>JAQPPZ010015193.1:20000000-25894012 GCA_028583015.1 Wollemia nobilis | reverse complement strand
GTGTGGTATTGATGCAGGAGCATCCGGCGGCAACAGAACAACCTCGAAAAGGTTTTGAAAAATAGGGGGGAAGTTTAAGTTCAGTAAAGCAAGTTTTTTTTCCCAAGGCAAAAGTTGGGGAGGGGGTCACGAAATCGCGACCCCAAAAGCTGCAGCATGGCGAGGGGAGTTTTCGTCACGATATCGCGACGTCACGATATTGCGACGTCATGATGTCGTGACATGTCTACGACAAAGGCACAGAGGGGAGTTTACGTCGTGATATTGCGACGCTATTTAAGTAGAAGACAGAGGTAGGGGAGCCGCGAAATTGTGACATGTCATGATTTCGTGACATGTCACGAAATCACGGCTCCAATAGCAAAGGCAGAAAGAACGGATGGCAAGGCAAAGTTTGGACCCGAAGTCGAAGGCAGAAGGAACCTAAGTCAAGGCGGGGTTTTCATCGCGATGTCGCGATATCACGACGTTTTCAAGAGCAAAGGCACAGTTGGAGTTTTCGTCGCGACATCGTGACGTTTGTGGAGGCAAAGTTACGGATGCAGTTTACGTTGTGATAGCGCGACGTCGCGATATCGCGACGTCGCGATGTCACGACGATTTTTAAAGTTAAGGCATGAAGACAGTTTTCATCATGATTTTGCGACAAAAACCAAGGCAAGGGGGCTCACAGGGGAAGTGGTCACGATATCGCAACATGTTGCAATATCGTGACATGTCACGATTTCACGTCCAATTGAAGACAAATAGAATTTGGACAGGTGGACAGCCATGCACGCGGGAAAAGAGACAGCTGTTGCAATTAAACATTCTGACAAGGCGACAGTTGTAGGCCACGGACAGTATGGGGTGAGATGGCGGTTCAGAGGGACAGTCTGACCGAAACAGCGATTGGAGGTCAAAGGGGGGGAAATATTTAATGCGAGCTTGGATAGCGGATCGGGGCAGTTGTCCATTGATGAGGAAATTTGAAAACTTGCAGAAGAAGCGAACTTTCATTTTTTTGAATTTCATGAACTCGCGCTGGGGGGCATTAATTGCCTAGGGAGCCGAGACTTCGATAAAAACTTGGAATTTTGTAAACGTCGGGTGTGGCGGAGGATAGAAGAGGGGAGACAGAGTGCAGGGAGGAGACCAGGCCGAGCTCGGCCATTGTAAATCCTACGGGCTGTTTCATTTGACATATGTAATTATTTTCAGTAGATTTTTAATGAAAAGTTGAATTTGAGAACGTAGTGAACTCTTGTCCGCCATCAGTGGTATCAGAGCCGAAAGTTCCTGAGTGTGTGACAGATCACCGGACGTGAGGCAGTTGCACTAGGATCTGTGGGAAGGCTCGTGAAAAGTGGATAGAATGCCTCTGATAAGAAACCTCATTGGTGAGAGAGGCATGGCAGCAGCAGATTTTCGAGCTTTGCAGCGGCAAGTTCAGGCCCTGCAAGAAGAACTACGCAGAGGACACGAACCGAGAAGAGATGCAGACAGTGAAGATGAAGTAGATGAAGAAGAAAATCAGTTTGAAGAAGAAGAAGAAGAAGTTGTAGATCCGGCACAAGCCAGACTGTACAAGGCCATATCCCAGATCGGGAAGAAGTCAAAGATGGAAGTTTCCACGTATTCTGAGAACTTGAATCCGAAGGAATTGATCGACTGGGTCAATGATCTAGAAGAATACTTTGAATATGAAGAAGTTGAAGATCCCGAGCGGGTCAGGTTTGCTAAAACCAAATTAAAAGGTCATGCCAGCATATGGTGGAAGGGAGTACAGCTGGAACGGAACAAAAGAGGAAAAGAATGGATAACAAGATGGGACAGAATGGTGGAAAAATTAAAAAGATAGTTTATTTCGGAAGATTATGAGTTGGATCTGCTAAGAAAAATACAGAGTTTGAGACAAATGAATAAAACTGTCCAAGAATATACGGAGGAATTTTATAAAATCTCCATCAGAATCGGCCATTTAGAAGCAAGTAAGGAAAATGTGGCCTGTTATATTAATGGGTTAAGACCCAGTGTCCAGGAAGAGTTGAGCTTAGTGCGGGTGAGCACCATTGAAGATGCTTACCAGTTTGCTCTGAAGGTTGAAGAAAAACTGTATAGAAGGTTTGAGAGCAAGCAAAAAGGAAGAGGGCCTGGAGGAAAGACCGGTGGAAGAAAGGATGAAGGAAAAGAGGAGAAGAAAGAAGAGGTTAGCAGCAGTCGGGATCAGAAGGAAGATGAAGAACCCAAATTGCAAGTTCAGAACAATGGCTACCCAAGAGGAAGAGGTAGATCTAGACACGGGTATGGAAGAGGAGTGTTTCGGGGAACATGTTTCCACTATGGAGAAGAGGGGCATCGGGCATATGAGTGTCCCCAGCACCCCGAGAGAGTGAACAAGAAACAAGTGGGTCCTGCCCGAGCTGTTGTGGCAACAGAAGATGCTGACTCAAAACATTCTGAAGAAGCTGAGAAATGAGAAGCAATGATTGTGAGGAGGACCATGCTGATTGATGAAGACAAACTTGAGCAGAGGAGAAGCCTATTTTGCACACAGTGCAAAAGTGCAGGCAAAGTCTGTAATGTTATTATAGACAATGGGAGTACAGATAACTTAGTCTCTAGGGATATGGTTGCTAAGTTACAGTTGGAGAGAATGAGACACCCGCACCCATACCGGATTGCGTGGTTGCGGAAGGACCACAGAGCATGGGTCCGTGAATAGTGTTTAGTCACGTTTCAGATTGGGAGATACCAGGATGAGGTCCTGTGTGATGTTTTCCCCATGGATGCTTGCCATTTGTTGTTAGGGAGACCATGGCAGTTTGATCGGAGTGCATTGCATGATGGTCGTGCAAATATGTACTCCTTGACGAAAGATGGAGTGCACCACAAATTAAAGCCATTACAGGCAGTGGATGAGAAGGTGTGCAGCAGTGCCAGAATTTGTCTGGTAGAAGGTAGAAAATTTTTTTGCCAGGAGACGGGGTTGAAGCAGGTTGGAGGAACAGGTGCCCATTTGGAGATGTTTTAAAAGATGCGGACCAAACAGCACAGAAGTGAAGGTCACTTATCCATTTACCCTGAATGTCTGATGCAGGAGCATCCGACGGCAACAGAACAACCTCAAAAAGGTTTTGAAAAATGGGGGGGGAATTTTAAGTTCAGTAAAGCAAGTTTTTTTTCCCAAGGCAAAATTTGGAGAGGGGGTCACGAAATCACGACATGTCACGAAATCGCAACCCCAAAAGATGCAGCGTGGTGAGGGGAGTTTTCGTCGCAATATCACAATATCACGATGTCGCGACATGTCTGCGACAAAGGTGCGGAGGGGAGTTTACGTCATGATATCGCGACGTCGTCATATCGCGATGCTATTTAAGCAGAAGACAGAGGTAGGGGAGCCGCAAAATCATGACATGTCACGAATTTGTGACATGTCACAAAATCGCGGCTCCAACAGCAAAGGCAGAAAGAACGGATGGCAAGGCAAAGTTTGGACCCGAAGTTGAAGGTAGAAGGAACCTAAGTCAAGGCGAGGTTTTCATCGCGAAGTCGCGATGTCGCGATATCGTGACGTTTTCGAAGCAAAGGCACGGAGGGAGTTTTTGTCATGATATCGCAACGTCACGATATCGCGACATCGCGACATCGCGACGTCGTGACATCATGAAGTTTGTGGAGGCAAAGTTACGGAGGCAGTTTACATCATGATAGCGCGATGTTGCAATGTCACGACGATTTTTAAAGTTAAGGCATGAAGACAGTTTTCGTCATGATTTCACGACAAAAACCAAGGCAAGGGGGCTCGCAGGGGTAGTGGTCGTGATATCGTGACATGTCACGATATCGTGACATGTCGCAATTTCGTGGCCAGTTGAAGACAAACAAAATTTGGATAGGTGGACGGCCGCACGCGAGAAAAGAGAGCTATTGTAGTTAAACATTCTGACAAGGCGATAGTTGCAGGCCACGGACAGTATGGGGTGAGATGGCGATTCAGAGGGACAGTCTGACCGAAACGACGATTGGAGGTCAAAGGGGGGGAAATCTTTAATGCAAGCTTGGATAGCGGATTGGGGCAGTTGCCCATTTATGAGGAAATTCGAAAACTTGCAATAGAAGCGGACTTTCATTTTTTTGAATTTCATGAATTCTTGCTGGGGGGCATTAATTGCCTAGGGAGCCGAGACTTCGATAAAAACTCGAAATTTTGTAATCATCGGGTGTGGCGGAGGAGAGAAGAGGGGAGACAGAGTGCAGGGAGGAGACCAGGCCAAGCTCGACCATTGTAAAGCCTGTGGGCTTTTTTATTTGACGTATGTAATTATTTTCAGCAGATTTTTTATGAAAAGCCAAATTTGAGAACGTAGTGAACTCTTGTCCGCCATCAGGTATGTAGATGTTGTGTATTTTTTACTGAATGGTAAGTGTCCACAAAATTTAAATTATACTCAAAAAAGAGCCTTGTGTTTAAAATTTGCTAATTTTCTAATCAGATCCGGTGCATTATACAAGAAAAACCACGAAGGAATTTACCTTTGTTGCATTGATCGAAAAGAGGTAACACAAGTATTTGAGGAATTTCATGGTAAGTATGGGACAGGACATGGGTCTGCTTATGCCATAGCCCATCAAATACTTAGAGTTGGTTACTATTGGCCTCAAGTGTTTAAAGATGCTCATGCTCATGTGAGGTCATGTCATACTTGTCAAATCATGACAAATAGAGAAAGGGGTGCTTCTCTGTCATTACAATCTGTAATCGAGTCTAGACATTTTGCATAATGGGGTTTGGATTTTGTTGGGATCATCAGTCCCAATTCATCCTATTCCCATAAATACATTCTCACGGCTACAGATTATTGCACAAGGTGGACGGAAGCTATTCCCACTAAAAATACCACTTCAAAAGTTGTTATTAAATTCTTAGAGGATAACATTGTCACTCGATTCAGAATGCCTAACTCCATTGTAAGTGACAATGGTTTCGCTTTCTCCTCTCTAAAATTTGCAAATTGTGCATTCGACAACATGGTGAGTTTGAAGTTTTCTTCAAATTATTATCCACAAGGTAATGGATTGGATGAGTCTTCTAATAAGAATTTGTTGTGTCATTAAAAAGTTGTTTGAAAGAAATCCTAGAGATTGGCATAACAAACTTAAGTTGGCTCTTTGGGCTGATAGAATCAGAATCAAGGAATCATTAGTAACATCTCCTTACCACTTAGTTTATGGACAAGATCCTATTTTTCCCACAAATATTAAGTTACAAACATTACATTTCATGAAAGATTACCTGGGAACTGATAATAAACTTGAAGCTAGACTAACACAATTGATGCATCTAGATGAAAAGAGGGATGAGGCTATGCTCCACTTTAGTAAACACCAAGATGTAGTAAAAATGTGGTTTGATAAAAAGTCTAGATTCAAAGATTTTAAAGTTTTAGATTTAGTGTTGTTGTGGGATAAGAGACATGAGAGGAAAGGAGATCATGATAAATTTGATTACTTATGGTTGGATCCTTACCAAATTTCAGAAGTCCTAGGTGAAAACAACTTTAGATTAAAAACCCTGGACAAAAAATATTTGGCTTTACCCGTCAATGGGTTGCATTTAAAGCACTATTTCCAGGCCTGAAATGGCAAGGCCTTGTATTATATGTAAATATGTCATGCTTTATTTTTGCGTGTGCAGATTTGATTTTCTTATGTGTGTGTTAGGTTTTTTTTTGCCTTCAACCTTTATTTTAGCATGATGAGATTATTCTGAATGAGGTTTTGGAGGCATTTTGATTGCATTATTCTTTTCTTAGCTCAGTGTGTTGGTCATGGGACCAATTTTTGGCTTGATAAAAAAAAAGGGGGGGATAGCAAAGTGGTTAGTTTGTATCCTTATCAATGTCCTAAAACTAGAAGTATATGAAACAATATAATTGTATTATAGAAAGCTCCACGAGCACCACAAACACAATAAATAATATCGTTTGAAATTTGGGATACATGAAAGTTGTCAATTTTGCAAGATAGGGTGAAGCATTTTTGTATAATCCATCTTACCCATTTGTGTTCAGGATACATTGCATAATAGCCTCGAGTCTCATTCCATTCCATATTTCAAAAACAACCACCAAAAGCATGTCATACCCTCTTAGGATCATTGCACAATAAACATTAAGTAAGGTCTTGGGGTTGGAAACTGATGCCGCATTGTCTTGAATTAGACACGTTTTGCACATATAAAGAACATCTTGGGAAAAATGGTTGAAACCTTACTTGGAAGAAAATTGAGGCGAAAATAATTTTTCTTGTCTGTCCCATCATGCAAAACATAGTCCATGAAACAGTGGTTTTCACCACTCCACCTCTATAACATCACTTGGATTGAAAGGATCGTACTACATGTCCCTCATAAGGATGAGTAGTCATCCCTAAGATTCAAGGAAGCCATTACTACTCCACCTCCATAACATCATTTGGATTGAAAGGATCATACTACACGTCCCTTGCAAGGATGAGTAGTCATCCCCAAGATTCAAGGAAGCCATTACTACTCCACCTCCATAACATCATTTGAGTTGGAAGGATCGTACTACGTGTCCCTCATAAGGATGGGTAGTCATCCCTAAAATTCAAGAAATCCATCATTAATCCACCTCCATCATATCATTTGAGTTGGAAGGATCGTACTACGTGTCCCTCACAAGGATGGGTAGTCATCCCTAAAATTCAAGAAATCCATCATTAATCCACCTCCATCATATCATTTGAGTTGGAAGGATCGTACTACGTGTCCCTCACAAGGATGGGTAGTCATCCCTAAAATTCAAGAAAGCCAAATCCAAAGCCTGGACTATGGGGCTGATCTCCATCGGGGCTATAGACGCCTGACTGGCAGTGGAGTAGGCTCATGCGTGGTGACATGTCTCATTTAAAAGCAAGACCTCTGATCGCTCACACGGACAGGCTAGCCTGGTAGTTATCCATAATAAGTTTAATAATTTTGCTTAATATGAGGCAATGAACTCAAATCAGAGTAGTGAGGATAGGGTTAAATTCTCATCATGCTTAGGTTGAGAATCTGATTCCCCAAAGCTTTGATTTCACTTACACATGCACATTGATTCAATATGGCAGTGGTGCATAACCAACCTTGAGATTGGGTATTTGAACTCAATTCATGCATGTTTGGTCCTAAGAGGGTTTGATAGTTTTAATGTTTGTGCTCGTGCTACTAAAAGTTAAGAGTCCTGGTAAAGCAGGTCAGCCATAGTTCATTATGCTGGCAATACATTCGATCTTGCATAGACCCTCCACGATTCATTATATGCATTCATGTGAAATTGGCAATAGAATGGGGAACTATTTCAAATGATAAAGAATGAATCACTATGCACACATTGAGTGGATGCTAAATAATTCTAATGTTTCATGTATTTTTGGTTTATTTACATTCTTTGGATATTTGCTAATGCTTGCAGTTGAGTTGTAAGGTTTTCAGGTTGGGTTTCTCACCGAAATGCTCAGGAGCATTTCCCAGAAGAGTCGCCATTTGTTGTGGCTGCTCCACAATGTACCCCAAAATTGGGGACCCACCTTTTTTGCATGTTTTCCAAGAAGACCGAAGTGGCCCATATGCTAAAGATCAAAGAAAAAGCAAAACACCGCAAGGAGAAAAAAGTGTCACGATATCGCGACATGTTGCATTGTTGCGGTCCAAAGAAAGAGAGGGAAAGAAGAAAAAGTGTCGCGATATCGCGACATGTTGCATTTTCATGGCCAGAAAGAACAAGAGCAAGAGAAGAAAGAAAAGTGTCGCGATATCGCGACATGTTGCATTTTCATGACCAAACGAGAAAAGAAAGAACAAGAAAGAAAAGTGTTGCGATATCGCGACATGTTGCATTTTCACGGCCAAAAGAGAAAAGTGTCACGATATCGTGACATGTTGCATTTTCGCGGCCAAAAAGAACAAGAGCAAGAGAAGAAAGAAAAGTGTCGCGATATCGTGACATGTTGCATTTTTGCGACCAAACGAGAAAAGAAAGAACAAGAAAGAAAAGTGTCGTGATATCGCGACATGTTGCATTTTCGTGACCAAACGAGAAAAGAAAGAACAAAAGAGAAAAAGTGTCACGATATTGCGACATGTTGCATTGTCACGGACAAAAGAGAAAAAGTGTCGTGATATCGCGACATGTTGCATTGTCGCGGCCAAAAGAAGAAAAGTTTCGCGATATCGTGACATGTTGCATTATCGCGGCCAAAAGAGAAAAAGTGTCACGATATCGTGACATGTTGCATTGTCGCGGCCAAAAGAGAAAATTTGTCACGATATCGCGACATGTTGCATTGTCACGGCCAAAAGAGAAAAAGTGTCGTGATATCGCGACATGTATTTTCATGATTCAAAAGGGGCAAGCAAGCAGAGAAACAAGAAGTGTCGCGATATCGTGACATGTCCGATTTTCACCAAGGCAACAAAGCAGTTGACAGTGCGTCTGATAATAGTGACGTGGACATAAGGACAAAATCCAATGAATAAGACAAAATGTTACATAAGGAATATTTAATGATTTGAAATCATTTAAGATGGTTGTTACACACGGAAGGAAACAGATGCAAGCCCATGTGGAGAAAAGGAAACATTCTTTCGAAATCAAACGAAAAGTGAAGCCAAACCATGGAAATGAAACGAAGGGCCACAGAATAGAAACGAAAAGTTTTTTTTGGAAATCAAAACACATGCATGCACAAGGGAAGGTGAAAACGAACAGTCATGGAGGGAGAAACAATTTTTTTTTTCAGAAGTTTTAAATACGCCATTAAAGAAGTGGAGAAGGGCTGGAAATTGTAGAAAAAAACAAAGACTATCTTTCGGAATAAAGGAGTTTTTTTTTTTGGCAAGAGCAACTCTTGTGTGTGAAATCAAAAGGAGATTGAAACTACGACTGTTGATATTTTTGTAAATATTTCCTTTGCATTATTGCTTCTTGTATCTATTCGTTTACGTCATAAAGTGGGTTATGATAGGTGAATGATGGAATGATGCAATTATTTGTTTCCTTAGAATCTTGCATCTGATCTAATTTGATTGTGTTTATGTTGTAGGTCTGTTAGGTCAGGTTGTTTTAGAATTTCATCTCATAACTTGGGGTTTTGTAGGGAGGAGATTGCTAACAAAATTAATGTCCTATTTTGCTTTTCCAGCTAACTTTTGTAAATAATGTTTCTGTTTTAGTTTTCTGATCTTTAGATTAGTCTTGCTTTAAAATGTATTGTTTCGATTCGGGTCCATTCCAGAATTTTTGCATTTTTCTTCATTCTTGCATCTCCAAACACCTTCATCTAATTTTTAGATAAAATATGGGTTTAGGAGGGCTACTAATTCCAAATGCACACTAAATCAGATCAAGTGAATTAATCCTAGCTTGCTAATTTACTATTTTTTTTTGCTAACATTTAATGCTAACTTTACTAACACCAAATGCTAACATAGGGATAGTGGAACACTGTTAAATGAAGATAAAACGAACCCTCTAACTCTAAAAATGAATCTCATGTTAAAGGCACGGAGCTTAAAATGAAGTGGCTTATACCACACACTTTCTCATTTGGAATCTTTTTAAGCTGAAGATAAAAGAGGTTACTAACTGGGTTTCAAGTAGATCACTTTAATCTCAAGAACATTAAAATAAGCTATCTTCGCATTTGGTTGATTTAATGGATTATGGTTGCAAAGTACTTGTTCGAATCATTAAAGGCCCCTTGTTAACAGTTACTTGCATGGTTTAAGTTATTCTGGTATACATTCGTTTATTTGTTTTAGTCTTGATTGATTATATGCACATGAATGTTTGTTCACAAGAACCTTGGAGAAATGAATAATGCTACTTAATTTCTTTGCAAGAGAGAGTTTCCTATTTGATACTCTAGTTGTGGTGATCATTTTGCTATAGGGCAAAATATTCACTTAACAGTGTAGTACCAGGTGCTATCTCTGGTGGGATCATATGGGTGAACCACTTACAAAGAGAGATATTTTAGGAATGATGGTGATGAATTGCTCATTTATAACTCAGGGTAACAAAACACACTTCATGTAGATGCATTACATTTTCCTTGTTTTCATATTCACACCATCGGTCCAGGAAGTTTCTGAAGCAACGAGTCTCCTTAATATATTAGTGAAAGCATTAGACTATCTTAAAGGAGACTATCTACTTAGGGATAAAACAATGGTGTGAAACATTGTTGGTGTGAATCTATGTTTGTTCTTGGTATGCATAGATTTTGATTAAGATTATTAAGTATTAATTAGTTGATAATATTAATACTTGTGAATTATTAAGTTAATTAAATGTTGGCTTTAATACTTTAGACTAGTAAAGTATTAATTAGATTAATTAATGTCTATACCAAAAAAAACTAATGATTAGAATTTAATTTAATAAAGCTTTGAACATTTTCATAATTAATTAACTTTAAGGTTATTTTATTATTTTAACCTAGAGCTTGGTATGGGCCATTTAATAAAATGTTCAATGGAATGCAATTTGAGAGATCTTGTAATGTAGAATGAACTATATTATATGCAAGACTAGTTCCCAAAGTTCTTGAAGAAGGCTTTATTGCATCATGAGCAGGAGGTTTTTGGAGGTTGTTATGGAGCAAATTTGGAGGGGATATTTGCACAAGTGGGAAGAGCCAAGCTAGTGTGAGGAAGGGGGTAGATTATTGATGCTACGTTTGAGGTACAGGCTCCAGTGGTCTTGCTTTTTTGGATGTTTTATTTGATAATGATTTGTCCTTCCTATAGCCTCTATTCATTGCTTTAGATTCATAGATTTATCTTTTGTTATCACCTATTGGTGATTGTCCTTTATGCTTGCTCTCTTGCTATCTTGTTAGACCATTATATAAAGGCTTCCTCCTCTTGGGCATTTCTTTTTAGCTAGGCATCATTTTTGGTTATGTTATGGTTTCCCAATAACGCATCATTTGAGTTTAAAAGTTACACCTATCTGAACCAAAGCCATTTTTTCTCTTTCCTTTATGGTAGGCCAAGCCATGCCTCTATCGCATACAATTATCATTATTCAATGTGGTTATTTCAAGCAAATATTTAGTTTTTCCTATAGTTTGAGTGGACTTTGTTATGTTATCATTTATGTTGGTTTTACCTTAAACTATCAGGTGTTTGTTTACCCTTTATATGTAGTGGTAGCAGTGTTATATGTGACCTCACCTTCTATTGGTGGTGTAGAGCTGCAAATATTATCCAGTGTTAGAGGATGTATTAATCTCTTGGTTATGCTTCCTTTTGCTTTAGAGATGAGTTAGTATAAATGGATTGAATATAGAAGAGATAAGTTAATATATTTATTTCTTAATTAAAATAAATGGATTGAATGTAAAGATGATTTTTATAGAGAAAGAATGGATTATTACATATGGTTTTGAAAAAGAAACTATGATAATGGTTCTCGAGACTCTTGTGGGTAAGGAAATAATTATCAAGAGAAGTATGGGATTCTCTTTTGTTAAATGGATTATTGTATGTTGGTTTTGAAAGAGAAACTGTTATAATGATTCTAGAAACTCGCATGAGTTAAGGGATCATTCTAAAGAGAAGTATGGGATTATATTTTGTTAAATGGATTATTACATGTGATTTTGAAAAAGAAACTTTGATAATGGTTCCTGAGACTCTTGTGGGGTAGGGGATAATTATAAATAGAAGTATGGGATTCTCTTTTGTTAAATGTATTATTGTATGTTGGATTTGAAAAAGAAACTATTCCAATAATTTTAGAAACTCGTGTGAGTTAAGGGATCATTATAAAGAGAAGTATGGGATTCTCTTTTGCTAAATGGATTATTGCATGTAGTTTTGAAAAAGAAACTATGATAATGGTTCCTGAGACTCTTGTAGATTAGGGGATCATTATAAATAGAATTATGGGATTCTCTTTTGTTAAATGGATTATTTTATGTTGGTTTTGAAAGAGAAACTATTATAATGATTTTGGAGACTCATGTGAGTTAAGGGAACATTATAAATATAAGTATGGTATTATTGGCTTGTTCCTATTATGTTTTTTTATGCATGGTTTCTTGCATAATAGAAATTGGCATGTTCTTAATTTGCATTGCCTTTAGAGCTATCCTGATCCCTAAGTATCCCTCATAAGTAGTAGGTGGATATCCTATTAGGATATAAGTTGTAGATTTATAGATGGCTTGGAGATCCTTGGTGGATGGCTTCATAGTTTTTAGAAATTCATAGTTGATATGAAATAAGAATCAAGAGCTATGAAAAGGAATGTTTTGTTCAAGGAATTTTGTAAAAGTTGATTATTGTATAAACTAAAATATTGTGTTGCTTTAATCTTGTACGTTATGATGTTTTAATCAACTGGTTATTTTGGAAAGTTAATATTGATCTCAATAAATTTCTAGAATGCATTGTTATGTTAAGTACTTGATTTATTATGTTTAAGCATCTATGTTAACAAAATGTATCCTTGAATTTATATCCAAGCATTTGAATTAAGTACAATTTAGCTTTTGTTTTTAGATGAACCCTTGTTATCAGATATAGCATTTTTGGAATATGACTTGTTTAAAAATTCTTTGATATTATATAATGTATATTGCTCTACCCTAGAATTATGTTTCAAAGTGCAATATTTATTACCTTGGGGTGGTTAGAATTACTCTTGTGAAACCAAAACATAATAAAACCCAATCATGGGAAGATTTGTGTAAATGCAATAACCAAGTAAATATGAGTCTTAGAAGGAGTTACAAGAATGCAATAGCTCAGAACTCATGAACCTAGAAGGAGTTGTGTGAGTACAATAGCTAGGTATCTTATGAATCTATGCACCTTGGATGAGTAGGAATATATGTATCCCAACTAGGAGTTATAGAATCATTCACATATCAACAGTGATGATACCTTGAATGGGTATGATTGGGTGATCATTTTTATTGCTTGTGAGATGGTAGTGACCTTAGTTAGCCCACAAAGATCTGGTTACTAAGCACTAAGACTCTATGCTTGATTAATAGACCTAGATGGACTGAGTTAGGTTAGGAAATGGTCATTACAATTTAAGTGTTATGGGACTTAAAGGATAATCCCTACATCATGGTCACATTATCCTATGTCGATGAGGGTATGGGAAAGGTGAGGGACCAATTTTGACATCCTTCTAAACGTGTAGGTTTAGTACTATGAACCTAAAAAACAATGGTATTTTGTCATTCTTGTCCATGGAGTGTTGTCTACAATGACTTGGAACTCAAATGTGGTGAAGTCTTGTATGCTGTAAAAATAAAAAGAGGGTTTTCCATTATGAATATTTTATTTTAATCATTCATTCAAAAAAATAGGGTTGGTAGTTTTTGTTGTTACAGTAGGACAAGAAACCATGGAAAAATTTTAAAGCAACCTATTAGAATCATAATAATTTCCAACCATGGACTGCAGTCATGGGAAAAACTTGAAAAACCTAAGTTCAAACATGTTTGGAACCCTAAAGAGGAGGATAGCTCTAGTAATGAGAGTAAATTTGATACATATTGTTATTAACAATGAAATAAAATGTGCAAGATGAGTTGCATAAAATAGTAAAAGAAAGTATATTTGTAAGTCAAGACACCAATATGGAGTGTAAACAAAGAGTCTATGAGTGGATGTGAATAGCAAAGTATTCAAGGTGAATTTTTTCAATGGGTATAGAGGATTGGAATTAGGCACCAAAGAAACTACATGTAAGTACACAACAAAATCCAATGATTGTATGTTTATGAAGGAGGTTGAAAAGTGAAGGTGCATGAGAGTTTAGTCAAAGGAAAAACAAAAGTTGAAGAAGCCCCAAGAGTCAAGGAAATACTAAGGGGAGACCTTCCAAGTATAGAAGTATGATGATAAGTGATGTCCAAGCAATCATTGAGTGGGTATGAATGAAGAGGAGAAAACCAACCACCAATGGAAAATATTATAAATCAAATAGAGAAATAAAATTTCCCACATTTTATAGAAGGTAAGGAATATCTTATTGAACATATTAGAGCATGTACAATAATTTGGAAGGCTAATGGATTTAGGCATCCATATGCATGGCTACAACTATTTTTAGCAACATTATCAGGGATCACAATTGATTTCCATTTGAAAATAGAAGTGACAAGGCCTTTCACAACAAGGGAAGATTTAGTGTATAGACACAAAAAATTGACCCACCCAAATGAGTCATTTTTTATTAGGTGCCTTTGGGAGGATATAAAACTTACTAAGATTAATTTTATCCTCTTTTTCTTATGTTTTGCCTTGCTTTTCTTAACATTGACTGAATCCACACCCGATAAATTATAGGGTGCAGATTCGGTAAATTAAGGGTTTTTCTTGAAAACTGAAATTTTAAGCCAACCCTTTTTGGGGCATTGGCTTAATAAAGGTTAAATTTTATTTTCCAACATCTTAGCCCTCCAAAACCTCTATAAATAAAGGTATTGGATCCATTTTTTCAGCCTAGTTACTTACAAGTTCCTCCCGCAATCAAGCTATCAAAGTTCATGTAAAATAACAATTCTTTTGGTAATCTTCTTATGCTCTTGGTGCTTTAGTATTCTATTGTTGATGTGTTCCTTATGGTCTACAAGTGGATAAAGCCTTGATGACAACTTGTCTTCTTGAAGGAGGAGAGGTCTTCCACCTTTACTCTTGCTTCTTCCATGAGATGACCAGGTTGTTTCTTTACATTTATTAGTTCGTTTGTTCATCTTAGTTGATGTTCTATTACATATTTGGTCTCTTTATTGGATTTTAAAATCCTTTGTGTGAATATACACCCCGTCTGCTATAGGACATGGATATCATGAAAACCTTATTTTTGCCTATCATGAATTCTATGTTTATTTCTATTTCTGTTACCAATCTATGCTCGATAATTTACAAAGTGTGGATTTTATCTAGTTCTATTTTGGGATAGTTTTTCATCTCTAAATCCTAGGGTTTCAATTTGTGTGTTCTTCAACATACTGTTTCATATCTATTTACATTCTACCCTGATTTTTATCATTATGTTTGCTTACATTTCATATTTCATTAACTTGAGGGCAACCTGTTGTTCCCAAAACCTAGATTTCAAATTTGCATTCTTTTTCAAGAATTGTGCCCATTCTTTTCCATTTTATTTATTGTTCTATGCTATGATATTTTTATGTGTTTGTTCCAAAGGTCAGAGCTCATTTTACTTTGAATGATAAACTAAAAGGACCTAGTGGGATTGAATGTTATGTATCCAAGCTTAGTCTTACAGTAGCCGAAGTAGGCTTCCAAATGTTGACCATATGTTTTAGATTATATATGAAGTTATTTTATAGATTTAAAGCTATGTGATATTATAGATGCAATATAAGGCTAGGATCCAACATCGAATTAGGCAAGTTTCCTAACTAACATTGTTAGGTTGTGTGTTGTTTGTTTTTATTATTTTATTCATGACCTAGGTTATATATAAAAAGGAAAAAAATATTTGATTGCTTTCTAGGCATTTAAAAGGAAAAAGGCATATATTTTTGAATCTAGGGTTTTTTCTTGTTTATGCATTCTCTTGGTCCCTTTCTCAAATAAAATATTTCATTTCTTGCAACCTAGGGTTAGATATCATTGAATCAAAGAATAATATCAGGATTAGTCATTGTCTTCTTGCATCTTGTATGCTTTGCATTGTTCTTTCATTTTTGTAATTTAGTTTAGAAATACCAAACTTAGGTGTTTTCTTAAATCACACATTAAATATTTCCATCCCAGACTTAGAGTGAGTCCTAAAACTATTCTTGGTGAACCCTTTCCTTTTTCCAAGTGTAGAGATATAACACATCCCCATGGTAACCTCAGCTCATAGCAGATCCATATAAGAATCATATGCGATAGGGTATTTTTTTCCCTTTACATATTTGGTGAACCTGACGTGAACACACATCTTAGTGGCCAAGATAGGAAGCCTCTTCCTTTGCTTTTCTCTTGAAAAAATAAATAAGACTATTAATTTTATTTGTTTAGAATATAAAACTTTTAAAATATCTTAAGAATCTTCTTGTGTTTCTTTCCTTGCTTTTCTCCTCTATCCTTTCATTTATGTTAATGGATTCATTGCTTAGGATTTAGTGAAGGTGCTTAGAATCTAATCAAATTCCTAAAGAATATGATCATATTGATAGGGAGAATCCTAATTTTGATGCAGAAGATCAAGAACATATGGAACATAATACTAACTATGATCCCTATGAGGGGTCTAATGGTGGCTTCAATTTTACATCATTTAATCATCTATGGGGTTTTATGAAAATCCATAGAGAGGTTTTGGCTAAGGTTGTGGTAGAGGAAGCCCAACCCACAATGGGTGGGATACCTCCTCATCCTACCATCTCTCCTAGTAACATTCATAACAAACCCTTGTTTGAATATTCACATCATGTTACTCCATTACATAAACCAATATATACTACTACTATGACCATCAACGTTAGAAGAATTTAACAAGTTCCTCCAACTAGTAGTGCATATCAAGATTATGTTCAATTTCCTCCTTATTTTGTTGATATCAACATTCATACTTCTATTCCACTAAATGTTGTTTATCCTCTACAACAAGATACCATATATCACAATCCATACCATAAAAATATTAATACCTTCAACATTGGCCAAGTTCCCTTTCAAAAACCTACCTATACCCCTCCCTAAAGGAACCTAGGGATATTGCAAAACAATAATCCCAAGATGCAAAGTTTAACAAATGTGGTGAAACAATTGGTTTCAAGAGTGGATATGATTCAACCTCCTAGTTTCACCTATAACTATAAAGAAATGTGCAATCAATACTTAGACCCTATCATTGCCTCTAGGCCCTACCCCAAGCATTTTCCAATGTTGGTTTTGCCTATCTATAAGGGAACAAAATATCTAATTGAGCATTTAAGAATGTTTAGGATAGAATGCCATGATATCATATATAATGACATGTTATTTCTAAATATGTTACCTAATAGCCTTGGTGGTTTGGCATTAGAGTGGTATTATAAATTACCTTATCATTCTTTGAGGAATTTTGAAGAGACAGTTGAATTTTTTGTTCAATGGTTCAGAGCTTATGTTGAAAAAATTGTGACCATGAAAGATGTTTATATGTTAAAACAAGGTAAGGATGAAATCCTTTTAGAATTTATGTCTGATTGTAGGAGTCTAGTTGGATGCTTGAGATATACCTTACCTATTTAAGACATGCTTAAGATATTTATTGGAAATTTGCAAGAGCAAATATCTTATGAATTGGAAACAAAAACTATTGATCAAGCAATAGATCTATCAAGAAGGGTAGAGCAAACCTTCATCTAAAGAGGTCAATTAAGATAAAGAAATATAGAACCACAAAAATATAGTATAATAACAAGCATGTGATTGGTTATGGGGTAACAAATAGTAGGACTATTAATAGTGTTGTTAATAACCTACAAAATATGGTGCTTGGAAAACCTCAAAAATCCCCATCAAGGAATTTCACAAGACTCAACCAATCCCTTTTGTTTATCCTCAAGTAGCTTTTGGAAAATCACATGATTGAGTTACCTCCCATAAGGCAACTTGATACCATGACTAATTGGTATAAACCTGGTCAACATTATGAGTATCATAGAGTGGAGAGGTAGATGATAAACTCATGTAAGATATTGAAATATGTGCTTCATGACCTAATTGGTGAAGGATGCCTTGTTATATAAGGTTCTCAACCCATTCCTCAAAAAAAAATCAACCTCCTATTTAACAAGCACCCACAATTAATCAAGATCACATTGGGATCTTCCAAGACCACCTCCCTAAGCATGGTCAGCAAGTAGCTAATTAAGTATCATATCATAATGGGCCATCTCCCTATGATAATATGGTTGGCATGATAGTAATAACTACAATGCAATAGGCTCAGGCTCAACCAACTCAAGATTCTTAGAAGGAGATAAGTTCTTCATCCAATCCATATTCAAAACCCACCATAGTTTTGAAGAATACCCAAAAAAGAAGCATGAGAATAGAAACCCCACCTTTAGTGTTGAAGTTGAAACCTAAAGTCTCATTTGACATTAAACAATAGTTATCTAGCACCCTAGCGAAGATATCTCTCTTGGAGTTTTTGTAAACTTCTCCTATTCATAGGAAAGCTTTGTTGAAACTTCTAAGACAACAATCTATTCTGCAAGAAATTTCTCTTAGTGCTATAGCTAATGTGGTAGGTTCTCTTGGGATACATCATATCACATTTTTGGATGATGATATTCCTTCATTAGAATTATGAGGTATTTCTTCCCTCTATATTATTTTATTTATTAGGGTAACATTCATGAAGCGGATTTTGATAGATAGTGGTTCTTCCCTAAAAATATGTACTTATCATTTTCTTACAAAAATTTGGATTAAAATAGGAAGATATAAATAAATATGATATCATCATTAAAGCTTTCAACAAGTACCAAGAGGCTTGTAATATTATATCCCTCCCCTTAGGGTTGGATCCAATATCATAGATACCTTGTTCTATGTGGTATCTTTCTCTACATATTTTAATATTCTTCTTAGATGTCCTTCGATTCATGCAATGAGGGTGGTCCCTTCTACTTTTCATAAATATCAAAAATTTGAATTCAAGAATCAACTTGTCACCATTTCGGGTGACCCTCATCCATTCCAATATTTTTTGATAGTTGAACAAGCTCAATCTGATCTCAATGTATGTCCATAAGTCTCGTCATCTCACATAGCTAAGAAATTTGATAATCTAAAGGTGAGTGAGGAACAACTCATCAATGTGTCATCATGGGATTAAGTTAATCATTTTATTTTAGAGCCTCTTTTAAATATTTCCAAGCTACCACCTTCACCAAAGACTATGGGTCTACCCTATAAGAATGATGAATTCATACACATTGGAACATATACCTTTATATTTGTGGGTATGACCCTCAAAGAAAATATGTGTGATAGAAACCTTCTTCGTATAGAGTGTTCATTTACCCATTGTTACCTATACAATGATTACCCACTCCCTAAAAATATCTCATCTAGTATGGGATATGTAGGTAAATGTTTGGGGCCATAATAGAAGGGTATTCAAGAGCCTTTGGAAGTTGAGCTTTGGCTTGGAAAATGTGGTGTAGGCTACATCCCTAATAAAACCCAACCTTGTTACTTATGTCGAATATTTAAATCATCAAGGCTTAGAGTGGAGTGATGAGGATGAGGAGCCACCTTATCCCTCAAATAATATTTTTTGTCATATGGTAACTTTGGTGCATCCTTAGTTAGTTGTGGCCCTAGAGGAATATGCTAAAAAGGATACCCCTTATGACATAGCTCATGAGGATATCCTCCAGAATAGCTTCTTTAACAAGTATATCCCTCGCATCCCACATAATAAGTTATCTAGCTCTCAAGAGGATCTTGTTCCTCTATCTCATAGAGACCTAGCAAAGTTGGGAGTCTCTCCTCATTTCATCAAAAAGGATGGCACAGTTAGAGTTTTCAATGACTTCTATGCAACAACTCTTAGATAATATGCTATGGATGATCTACTTTATGATGAGATTCATGAGGATATCCTCCATAATAGACATTTCTTCAATGGATCGGTTCCTTGCACTACCATCTTGTTTGTTAATATAGGCAACATAATTAGATTTTGTGTTGACTCTAAGAACTTAAAGCACAAAGAAAAAAAACAAACATAAATGACTTTTCATATTCATATCATTTAGTTTGCATATTGCATCCAGTTTTCTTGATTCATACTACATGAATGCCTATCATATTTTTGCATGTTTTGCCTAACATTCTATTCCATTTTGCATTTTTTCTTGTCATAAAATTGCATTGTTGCTTGTTCATACTTGCATGATTGCTTGATCATATAGTTTCTTGAGAATTTCATGACCATGGCAAGTGATGATACCTAGTTAGGTCATAGCTCACATGCATTGCAATCACACTAGGACTTTGGTTCCTAGAAACTCCCCAACCTAGGGCTAATTTTCATGCATTTTCATCATTGCATTCACCCATCCCATATTCTCTTCTTCTTCTCTCTTATTTCTTTATATTCCTTGACATTGAAAGATTTTATTGCTTATATTTCTCTAATTCAAGGGATGTAGTTCTTCCTTTGTATATACTTGTCATTTTCATGCCTTCATTTCTTTATTTCATCAAGATAAGGATACATGTTCTTCTTCTATTTTCTCATTCTTGCTTTCACACTTCTTCCTTCTTGATTTTTTATGGTTAAGCGACCCTCATGGGATAGGATAGATACTGCATGAATACCAGTCATGGTATTCATACATCCACTAACAATATTACACACACCTCTTAACCATAGAAACTTCAAGATGAATACACACACTCACCTCTTCTTTTACTCCATTGGATTTGTCCATACACCTTCTTACACACCACACCCTTATCAGGTAGTACTTTTTTTGGAAAATTAATCAAAAATTTCACTCCATACAAGATAGCTTCATGGTCATGACTGAGAGGTAGCTTCCATTCAACCATTTATGACCATACATCCTACTAGGTATATCTCTTTCTTTATAGTCATCTTAGTGAGCACTACATCCATAGCAGATATCACTCCACACTTTTCCATATTTCTATAAGCATAACACCCTTACAAGATAGCTTCATGGCCACACTTGAGGGGTGGCCTCCATATTGATCATTTACAAGTATACATCCTTATAGGGTTTTTCTCATTTTTCTCTTCTTTTTCTTGGCCTTTTGGAGCTTTGTTTTTATCTCTTTCTTCTTCATCGTTTGTTTTTCTTCTTATTCTTTCCCTCCTTTCTTCTTTCCATCCATTCATCTATGCATTTCATGTTGCATTTCATTTAGGTTTGCACTTAGATTATTGCATTCATTATATTCTCATTCATTTAGTTGCATTCATTATGTTTATCATTATCACACATAAAACATTGCTTAGCAAAAATTAACATAATGTGCACACACTTCCACACCATAACATAATAATAAAAATCACATCCTAACATTAGTTTATAGTAGGGAATACATTTCAAATGGGTCAGTGCACCACATTCCAAGCTTGATGTACTCAATCCTCCCCAAGGATGTATAGCACAATCAAAAATTGGCATGTCACCCCATCCCAGCCCTAGATCTATGAGCTTACCTCCTTCATTTCACTTGTTGGCGGTGGTCCTAGTAAGGGCATGTTCATAGAATACATATTTATCTATGATCAAGACCATGATTGACTCTATGATTGAAGAGAGGTTGGTGGATGAACCCTCTAATCCACTAACACCACCTAGAATTACAAATCTTGGTAGAAGGTCTCCATACATATCGATATGTCCTACCTATTCTCTACCCTTTATAACTACTCTTGTAGTAGGAAGATCTCCTTGCCTGGTTGGTTGCTCATTGCAATAGCCATCCCCTCAACCTGGACCTACTGATGCTCCTACTCTATTTAGCCTATATTCCCTCTAAGGAAACTCACTTCAACCCTTACTGTATCTTTATTTATCATGATCTGGCTTAGTTGTATGTGGAGAGTGTCTATCTCTCTCTACATGGTGACCAAATTATCTAGCAGTATCTCCATAGTTGTCATTGGATCTCCTTAACCCATGTTCCTACTCGATACTACTTGTGTCATTGTGGTTACACCTCTAGCTATCCTCCTTTCATTTGAAACAAAGAGAGTTATGGTGATCCTTGTGGCTATCCCCACCTCTACCCTGACCTGTAACCTCACTTACCTATGAGGTTATGGAATCTACTCTCATCACTCTACTATACATCAATTAGCCTCTTGGATTGCTAACTGCACTTGTCAACCCATGAATTGGTACCTCTACATTGGCACCATTGGAAATATCCTTGGGGGTATAATACCCTTATACCATCTTCTATATTCGATTGTTATCCTAATAATGTCCACTCTAGGATCAACATAGAGAGGTTCATCCAAATCCTCCTCTATGAACCTAGCCACATCAGGATCCTCTCCTATTATTTATGGATCTCATATCACCCTCCTATACCAGTAGTCCCCTAGGTCTGGTATCTCTTATAGAATTATGAACTACCATTATACTCAATCAAACCAATAGAGTTCCATCTCACCCTTCTCTATGGTGACCCATCGGATCCTCCTAACTTGAGCTAACTCCTCTACATCCTCATCCCATACAAAGTGTATATTCCATGACCACCATACAATTTGATGGTCCTATGGCTCATCTATGGCCCATGTTCCTCATAGTAGTATACCTATGTATGACCTCTATGTACGCTCAAGGTATTAGGACCACTTATATCCTATTGGCCACTCCAAGTCAAGCAGTGGCCCTGGCAATGTATCTAGACTCTTGATGGCCATGTGTTCCCAGCACCACACCTAGAGAAAAATTGTGCATACCAAATCTGTATATCATTTGTACATGATGTACAATATCTTTTACAATCAAGCCAATACATACGACCCCCATGCTAACTACACTTATTGGTCCTACATGTCTACCACTACTTCCACCACAAAATCCTATACAATTAGGCCAACACATAAGGCCCCCATGCAAACCACACCTATTGGTCTTGCATGTATGCCACTACTCCTACTAGTATCCATGATAGGTTTGATCAACTTGTGTGACACACTAGCAATCCCACCATCACTCCACAAAGCACAGTCATTAGTGTCCCAATCCCATGTCATCCTAGCATGTCATTGACAGGGAATATTCTCTTGAAGATCTCATGTTATGAATCACCCATAAATATCTAAACTAACATCTAAGGCATCTATGCCCTGTAAACTATCTACCTCTTGATGGGGATCCTCAAGATGCTCCACATGTCCTCCAGTGTGACATTCATCTCTCCAATCAATAATAAAAATATGGATAATTTTAGGTACTATCTCTCTGCTTGCATAATTAGTAGCACTCTATCAACCTTCGCCTTGGGTATTTTTACCAAGTGTAGAAACCCCACTTCCCCTAGTGTACATCTCTCTACTGGCATAATCTCCTATAGTTCCTCCTCAAGGGTACTCAATCACCATTCCATGCTCTCAAGGACATCATGCTGCAGTAAAAAAATAAAAACACAAAAATTAATTTCATCACATAATCATAAAAATATCAACATAAGCATGCTAATACAATTTTCACACTAAGAGCAACCTAATCTCTTATTTACTTCTTTTGATTTCCTTTTTTTTCTTTTCTCTATATTTTATTTCTTCTCTGAATCTGTTCCCTATATCCTTTAGGGTCCAAATTCATGAATCTATGCCCTGTATGGCATAGGGTACGGATTTGGTTACCACCAAGGTTGGCTGAATCCATGAGTGACTGTTGAATATACGCTTGAAAATGTAAAACATTTATTTTTAAAAATGCTTAAAATAAAATAAAATATAAATGCTAGTTGGGATTTTAGCTCTTACTTATACTCGATATGTTGCTATATTGGCATCACCCCTCGCAATTGATGCTTTGTGTGTGGGAAGTTCCATTCTCTTATTTTCTCTAGATCTTTCTTATGTTTTCTTGTGTGGTGAAAATGAATTAGGGTTTTCACCCTTTTTTTATTCCTCTTTTTCCTTTTATTTCTCCTCTTTCTATCCTTTTTGCATGTATTTCATTTTTTGCTACTCTCTTTTCTTCTAAGTCTGCCATTTTGAGTTTCTTTAGGAATTTTACATTCCTTTTAAAACTTGAGGGGGCATCTTGGCCTAAGAGGTATTAATGTCCCTAATGTCTCAATTTGCATGTAAAACATTCAAAGTGTCTAAAATAACACCTTTTGTGCACCACCCCTTTCTTATAAATTAGCCATCCATTTTTTCTTGTGTTTGTCATTAATTTTTTCCATAGGTCTCTACATCTTTCTTTGATGCATTTATCAGGCCATAAATGCATCAAAGAGGGGGTAAAATGTAGATACAAAAAATTGACCCATCCAAATGAGTCATTTTTCTTTAGATGCCTTTGGGAGGCTCTCAAACTTGCTAGGAGTAAGTTTGACCTCTTTTTCTTGTGTTTTTCTTTGCTTTTCTTAACCTTGATCGAATCTGCGCTTGATAAATTATAGGGCATGGATTTGATAAATTTAGGGTTTTTCTTTAAAAACCCTAAATTTTAAGTCGACCCTTTTTTGGGGAATCAGCTTAATCAAGGTTAATTTTGTTGAAAATTTTGAGTACATTTGTTGTCATTGATGTCAAAGGATTGATGGCATAGGTTGATGTCATTGGTGCCAAAGATAGTTTGGTATGGAAAAAGGATAAGGTTTATAAGTTGGTTAATTATGCAAGGCAAGGTTCATCCCAATACAAGGAATTGGTAAAAAGAAAAGGTTATAATATTTATTTTTTAAATATTATACACAACAGGACAAAAGTTTGAAAGTTCAAAGGCAAAGGCATAGTTTGAAATAAAGGCCATGGTTTAAAAGAAAAGATATGATATTATAATATTTTTAAATATTATAATACTTGGGCCAAAAGGTTTTATTTGAAAAAGAATTTGATGACAAGTTTATTTGTGCAAAGTACAAAGGCATTTGGGCCTAAAGGTGTTAATTAAAAAAGAAGATAAATTATAATATTTTAAATCAAAGTTTAAATATTATAATAAAGTAAAATTCAAATTATTATAAGGTACCAAAATTCAAATGTGCATGAAGGCATGTTTAAAATTTGAGCCGACATCATAAGTCAAAGGGCAAAACGTGTATAAAAGGGTAAATGTTTTGCAATGCCAAAGTTAATTTTTATCCACAAAATATATCTCCTTATGGGCTTTGTTCGACATGCGGTGGAGGTAGATAAAGCATTTACAGATTTTGAGGGCAGCATGGAGTTAAGACAAAGGGCACTCGATTCCATCCGACGTGGGTGGATAGCTTAGTTGGTAAGCTTGGCTTGTAGAGCATGTGGTAGGCGATAGGTTTGGTGTTCGAATCACATAGAGTCCTTTTTTCTTGGTAAAGGATTTTGTGTTGGTGTTAGTGGAGAAGTAGGAGCACGTGCTCCTTTGGAATTGTGTGGGTGGCTAGCCCACATGGTGTTTGCCCTTGTGGTAGGGCACGGGGCTAGCGAGGTTGCAAGTTTGAGAAGCGACGGTAGCACTTGGGCAATTTTTTTATAAGGTATGCATATGATGCTTAACTTTGGGAGTCATAAGGGTTAAGGTTATAAAGTTTGAATTTACACTTATGGAGTTATAAGGGTGTAATTCAATAAAATTTGAGAGTGTTTTATATAGTTTAATTTTTGCAAAGTGAATAAATGAAAAATGTGTTTTGCATGAAAGAATATGAGTAATAAGGTGTTACAATGGTTTGATATTTTATTGTAATTTTCGCATGGTGAAATTTAGTTTGAAGGTTTTTGATAATTATTAATGCCCTATATTTTGAGAAGGAAATTCATGTGGATGGATTTGAGAAAGTATTTTTCTATCTAACCCTTGAAGTGGCACTAGAAAAATCAGTTGTCTGTGAGATAGGTTTTGAAGACATATCTCCATCAGAGCAAAATAAGAGGTATGGGCACATCATTCTTTGGTTAAGATGTTTGGTTGAGTAAATATTTCTAGAATATAAGGTGGAGATAAAAGGGTTGTTTGATAAGCATTGTTGAAAATATTTGAGTTAGGGTTGAAGACAAGTTAGTACATATTTGTGAAACCTTTTGAACATTGGTTTAAGAGATATTGATAGAAATTGTGAAAGTTTTTGAGATCAATTTTGTGAGAGAAAATTGTGCATTAGTGTGATTGATCTTAGAGAGGAAATTTGCAAGAAAGATAGACCAGTTTTGTGGAACAAGTTATACACTATTTTGATTTGATTTGAAAGAAATATTGTAAAAATATAGAGATTGGCTAAGTGTGTACAAGATTTGTGAGTGTGAATAATATATTGAGGTTGTGATAAAGCATATCATTATATATATATGAATTCTAAGTAGAATTTTTTTGTATGAAAAAAGCTTTTTGAAATATATTTAAGTTGTGTTTTACATGCAAGATTTGGAGTTATTTGAGCAGGTTTTGTGAGCAACATTGAGGATAGATTTGATCAAGTCTTTTGAGAAGGCTTGAAAGCAGATTTGAGTAAGTCTTTTGAGAAGTTTTGAAGGCAGATTTGAGTAAGTATTTTGAGAAGGCTTGAAGGCAGATTTGAGCAAGTCTTTTGAGAAGGCTTGAAGGTATATTTGAGCAAGTCTTATGAAGACTTGAGATAAAATTGAGAGTAGGTTTATTTGGTAATTTGTTAAATATTTGTGTTAAGGCTTGGGTCAGATTTGATATAGAATTGAGAACAGGTTTGATTGCTAATTTTTTCAAGCTTTGTGTTAAGGCTTGGGGTATATTTGAGATAAAATTAAGAGTAGGTTTGATTGTTGATTTTTTCAATCTTTGTGTTGAGGCTTGGGGTACATTTGATATGGAATTAAGAGCAAGTTTGATTGCTAATGTATTCAAGGTTTGTGTTAAGACTTGGTGCAGATTTGTGAGAAGATTTAGAGTAGATTTGTGCTAGAATTGGGATAGAGTTTGGTGCAGATTTGAGACATATTTGAGAGCATTATTTGGAGGTGACAGAGTAGAGAGGATAGAGGTCTCTAGTAGATAGAGGTCCATCAACCAGTATTTTGGGGATAGAGATATCCTATGGAGAGAGATCCATGAACCAGTTGATGAGATAGAGTTATCTTGGATCAAGTTCCATGAACCAAAGCAAAGGGTAAATAGTTCTTTTGTGAAGAGAGATCTATGAACCATAGCAAAGTGAAAAGAGTTCTCCTATGGAGAGAGATCCACAAACCAGAGCAAGGGGATAGAGTTATCTTGTGGATATTTATCCATGAAATAGAGCAAGGGGAAAGAGTTCTCCTTTGGAGTAAGATCCATGAACCAGCTGGGGAGATAGAGTTATTCTATGAAGAGAGATCCAAAAACTAGTTGATGATATAAAGTTCTCCTAGATAAAGTTCCATGAACCAGAGCAAAGGTAAAAGAGTTCTCCTATGGAGAGAGATCCACAAACTAGAGCAAAGGGGAAAGTGTTCTCCTGTGGAGAGAGATCCATGAACCAAAGCAATGGGATAGAGTTATCCTCTAGAGAGATCCACAAATCAAAGCATAGGGGATTGATGTCTCCTTTGGATAGAGGTTCATAAATATTGTAATAGGGAATTGATTCCCAAGATATTTTTTGAGAAAATTTAGAAGAAATATTTTCTCCGTTGAGTATCCCACATTGGTTGAACCATGTTAAATTTGTGTCTCTCTTGTGTGTGATGATTTATGCATTACTTTAATTACTGCTATTTATATTACCATTGATAATATTGGATAATATTATTTGGGAAAAATAGTGAAAGTTGATCTTATACTGTTCCCCCCCTCTCAATATAAGTCTGTGTTCTTCAAAATTTCATTTTCCTGCCTCTTAGCCCTCCAAACCCTCTATAAATAAAGGCATTTGATCCCATTTTTCAACCTGGTTACATACAAGTTCCTCCTATAATCAAGCTATCAAATTTCATGTAAAATAAAAATTCTTTTGACAATCTTCTAATGCTCTTGGTGATTTGGTGTTCTATTGTTGATGTGTTCCTTGTGACCTACAAATGGAGAAAGCCTTAATGAAAACTTATCTTCTTGAATGAGGAGAGGTCTTTCACCTTTGCTCTTACTTATTCCACGAGATCACTAGATTATTTATTTACATTCATTAGTTTATTTATTCATCTTAGTTCGTATTATGTTGCATATTTAGTCTATGTTTTGGATTTTAAAACCCTCTATGCAAATCTGTGTCTTGTCTGCTACAAGGTGCAGATCTGGCAAAAACCTTGTTTTCACCTGTTGTGTGTTCTATCTCATTTCTCTTTCTATTACCAAATCCATGCTCAGTAATTTACAAAGTGTGTATTGAGTCTAGTTGGATTTTTGGAAGGTTTTTCATCTCCAAATCCTAGGGTTTCAATTTGCATATCATCTACATATTGTTTCATCTTTGTTTGTATTTTTATTTGAATATTATAATTTTGTTTGCTTACATTTTATATTTTATTAGCTTTGGGGCAATCATTTATTCCCAAACCCTAAATTTTAAAGTTGCATTATATTTGTATTTCATTTATTGTTCTATGCTATCATATTTCATTATATTTGTTCCAAAGGTTAAAGCTCATTTTATTTCAAATGATCAACTAAAAGGACCTAGGGGGTTTGACTATTGCACCTCCAAGATTAGTCTTATAGTGGCCTACGAAGGCCCCCAAATGTTGACCATATTTTCTAGAGTCTATATAAAGCTATTTTGCATATTTTAATTTATGGGATATTCTAGACGCAAGATAAGGCTTGGATCAAACACCAGATCAAATAAGTACCATAAGTAAAGTTGTTATATTTTGTGTTGTTTATTTTTGTTATTTTTGTTCACAACCTAGGTTATATATAAAGAAGAAAAAAAATATTTGATTGCTTTCTAGGCATTTAAAAGGAAAAAGATATATAGTTTTGCATCTAGGGTTTAGTCTTGTTTATGTATTCCCTTGGTCCCTTGCTCAAATAAAAAATTCATTTATTGCAACCTAGGGTTAGATATCATTGAATCAAGGAATTGTATTAAGATTAGTCACTATTTTATTGCATCTTGTATGCTTTTTATTGTTCTTTCATTTCCATAGTTTAGTTTAGAAAGGTCACATATAGGTGTTTGCTTAAATCACACATTAAATTTTTCCACCCTAGACTTGGAGTGAGTCCTAAAACCATTATTGGTGAACCCATTTCTTTGTTTCGAGTGTAGAGTTATAACACACCCTCTGCAGTCACCTTGACTCCCAATGGATCTAACCGAGAATCATACACAATAGGGTAGTTTTTCCCCTATACATAGTGAATGAATTTAAGGAGTTCAAACCTTTGAGGAATGATACATGGATTATAATGGAAGTCTACTCCACTAAACACAAAAATTATGAGAACATAAAAGGTCCTTTAATCAATGGTTGAAGTAGCTCATTGATAAGATGGAGTTGTAATTGGTAGATAGAGTGGTAAAGAGATGGTTTGTTGATGGGCTATTATTATGATACAAGAAGAAAATGAATATCATACCATATTCCACATATGAATAATACTATGAGATGGCAAGGAATTTTGAGAGTGAAGACAAACAAATGGTAAGTACTCTAAGTCACTTCAGAAGTGATGATTTTGACAGTGATAGAAATAATTATGTGTTACAATTTAGATGATGAAAAAGGATTTTGAAATGATGATTAATGAAATGAAAGGTAAAAATAAAAATAGAATAAATAAATATGGTACTTATATTGTAAAGTAGAAGGGTACACAAATGTAAGCTATGTAAAAAGTGCATATTGTAATATATATGATGTGTTTGAACATTATCAAAGGATATCCATTTAATTTGAGAAGCACAAATTATCAAACCATGATGATGCAAAAGGAAGAAGAAGAAAATTTGAATACCTCAAATAATGGACAAGGAGTGATTAGCAATGGTTATAAAAATAATCATCATGGAGAAAGATAATACCAATAAGGTAATTAATGAGGACAAAGTCAATTATTGTGGAATTTTGACAAAATTCTAGTCATCTAGTGTAGGACTTACCAAGTGTGGGGGAATTTTACAAAAACTTATCCAAACCCACAAGTAGGAGGCTCAACAAAAATAACATAATGCACATGTGTAGATGGTGTGACTCAATAAATCACAAGAATGTCAATTGCCCAAGAAAGTGAGTTTCAGTAGAACTTGGAATGTCAATTTTATTGACATTAGTGAACCTCTAATAAACTAGTAGGATAAGAAGAAGCATGTGCTAGAGGTAATAATATTGTTGGACATTTTGAGTCCCTAAGTCAAAGTTGTCATTGATGTCACCAGATGAAGTCATCATTAATATCAAGGACTTCGTCAAGAAACAAAGGTGTCAAGGTTGTTATTTGATATCCAGGAAGAAGGCCAAAGGTCAAGAGAATCAGTGCAAAAGTTAAAATAAAAAGGGCTCCATAATATCTTAATAGTATATGGAAGCATAAGTTAAAAAGGTTTTTCATAAAATCTCAAGGAGGCTTGTGCAAAGTTAAAAAGGAGATATAATATTTTTTATAAATTATTTAAATTCAATGAGAATTTAAATTTTATAAATAAATATTATTTACACCATGGTATGCAATGAGAAGGAAGCAATAAACTCAAAAGGATATAATATTATAATATTTGTTATTATAATATTAAGTGATATGGTTAAAAGCCCAAAGTAAAATATTTATAATATTCATTATAATATTTTACAATACCCAAAGATGGGTTTGGAGTTAAAAATATTCAAAGCGCCTTTATCAAGGTCTTAACCTTCACCGACGTTACATGGTGGTGAAAGCATTCGAAGCACCGACGTTTTACAAGCATGGAGGAAATTAATATATATACCTATGCTCAAAGGGCATTAAACTTTATCCTTGCTCGATTGATTATTATTTGGATGCGAAGTGAAAGAAGAGCTCGTGAGAATTTTATGAATTTTGTGTGCGGCGAACAATTCAAAATAGAAAGCATAGATCGTTCGAAGGCCAACTGGGCAGCTTGGCCTAGTGGCGAGTGGGCAGGTGTGAAAGCATTTTTTGGCAAGAGAGCCAACGTTCGAAATGCGGTAGTGTGCTTGGTAGTCATGTTGGTTGAAGGTGCCAAAGGTGCACATTTTTGCAAAGGGCAAGAAGGGAGGCACGACTTGAAGCACGTGGTGCTTCGTTAGTCTCAAACGAGCATGTAGCTCGTGTGGCGGTTGAAGCCATGACTAAGGCGTTCATCATGGGCATTGTTGAAGGTTCGAATCCCTCCGAAGGTGAGGTAAATATTTTGCATTAAATTTTTATTATTTGCCTAAGTTGGGAGGTATAAGGGTTGTTAGTGGAATTGTTTTAGAAAGGTTGCTTATTGGATAGTGGTGGTAGTTGAAAATTATCACTTGGAGTAATAAGGAGGTTTTTGGTTTTAATTTTTAATAAAGTCTTAAATTACTATATTGGCATATTGGAGGATTAAGACTTTTGAGTATTGTTTTAATTTTAATAAGGGGTTTTTGTGTTAAAGAAGATTATTGTGAAGGTGTTGAATATTATTTTAAGTTGGAGTGATAAGGTGTAATTATTGATATCATTTTGTATTGTGTTTTTGAGGAAATTATTATCTTCTAACCCTTATTGAGATTGGCAAAGAAGTGAGTGTGAGTGTGACAGATTTGTGAGATCAACTCCTTGTCAAGCAAAAAGGTATGGGAAAATTCTTCCTTGGTTGAGTTGATTGATTGGCTTTCTAGAAAATAAAGTTTGGAGTGAAAAGGATTTGATTAGGGTTTCCTTTTCAAAAGTGTTTGAGTTAATGCTTCAAGGTTTTCTGGAATTAAGTGTTGTGATTAAAACCTTGTTTTATAAGCATTGTTGTTGAAGCCATTGGTTGTGTGAAGAACTTGAGTTAGGGTTTTGAAAAGAACATGAGTATCATTGTTATGTGAAGATTGATTTATATGCATTGTTGTTGAAGTGAGTTGTTGTGCAAAGAACTTGAACTAGGGTTTGAAAAGAACATGAGTATCATTGTTATGTGAGATTTGTTGTAATTTTAAATAAGTTTAAAAGAACATGAGTATCATTGTTATGTGAGATTTGTTGTTGAGCATTGTTGGAAATATTTTGAGTTGGTGTTTACATGCTTGGACTAGGGTTTGTGAGCAAGGGTTGTTTGTTGAGTAATTGGTTGAGTAGAGTTGATTGAGCCTAGTCAAGTGGATGTATGAAGTGATTGTTCAAGTTCCATAAAACAAACTATTCTATATTCTGATTTGAGTTGAGAAAGTGTTTGAGCATTGAGTTGAAACATATTGGGTCTCTAACAATTCACTTTATGTTTCTATGAGATTGGATAAGTTCTGAGTGAGCTTATTGAGCAGATTTGAATAAGTTTTGTGAATTGAGTGATTGGAAAAGTTTGTGGAATGAGAATGGAAGTGGACCTGTTGAGAGATTTGAATAAGTTTTGTGTGGACTTATTGAGCAGATTGGACAACTTTTGAGTGAGCTTGTTGAGAGATTTGAATAAGTTCTTGTGTGGACTTATTGAGCAGATTGGACAAGTTCTGTGTGGACTTGTTGAGCATATTTGAGCAAGTTATGTGTGGACTTATTGAGCATATTTGAGCAAGTTCTATGTGGACTTGTTGAGCATATTTAAGCAAGTTCTATGTGGACTTGTTGAGCATATTTGAGCAAGTTCTATGTGGACTTGTTGAGAATATTTGAGCAAGTTCTGAGTGGACTTGTTGAGCATATTTGAGTAGGTTCTGAGTGGACCTATTGAGCATATTTGAGCAAGTTCTGAGTGGACTTGTTGAGAATATTTGTGCTAGATCGAATGGATTATGTTTAGTGTAGATTTGAGATAGAGCTTTGGAGGTGATAGAGTAGAGAGGATAGTAGTCTCTAGTGGATAGAGATCCATCAGCCAGGGTAGTGAGGATAGGTCTTCTAAGTGGGGATAAGAGTCTTCAGTGGAGAGAGATCCACAAGCTAGTGTAGTGGAGGTAGTAGTCTTCTAGAGGATCACCAGCCAGAGTAGAGGAGGAGTTCTCTAGTGGATAGAGATCCATGAACTTGATTTAGGGGATTGGTGTCTCCTTTGGATAGAGGTCCATAAATATTGTAATTGGGAAGGATTCCCAAGAGATTGATTGAGAAAATTTTAGTGAAATATTTTCTCCGTGGAGTAGCCCACATTGGGTGAACCACGTAAATTGTGGTGTCTCTATTATGTGTGGTGATTTATGCATTGCTTTGATTACTGCTATTGATATTGCTATCTACACATTGCTTAATATTGATTTGGAAAGAAAAGTAAAAAGTGGTCTTATACTGTTCACCCCCTCTCAGTATAAGCTTGTGTTCTTCAATTGGTATCAGAGTGGGTTCCTTCAGAAGAGTTTAACAACTTGAAGGAAAGGCTAACAAGAACACAATGGATCCTAAGGAAGTGTCCTCAAATAATTCAGCACCAGTATTTGATGGAAGTGACTATATGTATTGGAGTATGATGATGAAGATCTACCTGATGGCACTTGGCAATGAAATTTGGGAATCAGTGGAATTTGGATACGATCCCTTAATCAATCCTCCTACAGATAAGGAAGGTAAGCTTCTACAACACTATAATTCAAAAGCAATGAATGCACTTGTGAGAGGTTTGCGTAGAACAGAGTCTATGAAAGTTATGCATTGTCAAACTGCAAAAGAGATGTGGGATAAATTGCAAAATATATATGAAGGAGATAAAAGTGTCAAGAAAGCAAAGAGTCAAAATCTCAAAAGACAACTTGAAGAATTAAGAATGAATGAAGAGGAAAATATTAGTGCTTACCTAATTCGAATTGATGAGGTTGTTAATGATATGCGAGGACTTGGTATGAAGATTGATGAATCTGATGTTTGTGATAAAGTCTTAAGATCTCTTCCAAAAATATTCAGTGAACAGGTTTCTGCTATAGAAGTATCAATAGATGGTGATACTTTGACAAGAGATAAGTTTCTTGGTATGCTCACAATATTTGAGATAAGAACAAAAGATCCTATGTCCCAGAAGGAAGCAACATTCAAAGCAACCAATAAGACAAAGGGTAAGAAGTCAGAATCAAGCAATGAGTCATCTAGTGATGAAGAAGCTAACTATGGTAGAAGAGATAAGGACTATAGAAGATCTAGAGATAAAATATCTGTTAAGTGTTTCAATTGTGGAAAGTATGGACATTTTGCAACAGATTTTCAAGAACCCAAGAACAACAATGGTGAAGAAAAATAGGATCACAAGAACAAGGAATCAGAAATATATAAGCGGGATAAGCATCAGAAGAAAAGCAAGGATGGACAAAGCAGACAAGGAAAGAAGTTCTTTCAAAGGCAAAAGAGAAGCTACTATGCGGATAAGGCAAGTAAGTATTCAAGTGATAGTGATGCTAGTTTTTTAGACAATGATAGAGATGAAGTCCTATTTATGATTGAAGAAAAAGAACCAGTTAAGACTCCAGTTATTCTCAAGTGTTTTAGATGTGGTAACTTTGGACATCTTGAAGATGATTGTACAAGGGATGGTTATAGTTTTAGTGATGATGAATATGAGAATGCACTTGAAGGACCAGATGAAAATATTCTAATGGCTTTAGAAGAAGAAGTAAGTGATCCTATAGAAGACAAGCCAAAAGAAAATAAAGATGTGGACAAAGGTAAACAAATAGAGGAATATTCAGAAAAGGATGGTTATGATCTAAAGGGAGAACTTATCTATGCCCTTGACATGGTAAAGAAGGTAAGAAAGCAACACTCTAAACTTGAAATTCAGTTTCAGGAATGTGATGAAGAGAGAAGATTGCTTATAGAGGATTTAGAAAAATCAAAGGCTAAGGCAAAAAGGTTCAAAGATAAGTTAGAAGCAAAGATCTTGGAATGTGAGAAGTTAGCACAAGAAGTGGCACTACTAAAAGAAGATTTAGAAGACTCCAAGATCAAGATGAAAGGGTTCAAAAATAGCTCAAAGAACTTGGATAAGTTCATCAAGATACAAAAGACTACATCAAGCAAAATAGGTCTTGGATTTGAACAGGTTCAAAAGAAATGGGAAGGAGAGTCAACTTCAAGTTTTGGAGGAGAAGAAACTTCAGATGAAGATACTTCAAAAGAAGATAGTGAAAGATAGTGAGACATCTGAGGATGAGTTGGACAATAGAGAGTTCAACAAAAATAGGAACAATGCACAAAGAAGATACAGATGGAACAACAATCAGAATAGGAGACCAATGAGGTCAAGACAAGGAAACTTCAATGGAAGATGCTTTTCATGTCACAGGTTTGGGCACATGGCTTCACAATGCAGGACACATGAAAGATAGGAAATTTGGAACATATAACTTTTCCATGGGTATTGCTACTCATGTAATCAGTTTGGTCACAAGGCAATAAATTGTAGGGTTCATGATAGAAGAAGATATGGCTTCACTAGGAGAAATCCTAAGACATTTGCACCTCCAAGGAATAATAACATTAAGTGTTATAAGTGCAATAATGATGGTCACACAACAAAGTGGTGTAGAGCAGACATCCTAGAAATAGGTATGAACATGAACGAATATGAATAGGAATAGGAACATGAATATGAATAGGAATAGGAACATGGATATGGACATGAATAGGAATAGGAACAGAAAGAATAGGAACATGAATATGAACAGGAATAGGAGCATGGATATGAATAGGAATAGGAACAAGGATATGAATAGGAATATGGACATGGAAAACAATCAAAGGAATCAAGAATCATAATAAGGAAAGAGGATAAAGGTAAAGAACAATGCCTTCTGGGAGTAGAAATACTCCCACCCCAGAATTAACCACCTCAAAAGGAGGTGGGGGAGGGGCTAAGCTAAGAGGCTCATTCTTAGCCCCGAGCCCCAAAGGTGACCCTTTGCCATTGATGTCAAAGGGGGAGAGATTTGATACTTGAAGAGAGCATTGAGCCAGGGGGAGCAATGTCCCAGGGGGAGCAACACAGAAGAAGAAGTCAAGTTTTTGGTAAAAAATTTTTGGGTTGCCATCAATGACAAAGGGGGAGATTGTTGGACATTTTGAGTCCCTAAGTCAAAGTTGTCATTGATGTCACCAGATGAAGTCATCATTAATATCAAGGACTTCGTCAAGAAACAAAGTTGTCAAGGTTGTTATTTGATATCTAGGAAGAAGGCCAAAGGTCAAGAGAATCAGTGCAAAAGTTAAAAGAAAAAGGGCTCCATAATATCTTAATAGTATATGGAAGCATAAGTTAAAAGGGTTTTCATAAAATCTCAAGGAGGCTTGTGCAAAGTTAAAAAGGAGATATAATATTTTTTATAAATTATTTAAATTCAATGAGAATTTAAATTTTATAAATAAATATTATTTACACCATGGTATGCAATGAGAATGAAGTAATAAACTCAAAAGGATATAATATTATAATATTTGTTATTATAATATTAAGTGATATGGTTAAAAGCCCAAAGTAAAATATTTATAATATTCATTATAATATTTTACAATACCCAAAGATGGGTTTGGAGTTAAAAATATTCAAAGCGCCTTTATCAAGGTCTTAACCTTCACCGACGTTACATGGTGGTGAAAGCATTCGAAGCATCGATGTTTTACAAGCATGGAGGAAATTAATATATATACCTATGCTCAAAGGGCATTAAACTTTATCCTTGCTCGATTGATTATTATTTGGATGCGAAGTGAAAGAAGAGCTCATGAGAATTTTACGAATTTCGTGTGCGGTGAACAATTCAAAATAGAAAGCATAGATCGTTCGAAGGCCAACTGGGCAGCTTGGCCTAGTGGCGAGTGGGCAGGTGTGAAAGCATTTTTTTGCAAGAGAGCCAGCATTCAAAATGTGGTAGTGTGCTTGGCAGTCATGTTGGTTGAAGGTGCCAAAGGTGCACATTTTTGCAAAGGGCAAGAAGGGAGGCATGACTTGAAGCACGTGGTGCTTCGTTAGTCTCAAACGAGTGCATAGCTCATGTGGCGGTTGAAGCCATGACTAAGGCGTTCGTCATGGGCATTGTTGAAGGTTCGAATCCCTCCGAAGGTGAGGTAAATATTTTGCATTAAATTTTTATTATTTGCCTAAGTTGGGAGGTATAAGGGTTGTTAGTGGAATTGTTTAGAAAGGTTGCTTATTGGATAGTGGTGGTAGTTGAAAATTATCACTTGGAGTAATAAGGAGGTTTTTGGTTTTAATTTTTAATAAAGTCTTAAATTACTATATTGGCATATTGGAGGATTAAGACTTTTGAGTATTGTTTTAATTTTAATAAGGGGTTTTTGTGTTAAAGAAGATTATTGTGAAGGTGTTGAATATTATTTTAAGTTGGAGTGATAAGGTGTAATTATTGATATCATTTTGTATTGTGTTTTTGAGGAAATTATTATCTTCTAACCCTTATTGAGATTGGCAAAGAAGTGAGTGTGAGTGTGACATATTTGTGAGATCAACTCCTTGTCAAGCAAAAAGGTATGGGCAAATTCTTCCTTGGTTGAGTTGATTGATTGGCTTTCTAGAAAATAAAGTTTGGAGTGAAAAGGATTTGATTAGGGTTTCCTTTTCAAAAGTGTTTGAGTTAATGCTTCAAGGTTTTCTGGAATTAAGTGTTGTGATTAAAACCTTGTTTTATAAGCATTGTTGTTGAAGCCATTGGTTGTGTGAAGAACTTGAGTTAGGGTTTTGAAAAGAACATGAGTATCATTGTTATGTGAAGATTGATTTATATGCATTGTTGTTGAAGTGAGTTGTTGTGCAAAGAACTTGAACTAGGGTTTGAAAAGAACATGAGTATCATTGTTATGTGAGATTTGTTGTAGAGATTGTGAAATTTTATATTGAACTAGGGTTTGAAAAGAACATGAGTATCATTGTTATGTGAGATTTGTTGTTGAGCATTGTTGGAAATATTTTGAGTTGGTGTTTACATGCTTGGACTAGGGTTTGTGAGCAAGGGTTGTTTGTTGAGTAATTGGTTGAGTAGAGTTGATTGAGCCTAGTCAAGTGGATGTATGAAGTGATTGTTCAAGTTCCATAAAACAAACTATTCTATATTCTGATTTGAGTTGAGAAAGTGTTTGAGCATTGAGTTGAAACATATTGGGTCTCTAACAATTCACTTTATGTTTCTATGATATTGGATAAGTTCTATGTGAGCTTATTGAGCAGATTTGGATAAGTTCTGTGTGGACTTATTGAGCAGATTGGAAAGCTTTTAAGTGGAACTTTGTTGAGTAGATTTGAATAAGTTCTATGTGGACTTATTGAGCATATTGGACAAGTTCTGAGTGAGCTTGTTGAGCATATTTGAATAAGTTCTATGTGGACTTATTGAGAAGATTGGACAAGTTCTGAGTGTACTTGTGAGTGATGAAAATTTGTGTTGTTGAGAAGATTTGAGTAAGTTCTGTGTGGACTTATTGAGCATATTTGAGCAAGTTCTATGTGGACTTGTTGAGCATATTTGAGCAAGTTCTGTGTGGACTTGTTGAGCATATTTGAGCAAGTTCTGTGTGGACTTGTTGAGAATATTTGAGCAAGTTCTATGTGGACTTGTTGAGTATATTTGAGCAAGTTCTGAGTGGACTTGTTGAGAATATTTGAGTAGGTTTTGAGTGGACCTGTTGAGAGATTTGAGCAAGTTTTGAGTGGACTTGTTGAGAATATTTGTGCTAGACCGAATGGACTGTGTTTAGTGTAGATTTGAGATAGAGCTTTGGAGGTGATAGAGTAGAGAGGATAGTAGTCTCTAGTGGATAGAGATCCATCAGCCAGGGTAGTGAGGACAGGTCTTCTGAGTGGGGACAAGAGTCTTCAGTGGAGAGAGATCCACAAGCCAGTGTAGTGGAGGCAGTAGTCTTCTAGAGGATCACCAACCAGAGCAGAGGAGAAGGAGTTCTCCAGTGGATAGAGATCCATGAACTTGATTTAGGGGATTGGTGTCTCCTTTGGACAGAGGTCCATAAACATTGTAATTGGGAAGGATTCCCAAGAGATTGATTGAGAAAATTTTAGTGAAATATTTTCTCCGTGGAGTAGCCCACATTGGGTGAACCACGTAAATTGTGGTGTCTCTATTGTGTGTGGTGATTTGTGCATTGCTTTGATTACTGCTATTGATATTGCTATCTACACATTGCTTAATATTGATTTGGAAAGAAAAGTAAAAAGTGGTCTTATATTGTTCACCCCCCTCTCAGTATAAGCTTGTGTTCTTCAAAGATCTCAAGCAAAGAAGATTGTGAAGTACCCAAACTCTACCAAGGAGGAATGGTGGCATGCAACACATGATATGATAGAAGAGGTGGAGAAAATAAAATAGGATACCTAGCATGATAATTGAGTTGTATGTGTATGTAGGATAAATTGCATGTGCAAAGTTGATAGTAGATCAAAGAAGAAAAGAGGTAGTAGCAATTAATAAAGATTAATACATGATCATATGATGTTAATGATTGAAGTAGACAAGAAACTATCCTTGATCAACATAGATATATTCAATCACAAGTTAACATAGGTTATTGTAGATGAAGGGTCTATTGTAAACATCATGCCATAAATATTTAGAAAGATATTGAAGCACAATTCTTGTGGTCTCTAAAATTTTGGTTATATGGTACAAAGTACTATGGCATAGATATGAAAGGTGTATTAACAAACCAAAAAGTAAATATAGTTGACCAAGATTTTATCATAGAATTTGTGGTAATAGCAATATAAAAACTAGCATACAATGTGTTACTAGGACATGGATGGTTAAGTATGGACAAAGTGAATAACAATTGGAAAAAATAACACCTCACATTCAAGAAAGGTCATACAAATATATGATAATTTTTAAAAATAAATTCGTAAGTCAAGATATTGCAATATCTAATGAGTCAAGAAGTTTATTATCGGATGAGAAAAGCAAATACAAACCCAATGAAGGAGGTGTGTTGGAACTTGAAGATTGTATATAGGATGAGGAGGACTCTAACAAAGGACTCTTCCATTAGCAAATTAAGTATTATGACGTGTTTACACCCCATTATTTTTTCATCCACATGGAGGAGGACAACCATGATGGAAATAATAATGTGCTACAAGATAACAACAAAAGTAGTCAAGGAAGAAAATTTGTAGTAGGAAAATTTGATGTTTCTAAAGAACTTTGTAGAGTACAAGGTGGTAGATGTGATAATTGATGAGAAGCCAACCCATACGATAGATGTACTCAAGGTAATGGAAGAACATGACACCATAAAGTATGAAGGGCCAAAGATGATGCAAGTGAATCTTGGTGAGGAGGGCAAAGAGAAGATTATCCATTGTAGAGATGAATGGGATCCAATGCTAAAAGTAGTAGATTTTAAAATTTTCCCATAATACAAGGATGTATTTGTATGGATCTATAAGGATCTAAATGGGATGCCACATGTAGACACCAAAATATAGCCACTTGTCATCCATATGTATCTCCAATCATAAGCCACCCATTATATATATATATATATATATATATATATATATATATATATATATATATATATATATATGTATTATTTGCTTAATATATATTTAAATATTAATATTTTATATATTATATTTATATATTTAATAAATATACATGTATTTATATAAATTAATCCTAGCCCTCTACGGGTGGGCTTGTGTATCCTAAAAGGGCCACCCTAGCTTCAACAACTTCCAAATATATGATCCTGTACCTGTAGATAGAAAAACAACAAAAAATATTAGAAGCACCTGTGAGGGCTCCACAGTGTGAGGCCCTCAAAAAGATAAATCAACTAAACCCTAGATGTTGAATGTAATACTAAAAATAGAAGTGCAAGAACATGAAATAAATACAAATAAATTTATTACCTTGTCAACACAGTGATTTCTATTTTTGCTTCAATCAGTGATGGTCACGGGGATTCCCGAATAGCACATGAGGGTCGTAGGAGTGTAGATCTACTATAGAAAATATCCAGAGGTATTTTGTGATGGAAGCAGATGCACCAAGGCATTCTGTGATGGTGGTAGATGCATGAGGGTGTTATATTATGATAGCAGATGCACCAGGACATTCAAGGGCTAAGGAAGGTGTGTTCTGCATAGGTTATGCGATGGCAGATGCAAATGATGCAAGGGCAATGATGGAGGGCAAGAGTAATTTTGAGATGGCTAGGGCATATTATTATGGTTTTAGACCTTTTGAGAATTCTTTGCAAATTTTCATCGATAGAATTCAAACTCAAAAAAATAAGGGACCAAGGATTAAGGGAGAGCTTAGGGTTTGATTCATCAAAATGACTCCTCTTTTATAATCTTCCCTTAGACATGTTAGGGTTTCAATGACACCAAATGGGCGGCCAAGATTAAAACATGAGGAAGGGTGGAGATTAATTTTGGGTAAGTGGCATGGATTGAGGTGGATGGATGGCTAAGATTAAAATGTGGTGGAGGGCTAGGATTAATTTATATAAATACATATATATTTATTAAATATATATAAATATAATATATAAAATATTAATATTTATATATATATTATATATATATATATATATATATATATATAATGGGTGGCTTATGATTGGAGGACACGGATGGATGACAAGTGGCTAGATTTTGGTGTCTATAGATGCCCCTTTTTGTATCGCGTTGCATGAAACACAATGCGGTGCAAAAATACGAGACACCTGGTTTTGGCTTGATGAAGAAGCATTTTTCTTTCCTTGGAATGCAAAGATGAACTTGAAGATAAAATAATTTGTATGTGTAGCTTACCCCCTCAATTGGTGAATGAGTGAAGAATGAATCTCACAAGCCAATTGATAGAATTGTGCGATGAAAAATGCAATTGAATGGTGTAAGTGCAAGTGTATGATGTAAGTGTAAGTGTATGATGTAAGTGCAGATGATATGAATGATGTAAAATGATTCTATTTTTGCCCCAACGGAGGAAAGGGGTTGTTGTGAAATGCAATTGAGTGATTCTATTTTTGCCCCAAAAGAGAAAGGGTTTTTTTCCAAGTGTAAATTCCATGATCATGTAAGATGTATCCCATTGTGGGAAATCAAAATCAAATGTGGTTGCCCCAAGTTTTGGGGTGATTCCATGTTGTTGAAGAAAGTGCCTTTTGGCATCATTGAAATGCAAAAATGCACATGCATAAAAAGAAGAAAATAGTCTGACCTCGGGGCCACTCATGATTGCAGCTAATTCCCACATGGAATTCCTAAATGGTTGCTCAATCACTTTACTCGACCTGTATCCTCGGAGACTGGTGTAATTTCAAATGAAATGATGAAAGTTATCCATGTTGGGAACCCCATGGAAAAGGGCATCAATGATAGTTGTTGAGCAAATTGGTCTTGGCATAGTCTCACTCAAAATATGAGGGACCAAAAGTGATTTTGTTTTTGAACAAGAAGATAGTAGATGATGAATATGGCCAAGTGTCCTTATGGTGATTTATTCATCTTACCAAATTGCATGGACAACCAATCACTGCAATCGCCAAGGAGATAGAATAGACCACTAGATACAAGGTTCACTTGAAATTTGTATTTGAACTTGGAAAATGTGCAAATGTAATGATTGATGGATGAAAATGATTTTGAAATGAATATTTGATAATGAGCAATGCATTGATGATTGGATTGTATGATTTTGTGAAATTTTGCATTGGTTTGGAGCGTTTTTGGAGCAATTTTGGATAATTTTATGACTTTTTGGTCACAAACAAAAGTTAACCACCCAAATCAATTCATGTTCTCACAAAAAGTGATGAAATGATGTGATGGATGATGAAAATTGTGAATATGGTTATTTTGTGAAAATTTGGACCGTTTTGGTGTGTTTTGAAGCTTGTTAAGTGATTTTGTGCCTTTTGGGTGCAAACAAAAATTATGCATCCAAATAAATTTTTGTTTTCACAAAACATGATATGATGATGAAATGAATGTATGGATGCAATTTGGAGTGATTTTGTGGAGGTAAGCTACCTTTTTGGATCATTTTGGTCTTTTCTACCAATTTTGATGCCAAACACCAGCTCACATCTACAACAACCTCAGATGCCCATGGGCATATTGTGATCTACAAACACTGGTATGCATTCCAATGCACCTATGAATGCCCATGGGCATTCCAATGCACCATAAATGGCTATAAATAATTTGTAGAAGTGAAGTCAGATTCATTCTTTATGTTCATGAATTTTAGAAGTTGCATCTAAGGAAGTGAGGAAGTGAAGTGGAGTGGAGTGAAGGAGTGTGTTGGTGTGAAAGCTATGGCGATGGATGGTGTAGATGTGGTAGTAGGAGCAGATGTGCATGTTGCTGAGGTAAGTACCCTTGGCACTCTCGTTTGGACTTGTGCAAAAATATTTTTTTTTAAAGCATGCAAATGAATGTGACATTAATGTTCTTGCCTTGTTTATGTGTTGTGTTGTAGTTGAAGATTTTGGAGCCTAGACATCGGTTCTCGCCCTACATTCCAAGGGTGAGAAAGGTACTATGGGATGATCAGTGGAAGTGGCTAGAGGATGTGGGGCTGGCTGGGGCAACCTAGATTGATGTGGTGAGGGTGGATGAGGGGTATCTCTCTGCCTTGGCAGAGATATGGGATCCAGATAGGGGGACCTTTTAGCTCCCTACTAGAGAGGTGACAGTGACACTTGAGGATGTATATCACATCCTCAAGTTACTAGTGGAGGGATTACATGTCGAGGTTGGACACGATAAGGGGTATGAGATGGGCTACATATTTGGAGATGGATGGTGGAAGGTGAGAGTGTGAAGGGTGGAGGGATAAGGTATTTGGCTATGTACCTAGATAAGAAGTTGGATGCATTACCCACATTAGTCATGTTTGTGTTGGCCAACATAGTGGTCCCGAACAACACTAGCTGTCGGTTCCCATGGAACATGATCAGTCTAGTGTATGACATGCTTGATGTACCTTGGGTGTATGCATGGGCACCTGCTCTGCTAGCTCAACTATACCAGGAGCTATATGAGGTGAGGAGGTAGGGGTGAAATGGGTTGGGATGTATTTTACTATTGTAATGTTGGGGTTGGGAGCACTTCAGTGTGGCTCAACCTATGGGCTTGCCTACTGAAGCATGGGATAGGGAGCAGCCCTATGCTATGAGATGGTCAATGGTAGAGGAGGTGTAGCCGAGTCATCCTATCTAGATTAGATAGGAGTACAAGGATCTATGGGCTGGACTAACATCAGCTTAGGTGCTTTGGAGGCCATGGCATGGTGCCACTTGGACTAGTGATGGGGAGCAACTATGGAAGGTACGATAGGCTAGGTGGATGGTTGGGAGGCACAAGAGTGAGGTGGAGCACATCTAGTTCTCACGGGTGCTATGGTAGTTTGGGTTGAGGTAGGGGGTTCCTGAGGCACCAATGCTCTACATGCATCATTGGGATGAGATAGGTCTACCTTGTGTTGAGGCATGGAGGGTGACCTATGAGGATGATGAGGAGATAGATCTCCCTGATGTGGATGATGCAGGGACTACTATGGAGTACGATGTATGGTTCATTGCATAACCACCATGGGTATCGAGTCTGGTAGTGGATGGTGGAATGGTGATGAGGATGAGGTAGAGGTCAAGATGGAGGAGGCAGATGAGGCTCCTAGACATTGGATATGCCTTTGATCTAGTAGTCAAAGGAGATGGATGAGGTACATAGTAGAGCAGGATCTAGGGCTTGGATATGATGGAGATGGCATGGATGATATGGAGGAGGTTCTAGAGGGACCTCTAGGTTAGAGTGAGGAGGATTGGGTGAGGCTTGAGTAGTTGGTGGTAGAGTGGGATGCATAGTGATAGTGGCTCAAGTTGTGAAGGTAGTAGCTTAGGATACAAAGATAGCAGCTCGATATGAGAGATAGCTCGACTATGGGTAGAGCTAGAGGTATAAACAGTTGCAGGTGGAGGTGAGGATAGGATCGTGAGGCTCCAGGTAGAGCTACTTGAGAGGGATCATCATTAGAGACATGATGTACTATACCTTTAGGTCCGAGATGGATATATCCAGGTTTTGGAGGATCGATTTATGGAGCACCACATTGGGCTGCCAGATCCACCCTCCTCATCCATATCTAGGTCTATTAGGCATAGTGAGTCTAGGCATAGCTCTAGGTCTAGGGCTCCTTCAGGGTCATAGGGGTCCTCTTATAGGCGTTAGCTAGTGCTGAGATGCACTTTTTGTATATGAGCCTTGGTGCTCCATTGTATCTAGCCTTTTGGGTATTCATTGTACATGCGATATTTATATATATACATGGCTTTTACTTTTGTGTTATGATTTTGTGTGTGTACTTTTGAGTGATTTTTTTTGTGTGAATGCATGTGTAAATGTGTGATGGATGATAATGTAAATGATAATGTGTTATGAATGCAAATGAATTAATGCTCTAATGATCATTCATAGTTTAGATTTTTCTTGACCATGTATAGCATTGTTGTTTAATTAGGGGCACCAAACTGGTAGCATGTGAGATGGAAGACTCATGTAATGATATGGATGTTGATATGGAAGAAGATATGGATGTTGATATGGAAAACTAATTATTTTGTAGAGACTCAGACATGCTAGTGGTATCAAACAAACTCACTAAATACTGCCTAATTTTTCTAGGACCAAATGTGTGTGCAATGAATTCATTTACCGAATCATGAGTATGGTAATGACTCGAGGTAATCAAGAACCAATGTGTGTGCAAGTGAGTTCATTAACCCATCTTGAGTAAATTGAGATGAAACCTATTATGGAGAAGACCAAGAAGCTAGCTTGTCCTTATGTATGGTTAAAGGTCTCTTCAAGAGAGACATGTCACCATGCATGAGCGTACTCCACTGCCAGTCAAGCATCTATAGCTCCGAGTGGAGATTAACTCCATAGTCCAAGAATCTGATCTCTAAGCTTTGGGGATTCAGACTACCTAACCATTTGACTAGAAATGTAGTTCTATCCTTACAACTTGAGGATCTGTGGTGTGTGATGTGTAAAAGATTTAGAGTTTTGGGGATTCTAATTCCAACCGAAGTGTGATGAGAATTTTACCCTATCCTTACTACTCTTTCTTTTATTTTGAAATTATTGTGATAGTAGTGAAAACCACTATTTTTTATTTTTGGACTATGTGCATAATGGGACAAGCAAGGATTACCCTTTTCACTTCGAGGTTCAACCCAATTATGGTGTTATCTCTCTTTGACACAAGATGTTTTTAAGATGTGTGATTGTGTTTGGTTCAAGAGTGTTAGAGTCAATTCCTAGAACTTAAGATTTTCTTAGTGAAAATGTGTCTTGGTCCTAAAGAAAACTTGACATGTATTGGAGGTTGCTAGAAACACTAGGAGTGGTTGAGTGACCAAAAACACCTAGGGATTATGGAAATGTGATTTGCAAATGATAATTTGACTTTATGGAATGGTGCAATGAAATGGTTGATGTTTTGAAGGTGCCCCTGATTAAGGCAACAAAACTGTATTGGACCAATTATTATCTAAATTGAATAAATGACCCCTAAAATGTGTGAAGATGGGATAATGGTTTGTGAATGCAATGTATGAAATGCAATTTGTGAAATGTAATGTGTGAAATGTAATGTGTGCAATGTAATGTGTGAAATGTAATGTTTAAAGTGCAATGTGTAAAATGCAATGTGTGAAATGCAATGTTGTTTTTGTGTATTAGCCATGTATATATATATATATAAATCATATTAAGCATAGAATGCTCTCAAGTGGATGATGTTAAGTGGTTTGGGCTCTTCAACTCCCTCTAGACTAGCAAGCCTATAAGTTCCTTTACCCACTTTTTGAGTGATAATGTATGGACCTAACCAATTAGCCATGAATTTATCATGAAGATGTGGTAATGCATTGGTGTTTTGTTGATTCTCTTTAAGAACAAGATCTCCTACTTGGAATTCATGTAGATGAACTTTGGTATTGTAAGCATGCTTTAGGAGGTCTTGATAAACTCATAAATGCTCTAAAGCATTAACACACCTTTCATCAAGAAGCATGAGTTGGTCAAAATGTGCTTGTCTAGCAGTATCGTCATCTATGAATTCCTGCAATGAAATTCACAATGAGGGGATCTCAAGCTCAAGAGGCATGATTGCTTCGACTCCATAGACTAATGAAAATGGTGTTGCCCCAATAGGCATGTAGATGCTTGTTCGATAAGCCCATAATGCCAAGGGGATTTGAGTATGCCAATCTCTATGATTTTCGTTGACTAATTTCTTGAGAATAGCAATTAAGGTCTTGTTGGTAGCCTCAACTTGTCCATTTGCTTGTGGGTAGTAAGGAGTCGAGAAACTATGTTGGATATTATATTTCTTACAAAGTGCTCGAACATCCTTGTTCTTGAAAGACTTACCATTGTCAAAGATGATTTTTGAGGGAATACCAAAATGACAGATGATATGATGAAGTATAAACTCCACAATTCGAGGTCCTATCATACTGGTTAGAGGAATTGCCTCAACCCACTTTGTGAAGTATTCAGTGGTTGTGATGATGAATGTATGTTGTCCTAAGGAAGGAGGTGAGATTTTTTCAATCAAATCAAGACCCCATTGTGAAAAGGGCCAAAGGCTTTGAATAGGTTGTAATGCTTGTGATGGCACATGAGTTAAATTAGCATGCTCTTGACATTGCTTACAATGCTTGACATAAGTGCAACAATCACGTTCCATGGTGGGCCAATAGTAACCCATGCATAGAATACGCTTTGCAATGGCCATTCCACTAAAATGACCACCACAAGTACCATCATGAGCTTCAGCTATGGCTCTTTGTGCCTCTGCAGACTCGAGACAATGAAGGAGGACTCCATCATAACCACGTCTATACAACACGTCCCCCAAGAGAGTAAAACAAGCTATCTTTTGCTTGAAAGTGTATTTAGCAGTCCGTGACATATCTAATGGGAGTGTTCCAAACTTGAGGAAGGCTATTATTTGGTTTGACCAAGGCTCATATGGCTTCGAATGGATAAAGCAAACATCCTTCTCATCCTTAGATTCAACATGGATAATTGCAGATTTAGAGATCATTGTGATAATGAGTGGTTGTACCTCTCCTATAGAGTTCTTTGGAATCAATGATCCTAGAGAGGCCATCACATCTACAAATCTATTAGTCAAATATGGCAAACTATCAATTTCATACCAATCAAATTTGGTAAGCAATTTCATTGCTACTTCATGGTAAAGCTTTATGGTAGGTTCTTTGCATTGGTATTCTCCATTGATTTGTCTGACACAAGTTGAGAATCACCAAATATCCTGATATGCTTTATGCCCATAGCTATGGCTGCTTGAAGACCTAAGATTAAGGCTTCATACTCTGCATTGTTGTTTGTGCATTGGAAGTCAAGTTTGAATGATAAGGGGATAGGTATCCCCTGTGGTGTATGAAACATGACTCCAACACCTTGACCTTTTTTGCACTTAGAACCATCAAAGAATAGTGTGATATCGACATCTTCCTCTGGAATGACATCTTCTTCTTGTTCAGTGATAGTAAATACCGAATCATCTAGGAGCTCAATAATCAAGGGTTGATCACTAGGAAGTGGAGCTTCCACAAGCTGATCGGCTATGACCTGACCTTTAATGGATTTTTGGCTTGATGAACTCAAGATCAAATTCAGTGAGAAGCATTATCCATTTAGCGATGTGGGTGTTATTGTAAGTGTGAGACATCATATAACATAGAGGATTTTCATGAGCTATGACATATGTGGTGTGACTAAGCATGTAATATCTAAGTTTCTTAGTGGCAAAAACCACTTCTAAGCACAATTTTTCCATGTAAGCGTATCTAGTTTCATAGCTTACCAATGTTCGACTAATGTAATAGACAACTTGCTCTCGATTGTTTTCATTCTTTTGTGCAAGCATTGTCCCTAATGCAAAGTCTATTGCTAAAACATAAAGATGGAAGGGGACCCCTAGATGAGGAGGAGTTAAGACTGGTGGAGAATCTAGGTATTGCTTGATATCATCAAAAGCTTTTTGACATTCATCTATCCATGAAAATGTCACCCCCTTTTGTAGCAGGTGATTGAATGGCCTACATTTATCAAAAAGTTGTGCAATGAAATGATGGATTGATTGAATCTTTCCTTGTAAACTATGCAATTCCTTCAAGTTTGTTGGAGGAGGCATCTCCATGATGGCCTTGACTTTGTTTGGGTCCACCTCAATGCCTCTTTTGGAGATAATGAATCCTAGTAGTTTGCCAGAGGTAACACCAAAGACACATTTATTGGGGTTCAACCTTACATTATGCTCTAGAAGTTGATCAAAGACTTTTTCCAAGACACCAATGTGCTCTTGTCGAGTTTTGGATTTTTCCAAGAGATCATCCACATAATATTTGATGATCTTATGCATGTAATCATGGAAGATGTATGTCATGGCACATTGATAAGTGGCACCTACATTTTTGAGGCCAAAGGGCATCACCTTGTAACAAAAAGTCCCCCAAGGTGTAGTGAATGTTGTTTTGTGTTGGTCATCAAGATTGATTTGAATCTGGTTGTATCCTAAAAACCATCCATTAGAGAAAGCATTTCATGGCCAATGCAAGTGTTGACAAGAGTATCAATGTTTGGTAGAGGAAAGTCATCCTTAGGACATGCTTTGTTAAGGTCTCAAAAGTTAGTGCAAATGTGTATCACCCCGTTAGGCTTGCGAACGGGTACCATGTTTGAAAGCCACTCAGGATAGTCAATGGGGACAATGAAACCCACATCTAATAGCTTTTGAAGCTCTTCTTTGACCATGAGGGCAATGGTAGGATGCATCCTTCTAAGTTTTTGTTTGATCGGCTTAGCATCAGAATGCAAGGTGAGATTGTGGACAACCAAGTTAGGGTCAAGACTAGGCATGTCTTTGTAGGACCATGCAAAAATGCCCTTCTTCTTCTTGAGGAGAGCAATTAATTGCTCTTGTTCATCTATGGATAAAATTTTACCAAGTTTGACAATTTGGGGATTGTCTGCGTCTAAACTAAGGTTCACATCGATGGTATCTTCAATAGACATGTGAGAACCTTCCTCAAGTTGATGGGGCATTGGGATCAGATGAATGTCATCTATGACATTATCAAACTCTTCTGACTCAACCTCTTCTATGTCTACCTGGAAAACCTCAAGATCTAAAGGTGAAGATGAAGGTGAAGGTGGAGGTGACAGAGGAATGTAGTTGGCTGAAGCCCTTAACAATTCCTTAAAAAGGATAAATTCAAAAAAGGATGGAGGTGAGGAAATCTGGTCCATGTCAATAAGGCTCATGTCAATTGGAATTGGCTTTGCCAAATCATATGGATTACGGAGTGGGGTGAATAAGTCAATAGGATTCATGTTGACTTAAAGGGGAAAATGGTGGTTGGAAAGGTGGAGGATGGATGGATCCTTTATGCTAGAACCGATGCTAGAGCTCTGGAAACCTGAACAACAATAAGACAACATAAATAAATGCAATTGGAAAAAATCCATGTTCATGCAATGCAAATGATTTTTTTTATTGAAATTTTTAATTTGTTTTTTTATTTTTGAATTATTTTATGTACATATGTTACAAGTTTGGCCAGTGAGATGGATCAATGAAGTGGAGGTGGTGGTTCACTGGTTTGTTTGGCTCACTCTTGTGGAAGAAGTAAGTGAAGTATGGATTGATAGATGGAGAATATTTTGAGTTAAAACTCATCTTGTTCGATGAATGGAATGATGGGTGTTGCCTAGAGGACTTAATTAGCATGCCCAGAGGACTTGTGTATGATGTTTCCCGAAGGACTTAGTTAGTGTTGCCCGAAGGACTTAGTTAGTGTTACCCAGAGGACTTGTGTATGATGTTTCCTGGAGGACTTAGTTAGTGTTGCTTGGAGGACTTGTGTATGATGTTGCTTAGAGGACTTAGTGTTGCTCAAAGGACTTGTGTATGATGTTTTTTGAAGGACTTAGTTAGTGTTGCTCAGAGGACTTGTGTATGATGTTGCCCAGAGGACTTGGATGGCCATGTGCAAAACATTAGTATTTGAAGTATGCATAGTGTGTGAGGGACCCATAGACAAATCTAAACAAATTTTATGTATCACACTAATGGGGTTAACCATAGAACTGGTAATAAAAGATGTTCCCACATTAGTGTGATACAGACAAGTTGTTCAGATTTATTTGCAGGTCCCTCACATGCTATGCATACTTCAAATACTAATTTTTTGCATAGGGCCATCCATATATCCATTTTAGAAGCCAAGCCATCTATACCTAAGTGTGATACTGTATCATACTAATAGTTTAGTATTTGAAGTATGCATAGCGTGTGAGGGACCTGCAAACAAATATGAACAACTTGTCTATATTACACTAAGAAGGGACCATTCTTTCCCTAATCCTTCTTGCATGTCTTCTTTTTGTGTGTTGCTTCACCATTCCCTTTCATTGCATTTCATATTCTTAGGACTAATAGCTTGCTTCCTCCTTCCCACGCTTCTATCCACTACTGATCTCCATCATTTTCCAATGCTTCATGTGTATATTTTTCACTATGTGAATCATGCTTCCTTAAATTTTTCTTGCCCATTTTATCAAAATTTCCTAATAACGACACACATTTATATCTCTAGAGGTTCTAGGATATGTTGGATTTCCTAGTTCACCAAGGCATGTTGCTTTGTTATCAAATACTAGGTGGATTTGTTGTTCTCAAGTATTTATCCCAACATGAGGTGGTGGCAAAGAAGATTCCATAAGAACCTAATTCTATCCTTTGTTACTAAAGCTCACTTCCATACCAGAACCATCATCTCTATTGTTTGCATCCCAAGGAATCAAAAGTTCTCTATTTTCTCTTCCTTCAAGCAAATTCTACATCCTGATCACTATGGATTTCATTGAACTAGAGACTCTTGAGATTGAACCAGTGGCTAAAGCAATTATGAATATGCAGGGTTTCCTACCTTTTTTGAAGTAATTATACAAGATGAACTGGGGTGTGAATATTGCCTTTGCTTCCACCTAGGAGAAAGGAGTTGCTATCATTCATGGTGTGGAGTTTTAGGTCGACATCCATATCCTTGCTAAAATAACAAGCCAACCACTGGTGGGAAGAACTATTCATAGAGACAAACATAACTGGGACACGGAGCTCAAGGAGTTCGATACAAGATCAACCCTATGCAAGCTGATAAAATTGGGAATGGTCAGATTGAATTAACCCACCCCCTAGGAGTTCATGAAATCGGTGATGGAATATATTATAGTTGATGACCCAGATTCCAAGCTCAGGAGTTTTCACATCGCCTTTGTGAATCACTTTAGGGAAGTAAAGCCTCTTAACATCCTTGAATTTATGTTTCTATCCATGGATTATTTCATCAAGGAAACTTGCTCAAAGAAGGACGAGACTTGGCCCTCATATCAGGGGCTATTTAAGGTAATCTACAACCATTTTTTGGAAAATTTTCCCAAAGACAATGTGATTTCATAGGAGTAGCAAGCTGATTCCAATAAAACTACGAAGGAGGATACATCCTTCACCCCATCCTTAAGCATTCATGGGCCCAAGAAGAGGAAAGTGAAAGGAAGCTCACTAGATGCTGAGAAATCAGTAAGAAATAAGGTCAAGGTGGAGTATCGACCCACCCCGATGAGAAGATCCTAGCATTTAAAGGACAAATTTATTCAGAATCAAGGAAAATTACATGGTTCTGGTAAGGATGAGTTCGAGGATCCTTCGGTCAATATTCTTCAGGAATACATTATAAATACTACTACTTCTACCATTGCCCATATGGAAAGTGTTGTAACTATGAGCATGGTGGCCATTGTCCAGATGAAGGAGCACATAAATGCTCTAAAATTATTATTTTTCTATGATAATTTCTTCAAGGATCACCCAAAAAAGAACATCGTAGGAGCCAGTGCTAGTGTTAATGAGGATGACATGGTATAAATTGCCAAGGAAGTGTTCACGGAAACTCCTAAGGATGTCAAAAAATATGAAACCAAGGATTATGCCAATGTGTAACTGTCTGCAATATGTCTGCTATTTTTAGATTCTATTTTGTTGGGATGTTTTGTTTCCTGTTTTGTTTTTTTGGTCTATTTTTGGTTTGTCAAAAAGACTTAGGCTTTATATGGATACCTTGTGGTTTTTGTGGATGTTGCATCCTTTATTCTTGATGATGTACTAAGGCATTAGGGCACCTTTCAAATACCTTCATCAATGAAATTTTATTAACTTACCAAAAAAATAAAATATGTTGAACACTCCATGGATGAAGTGACTTGGTTGATAAAAAATTGACTCAATATTTTTGTTTGATTTTGTGTTAAAACCATAAGCTAGTGAATAAAATGTGAAATTTGCAGGAAAGAAATGCAAATAAAAATTTTACAAAATTAAACAAGCAATTCAATCCTACGTTTCTGCAACATATTTTTCTTACCCCTCTTTTTTATCTCTCTTTTATATATTTTTTAATTTTTGTGAGTTTTGTGTGTTATGAATGTTCTAATCTAAATTATGCAAGGTAAAATCTATGGTTGACTAGCAAATGAGATTTTTCCTGGTGATGAAATCTAGAAATTTTGCTCATGGGTATATATGGTTGCTAAGGGCAGATATTGGCAGATGGAGATGAAGCCCACCATTTCCAAATCTCAAACCGTGGTTGGTGATGAAATCCAACTCACTATTGTTTATTGTGATGTGTGTAATGTGTGTGATTCATTTTAATGTTTGTGTTATCTATTGTGTTCATACAATGTTAAAAATAGCCTATTTCATAGGTCTAAATTAGAAGCCAAAAACAATAATACCAAGTTCCTCAAAATAACTTAGGGTACACCACTTAAGTCCCACTCTAAATCATCAAGTGATTCCAACAGTGGAGGGTTCACCTAGTTCTTCTACCTTGAGTCACCAAATACGGGAGTATACTTATGTATTATGATCTCAACTTAGACAAGTAAAAATGGAAATTTTTAACCTTACTATGCAACTATTTTATGCTTTTGAAATTTCACATGAAAACAATATGCAGAAATAATGAATGAATACATCAAAAAACATAAATCTAAAATAAATATGATCTATAATGAATGCATGGTGTTGGAATTACCCCTAATTCCTAAGTATCTAGGTTAAGATTTTTTAAGGGGGAGAATGTTGCAGTGTGAACAGGGGTTCACCTAAAGAGGCTTAGAAAAATCCCTTTCCTAAGCCTAAGTGTAAACACTCCACTTTGTATGGTTGTTGGCAATTTCTTTGTCGGAAATTTCTTCCCTAACTCCCTTATCCCTCCATCTCATCTCCGTCCCCTTATTTCTCCGTACCTTCCTCCCCTTATCCCTCCATCTTCCTTCTCTTTCTCCAACCACCTACCTTATCCCTCCGACCTATTCTTACTCACCATCTCCTCCCTTCTCTATATAATATTGGATATGTATTTGTTATAAGCGAGATGGTGCTTCAAATAAATGATATATTATATTTTCTCCTCTGCATTTTTGTATGTTTTTAATTGACTGTGCGACCGGTTGTTCGGTTGACTGCAATTGAATTCTACATCTGGTATCAGAGCCAGACTTCGTTCCCGAGGCGAAGTGAAATGTGCACGGTTCCTGAGGTGGGCACGCATCCCGATGCAAGTCACAGCAGGGCTTGGATCCTGAGGCGGATCGCGAGCAGGCTCAGGCATGGATCCTGAGGCAGGTCAGGCATAGATCCCGAGGTGGATCATGCACAGCGACAGTGGCATGACTCCCGAGGCGACAGGTGGCAGCGACGCGGCAGTCGAGGCAGTGACTGGACGACATGTGGCGATAGTAGATCGTGACACGTGGCGGCTGAGCTGGCAGAGAAGCAAATCGCGATAGTTAAAATTTTGCCACGCGGCAGACAGAGATTGGCCCACATGGCAAGCGACGAGTTGTCAAGGTCGACGACAAAGTTTGGTCGCGAATCGACTGCCCGAAGGTAGTTGATAGATAAAGGGCGACTCCAGGGTTAAAAACCCTCGCTGCGCAATTGCGCAGCACATGTGGGATAATCCCACGGCACTTTTTTTTTAAAAAAAAATGACCGCCATCGATATAAATTCGGCCGCTCACCTGTTCAAACTCGTCCGCGGCTGTGGTGTAGCGGACAGAGTGGTCCGCTTGTAGGGTGGAGGTACGCGGGTCGATTCCCGCCCGCTCCACGAAAAAAAAAAAATATTTTTTTTAAAACAATTTGCCCGTCGTCGCTTTAACACCGTCCGCCCTTACTTGCTTCTCAACCGACGCATTTTGCGTGACGGTCAAGCGGCTTGGTGGCTGTCAGGAGGTCTGCGGATCGAGTTCTGCCCGCATCGTTTTGAATAAAGTTTTATATATATATATATCGCCGTCGAGTCGGATTAATTGGAAGTGTTGCACTTCCGTTTGCAGCGAGGCTGTGAGGTAGCGCGGCTAAGGCACTCGCGCAGCACACTGTGGGTCGCGTGATCGAATCGCGACGGAAAGGTAAAAATTGTTTTTTAATTTCTTGTTTTTAAAGGTTTTAATTTATTTAATAATTTTTTATATTATTTATTTTTAAAATTATCTTTTTTAAATAAATTTATTTTTTAAAAAGGGTAATTTAAAAATAATAAAAAGTTATTAAATTTATTTAAAAACCTTTAGAAAACCTTTAAAGAAAATTTGTGAAAGGAGGAATAATGTGCTCATGGAAATGATAGATGTTTTGATCTGAAGGGTGCTATTATGCACTACTTTCAATTTTGAAGAGTTTTTATGGCCAATTAAAACTCGCCCAAGGGAGCTAGAAAATTTGCATACTGTGAACCTGAAAAGTGACGAGAAGTCTTTCAGAGCACCCGTTTAGCACCTCCAAAATTTTTTGGACTCCCCGTTTAAGGGTTCAATATTGAAGTGGAGCCAGAGCCAACAGAGCCAAAGCCAGTAAATCCAGAGCTAGCGGAGCCAGAGCCAGCGAAGCCAGAGCCAGTGGAGCTAGAGCAGAGCCAGAGCTATAGCTAGAGCCAGTGTTGGGAGTCTCACAACAAGCAATCAGTAAGAGAATTACTTTGCTTTGTAATTGCTTATTTCAGTGAAATCAAAGTTTGCTTTTAAGTAGCAGAAATGGCTGCAAATACTTGTTTGCCAATTGGTGATTGGCTGTTACAAAACAGTAGATGTTTTAAGACATGAATGTGCCAAAACTGAGAATGATGCAGAGGGAGGAACTCTGCTGACTGTAAAAATAGCTTGCACTATCAGAAGCTTGCTGATTCTGTAGACCATTGGAGTTGATTCTGATTTTGTTGGTTGCTATTTGCTGCTATTGTTTGAATGCAATTCTGACAAGGAGTACCATTGTTTGGTGAGTCACACTGCTACCCAAATAAGTGAGAACCACGTGAGACTGGTTTCACAATAAGTTGTTGCATATTTCTGAAGAAAGACATATACGCTGAAGAGAGAAGAAGAGAGGAGGCAGTGTTGTGACATAGAAGGGTACTGTCACATAATGAGGATGAAAAGGTTATTTTTTTTCAGATTTGGGCAGTAAGATACAGTGAAGAGATTTATAGAACTAATTGCATTAAAAAAATAGAAGAGAGTTTTGCTACTGTTTGGTACCAATAAGACATAAAGGCTGCATCGATTCAGGAAAAGAGTGGCTGAGAACTTTGTGGAAGTTTTATGAATGGTGAATTGCAGAATGGCAACCATGTATGAATATTTGGTTGTGCCTAAATTCGATGGAGATGATTATGCTTATTGGAGCATAAGAATGAAAACTTTATTGATGGCCAAAGACCTTTGGAGCATTGTAGAAGAAGGATATGAAGAACCTTCAAATTGGAGCAGCCTTCAAGAAGATGAAAGAAGAGAGAAGAAAGAGCAGCAATACCAAAATTGCTTAGCCCTTATGGATTTGAGAAAAGGAATGGAAAATAATGTTTTTCCTCTTATAGCCAATTGTAGATCAGCTACAATGGCATGGCAAGTTTTGAAATATACATATGGGTTTGATAAGGACACCCATAAATCCATGTGTGACAATCAAGAAGATTGTTTAAGCAAGGAGGAGCCTTGCTTTCTTGAAGAAGTTTCTGAATTAGATCCTTTTGCAGGAGCTTTTGAAGATGCATGTGAAGACATGTCTTATGAAGAAGGCATGCATGATGAATTCTACCTTACGGAGGAAGATAATGGAGAACTTCTTCTTGATGAAAATAAAATAAGAGGTGTGTGTTCCTCAAGAGGAAGAGGAGGAAGACGAGGATTTGCAGCTGATAGAAGGAAAAGTGATGAAGAATCCCTTCATGGAGAAGAGGATGAGAAAGAACCTAGTTCCCTAGAAGATCCTTTTGGAGAGTCTTATGAAGACTTATCTGAAGATTGTTTTGAGCAACCATGGGAGACTCTCACTGATGAAGACGTTACTTATGAAGGCATGGAAACTTGTAAGTATCAATTCTCTATTTTAGAAGGAGAATATGATGAAAATTGTCAATTATTTCCTTTAGAAGGAGAATATGATGAAAATTGTCAATTATTTCCTTTAGAGGGAGAATATGATGATGAAAAGCAAAATTGTATTGATGGAAAAGAGGATGAATGTCTCATTGAAGAGACAATTGTTGAAAGATCATTCTATGGGAATGATGTTTATTGTGAAGACCACTCTAAAGTGGATGATGGCTTGCTTGAAGAATCACTCCAAGAAGAAGGAAGAGAAACACTCACATTGAAGTGTTCCTTGCTTGAAGATCACCTAGATGAGGTGGTGGAATATGAAAGATGTCTCATGGAGGAGGCATGTGCAGAAGAGTGTCTTATGAAGAAGACACCAAATCAGCTATTTATTGAAGATTGCTTCATGGAGGAGGCACAAAATAAATATGAAGATGCAGATGATGGAGAAACACTCATAATGGAGTGTTGCATAGCTGAAGTCCACTCACATGGCGTGGAGACAAATAGAGAGTGTATTTTGGAGAATACACCAAAAATTCTCATGGAGGAGAGTGATGAAAATATAACCCCAAATTGTTGGCATAATGATGGAAAAGCAATGTTCATGACAAATCATTGGCTTGAAGACCATTCACTTGGAATGGATGTATGCTCTCTTGATAGAGCAACTCAAGATATCCTTGAAGGAGACGATAAAATTGTTCCTCTACAGGGGAAGTAAAATATTAAAGATGAAGAGGAGCTTGATTCAAAAATTGTATGGGATGTTGATTCCCATGACATTGTTGATTGTAAGGCTCAAGATATGTGGGATTTTGATCCACAAGAATTTGAAATTGAAGAGGAGATGAAAGTCATAAGCTTCATGCTCAATGGAGGATATCACTCATTAGGGGTGAAAAATAGAGATTCTTCTTGTTCATCCACCCAAGAAGTAAAACATGAAAAAGGAGAGATTGATAGTTTTCATGTTGTGATGACTATGAGAACATCAATGCTTGAACCTAGGAATTATCTTGTACAGGCAATTACAAATCAAGAGGACGATTACTCATTTGGTGTAATAGAAAAAGATATTTATGGGTTCCATGTTATGGAAACATCAATGAAAGAAGAAATGAAGGGCATAAGTTTCATGCTCCATAAAGCAGATTATCTCAAGGCTGAGATAATAAAAGGAAAAGAACATTATGAGAAACACTATCTCAAGGAGGAGATAGAACATAGTGAGATAGTCACTAATGGACTTCATGATGCAATGGAGGCATCATCAAAGGAGATTGAAAATTTTCTTGAAGAGGCAATTATGGCTGAAGATCACTCACTTGGAGTGGCTACATTGCAGAAAAGAAGTTGTCTTGAAAAGGCGACAATGTATGATTGCTTTAATGAATAGTGTTTCAACACACGACCATGGATTGATCAAAGGAGAAGAGCTCTTAGTGAAGATTTGATGGTTGATATTGAAGCACCATACCCCAAAGGAGAACTGCTACAAAATAGCTTTATGGGAAGCACCAAATCTACTCATACTAAAGGTAATATTTTTATGATTAATGATTTGTTTTTTGTGAGCAGGAATGAAAAGAAAGGAGAATATCTTCCAAAGGCATTATTGAGAGGAGATTGTCTCATAGAGACAACTTTGATGAAGAGTCTTCTTGGAGAGAAGACAATGATGAAGAGCTTGGGTCACATGGATCCAACTGATGTGTTTAAAATTCCTTGGGAGAAGGAATATTGTAAAACCATTGTTTTGAGAGAACATTTGTGTGAGGAGCAACTTTATGTTGCATATGTAATTGGTCATTGGGTGGCCATATTTGTTGTGATATTTTGTGTAGAAATATCTGAAAGAGTTGTATGGTATAATCATCTATGTGAGATGATTAATTGTAAATACTCATGTGGAGCATTGTATAGTGATGAAGATGTAAAAGATGATCAAAATGTGAAAGTATGGTTTAAAGACCATCATGATCAATATGTAAGAGAGTGGTTGTTGAAAACCACAAGAAGAGAGACTTTTGCTGAAGGGAGAGCTAATCAACAAAAGATGGCACTCAAGTATTTGCGTTATGGAGGAGCAACATCAAAGATGAATGAAATTCCAATGCATATTACATACTCAGGAGGAGTATTAGGAGATGAAATATGGTTTGAAGATCATAGAAAGAATAATGAAAGAAATGTGTTGGATTGGTTAGTGAGAACCAATACATGTGACATAATGGGAATGTCATTTTTTGAAGAAGCTTTTGATGAAGGGGGAGTAGCTCATCAAAAGAGGGCACTCGGTTACTTGCAGGAAAGAGTAGCAACAAAGATGAAAGAGATCCCACATGAAGAATGGAAGGAGTGCCACCACAAGTTTTTTATAAATTCTGATTTCTTATTACAAAATTGGAGGAGACGAAAAATATTGAGTTTCTTCCAATGTTGTGATGCTGATGAAACTTTTTGCAAAAAGTCACATCAACATCAAGGGGGAGAATGTTGGAATTACCCCTAATTCCTAAGTATCTAGGTTAATATTTGTTAAGAGGGAGAATGTTGCAGTGTGAACAGGGGTTCACCTAAAGAGGCTTAGAAAAATCCCTTTCCTAAGCCTAAGTGTGAACACTCCACTTCGTATGGTTGTCGGCAATTTCTTTGTCGGCAATTTCTTCCCTAACTCCCTTATCCCTCCATCTCATCTCCGTCCCCTTATTTCTCCGTACCTTCCTCCCCTTATCCCTCCATCTTCCTTCTCTTTCTCCAACCACCTACCTTATCCCTCCGACCTATTCTTACTCACCATCTCCTCCCTTATCTATATAATATTGGATATGTATTTGTTATAAGCGAGATGGTGCTTCAAATAAATGATATATTATATTTTCTCCTCTGCATTTTTGTATGTTTTTAATTGACTGTGCGACCGGCTGTTTGGTTGACTGCAATTGAATTCTACACATGGATGCAATTTTACTCTAAATGCAATGTGTATGATGAATATAAATGCCTAAAATGCAAACAAATGTAACTACTTTTAACAAAAATTAAATGATTTTCCTTTTATCAATTTTACTATAAAAAGTAGGAAAAATGAAGTAGAAATGGGTTAGGGTTTGAAGCAAGATTACCAGGAAGCCTACGTATTCCTTCCCACTCTATCAAATATACCTACGAGCCACTAAAATATACTAGGGAATCTCTTGAATGCACCAGGGCATCCCTCGAGCACTGCGGGGTGTCCGTACAACCTCTGATCAACTTCTGCAATCTCCAAAATCTCTAGTTTTGCAAAAATTACATGATTGAATTTATAAAACTTGTAAAATGAAAAAAAAAATAGAAAGTTAGTGACAAAGTAAATTAACATAGATAACCCTTTGGGGGTCCCACCATGATCGCCATTTTGTAAACCAAAATCAAGCAACACCAATACATAAGATAAAATACTCAAAAGCACAAAAATAACACAAGATTGCACAATATAGATAAGCTTTTATTAATGTGGGTGGATCTCAAAATTATACAATCAATGTGCCCCAATGTGGGGTTTTACAATGCTTTTGTGATACAATTTTTACAAATACTAGGGTTCTCCAAAACCCTAGGTCAATACATTGTTGGTGTCTTCGCGCTTGTCTTCGATCCAAATGAGGTTACGGGTGGGTTTGTGTATCCTAAGAGGGCCACCTAACTTCAACAGATTCCAAAAATATGAGCATGTACCTACAATCATAAACACAAAAAAAAAATATTAGCCTATGAGATATCCAAAGTGTGAGGCACTTAGAAATATAAAAAACAACTAAAACCTAGATGCTACAAAACGTAACTAAAAACAAAATTGCAAGAATATAAAATAAATACATAAAATATCATTTACCTTATCACTTTGAGATTGTCTACTTTTGTTTTGATTATTTATGATCACAGGTATGCTTGAACTGTGCCCGAGGATGTTAGGACTACAAATCTACTATAGGAAATGCCTAGAGGTATTATGTGATGGCAATAGATGCACTAGGGCATTCTGTGATGGCAGCAAATGCACCAAAAAAATTTGAAAAATACCCAAAGATATTTTTATGGCTCTAGGAGGAATTCAAGGGCTGAGGAAACTATTGTAGAACCAGATCAGGTTCGCATGGGATGGGCGGTGGCATAAACGAGGGATTCAAATGATGGCAGTGAGGGATGAAAGTGATAGTGAAGTGGCTAGGGCAGAAAGAGCTTAAAATTCAAAAAGAACTTAGGAATATTAGGGCCCAGCAGATTAAGGGTTAATGAGAGCTTAAGGATTTTTACATTTTGAGAATTCTTTGTGAATGTTCATTGATAGAATTCAAAGTCAAAAAAATCAGGGACCTTGATTCATCAAAATGAATCACTTTTTATAATCTACCCTTAGACATGTTAGGGTTTCAATGACACAAAATGTGTGGCCAAGATTAAAACATGAAGAAGGGTGGAGATTAAATCTAGGTAAGTGGCATGGATTGAGATGGATGAATGGTTGAGATTAAAACATGGTAAATGGCTAGGCTTAATTCATATAAATAAATACATATAAATATAATATAAAATATAATATTTAAATATATATTAAACATATATATATATATATATATATATAATGGAGGGTTGTGATTAAGGGACATGGATGGATGACAAGTGGCTAGATTTTGATGTCTAAAGATGCCTCTTTTTGTATTGCGTTATGTGAAATACAATGCGGTGCAAAAATATGAGACACCTGGTTTTGGCCTGATGAAGAAGCAACTATATTTCCTTGGAATGCAAAGACAAACTTGAAGATAAAATAATTTGTATGTGTAGCTTACCCCCTCAATTGGTGAATGAGTGAAGAATAAATCTCACAAGCCAATTTATAGAATTGTGTAGTGAAAAATATATGTGATTGGTGTAATTGCAAGTGTATGATGTAAATGCAGATGATATGAATGATCTAAAAATATTTTGTTTTTGCCCCAACAAAGGAAAGGGGTTGTGAAATGCAATTGAGTGATTCTATTTTTACCCTAATAGAGAAAGGGTTTTTTTACCAAGTGTAAATGTCATGATCATGTAAGATGTATCCCATTGTGGGAAATCAAAATCAAATTTGGTTGCCGCAAGTTTTGGGGTGATTTGATGTTGTTGAAGAAAGTGTCTTTTGGCATCATTGAAATGCAAAAATGCACATGCATAAAAAGAAGAAAATAATTTGACCTTGGGGCCACTCATGATTGTAGCTAATTCCTACATGAAATTCCCAAATGGTTTCTCAATTACTTTACTCAGCCTATATCCTCGGATACTGGTGTAATTGCAAAGGAAATTATGAAAGTTATCCATGTTGGGAACCCCATGGAAAAGGGCATCAATGATAGTTGTTGAGCAAATTGGTCTTGGCATAGTCTCACTCTAAAAGTGAGGGACCAAAAGTGATTTTTATTTTTGAAAAATGAAATATTGGATGATGAATATGACCAAGTGTCCTTATGGTGATTTATTCATCTTACTAAATTGCATGGACAACCAATTGCTGCAATCACCAAGGATATAGAATAGACCACTAGATACAAGGTTCACTTGAAATTTGTATTTGAAATTAGCAAATGTGCAAATGTAATGATTGATGGATGAAAATTATTTTGAAATGAATATTTGATAATGAGCAATGCATTGATGATTGGATTGTATGATTTTGTGAAATTTTGCATTGTTTTAGAGTGTTTTTGAAGCAATTTTGGATAATTTTACGACTTTTTGGTCGCAAACACAAGTTAAGAACCCAAATCAATTTTTTTTCTCACAAAAAGTAATGAAATGATGTGATGGATGATGAAAATGATGAATATGTTCAATTTGTGAAAATTTGAACCGATTTGGTGTGTTTTGAATCTTGTTATGCAATTTTATGCCTTTTAGGTGCAAACATCCAAATCGATTTTTGTTTTCATAAAACATGATAAAATGATGAAATGAATGTATGGGTGCAATTTGGAATGATTTTGTGGAGGTAAGCTACCTTTTTGGATGATTTTGGTATTTTTGCAAATTCTGACACCAAACATTGGCCTGCATCTGCAACAACCTCAAACGCCCATGGGCATCTATCAATCTACATATGTCGGTATGCATTTGAAGGCACCTATGAATGCCCATGGGCATTCCAATGTACTAGAAATGGCTATAAATATTTTGCAAAAGTGAAGTCAAATTCATTCTTTGCGTTCACGAATTTCAAAAGTTATGTGTGAGGAAGTGAAGTGTAGTGGAGTGCAGTGGTGCAAAAACTATGGCTATGGATGATAGGGATGTAGTAGTAGTAGTAGATGTGTGTGTTGCTAAGGTAAGTGCCTTTGGAACTCTTTGTTTGGAATTGTATAAAAAAATTATTATTTTTTAAAGTTATGTAATGCATGTGACATTAATTTTCTTGCCTTGTTTATTTGTTGTGTTATAATTGAGGATTTTGGAGGCTAGATATCGGTTCTTGCCCTACTACCAAGGGTGAGAAAGGCACTATGGGATAAGTAGTGGAAGTAGCTAGAGGATGTAGGGATGGCTGGAGCAACCTGGATTGATGTGGTGAGGGCAAATGAGGAGTATCTCTCTACCTTGGTAGAGAGATGGGATCCAAATAGGGGGACCTTTAGCTCCCTAATGGAGAGGTGATAGTGACACTTTATGATGTATATCACATCCTCAAGTGACCAGTGGAGGGATTATGTATTGAGGTTGGACATGATAATGTGTATGATATGGGCCGCATCTTTGGATATGGATGTAAGAAGGAGAGTGTGAAGGATGGAGGGATAAGATATTTGGTAATGTACGTGGATAAGAATTTGGATGCATTGCCCATATTAGTCATGTTATTATTGGCCAACATAGTGGCCCCAAACAACATTGGTTGTTGGTTCCCATGGAACACGATCAGTATAATGTATGACATGCTTGATGTGCCTCGGGTGTATACATGGGCACTTGCTCTACTAGCTCAGCTATACCAAGATTGATGTAGAAACCAAATGTGAAGTTGATTTCTTTATTGATGCAATGCAATATATAGAAGAAATACAAGAATCTCACATGGTTAAGTGGTTGCAATAATTTTCCAAACATGGCCAACCACTTAACTAACAGATAAAAATCTACTAATCTAGGATGACAACTAACTGCTATAAGACAAAGGAGATCTCTAAAAGCTAAATAAACACCCAAACCACTTAACAACCTATTTCTAACATGGGCATACTATGCCTCACATGAATACAAAGTGCAATGAAATAGGAAATTAATATAATAATAATAATAAATAATAAAATATTAACTTAGGCTTAAGTGGATAAGCCTAAGTATCCTCAACACTCCTCCCAACCATATAAGCATTGGACCCCAATGCTCTCAACAAATATGGAAAGTCATGGGCCATATCATGGTGAGGAATCTAGTGAGCCATGTGTGGAAAGTGATCACAACAAGCGATAAGGTATGAAGTGGAAGAACCCTATCCAGTGTGATGAGTTTTCATCTTGAAAACTTTATCTGAAATGAGTGGAAGCTGGCGATCAGGTGCCACTGCTATTGTAGGGCTAAGAACAAGATCAGGTACCAAAAGAGGATCCTAAAATGGTGTCTTTGGAAAGCAGTGCTTATCCAAGGGAACACAAGCTCTGTCTCCAGCCTATGATGAGTGAGGATTGTGATTCTTATGCACCACTCCCTACGGAGTCTTTTGCAAGTCTTGTGGTATCTTGTCTAGAAGGCTCTACCGGTTCTCCATGAATGGAGTGAATGGCATCTTTCTCATGAGTGAGAATGATGAGTTCCTTAACCACTTGTGCTTGTTATTGTTTAGTAGGTGGGAGTAAAACTTCTTCTTTTTTTAGTGCCTTAGATGAATCTTGTTCTTCATTTTGTGTGGAACTAATGTCAGTAGGAGCTAAAATGAGTGCTTGACTTAGTGGTTGCCTTACTTGCCTACAACTTAATATCAAATTGGAAGTAGGTGTAGTGATTTTTATCAAGTAAGTTTTATCATGCAACTCCAATGTGTAGGTGTTCTTTTTAGCATGATAAATAGCATTCCTATCAAATTAATTAATTTAATTAATTTTTTAAATTTATTTCCCCAAGGGAGGTCATGCACGCATTCAAATTGATCGCATGCGGTCTGCGTGGAGCATAGCACACACAAGCATGTTGCACCCATGTGAGGGGCATGTCATCATACTATCACATTAGCATGTGCAACACCCACAACACATTGGCCAATGTGGGTGAGTTGTCATACACGCACACATTGGCATGCACACCCACCACACACTACTAGCATGGTGTGCTGATATGCATGCACATACTGGTGTGCACTGGCATGCCCACCCACTTTATGTTGGCCAGTGTGGGTGCAGTGATATGTGCACACACACTAGTGCATGCAGGCACGCATGCTCACAACACACTGGCCAGTTTGGGTATGTTGATATGCATGCATACATTGGCATGCACTGGTGCGTTAGCCAATGTGGGTATACATACCTATAGCATGTGCCCACATGTTTGCATGTGCATACATTTACCTCCAATAGGCCAATTGCTACCCACACAACATGTGGAGGCCCATGTTGGTTGTGGCCTCTCGCATAAAAAATATCATGCTCCTTCCATGCATGCATAAGCAAATTTTTTTTCTTCATAAAAACCATGATGAAAAGGGTAATTCAAACTAGTCTTCAATGCATGCAATGAAGGAGGAGTCTTCGAACTCATGGGTAGTTGAGGCAGCAGTGGTGGCCAAGGATATGGTCAATCTGTGATGCAAATAAATTGTAGATCTCTTAACTATGGCAAGCAAAGGGCCAAAAAAAATAGATCCAACATCATAACAAGATCCACCATCTACAGCAGAAGAAAAAGAGGTGGAATCTTCTTTTGAATATTTATCAGGTAAGCCTTCAATTTCTTCAAAAAAATACATTGCTTCGACAACAACAAAGGGGTCTTCTTCACAAAGACCTTTAGATTTTGCATTGATAGCAGTATGGTCCAATGGAAGGATGATTGGCTCCATCCCCATAGATCCTAGTTCAATTCCAAGTACTACTTCAATATTTTATTTTACAAAAATTTCCTCTACCACCACAATTTTCTCTGTAGCAGCAATTTCTTCTGCAACAACAATTTCTTCTACAGTAGTGATTTCCTCTACAACAACAATATATTCTATAGCAATGTTTTCCTCTACAACAACAATATCTTATGTAGTAATTATTTCCTCTACAACAACAATTTCTTCTGCAACAACAATGAAAATTTCTTCATCTACAGGAGGAATTTCTTCTACAACAATTTCTTCTTCCATTTGGGTAGCTTGAATTTGCTAAACATTAGCAACGATTAATTTCAATCGTTGCTTCAAATTTTCAAAGGAAATTTGATCTTGAGTAGAAAACATGGTGCCCTACCCAAAAAAAAGCATAATCTATTGCTCTGATACAAACTAATATAAAAACCAAATGTGAAGCTAATTTCTTTATCAATGCAATGCAATATATAGAAGAAATATAAGAATCTCACGTGGTTAAGTGGTTGTAACAATTTTCCAAACATGGTCAACCACTTAACTAACAAATAATAATATGCTAATCTAGGATGACAACTAACTGCTAGAAGACAAAGGATATCTCTAATAGGTAACTAAACACCCAAACTACTTAAAAACCTATTTATAACATGCGCATACTATGCCTCATGTGAATACAAAGTGCAATGAAATAGGAAATTAATATAATAATAATAAATAATGAAATATTAACATATGCTTAAGTGGATAAGCCTAAGTATCCTCAACAAAGATCTATATGAGGTGAGAAGGTAGGGACAAAAGGGGTTGGGATGTAGTTTGCTACTACAATGTTGGGTTTAGGAGCACTTCAGTGTGGCTCAACCTGTGGGATTTCCTACTGAAGCATGGGATATGGAGAATCCCTATGCTATGAGATGGTCGGTGGTAGAGGAGGTGTATCCAAGTCATCCTATTCAAACTAGACCATAATACATAGATATATGGATTGGAGTGACATCATCTCAAGTGCTTTGGAGTCCATGGTATAGTGCCACTTGGACTGGTGATGGGGAGCAACTACATAAGGTATGATAGGCTAGGTGGGTGGTTGGGAGATATAAGAGTGAGGTGGATCACATCTAGTTCTTATGTGTGATACAATAGTTTTGTTTGAGGTGGGGGTTTCCTGAGGTACCAGTGCTCTATAGGCATCATTAGGATGAGATGGGTCTACCTTGTACTAAGGCATGAAGGGTAACCTATGAGTATGACAAGGAGATAGATCTCGATTTGTATGATGCGAGGAATACTATGAAGTATGATGCATGGTTCACTAAAAAACCACCATGGATACCAATTTTTTTATTGGATGAAGGTGGCGAGAATGAGGGTAAGATAGAGGTCAATATGGAGGAGGCGAACAAGGCTCCTAGACATTGGAGACACCTTTGATCAAGCAGTCGAAGGAGATAGGTGAGGGACACAAAAAATTAGGATTCAAATATTTGAGATGATGGAGATGGCATGGATTATTATATGGAGGAGATTCTAGAGAGACCTCTAGGTCAGAGTGAGGAGGATTGGGCGAGGCTTGAGAAACTAGTGGTAGAGAGAGATGCAGTGATAGCAACTCAAGTTGTGGGAAGCTTGAGATGTAAATATAGCTTGACTATGGGTGGAGCTAGAGGTACAATAAACTACAAGTGGAGGTGAGGATAGGATCGTCAGGCTCCAGGCAGAGCTACTTGAGAGGGATCATCATCAAATATATGATGTACAATGCCTTCAGGCTAGATATGGATATATCCAAATTTTGGAGGATCGATTGATGGAGCACCAAATTGGGCTGCCATATCCACCCTCCTCATCCATATTAGGGTCAATAATTTATTTATTTTATCACTAAATTTTTGTTTTTATTTTTATTTTGTAGGTTCTAAAAATTTGATCATGCATTTTTATGAAAAACTAGGATTTTGGAGATTGCATAAGTTTATTAGAGGTTATGGGGATGCCCTGTAGTGCTCGAGGGATGCCTTTGTGTGTTCAGGAGATGCCCTAGTGCATTTCAGTGGCTCTTAGGTGTGTTTCACAAAGTGGGGAGGAAATACGTAGGCTTCTTGGTAAGCCTACTTCAAACCCTAACCCATTTTTGTTTCATTTTTCTTGCTTTTTATAGTAAAATTGACAAAAGGAAAATCATTTAATTTTTGTTAAAAGTAGTTACATTTTTTTGTATTTTAGGCATTTACATTCATCCTACATATTACATCTAGAGTATAATTGCATTCATGCATTCATTATAGATCATATTTATTTTAGATTTTTGTTGTTGTCTGATGTATTCATTCATTATTTTTGCATACTATTTTCATGTGAAATTACAAAAGCATAAAATAGTTGCATAATAGGGTTAAAATTTTCCATTTTTACTTGTCTAAGTTGGAACAAGATCATAATACATAAGTATACTCCTGCATTTGGTGATTCAAGGTGGAAGAACTAGGTGAACCCTCCACTGTTGGAATCACTTGATGATTCAGAGTGGGACTTAAGCGGTGTACCCTAAGTTCTTTTGAGGAACTTGGTATTATTGTTTTTGGCTTCTGATTTAGACCTATGAAATAGGTTATTTTTAACATTGCATGAACACAGTAGAAAACATAAAATATTAAAATGAATCACACACATTGCATGTTTCACAATAAACAACAATGAGTTGGATTTCATCACCAACCATTATTTGAGAATTGGCGATGATGGGCTTCATCTCCATCCATCAATATCTTCCCTTAGCAACCATAGTCACCCATGAGCAAAATTTTTGGATTTCATCACCAGGAAGAATCTCATTTGCCATATAGCCATAGATTTCACCCTGCATAATAATTCAGATTAGCACATTTACAACACACAAACCTCACAAAAAAAAAAAATCAAATCAAAATCTATTGCAAAACATAGGGTTAAATTGCTTGTTTGATTCTGTGTGTTCTTCATTTGCATTTTTTTTATCTACACATTTCACACACTTCACCACCATCATCTGACTCATTAGCTTATGGTTTCAACCTGAAGCCAAGTAAATATTCTGAGTCAAACCCTTGCTAGCCAAAACACTTCATCCATGGAGTGTTCCACATATTTCCCTACCACTTCTATGGTTAACCCTGTTAGTGTGATACAGACAAGTTGTTCTGGTTTATCTACGGGTCCATCACATGCTGTGTATACTTCAAATGCTGATTTATTACATAGAGCCACCAACATTCCCATACCAAAAACTAAGCCATCATCTCCCATAGATCATAACATCACCCACATAGACATGGCTAAAGTGGAAGCTTTTCGAAGATCCACTAACTATGTTCTAGAACAAATCCATAGTCCACCCAGGCATAACACTGCTTCTCAATAGGAAATTGCCTACTCGCATCCTCCCAGTCACTCACACCATCAATCATCAAATAAATTAGGGATGCTTAAGGTATAGCACCTTCCTCATAAAAAAAAAACTCCAAAGGCACCTAACACCTTTGGTCACATTTCATTTCCAAAAAAAAAAGCTCCAAAGGAATCAAAATTCCTTTGGTCACATTTCAATTTCAAAAAAAAAATCTCCAAAGGTACCTAACCCCTTTGGTCACATCTCAATTTCAAAAGGCTCCAAAGGACCTAATCCCTTTGGTCACATCTCAATTTCAAAAGGCTCCAAAGGTACCTAATCCCTTTGGTCACATCTCAATTTCAAAAGGCTCCAAAGGAATCAAAATCCCTTTGGTCACATCTCAATTTCAAAAGGCTCCAAAGGCACCTAATCCCTTTGGTCACATCTCAATTTCAAAAAGCTCCAAAGGTACCAAATCCCTTTGGTCACATCTTAAAGCTCCAAAGGAATCAAAATCCCTTTGGTCACATCTCAATTTCAAAAGGCTCCAAAGGAACCAAAATCCTTTGGTCACATACAATTCAAAAAGCTCCAAAGGAACCAAACTCCTTTGGTCATATTTTAGTTAAAAAAAATCAAAAACAAAAATCTCTGCATTGCATTTGCATAATTTTTTCATTTGCATCTATACATGTTGCTTGTTGCTATCCGAGTTCACAAGATTCAAGGAGCACATAAGCTTACCAGGCTAGGGGGAGTAGAAGAACCCGAGCCACTGAACATCATACACTTGAAAGCATTCCATGCTTACTGTGATTTATATATATGTATATATACATGGCTAATACACAAAAACAACATTGCATTTCACACATTACATTTTACATATTGCACTACAATATTGCATTTCACACATTGCATTTCACACATTACATTTTACATATTGCACTACACAACATTGCATTTCACACATTACATTTTACATATTAATGCACAACATTGCATTTCACACATTACATTTTACATATTGCACTGCACAACATTGCATTTCACACATTACATTTTACATATTGCACTGCACAACATTGCATTTCACACATTGCATTTCACACATTACATTTTACATATTGCATTGCACAACATTGCATTTCACACATTACATTTTACATATTGCACTGCACAACATTGCATTTCACACATTGTATTTCACACATTATATTTTACATATTGCACTGCACAACATTGCATTTCACACATTACATTTTACATATTATTTAAATTACATTTAATTGCATTTCACAACATTGTATTTCACACATTATATTTTACATATTGCACTGCACAATATTGCATTTCACACATTGCATTTTACACATCATATTTTACATATTACATTGCACACATTACATTTCACAAATTGCATTTCACACATTACATTCACACCATCATCTTCATACATTACATTTCATATTAGGGGGTCATTTACTCAGTTCAGATAATAATTGATCCAATAAAGTCATGTTGCCTTAATCAGGGGCACCCTCACATCATCATCCATTTCATTGCACCATTCCATAAAGTCAAATTATCATTTGCAAACCACATTTCCATAATCCCTAGGTGTTTTTGGTCACTCAACCACTCCTAGTGTTTCTAGCAACCTCCAATACATGTCGAGTTTTCTTTAGGACCAAGACACATTTTCACTAAGAAAATCTTGAGTTCTGGGAATTGACTCCAAACACTCTTGAACCAAACACAATCACACATCTTAAAAACATCTTGTGTCAAAGAGGGATAATACCATAATTGGGTTGAACCTCAAAGTGAAAAGGGTATTCCTTGCTTGTCCCATTATGCACATAGTCCAAAAATAAAAAATAGTGGTTTTCACCACTATCATAATTGCTTCTAAATACAAGATAGAGTAGTAAGGATAGGGTAAAATTCTCATCACACTTTGGTTGAGAATCTGACTCCCCAAAGCTCTAAATATTTTATACATCACACACCACAGATCCTCAAGTTGTAAGGATAGAACTACATTTCCATTCATATGGTTAGGTAGTCTAAATCCCCAAATCTTAGAGATCAGATTCTTGGACTATGGAGCTAATCTCCATCGGGGCTATAGATGCTTGACTGGCAGTGGAGTACGCTCATGCATGGTGACACGTCTCTCTTGAAGAGACCTCTGACCACACATAAGAACAAGCTAGCTTCTTGATCTTCTCCATGATAGGTTTCATCTCAATTTACTCAAGATGGGTTAATGAACTCACTTGCACACACATTGGTTCTTTATTACCTTGAGTCATTACCATACTCATGATTCGGTAAATGAATTCACTACACACACATTTGGTCTTAGAGAAATTAGACAAAATTTAGTGAGTTTGTTTGATATCACTAGTATGTCTGAGTCTCTGCAAAACAATCAGTTTTCCATATCAACATCCATATCTTCTTCCATATCAACATCCATATCATTTTCCATATCAACATCCATATCATTACATGAGTCTTCCATTTCACATGCCACCATTTTGGTGCCCCTGATTAAACAACAATGCTATAAATGGTCAAGTAAAATCTAAACTATGAATGATCATTAGAGCATTAATTCATTTGCATTCATACACATTATCATTGCATTATCATCCATCACACATATACACATGCATTCACACAAAAGCATTCACACAAAAATATAAAATACAATGTATATATATATATATATATATATATATAATTTGCATATGCAAATATCGCTAGAAAGTTCTATACAACAACACAACTTGGGGGTGTTCAAGGTATCACACCTTCCCCCAATAAAACAAACAAGCACACAACTTAGGGGTATTCAAGGTATCACACCTTCCCCCAATAAAACAAACAAGCACACAACTTGGGGTACTCAAGGTATCACACCTTCCCCACCAATTCAATAAATAATTCAATCACTCAATCACATTCACATCATCAACAAGTCAATTGCTAGGTTCAAAAGGTTGCATCTTTTTATCAAATGTTGAGCCCTTTGCCTCACATACACACATCAAATTCATAATGCTCCAAAGGAACCAAAAAACTCAATCACTCAACACATCATATCATCAATAAGTCAATTTCTAGGTTCAAAATGTTGCATCCTTTTGTCAAAGGTTGAGCCCTTTGCCTCACATACACACATCAAATTCAAAAGGCTCCAAAGGAACCAAAATCCTTTGGTCACATACACATTACATCATCAACAAGTCAATTTCTAGGTTCAAAAGGTTGTATCCTTTTATCAAAGGTTGAACCCTTTGCCTTGCATACACACATCAAATTTAAAAGGTTCCAAAGGAACCAAATTCCTTTGGTCACATTTCAATAAAAAAACTCTAGAGGGCCTAACCCCTTTGGTCAAGCAATCCTCAAAGTGAACCTTGTATTTAGTGGTTTATCCTAGTCACCTAGTGATTGCATTTTTATCCATGCAATTCAATAGGATGGGTAGATCACCATAGGGAAACTTACATCTTCACAAACCTATTTTCTATTAGGAAAAATATAATCAATCATACACATGTCAAAACCCCTTTCATATGTTAGGGAAAAAATAGAATCAATCATACACATGTCAAAAACCCCTTTTCTGTTGGGGCAAAAATAGAATCAATCATTCACATGTCAAAAACCCCTTCATTTTTTGGGGAAAAATATACTCAATCATTTGCATTTTCACAAAACCCTTTACTATTGGGGCAAAAATAAAATCAATCATCTGCATTTTCAAAAATCCTTTTCTATTGGGACAAAAATAGAATTAATCATTTACATTTTCAAAAATCCTTTTTTGTTAGGGAAAAATATAATCAATCATACACATTTCAAAAACCCCTTCTCTGTTGGGGTAAAAATAGACTCAATCACTTGCATTTTCACAAACCCCTTTTTTGTTGGGGCAAAAATAGAATCAATCATTGCACTTTTCATAGTCATTACATTTTCTCATGTCAAAAACCCCTTCATATATTGGGGCAAAAATAGAATCATTCCTTGCATTATCCATACATCCACATTCAACATCATCAATTTCATTCATCATTACACCTTCATTCAATATTTGCCAAGTACATTTGCAAGTACAAGTGAACCTTGTATTTAGTGGTTTATCCTAGTCACCTGGCGATTGCAATGACTGGTTATCCATGCAATTCGATAGGATGGGTAGATCACCATAAGGACACTTACATTTTCACAAACCCCTTCTCTATTGGGGCAAAAATAGAATCAATCACTTACATTTTCAAAAACCCCTTCATCTATTGGGGCAAAAACAGACTCAATCACTTGCATTTTCAAAAACCCCTTTTCTGTTAGGGAAAAATAGAATCAATCATCTACATTTTCATAAACCCCTTTTCTGTTAGGGAAAAATAGAATCAATCATACACATGTCAAAAACCCCTTCATCTGTTGGGGCAAAAATAGAATCAATCATTGCACTTTTCACAATCATTGCATTTTCCCATGTCAAAAACCCCTTCATCTGTTGGGGCAAAAATAGAATCAACCACTTGCATTTTACAAAAATCAATTTACATCATTCATATCATCCGCATTTAACATCATCCATTTCATTCATCATTACACCTTCATTCAACATTTACATTTCAACACCATCAAATCCATCAACAATTGCATTCAATATTTGCCAAGTTCACCTACAATTTCAAGTGAACCTCGTATCTAGTGGTCTATTCTATCTCCTTGGTGATTGCAGCGATTGGTTGTCCATGCAATTCAGTAAGATGAGTAAATCACCATAAGGACACTTGGCCATATTCATCATCCAATATCTCCTTGTTCAAAAACAAAATTACTTTTGGTCCCTCATATTTTGAGTGAGACTATGCCAAGACCAATTTGCTCAACAACTGTCATTGATGCCCTTTTCCATGGGGTTCCCAACATGGATAACTTTCATCATTTCCTTTGCAATTACACTAGTCTCCGAGGATACAAGCCGAGTAAAGTGATTGAGCAACCGTTTAGGAATTCCATGTGGGAATTAGCTACAATCATGAGTGGCCCCGAGGATAGACTATTTTTTTTTTTTTTGCATTTGCATCTTTGCATTTCAATGACACCAAAAGGCACTTTCTTCAATAGCATGGAATCACCCCAAACTTGGGGCAACCAAATTTGATTTTGATTTCCCACAATGGGATACATCTTACATGATCATGGCATCTACACTTGGCAAAAACCCTTTCTCTATTGGGAAAAATAGAATCACTTAATGGCATTTCACAACAACCCCTTTCCTCATTGGGCAAAAATGGAATCATTTTACATCATTCATATCATCCGCATTTACATCATACACTTGCATTTACACCATTCAATTACATTTTTTACCACACAATTCTGTCAATTGGCTTGTGAGATTCATTCTTCACTCATTCACCAATTGAGGGGGTAAGCTACACATACAAATTCTTTTATCTTCAAGATCGTCTTTGCATTCCAAGGAAAGAAAGTTACTTCTTCATCAGGCCAAAACCAGGTGTCTCGTATTTTTGCACCGCATTGTGTTTCACGCAACACGATACAAAAAGGGGCATCTGTAGACACCAAAATCTAGCCACTTGTCATCCATCCATGTCCTCCAATCACAACCACCCATTATATATATATATATATATATATATATATATATATATATATATATATATATATATATATATATATATATATATGTATTTTTTAATATATATTTAAATATTAATATTTTATATTATATATATATAATAAATATATATGTATTTATATAAATTAATCCTAGCCATCCACCATATTTTAATCTCAGCCATCCATCCACCTCAATCCATGCCACTTACCCAGATTTAATCTCCACCCTTCCTCATGTTTTAATCTTGGCCACCCATTTTGTGTCATCAAAACCCTAACATGTTTAAGGGAAGATTATAAAAGAGGAGTCATTTTTATGAATCAAAGGCTAATCTCTCCCTTAATCCTTGGTCCCCTGATTTTTCAAACTTTGAATTCTATCGACGAACATTCGCAAAGAATTCTTAGAAGGTCTAAACCCTTAAGCTCTCATTAACCCTTAATCCATTGGGCCCTAATATTCCTAAGTTTTTTTTTAATATTAAGCTCTTTCTACCCTAACCACTTCACCATCACTTTCATCCCTCACTGCCATAATTTGCATCCCCTATTTCTACCACTGCCCATCCTGTGTGAACCATATCTAGTTTTGCAACACTTTCCTCAGTCCTCGAATGCCCCCTTGAGCTACCAAAATACCTCTAGGTATTTTTGGAACCTTTCTAGTGCATCTATCACCATCACAAAATGCCCTAGTGCATCTGATGCCATCACTAAACATATCTAATCATTTCCTGTAGATGATATGTAGTCTTAACACCCTTGGGCACCATTCGAGCGTCCTTACGACCATCACTGATCGAAGTAGAAGTAGAAAATATCAAAGTGACAAGGTAAATGATATTCTATGCATTTATTTTATATTCTTGCACTTCTATTTTTAGTTACATTCTGCAACATCTAGGGTTTAGTTGTTTTTCATATTTTTGAAGGCCTCACACTGTGGAGCCCTCAAAGATGCTTCTCATTTATTTTGTTGTGTTTTTTATTGCAGGTACAGGATCATATTTCTAGAAGTTTTTGAAGCTAGGGTGGCCTTTTTAGGATACACAAGTGCACCCGCAACCTCTTTTGGATTGAAGACAAGCCCGAAGACACCAGCACTGTATTGACCTAGAGTTTCAAAGAACCATAGTATTTGTAAAATTATATCACAAAAGCAATTTTAAAACACCACATTGGGGTACATTGATTATATAATTTTGAGATCCACCAAAATTAATAAAAGCTTATCTATATTATGCAATCTTGTATTATTTCTATACTTTTGACTATTTTATCTTGTGTATTGGTGTTGCTTGATTTCGGTTTACACCACCATAACTATGTGTCCATCGAATTCCACTAATTTTGGATGCACAACTAATGAGAAGATGATCATATAGGATGAATTCAAAGTATGTATCCCTAATGAATATGGAGCTTGATAAAATATTGGATGTAGGTATCATCTTCAAAGTGATAGTTAGCAAGTGGGTGTCATCAACAGTAATCACTTTGAAGGAGGCTAACCAGATTTGAATTTGTGTATATTTCTAGAGCTTGAATATCATAACAACAAAAGATCCCTTTTCTATCTCATTCACACACTCCACTTTGAAAGAGGTAGTTATACAAAAGATCTATTTATTTTTGGATGGATTCTCAAGCTACATTCAAATTAGCATGACCGAGGAGGAGAAGCTAAAGATTACCTTTGTAGTAGAGAATGGTGTTTATGCATATATCCAAACACCTTTAGTTTATGCAATGCACTTACCACTTTTCAAAGGTTCATCTTATATATCTACAATCAAAAATCCATGGGGAATTTCAAGGCTTTTCTAAATGATTGGTTCTTATATAGGAAAACAATTGAGCATTTGCAAAATTTTTGAGGAATGTGTGAGCTTATGTAGGAAAGCTCACCTGGCATTGAATCCTAGGAAATGTATACTTCTCATTCCTTATAGCAAGTTTTTAGGACATATTATTTATAAGGATTACATATTGGTCCTAATATAATATGATTCATATTGAGCATGGAGGAGCTATATGACATGAGATCGATGAATACCTTTCTAGGTACATTCAACTTATATAGGAGGTTCATAAGAAACTATTCATAAGTGTCATATCCATTGGATGCACTTACACATAATAATATTTCTTTCAAGTGGATGGAGAATCATCAAAAGGAATTTGAAGGACTAGAGGTAATGTTAGTATGCATGCCCATTATGGTATTCCTATATTAGCATAAAGAATTTCACATCCACATAAATGCATCAAACTTTATGATCATATTGCATTGGCCTAAGCACGGTAGTTTGGGCTTGATTAGCCCGTCTACTTTGTAATTAAGTGATAATCAAGAGTAGATAAGAATTATAGCACAATAAAGAGGGAAGCTTTAGGGATGGTATATGCAGTACAAAATTTTAGATACTACCTTCTTGCCAATCCCTTTGTTTTCTATGTTCACCATCAAGTGTTGTTGTACTTGATAAATAAACTAATGATATATGGGTGAGTAGGTGGCTCGTCATATTATAGGAATTTATGTTTCCAATGGTAATAAGATCCAAGAAGAATCACATGATAGTGGATCAACTATCAAGGATTCACTTGGGAGAACTTGTCGAAGGAGGCATAGTAAATGAATTCCTTGATGCATAATTATTCATGGTGAATGTAGTGCCAACATCATATAAATACATTGGAAAATATCTTTCAAAAGAGGATCTATCAAAGGAGATGTTAGCAACAAAAAAAATAAAATAGTATTATGAAATCAACACTATTTTCATTAATTATAGGTTTGTTACAAAATATTGAATCTAATGGAAACTTGAAAATATGCATGATAAAGGAGGAAGTTCATATAGAATTAAAGGAAGCACATGAAGGGTTGGATGGAGGACACATGGGGCTAGATGTAACAACAAGAAAAATTATATTGTAAGGACTATGGTGGTCTACCTTATATCACAATTCCAAGGAATATGTGAAAGCATGTGATGCCTACTAGTGGGTGTAGAAGTCGCTAAAGATGGATTTTAGACCATTGCATTCTTCTCAACCACAAGAATTGTTTGATAGATGGGATCTAGATTTTGTTGGACCATTAAATATAATAAATGGTATAAAATGATGATATATTATTTTAGCAATTGAATACTTGATAAAGTAGGTAGAGGCAAGAGCTCTATTAGATAATTATATGTGGATTATAGTCTATTTCTTGAATGAGAAAGTAATTATGATATTTTGAATTCCTTTACAAATAACATGTTATAAGGGAGGACACTTTGTCAATGAGATGATTCAAAATCTAACCATAGATTTTAGGGTCTTTTATTCTTTGTCTAGTTTGTATTACCCTAAAGCAAATGGATAAGTGGAGGCAATGAAGAAGGTCCTAATATCAATCACATACAATACGTGTAGAGTGGAAGGAGCCAATTGGAAACATAGATTGTTAGCTATCCTATGGGTATATATGACAACCTTAAAGATAACAATAAACCATATAGTTTTTCATTAAGGTATGAGTGTCAAAATATTTCTTGATAAATAGTTTGAAGGTGGTAGTAGAGAACCTTCTAGATGACCAAGGGAGGCTCATAGCACTAGTACAAATGGATGAAATGTGGGTGATGGTTAATGGGTAATGGAAATTTCCCAACAATAAAGAATTTTGTGGTATGATAAGAAACTAAGGAAGATGAAATAAAATTAAATGACTTAGTGTTGAATTTTAACAACAAGCGAGAGATCAAGCCAAGGAAGTTAAAGGCCCTATGGCTTGGGTTCTTCCAAATGGTTGAGATGATGGATAAGGAGACAATAAGGTTGTAAAAGTTGAATGGGAAACAATATCTTGAGATAGTCAATATTTTAAAATTAAAATCATATAAAGTGAAAACATAAGTAAATATGGTTAATTCTAAATCATTGGAGGATGAGACAATCAAAAAATTGGTGGAGACACCAAAAGAATATTTAGATAGCTTTGAATGGATTCATTTCTAGGAACAAGGAGAACCAAGTGGGACTACATAGAATCATGGTGTAAATTAGGAAAAAGAAGGAATGAATCTAGGATAGCTATTCAATATAGAAGAATGAAAGTAACTTGTTATTGAAAAAAGAGAGTTGGACCATAGACCAACTAAATGACAAAGGATAAAAGTTTATGTAAGATTCTTAGATACCAAATAAGAGAGAAGACTATGATCACTTGTAGATAAAAATTTTCAAATATTGGAGTCTATAACAAGACAAAGGTCAAATCATAAACTTCAAAGTAATGAAGTGAATATGAGTACATGAGCCCACTTGCATGTATAAGTCTCATGCACCTAAGGATGTGTAGGAAGGTGTAGATATTATAGGAGGAACATGAGACTCTACATAGACACAATGCAAGAATGAGGGATCAAATTGTTCAAGAGTTGGATGGGATGATGCAAATTCTCAATGAAAGAGAAGTGAAATTATAGAATGACCTAAATGAGATTGAACAACAAAGGTTGACAAGAGAGCAAGAATCATATGCACTATGGTGAGATATCTATGAAATACATTTATCTCAATAAAGTGAAGGAAGACAATTGGAAAGTAGTAGCTTATTCTCCATGAATTCAAGTAATTTTTCTTTGAGATTATATGCAATTAATATAAATAATAGTAGTGATAGTAGTTCAACCTCACGATTGATAAGGATATATAGGCGTAACTTAACTAGAATTCAACCAGTCCATCAAGCAAAAGAGAGAAGATATTCCCAAGAATACTTTGAGGGTAGACAAACTAGGAGAACAATGGAAGATACACCAACACCCATTGATGAAGATAAAGGTGAACCTAGTAGTTTATAAGGATTACTAGGTACCCCAAGAGTAGTACCAAAATGAGGTAACTTAGGCAACTCAATGAGTCTATCAGCCTTTCTAATGGTTAAAGGTTACCCAACCAAGGGAGGAGTTTTGTTGGACTCCCTCATAGTGGCTCAAGGAAAATAAATTTCTCTCCTACTAATATTAGGTTATAGGGTTGATAGGATGGGCTGCAAGGTCCATTATTTGACCAGGCATGAAAAAATAAACTTTCATGTGATCATGAGGTTGGCCTATCTAGATCATCTTGTGGTTCATGTCAAAATTAAATGCATTGTAATAGATGGATAAGAACTCAAACATAATTTGGATAGTTTAAGTATGGGAATAGATAGTCCCACACTATGGAAGTTCATCTAATGGAAGTAGTATAAGGAAGATAATGAAGGACTATGGGATAATGGAATTGGATTAGAAAAAAAATAGTTTGACAAAATAGAAAATATTTATAGAGAATGGGTTATCCTATAGGTCCAAACAAGCATAAATACAAGTGCCTAATAGTTTTTGACAAATAAACAAGGTGATAAAGTGTCATTGGTAGACTAATAGGACAATAGAGCCAAGTCTACAACTAAATAGTACAATAATATATAGTCTACAACAAGGTAGGTTGTAGTCTATAGGCCAAAAAAACAAAGGAATACTATCAAGAGGATGATAGGATGAAAGGGTGTCATCATAAATATAATTAGACAATAGAAGAAGGATAGGAAGTAGGATATCATTAGGAAGGAACCCAAACAAAATACTACCATTAGGAGGATGGATAAATGGAAGGTAATTATAGTCATGAGATAGAGCATGATGGAAATCATCATTAGAGGAGGGAATAATGTGATTCCAGAAAATGGAATGCAATTGAGATCCAAGTCTACATTTTTGTATAGATTTTATGAAGAAGGTGACATGTGGAAGTCGCAATGTTGTAAAATATATAAATAAAATTTTGAAAAAAAACAAAATAAAAAAAAGATAAAAAATAGAAATAAATTGGGAAAGTCATCATCAACTGCATGTAGGATGGTGAGGTAGAAATCATCCATAAATTATACTGATGATATGGTGATAGTATAATCATTTACATGGGTGAAAACCAATTTTTTGAAATTATAAATAGGTAAGTCAAGTAGATGAGGCATATTGTAATTGTATAGTCTATAGAGGAGAAGGATGTAGGAGATATTTTATATGTTGAATTAAGAGTAGGATAAAGCCACATAAGACCATTGAAATTTCTAAGAAATATGATAACATTATTAAATATGAGGGGGATTGAGTTGCAAAAGAGGGTTTTTCAAATAAAGAAAATAGTATAATGGAAAAGGTGCCTATGTGTCAAGGCAAGAACTAATAAAAACTATATGGAAGGGAGAGAGGGTTGTATATGTTAGAGAAGATGGCTGAATTGTTAAAGTATCCCTATATTAGTTAAGTGCATAGAAGGATAACCACTACCCAAAGAAGGTGTAGTCAGAAAAGTCATTGAAAGTAGTCAGAGGAGCTACTATTTGTAGTACCTGAAGAACACAAGCTTATACTAAAAGGGGGGTGAACAGTATAAGATCACTTTTTACTTTTTTTTTCCCAAATAATATTATCCAATATTATCAATGGCAATATCAATAACAATAATCAAAGTAATGCACAAATAACCACACACAATAGAAACACCAATTTAACATGGTTCACCCAATGTGGGCTACTCCACGAAGAAAATAGTTCACTAAAATTTTCTCAACAAATATCTTGTGAATATTTCCCTTATTACAATGTATATGGACCTCTATCCAAAGGATACACCAATACCTTAATCAATTTTTTGGATGCCTATCCATAGGAGACACCAATCCCCTCATCTGGTTTGTGGATATCTATCCATAGGAGAACTCCTTCTCCTCTACTCTAGTTGGTGATCCTCTAGAATACTACTACCTCCACTACTCTGGCTTGTGGATCTATATCCATAGAAGAATCTATTATCACTCAAAATATCTATGTCATCATTGCCCTAGCTAATGGATCTCTATCCACTAGAGACTACTATCCTCTGCTCTGTCACCTCCAAAGCTTGCTCTCAACACTGTCTCAAATATGCACTAAACACAATCCTTCGATCTAGCACAAATTTTCTTAATCTCATCTCAATCTCAAATTTGTACTAAACATAGTCCTTTTGTCTAGCATAAATATGCTCAACGTCTGCCTAAAAACTACACTAAACACAGTCCTTCGGTCTAGCACAAATTTGCTCAATCTTTGTCTCAATTCTGCACTAAACACATTACTTTTTTCTAGCACAAATATGCTCAATCTCTATCTTTGGTCTATCACAAACCTATCCTTAAATCTGCACCAAACTCTATCCTCAAATATATCCTCAAGCCTTAACACAAATCTTGACTCAATCACAAATAAACTCTACTAGATCTGCCCTAAATATTAACTCAAGGTTTGAATAAATCAATCAATCAACTCTACTCACAAGTCTACTCAAATACTTACCTCAAACTTGTCCAACAAGTCCTCTCAAGAACTTGTCCAATATACTTAGCAAGTCTTCACCAAGACTTTCCTCAAATTTGCTCAAGTCCTCGCTAGAACTTGCCCAATATGCTCAACAAGTCTTCACCAAGACTTACCTTAAATCTGCTCAACAAGTCTTCACCAATACTTACCTCAAATCTGCTCAAAAATTCCTCACTAGAACTTGTCCAATCTACTCAACAAGTCTTCACCAAGACTTACCTCAAATCTGCATTGTAAGCTTCCACAAAATATTACTCAACTCTGTCCTTAAGCTTTCACAAAATATTCCTAAATTTTGTCCTTAAGTCCTCTCTAGGACTTACTCAAATATGCTCACAAGATCTCAAAAAAACTTGCTCAACTCAACTCAATCTACCACATAAAACTTCTTCAATCACACAAACAAGCTTCACACAGATTCTTTTTTAATCTCACAGAAACATATAGAGAATGGTTAGAGACTCAATATGCTTCACACTCACAACAATACTCAATCACTTTCAATATTTCTTGTTTAACCACAAAAACATATGGAGAATGGTTACAGACTCAATAAATTTCACACTCGCAACAATACTTAATCACTTTCAATATCTCTTGTTTAACCACAGAAACATATGGAGAATGGTTATAGACTCAATATGTTTCACACTCAATCACTTTCAATCTCTTTCTCAAATTAGTAAAGAATTTTTTTTTTCACAAAACTTGAACTATGACTCTAACACTTCCAATCAACTAAGCTCAATAAACTCCACTCAACCAATCACTCAATGAAATATTAGTCAACAATTCTTATCAAACAAACCTCACATAACAATGATACTCATGATCTTTCACAAACCCTAGTTCAAGATAGTTCTCAACTTCACATAACAATGATACTCATGATCTTTCACAAACCCTAGTTCAATATTGTTCTCAACTTCACATAACAATGATACTCATGATCTTTCACAAACCCTAATCAAGCATATGAAAGCTTACTCAATATTTCCAACAATTCTTATCAAACAAGATTTCTAGTATCAACTTTCATTCTAGAAAACCCACATTAATCAACATTGGATATCTCAAAACCAAACTCAACAATGGTTATCAAACAATCCTTTTCACTCCAACTTAGCATCCAAAACATCCAAAAATATTTCACTTACAAGGAAGATATGCCCATATATTTTGTTTGATGAATAATTGACCTCAAGACCTGTCTCAATCACAATCACTCTCTTTGCCAATCTCAAAGGTTAGATAGCAAAAATTTGTCCTTAATATTTTCTTTCAAAAATATTTCACCAAGTCAAAATATCAAAAATCAACTGTCTTATTTCTCCTTTCAAATCAATTTTTATAATATGACTTTATTTAAAAAAATAACATCTAACACCCTTGGCATACCTTATTACTCCTTTTATAAACTTTAACCACTTAAAAAATCAAACACCAAAATTAAAAATTTGCATACCCTTTTATCTCCCTTGTATAACTTATAAACCCTATTAAATATGCAATTTTTAATTAATAAAACTTTAGGAAATAAAAAAATTAATTTCCACCCTTGCAATTTTTGGATGCAATGTTAAACCTTAGCAAATGTGAGCGCATACCTTTTTCAATCCCACCAAAAGGCCTTGGCATGTTTCGAACACACAAACCCCTCCTTCCAAGCACCTTCACACAGTGGGCACCCACCAAGTGGGCTACATGCCTCTACAAAAATGGAAATGCACGTGTTTCCATTTTTCCCTCTCTAACGGTGCAAACCAAAACACCTTCTCCTCTTACAAAGTGAATATTGTGTGGATAAAACCCTTAACCTTGTGCCTACGAACGACTTAGTGCAGCCCTTGGCTGCCAATTGCACTACCCAATGCTTTGGATAAGTGTTAGTGCTCCCACTTGTCTTTGTTTCTTCGTCTGCCTTTTGAATTCCTTAAACAAATACGAGTTTTCTTTCTCTCTAACCACAATGCATGATTTCCTTAGGCAATAATCCTTTTGCATGGATAATGTTTTGAAATAAAACTTACCCCTGTTATATGTAATGTGCCATGTGCTCAAAACATCGACAATCCTTGAAATTCAAATTTTAATTCGAATAAAAAATAAATGTTGTGCCCTTATAACCCTAACCTTAGGGTTAATTAAATTAAATCAAAAACTAATTTATAATCAATTTATTATAATTAATTTAATAACTTTAGGGTTAATTAAATTAAGTTATAAATTAATTTATAATGAAATTATTATAATTAATTTAAATCTTTAGGTCTTGACCTTAGACCTTTAATATTATAATAAAATATTATAATATTATTTTTCTTGGGCCTTCCTTTTGCCCTACTCACTGAAACTAACTCTTGACATCAATGACAAAAAAACTTTCTCATATTTCCAACAGTACCATTGGAGGCTAAGTCAGAGGAGCTACCATATGAAGCACTGTCAAAGGTTGAGAGCCAGAGAATCTACCATCTAAATTTTTATGAAAGGCTAAGTAGTTGGATGAGTTATCATCTAAATTCATAGTGGAATGGAAGCATTATTTAAAACACTACAACAATAGAAGCTTCTTGTTTAAAAAAGTGATATCATCTAGAACCCAAATAGTACTAACAGAAGAAAGTATTGTCAGTAGAACTATAGTCAAAAAATGTCATCAAAAGAGCATCATCGGTAGGAATATAATAGAAATATAATCATTTGAAAATATGTCATTTGAGAAACTATCATAATTTGAAGAGAAATTACTATCAAGCAAGTAAATTTGATTGTCAAGATACACAAGAAGCCAACTATTCCCAATAGGATTCAATATATGGAGCAACAGAGAAGAACTCCATCATATCCTATATCAAAAGGATGAATGAGGCATATCCATAGAGCATGTTCATGGGTAGGAAAACAAGAGTATGGTTCGAATACAAGATAATGCAACAAAATAAAATCATGATAAAGGGTAAGAACTAGCATTCCAAAAGAAAGTGGAAATGGATGCTACACACCAAGAAAAGGAGAAGGTACCATTAAAGGATATAACTTAGGTACATTAAATTAGATAATACTACTAAAATAGTGGGATAAGGCCTCAAAGAAGCATCTATTATGGATGAAATTGTAGGAAGTAGGAGTTAACTTCATTTTGTAGGTTTTAAGCATTGACAAAAAATTTAAGTACCTACCATAAATGTTGGATACATACAATCTGCTACAAAATACAAGGTGTGAGTGTGTGATTGATCACTGATTGTTATCTTTTTAGTTGGAAAATTTAGTACATTTGTTCTACTAAATCAATAAGTACCAATGGTGAAGGATTCAATGGATTCCAACTAGAGATATACCTCACCTCAAAATAAGTACATAAACTAATGTCACGTGAAAGCTATAGAGTTAAGTAATAATAGTTGAGGAATGAAGAGTTGCAATGCTCCATGAATGTTATAATGATAAGATTTTATAGAGAGAAGAGAGCTCCAGAGTTACCCATATGGCTTATACTATATATGCAAGGGGTATTAGCTAGAAAATACTATGACTAGGCATCCTACCTCATACTACATTAAGACTTTCTTAGTGCAGAGTACAAAGAATTTTTCAATGATATTTCTCATCATTGGTTTGCAGTTGAATATTGCAACATAGACAAGGATACAAATTCTAGGATTGGATCCTTCTAGACAGTTACCAAAATTAGCACTAATAGTGCTAAGGTGGATGGATGTAAAACCATAAATGAAGAAGACACTCTAGAAAATATAATGAAGAAGATACTGAGGAAGGATCTACTAGGTGAATTACCTAGTGAAGATTCACAAGAGGATACACCACCAACAAGGCTAGAGTTAACCTAGAAAAAGAACAAGCATACAAGGTTAGTTTTGGAAGAACAACCTCAAGCCACCATGGATGTAAGTGGTAGAGTGGAGCCTACTATGGAATAAATATAGCAGCAAGGAGTAGTGCAACAACAACTAAAGATGAAGGCTCATCAAAAATTAGAGTTTTTAGAAATTGTTCCCATGGATAAGTCTAAGAATCTATTGATGCAATGGGAAATGTACAAGTTGGAGCAACTAAATTTATGGTCGAGGCTTAGGTAATTGATCCATCTGCATCACCCCAAATGTAGGGAGAGTCACACTTTGATATTACTTCCATAGTGGAGAAAGTACAATGAAACAAGTCATGCCAACAAAGACACCAAATAAAAAACCAACTAAGACAAATTAGACACTGGTGAAAGAAAAGGAGTTGATAAAATAAGATACAATACCTTTACCTCTACTATTACAGTAAGGATCAAACCTATATGATTGAGAACTCAAGAAGATGTAATTTATTTAGGGAAGAAAATAATCAAAATAGGAGAGAGTTATATGATATGGTTAAAAAACCAATAATGGAGGGTAAAGCAACAAAAAAACAATTTGTGAAGGTAAGGAGAAGAGTGTGTGGTGGAGACTACCATATATAATGATATGGATGATGATCTAAGCAAGCATGTGGTAATATAAGTGCTAAAATTTAGGCAACCACCTGAGTTGAAAGAGCAAATTGATGAACAAGTAAGCAATTGTTTGAGAAAGATATTCAAAGTCATTGATAAATTCCAAATGAAATTTATAATAGGTTGTGTAGGATAGCGGAGGAAGTAGCAGTTGATGATGGAGAACAAGTTGGAAAAATTAGTGAATTGGATCCATGATGGTGAATGGATTATGAAACTTACCAACATTCATTAAATTTAGCCTTAGGAGTTAGATGCTTGTAGTATTAGAACCAAGACCTTCCCATATTTACATCAATGGAAGTTGTATTTTACTTTATCCATCAAGTGAAAAATATGTGTAACATGTAGAATTGACATTGATTTTGTTCTCGATCTATGCCAAGATTAATTTTTTGGAATACTTAATATAATGGTTAGTTGAAGGTATCAAAAATGTTGCATAGTGTAGGTGAAGAGAAATCTAACCAACTATAGACAATATAAGCTAAATTTTAACAAGCAAGTAAAGAAACCAAAACAAAACTAGCCAAGATGAAACAACTTGAGGAGATGAATAAGAAGGTCAAAGTTAAAATTAAATTTATTGAGGAACAAGACACAATGATATCACAACTGAGATCCAAGTACTCAATCAGAGAGTAGTTGTTAATGCATAGAGAAAGGAGCTAGAGCACAAATATTAGTTTATTGTAAAAAACATGAACAGCTTGTAGAAATTATGTAGGGTACTATGAGTGAAGCCTTCACATAAAGGGAAGGGGTGCTCTTGATGAAGTTGGAAAAATTATAATAGAAATCCAACCATTTTGGTCTAGAATGGACCAAGTACTTCAATTATGCCAAGAGACTCAAGGATGAGAAGGAGGCATTAAAGATACATATTGTAGAACTAGGAGGGTACCTGTTTCACAACTTCAATAGATGAGTTCAAACCAATTTGAATAGAGAAGAAATTTAATGAGGACATCAACCAATTTAAAGGGAAGGAAATATTTAGGCACTAGTTATGGACATAAGCATAAACAAAAGTAAAAATGTCTATAGAAATGTATGTGTTTAATGCACTAAGTTTGGTCTAAATAGAATGAAATATAATGTAATGAAATGCAATGTAATGTAAGAAAATTAAATTAAATTCCAATGAGATGTAATCCAACTATTGGTCAAATATCTGCCTAATCAACAAACACTGGGTTTGTGCGCCCTAGATATGGCCAACATTGAAATGTCGGAGGAAAGAGATGTTCTCCGTGCCAATCTCTAGAGAGGGCTGGTTCCCAAACTAAATCCTATACTAGTGAAATACTAGGGATGCAGGAAAGAAATTAGAAAAGTACCAAAAGAAATGAAAAATATGGCCATAATCCGAAGTGTAGGATCTGGGAAGACTAACAACAATAAATTCGCCAAGCATGATATAGCATTTAACAGGGGAAAACAACATAATTAACTTGTAAACTTGTAGTAGTAACCTCTAGAATGACACTCCAACATTCACTCCCTTACTAGCAATATTTAAATCCAAATGCAGAATTTAAATCTAACAACAAACAAGAAAGGCGAATGTAAAATAGAAGTACTCGATACAGAAAGAAATTACACACAAGATCACTTGCAAATTCAGAAGCTTGATGCCTTGTATTAATGCAGAGAACTTGGAGAGTATTCTCACAAAGTGTCTAACCTCCCCTTTAAAATGGAAATTTGATTAGTATTTATAGAGGTTTTCGCCTCTTTCATTTAATGCACCAGAGAACAAAATGTTCCGGGATCAAGAACAAAAACAAGGAAATTCCTCCTCGGAATCATTGAAAACTCATTTCTCTTTAGAAAAGTGATTCTTATTTTAGGAACAACTCCTATAAAATCAACAACTTGGGCACCAGTGCATAAATAATTAGGACATCATTAAATAATTTGGGCATGCCTTAATGCTTTGGAAACTATGAAGATTCTTCCATTCTTCTCATTCAACCTCTTCCATGCTTGGGATACACAATATGAGTTACTCAAAACCACTATTATTTAATATTTTGTAAATCCGGTGCCTTTGATCCTTTGACCATAGTTCTTCTTACCCAGGAATCATGTTCACCCCAAAAATTTGCTTCGCCTAATTCTCCTTGTGCATGTGTGTGAGCTTTTTCTTTTAAAATGTGTTCACCCTTTGGAAGGGCGAATGGGACATTCGCCCCTCAACAAAAGCAAACGTGACATTTTTTTTTTTGCGCTCTTGGCGGGGGGGGTGGGGGGGGGCCCCCGGGGCCCCCCCCCCCTTTGGCCCCTCACCTAAACACCTGGGTAAACATGACATTGTTTTGCTCTTGGGGTTCATTCACCCATTGGAAGGGCAAACGGGACATTCACCCCTTGACTGATGTGAATGCAAGTTATCACTAACTTTGAGTGATTATGATCGCATCCTTCTTAGGGGCGCATTTGCCTATAGAAAGGGTGAACGACGCATTCGCCTCAAAACAAGGACAAACACACTTACATTTTTATCTTTGCTTGCATTGGATCTTGGAACTTCGTTCACCCTTACAAAGGGCAATTGGGGAATTCACCCCTCCTTTGGGGTGAACACGAATACATTTTTATTTTCTTTAAATTATTTCAACTAAGTCCTTCATTATTTTCATATTTTCATAAACTTATATACACCTTCATTTTAATCATCAAAAGTGAAATACAACATATATGTAAGCGAATTAGGAGCATATAAAATTATCTTCGAAATAATGTCGCCATATACAATGTTGCCATAAACAATCAAAAGTAAAATACAACATATATGTAAGCAAATTAGAAGCATATAAATTTGTCTTCAAAATAATGTCACCATATACATTGACGCCATATACAATCAAAATACTGTATCAAAATTTCTCAACAAAATTCCTAATGTGGCAAAATGTAAAATTGCCAACATTTTTGGTGACTCACGGGGTATCCATCTCGCATGGATACAAGCGATCCCAGACCTTCATTCATTGGGTAATAGGGTCTTTAGTTTGTGCACTTGTCGATACTATGGATACCTTATGATGTGCTTCTTCCTCTGCACGTTCCTTCTGCTCTGCCTCTTCTACTACTCTGAGTACTTTAGCCTGCTCCACTTCTTCTATTGCTTTTGCTACTGTCGCATGCTCTACCATTACCTGATCCTCCTGCTCTTGGATTTTTTCAGAGATAACCTCATAAGAACAAACAACCTCTTTCCAATCATGAGTGTTAAAAAGGTATGGCACACTAAGAGACTCATAAACGAAATGAATATTCTAAACATCCGTAAAACTGAGGTGCTTCACTCATTGGGCCAATTCGTATAATGATAGTTCTAAGTGTGTATATTTCTACATCAAGGGCAACACTTGTGCTTTTGTTAGTTTCTGCTCCCAAACATTGATTTCAAAAGTATCTTCAATGAACTTCCAAAGTGCTTCCAGTTGTTCTATGGGAAGAAGTTCGCCCCAATTATCCACGAAAGTCAAAAATCCCAACTCATCAATGGTCTCAAAATGAGACATGGAAATAGTGTGCTCATGCTCAATGGTGTTGAGGATGGCCCAACCTTCCCTTACCAGGTCCATACGCTGGAAATAACTGCATAGTGTTATCTTCACCTTGGACCAGGCGTAATCCATCTCGTTGAGGGGGTGAATGTGCAAACTAGTATTAGTTAAAGCCTATATTTTTACAGCCATTTACATGTAGGGTGACAACATCTCCTCCATGGTATCAATTAGTTGTTGCCCAAGTTGGATCTGTATTTGTACCTCCCATAAATATTGCAGCACCTTAACAACTTGCACGGCCAGCTTCTCACAGTTTTGTGCAGAGCAAAGGTGGGTTCCTTTGATGCTATTGCATGAAAATCTTGTGGCATGTGTTGCCTTCTCCTCCAACTGCTTCTTCATGTCCTCGACTTGTTACTAAATCTTATGCATTTCAATACTGGCAACATCATGATCCTTTAAGTGCACTTTGACCTAGTTGCACAAGTAATCATTCTCTGTGGCCATCTTCTCTTCTGTGGCTCTACTTTTTTCCAGGGCATTTTTGAGCTCAATTATCTTATTTTGATTTTCAAAATATTTTTCTTTGAAGTGCTTGCCATGCAGGTACACTGAACTCATGTCTGCTTGAATGTTGCCCATTTTTTCAATAGGATCAATCCATGTAAGGTCTTCTGTAATGGTTTCGAAAATGAGATCACCCGGCAACAACTCTCCCTGGGGCTTCTGGACCAACGGCGTGATGGTAGTAATGTGAGCTTCTTTTGCAATGGGATCAAAGGCAACCTTCTTTATTGGCCGAGTTGGAGCCAAGGTCTCCTTGTGCCGCATGCTCTTCAACCACTATGAAGAGCTCAGATGTTCCCGATTAATATTTTCTATGTTAGGTTGTTTATGGGCCACCTACGCATCAGGAACCGTCTGGAGTTCCAAAAATAGAGTGAAAGGAACCAAAACTTTTGAGCAACTGGGCCTAGTGGAAGTGGAATACATTGACAAAAGTGGTGGGAAAAAAATAGTGGAAGGAAGAGAGATAGTGGTGGGACGAAGATAGTGGAGGACTTAGTGGAGGACATGTTATTAGCTGCAGTTACACTTACTTTAGGATGAGCTTGTGTACTTACAGCTTTGATGGTGGAAGTGGTGATAATTGAGGAGGAAGGGCACGAAAAAGGATTCGACCCTGAAGCAAAGGAACTGAAAGAAATGAAAGACAAAGGAATAGGAATGGAGGAAGGAGTAGTAGTGACTTCAGGAATGAAATAATATGGAAATGAAATAGATGTGGATGGTATATCGAAAGGCAAAGAAACAGAGACTAGGGAAGATGAAAATGGGATATATGGAACTGAGATAGAAACCATTGCTTGCTCCAGGAGAGAAGAAGAAGGAAGAGAAGACGTACCTTTGGGCACAAGCACCATGTGTTGAGGGGATGGAGGTGGCTACAAAACTACTTCTTCTTATTTTTCTTCCATATTTTCTCCAATATCAAGAACCCCTTCTTCATCCATGATTTCTACATGGGAACTCTTCGACGACTGTTCCTCTTCCTATTGCGGGGCCATTGGAAATATTTGCATGACTAAGGTCGAGAGTTCCTCGATAGGTGAAGGGTTCACAGTTGGTGCACTAGCAACTACGAAAATCTCTATGGTCAACACTACAAAAACCATAGCGACTGAAGCCATAGGGACCTCAATGGTAGAAGTTGTAGCCACTCTTGTTTGGGGCCTTTTCACCACTTTAGGAAATGGAGGCGCCATTGGTTGTTTCTGCTTTTCAGGCGTAGATGGCTCCTCCTATTGTCACTTGGTTCTCTGAGACCTTCTTTTAAAAATATATTGTTGTTCTTCTTCCTCTGGGGTCTCATCTTCAACTATGGGGTGCTCCTGCTCAGTTTCCCCTTCGCTGCTATCAGACTATTGAAAAATCTACGATAAAATATTTGTGAAGGTGATGGGTTGATACGAATCCACAAAATCATCATAAGCCTCTAAAAAGTATTCATCCAACTTCAACCCATAAGGAGCGTGTGGCTTTCCACGATGAATACACATAATCCACCAATTCATTATTTTCTCTTTGGTCCATTCAGGTTTGGCCTCTTTGACAGATCCAAACAAACCCGAAGGAGGAATTTGAGTCCTATTTTTGGTTGGATTATATTTTGCCTCTTGCTCATAATAGTCATGCCATGGCGGGAGGGAGGTCATTTTTTCAATATGCCAGTTCATATCTGGCCCATCAAAATTGTTCCTTTGCTTCTGAATGTCGGGGTGAGGACAACAATGAAATGACTTAGCCTTTACAATAGCTAAGAACTTCCCCAAAGGATCATACCGCCAGCACTGTGGTAATTCAATTAAGCCCAAGTCCTGGAGCGCCACTGTCAACAGCCTATTTTGTCCAACTTGGTTCACCTCTATGCTCCCAAACTTGAAAGGCATATTGCAGGTGGTCTTCTTTCCACGCCCGACTCCATATATATCATTCACGTGGTCTGTTTGGTGCATGACCTCCATTGCAAACATGTGCACCATGGAAAAATACGGTAACAAAAATGGCTTACCCGTGAAGCCAAAAATTTGCACAACTACGCCCTAGGTAAGCAGAAAAATGTCACCCTTTTCTTCTACGATGACTACGTCCCTCAACTCTCGTGACACTCTCTCATAGGTACCGCAAAGCAATTCAATTACTGGCCCCAAAAACCAACTATTAAAACTATATACCGACTCTCTCCTTGACAAAATCGAAGTCCATTTATACACTGGCAAGGGCTCATTTTTTTCACCCAACGGTGTGACTGCAATAAATGAAAAACACTACTGCAACTAAAAAAATAACCATACCAGGAATGATGTATGCAAAAATGACTGGGACTCCCCGGTTTGCATTTTTTCTAGCTGAGAATTAATCCTTCGGGAGATGAAGTCGGCCCAATAAAAATACATGGGGTTGCCTCCTTGCCTCATGGCTAAGGGAGAATAAAATTCAACTTTACAAATACATTGAGCTATAGCCGCCTTCCACTTATGTACTATCTCATCTAAGGGCAACCCAGTGACCCAAGACAACATAGAATAAATATCTTGGCTTTTAAATTCTGAAAGCGGCTTCGACAAATTTGAAAGCTGCCCCATCTGTGGCTCCTTAACGAGTTGCGTCTCCATAAATTGGTGCAAAGTTATAGTGGAGACGTATCGGTCTTCTTGTTCGTCAGTGTGAATTTTCTTATTAACTGCATAGGATGGGGGCTTCAACCCACATGCAAAAGCTTCCCAAATTTCGTTCGAAGTAATAGTAAATAGGATTTCCCTCCTGGCATTTCGCACAGCCTTGGTGAATGGGTCATAGAATTGAGCAATGAGCTACACCAGCTTAGGGCACGGATGGATGGACGAGCACAAATACCAGGATAGCTATGAATTATAGGGAACTGTAAGCCAACTATTATAAGACACACCCTGACTCACCGTCGTTTCTACATCCTGCCTTAATATTTTGATCCCTTTGTGCGTAATCAAGCAGTCTCCAATTTCTGCCATAGCATCTTCATAAGGGTCCAAGTCGACATAATCATTCTTTTGAGCCTTTTTGGCTCTAGAGCTTCTTTCCCTTTTCTTCGTTTTCTTAGGCTCTACGACTTCTATGGCGCCCTTGGGTTCTTCACTTCGCTTCCCCATTTTTCTCTGACAAACTGACTGAACAACTTTTGCAATTCTCTGCTCGCAGGAAACCTTTTTTAAAAAAAAAGGGGGGGGGGGGGGGGGAGAAAATTTTTAATAAAAATAATAATAAACTACGACCTTTTACCTTACGATTTTTATAGGGCCTTCTGATGCCTACCGTAGTAAATGCAAAATTAATTGCGAGCGCTTTCGAGAGGGAATTATCATCGAACTACTAGCCTGGCACCATTCTCGAAGTCCAAACGGTTTCCTCTTTGATTTGTTGCCATATCCCTTTAGAAAAATGTGCCCTGCTTGCTGCACAATATCATCGTAAAGTGTGCCCTGGTGCTTGAAGCTTACTGGGGAAGCTAAACTGGCCGCTCAATAGCCAATCATTCAATACTCACGGCTTCCTTGGAAAACTAAAAATCCAGTGCCTCCCACATTTTAAATTTAATGCTCTCTTACTGGCGCTCTCACCTTCTGATTGCTGACACGTAACCTAGGAGCGTATTTGATTTCGCAACGTGCTCCTGACACTACTGCAATTATTTTCTTTTCGAAAAAATTACTTCGATCGCCAAGCAATTTTAATCCTCCACTGGCAATTTTGATTTCGAGGTGAAAGTGTCACACCTTTGTTGAATTCGGGCGACTTTGATTTGAAAATTTCATGGCAAATGCATTAACATCGAACTCTCCTTTGAAAATAACCTTGGTTTGCTTTTTCTTCTTTTATCCTTAAAAGCGCTTTTATTTTTCCCTTTAAAACAAACTTGACTAAAAAGCATATGCCTTTAAAAGCAACACTTCGTCACCCTTCCAAATGCGTTCACCCCTAAAGGGGGCGAATGTCTCATTCGCCCCTTTCTTAGGGTGAACGCGATGTCAATCAGATACTCCTTATCGTCGAATCGGATATCGGAGTGAGTGCACCCATGTATAAAAAATGTTCCACTAATATTTAGTTCATCGGAGGTGAATGAGTTTTGCACACCTCATATTGCTTTGCTTTCGTGAAGACACTCTTTTGGGGTGAAAGAGAAAATTTTGCTTTTTGTGTCATTTTTAATTGCCTCATTCTCAAGGAGGAAACACCTTTTGATTTCTTCGTTTCTTTTTTCCCTCTTCTTTTTTTTCTTTTTAAAATATATCTGCATGTAATATATAAATCATCAACTAGGAAAAAAAAAAATATTTACATATGTACAGAATGGTACTTTGTCAACATATAATCACGAGATATAGGCCTTCAGATGAAGACCATTCACTAGAATGGGAAGATCATAACCCTCCATATCACGCAGATGGTAAGCATTTGCGAAATTCACCACGAAGATCTGAAAGGGTCCCTCCCATATGGCATTGAACTTGTGGTGATTCCCAGGCTTGGACTTCTTCTCATTCCATTTTAGAACTAGATCTCCCACCTAGAAACTTTGGTCGGTTGTTTTCTTTCCAAACCATTTCCTCATCTCTCTGGCATGCTCAAAAAAAACCTGGTAAGCATGTTCCCTATTTTCCTCTAACTGCAACAATTGTGCCAACCTTGCACTCATAGGGTCATATTATTCGTTCTCATCTTGGAACAACTGCAATGTTTGGAGTATTGGCAGTTCAATATGTGTGGGAAGAACAACCTCTTTCCCATAAACCAATGCGTACGAGGAAGTCTTGATAGATTTCTTAATTGAGATTCAATCAACCCAAAGCGCTTGATTCAATAACAAATGCTAGCTCCTCTTGTTACTGCCCATTATTCTTTTCAAGATTCGTAGCAAATTTTTGTTGGTGGATTCAGCCAACCCATTCCCCTACGGGTAATAGTTGGAGGATGTCTTCAAATAAATGTCGTATTTGCTAGAAAACTCTATAATCTTGGCCCCAATGAATGGAGTGCCATTATCAGTCATGATAGAATATGGAATACCAAAATGGGTAATGAGCCCTTCCAAAAAGGAGATAACCGTAGCTTGATTGGCCTTCTTAGTGGGAATGGCCTCCGCCCATCTGGTGAAGTAATCGGTTGCCATCATGGATATACTTGTGCTCGGTAGAAGAATGTGGATCAATGATGCCAATGAAATCAAGACCCCACTGCTGGAAAGGCGCTTCTACTTGGATTGGATGTAAAGGCAACGCTCCTTTTCTAATTCTGCCCACATATCGATGGAAACTATCACACTGCTGACTTATTTTATGAGCATCGATGAACAGAGTTGGCCAATAATACCTTATTCGAATAATTTTTAAATCCATGGGTCTGCCTGCATAATGACCTCTGGAGAGCCCAGAATGAAATTCCTCCAAAATCTTCTCCTTTTTGGATGCTTTTACACACCTAAGAAGAACTCCATCAATGTTCTTATGATATAACCCATTAGGCAACAATACATATTTGAGCGCTTGCAGTCTGAACCTCCGACGTTGTGAGGCATCGAGATGAGTTGGACATCTCCTAGAAGAAAAATAGTTGATGAGCTCTTTTTTCCAATCGTAGTCCTTGCAGTATGATTTACATAAATTATTTTACCTGTCTTCCTCGTGAATCTCATTCAATATCTCAGCAACATCACTCTTATCTAATTATTGATATAAAGCACGCCCACAAACCAGCTTTGTCGGTCAGATCTCCACATCGTACTCTTGAATTTTAGAAACCCATCTTGCCCTTTTATCGCCTAATTCACCTTGTAGTATGAAGTTTTGAACATCAGGATGAATCACATAAACAATAGTCTTGCTCTAAGAAACAAAATGTCAAAACTTTTTTAATGATTTCATCACTGCATAGACTTGCTTCTCAATAAAATTGTACTTCTCTTGATGTGGTGCAATAACTTGGCTTAAGAAAGCGATGGGCTTTTCTTCTCCATCTTCTTGTTTCTGGGTCAACACTGTAGCATAGCTTTCATGCTCACCTACTGCATAGAGAATGAAGTCCTTCGAATAGTCGGGATTAATTAATACTGGATCCTGAGTGATTCTTTCTTTGATTTCTTGAAAAGCTCGTCTCCTGACTTCCGTCCACTTAAACTCAACATTCTTTTTCAAAAGCTCGGTCATGGGCTTCACAACTTGGGTGAAATCAGATAATAAACTTGTGGATGAAGTTTATTTGACCAAAGAAATACTGCAAATATTTCTTATTAGCGGGTAACGACAACTTCATAAGCGCTTCGGCCCTTGCAGGGTCTATCGCCAATCCCTCTTGTGAGATTACATGACCCAACAATTTCCCTTCCTTTGATGGTAAAATTTGATTTCTTTGGATTGATGGAGATATCGAACTCACGACACTTTTCAAACACTTGCCTTAGATGAGCAATATGATCTTCTCTACAATGAGAAAACATAGTCATATCATCAAGATATATCACAATAATTCTATTCAGTAACTCATCGAAGGCGACGTCCATGGCTCTTTGGAAGGTGGCACCAACATTCAAGAGCCCAAAGGGCATCCATTGGTAGGCGAACGTACCCCACTTAGTAGTGAATGTTGTTTTGTATTGATCCTCATCCTTTACCCAAATTTGATTATATCCTAAGAAGCCATCTAATAGTGAAAATCTTTGAGCACCCACGACCACATGAAGAATCTGATCTATTTGAGGTAGAGGGTAATGGTCTTTGAGTGATGCCTGGTTGAGGTTGCAAAAATCTATGCACAATCATATGTCTCCATTCTTCTTTCTTACAGGAACCAGGTTCACCACCCAGGTTGAATGCTTAATTGGATAAATAATCTTTGCCTCCAGCATCTTCAACAATTCTGCCTTCATGAGCGCTTCAATATTAGGATTAACAGGATGCTGCTTTTGCCAAAATGGTTTCACCCCATCCTGTAGTTCTATGGTATGCTGAATCACATCCTTTTCATATCCCTTTAAATCCTGATAACTCCATGCCACAATGTCGGGGTACTCGTAGCACAAGTTTTTAATACCTTCAAGTTCATCCGACACACAATCAATCCCGATCTTGATAACCTTTTTAGGTTCCAACTGCAATTCCTTGTACTCCTTGGAGTCTACCTTAATCCTGTGCTTATCAGCTCTATCATTTTGATCAAACAAACTTTCCAGCAAGATTAAACCTCTAGGAATGTGATTATTCTTTAACTGAATCATCCCTTCCTTCTCCTCCTCGGCAAGTATTCTGTCATTCGTGCTAGTGGCTTCTCTGAGCAGAAAATTGACTATTTGTTCATCATTGTCGAATACTTGCCAATAAATATTCTTATCTAGAACTAAGGGTCTATAGATCACCCTAATAGTCTTGGGCTTTTGGACTACTTGCTCTACGGGAGAATAATTGGCACCAAGGGAAGCTAAAATATCAGCATGTTTGTTCTGCTCCCAAGGAATCGTCTGTATGTTCAAAGTTGTGAAAGCTTCAAATAAATCCTAGACCCTATTGCGATAAGCTTTAAGATAATGCTGTTTTGATACACATTTATTAGTGGTCTGGTTGACAATAAGCTCAGAGTCACCAAAAATTTATAGTTGTTTAATGCCTAATTTTTTAGCCTTTTTCAATCCAAGGCACAACGCTTCATACTCAGCTGCATTGTTGGTACAACTCCAAGTCAACCTGTAAGAATAAGTCTTTTGTATACCTTCGGGAGAGATCAATACAACACCAGCCCCTACGCCATTCTTACATCTAGCACCATCAAAATATAGTTTCCATAACTGATTCGTGTCAGAACCTTGTGGATTGGGAGCACGCTTTTCAGCTTGCTCTAGTTTAGTTATTGTGTAACAACTGATGTCAGTTCTGATCATTACATTGAAATATGTGAGCAAAAATTCATCCTCCAAATGGAGCTCACTCAATGCCTCTCCCACCAAGTCGACTTCCTCTAGTTCTTCAGTCATCATGTTCACTGCACCTAAAGACTGTTCTTCCTCTTCGAATCTTTCAATGTGGAAGGGCGAAGGTTTTTCATTATGGATGCGAATCCATTTTCCTTTGAATGGTATCTCCAAATGCGAATAGTCCAAAGAAAGGTATCCTCCCAGCTTAGCTGTGAATTCCCTTGAGAGGCACATGCTAAAATATGGCTCCAAATCGACTACTACCACCTCTTGGATGACTGTGATTTGAGGCATACTATGAAGGACAATAGGAATATCTTTGATAACCCCCACTTTCTTAACCGAAGTTCCATCCAATTGCAACACTCTTGGGCTACTTCTAGTATATTCCATCCCCATTACTTCGCATACTACCTTTGGCATGATAGTAGTTGCAGCTCCAGAGTCAATCATACAATTGTGTACAATCCACCCTTCCATTCTCAAGGATAAATAAAATGGGGGAGGCCTATTTTTCCCTATTGCAGAAGTTGGCAGCACCTACACTAGGACTGTTTGGAAATGATCTTTCTTCTGATATTTAGCGGTCTTCAAGGATTCTTGCAACAAATCAATTTGTCCTGGCAACTGCAACGCATCATACAAGCTAACTTTTGTTGGGATCTTCTTCATTTCCTCTACAATGTTGTAACTTGAAGCAACCAAAACCTTCTCTTCTAGAGCTCATTCATATTTATCCCGATATTGTTGGGTAGCTTCCACTCTTTGCCTCTTCGTCAATGATGGGTACCTAAGTCGCTCCCTAGCTTGCTCTTTTGTTTCATCGTGCGTTTGGACAACTGTTGTAGGTTGCAAAGTCGATGATTTGGTCTGTACTTTATCCTGAGTTGGCTTGGGTAGTAAATATTTCAATTTGATAGAATCTTGCTCCTTTGCCTTTACAGCGGGTGCTTTCACTGGAGGTAACCGCTTCTCATTTTGTATCTTTGGTTCTACAGGCACCTTCAAAGGTTCAAGCTCGATCGGATCTACAGTTACTAGTTTCTTTCTAGATCTTATGAGTACGAAAACTTGCTCCAAGGATGGCATCATGAAATTGTGTTCGACTTCTCTAATCATATTAACTTGTCCACCAGCCGAACTATCTGCTAGTGTTTGCACGTAATTCATATGCACCATGTAGGTGTCTTCTCCATGAGGATCATTACATGTCGAGCACCAATAGGCCTTTTTCGTTGCGCTAGTCTCTTCATTTGCTAGCACTGTTGTACTTTTCTCAGGGCCTCTACTTGTAGAAGCTTGTTCTCTTGTGATAGGTGGGGTCTAAAATCTCCTAGATCGAAACTCGGCCTCTGCTTGTTTCTTCCTTACCGTAGTAAGCTCATTAGATATTGTTCTTAAGGTGGCGTTATTAGATTTTACTTCCTATAACAACGTCGTGAGGGGATCAATATTAGATGGTGGAGTGGGCATTGGAAAAGGTAAGGGTTCTTATGGCTTAGGTAACGGTAAGGGAGTCGGGGGTGTTGGAAATGCAGGAAAAGAGATAAGCGCTAGCAACTAGGAAACTGATTGAGTCGACAATTGAGAAAAGCTTGAGGTCGAACGTTGCGAGACAGGGATCGGAGCAACATGAGGTGGGCTAGAACTCCATGAGGGAACAGGGTACATGGAAGGCATGGGTTATGAAAGTGTACTTGAATACATATATTATGGAAGGTCAAGAACAATGGGCATAGTCATCTTCGAGGGAAGCCTACCTACAACAATAAAATCAGATTTGGCCTTTTGAGCTTGCGTATACAAGTCTAGAAATGTAGTCACATTGGCTTGTTGTACCACCATACCAATCTCGATGCTAAATACCCTAAGATAGTAGAACACAGCTTGCTCATGCATGGGCCGTAACCCATCAGGGACTCTTTGCCAACTTCGTGTGAACCTGACATTGAAGTCAACTATCTCTTCTTGCGGATGTCTTTGGATCATCGTAAACTGGTGCAACAAAGAGTATGGATCAACTTGTTCATGAAATTTTTTAATCAACAACTCTACCAACTGATCCCATGAAGTAATAGTACCCGGTTGCAGCGATCGGTACCAATAGAGCAATTTTCCTCTAAGTGACAATACTAGTAGCTTTATCATTACATCTTCATCTATTATGTCATGGATAGTCGCTAAAGAGGCCACATATTGGATATGCTCATATGTGGTTTTACCAGTACCATCATAAGTCGGTAAGGCTTTCAAAACTGCTTGGGGCACTAGATTTTGTGCTTGCAAGTTCAAGGCCCCTGAGCTATTCCATGCTGGGAACTACCTTGGCAGAGGATTTTGAGCCATATGAACTGGTATATGTGGTGTAGGTTGAGGAACGCTAGTGGTAGTATGGGGCGGAGGTTGTGGGAAACTTGTGGCAGTACTTACTGGGCTTACAGGAGCAAAGAATACCCCCGCTAACCGTGAGGATGAAACAGATGGAATGTGGGATATATGGGGTAACGAGGATGTACACCAAAAAGTGGCTAATTGAGGATGTTCTCCCAACCTTTGAATATCAAGTTCGTAGAACTCGATTTGATGATCTAGATTTTTGGCTTTTGATCTTGTATTCATGAGATACAACTTTCACTGCTCTCACATTCGAAGATTTTTGAGTATGATCGAGTCGCTAGATGTTCTAATATTATAGTACAAAGGCAAACATCAAACCTTAATACTACTGAAAGTGGAACTTTGAGGTCCCACCGAGCGTGCCAAAAATTATTGGTCAAATATCTGCCTAATCAAAAAACACTACGTTTGTGCGCCCTAGATACGACCAACATTGAAAGGTCGAGAGGAAAGAAATGTCCCCCATGCCAATCTCTAGAGAGGGTTGGTTCCCAAACTAAATCCTACACTGGTGAAAGACTAGGGATGCAGGAAAGAAATTAGAAAAGTACATAAAGAAATGGGAAATATGGCCACAGGCCGAAGTGTAGGATCTGGGCAGACTAACAACAAGAAATTTGCCAAGCATGAAATAGCATTTAACAGGGGAAAGCAACAGAATTCACTTGCAAACTTGTAGTAGTAACCTCCAGAATAACACTCCAACATTCACTCCCTCACTAGCAATATTTAAATCCAAATGCAGAATTTAAATCTAACAACAAACAAGAAAGATGAATGTAAAATAGAAGTGCACGATACAGAAAGAAATTGCACACAAGATCACTTGCAAATTCAGAAGCCTGATGCCTTGTATTAATGCAGAGAACTTGGAGAGTATTCTCGCAAAATGTCTAACCTCCCTTTTACAATGGAAACTTGATTAGTATTTATAGAGGTTTTCGCCTCTTTCATTTAATGCACTAGAGAACAAAATGTTCCAGGATCAAGAACAAAAACAAGGAAATTCCTCCTCGGAATCATTGAAAACCCATTTCTCTTTAGAACAGTGATTCTTCTTTTAGAAACAACTCCCAAAAAATCAGCAACTTGGGCGTCGGTGCATAGATAATTAGGACATCATTAAATACTTTGGGAGTGCCTTAATGCTTTGGAAACTAGGAAGATTCTTCCATTCTTCTCATTCAGCCTCTTCCATGCTTGGGATCCACAATATGAGTTACTCAATGCCACCATTATTTAATATTTCATAAATCTGGCACCTTTGAACCTTTGACCATAGTTCTTCTTACCCAGGAATCACGTTCACCCCAAAAACCTGCTTTGCCTAATTCTCCTTGTGCGCGCATGTGAGCTTTTTCTTTTAAAATGCGTTCACCCATTGGAAGGGCGAACGGGATGTTCACCCCTCAACGAGGGCGAACGCGACATTGTATTGCTCTTGAGGTTCGTTCGCCCATGGGAGGGGTGAATGGGACGTTCGCCCCTCTACTGAGGCGAACCCAAGTTGTCACCAACTTCAGGCGATTATGATTGCGTTCTTATTTGGGGTGCGTTTGCCTATAGAAAGGGCGAACGACACGTTTGCTACAAAACAAGGGCGAACACACTTACATTTTTATCTTTGCCCGCATTGGATCTTGGAACTTCGTTCGCCCTTACAAAGGGCGATTGGGGCGTTCACCCCTCCTTTGGGGTGAACGCGAATACATTTTCATTTTCCTTTAAATATTTCAACTAAGTCCTTCATTATTTTTTGATTTTCATAAACTTACAGACACCTTCATTTTAATCATCAAAAGTAAAATACAACACATATGTAAGTGAATTAGGAGCATATAAAATTGTCTTCGAAATAATACCGCCATATACAAAACATTGCATCAAAATATGCATCAAAATTTCCCAACAAAACTCCCAATGTGGCAAAATGCAAAATGGCCAACACCAACGAAATATAATGTAAATTTTATAGTCATTGTAATTGAGCATCCAAATATTTGATATATTGTAAAGTGGTTTTATGTCCTAAGTACAAAGGAAGAGGGGAAGTTAGTTATGTGCAAGGTGTCTTGGAAACCATTGCTACCAAAGGCCTAGATTGTACTAGAAGTAGATCCTTATTGATTGATTTTATATTCATGTGTGTGTAATATCTTAGGTTGGATTATGTAGATGTTTATATAGAGAAGAACATTTATATGTTATGAGAACCATTATTATTGATAAGGCATATTACAAGTTTAAATGATGTAATTTGTATGCTAGTTTGGCAAATCAATCAATGCAAGAATAATTCTCCAATTGTGTGTTAATGTATGTGTTATCTACTAGATTACTAGAATTTCATTGTGAGAATAGTTAGTTGTAGGTTAGAAGACAAATCCAAATCGGTTAGTTGTAGGTTAGAAGACAAATCCAAATCATACCATTTGAATTACTTGTATAAGTATCAAATTACATATTCAACCTAGAGTACATGTGGCAACTCATCTATATGGACTTGAAGTACTTCAAGGGGTAAGATAAAACCACTTTATACCCACTCAAATAGCAAATCATGAGCATAACATCTAAACTACATGGGTTCCACTAAGTGGGAGATGTGAGCTTACAATAAATGGATCTTAAACTTAAATACCATTGGTCCCATGATCCAAGATGAATATTTGAGAAAACCCTTAGAGATAAAAATTTAGATGTATTTTTTACATATAACAAAATATCTTATGTCTAGAACTAGACCAATCTAGATGAGAATTTATCCCTTTCCAATTTCGGGAACAACAAGGGATATGAAAATTAAATTCAATTCTAGTATGACAACCCCCTATAGTGGCATGCCTTTTATGCTAAGCATAAATATGACTTGAACCCATACATTAAGAAGATTCTTAATGTATATGGATAAGAAGATTCGTGCATGGTATAGAATGAAGTATGATGGATACAATTACTAAATGTATGAAATATGGTTTATTTTATGTTGCGTTTTCCACCACCTAGGACAAAAGGTACTCCAAAGGAGATAAATGGGTTAATCTCGTAATGAAAGTGAAATATAAACCTCAATCCCACTTAAGCTCAATTCCAAGAAACAAGTAACATTAATGATCACCATTTTAACTACATAGAAAACTCTAGTAGTAGTCAATTTAGTAGTTAGATGATAATGGAGGGGTAGAAGGGGTTTGGAAAGTATAGGTCAATGTTTTGTGATGTGGAAATGGGAGCAAAACAACAACAACAAAGGAAAAAAAAATAGCTTGAGGAGGGGAAATACCTCAATCAAACTCCCATCATGAATTAAGAATGGCCAGTCTAGTGGCCATGATTGTACCCAAATACACTCCAATTTCATCATCCACCACTCACCCTTCTTCCACTATTATCACTTCTTCCTCTTCCTATTCTTTCTTTAGACTTCTCTCACCATCCACCAATAAAACATATTTTTCTCTAGAAGGCACCCCATCTCCTGATTCCATAGGAGGCACTCTACATCCAATAGTCATAGTCATGGTGAAACCACTTCAATATCTTCATTACCATATTCCCTAATCCAATCTATTGCCTCAAACCCACAAGTCTCATGCACCATGTCATCCTTCACCAATATGGTACAAATAGCTTCACATCCCACCTTTTCTACTTCGACTATATTTCCCATCATCACCAATCAATTAAATCCTCTCACCATGACATCTACCTCCACACTCTCATCATATCAAGCATGAAAAATTCTACTATAGGTGATGACACCTACTAACCCTACCCAAAGATCTAAGTCTATAGGAGGTCCCCATTGATAAGTGTGACTGAAGGGATTGGATCAATTTATGCATACAATGCCAAAGAAGACAATGTTATTAAAATATTAGACATTCTTATTAGTAATAAAATATATGGAAGGAGTACAAATGGCTTAATAGAAATACATCCAAGACCTCAATTCTCTTCCATTTATAAAAATCAAGAAAGGGAGGTAAGGTCTACTTTGTTGAGGTAGCAAAAACTAATCCCATCAAGGTAGCATCAACCCCTATTGAATTAGGTATCCTAGATAGATCTAGATAAGATAGATTCCTATCATATGGTCCAATTGGCTAACTAGCTCATGCTTGGCATAGTGATAAAATATGTTCAACTAGCAATTGAGGATGAAACAAAATGAATCAAGAATAGGGAACTAGAGGTAGAATTGTAATAGCTAAAGGTAGAAAGAGATCAACTCCAACAAGAGAATAAAGGGTTGAACAAAGAGATCCCTAAAAAGAATCAGTTTAATAATAAAGTTAAGTACCTTGATACACAACTTGTTGAGGCTAACGAACTCATGCAATAGTTGATAGAATGATAGAATCAACTCCTAGAAAATATTGAGCAAAAATATCAATATATCAAGGAGTTGATAGCCTTGTGATCTAAGGAGACAATAGTAGATCCAAAGTTGACACAAAAAAATTAGAAATTTAGTACCTTTTGGGATTACATCAAGGAGGAGATGAAAAACACTTACAAATATTTTCAATTGACCTCCATCACTGAAGAAAATTTGGAACAAGTGTACAAAATTATCAAGCATGTAAAAGGTAACATTTTACAAGGAGTGAAAATTAGGAATCCTTAAACTCCTTGCATAAATAACCATATCATAGACACAATAACAAGGGATATCCTACAAATAATTAGTCAAGCGGTTGAGAGTGATCCTAAATGTCTAGAGGAACCTATAGACCTATAAAGATAACCTAACTTCCTGGAAAACCTAGTGCAAGAAATGGATAAAAAGATCCAAGGGTGGATTTCTATTAGAATATCTAACATGTTTAATAAAATAAATCACCCCCTAGATGATGATGTCATTATAACTATGTTTGAGGAATAAAATACCATGATGACCAAGGAAATGTAGTTGAAACATACAAGAGGCTAAAACCAATTCATGCCAAGAAAAAGAAGCTAGCTGCTAAGGTAGAAAAACTATCAAAAAATTATTTTGAATATTTTATGGGGAGGAAAAATATCTTAGAAAAATATAGTTGTCAAATGACAAGTGGTGAAATTTGCTAGGGCCGCTACCATTAAAGACCATTTGAAGAAGAAACATCATTTTTTGTAATTTTGTAGCATGGATCCTAATTTCGTAGACTCCATGCTCAAAGATAAAGGTAGGATCTTATGCCAATTGAGCTTAGTGTCCCATGAAGTCAATGATTTTGGAAGAGAATATAGTAGTGGATATCAAATAGTAGAAAACACCCCAAAAACCTCAAAACGTGGCTAAGCATGAACAAGGGCTAATTTACTTGCAAACTTTTATCGATCGATTGAAAGAGTGAATTGCTTACTTAAGGGGATCGATTGGATTAAAGAAGTGGTTTCCTTAATAGTAATAGTCAATTTTCTTCCAAAATAAGAATGAATCACTTTGTTGGAGTATATTACATTATTTGGTACATGCTAATATACCACCTTGGGTCCATCATTAGATTAGAAGTGTATTCTAAAATAGAGTGTGAGTAAATATTTTATGTAATGTAATAATGTGTAGGAAATGCACAAGTGCAATGTAATTGAGTGTGCAAGTTTGGTGAGTGTAAATGTGCACAAGTGTCCATTATGTAAGAGTTAACATGTGTCCTTAGAATAGGAAAGTGAATAGTCTCATAGAAGAGTGAATCCCAAGAGTACTCCATATGAAGAGGCACAATCTATTATATATATGTGATTGAGTATTGTAAGAGGAGAGGGTGTATGTAATATTTATTCTATATCATTTTACTATTTTTGAGAGCATTTATTAGGGTCAATTTTATGAGTTATTTATGAAGTTATTTGTGAGTTATATTTGAATAAATAATTTTTGTTATTGAGTATTTTATATTGCAACTTTATATTTGATTATGTGGTTATTTACATTAAGAGTTAAGGATCAAAAGCTAACAGATATATTAGAGTGTTTTATTGCATAGTTTTTGAAAAGTTGCAAATAGTCTAAGGACATTTATACTAGTCAAGGAGAAACCAATGAAGTTGAAGATATTACCTCTAGAGAAGGAAAACTAGAGAAGATAGTATTTCCATTGTGTTGAAGAAAAACTAGTGAAGATTAAAGATAGATTGAGTTTACCTATTCCAAGAATAAATTTGAAATAGAAGATAATCTACAACATAGTTTCAAGTCTTGAAGATAGATCTTGATATTGACAAGATTAAGAGATCCAACAAGTAGGTCCTATTAAAAGGTTTGATATTAACACCAAACTTGAAGGTAGAAGACGACCTTAAGTTGAATTTTGCTAGAGTCTTTCCACGGGGTTGTAAAAAAACTCGTGAATACTAGGACTCAACATAGAAAGTTTTAATTTGGCTAGAATCTTTCCATAGGGTTGCAAAAAACCTCATAGAGACTAGGACTCGACATAGATTTTACCACTAGGAAAACTAGTGAAGTTTATTGATTTTAAAATTTTGAATATTTGAATGAATTTGATTGTTATTGTCTAAGATTTTGTTGCAGAAAATTAGTTCTCAAAAGTTGAGAAGCTTCCTACAACAGATAGAGAAGAATTTCACCTTCGATTGCCTAAATATCTATATGCTTTTCTCATGCAAGAATTATTTTTGGAATTGTAGCAAAAGACTAGACATTGAATTTTAAGGAGGCCCAAGAGAAAGGTCTCATTGAAGCTTGAAGATTGAAGATTAAGGAGGCCCAAGAGAAGAGGTCCCATAGCATATTGAAGAGAGAAGAGAGAAAGAGGCTAGAGAATCCCTATTGAATATTGAGAAAAATGATACCCAAGAAAAGAGGTCCCATTAAATATATGATAAAGGAGATATGATATTTGAGAGAGAATATTGAGGAGGCCTAGGAAAAGGTCCCATTAAAATTTGCAAGGAGAAATAAGGAGAATAAAGAAGCACTATTGGAAAAATTGAAGAAGTAGCCATTGAAGAAAGTTTGAGGTAGAATATTGCAAGAAGAAGAAACTCCTAAAAAGAGGTAATCACACTAAATTTGGGATAATCGTTGTCATCCAACGACAAGCTCACAAATTGAAGGAGGAAATATTTCGCAAGAAGTTTGTCAAATTTTTAAAAGTATTTTGAAGACTTCAAGACATTGAGAATATTGAATAATAGGCCAACAAAAGAGACCAAATTTGAAGACAGAAATCAGCAAGAGATTGAAGGAGAAATTTGAGATAGAAGAGGCCATGAATTGATATTTTTGAAGGCAACCATTAAATATTTGAAGGCTAAAATCTAAAGAAGAAATTTCAGAAATTTTGGGGCAGAATTTGAAGGTTGTTTGGACAGCAAATTTGGGCAGCATCAAGAGGAGATAGAAGAGCTACTAAATGGATAAGTTTTGGGAATATTTGGAAGCATTTTTGGATAGCTAATTGAATAAGTAATTGACAGCATTTTGGGAAACATTTGGAGGAGAATTAAAGTTGCAAATTTCAAAACGTTTTGATAACAAATTGACCAATAGTATAACACTCTTACCTTACCAATTATTCAATGGCATGATATCACCTGCTTATTGGCTTTAAGAGCCAACCATCGTATAACAAAATGTTTAATAAACCATAACACCATTGAGTAAGAAAGAATAACGCTTCAAGTTTCTTACTACCAAGTGTTATGTAGGGAAAAAGAACATAGGAAAAATTAGAAGACCAAAAGAGTTTAATAGCCATGTGGTACGTCGATTGAAAAGCAAAATAAGTTGTATACCATTTGGCACCTAGAACAAAGAGCACCACCAGGTATTGGAGGGAGATAAAACATCTCAAGGTAGTCATTAAATGCATGGGCCAAATCAAATGGTAAAGGATCCCTCAATACATTCACAAAGCATCAAGAAAGAAGTCTAAGAATGACAGAAATGAGGATATTCACCAAGGATCACCTTCTTAGGAGAAGGTCAAATGACTTTGATTGGAAAATTCATGCACCACTTTGGGAGGTAAAAGTAATTTGAATTGTTTATTGATTTATTGTTGAAGATAGGAGTTATAAGGTTGAGAGATATTATTTACAAAATTAATTGAATTATTGGAGAGATAAGTTTTTCAAATCATAATATTGAAACCCTAGAAACCTTATAAAGGTATTTTGAAAAGATTTTGGGAAATAAATTACAATTGTTGTAATTAATTTATTCAAATTGAAAGTCAATTTTTTTTATTTGCAAATAATTTGAGATTGGGAAAAATAAGGTTATCTACATCAAATTAGGAATACCAAATTTACAAATATTATTTTACAAAATTGATAAATTTATAATTTAGGAGTTAAAAGGTATTCAACTTAGAAATTTGAGAATTGAAATCTTCATCAAAAACTATTGTTTGATTATTAGGGAGATATAAGGTATTCAACATCAAAATAGTTTTGTAAAATTTAGAGTCTAGTAATAATATATTCAAACTTAGGGAGACAAGGAATTCAACTCAAGAGCTTAGAAAAGTTGAAAAATTATCTTTAAGTTTCTTATTCAAAAACTAGGAAGGCATAGAGAAGTCAACTATAAATATTTTTGAAAATTAGGGAGCTATAAGGATGTCTGCATCAAATAATTCATTGGATAATGATATGGAAAATGTAATTAGAAAAGAAGAAAATAAAATACCAAAATGGTTAAAAGAAATATTTGAGAACTCAAAATCACAAATTGATAGTTTGACAAGAGTACATTCTATAAGAACATCTTCTAACAATATGATAGAATATACAATGGAAGAAATTGATGACAATTATACTAATGGAAATATTGAGAGTAAACTCAAAGACTATTCTTAAAATGTAGCAGAAAATGTTGATAAAATAACAATAACTAATAGTCAAGAAGATTTCTTACAGACTTATGGAAGAAGCAAATATAGAATCGCCTCAATTGTACACAAATGGTTATATCAATTGATCAAGAAAATAGATGAAATTAAAATTTTTAAAACAACAAAATATTTGAAATGCATGTATTGTAATAGAGTTGGACATGAAGAAGTCAATTGTTGGAATTTACATCCTTGTAAATATTGTGGAAAAGAATCACATTCATCTACTTTCTACTATCACAAGGAAGAATATTATAGCAAATTTGAAAAGGTTTTAACATACATATTAGAGTGTTTATTTCAAAATATTATTTCTAAAGCCTTTGCTAACAATGGATACAAGCATGAAGAGTAGGCAAGAAGATTATCCAAAGAACAAGAAAAAAAAAGTGGACTAGATAAGTAATTAGATCTCTTGCTCAACAAAGCTATCTAATGATAGACTATATTGAAGTCCAAGATGAAAGCAAAATTCAAAGACAGAAAAAAAAATCATATCAAGAGTCAAGATGAAGACTGGACCTAAAAGAAGATACTTATTTTAAGACTCTATATATAAATTTATTGGAGGTATATTGAAGACTAAAATATGAGTACAATCAAAATTAATAACTAGATCAAGGTCTAATTCTTTACAAAGATAGAGCAGTACGAAGATTATACTAAAGACAAAATATGAAGACCATATTGAAGACTAAAGTCTTCAATAACCAAATAATGTAATACAAGGGGGATTTGGAGTATATTACATTATTTGGTACATGCTAATGTACCACCTTGGGTACATAATTATATTAGGAGTGTGTACTAGATTAGAGTGTGAGTAAATATTTTATGTAATGTAATAATGTGCAAAAAATGCACAAGTGTCATGTAATTGAGTGTGCAAGTGTGGTGAGTGTAAATGTGCACAAGTGTCCATTATGTAAGAGTGCACATGTACTTATAATAGTAAAGTGAAGATTCTCATAGAAGAATGAAGGCCAAGAGTACTCCATATGAAGAGCCGCAATCTATTATATATGTGTTACTGAGCATTATAAGAGGAGAGGGTGTATGTGACATTTATTCTATATCAATTTACTATTTTTGAGAGCATTTATTAGGGTCCATTTTATGAGTTATTTGTGAGTTATATTTGAATAAATAATTTTTTTTATTGAGTATTTTATATTTTATTCTATGGTTATTTACATTAAGAGTTAAGCATCAAAAGCTAACATAGTTGACAAAATTGAAAAAATTGCTTGGATATTTGTAGAAATAAAAATGGCATGGATCCTAAGGCAAATATTCAAAAAAATAATTATTTTGTGTGTAATTATGGACTAAATAATTTTGGAAGCATTATAAGCCTATTAGAGACATAATTAAAGGTACATAACATCTGGTGATGCATCATTTGCTAAAGATACACCCAAATATTTACTTTTACTAGGAGTAATTGTTTCTCACCCAATGTAACTTACGGGTAAATTTTTATTATAAATAGGGTCCTAGGAACCTCATCATAATAATATTTAGGCCATGATAATTTAGAGCTACAATATTTGAAACCCACATTGTGCTTTGTGCCCATGAGGTTGTAATAAATTGACTAGTCCTTATGCATACCATCTATGGCACAACCCTCCTAGTTTGCTAAATATGTAATGCTTGTGGCACAACCCTTCTAGCCCATATTGTAATTCATTTATCAATTTCATAACCAAATTAATGGATTGACATAGATGTTATTCAGCTTCTCATGTTTTTATTAATCATGTGCTATCCTTTCTATAGTGTAAAATTCATATTTATTCTTAATTTATTACACTTTAAACTTCTCGTAATTTTGCTTTCTACACTACTTTTCATGGATTGTTCTTTCTAAATTTTATTTCAATGTAATTTTTTTTAGATTAGTGATATAAATAAGTACAATAGGTAGTTATACTAAATCCACAGGTAAAGAGAATCCATTGGAAATCATGCCCAACATTGTTGATACTTAGATTAGGGGTGCAAAACCTAATTTAGAAGTTGAGGCAAATTTTTGATTCAATGGTAAGAGAAAAGTTCACCCAAAAGAGACCAATACAACATACCATCCACCAAAGGAATGGAAAAATGAGCCCTAAGATTCAGGCATGAAGTGAAATAATTTTGAAAAGAATTTCAATCCTCCATCCTAAAGCACTAAAGAAAATCCAAAGTATACTTGGGATTTGAATGCTAGTTCTAGAATCTATCTGATCAAGTTGAATCCTTAAAAATTAATGTAGAAATACTAAATCGATCATCTCAAAAGTGGAATGAAGTCATGATTTTATATCCTAGATCAAAGTAGAATAACTATAAATGATAAGAATATAATCAACATATAAAATAATCATTGAATTTTACTCATCCTAATGTTTAATGTAAACATCATGTTTGGTATCACATTGCCAAAACCCACAACTAGAGAAAATGAATGAATTTTCTCATACCATGTAGAAGCCTACTTATGTCTATGCAAGGACCTAGTCAGATGAAAAAATAAAGTAGTAGGTTCCTCAAGCTCAAGCTCATGGGGTTGCTATATGTATATATCCTCCTAAATATCCCCATGTGGAAAGGAACTTTTCACATCCATCTAGTGTACTTTCCATCCATATAAAGAAACAATAGAGATAATTGTCCTAATTGAGTTCATCCTATCCATAGGTGCAAATGTATCAAAATAATCAACTCCTTCCTATTAAAAAAATACCTTAGAAATAAGTCGTGCCTTGTGATTCTCCACTTGACCATCTAAAATATAATTGGTATTATAGACCCATTTGTAGTCAACTACATTATTCGCTTTTGAAATATGAATAAATTCCCATGTCCTATTCTTCATGAAAGAATCATATTCTAAAAGCATAGCATATTCTCACTTTGGTTAGTCCTCAGGCTGAGAATATGTGAGAGGATCCTAATAATAAGCAACCTTAAAGATCAAATATTGAGAAGGATCCTTCTAAGGTCATTTTAGAGATAGAGTCTTTTTAAAAATATTTATAAGTGTCCTAAACCACTTGGGTATTGGATGACCTAAGGAAGAGTCGCATGAATTCTATGAAAAAGCAATATCAAAAGCAACATCCATATATTCCAACTCAAAATCACCACTCACTTGATCATGCAAAGCTAAATCACTCTAAGGTGATGTGTCTTACTCAACATGCCCTAAATCTAGATAGAAAGGTGTTGTTGATGGTGTTACCCATGAAGGGATCAAACCAATATATAATGAACATCCACTCAAAGATGAATATGAAGAAGATGCTCTAATAGGAATAGACCCTACCAAAATATCCAAATAAAAGTTTAATCTAAAGCAATCAAAGTATCAAAGGAATAATCCACAAAAATATCATGTGATGGACTAGAAGGAGCACCTATAAGGACCTCATAAAAATTACATCTTTTCAAATCAAAACCTCATGCTTCTAAGCGTCATAAAAATGATATACCTTTGAGGTGTCTAAATACCCTACAAAGATACATCTATGCCTCTTCAATGTCTCCTTTTGAATATCCTTGGGCATGTGAGTCCATAATGAAGGCACAAAGATAAAAATTAAAGATACATTAGGCTTCTATTTTGCCAATATCTCAAGAGGTGTCATGCCCTACACTACCCTAATGAGAACCTTGTTGATGATGTATGTCACAAAAGTGACATCTTCATCCCAAATTTTATGCTCCATCTCCTTGGCATAAATCATACATCGTACCATCTCCACGGTCATCCTATTCTTCTTTTTAATTATACCATTTTTTAGGAGTATAGTGAATAGTCCTTTGATATGCAATCCCATTAAAAACTAGAAAATATGAAATGCATGACTTATGAACTCACTTCCTCCATTTGTCTTGAGATGTTTGATTTTTCTATCCAACAACTTCTCAACAAGATCTTTGAAGGTCTTGATTTTACAAATAGTCCTTATCCTTAATGTAAATAGTACATAACCACAATTATCTATAAAAATCATTAATAAAAAGGATGAAGTGACTATTTCTAGAAAGAGATGGTGTACCCATAGGTCTACAAATATAACTATGTATTATCTCCAAGGGGTGAGAAGCTCATCTTGTAGTTCACTTTAGAAAATTCTCCCAATGACACTTCCCTAGAATGCATCCCTTACATGCACAAAGTCCAATGGCCATATGACAATAACTCATGTATCTCAAGGATCTATAGCTTAGATGCCTTAGCCTATGGTGCCATTTTTTACTTTCATTATCTGTATGATAAACCATGTCAACAAAATATTTCTTCCTAAAAGAATAAATAAAGGAGAGAAGTCTATATATCAACTTATACATTTGGTCTAACTTATCATAGCAACTAGAAGAAATATTTTTGAACTTATTTTCTATATCCTTAATTACCCAACGATCAAGCAAAATTTATACCTTTTATATTTATATGAGTTATGTGATAAATATATAAAAGGTTAGGGAAAACATGAGGAACATGAAGTACACCATCAAGAGAAGAAGATCCAATGTTGATCTCTCCACATCCTATAACTTGAAATAAATAATCATGTCCAATAACAACACTCTCCCTTGAATGTAACTTGCTTTACACCTATAGAAGATGTTTGTGCTTAGTTATGTGCCTAGTTTCCCATGAAGATTTAATCCACTCATTAGAAGTGGATGTCCAATATTCTAAATTAATAACTACATGTTCATGTGAAGTCTCTCCATAAAATTTATTTTCACCATGTGCATAGAAAAAAGCAGCATGAACACCCTTTTTCTTGCTACTTTCTCAAGCTTCTTGATGTAAATCTAGAAACATTTTACTTTATGTTTTTCTTCTTACAAAACTCACATGTTGGCTAAGCATTTTTAGGATTATTCTCATTCTATTTTAGATTCTTGTTATTTTAAGCTTTAGCAATAACTTCCTCTAGATGGTCTGATTGATCATAAAGTTACACTTATGCCTTTGTCTTCTATCTTGATGATGAAAAAGTACTCAAGTATTTTATCAATTGGTGGTGCAAGAGAGTTGGAAAAGTACATGCAAAGCATCTTAAATACACCAACTATCTCATATGTCTCTAAAACATTGTTTAAGATAATATATATATAGTTCAATATTATTTTCCTTCTCCAAAGCTTCTTGTCCCTCGCTTATCACCTTAGGTAGACTTGTAGTATGGATATCTTTTTACAATTTTTTAAAGAGACTAATATACTCATCAATAGTATCAATTGAGTGTCCAAGGAAAATGTTTTAAGCTTAGCCTCCAACCTACTAATTTATGTAGAATCAATGTGATCACACAATCCTTGAAACTTCTCAAACAACTGTTGGGGTTTCATGGTGCTGCTAACATGAGTGTCCCAACATGAGGAGCTATGATACCATAATCCTCATCCTTTTTATCCCTATAGACCTACTTTTTTTTTAAATCAATAACGAGAAGTTGCTCATTCACATATTTGAGTAACCCCTTACTCTGGAGAAAAGCTTCAATTTTTATCCTCCAAGTAGCATAGTTTGGACCACTCAACAAGGGCACATAGTTATCCATAAATAAATTATAAAAATACAAAATATCTCATGCACTTATGACTAGAAATAACACCACAAATTTAGAGAATTTGAAAAACCATGCAATTTGAAAAAAATGGCTCAAAATTCTTTTGTATGAAAAATTATAGCCCTTAAAAGTTTGACTCAAAAATCACATGAAGTTCCTCCAAAACCTTTGAAAGTTTTAGTATATACAAAAAATGAGAGGTCATCACATATCATTGTATGAGTGGTTGAGGATTTGCTAGAGATACTCTTCATATATAAAAAATTTTGTAATTGTTTAGAGGTTCCAATTGACAAGGCTCAAACCAAAGACCTTGTTGAAGCAAATGGGCAAGTATACCAATTCACTACATGCATGTTTTAAAATGAAACCTTTCCTTATTTATCATAAGGACCTTGTTTTGAGTGAGAAATAAAAATTAATGGATCCTAGGCTTAAACCACTCACCTATCAACTCTTACTGAGCGGCCCAACAACACCATCCATCTAGACATGGTTGGAAGATGAAGATAATTGTCTTTAGCATGCAATTAGGTACATAAAATATGTACATCTATCTCTTCATCACCCATGAGCATGTGTTTTAATGCTACAACTATTCTTCATTAAAGGTACTCTGCTGGATTTTAATTGATGACCTCTTCACCACAAGTAATGTTTTTAATTGTTGTGCCACATACATAGTTTGGAGCTAAGAAGAAGAAATGTGTAAGAGGTCATCATAACTCATAAATATGTTGCAATAAGGGATGCTTCCAAGTTTTGAACCAATAAATTTTGGCATCTAAAACACAATATCATCCACTGCATCATAACATTGATAGCATTGTTTTGATTTTAATGAGTGTATCTATAATGTTGAAGGTCAAGGAGGGTGCTTATGCCAACCCTTATTTCACTCATAGAAGAGACATTATGAGAAGCTACAACATCAAAACATTTATCCTAAAGACTTGAACTCACATGTTGCATGTCAAAGTAGATGTCTATCACCATACTACTCTCTTGAATGAGGGGGAATTAGAATTAGTTGAAAGAATATGATATGCCATTATGACAAAAAAGGTTAAGCAAGTAGGATTTGAACATGCAACATTAAGGAAACCAAAATGGACACCTACCATTACACTCCAACTCTAAATGCAATGGAAAGTCACATAGGCTTAGATGAAGGTTCATACAAAGAGAAAATACAAAAGAACATGCACACAAACAGTTGTATGGTGGAAGAGGGTTTGGTGCCAAATATCAAATTTTGAAAATTCAAATATTCAAAAAGACACAAGCCAAGTTCCCTTTGTTACCTTGAGATATTTAGTCACTTTTAAGGAAAAGATATTTTTTGTTCTCAAGCGATGTAGCTTTGTTCTTCTCTTTGATACCATGATATGATTCAAAATACTCTATATAAGCATTCTAAAACATACATTCACCATGATAATATCCATAAAATATTCAAGAGTGATTAAAATAGCATTAATAAATGAGAGAGATGACATGAAATGAATCAGGGGTGGGTGCCCATAGACACTCCATTATATCTCATATATATCACACACTAATATAATCGATTAGCCATAGGGGGTATACATAGTGATACCAAATCCCCAATTAGATGTTACCCTCAAGACAACATAACTTGATGGTTAAGTTATGATTTAATAAATATATTACACCCTTTTATCAAGGTTATCCATAGTCATGGATTAACCAATATCACTTAGGATTAATACATAAATGGTAGCCTTAGAATTGTATGAAAATGCCCATAGGCTACATCAATAGTGCTCATAAGTATTCTTTCACATTTTTTACTTTGGCCATATAATATTATATTACACATACTTCAACACCAACTAGCATTTCAACCTCACAAACTAGTCATAATATGGAGATATGATCCAAATCACAAGTTGGTACTAGTTAGTCATAAGATATACCAAGCCCATAATTCAATCTTTACAGTAATAGTAGTTAGCCACAACCTAGAAAGAGTTAGAAAGTAAAATAAGTAAGCCCCACTAAGTAAACTAATGACATGAAGACAATAAAACTCATCAAACAAGCAATAAGATAAATACCACCAAATCCATCAAATATTTATATTGGTCTTACTAAAGGATAGTTAGTTCCACTAAATTACCAACCAAGCTAGGGTGTTACATAAAATTGGAAAATCTTGTCTTACTAATCAAGGTCATAAGTGATTTAGATTACCATATGAAATAAACCATTGTTTCTTGGTAGCCAACCTCTATAATATCTATAGGAAGATCCTTAGAACCAAGTATTCACATAGTATTTCCCACATCCACAAAACCTATAGTATACCTAATTTGTTGGTAGTGCTAAATCCTAATTGTTAAGCATATCCTAATCCACAACCAACATAAAATCTAAATCGGTCATTTGTCCTTCAATAACCTATAATACCCCAAAATCTTCATGTGGTCTCACAATAATAGATGGTTCAATATATGCCATAGCCATAATTATATATGGGTCCTTCCCAATGTTAAATGTATATATAAAATGACCCCCATGACACCAAACATTAATGCACGTAAATACCTCAAAATCAAGTACTTGATTAGACATACTAAGGACCATTGAACCTAATGGTTTATTCCCTAAATTTGGTTGTTGCCTTGAAGTTCTTACCCACTTTTGATTGAAATTACTATGGATCATCTTAATGTGTCATCTATGTTGAAGTCCATGCATAGGATCTAAGAGGAAGCCATTATGGTGTTGCTCCTCATATATTCATTGATGGACAAAGCAAATTTGTGGTATAAAAGTATGTCTAATAACTCAATCACCAACTAGGATTCCATAATTGAACATTTCATAAAGAGGTTTGACAACTTGGGCAATGCTTAGTTCCTTTCGAATTAAAAGTAATGCAAAGGCATCCTCATAAAAATATTCATGACTACAACACTAGGTTTATGAGAATATTATATCTTATGCCTCCTAACATATAATCATTAGATGAATAAGATTTTATCATAGTACATAACAGGATTGCATTCATATCTACCTTCGATGGTCTATAATACCAATCATGTCACTTTGTCTAAAGCTTTTGATGAAGTAGGGTTGGAATTCACACCAATTTCTAAAAACAAACAAAAACAATCCATCCACTCAAATATAATATAAAAAGTGTAGAAAGGATCAAAGAGAGATATTGATAGTGGATACTTGTAGGCACAATTAATAATCACTATATTATCTATAGATTAGAATCACAACACTCTAATACAATGGATGGAGTGATGGGTGGTATTTATACCAATACTAAAACCCAAATTACATAGAAGAGCTTAATTTGAGTCAACATAACAAGAGGGATTAAGGTTAATTATAATTTATAGGGTGAGTTTTGTTAGAATTCACAATATTTTCTAGAAATGAATAGAAGTAATCCATCCACTCAAATATTATATAGAAAGTATAAATAAAGGACAAAAAATAAAATAGAGACAAATATTTGGGGCACCCATAGGCACCATATATAATCATTGTACAATACCTAGATCACATTTCACACACTCTAATAATCAAATGAGGAGTGGAAGGAGGTATTTATACCATTTCCAAAACCCCAATTATATAGCTAACATGAGAAGAGGGCTTAAGGTTAATTACAAGTTATAAAATGGGTTAAACCATAACAAGGTTAACTATGACCCATAATGCTTACATAATAAAATATTACAATAAATAAATATATTATACAATGAAATTCTCTTAGGCCTATCTATTACATCATACAGTGTCAGCCTTCACCAAGAATTAAATTATAATTTCAATGCCCCCATAATTTGAACTAAGGGGCCAAAGAGATAAGACATTAATAACAATAATACCCCCCAATAATTTATGCTCTAGTGGACCAATTAGACTTGTCTAGATCCCCCATAATCTAAAATTTATTGCTGCAAAAATGTTTCCTACATAAGAGTGTCTTTAGGATAGATCATAGTCACCACCCCCACTATTAGACACATCCAAAAAAATATTTTTTCTAGGACTTCAAATGAAAAAGAGAGGTCAAGATCACCACCTCCTTTAAAGGTAAGCCCATTTAGTCTTTTATTATCATATAATATATGTCTTAAAGGCACAATTTTTTAAATCATAGTATACAAAACCCTATTTGAATACTTCTTCTTGCCCTTAGACCACCTTACTTTAATCACCAAAAAGGCTTTTCATGAACCTCTTAGAAGAAAATTTGTAACAAACTTCCAAGAATACTTGGACAAGAAATAGAAGGAAGAGATCATGAAAGATTATATCTTCATGAATAAGTTGAATCAATCACCCAAAGGAGGATTGACTAAAGCGCATCCTAAATACTTTTCCTAACAACCTCCAAAAGACTCAAAATTTGTTACAACTATCACAAATACATTTATATCTCCCATAATAATAGGCTAAAGATTATGATTGAATAGAAAATATGCATTTGTTCTTTTAAAATAGGACAATATGTATTGAGGACTATTCCATACAATTTAGCCCCAAACATTGGAATAATTCTATAAACCTATGTCACCAAAGTGTAGATCTCTAAAAATCATGCAATTTGAAAAAAAAAAGGCTCAAAACACTTTTGTATGCAAAATATATAGCCTCTAATAGTTTTTCCCTAATAGACCTCAAAAAAAAAAATTAAAGTTTCAAACCTTAGAAATAGGAAATCCAGCTACCTACTACCACTTGGTGATCTTTGATTCATTGGTATCTTCCACTTATTGCTCATCACATCAACTCCTCTAAACTCGTATGATTAAAACATTTTCCTTTTTTTATTGGAAGAAAGCATTTAAATGATATTAAAACTATCTTTTGTGGCATACAACAATGCCACGTCAACTGCCATGTTGACCAAATGTTTGCATCCTTCAAGTTATTACAAAACGATGATGAAAATCAATCTTGAGTCTACTATGAGAAAGAATCATCAAGCTAATTAACCCATCAATGTGTATGATGTTGTCGAAGTTGCTTCAACTTTAAAAACAAGTAGTTAATTTTCTTAGTAGACAAAGGAGGTGGAAAAATCTTAAATATTAGACACTAAGCTCTTGGATTGTATGTGTTATCTAGTAGAGAAAACTTAGCATACGACATACAAATATCGATGCCTCCATGAAGAACACTACACACACTCAACCTTGGGAGTAAAAAGGGCATCCAAGAGATTCAAAATCAGAACCTCCTACTTCTTATAGTACAATCAAAGCCTTTATAGTCAAGTTACCACAAAATCCAACTATCCACATATGAGAATTACCTCCTATTATATATTTTTAGCAAAGCAAAATAATGGTTTTGACCATATGAATCAAGCATAAGGTAAAAATAGGCAAAGTGTGTTAGTTTCACTCCATTTACTACCTTGGCATGCCCCACAAAGATGTTTGGGAGGTATGCATCCTCGACATGGAGAGAGACAATATGTTTGTAGCATACCAAACCATCCAACAGGGTGTGTACATGCTCAACAAAAGGCCAACATGGTAAAATTGAGGGTGCAAATTTTATTTTTAAATTCCAACTGCAACTATTCCCTATTTACAAAAGTGAATAAATAATTAGGCGCAAACCTTGATAAAGAGAAAAAGAAAGGGGAGACAAAAAATCTCCATGCAAGTTGAATAAGCAAATAAATAAAGTGGAAAATATTATTTTATTGCCTCTCACCTTAAAATTGCTTATGAGGTCTTGAAGAAAGATTCATGCTAAATATCAGAAGAAAAATTAGAGACACTGAGAAAAGTTTCTATGTGACCAAGTAGTGTTGCTCCATACCCACTCTAATACCATGTTGGAATTCACAATATTTTCTAGAAATGAATAGAAGAAATCCATCCACTCAAATATTATATAGAAACTATAAATAAAGGACAAAAAAGGAACTAGAGGTAGATTTTGAGGTGCCTATAAACACCATAAAGAATCACTATACAATTTGTATATTATATTTCACACACTCTAATAATCAAATGAGTGGAAATGGGGTATTTATACCATTACAAAAATCCCAATTACATAATAAATTTTAACCTAAGCTAACATAACAAAAGGGATTAAGGTTAATTACAAGTTATAGAGTGGGTTTAACTATAACAAGGTTAATCAACATACATAAGGTTTACTTAATAAAATATTATAATGAATTAATATATTGTACAATAAAATTCCCTTAGACCTATCCAATACATCATACAATGTTGGCCTTGGCCATGAATCAGATTATAATTTCAACACCACTCATAATTTAAACTGAGGGACCAATGAGAGAAGACACTAGTAATAATAATATATCCTCCCATAATAGATGCTCTCATGGACCTCCACATTTGAGTTAGACTCATTTTGATCCCCCTATAATTTAGAATCTATTGCTACAAAAATATTTTCTAAACAAGTCTCCTTAGACTGGACCATAGTCACCAATACCACTATTAGACACTCTTGCACACTTTCAAAAAGCACTTTCACTAGGACTTCAAATAAAGAATAGAAATAAAGATAACCACCTTCTTTAAAGATAAGCTCCTTTAATATTCCATTCTCACATAAGATATTTTTTGAAGGAATAAATTTTCCACTCATGACATGCACCACCCTATTTGAAGGCTTCTTCTTGCCCTTGGGCTTCCTGATTTTAGTAACCAAAATAGGTTTTGCATGAAATTGCTTAAATGAAAACTTGTAACAACATTCTAAGAGTATATGAACAAGAAATCACATGAAGAGATCATAAACGATTAGATCTTCATGAATAAGCTAAATAAATCATCCAAAGGAGGAAGAGGTATTGACTCAACCACATCCTAAATCCTTTTCCTGTAAGCCTCCAAAAGACTCAAAATATACTACAACTATCATAAATCCAACTGTATCTCCAAAACAATTAGGCAAAATATTTTTATTGCATAAAAAAAAGTATATTTTCAATTTCAAATAGGTAAATAGGGGTTAAGGACTATCCATACAATTTGTCCCCAAACACTAGAATGGATCCATAAATTGTTATCACCAATGCAAAATCTCAAAAAATCATGCGATTTGAAAAACAATGGCTCAAAATGCTTTCATATGCAAAAATTATGGCCTCCAAAAGTTTCTCCTAGTAGCCCTTGAAATTTTAAAAATTAAAGCTCCAAACCTTAAAAAAGGAGATCCAACTACCTGTTGCCACTTAGAGATCCACAATATGTTTGTCTTCCACTTATTGCTCACCATATCAACTCCTCTAAACTTGTATGACTACAACAATTGTCCTTTATTGGAGGAAAACTTTTAAATAGCATTAAAAATATTTTTCATGTCATATAAAGTGCCATGTTAGCCAGATATTTGTATCATTCTAATTATTGTAAAATGTTGCTCGATGAGAATCGATCTTAAGTCTATTGTAAGCAAGAAACGTCAAGCTAACTAGCCCAAGCACATATGATGGTGTCTAGAAGCCATTTTGAATTTAAAAAATAAGTCAATATTCTCAATAGAAAAAAAGCGCAGCAAAGTCTCAAAGTCAAGACTCTGAGCTCTTGGAGTGAGCTTGCTATCCGATAGAGTAACCTAAATAGACAATACATAAATGTCAATGCCTCCATGAATAACATTTCATACTTTTGATCTTGGTTGTAAAAAAGGTAGCCAAGGGATTTGAAACTAGAACTTACTCCCCCTTATAGCACAATCAAAGCCTTTGTTGACCAAGTTATTATACCGTATAGCTATACACACTGGAGAACTTTCTCCTTTGATTTCCCTTCAACAAAGTGAAAGAATAGTTTTGACCATGCAAATTGAACACAAGACAAAAATAGACAAAACACCTTAGCTATGCTCCATTGACCAAATTGGCATACCCCACAAGAATTTCAAGAAGGTATGCATCCTATCCATGAAAATAGATGATGTATATTTAGCATGTCAAACCATCCAACAAGGCACATGCACTCAAATAAAGAAACACAGTAAAAATTGAGGGTTCAAATATTAATTTCAAATTCAAACTATAGTTATCCCTATTTGCAAAAGTAAATTGAAATTTGTGCAAAAACCTAGATAAAGGAAGAAAATTAATTGGGGGACATAACAAAAAATCCATGCAAGTTGAATGAGTAGATTAAAAATATGGAAAATAATTTTTTTACCATCTCTTATGCTAAAATCACTTATGAGGTCATGAAGGAAGATTTGTCCTAAATCTAGGAATAAAAATTGAAGGTATGGAGAAGGCTTTCTACATGAACAAGAAACACTGCTCCATACCCATTTTGATACCATGTTGGAATTCACAATATTTTCTAGAAACAAAAAAAAAGCAATCCATCTACTCAAATCTTACATAGAAAGCATAAAGAAAAGGACAAAAAAGAAAATAAAAATAGATTTGGGGGTGCTCATGGGTACCATAAATAATCATTGTACAATTCATAGATTACATTTTACACGCTCCAATAATCAAATAAGGAGTGGAAGTAAAGTATTTATGCCAATACCAAAATCCCAAAATCTTAACCTAAGCCAACATAACAAGAGGACTCAAGGTTAATTACAAGTTATAAAGTGGTTTAACCATAATAATGTTAATCATGGTCCATAAGGCTTACATAATAGAATATTACAATTAATGAATACATTTGTACAATGAAATACCCTTATGCATATCCAATACACATACAATGTTGACCTTGGCCATTTTATCATATTATAATTCTAATAGATTTAACCATAACAAGGCTAACCATGACCTATAGGGCTTATATAATAAAATATTATAATAAATTAAATACAATTGTACAATTATTTCCCATAGGCACATACAAGATTACAATCCAATGTTTTCCTTCACCATAAGTTAGATTGCACTTTCAACACCCTCCCATAATTTAAACTAAGGATCCAAGGAAATAAGACATTAATAATAATAATATCTTCCTCCATAGTATATTCTCTACCAGGCCTCTACACTTGAGGAATACTCATTTGAATCCCCTCATCATTTAAAATCTATTGTTACAAAATTCCTCTAAACAAGAATCTCCTTAGGCTAGACCATAGTCATCATTAGATTTATAGATTCTTCCACACATATCCAAAGAACACTTCCACTAAGACTCCAAATTAGGAAGATAAGTCAAGAGTACCAACTCTAAAGAAAAATTACTTCAATCTTATATAGTTGCATAAGGTAATACTTGGAGGTATAGATTTTCCTTTTACAACATACATAACCTTATTTAAAAACTTTGACTTGCGCTTAGGCCACCTAATTTCCATCACCAAAATAGGCTTTGCAAAGACTTGTTTTTTTAAAAAAACCATTAAAAACTTCTGAGAGTACCTAGACAAAGAATGAAATAAAAAAGAGATCATGATAGATTAGGTCATAAGTAAACTGAATCAGTATCCCAAATAAGGAAGAGGTATTGACTAAAGCACATTTTGAATCATTTTCTTGTATGCCTTCAAAAGACTCAATCTGCTATAATTGTCATTAATCCATCTACATCTCCCAAAAGCATAGACCAATGATTTTGATTACATAAAATATGATAAACTTACCTTTTCAAAATAGGGTAATAGGCCTTGAGGACTATTTTGTATAATTTTGTCCCTAACACTATAACATGTTCATGAATTGGTGTCACCAATGCATAGGGATTGGAAAAATATGGGATCAAAACAATTTTATATGCAAATGTTATGGTCTTTAAAAGGTTTACCCAAATAACCCCCAAATATGTAAAAAATAAAGAATCAAACCAATGATGTCTAATTGCATAATTCCATGTGTCACTCATTAATTTGTATTTACCACACAATCTATGCCACCTAGTTTGAGTTGCTCTTTAAGAAATTATATTCATTGATTAGCTAAAGGGTTATAAATATTAATAAATAAGTTATTATGTGGTTCAAAATGTGGCTATGACGGTCAATGGGTCTTTCTTATTTGAATACATAGAAAACAACTTTAAGGGATTTGATCCTAAGACTCCAATGCCCTAAGACCCTTCTGCTAGCTAAGGTAGCAAATAATTTTTTGGGATGTTTGTTGTGTTTTAGATTATATAGAGTACCAAGGATTAGTGAAGACATACTTTGCAAAAATATTGATTTGATCATGGGTTGTACAACAAGCCAAGGACCCTACTTGCTTAGCATAACCAACTAGCCAGACTACCTTTCGATGTTTAAACAATCAATGTATTCATAGATGACATCACCTGATTGCTCACCATGCTTGTACAAAATGAAAGATATTTTAGTTTGAACTCTCTAAATATCCTTCCTCCCATGCCCAAGAGATGCCTCTATTGACCAAAGTGTCATGTGATCAATGTGGAATGAAATGATGTTTACCCTCTTTCATTATATACTTTGTTGTGAAAAATAACTAAAACACTTAGCACAGATTTAGACCTATGATCCTCCATAACAAACACCCGTGCTTGCCTCCAACTAGTCATCACATCATTTCCCACATGCTACTCATGAGGCACACAGTCTCTATTAAAGCACTTGCCCTCCATAGTAGCAAAGGTAAAATATCCATCCAACAAAGGGTGTGAATGCATGCGCAAACCAGAGAGTCTACCCAAATTTGAATTTAAATTTAAAATTTGCTTATCTTTACTTCAACCACCTTACCATAGCATTTTGATGAATAAAAGGAAGAAGACCACCACCGCTAATCAAATTTTAATCTTCAATTAAAGGATCAAAACTACTTTGATAACAATAAAGTAAGAAGTGGAGTACATAAAAAGTTGTAAAAGTTTTAGAAATTTGATGAGTGGTACATAAAATCCTCCTCTTTGCTTCATATGTCAAATACACTTATGAAGCTTTGAGAAGTAATTTGCCCTAAAATTTAGAGGAAGTATTGGAGGCTTTGAATAATTTTTTTGTATGACCAAGCGATGTCACTCCATACCTACTCTGATACCATGTTAGACTTCACACATATTTCCATTAATGAAAAAAACCAATCCATTCACTCAAGTCTTATGCAAAAGGGATAAAAAGGATAAAAGAGTGATATAGATAGTGGGCACTCATAGGCACTATTAATTATCACTATATTATCTAGATAATAATCACAACACTCTCATAAAATGAATGGAGTGGTGGGGGTATTTATATAATATCAAAACCCAATTACATAAAAGAGTTTAACTTGAGTTGACATAACAAGATTGATTAAAATTAATTACAAGTTATAAGGTGGGTTTAACCATAACAAGGTCAACCACAACCCATAGGGCTTATATAATAAAATATTAAAATAAATTAAATACAATTATACAATGATTGCCTATAGGTCTATACAAGAATACATCATACAATGTCAACCTTAGCCATAAGTTAGATTGCACTTTCAACAAATGGCCCATGTAGAAGACAACCTCATTAAAGTAGGTAAATCGCCTCCCACTCCACCTATGGCCTATGCTATGGATGTTACACAATCTCTTACCTTGCAAGTACAATTTCTTGCTCCTCCCATGGTATAAATTCTAAATACTCAATATTAGCCTATTCATAACTATTAGTCTACTCAATCTATTACCTCTCAAGTGACTCAATTACCACCTAGCATGCCTAAATATCTACAAATAAATACTTTGTATATGGTAACCTTTCTTTACCAACACATGCATATCATTACCTCACTCCAAACATAGTTGACAATATTATCAACTCTACCCAAGATATCTAATACAAAACACTACTTCCACACCTTAAAACTAATATGGTGGGTTGTAGATATAAGTGAATGAGATAAGATAAATAGTTAAAGACCCTAGTGAATCCAATGAATATAAAAAATGGTAGAATATTATTTAGCATAATACTAGTTGGTAGAAAATAGGGAACTAGCAATAGAGAATTTTGGGTCTCGAGTTTGAGAGTGGTAATGTATATCTAACTTAGAGACTAGGAAATCCTAGAGGAAATATTGTTCATAATAGGAAACTTGGATAAGAAATAGGTGGTGATACTATGGGTGATGGAGAGAACCCATCAACAATGAAAGCATTGGCATGATAAGCACATTTGAAGCAAGGAGACATTGTAATGAAATATAATGGGAAGTAAGAGATTAAACCTAGAAAATTGAAAACCTTGTGGCTTGGACCCTTCCAAGTTAATGATGACATGAGGGATGACTATTTTTGTCTCATGCAATTAGATGAAATGCCTTGTTCCAATGCTTTAAACAACTCAAACTTAAAACCTCCTACAAGGTTTTCACACAACTAAACTTTGTTAATCATGAGCCATTGGATATGAGTTCAAATATTCATTTGAGAAGTGAAGTGTAGTCACTCCATAATTGGAAACTATGATTATAATGGAAAGGAGTTTACAACTAAACAAATAACATGGATCCTTGACTAAAATTGGCCACAAGAGAGTCAAGTTATAAGATATAATAAGGACATATGATTTAGCAAACAAAGTTGTAGCCAAAAAATCCTGGGCAAAGGAGGCTATGCTTGCATGTGTGCTACTTGAAGTCCACTAAATACACTCTTCATTGTGTTTGTTTTAACAAATAAATTCATATGACCATGAAGTCAATGAAAATAATCAATGTCTATATAAGTTCAAATTTTACATGTAATGACCAAGTTTCATGCAAAGGGTGGTGACGAATGTACCAATTTTGTTGGTCGTTATTGGTTGCACATAGAACAACATGCCTACAAAAGCAAAATAGTTCCACTAAGAGAGAAGTTAAATGTGTGCATAGGTGGGTTAAGGTTACAACACATGAAAGGTGTAATATAACTTCACAATGAGATGTTGATGCATATGGGTTTCACAACAACCAGTCCAAAGGAAATAGTTAGAGATGACGCCCAACTTAGGTTCTTAAAATTTCTTGTAGTAGTGCAACAATGGCTAAAGTTCTAGAATTGGGGTGGGGTATCATAACTCAAGTTCTAATAATGGTTCAAGCTTGAACTCAAGTTATATTGATATGTCTAACTACGAATAAGAAAGTAGTTTAGACACAAATATGCATAGGAATCAAAGAAGCAACAAGCATAATCACTTGAATATTATTGCAATTGTTTAACAAGTTTTCTACTATGCATGTAATATTTCTATTGGCGAGGTATCCCTTAGATGCAAAACATGAAAAATGTTGGATACCCTTGCCTCCTTGGTCTTACCCGAAAGTGGCATCCCTTTTGGGATGTTTTCCACAAATAAAAAAAAAAAACATGAAAAATGTTAGTCTAGAGGTGATGAATGAGGTTTTGCATGTACACGTATCATGTAGTTATAATCTAGTTAATATCAAGCGAACATGAAGGATGAGAACATTCCACAAAGAAAAAATATGAATACAAACAAGTTCATCCCAAATGGGGTCGTCTTGCGTAAGTTCGTATTGCACAAGGTCATATGTTCCATGACCTTGATTGTTTGGGTCTAACTTTTTTTGCATTGGATAATTGTTATCTAGCCCTAGGTCCTGGACATGGGGATCACCTTAAAGGTTGTCTAGGTAGACAAGGGGAGATACTATGACCTATAGGTGAGTCATCAAAAGCAAAAGAGAGATTATTGATGCACAAAAACCACCCATTTGCAACACTTCTTTAGTGTTTTAGATGTTCGTAGCTCAGAAGGTAGATGTTTGGTCTAATATATGAATCATTTGGTCCAAAGAGGGAGTAATCTAGGTGATGAAGCCTACCATCTATACCTCACATGTATTTTGGACCAATTTATGCTTCATCCACATAAAACAATGGACCACATAGAGCAAAAAAGACAACCAATGAGACTCAAGTAGTTGTCAATGATACCAACTACAACAATGTAGATGGAGAAATCAAACAAGAAATTTTGTTAAGAACAAGGGGCTAGACCATACATGTCATCTAGTCATCTAGGTTGTTCAACAAATGATAGATGAGTCATCTAGGTTACCTACCTAGGTCATTTGGCTAAGCCATTTGGACCACTATATAGGCATTATAGTCATATAGGTAGGTCATCTAACATCCTACACAAACCATCTAACCACCCAATCTTCTAACAAGTGGAATGTAATAAAATATCACTTGTCAAAGCACATATATGCACATTGTCAAGTGTCCTATGTAGATTGTCAATGGAATATTATAAGACAAAAAAATTGAAATCAGTTGTGTTGTTTTTATATTTATCGATGAGTGAGGTGTTATAATCATAGAAGTCACTATTTAAAGATAGTGATGAGGGTTTGTGGCTACCATTGAACACAAAGACAAAAAATGATTACTTGACACCAACAAAATGGAAACTAGCCTTTTTATCATCCAAGACATTCTCAACTTCAAGTCTTATAGATTTGTGATAGACAAAGGGTTTTCCAAGCATTGGATTCTTTTGAACAAACACATGCCCAAGAAATGAAAATGAATGCCAACAATTGACTAGCATATTATGCTACCTAATAAAGGTTGTATGTTGTCTAGAACAAGTCATATAACATTTAAAGGTTGTATGAAGTTGTTCTAGGGCCTTCCAAGAGACAAGCATGCCATCAAATAATAATGACATGTACTCAAACACAAAGGAGATTATTACAACTATTTATATAGGGCCATAATTTGGGGACTAATCGTCCATGGAGAGCATGTTGTCTAACAATGGAAACTAGGGCACCACCACCCTTACAAAGTTATATAATAAAACAAAACATAGTCTAGACACAACAGGCCATTTAAATAGAGGGAATTATCATCCAAGGCAAAGAGTGCACATAAAGTGGATTTATTATGTTGTGGCAATGGTAAGAGTTTCCATCATAGACTTTACATATTGGAAAGTGCAATGAATAAGTCAAGTCAAAAGTTGTTGTCACATGTTTACAAAGTTTGGGATTGGATGCATTGTAGACCTTCATGCATGACTGGTTACAACATGCAATGCACAAGGGTTTTAAAACATTATGAAAAGAGTAAAGCGATGTCAAAATTATGACATTATCAGTAGGTAGTTGCCTTGATAGTTACAATTTTTCATAGATTTTAAACAAAATCACATGCTTGAGGGATTTTCCATAGTGCAAGTCTAAAAATCAATATACAAGGAGGCCATATCTAGAGTAAATATTCCATGTAAAATAGGGATAAGGATCAAGACTTGTAGAGGGTTCCACCATAGATGATATTACATAGTACCCCAACATGGTAATGCAAAATGCCATATTCACATAGTACCACATGCAAACTCACAAAGCTGAGTTGTAGTGTAGACACCATTTGCTGTCTCAAAATAATATGGCATGGTCACAAACCAATAGATTACCTCTATGGAGACATCCACTATTGCAACTAATGCACCAATAAAAGATAACAAACACACCGCCTCTACAAAGACATTCATTATTGCAACTAATGCACCGACCAAAGATACACAAGTTGATAATGCATCTAGTTAGCAAGTGCATGCACCCAAAACTATAGAGAGGATCTTCCTCCTTGCAACATTCTATGCAATCATAGGCAAGGTTATCTACACAAGAAAGAAAAAAGTAGCAAGCATAGGTTATGCTCTAATTTCTAGCAAAGGGGAAAGGGAAGGCAAAGATGTAGTTCCCAATTTTCACAATCACAAGGCCTTTATCCATGGACAATTTTTTTTAAAAGTGGTGGAATAAGCATTTAGATGGTCATGTACTAAAGCAAGCATCTAGGAACTATATATTACAAGCTCCAAATTTTGACAAGTCATTAAAATCCTAATTGGTGGAGATGTTGACAAGATATGAACATGAGAGACATCACAAGTTTACCCTGACACAATACACATTGTGAGTCACATTAACTATCCAAGACTCTAAGGGCATGTTGCAAATAAATAGCCCAAAACATAGACCAATGTGCAGGGAAGAGGTAAGACAACACAAGTTGCAAGATTATCTAGCTAAATATGACAATGTGTTCTTTGACACCAAAAGGATTATCTAGACCATCAACCCATGGGATCAAGTATTGAAAAAGTGTATTTTGCATAATGAGGAGTTGGAGTGCCTAATGTGTCTAGCGATGTCCCACCTATTTGGAAGATGATGAGCCTCAAAGAAACCGATGTGACTCATAAAGTACATGTAGGGGGTCATGGAGGGAAATAAGTATGGCTTGATATCATACTTGTCTGATCGCATCCACAACTTGTTGGTTAGCAAATATTATGATCTTTTACGTGTATTACTATACAAGTCATTATCATATTGTAAGATTAGGGATTGTACGATCATTTGCAAGTGAATATCTCGTATTGTTCCATATGAAAGAGTATGACATACAACATAATGAGTCATACAAGAATTATGCCATACAATTGATAATGTACAATTGAGACCATATAGTCTCAGGACTATGATGTCATATGATTGTGATAATAGTCTTATGACTACAGTCTTTATTAGTTCTTGAACCTAAAATTTCACCATTCCATTGTTGGAAATCTCACCACTCATGCTATATTTGGCATTGTTGCCATTGTCGAAACAAGGAGGTTCAAGTAAAGGATTAGTATATATGATGAGAGGAAGGTGGATGATAGATACATTATCATGAGGATATGGAAGATGAGATAGTAAAGAGGATCAAGTGCTTGTAAGGAGAAGCATGAGGGTCACTCAAAGGAGGAACACCACTAATCAAGCACCACAATTGTGATAAACGGAAGAACCAATACTCAAATGAGTTTGGAGTCCATAAGAGGAGGACACCGAAAGGTGGCAAACATTGTTGTTAACAACGGAGGATGAAGTGCAAGGAGAATTGCACCAAATAGCTAAATAGAACGTTCACATAAGTGAAGATGCCAACATGGAGTGTGCACAAAGAAACAAAGAGTGGATGGTAACACCCGAGCAAGCGGGGAGTAGTTTGCTAAGGATTGTAGAGGATGCGAGTCAAGCACCAAAGAAACTACATGTAAGTGTTTGGGCAAGTATGCAAGATCCTTAGTTTGTATATTCGTAAAGAAGATCCTAAAATGGAGGTGCATTGGAGTTTAAATGAGGTTATTTAAAGTAAAAACAAAAGATAAAGAGACACCATGAGTTGATGAGGTGCCTAGGATTGAAGTACCTAAAACAAAACAACCAATAGAGCCACCAAGGATAAAAGGACATTGGACCAAAATACCATTAGAGCCATTGTCAAGTGATAAAGAAGTGGAATAGCATAACCACTTACCAATTACTAATGTTGCAAATAGAGTAGACAAGAAAAAGTACCCACCCTTCACAGGGGAAGGGAAAGAAGATCTTTCAAGGCATATAGGCACTTGCACAGCAATTTGGAAAGAAAATAAGGTTAGACAACTCAAATAATGGTTATAGTTATTTCGTTCTACATTATGAGGAGTTGTGATAGATTAGTATCTAAAAATAGAAAGTACATGACCCTTCACCACATGAGATACTTTAGTAGATGAATTCAAAAGGGAATTCAAACATTTGAGGGATGATACAGATATCATAACATAAATTTATTCTACCAAGCAGAAGAGGGATGAAGACATAAAGACCTATAATTGAAGATTGAAATAGCTCACGAACAAGATGGAGTTACAACTAGCTGACGAAATGGTTAAAAGATGATTTATTGATGGATTATTACCTCGATTTAAGAAGAAGATGATCATACCCTTCTCAATGTATGAGGGAGCATATGAAAGAGCAAGAAATTTTAAAAATGAGATGAAGCAAACAACAACTAGAATTGGAGGTCACATCAAAAGTGATAACTTTGATAGTGATAAGGAGGAACTGCATAATGTAATTTAGTATATGAAAAAGGAATTGATAGAATGATTAAGGAAGTCAAAGGTGAAGATAGAAAAGAAAAGGATATATGGTGCTCAGATTGTAAGTCTGAAGGGCACACAAATGTAAATTATCCAAAGAACGCATATTGTAATATATGTGAGATACTAGGACATGCAATCAATGAGTGTCCATTCAACCTAAGAGGCACAAGGAACCAAATCATGATGATGCAAGGTGAAGAAGAAGAAAAACCAAATACCTCTAGGAATGGGTAAGGCATGACCAACAGTGGTTACAGGAACAACCATTGAGGAGGCATAAAATACCAACAAGGCAATTAGCAAGGTGGTTAGAGTTGATTACAGTATGATTTGGATGGAAGACAAATCATCCAATGTCTCAACTATCAAGAATGAGGATATTTTTCAAAAAATTGCCCCACTCCTCAGGCAAGAAGAGCAACAGGAAACAATGTACCATAGATGTGTTGATGGTGTGGTCTAGGCAATCATAAGGAGGTGAATTGTTTGAAGAAAGCAAGTACAAGCAACTCATAGAATGCCAATTTTCTTGACATGGAGGAGTATCCTATGGAGAAGAAGCAAAAAAATAAGGATGTACTTATTTTTATGAAAGGGACAAACAAAGAAGGATTAGTACCTTGACCCTGCCATAGAAAAAGGAAGAAGGCAAGAAGCACAAAAATCAATAAAAGAAGATATTGATAAAGCTAAGCAAGAACGACTTGTAGAGAAAAAGACATTGAAGAATCCATTAACCTTAGAGGAAAAGGCATCAACTCAAGAACTGGTAGTATAAGTTTTAAACATAATAGTAGAAGGAAATGTGAAAAGTTTGTTTAGCGCCATACTAGTGCTACATACAATTATAGGAGAATTACAACCATGAAAAGTAATGAAACTACAAAGTTTGAAGAAGAGGTAAAGAGGAAGGACTAGTTCATTGATCTAATTGTATTAATGATTAATGTTAGAAAAAAACCAACATTAATTCATAGTGAAATTTTAAATCATACGTTGGCGCAAATTATTGTAAACGGAGGATCAAGTGTGAATGTGCTTCCAAAGAAGATGTGGAAGGAGATTGGGGCTCCATTTTTATGATCACTAAATTTCAAATTATATGGCGTAGACCAACATAACATTGAGATGAAGGAAGTCTTAACAACTTAGGAGATGAAGATAGCAGATCAATAATTCATCATTGATTTTGTTGTGATAACAATGTGAAAACCAACATATGATGCATTGTTAGTAGTGGGATGGCTAAGAATGACCAAAGTAATCACAACTAGAAAAAAATAGAATTACATTCAAGAAAGGATAACATAAATACATGATAAATCTGAAAATTAGACTACGATCAAAGATCTTGTGATAATTGATGAGTCAGGTAGTTCTTTGGATGAAGACAATCAGTATGAGCCAAATGAATAAGGGATGTCACACCTAGAATAATGTAGTGAGGATGAGAAGTGATCAAATAATGGGCTCCTTCATTAGCAAATGAAGGAATGTGAGATAATTCCACCTACCTACCTCTGTATACAAGTATGACCAATTAATGAAGAAATTCAATTTGAGGAATGCTAAGACCTAGAAGATGATGAGAAGCACCAAGACCTAGAATACAATGAGCATCATGACAAAGAAGAGGATGAGGAGCACCAATATTTAGAAGATGATATGGGATTGAGAGGGTTATTTATAGAGGACAACCCATAAAGAGTAGTAAGAAAAAATACCTCACCCAAATGAACAATGAAGAGTAAGGGTGCATGTACAATTTTCAAGTAGAACAAAATAATATGAGCAATATACGTTGATTCCTAGAAATAGAAGAATCAAGAATGAGGAGTTGGTACAATTAAGTCCATTGGTTCAAATTACGTTTTTACAACAAAGAATACAAGAATGGTATGAAAATTTGCACAGGTATAATGCAAGGATGAGGGTGCAAATTATCCAACAATTGGATGACACAATGCAAAGGCTAAATGAACAAGAGGCTAGAAGGAGGCAAGAGTAAGAATTTAAACTTGAACAAGGAAGGATGGCTAAAGAAATATCAAGGTAGACCGAAGGGGGTAGCCAATAGGAAGAGTCTAACAATCTGAGACAATATCGACTAAGTAGGGAAGAATTTGCCAAGATATTGTGGAGAGATGTGATGGAAGCACTATCTTAGAAAGATGAAGAAATTTGGTGACCGACACAAGTAGTGATAGCCTTCCTCCAACCAATACTAAAAGAAATAGTTTAAGTTCTAAATCAAACCTCTTGAGAAGATATAGAGAACTGCAATTTTTTCCTAAGGTACAAAGCTATCTAGATGTAAGCAGGCAAGTTAGAAGACAAATGGACAAAGGTAGAAGACAAAGGAGATTCTTGATGGATACACTTGTAAGGTTTTAAGGAGAATCCAACATATTACATGAATATGAACAAAGAGTTATCTTAGGCAACTCGAGGGGATACTCAAGTCTTCTTGGAGGCCTAAGGTTTCTTGGCCAAGGGAGGAGTTTGGTTGGCCTCTGTCCTAGTGGCTTGAGGGGAAGAAATTTCTCTCTTGCTACCCTTAGGCTATAGGATTGATGAGGTGGGCCACAAGGACTATTCATTGATCTATTCCAAAAAAATCAACCTATACGTGACCATCATGACAACTCAAGGGCCATGATAGAACCAAAGACATCATCATGAATGACCAAGAAATTAGATAGTTCTTGGACAACATAGAGTTGGGATAAGGTAGTCCCAAGATAGAGAGATTCGTCCAATGGTAAGGGGACGGGCCATGGCACTATTGCATGATAGAGGAAGACATCAACAAAGATATGTGTAAGAACAAGTCCACATAAGGCAAAGACAATTTCAACAAGATTGTGGAGGAATAAGAAGGTAAACTTAGTCATCGAGTTTAGAATTAAACTCAGTCCAAAGGGACGTAAGTAAAAGTCATACAAATAAAGATCATGCAAATGTTGAAAGATGTACGACAGATAGTCGTACAAAGGACCATCAAGATAATGGAACGATGAGAAATGATACAAAATATGATCAAACAAGACAAGCCCAGGCAGGATATTGTACAATAGGGTGCCATATAGATCAAGTGCAAGGGGATTGTATAGTAGGGTGTCATGCAACTTAGATAAAGGAGGACTGCACAACAAGACAATGTACAAGCTAGGAAGATGGTATGACAAGGAACCGTACGATTGAACAACTTGATTATTATTGTACAAATCGTATGATGGTGAAACCAACAAGACGACATGATGAAATAAATAACACGTCAATAGAGGACATCGTACAAATGCACATCAATTGGCTATATAACTTGTACAATGACCTTAAGGTGTTAATGTAAAAAATTAGTGCATATAACATGTAAATAAATAAGAAAAAAATGATGATAAGTTAAAAACCAAAAAGCAAAGGTTAAAAACTAAAAATTAAAAAGTGAGGGATGACATGGCAACCCACAAGGCAGTTATAACTACACTTGCACAAAACTTAAATTATAAATTGGAGCAGAAGTGGGCTTATGAAAAATAAAACATTTGAAGGTGCATAGCAAAGGGGAGACATCGTCAAGAAGATGACTTCGGAGAAGACACTATGGAGAGTAAAAACGTTAAGGCATTAGTTAACTCATTGCAAAGATATGATAACTAGGCTTTAAGGCATAAAGCCAAAGAAAACCTACATAGACAGACTTATGTAGGGTTAGTGTCCCATTTTCTATAAAATGGACTTAAAAGGGATAATTCCTATGCTATAGTCAAATTGTGTTATAACCGTAGAGGATATAAGAAATGTGGCATGACCACTAAAGCCATTCTTTCAAACCGTGGAGGTTTATAAAGGTGAACCCCAAAAATTACAGGATGTTGGCCACTCCTATCCACTTGAGAGTCGTCTACAGCGACAAGTTCTCAAAATGTGGTTATGCCTTTTGATATTGTAAAACACTTTGGATATCTTGTGAACCTTATGATAAAAAAAACTACCTCTCTAGGGTTGGTTTAGTTGGGTTGTTAATGGAATTCTTCCAAATTTTTGCATGGAATTGCTTTGCATAGTTATTGTATGCATATAATTGTATAATGCAAAGCAATTCCATACCAAAACTTTGGAAGAATCCCATACTTCTTCCAATTAAGCCTCATATGTGCATCAACCAATACTCTCGTTGTATGAAATTGCTTGATGCATGGATGAATCTTAATTGGAAGAAGTATGAGATTCTTCCAAATTTTTGGTATGGAATTGCTTTCTAGAAATTTCTATATATCCATATAAAGACTTCCCAAGCCTTATTAATTCAGGAATAAGGTACCAATTGGATACCTTATTCCTAAATTAATAAGACTTGGGAAGTATTTATATAGATGTATGAAATGAGTATATAAAAAAAATTACCCCTCTTGGGTTGGTTTAGTTGGGTTGTCTTTGGAAGTATTTCATATTTCTTTCAATTAAGCCTCATCCATGCATTAAGCAATTTCATACAATGAGAGAATCCCATAGTTCTCTCAGTATTGCTTTTCTCATCTACTCAAGCTTCAAAAATTAATAAGGCTTGGGAAGTCTTTATATGGATGTATAAAATATTTGGCTTTGAATAAATAAAAAAAATTACCTCTCTTGGGTTGGTTTAGTTGGGTGGTCTTTGGAACTATTCCATATTTCTTCCAATTAAGCATCATCCATGCATTAAGCAATTTCATACAATGAGAGAATCCCATACTTCTCTCAGTATTGGTTTTCTTATCTACTCAAGCCTCAAAATAACCAATACTATTCCTTTATAAAGGAACCAAATACTATCTCTTTATAAGAAAATCAATAATACTTCCTTCTTAAATAAAATCAAACATTATTTCTTTAACTAAGGAAAACCAACATTATTTCCTTCTAAAATAAAATCAAGTATTACATCTTTAACTAAGGAAAAACCAACATTATTTCCTTCTAAGAGATAATCAAATATTGTTTCTTTAACTAAGGAAAAACCCAACACTAGCTCAGACTAAAGCAAAACCACACTCTAGCTTCACACAAAAGCTTAGTCACCCAAGTGTTTCCTCCAGAAATCTACCTAGGTTTTTAATGAAAAGCAAAGAGGTAAACAAAAACAAAAAATTCTAAAACAAACATGGATGTCACTAAGGACAAAAGGTGGTATAATGCAATTGTTTGTTTAAATAAGCATTTGTTGTGAGTATGTGAGTGTTTATGAAAGGGGTTTGGCAAAGGACCCACCAAAGAAGGTATTAATAAATATGGAGACTATATTATTACCTAAGGGCTTAGTATCAAGGCTAATAATTAATATTAGTTTTTCATATTTAAGAGAGAAATTAATTTGATTGTCATTTTATCAAGTGGCATTAGCTCAACTAGTTAGATTCCTCAACATTTAAGGAGGAGACCAAGGTTCAAATCTTACCAAACAATACATGGATAATATCCAAGCTTTGTTGTAATAACACTATGTGATGATGATGTAATACGAGTGGAGCCCGTTTCAATCCCAAATAACCAATTGAAAAGAAAAAAATGATTGTCATATTTTTCCTAATGTTTATGTTAATATTAGAAAATTAAAAATGTAAATTTTTAATAATTTATTTATGTTTATATGGAAAACAATAAAAGTATCTTTAAAACCTAAAATCAGTGGGAAAAGTGGCACTTTCTTCTTTGGGGATATGTTACCTTCTTGGTAATGGAAGCATTTATGGCGGAGGAAGGAAGGGAGCATTTTTCCAGCCTTGAATATTGCATGTTTGGGATTTTATATAGGGCTAGTTTTACCAAGGAAAAGGGGGAGGCCAACGGAGGGGGTGATTAACAGGGATAGGAGGATTGGTTGGAGAAAAAAAAAAAAAATAATAAATAAATAAATATATATATATATATATATATATATATATATCTGAATTTACATGGTGGAATCGGTAGCCACCACGAATCTAGGCAGGCTGTCCAGCTTTTATGGCCGCCATAGTATTATGTGTTGTCCGTCCCAGAAGCCACCACACAAATCTTCGCGCAGTCCGCCCCTATAACCACCATGCCACAATCATTTTAAACCTTTTACGCCGTTGAAAGCACCAGGAAAGGGACAAGCGTTCAGTCCGATGAAGCCCGAGATTTGAACCTTGGGAGAAAAAAAATATTAGAGAAGGATTTTTCAAGTGTTGTCTTAGAGGTATTTTCCTCTAGTTATATGCATGTTCTCTTAATGATTGCATGTATTGTTAGAGGGTTGCTATTGTAGGTTTGCTTTGAGTGCTTTGCTCTGAATGCATGTATTGTTAGAGGTTTTGCTTTGGGTGCAGTGGCCTTAGTCTTTTGTATATGCCTCACTCTCTTAATAGATGCATGTTGTTGTAGTGTTGCTTTGGGTTGGTTTAGTTGGGTTTTTACAATTGGTATTAGAACCACACTAGGAAGAAGGCAACTACAGTTGGGTATCAAAAAGTGCCCTAGCTACTAAAATTTGCATGTGTATAGACCGTTGCACAACTATACAAAAATTGGAGGGAAAATAGAGAAATGAAGCTAGGGCAGAGGAGCTTGTGTTGAGAAGGCAAAATATTTTCAGATCTAGACAAATGAAGGGAACATCGTACAAAGTGTGGAAAAACACAACTAAAAACATTTTTCAAAACCCCCATAGTGTGTTGGCACAAAAGGGCAGTTGCTAATTGAAAAGTTCCCAGTAAAGTTGTAGTTTAGGGTTTGACGATTTATGCAAGAGCAGAGGAAGTTGTTGTATGAACGAGTGAGCCAAGAAGAAAGACGACTCAGTGAATAAGTCACTGTACAAGTGTGCTGAGAAGGAAGGACTGTAAGAAATATACCTGCAAAAGAAGGGAAAGTGTTATATAGATACAGAAAGATTGTTGTGAAAGTTGTATGACAAAAGGCCATTGTACAATTGTAGGAACTATCGTGCGACTGAAGAAGACCATTGTATGATTGTAGAAATATCCATACAAGTATAAGTAATGGGTCGCATAGATGATGATAGAGTTGTACAAATACAATCAGTTTACAACAAAGAGAAAAATGAAGCATGACTGATGAAGCATGAGTGCGAAAATGAATTTTTGTGAGTGGCTAGCAAGGATAGAAGTGTAGAGGAGTAGATGCTCACCTGGACCGCTACATAAGTGAGAACATCGAGGATGAGAAGAAAGACTAAACTCGGTGAAAGACAAGGATCCACAAAATATACAAGAGGATGGAGACAAAGTCACAAAACGGAGGAAACCCAATCTCAAAGAAGGTATGGAGATTCAACAGAAAGAGGGAAGGAGAAGAGGATACCTCTCAATGAGATAACATGGTGTCTAGAATGGTGGCAAGATATCCCACCAAATCATCAATTGAAAGCTACATTCATAGTAGAAGTAAGTTGCATTACACAAGTCCCAATGTTTGACAAGGACTTCTTCAAAGATTATTTGTTGCAGATGCTCAAGTCCTATGACTCAAAACAAAATGTGAGCATGGTGAAGATTGGAGATCGAGAAGTTAAAGTCATGTTCTCAGCAAATAATTTTCAATGGACGTTTGGATTGTCGAAACATGGAATATCAATACAAAAGGAACATCTAGATATAGAAGAATGGAATAGGACAATCTATGAGATCACAACTATTACTCCAATGGAATTTAGTAAGACTTTCGATGGCAAAAGTCATGAGATAAAGCAAAGCCAGTCGAGGAATGATGAATTGTGATGTACCATGAACATCATGATGTCCAAGTTATCAGGAGAAACAAGGTCGTCTAAAATGCATGTATGGTTAGCTCAACATGTATAGGGCATTGTGAAAGGGGTACAGTATTACTAGGCATCATATTTATCACATTGTATTAGGTATTTCCTAAGGTGGTAGACTAAGAATTTTTCGATGGTATTCCACACCGTAAGAATAATGTTGAATGCAGTATCTTTTGCCAAAATGGAATTTCTAGGATTTATGGCTCCAAGAAAATTGTTTGAAGATGAGCCTACAATACTTAGACAAACAAATGCAATATCGATAACTAAGACGACTCCAGTTAAAGTAAGAACTAAAAGAATGTTGTGAGGATCAAATTTAAGCGAAGAATATGATAGTGAGGAGTTGAAAGAGGAGCTAGCACCATGACACAAGAAGAGGCTAAAAATGCTAGAAACCTAATTGCAAAAAGAAACTAAGTACCCTAGGATCAACAAATGAAGAAATCGCCTCAAGAGAAACAGGTAGAGGAAAGAAGAGAAGAGAAAAGAGAAGAAAGGAGGAAGAAGGACAACAAAATAGTCCTATAAGGACGAGGAGATAGAGAGCAAGAAATATATATGATGCAAGAACAACCCTTAGTGGAGACTATTCAACAGGAAGAAGAATTGACACAGTCAGTACAAGAAATTGTGGTGGTTAAGGAGGAAGAAATGAATGTAATAGGCAACATGGAGGAAGAACTGCCAGAACTTGCTAAATGGGTATAACAAGCAGATTTGAATGTGTCATTACTTACACCAAATGTGAGTCAATCAATGGCATCCCAAGGCTTGTTAGAAGATATAGAGGTGCCTGAAGAAGTTGAAGATCCAACAAGGGGCAAGGAGGTTGAAATTGCACAAGAGACTCAAAAAGGAAGAAATATAAATTTATTAGGAGAGGCAGCAATAGCCAAAGATTAGCTAGTATAAAAAATTATCTAGAGCTACAAGAACAAATTGTAGTACAACCTGTTCAGTTGGAAGAAAATAAGGAAGATCTAAGCATGGAACACGAAGAGGAAGACACACTTCATGTACCAGGTAAGCATTTCATTATTAAAGTACCTAATTTTGGGTTGTATACTAAAGAAGGAGCTTAAATCAATGATCAGGTTGAATTATTTGGGAAGATGATGCAAGTTTTTGACTCTACATGACTATAGTTTAAGATGGGTTGTGTAGGGCGGCTAAGGCAATGGTGGTCCATGGTTTAGAATGAAATGGAGAAAGCAGTACAATGGGCTTAAGAGGACGAAAGGACGAAGAAGCTCATTGATATCTATAAAAAAGAGCCATGGGAAATACAAGTTGGAGTGACAAGTATGATTAGAATAAAGGAGCTACCAAAAGAGATGCAATCCAATTATAGAGTACCAGGAAGGGTGTATATAGATGTAGGTACCTTGAAACCTTGTCCAAAATATATAGCAAAAGTGGAATACAAAAATATTTCACCGATATTGGCACCATTGTATAGACATTAATTTGACACATTGGATTGATTGGTTAATAGTTGGGTTGGAGAAGATACATCAATCCAAATAACAGGTTAACTAATATAAGGAAGAGATGCAGGCAATGAAGAAGGAAGAAAAAATGGAAATTGTTGACCTTCGATAAAGTTTCGAAGAACAGATGAAAGCCAAGGATGATGAACTAGCGAGGACAAAGAAGGATATGGAAAAGTGCAACAAGATCATTGTAAAGTTTAGAACAGAGTTGGTAGTGAGGGCATAGGTGCATGAGGCTCAAGAAAAGAAGCTAGAGCACAAAGATCAACTCATTGTCGAAAGGGATGAGCAGCTAGCTATTGTAGCTAGAACTGAGACTGAGCTAAAATAGAAAATACAAAAAGATGTTATTGAGCGAGAAAAGGAGTTGATGGTAAAGATGGCAAATATAGTGAAGAAAGTCAACCATTATGGGCTAGAGTTTGTTTGTTATAGTAATTATGCACAAAGACTGAAGGAAGAATGAGTAGCCCTACAACTCCAAATAATAGAGATGGGCAGAGCACCTGTTGTCGGCTCTCAACAAAAACAACTAGATATTCAGGAGTAGTAGCAAGCGTCGATGAGAACATGTTGGCTACAGGACATCTACTAGTTTAAAGGGGAGGACAGATGTAGGCAACAAAAATTCTTCCCAAACGAAGTGAAAATATGTAGTCTTATTTTAGATTTTTTGTAGTGAAATGCACATGAAATAAAATGAAATGTGAATGAAATTAGAATGTAATGTAATTTAATAAATTGCACATAGGACTTTAGGAAAAAGGTTGATAATTTTATGAAGTCAAGTGCGTTTGATTCAAGGTGGCGGTTGAAGTTGATGTATTGTCCTAGGAACCATTTGCAATGGGCCGGGCAAGCATTAAAAGGCCCCCTCTTTCATTTGCAGCATATCGATTGTGAGCATTAGAGGCATAAGGAGTATTAGCATGGTCATTGTTGTTGCTAGGAGAGATTGGTGAGGTTATTGTGCAGGCTGGTTATACAACCCTGCCATTGTAACTGCAAGCATTATATTGTTGTTTATAGCAACCATTGATTATCAATACAAGTCTACCATTTTTAGTTGATTGCAGATTGTTGTCATTGCTTATGATTATGGTTGTTGGACATTGCATGTATCTTGTAGAGTGTTGATAGTAGTTGTAGGTTATGTTAACATTCGTATTGCAAACAACACTGTAGGTATTTGCAAGTTGTGGAAAAGACTACAAAGAAAATGCAATAGTTATGTTGGTTACAAGTCGTACAAGCAAACCATACAAGGGGTTGACCGTACAAGGGAAAGCGTACAAGTTATGTTGTAAAGTTTACTTGTTGGTTACCAAATATTGTGATCTTGAACGTGTGATTATCGTACAAGCAATTGTCGTACAATAAGATTGAGGATTGTACGATCATTTGCCAATGAACGTCTTGATTATTCCACATGAAATACTGTGACGTACAACGAAATGAGTTCTACAATTGTTTACGTACAACAGAATGAGTTGTACAATTCTTGACGTACCATCTTAAAACTATGTTGTATGACTGTGATGACAATCTTATGACTCCAATCTTGATTAGTTCCCTAACCTATCATTCCACCATTCCATTGTTAGGAATATCACCACTCATGCTACAAATTGCATATATATGGTGGCACAAATTGCAATGAAATTTTTAATGGAGGCATTCCCAATGTAGACTTCACATGTCAAGGCCACATGTGGCAAGGCTCATCAGATGGGACTAGTACACATCCCATCAAGTTGAATGATGAGCTAGTTGTGAGGGGTGATTTAGAAGAGCTAGAATCATCATCGAGAGAGTTTGTAGAGGAAGTGAGCCCCTTCCTAATCTCACCAACGTTTTAGTAGGCAAGACCACAACCAAAGAAAAAATAGCCATCAAACAAGGAGTTGCTTTAGGAGGAACCAACCCTAGAGGAGATAAAGCAACAATCAATATAGTGATATGCCTATAAAGGGAAGGTTATTGCAACTAAGATAGATGAGACTTTGAGGACAACTAACGAGTTTGATGGGGACCAACACCCTTTCTTTAGGACGATTGAATTATGAGCGTCTGGGCACCCAACAATGTCAACTGAGGTAGTGAAGAAGTGCATTACAAATCTCTTTGATCAAATGATGAACATAATGACTTATGGGCGTAAATATTTCTTGTTGAGCTTAATAAATAGTAACTATGGTCAATGTAGATGGCGAGAAAGATCATGACAATATAAAATTGGTATCACAATGACACATGATGAGCACAGTTGGAGAGATCCATAGTTATGCGAGCATGGGAAACAAAGGATGATGCATAGACCAGGTAATTGCTTAGTTGACTAGACCTATATTGGGAACACTTTTCCTATACAAACATCATCCTTGCATATATTTGATAGAAGTGCCGACAAAAGGGTACCCCACTCCTACTATGAAGAGGAATGCCATAGATGACGATCTTGATGTGTCATACAAGCAACTAGACTATCTTGCGTACCTTATCCAATAGTTGGCATTCAACACTCATGCATTGAATGAGTTGTTAAAGTAGTTACGAGTGCTCACTAACATAAGGGCAACTTGAGTGAAGAAGCGCATCGAAGACTTGTGACTCTTGGGAGGAAGATTTGCGACTTTTGGGAGGAAGACTTGCGACTTTTGGGAGGAAGAGTTGAAATTGAGGCTACATTGCAAAGTACTGAGATAAAGTTCTTGTGTCGTAAGGACTAAGGACATTTCAAAGTGTAACCTATGGATGACAAAGAAATATTGGAGGATCACAACTTTGGAAGCAAGAATCCACATTGCATGCAAGAGGTAAATATGCATGTTGAAGAGTTCGAGGCATAGGAGCATGAAAAACAAATTGCCACTTTTGAGTAGACGACTCAAAGGTGGACCCAAGAGCTAAAGCATTATGGTCATCAACGGGCCAAACATGCTATGGGAAAAATATGGAGGAGAGGTTCAATATTGCACTAGCTAAAATTAAGAGATTGAAGGCCCTTCTTGTTGGGTAGCCACAAGCACCATTCCTTGTGTCAACACCTGTTCCAAGACCAATGCCCCTACCAACTTCGGTGGTAAAGCCTACCACTAGGATCCGGTGTCGTAGTCAACCAAGACACCAACCAATTTAGAAGGATAGATGTAGGTAACAATTTTGACATGGTGCTTGCTCAAGTGCCACTACAACAATTAGTTGACATGTACGTGTTCACCACATGTACGAAAGCAATTTGGGATGCGCAAAATCTATAGTTTTATACTTAGCTTATGTGGGATGTTGCATGGGGATGTGTGAAATAGTTTTGTATGTAAAAATGATGATTTATTTTTTATTCATGTATATGAGCATTGAGTCGGTAGTTAGCCATTACACAACTACTTTCCACTCACTTTATTGTATATATACATCCCTTCCGTTTGTGGGTATCATTGACAGTGCATTATTGATCATTGATAAGAGTATTGTGTGTAATTGTATTGTTTGTAGTGTATTGTTATTGGAATGTTGTGAGACATTCTTGTGTTCCAATCATAGACACTGCATTGTATGTTCTCTTGTAATATAATTATTTTGTACAAACTTTATTTGGGTTCATACGAACTATTACTTCTAATGTTAGCATTTCCTTTGCGTATTTCTTTCTCACACATTTCTTTCCGCATATAGAATAGAAATCACTTCTTTACAATGGTTGAATGGAAGGCTTCTAAGCAAAATTAGTCATTAAGATAAACATGTGGTATAAAGTAAAAATCCAATAAACACACATATTGGGTAAGAAATATCTAATGTAAATATATTATTGCTTAAACACCTTTACAAAATTATGACATAACGAACAATGATCATAATAGATAATGAAGCGATGAAGGTATCAAAAACCATGAGTCAAATTTGTAGAATGCAAAAGGAATAAAATCCAAGATCCTTCGAAGAATTAACCCTAGGATGATAAAAAGAATAATAGACAGCTAACATTCGACATTTGTGTTTGAACAGAACCATTATTGTGTTGGCCTGTTTTTAGGTGCTAGATACCAATCATAAGGAAGACCTGAATGACCTCCATCAAGATCACCTCTATTATACACATTTTGTTTTTTTCTCACATATTTACTCCAAGAGTACTGTACACCACACCTGCCACCAGAAATACTCAACTTAGTCCATTTCAAGCATTGAGTCTGAATACTGTTCCAAGCTACACATGCATATGAACTTCTTATATCAGTAGGCATGTTATTCTGGACATTTTGTAAGTGCACATGGGACACATTTTCCCATCAGAAATTTAATTTTCTTAGAAAACAACAGGAAGATAGATGTTTATCTCTTTATTTTCTTTTACAAAGATTCCATATTGTTTGCCATAAGTATTAGACTACTTGCAAGATGGAATCTAAAAATCATATTTGTTTGTTCTTTAGAATAATAATTCAATGTTGTTCAGAGTTTCTTAAAGTAACAGACGCATTTGCCCCTTTTAGTCCCTAGTCACTTGTTTATAGAACAAGATGTTAACCATGGGAAAAGGTGTTAAAACTATGGCCAAGCCCATCAAAAACCATCAGCATATTTGTACTAATCATCCGATTCTCAAAATCTAATTCTAAAGCAATTCATCTTGTAAATATTGAATTTCTTTTCTAAGCTTTAAAAAGGAAAAGGAAGATGAGGGGTAGAATAGAGGATAGTAGTAACTTAATACTAACCAGATAATTATTGCAAGGCCACAAAGGGAGACAAATAATGAAGCCGTGACCTTAGAGTCACCTGAAAACAGGATCCACCTGCAAGAAATAATGAAGTACAAGTGACACTTATTTTCTTTAAAAAAGAAACTGTCTACTTTCAAATTATAACATGGTAAACAAAATTGTAAACAAAAACAACTCAATCAAATCTGCCTTTTCATGAATGTATTACTTGAAAATAGTTTTATTTCTCTCCTATCAGTCATCATTTTGGCAAATCAAAATTCAACAGCAGGCAATCAAACAGAAGATGTTAAATGTGTAGACTACAACTAAGTACACTTCCATCTCTCCAAAACTATTATTTTAGTGTATTGTGATAAGATTTGCTAATAGATGCAAAAAGTAGTGGTTAATGGTTGCCTCGTCCATTCTGCAATTATTATACTAAATAAGGAGAATACAGCTTTATTAACAAGGTTAAGAAACATAAGAAATATAGGAATCAGTTAACTTGTGTTGTCTTTTCAAACCTAACAATGGCAAGCATTCGAAGTATACTTCACAAATTAGCCAAGGAAATTCCAATAACCAAACCCAGCCTCTAATAAAAATTTCCTTGCATATATCAAGGTTTGTGATTGCAGACAGAACAATAAAACAATATTATTGACATTTTGTAGTATTCCTCTAGTAACTTAACACATTTGTCCCAAGACCATAAGTCATCTTGCTTTTGTTGTATGCAGGAAACAATTGCTGTGCCAGGCCAGCAAGCACTTCTAATGTGCTCAGTAAGTCCCATAACAAGAACTTGTGAATCAATTTTAGGTCTTAAGTCTATTTTATAAAATCAAGTACAGGGTTAGGAGTTCCATTTATAAAATCACACACTGCAGACATAGTGGCTACCTGCTACAAAGCTCTGTTGGAGACATGGGAACAAAAAAAGATCATTTTACACAACCGTACAAGCTCTATTTAAGTTATAAACTCCCTGCAGACAAAAGTATGTTTGTATCCATATGATGAAGTTTAGTCTGTAAACAAAATTTCAGAGGAATGATAAGGTATGCAAGATCTTATTCAGATTTCCAAGGTTAATCTGAAAGCCTTATGGATACCCCTATCAAGATTCCACTATGGATATGAGTCACCTACAACCCGTTTGGACAGTCATTCATTTACATTGTAAGGCTGAAATGCTATTATTGAATCCCAAAAAATTTCAGCAACTCCCATGTTTTACTTTTTTATGCAACTTTTTGAAGGGTCATGTTGTCACATTTTGCACGGGGTGCAATGTTTTCAAGTTTGTAACAGTGCTGCTCTTCTCCTTCCCTCTTCCTCTATTTTCCTTCCTTCTTCTCTCCCTTTCCTTTTCTTTCCCGCATTCTCTTTCTTCCCCCCTTTCTCGGAGTCCCCAGCTTGATTTTTTAACTTTCCAGCAAGTTACCTGAAAAATGGCTAAGTGTTGGTGCGAAGTTCGCACTTCGCCCAGTTTTGGTGCGAAGTTCGCACTTCGCCCGGCTGGTGCGAAGTTCGCACTTCGCCCAGTTTTGGTGCGAAGTCTGACTTCGCCCCACTTTCTGGGCGCACCTTGCAACTGGCAGACTGGCAGGCTGACAGAAGAAAGATCAAGTGCTGGAGCAAGTCCGTACGGCGGCAGACACCAGTTTTCGCCTGTGCGCAGTCCGACTTCGCAGCGAAGTCGGAGTGCGCCCTTGACAGGTGCGCAGTAGGGGAACAAACCCAAAATTTGACCAAGGCATGAAGGCCTTCCCGACTGCACTGTGTTCTGCCCGCGCAACCCGAGACGCTCTGATCCCAAGCGAAGTTGGACGAACTGCCTTCCAAGGCAGACACGTGTCATACAGCATCATCCATCATCCGACAAGTGTCCAGCTTCGGGATTAGAGCCGAAGCGTGCCGAGCAAAAGGACGAGCATGGGCTGCACTGCCTGCGCCGCAGGCCTCATTTAAAGCTGATCTGAGGTTCTACCTGCTCCAGCTACCCGCATCACTGCCGTAGAGAAGTTCTGCCCAACACACCGCCACGTAGCCGTCCAGCTTCCAGGAAGACCATGCTGCGGGTACAGTCCGGTCCGACAAAAGGTCAGCATTTGCAGCTCTTTCGCCGCTTTTGTCAGCTTATGTTTGACTGGGACCTTGTGCCCATTAATGTAACGGGAGGGACTCGGCCTATAAAAGCCCACCATGAATTCATTGTAAAGGGTGGAAGGGGAATGTCTGTTAGGGAACCACTGTGCCCATTGTAACCGTGCTTCTGCTTATAAATATAATCTGTATGCCTGGTTCTGTTCTGCTGCTTCTTTTTTTATGCTGCCTTTCTTTATATTCATGCCTTAGGCTAACCTGTGTCACGGCTCGTTGATTCATTTCAGCATTTGGTGATCAGGTGCCTCTAGCATTGCTTGTTTAAAGCACCCTCTGTATTTAATAGTTTAAAGGATACATAGAATAGATGTGGTAGCAGTTCCATAAGTTGTGTGTTACGTTGCTGGTCCGTATCTGGTGATTGATGCGCTGCCGTACTGTTAGTTCCTTGTAGGGAATGTCTGTTAGGGAGCCATTGAAGCTGTGCGGTTAAATTCTCTACACGACACATATACCTGGCTCTGATATCTCTAGGTTTGCTTTCTACCCATGTTAGTGTACGTATCTGGTGATTGATGCATTGCCGTGCTGTTAGTTCCTTGTAGGGAATGTTTGCTAGGGGATCATTGAAGCTGTGCATACACTGCTTAGGTATCGGAAGTACACATAGATTTTGCAGTTCTTGGTCATGCTTTGTGTTTATAATGCAATAAGTAGCGGTAATTGGTGTGTTCCCGCATCGTTAGTTCCCCCCCACCAACCTCCACGTATATTTGTAAATTCCTTCCTGTACATTTATCTCTTTCCTGCACTCTTAGCTTAAATCAGAAAACCCCCAAAAGGAGCCGGCCTTCTCCGGAGATTGGCTCGGAAGGCATCTCTTCCTTCCGGCCTTTCATGCTGGTGGGCGAATCTGGGCGCATTAACCCAAAATCCTTTCCTCATGGCAGATTCGTAACCAACAGTTTCTCTGGCACGCCCGGTGGGACCCCGGTCCCACGTTTGAAGAGAGATTTTCTGATCAGTCTCCACCTGGCGCCGACAGTGGTTCCTGAGCACTTGGTGAGACAAGGAAGTTTCTCACCCCCGACAGAATTGAAGCACCGGTGTTCGCTTCATTGCTGTTCCAAATCCGAACACCTGGCGACTCTCACGAACAAATCCTCTCGAGTCCGGAAGACCGGTCCCAGCACCTTCATGCACACAAGAAGGTGGCAAGCAAGGGATCCGAGAAGCCCGCCTGAGTTCTACGAACTGGACATCAACGCCCGAGGCGAAGTTCCCAGGCTGGCTGATCCGCGAGCTCGTTTCGACGAAGCCGAGGCTGAGATCCAAGAAGAGGCCGAAGCCGAAGTCGGAGGAGCCGAGTACGAAATAGAAGAGGCCGAGGAAGAAGAAGATCCTGCATCCTCGGAAAGTACCGACACTGAGTACACAACCGACGGCGGAGAAGAAGAAGAAGAAATGGCTGCCCAACAGCCGAATGACGATGATCTCTTCCCGGCGGTGGACTCTACGGGGCCCTTGGCCCTGGTCGGACAGCAAGCTGTGCCCCCTGCTGCTTTAAAGTCTATTCCCACATACGACGGCTACGGCAAGACGGCGTACGAGCACATCCAGGACATCCTTGCCCTGGCCGCACTGCATACTATCACCGATGAAAGTGTGAAGACCCGTCTGCTGGCCCTTTCCCTGAGGGGAAAGCTTCTCTACTGGTGGAGATCGCTGCCGTAGGGATCCATCACAGTGGTGGCCCCGCCTGCCGGAGGCTCGTGAAAGGATGCAACGAGTCCGCTGACCCTACTTCTCTACCGCATCGGCTCCAAGCTATCCGGAGACATCCTCAAGAGGAGGTGTCTGATTTTAACATCAGGTTTGCGAGATCCTGGAAACGGGTACCTCGCGAACTTCGGCCTTCAGCCGGCATGGCTGCTCACTACTATCTGAGATCCTTCAACTCAGACATATGCCTGCTGCTGAAGATCGCCAGAATTGACGAGTTTCCTGCGCTGTACGAGGCTGCCCAGCAAGTCGAAGCTGACATTATCTCCATCGGCAGACTCCCGTCCAGGGTGCAGGAACCCATTCATCCCGACTTCCCTGCATCCCAGCATCCTTCTGCTTCTGGTGGTGCGCCGTCCACATCAGGACAGCAACCCCAGTAGCAGTGGAATCCAGTGCCGGTCGTAACTCCTTACGGCCCGCCTCAGTTGCATTACCCTCATCCGCCTCCTCCCGCTCCTCATTTTCCAACACTTCCTGCTCCCCCGCAGTACGCACCTTATTCTAACCCTCCTCCATTGGCCGCATTGCCTCCACCGGCACAGTTGCCGCCTCCCGACAACAGCATCCAGAACACGATTCTACAAGAAGTGCGGGCTTTGGCCTCCGGATACCATGCCATGTCCAATGACATGACCGCTATGAAGAAGAAGCAGGCCCAGATGGACCTCGCTCCTAGGAGGCCATATGCGCCACCCGCGCTGACGAAAGACAAAGCCCCAGAACACCAGCCGCAGAGGCGTCCGCCTCCGAGAAATGCTGCTATAGAAGACCCGCCTGGTCCTCCCGACCAGGTCAACTGGTGCACTACGTGCAATGACCCGCATTCGGAGGAAGACTGCACTTTGCACCAGCACTACATCCAGACCTTGGCCGGCAGCGCCATAGAAGATGATGAACTGTACATGATCCCGGACGGCGAGGCCAACTTCGCCCTCCCGGAAGAGAATCTAGTGCCGCCCGCCAAGGAAGAAAAGAAAGCTGCGGATGCGGCCAAGCCTTTGCAAGTCTACGCAAGAAGAGAAAAGCCGCAGCCCGACGGGCTGCCACCATACAAGCGGTTGTGGCCTTACACAGCCCAGGAGAAGGCATCCAAAGATAAAGCTCCAGCCAAGCCTTCTCCAAGCAAAGGCTGCCCCTGCTCCACCCAAACCTCCAAAGAAGGGCCCCAACTCCGGCTAAGGCTCCCGTACTTCAGCCTCCAGCTGAAACCAAAGAACAAGCCCAGGAGAAGCTGAAGTACCCGTCTCCGACCAAGAGACAACGAGTTGAGGCCACCCAACAAGTATCGGACGAAGTATGAGCCGGCAAAACAAGCAGAAGGAGCTAGTACCTCGGGCTAAAGCATTGTAGACGAGTTGAAGAGAACTCCCGCTAGAATCAGCATGTACGATGCTCTTCTGCTCCTAGGCCAGGTGGATCTGCTGCAAGAATCACTGAAGAACATGAAGAGCGGCAAGCAGATACAGCCCGCTGTCCTGGTTCAACCTTTGACAGTCTCCGCCACTGGGAAGAACAGACCGCCACCCTTTTATCCGTCTTTACGGATGCAAGGGCACATAGTTCACAACCGCATGGTGGATTCTCGGTGCTTCCTCGACCGTGATGCCGAAGGCCGTCTCGCGATGAGATCGGGATGGAATACACACGGAGCAGCCAAGGCGTGCCGCAATTAGACGGCACCCCCGTCAAGACAGCTTGGTGTCATAAAGGACATCCCTATCCGACCGCACAAGGCTCTCGACATCGTGGTCATCCAAGAGGTCGTGGTTGTTGACTTGGAGCCTTACTTCGGCATGTGTCTCTCTCGGGAGTTCACCGCGGGTTGGGCGGGTACCGTCTCTAGACTACTCACACATGGAAGTGCCCTTCAAAGGAAGGAGACTGAAAATTTTTAATGAGAAGCCTTTCCCCTTCCTAGTAGACAAGATACCCGGAGGAGAGATGGACTGCATGGTCCAGTTGTCAGAGGAAGAGCTGGTGACAGTGGAGCTGACTGAGCAAGCCTTCGAAGTGCTACAGCTTGAAGATGAGTTCTCGTTGCGGGACTTCAATGCCGTAATCGGGACAGAGCAGGGCTGTTACTCCATTGTACAGCCCGAGAGGCTTGACATGTCAGCTGCGAAGGAGGTAGGACCTGCACCCGAAGAGCTGTGGAAGCTTTTCTTTGACGGCGCGCGATGCAAGAATGGCGCCGGTGCAGGGGTACTTCTGGTTTCTCCAACCGGAATCCATAAGGACTATACCTACAGGTTGGCCTGGAGCTGCACTAACAACTCGGCGGAATACGAAGCCCTGTGCTTGGGTTTGCGAAAGGCGGAGAGGCTCGGAATCAAACACCTGCAGATTTTCGGAGATTCATAGCTGGTGTGTCACCAAGTTACGGAGAAGTGCGCATCCAAACAACACTATCTTAGAGCGTACCGCAACCGGGTGTGGGACCTGATGGAGTCATTCGACTCATTGAATGTCAAAGCAATATCGCGTGAGAAAAACAAGCACGCTGATATTCTGGCGTCTGTTGGAGCCAGGTACGTTCCGGCTGAAGACGTTGTCCGAAAACCGAGCCGGTTCGCACTATCTACGTGCCTTCTGTGCTCGATAAGGACACCCACCGGCAGTGTTCGGCTGTGACGAGGAGATCGTCACATTCCCGGTTAACGAAGTGTGTGTAATCGAAGGTAGAGACCCCGATGACGAGCAATATGAGGGGTTGATACGAGTTACGGAATAATCACGTCCCAAAAGGACTGATTACATTAGAGAGTCTCTTTGATCAAAATGACAGAGCAATATCCCACAGAATCAAAGTAGACCCGAGGCAGTATGCTGACCTGGAACTTGAACCTGGTAAAACTATCAAGGTCGGAACAGACTGCACGTCGGAGGAACTGGAGCAGATCAGATCACTGTGCCAGGAGTTCCCCGACATCGTGGCCTGGTGCTACGAGGATTTGAGGGGGTATGACAGAATTGTCATCCAAAGATACTATTGAGCTAGAGGATGGCGCCAAGCCATTCCGACGAAGCGTAGGGCCGTGAATCCGAAGATTGAGGCCATGATGAAGACCGAGCTCTTGAAGATGCCGGAGGCCAAGATCATCTACCCCATCAAACATTCATCCCGGGTCGCGAATTTGGTGCCCGTGAGGAAAAAGAATGGCGACATTCGTCTCTCGTGTCGACTTCGAAACCTAAATCAGGCTTTCCTCCGGGACCACTATCCGCTTCCCCAAATCGACCAGATCCTACATATCGTTGCTGGAGCCCAGAGATTTTCACTTTTAGATGGATTTTCCGGCTACAACCAGATTTGGGTCAAAGACGAAGACCAGCATAAGACGGCGTTTACCACGAAGTGGGGGACGTTCGCCTATCAGCGCATGCCGTTTGGCTTATCCAATGCTGGTGCCACGTTCCAAAGGGCCATGGACCTGGCCTTCCGAGAGCTGCTCAATAAGATTATTGTCATCTACCTTGATGACATGACTGTTTTCTCTCACCAACGAGGAGATCATGTTTCGCACCTACGGCAAATATTTGAGAGTTGTCGAGAATTCGGCATTTCTATAAACCCGAAGAAGTCTGTCTTCGCGGTAAAGGAAGGAAAGCTGCTGGGACATGTCATCTCCGAGGAAGGCCTCGCCATTGACCCTGACAGAGCGTAAGCCCTCGTTCGCTTGCCAGCCCCCATCGACAAAAAAGGGCTGCAGTCCTTCTTCGGTCAGATTAACTTCGTGCGGAAGTTCATCCCGGACTTCGCACAGGTGATCAAGCCTATGGCCGAACTACTGAAGAAAGATACACTTTACGAATGGACCGATGAGAGAGAGCAAGCCTTCGAGGAGATCAAGGCCCGAATTGCACAAGCTCCGGTGTTGACAAACCCGGACTACTCCAAGGACTTCATCCTGTATGCAAGTGGGAGAACCCGAAAGTTACGCTGCAGTCCTAACTCGTAAGGGAAGACGATGGTGAGGAGCGCCCCATAGCGTTCCTCGAGCCAAGTGATTCTCGCCGCATGAAGAAAAGTACAATTTTATAGAGCGGCGAGTTCACGCTCGTTATGAAGTCCCTTCGGAAGTTCGTGCACTTTGTCTCCCGTAGCAAGACCACTGTCTTTGTGATTCACCCGGATGTTCGAAGCTTCATCTTACAAGGAGAACCGGGTCACAAGAGAGCGGGATGGATTGCAAAAATCCAGGAGTTCGACATTGAAGTGCGGCCCACCAAGCTTATCGTAGGCCGAGCCTTGTGTCGTGAATTGGCCCGAAGCGCCGTAGCCGGCATCTCCGCCTGTAAGTGGGAGGACACAACGACACGCATCTACCTAGCCGACTCCTTATCGGAGGGGAGTGATTGGACAGATGAACTGGTGAGATTCTTCTGCACCGGAAGATGTCCCGATCACCTGAACGCCTCACAACGAAGGAGATTTCGGCTAGGTGCACTTAGGTACACTCTTCGCCCCGAGGGGCTTTACTTCAAAAACATCGACGGCATCCTGTTGCGGTGCGTCAGAAAATCAGACCAGCCTAGGGTCCTCGGAGATTTTCATTCCGGGATGCCTGGGGGTCACCATTCTTCAAGGCCAACGGCCTTAAAAATAATAAGGGCCGGGTACTATTGGCCCACTCTGTTTGCGTACGCTCATGCGGTCTGCTCTAAATGTGATCAATGCCGTAGGTTTGCTGGCCGAAATGCAAAAGCACCCCCGCCCCTTCAACCGATTCAGAGCCGAGACTCCGTTCCAAAGAATGGGGTTTAGACTTCATCGGGGTGATTTCTCCTAACTCCTCTGCCGGCCACAAGTTTATTCTTACGACTATCGACTATTTTACACGGTGGGCATAGGCAATCCCGACCAAGAACGCAGACCAAGAAACGGTCATCAGGTTCATTGAGAGCCTGATTACCCGCTTCGGGGTTCCATAGTCAATTGTGACAGATAACGGTCCGGGATTTGTAGGCGCTGTACTCACGGAGTACACCGGCAGACTTGGCATCTATCACAAGATGTCTTCTAATTACTACCCGCAGGGGAATGGCCTTGCCGAGTCCACTAACAAGAACCTCCTGAAAATCATCCGGAGGACCATTGACAGAAACAAGCGGACTTGGCACTTGCTCCTGAACCGGGCGCCGTGGGCGGACAGAGTTGCGTTCAAGAAATCCCTCATAACGTCCCCCTATGCGCTCGTCTATGGCAAAGAGGCCGTCATGCCATCACACATCGAGATCCCTGCCCTGTGGATGATTGACGAAGACAGAGGCAGCGGAGACCCGGTGGACGACAGACTGTGCCAACTCCCCGCAGCTTGGAAGAAGACAGAGAAAGTGCATACCAGGCCTTCACTGATCACATTGCAGCCACTCAAGGCTGGTTTGCCAAAGGCACCACTGCCCGAGTTTTCGAAATCGGGGACCTAGTGCTGAAGTGGGACTCATATAAAGCAAAGCCGGGTAATCACGGGAAGTTTGATGCTCTCTGGGAGGGCCCTTATCAGATTGCCCCGGTGAACCAGTTTAATGCCTATGTACTTCGGGATATGGAGGGTCAGCTCCTGCCTATCCCTGTCAACGGGTTCCACTTAAAAATTTACCGCTGCTGAAGGTGCCCGAGTGGCCCTTCCTTGTAAAAAATTTCCCTTATGCACTTTCATTTCCCAGCATGTACAGCTTCCAGTTTTCAGCTTTTAATTTTATTTTTTATTTTTTGAGCTTAACTGTGGCATGGGAGAGAAAGACAGACTTCGCAGCGAAGTCTGTCGTCGCCCCTCAGGAGGGGCGAAGTTCGGCTGCGCAAAGAAAGGAGAAAGCAAACAAAGAAAAAAGGGGCAAAAAATTGGCTAAGTGTTGGCCGAAGTCCGACTTCGCAGCGAAGTCGGGCTTCGGGCCAGCCAAGGTGCGAAGCTCGAACGGAGAAAAAGGCAAAGGCAAAGAAAGCGGACTGCGCCCAACCTTGGGCGAAGTCCGACTTCGCACGCGAAGTCCGACTTCGGCCGGCTTGCGTGCGAAGTTCGAACTGCGCACGACCTCCGCGCGAAGTGCGAACTTCGCGCGAAGTTCGCACTTCGCCCGAACTTCGGGCGAAGTCCGAACTCGCTTCAATGTTCACACCGCGCAGTCGACTAGTCTAAGGGAGCAGAAAAATGTTAAGTGTTAGGTTGCGAAGAAACCAGACTGCGCTCAATCCTTGAGCGCGGCAAGGAAAAGAAGAAGGAACGGTTCAAACGCGCACTTCGCGCGAAGTTCGAACTTCGCCCGAAATTCGGGCGAAGTCCGACTTCGCCGGCGAAGTCGGACCGCGCCCAACTTTGGGCGAAGTCCGACTGCGCCTCGTTTTCTGGGCCAGTTTGGGCAAAGGTTTAAAAAATGAATAAAATATTCAAAAAGGTTCCCAAGTCGGGCCCAAGGCGCGTTTGTAACCATTCTAAAGTGGGTTTCCGCACCAATGGTTCTTTCTTGAGCAGTGTGCCCAGATGGTGGCAGTGACGTCAGCCATGGCGCAGCGTCCAAGACAGAATTAATGATTGCACGTTCCTCAACGAAAGTGCAAGCAAAAGAACATGGCACGTCTGCCGGAGTGCACTTTTTCCAAACATTCTCCTGCGCAGCCACCCAAGAACCTTAACTCAGCCGACCTACCCCCTCCTGCGCGGCATTAATGGCGCTGTCTTTATCTAGAAAAGGGGGTCAGATGTTTTCAAACATTCCAGATTGCACAGATTATTCCTCGGACGGTGCAAATTATTCCTGTGACAACGAAATCTGCCGCAGACGCCCTGAACTCGTAATTATTGCTGATTCGGAGAGATGGACAGAGGAAAGATGCCAGTGTCAGCACAGTCCAACGAAAGTGGCGAACCAAAGGATTTACCGCGGCCGGGCGTTTTCAGAAGTGAAACCCCGCCAGAGAGAAAGTCAAAGTCCCGGACTAAAAAAGTACAGCGTGGGCAAGCCCCACCACCTCCGTTAAATTACTTGGCGGGATACAAGGACGGCTCTTTTTCTATGAGCTTGACGAAGCTGCGGGCAAATGTGGAGAGTTGGGCCGACAAAGTTTCGCCCTCCCACCATTTCGGAGCGGCGTACAAATCCAATCTTTTCAGATTCTTGTGCCCTCCCGTCCACCAATGCCCGGAACTGGTAGACCTAATTGTCAGACACTACAGACCAGTTACCCGGCAAATTTGCAGCTCCAACGGTAAACCCTTGTTCACACTGCGCAGGGAGACTGTCCAGCCAGCTTTCGCCCCAGGGTTGGAGTATGACTCCAGCACCATCCTCAGAAAGATAAATTTGGGCGAGCAGACGGGACGTTTCACGCAAACAAAAAGGATGAGGGATTTCCTCAATTCAGAGCTGAACGCCCCGCTTGCAGCTGGACAGTGGCCAACTGGCCCCATGCCCTTGGCACAATTTCAGAGCAAGTACTTGTACACCATTTTGGCATCGATTCTTGGCTGCGACTCTGATGAGCTGGTACAGCCGTACCAGCTAGCGCTGGCAGAATGTCTCCTATGTGGAGAATCCTACGAACCGGCAGCACAGAGAAGTGGGAAGCGTCCCATCTCTTTCGACTGGGCAGACTGGCTGGCTTACGCCATTCACTCCAGCTCGGTCAAGATCCAGAAGAGGCAGTCCACCGATTTTCGTTTTAGTTCTGTTCTAGCCTGGCTTTGTTTGTACCATTTGCACTCCCTGATGCCGATCCCGAACCTGAAGAAGGTCAACGAGAAGGGAGAGCCACAGCCCGTCTATAACTGGACGGATGACTTATACCGGAAAGGGTCCTACTACAAGTTCAACTTCAACTTTCCGGGATTCGTCATGTCAGTCTTCAGTGAAAGCGAAATCCCCCGCCCCCGAGAGAAATGACGAGCGCTTTGATAAATCAGAAGCTCGGGGACGTTTTCAGACTGACGCAAGGAATTGTGGTCAGAATCTACGGATTCAAGGGCAAACCCCATTTGCTGCCCTACTGGTGCTCGGAGCATCTGTTCGGGATGGAGGTTGCCCGACAAATGGACTATGTTGAAGAGGAGTTCGGCCTAGGAAAGAAGAGAGGACAGATTTTTCAATATCCTCTTTCCTGGGCAAACGTTGAGATTTTTGAGGTAGGACAGCATGTCTACCTCGAGCAGGAGTTTTCCCGGATTGGCCTGGTTTTGTTGCCGCAGCGCTGGAAGTATGACCCGTATGGGATAAGGGGAAAGTTCACACATCTCTGCCCCCGGGCGGATATAACTGAAGATAGATGCGATGTGGTCCATGTGGACCTTGACTGGGAAATTGAATTGATGGAAGCTTCTCCTCCCTGGCAGGATTTTTACTGCGAGGAGGTGACATATGACCCCAAGCGAAACCCGGACCACCAGTTCTCATCTCCAGGGTTCAAAAAATTTCTATCCAAGATAGCAGGCCTTAACTGGTCTAAAGAAAAGATTACTGAATGCTGGAAGATGAGATGCCGCACGCAAAGACGACAAATCAACAAGGAGAAATCTGGCCGTAGATGACGACTTTTCGGTTCTCTATGACCAACATCATGACAACTCGGCGGCCGTTCGCATATCAAGGTTACGTTCCCCGAGGTCCCTTTGAAGACTATAAAGGAGGGTCTTCCTCCCAACAGTTGTACACTTCGGCAACTGCCAGCGTGGGCCCAACAGACATCCAGGTCGATCCAATGCAGCCCGTGGCTTCCAAGGCGGCGCCTGAGAAGGCGAAAGAATTAGTCAAGGCAACGCCCGAGGCAATCCCTCAGGCACAAAAAAACGCCAGTGCCGCCAAAGGGCAGACCGGTTGCGGCAGACCTTCTGCAAGTCAAACCCCGGTACAAGTTTACCGTGGGAGCATCAGCGCCTGCTGCACCTGCTTCATCTCCTTCCCCTGATCCGACCGTTATTCCAGAAGAGAAGAAGCGGAAGAGAGTTGAGAAAATCAGGCGACCTAGCCTGATAGTGCAGCAGCCAGTCGCAGAGCCGCAGCCGCGTCCTGCCGCCGCAGAGACAGTTTCTCTGGGCAGTCCCAAGCCAGCCGCCGAAATCAAACGCACAGACATCCATCCGACATCGGCTCAGGCGGAGCCCGCAGGTACGTTTGCTGCCCCTGTCTCTTTGGTCTCATCCAGTCCTACTCCCACTCCGTCCCCCGCTCAATCTGAGCAAGCCATGACCGCATCCTCCTCCCCGTCTCCGCGCCCTTCTAGCGGCCCCCATTCTTTCGATCAGCTTGCTCAGAACCCTAACGTTTCTCTATCTCTGAGCACAACTCCAAACCCTTCGCCTGAAGTTAGTGCTGAGGCCGCCCATTCACCGTCACATCCACCGTCTCAGCCGCTTCAAACCCTCACAGTATCAGCCGCCCCCATCTCCATTTCCCGGTCGCCCCCACAAGCGGCCGATTCTTCCAAGGTCCGTCCGGTTCCTCCTGATCCCATCCCCGCAGGAGAGACGTCTCAGCAAAACCCTAGGCTGGGGGAACCAGATTTTATGGACGACCTCCAGAATACAGACGACTTGCCCCTGGCAACGAGAGCTGTAGAGTATTCTGTCTCTTTCCTCCAGAACCTGAAACGGAGGAGACCTGAAGAGATAGCCGCCCGGTAAAACGCGCCAAGTACGATTTCGGGAGGAGAGTGCTTACAACAGAGAAGATAATCCCAAAAGTGAAGAAGCCTCTCCGGGAAATGACCAGGGCGGACTACGAGCTCCAGACAAAGGAGAAGAGCTTTGACGACATCAACAAGCAATATGAGATTCAGACAATCATGCGCAAAGCTGATAATCTCTTTGTCAAAAGTCTGGAGGAGCAGGAAGAACTTTTCGGGTTGCAGGATAAAACAAGGCAGCTTGAAGAGGACCTGTCTAGGTCCACTGAGCAACTGGAAGCGGCGCGGCAAGAAATAGATGAACTCAAAGCCCAGCTGGCCGCTTCTCAGAGAACAAGCCGCAACCGAAAAGCAAGCAGCCTTGGAGCAGATTTCTCAGCTCCAAGAGTCTTTGAAGCAGGCGCAGTCGCAACTTGCAGAGAGAGCATCTCAAGCGACGGTCTTTTCAAAGACAAAGGTTAAGGAGATGAGGGCTGGTTTGCTGCGGGAATGCAAGCCCCACACCTATAAGGCGATGGCAGTTCTGGATTTCGCATCCAGAATTCAAGAAGTTTCTGCCCAGGGAAAGCCTGTGGTAGAGGAGGCCGAACGTCAGGCGAAGCAATGGCTGGACCTGGCGGTAAATCTTCAGGAGCGCGAGCGCAACGGCCTCCAATTTTCTCCCGTGTCCTCATTCGCTGCAGAATGGGCAGGTGCAAGGGTGACCTTGCACAAATATTTCAAAAAAGTTGAAGAGGTGAGAGTGGCCAGACGAATGCTAGACGCATTCGTACATGAAAGAGACATTTGTCTGGCCCCCTTTCGCGCTCTTTCTGAACTAGGGTGCCCAGGTTTTGTTGAGAATGGCGAGCTTCTCACCCTAGATCAGGTGAAAAGGAATTGGCAGTCCTTCGAAGCATATACAGCTGAAATTGATAGCTGGACTGAGCCAATCCAAGACAATCAGGTCACTCAGATGGTGTCCAAATATTGCAAGATCAGCTCCTACTTCCAGGAGTTAGAGAAAAGATACCTCACCATCGACCTGCACGCGGTCGCTGCTTTCCACGCAGCATTAGAAGATGTAGCTGACCGCCGGCCATTCGAGGCAGAGGCCTGGCGCCAAGCCCAGGCCGCATACACTCGCATCTGCGAGGCAGAAGCAAGAGATGGAGAGCTTTCGGAAGGTGATTCTGAGGGGGCAACTGACAAAGATGAATCTGAAGAACAGTTGCCGCAAGGAGAACAGCTAGAGCAGCAAAAGGCAGGGGTTCCTCTCGCACCCAAAGGATGAAGGCATGGATTCTTTGCGCCGAGGCGAGCTCGACACCCCGCGAGCCGCCAGAAATGTTGTCACATTTTGCACGGGGTGCAATGTCTTCAATATTGTAACAAGTTGCTGCTCTTCTTTTCCCCTCTTCCTCTATTTTCCTTCCTTCTTCTCTCCCTTTCCTTTTCTTTCCCGCATTCTCTTTCTTTCCCCCTTTCTCGGAGTCCCCCAGTTGATTTTTTAACTTTCCAGCAAGTTACCTGAAAAATGGCTAAGTGTTGGTGCGAAGTTCGCACTTCGCCCAGTTTTGGTGCGAAGTTCGCACTTCGCCGCCTGGTGCGAGTCGCTTTGGTGCGAAGTCCGACTTCGCCCCACTTTCCCGGGCGCACCTTGCAACCGGCAGACCGGCAGCCGACGGAAGAAAGATCAAGTGCTGGAGCAAGTCCGTACGGCGGCAGACACCGCTCCACTCTGTGCGCAGTCCGACTTCGCAGCGAAGTCGGAGTGCGCCCTTGACAGGTGCGCAGTAGGGGAACAAACCCAGAATTTGACCAAGGCATGAAGGCCTTCCCGACTGCACTGTATTCTGCCCGCGCAACCCGAGACGCTCTGATCCCAAGCGAAGTTGGATAACCTGCCTTTCAAGGCAGACACGTGTCAAACAAAGATCATCCATCATCCGACAAGTGTCCAGCCTTCGGGATTTGAGCCGAAACGTGCCGAGCAAAAGGACAAGCATGGGCTGCACCGCCCGCGCCGAGAGCCTCATTTAAAGCCGATCTGAGGTTCTACCTGCTCCAGCTACCCGCATCACTGCCAGAGAGAAGTTCTGCCCAACACACTGCCACGTAGCGGTCCAGCTTCCAGGAAGACCATGCCGCGGGTACAGTCCGGTCCGACAAAAGGTCAGCATTTGCAGCTCTTTCGCCGCTTTTGTCAGCTTATGTTTGATCGGGACCTTGTGCCCATTAATGTAACGGGAGGGACTCGGGCTATAAAAGCCCACCATGAATTCATTGTAAAGGGTGGAAGGGGAATGTCTGTTAGGGAACCACTGTGCCCATTGTAACCGTGCTTCTGCTTATAAATATAATTTGTATGCCTGGTTCTGTTCTGCCGCTTCTGTTTTTTATGCTGCCTTTCTTTATATTCATGCCTTAGGCTAACCTGTGTCACGGCTCGTTGATTCATTTCAGCATTTGGTGATCAGGTGCCTCTAGCATTGCTTGTTTAAAGCACCCTCTGTATTTAATAGTTTAAAGGATACATAGAATAGATGTGGTAGCAGTTCCATAAGTTGTGTGTTACGTTGCTGGTCCGTATCTGGTGATTGATGCGCTGCCGTACTGTTAGTTCCTTGTAGGGAATGTCTGTTAGGGAGCCATTGAAGCCGTGCGGTTAAATTCTCTACACGACACATATACCTGGCTCTGATATCTCTAGGTTTGCTTTCTACCCATGTTAGTGTACGTATCTGGTGATTGATGCATTGCCGTGCTGTTAGTTCCTTGTAGGGAATGTTTGCTAGGGGATCATTGAAGCTGTGCATACACTGCTTGAGTATCGGAAGTACACATAGATTTTGCAGTTCCTAGTCATGCTTTGTGTTTATAATGCAGTAAGTAGCGGTAATTGGTGTGTTCCCGTACTGTTAGTTCCCCCCACCAACCTCCAAGTATATTTGTAAATTCCTTTCTGTTCATTTATCTCTTTCCTGCACTCTTAGCTTAAATCAGAAAACCCCCAAAAGGAGCCGGCCTTCTCCGGAGATTGGCTCGGAAGGCATCTCTTCCTTCCGGCCTTTCATGCTGGTGGGCGAATCTGGGCGCATTAACCCAAAATCCTTTCCTCATGGCAGATTCGTAACCAACAGGTCATAAGACCTAAAAAACTTGTTTCTTTTCCCTTAGCTAATAGCAGATAAAAAAAGCCAACCTTTCAATTTATTTGTTTCAGCCAATGTTCCATAAGGACACATTCCAGGGTTCAGGAGCTGTGTTGAAGACACAACCTGCGCAGTCCAAAATGCGTACAACCATCTCGGTGTCCTCCCAGAAACCTGTCCTGCCATCCTAGAAATGCATCTCACCATCTCGCACCATCCTTGTCCTAGATACTTTATGGAACACAGGTTTCAGGCTTTAGCAAATAAGAAATCTGTACAATTGCATGATAAATTGATTTATTAAGTCTAAATACTTAAAAGCCATTATCAGGAGGGAAATCCATGAGGACCCTATGCTCTTAAATCAATAGCTCTTACATTATTTTTAAGAAACAAAGTGTGAAACTATATTAACATTCATGGATGACCAATGTAGGTCAATATAACCCATAAGTACAGTTGGTTACAATACCAATCAGCACAAAGGAAACCCTTGTATAAACTATCATCCATGGCCACCACTATCATACTTAACCCCAACAGAAGGCATGAGGAGTGAGGAAGTGTCGTTTTTCAGTTAAAAATCATAACTGCTCAACTGCCTCTTCTGGAGTTGGCACCAGTCAGCAAGGTGCCAAGTGGCAAGTGACAGTTGCTGCTTTGCCTCTAGCACCTGGCACTAGAAAGACGCCTGTGGTGGATTGTGGAGTCTGGTAGTGACATGGGATACTACTGCCATACGTATTTCTGTCTGGGTGTGTGGGCAACATAGACGTTGGCACCAAAGCAAATATGGAGCCAAAATGTCAGGATGCCAAAGCTGTTGTTGGTACAAGGAATGGATCAAGGTGCTGCAAGACATCATGGCATTAGTCTGTCTAGTCAAGAGTCCAGATAGGCACCAAGGTCTACAAGCTGACCATATTGTAGTGTCATGGTTCCTGAGGACTTGAGCAACATCTGCTTTGCTCAGATCAGATGTACCCATGGGAATTCCCCCCTTGAACCTTGGAAGGTCTAAAGAGCAACGGCCTAACCCACCCAAACTGTTAGAGATTGTTATATCCCTTATATTGTTAAGATTCACCTCTATAGCTTGTGATGCCTTGAGATGATCTGATTGTTATATCCTTCACATTGTTAGGAGTCATCTGCAATATTTTGTGATGCCTTAGGAAGAACTGCTTCTAAAATATATATGGCTTGATCTTGTCAAATAGTATCCCAAAGGGAAAATTTAGCCACCACTTTCCTTAAAAAGGGTGGGTTCAAAAAGAACTACCAACAAAGTTCACCGTACACTTGTGATGGCTCGTTTTGAGTGTCGGCAATCTCTTCACTATATTGGTCAACTCTTTCCTTCCTCATCCAACAATGATCTCGCAAGGCCTTCTATAGATTGGTTATGACAAAATCCAAGATGAACAATTGATAAACAGTCCTTTTTCTACTATTAGTACGTTGTTCACCTTTATGTCATATCATTTGCTCCCACCAGTTTGAATTTATATGGACATACTCTAGGGGACTCTAATTCTTGCCAAGCATTTTCTAGGAGTACAATGATGTTTGATCCCTTGTCGACAATCATTTTTGTCTATCTATGTCACAACTCTTACAATATGATTGGCTGCCATTCCATGTCAATCATGACAACTGGGTTCATGTACTTCTTAGGTTGATGTTGCTACTCTTGTCTCACAGATGACTCTTGTTTCATAGATGGCGTGTCCAATCCTCAACAAATTTTGCTAACTCAAGAATACTTTGAAACAATTATTCCATCTTCCTGGGTCTCAATGCCCATGACACTGACTTAGAATCTCTAAATTAAAGTAGGGTGTGGATGCTTCCAAACTTGGGTCTTTCAATGTTTGCATCATTCTTAATTCCTATTAAAGGAAACTCAAATAGATCATTGAGGATTTATCATCCAAATTTCAATTCCATGCATGCACTAGTTATGAATGTCTTGCATTACTCTAAGCAAAATTGGAATAACATGTACGATTCTACCATAGACCATGGGTAAGACCAGACGATCTTCCCACATTGTCTACATCGCCTCTTTCACACACTGATGTAACGACGTTTAGTAGTTTGTGCGAACTACTCTGACCTTGCACTTCTTCTAAGGCATTTATTGGCATGTCACTCACCTTCTCGTTCGTATTTCTACTTCAAGGTGATTATGAGGATTGTCATCTTCTGGCTCAAGGATTGGTTGCATTCTTGGCGCATTCCTCCTAGATTGCCTTGTAAGTGGTGAACTTGAAATACCATTGCTTGTGTTAAAATTGAGTGCATATGAGCTCTTGCTCGAATCACTAAAGCTTGTGGAAGAGATACTGGCAATATTCGTTCGCCAGTGCCTCCCATATTCTCCGATATTGTTAGTGATCTAAGTCCTTCACCTTCTGTGTTTGGGAACTATACATGAACTCGTACACGTCTTTGCTCTATAGAATGAGGTTCCAACTCCTCTTGTTCTATCACAGGTCATTCTCTCACATTCCCAAACAATTGTCTCAATCCTAGTCACTATAGGTTTGTCTTCTTTTGCATCTACACCTTCTTGCTTAGTTTGGCTTGATTCTCCCTCTTACCGAACCACTATCCCTTCGAATTCTTGTGAAACTGATGTGGTGTTGTCACTAGCCTTCCTTTACTATTGTCATTCTTCCTCCTTGCTCAAAATCAACCATATTTACTTTTGCTTTCACTTGATATGGTTTCAATTTTGACTGTTTTGGGTATGACTAGCCCATCCAATTTCTGCAATTTTACTATGCCATTATCCATCATCTCAATTACTTGGAAGGGTCCAAGCCATAAAGTCTTCAACTTCCTTGGCTTGATCTCTCTTTTGCCGTTATATCTCAAAACCAAGTCACCTGGGTTTAATTCCATTTTTTGAAAGTGCTTGTCATACCACAACTTTCTTCGTTGTTGAGCAATTTTTGTTGCCCACTGCGCCATCACCATTTCCTCATCCAGTTTCACCAGTTTCCTAATAGAACCTGAAGTATTAATGCTACATGATGCTTGAAATATTTTCTCTAGGAATGATTTATCTATCTTTGTTTTTACTTTGAGCAGATCAATTAATTTTTTTTGCTTTACAACCAATTCTTTGAGATCTTGAAGTGAAAGTAAGGCCATATATAGAATGCTCCCAAACTCCAAAGGAACTAAAAAATCTTTCTTTTCATTATCAATTGCTTCAATAAGCCTAGCATGAAGATAACATTCCATGGTAGTAAAATTCTCTTCTATCACCTCACTATAGATCAATCTTGAACCAAGATCTAAGTGGCTTCTCTAACCACTTATGTGCTCTTTAAAATGGCGACTCTTCTCCTTAGTCTTAATGTTGTCTTCACTTAAAAACAAGAGCTACGTATGTGAGCGCCTTCTCTTGAGTCTAACACTGCAATGTAAGGTAAATGGTTGCAAGTGGTGCTTAACATCTCTATTGCACCTTCAAACTTCAACGCCTTTGCCAAGTGGCGCTAAGACCCTTTGCTTTCCATTTCAACAATCTCACAGTAGATACCTTATCCAATGCCTCCTTTAGAGCATTATGTAATTGATGATTTTCACTTATTCGCAGTCTCTTCGCTGTGCGCCTAGGATATCTTCAACACGTGGTTTCTATTCTCTTGATTGCATGAAAAGTGTGTTCTCCACGTTGCAGGCGTTCTCTTCTATTCCGCCCTAATCTCCAACGTCTTATTCTAACTCGTTTCAACGCTCACTTCACTGCAATTCTTGGTGCAATTCCTTCTTGTTTGCGAATACCTTTGTCTCCTTTCCAAACGCTCGATCATGTTGTGACGATTATGTGGTGCTCAACTGGTGGATTCAGTGCCTCAAATCTTTCTGTGCTTAGTTGGCTGTTCGTCCAAGATAAGACTTGGGTAAAGCACCTTCAATTTCACCTTGCAATGTGTTGTCGTTTCGTTGTCTCTTCTGTGTTGATATGCAATGAAAGATAGCCTTCTTAGTAGATGTTTTTAGTGCAATATTTTTACGTAGATATCCAGTAGATGATAATCTCCTTATATGGACTCTTATGTTGCAGGTAAATGCTTCCGTGGGGACTGGATATAGCAACAAATATGGTGTATTTAGACACCTTGAACTTTGATTAGTGTGACCCCTTCAATTGCTTTCTTCCCAACTCGAAGTTGGCACCTGTGATCGCTGAGCTGGATGCTTTGAAGACGTGTCTTGCAGGCTGTTATAGTGTCCTTGGGACACTTTGTCTTTTGCCTTCTTCCAATATTGGGTATGTAATGTCCCCTTCTAATCAGCTAGTGGGAGCACATTGAGACTAGCCTATACACGGGTTCCCGTAGGCTATGTCATATGGATGAGAGCCTTTGGAGATATTTGAGACAGCTTTTGGATTCTTAGAGCTCAGTTTTGGTGGTCGTTCGGGATCAAACGGAGCTAGGATGCTGGAATTGCTATTTTTAGCAATGTCGGGTTTTAGGGTTTCTTGCCGAGCGGACAAGGGGATGTTGTTCTACAACGAAATGGGTATCCAGAACAGGTTTCAGTTGGTCAATCGGAGTTTCATAAGGCAGAGTTTTTAAAGCGCAAAGCTTGGCTTTATTAAGTGAATTATTAAATTCATTTTATAAAGTTAAAACTTTATATTATAATTAAAGGGAAAGAAATATGTTTATCCCACATTGAGCGCGAAAAAAAGAGTTTGCCAAGGAGGAGCCTATTTATTCAGTGACTTGGTCTCATTTTAGACATTCTGGTTTATGTTATTTCTTCTCTTGGAGATTAAGGCCGACGGCTGATATTTCTTCATCGAAAGGGACGGAAACCCCAATCGATAACCCGACGGACGAAACCCCGAAGGACAGATCGGTTCCATTTCAGGGATCGACAGTGTGCAGATTGTTGAAGTTCTGAGGACGGAAACCCTCAGTATTGGAGAAGGGAGCTGGACGAAAACCCAGTTCTTGGCTGGTGAATTCACTCAGGATTCACGCTTATGTGATTCAATCAAAGATTCAGAGGTTTATAGTCCATCGCTTGGAGATAATAGCAAATTGGTATGTTTATAATGATATTCTAAGACATTTATCCATCTGGAATTTCTAAACATTGTTGTTAATTTGTTGATATGAATTAATAAGCTATTTTGATTATGGGTTCTGCATAAAAATCGATTATTCAGTGTTAAATCCATCTGGGTATCATTGCATGCTGTTGTTATTGGCTTCTTTCATTTGGGTATTATTGCATGTTCAAATTAATCCATAGTTATTGCAAAAACACCAAACACAGAACAGGGGGGGACATTACAGTGGTATCAGAGCTGGTTTTTCCTGCCAGCCTGTTCAGGGTTTCATTGCGAATTTTGTGAAGTCTTCTATCGAAGACAAAATTCTCAGGTTTGATTTGGTGGAAATAATTCTTTGTCTGAAATTATATTGCTTGAAAATTTGCGGAGTATAGAAGATTAGCAGAAGTTAGGGTTTGGTTGCCGTTTTCAAATCTAGGGTTTCTAGTTTCGGGTATTGGTGATTTGAATACCCATTTGGTTGATTTGGGCTTTAAGAGTTCTGGGTATTGTTAATTCAGAGCTCAGGTCATTCCTGCCAGCCTGTGGAAGCCTCAAATTAATTTCAGATTCATGGCGTCTATTAATGACTGGACTAAGAGACAACGTGAGTGGGATAAGACCCAGCATGAGATAGAACAGTCCCTCAAAAATTTAGCTGCAATGATGAAAATTTCTCTACCAACAGGTGCTCCTCCGGTCAAGATTGAACCTTTATACACTGAGTTGCCAATACAAGTTGGAATTAAAAGAGATGAGCTTGCTGTCCCAACAAGAAATGACAAAGGAAAACAGAAGTTGGTAGGTAAAACAGTGGCTTCTGAAGTTTCACAGGATAGAGGACCTCCTCGTATAAGCAGGAACCAGTTGAGGAGAGAGAACAGGTGTCTCACATGTCACCAGACTTGGACATTTGGTCATGTTTGTGGAACCTGTAATGTTAGTAATTTATTGCAGCCACACATAGTTCAGGACAGCGGAACAGTTGAATTTATAACAGATGCTTCATCTCAGGAGGTAAGCAGGATAGAGACTCAAAATGATTTGGGTGGTGATGAGCTGGTAGAAGATGGTTTGTCACAGGTTGAATCCATATCAGATTTTCAGGATGACCTGGTTAAGGAATATTTTGATGATAATAGTGATGGGGCAAAAATTGTGGGTTTACATGCAGAACAATCCATTGACAGTTATGGGATTTCTTACAACAGGTTGAGTAGCCATTTGTCTGTGCATAATGATGACAATTATGATGTTCCTGAAGATCCTAAGTACGATGAATTGGAAACCCATGATGATTCTTCTTTGAGTTCAGAGGTAGAGAGGATCAACAGGGTGTTGGATGGTGAACCGGATAACCCACAGGTCCCAGGATTGGAGAGCGGAGATGAATTTCCTTGTGATCATGGTACTGTTTTCGATGAAGATGAAGTTAATTCATCTTGTGGGTCCACTTCCGGAGAGATGTACAATGGAAGTAAGAAAGTGGAGAATGCTGATTTGGTTGCTAAATCAGCAATTGTTGACGACTCTTGGGTTGAGAATGAATCAGTTATAACTTCGATACACGAAGTTGGCGAATGTAGTGTTAAAAGGGATGCTAATATTGATCATTATGCTAAGGTGGTCAAATCAGAAAAATTCTTGTGTGCTGTTGATCGTGAATTAGAACCTGAAGCAAAGCAAACTTGGAAAGACAAATTGCAGGTCACAGATGGGCAGATTGTCCAAGCCTTAACCCACTTGGACAGCACACATAAGTTGGCTGAATACCTCCTCTGGATTGCCCAGCGACAAGAGCGACATGAAGGTTTGACAAAAAGCGTCTCTGTAAAAAGCATGCAAGCAATTAAAAATGCTTTAGAGAAGATCAAATCAGATTATTTACAGTTGTTGTCTGATAGGGACTTGGCTGTTCGTTTTGCTGAGGAGTCTTACCAAGAACTCACCAAAAAGGAGAAGATAATTAACAAACTTAACCTTGAGTTAAGTTTTGTTCACAAAGAAGAAAATTGGTCAACTGTTACAACCACTCAGAAGGAACAACCCGAGTATGATGTTGATGCAGGTTCATTTCCTTGTGTTATGATTGGCGAAACATCTCCTGACTTCGTGTGCAGAATGTTGAGAGTTGTAGCACAGGTGATTGTATAGACCCTTCCATGGAACCAGTTGGTGAAGTTCAGATGGACTGTATAGTGAGGTATGCTCATAGTTTTTCTTTCAGTCCACATGTTGATGATTTGACCATGTCATATATGAATGGGAAGAAGGGTTGGTATAAGGAGTTATATGTATCACCTTGGCATGAGGTGCTCTTCCCTATAGTGGTAGAATCAGCTTCTTGTTGGGTTCCTCGTTTGTCAATCCAGAATGGGTACTCCGTTGAGTCTGCAGAATAATTCAGTTGTAGTCATAGTGGCACAACAGAAATTATTAAATTTCGGGAATGACAAAATCCCTATTTGGCTATGGGATCCAGGAATTCCTCTGAGGGATGGATTGTTTTATAGAGTGGCAGAGCTCGACAGAGTTACCGGGGCCGGTTGTATCGGTTTGGTGACAGAGCTTGATAGTGTTTTCAGTTTCTGGGATGACAGTTCAGGGCAGTGTCTTCATCATGAGACATTCTTCAGATTTATTTGGGATCCTGGCATACAGATCATATTGCTTGAGGACAAGCAATATTTGGGAAGGGCGGACCGTAATGTCCCCTTCTAATCAGCTAGTGGGAGCACATTGAGACTAGCCTATACACGGGTTCCCGTAGGCTATGTCATATGGATGAGAGCCTTTGGAGATATTTGAGACAGCTTTTGGATTCTTAGAGCTCAGTTTTGGTGGTCGTTCGGGATCAAACGGAGCTAGGATGCTGGAATTGCTATTTTTAGCAGTGTCGGGTTTTAGGGTTTCTTGCCGAGCGGACAAGGGGATGTTGTTCTACAACGAAATGGGTATCCGGAACAGGTTTCAATTGGTCAATCGGAGTTTCATAAGGCAGAGTTTTTAAAGCGCAAAGCTTGGCTTTATTAAGTGAATTATTAAATTCATTTTATAAAGTTAAAACTTTATATTATAATTAAAGGGAAAGAAATATGTTTATCCCACATTGAGCGCGCAAAAAAGAGTTTGCCAAGGAGGAGCCTATTTATTCAGTGACTTGGTCTCATTTTAGACATTCTGGTTTATGTTATTTCTTCTCTTGGAGATTAAGGCCGGCGGCTGATATTTCTTCATCGAAAGGGACGGAAACCCCAATCGATAACCCGACGGACGAAACCCCGAAGGACAGATCGGTTCCATTTCAGGGATCGAAAGTGTGCAGATTGTTGAAGTTCCGAGGACGGAAACCCTCGGTATTGGAGAAGGGAGCTGGACGAAAACCCAGTTCTTGGCTGGTGAATTCACTCAGGATTCACGCTTATGTGATTCAATCAAAGATTCAGAGGTTTATAGTCCATCGCTTGGAGATAATAGCAAATTGGTATGTTTATAATGATATTCTGAAGACATTTATCCATCTGGAATTTCTAAACATTGTTGTTAATTTGCTGATATGAATTAATAAGCTATTTTGATTATGGGTTCTGCATAAAAATCGATTATTCAGTGTTAAATCCATCTGGGTATCATTGCATGTTGTTGTTATTGGCTTCTTTCATTTGGGTATTATTGCATGTTCAAATTAATCCATAGTTATTGCAAAAACACCAAACACAGAAACGGGGGGGACATTACAGGGTAGATGATGAAAAATAAATACTTATAGCAATCTGATTTTCCCTGCTATTTGAGACTATCCTTTCTTCTTTCAATGTTTCTTAACTTGTCTCCCTTTCCTTGGAGATACTTCTTGTTTAGAGCTTTCTTGAATAGCTCTAACAATATGCTATGCAAATGTAGAGTAGAATGATTTAGACGTTTGCCCCCTTGTGCTCTCAAACGGAGCCTCTTGACTTCTTGAAATGTAGGCTTCTACTTCCTTTACTGGCTGATATAGATTGAAGCCAATGTTGCCTTCTATCCTTTGGCAATACCTTCTCTACTTGGTTATTCTTACTCTTAGAAACCCAAGCTTTCCACTAAGATTTGCACTATTGTATATGCAAACTTGTAAGGTCTTTCTTTTACTTAGAATAATATCAATAGAATGTTGATATGTTTCTTTCTCTCGAAATATATCTAACTTCTATTATGTTTTCTGTGTGCAGGTTTGAACCTTGTAGACTATAACTTCTGCACTTATCTTGAAGACTTGAAATGAATACTATTCTATGCAACCCTTGAAACTTTGAAACCGGTGCTTTATAACTTTAATAAAAAATCCAAATATAAAAAGCTCAACTAATGAACTTTTGCATACCTTTTTCCTTGTAGATGATGATGATGATAGTGACTTTGGTCACTTAAATTTGCTGCCTTTTGTAGATGATATTGCAGCTCTTTTAGGCTGTCCAAAACTGCTCTCTTGCTCACCTTTTTGCAGCTTTAATACTTCACTAATATGCTGCCCAATACTGTAACTTGGTGGCTTAAATGCTCCTTCAAAATGTACCTCTGAAATTTGATCTTTAGCAGCTACTAATGCTGCCCAAATTGCTGCCTTTTTCTGTCCTCAAATCTGAAAATTTTCAGATTGTAAAGCAGTCAATACCTTCACTGAAATGCTGTCCTTGAATCCCAAAAATTTGGTAGGATACTCCTCCAAATAGCAGCTGAGATGTTCACTCAAGAACCCTTCAATGATGGTCCCCAAATCTCTCAGATTTGGTGGTTTTTCTATCTCCTTTCTCTTGCCGAATTCTGACTTCAAACTAGATCTCCTCCTCAAACAATTTGACAATCTTGAGATCTATTCCAAACTACCTTGAAATTTGACAATCTTCTTGCCAAACCTTCTCCTTTGGACTTGTTGTTGGATGGTGACAATTGTCCCAATTCCTTAGCTATCACGAGCTTCTCCCTTGGTAGTAATTTCTCCAATGAGTTCTTCTAGAAACTCCTTCAATGAGGCTCACCAAGCCTTCTTCTTGTTTCTCCTTGAGACCTCTCCAAGGTCCTCAAACTTGCAGCTTCAAAACCTTCAATGAGACCTTCCTTGGCCTCTTCAATCTTCAACTATGGAAGTTTCGTAGTGAGATCTTCTTCTAGGATCTCCTGAATCTACTGCTACTGAAATCTGCAATAGAACTTTTGTTAGTTCTTCTCAATGCTCAATCTTCCACTATGGAAGTTCTTCAATAGGGCCTTCTATGGACCTCTTCTTCAATGTGAAGTTTTCAATCTTCAATGGAGATCACCAATCTCCAATCTTCACTAGGACTCTTCTCCTTGAGTCTCTTCTTCCTTCAATGGGGTCTTCTTTCTAGGACCTCCTTCCTAGATTTGCAATCTTCAATGTGGCTTCCTTGGCCACTAGATCTCTCCTCAAACTTTCAACTAGGAGTCTTCAATCTGCAAATCTTTCAATGGGACCTTTCTCCTTAGGCCTCCAAATCTTCAATCTTTATTTTTCTGCAACAAAGAATTAATCCCTGCACAAGGAAAGTACATCGACTTTTAGGCAACGAAGATGAAGTTCTTCTCTATCTGTTGTAGGAAGCTTCCCAACTTCTGAGAGTTAAATTTCTGCAACAAGAAAAACTTAGATGATAGTAATCCAATAATTTTTTTGACCCTTCTTTCTTCTGCAATAAAATATTAGCAATGATAATAAAAATTTCTTTATCTCTATAGAAAATAATCTTCACTAGTTGGATTGCCAATCTAGTGGATGCAATGCTGAGTTCTAGTCTTCACAAGTTTTTGCAACTCTGTGGAAAAACTCTAGCCAACTCTTATCAAACAATCATGTGGCTTTCTCTACTTCCTATTATTCTACCTAGAGCTTCTTCTATCAAAAATCTATTGTGATGGTATTTGCATGCAGCGGCACACAATGGCTGATCCAGTTTGCAAATACTCAACAATAGCAATGGTGATCACTTGTGGTTTTCCTTTGATCCACCGTGGCTCTGATACCACTGTTAGCTTTTGGAGCCTTAAACTTAAAGGAAATGCAATCACAAGTATTGAAATAAGCATGCAATGTTATAACTATGATAATGGCAACTTAACATGCATGAAAATATGATAGGAAACTTCATACAATGCTCTAGAAATGCTCATATAAGAAAGCTCACGAAAATTACAATGCTCCTCTAATGGAGTTTACAACCACTCCATATTAACAAAATGGAGCTACATTGTGACTACTACTACTCTAACCTATGCACTCCAAAAATCCTCTCTTCAAACACTCACAATGAGGCCTTTATATAGGAAGATATATTCCTTGCCTCTTACTCAACCCTAAGACTCATGTACATGTGGACTACATGCACATTTACATCATTGCACATTCTAACACTTGTGCATTTATTAAATTACTCTAATAAAATATTTATCTCCTAATATAATCCTAATCTAAATATGTACCCATGAAGGTACATTAGTAAAGAACCAAATGATGTAATATATTCCAACACAACCCTTCATGATCTTCCTTTAACATACGTTGACTTCTTCCATTACACATCTTCTCAAAACTCCAATGGATCCCATCTTATACAACAAGCCTGCTATCAATTGAAAAGGCACGGACTTGATGATGATCTTTTTTTTCTAATATCGATATCTCCATCGACAATTCTCCCATCAACAAGTATTCCCCAATCAACTTGAAAAGGCATCGACTTGATGGCGCTAATTGCAAATAGTTGAGCATCAGGAAACTCGTATAATACTCCTCCCTTTGTAAGTTCTCTTGAGCGAATCCTTGATAATTGATCAGCTATGACGTGTTTATTTCCAAGCCTAACCACTATCTCGAATACAAATTCTTGCAACGTAACAAGCCACTTGCTCACTCGTTCGTGTATAGTCGATTATTTATTAGGTACACCAATGCCGGATTATCCGCATAGCAAGGAAAAGGGTTGGCTAGCAGATAGTGTCTAAACTTTTGTACTGCATAGACCATCCCTAACACTTCCCTTTTTGTCATGTTGTAATTCTTCTCAGATCTCAACAGCAACCAACTTGAAAAGTAGATGGGTTGATCCATCCTAAATTGCCCTTCTTGGGCCAATGCACATCCAATTGCAAAATTGGACGTGTCTACATAGATGAGAAATTCTTTATCCCAATATGGGAATAACAGAATGGGAGTACACAACAATTTTGCCTTTAACTCCTCGAAGGCCTTATGATGTTCTTCTGTCCATCAAAAAGGAAAATTCTTGCGGGTTAATGCATCCAATCGGTGAGACACAGAGGCAAAATTCCTGATAAACCTTCTGTAGTACCCAATTGTACCCAAAAAAGTTTTCAACGAGCTCGCGTCGTATGGTTCCTCCATGTTCATCACAACACAAATTTTATCGAGATCCGTCTTCAACCCCTCTCTACTCACTATGTGTCCCAACAGCTTCCCATATGGTACCAACTTACACTTTTTCGGGTTCAGCGCCAAATGGGCATTCATGCATAGCCTCATGCATTCTTCTAATGCCTTCAAATGCTCGTCTTTTCTCCTGTACAGCGACCAGTCATCCAAGAAGAGTTTAAACATTCCTATGGACATTTGCTCGAATATATAGAGAATAATTCTCTGAAATGTGGTCGAGGCATTACACAGACTGAATGGCATTTTGTTGTACACATAGATGCCATTCTCTACCACGAACATTGTCTTGAACTTATCTTCCTTGGCAATGCTTATCTAATTGTAGCTAGAGAACCCGTCCAAAAACGAGTAAATCTCATGTCTCTGCAGGAATGAATCGGTGGATGGTATTAGAAAGAGATTCTTGATTGTTACAGCATTTAGACTCCGAAAGTCTATGCATATACAGATCTAGTTTGCTTCTTTCTTGAAGTTAATCATAATTAGTGACACTGAAAAGGATTGAAAATCCAACTAAGTGTTCTATTATTTACAATTCAATTTATAGGCTCTAATGGCCCAAAATACATAACCAAACCCATCAAATCATGGATTTGATCCAATATGCTTAACCATAAGCTACAAAAGTGCAAAGGAGAATGCACGTAACTTTCTAAGCTAGGAGAAAGGAATAATGCTAACTATAAGATCCTTTTTAGCTATCTTGAAGTACACACTTCCTACTTTGAGTTCACACTTCCTAACTAACACTCCTAAATGACAACTAGAAGATAACTAGTGCCCACAAGTGCATGTGAGAAAGAGACTCACTTACAATATTAATTTGCAAGAAATAAACTATGCAAAACTAACTAGAAATTACTAGAGGGGTCATATGAGTGATCAAACATCAATCCTCATCATGCCTCCCCACAATAGAAGCATTGGCCTCCAATGCTTTCAGAAGAGTAGGAAAGTCACGGGACATCTGATGAAAAGAAATCCAACGAGCCTGATGCGGCAGCTGTCCTCGCCGAGCCACAAGATATGAGGTGGTAGACCCCTGGCAAGTCTGTTGAATCTTTGTGTCATAGATCTGATCAGAATCCAATGGTAACTGAGAATCAGGAACCACGTCCACAGGATGACTGATAGCTGGTGCTATCTCCAATGTAGAGTCAAAATACAACTTCAAAAGATCTACATTGACGACGTCATGAATTCCCAAGTGTGCGGGAACATCAAGGCAAAAAGCATTCTCGGACACCTGTTGAAGAATAGTATAAGGCCCATAGCGAATCGGTTTCATTTTACTATGAGTCTTATCGAAAAAACGTCGCTTGTCAAGATGCAACCAGACTTTATCACCAACCTGAAATGGATGAGGAATTCGATGTCGATCCATGGCATTTTTCTCGTTGACTGTTGTGTCTTTTGCAAAATCTCAACCACCTTTGATTGCAGATTGTGCAAATGCTGAATAAATGAGTGTGCCTTGTCTTGCTCCTTCTGAAGATGTGAAGTGACAGGAGAAGGCAAAGACAAAGGTAACTCATAAGGTGCCAAGGGCTGAAATCCCATACAAACCTCAAAGGGTGAATGACCCGTAGAAGAATGTAGGGCCCTATTGTAGGCATGTTCAATATGAGTGAGACTCAAGTCCCACTTTGCTGGTGAAGCGTGATGATAGATTCGTAAACTTTGCACAAGGGTACGGTTTACCACTTCAGTCTACCCATCTGACTACGGATGATAGGCGGTGGAAAAGTTAAGGGAAACTCCCAAAATTTTCCACAAAGAACGCCAAAGTGACCCACAAAGCGTGAATCACGATCCGATATAATGCTGGTAGGTAGACCAAAGGAACGCCAAATGTTGTCAAAGAAAAATTGGGCTAAGTCTGCTGCAGAACTTGTCTTGCGGCATGGAATAAACTTAGCCATTTTACTGAATCTTTCAACCACCACGAACACACAATCATGTTGTCGCACTTGTCATAGGAAAACCACTAACCAAATCCATGGAAATGCTTTCCCAAGGACGGGAAGGAATGGGCAAAGGCATGCCTAAGCCAAACTTCCCGTTAGCTGGTTTTGAGCGACAACAAACTGCACACTGTTTGAGAAATGTCAACACATCCCTCTCGCATTTTAGGCCAATAGAAAAATCTTTGCAAGTGATGAAGTGTTTTGTGCTTCCCAAAGTGACCACCATAAAGTGTAGAATGAGCTTCCTTAAGAAGTGACACTCTAGGCTCACAAGGAACACAAACCTTGTCCAATTTGTAAAGAAGTCCTTCTTTGAGGTAGAAATCTTGGAAAGGACGCAAATTGGAAGAAGAAAGTTTACTCACTTGCTCAAATATTTTCCCAAAATCAGGATCCTGTGAATACTGATTAGGCCAAGTCTGAAATCCCAAGTGTGAAGTGGACAAAACTGTTAAGGCAAGAGCGGCAGGAGGCCTACTCAAACAATCAGCAACAGTATTACTCTTCCCCTTTTTGTACTTGATCACCAAGTGAAATTGTTGGAGGTAAGAGGCCCACTTCATATGTCTTGATTCTTCAATTTTACTTTGAGATTGTAAAAACTTGAGAGGCATATGATCAGTGTGTACTACTGTATCTTTTCCCAAAAGATAATGTCTCCAATACTTAATAGCTTGAACTAATGCATACAACTCCTTGTCATATGTAGAATAGTTCAACTTAGCAGCAGAAAAAGTTTCTGAATGATAAGCAATTGGATGACCATTCTGTTTGAGCACAACTCCTAAGGCAACTTTAGAGGCATCCGTTTCAATCTCAAAAGGTTGAGAGAGGTCGGGTAAAGTTAATGTTGGTTACGAATCTGCCATGAGGAAAGGATTTTGTGTGAATGCGCCCAGATTCGCCCACCAGCATGAAAGGCCGGAAGGAAGGGATGCCTTCCGTGCCAATCTCCGGAGAAGGCCGGCTCCTTGGGGGGTTTTATGGTTTAAGCTAAGAGTGCAGGAAAGAGATAAAGAAACGGAAAGAATTTACAAATGTGATTGGAGTTGGGTGGGGGGAACTAACAGTACGGCAACACATCAATCACCATTACTTACTGCATCATAAATACAAAGCATGACCAGGAACTGCAAAACCTAAGTATACTTTCTGTATTAAGTAGTGTACGCACAGCTACAATGGTCCCCTAGCAAACATTCTCCCTACAAGGAGAACTAACAACACGGCAATGCATCAATCACCACTACGGACAACAACATAAACAGAAAGTAACCAAGAGATGTCAGAGCCAGGTATATGTGTTATGCAAAGAATTTATACGCACAGACTACAATGGTCCCCTAGCAAACATTCTCCCTACAAGGAGAACTAACAGCACGGCAACGCATCAATCACCACTACGGACAGCAACGTAACACACAACTGATGGAACTGCTACCACATCTATTCTATGTATCCTCTAATCTATGAAGTTCAAAAGTACTTGGCCACCAAATGCCGAAATGAATCAACAAGCCATGACACAAGCAATGCTTTAGGCACCTGATCACCAAATGCTGAAACGAATCAACGAGCCGTGACACAGGAAAACGTAAAGCAGAAATATAAAGGAGAGGCAGCATAAAAAATAAAAGCAGCAGAACAGAACCAGGCATACAATTTATATTTATAAGCAGAAGCACGGTTACAATGGTTCCCTAACAGACATTCCCCTTCCACCACTTTACAATGAAAACATGGTGGGTTTTTATAGCCCGAGTCCCTCCCGTTACATTAATGGGCACAAAGTCCCAGTCAAACACTAGCTGACAAAAGCGGCGAAGGAGCTGCAAATGCTGACCTTTGTCGGACCGGACTGTACCCGCAGCATGGTCTTCCTGGAAGCTGGACAGCTACGTGGCAGCGTGTTGTGTAGAACTTCTTCTCGGCAGGAATGCGGGCAGCTGGAGCAGGTAGAACCTCCAATCAGCTTTAAATGAGGCCACTGGCATAGGTAGTGCAGCCCATGCTCGTCCTTTTGCTCGGCACGTCTTGGCTCAAATCCCGAAGTTGGACACTTGTCAGATGATGGATGATGCTGTTTGACACGTGTCTGCCTTGAAAGGCAGTTTATCCAACTTCGCCCGGGATCAGAGCGCCATCGGGTTGCGCAGGCAGAAACAACAGCGGTCGGGAAGGCCTTCATGCCTTGGGTGCATTTCCGAGTTTGTTTCCCATCGCGCACCTGTCAAGGGCGCACTCCGACTTCGCTACGAAGTCGGACTGCGCACAGGTGAAAGCTGATTCCTACCGCCATACAGACCTCGCCTCAGAACTTAGTCATTTTTCTGTCAGCCTGCCAGCCTGCTACAAGGTGCGCCCAGAAAGAGGAGCGAAGTCGGACTTCGCACCAAAACTGGGCGAAGTGCGAACTTCGCACCAACACTTAGCCATTTTCCAGGGCAACTGCTGTCAAATTTGAGATCCAACTGAGGGGCTCCAAGAAAAGGGGGGAAGAAAGAGAATGTAGGGAAGAGAGAGAAAGGGAGAGAAGAAGAAAGGGGAAGAGAGGAAGAGGGAAAAGGAAGAGCAGCACTGCTACAAAACTGAAAACATTGCACCCCGTGCAAAATGTGGCAACATTTCTGGCGGCTCGCGGGGTGTCGAGCTCGCCTCGGCGCAAAGAATCCATGCCTTCATCCATTGGGTGCAGAGGAACTTGCTTCCCCTGCCTTTTGCTGCTCTAGCTGTTCTCCTCGCGGCAACTGTTCTTCAGATTCACCTTCGTCAGTTGCCTCCTCAGAACCATCTTCCGAAGGCTCTCCAGCTTTGGCTTCTGCCTCGCAGATGCGGTTGTATGCGGCCTGGGCTTGGCCCCAGGCTTCTGCTTCAAATGGCCGGCGGTCAGCAACTTCTTCTAATGCTGCGTGGAAAGCAGAGACCGCGTGCAGGTCGATGGTGAAGTATCTTTTTCCCAGCTCCTGGAAGTAGGAGCTGATCTTGCAGCATTTGGACACCATCTGGGTGACCTGACTTTCCTGAATTGGCTCGGTCCAGCTATAAATTTAAGCTGTATCTGCCTCAAAGGACCGCCAATTCTTTTTCACCTGTTCAAGGGTGAGGAACTCACCATTCTCAACAAAGCCCGGGCACCCTAGTTCAGAGAGAGCATGAAAGGGAGCCATACAAATGTCTCTTTCATGTTCAAATGCGTCCAGCATTCGTCTGGCAACTCTCACCTCTTCTACTTTCTTAAAATATTTATGCAAGGTTACCCTTGCATCTGCCCATTCTGCAGCGAATGAGGACATGGGGGAGAATTGGAGGCCATCGCGCTTGCGCTCTTGAAGATTTATTGCCAGGTCCAACCATTGCTTCGCTTGGCGTTCGGCCTCCTCTACCACAGGCTTTCCCTGGGCAGAAACTTCTTGAATTCTGGATGCGAAATCCAGAACTGACATAGCCTTATACGTGTGGGGCTTGCATCCCCGCAGCAAACCAGCCCGCATCTCCTTAACTCTGTTCTTTGAAAAGACCGTCGCTTGAGATGCTCTCTCTGCAGATTGCGACTGCGCCTGTTTCAAAGACTCCTGGAGCTGAGAAATCTGCTCCAAGGCTGCCTACTTTTCCGTTGCGGCTTCTTGCTGAGAAGCGGCCAGCTGGGCTTTTAATTCATCTATTTCTCGCTGCGCCGCTTCCAGTTGCTCAATGGACCTAGACAGGTCCTCTTCAAGCTGTCTTGTCTTGTCCTGCAACCCGAAAAGCTCTTCCTGTTCCTCCAGACTCTTGACAAGGAGATTATCCGCTTTACGAATGATTCCCTGAATCTCGTATCGCGAGCGAATATCATCAAAGCTCTTCTCCTTTGTCTGGAGCTCGTAGTCCGCCCTGGTCATTTCCCGGAGAGGCTTCTTCACTTTCGGGATTAGCTTCTCTGTTGTAAGCACTCTCCTCTCGAAGTTAAACTTGGTGCGCTTTACCGGGGCGGCTATCTCTTCAGGTCTCCTCCGCTTCAGGTTTTGGAGGAAAGAGATAGGGTACTCTACAGCTCTCGTTGCCAGAGGCAAGTCGTCCGTATTTTGGAGGTCGTCCATGAAGTCTGGTTCCCCCAGCCTAGGGTTCTGCTGAGACGTCTCTCCTGCGAGAATGGAATCAGGAGGAACCGGACGGACTTTGGAAGGATCGGCCACTTCTGAGGGCGACCGGGAAGTGGAGATGGGAGCGGCTGATGTTGAAAGGGTTTCAAGCGGCTGAGGCGATGGATGCAATGGTGAATGCGCGGCTTCAGCACTAACCTCAGGCGAAGGGTTTGGGGTTTGACTCAGAGATAGGGAAACGTTGGGGTTCTGAGCAAACTGGTCAAAAGAATGGGGGCCGCTAGAAGGGTGTGGAGACGGGGAGGAAGATGCGGCCACGGCTTGCTCGGATTGAGCGGGAGATGGAGTAGGAGTAGGGCTAGATGAGACCAGAGAGAGTGGGGCAGCAAACGTACCTGCGGGATCCGCCTGAGCCGATGCTTTGGATGGATGTCTGCGATTCTGGTTCCGGCGGCTGGCTCGGGACTGCCCAGAGAAACACGCTCTGGAGCGGCTGAATGCGGCTGCGGCTCTGCGACTGGCTGCTGCACGGTCAGACTAGGTCGCCTGATTTTTTCAACTCTCTTCCTCTTTTTATTTTCCGGAGCGATGGCTGGATCGGGGGAAGGAGATGAAGCAGGTGCAGCAGGCGCTGATGTTCCCACGGTAAACTTGTACCGGGGTTTGACTTGCAGAAGGTCTGCCGCAACCGGTCTGCTCTCTGGCGGCGCTGGCGTCTTTTGTGCCTGAGGAATCACCTCGGGCGTTACCTTGATTAATTTCTCCGCCTTTTCAGGCGCCGCCTTGGAAGCCACGGGCTGCATTGGGTCCACTTGGATGTCTGTTGGGCCCGCGCTGGCAGTTGCCGAAGTGTACAACTGTTGGGAGGAAGACCCTCCTTTATAACCCTCAAAGGGACCTCGGGGAACGTAATCTTGATATGCGAATGGCCGCCAGCTGTCATGGTGCTGGTCATATAGAGCTGAAAAGTCGTCATCAACGGCCAGATTTCTCCTGGTGGATTTGTCGTGCTGCGTGCGGCACCTCATCTTCCAGCATTCAATAATCTTTTCTTTTGGCCAGTTAAGGCCTGCTATCTTGGAGATGAATTTTTTAAACCCTGGAGAAGAGAACTTGTGGTCCGGGTTTCGCTTGGGGTCATATGCTACCTCCTCGCAGTAAAAATCCTGCCATGGAGGCGAAGCTTCCATCAAGTCAATTTCCCAGTCAAGGTCAACATGGACCACATCGCATCTGTCTTCGATTATATCCGCCCGGGGGCAGAGATGCGTGAACTTTCCCCTTATCCCATACGGGTCGTACTTCCAGCGCTGCGGCAACAGAATCAGACCAATGTCAAAAAGCTCCCGCTCGAGATAGACATGCTGTCCTACCTCGGAAATCTCAACGTTCGCCCAGGAAAGAGGATATTGAAAGATCTGACCCCTTTTCTTTCCCAGGCCGAACTCCTCAACGTAATCCATCTGACGGGCAACCTCCATCCCAAACTGATGATCCGTGCACCAGTAGGGCAGCAGATGAGGTTTGCCCTTGAATCCGTAGATTCTGAACACAATCCCCTGCGTCAGTCTAAAAACGTCCCCAAGCTTCTGACTCAGCAAAGAGTTCGTCATTTCCCGCGGGGGGCGAGGGATCTCGCCATCGCTGAAGACTAACATGACCAATCCCAGAAAGTTGAAGTTAAACTTGTAGTAAGACCCTTTCCGGTATAGGTCATCCGTCCAGTCGTAGACGGGCTGTGGCTCTCCCTTCTCGTTGACCTTCTTCAGGTTCGGGATCGGCATCCGGGAGTGCAAATGATACAAACATAGCCAAGCTAGGACAGAACTGAACTAAAATTCAATGGACTGCTTCTTCTGGAGCTTCACCAGGCTGGAGTGGATGGCGTATGCAAGCCAATCCGCCCAGTCAAAATGCCTGAACTTTCAGAGGGATTTCATAGCAGCCTGAACCTGCCGCTCTATAAAGTTGTATTTTTCCTCATGCGGCTGAATCACTTGGCTCAAGAACGCTATGGGGCGCTCCTCGCCATCGTCTCCCTTCTGAGTTAGGACTGCGGCATAACTTTCGGGTTCTCCCACCGCATAAAGGATGAAGTCCTTGGAGTAGTCCGGGTTTGTCAACACCGGAGCTTGCGCAATTCGAGCCTTGATTTCCTCGAAGGCTTGCTCTCTCTCATCAATCCATTCGTAAATTGTATCTTTTTTCAGCAGTTCGGCCATAGGCTTGATCACCTGTGCGAAGTCCGGAATGAACTTCCGCACGAAGTTAATCTGACCGAAGAAGGACTGCAGCCCTTTTTTATTGATGGGGGCTGGCAAGCGAAGGAGGGCTTTTGCTCTGTCAGGGTCAATGGCGAGGCCTTCCTCGGAGATGACATGTCCCAACAGCTTTCCTTCTTTTACCGCGAAGACAGACTTCTTCGGGTTTATAGAAATGCCGAATTCTCGACACCTCTCAAATATTTGCCACAGGTGGGAAACATGATCCCCTCTTTGGTGAGAGAAAACAGTCATGTCATCAAGGTAGATAACAATGATCTTATTGAGCAGCTCTCGGAAGGCCAGGTCCATGGCCCTTTGGAATGTGGCACCAACATTGGATAAGCCAAAAGGCATGCGCTGATAGGCGAACGTCCCCCACTTGGTGGTGAACGCCGTCTTATGCTGGTCCTCATCTTTGACCCAAATTTGGTTGTAGCTGGAAAATCCATCTAAAAGTGAGAATCTCTGGGCTCCAGCAACAATATGTAGAATCTGGTCGATTTGGGGAAGCGGATAGTGGTCCCTGAGGGAAGCCTGATTCAGGTTTCTGAAGTCGACACAGAGACGAATGTCGCCATTCTTTTTCCTCACGGGCACCAAATTCGCGACCCAGGATGAATGTTTGATGGGGTAGATGATTTTGGCCTCCAGCATCTTCAAAAGCTCGGCTTTCATCATGGCCTCAATCTTCGGATTTACGGCCCTCTGCTTCTGACGGAATGGCTTGGCGCCATCCTCTAGCTCAATGGTATGCTGGATGACATCTCTGTCGTACCCCCTCAAATCCTCGTAGCACCAGGCCACGATGTCGGGGAACTCTTGGCACAGTGATCTGATCTGCTCAAGTTCCTCCGAGGTGCAGTCTGTTCCGACCTTGATAGTTTTACCAGGTTCAAGTTCCAGGTCGGCATACTGCTTCGGGTCTACTTTGATCCTGTGAGATATAGCTCTGTCATTCTGATCAAACAGACTCTCCAATGTAATCAGTCCTTTTGGGACATGATTATTTTTTAACTGTATCAACCCCTCATATTGCTCGTCATCAGGGTCTCTACCTTCGATTGAACCAACTTCGTTAACCAAAAATGTGACGATCTCCTCGTCACAACTGAACACCTGCCAATGGGTGTCCTTATCAGGCACAGAAGGCCTGTAAATAGTGCGAACCGGCTTCGGTTTTTGGACAACGTCATCAGCCGGAACGTACCTGGCTCCAACGGGACGCCAGAATGTCAGCGTGTTTGTTTTTCTCACGCGATATCGCCTTGACATTCAACGAGTCGAACGACTCCATCAGGTCCCACACCCGGTTGTGGTACGCCCTAAGATAGTGCTGTTTGGAGGCGCACTTGTTCGTAACCTGGTGACACACCAGCTCTGAATCTCCAAAGATCTGCAAGTGTTTAATCCCCAACCTCTCCGCCTTTCACAAACCCAAGCACGGGGCTTCGTACTCCGCCGAGTTGTTAGTGCAGCTCCAGGCCAACCTGTAGGTATAGTCCTTCTGGATTCCGGTCGGAGAAACCAGAAGCACCCCTGCACCGGCGCCATTTTTGCATCGCGCGCCATCAAAGAAAAGCTTCCACAGCTTCTCAGGTGCAGGTCCTACTTCTTTTGCAGCTGACTTGTCAAGCCTCTCGGGCTGTACGATGGAGTAACAGCCCTGCTCTGTCTCAATTACGGCATTGAAGTCCCGCAAAGAGAACTCATCTTCAAGCTGTAGCACTTCGAAGGCTTGCTCTGTCAGCTCTACTGTCACCAGCTCTTCCTCCGACAGCTGAACCATGCAGTCCAACTCTCCTCCGGGTATCTTCTCTACTAGGAAGGTGGAAGGCTTCTCATTGAAAATTTTCAGTCTCCTTCCTTTGAAGGGCACTTCCATGTGTGAGTAGTCTAGAGACAGGTACCCGCCCAACTTCGCAGTGAACTCCCGAGAGAGACACATGCCGAAGTAGGGAGCCAAGTCAACAACCACGACCTCTTGGATGACCACGATGTCGAGAGCCTTGTGCAGCCGGATAGGGATGTCCTTTATGACACCAACTGTCTTGACAGGGGTGCCGTCTAATTGCAGCACGCCTTGGCTGCTCCGTGTGTACTCCATCCCGATCTCATCGCAGACGGCTTTCGGCATCACAGTTGTGGAAGCACCAGAATCCACCATCTAGTTGTGAACTATGTGCCCTTGCATCTGTAAAGACAGATAAAAGGGAGGTGGTCTGTTCTTCCCAGTGGCTGAGACTGTCAGAGGTTGAACCAGGACAGCGGGCTGTATCTGCTTGTCGCTCTTCATGTTCTTCAGAGATTCTTGCAGCAGATCCACTTGGCCTGGGAGCAGAAGAGCATCATACATGCTGATTCTAGCAGGTGTTCTTTTCAACTCGTCTACTATGCTGTAGCCCGAGGTGCTAGCTCCTTCTGCTTCTTTTGCCGGCTCATACTTCGTCCGGTACTGCTGGGTAGCCTCAACTCGCTGTCTCTTGGTCAGAGACGGGTACTTCAGCTTCTCCTGGGCTTGTTCTTTGGTTTCAGCTGGAGGCTGAGGTACGGGAGCTTTAGCCGGAACTGGAGCTTTTGCTATAGGAGGCTTGGCTGGAACAGGGGCAGCCTTTGCCGGAGGAGGCTTGGCTGGAGCTTTATCTTTGGATGCCTTCTCCTGGGCTGTGTAGGGCCACAGCCGTTTGTACGGTGGCAGCCCACCGGGCTGCGGTTTTTCTCTTTTGGCATAAACTTGCAAAGGCTTGGCAGCATCTGCGGTTTTCTTTTCTTCCTTGGCGGGCGGCACTAAATTCTCCTCTGGGAGGGCAAAGTTGGCTTCGCCGTCCAGGATCATGTAGAGTTCATCGTCCTCTATGGCGCTGCCGGCCAAGGTCTGGATGTAGTGCTGGTGCAATGTGCAGTCTTCCTCCGAATGCGGGTCATTGCACGTAGTGCACCAGTTAACCTGGTCGGAAGGACCAGGCGGGTCTTCTATAGCAACATTTCTCGGAGGCGGACGCCTCTGCAACTGGTGCTCTGGGGGCTTGTCTTTTGTCGGCGCCGGGGCGCATATGGCCTCCTAGGAGCGAGGTCCATCTGGGCCTGCTTCTTCTTCAGAGCGGTCATGTCATTGGACATGGCATGATAACTCGAGGCCAAAGCCCGCACCTCCTGGAGGATTGTATTCTGAATGCTACTGTCAGGAGGCGGCAACTGTGCCGGTGGAGGCAATGCGGCTAATGGAGGAGGGTTGGAATAAGGTGCGTACTGAGGGGGAGCAGGAAGTGCTGGAAAATGCGGAGCAGGAGGCGGGTGAGGATAATGCAATTGAGGCGGGCCGTAAGGAGTTACGACCGACGCCGGATTCCACTGTTGTTGGGGTTGCTGTCCTGATGTGGACGGCGCACCACCAGAAGCAGGAGGATACTGGGATCTGGGGAAGTCAGGATGAATGGGTTCCTGCACCCTGGACAGGAGTCTGCCGATAGAAATAATGTCAGCTTCAGCTTGCTGGGCAGCCTCGTACAGAGCAGGAAACTCGTCTATTTTGGCAATCTTCAGCAGCAGGCATATGTCTGAGTTGAAGGATCTCAGATAGTAGTGAGCAGCCATGCCAGCTGAAGGCCGAAGTTCGCGAGGTACCCGTTTCCAGGATCTCGCAAACCTGATGTTAAAGTCAGACACCTCCTCTTGAGGGTGTCTCTGGATACTTTGGAACTGATGCAGCAAAGAAGTAGGGTCAGCAGACTCGTTGCATCCTTTCACGAGCCTTCTGGCAAGCTGGGGCCACCCTGTGATGGATCCCTCTCGCAGCGATCTCCACCAGTAGAGAAGCTTTCCCCTCAGGGAAAGGGCCAGCAGACGGGTCTTCACACTCTCATCGGTAATGGAATGCAATGCGGCCAGGGCAAGGATGTCCTGGATGTGCTCGTACGCCGTCTTGCCGTAGCCGTCGTATGTAGGGATGGACTTTAAAGCAGCAGGGGGCACAACTTGCTGTCCGACCAGGGCCAAGGGCCCTGTAGAGTCCACCGTCGGGAAGAGATCATCGTCATTCTGCTGTTGAGAAGCCATTTCTTCTTCTTCTCCACCGTCGGTTGTGTACTCAGTGTCGGTACTTTCCGAGGATGCAGATGCTTCTTCTTCCTCGGCCTCTTCTATTTCGTACTCAGCTCCGCCGACCTCGGCTTCGGCTTCTTCTTGAATTTCAGCCTCGGCTTCGTCGACACGAGCTTGCGGATCAGCCAGCCTAGCAATTTCGCCTCGAGCGTTGATGTCCAGTTCGTAAAAGTCAGGCGGGCTTCTCGGATCCCTTGCTCGCCACCTTCTTGTTTGCATGAAGGTGCTGGGACCGGTCTTTCGGACTCAGAGGATTTGTTCGTGCAGAGTCGCCAGGTGTTCGATTTTGAACAGCAATGAAGCGAACACCGGTGCTTCGATTCTGTTGGGGGTGAGAAACTTCCTTGTCTCACCAAGTGCTCAGAAACCACTGTCAGCGCCAGGTGGGGACTGATCAGAAAATCTCTCTTCAAATGTGGGACCTTGGTCCCACCGGGCGTGCCAGAGAAACTGTTGGTTACGAATCTGCCATGAGGAAAGGATTTTGTGTGAATGCGCCCAGATTCGCCCACCAGCTAGAAAGGCCGGAAGGAAGGGATGCCTTCCGTGCCAATCTCCGGAGAAGGCCGGCTCCTTGGGGGGTTTTATGGTTTAAGCTAAGAGTGCAGGAAAGAGATAAAGAAACGGAAAGAATTTACAAATGTGATTGGAGTTGGGTGGGGGGAACTAACGATGCGGCAACACATCAATCACCATTACTTACCGCATCATAAATACAAAGCATGACCAGGAACCGCAAAACCTAAGTATACTTTACGTATTAAGCAGTGTACGCACAGCTACAATGGTCCCCTAGCAAACATTCTCCCTACAAGGAGAACTAACAACACGACAATGCATCAATCACCACTACGGACAACAACATAAACAGAAAGTAACCAAGAGATGTCAGAGCCAGGTATATGTGTTATGCAGAGAATTTATACGCACAACTACAATGGTCCCCTAGCAAACATTCTCCCTACAAGGAGAACTAACAGCACGACAACGCATCAATCACCACTACGGACAGCAACGTAACACACAACTGATGGAACTGCTACCACATCTATTCTATGTATCCTCTAATCTATGAAGTTCAAAAGTACTTGGCCACCAAATGCCGAAATGAATCAACAAGCCATGACACAAGCAATGCTTTAGGCACCTGATCACCAAATGCTGAAACGAATCAACGAGCCGTGACACAGGGAAACGTAAAGCAGAAATATAAAGGAGAGGCAGCATAAAAAATAAAAGCAGCAGAACAGAACCAGGCATACAATTTATATTTATAAGCAGAAGCACGGTTACAATGGTTCCCTAACAGACATTCCCCTTCCACCACTTTACAATGAAAACATGGTGGGTTTTTATAGCCCGAGTCCCTCCCGTTACATTAATGGGCACAAAGTCCCAGTCAAACACTAGCTGACAAAAGCGGCGAAGGAGCTGCAAATGCTGACCTTTGTCGGACCGGACTGTACCCGCAGCATGGTCTTCCTGGAAGCTGGACAGCTACGTGGCAGCGTGTTGTGTAGAACTTCTTCTCGGCAGGAATGCGGGCAGTTGGAGCGGGTAGAACCTCCAATCAGCTTTAAATGAGGCCACTGGCATAGGTAGTGCAGCCCATGCTCGTCCTTTTGCTCGGCACGTCTTGGCTCAAATCCCAAAGCTGGACACTTGTCAGATGATGGATGATGCTGTTTGACACGTGTCTGCCTTGAAAGGCAGTTTATCCAACTTCGCTTGGGATCAGAGCGCCATCGGGTTGCGCAGGCAGAAAACAGCGCAGTCGGGAAGGCCTTCATGCCTTGGGTGCATTTCCGAGTTTGTTTCCCTACTGCGCACCTGTCAAGGGCGCACTCCGACTTCGCTGCGAAGTCGGACTGCGCACAGGTGAAAGCTGATTTCTGCCGCCGTACGGACTTCGCTCCAGCACTTAGTCATTTTTTTGTCGACTGCCAGCCTGCTACAAGGTGCGCCCAGAAAGAGGGGCGAAGTGCGAACTTCGCACCAAAACTGGGCGAAGTGCGAACTTCGCACCAACACTTAGCCATTTTCCAGGGCAACTGCTGTCAAATTTGAGATCCAACTGAGGGGCTCCAAGAAAAGGGGGGAAGAAAGAGAATGTAGGGAAGAGAGAAAAAGGGAGAGAAGAAGAAAGGGGAAGAGAGGAAGAGGGAAAAGGAAGAGCAGCACTGCTACAAAACTGAAAACGTTGCACCCCGTGCAAAATGTGGCAACAATTAACACAGGTGCTGTACAAAGTTTCTTTTTGAGTTTCTCAAAGGCAATCTCTTGGCTTTTCTCCCAATGAAATGGAACTTTAGACTTAGTGAGATAATGTAATGGAGCTATAAGGGTGGAATATTGAGGAATGAACTTGCGATAAAAATTCGCAAGTCCTAGAAAACTCCTTAACTCAGTGAGAGTTGTAGGAGGGGACCACTTAAGTAAAACATCAACTTTTGTGGGATCTACCTGAATTCCACTTTCACTAATCACATAACCAAGGTAAGAAACTGAAGTATTGCCAAAAGAACACTTGGAAGAATTGGCATATAATTGATTCTTCGCAAGAAGATCAAGTGCATGATGGATATGCCTAAGGTGTTCCTCCCAAGTCTTTGAGAATATCAATATATCATCAAGATATATTATTACAAATTTGTCAAGTACATCACGAAATACATCATTCATCAACCTCATGAAGGTTGCAGGAGCATTAGTAAGACCAAAGGGCATGACCAACCATTCAAAAAGGCCCATCTTCGTCTTAAAAGCTGTCTTCCATGTATCCTCAGCTTGGATACGCACTTGATGATATCCACTTTTGAGATCTATTTTTGAAAAGAACTTAGCTCCTTGAAGCTGATCTAATAAATCATCAATGCGTGGTAATGGATATCTATTCTTTACAGAAATTCTATTCAAAGCACGAAAATCAATGCACAATCTCCAAGTGCCATCTTTTTTAAGAACCAACAAAATAGGTGAGGCACAAGCAGAAGTACTTTCCTTAATGAAACCCTTAGACAACAAATCTTCTATTTGCCTTTTTATTTCTTCATTTTGCAAAATAGATTGTCTATACATGGGTGCATTAGGTAGTGAAGAACCAGGAATGATTTCAATGCTGTGATTAATTGTGCGAATTGGAGGAAGAGACTTTGTCTCCTGAAATATGTGTGAATAACTTTGCAATATTTTATCCATTGAAGAGTGTTGCTTTGGAATGGATGTGGATGTAGAAGTGTTTTGAGAGCGAATGAAAATTAGAGCAACATCACCACCTTTTTTAATTACTCTTTTTGTTTGCTTGGAACTTAGAATGATGTTAGGAGTGTTGGTGCTTTTAATGAGAAAAACCTTACCATATTTTTGAAGTGTGTAGGTTCTTTTGAAAGCATCATAAACAGCTCTCCTATCATACTGAAAAGGTTGTCCAAGCAAAATCCCACAACAATCCATAGGAGTCACATCACAAGTGACGATCTATGAAATGTGGGCCAAGTGCAAATTTTAAGGTGCAAGTGTGAGTGATTTCTGAGCCTCTTCCACTATCCTTCCAACCCAAAGAATAAGGTTGAGGATGAGGCTCCATAGGTAACTTCAAACGCTCTACAATGGACCTCGCAATTAGATTTTTCTGCGAGCCATTATCCACTATACAATCTGTTGCAAAATTATGGAGCAAATGAGCTCGAGTGATGAACAAAGCATCACGAGCACCCTCTGATGAACTTACATTTACCAAGGTAACTTCATTGAGCTTACCTCGTAATTCCATGTATACTCTACTCTCTCCTACTGACTCAAGGGGACCTTTGGGAGCATCCTCCTCTTGAGTAGTAATGACTAAACTCTTATTTTTAAGCTTAAAACAATCAGCTTTTTCATGACCTTTCTTCTTACAATAGTTACAAAAAATTTTAGAAGAAGAAGAAGAAGAAGGTTTAGAAGAAGAAGAAGAAGGAGTAGAAGCGGAAGGGGAAGGAGAAGAAGGAGATGGAGAAGAAACATTCTTCTTTTGAGCAAAATTCTTCTTTTGTGAGAAAGAATTATTCCCTTTTGATGAGTTTGCAACCACTTGAGTAACAGGTGCGCGGAATGCCTGCGAATGCGCCTTAAACTTGTCCTCCGCAAGTTGCGCTTGGTTGAAAACTGAATCCAATGTTTCCATAGAAACAAACATAATTTCTTTGTACAAGTGCTCTAACAAGCCACTTTGAAATTTGAGAATCAAAGCTGGAACATCATCCTCCACATTCACAAGTATCCTGTACCTGTTGAACTGAAAAATATATTCTTGTACAGTCATATTAGTTCCTTGCCTAAACCGAAACCACCTAATTACCAAATCCTTAGAATAATTGGAAGGATAAAAATTGGTTTTTAGACAGTCTACAAGTTCATCCCAAGTAGTGAGTTCATCATGACCTCTTTTTCTTTCTACAAGGACTTTAGCTAAACCAGAAAGTTTTAGCTTAGCATAAGGAACCACATCTTCATCTGAAAGCTGAGAGTAAGAAAACCAAGAACTCATGTCAAGAATCCAACTATTCAAGACATCAGGGTTCCTAGATCCATCATAAAATGGAACTTCACAACGAACTCCTAGGCGAGAATCATGAGCAGAAGTTGAAGCATTATGCACAGAAATGTCATTTACCTTTATGGCAAGATTGCCAAGGACTTCTGCCATGGTAGTATCATTAGCTTTATCTGCTAAAGCATTTACAACATGGGCAAGTTCTGCCACTTGGGCAGCCAAGTCAGAAGCCATGCTCAATCGGGTATAAGCCAGGAGTAAAAAAATAAGAAAGCACTAAATCAAGGGAAAAATGGAAATTTTCCTTGTTACAATGGAGTGCCTCTGAATTTTGAAAATTACTCCTAAGGCTCAAAATTTGAAATTTTAAACTAACCTAAGGTGCAATTTATAATTTATTAATTTAAAAATAACTTAAGTAAAAATTAAATGTAATTAATCAAAGATTAATTAAGTTATTAAAAATTAAATTAATAAAAATAAAATTTAACATGCAACCTTAGAATAGTAAAAATTAAAAATTACAGCAAATTACCCTGACTTACATGCAACTCCAAACTTCAGTGGCACTATTCCCGAGGCACTAATCTGCTGGCCAGTTGTAGTGGCACGGTTCCCGAGGATCTAATCCTGCAAAGTTTTCTGGACCAGGATCTAATCCACCCGACGGCTGGCCTGTCAGGCTCCAAGCCTGACGGTGGGTAATGCGGTGCGACCTCTAAGGTTGAGCACCCGTGCAGCAGCTGCCTCCAAATGTTTCCCGGATGCTGACAGCAGTCTGACAGCGTAGCCAAGCCTCCTGCCTGGCGACGAAACTGTCACGCCTGACAGAAAGTCAAGCGTTGGGTGGCCCCTGACGCTGTCAACAGATAGCGAAGGCCGCAGGCCCGCCTGACGCTGTCAGTCTGACAGCAAGGTCAGGCCAAAGCACTGACCGCTCTGCTATCAGACCTGACAGCAGAGTCAGGCGGCAGGCCTGACGCCAAGGCGGGACTCTCGCCTGGCGCTGTCAGCGACAGCGATGGCCGTGTCGCTGTCGCTCCTGACAGCGATGGCCACCGTCGCTGTCGTTGTCACGCCGGATAGCGACTGCCAGCAAGCGTCGGCGAACGGCCGCGCTGTGAGCTACCGAAAAGGCACCGGCGTTGCCGAAGGCAGCCGAAGCTTGCTGCAGCCTTCGGCTCTCCAAAAAAAAAATTATATATTTTTTTTTTTACAATACTAATTCAAATTAATATATTAATGAAAATAATATATTAATAAAAATTTAAGCCTTTATAATAAAAACAATGAAATTTTAAAAATTAACCAGGGGGTTAATTTTAAAGACATTGAAAACTTAAACTATTAAAAATATGAGCAACCAGATCCCTTCAGTAGCTCTCCTTTCAAGATTCGGTCGACACACGACCAGCGTTTGAAAGGCAACCAGACCCAAGTCGACACACGACCTGGTATAGAACTCCTCCAGCTTCAAGACTCCTCGATGGCAGGAACAAATGGCTCCCTAATACGCATCTCTCCGTAGTAGTCCAAACCTGCCAAGGGATTTTTGTAAGAAAGGAAACGGGGTAAACTTCTCCTATACTCCTTGAGCATACGGAGAAAGTTGGAACGAGGATTTTGACGCCTAAGGAACTTCCTTCTGCGTATGGTTTTCAAGCTCCCCTTGAGCTTGAACCGAGTCCTCAATGAGAAAAGATTTCTCATAAAAAAATTATCTCCTATCCTCTCACCTCACAAGCCCTAGTGCAAACATGAACTAGGCTCTGATACCAATGAAAATGATTGAAAATCCAACTAAGTGTTCTATTATTTACAATTCAATTTATAGGCTCTAATGGCCCAAAATACATAACCAAACCCATCAAATCATGGATTTTATCCAATATGCTTAACCATAAGCTACAAAAGTGCAAAGGAGAATGCACGTAACTTTCTAAGCTAGGAGAAAGGAATAATGCTAACTATAAGATCCTTTTTAGCTATCTTGAAGTACACACTTCCTACTTTGAGTTCACACTTCCTAACTAACACTCCTAAATGACAACTAGAAGATAACTAGTGCCCACAAGTGCATGTAAGAAAGAGACTCACTTACAATATTAATTTGCAAGAAATAAACTATGCAAAACTAACTAGAAATTACTAGAGGGGTCATATGAGTGATCAAACATCAATCCTCATCAGACACCCACTCACTCACCATGACTTTGAAGATTATGCCTGCATCAAGCATATTTTGAATTTTTGCATTGACTAATGTTGCATACTTAGGATTCATCTTATATGGCCTACACCTTACTATAGTGCACCCAAAATTAGTTGAATCCGATATACACACAGTTTTGGTGGTACCCCTTTCAAATCTTTATAGGTCCATGCAAAGACATCTTTATACTAAATAAAAATCTTGAAAGTGGTTGCCTTCAATACTAGGTCCCAGTCATCTCCACAATGGATTATCTTCTCTTTACCCTCATTGTCAAGATTAATCTCCACCATATTTGGCCCCTTGTACTTGATGGTTTCCAGTTCACTTGCCACTTTGACCACGTCTATCGGGTATGTTGGCTTCTTGTCAATCACAACATCACCAACAGTATATTTTGCGAAATTCTTCAAAAACGTCCACTTTTCTTCTTTTGGCGAGGTTTTTTCTCTTTCTGCTTTTGCTGACCTTGGACACACTTTCTCTTGGTTCATCGTGGTTTTCTTCGTTCTCTTCTGCCTAAATGCAGAGACAAGTGGGTTGAAATATTTCGTAATCCCAATCTGCCAATGGAGAAGTCCACTATCTAATTGACCTTCATCCTCCATGCACTCTTCCAGGTGCAACACTCCTTCCTCATCTAGTTCATGTCCATTGTCTTCCTCCAAAGACGAACTACTCGATCATTGGATGTTGCAATATCTTCACGCACGGACTGATCTTCAAATTGATCATATACTTGTACTGGACTTTATTAAAAGTAAGTTAATCCTTCTACCAGTTGTGGTTAACTTTTGCCAAGAATAGCCATCCTCTCCCTAGCAATGCATCGTATGCTGGTTTCTACATGGTTATCACAACAAAGTCTATGACAAATTCCTACTCAACAATTTTTACTTTCTGAGTCGTTAAGACTCCTTTCATTTCAATCCTATATTGATTCGCACCATACAACTTGAAATTGAAAGACCATAAAAATGGTGCTCCAATATCTTTCCACCTCTTCTCAAGAAAGACATTAACACTCAATCCTCCATCAACAATTACCTACGTCAACTTGTGGTCTAGCAATTCAATGTGAATTAATGTTGGGTTTTTGCTAACATCAATCATCAATACCATTGGATCATTTTTTTTTTTGAATTTACATGGTGGAATCGGTAGCCGCCACGAATCCAGACAGGCTGTCCAGCTTTTTATGGCCGCCACAGTATTCTGCGCTGTCCGCCCCAGAAGCCGCCACATAGATCTTCGCGCAATCCGCACCTATAACCACCATGCCACAATCATTTTAAACCTTTTACGCCGCTGAAAGCACCAGGAAAGGGACAAGCGTTCAGTCCGGCGAGGCCCGAGATTTGAACCTTGGATCTCCGCCCCCTTATGGGGTTTGGATGAACCAATTGGTCTACACCTCGGACCTAATACCATTGGATCATTGAATTGATCCCTTCTCTTAGTTTTTGTTGGCTGGCTTTGCAACTCCACTCTTTGTGGCCACAGTACTACCGTCGCATATAGCTCTGGTAAGGTGCTATGTAAACTTGACACCTTAACTTCCACTAACGTATTTAATACTTGCACTGCTAGCTCTTGAGTTGACATATTCTCTTCAGGCTTCTTCAATTTGTTAACTTCCACTGACGTATTTATAAATACAAGCACATTATCTTCTTGCTCTTGTTGGTTTGTTGGAGGTTCTTCATTGTCAATAAAATTGAAATTCAACGAGTTACTCGAACTCGCCTTCTTCAAGAAATTAGCCTCCTTGGGACTACCCAGTCTGCACCAACGACACATCCAAATATTGTTATTCCCAACATTGTCTCCAACTAGTTGGCTCTGGCAATTGCGTGCAAAGTGCCTCCACTCTTGTTATCGTTGACACTGTATAATTGGTCTACCTTCTACATCATACTACAACCAACTTTGTCCTCCTTGTTGTCGATTGCCCTATTGCGATTGTCTCCCACTTTCTATATCCGCCGCTTGTTATTGCTTGTCAATTCTTGGATGTGCTTGGTTCTTCCTCAGTTGATTCTTGTTGTACCGACATCTTGTGTCTCAAGCTTCTTATGTCAAATGGACAGTCTCCTATCGCGTGCCCCTTTACTTCATAGATATTGCAAAAGGCATTCTTTGGGCAAATGATATTCGTGTGTCCGTCCGTCTTACAATCATAACACTAAATATCTTGCCTCTCCTTTTCTTCTTTGGCATCTCGCGTCATCCTCTCTAGGTCTTTACTCATCGCTTGGATTGCCACATGTAAGTCATCTCGGTCACTATCGAAATTAAATTCCTTATAGCGACTTAGGCCTACCACTGTTTGTTTGGCTTCACTCTCCAATGTGATAGCTCTATTGTATGCTTCATCGTAAGAAGTTGGTGGAATTGTCGTAATCTTCTTATATTTTGGCAACAACCCATCAAGGAACCATCGCCTTTGTAGCCCATTTGCTGGTGCGACCTCCATCTTGTCGATGAGTTCTTTTAGTATTCTATTATATGACTTAACATCCTTGTCCTTTGTCTGCTTTATGGCATAAATTTCTCCAATGATCTCTATATTGTCTAAGAGTCTTCTAAACTCTTTGATGAAAGCTTTTGTCAATGCTTCCCATGATGTGAAAGGTTGATCCTTTATCTTCTTCAAGTGCCAGTCCATTGCGATTCCTCACAATGTTGCCAAAAATAATATCAACCATGCTTGCTCGTCTATCACTCCGTTTGCTTGCCATATGGTAGTACAAGTTCCTATATGGTGTTCTGGGTCTTCTTTTTTGTCACCCAACTTATGTGCAAGTTTAACATTCTTGAAACCTAATTCCTCCTTAGGGAAGGCTGCCAAACTCCCTTTGTCTATGTACACTCGTGCTGCATGCCAATACAGTACTTGAGTCTCTTATGGCAGGTTCTTCACTTCCAACATTGATTTTACACTGCCAATCTCCATCTCCCATGGTTATGGCTGATGAATTTCAGCAAGCTTCTTCATCCACTCCTCATCACGAGCCCAATGCACCAATTTGCCTAATTCATTCTCCACCTTCAACTGCCATAGTCGCTAGTCTCCTATACAACCAACTCTGAATTTAGTGCGCACTCTCTCCAATGCTCGAATCAACTTATCAAAGAAGGTTTCAAGCTGCTAATTGATCCTCTCTCCTAGAACTAGAGGTCTCCTCAAATTTGGCACTTCAAAAATGAAATGTACTCATCTCTTCAACCCATTTTGTGTCAATGTTGTTTGCGATGGCAGTTTCCTCCCTATCCTACCCACTATAACTTGCTAGGTTGTTTGGCCACCTTGCCCTCCTGTATCACCTATCCTGCATCAGTAGTCCTTCCTTCTACTTTTTCCACCATTGCCTTTCTCTTATTTGGTTCTTCCTCTAATGGTTGGCTAGTTTCACCTTTCTGCCAGATTTGAAACTCTGATGAATCCTATTTTCCCTTATTCCTCCTTTCCTCCCACACTATCAGAAGCTATGCCATCTCCTCGACAATAGACATGATTTCAAAGTATGCATCCTCATCCAATGGAGGTGATCCACATGGATCCACCTGTTGCACAAACTACATTGGCATATTATCAAAACTAACAGGTGAGTTAACATTTTCTACCCACATCTTCCTTGCACATCTCCTTTTTCCTGTGGGGATGCTCGCTTTGCGTCCTTTACAGTTTGGATCTCCTCGTCCCCATATATAGCAATAGGATCCTACGCCTGTTGTTATGCAATCCTCTCCTTCGACTATTGTGCTCTCCTCTCCTCAACCTGTACTGCCTGCAACACTGACTTCCTTGGCTACTATCCACCCACCACAACCCTATCTGAAGTCCATCTCCTGGTACCCAAGCGGGTACCTACAATGCCTCCTTGCACACCCTGACTCCTTAGTTGTGTAAGAACTTCCTCTCGCATTGCCTCTTGTGGCACTCCATATGTTTTGCTCCAACCTTCCATAGTCTAATGTGTACTGCCATCTCTTGTTGTGGCCTGCTATCGGGGTTCACCTTTTTGTGACTGCTGCCCATCCTCCTAATGGTGCTCTAGTTGGGCTTCCGTCCACTATTGCTCCAACCTCCTATGTCGTTTTTCATTTTGCATCAACTCCTTCGTTCGTGGTTGTTCCTCAACTTCCTCTAAATCCTCACTTGCCTCACCTCCTGAGGCTTTCCTAACCTTCCTCTTCCTCTTCCTCAGAATGCTCTTCTTTTTCAACGAAGTGCTCGGCTTTGTCAAAGGCATCACATGAACCCACCTGAATATACTCGGCGCATGCTCCAGAATCTTTCAAGGAGGATTCTGTAGACAGCAGTTCTAAGCCCTAGGACTAGCTGGAACATCTCGTCCATCAATTTTGAATTGTACATAGCAATTTTGGTATGTTAATGTTTTGATTTGATAGGAAAAATAGCCAATGAAATAAAGGCTGAAATGTAATCGCATATGGCATAAAAGGACAAAAACAACCGCCTTTGTTAATGTTGTAGTTAAGGCTCTAGACGGGTTGTTAGACGTCTAGTTAAGACGTCAAGTTGTTAGACGTCTAAGCATTGTGTTAAGGCAAGTATTAAGGAGACGGTTGGGGTAGTTTGGAAATTGGTTGGGGAACCAATTTACCCCTTCCTATTTAAACCCCCCTCTTCAAACATTGTAAGGCCTATGCGATGGATGCTGTATACGCTATGGATGCTATTCATTCTACGTAATATCAATGATGTTATATTGTTTCCATGTTCTGTGTGTATGGTGATTGTGTTGTGAGTTGTAGGTTGTAAGCCATTAATGGAGTGATTGCAGGTTGTTTTGTGCTAATCAATATTGCAGGTACTGTCATTAGAAGATTGCAGAAGACAACCACTGAGGCAAAGAACCAGTCATGTATTTTGCAGGGTTTCTGGATGAGGAAGTGAACCAAGCGTCTGACGTCTAGCCCTGACATCTGGTAGCCACCAGACGGCTAGTCGTCAGCCCACCAGCCTGACGTTTGGACAGAAACTAGACGTCTAGAACCAGCCAGACGTCTGACCACACCTGACGTCTAGTGCCTTGACGTCTGCCCCTGCAGGCCTGACGTCTAGCACCTTGACGTCTGCTCCTGACGTCTAGACCTAGCCGTCAACTAGCAGAGTTAGAATATTGACTAATAAAGCTGGTATAACCTTTGCTTGGAGCCTGATACTGATTTGTCATCACCCCCTCCCGGGAATGTACTCACCCCTGTCTACATTTGGCGTTGTTGCCTAATTAAAAACCCGGAGTTTAAACGAAAAGTGATAGGAAGAATATGTGAATGACTGGTTTCAGGTCACGAAATAAAGAGCAAATACCGGTAAGAAGAAGCGCACGACTGACGAACTTAAGGACACACGAGGTTGTAGAGGTATCTCTCCCTGAGGTGGAGAGAGTATGGAACATTGAGGAGGAGAATAACGCAAGCATTGAGACATTGTTTGTGACTGCAGAAAATAAGGGAGAACAAATAGGTGAGGAAGAGCCCATCATTGAAGACTGGACGACAACACCAGAACCAGCCCATCATTCAAAGTTACGACAAGTGAGTGGGTCTCACCAATTGTGATCACTCTAAAATGAGAAGTAGACAAAATCCGAATCTGTGTGGATTTTAGAAGTTTGAATGTCGTAACCGTAAAAGATCCCTTCCCAATCCCATTCACAGACTCCATATTGGAAGAGGTAGCCGGCCACGAGATATATTCATTTTTGGATGGATTCTCGGGATACAATCAGATTAGCATAGTAGAAGAAGACAAGTTGAAGACTACTTTTGTGGTAGAAAATGGAATATATGCATACAATTGCATACCATTTGGACTATGCAATGCGCCCGCTACTTTTCAGAGGATCATATTATATATTTTTGAAAAGATGTCCACAGGAAATTTTAAAGCTTTCCTAGATGATTGGTCACTGTATGGGAAGACGTAGGAACATTTGAAGGCTTTGGAGGAATGCATGGGTTTATGTAGGAAGGCACGAATATCGCTTAACCCAAGCAAATGCGTATTACTGGTACCATACGCGAAGTTGCTGGGGCATATAGTATGCCAAGAGGGTTTGAAGCCCGACCCAGATAAAATAAGGGTAGTATTGCTGATGGAGGAGCCACATGATGTGAGCTCAGTTAAAACCTTTCTGGGGACTGTCGGATATTACAGGAGGTTTATCCGGAATTATGCATTAACATCTCATCCACTAGACGCGCATACGCGTAAGGGTGTTCCATTCAGATGGACAGAGGAACACCAGGGGGCATTTGAGGGATTAAAAGGGCACTTGGTGAAAGCACCTATCCTGGTTTACCCAGACTAGGAGAAAGAATTCCATGTGCATGTGGTTGCCTCAAATTTTGCCATTGGATGTGCATTGGCACAAGAAGGCCAATACGGGTTGGATCAGCCCATATACTTTGCAAGTCGGCTACTGTCCAGAGCCGAGAAGAATTACAACACAACGGAGCGAGAAGCATTGGGAATGGTGTATGCAGTACAAAAGTACAAACACTACCTACTAGATAACCCCTTCGCTTTTTATGTGGAGCATCAGGCTTTGTTGTACTTGATCAACAAACCAACAATCTACGGATGAGTGAGTCGATGGCTCGTCACTCTACAGGAATTCGTGTTTAGAGTGGTAGTGAGACTAGGGAAGAAACACGTAATAGCGGACCAATTGTCAAGGATTCGCTCAGGAGAACCTGCAGAGGGAGGAATACCAGATGAATTTCCCGATGCATAGATGTTTATGATTAATGCTATACCAGGATGGTATAAACATATAGGGGAATATCTATCGACAAGGCAACTGCCAGAAGAGTTAACGACAACCGAGCGGAGAAAAGTAATCATGAAATCAGCACCCTTTACCTTGATTGCAGGATTGCTTTACAAGAAGGGGGAGGACCATGTATTGCGAAGGGGTATAATGGAAGATGAAGTACAACAAACCCTGAAGGAGCATGGGACCAGATGCAACAGCCAGGAAAGTGTTGTTGGCAGGTCTATGGTGGCCCACCCTCTTTCACGATGCAAAGAATTTTGTGGTAGCATGTGATACGTGTCAAAGAAAAGGGAAACCCTTGAAGAGAAACTTCATGCCATTACATCCGTCCCAGCCTCAGGAACTCTTTGAGAGATGGGGACTGGATTTTGTAGGTCCTCTAAAAACAAGTCGAAGGAGAAGATGTCGATACATCGTGGTTGCCACAAAATATCTCACAAAATGGGTAGAAGCAAGGGCTTTACCGAACAACTCGGCAAAAAGCACGGCTCGCTTTTTGTACAAACAAGTAATTACAAGGTTTGGGATACCTCTACAGTTGACAAGTGACAGAGGAGGCCATTTTGTGAATGCGATTATTCAGAACTTGACGGAAGAATTCAGGATTTTTCACTCCTTGTTAAGTCCGTACTACCCAAGAGCAAATGGGCAGGCGGAGGCAACAAATAAAATCCTGGTTTCAATCATGTACAAGACATGCGGAGTAGAAGGAGCCGACTGGGAGGAGCGGTTACCAGCAGTTTTATGGGCATACAGGACCACTTTCAAGCCCACTACAAATCACACACCCTTTCAACTCATGTACGAACAGGAAGCAGTTGTACCAGTTGAATTCCTTGTACCAAGCTTGAGGGTAGCAGTCGACAATCGATTGAATGATGAGGAAAGTATTCGAGAACGACTGACAACGTTAGTACAATTGGACGAAAAGAGGATGATGGCGCAATGGGCAACGGAGATTGCACAGAAAAGGAGGAAATTTTGGCACGATAAACATCTCCAGAAATTGGATCTCAAAGCTGGTGGACTAGTTCTCAAATACAATGGTAAGAGAGAACTCAAGCCAGGAAAGTTGAAAACTTTGTGGATTGGACACTTCCTGGTAGAAGTACTCGAGAACGGGGCAGTTAAGTTGAGAAAATTAGATGGAACGTTATGCCCCAAGGTGATAAATGGTTCCAAGTTGAAAGTATACAAACCACGTGCACAGGTGAATATGATCAACTTGGGACAAACAGGAACTTCCAGAACAGAAGAGGAAGATCCAAGTACACAACCTTCTGGAAGCAACGAGCAGGGTAGCACTATTCGAGAGGAGGAAACCCATAACCTGGATTGGTTGTTTGGGAGTGAAGAAAGGCAGGTAAGGGAACTCTCAAATAACAACGAAAAGGACAGACTCCAAGTTCTGACGGAGGTCGCTCAACAGGAGGTTCTGGAAGAAGATGAAGAAGGAGTTAGACTTCTACAACGAATGAGATCGGAAACACATAGGTTGCAGGGAGAATATGAAACTCTGAGCAGTACAATAATCAGCTACAGGAACAGGTGATCCAGGAATTGGACACAACCATGCAAAGAGTAAACGAAAGGCACGAAGCTCGCCTAGCGGAATGGGCAGAGCTAGACCAGGGGGAACTCAGAAGAAGAAGTGCGACAGGAAACTCTTCAGAAGGCAGTTTATTTTCCTTGGAGGAAGAACAGGAAGATACGATAAGCCCAAGAGGAAGTAGAAGAGGGAAAGCAATAGCAAAAGGTGCACATTTTAGGAGTTCTTCAGCCACATTGAAAATTGTGCTAAATTCGGAAGAATCCTCAAGCACGGAATCAATGAACCATCAAGAGATGGGAGAGTCTCCAGAAAGACCCAGGATATGGGAAGCAGGACAAATCTCGACTGCTAAATATCAGAAAAGCAGGGAGGAAATGGCAGCCATATTATGGAAAGATATCGAGACAAGACTCGGAAAAACCAAAAACTGGAGGATGGTTGGAAGAAACAAGCGATGACAACAATCTACCTCGTAATCCAGATATTCCATATGCTAGTCCTAACCCAGACCATAGAAGACAAAGGGATGAAGATCGCAGTCGACAAGCAGGTGTTAGATTTATGGAAACTGCGCAGATAATTGAAGACGATGCTTCACTAAGTCCACAAGATGAATACAATGGAGGATTAAATGAGGATGTTATGCCAGAAATACCACCACCTCGTGCATGGAGAACACCTTATGTTGGAGCCATGAGATGTCCAACTGAACGGGAAGAAGTAGCCAGGTATTGGATGGCTGCACTTGATTTACGACAGCATAGAAGGGAAGCAAGAAGATCGCAGCAACGGGTTCAAGAAACTTCAGTATGACCACTCAACACGATAGGAGATGGAAATGACTCAAGCACCGACTCAATATTTACAGAGGAGTACCAGGAAAATTTAGCTCATTGTACCATGCAACGACAATTTGAGCAAATAAGATGGAGTCGAAGACTGATGAGAGCCGATAGCAGACTAAGGATCTTGCAACAACTAACACCTGAGCCAGGAGCACAACCCACAAACGATGCCCGTAGCCGAGACAAATTAGGTACTCTCGGGAGACCGCAAGGAATCTCGAGAGCACCTGACCAAGGGAGGAGCGTGGTTGACCTCCATCCCGGTAGCTTGAGAGGAAGAAATTCCCCTCCGGCTACCAATAGGTTGACTGGTTCTCATTTTGGACCGCAAGGCCCATCTGAAAACCCAGTCCAAGCCAACCCATTACTTCGTGCTCCTGAGAATAGACCAAGAGGTCCATCTCAGCGAGCTCGTAGGAACCGAAGACGTCGTCAGGAACGACTGAGGGACCGACCGAATCTTGGGCAGCTGGGAGTATGGCAGCCAAACATTAGAGAAATTCGATCGAAAAGAGGCCAAGGACGCGGTAACCAGGTCCGCGAAAGGAGAGATTGGGATAGAAACCCCAATCTAGAACATAGAGATCAAAGGCGGGCATTTGCAAGAAACGATAGAGGTCGAGGACGAGGTCTAAGAACTAGACAACCCCACCAAAACAGGGAACATCGAGGACAGCAACAACCCAGGCAACAGGAACTAGATCAGCAGACACAAGAAGAGGAGATGTTTAACTATTTGGATGACTGTATAATAATCCGACATAATGATGGAAGTACTGAACGAATTCCACTGGTGCCCGCCCATCCACAACGCCCGAATAGCAGACACCGGGAAGAGGTAACAGAACACCTGGATAATAATGCCAACCCAGAGGAAGGAGAAGTTCGCATGGCGGAAGAATGGATGTAACACACGCGTCTGGAAACAGAAAGAAATGAACAAGTCACTAATAATGTTAGACGACGACCCAACATAAATCAGTCCCCTGAGCCAGAAATAAGGCATCGGACGAAAGAGATAGAACAACAATACTGGCGCATTATGCCATGGGATAGGACAAGACATCAACAATAGTCACGCTCCAAAACTCCCCCAAGACGAAATAATCGCCGAAGACGTCAAGCGACGGAGGAAATAAACAGTGACAGTGATGATGATTTCAGCAATTTCGGAGAAAACAGCCGTCATCATCAAAATGAGACGCCAGATGCATGGGAACTGCGTATTGGCTTGGCCATACAGTTCACCCGTCGACGTTAAAAAGGAGACGTCACATGCAGTTTTGAAAAAAATATGGAAAAAAAAAATAAAAATAAGAAAAATTGAAAAGTCAAATAAAAAGTCAAAAGAGAATAAGACAAAATAGGAATAAGACGAAACAGGGACACCTAGACGTCTAGCTAGCCGACGTGTCGCACATGCACAAAGTTAGTTGCAAGGTGGCGGTTGCATAACGGTTTTAGGGTGGAAGAGCAACTATAAAAGGAGAGGAAGCCATTCATTTGCAACATCACTCACACTCAAGCAAGAGAAGGAGAAAGGAGAAGGCGCGGCAGTTGAGAAGTGAAGCGGCTAGAGATTAGCATGCGACGAGGATGTAGCAGACGGCGAGCAGGAGGTGGCCCATAGCACTCGATGGCTAGACGACTGCAGCCTATCCAACGGTGGGCCACTTGACGGCTGCACCAGGCCATCTGACGGCTGATTGCCTGACGGCTAACCTCCTGGCAACACCTACCCTGAAGGCTACCCACCTGACAGCACCCGCCCTGACGGTTACCCACTTGACGGCACCTGACCAGACGACTGCATCAGCTTACCTGACGGATGCACTAGTCCTGACGGCTGCTCTACTCAACGACAGGCACCACCCGACGGCTACGCAACCCGACGTCTGACAACACCTGACAGTGGCAGAACTAGACGGCTAGCGTCCCTGACGACTGGCAGCATTGGACGGTTGCAGCACCCGACAACAAGACAACCCCGACGACTAAGAAAACTGGACGGCTAGGAGGTAGATTGGGCAAGGAGCAGAAGTCCATAGCTTGGAAGGGGGTAAAGTAAGATTGATGGCACATCAGAGGTCAGGAAATATTCCAGTCCACAGTGAGCCCGAACCGAAATCAATGGTTGCCAAGAGATTAAGGCACCGACAGGATATTGAGATGAAAGGGCATGGCAAAAGCTCAGAAGGAGGACAGAGTCGGAGTAGAAGAGAAGCAGCAGAAGTGGCAACTAAGACCTGAGCCAGGAGCACAACCCACAAACGAGGCCCGTAGCCGAGACAAATTAGGTACTCTCGGGAGACCGCAAGGAATCTCGAGAGCACCTGACCAAGGGAGGAGCGTGGTTGACCTCCATCCCGGTAGCTTGAGAGGAAGAAATTCCCCACCGACTACCAATAGGTCGACTGGTTCTCAGTTTGGACCGCAAGGCCCATCTGAAAACCTAGTCCAAGCCAACCCATTACTTCGTGCTCCTGAGAATAGACCAAGAGGTCCATCTCAACGAGCTCGTACGAACCGAAGACGTCGTCAGGAACGACTGAGGGACCGACCGAATCTCGGGCAGCTGGGAGTACGACAGCCAAACATTAGAGAAATTCGATCGAAAAGAGGCCAAGGACGCGGTAACTAGGTCCGCGGAAGGAGAGATTGGGATAGAAACCCCAATCTAGAACATAGAGATCAAAGGCAGGCATTTGCAAGAAACGATAGAGGTCGAGGACAAGGTCTAAGAACTAGACAACCCCACCAAAACAGGGAACATCGAGGACAGCAACAACCCAGGCAACAGGAACTAGATCAGCAGACACAAGAAGAGGAGATGTTTAACTATTTGGATGACTGTATAATAATCCGACATAATGATGGAAGTACTGAACGAATTCCACTGGTGCCCGCCCATCCACAACGCCCGAATAGCAGACACCGGGAAGAGGTAACAGAACACCTGGATAATAATGCCAACCCAGAGGAAGGAGAAGTTCGCATGGCGAAAGAATGGATGTAACACACGCGTCTGGAAACAGAAAGAAATGAACAAGTCACTAATAATGTTAGACGACGACCCAACATAAATCAGTCCCCTGAGCCAGAAATAAGGCATCGGACGAAAGAGACAGAACAACAAGACTAGCGCATTATGCCATGGGATAGGACAAGACATCAACAACAGTCACGCTCCAAAACTCCCCCAAGACGAAATAATCGCCGAAGACGTCAGGCAACGGAGGAAATAAATAGTGACAGTGACGATGATTTCAGCAATTTCGGGGAAAACAGCCGTCATCATCAAAATGAGACGCCAGATGCATGGGAACTGCGTATTGGCTTGGCCATACGGTTCACCCGTCGACGTTAAAAAGGAGACGTCACATGCAGTTTTGAAAAAAAATATGGAAAAAAATAAATAAAAATAAGAAAGAAAAGTCAAATAAAAAGTCAAAAGAGAATAAGACAAAATAGGAATAAGACGAAACAGGGACACCTAGACGTCTAGCTAGCCGACGTGTCGCACATGCACAAAGTTAGTTGCAAGGTGGCGGTTGCATAACGGTTTCAGGATGGAAGAGCAACTATAAAAGGAGAGGAAGCCATTCATTTGCAACATCACTCACACTCAAGCAAGAGAAGGAGAAAGGAGAAGGCACGGCAGTTGAGAAGTGAAGCGGCTAGAGATTAGCAGGCTACGAGGAAGTAGCAGACGGCGAGCAGGAGGTGGCCCATAGCACTCGACGGCTAGACGACTGCAGCCTATCCAACGGTGGGCCACCTGATGGCTACACCAGGCCATCTGACGGCTGATTGCCTGACGGCTAACCACCTGACGACACCTACCCTGAAGGCTACCCACCTGACAACATCCGCCCTAACGGTTACCCACTTGACGGCACCTGACCAGACGACTGCATCAGCTTACCTGACGGATGCACTGGTCCTGACGGCTGCTCTACTCGACAACAGGCACCACCCGACGGCTACGCAACCCGATGTCTGACAACACCTGACAGTGGCACAACTAGACGGCTAGCGTCCCTGACGACTGGCAGCATTGGACGGTTGCAGCACCCGACAACAAGACAACCCCGACGACTAAGAAAACTGGACGATTAGGAGGCAGATTGGGCAAGGAGCAGAAGTCCATAGCTTGGAAGGGGGTAAAGTAAGATTGATGGCACATCAGAGGTCAGGAAATATTCCAGTCCACAGTGAGCCCGAACCGAAATCAATGGTTGCCAAGAGATTAAGGCACCGACAGGATATTGAGATGAAAGGGCATGGCAAAAGCTAAGAAGGACAGAGTCGAAGTAGAAGAGAAGCAGCAGAAGTGGCAACTCGCAAGAATAAGGAGATTCATCCGAGCGGCAAGGCACCCGTACCAGTGGAGGAAATCACTTGGGTATGCCCAACAGGAGAATATTGCCGCCAAAGGTGGGCAAATGCACCAGATAGCCACCCAACAAAGAAAAAGCTGAAGGAGGCAGGAGTGCACTTCATCCTACAGGCTCCTCGTTTTGAGAAGGGAATTTTCGAGGAGTACCTACTACAAATGCTGGAAACATATGATGTTGGGAGGCACAACAGACTCGTGGAAATAGATGGCACTGTACTAGTAATAGATTTTTCTCCCGGAGTTTTCCAAAGCACTTTTGGACTCCCACGGAAAGGCAAGCCGGTGATGAACGAAAGGGTGGATCCAAAGAGGTCACCAAAATTAATCATGGATGTCACCACCCTGACAAGGGAAGACATGGAAGCTATGCTAAGTGTCCATGGGGGAAGAGGAGTTAAGTAGGCACAACTCCAAAATGACAGACTGGAAGTTAGCATGAATGTAATTATGGCGAGGTTGTCAAGAGAATTTGGAGACAGTTCGGAGCCGGGATCAGCATCAGCGACCACAGGAAGAAGCAGATTTTTCTATACTGTCAGCCCTTCATAATCTGGCAGCTGGGACCAGTACGGCTGAACGGTTTGGACCCACTGAATATCTAGCAGAGGCTGAGCATATAGCCCGCATTGGGTCACCGGATCTGACAGAGATAGATTTGGCAAGACCGACTTCACTAGCAGCTACTTTGAGCACATTCTTGATAGATGCTATGTTTGACGAAGCAGCTAGGGAAACAGGCACAGTAGAAGCTCCAGAAATCAGCAGTAACCCTGGGGTAGAGGAAGGCCTACCACCACAGGTTACACAGGCAGAAAAGCCAAGGATGGAGAAAACAGTAGGGAGTACAGAGGAAGAAAACCCTACAGATAAAGGAAAACAACCCCCAGAGGTAATAGACTTAGAAAAGTTGGAGGAACAAGAAGGACAGGGCAGCAAGAGTCTTGTACAGGAGACAACAATAAGAAGACCACCTGTTCACCATGAGGAGAGAGGCAAGGGGATTGCATAGGAAGAATAACAGACGGACACTTGGTCCCAAGAAATTCTCCTCAAAATAGCAAATTTTATAGGTCCGAGGTGTAGACCAATTGGTTCATCCAAACCCTATAAGGGGGCGGAGGTCCAAGGTTCAAATCTCGAGCCTCACCGAACTGAACGCTTATCCTTTTCCTGGTGCTTTCAACGGCGTAAAAGGTTTAAAATGATTGTGGCATGGTGGTTATAGGGGCGGACTGTGCGAAGATCTGTGTGGCGGCTTCCAGGGCGAACAGCGTAGAATACTGTGGCGGCCATATAAAAAGCTGGACAGCCTTCCCGGATTCGTGGCGGCTACCGATTCCACCATGTAAATTTAAAAAAAAATACCAAATTTTATGGACCCTTCGGATGAAATGGACGAGCAACCAGCAATATGTTTTGATAGATTGGGCGAAGTCATGAATAGCCTTAGCTTGCAGTTCAGTAGTGCATGCATGGGACAGTGGAAAAAGTGGCAATGCATGGTTGAGGAGGAGTTGGACAGATTGGTCAAGTGGGCAGCCCAAGGGCCATGGAGGAAAGACATCTCGGACATTTATGCGAGACAGCCTTGGTCATTACCCACTGGCCGGTTGCAAACAATGGAGGGCATTGAAATGTTGCCAAAAAAGACACCCAGTCTTTATCTGGAAATAGAGCAGGTATATGTTTGTGGCCATGGCAAAAACCCCCCTCAGCATTCTAGGGAACATGGCACACAGGTGGAAGTAGTGCCAGAATTACTGCCACTATACACACAGCTGAACTTTCTCGCACATCTGTTGATTTGGCTGGGCGAAGGAATCAAGCATGTAAATTCTGCTAAGGATATCATGGAACGAGAAGTCACATAGGCTTTGTTAGCCAAGGACAAGCTCTTAGCTGAAGGAATGGCCCGAATGGAAAGAGTTCAAGAAGAAATGCGGAAGTTGGGACAAGCTATGGGAGAACTGAAAGCTGATTTGGAGCAAAAGGCCCAGCAGTTAGCTGAATCAACAGCAGAAATAGCCCAACTGAAAAGTGCGAAGGAACTTTTGATTAAGAAAGCGGAAGCATTTTCAGTCACTAGGAGCCAGCAAGAACGGGCTTGGGCTCAGGAAAGGGAAAACTGGCAGAAAGAAAAGGCAGCCTTACAAGAAGAATTGTGGTTGGCAAAATAGCAAAAGGGTGCAACAGCTGCACCAGTTTCAGAACAGTGGTTGAAAGATATCTTTCGAAGAAGAGAAACAGGAATGCTGACCAGCCTAAAGCAGACAGAAGACAGAGCTAATACCTTAGGAGTGGAGTGGGCCAAGTACTTTAACTATTCGAAGAGGCTCAAGGACGAACGGGACCACTACCGAGAACAACTTCAAGAGTACACACAGGCATTGCAGGCTGCAAATCCACAGAGCTCAACACCTACAGATGCTGGAACCTCGGGAGCAGAGCGGAGAAAGTCGCTGAGGACATCGACTTCTTCGAAGGGGAGGATAGATGTAGACAGCAGTTCTAAGCCCTAGGACTGGCTGGAACATCTCGTCCATCAATTTTGAATTGTACATAGCAATTTTGGTATGTTAATGTTTTGATTTGATAGGAAAAACAGCCAATGAAATAAAGGCTGAAATGTAATCGCATATGGCATAAAAGGACAAAAACAGCCGCCTTTGTTAATGTTGTAGTTAAGGCTCTAGACGGGTTGTTAGACGTCTAGCTAAGACGTCAAGTTGTTAGATATCTAAGCATTATGTTAAGGCAAGTATTAAGGAGATGGTTGGGGTAGTTTGGAAATTGGTTGGGGAACCAATTTACCCCTTCCTATTTAAACCCCCCTCTTCAAACATTGTAAGGCCTATGCGATGGATGTTGTATACGCTATGGATGCTATTCATTCTACGTAATATCAATGTTGTTATATTGTTTCCATGTTCTGCGTGTATGGTGATTGTGTTGTGAGTTGCAGGTTGTAAGCCATTAATGGAGTGATTGCAGGTTGTTCTGTGCTAATCAATATTGCAGGTACTGTCATTAGAAGATTGCAGAAGACAACCACTGAGGCAAAGAACCAGTCATGTATTTTGCAGGGTTTCTGGATGAGGAAGTGAACCAAGCGTCTGACGTCTAGCCCTGACATCTGGTAGCCACCAGACGGCTAGCCGTCAGCCCACCAGCCTGACGTCTGGACAGAAACTAGACGTCTAGAACCAGCCAGACGTCTGACCACACCTGACGTCTAGTGCCTTGACGTCTGCCCCTGCAGGCCTGACGTCTAGCACCTTGACGTCTGCTCCTGACGTCTAGACCTAGCCGTCAACTAGCAGAGTTAGAATATTGAATGATAAAGCTGGTATAACCTTTGCTTGGAGCCTAATACTGATTTGTCATCACCCCCTCCCGGGAATGTACTCACCCCTGTCTACATTTGGCGTTGTTGCCTAATTAAAAATCCGGAGTTTAAACGACAAGTGATAGGAAGAATATGTGAATGACTGGTTTCAGGTCACGAAATAAAGACGCACGACTGGCGAACTTAAGGACACACGAGGCTGTAGAGGTATCTCTCCCTGAGGTGGAGAGAGTATGGAACATTGAGGAGGAGAATAACGCAAGCATTGAGACATTGTTTGTGACTGCAGAAAACGAGGGAGAACGAATAGCTGAGGAAGAGCCCATCATTGAAGACTGGACGACAACACCAGAACCAGCCCATCATTCAAAGTTACGACAAGTGAGTGGGTCTCACCAATTGTGATCACTCTAAAACGAGAAGTAGACAAAATCCGAATCTATGTGGATTTTAGAAGTTTGAATGTCGTAACCGTAAAACCTTTCTGGGGACTGTCGGATATTACAGGAGGTTTATCCGGAATTATGCATTAACATCTCATCCACTAGATGCGCTTACGCGTAAGGGTGTTCCATTCAGATGGACAGAGGAACACCAGGGGGCATTTGAGGGATTAAAAGGGTACTTGGTGAAAGCACCTATCCTGGTTTACCCAGACTAGGAGAAAGAATTCCATGTGCATGTGGATGCCTCAAATTTTGCCATTGGGTGTGCATTGACACAAAAAGGCCAATACGGGTTGGATCAGCCCATATACTTTGCAATTCGGCTACTGCCCAGAGCCGAGAAGAATTACAGCACAACGAGAAGCATTGGGAATGGTGTATGCAGTACAAAAGTACAAACACTACCTACTAGATAACCCCTTCGCTTTTTATGTGGAGCATCAAGCTCTGTTGTACTTGATCAACAAACCAACAATCTACGGACGAGTGAGTCAATGGCTCGTCACTCTACAGGAATTCGTGTTTAGAGTGGTAGTCAAACTAGGGAAGAAACACGTAATAGCGGACCAATTGTCAAGGATTCACTCAAGAGAACCTGCAGAAGGAGGAATACCAGATGAATTTCCCGATGCACAGTTGTTTATGATTAATGCTATACCAGGATGGTATAAGCATATAGGGGAATATCTATCGACATGGCAACTGCCAGAAGAGTTAATGACAACCGAGCGGAGAAAAGTAATCACAAAATCAGCACCCTTCACCTTGATTGCAGAATTGCTTTACAAGAAGGGGGAGGACCATGTATTGTGAAGGTGTATAATGGAAGATGAAGTACAACAAACCCTGAAGGAGACACATGAGGGATTGGCATGACACATGGGACCAGATGCAACAGCCAGGAAAGTGTTGTTGGCAGGTCTATGGTGGCCCACCCTCTTTCACGATGCAAAGAATTTTGTGGTAGCATGTGATACGTGTCAAAGAACAGGGAAACCCTTGAAGAGAAACTTCATGCCATTACATCCGTCCCAGCCTCAGGAACTCTTTGAGAGATGGGGACTGGATTTTGTAGGTCCTCTAAAAACAAGTCGAAGGAGAAGATGTCGATACATCGTGGTTGCCACAAAATATATCACAAAATGGGTAGAAGCAAGGGCTTTACCGAACAACTCGGCAAAAAGCACGGCTCGCTTTTTGTACAAACAAGTAATTACAAGGTTTGGGATACCTCTACAGTTGACAAGTGACAGAGGAGGCCATTTTGTGAATGCGATTATTCAGAACTTGACGGAAGAATTCAGGATTTTTCACTCCTTGTTAAGTCCGTACTACCCAAGAGCAAATGGGCAGGCGGAGGCAACAAATAAAGTCCTGGTTTCGATCATGTACAAGACATGCGGAGTAGAAGGAGCCGACTGGGAGGAGCGGTTACCAGCAGTTTTATGGGCATACAGGACCACTTTCAATCCCACTACAAATCACACACCCTTTCAACTCATGTACGAACAGGAAGCAGTTGTACCAGTTGAATTCCTTGTACCAAGCTTGAGGGTAGCAGTCAACAATCGATTGAATGATGAGGAAAGTATTCGAGAACGACTGACAACGTTAGTACAATTGGACGAAAAGAGGGTGATGGCGCAATGGGCAACGGAGATTGCACAGAAAAGGAGGAAATTCTGGCACGATAAACATCTCCGGAAATTGGATCTCAAAGCTGGTGGACTAGTTCTCAAATACAATGGTAAGAGAGAACTCAAGCCAAGAAAGTTGAAAACTTTGTGGCTTGGACCCTTCCAGGTAGAAGTACTCGAGAACGGGGCAATTAAGTTGAGAAAATTAGCTGGAACTTTATGCCCCAAGGTGATAAATGGTTCCAAGTTGAAAGTATACAAACCACATGCACAGGTGAATATGATCAACTTGGGACAAACAGGAACTTCCAGAACAGAAGAGGAAGATCCAAGTACACAACCTTCTGGAAGCAACGAGCAGGGTAGCACTATTCGAGAGGAGGAAACGCATAACCTGGATTGGTTGTTTGGGAGTGAAGAAAGGCAGGTAAGGGAACTCTCAAATAACAACGAAGAGGACCGACTCCAAGTTCTGACGGAGGTCGCTCAACAGGAGGTTCTGGAAGAAGATGAAGAAGGAGTTAGACTTCGCAACGAATGAGATCGGAAACACATAGGTTGCGGGGAGAATATGAAACTACGAGCGATACAATAATCAGCTACGAGAACAGGTGATCCAAGAATTGGACACAACCATGCAAAGAGTAAACGAAAGGCACGAAGCTCGCCTAGCGGAATGGGCAGAGCTAGACCAGGGGGAACTCAGAAGAAGAAGTGCGACAGGAAACTCTTCAGAAGGCAGTTTATTTTCCTTGGAGGAAGAACAGGAAGATACGATAAGCCCAAGAGGAAGTAGAAGAGGAAAAGCAATAGCAAAAGGTGCACATTTTAGGAGTTCTTCAGCCACATTGAAAATTGTGCTAAATTCGGAAGAATCCTCAAGCGCGGAATCAGTGAACCATCAAGAGATGGGAGAGTCTCCAGAAAGACCCAGGATATGGGAAGCAAGACAAAGCTCGACTGCTAAATATCAGAAAAGCAGGGAGGAAATGGCAGCCATATTATGGAAAGATATCGAGACAGTACCGGAAAAACCAAAAACTGGAGGATGGTTGGAAGAAACAAGCAGTGATGACAATCTACCTTAGAATCCAGATATTCCATATGCTAGTCCTAACCCAGACCGTAGAAGACAAAGGGATGAAGATCGCAGTCAACAAGCAAGTGTCAGATTTATGGAAACTGCGCAGATAATTGAAGACGATGCTTCACTAAGTCCACAAGATTAATACAATGGAGGATTAAATGAGGATGTTATGCAAGAAATACCACGACCTTGTGCATGGAGAACACCTTATGTTGGATCCACGAGACGTCCAACTGAACGGGAAGAAGTAGCCAGGTATCGGATGGCTGCACTTGATTTACGACAGCATAGAAGGGAAGTAAGAAGATTGCAGCAACGAGTTCAAGAAACTTCAGTATGGCCACTCAACACGATAGGAGATGGAAATGACTCAAGCACCGACTCAATATTTTCAGAGGAGTACCAGGAAAATTTAGCTCATTGTACCATGCAACGACAATTTGAGCAAAGAAGATGGAGGCGAAGACTGATGAGAGCCGATAGGAGACTGAGGATCTTGCAACAACTAACACCTGAGCCAGGAGCACAACCCACAAACAAGGCCCGTAGCCGAGACAAATTAGGTACTCTCGGGAGACCGCAAGGAATCTCGAGAGCACCTGACCAAGGGAGGAGCGTGGTTGACCTCCATCCCGGTAGCTTGAGAGGAAGAAATTCCCCTCCGGCTACCAATAGGTCGACTGGTTCTCAGTTTGGACCGCAAGGCCCTTCTGAAAACCCAGTCCAAGCCAACCCATTACTTCGTGCTCCTGAGAATAGACCAAGAGGTCCATCTCAGCGAGCTCGTACGAACCGAAGACGTCGTCAGGAACGATTGAGGGAGCGACCGAATCTCGGGCAGCTGGGAGTACGGCAGCCAAACATTAAAGAAATTCGATCGAAAAGAGGCCGAGGACGCGGTAACCAGGTCCGTGGAAGGAGAGATTGGGATAGAAACCCCAATCTAGAACATAGAGATCAAAGGCAGGCATTTGCAAGAAACGATAGAGGTCGAGGACGAGGTCTAAGAACTAGACAACCCCACCAAAACAAGGAACATCGAGGACAACAACAACCCAGGCAATAGGAACTAGATTAGCAGACATAAGAAGAGGAGATGTTTAACTATTTGGATGACTGTATAATAATCCGGCGTAATGATGGAAGTACTGAACGAATTCCACTGGTGCCCGCCCATCCACAACGCCCGAATAGCAGACACCGGGAAGAGGTAACAGAACACCTGGATAATAATGCCAACCCAGAGGAAGGAGAAGTTCGCATGGCGGAAGAATGGATGTAACACACGCGTCTAGAAGCAGAAAGAAATGAACAAGTCACTAATAATGTTAGACGACGACCCAACATAAATCAGTCCCCTGAGCCAGAAATAAGGCATCGGACGAAAGAGACAGAACAACAAGACTGGCGCATTATGCCATGGGATAGGAAAAGACATCAACAACAGTCACGCTCCAAAACTCCCCCAAGACGAAATAATCGCCGAAGACGTCAGGCGACGGAGGAAATAAACAGTGACAGTGACGATGATTTCAGCAGTTTCGGGGAAAACAGCCATCATCAAAATGAGATGCCAAATGCATGGGAACTGCATATTGGCTTGGCCATACGGTTCACCCGTCGACGTTAAAAAGGAGACGTCACATGCAGTTTTGAAAAAAAATATGGAAAAAAAAAATTGAAAATAAGAAAAGTCAAATAAAAAGTAAAAAGAAAATAAGACAAAATAGGAATAAGACGAAACAGGGACACCTAGACGTCTAGCTAGCCGACGTGTCGCACATGCACAAAGTTAGTTGCAAGGTGGCGGTTTTCATAATGGTTTTAGGATGGAAGAGCAACTATAAAAGGAGAGGAGGCCATTCATTTGCAACATCACTCACACTCAAGCAAGAGAAGGAGAAAGGAGAAGGTGCGGCGGTTGAGAAGTGAAGCGGCTAGAGATTAGCAGGCGATGAGGATGTAGCAGACGGCGAGCAGGAGGTGGCCCATAGCACTCGATGGCTAGACGACTACAGCCTATCCAACAGTGGGCCACCTGACGGCTGCACCAAGCCATCTGACGGCTGATTGCTTGACGGCTAACCACCTGACGACACCTACCCTGAAGGCTACCCACATGACAACACCTGCCCTGACGGTTACCCACTTGACGGCACTTGACCAGACGACTGCATCAGCTTACCTGACGGATGCACTGGTCCTGACGGCTGCTCTACTCGACGACAGGCACCACCCGACGGCTACGCAACCCGATGTCTGACAACACCTAACAGTTGCACAACTAGACGGCTAGTGTACCTGACGACTGGCAGCATTGGACGGTTGCAGCACCCGACAACAAGACAACCCCGACGACTAAGAAAACTGGACAGCTAGGAGGCAGATTGGGCAAGGAGCAGAAGTCCGCAGCTTGGAAGGGGGTAAAGTAAGACTGATGGCACATTAGAGGTCAGGAAAGATTACAATCTGCAGAGAGCCCGAACCGAAATCAATGGTTGCCAAGAGATTAAGGCACCGACAGGATATTGAGATGAAAGGGCATGGCAAAAGCTCAGAAGGAGGACAGAGTCGAAGTAGAAGAGAAGCAGCAGAAGTGGCAACTCGCAAGAATAAGGAGATTCATCCAAGCGGCAAGGCACCCGTACCAGTGGAGGAAATCACTTGGGTATGCCCAACAGGAGAATATTGCCGCCAATGGTGGGCAGATGCACCAGATAGCCACCCAACAAAGAAAAAGTTGAAGGAGGCGGGAGTGCACTTCATCCTACAGGCTCCTCGTTTTGAGAAGGGAATTTTCGAGGAGTACCTACTACAAATGCTGGAAACATATGATGCTGGGAGGCACAACAGTCTCGTGGAAATAGATGGCACTGTACTAGTAATAGATTTTTCTCCCAGAGTTTTCCAAAGCACTTTTGGACTCCCACGGAAAGGTAAGCCGGTGATGAACGAAAGGGTGGATCCAAAGAGGTCACCAAAATTAATCATGGATGTCACCACCCTGACAAGGGAAGAGGTGGAGGCTATGTTGAGTGTCCATGGGGGAAGAGGAGTTAAGTAGGGACAACTCCAAAATGACAGACTGGAAGTTAGCATGAATGTAATTATGGCGAGGTTGTCAGGAGAATTTGGAGACAGTTCGGAGTCGGGATCAGCATCAGCCACCACAGGAAGAAGTAGATTTTTCTATACCGTCAGCCCTTCATAATCTAGCAGCTGGGACCAGTACGGCTGAACGGTTTGGACCCACTGAATATCTAGCAGAGGCTGAGCATATAGCCCGCATTGGGTCACCGGATCTGACAGAGATAGATTTGGCAAGACCGACTTCACTAGCAGCTACTTTGAGCACATTCTTGATAGATGCTATGTTTGACGAAGTAGCTAGGGAAAAAGGCACAGTAGAAGCTCCAAAAATCAGCAGTAACCCTAGGGTAGAGGAAGGCCTACCACCACAGGTTACAAAGGCATAAAAGCCAAGGATGGAGAAAACAGTAGGGAGTACAGAGGAAGAAAACCCTACAGATAAAGGAAAACAACCCCCAGAGGTAATAGACTTAGAAAAGTTGGAGGAACAGGAAGGACGGGGCAGCAAGAGTCTTGTACAGGAGACAACAATAAGAAGACCTCCAGTTCACCATGAGGAGAGAGGCAAGGGGATTGCATAGGAAGAATAACAGACGGACACTTGGTCCCAAAAAATTCTCCTCAAAATACCAAATTTTATAGGTCCGAGGTGTAGACCAATTGGTTCATCCAAACCCTATAAGGGGGCGGAGGTCCAAGGTTCAAATCTCGAGCCTCACCGGACTGAACACTTGTCCCTTTCCTGGTGCTTTCAGCGTCGTAAAAGGTTTAAAATGATTGTGGCATGGTGGTTATAGGGGCGGACTGTGCGAAGATCTGTGTGGCGGCTTCCATGGCGGACAGCGTAGAATACTGTGGCGGCCATATAAAAAGCTGGACAGCCTTCCCGGATTCGTGGCGGCTACCGATTCCACCATGTAAATTTAAAAAAAAAATACCAAATTTTATGGACCCTTCAGATGAAATGGACGAGCAACCAGCAATATGTTTTGATAGATTGGGCGAAGTCATGAATAGCCTTAGCTTGCAGTTCAGTAGTGCATGCATGGGACAGTGGAAAAAGTGGCAATGCATGGTTGAGGAGGAGTTGGACAGATTGGTCAAGTGGGCAGCCCAAGGTCCATGGAGGAAAGACATCTCGGACATTTATGCGAGACAGCCTTGGTTATTACCCACTGGCCGGTTGCAAACAATGGAGGGCATTGAAATGTTGCCAAAAAAGACACCCAGTCTTTATCTGGAAATAGAGCAGGTATATGTTTGTGGCCATGGCAAAAACCCCCCTCAGCATTCTAGGGAGCATGGCACACAGGTGGAAGTAGTGCCAGAATTACTGCCACTATACACACAGCTGAACTTCCTCGCACATCTGTTGATTTGGCTGGGCGAAGGAATCAAACATGTAAATTCAGCTAAGGATATCATGGAACGAGAAGTCACAGAGGCTTTGTTAGCCAAGGACAAGCTCTTAGCTGAAGGAATGGCCCGAATGGAAAGAGTTCAAGAAGAAATGCGGAAGTTGGGACAAGCTATGGGAGAATTGAAAGCTGATTGGGAGCAAAAGGCCCAGCAGTTAGCTGAATCAGCAGCAGAAATAGCCCAACTGAAAAGTGCGAAGGAACTTTTGATTAAGCAAGCGGAAGCATTTTCAGTCACTAGGAGCCAGCAGGAACGGGCTTGGGCTCAAGAAAGGGAAAACTGGCAGAAAGAAAAGGCAGCCTTACAAGAAGAACTGCAGTTGGCAAAACAGCAAAAGGGTGCAACAGCTGCACCAGTTTCAGAACAGTGGTTGAAAGATATCTTTCGAAGAAGAGAAACAGAACTGCTGACCAGCCTAAAGCAGACAGAAGACAGAGCTAATACCTTTGGAGTGGAGTGGGCCAAGTACTTTAACTATTCGAAGAGGCTCAAGGACGAACGGGACCACTACCGAGAACAACTGCAGGAGTACACACAGGCATTGCAGGCTGCAAATCCACAGAGCTCAACACCTACAGATGCTGGAACCTCAGAAGCGGAGCAGAGAAAGTTGCTGAGGACATCGACTTCTTTGAAGGGGAGGATAGATGTAGACAGCAGTTCTAAGCCCTAGGACTGGCTGGAACATCTCGTCCATCAATTTTGAATTGTACATAGCAATTTTGGTATGTTAATGTTTTGATTTGATAGGAAAAACAGCCAATGAAATAAAGGCTGAAATGTAATCGCATATGGCATAAAAGGACAAAAACAGCCGCCTTTGTTAATGTTGTAGTTAAGGCTCTAGACGGGTTGTTAGACGTCTAGTTAAGACGTCAAGTTGTTAGACATCTAAGCATTATGTTAAGGCAAGTATTAAGGAGATGGTTGGGGTAGTTTGGAAATTGGTTGGGGAACCAATTTACCCTTTCCTATTTAAACCCCCCTCTTCAAACATTGTAAGGCCTATGCGATGGATGTTGTATATGCTAAGGATGCTATTCATTCTACGTAATATCAATGTTGTTATACTGCTTCCATGTTCTGTGTGTATGGTGATTGTGTTCTGAGTTGTAGGTTGTAAGCCATTAATGGAGTGATTGCAGGTTCTTTTGTGCTAATCAATATTGTAGGTACTGTCATTAGAAGATTGCAGAAGACAACCACTGAGGCAAAAAACTGTTGCCACATTTTGCACGGGGTGCAATGTTTTCAGTTTTGTAAGAGTGCTGCTCTTCCTTTTCCCTCTTCCTCTCTTTCCCTTTCTTCTTCTCTCCCTTTCTCTCTCTTCCCTACATTCTCATTCTTCCCCCTTTCTTTTGAGCCCCTCAGTCAGATCTCAAATTTGACAGCAGTTGCCCTGAAAAATGGCTAAGTGCCAGGGCGCAGTCCGACTTCGCAGCGAAGTCGGAGTGCGCCCTCCAGTTGGAGCGCAGCAGGAGTGCAAAGTGCGCAGTGCGACAAAATCAGCCAGAAGAACAAGTGTTCTGGGCGCAACCCGACTCGCGGCGAAGTCGGGTGCGCCCGCTTTGGGCGCACCTTGTAGCGGTGGCGGGAAAAATGACTAAGTCTTGGGGCGAAGTCCGACTTCGCGGCGAAGTCGGACTGCCCCCTTTCCAGGGCGAAGTCCGTACGGCGGCAAAGATCAGCTTTCACCTGTGCGCAACCCGACTTCGCGGCGAAGTCGGAGTGCGCCCTGACGAGTGCGCGAAGGGAAATAAACTCAGAAATGCACCCAAGGCATGAAGGCCTTCCCGATTGCGTTGTTTTCGCTGCGCAACCCGATGGCGCTCAGATCCTGGGAGAAGTTGGATAAACTGCCTTTCAAGGCAAGCACGTGTCAAGCAGCATCATCCGACAAGTGTCCAACTTTGGGATCTGAGCCAAGACATGCCGAGCAAAAGGACAAGCATGGGCTGCACTACTTATGCCAGCTGCCTCATTTAAAGCTGATTGGAGGTTCTACCTGCTTCAGCTACCCGCATTCCTGCCGATGAGAAGTTCTACCTAACGCGCTGCCACGTATCTGTACAGCCTCCAGGGAGACCATGCTGCGGTACAGTCTGCCCGACAAAGGTCAGCATCAGCAGTTCCGCGGCTGCTTTTGTCAGCTAATGTTTGACTGGGACTTTGTGCCCATTAATGTAACGGGAGGGACTCGGGCTATAAATACCCACCACATTTTCATTGTAAAGTGGTGGAAGGGGAATGTCTGTTAGGGAACCATTGTAGCTGTGCTTCTGCTTATCAATATAAAGTATATGCCTGGCTCTGTTCTACTTCTTTTATTTTTTATGTTGCCTCTCTTTTGTCATATTTCTTGTGTCATGGCTTGTTGATTCGCTTCAGCATTTGGTGGCCAAGTACTCCTGGACTTCATTGATCAGAGGATACATAGAATAAATTTGGTAGCAGTTCCTTCAGTTTGTGTGTTATGTTTATGTTGCTGTCCGTAGTGGTGATTGATGCGTTGCCGTACTGTTAGTTCCTTGTAGGGAATGTCTGTTAGGGAGCCATTGTAGCTGTGCGTACAAATTCTCTGCATAACACACATACTTGGATCTGACATTTCTTGGTTACTTTTTGCATTCATGTTCTTGTCCGTAGTGGTGATTGATGCGCTGTCGTACTGTTAGTTCCTTGTAGGGAATGTCTGTTAGGGAGCCATTGTAGCTGTGCGTACACTTCTTTATATAAAAGGTATACTTAGATTTTGCAGTTTCTGGTTATGCTTTGTATTTATGATGCAGTAAGTAGTGGTGATTGATGTGTTGTTGTACTGTTAGTTCCCCCCACCCAACTCCAATCACATTTGTAAATTCTTTCCGCATTTTTATCTCTTTCCTGCACTCTCATCTTAAACCATAAAACCCCACAGGTAGCCGGCCTTCTCCGGAGATTGGCACGGAAGGCATTCCTTCCTTCCGGCCTTTCAAGCTGGTGGGCGAATCTGGGCGCGTTAACACAAAATCCTTTCCTCATGGCAGATTCGTAACCAACAGTTTCTCTGGCACGCCCGGTGGGACCCGGAGTCCCACATTTGAAAAAACTCAGGCTCGTGTTCACTCGGGCTGACAGTTCATTCTGAGCACTCGGTGGGCCAAGGAAGTTTCCCACCCCCAAACAGAATCGAAGCACCGGTGTTCGCTTCATTGCTGTTCAAAATCAGAACACCTGGCGACTCTGCACGAACATATCCTCTGAGTCCGAAAGACCGGTCCTAGCACCTTCATGCAAACGAGAAGGTGGCGAGCAAGGGATCCGAGAAACCCGCCTGACTTTTACGAACTAGACATCAACGCTCGAGGCGAAATTGTCAGGCTGGCTGATCAACAAGCTCGTGTCGACGAAGCCGAGGCTGAAATCCAAGAAGAAGCCGAAGCCGAAGTCGGAGGAGCTGAGAACGAAATAGAAGAGGCCGAGGAAGAAGAGGAATCTACATCCTCGGAAGGTACCGACACTGAGTATACAACCGACGGAGGAGAAGAAGAAGAAATGGCTGCCCCGCGACGAATGATGATGATCTCTTCCCGGCGGTGGACTCTACAGGGCCCTTGGCCCTGGTCGGACAGCAAGCTGTGCCCCCTGCTGCTTTAAAGTCCATCCCTACGTACGACGGCTACGGCAAGACGGCGTACGAGCACATCCAGGACATCCTTGCCCTGGCCGCATTGCACTCCATTACTGACGAGAGTGTGAAGACCCGTCTGCTGGCCCTTTCCCTAAGGGGAAAGCTTCTCTACTGGTGGAGATCGCTGCCAGAGGGATCTATCACAGGGTGGCCCCAGCTTGCCAGAAGGCTCGTGAAAGGATGCAACGAGTCTGCTGACCCTACTTCTTTGCTGCATCAGTTCCAAAGTATCCAGAGACACCCTCAAGAGGAGGTGTCTGACTTTAACATCAGGTTTGCGAGATCCTGGAAACGGGTACCTCGCGAACTTCGGCCTTCAGCTGGCATGGCTGCTCACTACTACCTGAGATCCTTCAACTCAGACATATGCCTGCTGCTGAAGATTGCCAGAATAGACTCGTTTCCTGCTCTGTACGAGGCTGCCCAGCAAGCTGAAGCTGATATCATTTCCATCGGCAGACTCCCGTCCAAGGTGCAGGAACCCATTCATCCCGACTTCCCCAGATCCCAGTATCCTCCCGCTTCTGGTGGTGCGCCGTCCACATCAGGGCAGCAACCCCAGCAGCAATGGAATCCGGCGCCGGTCGTAACTCCTTACGGCCCGCCGCAAATGCATTATCCTCACCCGCCTCCTCCTGCTCCGCATTTTCCAGCACTCCCTGCTCCCCCGCAGTACGCACCTTATTCCAATCCTCCTCCATTAGCCGCATTGCCTCCACCGGCACAGTTGCCGCCTCCTGACAATAACATTCAGAATACAATCCTCCAGGAGGTGCGGGCTTTGGCCTCGGGTTATCATGCCATGTCCAATGACATGACCGCTACGAAGAAGAAGCGAGGCCCGGATGGACCTCGCTCCTAGGAGGCCATATCCATCCCCGGTGCTGACAAAAGACAAACCCCCAGAGCACCAGTTGCAGAGGCGTCCGCCTCCGAGAAATGCTGCTATAGAAGACCAACCTGGTCCCTTCGACCAGGTTAACCGGTGCACTACGTGCAATGACCCGCATTCGGAGGAAGGCGCACCCTTGCACCGGCACTACATCCGGACTTTGGCCGGCGGCGCCATAGAGGACGATGAACTCTACATGATCTTGGACGGCGAAGCCAACTTTGCCCTCCCAGAGGAGAATCTAGTGCCGCCCGCCAAGGAAGAAAAGAAAACTGCAGATGCTGCCAAGCCTTTGCAGGTATATGCCGAGAAGAGAAAAGGCGCAGCCCGGTGGGCTGCCACCATACAAGCGGCTGTGGCCCTACACAGCCCAGGAGAAGGCATCCAAAGACAAAGCTCCAGCCAAGCCTCCTCCGGCAAAGGCAGCCCCTGTTCCGGCCAAGCCTCCTATAGCAAAAGCTCCAGTTCCGGCTAAAGCTCCCGTACCTCAGCCTCCAGCTGAAACCAAAGAACAAGCACGGGGAGAAGGCTGAAGTACCCGTCTCGACCAAGAGACGAGAGAGTTGAGGCCACCCGGCGATGCCGGACGAAGTATGAGCCGGCAAAAGAAGCGAGAAGGAGCTAGCACCTCGGGCTACAGCATAGTAGACGAGTTGAAAAGAACACCCGCTAGAATCAGCATGTACGATGCTCTTCTGCTCCCAGGCCAGGTGGATCTGCTGCAGGAATCTCTGAAAAACATGAAGAACGGCAAGCAGATACAGCCCGCTGTCCTGGTTCAACCTCTGACAGTCTCAGCCACTGGGAAGAACAGACCGCCTCCCTTCTATCTGTCTTTACGGATGCAAGGGCACATAGTACACAACTGCATGGTGGACTCTGGCGCTTCCACGACTGTTATGCCGAAAGCCGTCTGCGACGAGATCGGGATGGAGTACACAAGGAGCAGCCAAGGCGTGCTGCAATTAGACGGCACCCCTGTCAAGACAGTTGGTGTCATAAAGGACATCCCTATCCGGCTGCATAAGGCTCTCGACATCGTGGTCATCCAAGAGGTCGTGGTTGTTGACTTGGCTCCCTACTTCGGCATGTGTCTCTCTCGGGAGTTCACTGCGAAGCTGGGCGGGTACCTGTCTCTAGACTACTCACACATGGAAGTGCCCTTCAAAGGAAGGAGACTGAAAATCTTTAATGAGAAGCCTTCCACCTTCCTAGTAGAGAAGATACCCGGAGAAGAGTCGGACTGCATGGTCCAGCTGTCGGAGGAAGAACTGGTGACGGTAGAGCTGACGGAGCAAGCCCTCGAAGTGCTACAGCTCGAAGATGAGTTCTCTTTGCGGGATTTCAATGCCGTAATTGAGACGGAGCAAGGTTGTTACACCGTTGTACAGCCCGAGAGGCTTGACAAGTCGGCTGCAAAGGAAGTGGGACCTGCACCTGAGAAGCTGTGGAAGCTTTTCTTTGACGGCGCGCGATGCAAAAATGGCGCCGGTGCAGGGGTGCTTCTGGTTTCTCCGACCGGGATCCAGAAGGACTATACCTACAGGTTGGCCTGGAGTTGCACTAATAACTCGGCGGAGTACGAAGCCCTGTGCTTGGGTTTGCGAAAGGCGGAGAGGCTGGGGATTAAACAACTGCAGATCTTTGGAGATTCAGAGCTGGTGTGTCACCAGGTTACGAACAAGTGCGCCTCCAAAAAGCACTATCTCAAGGCGTACCGCAACCGGGTGTGGGACTTGATGGAGTCGTTTGACTCGTTGAATGTCAAGGCGATATCGCGTGAGAAAAACAAACACGCTGACATTCTGGCGTCTGTTGGAGCCAGGTACGTTCCGGCTGATGACGTTGTCCAGAAACCGAAGCCGGTTCGCACTATTTACAGGCCTTACGTGCCTGATAAGGACACCTACTGGCAGGTGTTCGATTGTGACGAGGAGATCGTCACATTTTTGGTAAATGAAGTTGGTTCAATCGAGAGTAGAGACCCTGATGACGAGCAATATGAGGGGTTGATACAGTTGAAAAATAATCATGTCCCAAAAGGACTGATTACATTGGAGAGTCTATTTGATCAGAATGACAGAGCTATATCTCATAGGATCAAAGTAGACCCGAAGCAATATGCCGACACTGGAACTTGAACCTGGTAAAACTATCAAGGTCGGGACAGACTGCACTTCGGAGGAACTTGAGCAGATCAGATCACTGTGTCGAGAGTTCCCCGACATCGTGGCCTGGTGCTACGAGGATTTGAAGGGGTATGACAGAAATGTAATCCAGCATACCATTGAGCTAGAGGATGGCGCCAAGCCATTCCGACAGAAGCAGAGGGCCGTAAATCCGAAAATTGAGGCCATGATGAAAGCCGAGCTCTTGAAGATCTTTGGAGGCCAAAATCATCTACCCCATCAAACATTCATCCTGGGTCGCGAATTTGGTGCCTCGTGAGGAAGAAGAATGGCGACATTCGTCTACGTGTCGACTTCGAAACACTGAATCGGGCTTCCCTCAAGGACCACTATCCGCTTCCCCAAATTGACCAAATTCTACACATCGTTCTTTGGAGCCCGAGAGATTCTCACTTCTAGATGGATTTTCCGGCTACAACCAGATTTGGGTCAGGGATGAAGACCGGCATAAGACGGCGTTCACCACCAAATGGGGGACGTTCGCCTATCAGCGCATGCCTTTCGGCTTATCCAATGCTGGTGCCACATTCCAAAGGGCCATGGACCTGGCCTTCGAGAAGCTGCTCAATAAGATCATTGTCATCTACCTTGATGACATGACTATTTTCTCTCACCAAAGAGGGGATCATGTTTCCCACCTGCGGCAAATATTTGAGAGGTGTCGAGAATTCGGCATTTCTATAAACCCGAAGAAGTCTGTCTTCGCGGTAAAAGAAGGTAAGCTGCTGGGACATGTCATCTCCGAGAAAGGCCTCGCCATTGACCACTGACGGAGCGAAGCCCTCCTTCGCTTGCCAGCCCCAATCGATAAAAAGGGCTGCGAGTCCTTCTTCGGCCGGATTAACTCGTGCGGAAGTTCATCCCGGACTTCGCACGGGTGATCAAGCCTATGGCCGAGCTTGCTGAAAAAAGATACAACTTACGAATGGACTGATGAGAGAGAGCAAGCCTTCGAGGAAATCAAGGCTCGAAGTGCGCAAGCTCCGGTGTTGATAAACCCGGACTACTCCAAGGACTTCATCCTCTATGCGGTGGGAGAACCGGAAAGTTACGCCGCAGTCCTAACTCAGAAGGGAGACGATGGCGAGGAGCGCCCCATAGCGTTCCTGAGCCAAGTGATTCAGCCGCATGAAGAAAAGTACAACTTTATAGAGCGGCAGGTTCACGCTGTCATGAAATCCCTCCGAAAGTTCAGGCATTTTGTCTCCCAGAGCAAAACGACTGTCTTTGTGATTCACCGGACGTTCGAAGCTTCATCATACAAGGAGAGCCGGGTCACAAGAGAGCAGGATGGATTGCAAAAATCCAGGAGTTCGACATCGAAGTGCGGCCCACCAAGCTTATCAGGGGCCGAGCCTTGTGTCAGGAGCTGGCCCGAAGCGCTGTAGCCGGCATCTCCGCCTGTAAGTGGGAGGACACAGCGACAAGCATCTACCTAGCCAACTCCTTATCGGAGGAGAGTGATTGGACAGATGAACGGTGAGATATTTCTGCACGGAAGATGTCCGGATCACTGAACGCCTCACAATGAAGGAGATTTCGGCTAGGTGCACTCAAGTACACTCTTCGCCCCGAGGGGCTTTACTTCAAAAATATTGACGGCATCTGTTGCGGTGCGTCATGAAATCGGACCGAGCCCGGGGTCCTCGGAGATTTTCATTCCGGGATGCAGGGAGGTCATCATTACGCAAGGCCTACGGCCTTAAAAATAATTAGAGCCGGGTACTATTGGCCCACTCTATTTACAGACGCTTATGCGGTCTGTTCCAAGTGTGATCAATGCCAGAGGTTTCTTTGGCGAAAGCGAGAAAAGCACCCCTGCCCCTTCAGCCGATTCAGGCCGAGACTCCGTTCCAGCAATGGGGTCTAGACTTCATTGGGGTGATTTCGCCTAGTTCCTCTGCCGGACACAAGTTTATTCTTACAGCCACCGATTACTTCACACGGTGGGCAGAGGCGATCCCGACCAAAAACGCGGACCAAGAAACGGTCATCAGGTTCCTTGAGAGCTCGATTACCCGCTTCGGGGTTCCAGAGTCAATTGTGACGGACAATGGTCCGGGATTCGCGAGCGTGTACTCACGGAGTACACTGGCAAACTTGGCATTTATCACAAAATGTCTTCTAATTACTACCCGCAGGGGAATGGCCTTGCCGAGTCTACTAACAAGAACCTCCTGAAGATCATCAGGAGGACCATTGACAGGAACAAGCGGACTTGGCATTTACTCTGAACCGGGCGCTGTGGGCGGACAGAGTTTCATTCAAGAAATCCATCAGAACGTCCCCTTATGCGCTCGTCTATGGTAAAGAGGCTGTCATGCCAGCCCACATTGAAATCCCTGCCCTATGGATGTTGGACGAAGACAGGAGCAGTGGAGACCCGGTGGATGACAGACTGTGCCAACTCTGCAGTTGGAAGAAGACAGAGAAAAAGCATACCAGGCCTTCACTAAGCATATTGAAGCCACTCAAGGCTAGTTTGCGAAAGGCACCATTGCTCGAGTTTTTAAAATCGGGAACCTGGTGCTGAAGTGGGACTCATTTAAGGCGAAGCCGGGCAACCACGGGAAGTTTGATGCCCTGCGGGAGGGCCCTTATCGGATTGCCTGGGTGAACCAGTTCAACGCTTACGTTCTTCGGGATATGGAGGGTCAGCTCCTACCTATCCCCGTTAACGGGTTCCACTTAAAAATTTACCGCTGCTGAAGGTGCCCAATGGGCCCTTCTTTGTAAAAATTTCCCTTATGCATTTTACTTTTCAGCATGTACAGTTTTCCGGCTTTCAGTTTTCCATTTGTTTGAGCCCAAGTAGGACAAAGGGAGAGAACACAGACTTCGCAGCGAAGTCTGTTGTCGCCCCTCAGAAGGAGCGAAGTTCGTAAAGGGAGCTGCCTGAGAAAGCAAAAACGGCTAAGTGGCAGTGCGCTGCCCGACTTCGCAGCGAAGTCGGGCTGCGCACCGGCCAAAAGGTGCGGTTTGAAAGCAGAGGCTGCAAAGGAGTGAGTGTTCGGACTGCGCTCGATTTTGGAGCGAAGTCCGACCGCGCGAAGTCCGAATACACCCGAACTTCGCGCGAAGTGACCGAACTTCGGGCGAAGTCCGAGCGCGCTCCCGTTTTCGGGCGCAGCTCGAGTGGCCCGTCACAAAAGGCAACAAATTCTAAGTGGGCCCGAAGCCTCATCCGAAAATTGCGAAGTCGGACTGCGCCCGATCTTCGGGCGCAGTTGGAAAAGAAAGGCGGCAACAGTCTTAACGCAAGTGTCAGTTCGGACTGCGCCCAATTTTGGGGCGAAGTCGGATCGCGCCCAATTTTGGGGCGAAGTCCGATTGCGCCCTGTTTCTGGCGCGACTTGGATGGTTTAAAAAATAAATAAAAAATTCCAATGCTCCAAGCGTGGGCCCGGGCGCATTGCGACGATAAGAGTTGGGTTTCCGCACCAAAGGGTTTTTCTTGAGCAGTGTGCCCAGATTGCGGCAGTGACGTCAGCCATGGCGCAGCGTTCAAAGTTAAATTTAATGATTGCGCAATCTTCAAGGAAAGCGCAATCAAAGAAGCATGGCACGGCAACCGGGGTACATCTTTCAAGACATTCTCCTGTGCGGCCACCAAAAAACATAACGCCTTCACTTGCCGGCCGACCTACCCCCTCCTGCGCACCATTAATGACGTTGTCATTATCTAGAAAAGGGGGTCTGATGCATCCAGACATGCCAAATCGTGCAGATTATTCCTGTGACTGCGAAATCTTGTGCAGACGTCCAGAAATCGTAATTATTCTTGTTTCGGAGGGATGGACAAAGGAAAGTTGCCAATGCCAGCGCAATCCAGCGAAGGGCGCGAACTGGGGGATTTACCGCAATCAAGTGTTTTCAGGAGTGAGACACCGCAGGACCAAAAGTCAAAATCCCGGCCAAAGAAAGTACAGCGTGGGCAAGCCCCACCACCACCGGTTAATTACCTGTCGGGGTACAAGGACGGCTCGTTTTCCATGAGCCTTACTAAGCTGCGGATAAATGTGGAGAATTGGGCTGACAAAGTTTCGCCCTCTCACCATTTCGGAGCGGCGTACAAGTCGAACCTTTTCCGGTTCTTGTGCCCTCCTGTCCATCAATGCCCGGAGCTGGTAGACCTAATTGTCAGACATTACAGACCAGCTACCCGGCAAATTTGCAACTCCAGTGGTAAACCCTTGTTCGCACTTCGCAAAGAGACTGTCCAGCCGGCCTTCGCCCCAGGGTTGGAGTATGACTCCAGCACGATTGTCAGAAAGATAAATCTTGGCGAGCAAGCGGGGCGCTTTACGCACACAAAAAGGATGAGGGATTTCCTCAATTCAGAGCTGAACGCCCCGCTCGCAGCTGGACAATGGCCAACCGGCCCCATACCCCTGGAGAGGTTTCAGAGTAAATACATATACACCATTCTGGCGTGGGTCCTCGGCTGCGACTCTGACGAGCTGGTACAGCCGTACCAGCTAGCGCTGGCAGAATGTCTCCTATGCGGAGAATCTTATGAACCAGCGGCGCAGAGAAGTGGGAAGCGCCCTATCTTCTTTGACTGGGCGGACTGGCTTGCATACGCCATTCACTCCAGCCTGGTGAAGCTCCAGAAAAAGCAGTCAACTGAATTTCGATTCAGTTCCTTCTTGGCTTGGCTATGTTTGTATCATTTGCACTCCCGGATGCCGATCCCTAACCTGAAGAAGGTAAATGAGAGGGGAGAGCCACAGCCCGTCTATGGTCGGACGGATGACCTATACCGGAAAGGGTCTTACTACAAGTTCAACTTCAACTTTCTGGGCTTGGTCATGTCAGTCTTCAGCGATGGTGAGATCCCTCGCCCCCCACAGGAAATGACGAACTATTTGTTGAATCACAAGCTCGGGGACGTTTTTAGACTGACGCAGGGGATTGTGGTCAGAATCTACGGATTCAAGGGCAAACCTCATCTGCTGCCCTACTGGTGCACGGATCATCAGTTTGGGATGGAGGTTGCGCGGCAGATGGATTACGTTGAAGAGGAGTTCGGCCAGGGAAAGAGAAAGGGCCATATCTTTCAATATCCTCTTTCCTGGGCGAACGTCGAGATATCAGAGATAGGACAGCATGTCTATCTCGAGCGGGAGCTTTTTGACATTGGCCTGATTCTGCTGCCGCAGCGCTGGAAGTACGACCCACACGGGATAAGGGGAAAGTTTGCACATATCTGCCCCTGGGCGGATATAATCGAAGACAGATGCGATGTGGTCCATGTTGACCTCGACTGGGAGATTGACTCGATGGAAGCATGGCCTCCGTGGCAGGATTTTTCTTGCGAGGAGGTAGCATATGACCCCGAGCGAAACCCGGACCACAAGTTCTCTTCTCCGGGATTTAAGAAATTCATCTCCAAGCTAGCAGGCCTTAACTGGCCAAAAGAAAAAGTTGTTGAATCTTTGGAAGATGAGGTGCCGCACGCAACACGATAAATCCATCAGGAGGAATCTGGCCGTTGATGATGACTTTTCAGCTCTATATGACCAGCACATTGACAGCTGGCGGCCTTTCGCATTCCGAGATTACGTTCCCCGAGGTCCCTTCGAGGGTTATAAAGGAGGGTCTTCCTCCCAACAGTTGTACACTTTTGCAACTGCCAGTGCGGGCCCAGCAGACATCCAAGTGGACCCAATGCAGCCTGTGGCTTCCAAGGTGGCGCACGAAAAGGCGAAAAAATCAGTCAAGTCAACGCCCGAGGTGACTCCTCAGGCACAAAAGACGCCAGCGCCGCCAGCGAGCGGACCGGCCGCGGCAGACCTTCTGCAAGTCAAACCCCGGTACAAGTTTACCGTGGGAACATCAGCGCCCGCTGCACCTGCTTCATCTCCTTCTTCCGAACCAGCCATCGCTCCAGAAAAGAAAAAGAGGAAGAGAGTTGAGAAAGTCAGGCGACCTAGTCTGACGGTGCAGCAGCCAGTCGCAGAGCCGCAGCCGCGTTCAGCCGCTCCAGAGGTTGTTTCTCTGGATAGTCCTGAGCCAGCCGCCGGAACCAGAACCGCAGACATTCATCCAGCATCGGCTCAGGCGGAGCCCGCAGGTACGTTCGCTGCCCCGCTCCCTTGATCTCATCTAGCCCTACTCCTACTCCATCTCCCGCTCAATCCGAGCAAGTCATGGCCGCATCTTCCTCCCCATCTCCACACCCTTCTAGCGGCCCCCATTCTTTCAACCAGTTTGCTCAGGACCCCAACGCCTTCCTATCCCTGAGTCAAACCTCAAACCCTTCACCTGTGGTTAGTTTTGAAGCCGCGCGTTCACCGTTGCATCCATCGCCTCAGCCGCTTGAAACCCTTCCGGCATCAACCGCTCCGCTCTCCACTTCCCGGTCGCCCTCAAAACGGCCGCTCCTTCAAAGTCCTTCCAGTTCCTCCAATTTCCCTGTCCGCAGGAGAGACGTCACGAGCAGAACCCTAGGCTGGGGGAACCGGACTTCATGGACGACCTCCAGAACACGGATGATTTGCCTCTGGCAACGAGAGCCGTAGAATACCCTATCTCTTTCCTCCAAAACTTGAAGCGGAGGAGACCTGAAGAGATAGCCGCCCCGGTAAAGCGCACCAAGTTTGACTTCGAGAGGAGAGTGCTCACGACAGAAAAGATAACTCCAAAAGTGAAGAAGCCTCTCCGGGAAATGACCAGGGCGGACTACGAGCTCCGAACAAAGGAGAAGAGCTTTGACGATATTCACCCGCAATACGAGATTCGGGGAATCCTTCGTAAAGCGGATAATCTCCTTGTCAAAAATACGGAGGGAACAGGGAAGAGCTTTTCCGGTTGCGGGACAAGACAAGACAGCTTGAAGAGGAACTGTCTAGGTCCACTGAGCAGGCTGGAAGCGGCGCGACGAGAAATAGATGAATTAAAAGCCCGGCTGGCCGCTTCTCGGCAAGAAGCCGCAACGGAAAACGAGGCAGCCCTGGAGCAGATTTCTCAGCTCCGGGAGTCTTTGAAACAAGCGCGATCGCAATCTGCAGAGAAAGCATCTCAAGCGACGGTCTTTTCAAAGAGCAAAGTTAAGGAGATGCGGGCTGATCTGCTGCGGGGATGCAAGCCCCACATGTGTAAAGCTATGTCGGTCCTGGATTTCGCATTCAGGATCCAAGAAGTTTTTGCCCAGGGAAAGCCTGTGGTAGAGGAGGCCGAACGCCAGGCGAAGCAATGGCTGGACCTAGCGATAAAACTTCAAGAGCACGAGCGCGAGGGCCTCCAATTCTCCCCCATGTCCTCATTCGGCTGCAGAATGGGCAGATGCAAGGGTAACCTTGCATAAATATTTTAAGAAAGCAGAAGAGGTGAGAGTTGCCAGACGAATGTTGGATGCATTCGAACATGAAAAAGACATTTGTCTGGCTCCCCTTCACGCTCTCGCTGAACTAGGGTGCCCGGGCTATGTTGAGAATGGTGAATTTCTCACCCATGAGCAGGTGAAAAAGAATTGGCTGTCCTTTGAGGCAGATACAGCTGAAATCGATAGCTGGACCGAGCCAATTCAAGAAAGTCAGGTCACCCAGATGGTGTCCAAGTGCTGCAGGATCAGCTCCTACTTCCAGGAGCTGGGAAAAAGATACCTCACCATCGACCTGCACGCGGTCGCTGCATTCCACGCAGCATTAGAAGAAGTTGCTGACCGCCGACCATTCGAAGCAGAAGCCTGGGGCCAAGCCCAGGCCGCATACAACCGCATCTGCGAGGCAGAAGCCAGCGCTGGAGAGCATTCGGAAGGCGAATCTGAGGAGGCAGCTGCCGGAAGTGGATCTGAAGAACAGTTGCCGCGAGGAGAACGGCTAGAGCAGCAGAAGGCAGGGGAAGCAAGTTCCTCTGCACCCAATGGATGAAGGCATGGATTCTTTGCGCCGAGGCGAGCTCGACAACCCGCGAGCCGCCAGAAATGTTGCCACATTTTGCACGGGGTGCAATGTTTTCAGTTTTGTAAGAGTGCTGCTCTTCCTTTTCCCTCTTCCTCTCTTTCCCTTTCTTCTTCTCTCCCTTTCTCTCTCTTCCCTACATTCTCATTCTTCCCTCTTTCTTTTGAGCCCCTCAATCGGATCTCAAATTTGACAGCAGTTGCCCTGAAAAATGGCTAAGTGCCGGGCGCGATCCGACTTCGCGGCGAAGTCGGAGTGCGCCCTCCAGTTGGAGCGCAGCGGGAGTGCAAAGTGCGCGGTGCGACGAGATCAGCCGGAAGAACAAGTGTTAGGGCGCAAGTCCCGACTTCGCGGCGAAGTCGGAGTGCGCCTGCTTACGGGCGCACCTTGTAGCGGTGGCAGGAAAAATGACTAAGTGCTGGGGCGAAGTCCGACTTCGCGGCGAAGTCGGACTGCGCCCCCTTTCCAGGGCGAAGTCCGTACGGCGGCAGAAATCAGCTTTCACCTGTGCGCAACCCGACTTCGCAGCGAAGTCGGAGTGCGCCCTGAGACAGGTGCGCAATAGGGAAATAAACTCAGAAATGCACCCAAGGCATGAAGGCCTTCCCGACTGCGTTGTTTTCTGCCTGCGCAACCCGATGGCGCTCCGATCCTGGGAGAAGTTGGATAAACTGCCTTTCAAGGCAAGCACGTGTCAAGCAACATCATCCGACAAGTGTCCAACTTTGGGATCTGAGCCAAGACATGCCGAGCAAAAGGACAAGCATGGGCTGCACTACTTATGCCAGCTGCCTCATTTAAAGCTGATTGGAGGTTCTACCTGCTTCGGCTACCCGCATTCCTGCCGATGAGAAGTTCTACCTAACGCGCTGCCACGTATCTGTCCGGCCTCCGGGGAGACCATCTGCGAGTACGGTCTGCCCGACAAAGGTCAGCATCAGCAGTTCCGCGGCTGCTTTTGTCAGCTAATGTTTGACTGGGACTTTGTGCCCATTAATGTAACGGGAGGGACTCGGGCTATAAATACCCACCACATTTTCATTGTAAAGGTGGTGGAAGGGGAATGTCTGTTAGGGAACCATTGTAGCTGTGCTTCTGCTTATCAATATAAAGTATATGCCTGGCTCTGTTCTACTTCTTTTATTTTTTATGCTGCCTCTCTTTTGTCATATTTCTTGTGTCATGGCTTGTTGATTCGCTTCAGCATTTGGTGGCCAAGTACTCCTGGACTTCATTGATCAGAGGATACATAGAATAAATTAGGTAGCAGTTCCTTCAGTTTGTGTGTTATGTTTATGTTGTTGTCCGTAGTGGTGATTGATGCGTTGCCGTACTGTTAGTTCCTTGTAGGGAATGTCTGTTAGGGAGCCATTGTAGCTGTGCGTACAAATTCTCTGCATAACACACATACTTGGAGCTGGCATTTCTTGGTTGCTTTTTGTATTCATGTTACTGTCCGTAGTGGTGATTGATGCGCTGCCGTACTGTTAGTTCCTTGTAGGGAATGTCTGTTAGGGAGCCATTGTAGCTGTGCGTACACTTCTTTATATAAAAGGTATACTTAGATTTTGCAGTTTCTGGTTATGCTTTGTATTTATGATGCGGTAAGTAGTGGTGATTGATGTGTTTTTGTACTGTTAGTTCCCCCCACCCAACTCCAATCACATTTGTAAATTCTTTCCGCATTTTTATCTCTTTCCTGCACTCTCATCTTAAACCATAAAACCCCACAGGTAGCCGACCTTCTCCGGAGATTGGCACGGAAGGCATTCCTTCCTTCCGGCCTTTCAAGCTGGTGGGCGAATCTGGGCGCGTTAACACAAAATCCTTTCCTCATGGCAGATTCGTAACCAACAAGAACCAGTCATGTATTTTGTAGGGTTTCTGGACAAGGAAGTGAACCAGGCGTCTGACGTTTAGCCCTAACGTCTGGTAGCCACCAGAAGGCTAGCCGTCATCCCACCAGCTTGACGTCTGGACAGAAACTAGACGTCTAGAACCAGCCAGACGTCTGACCACACCTGAGGTCTAGTGCCTCGACGTCTTCCCCTGCAGGCCTAACGTGTAGGACTTTGGCGTCTGCTCCTGACGTCTGGACCTGGCCGTCAACTAGCAGAGTTAGAATATTGACTGATAAAGTTGGTACAACCTTTGCTTGGATCCTGATACTGATTTGTCATCACCCCCTCCCGGGAATGTACTCACTCTTGTCTACAGATTCAAACATGGAACCTGTAGCTTCTCTTGGGTCACAACGTTCATCATTAGCGCAATGGTGTGGAAAGCCATTGAAATGTTCCGTGTATACCACATCAAAAAAATTTGAATGTGGTTCAACAAGGATGATGCCCAATTGTATGGCACACCTGCCATTATTCCCTCCATGTATGGTATGAGCCAAGTGGGCAACTCCGAGGCTCGTTGTTCTCCAAAGAGTTTGGACATGATCACATTCATGGCACATTATAGCTCCTTTGTCTTCAGCTGCTGCATTTTCAATTCGTAGCTCCTGTTCTTCAACAATTTTACCGCTTCTTGATTGAGACTGGTAACCTTATCCACCAGATTCTTCCACCGATGCTAATCAAATGTCTCCTTCATAGTTGAGAAAATTGGAATCGGACCGGAAACGACATGGAAAAGAATCGGGAAAAATCGGGAATCAGCAAAAAATCGGCATTTTTTCACTAAAAAAACCAAAGAAAATGCAATTTTTCATTGAAAATATTTTTTCATGCATATCAGAATTTTTCAGGAAAAAAATTGCAAAAATCGGCTAGCTTGTGAATCGGGAAAAATCAAATCAAATCGAGATTATTTTCAGATGTTCTCAACTATGGTTTCCTTCACTGGTATATCAAAATTCAACAATCTAAAAGTCTTTCAGAAATTGCTCAAGGAGAATACTATCTGAACCTCCCAGTTCCAAATCATGACTCTACTCAAATGATGTTTTGGATCGTACGTTTGCAGCATTTGCAACAAAAATGACTTGAAAACTCCTCGAAGTTAGGAACCTGCAAAATATGATGCACACCTGCATTTTTTAACGCAATCTTCAATGGATGCTATGGCTAGTTATTCTGCCACCAACTTCTGCAAAACTTTTCAGCTGGTTTTTGCCATGATATCTCCTACAAGGGTATCTGCATTCCCTCTCTCCCTTTGCCTTTCCTCTCCTGAGGTGAACCCTCCATTTCTCTCTCTTCTAGAGTTTTGGTTCTTGGCCTAACTCTTGTCTCTCCACTGTGTTGCCTATGCCTATCTCGCTCAATGTCCAAACCACGTTCCTTTTCTCTAACGCATGTGTTCTACAAGGCCTCTCCCAAAGCCAATTCCAATACTTTCTCTTCGTGAGCGAGATTCCAACTGCAACACTACCTCAGGTGGAACCCTCCTCTATTGTTGTTCCACCCGCTGAATCCTTTTCGCAATCGTCAATCATTTATGCATCATATCTACTTCCACCAACTCATAGTTGTCCAACTGTAATTTCTACTCCTTGTACAACCCTGTCATACAATCCTTCTACTTGTACGACGACTATTGTCAGGTCTCAACTTGTACGACACTGCCATCACCTATTGCTTATATGGTGAATACTATCAGGCCTCAACTTGTACAAGTACCATCACACCTCAACTTGTATGACACCGTTGTCACTTGCTGCTTGTACAACAAGTATGGTCACATCTCTGCTTGTACGACACTACTGTCACTTGTTGCTTGTACGACTGCTTCACTTTGTTTGTACGATAGTCTTTCGTACTCTTCTTCCTCTTGCATGCATGCCTGATTTCAACATCTACTGCACTTCATCCTACACGCGATTTGTACAGTGACTTCTAACACACCAAATTTGTACGACCTTCACATGCAATGTCCTGCACAATCTCTTGCACACGTCTACAATTCAAATCCTCCTTTTGGCAGCATTAATATAGCCTGTACAGTCCGTATACTTGCAAAATTTAGTCGTCTGCAAAACCCTCGTGCTTCATCTACAGCGTCGTCTTCCCAATGTCTTTGGCTCCAAACACAACAGCAGCTTCCTACTCAGGGTGCGTCCGTTCAGCTCTGCACTCCTCCATTGGCATTTTCGTATACATGCATCGACAACTCCATACGCCTACATCTACACCTCTACACTCCTAAATCGACAGCTCCCTATGTGTCTCTTGGCACGCTAATCTTCTCTCCTCTCCTTTAGGATTTGAGCATTTTAATGCTCATGCCTTGCCTAAGCGTTTATTTATAATTTGGTGAAGTGCGGAGGACAACTAGATTTCATGCGATGACTGCCTACTAACTGCCACTTCACCACCTTTGCATGTAACTAAACGTCACACTTGCCCCCCCTTTTTTGAATTATATCTACCACATCATTTGTATAGAGATGCAAACATCCACTTGGACTGTTTGTCTCACTGACAATTCCTTCTCATCCTGATAGCGTACAACCTCCATCTACCTTGGCCTTGTATGATGTCTTGTCCTACATTGTGCACTTGTACGACTTGTCGTACATGCCGCATGTACAAAGATCTATCGTACAAGCCTCATCTGTACGACTGCTTACATTTGCATAGAATACCTTGTTTGTATGATTCACATCGCTTGTACAATGCCTTCCATTTGTATAGCAATTTGTACAAACACCATTTGTACTGTGGTTTGCCATTCTTCCTTCACTTGTACGACAATTTGTCATGCCATCTCGTTTCCTGTCGTCATGGTCTACCGTTTCGCCTTGTACAACTTGAGTGGTCTGACTACTCACCACCCCTTCTCAGTCGTCTTCATCATCGCCTCCTCTGCAATGGTCCTCGAAACTCAAATAATTCCTTTCTCTACTCTCCTTCCAAACGGCATTTCATGACTTGTGACGATCTGCTGCCTACAACAAATTGTCAAAGGTTTGTTTAGGGTCTCCTATTTCCTCATCTTCTGTTTTGGCAACAACCAAGAGGTAGTTCTAACTAGCCAACCTGATGGCTATTCAGAATTGGGTTTCTTATGTGGTCAAAGGGTGGTCCTAATAGACCAGCGCATTGACTACATGACCTAGCGACAGTTGAAGGGAAAACCTCCCCCTCAAACTACCAAAAAAGAGGCTAACCAACCTCCCCCTCTTTGGTCGAGCAAACTTAGACAGTTAAGGGAACCTGAAGGTCCTCTTAGCATCTTTTTTGCCTATTCCATGCACACGCCTTGGATTGTCTAGTAGTCCTTGCAGACCACTTCGACTCTCCAAGTAACCATTCAAATTTGTTGGCGGATTACTAGTCCTTCTCCTTGTCTGCCTTGCTTCCTCGGAGGTATTTCACTGCCTTTTATTCATACTATCTGCAACTCGGGGAACTTTTTGTGTCCTTGATGTATACGTCCTCACTCTTCTTTTGAGTTCTCAACTTGAGCTATCATTACTTGAGTCTTCTCCATAACTCATCAAGGATGTACTACTAGAGTCTGTTCTCCATTTCCTAATTTCTTCTGTTGATGAAGGTATTTTGAATGTCTCTCCATAAAACTTCATTTGCTATGTCTTCTCTCCCTTCTTCATGCTTGAATATCATTTCATAGCCTCTCGATTTCTTGTGCATGTTGTTCCCTTATTTCTTCATTTATTCTTTGCAATTGCTCATATTGCTCCTGCAACTGTTGTGTTTCCCTGCGCCTTCTTTGTTGTGCAAGTCCATTTCTTGCCAGCAAACTTTCCTTCATTATCACTCTGAGGTTCATGGTCTGGTGGCTCTTCTTGCATATCATCTCCTACCACCATTCTTTGTGTTTCCTCTTATTCCAATGATCTCAACCTATTTTCTTCTTTCGTATCTAGTAATCTTACATGTACCCATATTCTTCTATGTTCTCTGGGGAGGGATTCCAATTCCTCCTAATCAATTATATGTTGTTTGGCATTTCCATCTCCAAACAGCCAAGCTAACTCTGAGTCATTGTCCTCTATAGCACCATCTTCTTCTTTGGCCTTACTCAACTCAGCCTCTTTGTGAACCTTCAAAAGATTTTGAAGGCTGATTTGGTGCTGCAGTTAGCCTTCCTATACTCTCTTCCTCTTTTTCATCACGTACATCATTAGGCACACTTCACTGCAATTGCTCTCGTGCTAGACTTCTGTCTCGCACACCATGAAACGTGCCAACCTACAGTTGCTCGGATGTCGGACTCTCGTCCAGCTCACCATCAAGCATACCAACTTGCAATTGCTCCAATGCCATACATTCCTCACCATCAACATGCATCTGACTGCTACCATCATGCAACTCTTCACTCACAAACTCTCATGCACCTTTATGCATGTCTGCTTGCATGTCTGGTTGTGCATCCACTTCCTGTCTACTTCCGTTTTCCTGTTCGTCCTTGGCTACATTACATTTTGACTGCACTCACCATACTTGTACACACTTCTTGGTTCATCATGGTCCTCTTCCTCTTTTGCTTGGATACACAAGCAATTTGGTTGGAAGACCTCTAGTCTTCCATTTGTCAATGGAGAAGTTCGTTGTTTGAGTGCTCATCTTCTATGCATTCCTACAGTAGCAAAACATCATCTTAATTCGGCTCGTCTATTATCATCTTTTGATGATAAACTTCCTATTTCATCGGATGTCACAATATCTTCGCCAAGGGACTGGTTTTTCAAATTTATCATGTATTTGTGCTAGCCTTTCTTGAATGCCAAACGATCCTTCTCCCAATTGTGATTAACTTTCGTTGTGTGCAACCATCCTCACCACAATAGTACACCATATGCAAGTTTATGCATGGCAATAACCACAAAATCCATAATGAATTCCTGGTCGGCGATCTTCACTTTTTGTGCAATTAGAACTCCCTTCATTTCAATAACATATTGACCTACACCATATAGTCTGAAATTTGGAGACCATAAGAATGGTGCCCCCAAACCTCTCCAAGTCTTCTCTGGTAATACGTTTACACTAGAACCTCCATCAACAATAACTTGCGTCAACTTGTGGTTTAGCAACTCGATATGGATCAATGTTAGCTTCTTTCTAGCATCAATCGTCAATATTATTGGATCAATGAACTAATCCCTGATTATCCTTGTTGCTTCTCATTGGCATCACAGCTCTACCGCTTTCCTTGTCCACGTCATCTATCCTACCATCGCTTAAAGCTCCGATATTGCACAAAGTAAACTGGATACTTTTACTTCCACACTCGAATCCAGCACTTGCGCCGCCAGCTGTTGTGCTGACATCTCCTCCTATTCATCATTTGTGATGGGTCTCTTCAACTTTTTCTCTTGCAACAACTTCTCTTGATTGGTCCTTCGATTTTCTTCCTCCACTCGAACATGTGCTTCTCGCCATCTCTCCTCCTCCATGACAGGAATTGGATATTGCTTAGCTTTCCTTGCTTGAGCCCGTGTTACCACTAGCACATGCTTTTCTTTGTATTGTTGGTCCCTTGGAAGCTCTTCGATGTCAATAAAATTGATATTCTATGAGTTACTTGAACTTGCTTTCTTCAGGCAATTGGCCTCCCTATGATTGCCCGGTCCATACCATCCACACATCAGCCCATTATTGTTTTTGGTGTTCCTTGCAATTGGCGCAATCTAACAATTTCTTGTGAATTGCCCCCACTATTGGCATCTTTGACATTTTATATTTGGTCTCCCATCTGAATCATACTGTAATCGACCTTGCCCACCTTGTGGTCGATTCCCTTCTTGTGGTTCATGTCTTCCATGGTGTTTATTCCTATACCCTCACTTGTTGCTTCTTTCCCGCTTTTCAAAGTGCTAGGCTTCTCCTCTTTCTGCACAGTCAAAGTTCAGTGTCTGGTGCTTCTTAACTTAAACGGACAGTCTGCAATAGCATGTCCTACTTCACAAATATTGCAAAAAGCATTCTTTGGACAATTCACATTTGTGTGTCCATTTGTCTTGCAGTCGGAACACCAAACGTCTTTCTTCTCTTTCTTCTTGTCTCCCTTCACATTGTTGATCATCCTTTCCAGGTCCTTCCTCATGACCCGGATAGCAACATGCAAGTCCTCTAGATCACTATCTAAATCATTGTCTCTATAATGACCTCTTGTTGTTGTCTACATCTCTCTCTCCAAGTTGAGAGCTCTATCAACAACTTCTTGATAGGTAGCTGTTGGCAATTTTGCCACATTAAATTTTTTGATAAACTTTGGCCTAAGTATGGAGCTTTAAAGCGGCAAAGAGCATGCGGAGGTGTTCGGGTTTTCGCGGGCCATAAACAGGGGCGATAAAACAAGCTTTGGATATTTTATCATTGCAGATCTTTTCGCTAGCTTTCCGACGATATATTATAATAGGCGATCGGGTCAGCGGATCAAAAGTTATGGCCCCGGGAAGTAGGACCAGGAAGCTCAATTTCGGGCCAGAAAATTGACTAAGTGTCGGGCCCCGCCCGACTGCGCTCATCCTCCCGACTGCGCTCATCCATTTGTGCGCAATAGGGCAGAAAGACAGGAAGAAGCAGCCAAAAATATTCTAAGTGTCGGGCCCCGCCCGACTGCGCTCATCCTCCCGACTGCGCTCATCCATTTGTGCGCAATAGGGCAGAAAGACAGGAAGAAGCAGCCAAAAATATTCTAAGTGTCGGGCCCCGCCCGACTGCGCTCATCCATTTGTGCGCAATAGGGCAGAAAGACAGGAAGAAGCAGCCAAAAATATTCTAAGTGTCGGGCCCCGCCCGACTGCGCTCATCCTCCCGACTGCGCTCATCCGCCCGACTGCGCTCATACAAAGGCTGAGCTTAAAGATGATTTCTTCCCCCTCCATCAGATGCTGACAGGTGTCCAGCCTCGAGATTCGAGTCAAATATGTGACAGAAGGTGCGTCTCCAGGGTACCGGACAGATGAGCGTGAACTGACAGATTGTACCGCATCTGCCCCCATTCAAACTGACTCAACTTCTCACCTACCGGATTTCCATGGAGCTACCACGTTTTCAGGAGGACCTTGCTGCAAATACATTCTTTACCGCGAGAGGTCAACATCAGCCGCTTTTGTCAGCTTTTGCAGCTTTTGTCAGGTCTGGGATTCTGTGCCTAAAATGTAATCGGGGGGAAAATCGCGCTATAAATAGCAGCCTCATTTCATTGTACAAGGGTGGAGGGGGGACATATTGCTAGAGGACTCTGCTGTGACGGACCATCTTCTAATTAATTCAAAGCATCCTTGGCTCTGCTTCTTGTCTCTGTCTTTTATGTTGCTTCTGCTAGTATTTCTGCTTCATGTCCATTTATATTTCTGTCTGTCTAAATTCTGAATTCTGGATTTGGGCATTGGTGATTATTTGGATTTGGAATACTAAACAGAAGGATACATAGGGTAGAATAACAGCTGCAGTTTCTGTTACATGATTTGTTTTAATTGTTGTTGGTTCGGATGCAAATTTGCGATCGTGCTGCTTGTTCTCCCCCTACCCGAAACGCATGATATTTACATCCCTTTCCTGTTCCCTTATCTTTTTCAATCTCTTTACAGTTCCCTTTACCCCCTTTTTTAATCTCTTTCCTGCACTCTTATCTAAAAACCCCCAAGTAGGTTAGTGTTGTCACATTTTGCACGGGGTGCAATGTCTTCAATGTTGTTTTGTAACAGTGCTGCTCTTCTTTTCCTCCTTCCGTTTTTCTCCCTTCTCTCCCTTTCCTTTTCTTTCCCATTCTCTTTCTCTCCCCCTTTTTCCTTGGAGTTCCCCGCTTGATTTTCCAGCTTTCCAACAGGTCTATCTCGAAATTGGCTAAGTCCTGGTGCGAAGTTCGCACTTCGCCCGGCTTTGGTGCGAGTGCGCACTTCGCCCGCTTGGTGCGGGCAGTTTTGGTGCGAAGTGCGTACTTCGCCCCACCTTCTGGGCGCACCTTGCACTGGCAGACTGGCAGGTCAATGCAGAAAAAAGGTAAAATGCCGGAGCAGGTCCATATGGCGGCAGACACCAGTGTTCGCCTGTGCGCAGTTCGACTTCTCAACGGAGCGGGAATGCGCCCTTGACAGTGTGACGTAGGGGAACAAACCCGGAATTTGACCAAGGCTTGAAGGCCTTCCCCGACTGCACCGATTTCTGCACGCATCCCAAGGAGCCCCGATCCCAAGCAAAGATGGATAGATCGCCCTCTAAGGCGTGCATGTGTCACACAAAGATAACCCATCATCAGACAAGTGTCCAGCCTTCGGGATTTGAACCAAGACCGCCGACCAAAAGGGATAAGCATGGGCTGCCCGCACCGCTCGCGTTAATAGCCTCATTCAAAGCTGATCCGAGGTTTCACCCGCTCCAGCCTACTAGCAAGCCTCGCCGACTTGAAGAATTACCCAAAGACTCCGCCACGTAGCCGTCCAGCCTTCCAGGAAGACCATGTCGCGGGTACAGCCCAGCCCGACAAAAGGTCAGCATTTGCAGCCTCTTTCGCCGCTTCGTCACCTCATGTTTGATCGGGACTCGTGCCCATTAATGTAACGGGTGGGACTCGGGCTATAAAAGCCCATCCCGAAATTCATTGTAAAGGGTGGAAGGGGAATGTTTGTTAGGGAACTACCGTGCTTATCGTAACCGTGCTTCCGCTTATGAATACAATCTGTATGCCCGGTTCTCGTTTCTACCGTCTTTATTCTTTTATGCTGTCTTTCATTATATGCCTTAGGCCCACCCGTGTCGCCGCTCGTTAATTCACTTTGGCATTTGGCGATCATGTTCCTCTAGCATTGCTTGCTTAAAGCACCTTCCGTACTTCATTATTTAAAGCATTCATTATAAATTTGGTAGCAGTTCCATCGCTTGTGTGTGACGTTGCCGGCCCGTATCCGGTGATTGATGCGATCCCCCGCCGTTAGTTCCTTGTAGGGAATGTTTGCTAGGGAGCCATTGAAGCCGTGCGGTTAAACTCTCTACCTAACACATATACCCGGCTCGACATCTCTAGGTTTACTTTCTACCCCCGTCGCTGTACGTATCTCGGTGATTGATACGATCCCCCGCCGTTAGTTCCTTGTAGGGAATGTTTGCTAGGGAGCTATTGAAGCCGTGCATACGCCGCCGGTGTATCGGAAGTACGCCTAGGTTTTGCGCTCCTTGTCATGCTCCGTGTTTGTATGCAGTAGTAGCGGTGATTGGTGTGTTCCCGTACTGTTAGTTCCCCCCCACCAACCTTTGGACATATTTGTATCTCTTTCTGTACATTTGTCTCTTTCCGTTCATTTATTTCTTCCTCGTTCCCTTTAGCTTAAATCAAGCCCCCTAAAAGGAGCCGGCCTTCTCCGGAGATTGGCTCGTAAGGCATCTCTTCCTTCCGGCCTTTCATGCTGGTGGGCGAATCTGGGCGCATTAACCAAAAATCCTTTCCTCATGGCAGATTCGTAACCAACAATTTCTCTGGCACGCCCGGTGGGACGCTTGTCCCACGATTTAAAGAAAGAGTACCCATCTAGTTTCCACCTAGCGCAACAGTTCTTCTGACCCGCTCGGCGGAACACGGGTCCTACATCTGACGAGAGATTTTCTGATCAGCCTCCACCTGGCGCTGACAGTTCCTGAGCTCTTGGTGAGACAAGGAAGTTTCTCACCCCCGACGTAATCGAAGCACCGGTGTTCGCTTCATTGCTGTTCCAAATCCGAACACCCGGCGACTCGCACGAACAAATCCTCTCGAGTCTAGAAGACCGGTCCTGGTCACCTTCATGCACACGAGAAGGTGGCGAACAAGAAATCCGAGAAGCCCGCCCGAGTTCTACGAACTAGACATCCACGCCGAGGCGAGATACCCAGCCGGGCTGATCCGCGAGCTCGCTTCGACGAAGCCGAGGCCGAGATCCAAGAAGAGGCCGAAGCCGAGGCTCGGAAGAGCCGAGTACGAAGTAGAAGAGGCCGAGGAAGAGGAAAATCCCGCATCCTCGGAAAGTACCGACACCGAGTACACAACCGACGGCGGAGAAGAAGAAGAAATGGCCGATCAACAGCCCGAATGACGATGATCTCTTCCCGGCGGTGGACTCCCACAGGGCCTTTGGCCCCGATCGGTCGCCAAGCCGTGCCCCCCGCCGCTTTAAAGTCTATTCCCACATACGACGGCTACGGTAAGACGGCGTACGAGCACATCCAGGACATCCTTGCCCTGGCCGCACCGCATACCATCACCGATGAAAGTGTGAAGACCCGTCGCCGGCCCTTTCCCCGAGGGGAAAGCTTCTCTACCGGTGGAGATCGCCGCCGTAGGGATCCATCACCGGGTGGCCCCAGCCTTGCCAGAGGCTCGTAAAAGGATGCAACGAGTCCGCTGATCCTACCTCTCTACCGCATCGGCTCCAAGCAATCCGGAGGCATCCTCAAGAGGAGGTGTCCGATTTTAACATTAGGTTTGCGAGATCCCGGAAACGGGTACCTCGCGAACTTCGGCCTTCAACCGGCATGGCCGCTCACTACTATCTCGAGGTCTTTCAACTCGTACATATGCCTCGCCGCCGAAGATCGCCCGAATTGACGAGTTCCCTGCACTATACGAAGCCGCCCAGCAAGCTGAAGCTGACATTATCTCCATCGGCAAGCTTCCGTCCAGAGTGCAGGAGCCGATTCATCCCGACTTTCCAAGATCGCAGTATCCTTCTCGCTTCGGTGGTGTGCCGTCTACTTCAGGGCAGCAGCCCCGCCCGCAGTGGAATCCGGCGCCGGTCGTAACTCAATACGGCCCGCCTCACTTGCATTACCCTCATCCGCCTCCTCCCGCTCCGCATTTTCCAGCGCTTCCCGCTCCCCGCAGCATGCGCTTATTCTAACCCTCCTCCATTGGCCGCTTTGCCTCCACCGGCACGCCTGCCGCCTCCCGACAAGCAAAGATCCGTAACACGATTCTACAAGAAGTGCGGGCTTTGGCCTCCGGATATCATGCCATGTCCAATGACATGACAGCTATGAAAAAGAAGCATGCCCAAATGGACTTTGCTCCTAGAAGGCCGTATGCGCCGCCGGCATCGACAAAAGATAAAGCCCCGTAAAACCAACCGCAGAGGCGTCCGCCTCCGAGAAATGCCGCTATAGATGACCCACCCGGTCCTCCCCGACCAGGTCAACTGGTGCACTACGTGCAATGACCCACATTCTGAGGAAGATTGCACTTTGCACCAAGGACTACATCCGCACCTTGGCCGGCAAGGACTATAGAAGATGATGAGTCGTACATGATCTTGGACGGTGAGGCCAATTTTGCCCCCGCCGTAAGAGAACCCAATGACGCCCGCCAAGGAAGAAAAGAAAGCCGCGGACGCGGCTAAACCTTTGCAGGTATATGCGAGAAGAGAAAGACCGCAGCCCAATGGGCCGCCACCGTACAAGCGGCCGTGGCCTTACACAGCCCCAGGAGAAGGCATCCAAAGATAAAGCTCCCGCTAAACCTTCTCTAGCAAAGACCGCCGCTGTTCCAGCCTAAGCCTCCAAAGAAAGGCCCCAACTCCCGCTAAGCTTCCCGTACTTCAGCCCCCACCGAAACCAAAGAACAAGCCCAGGAGAAGTCGAAGTACCCGTCTCCGACCAAGAGACAACGAGTTGAGGCCACCCAACAAGCATCGGACCAAGTATGAACCGGCTAAACCAGCAGAAGGAGCTAGTACCTCGGGCTACAAGGATTGTAGACGAGTTAAAGAAGACTCCCGCCGAATCAGCATGTACGATGCCCTTCTCGTCTGTGCCGGTAGATCCGCCGCAAGAATCACCGAAAAACATGAAGAACGGCAAGCGATGCAGCTCGCTGTCCCGGTTCAACCTTTGACAGCTCTCCGCCACCGGGAAGAACAGACCGCCACCCTTTTATCTCGTCTTTGCGGATGCAAGGGCACATAGTTCACAACCGCATGGTGGATTCCCGGTGCTTCCTCGACCGTGATGCCGAAGGCCGTCTCGCGATGAGATCGGGATGGAATACACACGGAGCAGCCAAGGTGTGCCGCAATTAGACGGCACCCCCGTCAAGACAGCTTGGTGTCATAAAGGACATCCCTATCCGGCCGCACAAAGCTCTCGACATTGTGGTCATCCAAGAGGTCGTGATTGTTGACCCGGAGCCTTACTTCGGCATGTGTCTCTCTCGGGAGTTCACCGCGGGTTGGGCGGGTACTGTCTCTAGACTACTCGCACATGGAAGTGCCCTTCAAAGGAAGGAGACTGAAAATTTTCAATGAGAAGCCTTCCCCTTTTCTAGTAGACAAGATACCCGACGGAGAGATGGACTGCATGGTCCAATTGTCGAAGAAGAACTGGTGACAGTAGAACTGACCGAGCAAGCTCTCGAAGTGCTACAGCCTAGAAGACGAGTTCTCGTTGCGGGATTTTAATGCCGTAATCGGGACAGAAAGGTGGCCGTTATTCCATTAAGCAGCCCGAGGAGCTTGACGTGTCCGTTGCGAAGGAAGTAGGACCCGCACCCGAAGAGCCGTGGAAGCTTTTCTTTGACGGCGCCCGTTGCAAGAATGGCGCCGGTGCAGGGGTCCTCCCGGTTTCTCCAACCGGAGTCCGTAGGGACTATGCCTACAGCCGGCTCCGGAGCCGTACTAACAATTCGGCGGAATACGAAGCCCCGTGCTTGGGTCTCGCGAAAGGCGGAAAGGCTAGGAATCAAGCATCTCCAAATTTTCGGAGATTCATAGTTAGTGTGTCATCAAGTTACGAATAAATGCGCGTCTAAGCATCACTATCTTAGAGCGTACCGCAATCGGGCCTGGGACCTGATGGAATCGTTTGACTCATTGAACGTTAAGGCAATATCGCGTGAGAGAAACAAGCACGCGGATATTCTCGCGCCTCGTTGGAGCCAGTGCACGTTCCGGCCGAAGACGTCGTCCGTAAACCGAAGCCGGTCCGCACCATTTACAGTGCCTTCGTGCTCGATAGGGATACCTTCCGGGCAGTATTCAGCCGTGACGAGGAGATCGTCACATTCCCCGGTTAACGAAGTGTGTGTAATCGAAGGTAGAGACCCCGATGACGAGCAATATGAGGGGTTGATACAGCTTACGGAATAATCACGTCCCAAAAGGACTCGATTACATTAGAAAGTCTCTTTGATCGAAATGACAGAGCAATATCCCACAGATCAAAGTAGACCCGAGGCAAGATGCCGACTCGGAGCTCGAACCTCGGTAAAACCATCAAGGTCGGAACAGATCGCACGTCGGAGGAGCCGGTGCAGATTAGATCACCGTGCCAGGAGTTCCCCGACATCGTGGCCCGGTGCTACGAAGATTTGAGGGGGTATGACAGATCTCGTCATCCAAAGATACCATCGAGCTAGAGGATGGCGCCAAGCCGTTCCGACAAAAGCAAAGGGCCGTAAATCCAAAGGTTGAGGCCATGATGAAGACCGAGCTCTTGAAGATGCTGGAGGCCAAGATCATCTACCCCATCAAACATTCATCCCGGGTCGCGAATCTGGTGCCCGTGAGGAAAAAGAATGGCGACATACGTCTCCGTGTCGACTTCAGAAACCTAAATCAAGCTTCCTCCGGGACCACTATCCGCTTCCCCAAATCGACCAAATTTTGCATATCGTTGTCGGAGCCCGCAGATTTTCACTTTTAGATGGATTTTCCGGCTACAACCAGTATTTGGGTCAAAGACGAAGACCAAGGATAAGACGGCGTTTACCACGAAGTGGGGGACGTTCGCCTATCGCCGCATGCCGTTTGGCTTATCCAATGCCGGTGCCACGTTCCAAAGGGCCATGGACCTCGGCCTTCCGAGAGCCGCTCAACAAGATTATTGTCATCTATCTTGATGACATGACCGTTTTCTCTCACCGACGAGAAGATCATGTTTCGCACCGCGTGCAGATATTTGAAAGTTGTCGAGAATTCGGCATCTCTATAAACCCGAAGAAGTCCGTCTTCGCGGTAAAGGAAGGAAAGTCGCCGGGACATGTCATCTCCGAGGAAGGCCTCGCCATTGACCCCGACAGAGCGTAAGCCCTCGCTCGCTTGCCGCCCCCACCGATAAAAAAGGTCTGCAGTCCTTCTTCGGTCAGATTAACTTCGTGCGGAAGTTCATTCCGGACTTCGCACAGTGATCAAGCCTATGGCCGAACCGTTGAAGAAAGATACACCTTACGAATGGACCGATGAGAGAGAGCAAGCTTTCGAGGAAATCAAGGCTCGAATTGCGCAAGCTCCGGTGTTGACAAACCCGGACTACTCCAAGGACTTCATCCCGTATGCAAGTGGGAGAACCCGAAAGTTACGCCGCAGTCCCGACTCGTAAGGGAGACGACGGTGAGGAGCGCCCCATTGCGTTCCTAAGCCAAGTGATTCTCGCCACACGAAGAGAAGTACAATTTTATAGAGCGGCATGTCCATGCGGTCATGAAGTCCCTTCGAAAGCTCGTGCACTTTGTCTCCCGAAGTAAGACCACCGTCTTTGTGATTCACCCCGATGTTCGCAGCTTCATCTTGCAAGGGGAACCGGGTCACAAGAGAGCGGGATGGATTGCCAAGATCCAGGAGTTTGACATCGAAGTACGGCCCACCAAGCTTATCGCAGGCCGAGCCTTGTGTCGTGAATTGGCCCGAAGCGCCGTAGCCGGCATCTCCGCCTCGTAAGTGGGAGGACACAGCCGACACGCGTCTACCTAGCCAACTCCTTATCGGAGGGGAGTGATTGGACAGATGAACTGGTGAGATACTTCTGCACCGGAAGATGTCCCGATCACCTGAACGCCTCACAACGAAGGAGATTTCGGTTAGGTGCATTAAGGTACACTCTTCGCCCCGAGGGGCTTTACTTCAAAAACATTGACGGCATCCTGTTGCGGTGCGTCATAAAATCTGACCAGCCTAGGATCCTCGGAGATTTTCATTCCGGGATGCCTGGGGGTCACCATTCTTCAAGGCCAACGGCCTTAAAAATAATAAGGGCTGGATACTATTGGCCCACTCTCTCGCAGACGCGTATGCGGTCTCGCGCCAAGTGTGATCAATGCCGCAGGTATGCCGGCCGAAACGTAAAAGCACCCCCGCCCCTTCAACCGATTCAAGCCGAAGCTCCGTTCCAAAGAATGGGGTCCGGACTTCATTGGGGTGATTTCTCCTAACTCCTCCGCCGGCCACAAGTTTATTCTCACAGCTACCGACTATTTCACACGGTGGACGGAGGCGATCCCGACCAAGAACGCCGACCAAGAAACGGTCATCAGGTTCATTGAGAGCCTGATTACCCGCTTCGGGGTTCCGTAGTCGATTGTGACAGCATAACGGTCCGGGATTTGTAGGCGCCGTACTCACGGAGTACACCAGCGGCCTTGGCATCTATCACAAGATGTCTTCTAATTACTACCCGCAGGGGAATGGCCTTGCCGAGTCTACTAACAAGAACCTCCTGAAAATTCTCCGGAGGACCATTGAAAAAAATAAGCGGACTTGGCACTTGCTCCCCGAACCGGGCGCTATGGGCGGACAGAGTTGCGTTCAAGAAATCCCTCAAGACGTCCCCCTATGCGCTCGTCTATGGCAAGCAAGCTGTTATGCCATCACACATTGAAATCCCCGCCCTGTGGATGATTGACGAAGACAGGAGCAGCGGAGACCCGGTAGACGACAGAGTTGTGCCAACTCCCGCAGCTTGGAAGAAGACAGAGAAAGTGCATACCATGCCTTCGCCGATCACATTGCAGCCACTAAAGGCTGGTTTGCCAAAGGCACCACCGCCCGAGCTTTCGAAGTCGGGGACCCGGTGCCGAAGTGGGACTCATACAAGGCAAAACCGGGTAATCACGGAAAATTTGACGCTCTCTCGGGAGGGCCCTTATCGATTGCCCGGTGAATCGGCTCAATGCCTACATACTTTCGGATATGGAGGGTCAGCTCCTCCCCATCCCCCGTCAACGGGTTCCACTTGAAGCTTTATCGCCGTTGAAGGTGCCCGAGTGGCCCTTCCCCGTAAAAATTTTGCCTTGTGTTTTTATTTTTCCCCGCATGTATAGTTTCCGCTTTAGCATTCAGCTTTATTTTTCCTTCTTTGAGCTTAAATACGGCATGGGAGAGAAAGACAGACTTCGCAACAAAGTCCGTCGTTGCCCCGCAGAGGGGCGAAGTTCGGCTATGCAGAGAAAGAAAGGAGAAAAAAGAGCAAAAATCGACTAAGTGTTGACCAAGTCCGACTTCGCAATGAAGCCCGACTTCGGCCCACCCGAATTGCGAAGTTTGTCCGAGAAAAGCCGAAGCGTACTAAAGTCCGCACCGCGCAACCCTTCGTGCGAAGCACGCACCGCGCGCAAAGTTTGTGCGAGTGCGAACTTCGCACCGAAGTCCGACTTCGCCGCCGGTTGCGTCCGCGCTCAACGCTTGGCGAAGTGCGAACTTCGCGAAGTTCGCACTTCGCATCAAGCTTCGCCGAAGTCCGAACAAAGCGCCAGCGCCCGTGCGAAGTCCATCTAAAGATGAAAGGCGGCAAAACTCAGTATCGCGCCCAAACCTTGGGCGCACTAAAAACAGAGGTAGAATAAGCTCAAGCACGCGTCGCGCAAGTGCGTATTTCGCCTTTGTGGAGTTCAGTACTTCGCCAAATTGGCGAAGTCCGACTTCGCCGGCGAGGTCGGGCCGTGCCCAACTTTGGGCGAAGTCCGGCTGCGCCTAGTTTTCCCGGCCAGTATTGGGACGCGGTTTAAAGAATAATAAAAAAAATTCAAAAACCCCAAGCTGGGCCCAAGGCGCGTTTGCACTTGTTTTAATGTGGGTTTCCGCACCGAAGGTTTTGTCTTGATCGCTGTGCCCAAGTGGTGGCAGCAACGTCGCCCATGGTGCAGCCCCCAACGCCGAGTTAATGATTGCGCGTTTTTCAAGCGAAAACGCAACTAAAAAGCAAGGCACGGCCGCCGGGGCGCGTCTTTTCCTAAACGTTCTCCCGCGCGGCCACCAAGGGTTTTAACTCAGCCGACCTACCCCTCCCGCGTTGCATTAATGGCGCTGTTTTTATCTAGAAAAGGGGGTCGAATCATGCCAACATTCCGGATTGCAGAGATTATTCCTCTGACAAAGGCTAATTATTCCTCCGATAGCGAAATTTGTTGCAGACGACTCGAACCCGTCATTATTGCCGACTCGGAGAGATGGACAAGGGAAAATGCTCGTGTCGCCGCAGCCCAACGGAAGCAACGAACTGTGGGATTTGCCGCGGCCAGGAGTTTTCAAAGGCGATCCTCCGCCAGAGAAAAGGTCAAAGGCCCGGACGAAGAAGGTACAACGTGGGCAATCCCCACCACCTCCGGTGAATTACCTGGCGAGATATGTGGACGGCTCGTTTTCCATGAGCCTAACTCACCCGAGAGCGAATGTGGAGAGTCGGGTCGACAAGGTTTCGCCCTCCCATCATTTTGGAGCGGCGTACAAATCAAACCTCTTCGTATTCATGTGCCCTCCCGTCCACCAATGCCCGGAGCTGATAGACTTAATTGTCAGACACTATAAACCAGCTTCCCGGCAAATTTGCAGTCCAGCGGCAAACCCTTGTTCGCACTGCGCAGGGAGACTGTGCAGCCAGCTTTCGCCCCAGGGCTGGAGTATGACTCCGGCACCATCCTCAGAAAAATCAATTTGGGCGAACAAGCGGGACGTTTCACGCACACCAAGCGAATGAGGGATTTCCTCAATTCAGAGCTGAGCGCCCCGCTTCCAACCGGACAATGGCCGACTGGCCCCATGCCTTTGGTAAAATTTCAGAGCAAGTATCTATATACCATCTTGGCATGGATCCTCGGCCGCGACTCCGATGAGCCGGTGCACCCGTACTCACCCGGCGCCGCGCAATGCCTCCCGTGTGGAGAATCTTACGAACCAGCGGCGCAGTGGAGCGGAAAACGCCCCATCTCTTTCGATCGGGCAGACCGGTCGGCTTACGCCATTCATTCCACCGCTGAAAATCCGTAAGCGCCACCAACCAATTTTCGTTTCGCTCCGTTCGGTCCGGCTTTGTTTGTACCATCTCGCACCCCCAAATGCCGATCCCGAACTCGAAGAAGGTTAACGAGAAGGGAGAACCCCGACCCGTCTATAATCGGACGGATGACTTATACCGGAAAGGGTCCTACTACAAGTTCAACTTCAACTTTCTCGGGATTCGTCATGTCGCCTTCACCGAAAGTGAAATCCCCCGTCCCCCGAGAGAAATGACGAGTGCTTTGATAAATCGAAGCTCGGGGACGTTTCGGACCGACGCAGGGATTGTGATCGGAATCTACGGATTCAAGGGCAAACCCTATTTGCTGCCCTATTGGTGCTCGTAGCATCCGTTCGGGATGGAAGTTGCCCGACGTATGGACTATGTGGAAGAAGAGTTTGGCCTAGGGAAGAAAAGAGGACAGATTTTTCAATACCCTCTTTCCCGGGCCAATGTTGAGATTATCGAGGTAGGACAACATGTCTACCTAGAGCAAGCGCTGTCCCGGATTGGCCTCGGTTTTGCTGCCGCAGTCACTGGAAGTATGACCCTCATGGGATAAGGGGAAAGTTTGCACATCTCGTGCCCCCGGACATAACCGAAGATAGATGCGACGTGGTCCATGTGGACCTTGACTCGGGAGATTGAATTAATGGAAGCTTCTCCCCTTGGCAGGATTTCTACTGCGAGGAGGTGACATATGACCCCAAGCGAAACCGGGACCATCACTTCTCATCTCCAGGGTTCAAAAAATTTCTGTCCAAGATTGCAGTGCCTTAACCGGTCTAAAGAAAAGATTATTGAATGCCGGAAAATGAGATGCCGCACGCAAAGACGATAAATCCACAAGGAGAAACCCGGCCGTAGATGACGACTTCTCGGTTCTCTATGACCAAGGATCATGACAACTCGGCGGCCGTTCGCATATCAAGGTTACGTTCCCCGAGGCCCCTTTGAGGATTATAAAAATGGGTCTCCTCCCAAACAATTGTACACTTCGGCAACTGCCAGCGCCGGCCAAGCAAGTACCCAGGCCGATCCAATGCAGTTCGTGGCTCCTAAGGCGGCGCCCGAAAAGGCGAAAAAGTTAGCCGAGGCAGCGCCCGAGGCACTTCCTCAGGCAAGAAAAGCGCCAAGACCGCCGTAAAGCAGACCGGTCGCGGCGACCTTCTCGCAAGTCAAACCCCGGTACAAGTTTACCGTGGGAGCATCGCGCCGCCGCACCTCGCTTCGCCTCCTTCCCCCGATCCGACAGCTTGTTCCGTAAGAAAAGAAGCGGAGGAGAGTTGAGAAAATCAGAGCGACCTAGCCTGATAGTGCAGCAGCCAGTCGCAGAGCCGCAGCCGCGTCCCGCCGCCGCAGAGGCAACTCCTTTGGGCAGTCCCAAGCCGCCCGCCGAGACAATAAGCGAAGACATTCACCCGGCATCGGCTCAGCGGAGCCCGCAGTACGTTTGCTGTCCCCGTCTCTCTAGTCTCACCCGCCTCTACTTCCACTCGCCCCCGCTCAATCCGGGCGAGCCATGACCACATCCTCCCCCCCGTCTCCGCGTCCTTCTAGCGGCCCCCATTCTTTCGACCCGCCTTGCTCGTAACCCTAACGTCTCTCTTCTCTCGAGCACAACTCCAAACCCTTCGCCCGAGGTTAGTGCCGAGGCTGTCCGTTCACCATCACATCCTCCGCCTCGCCCGCTTCAAACCCTCACAAAGTGTCGCCCTCTCCCATTTCCATTTCCCGGCCGCCCCCACAAGCGACCGATTCTTCCAAGGTCTGTCCGGTTCCTCCTGATCCCATCCCCGCAGGAGAGACGTCTCAGCAGATCCCTAGGCTGGGGGAACCAGATTTTATGGACGACCTCCAGAACTCAGATGACTTGCCCCTCGGCAACAAGAGCCGTAGAGTATTCTCGTCTCTTTCCGCCAAGACCCGAAGCGGAGGAGACATGAAGAGATAGCCGCCCCGGCAAAACGCGCAAAGTATGATTTCGGAAGGAGAGTGATTACAACGGAGAAAATAATCCCAATAGTGAAGAAGCCTCTCCGAGAAATGACTAAGGCGGACTACGTGCTCCACACAAAGGAGAAAAGCTTTGACGACATTGATAAACAGTATGAGATTCAGACGATCATGCGCAAAGCTGACAATCTCTTTGTCAAGAGTCTGGAGGAGCAGGAAGAACTTTTCGCGCTGCAGGACAAAGTAAGGCAACTTGAAGAGGACCTATCTAGGTCCACTGAGCAGCTGGAAGCGGCGCGGCGAGAAACAGATGAATTCAAAGCCCAGCTGGCCGCTTCTCAAAGAACAAAGCCGCAACCGAAAAGAAAGCAGCCTCTGAGCAGATTTCTCAGCTCCAGGAGTCTTTGAAGCAGCACAGTCGCAGCCTTGCGTAAAAACATCTCAAGCGGCCGTCTTTTCAAAGACAAAAGTTAAGGAAATGAGGGCTGGTTTGCCGAGGGAATGCAAGCCCCATACCTTTAAGGCGATGGCAGTCCCGGACTTCGCATCCAGGATTCAAGAAGTTTCTCGCCTGTGGAAAGCCCGTGGTAGAGGAGGCCGAGCGCCGTGCAAAGCAATGGCCGGACCTCGGCGATAAACCTTCAGAGCGCGAGCGCGACGGCGTCCTTTTTTCCCCCGTGTCCTCATTCGCCGCAGAATGGGCAGGTGCAAGGGTGACCTTGCACAAATATTTTAGAAAAGTTGAAGAGGTGAGAGGGCTGACGAATGCTTGACGCATTCGGACATGAAAAAGATATCTGTCTGGCCCCCTTTCACGCTCTTTCAGAACTTGGGTGTCCAGGTTTTGTTGAGAATGGCGAGCTCCTTACCCTAGATCGGGTAAAGAAGAATTGGCAGTCCTTTGAAGCAGATACAGCTGAAATTGATAGCTGGACAGAGCCAATTCAAGACAGTCAGGTCACTCAGATGGTGTCCAGATATTCCAGGATCCGCTCCTATTTTCGGGAGTTAGAGAAAAGATACCTCACCATCGACCCGCACGCGGTCGCCGCTTTCACGGAGCATTAGAAGACATAGCCGACCGCAAGCCATTCGAAGCGGAAGCCTGGCGCTCAGCCCAAGAGGCGTACACTCGCATGTGCGAGGCGTACAGTGAAATGGAGACCTTTCAGAAGGAGATACTGATGAGGCGACTGACAAAGATGAATCTGAAGAACAGTTGCCGCAATGAGAACAGTTAGAGCAGAAAAGGCAGGGGAGGCAAGTTCCTCTGCACCCAAAGGATGAAGGCATGGATTCTTTGCGCCGAGGCGAGCTCGACACCCCGCGAGCCGCCAGAAATGTTGTCACATTTTGCACGGGGTGCAATGTCTTCAATGTTGTTTTGTAACAATGCTGCTCTTCTTTTCCTCCTTCCGTTTTTCTCGCTTCTCTCCCTTTCCTTTTCTTTCCCATTCTCTTTCTCTCCCCCTTTTTCCTTGGAGTTCCCCAGCTTGATTTTCCAGCTTTCCAACAGGTCTATCCGAAATTGGCTAAGTCCGGGTGCGAGCTCGCACTTCGCCCGCTTTGGTGCGAGTGCGTACTTCGCCCGGCTTTGGTGCGAAGTGCGTACTTCGCCCCACCTCTCGGGCGCACCTTGCACTGGCAGACTGGCAGGTCAATGCAGAAAAAGGTAAAATGCCGGAGCAAGTCCATATGGCGGCAGACACCAGTGTTCGCCTGTGCGCAGTTCGACTTCTCAACGGAGCCGGAATGCGCCTTGACAGTGTGACGTAGGGGAACAAACCCGGAATTTGACCAAGGCTTGAAGGCCTTCCCCGACTGCACCGATTTCTGCACGCATCCCAAGGAGCCCCGATCCCAAGCAAAGATGGATAGATCGCCCTCTAAGGCGTGCATGTGTCACACAACATAACCCATCATCAGACAAGTGTCCAGCTTCGAGATTTGAACCAAGACCGCCGACCAAAAGGGATAAGCATGGGCTGCCTGCACCGCCTGCGTTAATAGCCTCATTCAAAGCTGATCTGAGGTTTCACCTGCTCCAGCCTACTAGCAAGCCTCGCCGACTTGAAGAATTACCCAAAGACTCCGCCACGTAGCCGTCCAGCCTTCCAGGAAGACCATGTCGCGGGTACAGCCCGACCCGACAAAAGGTCAGCATTTGCAGCTCTTTCGCCGCTTCGTCACCTCATGTTTGATCGGGACTCGTGCCCATTAATGTAACGGGTGGGACTCGGGCTATAAAAGCCCATCCCGAAATTCATTGTAAAGGGTGGAAGGGGAATGTTTGTTAGGGAACTACTGTGCTTATCGTAACCGTGCTTCCGCTTATGAATACAATCCGTATGCCCGGTTCTCGTTCTACCGTCTTTATTCTTTTATGCCGTCTTTCATTATATGCCTTAGGCCCACCCGTGTCGCCGCTCGTTAATTCACTTTGGCATTTGGCGATCATGTTCCTCTAGCATTGCTTGCTTAAAGCACCTTCCGTACTTCATTATTTAAAGCATTCATTATAAATTTGGTAGCAGTTCCATCGGCTGTGTGTGACGTTGCCGGCCCGTATCCGGTGATTGATGCGATCCCCCGCCGTTAGTTCCTTGTAGGGAATGTTTGCTAGGGAGCCATTGAAGCCGTGCGGTTAAACTCTCTACCTAACACATATACCCGGCTCGACATCTCTAGGTTTACTTTCTACCCCCGTCGCTGTACGTATCTCGGTGATTGATACGATCCCCCGCCGTTAGTTCCTTGTAGGGAATGTTTGCTAGGGAGCTATTGAAGCCGTGCATACGCCGCCGGTGTATCGGAAGTACGCCTAGGTTTTGCGCTCCTTGTCATGCTCCGTGTTTGTATGCAGTAAGTAGCGGTGATTGGTGTGTTCCCGTACTGTTAGTTCCCCCCCACCAACCTTTGGACATATTTGTATCTCTTTCTGTACATTTGTCTCTTTCCGTTCATTTATTTCTTCCCTGTTCCCTTTAGCTTAAATCAAGCCCCCTAAAAGGAGCCGGCCTTCTCCGGAGATTGGCTCGGAAGGCATCTCTTCCTTCCGGCCTTTCATGCTGGTGGGCGAATCTGGGCGCATTAACCAAAAATCCTTTCCTCATGGCAGATTCGTAACCAACAGTTAGGAAAGGAGTCGGCCTTCTCCGGAGATTGGCACGGGGGGCATCCCTTCCTCCTGTCCTTTCAATGTTGGTCTGCAGGTCTAGGGCGCATTGACACACCAAGTCCTTCCCAGGTGGCGGATCCGTGGCCAACAGTAGTCAATGGTACCACCTTTATCTTCTTTTTATATCTTGGCAGCAACCCATCTAGGAACCATCATTTTTGTAAACCATCTGCTAGTTTTACTTCCATATTATCAATAAGTTCATTCTTCTGCTATACGACTTGATGTTTTCATCTTTCTTCTACTTTGTGGAGTATATTTCTCCAATGATCTCAATATCATCACAGAGTATTCTAAATTCCTTGCTGAATCCAATCTTTAAGTCATCCCATGTGAGGAAGGGGTTTGCTCTCTTTAAATGCTAGTCCATTGTGATTCCCCACAATGTGGCTAGAAACAATCTCATCCAGGATCCTTCATTGTCAACTCCATTGGCTTGCCATATTGTTTCACATGTACCAATATGGCATTTTGGGTCCTCCTTCCCATCACGAAGAAATTGCGGACATTTTTGTTTGCCCGCTACTATAACAATGTTTGCCATTGGTGGTTGTACTTCACTTGATGACTCTTCTCTCGCAAACAATCATCGACCACCCCTAGTGCACCTATGCTCTACGACCTTTGCAAATATACAAATGTCGGTTCTGGTCTCCACACACTCTCTCGCCATTGCTCTTGTGTTTGACTCCCATCCTTTGCACCTCTAGGTAGTCTCCTCCACACATCACTAGTTGTTATGCTTCGTCTCTTTGTGCACACTCCACGTTGGTGCCTCTGCTTGTGTAAATGTTCTCCTCAGTCCAATCTTTGTTTGCATGATGCGCGTCAACTTGCACCTCCTTTGTTGTTAAAAACAACATTTCTTCCATTTTCTTCGCTTGTACTATCCTTTGCTTGAGGACTCCACACGCATTTTACCTTTAGTTCAAGTTTTGTTAATCTTGACTACAATGCTTCATCAGTAACGTTTGAATCTTGCGCAACACTTCGACATTGTTGTGTAATTCTCCTACTCCTTACTGGTTGGCTCTCGATTTTTCCACAACCACGTCTCCCACATCCTCGCTGTAAGTTATCTGTCATTCACCTCTCCAAGGCTCACGCAATGTTGATTCGAACTTCCAACTATAACGACACCAAATCTAGCACAGTGGTGAGTATTCCAATGCTTCGAAGAACAATTTGATATGACAGATTCAATAGTCAATCGAGACTGCAACCAATAATATATCCCATTTATACGACAATGACAACTTCACTTGTTTAGTAAGTGACTTGAAAGGCAGTCACTTGTACGATAGTTTCTTGACACTCCACATGTATAGCAAGTGACTTGAATGACAAACACTTGTGCAATAGTTGCTTGACACTTGACTTGTACGACAGTCACTTGAACGACAACTGTATTGAAGGCAATCCACTTGAACAAAAGTGACTCTACTTGTATGGCAACCTTCGTCGGCAAGACTTGTATGGCACTCTTTGTCAACACACTCCTCATTCAGTGCTCTTCCAATTGCACTCTTTGTACTGCACTTTCAGATGACAACTACTACTCAATCCTGCATCCAGAACTTGGAAGAATAACCTACAAATCTATCTTGCTATAGCAATTAAATTACACTGAATGTATATCGAAACACAAATAAAGGATGAATAGTTATTGTATGTACTACTACCTGTACAGCACTTGCATTACATAGATAAATGATACACTATCATGGATTACAATAGATACCCATGGCACCTGATCAAATGAATGGGGAGCCTTTTTATCCTTGTGGGCTGGTAGTTAACAACAACTACAGCTTGGGACACCTCATCTAATTGCCCTCCATTCACATATACTTAATTACATGCATAATGTCGTACATTACAAACTTTGCATTATCAAATGCTTATGTCATCACCCTTGATGTAAATCAACATTACATTACAAAATTGTATTTTATTTCATTTACATTTGTGTGCATCGCACTTATTTGACTATTTACACTACTTCGTTTGAGGCTGATCAGAACTAGCTCCTACACAAACTCTCCTTGCTACAGCTATGACCATATTTTATTTTCATGCAATTTACTTTAATCTCTCGCAACCTTACCTTCATGCATTTAATTTATTGCGTTTGTTTTCATTACTTAGCTTAGATTAGATTAGACTAGTAAGGATAGTTGGTTGTGAACTAAATCTGAAGGTTAAAGAAGGCACGTTTCTCCTTCCAATTGTTGAAACGAATTTGTGAGGTGCATCAACAATTGGAATTTTTCGGCATTCAACAACTTTCTATGGCCGTTCTTGAGTGTCAAGAGATCTCTTTCCAGTTATGTTCTACTCTTGCCACCGTCATCCACCCACAACCTAGAAAGGCCTTGCATAGAGTAATCACAATAAAATTCAAGATGAACAATTGATCAACAATCCTTAACTTTTGTACTATTTATATGCCCTTCACCTTGATGTCGTATTGGTTTGCTCCTAACAATTCGAATTTGGATCACTTTAGTATAGGTGACCCCAATTCTTGCCAAGCCTTCTCTAGAAGTACATTAAGACTAAATCCCCCATTGACAATCACATTTGTCATTTTATGTCTAAAAACTTTATATACAATATGGTTGGTTGTCTTTCCATTTAACCCTAACAACGACAAGGTCCATGTATTGCTCAAGTTCAATTATTGCTCGTGTCCCATGAACAAATCTAGCTTCACAGATAGCAAAGCATGACCTCCAACATTCATGGATATACATGTTAGATCCACAAAAACTTTTTGCAACTTGGGATACATTGCAATAGAATCACCATCTTCATGATTGATGTGTACTACATCTGATGTGTGATCTCTAAATCGTGTGATGTGGATGTTCTAATTGTGGCATCATCAATGTTTGCACAACTCTTCTCATGTGATTCCCTCATTTTCCAAGGCTTGTTGCATATTTGCACGGGCTTACCTCATCTTTCCTTCTCAATTGTCAAGCCTGGACACTCCAATTTAGTTTGCACTGTGAAAAATTTCCATAGTATGCTTAATGTCTACTTCATCAATGCCAATCATATTGATATTTGCATTCTGTCATGTCCCCTTTCTGAGCTCGTCAGCATTGGCACAGTGCATAGCCTATTCACGCGATCCTGTAGGCTATGGGAGCAGTTTAAGGATCTTGGAAGTCAGTTGGAGCAGTTTCCTATTTTTTAGGGCTGTGCTTTTTTCAGAACAGTTTCTATATTTGGACAGTTTGACCAAAAGGGTATCCAAAAATGCTATCAGATGTTGGCTTGGGTCTTCTAGTGCAATTATTTTAATACTCGTAATTATTTAATTATAAAGTCGTATTTAATTAAATAGACTTTATATTATGTGTGCACATAAGTCACTTAAGTGAATTATTAATTATTTGATAAAGTGACTTAGGGAGACATAAGGATTTATTAAAAGGGGGGTTTTTTTATCCCACATTGGTTATGTTATGATACGACCGAGCCGAGTCAATAATAAATAAAGTGGTCGGGCTCTCATTCCAAAGATCCTTGAACATTGAATATATTGCTTGATGCATTTTGGAGAATTTGCTTGCAGATTCGAGCTTGTTGAGAACGGAAACTCTCGGCAAGGACATCCACTACGGTTGTGAAAGATCAGCTCTATTGGATTTTGGTTGTCTTCATTCAGAGGGCAAATTGGAGATCAAAGAGAATTTCTGGTTCGTCATTGATATCTTGTGTGTTGGGAGATAGCAGCGATTTATACTGTAGACGGTACTTATTTGGAGGCTGTAGCAGTTTACTATTCACGCGGTACTGTAGCAGTTACTATTCATGTGGTACTGTAGCAGTTTACTATTCACACGGTACTGTAGCAGTTTACTATTCACACGGTACTGATCAGTCTCCACCTGGCGCTGACAGTGTTTTCTGAGCACCTGGTGAGACAAGGAAGTTTCTCACCCCCGACAGAATTGAAGTACTAGTGTTCGCTTCATTGCTGTTCCAAATCTGAACACCTGGCGACTCTGCACGAACAAATCCTCTGAGTCTAGAAGACCGGTCCCAGCACCTTCATGCACACGAGAAGGTGGCAAGCAAGGGATCCGAGAAGCCCGCCTGAGTTCTACGAACTGGACATCAACGCTCGAGGCGAGATTCCCAGGCTGGCTGATCCGCGAGCTCGTTTCGACGAAGCCGAGGCTGAGATACAAGAAGAAGCCGAAGCCGAAGTCGGAGGAGCCGAGTACGAAATAGAAGAGGCCGAGGAAGAAGAAGATCCTGCATCCTCGGAAAGTACCGACACTGAGTACACAACCGACGGCGGAGAAGAAGAAGAAGAAGAAATGGCTGCCCAACAGCCGAATGACGATGACCTCTTCCCGGCGGTGGACTCTACGGGGCCCTTGGCCCTGGTCGGACAGCAAGCTGTGCCCCCTGCTGCTTTAAAGTCTATTCCCACATACGACGGCTATGGTAAGACGGCGTACGAGCACATCCAAGACATCCTTGCCCTGGCCGCACTGCATACTATCACCGATGAAAGTGTGAAGACCCGTCTGCTGGCCCTTTCCCTGAGGGGAAAGCTTCTCTACTGGTGGAGATCGCTGCCAGAGGGATCCATCACAGGGTGGCCCCAGCTTGCCAGGAGGCTCGTAAAAGGATGCAACGAGTCTGCTGACCCGACTTCTCTACTGCATCAGTTCCAAGCTATCCAGAGACATCCTCAAGAGGTGTCTGATTTTAACATTAGGTTTGCGAGATCCTGGAAACGGGTACCTCGCGAACTTCGGCCTTCAGCCGGCATGGCTGCTCACTACTATCTGAGATCCTTCAACTCAGACATATGCCTGCTGCTGAAGATCGCCAGAATTGACGAGTTCCCTGCGCTGTACGAAGCTGCCCAGCAAGCTGAAGCTGACATTATCTCCATCGGCAGACTCCCGTCCAGAGTGCAGGAGCCCATCCATCCCGACTTCCCCAGATCCCAGTATCCTTCTGCTTCTGGTGGTGCGCCGTCCACGTCAGGGCAGCAACCCCAGCAGCAGTGGAATCCGGCGCCCGTCGTAACTCCTTACGGCCCGCCTCAGTTGCATTACCCTCACCCGCCGCCTCCTGCTCCGCATTTTCCAGCACTTCTCGCTCCTCCACAGTATGCATCTTATTCTAACCCCCCTCCATTAGCCGCATTGCCTCCACCGGCACAAATGTCGCCACCTGATAGCAGCATCCAGAACACGATTCTACAAGAAGTGCGGGCTTTGGCCTCCGGATACCATGCCATGTCCAATGACATGACTGCTATGAAGAAGAAGCAGGCCCAGATGGACCTTGCTCCTAGGAGGCCATATGCGCCCCCGGCGCTAACAAAAGACAAAGCGCCAGAAAACCAGCCGCAGAGGCGTCCGCCTCCGAGAAATGCTGCTATAGAAGACCCGCCTGGTCCTCCCGACCAGGTTAACTGGTGCACTACGTGCAATGACCCGCATTCGGAGGAAGACTGCACTTTGCACCAGCACTACATCCAGACCTTGGCCGGCAGCGCTATAGAAGACGATGAGTTGTACATGATCTTGGACGGCGAGGCCAACTTTGCCCTCCCCGAAGAGAATCTAGCGTCACCTGCCAAGGAAGAAAAGAAGGCCGCAGATGCGGTCAAGCCCTTGCAAGTCTACGCGAGACGAGAAAAACCGCAGCCAGGAGCGCTGCCACCATACAAGCGGCTGTGGCCTTTCACAGCCCAGGAGAAGGCGTCCAAAGATAAAGCTCCAGTCAAGCCTTCTCCGGAAAAGGCTGCCGCTGTTCCAGCCAAGCCTCCAGAAAAGGCCCCAACTCTGGCTAAGGCTCCCGTACTTCAGCCTCCAGCTGAAACCAAGGAACAAGCCCAGGAGAAGCTGAAGTACCCGTCTCTGACCAAGAGGCAGCGAGTTGAGGCCACCCAGCAGTACCGGACGAAGTACGAGCCGGCAAAGCAAGCAGAAGGAGCTAGTACCTCGGGCTACAGCATTGTAGACGAGTTGAAAAGAACACCTGCTAGAATCAGCATGTACGATGCTCTTCTGCTCCCAGGTCAGGTAGATCTGCTGCAAGAATCACTGAAGAACATAAAGAACGGCAGACAGATACAGCCCTCTGTCCTGGTTCAACCTTTGACAGTCTCCGCCACTGGGAAGAACAGACCGCCACCCTTTTATCTGTCTTTACGGATGCAAGGGCACATAGTTCACAACTGCATGGTGGACTCTGGTGCTTCCTCGACCGTGATGCCGAAGGCCGTCTGCGATGAGATCGGGATGGAATACACACGGAGCAGCCAAGGCGTGCTGCAATTAGACGGCACCCCTGTCAAGACAAGGTTGGTGTCATAAAGGACATCCCTATCCGATTGCACAAAGCTCTCGACATCGTAGTCATCCAAGAGGTCGTGATTGTCGACCTGGAGCCTTACTTCGGCATGTGTCTCTCTCGGGAGTTCACTGCGAAGTTGGGCGGGTACCTGTCTCTAGACTACTCACATATGGAAGTGCCCTTCAAAGGAAGGAGACTGAGAATTTTTAATGAGAAGCCTTCCCCCTTCCTAGTAGACAAGATACCCGGAGGAGAGATGGACTGTATGGTTCAGTTGTCAGAAGAAGAACTGGTGACAGTGGAACTGACCGAGCAAGCCCTCGAAGTGTTACAACTCGAAGATGAGTTCTCGTTGCGGGATTTTAATGCCGTAATTGGGACAGAGCAGGGCTGTTACTCCATTAAACAGCCCGAGAGGCTTGACGTGTCGGCTGCAAAAGAAGTGGGACCTGCACCCGAGGAGTTGTGGAAGCTCTTCTTTGACGGCGCGCGATGCAAGAATGGCGCCGGTGCAGGGGTACTTCTGGTTTCTCCAACCGGAATCCAGAAGGACTATGCCTACAGGTTGGCTTGGAGCTGCACTAACAACTCGGCGGAATACGAAGCCCTGTGCTTGGGTTTGCAAAAGGCGGAGAGGCTCGGAATTAAGCACCTCCAAATTTTCGGAGATTCAGAGCTGGTGTGTCACCAAGTTATGGACAAGTGCGCATCCAGACAGCACTATCTCAGAGCATACCGCAATCGGGTGTGGGACCTGATGGAGTCATTCGACTCATTGAGTATCAAAGCAATATCGCGTGAAAAAAACAAACACGCTGATATCCTGGCGTCTGTTGGAGCCAGGTACGTTCCGGCTGAAGACGTTGTCCAGAAACCGAAGCCGGTTCGTACTGTCTACAGGCCTTCTGTGCCTGATAAGGACACCCACTGGCAGGTGTTCAGTTGTGACGAGGAGATCGTCACATTCCTGGTTAACGAAGTGTGTGTAATCGGAGGTAGAGACCCTGATGACGAGCAATATGAGGGGTTGATACAGTTACGGAATAATCACGTCCCAAAAGGACTGATTACGTTAGAGAGTCTCTTTGATCAGAATGACAGAGCAATATCCCACAGGATCAAAGTAGACCCGAGGCAGTATGCTGACCTAGAACTTGAACCTGGTAAAACTATCAAGGTCGGAACAGACTGCACGTCGGCGGAACTGGAGCAGATCAGATCACTGTGCCAGGAGTTCCCCGACATCGTGGCCTGGTGCTACGAGGATTTGAGGGGGTATGACAGAACTGTCATCCAGCATACCATTGAGCTAGAGGATGGCGCCAAGCCATTCCGACAGAAACAGAGGGCCGTGAATCCAAAGATTGAGGCCATGATGAAGACCGAGCTCTTGAAGATGCTGGAGGCCAAGATCATCTACCCCATCAAACATTCATCCTAGGTCTCGAATTTGGTGCCCGTGAGGAAAAAGAATGGCGACATTCGTCTCTGTGTCGACTTCAGAAACCTTAACTAGGCTTCCCTCCGGGACCACTATCCGCTTCCCCAAATCGACCAGATCCTACATATCGTTGCTGGAGCCCAGAGATTTTCACTTTTAGATGGATTTTCCGGCTACAACCAGATTTGGGTCAAAGACGAAGACCAGCATAAGACGGCGTTTACCACCAAGTGGGGGACGTTCGCCTATCAGCGCATGCCGTTTGGCTTATCCAATGCTGGTGCCACGTTCCAAAGGGCCATGGACTTGGCCTTCCGAGAGCTGCTCAATAAGATTATTGTCATCTACCTCGATGACATGACTGTTTTCTGTTTTCTCTCACCTGCGAGAAGATCATGTTTCGCACCTACGACAAATATTTGAGAGTTGTCGAGAATTCGGCATTTCTATAAACCCGAAGAAGTCTGTCTTCGCGGTAAAGGAAGGAAAGCTGCTGGGACATGTCATCTCCGAGGAAGGCCTCGCCATTGACCCTGACAGAGCGGAAGCCCTCGTTCGCTTGCCAGCCCCCGTCGACAAAAAAGGGCTGCAGTCCTTCTTCGGTCAGATTAACTTCGTGCGGAAGTTCATCCCGGACTTCGCACAAGTGATCAAGCCTATGGCCGAACTGCTCAAGAAAGATACACCTTACGAATGGACTGATGAGAGAGAACAAGCCTTCGAGGAAATCAAGGCTCGGATTGCACAAGCTCCGGTGTTGACCAACCCGGACTACTCCAGAGACTTCATCCTGTATGCAGTGGGAGAACCCGAAAGTTACGCTGCAGTCCTAACTCAGAAGGGAGACGATGGTGAGGAGCGCCCCATAGCGTTCTTGAGCCAAGTGATTCTGCCGCACGAAGAAAAGTATAATTTTATAGAGCGGCAGGTTCATTCTGTCATGAAGTCCCTTCGAAAGTTCAGGCACTTTGTCTCCCAGAGCAAAACTACTGTCTTTGTGATTCACCCGGATGTTCGAAGCTTCATCTTGTAGGGAGAACCGGGTCACAAGAGAGCGGGATGGATCGCCAAAATCCAGGAGTTTGACATAGAAGTGCGGCCCACCAAGCTTATCAGAGGCCGGGCCTTGTGTCAGGAATTGGCCCGAAGCGCTGTAGCCGGCATCTCCGCCTGTAAGTGGGAGGACACAGCGACACGCGTCTACCTAGCCGACTCCTTATCGGAGGGGAGTGATTGGACAGATGAACTGGTGAGATACTTCTGCACCGGAAGATGTCCCGATCACCTGAACGCCTCACAACGAAGGAGATTTCGGCTAGGTGCACTTAAGTACACTCTTCGCCCCGAGGGGCTTTACTTCAGAAACATTGACGGCATCCTGCTGCGGTGCATCTTAAAATCTGACCAGCCTAGGGTCCTCGGAGAATTTCATTCCGGGATGCCTGGAGGTCACCATTCTTCAAGGCCAACGGCCTTAAAAATAATAAGGGCTGGGTACTATTGGCCCACTTTGTTCGCAGACGCGCATGCGGTCTGCGCTAAATGTGATCAATGCCAGAGGTATGCCGGCCGAAGCGAAAAGCACCCCCGCCCCTTCAACCGATTCAGGCCGAGACTCCGTTCCAACAATGGGATTTAGACTTTATTGGGGTAATTTCTCCTAACTCCTCTGCCGGCCACAAGTTTATTCTTACGGCTACCGACTATTTCACGCGGTGGACGGAGGCGATCCCGACCAAGAACGCAGACCAAGAAACGGTCATCAGGTTCATTGAGAGCCTGATTACCCGCTTCGGGGTTCCAGAGTCGATTGTGACAGACAACGGTCCGGGATTTGTAGGCGCTGTACTCACGGAGTACACCGGCAGACTTGGCATCTATCACAAGATGTCTTCTAACTACTACCCGCAGGGGAATGGCCTTGCCGAGTCCACTAACAAAAACCTCCTGAAGATCATCCGGAGGACCATTGACAGAAACAAGCGGACTTGGCACTTGCTCCTGAACCGGGCGCTGTGGGCGGACAGAGTTGCATTCAAGAAATCCCTAAGAACGTCCCCTTATGCACTCGTTTACGGTAAAGAAGCTGTCATGCCATCACATATTGAGATCCCTGCCCTATGGATGATTGACGAAGACAGATGCAGCGGAGACCCGGTGGACGACAGACTGTGCCAACTCCTGCAGTTGGAAGAAGACAGAGAAAGTGCATACCAGGCCTTCGCGGATCACATTGCAGCCACTCAAGGCTGGTTTGCAAAAGGCACCACTGCCCGAGTTTTCGAAATCGGGGACCTGGTGCTGAAGTGGGACTCATACAAAGCAAAGCCGGGTAATCACGGGAAATTTGATGCTCTCTGGGAGGGCCCTTATCAGATTGCCCGGGTAAACCAGTTCAATGCCTACATACTGCGGGATATGGAGGGTCAGCTCCTGCCTATCCCTGTTAACGGGTTCCACTTGAAACTTTACCGCTGTTGAAGGTGCCCGAGTGGCCCTTGTAAAAAATTTTCCCTCATGTTTTTTCATTTCTCGGCATGTACAGTTTCCAGTTTTCAGCTTTTAAATTGTTTTTCTCCGTTTTTTGAGCTTAACTGCGGCACGGGAAAGAGAGGGACAGACTTCGCAGCAAAGTCTGTCGTCGCCCCTCAGGAAGGGCGAAGTTCGGCTGTGCAAAGGGAGGAAGAAAACAGACAAAGAAAGCAGTGAAAAAAGGGCAAAAATTCGGCTAAGTGTTGGCCGAAGTCCGACTTCGCAGCGAAGTCGGGCTTCGGGCCAGCCACTGAGCGACGCGCGACCTAGAGGAAAGCCAAAAGGGCACACAAAAGACAGGCTTCGCCAAGTCTTGACCGAGGACTGACTTCGCGCGCGAAGTCCGGCTTCGGCCAACTTTCGTGCGAAGTTCGCACTTCGGCCGACTTTCGTGCGAAGTCCGCACTTCGGCCAACTTTCGTGCGAAGTGCGAACTTCGCGCGAAGTTCGTACTTCGCCCCAACTTCGGCCGAAGTCCGAACTCACCTCAGTGTTTGCACTGCGCGGCTTGTCCAAGAGCAGTCTAAAAAAAAAAAAAAAAAAAAAGTATTAAGTACGGTCAAAGGCCCGAAGGTTGCAAAGGACCCGGACTGCGCCCAAACCTTGGGCACAGCAAGAAAGAAGCAAAACAGTTCAAGCGCGCACTTCGCGCGAAGTTCGAACTTCGCCCGAAATTCGGGCAAAGTCCGACTTCGTCGCCGAAGTCTGGCCGCGCCCAACTCTGGGCGAAGCCCGGCTGCGCCTCGTTTTCTGGACCAGTTTGGGGCAGCGTTTAAAAAATGAATAAAAAATTCAAAAAATCCCAAGCTGGGCCCAAGGCGCGTTTGTAGCCGTTTTAGAGTGGGTTTCCGCACCGAGGTTCCGTCTTGAGCAGTGTGCCCGCGCTCTTGCAGTGACGTCAGCCATGGCGCAATCTCCAAAGCAGAATTAATGATTGCACAATCTTCAAGGGAAGGTGCAACAAAAGAAGCGTGGCACGTCTGCCGGAGCGCGCTTTTTCCAAACATCCTCCTGCGCAGCCACCAAGGAGCCTTAACTCAGCCGACCTACCTCCTCCTGCGCGGCATTAATGGCGCTGTCTTTATCTAGAAAAGGGGGTTAGATGCTTTTAAACATTCCAGACTATGCAGATTATTCCTCGGACAGTGCAAATTATTCTTGTGATAACGAAATCTGCTGCGGACGCCTTGAACTTGCAATTATTGCTGATTCGAAGAGATGGACAGAGGGAAGATGCCAGTGTCAGCGCAGTCCAGCGAAAGTGGCGAACCAAAGGATTTACCGCGGCCGAGCGTTTTCAGAAGTGGAACCCCGCCAGAGTGAAAGTCAAAGTCCCGGACGAAAAAAGTACAGCGTGGGCAAGCCCCACCACCTCCGGTGAATTATTTGTCGGGATACAAGGACGGCTCTTTTTCTATGAGCCTAACAAAGCTGCGGGCAAGTGTGGAAAGTTGGGCTGACAAAGTTTCGCCCTCCCACCATTTCGGAGCGGCGTACAAATCCAATCTTTTCAGATTCTTGTGCCCTCCTGTCCACCAATGCCCGGAACTGGTAGACCTAATTGTCAGACACTACAAACCAGCTTCCCGACAAATTTGCAGCTCCAGCGGTAAACCCTTGTTCGCACTGCGCAGGGAGACTGTCCAGCCGGCTTTCGCCCCAGGGTTGGAGTATGACTCCAACGCCATTCTCAGAAAGATAAATTTGGGCGAGCAGGAGGGACGTTTCATGCCAACCAAACGGATGAGGGATTTCCTCAATTCAGAGCTGAACGCCCCGCTTGCAGCTGGACAGTGGCCAACCGGCCCCATGCCCTTGGCACAATTCCAGAACAAATACTTGTACATCATTTTGGCATCTATTCTTGGCTGCGATTCTGATGAGCTGGTACAGCCGTACCAGCTAGCGCTGGCAGAATGTCTCCTATGTGGAGAATCCTACGAACCGGCAGCACAGAGAAGTGGGAAGCGTCCCATCTCTTTCGACTGGGCAGACTGGCTGGCTTACGCCGTTCATTCCAGCCTGGTAAAAATCCAGAAGAGGCAGTCTACCGATTTTCGTTTCAGTTCTGTTCTAGCCTGGCTTTGTTTGTACCATCTGCACCCCCAAATGCCGATCCTGAACCTGAAGAAGGTCGACGAGAAGGGAGCACCATAGCCCGTCTATAGCTGGACGGATGACTTATACCGGAAAGGGTCCTACTACAAGTTCAACTTCAACTTTCTGGGATTCGTCATGTCAGTCTTCAGTGAAAGCGAAATTCCTCGCCCCCCGAGAGAAATGACGAGCGCTTTGATAAATCAGAAGCTCGGGGACGTTTTTAGACTGACACAGGGAATTGTGGTCAGAATCTACGGATTCAAGGGCAAACCCCATTTGTTGCCCTACTGGCGCTCAGAGCATCTGTTCGGGATGGAGATTGCCCGACAAATGGACTATGTTGAAGAGGAGTTCGGCCTAGGAAAGAAGAGAGGACAGATTTTTCAATATCCTCTTTCCTGGGCAAATGTTGAGATTTTTGAGGTAGGACAGCATGTCTACCTTGAGCAGGAGCTTTCCCGGATTGGCCTGGTTTTGTTGCCACAGCGCTGGAAGTATGACCCATATGGAATAAGGGGAAAGTTTGCGCATCTCTGCCCCCGGGCAGATATAACTGAGGATAAATGCGATGTGGTCCATGTGGATCTTGACTGGGAAATCGAACTGATGGAAGCTTCTCCTCCCTGGCAGGATTTCTACTGCGAGGAGGTGACATACGACCCCAAGCGAAACCCGGACCACCAGTTTTCATCTCCAGGGTTCAAAAAATTTCTATCCAAGATAGCAGGCCTTAACTGGTCTAAAGAAAAGATCACTGAATGCTGGAAGATGAGATGCCGCACGCAGCACGACAAATCCACAAGGAGAAACCTGGCCGTAGATGACGACTTTTCGGTTCTCTATGACCAGCATCATGACAGCTGGCGGCCGTTCGCATATCAAGGTTACGTTCCCCGAGGTCCCTTTGAAGGCTATAAAGGAGGGTCTCCCTCCCAACAGTTGTACACTTCGGCAACTACCAGCGTGGGCCCAGCAGACTTCCAGGTCGATCCAATGCAGCCCGTGGTTTCCAAGACGGCGCCTGAGAAGGCAAAAGAGTTAGTCAAGGCAACGCCCGAGGCAATCCCTCAGGCACGAAAAGCGCCAGCGCCGTCAGAAGGCAGACCGGTTGCGGCAGACCTTCTGCAAGTCAAACCCCGATACAAGTTTACCGTGGGAGCATCAGCGCCTGCTGCACCTGCTTCCTCTCCTTCCCCTGATCCAACCGTTATTCCAGAAGAGAAGAAGCGGAAGAGAGTCGAGAAAATCAGGCGACCTAGCCTGATAGTGCAGCAGCCAGTTGCAGAGCCGCAGCCGCGTCCTGCCGTCGCAGAGACAGTTTCTCTGGGCAGTCCCAAGCCAGCCGCCGAGACCAGAAGCGAAGACATCCACCCGGCATCGGCTCAGGAGGAGCCCGCAGGTACGTTTGCTGCCCCTGTCTCCTTAGTCTCACCCAGTCCCACTCCCACTCCGTCCCCCGCTCAATCCGAGCAAGTCATGGCCGCATCCCCTTCCCCCGTCTCCACGCCCTCCTTCTAGCGGCCCCCATTCTTTTGATCAGTTTGCTCAGAACCCTAACGTTTCTCTTTCTCTGAGCACAACTCCAAACCCCTCGCCTGAGGCTAGTGCTGAGGCTGTCCGTTCAACGTCACATCCACCGTCTCAGCCGCTTCAAACCCTTGCAATATCAGCCGCTCCCATCTCCATTCCCCGGTCGCCCCCACAAGCGACCGTTTCTTCCAAGGTCTGTCCGGTTCCTCCTGGTCCCATCCCCGCAGGAGAGACGTCTCAGCAAAACCCTAGGCTGGGGGAACCAGATTTTATGGACAACCTCCAGAATACAGACGACTTGCCCCTGGCAACGAGGGCTGTAGAGTATTCTGTCTCTTTCCTCCAAGACCTGAAGCGGAGGAGACATGAAGAGATAGCCGCCCCGACAAAACGCGCAAAGTACGATTTCGAGAGGAGAGTGATTACAACAGAGAAGATAATCCCAAAAGTAAAGAAACCTCTCCGAGAAATAACCAGGGCGGACTACGAGCTCCAGACAAAGGAGAAGAGCTTTGACGACATTAACAAGCAATATGAGATTCAGTCGATCATGCGCAAAGCTGATAATCTCTTTGTCAAAAGTCTGGAGGAGCAAGAAGAACTTTTCGGGTTGCAGGATAAAACAAGGCAGCTTGAAGAGGACCTGTCTAGGTCCACTGAGCAACTGGAAGCGGCGCGGCAAGAAATAGACGAACTCAAAGCCCAGCTGGCCGCTTCTCAGCAACAAGCCGCAACCGAAAGGAAAGCAGCCTCGGAGCAGATTTCTCAGCTCCAGGAGTCTTTGAAGTGCTCCAGGAGTCTTTGAAGCAGGCGCAGTCGCAACTTGCAGAGAGAGCATCTCAAGCGACGGTCTTTTCAAAGACAAAGGTTAAGGAGATGCGGGCTGGTTTGCTGCGGGAATGCAAGCCCCACACCTACAAGGCGATGGCAGTTCTGGATTTTGCATCCAGAATTCAAGAAGTTTCTGCCCAGGGAAAGCCTGTGGTAGAGGAGGCCGAGCACCAGGCGAAGCAATGGCTGGACCTGGAGGCAAATCTTCAGGAGCGCGAGCGCAACGGCCTCCAATTTTCTCCCGTGTCCTCATTCGCTGCAGAATGGGCAGGTGCAAGGGTGACCTTGCACAAATATTTCAAAAAAGTTGAAGAGGTGAGAGTTGCCAGACGAATGCTTGATGCATTCGGACATGAAAGGGATATCTGTCTGGCCCCCTTTCACGCTCTTTCTGAACTAGGGTGCCCAAGTTTTGTTGAAAATGGCGAGCTCCTCACCCTAGATCGGGTGAAAAGGAATTGGCAGTCCTTCGAAGCGGATACAGCTGAAATTGACAGCTGGGCTGAGCCAATTCAAGACAGTCAGGTCACCCAGATGGTGGCCAAATATTCCAAGATCAGCTCCTACTTTCAGGAGTTAGAAAAAAGATACCTCACCATCGACCTGCACGCGGTCGCTGCTTTCCACGCAGCATTAGAAGATGCAGCTGACCGCCGGCCATTTGAAGCAGAAGCTTGGCGCCCAGCCCAGGTCGCATACGATCGCATTCGCGAAGCAGAAGCAGGAGATGGAGAGCTTTCGGAAGGTAACTCTGAGGGGGCAACTGATAAAGATGAGTCTGAAGAACAGTTGCCACAGGGCGAACAGCTAGAGCAGCAAAAGGCAGGGGAGGCAAGTTCCTCTGCACCCAAAGGATGAAGGCATGGATTCTTTGCGCCGAGGCGAGCTCGACACCCCGCGAGCCGCCAGAAATGTTGTCACATTTTGCACAGTGTGCAATGTCTTCAGTGTTATAACAGTACTGCTCTTCTTTTCCCTCTTCCTCCATTTTCCTTCCTTCTTCTCTCCCTTTCCTTTTATTTCCCGCATTCTTTTTCTTTCCCCCCTTTCTTGGAGTCCCCCAGTTGATTTTTCAACTTCCCAGCAAGTCCCCTGAAAAATGGCTAAGTCTGGGTGCGAAGTTCGCACTTCGCCCAGTCTGGGTGCGAAGTTCGCACTTCGCCCAGTCTGGGTGCGAAGTTCGCACTTCGCCCCTCTTCTGGGCGCACCTTGCAACTGGCAGACTGGCAGGCTGACAAAAGAAAAATCAAGTGCTGGAGCAAGTCCGTACGGCGGCAGACATCAGTTTTCGCCTGTGCGCATTCCGACTTTACATCCCTTTCCTGTTCCCTTATCTTTTTCAATCTCTTTACAGTTCCCTTTACCCCCTTTTTTAATCTCTTTCCTGCACTCTTATCTAAAAACCCCCAAGTAGGTTAGGAAAGGAGTCGGCCTTCTCCAGAGATTGGCACGGGGGGCATCCCTTCCTCCTGTCATTTCAATGTTGGTCTGCGGGTCTAGGGCGCATTGACACACCAAGTCCTTCCCAGGTGGCGGATCCGTGGCCAACAGTAGTCAATGGTACCACCTTTATCTTCTTTTTATATCTTGGCAGCAACCCATCTAGGAACCATCATTTTTGTAAACCATCTGCTAGTTTTACTTCCATCTTATCAATAAGTTCATTCTTCTGCTTATACGACTTGATGTCTTCATCTTTCTTCTACTTTGTGGAGTATATTTCTCCAATGATCTCAATATCATCACAGAGTATTCTAAATTCCTTGCTGAATCCAATCTTTAAGTCATCCCATGTGAGGAAGGGGTTTGCTCTCTTTAAATGCTAGTCCATTGTGATTCCCCACAATGTGGCTAGAAACAATCTCATCCAGGATCCTTCATTGTCAACTCCATTGGCTTGCCATATTGTTTCACATGTACCAATATGGCATTTTGGGTCCTCCTTCCCATCACGAAGAAATTGCGGACATTTTTGTTTGCTCGCTACTATAACAATGTTTGCCATTGGTGGTTGTACTTCACTTGATGACTCTTCTCTCGCAAACAATCATCGACCACCCCTAGTGCACCTATGCTCTACGACCTTTGCAAATATACAAATGTCGGTTTTGGTCTCCACACACTCTCTCGCCATTGCTCTTGTGTTTGACTCCCATCCTTTGCACCTCTAGGTAGTCTCCTCCACACATCACTAGTTGTTATGCTTCGTCTCTTTGTGCACACTCCACGTTGGTGCCTCTGCTTGTGTAAATGTTCTCCTCAGTCCAATCTTTGTTTGCATGATGCGCGTCAACTTGCACCTCCTTTGTTGTTAAAAACAACATTTCTTCCATTTTCTTCGCTTGTACTATCCTTTGCTTGAGGACTCCACACGCATTTTACCTTTAGTTCAAGTTTTGTTAATCTTGACTACAATGCTTCATCAGTAACGTTTGAATCTTGCGCAACACTTCGACATTGTTGTGTAATTCTCCTACTCCTTACTGGTTGGCTCTCGATTTTTCCACAACCACGTCTCCCACATCCTCGCTGTAAGTTATCTGTCATTCACCTCTCCAAGGCTCACGCAATGTTGATTCGAACTTCCAACTACAACGACACCAAATCTAGCACAGTGGTGAGTATTCCAATGCTTCGAAGAACAATTTGATATGACAGATTCAATAGTCAATCGAGACTGCAACCAATAATATATCCCATTTATACGACGATGACAATTTCACTTGTTTAGTAAGTGACTTGAAAGGCAGTCACTTGTACGATAGTTTCTTGACACTCCACATGTATAGCAAGTGACTTGAATGACAAACACTTGTGCAATAGTTGCTTGACACTCCACTTGTACGGCAGTGACTTGAACGACAACTATCTTGAAGGCAATTCACTTGAATGGCAGTGACTCTACTTGTATGGCAACCTTCGTCGGCAAGACTTGTATGGCACTCTTTGTCAACACACTCCTCATTCAGTGCTCTTCCAATTGCACTCTTTGTACTGCACTTTCAGATGACAACTACTACTCAATCCTGCATCCAGAACTTGGAAGAATAACCTACAAATCTATCTTGCTATAGCAATTAAATTACACTGAATGTATATCGAAACACAAATAAAGGATGAATAGTTATTGTATGTACTACTACCTATACAGCACTTGCATTACATAGATAAATGATACACTATCATGGATTACAATAGATACCCATGGCACCTGATCAAATGAATGGGGAGCCTTTTTATCCTTGTGGGCTGGTAGTTAACAACAACTACAGCTTGGGACACCTCATCTAATTGCCCTCCATTCACATATACTTAATTACATGCATAATGTCGTACATTACAAACTTTGCATTATCAAATGCTTATGTCATCACCCTTGATGTAAATCAACATTACATTACAAAATTGTATTTTATTTCATTTACATTTGTGTGCATCGCACTTATTTTACTATTTACACTTCTTCGTTTGAGGCTGATCAGAACTAGCTCCTACACAAACTCTCCTTGCTACAGCTATGACCATATTTTATTTTCATGCAATTTACTTTAATCTCTCGCAACCTTACCTTCATGCATTTAATTTATTGCGTTTGTTTTCATTACTTAGCTTAGATTAGATTAGACTAGTAAGGATAGTTGGTTGTGAACTAAATCTGAAGGTTAAAGAAGGCACGTTTCTCCTTCCAATTGTTGAAACGAATTTGTGAGGTGCATCAACAATTGGAATTTTTCGGCATTCAACAACTTTCTATGGCCGTTCTTGAGTGTCAAGAGATCTCTTTCCAGTTATGTTATACTCTTGCCACCGTCATCCACCCACAACCTAGAAAGGCCTTGCATAGAGTAATCACAATAAAATTCAAGATGAACAATTGATCAACAATCCTTAACTTTTGTACTATTTATATGCCCTTCACCTTGATGTCGTATTGGTTTGCTCCTAACAATTCGAATTTGGATCACTTTAGTATAGGTGACCCCAATTCTTGCCAAGCCTTCTCTAGAAGTACATTAAGACTAAATCCCCCATTGACAATCACATTTGTCATTTTATGTCTAAAAACTTTATATACAATATGGTTGGTTGTCTTTCCATTTAACCCTAACAACGACAAGGTCCATGTATTGCTCAAGTTCAATTATTGCTCGTGTCCCATGAACAAATCTAGCTTCATAGATAGCAAAGCATGACCTCCAACATTCATGGATATACATGTTAGATCCACAAAAACTTTTTGCAACTTGGGATACATTGCAATAGAATCACCATCTTCATGATTGATGTGTACTACATCTGATGTGTGATCTCTAAATCGTGTGATGTGGATGTTCTAATTGTGGCATCATCAATGTTTGCACAACTCTTCTCATGTGAGTCCCTCATTTTCCAAGGCTTGTTGCATATTTGCACGGGCTTACCTCATCTTTCCTTCTCAATTGTCAAGCCTGGACACTCCAATTTAGTTTGCACTGTGAAAAATTTCCATAGTATGCTTAATGTCTACTTCATCAATGCCAATCATATTGATATTTGCATTCTGTCATGTCCCCTTTCTGAGCTCGTCAGCATTGGCACAATGCATAGCCTATTCACGCGATCCTGTAGGCTATGGGAGCAGTTTAAGGATCTTGGAAGTCAGTTGGAGCAGTTTCCTATTTTTTAGGGCCGTGCTTTTTTCAGAACAGTTTCTATATTTGGACAGTTCGACCAAAAGGGTATCCAAAAATGCTATCAGATGTTGGCTTGGGTCTTCTGGTGCAATTATTTTAATACTCGTAATTATTTAATTATAAAGTCGTATTTAATTAAATAGACTTTATATTATGTGTGCACATAAGTCACTTAAGTGAATTATTAATTATTTGATAAAGTGACTTAGGGAGACAAGGATTTATTAAAAAGGGGGTTTTTTTTATCCCACATTGGTTATGTTATGATACAGCCAAGCCGAGTCAATAATAAATAAAGTGGTCGGGCTCTCATTCCAGCATCCTTGAACATTGAATATATTGCTTGATGCATTTTGGAGAATTTGCTTGCAGATTCGAGCTTGTTGAGAACGGAAACTCTCGGCAAGGACATCCACTACGGTTGTGAAAGATCAGCTCTATTGGATTTTGGTTGTCTTCATTCAGAGGGCAAATTGGAGATCAAAGAGAATTTCTGGTTCGTCATTGATATCTTGTGTGTTGGGAGATAGCAGCGATTTATACCTGTAGACGGTACTTATTTGGAGGCTGTAGCAGTTTACTATTCATGCGGTACTGTAGCAGTTACTATTCATGCGATACTGTAGCAGTTTACTATTCATGCAGTACTGTAGCAGTTTACTATTCAAGCGGCACTGTAGCAGTTACTATTCATGCGGCACTGTAGAAAATTACTATTCACGCGGCGCTGTAGCAAATTACTATTCACGTGGCGCTGTAGCAAATTACTATTCACGGCACTATTCACAAACTATTTCCAGAACGTGGATTGCTACGATTTGTTTTCAGACTTGAGGAAAATCGGGTATTTTCAGTGCTGTTCATCATTGTAATTTCCCTTGCAATTAAGTTGTTCCAGTTTGTGAAGCTTTCTTTCAGCAGTTTACTGTATGTTTAAATCCCATAAAAATACCAAAAAAAAGAGCATATATTTGAATTAAAAGAGCAAGAAATTTGTGTTTTTTTTTACTAGTCAAAATAGATAGGAAATGTTGTCACATTTTGCACAGGGTGCAATGTCTTCAGTGTTATAACAGTACTTGCTCTTCTTTTCCCTCTTCCTCCATTTTCCTTCCTTCTTCTCTCCCTTTCCTTTTCTTTCCCGCATTCTTTTTCTTTCCCCCCTTTCTTGGAGTCCCCCAGTTGATTTTTCAACTTCCCAGCAAGTCCCCTGAAAAATGGCTAAGTCTGGGTGCGAAGTTCGCACTTCGCCCAGTTTTGGTGCGAAGTTCGCACTTCGCCCAGTCTGGGTGCGAAGTTCGCACTTCGCCCAGTCTGGGTGCGAGTGCGAACTCGCACCGGCTCTGGGTGCGAGTGCGAACTCGCACCAGTCTTGGTGCGAAGTTCGCACTTCGCCCAGTCTTGGTGCGAAGTTCGCACTTCGCCCAGTCTGGGTGCGAAGTTCGCACTTCGCCCCTCTTCTGGGCGCACCTTGCAACTGGCAGACTGGCAGGCTGACAAAAGAAAAATCAAGTGCTGGAGCAAGTCCGTACGGCGGCAGACATCAGTTTTCGCCTATGCGCATTCCGACTTCACACCGAAGTCGGAGTGCGCCCTTGACAGGTGCGCAGTAGGGAACAAACCCGGAATTTGACCAAGGCATGAAGGCCTTCCCAACTGCACTGCGTTCTGCCCGCGCATCCCGAGGTGCTCCGATCCCAAGCGAAGATGGACAGACTGCCCTCCAAGGCAAACACGTGTCAAGCAGCATCATCCATCATCTGACAAGTGTCCAGCTTCGGGATTAGAGCCGAAACGTGCCGAGCAAAAGGGACGAGCATGGGCTGTACCGCCTGTGCCAGTAGCCTCATTCAAAGCTGATCTGAGGTTCTACCTGCTCCAGCTACCCGCATCACTGCCAGATTGAAGTTCTGCCCAGCGCACCGCCATGTAGCTGTCCAGCTTCCAGGAAGACCATGCTGCGGGTACAGTCCGGTCCGACAAAAGGTCAGCATTTGCAGCTCTTTCGCCGCTTTTGTCAGCTTATGTTTGACTGGGACCTTGTGCCCATTAATGTAACGGGAGGGACTCGGGCTATAAAGCCCACCATGAATTCATTGTAAAGTGTGGAAGGGGAATGTCTGTTAGGGAACTACTGTGCCCATTGTAACCGTGCTTCTGCTTATGAATATAATCTGTATGCCTGGTTCTGTTCTGCTGCTTCTGTTTTTTATGCTGCCTTTCTATTCATGCCTTAGGCTAACCTGTCACGGCTTGCTGATTCATTTCAGCATTTGGTGAGCAGGTGCCTCTAGCATTGCTTGTTTTAAAGCACCCCCTGTACTTCATTAATTAAAAGGATACATAGAATAGATGTAGTAGCAGTTCCATCAGTTATGTGTTTTGTTGCTGGCCCGTATCTGGTGACTGATGCGATCCCGTACTGTTAGTTCCTTGTAGGGAATGTCTGTTAGGGAGCCATTGGAGCTGTGCGGTTAAATTCTCTACATAAACACATATACCTGGTTCTGATATCTCTAGTTTGCTTTCTACTCTTGTTAGTGTACGTATCTGGTGATTGATGCATTGCCATGCTGTTAGTTCCTTGTAGGGAATGTTTGCTAGGGGATCATTGAAGTCGTGCATACACTGCTCGAGTATCGGAAGTACACGTAGTTTTTGCAGTTCCTGGTCATGCTTTGTGTTTATAATGCAGTAAGTAGCGGTAATTAGTGTGTTCCCGTACTGTTAGTTCCCCCCACCAACCTCTGGACATATTTGTAATTTCTTTCTGTATATTTATCTCTTTCTGTACATTTATCCCTTTCCTGTACTCTTAGCTTAAATCAGAAACCCCCCCAAAAGGAGCCGGCCTTCTCCGGAGATTGGCTCGGAAGGCATCTCTTCCTTCCGGCCTTTCATGCTGGTGGGCGAATCTGGGCGCATTAACCCGAAATCCTTTCCTCATGGCAGATTCGTAACCAACAGGAAACAATCCAGAATAGGGTGGGTTGTTACAGTGGTATCAGAGCGAGTCATATCTGCCGATTTGTGGGTTTAATTAATGAGTGAACCAGTTGATAAAGGGAAAGAGAAATATTTTCATCTTCAGTACGAGCGACATAAGAGATCTACTGAATTACTAGACAATATGGGTGATGATCAGCATCGGGAGAACCCTAGTATATTTGGGGCTCTTAATGCTTTGTCAAAGGCACGGATGGATATGCGAGGATCGGATGATACGGGGACAGGAAGCGTTAGCAGATGCTATTATGGCTATGACTAATACTTTGCAGGGGCTACAGACAGGGACTAATCAGGATGGTGGGCCTAGCTCATCAAACAGGCGTATTCCGAGCAAGGGCAGCCAGGGCATGACTGATCAGAGGCAACATACAGTTGTTACTTCTCGACCGACTCAGCCTACGTTCTTATCTAGAGCTGAAGTTCCAGCACCTGAGATGCACACAGCTCAAGGGCCTATAGAGGATCAGTTTGAGGAGTGGTATCAGCGGTATAGTGCTCTTCCGGAAGGCCTTAGGGCCCATTGGTCATTTGACCAATACGTCACTCAGAAGCAGAGGAGTATGGGACAGGGAGGTGGTCACCGTACTGATCAGGCTAGACCAGCACATAAAGAATTCAACCAAGCACTGAACAAGGTTTCTTTACCTCAGTTTGATGGTAGTGGCAAATGTACAGCCAGGACATGGGTGGATAAACTTGATAATTTCCTCTCACTTCGACCTATGCTGGAAGAAGAAGCTATAAAATTCGCCACATTACATCTTGAAGGAGTTGCACACGATTGGTGGTTTCATGGGTTGATCACTTTGGGTCATAATTTGATTACATCCTATGAGGAGTTCACACGGCTACTTATCGATCGATTCGATAAGAAGGATCTTGAGTTGTATTTTCGAGATCTGGCACAGTTGAGGCAGAACAGTTCAGTAGAGGCCTACATCACAGAATTCCAGTCCATTTCTGTCAAAGTGGATGATATCTCAGAGAGGCGTCTAATCATACTCTTCTATGAGGGATTGTCTGAGCCGCTACGTGGTTGGGTAAAGGCATTTGATCCAGTCACTTTACAGGATGCCATGAAAAAGGCGAGAAGCATGGAGTTCGCTGTTCCGAAACAAAAACCAGCCTTCAAACCTTTTCAGAATAACAAAGATAAGAAGGGGTTTGTCCAGAATGCACCTAAAACTGAAACTAAGAAACTATCAGATAATGAGCTCAATGAATTAAGAAAAAGGAAATTATGCTTCAGATGTAGAGAACCATGGGAGTTGGGCCACAAGTGTTCAGTTAAGGTGAAGCAACTAGAGGCTAGAGAATATTTTGAAGTTGATGAATCTGGTTCAGAGCATTCAGATCAACGGGAGGATGAGGAGAATTGTGGAGCGGGGGAGACAGAAGAAGAGAGCGAGGTACAGATTGCACAATTGTATAGTTTTAAAAAGGGATCTTCTTTCAAGATCCGAGGAGTCCTTCAGGGGCAGCGGGTGGTGACACTGATTGATACAGGGGCAACTCATAACTTTATTGACGCTGGGTTGGTTGATAAGAGAGGGTTGCAGACAGAAGAATTTCCAAGATTCAGAGTAATGGTAGCAGATGGGACAGCCATACAGTGTAACCGCAGGATCCCTAAACTACAGATGAAGTTAGGAGGCTATGATCTTACTGATGATTTTTATGTGGTTAATATTGGGGATACTCATATGATTCTGGGAATGCAGTGGTTAGAATCCTTGGGCGAATTCACTATGAACCTGAGGGCTATGGAGATGAGTTTCATGACAGGTGGCAAGAAGGTGACGCTGAGAGGCATGTCAGATGGCGGACCCCGAGTTGTCTCCATTAAGCGAATGGAGAGGCTTTTCAGACATGATGAGGTTGAGTGGGCAGCAGAGTGTCTCATTACTTCAACAGGGGATGTACAGTTTAAGTCCACTTACCGACCGGAGATTCAGGACATCTTGACTAAACACTCCAAGGTGTTTAGTAATATTCCTCCAGGGAGACCTCCGGAGAGAGGAATGGAGCACATTATTGAGTTGGAGGAGAGTGCTAAGACAGTTATCATTACACCCTATAGGCACCCTAGGCGACATAAGGATGAGATTGAGAAAACAATTCAGGAATTGCTTGACATGGGACATATCCGACCAAGCAAGAGTCCTTTTGCTTCGGCTGTGGTTTTGGTATAGAAAAAAGATGGGACTTGGCGTATGTGTGTTGACTATAGGGAGCTAAATAAGTATTCCATGCATCGACGAATTGATTGATGAGCTACATGGAGCTCAACTCTTCTCAAAAATAGACCTGCGCAGTGGTTACCATCAGATCAGAATGAGAGAGCAGGATATAGAGAAAACAGCTTTTCGCTGTCATTGTGGGCACTTTGAGTTTCTGGTTATGCCTTTTGGGTTGACCAATGCCCCAGCGACTTTCCAGTATTGTATGAACAAGATTTTTAGTAGGCAGTTGAGGAGGTATGTTTTGATATTCTTTGATGATATTCTGGTTTACAGTCGATCATGGGAGGAGCACCTACAACATCTTGAGGAGGTCCTCCGTATCCTTGAACGAGAATCCTTTTATGCTAAGGAAACAAAATGTGATTTTGGGTTGACAGAGCTCTTGTATCTTGGGCACACTATCAGTGCAGATGGAGTATGTATGGACCCGGATAAAATCAAAGCTATCCAGGATTGGCCAGCTCCAACAAATCTATCTCAGCTTAAGGGATTCTTTGGACTTTGTGGTTTTTACAGACGGTTTGTGAAGGGATTTTCGCAGTTGGCAGCCCCACTCACAGATTTGACCAAGAAGGGTGCCTTCAAATGGTCTGATGAAGCTCAGAAGTGTTTCGAACACTTCAAACAGGTTATGTGTTCTTGCCCGGTGCTTGCTATGCCAGATTTTTCACAGCCTTTCGTTTTACAGTGTGATGCTTCCGGTGAAGGGATTGGTGCAGTTCTGATGCAGAACAGACACCCAGTGGCTTATGAGAGTCGGAAGCTCCAGGGGGCAGAAAGGAGTTATTCTATTTATGATAAGGAGATGTTGGCGATAATGCATGCTCTCGCCAAATTCCGGCAGTATCTGGTTGGAGGTAGATTCACTGTCAGCACGGATCATAACAGTCTTAGATACTTCTTGGCTCAGAAGGATCTAAATGAGAGGCAGTAGAAGTGGGTCAGCAAGCTACAAGCTTATGATTTTGACATAGTTTATGTTAAGGGAAAGTCGAATGTGGTTGCTGATGCTTTATCTCGAAGGCCTCACATTTGTTCAGTGACTGGTATTTCAGCAGAATGGCGAGATGTTATTATTGCAGAATATGCCAAGGATGAGTGGGCATCCAGTTTGCTAGAGGGCAAAGTGCAGGATGACCGTTATATGATTTCACAGGGTTTGATCCTTTATAAGGGTCGCGTTTTTCTTCTATCTGGGTCACAGTTTAGGAAGAGAGTTATCCAGTATTTTCATGATGATCCGACTGCAGGTCATTCAGGTTTCTTTAAGACTTACAGGAGCATTCGGAAGAGATTTTCTTGGAAAGGGCTTAAGAATGAGGTTCTTCAGTATGTTCTTGAGTGTTCTATCTGTCAGCAAAATAAGGATGAACATACACACCCGGTAGGTTTATTGCAACCCCTTCCAATACCGAACCAGAAATGGGAAGGTATATCTATGGATTTCATTACTGGGTTACCCACAGTGCAGGGCAAGGATTGCATTTATGTTGTGGTGGATAGACTCACTAAGTTTGCACATTTCTTTGCTATTTCAGCTACTTTTACGGCTGCTCAGGTGGCTGATTTATTTTTTAGAGAGGTGTTCCGTTTGCATGGAATACCCAAGACTATTGTGAGCGACAGGGATACACGGTTCATGAGCTTTTTTGGCAGGAGTTATTCAGGTTAGGAGGAACCGAGCTCACTCCCAGCACTAGCTACCACCCTCAGACCGATGGGCAGACAGAGATAGTTAATAAGTGGATAGAGGGTTACCTGAGGAATTATGTTTCAGGGCAGCAGAAAGCTTGGGTGAAGTGGCTTCATCTTGGTGAATTCTGCTACAACACAACTCACCACATGACTATTGGTATGACACCTTTCATGGCTTTGTATGGTTATGAGGCTCCAAGCTTCATTGATCTTCTATTGGGTGACAGTCGAGCTCCGGGAGCTAAGGATTATTTGCAGGACAGCCAGGACTTGTTGAGGTCCCTCAAGGATAATATCCTTCAGGCTCAGAATCGATAGAAGCTTTATGCCGATCAGCACAGAGTTGAGCACGGTTTTGAGGTGGATGATCTGGTCTATCTTAGGTTGCAGCCTTATAGACAATCTACTCTCAAGAAGAGTGGGAAGGAGAAGTTGAAGCCCAGATTTTATGGACCCTTTCGGGTAATCAGGCGGATTGGTGAGGTAGCTTATGAGTTGGAGCTACCTGGTGACAGCAAAATACATAATGTCTTCCATGTTTCACGCCTCAAAAAGGCGATTGGTGCACGCATTGTTCCTTCTACTGAGTTGCCTCCATGGGATGAGGAGGGTAAACTCATTTTGGTTCCTGAAGCTATTATTGATTACAGGGAGAAGGTGTTGAGGCGGAAGGTAATTAAGGAATATTTGATTAAATGGAAGAACTTACCTGTTGATGATGCTACCTGGGAACATGAAGACATTCTACAGCATCCGGCACTAAGATTGCTTGGGGACAAGCAATTTTTGGGAGGGAGGACTGTCATGTCCCCTTTCTGAGCTCGTCAGCATTGGCACAGTGCATAGCCTATTCACGCGATCCTGTAGGCTATGGGAGCAGTTTAAGGATCTTGGAAGTCAGTTGGAGCAGTTTCCTATTTTTTAGGGCCGTGTTTTTTTAGAAGCAGTTTCTATATTTGGACGGTTCGACCAAAAGGGTATCCAAAAATGCTATCGAGATGTTGGCTTGGGTCTTCTGGTGCAATTATTTTAATACTCGTAATTATTTAATTATAAAGTCGTATTTAATTAAATAGACTTTATATTATGTGTGCACATAAGTCACTTAAGTGAATTATTAATTATTTGATAAAGTGACTTAGGGAGACAAGGATTTATTAAAAGGGGGGTTTTTTTTATCCCACATTGGTTATGTTATGATACAGCCAGGCCGAGTCAATAATAAATAAAGTGGTCGGGCTCTCATTCCAGCATCCTTGAACATTGAATATATTGCTTGATGCATTTTGGAGAATTTGCTTGCAGATTCGAGCTTGTTGAGAACGGAAACTCTCGGCAAGGACATCCACTACGGTTGTGAAAGATCAGCTCTATTGGATTTTGGTTGTCTTCATTCAGAGGGCAAATTGGAGATCAAAGAGAATTTCTGGTTCGTCATTGATATCTTGTGTGTTGGGAGATAGCAGCGATTTATACCTGTAGACGGTACTTATTTGGAGGCTGTAGCAGTTTACTATTCACGCGGTACTGTAGCAGTTACTATTCATGCGGTACTGTAGCAGTTTACTATTCATGCGGTACTGTAGCAGTTTACTATTCAAGCGGCACTGTAGCAGTTTACTATTCACGCGGCACTGTAGCAAATTACTATTCATGCGGCGCTGTAGCAAATTACTATTCACGTGGCGCTGTAGCAAATTACTATTCACGGCACTATTCACAAACTATTTCCAGAACGTGGATTGCTACGATTTGTTTTCAGACTTGAGGAAAATCGGGTATTTTCAGTGCTGTTCATCATTGTAATTTCCCTTGCAATTAAGTTGTTCCAGTTTGTGAAGCTTTCTTTCAGTAGTTTACTGTATGTTTAAATCCCATAAAAATACCAAAAAAAGAGCATATATTTGAATTAAAAGAGCAAGAAATTTGTGTTTTTTTTTACTAGTCAAAATAGATAGGAAACAATCCAGAATAGGGTGCGTTGTTACACATTCCCCTTTGCATCTAATTGAGGCATCAAGCATCATTGTTTTTCTCTAGACCACACCACTTACAAATTAACCTTACATTCTGGTTTACAATATTTGTGCTCAAGTGCCCCCACTGGTAACATTCACAGGATTGGATGATTGGTCTATTGTTTGCATTTTACTGGATTTGGCTACCACCTCCTTGGTTTGGGTTTGGGTTTCTTCTCACCCCTTGATAATTAGTATGATATCCCCCACTTGTCTTGCCCCTTTATGAACTATTAATTACATTCTTCACGTCCATTGTCGTCACCTGATTTCGGATTTCTTAATGTTAAAGGGGCATTCCTTTGGTGAATGTCCCGTAATATCAATACTATAAAATGCTTTCTAAGGGCATGTCATGTTGGCGCATCCCTCTACATTATAATCAATGCACCAAACCTCCTTTGCTTCTTCCTTGAACTTGAGAAACATCCTGATCATATGTTTACAAAGAGCAAATCCTGGTGCTTCTTCTTTGTTATTTTCATTCTTAGAGTCACTCATTGTTTGATTATGTCAACCTGCTAACATCCTATATTCGCTTTTCAAGTTCATCACCCTATCAAAGGCTTGTTGGTACAATGTTAAGGGTATAATATTAATCTTCTTCTTAAAATGGGTATGAAGACTTTCTATAAACTATCTCTTCTTCAATCCACTAGCAGGTTCTTCACCCATCCTATTCAACAACACTTTCAACCATCGATTGTAATGCCAAATGTTCTCTGTCTTACCTTTCTTTGCATTATAAATTTTGGCAACAATCTTGTTGTCGTTGCGCAACAATTTGAATACGTTCTCAACCGTTTCCCATAATCCCATGCAAGTTGCAAAGGGGCTTGGGAATTCATATAACAAGCATAAACCTTGTACTTGTAAATACCAACTTTACTGCAACACCGTGTAATGTCAAAGGAAACACATAATCCAATTTATTTCATTGATCTAGCCAGTTGCTTTGCAAATCCTGATATATGTCCTGCAATTTCTGATTGGATCCTCCTTTCCATCATCAAGAAAATTAAGACACTTCCTTTTTTCTGACAACCACCATAATCCTTGATGTCCAATTTGTTATTGATGGCATTGGCTTTACTCAACTCATCCTTTGAGGTAAGAGCACAATTTGTATTGTAAATGTTTTTTTCTAACTTTGTGTCTCCTTCCATTAGCCTTGCTACTGAGTTCCCTTGACATTCACTTCACTTAGACATGTGTGGGTTTCCTTATCAAACCCTTGATCCACACACTGTTGAATGCACTCTTTATAGTTGCTCCCTTGATGGGACTCCCATACCATACACCAGTAGATGCACCTCCCTAGGATTGCTTTTGTGATGGACTCTTACTCCGTACACTACCAAATGTTGGTTACGAATCTGCCATGAGGAAAGGATTTTGTGTGAATGCGCCCAGATTCGCCCACCAGCTAGAAAGGCCGAAAGGAAGAGATGCCTTCCGTGCCAATCTCCGGAGAAGGCCGGCTCCTTTGGGGGGTTTTATGGTTTAAGCTAAGAGTGCAGGAAAGAGATAAAGGAACGGAAAGAATTTACAAATGTGATTGGAGTTGGGTGGGGGGAACTAACAGTACGGCAACACATCAATCACCATTACTTACTGCATCATAAATACAAAGCATGACCAGGAACTGCAAAACCTAAGTATACTTTCTGTATTAAGCAGTGTACGCACAGCTACAATGGTCCCCTAGCAAACATTCTCCCTACAAGGAGAACTAACAGCACGGCAATGCATCAATCACCACTACGGACAACAACATAAACAAAAAGTAACCAAGAGATGTCAGAGCCAGGTATATGTGTTATGCAGAGAATTTATACGCACAACTACAATGGTCCCCTAGCAAACATTCTCCCTACAAGGAGAACTAACAGCACGACAATGCATCAATCACCACTACGGACAGCAACGTAACACACAACTGATGGAACTGCTACCACATCTATTCTATGTATCCTCTAATCTATGAAGTTCAAAAGTGCTTGGCCACCAAATGCCGAAATGAATCAACAAGCCATGACACAAGCAATGCTTTAGGCACCTGACCACCAAATGCTGAAACGAATCAACGAGCAGTGACACAGGGAAACGTAAAGCATAAAGAATAAAAGCAGTAGAACAGAACCAGGCATACAATTTATATTTATAAGCAGAAGCACGGTTACAATGGTTCCCTAACAGACATTCCCCTTCCACCACTTACAATGAAAACATGGTGGGTTTTTATAGCCCGAGTCCCTCCCGTTACATTAATGGGCACAAAGTCCCAGTCAAACACTAGCTGACAAAAGCGGCGAAGGAGCTGCAAATGCTGACCTTTGTCGGACCGGACTGTACCCGCAGACATGGTCTTCCTGGAAGCTGGATAGCTACGTGGCAGCGTGTTGTGTAGAACTTCTTCTCGGCAGGAATGCGGGCAGCTGGAGCGGTAGAACCTCCAATCAGCTTTAAATGAGGCCACCGGCATAGGTAGTGCAGCCCATGCTCGTCCTTTTGCTCGGCACGTCTTGGCTCAAATCCCGAAGCTGGACACTTGTCAGATGATGGATGATGCTGTTTGACACGTGTCTGCCTTGAAAGGCAGTTTATCCAACTTCGCCTGGGATCAGAGCGCCATCGGGTTGCGCAGGCAGAAAACAGCGCAGTCGGGAAGGCCTTCATGCCTTGGGTGCATTTCCGAGTTTGTTTCCCTACTGCGCACCTGTCAAGGGCGCACTCCGACTTCGCTGCGAAGTCGGACTGCGCACAGGTGAAAGCTGATTTCTGCCGCCGTACGGACTTCGCTCCAACACTTAGTCATTTTTCTGTCAGCCTGCCACAAGGTGCGCCCAGAAAGAGGGGCGAAGTCGGACTTCGCACCAAAACTGGGCGAAGTACGGACTTCGCACCAAACCGGGCAAAGCGCGAACTTCGCACCAACACTTAGCCATTTTCCGGGGCAATCGTCGTCAAATTTGAGATCCAACTGAGGGGCTCCAAGAAAAGGGGGGAAGAAAGAGAATGTAGGGAAGAGAGAGAAAGGGAGAGAAGAAGAAAGGAAAAGAGAGGAAGAGGGAAAAGGAAGAGCAGCACTGCTACAAAATTGAAAACATTGCACCCCGTGCAAAATGTGGCAACATTTCTGGCGGCTCGCGGGGTGTCGAGCTCGCCTCGGCGCAAAGAATCCATGCCTTCATCCATTGGGTGCAGAGGAACTTGCTTCCCCTGCCTTTTGTTGCTCTAGCTGTTCTCCTCGCGGCAACTGTTCTTCAGATTCACCTTCGTCAGTTGCCCCCTCAGAACCATCTTCCGAAGGCTCTCCAGCTTTGGCTTCTGCCTCGCAGATGCGGTTGTATGCGGCCTGGGCTTGGCCCCAGGCTTCTGCTTCAAATGGCCGGCGGTCAGCAACTTCTTCTAATGCTGCGTGGAAAGCAGAGACCGCGTGCAGGTCGATGGTGAAGTATCTTTTTCCTAGCTCCTGGAAGTAGGAGCTGATCTTGCAGCATTTGGACACCATCTGGGTGACCTGACTTTCTTGAATTGGCTCAGTCCAGCTATCAATCTCAGCTGTATCTGCCTCAAAGGACCGCCAATTCTTTTTCACCTGTTCAAGGGTGAGAAACTCACCATTCTCAACAAAGCCTGGGCACCCTAGTTCGGAAAGAGCGTGAAAGGGAGCCATACAAATATCTCTTTCATGTTCAAATGCGTCCAGCATTCGTCTGGCAACTCTCACCTCTTCTACTTTCTTAAAATATTTATGCAAGGTTACCCTTGCATCTGCCCATTCTGCAGCGAATGAGGACATGGGGGAGAATTGGAGGCCATCGCGCTCGCGCTCTTGAAGATTTATTGCCAGGTCCAGCCATTGCTTCGCCTGGCGTTCGGCCTCCTCTACCACAGGCTTTCCCTGGGCAGAAACTTCTTGGATTCTGGATGCGAAATCCAGAACCGACATAGCCTTATACGTGTGGGGCTTGCATCCCCGCAGCAGATCAGCCCGCATCCCCTTAACTTTGCTCTTCGAAAAGACCGTCGCTTGAGATGCTCTCTCTGCAGATTGCGACTGCGCCTGTTTCAAAGACTCCTGGAGCTGAGAAATCTGCTCCAAGGCTGCCTGCTTTTCCGTTGCGGCTTCTTGCCGAGAAGCGGCCAGCTGGGCTTTTAATTCATCTATTTCTCGCTGCGTCGCTTCCAGCTGCTCAGTGGACCTGGACAGGTCCTCTTCAAGCTGTCTTGTCTTATCCTGCAACCCGAAAAGCTCTTCCTGTTCCTCCATACTCTTGACAAGGAGATTATCCGCTTTACGAATGATTCCCTGAATCTCGTATTGCTTGTGAATATCGTCAAAGCTCTTCTCCTTTGTCTGGAGCTCGTAGTCCGCCCTGGTCATTTCCCGGAGAGGCTTCTTCACTTTCGGGATTATCTTCTCTGTTGTAAGCACTCTCCTCTCGAAGTTAAACTTGGTGCGCTTTACCGGGGCGGCTATCTCTTCAGGTCTCCTCCGCTTCAGGTTTTGGAGGAAAGAGATAGGGTACTCTACAGCTCTCGTTGCCAGAGGCAAGTCATCCGTATTCTGGAGGTCGTCCATGAAGTCTGGTTCCCCCAGCCTAGGGTTCTGCTGAGACGTCTCTCCTGCGGGAATGGGATCAGGAGGAACCGGACGGACTTTGGAAGGATCGGCCGCTTCTGAGGGCGACCGGGGAGTGGAGATGGGAGCGGCTGATGCTGAAAGGGTTTCAAGCGGCTGAGGCGGTGGATGTAACGGTGAATGCACGGCTTCAGCACTAACCTCAGGCGAAGGGTTTGGGGTTTGACTCAGAGATAGGGAAACGTTGGGGTTCTGAGCAAACTGGTCGAAAGAATGGGGGCCGCTAGAAGGGTGTGGAGACGGGGAGGAAGATGCGGCCACGGCTTGCTCGGATTGAGCGGGAGATGGAGTAGGAGTAGGGCTAGATGAGACCAGAGAGAGTGGGGCAGCAAACGTACCTGCGGGCTCCGCCTGAGCCGATGCTGGATGGATGTCTGCGATTCTGGTTTCGGCGGCTGGCTCGGGACTGCCCAGAGAAACATGCTCTGGAGCGGCTGAATGCGGCTGCGGCTCTGCGACTGGCTGCTGCACGGTCAGACTAGGTCGCCTGATCTTTTCAACTCTCTTCCTCTTCTTCTCTTCTGGAACAATGGCCGGATCGGGGGAAGGAGATGAAGCGAGTGCAGACAGCGCCGATGTTCCCACGGTAAACTTGTACCGGGGTTTGACTTGCAGAAGGTCTACCGCAACCGGTCTGCTCTCTGGCGGCGCTGGCGTCTTTTGTGCCTGAGGAATCACCTCGGGCGTTACCTTGATTAATTTCTTCGCCTTTTCAGGCGCCGCCTTGGAAGCCACGGGTTGCATTGGGTCCACTTGGATGTCTGCTGGGCTCGCTGGCAGTTGCCGAAGTGTACAACTGTTGGGAGGAAGACCCTCCTTTATAACCCTCAAAGGGACCTCGGGGAACGTAATCTTGATATGCGAATGGCCGCCAGCTGTCATGGTGCTGGTCATATAGAGCTGAAAAGTCGTCATCAACGGCCAGATTTCTCCTGGTGGATTTGTCGTGCTGCGTGCGGCACCTCATCTTCCAGCATTCAATAATCTTTTCTTTTGGCCAATTAAGGCCTGCTATCTTGGAGATGAATTTTTTAAACCCTGGAGAAGAGAACTTGTGGTCCGGGTTTCGCTTGGGGTCATATGCTACCTCCTCGCAGTAAAAATCCTGCCACGGAGGCGAAGCTTCCATCAAGTCAATTTCCCAGTCGAGGTCAACATGGACCACATCGCATCTGTCTTCGATTATATCCGCCCGGGGGCAGAGATGCGTGAACTTTCCCCTTATCCCGTACGGGTCGTACTTCCAGCGCTGCGGCAACAGAATCAGGCCAATGTCAAAAAGCTCCCGCTCGAGATAGACATGCTGTCCTACCTCGGAAATCTCAACGTTCGCCCAGGAAAGAGGATATTGAAAGATCTGACCCCTTTTCTTTCCCAGGCCGAACTCCTCCTCAACGTAATCCATCTGACGGGCAACCTCCATCCCAAACTGATGATCCGTGCACCAGTAGGGCAGCAGATGAGGTTTGCCCTTGAATCCGTAGATTCTGACCACAATCCCCTGCGTCAGTCTAAAAACGTCCCCGAGCTTCTGACTCAGCAAAGAGTTCGTCATTTCCCGCGGGGGGCGAGGGATCTCGCCATCGCTGAAGACTGACATGACCAATCCCAGAAAGTTGAAGTTAAACTTGTAGTAAGACCCTTTCCGGTATAGGTCATCCGTCCAGTCATAGACGGGTTGTGGCTCTCCCTTCTCGTTGACCTTCTTCAGGTTCGGGATCGGCATCCGGGAGTGCAAATGATACAAACATAGCCAAGCTAGGAAAGAACTGAACCGAAATTCAGTGGACTGCTTCTTCTGGAGCTTCACCAGGCTGGAGTGGATGGCGTATGCAAGCCAATCCGCCCAGTCGAAAAATATGGGGCGCTTTCCACTTCTCTGCGCTGCTGGTTCGTAGGATTCTCCACACAGGAGACATTCTGCCAGTGCTAGCTGGTACGGCTGTACCAGCTCATCAGAGTCGCAGCCGAGGATCCATGCCAGAATGGTGTATAAATATTTGCTCTGAAACCTCGCCAAGGGCATGGGGCCGGTTGGCCACTGTCCAGCTGCAAGCGGGGCGTTCAGCTCTGAATTGAGGAAATCCCTCATCCTTTTTGTATGCATGAAGCGTCCCGCTTGCTCGCCCAGATTTATCTTTCTGACGATTGTGCTGGAGTCATACTCCAACCCTGGGGCGAAAGCTGGCTGGACAGTCTCCTTGCGCAGCGCGAACAAGGGTTTACCGCTGGAGCTGCAAATTTGCCGGGTAGCTGGTCTGTAATGTCTGACAATCAGGTCTACCAGCTCCGGGCATTGATGGACAGGAGGGCACAAGAACCGGAAAAGGTTTGACTTGTACGCCGCTCCGAAATGGTGAGAGGGCGAAACCTTGTCAGCCCAACTCTCCACATTTGTCCGCAGCTTAGTCAGGCTCATAGAAAACGAGTCGTCCTTGTATCCCGCCAGGTAATTTACCGGAGGTGGTGGGGCTTGCCCACGCTGTACTTTCTTTGGCCGGGACTTTGACTTTCGCTCCGGCGGTGTTTCACTTCTGAAAACACCTGGCCGCGGTAAATCCTCGGGTTCGCACCCTTCGCTGGATTGCGCTGGCATTGGCATCTTTCCTCTGTCCATCTCTCCGAAACAGCAATAATTACAAATTCAGGGCGTCTGCAGCAGATTTCGTAGTCACAGAAATAATCTGCACAGTCACAGGAATAATCTGCACAGTTTGGCATGTCTGGATGCATCTGACCCCCTTTTCTAGATAATGACAGCGTCATTAATGTCGCGCAGGAGGGGGTAGGTCGGCTGGCAAGTGAAGGAGTTATGTTTCTTGGGTGGCCGAGCAGGAGAATGTTTTGAAAAAGGTATCCCGACTGCCATGCCATGCTTCTCTCCCATGTCGCAGTTCGGCTCAAACAAAATAAAAAACTGAAAGCTGGAAACTGTACATGCTGGAAAACAAAAATGCATAAGGGAAATTTTTACAAAGAAGGGCCACTCGGGCACCTTCAGCAGCGGTAAATTTTTAAGTGGAACCCGTTAACAGGGATAGGTAGGAGCTGACCCTCCATATCCCGAAGTACATAGGCATTGAACTGGTTCACCCGGGCAATCTGATAAGGGCCCTCCCAGAGAGCATCAAACTTCCCGTGGTTGCCCGGCTTCGCCTTATATGAGTCCCACTTCAGCACCAGGTCCCCGATTTTAAAAACTCGGGCAGTGGTGCCTTTTGCAAACCAGCCTTGAGTGGCTGCAATATGATCAGTGAAGGCCTGGTATGCTTTTTCTCTGTCTTCTTCCAACTGCAGGAGTTGGCACAGTCTGTCGTCCACCGGGTCTCCACTGCTCCTGTCTTCGTCCAACATCCATAGGGCAGGGATTTCAATGTGGGATGGCATGACAGCCTCTTTGCCATAGACGAGCGCATAGGGGGACGTTCTGATGGATTTCTTGAATGAAACTCTGTCCGCCCACAGCGCCCGGTTCAGGAGTAAATGCCAAGTCCGCTTGTTTCTATCAATGGTCCTCCGGATGATTTTCAGGAGGTTCTTGTTAGTAGACTCGGCAAGGCCATTCCCCTGCGGGTAGTAATTAGAAGACATCTTGTGATAGATGCCAAGTTTGCCAGTGTACTCCGTGAGTACAGCGCTTGCGAATCCCGGACCATTGTCCGTCACAATTGACTCTGGAACCCCGAAGCGGGTAATCAGGCTCTCAATGAACCTGATGACCGTTTCTTGGTCTGCGTTCTTGGTCGGGATTGCCTCTGCCCACCGTGTGAAGTAATCGGTGGCTGTAAGAATAAACTTGTGTCCGGCAGAGGAACTAGGCGAAATCACCCCAATGAAGTCTAGACCCCATTGCTGGAACGGAGTCTCGGCCTGAATCGGTTGAAGGGGCAGGGGTGCTTTTCTGTTTTTGCCAGCAAACCTCTGGCATTGATCACACTTGGAACAGACCGCATAAGCGTCTGTAAATAGAGTGGGCCAATAGTACCCAGCTCTAATTATTTTTAAGGCCGTAGGCCTTGCAGAATGATGACCCCCAGGCATCCCGGAATGAAAATCTCCGAGGACCCTGGGCTGGTCTGATTTTCTGACGCACCGCAACAGGATGCCGTCGATGTTTTTGAAGTAAAGCCCCTCGGGGCGAAGAGTGTACTTAAGTGCACCTAGCCGAAATCTCCTTCGTTGTGAGGCGTTCAGGTGATCTGGACATCTTCCGGTGCAGAAATATCTCACCAGTTCATCTGTCCAATCACTCCCCTCCGATAAGGAGTTGGCTAGGTAGATGCGTGTCGCTGTGTCCTCCCACTTACAAGCGGAGATGCCGGCTACAGCGCTTCGGGCCAATTCCTGACACAAGGCTCGGCCCCTGATAAGCTTGGTGGGCCGCACTTCGATGTCGAACTCCCGGATTTTTGCAATCCATCCTCGCTCTCTTGTGACCCGGTTCTCCTTGTATGATGAAGCTTCGAACGTCCGGGTGAATCACAAAGACAGTCGTTTTGCTCTGGGAGACAAAATGCCTGAACTTTCGGAGGGATTTCATAACAGCGTGAACTTGCCGCTCTATAAAGTTGTACTTTTCCTCATGCGGCTGAATCACTTGGCTCAGGAACGCTATGGGGCGCTCCTCGCCATCGTCTCCCTTCTGAGTTAGGACTGCAGCGTAACTTTCGGGTTCTCCCACTGCATAAAGGATGAAGTCCTTGGAGTAGTCCGGGTTTGTCAACACCGGAGCTTGCGCAATTCGAGCCTTGATTTCCTCGAAGGCTTGCTCTCTCTCATCAGTCCATTCGTAAATTGTATCTTTTTTCAGCAGTTCGGCCATAGGCTTGATCACTTGTGCGAAGTCCGGAATGAACTTCCGCACGAAGTTAATCTGACCGAAGAAGGACTGCAACCCTTTTTATCGATGGGGGCTGGCAAGCGAAGGAGGGCTTCTGCTCTGTCAGGGTCAATGGCGAGGCCTTCCTCGGAGATGACATGTCCCAACAGCTTTCCTTCTTTTACCGCGAAGACAGACTTCTTCGGGTTTATAGAAATGCCGAATTCTCGACACCTCTCAAATATTTGCCGCAGGTGGGAAACATGATCCCCTCTTTGGTGAGAGAAAACAGTCATGTCATCAAGGTAGATAACAATGATCTTATTGAGCAGCTCTCGGAAGGCCAGGTCCATGGCCCTTTGGAATGTGGCACCAAGCATTGGATAAGCCAAACGACATGCGCTGATAGGCGAACGTCCCCCATTTGGTGGTGAACGCCGTCTTATGCTGGTCCTCATCTTTGACCCAAATCTGGTTGTAGCCGGAAAATCCATCTAAAAGTGAGAATCTCTGGGCTCCAAAGAACGATGTGTAGAATCCGGTCGATTTGGGGAAGCGGATAGTGGTCCCTGAGGGAAGCCCGATTCAGGTTTCGAAGTCGACACAGAGACGAATGTCGCCATTCTTTTTCCTCACGGGCACCAAATTCGCGACCCAGGATGAATGTTTGATGGGGTAGATGATTTTGGCCTCCAGCATCTTCAAGAGCTCGGCTTTCATCATGGCCTCAATCTTCGGATTTACGGCCCTCTGCTTCTGTCGGAATGGCTTGGCGCCATCCTCTAGCTCAATGGTATGCTGGATGACATTTCTGTCATACCCCCTCAAATCCTCGTAGCACCAGGCCACGATGTCGGGGAACTCTTGGCACAGTGATCTGATCTGCTCAAGTTCCTCCGAGGTGCAGTCTGTTCCGACCTTGATAGTTTTACCAGGTTCAAGTTCCAGGTCAGCATACTGCTTCGGGTCCACTTTGATCCCGTGAGATATTGCTCGTCATTCTGATCAAACAGACTCTCCAATGTAATCAGTCCTTTTGGGACATGATTATTTTTTAACTGTATCAACCCCTCATATTGCTCGTCATCATGGTCTCTACCTTCGATTGAACCAACTTCGTTAACCAAAAATGTGACGATCTCCTCGTCACAACTGAACACCTGCCAGTGGGTGTCCTTATCAGGCACAAAAGGCCTGTAAATAGTGCGAACCGGCTTCGGTTTCTGGACAACGTCATCAGCCGGAACGTACTCGGCTCCAACAGACGCCGTAATGTCAGCGTGTTTGTTTTTCTCACGCGATATCGCCTTGACATTCAACGAGTCGAACGACTCCATCAAGTCCCACACCCGGTTGCGGTACGCCCTAAGATAGTGCTGTTTGGAGGCGCACTTGTTCGTAACCTGGTGACACACCAGCTCTGAATCTCCAAAGATCTGCAGGTGTTTAATCCCCAGCCTCTCCGCCTTTCGCAAACCCAAGCACAGGGCTTCGTACTCCGCCGAGTTGTTAGTGCAGCTCCAGGCCAACCTGTAGGTATAGTCCTTCTGGATTCCGGTCGGAGAAACCAGAAGCACCCCTGCACCGGCGCCATTTTTGCATCGCGCGCCGTCAAAGAAAAGCTTCCACAGCTTCTCAGGTGCAGGTCCTACTTCTTTTGCAGCTGACTTGTCAAGCCTCTCGGGCTGTACGATGGAGTAACAGCCCTGCTCTGTCTCAATTACGGCATTGAAGTCCCGCAAAGAGAACTCATCTTCAAGCTGTAGCACTTCGAAGGCTTGCTCAGTCAACTCTACTTGTCACCAGTTCTTCCTCCGACAACTGAACCATGCAGTCCAACTCTCCTCCGGGTATCTTCTCTACTAGGAAGGTGGAAGGCTTCTCATTGAAAATTTTCAGTCTCCTTCCTTTGAAGGGCACTTCCATGTGTGAGTAGTCTAGAGACAGGTACTCGCCCAACTTCGCAGTGAACTCCCGAGAGAGACACATGCCGAAGTAGGGAGCCAGGTCAACAACCACGACCTCTTGGATGACCACGATGTCGAGAGCCTTGTGCAGCCGGATAGGGATGTCCTTTATGACACCAACTGTCTTGACAGGGGTGCCGTCTAATTGCAGCACGCCTTGGCTGCTCCGTGTGTACTCCATCCCGATCTCATCGCAGACGGCCTTCGGCATCACAGTCGTGGAAGCACCAGAGTCCACCATGCAGTTGTGAACTATGTGCCCTTGCATCCGTAAAGACAGATAAAAGGGAGGCGGTCTGTTCTTCCCAGTGGCTGAGACTGTCAGAGGTTGAACCAGGACAGCGGGCTGTATCTGCTTGCCGCTCTTCATGTTCTTCAGAGATTCTTGCAGCAGATCCACCTGGCCTGGGAGCAGAAGAGCATCATACATGCTGATTCTAGCAGGTGTTCTTTTCAACTCGTCTACTATGCTGTAGCCCGAGGTGCTAGCTCCTTCTGCTTCTTTTGCCGGCTCATACTTCGTCCGGTACTGCTGGGTAGCCTCAACTCGTCGTCTCTTGGTCAGAGACGGGTACTTCAGCTTCTCCTGGGCTTGTTCTTTGGTTTCAGCTGGAGGCTGAGGTACGGGAGCTTTAGCCGGAATTGGAGCTTTTGCTATAGGAGGCTTGGCTGGAACAGGGGCAGCCTTTGCCGGAGGAGGCTTGGCTGGAGCTTTATCTTTGGATGCCTTCTCCTGGGCTGTGTAGGGCCACAGCCGCTTGTACGGTGGCAGCCCACCGGGCTGCGGTTTTTCTCTTCTGGCATAAACTTGCAAAGGCTTGGCAGCATCTGCGGTTTTCTTTTCTTCCTTGGCGGGCGGCACTAGATTCTCCTCTGGGAGGGCAAAGTTGGCTTCGCCGTCCAGGATCATGTAGAGTTCATCGTCCTCTATGGCGCTGCCGGCCAAAGTCTGGATGTAGTGCTGGTGCAATGTGCAGTCTTCCTCCGAATGCGGGTCATTGCACGTAGTGCACCAGTTAACCTGGTCGGAAGGACCAAGCGGGTCTTCTATAGCAAGCATTTCTCGAGGCGGACGCCTCGCAACCGGTGCTCCGGGGGCTTGTCTTTTGTCGGCGCCGGGGCGCATATGGCCTCCTAGGAGCGAGGTCCATCCGGGCCTCGCTTCTTCTTCAGAGCGGTCATGTCATTGGACATGGCATGATATCCCGAGGCCAAAGCCCGCACCTCCTGGAGGATTGTATTCTGAATGCTACTGTCAGGAGGCGGCAACTGTGCCGGTGGAGGCAATGCGGCTAATGGAGGAGGGTTGGAATAAGGTGCGTATTGAGGGGGAGCAGGAAGTGCTGGAAAATGCGGAGCAGGAGGAGGCGGGTGAGGATAATGCAATTGAGGCGGGCCGTAAGGAGTTACGACCGGCGCCGGATTCCACTGTTGCTGGGGTTGCTGCCCTGATGTGGACGGCGCACCACCAGAAGCAGGAGGATACTGGGATCTGGGGAAGTCAGGATGAATGGGTTCCTGCACCCTGGACGGGAGTCTGCCGATAGAAATAATGTCGCCTTCAGCTTGTCGGGCAGCCTCGTACAGAGCAGGAAACTCGTCTATTCTGGCAATCTTCAGCAGCAGGCATATGTCTGAGTTGAAGGATCTCAGATAGTAGTGAGCAGCCATGCCAGTTGAAGGCCGAAGTTCGCGAGGTACCCGTTTCCAGGATCTCGCAAACCTGATGTTAAAGTCAGACACCTCCTCTTGAGGGTGTCTCTCGGATACTTTGGAACTGATGCAAAGAAAGAAGGGTCAGCAGACTCGTTGCATCCTTTCACGAGCCTGCCGGCAAGTCGGGGCCACCCCGTGATGGATCCCTCTCGGCGCCGATCTCCACCAAGAGAGAAGCTTTCCCCTCAGGGAAAGGGCCAGCAGACGGGTCTTCACACTCTCATCGGTAATGGAATGTAATGCGGCCAGGGCAAGGATGTCCTGGATGTGCTCGTACGCCGTCTTGCCGTAGCCGTCGTATGTAGGGATAGACTTTAAAGCAGCAGGGGGCACAGCTTGTTGTCCGACCAGGGCCAAGGGCCCCGTAGAGTCCACCGCCGGGAAGAGATCATCGTCATTCTGCTGTTGAGCAGCCATTTCTTCTTCTTCTCCGCCGTCGGTTGTGTACTCAGTGTCGGTACTTTCCGAGGATGCAGATGCTTCTTCTTCCTCGGCCTCTTCTATTTCGTACTCAGCTCCGCCGACCTCGGCTTCGGCTTCTTCTTGAATTTCAGCCTCGGCTTCGTCGACACGAGCTTGCGGATCAGCCAGCCTGGCAATTTCGCCTCGAGCGTTGATGTCCAGTTCGTAAAAGTCAGGCGGGCTTCTCGGATCCCTTGCTCGCCACCTTCTTGTTTGCATGAAGGTGCTAGGACCGGTCTTTCAGACTCAGAGGATTTGTTCGTGCAGAGTCGCCAGGTGCTCAGATTTTGAACAGCAATGAAGCGAACACCGGTGCTTCGATTCTGTTGGGGGTGAGAAACTTCCTTGTCCCACCAAGTGCTCAAAAACCACTGTCGCCGCTGTGGAGACCGATCGTAAAATCTCTCTTCAAATGTGGGACCCGGTCCCACCGGGCGTGCCAGAGAAACTGTTGGTTACGAATCCGCCATGAGGAAAGGATTTTGTGTTAATGCGCCCAGATTCGCCCACCAGCTAGAAAGGCCGGAAGGAAGAGATGCCTTCCGTGCCAATCTCCGGAGAAGGCCGGCTCCTTTGGGGGGTTTTATGGTTTAAGCTAAGAGTGCAGGAAAGAGATAAAGGAACGGAAAGAATTTACAAATGTGATTGGAGTTGGGTGGGGGGAACTAACAGTACGGCAACACATCAATCACCATTACTTACTGCATCATAAATACAAAGCATGACCAGGAACTGCAAAACCTAAGTATACTTTCTGTATTAAGCAGTGTACGCACAGCTACAATGGTCCCCTAGCAAACATTCTCCCTACAAGGAGAACTAACAGCACGGCAATGCATCAATCACCACTACGGACAACAACATAAACAGAAAGTAACCAAGAGATGTCAGAGCCAGGTATATGTGTTATGCAGAGAATTTATACGCACAACTACAATGGTCCCCTAGCAAACATTCTCCCTACAAGGAGAACTAACAACACGGCAACGCATCAATCACCACTACGGACAACAACGTAACACACAACTGATGGAACCGCTACCACATTTATTCTATGTATCCTCTAATCTATGAAGTTCAAAAGTACTTGGCCACCAAATGCCGAAATGAATCGACAAGCCATGACACAAGCAATGCTTCAGGCACCTGACCACCAAATGCTGAAACGAATCAACGAGCCGTGACACAAGGAAACGTAAAGCATAAAGAATAAAAGCAATAATAGAACAGAACCAGGCATACAATTTATATTTATAAGGAAGCACGGTTACAATGGTTCCCTAACAGACATTCCCCTTCCACCCCTTACAATGAAAACATGGTGGGTTTTTATAGCCCGAGTCCCTCCCGTTACATTAATGGGCACAAAGTCCCAGTCAAACACTAGCTGACAAAAGCGGCGAAGGAGCTGCAAATGCTGACCTTTGTCGGACCGGACTGTACCCGCAGCATGGTCTTCCTAGAAGCTGGACAGCTACGTGGCAGCGTGTTGGGTAGAACTTCTTATCGGCAGGAATGCGGGCAGCCGGAGCAGGTAGAACCTCCAATCAGCTTTAAATGAGGCCACTGGCATAGGTAATGGAGCCCATGCTCGTCCTTTTGCTCGGCACGTCTTGGCTCAAATCCCGAAGTTGGATACTTGTCAGATGATGGATGATGTCTGTTTGACACGTGTCCGCCTTGAAAGGCAGTTTATCCAACTTCGCTCGGGATCAGAGCGCCATCGGGTTGCGCAGGCAGAAAACAGCACAGTTGGGAAGGCCTTCATGCCTTGGGTGTATTTCCGAGTTTGTTTCCCTACTGCGCACCTGTCAAGGGCGCAGTCCGACTTCGCCGCGAAGTCGGACTGCGCACAGGTGAAAGCTGATTTCTGCCGCCGTACGGACTTCGCCTCCAAGCACTTAGTCATTTTTCTCGCCACCTGCCAGCGCTACAAGGTGCGCCCAAAAGAGGGGCGAAGTCGGACTTCGCACCAAAACTGGGCGAAGTACGGACTTCGCACCAAAACTGGGCGAAGTGCGAACTTCGCACCAACACTTAGCCATTTTCCAGGGCAACTGCTGTCAAATTTGAGATCCAACTGAGGGGCTCCAAGAAAAGGGGGGAAGAAAGAGAATGTAGGAAAGAGAGAGAAAGGGAGAGAAGAAGAAAGGAAAATAGAGGAAGAGGGAAAAGGAAGAGCAGCACTGCTACAAAATTGAAAACATTGCACCCCGTGCAAAATGTGGCAACACCAAACACATCATTCGTGTTTCCTAAGGCTCGGGGAACCTCGTCTACTTGCTCTTGACACTTCCACTTGAGCTCTTGTTCTTGCTCTTCTGCCATCAATGTTTTATCTTGAGTATTATTAGTATAATATTAATATTAAAGCCAATACAAAGTAAATGTAGTACCACCACCTGCTAAATTACTTTCTCCCAATATCTAGAAGGTTGTTCATAGAGTTAGTCAGTCCACCATGTAAGTACTTTTCTATATTATTTATTTAAAAAAAAAGCTCTATGCATTCACTGAACTCTAAATGCTTTAACATTAATAAAATAATAATTGTCTATAGAGAAAGGGCTTCTCTCGGTGATTGAGACCTTATGCAATTAAAGAGATTCTTTCTTTAACTTAGAATGCAATAGTCACAGCTAAAAGGCATAGTTAGGGGAGTCTAAAATTAAATGCTAAATAAAAATATTAACACCAACATTAAATATAAACATATAATGAGCACATGAAAAAAAATGAAAACTAAGTTTTGATTATATCGGTAAACCCTTATGATAAATCATAATCCATTCATTCCTCTATCCTAATGAAGTCCCATGACTGAAAATAGTTTTAGCAAATAACAATAAATGTATTGATTGTAGATCAAACAACTCAAAAACATTATATTCTTAGATCAAGTGTGTAAAAATCAGTAATTAATTACTCAAAGGAAATGAAAGGCATCATAAGAGAAGTTGCAATTCAATAGTTAGAATCTTACCCGATAACAATCAAGCTTACAAGAAAGAGAGAAACTCCTGTTGGGGATTAAACACAAATATCTTTATCAATACTAGAGTATCAAAAGTAAAATAGCTTTGTCAAATAAAACTCTCACTCGATTCCACTACAAACACACAAAATAAAACGTAATTGTCCATTTACTCTATATATGGAAGGTCTTTAAAAGAAGGATTTGAGGATGTGCAAATAACAGAAGCTAATTTGTATGCGTTAAAATTACCATGTAAATATTTAAAAATGAAAAAAAAAAAAAAAAAAACGTTATTTCCAAACCTCAAACTAAATGTGAAAATTAAGAAAAATACCATTATCAAGATTATGTAACCTCTTTAAATATTTTCAAGTTCTAATACTCTGATCTCATTACACTAACTTTTTAAATGGGAAGATAAAGGTCAGAACAAAAAGGACTTTATCCCTGCTCCTAACATACATTCCTGTGATATATACTTTACACTGATGTGTAACAATCATATGCGATACATTTTTTTTTTTCAATAGGCAAAACATATATAAATTCCATTAGTAAATCTGCAAAATTACAAATTTCCCAATAGGTCTACTTGTGTTGAACCAAATAATATTATTTACAAAATGGCACTAATAACATGCTTCCTAGATATCCACGAATTAACTATAAACACTATGACTAACCAAAAAGCCAAAAAACAAAATCCCTATGTCTAAACAAAGAGTTCCTAAAATTCCCATAATGCACAAACACAATTGAAAACCTATAAGCGACAAGAACAAGAGATAACATGAAACAAGCTAATATTCCTAGTACCTAGGTCCTTTGTAGTTTGTACCTATGCTCCCAGATCTTAAGGTCCTTGCTCTTAAGGTCCTTGCAAACACATTGCATGTTGGCCTCCATATCCTGCCACTCATCCTTTTAGATTGAAATTTGAACAACAGCTTTGCATATACATCCAATCTCAACAACCTATTCCTCAATCACGTTTACTATGAGCTAGATAGATGAAATGATGTTCTCATCACTGCATTCTTTGTGTTCTTTTAACAAACCAAATAACTCTTCTCTGATGCAAAATGCTTTCACTATGCTAGACTGTAAGTGTGACCACAGTCATCCACTTCGGACATCGCAACATCCTAGCCTTTTCTTTCTAGTAGAGGAGGGATTCATCAATAACAGATGTGCCCCTATCCTATGAAGCACAGGAAGAAATTATTTGTCATCCTCAAAAAGAGGCATCGAGCAAGTGAGAGGGAGATCCATTGAGCTCTTCACACTCAACCTCAGAACAGATAGACTCAACATAGCACCAAATCCTTATGCATGACCGCATCGTGATATCTCTACATGTAATGCCCATGATGCCACACTAGGTGATGCCCATTCTTCTAAGTTGAAGTTGTCCTCTAGACTTACTATGTTGTAAACAAGTGCAAGAGCCATAGAATTGAAATTGCAACACTTCATTTCTATTTACAAGATGTTAGAATAAGGGGTGTAAATGGAGGACCCATATGGCCCTCCATGTACCCCCTCCTCCTTGTAATGTGTAAACATAAATAGTCATTTGCCTTGACGACTTACCTCAATAATTCTTTGGAATGTGATTCTATTGTCCACTTTTATATCTAGTTCTATGCAAAGCTTGATTATTTTTCAAAAGCCTGCTCTAAAAGCATGTCATCATTTATATAGAAACATGTGGCTATATGGCCACATGCCTAGCCATGGCTATCATGACAACACATCACTGCCCAACTTGGCCACTGTTCTTTTGAACATCATAACCTATCTCTTTGAATTAGGGCCAAGAGTTCTAGCCATAGACTTTGGTCACCCTCGAAGATCTGAATCTCTCCTAGTACAACCTCTTGTTGATCCATGCCCTTGTGAGCACACATGGTGACCAATTTATTGTCTTCTATACACATGGTCAAATTCTACCGAATCAAAAGTACTGATAATCAATAAGACCTCTTTCACTCTTATCCTCAACCTCCAATCCATGATTTGTTAATGTGGGACAACCTAGATAGTCAAAAGAGAAAGAGAGAAAATTTATCTATATCCAGAAGTGACCTATAGGCCGACAAATTGACACATGCATGAATGAATGCATGTTTGAGCATAGGAATGTATATATGCAAATGTGTACATACAAAGTGTTTGTAAAACAAATTTCATGTAATCTTGTCTATGTAGGTATGCAAAGTGTTTGTAATAATGTGAATGTGGCAAAGTGCTTGTAACAATGTAATGTAATGTAATGGGGTATTCTTAATGTTTTATGTAAACATGTAGTTCGGAGATAGTTGGGTGGTTGCCAACCACCTACCAAACCCGTTATGTCTATAAGTATGCATTTATGTGAGAGATGTGTGCATATGTAGAGAGACTATATGTGCATGTTGTATTTGGCTCAAGTGTATTGTGGTAGATTGTTCGTTTGAAGCATAATGTATTACAGATAGTGCAGGATACATGTGTATGCATCCATTTGTATTTGTGTGTATTCCCATTGTCTAATTTGTTTATCTAAGTGGTAATGAAATTGTATTGCAGTGTTGTATTCCATTTCTACATGAACAACACAGATCAATGGAACTCTAATGTTACATTTGCTTACAATTGCATGGTCAAAGCCAAAACATCTCCATAGAATTGTAGTACCTCACTACTACCATCACGCTTCGAACAGAGACCTATCACACAAGCTGAGGCAAAAGACATAGTAGAGCAAAAATCAACAGAAGTTGGCTAAGTAATTAGAAGTAGTGCGCCCTACTTCGTTCAGGCACACCTTGCTGTAGACAGGCAAATTGATACGTCCTTATTTGCTGAATCAGTTTTGGTATTGTAAATGTACACAAAGTGTTTGACGAAATGCGTGTGCATATATTTAATAATGTTGTAAAGTGCAATTTAATATTGTACGTAAGAATAAAGTCATGTAATTCAATTATGTAGGCTAAATTATAATTATAAGCTATTTCGTCCTGTAGTGCAAATGTCATGTAATGCAAGAGCAAATGCACATGAAATGTAATTTGAGGGAAGTTATGAGGTAGTTGGAGAACATAACTACTTTTGGGTGTATAAATAAACCCCCCCCATTCATTCAAGTTGCTCATCCATGAAGAGTTCAGGCATTGAAGAGAGTCATGCAGGTTGATGGATTGATGCAGTCTAGTCTTGTACGCAGCCATGAAGGATAATCAGCCTAGGGTTTGCAGGCTGTATTGTAATGCTGAAACTGTAATGCTGTATCATACATGCCATTGTTAATATACAACTGCTGTAATTACTGTTATCTGCTATTGTTCCTGTTGTTGTTACTGCTGCTATTATTAGTGTTGTTGCAAGTTTTCTGTACATTATTATTGCTAAACTACAATGATTGCAGATCTATAGAATCATTTACGTGGAAATGGAATTGTGTGAAGCCTGTTAAATTTCACTTCTACATCTGGCGCCGTTGCTATTACGAAGTTGGGTCCAAATTGGTGACATAGGGTTTGAAGAAGTAAAACCCTTGGGGAGATGCACAATGAAAACAACGCAGTGCAGCCAAAGACGGAGGTGAAGACGTACCAGATTTTTTTGTTTGCAGATTAAGGAAAGTGCATGCAAACCAGAGAAATGCAAGTGAAGACTTTACAGGTTGAGAATTCGAAGACGTCTGCAGTCTGACGTCTGTAGTTTGACGTCTGTAGTCTGACGTCTGCAGTTCGACGTCTACAGTCTGACGTCTGCAGTCTGACGTCTACCTTGCAGTCTGACTTGACGTCTAGTTTGCCTGACGTCTACAACAGCAAAATAGGTAGATCAGTCAGTTGTTTGGAAGAGTAGAGTCCAAGAGCAGAGCAAGGAGGTGAACGACACATTGCTGATAGGAATGGAAGAACGGGTACAAGGATCACCAAGAGTCAACGAAAAAAAGTTGATGTAGAAACTGTGCGAGGATATGGTGAGTGGATGGTAACACCTGAACAAGCGGCAGGAAGGTTGCAGAGAAGTGCAAAGGACAGGAGTCAGGCACTAGAGCAACAACGCGCGAGGTCTCAGGAAGGAAGACCAGGGCCACACCCAACATTCCAGCAATGGATAACGTAGCCACTAAAGCATTGGAGAATTTGCCACTTTTCACAGGAGAAGGGAAGGAAGACCCGATTAGGCATTGGAGAATTTGTCGCATGGAGTGGAAAGCGATTGGGCAGAACAATGAAGTAGATTGGAGGAGGTGGTTTCCTGCAACGTTTCGAGAATCTGCAATGGACTGGTACATATACTTACCGCAAGATAAGTTCCAAACATGGGAAGAGTTGCATGATGCATTTGTGGAAGAATTTTGATCATATGATACTGACGAAAATTATAACATTCAAGGAGAGAAGGAGCCTATTTGTTATTACAATCGAAGGGTGAGTAGGTTGTTTGACCATGTGGAGAAAGATCACTAAGAGGAATCAAATATTATGTGGTTCGTAGATGGACTCCTTATGTATGAAAGGAAGATGAAGACATTTCTCCAAGATCATACCAAGAGACTTTAGATTATGCCTTGACTTGGGAAAGTGATGCAAAAACCTCACCAATGCATAAGACTCAGACGACTAGAGAATGCAGTCAGATGGCGGCAAAGGAGATGTCTGAGAAGGAGACATCTGAGGTTCTGCTGTCTGAGCGGGAGCCGTCTGAGGATGACACGTCTGAGCAACAACCGTCTGAGAAGAAGACGTCTGAGGTGCAGACGTCTAAGCAAGAACTATCTGAGGTAGAAAAGTCTGAAGTGCATCTGTCAGAGGAGGATCCATCTAAGGTGGAGACGTCTGAAGTGCATCTTTCAGAGGACGATCCGTCTGAGGCACAGTTGTCTTTAACAGATTCGTCTGAAGGCTACACGTCTGAAACCTACCCGTCTGGCAAGTATCCGTCTGGCAGTTACACGTCTGGCCAGCTACCCATCTGAGGTGTACACGTCTAACACTTACACGCCTGTGTAGCCTTCAGACGGATCTATTAAAGACAACTGTGCCTCAAGTGTACACGTCTAACACTTACATGTCTGAGGCAGTCTGACGTCTGACAAGTTACCCTCTAAGGAACCTACACGTCTAGCAATCTACCCGTCCGAGACGTCTACCCCGTTGTCCTAGACGTCTATGGCCTAGACGTCTACCATGTTGTCCTAGACGTCTACCCTGTCGGCCTAGACATCTACCATGTTTTCCTAGACGTCTACTCTATCGTCCCAAACGTCTACTTGTTTGTCCTAGACGTCTATGGCCTAGACGTCTACCATGTTGTCCTAGACGTCTACCTTGTCGTCCTAGACGTCTACTTGTTTGTCCTAGACGTCTATGGCCTAGACGTCTACCATGTTGTCCTAGACGTCTACCCTGTCGTCCCAGACGTCTACTTGTTTGTCCTAGACGTCTACCATGTTGTCCTAGACGTCTACCCTGTCGTCCCAGACGTCTACTTGTTTGTCCTAGACATCTATGGCCTAGACGTCTTCCATGTTGTCCTAGACGTCTATCTCATCGTCCTAGACGTCTACTGTCTAGACGTCTACCCTGTCGCCCTAGACGTCTACCTCATCGTCCTAGACATCTACTGTCTAGACGTCTACCCTGTCGCCCTAGACATCTACTATTCAACCCGTCTAGATCCTACACGTCGACTGGCAACCCATCTAAGTTTGTACCCGTCAGGCTTCTCAATCTGTCTAGCCTAAGTCGTCAAGGATTTTCGTCAGGAATGTTGCCATCTGAGGCATAGCAGTCAGAGCAGTCACCGTTCGAAGTACAATCCGACAAGGGAAATGTCTATCAGAGGTTGATAAGAAGCCAGTTGGATCATGAAAGCAGTGAATTAGAGCTGAGAGGAAGCAGTTTCAATGGATTGAGTGAAGGCTTCCAGAATGTTGCTGAGAAGAAAAATTTAGTTTGGGCATTGATGCTTTCAATGGTTTTGTTGTTGAGGTTTCGGGGCTCCACCCCGAACCCTGCGAGGGCGCTGCCCCTCGACCCCACGAGGGACGCTGCCCCTTGACCCTGCAAAGGGGTTGCCGCCCCCTTGACCCCCAACACAGATGGCGGCGGGTATTGCCGGTCATGTTCATGATGTTGATGATATTGCTCATGCTGATGATATGGCTAACTGCTCAAAGTGACGTGCCTATTCAGAGAATGCTGATCATATTGATGTTACAATTGCTTGCAGTAGAAGAAGTGCACAATCAGAGAATAAGGTGTTGTGAGCAGTTTCAAGTGAAGTCTGTGGCAATAGATGTATGGAACAGGAGAAAGAGGAAGGAGCGTGACAAGAGATCCTGTTACATTATTCAGTACTTCTATTCCCAGTATTTAGCTCGTGTCATTGAGGACAACAACTAGTTTAGAGGAGGGGATAGATGTAGACAGGCAAATTGATACGTCCTTATTTGCTGAATCAGTTTTGGTATTGTAAATGTACGCAAAGTGTTTGACGAAATGTGCGTGCATATATTTAATAATGTTGTAAAGTGCAATTTAATATTGTACGTAAGAATAAAGTCATGTAATTCAATTATGTAGGCTAAATTATAATTATAAGCTATTTCGTCCTGTAGTGCAAATGTCATGTAATGCAAGAGCAAATGCACATGAAATGTAATTTGAGGGAAGTTATGAGGTAGTTGGAGAACATAACTACTTTTGGGTGTATAAATAACCCCCCCCCCATTCATTCAAGTTGCTCATCCATTGAAGAGTTCAGGCATTGAAGAGAGTCATGCAGGTTGATGGATTGATGCAGTCTAGTCTTGTACACAGCCATGAAGGATAATCAGCCTAGGGTTTGCAGGCTGTATTGTAATGCTGAAACTGTAATGCTGTATCATACATGCCATTGTCAATATACAGCTGCTGTAATTACTGTTATCTGCTATTGTTCCTGTTGTTGTTACTGCTGCTGTTATTAGTGCTGTTGCTGGTTTTCTGTACATTATTATTGCTATACTACAATGATTGCAGATCTGTAGAATCATTTACGTGGAAATGGAATTGTGTGAAGCCTATTAAATTTCATTTCTACACTTGCTCCTAGTACACCCCGCTCCACTCCACTCCGGGCATGACTTGCTTTAAGTGCACCCTACTCCACTCTAGGTGTGCCTTGTTCCTAGTGCACCCTACTCCGCTCCACTATGGGCATACCCCACTCTGAGCACGTGGCACTTCATGCAACATGCTTAATTTTGGTAAATCAACATGCAATTTTGTGCAAAAATAGATTAGCGTTTGTTTATGTAATTTTGAACTGTAAGTTCAAAGATAGAACTACAAGGCTAAGAATAGATTAAATTTTATTCTTCGTGTATAAATAAGAGATTGATTCTCATTGTAAAGGCCTTTTTGTTGCCCAGCATACTAGAGCTACTCTTTGGAGTAGGATTGTACTTAACATTTCAAACAACAATCAATAAAGCAATTGTGCATGGCATTTTGAATCACTTGTCTCCAACTTCTTGTTAATGAATGTGTGAAATCAAGGGCTCTGCCCTCCTTTCCTCTGTTAGTCCTTTCCTTTATTGTTGTTGCAGGTTAATCAAAGATCTTACACATTGAAGTTATTTGGTCACTGTTGGATATTCCAATCACACCAACGCTAATCCTGCTACGGCTTCGATCGTATTTTGTTTCTTTTATCTTCTTGCACCTTTTTCCTTAATAATGTAGATTAGATTTATTTCTACATGTTTAAATTAGTTTCTTTTCACATTTTCAGCTAAGTTAGAAGGGAACCACCCCAAACCTAGAGGTTGGGGAGACTAAAACCCTCCCCATCCATTCGTTGAACTACGATCATGGGTGCAAATTGCACTTGACGATTTCCGTGTTCAACAGTTTTGGCATGCCTAGTGTGACACACAAGCATGATTTCAATATGAAATTGATCTTAACCCACCCGCACATAATTTTCAGATCTGCACAAGTAGATCTCATATTTTTTAGATTTGTAAAAGGGTTTGTGTGTTTCACAAACACACATGAAACCCACTAATCTTTTGCATTGAAACTTTAGGAGTTGTTTTTGACTTAGCTTTCATATTTTAGTAATTTTTCATGCAAATGGCAACCCCGTTTGAATTAATCCAAAATTTTGCATAACTTGTGATTCGTTGAATCTTGCTTTTCTGGGAACGAGCAAAAGTTGTAGCAAGTGAAAACGAAAGAGAGCGAAGCAAAAAAACTGTGACAAAGAGATTCCTCTAAGTGTTCAATGTGCCCCACTCTACCAATGCGCCCCACTCTGCCATGGCACTCGCTTTGTGTTAGTGCACCCCACTCCAATAGGTAGTGGGCCCCAGTCTGAAAGCTTTCATTATTAGTCCATATTTCAAAATATACCAATTTCATTCATGAATACTGTTGCCACATTTTGCACAGGGGTGCCATGTTTTTGGTTTCTGCAAGTGAGCTGCTCTTTTCCTTCCCTGCTCCTCATTTTCCCTTTTCTTCTTCCTCTTCCTCGCAGCTTCATTCCCTCTTCTTCTTTCCCCCTTTCTTCCCCCAGTAAAACTTCAGCAAGTGTACCTTGAAAAGTTTCTAAGTGTTGGGGCGACACCCGACTTCGCAGCGAAGTCGGAGTGCGCCCCTCAAGTGGAGCGCAGTAGGGAACCCGAAGTGCGCACCAGGACAGGAAATAGTTGGAAATTTGACTAAGTGTCAAGGGCGACACCCGACTTCGCAGCGAAGTCGGGGTGCGCCCTTCTTCCTGGGCGCACTAGGGGAATGGTCTAGCAGAAAAACGGCTAAGTGCTGGGGCGACACCCGACTTCGCAGCGAAGTCGGAGTGCGCCCCTTTTCCAGTGCGCAGTCCGAACAGCGGACGAAGACAGCCAAGCACCGGTGCGCAACCCGACTTCGCAGCGAAGTCGGAGTGCGCCCTTTGACCGGTGCGCAGTTGGGTAAAGTCAACTCAGAAATTTGCTAAGGCAAGAAGGCCTTCCAACTGCGCTGTTTTCCTCCTGCGCAACCCGATAGCGCCCGAATTCCTGGCGAAGTTGGATAAGCTGCCTTTCAAGGCAGACACGTGTCACACCTCAACATCCGACAAGTATCCACCTTCGGGACTCGAGCCGAGACTTGACCGCGCAAGGACAAAGCATGGGCTTCACTACCGGTGCCATCTGTCACCATTTAAGCCGATGTGAAGTGCCATCTGCCGCACCTACCCGCATTCCTGCTGACCAAAGATTTGACCCAACGCGCTGCCACGTAGCTGTACCGCCTTCAGGGACACCATGCTTGCAAGGACAATCCGGCCCGACAAAAGTCAGCATTAGCAGCTCCTCAGCCGCTCGTGTCGGCTCATCGTCTTGTCTGGGACTTTGTGCCCATGAATGTAATCGGGGGGAAATTAGGCTATAAATACCCACCACATTTTCATTGTAAGGTGGTGGAAGGGGAATATATTGCTAGGGAACAATTGTAGTTGTGCGTTTGCCTCAAATACAGACATATACTTGGCTCTGCTTACTGTCTTTTATCTTGCATGCTGCCTCTCCTTGTCATTTCTGCCTCATGTTTCTTGTGTCATTGCTCGCTGTTGTACTGAACTCTGGACTCCAGCATTTGATGGCCAAGTATTCCTGGAATGCATAGATAGAGGATACATGAGATCGCTGATAGCTGTAGTTTCAATGTATGTTTGTAGATGAATGTTGTTAGTAGTGGTGATTGATTCGTTGCCGTGCTGCTTATTCCCCCCACCCAACTCCAATCACATTTGGAATCCCTTTCTGCACTTTTATCTCTTTCTGCACCTTTTTATCTCTTTCCTGCACTCTTATCTTAACCTAACCCCCATAGGAGCCGGCCTTCTCCGGAGATTGGCACGGAAGGCATTCCTTCCTTCCGGCCTTTCAATCTGGTGGGCGAATCTGGGCGCATTAACAACAAATCCTTTCCTCATGGCAGATTCGTAACCAACAGTTTCTCTGGCACGCCCGGTGGGACCAAGGTCCCATATTTCAAGAACGAATTTCTAACCCGTCTCCACCTGGCGCCAATAGTTTCTTGGCCTTACCCGGTGGGACATGGTAGTTTCCCGCCCCCAAACAGAATCGAAGTACTAGTGCTCGCTTCATTGCTGTTTAAAACCTGAGCACAAGGCGACTCTGCAAATTATCTGAACATTCTCTGAGTCCGTGAAGACCGGTCCTAACGCCTTCATGCAAACGAGAAGGTGGCGAGCAAGGAATCCGGAGAACCCGCCTGACTTTTACGAACTTGATATTGACGCTCCAGGCGAGCGCGTCAGGCTGGCTGATTACCAAGCTCGCGAAGAAGAAATCCAAGAAGAAGCCGAAGCTGAAATCCAAGAAGCCGAGGCTGAGATTGAAGAAGTTGAGGCCGAAGAAGAATCCACATCTTCGGACAGTTCCGATACCGAGTACACTACCGGGTCAGAAGCAGAAATGGCTGATCATCTAGATGATGATGACCTCTTCCCGGCGGTGGATTCTACGGGGCCCTTGGCCCTAGTCGGACAGCAAGTTGTGCCCCCTGCTGCCTTAAAGTCTATCCCTACGTACGACGGCTACGGCAAGACGGCGTATGAACACATCCAGGACATCCTTGCCCTGGCTGCGCTACACTCCATTACTGACGAAAGTGTGAAGACCCGTCTGCTAGCCCTTTCCCTAAGGGGAAAGCTTCTCTACTGGTGGAGATCACTGCCAGAGGGATCCATCACGGGGTGGCGACAGCTTAGCCGGCGAGCTCGTGAAAGGATGCAACGAGTCTGCTGATCCCTCTTCTTTGCTGCATCAGTTCCAAAGTATTCAGAGACACCCCCAAGAGGAGGTGTCAGACTTCAACATCCGGTTTGCGAGGTCTTGGAAACGAGTGCCTCGCGAACTCCGACCGTCAGCAGGTCAGGCCGCCTACTACTACCTGAGGTCTTTCAACTCAGACATTTGCCTGCTGCTGAAGGTTGCCAGAATCAACACGTTCCCCGCTCTGTACGAAGCTGCCCAGCAAGCTGAAATGGATATCATCTCCATCGGCAGGCTTCCGCACAGAGTGCAACCGCCCATCTACCCTGATTTTCCCCGATCGCAGTACCCGTCAGCTTCTGGTTCGGAGCCGTCCACCTCAGGACAGCAACCCCAGCAGCAATGGAATCCGGCGCCGGTCGTGAACCCTTACGGCCCGCCGCAGATTCATTATCCGCCTCCCCGTCCTCCGCGTTTTCCAGCACTTCCTGCTCCCCCGCAGCATGCACAATATTCAACTCCTCCTCCATTGGCTGCATTGCCTCCCCCAGCTCAGTTGCCGCCGCCTCCTGGCCATGATATTCAGAATCAAATCCTACAGGAGGTACGGGCCCTGGCCTCTGGCTATCACACCATGTCTAACGACATGACTGTCCTGAAAAAGAAGCAGGCCCAGATGGACCTGGCTCCAAGGAGGCCATATCCGCCCCCGCATTAACAAAGGATCGGCCCCCCGAGCAACAATTGCAACGGCGGCCCCCTCCGAGGAATGCTGCCATTGAGGATGAACCTGGTACATCTGACCAGGTCAACTGGTGCACCACGTGCAATGACCCGCATGATGAGGAAGATTGTACACTACATCAACACTACCTCCAGACCTTGGCCGGCAGCGCCATAGAGGACGAAGAACTCTACATGATCCTGGGCGACGAAAGCAATTTCGCCGTTTCAGATGAAGTTCCGATGCCGCCGCCTACCAAGGAAATCAAGAAGTCTGCCGAAGCTGCAGCCAAACCCTTAAAGGTGTACGCCAGAAGAGACAAGGCGCAACCTGAGGAGATACCGCCCTACAAGAGGTTGTGGCCCTACACAGCCAAAGAAAAGACTCCTCCGGCGAAGACTCCCGCAGTCAAGCCGCCCATAGCCAAAGCTCTTCCGGCTAAAGCTCCCGCTGCTCAGCCTCCAGCTGAAACAAAAGAACAAGCTCAGGAGAAGCTGAGATATCCGTCTCTGACCAAGAGACAGAGAGTTGAGGCCACTCAACAGTACCGGACGAAGTATGAGCCGGCAAAAGAAGCGGAAGGAGCTAGCACTTCAGGCTACAGCATAGTAGACGAGTTGAAGAGAACTCCCGCAAGAATCAGCATGTACGATGCTCTTCAGCTCCCAGGCCAGGTTGATCTGTTGCAAGAATCTCTGAAAATCATGAAGAACGGCAAGCAGATACAGCCCGCTGTCCTGGTGCAACCCCTGACAGTCTCAGCCACTGGGAAGAACAGACCACCTCCCTTCTATCTGTCATTACGGATGCAAGGGCACATAGTACACAACTGCATGGTGGACTCTGGTGCTTCCACGACCGTAATGCCGAGAGCCGTCTGCGATGAAATCGGGATGGAGTACACAAGGAGCAGCCAAGGCGTGCTGCAACTAGACGGCACCCCTGTCAAGACAGTCGGTGTCATAAAAGACATCCCTATTCGGCTGCACAAAGCTCTCGACATCGTGGTCATCCAAGAGGTTGTGGTCGTCGACTTGGAACCCTACTTCGGCATGTGTCTCTCCAGGGAGTTCACTGCGAAGTTGGGCGGGTATCTGTCTCTGGACTACTCTCACATGGAAGTACCCTTCAAGGGAAGGAGGCTGAAGATTTTCAATGAAAAGCCTTCCACCTACTTAGTAGAGAAGATACCCGGAGAAGAGCCTGAGGATTGCATGGTTCAGCTGACGGAGGAGGAATTGGTGACAGTGGACATGACGGAGCAAGCTCTCGAGCAGCTGCAAGTAGAAGATGAATTCTCCTTGCGGGACTTCAACGCCGTGATTGAAACAGAGCAAGGCTGCTACACCATTGTTCAGCCTGAGAGGCTTGACAAGTCAGCCAGAAGAGAAGTAGGACCTGCACCTGAGAAGTTGTGGAAGCTTTTCTTTGATGGCGCACGATGCAAAAATGGCGCCGGTGCTGGAGTACTTTTGGTTTCCCCAACCGGGATCCAGAAGGATTACACCTACAGGCTGGCTTGGAGCTGTACCAACAACGCGGCGGAGTACGAAGCCCTATGCTTGGGTTTGCGAAAGGCGGAGAGGTTGGGAATCAAACATCTGCAGATCTACGGAGATTCAGAGCTAGTATGCCACCAGATCACGAACAAGTGCGCCTCCAAAAAGCACTACCTCAAGGCGTACCGAAATCGGGTCTGGGATCTAATGGAGTCTTTTGACTCGTTGAATGTCAAGGCTATCTCACGAGAGAAAAACAAGCATGCTGACATTCTGGCGTCTGTTGGAGCCAGGTACGTTCCGGCTGATGACACTGTCCAGAAGCCGAAGCCGGTTCGTACCATTTACAGGCCTTCTGTGCCTGATAAGGACACCCACTGGCAGGTGTTCAGTTGTGACGAGGAGATCGTCACATTTTTGGTAAATGAAGCCTATTCAATCGAAGGTAGAGACCCTGATGACGAGCAATATGAGGGGTTGATACAATTGAAAAACAATCATGTCCCAAAAGGACTGATTACTCTTGAGAGTCTCTTTGATCAAAATGACAGAGCCATATCTCACCGGATCAAAGTAGACCCGAAGCAGTATGCCGACCTGGAGCTGGAACCTGGTAAATCAATCAAGGTCGGGACAGACTGCACCACAGAGGAACTCGAGCAGATCAGAGCATTATGTCAAGAGTTCCCTGACATAGTAGCCTGGAGCTACCAAGACTTGAAGGGGTATGACAGAGAAATAATCCAGCATACCATTGAGCTAGAAGATGGCGCCAAGCCATTCCGGCAAAAGCAGAGGGCCGTCAATCCAAAAATCGAGGCCATGATGAAAGCCGAGCTCTTGAAGATGCTGGAGGCTAAGATCATCTACCCCATCAAGCATTCATCCTGGGTTGCGAACTTGGTTCCCGTGAGGAAGAAGAACGGAGACATTCGTCTTTGCGTGGATTTCAGAAATCTAAATCAGGCCTCCCTCAAGGACCATTACCCGCTTCCCCAGATCGATCAGATCCTCCATATAGTTGCTGGAGCCCAAAGATTTTCCCTCTTAGACGGTTTTTCCGGCTACAACCAGATATGGGTCAAGGATGAGGACCAAGCACAAGACGGCGTTCACCACCAAATGGGGAACGTTCGCCTATCAGCGCATGCCTTTCGGCTTATCCAATGTTGGCGCCACATTCCAAAGAGCCATGGACCTGGCCTTCCGAGAGTTGCTCAACAAAGTGATTGTCATCTACTTGGATGACATGACTGTTTTCTCTCACAAGCGAGAAGATCATGTTCCCCACCTGCGGCAAATATTCGAAAGGTGTCGAGAATTCGGCATCTCCATAAACCCGAAGAAATCTGTCTTCGCGGTGAAAGAAGGAAAGCTGCTGGGGCATGTCATCTCCGAAAAAGGCCTGGCTATAGATCCTGATAGAGCAGAGGCCCTCCTCCGCTTGCCCGCCCCAATCGACAAGAAAGGGCTGCAGTCCTTCTTCGGCCAAATCAACTTCGTGCGGAAGTTCATACCGGACTTCGCACAGGTAATCAAGCCTATGGCCGAGTTGCTGAAAAAGAATACAGAATTTCTGTGGACTGAAGAAAGGGAGCAAGCCTTCGAGGAGATCAAAGCTCGCATTGCACAAGCACCGGTGTTGATCAACCCGGATTACTCCAAGGATTTCATCCTGTACGCGGTGGGAGAACCAGAGAGTTACGCCGCAGTCCTGACCCAAAAAGGAGAAGATGGCGAGGAGCGCCCCATCGCGTTCCTGAGCCAAGTGATACAGCCGCACGAAGAAAAGTATAACTTTATAGAGCGGCAGGTTCACGCTGTCATGAAATCTCTCCGAAAGTTCAGGCACTTTGTCTCCCAGAGTAGGATCACTGTCTTTGTGATCCACCCGGACGTTCGAAGCTTCATCATACAAGGAGAGCCGGGTCACAAGAGAGCAGGATGGATTGCCAAAATCCAGGAGTTTGACATCGAAGTGCGGCCAACCAAGCTAATCAGAGGCCGAGCCTTGTGCCAGGAGCTAGCCCGAAGCGCGGCAGCCGAGATATCCGCCTGTGAGTGGGAGGATCCAGCAACACGCATCAACCTAGCCAACTCCTTACCCGAGGAGTGCGACTGGACAGATGAACTGGTGAGATATTTCTGCACCGGAAGATGTCCAGACCACATGAATGCCTCACAAAGAAGGAGGTTTCGGCTAGGTGCACTGAAGTACACTCTTCGCCCCGAGGGGCTTTACTTTAAAAACATTGACGGCATCCTGTTGCGGTGCGTCAGAAAAGCAGACCAGTCTAGGGTCCTTGGAGAATTTCACTCCGGGATGCCTGGGGGTCACCATTCCGCAAGGCCCACGGCCTTGAAAATAATCAGAGCTGGGTACTACTGGCCCACTCCGTTTACAGACGCTCATGCGGTCTGTACCAAGTGTGATCAATGCCGCAGATTTTGCTAGCAGAAACAGAAAAGCACCCCTGCCTCTTCAACCGATCCAAGCCGAGACTCCTTTTCAGCAATGGGGTCTGGACTTCATCGGGGTGATTTCGCCGAACTCTGCAGCGGGCCACAAGTTTATCTTAACCGCCACCGACTACTTCACACGGTGGGCAGAGGCGATCCCCACAAAGAACGCCGACCAAGAGACGGTCATCAGATTCCTTGAGAGCCTGATTACCCGTTTCGGGGTCCCCGAGTCAATAGTGACGGACAATGGTCCGGGGTTCGCAGGCGCGGTACTCACGGAGTACACCAGCAAATTCGGCATCTATCACAAGATGTCTTCCAACTACTACCCGCAGGGGAACGGTCTCGCCGAGTCCACCAACAAGAATCTACTGAAGATCATCCGAAGGACAGTGGAGAATAACAAGAGGACTTGGCACCTACTCCTGGATCGGGCGCTATGGGCGGACAGAATTTCATTCAAGAAGTCCATCAAAACGTCCCCTTATGCGCTCGTGTACGGCAAAGAAGCTGTCTTGCCAACGCACATTGAAATACCCGCTCTCTGGATGCTTGATGAGGAAAGAGGCAGCGGGGATCCAGTAGAAGACAGACTTTGCCAACTGCTGCAGTTGGAAGAAGACAGAGAGAAAGCGTACCAAGCCTTCACCAAACACGCTGAAGCAACTCAAGGCTGGTTCGCAAAAGGCACCACTGCCCGAGTTTTCAAAATCGGGGACCTGGTGCTGAAATGGGACTCGTTGAAGGCGAAACCCGGCAACCATGGAAAGTTTGACGCCCTCTGGGAGGGCCCCTATCAGATTGCCCGGGTGAATCAGTTCAACGCATATGCGCTCCGGGACATGGAGGGACATCCTCTCCCCATTCCCGTCAACGGGTTCCACTTGAAATTGTACCACCACTGAAGGCACCCGAAAGGGGTCCTTCTTTGTACAGATTTCCTTTGTTTTGTGTTTTCGATTTCCAGCATGTAAATACTTCAGTTGTTTTTCAGTTTTATTTTTCCAAGTAGCCTAAGTCTGAGGCAAATGCCCGACTTCGCAGCGAAGTCGGGCAGCGCTCATCGAATGGGGCGAAGTAGGGAAGAAAGCAGTTGAAGAAAGGGCTAAAATGTCTAAGTCTGACCGCCCAACCCGACTTCGCAGCGAAGTCGGGCTGCGCCCTCTCCAAAGGGCGCAGTCGGGTAGCAGACTACAAAGAGACGCCAAGTGTCACACTGCGCCCCAGTTGCTGGGCGAAGTCGGATTGCGCCCGTTTTTCGGGCGAAGTTCGACTTGCGCCCCAATTTCGGGCGCACCCTGGGTGATCCAATAAAAGAAGCTGAAAACGCCCAAGTCTATCCAAGAGCGCCCGTTTTTCGAGCGAAGTTCGATTGTGCCCCGATTTTTGGGCGAAGTCCCGCGCCGCATAAAAATCGGAAGTTCGCAAAAGCGAAAGTTCGACTTGCGCCCACTTTTGGGGCGAAGTCCGACTTGCGCCCGATTTCCGGGCGAAGTTCGGCACATGTTGGGTTATGGACTATAAAGTTTCTTTGAAGAGTGTGCCCGAATGGTGGCGGTGACGTCAGCAACGACACAACAATCGAGGAGGCTTTAAATGATTGCGCAATTACCAAAAAAGATGCATTTAAAGGGTAAGGTGCGTTTTGGGCCAATAAAGCACGCTTTTCTAAAAAAGCCCATGCACAGCCGCCAAAATCATAACGTCTCCACCAACCCAGAGTTAACTGCCCTAACTCCCTCCCTCGCGCCATTAATGATTGCAGTCGCTATCTACAAAAGGACCCTGGCACGGCCAGAAAATTCATAAGTGTTCGAGCTGACTCCCGGACTGCAGAATCTGACAAGCTCAGAAGCTGTCGTTCCCGTCTCTGATTGTTTCGACAAGGATGGATAAGGGAAAAGCGCCCGTACAGGCGCCATCAAGTGCAGAATCTCACGAAGCTGAGTCTCCAGAGTCGAGCGCTCATGAGAGCGCAGCGCCGCAGAAGGACAAGAAAGGAAAATCTAGGACGAAGAGGCGCGTAGTTGGCCAGACTCCGCCGCCACCCATCAACCGCTTGTCCGGGTACAAAGATGGTTCTTTTTCCATCAGCCTCTCGAAGCTGCGTCTGACTATCGCAAAGTGGGTGGATAAGGTTTCGCCTTCCCACCATCTCGGAGCGGCGTTCAAATCAAACCTTTATTGGTTCCTGTGCCCTCCGACTCACTGGTGCCCGGAGCTGGTAGAAGCGATTGCTGAATACTACAAACCAGCTGCGCGGCAGATCTGCGATAATAAAGGAAGGGTGTTGTTCACTCTCTTCCGAGAGAGCATCCAGCCAGCATTCGCCCCAGGGCTTCAGTACAGCCCAGACGCAATTATCAGAAGGGTGAACATCGAAGAGCAGACCGGCCGATTTTCGCAGACAAAGCGAATGAGAGAGTTCCTAGACTCCGAGCTGAAGACTCCGCTGAATGCTGGACAGTGGCCGACTGGCCCCATACCGCTGGACCGATTCGAAAACAGATATATTTATATCATCCTGGCGTGGGTCCTCGGCTGCGACTCAGACAGGGTGGTGCGACCTTTTCAGCTGGCGATGGCCGAGTGCATCCTGCACGGGGAGTTTTACGACTCCACGGCGCAGAAAAGCGGGAAGCGCCCAATCTTCTACGACTGGGCGGACTGGTTAGCCTACGCAATTCATGCGAGCTTGGTGAGACTGCAGCAGAAGCAGTCGACGGACTTCCGGTTTTGCTCTTTTCTCACATGGCTATGCCTGTACCACATGCATCACCGGATGAACGTCCCCAACCTGAAGAAGCTGAGCGAACAAGGAGAGCCGCTCCCCGTGTACGAGTGGACTGAGGCCCTGTACCGGAAGGGCTCATTTTATGATTTCAATGTTCAGTTTCTGGGCCAGGCCATGGGATTGTTTAACCGGGGCGCGACTCGCCCACCAGCGGCTATGACGAAGTATCTGTGGAACAATGAGTTCGGAGATACCTTCAGGCTGACTCAGGGCATTGTCGTCCGAATCTACGGATTCAAGGGAAAGCCATGTTTGCTGCCCTACTTCTGCACAGATCACCAGTTCGGGATGGAGGTGGCGCGGCAAATGGATTACGTCGAAGAGGAATTTGGCCAGGGAAAAAAGAGGGGTCACATATTCAAATATCCTATGACCTGGGCCAATATTCAAGTCTTCGAAATCGGGCAGCACGTTTATCTCGAGCGGGAGCTGATGGAAATGGGCCTGATTATGCTGCCCCAACGCTGGAAGTATGACCCAATCGGGGTCCGGGGAAAGTTCACGCACATCTGTCCTAGAGCTGAAATCATGCAAGAAAGAAGGAACAGGACAGGTGCGGACCTCCACTGGCGCATTCATTTGATGCAGTCATGGCCACCATGGCATGAGTTTTACTGTGAGGAGGTCACTTACGATCCTGATCGAAACCCGGACCATCGAATGGAGTCAGCCGGATTCAAGAAGTTCCTCGCTAAGGTGGCGCCGCTCAACTGGCATAAGGACAAAATCCTCGAATGCTGGAAGATGAGGTGTCGCACGCAACACGACAAATCAAGCCGGAGGAACCTTGCCGTTGATGATGAGTTTTCGGCACTTTATGATCAACATGTCGACACGTGGCAGCCCTTTGAATTTCGCAATTGCGTCCCCGAGGCGCAAATATAAGGTATAAAAGAAGGGCTACCTCTCAGTCATTATCAACCCCAGCGACTTCCAGCGCAACTCCATCCAGCAGCCAAGTGGGCCCGATGCAGCCTGTAGCTCCTGTGGCAGTGCCCGAAGCGGCGCAAAGGTCAGAGCGGTCAACTCCTGAGCTGGCTCCTCCAGCAGAAGCAGCGTCAGTACCGCCCACCAGCGGACCGAGTGCGGCAGGTATTCTCCCAGCGCGACCCAGGTACAAGTTCACCGTGGGGACATCAGCACCTGCCGCTCCTTTATTGCCGCTTCCTTCTGGACCAGCCACAGCAGAAAAGAAAAAGAAAAAGGTCGAGAGGACCAAGCGTCCTAAGGAGCCAGTGCAGCCATCAGCCGCGGAACAGCCGCAAGCAGCAGCACCGGAGGTTGTCTCTTTAGACAGCCCCGAACCAGAAGCAGACATCCAGGCTGCGACCATCCCTTCAGCGTCGGCTCAGGCGGAGCCCGCAGGTACGTCCTCTGTGCCACTTGCCCAAGTCCGCGTCGGCCCTGCAAAAACCCCATCTCCCACTTCATCAGGGCAAGCCGTAGCCGCGCCTTCCGCTTCTCAAGCTACCCCGCCGTCTAGCGGCCTGCATTCATTCGACCAGTTTGCTCAGGATCCCAACGCCTTTCAATCCCTGAGCCAAACCCTAGAGCTCTTCCCCGCAGCTAGCATCGAAGCTGCTCCCTCATCTCCGCATCCTTCACCCCGGTCAACCGAAACCCTACCAGCGCCATCCACTCAGACTCCTGTCACCCCTAGGACCCGGTCGCCCTCAAAGGTTACTACCCCCTCTGGTATCCCACCTACTTCATTGTTCGCGGGAAAAATGCCGCAGCAAGCCCAGGCGTTGGAAGACCTCAATTTCTTGGACATCACCGAGGACCAGCCTCTGGCAGTAAGAGCCGTGGGGGGATCAGCCTCCTTTCTCCAAGGAGTCAAGCGCAGAAGGGCCGAAGAGATAGCCGCCCCGGTCAAGCGCACAAAGTTCGACCTAGATCGGAGAGTGCTTACTACAGAAAAGCTGATTCCTAAAGTGAAGAAGCCTCTCCGCGATATGACCGAGGCAGACTATGAGCTTCAGACAAAGGAGAAGAACTTCGATGATATCAACGAAGAATACGAGATCCGCGGTATTCGCCGTAGAACAGACAACCTCCTTGTCAAGCATCTCGAGACCCAGGAGGCGCTTTTCCAGCTGCAGAATACCACAAGGCAGCTCGAAGAAGACTTGGCTAGGGCCACTGCGCAGTTGGGGTCAGCGCAGCAAGAAGTAGAAGATCTTAAGGCTCAGCTGGCCGCCGCTCAGCAGACAGCCGAGCAAGAGAGAAAAGCAGCGCTAGAGCAGGTTTCACAACTGCAAGATTCGCTGAAACAGGCACAGTCGCAGCTCGCAGAGAAAGCATCACAAGCGACGGCCTTTTCAAAGAGCAAGGCAAAGGAGATGCGCGCTAGTCTGCTACAAGGTTGCAAGCCCAACCTTGTCAAGTCCTTGTCAGTTCTGGATTTCTTATCCAGAATTGAAGAAGTATCTGCCCAGGGCAAGCCTGTGGTAGAGGAAGCCGAACACCAGGCGAGGCAATGGCTAGACCTGGCTATGAAACTTGAGAAATTAGAGCGCGATGGCTTCCGAATCTCCCCCATGTCCCAACTTGCCTCAGAGTGGGCAGATGCAAGGGTAACCTTGCACACTTATTTTGCTAGGACAGAAAAAATCAGAACGGCCAGGAAGGCGCTAGACGCCTTGGAACATGAAAGACACATTCTCCTGGCACCTTTTCACATTCTGTCCGAGCACGGGTGTCCGAGCTATGTTAGAGATGACGAGCTCCTCACCCTTGAGCAGGTAAAGGAGAACTGGCTGTCCTTCGAGGCAGATACAGCTGAAATCGATAGCTGGACAGAGCCAGTTCAAGAAGCGCAGGTCGCTCAAATGGTGGCGAAGTATGCAAGATCAACTCTTCTCTTGAGGAGTTGGGCAAAAGATATAACACCATTGACCTGCACGCGGTCGCTGCATTCCACGCAGTACTCAGAGAAATCAGCGACCCCACTCCCTTCCAAGCCGCAGCCTGGGATCAAGCTAAGGCTGCGCTCGAACGCATAAGCATGCAGGAGGCAGAAAGTGGAGAGCCTTCAGATTCAGAAGGCGAGACTGAGGAGGCAACTGGTGAAAGCGAACCTGAAGAAGAACAGTTGCCCCAAGGAAAGAGACCAGAGCAGCAGAAGGCAGGGGAAGGAAGTTCCTCTGCACCCAAAGGATAAAGGCATGGTTCTTTGCGTCGAGGCGAGCTCGACACCCCGCGAGCCGCCAGGAATGTTGCCACATTTTGCACAGGGGTGCCATGTTTTTGGTTTCTGCAAGTGAGCTGCTCTTTTCCTTCCCTTCTCCTCATTTTCCCTTTTCTTCTTCCTCTTCCTCACAGCTTCATTCCCTCTTCTTCTTTCCCCCTTTCTTCCCCCAGTAAAACTTCAGCAGGTGTACCTTGAAAAGTTTCTAAGTGTTGGGGCGACACCCGACTTCGCAGCGAAGTCGGAGTGCGCCCCTCAAGTGGAGCGCAGTAGGGAACCCGAAATGCGCACCAGGACAGGAAATAGTTGGAAATTTGACTAAGTGTCAAAGGGCGACACCCGACTTCGCAGCGAAGTCGGGGTGCGCCCTTCTTCCTGGGCGCACTAGGGGAATGGTCTAGCAGAAAAACGGCTAAGTGTCGGGCGACACCCGACTTCGCAGCGAAGTCGGAGTGCGCCCCTTTTCCAGTGCGCAGTCCGAACAGCGGACGAAGACAGCCAAGCACCGGTGCGCAACCCGACTTCGCAGCGAAGTCGGAGTGCGCCCTTTGACCGGTGCGCAGTTGGGTAAAGTCAACTCAGAAATTTGCTAAGGCAAGAAGGCCTTCCAACTGCGCCGTTTTCCTCCTGCGCAACCCGATAGCGCCCGAATTCCTGGCGAAGTTGGATAAGCTGCCTTTCAAGGCAGACACGTGTCACACCTCAGCATCCGACAAGTATCCACCTTCGGGACTCGAGCCGAGACTTGACCGCGCAAGGACAAAGCATGGGCTTCACTACCGGTGCCATCTGTCATCATTTAAGCCGATGTGAAGTGCCATCTGCCGCACCTACCCGCATTCCTGCTGACCAAAGACTTGACCCAACGCGCCTGCCACGTAGCTGTACCGCCTTCAGGGACACCATGCTGCAAGGACAGTCCCGCCCGACGAAGTCAGCATCAGCAGCTCCTCAGCCGCTCGTGTCAGCTACTCGTCTTGTCTGGGACTTTGTGCCCATGAATGTAATCGGGGGGAAATTAGGCTATAAATACCCACCACATTTTCATTGTAAGGTGGTGGAAGGGGAATATATTGCTAGGGAACAATTGTAGCTGTGCGTTTGCCTCAAATACAGACATATACTTGGCTCTGCTTACTGTCTTTTATCTTGCATGCTGCCTCTCCTTGTCATTTCTGCCTCATGTTTCTTGTGTCATTGCTCGCTGTTGTATCGAACTCTGGACTCCAGCATTTGATGGCCAGGTATTCCTGGAATGCATAGATAGAGGATACATGGGATCGCTGATAGCTGTAGTTTCAATGTATGTTTGTAGATGAATGTTGTTAGTAGTGGTGATTGATTCGTTGCCGTGCTGCTTATTCCCCCCACCCAACTCCAATCACATTTGGAATCCCTTTCTGCACTTTTATCTCTTTCTGTACCTTTTTATCTCTTTCCTGCACTCTTATCTTAACCTAACCCCCATAGGAGCCGGCCTTCTCCGGAGATTGGCACGGAAGGCATTCCTTCCTTCCGGCCTTTCAATCTGGTGGGCGAATCTGGGCGCATTAACAACAAATCCTTTCCTCATGGCAGATTCGTAACCAACAAATACCAGATAAGGTCTTTGATCCAAATGGGTTTCTATCAACCACATGACAATCCTGCTTGGAGGAAATGCCCAAATGTTGTCGAGTATGTCTTGGGTACCGAATCACCAAATCATTCAATAGCCAGTTTATAGTTTATACCCCTATAGGACCACCTGTATATCAAACATCACATAAGCAAGGGCAGTATGGCCAACCCATACAATATGGGCAAGTACCTCAATCGTCTCAATTTATTCACCAAAGAAATCTTGTAACGTTCTCTCAATAAGGATACCCCACCCATATGACCCAAATGCCCAGCGCAAAATTCCAACACCCTTCCCCACTACAGTTGCCCCAATATCCATAATTTCCCCAGGATCCCCAGTGTCAACAACTCCCTCAAGTCCAACAAGAATTGCAAATGCAACTGGATGAACTCAAGTATATGGTTTCAACTCTTCAATCATTCTATTCACAAAGTATGAACTCAATGCATGGAACAGATCAATGCAGAGAAATTTTCAAATGGCTAATCAAGGGCACTCGTTGCCATATTTTGCAAGGGGTGTAAAATTTGAAAAATTTCTGAAAATTCTGCTATCTTCCAGATTCGGCCCTAAATCGCAGCAGCTAGGCAGCGATTTGAAGCAAACCTTCCGGTTTAGGGCGCTATAGAGCAAATCTGGAAGGGTTTTAAAAATTGATGTTTGTTTGTTTGTTTTTTGTCTAAGTGTAAAATCCTCCCCAGAGCGCTGCAGTTTGGAGCGCTTTGGGGTAATTTTGCCGGCCTAGAGCGCTATGGAGCATTTCCGGGCAGTTGGGAGAAAGGAGGAGAAAAGCAGCCCAAAAAAATCTAAGTGTAAGAGTTGCCCCAGAGCGCTGCAGTTTGGAGCGCTCCAGGGCAGATTCTCCTTTCCTGGGCGCTATGGAGCACTTTTAGGCCTAATTGCAAAAAATATATAAGAAGTGCTATTTTTGACTAAGTCTGAAATTTTACCCCAAATCGCTGCAGCTCCGAGCGCTTCCGGGCATTTTTTTGTTCCTGGAGCGCTTTGGAGCAATTTTGGTGCTGCCAAGGAGGAAGCAAGAGAGCGCAAAGTTTTCTAAGTAAAAAGTGCCCCAGATCGCTACAGTCTTGAGCGCTCCAGGGCAAATTTGTTGAGGATGAGCGCTCTGGGGTCATTTTTCGGCACTTAGTGGAAAATTTGGGAAAGGGTCAATTTTGGCTAAGGGACAAAATGCGCCCTAAAGCGCTGTCATTTGGTAGCGCTAGAGGGCAAGTCTCTCCTTCTAGAGCGCTTCAGGGCAACTTTTCCTTGTTCAAGATCGAAGCAGCCAGCCAGCTCCAGGGTAGTAAGCAGCGTTTCTTTTCGAGCATTTTGAGGTGGTTTCCCGCCCAAATTTTGCCAGCTAAGCAGCTATTTTCCCCTGAGGTAAAAGGTCAAGATTTTTCGGGATCAGGGCCTGTTTCAGTACAGCCAAGGCCATACTCAAGTATCACGGTGGGTGACCATTGAAGACAAACAGTAGCGGGCATTTGAGGCAAAGTACCGCTACATCCACCACATTAATGGGCCATCCCCTCCCAGCTACCGAATCTGTCAAAGGCCATACCAGAATCAGGGAGAACCATGCTTCAAGTACAGCTACGGCCGACAAAGATCAAATATGGCCGCTTTTTACAGCTTTTGCAGGTTTGGGTATTTGTGCCCACGTTGTAATCTGGGGGGAAATTCTGCTATAAATAGCAGTTCATTTTATTGTAATAGGGGGGAACATATTGCTAAAGAAAGCTGTTGTAACTAAGACTGTTTGCTTCAAATACAATCCATACTTTGGCTCCAATTGTGTCTCTTTCTTTTATGCTGCCTTATTCGTGTCATTTCTGCATTTACTCATTTATTTTTCTGATTGCTGTCATTCTGAACTCTGGATCGCAGCATTGGCAATTATCTGAGCCTGGAATGCATGTTTAAGGATACATAGGGAAGAATCTCATAGCTGGTTTCTGTTACATGTATTGTTTTGATTGTTGTTGGTTTAGTTGCTAGTTAGTGACTGTGCTGCTTGTTCTTTCCCAAAGCTGAATACCACCGTTTCTATCCCTTATCTCTTTTATTTCTTTCCAGTTCTCTTATCTTGAAACCGAAAAGTTACATAGGAAGCCGGCCTCCTCCGGAGATTGGCGCGGAAGGCATTCCTTCCTTCCGGCCTTTCAAGCTGTTGGGCGAATCGAGGGCGCAACGACAACAAATCCTTTCCTCATGGCAGATTTGTAACCAACAGTACTTTTCTGGCACGCCCGGTGGGACCAGTCCCACCGCATAAGCAGCATTGAAGGTGTCGATGTTCACTTCATTGCTGACGGTTTTTGAACATCTGGCGACTCTGACTCTGTCGAACTCAGACACCCTCCAAGTCTCGCGGACCGGTCCAAGCATATCCTGTCTTCATGCAAACGAGATGGAGAGTAAGAAATTCTGAAGAAGAACCCGAGTATTACGAGCTCGACATCGACGCTTTTGGAGAGCGTCCCCGGCTAGTAAGAACACACGTTTCTCGGGACGGATCATCATCAAGGGAAGCTGAAGTTGCCGAACAAGGTCCAACTCCAGATAGCACTGCAACCGGCTGCCCCCCAGGTCCGCCCAACTCTCCAGATCATCCGATTGCTCCTGAGCAATTCAATTGGCAGCAACAAGTGCCGGAAGAACCTGTTCAACCGGACCCGCTGCAGCCTCCGCCATTACCGCCAAATCAAAACGCCAATATGGCGGATCAAAATCAAAATCAGCAGAATGACATGTTTCCTGCTTGGGATTCTGCTTCTCCACTGAACTTATTGGGAGATGATCCAATTCCGCAAGCGGCCATGAAGGCCTTGCCCACGTTCGATGGAAACGGAAAGACGGCCTATGAACACATGCAAGACATCGTAGCTTTGGCCGCGTTTCATCGCATCACAGACGAGAGCGTCATGGTTCGATTGCTCGCTCTTTCACTAAGAGGAAAGCTCCTGTACTGGTACCGGTCCTTGCAGCCCGGGTCCATCACCAGTGGCCGAGTTGGCCGAACGTTTGGCCAGGAGTTTTAATGAATCCGCTGATCCATCGTCCCTCCTGCATCAATTTCAGTCAATCCAAAGACACCCGCAAGAGGAAATAGCGGACTTTAATGTGAGGTTTGCTAGATCATGGAAAAGGGTGCCCAAGGAGCTGCGGCCAAGTGACGGTCAAGCGGCGCATTACTATCTTAGATCTTTTAATGCCGATATGGCCATGCAGATCAAGGCCGCTCGCGTTAATACCTTTCCTGCGCTGTATGAGCTAGCTCAGTTAGCGGAACAGGACTTGATCTCTGTTGGCAAGCTTCCACATAGAATGCCGACGCCGATTTATCCTGACTTCCAACAATCCACTCAGTATCCTAGTGCATCCGCTCAGCCATATTCAGCATCTTCTTCCTCTTCGCATCCTGCTGTGCCGTGGAATCCCGCGCCTGCGATTACCCACTATCCCCCTCAAATACATCAGTCTACTCCACCTCCACCACCGCTTACAACGACCCCGTCGTATCCCTCACTGCCTCCTCCTCCTCCCGCTGCTCCGCTATACCCTCCATTGCCTTCGGCCCCGCCGTTGGCTCCATTGCCACCACCCGCTTCAGCGGCTCCTCTAGCCGTTGATATCCAAGCAAAGTTGCTGCAAGGGATGGAAAATCTCAATTCTGTCTATCGGACGCTGTCCAACGACATGGCAATCATGAAGAAGAAGCAAGCTCAGATGGAGTTTGCTCCCAGAAGGTCCTACCCTCCTCCGGCACTGACAAGAGATCAAGCGACAGCCCAAGATAACAGACCTCCTGCAAGGAACGCTGCCATTAATGAGGGACCGAGCACTTCTGACCCTGTGCACTGGTGTTCGACCTGCAATGATCCTCACGGCGAGAGTACCTGCATGTTTCATCAGCATTATGTGCAGACCCTGGCGGGTACTCGGCCGAGCAGTGACCTGGAGGACCAAGTGAATATGCTTCGAGAAGAGGATCACGACTTAGTGGTCCCTGAGGAGGAGAAGGTGTCCCTTTTGACCAAAGATGGTAAAAGGCCAATTGAGGCAGATGCGGCTCAAATGCAACCGTTAAAGGTGTACACGAGGAGGAACAAGGAGCAGCCCATGGCTAAAGCTCCCGACAAGGACCCTGTACCGCCGTCGGCAAATGAAAAGAATGTCCCTCAGAGGGCTCTAGCTCCCGCGGCTCCACTTCAAGTCGAGACAAAAGAACAAGCGAGGGAGAAACTCAAGTACCCTTCGCTGACCAAACGGCAGAGGGTTGAAGCAACGCAGCAGTACCGTAGCAAGTACGAAGCTGCAAAGGAGATAGAAGGGCCTGCCGCTTCGGCCTACAACATTGTTGAGGAACTCAAGAAGACCCCGGCCAAAATCAGTATGTATGATGCCCTTCAGCTCCCTGGCCAGGTTGATTTGCTGCAAGAATCTTTGAAGTCTGTAAAAGGAGGTAAAGCGCAACAACCAGTACTGGCCCAACCATTAACCAGTTCAATCACCGGGAAGAATAGACCACCGCCGTTCTATCTATCCTTGCGGATGGAAGGATACGTGGTGCACAATTGCATCGTTGATTCCGGCGCCTCAACTACAGTCATGCCCAGGGCAGTTTGTGAAGAGATCGGCATGGAATATACACGGAGCAGCCAAGGCGTACTCCAGTTAGACGGCACTCCCGTGAAGACTGTCGGTATCATAAAGGACATCCCCATTCAACTGCATAAAGCTCCGCAGATCACAGTAATCCAAGAGGTCGTAGTTGTAGACCTAGAGCCCTATTTTGGCATGTGCCTCTCAAGGGAGTTTACCGCCAAGCTAGGCGGATATTTGTCTTTGGACTACTCCCACATGGAAGTCCCTTTCAAAGGAAGGCGAGTGAAGATCTATAATGACAAGCCTTCCACCTTCTTGGTCGAGAAGTTGCCCGAGGAGGGACAACAAGATGAGGCAGTTAACCTAGTGACAGAAGAAGTTGAGGAAGTGGACATAGTGGGTGAAACTATAAAAGAGCTGCAAGCGGAGGATGAATTCTCCTTGCTGGACTTCAATGCTATGATTGAGTCTGAGATCGGTTGCTATTCTATTAGTCAGCCCGAAAAGCCGAAACAGACGGCAAAGGAAGATATAAACCCTGCCCCTAATGAGCTATGGAAGTTGTACTTTGACGGTGCCCGATGCAAGAACGGCGTTGGGGCAGGGGTTTTACTTATCTCGCCTACAGGAGAAGAGAAAGCTTACTGCTACCGATTGGCTTGGAGTTGCACCAATAACGGTGCAAAGTATGAAGCCTTGTGCTTAGGGCTGAAGAAAGCAGAGAGGTTGGGAATCAAACAACTGCAAATTTTCGGAGATTCAGAGCTAGTCTGCAACCAGATTACCAACAAGTGTGCCTCGAAGAAGCATTATCTTAAGGCATACCGTAATCGGGTCTGGGACCTGATGGAATCATTTGAGGCCCTCAATGTCCGAGCTATTCCCCGAGAGAAAAATAGGCACGCAGACATCTTAGCGTCTATCGGAGCCAGATACTCCCCGGCTGATGATTTAATGCAGAAGCCTAAGGCGGTAAGAACCATTTACAGGCCTTCTGTGCCTGATAAGGACACCCACTGGCAGGTGTTCGATTCCGATGAGCAAATCATCAATTTTTTGATTCATGAAGCTAGCACAATCGAAGGTAGAGACCCCGATGACGAGGAATATGAGGGGTTGATACAGTTAAAAAACAACCATGTCCCCAAAGGACTAATTACCCTAGAGAGTCTCTTTGATCAAAATGACCGAGCAATATCGCATAGGATCAAGGTGGATTCCAAGCAGTACAGAGACCTGGAGCTTGAGCCAGGCAAGTCAATTAAAGTCGGAACCGATAGCACTCCAGAAGAGCTGGACCAGATTCAGGCCCTCTGCAGAAGGTATCCTGATATTGTGGCTTGGAGTTATCGAGACTTGAAGGGGTACGACCGAGAGGTTATCCAGCATACGATTGAACTTGAGGAAGGGGTTAAACCCTGTAGGCAAAAGCAGAGGCCGGTGAACCCGAAGATTGAAGTCTTGATGAAGGCCGAACTCTTGAAGATGCTCGAAGCAAAAATAATATATCCCATCAAGCATTCTTCTTGGGTCGCAAATCTGGTCCCAGTCAGAAAGAAGAACGGAGATATCCGCCTTTGCGTGGATTTCCGCAACTTGAACCAGGCCTCCCTCAAGGACCACTACCCGCTCCCGCAGATCGACCAAATTCTCCATGTGGTCGCAGGAGCGCAGCGGTTCTCTCTCCTAGACGGCTTCTCGGGATACAACCAAATTTGGGTGAAATATGAAGACCAGCACAAGACGGCGTTCACCACCAAATGGGGAACGTTCGCCTATCAACGGATGCCCTTTGGCCTGTCCAATGCAGGGGCTACGTTCCAGAGAGCCATGGATATTGCATTCCGAGAACTGCTGAACAAAATAATTGTAATATATCTAGATGACATGACAGTGTTCTCTCACAAGAGGGAAGAGCACAACTCTCACTTGGAACAAGTATTTGAAAGGTGTCGGGAGTTCGGCATATCTATTAATCCGAAGAAGTCAGTCTTCGCGGTGAGAGAAGGGAAGTTGCTGGGTCATGTCATCTCCGAGAAAGGCTTAGCAATTGACCCCGACAGAGCAGAGGCTCTGATGAAGCTCTCCATCCCAGTGAACAAGAAGGGTCTTCAATCCTTCTTCGGCCAGATCAACTTCGTGAGGAAGTTTGTGCCAGACTTCGCTCAAGTGATAAAGCCAATGGCCGAGCTATTAAAGAAAGATGTCGAGTTCATATGGACTGAGGAGAGAAAAAAGGCTTTTGAAGAGATAAAAGCCAGAATTGCTCAGGCCCCCGTGCTGGTTAACCCAGACTACTCCAAGGATTTCATCCTATACGCGGTCGGAGAGCCAGAGAGTTATGCCGCGGTTTTGACCCAGAAAGGAGATGACGGCGAAGAACGGCCTATTGCCTTCTTGAGCCAAGTAATCCAGCCGCATGAAGAGCGGTATAATTTTATCGAGCGGCAAGTGCATGCAGTCATGAGGTCTTTGAAGAAATTCAAGCACTTTGTCTCCCAGAGCCGGATTACCGTGTTTGTCATCCACCCCGATGTCAGAAATTTCATCATTCAAGGGGAACCGGGTCATAAAAGAGCTGGCTGGATCGCCAAGATTCAAGAATTCGACATAGAGGTTCGGCCCACCAAGCTTATCAGAGGCCGGGCCCTTTGCCAGGAACTGGCCAGGAGTGCCGCCGCAGAGGTGACCGCTTGTCAGTGGGAAGATCCTGTGATGGAGGCCGATTTTGCCAACTCCTCAGAAGAAGCCAGAGACTGGACCGATGACCTAGTGTGGTACTTCAATACTGGGCAATACCCTGATAATCTTGATGCCTCGCAAAGAAGGAGGTTCAGACTCAAGGCTCTGAAGTTTGTACTACGCCCCGAGGGGCTGTTTTATGCAAATATTGACGGTGTTCTCTTGCGATGCATCAAGGGAACAGAAAAAGAGAAGGTCCTCAAGGAATTCCACTCTGGAATGTCGGGAGGACATCTTTCAGGAAGGCCTACGGCCTTAAAAATCATCAAAGCGGGCTATTATTGGCCCACCCTTTTCGCCGATACACACGCAGTCTCTCAAAAATGTGAGAAATGTCAGAGGTTTGTTGGCCGCAACAAGAATGCTCCAATGCCCCTCCAGCCAATTCAGGTTGAAGCTCCATTTCAGCAGTGGGGCCTGGATTTCATCGGAACAATAACACCAAATTCTTCGGCGGGCCATAAGTTCATTCTGACGACCACTGATTATTTCACCAGATGGGCTGAGGCAATACCCACCAAGCATGCTGACCAGGAGACGGTTGTCAGTTTCCTAGAAAGTCTGATCACCCGCTTCGGGATTCCAGAAGCTATAGTGACAGACAACGGTCCAGGATTCGCAGGCGCTGCACTCACCGAGTTCACCTGCAGGAACGGGATTTATCATAAGATGTCTTCTAACTATTACCCGCAGGGGAACGGCCTGGCCGAGTCCACCAACAAGAACCTCATGAAGATCATAAAGAAGACGGTGGAAAGAAACAAGAGGACCTGGCACCTGCTACTAGACCGAGCGCTATGGGCGGACCGTATATCAATCAAGAAATCCATCGGGACATCTCCATATGCCCTCGTGTACGGGAAAGACGTCCTCCTACCTACTCACATTGAGATGCCTGCGCTATGGATGTTGGACGACGAAAAGGGCAACCTAGACCCACTGGATGCCAGACTTGCCCAGCTGATACAGCTTGAAGAAGAAAGAGAAAAAGCCTATGAGGCTTTTATGAAGCATGCAGGCTCTACCAGAAAATGGTTCTCAAGAGGGTCCACAACAAGGGTTTTCAAGGTCGGAGACCTGGTGCTCAAATGGGACGTCTGGAAGAACAAGCCCGGCAACCATGACAAATTCGATTCCTTCTGGGAAGGCCCGTTCGAGATTGCCCGGGTAAATCAGTTCAATGCCTTCGTGCTGAAGGATATGGAGGGTCACATCCTCCCGATTCCGGTCAACGACTTTCATCTGAAAGCCTACCACCATTGAAGAAAGAAGTACCGAGAGGTTCTGTCTGTACATATTTTATTTTTCTATCATTTCAATTCATTTGATTTCTGAATGTAAATATGTTTTTTTTAGTTTTTTTAAATTTTAGGCTGTTGAGCCAAGTGAGGTTTGACTCTCCTCCAAGTTTGAAAAGGGTTTGAGCAAAGAGAAAAGTCTCTAAGTGCTGAAAAATTCCCTCCGTCGCTCGCCTTCAAGGTAAAAGCCTCAAATCGCCGGTGTTTTTCAGCGATCTCGGGCAGAGAAAAGAAAAGGTAAATTCTCAGCCAAAGCGGCGAAATTTCCAAGTGTCAAAACTCTTGCCCTCCATCGCCCCAGATTGCGCGAGAATGTGTCAAATCGCCATGGGGTTGAGCGATTTGCGGCAAACAAAAGGAAAGAGAGCGGCGGATGTTTCAAAATTTTCAAAGTATTTTCGGCCCTCCGACGCTCGCCGAAGGCTTCCTCACCCCAAAGCGCCCCACTCTTACGGCGATATAGGGCGAATAGGCCAGCACTGCTAAGCAAAGACAGGGAAGAGAGTTTTCAAAAAATTCCTAAGTGTCGAAGTTTCCCTGAAGCGCTCGTCCAAAGCAAAAAAGCCCTGAAGCGCCCTTCTCTTCGGCGATCTGGGGCAAGATTTGGTGAGACAAGGCTTGGCGCCAAAGTCGACAAAATTTTTCTAAGTGTCAATATGCCCTCTAGCGCTCGCCCGAGGCAGAAAATGCCCCAAAGCGCTCCATACGAGGGCGATCCAGGGCTGGGTCCAAAGAAGATTTTTTTAAAAATGTTTAAACCCCCAAGGGCCCGGCCGGCTCGCGCCCCTATGCGCCCCATATCGCTCGGCCCCGGGGGGGGGGGGGGGGGGGGGGGGGGGCCCCCCCCCCCCGGCCCCCCAAAACCGGGGGTTTTAAAAGGGGGGAAGCTTCTAGGGATTTTAAAGTCCCATCCCACAGATTTTATGCATGGCCACCCTGTGAAAATAGATCAACGTCCACCAACTTCGTGCACTGGGTAATTAAAGCCGGACACTCGCCATTAAGATACGCCCATGCCGAGCTTGCCACTATAAAATCAGCTTCTGCAGAAGGTTTACCAGACGAAATTCAAAGTGCTTCAAGCTCCGGTAAAAAGTGAATTCGAATTTTACAAGGTACAGAGTTGCAGCTTGAGTTCTAACTTGCGTCATGGAAAAGAAGGGAGCTGGCAAGCAAAGTGCCGCAGCTGGACAGACAGCTAGAAGAGCACCCGAAAGCGCACAAGAAATTCAGAGAAAGGACAAGGGTAAGGCGCAGGCGTCTGAGGCAAATACAAGGAGGAGGGCTCAGCCAGAGCAAACTAAGCAACCTCCCCCGCCGCCCCTCGACAAATGGAATAGGCTCAGAGATGGACCTTATTCCCAGAACATAAACGATTTGCGGAGTACCATCAGAGCATGCAAGAACAGAGTTCCCAAGTCACACCCGCTCGCCGCAGCCTATCAGTCGCGCCTGTACTGGTTTCTATGCAGTCAGGTGCACCATTGCCCTGAGTTGGTAGCAGCAGTGGCAGAATATTACAACCCGGACACCCGGCAGGTCTGCGACTACAGGGGCACGCCCCTATTTTCCATTGACACGGAGACCATTGAGGCAGCTTTCGCGCCAGGCCGTGCGCTAGACGAAAAATGCGTAGTCAGGAGGGTTAACCTTAAGCAGCAGACAAGCAGATTTGTGGACACACAATTAATGCGGCCCCCCCCCCCCCCCCCCCCCCCCCCCCCCCCCGGGGGGCGGGGCGACGCAGGGTTTAGTGATCAGAGTCTTCGGATTCACGGGCAAACCCTTTCTGCTGCCCTATTACGTCTCGGAGTACCAGTTTGCGCTCGAGGCATCGCGCCAGATGGACTACACTGACGAAAAATATGGTCAAGGCAAGAAGAAAGGGCATATGTTCAATTACCCGATCACATGGGGAGAAGTGGAGGTCGGCGTTAATGGGCAGCATCAGTTTTTAACCGCCATACTTTTGAGTTTTGGGCTGATTGAGCTACCACAGCGGTGGAAATACGACCCTCTGGACATTGTCAGAAGATTCAAGAATGTCCAGGAGTTCCATGTATGCCCTAGAGAAGACATAGTGGCCGGGCGCAATAACCCAGAGGGGCGAGACCTGGAGTGGCACATAGAGGATATGCAATCATTCCCGCCGTGGCACGACTTTTATGAAATAGAGGCGGAGTATGATCCCGACAATAATAAGCACCATAGGGCAGAGGCTGATAACTTCAAAAGGTGGCAAAAGAAGCTAAAAAAGAAGGGGTGGACAGCTGGCAAGATATCAGAATGGTGGGTAATGCGTTGTCGGACAAGGAGAGAAAAATCCAGCAAAAGCCTAGATAATGACGAACAGTTCTCCACGCTTTACGATGCACACCATGCCACGTGGCGGCCTACCGTTTTCCGGGACATCGTGCCCAAAAGCATTCAACGCCTATATAAGGGCCAGGACCCGCCTCAACGACCACTTGCATTAGGAGAAGGGTCAAGGAGTGGCGTGGAGAGAAGTTAAGAAAAAGAGAAAAGTCAATCTACAACGCCAATGGTACGACCAACTCCTGAAAAGCTACCACTTGAGAAGACTCCACCAAAGAAAGGTCCATCCAAAAGTGCAGCCGCTGCCGCTGTTGTACAAACTCCTCCAGAACCCCCAAGGAAGAAGCCAAAGATATCTTTCATTCAGAAGGGGGCTCCTTCAAATGTAACTGCTAGTCCTGCACCCAGCCATCTAGAGGAGGAAGTCCCTCTCAAGAGAAAAAAGAGAACGGAGAAATCCAAGGAGACAAGGGCTACGCCTGTGAGGGAGGCCACACAACAAGGGGTTGTACCCTCCGAAATCATCAGCTTGCAAGAGAGCACCCCCTCGCACGGCGAGGACGTGGAGCAGTGGGCGACCCAGTGCATTTCCTCTCCGGCCCCCTCGGGGCTCGCAGGTACGCATTCTGCTATCTTTGAAACTGCTAAGTCCCGAGCTGCAACACCCTCATCTTCTGCTGCTGGACCCGTCCCCGCAGTCACTTTTGTGGCTAGCGGAACAGCAGCCGCCCCTTCCATTGTCGCTGCAGCACCCCTCATAGAAGTTCAACCCTCCGCCGAAATCCAGTCGAGCCACCCAGCCTTTGTACATTCCTCTGAAACCCTAGCCCAGAACCAGCCAGGTGCCGCCGCACCAGAACCCTCGCAGTCCCCACGGCCCTCATCTGCAGCCGCCAACCCAGCTGAAACCCTAGTCCGAAACCCTATAGTCGAAACGCCCCTAGAGGAGCCCAAGCCCCAACGACTCATTTCTCCTAGCCTGTTTGCCGAGGGGTATACATCCCGGGGTTACAGCGGCATGGACCTGATCAGAATCATGGATGAGCAACCCCTGATGACTCAGGGTGGTCACAGCTCCAACAAATGGATGAAGAATGTGAGGAAGAGGAAGGGTGAGGAGCTCGCTCGGGTTGAAAAGCGCTCCCTGGTTGACCCAGAAAGGATGGTAGTCCTTAAGGAGAAGCGAGTCCCTAAGGTGCAAAAGCCGAGGAAGGACATGACTAATGATGACTATGAGTACATCTCGAAGGAGAAGGACATCAGCAATCTTAACTGGGAGAACACAGCAGTTGGGATTCAGGATAGAACTGAGTCTATGCTCGCAAATCACTACCAACTGCAGGGGCAATATTATGAGCTTGAAAATGAGAAAAATAAGCTGGAGGAAGACATGGCAAAGTTGCGCGCCAAGGTGAACGAAACTGAGAACCAGTGCCAGCTATTGCAGCAACGGCTGGAAGCAGCAGAAAAAGAAAAAGAAGCACAGGCCCAAAACGTCAAGCTTCAGGGCCTGTTGCAGCAGACGCAGCAGCAGCTAGAAGAGCAGGCCACCAAGGTAAAAACGTTCACCAAGGAAGGGGTGAAGGAAATGCGGGTCCGGCTGTTGAAGAACTTTAAGCCCCGGGCTTCTAAGTCCCTGTTCGTCCTTGCTTTTGTGGCGAAGATTCAAGAAGTATCTGCCCTGGGAAAGCCAGTGGTAGAGGAGGCCGAACGCCAGACAGAGGGCTGGCTCGATTTAGCGCTCAAGGCTGGGAACCTTGAGCGTCGCGGTCTCCAAGTTTCCCCAACAGATCCTGTTGCCGATGATTGGGCAGCCGCAAGGGCAACCTTGCACTTTTATTTTGAAAAAATAGAAAAGATTCGTAAGGCCAGGTCTATCCTGGATAAATTGGAAAAAGAGGACTTTTGCCTGGCTTCCTTCAAAACCCTAGCGTCCCATGGGTTCCCTAGCTTCTCTGACGCTAACGGAAACGTCCTCTCCGAGGAAGAGCTGCAACCGAAATGGGATGCCTTTGAGGCTAACACCGCAGACATTGACGCATTGACTGATCCAATCCAGGAGTCTCAGGTGACACAGCTCTCAGCCAGGTTTTGTCAGATTCGCTCCTGCTTTGTCACTTTGGACCTGAAGGTGGAGCAAATTGATACGCTCCAAGTTGAGTTTTTCAGGCGCCTGGTGGAGGACATCAGCACTTTCAAGCAGATTCCAGATGAGGCCTGGACTCAGGTTCAGTCCGCGTTCGATGAGATACAAGAACGCCTCGTCCCGGCTGAGCAGGAGCAGATTGGAGAAGAAGTCCAAGGAGATCAGTCCGAAGGAGAAGAAGAAAAGGAAGGAGGTACAGAAGAAGAGCGCGCTGAGGAAAGCGCTGATGAAGAAGTCCTGCCAGGGCAAGGCCAGCAACGAGTTCAAGCAGGGACCGGGGGTGACTCCGTGGCCCAATGAATGAAGGCCTGGGTCCTGGCATCGAGGCGAGCTCGATACCCCGCGAGCCGCCAAGAATGTTGCCACATTTTGCAAGGGGTGTAAAATTTGAAAAATTTCTGAAAATTCTGCTATCTTCCAGATTCGGCCCTAAATCGCAGCATCTAGGCAACGATTTGAAGCAAACCTTCCGGTTTAGGGCGCTATAGAGCAAATCTGGAAGGGTTTTAAAAATTGATGTTTGTTTGTTTGTTTTTTTGTCTAAGTGTAAAATCCTCCCCAGAGCGCTGCAGTTTGGAGCGCTTTGGGGTAATTTTGCCGGCCTGGAGCGCTATGGAGCATTTCCGGGCAGTCGGGAGAAAGAAGGAGAAAAGCAGCCCCAAAATTTCCTAAGTGTAAAGTTGCCCCAGAGCGCTGCAGTTTGGAGCGCTCCAGGGCAGATTCTCCTTTCCCGAGCGCTATGGAGCACTTTTCGGCCGAGTTGTGAAAATGAGCAAGAAGTCCCTTTTTTGGCTAAGTATGGAATTCTGCCCTATATCGCCGCAGCTCCTGGAGCGCTTTCGGGTGTTTTTTCCCTTCCGAGGCGCTCTAGGGCAATTTCGGTGTCGCCAAGAAGAAAACAAAGGAGCGCAAAGTTTCCTAAGTGTAAAAGTGCCCCAGATCGCTGCAGTCTTGAGCGCTCCAGGGCAAATTTGTTGAGGATGAGCGCTCCAGGGTCATTTTTCGGCACTTAGTGAAAAAGTTGGAAAAGGGTCAATTTTGGCTAAGGGACAAAATGCGCCCTAAAGCGCTGTCATTTGGTAGCGCTAGAGGGCAAGTCTCTCCTTCTAGAGCGCTTCAGGGCAACTTTTCCTTGTTCAAGATCGAAGCAGCCAGCCAGCTCCAGGGTAGTAAGCAGCGTTTCTTTTCGAGCATTTTGAGGTGGTTTCCCGCCCAAATTTTGCCAGCTAAGCAGCTATTTTCCCCTAAGGTAAAAAGTCAAGATTTTTCGGGATCAGAGCCTGTTTCAGTACAGCCAAGGCCATACTCAAGTATCACGGTGGGTGACCATTGAAGACAAACAGTAGCGGGCATTTGAGGCAAAGTACCGCTACATCCACCACATTAATGGGCCATCCCCTCCCAGCTACCGAATCTGTCAAAGGCCATACCAGAATCAGGGAGAACCATGCTTCAAGTACAGCTACGGCCGACAAAGATCAAATATGGCCGCTTTTTACGGCTTTTGCAGGTTTGGGTATTTGTGCCCACGTTGTAATCTGGGGGGAAGTTCTGCTATAAATAGCAGTTCATTTTATTGTAATAGGGGGGGAACATATTGCTAAAGAAAGTTGTTGTAACTAAGACTGTTTGCTTCAAATACAATCCATACTTTGGCTCCAATTGTGTCTCTTTCTTTTATGCTGCCTTATTCGTGTCATTTCTGCATTTACTCATTTATTTTTCTGATTGCTGTCATTCTGAACTCTGGATCGCAGCATTGGCAATTATCTGAGCCTGGAATGCATGTTTAAGGATACATAGGGAAGAATCTCATAGCTGGTTTCTGTTACATGTATTGTTTTGATTGTTGTTGGTTTAGTTGCTAGTTAGTGATTGTGCTGCTTGTTCTTTCCCAAAGCTGAATACCACCGTTTCTATCCCTTATCTCTTTTATTTCTTTCCAGTTCTCTTATCTTGAAACCGAAAAGTTACATAGGAAGCCGGCCTCCTCCGGAGATTGGCGCGGAAGGCATTCCTTCCTTCCGGCCTTTCAAGCTGTTGGGCGAATCGAGGGCGCAACGACAACAAATCCTTTCCTCATGGCAGATTTGTAACCAACAGGCACTAGTGGATTCCTCAATAGGGAAATTTTCAGATGTTTGTCCAAGCACAAAATTATATGTGGAATCATCCCCCCGTAATGGCTAATCAACTCAAAATGAACCTACCAACAATGATTCAAGTGGTTGTACCTCAAATTGCTACAATGCAAGTCCATGAGATACTTGAAACATCCTCAATAAGAGGAAATCATTCAACTTCCCAAGTTGTCATCACACAGTAATAATTCCGATGGGTTGATAATTCCTCCAAAAGATCTCCCACCTGAGCATCAAGAGTCATGCCCCTCTCCACCAATGATAGAACCCAAGATAGTAAATGAAGATCTTAAAGATGAAGGGTTAGAACTAATCCCAAATAGAATAGTAGCATCCATAGAGGTGATGGAGGCAAGTCCATAGCTAGAACATGAGATCATTATACTAGGCCCTACTGAAATGATACACAAGGAAAACCGATGAGACTGGAAGAGTCATCAAACAGGCCCCATTGGTAGAATTCCTAGAAGAAGGCTACCAAATTCGTTGAACATCTTGTGAACTAGATAGACAACTTGAAATGGAAAGCGAAGATTTGGAGGATGAGGATTCTGAGGTCAAAGCTAAATACATGGCATGCATGTTTCCACTAGAAGAGCCAATAGGAGCATTGGAAGCAAATTTTCCTCTAGAATGAAGCACACAGTTTTATCTTGAAAGGTGGAACGTCAACTTTGGTAAGTGCAACAAGATGCCGAAGCAAAACTAGCTGGGATGAGAAATGAGATAGAGGCTATGAAGTAGACGCACGAACAACTGGATCAGTTGATAGGACAATTGAAGTCCAAATGTGCAATAAGGGAGCAAACTCTAGAAGGGATGATGAATAAACTTGCTCATAAGAATCAACTGATCATGTAACGGGATGAGCAGCTACCAATAGCTACAGGGAAGGATGTAGAAGTAGCGAAGCGGGAGGCTGATTTGAAGTCCAGGCTGGCAGAAATCGAGCAAAATTCACATCATTATGGCTTCCAGTGGGCTCGTTACCAGGCCTATGCCAAAAGACTCAGAAAAGAGAAGAAAGCTTTAAAGTTGTAGATCCAAGAGCTTGGAGCAATACCTATTCCATTGTCTCAACCTCAACAAAGCCAAAGTCCCCAAGAGCAGCAACAGTCGTCAACAAAGACGTCAACCAATCTAGAGGGGAGGGCAGATGTAGGTGCTAGTTCTGATGTGCCACCTCAACATAGGAAATAAAATGTGTGGAAGTGCAATACACATATACTGAAGTTTTGTATTTTGAATAAATTGAAATGTTGTAATATATGCATGGAAAAATGTAATAATGAGTCAAGTAGAAGCTATGTGTGGATAAAATCATGCAAGGATTTTATCACCTAGTTGTCTTGTAGTTAAGAGGGAAATGAAATGAAATGCAAGACAAATGTAATAAGGTAGAGGTGAGGTGTCGAGGGTGGTAGTTGCCTGTAACTACCTTCCCCCTAGTTTAAATAGACCCCCTCATTCATTTGAGTAGGTACACACACATACATTGGGTAGATGGTACATGGTACATTCATGCACATAGACATTGCATTGTATATGCCAGAAGGAGATATTGTGGAGTGCATTGGAGATATTCTGCACAGGAGCAGATGTTGTGTATGCAAGGAGATGTTGTACACAGTTGACCGTATAGACTTATCATTAATGCAATATCTTGTTCATACTTGTTCATCATTTTGCTATTGTTTATTGTGTGATATTTGTATGTGTTTCTATTGATTGATTGTTGCAGTAGATTTAGAATCAAACCCTGTTATCTTGTGTTCTTTCCCCAATTCTGTTGGTACAAGGCCATCTGAGCAGTTACCAAGTCGTCTGATTGCATGTGTCGGGCCATCAAGACTGAAGGTAAGCTGTCTGGTGAGGGCCAGTTGTCTAAGGGAAGAGCAAGTTGTCTGATTCTCAGACTGGGCCATCTAAAGCATTGAGGAAGACCATTAGAGATAATTAGATTCAGCATGCTGTACAGTTGCATCTTTGCAGGTTGTGAACAATTAATCTGTCAATCCAAATTGTTCCTCCAAGGGTGGAATACCACCATCGTGCTACACAAGCCACTATGTCACTGATCTAAACCCATCTGTGCAAGACACAAACAAATCATCTAATGGATGCTTGATGTTAGAAGGTGCTAGAAGGTAATCAACCTAGAGGTCAGTTCCATGGAAGCGCCTTCAAAACTTGCAGATTTATGAGTTTGGCATAGGGGCAAAACTTGATTGGAGAAAAATCAAAAATCAAAGAAAGTGTTGGGAAAAATTGCTTCTTCAAATATATATAGTTTTGTGGATGTAATAAAATTGTTAAGGAAACAAACTCTAGCTAGGGCATCGGCAACATGGAACATTATATCAAAGAGTTTGCAATTACCCAAGAAACACATTAGGTCGTTAGTTAGTGGAGGGGACTCTGCAAATTTCTGATCTAATTCTTGGTTGAAGCTTTATCGTCTTGTTTCTAATCCAAAATGGAAAACAACAGCGAAGGCCTTTTTGACTTGTAGAGATTCAAAAGTAAAAAATTATGTTGATGTAAGCAGCAATTCCAAATCTTGAATTTCCATTAACAATCTGGTTGGGGGGAGGATTTAAAATAAGCAGTAGAGAAACTCCAAAAGATGCTTCAAGAGTTCTATTTCCCCATTTTTTCATGAAAGGGTGAGTTGATTTCGAATCTATCAAAAGATGGAGGGACACTAAATCAATTTGGGATATAAGGCTTTTGAGCAAGTGGAATTCCCTGTTTCCAAGGATTTCCTTGGAAGATTATTTGGTCACTTGATGCCCTCCCTAGGACCTCAATATTCTTTTGGTTGGAGGTTCACAACAAAATTCTTATGGGCAATCATTTGCAAAGAAGAGGATATCATGGACCTTTTAATTCTGCTTTACGTGAACAGTACCTAGAAACATCAAACTATCAATAAAATTGAAACAAAAAAAAATGGTTATACTAGCCAAAGGGACAGATGAGAATAGCTGTTGGCAGTTGCAATTAGCGTCACAAAATAAATCTTACCATGCATTGTAAAGACCCTTTTGCAAGGATAACAAGGGCTATTGCTTGCTCTGTTCTCTGTAACCACTAATTCTTATTATTGTATTTTTGTTTTCTTGGAGTCTTTATTTCTGCTCCCTCTGGGCTAGTGAAACCAGTGTACTTTTAAAGTCCCATTGACCTGCTTCGGTCATTCATGGATACTAAAAAAAGTTCTTTCTTTCTTCATTGATGGATGAATGTCTCTTCTGAACTCTCTCTCTCCGTGGCTTTACTTTGGATGTGTCCTGTAAGCAGATGAGGTTTGGGTGAGCAATCCATATCCCCATGCTTATTTTAGTCACTAAATATGTGCCAAGTAAATTCCTATAAGCATATCATATTCATGAAGGGCACATTTTCTCAGGCAGTGTCACAAGAAGTTTCCAATAGTTCGAGAAAAACTTTGACTGTTAATTTCATGTTTGGCAATTGCAGCCTTGATAAACACACATTAAAGGGGATCTGCAAGCTATTCTTATTGGAATTTAAAGGTATTTCAGTAAATTATTAACTGTCTTGACAGAAAGGATTAGTAGGAGTGCTGAGACACACAGTTGATAAATATTATACTATAATTCTTTCTCAATAAATGACAAATATATGTGATGTAAAATGAAATAGTAAACCAACATCTTGATAGAAACATAATACAAAACTTTGCATCCTAGACAAGATCTGTTAGTGTCTTGCTGAATCTGAGCTCAGTTAGAAGGTGGTGTACCTATAGAAAAACAGAGAAAAGCAAATTGCCAACTTGATTCACACCTGCAAAGACAATGAGATCAGTATAAGCTTTACAATTAAAACAGAAGGTATGTTGACTCTAAATCCATAGATACATATGAACAAAATCCATAAAAAAAAATAATCTGATTATTATTTCCATCAACATAGACAAAAAAAGAAAAGAAACTTTATTATGTCCACAAGTGACCTTGGAACTCAAATATTACACATGGTTATTGTTGCCACATTTTGCACGGGGTGCCTTATTCCTGAAAATATTGAAAATTTGCTGTTCTGCCTCCCCTCCTCCTTCTTTCCCTTTCTTCTCTTTCTTCTCCCCAGCTATCTATTCCCTGATTCTTCGTCTTGCACTTTCATGGTTTTCATTGTTTTCTGCAAATGGGCAAGTTGCCCAAAAAAATTTCTAAGTATGGAGGCCGTCCGACTGCGCAGCGCAGCCGGGCGGCGCTCACCATTTTTGCCGCACCTGGGCGGAAGCGTCAGAGAGGCCCAAATTTTGTTAAGTCTTGGACCGCCCGACTTCGGGCCGAAGTCGGACGGCGCCAGGCGGTCGGCGCGCACCCGGGCGGCAGGAGCAACGCGACGCCAAAACGCCTAAGTGTTGGGACCGCCCGACTTCGGGCCGAAGTCGGGCGGCGCCCGAAAATTGTGCGCACCCGGGCGGCAGGAGCAACGCGGCCCAAAATCGTCTAAGTGTTGGCCCGCCCGACTTCGGGCCGAAGTCGGGCGGCGCCCCAAAAAAGATGCGCACCCGGGCGGCCAAAGAAGGAAGGATGGCCCCATTTTGTCTAAGTATTACGCCGCCCGACTTCGGGCCGAAATCGGGCGGCGCTCGGCTGTTTGTGCGCCCCCGGGTGGAAGGTAGCCAGGATTCACCAAGTTTTGAAGGGTCGTCCGAGTGCGCTCCCCCCGTCCGGCTGCGCGTCCATTTTTGTGCGCCATCGGGCAGAATGAAAAGGACAAGTAGGCCCGAGCGTGAAGATGTTTCCCTTTTCATCGGTGGCCCCAGGACCTGACAGGCGGTTGGTTTCGGGAAAGGAGTCGGGATGTGACAGGAAGTGCGCCAAGGTGGGCGGGCGTGAATTAACAGAATGTACTACGTCTGCCACCATTGATAAAGACTCTACTCCTCACCTACCGATTGTCACGAAGCTGCTACGTCTCCAATTGGACATTGCTGCAAGTACATTCCACGCTCACAAGTTTTGTCAGCTTTTGCCAGGTCTGGGATCCTGTGCTCAAAATTGTAATCAGGGGGACATGGCATTATAAATAGCAGTTCCGTTTCATTGTAAAAGGGGGGAAGGGAGATATACTGCTAGGAAATTGTTGTAGCTGTGCGTTTGCATTTGAATACAAAATATACTTGGCTCTATTAATTGTTTTTTGTCTTGTATGCTGCCTTTGCCGAATATTTCTGCCTCATGTTGCTTATGTTATTGATTACTGTTATTCTGCATTTCTGGATATCGGTATTGATAGCTAAGTATATCTGGAATATGAAAGTAGAGGATACATAGGATGAAATCGCATTGATAGTTTCTGCAACATGTTTTATGTTTGATTGTTGTTAGTAGTGGTGATTGGTTAGTTACCGTGCTGCTTATCTTCCCACCCGAATTAAAACATATTTGTCTTTCTTTCCGTAATTTGTAATTTCTTTCCTGCACTCTGAGCTGAAAACCCCAACTGAGAAAGCAAAGGAGCCGGCCTTCTCCGGAGATTGGCACGGAAGGCTTTCCTTCCTTCCGGCCTTTCAATCTGCTGGGCGAATCTAGGGCGCATTACACTAAAATCCTATCCTAGTGGCAGATTCGTAACCAACAGTTTCTCTGGCACGCCCGGTGGGACACGAAAGTTTCCTACCCCAAAATAGAATTGAAGCATTGGTGTTCGCTTCATTGCTGTTAAAATCTGAACACCTGGCGACTCTGCTGAACCCGAATATCTTTGAGCCTGCAAGACTGGTCCTGTACCGAAGAAGCCTTCATGCATACAACGAGATGGAGAGTTAAGAATTCGGGACAACAGCCTGATTTTTACGAAATTGATATCAACGCTGCTGGAGAGCGACCAAGGCTGGCCGACTATCGAGCTCACCAAGACGACGGGTTCGAGCACGAATCTGAAGCTGAAGTGGAGGAGATAGAGGAGGTTGAAGAAGCCGAACTTGAAGACCAGCCTACGACCTCAGACAGTGCCGATACTGAATACACCACTGACCAGCTTGAAGAAGAAGAGGAAGAAGAAGATATGGCGGCACCAAATCAGCAGAATGACGATGACCTCTTCCCTGCCGTCGATTCTACGGGACCTCTTGATCTAGCTGGACAAGAAGTTGTTCCTCCTGCGGCCTTAAAAGCAATTCCCACATATGACGGCACCGGGAAGACTGCCTATGAACACATTCAAGATATCCTCGCCTTGGCAGCACTTCACTCCATTACAGATGAAAGTGTCAAGACCCGGCTATTAGCCCTCTCTCTACGGGGAAAGCTCCTTTACTGGTGAAGATCTCTGCCAGAAAGAACAATCACGGGATGGGGTGCGTTGGCTGGGCGGTTGGTTAAAGGATTCAATGAGTCCGTTGATCCCTCCTCTTTGCTGCATCAATTCCAAAGTATTCAGCGCCACCCGCAAGAGGAAATCTCCGACTTCAACGTGAGGTTCGCGAGGTCCTGGAAGAGGGTTCCACCGGAGCTGCGTCCTTCTGAGGGGCAAGCTGCCCACTACTTTTTGAGGGCCTTTCCCTCAGATATTTTCCTGGTCATTAAGTTGGCCCGTGTAAGGACTTTCCCTGCACTGTATGAGGCCGCGCAACAGGCAGAACAAGATATGATTGCCATAGGCAGGCTTCCTCACAAAATGCAGCCCCCGATTTATCCCGACTTCCCTCAATCCCAGTACCCGCCTGCATCTAGTGGGGCACCATCCTCATCCAATCCATATTCTCATCAGCCATGGAACCCCGCACCAGTAATTGACCCGTACGGACCACCCCAGATACATCATCCCAATCCGCAGCCTCATCATTATCCAGCACTCCCCGCTCCTCCTCAATACCCCGCTTTGCCTGCCCCGCCGATAGCCGCATTGCCTCCGCCGGCTCGACGCGTGCCGGTCGATAATGATATCCAGGCCCAAATTCTTCGAGAATTGCAGGCCCTTACGTCTGGATACCAGACCATTTCTAATGACGTGACTATTCTCAAGAAGAAGCAGGCCCAGAGCGAGTTCGTTCCAAGACGGCCATACCCTCCTCCAGCGCTGACAAGAGATCGAACAACTCAAGCTCAGAGGCCTCCGCCGAGAGAGGCTGCCGGCAATGCTCAGCCTGGCGTTCCTGACCGTGTGAACTGGTGTTCCACTTGCAACGATCCTCACGGCGAAGATAGTTGCGTACTACACCAACATTATATTCAGACCCTTGCGGGCAGCGCTGTTGAAGACGAAGCATATATGATCAGGGACGATGAAAGTAATTATGCAGTCCCCGGGGAAGAGCCTATGTCCCTTTTGACCAAGGAAGGGAAGAAGCCGATTGAGGTTGATCCCACCCCGGCCAAGCCATTGAAGGTATACACTAGGAAGGAGAGGACACAGCCTGCCGTGGCAGCTTCTGACAAATTGTCTTTACCTCCGACTGCCAAAGAGAGGCCACTGGCTCCCAAAGCACCCGTATCCAAAGCTCCGGCAGTCAAGACTCCGACGACCCAACCTCTAGCTGAAACAAAAGAACAAGCTCAGGAGAAGCTGAGGTACCCGTCGCTGACAAAGAGACAGAGGGTCAAAGCCACGCAAGAATACCGCACCAAGTACGAGCCAGCAAAGGAGGCGGAAGGGGCTAGTACCTCGAAGTACAACATAGTTGATGAGCTGAAGAAGACCCCGACAAAGATAAGTATGTATGATGCTCTTCAGCTCCCAGGTCAGGTGGACCTGTTGCAAGAATCCTTGAAAAACGTAAAGGACGGAAAGCCAGCACAACCCGCTGTGTTAGCTCAGCCATTGACCACTTCCGCCACCGGAAAGAACAGGCCGCCACCTTTTTATCTGTCTCTACGAATGGAAGGCCATATAGTGCATAACTGCATGGTCGACTCCGGTGCTTCGACGACTGTCATGCCAAGGGCCGTCTGCGAAGAAATCGGTATGGAGTATACAAGGAGTAGCCAGGGTGTTCTACAGCTGGATGGTACCCCTGTGAAGACAGTCGGCGTTATTAAAGACATCCCCATCCGGCTACATAAAGCACTTGACATTGTGGTAATCCAAGAGGTCGTGGTTGTGGACTTAGAGCCCTACTTTGGTATGTGTCTCTCAAGGGAGTTCACAGCCAAGCTGGGCGGATATCTGTCGCTGGACTATTCACACATGGAGGTCCCCTTCAAGGGAAGGAGGGTAAAAATTTATAACGAGAAGCCTTCCACCTTTCTGGTCGAGAAGATACCTGGAGAAGAACAGAATGACATGGTCAACCTGGCGACCGAAGAGCTGGTAGAAGTGGACCTGGTGGGGGAAGTTATAGACCAGCTACGCGTGGAGGATGAGTTCTCTTTGCTGGATTTTAATGCCATGATCGAGACTTAGCTAGGATGCTATTCTGTCGCTCAGCCTGAGAGACTCGACCAGACGGCGAAAAAGGACACAGGACCTACCCCCGATAAGCTATGGAAGTTGTACTTTGATGGCGCTAGATGCAAGAATGGCGCCGGGGCAGGTGTCCTCCTAGTCTCACCATCCGGCATCCAGAAAGACTATTGTTATAGGTTGGCTTGGAGTTGCACCAACAACGCGGCGGAATACGAAGCCTTGTGCTTAGGCTTGAGAAAGGCGGAGAGGCTCGGGATAAAACATCTGCAGATCTTTGGCGACTCAGAGCTGGTGTGCAACCAGATTACGAACAAGTGCGCTTCCAAAAAGCATTACCTCAAGGCGTACCGCAACCGTGTCTGGGATCTAATGGAGTCTTTTGACTCCTTGAATGTTAAAGCCATCTCCCGTGAGAAGAACAAGCATGAGGACATTCTGGCGTCCGTTGGAGCTAGGTACGTCCCGGCTGATGACACTATGCAGAAGCCGAAGCCGGTTCGTACTATTTACAGGCCTTCTGTGCCTGACAAGGACACCCACTGGCAGGTGTTCGACTGTGACGAGGATATCGTCACTTTTCTAATTCATGAAGCTAGTACGATAGAAGGTAGAGACCCTGATGACGAGCAGTACGAGGGGTTGATACAGCTGAAAAATAATCATGTCCCAAAAGGACCGATTACATTAGAAAGTCTCTTTGATCAGAATGACAGGGCCATATCCCATAAGATCAAAGTTGACTCCAAGCAGTACCAGGACATGGAGTTGGGACCTGAGAAAATAATCAAGGTCGGTACAGACTGCACCTCCGAAGAACTAGAGCAGATCCGGGCCCTATGCGAAGAATTTCCAGATATTGTAGCCTGGTGCTACCAGGACTTGAAGGGCTATGACCGAGAAATGATCCAGCACACTATAGAGCTGGAGGAGAATGTAAGGCCCTTCAGACAGAAGCAGAGGGCAGTGAACCCGAAAATTGAAGCCATGATGAAAGCGGAGCTCTTGAAGATGCTGGAAGCAAAAATTATTTATCCCATCAAGCATTCTTCTTGGGTCGCAAATCTGGTTCCTGTGAGGAAAAAGAATGGAGACATCCGCCTTTGCGTGGATTTTCGTAACCTCAACCAGGCTTCGCTGAAGGACCATTACCCGCTCCCGCAGATTGACCAGATCCTCCATATCGTTGCGGGAGCTCAGAGATTCTCTTTATTAGACGGTTTCTCTGGCTATAACCAGATCTGGGTAAAAGACGAAGATCAGCACAAAACGGCGTTCACCACCAAATGGGGAACGTTCGCGTATCAGCGTATGCCCTTCGGTCTGTCCAATGTCGGGGCGACATTTCAAAGAGCTATGGATCTGGCGTTCAGGGAGTTGCTCAACAAGATTATTGTCATCTACTTGGATGACATGACTGTGTTTTCACACAGAAGAGAAGATCATACCTCCCATCTGCGGCAAATATTTGAAAGGTGCCGCGAGTTCGGCATATCTATAAATCCTAAAAAATCAGTCTTCGCCGTAAAGGAGGGCAAATTGCTAGGTCATGTGATTTCTGAGAAGGGCCTGGCGGTCGATCCCGATAGAGCAGAGGCTCTCCTTCGTCTCCCCATCCCAGTCAACAAGAAAGGGCTGCAGTCGTTCTTCGGACAGATTAACTTCGTAAGGAAGTTTGTCCCTGACTTCGCCCAAGTAATCAAGCCTATGGCTGAGTTGCTGAAGAAGGATGCTGATTTTCTCTGGACAGAAGAGAGGAAGACAGCCTTTGAGGAAATCAAGTCCAGAATCTCTCAGGCGCCTGTGCTGATAAACCCCGACTATTCGAAAGACTTCATCTTGTATGCGGTCGGGGAACCCGAGAGCTATGCTGCAGTGCTGACGCAGAAGGGAGACGATGGCGAAGAGAGACCAATAGCCTTCCTGAGCCAAGTGATACAGCCGCATGAGGAGAGATATAATTTCATTGAGCGACAAGTCCATGCGGTTATGAGGTCCCTTCAAAAGTTCAAGCACTTCGTCTCTCAGAGCCGGACCACTGTCTTCGTGATTCACCCGGACGTCAGAAATTTCATCATCCAAGGAGAACCGGGTCACAGGAGGGCGGGGTGGATCACCAAGATCCAGGAGTTTGACATAGAAGTACGGCCTACGAAGTTGGTCCGAGGTCGGGCTCTGTGTCAGGAACTGGCCCGAAGTGCTGCAGCCGAAGTCTCTGCTTGCCAGTGGGAAAATCCAGTAGAAGAAATCAACCTCTCCAACTCCTTATCAGAAGAGAGTGACTGGACAAATGATCTCTTGTGGTATTTCAACACAGGGAGATGTCCGGATCATCTTAATGCCTCACAAAGAAGGAGGTTCAGGCTTAATGCCTTGAAGTACGTTCTACGCCCCGAGGGGCTATTTTTCAGAAATATTGATGGCGTACTATTGCGATGCGTCAAAGATTCGGACAAACCAAAGGTCCTCGGCGAATTCCATTCTGGGATGCCGGGAGGACACCATTCAGGAAGGCCCACGGCCTTAAAGATAATCAGGGCAGGCTATTACTGGCCCACCCTCTTCACAGATGCACATGCGGTCTGTCAAAAGTGCGAAAAATGCCAGAGGTTTGCTGGCAGAAATCGAAAAGCGCCAATGCCCCTCCAGCCGATTCAGGCCGAGGCCCCATTTCAGCAGTGGGGTCTGGACTTCGTTGGTACAATAACGCCTAACTCATCGGCGGGGCATAAATTCATCCTTACAGCCACTGATTATTTCACTCGGTGGGCTGAGGCGATTCCTACTAAGCATGCAGACCAGGAAACAGTCATCGGCTTCCTGGAGAGTCTCATCACCCGTTTCGGGATCCCAGAGGCAATAGTTACAGACAACGGTCCAGGGTTCGCAGGCGCTGTACTCACGGAGTTCACCAGCAAATACGACATCTACCACAAGATGTCCTCAAACTACTATCCGCAGGGGAATGGCCTGGCCGAGTCCACTAACAAGAATCTGTTGAAGATTATAAAAAGGACGGTGGAAAGGAACAAAAGGTCCTGGCACCTGCTTCTGGACCGAGCGTTATGGGCGGATCGCGTATCTTTTAAGAAGTCCATCAAGACATCCCCATACGCGCTCGTATACGGCAAGGAGGCTGTCTTGCCGACCCACATCGAAATGCCTGCGCTCTGGCTGCTAGAAGATGAGAAGGTTGCCAAAGACCCAGTTGATGCCCGATTGGCCCAATTGCTGCAGCTGGAGGAAGAAAGAGAGAAGGCATATCAAGCCTTTACCAAGCATGCTGAGACAACGCAGAACTGGTTTTCAAAAGGAACCACTGCTCGGGCCTTCAAGATCGGGGACTTGGTGCTGAAGTGGGACTCCTATAAGGCCAAACCAGGAAATCATGACAAGCTCGATGCATTCTGGGGCGGCCCCTTCGAGATCATTCGGGTAAACCAGTTCAACGCATTCTTGCTGAAAGACATGGAGGGCCAGGTCCTCCCAATCCCCGTTAATGGCTTTCATTTGAAAGCCTACTACCACTGAAAAATACCCAGGTCCTCCCAATCCCCGTTAATGGCTTTCATCTGAATGCGAAGTGCGGAAGCAGACTGGAAATGAGCAGAATTTGGCTAAGTATGGGAGCGCAACCCGACTTCGCAGCGAAGTCGGGGTGCGCTCCCCTTCCCGTGCGCACTTGGGAAGCAGTGTCTCCAGAAATCAGCTAAGTGCCGGAGCGCAACCCGACTTCGCAGCGAAGTCGGGGTGCGCTCCCCTTCTTGCGCGCAGTCCGAGCAGCAGCCAAATTGACTAAGTGCTGGAGTGCGCAACCCGACTTCGCAGCGAAGTCGGGGTGCGCCCTCTGACCTGTGCGCAGTTGGGCAAGATCCATCAAGCAGCCCAAAAACAGACTAAGGCACGGAGGCCTCCCCAACTGCGCTGTTCCCGCTTGCGCTACCCAGTTGCGCTCCGTTTCCAGGCGAAGTAGGACACAAGAGAGAAGCTGTCTTCCAAGGCAGATGCACCCCGTCAGAAGTTGACAAGTGTCCAGCCTCGGGATCCGAGCCGATATGCGATGGGAAAAAGGACAAGCATGGCCCAAATCACCTCCTCCAGCTACCTCCATTCATGCTGACGCAAAGTTCCATCTACCGCAGCTACCCGCATTCATGCTGACGCGAAGTCTCATCAACCGCACTGCCACGTAGCTGCCAAGTCTTCAGGTGGACCTTGCTGCCAGTATAGTCCTTGTCTGCAGGAGTCAACATCAGCAGCTCTTTGGCCGCTTTTGTCAGCCTTATTGTCTGGTCTGGGATTTTGTGCCCATAATTGTAATCGGGGGGAATTGCGCTATAAATAGCCGCACCACTTCATTGTAAAGGGGTGGAAGGGGGATATCCTGCTAGGGAACCATTGTAGCTATACGTTTGCTTCCGAATGCAAGACACACACTTGGCTCTATTTTGCTTGTTATCATTCTTTATGCTGCCTTTACTTGTCATTTCTGCCTCATGTTTCTTATTTCATTGCTTACCGTTATTCTGAACTCTGGATTCCGGTATTTGATGATTAAGTATTCCTGGAATGCATAGATAGAGGATACATAGGGTGCATGACAGTGGTAGTTTCTATTGTGTGTTTTGTATTTGATTGTTGTTAGTAGTGGTGATTGATCGTTGTCGTGCTGCTTATTCCCCCCACCCAACTCAAATCACATTTGAATCTCTTTCCGCATTTTTATCTCTTTCCTGTACTCTTAGCTAAAACAATCGAGAAAACCCATAGGAAGCCGGCCTTCTCCGGAGATTGGCACGGAAGGCATTCCTTCCTTCCGGCCTTTCAATCTGGTGGGCGAATCTGGGGCGCATTTAACCAAATCCTTTCCTAATGGCAGATTCGTAACCAACAGTTTCTCTGGCACGCCCGGTGGGACATGGAAGTTTCCCACCCCAAAACAGAATCGAAGCACTGGTGTTCACTTCATTGCTGTTAGAATCAGAACACCTGGCGACTCTGCAAGTACCCGAATATTCTCTGAGTCCGTGAAGACCGGTCCGAGCGCCTTCATGCATACAAGAAGGTGGAGAGCAAGGAATCCGGGAAACCAGCCTGATCTTTACGAAATTGACATTGCCGCTCCAGGAGAGCGCGTCAAGCTGGCTGACCACCAAGCTCGCATAGACGAATCCGAGCCCGAAATCGAAGAGGCCGAGGCTGAAGAGCAATCTACATCCTCGGACGGTACCGATACCGAGTACACTACCGGAGGAGAGGAAGAAATGGCTGCTCAGCAGAATGATGACGATCTCTTCCCGACGGTAGACTCCACGGGGCCCTTGGCCCTAGTCGGACAACAAGCTGTGCCCCCCGCTGCCCTAAAGTCCATCCCTACTTACGATGGCTACGGCAAAACGGCGTACGAGCACATCCAGGACATTCTGGCCTTGGCTGCGCTACATTCCATCACAGACGAGAGTGTCAAGACCCGCCTACTGGCTCTTTCCCTAAGGGGAAAACTTCTCTACTGGTGGAGATCTCTGCCAGAGGGATCTATCACGGGGTGGCGCCAGCTGGCTGGCAGGCTTGTAAAAGGATGCAACGAGTCTGTTGATCCCTCTTCGCTGTTGCATCAGTTCCAAAGCATCCAGCGACACCCCCAAGAGGAGGTGTCGGACTTCAACATAAGGTTTGCGAGGTCTTGGAAACGAGTACCTCGCGAACTACGACCTTCAACGGGTCAAGCTGCGCACTACTACTTGAGGTCATTCAACTCTGACATCTGCCTACTGCTGAAGATAGCCCGAGTCGATTCATTCCCTGCCCTGTACGAAGCTGCCCAACAAGCCGAAATGGATATAATCTCCATAGGCAAGCTCCCGCATAGGGTACAACCACCCATTTACCCTGACTTTCCTCAGTCCCAGTACCCATCGGCCTCTGGTGTGATGCCGTCATCTTCAAGTCAGCACCCCCAACAGCCATGGAATCCGGCGCCAGTCGTAAACCCTTACGGCCCGCCACAAATTCATTATCCTAACCCGCCGCCTCCTCCGCAGTATCCCGCACTCCCAGCTCCCCCTCAGTACGCGCAGTATTCTGCACCCCCGCCATTGGCTGCATTACCTCCGCCAGCTCAGTTGCCACCTGCAGACAATGATATTCAGAACAAAATCCTCCAAGAGGTACGGGCTCTGGCATCTGGATACCATACCATGTCAAATGACATGACTATACTGAAGAAGAAGCAGGCCCAGATGGAGTTTGTTCCAAGGAGGCCATATCCTCCTCCGACACTGACAAAAGATCAAGCCGCAGAACGGCAAGTTCAAAGGCACCCCCTGCAAGAAATGCGGCCATTGAGGATCAACCTGGCACTTCCGACCAGGTTAACTGGTGCTCCACGTGCAACGACCCGCATTCAGAAGAAGATTGCACGCTGCATCAGCATTACCTCCAGACCCTGGCGGGCAGCGCCATAGAAGAGGATGAACTTTACATGATCCTGGACGATGAAGGCAACTTTGCCGTCCCAGAAGAAGATCCGGCATTGCTCCCCGCCAAGGAGGACAGAAAGCCTGTTGAAGCTGCTGCTGCCCAAGCAAAGCCATTGAAGGTATACGCCAGAAGAGAAAAGGCGCAACCTGCTGGGCTACCACCGGACAAAAGGCTATGGCATCCCGCAGCCAAAGAAAAATTTCCTGCACTCAAGCCTCCCGCAGCGAAAGCTCCCGCAGCTCCGTCTCCAGCTGAAACAAAAGAACAAGCTCAGGAGAAGCTGAGATATCCGTCTCTGACAAAGAGACAGAGAGTCGAAGCCACGCAGCAATACCGGACCAAGTATGAGCCTGCGAAAGAAACGGAGGGAGCTAGCACTTCAGGCTACAACATAGTGGATGAGCTAAAGAGGACTCCCGCAAGGATAAGTATGTATGATGCTCTTCAGCTCCCAGGTCAAGTTGATCTGCTGCAGGAATCTTTGAAGAGCATAAAACATGGCAAGCAGACGCAGCCTGCTGTTTTGGTTCAACCCCTGACAGTCTCCGCCACTGGAAAGAACAGACCACCTCCCTTCTATCTGTCATTGCGGATGCAAGGGTATATAGTACACAACTGTATGGTGGATTCTGGTGCCTCCACGACTGTTATGCCGAGAGCCGTCTGCGACGAGATCGGAATGGAGTATACAAGGAGCAGCCAAGGTGTGCTGCAGCTAGACGGCACCCCTGTCAAGACAGTTGGTGTCATCAAAGATATTCCGATCCGGCTGCACAAAGCTCTTGACATAGTGGTCATTCAAGAGGTCGTGGTTGTCGACTTGGAACCCTACTTCGGCATGTGTCTCTCCAGGGAGTTCATTGCGAAGCTGGGTGGGTATCTGTCTCTGGATTACTCACATATGGAAGTGCCCTTCAAAGGAAGGAGATTGAAGATCTACAACGAAAAGCCTTCCACATTTCTAGTAGAGAAGATACCCGGAGAAGAGTCACAGAACTGCATGGTTCAGCTGACAGCGGAAGAACTGGTGGTGGTAGACATGACAGAGCAAGCTCTTGAGCTGTTGCAAGTAGAGGATGAGTTCTCCTTGCTGGACTTCAACGCCATGATCGAGACTGAGCAAGGCTGCTACACCGTCACTCAGCCTGAGAGACTTGACCAGTCAGCCAAGAAAGAGGTAGGACCTGCACCAGAAAAGCTATGGAAGCTTTTCTTTGATGGCGCCCGATGCAAAAATGGCGCCGGCGCAGGCGTACTCTTGGTTTCCCCGTCCGGGATCCAGAAGGACTACACCTACAGACTGGCTTGGAGCTGTACTAACAACGCGGCGGAGTATGAAGCCCTGTGCTTGGGTTTGAGAAAAGCGGAGAGACTGGGGATAAAGCATCTGCAGATCTTTGGCGACTCAGAGTTGGTGTGCAACCAGATTACGAATAAGTGCGCCTCCAAGAAGCATTACCTCAAGGCGTATCGTAATCGTGTCTGGGACCTGATGGAGTCATTCGACTCGTTGAATGTCAAAGCCATATCACGTGAGAAGAACAAGCACGCTGACATTCTGGCGTCTGTTGGATCCAGGTACGTTCCGGCCGATGACACTGTCCAGAAGCCGAAGCCGGTTCGTACCATCTACGTGCCTTTTGTGCCTGATAAGGACACCCACTGGCAGGTGTTTGATTGTGACGAGGAAATCGTCACTTTTTTGGTTACCGAAGCATGTACAATCGAAGGTAGAGACCCTGATGACGAGCAATACGAGGGGTTGATACAATTGAAGAATAATCATGTCCCAAAAGGACTGATTACATTAGAGAGTCTCTTTGATCAGAACGATAGAGCAATATCCCACAGGATCAAAGTAGACCCCAAGCAGTACGTCGACCTGGAGCTTGAACCTGGAAAAACAATCAAGGTCGGGACGGACTGCACTGAAGAGGAACTCGGGCAGATCAGATCATTATGCAGAGAGTTCCCCGATATTGTAGCCTGGTGCTACCAGGACTTGAAGGGGTATGACAGACAGATGATCCAGCATACCATAGAGCTAGAAGATGGTGCGAAACCTTTCCGACAGAAGCAGAGGGCTGTAAACCCGAAGATTGAAGCCATGATGAAAGCCGAGCTCCTGAAAATGCTGGAAGCCAAGATCATCTACCCCATCAAGCATTCATCTTGGGTTGCGAATCTGGTTCCTGTGAGGAAGAAGAACGGAGACATCCGTCTCTGCGTGGATTTCAGAAATCTGAATCAGGCCTCGCTGAAGGACCATTACCCGCTTCCCCAAATCGATCAGATCCTCCACATAGTTGCTGGAGCGCAGAGATTCTCCCTCTTAGACGGATTCTCTGGGTACAACCAGATATGGGTGAAAGACGAAGACCAGCATAAGACAACGTTCACCACCAAATGGGGAACGTTCGCTTATCAGCGCATGCCCTTCGGTTTGTCTAATGCCGGCGCTACATTTCAGAGAGCCATGGACCTGGCCTTCCGAGAGCTGCTTAACAAGATCATTGTCATCTACTTGGATGACATGACTGTATTCTCTCACAGGAGAGAGGACCATGCTTCCCACCTGCGGCAGATATTTGAGAGATGTCGTGAATTCGGCATTTCCATTAACCCGAAGAAGTCAGTCTTCGCGGTAAAAGAAGGTAAGCTGCTGGGACATGTCATCTCCGAGAAAGGCCTTGCAGTGGATCCTGACAGAGCAGAAGCCCTCCTCCGCTTGCCCATCCCAGTCGACAAGAAGGGGCTACAGTCCTTCTTCGGCCAAATCAACTTCGTGAGGAAGTTCATACCGGACTTCGCACAAGTGATTAAGCCCATGGCCGAACTGTTGAAAAAGAATGCCGAATTCTTATGGACCGACGAAAGAAGGCAGGCCTTTGAGGAGATCAAGGCCAGAATTGCACAAGCTCCGGTGTTGATAAACCCGGATTATTCCAAGGACTTCATCCTGTACGCGGTGGGAGAACCCGAGAGTTACGCCGCAGTCCTGACACAGAAGGGAGACGATGGCGAAGAGCGCCCCATAGCGTTCTTAAGCCAGGTAATCCAGCCGCATGAAGAGAAGTACAATTTTATTGAGCGGCAGGTTCACGCAGTCATGAAATCCCTCCGAAAGTTCAGGCACTTCGTCTCCCAGAGCCGGATAACAGTCTTCGTGATACATCCGGACGTCAGGAACTTCATCATACAAGGAGAGCCTGGCCACAAGAGGGCAGGATGGATTGCCAAAATCCAAGAGTTTGACATCGAGGTACGGCCAACAAAGCTGATCAGAGGCCGAGCCTTGTGCCAAGAGCTGGCCCGAAGCGCTGCAGCTGAAGTCTCCGCCTGCAAGTGGGAAGATCCGATAGCAACCACCAACCTAGCCAACTCCTTATCAGAGGAAAGTGATTGGACAAATGACCTGGTGCAGTATTTCAGCACCGGAAGATGCCCAGATCACCTCAATGCCTCACAAAGAAGGAGGTTTCGGCTAAACGCCTTGAAATACGTACTTCGCCCCGAGGGGCTTTATTTCAAAAACATTGACGGCATCCTGTTGCGATGCGTCAGAGATACTGACAAACCCAGGGTCCTCGGAGAGTTTCACTCCGGGATGCCTGGGGACATCATTCCGGAAGGCCTACGGCCTTGAAAATCATCAAAGCTGGGTACTATTGGCCCACTCTCTTCACAGACGCACATGCGGTCTGTGTCAAATGTGATAAATGCCAGAGGTTTGCTGGCAGAAACAGAAAAGCACCCCTGCCCCTCCAGCCAATTCAAGCTGAGACTCCGTTTCAGCAATGGGGTCTAGACTTCATCGGGGTCATCACGCCTAACTCTGCAGCAGGGCACAAGTTCATCCTTACCGCCACCGATTACTTCACCCGGTGGGCAGAGGCGATCCCCACTAAGAATGCGGACCAGGAAACGGTCATCGGGTTCCTCGAGAGCCTCATCACCCGTTTCGGGGTCCCGGAGTCAATAGTGACAGACAATGGTCCGGGGTTCGCAGGCGCTGTACTCACGGAGTACACCAACAAATACGACATCTATCACAAGATGTCTTCTAACTACTACCCGCAGGGGAATGGCCTGGCCGAGTCCACCAACAAGAATCTACTAAAAATTGTCAGAAGGACAATAGAGAGAAACAAGAGGACATGGCACCTACTCCTGAATCGGGCGCTGTGGGCGGATCGCATATCATTCAAGAAGTCTATCAAGACATCCCCCTACGCGCTCGTGTACGGCAAGGAGGCAATTCTGCCTACCCACGTAGAGATACCCGCACTCTGGATGTTGGATGAAGAAAGAGGCAACGGGGATCCAGTGGATGCCAGACTGTGCCAACTGCTGCAGTTAGAAGAAGAAAGAGAAAAAGCATACCAGGCCTTTACTAAGCATGCTGAAGCGACCCAAGGCTGGTTTGCGAAAGGCACCACCGCCCGAGTTTTCAAAATCGGGGACCTAGTGCTGAAGTGGGACTCACTGAAAGCAAAGCCGGGCAACCATGGTAAATTTGATGCCCTCTGGGAAGGTCCCTATCAGATTGCTCGGGTGAACCAATTTAATGCATTCGTGCTCCGGGACATGGAGGGACAGCTTCTCCCCATTCCCGTCAACGGGTTCCACCTGAAGATTTACCACCACTGAAGGCACCCAATGGGTCCTTCTTTGTACATATTTCTTTTCTGCATTTTAGTTTATCAATGTATATATTTATTTCAGCATTTCAGCTTTTAGTTTTCAGAGCCTAAGTGGAGCTTAGAGCAAACCCCGACTTCGCAGCGAAGTCGGGCATCGCTCCCGGAACAGTGCGACATCAGGAGTTTGAAAGAAAGCAGCTGACAAAAAGCCCAAAATTTGACTAAGTGCTGGGTGCGCAACCCGACTTCGCAGCGAAGTCGGGCTGCGCACCGTCTTGGGAGCGCAGTTGGGAAGCAGCAAGCTAAAAAATGGCTAAGTGTCAAAATCAGACTGCGCAATTTTTTGGGCGAAGTCCGACTGCGCAAGCAAAATCTGGCCGAAGTCGGAGTGCGCCCGTTTTTGGGGCGAAGTCCGAGTGCGCCCTCAATTTCGGGCGCACCTTGGGTGACCTGTCGCGGGAAACAAGAAAAAAATGATAAAATGTTTCTAAGTGTGGGCCCGGACAGCACAGTTTGGCATAGTGCGAAGTTGGGTTGCGTCCCTCTTGAAAACCCTGGGCCCAAAGTTCTCCCTCGAAACGTGTGCCCAGGCGGCGGCTATGACGTCATCAAAAGCACGAAGTCCAAAGAATGTTTAATAATGATTGCGCGACTTTCAAAAGGGATGTCATTAAGAAAGCAAGGCGCATTAGGACCAACTGCAACCGGGGTACGCTTTTCAAGATTAAACCCACGCACAACCACCAAAGAATCATAACGCTTCTACCAACTTCAGGCAAATCACCTTAACCTCTCCTCCTGCGCCATTAATGTTGTTTCCCTTGCCTAGAAAAGGAGGCCCTGGCATACTCAGAACATCCAAGTTGTCAAGCTAACTCTGTGCTGCAAGGTCCAGAATTAAGCAATCAGTAGCCAGAATCCCTGTCTCTGCCAATTCGAGCAGAAAAGAAACGATGGACAAGGGGAAAGCGCCAATGCCGGCGCAGTCCAGCGACGCAGAACATGAAGCTGAAGAGCAGACAGAATCCAGCGCTCATGAGAGCGAAGCGCCGCAAGAGCAAACAAGGAGGACCAGGTCAAAGAAAAGCCGAGGGCAAGCTCCACCGCCGCCCATCAATCGCCTGGCCGGGTACAAAGATGGCGAATTTTCTATCAGCCTCACCAAGCTGCGGCCGAATATTGCGAAGTGGGCTGACAAGGTTTCGCCCTCACACCATGTCGGGGCTGCCTATAAATCGAACCTGTACTGGTTCTTGTGCCCTCCTGTCCACCAATGCCCGGAGCTGATTGAATCCATTGCGGCATATTACAAGCCAGCTGCCCGGCAAGTCTGCGACAACAAGGGAAGAGTCTTGTTCACACTCTTCAGGGAGAGCGTCCAGCTAACTTTCGCCCTGGGGCTCCAGTACGACCCCAGCGCAATTGTCAGGAGGATCAACCTGGACGAACAGACGGGCAGATTCACCCAGACCAAGCGGATGAGAGAATTCCTCGACTCAGAACTGAAGACTCCGCTTCCAGCCGGACAATGGCCCACAGGCCCAATACCCCTGGACAGATTCGAAAACAAATATATATACATCATCCTGGCATGGGTACTCGGCTGCGATTCTGACAGAGTGGTACGCCCGTACCAGCTGGCGCTGGCAGAATGCATCCTGCATGGGGAGTTTTACGACTCCACGGCGCAAAGGAGTGGGAAGCGCCCTATTTTCTTCGACTGGGCAGACTGGCTGGCGTACGCCATTCATTCAAACCTAGTCAGGCTGCAGCAGAAGCAGACAACGGAATTCCGGTTTTGCTCCTTCCTCACATGGTTGTGCCTGTACCACACGCACTACCGGATCAGAGTTCCTAACTTGAAGAAGGTAAATGAAAAAGGAGAGCCGCTGCCCGTGTACGAATGGACCGAGATCCTGTACAGAAAAGGGTCATTCTATGAGTTCAATTTCAAATTTCTGAGTATGGTCCTGGGGTTGTTCAATGGTGAGGCATCCCGCCCACCAGAGGTCATGACAAGCTATCTGAGGAAGCACAAGTACGGGGACACCTTCCGGCTGACGCAGGGCATTGTAGTCAGAATCTACGGATTCAAGGGGAAGCCGTTCTTGCTGCCCTATTTCTGCACTGACCACCAGTTCGGAATGGAGATTTCGCGCCAGATGGATTATGTCGAGGAAGAGTTCGGCCAGGGAAAGAAAAAGGGCCATATTTTCCAATATCCTATTACCTGGGCGAATATTCAAGTACGCGAGATTGGACAGCATGTCTACCTCGAACGGGAGCTCATCGACATGGGCCTAATACTGCTGCCGCAGCGCTGGAAGTACGACCCAATTGGGGTCAGGGGTAAATTTGCGCACATCTGCCCGCGAGCAGAGATCATGCAGGAAAGGGGCAACAGAACAGGTGCAGACTGGAATGGCACATTGAGCAGATGCAATCATGGCCTCCATGGCATGATTTTTACTGCGAAGAGGTGGCGTATGATCCAGAGCGAAACCCGGATCACCGGTTAGATTCGGCGGGCTTCAAGAAATTCCTCTCCAAGGTGGCGCCCCTCAACTGGCAAAAGGACAAAATCGTTGAATGTTGGAAGATGAGATGCCGCACGCAGCACGATAAATCCAACCGAAAAACGCTGGCCGTTGATGATGAGTTTTCGGCCCTATATGATCAATACGCTGACACGTGGCGGCCTTTCGCATTTCGAGATTGCGTTCCCCGAGGCGCTAGGAAAAGGTATACAAGGAGGTCCCCGTCCCAACAATTGTCTACTCCCGGAACTTCCAGCGCAACGCCAACGAGCAGTCAAGTGGGCCCAATGTTGCCTCCAGCTCTTGAAGCATTACCCGAAAGGGCGCAGCAGCCAGAAAAGTCAACTCCGAGGTGGCCCCCCAAGTGGAAAAAGCGCCAGAACAGCCAGCTAGTGGAGCGGCCGCGACGAACATCCTCCCGTCTAGACCCCGGTACAAGTTTACCGTGGGCACATCGCAGCCTGCCGCCCCAACCTCCTCTCCCTCCTTTGAACAAGCTGCAGCGCCAGAAGAAAAGAAAAGGAAGAGGAGCGAAAAGGCCAAGCGGCCTAGGGAGCCTGCACAAGAAACGGCCACAGCACGGACAGGGACAACCGCGCCGGAAATCGTCTCGCTGGACAGCCCTGAAGCAGAAGCAGAAACTTGGGCTGCAGACGTCCTTCAAACAACGGCTCAGGCGGAGCCCGCAGGTACGTCCACTTCCCCGCTCCCCCAAATCCCAGTCGGCCCTGCCATAACGCCATCCCCCATTTTATCAGGGCAAGCCATAGTCCCGTCCTCTTCATCTCAGACCACCCAACCCTCGCACAACCCCCATTCCTTCGACCAGTTCGCCCAAGACCCGAACGCTTTCCAGTCCCTCAGCCAAACCCTGGAACCCTCGCCTGCGGCCAACGCCGAAGCTACGCATACATCACCGCGCCGCTCACCTCCCTTGTTCAAAACCCCGCCTACGCCTTCCACTCAGCCGCTTGCTTCCCCTAGGACCTGGTCGCCCTTAAAAGCGACCACGGCTTCTGGAATACCTCCTGCTTCGTTGTTTGCAGGAAAAATGCCGCAGCAAGACCCAATGCTGGAAGACCTTGACTTCATGCAGATCACAGACGATCAGCCCCTCGCAGCAAAGGCCGTAGGGTGTTCCGCCTCTTTCCTTCAGGGCGTCAAACGCAGAAGAGCCGAGGAAATAGCTGCCCCGGTGAAGCGCACCAAGTACGACTTGGACAGGAGGGTGCTGAGAACTGAAAAGTTGGTTCCAAAAGTGAAGAAGCCCCTCCGAGAAATGACCGAGGCGGATTATGAACACCAAGTCAAGGAGAAGAGCTTCGATGAGGCCAAAAATTGCCTCATTATTGATTATTTTAGACATCCTTAATAGACCTTTTTGACATTTTTTGATGTTAATTCTGCTGATGAAATACAATATTTACTACTATTTACATGTTTGAGTGTTTAGAAGCATAATATTCTATTTTTACTAATTTTTTGTATTTTCTGCATAAGTTTTGTTGATAAATAATGATTTATTGTGAAATGTGTTAGTGCAATCACGTGTGGGACATATAACATTCATATCATGCTCTTTGAAGTTGTCAAATGCAGAAAATAGCACTAAAAAACAAAACGCAAGTCGTGCAAAACGTATTTTTTGGTGTTTTAACTTGGACAAATTCCAGCCAGATGTGCATGGCTTGGAATTTGGTCAAATTCAACTTAAAAGAACGTGTGAATAGGTTGTTGAAAGACTTCCAAGTCTGATCCACCAAATGCTCGGCAAAAGAACCGCAAACTATGTTGAAAACAAGCATTCTGGCGCTGCTCCGGAACAACAGGGATACTGCTCCGGAATAACAGGACTGCTCCGGAATAACCGGAAAAGCACAATTTTGACCAGAACAGCTCAGGAAAGGCAGCAAAATTGCAGAAGAGTGTTAAGGACAGTTATGTGAATCTGTTGTGCACCTTTTTCAACGCAAAAGACCTCCAGCAAATGTGCAACAAACAAATTTCATTCATGTAACCATATTGCTCGATTTTAGGAATGCGGCTTCAACAGCATTCCTAAAATGCCCGAAATTAGAATCATTCCACACCCGATTTAGCATGTTTTTAATATAAATAACCGGCTCCCATCCGGGCTGAGAGCTAGGGAGAATTAGGATTGTAATTAGGATAATTCTGAATTTGTGAGAAATCAGATTTGCGGTAGCGGTAACACATGCAGAATTTTCTCTGCATGTTTTTGATTCAATAAAAAGTGCAGTTTTTATCGGTTTTGCTTTATGATTGAAGGAGTGATTAAGTAGTAAACCGGAGCTACTTCTTCACCATCTTCCGAACCGGGGAGCAAGGGCCACTCCCGGCGAAGAGAGGGGTTTTTCACCAGTGTTTTCTTGTTTAAATCTGTGTGTAGGAAATAAATAGGAAACCTGTCATTTTTCCTGCATTTCTTTATTTTGCTGAAATCATTTCCAGTTTCGAGTTTGTAGTTTCATTATTATTTCTGAGTTATCATTTCTAAGTTTATTTTCAGTTCTGTTCTTTTATTTTGCAAAGTTAGTTAGTTTACTTTCTGCAATTCTAATTTCAGCAACTTTCATTTCAGCAAGTTTAATTCAGTTTTTGAATGCATTTTCAGATTTAGCAAAAGTAAATAGGTTTCTTTGACAGTTATTTTATTTCTGCAATTTTATTTCAGCAAGCGTAATCTAGTTTCCTTTCAGTTCATAGGGTTTAGGAGGACGAAGAACCCCCAACAAACACTAACTGTTCTGCCAATAAAGCCATTTTCTGAATAGAATGTCTTACATCTGCTTGAACTGACTATCGTAAACAGCCTTAGGACACCTGCCCGGATTGATAAATAATGATTAAATGATGAACTAAACGACACTCATCAGCTTCGACGATATAAACGAGGAGTATGAAATCAACGACATTCGTCGTAGAACCCATAATCTCCTTGTCAAGCGACTCGAGAGTCAAGAGGCGTTGTTTTAGCTACAAAATACTTCAAGGCAGCTGGAGGAAGATCTGGCTAGAGCCACCGCGCAGTTGGACTCTGCACAGCAAGAAATCAATGACCTGAAATCCCAACTCGCCGCCTCACAGCAGGAGGCCGCAGCACAAAGACAGACAACCGAACAGCTGTCAGAGGAGAAAAGGGCAGCGTTGGAGCAGGTCTCTCAACTCCAAGATTCGTTAAGGCAGGCTAAATCTCAGCTTGAGGAGAAAACATCCTAGACGGTGGCCTTTTCGAAGAATAAGGTTAAAGTGATGCGGGCCGGTCTGCTGCAGGGATGCAGGGCCAATGTTGTCAAATCCATATCGGTCCTGGATTTCGCGTCCAGGATCCAAGAAGTATCTTCCCAGGGAAATCCTGTGGTAGAGGAGGCCGAACACCAAGCGAGGCAGTGGCTGGACTTGGCAATGAAACTTGAGGAGTACGAGCGCAAAGGCCTCCGATTTCCCCCGATGTCCCGAATTGCCTCAGAGTGGGCAGATGCAAGGGTAACCTTGCACATTTATTTTGATAAAACAAAAAAAAAAAGGGCCGCTAGGAAAATGCTGGATGCATTAGACCACGAGATGCACATTTGCCTGACCCCTTCAACGCTCTTTCAGAGCACGGTTGCCCGAGATTCAAGGATGGAGAATTTCTGACCCTTGACCAGGTGAAGCTGAATTGGTTGTCTTTTGAGGCAGACACATCAGAAATTGACAGTTGGGCTGAGCCAGTTCAGGAAGCTCAGGTCACCCAGATGGTATCTAGGTACTGCAAGATCAACACCTCCCTCAAGGAGTTGGGAGAAAGATACCACACCATCGACATGCATGCGGTCGCAGCATTCAAAGCAGTGCTGAAAGATGTCAGCGACTTAGGGCCCTTTCAGGCAGCAGTCTGGGACCAAGCCAAGGCCGCATACAATCATGTCCTTGAACGGGAGCAGCCGGCCGAGCAGGAGGGTGACAGTGAAGGCCATTCAGGTTCAGAAGGAGGAGAAACAGAAGAAGCAATTGCCAAAAGCGGATCTGAAGAAGAGCAGTTGCCCAAGAAAAAGCAGTTAGCAGCAAAGAGCAAGGGAAGGGAGTTCCTCTGCGCCCAAAGGATGAAGGCCAGGTTCTTTGCGTCGAGGCGAGCTCGACACCCCGTGAGCCGCCAGGAATGTTGCCACATTTTGCACGGGGTGCCATGTTTTCAAATTTTGTAAGTATGCTGCTCTTCCTTCCCTCCATCTCCTTTCCCTTTCTCCACTGTTCCCTTTCTCCCCTTGTATCAGTTGCATTCCTCCCTTTTCCCCTCATTCTTTCTTCGGCCAAAACAGAGCAAACACTCCCTAAAAAATTCTAAGTCTGGGAGCGCAACCCGACTTCGCAGCGAAGTCGGGGTGCGCCCTTAGGTTCGAGCGCACTCGGGAATGCGAAGTGCGGAAGCAGACTGGAAATAAACAGAATTTGGCTAAGTATGGGAGCGCAACCCGACTTCGCAGCGAAGTCGGGGTGCACTCCCCGTCCTGTGCGCAGTTGGGAGCAGTGTCTCCAGAAATCAGCTAAGTGCCGGAGCACAACCCGACTTCGCAGCGAAGTCGGGGTGCACTCCCCTTCTTAAGCGCAGTCCGAGCAGCAGCCAAATTGACTAAGTGATGGAGTGCGCAACCCGCCTTCGCAGCGAAGTCGAGGTGCGCCCTCTGACCTGTGCGCAGTTGGGAAAGATCCATCAAGCAGCCCAAAAACAGACTAAGGCACGGAGGCCTCCCCAACTGCGTTGTTCCCCGCTTGCGCTACCCAGTTGCGCTCTGTTTCCAGGCGAAGTAGGACACAAGAGAGAAGCTGTCTTCCAAGGCAGATGCACCCCCGTCAGAAGTTGACAAGTGTCCAGCCTCGGGATCCGAGCTGATATGCGGTGGGAAAAAGGACAAGCATGGCCCAAATCACCTCCTCCAGCTACCTCCATTCATGCTGACACAAAGTTCTATCTACCACAGCTACCCGATTCATGCTGACGGGAAGTCTCATCAACCGCACTGCCATGTAGCTGCCCAGTTTTCAGGTGAACCTTGCTGCCAGTACAGTCCCTGTCTGCAGGAGTCAACATCAGCAGCTCTTTGGCCGCTTTTGTCAGCTATTGTCTGGTCTGGGACTTTGTGCCCATAATTGTAATGGGGGGAATTGCGCTGTAAATAGCCACACCACTTCATTGTAAAAGGGGGAGGGGAATATCCTACTAGGGAACCATTGTAGCTATACGTTTGCTTCTGAATGCAAGACACACACTTGGCTCTATTTTACTGTTATCATTCTTTATGCTGCCTGTACTTGTCATTTCTGCCTCATGTTTCTTATTTCATTGCTTACTGTTATTCTGAATTCTGGATTCCGGTATTTGATGATTAAGTATTCCTGGAATGCATAGATAGAGGATACATAGGGTGCATGACAGTGGTAGTTTCTATTGTGTGTTCTGTATTGGATTGTTGTTAGTAGTGGTGATTGATCATTGTCGTGCTGCTTATTCCCCCCACCCAACTCAAATCACATTTGAATATCTTTCCGCATTTTTATCTCTTTCCTGTACTCTTAGCTAAAACAACTGAGAAAAATCATAGGAAGTCGGCCTTCTCCGGAGATTGGCACGGAAGGCATTCCTTCCTTTCGGCCTTTCAATCTGGTGGGCGAATCTGGGGCGCATTCCACAAAATCCTTTCCTAATGGCAGATTCGTAACCAACACTTCCATACAACTTCTGCAAGTTGCTTACCACACTCCGCGATCAACTAGTCTCAATGAATAATCTCCTGCATCTTCGCTTCAAGGGCTTCTTCTCTCACCACACATTCTGATTTCAACTAACCAATCAGTTGATCCTGTTGTTCCTTGGCTTGCCTCATACTTTCCATTTTTGTCCTCATCCTTGCTAGTTCTGCTTGAACATCCTGTTGCACCTACTGAAGCTGTCCTTCCACCAATTACAACCAGTTCGCTTGCTCTTCTTTGAGATTCAAACTATTAACCATCTGTTGAAACGTCTCTAAACCTGCTGCCAACCACTAAATCAGATATGCCAAGAAATTCATTCCTGCATATGATTTCACCAACTCCGGTGCTAGCTTAATTGTCTTGACACCCAAAAATTTGGGATAATCGTCCATGATTCCTTCGCCAATGTATACTCTTGGTGGATGCCAATACAAATCCGGAGTTCCTTTTGGTAGTTCCCTTCCAATAATGACTGGATGCTGCTACTACCAACACCTAGCTCCCATGAGTCATGACTACATGTGATGGATTTCCACAAATTTCTTCATTCGCTCTTCATCTTATGCCCAACTCACTAACTTGACCAATTCTACTTCCATCCATAGCTAGGTTGCTAGTTACCAACACAACCAACTTGGAACTCACTTCGAACTCGATCAAACAATCCAATTACTTTCTCAAAGAATGCATCAACCTATTCATTTATTTGTTCCCCGTTAAATGAAGGCTACCTCAAGTTAGTCACTTCAATCAAAAAATGCTCACTTGTTTCGTCGTGCTTCAGTTCATCCTCGATGGTCATCTCTTTTATATCTTTGCCACCTTGACCTTTTAGGTTGATTTTCATTTTGGCAGCTTTTCCTTCCCAAATGTTTTGTTCTTGTAGCACAATGGTGAGTATTCCAATAGTTGGCGGAACAATTTGATATGACAAATTCAAGAACCAACCAAGATTACAATCAACATCATCTCATATTTGCACATCTCCACTTGTACGACAACTTCTCAGCACCTTGCTTGGTTAGCAATCACTTGTACGGCAATGGCTTATATGGCAAGTACTTGTATGGCAACTCTTTGGCTTGCAATCCACCTTAACGGTAGTCACTTGTACGGCAGTGCTCCACTTGAACAATAACCTTCATTGGCACTTCCTCATACAACACTCCTCGACGGCAACTCTAAACTACAACTCAAATCCAACCTGCACACAGATTTTTAACAAGGACCTACCAATCTATATACTGTGGCAATAGCATCATATAGAATACATACATCATATAGATGAAGGATAAATAGTTATTGCCTTACTCTTTCCTGTACGGCATTGGCATTACAGACCCGTTTGTACAATACATAGATATCCTTATTGATACAAACCCTACATGTATTTCTAGATGCATACATTCGTCTCCACCCTTCACGATCTCTGAACAAATGAATCGGGGGCCCTTTTTATCCTTGAGGGCTGGTAGTTAACAGCAACTACCACCAAGGACACCTCATCACTAATTGCCCTCCATTCGCATATGCCTAATTTCCTATGTTTATCATACATTACAAATTCAAATTATCAAATGTTGATGTCATCACCCTTGATGTCAAACTACAAAATTACATTTCATTTGCATTTATATTTCATGTACATTTACATTTGTGCACATTTGCACTTATTTCACTATTTACATTATTTTTTTTTAGGCTGGTCAGAACTAGCTCATACATCTACCCTCCCCTTTAGATTGGTTGATGTCCTTGTCATCGACTGCCTATGCTCCTAGGGACTTGAGTTCTACTGATGTTGAGGCATGGGAACAAGTACACTTTCAAGCTCCTGGATTTGCAACTTCAAGACCTTCATCTCTCCTTCAAACCTTTTGGCATAGGCCTGTTATCGAGTCCATTGCACACCATAGTGATTTGATCTCTACTCAACTTCTGCCAACTTTACGAACAGTTCAGCCTTCCTCTTTCCAACTTTAGCTTTTGCCTCCTTCCATACTGCTTCAACAACTTTCTTTATCATTTTTGCTTCTTGCCTGGCTGCAATTGCTAGCTCCTCATCCTTCTCTCCTATCCGTTGATTGTGGTAACTTCCTTGTTCTTCACTTCTAGCAACTGTTCCCTCACCGTGCATTTAGATTTCAGTTGTTCGATCAACTGATCTTGTTCCTCTTGTGCTTTTATCTTCTCTTCAACCTTCTTCATATTTGATAAATCTGCTTCAGCGTCCTCTTGCAGCTACCAAAGGCATTCCTCCATTGCGTGTAACCAATTAGCCTGCTTCTTCGTCTGCTGAAACTTTGCCAATCCCATGGCTAACCATTGAATCAGATATGCCAAGAAATTCATTTTGGCATACAATTTTACCAACTCAGGTACAAGTTTAACATACTTGACACCTACTTCTTCCTCTAGGTGGACTGCCAAAGTTCCTTCGTCCACATACACTCTCACTGGATGCCAACAGTGTCTGAGTCCCTTTTGGCAAAGTCTTCAATCCTAGCATTGTTTTTATACTGCCAATCTCTGGATCCCATGGTTGTATTTGATGGATGTTAGTTAGCTTATTCAATGCTCATCTCCAGCCCAATGGACCAGCTTGGCTAGTTCATTCTCCAACTTCAACTGCCATAGTCTCCAATCTCCAATGCATCCAATTCGGAACTCCGTGCACACTCTCTCTAGCGCTTCAATGATCTTCTCAAAGAAAGTATCAATCTGCTCATTAATGCTCTCTCCCAAAACTAGAGGTCTCCTCAAATTTGGTATCTCCAAGAGGAAATGTTCACTTGTCTCTTTTGCCAATTCTACATCAATATTGTCTTTGGTGGCAATCTCCTCCCTATCTTCTCCACCATGACCTGTCAAATTAATTGGTTGTTTGGCAGCCTTACTCTCCAGTATCTGCTGGCCCACAATAGTAATGTCTTTCCATAGCCACTATCCCTTGCCTCCCTTTTTGTCCTTCTTCTGACAGTTGGCTACTCTCTCCTTTTTGCTAGATCCAAAACTCTGATTTGTCATGTTTCCCCTTATCCCTCCTTCCCTCTGGCATAGCCTAACTCTTTGATTGTGCAAGAATTCCCTCTTGCATTGCCTCCTGTGGCATCTCATGCATCTTGCTCCAACCCTCCATCGTCCTTCATGCACTACCACCTACTCCTACTATGGCCTACTATGGGGGTTCTTCCTATGATCGCTATCATTTCTCCTACTAATGTTGGGGTTGAGGTTGAGTTGTTGTCCACTGCTGCTCCAACCTCCACTTGTCTCTTCGCATCAGCTCCTCCATCTGTGACTGTTCTTTAGCTCCCTCTAAATCCTCACTTGCCTCGTCTTCCAAAGCTTCCCGAACTTTTCTCTTATTTAGGGTGCTCTTCTTCTTTATTAGAGTGCTTGGCTTTTTCAGTGGCACCGCATGGATCCACCTGAATATAGTTGGTGCATGCTCTAGAATTACTTTGGGAGGATTCAACCCTAGAAACTATAGCTTTTCCTATGTCACAGCATTCATCATTAATGCAATGGCATGGAAAGCCATCGAAAAGTTTCTGGTATACTGCATCAGAAAATTCTTGATGCAACTCCACAAGTATGATGCCCAAACATACACTATGCCTACCATTACTTCTTCCATGTAAGGCATAAGCCAAGGGTGCATCTTTGAGGCTCTTTGTACTCTTGAGACCTTTGACATGATTATGTTCATAGTGCATTGCAGTTCCCGTGTCTTCAATTGCTGCATTTTCAATCTGCAACTCCCATGCTTCAGCAATTTTTCCGCCTCTTTTGGACTAAGATCAGTGACCTCATCTATCAAATTGTTCCACTAGTTTAGGTCAAAGACCTCCTTTCTCACCCGTATCCCAGAACTTGGCAATCCAAATGTTCTATGGAATTTTCCATGGGAAAATACTACCTAAACCTCTGATCATCAATCACGCCTCTACTCATGTGATGTTGTTGACCATACATTTGCAACAAAAATTACTTGTTAAAATTCGGAATCTATAAAATATAGTGTACACCTGCGTTTTTGAACGCAACCTTCAGTTGATGATTTGACGAATTCCCCTACCACCAATTCCTAAAAAACTCTCCTGCTAGCTGTTGCCACATCATGTCCTGCAAGAGAATCTATATTTGTTCTCTTCCCTTACCTTTCTCCTTCTCCTGAGGTGAAGCCTCCACATATTTCTCCTCTAGAGTGTTGGTTATTGGCCTCTCCCTTCACTATCTACCATGTTGCCTAATCTTGTCGCGCTTGGCATCTGAACCACGTTCTCTATCCCTACCATGCACGCATTCTACAAGGCCTATTCTTGAACCTACTCTATCACCCTCTCCTCATGAGCGAGGTTCTAACTACAACACGGGGTCAAGTGGAACCCTTATCTGCTATTGCTCCACCCATTGGATCCTCTCCACTGTCCTCGACCACTTATGCATATTGTCACTCCTAGTAACTCCGACTGCAACTGTAGCTTGTACAACCCCTATTGTACACATCTTCTACTTGTACGTAAAATACTTCACACTACAACTTGTACGACACAATCGTAAGGCCTTGACTTGTACAGTAGTCTACCGTTAAGCCTTCACTTGTATAGCATGACCACTGGTTCTGATTTGTACGTCGTTACCATACAACCCTCTTGCTTGTTCAGCAACCTACCACCGCTTATACGGCACTCTCCTTGCACAATTTGTACGGTAGCCTCCTTTATACTTTTCCCTTCTATGCATAGCGTCTACATCACCCTGTCGTGTGCCTCCAACACTTTGTATAGCCCTTCTCTGCAACTCCGCAAACCTTCATGCACGTTACAACTACAATCCTCTGATTCAGCAGTCATCTGTACGACTGTACGTCCCATACACTTGTAATCACTCCCTTTTGTCTGCAACACCATCCTTTGCAATGTTTCTCGCTCCCAACACTACGGCTTCCTCCTCAGGGTGCGTCCGTTCAGTCTGTACTTCCCTTTTTCAATGGCTTCCTTTCCTATTTTAGCAATTCCATACACCTACATCTTAGTTGCTTTGTGCTCTTTGTACACATTGATCTTCCTCTTCTCTCCATCAAACGTTGAGCAATTGAATGCACATGCCTCCCCGATGTGTGTATTTATAATATGGTGGAGGGGGGAGAACAATTTGCATTCATGCGGTAACTACTTCTTCACTACCCCTTCGCCACCTTTACATGTAACTTAACGTTGCACTTTTCTTCATTTCTCTCATTTTTTCATGCATCTGAGTTTATTTACGCCATCTCATTTGTATGGCAACACAGACATCCACTTGAACTAAGTCTCTTGTCAACAAATCTTCCTCTTCATCCCAACGACGTACTTCCTCCACTTGCCTGGGTCTTGTACAACAATCTGTCTTTTGACATTGTGCATTTGTACAACGATTTTCCATATGCTCATGTTTGTATAGGTGTCTACCGTATAAGCATCACCATTTGTATGACGGCCTTCACTTGTACGGCCACTTGAACTTGTATGGCACGTTGTACTTGTCCAACAAATCCCATCCTAACGAGAAGTTCCTCTATTTGTACGACAGTCTATCATACAAGCCTCACTTGTACGACAATACCTTCCATGTGTACATCAATCTACCATACTAATGCCATTAGTACGACAATTTGTCATCTACCTTCCACTTGTACGACAAGCTATCTTGCCTCCTATTCCAATATTTTGTCATCATCATCATTGTTATTGCTTTTCCTTGTCCAATTCGGGTGGCCTAACTATGCACCACCTCTTTTCCTTGACCATCTTTGTCGTCACCTTCTTTGTGATAGTCTTTCAAACTCAGCTGCATTTCTTTCTCTATTCACTTCTTCAAGGCAACCTTCCATGACTTGGGATTGTTTTCTCCTTACTCCTCACTGTCCAAGGTCCATCCCGAATCTCCTATTTATTCTATTTGGACGACAACCAAGAGATGGCCCTGATGGGCCAACTTGCTAGTTGTGCAGTACTTGTTTCTTACGTGGTCAAAGGATGGTCCTGACAAGCCAACCCACTGACTACGTGACCTAGGGGCAATCAAAGGGAAAAACTTTCCCCTCAAACTACCAAGAAAGAGGCCAACCAACCTCTTCCTTTGGCCAAGAAAACTTAGACGACCCAAGGAACCCGATGGTCCTCCTAGACTACCTAAGTTGCCTACTCCATGCAAACACCCTGGGTTGTCTAACAATCCTTCTGAACTAGTTTGACTCCTCAAGGAACCATTTGAATTTGGTGGCAGACTATGACTCCGCCCAATCGTTTGCCTTGCTTCCTCAGAGTTGTTCAGATTTTGGATCACATACTAGCCTTCATCTTCTAATTGGGGAACTTACGATCTCCTTCTTACTCTTCTCTCAAGTTCTATACTCGAGCTATTAGCACTTGAATCATCTCCATCACTGTTGGATCTTGTTAGTGATGTACTACTGGATCCTTCTTCCGATGATGATGATATCTCAAATATATATTTCTAAAGTATTTTATTTGTTGCAAGTCTTCTCTCCCTTCTGACTTGAAGAACATCACGTAGTCTCACAATCTCGTGGTTTGTTTGTGCCCTTAGTTGTTCATATTTTTCCTACAACTGCTATGTTTCCCTACGTAGTCTTTGTTGTGCAAGACCAACTCTTGCCAGCAAACTCATACCTTCATATTCACTCCCATTCGAGGCTCATGATTCGGTGGCTCTTCTCCTATTACCACCAATTTCTATGCATCTTCTCGATTCAGTGATCTCAGTCTACTTTCTTCTTCTATATCCAAAAATCTTACATGTACCCGTAGTCTTCTTTGTTCTGTAGGGAGGGGTTCCAATTCCTCCTGCTCAATTATGGGTTGTTCACCATCTCCATTTCCAAACAACCATACTAAGTCTAAGTCCCTATATTCTTTCTCTACACCATTTTTTGCTTTGGTCTGACTCGACTCTCCTTCTCATGGATCAATATTCCTTCAAAGGGTTCTGAAGAGTGAAGACTGATTTGGTGCTACGACCAGCCTTCCTATGCTTTCCTCTTCTACTGGTTCAAGATTAACTATGTAACCTAAGCTTTAACTTTATATGGCTTTAATCTTGAGTCGTTAACTTTTTAGGGACATAATGTCCCATCTAGTTTGCAATTTCACTACACCGTTATCCATCATCTCCACTACTTGGAAGGGTCCAAGCCACTACATCTTCAACTTTCATGGCTTTATTTCATGCTTGCCATTGAATTCCAAGACCAAGTCACCTCGTTTCAGCTTCATCTTCCTCATGTGCTTGTCATGCCACCACGTCTTCCAACGTTGGGCAATATTTGTTGCCCAATGCACCATCACCCTCTTTTCATCCAATTTCACCAGTGCCACTAGCCTCTCCTCTAGGCTCTCCTACTCACCCATACATGTCTACACCACCACTCTTAGACCCGTTACCAAGAACTTGACTGGCACAATTGCCTTTTAATCGTACATCAACTGGGAAGGTGTGTGGTTTGTTGTCGGTTTAAATGTCATTCTATACGCACATAGAACTGTTGGCATTCTCTCCTAATCAGCACCTTCAACTCCATGTCTTATAGATTATAGAGACCAAGACCTTATTCGTTGCCTCTACTTGGACCATTTTCCCTAGGATAATATGGACTTGACAACGAATGTAACATCTTGAACTCCTTGGTCAACATCTGAATTATTTTATTAATGAAGTGTCCTCCTCGATCACTCGTCAATTGCAAGGGTACACTGAATCTAGTAATCACTTGCTCATACGAGAATCGTGTCGTGCTCATTGCAAAATTGTCGGGCAACGCTCGTCTCGACCCACTTCGTCAAGTACTTCGTTGCTACCACAATATATCTGCATTTCCTCTTACTGGTCTTCAGTGGTCAAACAAAATCAAGGCCCCGTATTTCAAACAATTCTTGTGGCTGTGATGGGTGCAATGGCATGAAGTCCCTCTATAGTGGTATCCTAGATATCTGGCACATATCACACGCCATCACAAACTCCTTCGCATCGTGATAGAGGGTGGACAACCATAGCCCTGCCAAAAGCACTTTCCTCGTCTTTGCATATGGCCCCATATGCCCTCCTTCTAGTCCCTCATGAGCTTCCTTCAGTGTTGTGTTCCCTTCCTCATCCATTACACACCTCCACAAGATTCCATCAAGTCTAATATTATACAACAAGCTAGCAATCAACTAAAATGGTGTTGATTTGATGATTTGTCTTTGCCTGCTCCCATCATCTCCCTTCGAAGCTCTCCCAACACTTGTGGCTTCACTTGGCAATGTCTATCGAGGTATTTCGTGAATATCATACCATTCCTCTTCTCATGATGCAATTCTATTGGCAGAACTATTAGTCTTCTTTTCGAAACTCAAATTCCTATGCATAGTCATCAGCAATTCCCAACACTTGCTTGTTTGTCATGCACTTTCGAGGGTCTCTTCTAGACTTGTTCCTCCTCTAGAAAAACTTTTCTACCATGTGCTTGTATATCTTGATGCATCCTTAATATCTCTTGTGCACATTGTCTTTGCAACTCAGCTATCCTGGTATTCAGTTGCTCACACCATTCCCGCAACTATTGTGTTTCATCATGCATCCTCTATTGTGCACGCCCAATGGCTTCTAGAAAACTCATCCCCTCGTATTCATTTCCATCACTTCGAGGCTTATGTTTAGGCGATTCCTCCTGTCCAACATACATTGCCACCATTGGTTGCATGTTATCAACATTAAGTGATCTATGTCTTTGTTCCTCCTCAACATTTGGAAACCTAACATGCACATGAGTTCATCAATGTTTTGTGGTTCGACGCTACAATTCCTCCTACTCCACTATTGGTTGTATGTCAACTTCCTATTTACTTGTTACTTGTTACTTGTTACTTGTTTTCTTGTTTTCTTCCTCATACAGCCATGCTAGTTGTTCCACAAGTTCATTGTCCTTTGAGTCATTTATGTCTTCTACACCATATTCTTTTGTATGGCTCAACTTTCCAACCTCTTGTATCTAGATTCCTTGTAAGGCTCTCGATGATTGACTTGGTGCTATTGTCAATCTAACCACACTTTTACTAACGAGTGTCAGTTTGAAATTTACCAAGTTCACTTGCACTCTTACTTTGTACGGATTTAACTTCGAACTGTTAACTATCTCAAGACATTGCGTTCCATCCAACCTTACGGCACCATTTCTCATCACTTCATCCACCTGGAAGGGTCCAAGCCACAAGGTCTTCAACTTTCCTGGCTTGATTTCTCTTTTTCCATTAAAATTCAACACTAAGTCACCTGTCTTCAAGCTCATCTTCTTCAAGTGCTTATTGTGCCACAACTTACAATGACATTGGGCAACCTTTGTGGCCCACTGTGCCATTACCCTTTTCTCGTCCAGTTTGATAAGTGTTGTTAGCCTCTCCTCTAGGCTTTCCTAGTCACCAAGACAGTTCTACACCACCACTCTCAAACTTGTTACCAGAAATTCCACTGTCACAACCGCCTTTTGTCCATACATCGACTAGAACGGTGTATGGTTGGTTGTCGGTTTATATGTAGTCTTGTATGCCCAAAGGATCGCTAGCAACTTCTCCTCCCAGTCAGCATCCTCAACATCACACATTTTGTACATTATGGAAACAAAGGCCTTATTCGTTTCCTCTGCTTACCCATTTGCACTAGGGTAATAAGAACTAGACAATGAATGCATCATCTTAAACTTTGTAGTCAGCTTCTGAATGATCTCATCAACAAAGAGTCCTCCATGATCACTTGTCAACTGAAGAGGAACTCTATATCTCCTAATGACTTGCTCGTACAAGAATCATGTTGTGCTCTTTCCCGAATTATCAGGCAATGCTTTTGCCTCTACCCACTTTGTCAATTATTCAATAACTACCACAATGTACCTACAACTTCTTCATTTAGACATATACCTATCCATAGTGATTGTTGCCACATTTTGCACGGGGTGCTAATTTTGAAAAATTGTAAGGTTGTTGCTTTCCCTCTCTTCTCTCTTCTTTCCTGTTCTTCTCTCCCTTCTGCTCCCCATTTATCAAATGTCACCTCTTTCAACTTCTGTTTCATGTTTATCTTCATTCCTGTTAAGTGGGCAAAAGAGAGCCCAAAAAAATTGTTAAGTGTTTGTTTTCGCCCGACTGCGCTGCGCATTCGGGCTGCGCATGCTCCACCTTGCGCACCTAAGCTGGCAAGCATGGGCCCGTCCGAAAATTTATCTAAGTGTGATCCGTCCGAGCGCGCTGCGCAGTCGGACGGCGCACATGGTCTATAGCGCACTCGGGCAGCATCAACGGATAAGGGCCCAAAAATTTTCTAAGTGTTGGCACCACTCGACTTCGCGCGAAGTCGAGCGACGCCCAGTGACGAAGTGCACCATCGAGCGGCAATTGATGAAAGGAGCGCCTAAAAAATCTAAGTGTTGAAGCCGCCCGACTTTGCTGCGAAATCAGGCAGCGCAAACCAAGTTATGCGCCACCGGGCGGCCATAAGGAGAGCAATGTCTAAATTTGACTAAGGCACAAAATCCGCCCAAGCGTGCTGCGCCGTCCGATGGCGCACCCCTTTTGTGCTCCCTCGGGCGGGAAGACGAGGAAAGATAAAATTGGCTAAGGCAAAGTCTGCCCGACTGCGCCGTTTTTAAGACATGTCGTTCGACTGCACTGCTTTCTTGTGCGTTGCCGGGCAGAATCATAATTCGAGAGCAGCTAAGTGTCTTCCCTCCCCTATTCTCCATCAGTGAACTCCAGATGATGACAGGTGTCCCGTCTCGTGATCCGAGTCAAGATGTGACAGAAGTTGGGCTGCTCAAGTGCTATTTGGATGGGTATGGACTGACAGGTCTTATTCTATCTACTCTCATTCAAGCCACTTAGCTTCTCAACCGCCAGATTGTTGTGGAGCTGACACGTTTGCAAGTGGACCTCACTGCCATTACTTTCTTATCTGCAGAGGTCAAGCATCAACCGCTTTTTGCTGCTTTTGTCAGCTTTGTGTCTTTTGTCAGATCCGGGATACTGGGACCATAATGTAATTAGGGGGACTTTGCACTATATATAGCAGTTCCATTTCATTGTAAAAGGGTGGAAGGGGAATATATTGCTAGGGAACTGTTGTAGCTGTGCATTTGCTTCTGAATATGAAATATACTTGGCTCTATTGATTGTCTTTGTCTTGTATGCTGCCTTTACTGAGTATTTCTGCCTCATGTTGCTTATGTTATTGCTTACTGTTATTTTGCTTTTCTGGATATCGGTATTTGATAGTTAAGTATTCCTGGAATGCAAAAATGAAGGATACATAGGATGAATGGTGTTGATAGTTTCTGCAACATATTTTGTGTTTAATTGTTGTTAGTAGTGGTGATTGGTTGTTACCGTGCTGCTTATCTTCCCCACCCGGAACAATCATATTTACATTTCTTTCTGCATCTCTAATTTCTTTCTTGCACTCTGAGCTTAAACCAAATCGAGAAAACATAGGAAGCCGGCCTCCTCCGAAGATTGGCGCGGAAGGCATTCCTTCCTTCCGACCTTTCAATCTGCTAGGCGAATCTAGGGCGCATTACACTAAATCCTATCCTAGTGGCAGATTCGTAACCAACAGTTTCTCTGGCACACCCGGTGGGACACGGGAGTTTCCCAACCCAAAACAGAATCGAAGCATCGGTGTTCGCTTCATTGCTGTCAAATCAGAACACCTCGTGACTTTGCACTACCTGAATATTCTCTGAGTCTGTGAGACTGTTCCGATATCAAAAGTGCCTTCATGCATACGAGAAGGTGGAGAGCAAGGAACCCAGGACAGCAGCCTGATCTCTACGAAATTGACATCAACGCTCCTGGGGAGCGCGTAAGGCTGGCTGACTACCAAGCTCACCAAAACGAACTCGAGGCCACAGTTTCTGCTTGTCAATGGGAAGATCCCATGACAGAAGTCAATCTTGCTAACTCCTTATCAAAGGAAAATGACTGGACAAATGATATAGTGTGGTATTTTAACATAGGCAGATGTCCAGATCAACTCAATGCCTCGCAAAGGAGGTTCAGACTTAACGCCTTGAAGTACGTTCTTCGTCTCGAAGGGCTATATTTTAGAAACATTGATGGCATCCTGTTGCGGTGCGTCAGAGAGTCAAACCAGCCGAAGGTCCTCGGCGAATTTCATTCTGGAATGTTAGGAGGACATCATTCGGGAAGGCTGACGGCCTTAAAGATTATCAGAGCGGGCTAATATTGGCCTATCCTCTTCGCAGATGCCCATGCAGTCTGCCAAAGGTGTGAGAAGTGCCAGAGGTTCACTGGCAGAAATCGTAAAGCTCCCATGCCCCTCCAGCCGATTCAAGCTAAGGATCCATTTCAGCAGTGGGGTCTTGACTTTGTCGGGGTAATCACACCCAACTCTTCATCAGGGCACAAGTTTATCCTGACGGCCACAGACTATTCACCAGATAGGCCGAGGCAGTGCCGACAAAGCATGTCGATCAGGAGACAATCATCGGATTTCTAGATAGCCTCATCACCCGTTTCGGGATACCAGAGGCAATCATCACGGACAATGGCCCAGGATTCGCAGGTGCCGTGCTCACAGAATTCACCAACAGGTATGGCATTTATCATAAGATGTCTTCCAACTATTATCCACAGGGAAATGGCCTGGCCAAGTCTACTAACAAGAATTTTTTGAAGATCATAAAGAAGACTGTGGAAAGAAGTAAGAGGACATGGCACCTACTGTTGGACTGTGCGTTGTGGGTAGACCGTATCTCTTTCAAGAAATCTGTCAAAACATCTCCATATGCACTTGTATACGGCAAAGAGGCTGTCCTGCCCACTCATATAGAAATCCCCGCACTTTGGCTGCTAGAGGATGATAAAGGTTTCAAAGACCCCGTTGATGCCCGATTAGCTCAGCTACTACAATTGGAAGAAGAAAGAGAGAAGGCGTATCAGGCTTTCACCAAACACACCGAGACGATGCAGAATTGGTTCTCGAAAGGAACCACCGCCCGAGTTTTCAAGATCGGAGATTTAGTGTTAAAATGGGACTCCCACAAAGCGAAACCAGGCAATCATGACAAACTAGATGCCTTTTGGGATGGTCCTTTCCAAATATTTCGGGTGAATCAGTTCAATGCGTTTGTGCTGAAGGACATGGAGGGCCGAGGTTCTCCCAATTCCCGTCAATGGCTTTCATCCGAAAGCATACTACAGCTGAGAAATACCCCAGGTTTTCCCGTGTACATATTTTGTTTCTTGCAGTTCTTTTCCTTCCCGCTTGTAAATATTTTTCCTAGTTTTTAGGTTTCCTGCTTTAAGTTGAAATTAGCCTAGGTATTAAAATGAGAAAATGCATGAGCCAAAAAATTGAAAGGAACAAGTTTCCACCCAAGAGCGCAGAAAACAACCCCAAAGTCGGGCTTCGCCTGTTGGTTTTAGCGCTTCAGGGAGGCGGGCCGGGGTGAGCAAGAGGGTGAAACTACAAAATATTTTTCTAAGTGTTGGTGCACTGTCCGACTGCGCTGCGCAGCCGGGATGCGCGCGCCCCATTTTGCGCACTTGAGCTGAGGAGCCAGAGCTGTCTGCCAAATATTCTAAGTGTGAGCCATCCAAGTGCGTTGCGCAATTGGACGGCACACCCTTTTTTGCGCACCCTCGGACGGACGACTCAACCAAGTTTGGAGAGTGTCAAAGTACCCCGCCCAACTGCGTCGATTCCCCGTGCGAAGTCCGACAGCGCACACCATTTTTGGCGAGGTCCGACGGAAGCATCCTTGAAGGGGTGCCGGTTCAAAAAATCTAAGTATCAATTGTTGCCCGACTGCGCTGCGCAGTCGGGCTGCGTGAGCTCTACCTTGCGAACATGGGCGGTAATCAAGGTTCGCGCAAAAGAAAATTCTAAGTGTTGGTCGCCCAATTGCGCTGCGCAGGCGGGCGGCGCACACCTCCTAAAGCGAACTTGGGCTACACGAAGATGGAAGAATTTGAAAGATTGTCTAAGTGCTCCGCCCATCCGTGCATAATTTTCCCGCGAAGCGGTCAACGCACATTAGAAGTAGCACGCTTCGACGGGCGCGTCTTCACGACGAAAGTAAAATTGAAAACTCTCAAGCCCGGGCCGCCCATCCGCGCGATTTTCAAAGCCCGAAGCCCGACGATGCTTATTTTTAGAGCGCACTTGGTCTAAATGAAGTAAAGCAACGGCTAGGCCCCACCAAACGTTGAACTTTGAAACGTGTGCCCAGTTGAAGTCCTAGGCGACATTAATGGCACGGGTTTCTAAACATTCTTGGAATGATTGCGCTATCTCCTAGGCGGATTTCATAAATGAAAAGCGCACTTCAGGCCCAATCAAGTACGAGGTGAGATTTTCAAGGAAGGTCCCCACGCACGGCTGCCGAAAAATAACGGCACTGGCCACCCACTTCAGGCAATTGAAATTTAAATTCCCACGTCGCCATTAATGCTGCCCACTCAAGCATTACAAAAGGAGGTTTTTACCATTCTGAATTGCCAGCACTGTTAAAGTAAATCGAAGCGGTGCTGTGAAAGAAGGAAGAGGCGAATTACAGCGAATTGCAGTCACGAATTCTAGCAGAATTCGACACCATGAGTGCGAGGTCGGGCGCCGGGAAAGGGGGGGCGCCTATACAGGCAGAGTCTAGCGTCTCAGAGCATTCTGAGCAAGAATCTGAAGAGCAGGCTGTTGCAGCTGCTTAGGGTAGCGAGGCATCAAAGGAAAGTACCGAGAAACCCAGGCACGACGTAGAAGACAAGGTCCTATTCCGCCACCCGTGGATCTCGTGTTCGAGTTCAGAGACGATAACTACTCTCTGAGCATCACCAAGTTGCGCCCAAATATTTTGCAATGGGCAGGGAAGGTCTCAACCACACATCACCTCGGTGCCGCCTACTCCGCGAACCTTCACTGGTTCTTATGTCTGCCGGTTCACCACTGCCCCGAGCTCATCAAGTCCATCGTAACGTTCTACAAACCCAACACCCGACAGGTTTGTGACTGGCGGGGTAGGCGGTTGTTTTCCCTCTTCGGAGAGGTTGTGCGTCCCACGTTCGCGCCTGGACTCGAGCCAGATAGGGATGCCATCGTCCGGAACGTGATTCTAGAGGAACAAACTGCCAGGTTTGATGACTGTCAGAAAAACAGGGACTTCCTCAACTCGGAGCTGGAGCATCCAATTCCAGCTTCGCGATGGCCGTCGGGTCCAATTCTTTTGAAAAATTTTAAGGACCCGTACTTATACACGATACGGGCATGGATACTGGGCTGCGGTACTGATGAGAAAGTCTACCCCTATTAGTTGGCGCTTGCTGAAGCCATCATGTATGGAGGAGCCTACCGAAGCGGAAGGCATCAGATTTATTTTGACTGGGCCGATTACATAGCGTATGCCATGCATACTGCTCTGGTCAAGTTGCAGAAAAGGCAGTCTAACGAATTCAGACACTGTTCTTTTATGGCATGGTTGTGCCTGTACTGCCTGCAATTCCGAATAACGAGCCTCGAAGTGAAGATGGTGGACGAGAAGGGCGTCCCATTGCTAGTATACGAGTGGACTGAGTTGCTGTATAGGAGGGGCTCCTTCTATGATTTTAACCTTAGATTTCAAGGCCTGGCTTTGGCTCTCATTAATGGCCCAGCAACTTGCCCTCCTATACACCTGACTAATCATCTGCGGCTGAATAAAATTGGCGACACTTTTCGATTAACTCAGGGCAATGTTATCAGGGTTTACGGATTCAAGGGTAAGCCCTTTTTGCTGCCATACCTCTGCATAGAATACCAGTTTGGCATGGAAGCAGTGCGACAAATGGACAGCGTCGAGTAGTACGGACAGGGGAAAAAAAAAAGCCCTATTTTTACGTATCTGTTTGACTGGGGAGACATCACAATTAGTGAAGCAGGGCAGCACATCTACTTGGAGCAAGCCCAACTCAACATGGGCCTGATGCAGCTGCCACAACGCTGGAAGTATGATCCAAATGGGGAGATAAGAAAATTTGTTCATTGCTGCCCGCGAGAGCAGATAATGGAAGAAAAGAACAACAAGGTCAAGGCGGATTTGGAATGGCACATAGAGCGGAGCGGATGCAAACTTGGCCGTCGTGGTAGGATTTCTACTGCGTTGAGGCAGAATACGATCCTGAGCGAAATCCGGACCACAAACTGGATACACCAGGATTCAGGAGGCTAGTGGCAAAAGGAAAACAACTGGGCTGGACAGACAACAAAATCCTGGAGTGTTGGAAGATTAGGTGTCGCACGCAGCATGAAAAATCTGAAAAGAAGAATCTGTCGGTTGATAACGACTTTTCCGTCCTATATGACCGATATTTCAGCAAATGGCAGTCGTTCCATTTTGAAATGTCGTCCCCCAAGGAAGGCCAAAAAGATATAAAAGGAAGCCTTCGTCCCAACATTTATTTGTACGAAGAGCTCCTAGCGGTCAAGCTTCAAAAAGCGAGGGAGAAGGCCCAATGTCATCAGCAGCGGCAGAAAAGTCTCCTCAGGTGGAAAACGTGCCTGAAAGGCCGGCAAGTGGGGCAGAGGCAGAAAGCGTGGCCCCCACTGAGCATCAGAGTGAGGCCACCGAAAGCGTACAGGCCCCTGAGCAGTCATTTGCCCCTGCTCCCCTAGAACAAGTTGCTGAGAAAAAGGAGAAAAGAAAAAGAAGTCCGAGAAGCACCATAGGGAAAAGCGCCAGAAGAAGGAAGCCAAGCGGCAAGCGGAAGAAGCTGCGCAGGTCAGCGCTGCTGTAGCAAATATTATTTCTATAGACGACATCCCGCAGAAAGAAGCGGAGACCTGGGTTGAAAGCGTTCTCCAGACACCAGTTCGGCCGCAACCCGCAGGTGCGTCTCCTTCCCTCGGGCAGTAGGCCCTAAAAGCCCCTTCTAGCACTTCCTCTTCTCCTGCGTCTGGGCAAATTCTGGCCACTTCATCGCCCTCTCCGTTCACTCAGCCCCAGAATCCCCCACTGACCTTTGGTCATTTTGCGCAAAGGCCTAATCCATTTCATACCCAGGGCCAAACCCTAGGTTTATCCTATTCCTCTAGCGTCGAAGAGGCTCGTCAGTCCCCATGCCGCTCGCCTATTGCCGCTCCGGACCCCAATTCTCCATCTTCCCCTCTCCAGCAAACACCCGCTTCCCCTAAAGTCTCGATCGTCCTCGAGGGCGGTCACATTTGACGGTCCACCTCCTGACTCCCTGTTTGTAGAAGAAATGCCGCACAAAGATCTGCCCTCTGCGCACTCCCTGTTGGGGGAGTTAGACCTGATTGGGAAGGGGTTGCAAGTTTCTGAGGACCAGCCCTTAGCTGTGAGGGCCGTTGGCAGCTCTGCTACATTTCTGCAGAGCGTAAAGAAGAGAAGAGGTGAGGAGATCGCAATGCCGGAAAAACGGGCAGTTTTTGACCTGGACAGAAGAGTCGTCCGTTCGGAAAAGAAAATACCTAAGGTCAAGAAGCCTTTGCAGGAGATGACCAAGGAGGATTACAGGCACGAGGTTAAGGAGACAAGTTTTGATGATATCGGTGAAGAATATGAGATAGGCGGGATTCGGCGAAAAAGTAATAAGCTCTTGGTCAAGCGGCTTGAAAACAAAGAGAAGCTCTTCCAAGTTCAGGTTGAGAAGAGAAATCTGGAGGATGACTTGGCTAGAACGAAAGTGCAGCTGGAGTCCGCACAAGAAGAAGTAAAAAAATTAAAGGACCAGCTTGCAGCTTCTCAACAGGAGACAACGGCCCAAAAGGCAGCAGATGACCAGCAGAGGAGAAGAAAGCAGCCCTAGACCATGTTGCCCAGCTGCAGGATGAACTGCAGCAAATTAAGGGGTTGCTAGAGGAGAAGTCGTCTCAGGCCGCTGCATTCTCCAAAGACAAGGTGAAGGAGATGAGGGCCCGTCTTCTGAAGAGTTGCAGGGCTAGTATCGCCGGAGCTGTCCCCGTCTTAAGCTTTGTCTCCGCAATTCTGGAAATTTCTGCCCAGGGAAAGCTTGTGGTAGAGGAAGCCGAACGTCAAGCGCGGCAATGGCTGGACTTGGCATTAAAACTGGAAGAATACGAGCAGACCGGCTTCCAATTTGCACCCATGTCACGTATTGCCCTAGACTGGGCAGATGCAAGGATCACCTTGCAAGATTATTTTGAAAAATCAGAAAAGGTTAGGGTAGCCAGGAGGAGGTTGGACGCATTGTTGCATGAAAAGAGCGTCTGCCTGGCCCCATTCCATTCCCTTTCCAATTTGGGAGCCCCGAGCTTCCTGAAATATGAAAGAGTCTTACCGCTGGGGCAGATAAAGCAGGATTGGCGGGCATATGAAGCGAATATCTCAGAGATTTATGGCTGGCCCGAGCCCATCCAAGAGGAACAGTTGACCCAGTTGATGTCTAAGCTCAGCAAGATTAGTGCTGGTTTTCAAGAGATTGAAGCAAGGTGCGGCACTATTGATGAGCACATGGTTGCGGCATTCCGAAAAGCGCTGAAGGATATCAGTGACCTAAAGCCCTTCCAAGACGCAACCTGGGCCAAAGCAAAGAACGTTTACAGGCATATCCGCGAGCAGGATGAACCTGCCAGGCGGGAAGAACAGAAGGGAGCTGAGCCATCAGGCTCACAGCAGGAAGAGGAAGAGGAGGGCTCTGAAGGAGATTCTGCTAAAAGTGATGATGAAGAAGAAGAATAGCTTCCCAAGCCAGGAGCTCAGCAACAGCAGCAAATGGGTGCAGGGTCATGGAATGACTCTGTGCCCAAGGGATAAAGGTCAAGGTTCGATTGCGCCGAGGCGAGCTCGACACCCCACAAGCCGCCAGGAATGTTGCCACATTTTGCATGGGGTGCTAATGTTGAAAAATTGTAAGGTTGCTGCTTTCCCTCTCTTCTCTCTTCTTTCCTGTTCTTCTCTCCCTTTCTGCTCCCCATTTATCAAATGTCACCTCTTTCATCTTATGTTTCATGTTTATCTTCATTCCTGTTAAGTGGGCAAAAGAGAGCCCAAAAAAATTGAGTGTTTGTTTCCACCCGACTGCGCTACGTAGTCGGGCTGCGCAAGCTCCACTTTGTGCACCTAGGCTGGCAAGCATGGGCCCGTCCGAAAATTTGTCTAAGTGTGATCCGTCCGAGCACGCTGCGCAGTCGGACGGCGCACATGGTCTATAGCGCACTCGAGCAGCATTAGCGGATAAGTCTTGGCAACACCCGACTTCGCACGAAGTCGGGCGGCGCCCAGAGACGAAGTGCGCCATCGGGCGGCAATTGATGAAAGCAGAGCCAAAAAAATAAAAGTGTTGAAGCCGCCGGACTTCGCTGCGACGTCGGGCGGCGCAGACCAAGTTATGCGCCACCGGGCAGCCATAAGGAGAGCAATGTCTAAATTTGACTACGGCACGGAATCCGCCCAAGTGCGCCGCGCCATCCGACAGAGCACCCCCTTTTGTGCACCCTCGGGCGGGAAGATGAGGAAAGATAAAATTGGCTAAGGCAAAGTCCGCCCGACTGTGCCGTTTTCAAGACATGTCGTTCGACTGCGCTCCTTTCTTGTGTGCTGCCGGGCGGAATCATAATTCGAGAGCAGCTAAGTGTCTTCCCTCCCCTATTCTCCATCAGTGAACTCCAGATGATGACAGGTGTCCCGTCTCGTGATCCGAGTCAATATGTGACAGAAGTTGGGCTGCTCAAGTGCTATTTGGATGGGTATGGACTGACAGGTCTTATTCTATCTACTCTCATTCAAGCCACTTAGCTTCTCAACCGCCGGATCGTTGCGGAGCTAACACGTTTGCAAGTGGACCTCACTGCCATTACTTTCTTATCTACAGAGGTCAAGCATCAGCCGCTTTTTGCTGCTTTTGTCAGCTTTGTGTCTTTTGTCAGATCTGGGATACTAGGACCATAATGTAATCGGGGGGATTTTGCACTATATATAGCAGTTCCATTTCATTGTAAAAGGGTGGAAGGGAGATAAATTGCTAGGGAACTGTTGTAGCTGTGCGTTTGCTTCTGAATATGAAATATACTTGGCTCTATTGATTGTCTTTCTTTTGTATGCTGCCTTTACTGAGTATTTCTGCCTCATGTTGCTTACTGTTATTCTGCTTTTCTAGATATCGGTATTTGATAGTTAAGTATTCCTGGAATGCAAAAATGAAGGATACATAAGATAAATGGTGTTGATAGTTCCTACAACATATTTTTTGTTTAATTGTTGTTAGTAGTGGTGATTGGCTGTTACCGTGCTGCTTATCTTCCCCACTCGGAACAATCATATTTGCATTTCTTTCTGCATCTCTAATTTCTTTCCTGCACTCTGAGCTTAAACCAAATCGAGAAAACATAGGAAGCCGGCCTCCTCCGGAGATTGGTGCGAAAGGCATTCCTTCCTTTCGGCCTTTCAATCTACTAGGCGAATCTAGGGCGCATTACACTAAATCCTATCCTAGTGGCAGATTCGTAACCAACAGTGACCAAGCAAAACAACCACCCTGCAATTCGAACATCCGACTTCCCTCTCCCAAAAGCCTCCAGCCAACCATTTTGCTAGCTTGCACGATAACATAATGGAATTCTATGCCCCTATAGATGACATAGAGCTCCTCTACAAAGGCAAAAAACATCACAATTCAATTCCACAACCAGCTCTCTCCAACGCAAAGGACATGCCACCATGCCATGCTGGCAATTGCCATGGAGGAAGGGGACCTACATAAAGCCCATCTATTTGCACTTCATTCGAAAAGGTCGTCTTTCAGTTCAAGCAAAAATGACAACACCTGCTTGGATTCAAACATAGGCATCCTGCCACTGAGAGACTTTAGACGCATTCCCCTAGCTGCAATGGAACCTTGTCGCTTCGAATTGGAGCACAATGCCTCTCTGTGAAGAGGCCTTTTACACACTTCAAGCCACGACAACGCCAAACCAAAGCCGAAGTTCACGAATAAAGGTGAATTCAAATTCAAACATTTGCGCCATTTTGCTGCATATGATTTTTGAACAACCCTTTGAAACTGAGTTTTTTGAGCAACAGAGGGATGTAGAACCTAAGATTTTCTTTCAGAAAAGGAAATATAATTTTTCTTCAAGGCTTTCAAAACAGATGAAAAGAATATAAGTTCTTTCTTACCTCTTCGTCCTATGCTTTGGAAGATATATCAAAAGCTCCGAAGAACATTTCTGTGTGACCAAGTGAGGTAGCTCCATACCTACTCTGATACCATGTTGGAATTCACAATGTTTTCTAGAAACAAACAGAAGCGATCCATCCACTCAAATCTTATACAGAAAATGTAAAGAAGGAACAATAACAAGAAAAGAGAAAAGGATAGGGGTGAGGCACCATAAATAATCACTATCAATAGATAATATTGCACAACACTCCGATAAGAAATGAGGAGTGTGAGGGGGTATTTATAGCAATACCAAAACCCCTAATTACATCATAAAGTTTAACCTAAGCCAACATAACAAGTGGGCTTTAGTTAATTACAAATATTAAATGAAGTTTAACCATAACAAGGTTAACCATGGCCCATTGGGCTTACATAATAAAATATTCCAAAATAATTAAAATACACTATACAATGAAATGCCCTTAGGCCTGTCCAACATATCGCAGAATGTCAGCTCTTGGCAATGAATCAGATTACAATTTCAACAAATAAGAGTTTTACACTCATTGTAAGGGTCCTTTGGCATTTTCAAGAGAGCTAGAGCTACTCTTTGCAATCAGTTGCTACTTTGTATATTGTACTCTACTCTTCAATTAATAAGAAAAGAAGCATGCCATTTGTGAATCAACTGTGTTGCATGACCTCTTCATTCATAAATGTTTGGTATAAGTGGCTCCACTCTTTTACTTCTAGTTAGTCTTCCTTCTCATTTATCACAGGTACTCTTCGAATCTAATTTTACTTAAGTTATTTGGCCTCTACTTGGAATTATCATGCCATGCTAATCTTGCTACGGCTTTGGCCATATGTGGACTGCCCTCCGCCCACCCCACCTCGTTTCTGCATGGCAGTTGTTACTGCTGAAGTGCAACAGTAGTAGTTGGACTACTACACTACCCTAAGGGCCTAAACTGAAACTGAGATGTACAGTGAAGCTGTTGCTGAATTGCTTCCCTTTAGATACTTCATTTCTACTTTTGCTTTCTCAGACAGCTTGTCAAGTGTACTAGCATCACTGCTTCTACAGTGTTAATCCTTGCCTCTTTGGCCTTATTCTAGGCTTTTTGCTGATGTTGCACATCTCATTTTGTGTCTGCCACTCCCTCTCCTAACTTTTAATTGTGTTGCATCCATTTCAGATGTCATCAGCTTTGACCAGCACTAATTCAGGATGGCTTCATGTCGCTTCCTTTGGGATATTGCTTGCTCTTCCAACTAAGACATGAGCTGTTTTTCTAATTTTTTGACTCTTCAACCAACTCAAGTGCTCTCAACTATGCTTGATTATGCATTTATTGTTCAGCAAAATATTTATTCTACACGTTATAACAATCCCTTGTATGCTTGTCTGTTTTTAAGTAGTTTACGTTGTCTGCTAGTGCTTCCATTTGGTTTATTGTGTATATATTTATAGTAAACAATAAGTATGTAATCTAATGAAAAATCAAAACCAAAACATAATATGAATATTAAGCAACCTAACCAAAGTTGATCACCATTTACAATACAAAGCAATAAAGAATTCGCTAGTTAGGTCTGTTGCCAATAAATGTTTAATAAGGTTAAGAATAGTCTGGTTGAAACATTCTTAACCTGCATTCCCAGAACACTTCTAGTGTCCTCTTTGGACATGGAGGACGATTGCCTTCCATGTAATTTTGGCAAAATTCAAAACATTGAAATATGAACTCCTCTTCTGCCTGTTCATTGATATAAGCCTTTCCAATCTTCAGAATGCATCCAAGTATTAATGTACAAGTTACCATTGATATTGTCATCAAACCTTCCTGCCAAAAAAAAAGAAATATTTTACAAATTTAGAGTTAATTATTAATTTGCATGGTATTACATAGTTTAAGAACTTCACTGCAATCTTTTGAAATGGAAGTTTAATGCCACAAAAGAAACTTGTCTGCTACTCATGGTATGAACAGCAAATAGTATATTTTTTTCATAGTTTTAATTGTGTAGGCAGACGTTATATTCATGCTGCCAATATTCCTCTGAGATTTAGGGCAACATAACACTGAAATTGAAAATAAGAAAACAGAAAACAAAGAAGATATTACACGTTCTAGGTGAAGGGGTTGTTCCTTGTAGAGAACACCAGCAAAGGTTTGAATTAAGGAAATGAATGATGCGAAGGCATAAGCTAGAATCTAGATAAAAGGAATTTGTGTAAAAATTCACACACGGTAGAACATTGACCGCTGCTAGAAATTAGAATGCTAAGCATTGTACATATGGTGACTTCCCATTAAAAGACCATGCAAAATGAAGTCAAGCCAGTACATTCATTATAAAAGAAAGATGTATGCATGAGAAAGAAATACATTGATTATGCAGTCAAATGAAAGCATGTACATTTTAGAATTATGTTGAAACTCCAGAGGCAACTTTAGACTACACATGTATTCAAACAAATGACATGAAAAAAAAGATTTTTCAAAATAGATTAATTTCTTCTATTGCATGGATGTACTTCAAGAAACAGGAAATTTATTCAAGGTGAGAAAGAAAATAGAAATCAACAGTTTCATCCTTCCCAAGTAGTTATGATGATTGGATTTATTTAAACAAATCTAAATAAGTCCCTATAAATTTTTGTTCTCTATGATGTTAGTTGTACTTCGGAATATTTGCTAACAAATAGAGATCTTCCAAAGAATTGCTTTTGACAGTGAAAAAACATATATACAAAAGCTTGATATGCTTTATGCACCATTAGCTTGATTAGGACAACAAAATAAACACACCATATATGGATACTCCTTGATAAATGATAAATCATGTTTCTAACAGCATGAAACCTTTCTCCGATGGCCTTGTCACATATGCCATCTGACCTCCCATTGCCCAATGTGTGGCTAAGACCAATTTCAAAAGAAGCAATAACATATTAAATTTGATATTAATGGTCTCATTAGTGAGGAATTACTTGTTTTTAGATAACTGGTCTCTCTACAGGATAAAGCAAAAAAATTTGAGGTCTCTAGAAGAATGTACACAACTTTGTACTTGGGCTAGACTCTCATTGAATATTATGTGTTACTCTCATTGAATCTTAAAAAGAGTAAATTTTTGGTACCATACGGCAAGTTATTGGCCAATATGGTGTACAAGACTGGATTGAACACAGACCTGGAAAAGATTCCAGTCATGGTTAGATGGAGGAACCTTTTAACATCAATTCCTTGATAATTACATCAATTCCTTGATAATTCCATTTTGTTATTCTATTTTCTCATGCGTTAATTGATCATACACTCTCCTTGCTACAGTTACAGTCATATTTTACTTTCAATTTCTTGCAACTTAAAATTCCAAAATTTACTTTCGTGCATTTTAATTTCCACACTTACTTTCCGTATTTAACTTAGATTAGATTCAGCGAGGATAGTGGGGAGCCAGCCTAAATCCAAAGGTCGAAAGGGGCACACTCCCTTTTCTTCCAATTTGTTGAAATGAAGTTGCAAGCGCATAAAAAGATAGACATTTCTGCAATTCAATATGTTTTTGGCATGGCTGGTGGGACAAATGCGATTTGCCCCACAAATAAACACACATGGTGCATGAATTTAACCTGTTTTTGGCACACCTAATGGGACCAAGGGCTTGATTTCAATGGTGAAATTGAGCCTAGTCCTTGAAAACTAATTTTGCTTATCTTCCATTTTTGCACGCAATTTTGCAAATGCTTTGTGAATGGCGACACTACTTTTAACATCATTAAAAACTTCCAAAAAATTTCATAAAGCAACAGAAAAAAGTACTAAAAACATTAGAACTGTCCAAAAATCATCTCTTCAATTTTGGAGCTAAATTGCATTTTGTCATTGACAAAAAGTGAAAATGTGAAGAATTTTTATGTCTTCATCTGAGGAGCGATTCACTTCATTTTGGGAGCGATTTGCCCCATTTGGAGTAAATTGTCTAAACACAATTTTTTTCCAAGTCCAACTCACAGACCGATTCACTTGGGAACTAAAAAGCCATTCACCTGAAAACCCAGAGCGATTTGCTTGGGCCCTTTTTCAAAATTTTCTCAAGTTTCATTTTGGAAGCTATTTGCTCCACCTAGCAAAGTGATTCTCTTTCGTATTCAAATTTTTCATTTTTTGACCCCATAACTCTTTTTGTGCAGGTACAAATGTGGAAGGACCCAAGATTATGAATACGTGCTCAATCAAATGCTTTATGAGATGGCAACTCCATTACAAACTTCAACAAATGAAGAACACAAGCTTATATTGAGAGGGGGGGTGAACAGTATAAGATAAAACTTTTTACTTTTCTTTCCAAAGCAGTATTATCCAATATTATCAATTGCAATAATGAAACAATGCACAGATCATCACACACATAAGAGACACAGATTTAATGTGGTTCACCCAATGTGGGCTAACGTCCACGGAGAAAATATTTCTTATAAATTTTCTCAACAAGTCTCTTGGGAACCAATTCCCTATTACAATGTTTATGGGCACCAACCCAAAGGAGACACCAATCCCCTATGCTCTGGTTCGTGTACCTCTATCCACAGGAGACACCAATCCCCTCTGCTCTGGTTCGTGGACCTCTATCCAGAGGAGACACCAATCCCCTTTGTTGTGGTTTGTGGACCTCTATCCACAGGAGACACCAATCCCCTTTGCTCAAATCTGCTTCAAGCCTACTCACAAGGCTTGCTCATATCCGCTCCAAGCCTACTCACAAGGCTTGCTCAAATCTGCTCACCAAAACCTGCTCAAATCTGCTCCAAGCCTACACACAAGGCTTGCTCAAATCTGCTCACCAAAACCTGCTCAAATCTGCTCCAAGCCTACACACAAGGCTTGCTCAACTCACTACTCAAACCTACTCACAAATTCTGCTCAATCCTCACAAAACCTGCTTAACCATTCCTAATTTTTGCATAGAAACCATTGCATATATCTTTCCCAAAAGTGCTTTCTTTGACTAAAGTAATTCAAACATATTCTACCCAAAATTCTTTTTCTTCATGAAAATATAGAGAATGATATGCATTACAAATACTTAATATGTTCTTCTCACATTCATTAAGTCTAAGGTCCGAGGTGTAGACCAATTGGTTCATCCAAACCCCATAAGGGGGCGGAGGTCCAAGGTTCAAATCTCGGGCCTCGCCGGACTGAACGCTTGTCCCTTTCCCGGTGCTTTCAGCGGCGTAAAAGGTTTAAAATGATTGTGGCATGGTGGTTATAGGGGCGGATTGTGCGAAGATCTGTGTGGCGGCTTCCGGGGTGGACAGCGCAGAATACTGTGGCGGCCATAAAAAGCTGGACAGCCTACCCGGATTCGTGGCGGCTATCGATTCCACCATGTAAATTAAAAAAAAAAAAAAACATTCATTAAGTCTGTCGCTTTCACATGTCTCACATTCATTGCATTCAAAAGGATACTCTAGTCTAGCACTTGATAGTTGACATTCTTATGTACTTCCAAAATTAATCAAAACCAATGCACATACTTGCTTCACAAAAATGGTCTATAGCCCTTGCAAATTTATTCCCAATATCACTCAAAACTAATGCATAGATTTGCTTCACAAGATTGGTCTATAACCCTTGCAAGTTCATTCCCAATATGACTCAAAGTTAATGCACCATTTTGCTCTCAAACCCTTGCTAGTATATTTTCAAATTCATTCAACAATAATGCACAACTTTGTTCTCAAACCCTAGCACATATATTTTCAATTTCTTTCAACAATAATTCATGATTACTTCCAACTTCAATCAATCACTAATGCACATCAAACCAATCCTTATACCTCCACTCTCATGACAACAAAGATTATTTTCTTCAAACAAAACTTTCTTGAGAAGGGAATTAAATCAACATACCTTTAAATCTGCCACAATGATGATGAGCCTCCAAAACCTGTCTCAAAAATAATTTTCCTTTTTGTTCCTTTAAAATCTGGTTAGTAATATTTACTTTCTAGCACAAATTTAAAATCATCCACTTATGAACCCTTTTTATTATTCACAATACAATTTTAAAATCAATCACACTTACACCTTATAACTCTCTTTTTTAATATGCAAAAAATAACTCTCTCACACTTTTGACAAAATTACAATTTTCAAATAACATAATACACCATATAACTCCCACTTTGATATGCAAAAATAATCCTCTTACCCACTATACAAAGTGCAACATAATACACCATATAACTCCCACTTTGATATGCAAAAATAATCCTCTTACACACTATACAAAATACACCATATAATTCCACTTTGGATATGCAAAAATAATTCTTTTATACAGAACACAATTTCCAAAAAGACATGAAAAACCTTATGACTCCCACTTAATTTAAATTTATTTCAAAAATAAAAAATTAATACCTTTGCCCTACCGTGGATCGAAACCGTGATCTCCCACGACGCAGCGTTCTCACAAACGTTTGTGGCCGGTTGCGCTACAGCAGCAACTAGAATCAAAAGGGCGTCGTATAATGTTATCACTGTCCTCAACGCACAAACCGAAACTTTGTCCATACAGCAAAACAACGTCCAAGGGTTTCGACCTTGCGACCTATCCCACAACAGCGCTCACGCAAGCCAACCGACCACTGGGCTACCCCAGTCGGGTGAAATGTAACAGGCGCGCACACGAATTTGATTGTCTTACACTTGCACACCTTTAAAACATCTTTGTCTTTCTTTTCTCTGTCGTTCACAATAATCACCATTAACTCGAATGCTTGCGTTAGTTGAAAGGTGGAATGAGATAATGTTATTTATATGCTTTTAACATGCCTTCGAATTTCCAAGACGTCGGCTCAACCTTTACTTTGTATTTTGAATATCTCCCAAAACGTAGGCGCCTTGATTTCTTTTAAACCTTTGGTTATAATATTTAATTTAAATATTATAACATTACCTTTTAAACCCATAAATATTTAAATCCTTTTGATTTAAATAATGCATACTTAATTCCCATCCTTTGTCCATATAAACCTTTGTACTCAAGCCTTTAAACTTTTTTATTTAAACTCTTTGTCTCAAGCCTTTAAACCTTTTTATTTAAACTCTTTGTCTCAAGCCTTTAAACCTCTTTGATTCAAGCTTTTAAACCTTTCGTCCCAAGCCTCTTAAACCTTTTTCTTTATAATATTTAAATATGATATTTAAATATTATAATATTTTCCTTAAAAATATTTGCCTTGCTTTGTAATAAACCTTGCCTTGAGTAATTTGTCCAATCTCATAAACTCAACAACCTTGAAGAATATTCTTTGAATATCATGCACCTTTTGACATCAACCCTTTGACATCAATGACAACTCAATATACTCAATATTTCCAACAACAAACTTCTTAAGTCAAGTTTCTCATGAAGCAAGAGTAAAGGTTCACCAAAATCAATGAGTCGCTTCATCTTTGGCATAGAATTGCGATTTGCTACCAAGAAAGAGCAATTCATCAAGTTTGAAGAACTCTTGCAAAGATTCCATCGAACAAGAGATTCGTTGCATCTATCAAGTTATTCATGTACTTTCAAGAAAAGTGAAAATTTCGCCAAGTATTGAAGTAGCAAATCCTCCAATTTCAAAATGTGAATCGTCTAATTCTTGGCAAAAAGTGATGCATCAAATTTGAAGAGATTTTGTTTTCTTCATTAGATGAGCAATTCGCTCATCCTCACGGAGCAATTAGCTAGCCAGTGAGCAAATCTCTCTTTTGTAATAAAAAGTGCTAGTCTTCGACATATTCGAGCTTCGAGCAGCATTTTAACTAGGTGAATCTTATAATGATACTAAATATGTCATGGACTTAGAGCCCTCAATTACCCCTCTACCTGAAAAACTCCCCAAGGTCAACAACAATTTCTGTAAAATTCAAATATCACTCAAAGTCAACATAATCCACAACTAAATATGAAGGCCTATCAAATAATGCAAAATCCTAGTTTGTAGTAAGAGTATCAAAGCAAATAACCAATGCAGCAATTCATGCAACAGGTGGTGACTCCAAGGCTCCAAGTTGCATGAAATCAACAACTGCTTCAATATCCTCAACAGCAACCAACATATGTTTCAATGGGACAATCGACATACCAAACATCGTGTGAACAAGTACCTCAGTGGCCTACGGCCCAACAGCAAAAACACCGACTTTAAAGGATCTTTTTAATGACTTCACATAACTTCTTCATACATTAATAAAGAATCGTGAGTTTGAAGAGGAGAATTGACAAATTCATGAGCAAGAAAACATGTTGTACACCAATCAGGAGTCTCAATGGCTAGTAACTCAATAGCCAGACTTACCGATCCCCACCTAGTGAAATTTAGTCTTATAACGAGTCTCTTTCAGCTAGGGCATGTAGCACGATGGTGAGGTTCCTAATAATGGAAGAATAGAATGACAGGTTCAAAGGCCAAACAAGTCTGCAGTCAATATAAGTCTGCAAGACATTGGCATTTGAATGGCAATTGGCTTCAATCTACTTAGATGACAATCTATGTGACAACAAGTTGAAACAAATGTCAGCAAGCACTCAGTTTGCAGTCATAACTTCTCTTGACGGCATCAACTAGTCATATGACAGCAAGCCTTCTAAACAGCAATTGAACTTCATCATGACAGCGTGATCCTAATCTTCTAGACAGCAACTCTTATGACAGTTACAGCCAGCAACTGTCGTCGGCACTTGCAACTCCTGACTATGCTCTGCAACTCCTGCTTCAACCTGCAACACACAACGCTTGGACAATGCATAAGCCTAGTAATCTAACAGCATCACACAGATATCTAACACACATATGGAGAATGGATATATTGCATTAATAGTCTGCCTGTACAACAATGTCATTACAGATCACTACACTTGGGTTGCCTTTTGCAGCTCTGTCAAATTTTAACTTTACCCAGCCCTCCTCTGGTTTTAGCGATCTAGTGTTTGCTCTTTTCAAACTGATTAGCAAAGGTGCTGCTCTAGGTTCTCCCAAGTGCCATTCACTAGTGATCCTCTTTTCCAGATTGTTCTCGAAGTCCACACTATTATCAAAGGCAAACAAATTCTCCCTCACTGCAGTTTTAATTCTGTTAGACACTGAAAGTTCATCATTACTTTCCTCCCAGAATACTCTCTGATTTTTTTCCCACCAAACACTCCACAAAAAATAAGGTAATAGTAAATTCCAGAGTTTTGATAACCTACTGCTACTAAAAGGGCATCTCCATTGGTTAAAAAGCTGCCTAAAAGTACTAGGGACCACCCAAGAGCAAAACATAGCTTCCATTAGATTATTAAGTACCTTACTTGCAAACTCACAATGAATAAACAAGTGGTCAACTGATTCAGCATCCTTCATGCAAAGAGAACATATATTTGTCATTTGAAAACCTCTCTTACTTAGGTTATCTAGAGTTAAAATCTTATTTTGTAAGCATAACCAAAGAAAGAAAGCCAATTTGGGGATTAACTCATTCTTCCAAACCTTATTTACAGGAAAGTCCCCCTCCACACCTCCGAACTGCAAGGTATAAGCTGATTTCACAGAGAATTCCCCTGAGGAAGTAGGAAACTAGATCAAAGAGTCCTTATCTTCATTCTGAGGTAAGTGGTACTGCTGCAACAACCTGTTAAGATTTAGCAGAGATTGTTGCAGTTCTGGATCAGCAGAATCCAAAGTTAGCTCTTTCCAAAACCTCTGACCTTCCCCAAATTCTATGTAATCTTTGACTAGTGGTCCATATTTTTGAACCAAGGGATATTTTAGTCTTTTGAACTCCTGCATTTGCTGTAAAGGACTACCTGCAATCCAAGTGTCTTCCCAAAAAAATATTTCCTAGCCTTCTCCTACCATCCATCTTAGACCACTTCTCAACAATTTCCTATTTTTTTAAACTCCATTTCTATTTCATTCTTATGATGAGCATATTTAAGGGTTTTTGTACAATAATATCATATATGCTTTTATAATGCCATATTTAAATATTCTGCAATGTGTATGATTTATTTAATTTTTTTAATTTGTTTTGATAGCAAAATACGTATATATATATATATATATATATATATTCAAAAATAGCCGCAACCACACCCGCGCACCTAGTAACCTGTGAAAAACATCACTGAAGTATCGGTGTCATGTTGATGTTGAGGATGAAAGTGATTATGATATTGAGAATGACTCAAACATTGCAAGTGATGATTTTGGGCAAGAGAGTAGTTCCTCGTTCAAGTGTTGGAGTTGAGAAGTCAGAGAAGGAAGTGACTTCAAAGAAAAGAACAATGAATCCGAGGATGAGTGTCACTTAGAGAATGCAAGATCTAGCAATTATGCAGCACAAAGGGATATCGTATGAATGAGGGATGCCACTAGAAATGCGGTCTATGACAACTGCCATAGAAATAAAAGACCCAGAATATAGTGTGATACTGAGGGCAGACCCATTGTACAATGTTGGCGATGCCAATTGTGGGGGCACTTCGCACATGACCATCGAAGTGCTACAAGTCAAGATAAACCAATGATGCATACAAAGTTTGAAGCGTCAAAGAAGAGTTACAACCCTTGCCAAGAAGCAGGGGAGGTGAACATGATTGAGGAAGTGAACTTGATGAGTTTGATTGGAATTGAGGAGGTGAACTTGATTTCAATGGAGGAGGTAGAAATCTAGTAGGTAGTCAAGGTTGTGCAGGAATAAGTTGTATTAGTTGAGGCAGAGAAGGAAAAACAACACATTGTTGTACAAGTGAACAAGGTATGGTAAAGCATCGCACAAGGCAAGTGTGTATGGAATATTGTTGTTCAAATGGAGAAGTTTTTTGTACAAATGGAAGGTGTCATTCACATGGAGAAGTTTGTAGTACGAATGGAGGGCATTGAGAAGTCTTGTCGTACATGTGCATGTTGTACAAGTGAAGTACATGTGCATGTCGCACTGGGTCATCTAGTAGTAGGCCATCCAAGACCGTCCTAATGCAAGGTTGTCTGAAAGCAGGTTGTACAAAGATAAGTTGTCTGGGGTAGAGTTGTCCAAAAGCAGGTCGTCTACAATTGGACCGTCCGACAAAGAAAGTGGGTCGTCTAACTCAGGAGGTGGATTGTCCAAGCCAGGAAGTTAGCTTTCTGAGACCAAGAGATGTCTATCAAAGGCTAATGCAGGGTCCTCAAATGCCAAGAAGCAGTCATCTGGAGCCAGAGAGAAGTCATTTGAAGCTGAGGGGAAGCTTGTTAAGTGGGTCGAGTAAAGCCTACCAAAATGCAGACAAGAAAAATTTACTTCAGACAATGAGGATTTCAATGGTTTCACCATTGAGGTTTTGGGGAACTACCCCACCCCTGCGGGGATGTTGCTCCTCAAACCTACAAAGGGGTTCCTGCCCCTTTAACCCCAAAAAAAGGTGGCAACAGGAATTGCCCATCATGTTGGTCATTTTGGTCATGTTGATCATGTTGATCATGTTGGACAAGTTGATGATACAACTGATTACAGAAAGTGGAATGAGCAATCACAAAACAATGTTTTGTTGGCAGTAGTTTGAAGTGAAGTTTGTTGAAAAAGATGTCTGGAATAAAAGAAAGCAGAAGGAGCGTGACAAGAGATTCCAGTATGGTGTTCGATGCTTCTATCCCTATTGTTCATCTCATGTGTCATTGAGGACATTGACAGGTCTAGAGGAGGGGATAGATGTAGGCAGGCAAATTGACATGTCTACATAATCAATGAATAAGTGTGTTGGAAGTCAAGTACACGCACATTAAGAGTTTTGATATAGTTTTGATATATTTGATGTTATAAAGTCATGATGTAATATTGTATGTGACAATGTGTAATGTTAAGTGAAGTATTAGTTATGTACAAATAAGTCATTAGTTATAAAGTGAGTCATGAAATGAAATGTAAATGTAAGTCACATGCATGTCAAATGTAATTTAATAAAATGACGAGGTGTCAAGTAGTTAGTAAGTTGGAGGATGAAACTACCTCCTTAGTTGTATAAATAAGACCCTTCCCTCATTCATTAGTATGCTTGGCCAAGCCGAAAAGAGTGGTTGGCATGGTACTAGGCACAGACACATATAAGAAAGTAGATACATTTGCACAGACATTGCATTGAGGGAGATATTTTGCATAGGATTTGGTATTGTGTATGTAAGAAGACTGTCATACGCATTTCACCGTATAGTCTATTGTTAATGCAAGATCTACTCATATTCATTCATCATTTGTTATTGTCATTGTGTGTATTGTCATTGATGATTGCTGCAGTAGTTTAGATTCAATTTGTTGGTTGTACTCTTTCAAGTTTTGTTACATAGGGTTGTACAGGCTGTGAAATGAAGTTGTCATACAATGAATTGCAATACAGTGAATGTCGTATAGTGCATTGCCAAACGCCATACAACGATGTCACTGTGTCGTACAGTGGAAACTATTGGCCGTATAGTGGAGAATTCAGACTGTATAGTGAATGTTAGCAGTCTAGAAAAGGGCAAGTCGTCCTATTCACAAACTGAAGCATCTAGAGCTAAGATTAAAGCAAGATATGATGTAGGTCGTAAAGCATCATCATTATAGACCTGATCACTAAATTTGTCAATCCAAATTGTTCTTTCAAGGATGGAATACCACCACCATGCTATAATGCGATGCCCAAAATCCAGACTATGTCTTGGGTAAGGAGTTTTCTTCCTTCTTAACTTGATAGCCCAATGGACGAGACATAGGCTAAGATAGGCCTTGTTGACAATGTGGCCACAAAGAACAACATGGAAGATACCATGGAAAAAGGGGGATGAGTTTGTGAGACCTTTGATGACTCACGGAAAAGAAGGATAAAAATGAAATAAAGGAATGGTGAATAACCCTAATGAGAAGAGCTCTAAAAGAGAAGAAGCTTTGCATATTAGAAAAACGTAGCAAGAATGTTAGTCACTAATCTAGAAGCACAAGTTACTTCCAGCATATTCCCCCAACCATCTTCACTTCACTTCCATCCCCTATTTCTTCTTCCCATATTTATTCTCCCTTTCCCTCTTATTTCTTCTACTCCTGCTTCTCTAATCCCCTAACTTCTTTTGTTGTGTCCATTTCACCTCAAATAAGCGCAGCCTTAGTCTTAAGGTCACTAGCAGGTTTTTTTGTTCAAGATGTAGGGTCATCCCACACACCATCTCCACCCCGGTTTGTCTAATCATCATTGACACCACCATCATCAATAATTCCATCATGATGCACCCATCTTTTGGTCCCCCACACCACAAGTGTTGTGTCACACCATGTGTCCTCATCTCAACCCCTCTCATCATTCACCACCACCTAGTTAATGCTAGCCTCCATGTTGTGTCAAACCGGTATCCTCGCCCTCATCGGTCCATACATCAGGTGCAATGATACTCTTTTTTCCAACAGCATCAAGAGTGTCTAAGGTGACCCACGCTATGCCAAAGAAACATTCCACCCTTGATGTCAAACAATCATTCCTTCAACAAATGACAAAAATCCATGGGACGACAAATATAGAGGAAATATCAAGAATTATGCAAGACGAAAGAAAGTAGATTGATCAAGACAATGCAAATGATAAAAGCTCTAACACCGACTACACCTACGATCCACCAATCCTAGCTAGGGAAACAAGGGAAGAAACTATTGGTTCTCAAGAGACTTTCGATAAATGCAAGCAAGCTCATCGACCAATCCAACTAACTACACCACCTGAATGTCAAATCTAGACCTTGCAGGGGCCAACCCCTTCCAAAAGATGCTATCAAAAGAGCAGTTGCAGCAAGCCCAAACTATCATAAGTCCGCAAGTAATGGATAAATATGAAAAGGAAGCAGGCCCAAGATAGTCTATAAGCATTAAAACATTTAGTAGAAAGCAAACAAAATGAAGGTTGGAGGTTTCCAAAGCATTAAAACAATGGGCTAAGAAGGAAGGTAGAGACAAAGAAAGAAATGAACACAGAGTATGGAAGTCAAAAAATCACAAATGAAGCATGCCATGTCCCTTTGGGACCAAGTGTGCTAAGGTGTACCTCACATATCTCAATAAGTGTGAGACCTTGCCCGACCAAATTTCAATGGCAATCAAGGAGGTGAAAGATGAGCTAATACTTCAGATAAGGTACACCAGAATACTCCTCAATAAGTGTGCTAAGGTGTACCATGTCAAAAAATCACAAATGAAGCATGCCATGTCCCTTTGGGACCAAGTGTGCTAAGGTGTACCTCACATATCTCAATAAGTGTGAGACCTTGCCCGACCAAATTTCAATGGCAATCAAGGAGGTGAAAGATGAGCTAATACTTCAGATAAGGTACACCAGAATACTCCTCATCCAATGAATGGGTAAAGTAGATGGGTAGGTCAAATAAGAAGATAGTAATCGTAAAGTTGAAGAAAATACCCTGCAAGCAAAGGCGGTGCTATGGATACAAACAGCCTATGATGCTCTCAAAATGACCATTGAGGAAACGAGAAAGGAGATGTAGTAGCAGCTAAATGAAGGATTCCTTGGGATATTCTCCAATCAATGACAACTCCATATGTTGGAAGAGGTTGCCAAATCCATTGATGAAGAGAAACCCAAAGTGGAGGTGCTTGTTGCCACATTTTGCACGGGGTGCCAAATTCTGAAAATTTTGTAAGTTTGCTGCTTTACCTCCCCTCTTCCTTCTTCCCCATTCTTCTCCATGCTCTTTCTCCCCTTCAGCTGTCATATTTCGTTTCCCCATCATCCATTTCATGTTTTTAGTGTTTTCTGCAAGAAGGCAAAATCTGCCTAAAAATTTGTCTAAGTGTGGAGTCCGCCCGACTGCGCAGCGCAGTCGGGCGGCGCTCATCATCCTGTGCGCACCTGGTCGGTCTTATGGAGAAAAGGCCCAAAAATGGCTAAGTACTGGGGCCGCCCGACTTCGCAGCGAAGTCGGACGGCGCCCGGGGTTCGGCGCGCACCTTGGCGGTCATGTTGAGAAAGCAGCCAAGAAATCGCCTAAGTGTTGGGGCCGCCCGACTTCGTGCGGCGCCCATAGGCCGGTGCGCACTTGGGCGGCCATATTCAGGAAACAACGAAAAATGTTCTAAGTGTGAGCCCGCCCGACTTCGCAGCGAAGTCGGGCGGCGCTCATCCAGTTGTGCGCCACCGGGAGGATGCCTATCAAAAAGACAGCAAAATATTCTAAGTGTCGGACTCCGTCCGACTGCGCGCCTGTCTTGGTGCGCACTTGGGCGGAGAAGGAAGAAGGCATTGGAATGTTTCTAAGGCACGGAGGTCCGCCCGACTTCGCTGTTTTCAGCTTGCGCCGTCCGACTGCGCTTCATTTTTGTGCGCTGTCGGGCGGGATAAGAAGACAATGACCGAACGTCTAAGTTTCATACCCCCTCCTTCAGCAGCAGTTTCAGATGCTGACAAGTGTGCAGTCTCGGGATTAGAGTCGGGATGTGACGGAAGGTGTGCCACCCACGTACAGAGTAGATGAGCGTGAAGAGCCAGATCGTGCCGCACCTGCCACCATTTAACCAGACTCGACTTTTCACCTGCCGGATTGCCACGGAGCTGCTACGTTTCTAGGTGGACCTTGCTGCAAGTACACTCCTTGCCCGCAGAGGTCGAACATCAGCCGCTTTTGTCGCCTTTTGTCAGGTCTGGGATTTTGTGCCCAAAATGTAATCGGGGGGTTTATTCTGCTATAAATAGCAGCCTCATTTCATTGTATAAGGGTGGAAGGGGGATATATTGCTAAGGAACTTCTGTAGTCGTGCACTTGCTTTTGAATACAAAGTATATTTGGCTCTATTAGCTGTCTTTGTCTTGTATGCTGCCTTTATTAAGTATTTCTGCCTCATGTTGCTTATATTTCTGATTATTGTTATTCTGCACTTCTGGATATCAGTATTGGTAATTAAGTATATCTGGAATACTGACGTAAAGGATACATAGGATGGAATAACTCTAATAGTTTCTGCTACATACATTGTTTTGATTGTTGTTGGTAATAGTGATTGGTTAGTTGTTGTGCTGCTTATCTTCCCCACCCGAAACAAGCATATTTATGTTTCTTTCTGCATTTTCTAATTTCTTTCTTGCACTCTGAGCTAAACCCCCAAACCAAAACCATAGGAGCCGGCCTTCTCCGGAGATTGGCACGGAAGGCATCCCTTCCTTCCGGCCTTTCAATCTGTTGGGCGAATCTAGGGCGCAATAAGATTAAAATCCTATCCTAGTGGCAGATTCGTAACCAACAGTTTCTCTGGCACGCCCGGTGGGACACGAAAGTTTCCCACCCCAAAACAGAATCGAAGCATCGGTGTTCGCTTCATTGCTGTTAAATCTAGAACACCTGGCGACTCTGCTGAACCTGAGTATCCTCTGAGTCTGTAAGACTGGTCCAATATTAAGAGCGCCTTCATGCATACAAGAAGATGGAGAGCTAGGAATTTGGGACAACAACCCGATTTTTACGAGATTGACATCAACGCTGCTGGAGAGCGCGTGAGGCTGGCTGATTATCAAGCTCGCCAGGACGATAGATTCGAGCACGAATCTGAAGCTGAAATTGAAGAGGTGGAAGAAGTCGAAGAAGTTGAAGAGGCCGAAGTTGAAGAACAACCTACAACTTCGGACAGTACTGATACCGACTACACCACCGACCAGCTCGAAGAAGAGGAAGAAGACATGGCCAATGCTAATGACCTCTTCCCGGATGTGAATTCCACGGGACCCCTCGCTCTAGCTGGACAAGAGGTTGTTCCGCCTGCTGCCTTAAAATCCATTCCTACATATGACGGCACCGGGAAGACAACATATGAGCATATTCAAGACATTCTGGCCTTGGCTGCGCTGCACTCTATCACTAATGAGAGCGTGAAAACCCGACTGTTAGCTCTCTCCCTGCGAGGGAAACTTCTCTACTGGTGGAGATCCTTGCCGGAGGGGACTATCACGGGATGGGCCCAGCTGGCCGGCAGGCTAGTTAAGGGATTCAATGAATCCGCTGATCCCTCCTCATTGCTGCACCAATTTCAATGCATTCAGCGCCATCCGCAGGAGGAGATATCGGACTTCAACGTGAGGTTCGCAAGATCCTGGAAGAGAATACCCCTGGAGCTACGTCCTCCTGAGGGACAGGCTGCTCACTACTACCTCAGAGCTTTCAATTCGGATATTTGCTTGGTCATTAAGTTGGCCCGTGTAAATACTTTCCCCGCGTTGTATGAGGCTGCTCAGCAGGCAGAACTGGATATGATTGCCATAGGTAGGCTCCCTCATAAAATGCAGCCCCCAATCTATCCGGATTTTCCTCAGTCCCAATATCCGCCCGCGTCTGGTGGGGCGCCATCCTCATCCAACCCGTACCCCCATCAGCCGTGGAATCCTGCACCAGTCATAGACCCATATGGTCCGCCTCAAATACATCGTCCTAACCCACCTCCTCCGCAATATCCAGCACTTCCTGCTCCTCCTCAGTACCAGGCATTGCCTGCTCCACCACCTTTAGCTGCATTACCTCCGCAGGCCCGGCCAGCTCCAGCTGATAATGATATACAAAATAAGATCCTTCAGGAAGTACGGGCCCTTGCCTCTGGTTACCAGACAATCTCTAATGACATGACAATCATGAAGAAGAAACAGGCTCAGATGGAGTTTGTTCCGAGGAGGCCATATCCTCCTCCCGCACTGACAAGAGATCAAGCGGCTCAAGCGCAAAGGCCTCCAGCAAGAAATGTTGCCGGCAATGCTCAAGCTGGCACTTCTGACCGCGTGAACTGGTGCTCCACTTGCAACGACCCCCATGGGGAAGACAGTTGCACGCTACATCAACATTATATTCAGACCCTTGCGGGTAGCGCCATAGAGGACGAAGCATACATGATCCGGGATGAGGAGAGTAACTTTGCAGTTCCAGAAGAAGAAGATCCTGTGTCACTCTTGACCAGGGAGGGGAAAAAGCCAATTGAGGCCACCCCGGCCCAGATAAAGCCGTTAAAGGTGTATACAAGAAGGGAGAGGACGCAGCCTGCCGTGGCAGCTCCTGATAAGCCACCTTTACCTCCAACTGCCAAAGAAAAGCCCACGGCGCTCAAAGCTCTAGTAGCCAGGGTTCCAGTAGTCAAGGCTTCAGCGACTCAACCTCCGGCCGAAACAAAAGAGCAAGCTCAAGAGAAGTTGAGGTACCCGTCGCTGACAAAGAGACAGAGGGTTGAGGCCACGCAGTAGTACCGCACCAAGTATGAGCCAGCAAAGGAAGCAGAAGGGGCCGGTACTTCAACCTACAACATAGTTGATGAGCTCAAGAAGACCCCGGCAAAAATAAGCATGTATGATGCCCTTCAGCTCCCAGGTCAGGTTGATTTGTTGCAGGAATCCCTAAAGAATGTAAAAGGTGGAAAGCCACCGCAGCCTGCTGTGTTAGCTCAGCCCTTGACGACTTCTGCTACCGGAAAGAACAGACCGCCGCCTTTTTATCTATCTTTGCGGATGGAAGGCCACATAGTGCATAACTGCATGGTGGATTCCGGTGCTTCGACTACTGTCATGCCAAGGGCTGTCTGCGAGGAGATTGGTATGGAATACACGAGGAGCAGCCAAGGTGTGCTACAGTTGGACGACACTCCTGTGAAGACAATTGGCGTCATCAAAGACATCCCCATCCGGCTGCATAAAGCGCTTGACATCGTGGTCATCCAAGAGGTCGTAGTGGTTGACTTGGAACCCTACTTCGGCATGTGTCTCTCAAGGGAGTTCACTGCCAAGCTGGGTGGATATTTGTCGCTGGACTATTCACATATGGAGGTACCTTTCAAAGGAAGGAGGTTGAAAATTTATAATGAGAAACCTTCCACTTTTCTGGTCGAGAAGATACCCGGGGAAGAACAACAAAATGACATGGTTCATCTGACGACCGAGGAGCTGGTAGAAGTGGACCTGGTGGGAGAGACCCTAGAGCAGCTGCAAGTGGAGGACGAGTTCTCCTTGCTGGATTTCAACGCCATGATTGAGACAGAACTAGGCTGTTACTCCGTCACTCAGCCTGAGAGACACGACCAGACGGCCAAAAAGGACATAGGTCCTGCCCCCGACAAGCTGTGGAAGCTGTACTTTGATGGCGCCCGATGCAAGAATGGCGTCGGGGCAGGAGTCCTTCTGGTCTCCCCGTCTGGTATCCAAAAGGACTACTGTTACAGGCTGGCCTGGAGTTGCACTAATAATGCGGCGGAGTACGAAGCCTTGTGCTTAGGCTTAAAAAAGGCGGAGAGGCTCGGGATCAAGCACCTGCAAATCTTTGGCGACTCAGAGCCGGTGTGCAACCAGATCACGAACAAGTGCGCCTCCAAGAAGCATTACCTCAAGGCGTACCGTAACCGTGTCTGGGATCTGATGGAGTCTTTTGATTCCTTGAATGTCAAAGCCATCTCCCGCGAGAAGAATAAGCATGCTGACATATTGGCGTCTGTTGGAGCCAGGTACGTCCCGACTGATGACACTATGCAGAAGCCGAAGCCGGTTCGTACTATTTACAGGCCTTCTGTGCCTGATAAGGACACCCACTGGCAGGTGTTCGATTGTGACGAGGATATCGTCACCTTTATGATACATGAAGCTAGTTCAATCGAAGGTAGAGACCCTGATGACGAGCAATATGAGGGGTTGATACAGTTAAAGAATAATCATGTCCCAAAAGGACTGATTACCTTAGAGAGCCTGTTTGATCAGAACGATAGGGCTATCTCACACCGAATCAAGGTGGATGCCAAGCAATACATGGACCTGGAGCTCGAACCTGGTAAAGTGATTAAAGTTGGCATAGATTGCACTCCAGAGGAGCTGGACCAGATTCGAGCCCTGTGCAAGGAGTACCCAGACATTGTAGCCTGGTGCTACCAGGACTTGAAGGGGTACGACCGAGAGATGATCCAACACACCATAGAGCTGGAAGAACATGTGAAGCCCTTCAGGCAAAAGCAAAGGGCGGTGAACCCGAAGATTGAGGCCATGATGAAAGCCGAGCTCATGAAGATGCTGGAAGCAAAAATCATCTATCCTATCAAGCATTCCTCTTGGGTCGCAAATCTGGTTCCCGTGAGGAAGAAGAATGGAGACATTCGCCTCTGCGTGGATTTTCGCAATCTCAACCAGGCTTCGCTGAAGGACCACTATCCACTCCCGCAAATTGATCAAATCCTTCACGTGGTTGCAGGAGCTCAGAGATTCTCTCTCCTAGATGGGTTTTCCGGCTATAATCAGATCTGGGTAAAAGATGAGGACCAGCACAAGACGGCGTTCACCACCAAATGGGGGACGTTTGCCTATCAGCGCATGCCCTTCGGTCTTTCCAATGCGGGGGCTACGTTCCAAAGAGCTATGGACTTGGCGTTCCGTGAGTTGCTCAATAAAATCATTGTTATCTACTTGGATGACATGACTGTGTTTTCGCACAAAAGAGAAGACCACACCTCCCATCTGCGGCAAGTATTTGAAAGATGTCGTGAATTCGGCATATCCATCAACCCAAAGAAGTCAGTCTTTGCGGTGAAGGAGGGTAAGCTGCTAGGCCATGTTATTTCTGAGAAGGGCCTTGCAGTTGACCCCGACAGAGCAGAGGCTCTTCTTCGTTTGCCCATCCCGGTCAACAAGAAAGGGCTGCAGTCATTTTTTGGACAGATCAACTTTGTAAGGAAGTTTGTCCCTGACTTTGCCCAAGTGATCAAGCCCATGGCCGAGCTCTTGAAGAAGGATGCTGACTTTGTCTGGACTGAAGAGAGGAAGAAAGCCTTCGAGGAGATCAAGGCCAGGATTGCTCAGGCACCAGTATTGATAAATCCAGATTACTCCAAGGACTTCATCCTTTACGCAGTGGGAGAACCCGAAAGCTATGCTGCAGTTCTGACTCAGAAGGGAGACGATGGCGAGGAGAGACCGATAGCATTCTTAAGCCAAGTCATCCAGCCGCACGAAGAGAGATATAATTTTATTGAGCGGCAAGTTCATGCAGTAATGAGGTCCTTGAGAAAGTTCAAGCACTTCGTCTCTCAGAGCCGGATTACTGTCTTTGTGATACACCCCGACGTCAGAAATTTCATCATCCAAGGGGAGCCTGGTCACAAGAGGGCAGGATGGATTGCCAAAATCCAGGAGTTCGACATAGAGGTACGACCCACCAAGCTAATCCGAGGTCGGGCTCTATGCCAGGAATTGGCCCGAAGTGCTGCGGCTGAACTCTCTGCTTGTCAGTGGGAGGATCCAATGACAGGAATCAACCTTGCCAACTCCTTATCAGAGGAGAGTGATTGGACGAATGACCTAGTGTGGTATTTCAGCACTGGGAGATGTCCAGATCACCTCAACGCCTCACAAAGAAGGAGGTTCAGGCTTAATGCCTTGAAGTATGTACTTCGCCCCGAGGGGCTGTATTTCAGAAATATTGACGGCATCCTGTTGCGGTGCGTCAAAGAATCAGACAAACCGAAGGTCCTCGGCGAATTCCATTCTGGGATGCCAGGAGGACACCATTCGGGAAGGCCGACGGCCTTGAAAATTATCAGAGCGGGCTATTATTGGCCCACCCTCTTCGCAGACGCGCATGCGGTCTGTCAAAAATGTGAGAAATGCCAAAGGTTTGCCGGCAGAAATCGGAAAGCACCTTTGCCCCTTCAGCCAATTCAAGCTGAGACTCCATTTCAGCAGTGGGGTCTGGACTTCATTGGGACGATAACGCCCAACTCTTCGGCGGGGCATAAGTTTATCCTAACAGCCACGGATTACTTTACCCGATGGGCCGAGGCAGTGCCTACAAAGCATGCCGACCAGGAAACGGTCATTGGTTTCCTAGAGAGCCTCATCACCCGTTTCGGGATTCCAGAGGCAATTGTCACAGACAACGGTCCAGGGTTTGTAGGCGCTGTACTCACAGAGTTCACCAGCAAGTACGACATTTACCACAAAATGTCTTCGAACTACTATCCGCAGGGGAACGGCCTAGCCGAGTCCACCAACAAGAATCTTTTGAAGATTATAAAGAAGACGGTGGAAAGGAACAAAAGATCGTGGCATCTGCTTCTGGATCGAGCGCTATGGGCGGACCGTATCTCTTTCAAGAAGTCCATCAAGACGTCGCCATATGCACTCGTATACGGCAAAGAGGTTGTCTTGCCTACACACATTGAGATGCCCGCACTTTGGCTGTTAGAGGATGAGAAAGGTGTCAAAGACCCCGTTGATGCCCGATTGGCTCAGTTGCTGCAACTGGAGGAAGAAAGAGAGAAGGCGTATCAGGCCTTCACCAAGCATGCTGAGAACACGCAGAACTGGTTTTCAAAGGGAACCACTGCCCGAGTCTTCAAGATCGGGGACTTAGTGCTGAAGTGGGACTCATACAAGGCCAAACCAGGCAATCATGACAAGTTTGATGCCTTCTGGGACGGCCCCTACCAAGTCGCCCGAGTGAACCAGTTCAACGCGTTTGTGCTAAGAGACATGGAGGGCCAGATCCTCCCGATACCTGTTAATGGCTTTCATCTGAAAGCCTACTACCACTGAAAGTTGTCAAAGGTTTTCCCCTTGTACATATTTTTGTTTTCCGCTGTGTCAATTTGTTTTTCTGAATGTAAATATTCCTTTCAGTTCAGTTAGTTTCTTGCTTTAATCCGGAAAAAAGAGCCTAGTGTTTTGGAAAAGGGTGCATGGCAGTTCAAAAAATGACTAAGGCAGGGAATGTCGTCCGAAGGCGCAAAAAATTTGCCCCGAAGTCGGGCTGCGCCCTCATTTTTTGCGACAACGGGAGGTTCTTGGGCCACGACAAGTAAGAGGAAAAAGGTCAAAAATTTTCTAAGTGCCGGGAGGCCGCCCGACTTCGCAGCGAAGTCCGACGGCGCGCCCTGTTTAATGCGCCATCGGGCGGGGACAAACAAGACAGTAAAATTTTTCTAAGTGTCCCGTCCGACTTCGCAACTTTTCCTCGCGTTGCCCGACTGCGCGCACCAAAATGTGCGCACTCCGGCGGGCGCGTCTCAGGGGCATGTGATGATTTGTAAATTTTTCTAAGTCTCTAAGTGTGAGGTCCTCCCAAGGGCGCGGGTTTCATAGTGCGCAATCGGACGGCGCCCATTTTTTGAGCGCACTTGGTCGGGGAAATAAAGTAAACCACAAGCTTTACTTAGGGTTTCCAGCACGCTTGTCGAGTCAGAATGCCCCGAAACGTGTGCCCAGTTGGCGGCAATGACGTCATTAAAGGCACGAGTTTTGAGATGCTTAAGGAATGATTGTGCAGTTTTCGAAGTGGGTTTCATAAATGAAAAGCGCACCCGGGCCCAATGATGTACAAGTTACGCTTTCCAACAGAGGATCCCACGCGCGGCCGCCGAGGAATAACGGCGCTACTCACCCACTTCGAGCAACCAACTTTAAATTCGCCGGACGCCATTAATGCTGCTTTTACCCAGTTGTAGAAAAGGCGTTTTACTTGCTCAGTAATATCAGTATTGCTAAAAGGAATTCGAGCTGCACTGTGAAAGAAGAGAAAATTGCGAATTTTACCAAGTTCAGCTGTAAATTCTGGTAACTCTCGATGCCATGAGTGGGGAACCGAGCGCAGCGAAAGGAAAAGCGCCCATGCAGGCGGAGTCTAGCTCGTCAGAAGAAGCATCCAAGGAGCAGACTGTCTCGAGCGCTCATGAGAGCGAAGCGCCGAAGGAGAAAAGGGGAAGAACCAGGGCGAGAAGCGCCAGGAGGCAAGGTCCTCCCCCGCCGCCCGTAGACCGCCTAGCCGAATACAGAGACGACGATTATTCAATTAGCCTTACAGACCTGCGGCTTTCTGTAAAATATTGGTCCGACAAAGTTTCGCCCTCGCACCATTTCGGCGTTGTTTACAAGTCGAACCTTTACTGGTTCTTGTGCCCTCCTGTCCACCACTGCCCGGAGTTGGTTGAGTCAATCGTAGTATATTATAAACCGGCTACCCGACAGGTCTGCGACTGCCAGGGAAGAGTGTTGTTTACCCTCTTCAAGGAGAGCGTCCAGCCAGCGTTCGCGCCAGGGATCGAGCCAGACCCTAATGGCATACTCAGGAAAATCAACCTGGACGAACAGGCAGCTAGGGGCGGCGAATCCAAGTGGATGAGGGATTTCCTCAATTCAGAGCTGAAACACCCACTGCCAGCTTCAAGGTGGCCGTCGCGCCCGATACCCTTGGCACAGTTCAAAAGCCAATACATATACACCATACTTGCCTGGGTTCTAGGCTGCGGCACTGACGAGGTGGTGCACCCCTACCAGCTGGCCCTCGCCGAATGCATTCTGCATGGAGAGTTCTACGACTCTAGTGCCCTGAAAAGGGGAAGGCGCCCAATTTATTTCGACTGGGCAGACTGGGTGGCTTACGCCATCCATTCCAATCTGGTGAAGTTGCAGCAGAAGCAGACAACAGAATTCAGGCACTGTTCGTTTCTCGTATGGTTGTGCCTATACCACATGCACTACAGGATGAATACTGTTGAAGTTCAGAAGGTAGACGAGAAGGGCGCGCCGCCGGTGTATGAATGGACGAACCTGCTGTACAGAAAGGAGTCGTATTACGACTTCAATTTTAAATTTCAGGGCATGGCCCTGGCTCTTTTTAATGGCCGTGCGCATCGCCCTCCTTATGCTATGACGAGGCACCTGTCAAAGAACCAATTTGGGGATACCTTCCGGTTGACTCAGGGCGTCGTCATTAGAATTTTCGGATTTAAGGGGAAACCATTTCTGCTGCCGTATTTCTGTACAGAATACCACTTTGGCCTCGAGGCAGCGCGGCAAATGGATTGCGTGGAGGAAGAGTACGGCCAAGGAAAAAAGAAAAGCCCTATCTTCACCTATCCTTTCACCTGGGGTGACGTCGAGGTTCATGAGGTTGGGCAGCATGTATATCTAGAGCGAACCCTCCTCAGCATTGGCCTGGTGCAGTTGCCGCAACGCTGGAAGTATGACCCTATTGGGGTAAGAGGAAAGTTCGTGCACAGTTGCCCGCGGAAGGAAATCATGTCAGAAAGGTGCAATAAGACGGGAATGGACCTAGAATGGCACATTGAGCAGATGCAGTCGTGGCCACCATGGCAGGACTTTTACTGTGTAGAAGCAGACTACGATCCCGAGCACAATGAAGATCACAAAGTGGGATCAGCTGGCTTCAGAAGACTGCTCGCAAAGGTGGCGCCGCTTGGCTGGGCAAAAGACAAAATCATGGAATGTTGGATAATGAGGTGTCGTACGCGGCACGAGAAATCAGAGAAAAAGACGTTGTCCGTTGATGATGACTTTTCTGTCTTATATGATAAATACTCCGACAAGTGGCAGCCGCTCGTGTTCCGTGGTATCGTCCCCCAAGGCGCCCCAAAAAGGTATAAAAGAAAGCCTCCACCCCAACATTTGATTGTACGAGGGTCTTCCAGCAGCAAAGCGTCAAAAAGCAAGAGGGTGGACCCAATGTTGTCTGCAGCGCCCGAAAGGTTGTCTCAGTCGGAGAGGGAGCCCGAGATATCAGCCAGTGAGGCAGAAACAAGGGGCCCAGACCCAACAGAACCTGAACACGAGCTTACTTTGGAAGCCCCGACCCTTGACGCGTCAGCTGCCTCTGCTCCCCCTGAGCAAACTGCCGCGCCTAAGGGAAAAAAGAGGAAAAGGTCCGAAAAGACCAAAGAAAGGCGGCCCAAGAAGGAGGTGGTGCAGCAGACAGCGACGGCTCCACGATCAGGCGCGGCTGCAAGTAACATAATCTCCATTGAGGACAGCCCTCAGAGGGAAGCAGACACCCGGGTTGCAGAAGTCATTCGAACGCCAGCTCAGGCGGAGCTCGCAGGTACGCCCTCTCCTCCTTTGCAACAAACCCTAGCAACCCGTTCTGTTACGCCCTCATCCTCCACATCCGGGCATATTCTGGCTGCTTCATCCCCATCTCCTGTCACGCAGTCCCAGCATAGTCCACCCTCCTTTGGCCGCTACGCCCAAAACCCTAATGTTTTTCAGACCCTGGGCCAGGCCTTAGGTCTGTCCCCTACGGCCAGCGCCGAGGAAGGTTCCCTGTCCCCACGCCGCTCACCCGCCGCCGCCGCTGCCCTCCAAAGCCCACATCCGCCTTCTCACCAGTCGCCCGCTCCCCCTCAGTCCCAATCACCCTCAAGGGCAGCCGTATCCTATAGCGCAACGCCCACCCCATTATTTTCGGGGAAGATGCCGCAGCAGGATTTGGTCTCGACATACCCCATGCTCGCAGAGCTAGAGCTGGTCGAAAAACAGCTGCAAGTTACTGATGACCAGCCCCTAGCCGCGAAAGCCGCCCAGGGCTCTGTTTCTTTTCTTCAGAAGGTCAGAAAGAGGAGGGCGGAAGAAATCGCCATGCCGGAGAAGCGCGTCAAATATGACCTGGAGAAAAGGATTATCCGGACAGAAAAAATAGTGCCTAAGGTCAAAAAGCCCATCCGGGAGATGACAGAAGAAGATTACGAGTACCACTCCAAGGATAAGAGCTTTGACGACATAAATGAAGAATATGAGCTAGGCGGAATCCGCAGGAAGGCTGACAACCTTCTGGTCAAGCGCCTTGAGGTCAAGCAGCAGCTGTATGAGCTCCAGAACGATAAGAGGCAGCTTGAGGAAGATCTGGCCAAGGCACTGGTACAGCTGGAGTCCGCTCAAGGAGAGGTAAATAAATTGAAGGATCAGCTTGCAGCCTCTCAGCAGGCGACGGCGGATCAAAAGGCGGTGGCTGACCAATTAGCAGAAGATAAAAAGGCAGCCCTGATACATGTTGGTCAATTACAAAATCAGCTTCAGCAGACTCAGGCGCTGCTAGAAGAGAAGACATCGCAGGCTGCTGGTTTCTCCAAGGACAGGATCAAAGAGATGAGAGCCAGCCTGCTGAAGGGTTGCAGGACTAACGTTGCCAGATCGCTGCCCGTCCTCAATTTCATCTCCAGGATGCAAGAAATTTCTGCCGAGGGAAAGCCTGCGGTAGAGGAAGCCGAACGTCAAGCACGGCAATGGCTGGACTTGGCGATAAAACTTGAAGGGTATGAGCGCAAGGGCTTCCAATTCCCACCCATGTCACAGATTGCCCTAGACTGGGCTGATGCAAGGATAACCTTGCAAAATTATTTTGAAAAATCTGAAAAAGTCAGAGCTGCCAGGAAGATGCTAGATGCATTGATCCATGAGAAGAACATCTGCCTGGTCCCTTTTGACTCCCTTTCGACGCTCGGATTCCCGAGCTTTATAAAAGATGATGAATTTCTGCCTCTGGAGCAAGTCAAGCAGAACTGGCGGGCATACGAGGCAGATACTTCGGAGATTGATGGCTGGACTGATCCAGTACAGGAGGCACAGGTGACCCAGATGGTGTCCAAGCTCTGCAAAATCAACGCCTGCCTCCACGAAGTCGGAGAAAGGTACCACACCATCGACGAGCTCAAGGTTGCGGCATTCAGAAAAGCGCTGAAGGATATCAGCGACTTAGAGCCCTTCCAAGAAGCAGCCTGGGCTCAGGCTAAGACTGCTTATGAGCACGTCCGTGAGCGGGTCGAGCCTGCTGAGCAGGAGGAGGACAAGGATGCCGAGCAGTCAGGCTCAGAGGGTGAAGAAGAAGAAGACTCGGGTGAAGAGACTGCTGAGAGTGACCAAGAGCAGCAAGAGCAGCAGCAGCAGCAGAGTGATGCAGGGTCCGGGAGGGACTCTGTGCCCAAAGGATAAAGGCTAGGTTCCTTGCATCGAGGCGAGCTCGATACCCCGCGAGCCGCCAGGAATGTTGCCACATTTTGCACGGGGTGCCAAATTCTGAAAATTTTGTAAGTTTGTTGCTTTACCTCCCCTCTTCCTTCTTCCCCATTCTTCTCCATGCTCTTTCTCCCCTTCTGCTGTCAGTTTTCGTTTCCCCATCATCCATTTCATGTTTTTAGTGTTTTCTGCAAGAAGGCAAAAATCTGCCTAAAAATTTGTCTAAGTGTGGAGTCCGCCCGACTGCGCAGCGCAGTCGGGCGGCGCTCATCATCCTGTGCGCACCCGGTCGGTCTTATGAAGAAAGGCCCCAAAAATGGCTAAGTATTGGGGCCGCCCGACTTCGGGCCGGCGTGCGCACTGGCGGTCATATGAGAAAGGCCAAGAAATCGACTAAGTGTTGGGGCCGCCCGACTTCGCAGCGAAGTCGGGCGGCGCCCATCTTTTAGTGCGCACTTGGGCGGCCATATTCAGGGAACAACAGAAAATGTGCTAAGTGTGAGCCCGCCCGACTTCGCAGCGAAGTCGGGCGGCGCTCATCCAATTGTGCGCCACCAGGAGGATGCCTATCGAAAGAACAGCAAAATGACTAAGTGTCGGACTCCGTCCGACTGCGCGCCTATCTTGGTGCGCACTCGGGCGGAGAAGGAGAGAAGGCATTGAAGAAATTGTAGGAAAAGTTCTAAGGCATGACCCGCCCGACTGCGCTGTTTTCAGCTTGCGCCGTCCGACTGCGCTTCATTTTTGTGCGTTGTCGGGCGGGATAAGAAGACAATGACTGAGCTTCTAAGTTTCATACCCCCTCTTTCATCAGCAGTTTCAGATGCTGACAAGTGTGCAGTCTCGGGATTAGAGTCGGGATGTGACAGAAGGTGTGCCACCCAGGTACAGAGTAGATGAGCGTGAAGAGCCAGATCGTGCCGCACCTGCCACCATTTAACCAGACTCGACTTTTCACCTGCCAGATTGCCACGGAGCTGCTACGTTTCTAGGTGGACCTTGCTGCAAGTACACTCCTTGCCTGCAGAGGTCGAGCATCAGCCGCTTTTGTCAGCTTTTGCAGCTTTTGTCAGGTCTGGGATTTTGTGCCCAAAATGTAATCGGGGGGGTTTATTCTGCTATAAATAGCAGCTTCATTTCATTGTATAAGGGTGGAAGGGGGATATATTGCTAAGGAACTTCTGTAGCTGTGCACTTGCTTTTGAATACAAAGTATATTTGGCTCTATTAGCTGTCTTTGTCTTGTATGCTGCCTTTATTAAGTATTTCTGCTTCATGTTGCTTATATTTCTGATTACTGTTATTCTGCACTTCTGGATATCAGTATTGGTAATTAAGTATATCTGGAATACTGACGTAAAGGATACATAGGATGGAATAACTCTAATAGTTTCTGCTACATACATTGTTTTGATTGTTGTTGGTAATAGTGATTGGTTAGTTGTTGTGCTGCTTATCTTCCCCACCCGAAACAAGCATATTTATGTTTCTTTCTGCATTTTCTAATTTCTTTCTTGCACTCTGAGCTAAACCCCCAAACCAAAACCATAGGAGCCGGCCTTCTCCGGAGATTGGCACGGAAGGCATCCCTTCCTTCCGGCCTTTCAATCTGTTGGGCGAATCTAGGGCGCAATAAGATTAAAATCCTATCCTAGTGGCAGATTCGTAACCAACAGTGCCCACAGATAGTGCTATGCCTGATGCTTCAAAGAAGATTGTTAAACCAGAATGCCTATTGCAAAAGCCAAGAAACTAAAGGGGCCAAAAATGTTAGATATTTGAGATGTACCCTCAAGCATTGAACAACAGGCATTTTTCAACTTGTTTCCCCAAAGATGAACTAAGGTGGCCCACAATATTGCAATTTTGAGACGGCCTTAATTTTGACTTCTCACCCAAGGATAAAGGCAGGATTTGGGATCTCTTGCCAATTGAGCTTGGCACCATGAGAAGTCGCTAGAAATGTAGTAGCTTGGTTACTACCTTCTAATTCTTCCAAGGACTTAGCCATGAAAGACAAAGGAAAATTAATTTTGCAAGCCTAGAAGCAGCATTGCAAAACAGCAAAGTTTGCAAAATTGACAAAAAATTGGCTTTCCCAAAGATGCAATTTGCTCTCAGAGGAGTGATTTGCTCTCATGAGGAACGATTCACTCCCCCCATACTGCAACGATTTGCTCATTTGCAGGCCAAGTGGTCCAAGTGTGCACAGATGCCAAAAAGGATCTTATGGAAAGTGAATTTTTGTTGTTTTGTGGTGCCATAACTCATCTTAGAAGGCTTCTAAACCATTTAGAGGTGCAATTAGAGGCATGTAACATTTGGAGGTGCATCATTTTGCTAAAGATGCCCCCAAATTATTACTTTTACTAGGAGTAAGAATTTCTTACCCAAGGTATCTTAGGGGTGAATTCCTTCTATAAATAGGAGTCATGTGCTCCATTCTAAACATCTTTTGGCCTTACGAGAATCAAAGCTACGCTTTATGAGTCCCACATTATAATTACTCTTGCTTCTTTTGGAATAATAAGATTGTGCAAGACTTTTTGCTTTCCATCAGTGGCACTGTCCTTTTGGATTGTAGAAAGCGTGATGATTGTGACATTGCCCTTTTGTCCTCTTGTCACTCATTGTTAATTCCATTTTGTTATTTGATTTTCTCATGTGTTAATTGAGCACACACTCTTCTTGATATGCTTACGGCCGTCTATTACTTTCAATCTCTTGCACCCTAAACTTTCAAAATTTACTTTCATGCATTTTAATTTCTGCATTTACTCTCATATTTAGCTTAGATTAGATTAAATTTAGCAAGGATAGTGGGGAGCCAGCCTAAATTTGGAGGTCGAAAGAGACACACTCCCCTTTCTTCCAATTTATTGAAACAAAATTGCAAACACATAAGAAGTTAGACATTTCTGCAATTCAACAATATGTCTAATTATGGCTTAGAGGATTGCCTGACCTAATTTTGCCACTATACATAGGGAATAGGACTTTGTTTGGAATCATCATTGTGGAATTCTCATCACTTGGATCTTGTATTTGGAGGTTATTTTCTCAAACTTGAATCTTGTTGGTCATAATATTTATATTATGTTATGTTGCACATTCATGTTTAGAAAATCTAATTTGGGCTTAAATTTATTTATATATATATTTATATATACCATCCCCCAGTTGTCCCGTCACCATCCGAGATTTTGGGGCCAAACCCCTGGTGTCCAAGAGACATCTCCTGTTGTGTCACATCATCCTCATCCTGGAAACTCCATGGCACTGAGATTCTAACACATCTATTTAGAGAATTTCCGTATTGTGCACCATATCTTTTTTCTTTCCCTAAAGTACAGATCAAGCTTAATAAATATGTGATTGAACAACACATTACTCAATATCAAACCCCATAGAACAGTCAAAATGTGACATTTTTATCCCCACAACTGAGGGTTATTTAGTCTCAAACTCGAATCACTGCATTTTAAGGAGACAAAAGAACCAAAGTGTATCTTTCTAAATATGAATATGTATTTTCAACAAAAAATAACATTGATATATTGATATAGACATCACTTCAGGAGCAAATAAATGTTCTTCACGATACCGATCATCCTACTAAAAATCTTACTCACTCAGCAAACAGAGGCTCAAAGGACAAGCACTGCTAAAAACTAAAAGAAATGAATTAACTAGATATCTCACCACCACATAAAAAGACACTTCTGAGAATAAGGAACATGTATCAGATCAAGCAAAGGTGTTCTAGAAGACAATGGTAGCAATTCATATGGAGCCCCACCTTAACAAAAACCATACTAATTTACCCCCTTTTACAAACTACTATATTGAAATTAATGAATAGTTTTAAGTAAGAATTGTCAATGGCCATATTCTTGGTCCAAAGGTAATGGAAATCCAGTTTGACCAACCATGTCTGTTTCTCTATCAAGCTGCATTCAAAAGACTTAAGTTCTATAAATAATACCCAACAATATATATATATATAAAATCATGTCTCTGTAGACAGGCAAATTGACATGTCTGCGTTTAGTTAATAAGTTTTGTCGTTTTGTGTTATTTCGTAGTTCGTACACAAAATGTTTGACGAAATATGCATATGTATAATAATGTTATAAAGTGGCAATGTAATAATTTTATATTATATGTGATAGTATTAGTCATGTACGGAAGAGTCATAAGCTAGTTTGTCTTGTAGTGGGAAATGAAATGTAAATGTAAGTTAAATGCATGTGAAATGTAATTTAGGAAAATGTACAACAAAACAGCTATGAATATCCACTACACTGTGAAAGATTTCACTTTAGGAGGTCTAAGAAAGGATTCCGACCAGGTCGAGTACCATGGAAAAGTAGTGATGTGTGGTGTCAAGAGCCAAAAAGCATGTCCTGACAACAGTGAGAAGAGAGTTGACAAGCTCCAGGAGCTAGTAAAGAAGTTTGTCAGTACAAGGGGAATTCAAAGATGGGCAGAAAATGAGGGTAGCCTAGTGTTCTCACAGCATTTCATGAAAGACAATCCTTCCCCACAAAGAATGTTAAGTGGCTGCTGTAATGTCCCCATCTTTGGTCACTTTAGCATTGTAGTTGGCCCTGGCTCTCTCGGAGTTCATCAGACATGTCAGAGGGGATTTTTGATGATGGTAATGAGCTCAGGTGGTCTAGAGGACCCCTATGACACTTTCTAAGGTTGTACCCAGCTTCTGGTTTGGTCTCCAATATTCTTGGAGAGAGCGTCTATTTATAGTAAGTCACCCAGTTAGGTCCGATCATCATTATTCATCATCGGTATCACTCCTGTGCAGTCGGATTTTGATTCCGATGCTTTCCGACCGTTTCCGTAATTTGGGTGTTATTACAAGCTATATTTAATTATTTTCTTCTAAGGTTGTCATTTTAAGTAAATAATTTAATGGGCGCCTAGCTTAAACATCATCATTACATTTTACGGAATTGGATTTGGAGCTATATTGGCGAAGTTGTGATCATTTTGTGCATTCTAGTGTGTCATTCCAGCACCCAGAAAATTGTAAAAGGTCTGGAATAAATTATATTTCTGCTGCTATCATTGTAATCAATCATAATATTGAGATATTTAATGAATGGGAGTCATTTCATTGAGTTTATATTGCTGCAATATATTTCTGTTCAATTCTAGTGTGTTTTCCATATGATTTTACATGCATATTTCACGTTCAAATGCAAAAAACACATCTGAAACCAAAACTGAAACAAATCAGCAAGCAAACAAAACCAAAACAACAGTTTCAGAGAAAAAAAAAATCAGATCAGAAAATTATTGCAAACAAGGGGTGTACATTACTGTGGTATCAGAGCAGCACCAGTAGTCTTGTAATGTTGCATGATAATACCAAAAAGCTATGTAATTTTGTGGATGTTCTGAATGGTTTATGACTGTCATATGAGCACAGTTCTGAAGATAAATCTGATTCTCATTTTCATGTAAGTTGCTCATTGATGTTCATCATTATATGCATGTATGAGTATTGGAAAAAATATAATTTGGTGATTTTGTGTAATCAGCTATATAGTTGTTTTTGTTATTGGGAATCAAACCAAATCTTGATAAGGAACAGTCTTTACATATTAGAATTGTTATCAGCCCTTAATTGCAGAACAGTATATGTTGTCATATCAATGAAACTCTGAATTACTGTGAAGAAGAAATTGCAAAAATTAGCGCAGACCTAGGGTGTATCAAACAGGGGATGTACATTACAGCTGCACTCAAATTCTACCAGGCCATCAAGTTAACACAGTAAACCTGTTGCATTTCATCATCTCTAGAATGAAGAGGGCCTAAGAACCTGAAAAGTGAAGGGGCTGTGGCAATCACTGAACTTCTGAAAGCCTTGAAATTTCTAATCAATGCTCATCCTGATTGAAGAAAAGTAAAGTTATTTAATACCGCTGTTGACAAAATTGAGTCCATTCAACCATAGCAAGTTAAAGAACCAGATCTATCAGAAGCCACAAGTATGCAAAATTTCAGAGGTCTGTCTTGGGAGTTTCTGCTATTTCCTGAAAATCTTCCTTTTGCTTTCTTTTCCTTGCCTTAATTGGTAATTTTAATAATCTTGTTCATTCCTGGGATATGAATGAGAAACAGGACCTTATGGGGCTTACTCCCCATAAGCCGCTTTGCATAGAGACTAATCTAGGTAATAAAATTGGTGACCCCAGCTGAAGCAGTTATTAGCATGTCTATGGACAATCAGGACAGAAGCATGGTCTGCAGATTTTCCAGGTGTCAGCTCTTTCAGCTCCCTGCTCAGCCTTGATTATACTCTGTCATCAGCTTATAGGGACTATGAGTTCTAGGTTACATTTAATAAAAACGGCAGGAATTTGGGAATGATGTTGAAAACCGTTAAGAAATCCTTTCTCTGTATATGTGGACTTGATTTCAATGGCTTACTATGACTACCTGCCTCTAACAGGTAGGGAGCTTTTAAAGCCCAGCAAGTTTTTTGGTATATGGGTATGGAAGAATGTCAATGGCCTGTGGATTACAAGCAAGCAACCGTAATATGGTTTTCTATTTTCAATAATACAAAATAGTGTTTTTTTCCCAAAAAAAAAAAAAATCATAATTTATGAAAATTATCAAGATACCAGGATTGTAGAAAGTTCTTAGAAATTTCATTTATTCTAATTTATATAATACAAGAGATATAAAAACAAAAGCAAGCAATGAACGGGATTCCAATGTATAACTTACAACAAGAGCAGTTAAGATGCCATATAAACCAACCAAAACCTGCCACATAAATGAAATGCAAAAGAAAGCTGAAACATATATTTACATGAATGTTATTATATTGAGAAGAAAAGGTAAAAAACATAAAGGAAACAGACTAATTTTGGCTAGATCCAAAAAGCACCAAATGCAAAATTGTATACTCAAATATAGCAAACAACATTTATTTAAATTAATGTTATTATATTGAGAAGAAAAGGTAAAAAAACATTAAGGAAACAGACTAATTTTGTCTAGATCCAAAAAGCACCAACTGCAAAATTGTATACTCAAATATAGCAAACAACATGCCAGTATGACGAGCAATAAACCAGCTTCAAACAAACAATGGAAAAACTTTACTATGCATCATAATGCAGCGACCCTTACATGATATAGCTTCTCCTTCATAAAAGGTCATGTCGATGAACTCTCAAAACAAGATACATCCATATGGATCATTAAAATTATCTATTGGCTAGTGTCAGCTATCTACTCATGAAACACCAAGGAATAGTGGTTATGCAGGAAATTTGAATAAGGTCATCTCTAATTCAACAAATGAAAATTCAGTAGGCATTCACAACTAGTACACAGAAACAGGCACATTAAATCTCTAGTATATACATCAAATGGAATCAGGTTAACCAGTTAAATTCCTCGAATTTCAAGGAGGAGACCTAGGTTTGATTATTGCCAAGCTGTTGTAATGCTACTATGTGGTCATGATGTAATATGGGTGGGACAGGTTTCAATCCCATATAACCAATTAATTCCAAAAAACAAATTCTCTACTATATACTAAAGACAATCCTGCTCTGTTGATGCGTGGGTTAAGGATGCAGTCAAAGGACATAATGAAACTCCTCCTCGCCGCTTTGCTGGTAACAATGAGAGAAACACAGCAGATGCAATAGCTGTGGATAAAAATTATCCCTTCCTCTCTAGTCTGAGCCGTTCCACTTTAAACAAGAAAATGGGTGTTCTTTTACAAATGAAGATGATCCTGTGAATAGATGGGATAAGAAAGTTGTAGGTGAGATACCTCCTAAGCTGATAACCATGAATAATGGCATGAAACAATGGGAATCCAAACTAAGGGTGGCTGAAAATCTGGTTTCCTCATAGACCAATTCCACTAAGGCCTTGCACAGTGTGATGAAAGAACATGCCCAAGTGGAAAATGGAGAAGGCCATCTCCATGGAAGTGCAGCCCCTTACTCTCAGAATAAGGCTCTAAAATTTGAAATGGACAAGATTTACGACTGGACATAGAATTCTATTCCTTCCATGTGTCCTCACCTCAACCCCTCTCATCAACCATCATCACCCTGTTTGCACCATCGTCTATGTCATCCTGATTCCTCACACTCATCAGTCCACATGTCACCACAGGTACAATGACACCCTTCCCTCCAACAGCATCAGGTGTGTCCAAGACAATCTGTACTTCTTTGAAGAAGCATCCCACCCTTAATGTCAATTAATCATTTCCTCAACAAATAACGGAAAGCCCTGGAAAGAAAGACACAGAGGAAATACCACGTATCATGCAGGAGGCAAGAAAGCAGATTGATCAAGACAATGCTGGTATAAGAGCTTCTGCATCCACTAAATCCCAACTGACAGAAAGGGGAAGAAAGTTATTGATTGTCGAGGAACTTCCAAGTTCCAACATATCTAAGCAGGCTGACAATTTCTCCCTCTGAATAGTGTCGGGATATAAACTCTAGACCTGTCAAGCACCTCCCCTCCAGATGATGTGATTTATGGAACAAGTTGCAGCAAGCCACGCTTATTAGGTGTATAGAAGCAGCTGGTGAGGCTGAAAACATAGGAAGCAGGCCGAAGATAGTGTGCAAGCATTGAAATAGTTGGCAAGACGAACATAATTGAGTGGCACAGTTGAAGTAGGAGCTGAAGACTTTAAAAGGGGAAAACAGTGATCTAAGAGGATAGGTAGCAACAAAGGAAGAAATCAAGAAACAATTATCCAAGCTAAAAGGGCAGCTGGCATAGAAGAAAAATCAGTTGAGGCAACAGTTCAAAGGAGAGAAACAAGTCTTACAGCATCAGCTTGATCAGTTGAAGATAATAATAGAAGGCCATTGATGAAGAAAAGGCTAAAGTAGATGTTCCTGTTGTCACATTTTTGCACGGGGTGCAATGTCTTCAATGTTGTTTTGTAACAGTGCCGCTCTTCTTTTCCTCCTTCCGTTTTTCTCACTTCTCTCCCTTTCCTTTTCTTTCCCATTCTCTTTCTCTCCTCCCTTTTTCCATGGAGTTCCCCGCTTGATTTTCCAGCTTTCCAGCAGGTCTATCTGAAATTGGCTAAGTCTGGGTGCGAAGTTCGCACTTCGCCCAGTTTTGGTGCGAAGTGCGCACTTCGCCCAGTTTTGGTGCGAAGTTCGCACTTCGCCCCACCTCCTGGGCGCACCTTGCACTGGCAGACTGACAGGTCAATGCAGAAAAAGGTAAAATGCCGGAGCAGGTCCATATGGCGGCAGACACCGTGTTCGCCTGTGCGCAGTTCGACTTCTCAACGGAGCGGGAATGCGCTCTTGACAGTGTACAGTAGGGGAACAAACCCGGAATTTGACCAAGGCTTGAAGGCCTTCCCCGACTGCACTGATTTTTGCACGCATCCCAAGGAGCCCCGATCCCAAGCAAAGATGGATAGACTGCCCTCTAAGGCATGCATGTGTCACACGGCATAACCCATCATCGACAAGTGTCCAGCCTTCGGGATTTGAACCAAGACCGCCGACCAAAAGGGATAAGCATGGGCTGCCCGCACCGCCCGCGTTAATAGCCACATTCAAAGCTGATCCGAGGTTTCACCCGCTCCAGCCTACTAGCAAGCCTCGCCGACTTGAAGAATTACCCAAAGACTCCGCCACGTAGCCGTCCGCATTCCAGGAAGACCATGTCGCGGGTACAGCCCAGCCCGACAAAAGGTCAGCATTTGCAGCCTCTTTCGCCGCTTCGTCACCTCATGTTTGATCGGGACTCGTGCCCATTAATGTAATCAGTGGGACTCGGGCTATAAAAGCCCATCCGAAATTCATTGTAAAGGGTGGAAGGGGAATGTTTGTTAGGGAACCACCGTGCTTATCGTAATCGTGCTTCCGCTTATGAATACAATCTGTATGCCTCGGTTCTCGTTCTACTATCTTTATTCTTTTATGCCGTCTTTCATTATATGCCTTAGGCCCACCCGTGTCGCCGCTCGTTAATTCACTTTGGCATTTGGCGATCATGTTCCTCTAGCATTGCTTGCTTAAAGCACCTTCCGTACTTCATTATTTAAAGCATTCATTATAAATTTGGTAGCAGTTCCATCGCCTGTGTGTGACGTTGCTGGCCCGTATCCGGTGATTGATGCGATCCCCCGCCGTTAGTTCCTTGTAGGGAATGTTTGCTAGGGAGCCATTGAAGCCGTGCGGTTAAACTCTCTACCTAACACATATACCGGTCTCGGCATCTCTAGGTTTACTTTCTACCCCCGTCGCTGTATGTATCTCGGTGATTGATACGATCCCTCGCCGTTAGTTCCTTGTAGGGAATGTTTGCTAGGGAGCTATTGAAGCCGTGCATACGCCGCCGGTGTATCGGAAGTACGCCTAGGTTTTGCAGCTCCTTGTCATGCTCGTGTTTGTATGCGTAGTAGCGGTGATTGGTGTGTTCCCGCATCGTTAGTTCCCCCCCACCAACCTTTGGACATATTTGTATCTCTTTCCGTACATTTGTCTCTTTCCGTTCCTTTATTTCTTTCCCTGTTCCCTTTAGCTTAAATCAAGCCCCCCAAAAGGAGCCGGCCTTCTCCGGAGATTGGCTCTAAGGCATCTCTTCCTTCCGGCCTTTCATGCTGGTGGGCGAATCTGGGCGCATTAACCAAAAATCCTTTCCTCATGGCAGATTCGTAACCAACAGTTGCTCTGGCACGCCCGGTGGGACGCTTGTCCCACGATTTAAAGAAAGAGTACCCATCCAGTTTCCACCTAGCGCAACAGTTTCTCGCCACGCCGGCGGAACACGGGTCCCACATCCGACGAGAGATTTTCTCGATCGCCTCCACCCGGCGCCGATAGCTTCCCGAGCTCTTGGTGAGACAAGGAAGTTTCTCACCCCCGACGTAATCGAAGCACCGGTGTTCGCTTCATTGCTGTTCCAAATCGAACACCCGGCGACTCGCACGAACAAATCCTCTCGAGTCTAGAAGACCGGTCCTGCCACCTTCATGCACACGAGAAGGTGGCGAACAAGAAATCCGAGAAGCCCGCCCGAGTTCTACGAACTAGACATCCACGCCGAGGCGAGATACCCAGCCGGGCCGATCCGCGAGCTCATTTCGACGAAGCCGAGGCCGAGATCCAAGAAGAGGCCGAAGCCGAGGCTCGGAAGAGCCGAGTACGAAGTAGAAGAGGCCGAGGAAGAGGAAAATCCCGTATCCTCGGAAAGTACCGATACCGAGTACACAACCGACGGCGGAGAAGAAGAAGAAATGGCCGATCAACGACCGAATGACGATGATCTCTTCCCGGCGGTGGACTCCCACAGGGCCTTTGGCCCCGATCGGTCGCCAGCCGTGCCCCCCGCCGCTTTAAAGTCTATTCCCACATACGACGGCTACGGTAAGACGGCGTACGAGCACATCCAGGACATCCTTGCCCTGGCCGCACCGCATACCATCACCGATGAAAGTGTGAAGACCCGTCTCGCCGGCCCTTTCCCCGAGGGGAAAGCTTCTCTACCGGTGGAGATCGCCGCGTAGGGATCCATCACCGGGTGGCCCCAGCCTTGCCAGGAGGCTCGTAAAAGGATGCAACGAGTCCGCTGATCCTACCTCTCTACCGCATCGGCTCCAAGCAATCCGCAGGCATCCTCAAGAGGAGGTGTCCGATTTTAACATTAGGTTTGCGAGATCCCGGAAACGGGTACCTCGCGAACTTCGGCCTTCACCGGCATGGCCGCTCACTACTATCCGAGGTCCTTCAACTCGTACATATGCCCGCCGCCGAAGATCGCCCGAATTGACGAGTTCCCCGCACCGTACGAAGCCGCCCAGCAAGTCGAAGCCGACATTATCTCCATCGGCAGAGCTTCCGTCCGCAGTGCAGGAGCCGATTCATCCCGACTTTCCAAGATCGCAAGATCCTTCTCGCTTCCGGTGGTGTGCCGTCTACTTCAGGGCAGCAGCCCCACCCGCAGTGGGAATCCGGCGCCGGTCGTAACTCAATACGGCCCGCCTCACTTGCATTACCCTCATCCGCCTCCTCCCGCTCCGCATTTTCCAGCCGCTTCCCGCTCCCCCGCAGCATGCGTCTTATTCTAACCCTCCTCCATTGGCCGCTTTGCCTCCACCGGCACAGCTTGCCGCCTCCCGACAAGCAAAGATCCGTAACACGATTCTACAAGAAGTGCGGGCTTTGGCCTCCGGATATCATGCCATGTCCAATGACATGACAGCTATGAAAAAGAAGCATGCCCAAATGGACTTTGCTCCTAGAAGGCCGTATGCGCCGCCGGCATTGACAAAAGATAAAGCCCCAGAAAACCAACCGCAGAGGCGTCCGCCTCCGAGAAATGCCGCTATAGATGACCCACCCGGTCCTCCCCGACCGTGTCAACTGGTGCACTACTTGCAATGACCCGCATTCGGAGGAAGATTGCACTTTGCACCAAAGACTACATCCGGACCTTGGCCGGCAAGGACTATAGAAGATGATGAGCCGTACATGATCTTGGACGGTGAGGCCAATTTTGCCCCGCCGTAAGAGAACCCAATGACGCCCGCCAAGGAAGAAAAGAAAGCCGCGGACACGGCTAAACCTTTGCGGTATACACGAGAAGAGAAAGACCGCAGCCCAATGGGCCGCCACCGTACAAGCGGCCGTGGCCTTACACAGCCCAGGAGAAGGCATCCAAAGATAAAGCTCCCGCTAAACCTTCTCCAAAGAAAGACCGCCGCTGCTCCAGCCTAAGCCTCCAAAGAAAGGCCCCAACTCCCGCTAAGCTCCCTGTACTTCAGCCCCCAGCCGAAACCAAAGAACAAGCCCAGGAGAAGTCGAGGTACCCGTCTCCGACCAAGAGACAACGAGTTGAGGCCACCCAACAAGCATCGGACCAAGTATGAACCGGCTAAACCAAGCAGAAGGAGCTAGTACCTCGGGCTAAAGCATTGTAGACGAGTTAAAGAAGACTCCTCGCGTAATCAGCATGTACGATGCCCTTCTCGCTTCTGTGCCGTAGATCTCGCCGCAAGAATCACTAAAAAACATGAAGAACGGCAAGCGATGCACTCGCTGTCCCGGTTCAACCTTTGACAGCCTCCACCACCGGGAAGAACAGACCGCCACCCTTTTATCTCGTCTTTGCGGATGCAAGGGCACATAGTTCACAACCGCATGGTGGATTCTCGGTGCTTCCTCGACCGTGATGCCGAAGGCCGTCTCGCGATGAGATCGGGATGGAATACACGCGGAGCAGCCAAGGTGTGCCGCAATTAGACGGCACCCCCGTCAAGACAAGCTTGGTGTCATAAAGGACATCCCTATCCGGCCGCACAAAGCTCTCGACATTGTGGTCATCCAAGAGGTCGTGATTGTTGACCCGGAGCCTTACTTCGGCATGTGTCTCTCTCGGGAGTTCACCGCGGGTTGGGCGGGTACCGTCTCTAGACTACTCGCACATGGAAGTGCCCTTCAAAGGAAGGAGACCGAAAATTTTCAATGAGAAGCCTTCTCCTTTTCTAGTAGACAAGATACCCGACGGAGAGATGGACCGCATGGTCCAGCTTGTCGAAGAAGAACCGGTGACAAGAGAACCGACCGAGCAAGCTCTCGAAGTGCTACGCCTAGAAGACGAGTTCTCGTTGCGGGATTTTAATGCCGTAATCGGGACAGAGCAGTGGCCGTTATTCCATTAAGCAGCCCGAGGAGCTTGACGTGTCCGTTGCGAAGGAGGTAGGACCCGCACCCGAAGAGCCGTGGAAGCTTTTCTTTGACGGCGCCCGTTGCAAGAATGGCGCCGGTGCAGGGGTCCTCCCGGTTTCTCCAACCGGAGTCCGTAGGGACTATGCCTACAGGCCGGCCTCGGAGCCGTACTAACACTCCGGCGGAATACGAAGCCCCGTGCTTAGGTCTCGCGAAAGGCGGAAAGGCTCGGAATCAAGCATCTCCAAATTTTCGGAGATTCATAGTTAGTGTGTCATCAAGTTACGAATAAATGCGCGTCTAAGCATCACTATCTTAGAGCGTACCGCAATCGGGTCTGGGACCTGATGGAATCGTTTGACTCATTGAACGTTAAGGCAATATCGCGTGAGAGAAACAAGCACGCGGATATTCTGGCGTCTGTTGGAGCCAGTGCACGTTCCGGCCGAAGACGTCGTCCGTAAACCGAAGCCGGTCCGCACCATTTACAGTGCCTTCCGTGCTCGATAGGGATACCTTCTCGGCAGTATTCAGCCGTGACGAGGAGATCGTCACATTCCCCGGTTAACGAAGTGTGTGTAATCGAAGGTAGAGACCCCGATGACGAGCAATATGAGGGGTTGATACAGCTTACGGAATAATCACGTCCCAAAAGGACTCGATTACATTAGAAAGTCTCTTTGATCGGAATGACAGAGCAATATCCCACAGATCAAAGTAGACCCGAGGCAGTATGCTGACTTGGAGCTCGAACCTGATAAAACCATCAAGGTCGGAACAGACTGCACGTCGGAGGAGCGGGTGCAGATTAGATCACTGTGCCAGGAGTTCCCCGACATCGTGGCCTGGTGCTACGAAGATTTGAGGGGGTATGACAGATCTGTCATCCAAAGATACCATCGAGCTAGAGGATGGCGCCAAGCCGTTCCGACAAAAGCAAAGGGCCGTAAATCCAAAGGTTGAGGCCATGATGAAGACCGAGCTCTTGAAGATGCCGGAGGCCAAGATCATCTACCCCATCAAACATTCATCCCGGGTCGCGAATCCGGTGCCCGTGAGGAAAAAGAATGGCGACATACGTCTCCGTGTCGACTTCGTAAACCTAAATCAGGCTTTCCTCCGGGACCACTATCCGCTTCCCCAAATCGACCAAATTTTGCATATCGTTGCCGGAGCCCGCAGATTTTCACTTTTAGATGGATTTTCCGGCTACAACCAGTATTTGGGTTAAAGACGAAGACCAAGGATAAGACGGCGTTTACCACGAAGTGGGGGACGTTCGCCTATCGCCGCATGCCGTTTGGCTTATCCAATGCCGGTGCCACGTTCCAAAGGGCCATGGACCTCGGCCTTCCGAGAGCCGCTCAACAAGATTATTGTCATCTATCTTGATGACATGACCGTTTTCTCTCACCGACGAGAAGATCATGTTTCGCACCCGCGGCGTATATTTGAAAGTTGTCGAGAATTCGGCATCTCTATAAACCCGAAGAAGTCCGTCTTCGCGGTAAAGGAAGGAAAGTCGCCGGGACATGTCATCTCCGAGGAAGGCCTCGCCATTGACCCCGACAGAGCACAAGCCCTCGTTCGCTTGCCGCCCCCACCGATAAAAAAGGTCTGCAGTCCTTCTTCGGTCGATTAACTTCGTGCGGAAGTTCATTCCGGACTTCGCACAGTGATCAAGCCTATGGCCGAACCGTTGAAGAAAGATACACCTTACGAATGGACCGATGAGAGAGAGCAAGCTTTCGAGGAAATCAAGGCTCGAATTGCGCAAGCTCCGGTGTTGACAAACCCGGACTACTCCAAGGACTTCATCCCGTATGCAAGTGGGAGAACCCGAAAGTTACGCCGCAGTCCCGACTCGAAGGGAGACGACGGTGAGGAGCGCCCCATTGCGTTCCTAAGCCAAGTGATTCTGCCACACGAAGAGAAGTACAATTTTATAGAGCGGCAGGTCCATGCGGTCATGAAGTCCCTTCGAAAGCTCATGCACTTTGTCTCCCAAAGTAAGACCACTGTCTTTGTGATTCACCCCGATGTTCGCAGCTTCATCTTGCAAGGGGAACCGGGTCACAAGAGAGCGGGATGGATTGCCAAGATCCAGGAGTTTGACATCGAAGTACGGCCCACCAAGCTTATCGTAGGCCGAGCCTTGTGTCGTGAATTGGCCCGAAGCGCTCGTAGCCGGCATCTCCGCCTCGTAAGTGGGAGGACACAACGACACGCGTCTACCTAGCCAACTCCTTATTGGAGGGGAGTGATTGGACAAATGAACCGGTGAGATACTTCGCACCGGAAGATGTCCCGATCACCCGAACGCCTCACAACGAAGGAGATTTCGGCTAGGTGCACTTAAGGTACACTCTTCGCCCCGAGGGGCTTTACTTCAAAAACATTGACGGCATCCTGTTGCGGTGCGTCATAAAATCCGACCAGCCTAGGATCCTCGGAGACTTTCATTCTGGGATGCCTGGGGGTCACCATTCTTCAAGGCCAACGGCCTTAAAAATAATAAGGGCTGGATACTATTGGCCCACTCGCTCGCAGACGCGTATGCGGTCCGTGCCAAGTGTGATCAATGCCGAGGTATGCCGGCCGAAACGTAAAAGCACCCCCGCCCCTTCAATCGATTCAAGCCGAAGCTCCGCTCCAAAGAATGGGGTCTCAGACTTCATTGGGGTGATTTCTCCTAACTCCTCCGCCGGCCACAAGTTTATTCTCACAGCTACCGACTATTTCACACGGTGGACGGAGGCGATCCCGACCAAGAACGCCGACCAAGAAACGGTCATCAGGTTCATTGAGAGCCTGATTACCCGCTTCGGGGTTCCGTAGTCGATTGTGACAGCATAACGGTCCGGGATTTGTAGGCGCCGTACTCACGGAGTACACCAGCTGCCTTGGCATCTTTCACAAGATGTCTTCTAATTACTACCCGCAGGGGAATGGCCTTGCCGAGTCTACTAACAAGAACCTCCTGAAAATTCTCCTGAGGACCATTGAAAAAAATAAGCGGACTTGGCACTTGCTCCTGAACCGGGCGCTATGGGCGGACAGAGTTGCGTTCAAGAAATCCCTCAAGACGTCCCCCTATGCGCTCGTCTATGGCAAGCAAGCTGTTATGCCATCACACATTGAAATCCCCGCCCTGTGGATGATTGACGAAGACAGGAGCAGCGGAGACCCGGTAGACGACAGAGTTGTGCCAACTCCCGCAGCTTGGAAGAAGACAGAGAAAGTGCATACCGGGCCTTCGCCGATCACATTGCAGCCACTAAAGGCTGGTTTGCCAAAGGCACCACCGCCCGAGTTTTCGAAGTCGGGGACCCGGTGTCGAAGTGGGACTCATACAAGGCAAAACCGGGTAATCATGGAAAATTTGATGCTCTCTCGGGAGGGCCCTTATCGATTGCCCGGTGAATCGGCTCAATGCCTACATACTTTCGGATATGGAGGGTCAGCTCCTCCCCATCCCCCGTCAACGGGTTCCACTTGAAGCTTTATCGCCGTTGAAGGCGCCCGAGTGGCCCTTCCCCGTAAAAATTTTGCCTTGTGTTTTTATTTTTCCCCGCATGTATAGTTTCCGCTTTAGCATTCGCTTTATTTTTCCTTCTTTGAGCTTAAATGCGGCATGGGAGAGAAAGACAGACTTCGCAACGAAGTCTATCGCTGCCCCGCAGGAGGGGCGAAGTTCGGCTATGCGAAAAAGAAAGGAGAAAAAAGAGCAGAAATCGACTAAGTGTTGACCGAAGTCCGACTTCGCAGCGAGCCCGACTTCGGCCCACCGAATTGCGAAGTTTGTCCGAGAAAGTGAGCAGACTAAAGTTCGCATCGCAGCAACCCTTCGTGCGAAGTACGCACTACGCAGCAAAAGTTTGTGCGAAGTACGAACTTCGCACCGAAGTCCGACTTCGCCGCCGTGGGTGCGCGCCGCGCTCAACACTTGGGCGAAGTGCGAACTTCGCGAAAGTTCGCACTTCGCATCAAGTTTCGCCGAAGTCCGAACAAAGCGCGCCGCCCGTGCGAAGTCCATCTAAAGATCAAAGGCGGAAAGACTCGTATCGCGCCCAAACCTTGGGCGCACTAAAAACAGAGGTAGAATAAGCTAAGCACGCGCTGCGCAAGTTCGTACTTCGCCCAGCTTGGTGCGAAGTTCGTACTTCGCCCAATTTTGGTGCGAAGTCCGACTTCGCCGGCGAGGTCGGGCCGTGCCCAACTTCGGCGAAGTCCGGCCGCGCCTAGTTTTCCGGGCCAGCATTGGGACGCGGTTTAAAGAATAATAAAAAAAAAAAAATTCAAAACCCCAAGTCGGGCCCAAGGCGCGTTTGCACTTGTTTTAATGTGGGTTTCCGCACCGAAGGTTTTGTCTTGACCGCCGTGCCCAAGTGGTGGCAGCAACGCCACCCATGGTGCAGCCCCCAACGCCGAGTTAATGATTGCGCGTTTTTCAAGCGAAAACGCAACTAAAAAGCAAGGCACGGCCGCCGGGCGCGTCTTTTCCTAAACGTTCTCCCGCGCGGCCACCAAGGGTTTTAACTCAGCCGACCTACCCCTCCCGCGTTGCATTAATGGCGCTGTTTTTATCTAGAAAAGGGGGTCGAATCATGCCAACATTCCGGATTGCAGAGATTATTCCTGGACAGATGCTAATTATTCTTCCGATAGCGAAATTTGTTGCAGTACACTCGAACCCGTCATTATTGCCGACTCGGAGAGATGGACAAGGGAAAAATGCCCGTGTCGCGCAGCCCAACTGGAAGCAACGAACTGTGCGATTTGCCGCGGCCAGGAGTTTTCAAAGGCGATCCTCCGCCACAGAAAAAGTCAAAGGCCCGGACGAAGAAGGTACAACGTGGGCAATCCCCACCACCTCCGGTGAATTACCTGGCGAGATATGTGGACGGCTCGTTTTCCATGAGCCTAACTCAGCCGAGAGCGAATGTGGAGAGTCGGGTCGACAAGGTTTCGCCCTCCCATCATTTTGGAGCGGCGTACAAATCAAACCTCTTCGTATTCATGTGCCCTCCCGTCCACCAATGCCCGGAGCCGATAGACTTAATTGTCGTACACTATAAACCAGCCTTCCCGGCAAATCTGCAGCTCCAGCTGCAAACCCTTGTTCGCACCGCGCAGGAGATCGTGCAGCCGCCTTTCGCCCTGTGGCCGGAGTACGACTCCGGCACCATCCTCGTAAAAATCAATTTGGGCGAACAAGCGGGACGTTTCACGCACACCAAGCGAATGAGGGATTTCCTCAATTCGTAGCCGAGCGCCCGCTTCCAGCCGGACAATGGCCGACCGGCCCCATGCCTTTGGTAAAATTTCGTAGCAAGTATCTATATACCATCTTGGCATGGATCCTCGGCCGCGACTCCGATGAGCCGGTACACCCGTACCACCCGGCGCCGTGCAATGCCTCCCGTGTGGAGAATCTTACGAACCGCCGGCGCAATGGAGCGGAAAACGCCCCATCTCTTTCGATCGGCAGACCGGCTGGCTTACGCCATTCATTCCGACCGTCGAAGATCCGTAAGCGCCGACCAACCAATTTTCGTTTCGGCTCCGTTCCGGTCCGGCTTTGTTTGTACCATCTCGCACCCCCAAATGCCGATCCCGAACCTGAAGAAGGTTAGCGAGAAGGGAGAACCCCAGCCCGTCTATAACTGGACGGATGACTTATACCGGAAAGGGTCCTACTACAAGTTCAACTTCAACTTTCTGGGATTCGCCATGTCAGTCTTCACCGAAAGTGAAATCCCCCGTCCCCCGAGAGAAATGACGAGTGCTTTGATAAATCGAAGCTCGGGGACGTTTTCGACCGACGTCAGGGATTGTGATCGGAATCTACGGATTCAAGGGCAAACCCTATTTGCTGCCCTATTGGTGCTCGTAGCATCCGTTCGGGATGGAAGTTGCCCGACGTATGGACTATGTGGAAGAAGAGTTTGGCCTAGGGAAGAAAAGAGGACAGATTTTTCAATATCCTCTTTCCTGGGCCAATGTTGAGATTATCGAGGTAGGACAACATGTCTACCTAGAGCAAGCGCTGTCCCGGATTGGCCTGGTTTTGCTGCCGCAGCGCTGGAAGTATGACCCTCATGGGATAAGGGGAAAGTTTGCACATCCGTGCCCCCGGGACATAACCGAAGATAGATGCGACGTGGTCCATGTGGACCTTGACTCGGGAGATTGAATTAATGGAAGCTTCTCCCCTTGGCAGGATTTCTACCGCGAGGAGGTGACATATGACCCCAAGAGAAACCCGGACCATCACTTCTCATCTCCATGGTTCAAAAAATTTCTGTCCAAGATTGCAGTGCCTTAACCGGTCTAAAGAAAAGATTATTGAATGCCGGAAAATGAGATGCCGCACGCAAAGACGATAAATCCACAAGGAGAAACCTCGGCCGTAGATGACGACTTCTCGGTTCTCTATGACCAAGGATCATGACAACCGGCGGCCGTTCGCATATCAAGGTTACGTTCCCCGAGGCCCCTTTGAGGATTATAAAAGTGGGTCTCCTCCCAAACAAGCTTGTACACTTCGGCAATCGCGCCGCCGGCCCAGCAAGTACCCGTGCCGATCCAATGCGGTTCGTGGCTCCTAAGGCGGCGCCCGAAAAGGCGAAAAGTTAGCCGAGGCAGCGCCCGAGGCACTTCCTCAGGCAAGAAAAGCACCAGCACCGCCAGAACGCAGACCGGTTGCGGCAGACCTTCTGCAAGTCAAACCCCGGTACAAGTTTACCGTGGGAGCATCGCCGCCGCCGCACCTCGCTTCTGCCTCCTTCCCCCGATCCGACAGCTTGTTCCGTAAGAAAAGAAGCGGAGGAGAGTTGAGAAAATCAGGCGACCTAGCCTGACAGTGCAGCAGCCAGTCGCAGAGCCGCAGCTCGCGTCCCGCCGCCGCAGAGGCGTCCTTTGGGCAGTCCCAAGCCGCCCGCCGAGACAATAAGAGAAGACATTCACCCGGCATCGGCTCAGAGCGGAGCCCGCAGGTACGTTTGCTGTCCCCGTCTCTCTAGTCTCACCCGCTCTACTTCTACTCGCTCCCCGCTCAATCCGGGCGAGCCATGACCACATCCTCCCCCCCGTCTCCGCGTCCTTCTAGCGGTCCCCATTCTTTCGACCCGCCTTGCTCGTAACCCTAACGTCTCTCTTCTCTCGAGCACAACTCCAAACCCTTCGCCCGAGGTTAGTGCCGAGGCTGTCCATTCACCATCACATCCTCCGCCTCGCCCGCTTCAAACCCTCACAATGTCAGCCTCTCCCATTTCCGTTTCCCGGCCGCCCCCACAAGCGACCGATTCTTCCAAGGTCCTGTCCGGCTCCTCCCCGATCCCATCCCCCGCAGGAGAGACGTCTCAGCAGATCCCTAGGCCGGGGGAACCAGATTTTATGGACGACCTCCGTAACTCGGATGACTTGCCCCCGGCAACGAGAGCCGTAGAGTATTCTCGTCTCTTTCCGCCAAGACCCGAAGCGGAGGAGACATGAAGAGATAGCCGCCCCGGCAAAACGCGCAAAGTATGATTTCGGAAGGAGAGTGATTACAACGGAGAAAATAATCCCAATAGTGAAGAAGCCTCTCCGAGAAATGACTAAGGCGGACTACGTGCTCCACACAAAGGAGAAAAGCTTTGACGACATTGATAAACAAGATGAGATTCGTACGATCATGCGCAAAGTCGACAATCTCTTTGTCAAGAGTCCTGGAGGAGCAGGAAGAACTTTTGCGTTGCAGACAAAGTAAGGCAACTTGAAGAGGACCTATCTAGGTCCACCGAGCAGCCGGAAGCGGCGCGGCGAGAAACCGATGAATTCAAAGCCCAGCCTAGCCGCTTCTCAAAGAATAGAGCCGCAACCGAAAAGAAAGCAGCCTCGGAGCAGATTTCTCACCTCCAGGAGTCTTTGAAGCAGTGCACGTCGCAGCCTTGCGTAAAAACATCTCAAGCGGCCGTCTTTTCAAAGACAAAAGTTAAGGAAATGAGGGCTGGTTTGCCGAGGGAATGCAAGCCCCATACCTTTAAGGCGATGGCAGTCCCGGACTTCGCATCCAGGATTCAAGAAGTTTCGCCCAGTGGAAAGCCCGTGGTAGAGGAGGCCGAGCGCCGTGCAAAGCAATGGCCGGACCTCGGCGATAAACCTTCGAGAGCGCGAGCGCGACGGCGTCCTTTTTTCCCCCGTGTCCTCATTCGCCGCAGAATGGGCAGGTGCAAGGGTGACCTTGCACAAATATTTTAGAAAAGTTGAAGAGGTGAGAGTGGCCGGACGAATGCTTGATGCATTCGGGCATGAAAAAGATATCTGTCTGGCCCCCTTTCACGCTCTTTCAGAACTTGGGTGTCCAGGTTTTGTTGAGAATGGCGAGCTCCTTACCCTAGATCGGGTAAAGAAGAATTGGCAGTCCTTTGAAGCAGATACAGCTGAAATTGATAGCTGGACAGAGCCAATTCAAGACAGTCAGGTCACTCAGATGGTGTCCAGATATTCCAGGATCCGCTCCTATTTTCAGGAGTTAGAGAAAAGATACCTCACCATCGACCCGCACGCGGTCGCCGTTTCACGGAGCATTAGAAGACATAGCCGACCGCAAGCCATTCGAGCGGAAGCCCGGCGCTCAGCCCCAAGAGGCGTACACTCGCATGTGCGAGGCAGTAGCAGGAAATGGAGACCTTTCGTAAGGAGATACCGATGAGGCGACCGACAAAGATGAATCGAAGAACAGCTTGCCGCAAGGAGAACAGCTTAGAGCAGAAAAGGCAGTGGGAGGCAAGTTCCTCTCGCACCCAAAGGATGAAGGCATGGATTCTTTGCGCCGAGGCGAGCTCGACACCCCGCGAGCCGCCATAAATGTTGTCACATTTTTGCACGGGGTGCAATGTCTTCAATGTTGTTTTGTAACAAAGGTCGCTCTTCTTTTCCTCCTTCCGTTTTTCTCGCTTCTCTCCCTTTCCTTTTCTTTCCCATTCTCTTTCTCTCCCCCTTTTTTCCATGGAGTTCCCAGCTTGATTTTCCAGCTTTCCAGCAGGTCTATCTGAAATTGGCTAAGTCTGGGTGCGAAGTTCGCACTTCGCCCGCTTGGGCGAGCGAGCGGGCGAGGCACTCGCCCGCTGGTGCGAGGCGACTTCGCCCGCTTTGGTGCGAGTTCGCACTTCGCCCCACCTCCCGGGCGCACCTTGCACCGGCAGATCGACAGTCAATGCAGAAAAAGGTAAAATGCCGGAGCAGTCCATATGGCGACAGACACCGTTGTTCGCCCGTGCGCAGCTCGACTTCTCAACGGAGCGGGAATGCGCCCTTGACAGTGTACGTAGGGGAACAAACCCGGAATTTGACCAAGGCTTGAAGGCCTTCCCCGACCGCACCGATTTTTGCACGCATCCCAAGGAGCCCCGATCCCAAGCAAAGATGGATAGATCGCCCTCTAAGGCAGTGCATGTGTCACACGGCATAACCCATCATCGACAAGTGTCCAGCCTTCGGGATTTGAACCAAGACCGCCGACCAAAAGGGATAAGCATGGGCTGCCCGCACCGCCCGCGTTAATAGCCACATTCAAAGCCGATCCGAGGTTTCACCCGCTCCAGCCTACTAGCAAGCCTCGCCGACTTGAAGAATTACCCAAAGACTCCGCCACGTAGCCGTCCGGATTCCAGGAAGACCATGTCGCGGGTACAGCCTCACCGACAAAAGGTCAGCATTTGCAGCTCTTTCGCCGCTTCGTCACCTCATGTTTGATCGGGACTCGTGCCCATTAATGTAACAGTGGGACTCGGGCTATAAAAGCCCATCCGAAATTCATTGTAAAGGGTGGAAGGGGAATGTTTGTTAGGGAACCACCGTGCTTATCGTAATCGTGCTTCGCTTATGAATACAATCTGTATGCCCGGTTCTCGTTCTACTATCTTTATTCTTTTATGCCGTCTTTCATTATATGCCTTAGGCCCACCCGTGTCGCCGCTCGTTAATTCACTTTGGCATTTGGCGATCATGTTCCTCTAGCATTGCTTGCTTAAAGCACCTTCCGTACTTCATTATTTAAAGCATTCATTATAAATTTGGTAGCAGCTCCATCGGCTGTGTGTGACGTTGTCGGCCCGTATCCGGTGATTGATGCGATCCCCTCGCCGTTAGTTCCTTGTAGGGAATGTTTGCTAGGGAGCCATTGAAGCCGTGCGGTTAAACTCTCTACCTAACACATATACCGGCTCGACATCTCTAGGTTTACTTTCTACCCCCGTCGCTGTATGTATCTCGGTGATTGATACGATCCCTCGCCGTTAGTTCCTTGTAGGGAATGTTTGCTAGGGAGCTATTGAAGCCGTGCATACGCCGCCGGTGTATCGGAAGTACGCCTAGGTTTTGCAGCTCCTTGTCATGCTCCGTGTTTGTATGCAGTAGTAGCGGTGATTGGTGTGTTCCCGCATCGTTAGTTCCCCCCACCAACCTTTGGACATATTTGTATCTCTTTCCGTACATTTGTCTCTTTCCGTTCCTTTATTTCTTTCCCTGTTCCCTTTAGCTTAAATCAGTCGCCCCCCCCAAAAGGAGCCGGCCTTCTCCGGAGATTGGCTCGAAGGCATCTCTTCCTTCCGGCCTTTCATGCTGGTGGGCGAATCTGGGCGCATTAACCAAAAATCCTTTCCTCATGGCAGATTCGTAACCAACAATTCCCATAGATGCTGTTGTGCCTAATATCTCAAAGAAGATCACTGAATTGGAGAACTTGCTGGGAAAATTAAAAAGTGTACTGTTGCCCTATAGCTAAAGAAAGGTGACTTGTGATTTTGCAGTTTTTCTGTGAGATGGTCATAATTTTGACTCCACACCCAAGAATGAGGAACAATCTGCGATCTTGTCTATCGGGATTGACATCTCTATGAGCCGCCATAATTGTAGTAGCTTGCTATTACCATTAGACTCCAAACAAAGATCTGTGGCACAAGCTGAGGCAGAATACAGAACAGTGAATCAGGGAAAATGACTTAAGGCACAGATGCGCCCCACTCCATATGAGTGGACCTCATTCCTTTGTTGTGGCACCCTATCCAAGCCAGATGCATCTTGCCCCCTTTTTTCACACACCTTAGCCCAAAATTGGTTAAGTGGAACTCAAGTGTGCCTTGCTCCCTTTTGAATGCGCCCTGTTCTACTATTCACCTATTCAATGCGCCTTGTCTTTGTGGGGTGCCTCATTTGAGTTGCATACCTACAGTACCTAAGCACTACCTTGTAATTTTTGCAAATTTTTAAGGGGCATGTGATGGAGAAATCAAATAGCAAACACCTCATTAAAATTATCAAAATTTGACCAAGTATGAACAGGGATTGATACACTTGCAAAAAATGACTGATTGGCTCTACGTACTGATTCACTTGCTAGAAAGGACTGATTGGCTCAAGGGAGTGAACTACTCTGCAAAAGGTGTCAATTCACTTGTAAATGCGAGCAATTCACTCACTAAACTAGAGCAAACCACTCGACAGTCAAAAAGAATTGAAAGCATGAATCCCAAGGTAGTCTTTTGGAAAGCATGAATCCTTAGGACTCAAGTTCTGTTGAGGTTGAGGTGTGGGAGTAGGTACACCTCTGAGCTCTTGGATTTGCAACTTCAAGCCCTCGGTCTCTCCTTTCAATATTTTTGCATAGGCCTGGTATCAAGCCCACTATAAACTGTAATGATTTGACTTTTGCTCGAACTTTGCCAATCTAGATTTCAACTAGGCATCCCTCTTCGCAACTTCAGCCTTGGCATCCCTCCTAGTTGCTTCGGTGACTTTCTTAACTACTTTTGCTTCCCTTCTTTTTGCAATCACTATTAGTTGATCCCGGTGAGTAACTTCATGGTTCTTAGCTTTCGACGACTACTCTCTCACCTCGCACTCAAACTTCAACTGCCCAATCAACTGATCCTGCTACTCTTGTGCCTTATTTTTCCTCTACCTCCTTAGCTCCACTAGTTTTGCTTTGGCATCCTCCTACACCTACCAAAGTATTGCCTCTAGCATCAAAATATGGTTAGCCACCTCTTCTTCCTTCAGCTTCGGGTTGTAAATTATCTGTTGAAACTTGAAACTTCTCCAACCCTGTAGGTAACCACTGAACTAAATATGCCAAAAAATTCATCTTGGCATATGTCTTCACCAATTCAGGTGCAAGTTTGACATACTTAACACTTGCCTCCTCTCCAAGATGGGCCACCAAACGTCCTTTATCATATACACGCATTAGGTGTCACTAGAGCACTTGAGTTCCCTCTAGTAGGTTCTTGACTCCCAACATTGACTTAACATTGCTAGCCTCCAACTCACATGGTTGTGTTTGATGAATTTCGGCAAGCTTCTTCATCCGCTCGTCATCACAAGCCCAATGCCCCAACTTGCCCAATTTATTCTCCTCCTTCAACGCCACATTTGTTAGTCTCCTACACAGCCAACTCTGAACTCAGTATGCACTCTTTCTAATACTCTAGTCAGCCTGTCAAAGAATGTATTAGCCTACTCATTTATCTTCTCTTCCAGAATTGGTGGTCTCATCAAATTTGACACTTCAAGGATGAAATGCTCACTACTGCCAGTTCCATATCGGTATCGTCTCCTCCACATTCTCTTTGTCGTGACCTGTTAGGTTGATTAGTTGTTTGACTGCCTTGCCCTCCTGAATCCGGATCGCATCAATAGTCCTAGTTTCTGCCACCGTATCATCTTCTTTGCAGTTCTTCCCTCCATGGCTAACTACTCTCACATCTATACCGAACTCTAAAATCTAATGCATCTTGTTTACCCTTACTCCTTTCCTCTGGCACAACTGCACTTGGTGCTGTGTCCTGTGTTGTAGATGTGATTTCAATATGAGCTTCTACATCCAATGGAGGTGATCCACATGGATCCACCTGCTGCACAAACTACATGGGTGTAGCCTCAAAACTATCAAGTGAGTTGACATTCTCCACCTGCACTAGAGGCTCTTCATCAAAATCTCCTCTCCACTGGTGATGATCCTCACACCATATCCACTATAGTCTAAACCTCTTCATCCCCGATGGTTGACTACTCTCACCTCTCTACCATACTATGAAATCTAATGCATCTTGTTTACCCTTACTCCTCCTTTCCTCTGGCACAACTGCACTCAATGGTGTGTCCTTGTTGTGGATGTGATTTCAATATGAGCTTCTACATCCAATGGAGGTGATCCACATGAATTCACCTACTACACAAACTGCATGGGTGTAGCCTCGAAACTATCAGGTGAGTTGACATTGTCCACCTACACTAGAGGTCTTCATCAAACTCTCCTCTCCATTGGTGATGATGCTCACACTGTATCCACTACAATCTAAACCTCTTCATCGACATGTACAACAATTACTAATTCCTATTCCTATTGTTGCGCAATCCTCTCTTCTGGTTGTTGCACTCTCCTCTCCTCTACCTATACTATTTGCACAACAGGTTCTTCTAGTTGTTGTTTGCCCATTGCAACCCTTTTTGAGTGAATCTCCTCGTAACCGGACTAGTACCTGTAGTGCCTCCTTGCACAGCTTGATTCCTTGGTTGTGCAAGAACGAACTTTTGCACTGCCTCTTGTGGCATTCCACATGTTTCACTCCGACCCTTTCATCTGCTATGCACTGCCACCTTCTCCTGTTGTGGCTTACTGTGGATGTGACTTTTGTTGCCCTTCATGTTGATGTCTAGGCTATGGTTGGTCTCCCATCCATTGCTGCTCCAACCTCCTATGCCTCTTCTCCCTCTGCACCAACTCCTCAACATGTGGTTTTTCATCAGCTCCTAACTCCTCACTCCCCTCTTCTCTTGAGGATTCTTGTACCTTCCTCTTCCTCAGGATTCTCTTCTTCCTCTTAACCGAAATGCTCGGCCTCGTTAGTGGTATCACATGAATCCACCTGAATATACTCGATGAATGCTCTGAAATCACTTGAGTGGGATTCAGCCTTGGAAACTACAGCTTCTCCTGAGTCACAATGTTCATCATCAGTGCAATGGTGTGGAAAGCCATTGAGAAATTTCTTATATACCACATCAGAAAATTCTTGATGTGGTTCAACAGATATAATGCCAAATCATACGGCAATCCTACCATAATTTCCTCCATGTATGGTATGAGCCAAGTGGGCATCTCCAAGGCTCATTCTCCAGAGAGTTTGGACATGATCACGTCCATGGCACATTGCAATTCCTTTGATTTCAGTTGCTGCATTTTCAGTCCACGGCTCCCATGCTTCAACAATTTTGCCACTTCCTTTGGATTGAGATTGGTAACCTTATCCCTCATATTCTTCCACTGATATTGATCAAATGCCTCCTTCACTAATATATCAAAATTCAGAAATCCGAAAGTCTTTCGAAAATTTTTGGGGGAAAATACTACTTGAACCTCCCTATTACCAATCATGAGTCTACTCAAATGATGCTTCGGATCGTATGTTTGCAACATTTGCAACAAAAATGACTTGAAAAACTCATTCTCAAAGTTAGAAATCTGCAAATTATTTTGTAATTCTGCATTTTTTAACGCAATCTTCAATGGATGCTCTGGTAAATTCTCCTACCACCAATTTCTGCAAAATTCTCTAGCTAGTTGTTTCCGTGTCATCTCCTGCAAGGGTATCTGCATTCCTTCTCTTCCCTTGCGTTTTTCCCTCTCCTAAGGCAAAGCTTCCATTTTTCTTTCTTTTGGAGTGTTGGTTCTTGGCCTGACTCTTGGTTCTCCATCGTATTGCCTACTATCTTGCTCAATGTCCAAACCGTGTTCCCTCTCTCTTGACATGTACGCGTTCTGCAAGGCCCTCTCTTGGGGCCAACTCCAATGCCTTCTCATGAGCAAGATTTCGACTACAACTTTACCTCAGGTGGAACCCTCTTCTACTATTGTTCAACCTGTTGGATTCTCTTCGCAATCCTTGGCCTTTTTGCATCTACTGCTAGTAACTCCCAGTCGTACGCCTACAACTTAGCTTGCACTTGTATGACAATGGACTACTGCTTGTACAACAATGTATTGTACACACCAATGCACTCAACTTGTACACTGACTTGTACGGAGCTCTCATCACACTATAGCATTCTGCTTGTACAACAATATAACGTACACACCTCTGCCTTTTACGACATCCCTTGTGCATGATTTGTATAGTAGCGTCAAGTACCCTTTTTCCTCCTACGAACGCCTACTTTGTACAACGTTTGTTGCCTCCACCCTTTTGTGCATGATTTGTACATATATTGTATTCCCTTGCATATGGTCTCCTCACAATCACACTTTTGCACTTCGTTTGTACAGCGTTGTTCAGCACTTCACAATCTCCCACATGTGCGTCTGCAACTTTGATTCTCCTATCGACAATCGTCCATACAGCTTGTACAACCCATACAGTTGCAAAATTCAGTTGTCTACAAAACCCTTCACTCTCGTCTACAGCACCGTCGATGTGTTCCACTCCCAACACCATAGCTTCCTCCTCAAGGCACGTTTGTTGTCCAACTCAATCCTCCTTTGGCAGCTCCGTACACACTAGTCTCTCCTCTCCGTCAAGTGTTGAGCATTACAATGCTCATGCCTCCCCCAAGCATGTATTTATAATTTGGTGAAGTGGGGAGGATAGCTGGCCTTCATGTGGTAACTGCCTCTTAACTACCACTTTGCCACCTTTGCATGTAACTGTACATTGTGCTTTTTCCCTTTTTTTTGTCATTCATCTAAGTTATCCTCGCCACATCATCCATACAATGATGCAAACATCCACTCAGATTTTCTATCCCGCTAATGACTCTTCCTCCAAATTCTTCTTCTGATAGCATTGAACACTTGCTTTGGCATTGTAGGGCGTTTGGCCGTACGAGGTTGCATTGTACTACGACTTGTCGTCCACGCCTCGTTTCTATGACAGTCTACCATACAAGCCTTATTTGTATGGTGCACATCACTTGTACTACACCTTCCATTTGTACGACAATCTACCGTATAAGCAATATCTATTGGTTTGTCGTTCTTCCTTCACTTGTACAACAGCCTACCATTACTCCTTGTTTGTCCTTTGTCCTCATTGTCTTTCATTCTACCTTGTACAGCCTGGGTGGCCTGACTGCACACCATCTCTCCTCCTTGGCCGTCTTTGTCATCGCCTTCTTTGGGACGATCTCTCAAATTCAGATGCATTCATTTGTCCACTTACTCCTCCCAAATGACCTTTTATAATTTGTGACGGTCTGCCCCTTGCTCCAAACTGTCCGAGGTCCATTTGGGGTCTCCTATTTCTACGTCTTCTATTTATTTGTCTTCTTCTATTTTGGCAACAACCAAGAGCTGGTCTTGATGGACAAACCTGATGGTTGTGCGGAATGGGATTGTTTCTAACATGGTCAAAGGGTAATCTTGACAGGCCAACTCGCTAACTACATGACCTAGGGGCAATCCGAGGAAAAAACCTTCCCCTCAAACTACCAGGAAAAAGGCCAATCAACCTCCTCCTCCTTGGCCAAGCAAACTCGGACAGCCTAGGAAACCTGACAGTCCTCTCAAAGTGCCTAAATTGCCTATTCCATGCACACGTCTTGGATTGTCTAGTACTCCTTGCGAACCACTTCGACTTTCCAAGGAACTATTTAAACTTTAAATTTGTTGGCAAATTACCAATCCTTCTCCTTGTCCACCTTGCTTCCTCAGAGGTATTTTGTTGTCTTTTATCCATACTATCTACAACTTGGGGAACTTGTGATGTATCTATCCTTACTCTTCTAAGTTCTCAACTTGAACTTTCACTGCTTGAGTCTTTTTCATGACTGTTAGAACTCATCAAGGACATACTACTACAATATGTTCTCCAATTCCTAACTTCTCCTTCAGTTGAAGAAGGTATTTATAATAGATCCCTTCATAGCACTTCATTTGCTACAAGTATTTTGGTTCATATATCATCTCATAGCCTCACCATTTCTTGCTCATATTATTCCCATCCAGTTTCTTCAATTTTGTTGTGTCATTTTCCATCATCTCTACAACTTGGAAGGGTCCAAGCCACAAGGTCTTCAATTTCCCTGTCTTGATTTCTTGCTTGCCATTGAACTTCAATACCAACTCATCTGGATTCAGCTTCATCTTTCTCAAGTGCTTGTCATGCCAAAGCTTCCTCCAACGTTAGGCAATCTTTTTTGCCCACAATGCCATCACCCTCCTCTCATCCAATCTCACCAGCATCACTAGCCTCTCCTCTAGGCTTTCTTGGTTACCTAAATAATTCTGCACCGCCACTCTCAGACTTGGTGCCAAGAACTCCACCGGAACAACTGCCTCCTACCTGTACATCAACTGGAATGGTGTATGGTTTGTTGTTGGCTTGAATGTAGTTTTGTACACCCATAAAATTGCTGGCAATCTCTCCTCCTAATCAGCACCTTCAATACCACGTCTTGTACATGATGGAAACCAAGACCTTGTTAGTTGCCTCTGCTTGCCCATTTGCCCTTGGGTAATATGGGCTTGACAACAAGTGTAAGATCTTGAATTTGGTGGTAAGTTTCTACATTACCCATTGACAAAATGGCCTCCGCAATCACTCGTTAACTACAAGGGCACGCCGAATCTTGTGATCACTTGTTCATACAAGAGTCGTGTCATACTCCTTGTATAATTGTCGTGCAATGCCCTTGCCTCGACCCACTTTGTCAAGTACTTTGTTGCCACCACTATGTATCTACAGTTGCTCTTACTAGTCTTCAATGGTCCAACAAAATCAAGACCCCATCTTTCAAACAGCTCTTGCAGTTGTGATAGGTGCAATGGCATGAAGTCCCTCCTCAACGGTCACTAGCTCTCTGGCACGTATCGGATGCCATCACAAACTCCTTTGCATTGCGATCAAGGGTGGGCCACCATAGCCCTACCATAAGCACTTTCCTTGTCGTTGCATCTAGCCCCATGTGCCCTCCTGCCGATCCCTTGTGAGCTTCCCTCAACGCTGCATTCACTTCTCGTCCATTACACATCTTTGCAAGATTCCATCAGGTCTGATTTTGTATAACAAGCCAGTTATTAGTTGAAATCATGCTGATTTGATGATGATTCTATTCCTCTCTACTGCTGTCAAATCCTCTTGCAGCTCTCCCATCGACAAGTATTCTTTGATGTACATGTACCATGACAATGGCACATTGATTGCAAACAGATAAGCATCCGGAATTTCATCTGACACTCCTCCCTCTACAAGCTCTCCCAAGCAAATTCGTGAAAATTGATCCACTATTACATGTTTCTTCCCCAGTCTCATCACTACAAGAAACACGAATTCCTGGAATGTGACAAGTCACCTGCTAACTCGCCCATGAATGGTCAGTTTATTAATCAGATACAACAGTGCTTGATGATCTACATAAGAGGCAAATGGGTTGGCAAGCCAGTAATGTCTGAATTTCTGAACTGCATATACCATCCCCAAAGCCTCACTCTGTTGTGCTGCAATTTTTCTCCGCTCTTGACAGCACCTAACTAGAAAAATAAATGGGCTGATCTAGCCCAAACTGCCCCTCCTAGGCCAATCCATATCCAATTGCAAAATTAGATGCATCCATATGGACATGAAATCCTTTATCCCAATCTGGAAACACCAGAATGGGCACGCAAACCAGCTTCGCCTTCAACTCCTCGAAGGCCTTTTGATGCTCCTCCATCCATCGAAAAGGAACATTTTTGCGTGTCAACATGTCTAACGGGTGGGACACTTGTGCAAAATTCTTAATGAACCGCCTATAATACCCGACGTGTCTTAGAAAGGACTTCAACGAACTGACATTGTAAGGTTCTTCCATGCCTATCACGACTTTGATCTTACTGGGATCCATCTTCAACCCTTCTTTGCACATCACTTGTTCCAACAGCTTCCTGTATGGAACCAGCAATTTGCACATCTTTGGATTTAGGGATAACCGTGCATTCATGCACAACCTCATACATTCTTCATTCATGCACAACCTCATACATTCCTCCAATACTTTCAAATGCTCGTCCTTTCTGCCATACAAGGACCAGTCATCTAAGAAGGCTTTGAACTTCCTCGTGGACATTTGTTCAAAAATATACAAGATGATTCTCTGAAATGTGGTTGGGGCATTGCATAAACTGAATGGCATTCGATTATATGTGTAGATGTTGTTCTCTACTACATCTCTACTACAAACATAGTCTCTCTCTCTCTCTCTCTCTCTCTCTCTCTCTCTCTCTAGCATAAACATCTTTACTTTGTGTTAAGAAACCATAAAAAAATTCAGGTACAGAGGTAATATGGTAACATGAAATATCAAACAAACCAGTGAATATGTCTCCTGCACCGTAAATTGAGTTAATGTAACAATGGCAAATCCAGCAAAAATTGCTGCCAAGTTTGAGATAGCCTTTAGTTGCTCGGACTTCTCTTCCACATCCCTTCTGTTCTTCTCTACAAACCTGTCAAATCACAGGCCCACTAACATAGAGTTAATAAGTGAATTTGAAAGTGCTATGCAAGCAATATATTACTTCTAAAACTAATTTTCTCCTTGATATAACCTGTCATGACATCAAAAATGATATACAACTTTCTATGAAGCATACTAATGGAAAGAGATATTTTAGGAAATAAGAATCTTAAGTGCAAACAGAAACTATATAAAATAAGGATGTTCACTGAAATTAAGAAGAAAATATCAAGGATAAAATGTTGTGCAGGACGAATTGTTGTATGAAAGAGTAATATCTTCTCTAGCATGACTTCAAAGAAATGAAAGGACACATTTACAGAAACAAATTTTTATGTTGTCTAACAAAAACAAGAAAATTTGAGTCTGACTCCTACCGTCTCATAGCAAGTCTATTAACAGCTATTAGGTGTATGTAAGTTTGAACTAATTTCTTGGCAATCAGGTACCTTACGAGGTTCCCCCAGTTTGTGCTTTTGAGGACTCATATCCCTGAGTACGGGATATGAGTTTAGTGACCCACAATTCTCTCTGCTGTTGTACTATAGCAAAACCAGTTATTGGGAGTAACCTTAACTTAGAAAGTGGATGTGATGCTAAGGATCACCAGTTTGGGCTTTTGGTTAAGAACCATTATAGGATTCTCACTGTTGCAGTGGAGGGGGTTGCACACTAATAGGTTCTGCTCCCAGGCCTCAAACCTGTGACCTCAAAGCCTCATTTCATTTTTCAACCTTCTGATATAGGCTGAATATCACACCCACTGATACCCATGGTGTTGTGATTTTCTCTCCAACTCTGTGAGCCTTATTCTAAATGCTGCATTTTCTTCCACCCTAGCTATAAGTTGTTCTTGGCTGAATGTTGTTCTTTCCCTAAATTTTCTTGTACCAGCTGCTCAATTTGCTAAATTTGACCTTCATTTCTCTTCAACTCCTCCACCTCCTTTCTGACCTTAGCCAGTTCATCTTCGGCTTCCTTCTTCACCTGCCGAAGTGCATCCTCCATTTCATTCATGCAGACTGCTTACTGTGCCACCTTCCACCATGAATTGTTCGCCATCTCATGGAACATCTCCACTCCTACCATGAACCATTGGATCAAGTAAGCCAAGTAGTTCAACCTAGCATGTATACTCCATTTCTGTTGCCAACTTGAACTTTTTCATTATTGTCAAGGTGGGATAAGTATCAAACTTATCCTCTAAAATGTAGATCCATGGTAGATGGCAGTACAACGTCTATGTGCCATTTGGCATCTCTGTTACTCCTATAATGCTCTGGATGTTGCTGCCTCACCCAACTCCTATGGCTGAGTCTGTGCCAACTCTGCTAACTTCTTTATTCATGCTTCATCCTATGCCCAACTAGCCAACTTGGACACTCTAGTCTCTACCCTCAACGTCCAAAGTCACCACAGTCCAAGGGCACTCGCAACGAATACATTTTGAGCTCTCTCCATGACTCCAATTATTCTATCAAAGTTCTCAATTTGTTCATCAATGATCTCGCCATGCATGAGGGATTGTTTCAACTTGGGCATCTCAATTATCATATTATCGTTGGAATCACTCTCTCCTCCAAAATCATCATTCTCTTCGTTGCCACTTGGAACTTCATCATCCGCCCTACCAAATACTCCTTTGGCATCTTTCCCTTTTAATTTATTTTGATGCAACAATTGTTCTTCTACACCTGGCAAGTCTACATTTGTCGTTGCTTGGCTTGATTGACCAACCTCCATGATACTCAATATTGAAGCAACACCTATTCCCTTTTCATTCCATGCAGTGTTTGAGTTTATCTCCATTGGTAATTCTCCCAAAGGAGGAGAAGCACGTTGTGCTACCTCAGACGTGTTGTATCAAAATTCTCTTGTTGGAATGGAGGCAGTGCGTCTACCACATCATCCCCCAAATTTGCCACTATGCCTCCATATAATCTAGGTGTACCCAAATCAAATGCACGTGGCATCTCCTCTAGGAGTGTTGCGTTTATTACCTCCAAAGCAACATCTTTCTCCTATATTTCCATCGCAACCTGATCCACTACAATTATCTCCTACGACATTGTTGTCCTAGTCTCCTATTCAGCTGACTACTTTGGTTGTTGATCTCCTCTTGCTGCCCTTTGTTCTTCCACCTATCTCTATCCCCCTATGGTACTCTCTTCCACATTTTCACCACCAGTTTGTAAATGTAACTCCTTGTACCCCCTTGGTGACCCTCTGTGCCATAGCTTGCACAATCGTCGTCATTGATACCGCAATGTATGTCTATCCCTTCAACGGGACATGTAGCTGAATATGTTATATTGGCATAAGAACATGTCTTATCTGGCCTCCTACTTGTTTTTGTTGTTATTGTTGTGCACAACCTGCTGCATTGGTGTGTTAGCCATTTCATCGCTCTTGCTACCAATGCCTACTGGTTGAGTCAAAGATGGCTCCCACGGCAGTATAACGTGCACTACCTAATTTAGCAGTTGCGATTGCGGCTGCGGCCTCCTCTCCACCTTCTCCATCAATTCCAAGACAGTTACCTTCTCGTTTCTTTCAGTTTCAAACTCTCCTGCCAATGCACGTGTATCATCCCTGTCATCTTCCTCCTTCGATGATGACAACTAAACTTACCATTGGAGCCTTTCTCTTCCTGGTTGCCTTCTTCTTTCCTTATCCCAGGGTACATACTTTCGCAGTTGGTGCACTTGTTGTCCATCGAAAAATTGATGGTGCTCCCTCTACAATGTGTCAAGGAAGCTCTAACACGAGTATCTAAACCTTGTCAAATGCCACCACATCCAAAATCAAAGCAATCACAAGAACTGCCATTAAAAAACTCTTCTTGATCATCAACATGAAATTGTGGATGCGCTCTACCAAGTCTATTACCCAATCATATCAGACACCATACATGATTCAATGCATGTATGGCATAAGCCACGTGGACATGTCCGAGGCTTGTTGTTCTTCAAACAACCTAGACATGACAACATTTATTTCGCACTTTAGTTGTTCTATCTTGAGCTAGTGCATCTTTAGTCCTCTATTACCATGTTTCATCAATTTGTCTGCTTCCTCCCATGACAAGTTGGCAAACAAACTCAAGCAACTTATGTGGCTCTATGCCCTCCTTCCGAACAGGTCTATTGTTCATACCAGGCAACTTGAATAGTCTCCTAAAGTCGCTTGCCTAAAAGGTGACACAAACTTCCTTCCTTCCAACCAAGATCTTGATCCTCCTGTCCAGGTGATATTTTTCCAACAACTACAAGTATGGCTTGAAAAAAATCTCTATCAAAATTTGGTACTTGCATGATGAAATGTACGGATGCCTCGCAGAATGTTGCTCTTAATGAATTTTAGGGGTTTTCGTGCCCCCACTTCCACGAAAACTCCCTTATAGGTGTCATTCATCTAATCTCCTCTAAGCGGATCTAAATCCTATCCTTCCTTTGTCCCTTCGGTGGTGCAAATACCACTCTCTTTCTCTCTCCCATTTTCACCATTCTTTGGATACATCTCTGGTGGGGGATCAGTTGTCCGAGTCTTGGACCGTGATCGTGAACTATCTCCAAACTATGGAGATTCTCCTCTTTCTTCTACCCTTCCTCTATGTCATGTGTGCTCACAAAAATGAAGGTTGTGTGCACCTCCGCGCATCCTAGCACCTTGCCTCAGCACTGGGCTCTTCTTTGGGGCAAATATGGAAGGTTGGCATCTCAGTTCTTTGTCCTTCTCACTCTCGGCAATGTGTGGCCTCTTTTGCATTCCTTTTGTCTACAACCTGTAACTCTCTCGAAACTCCTCCCAATCTGCCTATATCCTCCACACCATAAGTGGAAATAACTTTCACAAATGATATGTACTATCCATGGTTTGTAATGCACACACATTGCATCCATGCACCACATCGCAGCTCTACGTGGAATGCCCTAGCTAGCTTGACAACCTCTAACAAGTTAGGGCATCCACTAAACTCAACCACCTCGCCCGGATCTGACTACTAGTGACTTCATCAAGTCTCGTATTGTTGTGGATTGGTCTCATACTACTATGGCTTAGTCCATTTTGGGCTCAGACAATCCACCTCCAAGGCCAGATAGCCTACTTTTTGGCCTTGATGGACCTAGGTTGGACGGCCTTGAGTTGAGGCCAAAAGGCCAAGTAGCCAGGTGGCCAAACTACCCGGAGAAGAGGCCAGAAAACTACACAAAAATTTTCAAACTGTTTTTCACCATTTGCCTGTTCCCACAATTTGATTCTTGCCACAAAGCCTTGCCATTTGCCAAGCTAAGGTTTATCTTGCCAAATTGCCAATTTCTTCAAATAAACCACGGATTTTCACCACTCAAATTTAATAACTTCCCACTATTCTACTATTTTTACTGTCAACATATTGTTTTTCTTCTCCAACATTTTGGTTTTGTTGACTTTTGCCCTTTTTCCAGCATAAACCTTGCTGATTTCACAGCTATGGTTGGGGTTTTTTTATTTTCTCATTGCAACTACAATCCTAGGCTGAAAACAACTGACTTTCATTGGACTTTTGAAGGATGTAATGCTATAACTGTACATGACATTGTTAATATAAATATGTTCATATTTATTTCTCTGCTATTGCTGCTGTTGTTGTTGTTTATGTGTATTGTTATTGCTAATGGTTGCAGATCTATAGATTTATTTAAGTAGAAATGGAATTGTGTGTATGCATGTTAAATTTCATTTCTACAATTTGTCACCATTGCTTGTACGAAGTTGGGTCCTGTTGGTTACGAATCTGCCATGAGGAAAGGATTTCGGGTTGATGCGCCCAGATTCGCCCACCAGCATGAAAGGCCGGAAGGAAGAGATGCCTTCCGAGCCAATCTCCGGAGAAGGCCGGCTCCTTTTGGGGGGTTTTCTGATTTAAGCTAAGGGGAACGGGAAAGAAATAAATGTACAGAAAGAGATAAACTTACAGAAAGAAATTACAAATATGTCCAAAGGTTGGTGGGGGGAACTAACAGTACGGGAACACACCAATCACCGCTACTTACTGCATACAAACACAAAGTATGGCAAGGAACCGCAAAACCTAGGCGTACTGCCGATACACAAGCAGTGTATGCACAGCTTCAATGGCTCCCTAGCAAACATTCCCTACAAGGAACTAACAGCAGGGGATCGCATCAATCACCAGATACGTACACTGACAGGGGTAGACAGTAAACCTAGATATATCAGAGCCAGGTATATGTGTTAGGTAGAGAGTTTAACCGCACGACTTCAATGGCTCCCTAGCAAACATTCCCTACAAGGAACTAACAGCAAGGGATCGCATCAATCACCAGATACGGGCCAGCAACGTCACACATAACTGATGGAACTGCTACCACATCTATTATACGAAAATTAAAAGTACAGAAATAATGCTAAAGGCGCCTGACCATCAAATGCCGAAGTGAATCAACAAGCCATGACACAGAATCGCGTAAAGCATAAGCATAAGAAATAAAAGCGGTAGAACAGAACCAGGCATACAGATTGTATTTATATGCAGAAGCATGGTTACAGTAAGCACAGTAGTTCCCTAACAAACATTCCCCTTCCACCCTTTACAATGAATTCAAGATGGGCTTTTATAGCCCGAGTCCCACCCGTTACATTAATGGGCACAGAGTCCCAGTCAAACATAAGCTGACAGAAGCGGCGAAAGAGCTGCAAATGCTGACCTTTTGTCGGACAGGGCTGTACCCGCAGCATGGTCATCCTGGAAGCTGGACTGCTACGTGGCGGAGGGCTGGATAAAATCTTCAAGTCGGCAGGTTCGCTGGTAGCTGGAGTAGGTGAAACCTCAGATCAGCTTTGAATGAGGCTACTAGCGCAGGCGGTGCAGGCAGCCCATGCTTATCCCTTTTGGTCGGCAGTCTTGGTTCAAATCCCAAAGCTGGACACTTGTCTGATGATGGGTTATGCTGTGTGACACATGCCTGCCTTAGAGGGCAGTCTATACATCTTTGCTTGGGATCTGGACTCCTTGGGATGCGCGGGCAGAAAACAGTGCAGTTGGGAAAACCTTCACGTCTTGGTCAAACTCCGGGTTTGTTCCCCTACCGCACACCTGTCAAGGGCACATTCCGATTCTGCTGAGAAGTCGGACTGCGCACAGGTGGACACTGGTGTCTGCCGACGTACGGACCTGCTCCGGCACTTTAACATTCTTCTTCATTGACCCGCCAGTCTCGCCAGTGCAAGGTGCGCCCAGAAAGTGGGGCGAAGTCGGACTTCGCACCCAGGCGGGCGAAGTACGCACTTCGCACCAAGACTGGGCGAAGTGCGAACTTCGCACCCAGACTGGGCGAAGTGCGAACTTCGCACCAAAACTGGGCGAAGTACGCACTTCGCACCAAAACTGGGCGAAGTACGAACTTCGCACCCAAACTTAGCCATTTTCAGGGTAACTTGCTGGAAAGTTGAAAAATCAACTGGGGACTCCATGAAAAAAGGGGGGAAAGAAAAAGAATGCGGGAAAGAAAAGGAAAGGGAGAGAAGAAGGAAGGAAGATGGAGAAAGAGGAAAAAGAGGAGCAGCACTGTTACATTACTTTATTGAAGACATTGCACCCCGTGCAAAATGTGACAACAGGTCCAAACTAGTGACATGGAGTTCTGAGAAGCAAAACCCTTGGGCAGATGTGCCACAAGAGAAATGGAATGCAGCCAACGGAGTAGGTGAAGAGACAGTAGATTTGTTTGTTGATGCAGATGAAGGGTCGTCTAATGGGACGTGCACGACAGACGCACAGACTAGATGCAAGGCAAATTGTCGTCCAAATGCAGATGAGAAACTTGCAAATAGCAAGACTGCAGATGCAAACGTTGCAAACGGAGGATATGCAGATGCAGACGTTGCAAACGGCATGCAAATGTTGCAGACAGACAATCTGCAGACGCAGACATTGTAGACAACAGATCTATAGACGCAGACATTGCAGACACAAAAACTACAATCACAGAAACTGTAGACACTAACGTTGTAGACGAAAACATTGTTGATGCAGACTTGGTAGACGGAGGATTTGCAGACGCAGACATTGTAGACAGAGGATCTGCCAAAACTGCAGACAGAGAATCTGTAGTAAGAAAAATTGAAGTCTACCATCAGGATGACAGCAGAAGAGTAGTCCATCAAGATGACGGCAGAAGAGCAGCCAGCCGTCAGGATGATGGCAGAACAAGTTGCCATCAGGGTGACGGCAAAACAGGTAGAACTAGTTGTCGTCTAGATGATAGCAGACCAAGTTACCGTCAGGATGCTAACAGAACAGGCAAAGAAGTTATCTGTCACGATGACGGCAGAGAAGCAACCGTCAAGATCGCAAAGAACCACTGTCGAGGTTAGGCCAACCTATCAAATCGAAGGTTAATTTGGGCATATCGTGTAAGTGTCTATTATTTCATGGAGAATCAACAGAAGACCCAGTAAGGCATTGGAGAATCTGTTGCATTATGTGGAAAGCGACTAGACAAAATAATGAGGTAGATTGGAGGTGGTTATTTCCTGCAACATTTCGTGGATTTCCAATGGATTGGTACATGAAATTCAAGTACTAGGCATGGAAACAGTTACGTGATGCCTTTGTGCAAGAATTTCGGTTGTTTGACAATGATGATGCAATCATTGCTGAAATCTATAGAATGAAACAGGGCGAGAACAAGTCTATTTGTTTCTACAACAGGAAGTTGAGTGACTTGTTTGAACTTTGACCATTTGAAGGAAGACCAATCAGACGCATTGAAGAGGAGATGGTTCATAGATGGGCTTTTTCCTACGTATCAGAAGATGAGGATGGTCCCTCCAACGTCATACCAAGAGGCTCTGAAATATGTCTTGATTTGGGAAAGTGATGCAAAAACAACACCGAAGTATTGGCATCATGTTAATACAAATGAAAGTGATTTTGATATTGAGAATGATTCAGACATTGAGAGTGATGGTTTTGGGCAAGAGAGTAGTTCATTGTTTGAGTGTTGGGGTCGTGTAGTCAAGGAAGCAAGCAACTCCAAAGAGATGAATGATGATTTCAAGGACAAGTATGCCTTAGAGAATGTAAGATCATCACTACACGTATATGTAGCACCAAGAGAGATTGTACAAAGGAGGGATACCACTGGTGAAACAGTCTATGACAACCGTCGAAGAACTCACAGACGAAGAATTCAGTATGATAGTGAGGGTAGACCTATTGTGCAATGTTGGCAATGCCAATTGTGGGGGCACTTTGCACGGGACTGTCAAAGTATTGCAAAGCGAGATGAACCAGTGATTCATTCGAGAGTTTAAAGAGTCGGAGAAGAGTTATAGCCCTTGCTAGGAAGCAGAAGTGGTGAAGCAATCGCAATGGAGGAAGTGAACCTATGTGAGATGGTTAACTTGATGAGCTTGATTCAAATTGAGCAAATGAATCTGATTTCAATTAAGGACAAAGACTTCCAACAAGAACTTGAAATAGTTCAAGAAGTTGGTCTGACAACAGACTACAATCAGTAGAGTGATAGGACAGCAACGTGCAGTCAGTCAAGTCACCAAACGGAAAGAGTGCAATCAGTAGGGAGAAGGCCAGAAGGCAGGGTACCGTCAGGAAGAAAGCCAAACGACAAGGCTTTATCAGGAGGCTGGTTATACAGATGAGGCTAGTACAGCTGGAGACCACATTCATATGATGGAGGAGGAGCAAGTGTTGTCTAGGGAGTTGTTGTTTAGGTGCCATCACAAAAGTTGGCAACCAAGGAGCCGACACAAGTACTGTTGTCGTTGTCATCATAGACGTCGGCAAGGAAGGTGTTGTTTGAGGAGTTGCCATTTGAAGTGGTGTCATCTAAGAAACCACCGTTTGAGGAGTTGTCGTTAGAGGTATTGTCTTCTGAGAAACCATCGTCTGAGGAGTTGTCGTCAGAGGGGTTTTCGTCAAAGGGGTTGCCATCAGAAGTGGTGTCGTCTAAGGAGCTGTCGTCAAAGGGGTTGTAACCTGAGAAACCGTCGTCTGAGGAGCTATCATCAGAAGGGTTGCTGTCTCAAAAACTGTTGTCATGGAGACTGTCGTCATGGACACTGCCATCATGGACACTGTCATCATGGACATTACTGTTATGGAGACTATTGTCATGTGTACTGTCGTCATAGCTATTGTCGTCATGGATACTGCCGACAGAGGTATTGTTGTCAAGGTTATTGCCTTCACATGTGCTGTCATCAAAATACCTTTCATCAGAGTTCTTTCTATCACAGGTCTTGTCGTCTGAGGCAGTGTAGTGAGAGGAGCTGCCATCAGCAATACTGTGCGACCAAGGAGATGTCTGTCAAAGGCTGACAAGTAGTCAGTTGGACCAAGAAAGTAGTGAATTGGAGCTGAGGGGAAGCAGTTTCAGGGTACGCACGAAGGGCGCTGCCCCTCAACCCCACAAGGGACGCTGTCCCTTGACCCTGCAAGGGGGCTCCCACCCCCTTGATCCCAGACACAAGTGGTAACAGGCATTGCCCGTCATGTTGATGATGTTGTTCATCTTCATCATGTTAGTCATGAAGGTCATATTTGTCATGTTGGCTATGTTGGTCATGTTGTTCAAGCTGATGCTATGGTTGATTGCAAAAAGTGAAGTGACTAATCAAAGAATAATGGTCATGTTGATCATGTTGATGTTACAATTGATTGCAACAAGTGGAGTGCACAATCAGAAAACAAGGTGTTGCAAGAAGCAATCTGAAGTGAAGTCTGTTGCAAAAGATGTATGGAATAGGAGGAAACGGAAGGAGCGTGATAAAAGATTTTGTTACATTGTTTAGTGCTTCTATTCCCAATGTTTAGCTCATGTGTCATCGAGGATGCCAACTAGTTTAAAGGAGGGGATAGATGTAGATAGGCAATTTGATATGTCTGCATTTAGTGAATAAGTTTTGGTATTCTGTGTTATTTTGTAGTTGTACGCAAAGTGTTTGACGAAATGTGCGTACATATATTTAATAATGTTATAAAGTGGCAATGTAACATTGTACGTAATAATATAATGTAAGTCATGTATGTTGGTTAGTTTGTCCTGTAGTGGGAAATGATATGTAAATGCAAGTTAAATGTAATTTAGAAGAATGATGATGTGTTAGGTAGTTGGGGGGTGCAACTAATTTCTAGTTGTATAAATAAGACCCTCCCCTCATTCATTCATTCATTGTTGGAGGAGCATTGGTACATGTGAGAGAAGGCTGGTGCATATGTGCATATGGTAGGATGCAGTCAGCTCTTGTATGCAGTCATGAAGAGAATTCTGCATAGGGTTTGCAAGATGTAATGCTATAACTGTACATGCCATTGTTAATATAAATCTGCTCATATTTATTTATCTGCTATTGCTGCTGCTGTTGTTGTTTCTGTGTATTGTTATTGCTAATGGTTGCAGATCTATAGATTTATTTAAGTAGAAATGGAATTGTGTGTATGCATGTTAAATTTAATTTCTACATTATCTAGTAGATGGGTTGTTAGTTGGTCATCAACAAACCTATATGTTGTCGTCCTTGGCACTCCATGACAGTAGTAGTTATGCAATAATTGTACATGACGGTTATTGTAAGTTCGTAAATACCTTGAATGCTTCTTCTTTGCCTTCTTAACCCCAAGTTCGAGCTGGCTTGCTCCAATCTTGTTCTTCACTGCTTGAGTTCGTCAGAGTTATGTTGCTATTTTCCATCAACAACCTGTATGCTTCATTGTTCGGCAAATGACTGCCATGCAAGGAGTTATTTGGCAACTCACTATCTGATGTTGTCTCCGTCATGCACAGGATTTGTTGGCACTTCTCACACATCTCTCCATTCTGCTTCAGCACCTATTGGTTCTGCCAAATCTTCCCTCATCAAAACACTTGTCAAACTTCTGCTTGCCAAACTTTTCAGCAAACTTCTACTCGCCAAATTGCTCATCAAGTAACTGCTCGACAAATTACTTGTCAAGCTTTCATGGCGAGTTGTTCTTTTTTGGAAGTTCAGCTTCCATTAAACAGTGGTCAACATCTCCCAACATCTTTTTGTTTGTCTTGCTTGTCCAACAACACTTTTTGGGCTTATTTCTTTGCCATCCATTTCATTCGGTAAAAGGGTTTGCGGCAGTTGTTGCAACCCCTGCGCACATTGTCTTTGCAACTCACCACTTCAAACATTCAACTGTTCACTCTTTTTATGTAGTTGTGGAAATGGATGTCCCAACTTCGAATAGGCAACGATGCCAGAATGTAGAAATGGATGTCCCAACTTTGAAAAAGGCAATAGCACCAAAATGTAGAAATGGAATACAACATACTGCAACAAAAATTTTATTAGCACTTAAATGAACAAAATATACAATATGAATGACCTACAATTACAATGCATACACTACGCACACAACATATATCAAACTGCCCAGCACAACAGTTAAAACGGCCCAACACGACATTCAAACGGCCCGGCAAAGCAGTTCAAACAGCCCAGCATACCCTTCAAACAGCTCGATAAAGCAGTCCAAATAGCCCGACACAATAGTCCAAATGGCCTGGCATAAGTATCTCACGAATCTGGTTACACCCAACTTCTACTACCACATGCAATGCCACCGTACCGCACCCATTTTGATACAAACCCTCAATACCATGCCAACCTCTCCTATGCCAACAACACAAATGAATGAGGGAAGGGTCTTATTTAAACAACTAAGGAAGTAGTTGCATCCTCCAACCTACTTGTTGGTTACGAATCTGCCATGAGGAAAGGATTTTGGGTTAATGCGCCCAGATTCGCCCACCAGCATGAAAGGCCGGAAGGAAGAGATGCCTTCCGAGCCAATCTCCGGAGAAGGCCGGCTCCTTTTGGGGGGTTTATGTTCAAGCTAAGAGTACAGGAAAGAGATAAATGTACAAAAAGAATATACAAATATACTTGGAGTTGGTGGGGGGAACTAACAGTACGGCAACCAGCAATCACCAATACTTACTGCATTATAAATATAAAGCATGACTGAGAACTGCAAAATCTATGTATACTTCCGATACCTAAGCAGTGTACGCACGGCTACAATGGTCCCCTAGCAAACATTCTCCCTACAAGGAGAACTAACAACACGGCAACGCATCAATCACCTCCTACGGACACTAACATGAGTAGAAAGCAACCTAGAGATATCATGAGCTGTGTATATGTGTCATGCAGAGATTTTAACCGCACAGATACAATGGTCCCCTAGCAAACATTCTCCCTACAAGGAGAACTAACAAAGACGGCAACGCATCAATCACCAGATACGGACAGCAACGTAACACACAACCGATGGAACCGCTACCACATCTATTATATGAAATTTAAAAGTGGTACACAAACAATGCTAAAGGCCCCTGATCACCAAATGCTGAAATGAATCAACGAGCCATGACACAGGGAAGCGTAAAGCATAAACATAAAGAAATAAAAGCAGCAGAACAGAACCAGGCATACAAATTATATTTATAAGCAGAAGCACGGTTACATTGGTTCCCTAACAGACATTCCCCTTCCACCCTTTACAATGAATTCATGGTGGGTTTTTATAGCCCGAGTCCCTCCCGTTACATTAATGGGCACAAGGTCCCAGTCAAACACAAGCTGACAAAAGCGGCGAAAGAGCTGCAAATGCTGACCTTTTGTCGGACCGGACTGTACCCGCAGCATGGTCTTCCTGGAAGCTGGACAGCTACGTGGCAGTGTGTTGGGCAGAACTTCATCTCGGCAGGTATGCGGGTAGCTGGAGCAGGTAGAACCTCCAATCGGCTTTAAATGAGGTCACTGGCACAGGTAATGCAGCCCATGCTCGTCCTTTTGCTCGGCACGTCTCGGCTCGAATCCCGAAGTTGGACACTTGTCAGATGATGGATGATGCTGTTTGACACGTGTCAGCCTTGAAAGGCAGTCTGTCCAACCTCGCTTGGGATCGGAGCGTCTCGGGTTGCGCGGGCAGAAAACAGCGCAGTCGGGAAGGCCTTCATGCCTTAGATGTATTTCTGAGTTTGTTTCCCTACTGCGCGACCCGTCAAGGGCGCACTCCGACTTCGCTGCAAAGTCGAACTGCGCACAGGTGAAAACTGGTGTCTGCCGCCGTACGGACTTTGCTCCAGCACTTGTCATTCTTCTGTCAGCCTGCCAGTTGCAAGGTGCGCCCAGAAAGAGGGGCGAAGTCAGACTTCGCACCAAAACTGGGCGAAGTGCGCACTTCGCACCAAAATCGGGCGAGTGCGAACGCACCAGTGCGAACTTCGCACCAACACTTAGCCATTTTTCAGGTAACTTGCTGGAAAGTTAAAAAATCAACTGGGGAACTCCGAGAAAGGGGGGAAGAAAGAGAATGTGGGAAAGAAAAGGAAAGGGAGAGAAGAAGGAAGGAAAATAGAGGAAGAGGGAAAAAGAAGAGCAGCACTGTTACAACATTGAAAACATTGCACCCCGTGCAAAATGTGACAACATTTCTGGCGGCTCGCGGGTGTCGAGCTCGCCTCGGCGCAAAGAATCCATGCCTTCATCCATTGGGTGCAGAGGAACTTGCCTCCCCTGCCTTTTGCTGCTCTAGCTGTTCTCCTTGTGGCAACTGTTCTTCAGATTCATCTTTGTCAGCTGCCTCCTCAGAATCGCCTTCCGAAGGCTCTCCAGCTCTTGCTTCTGCCTCGCAGATGCGAGTGTATGCGGCCTGGGCTTGGCGCCAGGCTTCTGCTTCGAATGGCCGGCGGTCAGCAACTTCTTCTAATGCTGCGTGGAAAGCAGCGACCGCGTGCAGGTCGATGGTGAGGTATCTTTTTCTAGCTCCTGGAAGTAGGAGCTGATCTTGCAATATTTGGACACCATCTGAGTGACCTGACTTTCCTGAATTGGCTCACCCAGCTATCAATTTCAGCTGTATCTGCTTCAAAGGACTGCCAATTCCTTTTCACCTGATCTAGGGTGAGAAGCTCGCCATTCTCAACAAAACCTGGGCACCCTAGTTCAGAAAGAGCGCGAAAGGGAGCCATACAAATGTCTCTTTCATGTCCGAATGCGTCTAACATTCGTCTGGCAACTCTCACCTCTTCTAATTTTTTGAAATATTTATGCAAGGTTACCCTTGCATCTGCCCATTCTGCAGCGAATGAGGACACGGGGGAAAATTGGAGGCCATCGCGCTCGCGCTCCTGAAGATTTATCGCCAGGTCCAGCCATTGCTTCGCCTGACGTTCGGCCTCCTCTACCACAGGCTTTCCCGGGCGTAAACTTCTTGAATTCCGGATGCGAAATCCGTAACTCGCCATCGCCTTATAGGTGTGGGGCTTGCATCCCCGCAGCAAACCAGCCCGCATCTCCTTAACTTTCTTCTTCGAAAAGACCGCCGCTTGAGATGCTCTCTCTCGCAGATTGCGATCGCGCTCGTTTCAAAGACTCTTGGAGCCGAGAAATCTGCTCCAAGGCCGCTTGCTTTTCGGTTGCGGCTTGTTGCCGAGAAGCGGCCAGCCGGGCTTTGAGTTCATCTATTTCTTGCCGCGCCGCTTCCAGCCTGCTCGCTGGACCCGGACAGGTCCTCTTCAAGCTGCCTTGTCTTGTCCTCGCAACCCGAAAAGCTCTTCCCCGCTCCTCCGCACTTTTGACAAAGAGATTATCGCCTTTGCGCATGATCGCTCGAATCTCGTATTGCTTGTTGATGTCGTCAAAGCTCTTCTCCTTTGTCCGGAGCTCGTAGTCCGCCCCTGGTCATTTCCCGGAGAGGCTTCTTCACTTTTGGGATTATCTTCTCTGTAGTAAGCACTCTCCTCTCGAAATTGTACTTGGCGCGCTTTACCGGGGCGGCTATCTCTTCAGGTCTCCTCCGCTTCAGGTTCTGGAGGAAAGAGACAGAATATTCTACAGCTCTCGTTGCCAAGGGCAAGTCGTCTGTATTCTGGAGGTCGTCCATGAAATCTGGTTCCCCCAGCCTAGGGTTCTGCTGAGACGTCTCTCCTGCGGGAATGGGATCAGGAGGAACCGGATGGACCTGGGAAGAATCGGCCGCTTCTGGGGGCGACCGGGAAATGGAGATGGGAGCGGCTGATACTGCAAGGGTTTGAAGCGGCTGAGACGGTGGATGTGACGGTGAATGGACGGCTTCAGCACTAACTTCAGGCGAAGGGTTTGGAGTTTGACTCAGAGATAGAGAAACGTTGGGGTTCTGAGCAAACTGATCAAAAGAATGGGGGCCGCTAGAAGGGCGTGGAGACGGGGAGGAGGATGCGGCCATGACTTGCTCAGATTGAGCGGGAGACGGAGTGGGAGTAGGACTGGATGAGACCAAAGAGACAGGGGCAGCAAACGTACCTGCGGGCTCCGCCTGAGCCGATGCCGGATGGATGTCTGCGCTTTGGTTCCGGCGGCTGGCTTGGGACTCGCCCGTAGGAACCGTCTCCGCGGCGGCAGGACGCGGCCGCGGTTCTGCGACTGGCTGCTGCACTATCGTGCTAGGGTCGCCTGATCTTCTCCACTCTCTTCCTTTTCTTTTCTTCTGGAACAATGGTCGGATCCGGGGAAGGAGATGAAGCAGGTGCAGCAGGCGCTGATGCTCCCACGGTAAACTTGTACCGGGGTTTGACTTGCAGAAGGTCTGCCGCAACCGGTCTGCCCTCTGGCGGCGCTGGCGTCTTTCGTGCCTGAGGGATTGCCTCGGCGTTGCCTTGACAAATTCTTTTGCCTTCTCGTGCGCCGCCTTGGAAGCCACGGGCTGCATTGGATCGACCTCGGATGTCTCGTTGGGCCCACGCTGGCAGTTGCCGAAGTGTACAACTGTTGGGAGGAAGACCCTCCTTTATAATCCTCAAAGGGACCTCGGGGAACGTAACCTTGATATGCGAACGGCCGCCAGCTGTCATGATGCTGGTCATAGAGAACCGAAAAGTCGTCATCTACGGCCAGGTTTCTCCCGGTGGATTTGTCGTGCTGCGTGCGGCATCTCATCTTCCAAAGATTCAGTAATCTTTTCTTTTGACCGCTTAAGGCCTGCTATCTTGGATAGGAATTTTCTAAACCCTGGAGATGAGAACTGGTGGTCCGGGTTTCGCTTGGGGTCATATGTCACCTCCTCGCAATAAAAATCCCGCCAGGGAGGAGAAGCTTCCATCAATTCAATTTCCCACCAAGGTCCACATGGACCACATCGCACTTGTCTTCAGTTATATCCGCCCGGGGCAGAGATGTGCGAACTTTCCCCTTATTCCATACGGGTCATACTTCCAGCGCTGCGGCAACAGAACCAGGCCAATCCGGGAAAACTCTTGCTCTAGGTAGACATGCTGTCCTACCTCAAAAATCTCAACGTTTGCCCAGGAAAGAGGATATTGAAAAATCTGTCCTCTCTTCTTTCCTAGGCCGAACTCCTCCTCAACATAGTCCATCTGCCGGGCAACCTCCATCCCGAACAGATGCTCCGAGCACCAGCAGGGCAGCAAATGAGGTTTGCCCTTGAATCCGTAGATTCCGACCACAATTCCTCGCGTCGCTCGAAAACGTCCCCGAGCTTCCGATTTAGCAAAGCGCTCGTCATTTCTCTCGGGGACGGGGATTTCGCTTTCGCCGAAGACCGACATGACGAATCCCGTAAAGTTGAAGTTAAACTTGTAGTAGGACCCTTTCCGGTATAAGTCATCCGTCCAGGCTTATAGACGGCTGTGGCTCTCCCTTCTCGTTGACCTTCTTCAGGTTCGGGATAGGCATCCGGGAGTGCAAATGGTACAAACAAAGCCAGGCTAGAACAGAACTGAAACGAAAATCGGTGGACTGCTTCTTCTGGATCTTGACTAGGCTGGAGTGGATGGCGTATGCCAGCCAGTCTGCCCAGTCGAAAAAGATGGGACGCTTTCCACTTCTCTGCGCTGCCGGTTCGTAGGATTCTCCACACAGGAGACATTCTGCCAGCGCTAGCTGGTACGGCTGTACTCACTCATCGTAGTCGCAGCCGAGAATCCATGCCAAAATGGTGTACAGGTACTTGCTCTGAAATCCTGCCAAGGGCATGGGGCCGGTTGGCCACTGTCCAGCTGCAAGCGGGGCGTTCAGCTCTGAATTGAGGAAATCCCTCATCCTTTTTGTTTGCGTGAAACGTCCCGCCTGCTCGCCCAAATTTATCTTTCTGAGAATGGTGCTGGAGTCATACTCCAACCCTGGGGCGAAAGCTGGCTGGACAGTCTCCCTGCGCAGCCGTGAACAAGGGTTTACCGCTGGAGCTGCAAATTTGCCGGGTAACCGGTCTGTAGTGTCTGACAATGATGTCTACCGTTCCGGGCATTGATGGACAGGAGGGCACAAGAATCTGAAAAGGTTGGATTTGTACGCCGCTCCGAAATGATGAGAGGGCGAAACCTTGTCAGCCCAACTCTCCACATTTGTCCGCAGCTTAGTCAGGCTCATAGAAAACGAGCCGTCCACGTATCCCGCCAAGTAATTTAACGGAGGTGGTGGGGCTTGCCCACGCTGTACTTTTTTCGGCCGGGACTTTGACTTTGGCTCTGGCGGTGTTTCACTTCTGAAAACACCCGGCCGCGGTAAATCCTTGTGCTCGCTCCCTTCGCTGGATTGCGCTGACACTGGCATCTTTCCTCTGTCCATCTCTCCGAATCAGCAATAATTACAAGTTCAGGGCGTCTGCAGAAGATTTCGCTGTCACAGGAATAATTTGCACCGTCCGAGGAATAATCTGTGCAGTCTGGCATGTTTGAATGCATCTGACCCCCTTTTCTAGATAAAGACAGCGCCATTAATGCCGCGCAGGAGGGGGTAGGTCGGCTGAGTTAAGGTTCTTGGGTGGCTGCGCAGAGAATGTTTGGAAAAAGTGTCCTCCGGCAGACGTGCCATGTTCTTTTGCTTGCACTTTCGTTGAGGAACGTGCAATCATTAATTCTACTTTGGACATTGCACCATGGCTGACGTCGCTGCCACCATCTGGGCACACTGCTCAAGAAAGGATCTTTGGTGCGGAAACCCACTTTAGAACGGTTACAAATGCGCCTTGGGCCCAGCTTAGGGACTTTTTGAATATTTTATTCATTTTTTAAACCATTGCCCAAACCGGCCTAAAACGAGGCGCAATGGACTTCGCCCAAGTTGAGCGCGATCCGACTTCGCCGGCGAAGTCGGACTTCGCCCGAATTTCGGGCGAAGTTCGAACTTCGCGCGAAGTGCGTATTGCAACCGTTCCTTCTTCTTTTTTTCGCCGCGCCCAAGGATTGAGCGCAGTCTGGTCCTTTGCAACCTTCGGAGGAGGCGAACACTTAGCATTTTTTCGCTCCCTTAGACCGAACCGGACGAGCCGCGCAGGCGAACATTGAAGCGGTTCGGACTTCGCCCGAAGTTCGGGCGAAGTACGAACTCGCGCGTTCGCACTCGCGCGGAGGTTGTGCGAGGCGTACTTCGCCGCAAGCCGGCCGAAGTCGGACTTCGCGCGAGTCGGCTTCGCCCAAAGCTGAGCGGAGCCCGTCTCTTTGTGCCTTTGCAGTTTTCCCTTCAAGCTTCGCACTTTGGCTGGCCCGAAGCCCGACTTCGCCGCGAAGTCGGGCTTCGGCCAACACTTAGCCATTTTTTAGCCTTTTTTCTTTGCTTTGCTTCCTCCTTCCTTTGCACAGCCCGAACTTCGCCCCCCTTAAGGGGCGATGACAAACTTCGCTGCGAAGTCTGTCCTTCTCTCCCATGCCGCAGTTAAGCTCAAAAAATGAAAAATTAAAATTAAAAGCTGAAAGCTGGAAACTGTACATGCCGGGAAATGAAAATGCATAAGGGAAATTTTTACAAAGAAGGGCCACTCGGGCACCTTCAAGCACGGTAAATTTTTAAGTGGAACCCGTTGACAGGGATAGGCAGGAGCTGACCCTCCATATCCCGAAGTACATAGGCATTAAACCGGTTCACCCGGCAATTCGATAAGGGCCCTCCCAGAGAGCATCAAACTTCCCGTGATTACCCGGCTTTGCTTTATATGAGTCCCACTTCAGCACCAGGTCCCCCGATTTCGAAAACTCGGGCAGTGGTGCCTTTGGCAAACCAGCCTTGAGTGGCCGCAATGTGATCAGTGAAGGCCTGGTAAGCACTTTCTCTGTCTTCTTCCAACTGCAGGAGTTGGCACAGTCTGTCGTCCACCGGGTCTCCGCTGCTCCTGTCTTCGTCCAACATCCATAGGGCAGGGATCTCAATGTGTGATGGCATGACAGCCTCTTTGCCATAGACGAGCGCATAGGGGGACGTTCTGATGGATTTCTTGAACGCAACTCTGTCCGCCCACAGCGCCCGGTTCAGGAGTAAGTGCCAAGTCCGCTTGTTTCTTTCAATGGTCCTCCGGATGATTTTCAGGAGGTTCTTGTTAGTAGACTCGGCAAGGCCATTCCCCTGCGGGTAGTAATTAGAAGACATCTTGTGATAGATGCCAAGTCTGGCCAGCTGTACTCCGTGAGTACAGCCGCCTACAAATCCCGGACCGTTGTCCGTCACAACTGACTCTGGAACCCCGAAGCGGGTAATCAGGCTCTCAATGAACCTAATGACCGTCTCTTGGTCTGCGTTCTTGGTCGGGATTGCCTCTGCCCACCGTGTAAAGTAGTCAGTAGCCGTAAGAATAAACTTGTGTCCGGCAGAGGAGTTAGGAGAAATCACCCCAATGAAGTCTAGACCCCATTGCTGGAACGGAGTCTCGGCCTGAATCGGTTGAAGGGGCAGGGGTGCTTTTCTGTTTCGGCCAGCAAACCTCTGGCATTGATCACACTTAGAGCAGACCGCATGAGCGTCTGCAAACAGAGTGGGCCAATAGTACCCAGCTCTTATTATTTTTAAGGCCGTTGGCCTTGAAGAATGGTGACCCCCAGGCATCCCGGAATGAAAATCTCCGAGGACCCTAGGCTGGTCTGATTTTCTGACGCACCGCAACAGGATGCCGTCGATGTTTTTGAAGTAAAGCCCCTCGGGGCGAAGAGTGTACTTAAGTGCACCTAGCCGAAATCTCCTTCGTTGTGAGGCGTTCAGGTGATCGGGACATCTTCCGGTGCAAAAGTATCTCACCAGTTCATCTGTCCAATCACTCCCCTCCGATAAGGAGTTGGCTAGGTAGATGCGTGTCGCCGTGTCCTCCCACTTACAAAGCGGAGATGCCGGCTGCAGCCGCTTCGGGCCAATTCCTGACACAAGGCTCGGCCTCTGATAAGCTTGGTGGGCCGCACTTCAATGTCAAACTCCTGGATCTTGGCAATCCATCCCGCTCTCTTGTGACCCGGTTCTCCTTGTAAGATGAAGCTTCGAACATCCGGGTGAATCACAAAGACAAGTGGTCTTGCTCTGGGAGACAAAATGCCTGAACTTCCGAAGGGACTTCATAAAAGCATGAACCTGCCGCTCTATAAAATTGTACTTTTCTTCATGCGGCGTAATCACTTGGCTCAGGAACGCTATGGGGCGCTCCTCACCATCGTCTCCCTTCCGAGTTAGGACTGCAGCCGTAACTTTCGGGTTCTCCCACCGCATACGTGATGAAGTCCTTGGAGTAGTCCGGGTTTGTCAACACCGGAGCTTGCGCAACTCGAGCCTTGATTTCCTCGAAGGCTTGCTCTCTCTCATCAGTCCATTCGTAAACCGTATCCTTTTTTAGCAGTTCGGCCATAGGCTTGATCACCTGTGCGAAGTCCGGAATGAACTTCCGCACGAAGTTAATCTGATCGAAGAAGGACTGCAGCCCTTTTTTATCGATGGGGGCCGGCAAGCGAACGAGGGCTTCCGCTCCGTCGTGGTCAATGGCGAGGCCTTCCTCGGAGATGACATGTCCCAACAGCCTTCCTTCCTTTACCGCGAAGACAGACTTCTTCGGGTTTATAGAAATGCCGAATTCTCGACACCTCTCAAATATTTGCCGTAGGTGCGAAACATGATCTCCTCGTTGGTGAGAGAAACAGTCATGTCATCAAGGTAGATGACAATAATCTTATTGAGCAGCTCTCGTAAGGCCAGGTCCATGGCCCTTTGGAATGTGGCACCAGCATTGGATAAGCCAAACGGCATGCGCTGATAGGCGAACGTCCCCCACTTGGTGGTAAACGCCGTCTTATGCTGGTCCTCGTCTTTGACCCAAATCTGGTTGTAGCCGGAAAATCCATCTAAAAGTGAAAATCTCTCGGGCTCCAAAGAACGATATGTAGAATCCGGTCGATTTGGGGAAGCGGATAGTGGTCCCCGAGGGAAGCCCGATTTAGGTTTCTGAAGTCGACACATAGACGAATGTCGCCATTCTTTTTCCTCACGGGCACCAAATTCGCGACCCAGGATGAATGTTTGATGGGGTAGATGATCTTGGCCTCCAAAGATCTTCAAGAGCTCGGTCTTCATCATGGCCTCAATCTTCGGATTCACGGCCCTCTCGCTTCGTCGGAATGGCTTGGCGCCATCCTCTAGCTCAATGGTATGCCGGATGACAGCTCCTCATACCCTCAAATCCTCGTAGCACCAGGCCACGATGTCGGGGAACTCCTGGCACAGTGATCTGATCTGCCCAAGTTCCTCCGACGTGCAGTCTGTTCCGACCTTGATAGTTTTACCAGGTTCAAGTTCCAGGTCAGCATACTGCCTCGGGTCTACTTTGATTCTGTGAGATATTGCTCTGTCATTCTGATCAAAGAGACTCTCTAATGTAATCAGTCCTTTTGGGACATGATTATTCCGTAACTGTATCAACCCCTCATATTGCTCGTCATCAGGGTCTCTACCTTCGATTACACACACTTCGTTAACCAGGAATGTGACGATCTCCTCGTCACAACTGAACACCTGCCGCTGGGTGTCCTTATCAGGCACAGAAGGCCTGTAGATAGTACGAACCGGCTTCGGTTTCTGGACAACGTCTTCAGCCGGAACGTACTGCTCCAACAGACGCCGTAATATCAGCGTGCTTGTTTTTCTCACGCGATATTGCTTTGACATTCAATGAGTCGAATGACTCCATCAGGTCCCACACCCGGTTGCGGTACGCTCTAAGATAGTGCTGTTTGGATGCGCACTTCTCCGTAACTTGGTGACACACCAGCTCTGAATCTCCGAAAATCTGCAGGTGTTTGATTCCGAGCCTCTCCGCCTTTCGCAAACCCAGGCATAGGGCTTCGTATTCCGCCGAGTTGTTAGTGCAGCTCCAGGCCAATCTGTAGGTATAGTCTTTCTGGATTCCGGTTGGAGAAACCAGAAGTACCCCTGCACCGGCGCCATTTTTGCATCGCGCGCCATCAAAGAAAAGCTTCCACAGCTCATCGGGTGCAGGTCCTACTTCCTTCGCAGCTGACATGTCAAGCCTCTCTGGCTGTACAATGGAGTAACAGCCTTGCTCTGTCCCGATTACGGCATTGAAGTCCCGCAACGAGAACTCATCTTCAAGCTGTAGCACTTCGAAGGCTTGCTCAGTCAGCTCCACTGTCACCAGCTCCTCCTCTGACAACTGGACCATGCAGCCCATCTCTCCTCCGGGTATCTTGTCTACTAGGAAGGTGGAAGGCTTCTCATTAAAAATTTTCAGTCTCCTTCCTTTGAAGGGCACTTCCATGTGTGAGTAGTCTAGAGACAGTACTCGCCCAACTTCGCAGTGAACTCCCGAGAGAGACACATGCCGAAGTAAGGTTCCAGGTCAACAATCACGACCTCTTGGATGACTACGATGTCGAGAGCCTTGTGCAACCGGATAGGGATGTCCTTTATGACACCAACTGTCTTAACAGGGGTGCCGTCTAATTGCAAGGACGCCTTGGCTGCTCCGTGTGTATTCCATCCCGATCTCATCGCAGACGGCCTTCGGCATCACAATCGAGGAAGCGCCAGAATCCACCATGCAGTTATGAACTATGTGCCCTTGCATCCGTAAAGACAGATAAAAGGGTGGCGGTCTGTTCTTCCCAGTGGCTGAGACTGTCAAAGGTTGAACCAGGACAGCGGGCTGTATCTGCTTGCCGCTCTTCATGTTCTTCAGTGATTCTTGCAGCAGATCCACCTGACCTGGGAGCAGAAGAGCATCGTACATGCTGATTCTAGCAGGTGTTCTTTTCAACTCGTCTACAATGTCGTAGCCCGAGGTACTAGCTCCTTCTGCTTGTTTTGCCGGCTCATACTTCGTCCGGTACTGCTGGGTAGCCTCAACTCACCGTCTCTTGGTCGAGACGGGTACTTCAGCCTTCTCCCCGGGCTTGTTCTTTGGTTTCAGCTGGAGGCTGAGGTACGGGAGCTTTAGCTGGAGTTGGGGCCTTTGTCGGAGGTTTGGCCGGAACAGCGGCAGCCTTTGCCGGAGAAGGCTTGGCTGGAGCTTTATCTTTGGATGCCTTCTCCTGGGCCGTGTAGGGCCACAGCCCGCTTGTACGGTGGCAGCCCTCCGGGCTGCGGTTTTTCTCTTCTCGCGTAAACTTGCAAAGGCTTGGCCGCATCCGCAGCCTTCTTTTCTTCCTTGGCAGGCGGCACTAGATTTTCTTCTGGGAGGGCAAAGTTGGCTTCGCCGTCCAAGATCATGTACAGTTCATCGTCCTCTATGGCGCTGCCGGCCAAGGTCTGGATGTAGTGCTGGTGCAGAGTGCAGTCTTCCTCCGAATGCGGGTCATTGCACGTAGTGCACCGGCTTGACCCGGTCGGGAGGACCATGCGGGTCTTCTATAGCAAGGATTTCTCGAGGCGGACGCCTCGCGGGCCGGTGTTCCGGGGCTTTGTCTTTCGTCAGCGCGGTGGCGCATACGGCCTCCTAGGAGCGAGGTCCATCTGGGCCTGCTTCTTCAGAGCGGTCATGTCATTGGACATGGCATGGTATCCTGAGGCCAAAGCCCGCACCTCCTGGAGAATCGTGTTCTGAATGCTGCTGTCAGGTGGCGGCAATTGTGCCGGTGGAGGCAATGCGGCTAATGGAGGAGGGTTAGAATAAGGTGCGTACTGTGGGGGAGCAGGAAGTGCTGGAAAATGCGGAGCAGGAGGCGGCGGGTGAGGGTAATGCAATTGAGGCGGGCCGTAAGGAGTTACGACCGGCGCCGGATTCCACTGTTGCTGGGGTTGCTGCCCTGATGTGGACGGTGCACCACCGTGCGTAAGGATACCGGGATCCGGGGAAGTCGGGATGAATGGGTTCCCGCACCCTGGACGGGAGTCTCGCCGATGGAAATAATGTCGCCTTCAGCTTGTCGGGCAGCCTCGTACAGCCGCAGAAACTCATCAATTCCGGCGATCTTCAGCAGCAGTGCATATGTCCGAGTTGAAGGATCTCGTATAGTAGTGAGCAGCCATGCCGGCCGAAGGCCGAAGTTCGCGAGGTACCCGTTTCCAGGATCTCGCAAACCTGATGTTAAAATCGAACACCTCCTCTTGAGGATGTCTCTGGATAGCTTGGAACTGATGCAAGAGAGAAGTAGGGTCAGCAGACTCGTTGCATCCTTTCACGAGCCTTCTGGCAAGCTGGGGCCACCCTGTGATGGATCCCTCTGGCAGCGATCTCCACCAGTAGAGAAGCTTTCCCCTCAGGGAAAGGGCCAGCAGACGGGTCTTCACACTCTCATCGGTAATAGTATGCAATGCGGCCAGGGCAAGGATGTCCTGGATGTGCTCGTACGCCGTCTTACCGTAGCCGTCGTATGTGGGAATAGACTTTAAAGCAGCAGGGGGCACAGCTTGTTGTCCGACCAGGGCCAAGGGCCCCGTAGAGTCCACCGCCGGGAAGAGATCATCGTCATTCGGCTGTTGGGCAGCCATTTCTTCTTCTTCTTCTCCGCCGTCGGTTGTGTACTCAGTGTCGGTACTTTCCGAGGATGCAGGATCTTCTTCTTCCTCGGCCTCTTCTATTTCGTACTCGGCTCCTCCGAATTCAGCTTCGGCTTCTTGTATCTCAACCTCGGCTTCGTCGACACGAGCTCGCGGGTCAGCCAGCCTGGGAATCTCGCCTCGAGCGTTGATGTCCAGTTCGTAGAACTCAGGCGGGCTTCTCGGATCCCTTGCTTGCCACCTTCTTGTGTGCATGAAGGTGCTGGGACCGGTCTTTCGGACTCAGAGGATTTGTTCGTGCAGAGTCGCCAGGTGTTCAGTATTTGGAACAGCAATGAAGCGAACACCGGTGCTTCAATTCTGTCGGGGGTGAGAAACTTCCTTGTCTCACCAGGTGCTCAAAAACCACTGTCGCCGCCAGGTGGAGACTGATCAGAAAATCTCTCTTCAAATGTGGGACCCGTGTCCCACCGGGCGTGCCAGAGAAACTGTTGGTTACGAATCTGCCATGAGGAAAGGATTTTGGGTTAATGCGCCCAGATTCGCCCACTCAAAGATGAAAGGCCGGAAGGAAGAGATGCCTTCCGAGCCAATCTCCGGAGAAGGCCGGCTCCTTTTGGGGGGTTTATGTTCAAGCTAAGAGTACAGGAAAGAGATAAATGTACAAAAAGAATATACAAATATACTTGGAGTTGGTGGGGGGAACTAACAGTACGGCAACCAGCGATCACCAATACTTACTGCATCATAAATATAAAGCATGACCGAGAACCGCAAAATCTATGTGTACTTCCGATACCTAAGCAAAGGTACGCACGGCTACAATGGTCCCCTAGCAAACATTCTCCCTACAAGGAGAACTAACAAAGACGGCAACGCATCAATCACCTCCTACGTACACTAACATGAGTAGAAAGCAACCTAGAGATATCGTGAGCTGTGTATATGTGTCATGCAGAGATTTTAACCGCACAACCTACAATGGTCCCCTAGCAAACATTCTCCCTACAAGGAGAACTAACAAAGACGGCAACGCATCAATCACCGTGATACGGACAGCAACGTAACACACAACTGATGGAACTGCTACCACATCTATTATATGAAATTTAAAAGTGACACAAACAATGCTAAAGGCACCTGATCACCAAATGCTGAAATGAATCAACGAGCCATGACACAGGGAAGCGTAAAGCATAAACATAAAGAAATAAAAGCAGCAGTAACGTAACCAGTGCATACAAATTATATTTATAAGCAGAAGCACGGTTACATTGGTTCCCTAACGTACATTCCCCTTCCACCCTTTACAATGAATTCATGGTGGGTTTTTATAGCCCGAGTCCCTCCCGTTACATTAATGGGCACAAGGTCCCAGTCAAACACAAGCTGACAAAAGCGGCGAAAGAGCTGCAAATGCTGACCTTTGTCGGACCGGACTGTACCCGCAAGCATGGTCTTCCCGGAAGCCGGACAGCCTACGTGGCGATGTGTTGGGCGTAACTTCATCTCGGCAGTATGCGGGTAGTTGGAGCAGGTAGAACCTCCAATCGGCTTTAAATGAGGTCACTGGCACAGTAATGCAGCCCATGCTCGTCCTTTTGCTCGGCATGTCTTGGCTCGAATCCCGAAGTTGGACACTTGTCAGATGATGGATGATGCTGTTTGACACGTGTCGGCCTTGAAAGGCAGTCTATCCAACTTCGCTTGGGATCGGAGCGTCTCGGGTTGCGCGGGCAGAAAACAACGCAGTCGGGAAGGCCTTCATGCCTTGGATGCATTTCCGAGTTTGTTTCCCATCGCGCACTCGTCAAGGGCGCATTCCGACTTCGCCGCGAAGTCGGATCGCGCACAGTGAAAACCGGTGTCCGCCGCCGTACGGACTTTGCTCCAAGGACTTGTCATTCTTCTGTCACCGTCGCCGCGCTGCAAGGTGCGCCCGTAAAGAGGGGCGAAGTCGACTTCGCACCAAAATCGGGCGAAGTGCGAACTTCGCACCAAAATCGGGCGAGTGCGAATAGGCGAGTGCGAACTTCGCACCAACACTTAGCCATTTTTCAGGTAACTTGCTGGAAAGTTAAAAAATCAACTGGGGGGCTCCGAGAAAGGGGGGAAGAAAGAGAATGTGGGAAAGAAAAGGAAAGGGAGAGAAGGGGGAAGGAAAATAGAGGAAGAGGGAAAAAGAAGAGCAGCACTGTTACAAAATTGAAAACATTGCACCGCGTGCAAAATGTGACAACACTACTAACTACCTAACACCTAATCATTTTCTTAAATTACTTTTGACATGCATTTGACTTACATTCATTTCATGACTCACTTTATGACTTATCCATACATAACTAATACTTCACTTAACATTACACATTGTCACATACAATATTACATCACAACTTTATAACATCAAATATATCAAAACTCTTAATGTGCACGTACTTGACTTCCAACGCACTTATTCAATTTGCCTGCCTACATCTATCCCCTCCTCTAGACTTGTCGGCGTCCTCGACGACACATGAGCTGAACACTAAGGATAGATGCATTGAACACTGTATTGGAATCTCTTGTCATGCTCCTTCCACTTTCTCCTGTTCCAGACATATTCTGCAACTGACTTCACTTCAAACTGTTTCCTGCAACACATTGTTCTCCGATTGCTCACTCCACTTTCTGCAATCAGTGGTATCAACTTGACCAACATGACGGGCAACACCTGTCACCAGCTTTGTCTGGGGTCAAGGGGGCCAAAGTCCCCCTTGCAGGTTCAAGGGGCAGCATCCATAAGTACAAGACCCTCAGTCTAGACTTTGGTTGACCCAAGTCCATAACTACAAGGTCATAAGTTCCACATAAATCAAGAGTGAAAATAGGTGATTTGGATCAAGAAGTAACTTTGATGGTACAAAGGATAGTACATTAAGTTTCACCTTTATTTCATGCATATTTGAGCTATTCTAAGCACTATCCTTCCTAGAACCACAGCTCAACACCATATATCAGTACCATAAATACAGGTAAGCATCACTTGTAAAAAGCAAAATGTTAAAAGGTTATCATTACAGATCACGTGGGGTATCAGTATCCCATCCCTTAAGTTGATGAAAATTATGTTATTAAGTTAAAACAGACTGATCCAACAGTGGTTAACCAATAGAACACATGCTCCAGCCATAAGATTGACTTCTATAACCTAAACCTTGTAGAACAGTGAGTGTATTCCACTTTGAAGGAACAATGGAAGTAAATGACTGCAATAAATATCAAAATAACAACCCAACATATATGTGAAGAAAGTTCATAGACAAATACCAAGAAAATTGCACATTTTCATTGATATATTCAGATTATGAACAGCATAAACATAATAGTATCCAGCAATGTCTCCACATCAACTCTACAACATATAGCATTATCACATCTACATTATCTACACCATAGTTGAGAAAATCTGCAAAAAATCCCGATTTTGCCGATTTTTTCCCGATTCACAGGCTAGCCGATTTTCTCCTGATCTTGTCGATTTTTTCCTGAAAAATTCTGATATGCATGAAAAAAGCTTTTTTTCAATGAAAATGTGTACTTAAAGCTTGAGCCTTGTATGATGTCTTGACTTGAATTGTTGTTTTCATTGCAATATCTGATTTGCATAATGTTAATTCATTGTAATATGCATGAAAAAAAAAAAAATCAAAAAGAAAATTCGTTTTCTTCGGTTTTTTTTTTGCCGATTTTTTGCCGATTTTTGAAAAACTCCCGTCTTATTGCCCAGCCGATTGACTCCCGATACCAATTTTCTCAACTATGATCTACACATACTCGCCAAAATGTACAAGGCCTATATATAATGAATCAGGAAGGGGAGGTAGTTGTGTAACTATGCAACTTCCTCATACTTGTCCACCAACTACCAACAAAGGAATCTTTACATGACAAATGATTATCTTTTAACAACTCTATGTACTATTTTGACATCAACATCAATATGTGCACATAATGACAACACTTACCATATAACACAATATGGTGAAATAATGACAAACACTTTGCGCGCAACCTACATTATCAACAAAATGTCAAAACAAACTATAGAATCAAAATTGTGTTTGTACACTCATGTCCATACACATCCATCTATGCATGAGATGGTACTTGGGATGGCGCCACATCAGAACTGCCTGCTATAAACCTGGCCAACAAATGCTTGGCTTATTGGACAATAAGAATAACACAAAATCCAAAAGCTTTGAAATTTTCCATGCATTACCCATTGATTAATGGAAATAATTACAAATAGCATAGGCATAGAAATAATATCATGTTTGTCGTTGGAGCCAAAAGTAGATATGTAACTGTTGGTTACGAATCTGCCACTAGGAAAGGATTTGTGGTCTTTTGCGCCCTAGATTCGCCCAGCAGATTGAAAGGCCGGAAGGAAGAGATGCCTTCCGCGCCAATCTCCGGAGAAGGCCGGCTCCTATACTACACTACTTGGTTTTTTAGATAAGAGTGCTGGAAAGAGATTAAAAATGCAGAAAGAAACATAAATGTCATGTGTTTCTGGTGGGGAAGAACAAGCAACACGGTCACTAACTTATCACTAAACTAACAACAATCAAAACAATGTATGTAACAGAAACCACTACTGTGATTCCTTCCTATGTATCCTTCATTCGGTATTCCAGGTCTACTTAATTGCCAATGTTGAGATCCAGAATGCAGAATGACAGAAATCGGAAAAATAAATGACACGATGCAGAAATACCTGCAGAAGGCAGCATAAAAGAAAGAGACAAATAATGGAGCCAAGTATACTTTGATTCAGAAGCAAATGTTCAGTTACAGCAGCTTTCCTAGCAATATGTTCCCCCTTCCACCCTTTTACAATGAAGTTCATCTGCTATTTATAGCAGGAATTTCCCCCCAAATTACATTTAAGCACAAAATTCAAGACCTGACAAAAGCTGCAAAAGCTGTCAAAAGCTGCCAAAAGCTGTCGAGATTTGACCTCTGATGGTCGTGAGTGTACCTGCAGCAAGATCTACCTGGAAATGGTACAGCTCCGTGCAGATCTGGTGGGTGAGCAATTAGGTCCGGTTAATGCGGTAGGCACAGTACAGTTTGTCCTTCAATGTTCACCTACCCCGTACCTTGGTAGCACATCTTCTGTCACATCCTGATAGGCACAAATCCCGAAAACTGCAGGTGTTTGGCCTTGGTTTGGAATTAGCTGATGAAGGGAGAAATGACCGAAGTCACCTGCTGAAGAGAGCGACCCTGGGAGTCACTCCAGGATAGAGCGAACTCGGGAGGTCCTCTGACTTAGAATTTTCAGCGACTTGATGCTTCCTGCTGATATTAGCTGACTGGGGGAGAAGCGACGGCAGGAGGCTCTACACTTGGAATTTTTTATGTTTCCTTACCTCTCCCTACACCCAATTTCGCTCAAAACGGGGGGGCGATGACGGGCGGCGCTCCAAAATGGAGCGACGATGGGCGTCGCTCCCAAGCCAACACTTAGACAATTTTCTACCTTTTGTTTTCTCCGCCCAGAGTTGCTCAAAAACTACAGCGACAATGGGCGGCGCTTGAGGAAATGAGCGACGAACGGCGTCGTTGCTGTTCCAACACTTAGAATATTTTTTACTTTGCTCTTTGACTTCTCCGCCCAATTTCGCTCAAAACTTGCCGCGACGACGGGCGGCGCTGGAGTATGGAGGCGACGACGGGCGTCGCGTGTACTTCAAGACTTAGAAAATTTCACCAAATGCCGCCGGTCGCTTGGAGAAAAGGACGAAGCTGGGAATCGCCCGGGAGAGGGAGCGACTCCCAAAATCGCTCCCAAAATGGAGCGACCACGAGAGTGCCCAACACTTAGACAATTTTGGGCTTTTCCCGAACTTGCCGAAACTGCTGAAAAACTGGAACAACAAAGATGAAAAAACAGACAGCATAGGAACCGAAAACTGCAAGAAACTGTCAGGAAGGAACTGGAAAGGAAGGAAGGAGGGAAGCAGCAGTAAGTTTTCAAATTTTTTCAAAAATTGTACCCCTTTACAAAATGTGGCAACATTCCTGGCGGCTCGCGGGGTATCGAGCTCGCCTCGATGTAAGGACCTATGCCTTTATCCTTTGGACTCAAAGTCAACTCCGGTCCCTGCCTCCTTCTGCTGCTGTTGCTGCCCCTGCTGAACTTCCTTTTGCGGCAACTGCTCCTCTTCAACATCGTCCTCAGCGAACTCTTCTCCGGAAATTTCTTCTTCTCCTTCTGACTCCTCGCCAGAGCGTTCCCCGCCTTCCTCATCTTCCTGCTCAGGGGGATTGACGTGATCACGAACATTCTCATAAGTGGCCTGAGCCTGGGCCCAAGCTACCTCCTAGAAGGGTTCTAAGTCACTGACTTCTTTCAGCATACGCCTGAATGCCGCAACCTGGTGCATGTCGATCATGTTGTATCTTTCCCCTAGTTCATGAAGGCAGGTGCTGATTTTGCAAAATCGAGACACCAACTGAGTAACCTGCTCTTCCAGAACTGGGTCTGTCCAGCTGTCTATTTCTGACGTGTCTGCCTCAAATGCTTCCCAGATTGGCATCAACTGCTCTCTGGGCAGACAACCTCCATCTTTCACAAAGCTCGGGAATCTGAGCGAAGAAAGGGTGTCAAAGGGAACCAGGCAGATGCTCTTCTCCTTCAGTAATGTGTCGAGCATCTTCCTGGCCTTCCTGATTTTTTCAGTTTTTTCAAAATAAGATTGCAAGGCTACCCTTGCATCGGCCCAGTCTAGGGCAATCTGTGACATGGGAGAAAATTGGAGGCCTTTGCGCTCACATTCTTCAAGTTTGATCACCAAGTCCAGCCACTACTGTGCTTGGCGCTCGGCCTCCTCTACCACAAGCTTTCCCTGGGCAGATATTTCTTGAATCTTTGAAATGAAGGAGAGGACCGAAAGTGATCTGGAGACGTGGGTCCTAAAACCCTTCAGCAGGCCAGCCCTTAATTCTTTGATTCTGTCTTTGGAAAATCTTCTTCCAGCTGCCTCTTGTCGTCTTCGAGCTGGTAGAGGTGCTGCTTTGTCTCTTGCTGCTTGATGAACAGCGTGTCAGCCCTCCTTCGGATCCCGCCTATCTCATTTCCCTCGACGATATCATCAAAGCTCTTGTCCTTGCGTTGATAGTCGTAATCATCGTCAGTCATGTCTTTGATAGGCTTCTTGACTTTAGGGATCCTCTTCTCCATATGTATCACCCTTTTATCCAGGTCAAAGTTGGCGCACTTCTCCACAACGACGATGTCTTCACCCCTCCTCTTCTTGACTCCCTGGAGAACGTGAGAGAGCCCTGAGCTGCCTTGGCTGCCATGGGCTGATCGTCCGCGGTCTGCAGCTATCTTTCCTCCAACTCCAGTTCTCCGTACAAGGGGTATGCCAGGGATAAATCTTGCTGGGGCATTTTGTGGGCGAACAGGGAAGTGGGGGCCGCGCCAGAAGATTCAGCCGCTTTCGAAGGCGACTAGGTTCGGGAAGAAGTGGGCGGCTCTTGAGGAGGGGGATATGGGTTTTCAAGGGCTGTGGTAGCGGGAGATGAACGGTGAGGGGATGCGGGGATTTCTTCAACGCTGGCCGACTGCGACTGGCCTAGGGTCTGGAAGGCGTTGGGATCCTGGGTGAAATGACCAAACGTCTGCAGGCCGAGCTGCGGTTGCATTAAGGGGGATTGGGATGAAGCAGCAGCAATGGGCTCGTCTGTAGAGGAGGGCGCAACAGGCAGGGCTTCAAAAGTCTGTTGAGAGGACAGGGAATGCGTACCTATGAGTTCCGTCTGAGCTGGTGTTCGGATAACTCCAGCGACCCACGCGTCCATCTCCATTTATGGGCTGTCTTCGGTGATGTTGACAATCTCCCTGGCAGCAACCGCTTTTTGCTGAGTAGGCCTGGTCTACTGCGTAGTCCCTTTTACAGGCGCCGGCCGTTTTTCCTTGGTCTTCTCAGACCTTTTCCTCTTTTTCTCTTTTGTTGCGGTCGCCTTTTCTGGTACAGTGGCAACGACTGGGGATGGAGCATCAGGTGGTGGGCTTGAAACCGTGAATCTAATCTTGGGCTTTGACTTCGACGACTTCGAGCTTTTTTCCGCTGCTTGGGTTGATTTTTCAGATTCTCGCTCTGGCTGCTGCGACTTTTCAGAAGTTGAATGCAACATTGGGCCCACTCCTTGACTCGTTTGTATTTCAACGCTTGAAGCTCCTTGTGCAACTAACCGTTGAGGTAGGGTCCCCTTTTTATGCTTGCGCCGGACGCCTCGGGGCACGATGTCACGAAAAACGAGCGGCTGCCACGTGTCAACGTATTTGTCGTATAGGCCGGAGAACTCGTGGTCGCTGGCCAGCAGCTTCTCTGATTTGTCTCTTCCTGTACGACATCTCATTATCCAACACTGCGCTATTTTGTCTTCGCTCCAGCCTAGCGGTTTCACTTTTGACAGCATCCTTCTGTAGCCCGCGGAGTCCGTTTTGTGATCATTGTTATGCTCGGGATCGTACTCCACCTCTATGCAATAGAAATCGTGCCACAGCAGGAGCGATTGCATTTTCTCAATATTCCACTCCAAGTCGCTCCCTGTTGGGTTATTCCTTTCTGCCATGATCTCCAGTCGCGGGTAGGAGTGCGTGAATTTCTTGATCGCCTCTATTAGATCATACTTCCAGCGTTGGGGAAGCTCCACCAGGCCGAAACTCAGGAGGGTAGCTGCCAGATATTGGTGTTGCCCGTGCATCTGGACCTCTACGTCGCCCCAGACGATCGGATATTTGTAAATGAGGCCTTTCTTCGGCCCTGATCATATTCTTGGTTGACGTAGTCCATCTGCCGTGCTGCCTCCAGGGCAAAATGATATTCGGTACAGAAGTACAGCAGGAGGAAGGGCTTGCCTGTGAATCCGAACACTCTGATGACAACGCCGTGCGTCAGTTTAGAAGTTTCTCCAATCTCTTGTCGGACCAAATGCTTTGTCATGTCTAGAGGAGGGCATGACGTTGTCCCATTGAGGAGAGCCAGGGCAGCGCCCAAGAATTTGAAGTTGAAGTCGTAATGTGACTCCCTCCTGTACAGGACATTGGTCCATTCGTACACTGGCAGCTGCACACCATTTTCGTCCCTCTACTAGATCGGAACAGTGTTCATCTGGTTATGCATGTGGAACAGGAACAACCATGTCAGGAACGAACAATACCGTAACTCAGCGCTCCTTCCTGTTGTCACATTTTGCACAGGGTGCAATGTCTTCAATTTTTGTAACAGTGCTGCTCTTCCCTTTCCCTCTTCCTCTCTTTCCCCTTTCTCTTCTCTCCTTTTCTCTCCCTTCCTTACATCCTCATTCTCCCCTCTTTCTTTTGAGCCCCTCAGTCAGATCTCAAAATGACAGCAGTTGCCCTGAAAAAATGGCTAAGTACCAGGGCGCAATCCGACTTCGCAGCGAAGTCGGACTGCGCCCTCCAGTTGGAGCGCAGCAGGAATGCAAACTGCGCAGTGTGACAGGACCAGCCAGAATTTCTAAGTGTTCAGGGCGAAGTCCGACTTCGCAACGAAGTTGGGCTGTGCCTTGCTTTCTGGGCGAAGTTGGTAGCAAGCTGGCAGGAAATATGACTAAGTGTTGGGGCGAAGTCCGACTTCGCAGCGAAGTCGGACTGCGCCCCCTTTCCAGGGCGAAGTCCGTACGGCGGCAGAAGCAGCTTCCACCTGGCAGCAACCCGACTTCGCAGCGAAGTCGGAGTGTGCCCTTTGACAGGTGCGCAGTAGGGAAACAAACTTGAAATTTGACTAAGGCATCCCCAACTGCGCTGTTTTCTGCCTGCGCAATCCGACAGCGCTCGGGTTCTGGGCGAAGTTGGATAAACTGCCTTTCAAGGCAGACACGTGTCAAGCAGTATCATCCGACAAGTGTCCAACTCCGGGATCCAAGCCAAAACGTGCCGAACTCAAGGACAAGCATGGGACGCACTACTTAAGCCAGCTGCCGCCTTTAAGGCTGATTAGAGGTTCTACCTGCTCCAGCTACCCGCATTCCTGCCGATGAGAAGTTCTACCTAACGCGCTGCCACAAATCTGTACAGCCTTCAGGGAGACCATGCTGCAAGTACAGTCCTGTCCGACAAAGGTCAGCATCAGCAACTCCATAGCTGCTTTTTGTCAGCCAATGTTTGACTGGGACTTTGTGCCCATTAATGTAATCGGGGGGGTTCTCATGCTATAAATAGCCACCACATTGTCATTGTAAAGTGGTGGAAGGGGAATGTCTGTTAGGGAACCATTGTAGTTGTGCTTCTGCTTATCAATATAAAGTATATGCCTGGCTCTGTTCTACTCATTCTTTATGCTCTCTCTTTTGTCGTGTTTCTTGTGTCATGGCTTGTTGATTCGTTTCAGCATTTGGTGGCCAAGTATTCTTAGACTTAATTAATTAGAGGATACATAGAATACTTTTGGTAGCAGTTCCTTCAGTTTATGTGTTTTGTTTAGTTGTTGTACGTAGTGGTGATTGATGCATTGCCGTGTCGTTAGTTCTCCTTGTTGGGAGAATGTTTGCTAGGGGACCATTGTAGTCGTGCGTACAAATTCTCTGCATAACACGCATACTTGGATCTGACATCTCTCGGTTACTTTTTATATTTATGTTGTTGTACGTAGTGGTGATTGATGCATTGCCATGCTGTTAGTTCTCCTTGTTGGGAGAATGTTTGCTAGGGGACCATTGTAGCTGTGCGTACATGTCTTTATATAAAGGGTATACTTAGGTTTTGCAGTTCCTCGGTTGTGCTTTGTATTTATGATGCAGTAAGTAGTGGTGATTGATGTGTTGCCGTACTGTTAGTTCCCCCCACCCAACTCCACTCACATTTGTAAATCCTTTCCGCACTTTTATCTCTTTCCTGCACCCTTATCTCAAACCATAAAACCCCACAGGAGCCGGCCTTCTCCGGAGATTGGCATGGAAGGCATCTCTTCCTTCCGGCCTTTCAAGCTGGTGGGCGAATCTGGGCGCGTTAACCCAAAATCCTTTCCTCATGGCAGATTCGTAACCAACACTTCCCTCCTTCAACTCTACGAGGCTTGAGTGGATTCCATAGGCGACCCAGTTGGCCCAGTCGAAGAAGACTGGCCGCGTTCCTTCTTTCGGGGCGTTGGGGTCATAGAATTCCACATGCAGGATGCACTCCGCGAGAGAAATCTGATATGGGTGGAAAACCGCGTCAATGCCGCAGCCTAGAACCCAGGCGAGCATGGCATAGATGTACGGGCTCTTGAAGCGCTCCCAGGGTATCGGTTGCGTTGGCCACTCTCTGGCTAGCAATGGTTGCTTCAGCTGGGCATTGAGGAATTTCCTCATTTTTTGATTGTCGACGCACCTAGCTCGTTGCTCGCCTAAGCTGACCCTTCTGACAATGCAACTCCGGTCCGGCGAGTGCCCTGGCGCGAAAGCCATCTGCACACTCTCCTTGTAGAGGGAAAACAACACTTTCCCCTCGCAGTCACAAACCTGTCGAGTGTTGGGTTTGTAGTACTTTACGATGGATTCAACCAGCTCCGGGCAGTGATGAACTGGCGGGCACAAGAACCAGAACAGGTTCGAGTGATAGGCTGCTCCGAAAGGATGCGACGCCGGGACTTTATGCCACCATTGTTTTACGGTGAGCTGCAGCTGCGTGATACTTTGCGAGTATTCGTCGTCCCTGTACCCTCCTAGGCGGTCTACAAGCGACGGAGGACGACCTTTTTTCGCTGTGCTCTTCGCCTTGCCTTTGCCTATCTTTTCCTTCGGCAATTCTTTCTCAGGTGTGCTTGAAGCTGCTTGCTGCTCCTGCGACTCGCTCTGAGACGCGCTAGAGGCTGCCTATACAAGAGCTTTGCCCTTCTCAGCTGCTGATTTCTTACCCATGGCTGCCAAGGAAAATTGAAATTACAATCGTTTGCTGGGTAAAATTCTGATTTTATTCTTTAGCACAGCTCGAAATTTAACTCTAACAGTTGAATAAGCGATTGTGCCCTGTTAACAGAGAAAGGTGAAAACTTGGTATTAATGGCGAGTGGTGGGATTAATGCCCCGATGCGCGAAGTGGGTGGGCACGCCGTTATTCTCCGGCAGCCGTGCGTGAGATCTTCCTTGGGGAGCGCAACTTGTACTTTATTGGCCCAGGGTTCGTATTTTTCTTTAATGAAATCAGCATTGGGGATTGCGCAGTCACCCTTTCTTTTAAAACGTGGGCCTTGATGACGTCATCCGCCGGCATCTGGGCACGCGCCACGAGGTTCATAATTTTGAAATAAGCGCCGCAAACGAAGGTTGCTCGAAACTGGGAGCGAATCCTGGAGTCGATGAAAAAATGAGCGAACTTGAGCTTTTGGTCATCTTGGTGAGCGACTGGCATCAGCTGGGGCTTGGCGCGATTTTTTGAATTTTCTCACTTGAAGTTTACACCCTGCCCAGTTTCGCTCAAAAAATGATCGACAATCGGCGTCGCTCGAAGAAACGAGCGACAGCAGGCGTCTCATACTTAGAAACTTTTTAATCATTTTCTGGCGACTTTGAGACGAGCCCGCCGAGGTTCGCTTGAAAATAGGAGCGACTCCCGACGTCGCTCAGAAAAATGAGCGACTTCGGGCAGCTCCTCCACACTTAGAAACTTTTCGGCCTGCCTTTCCCTTGGCGCACCTCCCAGAATCGCAGATTTTTCAAGGCGACAACGGATGGCGCTGAAGAATGGAGACGACAGCGGGCGTGAGCCTCTGCCTTAGCCAACTTTTTCACTACTTTCGGCTTCCAATTTCACTGAGTTTGGAGAGCGATTTCCGGCGTCGCTAAAAAAATCAAGCAACGGCGGGAGGCTCTCAGGGAGTTAAACAAATTTTTCCCCCTTTTCATCGGTTGAGCCGCTTGGAATCTTGCCAGAGTTCGCTCGAAATCTTGTGCAATTGTGGGCGCCGCTGGCTGGATTAGGCGAAGTTGGGCGTCTCCACCTCTGGAACACTTAGTGAAATTTTAGCCTTTTTCTGCCCTCTCATCTGCTTTGGTCTAAGGAGTTTAGCCATCCCTGCCTTCTCTTCTGCTACCAGGCACTTTCTACACAAAACACTTGGCTTCTTCTTTTTTTTTTTGGAATTAAAGCAGGAAATTAACTCTACTGAAAGCAATATTTACATTCAGAAAAGAAACAAACTTAAACTGCAGAAAGGGAAATATGTACAAGGAGAAACCTCTGGAACTTCTTAATGACGATAGGCTTTCAAATGAAAGCCATTAACCGGTATTGGGAGGATATGACCCTCCATGTCTCTCAGCACGAATGAATTGAATTGGTTGACCCTGGCAATCTGGAAGGGGCCTTCCCAGAAGGCGTCAAACTTATCATGATTACCTGTCTTTTTCTTCCAGGAATCCCATTTCAGCACTAGGTCCCCGATCTTGAAGACCCTGGCAGTAGCTCCTTTTGCGAACCAGTTTCGTGTGGTGCCAGCGTGCTTCATAAAAGCTTCATGAGCTTTTTCTCTCTGCTCTTCAAGCTGCAGCAACTGGGCTAGCCTGGCATCAAGGGGATCTAGGTTGTCCTTTTCATCATCCAACAACCAGAGTGCGGGCATCTCAATATGGGTAGGCAAAACAGCCTCTTTCTCGTAAACCAGTGCATATGGGGATGTCTTGATGGACTTCTTGACGGATATGCGGTCTGCCCACAGAGCCTGATCCAGGTACAAGTGCCAGGACCTCTTATTCATCTCCAGAGTCTTCTTTATAATATTCATCAAGTTCTTATACGTCAACTCGGCGAGGTCGTTCCCTTGCGGGTAGTAGTTGGAAGAAGCTTTATGGTAAATACTGTATCTGCAAGTAAACTCTGTCAGTTTGGCTCCCGTGAACCCTGGACCATTGTCTATCACAATCGCCTCTGGGATTCCGAAGCGAGTTATCAAACTTTCCAGGAAGGATATAACTGTCTCCTGGTCGGCGTGCTTCGTGGGTATAGCTTCGGCCCAGCGGGTGAAGTAATCCGTAGCAGTCAGGATGAACTTGTGCCTTGCTGAGGATTCTGGCGAGATCTTACCAACAAAGTCTAGGCCCCACTAGTGGAAGGGAACCTCCACCTGAATTGGCTGTAAAGGCATTGGAGCGTTCTTATTCCGACCAGCGAACCTCTGGCATTTCTCACACTTCTGGCAGACTTCTTGTGCATCCGCGAAGATGGTGGGCCAATAATAGCCCGCCTTGATCATTTTTAAGGCCGTAGGCCTTCCTGAAAGGTGTCCTCCCGACATTCCGAAATGGAACTCGTCGAGGACTTTTTGTTTTTCCGTTCCCTTAACACAACGTAAGAGAACACCATCAATATTTTTGTAAAACAGCCCCTCGGGGCGCAAAACATACTTCAGAGCATTAAGCCTAAACCTCCTTCTTTGTGAGGGAGTGAGCTGATCTGGACATCTCCCTGTGCTGAAGTACCACACTATGTCATCTGTCCAGTCACTCTCCTCTGATAAGGAGTTGGCAAAGTTACCTTCCATCACGGGATCTTCCCACTGACAAGCGGACACCTCGGCGGCAGCACTTCTGGCTAATTCTTGGCATAGAGCCCGACCTCGGATTAACTTGGTGGGTCATACCTCTATGTCGAATTCTTGGATTTTAGCGATCCATCCTGCCCTTTTGTGACCCAGTTCCCCTTGAATAATAAAATTTCTGACATCGGGGTGTATCACAAAAACTGTAATCCGACTCTGAGAGACGAAGTGCTTAAACTTCTTCAAGGATCTCATGACCGCATGCACTTGTCGCTCAATAAAATTATATCTCTCTTCATGCGGCTGGATTACTTGGCTCAAGAAGGCTATTGGCCGCTCTTCGCCGTCATCTCCTTTCTGGGTCAAGACTGCAGCGTAGCTCTCAGGTTCCCCGACTGCATAAAGGATGATATCCTTAGAGTAGTCCGGGTTTATCAACACGGGCGCCTGAGAGATCCTGGCCTTAATCTCTTCAAAGGCCTACTTCCTCTCCTCAGTCCAGACAAAATCAACATCCTTTTTTAACAGTTCGGCCATAGGTTTGATGACTTGAGCGAAATCAGGCACGAACTTCCTCACGAAGTTGATCTGGCCGAAGAAATACTGGAGCCCTTTCTTGTCCACTGGGAGGGGAAGTTTCAGGAGAGCTTTTGCTCTGTCAGGATCAACTGCTAGCCCTCTTTCGGAAATGACATGGCCTAGCAGCTTTCCCTCCTTGACGGCGAAGACTGATTTCTTGGGATTGATGGATATGCCGAACTCACGGCATCTTTCGAAGACTTGCTCCAAATGAGAGGTGTGTTCTTCTCTCTTGTGGGAAAATACTATCATGTCATCTAAATAAATGACAATGATCTTATTTAGCAACTCCCGAAATGCAAGGTCCATGGCCCTCTGGAATGTGGCCCCAGCGTTGGATAAGCCGAATGGCATGCGCTGATAGGCGAACGTTCCCCATTTTGTGGTAAACGCCGTCTTGTGCTGGTCCTTGTCCCCAACCCAGATTTGGTTATTGCCAGAAAATCCATCTAGGAGAGAGAACCTCTGAGCCCTTGCGACCACATGGAGAATTTGGTCTATCTGCGGGAGCGGATAGTGATCCTTGAGGGAGGCCTTATTCAAATTGCGGAAGTCAACACATAGGCGGATATCCCCATTCTTCTTCTTGACAAGGACCAGATTTGCGACCCAAGAAGAATGCTTGATAGGATATATGATCTTGGCTTCTAGCATCTTCAGAAGTTCTGCCTTCATCATAGCCTCGATCTTTGGGTTAACCGCTCTTTGTTTTTGTCTAAAGGGCTTAACCCCTTCTTCTAGTTCTATGGTGTGTTGTATAATTTCTCTGTCATAACCCCTTAGGTCCTGATAACACCAAGCTACAATATCTGGATACCTTTTGCACAAGGCCCGGATCTGTTCCAGCTCCTCTGGGGTGCAGTCTGTTCCAACTTTGATCACCTTTCCTGGTTCTAGCTCCAGGTCTCTGTACTGCTTGGGGTCAATCTTGATCCTTTTGGGACATGGTTATTCTTCAACTGTATTAACCCCTCATACTGCTCGTCATCAGGGTCTCTACCTTCGATTGAACTTGCTTCATGTATCAAAAAATTGATGATATCCTCGTCACAATCGAACACTTGCCAGTGGGTGTCCTTATCAGGCATAGAAGGCCTGTAGATGGTACGAACCGGCTTCGGCTTCTGCATAGTGTCATCAGCCGGGACGTACCTGGCTCCAACAGACGCCAAGATGTCAGCATGTTTATTCTTCTCACGGGAGATAGCCTTGACATTCAGGGAGTCGAATGACTCCATCAGGTCCCAGACACGGTTGCGGTATGCCTTGAGGTAATGCTTCTTGGAGGAGCACTTATTGGTAATCTGCTTGCACACCAGCTCCGAGTCTCCAAAGATCTGCAGCTGTTTGATCCCGAGTCTCTCCGCCTTTTTCAAGCCTAAGCACAAGGCTTCATACTCGGCTGCGTTGTTAGTGCAGCTCCATGCCAGCCTGTAGCAATAATATTTTTGTATTCCAGATGGGGAGACTAGAAGGACCCCTGCCCCGACGCCGTTCTTGCATCGGGCGCCGTCAAAGTATAGCTTCCACAACTCATCGAGGGCAGGACCTATTTCTTCTTTAGCCGTCTCCTTCGGCTTTCCAGGCTGGGTAGCAAAGTAGCAACCAATGTCTGTTTCAATCATGGCATTGAAATCCAGCAAGGAGAACTCATCCTCCACTTGTAGCTGCTCTATGGCCTCTTCCACCAAGTCCACTTCTGTCAACTCCTCAGTCATCAGACGGACCGCTTCACTCTGCTGCCCTTCCTCAGGTATCTGCTCAACTAGGAAAGTGGATGGTTTGTCGTTGTATATTTTCACTTTCCTCCCTTTGAAAGGGACTTCCATGTGTGAGTAATCTAGCGACAAGTATCCGCCGAGTTTGGCGGTAAACTCCCTCGAGAGGCACATGCCGAAGTAGGGCTCCAGATCAACCACCACGACTTCTTGAATGACCACGATCTCGGGCGCTTTGTGCAACTGGATAGGAATGTCTTTGATGACACCCACCGTTTTCACAGGAGTGTCGTCTAGCTGCAAGACGCCTTGACTGCTCCGGGTATATTCCATGCCGATCTCTTCACAGACAGCCCTTGGCATGACAGTGGTTGAGGCACCGGAATCAATTATGCAATTGTGTACCACATGACCCTCCATCCGCAAAGACAGGTAGAAAGGCGGAGGTCTGTTCTTTCCGGTGATTGAAGTTGTCAGGGGCTGAGCTAACACGGGCTGCGGCAGCTTTCCTCCCTTAACAGTCTTCAGAGACTCTTGCAACAGGTCTACCTGCCCAGGGAGCTGAAGGGCATCGTACATGCTTATCTTCGCCGGGGTCTTCTTGAGTTCTTCTACGATGTTGTAGGCCAAAGTGTTGGGCCCCTCTGATTCCTTGGTCGGCTCGTACTTGGTGCGGTACTGCTGCGTTGCCTCAACCCTCTGCCGCTTTGTCAACGACGGATACTTAAGCTTTTCTCGAGCTTGCTCTTTGGTTTCGGCCGGAGGTTGAGTCACAGGAGCCTTGGCTGGTGGCGCCTTCTCCTTGGCAGGCAGAGGCACAGGTGCTTTCTCAGGAGCTTCCGTGGCAGGTTGCACCTTTTCTCTTCTGGTGTACACCTTCAAAGGCTGCATTTGAGCCGCGTCGACCTCCATGGGCTTTTTACCGCTCCTGGTCAGAATTGACACAGGATCTTCCTCTGAGACCGCAAAGTTGTGCTGTTCTTCCCGAATCATATTGACTTGATCCTCAGGGTTGCTGCTGGCTAGAGTTTGGATATAATGCTGGTGCAGCATGCAACTATCCTCCCCGTGAGGGTCATTGCAGGTAGAGCACCAGTGGACATTGTCTGGAGTGCTCGGTCCCGCATTGTTAGCAACACTTCTAGCCGGAGGCCTATTGGCCTGAGCTTGGTCTCTTGTAAGTGCCGGAGGAGGATATGGCCTTCTAGGAATAAATTCCTGTTGGGCCTGCTTCTTCTTCATGATGGCCATGTCATTGGACAGCGTCCGGTAAACGGAAGTAAGCGACTCTACTTGTTGTAGAATCTTGGACTGCACATCAATATTTGGTTGTGTTGACTGGGCAGGCGGAGGCAATGGTGCCAACGGCGGTGGTGGAGGCAATGCCGGGTATTGTGGAGGAGCGGGAAGTGCTGGATATTGCGGGGTAGATGGGAGCTGAGGTGCCGGTGGCGTGGGAAAATGCACTTGAGGGGGAAATTGAGACACAACTGGTGCGGGATTCCATGGCGGATTGTGATATGAAGAAGACGTGTGAGCAGACGCCGGTGGATATTGTGATTGCGGGAAATCTGGGTAGATCGGTGGCTGCATCTTGTGCGGGAGTCTACCTATGGCAATCATATCCAACTCCGCCCTTTGAGCTGCCTCATACAACTCAGGAAAAGTGTTCACGCGGGCCAACTTGATGACCAAACTGATGTCCGAGCTAAAAGCTCTGAGATAGTAGTGGGCAACTTGTCCATCGGAGGGACGCAGTTCAATGGGCACCCTTTTCCAGGACCGCGCAAACCTCACATTGAAGTCTGATATCTCCTCTTGCGGATGTCGTTGGATGGTTTGGAATTGGTGCAGCAAAGAGGACGGATCTGCAAATTCATTGAACCCCTTGACTAGTTGTCCGGCCAGTTGGGCCCATCCCGTAATAGTGCCGTTCGGCAAGGATCTGTACCAGTATAAGAGCTTCCCTCGCAGAGAGAGAGCCAACAACCGGGTCTTGACACTTTCATTGGTGATGGCATGCAGCGCTGCCAGAGCTAAGATATCTTGGATATGCTCATAGGCCGTCTTTCCAGTTCCATCATACGTGGGAAGGGACTTTAAAGCAGCAGGTGGGACAGCATCTTGTCCCGCTAGATTGAGAGGTCCAGTGGAGTCAACAGCTGGGAATAGCTCAGGAGCATTTGGCTGAGGATTTGCCATGTCTGCGTTTTGATCGGGCTGATCAGGATCGTGGTAATCCTCAGTGCTCTCCGAAGTTGTATCTTGCTCAGTTTCGGTCTCAAACACTTCGTCTTGATAGGCGTGATAATCAATCAGCCTCGGGTGCTCTCCAGCAGCGTTGATATCAAGCTCATAAAACTCAGGCTCCTGTGGTCCTGCGTTCCTAACTCTCCATCTTGTATGCATGAAGGAGCTTTTGATATTGGACCGGTCTTCAGGACTCAAAGAATATTCAGGTTCAGCAGAGAGTCGCCAGGTGTTCTCCTTTGACAACAATGAAGTGAACACCAGTACTTCAATACCGCTTATGAGGTGTGACACTCGTGTCCCACCGGGCGTGCCAAAGAAACTGTTGGTTACGAATCTGCCACTAGGAAAGGATTTTAATCTTTTGCGCCCTAGATTCGCCCAACAGATTGAAAGGCCGGAAGGAAGGGATGCCTTCCGTGCCAATCTCCGGAGAAGGCCGGCTCCTATACTACACTACTTGGTTTTTTAGATAAGAGTGCTGGAAAGAGATTAAAAATGCAGAAAGAAACATAAATGTCATGTGTTTCTGGTGGGGAAGAACAAGCAGCACGGTCACTAACTTATCACTAAACTAACAACAATCAAAACAATGTATGTAACAGAAACCACTACTGTGATTCCTTCCTATGTATCCTTCATTCGGTATTCCAGGTCTACTTAATTGCCAATGCTGAGATCCAGAATGCAGAATGACAGCAATCAGAAAAATAAATGACACGATGCAGAAATACCTGCAGAAGGCAGCATAAAAGAAAGAGACAAATAATGGAGCCAAGTATACTTTGATTCAGAAGCAAATGTTCAGTTACAGCAGCTTTCCTAGCAATATGTTCCCCCTTCCACCCTTTTACAATGAAGTTCATCTGCTATTTATAGCAGGAATTTCCCCCCAAATTACATTTAAGCACAGAATTCAAGACCTGACAAAAGCTGCAAAAGCTGTCAAAAGCTGCCAAAAGCTACTGAGATTTGACCTCTGATGGTCGTGAGTGTACCTGCAGCAAGATCTACCTGGAAATGGTACAGCTCCGTGCAGATCTGGTGGGTGAGCAATTAGGTCCGGTTAATGCGGTAGGCACAGTACAGTTTGTCCTTCAATGTTCACCTACCCCATACCTTGGCAGCACATCTTCTGTCACATCCTGATAGGCACAAATCCCGAAAACTGCAGGTGTTTGGCCTTGGTTTGGAATTAGCTGATGAAGGGAGAAATGACCGAAGTCGCCTGCTGAAGAGAGCGACCCTGGGAGTCACTCCAGGATAGAGCGAACTCGGGAGGTCCTCTGACTTAGAATTTTCAGCGACTTGATTCTTCCTGCTGACATTCGCTGACTGGGGGAGAGGCGACGGCGGGCGCTGGAGAAAGACAACGACGACGGGCGGCGCTGGCAAAACCGAGCGACGGCGGGAGGCTCTACACTTAGAATTTTTTCTGTTTTCTTACCTCTCCCTACGCCCAATTTCGCTCAAAACGGGGGAGCGATGACCGACGGCGCTCCAAAATGGAGCGACGACGGGCGTCGCTCCCAAGCCAACACTTAGACAATTTTCTACCTTTTTTTTCTCCGCCCAGAGTCGCTCAAAAACTGCAGCGACAACGGGCGGTGCTTGAGGAAATGAGCGACGACCGGCGTCGCTGCAGTTCCAACACTTAGAATATTTTTCACTTTGCTCTCTGACTTCTCCGCCCAATTTCGCTCAAAACTTGCCGCGATGACGGGCGGCACTGGAGTATGGAGGCGACGACGGGCGTCGCGCGTACTTCAAGACTTAGAAAATTTCACCAAATGCCGCCGGTCGCTTGGAGAAAAGGGCGAAGCTGGGAATCGCCCGGGAGAGGGAGCGACTCCCGGAATCGCTCCCAAAATGGAGCGACCACGGGAGTGCCCAACACTTAGACAATTTTGGGCTTTTCCCGAACTTGCCGAAACTGCTGAAAAACTGGAACAACAAAGATGAAAAAACAGACAGCATAGGAGCCGGAAACTGTCAGGAAGGAACTGGAAAGGAAGGAAGGAGGGAAGCAGCAGTAAGTTTTCAAATTTTTTCAGAAATTGTACCCCTTTACAAAATGTGGCAACAGTAAACAACCTTCTGAAAAGCTCACTCTTACCTGCTAGTGTTTAGGTACAAATTAAATAACACAGAAGAATAATAAAGTTAACAAACCTTAACCATAGGCAACGAGCATTTTCCAAGTTCCGTTGCACCATATCTTCATCTCGCCATCTGTGTAGTTCACAATTAGAAAGTTTTAATATCAAAAAGTTCCTTGAGGCCTGTTATTAATAAATATGGAAATGCAGATCATCATGAATAAAGGAGAATTTGCAACAATTAATCAATCCTTAAGAGTGCTGTTTCAATTTGAGAAATGGCTTATTAATGTAAAAACATAAATCAAAATCTTAGCTAGGGAAAATTACCAAATGGTCTAATACCATACCATCAATTAGATATGTAAGTTTTGGATAGAAGCCCAGATACAAAGGCCAAAGGTATGAAATTAGACAATGAAACATCAAAAAATAGTCTCTTTTTTTGCACAGTTGTCTTACTATAGTATTTGGTTATTTTTGTATATTTCCATAAAACAAGTAAAATTATAATTTACAAACATCCCACTAAACTCAAGTGTGCCAATTAAGGTATTAAATTAAAGTAAATAATATATTATAAGAAGACCTACAGCATCAGAACTCCACAGCGGAATATCAAGAGTACATGTTAACTCAGGCATGTTATGAAGTCTTCACAATATGTGCTTAGACTAAGTTATAGTAGACAGCATCTAATGATAAATACATGAATAAGTCCTAAATGTAAGGAATTCCTTAGTGAAGTCTTAGTGTAACAAGTATGAAGTCAATATGCAATAAATACTAAGATGTGACAAGCAAAATGATTAATAATGTAGTTAAAATAAGCCACTGATTTGTGAGCAGCTGCTCTCAACTGTTATGTATTGATGTACATGACTTCAAAGTTTAATGGAGGCCCCTCGTTTAGTCTTTATTCCATGGTCCTGCTGTAAGACCATCCAGAAGACCCATCCCTAAGGAAGCATTTGGTCCTATTTTGATGACTGCCCACTCCGTGTACTCACAGAACTTATATTTATAAAGCATTATCATCTATTCATGAAAAGTACATGATTGTAACCTTCATGTTATGTGCTTGTAACTGTTGCCACATTTTTCTAGGGGTAGAAGAATTTTAAAAATTTCGAGCAGGTTGTTGCCTCCCTCCTTCCTCAGTATTGTTTCCAGTTTTCTTGTTTCATTTCCAGTTTGTTTAGTTTCCTGTCAAGCAGATCAGTCTTCAGATTTGGATGCAAAGATTCGAGAGGAAAATGTGAAATTTGCTAAGTGTTGGCCCATGCCCGCGATCGCCGTCGCTTTCGGGCGATTCCTGGCAGCGTGAGCCATTTCGACGACCAAGAGCAGAAGCAAAAGGGCTTGAAATTTGCTAAGTGTTGGGTGCACCAGCGATCGCCGTCGCTGCTGAGCAATCCCCAGTGACGCGAGTAATTTGAGAGATCCGGAGCGAAGTTTTAAAATGACTAAGCGTCGACGATCGGGATCGCCGTCGCTTCCCAGCGACGCCCGTCGTCGCGCCACATTTCGGCGACCAAGAGCTACACAAAGGAGTCTTGAAATTTGGCTAAGTGTTCCCATGACCACGATCGCCGTCATCGTCAGCAACGCCCGTCGTCGCGCGATTTTCCGACGACACTCGGAAAGGAAGCAAAACAAGGAAATTTGGCTAAGTGTCCCTGCTCCCGCGATCGCCGTCGCCACCCACCTTTCCCAGCAGCACTGCAGGTTTTCAGCGATTTGCAGCATGGAGCACGCCCAAGATCGTTGTCGCTCACCAGGATTTCCCGAAGTCGCTCAATTTTTGAGTGCTTCACAGCTTGTGCCCGAGGTCGCTCCCAGCTTCATCCGGAGATCGCTGTCGCTATTCAGTGATTCTTGGCGTCTCCTCATTTTTCAGCGACCTCCGCAGCGATCAGTAGGAAGTGTTTAAAGCCGGTTTCCCCCCAATTTTTAGAGCTGCTAAGGCAGAGAACATCTCCCAAGATAAAAAACAAGCAGAATTTCGAGATCTGAGCCCCTCTTGGCAAAGTTGAAAGTATACTTTAGAGTACGGGGTAGGTAAGCAGTAATGACAATCATTCGGAGCCAAACCATATTGCATCTACCACATTGATGGAGTATCCTCTGTTCAGCTACAGAATCTGTCAGAAGTTGTACGAAAGTCAAACAGACCATGTTGCAGGCCGATGAGAGTCAAATATGGCAGCCTTCTGCAGTTTTTGCAGGTTTGGGGAGCTGTGCTCCGATTGTAAAGGGGGGAAAATTTCTGCTATAAATAGCATTGAACTTCATTGTAAAAGGGGGGGAACATCTTGCTAAGAAGCTGCTGTAACTGAGCACTTGCTTCCAATTCAAAGTATACTTGGCTCTGTTATTTGTCTCTTTCTTTTATGCTACCTTCTGCAAAAAATTTTGCATCGTGTCATTTATTTTTCTGATTGCCATCATTATGAATCCTAGATGGCTGCATTGGCAATTAAGTAGACCTGGAATATTGAATGAAGGATACATAGGAAAGAATTGTAGTAATAGTTTCTGTTACATACTGTTGGTTACGAATCTACCATGAGGAAAGGATTTTGGGTTAATGCGCCCAGATTCGCCCACCAGCATGAAAGGCCGGAAGGAAGAGATGCCTTCCGTGCCAATCTCCGGAGAAGGCCGGCTCCTTTTGGGGGGGGGGTTTGTTTAAGCTAAGAGTGCAGGAAAGAGATAAATGAACAGAAAGAATTTACAAATGTACTTGGAGTTTGGTGGGGGGAACTAACAGTACGGCAACCAGCAATCACCAATACTTACTGCATCATAAATACAAAGCATGACTGAGAACTGCAAAATCTAAGTGTACTTTCTGTACTAAGCAATATACGCACAGCTACAATGGTCCCCTAGCAAACATTCTCCCTACAAGGAGAACTAACAGCACGGCAATGCATCAATCACCACTACGTACGGAAACTCAAAACAGAAAGTAACTAAGAGATATCATAACCAGGTATATATGTCATGCGAGAGAATTTAACCGCACAGCTACAATGGTCCCCTAGCAAACATTCTCCCTACAAGGAGAACTAACAACACGGCAACGCATCAATCACCACTACGGACAGCAACGTAACACACAACTGATGGAACTGCTACCACATCTAGTCTATGAAGTTCAAAGGTGCTTGACCACCAAATGCTAAAATGAATTAACAAGCCATGGCACAAACAATGCTAAAGGCGCCTGGTCACCAAATGCTGAAACGAATCAACGAGCCGTGACACAGGGAAGCGTTAAGCATAAAGCATAAAGAAATAAAAGCAGCAGAACAGAACCAGGCATACAAATTATATTTATAAGCAGAAGCACGGTTACAATGGTTCCCTAACAGACATTCCCCTTCCACCACTTACAATGAAATCATGGTGGGTTTTTATAGCCCGAGTCCCTCCCGTTACATTAATGGGCACAAAGTCCCAGTCAAACATTAGCTGACAAAAGCGGCGAAGGAGCTGCAAATGCTAACCTTTGTCGGACCGGACTGTACCCGTAGCATGGTCTTCCTGGAAGCTGGACAGCTACGTGGCAGTGTGTTGGGCAGAACTTCTTCTCGGCAGGAATGCGGGTAGCTGGAGCAGGTAGAACCTCCAATCGGCTTTAAATGAGGCCACTGGCATAGGTAGTGCAGCCCATGCTCGTCCTTTTGCTCGGCACGTCTTGGCTCAAATCCCGAAGCTGGACACTTGTCAGATGATGGATGATGCTGTTTGACACGTGTCTGCCTTAAAAGGCAGTTTATCCAACTTCGCCTGGGATCAGAGCGTCTCGGGTTGCGCAGGCAGAGAACAGCGCAGTCGGGAAGGCCTTCATGCCTTGGGTGTATTTCTGAGTTTGTTTCCCTACTGCGCACCTGTCAAGGGCGCACTCCGACTTCGCTGCGAAGTCGGACTGCGCACAGGTGAAAACTGGTATCTGCCGCCGTACGGACTTTGCCCCAGCACTTATCACTCTTTTGTCAGCCTGCCAATTACAAGGTGCGCCCAGAAGAGGGGCGAAGTCGGACTTCGCACCAAAACTGGGCGAAGTGCGCACTTCGCACCAAAACTGGGCGAAGTGCGAACTTCGCACCAAAACTGGGCGAAGTGCGAACTTCGCACCAACACTTAGCCATTTTTCAGGTAACCGCTGTCAAGTTTAAAATTCAACTGTGGGGCTCCAAGAAAGGGGGGAAGAAAGAGAATGTAGGAAAGAAAGAGGAAGGGAGAGAAGAAGAAAGGAAAATAGAGGAAGAGGGAAAAAGAAGAGCAGCACTGTCACAAAAATTGAAAACATTGCACCCCGTGCAAAATGTGGCAACACATACATTGTTTTGATTGTTGTTGGTTTAGTGATGAGTTAGTGACTGTGCTGCTTGTTCTTCCCAACCTGAAACACATGAAATTTACATTTCTTTCTGCATTTTAAATCTCTTTCTAGCACTTTTATCTAAAAAATCAAGTAGATTAGTATAGGAGCCGGCCTTCTCCGGAGATTGGCACGGAAGGCATCCCTTCCTTCCGGCCTTTCAATCTGTTGGGCGAATCTAGGGCACAAAATATTAAAATCCTTTCCTAGTGGCAGATTCGTAACCAACAGCTTTCTCTGGCACGCCCGGTGGGACATGAGTGTCACACCCCATAAGCAGTATTGAAGCATCGTTGTTCGCTTCATTGCTGTCAAAGGAGAAAACCTAGCGACTTTGCTGAACCTGAATACTCTCTGAGTCTCGAAGACTGGTCCAATATCAAAAGCTTCTTCATGCATACAAGATGGAGAGCTAGGAACGCAGGACAGGAGGTGCCTGAGTTTTACGAGCTTGACATCAACACCGGCTGGAGAGCACCCGAGGCTGATTGACTATCAAGCCTACCAAGACGAAGCTTTGGAGCATACAACTGAAACTGAGGAGACAGCTTCAGAAAGCACTGACAACTACCACGACCCTGACCAGGACGATCAAGACGCAGACATGGCAAATCCTGCAACAGGTAGAGTCGCTTACTTCCGTTTGCTAGACTCTGTCCAACGACATGGCGGTGATGAAGAAAAAGCAGGCCCAACAAGAATTTATTCCTAGGCGGCCATATCCTCCTCCGGCGCTGACAAGAGACCAAGCTCAGGCCAATAGGCCTCCGGCTAGAAATGCTGCTAACAATGCGGGACCGAGCACTCCAGACAATGTGCACTGGTGCTCTACATGCAATGACCCTCACGGTGAAGCTACCTGCATGTTGCATCAACATTATGTTCAAACTCTTGCAAGCAGCAACCCGGAGGAGCAAGTAAACATGATTCGGGAAGAGGAGCGCAACTTCGCGGTCTCAGAAGAGGATCCTGTGTCAATTCTGACCAGGAGCGGTAAAAAGCCAATTGAGGTAGATGCGGCCCAGATGCAGCCTTTGAAGGTGTATACCCGAAGAGAAAAGGTGCAACCTGCCGCGGATGTTCCTGATAAAGCACCATTGCCTCCACCCGCCAAAGAGAAGGCGCCACCAGCTAAGGCTCCTATGACAACCTCCGGCCGAAACCAAAGAGCAGGCTCGAGAAAAGCTTAAGTACCCGTCGCTGACAAAGCGGCAGAGGGTTGAAGCAACGCAGCAGTACAGCACCAAGTACGAGCCGACGAAAGAAACGGAGGGCCCATCTCCTTCGGCCTACAACATTGTTGACGAGCTCAAGAAAACTCCGGCGAAGATCAGCATGTATGATGCTCTTCAGCTCCCTGGTCAGGTGGACCTATTGCAAGAGTCACTGAAGACCGTTAAAGGAGGAAAGCCACCACTGCCTATGTTAGCTCAGCCCCTGACAACTTCAATCACCGGAAAGAACAAACCTCCGCCTTTCTACCTGTCTCTGCGGATGGAAGGGCATGTGGTACACAACTGCATGATTGACTCCGACGCCTCAACCACTGTCATGCCAAGGGTTGTATGTGAAGAAATCGGCATGGAATATACGCGGAGCAGTCAAGGCATTTTGTAGCTAGACGACACTCCCGTGAAAATAGTGGGTGTCATCAAAGACATCCCTATCCAGTTGCACAAAGCGCCCGAGATCGTGGTGATCCAAGAGGTTGTGGTCGTTGACCTGGAGCCCTACTTCGGCATGTGTCTCTCGAGGGAGTTTACCGCCAAGCTCGGCGGATATTTGTCGCTGGACTACTCACACATGGAAGTCCCTTTCAAAGGGAGGAAAGTGAAAATATACAATGACAAACCATCCACTTTCCTAGTCGAGCAGATACCTAAGGAAGGGCAGCAGAATGAAACGGTCCATCTAATGACCGAGGAGCTGGCAGAAGTAGATCTAGTGGAAGAAGCCATAGAGCAGCTACAACAGGAGGACGAGTTCTCCTTGCTGGATTTCAACGCCATGATTGAATCAGACATAGGTTGCTACTCTGTTACTCAGCCTGAGAAACCCAAGGAGACAGCTAAAGAAGAAATAGGTCCCGCCCCAAATGAGCTGTGGAAGCTATACTTTGACGGTGCCCGATGCAAGAACGGCGTCGGGGCAGGAGTCCTAGTCTCGCCATCGGGAATACAGAAAGATTATTGCTACAGGCTGGCCTGGAGTTGCACGAATAATGAAGCCGAATATGAAGCCTTGTGCGTAGGCTTGAAAAAGGCGGAGAGGTTGGGGATCAAACAGTTTAAGATCTTTGGAGATTCGGAGCTAGTGTGCAAGCGAGATAACAAACAAGTGCTCCTCCAAGAAGCATTACCTCAAGGCGTACCGCAACCGTGTACTGGGACTCGATGGAGTCATTCGACTCCCTGAATGTCAAAGCTATCTCCTGGGAAAATAATAAACATGCTGACATCTTGGCGTCTATTGGAGCCAGCTATGTTCTGGCTGATGACACTATGCAAAAGCCTAAACCGGTCCATACCATCTACAGACCTTGTGTGCCTGATAAGGACACCCACTGGAAGGTGTTCAATTGTGACAAAGATATCGTCAATTTCTTGATACATGAAGCAAGTTCAATTGAAGGTAGAGACCCTGATGACGAGCGGTATGAGGGGTTGATACAATTGAAGAATAACCACGTCCCTAAGGGACTCATTACCCTTGAAAGCTTGTTTGATCAAAATGATAGAGCTATATCTCATAGGATCAAGGTTGATGCCAAGCAATACAGGGATCTGGAACTAGAACCAGGAAAGGTAATCAAGGTCGAAACAGATTGTACCCCAGAAGAACTGGAACAGATCCGGGCCTTGTGCAGAAGGTATCCAAATATTGTAGCTTGGTGTTATCAGGACCTAAAAGGGTATGACAGAGAGATTATACAACACACCATAGAACTAGAAGAAGGGGTTAAGCCCTTTAGACAGAAACAAAGAGCGGTTAACCAAAAGATCGAGGCTATGATGAAAGCAGAGCTCCTGAAGATGCTAGAAGCCAAGATCATATATCCTATCAAGCATTCTTCTTGGGTCGCAAATCTGGTCCCAGTCAGAAAGAAGAACGGGGATATCCGCCTTTGTGTTGACTTCCGTAATTTGAATAAGGCCTCCCTCAAGGATCACTATCCGCTCCCGCAAATCGACCAAATTCTTCATGTGGTCGCAAGAGCTCAGAGATTCTCTCTCCTAGATGGATTTTCTGGCTATAACCAAATTTGGGTTAGAGACGAGGACCAGCACAAGACGGCGTTCACCACCAAATGGGGAACGTTCGCCTATCAGCGCATGCCATTCGGCTTATCCAACGTTGGGGCCACATTCCAGAGGGCCATGGACCTTGCATTTCGGGAGTTGCTAAATAAAATCATTGTCATTTATTTAGATGACATGACCGTGTTTTCCCACAAGAGGGAAGAACACACCTCTCATCTAGAACAAGTGTTTGAAAGATGTCGTGAGTTCGGCATATCCATCAATCCCAAGAAATCAGTCTTCGCCATCAAGGAGGGGAAGCTGCTAGGTCATGTAATTTCTGAAAAAGGGCTAGGAGTTGATCCTGATAGAGCAGAAGTTGTCCTGAAACTCTCCATCCCAGTAGACAAGAAAGGGCTCCAGTCCTTCTTCGTCCAGATCAACTTCGTGAGGAAGTTCATGCTTGATTTCGCTCAAGTCATCAAACCTATGGCCGAGCTATTAAAAAAGGATGTCGATTTTGTCTGGACTGAAGAGAGAAAGCAGGCCTTTGAAGAGATTAAGGCCTGGATCGCTCAGGCGCTCGTGTTGATAAACCCGGACTACTCTAAGGATTTCATCCTTTATGCAATCGGGGAACCTGAGAGCTATGTTGCAGTCTTGACCCAGAAAGGAGATGACGGCGAAGAGCGGCCAATAGCCTTCTTGAGCCAAGTAATCCAGCCACATGAAGAAAGATATAATTTTATTGAGCGACAAGTGCATGCAGTCATGAGATCCTTGAAGAAGTTTAAGCACTTTGTCTCTCAGAGCCGGATTACAGTTTTTGTGATACACCCCGATGTCAAAAATTTTATTATTCAAGGGGAACCGGGTCACAAAAGGGCAGGATGGATTGCTAAAATCCAAGAATTCGACATAGAGGTGCGACCCACCAAGTTAATCCGAGGTCGGGCTCTATGCCAGGAATTAGCCAGAAGTGTTGCCGCCGAGGTGTCTGCTTGTCAGTGGGAAGATCCCATGATGGAAAGTAACTTTGCCAACTCCTTATCAGAGGAGAGTGACTGGACAGATGACATAGTGTGGTACTTCAGCACAGGGAGATGTCCAAATCAGCTCACTGCCTCACAAAGGAGGTTTAGGCTTAATGCTTTGAAGTATGTTCTGCGCCCCGAGGGGCTATTTTACAAAAATATTGATGGTGTTCTCTTACGCTGTGTTAAGGGACCGGAAAAACAAAAAGTCCTCGACGAGTTCCATTTGGGAATGTTGGGAGGACACCTTTCAGGAAGGCGTACGACCTTAAAGATGATCAAGGCGGGCTATTATTGGCCCACCATCTTCGCGGATGCGCAAGAAGTCTGCCAGAAGTGTGAGAAATGCTAGAGGTTCGTTGGTCGGAATAAGAACGCTCCAATGCCTTTACAACCAATTCAAGTGGAGGTTCCCTTCCAGCAGTGGGGCTTAGACTTTGTTGGAAAGATCTCACCAGAATCCTCTGCAGGGCACAAGTTCATCCTGACTACCACAGATTACTTCACCCGCTGGGCCGAAGCTATACCCACGAAGCACGCTGACCAGGAGACAGTTATCTCCTTCCTGGAAAGTTTGATAACTCGCTTCGGAATCCCAGAGGCGATTGTGACAGACAATGGTCCAGGGTTCACGGGAGCCAAACTGACAGAGTTTACTTGCAGATACAGTATTTACCATAAGGCTTCTTCCAACTACTACCCGCAGGGAAACGGCCTCGCCGAGTCGACGAATAAGAACCCGATGAATATTATAAAGAAGACTCTAGAAAGGAATAAGAGGTCCTGGCACTTGTACCTGGATTAGGCTCTGTGGGCAGACCGCATATCCATCAAGAAGTCCATCAGGACATCCCCATACGCACTGGTTTACGGGAAAGAGGTTGTTTTGCCTACCCATATTGAGATGCCCGCACTCTGTCGTTGGATGATGAAAAGGACAACCTGGATCCCCTTGATGCCAGGCTAGCCCAATTGTTGCATCTTGAAGAACAGAGAGAAAAATCTCATGAGGCTTTTATGAAGCACGCTGGCACCACACGGAAATGGTTCGCAAAAGGGGCTACTGCCAGGGTCTTCAAGATCGGGGACCTAATGCTAAAATGGGATTCCTGGAAGAAAAAAACAGGTAATCATGATAAGTTTGATGCCTTCTGGGAAGGCCCCTTCCAAGTTGCTAGGGTCAACCAATTCAATTCATTCGTCCTGAGAGACATGGAGGGTCATATCCTCCCGATACCGGTTAGTGACTTTCATCTGAAAGCCTATTGTCACTAAGAAGCACCAAGAGGTTCCCTCTATGCATAATTTCTTTTCTGCTGTTTTAATTTATTTCCTTGCTTGAATGTAAATATGCTTTTCAGTTGTTTTAATTTTAGGTTGTTGAGCCAAGTTGTTCTCCAGATCCCTGGGTCTGGGAAATTTTTGATCTCAAGTGAATGCAGAAGCAATTTCCCCTGCATTAGAAAGTTCTGGAGAGCTAAAAGCAGAGTTAGTAGGCTCGCGAGGCAAAGCCTCAAAAGGGTTTTCAAAAGTTCTACTGAGTGTTCATGCTGTGGGATTTGCACTCCGTCGCTCGCTTCTTTGACAAATCCGAAAATTGCTTTGTTTTTTAGGCGATAGCGAAACCCCCTTTCAAGCGACGGCTGAGTTGAAGAGAACAAAAGAAAAAATCACTAAGTAAAGATCTCCCGAGGTCGCTCATTTTTTGAGTGATCCCGGGAGCGCCACCAAGTTTTCAGCGATTCCAAGCAAAGAAAAGGGGTGGCCGAAGTGTTCGAGAGACCCAAAGATCGCTCAAATTTTGAGCGATTCATGGAATCACCCATGGTTTTCGACGACAGCGATCAAGAGATGAAAGGAGGGGGCGTGAGTAAATTAAGCGACTATTTTCTAAGGTTAAGAACCTCCGTCGCTCGCCAAAGACGCCCATGCCCGAGATCGCCCATTTTTTGAGCGATCCCGGGAGCGCTCTCATGTTTTAAGCGAACCGGAGAAAGGGGCGCCCCAAATTCTCCAAGTGTTGCCGACCTCCGTCGCTCCCTTTTCTAAAAAAGACGGGCGTCGCTCTTATTTTTCAGCGACAGCGAGGATTTTTGGCAAGTGCTACCATGAAAAGTGGGCGGTTTGAAAAAGTTGAAAAGTATTCTAAGTGTGGGTCCGCCCTCCGTCGCTCGCCCAACGCGCCTTCTCCCAAGCGCGCCCCATTTTGCGAGCGACGTCGGGTTTGATAGAAAGCAAGTGATTGTTCTAAAGGAGTAAAGCCTTCCGTCGCTCGCTAAAGCGGCCCGCACCCGAGATCGCTCAAGTTTTGAGCGATTTCGGGAAAACGTGCAAAATCAAACGCTGGCCGCGTTTCTCTCCAGCCAGCGACCTTGGAAAGTGTGCCAAGAGGGGTTAAAGCCCGTTTTTTAAAGCGTGCGTCATAAAGAGAGGAGGATTTGCACTGATTTCAAAGCTGATTGTTTCTAGGAGAAAAGGGGTAAAAGGAGATGCGCTTTAAAGATCAAAATTAAATATTGGCACCTCCAAGGAAGATTTTATGCATGGCCACCCGAGGACAAAATCAACGTCCACCAACTCCGTGCGCCTGGTATTAAATTCAAGTGCCCTCCATTAAAGGCTCGCCCCGAGTTCGCTGCTATAAAAGCACAACCTCTCATAAGCGCTTTACCAGATAAACTCCGACGCGCTCCAAGCTGCACTGAGTCAAATTCAGAAGTTTCTTGCAGTCAAGCAACAACTAAATTGAATTTCGCCTTCGCCATGGGGAAGAAAGAGAAAGGGCAGAAGGGTGAAGCAGCAGGCCGAGCTGCTTCAAGCATGCCAGAGAGTGGGCAGAAAAGAGAAAGAAAAGATAAGGGGAAAGCCCGGGCGTCTGGAACTGAAAAAGCGAATAGACCCCGGACAGCGCCGCCAAAGCCAGTTCCCCATCCTCCCATTGATTATTGGATAAAACTCAGAGACGGGATCTACTCATAGGGCACCAGTCAGCTGCGGAAAACAATTGAGAACTGGCGAGAGAAAGTTTCTCCTTCGCACCCCTACGCCGCGGCTTATCACTCTCACTTATACTGGTTCTTGTGCCCGCAGGTGCATCATTGCCCTGAACTGGTGGCAGCAGTTGTTGAGTATTACAAACCAAACACCAGGCAGGTATTCGACCATGAGGGCACTATCTTGTTCTCGCTCTACCTAGAGACTGTAAGGGCGGCCTTCGCACCAAGTCTATCACTGGACAAGAACTACACAAACAGAAATATCAATCTCGACGAACAAACGAACAGATACTCAGATAATCCGAATATGCGAAGGTTTGTGGATTCTCAGCTACATGAGCCCCTTCCACCCCGGCAATGGCCGAAGCAGCCTAGGCCTCTGAGCGATTTCAAGAGTTCTAGCATTTATACCATGCTGGCCTGGGTTCTGGGCATCGGCACAGACGTGATGGTCTTTCCCTACCAAATCGCTCTTGCCGAATGCATCCTGCGAGGGGAATTCTACGACCCCAAGGCTATGACTAACAGAACCAAGCCGGTCTTCTTCGACTGGGCAGACTGCGTGGCCCGTGGGATTCACTTGCAACTGCAGGAGTTGAAAAGCGGGGCGAGCGAAAGCTTCAGATACTGTTCGGCCCTGGCGTGGTTATTCTTGTTTCACATGAGCAGCCACATAAAGTCACTCCCAGTTCAGCGCAAGGATAAGAATGGTGCGCCACTGCCCGTATACGAGTGGACCAAGGTGCTACTGAAGGAGGAGTCTTATTATAAGTTCAATCTAACCTTCTTGGGCCCAGCCCTAGCCCTTCTCCATGGTACCTGCCCACGCGTCCCACGTTCGATGAGAGAACAAGTAAACAGCCAGGATTTTGGCAACACTTTCCGGTTGACGTAGGGGTTCGTGATAAGAATTTTTTGGTTCACGGGAAAACCCTTCTTACTGTCGTATTATACCACAAAGTACCAATTCGCCTTGGAGGCATCACGGAAGATGGACTACACTGATCAGCAGTATGGCCAGGGGAGGAAAAAGGGACATTTGTTCGATTATCCAATCACCTGGGCAGGGATTGAGGTCGGCATCAATGGACAACATCAGTACCTGAACGCCACGCTCTTAAGCTTCGGCTTGGTCGAGCTGCCCCAGAGATAGAAGTATAATCCCCTCGACATAGTGAGGGATTTCACGAATGTACAGGACTTCCACGTCTTTCCCCGCAAGGAAATCATGGACGAGCGCAACAACCCGTCGGGGAGAGATTTGGAGTGGAATATTGAAGACATGCAGTCTTTCCCTCCGTGGCACGACTTCTACTTTGTAGAGGCCGAATTTGATCCTATCCACAACAAGGAACACAGGCCAGATACAAAAACGTACAAGAAAATGCAGGCTAGATTGCAAGGCAGAGGGTGGACACTTGAAAAGATATCAGAGTGGTGGATAATGCGCGTCCGTACTAGGAAGGAAAAATCCGAAAAGGACTTGGCCAATGACGACACATTCTCCACGCTCTACAATAAACACCATGCCACGTGGCAGCCCATTGTGTTCCGGCATATTGTGCCCCAAGGCTCTCAACGCCTACAAAAGGGGCAGGCCCCACCCAAACAGTTGCAATCACGTGGTGAAGGGTCCAGCAGCAAGGTACAAGTAAGTCAGGCTGCAGAGCCCAGGATGAGGCAATCTTCTGAAAAACAGCCAGCCGGAGCAGCGCCATCCAGGCAAGAGGTAGCCCCGCACGTGGCCCAAGCAACGCGAGCCCAAGCGACGCAGGCGTCCCCGGCACCCCAGAAAAAGCAACAGTTCAAGCTGACGATAAAAACCCCCAAAGCTTCGAAGGGAACCGTCAGCCCATCGCCCAACATCCAAGAAGAAGAGGTGGCCCCTCTCAAAAGGAAGAGAAAAACAGAAAAGTCAAAAGGGCAAAGGGCTACACCCGTGAAGGAGGTTGTCCCGCAGTTCGAGGTTACTCCACCTCAAAAGAAGATCAGAACCTCGGAGGTCGCGACCATAAAGGAGGACACATCCCCGTCAACGGTGGATCAGTGGATGACCCAACTCTTCGACACACCAGCTCAGGCGGAGCTCGCAGGTACGCATTCTCTATTCTTTCAAACTTCTGAGTCAGTGTCTGCGGCGCCCTCGTCTTCTGCTGCTGTACTCGTCTCTGCTGCCATTCCTTTGGTTAGCAGAGCAGCAGCCACCCTTTCCCTCACCGCATCTCACCCCCTCATTGAGGAAGCTCAGCCTTCCGTTGTTGCACAATCCCAGTCTAGCCATTCTTTCGCAGAGCCTGAAGTCCTCCAAACCCTAGCCCAAACCCAACCAGGCGCCGCTCCCTCAGATCCGCCGCATTCTCCACGTCTTTCGCCCGCAGCCGACACATTATCTGAAAACCCTGAAAACCCGTCTGCCTCCACCACTCAGGCCAAGCCATCCCCAAGAGCAGAAGAACATCAGACTGCTATTTCCCCTTACCTGTCCACGGAGGAACACATGTCGCAGCAGGGTTTACCTTTGGCCAAGCCTCTCTTCGCAAAGGCAGATTTAATTCATATAATGGAGAACCAAACTGTGGCAACTCAGGCTAAGCGTACCTCCAACAGATGGGCGCAGAATATGATGAAGAGAAGGGGTGAGGAGATTGCTGGAGTGGAGAAGCGCTCCAGATTTGACTTTGACAACATGGCGTTGGTACAAGGAAAAGAGGGTTCCAAAAGTTAAGAAGCCTCTGAAGGATATGACCCCTGAAGATTATGAGTATCGAAGCAAAACCAAAGACTTGAATGAGGTCAGCTTCGAGAATGAGGCGCTGGCTCTTCATGATGGAACCGATACGCTGCGCCTAAAGCACTTCCAGTTGAAGGAGCGCTACTACGAGCTAGAAAATGAAAAAATCAAACTGGAAGAGGGCATGGCAAGGATGCAGGCCCAGTTGGACAGTTCTGAGAAAGAGTGCCAACAGCTGAAGCAACTAGTGGCAACCTTAGAAAAGGAGGCGGCAGAATAGAAGGAGGCTGCTGAGCACCATATATCTGAACTTCAGGGCCAGCTTTAGCAGGCTCAACAGCAGCTGGAGGAAAGGGTTGTGCAGGTGGAGACATTCTCCAAGGACCACATCAAGGAAATCCGCACCCGACTGTTGAAGAACTTCAGACCCCGGGCTTCTAAGTCCCTTTTGGTTTTCAAATTCGCCACCCGGGTAAAAGAAGCATCCGCCCAGGGCAAGCCTATGGTGGAGGAGGCAGAGCGAGAAGCAGACCGCTGGCTCGATCTGGCTGTCAAGGCAGGGACCCTTGAACGCCGGAACCTCCAAATTCCCTCTACAGATTTCGTTGCCTGTGATTGGGCAACTGCAAGGGCAACCTTGCATTCATTCTTTGAAAGATTTCAAAAGATTCAAAGGGCCAGAGCATTGCTGGATATACTGGAACAAGAGAAGGATATATGCCTGTCCCCCTTCCTGACTCTCTCCTCGCTCGGATTCCCGAGCTTTACAAACAGCAACGGCAACTGCCTACCAAAGGAAGCATTGCGGCCGGCCTGGGACGCCTTTGCCAATGATACTTCGGACATTGATGGGTGGGCGGACCCAATTCAAGAGGAGCAGGTGACAGAGCTCACCTCCAAGTTCTGCCTAATTCGCTCCTGCCTACTAGACTTGAGCCAGAAGGCTGAGCAAATTGGTATAATCCAGATGGAAACCTTCAAGCACTTAGTGAGCGATATTTGCAGCATGAAGCCCTTCCCGGAGGAGGCCTGGACTCAGGTTCAGGTCACGTTCAAGCGCATCCAGGCCCGCCTTGACCCTGGGGAGGCTAATCCGGAGCAGGATCCAGAAGAAGAAGAGTCGTCCGAAGAAGAGTCCGAGGAGGAGGACATTGAAAATGAATCTGGTGAAGATAGTCCTGAGAAGGAAGAGCAGCAAGACCAAGGCCTGCAGCAAGAAGAAGCAGGGACCGAGGATGACTCTGGGCCCAAAGAATAAATGCATGGGTCCTTGCATCGAGGCGAGCTCGATACCCCGCGAGCCGCCAGGAATGTTGCCACATTTTGCTAGGGGTAGAAGAATTTTAAAAATTTCGAGCAGGTTGTTGCCTCCCTCCTTCCTCAATGCTATTTCCGGTTTTCTTGTTTCATTTCCAGTTTGTTTAGTTTCCTGTCAAGCAGATCAGTCTTCAGATTTGGATGCAAAGATTCGAGAGGAAAATGTGAAATTTGCTAAGTGTTGGCCCATGCCCGCAATGGCCGTCGCTTTCGGGCGATTCCTGGCAGCGTGAGCCATTTCGACGACCAAGAGCAGCAACAAAAGGGCTTGAAATTTGCTAAGTGTTGGGTGCACCCACGATTGTCGTTGCTGTTGAGCGATCCCCAGTGACGCAAGTAATTTGAGCTATCCGGAGCGAAGTTTTAAAATGACTAAGCGCCGATGATCGGGATCGTCGTCGCTTCCAGCGACGCCCGTCGTCGCGCCACATTTCGGCGACCAAGAGCTGCACAAAGGAGTCTTGAAATTTGGCTAAGTGTTCCCATGACCACGATCGCCGTCGTCGCTCGGCGACGCCCGTCGTCGCGCGATTTTTCGACGACGCGCGGAAAGGGAGAAAAACAAGGAAATTTGGCTAAGTGTCCCTGCTCCCGCGATCACCGTCGCCGCCCACCTTTCCCAACAACACTGCAGGTTTTCAACGATTTGTAGCATGGAGCACGCCCAAGATCGCTGTCGCTCACCAGGATTTCCCGAAGTCACTCAATTTTTGAGCGCTTCACAGCTTGTGCCCGAGGTCGCTCGCAGCTTCATCCGGAGATCGTTGTCGCTATTCAGTGATTCTTGGCGTCTCCTCATTTTTTAGCGACCTCCGAAGCGATCAGTAGGAAGTGTTTAAAGCCGGTTTCCCCGCAATTTTTAGAGCTGCTAAGGCAGAGAACATCTCCCAAGATAAAAACAAGCAAAATTTCAGGATTTGAGCCCCTCTTGGCGAAGTTGAAAGTATACTTCAGAGTACGGGGTAGGTAAGCAGTAATGACAATCATTCGGAGCCAAACCATACTGCACCTACCACATTGATGGAGTATCCTCTGTTCAGCTACCGAATCTGTCAGAAGTTGTACGAAAGTCAGAAAGACCATGCTGCAGGCCGATGAGAGTCAAATCTGGCAGCCTTCTGCAGCTTTTGCAGGTTTGGGGAGCTGTGCTCCGATTGTAAAGGGGGGGAAATTTCTGCTATAAATAGCAGTGAACTTCATTGTAAAAAGGGGGGGAACATCTTGCTAAGAAGCTGCTATAACTGAGCACTTGCTTCCAATTCAAAGTATTATTTCTCTTTCTTTTATGCTGCCTTCTGTAAATATTTCTGCATCGTGTCATTTATTTTTTTGATTGTCGTCATTCTGAATCCAGAATGGCTGCATTGGCAATTAAGTAGACCTGGAATATTGAATGAAGGATACATAGGAAAGAATCACAGTAATAGTTTATGTTACTGTTGTCACATTTTGCACGGGGTGCAATGTTTTCAATTTTTGTAAAAGAGCTGCTCTTCCTTCTCCCCCTTTCTCTCTCTTCCCTACATTCTCATTCTTCTCAAAATTGACAGCTGTTGCCCTGAAAAATGGCTGTGTCAGGGCATGCTGAGGTGTTCGGGTTTTTGCGGGCCATAAACAGGGGCGATAAAATGGACAAAATGAGCCCTGGATATTTCATTGTTGCAGATCTTCTCGCAAGCTTTCCAACGATATATTATAATAGGCGATCGGGTCAGCGGATCAAAAGTTATGGCCCCGGGAAGTTGAACCAGGAAACCCAGTTTTTTGTGCGAAGTGCGCACTTCGCCCAGTTTTGGTGCGAAGTACGCACTTCGCCCATTTTTGGTGCGAAGTTCGCACTTCGCCCAGTTTTGGTGCGAAGTGCGCACTTCGCCCAGTTTTGGTGCGAAGTGCGCACTTCGCCCAGTTTTGGTGCGAAGTCCGACTTCGCCCCTCTTTCTGGGCGCACCTTGTAACTAGCAGGCTGGCAGGCTGGCAGGAAAAATGACTAAGTGCTCGGGCGAAGTTGGATAGACTGCCTTTTAAGGCAGACACGTGTCAAGCAGCATCATCCGACAAGTGTCCAGCTTTGGGATCTGAGCCAATACATGCCGAGAAAAAGGACAAGCATGGGCCGCACTACTTATGCCAGCTGCCTCATTTAAGACTGACGTGAGTTTCCACCTGCCTCAGCTACCCGCATTCCTGTCAATTTAAAGTTCTTCCCAACGCGCTGTCACGTGGCTGTTCAACCTTCAGGGAAGACCATGCCGAGGGTACAGTCCAGCCCGACAGAAGTCAGCATCAGCAGCTTCGCGATCGCTTTTGTCAGCTAATGTTTGACTGGGACTTTGTGCCCATTAATGTAACGGGGGAACTTTGGGCTATAAATAGCCACCACGTTTTCATTGTAAGTGGTGGAAGGGGAATGTTTGTTAGGGAACTACTGTGCTTATTGTAATCGTGCTTCTGCTTATGAATACAATCTGTATGCCTGGTTCTGTTCTACTATCTTTATTCTTTTATGTTGTCTTTCATTATATGCCTTAGGCCCACCTGTGTCGTTGCTCGTTAATTCACTTTGGCATTTGGCGATCAGGTTCCTCTAGCATTGCTTGCTTAAAGCACCTTCTGTACTTCATTATTTAAAGCATTCATTATAAATTTGGTAGCAGTTCCATCGCTTGTGTGTGACGTTGTCGGCCCGTATCCGGTGATTGATGCGATCCCTCGCCGTTAGTTCCTTGTAGGGAATGTTTGCTAGGGAGCCATTGAAGCCGTGCGGTTAAACTCTCTACCTAACACATATACCTGGCTCCGGCATCTCTAGGTTTACTTTCTACCCCCGTCGGTGTATGTATCTGGTGATTGATACGATCCCCTGTTGTTAGTTCCTTGTAGGGAATGTTTGCTAGGGAGCTATTGAAGCCGTGCATACGCTGCTGGTGTATCGGAAGTACGTCTAGGTTTTGCAGTTCCTTGTCATGCTCTGTGTTTGTATGCAGTAAGTAGCGGTGATTGGTGTGTTCCCGTACTGTTAGTTCCCCCCCACCAACCTTTGGACATATTTGTAATCTCTTTCTGTACATTTATTTCTTTCCGTTCCTTTATCTCTTTCCTGCACTCTCATCTTACTAACCCCCGAAAGGAGCCGGCCTTCTCCGGAGATCGGCCCGGAAGGCATCCCTTCCTTCCGGCCTTTCAATGTTGGTTCGCGGGTCCAGGGCGCAATAACGACAAATCCTTTCCTCGTGGCGGATTCGTGACCAACAGTTACATACATTGTTTTGATTGTTGTTGGTTTAGTGATAAGTTAGTGACTGTGCTGCTTGTTCTTCCCCACCTAAAACACATGAAATTGACATTTCTTTCTGCATTTTAAATCTCTTTCCAGCACTTATTTTCTAAAAAATCAAGTAGATTAGTATAGGAGCCGGCCTTCTCCGGAGATTGGCACGGAATGCATCCCTTCCTTCCGGCATTTCAATCTGCTGGGCGAATCTAGGGCGCAAAAGATTAAATCCTTTCCTAGTGGCAGATTCATAACCAACAGTAACATTCATTTGAGATGCTTGTATCATTAACCTATGTAACTGTATTTAAGGCATCATTATGATTGCATGCATGTCTCTTCATTGCCAATGCTCCACTAAACTTGGACACCAAATGATCACAATAAAATCATGATAATATAAAGTAGAACAATCTACTGTTGTTATTACAGGAAATATACAATATTGAATAAACCATAGTGACCAGGAGAAGGGGATAAGGATGGGAACTGTATACGGGGATGGGAATGGTTACGTCAATTTTCAGACAATGGGTATGCAGGTACTTGGAGACGTTAAAATTAATAAATAAGTAAATAATATTTAGATTTTAACACTAAAATATACCAGATTCATAAACAATAAATAAAATTTACAATCAATCAAGAATAAAAAAAAATGCATAAAACCAATGTAGCCAACATTAGATCTCAGGAAAGTAGAAACTATACTCGTAATTTAAAATTTAAGCTCATAAAATTGTAGTGTCAGGAGTACATACAAATGTATGCCAACAAGTTTGCAAGCCAAAAGACAAAAATGTGATACATATCAAAGGTATGAAAAAAAATCATTCATTAGTATTATCAAGTCTTGTAGTGGGTCTCTCCTCCATCTTCAAATCCTCTAATAGGATACTCTCTAGAAGCTCAAATTCAAGTTCCTCTATAAACAATTGAACTAGGGGTAAATCACTGAAGCCATCTGGTTCAACCACCACATCTCCATCAAGGGGATGCTGATCCTATTTTGTTGAAGGACCATCATCCTAGTACCCTGGATCTATACATGACAAAAGTCAAAGTGTGCTATGAATTTAAACTAGGTTCTCTGCCTTCCTCAACCTAATTTGGTTCCTCTTCAATGAATGAAGGTGCTACGAATGTAAACTAGGTTCTCTGTCTAATTCAACCCAAGTTGATTCCTCTTCAATGAATGAATGTAACTATAAGTACTCCAATTCCTCTCACATGCTGAAGAACTGGCTACTTGGAAAAGTAATTGTATTGCAAATGACTGCAATTCGATTGTTTCACTGCCATGGATATACCACCAATCTATCAGGTCGTTATTTACATGCTTATCATACAAGGCTTCAACACTACTAAAATTACTTCATCCACATGAAAAATTTGACCACTGAATCCTAACCATAGTAGTCAGACTCTTTTAAACTCCTGAGTACTCGACCAAGTCCGAGTCCGAGTGGGCTCAGTCACGCCAAGCCCGCTCCGACTCCTTTTTTTCTAGACTCGACCGAGTCTGGCCGAGTCCTGGGTCGAGTCCGAGTCCGACATGGACTCCCAAGTCCCGACGTTCGGACTCGGCTGGCCCAAAAAAAAATGGAAGTTAAAAAAAAAAAGAAAAATTATGTCTAGGGCGGTTAAGTGTTGATGATGCTCCACGACTTAAGCATCCACGTTTGCCAGTGCGCAATCACAAACAAGACGCTGAAATATTTGTTTATTATATTAACAAGAGAATGTGCAATTTTGCTTCTCAAACCTTCAGAATGCTTATCCCTCAAATATAATTTATTTTAATACAAATATATCTTTCACCAATGGATACATCATCCGCGTCTTGTTTGGGAATGGGAACCGCTTCAGAATGCACGTATGCATGTCCTATGGGGTGTGGCGATTCGAGCGGAGAATGGCATGATTTTTGGAGGCGTTCAATCAAGGAAGGCTTGAGGCCACCAATGTTGAGACCTCTTCTGGAAAGTTCGTCGCGCAGTTCTTGCACCTTCATTTTCTTCCATTCTTTTCTCTCCTTCAATACACCCTCTCCCGTCGCCGTCACTGCCACCGTCGCCATTGCAACTAATACACACCATCACGCCGCAATGGACAAAAAAATTAAAAATGATAATTTATTTCACTCTAAAACCCTTGACCGCCAATGAAACAATTGCTACGCACGAAGCTCCCCCAAAATAATGAATGTCGCTTCTACCTTGAATTTTGGTAAGCAGTTTTCAAAAACGGCTTCCCATTCTAAAACCGGAAAATGGCTAGGATTAAATATTAGCTTTATTAATATTTGAAGAATTTTTTTTTCATTTTTTTTTTCTTAGGAACCTTTTAATAAAAGTAAAGTTAATAGATCCCAACCAACCATCCACAAAATTGAATCTAGACAACCCACCGATTATTTTTAAACATGGTATTTGAATATTTTATTTATTAAACATGGTGGACTAAGTTAGGGTGATTCCATCCCATGGTTTCTCTATTAAACATGGTATTTGAATATTTTATTTATTAAACATGGTGGACTAAGTTAAAGTGATTCCGTCATACAGTAAAGTTTATTATTATTTAATGTTTTTATTATTATTTAATGTTTTGTAAAATGTTAATAATGTTTTTGAACTTTATATATTAAGATATATTTTATCATTATATTATTTATTTATAATTTTATAAACCGAAGTGGTCATGCCTGCAAAGGTCATAGTCTGTTCCGAATCCTCTGAGTGCACGCCAGACCGACAACGATGGTATGAATCTCGAGTGACCGATGGTCCTCTTCATGTCGGGTTATAAAATAATGAGGCGGTATAGGCTTGTTGGGGGCAGCCCCTGTAGTTTGAATCTTGCACTTGGCAGTTACTAAAAATAGTGTGGATGTAACTAACTCCCTATGTATCCAAAAAAAAAAAATTATAAAACGAAATTATTAGCTTGCTATTAGAATATGCTCCTTCCTCTTGTTAATTTCTCATTTGTATAATGTTGAATGTTGAGTAAGTGTGTTAGAATATACTAATAAGTAATATGCATGAAAAACTTGTTTTTTTTGTTTTTTTTTTTCATTTTTTCTTTTTTCCGAGTTTCTACTGAGTCTTGCCAAGTTTTTTTGCCGAGTCCTGAGTCCAACTCCCAAGTCGAACTTTCCGAGTCCAAGTCGAGTCCGAGTTTTGCTACTATGGTCCCAACAATAGATGCCTCCTCTCCTTGGCAATAAATCTTCCTCACTACAGCCCAAAATCTCTTCATTACCTCTCTATCATTGCTAAGAGGACTCTTCTTGGTAACTTCCACATCATACCACTTCAGATTCAAAGTATACACAAAGGTGTGTATAGTTTGTTCCCTCATATCTATGATATGTTTAATCTTTGCACACATAGAAACGATGTTTTCATAAATTTGCCCCAAGCATGGCCTGTTAGGATCGGTAAAGTGTATTATTCGAAAAAAATAGACTCAATGAAGGCAAAAATATTTAACATTAGCTCAAAAGTGATCATCAAGGACCATCTATCTCACCTGAATTGTTGTATGTGTTGATGATTGCATCCAAACTGCCCATACATCACTCAGTGGAACATAATGACCCTTTGACTGAAAGAAGTTTCCCAAGAAGTATGAAGAAAGAGATAAAGCATGTATCAGTTGTTTGAGAATTTCCACCTTGGCATATTTTTGATAAATGGCTTGTGAATGGTGATGACTGCATATTAACATTTAAATTTATCTGCCATTTTCAATGAGTATTGCAATCCAATTAAACATGCCGATGTATTTGACTGCATTAGTCAATGCATGCACACAATAGAGTGTCCAAAATATATGCCTATATATTTTTTGCACCAACAAGCAAGTTGCTTTACATACTGATGTGGCATCTATAACAACTCGAACAACATGTGATGTCCCCACCTTCTCAATCACCTCACATTGCTGGTCCTTAAAAGACACTGCATTTTGCTCTTGCTCCAAACAAGCAATCGTTTGCACGAAATAAGGCCCTATAGTGGAAGTTATCATAATGTTTAAAAGTGGACAGTTTCTTATATCACTCCAACCATCCATCAGAATGCTACATCCCTCGTTTGACCAAGCTCTTTTGATTGGTGCCGAACACTCAACAAATTATGCTTCAATTCTGGTATGAAGTAAGTATTTTGGATTCCATCTTTTGTGTCAAATTGTAAGGCTCCTTTTCTTTCACCCTCCAATGCTTTGTTGTCTCCAAATTTCACCTTGTTCCTGTATGAAGCATCCAACACCACAAACAATTTTTTATTACTGATCATATGATTTTCATAACAGGAATTTAAGTATCAAGACTCTTTAGTTGAAACTTCTAATATGTTACATGACAAGAACATCTTTTTTGAGCTCTCACTTTCTTCATGTGAAAAGTTTGTCTTTTTTTCTCCTTCATTGCTTGCCTTTATTCTACATTTTGCAATAGTAACATTGAAAATTCTTCTTATCCACAGATCTGCCTCTACCTCTTCCACTACAGCCTCCTCTTCTACCATGGCCTCTTCCTCTTGTAGAAGGTTAATATTGTTGCTCCCCTCTTTGTCCTTGGGAATTGGAGTTTGAGGTAGCCCCACTATTGTTTTACACTCTATCTTTGGAAGCAAAAGCTTACTCCAAGTTTTCTTCTTCACTATTTTTAAATATTTTTTATCGGACATAAATGAGATCCTACCAATTTATCATACTCCAACTTCTTTAAATCTTTACTTTCTTCAATAATCATTATACAATTATTCCACTTTGGTGTCAAAATTCTTAACACCTTTTTGACAACATCTCCTTGTGCTACTTCTTCACCATAGATACCCGTTTTGTACACAACGTCATGCACCCTTACACAATAATCTCCCACATTCTCATTATCCTTCACTCACACATTTTCATATTCTTTCTTCATTGTCTATAACTTCACTAATTTCACCTGAGCAAACACTTGATAGGCTGTCTTCAAGGTGTCCTAAGCTCCTTTGGCAGTCTTAACGCTTGCAATTCTTGGAAAAATGTTTGTATCAAGAGCTGTTTGTATGTGATAGTTGATACAAACCCAAGGTGTCTTTTCATTGTTCTTCCTCATTCTTTTTTTTGTGGCTGATAAAATACTCCAATCTGTAGATTCCTTGTATCCATTTTCCATAACACTCTAAACTTCCTTGGCAATCAACAAGTCCTCGTCTTTATGCACCAATAATCATAATTTTCTCCTTTAAAGTCTAGGATGGGCAGTGAAGCATTACCATGAGCCATGACAGCTACAACAATAATATATAAAGTTTTCCTCCACAAACTTGAATTCTGAATTCTCTAGTTAAAGAGAATCAAATCCTCAAGCTCTCCACTTCTACAATCTCCAAACTCCAAGAAAATTAAATCCTCAAGCTCTCCACTTCTCCAATCTCCAAACTCCAAGCTTTGATACCAGTATATGAGATGTGTTAGTACTCTAAAAGAGAGGCTAGGACAGCATAGAACAAAAAAATAAAAATAGAATATAAAATTGCACAAAAACCCTTCAAAAAATACTTCACCAATCTTCAAATCTATACATATTACTTCAATACAATGCAATATATATATATATATATATATATATATATATATATATATATATATATAATTTCTCTTGATTGTCCTATAAAACTCTTGGTGCTCCACATTCTCTCCAAATATGGGTAAGAATATATTTTTTTTTTCACTTGCAATTCCAATTTTATCCTGTTCTGATATTTGTCTTATTCTTGTCATGTTCTGATTTTTGTGTCCTGTCCTGATTTTTTGTTTTATTCAGTATCACAATTTCCAACATATTTGGCTAACGCCCAAAACAATGTTGTGTTTAGTTTTGATTCAAGATTTGTATGGTCGCCATGTACCATACTTAAAACTTTTGAGACAATGGCCAATAAAGTAGAAGAAATGCTCGTGATGGGTATAAAGCAGTGAGATTATTTGGGTCTTACTGTTTATAGGGCTGCGACAATTCTTTGCTTAGGTGCGATCCTTGGGTCGCTTGGGTGACATGCCCATATTGATGTGGGCATACCCTTGCTTGTAGAATATTTGTATGGGTCAGTCTTGAACTTAGGCATCCTCATAAGCAGCCTTGCCAGCCCAAAATCAATTTCCACTAGATTAATTTTTTAGAATTCTCCATTTACATCAACTAGCAACTGTTGGTTACGAATCTGCCATGAGGAAAGGATTTTGGGTTAATGCGCCCAGATTCGCCCACTAGCATGAAAGGCCGGAAGGAAGAGATGCCTTCCGTGCCAATCTCCGGAGAAGGCCGGCTCCTTTTGGGGGTTTTCTGATTTAAGCTAAGAGTGCAGGAAAGAGATAAATGAACAGAAAGGAATTTACAAATATACGTGGAGGTTGGTGGGGGGAACTAACAGTACGGGAACACACCAATTACCGCTACTTACTGCATTATAAACACAAAGTATGACTAAGAACTGCAAAATCTAAGTATACTTCCGATACTTAAGCAGTGTACGCACAGCTACAATGGCTCCCTAACAGACATTCCCTACAAGGAACTAACAGTACGGCAACGCATCAATCACCAGATACGTACACTAACATGAGTAGAAAGCAACCTAGAGATATCAGAGCCAGGTATATGTGTCATGTAGAGAATTTAACCGCACAGCTACAATGGCTCCCTAACAGACATTCCCTACAAGGAACTAACAGTACGGCAGCGCATCAATCACCAGATACGGACCAGCAACTTAACACACAACTGATGAAACTGCTACCACATCTATTCTATGTATCCTTTAAACTATTAAGTACAGAAAGTGCTCAGACAAGCAATGCTAAAAGCACCTGATCACCAAATGCTGAAGTGAATCAACGAGCCGTGACACAGGTTAGCATTAAGCATATATATAATGAAAGGCAGCATAAAAAATAGAAGCAGCAGAACAGAACCAGGCATACAGATTATATTTATAAGCAGAAGCACGGTTACAATGGGCACAGTGGTTCCCTAACAGACATTCCCCTTCCACCCTTTACAATGAATTCATGATGGGTTTTTATAGCCCGAGTCCCTCCCGTTACATTAATGGGCACAAGGTCCCAGTCAAACATAAGCTGACAAAAGCGGCGAAGGAGCTGCAAATGCTGACCTTTTGTCGGACCGGACTGTACCCGCAGCATGGTCTTCCTGGAAGCTGGACAGCTTCGTGGCGGTGTGTTGGGCAGAACTTCTTTCTGGCAGTGATGCGGGTAGCTGGAGCAGGTAGAACCTCAGATCAGCTTTAAATGAGGTCACTGGCACAGGTAATGCAGCCCATGCTCGTCCTTTTGTTCGGCACGTCTTGGCTCAAATCCCGAAGCTGGACACTTGTCAGATGATGGATGATGCTGTGTGACACGTGTCTGCCTTGGAAGGCAGTCCGTCCAACTTCGCTTGGGATCAGAGCGTCTCGGGTTGCGCGGGCAGAAAACAGTGCAGTCGGGAAGGCCTTCATGCCTTGGTCAAATTCTGGGTTTGTTTCCCTACTGCGCACCTGTCAAGGGCGCATTCCGACTTCGCTGGCGAAGTCGGACTGCGCACAGGTGAGAACTGGTGTCTGCCGCCGTATGGTCTTGCTTCAGCACTTATCACTTTTCTTGTCAGCCTGCCAGCCTGCCAGTCAAGGTGCGCCCAGAAGAGGGGCGAAGTGCGAACTTCACACCAAAACTGGGCGAAGTGAGCACTTCGCACCCAGTCGGGCGAAGTGCGAACTTCGCACCCAGACTGGGCGAAGTGCGCACTTCGCACCAAAACTGGGCGAAGTGCGAACTTCGCACCAACACTTAGCCATTTTTCAGGTAACTTGCTGGAAAGTTTGAAAATCAACTTGGGGACTCCGAGAAAGGGGGGAAGAAAGAGACTGTGGGAAAGAAAGAGGAAGGGAGAGCAGAAGAAAGGAAAATAGAGGAAGAGGAAAAAAAGAAGAGCAGCACCGTTACAAACTTGAAAACATTGCACCCCGTGCAAAATGTGACAACATTTCTGGCGGCTCGCAGGGTGTCGAGCTCGCCTCGACGCAAAGAATCCATGCCTTCATCCATTGGGTGCAGAGGAGCTTGCCTCCCTTGCCTTTTGTTGCTCTAGCTGTTCTCCTTGCGGCAACTGTTCTTCAGATTCATCTTTGTCAGTTGCCCCCTCAGAATCACCTTCCGAAGGCTCTCCAGATTTTGCTTCTGCCTCGCAGATGTGAGTGTATGCCGCCTGGGCTTGGCGCCAGGCTTCCGCTTCGAACGGCCGGCGGTCAGTAACTTCTTCTAATGCTGCGTGGAAAGCAGCGACCGCATGCAGGTCGATGGTGAGGTATCTTTTTTCTAGCTCCTGGAAGTAGGAGCTGATCTTGCAATATTTGGACACCATCTGAGTGACCTGATTCTCCTGAATTGGCTCAGTCCAGCTATCAATTTCAGCTGTATTTGCTTCAAAGGACTGCCAATTCCTTTTCACCTGATCTAGGGTGAGAAGCTCGCCATTCTCAACAAAACCTGGGCACCCTAGTTCAGAAAGAGCGCGAAAGGGGGCCATACAGATGTCTCTTTCATGTACGAATGCGTCTAGCATTCGTCTGGCCACTCTCACCTCTTCTAATTTTTTGAAATATTTATGCAAGGTTACCCTTGCATCTGCCCATTCTGCAGCGAATGAGGACACGGGAGAAAATTGGAGGCCGTCGCGCTCGCGCTCCTGAAGATTTATCGCCAGGTCCAGCCATTGCTTCGCCTGACGTTCGGCCTCCTGTACCACAGGCTTTCCCTGGGCAGAAAATTCCTGAATTCTGGATGCGAAATCCAGAACTGCCATCGCCTTATAGGTGTGGGGCTTGCATTCCCGCAGCCGAACAGCCGCATCTCCTTAATTTTCTTCTTTGAAAAGACCGTCGCTTGAGATGTTCTCTCTGCGAGTTGCGACTACGCCTACTTCAAAGACTCTTGGAGCTGAGAAATCTGCTCCAAGGCTGCTTGCTTTTCGGTTGCAGCCTGTTGCTGGGAAGCGGCCAGCTGGGCTTTGAGTTCATCTATTTCTTGCCGCGCCGCTTCCAGCTGCTCGGTGGACCTGGATAGGTCCTCTTCAAGCTGTCTTGCCTTGTCTTGCAACCCGAAAAGTTCTTCCTGCTCCTCCAGACTTTTGACAAAGAGATTATCAGCTTTGCGCATGATCGACTGAATCTCGTATTGCTTGTTGATGTCGTCAAAGCTCTTCTCCTTTGTCTGGAGCTCGTAGTCCGCCCTGGTCATTTCCCGGAGAGCCTTCTTCACTTTTGGGATTATCTTCTTTGTTGTAAGCACTCTCCTCTCGAAATTGTACTTGGCGCGCTTTACCGGGGCGGCTATCTCTTCAGGTCTCCTCCGTTTCAGGTTCTGGAGGAAAGAGACAGAATATTCTATAGCTCTCGTTGCCAAGGGCAAGTTGTCTATATTCTGGAGGTCGTCCATGAAATCTGGTTCCCCCAGCCTAGGGTTCTGCTAAGACGTCTCTCCTGCGGGAATGGGATCAGGAGGAACCGGATGGACACTGGAAGGATCGGCCGCTTCTGGGGGCGACCGGGAAATGGAGATGGGGGCGGCTGATACTGCAAGGGTTTGAAGCGGCTGAGATGGTGGATGTGACGGTGAACGGACGGCTTCAGCACTAACTTCAGGCGAAGGGTTTGGAGTTGTGCTCAGAGATAGGGAAACGTTGGGGTTCTGAGCAAACTGATCAAAAGAATGGGGGCCGCTAGAAGGGCGTGGAGACGGGGAGGATGACGCGGCCATGGCTTGCTCGGACTGAGCGGGAGACGGAGTGGGGGTAGGACTGGATGAGACCAAAGAGACAGGAGCAGCAAACGTACCTGCGGGCTCCGCCTGAGCCGATGCCGGATGGATGTCTGCGCTTCTGATTTCGGTGGCCGGCTTGGGACTGTCTAGAGGGACTGCCTCTAGAACGGCTGAACGCGGCTGCGGCTCTGCAACTGGTTGCTGCACAGTCAGGCTAGGTCGCCTGATTTTCTCAACTCTCTTCCTCCTCTTTTCTTCTGGAACAATGGTCGGATCCGGGGAAGGAGATGAAGCAGGTGCAGCAGGCGCTGATGCTCCCACGGTAAACTTGTACCGGGGTTTGACTTGCAGAGGGTCTGCCGCAACCGGTCTGCTCTCTGGCGGCGCTGGCGCCTTTTGTGCCTGAGGGATCACCTTGGGAGTTGCCTTGACTAACTTCTTCACCTTCTCAGGCGCCGCCTTGGAAGCCACGGGCTGCATTGGATCAACCTGGACGTCTGATGGACCCACGCTGGCAGTTGCCGAAGTGTACAACTGTTGGGAGGAAGACCCTCCTTTATAATCTTCAAAGGGGCCTCGGGGAACGTAACCTTGATATGCGAACACTGTCATAATGTTGGTCATAGAGAACCGAAAAGTCGTCATCTACGGCCAGATTTCTCCTTGTGGATTTGTCGTGCTACGTGCGGCATCTCATCTTCCAACATTCAGTAATCTTTTCTTTAGACCAGTTAAGGCCTGCTATCTTGGATAGGAATTTTTTGAACCCTGGAGATGAGAACTGGTGGTCCGGGTTTCGCTTGGGGTCATATGTCACCTCCTCGCAGTAAAAATCCTGCTAGGGAGGAGAAGCTTCCATCAATTCAATTTCCCAGTCAAGGTCCACATGGACCACATCGCACTTATCTTCAGCTTATACCGCCGGGGGCAGAGATGTGTGAACTTTCCCCTTATCCCATACGGGTCGTACTTCCAGCATACGGGAAAACTCTTGCTCTAGGTAGACATGCTGTCCTACCTCAAAAATCTCAACGTTTGCCCAGGAAAGAGGATATTGAAAAATCTGTCCTCTCTTCTTTCCTAGGCCGAACTCCTCTTCAACATAGTCCATCTGCCGGCAACCTCCATCCCGAACAGATGCTCCGAGCACCAGTAGGGCAGCAAATGGGGTTTGCCCTTGAATCCGTAGATTCTGACCACAATTCCCTGCGTCAGTCTGAAAACTTCCCCGAGCTTTTGATTTAGCAGAGCGCTCGTCATTTCCCTCGGGGGGCGGGGAATTTCGCTTTCGCTGAAGACTGACATGACGAATCCCAGAAAGTTGAAGTTGAACTTGTAGTAGGACCCTTTCCGGTATAGGTCATCCGTCCAGTTGTAGACGGGCTGTGGCTCTCCCCTCTCGTTGACCTTCTTCAGGTTCGGGATAGGCATCCGGGAGTGCAAATGGTACAAACAAAGCCAGGCTAGAACAGAACTGAAACGAAAATCTGTGGACTGCTTCTTCTGGATCTTGACCAGGCTGGAGTGGATGGCATATGCTAACCAATCTGCCCAGTCGAAAAAGATGGGACGCTTTCCACTTCTCTGTGCTGTCGGTTCGTATGATTCTCCACACAGGAGACATTCTGCCAGCGCTAGCTGGTACGGCTGTACCAGCTCATCAGAGTCGCAGCCGAGAATTGATGCCAAAATGGTGTACAAGTACTTGCTCTGAAATCCTGCCAAGGGCATGGGGCCGGTTGGCCACTGTCCAGCTGCAAGAGGGGCGTTCAGCTCTGAATTGAGGAAATCCCTCATTCGTTTTGTTTGCGTGAAACGTCCCGCTTGTTCGCCCAAATTTATCTTCCTGACAATTGTGCTGGAGTCATACTCCAACCCTGGGGCGAAAGCTGGCTGGACAGTCTCTCTGCGCAGCGTGAACAAGGGTTTGCCGCTGGAGCTGCAAATTTGTCGGGTAACTGGTCTGTAGTGTCTGACAATGATGTCTACCAGTTCCGGGCATTGATGGCCAGGAGGGCACAAGAATCTGAAAAGATTGGATTTGTACGCCGCTCCGAAATGATGAGAGGGCGAAACCTTGTCGGCCCAACTCTCCACATTTGTCCGCAGCTTCGACAAGCTCATAGAAAACGAGCCGTCCTTGTATCCCGCCAAGTAATTTAACGGAGGTGGTGGGGCTTGCCCACGCTGTACTTTTTTAGGCCGGGATTTTGACTTTCGCTCCGGCGGTGTTTCACTTCTGAAAACGCCCGGCCGCGGTAAATCCTTTGGTTCGCCACTTTCGCTGGACTGCGCTGACACTGGCATCTTTCCTCTGTCCATCTCTTCGAATCAGCAATAATTACAAGTTCAGGGCGTCCACAGCAGATTTCGCTGTCACAGGAATAATTTGCACAGTTTAAGGAATAATCTGCGCAGTCTGGCATGTTTGAATGCATCTGACCCCCTTTTCTAGATAAAGACAGCGCCATTAATGCCGCGCAGGAGGGGGTAGGTCGGCTGAGTTAAGGTTCTTGGGTGGCTGCGCAGGAGAATGTTTGGAAAAAGGTGCCCCGGCAGACGTGCCATGTTCTTTTGCTTGCACTTTTCGTTGAGGAACGTGCAATCATTAATTTTGTCTTGGACGCTGCGCCATGGCTGACGTCACTGCCGCAATCCGGGCACACTGCTCATACTTCCTTGAAAAATCATCAATGAATGTGAGAAAATATGAAGACTTACCCAAACTTTGTGTTTGCATAGGTCCACAAATATTAGAATGTACAAGTTGGAGTGGGTATGAGGCCCGCCATGCTTTTCCTTTTGTAAACTCCTTCCTTGCATGCTTTCCAATCACACATGCTTCACACACACCCTTGAGGTCTCCAACCTTAAGTAGTCCATTTACCATGTCTTTAGAAGATAAAAATTCCAGATTTTTCAAATTCAAGTGTCCAAATCTGAGACGCCAAAGCCAATTCTTATCTTCAAGTGCCATGTATGCCATGTTCATACTCCCTTTTGCTCTAAACTTCACTGGAAACATCCGGTTCTTTGTCATAGCAACAATGGTGACCATACAGTTCCTATTATTCGTATCATTAATGATACATTCATTGTTATCAAACACAACTTTTTTACTTTTTACAAGCTGTCCAACACTCAACAAATTGTTCTTCAAATTGGGAGCATATTAGATATCATGAATTTTCTTTGTACCTTCTTTAGTGCCAACCACATCCAAAGCATTGTTGTTCCCAAGAATGATCTTGGTCTTGAAATTCTCATTCACATCAACAAACAACTCTTTCTTTCCAGTCATGTGGTTAGAACAACCAGAATCTAGATACCAAACTTCTTGACTAGTTTTTTTAGCCATGTCACTAGTCAAAAACAAATTACCTTGTGCAACTTCATCCTCACGTACATAGTGGGCTCTTCTATATCCATTTGTGGTCTTCACTCTACAATATCGTGCAATGTGGCCCATTTTATGACAATTGTAGCATTCAACTCTTTTTTGATCAGCCCTTCCATGTCCTCTTCCAGCAGCAATAGCTCCTCTTCCTCTTCCTCCTCTACCTCTTGAGTAATTATGATTTCTTCCTCTTCCATGTGCTTGTTTACTTGTGCTTGGACCAACTTCATCATTCTCAAAAATTTTCAGTTTAGAATTAAAAGCATTCTCCTCATTCTCTTTACTGGCTTCTCTTAGTCTTTCCTCATATGACATAAGAGAACCAACTAGACAATCAAATTCAAGTGTAGACAAATCTTTACTCTCCTCAAAAAATATTGCAACATGATTCCATTTAAGGGTAAAATATCTCAATACCTTCTTCACAATTACCTCTTTCTTCAAGGTATCTCCAAGGGTGGCCATCTTGTTCACCACATCCTTCACTCTAACACAATAATCACCCACACGTTCAGCCTCTTTCATTTGCAAATTCTTAAACTCTTTCTTCATGGTCTGCAACTTTACCATTCTCACTTGGTCATGTTGCCAATTTTGCCACACAGTTGTTGAAATTCATTTTGCATACAGTTTTGAGACCATTCATTGTAAAAACTTCTCTTTTTCCATAAAAAATGGTTAAGATATGGTTATGTTGTTGTGCTTTCACCGGCTGTCTTGTTTAGTTTAAAACTGTATTTTCTTGCATTATGAAATTCCTCATCTTTGTTGTACTTTTCTACATTTTCTGTACTTTTCCCTGTTATGTTGCATGCAAAATTGTGAATGTTTTAGCATGGGCATTTTTTTTTGATGGTTTCGCTTCCTTGCCTTTGTCTCTAAATCCTTTCATATTTTGCACATATGGCTGTAATTTTCGGCACTTAGGCGCTTCTTTTCATTTTTCCTGTTAAGTTATAAAATCACTCTGGCAGTAAGTAAAGATAGGAAAAAATGGCTAAGTATGAAAAAAGAGGTTTGAGCATAGTCGAGACTGTAGCGCTCCACTCCAAGGATGAATTCTCAAAGCACTCCATCCATGGAGCGACACTCTAAAAGCAGCCAAAACAAGTGTAAAAATGGCTAAGTGTAAAAGTCAATATGGTCAAAAGGTAAAGCGCTCCATCAGTGGAGCGCTCCTCTGAAAGCGCTCCATCAGTGGAACTATTCTCCCAGAAGCCTTAAACAGAAACAAACTTGGCTAAAAGAGCAAGTGGGAGTCAAAAGCAATCAAAGCCTAAAGTGCTCCGTCAGTGGAGCGCCTCCCCAAGACAAAGGAAAAACAGATTAAGTGTTGGTGTAAAAGACAAAGAAAAGTCAATGTGGTCAAAATACAAAGCGCTCCACTCAGGGAGCGCTTCTCCAAAGCGCACCACTTTGGGGGTGCTTGAGGGAAGAAGGGGCGCAAACCGTAAAGATAGCGAAAAAAGGACTAAAGATGCATTAAAAGTCAAAACATCCAAAAGCGCTCCACCCAAGGAGCGCTCATCCAAAAGCGCTCCACTCAGGGAGCGCTCATCCAAAAGCGCTCCACCCAGGGAGTGCTCATCCAAAAGCGCTCCACAAGGAAGCGTTTTCGCAAAACAAAAAGAGTAAGGGATGAACAAAGTAAGAGGGATGCACACAACCGCCATTGGAATGCTCTGAACTGTCAGGAATTGCCCGAATTCGGCATTTACTGGTTAAACTGCCCTCAAGTTGCGCTCTAAGCCGTATGATTATGGATCATTACCAGAACCTTCTGGCTTCAATGCCAAGTTATCTATAAGTCCAGATTGACTGTTTCAAGTCATTGTCGGAACCTTCTGTTTTTAATGCTAAGTTATCAGTAAGGCTAAGATTGACTATTTTCCGGCTATCACCGGGATCGAATCTGCCCGTCATGAGAGTGGTTGGGCATTAATGTTTTAAGCAGCAGTTTTCTTCTATAAAAGTCGGCTTCTTCTTTGTAACTAAGGATGGATAACTTCTGCTAGAGAAGCAGCTCTGTACTTCGAATTCTGCTTCCGAAATAAAGGCTTCTGGCTCCGGTTTTGAGTTCTCTATCTCTGTGTATGACTTCTATTCTGTAATTTCTATTACATTAGTCCCTTTATCACACAGTCTAATTCTGTTTTTTGGATTTCGCTATCAATAGAGGACTAGTCCCTGGAATACTTTCTGGAGTTTACATAGTTCAGAGAATCTAATACCGGTTTATGTTAAAAGTCTATTGTTTTGATTGTTGTTGGTTCAAGTAGTTAGGCTGTCTATCGTGCTTCGGTCCATCACCCCGCATTTCTGACTTTTAGCCATTTCCCATTCCTTTCCGTAATTTCCCATCTCTTTCAGTATCTTCCTAACTCTTATCTCAAAAACCCATTTTTATTTTCGGAACCAACCCTACTGGAGATTGCCACGGAGGACATTCCTTTCCTTCGGGCATTCAATGCTTGGCAGCAGGCCTAGGGTGCTGCAGACTTAGAAAACCTGTATCTAGGCCGGTTCGATTGCCAACAGGTCACTGTTGGTTACGAATCTGCCATGAGGAAAGGATTTTTGGTTAATGCGCCCAGATTCGCCCACCAGCATGAAAGGCCGGAAGGAAGAGATGCCTTCCGAGCCAATCTCCGGAGAAGGCCGGCTCCTTTTAGGGGGCTTGATTTAAGCTAAAGGGAACAGGAAAGAAATAAATGAACGGAAAGAGACAAATGTACGTAGAAGAGATACAAATATGTCCAAAGGTTGGTGGGGGGAACTAACAGTACGGGAACACACCAATCACCGCTACTTACTGCATACAAACACAGAGCATGACAAGGAACTGCAAAACCTAGGCGTACTTCCGATACACCAGCAGCGTATGCACAGCTTCAATAGCTCCCTAGCAAACATTCCCTACAAGGAACTAACAGCAAGGGATCGTATCAATCACCAGATACGTACACTGACAGGAGTAGAAAGTAAACCTAGAGATGTCAGAGCCGTGTATATGTGTTAGGTAGAGAGTTTAACCGCACAGCTTCAATGGCTCCCTAGCAAACATTCCCTACAAGGAACTAACAGCAGGGGATCGCATCAATCACCAGATACGGCCAGCAACGTCACACACAACTGATGGAACTGCTACCAAATTTATAATGAATGCTTTAAATAATGAAGTACAGAAGGTGCTTTAAGCAAGCAATGCTAGAGGAACCTGATCGCCAAATGCCAAAGTGAATTAACGAGCAGCGACACGGGTGGGCCTAAGGCATATAATGAAAGACAACATAAAAGAATAAAGACAAGAGAATGCAGAACCGAGCATACAGATTGTATTCATAAGCGTAAGCACGGTTACAATAAGCACGGTAGTTCCCTAACAAACATTCCCCTTCCACCCTTTACAATGAATTTCGGATGGGCTTTTATAGCCCGAGTCCCACCCGTTACATTAATGGGCACGAGTCCCGACCAAACATGAGTCGACGAAGCGGCGAAAGAGCCGCAAATGCCGACCTTTTGTCGGATCGGGCTGTACCCGCAGCATGGTCTTCCTGGAAGTCGGTCGCCTACGTGGCGGAGTGCTGGGTAATTCTTCAAGTCGGCAGGCTTGCTAGTAGCTGGAGCAGGTGAAACCTCAGATCAGCTTTGAATGAGGCTATTTAACGCAGGCGGTGCAAGCAGCCCATGCTTATCCCTTTTGGTCGGCAGTCTTGGTTCAAATCCCGAAGTCGGACACTTGTCCGATGATGGGTTATGCTTGTGTGACACATGCCCGCCTTAGAGGGCGATCTATCCATCTTTGCTTGGGATCGGGGCTCCTTGGGATGCGTGCAAAAATCAGTGCGGTCGGGGAAGGCCTTCAAGCCTTGGTCAAATTCCGGGTTTGTTCCCCTACCGTACACTCGTCAAGGGCGCATTCCCGCTCCGTTGAGAAGTCGAATCGCGCACGAGCGAACACTGGTGTCTGCCGCCATATGGACCTGCTCCGGCATTTTACCTTTTTTCTGCATTGACCTGCCAGTCTGCCAGTGCAAGGTGCGCCCAGGAGGTGGGGCGAAGTACGCACTTCGCACCAAAACTGGGCGAAGTGCGCACTTCGCACCAAAACTGGGCGAAGTGCGAACTTCGCACCCAGACTTAGCCAATTTCAGATAGACCTGCTGGAAAGCTGGAAAATCAACTGGGGAACTCCAAGGAAAAAAGGGGGGAGAGAGAGAATGGGAAAGAAAATGAAAGGGAGAGAAGGGAGAAAAACGGAAGGAGGAAAAGAAGAGCAGCACTGTTACAAAACAACATTGAAGACATTGCACCCCGTGCAAAATGTGACAATAGTCACTTCCTTGGTAAGCCTCTTGAAGAGACTTCCAAGCCTCCTTGGTTAATGTAGTAGCAGAAATACGTGGAAATAAACTCTTGTCAAGAGCAGACTGAATATGTTAGAGGGCTAATGAAATCTTCTTCTTTGTTTCCCTTTTTGTTGTCCTATTATTTCCTTGTAATGTGTTCCAATCAGGCGGTTCTTCATAACCACTCTCCACTACCTCCCAAAGATCTTTTCCAATTTACAATGTTCTCATCTTTATGCTTCAATAATCATAATCTTGCCCGTTAAATTCTGGAATGGGTAATGAGTTGTTGAAGTTGGCCATTAGACTAAAGCAGCAACAAATGAAGTTTTTCTTCAATGAACTTGTCCAAGAATTTGATCAATTGTTAGACTGACCACAAACCCAAGTTTACTCAAACCCAAAAACCAACCAAGCTCTGATACCAAATGAAGTAAATGACCCAAAAACGAAAAGCACCAAAGTGCAGCAAAAACACAGCAACAAAAAAAAATTGCAACAGCACAAGACAGTCTAAATTTGAGAGACCAAAACTGCTCAGAATTTGATGAAATTTTGGGAGTGAATTCTAAACAAAAATACCTTTCCAACGGTGTATCACACGCAAAAAACGGAGCTATAAAACAAAAGTTGAAAGTTGACTGCAGATTTCAGAAAACAGGGACAGCAAGCATGTGTTTCACAAAATGAATGGATAGAATGTTGTCTTTCATTCCAAACGAACTTAGAAGTATTACAAAGTTTTTTTCACAATCTTCTACAACTACAATACTTTATTTTACATTTACAAGAGAGTAAATGATGTTACAACACTTCATTTCACATTCTAGGAAGTCCAACAGTCATGGTAACTCTTCAAGGCCTGTATAAACTTTTGGACTTCTTCAAATTCGTGGGAGAAATTTCGGTTTTCTCTTTCTTAGTCAGCATCAATCTCCAACACCCAAACCTCCCTTTGCCTTGGGCTGGCTTACTTTCTCCCAACCTACTAACGCCTATTTCCTCTCTCCTTTTACTCCTCCCCAAAAAAATTTCTAGCCATCTTGTCCAGCTCTTTCCATATGGTATGAGGGGCAGCAACTATAGAAAATTTAAAAATTGGCATGGCCTGAATGATTGACTGCAAAAAAGTTAATCTACCTCCAAAGGTTAACCATTTGTGAGACCAATGGTTAATTCTTTCTTTGATACGGTCCAAAAGATTCCTCCAGATAGCTATCTTCAGTTTTTTTAAATGCAAGGGGCCCTCAAATAGATCATTGGAAGAGATCTCCTCATGAATCCCAATATCTCTAAAATTTTGTCCCGAAGCCTTCAATCAAGATTGAAGAAGACCACTTTGGATTTCTTATCATTGATGACTTGGTTTGTGGCCCTAAGGTAAACATTAAGAGTATCTTTGATCATTCTTGCTTCCCTGAGGTTGGCCACTCCCATCAATCATGTGTCATCCACAAACTATAGGTGAGTCAAAACCTCCTCACCCACCTTGATACCTATTAGCAAACCCTGTTGTCTTCTCCTTAAGACGAGTCTACCCAAACCTTCAACCAATATGAAAAAAAGATAAGGGGAACAAGGATCTCCCTGACGAAGGCCTCTAGTGGCTCCAAATGATTGAAAGGGAAGACCTTTGATTAACACTAAGTATGTCGGAGTAGAGACGCAAATCATGACCCATTCTATCCAATCCTGAGAAAGGTCGAAGGCTGCCATCATCCTTGACAAGAAGCTCCACTCCACCTTATAATAAGCCTTTGACATATACAATTTTAAGAACATTCCTCTATTACCAGTTTTTTGCATTGAGTGGATTGCCTCCTAAGCTAGAACCACACCATCCAAGATTTGCCTGCCCTCTACAAAATCCCCTTGCTTCGAGGAGATAATGTTGTCTAGGAGAGGTTTGAGTCGCTCAGCCATTACCTTTGTGATTATTTTTGTATGACATTGCATAAGGCGATAGGTCTATAATCTAAAATATGCACCCCCTCCTCCCCTTTCGGAATTAAGGCAATGAATGTTTGATTTAATGCTTTAAGCATTCTTTTACTGCCTTTGGACTCCTCTATAACAGCCATTACATCCTCCTCCAAGTTGTCCCAGAAGATCTAAAAAAACTCAATCGGAAAGCCATCTGGACATAGTGTTTTTCCCGTACTCATTCCAAAGACTACCTTATTCAGCTGCTCTCTATCAATGGGTTTAAGTTGGGCCTGATTTTGTTCTTCGGAGACGATAGAGGGTATGACAGCAAGAACTTCTTTATGAGCCTCTTCGTCTTGTTAATGGTGATTCCGCCAGATTTAATCACAGGTCCCAATATCCAGGATCTTAATTAATTACAATATTAAAGCATTCAATTATCTGACCAATATCAATGGATATAACATTCATGAAATAACAATATTATTGATCAAATATGCAAGATCTTTGTTATAATCTGTCTTGTTGTTCAATACAATACATGGAGCTTTGTCTCCATAATATAACTTTAGAAGATGACTCTTCAATACTTGACTATTGCTCTCCTCACATATCCGGGAGATGCATCCTTTCCTATTCCTCACATATGACAAAACTCTTATGACTCTTGACTTTACGTCTTGCCACATATCATGTTTCCCCTCACTTGTATACTTGACACCTACACACATGACTCTTGATTTACTTACATGAAACATTGCACACTCACACTTTACATACTTGCACACTTTATTATATGACACTTATAAATTGCACTCCCTAATCTAATAAATACAAATGTACAAATGTGTCATGGGGGTAATTTAACATCTACCAAATAATGTAATATCCTCCAACACTTGCAAAATACCTTCCTGTTAGAAAATTTAGCAAAATTTTATGCAAGCAGAAAAAACACAATAATGTAGGAAAAACAGTAACACAAATTTTACGTGTAAAACCTGCAATGTGCAGGAAAAACCATGGGACAATGGCAGCTTGATCTTTTATTGATTTTGGCAGAATTTTACATTCACTCAACATTTACATGCAAGGGGTCATTCCCCTTTTATAGAAAAAACAAACTGTTTGTTTCCTCTCCCAAAGGAAGACTCCAAAAAACTGTTCGTTTCCTCTTCCAAAGGAAGACTCCAAAAAACTGTTTGTTTCCTCTCCCAAAGGAAGACTCCAGAAAATTGTTTGTTTCCTCTCCATAAGCTGCACCACCATGCACCTCTCTGTTGAAGAACATTGGAGATCTAGATATTGACTTCACCTCCTAACATTCTCCCACTTGAAGTCGATATACAGGAATTCTTTGCCTATGTTTTTCCATCCAAGTGCCAATTGCCCAATGTTGCCCATATCACATTTTCAGCAAGCCCAGAGAAGTTTTGCACCACTCAAACTTCTCTGTCTTGACCAGCTTAGTAAGCATATCTACAGGATTCACTTCAGTGTCGATTTTCTGCAACAGGATCCTACCTTCTTCCACCACATTTCTTATAAAGTGGTACTTGACATCAATGTGTTTCGTGCGATCATGGAATTTTGGGTTCTTCACTAGCTGAATAGCACTTTGGTTATCACAATGCAACGTAATTTTCCCCTGCATTACCTTGAAGTCACCCAAAAGTCGCTCTAGCCAAATTGCCTCTTTGTTGGCATGAGTCGTTGCAATATGTTATGCTTCGGTGGTTGACAAAGCCACCACAGACTACAACTTAGAAGCCCAACTCATAGCTCCACCAACAAAAGTGAAAGTATATCCTGTAGTGGACTTTCTCCCATCTCTATCTCCACCATAATCAGAATCCACAAAACCTTTAACTTGCAAACTATCCAATCCGTAGTAAATAGCAGCATCTAAAGTGCCTCTTAAATATCTGAATATCCACTTCATCGCATTCCAATGCTCCTTACCAGGATTTGCCATCTACCGGCTAACTACTCCCATTGCTTGGGCAATATCCGGTCTGGTGCTCACCATGGCATACATGAGGCTTCCTACTACTGATGAATACGGTACACGAGACATGCTTGTCTTCTCTGCTTATGTTCTAGGACACTGGTTGGAAGACAATTTTAAGTGTGAAAGAAGTGGGGTACTAACTGGTTTTGCATTCCGCATATTGAAGCACTGCAGAATCTTTTCTATATATGACTTTTGACTTAACCAGATCTTTCTTCCTTTTCTGTCCCTGTGTATCTTCATCCCCAAAATTTGGTTTGTTGCTCCTAAATCCTTCATTTCAAATGTCCTAGCCAATTGAGCCTTAAGATCAATGATTTTCTTCATGTTGGGGCCTGCAACCAGCATATCATCAACATACAATAGCAAAATAATAAAACTATCATCATCAAACCTCTTATAGTATCCACAATGGTCAGCTTCACTCCTGCTAAAACCTTGGCTCTTCATGAAGGTGTCAAATTTTATGTACCACATCCTTGGCGCCTGTTTCAACCCATATAGAGATTTCTTCAGTCTGCAAACCAAATGCTCTTTGCCTCTTTCTTCATAGCCCTCAGGTTGATCCATATAAATCTCCTCCTCAAGATCACCATGCAGGAAAGCAGTCTTTACATCAAGTTGCTCCAGTTCTAAATCCTGTGTTGCTACAAGTGCAAGTAAAACTCTAACAGTAGTCATCTTCACAACTGGAGAAAAAATTTCATTAAAGTCTATACCTGACTTTTGCACATAGCCTTTTGCCACCGAGCAAGCTTTATAGCGTTCCAACAACCCATCATTTTTTTTCTTCACTTTGTACACCCACTTGTTTCCAACAGCCTTTCTTCCAAGTGGGAGATCCACAAGTTCCCACGTTTTATTCTTGCAAAGTGCCTCGATTTCCTCCTCCATGGATTTCCTCCACTTTTCTGCATTCTCGGACTCTCTAGCTTCCTAAAATGAACTAGGCTCACCATCATCAGTTAACAAAGCAAAAGAGGACTGATAAACATGAGAATACCTTTCCGGACACTTTTGTGGACGTATAGATCTTCTAACCCAATAATTTGTTGATTGTGGCTCTTGGTCTTGTGACTGTTGTGGCTGCTCTACTTGTTGTTCTGCATGTTGGTCAAAAATTTCAGCATGCTGGTCAAAAAATTTCAGCATGCTGATTTTCATTTTCATCTTCGTTCATGTCTACTTCAACTAGTACAACATTAGGTGTTTTTTGTACCTCCTTCCTTTGCATGGATTTTTCATCAAAAATAACATCTCAGCTAATAATTACCTTGTGGGCAGTAGGATCCCACAATCTATACCCCTTTACTGCATCTCCATAGCCGAGAAAAACACATTTGCTTGACTTTGGGTCAAGTTTGGACCTTTTTTCTTTAGGCACATGGGCAAATGCATCACAGCCAAAGGTACGCAAATGACAGTAACCAAATGGCTTACCACACCAAACCTCCTCTGGAATCTGTCCATCCAATGCAGTTGTAGGTGACTTGTTAATGAGGTAAACAGTTGTATTAACAGCCTCTGCCCAAAACCTCTTATCCAACATGGATGCGCTGAGCATGCTTCTTGCACGTTCCATGATTGTGCGATTCATTCGCTCAGCCACACCGTTTTGTTGTGGAGTATATGGTACAGTCTTCCGGTGCTTAATTCCTTCCTGCGTACAAAATTTATCAAATTCCTTGGAGAAATATTCAACCCCATTATCTGACCTAAGACATAAAACAGGCTTGCCCAAACTTTTCTCTACTCGAGCTTTGAACTCTTTAAATTTCTGCAAAGCTTTCGACTTCTTTTTCAGAAAATAAACCCACACTCTCCTAGAATAATCATCTATAAAAGTCAGAAAATAGATGGCACCATTTAAGGACTGAGTGGGGACTGGTCCAAATATATCCGAATGTATAAGTTGCAGAAAATCAGAACTCTTACCAAGGCTTGCAGTAAACCGAACCCTCTTTTGTTTACCAAAAATACAATGCTCACACAAATCTAAATTGCAAGACTTAATCCCAGAAATCATACCTTTGTCATGCAGAATTTTCAGACCTTTTTCACTCATATGGCCTAGGTGTTGATGCCATAGCATTACTGCACCCTGAACAGAAGTTGTTGTTGTTGCATGGTTTGTCACCGTATCACCGCATAAATGATATAGGGTCCCATAAGATTCTGTAATGAGCCAAAAATAAAAACGGAAACACCCAATACACAGATCTTGCAAATAATTGAGAAAATGAGACAATTTTTGGAATTTTTATTATTTTCTTCAAATACCCACAAATGAAATACGATAAATATTATCTGGATTCACACATACAACACATATAACAACTAGAATGAATTCACAATCACAAATCTGACTATTATGGATGACAATTACAGTCACAATGTGCATACATATGGGATGTGCACCTGGATACCAAGAATTGCATAGAAGAAAACCTCAAATTTGCTGCAGAGGACACCACTGACTGAACGCTGCCAATCTAGGGTTTGAGAAACCCTTTTCAACACCCAAAATATGCTATACTGGCACACACAGATGGGATGTGGGCTGCTGGATGACAAAACTACCCAAGAACACACTGAATTCTGATGGAAATCACCTCCAATAGGGAATGTCTATCTGCTGAATGCAAAAGTATCCTTCACAACCTGAGAACTGCCTTAGAATGGCCGTAGAAAACCTCCAAGAATGGACGCTGCCCTCATTGACTGTAATTCACACTTACAACTGCACAAATGCACAAATATTATCCCCAATGCTGATCGGTTCACTTAAGGGACACACAATGGCTCAACACATTCACAAAATACCATATAATCACTCCACACACATGTAATCTCAGACCCAAATCTGATAATCCTTCACTAAACTCCCACAATGCTACCAAACCCTCGGAAGGAATTCACATTCCATCCGGAAGAAGAATAAATCTGGAAACACCTGGAAGCCCTCTCGTAGTGCACAGGTAAACCCTAACTGGATTTACTCCTCAACTCAATAGATGAGCACCTCTCACTCCACTGAATTGGAATTCTTCAATCAACCTTGAGCAACTCCCGAAGGCAGAGAAAAGAAGAGTTTTCATCACATAACATAACATAATGAGAATAGAGGGCGTTCCACCTTTTATATTTCCATGTTATATTTTCTCATTATGTGGAGCCCATTACTTAAGCTATTATTTGCCTAAGTCATTTTATTAAAAATACCACAATAATATAAACAATAATAATTATTTATATTTTGCACACTTATAATAATAAGAAATAAAATAAAAGATATTTTATTTCTCTTCACACTTTAAATATAAAATTATTATTTACAATATTTACACGCATGACCTTATTTTCCAAAATGGGTCATGACAGATTCTCCCTTTGCTACTACAATAGCTCCTCTGGTAATTTTGCAATAGTTGTTACTGAAAGTGACAGAATACCCTAGCTTATCCATCATCTTGATTGAGAGCAAATTCTTCCGCAAATCTAGCACATGTCGCACATCACATAACATCCTTTCTCTACCATCGTCCAGCCTGATCCTTATGTCCCCTCTTCCCACAATTTCTAAAGGGTGATCATCACCCAAGTAGACCTTCCCACCACTATATGGCTAATATTTGTCAAACCAGTCTCTGTGAGGAGACATTTGGAAAGATGCACCCAAGTCCAAAACCCAGGTATATAAAACAGATATTTTGTTGCTAATACAGAAAACCTCACATGTTGCCATCTCTCCAAAATTTACTGTACTAGCCTCAGCTAATGGCTGAAATTGCTTTTCACCATTTTTTTCCTTTTTTAGCTGCCAACAATCCTTCTTTGAGTGCCCTGGCTTCTCGCAATGCCAGCACTTCCCTTTCAGCTTGCGTCCTTTAGACTTAGATCTGTACTGTGATCTACCTTGTTGACTCCTCTCAAAATATCGACCTCTCATAGCTAGGGCTTCATTGGTTGAGGGTTCTAGAGACGTTTTTTGCCTCAACTCTTCTGCCAACAAAGCGGCTACCACATCATCAAATTTTAGAATTCTTGATGATGAATTGCTGATGGTCATCACCAAATGATCCCAATTTTCCTGGAGGGAACAAAGTAGGGTGATAGATCTGTCCTCATCCTCCATCTTCACATTTACTGAAACCATTTTACTGATAAGGGTATTAAACCCATTCAAGTGATCTGCCACAGATGAACTCTCCTTCATCCTTAGGCTTTAAAGTTGTTTTTTCCAAAAAACCTTATTTGTTGCAGATTTCGTCTCATACAACTTTTCAAGCTTCTTCCAAAGGGCTTTCGCGGTCTTTTCTTCAACAACATTGAACAAGACAGAGTCCGCTAGGCATAGACGGATTGTAGAAACCACATTCCTGTCCAGTGTTGCCGACCCCTCATATTTCATGCTGCTTGGTTTACTCGCGACCCCTTTCAAGGCTAGGGCTTGGTCATTTTGAACCAATAAATCCTCCACCTTCATCTTCCATAGGGCGAAGTTCCTACCATCAAACTTTTCAATCTCAAACTTGGTTACACTTCCAGTCATTGTTGCAGCTCCCACTCGCACAAAACCTTAGGCTCTAATACCAGATGTTAGAAAATTAGCAAAATTTTATGCAAGCAAAAAAACACAATAACGTAGGAAAAACAGTAACACAGATTTTACGTGGAAAACCTGCAATGTGCTGGAAAAACCACGGGACAATGGTAGCTTGATCTTTTATTGATTTTGGCAGAATTTTACATTCACTCAACATTTACATGCAACGGGTCATTCCCCTTTTATAGAAAAAACAAACTGTTTGTTTCCTCTCCCAAAGGAAGACTCCAAAAAAGTATTCGTTTCCTCTTCCAAAGGAAGACTCCAAAAAACTGTGCGTTTCCTCTTCCAAATGAGGACTCCAAAAAACTGTTTGTTTCCTCTCCCAAAGGAAGACTCCAGAAAACTGTTTGTTTCCTCTCCATAAGGTGCACCACCATGCACCTCTCTACTGAAGAACATTGGAGATCTGGATATTGACTTCACTTTATAACACTTCCTTGAACACTTTAGCAAAATAATCCATTGAATGGAAATGCATGCCTAGGATCGTATCAAAGGAGAGCATATTCTCATCCTGAAAAGCTTCCATCTTGTTCTTCTATCTCCTAGCACAAGCAGCCCGATGGAAAAATTTGATGTTTCTGTCACCTTCCAATAACCAAGTAGTTCTTGCTCTCTGTTTCCAGTAGAACTCCTCTTGGTTGTCAATGTCCTCAACCGCTTTACGCAATTCATCATCCTCTTCTTTGAGTTGCTTTGTAATTTTTTTTTCCTTGAAGATTTTTTGCACCTAATCTCATCTGACCACCAATGGAGCTCTTTGGGCCTAGAAGTCCGACCGGTTAGCTTGCCTACATCATTTCAGTTGATCCTTGACATAATGAAGCTACTTGTGGAATCTAGACATTTTTGTCCCATATGTTGGGCATCCCTCTTCCCACCACTGTGGGATTTTCTTTTGAAGTTCCTCCTTTTGTAACCAGAAGTTTTCAAATTTGAATGGTTTATGGTGCTACCCTGTCTTGACCCCCCCTCCAACAAAATGGGGAAATGATCCAAGACCGGACCCTCCAAAATCTGAAATTTTAGATTCCATTTCACAAATGCCTCCTCTAAAACCAAAAAACAGTCTAACTTCACCTTCTTGCTATGTGGCTCCCTCCTCTTATTAGTCCAAGTATAGTTGGTTCCAAGACATTTAATATCTATCAAGTGTAATGCATGGACCTGGGCAATCATAAGCTGATTCCGTGAGTCCAAAATTGGAGTTCCCCCTTCCTAGTCTCTAGATGATAATTCAGCATTAAAATCCCTAACAACAATCTAGTCTAACTTCTCCCTCGAGACTCTCATATTATGCACCGCTTTCCATTGATAAATCTAACCATCTAGTTTTGAGCCTCGTAGAAATTTGTGATTAAAACCTGCTCAGTTGTCACATTGTTCCTAAAATGGGATGTGAGGACACCCCTCCAAGCTATATGTTCTATTGTCGTCCATTCAAGAGAGTTCCAAAAGGTAACTATCCCCCCTGAGGCCCCTTGGAAAGCCACACTTCCATATGACCAGTACCCCTCCACGGTCTATTTACTATTTTATACACGAGATCCAGCAACATTTTCGTCTCTAGATAAACAAAAAAATTGTTTTACTTTTCTCTCAAAGTCTACAAACAACAAATTGATGGTTATGTTGTTTAAACCCCTAATATTCCATGATTGTATAATTATTGGTTACCTTGATACCAGTAAGAGTCTATTGTCCTCACTAATCCCCCAATGACTAGTTTGTCTCCTTGAGATGCTATCAATTCCTTATTTGATTTTCTACCCACTCCCTGAGAGTTGATATTCTTTGATCTCTTCTCCACCTGGCTAATCCCTAGAGTTGGCTTTTCTCTATTCTTTTCTGCCACACCCATGATGACATCCTTTACTATCGGTTGCTCCTGGTTATACAATATCAATGCCCTTGCAATCTCTGATTGTGGTAACTCATTATTACATGCTTTAAGATAGGAGGAGCCGAAAGAGGGGCTTTGTAATGTCCCTTTCCTATCCAGTCAGTGGATCACATGGAGCTAGCCTACTCTTGGGTTCCCGTAGGCTATGTCAGGTGTTGGGGAGCCCATTGGAGGGTTTGCAGTCGTCTTCGAGTCTTCGAGAATGCTTTTAGTTGCCAGCTTTTTGGGTCAATCCGAGCCTTGGAGTATGGACTTACTATTTTTAGTAAGTCGGTGGATTAGGGTTTCGGACATATTGGACGAGTATAGTGAGATTCTTTGGCGAAATGGGTGTCCGAATCTATTTCTAGTTTGTGGATTGGATGGCGAGAGGTTAGAGTTTTTAATGGACGAAGTTTAATTATATTAAATTAAATTAAATATTTAATTTAATATAGTTTACTTGAATATTTTTATAAAATGGAGTTATGAGGTTATTAAAAAAGTCACTTAAGTTATATTATAATGTTATAAAGTGACTTATTTTCCTAGCAAAAAAATGGGATGCCACTCATATGAATCTTATAATGTTTTATTATGTAAATAAAGTGAAATTTAAAAAAAAAAACATTATTAATTCATATTTTACCCACCAAGGAGGTCGACCCATTGGAGAAGTTATAAAAGCACATCCAAGGTTTCATTTTGGGCATTCTTGTCTTGTTATTTACTGAAGCAAACATTGTGGAGACTTGCAGAGTTTTCTGGCAAGGGTTTTCAGCTTGTTCGGAAACGAAATCCTCCAGCAAGGACATCACTTTCGGGATTGGAAGACATCCTTAGAGTGATTTAGAGCATTTCCGTGACAGGGAATGTATTATCCTTCGATTGCAGGTGATTCTTGAGGGTTTTAGAGGAACAAACATCAGATTAATTGCAGATACATTTTTATTGGCATCATTTCAGCAAAGGTCATACCTTTCAAGCCTATTTTCAGAGAATTTCATTGGGATTCGAGCTAGGGTTTGTGAGCATTAATTTGGGTGCCATTCTCCTACAGACCTAGCGTGGATTTTGAAGTTGGTTTCAAGGGTTTTCAGGCAGATTTGAGTATAATCTTTGTTGTTGTACTTTTCCGGTACCTGTCCGTACAGTTTCAGCAGTTGATGTGAAAGTTTTGGGGCTGAAAAAAACACCATTTTGCATGTGGGTATTGACAGAGTTGGAACAACAACAAATGGGTATGTTTAATTTGATATTTTGAAGACATTTACCCATCTGAGTATTCTAAATAATTGCTGTAAACTTGCATATTTGAAATTATAAGATTCTTGATTGAGGGTTTCCTCAAGAAAGCTAAATATTCAGTGTTGATGCTATTAAACCTATTGCATGTTTATGGGTATTGCATAAAATTGATTATTCAGTGCTTAAATCATCTAGGTATCATTGCATGTTATAGTTATGGTTTCTACTCACCTGGGTATTAATGCATGTAGCAAATTAAGTCATAGTTTTGCAAGACAAATCAAAACACAGAAAAAAAAATTATCCAGATTTGGGGTGGATTATTACGAGCTTGAACATGACTGTTATTGTTTTTATTATTTCCATCCACTCCTTCCATGAGTTGTTCTTCTTCCTACTCCACTAGTGTCTTGAAGATCTCATACCTATTTAAGGGCTTGGGTTAGGTTTGCTCTTTACCATTTTTTTTTTTTGCCTTCTCCTTCTTTTGGGTTGTTCAAAACCATCTTCCTATGCTTCTCCTCCCTAAGAAATGTTGGTTGCTTCTTTAGTAATTGTAGACTTACCCTTCTTAGGAAGATTTGGCATTCCTAGAGGAGCCCCCATTTTTGTAATCATATTGTTTGCGTAGGATCGGGCCAAATGCTCATATTTGTGGCAAACTCTACCCCTGAAAGGCAGCGTCTCATAATCTAGTTGTTGAATCCAAGTTCGAGTTCCACTTCTACCGACAAAGGCTGGCTAAGATCCATTTCAACGCATAATCTAGTATAGACGGTTGTGTTTCCTTCCATTATGTCTCTAGATACACCCAAATATCTTCTAAGGAAATTATTGATGATTTCCAATACCTGCTCACTCCAAAACTCCATTGGGAGTGCATACAATCGAACCCAAACCGGGATAGTAGTGGGTTCAATTCGGGAATCAAATCCCACTTTCCAGGGTTAAACAAATAATCTTGTTGGGCCATGATTCCTCTCTTCTAATTTGAAAGCCTTATTTTTGTCAACAAGTGAGGAAAGACTGACAATAAAATATCCATTACTAATAAACGACAAAGAATAGTCACCAGGAGACTCCCAATTCTGCCGAACCCATGAATGCAAAACATTCAAGGTAGGGCACATACCTATGAATTTACAGATTAGGTCATGATTGGCTCTATATAAGACCGTTTCTTCTACTATACCCTACTCTATCACGATCTTTGACCTTGATTCCAACTGTGGTAAGCATCCATTGAATTTTTTAGATGTGGCCTTGATTCCGACTGTGGTAAGCATCCATTGAATTTTTTAGATGTTGATCTTTTTCCAACAGCCTCAAAGAGTATTTATAACGCAGTTTTTTTTTATGCTTCTTGAGTCTCTATTGGAGATTTTTCAAACAATTGTGCAAACGAACTGTGTCTATCTAAGAGAGGATGTGGAGCCAACCCATTAGGCCCTCCTGAGGTAGCATTATCATCTTTGATTTTGCAACCACTAGAAAATCTTTCGTCTACAACTTTGTCTACGCAGTCGATGCCCTAGTTTTCCCTTCCAGAGCCGTTGTCTTTATTATTTTTTTTTAGAATTGACAATCTGACAATCATTCATCCGGCTTCATCTCAAATTTAAAATAAAAAATTTTAGAAGAGATTTGCCACTTTGTCAAAACGTCAGTATGCAATTCCTCATTGTTGCCCAGTATATTTCAAATCTCTTTACGGAACAGCTCCCAACAGCACAATAATTGGAAGAAAAACAAAATTGTAGGTAATGGTTTAGAGTATCTCTCATGATAGTCCTTGATGACTCATTATGTCAGCTGAAACAGCAGTTGAAGAGAAATCGGGTAACAACTGTCTCTGCAGTCGTACAAACTCGTTAAATAATTTCTTCCGTATATGGAATGCAGTTTATGTCAAAATTGGAGGAAAGAAACGAAACTTTACTTTTTTTTAATCTATGATTTGTTAGTAAGAATGGTACGACGTGCCTGTGTTTTAAGTTTCTGAAATGACGCTCCTCCTGCCACTGGAGGGCCTGGCAGTCCATCCAGTTGCGATCTTGATGGCGCCACTGTTGCTGTTGCCCATGCCACGCTTCCTCCTCTTCGCGGAAGGCATTGTTCATGCTTGTCTCCGTTGCCCTCACCACTCCTTGCACCACCTCTGCGCACGCCCTCCTCATCGTCTCCAAACTTTTGTTTGCTTGCCACCATGCTAAATACAGTTACCTGCACTTCCTTCGCACCAGCTTCGGACCAGTATAGTCCTAACTACTACCTTCTTCGACCGATGGAGCATAGTTGACTTATTTACTTAATATATATTTATTCAATCAAAATTTATTAAAATATTAAAATATATATTTATAGTTATTAAAGTATGTGGAATGTACAGCTCAGTTTTTATTAAATTTAAACTTAAAACTTTTTATTCAAAATTTTAAAGTCTAACAAATAATATTTTTAATTAATTAAATATTTTTTTATTCAATTAAAATTTATTAAAGTTAAGTTATTAAAGTATAGAATCAAAGTAGCGGCGACAAGATTTTTAATCCACATCAGTTGTAGAAGGTTTGAAGTTAGGCAGCATCGGCTCTAGAGGATTTTTAATTCACAGTTGAGTCAGACGGCGGTGACTATAGAGGGTTTGAAACCACGCAACTGTAGCGAGGTAAGTTCCAACATCTCTGATTTAGTGCTTGAAATTATTTAGGTTCTAAGAAAGTTTGATAGAGAGCAGGAAAGAACATATCAATAGTATAGAGATGGTTTGATAATGGAAGTAAGGAAACAACAATTAGAAGAACAAGTAAAAACCATAAGACAACTGATCACCATCAATTTATACACTATTTCAATCAGCGAAGCTAATGAAACACAAGGATTGACATATCCAAAAGCAATACGGCATACAACAATACTACCATCTGATACACCCAAAGAAGGAATGGAAAAACCCATATATGTCAATGCGAAACAAAACTGGAGAATAATAAGACGTCGACAAGCTTGAACAAGGGCAACAACAATGAAGAGGACTAATTGAAAAATAACAATAAAGAATATTCTTCCACATAAACATATGGAGAATAAGGAACAATCAAATGCACTAACCATCATAGAGCAGGGAAATCAGTCAAACCAACATAAGGGACAAAAGAAGGAAGACAAAAGAGACGGAGGCAGAACGGCGACATACAAGAACACAAAAGGAAAAACAAGCAAGGATAAAAAAAAAAAAAAAATGAAAGCAATAAAACATTTAGTGTGGAAAGTGCAGGTCACCAAATTGAGTTTCAAGATAGGGAAGAAATTTACAGTCCCACAACCACACCACTCATGTGGGCACCAAGACTTTATGTGCAGGAGCTAATGAAGATGAAAGAGAAACTTGAGAGCATGGAAATGAGGGAGAAAATAAGAGATTAAATTAGATGAGGTCATAAACATCAATCAGAGGTTGGAAAAGGAAAACAACCAACTCAAGGAGCAAGTGTCAAAGCTACAAAACCTTGTGAACATGGGTCAACGTGAATGGCATGTCCTCAAACAAGCCATCCACTCCCCAATCAATGATACAATAGAGGTGGAAAAAATAAATGCAAGACAAATAAAAGAGGTACGGGAAACACTCTAAAAGAAATAAACAAGAGAAAATGAGCTGAGAAATTAATTAGCAAAGGCTAAGTCATGGTCTCAAGTAGTAAAAGAACCGGTCAACCAGCAGAAAGAGTTGATAGAGAAGCTAATAAAAATTCAAATAACAAAAGAGAAATAAAGACATGAAGTTATCAAACATAATCATCAAAGGGTTAAAAGACTATGGGGATAGGGAAGACACAAACCATTTAATCAGGGACTTCTTGTCATATCGGTAACAATGGAAAGGTCAGGTCAAACAAGTAGGCAAAATTTGCAAGCTGGGAGAAGGAGGTAGAGATAGGTATATTTGGATCACATCAATGAGCTATGAGGATAAAACAAGGTTACTAAGAAACAGAGGCATGTTGAGAGGGTCACAATTCTATTAATATGATGACCTAACCTTTCTACAGCAAGAAGAAAGAAATAAGGAATGGGAAAAGGTGAGGGCAGCAAGGAATGAAGGGAGATGGGCATATTTAAGAATTAAAAAGGTGTACATCACATCTAAACAAACCCAAAATAAATAGGGAGTATGTCCCGCCCGAGAACATCTTACAATGGTAAGTTGAAACTGTAGAGGTTACCCTTGGAGAAGAGGACCCGGGTTAGGGCTCATTGCTGGAGACAAAGATATAATCATCCTAACATAAACACATGAACATGATGGATGTAAAACTCTAGACTTTGTGGGATACAAGAAAATAGCAATATGAAATAAAGCAACATAAAATGGTAAGAGGTAGGGGGTATTATGTGAAGAACACAAGCTTATACTGAGAGGGGGAGTGAACAATATAGCGCCCTATTTTTACTTTCTTTCCAAACCAATATCAATTAGTGTCCTTAATTGCAATAACCAAATATAACAGTGTGCATTAATGACATAGATAACAATAGTAAACAAGTGCACAAATCACCACACACAATTGAGACACAAGATTTAACATGCTTCTCCCAATGTGGGGTACTCCATAAGATAATCTCCTTATAATATTTCACACAGAAATAAGGATCCTTATCCCAATACAAATGATTACTTTGATCTACTCAAAGCTAGGCAATACACTGATATGCTCAGGTAGGCAATACACTGATCTGCTTTAGCAATCTCACCAAGAAATTGCCCAAAACTGCTCTAGAAAGCTCACTAAGAACTTGCCCAAAATCTGCTCAACAAGCTCACCAAGAACTTACTCAAGATCTGCTCAACAAGCTCACCAAGAACTTGCTCAAAATATGCTCAACAAGCTCACTAAGAACTTGCTCAAAATCTGCTCAACAAGCTCACCAAGAACTTGCTCAAATCTGCTCAACAAGCTCACCAAGAACTTGCTCAAAATCTTCTCAACAAGTCTCAAAAGCCTTCTCAAAGGCTCAATCAATCATACATAAAAATTACCACAAATTTGTCCACAAATTTATCCCAAAAGCCTTCTCAAATGCTCAACCAATCATGCTCAAGTAGCACTCAAATCTCATCCACAAATCTATGAAGGCAAGGCTCAATGATGAATTTAACAATGAATGGAAATGCACTCTACAATGGATGACAACAATGATCCACAATGATCTCAAATCAAATCAATCTCAACTCAACTCAAGTCAATCTTAACTCAACTCAAATCTTATAGAAGCATAAAGAGAATTGTTAGAGACTCAATATGTTCTAATCTCAAAGCTCAATCTCAACCCAAATCAATCTCAACTCAACTCAAGTCAATCTTAACTCAACTCAAATCTTATAGAAGCATAAAGAGAATTGTTAGAGACTCAATATGTTCTAATCTCAAAGCTCAATCTCAACCCAAATCAGAATTATAGAATTGTTTGTTTCATGGGACTTGAACAATCACCTCACACAATCACTTGACTAAGATCAATGAACTCAACTCAACCAATCACCACAAGGGACAACTCTTTCTTACAAAACCCAAGTCCAAGCATGTATCAAATGTTTCCAACAATATGTAATATGATATACTTTCAAAAGGAGAAACACCAAAAATATCTCATTTTCTAAACATGCATCACAACCCTTATTCCTCCTAGGGCAACTTTAGAAAAAATAAAATATATTAAAAAAAAATTATTAACTTGCCTCTGTCCCCGACAGGATTCGATCTCATGATGTCTCCTTGCTCAGCGTCTTAACCACAGCCAACCTGTCGTTGGGCCACACGCCCTCACGTGTCCAAAGGGACACGAACAAAAACAAATACTGTAAACTTTTGCACCCTTCGAAAAACTTAACAACGCTTTGAGCTCTTCAACAAAGCAAATAATCATGACGGGACTCGATTGCAGGACCTTCTGCGTAACACAAAGCGCACGAACCGCCAGGCCAAAGATGCCTATGCGTCTTATTAAACTCTGCAAACGATTTTTCAATAGACCAAAGTCACACTTCTCTTTCTTTTTGCAATTCGTTCCCCAATTGAAGGCATTCGAAAAATAAGCGCTGGGGTTCATAAAGTCTAAGCTTTTGTTGGCATATATATATGCCTTTCCTCTTTCTTTAGACGTCGGCACTATAACTTAATATAGCCTTTCCTCCTTTTTTAGTGAGCGCTATAATTAATATATTTAATTTTAAATTTTAAATAATTTAAAATTTAAACTAAATATTTAAAATTAAATATCTTCATCACTAGGGCACCTTTTTCGATGAAACGAAAAGCCAACCTGGGTTTTAAGAAAAACCCATTTCAAATCTACCATCCATGGTTTTAAATAAAACCTTTTATTTTTCCTGCCTTGGTTTTCACAAAAATCTTGTAAATTTTCATGCTCTCCAAAATATCATAAATGTTTATTTATGAAATGCTTTGGCCACCAAAACTCAATGTGATCCATGTGACATCAATGATACATGTGACATCAATGACAACATAAAATAACTCAAATTGCCAACATTATGATTTTTAACAAAAGAGGAGTGAGATAGGGTCATTAAAATTGAAAAACAAAATGAAAACAAACATTACATTTGGATAAAGATCCTAAAAAATATGTTATTTATTAGCATAGCAACATGTTATTTTGCTCCCAAGAATTCTAAATTTTATAAGAAACATGACCTTAATAGAGAAGACTCATACTCCTCCCTGAAAGAGACATTTTGACATACAGTAAGTTGGGGGAGATTATATTAATTAGAGACTTCAATGCAAGGACAACAAATAAGCAAGCTAACATTCTAGTAGGTAACGAAGATATTGAGATTAATCCTCTTTGGATGCTAGAAGAGGAAAATCAGTAGTGGACCAAGACTTTAGAAGATGAGCATGGGGCTATCACGCAATATGGAGAAGAGTTGTTAGGCCTTTGCAGCATACACAACTTGGTTATTTGCAATGGGATGAAAAGTTGGAAAAATTTAGGAAAGTATACATGCAAAACATATAAGGGACAAAGTGTAATAGATTATGTAATATGCTCACAAAATTGCATATCAAAAATAGAGGAGCTAGAAGTGGAAGATTCCTCGGTGGAACTTGAGTCAGATCATAACACAATTGTTATGAAACTTCAAATGCAATGAGACAAACCAAGGAAAAAACACATGCAAGGCAATCAAAACAAACTTCCTCACAAGGGAAACATTATCTTAACAGAAGGAAATCGATAGAGTTTCAGGACAACATTGAAGAACAAGTTATAGGAAAGGGAAAGAAAGGGACTACCTCGCAGTAACAAAGATTACAATAAGAGTGAATGGTTAATGCATGCTATCCAAGAAGCTCTAAACAAATACAAAAGAGCTAAACCTAGAAAGAAAGAAAGAAATAGCTTTCCAACCAACCTGTGGTTCGATGAATATTGCAAGGAAGCGTTGAGATTACTAAAGGAACCAACGGGTAAAACAAGAGCAAACAGAAAAGCATATGAGAAACTAGTAAGGGTAAAAAAAGAAGAATGCACTAGAACAAAGAGGAAATAACTAATTTACTTAAGGAAGCATGAACCCAAAAAAAATTAGAAGGAACTAAGCGTGAAAAATATGCAAACTGAAAATAATATAACAGCTACTCAATGGTTGGAGTATTTAAAATAATTGTATGAGCGTAGTAACCAGCATAAGACACCCCATACTATCATTGTCAAGAAAGAACTTTTCACAAATGAAGACATTATTCAAGGGATAAAAAAGTTAGCAATTGGTAAAGCCAGTGACATAGATAATCTTCAGGCAGAGCATATAAAATGGGGGGTAGATATTCTTGCACCACAAATCAAAGTTCCCTACAAAATGGACAACTAGCTTGACCATTCCTTTGTTTAAAAGTAGAGATGTAAATAATCCCTCAAACTATCGAACTATCACGATCAACCCTCTCTTTGCAAAGTTGATTGGGAGTATGATAGAGTGTAGGATCAGAAAATGGGTGGAAGAAAATGGAAAGAGAGCAAAGGGACAAGCGGGTTTTAGGCCCAAGCACTCAACTATTGATCACTGTATCATGCTTAGACACATAGTGGAAAAAATATGGGATAAAAAAGAGGAGGTTTTTTGTTGTTTTGTAGACTTCAAAAAGGCATTTGACACAGTGCCAAGGAAAAAATTATGGAGAAAAATGGAAGGGCTAGAGGTTTCAATTCACTATAGGGTAGTAATTCACATATTATATGAGCATGTAAATGCTAGAATCAAAATGCAGGAAGGGTTATCTAAATGTTTTAGGAGTGACATAGGCATCAAACAAGGTTGCCCTCTATCTCTAACATTATTTGGGTTGTACATTGACAAGTTAGAAGAATAGATAAACAAATTTGGGGGAGAGGGTGTGCACTTAGCCAAATATGTGGTAAAACTTCTAATGTATGCATATGATGTAATTATTGTGGCCGAAACAACTAAAGATCTAGAAGATCACCTTCGGGCTCTAGAACTCTTTTGTAAGGAAGTTGGGATGCAGGTGAACACGAGCAAAAAAAAATCATGATTTTTTCAAAAAAGAAGAAGAAGCAACATCTCGAATTTTAGTTTGGAGGAGAATCTCTCGAGGTAGTGGTAGAATACAAATACCTAGGCATATAATTTCATGACAAGCTCAATTAGAATACTTGAAGGATGAAAAGAACTCTAAGTGGTTGGAGAGTGCTATATGCACTTCAATATTAGTGTAGGAATATCGATTTGTGGAATTGGAAGACCACCAAGGTCTTATTTGGCCTACTTGTCACACCGATTGTGTTGTATGGTTGTGAGGGTGTGGGCCAATGGCACGACAAATACAAAATGGAGGCAAATAGAAAGGATTCAAAAATATATAATTACAAATTTTCTTATAATTAAGGCCACAATCCCTTATGGAAATTTTCTAGCTAAAACTAGAATGTTCCCTTTAGAGGCAATTGTTATGACCCAGTTGTTATGTTACTTGAAAAAAACATAAAACATGAAAAACAAGATATGGCTTAGGGTAGTTAGGGAGGAAGAGTTGCATAGGCGAAAGAACACATGGATGAAACAAAATAAAAAATAGATGAAATGTTGGGAAATCAACATAAATGAATGTCAAAATTTAAATAATGACGTAAAAAACTATGTGAACAAAAAGTTTAGAAGTGGAATGTGAAAATATGCAAGCAAGAAAAGACAATACTATTTTGCAAAGTTTAACCCAACGTATGACCACAAGGAAAAACATATATAGGTGTTGAAATCAAGTGGAGAGAAAAAATCCTCATTGCTTAGATAAGGACTAGCTCTCATAGGCTTAGATGTGAAACAAGGAGATGGACAACACCCAAGGAACAATGGGAAGAAAGGATATATACTCTTTGCATGGAAGGATATATCTATCCTTCTGCACAATGAAAAATACAGAGAGAGATTTCCGAAACAGAATGACAAATATAATATATCGAATAAGAATTTGCAGCGAAAGAATAAAAATAATTAAATGCCACTTGAGGTGGGCACACCCTCGCCGTATAGGCCAATGCGAATAACGCAAATGAATTTAGAAAATAAGATTGATGATTTCAAATAAACTATTGTGAATCAATATATACTAAATATTAAACACTTGGAAAACATAGCCGACGCAGGCTATGTTTGGAATGTAACATGACTCCCCTCCTCGAAAAGCTTTGTCCTCAAAGCTGGAAATGTCTGGAAAATACTGTCAGGTTCCCATGTGGCATCCTCCTCTGGTAAATCTTGCCATTTGATGAGAAATTCTTGAATCTGACGTGATCGCAGTCTTCGTATTCTGTGTTGTAGTATATCTTCAGGTTGGAGATGTATGCGTCCTTCCTCATCGAGCACTGGTAATTCTGATTGACTGCGCACTTTCTGACCAATTACTTTTTTGAGACATGAAACATGAAATACCGGGTGTATTCGTGATGAATTTGGTAGCTCTAATTGATAGGCTACTTCTCCGATGCGGCGCACAATTTTGTAAGGACCATAGAATCGTGGAGCCAACTTTTGGCTGGATTTTATCCTTAACGATGATTGTTTGTAAGGTTGCAACCTTAGGAAAACCCAATCACCTATATTAAAAGTTCTTTCTGATCGGTGCAAGTCCTGTTGTTGTTTCATACGATTTTGTGCTTGGACTAAATTCTCTTTGAGGATGGTGAGTGTAGACTGCCTTTGTTGGAACCAATCATCCACCTTGGCGACTTTGGATGATCCTTGTACGTAATCTACGACGATTGGAGGCTTGGTGCCATACAATGCTTCAAATGGAGACATCTTAATTGAGTAATGGTAAGAAGTGTTGTACCACCATTCTGCCAATGCTAACCACTGGCTCCATTGGTATTGTTTATCTTGAGCAAAACATCTTAAGTACGTACCCAAACATTTGTTAACTACTTCTGTTTGACCATCTTTCTGTGGATGGTAGGCTGAAGACATGTTCAATTTGGTACCACTAAGTCGAAATAATTCCCGCCAAAAGTTACTAGTGAAAATGGGGTCTCTATCACTTACAATATTTTTTGGCATACCATGTAATTTGAAAATTGAATCCATAAATACCTTTGCCACCTTGCTTGCGGAAAATGGATGTTGTAAAGCCTGAAAGTGAGCGTATTTGGATAACCGGTCTACGACTACGAAAATTACTGTCCTGCCTTCTGATTTTGGAAGACCTTCAATAAAATCCATGGATATATGTTCCCACTATCGGTCAGGGATGGGTAATGGTTGTAACAACCCTGGTGATTTGATTGTTTCACCTTTATTGCGCTGGCAAACTTCGCATTCTGCTACCCATTGTTTGACTTCTGCTTTTAATCCTTTCCAACAAAATGATTGTTTCACTCTTAAATATGTTTTCAAAAATCCTGAATGTCCTGCTGATGGAGAAGCGTGTGATTCATCGAGGATCTTCGATTTGAGTTCTGAATTGTGTGGAATGTAAATGCGATTCTTCTTCCGGAGGATTTTATCTTCATAAGAGAACAAAGGGTGTTTAGAGGAACCGATAGACAATTCTTGAATTATCTTAGCAGTTTCGCTATTGGCTAACCAATCATCTTGTAATTGAGTCACCCATTGGGAGCAAGGACCTGAAATAGCGTTAATGACTACTTCGTCTTCATATTTTCGGGACAGCGCATCGGCGGCTACATTTTCCTTCCCTTTCTTGTATTCGATAACAAAATCATAACCCAATAGTTTGGTTAACCACTTATTTTGTTCTGGATAAGAAAACCTCTGCTCAAGAAAATGTTTGAGACTACTATGATCTGTTTTGATAATGAAGCGACTACTGATTAGGTAGTGTCTCCATTTTTCTACTGCATGAAGAATAGCCAACATTTCTTTTTCGTATGTTGATCTTCCCAAATTTTTCTCGGAGAGTTGTTTACTTTCAAATGCCAACGGATGACCTTCTTGCATTAATATAGCCCCAATTCCTGTTCCTGATGCATCACACTCGATAATAAATGGTTTGTTAAAATTGGGAGTTGCTAATACTGGAGTTGTACACATGGCCTTCTTAAGAGCTTCGAAGGCTTGAGTAGCCTCTGTCGACCAACGAAAAGCATCCTTCTTTGTGAGTGCGGTGAGAGGTGCTGCAATCTTACCATAATTTTGTACAAACTTGCGATAGTAGCCCGTGAGACCCAAAAAACCACGAAGTTTCTTGATGGTTTTAGGTAAAGGCCACTCTTGAATTGCCTTAATCTTATTGGGATCCACTTTGACGCCATCGTGTGAAACTATATGACCAAGATACTCGACTTCTTGAACACCAAATGAACATTTGGAACGTTTGACAAATAACTTTTCTTTGTGTAAAATGTGAAGGGCCTTATCCACATGATGTAAATGATCCGTCCATGTTTTGTTGTATATGAGAATATCATCAAAAAAAACTAACACAAACTTACGGAGGAGTGGACGAAACACTTGGTTCATGAGACTTTGGAATGTGGATGGTGCATTGGTGAGACCAAAAGGCATGACCAAAAATTCGTAATGACCTTCATGAGTACGAAAAGCAGTTTTAGGAATATCTTCTTCTCTGACACGGATTTGGTGAAATCCGGAGCGAAGGTCTAATTTTGTAAAAAATTTTGCACCATGCAACTCATCTAGTAGGTCATCTATGACAGGGATAGGAAATTTGTCCTTGATAGTGAGTTTATTGAGAGAACGAAAGTCAGGACACATACGCCAAGAGTTATCTTTTCGTCTAGCCAGAACTACAGGTGAGGAATAAGGACTAGTGCTGTGACGAATGACTCCATGATCCAACAAATCCTGAACGATCCGTTCGATTTCTGTCTTTTGTGGTTGAGGATAGCGGTAAGGACGATTGTTAGGTGGGACACTCCCTGGAATCAAATGGATGGCATGGTCATGAGATCGTTTAGGTGGTAATCCTTTAGGTTCTTGGAAAACCTCTTCGTAATGTGTTATGATGTCTTGTAACTCTGGAGCAGTAATATCCGAAGTTGCTTGAGATTGTTTTTCCAAACAATTAATTTGAGCTATAAACCCATATCCACCCTTTTTTAACATCTTCTCCATACTATGAGAGCTCACCATTTGTGATGGAGGAGTAGTAATGCCTTGTAAGCGAATGACTCGTCCGTTTTCCTTCCATTCCACAAATAATTTTTTGAAGTTGAAGCTAACCGTGTCTAATGTTTCCAACCATTCAACTCCCAAAATGACATCAGAGTTCCCCAAATTCATGACGAAAAGGGATCCAAACCAGGTATAAGTTCCCATTTTTATGGAAACTTGAGATGTGCGACCAACACATTGTGCGTTCACCCCGTTGGCCACTAGAACCTGGAATTTGTCTTTGTTGGAAGAGTTAATGAATAAATTCAAAGCTTTTGCTGTTTTGATGTCGATAAAATTGTGGGTACTACCAGAATCAATTAGCACATTCACCTTTTTCTCGCAGAGAAATCCGGGTAGCTTGATGGTATGGTGGGCGGTTAAACCCATGAGGGCATGCACAGAGATCGCCATTGTATCTTCTTCTTTTTCTTCTAGAGTACTTGGTAGTTCTTCTCGGCATAGGTTCTTCCGGTTGGTAAGGTTCTTCCTCTTCTCCTTCATATTGATCGCCTTCAATATGAAAGTTTTGTTTTTGGGCACATGCTTGTTCCTTGGGGTGATGAGTGCGACATTTATAGCAAAAGTATCTTGATGGTTGATCATTTCTACGAAAGGAATTGTTGCGATACGAAGGACGACTATAAGTGTCACGCCGTGCATACAACTGATTTCTCTTCTCGGCCAACTTAGCTATTCTTATACAATCGTTCAGCAAGGTTGGATTGTGCATGTCTACCTCCACTCGAATATTTTCTTTCAATCCATTGCGAAAAGCTCCTACCACTGTGTCGGGACTGAGGTCTAAAGTGTATGGTAGTAAACTGGTAAACTTCGAAACGAATTCGCTAACCGATCCTTCTTGTTTAAGAGATAACAGTCTTACTGTGTATGATGATGTAGCTCCTTCATCAAATCTTTCTAAAAAAGAGGTAGTGAATTTTCTCCAGTTAATAGTAGCTCCTTTCTCTCGTTTAAGCCATACGAACCATTGGTAGGCCTCAGTGCCTAATTTTGATGCAACGAAAGGGACTTTATCAAATTCCTTAATTTGGTATAAGTCGAGAATGCCTTCCATTTTGGCTATCCAACCACGAGGATCATGACCCTCAAAAGTGGGCATATCAATGCGTGGAAAATTATTAGGGCCTCTCGGTTGGTGATAACCCGTATCCCTTTCTTGATCTTGGTTATACCGTTGTCTATGATAGCGATCCCCGTAATTATCCGAATCGCCTCTTTGTTGTTCCCAATCATCATCATGATCGACATTTTCTTCATTCCTTTGGGCATGGGAGTGATTTTGGGGATTAGTATTGGGATTAAGTTGGTTTTGTGCTCGCACTAGGGTTTTTAGGTTGAGACTAATTTCGTTCATACCCTCTAGTAAGAGTCGAAGAGATTCATCGTTGGAAACGGCTGAGTTACTTGAGTTTCCTTGTGTGATGTTTTCGTGAGTCGGGGGAGGGTTAGTAGCCATAGGGTGTACTAGTGAATTTACACGAACTGGAATTTACACGACACGAGTGGACATAGACCGAACAACGAGGACGCGAGTGGACCGAACATGAGACGCGACGTAGACCGAACAATGAGGACGCGAGCGGACTGGACAACGAGGACGCGAGCGGATCGAACACGAGACGTGACAGATGGAACAACGAGGACGTGAGCGGACCGGACATGAGACGCGACGTAGATCGGACAACGAGAACGAACAACACAGGGACGACACAACGACATGGAGGATAGAGAACGAACCACAAGACACGGGGGAATGGAATGCAACACGAACGCGAGAGACCAACACGAATAACTGGAACGATCGATAATTTAAACACGACAATGACAGCTAACACGGGAAAGACTACAGTTGGAACGTAACGCGGAGGAACTACCAACGTGATCGAAGTCACATCGTAGAAGGTGTGACGTACGCCTTTTAAACCCGTAAACAAACTTAATATGTTGAATGTGGGATAAAGGGTTAAGCCCAACGCCACGAACAATTTTTTATCTGACGTCAGCAATCGAAATTAAACAACTACCTTAGTTTTTTCCCGAAATATTGAATATTTCCTGAATTGTGATTGGACGACGATGCTCGCGAATGGTGGTGAATGACTGTGTGCAATTTACGGCCTGGCTTACGGGTTTTAACCGCGAAGGACGGATCTCAGACCCTGGCTACCGTTACTATAGATTTTAGGACAGGAATTCGAACGAACGGTGACGGGGAAGTTGAAACAAACCGCGTCACGACTGTAATCTTCGCCTTATATACTCGTATACGCTGGTAATCTCCACTGACGGTAACTCTATTGCTGCGTGACGGAACCCCGCCAATTTTTTTGCGTACGTTGTGAGACCGAAGATGCCCCCTGAATCGTCTAGACTGATACCACTTGGAAGGATATTTCTATCCTTCTGCACAATGAAAAATATAGAGATGGATATTTCGAGACAGAATGAACAAATATAAGATATCGAATAAGAATTTGCAGCGAAAATATAAAATTAATCAAACGCCACTCGAGATGGGCACACCCTCGCCGTAGAGGCAAATGCGAACAACGCAAATGAATTTAGAAAAATAATGATAGATGATTTTCATTAAACTATTGCGAATCAAATATATAGTGAATATTAAACATTTGGAAAACATAGCCGACGCAGGCTATGTTTGGAATGTAACAATGCAGCACAAGGGCAATAGAGACAGAGGAACATTTAATCTATGAATGTTCGAGTTTTTCGGCCATCTGTAGCAAATACAAAGAAACACTTGGAAAAAGGTCTATGATAGAGTTATTTGAAGAAAATAAAAATAAAAAGTTGGGAAGATGCTAACCCAAATAAACAAGAGAATGAACAACCATCTCAAAGATATTAATGGTCATATGATTTGAATAATTGTGCTTCCATATTTGGAGTCCCTTAGACCATGTTTGGGTCTAGAGGGCGTAATTAAAATAATTCATTTCATTTTAAAATGTACAACACAAGTTTTATAAGATTTAAATTTTGAACCATTTATTCAAAATTTTGAAATCTAACAAATAATTATTTTAATTAATTAAATATTTTTTTTCTTAATTTGATTAATGTGAGAAACTCCTATGACCAACACTTAGGGTTAGACATCCCTATCCCATTATTACCTCTCATAAGGGGGAGTTGAGAGTTGAGCTTATCAATAAATAATTTAACAGGTAACCATAGACACATCCACCCTCTCACACACTTGCCCATGCCTTAGTTTAAACCTTGAACTTCCGAAAGAAGAGCTAAAGCCTAACCTTCCCCTAAACAAAATTTCAATAAATTTACATAAATTTTTATGAAGAATATTGGTCCTTCTATTTTTAATTAATTAAATGTTACTAAGAATGTATAACTCAGTTTTTATTAGTTTATTCACAATTTTAAACTCTAACCAATAACCTTTTCAATTAATTAAGCGTTAGTAACCTTTTTGCTTATGTGCGTAATTCATAAATATAACATCATTGGAGTGTGAACACATTAAATTCATAAATATAACATCACATAGGTGCGACGACACGACAAAAAGAGAAGAGGATGCCACCATGCAGCTTTTCACCATAGGATCTTTATTTTATTTATTATTATTTTTTTTTATATATAGAAGCAATGGTTACAATCACGATTTTTAGTAACTACCTACGAAGGCTCTTTATTATTTGGTTAGTAATATTTTTGCTACCTCTTATATTAAAAGTATTATATAGACTAATTTAAAAGTAAAATTATTATAGCATTGTATAGAAAATAAAATAGAAAAATAAATTTGCATTAAAAAAAATTTAAAAATAAGTTTTAGGTGTAGATCAATTGGTTTAGGGGACGAAGGTCAAAGATTCAAATCTCGGGTCTAACTGGACTGAGCTCTTATCCATTTCCTAGTGCTTTCAACGGGGTAAAAGGTTTAAAATGATTGTGGCATGGTGGTTATAGGGACGGACTGTACGAAAAACTATGACAACTTTCGGGTGAACAACACAGAATGCTGTGGCAACCATAAAAAATCGAACAGCCTACCCGGATTCGTGGTAGCTACCAATTCCACTATGTAAATTCAAAAATAAAAACATAAATAAATAAAGTTAGTTTTTTTAAGAATTGTTGTTTTATTATTAATCTTCTTAATAATTTTGTTGATAAATTTTCTTAGTTTTGATTCTTGTTTTGTTTTTTTTTAAATAGTTATGGAATTCATTCTTAATATATTAGCATAACTATTTTGAATAGCATTTTAAGCTTTTATATCTTTGAATTTGGAGAAATTAGTTGAGTGTGACAAATTTCATATCATGAACCAAGGTTCAATTCCCATGGATGAACCTTAATAACCCATGGGATTTAGAGCAATTGGTGAAGAGTGAGGAGTTATACACTCTAAACCAAGGTTCAAATCTTGTGGGTGAACCCTAACATTTTAATAAAATGGTATGAGCTTGATTAGTGCGATTCGTCAACTTTGAAGGAAAGGCCTTGGTGGTCATGATGTAATATAAAGCTTTCCATTAAAAAATAAAGTGTTTCATTGTTTCCACTACCTTTGAAGTGTAATAGGCGTATTTTCATTCTTACAATTTCTCTTTAGGTTTCTTCTATTTATGTGTCTCACATTGAGCTATAGTCCTCGGTTGGGTGGGTTATGAGCATTCTTGCTTTCCATTTGATATTTACATTTACATATGTTTTTAATGATGCTTATATGTGAGGTTAAACTTAACAAGGTAGTGCACTTTCTTTCTTCCTAGCTCTTCAGTCCATATTTACATGGGCGTTTATACCCTTGTTAATCAAAAACAATAATTAGGGTAAGAGTCTCAAGGTTGATGTGTTAATATCTTTCTTATCTTTGATAATAACATTAATTAAGATACAATTTCTTCTATTTACTTGTCTCACATTTGAGTTGATTTGAGCTACAGTCCTCCTTTGGGTGGGTTATGAGCATCTTTGCTTTCCATTTGATATTTACATTTATATATGTTTTTTTAATGATGATTATATGTGAGGTTAAACTTAACAAGGTAGTGCACTTTCTTTCTTCCTAGCTCTTTTGTCCATATTTACATAGGCATTTATACCCTTGTCCATATGTTTTTTAATGATGCTTATATGTGAGGTTAAACTTAACAAGGTAGTGCACTTTCTTTCTTCCTAGTTCTTTTGTCCATATTTACATAGGCATTTATACCCTTGTTAACCAAAAGCAAGAATTAGGGTAAGAGTCTCAAGGTTGATGTGTTAATATCTTTCTTATCTTTGATAATAACATTAGTTAAGATACTTGTAGTAGGCCTTGTGGGTCTCCACAAATTATAATTATTATTAACTAATGAGATTTAAAAATGTCATAAAAATTATTGCCCTTTAGTTACCCAAAAATGTTATATGATGAAATGAATAATATTTTTTTGTAAGTAGGGTTTTGAAAGGGTTGCCCTTTCCCTTTTACATCAACTTAGTTATATTGAGCTATATAGCCTACTTGGTGCCATCGAAATTTAATCTTGGTGTGAGCTACATCATCTATATGTCCCAACCTTCGAGCTAAGGCCTCATTGAAACAAGCCCTTTCTTACAAAACTATAAAATTAAATTTTAATAATTTAGAGATATAATTAGGATATTTATTTAATAATATATATATATATATATATATATATATATATATATATATATATATATATATATATATATATATATATATGTTTAGATTTTTCTTATATACTAGTAAGTTGACTCATGTTATTGGATTTAATTCAAAAGTTTCTACATTGTAGTGTTTTTAGATTTGTGTTTTCATGATGTCCATGATTTAAGGTATATAAATATAGTGGCATGCATCCATAAGTGACATCAAGTTTAAAAATTTATTCAAAAATTGTGTCATGCATAAATTTTTGGCGTGTCTTAACACAATATCATGTTTATTTGTGATCTTTTGTTTATCTTGTTCTAAAGGTAGTTTTTGACTATGCTAAATTTATGCCATGCTATCAAAGGAAGGCTATTAAATCTAAGCTCTTGATCTTTCTCTAATTAATATAGACAAGTGATTGTCATCTACATTAAGCCTTAGTTTAGTATATGATAAATATTTAAGTGGTTTAATTCATAATAATGAGAAAAATTAATTAGAGTTTTGAAAACAAGTTTGTATCCTTGTAAAGTAAAGAAAAAGTTTGATAAGATGTTGTAAAGCATGTTTGCATGCCTAACAAGTTCTTATGGAAATATAAATCAACTGATTTCATTCTTGGATTCTTAATTTGGAAAGGTGTTTAAGAGATGTGAAATTTGGGGGGTAAATTAAAATAGATTTAAGGAAAAATAGATATAAGTGAAAATAAACATAAGTAATTAAAATGTAGAATAGTTAGATATACATTGGAATGTGGAGGATAACTCAAAACAAGATATTCAAACCATGGAGGGGAACATCCATGGGAAGGATAAAATTAATATGGCATCATATTAGGGATTCTTAATGGTTTAAGCACTTTCAATTATCAAGATCTAATCAGTAGGAAGGGGCAAAAAAGTTGAGCACAAGGTTATTTATTAGGGATGCTCACTAGAAAGAAAATCCCAAAGGATAAGAGGAAAATGGGGAAATTTGATCCTATAGTAGATTGGCTACTACCTTTGAATTCCAATGAGGAATTGAATTGATTGTGGAGGACAATAGAAAGAAAATTTTGTATCCCCAAGAGCAACAATGCAAATATAAAAGTGTGGAGAAAAATTTAAAATTTGGCTAAGTACCAAAAGTGTGATTTATTATTTTAAGTACTAAAAGTGTGACTCATTCTTGAAAAGAAAATGTTTGTAAATTTGGCTAAGTACCAAAAGTATGATTTATTTATTCTTTTGCAATATTAATTATGCAAATTGTAGTTTTTTTGAAATCGTAAAATGCCTTTACAAAAGTGTGAATTGTAATTCAAGGCCTAGAACCAAACAAGATTGGCACGAGATCCAAGGAAATGACTTGGAAAGTGACATCTTCTTTTAACATGGCATCAATAAGGAGTTAGAAGATGACTAAATATATTTAGAGATAATTTGGAGGCATTTAAGGTGTAGTGTTATGTCATTTCGCTAAATATGCCACTAAACTAGAGAATTTACTAAAAGTAGAAACGATTTAACTCAAATTACTCCTTAGGTGAATAATTTGCTATAAATAGAAGATAAAGGATGCATTGTAAACATTTTTTGTCCATTTGAGAAAATCAAAGCTACACTTTGTTAGCATCAATTGTACTTATGAGATCATTTTGTCAATAATAGAAAGATTATGCATGACATTTGCTTATTAATTATGTTGTTGACCTTTCGATTTGTTAATGCATATTGACAATGAAATTGTCCTCTCACTTTATGTTAGTCCTTTATTCTATTATGGTGGATTATTTTTAGGTTGAATCACATTGATAATAATTTATTTCCTTTAGATGTAGGAATTGATCAACATTAATCCTGGTATGGTTATAATTGCATTTCTTTTATTACATTTACTTTACATTTATTGCACCCTTTTTGTTTTAGATATGCTTTATGCATTTAGATTAGTTTTGTTTTAGATATGCTTTATGCATTTAGATTAGTTTAGTTTATAACAATTGGGGTAAAGTTATCCTAAATTCAAAGGTTGGAAAGGACATATATTTTCCTTCTAATTTTTGAAACATGACCTTGTGGGTGCATACAGTTATGCAAGTTCAACAATTTCTAGCATACCCAATGGGGCCAAAGGCTTGATTTCTATAAGAATTAGACCTATTCCATTTACCCCTAATATTTTAGATCTATGTAAGCTAGCTTAGAATCTATTTTGATAATTCAATTTCAACAAATTGAAAGGAAGGGACAATGCTTCTTCCAATATCTGAATTTAGGCCAATTTTCCACTATACTTGTTAAAATCTAACTAGTCTAATCTATTTGCATGAAATAAAATACGAGAAATTAAAGTTTAAAAATAAATGTAGAAATTAAAATGCATAAAAAGTAAATTATGAAGTTTAGGATGTAAGGGATTAAAAGTAAATATAATAATAATCATAAAAAATAGAGTGTATGATCAATCAACACATGAGAAAATCAAATAATAATAGTGTAGTGCCATTCACATGAAATGAAATTAACAAGAGGAATGACAAGAGGACGAAAGGGTAAATCGTAATCTTCACACATTTCACAATATAGGAGGGTGGTGCCACTAATGGAAAGCAAAAGTCTTATCAATTTCTCATTAATCTCAAGAATAAGGAACACAACATGGGCCTCATAATAGATTTGACTTCCTAAAGACCAAAATATGTTTACAATGGATTCCATGGCTCCTAGTTATAGGAATAATTTACCCCTTAGTTACTCTGGGCGAGAAATGCTTGCTCTTAGTAAAAGTAAAGATTTAGGGATATCTCTAAAAAATTATGTACATCCAAATGTTATATGCCTCTAATTACATTTGCAAATGACTTAGAAGGCCTTTAAAATTATTGGCGGTACCACTACATGCCAAAATATCAATTTCTAAATATCTTCCTTGGGATTTGCACATCATTTTTTACTCCTTTGCTTGTCCATGAGCAATTTACTCTAGGATACAAGTGAATGCTCTAGTTTGCTAGTGCTTCACTCTTGTATGCTAATGCTCTACTTTTGTGAGCCAATGACTTCTAGCATAGTAGTGAATCACTTGTGTGAACCAATCACTTCAACTAGATCCAATCGATCCTCTGGTCTTGGAAAAAAATAGGGTTTTGGAGGTTTTAATTGACTAATTCTAAATGTTTTATAACTCTTCAAAATGGTGGGAACCCCAAGGTATTGATTTGTACTACATTTATGGTAACTTCATAGAGCATCAAGCTCAATTGGAAAGAGACCCCAGATCCTACCTTCATTCTTAGGTACAAAGTCCTTAAAATTAGAATCCCTTACTATAAAACTACAAAATTGGTGGTTCTCCTTGTTATATTTTATGGTAGTATCCTCAACAACTTCTACCACTCTTTGTTCCTAGGCAACCAAATAATGCTAAGGTCTCCTACGCCTCCTATCAGGTCCTCATATGGATTTTTAGATAACCCAACCTACTTTTCCACCATCCCTTGTAGCTTGGCTAAGAGTGTCTCCAACTGTTCAACTTGTTTTATCATTGTCTTAGCTCCAACATTAGCCTTTTCCTCCTTGATCATCAGATTAAATTTGTCATTATCAAGGAGTTACTTCTAATGATTAAATACATTGGGCAACTCAACAATGACTAACCCCTAAATTTAGTTTTCCATTTCATGTACTGGGGCTTCCAAAGATACCATTCATTGAAGGTTTGAAGATCTATGGCTATTAGGGATCTTTAATTTTATGAGTGTCTTTCTTTTCTATCCTTATCTATTGTGCCTAAAATACCATCATGGTGGCCAATTGCTTAAGTGCCTCTTGGTACCTCTTTTTTGTAGCCAATTCATCTTTAGTTTGCTTGACAATCATTGCCACTTAATTGAGGATGTTTTTGGTGTTAGATACAAATTTGAAGTACATTTTAGCATTTGTTAGTCTTTATGTTGTCTCATAAGAACTTCATATTTTCACTTTTTGAGGCATGTTCTTGGTAAGTTGTTACTCCATTTAACTTCACAATCTCATCTTGGAGTGTAGAAATCTTAAGATATTTCCTTTGTCGATCCTTCTATAATTGTTTTAATTAGCCATATAGCTATGATTTTTCCCATTCAACTTGTTTCTTCAACTAGTCTGCTTCCTATGCAAGTTGTTATGAAAGATCCTCAAGATGTTGTTTATGCTTAACAAATTCAATAATCTATGACTTGAGGTACTCAACTTGCTATTTACCTTGTCCTTCTCCATGGCATACTTCTTAAGGGTCTCATTCTCCTATTGGAACTCCAAATGTTTTGCTTTCTACTATTGTAGTTACAATGTTTTTATTTTCTACTATTGTCGCTTGTCCGTCTATAACTATTTTAATTGACCCTCTAGTTGTGATTTCTCTTATTCGACTTGTTTCTTCAACTAGTCTTCTTCTTATGCAAGTTGTTATGAAAGATCCTCAAGATGTTGTTTCTGCTTCATAACTTCAATAAGCTAGGACTTGAGGTCCTCAACTTGTTTTTTAGATTGTCCTTCTCCATGGAATACTTCCTAAGGGTCTCATTCTCCTATTAAAGTTACAACTTTTTTGCTTTCTACTATTGTAGCTTGTCTTTCTATAACTATTTTAATTGGCCCTTTAGCTATGATTTATCTCATTTAACTTGTTTCTTCAACTAGTCTTCTTCCTATGCAAGTTGTTATAAAAGATCCTAAAGATGCTGTTTCTGCTTAACGACTTCAATAAGCTAGGACTTGAGGTCCTCAACGTATCTTTTAGCTTATCCTTATCCATGGCATCCTTCCTAAGGGTCTCTTTCTCCTATTGGAGATACAAATTTTTTGCTTTTTACTATTGTAGCTTGTCCTTCTACACAACATCCTTCCTAAGGGTTTCATTCTCTTATTGGAGCTATAACTTTTTGGTTTTCAATTACAAGACTATTGCTTATTTTTCTATTACCTTTATCTTCAATGCATCATTGTCCATTGCTATCTGGTCAAATTGCATTGCTATATTGATGGAGAGTTTGTTTGTGAGCTAGATCATATAATGGAGATATATTCTGGTCACATCTATCTATGACACTCTAGTAGTAAAGTTGACAGGTGTAGTAGGGGTCTAGAAGGGTCATTGGAAATAACGTTTGCAATGAGGAATCTTCCACCCCCACATATCAGTTGAGATTGCACTAGGATTGATGCTTTAGAGGTCTTATTCTTAATTTTTTATATTTCTTTCATATTTTTCTCTCTTTTATGTGAAGGCTTCTAGACATTGGTCTTATATGGTTTATTGATAATGCTCTAGATGGAAGCCTAGCTTATCCCTATAGTTGTGTTGGTCTCTAGAATTACTTTCATGAGATTGATCATAGGAGTGTGAGTGGACGATGTCATTAACTCCAAGAGTTGCTTAGCATATAATATGGGATGGCATGGTGGATGTGATGGCATGGTGGATGGAGCAATTTGTGGAAATGGGGGTGAATGGATATGTGAAGGTGAATATCCTCATTGACATTTGAGCCAATGTTTTAACCAGTGGAGATACTAGTTGTGAGGGAGATGGGCTCATAGTGTAAGAGACTAGGGATTGTGAAGTGGTGACTTTAATGTTTGGTGAGGGGAATGAAGTGATCAAAGTGGTTTCAATGATAAGAGTTATGTTGGGAGGTAGTGTACCTCTTAAAAACCAATGACTACACTTGTGGATGGTGAGGGATGTACGATAGTTGAAAGGGATGGAGAAGATGAAGCAAAAAGAGAAGAAATAAAAAGGGAGAAACAATAGGAGCAAAAGAAAGGAAAAGGGACTAGTTGTGAAAGAAATGATAACCAAAGTTTGGTCTTTGACCATTGCCAACTTGGGAAGTGTTTTTCCTTTAGGGATTTCCCCTTCCTCAAGATAAAGTGTTCCTTATTATTTTTCTTGATGAGTGCCTAGTTCTTACATCATCAAATTTTCAAATATAGAGCCAAGTGGGTCGCCCTCCTACTTTGTGTCTCACTTGTGTTGCTTCATGGATTGTAGTGCTTACCATCACCAATATTGTTAGCATTTTAGATATTGTTAGTAGGGGTATGTAGACTTGGCAAAATTTCTCTTGAGGATCCCTTTGTTATTATTCTTTGTCTTTTGATCCCTCTTCTATGCTTCATATCCTAGATTATTGAGAAATATTTATCAAAGGGATTGTTGTGCATTAACCTTGTGGCGGTTTCAGTCTCATACCTCATGTTCTACCAGGTGAGGATCTTCCTCCTTGAGTATCTGAAGTTCTCTAGGGACTTTAATATATTATGGTTTAGGCTTATAATCAGGTCAAAGTTATCCTTGAATTTTGTATTGGCATAGAAGGTGAACCACTCTAGGGGCTTAGTGTACCACTATTGAATCTTGTCTTCATATCCCTACTTGCTCCCCAAAGTGGCTTGGGTTACTTCCTTAGATGAGTTTACTTCTTTCTTGACCCTATATCTTTTCTCATGTGCAAAGGAAGAGTGTAATCCCTTAGCTTCCAACTATCATTAGAAGTAGCCCTTAGGATCATAGGACCTAATGTCCTAAAGATGCTCAAGCCCCATGGTTCTTAGTTTTTATTCTATGACCAAGTGAAAATATCATAATTTGAGTGTGACCTACATGTTTTTTTGCTTTAATGGATAGGAGTTGGTCTATTTTCTACCCCCAAAAATATTTCAAGTTTTCATAATCCAACTACTTGTTGTATTCAAAGTTGAATAAATATGGCATGTACACTTATAACTCAAAGAGCATAGCTAAGAAGTTAAACAAATAGATGAATGACTAGGAAATACACAAGTAAAATTCACCATTTAGCCACTCCTCTAACCTTAATAGGTTTTGAGCCTAATCCAAGAGCCTTAACATCCTTCCCTTCAAATTTTCCATAATGATATTATAGATTACATCATTGAAATGATAAGAGGTTTGTCTTTCTTCTTGGCAAGGTAGGTCTGTGTAGTCCATCACTGGAAATGGCTTTCCATTTGATTTGTTTTAGTAAAAATAGAGGAAGGAGAACTTGTATCTCTTTTTGTACAATATAAGTTGAAAAGGAAAGGAATTGTATGTAAATCTTCTTTATTCTTTGAACTCTTTAATATATTGTTCATTTGGTCTGTAATATACCTTGTGCAATCAACCATCTACGAATGGCCTAGGTAGTTTTCAACTACAAGAAGGAGGGCCACATGTTCTTTGTATATTCTAACATATGTTGTTCCTCCAATATCATTACAATTCATGATAAGACCAACTAGATGTCATATTTAAGCCATTCCAACTCCAACAAGATGTTGAAGTTGAGGGCTTTGTTAGGTCATTAAGATGAGGGATTAAAAAATACTATCAATAATGCTAATAAAATTGGTAGTAATAGTCCTTTTGAGTTTTGGGATTGTAGGTTACCCACATGGTGGGCTTGTCCATCATGTTCAATATTTTTTTGATATTGTACTCTTGTACATAGTATTTTTCCATCCATTGTGGGGGTTTGATGTTTCTACCATTACAATCATGCCTTTCAGCATGCTTATAGAAACTCAAGGTAATTCCAAACCTGAGGCATAGGTTCATTATCAAGCCTAAGGTCTAAACCTGGATGTTACTCTAAATTTTAGTTTTAGGCCTTAGGTTATATCTTTGTAAGACCTCATGCCTCACCTCTACTAAGAAGTTTTAAATTTTTTCCTCCTCTATCCTTTTGTATGGTTTACCAAATAATTCCTTAGGTATTCGAAGAGGTGTTGGATTCTTCCTTTTTAGATTCCTCTTTCCTTTATCTTTTGATAGCCCTACCTTTGGTGTCTCTACTTGTATCGGTGCCATTAGTGTTGACATAGGCGAGGTGGCAATAGTGATAGGTGGGGTCATAGGATTTAATTATGGAATAGATGGACTCATAAAAGTAAAAGTAGTGTTCATGATGGTAGGAATGGAAGAAGAATGACTTTGAGGTGAAAGAGGAAAATTATGCTAAGTCTTAGCCAGAGGAGTGATTTGCCAAGGATAGTGAATGAATCACTCATTTGGTGAAAATTTAATAAATTTTTTCTTTGAGGAGTGAATATTTAGGGTTATTTGGTGATTCACCTAGAGAGGTAAGCAATTCACAAGCCTAAGTCAACATGGGAAAATTTTGAAAGGAGTGAGTTGGTAGGTGTGATAAAAAATGATTTTCTCAATGGATTGAATGAATAGCTCAATGAGAAAAACTTGACCAAGAAACCTTTTTTTGTAGAGTAGTATAGGATGATGTTTAGGCTCCTCATTTTAGAGAGCAATTAGTTTGTCTAGGGAATCCCAAGGGGGTTCAATCCAATAAGTAGAGAGGAATAGATGAAGGGTTAAGAATCCATTCATTTCTTAACATAGTGATATAGTAACTTGGTTGTGTGTTTGGTGTTTTGTTGTGCTCAGGTACAAATTGGAATGGAGTAGAATAGGCGAACTTACAGGTCACGCTAATAGAGTAGGTCGTCACTTAGTCACAGAGGTTGTGTGAATCACAAGATAGATGTGTATTGTTATGCATTAATAGATACATGAAAACTGAGGAGTGATATGAAGGAAAAAGTGGTAGTTTTATAAATCTTCCTTACCAACTAACTTTGATGTCACATTTAATAAGCTAGGCAAGCATTTTGGGCATGAAACATATTGATTTACTTGACCCTCTTTCATTTTTGCCAATGCATTAATCAATGACTGATTCACTCCATGGAATAAGCAATTTGGTCTTATCTTGGAGTGATTCACTTCATGAATGAAGAGACTCACTCCTTCCTTTTGACTTAGCCACTATTTTTTTTTATAATAACTTCTTACAAGCCAAAGAATTTTTTGAAGAATGGGAAGAAGCAAAAATAAGAGGAAGATATATCCAAGTACCTCTTTCAAGATTTTCATTTGGGCTTTTTTTTCTTTATTTTTTTGTAGTCTTTATTTTTTATCCTTTTATTTAAGAAAATAAAAAAATATAAGTGGAATTTTTTCTAGAAAAGGAGAATTACATATATTTACATTTATTTTTACATTAATAGCTTCTTCAAATAGGTCATAGATGCTACCTATTTACTAAAATTGGTAGAGGTATTCCATCTATGGTTGCATGCCAGTAGGCATTTGAACCTACAATCTAGAGAATTAGTAGTGCCTCTCCAAAGAGAATTAAATTTTTGGTGACTTGGCTTCTTGGTTTGGCTCTATTTTCATCCACTTGGATACCAAATTGCCTTCCTTGTAACCTATATTGGTGGCTTGTTTGTTAAACCATTGTTTAATCACCATTTGATGTTGGACCATCCTCTTAACTATCTTTTCTCTTGCTTCTAGGGCCAATAATATGTTTAGTTGGAATTGCATTGGATTGATGTCCATGTATTTAACAAGGGGGTTCCAAGTTGACTGGTAGGACAACCTCTTTTTCAAAAATTGTACTATAGGGGGACAATCCTAGAAGCTTTAGGCATTACTTGGTCTACCTATAATATTTTCTTAAAATTATTGTCGCAATCCCTTTATGATTTGGCTATAAAATTCTTTAGGATCCTTATGATGTTCCTGTTGGTGGATTATACTAGGGTGTTGCCTTGGTAATAGTAATTGAAGGTTGTCTTTAGGATAAAACCATATTCTATTGCAAAATTTACCATCTTGAATCTTGTGAATGCAGTGGTGTTATCATTGATAATAATGGATAGAGCCTCGATCATATGGTGATTATATCCTCTAAAAGTAGGATTACTACCTCTTGATTAACTAACTTAACAATCACTAATCAACCCATTTGGTGAAGTAATCCTTTATAGTCAATATCCATATGTCTTGCACTTGATAAAGGATTTATATTACCAATGAAGTCAAGGCCCCATTCCTAGAAAGGTTTAGTGATGATGCTAGGATTCAAGGGCATTGGCACTTTCCTCCTTATTTCCATAAATATGCAACATGTCTTGCAACTCTTGCCCCATTGGATGTAGTTAAATAAAATGGTAGGCCAATAATATTCTAGTCTTAGGAACTTATGTGTTGTGGTATATGTAAAATAATAATGTCAATCATGATATTCCTTGATTAGGGCTTCCTTTATTTCCTCAATATATATTAGTAGCACTCAATCATATCCTTTTTAGAAATGCAAATTGTCCAGTCATGCATAGTGCATTGCTTGCTAATGAGCTCTTTATTTAGGCATCAACCCTTCTAGGGTCTATCTACTATCATGTAACTTATGATGTCACCCATCTAATTTGTTTGATATTCTAGTCCTAAATATTCCACCAATACTACTTGATGTTTCAAGGTGGACATTACAAGGTTTTCACATAGATATATTCTTGTAACATGCAAAAATTAGAACATAAATTCCAAAACTAATGGAAATATGCAAAGTGTCCTTTACTATTGATTTCAAAAGAGTGTTACAACATAGTCTCTCTTGAGATAAATTTTCCTTTCTCTTTCAATGTAAATATAGATGAACTTGTTGATGCTTTTTGATGCCCTCAATGCAGGTGGGCTTCTTTGTATGTGTGCCATCGGTTGGATGCTTGGGAGTGTTGTATAGACCTGTATAAACCTACAAAATTATGTTAATGTGTTTGGGGACATGTCATGGATCAAACCCCATGTTTATATAGACAAAATGACATGAAAATATGATAAAACTTGATAAAAAATGGAGAGAATGCTATAAAAACCATAAGAAAAGTGTACCTACCTGATTTGGAGCTACAGAGTTGCTATAAAATTGGTTTGCATGGTGAGGTATGAACCTGAGCTCGAGTTCGCACAACGGGATGTGAACCTTATTGCTATTGACTGGTTGCTACAACTTTTTGTCGAGATGTGATCCAAGTGATGTTTGTTGATGTTTTTTAGATGCAAAAATAGTAGAAAATATTCTAAGGTAATTTCAACAGAGTTTTGGTATGTTAGCCAAAAGAGTGAGAGAGAGAATTATGAAGGAAATGGCCCTCTATTTATAGAGTGAGCTAAGGCTAGGGGGGAAGTTAGGTGTCCTAAACTCTAGGTTAGATTCTACCCTAGTAAGGTTAGGGTGATGAAGTGGAGTGCTTAGTCATTCCTTCATGTGCCCTAAAGGAAATATCCTAGGTGCACACATGTGTGAGCTAGGATTAGGGTTAACCTTGATTAGCTAATCCCTAGGTTAGATGGAGGTTAGGTTAGGTATATTTAGAAATATCCTAACTAAGTGGGTGCACACGTGTGAGGGTAGGATTAGGGATAATTTGGCTTTAACCCTAATTAAACCTATTTAGGTGATAAAATGCACTTAAGTGAAAAGTGACTTTCAAATTATAATTGTAATTAGCATAATTAGGATTTTTGGAGGGAATGGTTCCATGGGGGACCTAATTAGGTGTAGAAAAGGGCTGAGGTGATCTAAAGGGGCTTGTAGGTGGCCCTTCCAATATTAGGAAGTGCTTTGGGTGCGTTTTGTGTAGTTTTTGTTGGTTTTGAGATTACAATTTATCTATGATGGCCTATGCATGCCTATGATGGTGTACGATGGCCTACACATGCCTAAGATGGTCTACGATGGCCTATGCATGCCTATGATGATCTACGATGGTGTATGCAAGACTAAAAGTGTCTATGCAAGCCTACAAGTGACTACGGGTGATCATGTGCAACTTTTGGGTGTCTACATTTGCCTCTTTTTGTATTATATTGTGTAAGACATAATTTATTATAAAAACATGATAGAAGAAGGTGATGAAGTAGTTGGAAGGATGAAAGATGTGTGGATGAATGAATGTGGATGATTGTGAATGAAACGTGATTGGTGAAATAGGTGATTCGTCAATTTAGCACAATATTTTACAATATTGTACTGGTTGCTTGTGAGGAAAACTTAAGACTGCCTTGTTTTGTGATAAACGCAAGATGATCCAATTGTGAATAGAATAAATACCTATCCAAATTTTTGCTTTTGATTGATTGATGAGCACATGATGACATTTGTCAAATCAATTGAGCTAAGTGGCAAGGATAGATCAAGCATAGCATTCAGTATGTGGTCAGGGCCGATATACAGAATGAAATCAAAATGTGTCCAGATATATCAGGAGCCATATTCAGAGTATGGTCAGGGCCACTATCATGAATAACATCAAAACATGTTTGTTTTTGCGCATGGTTCTCGTGATCTATAAAATGTTTGATTGGGATTGAATTTATGTTGAGATAATCTTCAACAAAAATTTTTGTAGACAAATGTGATATCCGTGATTTGGATTTTTGATTGTTTGATCATGTGCAAAGCGAATTTGTGTATGAATACCCCATCAAGCGAGGAATAAAAAATGAATCAGATGAAATATGGTGATGAGTCGATTGATAGAGGAAAATGGTGATAAAAAGTGAAAAAATATGACAAACATGAATGGAATAGGAAGAGAAATCTACAAAAGTGAAGAAAATGTGAAGATGATGTGTTTAGGGTTGGTTTGCATAGTGGGGTGTGAACCAAGGTTTGCATTATGGGGTGCGAACGAGGTTTGCATGATGAGGTGCAAACTGTATTGGTTGGAAGAATAAAATCCCTTTTCATGCATGTAAGGTTCATTTATGCTGTGAAAATTTAGGAGAGGAGTGAGAAAGAGTTTGTGAAGCGAAGCACTATCGAAATCTCAAGTCGGTATTGAGATGGTGGGAGGACGTGCAAGCACAAGTGGCTGGTATGGTTCACCTCCAGTAAATGCACGAGACTCAAACTTTTTTAATTGCGTAAATTTAGGAAAAGTACATAAATGTATGTTGGAGTGTAAATAAATATGTGCATGTTGTGTTTGGTTGAAATGTGTGCACAAAGTATAAAAATAGCCAAAAGGGTATCCAAAAATGTTGATTGTTTTCTATTTTGACCATGGGATTGAAATGTTTGACTGTGGCATGTGGCGCATGTATAAAAGTTGACTTTATTTTTATTGCATGAACTATGTACTATTTTCAGAAATTGTTTGAACTTTCACCATGAAAGGCCAAAATGGGTATCTAAAAATATGATGTGTTTGACGATTTGTAGTGTTTTGGCAAGTCATGTGGATGTGTGCCATGAGATATGTGCTTATGAGGTTGACTTTGTTATGTGGCGTGAAATGTGTACTATTTTTGGAATCTGTTTGAACTTTCATTGTGAAATGCCAAAATGGGTATCCAAAAATTGTATTTGTTTGCAATTTTATGAAGTGGTGGTGTGTTTTGTAAATGTGTGCCTCAAAATATGTGCTTGTGGGGTTGTAATCTATTTTGTATGCAATGAATGTGTTGTTTTTGCGTGTTAAGGAAAAATTTTCCATGAAAGGACCTAATGGGTGTCCAAAAATGCCCTCCTTGCAGGGTTCGCATGGCAGGGTGTGAACCAATTTTTTTTGTTTGATATTTGATGTATGAAAGATGAGGAATGAGTATGTATGTGATGAATGTTAATGAGTTTAGATATATGTGAAACTGATGAATAATTTATGTGATGTTTTTGAATGAAAACAGGTGAAGAATATTGATCCGCGATATCGTGTGTGGACGTTGAGAGATACCATGGGTGGTAAATGGAATAAGGAGGATGGGGAGTGGATGGGCAAGGTGTGGATTAAGGGTGTATGAGAGGTAGAGAGTATTCATACCCATAGGGCATATATATCAGCATTATATGAGAGGTGGGATCTAGATAGAAACACCTTTTATCTTCCCATGGGAGAGATGACAATTACATTGGAGGATATCTATAGGATATACAAGTTGCCGATAGAGGGCACGACAATGAGGGTGGCACCAGATGGTACACGAGATGCTATGTTGTAGTGGACGTTTGATGCGAGGTGGGGAGAGGTGTTGTATGACAAGGACATAGACTATGAATACTATTGGAAGAAGGACATGTCTAATCGCCATTGTATGGCGATGCTTATGATATCAATGTATGCTCTACCAAATAGCTCAAGGGTGAAATTCTCCTAGAATATGATGGGCATAGTATGTGATATAGTGGAGCATGATATGGTGTTTGCATGGGCACCCATGTTGTTAGCACAGGTCTATAGGGAGCTATACAAGATGGTGAGAGCGAGGTAGTCAGGATTGAGTTTTAGCCCATTATTATGTGTGGGTATGGGAGCATATCACGATGAATCAATCGTTATTATTGCCTTTCTTGATGCATGAGTTGATGGGAGAATTCATACCTTACACCTTGAAATAGTGTATAGATATGGAGAAGAGGATAAAGAGGGGACATGAGGGTGATGGACTATTTTGGAGGAGGATACTAGGTGATTTGGATCTGAAGCATATCTAGTGGAGGTCTTGGAAGGATGGGGTTTTTTGGGAGAAGGATGATGAGCAAATTGGGAAGATCCATCGAGGGTTATGGGCAGTAGAACGGTATGGGCAGAAAGTAGAGTTCTTCCCATTAAAAAGGTCATGCAGTAGTTTGGGATATGATAAGGACAACCAAATCCACCTATTGTGATATGGAGGAGGTATGGTGAGTCGAGAGTATGATCTGTAGTTCCTCCTTTAGATGTGGAATTATAAAGAGTGTGTAGTGAGCATAGGTTGATACTAATATGGTGCGAGTGGCACACAAGGTAGAGGTAGTGACAGTAGTAGGTATGGGAAGAGGTCTATCATACTAGGGTGGTGATCGAGTAGACCATGGTTGAGATGGTCAGTTTGAGGGTGGAGGTGGATCATTTACGATGAGCAAATGAGGATTTATCTAGTATGTATACAGAGGAGACCTTGAAGAGGCGTAGTGTGAGGTGCGATTGACTCTATATGGGTATGTAATCCTAGAGTATGTAGAGTCATGATCGAGCTCACGATCATGATCACACACATGCTCATATCAGAGTCAATAGAGTAACCCTTATGTAGTATTGGGGGAGTCGAGGATGGCAATGCCAGTAGTGTTGTAGGTGGTAGGAGCTACCCCAAAGTTGGGGAGGGTGGTAGTGCTAGTAGTAGTGCAATTGGGAGAGGTTGATCCAAAGTCGAGTGGGGTAGCTGAGGCACTCCAGGTGGAGGTGGTGATGATGGCACAAGAGGGGAGTGGCGAGACTCCTAGTGGATAACAAGGATGAGGTGGTTATGTAGTGTTATATAGTGAGGTGGTGGCTAGAGATAACGACCATAGATGTATGATCATGTATACATGATTTTGTAGCCTAAGGGTATTTTGATCATTATATATACATGCTTCTATTTTTGTGGCTCTATTTTCATGTGTTATGATTTTGTGTGAATGGATGCATAGTGTAGGATTATGTGTAAGATATGGTAAATGAATTAACATATAGGTACGTGGTAAAATGTATGAGAAAGATATCATCGTAGATTAGAGGTAATAAAAAATGATGTGTGGTAGATGAATGAATGAAATATAGATGCAAGGATGCATGTATGTGTATGATAAAATGCATAGAGGAAGCACTTGTATCATGGCAAAACTAGTAGTAATGTGATCCATTCTATTATCTCAGAGATGTAGGATGGCATAGCAATCGTGCAGTAAAGTTGACTATCATAGTTGTAGCAATGAAACCTCATGAGAAACTAAGCAAGGTTTAACATAAGCCATAATTAACCTAACTAGATCAAAGTATATCATGGACTAGTGTGTGTGATGAGTGATGTTCATTTATCAATTTTAAGGGAGGTAAGGCTAACCCATTGTAAACCTAACCAAAATAGCTAGCCCATCCATAAGCATGCAATGATATGTACAAAATAAGATCACCAATGTGACAGATGTGTCGCCACTTGTAAGACTATTCCATTGGCAGGAAAGCTCTTGGCACCTATTATTGGCAATGGAACTCGTCTCGTGATGTTATGTTAAACCAAAGGACCAAAGAAGATCAAGCATAATGGTAGTGCTCTTGGAGGCTTTTCCTTTTGTTTTCTACCCCTCTTTATTTTTTATTATCTTTTTATGGTGCTCTTTTTTTTTGTGGGGCATTGGCTTTTGTTTTCTGCCCATTTTTTATTTTTTTTTTATGTTTGTCCCTTTGTTTATACCTAGGTTGTATTTGGATCACACAAATGATAGGATGAGTAGGGGAAACCATTTGCTAGATGGAAATGTCTACGCAAGGTGTTGTCATCCCTAGTCTCAAAATTTTCTTAAAATATGACATGTGTGAATGGTCCCTAAAAGAAATTGAACCAACCAAGGAAAGCTATGAGTGGCATAATAACTTATCAACTAGAGGTGATGTTTGATTGGCTCAACTGGCGATTAGTAAAAATCACACAAAATACTACAATATGTAATCCTAAGAAGGGGAGTGGGTATCCAAGTGGTGATTCTAACAAGTGCATGAGTGCATTTCTATAAGGAGAATGTACAAGCATGGATATGTATGCAAAAGAGAAGCGATGCGTATATGCAGTGGAAGCAGAATAAAGGATATAGCATGCATGAAAATATGTACAAGAAGAATGTATGAAACTCAATGAGATGAGATTGGGAAACGTCTAGAAATAAATGGATATATGAAAAGATTATGAGAAGAATGAACAGTAGATGCAGTTGCCCCAGCTTGTGGGGAGGTACAGAAAGTAGAAGGGATGAATGTAAGAATATGAAAGCATATGATAGCCGATATTAGGAGTGATAGGCAAAAGAAAAAAGATGGTGGAAAAAGTAAAATGAAAGAAAGGAGATGGAGAGAGATGGAGGAAGATAAGAAGAAAAGAAAAATAGAGGGGAGATTCAATACAGGTATGTAGCCGCTTGAAGCATGACCATACAACATTGTAAAATAACAAGAAAATGGAAGAAGAAGAGAAATTTTAGCATAGGTATGTAGCCACTCGAAGAGTGACCATATAATAATACAAAATAATGAGAAGAAAAAATAAGAGAAGAGGAGGGGAACAAAAGAGATAGTATGCTAGACTAAGGATGTGGAGAGTGGTGACGCTCGGATTGCGAATGAATAGGTGGAGTGATGATGCGACTAGGATTCTGGTAATTGGTGTAGTTGGATAGTTGTTGGAAATAGTGAGGTGTGGATGTGAATGACATACATGATGGCTTAGGGTAAGGTATGGGAGGAGGTGAAGTGCTTGAAACTCTAGTAGAGAAGGTAACATGCTCGAATCATGGAGGAGTTTTGCCATCCACCATGTCATTGATGAGGTATTCAAAGATACGATATTTATTAATGGTATGCCCCAGTTGGCGATGATAGATGCATATATTTTTTTGAAAGCGAAAAACCCCTTGCGGGGCTGCCTTAGTCTGAAAGACCACAAAAAGGGGGTTCTACACTGTCAAAGTCACCCGAGAGTCGCACCCGAACCTACCCGCACCAAAATTATCAATTGGATTTTGGATACCCATTTTAGATTTTTTGTAGGGTGGAGATTTGAACCTAGGATCTCTCTGGGAGGATTTCCCTCTCCTATCCAACTCACCTACAACACCTGGGTGTGATAGATGCATAATTGATTCTCATTGTAGCCCCTCAATTTGAGGTGAAGGGGGTTCATGGGACAAATTTCAAGTAACACGAGGAGCCCTACATGCAAAATTTGGTGGAAAGTGTGGGAGAGAGGCTCCGAAAGGATAGGCATGGGGTAGATGTAAGGCTCGAGCGATGACGAGCACAAGGAAGGTGGGATCATTGTGGGTGGGTGGATTGTGGACCATGATTCTGGTCGATGTTGTGTGCAAAGATGAGGGTGGATATGGAAGAGAATGAGTAGGTATGGGTCATACTAGAATGGAACATAGGCGAATGACATCGATAATGACTCAAATTAATTAGAGGTTGTCGAGGTGGGAGAGGATGTTCTAGATATCAATAGGAGGGGGAGATGGAAGCAAGGCAGGAGGATAACGAGAGCCCAGTGGAATGGTGGGGTTGGGATATGGGTATAAATATGGAAATAGATGAGACGAAGGAGGAGGATATTGATATTGGTTAGGTGGTCATGGTAGAGGCTAAAGATGAATACCATGAAAGGGGATGGAGGTATCTAAAGAATAGGTGGGGCTTGTAACGGTTGCAAGGATTGACATGGTCGATATGGGTGGGCATGCAAAGGGATGGCCTAGGAAATATGTTGGTGAAGGAACTAATCATAAGGTGACATTCCATTCGATAGGGGTGGAGGTAATCCTAAGGACTATGAGCAAGTAGGTGAATTCCCCATATTAGGCAGAAAGTAACCAAGTGAAGGTCGTGGAGCTGAAGAGGTCAGTGGGTAGGGATCTATTTCAATTGACTAATGTGGGAGGGGATGGCCCCCTTGCATGAGGGTATAGAAAGTGAGATCATTCTCCCATATCTACAAAGGAGGATAGGGAAATATAACTATTGCCATAGCGAGGAGAAAAGGAGGAATCTCTACGATCAAGTGAATGAGGCTGGGGTGACATGTTGTGGTCTAAATGTGATGATAAGGATGACTGGTGAACATGAACAATACTAGGAGGCTCTGCATGATTAGTCAGGGTGATTGGTTCTAGATGGAGCATCGTAAAGTCTTGCATGATGGATTAAGGATAGGTCTATGATGCATATCTGATGTGAGATGTCCCAACAAAGGTGGTGCACCTAGTGATAGTGAACCTGCAATAGAAACAAATAGCATAAAAATGATATATAAAGCAAAGGTGTTTCTATTGTGTAACAAAAAGTGCAAAGTGTGTGTTGGGTGCAATGTGGATCGTGCGTGTATTAGTGGGGTGATATGTACAATCATGATGATGATAGTATGTGCAATGACTAGTGATATGTACCTAAGACCACTAAGCATTGAATGTGCGTAGATGGATAATGTTAAATGGTTTAGGCTCTACAAGACCTTCAAGGTTGGCCAGTTGATATGTCCTAGAACCAAATTTATGTGTGACAATGTAAGGATCTAGCCAATTGGGGGTGAATTTGTCTCGTTGTTGGCAGGGTTGACTAGTGATCTATTGGTTCTCTTTAAGAACCAAGTCATTGATCTGGAATTCATGCTGGTGTACCTTACTATTGTAGGTATAGTGAATATGATATTGATAAACACGTGTGTTCTATAGCATGGATGCTATGCTCATCTAAGAGCGTTAGTTGGTCCGACCTGGCTTGGCGAGCAGTGTCATCATTTATGAAGTCTTGCATGGAGATGCGTAAAGAGGGTATTTCAAGTTCTAGGGGTATAATGACTTCAAAACCATAGACCAAAGAAAAGGGTGTTGCCCTAGTGGGAGTACAAATACTCATTTGGTAGGCCCACAAGGCCAATGACATTTGATTATACCAATCATGATGAGATTCTATGATAGTTTTTTGAAGGATAGCACAAGTAGTTTTGTTAGTAGCTTTAGCTTGGTCATAGTGGTTAAGCATGTAGTGGCGTAGCTTTTGTATGGAAAAGACTACAACCATGCATAGCTTATTCATGTAGGTGTATCTGGTTTTTTAGTTAACCAAGGTATGACTAATATAATATATGACTTGCTCATGGTTGAGCATGTTATTTTGAGGCAATAACGTTTCGATTGCAAAATCCGTAGTGAAAATGTATAAGAAGAATGATAATTGTTGATGTGGTGGAGATAGAATTGGTAGCAACATAAGATAAGATTTGGTTGAGTCAAAGGCTTACTGGTAGTTAGTATCCCATTTGAAGGTTATCCATTTTTGTAAAATATGGTTAAATGGTTTACACTTGTCAGATAATTGGGTGATAAAGTGGTGAATAGCTTGAATTTTGCCCTATAGACTTTGTAGCTGCTTCAGATTCATGGGAGGAGGCATCTCGATGATGGCTTTGACTTTGTTGGGGTCGAATTCAATGCCTTTCTGATAAATAATGAATCCCAATATTTTACCTGAAGTGACACCAAAGACACACTTCTTTGGGTTTAGTTTCACGTTATGTTCGAGAAGGCAATAAAAGATCTTATGAAGATCTGCAAGATGTTGTGAGTGTTCTTTTGATTTGGCTATGAGGTCATCAACGTAGTCTTCCATAATTTTGTGCATGTAGTCATGGAAGATGTAACTCATGGCACGTTTATAATTTTTCCCAATGTTCTTAAGGCCAAAGGGCATGACCTTGTAATAGAAGGTCCTCTAGGGGGTTATGAAAGATGTCTTGTGTTGATTGGTAGGATTGATCTTGATCTGATTGTAACCTGAAAAGCCATCCATGAGGGATATCATTTCATGGCCTACAATGGAATCAACTATTGAGTCAATGTTGAGGAGGGGAAAGTTATCTTTGGGACAAGCTTTGTTCAAATCCCTAAAATCAGTGCAGACACAAACTTCATTGGAGGGTTTTGGTACTAGGACCATGTTGAATGCCCATTCTGGGTAATCAATTGGTTGTATGAACCCCACATTGAGGAGATTTTGGAGCTTATATTTGATCATTAAAGTGATCATGGGATGCATGCATTACAATTTTTGCTTGATGGGCTTAGCATTCCCATCAAGTGTGAGGTTGTGGACGACTAAGTATGGGTCGAGCCAAGGCATGTCCATGTAGGACCAAGCAAAAATGTTGATGTACTCTTTGAAGAAAGAGGTAAATTAAGTGTGTTTCTCTAAGGATAGGTTGGCGGTGAGTTCAACGATGTGGGGGTTGGTGGGGTCGTCACCATTGTCAACATCGATAGTGTCCTCCACAATCATGTGGGAACCATCTTGGAGCTGAGCAAGAATGTGAATGAGATGGAGATCATCGATAGCCTTAGGTAAATTGAATTCATCATCTAAATATACATTTGTATGATTAACCCATGAAATATGATGTAAAGAAGATGGTAAAGGAGTGTTTGTAGTACGTAGGATGGGTGCTGATAGCAAGAAGTCTCACAACAAGGGTGTAGGGGAGATGTGGGTGAAGTCAATGAAGTTTGGATTGGGTGTGTTGTTGTGATCCAAAGGAGATGTGTACCGGAGTGGGGAGAATAAATCGACATTGACCATGTTAACAAAGGTGATGGAGATAGTGGGAGATTATGAGTCTGAGGATGAAGACTCAGAAGTATGTGAACGATATGGTAGACTCAATGGAGGATGCAAAATCATGAGCAGAGAACAGGGTTGAGTCAGAGAATGATAGAATTATCGTCGATGAGACAATGGTATGAATGAATGTATAGGCAATGGAGAGGAAGGTGAAGGAGTGTGATCTATGCAGTGATATGTGAGAGAAAGAGTAGCAAATCTATCAACCAGCTCATCAATGCAATAGACGGTGGTAGTGTTACAAAGTGGTATTTCTTGGAAGAAAGTACATGGAATACTGATGGTATAATGGGGGATGAACACTCATCTAGGATGTCAGTATCGAATTCCTCTTCAAACGAGTGTGTAGGAATTGTTGGAGGATGCAAGGAAATATCTTGAAGCTCATATTCAAGTGTGTGAATAGTGGTAGCCCAGACCAAATTTATCTATGGGTAATTGAACGTAAGGGTTGATGGAAATTTGTAAGCCTTGTTCATAATATCCTAGCCCAAAACCATACCAATGTAAACATTGAAGGTAACGTAATATGAAATTTTTATTGGAAATGTAGTCTAAGGTGCCATAAAAACTAGATTGTGATGATGGGGGTATAGTTGCTAGTAGCAATGATTTTATACCTACATAGACAAACTTGGTACGATTATTCGATCAACCAAGTGGTACGACAGTACCAATAGTTAGCACTGAGGCATAAGGGTGACCAAAATTATGAGTAGATTGGATCATTGGGGGACGAACACGTGTGTTATGAATATTATATTCACCCAGTCAAGAGTTGGTCATGAATATGGAAACTTGTGGTGATGTATGTGATGGTGAATGGGTGGTGAGTCTAAGTTGGATGAAGAAGATGAAAGCTAGGAATCATGAATAGTAGTAGTAGAGGAATGGAATAGTTGGGTATCCAGTCAAGAGGTGCACTATTTCGAATCATGACATTTGATTGTAGTGGAAGGGATGGGATGATATGCACGTGCAAACTATAAGGTGGGGCGAGCAGGTGTAAGTGTCAGGCTAAAAGAAGAGGTGAAATATCGAGGTCAAGGATGAAAGGGAAGTTGGGATATTTGAGGAGTAGGGAGGATAGGAGGGTCTGCAGAGGAATATGGATGAGACAATGCAGGAGGTCACAAAGATGGTGGAAAAAAAGGTACAGCCATGGGAGGTGGATTCATGGAAGAAGATGTCTAAGAAGGAAGAGGAGTCCATGAGGAATGTGGTAAAAATGTACAGATGCATGATGGGGATTTGTAGAAGTGAATGGAGGTATATTAGAAGTAGATGCAGGAGAACGAGTGTGTGTTCCCAATGAGCGATGTGAGGATGAAGTAGGTGTGGAAGAGGACATAGGAGTCTCTTCCTAACGATATGAAGGAATAGGGAGGACTTGTGTAGAGGATGACAAAGGTCCTGGCGGGAGGTCTATGATATTGTAGAATTTGAAGGGATCACCATCGATGGGAACATAATGGATGAGTCCATCATAAACATATTTGAGATAGTGATGCAAGGTTTATGGAATGCATTACATGTCACAAATCCATGGATGTCCAAGAAAAATATTGTATTGCATTTCATCTTGAATGATGTGGAATAATATGGATATGGTCCTGTTGGCATTTTTGCCACATTGTTTTGATTGTTACTTATTCATGCATAAATTGTTGAAGTTCTCACTCCTCTGTGTTTCTCTACGAGTTTTGTGTCAAAACAGCTAAGTTCAAGAACTGTCATGATATCGTGACCAAAAACAACATGGAGAGCATGACTTCAAAACTATCGCGATATCGCGACATGTCGTGTTATCGCGGGATAACAGAGGAGAGACAAGCCAAAGTCGAAGAATGTCGCGATATCGCGATGTGTTCCAAAATCACGGTCAAAGTTGTCAACGAAGGCAGAGCAGTAAAATTGTCACGATTTCGCGACATGTCGCATTTTCACGACTTGCGATGGCCATGGAGAAGAGTGATAGAAAATGTCATGATTTCATGACATAATTGAGCAAAGGGCAATGTCGATGAACCTTGTCATGATATCATGACAAAAAAGTGAACAAGGAGCAAAATGTAGAGACGTCACAATTTTGTGACATTTTTTTGAAGATGAGGCCAAGCAAGAGCAAGACGTCATGATATCGCGACAAGAAGCGACAACATTAGAAAAAGCAAGGAAACGTCGCGATTTCACATGTTGTGGAGAAAAGGCTAAATAGAGAAAACTGTCACGATTTCATGACATGTTGCAGTTTTGCGGGTATACAGAAGAGAAGGGCACAAAAAGTAGAAGATGTCACGATTTTGTGACATGTCACATTTTTGCGATGAGAAGCAGTGAGAAAACCAAGCGAGAGAAAGATGTAGCGAAATCGTGACTTGTCGCGTTTTCGCGGTTCAAAACAGCGAAAGGACAACATGGGGAAAGAACATCATGAAATCATGATAGGTCATAGTTTCGCGGGAGCAAAGCAAGGAAGGAGCAGAATAGTACGAAATGTCGCGATTTCGCGACACGTCGCGTTTTCGCGACCTAAGGTGACGAAGGAGAACAAAGAGCCAAATACGTCGTGATTTCACGACATGTTTGGTTTTCATGACCCAAAGTGGTAAAAGCATACAGAGAAGGAAAATGTCACGATTTCATGACATGTCACGTTTTCGCGACCTATCATGGTTTCGCGCCAGAAAGTAGTTCAACGGCCCGATGAAGTATTACGATTTACAAGGATTAAAAGCTCTCCAAAATTTAATGTTTTGTTGCTTTCCAATGCATGCAAGATAGAAGAACGTGCTCAGACATGTAGCTTTTGAAGCCACCAGAATTGAAGACGCTCCATTATTCAAAGCTTCTGTTCATGATTTTCTAACGGTCCAAGCATGCTCCGAGAACGATCATTTAATGAAGACGATTGGTTCCTTGTTTCATTCAATTTTTGATTTCTCCAAGGCTGGTTTAAGGGGATCATTTCCTTATTTTTGTTGTACATTTTGTAGATCTCAAGAAAGTTCGTTTCATGTTTTAAATGCTACAAAGAGGCAAGACCTCTATAAATATCAATGTATATCTCAAGAACAATCATTGGGAGTTTGAGAGACATGTTGCATGAAAACATTCAAGTTCTTTGCGTAAATAAGAGATATTTGGCCTTTGATTTTGCAAGCATATTTCTGTGTGATTTCCTTCTATTTCATGCATTTCTTGATTATGCTCATCTTTCTAATCTATTGTTAGATTTAAATTCTGCATCTGAGTTTGAATATTGCTAATGAGGAAGTGAGTTCTGGAATGCAATCCTGGAGGTTGTCTGCGCAAGGTCGTAAGTGGATTATGTTGTGTTCTATTATTATATGTTGTTCATATGCTTGAGGTTAAATTCTTGCTGAGAATCTTTCCTCGATCCTACAAATTCGACCTGTGGCCATATTTCCCATCTCTTTCTGTAATTTCCCATTACTTTCTGCATATTTCCAATTCCTTTCCTGTAACTTTAGTCTGAAATCAAGCTTAGATTTAGTAAGGGAACCAGCCCTCTCTGGAGATTGGTCCGGGAGACATTTCTTTCTCTCGGCCTTTCAATGTTGGCCGGGTCTAGGGTGCATTTCGCATAAAATCCTTTCCTGTGGCAGATTCGTGACCAACAATTTCTGGCACACCCGGTGGGACAGACTGTCTCTGTCTCAGAGAGATCCCATAGTATTGAGGGTTTAATGTTTGCCTTCATACCGTATAGTTAGAACATTTGGTGACTCTGTAGTACCCAAAAATCTCTGAACGTAGATACAGTGAAAGCTGTACTTCATGATCATGAGATCAAAGTCCAAAAAAGTTGAAAATCTTGTTGAGTTTTTTTGAACTTGATAGCACAAAAAAAGGTGAACAATCTAGGTTGGTTTCCCCATCGCTTGCATCATCTGCCATATCTGCACAAATCCCTGGTATTGTTACTAGTTTTCCATCTTCTCAATCACATACACTAGTCCCAATGGCCTAGTATCCTCAACCCAGACAATTTTTAGCATGGAATAGTTCAGGAGCCTTGAATTTGTAGGCTCAAAATCCAGTTCCCCAGGCTGCTTTGAAAGCCTTGCCAACCTATGATGGTACTGGTAAGACTGCATATGAACATATTCATGATATAGCTTCTTTGGCAACCATTCATGATATAACATACGAAGATGTGATGGTAAAGTTATTAGTGTTATCCTTGAGAGGAAAATTGTTGTACTGGTACAGATCTCTGCAACCAGGCACTATTGCGTCATGGGATCAGCTAGGAGAACTGTTAATTAAGAATTTTCATGAACATGCTAATCCATTTTCATTGCTGCATCAGTTTAACACAATTCAAAGGCACCTGCAGGAGGCAATAGCAGATTTCAATGTTCAATTTACCAGAAGCTGGCAGCGAGTGCCTGAAGGTCTTCACCCTATCCATGAGAAAGCTACATTCTACTATCTTTGAGTGTTCAACACAGACATTAGCTTGGCGATCAGGCAGTCCAATGTGATGACCTTCTCGAAACTGTTCGAACAAGCACAAAAGGTAGAGGTAGAATTGATTGCAATCGGTAGGCTTCCTCCAAAGGTAGCAATGCCCATTTTACCTGATATTCCACAAAATTTATATCCTAGTTCATTTTCATAGCCTATGCCTTCTATGTATCCTATTCCATCATGGAGCTCCAGTGCACCTCAGATTGCACCCATCCTAGTTCCTCAGCTCCCTACTTCAGCAAATCCCTAGTTGCCTGCACCCAACATTCTGCCATTCCCCTCTTCCACTTCATTCTTGGCATTACCGACGCCACCAGAACCTTTGCCCTTACCAGCACCTGTAAATCCTGATCCTTATACGACACTCTTGCAAGAGGTAAAATCTGCCAATTTCGCTATAAGAGCAATGGGGAATAAGATCACACTTATTGAAAGGAAGCAGTGTCGAGCGAGATTTCTAGCCCAGGAGATTTTAGCCTCCGTCGATTACCGGAGAACAAGTCTGCTTCAACAAGCAAAACACCCGAGAAGAACCCGATTGTTTTGGCAAATGAAGATGCAGTCCTTGCAGAAAGAACATATTGGTGTTCAACATGTAATGATCCACATGGCGAAGACACTTGCATGGTTCATTCGAATTATGTGCAGACATTGGCCGCTAGCTCTTCTGGAGGGCAAATAAATATGATTTTTGAGGTAGATTATAACTTTATGGTTCCGTCTAAAGAACAAGTTTCAGTTCTCACAAGAACTGGAAAGAAGCCTGTTACAGTAGATCCTGCTGAGCTAGAGCCATTAAAAGTGCCAATTGATTTGAAGAAACAAGTGAAAACTCCTGTGTCAGTATCAAAGCTAGATGCGCTTGTTTTACCAAAAAATCTTGTTCCACATAGAGTGCAAGAAAAAGCCTCAGCTACACAGGCAAGATCGGAAATAGAGGAACAAGCAAGAGAAAAGCTGAAGTACCCATCATTGACTAAAAGGTTGAGGGTAGAAGCCACTCAGCAGTATCAAAGCAGATATGATCCCCTTGTTGAAAAGAAGGAATCTGCTGCGGCTGCATACAACATTGTCGAAGAATTGAAGATCCCAGCTAAGGTTAGTCTTTATGATGCATTACAATTGCCTAGGCAGGTAGATTTATTGCAAGAATCCTTGAAATCTGTGAAGGATAGTGAGAAGAGCCCTACTCAGACAATTTATGCTCAAGCGTTAACCACCTCAATCACTGGCAAGAATAGACCACCCTCGTTTTATCTGTCACTTCGAATGGAGGGTTGGATCGTGCATAATTGTATGATTGACTCCGGTGCTGCTACAACTATCATGCCAAAGGCAATTTGTGAAGTTATGGGTATGGAATACACACGAAGTAGCCCTGGAGTCTTGTAGTTGGACGAGACTCCTGTGAAAATAGTAGGTGTAATCAAGGATGTCCCGATTGTTTTACACAGTATGCCTCAGATTACAGTCATTCAGGAAATAGTTGTGGTTGATCTAGAACCGTATTTCAATATGTGCTTATCAAGAGAGTTCACTGCCAAACTAGGAGGCGGCTACCTTTCTCTGGATTATTATCACCTAGAAATTCCTTTCAAAGGGAGAAGAATTCAGATTTATAATGAAAAGCCTTCTTTGTTTCATATAGAGAAGTTGGAAGGAGCAGAAAGGTTCACACAGTCTGTCAGCTTGCTAACTGAAGAACCAGAAGATCCTGTTTTGATGGATGAACCTTGCTTAGAGGATGTGTTCTCAATGCTTGACTTTAATGCCATGCCGGAGATTGAGATTGGTTGTTGTTCTATTACAAAGCCTGAGGAGGTTGAACTGAAGATGCAAGATGATCAGAATTCTATGCCTGATCAATTCAAGACTCTATACTTTGATGCTACGAGCTTCACAGATAATGCAGCAAAAAAATTTGAGAGTGAACAATTGCAGATGTTTGGTGGTTTCACATTGATTGTGAATCAAATTATGAACAAATGCAGGCTAGAATCAGTAAGAATGGCACATACGTCCTCTGTTCCAAAAGCTGCTATCATTAATGGAAGAACATTGGAGCATGAAGAGTCTGGAGATCAGCTAAAATACAATCAGATTTGGTCTGGTCACTACAGTTTCACCGGATAATCACCTAAAACTAGGTTTGTGGTGGCGGCATGCCAATCATGTCATAAACCTTTGTATATAGCAAAAAAAAAGAACAAAAAACAGAATTTTTTTTTTTTGTTGTTGATTTCCTCTGTGTACATTGTCAACTTTGGCTCTTTTTGTATGCGAGCCCGCAGGTACGTTTATTTCTTTCTTTTTTCTTCTTCCTTCCCAATAGATAGTGGCTTTTGTTAATTTCTTCCTTCCCCTTCCTTATTTTCATTCCCTTCTTCACTCATTTCTTCTTCTACCGTCTGTAATTAAGTCACTACTGTTGTTTCTACTCCCCTCTTTGATATTCCCGCTTCTTTTCCTTTTCTTCTAATCCTTTGTCATTTCAGCACTTATCTGCAGTTTCCACCGCTTTCACCATCCCATCCACTTCCATTCCATTATTCATTTTTCCTCCATCTCATTCCCATTCCACGACCTACACATCTGCAGGTCCTCATTCTGTTCATTTTTGTTTTGCAACCCTGATGCTTTCATCACTATCATGGAAATCCTTTTACAACACCTGGTGAACTAGGCCAAATACAGATTTATTTGAGTTTTTTGTAAGTCAGCAAGAGTTGTTGCAGCAGTCTACAGAGATGTTCCCCATCGGTCAACATCCCCTGATTCTGTTCCTTCAGTTTCTCTTGACTCTGTTGCCCAATGGATTCAGGCCTGGGATTCGTGCATACAGCAGAACTGTATACCCCACGAGCCGTCAAGAATGTTGGCGTTTTTTCCACATTGTTTTGATTGTTACTTAATCATGCATAAATTGTTGAAGTTATCACTCCTTTGTGTTTCTCTATGAGTTTTGTGCCAAAATAGCTAAGTTCAAGAACTATTGCGATATTGCGACCAAAAACAGCATGGAGAGCACGACTTCAAAACTGTCGCGATATCGCGACATGTCGCGTTATCGCGGGTTAACAGAGGAGAGAGAAGCAAAGTCGAAGAATGTCGCGATATCGTGACGTGTTCCAAAATAATGGTCAAAGTGGTCAACGGAGGCAAAGCAGTAAAATTGTCATGATTTCGTGACATGTCGTGTTTTCACGACTTGCGATGGCCATGGAGTAGAGTGATAGAAAATGTCGCGATTTCGTGACATAATTGAGCAAAGGGCAATGTCGATGAACCTTGTCACGATATCATGACAGAAAAGTGAACAAGGAGCAGAATGTAGAGACGTCGTGATTTCACGACATTTTTTTGAATATGAGGCCAAGCAAGAGCAAGACGTCGCGATATCACGACAGGAAGCGGCAACATTAGAAAAAGCAAGGAAATGTCACGATTTCGCGACATGTTGTGGAGAAAAGACTAAATAGAGAAAACTGCCATGATTTTGTGACATGTTGCAGTTTTGCGGGTATACAGAAGAGAAGGGCACAGAAAGTAGAAGATGCCACGATTTCGTGACATGTCGCATTTTTGCGACGAGAAGCAGTGAGAAAACCAAGCGAGAGAAAGATGTAGCGAAATCGTGACTTGTCGCATTTTTGCGGTTCGAAACAGTGAAAGGACAACATGGGGAAAGAACGTCATGAAATCACGATAGGTCATAGTTTCGCGAGAGCAAAGCAAGGAAGGAGCAGAATAGTACGAAACGTCACGATTTCGTGACGCGTGAAAAAGGTGATGAAGGAGAACAAAGAGCCAAATACATCGCGATTTCGTGACATGTTTGATTTTCGTGACCCAAAGTGGCAAAAGTGTACAGAGAAGGAAAATGTCATGATTTCGCGACATGTCACTTTTTTGCGACCCGTCATGGTTTCGTGCCAGAAAGCAGTTCAACGACCCGATGAAGTATTGCGATTTCCAAGGATTAAAAGCTCTCCAGAATTTAATGTTTTGCTACTTTCCAATGCATGCAAGATAGAAGAACGTGCTCAGACCTATAGCTTTCAAAGCCACCAGAATTGAAGACGCTCCATTATTCAAAGCTTTTGTTTGTGATTTTCTAACGGTCCAAGCATGCTCCGAGAACGATCATTTAATGAAGACGATCGGTTCCTTGTTTCATTCAATTTTTGATTTCTTTGAGGCTGGTTTAAGGGGATCATTTCCTTATTTTTGTTGCACATTTTGTAGATCTCAAGAAAGTCTGTTTCATGTTTTAAATGTTGTAAAGAGGCAAGACCTCTATAAATATCAATGTATATCTCAAGAACAATCATTGGGAGTTTGAGAGACATGTTGCATGAAAACATTCAAGTTCTCTACGTAAATAAGATATATTTGGCCTCTGATTTTGCAAGCGTCTTTCTATGTGATTTCCTTCTATTTCATGCATTTCTCGATTATGCTCATCTTTCTAATCTGCTATTAAATTCTGCATCTAAGTTTGAATATTGCTAATGAGGAAGTGAGTTCTAGAATGCAATCTTGGAGGTTGTCTGCGCAAGGTCGTAAGTGGATTATACTGTATTCTATTATTATATGCTGTTCATATGCTTGAAGTTAAATTCTTGCTGAGAATCTTTCCCCAATCCTACAAATTCGGCCTGTGGCCATATTTCCCATATCTTTTTGTAATTTCCCATTACTTTCTGCATATTTCCAATTCCTTTCCTGTAACTTTAATTTGAAATCAAGCTTAGATTTAGTAAGGGAACCAACCCTCTCTAGAGATTGGTCTGAGAGACATTTCTTTTTCTCAGCCTTTCAATGTTGGCTGGGTATAGGGTGCCTTTCGCATAAAATCCTTTCTTGTGGCAGATTCGTGACCAACAGGTCCTTACGCCTACGTGGATAGGGAGGACATAGAACCATAAAAAATATGAAGTCAAGTGATGATGTGGCAAAGTGGGTAGGTGGAATGTGTAAATGATGAAAGGTGGTAGTAGAGATGATAATGATGGAAGAATCGGTATCAATGAGGACATGCTTATAGGTGATGTAATTGATAGTTTCTTGAATATGGAGGGGAGGATTAGCTCCCTCACCTACAAGTTCGATAATCTCATGGTCATGGAAGTTGATAGAGGGTTGCATGCAATGGGGGATGTTACCAACAAAATTTACAATTGTATTTGTGTTATGGATTTTGAGGTTGTTTGAGTAAAGAATGTCATTCAATGCCTCGTGATGAGGTGGATATTGTTGTAACAAATAAAAAATGGAAAGCCTAGCTAGGGCATTACACAATTTATGAGTGAGACTACCATGAATGGTGATGATATTGCATGGTACGAGAGTAAAAATGTTCGATGTTGTATGTGAATAAGGAGAAGTGAATGGTATGGGAGGGGAAGTGATGGGTGCCTCCTGGCATGGTGGATAACATTGGGTATGAGTGGTGAGGTTAATCATGCCAACCACTCCACATGAGGGAGGATCATAGTGGACACTATTAACCTGCCTAGATTGGGCTTGTGAATTGGATTGGGCTCATTGGAGATTGGTCCCCCCGTGTTCTTATAGTGGGTTCTAATAGATGCCCTAATTTTGGTTTTATGGTATGAAAGGTTTCAAAACCTGAATGGTACCTTGATCGATGAGATCCTGTACTAGGCTGCAAAAGGAGTGACAAGACCCTACATCATGTTTGTGTTGTCGATGATATGCATAGAAGGCCTATTTTTTAAACCCATGATGTTTGGGTTGATTTAGGTCGATGGGTGTAATGTCAGGTAAGGTAATATGGCCAGTGTCATACAACCTCTATAATAGAGATGGTAGTGGCTCAAAGAGTGGAGTCAAAGTTTTCCTAGGAAGCTGAGGGCAAAGATCACGAGGTTGTTGTGGGTTAGTCAAAGGGGGAGCATTAGTCTAAAACATTTGTTGTTGTAGGGGAGGAGATCATGAGATTAATAATGAGGTTGGCGAATCTACCACCACTTTATTGGTTTGTGGTGGTTTAGAGAAAGGTTGATTCAATACATTTTGATAGAAGCAAAAATTTGAATTGTCGGATGGCTTCTATCGGAGCTTGATTTTATTGGACTGGAGTTTAATATCTTCAATGAACTTTTCTTGGGAAATGGATTCATAAAATTTGTGACTTTGATGAAGTTGTAAAGGCATAGAGATATGTTTGTGATAGCTTTTGACAAAAAATGTGATGAGCTTGAAGTACGAGAGGGAATGAGAAAGGTCGTGGATGACCGATCTCCATTGAGAGACAAATTTTGTGATAGGTTCATCGTCTGCCTGTCGTAAGGCATAGACATCAAAAAAATTTATCTTCTTTCTAATATTAATGAAGAAGTGTTCTAGAAATTAATTGGCTAATTGTTCAAACGTGAACAAGCTATGTCATAAGAGCATGTTGTACCAATTGAGATCTTATCCCTTGAGTGAGAGGGCAAATGTACACAATATGAGGGGATCGCTACTATGAAGCTAATAACATGCAAAGCGATTGAAACTAATGTGTTTACGAGGATCCTCTTTACCTTTTTATTTGTCAAAATTTGGAATCTCAAAATGGTATGGGTATAGAGGAATGAGAACTAATGGATGAACGGGTTCATTGCATAACTTGTTATATATGGGTTTCTATGGCCCATAACAAGTTGTGGGAAGATCCAACATCTTAACTTGTTCCCATAAGAGTTGGAGGTTAGGTGATGGAGGTGGAATTAATTACATCGTGGTGGTAGAAGATTGAGAATGGGAAGGGTACTGAAGCTGTTGTTCCTCCCATTACAATAGAGGAATGTACTAAAGTTGTTCCTATGAATTTGATTGTTGAACAACGTAAGATGTGGGGGTTTATGGCATAATCTAATGTGGGGTAGACATCTATTGTGAATGGTAATATAATGGTTGTGGAGTCTACATATGTTGTATAGGAACCTACTGTTAAGGTTGCACGATTGGAGAGGATGACCAAGAAGGAGGTATTGTGAAGAATGTAGGCATGATAGAGTGTGGTTGAGGAAACAATGTTTGGATAGAGGATTGATGTGGCTAGCGAGATGACATGCCAAAGGCTGGTAACTGTACTGGACCAGATGAGTGATGAATGGAGAACTCAAGTTGGGTAGAATAGCCTGGGCGATTGGCAAGATAAGATGGGTAGAGTGGATTGTAAGAAGAAAGGGGTATAGAAGGGAAAGCAAAAAATAGACAAGGTGGAGGAAGGTAAAATGTGGAAGCAGATGAGGGCAAAAGTGGAGTAGAATATGGCATACCATATATCCCATAAGAGGAGAATGTAGGTGGATGAAGTGACGAGGAAGGAGTGTAGGCATCAAAGGTAGATGCCTGAGAAGAGGGTATGGTAAAAATGTCCATAAATATTTGTAAAGATGTGATTTGTTGATAATGTTGAGGAATGGATTTTTGTGATTGAGATGGTGTTTGTGCTGTTGTATCAGAATATGAGAAATATGACTACTAAGGGGGTGGTTGTGGTTGGGCTTGGGAAGTGTATTGGTGTGACATAAGTGGTGTATACTATTGTTGCAACAATAACTATTACGAGGGTGATTGTGCTAAAGGTGCCTGAGTGCTCAAGGTGAAATATGAGTGATCTAAAATAATCCCTATGGTTGGGGTAGATGACGTAGCCTTAAGGCAAGGATGGTTAAGCAAATAAGGATCATCCCAAATAAGGGAATGAGATGGATCCTAGAGGAAAGGATTAAAAAAAGTAGGGGAAGTGGTGTAGTTTCCTCATCTGAATAAGGGAAATGGGTCTCCCAGAGTGGTATAGATGACATGGTTGCAAAAGGTGGAAGGTGGATTAGGTGAGGATGATTGAAGAAGAAGAGGATGATGTTTGTCAGAATATGTGGTGAGAATATTACTAGAGATAGAGGTCTCGTCATGGGATATGGTGTGTATACGATATGATGCAAAATCAATAAGTAGATCAGGTATAAATGTAGATGCTTACCTTGTGAAGGGAGGGGAGGAATAGACTAACTGGAGGTGGCACGAGAAGCTTACTACTCAAGATGTACTTGTTTACATGCTCGACTATGTGTATCAACAAGCATGATGTTGTGTACTGTGATTTAGTGCTCAAAACTATCCAAAAATGTAGAGCTAAACCAGTGGGTGGGCTCTGTGCAATATTTTAGATAAATATGTGAAATTTAGTGTGTTTCTATGTACTTGAATAGAGTTTGCATGCCGCTATGCAAACCCGTACTACAAAAATGTTAGGATCCTATCCTAACACCATGTTGTAATTCTCATTTACCTATGTAATAACCCACTTCCAACGTGGGGATCCTATTTTAATGTTATTATGCAATACTTAGTAATGTAGGTGGCAATAAAGGTACCTCGCCAAGTGGTACCATCTCATGTAACCATTTTTATCAATATTGTAACCGATGTAGTAAGATACCTCGCCAAGTGGTACCATTTCATGTAACCATTTTTATCAAGATTGTAACCGCCATTTGGTGGGAGATTCTAGCTCGAGTGGCATTTTGCATGTAAGCCACCTCTTGAGCATTTAGGTAGGGTTGCATGTAGTTTTCCTTTAAAAATATATGAAGCCATGTACGAGATTATCCTTTTGCAAGCTAATGAAATATTGAAGGAGGTTGCCCCCTCGAAGAGGCCCGCGATTCAGTGTTACTGTGAGATTGTTTCATTTTTGTAATTGATTTCTGCATAGTGATATTGCGTTATTTGATGTATGTGAGTTATTTTTCAGTATTTTGTGTGAGTGTGCTTTATTTTAATAGTAGGTTCCTAACAAGTGGTATCAGAGCGCTTTCCAGGGCCAAGTTCTGCTACAACTGAGATGATTCTTGCCAGTCATTCCGCCTGTTAGGTATAATTTTCCTGTGTTTTTATTTCTATTTTTCCTTTATAAAAAAAAATCCAAAAAATACAGTCATTTTTTTCGCAGAAAATCAAAAAATACCAAAAAAAATACAGTAGTTGTGTAGGTTAGAAACCCTGTGTCGGGGGTTTTAAAATATCGTGAAGGAGTTGTCATTATTGGCTAAGCTAGATAGCCCATAAAGCGTCTAGTGAAGTGAGGGGCGATCAGGCTCCAATACCCAGGCCTCAGACAACACTCGCGCACGGAATTGAGCTCCCACGTATCTTCGGGTATATCGGGAGACAATCTAGGTTTAAACAAGATTTTATCCATTAGGAAGCTTTTTGGCCTTGTATTATCCATAGTCCACGGGACACAACATCCCGGACGATTACCCTCCCGTACTGTCAGAGAGGCAGATAGTGTGCTCAAGGGTATGTGTGGAATCCTCCTTGAGTAGTGGCCTAAAATATTGGTCCGAGCACTATTGTTCGTCACTGCGGTATAACAGAGGGCCTATGGGTATTACATACTCCCTTGCTTAGCATACCCTGGTTCTACAAAACATAACTTCCACCTGCAAATCAACACCATCCCTGTTCTGTTAACCTGCATTCACAACCCCAAAAGTGAGCATACGGAGAAGGCATTCCTTATCACAGAAAACAAACTTGCATGCACCAACAGTCAAGATAGATCTTGCAAGTGTTTGCAGCAGCCCATGGTCAAAAATAGAATAGTCAGGACAGTGACAAAAATAGTCTAGTCAGTAATAGAGATAGTCAGGTCGATAGTAACAACCCTCTGTAATAGTCCAGAATTATAGACTTCTAGTGTCAAAAACAATACTATCAATGTCAGAGAATCCCCAGGGTCAGTGACAGGAACAGTGTTAGTAACCGCAATACAGGTGACAGAGGAAAGAATAGGATAGTGACAGGGTGGTCAGGGTGCAGTATACAGGTCCGAAACAGTTGATCCCAGGTCCCAAATTTTGAACTGTAACTCCAAATCAGAAATCGAAAACACCAACACAGAAAAAAAAATAGGGATATCTCTTCACACAGAGCTCAGATTGACTCAAAAATTTAGCAAAAAATTCTACACTCTATTCCAGACAAAATTGTCCTTGGCAGCTCCTGGTCAAATTTTGCACCAAATTTCTAAAAATAGCAAATTTTGATTTTTCTTGCTAAGGCCATAACTTTTCATCGGTCCATCAAATTGATCCAAATTTTTGGGAATAGAATCTACTTGTTATTCTGCACAAAAGACCCTCAAGGACTCATTGGTGAAATTTTAAGTACAAGTGGAAGAAATTACCTTGACATCGACTTGCAACCAACAGGAGATCACAAAAAGTCAAGAAATTCAAGTATATCTCCTCATTGAGCGCTCAGATCAAACAACCACCGGAGTGGACCCTATCCTAAAATCAGTGTTGCAACTCATTTCCCAAATTAAATTTTGGACCCTTACTAAAAATAGTAACTCCTAAAAATTCGAGGTCTATTTTTAGTAAATCAACACAAGAGGGACCGCAATGGCAAGCGGCACTCGAGGACAACAACAAAAGGATTTAGACTTGGGCACATTATTGGCCGACCTGCAAAAATCCATTGCTGACTTGACCTCTACAAACAAGAACATAGGCACAGAGATTCGAGAGCTTCGACTGGATCAGGATAACACTAGAATCCGCTTAGAAGAACAACTCATAGAGATGGAGACCAAATTGCAAGGTAGTACCAAAACTGAACACCATGCTGAAAACTCTGAACGAGGTCGACGAACACTAGATAACAATCACGCTGATCGGGATCCAACCTTCAGAATGCCTAAATTAGACTTCCCTAAGTTCAGTGGAAAGGATGTCGATGGGTGGTTATGTCGGGTTGATCAATTCTTCCGACTCCATAATGTCCTTGTATATCATCGAGTTCAGATGGCTTCCTTCAACCTAGAATCTGAGGCCTTACATTGGTTCCAATGGCTATGGGTTGCTAACCCTGATCTATCTTGGGAGGACTTTGAGTCCCAACTACTCACCCGATTTGGCCCCAATGACTATGATGACTTTACAGGTGCATTGACAAAGCTGAAACAAACCACCTCAGTTCATGATTACCAGACCCAATTTGAGAAATTGGCCAATAAAACTAAGGGTTTGAATGAGGGATTCTTTATGAGCTATTTTGTTAGTGGGTTACGAGATGATCTCCAGGCTGAAGTCAAGATGTTCAAACCCCACACCATGATGGAGGCTATCAGTTTAGCCCGATTGGCCGAATCTAAACTCTCAGCTCAAAGGCGGACACCATGATTTTTGCATAACCGACCTTCTTTCCCTCCTCGATTCCAAAACAATACTGATAATAAACCTCCTGCTCCCAAGCGACTGACTACAGAGGAAATGGATGCACGTCACGCCCAAGGGTTATGTTATAATTGTGATGAAAAGTTTACGAAGGGGCATAGATGTGCAAATAAGAGATTGTTTTTAATAGATGTGGAGGAACCAGAAGACAATGACCATAGTGATGAGGAGAGTGATACAATTGAGGCACCAACTCCACAAGAAGAGGAACCATCAGAAACACCAGCAAAAATTTTAGTCCATGCTCTTGCCGGGATTACCACCCCACAAACCATGAGAGTTGTGGGTTATTTCAAGGGCCAACGTCTCACAATTCTTATTGATTCAGGCAGTACGCACAACTTTATTGATCCTCGGGTGGCCAAACGGACCAACTGCTATATACACTCATGCAATTCTTTTGAAGTCATGGTGGCCAATGGAGGCACCTTACCTTGTAAAGGTAAATGTCGAAATGTCAAAATTCAGATAGGGGATTATGAACTCAAGCAAGATATGTTCGCCCTCCAATTGGGAGGATGTGATGTTGTGTTAGGATCCCAATGGATGAGCACCTTGGGCACTTTCTCCTGCAACCTTGTAGAACTATGGCTGCAATTTTCACAAAATGGACAAACATATACCCTCAAGGGTATCAAGGCTGGCCCTACACAAATTATTAGTTCCAATCGCATGGAGAAGTTGTTGAAAAAGTCCTCCCGTGGGGTCATTGCACAACTATTTTCAATTCAGCCACCCACTTCTACAACAGATCCACTTCCAATAGATTTGCAACTTGTTCTAACCAAGCACAATGGCATTTTTTTAGAACCAACTACACTGCCACCTCGTCGCTCTCATGACCATGCTATTCCACTACTTCCGAGTAGTGCACCACCGAACATCAGACCGTACCGGTATCCTCATGCTCTCAAGTCAGAAATCGAGAAGATGGTACAGGAATTGCTCAAGGCAGGTGTCATTCGACCCAGTACCAGTCCCTATTCTTCTCCAGTTTTGCTAGTTCACAAGAAAGATGGCTCGTGGCGATTGTGCATAGACTACCATGAGCTCAATAAGATCACCATCAAGGATAAATTTCCCATTCCGATAGTGGATGAATTGTTGGATGAATTACATGGAGCTATGTACTTCTCCAAGTTGGACCTTCGTTCGGGGTACCATCAAATCAGGCTCAAGGACGAGGATATTCCAAAAACTGCTTTTCGTACTCATGAAGGTCACTATGAGTTCTTGGTAATGCCATTTGGTTTGACAAATGCACCATCCACATTTCAAAGCCTTATGAACAACATCTTCCATCCCTTCATGCGAAAGTTCATCCTGGTTTTCTTTGATGATATATTGGTTTATAGCCGCTCATGGGAAGAACACCTTACCCATGTGGATCGGACATTACAGTTATTGGCCCAACATCAACTTTTTGCTAAGCGGTCTAAGTGCTCCTTTGGTCTGACTAAAGTGGAGTATTTAGGACACATTGTTTCCAAAGATGGTGTCAAGGTCGACCCCAAGAAGATTCAAGCAGTTCAGGACTGGGCAAAACCCCGCACTCTCAAAGGACTTCGGGGATTCTTAGGACTTACAGGTTATTACAGGAAATTTATTCGTAATTATGGGAAAATAGCAGCTCCCCTCACATCTATGTTAAAGAAGGACTCTTTCACTTGGACAGGGCCCGCTGATCACGCCTTTCTTGAATTAAAGCATGCCATGACCACCACACCTATTCTAGCCATGCCAAATTTCTCTAAACCATTCATCATTGAAAGTGACGCTTCCGGACGTGGCATTGGGGCAGTATTGATGCAAGAAGGGAGACCCTTGGCCTTCACTAGTAAGGCACTCTCTGAGCGTAATTTGGGAAAATCTACATATGCCAAGGAGATGTTGGCCATCTTACATGTTGTCACCCATTGGAGACCATATCTCATTGGGCACCATTTCTCCATTAAAACAGACCATCAGAGTCTCAAATATTTCTTAGAACAATGGGTTGCTACCCCAGAACAACAAAAATGGGTTTCTAAACTCATGGGCTATGATTATGATATCACCTATAAGAAGGGCAAAGAAAATCTTGTGGCTGATGCTCTCTCTCACCAATTTGAGGCCCTCAGTATGCTATGTGCTATCTCCGCACCTGTCCCTCAATGGATAGATTCCTTATGATAAGAGGTACTTCAAGATGCAGACCTACAAGCTTTGATGGCTTCACTTCAAGCTGATCCGACTTCATACCCAGGCTACAATTGGGATGGCCAGGATTTGCGTTATCGCCAACGCCTTGTTATTCCCCGTGCCTCGCCACTCCGTGACCTCTTCATGAAGGAACTACACACTGCTCCCTCTGCAGGTCATTCTGGATTTCTCAAAACATATGAACGCCTCAAGCGCACATTCTTCTGGAAAGGGATGAAATAGGACATCCGTGACTTCGTGGCAGCTTGTGATACCTGCCAATGGATGAAAGGTGAAACAGTTCATTCTCTGGGTACTCTTCAACCATTGCCCATTCCAGATCAGGTTTGGACTGATATTTCTATGGATTTTATCGAAGGGTTACCTAAATCGGGTGGTAAGTCTGTTATTCTCGTGGTAGTGGATCGCCTTTCGAAGTATGCTCATTTTTGTCCCCTTGCCCATCCTTACACAACCTCCACCATTGCCCAAATATTCCTTGATTCTATTTTTTGCCTTCATGGTATGCCCACCTCCATTGTGTCCGATCGAGACCCAACCTTCACTAGTCATTTTTGGCAAGAGTTGTTTAAGTTGCAGGGAACGAAGCTCAAAATGAGTTCAGCTTATCATCCACAAACGGATGGTCAAACTGAGATTGTCAACAAATGTTTGGAGACCTATCTTCGTTGCTTTGCATCAGATCATCCTTCTCAATGGGTGAAGTGGCTTCCTCTAGCCGAATGGTGGTACAACACGTCCTATCATACAACTACCAAACTCACTCCTTTTGAGGTTGTTTATGGGCGCCCTCCACCCACGCCTTCTTCATACATTCCAGGCAGCTCCAGGGTCCAGGCAGTCGACATTACTCTTCGCCAATAGACCGATGTCCTTCACCAGTTGAAGCATAATTTGGACATGGCCCAGAACCGGATGCGACAACAGGCCGACCAACATCGATCCGAGCGTAGCTTTGATGTGGGTGATATGGTTTTCCTTCACTTGCAGTCGTACAAACAGTCATCCCTCCAACTCCGTCGATGCCAAAAACTTGCTGCAAAATTCTATGGGCCCTACCAAGTTCTACAACGGATTGGTTCCACTGCTTACAAATTGGCTCTTCCGCCCACCTCCAAGCTCCATCCTATTTTCCATGTTTCATCTCTCAAGAAAGTTGTGGGCACACAGGTACAGGTTCAATCAACATTACCAGAATTGGATGAGGAAGGGTCCATCTTACTTGAACCAAAACAGTTGTTGGATCGCCGCACCCGCACTCTCCACAATCGTACCATCACAGATGTCCTTGTCCAATGGCGTGGGCTCCAGCCAGAAGATGCTACATGGGAGCCTCTCCATCAACTCCAACACCAGTTTCCTCAATTTCAGCTTTGAGGACAAAGCTTTTCGAAGGGGAAGGACATGTTAGGATCCTATCCTAACACCATGTTGTAATTCTCATTTACCTATGTAATAACCCACTTCCAACGTGGGGATCCTATTTTAATGTTATTATGCAATACTTAGTAATGTAGGTGGCAATAAAGGTACCTCGCCAAGTGGTACCATCTCATGTAACCATTTTTATCAATATTGTAACCGATGTAGTAAGATACCTCGCCAAGTGGTACCATTTCATGTAACCATTTTTATCAAGATTGTAACCGCCATTTGGTGGGAGATTCTAGCTCGAGTGGCATTTTGCATGTAAGCCACCTCTTGAGCATTTAGGTAGGGTTGCATGTAGTTTTCCTTTAAAAATATATGAAGCCATGTACGAGATTATCCTTTTGCAAGCTAATGAAATATTGAAGGAGGTTGCCCCCTCGAAGAGGCCCGCGATTCAGTGTTACTGTGAGATTGTTTCATTTCTGTAATTGATTTCTGCATAGTGATATTGCGTTATTTGATGTATGTGAGTTATTTTTTAGTATTTTGTGTGAGTGTGCTTTATTTTAATAGTAGGTTCCTAACAAAAAATATGGTTCATACAGTGCTATGTGAACTGGGTCTAGATAATAAATTTGACAGAAAAGCAAAAGTGATAAGCTGTAGACAACCAATAGGTGGGCTGCTAATAAGTGAATGTGTTGAAACCATTTTTGTGAGTACAATACAAGCCACAACTAGAACTAGTGCTAAAAAAATAAAAACAAATGTTTGGTTGTTTTGTGTGTTTTGATGATGATATATGCTCTAGAAAATACCACGATAAATGGGGTGAAAATCTAGAAAGAACAGGAGTTTCATCGACACAAAACCTCCTACAACATCTAAGGATGCACAAAATAGAACAGTGTATCAACAAGCAAGTTGCGACCTGAATGGAAAGGTGCAGTAAAATGATATCCAAAGGGGAGGAATTCAAAATGCACTAATGAGTTCATAATCCTCTCACAAGAAGAGGTGGCACTATCTAAGACTTGATACTGGCCTATCCAAGCGGTCACTTCACTCTCGGGCAAGCTTAGTCAAGAACAATAGTTACCTATTCATAAATTATATGAGCCTTGTGAAAAAAGGTGTTTAATATTATCCCACTCTGAAAGTCCCTTTCTGTGATAAAATTTGTAAAACTAGTCTCAAGAGTAGGGGATCCTTTGGTGATGAAGTTTAGAAAACCACTCCTGGGGGCTACTATGGTGTCTAGGGAGTGAGCTGGTGGAAGGAGATGAATTCCAATGTCTCTAGTCTTGAGTGGGGATGGGTGATGAAGTCCAATATGATCACTGTGAATGAGATGTGAGTGTGGTAGTGTGTTTGATATTGAGGATGTGAAAGAAAAAACAACTAGCTAAATGCTTTTTCAGAAAGGAAACTAATACTAGATGCCTTTTTGAAATGAAACTAAATCTGTATGTCTTTTGAAATGAAACTAAACCTATATGCCTTTTTGGAAAAATAAATCTACTCTATGAAGCATGAAAGAAAACAAATATTAGGTGCATGAAAAAGGAATTTGAAATTTATCTATGTGCGTTAGAAAGGAATTGAAATCCTAATTTAATGACATAAAAAGAAATGTAAGTTACTCGATGGATTTGTGAAAGAAATGGGAAATTTATAATCTAAATGACAAAGAAAATTTGAAACCCTAATCTAATGGCATGAAAAGAAAATGCTAGTTACCCGAGGGATTTGTGAAAGAAATAGAAAATTTCTAATCTAAATGATGTAAAGAAATTTGAAACCCTAATCTAAATGTGATTTTGAAAGAGATGTAAAAGCCTATTCTAAATGATTTTGAAAAGAGATTGAAAAATCTGATTTAGGTGACATGAAAGAGATTTAAAATCCTAATCTAAATGATTTTGAAAAGAAATTGAAAAATATGATCTAGGTGACATGAAAGAGATTTAAAATTCTAATCTAAATGATTTTGAAAAGAGATTGAAAAATCTGATTTAGGTGACATGAAAGAGATTTAAAATCGTAATCCAAATGATTTTGAAAAGAAATTGAAAATTTTGACCTAGGTGATATGAAAGAGATTTAAAATCCTAATCTAAATTATTTTGAAAAGAAATTGAAAAATCTGACCTAGGTGACATGAAAGAGATTGAAAATCCTATTTAATGCTTTAAAATAAAATCTGAAAGTGATTTAAAATTTGGAAAGAAATGAAAATGTACTCTAGTAACTTAGAAAGAAAGTGAAATTTTAATCTAAAGACATGAAAGAGATTTGAAAAGATCTAACCTAAATGATTTTGAAAGGAATGAAAACCCTAACTCACGTACTTTGGAAAGTTAATTTGCAAAGTGACTTGATGCTTTTGAAGGGAAACATTCTTTGTAAAAGAGTGATGGAAAATTTGTGGTTCTAAGAAGAATACTTGACTCTTTTGGTGTCAAATGACCTTTCTTCTATCTCTATTGCATGGGATTGCAATTTTAGGCTATTATGGAGTTATTTGGAAGGGTTTGCATGGCAAAGTATGAACTTGTTTGGTGGTTTGTACAACAGTGTGCGAACTAGGTTTAGAAGCTTGAAATTGTTGATCTGAAAGCTTGAGATGTGTTTTAGGGCTCTAATAGGCTCTGTCCTATGTTTACAGTACCTAAAAAATCAAAATAAAGTCATAAATTGAGTTAGTTAGCAAGAATACTCTAAAATAATTTTGTGGGGGTCCCACCGGGTGTGCCAGAATGTAACATGCGAAAAGTAGAACATCAATTCCAAAACTAATGGAAATATGCAAAGTGTCCTTTACTATTGATTTTAAAAGAGTGTTACAACATAGTCTCTCTTGAGAAAAATTTTCCTTTCTCTTTGACTATAAATACAGATAAACTTGTTGATGCTTTTCTATGCCCTCAATGCAGGTGGGCTTCTTTGTATGTGTGCCACCGGTTGGATGCTTGGGAGTGTTGTATAGACCTATATAAACTTGTAAAATTGTGTTAATGCATTTGGGGACCTATCATGGATCAAACCTCATGTTTATATAGATAAAATGACATGAAAATGCGATAAAACTTGATAAAAATTGGAGGGAATGTTGTACAAACCATAAGAAAAGTGTACCTACCTGATTTGGAGCTGTAAAGTTGCTATAAACTTGGTTTGCATGGCAGGGTGCAAACCTAAGCTCGGGTTCGCACGACGAGGTGCGAACCTTGTTGCTGTTGACTGGTTGTTGCAAATTTCTATCCAGATTTGATCCAGGTGATGTTTGTCGGATGCAAAAATAGTAGAAGGTATTCTAAGGCAATTTCAACAGAGTTTTGGTATGTTAGCCAAAAGAGTGAGAGTGAGAATTATGAAGGAAATGGTCCTCTATTTATAGAGTGAGCCAAGGCTAGGGGGGAGTTAGGTGTCCTAAAATCTAGGTTATATTCTACCCTAGTAAGGTTAGAGCGATGAAGTGGAGTGCTTAGTCATTCCTTCATGTACCCTAAAGGAAATATCCTAGGTGCACACATTTGTGAGCTAGGATTAGGGTTAACCTTGATTAGCTAATCCTTAGGTTGGATGGAGGTTAGAATAGGTATCTTTGAAAATATTTTAACTGAGTGGGTGCACACATGTGTGAGGGTAGGATTAGGGTTAATTTGGATTTAACCCTAATTAAACCTATTTAGGTGATAAAGTGCACTTAAGTGAAAAGTGACTTTCAAATTAGAATTATAATTAGCATAATTAGGGTTTTTGGAGGGAATGGTCCCATGGGGGCCCTAATTAGGTGTAGAAAAGGGCTTAGGTGGCCTAAAGGGGCTTGTAGGTGGCCCTTCCATGAATAGGAAGTGTTTTGGGTGTGTTTTATGTAGTTTTTGTAGGTTTTGAGGCTACAATTTTCCTATGATGGCCTACTCATGCCTATGATGGTCTACGATTCCCTACGCATGCCTATGATGGTCTATAATGGTCTACACATTCCTATGATGACCTACGATGGCGTATGCAAGCCTACAAGTGTCTATGCAATCCTACAAGTGGCTATGAGTGATTATGTGCAACTTTTGGGTGTCTACAATTCCATTGATGAGCTTAGTGCGATTATTCTCTATATCAAATTGTTGGATTTTTTTTATCCACCCTGTTCTCTTTTATCATAGTTCACCATGTAGCACAAGGGGTTAACCATTAGGATGGACTAAAAATATGGTAGTATTGATTTGTGATAGGTAATACTTTAACTTTCTTAGGGATTTCATGAAGGAAAATATCTACCTTTTTATAAATGTGTACCTTTATTCATAGTTATGGAGGAATTGAATCATGGAGTAAATTAGATATTCTTCATCTTTATCATTGTTTTGAGTCAAAAATATGATAATGCTTCTATATATCTTGAATATATATAGCCTATAGTCTCTAGATAAATTGATATTGATGAGGATTGGGGTTTAGTGATTGCATATTTTATGTTTTTGAAGGATTTTCTACCATTTTTGGTCTAAATGAGAGTCATGTCCTTTTTCAACACTGGCCAAACCAATTGTGCAAAATTAGTTATGAACCTAGATACAAACTAGATTTGACCTAGAAAGGATAAGATTTTTTTGACGTATGTTGGTAATAAAATATCTTGATTTTCTTATATCCTATTGGGATATATGGCTAGGTCATCCTTAGACACCATATGTCCTAAATATTTTTCTTCTTGAACCATGAAAATTATCTTTTTAGGATTTAGTGAGAGACCATATTACCCATCATTTTGGAAGATGGAATTTATAAGTCAACATGCTTATTTATTTCATTAAAAAATATAGTTAAACCATCCAAATATATAAGAATGATTTCATCGACTAGTCCTAGGAAGGTGATGTCCATAGCTTGTTAGAAGGTGATCCAAATATTTGATAGTCCAAAAGGCATCCATTGGTAGGTAAAAGTACCTCATTTGATGGTAACGACTATTTTTTTTTATCATCATCCTTGAACCATATTTTATTGTATCCTAAGAAGCCATCTAAAAGTGGCAATATTTATGACCTTACTATTTTTTGTAGAATTTGGTCTATGGCAGGTAGAGGATAGTGGTCCTTTAATGATACCTTGTTCAAATTCTTAAAGTCAACACATATACTAATATCACCATTTTTCTTTGGAACGGGTACCAACCTGACTATACAAGTTGAGTGTTTTTGGGCACTGAATTGCACCAAGTTTTCACTTGATATTACGACTGTCTATCTTCCTATTTTCTATCCAGGCTTGCACCCGATAGCTACAACTCAACACTCAACATTGGATGGACCAAAATAGAGTTTTTGATCCAACCTCCAGAGTAGGTTGGTTCCTTGTCAACTTAAATAGGGGGTTGACACAATTATGCTCACTTAGGGTTTGAAGGTTAGGGTAAGAAGAGATTAGGGTTAGAGAAATGTGAACAATATTGGATGGATAGGCTAACAACATTGCACTATCATAGAAAGCTCCAAAAAACTAACCCAAAGATACATAACATATCAACATTATCACAAATTGAATGACTCTTCATTCATTAAAGCACAACAAAGAAATATTGCAGACAATGATTTCAATATCCAAACAATGATAATCCAAATAGAAGAATTCACCAATATCTAGATTCTACAGAAATGCATTTTCTAACAATAAAGATCAATCTCAGAAGCAGATTTCAATTACTTTAACAACTAGTAATCCATTAATTTGGCACAAACTAACCACTTAAGTATTCACAAAAATGCAGCTAAAGAGTTTGAACCTCTAATATCAAGCATGAAGATACAAACTTTGAGGTGAAGATCAATGTAATGCTCCTTCCATTAGCTCTTGGGAATATTTACAATAGCACAGAAAAACACGCTAGAGCCGACCCTTAAAAATGAGGGTTCGACCTCTATTTATAGTTTTGCAAAAATTTAAAATTACAAAGAACATTACATTGATTTAATTTTGATAGTGCAATAGAGAGTTCTTGTTGGCATTCATTTACTGGCACACCTTCCAAGAAATCCGTTGCAAGTAGACCGCCATGGCAGCTCAGGACCTCTGTAACTTGTTGTTCACTTAGCGCAACTTGGAGTTCAGGTTGTTGGAGATAAACCATCATCATTGAATCTTCTTGGAAGCCATCTACCACTGTCGATCTGTAACCACTTCTGGTTCTATCTTCTTGAAAACCCTCGATGCTTTGGCTTCCCCTCCAACTTACTATTGCAATTCTAGTGAAGAAACACTTTTAAGTACTTCAGATTCTTGAACACAATCTTCACCATTGATCTCCCCTATCGTATGGCTATGATTCATTCTTGATATAAGCTTATTATAATGGTGGGGAGAACACAACACCACTCCGCTCTAAAATGATGGTGATGTCATCATCCTGTCTTAGCAACTATGGAATCACCAATCCGGCTCTCAAATAACTTGAAAACTAAGCAGGAATGAATCCACTCTTTGTTCTTTAGATTTATTCATTATCCGCAAGGCATTCACCAATCCGCACAAAAATATTGATGATGTCATCCTCTCTTTATGACTTTTGTAGATTCCATTCTAGGCTAAGCAAGGTGCATTGGCATATGATCATCAATCTGGACTCGTCATAGTGCAAAGTGACTCTTTCTCCATTCTGCACTCACTTCGAAATAAAACATCCTGCCTCGTCGCCATTCCAAAAATGGAGTTAGTCAAAATCACCTCTTATCATGAATCCGCACCTCACTTGTTCACAACATTCCGCCTTGTCACCATTCTGGGTGAAAATACTCCATGCATTCTCCAAAATTGGGTATTCCAACACTTAGCCGCTCGTGAAGTATTCAAATGTCGAGTGGTCACCAATCCACACTTTTTAATCGCTGACATCATCTCTTCTCAAAAACTTTTGTGGATTCGAGAACGTCACTAATCCGGAGCCGAAAAGAAGTCTCCCGAAATCACTTCGAGCATGAAGATTTACTAAGTGTCGGGTGGGCTCATGCCTCCTGTTGCGGATCCGCTCCAAATATACTGCGATATATGTGGAATGAAGAATTGATAACTTAGGCAAAATTTTGGAAAATTTTCCTAAGTATGTGGCCATTTTGGGCCTACATTCTAGCGCCTCCCAGGTGGATTTGCTTGCAAAGCCAATGAACTCAGAATCTTGTCCATTGGGCCTTTGGAGTCAAAAATACTCATCTCTAAAAATATGCTTTAAAGGATAACTTCCATATAAATGCTACCCTCTAAAAATCAACAATCTTCTTAGAGGGTAAAGGTTCATATAGAAATCATGCCAAAAACATCATGGCTCATCCGTTTATAATGAAACTATACCAAAAATACAAGCCTGTTGCCATTATCTTTAGAAAATTAGGTGTAACTATACTCCTTTTATAAGGCCTTACTCCAAGGAATACCTTCATACAAAATTTTTTGCTCTGTAGGCTTCATGCCTTTATTGTTTATTTCTGACAATTGTCAAAGTCAAAAACAAAAATACAAAACTTGTGTATATGTACAAAATAAAAATGAACTAAGTGTGAGCCCCTTCCGGGCCTGGAACTACTCCATCCTATTCTCCTTCTTCATGGGCCTCTTCCTTGGCCTCCTCATCTTGCTCTTCTTCTCCTCCTCCTTCTTCTAGAATAGGTGTTTTCAGACTCTTTCCTCCAGAAGTATCACCAAACAATTGGATCATCAATTCCAAAGATTGCAGATCCTATTTCCAATCTACTTCAGAGGGATTTTATGTTTCTTTGAGCTGCTTATAAACATATTGTAGCTCTCCAATGTCTTCATAGTTAGCAGCGTCCCCTCTATTTACCATATCTTCCATGAGATATCTCAACCAGGTAAAATCAACAATCAATTGGACAACTTGTTCTTGGGGTAGTGGCTCTTCTAGAGAATCTATCCCGGATTCATCCTGCAAACTCTCATTGATGCTTTTCTGGATTTCTTCCATGGATAACAAGTTGTGGTCCTCCATCCATAGGCCTTTGAAGCCAACTTGAATCATTTCCTTATTTAATTCAACAACATTCTTGATCACACCCTCAATCTTATCAAACAACAACCAGGCTCTTTGAAGTGCCCTGTGCTTTTTAACCACTATCTTGGAAATAACTCTAGCTAGATTCCATTATTTATTAGGAATAGGTTTAGCAGAATCATTGAGTCTACTATCAACCAACCTGTACATTTGTTCTACTGGAATCACCATAGGCTACAACTCTCCAGTGATCTGATCTAGCTCTTTCTAAATATTGGAGAGTAGATTGGAGAGTAGATGACTAGAATCATTAAGATAATCAATAATAAGTTGAAGCCCTGAAAATTTCTCCTAGACCTCAGAAAGCAACTCTTTTCTAATTATTTTCAAATCATTCTTAGAAAAGCCTAAAGATTTAGCTTTCTCTATCTGAAGCTGATACTTTAAATTTTGAATTTCTTTCGCCTGATCTTCATTCAACTTCTTTTGCTCTTCTAATTGGTCCTTCAACTTATTGGCCTTTTGAAACTTCTCTTGCCAACCCTTGGCCTTCTTTCTCAGAGCCTTTTCCATTTCCTTTTGATCATTGAGGCTCTTCTTGAGCTTTTCAACTTGTTTCTCCAACTTATCCACCTTCTCTCTGACTATATCATTTTTCACATAGAAGGTATCTAAGTGGGCTTTGGCTATAACCAACTCATCTTCAGCAGGAAGCTTGTCAATGTCTTCTGTGACCTCCTCCACTCGATAATCTTGAACAATCATTTCAGTCTCAGGTTTTCTTACCAGTGGAGTCATAGATCTTGATACCCTCTACCTAGAAATAGGGTCAACATACATACTTCTTCTTACAACCATCCTGTTGGAAGGCTTAGCAAGATTTTCTACCCAATAATCATTTATGCTCTGAGTGGCTACCTGCTCCTTTGGTATAGTAATAGGTCTTGAAATACCAATAGCATCCAGGGGAGATGATGACACTAGAAACAAAAGGGTAGACTAACTTGTTGATGGTGGGGGTGAAGATATAGTTACAACAACCTCTGTGACAACAGTGGACTCTATAACTACTGTTGTTGTTGCTATGGGTAGACTCAAGGAAACTGATGCATGAATAATAGTAGTATGGGTGGATATACTTGGAACACAGTGTCCTATTGATGGTGGTGATGAAAAATATGGAAGTGAAGCGATGGTAGATGATGGAGTGAGAGATTCTGATGCTGGTAGTGAGACTTGGGGTGACTGTGACAAAATAGAAGTGGTTGGTACCTCAAAGGCTACTGAAGAAACATGAGATGGGCTGTGAGAGGGAGAAGGTACCTTTGTCACATTTTCTTGATTAGAAGGGGAGGGAGGTTTCTTTGGGGATTCATGAGAATGTAGTGGAGAAGAGGGATTAGAAACCATACCTTCGCCTACGGATGTAGGGTGCTCTTGTTCTACCTCAGTTTCTTGTTGTTGCTCATCTTGGTGAGTGAGTTCTTCTATAGCAAAATCAGCTACCTCTTTAGCAATCTCCTCCATATCCATTTTTTGTTTCTTTGAAATTTCTTTCTCCTCTCTTTCCCAAACTCTCTTAGTCCTTCTATGAACCAATTGAAAAGCAACCATCTCATCTTCAGAATCTTCTTCCAACACATCTTCTTGTGCTACTCCAGAAAGTAATGATTGCTCAACAATGGGACATATCTCAACAGATGCTGTAGGGGCAAAAGAAAGTGGTCTGAACCTAAAAATTTCATCCTTCTTCTTCCAGTCAATATTTGTGTCTAGAGGTTGACCTCCCAAAGCTAAGCATTTAGGCCTAGATATTGTTTCAATAACTGGGGTACTGACAACTTTTTCTTTAGAATATTGCATTTTGCTCATCAACTTAGCCCCCTTAGGAAACTTCTCCACCTGCTCAGTGGTAGGATGAAAAGTTTTCAGTATTTCAGCTACTGTTAAAGGAGTCTCTGGCTCTTCTAATTGAGCCTCTTGATATGTAGGTGGAGGGAGGGATTCAAAGGAATTTTGTGGTTTTTCAACCGTTAATACAATGTTTCTGACATCCTTTTGTTTCCAAGTTGCAATGTTTTTATTATATCTCCTCGAAAATTCTTTATCAATTTTCATTCCAAACTTGGACTTGGGCTTCCCAATTTCAATCCTCATTCTCCACCAATCTATTATTTTTGCTACATTCCATGGTTCTTTTTCCCCCTCTTCTTCTTCTTCTGCAATCTCTTCTTCAGGCGTAAGATCTTTTTTCTTTGCAGACTTAGCCTCAGATGGAGGATCTTTTTTCTTTGATGACTCAACTTCAATATTTTCAATTGTAGCCTCTGTAATCCGATGACTTGGCTTATTGTCAGGGTCAAAATCCATAATCTGCTCATAAAAATCCAACCATGGTGGTAATTGATCCATATTTGAGACATTCCACTCTAAAAGAGTAGTCTCATCATTGTTTCTCCCCTATTCAAAATGAGCCCTGGGCCTCTTTTCAAAATTATAGGCCTTATATCCATTCAAGGTTTTATTTCTTGCAGTGAAAATGCCATCAGGGTCATAGCTCCATCTTTGGGGAATATAAAACAGACCTAACCTATCAAGGTATTGGTCAATTTGTTGGCTCTGCCCCTTCTTGGTGATAGTAATGTCATCCAAAGTGTGGTGGGTAAGCAAAGACTTCCTCTTTCTTCTAGAGCCATAGTTCGCATCGATGTATTCTGCCTGCCTCAGATATTCTAAGGCAAAAATCCTCTCTATGATGAAGTGGGGCAGGAGAAAAGGTTTTCCCATAAAACCATACAACCTGATTACTATGCCCTCAGTCAAAAAATACCAGTCTCCTTCTTCTGCATCCTTTGTTCTCAGAATCTCCTTAGCCAAGGGTGGCAATCTAGGGCACTTATCATACATTATTTTTAGGGCTGGTCCCAAAAATTCTAGATTGAATCTATAATAAGACTCGTTGCTCCTCAAATGACTTGTCCAATAATAAACCGACAAGGGTTCCCCATCATTGGTTTTATCCTTGACTGGAATCCACTACATTCTATCTTTAATGGTAGCATAGAACATCCATACCAGACTTGAGCAATGCCTAAAACTAGGAGCATCAACACCCCTTTTCATGCTTACTAGCTGCTCATGTATCCTCTGTGCGAGAAAAGTTGGCCAATCAAAATAAATCACTCTAGTCCCTTTCTTTCCCACATATTTCTCATACATTATTTCATTAGAAATACAATATGTGATGGCAATTTGCCAGCCATGCACCATTCTGTCAGAGTCTAAACCCTCCATACAAGCCAACATAGAAAATAATTCGAGATTTGCAAATTCATCAATATGAATAGGGACTTCGGGCATTTCATCTTCATTCCTAATCCTTCTAAAATTAAGATGCAACCATTTTTATATAGCCTCCCTCTTTTCTTTTGAAGCTACCATTGTAGTATAAGCCCTAGCTAGCTCTGCTATGTTAAACGGTTTGGGCTTTGAGGGTGGTCCTACTCCCACGGCAAATAATTCATAGCAAATCTCTTTTGTAATGGTGAATAGGGGAATGCCCTCAGAGGTCTTAATTATTCTACTTTTAGAATCATAGAATTGAATCATAGCTGAAACTAATTCTGGGTAATGATGTATAGAATAACAGATATAGGTGAACAAGAAAGATTTTATAGCTATAGTACCTTAGCAGCACATTGGCTTTCCTATGAAATATGAGAATTCAAACTCTGTCCTTAGACGGGTCCTCCTTTCTCTTGTCATCACTTTATCCGTGACTTGTCTAGTTTGATGATCATGAGCCTGTAACCTTGCTCCCATCTTTGGTACCTCAATGAATGATATCTTGGGCACCATTTTGATAGTAGTTCAACTTTGTTATCTATAACTAGCAGTAAACTCTTTAGAACACTGATTCACCTTCTTACCGCTTTGTAGATGCAAATAGCTTCCAAATGAACCTCACGTATGCTTCTTTGTCACTTTTATTCTTTGGAATATGCGTATCTTTTGCCATTAATGCAGTTGCACATGACCTACCCATTGGCATGCTTTCCAAATTTGTAATCATTCTCTTTGGTGGCTCAATGATGGCATTCTATCTTTTCATTGGTCAAAATTTCAAATTGTGCTGCCACCTCACTGTACCCCTTCGGCTACTCTTTGGTTATGGTGCAAGTTCATTAGCATTGAATGTAGGATCATTCTCTAGCCTCCACGTGTCGCGGTTGAAGCTGCTGCTTGATTCCGCTTTGATTTTTGAAACTGGCGGATTGAGAGTCCTTTGAGTCGGCTGACACTTGGAAAATTTTATGCGCAAACCTCTGTCTTGATTCTACTCTGACCTACATTAGCTTTGGAAGGTTCCCATATTAGGAACGCCTTTACTCTCCTTTCATGCGGGATAGAAGCCTTTACACCATTCCATGGGGATCTAGCGGATTTTGATGCGGATTTGAGAGCGAACGCCATTCCGAAAAGCTTTACATAGAATTGAGTGCGGAATGAAACTTCACTGTGCACTTAGTCCATACTTAGTCCTTTTTTGCAATTTTTTATTTTTTCAAGATTTTCCAGAGAAAACCAATTACAAAGTGCAGAAAGAAATTAAAATACAAAGTGCAGAAAGGAGGGGAAATAATTATACAATGTATATACATATGTTACAATGAGCTCACTTCTTACACATAGTAGAGCTTGAGGTGAAAACCATTCACCAGAATCAGTTGTATGTTTCCCTCTGGATATTCTAGCTGAAATACATTGGACTTCTTGGCCTCCACTATTCTGAAAGGACCATCCCAAAAGGAATCAAACTTTTCATGCTTGCCTGGTTTTGCCCTGTCAACATTCCATCTGAGAACTGAATCTCCAACTTGGAATTTTTTGAACCTAGATTTCTTATCAAACCATGCTTTAATGTCTGATGAATGCTTTTGAAAACTATCATATGCCTAAGCTCTGCTCTCTTCCAATTGCAACAAGTGTGTCAACCTAGTTTTCACAAGATCTTCTTCTAACTCTTCTTCTGTACTGACAAGCTTAAGTGTTGGGATTTCCAAATGGATTGGAAACACTACCTCTTTGTCGTATACTAGTGCATAAGGAGAAGTCTTGATGGACTTTTTTATGGTAATCTTGTCTACCCACAGAGCTTGGTCCAACAATAGATGCCAACTTCTTTTGTTTCCTTCAAGTGATTTTCTCAAAATCCTTAACAGGTTTTTATTTGTAGATTTTGCAAGTCCATTACCCTATGGATAATAATTTGAAGTATTCTTAAGAGTGATGCCATACTTGCTGGAAAACTCGATGTACTTGGCTCCTATGAAAGTTAGGCCATTGTCACTTACCAAGGCTTCTGGGACTCCAAACCTTGAAATCAAAATTTCCATAAAACTGATCACAACATCTTGGTCTGACTTTTTGGTAGGAATAGCCTCTACCCATATGGTAAGATAATCTATGGCAGTTAAGATAAAATTATGCTCTACTGAGGAATGGCCCGGGGTGTTTAGCCCCCTTTTTTGAAAAGGCTCTTTGACTTGAATGGGCTTGAGGGGGGATGAAGCATTCCTTGTCCTTCCCACATATCTCTGACATTTGTCACAAGCCCGGGTTACTTTAAAAGCATCAGTGAATACAGTGGGCCAATAATAGCCTGCTCTTATGATTTTTAAAGCTATAACCCTACTTGAACTATGTCCACTAGCTGATCCTCCATGGAATTCCTCCATGACCCTTTTTTTTTGGTCATCCTTTAAGCATTTTAGAAGAATTCCATCCAAGTTTCTTTTGTATAAGCCCTATGGTAGTAATACATATTTCAAAGCATGAAGCCTGTATCTCCTCCTTTGGGAAGCACTTAGATTAAGTGGGCATACTCCACTCTGGAAATACCTAATCATCTGGTCAATCCAATCAGAGTCTTCAGTTTGTATTATTTCAACCTCATTTTCTTCTCGCTGCTCGGCAAGCTGTTACTTCTGCTAATGCTGTAGCTTCTGTTAACCCTTGGCATAAGGCTCTACCTCTCACTAGCTTGGTGGGGTGTATTTCTACATCATATTCTTGTATTTTGGTAATCCAACCAGCTCTTTTGTCTCCTAGATCACCCTGGAGGATAAAACTTCTTACATCCGGATGAACTACATAAACCAGGGTCTTGCTTTGTACCAAATATTACCTGAACTTCTTTAGTGACTTCATCACAAAAAATACTTGCCTTTCAATAAAGTTGTATTTGACCTGATAATCATGGAGTGTCTGGCTCCAAAATAACACAGGATGTTCCTCCCCTTGATCATCTTTCTGAGTGAGTACTGAGGCATAACTTTCTTCAGCTCCATACGCATAAAGAATAAACTCTTTGCTAAAATCTGGGTTTACCAGTATTGGGGTTGTTGCAATGGATTGCTTGATAATCTCAAAAGCTTATTTCCTGACTTCAGTCCACTTGAACTCGACATTTTTCTTAAGTAGCTCAGATATAGGCCTTACTTTCTGTGCAAAATTAGAAATGAATTTCTTGACAAAATTGATTTGGCCTAGGAAGGACTGCAATGTTTTCTTATTTGTAGGCAAAGGAAGAGCGAGAATTGATGTGATTCTATCTGGATCTATGGCCATGCCCTCTTTTGAGACCACATGACCTAGTAGCTTTCCTTCATGGACTGCAAAGAATGACTTCTTAGGATTGAGTGAAATACCAAATTCTCTGCATTTTTGAAAAACTTGCTCCAAGTGTGAAATATGGTCTTTTTTATCATGGGAAAACATAGTCATGTCATCCAAATAAATCAGAATAGCCTTGTTGATCAGTGCTCCAAAATCATAGTCCATAGCTCTCTAAAATGTGGCTCCTGCATTGGACAACCCAAAAGGCATTCTCTGGTAGGCAAATGTACCCCATTTTGTGGTGAATGTTGTTTTATATTGATCTTCATCTTTCACCCAAATTTGGTTATATCCAGAGTAACCATCCAATAAGGAGAATATTTCTGCTCCTGCCACTACTTGCAAGATCTGATCAATCTGAGGGAGGGGGTAGTGATCTTTAAGGGATGCTTGGTTCAGATTTCTAAAGTCCACACACAAGCGTATATCCCCATTCTTTTTTCTCACGGGTACCAAATTGGCTACCCAAGTAGAATGTTTTATTGGGTATATGATCTTAGCCTTCAATAAATTTAAGAGCTCCTCTCTCATAATGGCCTTGATCCTTGGATTGAATGGCCTCTGCTTCTACCTAAATGGTTTTGCATCAGGCTCTAGCTCAATAGTATGTTGGATAACCTTTTTATCATACACCTTGAGGTCTTCATATGACCAAGCCACAATGTCTTGGTATCTTAAGCATAGAGCTTTGATATCCTCTGCTTCCTCAGGTGAACATCAGATTCCAACATTGAGCTTCTTTTCTATACCAACCTCAACCTATTTATAGATTTTTTCATTGACCTTCATGGCTTTGGTCTTCTTTCTATCCTCATTATCAAATAAACTTTCAAGGGTGACCAACCCTCTTGGGATATGATTTTTCCTTAGTTGGATAATGTCCTGTTGGTCAATTTCTTCTGAATTATCTTCTTGGATAGTAGAGAGACATGCTTCTCTCACCAGAAAATCAACTATTTGTTCATCACTTTCAAAAACTTGCCAAAAAATTTGCTTGTCTAGTACTGTAGGTCTGAAAATCATTTTAATTCCCTTGGCCTTCTTGATTCTGAAGTCTACAAAAGGGTTGAAGTTAGCTCCCTTTGTTGCTAAAGAATCAGCCAGAGTATTCTTTTCTCTGGGAACAAAATTTAAATTTAGGGCATCAAAAGATTCCATTAAATCCCATACCCTATTTTTGTAAGCTTTTAAGTAATGGTGCTTACTTCTACACCTATTTCTTACTTGATGGACTATTAGCTCAGAATCACCATATATATTCAAAATATTAATGCCCATACTTTCTGCTTGTATCAATCCTAGACATAGGGCCTCATATTCTACCGCATTGTTAGTACATGACCATGTCAGTCTGTAAGCAAAATTTTTTGTACCTTCTAATTGGGATTGAAGGACCACACCCAGCTCCTACACCATTTCAGAATTTAGCACCATCAAAGTGCATGATCCAAGTTTCTTTCTCTCTCAGATACTGGTTGGATATAGCAAGGATTTTCTTCTCTAATTCTTTTGAGATGTTGTATGTTCCCATACCAGTTTCGAACTGACTGTAGTCTTCTCTAAAAGGCAACTCATCCTCTATGTCCAACTCTTCAATGTTTTCCACCAACTCAAATTCTTCCAAGGGATTAATATTGCACATATCTTCTTCAATATTTTCAATGTGATAAGCTACTAGTTTTTTAGGTGTTATCCTTATCCTCTTCCTTTTAAAGGGGATTACCATGCTAGAATAATCCATATACATACATCCCCCTAGCTTTGCAGTAAACTCTCTTGAAAGACATAATCCAAAATAGGGTTCTAAGTCAACCACAACTATTTCTTGCACTATTGTCACCTCAGGGGCTCTATGCAACCTCATCAATACACCTTTAATGACCCCAAATGTCTTGACAGGTGTCCCATCTAGTTGTAATACTCTAGGACAAGATCGGGTATACTCCATACCCATATCCTCATAGACTACTTTAGGCATAACTGTAGTTGATGCTCCCGAGTCAATCATACAATTTTGGACTACCCAACCTTCCATTCTTAGGGATATATAGAAAGGGGGAGGTTTATTCTTTAAAATAGCAGGTGTCATTTCTTTCTTTTCTGATGGCATACTAAGGATTTTTGTGGCCAATCTATTCTAAGGATTTTTTTTGAGAGAAGCCTTAAGCAGGTCAATCTGACCAGGGATGAACAAAGTGTCATACATGCTAGCTTTTGATGGGATCCTTTTCATCTCTTCAACAATGTTGTATTCAGACTTAGTCAAAGAGAGTCTTTCCAGCCCTCTTTCTTGCTCACCATATCTTCTTTTATATTGTTGGGTGGCCTCTAATATTTGTCTTTTAGTGATAGAGGGGAACCTCAGTCTTTCTTGATCTTCATCTTTAGATCTCATTCGGTCTCCTTATGTTTCCCTTTTTGGTCTCTTAGGAAGACTATCTGTCTTCTCTTTTTCCTTAGCTTGAGGAATAGGGAAGGTGTTACTGCTCTGAGGGAGGGGATCAAATTTCTTCTGAGAAGGGACTTGGAATTGCCCCATTTTTGGGGGTCTACTTGCAAAGATTTCTTCCCAAACCTTGTCATAACAACAATTGGGCTTTCCTCGGCCAACTCTTTTCCAACCATGATTTGGTCAGGGTGCCATAACATATTAACTCTTCCCTTTTGATTCCTCTTAGCTTGATCCATGGCTTGTTGAACATGGTGTTGATACATCACACAAGACTATGAGTCATGGGGGTCATTGCACACTAGGCACCAAACATTCACAAGAGTAGTATCTGAAGAACATTTTGGCTCCTCATATACTGCACTCACCCTGACCCCAATACTGTTACTAGGACCAGGTCTCTGATCCTTGTTTACATATGGAAACCTCCTCTATTGTGACCTTTCCTGGTCTCTCTTTTCCATTGAATTCATTCTATTGCTCAAAGTTTTCAGAGTATTTTGTATATCCAGAATAGCAAAAAAACTCTCGAGATGGTTGAGAAGGAAGGGGAGGAAAAGGGGCTACAGAGGATATAGGATTTGGTTGAGGGATGACATTCATTTGAGGAGATGGAGATGATAAATAAAGGGGGTCCATATGAGAAGGGTTTGTGGATTGAATTTGGCCACTAGTGGTTTTTGAGTTGTAAGGCAGCATAGTTTTGGGGGGAAGCCTTCCTACATTGATTAGGATATTTTTAGCATGAACTGCTACATTATAAACTTGGGGGAAGGTTTCTACTCCTGATTGCTATGTCTGTAGCCCCAAATATGATCCAAGAGCTCGGATATAATACATATAAGCCAAACATGTAGCTGGTCTGGCAGTGGGGGGAATTCTTTTCCATGTTCTGCTAAATCTCAAATTGAAATCTGAGACAATTTCTTGCTTGAGTTTTCTGCATGGATGTAAATTGATTAAGCAGAGAAAAATGGGTCAACAGATTCATTGAATTCCTCTATGAATGGCTTGGCTAACGCTTGCCATGAAGTGATAGTATTGTCTTCCAAGGTTCTAAACCAATGCAATATCTTTCCTCTGAAGGACAGGGCTAGAATTCTTACAATAATATCTTCTTCCTTTATGTTGTGGATTGCTGCTAGGTTCAAGATATCCTGACAGTGCTCATAAGTTATTTTCCTATAACCATCATAAGTGGGGATAGCTTTAGATACAGCCTGAGGGATGGCATTCATTTGGGCTAATCTGAGAGGACCGATTGTGTTCTAGTTGGGATACTTCTGTAATGGCTGATTAGGGGGCCCATTTTGTGCCATATTTCTAGTTGTAGGTCTTATTGGGGGAATTATTGGATGGACTATAGAATCCTCTTCTAGAAGCTCTTCCTCTATGAGGAAATATTGATCCAAACTTCTAGCAACAGCAGCCCCTCTATAAGGTAACTCACAATAAAAATAGGAGTTAGGGTTATTCCTTTTGAAAGACCTGGTATACATGAAAGGACATTAGTCTACAGGGATAATTATTTTTTGAGTCTAAAGACCAAGGAGTCACCAGGTGAACTTGCTCTTCTCCGCTTACAAGGTCAAGATAATTCACCTAATCTTGATTCCTTTGGGTTGAGATAATAGTAACTCATTTGATGGGTTTCATGTTCCTTGTGAACTGGTCCCACCGGGCGTGCCAAAAACTATTGGGCACTGAATTGCACCAAGTTTTCACTTGATACTATGGCTGTCTATCTTCCTATTTTTTGTCCAGGCTTGCACCCGATAGTTGCAGCTCAACACTCAACATTGGATGGACCAAAATAGAGTTTTCGATCCAACCTCTAGAGTAGGTTGGTTCCTTGTCAACTTAAATAGGGGGTTGACACAATTATGCTCACTTAGGGTTTGAAGGTTAGGGTAAGAAGAGATTAGGGTTAGAGAAATGTGAACAGTATTGGATGGATAGGCTAACAACATTGCACTATCATAGAAAGCTCCAAAAAACTAACCCAAAGATACATAACTCAGATCAACATTATCACAAATTGAATGACTCTTCATTCATTAAAGCACAATAGAGAAATATTGCAGACAATGATTTCAATATCTAGACAATGATAATCCAAATAGCAAAATTCACCAATATCTAGATTCTACAGAAATGCATTTTCTAACAATAAAGATCAATCTCAGAAGTAGATTTCAATTACTTTAACAGCTAGTAATCCATTAATTTGGCACAAACTAACCACTTAAGTATTCACAGAAATGCAGCTAAAGAGTTCAAACCTCTGATATCAAGCATGAAGATACAAACTTTGAGGTGAAGATCAATGTAATGCTCCTTCCATTAGCTCTTGGGAATATTTACAATAGCACAGGAAAACACGCTAGAGCCGACCCTTAAAAATGAGGGTTCGAACCTCTATTTATAGTTTTGCAAAAATTTAAAATTACAAAGAACATTACATTGATTTAATTTTGATAGCACAACAGAGAGTTCTTGCTGGCATTCATTTACTAGCACACCTTTCGGGAAATCCACTGCAAGTAGACCACCATGGTAGCTCGGGACCTCTACAACTTGTTGTTCGCTTAGCGCAACTTGGAGTTTAGGTCGTTGGAGATCAAGCATCATCATTGAATCTTCTTGGAAGCCATCTACCATCGTCGATATGTAACCACTTCTAGTTCTATCTTCTTGAAAACCCTCGATGCTTCGGCTTCCCCTCCAACTGACTATTGCAATTCTAGTGAAGAAACACTTTTAAGTACTTCAGATTCTTGAACACAATCTTCACCATTGATCTCCCCTATCGTATGGCTACGATTCATTCTTGATATAAGCTTATTATAATGGCGAGGAGAACACAACACCACTCCACTCTAAAATTATGGTGACATCATCATCCTATCTTAGCAACTACGGAATCACCAATCCGGCTCTCAAATAACCTAAAAACTAAGCAGGAATGAATCCGCTCTTTGTTCTTCAAATTTCTTCATTATCCATAAGGCATTCACCAATCCGCACAAAAATATTGATGATGTCATCCTCTCTTTATGACTTTTATGGATTCCATTCTATGATAAGCAAGGTGCATTGGCATATGATTGTCAATCCAGACTCGTCATAGTGCAAAGTGACTCTTTCTCCATTCTACACTCACTTCAAAATAAAACATCCCACCTCGTCGCCATTCCAGAAATGGAGTTAGTCAAAATCACCTCTTATCATGAATCCGCACCTCACTTGTTCACAACATTCCACCTTGTCACCATTTCGGGTGAAAATACTCCATGCATTCTCTAAAATCGGGTATTCCAACACTTAGCCACTCGTGAAGTATTCAAATGTCGAGCGGTCACCAATCCACACTTTTTAATCATTGACGTCATCTCTTCTCAAAAATTTTACGGATTCGAGAACATCACTAATCCGAAGTTGAAAAGAAGTCTCCCGAAATCACTTCAAGCATGAATATTTACTAAGTGTCGAGCAGGCTCACACTTTCTATTACGAATCTGCTCCAAAATACACTGTAGGGTGTGCGGAATAAATATTTTTCCACTTAAATAAAATTTGTAAAATTCTTCTAAGTATGTGGCCATTTTGGGCCTACAAGTGCTTAATTGGAAAGATGATTTAAGTCCATAAAATTTTCAAGAGATCCCTTTTTATCATTGCTTCAATCTTGGGGTTTGTAGGCCTTTGCTTTTGCTTAAAAGGATTTTACACTAGGCTCAAATTCGATAGTGTTTTCTATAATGCTTCTATCATACACCTTAAAATACTCATAAGACTAGGTGATGATGTCCCTATACTTCCCATAGAGTTCTCTGAACAAGCAAGTTTCCTCTTTAAACCACTTAGTTCCTAGTAGCAAATTCTTCCCTTTGACAATATCAACATGGTGATAGGAGGATGCCTTCATTTTGGTGTTGGATTTATTCACATTGTCATTTGATTGAATATAATCTCTAGTATGATTAATCCTTTTGGAACCTAATTTGTCTTTAATTGAATGACCTTGTATTTTATGTCATCACCGTATTCATTCTCCTCTTCAACATGTGAGCTTCTTTGATGAGAAAATAAGTGATTTGCTTGTCATTATTGAAGAATTTTAAATGATCAAATTATTAGGGATTGTTGGCCTAGAAACCACTTCTAACTCCTTTGATTTGTCCCAAATCAAAGTTATAAGTTTGAACCTTGCTTCCATAGATGCTAGCTCATTTGCCTTAGTGTTCAAATCACTAGGGATCACTTTGATTTAATAAGGATTGAATATCTCTTGTAAGTCCTAGACTCCATGCTTGTAAGGATTTAAGTGCTTTTCTTAGTGACATATTGTAAGTTCAACTGATTTACGATGAGTTTAGAGTTGTAAAATATCTTGATATTTTTTATTTACATATTTTTGACTTTTCTTAAGCCAATGCATAGTGCTTCATATTTGGCATATTATTGATGCAATTGAACTATAGCCTAGAGGTAAAATTTGTGTTCATATATTATGGGTCTATGAATTGGATTCCTAAACTAGCTATGTTCTATTCTTGCACCATCAAAATGCATAATCCACACACCATTAGACCCTTGCACATGTTGGATAGTATGAGCTAGGATGCTGATTGAATCTTCAAATATCAGGTAATTTCCTAAATTAGTTTCTTTGAACTCTTCATCATCTTGGTTAACACTAATAATCATTTTTATTTTGGATAGATTATCACCCAGGACTTTGTCATCCACAACTTGAGCAATTTATTATAGTTCACCATGCCATATTCATCTAACTTATGCAAAAAGTAATTACATGGAAGCTAATTTTTAATTCAAACAATCCTTCTATCTCACGATACATCCCCTTTTTTGTGTCTTGTGGACCCCACTCATCCTTATGTTATGTAATGTAAAATTAGACTAGGAAAAGTGGGATGTACTTTTTACGTATTAGTAGGAGTTATTTTATGTTTTAAACTTGTGTCATAAGTTAGTAATAAAGTGGGCCTCCCTTAATGAAGAATTAGAATCTCATGTTATATAAGGAGAGGTGCACCCCATTTGAGGAGGTTATTTGGTATTTGTGATATTGTATGAGAGTTGAGGGCTGAACCCTTACTCATCTTCTATAGATTTAGGTGATGTACCCTAGTATTTAGGAGAAGCCAATATTGTATACAAGGTGATGTGCCCTTGATCTTGATTGGAGATTGGTGGATCTACCTCAGGATTCACAATTGGTGCTTCACATTTCAATATTTTCTATGTGCAGTTGTGCTTGGAGTGGGTCACGCAATTTTGGGGACCATATTTAGTGTGTTTTCAGATTAGATTTACCCTAGAGGGTCACCCAGCTTTGGGTAATTTTTGCTGGTGTTTGAAGGGATTTTTGTGGAGTCTATTGTGTGCCCTACCTCCTAGAAAAGGATGTCCAACCTAGGGATTCTCTTTTATGCAAATTTTTAGTGAATTTGAGATGGATTTGGGCTGATCTACCCATTGCAACTTGTAGAATATTTTTAATAAATCCGTGTGGCCAAATTTACCACTTTGGGGTTTCTTGTGTGAAATTTTATGCACATATTTTCAGATCTGATTTTTATTTGCATGGTACAAAATTTTATAGGAGAAAAGTTATAATATTTTCAGCTAGGGTTTGTAAATTTTAATTGGGTATATTACAATAGTCCATTTCCAAATATCCATACCTAGATAGATTATGAGTCTATTATCTAGACAACAACATACTAGTGGTCAAAAACTATAATTTCTTGAAACTCTTCTCTATTTTTGTAATAGATCCTCACTTGATACTTAAGAGCTTCTCCAAGTAAGTATATATTTAGAGTAAGGGTAAGGACCTCTAGAATGCTCACTTTCATGGGAGTTTTCTTCATTTCCTCAACTATATTGAATTTATATTCAATGGAGGTATTTTTACTATGTATTGTAAACTTCCTATACACCTTGGTGGCTATTGCACATCCCTCATTGGTGAGAGAAGGTTATATGAGTTGTTGTTCAATATTACTTTGTAGATTATTCTTTTATTTCTCATTCCTCCTATCCTTAGATATATTTGCCTCCTCTAGATCACCATTTTCTATCTTCGGTCTTTTCTCCTTATTTGTTTGCTTTCTCTTTTCTACTCATACATTCACTTGGGATCATTGAACAAATATATCCCAACATTTTTATTTTATTTTTGCTATTGTGCTATGATAATTGGCCCTTTATTTTGTACATGTAGTAACAATCTTCCTCTTCTTAGCACTGTAGTACCCTTTTTTGCCTCAATTTGTTTATGAATTTATGCTTTCTCTTTTGTAGCTTTTCTTTTCCCCATTTATCTCAACTTTGTGTTGATTCATATATACAATGTTATCCTCAAATGTGTCATCTTCATCTCCTTCAATCTCACCAAATTTGACAAATACCTCATTGTTAAGGTTTAGCAAGGATAGATAGCCTATTGCACTTGAATTAGAGCTTGATAAACTCATTGGTTCATGATAGGTAGATAATAGATGATTGAATTTAACATTATTGGTTGGCTTATTGTTGGTACCATTTGACCCATGATGATGGTCTATTAATATTAGTATTATAAATCACACTAATTTGTTTATGAATGTTGAATAGAAACCATGCAATTCATGGGATCATGTCTTGCAGTACATAGAAAATACCATAAGGTATTACTTTTTGAATTGATATCCCTATGTTGTTCTACACCTAATTCATATTTTGGCTAGTATTTCATCATAAGACATGATCCTTGGTGAGACAAGGGGTTTTTCATGGCTACCAATTCTATTGTTGTTTCTTCCCACAATTATGCTACCACTGCATATTTTCTATGTTATTTTGATTTACCATTGTATTTACTAGCTCCAACATTTCTTTCATATTGAAATCATAATGATCCATAAATTGGACAATAGGTTTAGTATCATTGATAGTTTACAATGGGATAGATAAGGCTAGCAATTGAGGCTAGTATAGTGAATTTTCATTACACTCAAAATTTACACTATTTTTGACGATAGGAAGTTGAAGATGAAGTGACAAACAAGTGCGAGCAAAAATTCTAATAAAAAATTTCTAAGAATCAAAAGGCAAAAGTCCTAGAAGGCACAAGAAAACAAAATTTTTTAGAGTTAAAAGTTTAAATTTTTTTTGACCAAATATGAAAGGCAAAAGTTCCAATGCATGAAGTTTCATTATTAAATGGTAACAAAGTCTTGAGGTCAAAAGGTGATGAAATCCCTGATGTTAGACAGTGAGGAAAATTTTGGAGGTTAAACCCACCAATGTTTCAAAATGAGGTGTACAACCATCTACGAAGTACAATATTTTCCTGCAAAATAATATGGTATATCTCTCAAAAAGGACAACAATAATATGAGAGCCACAGAAGAAGCAACCCACAAATCTAAAGCATTAAATGAAGAAATATTCCACACACAAATTATAGGAATTCCCAAAAGGAGTAGATGACAACAATAATATTAGGTACTCATCCAAGGACTTAGAACCATTTAACATTCATGATTCTAGATCCAAACACCTTAGAGAGACCAACATCTTAAATAAAGATGTCCCGACATCAAGATCAATAGTCATCTTGAAATATTTGCATGATTTTTGGAGGGAAATCCTTCTCTTTGTAATATATAAATAGCATTAGTTTAGGATTTATAAAGGATTGACATGTTTGTAAAGCTTTTCCTTTATTTATATTTACATAGTAATACACATATCTCTAGGTGGTCTTGTGGGCAACTGAACCCCTACTTCTAGCATAACCTTTTGTAATAATTTTTGTATATATGTATATATAAATAAATAAATAAATAAATATATATATATATATACATATATATATATATATATATATATATATATATATGTATATGTATATATATATATATACATATATATATATATATATATATATATATATATATATATATATATATATATATATATATATATACATATACATATACATATACTAGAGGCCTATGCATCTAATTTGAGTCCATCTATGGATCTCATGCCTTGACCCATCTCTTTTATGTGTGTGTGTGTTTGCATCTTGATATTTCTATGCTTATATATGTTGAGGAGGGAAAGTGTTCACGCCAACATATTATGATTAGATTTGTTGTGTAGGGAGATATTATTTGATCTTTGACGTAATGCCACATTTTTAGCTTAGGTTTTGCTGTTGCTATTTTTACTTTTATCTCTTACCCTTTTCCTCCCCAAGCCATTAGAATTGGAAGCGTGCACCCAATATCTTGTTTTATAAAGGAGTCGACCTTTGTCAAAATCCTAGAGGCCCTTGACTAAGTCAAACCTAGGCTCTCTAACCCTACTATGTCACTCCGCATGAGGTATGACCCAACATATTACAAACCCTAATAAAGAAATCTTCTATATGGATTGCCTCTTCAAAAGCTATAGCTAAAGTGACATAACATTACAAACTGTGAATCAAAAAAAAAAACACCAATACAATATATAAAAGTAACAAAAGCACAAGCAAATAACATATAATTACACAAAAGATATATTATTTTATTAAATGTGGGTGGATATCCCAATTGTACAAATAATGTACCCCAATGTGGGGTCTTTACAATGCTCTTGATACAATTGTTACAATGTTAGGGTTTTTGAGGCCCTAATCCAATGAATGGTGGTGTCTTCTTGCTCGTCTTTGATCCCAATAGAGTGGTGAGTGGGCTTTGGTATCCTATGTAGCAAAACCCGAGCTTTAGAAGCTACCAATAAATGTGATTCTCAGAGTTGCATATAAAAAATGACAAGAGTTAGTAATATCTATGAGGGCTCCATTGTGTGAGACCCTCAAAAAATGAAATCACTAAACCCTAGTTGCATAAATAAAGTTGTAAATAGATATGCGAATATGAAATAAGAGAAATGAGATATTACCTTATCACATAATGTTATTTCTATTTTCATCGCTAATGCAAGGAATGATTATGCATATGCCCTAATGATCGATCGAGGATCGTAGGGGTGCAGATTTGAACAAGAAAAACTTACAGAAACTTGGTTCTGATCAGAAACATCTAGAGGCACTTTGTAGGCTCTGGTGAGCATTCTGTAGACTATGGTGGGCACTCAGGAAGCTCTGGGGGATGTTCGATGGCTGAGGGGAAGGTTGTAGAACCAAATCTGGTTCATGTAAAGTATGCGGTGGTAGGTGCGGAGGATGCAAATGGCGACGGTGGATGCAAATGATGGCGAGGATGCTTGAGGACTTCAAAAAATTAGAAAACTTAGGATAAATTAGGGGTTGAGTCATAATAATGACTCCTCTTTATAATATTCCCTTAGGCACATTAGGGTTTTGATGACACAATTTGTGTAGCCAATATTAAAACATGACGAAGGGTGGAGATTAAAGCGGGGTAAGTGGCATGGATTAAGGTGGATGGATGGCTAGGATTAAAACATGATGGATGGTTGGGATTAATTCATATAAATATATATAAATATAATATATAAAATATTATTATTTAAATATATATTAAAACAAACAAACAAATAAATAAATAAATAAATATATATATATATATATAAATAAATAATGGATAATTATGGTAGGAAGCTATGGATGGAGGACAAGTGGCTAGATTTTGGTGTCTACAGATACCCCTTTTTGTACTACGTTGCGTGAAACACAATGTGGTGCAAAAATACAAGACACCTAGTTTGGCCTGACGAAGACACAACTTTCTCTTGTTGGAATGCGAAAATGATATTGGAAGATAAAATAATTTGGAATGTGTAGCTTACCCCTCAATTGGCGAATGAGTGAAAAATGAGTCTCACGAGCCAATTGATAGAATTGTGGGGTGAAGAATGTAATGAAATTGTGCAAGTGTAAATGCGGATGATATGAATGATGTAAAATGTGATGTTGTTTTTGCCTCAATGATAGAAGGGTATTATTGTGAAATGTAAATGATTGGGTCTGTTTTTGCCATAACAGAGAAAGTGGTTTTTGCCAAGTGTAGATGTCATGATCATGTAAGATTTATCTCATTATGGGAATCAAAAATAAATTTTTGGCTACCCCAAGTTTGGGGTGATTTCATGTTGTTGAATAAAATACCTTTGGCATCATTGAAATGCAAAGTGATGAAAATGCAACAAAAGAAAAAGAATAAACTTTGGAGGGCATGCTAGTGACTATCTAATAATTCCCACAATTGGAACCAATCACCCTAGCTATAGCCTGTCTCTATGATGACTGTCAATGTAAAAATGAATGACGAGTTATAATTTTGTCCGTATTTCAAGCCCCATGAACAAGGCCATCAATGACAATTGTTGAGCAAATTGGTCACGATATAGTCTCACTCAGAATATGAGGTACCAAAATTGATTTTATTTTTGAAAAATGAGATATTAGTTTATGAATATGGCCAAGTGTCCTTATGGTGATTTATTCATCTTACAAAATTGCATGGATGCAAATCAATGTAATTGCCAAGGAGATAGAATAGACCCCTAGATATGAGGTTCACTTATATTTGTGTATGAACTTGGTAAATGTGAAAAAATTGCAATTATTGGAAAATTATGTGGAAATAAAGATGTGATAATAAATAATGAATTTATGATTGAATTGAGAAATGTTGTGAAATTTTGTGTTGATTTGGAGCATTTTGAAGCAATTTTGGACAATTTTACGCCTTTTGGGCACAAATAAAATTTAGTCATCCAAATCGATTCATATTATCACACTAATGAATGCAATGATGGGATGATTGATGAGAGTGATGAAAATAGTTGTTTTGTGAAAATTTGGACCATTTTGAAACATTTTGTAACTTGTAATGTGATTTTGCAACTTTTGGTCACAAGCCAAAATTATGAATCCAAATCAATTTTGGTTTTCACAAAATATGATATTATAATGAAATTGATGTATGGATGCAATTTGGAATGATTTTGTGGAGGTAAGCTACCTTTTTGGATCATTTTTGGTCTTTTATCAATTTTAACAGTAAACACCGGTGGGCGCCTACTACATGTGTAAACGCCCACCAGAGTTTATTGTTCTCCAAATGCAGGGATGCATTTTAATGCACCTGGAAGTGCCCATGGGTGTTTTAATTCACCTTAAACAACTATAAATAGTATGCAAAAGGTAAAAAAAAGTTCATTCGTGTCTTTACAAATTTTTGAAGCTGCATTTGAGGGAGTGGAGTGAGTGGGTGAAGTGTTTCGAAAGCTATGGTGATGGAGGGTGTGGATGCTGGAGTGGGAGCAAATGTACATTTTGCTAAGGTAAACAACTTTGAAGATTTTTGATTACTTGTGCAATTTTGTTTTATGAAATTAATGCCTTTATGTATTGTGCTGCAGTTGAGAATTTTGGAGCCTCGACATTGGTTCTCGCCTCTCATCTCGTGGATTAGGAAGGCAGTGTGGGAGTACCAGTGGAAGTGGCTAGAGGTTGTGGGGTTAGATGGGGCAGATGAGGGATATATATCTACCTTGGTGGAGAGATGAGATCTAGATAGGGGGACATTTTAGCTCCCTACTGGAGAGATAACAGTGATACTTGAGGATGTGTATCACATCCTCAAGTTGCCAATGGAGGGATTACATGTCGAGGTTGGACACGATAAGGGGTATGAGCCGATATAACTATTTGGAAATAATTAGTGGGGTGTGGAGGTGGTGGGTGTAAGGATAACATACTTATCCATGTATACGAATAAGAATTTGGATACCCTTCGTGCTTTGATGATGTTCGTGTTGGTCAACATAGTGGCCCTAAAAAACACTGGTTGTCGATTCCCATGGAACCTTATCAGGTTGGTGTGTGACATGATTGACAAAAATCAATTTTATGCATGGGCTCCTAATTTATTGATGCATTTGTACGAGTATTTGTATGAGGTGAGGAGGTAAAGGTGGAAGGGGCTAGGGTGCAGTTTTCTACTATAGTGTTGGGGCTGGTAGCATTTCAGTGTGGTTCAACCTATGGGCTTTCCTACTACAACATGGGATAGGGAGAAACCCTATGCTATGAGATGGGCAGTGGTAGAGGAGGTGCAACAAAATCATCCTATTTGGAAGAGTCAGTGGTATAGGGATATGTGGACTAGATTGACATCAGCTCAGATGATATGGAGGCCATGGTGAGGTGCCATATGGATATGTTATGGGGAGTAGCTGCAAAGTATTCGATAGGCTAGGTGAATAGTTGGGAGGCACAGGAGTGAGGTGGAAATTATCTAGTTCTCATGGGTGCTACGATAGTTTAGACTAAGGTAGAGAGTTCCAAAGGCACTAGTGCTCTATCAACGTCATCGAGATGAGATAGTTCTACCTTACACTGAGGCATGGAGGGTTACCTATGAGGATGATGAGGAGATGGATCTCCCTGATGTGGATAATATAGGTAATAATATGGAGTAAAATGTATGGTTCACTATACAATCACCATGGGTACTAAGTCCAATAGTAGACAGGAAAATGAGGATGGAAATGAGGCAAAGGTTGAGGAGACTGATGAGGCTCCTAAGCATCAAAGGTACGTTTGAGCTAGAAGTCAAAGGAGGTGGTCTAGGGGTACGACTGAGAAGGCACCTAAGATTAGGGGTGATGGAGGTGACATGGAAGATAAAGAGGATGTTTTGGATGGACCTTCTAGTCAGAGTGAGGAGTATTATATGAGGTTGGAGCAGCTGGTGGTAGAGCGGGATGCTATGGTAGTAGCTCAAGATGTAGAGATAACTCTACTAAGGATGTCAAGATGGCTCATGATGCGAAGATAGCTCAGTTGCAGGTGGAGCTAAAGGTATGATCAACTACAAGTGGAGGTGAGGATAGGATAGTGGAGCTCCAGGTAGATTTGCTAGAGATGAGTCATTGATAGACTTGATGTACATCACCTTCAAGCTCAGGATGGATATATTCGATTGTTGGAGGATCAGTTGATGGAGCATGACATTAGACTTCCAGATCCACCCTCCTCTTCCATTTCCAAAACTATTAGGTCTGGTGATTCTTGGTATATCTCTAGGTCTAGGGATCTGTCAGGGTCACAGGGATCCTATTATAGGCATTGGCTAGTTAGTACTTAGATGCACTTTTTTGTATATGAGCCTTGGTGCTCCATTATATATAGCCTTTGGTTATTTATTGTACATGCAATATTTATACATATATATATATATATATATATATACATGGATTTTAATTTTGTGTTATGCTTTTGTGTGGATGCATCTGTATATGGATGATTAATGCAAGTGATAATATGGATGAATGCATATGTTCTAATGATCATTCATAGTTTAGATTTTGGTTGGTCATGTTTAGCATTGTTGTTTAATCAGGGGAATTGTTGTCAATCTTGACACACCTTGTAAAAAATATGCATAGTTAATTCTGTTTTTGAAAGCGCTCATTGTAAAATTCCTTTTTTATGAAAAATGGTCAAAGGCATTGCAATTCTAAAGCTTTCCCTCATATGGGTCTGCTCCTTCTTAAGCTTTTCTACATTTTTCTTTTCTTTATCCTGTTCTTCTAAAGTTTGTTTTTAAATTTGGTATGTTGCATGCAAAATTGTATATATTTTAGCATGGACAATCAAATGATAAATTTTCATCTCCAGCTCTTCCATTTTTGGTTCTATTCCTTGCTTAGCTAGAGGATTATTTGCAAGATGATCGAAGGATTAAGGAAGCAAAGTAGATAAAGTTGCTAAGTGCAGATAGAATTTAAGCTTATTCAAAAGAGAAGCCTCTAAAGAATTTTCCAAGTCTATTGCTTAAAGCAGAAAGCGCTCCACTTGGGAGCGCTTTGCTAAGAAGTGCTCCACAAGGCAGCGCATGGGAGTTTTAAAAGTGCTCCACTTGGGAGCGCTTTGCTAAGAAGTGCTCCACAAGGGAGCGCTTTCCTCAAAAGCGCTCCACTTGGGAGCGCTTTCTAAGAAGCGCTCCACAAGGGAGCGCTTTCCTCAAAAGCGCTCCACAAGGGAGTGCTTTCCTAAAAAGAGCCAGGGGATATTGTTAAAAGGAGCTAATGAACAAAAGGAGAGGTCCACAATGCATTTCCTATTTCACCACCCTGAAACTATTTTTGAGACCGTCTGATTGATGATCGTCATCAGAAACTTCTAACTTCAATATCAAGTTACCTGTAATTTCGGCCTGACTGTTCCAAGTCTTCGTCGGAACCTTCCGCTTTTAATGATAAATTGGGATAAGGTAGACCGTTTCTGGTTGTCACCGAATTTGAATCAGCCCATCATGAAAGTGGTTGAATACCAATTCATCGAGCGGTAGTTTTTCTCCTATATAAACCCCCCCTTTCTCTCTGTAAGGATGGATAACTTCTGCTAGAAAAGCAGTTCTGTACTTTGGATCCCATTGTCGAAATAAAAGCTTCTGGCTCTGGTGTTGAGACTTCTAATCTGTGTATGACTTCTACTCTGTTATTTCTATTAAGTTAGTTTCTTTACGGTCAGTTTAATTCTGTTTTCTGGATTTCACTGTCGGTAGAGGGCTTGCCCCTGGAATACTTGCTGGAGTTTGCATAGTTAAGAGGTTTTTCATACTAGTTTCTGTTAAAGGTTTATTGTTTTGATTGTTGTTGGTTCAAATATATAAGCTGCCTATCGTGCTTCCGGTCCATCACCCCACACTTCCGGCTTGTAGCCATTTCCCATTCCTTTTAGTCATTTCATCCCTTTCTGTACATTCCTTACCCTTAACCCAAAGTCCCCATTTTTACTTTTTGAAGTAGTTGTATACTTGAAACCTACCCTCAAAATAAAGGCTTCTGGCTACGGTTTAAGTCCCCAATCTCTGTGTAATATTTCTACTCTATGATTTCTATTAAACTAGTGTTTCTGTTCTTCAGTTTAATTCTGTTCTCTGGATTTTGTTGTTGATAGAATACTGGTCCCTGGAATCCTTGTTGGAGTTTACATAGGTTCTGAGGATTTTATACTACTTTCTATTATAAGTCATTGTTTTGATTGTTGTTGGTAAAAGTAGATAAGTTGTCTATCATGTTCTTGGTCCATCATCCCAAATTGTCGACCTTCGACCATCTCCCCTTCCTTTCCGTAATCTCCCATCTCTTTCAGTATCTTTCTATCCCTTATCTCCAATCACCCATTTAATTTTTGGAACCAGCCCTACTGGAGATTGCCACGGAGGACATCCCTTTCCTTCGGGCATTCAATGCTTGGCAGTGGGCCTAGGGCACTGCAGACTTAGAAAACCTGTATCTAGGCCGGTTCGATTGCCAATAGTTTTTGGCACGCCCGATGGGACCCAAACGTTCCACGTTTTATCAGTATTAAGAAGTGATGTTCATCTTAGTATTGTTCAATCTGAACATCTGGTGACTCTACTAAACCCGAGATAGCTCCAAATCTCGTAGACCAGTGTAAAAGCTCCCGCCTTCATGCGTACAAGGTGGAGGGCTAGAAATACAAAAGAAGAACCCAAATTCTATGAGCTCGACATCGACGCTTTAGGAGAACATCCTAGGGTGGTCAGGTCAAATATTTTGCTTGTCGAGACATCATCACAAGAAGTTGTTCAAGATTCATAGAATCCAACTCCTGATAGCACAACTACCAGCTTGCCTCCGAATCCATCAAATTCTTTGGATCATCAGTATACTCTGGCTCCACCAAACGTTCAACCAGGTGCTTCGAGTGTTTCAACTATTTTGACTCAGCAAGTTCTACCAACTCCATCGCTCCTCACCAATCCGCCTCCCCAGATGGCCCAACCAGCTCCGCCTAGGCAGTTCATAGCTTGGAACCATACGGGACCGCTTGCTTTACAGGCCCAACACACGGTCCCACCCGTAGCTTTGAAAGCTCTACCTACTTATGACGACATGGGAAAGACGATGCAAGAGCACATACAAGATGTCACAGGATTAGCGACCATCCATCAAATCACCAATGAAGACGTCATGGTGAAGTTGTTGGTTCTTTCACTAAGAGGTAAGCTTCTTTATTGGTACCGATCACTCCCGCCCGACACCATTACTACATGGGACCAGCTGGTTGGGTAGTTGATAAGGGGTTTCAATGAACAAGTAGACCCCTTCTCTCTGTTACACTAGTTTACTACTATTCAAAGGCATCCTCAGGAAGAAATAACTGACTTTAACGTTAGATTCGCAAGAACCTGGCAAAGAGTCATAGATGGTCTTCGACCCACACCTGAGCAGGCTGCATTTTATTATCTAAGAGCTTTCCACTCAGATATAAGCATTAACATCCACCATGCTAATATCAATACATTCCTCGACGGAGAAAGGAGGGACTAATAGCTATCGGGAAGTTACCTCCCAAGGCAACGACCCCGATTTATCTAGATTTCCCTCAAAATATGTATCCAAGCGCATCCGCTCCTCCTACATCCCAAACGCACCTTAGCCAATCTTGGAATCCACATTCCCAGTATCGACCTATGCCTCAATACCAAGCACCCATTGTTCCCTAGTTACCCGCTCCAACGCAATACCTAGCTTTGCCAGCGCCACCAATGTTGGCCCCATTACCTCCAAGTCAAGTAGCTGCTAACCAAGCGGCTGTAATCGAAGCTCAAGCTAAAGAGCTATCGAAAGTTAAGGCTTACATGAAGATGATGGCAAACCAGATGAGCACCATAAGGAAAAGATAAGATGATCAAGGATTTCACCAGAGGAGATTCCCTCCTCCCCCGATCACCAAAGAGCAAGCAACCACTGGCACTCAAAGGCAACACGAGCAAAATTCAGCAGTGATGAACACCGAAGAGGTCGGTACCTCTGATTCCTTCTATTGGTGTACCACATGCAATGATCCACACAATGAAGAAGATTGTATGGTACATCTAAATTATGTGCAGACACTGGCTGGAGGACCCTATGAGCAAGTTAATATGATCAGGGAAGCTGGTCAAAATCTCATGACATCATCAGCTGAGCAAGTTTCCATTCTTACCAGGTCAGGAAAGAAACCTATCGAGGTAGATCCAGTTCAGATGGATCCATTGAAAGTGCCTCCGACACCTAAACCCACAACTAAATCATGGACTGGAGCTCAACCACAGGCAAAAGCTCCCGATCCAATGACAACTGCTCACCAGTCTGATCGATTGAAGGACCACCTTCAACCTCATGTTAGAGAAAGGATCTCATAGCCTAAAGCTACAACTCCTCAGCCGCCAGCAGAAACATGGGAACAGGCAAGAGAAAAGCTCTGATACCCCTCACTCACTAAATGACAATGGGTAGACGCGACGCAACAATATCGAAAGATCTACGAACCTACAAGGGGAGCAGTGGAGCCCACCACTTCAACATACAACATAGTCAAAGAAATGAAAAAGGCCCCCGCTAAGGTAAGCCTATATGACGCCCTTCAGCTTCCAGGTCAAGTTGATCTATTACAAGAATCTCTCAAATTCACATAGGACAAGGAAAGCGGGCCAACTCAGACTGTGTATTCTCAGCCATTAATAGCTTTGACCATAGGTAAAAATAGGCCCCCACCATTTTACCTGTCCCTTCGAATGGAGGGATGGGTCATGCATAACTGCATGATCGATTCAGGTGCCGCTACAACCATCATGCCCAAAGTAGTATGTGAAATCATGGGTATGGAATACACCCGTAGTAGCCCTGGGGTGCTGCAGTTAGATGGAACTCTAGTAAAAATAGTGGGAGTGATCAAAGATGTGCCCATCCAACTCCATAAAATGCCACAAGTCACTATCATACAGGAGATCGTGGTGGTCGATCTGGAGCCATATTTTAGTATGTGCCTCTCACGAGAATTCACGATGAATATGGGAGGCTACCTCTCCCTTGACTACACCCACCTGGAGATCCCCTTCAAAGGAAGAAGATTCAAGCTCTTCAATGAGAAACCTACTGGTTTTCACGTTGAGAAGCTTGAAGATGAAGAAAAAGGCTCAGTCTCTATCAACTTGATGGCAGAAGAAATACAAATCAACTTGATGGAGGAAGCTCTAGTTGAACTCCAACTGGAGGATGACTTCTCCCTAACTGATTTCAATGCAGTCAATGGTACAGACTTAGGATGCTACACACTCACTAAGCCTAAAAAAGAAAAGCAAGCTCACCCAACAATGCCCTCAACCTCAGACCAGCTTTGGAAGTTGTACTTTGATGGTGCACGATGTAAAAATGGAGCTAGCATAGGAATTGCTCTCATCTCCCCAACTGGCGAACATAAGACTTACTCATACAGACTAGCTTGGAGTTGTACGAATAATGCGGTTGAGTATGAGGCTTTGTGCCTCGGACTCAAGAAAGCTGAGAAGCTAGGCATCAAGCAACTACAGATTTTTGGAGACTCCGAGCTAATCTGTAATCAAGTTACCAACAAGTGTGTCAGCAAGCAACACTACCTGAAGGCGTATCACAACAAAGTGTGGGATTTGTTCGATACCTTCGATGCGCTAAATGTCAAGTCCATTTCAAGGGAAAAAATAAGCTAGCCGACGTCCTAGCTTCCATTGGTGCCTGATTTTCACCAGTCGATGGCATGATGCACAAACCAAAGATGGTAAGATCAATTTATCGACCTTCCATTCTCGATAAAAAGTTTCATTGGCAAGTGTTCGATAATGATGAACAACTTGTTAACTTCTTGGTCAATGAAGCATCAACCATCGAAGGGTGGGCTCTAAATGAAGAAGACCATGAAGGTTTGATTCAGTTGAAAAACAATCATATCCCGAAAGGCCTGATCACACTGGAAAGTCTCTTTGATAGAAATGATAGGCCTATCGACCATAAGATCAAGGTCGACCAGAAGGAGTTCATCAACTTGGAGTTAGAATCAGGGAAATTCATCATGGTAGGGACCGACTGCACCACCGAAGAGCTCCAACAGATCCGAGTTCTATGTAAATAATACCCCGACATCATCGCCTGGTGTTATCAAGACTTAAAGGGGTATGACAAGAATGTCATCCAACATACCATCGAGTTAGAAGAGGGTGTCAGACCCTTCAGACAGAAGCAACGACCTATAAATCCAAAGGTCAAAACTCTTATGAGGACTGAGTTATTGAAGATGCTCGAAGCTAAGATCATATATCCGATTAAGCATTCTTCTTGGGTGGCTAACCTGGTTCCAGTGTGGAAGAAGAATGGTGATATTCGGTTGTGTATAGACTTCCAAAATCTGAATCAAGCGTCGCTCAAAGATCACTACCCACTACCTCAGATTGATCAAATCCTTCATGTAGTGGCAGGGGCACAAAGGTTCTCCTTACTGGATGGGTTCTCAGGCTATAACCAGATATGGGTTAAATATGAAGATCAGCACAAGACCGCATTCACGACCAAGTGGGGCACTTTCACCTATCAACGGATGCCTTTCGGCCTTTCCAATGTCGGAGCTACCTTTCAAAGGGCAATGGACCTCGCTTTTGGTGAATTACTCAATCATGTCATCGTAATTTATTTAGATGACATGACGGTCTTCTCTCATAAAAGGGAAGAACATGGCTCGCACTTACGACAAGTTTTTGAAAAATATCGGGAGTTCGGGGTCTCCATCAACCCCAAAAAGTCAATCTTTGCAGTGAAAGAAGGAAAGTTGCTCGGGCATATTATCTCTGAAAAGGGATTAACAATCGATCCAGCTCGAGCAGAAGCGCTTCTCCGACTTTCACCTCCCACAAATAAAAAGGCCTTGCAGTCCTTTTTTGGACAGATAAACTTCATCAGGAAGTTTATAGCCGATTTTGCCCAGGTGATAAAACCAATGGCCCAACTCTTGAAAAAGGGTGCCGAATTCAAGTGGACTGATGAGAGGAGGTAAGCTTTTCAAGAGATTAAAGAGTGGATTGCTCAAGCTCCCATCCTTATCAACCCCGACTACTCATGAGATTTCATCTTATACACGGTCGGAGAGCCTGAGAGTTATGCCGCGGTACTAACCCAGAAGGGTAAAGATGGAGATGAACGTCCGATTGCGTTTCTCAGCCAGATCATTCAGCCTCATGAGGAGAAGTTCAATTTCATCGAATGATAGGTTCATGCAGTGATGAGGTCCCTCCAAAAGTTTAGACACTTTGTATCTCAAAGCAAAACCATCGTATATGTCATTCACCCTGACGTCCGGAGCTTCATCATCCAAGGTGAGTTAGGGAATAGAAGGGCAGGTTGGGTTACCAAAATCCAAGAGTTTGATATTGAGATACACCCTACCAAGTTGGTTCGAGGTAGAGCACTCTGCCAAGAGTTAGCTAAAAATGCTGCGGTCGAAGCTATGATTCCAGACTCAGATAGCCTAAATTTTGAAAGCAACTTGGCTATCCCACCCACTAGTGAATCAGACTGGATAGAAGACCTGATCAGATATTTTGATACAAGTCGATGCCCCTCACACCTCGATGCTTCACAAAGAAGAAGATTCCGTCTACAAGCTAACAGGTATGTCCCGATGCCCAATGGCCTTTTTTATCAAAATATTGATGAGATCCTTTTAAGATGCATTAAGGAATCCAAAAAGGCTAAAATCCTGGAGGAGTTTCACTCTGGTGTTTCAGGAGGGCATTTTGCTGGTAGACCGATGGCATTAAAAATCATCAAAGCAGGTTACTATTGGCCTACTCTCTTTTTGGATACCTTCAAAACCAGCCAGTGCTGTGACAGTTGCCAACGTTACTCAGGAAGGGTTAGGAATGCATCACTTCCTCTCCACCCCATTCGGGTGGAGACTCCATTCCAGCAGTGGGGTTTGGACTTCATCGGGATCATCAATCCAAATTCTTCTACCGACCACAAATATATCTTGACTGCTACGGACTACTTCACTAGATGGTCAAAAGCAATTCCAACCAAAGAGGCGAGCCAGGAGGTGGTCATCTCCTTCCTTGAAGGTCTGATCACTCGGTTCGAAATCCTAGAATCCATCGTCTTGGACAATGGTTCTCCTTTCACTGGTGCAAAAATTTGTGAATTCATGGTCAGATATGGAATTTACTTGAATGTTTCATCTAACTATTATCCGTAGGGAAATGGATTAGCTGAATCCACGAACAAAAACCTATTACGAATTCTCAAGAAATCTTTGCAAAAGAATAAAAGGAGTTGGCACCTACTTTTGAATCAGTCCCTATGGGCTGATCGAATTTCCATCAAGCGGTCTATCCAGACTTCACCCTATTCATTGGTGTATGGCAAAGATGCGGTCTTACCTACACACATTGAATTACCAACCTTACAACTTCTTAAGTGGCTCGACGTTGAAGGAAGCCAACTTAGCCCAATGGATGCAAGGCTGGCATAGTTGATAGAATTAGAAGAAGAAAGAGAAAAGGTGTACGAAGTCTTCACCAAGCATGCCGAAACCACCAAGAGCTGGTTTAGTAAGAGAACTTCCGACCGGGTTTTCAACGTTGGGGATTTAGTTTTGAAGTGGAACGTCAAGAAATCAAAGTCGAGAAACCATGAAAAGTTTGATGCCTTTTGGGAGGGTCCATTCCGGGTCTCTGGCATTCATCAGATAAATTCATTCATGCTCGAAGATATGGAAGGTGATGAGCTCCCTATTCTAGTTAACGGTTTTCTACTGAAACCTTACTACCCACCAAAGCCCGATGCTCTTCTCTAGCTGATCAGGTATTCCTCATGTATAGTCCCTTTTGTTTGTATAGTAGGGTAGTCTTGTCTTATTCTAGGCTTAGTCAAGAAAATGGAAGAAAGAAGTTCCTTCAAAAATACCTTCACCAAAGCTTTTGGCAGCCAGGATGAGGTTTTTAGTAAAGAAATTGCACCTGGTAGGCCGAGATGTTTTTTGGAGGTCTGAAGAAGCTTTTTTAGGAACAAATTTGCTAAGCTTTTTGCAGCCAGAGTGAGATCCTTAGTAAATAAATTGCACCCGATAGGCCAAGATATTTCTCCAAAGGTGAAGCGCTCCACAAGGGAATGCTTTGCTCGAAGAGAGTGCTCAAAGAAAATAAAAAAACCAAACAAAGTGCTCCAACAAGTGGAGAGCGCTCCAAAGGTGAAGCGCTCCACAAGGGAATGCTTTGCCCAAAGTAGAGCACTCCAACAAGTGGAGAGCACTCCAAAGGTGAAGCGCTCCACAAGGGAATGCTTTGCCCAAAGTTGAAGTGCTCCAACAAGTGGAGAGCACTCCAAAGGTGAAGCGCTCCACAAGGGAATGCTTTACCCAAAGCCAGAGTGCTCCAACAAGTGGAGAGCGCTCCAAAGGTGAAGCGCTCCACAAGGGAATGCTTTGCCAAAGTCGGAGTGCTCCAACAAGTGGAGAGCGCTTCGCCCAAAAGGAATAAACAAGCATTTAAATTTTTGGAGGCGCTCCTTCGGGAGTTGCTCCCATTTCTTTTAACCATTTTAATTTTTTGCTTTAGCTATAACCATATTTTCCTCGTTGTCCTCCCCTTTTTAAATGCTTTGAGTTTTAGTTGCCCGCTCTGATTTTGCCAAGTGTTCAGGAAGATTTTATGCATCATTAGGGGTCATTTTTCAAAACCCTAGGTAGGCACGATTTTTAAAAGAAAAGCAGGTCGTACGGTTATCAAATCGAAACATTCTTCAGCCTCCGTCAGCCAAAATTGACCTTTTCTCCAAATCTACCGACACCCTTCTCGACCAATAATGGTGCGCCTCGTAGGAGCGTCCTTGTCCACCATCAGTATTTAGTTTTCCAAGAGAAATCCACCCACATGAAGAACTCTAAAAATGCCCGATTGCATGCACGTTCACCCTGGCATTAATTAGGAGTGGTCTACGTTAGAGGTGGTGGTTCCAAGCAGTGACATTATAAAATGAAATGCTCTCTGGCCAAGCTCAAACTCACTCCCAAAATTTCTTGCAACTCTCGAACCAGAAATCCTTCGAAGTATTCGACCACCATGGGTAAGAAAGGAAAGCAAGTAGCCAAAGAATCAGTAATTGAAGAAACTTCGAAAGAGAAGAAGCCAAAAGAAAAGGTCCCAAAAAGTAAAAAACTAGACAATGAAGCTACCTCAGCGGCGGTTTCAGATTCGAAGAAGCTTCAGAAGAAGAAGAAGAAGGACATCGAAGAACTGGTGCCCTGGCAGCACCCTTTCCTCCGCTACAGGGACTGCCTGGTAACGAACGGAGATATAGAGCAACTACGTCGAGATATTGAAGAGGAGACCAAGGACGATCCAGTTGAAGACCAGTTAGTAGGCGTACTCTACTCGCACTTGTATTTCTACATGTGCACTCTGGTCCATGCTTGTCCAGAGTTTATTCATGTAGTGGCCCATAATTATGACCCTATGATGCGGACGGTTCAAAATGCTCAAGGAGCTCCGATGTTCGCAATTACCATAGAATCAGTCTGGGAAGCTTTCACTAGGGGAGAGAAGTACCCTATCGGGGTTGTTCCACAAAGGTTGTATACAAATGAGGAAGCTGCCAGATATCAGCCAACTTCTTGGATGAAATATTTTGTGGTGAACCAATTGCAAGATGCGACGGTGGCTAGTAACCTACCTGCACTCCCAAGGCATTTGGCTGAGTTCTCACAGCCTAAAATATACTCCATCCTAGCATGGGTGGTAGGATTGGCAACTGATGAGTGGGTCATCGACTGGCAGGTTGTCATGGCCAAGGCTATTTTAGACAACCCAATTTATTTCCCCTCTAAGGCGAGGCCAGGTTCTAGCCTAGTTTTTTATGATTGGGCCAAATTTATCGCATGATAGTTGCATGCCTCTTTGGATTTCCTTCATGATGACTAGAGCCACCAATTCAGATTATCTTTCGTAATGGTGTGGTTATTTTTTTGGCACATGCATGAGAATTTTGTCTTCGTCCACAAGCAGCAAATCGACGATGAGGGGAAGTCACTGCCAGTTTACCTATGGACCGAGAGTTTCACTGTAAGTAATTCGTATTATGTTTTTAATCAGCTTTTTTGGGTCTAGCTTTGGCTTTGATTTGTGGTCAGTGTGAGCGCTTCTCGACAGAGTTGAGAGAGCAGTTGGTGGAGCAACGGTTGGGAGATACTTTCCTCCTGACGTAGGGTTACATCATCAGGATATACGATTTTTTGAAAAACCTTTTTTATTACCCTTTTACACCACTCCGTTTCTATTCGTTGTGGAGGTAGCCCACCAGTTGGATCACACTAATCAAGAGTATGGAAAGGGTCATGGGAGAAAGGTCATAATCTCCACCCCTTTCAATTTTGGAGGGGTCAAAATAGCACAATGTGGTCAAAATGCAGTTTTAACCGTGGTACTAGCCCAGTTCGGATTAATTGAGCTCCCCCATCGATGGAAATGGGATCCACTGGGTATAATACAGAAAAATATTAAGGTACAAGCTTTTCATAGCTGCCCATGGTCAGACATGGAAAACTAGTGCAATAATCCACTTGGCTTGGAGCTTGAGTGGCATGTGGATGAGATGGAGCCGCTCCCACCTTGGTTGGATTTTTATACTATGGAGTTTGAGTACAATCCCACTGTGAATCCAGAGCAGAAGCTGACTAGGTCTGTCATAGCAAGTATAAAGGTCAGGTATCCAAAATGGTCAGATCACAAAGTAGAACAATGGTGGATCATGAGGGTACACCAGGGCAAACCCTCAGCTAATAAGCTTGCAATCGATGACCAATTTTTTGACATTTATGAAAATAACTTTCACATTTTTCAACCATTTTCCTTTGCTGCCATCGTGCCCAAGGCAGGGCGCCCCCCAGATGAGGTTGATGACTTGGCTCACCCACGGCATAGCTCGCCAAGCATGGGCAAAGCTATCATGAGCGCTTCCCCCTCCATCGAGCAGAAGTCCAAGACTAAGAGCGCTCCTTTCAAGAGAAAAGTCGAGGCACTTCTCCCGTAGAAGACCACAAAAAGGCCATGAACTGTGACCCATAAGACTTTTGGGATAGTAGTGCGTTCAGGCACTCTAGCTCCTCCAAACCCTAATGAAGTAGTTGTAGAAAAAGAGGTTGTGATAGTAGAGATAGATCAATAGAAACCTCTAAGTATTGAGCTTTCAGCTACTCAAGGTGACCAAGGGGACAAGGTAGTTGAGATATCCATTCAGGAAGAAGTTGTGCTTGAACTATCCCTGGTTGAAGAAATATTTGTAGCTAAGGAGGTAGCTATGCCCAAATCACCCAAAGCAGCCGCGACTGACCATATTGAAGACAAAGTAGTCACAAAACAAATCGGAGAACAAAAGGGTGAAGCTGAAGTGTCTGTCCCAGGAGCGCCAGTCATAAAATTAGTCGAAGAATAGAAGGGTGAAGATGGAGGACAGGCGGCCTTCCCAAAGCTTATAGAGGCTAAAAAGGTGGTAGAAGAGGACAACTCCAATGTTTTATATGAGAAAGGAGATAGAATGCAGTCATTGGAAGAATCTCTCATGGCCTCTTCCTCTATGAGGCTCGAAGGTATGTCCTCATCTCATCTTATTTTCGTTTCCTCCTCGGCCTTAAATTTTGCACCTTTCTTTCAATCTTGTTCAACCCCTGATGTAGCTATAATAATTCCAGTACCCGAAGCCTCCACAATGACATTTTCAATAGTCCCTAACATTCCTATTTTAGTAATCCCTACGTTGAGTGCATCCCCTATTCCAGAGCTAAGCGGCCTGGGCCTTCGAGTTTCCCAGGAAGATTTCCTATCTCCCACTAAAATGCAAACGCCCTTAGTTCCCCCATTTGCTTCTTATGCAAAAGTCCCTAATCCTTTTGCAGTCTCCACTTCTACCATCTCTTCCCCTTGCATTTCGAAGGTTCCCTTTGCCCACTTATTTGGCACTTCTAACTCAGGCGTTTCCTCCTCTCCTCCCACTCCCCCCACATATTTTGATTCATCCACGTTTATAACACCCAAGCCCATAATCGTACAAACTCAAGCACCTCCGAGGGTTAGCGCAATCACTTCCCTCTCAGCTTCCTCTATAACTCCAAGCCTACAACCCGACTCCCCATTCTTTCCATCAATGCCTATTCTTGGATTAGGGGTCCCTGAGCCTTTGGAGTCAGAGCTGGAGTTGTCACAATAGTTAGCTGTAGCTGAAAGCATCCGTAGAGCCAAGAAAAATTCTGCTAAGTGGCTCAAAGATCGTAGTGAGAGGGAGGCTTTAGCTTTGGCTCAGACATGCAAAGCTTATATTCTGGATCCTGAGTCTATGGACATGCACACGGTTGAAAAGATACCATTGGTGAGCAAGCCTTTGGGGGAGATGACCCCAACCAATTATGCTCTCAGACATACAAGTTTCAACGTGGCTAGGATGAATACTCAAGAAAAAATGGAGGAGGTTCAGGTAGGCGTTGGCTCTATCTACGCACATGGAGAGCATTACAGGTTCCTATATTTTAAAACCTAGTCCGAGGTTGATCAGCTATAGGAAGAATTGGCAGCAACAAGAAGGAAGAATGAAGAGCTAGAATGAGATCATCAGGGTCAGATCAAAAGGCTTAATTCCAAGGTTGAGGAGCTAGAAAAGAAAATATAGGAGCTTGATGCCTATGGCACTGACCTCAAAATGATGAATGCTCATCATATCTAAGAATTAGCTGAAGTGAATCAGGTCAACCAATGACTTACTGTTCAGATCAAAGAGCTGGAATCCAAGCAAGCGCCCAAAGCGCAACCTCTTGACTTACCTTCTAGAGAGCGCTTGCAAGAGATGCACCTGTATTTCTTGAGGGATTTCCCTCAAAGGGCTGCAAAAGGAATCAAAGCTCTTCAATTTTATAAATAAGCGCATGAGGCCATCCTTGTTGGGGGTCCAATTCTGGAGTCAGCCCAAGCAGATGTTAATTGTTGGTTGGACTTGGTGGTGCAGCTCAAAAATATAGAGGATGTGCCTATTCACTTTGAACCTATGAGTGACTTAGCCCGATCATGGGCTAATGCTAAAACTACCTTGCAGTATTATTACACAAAAGTTGAGCTTTCCAAAAAAGCTCGTTCAACTTCAGATGCTCTTCTGCAAGAATGCGAGATTGCATTGCGGTACTTGGAGGCCCTCATTGACATTAAGGTCCCCGGTTTCACTGATCCAGATCATCCTCCTCTATCAATAGAAGAATTGGAACCTATGTGGGCTAATTTTGTTGAAAACCCTACTGACATAGACACTTTGAATGCCTCCAACTTAGACGCACAGATCATTATGCTCATGACAAAATATTCTCAGATTGAATCCTGTTTAAAATAATTTGATAGGATGATGGTGTTTGTTGATCTGGAGCGGATTAATGCCTATCACTATCTTATTTTTGAGCTTCAAAAATACCCCCATATTCTTATGAGCATTGGAATGATGTTGCGGCTATATATGAGCATGTGTTTAAAAAATCATTGGATCAACTTCTTCCTAAGCGCTCCATGTCTAGTGAGGAAGATAAGACTGAAGGTGAATCTAGTTCAGAAGATGAAGATTCGGATGAACAAGAAGAGGAAATGGATGAAGGATCTGAAAGCAGTGAACAATAGGAAGATAAAGAGCCCAGTGAAGATGACACAGAAGAAAAATATCAAGAGAAAGAGAATGACTCTGCTACCCAAGGATGAAGGCCTGGGATCTTTGCATTGAGACCGACTCAATGCCCCTGCGAGCCGCCAGATGTGTTGTCAATCTTGACACACCTTGTAAAAAATATGCATAGTTAATTCTATTTTTGAAAGCGCTCATTGTAAAATTCCTTTTTTATGAAAAATGGTCAAAGGCATTGCAATTCTAAAGCTTTCCCTCATATGGGTCTGCTCCTTCTTAAGATTTTCTACATTTTTCTTTTCTTTATCCTGTTCTTCTAAAGTTTTTTAAATTTGGTATGTTGCATGCAAAATTGTATATATTTTAGCATGGACAATCAAATGATAAATTTTCATCTCCAACTCTTCCGTTTTTGGTTCTATTCCTTGCTTAGCTAGAGGATTATTTGCAATATGATCGAAGGATTAAGGAAGCAAAGTAGATAAAGTTGCTAAGTGCAGATAGAATTTAAGCTTATTCAAAAGAGAAGCCTCTAAAGAATTTTCCAAGTCTATTGCTTAAAGCAGAAAGTGCTCCACTTGGGAGCGCTTTGCTAAGAAGCGCTCCACAAGGGAGCGCTTTCCTCAAAAGCGCTCCACAAGGGAGTGCTTTCCTCAAAAGTGCTCCACTTGGGAGTGCTTTGCTAAGAAGTGCTCCACAAGGGAGCACTTTCCTCAAAAGTGCTCCACTTGGGAGCACTTTGCTAAGAAGCGCTCCACAAGGGAGCGCTTTCCTCAAAAGTGCTCCACTTGGGAGCGCTTTGCTGAGAAGCGCTCCACAAGGGAGCGCTTTCCTAAAAAGAGCCAGAGGGATATTGTTAAAAGGAGCTAATGAACAAAAGGAGAGGTCCATAGTGCATTTCCTATTTCACCACCATGAAACTATTTTTGAGACCGTCTGATTGATGATCGTCATCAAAAACTTCTAACTTCAATATCAAGTTACCTGTAATTTCGGCCTGACTGTTCCAAGTCTTCATCGAAACCTTCCACTTTTAATGATAAATTGGGATAAGGTAGACCATTTTTGGTTGTCACCAAATTTGAATCAGCCCATCATGAAAGTGGTTGAATACCAATTCATCGAGCGGTAGTTTTTCTCCTATATAAACCCCCCCTTTCTCTCTGTAAATGGATGGATAACTTCTGCTAGAAAAGTAGTTCTGTACTTTGGATCCCGCTATCAAAATAAAAGCTTCTGGCTCTGGTGTTGAGACTTCTAATCTGTGTATGACTTCTACTCTATTATTTCTATTAAGTTAGTTTCTTTACGGTCAGTTTAATTCTATTTTTTGGATTTCACTATCGGTAGAGGGCTTGCCCTTGGAATACTTGTTGGAGTTTGCATAGTTAAGAGGTTTTTCATACTAGTTTCTATGTTAAAGGTTTATTGTTTTGATTGTTGTTGGTTCAAATATATAAGCTGCCTATCGTGCTTCCGGTCCATCACCCCACACTTCCGGCTTGTAGCCATTTCCCATTCCTTTTAGTCATTTCATCCCTTTCTGTACATTCCTTACCCTTAACCCAAAGTCCCCATTTTTACTTTTTGAAGTAGTTGTATACTTGAAACCTACCCTCAAAATAAAGGCTTCTGGCTACGGTTTAAGTCCCCAATCTCTGTGTAATATTTCTACTCTGTGATTTCTATTAAACTAGTGTTTCTGTTCTTCAGTTTAATTTTGTTCTCTGGATTTTGTTGTTGATAGAATACTGGTCCCTGGAATCCTTGCTGGAGTTTACATAGGTTCTGAGGATTTTATACTGCTTTCTGTTATAAGTCATTGTTTTGATTGTTGTTGGTAAAAGTAGATAAGTTGTCTATCGTGTTCTTGGTCCATCATCCCAAATTGCCGACCTTCGGCCATCTCCCCTTCCTTTCCGTAATCTCCCATCTCTTTCGGTATCTTTCTATCCCTTATCTCCAATCACCCATTTAATTTTTGGAACCAGCCCTACTGGAGATTGCCATGGAGGACATCCCTTTCCTTCGGGCATTCAATGCTTGGCAGCGGGCCTAGGGCGCTGCAGACTTAGAAAACCTGTATCTAGGCCGGTTCGATTTCCAACAGGCACCAAACCGATGGTATGTGGGGTGGAAGACTCATGAAATGACATGGATGTTGATATTGAAGAAGATGTTGATATGAAAAAACCGACTCTTTTGTAGAGGCTTAGATATACTAGTACTATACTCACAACTTAAGTTTTGGGGATGACTACCTAACCGTATGACTGAAAATGTAGTACTATACTCACAACTTGAGTATCTATGGTGTGTGATGTGTAGAATATTCAGAGTTTTGTTTGGGATTTTGCCCTACTCTTTCTTTTATTTTGAAATTTGTGATAGTGGTGAGAACCACTATTTTTGTGGACTATATTGCATGATGGGTCAAGGAAGGATTACCATTTTTACTTTGAGGTACAACCCAAGTATGGTGTTATCCATCTTTGACACAATATATTTTTAAGATGTGTAGTTTTCTTTGGTTCAATAATGTATTGGAGCCAATTCCCAGAACTTAAGATTTGCTTAGTGAAAAATGTGTCTTGATCCTAAAGAAAACTCGAAATGTATTTGGAGTTTTATTAAAATACTAAGAGTGGCTGAGTGAGCGAAAACACCTAGGAATTATGGACATGTGGTTGTAAATGATAATGTTTACTTTATAGAATGCTACAATGAAATGAATGATGCTTTGAAGGTGCTCCTGATTAAGGCAACATGATTTTATTGGACCAATTGTTATCTAAATTGAATAAATGATCCCTAATATGAAATGTGAAATGTGGTTGTGAATGTAATGTATGAAATGCAATTTGTGAAATGAAATGTGTTTTATGCAAATGTATGAAATGTAAGGTGTAAAATGCCATGTATGGAATGCAATATGTGAAATAAAATGTGTGCAATGCAATGTTGTTTTTGTGTAATAGCCATGTATATATACATACATATATATATATATATATATATATATATATATAAATCACATTATGTATAGAATGCTCTCAAGCGTATAACATTAAGTGGTTCGGTATCTTCAACTCCCTCTATACTGGCAAGCCTATAAGTTCTTGTTGGTCCAAAATCTACCACAGGAAAGGATTTTACAAGTGCGCCCTAGACCCGGCCAACATTGAAAGGCTGGAAGCAAGAAATGGCTCCCAGACCAATCTCCAGAGTGGGCTGGTTCCCTTCACTATTCTAAACTTGGTGTAAGATAAGGGTTACTGGAAAGAAATTAAAAAGGTTACAAAAAGAAATGGGAAATATGGCCACAGGCCGAAGTTATGGGATTAGAAAATAACAGCAGGAAACTCCAAGTGCAGCAACAACAAGCAATAAAAGTTACTAACTTAACTTCCGCACGATGCATACAGAAAAAACCCTCCAAAATCACATTCCAAGAATTTATACTCTTACGGCAATATTCAAATCCAGTATGCAGAATTTAAATGTAACAGCCATGAAGACATACAAATGCTATTAGAAATGCAACATGAACAGAAAGGAAATCACCAATGCAAACGCTTGAAAAATAGAAGCCAATCCTTTATTCCCGCAAATGAACTTCCGAGTCTCTAGCAGAGAATTTTCCAACCTTTTGCAATGAAGTTTACATTGGTTTTTATAGAGGGTCGTCCTCTTTGCAACATTTAATACTTGCTACCAAGTTTCTTGTGATCTACAAATATACCTTGGAAATCCGCAACACGATCCCCTTAATTGCAGCGTTATGGAAGCAAAAAATTAAATACAATGAGACAATCGCGGTCACATTCATTAAATTCATTTTTCAAACATGTGCATGCAATTGTTAAATCAATCCACGAACAACAACTTCGAACCAATAAACCCTTTAATTTTGGTGGCCTGGGCACTCTTCGACCTTAACCGCCTCGGAAATCCACAAAGCATTTAATTCGGGGCAGCATTTAATCATCGAAACCCAAAAAACCTTCTCGGCCGTTCATACTTGTGTTTTGGCGGGAAACTGCGCAGGTCGCGAAAACGCGACGGGTCGCGAAATCGTGACGTCTTTTAATGTCGTACACTTCGTTGCTGAAAACCCACGAAAATGAAACATGCAGCGAATCGCTGCACTTTTTGCACTTTGCTCTTTGCAACAAAAATGACCGCGCCTTCGAAACATGCAGCGCATCGCTGCAACCTTCGAGCATTTAAACTTCCCTGCAAACGTGCAGCGCATCGCTGCACTTTTTTTTAAACTTAGACTCTTTTTGACCAATGCTCCGCGATTTTAAAACATGCAGCGCATCGCTGCACTTTTTCCCTTGGTCTGCTTTATTTGATAGGTGTAGCGATATCGCTACACATTCGAGCACTTAGGTCTTTGAAGCTACCCGCATCGCGAAAATGGAACGTGCAGCGCATCGCTGCACTTTTTGCTTTGGACTCCCTTTTGCAACCACTGCCCGCGATTTTGAGACATGCAGCGCATCGCTGCACTTTTACCTTAGACCTTTTGAAGCCGCGAAAATAGAACCGTCGCGATATCGCGACGGTTCTTCTAAGCTGCATGCGTTGACCGCGTTGACCGCGATTTCGGAACATGTCAGCGAATCGCTGCAGTTTCTGGACTTAGTTATTTGTTGCTCCTTTTTTGCTCAAAACCGCATCAAAGCCGAAATAGAAGTTAGATCTGCAACAACATAAGCAATATTTCAATCAAAATCAATGTGGCAAAAATGCCAACATTCTTGGCGGCTCGCGGGGTATACAGCTCGCTGTATGCAAGAATCCAAGCCTGAATCCATTGGGCACAGAGTCATATTAGATCAGAAAGTTGGCCGTTGTGGTGCATATCTCAGGGGACTGCTGCAATGATCTGCTACTGAAAAATTGAAACTAGAAAAACCTGCATATAACTGGTTATGAAACGACAAATGGAATGCGATAGTGGAGTGAGCTCCTGCGATTGCGCAAGCGGTGACTGCAATGGAATGATGATTAAAATGGAATGATGGAGTGAGCAAGTGATGTAGTAGACATAATAACAGAATGCTACTATACTACCATCTGCAATGGATGGAATGAAAGTGAATGAACGGATGGAATGGAAATGGAAGTATGAAGGCTATGAACTGAAATGAGCTAGACTGTAAATTAAATATGTAACAGGACAGAAACTAGAGGAAAGGGAAAAGAAGGAACGGGAACAATGAGAATGGGAAAAAGAAACAACAGCCGTGGCTCTTTTTTTTTTTTATGTTTCACTGCGGAAGAAAAAGAAGAAAGAAAGAAGAGGATGAAGAAAGGAAAGAGGGGAAAAAGGGAAGGGAAAAGAAGAATTTCCTAGAAAGCCAACGACTGCTGGGAGGAGAAAAACAAAAGAAAAACAAGCATCTACGGCTCGCAGGCAACAAGAGCCGAGATGAATAAAAAAACAATACTTCTTTTTTTTTTTTTTTTTTTTTTTTTTTTTTAAATACTATATACAATAGTTCACGACATGATTGGCATGTCGCCACCAGAAACCCGGTCTCAAGGATTTATCCGGTAAATCTGCAATGTCCCGACCAGATTTGATCATACTTAAGTCGGTCCTTGAAATTGGGCTGGCTTCTTCCTGAAGTTCTCCATGTTTCAGACACTGGCAAGTTATCATGCATGCCAGTACCCACACAATTGACAAATAATGCAGAAAAGAAACCCCACCATCTTGAAGAGTTCTCTGATTGTGAACTGAGAACAGGTTCCTCCAACTCCTGGATCCGAGCACAGGAATTGTCCAGCAACAGTCCTTTCTTCAGGATCTTTGCCGACTCCACCTGTTGATCTGACATATTCAACAGGTTCTGACTACACGCTTGCGTGTCTTGCACAGCTATGCCTTCTTGGTGCTCAGGTTCTGCCACTTGAGTCTCTTCTTCTTCTTCGCTTATATCCTTTGGATCCATCTCCTTATGAAAACTGCAAGCAACCATATTGTTCATTGCCGATCCTTGGCTTTGGATGAGATCTGTCCCTTGAGCTCCACACAACTGCATCTCAGGTTTCTGCTCAGTATACGAGATCTGGCATGAAACATACTGCACGGGATGGACAGGAGCAGCAACTACCGAAGAAAGTGATGGAGTTTCTCCCCACGGTAATTTTCCTGATAAGAGCAAAAGTTGTTCCGCTCGCACTGCTTCCTCAAAGATTTGCGGGAACCTTTGTTCACCTGATTGCAGCAAGAGGAGGCCTATGTCAGAATGGAAAGCTCGAACATAGAAGAGGTGGGCTTGGGTGGGTGATGGTCGGATCTTCTCTGGAATTCTCTTCCAGCTTCTCAAGAATCGGACATTGAAGTCCGTGATGCTCTCTAGAGGTGCTCTCTTGATGTACATTAAAAATTGATAGAGATCCAAAGAACTGTAAAAGGGATCTTCATCAAATCTTCTGATTAGTGCTCCCGCTAGATCATCCCATGAGCTGATGCTTTGACGCCTGAGCAGTTTGTACCACTGCAATGCCCTTCCTTCCAAAGACTGAACCAGAAGTCTGATCATGATATCCTCATGATTTATGACATGGATCATTGACAAAGTAGCAATATCTTCAACATGCGCCAGAGCCATGCCTTCGGTACCATCATATTTTGCCAGGGCCTTCAGGGCACCTTCGGGAATTTCATGCCGGATTTGGAGATTCAGAGGGCCAGGATCATCCCATCTAGGAAAAACCCTCGCCTTTGTGGCAGTGGTCTGCGGGATCACGGCTATCGCCATTAAGTCAGAGTCGCCAGATGAACATTCTTTGAACTTTAAAAAAAAAAGGCGTCCACGATCAAGAAATTCGGATCTTCAACTCAGCAAAGTCGCCAGATGAACTTACAAATCTCCGCTATGAGGCCAAGACAGCTCATCAAAAATCTTGAGACCTCCGGGTGTTAAAAAAAAAATGTGGATCTTTTGAGACAGAAGAAGTCTGTCCCACCGAGCGTGCCAAAAACTGTTGGCACCGGTGGGGTTTTCACTTTGGAAAATTATCTTATCCCACCTTGTTTCTTGGGGTCGTCCCACCGGGCGTGCCAAAAACTGTTGGTCCAAAATCTGCCACAGGAAAGGATTTTACAAGTGCGCCCTAGACCCGGCCAACATTGAAAGGTCGGAAGCAAGAAATGGCTCCCAGACCAATCTCCAGAGTGGGCTGGTTCCCTTCACTATTCTAAACTTGGTGTAAGATAAGGGTTACTGGAAAGAAATTAAAAAGGTTATAGAAAGAAATGGGAAATATGGCCACAGGCCGAAGTTATGGGATTAGAAAATAACAGCAGGAAACTCCAAGTGCAGCAACAACAAGCAATAAAAGTTACTAACTTAACTTCCGCACGATGCATACAGAAAAACCCTCCAAAATCACATTCCAGGAATTTATACTCTTACGGCAATATTCAAATCCAGTATGCAGAATTTAAATGTAATAGCCATGAAGACATACAAATGCTATTAGAAATGCAACATGAACAGAAAGGAAATCACCAATGCAAACGCTTGAAAAATAGAAGCCAATCCTTTATTCCTGCAAATGAACTTCCAGTCTCTAGCAGAGAATTTTCCAACCTTTTGCAATGAAGTTTACATTGGTTTTTATAGAGGGTCGTCCTCTTTGCAACATTTAATACTTGCTACCAAGTTTCTTGTGATCTACAAATATACCTTGGAAATCCACAACACGATCCCCTTAATTGCAGCGTTATGGAAGCAAAAAATTAAATACAATGAGACAATCGCGGTCACATTCATTAAATTCTATTTTTCAAACATGTGCATGACAATTGTTAAATCAATCCACGAACAGCAACTTCGAACCAATAAACCCTTTAATTTTGGTGGCCTGGGCACTCTTCGACCTTAACCGCATCGGAAATCCACAAAGCATTTAATTCGGGGCAGCATTTAATCATCGAAACCCAAAAAACCTTCTCGGCCGTTCATACTTGTGTTTTGGCGGGAAACTGCGCAGGTCGCGAAAACGCGACGGGTCGCGAAATCGCGACGTCTTTTAATGCCGTACACTTCGCTGTTGAAAACCCGCAAAAATGAAACGTGCAGCGAATCGCTGCACTTTTTGCACTTTGCTCTTTGCAACAAAAATGACCACGCCTTCAAAACATGCAGCGCATCGCTGCAACCTTCGAGCATTTAAACTTCCCTGCAAACGTGCAGCGCATCGCTGCACTTTTTTTTTAACTTAGACTCTTTTTGACCAATGCTCCGCGATTTTAAAACATGCAGCGCATCGCTGCACTTTTTCCCTTGGTCTGCTTTGTTTGATAGGTGTAGCGATATCGCTACACATTCGAGCACTTAGGTCTTTGAAGCTACCCGCGTCGCGAAAATGGAACGTGCAGCGCATCGCTACACTTTTTGCTTTGGACTCCCTTTTGCAACCACTGCCCGCGATTTTGAGACATGCAGCGCATCGCTGCACTTTTTGCTTAGACCTTTTGAAGCGCGAAAATAGAACCGTCGCGATATCGCGACAGTTCTTCTTAGCTGCATGCGTTGACTGTGTTGACCGCGATTTCGGAACATGTCAGCGAATCGCTGCAATTTTTGGACTTAGTTATTTTTTGCTCCTTTTTTGCTCAAAACCGCATCAAAGCCTGTGTTAGTATAAAAATAAAATCTGCAACAGCTTAAACAATATTTCAATCAAAATCAATGTGGCAAAAATGCCAACAGTTACTTTACCCATTTTTTGAGTAACAATATATGGACCTAACCAATTAGCCACAAATTTATCACGAATATGAAAGCATTGGTATTTTTTTTATTCTCTTTAATAACAAGATCTCCTACTTGGAATTCACGTAGATGAAATTTTGCATTGTAAGCACGCTTTAGCTGGTATTTATATACTTGTAAATTCTCTAAAGCATTGAATTAGCTCTCATCAATGAGTGTGAGTTGGTCAAGATGTGCTGTTATAGCAGTATCGTCATCTATGAATTCCTACAATGAAATTTGCAATGAGGGGATCTCAAGCTCAAGAGAAGTGATTGCTTCGACTCCATAGACCAATGAAAATGGTGTTGCCATAGTACGCATGCGGATGTTTGTTCAATAAGCCCATAATGCCAAGGGAATTTGTGTATGCCAATTTCTATGATTTCTTTAACCAGTTTCTTGAGAATAGCAATTAAGGTCTTACTGGTAGCCTCAGCTTGTCCATTTGCTTGTGGGTAATAAGAAGTTGAGAAACTATGTTGGATATTATATTTCTTGCAAAGTGCTCGAACATCCTTATTCTTGAAATACTTGCATTGTCAGAGATGATTTTAGATGGAATACCAAAATAACAGATGATATGTTGAAGTATATATCCACAATTCTTGGCCTTATCGTACTGGTTAGATTAATAACCTCAACCCACTTTGTGAAGTATTCAGTGGTTGTGATGATGAATGTATGTTATCCCGAGGAAGAAGGTAAAATTTTACCAATTAAATCTATGATCCCATTGTGAAAAGGGCCAAAGGCTTTGAATAGGCTATAATTCTTGCAATGGCACATGGGTTACATTAGCATGCTCTTGACATTGATTACAATGTTTGACATATGTGCAACATTCACGTTCCATGGTAGGCCAATAGTAACCCATGCATAAAATGCGCTTTGCAATGGCCATTCCACTAAAATGACCACCACAAGTACCATCATGAGCTTCAACTATGGCTCTTTGTGCCTCAAAAAACTTGAGATAATGAAGGAGGATTCCATCATAACCATGTCTATACAACACGTCCCCCAAGAGAGTAAAATGGGCTGCATTTTGCTTGAAAGTGTATTTAGAAGTCTATGATATATCTTATGGGAGTGTTCCAAACTTGAGAAAGACTATTATTTGGTTTGACCAAGGCTCATATGGTTCAAAATAGATAAAGCAAATATCCTTTTCATCCTTAGATTCAGCACGAATAATTGAATATTTAGATATCATTGTGATAGTGAGTGGTTGTACCTCTCCTAAGGAGTCCTTTGGAATCAATGATCCAAGGGAGGCCATCACATATACAAATATATTAGTCAAACGTGGCAAATTATCAATTTCATACCAATTAAACTTAGAGAGCAATTTCATACCAATCAAACTTAAAGTCAACACATATACTAATGTCACCATTTTCCTTTGGAATGGGTACCAACCTGGCTATACAAGTTGAATGCTTAATTGGAAAGATGATTTAAGCCCATAAAATTTTCAAGAGATACCTTTTTATGATTGCTTCAATCTTGGGGTTTGTAGGCCTTTGATTTAGCCTAAAAGGATTTTACATTAGGCTCCAATTTGATAGTTTTTTCTATAATGCTTCTATCATACACCTTTAAATACTCATAAGACTAGGTTATGATGTCCCCATACTTCCCATAGAGTTCTCTGAACAAGAAATTTTTCTCTTTAAACTACTTATTTCCTAGTAGAAAATTCTTCCCTTTGACAATATCAACATGGTGATAGGAGGATGCCTTCATTTTGGTGTTGGATTTATTCACATTGTCATTTTATTGAATATACTCTCTAGTATGATTAATCCTTTTGGAACCTAATTTGTCTTTAATTAAATGACCTTATCTTTTATGTCATCACCATATTCATTCTACTATTCAACATGATGAGCTTATTTGATGAGAAAATCAATGATTTGCTTGTCATTATTAAAGAATTTTAAATGATCAAAATTATTAGGGATTGTTGGCCTAGAAAGCACTTCTAACTCCTTTGATTTGTCCCAAATCAAAGTGATAAGTTTTAACCTTGTTTCCATAGATGCTAGCTCATTTGCCTTAGTGTTCAACTCACTAGGGATCACTTTTATTTAATAAGTATTGAAACTCTCTTGTAAGTCCTAGAATCCATGCTTGTAAGGATTTAAGTGCTTTTTCTTAGTGGCATATTGTAAGTTGAGTTGATTTACAACCAATTTAGAGTTGCCAGATATCTTGATATTTTTTATTTACATATTTTCAACTATTCTTAAGCCAATGCATAGTGCTTCATATTTGGCATATTATTGATGCAATTGAACAATAGCCTAGAGGTAAAATTTGTATTCATATATTATGGTTCTATGAATTGGATGCCTACACTAGCTCTGTTTTATTCTTGCACCATCAAAATACATAATCCACACACCATTAGACCCTTGCACATGTTGGATAGTATGAGCTAGGATGTTGATTGACTCTTCAAATATCAGGTAATTTCCTAAATTAGTTTCTTTGAACTCTTCACCACCTTGGATAACACTAATAATCATTTTTATTTTAGATATCTAATCATCACCTAGGACTTCGTCATCCACAAATTGAGTAATTTATTATAGTTCACCATGCTATATTTATCTAACTTATGCAACAAGTAATTATATGGAAGATAATTTTCAATATAAACAATCCTTCTATCAAATGATACATTCATGTGGGTATAGTTGTAATGTTCTCTTTTTTATGTGTCTTATGGAACCCACTCATCCTTATGTTATGTAATGTAAAATTAGACTAGGAAAAGTGGGATGCACTTTTTATGTATTAGTAGGAGTTATTTTATGTTTTAAACTTGTGTCATAAGTTAGTAATAAAGTGGGCCCCCTTAATGAAGAATTATAATCTCATGTTATATAAGGAGAGATGCGCCCCATTTGAGGAGGTTATTTGTTATTTGTGATATTGTATGAGAGTTGAGGGCTGAACCCTTACTCATCTTTTGTATATTTAGGTGATGTGCCCTAGTCTTCAAGAGAAGCCAATCTTGTAGACAAGGTGATGTACCCTTGCTCTTGATTGAAGAATGGTGGATCTACCTCAAGATTCACAAATTATGCTTCAGATTTTAATGTTTTTGTATGCAGCTATGCTTGGAGTGGGTCACCCAATTTTATGGGAGATATTTAGTGTGTTTTTAGATCATATGTGGTGTTTGGAGGGATTTTTGTGGAGTCTATTATGTGCCCTACCTCCTAGAGGAGGACGTCCAACCTAGGGCTTCTATTTTTTGCAATTTTATAGTGAATTTGAGATGCGTTTGGGATGATCTATCCATTGCAACTTGTAGAATATTTTTAATAAATTCGTGTGGCCACATTTGCCACTTTGGGGTTTCTTGTGTGAAATTTTCTGCACTTATTTTTAGATCTGATTTTTATTTGCATGGTACAAAATTTTATTGGAGAAAAGTTATAATATTTTCAGCTAGGGTTTGTAAAATTTAATTGGGGATATTACAATAGTCCATTTCCAAATATTTATACCTATATATATTATGAGTCTATTATCTAGACAACAACATACTAGAGGTCAAAAACTATAATTTCTTGAAACTCTTTTCTATGTTTGTATTATATCCTCTCTTGATCCTTAAGAGCTTCTCCAAGTAAGTATATCTTTCTAGGAAGGGTAAGGACCTCTAGCATGCTCACTTTCATGGCAGTTTTCTTCATTTCCTCAACTATATTGAATTTAAATTCAATGGAGCTACTTTTACTATATATTGTTCCTATACACCTTGGTAGCTATTGCACATTCCTCATTGGTGAGAGAAGGTTATCTGAGTTGTTGTTCAATATTCCTTTGTAGCTTATCCTTTTATTTCTCATTCCTCCTATACTTAGATATATCTACCTCTTATAGATCACCATTTTCTATCTTTGGTCTCTTCTCCTTATTTGTTTGCTTTGTCTTTTCTACTCATGCATTCACTTGGGAGCATTGAACAAATATATCCCAACATTTTTATTTTATTTTTGCTATTGTGCTATGATCATTGACTCATTGGTTCATTATAGGTAGATAATAGATGATTGAATTTACCATTATTGGTTGGATCATTATCGGTACCATTTGATCCATGACGATGATCTATTAATCTTGGCATTATAAATCACACTAATTTGTTTATGAATGTTGAATAGAAACCATGCAATCCATGGGATAATGTCTTGCATTACACAGAAAATACCATAAAGTATTAATTTTTGAATTGATATCCGCTATGTTATTCTACACCTAATTCATGTTTTGGCTAGTATTTTATCACATGACATGATCCTTGGTGAGACAAGGGGTTTTTCATGGCTACCAATTCTATTGTTATTTCTTCCCACAATTATGCTACCACTGCATATTTTCTATGTTATTTTGATTTACCATTGTATTTACTAGCTCCAACATTTCTTTATTATTAAAATCATAATGATCCATAAATTGAACAATAGTTTTAGTATCATTGTTAGTTTACAATGGGATAGGTAAGGCTACAAATTGAGGCTAGTGTAGTGAATTTTCATTACACTCAAAAGTTTCACTATTTTTTATGGTAGGAAGTTGAATATGAAGCGACAAACAAGTACGAGCAAAAATTTTGATCAAAAAGTTTTAAGAATCAAAAGGTAAAAGTCCTAGAAGGCACAAGAAAGCTAAATATTTTAGAGTTAGAAGTTTATAAAATTTTAGACCAAATATGAAAGGCAAAAGTTCCAACACATGAAGTTTCATTGTTAGATGGTAACAAAGTCTTGAGGTCAAAAGGTGATGAAAGCCCTGATGTTAGACAATAAGGAAAATTTTAGAGGTTAAAACCATCCATGTTTCAGAATGAGGTGTACAACCTTCTAGGAAGTACAATCTTTTCCTGTAAAATAATATGGTATATCTCTCAAAAAGGACAATAACAATATGGGAGCCACAGAAGAAGCAACCCACAAATTTAAAGCATTAAATGAAGAAATATTCCACACATAAATTATAGGAATTCCCAAAAGGATTAGATAACAACAATAATAGTAGCTACTCATCCAAAGACTTAGAACCATTTAGCATTTATGATTCTAGATCCAAACACCTTGGGGAGACCAACATCTTAAATAATGACATCCCAACTTCAAGATCAATAGTCATCTTGAATTTTTTACATGATTTTTAGAGGGAAATCCTACTCTTTGTAATCTATAAATAGCAGTAGTTTAGGATTTATAAATGATTGGCATGTTTGTAAAGGTTTTTCTGTATTTATATTTACATATTAATACACATATCTCTAGGTGGTCTTGTGAGCAACTGAACCCCTGCTTCTACCTTAATGTTTTGAAATACTTCATGTACATATGTAAATATATATATACATATACTAGAGGCCTATGCATCTAATTTGAGTCCATCTATGGATCTCATGCCTTGACCCATCTCTCTTATGTGTGTGTATGTTTGCATCTTGATATTTCTATGCTTATTTATGTGAAGGAGGGAAAGTGTTCATGCCAACATATTATGATTAGATTTGTTGTGTAGGGAGATATTATTTGATCTTTTATGTATTACCACCTTTTTAGCTTAGGTTTTGCTTTTGCTATTTTTACTTTTATCTCTTACCCTTTTCCTCCCCAAGCCATTATAATAGGAAGCGTACACCTGATATCTCATTTTATAAATGAGTCGACCTTTATCAAAATCCTAGAGGTCCTTGACTAAGCCAAACCTAGGATCTCAGGACTAACCCTACTATGTCATTCTACATGAGGTACAATCCCACACATTACAAACCCTAACAAATATATCTTCTACATGGGTTGCCTCTTCAAAAGCTATAGCTAAAGTGATATAACATTACAAACTGTGAATGCAAAAATGAAACACCAATACAATATATAAAAGTAAAAAAAGCACAAGAAAATAAAATAGAATTACACAAAAGAGATATTATTTTATTAAATGTGGGTTGATCTCCCAATTGTACAAATAATATGCCTCGATATGGGGTCTTTACAATGCTCTTAATACAATTGTTACAATATTAGGATTTCTAAGGCCCTAATCGAATAGTGTCTTCTTGCTTGTCTTTGATCTCAATAGAGTGGTGAGTGGGCTTTGGTATCCTATGCAGTGCCACTCGAGATTCATAAGCTGCTAATGAATGTGATTCTCAGAGCTACAGATAACAAGTGATAAGAGTTAGTAATATCTATGAGGGATCCATTGTGTGATTCTCAGAGGTGCATAAATAAAGTTGTAAAAAGATCTAATAATATGAAATAATAGCAATGAGATATTATCTTGCCACATAACATTGTTTCTATATTCATTTTTTATGTAGGGAATGATTACGAAAAAGCCCTAACGGTCACCCGAGTGTCGTAGGACTGTAGATCTGAACAAAAAAACTTGTAGGCGCTTGGTGCTGATCAAAAATACCTAGAGGCACTCTATAGGCTCTGGTGAGCATTTTGCAGACCCTTATGAGTGCTCGAGAAGCTCTAGGGGGCATTTGGTGGCTGAGAGGAAGGTTGCAAAACTAGATCTGGTTCAAGCAAAGTATGCGACGATAGATGCAAAGGATGCAAATGGTGGCAGTGGATGCAAATGATGGCGAGGATGCTTGAGAAATTTAAAAACTTGAAAAACTTAGGAAAATTTAGGAAAAATTAGGGGTTGAGTCATCAAAATGACTCCTCTTTATAATCTTCCCTTAGGCACGTTAGGGTTTCGATGACACAATTTGTGTGGCCAAGATTAAAACATGACGAAGGGTGGAGATTAAAGCGGGGTAAGTGGCATGGATTAAGGTGGATGGATGGCTAGGATTAAAACATGATGGATGGATGGGATTAATTCATATAAATATACATATATTTATTAAATAAATATATAATATATAAAATATTATTATTTAAATATATATATTAAATAAATATATATATATATATATATATATATATATATATAATAATGGATAATTGTGGTGGGAAGTTATGGATGGAGGACAAGTGGCTAGATTTTGATGTCTATAGATGCCCCTTTTGTACTACATTGCATGAAACATAATGTGGTGCAAAAATATGAGACACCTTGTTTGGCCTAACGAAGATGCAACTTTCTCTTATTGGAATGCAAAAATGATATTTGAAGATAAAAGAATTTGGAATGTATAGCTTACCCCCTCAATTGGCAAATGAGTGAAAAATGAGTCTCACGAGCCAATTGATAGAATTGTGGAGTGAAGAATGTAATGGAATTATGCAAGTGTAAATGTGGATGATATGAATGATGTAAAATGTGATGCCATTTTTGCCCCAATAGTGGAAGGGGGTTGTTGTGAAATGCAAATTATTGGGTCTATTTTTTCCCTAATAGAGAAAGGGGTTTTTGTCGAGTGTAGATGTCATGATCGTGTAAGATTTATCCCATTGTGGTTATTCAAAATAAAATTTTGGTTACTATTGGTCATCAGATCCGCCTAGGTAAGGATTTTGTGTAAGTGTACGCGCCCTAGACCTGGACCAACATTGAAAGGCCGAGGGGAAGAGATGCCCCTCATGCCAATCTCCGGAGAAAGGCCAGCTCCTATGCTAAACTACTTTGGGGTTTGAAGATAAGAGTGCAGGAAAGAGATAAAGGGATAAGGGTTAGAAGAATAAAATAAAAAAGGGGTAAGGGAAGAGAGATTGTTGATTTAAGGTGGGAGAGAACAAGAAGCACGATCACTAACTAACACCTGAATAAAAGCAAAGAACACCAAGAGTAAAATGAAAGAAATGTAGTATCAACCTTCCTATGTATCCTCCCGAACGAGTTTTAGGACACTGTCCCCGATCGCACACCGGACATAGAGTTTAGCATCTCTGTCTACAAGTGAGGAGAGATAAAATAATCAAGCAAGGCAGGCAGCATAAAAGAAAGCCAACACGACACTTTTCTACTCTTATGTATCCTTTCGAACGAGTTTCAGGACACTGTCCCCAATCACACACCGGACGCAGAGTTCAGCATCCAACATACAAACAAGGAGAGATAGAATAATCAAGCACATAAGGTAGCATAAAAGAGAAGAATTGAGCTCAAAGTCTCTTAGTATTAATCGTAGGACATCAAGTTACAACAACTTTCTAGCAGATAGTTCCCCCCCTTTTTCATTACAATCCTTGGGTTTTTATAGAGGACCTGGGCCTCTGAATCATAATTACATAGCAAAGAAGAGTACGCCCTCGAGCTCTAAGAATTTGGCCCTCCTCGGCTCTCACGATTGAGCTTTCAAATTTGTTACCAAAACTTGCAACTGTGACCGGGTCAACCATGGAAAGGTGCATTGATGAGCCGTCTGGACATCCTTGGTCTCTGGGTGCAGTGCTCGAGTGGCCACCATGCTCACCGAGTTCTCCATCATGGCTTGATACTTCACTTTTGATTGCCAAAAATGAGCAGCGGGCTTTTTGGGCATGAAAAATTGCATTTATGAGGCACTTGATCGTCTCGAGAAGATACTCGACTTGGAACGTGTGCCCGCAAAGCACTTCACTAGGTCTTGCTTCTCAATGGTTTTGGGCCGAAGCAAAAACTCTTCCTTGGATGATACTTCGCAAAACTGAGCTTTGCAAAACTGCTTCGTTGACGCTTCATAGAAATACTTCGTTGCGATCCTTCTCAAAATTGTGGTTCGGAGAGATTTCGACCGAAACACATTCCTGCATTCAAAATGCTTCGTTTCTTTTGGCTGCCAGAACTTCGGTTGAAAATGCTTCGAGTGAAAACTAGCCCAAGTGAATGCTTTGCTAGGTTTTCCACTGAAGTAGAAATGGTTCGGGTGTGAGGAGGCCTGAAGTAGATGCTTCGGCAACTTTCTAGCAAACTAATCTTCAATGTTCCCTTGGATTCTGCTTCATTGGTGCCTTAGCCGAAGTAGTTGTTGGAAATGTTTCGGGCCCGAAGTCCTTTATATTGGTCCTCTTGCATTTTTCTTTAGCAAAACTACTTCGCAACAAATCCTACCCGAAGCAATGTTGGAAGTGCTTCGGGTGCGAAGCTCTTTCTTCAGAAAACTACTTTGCAACAAATCCTACCCGAAGCAATGCTGGAAGTGCTTCGGGTGCGAAGCTCTTTCTTCGGCAAACTACTTCACAAAATTTTCACCCGAAGAAATGCTGGAAGTGCTTCGGGTGCGAAGCAGTTTCATTTTCCTTTTGGGCGAAGCTCTTTTCTCCAGCTTGTTTGGTAGCGAAGCCTTTTCTCTTTCTACTTCTTATACAAGGGGGTGGCTTTGAAAGCCAAAATTGCTGCAGCTTCAAAATAAAAGACAAAAAAGAAAAACTAAACAAAATCTGTACAAAATTTGATTTATTTTCCTGTCCTTTGAGAAATGTGACAAAATTTTCAACATTCTTGGCGGCTTGCGGGGCAACGAGCTCGTCTCGGTGGGAGGACCCTTAGTCTTGATCCATTGGACCAGAGTCCTTTCTTGATCCTTCTCCTCCTTCTGGGAGCGCCTCGGTAGCTGGTTCTCCTTCTTCTTCTGCTCCCTCTTCTTCTTCGCCCTAACCCTTCCTTTTCGTTCAGCTGATTTTGCATCCGCAAGATTTTCCTTTCAAGCTCCTTGGCTCTCGGATCACTCTCGATCCGCCTTTGCTCTCTATTCTCACTCGTACATTCCAACTTTTGTATTCGCTACTTCACATCAGAATTCTCCAAAGAAGACTTGGAAGTGGTACTTGGCTTTGTGATCTTGGAAGAGGATGTATATGCAAATTATATACAGAAGTATATATACACATTTTTTTTTTTAAGAGAAATTGTCTTTAGCGATGAAAAGTCTTCAGGTGAAGACCATTGACAGAGATCGATAGAACTTGTCCATCTGCATCTTTGAGGATGAATGAATTGGCCGAGTTTACCTTTACAATTTCAAATGGCCCATCCCAAAAGGCGTCCATCTTGTCGTGGTTCCCAGGCTTGGCTTTCCAAGAATCCCACTTCAATACCAGGTCTCCCACATTGAATGTGCGATCGGATGACTTTTTCTTGAACTAGTCTTGGACAACCTGAGTATGCTTAGCAAAGTCCTGGTATGCTTCTTCGTGATCCTCCTCCAGTCACAGTAGCTGAGCTAACCTGTTCTCCATCGTACTAATTTCATCTTCTGCTTCTAACAGCTGCAGTGCAGGGATCTCAACATGGATGGGTAAGATGGCCTCCTTGCCATAGACCAGAGCATAAGGCAAAGTTTTGATTGACCTTTTGACAAAAATTTGATCGGCCCACAAAGCCCGATCTAGAATGAGATGCCAAGTCCTTTTGTTCGTCTCGATGAGCTTCCTTAGCATTCTCAACAGAGTCTTGTTGGTGGATTTTGCCAAGTCGTTACCCTAAGGATAATAATTGGAGGATACTTTATGATATATCTCATACCTGTAGAGGAAATCATTGATTTTAGTGCCTGTGAATCCAGGCCATTTTCTATGATGATTGCTTTGGGGATGCCAAACTTGGTGATCAATCCTTCCAAGAAGGTGACTATAGTCTCTTGATCTGCATGTTTGGTAGGAATCGCTTCAGCCCACCTGGTGAAGTAGTATGTTGCCGTCAGGATGAACCTATGTCCCGTGGAGGAATTTTGTGATACGACTCCTATAAAATCCAACCCCCATTGTTGAAAGGATGTCTCTACTTGTATCGAACGAAGGGGCAATGCAGAATTTTTGTTTCGACCGACAAACCTCTGACACTGCTCACATTTATGAAAAACTATGAAGGCATCGACAAAGAGTGTAGGCCAATAGTATCCTACTTTGATAATCTTTAATGTCATCGTCCTTCCTTTGAAGTGGCCTCCAGATAGCTCCGAATGGAACTCTCCTAGGAATTTTCTTTTATCATCATCCTTTATGCACTTAAGAAGGACACCATCAATGTTCTTGAAAAATAGGCCTTCGGGGCGTAGAGTGTATCTGGAGGACCGCATCCTAAAATGTCTTCGTTGTGATGCATTTAGATGTGAAGGACACTCACCGATGTTGAAATAGCAGATTATCTCACTGACCCAATCCTTCTCGTCTTCTTCGTGGTTAGCGAAGCATCCTTCGGCTGGTAAGTCATCCCTCTAAGATTCTGTCACTTCGACCGCCATGCTTTTTGCCAACTCTTGACACAATGCACGATCGCGAACCAATTTTGTGGGCTTGATCTCAATGTCAAACTCCTATATTTTTTTCACCCAACCAGCTCTTTTACTTCCCAATTCTCCTTGGATAATGAAATTACGCACATCGGAGTGAATGACATAAACTGTAACTTGGCTCTAGGAGATGAACTGCTTGAACTTCCTTAGTGATTTCATTACTGCATGCACCTGAAACTCAATGAAATTATACCTTTCTTCATGGGCATTGATCACCTAACTTAGGAACGTGATGGGACGCTCCTCGCCATCTTCTCCCTTTTGCGTCAAGATAACAACGTAGCTCTCGGGCTCTCCTATGACATACATGATGAAATCTCGATTGTAGTCTGGATTGATCAAGACTAGCGCCTGAGCAATTCGAATCTTAATCTCTTCAAAAGCTTCTTTTCTTTCTTTGGTCCAGTTAAATTTGGCACCCTTCTTCAAGAGTTGGGACATCGGCTTGATGACTTGGGCGAAGTCGGGGATGAAATTCCTCATGAAGTTAATCTGGTCGAAGAAAGATTGAAGTCCTTTATTGTCTGTGGGAAGTGGGAGCTTCATTAGAGCCTTGGCTCTGTCAGGATCTATAGCGAGGCCTTTTTTTGATATCGCGTGTCCCAGCAACTTTCCTTCATTGACTGCAAATATGGACTTCTTTGGATTAATTGAGATGTCGTACTCTCGATATTTTTTGAAAACTTACTGCATATGTAGTGGATGATATTCCCTTTTTTCAGAAAATACGATCATGTCATCTATATAGATGACGATAACCTTATTTAGAAGCTCGTCGAAAGCTAGGTCCATCGCCCTTTAGAAAGTGGCACCAGCGTTCGAAAGGCCAAATGGCATTCGCTGGTAAGCAAATGTGCCCCACTTGGTAGTGAACATTGTTTTATGTTGGTCTTTGTCCCTAACCCAGATCTGATTGTATCCAGAGAAACCATCAAGCAGGGAGAAGCGTTGATCTCCGGCCATCGAGTGTAAAATTTGATCGATTTGCGAAAGAGGGTAGTGGTCTTTGAGAGAAGTCTGGTTCAGGTTGCGAAAGTCCACGCATAGTCGTATATCTCTATTTTTTTTTCTGACTAGGACCAGTTTCGCTACCCATGAAGAGTGCTTGATGGGGTATATGATCTTTGCCTCGAGCATCTTCAGGAGTTTGGCTTTCATCAGGACCTCGATCTTAGGATTGATCGGTCTTTGCTTTTGTCGAAAAGGTTTGACCCCCTCCTGCAATTCAATTGTGTGTTGAACCAACTATCAATTGTATCCCCTGAGATCTTGATAAGACCAAGCGATTATGTCGGAAAACTTTTTGCATAGATTCTGTATCTGTTCTATCTCCTTCGCAGTGCAGTCGGTTCCCACCTTTATTGTTTTCCCAGGTTCGAGCTCCAAATCCCGATCATCTGTTTCTCATGGACTTTGATCATGTGAGAGAAAGCTCGGTCATTTTGATCAAAGAGACTTTCAAGGATGATTAGTCCCTTAGGAACATGGTTATTCTTCAATTGAATCAACCCTTCATACTCCCCTTCATCAAGGCTTCAGTCTTCGACTGTGGCGACTTCTTGGATCATGAAATTTGCAATCTGCTCGTCGTTATCAAACACTTGTCAATGCAGTTCTTTGTCTGGGATAGAGGGCCTGTAGATCATCCTCACAGCTCTAGGCTTGTGAACCATGTCTTTTTCTAGAGAGTATCTGGCTGCGATGGATGCCAGAACATCGACATGTCAGTTCATTTCTCGTGGGATTGATCATAGATTGAGAGATTCAAACTGATCAAACAGGTCCCATACCCTATTGCGGTATGATTTTAGATAATGCTTCTTTGAAATACACTTATTTGTGACCTGGTTGCAAACCAGTTTGAAATCTCCAAAGATTTGGAGATGTTTTATGCCTAACTTATCAGCTTTCTTAAGTCCTAGGCATAATGCTTCGTATTCCGCTACATTGTTAGTGCAGCTCCATGTCAACCGGTAGCAATACTCTTTTTGCTTTTCGAATGGTGAAACTAGAAGAATCCTTGCCCCAGCACCATTTTTACATCGGGCGCCATCAAAGAACAACTTCCATAGTTCTTCTTGGGCACTTGTTCTATTCCATGGTTGGGAGTGATTATTAGGCTTGATGATCGCATAACACCCTATTTCGGTCTCCACCATGGTGTTGAAGTCTGCCAATGAGAACTCATCTTCATAGCTCAATTGTGCAAGAGACTCTTCAATCAAGTCCACCTTCTCTATCCCCTCCACTAGTGCATTCACTGGTTTGCTACTTTCTTCTTTAGACATCTTCTGCACAAGAAAGGAAGAAGGCTTTTCATTGTAAATCTTCACCTTCTTTCCTTTGAATGGAACCTCTAGGTGAGAGTAATCCATAGATAGATACCCGCCCAGTTTAGCCATGAATTCCCTTGATAAGCACATACTGAAATATGGCTCCAAGTCAACTACAACTACCTCTTGTATGACTGTAATCTGAGGCATATTATGTAGATGGATAGGAATGTCCTTGATCACTCCCACAGTCTTCACTAGAGTACCATCCAATTGGAGTACACCCTGGCTGCTTCGCGTATACTCCATTCCTATTTCTTTGCAAACTGCCCTTTGGCATGACTGTTGTAGCGGCCCTAGAGTTGATCATGCAGTTATGTACAATATACCCTTCCATTTGTAGGGTTAGGTAGAACAGAGGTGGTCTGTTCTTCCCTGTGATAGATGTGGATAGGGTCTACACAAGAGCAAGCGGTGCTGCCTTTTTTGTTTTAATTGTCTTCAATGATTCTTGCAGCAAGTCCACCTGTCCAAGTAGTTGCAGTGCATCGTACAAGCTAATCTTGGCTGGGATCTTCTTTAATTCCTCTACGATGTTGTATGCCAAAGATTTGAGCACTTTGGGTTCCTTTATCGATTTCTATCGGGTATGATATTGCTCTGTAGCTTCAACCCTTTGCCACTTTGTGAGGGAAGGAAACTTGAGCTTTTCCTTAGCCTGCTCCTTAGTTTCTACCTAAGGTGGTTTGGCAGAGGCCTTTTGAGCCTTTTCTTTGACTGGTGTCGACGAAAGAGCTTCGCTCAGGGCCGAAGTAGACGATTGTCCTTTCTCGGGTTGAGTCTGCTCTTTTGCAGGAGCCAACTGAGTAGCATCCGTCTCTATCATCTTCCTTCCTCCTTGGGTAAGTATTACAATGGGATCCTCCTTGCCAATTGCCAGGTTTCGATTCATCTGCCATGACGTTCACTTGACCGCTATGACTACTATTTGCCAGCGTTTTTACATAGTGTTGGTGCAGGGTGCAGGTAGTCTCTTCATGTAGATCATTGCACGTAGAGCACCAATATACATAATCGAAAGTGCTCGGGGCTTCATCAATTGCAGCATTTCTCGCCGAAGCCTTCCCTTGTTGGATCGCTTGGTCCTTGGTAAGTGCGAGCGCGAGATAAGGTCTTCTTGGTAGGGAATTCCTGCTTCGCTTGATTCTTCTTTACAATGGTCATGTCATTTGACAACATCTAAACCGTAGAGTTCAGGGACTGCATCTCCTGCAAAATTTTGATCTGTATATCATCAGCTTTCGAAATGATTGGTAGGGAAGCCATCGTTGGTATTGGAGGCAAGGCGAGGAGTTGAGGTGGTGCTGGTAGCACAGGAAAAGCCGAAGTGACCATGGGCTGTGGAGTTGCAAATGTAGGGAAATGGATTTGTGGAGCAGTGATTTGAGACACAACAGGATTCGAATTCCAAGAAGAAATCAGGAGTGCGGGGGTGGTGGAGATTTGCGAAGCGGCTGCGCTTGCATATTGGAGTTGTAAGAATTCGAGAAGTATGGGTTTCGGCATCCTTTGGAGGAGCTTACCCACAGCTATTAAATCCATCTCCACTCTCTTAGCTAACTCATACAACTTGGGAAAAGTATTAACATTAGAATATCTTACCATGAGACCGATATCAGGGTTGAAAGCCCGAAGGAAATAGAGTGCTATAGCTTCGTCGATTAGCCGAAGTCCAATTAACACTCTCTTCTAGGTTCGAGCAAACCTCACATTGAAATCTGCAATCTTCTCTTGTGGATGTCTCTTGATTGAAGTGAACTGGTGCAGCAGAGAGGTAGGATCACAGGATTCATTGAAGTTTCCCATAAACTGATCATCTAACTGATCCCATCTCGTAATAGTATCAGGTGGTAGAGATCTATACCAATAGAGGAGTTTCCCTATAAGGGAAAGGACCAGAAGCTTTACCATAATCGGCTCTTCGATAATGTCGTGGATTGCCACCAGAGATATTATATCCTAGATATGCTCTAGAGCAGTTTTTCTAGTTCCATCGAATGTTGGGATCTTCTTTATGGCAGCAAGCGGCACTTGTCCTTGCCCTGCTAGATTCAGTGGTGACAAGGAATCCCATGATAGGCACAACCTGGGCGGTTGTGGCTGCTACATTTGTTGTTGTTGTTGTTGTTGTTGTTGTTGTTGTGCCATACTTGCTCTTGGATTTTGAGAAATAGGAATTCTCGAAGCTCCCCCTTGATTGCTAATAGGACAACTAATAGGAATGGAGGGACTAGGATGCTTCGGAGAGTTGGGAGGATTGGGAGGAAAATTGGATGTTGTACTATCAGAAGTTGAACCTTGTCTACCAATAGAGGATGTTCCTTGTAACAGTGACTCGGGGGTGACCAACCTTGATTTTTCCCCGAAGGCATCAATATCTAGCTCAAAGAACTTGGTTTCCTCTCCTCTATTCTTAACTCTCCATCTCGTTTGCATGAAGGCATAGAATTTTGGTACTGGTCTTTACGACTTAAATATTCTTGGGTAAACAGAGTCGCCAGATGTTGATTCTTTCGATAATGAGAGCATCAGATCTCACTACTACTAGTCAGGTGATACTGATCGGGTCACACTGGGAACTGGTTAGAACTAGTGGCCCCAGTGAAATGGGATTGAGATTTAAAATATGGGGCCTTGACTGGTTATAGATCTTACTGAGACATACACAATCGGTCCCATCGGGCGTGCGGAAACTTGTTGGTCATCAGATCCGCCTAGGTAAGGATTTTGTGTAAGTGTACGCGCCCTAGACCTGGACCAACATTGAAAGGCCGAGGGGAAGAGATGCCCCTCGTGCCAATCTCCGGAGAAAGGCCGGCTCCTATGCTAAACTACTTTGGGGTTTGAAGATAAGAGTGCAGGAAAGAGATAAAGGGATAAGGGTTAGAAGAATAAAATAAAAAAGGGGTAAGGGAAGAGAGATTGTTGATTTAAGGTGGGAGAGAATAGGAAGCACGATCACTAACTGACACCTGAATAAAAGCAAAGAACACCAAGAGTAAAACGAAAGAAATGTAGTATCAACCTTCCTATGTATCCTCCCGAATGAGTTTTAGGACACTGTCCCCGATCGCACACCGGACGCAGAGTTCAGCATCTCAGTCTACAAGCGAGGAGAGATAAAAGAATCAAGCAAGGCAGGCAACATAAAAGAAAGCCAACACGACACTTTTCTACTCCTATGTATCCTTTCGAATGAGTTTCAGGACACTGTCCCCAATCACACACCGGATGCAAATTTCAGCATCCAGCATACAAACGAGGAGAGATAGAAGAATCAAGCACAAAAGGCAGCATAAAAGAGAAGAATTGAGCTCAAAGTCTCTTAGTATTAATCGCAGGACATCAAGTTACAATAGCTTTCTAGCAGATAGTTCCCCCTCTTTTCATTACAATCCTTGGGTTTTTATAGAGGACCCGGGCCTCTAAATCATAATTACATAGCAAAGAAGAGTACGCCCTTGAGCTCTGAGAATTCGGCCCTCCTCGGCTCTCACGACTGAGCTTTCAAATCTGTTACCAAAACTGGCAACTGTGACCGGGTCAACCATGGAAAGGTGCATTGATGAGCCATCTGGACGTCCTTGGTCTCCGGGTGTAGTGCTCGAGTGGCCGCCATGCTCGTCGAGTTCTCCATCATGGCTTGATACTTTGCTTCTGATTGCCAAAAATGAGCAACGGGCTTGCTGGGCACAAAAAATTGCATTTATGAGGCACTTGATCGCCTTGAGAAGATACCCGGCTTGGAACGTGTGCCCGCAAAGCGCTTCGCTAGGTCTTGCTTCGCAATGGTTTTGGGCCAAAGCGAAAACTCTTCCTTGGATGATACTTCGCAAAACTGAGCTTTGCAAAACTGCTTTGCTGACGCTTCGGAGAAATACTTCGTTGCGATCCTTCTCAAAATTGTGGTTCGGAGAGATTTCGGCCAAAACACATTCCTGCCTTCAAAATGCTTCGTTTCTTTTGGCTGCCAAGAATTCGGTTGAAAATGCTTCGGGTGAAAACTAGCCGAAGTGAATGCTTCGCTAGGTTTTTCGTCGAAGTAGAAATGGTTCGGGTGTGAGGAGGCCCGAAGTAGATGCTTCGACAACTTTTTGGCGAAGTAATCTTCGATGTTCCCTTGGATTCTGCTTCGTTGGTGCCTTAGCCAAAGTAGTTGTTGGAAATGCTTTGGGCCCAAAGTCCTTTTTATTGGTCCTACTTGATCATGGCCTGACTTTTTTCTTCGACAAAACTACTTTGCAACAAATCCTACCCGAAGCAATGTTGGAAGTGCTTTGGGTGCGAAGCTCTTTCTTCGGCAAACTACTTCGCAACAAATCCTACCCGAAGCAATGTTGGAAGTGCTTCGGGTGCGAAGCCCTTTCTTCGGCAAACTACTTCGCAACAAATTCTCACCCGAAGCAATGCTGGAAGTGCTTCGGGTGCGAAGCAGTTTCATTTTCCTTTTGGGTGAAGCTCTTTTCTCCAGCTTGTTTGGTAGCGAAGCCTTTTCTCTTTCTACTTCTTATACAAGGGGGTGGCTTTGAAAGCCAAAATTGCTGCAACTTCAAAATAAAAGACAACAAAGAAAAACTAAACAAAATCTGTACAAAATTTGATTTCTTTTCCTGCCCTTTGAGAAATGTGACAAAATTGTCAACATTCTTGGTGGCTCACGGGGCAACGAGCTCGTCTCGGTGGGAGGACCCTTAGTCTTGATCCATTGGGCTAGAGTCCTTTCCCGATCCTTCTCCTCCTTCTGGGAGCGCCTCGATAGCTGGTTCTCCTTCTTCTTCTGCTCCCTCTTCTTCTTCGCCCTAACCCTTCCTTTTTGTTCAGCTGATTTTGCATCTGCAAGATTTTCCTTTCAAGCTCCTTGGCTCTCAGATCACTCTCGATCTGCCTTTGCTCTCTATTCTCAGCTGTACATTCCAACTTTTGTATTCGCTACTTCACATCAGAAGTCTCCGAAGAAGACTTGGAAGTGGTACTTGGCTTTGTGATCTTGGAAGAGGATGTATATGCAAATTATGTACAGAAGTATATATACACATTTTTTTTTTTTTGTAAAGAGAAATTGTCTTTAGCGATGAAAAGTCTTCAGGTGAAGACCATTGACAGAGATCGGTAGAACTTGTCCATCTGCATCTTTGAGGATGAATGAATTGGCCGAGTTTACCTTTACAATTTCAAACGGCCCATCCCAAAAGGCGTCCATCTTGTCGTGGTTCCCAGGCTTGGCTTTCCAAGAATCCCACTTCAATACCAGGTCTCCCACATTGAATGTGCGATCGGATGACTTTTTCTTGAACCAGTCTCGGATAACCTGAGTATGCTTAGCAAAGTCCTGGTATGCTTCTTCGCGATCCTCCTCCAGTCGCAGCAGCTGAGCTAACCTGTTCTCCATCGGACTAACTTCATCTTCTGCTTCTAACAGCTGCAGTGCAGGGATCTCAACATGGATGGGTAAGATGGCCTCCTTGCCATAGACCAGAGCATAAGGCGAAGTTTTGATTGACCTTTTGACAGAAATCCGATCGGCCCACAAAGCCCGATCTAGAAGGAGATGCCAAGTCCTTTTGTTCGTCTCGATGAGCTTCCTTAGCATTCTCAACAGAGTCTTGTTGGTGGATTCTGCCAAGTCGTTGCCCTGAGGATAATAATTGGAGGATACTTTATGATATATCCCATACCTGTAGAGGAAATCATTGATTTTAGTGCCTGTGAAGCCAGGGCCATTGTCTGTGATGATTGCTTCGAGGATGCCAAACCTGGTGATCAATCCTTCCAAGAAGGTGACTACAGTCTCTTGATCTGCATGTTTGGTAGGAATCGCTTCGGCCCACCTGGTGAAGTAGTCTATTGCTGTCAGGATGAACCTATGTCCCGCGGAGGAATTTGGTGATACGACTCCTATAAAATCCAACCCCCATTGTTGAAAGGGTGTCTCTACTTGTATCGGACGAAGGGGCAATGCAACATTTTTGTTTCGGCCGACGAACCTCTGACACTGCTCGCATTTATGGCAAACTGCGAAGGCATCGACAAAGAGTGTAGGCCAATAGTATCCTACTTTGATAATATTTAATGTCATCGTCCTTCCTTTGAAGTGGCCTCCAGATAGCCCCGAATGGAACTCTCCTAGGACTTTTCTTTTATCATCATCCTTTATGCACTTAAGAAGGACACCATCAATGTTCCTGAAAAATAGGCCTTCGAGGCGCAGAGTGTATCTGGAGGACCGCATCCTAAAATGTCTTCGTTGTGATGCATTTAGATGCGAAGGACACTCGTCGATGTTGAAATAGTAGATTATCTCACTGACCCAATCCTTCTCGTCTTCTTCGTGGTTAGCGAAGCATCCTTCGGCTGGTAAGTCATCCCTCTAAGATTCTATCACTTCGGCCGCCGTGCTTTTTGCCAACTCTTGACACAATGCACGACTGTGAACCAATTTTGTGGGCTTGATCTCAATGTCAAACTCCTGTATTTTGTTCACCCAACCAACTCTTTTACTTCCCAATTCTCCTTGGATAATGAAATTACGCACATCGGGGTGAATGACATAAACTGTAACTCGGCTCTGGGAGATGAACTGCTTGAACTTCCTTAGTGATTTCATTACTGCATGCACCTAACACTCAATGAAATTATACCTTTCTTCATGGGAATTGATCACCTGACTCAAGAACGCGATGGGACGCTCCTCGCCATCTTCTCCCTTTTGCGTCAGGACAATAGCGTAGCTCTCGGGCTCTCCTATGACATACATGATGAAATCCTGATTGTAGTCTGGATTGATCAAGACTGGTGCCTGAGCAATTCAAGTCTTAATCTCTTCAAAAGCTTCTTTTCTTTCTTCGGTCCAGTTAAATTTGGTGCCCTTCTTCAGGAGTTGGGACATCGGCTTGATGACTTGGGCGAAGTCGGGGACAAACTTCCTCACGAAGTTAATCTGGTCGAAGAAATATTGAAGTCCTTTCTTGTCTACAGGAAGTGGGAGCTTCATTAGAGCCTTGGCTCTGTCAGGATCTATAATGAGGCCTTTTTTTGATATCGCGTGTCCCAACAACTTTCCTTCGTTGACTGCAAATATGGACTTCTTTGGATTAATTGAGATGCCGAACTCTCGGCATTTTTTGAAAACTTGTTGCATATGTAGTGGATGATCTTCCATTTTTTGGGAAAAGACGGTCATGTCATCTAGATAGATGACGATAACCTTATTCAGAAGCTCATCGAAAGCTAGGTCCATCGCCCTTTGGAAAGTGGCACCAGCGTTCGAAAGGCCAAATGGCATCCATTGGTAAGCAAATGTCCCCCACTTGGTAGTGAACGTTGTTTTATGTTGGTCTTCGTCCCTAACCCAGATCTGATTGTATCCAAAGAAACCATCAAGCAGGGAGAAGCGTTGAGCTCCGGCCACCGAGTGCAAAATCTGATCAATTTGCGAAAGAGGGTAGTGGTATTTGAGAGAAGTCTTGGTTCGAGTTGTGAAAGTCCACGCATAGCCGTATATCTCCATTTTTCTTTCTGACTGGGACCAGTTTCGCTACCCATGAAGAGTGCTTGATGGGGTATATGATCTTTGCCTCGAGCATCTTCAGGAGTTCGACTTTCATCAGGACCTCGATCTTAGGATTGATCGACCTCTACTTTTGTCGAAAAGGTTTGACCCCCTCCTGCAATTCAATTGTGTGTTGAACCAACTATCGATTGTATCCCCCGAGATCTTGATAAGACCAAGCAATTATGTCAGAAAACTTTTTGCACGGATTTTGTATCTGTTCTATCTCCTTCGCGATGCGGTCGGTTCCCACCTTTATTGTTTTCCCGGGTTCGAGCTCCAAATCCTGATATTGTTTCTCATGGACTTTGATCATGTGAGAGAAAGCTCGATCGTTCTGATCAAAGAGACTTTCAAGGGTGATTAGTCCCTTAGGAACATGGTTATTCTTCAATTGAATCAACCCTTCATACTCCCCTTCATCAGGGCTTCAGTCTTCGACTGTGGCGGCTTCTTGGATCATGAAATTTACAATCTGCTCATCGTTATCAAACACTTGCCAATGCAGTTCTTTGTCTGGGATAGAGGGCCTGTAGATCATCCTCACAGCTCTAGGCTTGTGCACCATGTCTTCTGTTGGAGAGTATCTGGCTACGATGGATGCCAGAACATCGACATGTCGGTTCATTTCTCGTGGGATTGACCGTAGATTGAGAGATACAAACTGATCGAACAGGTCCCATACCCTATTGCGGTATGATTTTAGATAATGCTTCTTTGAAGTACACTTATTTGTGACCTGGTTGCAAACCAGTTCGAAATCTCCGAAGATTTGGAGATGTTTTATGCCTAACTTATCAGCTTTCTTAAGTCCTAGGCATAATGCTTCGTATTCCGCTGCATTGTTAGTGCAGCTCCATGTCAACCGGTAGCAATACTCTTTTTGCTCGTCGGATGGTGAAACTAGAAGAATCCCCACCCCAGCGCCGTTTTTACATCGGGCGCCATCGAAGAACAACTTCCATAGTTCTTCTTGGGCACTTGTTCTATTCCCTGGTTGGGAGTGATTATTAGGCTTGATGATCGCATAACACCCTATTTCGGTCTCCACCATGGCGTTGAAGTCTACCAATGAGAACTCATCTTCATAGCTCAATTGCACAAGAGACTCTTCGATCAGGTCCACCTGCTCTATCCCCTCCACTAGTGCATTCACTGGTTCGCTACTTTCTTCTTCGGACATCTTCTGCACAAGAAAGGAAGAAGGCTTTTCATTGTAAATCTTCACCTTCTTTCCTTTGAATGGAACCTCTAGGTGAGAGTAATCCATAGATAGATACCCGCCCAGTTTAGCCGTGAATTCCCTTGATAAGCACATACTGAAATATGGCTCCAAGTCGACTACAACTACCTCTTGTATGACTATAATCTGAGGCATCTTATGTAGCTGGATAGGAATGTCCTTGATCACTCCCACGGTCTTCACTGGAGTACCATCCAATTGGAGTACACCCTGGCTGCTTCACGTATACTCCATTCCTATTTCTTCGCAAACTGCCCTTGGCATGACTGTTGTAGCAACCCCAGAGTCGATCATGTAGTTATGTACAATATACCCTTCCATTTGTAGGGTTAGGTAGAACGGAGGTGGTCTATTCTTCCCTGTGATAGATGTGGATAGGGTTTGCACAAGAGCAAGCGGTGCTGCAATTTTTGTTTTAATTGTCTTCAATGATTCTTGCGAGCAAGTCCACCTGTCCAGGTAGTTGCAGTGCATCGTACAAGCTGATCTTGGCTGGGATCTTCTTTAATTCCTCTACGATGTTGTATGCCAGAGATTTGAGCACTTCAGGTTCCTTTCTGGGTTCGTATCGGGTACGATATTTCTCTGTAGCTTCAACCCTTTGCCGCTTTGTGAGGGAAGGAAACTTGAGCTTTTCCTTAGCCTGCTCCTTAGTTTCTACCTGAGGTGGTTCGACAGAGGCCTTTTGAGCCTTTTCTTTGATTGGTGCCGGCGAAAGAGCTTCGCTCAAGGCCGAAGTAGATGATTGTCCTTTCTCGGGTTGAGTCTGCTCTTTTGTAGGAGCCAACTGAGTAGCGTCCATCTCTATCATCTTCCTTCCTCCTTGGGTAAGTATTGCAATGGGCTCCTCCTCGCCAATTGCCAGGTTTCGATTCATCTGCCTAATGACGTTCACTTGACCGCTGTGACTACTATTTTCCAATGTTTGTACATAGTGTTGGTGCAAGGTGCAGGTAGTCTCTTCATGCGGATCATTGCACGTAGAGCACCAATATACATAATCGAAAGTGCTCGAGGCTTCATCAATTGCAGCATTTCTCGTCGAAGCCTTCCCTTGTTGGATCGCTTGGTCCTTGGTAAGTGCAGGTACAGGATAAGGTCTTCTTGGTAGGAATTCCTGCTGCGCTTGCTTCTTCTTTACAATGGTCATGTCATTTGACAACATCTAAACCATAGAGTTCAGGGACTGCATCTCCTGCAGAATTTTGGTCTGTATATCATCGGCTTTCGAAACGATTGGCAGGGAAGCCATCGTCGGTATTGGAGGCAAGGCGAGGAGTTGAGGTGGTGCTGGCAGCACAGGAAAAGCCGAAGTGACCATGGGCTATGGAGTTGCAAATGTAGGGAAATGGATCTATGGAGCAGTGATTTGAGACACGACAAGATTCGAATTCCAAGATGAAATCGAGAGTGCGAGGGTGGTGGAGATTTGCAAAGCGGTTGCGCTTGCATACTGGAGTTGTAAGAATTCGGGAAGTATGGGTGTCGGCATCCTTTGGGGGAGCTTACCCATAGCTATTAAATCCATCTCCACTCTCTTAGCTAACTCATACAACTCGAGAAAAGTATTAACGTTAGAATATCTTACCATGAGACCGATATCGGGGTTGAAATCCCGAAGGAAATAGAGTGTTGCAGCTTTGTCGGTTGGCCAAAGTCCAACTGGCACTCTCTTCCGGGTTCGAGCGAACCTCACATTGAAATCGCATGATCTCCTCTTGTGGATGTCTCTTGATTGAAGTGAACTGGTGCAAGAGAGAGGTAGGATCACAGGATTCATTGAAGTTTCCCATCAAATGATCAGCTAACTGATCCCATCTCGTAATACTACCGGGTGGTAGAGATCTATACCAATAGAGGAGTTTCCCTCTAAGGGAAAGGACCAAAAGCTTTACCATAATCGGCTCTTTGGTAATGTCGTGGATCGCCACCAGAGATATTATATCCTAGATATGCTCTAGAGCGGTTTTCCTAGTTCCATCGAACGTTGGGATCTTCTTTATGGCAGTAAGCGACACTTGTCCTTGCCTTGCTAGATTCGGTGGTGACAAGGAATCCCATGATGGGCACAACCTGGGCGGTTGTGGCTGCTGCATTTGTTGTTGTTGTTGTTGTTGTTGTTGTGCCATACTTGCTCCTGGATTTTGAGAAATAGGAATTCTCGAAGCTCCCCCTTGATTGCTAATAGGACAACTAATAGGAATGGAGGGACTAGGATGCTTCAGAGAGTTGGGAGGATTGGGAGGAAAACTGGATGTTGTACTATCAAAAGTTGAACCTTGTCTGCCAATAGAGGATGTTCCTTGTAACAGTGACTCGGGGGTGACCAACCTTGATTGTTCCCCGAAGGCATCAATATCTAGCTCAAAGAACTCGGTTTCCTCTCCTCTATTCTTAACTCTCCATCTCGTTTGCATGAAGGCACAAGCTTTTGGTACTGGTCTTTACGACTTAAAGATTCTTGGGTAAACAGAGTCGCCAGATGCTAAGAGTCTTTCGATAATGAGAGCATCAGATCTCACTACCACTAGTCAGGTGATACTGACCGGGTCGCACCAAGAACTGGTTAGAACTAGTGGCCCCGGTGAAATGGGATTGAGATTTAAAATATGGGGCCTTGACTGGTTATAGATCTTACTGAGACATACACAGTCGGTCCCACCGGGCGTGCCAGAAATTGTTGGTCATCAGATTCGCCTAGGTAAGGATTTTGTGTAAGTGTACGCGCCCTAGACCTGGACCAACATTGAAAGGCCAAGGGGAAGAGATGCCCCTCATGCCAATATCTAGAGAAAGGCCGGCTCCTATGCTAAACTACTTTGGGGTTTGAAGATAAGAGTGTAGGAAAGAGATAAAGGGATAAGGGTTAGAAGAATAAAATAAAAAAGGGGTAAGGGAAGAGAGATTGTTGATTTAAGGTGGGAGAGAACAGGAAGCACGATCACTAACTGACACCTGAATAAAAGCAAAGAACACCGAGAGTAAAATGAAAGAAATGTAGTATCAACCTTCCTATGTATCCTCTCGAACGAGTTTCAAGACACTGTCCCCGATCGCACATCGGACGCAGAGTTCAGCATCTCAGTCTACAAGCGAGGAGAGATAAAATAATCAAGCAAGGTAGGCAACATAAAAGAAAGCCAACACGACACTTTTCTACTCCTATGTATCCTTTCGAACGAGTTTTAGGACACTGTCCCCAATCGCACACCGGACGCAGAGTTCAGCATCCAGCATACAAACGAGGAGAGATAGAAGAATCAAGCACAGAAGGCAGCATAAAAGAGAATAATTGAGCTCAAAGTCTCTTAGTATTAATCGCAGGACATCAAGTTACAATAGCTTTCTAGCAGATAGTTCCCCCCTTTTTCATTACAATCCTTGGGTTTTTATAGAGGACCCGGGCCTCTGAATCATAATTACATAGCAAAGAAGAGTACGCCCTCGAGCTCTGAGAATTCGGCCCTCCTCGGCTCTCGCGACTGAGCTTTCAAATATGTTACCAAAACTGGCAACTGTGACCGGGTCAACCATGGAAAGGTGCATTGATGAGCCGTCTGGACGTCCTTGGTCTCCGGGTGCAGTGCTCGAGTGGCCGCCATGCTCGTCGAGTTCTCCATCATGGCTTGATACTTCGCTTCTGATTGCCAAAAATGAGCAACGGGCTTGCTGGGCACGAAAAATTGCATTTATGAGGCACTTGATTGCCTCGAGAAGATACCCGGCTTGGAACGTGTGCCCGCAAAGCGCTTCGCTAGGTCTTGCTTCGCAATGGTTTTGGGCCGAAGCGAAAACTCTTCCTTGGATGATACTTTGCAAAACTGAGCTTCGCAAAACTGCTTCACTGACGCTTCAAAGAAATACTTCGTTGCGATCCTTCTCAAAATTGTGGTTCGAAGAGATTTCGGCCAAAACACATTCCTGCCTTCAAAATGCTTCGTTTCTTTTGGCTGCCAGAACTTCGGTTGAAAATGCTTCGGGCGAAAACTAGCCGAAGTGAATGCTTTGCTAGGTTTTCCGCCGAAGTAGAAATGGTTCGGGTGTGAGGAGGCCCGAAGTAGATGCTTCGGCAAATTTTTGGCAAAGTAATCTTCGATGTTCCCTTGGATTCTGCTTCGCTGGTGCCTTAGCCGAAGTAGTTGTTGGAAATGTTTCGGGCCCGAAGTCCTTTATATTGGTCCTCTTGCATTTTTCTTCGGCAAAACTACTTCGCAACAAATCCTACCCGAAGCAATGCTAGAAGTGCTTCGGTGCGAAGCTCTTTCTTTGGCAAACTACTTCGCAACAAATCCTACCCGAAGCAATGCTGGAAGTGCTTCGAGTGTGAAGCCCTTTCTTCGGCAAACTACTTCACAAATTTTTCACCCGAAGCAGTTTCCTTTTCCTTTTGGGCGAAGCTCTTTTCTCCAGCTTGTTTGGTAGCGAAGCCTTTTCTCTTTCTACTTCTTATACAAGGGGGTGGCTTTGAAAGCCAAAATTGCTGCAACTTCAAAATAAAAGACAACAAAGAAAAACTAAACAAAATCTATACAAAATTCGATTTCTTTTCCTACCCTTTGAGAAATGTGACAAAATTGTCAACGATTACCCCAAGTTTGGGGTGATTCCATGTTGTTGAATAAAATACCTTTTGGCATCATTGAAATGCAAAGTGATGAAAATGCAACAAAAGAAAAAGAGTCAACTTTGGAGGGCCTGCTAGTGACTGTCGGATAATTCCCACAATTGGAACCAATCACCCTAGCTAGAGCCTATCTCCATGATGACTATCAATGTAAAAGGAATGATGAGTTATGATTTTATCCATGTTTCAAGCCCCACGAACAAGGCCATCAATGACAGTTGTTGAGCAAATTGGTCTTGACATAGTCTCACTCAAAAAATGAGGGACCAAAAGATGATTTTGCTTTTGAACAATGAGATATGTGATTATGAAGATGACCAAGTGTCCTTATGGTGATTTATTCATCTTACCGAATTGCATGGATGCAAATCATTGCAATCGCCAAGGAGATAGAATAGACCACTAGATACGAGGTTCACTTGAAATTGTATATGAACTTGGAAAATGTGCAAATGCAATGATTGATGAATGAAAATGATGTTGAAATGAATATGTGATGATGAGAAATGCATTGATGATTGAATTGAATGATTTTGTGAAATTTTGTATTGATTTGGAGCATTTTGAAGCAATTTTGGATAATTTTACACCTTTTGGGCGCAAATAAAAGTTAGCCATCCAAATCAATTCATATTATCATAAAATTGAATGCAATGATGGAATGGATGATGAGAATGATGAAAATGGTTATTTTGTGAAAATTTGGACCATTTTGAAGCATTTTGTAACTTGTAATGTGATTTTGTGACTTTTGGTCGCAAGCAAAAATTATGAATCCAAATCGATTTTGGTTTTCACAAAACATGATATTATGATGAAATTGATGTATGGATGCAATTTGGAATGATTTTGTGGAGGTAAGCTACCTTTTTGGATCATTTTTGATCTTTTGTCAATTTTGATGCCAAACATCGATGGGCGCCTATCGCATGTGTAAATGCTCGCCAGAGTTTGTTGTTCTCCAAATGTAGGGAGGCATTTCAATGCACTTGGAAGCGCCCATGGGCATTTTAATGCACCTAAAATAACTATAAATAGCTTACAGAAGGGAAAAAAGTTCATTCTTGCATTTGCAAATTTTTGAAGTTGCATTTGAGGGAGTGGAGTGGAGTGGAGTGAGTGGGTGAAGTGTTGCGGAAGCTATGGCGATGGAGGGTGCGGATGCGAGTGGGAGCAGATGTGCATTTTGCTAAGGTAAATGCCTTTGAAGCTCTTTGTTACTTGTGCAAAATTTTTTTTTGACATTAATGTTTTACCTTTATGTATTGTGCTGCAGTTGAGGATTTTGGAGCCTCGACATCGGTTCTCGCCTCTCATCCCTAGGATGAGGAAGGTGGTGCGGGAGGACCAGTGGGAGTGGTTGGAGGTTGTGGGGTTAGCTAGAGGTGGATGAGGGGTATCTCTCTGCCTTGGTAGAGAGATGGGATCTAGATAGGGGGACATTTCAGCTCCCTACTAGAGAGATGATCATGACACTTGAGGATGTATATCACATCCTCAAGTTGCTAGTGGAGGGCTTACATGTCGAGGTTGGACATGATAAGGGATATGAGTTGAGTTGATTGTTTGGATATGGTTGGTAGGATGTGGATGTGATGGGTGGAGGGATAACATACTTGTCCATGTATATGGATAAGAAGTTGGATGCCCTTCCTGCTTTGGTGATGTTCATGTTGGCCAACATAGTGGCCTCGAATAGTATTGGTTATCGGTTCCCATGGAACCTTATCGGGTTGGTGTGTGATATGATCGACACACCTCAGGTATATGCATGGGCTCTTACTTTATTGGTGTAGTTGTACTAGGAGTTGTATGAGGTGAGGAGGTGAAAGGTAGAAGGGGTTAGGGTGTAGTTTGCTACTATAGTGTTGGGGTTGGGAGCATTTTAGTGTGGCTCGACTAGTGGGCTTGCCTATTGAAGCATGGGATAGGGAGTAACCCTATGCTATGAGGTGGTCGATGGTAGAGGAGGTGCAGTTGAGTCATCCTATTTGGATGAGTTAGTGGTATAGGGATCTATGGGTTGGATTGACATCAGCTTAGGTGATATGGAGGCCATGGTGAGGTGCCATGTGGATAGGTGATGGGGAGCATCTATGAAGGGTTTGATAGGCTAGGTGGGTAGTTGGGAGGCATATGAGTGAGGTGGAACTAATCTAGTTCTCATGGGTGTTGTGATAGTTTGGATTGAGGTAGGGAGTTCTAGAGGCACCAGTGCTCTATAGGCATCATCGAGATGAGATGGGTCTACCTTGTGTTGAGGCATGGAGGATGACCTATGAGGATGATGAGGAGATGGATCTCCTTGATGTGGATGATGTGGGGACTACTATGGAGTATGATGTATGGTTCACTACACAACCACCATGGGTACCGAGTCTAGTAGTAGATGGAGGAATGGGGATGGGGATGAGGTAGAGGTCGAGGAGGTTGATGAGGCTCCTAAGCATCGAAGGCACCTTCGATCTAGTAGTCAAAGGAGGTGGTCTAGGGGTAAGTAAGTAGGCACCTGATATTGAGGGTGATGGAGGTGGTATGGAGGATAGGGAGGAGATTTTGGATGGGCCTCCTAGTCGAGTGAGGAGGATTGGGTGAGGTTAGAGTAGCTGGTGGTAGAGCGGGATGCTATGGTAGCAGCTCGAGATGTAGAGATAGCTTGATGGGATGTGGATATGGTGGCTCAAGATGTAGAGATAGCTCGGTTGTGGAGCTAGAGGTATGATCAACTATAGGTGGAGGTGAGGATAGGATTATGAGGCTCTAGGTAGAGCTACTAGAGAAGAGTCATTGGTAGAGACATGATGTACACCACCTTCGAGCTTAGGATGGATATATCCGATTGTTGGAGGATCAGTTGATGGAGCATGACATTGGGCTTCTAGATCCACCCTCCTCATCCATATCTAGGTCTGTTAGGCCTAGTGAGTCTAGGCATAGCTCTAGGTCTAGGGCTCCTTCAAGGTCATAGGGGTCCTCTTATAGGCATTAGCTAGTGCTTAGATGCACTTTTTGTATATGAGCCTTGGTGCTCCATTGTATATAGCCTTTGGGCATTCATTGTATATGTGATATTTATATATATATATACATGGATTTTACTTTTGTGTTATGCTTTTGTGTGGATGCATGTGTATATGGATGATTAATGCAAGTGATAATGTGTATGAATGCAAATGTTCTAATGATCATTCATAGTTTAGATTTTTCTTGGCCATGTTTTAGCATTATTGTTTAATCAGGGGCACCAAACTGGTGGTATGTGAAAATGGAAGACTCATGAAATGATATGGATGTTGATATGGAAGAAGATATGGATGTTGATATGGAAAACTGATTATTTTGTAGAGACTCAGACATACTAGTGGTATCAAACAAACTCACTAAATATTACCTAATTTCTCTAAGACCAAATGTGTGTGTAGTGAATTCATTTACCAAATCATGAGCATGGTAATGACTCAAGGTAATCAAGAACCAATGTGTGTGCAAGTGAGTTCATTAACTCATCTTGAGTAAATTGGGTGAAACCTATTATGGAGAAGACCAAGAAGCTAGCTTGTCCTTATGTGTGGTCAGAGGTCTCTTTAAAAGAGATGTGTCACCATGCATGAGTGTACTCCACTACTAGTCAAGCATCTATAGCCTTGGTGGAGATTAGCTCCATAGTCCAAGAATTTGATCTCTAAGTTTTGGGGATGACTACCTAACCGTCTGACTAGAAATGTAGTACTATCCTTACAACTTGAGGATCAGTGGTGTGTGATGTGTAAAATATTTAGAGTTTTTAGGGTTTTTCCCTACTCTTTCTTTTATTTTGAAATTTGTGATAGTGGTGAAAACCACTATTTTTGTGGACTATGTTGCATGATGGGACAAGCAAGGAATACCCTTTTCACTTTGAGGTACAACCCAAGTATGGTGTTATCCCTCTTTGACACAAGATGTTTTTAATATGTGTAATTGTGTTTGGTTCAAGAATGTTTTGGAGTCAATTCCCAGAACTCAAGATTTTCTTAGTGAAAATGTGTCTTGGTCCTAAAGAAAACTCGACATGTATTTGGAGGTTTCTTAAAACACTAGGAGTGGTTGAGTGATCGAAAACACCTAGGAATTATGGACATGTGGTTTGCAAATGATAATGTTGACTTTATGGAATGGTGTAATGAAATGGATGATGCTTTGAAGGTGCCCCTGATTAAGGCAACATGACTTTATTGGACCAATTATTATCTAAACTGAATAAATGATCCCTAATATGAAATGTGAAATGTGGTTGTGAATGCAATGTATGAAATGCAATTTGTGAAATGAAATGAAATGATGAATGTGTGAAATAAAATGTATGAAATGCAATGTTGTTTTTGTGTAATAGCCATGTATATATACATATATATAAATCACATTATGCATAGAATGCTCTCAAGTGTATAACATTAAGTGGTTCGGGCTCTTCAACTCCCTCTAGACTGGCAAGCCTATAAGTTCCTTTACCCACTTTTTGAGTAACAATGTATGGACCTAACCAATTAGCCATGAATTTATCATGAAGATGCGGTAAAGCATTGGTATTTTGTTGATTCTCTTTAAGAACAAGATCTCCTACTTGGAATTCATGTAGATGAACTTTGGCATTGTAAGCACGCTTTAGGTGGTCTTGATATACTCGTAAATGCTCTAAAGCATTGACTCACCTCTCATCAAGGAGTGTGAGTTGGTCAAGACGTGCTTGTCTAGCAGTATCATCATCTATGAATTCTTGCAATGAAATTCGCAATGAGGGGATCTCAAGCTCAAGAGGTATGATTGCTTCGGCTCCATAGACCAATGAAAATGGTGTTGCCCTAGTAGGCATGCGGATGCTTGTTCGATAAGCCCATAATGCCAAGGGAATTTGTGTATGCCAATCTCTATGATTTTCTTTAACAAGTTTCTTGAGAATAGCAATTAAGGTCTTATTGGTAGCCTCAACTTATCCATTTTCTTGTGGGTAATAAGGAGTCGAGAAACTATGTTGGATATTATATTTCTCGCAAAGTGCTCGAACATCCTTGTTCTTGAAAGACTTACCATTGTCAGAGATGATTTTTGAGGGAATACCAAAATGATAAATGATATGTTGAAGTATAAACTCCATAATTCTTGGCCCTATCATACTGGTTAGAGGAATTACCTCAACCCACTTTGTGAAGTATTCAGTGGTTGTGATGATGAATGTATGTTATCTCGAGGAAGGAGGTGAGATTTTTCCAATTAAATCAAGACCCCATTGTGAAAAGGGCCAAAGGCTTTGAATAGGTTGTAATGCTTGTGATGGCACATGAGTTAAATTAGCATGCTCTTGACATTGCTTACAATGTTTGACATATGTGCAACAATCACGTTCCATGGTGGGCCAATAGTAACCCATGCATAAAATACACTTTGCAATGGCCATTCCACTAAAATGACCACCACAAGTACCATCATGAGCTTCAACTATGGCTCTTTGTGCCTCAATAGACTCGAGACAATGAAGGAGGATTCCATCATAACCACGTCTATACAACATGTCCCCCAAGAGAGTAAAATGAGCTACCTTTTGCTTGAAAGTGCATTTAGCAGTCCATGACATATCTGATGGGAGTGTTCCAAACTTGAGAAAGGCTATTATTTGGTTTGACCAAGGCTCATATGGTTCCAAATGGATAAAGCAAACATCCTTTTCATCCTTAGATTTAACATGGATAATTGTAGATTTAGAGATCATTGTGATAATGAGTGGTTGTACCTCTCCTAAGGAGTCCTTTGGAATCAATGATCCAAGAGAGGCCATCACATCTACAAATCTATTAGTCGAACATGGCAAACTATCAATTTCATACCAATCAAACTTAGAGAGCAATTTCATTGCTACTTCATGGTAAAGTTTTATGGTAGGTTCTTTGCATTGGTATTCTCCATTGATTTGTCTAACAACAAGTTGAGAATCACCAAATATCTTGATACGCTTTATGCCCATAGCTATAGCTGCTTGAAGACCTAAGATTAAGGCTTCATACTCTGCATTGTTGTTTGTGCATTGGAAGTCTAGTTTGAATGATAAGGGGATAGGCACCCCTTGGGGTGTATGAAACATGACTCCAGCACCTTGACCTTTTTTGCACTTAGAACCATCAAAGAATAGTGTGATATCGACGTCTTCCTCTGGAATGACATCTTCTTCTTGTTTAGTGATAGTGAATACTGAATCATCTGGGAGCTCAATAATCAAGGGTTGATCACTAGGTAGTGGAGCTTTCGCAAGTTGATCGGCTATGACCTGACCTTTAATGGATTTTTGGCTAATGAACTCAAGATCAAATTTAGTGAGAAGCATTATCCATTTAGTGGTGTGGGTGTTATTGTAAGTGTGAGATATCATATAATGTAGAGGATTTTCTCTAGCTATGACATATGTGGTGTGACTAAGCATGTAATGTCTGAGTTTCTTAGTGGTAAAAACCACTGCTAAGCATAATTTTTCCATGTAAGCGTATCTGGTTTCATAGCTTACCAATGTTTGACTAATGTAATAGATAACTTGCTCTTGATTATTTTCATTCTTTTGTGCAAGCATTGTCCCTAATGCAAAGTCCATTGTTGAAACATAAATATGGAAGGGGACCCCTAGACGAGGAGGAGTTAAGACTGGTGGAGAAGCCAGGTATTGCTTGATATCATCAAAGGCTTTTTGACATTCATCTATCCATGAAAATGTCACCCCCTTTTGTAGCAGGTGATTGAATGGCCTACATTTGTCAGAAAGTTGCGCAATGAAATGATGGATTGATTGAATATTTCCTTGTAAACTATGCAATTCCTTTAAGTTTGTTGGGGGAGGCATCTCCATGATGGCCTTGAATTTGTTTGGGTCCACCTCAATGCCTCTTTTGGAGATAATGAACCCTAGTAGTTTTCCAGAGGTAACACCAAAGACACATTTCTTGGGGTTCAACCTTACATTATGCTCTAGAAGTCGATCAAAGACTTTTTCCAATACACCAATGTGCTCTTGTCGAGTTTTAGATTTTTCCAAGAGATCATCCACATAATATTCGATGATATTATGCATGTAATCATGGAAGATGTATGTCATGGCATGTTGATAAGTGGCACCTACATTTTTGAGGCCAAAGGGCATCACCTTGTAACAAAAATTCCCCCAAGGTGTAGTGAATGTTGTTTTGTGTTGGTCATCAAGATTTATTCGAATTTGGTTGTATCCTAAAAAACCATCCATTAGAGAAAGCATTTCATGGCTAACATAGGTGTCGACAAGAGTATCAATGTTTGGAAGAGGAAAATCATCCTTAGGACACGCTTTGTTAAGATCTCAAAAATTAGTGCAAATGTGTATCACCTCGTTAGGCTTACGAATGGGTACCATGTTTGAGAGCCACTCAGGATAGTCAATGGGGACTATGAAATTCACATCTAAAAGCTTTTGAAGCTCTTCTTTGACTATGAGGGCAATGGTAGGATGCATCCTTCTAAGTTTTTGTTTGATCGACTTAGCATCAGAATGTAAGGTGAGATTGTGGACAACCAAGTTAGGGTCTAGACCAGGCATGTCTTTGTAGGACCATGCAAAAATGCCCTTCTTCTTCTTGAGGAGAGCAATTAATTGCTCTTGTTCATCTATGGATAAAATTTTACCAAGTTTGATAATTTGGGGATTGTCTGCATCTGAACTAAGGTTCACATCGATAGTATCTTCAATAGACATGTGAGAACCTTCCTCAAGTTGATGGGGTATTGGGATCAGATGAATGTCATCTATGATATTATCAAACTCTTCTGACTCAACCTCGTCTATGTCTGCCTGGAAAACCTCAGGATCTGAAGGTGAAGGTGAAGGTGAAGGTGGGGGTGATGGAGGAATGTAGTTGGCTGAAGCCCTTAACAATTCCTTAGATAGGATAAACTTGAAAAAGGATGGTGGTGAGGAAATCTGATCCATATCAATAAGGCTCATGTCAATTGGAATTGGCTTTGCCAAATCGTATGGATTATGGAGTGGGGTGAATAAGTCAATAGGATTCATGTTGACTTAAGGGGAAAATGGATGGTTGGCAAAGGTGAATGGATGGGTGGATCCTATTTTCTAGAACCGATATTAGAACTCTGGTAAACCTGAACAATAACAAGCAACACAAATAAATGCAATGTACATGTAATGCAAAATATTTTTGTTTTTGTTTTTAGTTAATGTACATATATTACAAGCAAAATGGTCGGTGATGTGGATCAATGGAATGGAGGTGGTGGTTCATCGGTTGGTTCAGCTCGCTCTTGTGGAAGAAGCAAGTGAATGATGGGTTGATGGATGGGGAACATTCTGAGGTAAAACTCATCTTGTTTAGTGTGTGGAATGATGGGCTCTGATTCCTCTTTAGATTCATCAAAAATTATTGATATAAGGTCAAATTATTCATAAATTTCTTCTTTAGAGTCATCGAGGTGATGGTCATCTTCTTCTGAATTCAAATTAAGCCTTTGAAAGGCTTGTTCAAAAGAAGATATGGAAGAAAATGGATGGTAGCCTAGACCTGAATGGTCATGCACTTCTCGATATGGAGTATCAATTAGCTCATGCACTCCCTATTCATATCGGCCTAGGCCATTTCTTTGCCAATTATATCGATGAAAATAATGGGATGGAAAACCTGATATTTGTTGTATATTGGTAGTTGTTGGTTGCTTGGGTTCATCTGGAGGAGAAGGATTGGACAATGACTCAATTCCCCCATACACAAAATTTATGCTATTTGACATGGAACCCATATTATACACCACTCCTATAGATAAGGGTGGGTCACGTGGGTGATCGTAATCCTTGGTAGTTTGGATGTTGAGTGGTGTGACTGTAATGTCTTGGACCATGTATTCACCAATACCAAGATTAGTGAGGTGGACCTCAACTTGGGATGACATGGATGTGGATGTGGAAATGGATGACTCATGATTGGCTTGGGGTATGGACTGAGATGGTGTCTCACAATCTATTAACTCGACTTGTGAGACATTGGCTAATGTGGATGGTGATGGATTTGATTGAGATGATTGTTGAATTGGTAATGATGTGGAAGGAATGGTGGAGGATGATGTTGATGATGATGATGAAACTGATGTGGATTGAGTTTGACCACATGTGCATGTAGTCAAAGGTGATGAAGATGGGGGTATGGAAGTGGAAGCTTGATGTGATGTGGTGATGGGAAGCTCCTCAGGGATAGGAGCTTTAGATGATGATCTAGATTGGGTGGATGATGAAGTGGTTGATGATGTGAGAAATAGATGAGTGGAAGGAAGCATGGATTCATAGGGATTGGAGATGAAATTGCAATACTTAAATGGTTCAACATCCATCGGTATGCAATGTACTTGTCCCTCATGTACGTATTTCAAGCATTGATGTAGTATAGAAGGGACACATCTCATTTCCCTCATCCAAGGTCATCCAAGGAGTACATTATATGCCATGGATCCTTCCAAGATGTGGAACATGGTATGCAATATTTTGACCCCCACTTCGATGGGTAAAATGATAGTGCCAACTATGGAGTAGAGAGCATCGTTAAATGCTTTCAGGGTGAAAGTGGATTTGGTGATGTGGGATGGAGGAAGATTGAGATGATGAAGAGTAGATGTGGTGATGATGTTAATGGAGGAGCCAGTATCAATTAAAACTCTTTTGAATGGCTTCCTATCAATTTGAGCCATGATGTGTAATGGAGGGTCCACCGATTCCGATGATATTGGTTTAATCTCAAAATCATAGAATGTAATGGAAGGCTCCATACATGTTTGAATATTCCCCATAAAATTGTTGAAGGCATTAGCATCTTGAGATTGGAATTCAATGGATTTTAGAATATCCATTAATGCCTCATGATGTGGAGGAGATTGTTGAATGAGCTCATATATAGATAGTTTAGCTGAAGCTATTTTAAGACTTGTGGTTAATCGGCTACTCAAGGAGATGATTGGCCTTGATGGATGATTGATGGGATGAATGGGAGGATTTGGATGACTTGGAATATGGATGGGTTGAGAAGGATTGGTAGAAATTTGGATGGGTGATGATGAATTTGTAGGTTGAGACACACTTGCTTGTGGAGGTATGGGTGATTGAATAGATTGTTGTTGAGCATTTTGTTGATTAGTGCATTGTTGTTGACCTCGGGTTACTACATGAATAGCACCCATAAAACCTTGGTATTGTTGGACATGATTGACTTGATTAGGAGGGGTTTTGGTATTAGACCCTCTTATTGTTGGTTGCACCTCCTCATGATGAGGAAGTGGTGTTTGATAAATTCTAAGGTTTTGGTTTTGTTGAGCTAAGGGACTATCAAGCTTGATTGCCCCTAAGTCAATGAGATCTTGCACTCTATCCTTAAATACATGGTAGTTGTTAATATCATACCCATTTTGCCTATGATAAGGGTAAAATAAATGCTCTTGATAGTGTTTACCATGTTTAGTGGGATCATCTGGTTTAACCTCAGGCAAGGGAAGTTGGTTGGTGTCATATAACCTATGGAATATGGAAGCATAAGATTTAGCCAATGGGGTGTATTGATGATTTTGTCAAATAGATTATTGATGTGGTCGATTTTCCATAGTTGGCACTATGTTTTGACTTGATTGAGTTGTTGAGGGAACCACATGATATTCAATTTTTCATGGTTGTTGTTGCATAGGTTGTTGTTGAGCCATTATCGGTTGGCTCATGACCACTTGATTAACTTGGTTAGCTTGGTTGGTCGGATTGGCCTGGTTTGATTTTGATTGGCTAGAATAATTACTTTTATATTGGCCCTTATTTTTCCATTCTTTATTTTTAGGCTTAAGCACACCTTCTTGGATTTTTATCTCCTCAATTGTGCTAGCCTGGGCAAGAGCTTCATCAAATGATCTATATTGTTGTAATTGTAATAACCAAGAGATGGGTTTTAAGCAACTCTTAGTAAACAATCGGATCAACTCCTCCATTGGTAGGGTGAATGGCAATTTGGTGATAATGACCCTCCAACGGTTACCAAATTCATAGATAGACTCATCATCATATTGTTTTAGACCATATATATCAGATAATGAGACTTTATTTCTAACATTAAGGGAAAATATTTCAAGAAATTGGTCAATCAATTGCTCAAAAGTATAAATACTATGGTGAGGCAAGTGATTATACCATTCTACAACATCTCCCCCAATGTTTGAGGAAATGTTTGAAGCATTAGAGCATCATTACTTTGGATTCTAAAGCATGAATGGATAAATGTGCTCACATGTTCTTTAGGGTCCTCAGTCCCTTTAAATTTATCAAACTTTGGTACTATGAAGTCTATCGGATATGGTGGTGATGGTATCAAAGGATGGATTGGTTGATTGATCAGTTGATGTAAAGTGGGTTTCTAGTTTATCATACTAGGAGTATGTTGTATCAGACTATCAATCTGTTGTTGCATAACCTGAATTCTAGGGTCCTCCCTAGGAATGTGGAAACCCTGAATCACTTGATGATTTTGTGAAGGTGGAGTGGAAAGATGTTGAGGCGTAATGAGATGATTATGACTTGGTAGAGTGGATTGGAATTGATGATGATAAGGTTGATGAAATGATTGTGAATGAAGAAATGGAGAAGATGCATGAGGACTATGGATGAATTGACCCATAGAATGGGTATGGGTTGATGGTGGTGTTGGAATGGAAACCATAGAATATTGTGGTACCCATGATGGACCTTGGGTGATAAAGGTGGGTTGAGTGGAAATAGGTTGAGGCTTAGGATTGACCACATGAACTTGTTGTTGAGGATAGGAGCATTCTATCACTTCTTAAGCAATTTGTTAAGGTGTTCCCATGCTTCATGTATTTCCATATCTGAAGTGGAAGGTGTGGATGTGGTGGCTGAGGTATGTGAAGGATAAGTTGCAATCGTAGTTACAACTGAATGGGTAATATTGGCTGAGCTGGAAGTTGGCATCTATGAAGCAACATTGACATGTGCTTCATACAAAGGGTTGCCATAGGTAGTGGTGTAAGATGATGGGATGGATGTGCTTTGAGCACATGATGATTGGGGTATGGACCAATGTTGGGAAGGTGTAGTTGATGCCTCAAAAATAGGGTTGTTATACACCTGGGTAAGGCTTGAAGGTTGGGAGGAGATAAGTTCCTGTTGGAAATAAGGATCATGCCTAGGTGGGTTATGGACTGGTTCTAAGACATAGTTAGTGGATCTATAAAGAGCTTCCACTTTGGCCATGTCTATATGGGTGATGTGGTGGTCAATGGTAGGTGAAGATGATTCTATTTGTGGAATGGCCATGTGAAATGATTGTGTGGATGACATAGTGTGTGAGGGACCCATAGATAAATCTGAACAACTTGTTTGTATCACACTAGTGGGGTTGACCATATAAGTGGTGGGGAAAGATGATGAACAATCCATGGATGAATTGTCTTGGTGGATGGAAGTTTGATTCAATACTTTAGTTTAATTTCTAGTTAACACCATAAGCTACTGAATCAAATATGCAATGTGCAGTAAAGAAAGAAACTTCACAAAATAAGCAATTCAATTCTATGTTTTGCAACAGTGTTTCTTACCTCTTTTTTTTTATCTCATTTTAATGTTTTTTTTTTGTGTGTTTTGATGTACTAATATGAATTATGAAGGGTGAAATCTATGGCTTGGTTGGGAAATGAGATTATTTCTGGTGATGAAGTCTAGAAATTTTGCTCATGGGTATCCTATGGTGGCTAAGGGTAGATATTGGTGGATGGAGATGAAACCCACCATCACCAAATCTCAAGCAATGGTTGGTGATGAAATCCAACTCATTATTGTTTAATGTGATACGTGTTGTGTGTGATTTTTAAAAATTTTATGTTTTCTATTGTGTTTCATACAATATCAATAGTAACCAATTTTACAAGTCTAAATTAGAAGCCAACAATAGAAATACTAATTTCCTCAAAATATGTAAGGTACACCACTTAAGACCCACTCTAAATAGTGGAGGGTTCACCTTACTCTTCCTTTGAATCACCAAATGTGGGAGTAATTTTAATATTCTGATATTGTTCCTACTTAGACAAGCAAAAGAGGAATTCTTGACCCTATTATGCAAACTATTTTATGCAATTTTCACTTTACATGAAAATAGTATGCATATTTTGAATGAAAAACACATCAAAAACAATAAAATTTTAAATTTGAAAATGTGCACTAATGTGAGTATGAATGCAAAGTAAATATAAATGCAATGTGTAAATGAATGTAAATTCCTAAAATGTAGATGTAATATGATTGTTTTTAATAGATATTGAATGATGTTCTTTTTAGCAATTAATCTGTAAAAATGTAAAACAAAAATGAAATAGAGGGGTTAGGGTTTTGAGGTAGACTTATAGAAAAGCCTATGTATCCTTTTCCCACTCTATGAAATACCTTTTAGAGTCTCTGAAATGCACTAGGGTACCTTCTAAACTTTGGGGGCATCCCTCGAGCATCGTAGGGCATCTCGTCAACTTGATCAACTTTAATCTAAAAACCCTAGTTCGACAAAAATTGCGTGATCTAGATTTCTAAAACCTGCAAGATAGAAAATAAAAATAGTGAGTTAATGATAAGATAATTTAGAATAAATAACCCATTGTGGGTCCCACCATGATCACCATTTGTGAATACAAAAATAAGCAACACCAATACAATAAATATAAAAGTAAAAAAAGCACAAGTAAATAACACAAAAGATTGCATAAAGATATATTCTTTTATTATGGTGGATCTCTTGTACAAATAATTTCCCACAATATGGGGTCTTTATAATGCTTTTGATACAATTGTTACAATGTACTAGGGTTTTCGAAACCCTAGTTAATGAATGGTGGTGTCTTCTTGCTTGATTTGATCCCAATAGAGTGGTGAGTGGGATTTGGTATCCTATGTAGGGCCACTTGAGCTTCAACAGCTACCAATGAATGTGATTCTTAGACCTGCACACAACAAATAATAAGATTAATAATATCTATGAGGGCTCCACTATGTGAGACCCTCAAAAAATGAAATCACTAAACCCTAGTTGCATAAATAAAGTTGTAAATAAATTTGAGAATATGAAATAAGAGCAATGAGATTTTACCTTGTCAAATAATGTTGTTTTTGTCTTTATTGTTGATGTAGGGAATGATTATGTAGATGCCCTAATGATTTCTTGAGGGTCGTAGGGTTATAGATCTAAATGGGAAATACTCATGGGTGCTTGGTGCTGATCAAAAATACCTAGAGGCATGTAGGTGGGTAGACTTGGTGGGTGCTCGAGAAGCTTTAGAGGGTGTTTGATGAGAGGGTAGGTTGTATAATCATATCTGGTTCACAGAGAGTGGTGGTAGATGCGGAGGATGCGAACGACAGTAGTGGATGCAAATGATGGTGAGGATGCTTGAGGACTTCAAAAACTTGGAAAACTTAGAAAAATTAGGAAAAATTAGGGGTTGAGTCATCAAAATGACTCCTCTTTATAATCTTCCCTTAGGACATGTTAGGGTTTCGATGACACAATTTGTGTGGCCAAGATTAAAACATGAGGAAGGGTGGAGATTAAATCTGGGTAAGTGGCATGGATTAAGGTGGATGGATGGCTAAGATTAAATCATGATGGATGGCTGGGAATATATATATATATATATATATATTTATTAAATATATATAAATATAATATATAAAATATTATTATTTAAATATATATTAAACAAATATATATAATATAAATAATGGATAATTGTGGTGGGAAGCTATGGATGGAGGACAAGTGGCTAGATTTTGGTGTCTACACAAACCATTAGTGCTAAATCAAAATTCAGTATTTTGATGTAATAGGATAAGTTTGTTCTTCATTTGGTGCAATATTTTGAGGAATTAAATGGAAGGACCTCATTAACCTAGTTTTATAATCATGAAAATTTTCCTATGGATGCCTTTGCATATCATTCAATTGAAATAAAATAGAATACCAACTATCCACGCTATCAAATCTATGCAAGAAAGGTTCTACAATTAAGGTCTAATTAGAAACAATACTATTTAGTAATCTGCTATACCATAAAGCAAATTTATCATGTAATGAATAAATAATCAAATGCAACATACTATCTTTCTCTTGGATGTGATGAATTGACTTAAGTGTGAACTCATTCAAGTGATCCAATGTCATTTTGTTTCCACTCCTATTGAATATAGGTAAAGCTTCATAACTATGGTTAGAATGGGAGAATAGTACCTTAGATTAAATGGTCCTTGATAGGTCCAATTAAGAAGTTAAGTTTAGGGTCTAAGTGGTTGAGGTATCAGACTATTCCATGGATGTTGGCCATAATCCATCATATTAGGATATACTACGTAACCTTTAGGTAGAGCTACATATGGTGGATATGAAGACATCTGAGGAAAGTTTAATTGGGAGAAACCTTAAGGATACTAATACACAATGTAATATGATGGAAAAAAATATGGATTTGAATTTTGAAAAGGTGGTGGATTAGGATAGGCCAATTGCTTATTCAAAAGGGCTGGCATATTTTGGATAGGAGGAGGATATCGCAATCCATATTGATGGACTCATTTGTTTTGAAGGGATGGGTATTGCTATAGGTTTTATAGTGAATGACTAATTAGAGGTGGTTCTTGGTTTAGGGGTTTTTCTATGATCCTTGCAATTCCATTTGACTAGTTGACATTTGCAAGTTTTAAGCAATACCTTAGCTCCATTTATGAATGTATATATGTCCTAAAGTATTAATATTGGGTGGCATAGACTATTCTAATTATGAGGTTGCTATGTTAGATGTGTCTTTTGGTTGACTAGATCCAAGTATATTTTGAGATGAAGTCATACTTATAGGCTTAGTTATCAAGTTTGAGTTCGTATTCGAGTTCGACACTCTTGAAGTTCGAAAAAAAATTGACATATTTAAAAATTCAAATAAAATTTGACATAAAATTCAATTATTATAAATGCACATATATTTTTTGAAATAATTTTATTTTTTATTTTTATATAAAATTTAAAAATCAAAGATACAAAATTATAATATTTGATTTTAATAATAATTTTTTTCAAATATATACTTTAAAATATTTTTAAAAATATAAACATTTTATAACTTTATCTAAACATAGTAATTTTTTAACAAATGAGAAGATTTTCAAATGTTTAAATCAATAAAAAAAAATTAAAAATAAATTACAAGTTTTCTATCAATTATAATAAAAAATCAAGTGATAAATTCATTTTTTTTTTTAATCATGCATATTAACACAAAACTATCATTGTCCATTCTTTCAAGTAATAATAAACAACTAAAGAAAATAGATTGAAAATGGTTGTTGTTGGTCATCAAATCTGCCTAGGTAAGGATTTTGGGTAAATGTATGCGCCCTAGACCTGGACCAACATTGAAAGGCCGAAGGGAAGAGATGCCCTCCGTGCCAATCTCCGGAGAAAGGCCGGCTCCTATGCTAAACTACTTGGGTGTTTGAAGATAAGAGTGCAGGAAAGAGATAAAAGGAGTTAGGGTTAGAGAAATAAAATAAAAAGGGGTAAGGGAAGAGAGATTGATGATTTAAGGTGGGAGAGAACAGGAAGCACGATCACCAACTAGCAACTTGAATAAAAGCAAAGAACACCAAGAGATAAACGAAAGGAACACAATATCGACCTTCCTATGTATCCTCCAGAAGCGAGTTTCAGGGTACATTCCCCGATCGCACATCGGACGCAGGATTCAGCATCCAACATACAAACGAAGAAAGACAAAAGAATCAAGCATAGAAGGCAGCATAAAAGAAAGCCAACATGATGTCTTTCAACTCCTATGTATCCTTCAGAACGAGTTTCAGGACACAGTCCCCGATCACACACCGGACGCAGGATTCAGCATCCAACATACAAACGAGGAGAGATAAAAGAATCAAGCACAGAAGGCAGCATAAAAGAGAAGAATTGAGCTCAAAGCCTCTTAGTATTAATCGCAGGACATCAAGTTACAACAGCTTTCTAGCAGATAGTTCCCCCCTTTTTCCATTACAATGCCTGGGTTTTTATAGAGGACCCGGGCCTCTGAATCATAATTACATAGCAAAGAAGAGTACGCCCTCGAGCCCTGAGAATTCGGCTCCTCGAGGCTCTCGTGACCGAGCTTTCAAATCTGTTACCAAAACTGGCAACTGCAACCGGGTCAACCATGGAAAGGTGCATTGATGAGCCGTCTGGACGTCCTTGGTCTCCGGGTGCGGTGCTCGAGTGGCCGCCATGCTCGTCGGGCTCTCCATCATGGCTTGATACTTCGTTTTTGATTGCCAAAAATGAGCAGCGGGCTTGCTGGGCACGAAAAATTGCATTTATGAGGCACTTGATCGCCTCGAGAAGATACCCGGCTTGGAACGCGTGCCCGTGAAGCGCTTCGCTAAGTCTTCATTCACAACTTCGCTTCGCAATGGTTTTGGGCCGAAGCAAAAACTCCTCCTTGAATTATACTTCACAAAATTGAGCTTCGCAAAACTGCTTCGGGGATGGTTTGTGCCGAAGCATATCTGCTTCGCAAAATGGTCTTCTTCGTCCTTGTTGCTTCGCTGACAAAACTGCTTCGTCGATGCCTTGTAGAAATGCTTCGCCGCGATCCTCTTTCAAAATGTGGTTCGGGAGGATTTCGGAAGATTGTTGTTTTTTGGTTTGCATAAAATTAGTGAAGAAATGTTGAATGAGTGGGAAGAAAGTGGTTGGATGGAGGGGGAAGTGAGTATTGGAATTTTGGGAAGTACTTTCAATGCTCCTTGAGTTTTGATTCTCGAAGTGACTGATGGAAATACTTCGGGTGCGAAGTAGTTTTCTTGCCTTCTCTTTTGAATTTTGGTTCGGCATATTGCTTCGTAGAAATCTTTCCCGAAGTAGCTTTTGAAAAAGCTTCGGGCCCGAAGTAGATTTCTTGCCTTTGCTTTTCGACAAAATTGTTCTTTCGAACGCTGCCTTTGTATTCTACTTCGGTGATACTACTTCGCAAAAACTCCACCCGAAGCAGTGTTGAAAATGCTTCGGGTGCGAAGCTCTCTTTCCTTCTGAATGCCGCTTCGCTCAACTTTCGCCCGAAGTAGCTGCTGGAAGTGCTTCGGGCCCGAAGTCGTTTCATTCTCCTTTTCTTGTGTTTTACTTCGATGAAAACTACTTCGCAAAACTTTTACCCGAAGTAGTGTGGGAAATGCTTCGGGTGCGAAGCTATTTTATTTCCCTTCGGCGAAGCTCTTTTCTCTAGCTTGTTTGGCAGCGAAGTTCTTTCCTTTCTACTTTATGTACAAATGGGTGGCATTGGAAGCCAAAATTGCTGCAACTTTTCAAAATAAAAATAACAAAGTAAAAAACTTTACACAACACTATACAAAACTTGTTTCTTTTCTACCCCTTGAGAAATGTGACAAAATTGTCAACATTCTTGGCGGCTCATGGGGCAACGAGCTCGTCTCGATGGAAGGACCCTTTAACTTTGATCTATTGGGCCAGAGTCTTTTCCCGATCCATCTCCTCCTTCTTCCTCCGGGAGTGCCTCTGCAGCTGGTTCTTGTTCTCCTTCTTCTTCCTCTTCTTCTTCCTCCTCTGCTCCTTCGTCTGTTGGCGTGGCCTCCTGCTGTGGAGATGGGATAATGCGATCATAGATTTTCTTTATAGTTCGGCGAACATGAGCCCAGACCCCTTTCTGAAATATTTCTTGGTCTTCGAGCGCCTTGACCAGAACATGGAATCGATCAATCTGCCCTATGTCGGCGTGTTTGATCCTCGCACCTAGGTCATTCAGGCAAGTCACGATTTTGCAGTGTCTCAGGATGAAGTCCGTGACCTGTCCCTCCATGACCGGTTCTTCCCACTCATCAATTTCGGAGACGTCACTTTCAAAATGGAGCCACGCCGGCTTTAGTTCTTCCCTGGTGAGAAGGTTCCCATCATCATCTGTGAAACTCGGGAAACCCAAAGAAGAGAGGTCTTCAAAGTGACTCATTGATGTGCGCTGCTCCTGCTCAAATATATCAAGGAGGTCTTTCACCTTTTGCGCTTTCTTCACCTTGGAGAAGAAAGCGCGAACAGTGGCTTGGGCAGTAGACCAATCCCTAGCCGTTCGACTCATAGCAGTGACCTGTAGGTCTTGATATCTGATGCTTTGAACCTCAAAGGCAAGCTTGAGTCGCTTCTTAATTTTTTGAATCACCTCGTCCACCATTGGTCCCTTCTTAGCGATGGCATGCTGAGCTTCGGTGACATAAATCAAAATTGACAGGGCACTGGAGGCCCGAGATCTGAAACCTTTGAGTAGGTGAGAGCGGATCTCCTTGATCCTACCTTTGTCGAACAGCTCCAGGTTCGCCTTTTGGTATAATTGCTGCTGGGACTGCAAGATCTTGCTCTCGAGCTCTTTGGCTTTTAGCTCATTTTTGGCCTATTTTTGTGCTTGTTGTTCGGCCGAAGTCTGCAATTGTAGAACTTGCAGTTTGAGGGCATGTGTTTCCTTTTTGAGCAATTTGCCATGCTTCTGTGAATCCTCCAGCTCAGAGCGAATCTTAGCCAGCTCTTCCTCCAACTTGATGTTGGCATTTTCTGCTTCAAACCTGCGCTGGTTGGCAATGTTTGCATGTGCTCTGAAAGTTTCGACCCTGACATGCATGGATTCAGATTCGTCATCTATATTTAAATGCTCCAGGTCCTTGGTTTTCTCCTGGTAGTCGTAATCAGCTGGAGTCATTTCATCCAGAGGCTTCTGGACCTTAGGGACCTTTCTCACCTTATGCAACTTTCCGCCCTTCAGGTCAAAAACTCACATTTTTCAACTTGAGCCAGAGATTTCCCTCTTTTCTTTCTCGCCTCCTTTAACATCTTCTCTGTATTCTGTCGAGCTAAGAGTAGCTTTTCAGCCAGAGGGCGCTCCTTTATTGAAGATAGGTCTATTTCAGAGAAATTTGAATCTCCGGCCAAAGGTGTAAACAAATATAAAGAACTAACAGGGGCAGGTTCACCCGACGACTCGGGGACGGGTGTAGCAGGGGCTTTGGCGAGTGGGACTATGCTTTGAGCTATGGGAGAGTGGGCTATGGGGCTTGGTGTAGGCGAAGTGGTTTCAACGGGCTTATCCTGTTCAGATGACTCGGGGGAGTGGGGCTATGCAGGATTGGGCTGGCGATGGGCGGTTTTGAGTGGGGGATTGACTCTGTGGGGAAAGGAGAGACTGATGAGGGCTTCCACTCGGGACTACCATGGATGTGTCAGAGACCGAAGCGAAGGGAAGAGAGTGCGTACCTGCATGCCCTCCTGGCAAAGCGGTTGTGGTCACTTCTTGCATGGTCGGCTCTTGTCCCTCTTGGGCTTCATCACCCCCGACCTCTACAACTTCTGCTCCAGGGTCCTTCTCTTGTTGGAGGAGTTCCTCCACATCGATGATATCTATTTCGGGGACCGTTTCAGCACTTGGTGCCCCTTCATCTCCAATGTTTGCCTCAACCGGGCCTGATGCAGGGGACCCAGCAGGAGTACCTAAAAGTTTCGTGCGAGGGCGCTTTGGGTGGCTCGGAGGCACTTGAACTTGCTCTTGCCTTTTCCTTTTCTTCCTCTCCAATGGTTGTTCTGCTTCTTCGACACTTGCTTCCTTATCTTCCTCCGAAGCATCCTTAGCGCCTCCTGGGCTTTCGCCCGATCCTGGGGTAGCTGGGGGAATAAAATCTGCAAAGGATATCGACTTCCAGGTTTCGACATTGGAGTCATAAAGAATTGCGAAGTCTTTATCCGATGCTAAGAGTCCATAGGAGTTTGTCTTTTGACGGTGGACTCTCATTGTCCACCATTCCCGAAGCTTTTCCTCGCTCCAGTATTTTACCTCCTCCTTCAAATCATCCCTTGCCTTTTTCCAAAAGGTGGAGCCTGGAGTCGGGAGGGGATGCTGATCAGGGTCGTACTTGACCTCTATAGGATAGAACTCATGCCATGGAGGCAATGTCCTCATCCTTTCTAAATGCCACTCTAGATATTTTCCATTGGGGTTGTTCCTTTGTTCCACAACTTCGGGGTGAGGGCAGATGTGGAAGTTCTTGAATTTTAAATGATCCTTCATCATGCCCAAAGGATCGTAGAGCCACTGCTGAGGAATCTGGAGTAGGCCAAAGTAGGCAAGCCTTTCTTCCAGGAACGTGCCCTATTTTAGGGCAAAGACTTCGATTACCCCCATCCTGAAGGGGAAATCATAGGTATGTGCCCACTTACGACCGTGATCGTATATTGCATTTGTAGAGTCGCTCTGTCGAGCGACTTCCAATGCGAACTGATATTCTGAGGGGTAGACTGGTAATAGGAAGGGCTTCCCAATGAAGCCGAATATGCGAATCACCAGTCCCTGTGTCAATTGGAAGACATCTCCCTTTTTTCCCAGCACCACTCTATCTCTCAAACTGAGTGGTACCCGAGGAGAAGAACCTTTCAACAAATGCATGGCGGGTCCCAAAAATTGTTGATTAAAAGAATAATAAGACTCCTCCTTCAATAAAAGGGGAGTCCATTGGTACACTGGCAGAGGATTTCCATCCTTGCCGCTTGGGGAGATGGCGATATGGGGAAAATGCTTATGAACTTGGTAGAAGAATAGCCAGACAAGAAAGGAACAGGGTGAGAAGTACTGGCCTGCTGCTGAATTCTTCATGCTAGCGAGCCTTGTATGCAGGGTTCGGGCCACCCATTCTGCCCAGTCAAAGAAAACTGGGTTGGTGTTTGGCCTTGAAGCGTCAGGGGCATAAAACTCCCCTCTTGAAATGCATTCGGCCAGAGACACCTGCCAGGGCTGTACTGAAGTATCCTTTGACAAGCCCGCCACCCATGCAATGATAGAAAAAATATCTGTATTTTTGAAGGCCTCCAAGGGTAAGGGCATCTGGGGCAGCTTGTTTGAAGGCAGCCCGCTCTTGAGATTCTCCCGTAGGAACTTCAATATGTGGCTGTTGGAGGTGAATCTCTCCATTTGTTCATTTAGGAGGACATTGCGAACAGAATAGCCCTTGGGCGGGCCCTGCTGTGGTGCGAAGGCTGCTTGCACATCTTCCTTCAAGATGGAAAATAGTTTGTGTCCCGAAGCATCTAACACCTGCCTGGTCGCAGGTTGGTAATTCTGTGCAATGGCGTAGACCAGCTCGGGACAATGGTGAGCAGGTGGGGTTAGAAACCAGTAGATCTGGGAGTAATATGCAGCGGCTCTCTTGTTTTCTGGCGTGAGCCTGCTTGTCATGAATTCTATGGTGTGCCGAAGATCGGATACACCCTTCGAGAGCTGCGTGTCTCGGATTCTCTCCCACCCATCAATTGGTGGCTCCACAAGTTGTTCTTCTTCTGAGTCGTCCCCCTCTTCCATTGGCTATTTTTCGGGTCGAAGGGGAGGATTTAGCTTCTTTGGGGTGCGCTTTTTCTCTTCTTTCCCCTTTTTTGTCTTCTCGGGGCCTGCAACTTCGGGCTCTTTCCCCTTCTCCTTAGAGTTTTTCTTTCCCATGTTGTTATGGATAGCAGCAGAGTTCTTGATACAAAGAGCTTAAATGCGAATGACCAGATGCAAAGGACAGGAGAGTTGCAGAGTATCTGAAAGCTCTTAGTGTAATTCTAACTGATGGACAAATAACTTCCCTCTTGCCAAGAACTCGCTTTTATAGCCTAAAAAGGCAACCACCTGAATTTATGGCACCTACTAAAATTAAATTTGTACCTCGGACGGAAGAGATTGCCGTATTCTCAAACCGCTTCTGCAACGACGTGGTACACAGGGCTGCATGCTTTGATGATTATACTTCGTACTGGAGACGCCACCCGCTGCCACCTCGTACCTTGGTGCGAGCTTTTCTTCTCTTTTTCTGACTCGATCATCTCGGGCAGTGTTCCACCACCCCTTTTCCTTAATTTTGTCCACTTTGTACTCCTCTCAAGGCCATTGTTGGCACGTTTTTCGAGGCACATTTTGAATTCTCCACCTCACGCATGTTTGGCTCTACGAAGAGAAACTTGATGCTGAAAATGCTTCACGGCGAACCTTGCTCAAAATGTGGTTCGGGAATTTCGGCCGAAACACATTCCTTTCTTCACTTCGTCGTGTTGCCGCTTTGGTCGAAAATGCTTCGGGCGAAAACTAGCCGAAGTGAATGCTTCGCTATGGTTTCCATCGAAGTAGAAATGGTTCGGGTATGAGGAGGCCCGAAGTAGATGTTTCGACAACTTTCTGGCGAAGTAATCTTCAATGTTCTCTTGGATTTTGCTTCGCTGGTTTCCTAGCCGAAGTGTTTACCGAAAATGGTTCGGGCCCGAAGTCCTTCCACCTTGGTCAAACTTGAATCATGGCCTAGACTTTTCTTCTTCGGTGAAGTTGCCTCTTTGCCTTCGAGGGTCGTCGAAGTTTTCCCTTTTGAAAAGACTTCGCAAAATTTTTCCCGAAGTAGCTGCTGGAAATGCTTCGGGTGCGAAGCTTCTTTTGTGCCTTTGGTTCGGATTTTGGTTCGGCTTCCTTTCGGGTAACATGCTTCGCAAGGAGCCTCTTATAATCTACTTCGCAAGAATGCTGCCCGAAGTAGCTACTGAAAATACTTCGGGTGCGAAGTTCTCCTTTTGAAAACTGGTTCGCAGAATTTTGCCTTTGGTTACCTTCTTTGCAGCGAACCTTTTGTACTTGCTACTTCACATCAGAAGTCTCCGAAGAAGATTTGGAAGTGGTACTTGGCTTTGTGATCTTGGAAGAGAATGTATATACAAATGCAAATTATATACAGAAGTATATATACACATTTTTTTTTTTTTTTTAAAGAGAGAAAAATTGTCTTTAGCGATGAAAAGTCTTCAGGTGAAGACCATTGACAGAGATCGGCAGAACTTGTCCATCTGCATCTTTGAGGATGAATGAATTGGCCGAGTTTACCTTCATAATTTCAAATGGCCCATCCCAAAAGGCGTCCATCTTGTCATGATTCCCGGGCTTGGCCTTCCAAGAATCCCACTTCAATACCGGGTCTCCCACATTGAATGTGCGATCGGATGACTTTTTCTTGAACCAGTCTCGGATAACCTGAGTATGCTTAGCGAAGTCCTGGTATGCTTCTTCGTGATCCTCCTCCAGTCGCAGTAGCTGAGCTAACCTGTTCTCCATCGGATTAACTCCATCTTCTGCTTCTAACAGCCGTAGTGCAGGGATCTCAACATGGATGGGTAAGATGGCCTCCTTGCCATAGACCAGAGCATAAGGCAAAGTTTTGATTGACCTTTTGACAGAAATCCGATCGGCCCACAAGGCCCGATCTAGAAGGAGATGCCAAGTCCTTTTGTTCATCTCTATGAGCTTCCTTAGCATTCTCAACAGAGTCTTGTTGGTGGATTCTGCCAAGCCGTTGCCCTGTGGATAATAATTGGAGGATACTTTATGATATATCCCATATCTGTAGAGGAAATCATTGATTTTAGCGCTTGTGAAGCCAGGGCCATTGTCTGTGATGATTGCTTCGGGGATGCCGAACTTGGTGATCAATCCTTCCAAGAAGGTGACTACAGTCTCTTGATCTGCATGTTTGGTAGGAATCGCTTCGGCCCACCTGGTGAAGTAGTCTGTTGTTGTCAGGATGAACCTATGTCCCACGGAGGAATTTGGTGATACGACTCCTATAAAATCCAACCCCCATTGTTGAAAGGGTGTCTCTACTTGTATCGGACGAAGGGGCATTGCAACATTTTTGTTTCGATCGGCGAACCTCTGACACTGCTCGCATTTACGACAAACTACGAAGGCATCGACAAAGAGTGTGGGCCAATAATAACCCGCCCTAATGATCTTTAACGCTGTTGTTCTTCCTGCAAAGTGACCTCCCGATAGTCCTGAATGGAATTCTCCCAGGACTCTCCTTTTATCATCGTCTTTGATGCACTTAAGAAGGACACCATCAATGTTCCTAAAAAATAGGCCTTCGGGCGCAGAGTGTATCTGGAGGACCGCATCCTGAAATGTCTTCGTTGTGATGCATTTAGATGTGAAGGACACTTGTCGGTGTTGAAATAGCAGATTATCTCACCGACCCAATCCTTCTCGTCTTCTTCGTAGTTAGCGAAGCATTCTTCGGCTGGTAAGTCATCCCTCCGAGATTCTATCACTTCGTCGACCGCGCTCTTTGCCAATTCTTGACACAATGCACGGCCGTGAACTAATTTTGTGGGCTTGATCTCAATGTCAAACTCCTGTATTTTGTTCACCCAACCAGCTCTTTTACTTCCCAATTCTCCTTGGATAATGAAATTACGCACATCGGGGTGAATGACATAAACTGTGACTCGGCTCTGAGAGATGAACTGCTTGAACTTCCTTAGTGATTTCATTACTGCATGCACCTGACGCTCAATGAAATTATACCTTTCTTCATGGGAATTGATCACCTGACTCAGAAACGCGATGGGACGCTCCTCGCCATCTTCTCCCTTTTGCGTCAGGACAACAGCGTAGCTCTCGGGCTCTCCTATGACATACATGATGAAATCTCGACTGTAGTCTGGATTGATCAAGACCGGCGCCTGAGCGATTCGAGTCTTAATCTCTTCAAAAGCTTCTTTTCTTTCTTCGGTCCAGCTAAATTCGATGCCCTTCTTCAGGAGTTGGGACATCGGCTTGATGACTTGGGCGAAGTCGGGGACAAACTTCCTCACGAAGTTAATCTGGCCGAAGAAAGATTGAAGTCCTTTCTTGTCTGTTGGGAGTGGGAGCTTCATTAGAGCCTCGGCTCTGTCAGGATCTACAGCGAGGCCCTTTTTTGATATCGCGTGTCCCAGCAACTTTCCTTCGCTGACTACGAATATGGACTTCTTTGGATTAATTGAGATGCCAAACTCTCGACACTTTTCAAAAACTTGTTGTATATGTAGTGGGGTGATCTTCCCTTCTTCGGGAGAAAATGGTCATGTCATCCAGATAGATGACGATAACCTTATTTAGAAGCTCGCCAAAAGCAAGATCCATTGCTCTCTGGAAAGTGGCCCCAGCATTCGAAAGGCCAAATGGCATTCGCTGGTAAGCGAATGTCCCCCACTTGGTGGTGAATGTCGTCTTGTGTTGGTCTTCGTCCCTGACCCAAATTTGATTGTATCCAGAAAAACCATCGAGCAGAGAGAAGCGTTGAGCTCCAGCCACCGAGTGCAAAATTTGATCGATTTGTGGGAGAGGATAGTGGTCCTTGAGGGACGCCTGATTTAGATTGCGAAAGTCTACGCATAACCTGATATCTTCATTTTTCTTTCTGACTGGGACCGAGGTTCGCTACCCATGAAGAGTGCTTGATGGGATATATGATCTTTGCCTCGAGCATCTTCAAGAGTTTGGCTTTCATTAAGACCTCGATCTTGGGATTCATCGGTCTTTGCTTTTGTCGAAAGGGTTTGACCCCCTCCTGCAACTCGATTGTGTGTTGAACCAGCTATCGATTGTATCCCCAGAGATCTTGATAAGACCAAGCAATTATATCAGAAAACCTTCTGCACAGATTCTGTATCTGTTCTATCTCCTTCGAAGTGCAGTCGGTTCCCACCTTTATTGCTTTCCCGAGGTTCGAGCTCCAAATCCTGATATCTGTTTCTCATGGACTTTGATCATGTGAGAGAGAGCTCGGTCATTCCGATCAAAGAGGCTTTCAAGGGTGATTAGTCCCTTGGGAACATGGTTATTCTTCAATTGAATCAACCCTTCATATTCTCCTTCATCAGAGCTTCGGTCTTCGACTGTGGCGGCTTCTTGGATCATGAAATTTACAATCTGCTCGTCGTTATCAAACACTTGCCAATGCAGATCTTTGTCTGGGACAGAGGGCCTATAGATCATCCTCACAGCTCTGGGCTTGTGCACCATGTCTTCTGCTGGAGAGTACTTGGCTGCGATGGATGCCAGGACATCGGCATGTCGGTTCTTCTCTCGTGGGATTGACTGTAGATTGAGAGATTCGAACTGGTCAAGCAGGTCCCATACCCTGTTGCGGTATGATTTTAGATAATGCTTCTTTGAAGTACACTTATTTGTGACCTGGTTGCATACCAGTTCGGAATCTCCGAAGATTTGGAGGTGCTTTATGCCTAACTTATCAGCTTTCTTAAGTCCTAGGCATAATGCTTCGTATTCCACTGCATTGTTAGTGCAGCTCCATGTCAACCGGTAGCAATACTCTTTTTGCTCTCCGAAAGGTGAAACTAGAAGAATCCCTGCCCCAGCACCATTTTTACATCGGGCACCATCGAAGAACAACTTCCATAGTTCTTCCTGGGCACTTGTTCTATTCCCTGGTTGGGAGTGATTTTTAGGCTTGGCGATCGCATAACACCCTATCTCGGTCTCCACCATGGCGTTGAAGTCTGCCAATGAGAACTCATCTTCATAGCTTAATTGCGCAAGAGACTCCTCGATCAGGTCCACCTGCTCTATCTCCTCCACTAGTGCATTCACTGGTTCGCTACTTTCTTCTTCGGACATCTTCTGCACAAGAAAGGAAGAAGGCTTTTCATTGTAAATCTTCACCTTCTTTCCTTTGAATGGAACCTCTAGGTGAGAGTAATCCATAGATAGATACCCACCCAGTTTAGCCATGAATTCCCTTGACAAGCACATACTAAAATATGGCTCCAAGTCGACTACAACTACCTCTTGTATGACTGTAATCTGAGGCATCTTATGTAGCCGGATAGGAATGTCCTTGATCACTCCCACGGTCTTCACTGGAGTACCATCCAATTGGAGTACACCCTGGCTGCTTCATGTATACTCCATTCCTATTTCTTCATAGACTGCCCTTGGCATGACTGTTGTAGCGGCCCCAGAGTCGATCATGCAATTATGTACAATATACCCTTCCATTTGTAGGGTTAGGTAGAATGGAGGTGGTCTGTTCTTCCCCGTGATAGATGTGGATAGGGTCTGCACAAGAGCAAGCGGTGCTGCCTTTTTTGCTTTAATTGTCTTCAATGATTCTTGCAGCAAGTCCACTTGTCCAGGTAGTTGCAGTGCATCGTACAAGCTGATCTTGGCTGGGATCTTCTTCAATTCCTCTACGATGTTGTATGCCAAAGATTTGGGCACTTCGGGTTCCTTTCTGGGTTCGTATCTTGTACGATATTGCTCTGTAGCTTCAACTCTTTGCCGCTTGGTGAGGGAAGGAAACTTGAGCTTTTCCTTAGCCTGCTCCTTAGTTTCTACCTGAGGTGGTTCGACAGAGGCCTTTTGAGCCTTTTCTTTGATTGGTGCAGGTGGAGGAGCTTCGCTCGGGGCCGAAGTAGATGATTGTCCTTTCTCGGGTCGAACTTGCTCTTTTGAAGGAGCCAGCTGAGTAGCATCCGCTTCTATTGCCTTCCTTCCTCCTCTGGTAAGTACTGCAACGGGCTCCTCCTCGCCAATTACCAGGTTCTGACTCATCTGCCTAATGACGTTCACTTGACCATTGTGACTACTGTTTGCCAGCGTTTGTACATAGTGTTGGTGCAGGGTGCAGGTATTCTCTTCATGCGGATCATTGCACGTAGAGCACCAATATACATAATCGAAAGTGCTCGGAGCTTCATCAATTGCAGCATTTCTCGTCGAAGCCTTCCCTTGTTGGATCGCTTGGTCCTTGGTAAGTGCAAGCGCAGGATAAGATCTTCTCGGTAGGAATTCCTGTTGCGCTTGCTTCTTCTTTACAATGGTCATGTCATTTGACAACATCTGAACTGTAGAGTTCAGAGACTGCATCTCTTGTAGAATTTTGGTTTGTATATCATCGACTTTCGGAACGAGTGGTAATGGAGCCATCGTCGGTATTGGAGGAAGAGCGGGGTGTTGAGGTGGTGCTGGCAGCACAGGAAAAGCCGAAGTGACCGTGGGCTGTGGAGTTGAAAATGTAGGGAAATGGATTTGTGGGGCGGTGATTTGAGACACGACAGGATTCGGATTCCAAGATGAAATCGAGAGTGCAGGGGTTGTGGAGATTTGCGAAGCGGCTGCGCTTGCATACTAGAATTGTAAGAATTCGGGAAGTATGGGCGTCGGCATCCTTTGGGGAAGCTTGCCCACAGCTATCAAATCCATTTCTGCTCTCTTGGCTAACTCATACAACTCGAGAAAAGTATTAACGTTAGAATATCTTACCATGAGACTGATATCGGGATTGAAATCCCGAAGGAAATAGAGTGTTGCAGCTTCGTCGGTTGGCCGAAGGCCAACTGGCACTCTCTGCCAGGTTCGAGCGAACCTAACATTGAAATCTATGATTTCTTCTTGTGGATGTCTCTTGATCGAAGTGAACTGATGCGAAGAGAAGTAGGATCGAAAGACTCATTGAAGTTTCCCATCATTTTCCCGCCTAATCTGGTCCCATCCCGTAATGCTACCGGGTGGTAGAGATCTGTACCAATAGAGGAGTTTTCCTCTAAGGGAAAGAACCAGAAGCTTTACCATAATTTGCTCTTCTGTAATGTCATGGATCGCCGCCAGAGATATTATGTCCTGGATATGCTCCAGAGCGGTCTTCCCAGTTCCATCGAACGTTGGGATCTTCTTTATGGCAGCAGGTGGCACTTGTCCTTGCCCTGCTAGATTCAGTGGTGACAAGGAATCCCATGCTGGGCACAACCTGGGTGGCTGTGGCTGCTGCATTTGTTGTTGTTGTTGTTGTTGCTGCTGTGCCATACTTGCTCCTAGATTTTGAGAAATAGGAATTCTCGAAGCTCCCCCTTGATTGCTAATAGGACAACTAATAGGAATGGAGGGACTAGGATGCTTCGGAGAGTTGGGAGGATTGGGAGGAAAGCTAGATGTTGTACTATCAGAAGTTGAGCCTTGTCTTCCAACAAGAGGATGTTCCTTGTAACAGTGACTCGGGGGTGATCAACCTTGATTGTTCCTCGAAGGCATCAATATCTAGCTCAAAGAACTCGGTTTCCTCTCCTCTATTCTTAACTCTCCATCTCGTTTGCATGAAGGCATAGACTTTTGGTACTGGTCTTTACGACTTAAATATTCTTGGGTAAACAGAGTCGCCAGATGCTAAGAGTCTTTCGGTAATGAGGGCATCGGTCCTCACTACCACTAATCAGGTGAGACTGACCGGGTCACACCGGGAACTAGTTTGAACTATTGGCCCCGGTGAAGACGGGTTTGAGATTTAAAATATGGGGCCTTGACTGGTTATGGATCTTACTAAGACATACACAATCGGTCCCACCGGGCGTGCCAAAAACTGTTGGTCATCAAATCTGCCTAGGTAAGGATTTTGGGTAAATGTATGCGCCCTAGACCTGGACCAACATTGAAAGGCCGAAGGGAAGAGATGCCCCTCGTGCCAATCTTCGGAGAAAGGCCGGCTCCTATGCTAAACTACTTGGGTGTTTGAAGATAAGAGTGCAGGAAAGAGATAAAAGGGGTTAGGGTTAGAGAAATAAAATAAAAGGGGTAAGGGAAGAGAGATTGATGATGTAAGGTGGGAGAGAACAGGAAGCACGATCACCAGCTAGCAACTTGAATAGAAGCAAAGAACACAAAGAGTAAAACCAAAGAGACGTAATATCGACCTTCCTATGTATCCTTCAGGCGAGTTTCAGGGTACATTCCTCGATCGCACATCGAACGTAGGATTCAACATCCAACATACAAACGAAGAAAGACAAAAGAATCAAGCACAGAAGGCAGCATAAAAGAAAGCCAATACGACGTCTTTCAACTCCTATGTATCCTTCAGAACGAGTTTCAGGACATAGTCCCCGATCACACATCGGACGCAGGATTCAACATCCAACATACAAACGAGGAGAGATAGAAGAATCAAGCACAAAAGGCAGCATAAAAGAGAAGAATTGAGCTCAAAGCCTCTTAGTATTAATCGTAGGACATCAAGTTACAACAGCTTTCTAGCAGATAGTTCCCCCCTTTTTCCATTACAATGCCTGGGTTTTTATAGAGGACCCGGGCCTCTGAATCATAATTACATAGCAAAGAAGAGTACGCCCTCGAGCCCTGAGAATTTGGCTCCCCGAGGCTCTCGTGACCGAGCTTTCAAATCTGTTACCAAAACTGGCAACTACAACCGGGTCAACCATGGAAAGGTGCATTGATGAGCCGTCTGGACGTCCTTGGTCTCCGGGTGCGGTGCTCGAGTGGCCGCCATGCTCGTCGGGCTCTCCATCATGGCTTGATACTTCATTTTTGATTGCCAAAAATGAGCAACGGGCTTGCTGGGCACGAAAAATTGCATTTATGAGGCACTTGATCGCCTCGGGAAGATACCCGGCTTGGAACGCGTGCCCGTGAAGCGCTTCGCTAGGTCTTCGTTCACAACTTCGCTTCGCAATGGTTTTGGGCCGAAGCAAAAACTCTTCCTTGAATTATACTTCGCACAATTGAGCTTCGCAAAACTGCTTCGGGGAAGGTTTGTGCCGAAGCATATCTGCTTCGCAAAATGGTCTTCTTCGTCCTTGCTGCTTCGTTGACAAAACTGCTTCGTTGATGCCTTGGAGAAATGCTTCGTTGATCCTCTTCAAATGTGTTCTTTGCGTTTCTTCATTCTTTTCTTCCAATTGCCCTCTTCGCAATGAGCTTCGGGAAGTAAAATGGTTCGCGATGGAGGGGCCGAAGTGAGTACTTGAAATTTTGGTGAAGTACTTTCAATGCTCCTTGAGTTCGCTTGAACCCTTCCCGAAGTAATGATGGAAATACTTCGGGTGCGAAGTAGTTTTCTTGCCTTTTCTTTTGAATTTTGGTTCGGCATATCGCTTCGCAGAAATCTTTCCCGAAGTAGCTTCTGAAAAAGCTTCGGGCCCGAAGTAGATTTCTTGCCTTTGCTTTTCGGCAAAGTTGTTCTTTCGAACGTTGCCTTTGTATTCTACTTCGGTGATACTACTTCGCAAAAACTCCACCCGAAGCAGTGTTGAAAATGCTTCGGGTGCGAAGCTCTCTTTCCTTCTGAACGCCGCTTCGCTCAACTTTCGCCCGAAGTAGCTGCTGGAAGCGCTTCGGGCCCGAAGTAGTTTCATTCTCCTTTTCTTGTGTTTTACTTCGGCGAAAACTACTTCGCAAAACTTTTACCCGAAGTAGTGTGGGAAATGCTTCGGGTGCGAAGCTATTTTATTTCCCTTCGGCGAAGCTCTTTTCTCTAGCTTGTTTGGCAGCGAAGTTCTTTCCTTTCTACTTTATGTACAAATGGGTGGCATTGAAAGCCAAAATTGCTGCAACTTTTCAAAATAAAAATAACAAAGCAAAAAACTTTACACAACACTATACAAAACTTGTTTCTTTTCTACCCCTTGAGAAATGTGACAAAATTGTCAACAGTTGCATCCAATATAATTTGTGCAAGACTCTGAAGAATTTTTTTTATAACACTTCCACATTGATATATATTTTATATTTTAAAGGTAAGAGATTTTACCATATTGTAACTTTGCTTGAACTTTCTGGGTTTTATTTTTCAACTGTCAATGACTGATTTTAGGGTTTTTTATATCTATTTTATGTTCAAGTTTTTTTTTTTTTCTGTCGAATTTAGGATTTATTCATTAGAGTTTTAAATTCGATGAATTTTGAATTTTATCTAAAAAAATTTGATGAATTTGATAACTAAGCTTATAAGAGGATTAATTTGGGAGGTATATCTAATAAAAGCATTCACCTCCAAATGTTAAATGCCTCTAATTACATTCTAAATGACTTAGAATCCCTTTAAAATTCTTGGTGGTACTACTACATGCCAAATTCCAAAAATATTCCTTGGGATATATGCATCTCTTTCTATCCCTCTACCTACTCATAAGTGATTCACTTTGAGAGGTGATCCAATCACTCTAGTTTTCTAGAGCTTTGATCCTATTTGATAGCACTTTACTCTTTGGATATAATCACTCTCATCATGCTAGTGGATCACTTCTATGAGCCAATTGATCCCATTAGAGCCAATAAGTCCTCTAGTCCTTAGTAAAATTTAGGATTTTTGAGGTTTTAATTGATTGTTTCTAAAGGTTTTATAACTCTCCAAAATGGTGGGAACCCTAAGATAGGAGCTTGTTACTTTAAAATATCATCAAATTTGTTAAAAGGTATGTTCATTATTCCAATACAAATATAACCCATAATTGTTATATTAAATCTACTTGCTATGACTTCAAATATATCCATTTTAGGTTTTTGAATCTAAAGGTACTTCATGAAATGGTGACTCCATTATAGAACTTAGCAAAAAAATAGTTTATAACATTCCCAATAAATATTATAAACCATTTTTTTCATAAATCCTTGATTGAATATGTCTTGTCATGCAAAATTTTAATTGAGTTTATTTTGTAAGTCTGGAAGGGACAATTTGTTCTTTTAAACAATTTGTTGTGTTAAAAAGGAAATTTATATTTCTAAAGTTTCAAATTACTACCTAAACAACAAGAATCATTAAAAGTTCAAAAAGAACAGCTTGCTCTTTTAAAACTATGATTTTCCTATCTTCTAAAGCATAAAAAATTTATAACTTAGAAACGTATAATTTGTCCTTCCTAAATAGGTGATTTTCTCATCCTTTTTAGAAAGAGAAAATTTTCCCAATGATAAATATTGCAATTTATTTTCCTTGGAAAAAGGAGATTATATTTAAAAATATAATTCATTCTAATTTGCCAACAAAAATTAAATTTTGCTCAAATAGGAAAAGTATGATTGGCCCTAAATAAAAATGCGATTCACTTCCCAAAATGGAAAATCTACACCTTCTAATACTAGCCCTAAAATTAACCAATTACTATAGATGCAATTCATTTCAAACAAAAATATGACTCATTGTCAAGTTAATCAATGTTATTTTTTATTGTTGAGTCACCAAGGTTAGATAGGTATTAACAAATGTTTATGCTCCAAATATCATGTCAGGATGAAGATAACTTTGGAAGGACCTTATCTTGATGAGAAAAACCTTCCATAATCTGGCCTGGATCATTGCTAGTGACTTCAATACCCCTATATACCCTTCTAATAAGTATGGTGGTATCTCCAACTGGTTAGATAACATGTATGATTTTGAGCAGTTTGTTTCAGAGAATGGGTTGATGGATACTAGCCTTAAAGGGGTAAATTTATGTGGAGTAACAAAAGGTTAAAAAACCAAATAATTCAAATAGTATTGGATCGATTCTTGGTTTCTCAAGAGGGACTAATAAATTTTAGGAACACCTCTTTATCAACTCTCTCTATTACTGGATCGAACCATAACTCTTTGGTTTTTTATGCTCAATCAGATAGTAGAAAGTTCTTCAACCCCTTTAGGTTTAAGGCTATGTGTCTCAATAATGATGGTCTTATACAATGTATCAAGGAATGGTGGGACACAAATTTTTCTATCCCTCTTACTTCCCAAATAGCCAAAGAGCCCATATTTATCAAATTCAAACTGAAAGGCTACAATAAGCATGTTTTTTAAAATTTATTTAAAAAACTGACTTGAAACAACTACTTTTATCTTTAGAGATGAAGGTGAATGGAGGAGGGTACACACAAGAAATTAGAGACAAGGAAAGATTTCTCCTCTCTAACCACCACAACACCTTGGCTTCTGAAGATACCTTTTGGAGGTAGTAATCTCACGCTCTATAGCTCAATGAGGAAAATCGTAATACCAAATATTTTCATGTCATAACTTTGAGACATAGAAGCCATAATAAAATTAAATAAATCTTGAAAATGATGGATCCATCACTAAAAACATTGTGGAGATTCATGAGGAGGCAGATATTTTTTTTAGAAACCTCATTGGCACCGTTTAAATGATGAATGAGGCTCAAGCTTCTCTTTTTCTTTAGAATAATCCTCAGTCGGTCTCTATTGAACATAACTTTCTCCTGATTAGCTCCTTTACAGAAGTTGAGATAAAGTTTGTTGTTTTTGAGATGGTAGGGGATAAAGAACCTAGGTTAGATGGTTTCTCTGCCATCTTCTACCAAAATTTATAGCATATTGTGGGTAAATTGGTTTGTGCAACTATTTTATAGATCCAAAGAACCTTCTTTATCCCCTAGGATTTTAAATCCACTTTCTTAGCACTCATTTAGAAAGTGGTTAGAGACAAGGACTTCAAGGATTTTTTCCCAATTAGTTAATGTAATACTCTTTATAAAATTCTCACCAAGGTTTTAGCCAATAGGCTTAAAGTCCTTTTACCTTTTATTATTGGTGCTAATCAAGGGGGGTTTGTCTTGGACAAATAAATTTTAAATGGAATTATTACCATCCATGAAGTGATCCATTCTATTGATAAAAGTGGCTCTATTTTTCTCCTTCTAAAGCTTAACGTGAATAAAGCATATGATAGAGTCATTTGGGAATTTTTGCTACAAGTCATCTCTAAGTTTAAATTTCATAAAGACTATATTAGATTAACAAAAAAATATATCTCTTCCACAATGTTAGTTTTGGTGAATGGGGTATTTGTAGGTTACATTTCTACTCAAAGAGGCTGAAGGTAAGGGGATACTCTATCCCCTTACCTTTTCATTATTATGGAAAAATCTCTTAGTAGAGCTATCTTTGCTACCATTGAGATCGAAAATATTGTTGGTATTAGGCCTTCCACCTCTCTGCAACCGATTCCCATCAACAGTTTATGGATGACACAATTCTAGAAATCATTACTTCTATTCCCCAAGTAAAAGAAATCAAATCTCTTTTGAATAAATATAAATTATCAATAGGGCAAAAGATAAATTTCTCAAAAAGCAAAGTCTACTTCTTTAATACTCCAAGAAGGTAAGGTAAAATAGCTAGAATCCTGGGTTGTGAAATTGGGTGTATGCCTACCACTTACTTAGGAATGCCTAAGGTTGCATGAAGCTAGCTCTTTAGGATCATATTGTGGAAATAATTTGAAGGAAACTTATGGGTTGGAAAGGACTTCTTCTTATCCAAGCAATAAAATCCCAGTTAGTAAAATTTGTACTCCAAAGCATTCTAATTTACTTTTTATCCTTGTTCAAAATGACCTCTAAAATTGAAATAATTATTTAGCAAATTTAGAAATATTTTCTATGGTATGGCATGGAGGAAAAGAGAAGAATGGCCCTTGTGGTGTGGGATCAGGTTTGTGCTCCTAAGGAGTTGGGAGGCTTGGGTTTTAGGAAATTGAATATGATGAATAAGGCATTGATCACCAAAATTGGATAGAAATTGCTTACAAAAGTCAAACCAGGGTGGATGGATATCCTCAAAGCTAAATACCTTAAGAATGGAAATAATATCTATGGAAGAGCTTAATTCCCCTTTAGTGTCCTACCTTTGGAATCATCTACTTATATCCAAATACCTTCTCATGGAGGAGCTAGATGGAATATTGGAGATGGTAGAAAGGTTGATTTTGGAAGGATTGTTGGTTATAGCAGTCCCCATTGATTGAGAACCAAAATATTACCTCCCTTGAACCCTACCTCACTCAGAGTTATGGTAAGTTGGTTTAAAACTTCATTACGAAGGATAAGAATGGGAAAAATTAGAAGCTCATTCATATTATAAACTTGGACCAAAGTGGTAGCCAAGCTTTGTAAGAACTTAAAACTTTACTCAGAGTTAAAACTCTAAATTTACATAGGGAGTTTGATACCCTTTTTTGCAAAAATAAATAAAAAAATGACATTTTACTGTGAAATCGACATATCAGTTATTGAAAGGCAATGAAGAGGTTGATTTTTGACCTCCATAATTTGGCTCAAGCCCTTACTCCAAAGATAAATTTCTTTAATAGAATTTGTGTTCAAAATAAAATTCTCACAATTGATAACCTCCACAAGAGGGGGTTGGTTATCCCCAATAGGTGCTACTTATATGAAAAGGATTCTAAAAGTGTTAAGCACCTATTTTTAGAAAATCCTTATTCATTAGAAGTGTTATCCAAGATCTTCAAGAAGTTCATCATTTCTTGGATCTTACCAAATAATATGGTTGACCCATACCTCTAATGGTATTTCTCCTTTTAGAGCTCAAGATTAAAATCTCTCTAATTGTTTAGTTTTCCTCATACTGTGTGGGGTCTGTGGAAGGAAATAAATAGAAGAGCATTATGTGACCAAAAAAGGGACTGCAACTTTAGTGGTGCCAGAATTAGTGCTACTCTGGTAAAAAATATTCAAAGCATCAATTTTAAATATTCTAAAGAGGTCGAGGAATTAGATGTTGCTAGTCATTGGGGGTTAGCTAGGGCTATGGAATGCTTAGACCATTTTTTTCTCTCTACTCATTTTTAGACTAGGTGGAAAGCGCTGCTAGATGGCTAGGTTAAGTTAAAATTTGATGGGGTAACAAAAGGCAATCCTAGTAGGGTTGGTGTTGGGGGAGTTATCAAAGACTAAGGAGGATATTTAATTTTAGCCTTTGCAAAATATTTGGGATTAGAAACCAATCCTTTTACGAAAGCTCAAGATTTATTTCAAGGAATCTAGGGTCTATCTTCCAAAGATCAATGTACTTAGCATTCGAGAAACTTGTAAATAAAATAATAGTCATTAACCTGGATGATATGACAATGTTCTATCATAGAAAATAAGATCACATTGGGTATCTCTGGATGTTTTTTGAAAAGTGTAGGGAGTTTGGCATTTCCTTGAACCCAAAGAAGTCAATATTTGTTGTTGAGGAAGGAATTCTATTGGGACACGTTATTTCTAAGAAGGTGCTATAAATTGACCCAAAAAGAGTAGCAACTCTCTTAAATATCATGTTAATATTTAACATGAAATGTTTACAATCTTTCTTTGGGAAAATCAACTTCGTGCAAAAATTCATCACGAATTTTGTATAGATAATAAAGTCTATGACTGAACTACTTAAAAATAATGTAGACTTCAGGTGAACAGACCTAGGGAAAGAAGTATTCAAAAGAGCTAAAGAAGTAATATCCCAAGTACCTGTACTCATCAATATCGATTACTCAAGAGATTTCATCTTGTATGCAATTGGTGAACAAGCAAGTTATGCTATAGTTCTCACCCAAAAGGGAGAAGACAAGGAAGAAAGACCTATTGCTTTCCTAAGATAAATTATACAGGAACATGAAGAGAGATATGACTTTATTGAGAAACAAGTGTATGTTGTTATGAAATCCTTAAAGAATTTTAGGTATTTACTATCCCCAAGCAAGACCCTGGTGTACGTGGTGCATCTTGATGTCAAAAATTTTATAATACAAGGAGATCTTGGTAAGAAGAGATTTGGATGGGTATCAAAGATCCAATAATATGATGTGGATATCCACCCAAATAAGTTGGTAAGGGATAAAGCATTGTGCCAAGAATTGGAAAGAAGGACTAGAACATATTATGTCGCTTGTCAAGCCCTAGAACTAGTCCTAGAGATCAGACAGTCAAAAAAGGATCCAGATTGGGTTAATGAACTCAAAAATTACTTCCAAACATGAAAATGCCCTGGAAATTTGAATGCTTCATAGAGGAGAAGGTATAGGCTGCAAACCCTAAAATATATCTTACTACCTAAAGGTTTGTACAAGAAAAACTTGGATGGCCTCCTTTTGAGATGCATCAAAGACGATGAAAAGAAAAATATCCTAGAACAATTTCATGGAGTTTTATCAGGAGGACACTATTTAGGGAGGATAACTATATTATAAATACAAGATAATGTGATGAATGTCAAAGGTACGTAGGGAGAAACAAAAACACTTTCTTACCTCTGATGTCTATCCAATTGGAATAATTATTTTAACAATGGTATTTAGACTTCATAGGGGTAATAGATCCAAATTCATCAATCGGGTATAAATATATTCTGACAGTGACAAACTATTTTATAAAGTGAATAGATACAATACCCATAAAGAAAGTCGACCAAGAAGTAGTGATTGAATTCATTGAAAGTCTGATCACAAGGTTCAAAATACCTTATGCACTAGTCAATGACAATGGTTCATCCTTCATTGGAGTGAAGATGATTGATTTTGCTAGTAGATATGGGATTTACCTAAAAACTTCTTCCAATTATTACCCATAAGGAAATGATCAGGCAGAGTCAACTAACAAGAATTTACTAAGGATCCTACAAAGAACCTTGAAAGACAACAAGAGGAGTTGGCACTCCCTGATAAATCAAGCACTATGGGCTAATAGAATCACCATAAATAAATCTATCAACACATCTCCTTATGCTCTAGTCTACGAAAAAGAAGTTATCTTCCCCTATACACATGGAGATACAGACTTTAAGATTTCTTGATTAGAATCAAACGGAAGAGAGTGACCCAATAGGAAACATATTGATGTAGCTGTTATAATTGGAAGAAAAAAGAGAGCAGGCTTATATACAATGCCAGAAGCACCTAGGGTAAACAAAATAATGGTTTGATAGAAAGACTACCTTTAGGAAATTTAAGGTTGAAGACCTGGTCTTAAGGTGGAGTGAAAATAAAGTGAAACTGGGAAATCACCAAAAGTTTGACTCTTTTTGGGAAGGTCCATTTGAGATAATTATAGAAAAATAGCATAATACTTTTCAACTTCAAGATGAAAAGGGAATAATTCAACCTTTTCTATCAATGGTTTTCATATAGAACTATATTTCATTAACCAAATTCCACCTGTTGGATTTTATGTAATATATGTAGCTTTAAGTGTTTCTTGTAAGATTGTCACGATTTTACGACATATCCTAATATTGTGAGCAAAAAAGAGATCACACACGATTCTGTGATATATCTCAAAACTACGACAATAGTCGACAGGAATATCTAAAAGAAACAAACAAATATGGTTTTGCGACAACCTATTTTTTAGCAGTCCAAACAGTATGAACATGTCCAAAGACCACAACTGCGTAACAAGCAGGAAAACAAGTTTTGAATTTCAAGGAAAAAAGGGAAGTGTGATGCCATAAATGCAATATCAACGATTATTTGCTAATAAAATGTGGTGCACGAGTTGAAGGAGATATGACATCCATTTTGATTCGATGACATAAGCATCCAACTACTAGAGTAACTGCATGTTCTCCTAATTCCTATGCAAACACTATATATGGTCGAGAAACCCTAACAACTTTCATTTCTTCCAAAAATTTCTTACAAAATTTCTCTCCATTGCCAAGATTCTTTCACCAAGTGCTCTCAGAGAAATTTTTTTGGTCACCATCCTGCACAAGCAAAAATACAACAATGGCATCTTCATCCTTGACCATCAATATCATAGTACACTATGAGAATGATAAGAACATCCTATTCTATGATAGAGATGCAAGAATTTTGGATACAATAATCATAGCCAAAGAAGTGATGAGGTTAAGGATAGACATCAAAGAAAGAGCTATGAAAGGTATTACTCCATCTAGTCCTACAAATTTTGCTTTCCTTTCTCCACTAACCTTTTATATCTGCAACCCAATGCATCCCTATCCCAAACTGATCCGCACAATCACTAAATATTATGATCCAAAGCAAAAAATTATCTAGACTAAAAATAGGTAGATGTCTTTTTACCCTTAGCCCAGAAGCTTTCAAAACTAATTTCACTGTGGGATGCCTCCACTTTCAAACCCAATAACTTCCACCCAGAGTACCAGGCCAAGTATTACACCCCAAGAAAATCCATGAGGGATTTCATAGAGCTACAATTAAAGAGCCCACCATCAGATAGGAATTTTTTGGAAACTCCATTTCCCCTCATCGAATTTAAAAACCTAGAGTTATATTTGATGCTAGTAGTTATAGCAAGTTTATCGTCAAATGAACACGTTTATGGTTGGCAAATTGTCACTGCTTAATTATCTCCAACCCTAAGTTCTATGATATCTCTATTATGGACCAAAGCACACGATTCATTTTATTCAATTGGCCAACTTTCATATACAGACAAGGTCATGAGCAATTAACCAATATGAAAAGGGATGCCCAAATTTCATTCTTATAGTGCTCTCCCCTGGCCTAGATTTTCTTTTATTTCATGGTGAAAGAAATGCATTTTATATCAGTATTGGATGAAGACAAAAACGGGAGAAATTTACTAGTGTATAAGTTGACCTCCATGCTTACCACCACTAAGATCTACTATATCTTCAATAGGTAATTCTTGGGACCTACCTTGAAGCTTATAGACAAAGAAATGGGTAGACTACCCCAAATGATAAGAAGTGTTCTACAAAACCCATATGCAGAAGAGGGAGATTGGTTTGTAATGACACAATGTATGGTCATCAAGTTGTATGGGTTTATTGGGAGTCGTTCTTGCTCCCACACTATGTCACAAGCCAATTGTTTGCATTGGAATATTGCAGACAAATTGTATACATAAATGATAAATTTAATACAAGCATAGGCAGAAAAGGGACTTGCCTCCTACCATTCAAATTTGAAGGTATAAATCTATCAAAAAATTGGCACCATGAACAAGTTACTCAGGTCCTTAGGGACCTAGGACAAGTAGAGTTATCGCAATGATGGAGGTATGACCCCATCAATAAATTCATAGAAATACTAAAAATTCTTAATAGAGATAAAAGCAAGAAGTTTGAGAAGACAACCAAAGAACACATAGGGCATTAAAGGAACAATCTCGAAGATGAAGAACTGGAATGACATATAGAGCAGATGCAGTCGTTGCCCCCCTAGCATGATTTTTATGAGTAGATTGCATATTATGATCCCAAGAATAATCAAGAACATTTCTTGTAAGAAGACTATCTGAAGAATGTATAAGAGCAAGAATTATATGGAAGCCAAAATACGTGCTTGGTGGGTCATAAGATATGAGACTAAGATGACCACCTCAAGATATAATATCAAAAATGATGATGAATTATCCCTTAGATATGACAGTCACTTTGATACTTGGGTAGAAACCATTGCAAATAAAATTGCCCAAATTTTTGTAGTACTCAGAAAGAGGGAACCGCCTCAGAGGAGACTTCCATGAAAACAAGCACATAAAGGAGGAAAATAATTTCCCAAGTTTTGTTATAGATCACCCTAGTTGCAACACCTTCCTCTTCTTATGTAAAGAGAAAAGCAAAATTATGCACATAGGAACAAATGGAAAAGTATGTAAAAGCATCCATTATAATGAAGAAGATGGGTTATGAAGGAGAAGGCCTAGGAAAACATGGTCGAGGAATCACTAAACCTATATTGATCCAAAAAATGCCAAATAATATAGCCTTGGGAGCAAGAACTACCAGAAGTAGGAGTTTAAGATCAACTGCCCTAACATTTGTAACACCAGGTGAAGATATTCCTCCTTTGATTAGGGCAACACAGGTTTAGACCCAGCAATTAGAATCAGATATAGACTCCAATGAGCTCCCTTTGATTAGAATATCCAAGAGAAAAGTAGAAAAAAAAATTGAAGAGAAAGCACAAAAGAAGGAAAGGCAAGAAGAATTTATAGAATAAGTAGTTACCCCAGAGTAAAGAGATGGAGAGAAATCCCCTCAGTAGCCAAATGAAAGTGCTCCTGAACAAGAAGACAGAGGGTAGTCCCCTCAACAACCATATGGAAGTGCTCCTGAACAATAATACAGAGGGAAGTCCCCCTAATAGTTAGATAAAATTACCCCTGAGTAGGAGGACATAGTTGAAAGACCACTAATCACCAAGGAAATGCTACAACCCCTACAAGAGGCTTTAGGTATGGCAATTTCTTCATCTCCTCTCCTTACTTCTGCTAATCCCTTTGAGGAACTTCCTTCCATTTTTGGTGAATAAATTATACAATCCCCTCTCTAGGAGCACACATATTCACCTCCATAGCATACATTTACACCACCATCATCCCAACACCCTCCATCTGTTACAGCCGAAACAATCCACACTTCATCTCCCCCAACTAAAAGGATTATTGCTCCATCACTCCCATCCATGGTACTGATTCATGGAGTGTTCATGTCCTCCATTATATATCATTGTACTATTTTTGTCATTCTCATTAATGGTATATTTCTAAGTTATTTGTAGATGTTCATTTCTTTATTTTCTTGCATATTATTGTGTCATTAGTTTTATAGTTATCTCAGATTATTTATCCTTCATCTTGTGGTTGTACTACCTCCCATAAAGCTAACAAATTAGATGTCTTAGAATAGCTTCTAAGCCAACCTTTTGAGAAGGTCGATTCCTTGTGAAGTTGCTAAAAATACTAAAGAATGATAAAAGGTAAAGAGAAGAGGGGTAAGGGTTAGAGAGATTGAATTAAATATAGCTTGGATTTTAGGTAACATCATTACTTTAAGTTGCATGAGCATAGACCACCTAGTATAAACAAAGTCTTATAGACTATACAAGTAATACTATGTAGAAAATACATTATCCTCAAATGTTACAATATTCAACATCGCAAGTGCTTGAACTAAAGAAATCCAAATAATTTAAGCCTAACAAATAGACTATAGGAATACCAAACATCATTAAACCTAGCAAAAATACTTTGATTGAAGCAAATAAGCAATGTTAGAAGTGTAAATATTGCGTAAAACAAATCTATAAATATTAATTGGGGTAATTAAAACAAATCTTGATTGTATTCTAGTGTAGCATAAACATAAATATTGCTATAGGCAAACACTAAAATATATAACCTCTTACAATGAGTGGTATTCCTCTGTTTATAGCTTTTGTTAAGCTAAAATAAATCTATCTACTCCATAAAATTATGAGAAAAAATGGATTTGCATGATTGGGGATGAGTTGGCACCACTCGACATCTTCCATGTCTTCTATCAGGTGGTTGTGATTTGCAGGATCATCCACTACACTTAGCTGAGGTGGTTGTCATTTTTATGCTTTGGCACTACCATGTGACTTAATCACTCTTATTTTTATTGTTGAATGCCCTTCAAGCTTATGCCTTCCTGTCTAGGATGATGTTTTGTCTTGCCTTCCTTTCAAATTAATCTTGTATCCCTTGTATGCTTATGATCATACCAAAACATTTTGTAGCATGAATTGACTTATTGTCTATAAGCTTTATACTATGTCAAAAGAATTAAAAGCTCATGCTAACATCAATACTTGAAATTTTTGGCATGATACCTTGCTTTGCATGTTGTTATCTTTTTTGAAGATTTGGAGGTGCATTATTGATGTTTACTCATGAAAGGTACAACTTGCCTCCTTTATAGGTTTGGCCTCAAGCTAGTTCAATTAAAACTTCTAGTTTGAAAGTATAAGCAAATCTTAAGCAATTTTAGACACAAAATTGTTTGCGTAAGCTTCTAGAATATAATACTTGGAAGAATTATTAGTCTAGACTTGTTCTTTAGTCTTAAATGTTAGTCAGACTTATGGTTTTTGTTTTATCAAACATCTCCCTCATTTTATGAATGCCCTTTTATGGCCACCCTACTCCTTTCTTGATTTGAACAACAATTTTGCTCAAAATTTTCCTTTCAATAGGATTTACCTAGTGTAGTGAAATCTCACTATAGTAACCATCACCCTCACCAGTCAAGCCTCATACCATAAGTTTAATAGTCATAATTATTTTACACCAAGTTTAGTTGTACCCTAGGATTATGTCATTGAAAATTAGTCATGCAACCCCTATTTTTCTCCCTATCATGGAGTAAGGTTGTCATTTTTCAGCCCTCCAAGCCTTTTCCTATCAAGTAAAACAAGTCATGTTTCAAACCTTTTAAAAGGTTGATGCACTTTAAAATTTATTTTATTTCATACAAGTTTACTCCTTGAGTTGTGATCTACTCCCATGAGAGAAAAACACCCAAACTCATTTGGAAAAATCACCTACATTCTTAAGGAGTGATTTGCTCATTAAGGTCAAGCAATTCACTCATCTTCCAAACAAATGAAAATATTTTTCTATGTAAATTTTGAGTGATTAGCTCCACCCTTCCAAGTGTTTCTATCATTTAGTCTAGGTGAATCGATCCTTAGCCTAACACTTGTGAATTCTTTTCTAAAAGATCCCAAATCCTAATGGATACAAATCCAACTTCTATAAACTACTACAAACATCCCTATGGTTGATGCAAGCCCCATAAGCCCTCTTGTTGCTACTACCACAATGCCTATGAACATGCTAACCTAGATGATGTAGTCAACCATTGACTACATAATCAAGTATCTTAAAGAGTAAATCCAAGGGAAAAAAGAAAGAAGTCTCCATCCAAACCAAAAAAACTGAAGGAGATGTTTAATAAACCTTATCAAAAGGTAGAAAAATGAAAATACAAACACTTCCTAGGTGAAGTTAGAAAGGAAGCACTAAGGAGATTTAACTTGGGGTTGGACATCATGTCCTAGAGTATAAGTTAAACCTAGACTTTAAGGTTGGCCATTAATTTACTGCCCTAGGTGTCAAATTTCTCCAAAATTATAGAAGCATGTGCTAAAATACATGATTGGAAAAAATAATGGCAAGCCCCATTCATGGGAGGAAACCACATTCTTCATTTGATAAGATAAAATTAGAAAGATGATTAATATGGAGAAAATTTGGCCATGTGGGTCACATGCAACCAAAAGGTGCAAAGGGAGTATTACCATAGGTTTGAATTTGATTACCAGAAGAACTTCTTAGTACCATACTTGAAGGACTGTAGAAATGATTGAGACTTTGAGCTACTAATGAAAATTGATCATTTTAAAAATGATGTCTATTGTAGTGTAGGGTCAAATGATAGATGAATTAGTCTATGAAGAGCACATGGAACTTGTCCATGTAATGAAAAATTATTTTAGGTATTCATAGATAATTAACTATGCCAAGTATATAGCACATCAGATGAATAAATAACTATAAGATTTTAAACTGATCAGTAAATTCACATATATATCATACCTAGTTTGGTTGATCCTAATTCAAAAAAAAGCATTAATTTCTAATGTTATAGTTGAGCCAAATGGGTCTAAACAACAATTCCTTACCTGTTATTGAGTGTATAGACGTACCCTATTGATGAGAAGGGAAAACCTCTTATGAATTCTATGACATGGTGTACCATCCCACTATGAAGAAGATGAAATAAAAGGTGCACCATTTATCAGATGAAGTCTAAAATATTCTAAAGTCTAGTGAGTTTCCTAATGGGGACTCCTATGTTGGCAAGCACAAATTCTTCATTTAGATTTTTGGATTCTCTATGATATATTTTGAGTTGTCTATATTTGTTCTTGATTACTTATTCAACCTTGAGTATGTGCAATAGCTAGATTATGTAGATCTACAATATTTCAAATGCTAGAATAAGTCTATATCCTACCTAGCCAAGAAGAATATCATGACAATCACTTCCAAGCTATAAGGACTTATTGAATCATTGATGAAAAGTTAAAGAATATGGGATTGACATAGTTGGACTTTTTGTCATGTGACCTTGAGAATTGTTTCAATAAATAACAAAAAGCTTAAGGGTTGAATACCTTTTATGTGTATGAATGAAGGTAAAAGCTCAAGGAAGAGGTCAATTTAATGAAGGAATGATTGTTGGTCAAACTAGAGGATTTGCATGGATACAAATATGAGATTGAACACTAGTATGCACACCCTATAGAATGGTTTACCTTCTATGCTAATACAAAGCTAAAATATGACTTCAACTTTCATCATAAGAAAAATTACTAGACCATAAATGCCATGGAAAACAATGGTTATAATAAGAGAAAATTCCTTGTATAGAAAATGATGAGATATGAGACAAGAATTGTGAAAATTCCTATCCACTATGGGCCTTTTGATGATCAATTTTTAAGTATTTGGGATAAAAGGCATAAAAGAAAATAAAGAGGGCTAGGGAAATTGAAGAGTTTTCCATTATTCCAACTATCACTTTGTTGGTTGCTCCATATGTATTGGCAATTAATAAGGACTAAAACTTCAATGAGTTGTTTATTGAAAAATCTCCAATATATATATAAACATAGTAACAATATTGTGTATCTTGAGATAGCCTAGATTAGAATAATCTCTAAGCTATCTCCAATCTAACTTAAGTGTAGCAACTAAAGCCTAACTTAAGCTAACTAATAATAAGCTAATCCTAACAACTAGGCTAACTTAAGTTGAATACATATCTTAAGTTGCCACCTAATAGATTCTAGGAACTAAGTCTAGAATCATATGTGAGAATAACAACTCACATATATTATTAGCATGAAATTAAACTAGAACTAGGAGCTAGATAAATAATAAACTAAGCCTAGGTAACATAAAAGATGCCCTCAATACCTCCCCACTTAAGAAGCATTAGACTCCAATGCTTTTACAATTAGAGTGGAAGGTTGAGTCACCAAACAATGAATATATATCATGAGAAGCCATATCATAGTCAGGAAAAACAAGGTTTATGATGCCTTAAAATGTTAGTGTAGAGAACCAAAATTTGGAACTAATTGCTCGCTAAGTGGTGAATGATATAGACAAGGAGTAATCACCTACTGTGAAGTCTGTTGAACAACTAAAACCTATAAATGTGGTAAAATTAGGCCGCTCAAATGTAGGAGGAACAACAGGAGGATAAGGAAGAGCAATAGGAGGAGGTATAGATGAAGGAGGAGGAAGGACCTCCTGATGAGTCGATGGAGAGATGGAAGCACGAATGTCCTTGGGCCAAAAGACTAATGTGATCTTTTGTGAAGACATAAAAAATTAGGACTGTGGAAGATTTAGAATAATAAATATCTTATTATGATGATGCATGGTGTAGGATTTATGAAAAGCATCATATTGATCCCATTTATCATATTGATAGGGCTATCCCAAAATCAATCCACAATAGTCCATGGGAGTCACATCACAAGTGATGTGATCCACATAATGTGGACCCAAGGCAAAGGACATCATACAATATTTTATGATTATAGAGGTAGAATCCACATCCTTCCATCCAAGGGAATAGGATCAAGCATGAGTCTCTATTAGGCAATTTGAGGTGATCAACTATAAATTTGGCAATCAGATTTGTTTGTGATTTGTTGTCAAAAATGCAATTGATAGAATAGTTATGACAGAGGTGTGCTTTGGTGACAAATAAACTATCATGACTACTTTTGTGGTGTAGAAGGGTCAAATTGTCCAATTGACCCTTAAGTTATTCATACTCCTTATCCTCACCTACAACCTCAAGTGGCCCATTTATGGTTCCTCTTGTTAAGGTTTTACAATCAAATTATTCTCCTTTCTAAAGTACTCAAATTCGCTTTGCCCTCTTATAATTCAGTTATAATGATTACAAAATTTTATACCATTATAAGAATAATATAGAGAAGAAGAAGGGGAGAATTTTTCTTTGGTGAAATAGTGTTCTTTGGAGAAGAACTTGTCCTGTGATGAACTGCCAAAATATGGAGGATGAAGTCACCTTGATTGTGCCAAAAACTTGTCTTCCACAAGCTATGTATGGTTGAAAGCAAGGTCCAATATTTGCATAGGAACATACATGATATTTATATACATGTGCTCCAAGAGCCCACTCTAAAATTTGAGAATAAGAGCTTCTAATTCATCCACAAAAACAAGGATACAATACCTTCTAAATTGAAAGATGTATTCATGAACGGACATGTTAGTTTCATGTCAAAAATGAAACCACTTAATAATCAATTCTCTTTGATAGTTTGAGGGATAAAAATTTTGCTCAAGTGGTTAATGCATCTTGACCTTCTTTGTGTTCCACTAAAAATTTAGCTAAGCTTGAAAGCTTAAGCTTTGTAAATGGAACTTTATCATCATCTTGAGTGTGAGTGTAGGAAAACCAATATTCCATGTCTAAAATCCATCTATTCAAGATGTTTGGATTCCTTGACCCATCATACAATGGGACCTCACACTAAGCCTTCAAGCTGGATCGTTATTGTAAATCTTGACATCAGTCGTATTTTTTACATTGATGTCATTAACCTTGTTAGCAAGGCTACTAATAACTTGGGCCAAATTTGTTTCATTAACTTTATCTGCAAGTGCATGTACAATTTGGATCAATTTTTCCACTTGGGCATCCAAATTCAAGGTCATTTGAAAATGGGTATAAACCAGGAGGGCTACCAAATCATCCCAAAATAGTACACAAGTTTACCTATGAGAAAATTACTATTATGTTATTTTTCAAGCACTTACAATGAGCCAAAAGGCTTCATAATATTTTGTGCCTTCTCTAGGTAATTACAAAGAAATATCTCCTAGGCTAAGATGATTTAGCATTTACAAATATAATAATTTTTCTAATGTTAGTGGTAAGATAAAAATTGCAAAAATATAGCAATTAATTAATTTTTTTAATTAATCAAAATTGTGTTGATTTAATTAATTTTAAAAAGGTAGAGATTAGGTTGGATTAATCCAACAATCACTTCACACGATCAAACATGTTGTCAACTTAGGAAGCCAAAGTCAAGCACTGTAAGGAGCTGTTGACAATTTTGTCACATTTCTCAAGGGGTAGAAAAAGAAATCGAATTTTGTACAGATTTTGTAAAGTTTTTCTTTGTTGTCTTTTTATTTTGAAGTTGCAGCAATTTTGGCTTTCAAAGCCACCCCTTTGTATAAAAGTAGAAAGAGAAAGAGCTTCGTTACCAAACAAGCTATAGAAAAGAGCTTCGCCAAAGAAAATGAAACTGCTTCGCACCCGAAGTATTTCCAGCGCTACTTCGGGTGAAAATTTTGCGAAGTAGTTTTGCCAAAGAAAGAGCTTCACACCCGAAGCGCTTCCAGCATTGCTTCGGGTAGGATTTGTTGCGAAGTAGTTTTGTCGAAGAAAAATGCAAGAGGACCGATGAAAAGGGCTTCGGGCCCGAAGCATTTCAAAACACTGCTTCGGGCGGAAATCATCCGAAGCGGCATTCAAAAGAGCAACTTCGCCGAAGGAGAAAAGTCTAGACCAAGGTAAAAGGACTTCGGGCCCGAAGCATTTCCAACACTACTTTGGCTAGAGGCACCAGCGAAGCAGAACCCAAAGAAGCATCGAAGATTACTTCGCCAGAAAGTTTCCAAAGCATCTACTTCGGGCCTCCTCACACCCGAACCATTTCTACTTCGACGAAAAACCTAGCGAAGCATTCACTTCGGCTAGTTTTCGCCCGAAGCATTTTCAACCGAAGTTCTGGCAGCCAAGAGAAATGAAGCATTTTGAAGGCAGGAATGTGTTTCGGCCGAAATCTCTCCGAACCACAATTTTGAGGAGGATCGCAGCGAAGTATTTCTCCAAAGCGTCAGCGAAGCAATTTTGTCAACAAAGTGGCAAGGATAAAGAGGCCCGTTTTGCGAAGTAAATATGCTTCGGCACTCCCCACCCCCGAAGCAGTTTTGCGAAGCTCAGTTTTGTGAAGTATAATCCAAGGAGGAGTTTTGCTTTGGCCCAGAACCATTGCGAAGCGAAGTGGTGAATGAAAACCTAGCGAAGCGCTTCACGGGCACACGTCCCAAGCCGGGTATCTTCCCGAGGCGATCAAGTGCCTCATAAATGCAATTTTTCATGCCCAACAAGCCCGTTGCTCATTTTTGGCAATCAGAAGCGAAGTATCAAGCCATGATGGAGAACCCGGCGAGCATGGCGGCCACTCGAGCACTGCACCCGGAGACCAAGGACGTCCAGACGGCTCATCAATGCACCTTTCCATGGTTGACCCGGTCACAGTTGCCAATTTTGGTAACAGATTTGAAAGCTCAGTCGCAAGAGCCGAGGAAGGCCAAATTCTCAGAGCTCGAGGGCGTACTCTTCTTTGCTATGTAATTATGATTCAGAGGCCCGGGTCCTCTATAAAAACCCAGGCATTGTAATAGAAAAATGGGGGGAACTATCTGCTAGAAAGTTGTTGTAACTTGATGTCCTACGATTAATACTAAGAGACTTTGAGCTCAATTCTTCTCTTTTATGCTGCCTTCTGTGCTTGATTCTTCTATCTCTCCTCGTTTGTATGTTGGATGCTGAACTCTACGTCCGGTGTGCGATCGGGGACAGTGTCCTAAAACTCGTTCTGAAGGATACATAGGAGTAGAAAAGTGTTGTATTGGCTTTCTTTTATGTTGCTTGCCTTGCTTGATTCTTCTATCTCTCCTCGTTTGTATGTTGGATGCTGAACTCTGCGTCCGGTGTGCGATTGGGGACAGTGTCCTGAAACTCGTTCGGAAGGATACATAGGAAGGTTGATACTATGTTTCTTTCGTTTTACTCTTGGTGTTCCTTGTTGCTATTCAAGTTATCTGTTAGCGATCGTGCTTCCTGTTCTCTCCCACCTTAAATCACCAATCTCTCTTCCCTTAACCCTTTTTTTTTTTATTTCTCTAACCCTTATCCCTTTTATCTCTTTCCTGCACTCTTGTCTTCAAAACACCCAAGTAGTTTAGCATAGGAGCCGGCCTTTCTCCGGAGATTGGCATGAGGGGCATCTCTTCCCTTCGGCCTTTCAATGTTGGTCCAGGTCTAGGGCACGTACACTTACACAAAATCCTTACCTAGGCGGATTTGATGACCAATAGTTTCTGGCACGCCCGATGGGACCGACTGTGTTTGTCTTAGAAAGATCCATAACCAGTCAAGGTCCCATATTTTAATGCAAAACCCATCTTCACCGGGGCCAATAGTTCTAATCAGTTCTCGGTGTGACCCGGTCAGTCTCACCTGATTAGTGGTAGTGAGGACCGATGCCCTCATTACTTGAAAGACTCTTAGCATCCGGCGACTCTGTTTACCCAAGAATATTTAAGTCGTAAAGACCAGTACCAAAAGTCTGTGCCTTCATGCAAACAAGATGGAGAGTTAAGAATAGAGGAGAGGAAACCGAGTTCTTTGAGCTAGATATTGACGCCTTCGGGGAACAATCAAGGTTGGTCACCCCCGAGTCACTATTACAAGGAACATCCTCTGTTGGCAGACAAGGTTCAACTTCTGATAGTACAACATCCAGTTTTCCTCCCAATCCTCCCAACTCTCCGAAGCGTCCTAGTCCCTCCATTCCTATTAGTTGTCCTATTAGCAGTCAAGGGGGAGCTTCGGGAATTCCTATTTCTCAAAATCTAGGAGCAAGTATGGCACAACAACAACAACAACAACCACAACAGCAAATGCAGCAGCCACAGCCACCCAGGTTGTGCCCAGCATGGGATTCCTTGTCACCACTGAATCTAGCAGGGCAAGGACAAGTGCCGCCTGCTTCCATAAAGAAGATCCCAACGTTCGATGGAACTAGGAAAACCACTCTAGAGCATATCCAGGACATAATATCTCTGGCGGCGATCCATGACATTACAGAAGAACAAATTATGGTAAAGCTGTTGGTTCTTTCCCTTAGAGGAAAACTCCTCTATTGGTAAAGATCTCTACCACCCGGTAGCATTACGGGATGGGACCAATTAGCTGGGCAAATGATAGGAAACTTCAATGAGTCTTCCGATCCTACTTCTCTTCTGCATCAGTTCACTTCGATCAAGAGACATCCGCAAGAAGAGATCACAGATTTCAATGTTAGGTTCGCTCGAACTTGGTAGAGAGTGCCAATTGGCCTTCGGCCAACCGACGAAGCTGCAACACTCTATTTCCTTCGGGCTTTCAATCCCGATATCAGTCTCATGGTAAGATATTCTAACGTTAATACCTTTCTCGAGTTGTATGAGTTAGCCAAGAGAGCAGAAATGGATTTGATAACTATGGGCAAGCTTCCCCAAAGGATGTCGACGCCCATACTTCTCGAATTCTTACAATTCCAGTATGCAAGCGCAGTTGCTTCGCAAATCTCCACAACCCCTGCACTCCCGATTTCATCTTGGAATCCGAATCCTGTCGTGTCTCAAATCACCGCCCCACAAATTCATTTCCCTACATTTTCAACTCCATAGCCCATGGTCACTTCGGCTTTTCCTGTGCTGCCAGCACCACCTCAACACCCCGCTCTTCCTCCAATACCGACGATGGCTCCATCGCCGCTCGTTTCAAAAGTCGATGATATACAGACTAAAATTCTGTAGGAGATGCAGTCTCTGAACTCTACGGTTCAGATGTTGTCAAATGACATGACCATTGTAAAGAAGAAGCAAGCGCAGCAGGAATTCCTACCGAGAAGACCTTATCCTGTGCCTGCACTTACCAAGGACCAAGCAGTCCAGCAAGGGAAGGCTTCGACGAGAAATGCTACAATTGATGAAGCTCCGAGCACTTTCGATTATGTATATTGGTGCTCTACGTGCAACGATCCGCATGAAGAGAATACCTGCACCCTGCACCAACATTATGTACAGACGTTGGCGAACAGTAGTCACAGCGGTCAAGTGAACGTCATTAGGCAGATGAGTCAGAACCTGGCAATTGGCGAGGAGGAGCCCGTTGCAGTACTTACCAGAGGAGGAAGGAAGGCAATAGGAGCGGATGCCACTCAGACGGCTCCTACAAAAGAGCAAGTTCGGCCCGAGAAAGGACAATCATCTACTTCGGCCCCGAGCGAAGCTTCTTCGCCTGCACCAGTCAAAGAAAAGGCTCAAAAGGCCTCTATCGAACCACCTCAGGCAAAAACTAAGGAGCAGGCTAAGGAAAAGCTCAAGTTTCCTTCCCTCACCAAGCGGCAAAGAGTTGAAGCTACAGAGCAATATCGTACCCGATACGAACCCAGAAAGGAACCCGAAGTGCTCAAATCTCTGGCATACAACATCGTAGAGGAATTGAAAAAGATCCCAGCCAAGATCGGCTTGTACGATGCACTGCAACTACCTAGACAGGTGGACTTGCTTGCAAGAATCATTGAAGACAATTAAATCAAAAAAGGCAGCACCGCTTGCTCTTGTGCAGACCCTATCCACATCTATCACGGGGAAGAACAGACCACCTCCGTTCTACCTAACCCTACAAATGGAAGGGTATATTGTACATAACTGCATGATCGACTCTGGGGCCGCTACAATAGTCATGCCAAGGGCAGTCTGCGAAGAAATAGGAATGGAGTATACGTGAAGCAACTAGGGTGTACTCCAATTGGATGGTACTCCAGTGAAGACCGTGGGAGTGATCAAGGACATTCCTATCCGGCTACATAAGATGCCTCAAATTATAGTTATACAAGAGGTAGTTGTAGTCGACTTGGAGCCATATTTCAGTATGTGCTTGTCAAGGGAATTCACGGCTAAACTGGGCGGGTATCTATCTATGGATTACTCTCACCTAGAGGTTCCATTCAAAGGAAAGAAGGTAAAAATCTACAATGAAAAGCCTTCTTCCTTTCTTGTGCAGAAGATGTCCGAAGAAGAAAGTAGCGAACCAGTGAATGCACTAGTGGAGGAGATAGAGCAGGTGGACCTGATCGAAGAGTCTCTTGCGCAATTGAGCTATGAAGATGAGTTCTCATTGGTAGACTTCAATGCCATGGTGGAGACCGAGATAGGGTGTTATGCGATCGCCGAGCCTAATAATCACTCCCAACCAGGGAATAGAACAAGTGCCCAGGAAGAGCTATGGAAGTTGTTCTTCGACGGTGCCCGATGTAAAAATGGCGTTGGGGCAGGGATTCTTCTAGTTTCACCCTTCGAAGAGCAAAAGGAGTATTGCTACCGGTTGACATGGAGTTGCACTAACAATGCAGCGGAATACGAAGCATTATGCCTAGGACTTAAGAAAGCTGACAAGTTAGGCATAAAGCATCTCCAAATCTTTGGAGATTCCGAACTAGTTTGCAACCAGGTCACAAATAAGTGTACTTCAAAGAAGCATTATCTAAAATCATATCGCAACAGGGTATGGGACCTGTTCGATCAGTTCGAATCTCTCAATCTACAGTCAATCCCACGAGAGATGAACCGACATGCCGATGTTCTGGCATCCATCGCAACCAGGTACTCTCCAGTAGAAGACATGGTGCACAAGCCTAGAGCTGTGAGGATGATCTACAGGCCCTCTGTCCCAGACAAGGAGCTGCATTGGCAAGTGTTTGATAACGATGAGCAGATTATAAATTTCATGATCCAAGAAGCCGCCACAGTCGAAGACCGAAGCTCTGATGAAGGAGAATATGAAGGGTTGATCCAATTGAAGAATAATCATGTCCCCAAGGGACTAATCACCCTTGAGAGCCTCTTTGATCAAAATGACCGAGCTCTCTCTCACATGATCAAAGTCCATGAGAAATAGTATCAGGATTTGGAGCTCGAACCTGGGAAAGCAATAAAGGTGGGAACCGACTGCACTTCGAAGGAGATAGAACAGATACAGAATCTGTGCAGAAAGTTTTCTGACATAATTGCTTGGTCTTATCAAGATCTCAGGGGATACAATCGACAGCTGGTTCAACACACAATCGAGTTGCAAGAAGGGGTCAAACCCTTCCGACAAAAGCAGAGGCCGGTCAATCCTAAGATCGAGGTCCTGATGAAAGCCGAACTCCTGAAGATGCTCGAGGCAAAGATCATATACCCCATCAAGCACTCTTCATGGGTAGCGAACCTGGTCCCAATCAGAAAGAAGAATGGAGATATCAGGTTGTGCGTGGACTTCCGCAATCTAAACCAGGCGTCCCTCAAGGACCACTATCCTCTCCCACAAATCGATCAAATTTTGCACTCGATGGCTGGAGCTCAACGCTTCTCTCTGCTCGATGGTTTTTTTGGATACAATCAGATTTGGGTCAGGGATGAAGACCAACACAAGACGACATTCACCACCAAGTGGGGGACATTCGCTTACCAGCGAATGTCGTTTGGCCTTTCAAATGCCGGGGCCACTTTCCAGAGAGCAATGGATCTTGCTTTTGGCGAGCTTCTAAATAAGGTTATCATCATCTATCTGGATGACATGACTATTTTCTCCCGAAGAAGGGAAGACCACCCCACACATATACAACAAGTTTTCAAAAAATGTCGAGAGTTCGGCATCTCAATTAATCCAAAGAAGTCCATATTCGCAGTCAGCGAAGGAAAGTTTTTGGGACACGTGATATCAGAAAGAGGCCTCGCCATAGATCCTGACAGAGCCGAGGCTCTAATGAAGCTTCCACGTCCCGCAGACAAGAAAGGACTTCAATATTTCTTCGGCCAGATTAACTTCGTGAGGAAGTTCGTCCCCGACTTCGCCCAAGTCATCAAGCCAATGTCTCAACTCCTGAAGAAGGGCGCCGAATTTAGCTGGACCGAAGAAAGAAAAGAAGCTTTTGAAGAGATTAAAAATTGAATTGCTCAGGCATCGGTCTTGATCAATCCAGACTACAGTCAAGATTTCATCATGTATGTCATAGGAGAGCCCGAGAGCTACGCTGCTGTCCTGACGCAAAAGGGAGAAGATGGCGAGGAGCGTCCCATCGCGTTTCTAAGTCAGGTGATCAATTCCCATGAAGAAAGATATAATTTCATAGAGCGTCAAGTGCATGCAATAATGAAATCACTAAGGAAGTTCAAACAGTTCATCTCTCAGAGCCGAGTCACTGTTTATGTCATTCACCCCGATGTGCGCAACTTCATTATCCAAGGAGAATTGGGAAGTAAAAGAGCTGGTTGGGTGAACAAAATATAGGAGTTTGACATTGAGATCAAGCCCACAAAATTGGTTCGTGGTCGTGCATTGTGTCAAGAATTGGCAAAGAGCGCAGCGGTCGAAGTGACAGAATCTCGGAGGGATGACTTACCAGTCGAAGAATGCTTCGCTAACTACGAAGAAGACGAGAAGGATTGGGTCGATGAGATAATCTGCTATTTCAACATCGACAAGTGTCCTTCGCATCTAAATGCATCACAACGAAGACATTTCAGGATGCGGTCCTCCAGATACACTCTGCGCCCTGAAGGCCTATTTTTTAGGAACATTGATGGTGTCCTTCTTAAGTGCATCAAGGACGATGATAAAAGGAGAGTCCTGGGAGAGTTCCATTCAGGACTATCGGGAGGTCACTTTGCAGGGAGAACCACAACGTTAAAGATCATTAGGGCGGGTTATTATTGGCCCACACTCTTTGCCGACGCCTTCGCAGTTTGTCGTAAATGCGAGCAGTGTCAGAGGTTCACCGATCGAAACAAAAATGTTGCAATGCCCCTTCGTCCGATACAAGTAGAGGCACCCTTTCAACAATGGGGGTTGGATTTTATAGGAGTCGTATCACCAAATTCCTCCATGGGACATAGGTTCATCCTGACAGCAATAGACTACTTCACCAGGTGGGCCGAAGTGATTCCTACCAAACATGTAGATCAAGAGACTGTAGTCACCTTCTTGGAAGGATTGATCACCAGGTTCGGCATCCTCGAAGCAATCATCACAGACAATGGCCCTGGCTTCACAGGTGCTAAAATCAATGATTTCCTCTACAGGTATGGGATATATCATAAAGTATCCTCCAATTATTATCCACAAGGCAACGGCTTGGCAGAATCCACCAACAAGACTCTGTTGAGAATGCTAAGGAAGCTCATAGAGATGAACAAAAGGACTTGGCATCTCCTTCTAGATCGGGCCTTGTGGGCCGATCGGATTTCTATCAAAAGGTCAATCAAAACTTTGCCTTATGCTCTGGTCTATGGCAAGGAGGCCATCTTACCCATCCATGTTGAGATCCCTGCACTGCGGCTGTTGGAAGCAGAAGATGGAGTTAGTCCAATGGAGAACAGGTTAGCTCAGCTGCTGCGATTGGAGGAGGATCGCGAAGAAGCATACCAGGACTTTGCTAAGCATACTCAGGTCATCCAAGACTGGTTCAAGAAAAAATCATCCGATCGCACATTCAATGTGGGAGACCTGGTATTGAAGTGGGATTCTTGGAAGGCCAAGCCTGGAAATCATGACAAGATGGACACCTTTTGGGATGGGCCATTTGAAATTATGAAGGTAAACTCGGCCAATTCATTCATCCTCAAAGATGCAGATGGACAAGTTCTGCCGATCTCTGTCAATGGTCTTCATCTGAAGACTTTCCATCGCTAAAGATAATTCTCTTTAAAAAAAATATATATATATATATATATATATATATATATATATATATATATATATATATATATATATCGTATATAATTTGCATTTGTATATACATTCTCTTCCAAGAGACACAAGAGCCGACCACTCAAGAAGTTACCACAGCCGCTTTTCTAGGAGGGCACGCAGGTACGCACTCTCTTCCCTTCGCTTCGGTCTTTGACACATCCACGGCAGCCCCGAGTGGAAGCCCTCATCAGCCTCTCCTTTCCCCACAGAGTCAATCCCCCACTCAGAAACTGCCCATCGCCAGCCCAATCCTGCCTAGCCTCACTCCTCCCGAGTCGTCTGACCAAGATAAACCCGTTGAAATCACTTCGCAGTCACCAACCCCCGTAGCCCACTCTCCCATAACTCAAAGCATAGTCCCGCTCGCCAAAGCCCCTGCTACACCTATCCCCGAGTCGTCAAGCGAACCTGTCCCTGCTAGTTCTTTATATTTGTTTACACCTTTGGCTGGAGATTCAGCTTTCTCTGAAACAGACCTATCTTCAATAAAGGAGCGCCCTCTGGCTGAAAAGCTACTCTTAGCTCGACAGGATACAGATGAAGGAGCAGAAGAGGAAGAAGAAGCAGAAGAAGAGGGAGAGCAAGAACCAGCTACAGAGGCACTCCCAGAGGAAGAAGGAGGAGAAGGATCGGGAAAAGACTCCGGCCCAATGGATCAAGACTAAGGGTCCTCCCACCGAGACGAGCTCGTTGCCCCGTGAGCCACCAAGAATGTTGACAATTTTGTCACATTTCTCAAGGGGTAGAAAAAGAAACCAAATTTTGTATAGATTTTGTAAAGTTTTTCTTTGTTGTCTTTTTATTTTGAAGTTGCAGCAATTTTGGCTTTCAAAGCCACCCCTTTGTATAAAAAGTAGAAAGAGAAAGAGCTTTGCTACCAAACAAGCTATAGAAAAGAGCTTCGCCAAAGAAAATGAAAGCTCACCGAAGTATTTCCAGCGCTACTTCGGGTGAAAACTTTGCGAAGTAGTTTTGGCCAAAGAAAGAGCTTCGCACCCGAAGCGCTTCCAGCATTGCTTCGGGTAGGATTTGTTGCGAAGTAGTTTTGTCGAAGAAAAATGCAAGAGGACCGATGAAAAGGGCTTCGGGCCCGAAGCATTTCAAAATACTGCTTCGGGAAAAAATCATCCGAAGCGGCATTCAAAAGAGCAACTTCGCCGAAGGAGAAAAGTCTAGGCCACGATTCAAGTTTGACCAAGGTAAAAGGACTTCGGGCCCGAAGCATTTCCAACACTACTTCGGCTAGAGGCACCAGTGAAGCAAAACCCAAAGGAACATCGAAGATTCCTTCGCCAGAAAGTTGCCAAAGCATCTACTTCGGGCCTCCTCACACCCGAACCATTTCTACTTCGGCAGAAAACCTAGCGAAGCATTCACTTCGGCTAGTTTTCGCCCGAAGCATTTTCAACCGAAGTTCTGGTAGCCAAGAGAAACGAAGCATTTTGAAGGCAGGAATGTGTTTCGGCCGAAATCTCTCCGAACCACAATTTTGAGGAGGATCACAGTGAAGTATTTCTCCAAAGCGTCAGCGAAGCAATTTTGTCAACAAAGTGGCAAGGATAAAGAGGCCCATTTTGCGAAGTAAATATGCTTCGGCACTCCCCACCCCCGAAGCAGTTTTGCGAAGCTCAGTTTTGCGAAGTATAATCCAAGGAGGAGTTTTGCTTTGGCCCAGAACCATTGCAAAGCGAAGTTGTGAATGAAAACCTAGCGAAGCGCTTCACGGGCACACGTCCCAAGCCGGGTATCTTCCCGAGGCGATCAAGTGCCTCATAAATGCAATTTTTCGTGCCCAGCAAGCCCGCTGCTCATTTTTGGCAATCAAAAGCGAAGTATCAAGCCATGATGGAGAACCCGGCGAGCATGGCGGCCACTCGAGCACTGCACCCGAGAGACCAAGGACGTCCGGACGGCTCATCAATGCACCTTTCCATGGTTGACCCGATCACAATTGCCACTTTTGGTAACAGATTTGAAAGCTCAGTCACAAGAGCCGAGGAAGGCCAAATTCTCAGAGCTCGAGGGCGTACTCTTCTTTGCTATGTAATTATGATTCAGAGGCCCGGGTCCTCTATAAAAACCCAAGCATTGTAATAGAAAAAGGGGGGAACTATCTGCTAGAAAGTTGTTGTAACTTGATGTCCTGCGATTAATACTAAGAGACTTTGAGCTCAATTCTTCTCTTTTATGCTGCCTTCTGTGCTTGATTCTTCTATCTCTCCTCGTTTGTATGTTGGATGCTGAACTCTGCGTCCGGTGTGCGATCGGGGACAGTGTCCTGAAACTCGTTCTGAAGGATACATAGGAGTAGAAAAGTGTTGTATTGGCTTTCTTTTATGCTGCCTGCCTTGCTTGATTCTTCTATCTCTCCTCGTTTGTATGTTGGATGCTGAACTCTACATCCGGTGTGCGATCGGGGACAGTGTCCTGAAACTCGTTCGAAAGGATACATAGGAAGGTTGATACTACGTTTCTTTCATTTTACTCTTGGTGTTCCTTGCTGCTATTCAAGTTATCTATTAGCGATCGTGCTTCCTGTTCTCTCCCACCTTAAATCACCAATTCCTCTTCCCTTAACCCCTTTTTATTTTATTTCTCTAACCCTTATCCCTTTTATCTCTTTCCTGCACTCTTGTCTTCAAAACACCCAAGTAGTTTAGCATAGGAGCCGGCCTTTCTCCGGAGATTGGCACGAGGGGCATCTCTTCCCTTCGGCCTTTCAATGTTGGTCCAGGTCTAGGGCACGTACACTTACACAAAACCCTTACCTAGGCGGATTTGATGACCAACAAGAGCTAGCCATTTGTCACCAACTATCTGCCACTCAAGAATTACCACCTTGCAGCAAGGAGAGACACGTGCCAACAATCGATGATGTAAAGACCACACGCAAACATGTCTCTGACCATCACCTAGTAATCACTGCAATAAGGGGCCTCCATCCTCTTAAGCCACAACTAAGACCATCTACAATAAATGTGGGATAAATAAAATTCCCATGAAATTCAAAATATTGTGATAAAACATAGTTCTCCCACTCACGCAAAACCCTTCTTACACAGTTGCCACATGTTGTGGCTCACATTATGATTCATCAAAAAATCCTAAGTTTCCAAATTATTAAAAGATTTTTAAGGGGGATTTTATCTTGTGCCTGCAACGCTATTCGATTGCCTGCTAGAATACTATCTACTAGACTTGTATAGCAGGGATGAAAGAAGTCAGATCTATGAAGTCTCTTCGCATGGTAATTTGCTTGCCAAATCAGTGAAATGCTTTGTTGTTCACCAAAAATAGCATTGACCGAATCTATTTTCCTTATCCAAATCATAGGTGGACCCAAACATTCAATAATTATATCATTTCTTAGAACGAGTCTACTACTGGGCAAAACCAAACTATTATAAGATGAATCAATGGCTATCAGAGTAAGGCAAACAATGTTACCTAAGCTTACGATACTTGATTTCCTAGGAAATTCTTACACACAATGTATCATGTGCTTCATCACTAGCAAAGTGGCCCAAAACACCTACGATAAAAAAGAGAAGAAGCAATCTTATTTTATCTATGCAAACGTCAAGGCCAAAACTACTCTTATCACTAGCAATAGTGGAAACTAGCCAACAAACAACTTTGAATGCTCACCACTAAATTTTGTAATAATTCCAATGACACATGTAGGCTTCTCTAGATTCTAGAAGGTCATTCAATGACCACATAAGTAGAATCGGCTATCCTAAAAAATAATCGTTGGGGATCCCAAAAGTAACCCTCCCCCTAGGCATATTTATGACACTTGGGTGGGTGAGGAATCTCTCCACCCAAGATCATTTATGATGGAGGATGCACATTCCTCCACATAGAATTTTCTAGATTTTCTTATTCACCTACCCTTGCCACCTAATTCCAAGTCAATGACTTGTCATCATACCCCTTCCCCTTTGTAAAACTCTATAATACCCCTACTTTTTCTCTCCATTTAGAAGAACACTTAGCTCCCTAAGCAAAACTTTACCCAATTTTCTCCAACCACATTCCTTGGGCACCTTGCCACCACTTACAACCATCAGCTTTCATGCATCCTTAACTAGCCATGGAGATGAAGATGATTCCCCACATTCTCACACCTCTCTTTTGAAGTTACATACACACGAAGCCTTATTTTGACTTCAAACTATTGTTGGAGGCCTATCATAATCCCTGGGATACCTACACAAAATCTCATTAGTACCTAAGTATCAAGCATATTGGTCGTCTCACCTAAGACAATCAATAGTTACCATCGTCTCACCCTAAGATGGTCTATAGAAGAGGTCATCTCACCCCAAGATGGTCATAGGCCAAAGACCAGATTGCCTCAGATTTCAGTCACCGATAGAGAAGCAAGGTAAAAGCAAATATACTATCAATTTTTTACAGTATTTACATATATTTTGGGATATTCCATTATAATTTTAAAGTTCTTTGTTTACATCTTTCTTGGCTTGGGACCAACTAAGGTTTGCCCTTTTGGTATTACTAATTTGCTATTGTTGGTTATATGTAGGTATCTCAAAGTTGAAGGTAGCAAAGGTTGATCCAAGCATGCTTAAGCTTATAAAAAACCCATCTACCTCTCATTGTGGCAAGAGAAGCTTTGATGAGGTACCATTAGTTTTATTGTTTTTAGTGTAAAATAAAATCCCTCAATCTTGAGGAATTTATGTTGTAATCCCCTCCTAGAAGGCCTCTTTGTAAAAGAAAGGAATAAATTTGTACTAAAAGATCATATATTTATTGTTCATGAGCATCGTGCTTTTCTCTTCCTACAAAATGGATATCATAGTGGGACCCTTCCCTTGACCACTCTAATACATTTCCATTATCTTTTCAGGTAGCAGTGTTATCCATAATATTATTTTCTTTAGTTTTGGTACATGTCTTGTGTGTTTTTTTTAATATATAATTTGGTATACTCTTTTGCTTACTACATTGCTCTATGTCTATTCTATAGGTGTAATACACTCTCAATATCATTTAGATGTAAGGTAGATTGAGGTCCCTCAGATAATTCCTTTGTTGTATACCTCAAATTCCCTCCATTCTACCCTAAGATGACCATTTGTCCTAACCATCCCACACCAATATGGTCTTTCCTATAGTGTTCATAATGCCATTAAATTTGGTGGAGGTCTTATGTATGCTATCAAGAAGCTACCCTCCAAATTTTGGGGTGATTGGATTCTGGATGTGCAAGTTATGCACAAAATAAGTTGGGTAGTCTAGGCCAAAAATCTTGTTTTTGGTGGTCATCGTTGGTAATACGGTCTTGATATGAGGTCATCATAGTTCGAGACAGTCACTATCTAAGATTATATGTGCCATATAATCGGATTTGTAGACCATGACAACCTCCAAAATATCATAGGCTTATAGGTCAGACTTTTTTCTCTTCCTTCTTTAGTTAAAATCAATATCATTTCTTTTGCATGATCATCATAATTGTTTTCAATTCTCATAGCTTAATTTTCTTTTCATATTTAGCATAGATGTTTGATCCTTTTAGCTTAGCATAGTTCCCCATGTCCTTAGTCTAGTCAAGTCCCTTAGCATAGTGATTTCCCATTGTTTTAGTTTGTTTGTCTTCCTTTCTTAGCATGATCTCTTTTCCATTCCTTAGCTTAGATGTTCTCCTTCCCTAGCTTAGGTGTTTACTTTATTTAGCATAGCTACTTTATTCCCCCTAGCATAGCTTATCTTCCTCTTTAGAATAGCCACTTCTAATTCCTCTAGCATAGTTCCCTTCTTCCTTAGCATAGTTTATCCTCCTTATCTTAGAGTAGTCTCTTCTAATTTTCTTCATCATAGTGGTTTAAATATTTTTAGCATAACATGTCTTTTAATTTCATAAAATAGCTTATATTTTAATTTTATAGAATAGTTTACCTTTTCATTTCTTATATTAGTTTGTCCTTTCAATTTGCATGATCTAGTTTGTTCTTTAATTTCCTTAAATTAGTTTGTCCTCTTCATTTCCATAGACTAGTTTGTTCTTCCATTTCCTTAGATTAGTCTGCCCTTTTAATTTTCATAGATTAGATTATATTTTTAATTTCATATCATAGCTTATCTTTTTAATTTCTTTGCTTAGTTTAGTTTGCTTTAAATTCCTTAGCATAGTTTGTTTTCATTTCTTAGCTTAACTTATTTTTAAATTTCATAGCATAGCTTTTTTTCTTTTCTTATCTTAGTTTACTTTCAAATCCATAGCATAGATTGTATTTCCATTTCTTAGTTTAGCTTATCTTTCAATTTCCTTAGCATAGATTATCTTTTAATTTCCTATAATAGTTTTTCTTTTAAATTTCTAGTGTAAATGCCCTTTCAATTTCTTAAATGAGTTTGTTTTGCATTTTCATAGTTTAGTCTATCTTTTGAATTCCTAGCATAGTTTATCTTTTGCTTCCTTATATTAGCTTGTCCTTTCACTTCTATAGGTTATTTTTTCCTTCAATTTACATAGATTAGATTATTTTCCATTTCCATAGCATAACTTGTCTTTTCATCTTCTTAGCATAATTAGTTTGCATTCCCACATAGATAGGGTGTTTTCTTCATAGAGTAGGCAATCCCCCACATGTCATGACCTCTATTTCTATTTTTGCAACCTTTGTGATTGATGTCTGGAGTGGTAGATAGGTCACAGTTGTGATCATCTTACCTCAAGATAGTTTACAACTATGATTGTCTTGTCCCAAGATAGTCACTTTTAGAGTGGTTTTGCCTCTGTGATTGGTTTCTAGAGTTGTTGACTAGTCACAGTCATCATGGTATCACCCTGAGACAGTATGTGATTATGACCATCTCACTCCAATATGATCATTCCTAGAATAGGACTTTCTACTTCAATCTACTCCTAAAACATCTTCTCTTTCACACACAAGTCTCTTGTTTGTTCTTCCAGTGCATTCTCTCCCGATGTACGTCCCTTTTTGCATGCTTAGGTTGCATTGTCTCTCTTAGAACCTCTTTTTTAAATTATTACATTCATTTACATAGGTTTTTATCTTTTGCACACTCAAAATCACACAAAATCATCCTTAGGATCAATCATTGCATTTAACACACTTAGGTTAAGCAAATTTTGCATTTTGCATCTTTAGAATTTCTCTTAATTTTGCATTAGGCATTTGCACAACATAAAGTAGAAAACAACAAAAACAAACTTCACACACATATTTGCATATCATTTTTCATAATTTTTTTTGTGAGGATAACCAATCAGTGAATTGAACTTCATCCCCAACCATCGTTTGCCCTTAGACATCTTAGTTTAGTATGCACAGTTTCTTGGATTTCATCATTGAGAGATTGGTTACCCTTGGTGCTAGCTCGAGGTAATATTGAGGTTATATGACCTCCACTCATGGGGCTTAATAATTAGTAGGCACACAATTGTCATTTTTGTTTGAACCCGATCGAGGGTGAAGCGAAAGCCTAGTTGGGCCAGCAGTAGGACCTAGACAACGTGACCTCTTCTTAGTGGTTCTTTTGTCTCCTTAGGATACTCAAAGACAACCCCCATCCTATGAAGTATTTTCAGCCATTCATGTACCATTCCTCATGAGAGGTGCAAGCATAAACACACCATTGTAGACTCCATGCCATCCATCCTATTATAGTTCCTAGGCTTAGGATACATCAAAACACAATACCAAAAAAAAACAAAAAACAAAAAAAAATAAGCAAAAACACAAAACCAAAACCACTCCATCCAACACATCCCAAATCACCTCAAAACAAAACCAAAATACAAAAACACATCCATACAATATCAAAATAATCATTGCTTGTTTGTATTTTTGTTTGTATTGATAGCACATTCCCTTCACAAAAAACATCAAAATCATTACCAGAACCTTCACAATTGTTCCAAACTACACCTTTGTGTCCTTGTTCCACCCATATCATCTCTTAATTCCCCTTCTATCCCATCCCTAACCACTTATGGTGCAAACCACAATCCCAACTTAGGCTCAAGACCACCCTCCCATGGACCATTTTGAGCTAGTCCCTAATCCCTTGGTAACTCCTCCCACACATATGGGGGAGATGCCCCTATCCCTACCTAATCCTCTCACCACTATCCATACTAACCCATTTCCACCTACCAAGGCCCATCCTCAATTTCCACACCCTAACCTAGACCTAGTGTCGTAGACCACTTTAACCTAAACCTCCCCTAAGAGGACCACTTTGTCCTCCTTACCTCGAACCACCTTATCCCTACTACCTCTTCATGAAACTCAAGTCATCCTCTCTTTCCTTCTAATTCCATGGTTACCACTCGAGCTTCATCTCGTAATCTCCCTCTCTCACCTCCTTTTTGTCCAATTTTTCCCCTTTCTATTCCTATAATAAGTCATCCAAAACCAGTCACCCTGCACATATTTGTTCCCTCCACTCACACCAATCCTCGTCCATCTCAATCGAGGTCCCCAACCCTTTTTACCCTACCTCCAAATTCTCTCTTAAATGGATGACATCATCCTTTCTCCCCAACTTCCCCCATCATCCTTACCACCTCTCCTTCCAACACCACTGCCTCTTACTCCTCTTCTCTCGACTCCTTATCCTTTACCTCCTACCCTTTGTGCAACCCAACCCCTGAAACCTTACCACTAACCCTATCCTCTCCCTCCACCTTTTTCTCCTCCATTTCAAGATCCCTCCCAACTTAACCCTCACCATCTCATCCAACCATCCCTGCCTATCTTGCCTACTCCAAGTCCACCTTTAATTGAATTGCATAAAATATCAAACCAACTCATAAACCTTGCTCTAAAATTAATTCATCAAAAAACTTCTCCACCACCCTTCAAATCCTCTCCAATATAATACTTCTCCACTTTATCTTATTCAACTTGACCCTCCAATCGATGTCAGCCTCCTCGTCACCCACATCGTCCATGGACTCCCCTATCAGATCCATTTTCAAGTATCTTTCAAAGATTAAATGATGCAAAAGTGATTGCTCTACCTAATATATGCTTACAATAACTCAATAAGCCTAAACCTAAATGGTATAAAGAGGATGAATTTTGCACCTATCACCATAAAAATGATCACAATATTAAGGAATGTCGATAGTTCCAACGTCTAGTACATGATCTACTAGATCACAGAGAATTAATTATCTCATCCACATAATCCCCTCCTAATGGCTCATTTATTCTTTGATCTCCTCCTATTCATTAGTCTACCTCTTCCATCCATCTGCATAGCCCTTACAACCACCAATTGAATTCATCCATCCAAATCATGCCCATCCCATACCATCTTATCGCTTGATTTGGATGACATTATCTTATCATTGTTGTCACGAATCTGATCAATATCCAACACCCATTCTTGGAATTAATGTCTTTCCATGAATATTGCTTGAGACTATCATGAGCCCTACTCTACTGTGTCAAAATGCGAAATTTCTCTTCTCAACATAAATTCTAATCAAAGTTTATTTGCTATGCACTATGTCTATGTCTGTACAGTTCTACATGCCTATGCTACATCCAGGTGGAAAATGTAAGACCACTTACAATCTATTATAGCATCATGAGGACACCTATCATATGGTTAGCTCATTTGCCAACACTAATGTGCTCAACAATCTATCAACAACAAGGTTCAAAGATATATATCCCTTCCATCATTGGGGAACCTTACATTGATTGTGCTTTGAGATAATCTCACATATCCTTCTCAAGTATCACTCTAGTTCTCGTCGCATCCACTATTGCTCATCATCATCCTGTCCACTACAAATTTCACTCTTACCCCTTCTTTCTCACCTATTTAACCCCTTCTCATATTCTCCTCTAAGATAGGATCCACTCCATTACTGTACAATCATGATTCAAGTGGCTACATACCTATGGCTAGTTCCTTTTTTCCTCTTTATCTTTATTTCTCTCAATATTTACTCTCCTTCTCCTTCCACCATTCTTCTCCTATTATTTTTCCAATAGCCTTCCCTTCATCAACCTTCTCTTTTTTATCATTTCCCTCCTTCTTTAGCTCTCATCTAGTTTGGAGGATTTCATCCTCCTTCTCTCTTCTCCTTTGGTCTAAGGGGGAGTTGCAATCCCTTCCACCTCCAATTTTGTCCTATCACATAACTTCCAACTACTCATCTTCTTTCTTTATCCTTCTTAATTTTTATTCCAACCATTCCTCCACATCCTTCAATGCCTCCATCACATAATCTCCATAATAGATTTTATTTGTCATTCTCCATTTTCATCCCACCATTCCTCAACCTTCTTCATCCAACCTCGATTCATTCTTGCTACCCTATTCATGACCATACCTTCTTGACTGGGGGAGAGTCGCTCCTCCCTCCATTCTTTTTTGCACCCAAGGGAATTCACCCTCCCTCCACAACACCAATTTCATTGAATTACATCTATTCATTTCATTTATCCACCTCATCCATCCATTACAATATTGCATAAGGATTATAACACATCAATTTGATCTTATTTTGATTCATGAATATGTGTTCTCTCATCTCAATTGGTGTAATTAATCAATGACAACATAATTATCCATATTGTATCCATTTTTGTGCTTTGCACGTTATTTCTTTTCTCTTTGTCCATCATGTCATTTTTGGTTGTTCATCATGATGTTTTTTCCATTATGTTGTGCATCCATTATCCCTCTTTCATTTTTTTATCACACACCCTAATTGTTTCCATTGTCCCAATGTCTTAGGTTGCTCAAACATGGTGGTTATTTTAGTTATTCAGCCATACCTAGTGCTCCACTCAATCTCTATCAATTATTGTCATGTCCTACGGAGATTTTGGACCTCGCTTGGCTAACTCGAGTCCCTTTCTGGGCCAACCGCATATCACATATTAATCAAATTTTGAGTTTAGTGAAGATGAATCCATGCATAACTATAGCCATAAAGTGAACGGTATCCCTTAATCATACTATCATGCATATAATTTGAACCGATCCATCATGTAAACAAAAACAAAATCAAATTAAATTTAAAAAATATCATTTTTATCATGGATCCTTAGCTATTTTAGACATCTCCACTGGGGCTATAGATGCTTAGCTAACAGTGGGGCAATATCTAAGGATTATGGGGATATCTCCATTGAGGCTATAGATTCTTTATTGGCAGTGGTGTATACCCTCCGTATGGTGACATGTCTATCACATTAGCAACCTTATTTTGTACAAACCTCTGAATGCTCACAGATGAGCTAGCTTACAATGGCTTGAGCTACGATTGGTTAGTACAACCTTTCTCAAAATAAAAAATAAACCTCACTGCACACACATCAATCTAGGAGTGACTTAATTTTTCTAGGATGGTCTAGGTCTCTATAGGACATTAATTGGCTAGTATATGAGTTTGACTGGTGCTACTAGGGTGTTTGAGTTTCCTAAAACACTTTTAGGATCTAAAAATCCTAAGGTGTCTGGGACAACACAACCTATTTGTTACACATTGTTCATTACACACCTATATTAATGTCTCTCTTTGTGTCATGTATCATACATTACTTATCATCATTTTTTAGGCTCAAACGTCACTATCCAAACCTTATGTTTTATCCCCATCACACTTATCATGTCTTCTTTTTATGTCCTTACGACAACTACTTTATCATTAATTAATTGAAATAATTTTTATTATGAAATGCATATACGACTATTCAAAAAATGATCAAATAAGTAGCCACAAGTCATTACACATCATCATCTATCATATCTGCATATCCAATCCATACCATCTACAACATCATATATATCCAACCACATCCCTCCATCAAACACCAAAATCTAAATATCCTAAACACATCTCTCATCACATCACATCATGTCAAAATTTCACTCCTCATCATATCTCTATCATGAATCAATTGATACATACCTCACATATTCATGCAAAAAAAAACAAAAAATAAAAAACAAAACACACACTTTTAAGAAATTCATCGTTGTAATCAATTTTTGCCCAACATTTTGACCTAAAATGCTCCAATATGACCCTCAACAATATAAGTTTCATGTGTATTCTACCACACACCCTTATTTTAACCATTTATCATCCACCTTTTATCCACCAGGGTAGACAACACCTATAAAATTTCTATCCCTAGCCTAGGTTTTTGAGTGAACCTGGTACCCAACGATCTACTCTAGTACACCTAATGGTTGCAGTGGCTGGTTATCCATGCAATCTAGTAGGATGATTATATTACCATAAGAACACCCATAGTTCATATAGAATCATCATTCATCCTCTTCGGCCAAGGAAAAAAACCAAATCACCCATCATCATTTGCCCCTTGCTACCAAGGAAAAAAGTAGCACAATCCAATCATCATCCCCTTGTTGTCAAGAAAAAAAGCATCATGATTCAATTCCTTGTTGCCAATGCAAAAAGCAACATAATTCAACCCCTTGATGCTAGGGCAAAAATATGTTTAATTCAACCCTCTTCTACCAAGGCAAAAAGCAAAACCATCATTAGAGTAGATTTACTTTCTTGCAATAGAGTAGATTTATTATCTTGTAATAGAGTAGATTTACTTTCATGCAATAGAGTATAATTACTTTCCTGCAATAGATTATATTTACTTTCTAGCATTAGATTAGATTTACTTTCCTACAACAGATTAGATTTACCTTCCTATAATAGATTAGATTTACTTTCCTATAATAGATTAGATTTACTTTTATGTAGTAGATCAGATTTACTTTCAAATATTTTATTGCTTTTCTAGTATAGCTTTTATTTCTTTCCTAGAATAGCCTTTATCACTTTTCTAGTGTAGATTTTTGAGTGAACCTCATACATAGTGATCTGCTCTAGTACACCTAGCGATTGAAGTGACTAGTTATCCATGCAATCCAATAGGATGAGTAGATTACCATAAGGACACTCGTCATAGAGTAGATTTACTTTCATAGATTGGATTTTATTTTATGCAATTTCCCCTTTTCATACATTAGATTTTATGGATTTAATAGATTAGTTTTTATCACTTTCATAGATTAGGTTTGCTTGCCTGCCTAGCCTAGATCTCTGAGTGAATCTCGTACATAGTGATCTTCTCTAGTACACCTGGTAGTTGAAATAATTGGTTATCCATGCAATTTGGTAAAATGATTAGATTACCATAAGGACGCTGGTAGATAACAAAAAAAACACAACACACCATCTCGAGCTTCCTTATTCCACCATCACATCCATTTCTCCCTTGCTCATTCTCCTTTTTTGTCAAGCGATTCATCATTATCATCCATTTCTTCCATCATCAACTCATCTCTTTAGGGGGTAGATAATATCCATAAAATACCTAACACTCAATTTGGAGATGCTTAGGTCTAAGAATATTTGACCAAGGCTATCATTAACCCCCTTTTGCTAGGGCAAATAGTAGAACTTATCTCCTTCAATCAAAAATCCAATTCAACCAATTTGATATGTGCCATGCCTATGTATGTATGAGTTTACATGCCTATGCTACATCGAAGTGGTAAATATAAGACCACTTGCAATCGATTGGAACATCGTGAGAACCCCTACTCATGGTTGGTCAGTGTGCCACATCAAAAGGCCTCATCAATCTATCAAAGGTAAATATTCAAGGGCATTTATCCATTTCATAATTAGGTTATCCTACATTGCTCTTGATTTGGGGTAATATTACGTCCCCCTCCTCAAGTTGAAAGTCATTTTTATTAATTAATACATTCATCATTATCCATCATCAATCCAAACGATGTCATTTGTTTTTATACCACATTGTGTTCACACACAACGCGATACAAAAAGGGGCAAATGTAGACACCCAAAATGTATCATTTTTGTAATGCCTTGAAATCATTTTGATTAATTTTTAGTAATTCCCCAATTTTCTCCCAAAACCTTCAATTCCTCTAGAATATTCCCAAACCCTAATCAAATTCCCTAAATCATCCTCTAAAATCCCTAAACCCCAATTATTCCTTAATCCCTAATCCATTTTTCTTAATAAAAATCTTAATCATCTCCCAAATCCTCAAATCCTCCTCAAAATTCCCCATAATCTTAATTAATACCTAATATTCTAATTAGATCCCTAATTAAGTCCTAAATTCCCCTACATCCCTAATCAAATCCCAAAATGAATTTTTAAATCCCACCCAAATCCCTAAAATATCCTCTCCATTCTCTATGAATTCCTCTTTCCTCCCCCTAATCCCCCCCAAATTTGCATAACCTTGTTTAGCCTCCCATTTATTTAATTAATCCCCTAATTAAGTATTAACCTCCCTTTTTAACTGCATGCAAAATCCTAAGGTAAATGTGCATTAAATCCCAAGGTAAATCCCAAGAAAATTCAAATCTGCCCCATAATCCCCATGAAATACCCTAGAAATCTCCACCATTTAATTATTAAACCATCCCATACTTTTCCCTGCACTTTTGAGTGAATTAAAAATTCACTTAAAATCCAATTCAACCCCTTCATGATTAAGCTTATTAAATTCCACATGTGCATCCTTCAGCCACCTTTGTATTTTAAGAATTTTAAATTCCCCTCCACTTCATCCAATGTGCATTTAAAAATAATTTTATATTATTTTACTCTACCCAAGGACCCCTCCCCCTAGGCCCATTTATGACACTTGGGTGGGTGAGGAATCTCTCCACCCAAGGTCATTTATGGTGGAGGGTGCACATTCCTCCACATAGAATTTTCTAGATTTGCTTATTCACCTACCCCTGCCACTTAAATGCCACATAATGCCAAGTCAATGCCTTGTCATCCTAACCCTCCCCCTTTGCAAAACTTTGTAAATACCCCTCCTTTTTATCCCCGTTTAGAAAAACACTTAGCTCCCTAGGTAAAACTTTACCCAATTTTCTCCAACCACGTTCCTTGTGCACCTTGCCACCACTCATAACCATTAGGTTTCACACATCCTTAACCAACCATGGAGATGAAGATGATTCCCCACATGATCACACCTCTCTTTTAAAGATACATACACACATAGTCTTATTTTAACTTCAAACTATTGTCAAAGGCCTATCTTTGGGAGACCTACACAAAATCTCATTATCACCTGAGTATTGGGTATATTGGTTGTCTCACCAAGATGATCAACAATCGTCATTGTCTCACCCCAATATGGTCTACAAAAGAGGTTGTTTCACCCCAAGACAATCATAGGCCAGAGATCAAATTACCTCATATTTCAACCACTAACAGAGAAGCAAGGTAAAAGTAGGTATACTATCAATGTTTTACACTATTTGCATATATTTTGGGATATTACATTAGCATTTTAAAGTTCTTTGTTTACATCTTTCTTGGCTTGGGTCCAACTAAGGTGGGCCCTTTTGGTATTACTAATTTGTTGTTGTTGGTTGTGTGCAGGTATCTCAGAGCTAAAGGTAGCAAAGGATGGTCCAAGCATGCTCAAGCTTATCAAAAACCTGTCTACCTCTCATTGTGGTAAGAGAAGATTTGATGAGGCACCATTAGTTGTATTGTTTGTGATATAAAAGAAAATCCCTCAATATTGAGGGATCCATGTTGTAATCCCCTTCTAGAGGGTCTCTTTGTAAAAGAAAGGAATAAATTCTTAATAAAAGATCATATCTTTATTGTTCATGTGCAGGGTGCTTTTCTCTTACCACAAAAATAACCAGGTAGCACATGGAGAGAAGGCAAAAATAGCCACATGGATAAATTTAGAATGGATGGTAATAGGGGTAAAAATAACATCAAGTGTGGGATTTAGGCATAATGGTGCTTGAAGAAGAAAGATCAATTGTCCTATTATGTTTTATTGAACAACAATTGAGGTTATTTTACACCATCATCACCTCTATAAGTGACACAGATGATAGGGCACATGATGTTGTATGCTTAAAAGGATGTGTTAGGGTAAAGTCACTATAGAGGTCATTGGTGATGCCAACAAGGTAAAGGAGCATCTAAATAGAGCCATAAGAAATGCGACAACTACTAAAGTTTATACTCTCCCTTTCTATCATAATTTTGAGAAATATACCCTTTATCCTTCTTTTCTTCTACTTCTCTCTTCCCACCTACTTTCTTTATGCATGTCTCTTTAATTTCCTCTTCTTATATTGCACTCCCTTCCCTTATATAAGTGTAGTCATTGGTTATTTGGAAGGCACACCACCTCCCACCTATGATAACATCTTTGGTGTATCTACCACTCCCATCACATCATTCCTATCACCCAAATTGAAAACACCACTACTCACCCATTGTTATCATACATCATAAATCCATCATCACCTCCACTGGTGTCAATATATCAATCATGCTAACATAGATTTAGTGTACACATCCATATTTCCATCCATCTCCACCCAATTTTCTCCATTGACCATGTCAATTCACCTACCTCATCCCTCAAGTGTTGCATCCCCAAGGCCCTTTATAGGGACAATGATGTCATTGATATTTGCTTTCATGACGAAGCCCATTCATACCACATAAGAATAACAAATAGTCATGAGCCTATCAATATATTCATCTTGCAACTTATCAATGCATAGATGATTTAGGACACTAGGGAAGTGTTTGATTGGATGCAATAAGAGGGGGAAATCATTGGAAATAAATCATATTAAGGAAATAATCAAACTCTCAAAGCATTAGTGGTCCTACAAACATAAATAACAAAGGGTGTTAATAAGTTTTGGTTAGAGAATCTATCTAATGAAAAGGTTTGTGTACCCACAGACCTTGACCAACATTAAATGACCATGGAGCTCATCAAAACTGTGATGACCAATCTCCGAAGGAGGACGGTTTCTTGTAGCCTCGGCTAACTATTCCTAAAAGCGGGGGGGAAATGGTGTTGAAAGAAATAAAATAAACTATAACCATATGCAATAACAAGGAATGCAACTAAAAAACCAACTACCTAACAGACCAGCTAGTTGCACAAGCAATCACAAAATACTTTAATTTAATATATTGTATCTTAACGAGACTATGAATTCTAGACAAGTAAATGAGTACAACAAAAAACTAAGATTCAGAATTATCACCATAAAAATTTAGCATGCTTAAATTAGAAATATGCAGCCATCAATACATACATTCATACTCTACAAATGAATTTAACCAGAGGCTAGACAGTAGTCTGTTTGTATTAAGATGCAATGTTCGTCTTTACACATGAATTGTAAACACCTAAGAGCCAACCAATATTCCTTCTACATCATTGTATATATAGAAATTTTAAAATCCATTAGCAGTAAGTAAAAAATATCATTGCCTTAGAAGTGGATTACTATTATTGTTAAGGAGTCTGCCAGCCTATTGGGCCACTTCAGATATATGGCTGCTCCAACTACCCGGACGTGCTGATTGACGTGTCATATATCCGCATCATATTAAGGTATGCTCCACTCACTGGATGCATTTGGTCCCTTGATTTTTTTATCTACTCATTCACCTTGTCATTTGCATGATGGTCTTGTTTGTTATAATCTTCTGACATAGGATCGTTTCCAACGAACGTTGTGATTTTTGGTTTGTTTGTGCATGTGTGAGGCACTTGCTTCTCATTTCCATAGCTTTCAACCACTTACTAGTTTCCCAATAGTTTCATCCTTGATTGGACATCATATCTCCCTTAACAGATCATTTAAACCTTGGAAGTTTCCAATAGAGTGCAATTATTTTGGTGCCCTTTCCTTACCTCTGCGTGCACTAGACCTTTGTGCGTTGTCTAGGTTCTAATCGAGTATGGATATTCTGGTATCTTTTCAGACCTGACCTATGTTCTACTTCTGAGTGTGTCAGGGCCCTGAGTGCTGACCAAATTTTGGATGGGCTTGAGTCCTCCAAACTTCATCATGCTTCATGGCTTTATATGTGCCTTTTGTTGACTCTCAGGCTTAGGACCGAAACATTGAGAGCCTACCATGCTCCAGTCAGGAATGAATATTTCGGTGCTGTAGTGATCTGACCATTCCCTTGAGCAAATAATTTGGGCATTGTTGGACTTCAACCGGGCATAATTGTTTTGATCCTCTTTGGACTTGACCACTCTCTTGACCAAACATTTTGAGCATTGTTGGACCTTGGTCCAACTTGATAGTTTCGACCAACTTAGCCCTGTCTTAGTGAAGGTTAGGCTTTAGGGAGCCCATTGGGTTTTGGTTGGGTATGATTATTTTGGTCATCTCCAGACTTGGTCGTTTTGTTCTTCTTCTCCTCCTATGGCCTGGGATGGATGCTTGAAATTTTACCAGGCTCCAACCATTGTAAATGTTCCAGCATTTATTGATGCTCGGTCCACTTTGCTCCATCCATATGTACCGACTTTCTGGTATCTTGAGAGGTTGTGGCTCTAATGTAAATATTTTGATCTACACTTAACTTAGCTATTTTACCTCATCGACTTCTAGCCTATGGATGGGGGATTGATGCCATTCCAAGATTTCGATCAGGTGTAGTTATTTCAGCCTAATGGAGAGATGGCCATTTTAGTTGAAGCTTATTTTCCAGTGGTAAGACTCGACATGCTTTCTTTAGATATTTTATTCATGTACCATAGTTCCAATGGCCACATATCTTGGTCAATTTTCCCAAGTCTTCTTCCAACACTCAAGTGAATAGTAGTGAACTCTTTGTTCATAATTGTAGCAGGTTGGACCCTTGCCTTTGTTTCAATATTTTATCGGTCATGGGTATTCAGTAGCTCATCCTCATCACTTCTTCGCTTAGCTCTACTTCTCGGTTTGAAGATAACATTTGTTGGCGATCTTTGGTTTTATTTTAAAGAAGGCAAACCTAATATATAGTTGTTGGAAGATAGGGGTGGGTAGGTGCAAAATACACCCACAAGATTATCATCATAAAGGCTCTTAGGAAGGATCCCTCCAAGCCTTGCACAAATTTAACTAACTTTATCACCTGGATGTTTGAGCTAGATTTGATACACATTAATACCTCTAGATGCTATAGTTCACTAGTTAGTTATATCTTAAAGTGGTAATAAAATATACTAAAATAGTTATATATAATAATGCTACCAAGAAACAAACATAATAAAATGTTCAAGCAATAACCCAACTTGCAATAGAAAAATTATTAGCTTTAGTAGGAGATTGAAGATCTATAGAAAAATGCGATCAAGGGAACATAGTTCCTAAAGGAAGTTACAAACCTATAAAACAAACTTGTCAAAGGAAAGAAATAGAGAGGGCAACTAGAGAATCTCCTTGTGCAGCTTAACCAAGGATAAATTTAGCTTAGGAAATAGTCGGAATAAGAGAAGGAATTAGAGTTGTGAGTGGAACAAATTCAAACCGTGTTATAGGCAAGAGATCAAGAAACTTTACTCCAAAAGAAAAATGAGAAGATGAAGAAGGGTACAATAGAAGAGAATAGACATGCCCTGGATGTCAAACAAGTGAAGTCCTCATGGGGTGACATTAATACCAAGGTGCTAAATGCTAAGGGGCACTTTGACTTTGTTTTTGGAGTAGAGGCCATCCTAGATCCAACTACCAAGATTATTTAATAAGTAGATAATGAGACCACAACAAAGATGAGATATTAAAAGATCATCAAACAACTAGTCATAATGATAGCAATGTAATAACTCAGGGTGACAAACAAGAATAAGGTAGTCAAACAAGTAAATGTGGTTTCAAATGCTAAATAATGTCTCCAAGTTTCAAAGGATATGCTTGTCACCCTTAAGAGTTCTATTCAAGATATCATAGCTAAAATTGAAGAGTTAGTGCATGTTGGGTTGTCAAATATCTTCAACGTTCAATGTAAGCTCCTTTATGAAGATCATTTACAAAAAATATTTGAAGAGGACAAGGCCAAAGTTGAGATTGATACCTCATCTAAATAGATAGAAAATTTGAAGTTAATTGTGGACAAATCAAATAAGTTGGTAGAGTAGCAGGGGTATTTCTAAGAACTTGTATGAAGACCTTGTGGGTGAAGCTAAGATTCTTATGGACCTAAAGCTACCAAGAGATGATGTATGATAGGTATTGCTGAAAATGCTACTATAAGCAACCAAGGAGGACCAAGACAATTTTATAATTTTGTTGTAGGTGATCCCAATTTCATAGACTCCATGCTCAAGGATAAAATGTAGGAATTGGGATCTATCACCAGTCAAGCTCAGCTCCTTGTGAAGTCACCATTAATATAGTAGCTTGGCTACTATTTTGGGATTCCCCAAAATATGAGGTTTGTAAAACTAAAAAATAAGCATTTGGGGCCTTTAAGGGACTAGTTATGCAAAATGAAATTTTTATATGTGATCCATTCCAAAGATGTGTTTGGCTCACATAAAAGTGAATCACTAGTTGAAGTAGGAGTGAATTGCTCCTCCTAAGGAGAAAACCACTCATTGTCAAGAAAATAGGGATAAGTGTGCATATATGTGAGGAAGATATCTAGGAAATCGACCTATTTAGAAGGTGCAAATACCCAATTTTGAATGTAGGGCTAATCTGACCCATATTGAATGAACTTTCCTTGTGTCCAAATTTAGATCATTTATTGCTTTAAAATAAAAAGTGATGAGACATCATTGAAAGTATCACCCATGCTTTTGCAACCCTAGGGGCACTTTTGCTAAAATTTTGACTTTGACCTTTCCTTCCCAAATTTGACCCCCATGGTCATGACGATGAAAGCACCATTGCAAAAGCATTACTGACAGTTTTTCCTAGTTGACACTTTTGACTATAATTTTCCAAAAAAAAAAGTTGACTTTTAGTACCTTCTAATCTACCCACCATTAGTGGACAGATCCCTAAGGTCTGATTTGTAGCTCCTAACAGAAATCCCAAATCCAAGATTTTTCATGTTCAATCTTCTTCCATTAATGACATCTTTATCTAATTTCAAATTCTTACCATCTCCATTCCTAATATATTTAATGTAATCCTTCTCCCAAGGAGCCATGGCTTCCCATAAAACCAACACTTGGGGTGACCAAATCATCAAAAATTTTACAGTAGCAAAATTTTAGCAAAATCTCTCTAGAATCATAGGAATTCTATAATTTTGCATGATAAGGTTATGCCAAAATTTTGCCATGATATTGTGAAGTTTATCCTTCAAGCACCCAATCTCCAAGCATTTAAGCATCAAGTATTTAGGCATCAAATATCAAGCATTCAAGCCTCCAAGATCAAGCTTTCAAGTATCCACAAATAAAGTATTAAACTTCTAACAAGCTTCCACTAGTATCTTAGGTTATACTTTTTCCTCTTATTTTCTTTTAGAACTATATTTCTCTTCTAACTCTAAGCCTTAATCTTGTTCCATGTTAACTAGTTTTACATATTGCATTTACATCTAGTTTAACATCTCATTTTGAAATTTTAATATTTACTTTAAGTAAACAAATATTTTTTTTTTTATCATTTGACAGAGTCTCTATACTCCTAAGTCAAATATTTATATTATTTCAAGCATTAAATTAGTTGAACTTGCATCTAATCTTGCTTTGTTATTCTTAGAAGCGAAAGTATCATCGAATTACAGGTCCAATGGTCATATTGCTCTCTAGTTTACATAGTGTGAAATCACTAATAGTGTTATTGCCATCCTGTGGCTCTTTTTCCACTAAGCATTTATTTCATGCATTCATCATTTCTATTATTTTTCTTATTTGTTTCAACAAGGGTCTGCTTATTATCCAAGGAAGCCCAACTTATTTGCCATATTAGACAAGCCTCTTTATTGCTTATCCATTCTAATTCTATTTCTTTTATAGGAAAGTGAAAGCACCATCAATAGGTGGAAGTGTCGATGACACTTCTACGAACTAGAAACACTTCCACATTTATGGCAAAAACATGTTTTTATGTTTTAGATCCCTTTTCCTTTAAATATTGAGGACTTTATCTTGTTTGCTATATGATTAGATTAGTTTTTGTCTTTGTTTATCTAATAAAATAAGCATAAAGGAAATAAGGAACTAGTTTAATTTAATTCGCTAGAGGACCAAATAAATATTCATGCTTTAGCATTGAAAAAAATTGCATGTAGCTACACTTAGGGATTGCTTGCTACATTTTCTTGCAAGCTTACCTTTGAAAGAAAAATGATCATTTACTTCATCATTGAAAAGGAAAAGCATTTTAGTTTTAGGCCTTGTTATTATATTTATATGTTGCATTGGGGCTAGAGTAGAGTTAAGCTTAGTCAAAAAAGTATCTTAGGAGAAACATAGGTGTTCTTCAATCAATCCATCAAACACTAGATTTTAGGCTAACAAAATACCCCTATCCTCAAGATGATAGAGTGGAGAGTCATAGTGGATCTCTAAGAGGCCCTTCATGATCTCCATCTCCATATTATCACAAAAGGCTTCTAATCCAATTAGAGGCATAAAGGCATGTAATATTTGGAGGAATATCATTTTGCTAAAGATACCTCCAAATTGGTAGAATTACTAGGGGTACATTTTTTTGACCCTAATTATCAATAGGAGCAATTGGGTCTATTGTAAAAATATATTGGCCTTGAGTAAAGTAGAGCTACACTCTATGAGACCCACATTGTAATTGCTCAAATTTTGAAAATATAAAAAAATTGTGAAGGACTTTTTGTTTTTCAATTGTGGCACTTCTATTTTTTATTATGGAATGCATAATGATTGTGGCATTTCCCTTTTGCCTTCTTGCCATTCTTTTTTATTTCTATTTGATAATCATGGAAGCACATTGTTGTTATTTAATTTCTTCATGCATTGATTGATCACACACTCTCCTTGCTATAACTACAATTGTATTTAATTTTATGTAGTTTGCTTTAATATGATGCATCCTTATTTTTAAATATTTTAATTTATGCATTTATTTTTTTTACTTAAATTAGACTAGTTTAGATTAATGAGAATAGTGCAGAGACAACCTAAACCTGAAGATTGATAGGGGCGCCATCTTTATTCTTCCAATCCTAATGACATATTTGTGAGACACATAAGTAGTTAGACAATTCCTAAGTCAAAAAAACCCAATATAAATACAATAAAATATTCTTCCTGTAATCACTTTAGATTCACATAATAAAATCAAAATGGTCTTGATTTTATACCTTAGGTCCTATGTAATTGGAGTTCCCATAGGTTGTATGTAGTAACTTGCCTATCTAACTCGCATGTCTATGAGGGGCAAGTAATAAAATGATGTCAAATAACATTCCCAAATTAGTATGATGTCCAATTTGAAAAGAAATATTATTATGAACATACTTTGCATTACTAAGGTAGCGTGTTGAGATCAAAATATAAAAATTTTATATTTTTATTTACATTCAACAACACATTTTCTAGTTAGTAAGTTAATTGACAATATATTGTCCCAAGAGGACAATGCATTAGGATTTGGCTCTTCTTTGAGAGGTCCAAATTTTAAACCACGACGTGTTTGGGGCTATGTTAAATTCTCTATTGATAAGCTCAGCTCTCCACCTTATGAGACATCATGGTGGGATAGATATGCCCAACCCCGAGCATAGGTCGTAGAGGTTTCTTACACTAACCAAATTAAAAAAATAAAGTAATTTAATTCACAATATATTAATACACACTTTCAAATATTATTGACACTTATTAAGAAGTCCACATAAATTCATGCTTTAAGCCATGAGATAAAAATTGTGAGAGTTTTCTAGTTAGTAAGTTAATTCACAATATATTATCCCAAGGGGACAACGTAATGGTTCAGGATTTGGCTCTTCTTTGAGAGGTCCAAAGTTTAAACTGTGATATGTGTGTGGTACTGTGTGTTAAATTCTCTATTGATAAACTTAACTCTCCACCTTATGAGAGATTATGGTAGGATGAGGATGCCCAACCCTAAACGTGGGTCGTAGGGGTTTCTTACACTAACCAAATCTTAAATAAAAAAGTTAATTCACAATATATTAATACACACTTTCAAATATTATTGACACTTATTTAAAACTCCCCATAAAATTCATGCTTTAAGCCATGAGATAAAAATTGTGAGAGCTTTGAACTTTCATACACAAACAAATAACAAATTAAATTGTGAGAGCTTTCAACTTTCATACACAAACAACTAACAATAATAAACTTGCATCGTTTCATCACATATAAATAAATCAACTAATTGCATACCACGTGTTATATTCCTTGATTTTTTTTAATTATTTACTTGTACCATCACCTTGAGGAAAAGATACTAGAATTTCTTATATGCAAGATGGAAATAAAAATTTACTTTCCTGCAATAGAGTAGATTTACTTTCTTGCAAGAGAGTAGATTTACTTTCCTACAATAAAGCAGATTTACTTTCCTACAATAGATTAGATTTACTTTCCTACAATAGATTAGATTTACCTTCCTGCAATAGATTAGATATACTTTCCTGTAATAGATCAGATTTGCTTTCAAACATTTTATTAATTTTCTAGCATAGCTTTTATTACTTTCCTAGAATAGCCTTTAACACTTTTATAGTGTAGATTTTCGAGTGAACCACGTACGCAGTGAAATGCTCTAGTGCACCTGGCAGTTGCAACGGCTGGTTATCCATGCAATCCGATAGGCTAAGAAGATTACCATTAGGACACTCATCATAGATTAAATTTACTTTCATATATTAGATTTTATTTTATGCAATTTCCCACTTTCATATATTAGAGTTTATTTCTTTAATAGATTAGATTTTATCGCTTTCATAAATTAGGTTTACTTGCCTACCTAGCCTAGATATCTGAGTGAACCTCGTACATAGTGATTTGCTCTAGGAGACAATTGCAACAAGTGGTTATCCATGCAATTCGGTAGGATGAGTACATTACCATAATGACACTCGTAGATAACCAAAAAAACCACAACGCACCATATCAAGCTTCCTTCTCCCACCATCACATTCATACCTCTCTTGCCCATTCTCCTTTTTTGTCAAGCAATTTATCATTGACATCCATTCCTTCCACCATCAACTCATCACTTGAGGGGGTAGGCAATATCCATAAAATTTATCCCAAATCAAGTCCAATACCTAACACTCAATTTTGGAGTTGCTTAGATCCAAGAATCTTTGCCAAAGGCTACCATTAACCCCCTCATGCTAGGGAAAATAGTATAACTTATCTCCTTCCAAAACTCCAATTCAACCAATTATTTATGTGCCATGCCTATATATGTATGGGTTTACATGTCTATGCTACATCAAGGTGGCAAACATAAGACCACTTACAATTGATTGGAACATTGTGAGAATCCCTACTCATGGCTGGTCAACATGCCACATCAAATGACCTCATCAATCTATCGAAGGTAAAGATTCAAGGGCATCTATCCATTCCATAATTAGGGCATCCTACATTGCTCTTGATTTGGGGTAATCTTACGTCCCCCTCCTCAAGTCGAAATATATTTTTATCAATCATATATTCATCATTATCCATCAATCTAAACAATATCATTTGTTTTTACACCACATTGTGTTCACACACAATGCTATACAAAAATGGGCAAGTGTAGACACCCAAAATATGTTATTTTTGTAATACCTTAAAATCATTTTGATTAATTTTCCAATTTTCTCCCAAAACCTTCAATTCTCCTAAATTCTTCCTAAACCCTAATCAAATTCCCTAAATCATCCTCTAAAATTACTAAATCCCATTTATTCTTTAATCCCTAATCCATTTTCATTAATAAAAATCTTAATCATCTCCCAAATCCCCAAATCCTCCTCAAAATTCCCCATAATCTTAATTAATCCCTAATCTTCTAATTAGATCCCTAATTAAGTCCTAAATTCCCCTACATCCCTAATCAAATCCCAAGGCAAATCCCAAAATGAATTTTTAAATCCCACCCAAATCCCTAAAATATCCTCTCCATTCCCTATAAATTCCTCTTTCCTCTCCCTAGCTTCCCTCAAAATTTGCATAACCTCTTCTAGCCTCCCATTTCCCTAATTAAACCTCTAATTAAGTCCTAACCCCTCTTTTAAACCCCATGCAAAATCCGAAGGCCAATGTGCATTAAATTCCAAAATCGTAAGGTAAATCCCAAGAAAATTCAAATTTACCCCATAATCCCCATGAAATCCCCTAGAAATCGCCACCATTTAATTTTTAAACCATCTCACAATTTTCCCTTCACTTTTGAGTGAATTAAAAATTCACTTAAAATCCAAGTCAACTCCTTCATGATTAAGCTTATTAAATTCCACATGTGCTTCCTTCAACCACCTTTGCATTTTAAGTTTTAAATTCCCTCTACTTCATCCAATCTGCATTTAAAAATAATTTTATATTCTTTTACTCTACCCAAGGACCCCTCCCCCTTGGCCCATTTATGACATTTGGGTGGATGAGGAATCTCTCCACCCAAGATCATTTATGGTGGAGGGCGCACATTCCTCCATATAGAGTTTTTTATACTTTTTATTAACTTACCCCTGCCACCTAATCCCAAGTCAATGCCTTGTCATCCTACCCTTCCCCCTTTGCAAAAATCTATAAATACCCCTCCTTTTTATTCCCATTTAGAAGAACACTTAGCTCCCTAGGCAAAACTTTACCCAATTTTCTCTAACCACGTTCCTTGTGCACCTTGCCACCACTCACAACCATCATCTTTCACACATCCTTAACCAACCATGGAAATGAAGATGATTTCCCACATGATCACACCTCTCTTTTGAAGCTGCATACACACATAGCCTTATTTTGACTTCAAATTGTTGCTAGAGGCCTATCATAATCCTTGGGAGACATGCACAAAATCTCATCAACACCTGAGTAGTGAGTATATTGGTCGTCTCACCCAAGACGATCAACAGTCGCCATCATCTCATCTCAAGATGGTCTACAGAAGAGGTCGTCTCAACCCAAGATGATCATAGGCTAGAGATCATATTGCCTTAGATTTTAGCCACCAATAGAGAAGCAAGGTAAAAGCAGGTATACTATCAATATTTTACAATATTTACATATATTTTGAGATATTCCATTAGCATTTTAAAGTTCTTTGTTTACATCTTTCTTGGCTTAGGACAAACTGAGGTGGACCCTTTGGGTTACTAATTTGTTGTTGTTGGTTGTGTACAGGTATCTCATAGCTAAAGGCAGCAAAGGACGATCCAAGCATGCTCAAGCTTATCAAAAATTTGTCTATCTCTTATTATGGTAAGAGAAGATTTGATGAGGCACCATTAGTTGTATCATTTGCGATATAAAAGAAAGTCTCTCAATCTTGAGAAATCCATGTTGTAATCCCCTCGTAGAGGGCCTCTTTATAAAAGAAAGAAATAAATTTGTAATAAAATATCATATCTTTATTGTTCATGTGCATGGTGCTTCTCTTACTATAGAAACAACCAAGTAGCACATGGAGACAAGGCAAAAAGACCCACATGGATCAATTTGGAATGGATGGTCATAGGGGTAAAAATAGCAATAAGTGTGGGCCTTAGGCATAAAAGTGGTTGAAGAAGAAAGATATCTTGTACCGTTATATGTTATTGAACAATAATTAAGGTCATTTTACACCATCATCACTTATATAATTGACACAAATGTTAGGTCACATGATGTTGCATGCTTAAAAAGGACGTGTTAGGACATAGTCACTATAGAGGTTGTTGGTGATGCCAATAAGGTAAAGGAGCATCTAAATAGAGCCATAAGAAAGGTGACAACTACTAAATTTTATACTCTTCCTTTTTTTATATAATTTTGAGGAATATCCCCCTTATCCTTCTTTTTCTCCTACTCTCTTCCCACCTAATTCCTTTATGCATGTCTCTTCAAATCTCTCTTCTTGTTCTGCACTCCCTTCCCTTTTATAAGTGTAGTCGTTGGCTATTTGGAAGGTACACCACCTCCCACCTATGGTCACATATTTGGTGTATCTACCACTCCCATCACATCATTCCCATCACCCAAATTGAAATCACCACTACTCACCTATTGGTCCCATACATCATAATTCCATCATCATCTCCATTGGTGTCACCATATCCACCACACTAATGTAGAGTTAGTGTCTACATACACCTTTCCATCCATCTCTATCCAAATTGCTCCATTGACCATGTCAATTCACCCACCTCATCCCTCAAGTGTCTCATCCTCAAGACCCCTTATAGGGATAATGATGTCATTAAAATTTGCTTTCATGACCAAGCCCATCCATATCACATAAGAATAACAAATAGTCATGGGCCTATTAATATATTCATCTTGTAACTTACTAAAGCACCGAGGTTTTAGGACACCAATGAGGTGTTTTATTGGATGCAATAAGAGGGAGAAATCGTTGGAAATAAATCCTAATAAGAAAAGAAGCAACTCTCAAAGCATTAGTGGCCCTACAAACATAAATAATGAAGGGTGGTAATAAGATTGTCATCATAGAGGCTCTTATGAAGGATCCCTCCAAGCCCTCCATAACTTTGACTAAATTTATCACCAGGATTTTTGAGCTAGATTTGATCCACATTAATACCTCTAGATGCTATAGTTCACCATTTAGTTATATCTTAGAATCATAATGAAATGCACTAAAATGGTTATAGAGAATGATGCTACCAAGAAACAAACACAATAAAATGTTCAAACAATAACCCAACTTGCAATAGAAAAAATATTAGCATTAGTAGGAGACTGAATACCTAAATAAATATATGATCGAGGGAACATAGTTGTTGAAGGAAGTTATAAACCTATAAAACAAACTTATCAAAGGCAAGAAATAGAGAGGGCAACTAGAGAACCTCTTTTTGCAACTTGCCCAAGGATAGAGTTAGCTTAGGCAATAGTTGGAACAAGAGAAGAAGGAATTAGAGTTGTGAGTGGAACAAATGCAAACTGTGTTATAGGCAAAAGATCAAGAAATTTTCTAACTCCAAAAGAAAAACAAGAAGATGAATAAGAGCACAATAAAAGAGAATGGACATGCCCTGGATGTCAAACAAGTGAAGTCCTCATGGTGTGACATTAATACCAAGGTGCTAAATGCTAAGGAGCACTTTGAATTTGTTGTTGGAGTAGAGGCCATCCTAGATCAAACTACCAATATTATTTAATAAGTAGAGGATGAGACCACAACAAATATGAGATATCAAAAGGTCATAAAACAACTGGTTATAATGATAGCAATGTAATAACTCAAGGTGACAAATAAGAAGAAGGTAGTCAAACAAGTAAATATGTTTTCAAATGCTAAATAATACCTCCAAGTTTGCAAGGATATGCTTGTCACCCTTAAGAGTTCTACTCAAAATATCATAGCCAAAAATGAAGAGTTAGTGTATGTTGGGTTGTCAAACATCTTCAACAGTCAATGTAAGCTCCTTGATGAAGATAAATTACAAACATCTTTGAAGAGGATAAGGCCAAAGCTGAGGTTGATACCTCACCTAAATAGGTAGAAAATTTGAAGTTGCTTGTGGACAAATTGAATAAGTTGGTAGAGTAGCAGGGGAATTTCTAAGAACCTATATGAAGACTTTGTGGGTGAGGCTAATATTATTATGGACCTAAAGCTACCAAGAGATGTGTATGATAGGTCTCATTGAAAGTGCTACTATAAGTAACCAAGGAGGACCAACACAATTTTATAATTTTGTTGTAGGTGATCCTAATTTTACAAACTCCATGCCCAAGGATAAAAGGTAGGATTTGGTATCTATCACCAATCAAGCTTGGCTCCCCATGAAGTCACCATAAATATAGTAGCTTGGCTACTATTTTGGGATTCCCCAAAATATGAGGTTTGCAAAACTGAAAAATAAGCATTTGGAGCCTCTAGGGGACTAGTTTTGCAAAATGAAAATTTTATATGCTATCCATTCCAAATATGTGTTTGGTCACATAAAATTGAATCACTAGTTGAAGTAAGAGTGCATTGCTCCTCCTAAGGAGAAAATCACTCATTGGCAATAAAAGAGGGACAATTGACAAGTATGAATATATGTGAGGAAGATATATGGAGAATCAAAATTTTGGGTTTTTTGTGGTGCCATAATCCATTTAGAAGGTGCAAATACCCAATTTTGAATGCAGAGCTAATCTGACCCAAATTGAATCAAATTTACTTTTTTTCCAAATTTAAATCATTTATTGCTTTAAAAGAATAAATGATGAGGCATCATTGAAAGCATCGCCCATGCTTTTGCAAACTTGAGGACGCTTTTGCAACCCTAGGGGCACTTTTGCTAAAATTTTGACTTTGACCTTTCCTTCCCAAATTTAACCCCAATGGTCATGATGACGAAAGTACCATTACAAAAGAATTATTGACACTTTTGCCTAGCTGACACTTTTGACTATAATTTGTCAAAATAAAAAAGTTGACTTTTAGTACCTTCCAATCTACCCACCATTAGTGGACAAATTCCTAAGATCTAATTCGTGGCTCCCAACAGAAATCCCAAATCTAAGATTTTGTATGTTCAATCTTCTTCCATTAATGACATATTGATCCCATTTCAAATTATTACCATCTCCATTCCTAATATATTTAATGTAATCCTTCCCAAAGGAGCCATGGCTTCCCATAAAACCAACACTCGGGGTGACCAAATCATCAAGGGTTTTAAAGTAGCAAAAGTTTAGAAAAATATCTCTAGAATCATAGGAATTATATCATTTTGCATGACAAGGTTATACCAAAATCTTATCATGATATTGTTAAGATTATCCTTCAATCACCCAATCTCCAAGCATTTAAGCATCAATAATTCAAACACCAAGCATCAAGCATCTAGGCATCAAGTATCAAGCATTCAAGCCTCCAAGCTCAAGATTTTAAGTGCCCACAAATAAAGTAGCAAACTTCTAACAAGCTTCCACAAACAAGGGGAAAGCAACCTTAGTATCTTAGGTTGTATTTTTTCCTCTTATTTAATTTGGCTCTCTTTCTCTTCTAACTCTAAGCTTTAATCTTGTTCCATGTTAACTAGTTTTGCATATTGCATTTACATCTAGTTTAACATCTCATTTTGTCATTTTAATCTTTACTTTAAGTAAACAAATTTATTTTTCTACCATTTGATAGAGTCTCTATACTCCTAAGTCATAGATTTACATCAATTTAACTATTAAATTAGCTTAACTTGCATCTAATATTGCTTTTCTATTCTTAGAAGCAAAAGTATCATCAGATTATAGGTCCAATGGTGGTATTGCTCTCTAGTGTAGTGTCCCCCCTGTTCTGATATTTTAATATTTGGGACACTATACTGTTTCTTAAAATTAGAAAATACAACTCCAGGAAACAAGAAATAACTAGCAATTTTATTTTTCAAATTTCTTTCAAAATAGGGTTTAGATTACAATATTTTCAAAATATAATCTTTTCACAATATATCTGCAAACCTTTGAAATATACTCAATCAACAAACATGGAAAGATACCTCTGAAAACTGATGAAGCTCCAAGTGTGAATCCTGTGTGAATTCACTAACAGAGAACTGGGGTTTTGTCCAGCTCCAAAAATCTAAGGGGTTTCGTCCTTAGCCACACCGTTGGGGTTTTTGTCCCTTTGGAGAGGAAGTCTTAGCCACTGGCCTCAAACTCCAGAGGAAATAACCAAAATCTAAAATATCTGAAATGAGACCAAGCCACCAAATAAATAGACTCCTCCACCGCAAACTCCTTTTGCACACGCAATGTGGGATAAAACATAAAACATAACTTATTTTAAGTCCCACATCCTGCTTTTATAATATAAGGTTAAAACTATATAAAGTAATTAAATAATTCCACTTTATATAATTAAATCCTTGCGCATTAAAAACTTAGCCTTATGATTAACCAATCTGCAAACTAAAGATAGAAATGGACACCCATTTCGGTGAAGAATATCATTGCACCGTCCATTCCACCAGAAACCCTAAAAAAACTTACTATAAATAGTAAGTCCAATGATCCATGCTCAGAATGACTCCGAAAAGCAAGCAACTGAAGACATACTGCATTCTGATGAGGACTGAACAACCTCCAATGAGATCCCACCCATCTGACATAGTCGTTGGGAAACCCTAAAACTGACAAGAAAATTAGAAGCATGAAAGGGACATTACAGTCCGCCCTTCCCAAAGATTGCTTGTCCTCAAGCAATTCGATCTGTATGCCAAGATCCCGCAAGAATCTAAAAAATATCCCATGACGGAGACACTGCCATGAACTGCCATCCCAAAAATTGGCAACACTGTCAAGCTTTATCACCAAACTGATACGTCGGAACCCTGTAATCCTGACCATCCCAGTCATCAAACTGAAGAGTGATCCATCACTGAAACTAAATAGAATCCTAGGGTCCCAAACTAGAATTAGAACAATACTACCACGTTGACGTTGTGCCACTCTGATCATAACTATAAAGTCCATGTGCCATAACTGAACTCTCCTCATCAACAACTCAGTAATAAATCCATTATAACCATCCAAACTGCCATACCTATGAGAGCCAAAATCTAAAACATGAAGGACCCCCTACCATGGCACCTCTATGTGGTACATATATGTAATCTCTCTGTGAATCACGATCCTAGGCAACAAAAAAATCAATATGCTCAACCAATCACCATTAGTCAGTTTTGAAAGATGAACATCATGCCAAGTGATAACATCATCATCACTAATCCGATATCTCCTAATCCTCCAAGGTTCACTGCTAACCACCTGTATGATTGGTCGGTGATCCCTGTCATGCATAAATGATATTGTATTAGATGCATTCATACCCTTGTGAGGCTCACTGGGATCCCATACCTTATGACTGTCACCAAACATGCTACTGGAATCAGGAAGTGCTCCACCATCCAAATCAAAGAGTGGATTGTCAAAAGTAACCTCTACATCCCACTCAAAAAGAGGATTATCAACAAACTAAAAATTACCTCCATTTTCTTGATATTCACCTGTAGTCTTTGAAAATTGATCTAAATCAAAATTTGTATGGAGTCTATCTAGCTCATCAATCACCTGCTAGATTTCCTTAGCTCTTTCCTCATTTTCATACTCCCTAAATTGTTCAGCAATAGCAAGGTGATTTTCTACTTATTTTAGAGCCATTTGAGTATTCTCCAATGAATCCTTAGTAGACTTAAACTTAAAGGTGAGCTTATCAACTTTGTCTTCTTTTTCCTTCAATGCAATAAGAGTCCTTTCTGCAAGCTTGATGGAATGATCTTTGTTTATAAGTAACTCCAAGAAACCTGATTTCAATTTTTCTAAAGCTTCTATGACTGTCTACAACTCAACAATAGAGATTACTCCTTCAACACCCTTCTGTATCTTCTCAATTTGAGCCTTCCAACAAAGTTTTTCAATGAGCTTGTAGGTGTTATCAAAATGTGTTAAGGTAGCAACAATCTTATCTTCACTAAGCATTTGATAAAAATCAACTTCATGTAATAAATTTTCTATTTTGCCTTCTAAATCTTGACTTAGAAAATTAGCTTCTTCTATGTTATCCACTTTGCATATTTCATGTTTTTAAGTTTGGGCAACAACTATTTCAAAAGGAAATTCATCTCCACTTCCCAAAATTATAATAGTCTCAAGTTCATTTTCTAGGCCAGCACTCTGCTCAAGAGGAAAAACATCATCAGTTGCAGCTTCATCTTTTAAATCTGTAATAGTTTCCATCACATTAGAAAAATCTTCTTCCAAAAATCTATTGATTTTGTCTACTTCAGATTTCAGCTGAGACTCATCCTCAACAATGTTTATGTCTTCATCAAATTTGGGGTTTATAGAAACTTCATCATGAAAAACATCAACATGCATTAATGAACAGATGCTAGGAGATTCATCATACCTCATATAAAAAATCTCACAATACTCACTGGATTGTTCTGAATGCATTTCCATAGCGGTTATTTTATCTTTCTCATCATCACTAAAATCATCCTAATTCTCGGTTATGCATGATACTTGAAATGAAGCATCTTCTCCAAACTCTAAGGTCTCAACTTTACTGTTGTCCTCAACTTGATTTGGCCGCAAAAAATCATTGTGCATGTTGTTTCCACAAAATTGACCAAGTGACCATTCCCTTTTGCAAGTGAAACATCGCCCTTCTCTCCTCAATTGATTTTTACTTTCGTGAGGAAGTCTTGTAACCTGTAGATCACTCGATTTTCTTTCCTTTCCTATTAACTGTTGTTTACCCTTGTCAATCTTCTTTAGGACAACAAACTCAACTTTATTAGCCGTAATATTAGCTACAGTTTTAGGATCTTGTAAAGTATTTTGTTCAACTTCTTTCTTCGACAAATTTATGAATGAAAAATCAACCTTATCCTGAGGAAAAACTAAAAGTAGAGAAATTTGCATCATTGCAGTTAATTGACTGATGGATTTTTGTATTTCACTCTGAGTCCAATCCCAATCACGCTATCTCCTAGACCAATCATTATAAGACTCCATGAATCTAAAATTTAATTAGGTTTCCATAGGCTGGCAGAATAGACTTGCTTTGAATTAACAATACCCAAAACTCTTAAAGCCCAAATCAACCAAATGGGTATTCAAATCACCAATATCCAAAAACTGGAAACCCTAGATTTGAAAACGATAATTATACAGGTTGGCAAGATCACAACTCTGATACCATTGTAGTGTCCCCCCCTGTTCTGATATTTTAATATTTGGGACACTATACTGTTTCTTAAAAACAGAAAATACAACTCTAGGAAACAAGAAATAACTAGCAATTTGTTTTTTCAAATTTCTTTCAAAATAGGGTTCAAATTACAGTATTTTCAAAATATAATCTTTCTACAATATATCTACAAACCTTTGAAATATACTCAATCAACAAACATGGAAAGATACCTCTGAAAACTGATGAAGCTCCAAGTGTGAATCCTATGTGAATTCACCAACAGAGAACTGGGGTTTCGTCTAGCTCCAAAAATTTGAGGGGTTTCGTCCTCAACCACACCGTTGGGGTTTTCGTCCCTTCGGAGAAGAATTCTTAGCCACTGGCCTCAAACTCCAAAGAAAATAACCAAAATCTAGAATATCTGAAATGAGACCAAGCCACCGAATAAATAGACTCCTCCACCGCAAACTCCTTTTGCACACGCAATGTGGGATAAAACATAACTTATTTTAAGTCCCACATCCTGCTTTTATAATATAAGGTTAAAACTATATAAAGTAATTAAATAATTCCACTTTATATAATTAAACCCTTGCGCATTAAAAACTCGACCTTCTGATTAACCAATCTGCAAACTGAAGATAGAAATGGACACCCATTTCGGCGAAGAATATCACTGCACCGTCCATTCCACCAGAAACCCTAAAAAAAACTTACTATAAATAGTAAGTCCAATGATCCATGCTCAGAATGACTCTGGAAAGCATGCAACTGAAAACATACTGCATTATGATGACTGAACAACCTCCAATGAGATCCCACCCATCTGACATAGTCGTTGGGAAACCGTAAAACTGACAAGCAAATTAGAAGCGTGAAAGGGACATTACATCTAGATTACATAGTGTGAAAGCACTAATAGTGCTATTGCCACCCTATGTCGTTTTTCCACTAAGAACTTATTTCATGCATTCATCATTTCTATTATTTTTCTTATTTGTTTGAATATGGGCCTGCTTATTATCTAAGGGAGACCACCTTATTTGTCAGCTTAGACAAGCCCCTTTATTGCTTATCCATTCTTTTCTATTTATTTTGTAGGAAAGTGAAAGCACCATAAATAGGTGAAAGTGTTAGCGACACTTCTATGAACTAGCAACACTTCCACCTTTGTGCTAACAACACTTCTACCTTTATGGCAAAAACATATTTTTATGTTTCAGATTCCTTTTCCTTTAAATTTTGAGGACTTTATCTTGTTGGTTGTATAATTAGATTAGTTTTTGTATTTGTTTATCTAATAAAATAAGCACAAAGGAAAGAAGGAACTAGTTTAATTTAATTTTTTAGAGGACCAAATAAATTTTCATGCTTTAACATTAAAAATCAAAATTGCATGTATTTGCACTTAAGACTTGCTTTCTACATTTTCTTGCACACTTGCCTTTGACAGAAAAATGGTCATTTACTTCATCATTGAAAATAAAAACATTTTAGTTTTAGGCCTTGTTATTGCATTTGTATGTTGCATTGGGGCTAGATTAGGGTCAAATTTAGTCAAAGAAGTATCTTAGGAGAAACATAGGTGTTCTTCAATCAATCCATCAAACACTAGATTTTAGGTTAACAAACTACCCCTATCCTCGAGGTGATAGAGGGAAGAGTCGTAGTGGATCCCTAAGAGACCCCTCGCGATCTCCATCTCCATCTTATTACAAAAGGCTTCTAAGCCAATTAGAGGCATAAAGGCATGTAATATTTGGAGGAATATCATTTTGCTAAAGATACCTCCAAATTGGTAGAATTACTAGGAGTACAAAATTTTGACCCTAATTAACTCTTGGGTGAATTCTTTCTATAAATAGGAGCAATTAGATCTATTATAAACATCTATTAGCCTTGAATAAAGTAGAGCTACACTTAGTGAGACCCACATTATAATTGCTCAATTTTTGGAAATATAAAGAAATTATGAAGGACTTTTTGTTTTTCATTTGTGACACTTCTATTTTTTATTATGAAATGTATAGTGATTGTGGCATTGCCCTTTTGCCTTCTTTCCATTCTTTTTTATTTCTATTTTAGAAGCATAGAAGCACATTGTTGTTATTCGATTTCTTCATGCATTGATTGATCACACACTCTCCTTGCTATAACTACAATTGTATTTAATTTTATGTAGTTTGATATGTTGCATCATTATCTTTAAATATTTTAATTTATGCATTTATTTTTTATACTTAGATTAGACTAGTTTAGATTAATGAAAATAGTGGGAAACCAACCTAAACCTGAAGATTGATAGAGGCATGATCTTATTCTTCCAATTCTAATGACAAATTTGTAAGACACATAGTAGTTAGACAATTCCTAAGTCAACAAAACCTAATATAAATACAATAAATCTTCTTCCTATAATCACTTTAAATTCACATAATAAACTCAAAATGATTTTGAGTTTATACCTTATGTGCTATGTAATTAGGGTTCCCATAGGTTGTATGTAGTAACTCGCCTGTCTACGAGAAAATTGTAATAAAATGACGTCAAATAACATTCCCAAATCAGAATGATGTCCAATTTGAAAAGAAATATTATTACGAACATACTTTGCATTACTAAGGTAGTGTGTTGAGATCAAAATACAAAACTTTTATGTTTTTATTTACATTCAACACACATTTTTTAGTTTGTAAGTTAATTCACAATATATTGTCCTAGGGACAACGCAACAGTTTAGGCTTTGGCTCTTCTTTGGGAGGTCAAATGTTCAAACTACAACGTATGTGCATGAGACTGTGTATTAAATTCTCTATTGATAAGCTCAGCTCTCCACCTTAGAAGAGGTCATAGTAGATCCAACCCTAAATATGGGTAATAAGAATTTCTTGCACTAACTAAATCTTAAAAAAATAATAAATTAATTATATTAATACACACTTTGAAAGATTACTGGCAGTTATTAAGAACTCCACATAAAATTCTCCACATAAAATTCATGCTTTAGGCCAAAGATAAAAATTGTGATAGCTTTCAACTTTCATACACAAGCAAATAACAATAATAAACTTGCATCGTTTCATCACATATAATTAAATGAACTAATTGCACACCATATGTTATATACCTGAACTATTTGCATACCACAAGCTATATTCCTTGATTTTTTTTAAGGATTTACTTGAACCATCACCATGAGGATATATGCAGAACGGAAACAGAATTTAAAAAATTCACAAAATAAAATTGTATCCAAATCTTAACGAAAGCTATATATATATTTTCATGATCTTGAATTTTGATTGGCACCATCTCCACAACATCATCTATGGACTATTATATTCTACCCATGACATGCGGAGGTATGTGCTACCATATTCCTACCTGCGCCGGGCATAATAAAATCATAGTGACATTAATATAAACATTGTTTGAGAATCATTATCAGATCATCATTTCATATAATGTACTATACCTTTTAAAAAAGTAACTTTAACTTAAACATATATTGTACGAGATCTTACATATGTTTTATTTTAAAACGGAGCGAGATTTTCAATACGTTTACAGCATCGATTCCGTCACATCATGCAATCATAGGGTTCTTTTTACTTTTATAGGCACGAATGTTACCATAGCCACCGTTTGTGGTTCTAACAGGGTATTCTCAGTGTTGACTAGACAATGATAGTCAATGATAATTATTCTTGCCCAAAAAGGAATAGCCATAGTGAAGGAGTGTTTACTAGTGGGTTATTTCGAAAGAATAGTTATAGGGATGGAGTGTTTGTTGGTGGATTACTTTAGTTCTAGTAGCTGGAGGGTCAGAAGTTTGGTTGATTTTGTCTTTAGTTCTAATAGCTTGAAAGAATAGTTATAGCGATGAAATGTTTGTTGATGGATTACTCTAGTTCTCTTAGCTGGAAGGTCAAAAGTTTGACTGATTTTATCTCTAAGTCTAATAGCTGAAGGGTCAGAAGTTTGGTTGATTTCGTCTCTACTCTAATTCAATTAACTGGAAGGTGATTTCGTCTTTACCCAAAAAAATTATAAAAACTTCTTAATTCATTAAACAACAAAAAAAAAAAAAAATTATTCTTTTCCATTTAAAAAAAAATCAAGCAAGGTCTGCTAGGAATACATTTTATTTTACGGAGGCCGGAAGCTGAAGATTAGAGCAAAAGGGCTTAACATGTTGTTAGGTAATCAATGAGAGTGTCGAACAAGTCTGGGGCAGTGGGAACATTGGGCAGCTTTAAGATTGTCACCCAGCTACGGTCATGTCATGTCTGTTTCCATGGTTATTAAGACACATTCATATGCTCTATACATTACCTTCCTTGTCTTATTCGTAATGATTACATGAGAAATGTTAGCATTTTCCATATGACATTGCCATGTCTTTTCATTCGGTGCCGCTTGCTAATTACTGCCTGGTGTAAATCGTTCTTGTTTGTGACGAGAGTGAGCGAGATCGAGATCGAGATCAGAGTACGAAGACAGTGTTGAAGATTTGGCTATTCAACATGGGTTCTGAATAGTACGATGGCCACACCCAGCCACATGTGTCCATACTTGTCTCGTTTTTTAAAGCTTGCAATTGTTATTTTCATTTCTGTTTGTTATGATGGTCAAGCAGTAGCATCTTTGTGTTGCAGTGATTACTTGTTCAAGGTGTTGCTTGTCGGGGACTCTGCTGTGGGCAAGTCATGCCTTCTTCTCAGGTTCACGGTAACCACTATTTTGTATTCCACTTGTTTATAAGCTCTGCTTAAACTACTGGGATGAAGTTTAGGTTCTATGAACTTAGAAATAAAATGCAAGTAAAACGATGTAGGATGGGATGGTTAGCTGAGAGGTGAGAGGTGAGAGGTGGGTATTAGGGTGTAATAGGTGGGGAGTTCTTTACGGCCTGAAACAGGAAGGGCCAAAAGTTATCAGAAAGCATTTTGTTAAATTTTTGGAATTAGAAATGTGAATACGTGTCTACCAGGGAAAATTGCAGCATATAAATGGTCCAAATTACCTGAGACATTTTAGAAATTACTTGTAAAGTTGATGCAGTGAAAACGTTTACTGAGATGGTCACTGTTATGCATGATGTATCTATCTGTGTGTAAAATTTGGAAAATAGGATATGGAGTTGTCATATGTGTAAGATCTTGGAGGCGGAAAATACCATCTTAATGTATAATATGTGCATTGCGTGCACTGCAGGAAATGACATGATATGCACCAGGTGGGAGTAGGAAATGTCTTCCAATTGTGTGCATGACATGTACTGTAGGCATTTAAAATTCTTAGCAATCCCCTTATCTGCTGACTTTTCTAATGAAAGCCATATTTCTGCTTGCTAAATCTTTGGCTACCCATTTGCAACTCTTTCACTTGATGGGAGTTTGATAGCCAAAGGCAACCATATTCAACATTCCATATCAATTGAAAGCATTTTGTTACTGCGTGTTATAAAAGTTCGCCATTTCCAAGCTGGCAATAGCAGCATGTTGAATCTGTAAAGGAATATCTACCATCTGTGTCAAATACTTGGCATCTATGCCTGCATTAGAACTTTATGTGAAACGTCCTGGAAATCAGAAGCAAGCATTGATAATCAATTTTCTAAATGATTTTTCCAGCTTTGAGGTCATCCTTAAATGGTTAGTCCCTTACTTGGATCCTCAAGTCTTGTTTCCTTTTTTAATTGTCGTCTTAGAAATTGATGCTAAACAGTTGGGACTTTTTAGTTCCTTCTTGTAGAAGCCAACATCAAATCATCTTGTGTACGAGGAGTCTATTTCTACAATATCTTAGTTTGTTCCTTGGCCTAAATACCTTGATTTTGTAGAGCCTATTCATCCGTATTCTTCTCAGCTATGTGATACTTGTCAATATTCTGTTCTGAATTAAGATTTTGCTCTGAATCTATGTCTTGATCTTTAGTATCTTCCTAAATATTTTTCTGAACTACCATTTTAGGACTAATATTCATTTTCCTCTTCCTCCTTGCATCGGCCTTATCAAAATCCTTATTGTTGGGAATATCCTTCTCTTTTTATTGTATGTGTGTTTATCTTGCCTGCAATAGCCTTCTTTTGCTTATTGTGATTGGCATCTTCCCCATTATAAGATCCACTATTATTGTTTTCTGCTGTAGCCGAAACTCTGGAGGGATTTTCATTTTGTGTAGGGGGCAGTTCTCTTTTGAAGGTTTTGCTTCACCCTTACTGTCTTTAGCTGTTCTCAGATAGAAAGCTTCTTGGCTTTATTTGAAAAGGACTCCTCAGCTTTGTCTACATATTCAGTTATTCTAGAATCTGCCACAACAGGTCCCTGATTTTCCTCATCTTTCATTTGTTATTGAATTCTTTTTTTTTTTAATAGGTTGAAAAGCTGGGGGCACATCGGGGTCATCCTCCCCGTGAATTGAACATGGGTCTCCGCTAGGAGACCCCAATGCTTTTTACCATTGTGGTGTCCCTGTTGGGACATTTGTTGTTGAATTGTAATCTGAATAAAATTGGTTCATTGCAAAGCTACTCTAAATACTAATTCTTCTTGTTAAATGACTGAGGCCAGGGTCTTTCATTTATTTTTATTTTGTTTTCCTTTGTTTTTCTTTCTTCAGACCCTCTTATTGTCTACTACAAGGCTCATAATTGAATATATTTTTTGGAGTACTATAGACCTATTTCGGTTATTTGTGATATTAATAGACTTTCTTTCTTTCTGATCTTTTCTTAGGAGAAATGTGCAACCTGCTATCAAATCTTCCACTGCATTTACTATGTCCTAAAATGAAAGACAAATTTCATATGCTACTGTAAATGATAGTTCTACCTTATTGGATTTTTTTTGAATTTAGGAAAAAATAATATAAGTTCTGCATTTTTTGCTTGACTTAAACAAATGAATACCCCGAGTCTAACTGAAAAAAAAAACAAAAAATAACAAACCCTTAAGATATTTGACATCAAACTTGTGAACTTCTTCCACCTCTTGCAAATTCCATGAAGAGAAGTTAACCATCAACCTAACTTTGGAACGAAATTGGGTTAATCTGTGAATCCATAAACTTGAATATCTCATTTGACACTAAGAATAAACTGGTTACTGTAACCTTGCAGGTCTTGAAATTGTTTTTTTGATATCGTGGAAAAATCCTGTTTTGGCAATCCTTGCATAACGATAATTATGAAAAAATCATAAACAAGTCCCATAGTGTTGAGACTCTCTTGGAGTCTGAATATACCAGCAAGTCTGTTGGACGAGTGAACCTGACCGAGTCTATTGACCCTAGTCGACTCTCTTTCCATAAAATCTAATATATTTTACTGTGGTTATGTTCTTTCTTATTTGTCCAGTCATTGCTATATTTTCCCCAGAGTTCTAACCTGAGTTTGAGTCCAGGTTTTAAAAAACAAGCTTGCCAAGTCTAAGTCTTGATACTATGAATGATAAATGAAATGGAGATGGGCCTTCCAATGCCCTTTCTAGAACGTGGGTTATCATTATTAGCATGACCTATCTAACAATTGTTAGTATCACGTGTGTGACTTCTTTGCTTGGCTTTTGTTGCACAAAGGCATAATTCAAGTATGAATTTTATATAAAATGTTCCTATGTTCTGCACTTTGTCGAGCGGCTTTGCCAAACTTTACTGCTGATCTTGGACCACTCTAGAATATTAGGGATTTGTTTCCCTCCTAACATGAAATATGCTTCACTGTAGTGAATAATATTTCTTCCCCATTGTACAAAGCATTTTGATAGCCTCATAGTAAGAACCCCACACGACAAAGACTAGAAAAACAAGAAAAACTTGACCGGAAACATAATAATAAGATTCTTGAGATAGAAGATTTTAATTTAAACAATAAATCAGTATAAATAATGGACGTTATTATTTTTACTTATTACCTATAACACAATGGATATTGCTAAATATGTCCGAGTTCTCAATATTTTAAATTCATCCAAAGTTAGATTGTAGTATCCAAAAAAATATTTAAACTAGAATCATTACAAACAACAAGCACAAATAGATGCCAAAGAAGTGTTTTCATCTTTTCCAAATCCGGAGGGGGTTTCCATCCTCTTCGGTGCATGGGGTTTTCATCCCAATTTCTTCCCAAGAAAGAAATCTCCAAGTTCTTTTCATAATGATAAAAAATGAGTGCAATACATCAATATATAGCCCTTTTGAGCAAGTCTATTCACCTCTTTACTATATGTGGGATTAACAATTTATTATGTAGGGACCCTATAGATCACTTAACACTGGCTCATCAAGCTACTTTATAAGTACCTTGTTAATTAAATTTAGTAAATTTGAGGACATTACAAATCTACCTTATTGGAAATTGCTCGTATCAAGCAATCAACCCTTTGCCAACTGTGGATGCTATAGAATGTCTTCATGCTCCCAAGTGGCATCCTTATCTAGTAATCCCTTCCATTGAATTAGGGACTCTCGGATGACTCAGTTCCATAGCTGCTTCTCTTTTTGTTCTAGTACATGTTCGAGTATTAATTCAAGCTTTCCTTCATTGTCTATAGGCGGTAATTCGGAGGAAGCTTGGACCTGCAGTTCAATTGCCTTCTTCATTATGGATACATGAAATATGCCGTACAATCTCAAACCCATAGGCAAATCTAACTTGTAGGCGACCTCACCCACATGTGTCACCTTATATGGACCATAAAAACGTGTTTACAACTTTTTGTTGCCAACTTTCTTCAATGAAGTTTGTCTATATGGATGGAGTCAAAGGTATTCCATGTCTCCCATGTCAAAGATCCTCTCTATTGTGTGTTAATCAACAAAAAGTATTTTGTCGATGCTAGGCCTCTCTAATGTGCTTTTGTAAAGATGATATCAATTACTAATGATCCTCCAAAGTAGTCAAGGTTGTAGGGGCTCAAGAGTTTGTTAAGGCAAAGTCTATTTGTGAAGGAGCATCATATCCATATAAAGCCTGAAACAGTGCCATCTGATTATCGACATGGAAGGTAGCGTTATAGCAAAACTTTGCTAATATAGCCACTTCACCAGTGTTTGCTGATCTTAACAATAGCAACGAGGATATCCCTTTGCCCATTTATTGACTATTTTAGGTTGCCCATCTGTTTGGGGGTGGGAATTGGTTGGGTAGTCAATTTTGTGCCTACCAAACAAAAACGTACCTACTAAAATATTCCCATTAACCTTGAATCTCTATCACTCACAATCGATTTGGGCAACCCATGAAGCCTAAAAATCTCTCGAAAGAACAACTCAACCACTTGTGGATCCTTCACATCAACTATGGTCGGTAGGAAATGGACTTTTTTGGTGAGTCTATCCATGATCACCAAAATGCAAACATGACCTATAGACTTTAGAAGTCTTGTAACAAAATCCATGGAATTGTACTCCTATTTTTCTCCTGCAATGGGGAGAGGCTATAGTAGACTTAGTTGAAAGGAAGTTTCTTGAGGCTATAATGGATTTCCTTGGAAGAGTTTTCCTCCTTTTCTATCTTGTATCTCTTTTCATAAGTATAAAAGGTGTACAAACCCTTGGCCTTAAGATGTCTTTGGAAGTACCCCTTAGGATCATAGGATCAGATAGACATCCTTCAGCTGTTTGAGTCCCATGCTCCTTAGCTTTTCTTTGATAATTGAATTGAACTTTTGCAACTTTGGGGTAATTTGCATGATTGCTTGAGGGGGTAGAATGTTGCCTTTTTCTGTCCCCTAAAATATTTTTGATTTACATAATCCAGTTGTCTCACATATTCCAGATTGAACAAATATTTTGGCATGTATGCGAGCAACTCAAAAGGCATGCCCAAGAAACTAATCAAGCAAATAAAAGACCTGCTCCTCCCTAAGTAAAAGTCTTCGTTCGGCCATTCCTTGGACTTTAGTAGGTTTCGGGCCTCCTCAAAGAGTCTTGGAACCCTTCCCTTCAATTTCACCAAGATGGGGTGGTAAACTGCATCATAGAAATGGTAGGATGTCTTTCCCACTTCTCGTAATGACATGCCCGTGCAATCCACTATAGAGAGCGGTTTATTGTCTGGCCCAATTTGGTTCAATTACAGGGAAGGGAACCACTCTTTCTTCTGCAACAAGATTAACTAGGCTAGGTATGACATATAAGTGAATTTTTTGTCATCCTTAAATTTCTTCAGTTGCTTGTTCATCTGGTTGGCAATTTATCTTGCACAGTCGATCATTTGCGAGTGGCCTAGGTAGTTCTCAACCACATGGAGGAGTGCAATGTGTTCTTCATAGATTTGTGCATCTATCTTCTCCCCAAGCACAACTGCAATCTCTGATAACACCAGTTGGACGTCAACTCTAACTCTAGCGGGATGCTAAAGTCAAGGGCCTTGTTTGGATCTCTAAGATGTAGTACTAGGAAGTCCCTCCAATAGTCTTGGTCAAAACGATAGTAGTAGTCCTTTTGTGCTTTGGGGTTGCAATTGACCCACCTTGTTGGATCCTTTGCCACATTAAGCATCTTCCTGATATCCTCTTCCCAAATGTAAGACTTCTCCCACTATGGTGGCATGATGCTCCAACCTTAAAATTGCGTGTTTCGTCACATGCTTCCACCAGTTTTGGGTAGTTCCAAACCTAGGGCACTGGGTTCATCACTTGTCTAGAGGTCCACACTTGGCTTATGCTCCAAGAATCTGCTCGGGCCCCAGATGGAACCTTCTTAATGCTTTCCTTTTGACCTCGCTAGGGAGTGTTGAAATCTCCCCTCCACCCTTCTATATGGTCCATTGAACATTGTAGGCACTGGTTTTGGACCTCACAAGAAGTAGTGAACATAGTAGGAATAAGTGCAAAATGCACTAAGTGTAAATAAATTGTAATGAAATGTGAGTCAAATACATGTGAAATGCAAATGCAAATGTAAATGAAATGTCAATGTAATGCAATTTAATCGCGTGTTTGATAAATTGCAATAGACAATAGTATGCATTGAGGGTGCCATGTGAACGCTCGAATGGGGAGACGATTGGGTGATGAGGTGTCCTGGAAGCCATTGTTGGCAACGATCAAGACACAAGCATAAATAGATCCCCCCCTCCTTCATTCAAGAGAATCGAGACTATCTCCTATGTGGAGACAACATCTATCTATGCTAGGATCTAGAGGTAATTATGGAATGTGTAAGCAGTGTAGCATGTATGTAGATGAGTGTGTATGAGCGGATGTAGATCTATATGCTAGGAGAGAATTTGTGTGCATTGTATTGTTGTACGAGACCTTGTAATGCCATGCAATTAAGTAATGAAAATGACTCATTTTCTATCCATGATGTGTGTAAGCTGTGTATAATATGATTGCCATTGGTAGTTAGTTGTTGTGTTGGATTCTGTGTGTAGGTATCATTGTTGTAGTTAGAGCGTGGAATAGGGGAGTTGCAATCTAGAATGCTGTACGAGTGGAATTGTTGAGGTCGTTGTTCCAATTGTGTTGAGCATACCGTTCTAGTAGATTAATTGTGGTCGTTCTAGTGCAAGTTGCCGTTCTAGTAGTGTGGAGCACTTGCCTTTCTAGTAGAGTTGATCCCGCCATTCTATCAAGTGCCGTTCTAGTACTTGCCATTCCAACACATTGCAGTTCTAGTGGAAGTGTCGTCCCAGTACTTGTCGTTCTAGCACATTGTCATACGAGTCAAGTGTTGATGCCATTCAAGTGTAGAATGTTGAGTAGAACTGCATTGACTGCAGTCTTGTTTGGCCTCTAATCTGTCATCTTTGTAGGCACTAGTTATGGACCTCACAAGAAGTAGTGAACATAGTAGGAATAAGTGCAAAATGCACTAAGTGTAAATAAATTGTAATGAAATGTAAATGTAAATGTGAGTCAAATGCATGTGAAATGCAAATGCAAATGTAATGCAATTTAATCGTGTGTTTGATAAATTTCAATAGACTATAGTATGCATTAAGGGTGCTATGTGAACGTCTGAATGAGGAGATGGTTGGGTGATGAGGTGTCCTGAAAGCCGTTGTTGGCAATGGTTAGGACACAAGCATAAATAGACCCCCCATCCTTCATTCGAGACTATCACTCATGCGGAGACAACATCAATCTATGCTAGGATCTAGAGGTAATCATGGAATGTTTAGATAGTGTAGCATGTATGTGAATGAGTGTGTATGAGCGGATGTAGATCCATGTGCTAGGAGAAAAACTGTGTGCATTGTATTGCCGTATGAGACCCTATAATGTCGTACAATTAAGTAATGCAAGTTACTCAATTTCTATCCATGATGTGTATAATTTGTGTACAATATGATTGCCATTGGTAGTTGGTAGTTGTGTGTTGGATTCTGTGTGTAGGTATCACTGTTGCAGTCAGAGCATGGAACAGGAGAGTTGCAGTTTAGAACGTCGTATGAGTGGAACTGTTGAGGTTGTTGTTTCAATTGTGTTGAGCACGCTGTTCTAGTGATTGGCTGTGGTCGTTCTAGTGCAAGTTGTCGTTCCAGTAGCGTGGAGCACTTGCCATTCTAGTAGAGTTGATCTCGTTGTTCTAGCAAGTGCCATTCTAGCACTTGTTGTTCCAACATACTGCCGTTCTAGTGCAATTGCCTTTCTAGTCCAAGTGTCGTTCTAGTGGAAGTTCCGTTTTAGTGCTTGCCATTCTAGCACATTGCCATACGAGGCAAGTGTTGATGTTGTTCAAGTGCAGAATGTTGAGCAGATTGCATTGGCTGCAGTCTAGTTTGGCCTCTAATTTGTCATCTTTGTAGGCACTGGTTCTGGACCTCGCAAGTAGTGAACATAGTAGGAATAAGTGCAAAATGCACTAAGTAAATAAATTGTAATGAAATGTAAATGTAAATGTGAGTCAAATGCATGTGAAATGCAAATGCAAATGTAAATGAAATGTCAATGTAATGCAATTTAATCATGAGTTTGATAAATTGCAATAGACTATAGTATGCATTAAGGGTGCTATGTGAACGTCCGAATGGGGAGACGGTTGGGTGGTGTGCTGTCCTAGAAGCCATTGTTGGCAACGACCAAGACACAAGCATAAATAGACCTCCCTCCTTCATTCAAGAGTCGAGACTATTAGTCACCCATGCATCTAGATCTAAGACATCTATGCTATAGGGTCGAGAGGTAATCATGGTATCTGCAGATGTAGAGCATGTGACAAGATAGATTGTTTATGCATGGTATGAGACTCTATAATACTATCTTGTTGAGTAATGCAAATGACTCATCTTATATCCATGTGTGTATGATTTGTGTACAAGTATGATTGCCAGTGGTAGTTGGTAGTTGTGTGTTGGATTCTGTGTGTAGGTATCATTGTTGGAGTCAGAATGTGGGACACAGGAGATGTAGTCCAGAACGCCGTACGAGTGGAACTGCCGAGGTTGCCGTTCTAGTGGTGTTGAGCATGCCGTTCAAGTAGATGGACGGTGGCCGTTCCAGTGCAAGTTGCCATTCCAATGGTGGAGCACTTGCCGTTCTAGTAGAGTTGATCTTGTCGTTCCGGCACTTTGCCATTGCAACACATTGCCGTTCTAGTGCATGCCGTTCCAGCAAGCATTGTTCGCGTGGAAGTGTTGTACGAGTCAAGTGTTGATGTCGTTCATGTGCAAAATATTGAACATAACTGCATTGACTGTAGTCTTGTTTGGTCCCTAATATGACATCCTATTCCTCCATCCTTGGATGCTTACCACCGTGCTACATTTGGCGTCGTTTCCGTTATCAAATCAGAATTGGGTCCAATTGATGAAGAATCAACACACGTGAAGTGGAGGTGGATGATAGATTCACTACCGTGAGGACGTGGAAGATGAGGTCGTAGAGATAGTCAAATTCCTGTGAGGAGTACGAGGATCGCTCAGTAACAAGGTGTTGTGCAAAACAGTGCCAACAAAGTACCGTAATCTAGAGAAACCAAATTTGAGGAGCCAGTAGTTGAACGTGTGTGGAGTCCTCAGGAGGAGAATCCAAGTGACACATGAGAGGTGGCAAACGTTGCTATTAACAATAGAAAAAGTTCAAGGGAACACGTGAGCAAACGAATCAGAGACTATAGAGAACGTTTACGCAAGTAGAAGTGCCAACGTGGAGAGAGCGCATGGAGACGACGTTGATTGGCTGGTATCATTGGCACAAGAGCAGGGGAGTTTACCAAAAGGTGCAAAGGACGTGAGTCGGCACCAGGGCAACTGTAGGAGAGTGCTTTGAAAAATAGACCACTACCAACGCACGAATATTCGCGAAGGAGGTCGCGAAGTGCTGATATCGGTCGAAAATTGTTTGTCGTTGGTAGTGTGCAAGGTGAGGAAGAAGCACCAAGTGAAGAAGAATGACATGAAGAACAACAATCACTTATGGCAAATATGCAACAAGTTGCAGTAGCTATGGGCAAGCAAAAGTGCCCACTATTTCTAGGTGATGGGAAGGAAGACCCAAAACGCCATATTGGAACATGTGTAACCATATGGCAAGCCAACGGAGTTAAAGACGACCAATAATGATTAAGATTGTTTTTGGCGACATTGCGTGGAATTGCAATGGATTGGACCCAAAAGAAAACGAAAGACCAACCCTTTGCAACATGGGAAGTGTTAATGAAAGCGTTCATCCAAGAATTTAGAAGACTTTGAGATCATCGGAGAAATTTACGCCATGAAAGAGAAGGATGAGGATATCAAATCCTATAATAGAAGATTGAAGGAACTTATCGACAAGATGCAAGTTGCGCCAGCAGATGGAATACAAAGACGATGGTTCCTTGATGAATTGCTGCCGAAATACAAGAAGAAGATGAAGGTAGTCCCACCAACTACCTATGAAGAGGCGTATAACAGAGCAATCACATTGGAGAGTGAAGCTAAGCAAATGGCAGCAGGCCTAAGTCACTACAAGGAATCTAATTTGGATGGTGACCGTGACGGTTTACACATGGCAATCTAGGCCATGAGGAAGGACCTGAAAAGGATGGCTTGAGATGCAAAGGAGGAAAAGGAGAGACGAGATATTTGGTGTTCTAATTGTAAAATAGGACACAAATATTACTTTTCCAAAGAATGCCTATTGCAACATTTGTGAAGTCAAAGGGCATGCAGTTGCAGATTGCCCATTTAAACATAAGGAGTTTGATACACCAAACATTGTTGGTGCAATAGGAAGTGAAGGATGAAAAACCCAACACATTGAAGAATGTACAAGCAACAATGTGTGGCGGATACAGAAATAGCCACCGATGAGGGAGACAACCGCTACAAGGCAATCGGTAGCAAGGACAAAGCTGATTGTAATATGATGTAGATGGTAGATCGATCATTCAGTGTTGAAGATGCCAAGAGTAGGGGCATTTCACACGTAATTGTTAAAATCAACCAGTCGGAGACAACTCTGGAAATAATAATAATAATACCTTGATGTGTCGTCGGTGTGGACTGGGTAGTCATAAGGAGGCAAACTACCCAAAGAAGGCGAGTTTGAGCAACTCACAGAATGTCAATTTTATTGACATCGAAGAGCCTCCAATGAACCAACAACAAAAGGAGAACAATGTGCTTGTAGTCACAAGGGGTCAAGTGAAGAAAGTGGACTAGTACCCCAACCCTGCTATGGAGAAGGAGAGATGGCAGGAAGCACATGATTTAATTGAAGAAGAAATGAGGAAGACTAGGCAAGAACGACTCCTCAAAGAGAAGAGGTTGAAGAAGCCAGAAGAAAAGTTGCCAACCTAGGAGCTGGCAGTACAAGTATTGAATACGATAGTAGAGGTCAAAGTGTTGAGTTTACTTAGCACCTTACCAGAGTTATATGCAACAGTAGGAGAAATGATGCAATGAAAGAGAGTGATGGAGTTGTAAAGCCAACATGAAGCAATTGAAAAGAGAAGGGATATATTTATTGATCCAATTGTATTGATGATTGATGTTGGCAAGAAGCCCGCAGTAATTCATATTGAGTTGCTAGATCAAAAGTTGACGCAGGTGATATCGTTGACGAGAAGTCGAGTGTCAATGTCTTGCCTGAGAAGACGTGGAAGGAGATTGGAGCACCGTTTCTATGGTCTCCAAATTCAAGTTGTATGGTGCAGATCATAATAGAATCGAAATGAAAGGAGTCTTAATGGCTCATAAGGTGAAGATTGCCGATCAAGGGTTTGTCATGGAGTTCGTTGTGATAACCACGCAAAATGAGCATATGATGCATTGTTGGGGAGAGGCTGATTGTGCATGGTGAAGGTTAATCACAACTGGAAGAAGGATTGACTCACTTTCAAGAAAGGGCAACATAAGTTTATGATTAATTTGAAGAATCAATTCGTAAGTGAAGATATCGCAACATCCGATGAGTTGGGTAGTTCGTCTTTGGAGGAAGACAACAAACATGAACCGAATGGAGTGTTGCATTTGGAAGAGTATACAAAAGATGAGGGGCGATCGGATAGCAGACTTCTCCATTAGCAGATGGAGGACTATGAGATGTGTCTGCCAACTTGTCTCTTCATTCGGGCAAAGGCGAATGATGAACACCATGATGATCATGTAGAACAAAGAAGTGATCTAGGATCGAGGCGATTGTATGGGAATGTCGAAGAGCAACTCGTGATAGAGCAAGAGGAGTTGGAACCTCTTTCCATGGAAAGAAGATGCATACAGGTGCATGTACAATTCCCAAACACAGAAGAGGAGAGGCAACTTAGGTCACTTACAGATGTTGATGTGCAACAAATGGAGTTTGTAAGTAGAGAATGACCGAAGCATGAACCTTGGAATGATGCTAGTGAGCATGAGGAAATGAGCCCGCTATCACAAGTTGGTGTGCAACAAATGTTTCAAGAGGAATATGAAGAATTGTGAAGGCATAATGCTTAGATGAGGGCACAAATTGCTTAGGAGATTGGAAGGACCATCCAAAATCTTGACATAATAGAAGCAAGGATGTACGAAGTTTTGAGTGGTGGTACAAAACTATTTAGGTGACCAGTAGAGCCTAGAAGAGAGGCTAGCGGCATTGGTGAAACTAGATGAAAAAAGGATGATGGCACAGTGGGAAATGGAGATTGCCCAATGTTAGAGAAAGTTGTGGCATGACAAGCACTTGTAGAATATGGAATTAAAGCTAGGTGACTTGGTCTTGAGGTACAATGGCAAAAGAGAGATCAAGCCAGGAAAGTTGAAGACTTTATGGCTTGGACCCTTCCAGGTGATTGAGGTAATGGATAATGGCGTAGTAAAATTGCAAAAATTGGACAGGATAGTCATTCTCGAAACAGTTAACAGTTTGATATTGAAACCATATCAAATAAAAATAGAAGTAAATATGGTTGGTTTTGAGTCAAGGAGAAAGGATGACAAAAGTACAGGAAGGCTGGTTATAGCACCAAATCAGCATTCACGAGAATTCGAAGGGATAGTAGTTCGGGAAGGAGAATCAAGCTGATCCAAGGAAGAAGAGGGTGCAAATAAAGAAGGAAGTGATCTAGGATTGAGGCAATCGTTTGGGAATGTAGAAGAGCAGCCTGTGATAGAGTAAGAACCTCTTCCCGTAGAAAGAATATGTGTACGGGGTGCATGTACAATTCCCAGACAGGGAAGAGGAAAGGCTACTCAAATCACTTACAAATGCTGATGTATAGCGAATGGAATTCATAAATAGAGAACGACCAAAGCATGAAGCTTGAAATGATGACACTGAGCATGAGGACATGAGCCCGTTAGTACAAGTTGGTCTGCAACAACAAAGGATACGCTTGGAAATACAAATGTTTTAGGAAGAGTATGAAGAGTTGGCAAAGGCATAATGTGCAGATGAGGGCTCAAATTTCTCAGGAGATTGGAAGGACCATCTAGAATCTTGACGTAATAGAAGCAAGGAGGCAAGAAGTGTTGAATGAAATGGAGCAACAAAAATGGAGTAGAGAAGAAAAAATTCAGATCTTGTGGGGGGATGTTTTTGAAACATTGACATCTCAGGTTTTTGAAACATTGACATCTCAGGAAGGAGATGGCAGGTAGTGGCGGATAGATACGATTAGTATGTTCTCTACAACCTCAGTGATTCGAGTAGTAGCTCACACGCAATCAATTTCAACACAAGTAGTGGTAGTTTGAGTTCACCACTTACAAGGCAATTCGAAAAAATTGTGTCAAGATCGCAACCAGTTCTTGAGCCAGAAGATGATAAATGAAAAACTCACTTTGAGGAAGGAAGGAGAACAAAAAGGTGAGTAGATGATACAACAGTAAATGTTGTCAAGGAAGTAGAAGGTTCGAGTAGTTCGCAAGGACTACTAGATGCCGTCACATTGGTACCAAAAACATGCAATGTAGGCGATTTGGGGGAAGGTCGTCAGGTCTTCTTGGTTGTCTACGATTAGCCGACCAAGGGAGGAGTTTGGTTGGCTTCCCTCTTGGGGACAGGATCTTCCCTTCGGATACCCCTAGGCCACGTGATCAACAAGAAGGCCTGCAAGGACCTTTCTAGATACAACGTAACCAGCAAGTTGGCCTGTAAGGATCGCCTCTTGGTTCATGTCCAAACCAAAGATGCTGCAATAGATGATTGAGGAATCAAAGGAGAGTGCAGACGGACCTTGGACAAACTAGAGGACAAAATAGGCAGCCCTAAGTCAGGAAAGCTCGCCTGGAAGGAACAAACAAAGAACGAAACATGCTTGAGATTGGATTGTTGCGAAGGATGCTATGACATGGACAAACGATAACGAGGTAATGAAGTAGTTGATTGGATGCGACAAGTACCAAGACAATCACACAATGCTGGAGAAGGCGACAGGACATTTGACTGTACAAATTGCGGCTGTACAGCTGCACAAGTATGCAGTACAAATGAGGAGGCTAGTATGACACATTGCCGTACAAGTCTAGGTTGTAAAAGTGAGTGTCGTACAAATGACTTAGGGCATTCAAATGAGGCCCATGATAGTTGTCGTACAGATGCAGGAGTTGGTATGACAGAGGGACAAGATCGTCGTATAGATGCAACTGTTTGGACGACAGATTGGGCAGATGGTTACCAATGGTAGGGAGAGATCCTTTGACAGATTTCTTGATCGAAGTGGCAGTTGAAATCACAGTACAAATTGGACGATGCATTCAGACTTAAAAAGCACGTTTCCTTTTTAAAAATAAATGAAAAAGACATTAAGAAAAATAAAGAGGTAGTTACATGCAGGGTGGCGACAAATGAGCAGTTTTGCATGGGTGGCAACCACCCCACAAATATTATGAATAGGGGCAACCGGGGAGGCTTGAGTATCTCATTTGCACTTAGCGTTGGACGGAGAGGGAAGTTGAAGGTTGCATCGAGGAGTAGCAACTATGCGAAGGCGGTTGGTGGAGAAGTGCGTAGAGCATTGCAGACAGAGTCGTGTCAACATAGAAGTTGTTGATAGACGGAGGAAGGAAACAACTGTTGCTGACGAAGAGTTGTAGAGGAAGGATGGTACCGTGGAAGAGTTTCTCTGTAGACGGAAAATTTCGGAAGCGTAGAAGGATTTTTTTGAAGAGTAACTGTAGGCATACAAATGGAAGAAGGGTGAGATTTTTCCAATTGTAGGCGTGGAAAGCTTGAGAAGTAGTTGTGAAAACTTGTGCAGACGACGTGGAAGTAGAAAGGAAGAAGTGATGTAGACTGCACAAAAGATGTGCAAGGGAGGTTGTCATGCGAGTGGTACATGGAAGCTGTAGGGTAAGTTGTGTTGTACAAACCCTGTTTTGAAGCTATGTTGTACAAGTTAGAAGGTGTTGTACAAAGTGCAAGCTTGCACGGTATCGTTTAGGTGAAAAAAGTAGACGATTGCCATACGAGTCAATAGCAAATGACTATTATACGAGTCAGTAGTAGATGGTTGATATATGAGTCAATAGCAAATGATTGTCGTACAAATTAATTTTCTGCCGTACAAGTGCAAGAGGCGAACGACAAAAATAAAAAAGGCAACAATTGGAGCTTGAAGGAGTGATTTACAGTCGGAGAAGATACAAAAGAGGCCAAGTATTCGAGAAAGGATGGGGCGGGCAGAATAGGAGTAGAGAAGGAATCCACTCGATTCTAGGATACGCCCAAAACCTTGAGTCATGAAGAAGGCGTCAGAAGCAGTGCGAGAAGTCTTGCTAAGCGTATCCAAGAAAGAGAAAAGGAACACAACTTTGACAGAGAACGAGATTGAAGTAGGCAGTATAGTGGACACTTGTGAGAACAACCTCGAGATAACACTCTTGAGGAGCAAAAAGTGGAGGCTTTGCTTTGGAAAAGGAAAGAAAGGATGCCAATACCGTTGAAGGACATTACATGGCAACAACTAGTGGGAGAATTTTGCCGCAACTGGTGGAAGGCAAGTGCAATAGATCATTTGTTGAGAGTTGTGTTCAAGAATGCAAGCGTAAGTTGCATACTGCAGATCCCAAACTTTGGAAAGGAATTCTTTAAGAGCTATATGTTGCAGATTTTGTGAACATACAATCCACAACAAAACACCAGTGGAGTGAAGATTGGTGACAAGTGGGTGTAGGTGGTGTTTTCACCTGACAATTTTTGAAGAACCTTTGGATTGCTGAACCATGGATTATCGGTCAAAAAGGAGATAGTCGATTAGGTCCGGTGGAATGAAATAATCCATGAGATCACCAATATAACCCCAAAAGTAGTGGAGTTGACAAAGCATGGGAGCCGTGGATTAAAGCAACAATAGTTGAAAACAATGGAATTGCAGTTTGCCATGAACGTAATAATGTCCAAGTTGTTAGGAGAACAATGTTGCTCGGAGATGCCCACCTAGCTCATACCATAGGTGCAAGGAATTATGGAGGGTGTTGCATATGACTAGGCATCGTATCTGTTACAACACATTAAGAATATCTTGATGTGGTATTATAAGAACTTTTCAATGGCGTTTCACGCTATTGCACTGTTAATGAATGTTGTGGCACAAGAGAAGTTGCAAATTCCTGGACTGAATCCTCCAAGGGAGAGTTGAGCAAGAGCCAACAATATTGAGGTGGATTAATGTGATGCCACTTACAAAGGTAAATACTCCAGCGAGAACAAAGAAAATATTGAAGAGGAAAAAGGACTTACCAGATGATGAAGCAAGGATTCAAATGATGACAGACAACAACCAATACAACAAGAGAAGAGGCATAGGAGGTTAGTACAACAGGAGACCCAAGAAGAAGCTGTAGTTAGAGAGCAATAGTCTATGGAAAAGATTGCACAAGAAGAAGGAGGAACTGTGCTGCAAGCGCAAAGATTGACAAAAGTTGTGGATATGGATAGAGAGGTACAAGATGTAGTGGATGCAGTTCAAGTGGAAACAATGGGAGAAGTGCGTAGATTCACTTGATATTTTTACAGAGTTTCAGCAACAAATAGATCCATGTGCATCACCTACGTTGCGAGAGGAGTTACCATTTGAGATCACATCCATAGCAGATGAGTTGGCCAAGGAAAAAATAGTGCCAATAGAACTAACGGAGAGAGGAAAGCAACTCGTAGGAAAGTTCACAGTTATAAGGAAAGGACGTAATCGCCAAAGAATGGAATAGTTGGCTGAATAAAGAACTGAGACTAAAGAGAAGCCAATAATGGAAGGCAAAGCAAAAAATAAGAACATCAATGTAAGAGGTGATGGCGAAGGAGACAAAGAGGAGATCCTCACCGAGGAAGAAACAAAGGTTGAAATTCCAAAGGAGACAAGTGAGCATTTTGTGATTGAAGTGCCAAATCTCAAACAATTGCTAGACCTAGGAGATCATTTGTAGGAACAAACTGATGTACTCTTTGAGAAGATGTTGAAAATTTTGGATAGAATAAGATAGGAATATAGGATGGGTTGTGTTGGACAGGTGAAGAAATGGCAGCTGATGGTTATATGAAGTGATAGATAAATTAACATAGTGGGTTCAAGATGAAGAAAGGACGAAGAAACTTGATGAAATCCATCAAAAGCAGCCATGGGGAATTGAAGTTAGTAATACAGAGAATATGGTTGGAATAAAAGAATTACCAGCGGGAGTGATGACAATATATAGGCAACCAACTAGAATATATATGGATGTAGCAGACCTGATGCCTTGTCTAGAAGATGGAGAAGGTGTGGAGTATAGGAATATTGCACCTGAGTTGGTGAAGATGTGTGCAAGAATTAGTTTCTTGGCATATTGGATAGAGTGGTTAGCTATAGGATTGCAGAAGATCCACCTTTCACAGGAGGACAAGCTAACCAGTATGAGGAGATGAAGAAATCAAAAGGGGAAGTTGAGGTAAAACTGGTTCCTTTGAAGCTGGAGGTTGAGGAGAAGAATAAGACTCAAGAGGAACAGAGTGTACTAATTGTGCAATTGAAATCCGAGTGTTCAATCGGGGAACAGATGGTGGAATCAAAGAATAAGGAATTGAAGCACAAAGAGTAGCTGATTGCATAGTTGAGAAAATCGGAATTGGAGTGGACTTTGCAAGGCGAATGAATCGGAAAAAATTGGGAATTGGTAAAATATCAGCCAAAAAAAAACCTAAAGAAAATGCAAATTTTCATTGAAAAAAACTAAAAAAGCTTTTTTCCTGCATATCACAATGAATTAACATTATGCAAATCAAATATTAATACTGTAAGTGATACAAGCTTAAACTACACATGAAAGTGACAAGTGATACAAGCCTAAAGCCTTAAACTACACATGATAGTGACAAAACACATCTTGTATTGCTTATAATATAAAAAAGGTACAAATTACAAAATGTGTTATGAGTCATGACAAATACAATGCCTCAAGATCTTTGAATGCCTTTGCCCTTTGCCCTAGTAGAAGCTCTAGTCTCTCTTTGTCGTACTCGTGCCTTTTTCTGTGACCGTGCCTCTTCTTGTGCCTTGGCTGCTAACTCTTCTGCTAGGTTTTCAAAATCATCCATGGAGAAGAGAGTAATATTCATGTGATAGTGTAATACGAATTATTGCAATACAATGAATCTTTTATGCCATTTAGTTATAGCCCTTGTAGAGTCATTATAAATTATAACTGGCCCCTTTAGTGGAGGGGATTAGAAGAAACAAGATACAATATTTTTAAAATTATCTTATGAGCATGGAGCAATGGCTTCTTTTCCTATATGAAAGCATTAAGAATTTTAGAGACGACAACCTCTAATAACAAGAGTCTGTCCCAACTGCTGCTGGAGTTTCTAGAAGTTATGCTGTCTTGTTCTTTCTATATCTGCGAGGAGATTGATTGGGTCCACTTTTTGGGTGGAGAGTTCTTGAAGACTTGTGACTCTTTTGTTGGATATGTATGACTCATTTGTTGGATAAGCACATATAACTTGCTTATTTGCAAAACAGGCTTACTTAGCTTAAATTGGCCATACTCAAAAAATACTTGTTATACTTGGTTGTTGTACATGGCAAAAACTGGTTGATTAAGAACAGCAAATATTCAAATTGCAAAAACTGAGATTTCTCATTCCATGACAGAGAGATAAAATGAACATAACAGCATTAAATACATGGATGTTTATGCTTATGAAATATGTTTTATCATTGATTGGGTCCACTTTTTGGGTGGAGAGTTCTTGAAGACTTGTGACTCTTTTGTTGGATATGTATGACTCATTTGTTGGATAAGCACATATAACTTGCTTATTTGCAAAACAGGCTTACTTAGCTTAAATTGACCATACTCGGAAAATACTTGTTATACTTGGTTGTTGTACATGGTAAAAATTGATTGATTAAGAACAACAAATATTCAAATTGAAAAAAACTGAGATTTCTCATTCCATGACAAAGAGATAAAATGAACATAGCAGCATTAAATACATGGATGTTTATGCTTATGAAATATGTTTTATCAGAGCTCTCTCTCCAGTTTGGAACAAGCAAAACGAGGCAAATGAAAAAAACAAGGTGTTTATGCCCTTTCCCCAACCCATGCTTCCATGGCTGATTTTTTTGGCAATTCAGAATCATAATTCATGATTTTTTATGCAGATTTTATCGGCAAGGGAAAATTAGAAGTGGAATCGGCAAAAATTGGGATTTTTTGGCGATTTTCTCAACTATGGCTGAATGCAAAAAGAGATGTGCAGCTTGCAAAAGTGGCTGAGAAAGCAAGGAAAGAAGCCGAAGATGCCTTTGCAAAGAGGGAGAAAGAACTCTTGACAAAATTGGCTGAGATGGAACAAAGGGCCAATCATTATGGTATAGAAGGAACTAGATACCATAATTATGCCAAGAGACTGAAGGATGAGAAAGAGGCACTGAAGCTGCAAATCATGGAGATGGGAGGAGTACCTGTTCTAACACCTCAACAATAGCAGCCAAGCCCCCAAAAATCGAAACAGACGTCGACGAGGACATTGACCAAAGTAAAGGGGAGGGCAGATGTAGGCATTGGTTCTAGACCTCACAAGAAGAAATAGTGTTAAGAGTAGGAATAAGTGCAAAATGCACTAAGTGTAAATAAATTGTAATGAAATGTAATGCAAATGTGAGTCAAATGCATAAAAAATGAAATGCAAATGCAAGTGAATGACATTGTAATGCAATTTAATCATGAGTTTGATAAATTGTAATAGACTATAGTAAGAATTAAGGTGTCATGTGAAGGTCCGAATGGGGAGAAGGTTGGGTGGTGATTTGTCCTGCAAGCCATTGTCGGCAATGGTTAAAGCATATGAGACTATCGAGGAGAGACTATCATCTATGGATCATAGGAACTAGCAACATATGTAGAGACTAGAGTCATGTATTGGCAAACCATATGTATGTGCAGATAGTGTAGCATGTATGCAGATGTGTGTATAGCATGTGCTAGGAGAGAGATTGTGTATGCATTATACTAGACCCTGTAATGATGTACAATTAAGTAATGCAAATGACTCATCTTCTATCCATGACGTGTGTATGATCCGTGTTCAATATGATTGCCATTGGTAGTTGGTAGTGTGTCTGTGTAGGTATCATTGTTGTAGTTAGAGCGTGGAACAGGGGAGTTGCAGTCCAAAACCCCGTACAAGTGGAACTGTTGAGGTTGTTGTTCCAATGGTGTGAAAACGCCATTCTAGTAGGTTGACTGTGGCCGTTCTAGTGCAAGTGGTCGTTCAAGCACTTGCTATTCTAGTAGAGTTGATCCTGTCGCTCTAGGAAATGTCGTACAAGCACGTCGTTCCAACACATTGTCGTTCTAGTGCTTACTGTCCTAGTGTTTGTCGTTCTAGCACTTTGCCGTACAAGTCATATTGTTGTATGAATCAAGTGTTGATGTCGTTCAAGTGTAGAATGTTGAGCAGAACTGCATTGCTTGTAGTCTTGTTTGGCCTCCAATTTGTCATCGTGTCCTCCATTCTTGGAATACTCACGAGTCACCACCATGCTACATTGAGATGAAAACAATTGTGTGTTATTTTGGCGATGAAGAAATGTTTGAAGTAGGAGAAACCATTTTAGAGGCTTAGAATTATCCTAACCTCCTTTCCCACGACCCTCTCATTGATACTAAATTCACTTCTTTTGTTACCCTTCTTTCCCGCCTTTAATTCCTGCTTCTGATATCCCCCTTAATTCTTCTGCTATGCTCCATCCACCATCATCAAGTGTAGCCATTCCAACGACTAAAGCATGTGAACTCACCGCCTCTTCACATAGACCTACATTAGTTGTACAATCACCATCCTCCATGCCAAATGTCACAGGGAAAAAAACCTGTTTTATCTAAATCTACAATAACTGCCACATTTAGTACAAAACAAGCTTTTGCATCCATTAAATGAGCCTTCCCTCCTTCCACCTCTGCCTCGCAATCTCCTCCATCTGCTTACCATGCCATGATTCGTCTATAGGTTGACGTTAAGTTTGATGCCCTATTATATCATTCATGATTGGAAACACTAGTTGGTGGCCTGAACTTTGACTAGTGCCTGACAATGAACATCTTGGATATGTTGAATCCTAGAAGCCTAACTTTGAAGTCCAGATTGTCATAGGTAGATCAAGAAGCCAAGCATTATAAGGGGTAGGTTGAAGAGAAAGCCAAAGAGTTACATAGGTTACAAGCAACCATTGAACACAAATAGGAAGTGGTGGCCCAACTGCGCGATCAGTTATAGATAGTACTAACAGAGAGGGAGGAATTCAAACAATAGCAAAGCAGGAGAAATGATACTGGGAAGAGCAAGTGCAGCTGCTTGAACAAGGAAAAGAACTTAAAAGATAGTTCAAAACTGAAAGTAATTATGGAAGACAAGAAGCAAAACAACAAATTCAAACTTTGAGGGAATAGCTGGAGGTAAAAGAAGAACAAATAAAACAATAGGTTATTGCCATATAGAAATAGACAGCGGAAGAGAAGGATAGCGGAATTAGTCTCAAGCATTAGTGCCTAATTGAGTGCAACTCCTTTGGAATATGATTGGTAATGAAATTCAACATGCTAAGAGTTATTTTTCATACCCCTAATTGAGTGTGACTCCTTTGGGATATGATTGGTAACAAAATTCAACATGCTAAGAGTTATTTTTCATACCTTAAGGAGTGCATGGAGTTGGTGGACCAAGTGGTTCTGAGATAGAATAAAACAAGATGTAGTTGGAGGCAAGAAGGGGACATGACAGGATCATGCAACAAGTATGTAAAATGACTGTCCACTAGGTAAAGCATCAAGGTTTGATAGACAAAGCCATCCTTATGGGGCAACTTAAGAATATCCCTTGTAGGCTAAACAGGCTGGAGAGTTGTGAAGATAATCTTGCCAAACTACAAGAAATGGTTGGGGAGGCACAAAAGAAGATCAACCAAATGATTGAAAAAGGGTTGTCGGATCTTGATGTTCTCATGATGAAGCAACTTGCTGAAATCATTGAAGAGCAAAAGAAAAAGGATGTTCGGTTAGATTAGTTGCAGGAGGTCATAAGTAGGCTTGAAGAGTTGCATGAAAAAATGTAACAAACAACAACAAAAGTGAAAGATCTTCATAGGGACACATATGAGAAGCTAGTCGAGGACATTGATGCGCTGAACGACTTATTGATTCCCTAATATCGATTCAACCAAAGTAATTAGGATGTAGGAAGTCCAACAAAAGACTCTATTGCCCAATGGATAAAGCACAGTCTAGGATCTCCTGTCGATTACGATTGACGTCCCCGCAAGTTGCCAAAATTGTAGTAGTTTACTACCATCGCTCCCAGGGCAAGCTCTGTCGCATGAAACGAGATGATGAGAGTGAAAAATACCAAGCCAAGGCTTTGGGTACACTTCGCTCCAAGTGCGTCTCGCTCCTAGGCAGTGCACTTTTGCTCTGAGTGCACCTCGCTTTAAATAGTCTCCCCCATTTCCAATGTGCCCAACTCTTGGTGGGGCTTGCTTTGATGGGACTAGTTCCTGGTATTCCTTGCTCCTGGTGCATCCTGCTTAGAGCACCTCACTTGGCAGCACCCCACCTTGTTGATGTTCCCTACTCTTAGCCCCATGCTCCTCGATCTGGATTGTCTATTTTTGGCAAACGGATAAGGACAACAAGCCGCATGCAAATTTGAATTGTAGTTCAAAGACCATTGCGAGTCCAAAAATAGATTAGGTTTCTTATTCTGTAAGTATAAATAAGAGATCAATTGTTATTGTAAAGGTCTTTTTGGAACCCAACATACAAGAGTTACTCTTTGGAGTAATATTGTGCTTGACATGTTTCAGAAAATAACAATCAATAAAGAATGTGCATGACATCTTTCAACAACATTTCCAACCTTTTGTTCTTGGATTTATTAAATAAATGGCTTCACCCTCCTTTCTTCTATTAGTCCCTTCTCTTATTGCTGCTATAGGTTGTTCAAAGATATTACCCAATGAAGTTATTTGGTCATTACTGGACATCCCAATCGCACCAACTTTGATCTTGCTCGGCTTTGGCCGTATTTTTTTATTTTCTTTATTTATTTCTTGCACCCTTTTCTCCAATAAATAGATCAGATTTACTTTTCATGTTTTAGCTTAGATTTCATTCTTTACTCTTAGATTAGTTTACTTTTATGTATATTCAATAAAATTAGAAGGGAACCGGCCCGATATCCAAAGGTTGGGGGAAATAAAATCCTCTCCATCCATTTGTTGAATTATGGTCATGGGCACAAATTGCACTTGCCAATTTCTGTGTTCAACAAATACTTAAAGATCAACAACCCTTTTCTGCAATTCCATCTTCTAATTCAAAATCTAAGCATGGGAGCCAGAATAATCTTGCTGATTTAAACTTTGATTGCATGCGGGATAGCATTTAATATCTTTTGGCTGCTATTAATGAAGAACTAAGGCTGATATTGAAATGGATCTGCAGTAAAATTATAATACGAAATGCACAAGCTGGAATGTAAAGTGCAGAAAAGACAGATTAAGGAGCAAATGAGAGAAGATAGCCACCAAAACTGATTTACACTCTCTATTGCAATGTATTAAATAGATGTACAAGGATATATATGTGCTTGGTGGATAAGTCAATAAAACACATGTAAAAAGATATTAATTAAAACGTTTTCTAATTAGAAAGATGCTAATTTACATGGATAGAAAGTATGCTACAAAGTATTAAAATATTCTAATATATATTAGTACAGAGGGATACCAATGTTTGGTGCTTTGCTCCTCAGAATACATTACCTCTAGGGGCTCTTTTGGTCTTCATCGTGAATGGTACTTAAAAGTTATTTATTGTCTTTAGTCAGTTGGCATCTCCATAGATCAATTACCTTCTTTCAAATACTTTTTAAATGCTCCGCCCTACCTTCTTCCTAACAAAAGGGTAAATAATTAAGGAGTTGGAGATGATGTTTATTGACAATATATTCAGATCATTTGGGTCGCTCCATCTCAACCTCTTAGTCCTAAGTTGGCCTTCTACACTAGGCATTTAATGAGGGTTAAGAATGGCATTATTACTCGTCCTAATTATGTCGAGCGGCATTGGACACATAGCCGAACTCAGAGTATGTTCACATCATTTGCGGGTGGAGATGAACCACCATATTTTCTCGAGAGGATAGCGTGTCATCTTTGCTCTATTCGTGAGGTGGAGACTAAAGAACATTTTCATCTTCAGGTGTCCTGTTTATAATGAGATTTGAGGGAGGTACTAATGCTTGTATAGAGACTTAGGTGGATCGCTTGCCACTTTTTTCAGCTATCCTAACAAAAATGCTTGGCTCTTTCCCTTAGGGAAGCTATTACTCTTCAGCATTAGTAATTATAGGGGAGATAGACTTACTACTCGACTAATCACCTCATTCTTTCACCCTATCTCTGCAGTCGAGAGTGATAAGCTCTCATTGGAAGCTACAACTATCCTAAATATTAATGATAGATCTATGCGCCCTTGTTTGCATACAAAAGTTGCTACGAGGGCTTCAGTTCTCTCTTCTTGCTTGTGATAGGACAAGATTGCAGTTCTTTGGCATCAGGTTTCTGTTGGTTACGAATCTGCCATGAGGAAAGGATTTTGGGTTAATGCGCCCAGATTCGCCCACCAGCATGAAAGGCCGGAAGGAAGAGATGCCTTCCGTGCCAATCTCCGGAGAAGGCCGGCTCCTTTTGGGGGGTTTTTATGTTCAAGCTAAGAGTGCAGGAAAGAGATAAATGAACAGAAAGAATATACAAATATACTTGGAGTTGGTGGGGGGGAACTAACAGTACGGCAACCGACAATCACCAATACTTACTGCATTATAAATACAAAGCATGACTGAGAACTGCAAAATCTATGTGTACTTCCGATACCTAAGCAGTGTACGCACAGCTACAATGGTCCCCTAGCAAACATTCTCCCTACAAGGAGAACTAACAGCACGGCAACGCATCAATCACCACTGCGGACACTAACATAAGTAGAAAGCAACCTAGAGATATCAGAGCCAGGTATATGTGTCATGCAGAGATTTTAACCGCACAGCTACAATGGTCCCCTAGCAAACATTCTCCCTACAAGGAGAACTAACAGCACGGCAACGCATCAATCACCACTACGGACAGCAACGTAACACACAACTGATGGAACTGCTACCACATCTAGTCTATGAAGTACAAAAGTGTTTGGTTATGGCACAAACAATGCTAAAGGCGCCTGATCATCAAATGCTGAAACGAATCAACGAGCCATGACACAGGGAAGCGTAAAGCATAAAGCGTAAAGAAATAAAAGCAGCAGAACAGAACCAGGCATGCAAATTGTATTTATAAGCAGAAGCACGGTTACATTAGTTCCCTAACAGACATTCCCCTTCCACCCTTTACAATGAATTCAAGGTGGGTTTTTATAGCCCGAGTCCCTCCCGTTACATTAATGGGCACAAGGTCCCAGTCAAACATAAGCTGACAAAAGCGGCGAAGGAGTTGCAAATGCTGACCTTTTGTCGGACTGGACTGTACCCATAGCATGGTCTTCCTGGAAGCTGGACAGCTAGCTGGCGGTGTGTTGGGCAGAACTTCTCCTTGGCAGGAATGCGGGTAGCTGGAGTAGGTAGAACCTCAGATCAACTTTAAATGAGGTCACTGGCACAGGTAATGCAGCCCATGCTCGTCCTTTTGCTCGGCACGTCTTGGCTCAAATCCCGAAGCTGGACACTTGTCAGATGATGGATGATGCTGTTTGACACGTGTCGGCCTTGAAAGGCAGTTTGTCCAACTTCACTTGGGATCAGAGCGTCTCGGGTTGCGCGGGCAGAAAACAGCGCAGTCGGGAAGGCCTCCATGCCTTAGGAGTATTTCCGAGTTGTTCCCCTACTGCGCACCTGTCAAGGGCGCACTCCGACTTCGCTGCGAAGTCGGACTGCGCACAGGTGAAAACTGGTATCTGCCGCCGTACGGACTTTGCTCCAGCATTAATCACTCTTTTGTCAGCCTGCCAACCTGCCAGTTACAAGGTGCGCCCAGAAGAGGGGCGAAGTCGGACTTCGCACCAAAACTGGGCAAAGTGCGCACTTCGCACCAAAACTGGGCGAAGTGCGAACTTCGCACCAAAACTGGGCGAAGTGCGAACTTCGCACCAACACTTAGCCATTTTTCAGGTAACTTGCTGGAAAGTTTAAAATTCGACTGAGGGGCTTCAAGAAAGGGGGGAAGAAAGAGAATGTGGGGAAGAAAAAGGAAAGGAGAGAAGAAGGAAGGAAAATAGAGGAAGAGGGAAAAAGAAGAGCAGCACTGTTACAAAATTGAAAACATTGCACCCCGTGCAAAATGTGACAACAGTTTCAACCATGACTCACACATCGAGGAGTTGTAGACAAGCACAACTTACTAGTTTTTTGTTCTCTTCTATAGGTTCCACAACCATGGATGCTAGCAGAGTCTTGAGGGGTTGAACTCCACGTCTTCCTAAGATTATCCAATCAGGCCCTCTTAGTCCTAACCATTCTCCTGGGAGCATCATTAGATCTTGTGTTGGTCCCTTTGAGATGGTGATGACAAAGATTGCGTGTCTACTTTACATCCCACTATAGATTAATGTTGGTGCTTGGATCCATTGGAGCCCCTTTCTAGCTATATTGTACCTCAACTTTTAGATCTCTCTTGATCATTACTTTTAGCATGTTGGGGTTTATCCATTTTGGGTAACCCTCGAGGCTGTAATTTTATGCCATACACTTGTTTCACTTTAGAGTGGTTTACATGAGATTCTTTGCTCTAGTTTATCTTATTTTCGTAGTACTTTGTGGTTACTACAATGCATTGTAATTTGTAACATCTCTTTTCAATGAGTCCCATTGGCCTACTTTGGCCATTTGTGGACATTAATAGAATTATCTTATAAAAATTAAAACATTCTAGTCTCATCAATTATGGGTGAATTGTTCTTGAGGGGGACTCCCAGAATATTATAACTTCCCTTCAAAAAGGGGAGTTAAATAATTTTAACATTTTCCAAATAATTACAGATGCGAGGACTATTTTGGGAAACCTAGAAGAAAGTCAAGTTAAACATATTTATAGCGAGGGAAACAAAGATGCCGATAAAATGGTGAATATGGCAGTTAGATCTGAGAATTTCAAGGTTTGGTCATATGCCCCCATGGAATTGGAAGAGATTATAAGAATTGATAATGAAGCTAGCAGATAAAGAGGGCAGAGCAAAGCATAATACTTATTGGGATCATGCGATGAAGGATTTGAGCACACTAAATTACATTGTTGTCAGCAGTTTCCTTATCAGTTATGTAAAGCATTGAGCACTGTATAAGCCATGTCAAATAGAAGGATAGTGGGAGGGATATTATTTCAGCTTCTCCATCAGCAAGTTTAGCCCAGGTTTGTTTGTTTTACTAAGATAGGGCTATCTTGCATTTGTTTAACTTCTCTTGTTTTTTTCCTGTACATCTTTTGAGCTCTGTGTAAAGGGTCGGGGCCCTTAAACCCTCTTTTTTATCAATACCAAAAAAAAATTGTGTTTTTTTCTTAATAATAAAAAAGTAAAGATAAAAGGGAAAATGCTCGTGAAACAATGAACTTAAAAATAGTAAAGCAAATGTTTGATATTTAGAATGTTTCTTTTGTGCTCCATTGTCATTTTCAGAAAAAAAAAAAAAAAAGGTGGGGGAATATAAAAGTGAAAGTAACGGACACATATCATAAAGCAATGAAAATAAGGATTATAATGTTTATATATATATATATATAATTTTTTTAATAACATAACTAAAGATAAAGGAAAAGATCCACCTAAACAATGAAAATGAAAACAATAAAGCAAATGCTTGATATTTGGAATGTTTTTGTCTCATTTGTTTTAGTATTCATTTTTTTTTTCTCATGCCTTGTAATGATAATGTCTTAATGTTTTGCGATTATATGTTCCGAATCTTTTAGTCCTAACAAGAAGTTTCCTATGAATTGTTGTGTTTTTTGATGTGATCTTTGCTTTCAGGAAGATTCATATATGGAGAGTTACATCAGCACTATTGGAGTAGATTTTGTAAGTGATTCTTCTTTTAAGTGGGCATTTTTCCTTGATTAGAATGTTTGCTTTATTAAGTTTTACCTCTTAAAACGCCCTTTAGGCTTAAATGTATGCTTCTTTAGGGTAGGCTGTTTCGTTTCTTTGTTAAAAGCTGATTTTGACCTTGTTACACTATTGACAGAAAATTAGAACGGTCGAGCTGGATGGGAAGGCAATTAAGTTTCAAATTGTAAGAATGACTCTCTCTCACATTTGTGAGGATGGCACAATTTCTAGGAGATGTGACATTAATTGTTTCTAACATCTCTGCAGATTGATAATAATGTTTCATATTTCTATTTTTGTGTTAAACCCATCTTTTCTGGTTAAATGTTAAAGGAAATGGATTTATATTATATTGGAAATGTTACAGCATCGAAAAAGAAGCTAGAGTCAGTTAACATGATTAGGATGAATTTCACAATTTAGATTTGGATAGAGTCTGATGTAGTGGCCAGTTGGGTCCCTCGCTTCGACATGACCGGGCATCCATTCCGAGTGGGCATTGTAGCTTTAATATAATAGCGTGTCCCAGCCCATAATACTTGCCAACAGCTTAGATTTAGGCACCTATTGACATCAATTAGAGAACATAAACTATGATCATTAAGATAGAAAATAGACTCAAAACAAGAGGGTTATACGAAAATCTGGACCAAAGAGTGAAATCATTGTTTATTTCTAAAAAAAATATATTTGATTATGTGAGGGCATTTGTGTCATGACACTCATGGCAGTTTCAAAGAATCTTTCCATAGAGATCATAATAAAGTTAGTCACAGGGAATCTTATAATAGCTTCATAATTTTGTCAAAATGAGGGAGCCATAAGCTTCTAGAATCCAACATGGAGAAAGAAAGAAAAAGACCTGAAAATCTTAGAAGTGATATATGCCTTTTTGCGGTTGAGCTTTGTGTGTGCTTTTGTCAATCCTGTCTTCAAAAGTTTTATTCTTGTTATTTATTTTTAGTTATATGGAATTCAAACAGCCCTACCTGTATTACATCATGACCATGTTACCATGATATTTCAACAAACCACAAAGTGGTATTACAACAACATTTGGCAACTATGCATACCTTTTCTACATTTCCTGACAAGATTTGAACCTATGTCTCCGCTTTGAAAGTCGACGTATATAACCAGTTGAGATCATGCCATTTGATAAAAATGTTAAGGTTCACCTAGGGATTAAAGCCTTGGTCTCTTGTGTGAAAGTCATTGCTTCTCACCACTTGCCTCAGACACCTTGGGCAAAATGTTAAGGTTGATACATGGGATTGGAACCTTGGCCTACAGTGTGGAACTCTTGTTCCCAACCACTTGCCCCAAACCCCTTTGGCCATAAGGGGGATTTGATGTTAACAGGGGTGAGGAATCCCACATAAGCAGGATCAAGGGTTCACATGAAAGTTTTATTCTTCTTCCTCTACTATTTGGAAAGTTATTTTACTAATAGTAAACTCTGCTTTAGATTTTTTCTTGAATATGTGAGTACTCTGTGTTCTGAGTAGTCTAAATTTCTCAAGATATTTTAGATTTCAGTCTTCATAAAAAGAAAAAAAGAAAAGAAAAGCAGAGAGAAAGAAGGAAATACAAACAAATTTTAGATTCTTGTTTCATATCTTTGCTTTCTGCTATAGCTTTTTATGTTTATTAGCGGTTTTCAGATTGGGTAAACAATAGTAGCATCAGACTCACTTTCTTGGCCTCGTAGGCAGCTATCAATATTATTGCAGGTCACTGCAGAAGCTACTTTATAGATTTGAATAAAAATTCCTTCAGTGGAAACATGAATTGCCTCACTATATGTGAAGAGAGTACAATGTAAGTCAAAATTGGCTGGACCCTAAAGAGCAAGAGATGCTAATACTTCAAACTGGATGGAAAGTTGCCAAAATAAGATCTTGGTTTGAAAAAAAAATCCTTTATTATTGTAGGTCACTGCAATACTTCAAACTGGATGGTATTATTGCAGGTCACTGCAGAAGCTACTTTATAGATTTGAATAAAAATTCCTTTAGTGGAAACATGAATTGCCTCACTATATGTGAAGAGAGTACAATGTAAGTCAAAATTGGCTGGACCCTAAAGAACAAGAGATGCTAATACTTCAAACTGGATGGAAAGATGCCAAAAGAAGATCTTGGTATGAAAAAAAAAATAGTATATGTATTTCATATTGAGGACCATGAATAACAAATTCACTGCTTGGATGACCTAGAGAATAACAGTACTTAGCCAGAGTTATCTTTTTATTGTGTCAGTAATGACAAAAAGTATGCTAGTGAATCATCAAAGATTGCTGAATTGTATATGGGACATGAAAATGGAGAACATGACCTATCATCTTAATTGAAGAGGTAGTGTTAAACAGGCTTGGGCCTCATTTACAATAATTTTTTCTCAGCTTGGAAGAGAATATGAATAAAGGCAAAGTAGATGTTTTTTTTGTCCAAAAAAATGGAGCACAATATTCTGAAAAAGATAAATAAGCTTTCAATCTTTGTTTACTGCATCAACTGAAGAGTGGAGCAGCCGGTCTTGACATGGCGCTGTCACAAGTGCCACCTCAAGCTTAGTTGGATGCATACAAGCATGCGTATTCATAATTTCATATATATTTTGATTGTGTATAGTTCTTTTGATATATTGTAAATAATTATGTGTTGATGTAATATGTGTGCAAAACGTTTGTAGAAAGTCTCCATGTCAGAGCATATGTGGCAAGTGTTTGGTGTACACAATCACTTATCATGTAATGGATAGTTTTTAGTTGGCAGACAAATACAAGGTTAGTTGTGTAGTTATGCAACTGCCTACCCTGTCAAATTTCTTTATTTATAGACCTCTTACATTCAGAGAGAGGATAGCATATGATAGAGATATGATAGAACATTTGTTTAGTATTATTGTCGTGATCGTGCTTCATGCATATGGTGAGAGAATGTTGTATGTTAATATTGCATATATAATGAAGCTGTATTGTTCCTATTGATAGTTCTTGTCTTTGTGATTTTTATTGTGCATGTATGGATTATTTGGCTATGTTTGTTGTTAAATACTTTCCCATACCTTCAATTCATGAATACCATTGCTGTACTAATTGTTGGTCACAAATCTGCCACAGGAAAGGATTTTGTACGTGTACGCGCCCTAGACCTGGACCAACATTGAAAGGCCGGAGGGAAGAGATGCCCTCCGTGCCAATCTCCGGAGAAAGGCCGGCTCCTTTACTAACTACTTGGTTTTTTAAGCTAAGAGTGCAGGAAAGAGATAAAAAAGGGATAGGGGAAGAAATGTGAATGATTCAGTGGGAAAGAACCAGCAGCACGATTACTAGCTAATACCTTGAAGTAGCAGCAATAAATACAAAGAATAAAACATAAATGAACACCACGCTAACTTCCCTATGTATCCTCTGGAAGAGTTCCAGGATTCAACTACTTTCCTACGCCTAAATCCAGATTTCAGAATTACAGCAGTTAGGAAAATATATGAATGTAACAGAAACCACTAACCACAGGCAGCATACAAAGAATTTAACGCAGTATTTTCTCCCCTATGTATCCTTCAGGAGAATTCCAGGGTCCAATCCCCAATCACACACCTAAATCCAGGATGCAGAATTACAGTATGCAAATGAAGAAATGGAATAACAGAAATAATCACAGAAGGCAGCATACAAGAGAGAAATTGAGCCCAAAGTCTTTAATATCAATTGCAAAAATCAAGTTACAGCAGCTTTCTAGCAAAAGTTCCCCCCCCCTTTTCATTACAATATGTGGGTTTTTATAGAGGACCCGACCCTCTGAGCCATCAATGCGCTGGATTTGAAAGTACGCCCTCGGCCGTCTAAAAAATCCGCGCCTGTCCCCTTCTGCTACTGAGCTTTCACATCCATTTCCACAATTAGCAACCATGGCCGCATCAGCCGGGGAAATCTGCATTTATGAGCCGTCTGACTTGTCCTGGGTTTCTTCGGGTGAGGTGCTCGAGTGGATTTACAAGTTGCCCTGGCTTTTCTTCTGCAACTGATAGCTCTTTTCCTATTGCCACAAATGGGCACCGGGTCTTTCGGTCAAGAAAAATTGCATTTATGAAACACTCAAATGCCTTGGAAAGATACCCGGCCTTGGGATGTGTGCCTTCGAAGAAAGCGCCCTTCGTCGGTTGAGCCCTAGAAGGTGCTTCGCCAGATTCTAGTTCGGGGCTTTGCTTCGCAACAGGTGTGGGCCGAAGTAGGGAGGATAATCATGTATGAATGCTTCGCCCGAAGGGCCCCTAAAAAACTGCTTCGCAAAGATCATATGCCGAAGCAGATGTCTCCTGCAAAAGCATGGCTTCTACCTTTTTTATCACTTCGCCAGGGGTGTAGGCTGAATGCCGCTTCGCATAAGATTTTGTCCGAAGCGACGGATGATTGCCAATGGACTACAAACTACTTCGCCGCGAACCACTTCAAAAACAGTTGTTCGGAAAGGTTTTGGCCGAAGCTGATTCCTGCCTTAGAATATTTCCTTAGCTTTTCGGGGGAAGCAAGGCCTTGGATGGGGAAGCTTCGCACAAAAGGTGGCCGAAGCAGATGCTTCGCAACGGCTTGGGGCGAAGTAGAATTCACCGGAGAACTGGTTCGCCAGAGGAGGGGCCGAAGCGGGTGCTTCGCTAAAATTTTAGCGAAGCACTTTCACACACTTAGAAAATTTTAGCAATTTGCTCTTGCCGCTTCGCAAAATTTCCGCCCGAAGTGACTGTTTTGGCAGCTTCGCCAGCGAAGCTCCTTCTATGCCTTAGAAAATTTTTGGGCTTCTATCTGGGCTCTCCTGTTTTTTCTTTGCGAAGCTGTCCTCCTTTCTCCTGCGAAGCTTTTTAACCTGGTTTGCTCCGTGGGCGAAGCTCTTACATATATGGCTTATGTACAAAGGGGATAAAAAATGAAAGCCAAAATTGCTGCAATACTTGAAAATATATAAAAAGCAAGGGAACAAATTCATGAAAACTAAGAGAATACTTTACAAAATATTTATTTTCACTACCCCTTCAAGCAATGTGACAAAATTGTCAACATTCCTGGCGGCTCGCGGGGCAACGAGCTCGCCTCGGTGCAAGGACCCTCAGCCTTTATCCATTGGGCCAGAGTTGCCTCCAGACCCTTCTCCTGTCTGCTTTTCTTCCTCTGAGAGTGCCTCTGCAACTACCTCTTTTCCTTTTTCCTTTTCTTCTTCTTCGGGTGCTTGTTCTAGTTGTGGCGGCGGGGGAAGGCGATCACGGATGCGTTCCATAGTTCGGCGAACATGGGCCCAGGCACCCTTCTGAAAGGGTTCACGATCTTGCAGCGCCTTGACAAGAATATGGAACCGATCAATTTGCCCTATATCGGCATATTTGGCTCTTGCACTCAAATCATTCAAACAAGCCGCAATTTGGCAATACTTAAAAATGAACTCCGTGACCTGCCTTTCCGTGACTGGCTCATTCCAGTCATCTATTTCTGAAACATCATTTTCAAACATGAGCCAAGCTGGTTTGAGTTCTTCTTTGGTTAAAAGGTTCCCATCATCATCGGTGAAACTCGGGAAACCCAACGCTGAGAGGTCCAGGAAATATCCCAGTGAAGTGCGCTGCTCCTGCTCGAACATGTCCATGAGATTTTTAGCCTTCTGAGCTTTCCTCACCTTGGAGAAGAAGGCGCGGACCGTGGCCTGGACAGTGGACCAATCTCTTGTTGTCCGACTCATGGCAGCTACCTGCAAGTCTTGGTATTTGATGCTCTGTACCTCAAAGGCCAAATTGAGTCGGCTTCTTATCTCCTGTATAATTTCATCCGCTATTGGTCCCTTCTGTGCAAGGGCATACTGGGCTTCTGTGATATAGGATAGTATTGACAGGGCGCTGGAGGCCCGGGATCTGAAGTTTCTAAGCAAGTGCGAACGGATGTCCTTAATTCTGCCCCTATCGAACTGTTCCAAGTTCTCTTTCTCGTACAACTGATGCTGCATCTGCAGGATTCGAGCCTCAAATTCCTTGGCCTTTACTTCAGATTCGGCCTGTATCTTGCTTTGATTTCCTGCTGCGACTTGCAGTTGATCTACTTGTTGTTTCAGGGCATCCATCTCTTTCTTTACCTGCTCGCACTGCTTCTGAGCATCTTCAAGTTGTGAGCGAGTTCTGGCTAGATCCTCCTCTAGCTTGACGTTTGCGTTCTCTGCTTCATAACGGCGCTGGTTGGCAATCCTCGCGTGTGCGCGAAATGCTTCTATTCTCACATGCATGGATTCAGACTCATCATCTACATCCATATGCTCCAGGTCCTTGACCTTCTCTTGATATTCATAGTCAGCAGGGGTCATCTCATCTAGGGGCTTCTGGACCTTAGGTATCTTCTTTACTTTGTGGAGCTTCCCATTTTTCAAATCAAACACAACGCATTTCTCTTCTTTTGCCAGAGACCGCCCCCTTCTTCTTCTTGCCTCCTTGAGCATTTTGTCAGTATTCTGACGGGCCTGGATTAATTTTTCTGCTAGAGGACGCTCTTTGATCATTGCCAAATCATTTTCAAATGAGGCTGGGTTACCAGCCAGGGGTGTGAACAAATACAATGACTGTATGGACGACGCTTCGCCAGTGGGTTCGGCGATAGGTGTGGTGGGGGTTCTAGTGGGTGAAGCGATGGTATGTGAAACCGTGGAGTGGGTGTCGGGGTTCGGGAGTAAAGTGTCATGACCTAACGACTCGGATGAAGTGGAAACGTTTGTGAGACCGGCGGGGTTACGGGACGGGTCTGCGACAACAAATGAGACCGTGCGAATGGGTGACTGTACAGTGTGAAAAGTGCTTCGGGGAGATTTATCTGAAGGGACAGAAGACCCTAGGGGACCCTCGGTCGGGACTACTATAGACGCGACTTGGGAAACAAGAGTAGAGGACAAGGGGTGCGTACCTGCGTGCTCTAGAAATAGAGCAGAAGCGGCAAAATCCTGCGTATCAGGTTCGCGTCCACCTCCAGCTTCAGCTCCTTCGACATTCTCAGTCTTCTCTTCTCCAACATTTTCTTCTCTTTGGAGGTATTCCTCCACATTGATGATATCAACTTCGGTAATCTCCTCCTCTCCCTGCAGTGGTGGTTCAAGCGTTGTTTCTCCAACATTCAACTCAACTAAGCCTGTTGTAGGCTGCTCGCCAGAAACACCGGAGGGTCTGCTACGAGGTCGTTTTGGGTGCGGGGGAGGCATTTGAACTTGGTCAAGTCTCTTTCTCTTCTTCTTTTCCTCCTTTTCTTGCCGCTGCACCGCCCTCCCAACATCTGTATCAGAACCTCCAACAGGCTCATTTGGCAGCTCTTGCTGCGTTGCTACTATCTCCTCTTTTTCTTCCTGCTCAGAAACATCTTCAATTCTCTTTGGGCTTTCACCCGAGCCCGGGGTACTAGGAGGAATGAAGTCAGCGAAGGTGATGGGCTGCCAGGACCCAATGTTGGCTTCATAAAAAACGCTAAAATCTTCGTCCATCTCTAGAAGACCGTGCGATCTTTGCTTTTGTCGGTGGACTCTCATTATCCACCATTCTCTTAGCTGATCTTCGCGCCAACTTTTGAGCTCTTCTCTCAGATCATCTTTCATCTTTTTCCAGAATGCAGAGTCTGGTCCCGGAAAAGGGTGTCGGATGGGATCATATTCGACTTCCATGGTATAAAATTCATGCCACGGGGGCAATGTTTTCATTCTCTCAAGGTGCCATTCTAGGTCCCTTCCAGTGGGGTTATTCCGCTGCTCCACTATCTCCGGGTGGGGGCAAACATGGAAATTTTTGAATCTGAGGTGGTCCCTCATTACCCCCAAGGGGTCATAGCACCACCGTTGTGGAATCTGCAACAGGCCGAAGTCGGCGAGCTTATCTTCTAGGTAAACATATTGTTTGAGGGCGAAAACCTCAACGACTCCCATTTTGAAGGGGAAATCGCAGGTTGGTGCCCACTTTCGGCCATGGCCGTAGACTGTATTCGTCACATCGCTCTGGCGAGCGACTTCCAATGCAAATTGGTATTCAGAAGGATAAAATGGCAGCAGGAAGGGTTTTCCTGTAAACCCGAACAGGCGAATGACAAGTCCCTGTGTCAGCTGGAAAACGTCGCCCTTCTTCTCAATAACGACCTTATCCCTGAGGATCGTGGGCACCCGAGGGCAGGAGCCTCGCATGAGCTGCATAGCAGGTCCTAAGAACTGTAGATTGAAAACATAGTATGACTTCGTCCTCGCCAGGAGGGAGGTCCACTGATATACCGGCTGGGGAACTCCATCTTTGTCCATTGGAGTAACAGCAATGTGGGGGAAATGCTTCTGAGTATGGTAGAAAAAGAGCCAAATTAGGAAGGAGCAAGGCCCAAAATACTGGTCTGTCCCATAATTCTTCATACTGGCCAGCCGCGTGTGTAAGGTTCGGGCCACCCATTCTGCCCAGTCAAAGAATACCGGGTTAGTGTTTGGCCTCGACGAGTCTGGAGAGTAAAACTCTCCGCGCGAAATACATTCAGCCAGTACCACTTGCCAGGGGTGCACAGAAGCATCAGTAGATAGGCCCGCCACCCACGCAATGATAGAGAAGATATCAGTATGCTTAAAATCACTAAGAGGGCGAGGCATTTGTGGCAGCTTGCTTGAAGGGAGCCCATCCTTCAAATTATCGCTCAAGAATTTAATGATGCGGTCGGAGGGGGTGAACCTCCCCATTTGTTCGTTCAAGCTGACGCTGCGAACGGTATACCCCTTGGGCGGCCCTTGCAGAGGAGCGAAAGCCTCCTGCACATCCTCCTTGAAGATTGTGAACAGTTTGTTACCTGCCGCGTCCAGGACCTGCCTGGTAGAGGGTTGATAGTTCTGCGCGATGGCATGGACTAATTCGGGACAGTGGTGTGTTGGCGGAGTCAGGTACCAGTATATGTGGGAGTAATAGGCAGCGGCCCTTTTGTTCTCCGTAGACAATCGGACTCTCATGAAATCGATAGTATATCGGAGCTCGGCTATGCTCTTAGAAAGCTCAGTGTCCCTTATCTTGTCCCACCCATCAATGGGCGGTTCCACGGGTTGCTCTTCTTCAGAATCTTCCCCCTCTTCCATGGCCTGCTTTTCAGGGCGAAGATTAAGGTCGACCCTCTTAGGTCTATGCCTTCTTTCCTTCTTAGTCCTTTTAGTTTTTTCTGGGCCCCTTATCTCAGGTTCTTCTCTCTTCTCCTTTGAATTCTTCTTTCCCATTTTGGTTCACAAGGGGCAGCGGAACTTTGAGGCAGAGTGATGAGAATACGACAGAGTTCTGGTCAGGGCTCCTTCCTTCTAGCTTCACACTCGAAATTATCAGCGGGTAAATAGCCTTTTGCTGATGGAGCTTGGCTTTTATAGATGTGGATTGAAACTACTACCATTTATGGTACCTGCCAAAATTAAATTTGCAAATCGGGCCGAGGAGATCGTCCTGCCCTTTGATTGGCTTTGCGGCGCTGGTGCACGCGGGCCAATGTACTTCGAAGACCTGACCATGTTTCGAAAATCTAACTCCCTGCCACCTCGTACCTGGGCACGACTTTTAATCATAACTAAATTCCCTTGGGATACGCTCCGCCACCTTTGCATTAACTCCGCACGTTCTGAACGTTTCCCTAGGCCGCCGCTGGCACATGCCTCGAGGTACATTTTAAATGCGTTTTCATTTCATTTTGCTGCTTCGCAAAATTTGGCAGCGACTCGGGAGTTCGGCAAGCTTTTTTCCCGAAGTGAATTTTGCGCCTACAGTTTAGCGAAGTGGATCTGAGCGAAAGGCACTTCGCTGGAGCCTTGAGCGATCCACAGGTTCACTATGCCTCGGACCCGAAGCTGTTTTCTTCATGGCATTAAGATTATCTTGCTATCTTGATGACTGCTTCGCAAAGAATTAGCCCCGAAGTGGAGGTTCGGCTGCTTTTCGGGCGAAGCATTTACTTCGTGCGAAATACATTCCAACTTTGTTTTTACGGACTTGGGGGATGATTCGCTAAATTGTTACCAAAATGTTGCTTCGCCAGGTCTTTTTGTGCGAAGTATCTCTCGTGCCTTAGTCAATCGGAGGCTCCAAAGAGGTTATCTGTTCCTTCGGCGGAGCTTGCTTCTGGGTGAAGCTATTCGTATCTGCTTTCTCCCTTCGGCCCTGGGCTTTATGAACCATCCCTTGACATTGGTTTTGTTGGCGAAGCGCTGTACTTTGGTCCCGAGATTCACTTTGACGTTGTTTGGTCTTGGAGGAACCTCCTTCACGCCATTCCACCCTTCGATGCTGAGACACTTCGCGGCGAACCAACTCACGACAGCCACTTCGCGTAAGAAATTTCCGAAGGAGATTTCACTAGACTTGGTGAAGCCGGACTTAGTGGTTTCGAACCGGAATCAGCTGTTATTGCGGCGTGAGGCCGCGATCCTTTTCTAACTACGTTTCTAACTCTAAAAGGCCTTAAAACAAGGTATATACAGGTGTAAATGACAGAATGCTATATACAAGGGCAAAAGTTTTGGGGTACCTTTTAATGATGAAAGGTCTTCAAATGAAGACCGTTTACAGGGATCGGCAAGGTCTGGCCGGCCGCATCCTTAAGGATAAAGGAGTTAGCCGAATTCACTTTTGCAATTTCGAATGGTCCTTCCCAGAACGCGTCAAGCTTATCATGGTTGCCAGGCTTAGCCTTCCATGAGTCCCACTTCCATACCAAGTCTCCCACCTTGAATGTACGGGCAGAGGACTTCTTCTTGAACCAGTTTCGGGTGATTTGCGCATGCTTTGCGAAGTTCTCGTAAGCTTTTTCTCGGTCCTCCTCCAGCTGCAGCAATTGAGCTAGCCTAGCCTCCATGGGACCAGATTCCTCTTTCTCATCATTTAACATCCATAAGGCGGGAATTTCTATATGGGTCGGTAAGACAACTTCTTTGCCGTATACCAGGGCGTAAGGTGAGGTTTTGATTGACCTTTTGATAGAGATCCGATCAGCCCACAGGGCTTGATCCAGGAGGAGGTGCCAAGTCCTCTTGTTCTTTTCTACGAGCTTCCTTAGTAATCTCAACAGGGTCTTATTTGTTGATTCTGCTAACCCATTACCCTGTGGATAATAATTGGAGGTGACCTTGAGGTATATCCCATACTTGCAGGCGAATTCATTGATCTTAGCACCAGTGAACCCGGGACCATTATCTGTTACTATTGCTTTAGGGACGCCGAACCGGGTGATCAAACTTTCCAGGAACGCAATAACCGTTTCTTGGTCGGCGTGTTTTGTGGGCACTGCTTCGGCCCATCTGGTGAAATAGTCAGTCGCAGTCAAGATAAACTTATGTCCTGCTGATGAATTCGGCGAGATGACTCCCACAAAATCTAATCCCCACTGTTGGAACGGTGTTTCTACCTGTATTGGTTGGAGGGGCATGGGAGCATTCTTGCTTCGGCCGGCGAACTTCTGACATTGTTCGCATTTTCGACAGACTGCAAAGGCATCAGCGAAGAGGGTAGGCCAATAGTAGCCTGCCCTGATTATTTTTAAAGCTGTTGTCCTTCCTGCGAAGTGGCCCCCTGATAACCCGGAGTGAAATTCACCAAGGACCCTTTTCTTATCATCTTCTCTTATGCATCTCAGAAGAACGCCATCAATATTTCTGAAGAATAGGCCTTCGGGGCGTAAGATGTAACGAAGGGATCGCATCCTGAAGCGCCTTCGCTGCGAAGCATTCAAATGCTGGGGACATCTCCCAGTGTTGAAATATTCGATTATTTCACTAACCCAGTCCTCTTCATCAGTTTCCTGATTTGCGAAGCTCCCTTCTGCTATTGGGTCATCCCATTGGCAGGCTATCACTTCGGCGGCGACGCTCTTTGCAAGCTCCTGGCATAGCGCGCGACCGCGAACTAATTTTGTGGGTCGGATTTCAATATCGAACTCTTGTATTTTGTTTACCCAACCAGCCCTTTTGCTGCCCATCTCTCCCTGGATAATGAAGTTTCGCACGTTTGGGTGGATAACAAACACTGTGACCCGGCTTTGGGAGATGAAGTGCTTGAATTTCCTCAGGGATTTCATGACCGCATGCACTTGGCGTTCTATGAAGTTGTATTTTTCTTCATGGGGCTGTATTACTTGACTTAAGAATGCGATGGGGCATTCCTCGCCATCTTCTCCCTTTTGTGTTAGGACTGCGGCATAACTTTCAGGTTCCCCTACGGCATACAAAATGAAGTCTTGGCTGTAATCAGGGTTGGTTAGCACCGGGGCCTGAGCGATTCGGGCTTTGACCTCCCCAAATGCTCTCTTTCTATCATCAGTCCAGGCAAATTCAGCGTCTTTCTTCAAGAGTTCAGACATCGGCTTAATGACTTGAGCGAAGTCTGGAACGAACTTCCTTACGAAGTTAATTTGACCGAAAAAAGACTGCAGCCCTTTCTTATTCATCGGGAGTGGAAGCTTCAGGAGAGCCTTGACTCTATCAGGGTCTACGGCGAGCCCCTTTTCTGATATGACATGTCCCAGTAGTTTCCCTTCATTTACCGCAAATATGGATTTCTTCGGGTTGATTGAGACACCGAATTCTCTGCATTTTTCGAATATCTGCTGCAAGTGTGAAGTGTGGTCCTCTCTTTTTCGGGAAAAGACAGTCATGTCATCTAAATAGATGACTATGATCTTATTTAACAGTTCGCCAAATGCTAAATCCATAGCCCTTTGGAAGGTGGCTCCTGCGTTTGAAAGACCAAACGGCATTCGCTGATAAGCGAATGTTCCCCACTTAGTGGTAAATGCCGTTTTGTGTTGGTCCTCATCTCTAACCCAGATCTGGTTATACCCTGAAAAACCATCAAGTAAAGAAAAACGTTGGGCTCCAGCTACCGAATGCAAGATTTGATCAATCTGCGGGAGGGGGTAGTGATCTTTTAACGAAGCTTGGTTTAGATTGCGAAAATCTACACATAGGCGGATGTCCCCATTTTTCTTCCTAACGGGAACTAGATTCGCCACCCAAGAAGAATGCTTTATGGGATAGATGATTTTAGCCTCAAGCATTTTCAGAAGTTCGGCCTTCATGAGGACTTCGATCTTTGGATTGACTGGCCTTTGCCTCTGTCTGAAAGGCTTGACTCCTTGCAGCTCGATCGTATGTTGAATCATTTGTCGGTCGTAGCCCCTCAGGTCTTGATAAGACCATGCCACTATGTCTGGATATCTTTTGCACAAAGATCGGATCTGTTCTAGTTCTGCTGGGGTGCAATCTGTCCCGACTTTTATCACTTTCCCAGATTCAAGCTCTAGATCTTGGTATTGCCTAGCGTCAACTTTGATTCTGTGGGAAACTGCTCTGTCATTCTGATCGAATAGGCTCTCTAAGGTAATCAGCCCTCTTGGAACATGGTTGTTTTTCAGCTGGATCAGCCCTTCATATTCTTCATTTTCGGGGCTCCTTTCTTCAACAGTGGCTGCCTCTTGGACCAGGAAATTGATGATTTGTTCATCATTATCAAACACTTGCCAGTGAATATCCCTATCCGGCACAGAGGGCCTATAAATCAACCTCACGGCTTTGGGCTTGTGTACCATGTCATCAGCTGGAGAATATCTAGCCCCGATGGAAGCCAAGACATCAGCATGTCTATTTTTCTCTCGTGGGATGGACTGCACGTTGAGTGATTCAAACTGCTCGAACAGGTCCCATACCCTGTTGCGGTATGCTTTAAGATAATGCTTTTTGGAAATACATTTATTGGTGATCTGATTACATACCAATTCGGAGTCTCCAAAGATTTGGAGGTGCTTGACGCCTAATTTTTCCGCTTTCTTCAGTCCTAGGCACAGGGCTTCATACTCGGCTGCGTTGTTGGTACAGCTCCAAACTAACCGGTAGCAATATTCCTTCTGTTCGCCAGACGGTGATACGAGGAGTATCCTTGCCCCGGCGCCATTTTTGCATCGGGCACCATCAAAGAACAATTTCCATAATTCCTCCTGGGCAGCCGTCTTATCCTCCGGCTTAGTGTGCTTCTCAGGTTCGGTGATGGTATAACATCCCATTTCTGTCTCTATCATGGCATTGAAATCTGTCAGTGAAAACTCGTCTTCGGTATTCAACTGCGCAAGAGACTCTTCCACTAAGTCCACCTGCTCTATCTCTTCGGCTATTGTATGAATGGAATCATTACTTTCCTCTTCGGTCATCTTCTCTACGAGAAACGTAGAAGGTTTCTCATTGTAAATCTTGACCTTCCTTCCCTTGAATGGGACTTCTAAATGCGAATAGTCCATGGAAAGATATCCGCCTAGCTTAGCCGTGAATTCCCTTGAGAGACACATGCTGAAATAGGGCTCCAGGTCAACAACTACCACCTCTTGTATCACTATAATTTGGGGCACTTTATGCAGTTGAATGGGTATATCCTTGATCACGCCAACTGTATTTACAGGGAGTTTGTTAGTGATAGTCAGCCCAGGCAGTCGTTAGAATAGTGAGCTATAGTGTCAGTGACAAAACAGTGTTAGTAATAGATAGTGCAGTTTCATAAGGGGTTGTCCAACAAAAAACCAAATTTCTAAGTGAAACAAGACTCGAGGAGAAAAACCGACTACACTTGAAGACATTACTCCCCTAAAATGTTTGGGTTGCCCAAAAACAATATTGTGATATATAGCTCATTACGACCGTCTCATCGAGCTGATTAGTTTGGTATATAGCCTCCATGCACTTTTTTCGAGGTGTCAAAAAACATCATTGTGGGACCTAGTCCATTACAATTGTCTTTTCAAGCTGATCATTTTTGATATATAGCAACCAAACACTTTTTTGGGCTCATTGCTAAAAATAGTAACGCCTGGAACAATACTATTTTTAGTCAGTCAGTCACCAATGGGAGTGGTCCAACTCGTACCTCAATGGCTAGAGGAATTAGAAGACACCAAAAGGAGATAGAACAAAACACCCAAAATGAAAACATCCTTCTAGAGCAAATGCATACTGCAATTTCTACTCTTACCAATGACTTTAAACAGGTGAGGGACGAAGTATCATTTTGAGAGGTGGACACATGAGATCCAAAGCTTCATTTGAAGAAAGATTCCTAGAGGTTGAGGAAAAATTTAGGGACGGCCCAAAGGTTTTTGAGCATCTTAACAATGACAAACCAGGTGGCAGTTTCGGCAATAAAGAGAAGGGAATCCACAAGGAGAAGGGAGACTATCATTCTCTTTTTGACATAGATACTCCTTTTAAGATGCTTGATTTAGACTTTCCTAAGTTCAATAGAAAGGACATTGATGGGTGGTTATGTCGAGCAGATTAGTTCTTCAAACTTCATAATGTCCTTAAATATTTGTGGGTCATTATGGCTTCTTTCAACTTTGAAACTGAAGCTTTATAGTGGTATCAATGGTTACAAAACACAACTCCTGACCCTTCTTGGGAAGAATTTGAGTCACAATTACTCAATTGTTTTGGTGGCATTTTTGCCACATTAATTTTTTTGACAAAATTTTGCTTAAGTATGGAGCTTTAAATCAGCAAATCACATGCAAAAGCGTTGGCATTTTGGCAGGCCCTAAAAGAGGATGATAAAGTGGACGAATTGATCTTTTGATGTTTCATTATTGCAAATCTTATCGCAAGCTTTCCTGCGATATATTACAATAGGTGATCGGGTCAGTGGATCAAAAGTTATGGCCCCGGAAGCAAAGTCAACAAAAGTCCACTTCGGGCTTGAAAAAAATTCTAAGGCATGAGGGGCACTTCGCCCAGAATGCTGCGAAGTTGCCACTTCGGGCTCTTTGGTCGCCGAACCTCCACTTCGGCCCCAACTCCAGCGAACCTCCCCGTCCCGATGATGAAATTTTTTTAAGGCTGGCAGGTCACTTCGCCAACAAACAGGGTAAGATAAGAAGCTTCGCTGAACAAAAAGAAGGAAAGGGGCAGCTTCGCAAAGAAGGGACAGGAAAGCCTAAGTTCGAGCCCGGAAAATTTCTAAGGCATGGAAGGAGCTTCGCTTGCGAAGCTGCCAAAGCACCTACTTCGGGCAAAAAAGTTGCGAAGCTGTGATTGTAAGTTGCCGGGATTTTCTAAGTCAGCGGGGTCACTTCGCTAAAATTTTAGCGAAGCATTCACTTCGGCCACAGTTTTAGCGAACCTCCAGTTGGCAGAAAAAGTTTTAAGGCAAGAGGGGCACTTCGCCCAGAATTTGGCCGAATTGCCACTTCGGGCCTCCACTTCACCGAAGCTCATGTCGGCCCCGAAGTGCAACGTCGGCCACAATGTTTAACGTCGGCCAAAATGCCTATGTCGGCCCCGAAGTGCAACGTCGGCCACAATGTTCAACGTCGGCCAAAATACCTAAGTCAGCCAGAAAACTCCACTTCGCCAGCGAAGCTCCATGTCGGCCCCGAAGCTCATGTCGGCCAAAGAGTCCAACGTCGGCCAAAAATGCAAAGTCGGTCGCGAAGCTCACGTCGGCCAAAATAGCTAATGTCGGCCGCAAACCTCCACGTCGGCCACAATGTTCAACGTCGGCCAAAATGTCTAAGTCGGCTAGAAAACTCCACTTCGCCAGCAAAGCTCCATGTCGGCCCCGAAACTCATGTCGGCCTCGAAGTTCATGTCGGCCAAAGCGTCCAACGTCGGCCAAAAATGCAAAGTCGGCCGCAAAGCTCATGTCGGCCAAAATAGCTAATGTCGACCGCAAACCTCCATGTCGGCCAGGAACGAATTCCAACGTCGGCCAAAATCCCAATGTCGGCCAGAATCTCATGTCGGCTGCAAACTTCCACGTCGGCCAGGAACGAATTCCAATGTCGGCCAGAATCCCAATGTCGGCCGCGAATCCCAACGTTGGCCAAAGTCGGCCAAGTCGGCCAAAAATCCATCGAATTGCCAGTTCGGGCCAATTTCTCAACGAGGCTTCTCCGGAACCTTTTCTGACGACGGTGCTTCTCCCGAAAAGCACACATTCCAAGGCCGGGTTTTTATCCAAGGCAATTGAGTGTTTCATAAATGCATTTTTTCTGGCCCGAAAGACCCGGTGCCCATTTGTAGCAATAGGATACGAGTTATCAGCCGCAAAGAAGGGCAAGGGCAACTTGTGCATCCACTCGAGCACCTCCCCCGGAGTGGCCTAGGACAAGTCAAACGGCTCATAAATGCAAATTTCCCCGGCTAATGCGGCCATGGTTGCTAATTGTGGAAATGGATGTGAAACCTCAGTCGTAGAAGGGGACGGGCGCGGATTTTTGTAACTGCCAGGGGCATACTTCCGAATCCAGCGCATTAATGGCTCAGAGGGTCGGGTCCTCTATAAAAACCCTAGTATTGTAATGAGAAAAGGGGGGAGAACTTTTGCTAGAAAGCTGCTGTAACTTGATTTTTGCAATTAATATCAAGAACTTTGGGCCTCATTTCTCTCTTGTATGCTGCCTTCTGTGATTATTTCTGCTATTCTGTCTTCATTTATGTACTGTAATTCTGAATCCTGGATTTAGGTGTGTGATTGGGGACAAAACCCTGGAATTCTCCTGAAGGATACATAGGGGAGAAAATGCCGTGTTAGTTTTCTTGTATGCTGCCTATGGATAGTGTTTCTGCTATATTTATCTGTTTCTTAACTGCTGTAATTCTGAAATCTGGATTTTGGCGTAAGGGATTAGGCGAATCCTGGAACTCGTCCAGAGGATACATAGGAAAGCTAGTACGGTGTTTATTTATGTTTCATTCTTTGTATTTATTGTTGCTACTTCAAGATATTAGCTAGTAATCGTGCTGCTGGTTCTTTCCCTCTGAAAATCCATTGATATTCTTTCCCTTACTCCCTTTATTTCTTTCCTACACCCTTACTCTTTTTATCTCTTTCCTGCACTCTTAGCTTAAAACACCAAGTAGTTTAGTAAAGGAGCCGGCCTTTCTCCAGAGATTGGCACGGGGGGCATCTATTCCCCTCGGCCTTTCAATGTTGGTCCAGGTCTAGGGCGCGTTTACGTACAAAATCCTTTCCTGTGGCAGATTTGTGACCAACAGTGGTATCAATGGTTACAAAACACAACTCCCGACCCTTCTTGGGAAGATTTTGAGTCACAATTACTCACTTGTTTTGGCCCTAGTGAGTATGAGGACTTTATAGGAGCATTAACCAAACTAAAACAAACCTCTACGGTTCGTGACTATCAAACCCAATTTGAGAAACTGGCTAATAGGACCAAGGGGTTGAATGAAGGCTTTTTTCAGAGTTGTTTTATCAGTGGCTTGAAAGATGATATCAAGGCTAAGGTCAAAATGTTCAAACCGCAGTCTATGATGCAGGCCATAGGATTGGCGAGATTGGTCGAAGAAATTTTTTTGGCTCAAAGGAGGCCACCTAAATTTCCATAGGCCAAATCCACATTTCCTTCCAAGTTCACACCCAATATTGGCAATAAATCTACCCCATACAAGTGCTTGACTACGGAAGAGATGGATGCCCGACGCGCACAAGGCTTATGTTATAATTGTGATGAGAAGTATTCACCAAGGCATAAATGCATCCAAAAGAAGTTATTTTTGTTGGATGTAGAGGAGTTAGTAAGCAATGAACAAATTGATGATGAAGTAGAACCATCAAAGGAACCACTTCAGGATGAGGGTGAAACACAAGAAGAACCACAGCCAAAATTTTTGTCCATGCCCTTGCAGGAATTACTACCCCTCAGACGATGAAGGTAGTAGGCTTTTTCAAAGGACAACGTCTTACAATTCTCATTGATTCAAGAAGTACACACAACTTTATTGATCCCCGAGTCGCCAAGCAAGCCAATTGTTACATACATGCTTGCAACTCCTTTGAGGTTATGGTGGCAAATGGTGGAACATTGCCTTGTAAAGGCAAATGCCGCAATGTTAAGTTGAAGATAGGGGATTATGAACTCAAAACTGATATGTTTGCTCTTCAACTGGGAGGATGCGATGTTGTGCTAGGAGCTCAATGGCTAGGTACTTTGGGAACCATAGCCTAGAACTTTGCAGAGTTATGGATGCAGTTTTCACATAATGGTAGGTCCTACACTCTCCGTGGTTCGCCAACAGGATCTCCCCAAATTATTAGTTCAAATCGTATGGAGTTGTTAAAAAAATCTTCCCGTGGGGTAGTAGCTCAGATATTTGCAATTCAACCGCAAACTTTAGCTGAAGACAAGCCCCCAAAAGATTTGCAACTCGTTTTGACTAAGCATGATGCAGTTTTTGCGGAATCGACAAAATTACCTCCACGTCGTTCCCATGATCATGCAATACCATTGGTACCCGGTAGTGTGCCACCTAACATCAGACCTTACTGGTACCCCTATGCACTTAAGTCAAAAATTGAGAAATTGGTACAAGAATTGTTACAAGCAGGAGTCATTCGGCCTAGTAACAGTCCTTATTCTTCTCCAGTCCTATTGGTTCGAAAGAAAGATGGGTCATGGCGTTTGTGTATAGATTTTCGTGAGCTCAATAAGCTCACCATTAAGGATAAATTTCCTATTCCAGTGGTCGATGAATTGTTGGATGAGTTGCATGGTGCTATGTTTTTCTCCAAGTTAGATCTTCGCTCAGGTTATCATCAGATAAGGCTCAAGGAGGAGGATATTCCCAAAACAACATTTCGAACTCATGAGGGCCATTATGAATTCTTGGTTATGCCATTTGGCTTAATGAATGCACCTTCCACATTTCAAAGCCTCATGAATAACATCTTCCGCCCATTCCTTCGCAAATTCATTCTAGTTTTCTTTGATGATATTTTGGTTTATAGTCGCTCTTGGGAGGAGCACCTCATCCATTTGGATCAGACTCTACAACTTTTGTCTCAGAATCAACTTTATGCTAAGAGGTCTAAGTGTTCTTTTGGGTTGACAGAAGTAGAGTATTTGGGACACATTGTCACCAAAGATGGAGTTAAAGTTGACCCTAAGAAGATTCAAGTTGTTCAAGATTGGCCGAAGCCTCACACTCTCAAGGGACTTCGAGGATTTTTGGGACTCATAGGGTATTACCACAAATTTGTCCAAAACTATGGCAAAATCATTGCTCCTTTAACGACCATGTTGAAAAAGAATTCTTTTACTTGGTCAGGCCCAACTAAGAAGGCTTTCTTTGACCTAAAGCATGCCATGACAACCACTCTAGTGTTAGCCATGCCTGATTTTTCAAAACCTTTTGTAATTGAAAGTGATGCTTCGGGCAATGGCATAGGAGCCGTGTTGATGCAGGAGGGAAGACCATTGGCCTTCACTAGTAAAGCACTTTCAAGGCGAAATCTGGGCAAATCTACTTATGCAAAGGAGATGCTCGCTATTTTGCATGTGGTTAATCACTGACAACCCTATCTCATTGGGCGTCATTTTTCCATCAAAACAAACCACCAAAGTCTCAAATACTTCCTAGAGCAATGGGTCGCCACCCCCGAACAACAAAAGTGGGTCTCTAAATTAATGGGCTATGACTATGAGATTACATATAAAAAGGGAAAGGAGAACATTGTGGCTGATGCACTCTCTCAACAATTTGAGGATCAGAGTATGTTATATGCTATCTCTTTGCCCATACCTCATTGGATTAATTCTCTTAGAGAGGACGTGATCAAGGACTCTAGATTGCAAACTTTGATCACCACACTTCAAACAGAGCCTACCTCATGCTCGGGATACACTTGGGATGGACAAGATTTGAGATACCTTGACCGCCTTGTTCTTCCCCAAACTTCTCAACTACGGGAACTCATCTTGAGGGAAATGCATGCCTCACCAACCGTAGGCCATTCTGGGTTCCTCAAGACTTATGAAAGGATTAAGCGTACTTTCTTCTGGAAGGGAATGAAGAAGGATATTCAAACTTTTGTGGCTGAATGTGACATATGCCAACAAATGAAAGGAGAAATGGTGCATTCCCCTAGAACTCTTCAACCCTTGCCCATTCCAAAACAAGTATGGACAGATATTTCCATGGACTTTATTGAAGGGTTACCTAAGTCAGGAGGCAAATCAATTATTTTGGTGGTAGTGGATCGTCTCACGAAGTATGCTCATTTTTGTTCCCTCTCCCATCCCTACACAACCTCAGTAGTAGCCCAAATCTTTCTAGACTCCATTTTTTGCCTTCATGGCATGCCCGCATCTATTGTGTCCGATCGAGACCCTACCTTCACTAGTCATTTTTGGCAAGAATTGTTTAAGTTGTAGGGGACTCAGCTCAAAATGAGTTCAGCCTATCATCCGCAAACGGATGGTCAAACAGAGATTGTAAACAAATGCTTGGAGACCTACCTTCGTTGCTTTGCCTCTGAACATCCTACACAATGGGCGAAGTGGCTTCCCTTGGCCGAATGGTGGTATAATACTTCATATCACACTGTGACCAAGGTTACCCCTTTTGAAGTAGTTTATGGTCGTCCTCCATCAACACCCTCCTCCTACATTCCAGGAAGCTCCAAGGTTCATGTTGTTGACACTACACTCAACCAACATGCCGCAGTCCTCCGTCAACTAAAGATGAATCTAGAATTGGCCCAGAACCATATGCACCAACAAGCTGATCATCACCGTTCTGAGCGCAACTTTGAAGTAGGAGATATGGTTTTTCTCCGCCTGCAACCGTATAAACAATCCTCACTCCAGCTTCGTAGATGCCAAAAACTAGCTGCCAAATACTATGGACCCTACCAGGTCTTATAGCGGATTGGTGCAACGGCCTACAAATTGGCCCTCCCGGCTACATCAAAGCTCCATCCTATCTTTCATGTCTCCTCTCTCAAGAAGGTCGTGGGTAATCAGGTACAAGTTCAATTTGTTTTACCAGAACTGGATGAAGAGGGTTCCATCTTGCTCGAGCCTAAACAACTTTTGGACCGCAGATCGCGCACTCTTCGGAACCATGTCATCATTGAGGTTCTTGTTCAATGGCATGGACTACAACCAGAAGATGCCACTTGGGAGTCTCTCCAGCAACTACAACACCAGTTTCCTCATCTCCAACTTTGAGGACAAAGCTTTTTGAAGGGGAAGGGCATGTTAGGACCCCATCCTAACATTATTTTGTAATTCTCATATTATTATGTAATGACCCCTTTCCAACGTGGGGACCCCTTTATAATGATATTTTGTAATGGTATGTGGTAATTGAGGCGCCTAGACAAGTGGGGCCATTTCATGTAACCATTATCAAGAATGTAACTGATGTTTGGTAGAAGATTCTAGCTCGAGTGGCACTTTGCATGTAAGCCAACTCTTGAGCATCAGGTTAGGGTTGCATGAAGTGTATCTTTAAAAGACAAGGGTCCATAAACGAATGTATCTTTTTGCATATTGAATGAAAGTATTGAAGGAGGTTGCCCCCTCGAAGAGGCCTGCGATTTTGTGTTGTGATTTGTGAGATTGTTATAATTCTGCATTTACATTTCGTATTGCAATATTCTGTTCTTTCATGAAATTCTGCTTTTATTGCAATATTTATGTGAATGAGCTTATTTTTATTAGAAGGTTCCTAACACTTCGATGTCGGACTATGTCTCGCTCACCAATGAGCATACCAACCTACAATTGCTCTAGTGCTGGAATCTTGTCTCGCACACTATTTGACACACCATCTCACATTTGCACCAATGTCGAACTCCTGTTCTGCTCACCATTAGACACATCAATTTGCAATTGCTCTAGTGCCAAACATTCTTCGTCGACATGCAATTCCTCATCAATGCCTTCTGACAACTTTTGTTGTACCTAGTGTCTACCATTTGTACCCTCGGCTTGTACAACGACTACTATTCCACCTTCGGCTTGTATGGCAGTGTGCACCACTACTTGTATGGCAGTTACTATACATACCCTCTGCTTGTACAATAGTGTGCACCATTGTTTGTACAACAACATGCACTGTTGTTTGTATGGCAATGTGCACCGCTACTTGTACGTTGTCTGCCGTACACATTTCTATTTGTATGGCGTCTCCTGCACGTGATTTGTACAACCTCCTGTATGCTCCTTCCTCTCGCGTGCTTGTCGTAAGCGTCTCGTTGTACGACCCTTTGTTAGCGTCAACAAACAAGTTTGCATCTTCATCTGCATGGTAATCTGCTTTAGCCGACTTTGTCTTTGAATATCATGGCTTGCTTGCATCTTCATCTTCATTGGTTGTTTCTTACATTGTCAGAGGGTGGTCCTGACGAGCCAACTCGCTGACTACATGACCTAGGGGCAGTCAAAGGGAAAAAGCTTCCATTCAAACTACCAGGAAAGACGCCAACCAACTCTCTCCCCTTGGCTAGGCAAACTCAGATGGCCTAGGGAACTTGATGGTCCTCCCAAACTTCCTAAATTGCCTATTCCATGCACATGCCTTGGATTGTCTGGTAGTTCTTGCAGACCAATTCGACTTTCCAAGGAACCGTTAAAATTTGTTGGTGGATTACTAGTCCTGCTTGTCTACCTTGCTTCCTTAGAGGTATTTTGCTGTCTTTCATTCATACTATCTACAACTTGGGGAACTTGTTGTGTCCTTGATGTATCCATCCTTACTCTTCTACTATGTTCTGGGCTTGAATTGACACTACTTGAATCTTCTTCATTACTATTAGAACTCTTCAAGAAAATACTATTGGAGTCTGTTCTCTAGTTCCTAACTTCTCCTCTAGTTGATGATGGTATTTTGAATATGTCCCTCTATAGCACTTCATTTGCTGCAAGTTTTCTGGTTCAAAAATCATCTCGTAACCTCATAATTTCTTGGTCAACTTGTTCCCTTAACTCTTCGTTTCTTCTGTGCAACTAGTTACTTTGCTCTTGCAATTGTTGCGTTCCCTACGCATTCTTTGTTGTACAAGTCCAGTTCTTGCCAGCAAACTCATTCCTTTATACTCACTTTCATCACTTCAAGGTTCCATATCTAGGAATCTTACATGTAGTTGAGAAAATTGGAATTGGCAACAAATCAGCAAGGCAAAAGAATCGGAAAAATTGGGAATCGGCAAAAGATCGGGGAAAAAAACCCAAAGAAAATGCAATTTTTCATTGACAAACAACCTTTAGTGTTAAAATGCGCTTTAGTGTTTTGTTTGGTGTGGTAGCAGGTAGGCAGACCTCTTTCTCCAGTTTGGAACAAGCAAAATGAGGCAAAATAAAAAAAAACAAGCTATTTATGCTGTTTCCTCTACGCATGCTGCTGCGGCAGATTTTTTTGGCAAAAAAACGGGATAATATCGACAAGGGCATGAATCGGAAAAAATCGGGATTTTTTGTAGATTTTCTCAATTGACCCTTATTCTTCAGTGTTTTGTGGGGAGGGGTTCCAATTCCTCCTGCTCAATTATGGGTTGTTCGCCATTTCCATCTCCAAACAACCGCGCTAAGTCGAAGTCACTGTCCTCTTTGGCACCATCTTCTTCTTTAGTCCTACTTGACTCACCTTCTTCATGGACCAACACACCTTCAAAAGGTTTTGAAGGCTGATTTGGTGCTGTAGTTAGCCTTCCTATACTTGTCTCCTCTTCTACTAGTTCAAGATTAACCATATTCACCTGAGCTTTTACCTTGTATGGCTTTAATATTGAGCTATTAATTGTCTTGGGGCACAATCTCTTGTCCAGTTTCTTCAATTTCACTGCGCCATTTTCCATCATCTCTACAACTTGGAAGCATCCAAGCCATAAGGTCTTCAATTTACCTGGCTTGATTTCTCGCTTGCCATTGAACTTTAGTACCAAGTCACCTGGCTTCAACTTCATCTTTCTTAGGTGCTTGTCATGCCAAAACTTTCCTTCGACGTTGTGCAATCTCTGTTGCCCATTGTGCCATCACCCTTTTCTCAACCAATCTCCTCTGTGCCACTAGCCTATCCTCTAGGCTTTCGTGGTCTCCTTAACGGTTTTGCATCACCACTCTTAGACTTGGTACTAAGAACTCCACCGGCACAATTGCCTCCTTTTTGTACATCAATTGGAATGGTGTATGGTTTGTCATTGGCTTGAATGTAGTTCTATATGTAGCATAGTGGTGAGTACTCCAACACTTGGAGGAACAATTTGATATGACAGATTCAGTAGTCAACCGAGAATGCAATCAACAACATCTATGTGTATGGCAATGATTGACAATCTCACTTGAATGGCAAGTGCTTTAACACTCCACTTGTACGACACACATTTGTACGACAAGCACTTGTATGACAAGTACTTGAACGACAGTCACTTGTACGACAAGCACTTGAACGACAACCACTTGTACGACAAACACTTGAACGATAGCCACTTGGCTTGTACGACACTACTCATCGACACCTCATATGGTAGCTTCTCTCGTATGAGATTCCTCGATGACACTTCTTGATTGCAACTTAGATCCATTTTGCCCACAGAACTTAGGAAGAACACATACAAACCTACTTGCTATAGCAATGACATCAAAGCTGGCTACTTCCATTATTTAGTGGATGTCCATATTTCGAAAAGCTGCAAATGGTCTTGAGGAGAATCGTGCCGCCAAGTCCTACAAAATTCTCTTTCAGGTGTTGTCTAGGTTTTCTTGTTAAAAGGAGTTTGCATTGTCTCCTTCCCTTTTAATTTTTGTTGAGGTGAAGCTGGTGAATTATTCCCCTTGCCTCTCTGATCTTCGTCAAGAGTTTTGGTCCACTACCGCAACCTCAAGCCACTTCCTCCTCTTCCTTCTTTGTGATGCCATGCTCTTCCCCGCTCTGCCTCCATCTTGCTTGCGCTTGTGTCACTGCCAACATGTGTTTCTCCTTATCCTTTTACTGTCCATTTGAGGCTCTTTAATGTTAATAAAATTGACTTTTTGCGAATTATTGGTACTTGCCTTCTTTGGACGGATAGTCTCTTTATGGTTGCCATGTTTGCACCACCTACACTACATCGTTGAGTTGTTCTTGCTTCCTCCAGCCAGTGTGTTTGTGCAATTTCGTGAGAAGTGTCCCCCTCCTAACATCTTCTACATTAGATGATTGGCTTTCTTTTTGAATTTAATTGCAACCATCCCTCGCTACCGCCTCCACCAAACCAGTTACCCAGTTGCGGTTGTCTTCTTCCCTAGCAATTGTTCCAATATCCACAATTGGTTAGTCCTTGTCTACTCTTGAAAGTGCTTAGTTTCTCCTATTTCTCCTCCTACACCATCAACGTCTGGTGCCTTGCGCCTTGTAGGTTGAACAAACATTCTGCAATCACATGTCGAACAACTTTGCAGTTGTTGGCATATGCCTTATTTTCATCCTTCATATCATTAGTCATCCGATTCGTTCTAGGTGCTTCTTCATTGCCTAGATTGTGGCATTGAGGTCATCTTGATCACTATCAGAGTTATTGTCTCAATCATGAATCATATTCCCATCGCTGCTTGTTGCCATATTCTTCTCTCTTCAAGCTTAGTGCATGGTTGAATTCTTCCTAGTAGGTGGTTGGCGGGACAACCTTTATCTTCTTATATCGTGGCAACAACCCATCCATGAACCATCGCTTTTGTAATACATCAGTAGGTTTCACCTCCCATCTTTCCGATGAGCTCCTTTAGATGACAATTGTATGAGTTTATATTTTACTCCTACTTTGTGGAGTATATTTCGCCAATAATTTCCATGTCATCTCGAAGCAATTGGAACTCCTTATTGAATTCTTGTTGCAACTCAGCCCAATCAGTGAAGGGGTCTTCCCGCTTCAAATGCCAATAAATTGCTACGCCATGTAATGTTTCTAGGAACAATCGCAACCATGCATCTTCATCTGTAACTTGATTTGCTTTCCATATCGTCAAACACGTTCCGATATGGTGCTCAAGATACCCCTTTCCATCTGAATTTTGGGCATTTCTACTTGCCGGTTGCTCAACAAACCTTTTGTTGACGACTGGTCCTCTTCAATTGTCAGCCAGTCCTTGTTGCACTTACGCTCCGCGATCTCTTTTGCGAATACACAAGCATCAGTTCTGGCCTTTCAAGCACACTCTCCTACAGTTGCCTTTGTGCTTGACTCCTATCCTCTACACCTCTAGGCACTCTCCCTCGCACTTGTGTTGGAGTTGTCGGTTGCTCTGCCTCGTCTTGCACATGCTCCACATTGGCACTTCCTTCACCACTTGCATGAACGTTCTCCTCGGCTCGATTCACGTTTGCTCGTTGCACTTCCTCTTGCATGTCTTCCTTCATCGTCAGAAACAATGTCTACCTCCTTTCTACTTGCTTCTCATCCGAATTGCCTCCTCTTGAGGGTTCCACACACGTTCCACTTCTAGAGTGCGTATCTCCTCACCAGGAAGTTCTATCAGTACTTTGGCAATTTGCACATCACCAGCTTCGCTCTCATGCACTTTGTTACCATTGCATAACTCATCGCCATCACGTAACTTGCCATTATGTGATTCCTTGTCACCATCACGTAACTCTCCGTTGACGTCACGTAATTCGTTGACGTCATGTAATTCCTTGTTGCCGTCACATAACTCTTCATTGCCGTCACATAATTCTTCTATGCACATTACACGTCCAGGAATCCTCCATACTTGCTGTTGTGGAATCCACTAACTACTTGTCGGCTCCTCGCATCAGGTTATTTGTCATTCACTTCCTTCTTCAGTTATGTATGCGATCATTGTTTCAAACTTTAGACGACAACAATGCCAAATGTAGCACAATAGTGGTATTCCACAATTGAAGGAACATAGAGGAATAAATGACAAGAAATATCAGCAATAAACAACATTTACCATGTACGAGAAAGAAATATTCAGAACTGAAATGGAACAAAACTGCACTTTGTCATTTGCATTATGTACGAACAACAATGTACATTCAATTACAACAACAATATATTTGTTCACAGTCACATGCAATTACATGCACAACATAGATATGCTCTTAGGCACACACAACTAGATGGCTGAATGAATGATATCTGATTATGGATGTATTCAGAAATGTAAGGGGTCTACTTATACTTTTCTTGGGAAAGGGGAGGTAGTTGCCAACTTTCGCAACTTCCTCATACCTAACCCTAACTACCTTGACACTTTTAATTACAAGACATTTGAATTACATGTACATCTAAATTACATGAACATCTGAATTATATGTACATTCTAATTTAAAAATATGCTAATAATTATTTTGTCATACTTAGCTTATGAACTACATAATGACACAAAATGACAAAACTGTATGTACAATCAAAATTGTTTTATTGGCTTCGTATGTGCATATTTGCTCTTAAGGTGGCACCATGCCAGAACTAGCTCCTACAATGAACACTATGTGATTCTTCTATCAACAAATCATTACAAGGTTCAAAGTACCTCTTCAATTGACGAGTGATCATAGAGGCCACTTTGTCAGTGAAATCATTTAGAAGCTAACCTCGGAGTTCAATTTTCATTTGTTGTTGAGTCCATACTATCCAAGGGCAAATGGGCAAGTGGAAGCAACAAACAAAGTACCAACAGGAGGAGAAATTACCAACCATCTTGTGGGTATATAGGACAACGTACAAAACGATGATGGATCATATGCCATTCCAATAGATGTGCGGTTAGGAGGCAGTAGTGCTTGTTGAATTTCTGGTGCCAAGTTTGAGAGGCAGTGGAAAAACGTCTTGGAAACCAGGAGAGCATGGAGGAGAGGCTGATGACACTTATCAAGCTCGATGAGAAGATAGTGATGGCACAATGGGCCACGAAGGTTGCCCAGTGTCAGTGTAAATTTTGGCATGACAAGCATCTACAAAAGTTGAAGTTGAAGGTAGATGACCTCATACTAAAGTATAATGGCAAGTGAAAGATCAAGCTAGGGAAATTGAAGACCCTGAGACTTGGACCCTTCCAAGTTGAAGAGTTTCTGGACAACAACATAGTACAACGAAAGAGACTAGATAAGATGTGTCTGGAGACAATCAATGGTTTGAAGTTGAGATTGTACAAGGTTAGGGCACAGGTGAACCTTTCAACCACGAATCATATGGAGAAGAGAGAAGTACGGGCAAGATGATGATCTCATCAAGTCAGTCTTTGGGTCCTTTGAGGGGATCTTGATACATGTAAGTTGAAGAATGTAATTGTGTAGGAGAAGATGGTGTGGATGGTACAAGTGACTAGAAAAAATGAACTTGCGGAGAAGTTGGCATGGTTGTACGGAGAAGAAGTTGCAAGGAGTCAAGGGAAAGACTTGCAACCAATAGCGGAACAGGAAGAGTTGATGCCCCAACCCATCTAGCGTAGGAGGTTGCGCATACATGTCAAATTTCCCAATTCTGAAGAAGGTCAGAGTTCACTTGGTGATGAGGATGTGTAGCAAATGGCAGTGAGGCATGTTAAAAAAGAAGAATTGCTAGAAGAACCTCGAAGTGATGAGAGCAAATACGAAGGGATGAGTTTGTTGGCAGCCATTGGATGCGCACAACAAAGAATGCATGAAGAAACACAACATTTGCACGAGAGGAGCGAATGTTCAGATTGGCAAATTGTAGAGACAACGTGTGCAAGGATTGATGCAGCTACGACGAGATATACAAGCAACCGACAAAAATAGATTCTCTAGAGAATGGACAAGTCTAGAGGATACTCCTAGAGGTGCACGACAAATGACAAAATGTTGGGAGTGTGATATAAGTTAAACTTCTGGAAGAAGACTACTAGGAGTACTAACTTGGCAAGCGATGCAAGAATAAGCAGATTGACGGTTCTGCCCAATAGGAGATTGGCAGAATTTGAATGAGAGACATGCATGAAGTGTCGCATGAACCTTTTCACGACACCAATACACCTCAATCGAGATTGTCGAACAAAAGGTTTAATAATTGTGACTTGTCTGAGGAAGAAAGTAGTAGTGTATCCTTGACAAGTTTGAGCAATAGAGGAAGACTACAATAGGTCCAGCCTTAGCTCAAAATTTGAGAGACAATTTAGGTGGGAAACACCAAGAATAGTGCTGATAGTTGCTAATGATGAGGGAGTGATATTTTTCCAAGTGATATTTTGCTGGATGAACAAGAAGACGAGCTCAAAATCACATTTGAAGATGAAGAAGCAATAGCAACATGATAAATGAACCAACGACAAAGAGCAAGGGCAGGTCATCGATCTCAATTGCATGGATTGACCAAAGTTGCAGTGTCATCGGGGATTCTAGTACAATTGGGAAGCCAGACTATGCAAGGAGGCACTAGAGGTTCCTTTGTGGGTACCAGGGAAGTGGCTTTGAATGAGGCTACTAGAGGAGGATAGTAGCCAAGAAGAGACAAACCTGTTACATAGAGAGTTGGATATGCAGGAGGAGTAGCGCAACAACTTGAGAGAAGAAGAATTGCGCACCAGCAGGTGCAAGAGAAACTAGTCATTGTAGATGTGGATGATGAAATACAAACTGCAGTGGATACGGTAGAAGCATCACCACCCTTGGAGGAAGTACGTAGAGGAGGAGATTTTGCTGGTGATGTTTTTATGCCAATGAATGTGGATACGTCAGAGAGCTATGCCACAACAGCATTGAGGCAGTTTGCAGATGAGGTGGAGAGATGTGGTTCACCTCCACTGGACGAGGGACCACTAGTCAAGCTTACATCTACAATAACCCAGACTACGACACCAAGATCATCTGTGCCGAAGGAGAGAAGAGAGAAGGGGAAGCAACCTGCACTAGAGCATGACTTGTGGCAGAAAGGCCAGAGGAGTCAACCGCCTAAAGATGAACCTGAAAAAGGCAAAGAGACGATGGATACGACCGAAAAGTACATTGATGCAAAAGGAGGTGTAGTACTAGAGATTCGGGAGTGCAAGGCCGCTAAATAGAAGATCAACTTAAAGGGTCAAGGTGGGGAGGACATTGAGGAAACAACCACCAAGGATGACACAAACAACGAGTTGGAGCATGGAGGAACGAGTGAGCATTTCATGATAGAAGTGCCTAATTTGAGGCAACCTCCAATTCATGGTGAGACAATTAATGAACAAGTTGACACATTTTTCGAGAAGGTAAGTGGACTATTCGAAAGGGTTTCAAGATGTGTTGGGTAATGGCGACTGTGGCAATTGAAGATGGAAGAGGAGTTGGGTAAATTGGTGAGTTGGGCTCAAGATGGAGAGCAAATGAAGAAGTTTGTAGAGATCCATTAGATGCAGCCATGGGAGCTAGATGTTGGCAGTAGTAGTATCTAGTCAGTGTTGGAAGTGAGGAAACTGCCAAAAGGAACTCCGGTCTTGTATCGACACCCACCATGAGCTTATGTTGATGAGGGAAATATGGAGCCATATCCTGAATTTCCAAGTGTCAAGACCGTGAAGTTGGCACTTGAGTTGGTCAGGTTATATGCAAAATGAACTTCTTGGCATATCTTATTCAGTGGTTAGCAGTGGGGTTGGGGACATTTCAATAGATGGTTCACAACTTGAAGCTGAAAGAAAAAGAATAAGCTAATCGACTGAGGATGGTGGAAGGACAACTTCGGTAAGTGCAACAACAATAGGATCAGTTGATTGGTCAGTTGAAGTCAGAGTCTGCGGTGAGGGAGCAAACTCTTGAGGGGAAGATGTAGGATATTGCCCATCGGGATCAATCGATTGTTGAGCATGATGAGAAGTTGACAGTAGCTGCAAGGAAGGAAGTTAAAGCAGCAAAAAGGGAGGCGGAGTTGAAGGCTAGGCTGGTTGAATTCAAGCAGAAGTCACATCACTATGGCTTAGTGGGCTTGTTGCCAAGCCTATGTGAAACGGTTGAAAGAAGAAACCGAGGCCTTGAAGCTACAGATCCAAGAGCTGGGAGGAGTACCTGTTCCAATGCTCATCCTCAACACAATCAGAGCCCTCAGGAGCAGCAACACTTGTTGACAAGGACATCGACCCTAGAGGGAGGGCAGATGTAGTCGCTGGTTTTGACTGCCACCTCAACACTTGAAATAGGAATAAGTGCGTTGGAAGTCAAGTACAGGCATGATAGAGTTTTGATGTTATAAAGTTTGGATGAAATAATGTGTAATGTTGAGTGAAGTGTTAGTTAATGTACGGATGAGTCATAAGTTGTTTAGTTGTCATGTAGTTTGTCATGTAGTTGAAAATGAAATGAAATGTAAATGCATGACAAATGTAATGTAAGTTGGTGAGGTGTCGGGTTGGTAGTTTGGAATAACTACCTTCCCACAAGTTTAAATAGACCCCTTCATTCATTTAAGCGGGTACACATGGTAGACATTATACACACATAGAGGATACTTTGTAACTTTTGTACATGCTAGAGAGAGAGCACACATTGTATACACACACAGGGGTAGATGCCGTACGCAAAGAGGAGATGCTTGAGAGTGCATCTGGATGGGCATAAGTGTATTACAACAGATGTGTCTTTGTTAATATCAATAACACCATTCAGCCATTGTTATTGTGTATGTTTATTGCGTGTGTTTGTGTTTGAATGCTATCGTTGTAGATAGACATTCTGAACTGTTTCCATTCGGTTACTAGTTGTTGTACTGAATCTGTATAGAGCTGTCTAGATTTAAATCTAGGCTGTCCCATGCAAAGCTTGAGCCATCTGACTACTCTGCCAGGTTGTCTGGGCTGTCGGAGATATTGTGTTGTGTAAGGCTGTCGGAGATATTGTGTTGCAGGCCATTTGGACTGTATGCTGAGAAGTTGTTTGGTCTGCCTACTCTGTCATTCATATCTGTTCCTCCAATTGCAGAATACCACCACCATCCTCACCGTTCAAACGACCGATCTACTCTAAAGTAAGAATCTTTGGTCCATCTTTAAGGGTGATGCAATGAAGGATCTTGATGAGAAAGTAATGGCTAATTAAGAGGCTCTCGGTCTGTTTGCTATGTTAGTGGAGCCAAATATACTTTTCCATGTCAGAAAGTTAAGTGACCTGAGCAAGGTTTGGGACACATAAAGGAATTGTTTGGAAAAGTACACCCATTATAAGTCAACAAATTGTAAACAAAAGTCTTCACCCTCAAGATTTCAGAATTTGAAGATAGGCCTATATATCAGACCTTAGATATAGCATCTTCAAGAGGCTCAACAAAAACGGATCAGGAATGTGTTAAATTTGTTCTTGTCAATCTTACGTCGCCCTTTCAGATTGTTGGATTAGTGATTCATGCAGTTTTAATGAATATGGAGAAACGACATTCTATAACCATTGATGATTTCTTTTCTCTTCTTGTTCACTTTCAGGATGATATGAAGAATCGTGGTGTGCTTCCTTAGATACAAGCTCAGCCTAAGGACTTCAAACCAGTGGAGGCTAAGGCTTAGAAACCCAAGGGCAAGTCTAAGTCTAGAAGTTGACGCCTTTGTGTGAATATTGTAAAAGGGAAGGACATTCTTTGAAGAATTGTATAGCGAGACTACAAAAGATTGAAGCAGGGTTTTGGAAGCTTGGGGGCAAACTTCCATATGACAAGGAAGATTTAGATGGTTCCTCCAATTATAGGAGAAGAATCGGCTCATTAGAGCATCTACTAGGGGAAGGGAGGTTGAAATATGTGTAATTTGACCTTATTTTCCAAGGCTGACGATGTATGCTGTAATCATTATGTAAGCCTATGGGCAATCACTATGCAATATACCTTGCTATGATTTGATGTAATTAGCACTAGCAGTATTGGTTAAATGACTATTATGGTTAACCTTTACTAAACCTCTTTAATGCCTAATATGTAATAGGTAAGGGTTTAGAAACTTGTAATTCAACTCAAAGCCTTATGTCAGCTTGGGTTATGTAATTATTAATGTTGAGGTTTGGTATAAATATCCATCAACCACCCAATCCATTGTATCAGTTTGATATTATGTGATCTATTGTTTGGGTGTTTAAGGGCACCCTTCTATTCTTTCGTCTATTGATCTTTCTATTTCACTTCTCTCTATTCTCTAACATAAGATTTGGGTGAATGTATTGCTTGTGTTTGTTTCTAGGTATTATGAAATCTGACATTGGCCCTTTACCAAAGCAATATGAAGAATCGATGCTTTTATCCCCTCCTTGAAGACAGGAATTTTATCCTCTCTTGTTAGTTGCAAAAAGCGAAAGAATGCAACATGTTGAAAATTTTAGATTAGCCATTGAGGAAATTAAATTTCTTTGTTCTCCCATTTTGTTTTTTCTTTTGTCATTTGTTTTCGAAAAGAGAGAACCCCTCTTTCTCTTCTCTCAATACACAAGACAGTAAAAACAACAGGAAAAATGAAGGGAAACAACCAAGAAGTTATAAAACGAAATTATGAAAGGAAGAAAGCAATTTTATTCATGTGCATGGTTGACCAAACTAGGTCAATGTGAGTTGAACATTACATCTGGTTAGAATAGACTTGGGGGAGCTAAAACTGCTTTAAAAAATATACAAGTGCTAGTTAGAGAGTATACAAAACAATCCTCCACGAGAGACTGATTTTTCTTCAAATCAGACATATATGCACAGCTAAGAAAATAAACATAATTCTATCAAACCTCCATGAGAAAAGTAAAAACAAATGGCCTGAACATGTTGATGTTTTAGACATTTGAAAAGGCAATAAGGCTGTCAGATATAATAACATATCATGCCTTCCATTTTCTACCTTAATATGCGGAGACCATCTCTACACAAACTGGAAAACATTGCTTTTTCTTTCACTTTGCATATTTTCTTTTTCAACCTGCAAGAACACAAGTGTCTGAGATGGAATGTGTGTATTGTAAAAACTGGCTACAGGAGCTTGAAGTGCTTAAAAAACGGATGAACTCCAAAAGTTTGGTACAAGTTTGCTTCCAATTAGGGAGACCAGTTTGATTAAACTTGACCATGCAGCGGTGAATCTAGAAAGAAGTGCATAAACAGCACACCCAAATTTTTCCTATGTAGATTTCATATCTGGAAGTAAATTCAAAAAATTCAGCCTGGAGACATGCACATTTTCTCCTTCTGGAAGTAAATTCAAAAAATTCAGCCTGGAGACATGCACAAATGGATGAGCGCAGTCGGGCGGATGAGCGCAGTCGGGAGGATGAGCGCAGTCGGGCGGGGCCCGACACTTAGAATATTTTTGGCTGCTTCTTCCTGTCTTTCTGCCCTATTGCGCACAAATGGATGAGCGCAGTCGGGCGGATGAGCGCAGTCGGGAGGATGAGCGCAGTCGGGCGGGGCCCGACACTTAGAATATTTTTGGCTGCTTCTTCCTGTCTTTCTGCCCTATTGCGCACAAGCGGATGAGCACAATCGGGAGGATGAGCGCAGTCGGGCGGATGAGCGCAATCGGGAGGATGAGCGCAGTCGGGCGGAGCAACGCAGTCAGGATGATGTGTGCAGTCGGGAGGATGTGCGCACAAATTGATGAGCGCAGTCGGGCGGGGCCCGACACTTAGAATATTTTTGGCTGCTTCTTCCTGTCTTTCTGCCCTATTGCACACAAATGGATGAGCGCAGTCGGGCGGATGAGCGCAGTCGGGAGGATGAGCGCAGTCGGGCGGGGCCCGACACTTAGAATATTTTTGGCTGCTTCTTCCTGTCTTTCTTCCCTATTGCGCACAAATGGATGAGCGCAGTCGGGCGAGGCCCGACACTTAGAATATTTTTGGCTGCTTCTTCCTGTCTTTCTGCCCTATTGCGCACAAATTGATGAGCGCAGTCGGGAGGATGAGCGCAGTCGGGCGGGGCCCGACACTTAGAATATTTTTGGCTGCTTCTTCCTGTCTTTCTGCCCTATTGCGCACAAATGGATGAGCGCAGTCGGGAGGATGAGCGCAGTCGGGCGGGGCCCGACACTTAGAATATTTTTGGCTGCTTCTTCCTGTCTTTCTGCCCTATTGTGCACAAATGGATGAGCGCAGTCGGGCGGGGCCCGACACTTAGTCAATTTTCTGGCCCGAAATTGAGCTTCCTGGTCCTGCTTCCCGGGGCCATAACTTTTGATCCTCTGACTCGATCGCCTATTATAATATATCGTCGAAAAGCTAGCGAAAATATCTGCAATGATAAAATATCCAAAGCTTATTTCATCCATTTTATCGCCCCCGTTTATGGCCCGCGAAAACCCGAACACCTTTGCATGCTCTTTGCCGCTTTAAAGCTCCATACTTAGGCCAAAGTTTATCAAAAAATTTAATGTGGCAAAATTGCCAACATTCCTGGCGGCTCGCGGGGCATTGAGCTTGCCTCAATGTGAGGACCCAGGCCTTTATCCATTGGGCAACAGAGTCACCCTCGCCGTCCTCTTGATACTCACTGCCGGCAACAACCTCTTTCTCAAACCCTTGGCACCCATGGCCCTCTTGGAACACTAAAAAAAAAACACTGCACAAACTAAACTAAGAAAACAACTAAAACTTTGCATACTAGCCGGCTTATTTATATTATTTACACAAACGTTTGCGGCATGATTGGCATGCCGCCAACACAAATCTAGCTTTGGTTGCCTATCCGGTGAACCTGCAGTGTCCGGACCAGATCTGATTGTACTTCAGTTGATCTTTGAAGTCCGGCTGGCCTCCCAAAGTTTGTCAGGTCGTGAACATGGTGCAACGTGGCAGGTTATCATTCATGCCGGTACCCATACAATTGATGAACAATGTGGCAAGGAGATTTGCCATACAGGAGCCCTCTTCGGGTATCGGTTGCGGTGATGGTTGGAGCCAATACCACCACTCTAGAGAGTCCACCACCTGTGGGCTCTCGAGCACGAGTTCCTCCAACTCCTTGATGCGATAGCAGGAGCTTTCCGGTGATAGGCCTTTTGCCGGGGTCTCCTCAGGATAAACCTCCTGGTGAGGCATGCCTATTGGGCTTTGGCTGAATCCTTGCGTGCTATGCCTTGGGACACAAAAAGGGTGCAAAAATGTGCCCTCTTTGTGTTCAGAATTTGCCACTGGATTTTGTTCCTCCTCTTGGCCCGTCTCCCGATGGAAACTGCAAGCAACCATATTATTCATCATTTGGGCGGTGTTTGCATATTCCCACTATTGACTTTGGACGAGATCTTCCTCTCGAGCTCCACACAACTGCATTCTAGGGCTTTGCATAGTATGAGGGATTTGCCTCGGTGATTTTGCCAAATGAAGGCAAGCCAGAGATTCACCAACTCGGGCTTCCATATTTTAGCTCAATCAGAGTCGCCAGGTGATTTTGCCAGATGAAGGCAAGCTAGAGATTCACCAAACTCGGGCTTCCTGAAAATATGGAGACTGTAGGTGAACATTTATTTCTCCGCTTGTGAGGTCAAGGCTGCTCACCAAACCTTGATTCCTCCGAGGTGTCTTTTGTTAGCTTAAAAAAAGGCGCTTGCGATCAACAAATCTGGATCTTCAACTCAGTCAGAGTTGCCAGGTGATTTTGCTAGATGAAGACAAGCCAAAGATTCACCAAACTCGGGCTTCCTGAAAATATGGAGACTGTTCGTCCCACCGGCCGTGCCAGAAACTTTTGGCCACGGATCCACCACCTAGGAAGGACTTGGTGTGTCAATGCGCCCTAGACCCGCAGACCAACATTGAAAGGACGGGAGGAAGGGATGCCCCCCGTGCCGATCTCCGGAGAAGGCCGACTCCTTTCCTAACCTACTTGGGGGTTTTTAGATAAGAGTGCAGGAAAGAGATTAAAAAAGGGGGTAAAGGGAACTGGAAAGAGATTGAAAAAGATAAGGGAACAGGAAAGGGATATAAGTATCATGCGTTTCGGGTGGGGGGAGAAGCAGCATGATCGCAAATTTGCATCCGAACCAACAACAATTAAAACAAAGCATGTAACAGAAACTGCAGCTGTTATTCTACCCTATGTATCCTTCTGTTTAGTATTCCAGATCCAAATAATCACCAATGCCCAAATCCAGAATTCAGAATTCAGAATTCAGACAGACAGAAATATAAATGGACATGAAGCAGAAATACTAGTAGAAGGCAACATAAAAGACAGAGACAAGAAGCAGAGCCAAGGATGCTTTGAATTAATTAGAAGGTGGTCCGTCACAGCAGAGTCCTCTAGCAATATGTCCCCCCTCCACCCTTGTACAATGAAATGAGGTCTGCTATTTATAGCGCAATTTCCCCCCCGATTACATTTTGGGCACAGAATCCCAGACCTGACAAAAGCTGCAAAAGCTGACAAAAGCGGCTGATGTTGACCTCTGTGGGTAAAGAATGTACTTGCAACAAGGTCCTCCCGAAACGTGGCAGCTCCGTGGAAATCCGGTAGGTGGGAAGTTGAGCCAGTTTGAATGGGGGCAGATGCGGTACAATCTGTCAGTTCACGCTCATCTGTCCGGTACCCTGGCGGCACACCTTCTGTCACATCTTGACTCTGATCCCAAGACCGGACACCTGTCAGCATCTGATGGAGGGGGGAAGAACCGAGCTTAGAAGCTCAGCCTTTGTATTTTTATCCCGCCCAACACTTAGAATATTTTGGCTGCTTCTTCCTGTCTTTCTGCCCTATTGCGCACAAATTGATGAGCGCAGTCGGGCGGGGCCCGACACTTAGAATATTTTGGCTGCTTCTTCCTGTCTTTCTGCCCTATTGCGCACAAATGGATGAGCGCAGTCAGGCGGATGAGCGCAGTCGGGAGGATGAGCGCAGTCGGGCGGGGCCCGACACTTAGAATATTTTTGGCTGCTTCTTCCTGTCTTTCTGCCCTATTGCGCACAAATGGATGAGCGCAGTCGGGAGGATGAGCGCAGTCGGGTGGGGCCCGACACTTAGAATATTTTTGGCTGCTTCTTCCTGTCTTTTTGCCCTATTGCGCACAAATGGATGAGCGCAGTCGGGCGGATGAGCGTAGTCGGGCGGGGCCCGACACTTAGAATATTTTTGGCTACTTCTTCCTGTCTTTCTGCCCTATTGCGCACAAATGGATGAGTGCAGTCGGGAGAATGAACGCGGTCGGGTGGGGCCCGACACTTAGTCAATTTTCTGGCCCGAAATTGAGCTTCCTGGTCCTGCTTCCCCGGGCCATAACTTTTGATCCGTTGGCCCGATCGCCTATTATAATATATCGTCGGAAAGCTAGCGAAAAGATCTGCAATGATAAAATATCCAAAGCTTATTTCATCCATTTTATCGCCCCCGTTTATGGCCCGTGAAAACCCGAACACCTCTGCATGCTCTTTGCCGCTTTAAAGCTCCATACTTGGGCCAAAGTTTATCAAAAAATTTAATGTGGCAAAATTGCCAATAGTTCCATGATGAGATAATTATAATGAGCAAATGAGATGCCTTCAAGTAGTCTCAATGTGGTGAGGTTTACAAAACAGGACCTCGATCATAAGTAACAAAATAATAATAAAATATTTGCACAAAGGGCCTTGACCAAAGGTCATTTACAAAGTTGACAAAAAGCCTAACAATTGGGTTTACATATTCCAGCAGAAATGAAATAATATCAGGATAATATATCTTTTCAAATCTATAATGGAAGAAAAATAGAATTGGAACTTTGATTGAATATAAAATTACAATACATAAAATGAAAAGATAACTTTTCTAAGGAGGTGTAGGTTCTAATTCAGGCCTAAAAAAGGCAGTATAGGTGCTCCACTTGGCTAAGCTAAATAGTCTCTGATAGGATACATGGAAAACATATTCTCCAAAAGACACATTTCTCTCACAAATTATAACTTTTAAGTTTTAACAACATATTTCTTTTACATAAGAGATAGCAGATGATTTGTAACTTCATGATTATGAGAAATGCTTTGTAACTCCATAATTATGACAACATGTTTTGTAACCCCTCCATTATTCTATGTCATTGCTACCAAAAGATTCCTTGGCACTCTTCCATCATTACCTCTATTTCAAGATTCTTTGCAACTTCTAGGAAAATGTCATTGCACATAAATGCCTTTGCCATATGACGAATTTGACTAAACACACACAAATAGAATATAACATAACAAAACAAAAAAGGTTCATAACATTCTCATGACCCATTAAGCTCTGGACCAGTACAATGCTGGCAATTTCAAGATTGTATATCAAAAATAGTACAGAAGAGCTAAAGAAAGAAGAAGAGGGAGACAATGGGAACCTTTGTTCTCCACAGATCCTGTTAGCAAAGGTTGTTTGTCATATGGATCAGCCCAATCCTTAAGTACACATGGTCACCTCATCCCTAAATTGCAGAAGGCAGACAATCTGATGTTTCCTCGTGATTACAAGTCACTGCCATATCAATAGACTTGTCCCAGGCACTGACTCAAGACAAGGTGAGCCTCCACAAAGAGAGACCTAGGGATGCCTCTCAGAGCTACATGCTGTCTGCTAAGGAATCTGCGAAGTTGAGTGCAAAAGCAGGAGAATTGAAGACAAACATGGATATTGAAATTAAGAAGGATAAAGGCTATGAATCTGAGATCAAAGTCCTTAATGACAATGACAAATTGAGCAGAGAATGCGAAGGCCATAGACCCTCAGAAGCTGATAAATTGTGGAAGAAAAAATAATTCTAGAGAAGCATAAAACAATGGAAGTCATGCTACCATTGAATCAATCAGAAACTGGAAGACCTCCAAGATGAAATTGAGAGAGAGACAGTAAGATGCGTTCAGCTCTATTGTGGCATAAAATTAATTGAAATATGCCTAGGAGGATTATGTTGAAGAACTCAAAGAATGAGATTGAAAATTATCACCTCACAAAAAGAATTAGAAGAACAAGAGAAGAACCAACAAGGATTATTAAAATGGAGATTAAAATATATTGACAGAATCCTGTATAATGAAATTCAGTCCATCATTGCTAAGAAGAAGGACATGCTTGAATTTAAAGATGCATTGATTGTTGAACCAGAATGTGAGAAAGTGAAGAATGATAGTATGACGATTACTCAAGAAATAAGCTTGAAGGAGCCTATCACTAAGGTGACTTTGGCGAAACTGAATTGCATGCGTGAAGGTGACATAGACAAGATAGGTTTAGGGATAGAAACACTGCGACAAAGGTGGATTCTATGATTAAGAAAAGTAAAATGATTAGAAAGCAAAAAATGCTTAAAATAAGTATGAGTTAGTTTTAAAAGGGATGAAGATTGATGTCCACAGTTTGATAGCAATGGGTCTACACATACCCTGGGATGAAAATGGTAGGTCAAAGGTGAAGGGAGATTACATGAAATCCTTGGAAGAGATGAAGAACAACACCGTGTTCATTAATTAAGGACCAATAAGCCTTCCACAGGAGAGATCATAAGATTTATTGAATTCGAACCTATCATTAAGCTACACTTTAGATTGAAAGAAGTGCTAAAAGTTCTTTATTTTCCAAAAATCCCAACACCAAATTGTATGTAGCTCACAATGTACTAATGAAATCCAAACCTCGTTTGATGAGGAATGGAAAAAACTGCTCATTGCTAGATGCTCAGTCTTTGCAGCCTCCTGAGATACTTAGCCTTTATAACCTTCTACGGGGCCTTAAAAGCAACCAGATATTTGAATTGCAGGAAATTATCTTAAATACACCTTTTTGCACCATTTTGTTGCCCTGATTCTGGAGGGATGAGCAGAATATTTTATTGGGCTCTATGTCGGCCTCAAAAAGGTGTCATAGAATGGATTTTCCAAAATATCTAGCTGGTTGCTACCCAAGGCTGTCTCAGCTTGTGGGGGTTATGCGAGTTTAACTTGCTGAAAGGATCTCTTTGGCTTTTTCTTGTTAAGATTGAATTTTTGGGGATACTGCTTGTGTTCTGCCTCCTGAATTCCATTGTCTATCATTCTCCATCTCATCCGTCTCCTCTGTAAACTTCAAGTGTATTGTGTTAGAGCTGTTATATGAAGTATGCCGTTGCTGAAGACCAAGCTTCATCTTTGAGCACTTTATGCAACTGTCATCTTTGGTCTTAGTTCTGGATGGTAGCATCAATCTTTCTTTTCAAAGCTTGAATATTGAAAGAGGCTGAGATGCTAAAATATATTTTATATTTTGATGCTGGTTTAATTTGATGGTTATTCTGAGTCAAGAACATGTATATGCTATTTTATGCTGCAATTTTAAAGATTCTTTTTAATTGGTTATATGGGTTTGAAACGGGCCCCACCCATATTACATCTTGACTGCGTACTAGTATTACGATAGCTTGGCAATTATGCATGTATTGCTTGATGAGATTCAATCCTAGGTCTCCTCCATGAAAGTTGATAAAAACAAACTCAGTGAGTTTCCCCTTCACAAAATATCTTATCTTTGGACTTTTAATTACATTCTCTGTCTCTTAGTATGTATGCAAAAGTAATTACCATGTTATGTGTTCTGGTGGGGACAGCGCAGTGGTTAGGGCTTTGGCTTCTCTTTGGGAGGTCCAAGGTTCACACCATGGTGTGTGTGTAATGGTGTGTTACAAAAAAAAAAAAAAAAAAAAGAATTACCGTGCTATGTCCAACTTTTGCTGATAATGAGCTGCACTTCTCAACTTCACTAAGTCATTGCTGCATAATTTGCAACTCTTATCATAAGTGTCACTGAGATGGCTAAATTGTAGGAAGGAGGAGCATCATTGAAGAAGAAGGCCATAGCCTCCTCATAAAATGTGAAAGTCTAGAAGATTAAGAAATATGCTTTTTACAGCGGACCAGAAAAATGAAGAAAAATTCCACATATATATGTAGAGGCTCTTGTGCTAAAAGAGTGCAAAGACTTTTGGGTTTATGCTGAACTTAAATTACATCAATTGAATAATTTACATGAGTTATAATAATTGACAAAAGAACATGGTGAAAAGCAATTTGGCAATGGATGGCAAACAAAAGTGCAAAAATTCATAAAAGTTTCTGTCTACTAACAGATGCAGTTTGCAGAACCATAAAAATTCAGTTTCATTGTGCACAACTTGAGAAGCAAACATTGTAAGCAACATAAAAAGCTTTGTTGAGCTCGTCAGGAAGCCTACAAATATTGATCACCATCAATTATTTAATGATCAAAGGACCTTTTTCAATTTCCAATTTAGAGAGCTTAGCGTATTTTGCTTCATGAAATAAGAAAGAATACTGGCAATTGCAGGGGGTGGGTGGGGGTGCAAAAAAAAAAGAAAAAAAAATCTAGGCTTTGTGAAAAATGTTTGTGAATGAATTTTTACCATTACTGTTTTCCATTAATGATGCAAAATCTTTAATACTTATAATTTTAGTTATACTACTTTGTTTCTAACATGGAAGCTGTTTGCTTAGAGGGATACTTTATACTGCTTTGTTTCTAACATTGAGGCTGTTCACCTAGTGGGATACTGCAGGACAGGAACGCTTCAAGACTGTAACAAGCAGCTATTACCGTGGAGCTCATGGTATCATTGTAAGCAACTTATTCTGTAACTTAAAATGAATTATATTTGTTACCCTGTTTGAAACATATTAATGACTATATTGAAAAATATAATGATTATCCCAAACAGAAGCTTTTTTGCATTTTATTAGTATTTTTTTGAAATATTCTCTTGCAACCACTGCCATGGGTAGCAAAAATAAATAACAAATTAGAGAAGGCTGTAATTAACACTGTAATTTGTACTAATGGTTAAGGTAAACTTGTGTGGCATCTAAGATATATGGTGTCTTGTGTCACAATTCCCATTAGCTATATTCAAATATTATGGGGAAGATATGTAACTAGAAGTATTACATACGTTTGTAAAGATACCACCAATTTGCCAAAAAGGAGTTTATATACAATTCTCATGATAGGAATACCATGCATCCATGCATCCTTTGAAACTTCTTTAGATTCTAGTTTTACTTCAAGAGGGCCTGGATTATGTATTAATGTAATATGCATGCCCACCATGTAAAAAGTGGTGATCAGATTCTGGTAAGATTCAAGAGGCTTAGATAGTAATCTTGGTAAATCATGAGTAGATGTGAAGAAATCCAGGATGGTATTAGGCATGAAACCTTCATAGAATACCCTTTCGAAGTGATGAATTGATATAAGGATGGTAACATGATAAGACTTCATTCTGTGAGAGATATGACCAACTTTCAAATTGGGCACATGCAAATTAAATCACAAGAGATGTCTCAACTCTACTCTCTCTCCATCAACTTGCTCTTGATATTTATTTTTTTGTCATCAATGTAGTGGGGTTTTATTGTGATGTTGCCATTCTAGCCACATATTGTCAAATTTCATGTTGTATGCAGTTTTGAGACAATCATTGTAAAACTTCTCTTTTTCCATTTAAAAATGGTCAAGACGTTGTTATGTTGCTGTGTTTTCACCAGCTGTCTCTTTAAACTTAGGACTGTATTCTTTTACATTTTGTGGTTTCTCTTTTTGGCTGCACTTTTTCCTGTCATGTCGCATGCAAAATTGTAGACGTTTTAGCATGGGCGATGTTCTGAATGGTTTCTCTTCCTTACTTTTTTCTGCAAGTTAAGTTCTTTTCATATCTGCTCACATGGTAGTAATTTCCAGCACTTTGGCGTTTTTTAGCATGTTTTTCTGTTAAAAGATGTTGTCGCTCCACTAGTGGAGCGAACCTCCCAGTCGCTCCACCAGTGGAGCGAAAGGCCAGAAAGGGTTTTAAAGGAACGAAAATGGCTAAGTATGTGAAAGAAAGTCAAAGCAGGGTCAAGGCTGCAGTCGTTCCACTAACTGGAGCGAATCCCCCAGTCGCTCCACCTATGGAGCGACACTCCAAGCAAAAAATGGGTTAGAAGGGTTAAGTACAAAAGTCAAAGTGGTCAAACCTTCAGTCGCTCCACCAGTGGAGCGAAACTCCCTGTTGCTCCACCACTGGAGCGACGCCCCGGAAAGGTGCGCAGTGAAGCATTCAGCGGAGGCAAGTCCCAAAAAGTCAAACTTTTGAGTCAAAGGGCCTATCGCTCCGCCAGTGGAGAGAAAGTCCCTGTCGCTCCACCAGTGGAGCGAAGGGCCAAAAGGGCTTAGAGATGAGCAAAAATGAGACTAAGTGCAAAGAGAAGTCAACACCTTGGTCAAAGGGCAAAGTGCTCCACCAGTGGAGCGAAGGTCCCAAGCGCTCCACTAGTGGAGTGAAAGCTTCTGTTGCTCCACCCAGGGAGCGACAAGCTTGACAGAGAGGTCAACGCAGTCAAAGTTCCTATCGCTCCACAAGTGGAGTGAAAGAATCTGTCGCTCCACAAGTGGAGTGAAAGAATCTGTCGCTCCACAAGTGGAGTGAAAGAATCTGTCGCTCCACCTAGGGAGCGACACCCAAAACGAAGATGAAAAAGTTTCTAAGGCATGGAATGAACTGTTGTCGCTCCAGTTATGGAACGAAGCTCCTGGCGGGCCCCCATCACCGTGCAAACTTCCCAGAACCGCCATGGAATGCCTGGAACTATCAGGGACTGCCCAGATTTCGGCATTGACTGGTTAAAACTGACCCAAAGCTGCGCTCTAAGCCGTCCGATGCTGAGTTATCGCTAGAACCTTCTACCTTCAAATACTGAGTTATCTGCAAGGCTGAATTAAATGCTGTAAGTCGGTTCCGGACCGAGTCTGCCTGTCACCGCTGGGGAAGTGGTTGGGCATTAATGTTTTAGGAAGTAGAATTCCCTATAAAGGCTGCTCTTTTCTCTGTAACTAGGATGGACAATCTCTGCTAGAGAAGCAGCTTTGTACTTTGAAATCTGCTTCCAAAATACAGACTTCTGGCTCTAGCCTTGAATCTTCTATCTCTGTGTATGACTTCTATCATGTTATTTCTGTTAAATTAGTTTCTTCACCACACAGCTTGAATTCTGTTTTCTGGATTTAGCTGTCAGTAGAGGATTAATCCCTAGAATACCCCTGGAGTTTATGCAGTTTTGAAGATTTAATGTTGGTTTTTGTTAAAGGTCTATTGTTTTGATTGTTGTTGGTTCAAGTGTTAGGCTGTCTATCGTGCTTCCTGTCCATCACCCCGTATTTCTGGCTTTTAGCCTTTTCCCATTCCTTTCAGCATCTTCCTAACCCTTATCTCAAAACCCCCCATTTTTTATTTTCGGAACCAGCCCTACTGGAGATTGTCATGGAGGACATTTCTTTCCTTCGGACATTCAATGCTTGGCATCGGGTTAAGGGCGCTGTAGACTTAGAAAATCTATAAGTAGGCCGATTCGTTCGCCAACATGTGAATGGAATCAGATTTCAATAGTAATCTAAGAACAGTACCACATTGGATGACAAACAAATTCAAACAACAAATGAGACACAAAAGCAACAAGAACTAATGAGAAATCACAGATTTTTGTTGTGGTGCTATGGTATCTGAAGTGTGCTGGCAGTTAAGTAGCCACTGAGGCCCGTTTCTAGGCAAGTTTAATTTTTATTAATGCCAATTTTGATTGAAAGGCCTGTATTTGTGTAAGTTATTTTAGGAATAGATATTTTAGTGTTTGCTGTTTTAAGTGACCTATTTTTATAGCCTTTTTTAGTTGCATTTTCATTAAATATAGAGCCACCAAAGTGTAACAGGTGGCTAGATTTCTGATTTATAACTATTGAAAAAGGTGCTTTATGTTCTGGTGAATATAATATATTTAAAATAATAGGAAGAGTAAATGTTTTGCAGGGGATTTCAGGCTGGGAAATGAAAATGAAGGACTGCAAATGAAGCTCTGAGGGTAGGAAAGAAGAATGAAGGTGTATCTTCTAAAAGAAAACAACAAAATACCATTGCATGAAAGGAATCAAAAAAAGTTTCCAAAAATCTTCAAGAGCAGAACCTTTCAAAGAAGAAGAATTGGACAAGCCCAATGTGAGTTCTAACAATGGAGAGAAGAGCAAGCATGTAGCCATAAGAAGAGATATATGTATAAACCTTCTATGTTTTTAATTTCTTGTGATCATTGTTGAAGTGAAGTTCATGTATCTCATTTTTGTTGGGATCTCCATCCATGGAAGCATTGTGGAAAGAACCATAATTGTAGCATGTGTCGAAAACATTTGGGCGCTATAAGCAAGACAAAGGTCTCCAAAGGGATAACAAAATTTGGAGAAGATTCCCTTGATGTCAATACAAAGTCATCAAAATTGTTTGATCATTGAGTCACATTTAGCAAATGGAGTATGATCACTAGTGGTACAAATGACATGTATTTACTGAAATCCTCCATTGCCAGTATATAACAGCACTCACATTGGAATAAGGAGAGCGTACCCAAACAATCAAGCATGAGGTTGCAGTTGCATAATGCAAGATGTTGGAAACAAGAAAAACGTGTTTGAGCATTTGGAGCACATTAATGAAGGATAAGGGACTATTTTTCAATCGAGATATGGAGCTACACGTCAGTCATCAAGAAAGGAAGACATCTTTATCAATGTATGCATAAGGAAAGCAAGAAAACACCTTGTCTCCAACAACCATGAAGATTTTGTGGATATGAATGTAGCACGATGGGAGTATTCCACCCTTGGAGGAACAATTTGATATGACAAATTTAATGATCGGCTATGACTGCATTCATCTCAATAATCAACACTTCAGTCTGCAAATAGGAAAGTCTATCCTCTTCCAGACTGCTAACCTTTAGTGTACAAACTTATCTCTCCACATTGTACGACAATATCCATTGTAGAACAATCTCAATACAACAATCTCACCACGGTAATGATTGTATGACAATAACGGTATGGCAATTACTATACGACAATTAGCAATTTACGACGTTTGGGCAATGCACTATAGAACATTGGCTGTATTGTTAGCTTTTGATGCTTAATACTTAAAGAAAAATAACCACAAGATCTAAAATAAAGTTGTTGTAAGAAATATAAGTCAATGGCAATATTCTAAACATATAAAACTCATAAATAACTTCTGCAACAACTCATAAAAATGCCATTAACAAATGCTCACGAAAATAGTATCTTGATAGAATAAAGATCTTGAATACACCAACCTTCCACACACTCTCACTCTATATTGTGTCTCACACACACACAGACACATATATAATGGAATGTGACTCTTCATATGGAGTACTCTTGGCCTTCACTCTTCTTGAGACTCTTCACTTTCCTACTCTATGGACTCGTGCACATGGACTATTATGCACATTTACAATATTAAATACTTTGCACACTCTAATAATACTTGTGCATTTATTACATTGCATAACGTTAATACTCCCACTCACCGTGGAATTCAGTAGACAAAGAGTGGAATACAACACCACGACAATCACCGTTAAGTGGCACGCCTAGTGGGTCAATCCCAATGGCGAACGTTGCCAATAGAGCGGGCAAACAAAAATGCCCACCCTTCACCGGGGAAGGGAAAGAAGACCCGACATGACACATAGGAACTTGCATTACCATTTGGGGAGCAAATGGAGTATCACAAGAGGCAGAATGGTTACAACTATTTCCGGCCACCTTGCGAGGAATGGCTATGGATTGGTACCTGAAAAAGCAGAGTACTCAACCATTTACACAATGGGACACCTTGAAAGATTCTTTCATAGAAGAATTTCGGCCATTGAGGGATGACACGGAGATAATTACCGAGATTTTTGCAACGAAACAAAAACCAGATGAAGATGTAAAGAGTTATAATAGAAGATTGAAACAATTGACAGATAAAATGCAGATGCCACCTGCAGATGGAATGATAAAACGCTGGTTTTTGGATGGATTACTGCATAAATATAGGAAGAAAATGAAAGCAGTACCATCATCTACGTATGCAGAAGCACTGGAGAAGGCGAAAAACTTTGAAAGTGAAGCCAAACAAACCGTTGCGGGAATCGGAGGACATCCAAGAAATGATGATTCCAATAGCGATGCGGATGATAAAGTCCAAAGTGCAATACACTCCTTTCGAAAAGAATTTGATAAGATTATGAAATAAGTGAAAGGAGAAGTACGAAAGGATCGAAAGGATATTTGGTGTTTGGACTGCAAAGCGGAAGGACACACGAGTGTCAATTGCCCAAAGAACGCGTATTGCAATATATGCGATATAGCGGGACATCCAGTGGTTGATTGTCCATTTAATTTGAAGGGGGCAAGGCATCAGACCTTGACAGTCCAACAGGAAGAACAACCAAATGTCTCACGAAATGGACAAGGTGCAACGAGCGGCGGATTCAAGAATAATCGTCGAGGTGGAAGACAAGGAGGACAGAGTCGATTGCAGTATGACTCTGAAGGAAGACCAATTATCCAGTGTCGGAATTGCCAAGAGTGGGGCCACTTTGCGAAGAATTGCCCCAAGCCTCAGAATACAGGCAACACTAACGGTAGCAATGCTACCCAAATGTGTAGATGGTGTGGTCCAGGGAACCACAAGGAAGCCAATTGCCCGAATAAAGCAAGTTCAAGCGGAACACAAAATGTCAATTTGATTGACATCGGAGAAATGAGTGTGGAGATAGAAAAAGAAAATGAAGTACTAGCAGTGACGAGAGCACAGGCTAGGAAAATTGAGCAATACCCAAATCCTGCCAAGGAGAAGGAGCGATGGCAGGAAGCTCAAGAGTTGATTAAGATAGAGCTGGATAAGGAGAAACAAGAAAGGCTAGCTCTAGAGAAAACCTTAAAGAAAGCGGAGATCATAACAGACAAGCAGGCATCTGTTGAAGGCTTGGTGACTCAGGTACTTAATACAACGGTGGAAGTAAAAGTGGCCAATCTATTCAATATAGTACCTGAATTGTATGCTACAGTTGGAGAAGTTGTGAAAGCAAAGAAGAAAGGTGAAGTCCGACAGGTAGCCAACATCAAGCAAGAACAATTCATTGACCCCACCATACTGATGATTGAAGCAGGAAAGAAGCCCGCTTTGGTTCATATGGAGATATTGGACCACAAGCTGAATCAAGTCATAGTGGATGGAGGATCAAGCGTGAATGTGATGCCAGAGAGGACATGGCGGAGTATTGGCCAACCCGCATTGAGATCTCCAAATTTTAGACTATATGGTGCTGATCAATATGGCATCGAAACGATAGGAGTACTAATGAGCCAAAAAGTGCGCATAGCAGAACAGGACTTTGTCTTGGATTTTGTTATAATAGCTATGCAAAAGCCAGCGTATGATGCACTATTGGGACGTGGGTGGTTAAGAACGGCGAAAGTAAACCACAATTGGGAGAAGGAGCATCTGACCTTCAAGAAAGGCCAACACAAGTATATGATCAATCTTAAAAACCAGGCAGTAAGCCAGGACATTGCAACTTCAGATGAATCGAAAAGCTCTTCATCAGATGGAGAAACCGGATATGAACCAGATGAAGAAGGCGTGTTGCAATTGGAAGAATGCACGGAGGACGAGAATGATGACGAAAGAGGCTTACTCCACTGGCAACTAGAAGATTATGAAATATTCTCTCCCCAGTGTTTTTGCATCAACGCAGGAAATGAAGCAGAGGAAGATGAGAAGAAGGAGCCCGAGATAGGCGAAGGCAGTAAAAAGCAAACAACAGCAGAGAAAGACAAAGAGAGGGAGAAGTGGACATTTCCCAAAAACTTTGCAGAATATACAATGGGGGATGTTGTTATTGAAGATAAGCCAGCCCACCCCATTGACGTTTTGAAGGCGGTGGAAGAACCTGAATCCATTAAATACGAAGGACCTAGAATGATCCAGGTGAATTTGGGAGAAGGAGAAGAGAAAATGATCAAATGCGGAGATGACTGGAATCCGATATTGAAAGCAGCGGCATTTAAAATTTTTGCAGACTATAAGGATGTCTTTGCTTGGACATACAAGGATCTGAAGGGAGTACCACCGGAGCTATGTGTGCATAAGATCCCGTTAATTGAAGGCGCACAACCAGTAAGGAGGCGACCGTACAGGATGAACCCAAAGTATGCAGCTCTGGTGAATGCCGAAATAGAGAAGATGTTAGACGCAGGCATAATATTCAAAGTTACGACAAGTGAATGGGTGTCACCAATTGTGATCACCTTGAAGAGAGAGGCAAACAAAATTCGGATTTGTGTAGACTTCCGAAGCCTCAACGCCATAACCATCAAAGATCCCTTTCCAATTCCTTTCACGGATTCTATCTTGGAAGAAGTAGTTGGACACGAGATTTATTCATTTTTGGATGGATTCTCGGGGTATAACCAAATCAGCATAGCGGAGGAGGATAAGCTAAAGACCACTTTTATAGTGGAGAATGGGATATATGCTTACAACCGCATGCCGTTTGGACTGTGTAATGCACCAACAACATTCCAACGAATCATATTATACATCTTCGACAAAATGTCCATAGGAAACTTCAGAGCTTTCCTAGATGATTGGTCCCTCTATGGCAAGACACAGGAACATCTAAAGGCGTTGGAAGAATGTATGAGCTTGTGCAGAAAAGCTCGGATATCATTGAATCCAAACAAATGTGTCTTAATGGTGCCATACGGAAAATTGTTAGGGCATATTGTATGCCAAGAAGGGTTGAAGCCCGATCCGGATAAAATTCGGGTGATACTATTGATGGAGGAGCCACATGATGTGAGCTCAGTAAAGACCTTCCTAGGGACAATGGGCTATTATAGAAGGTTCATCAGGAACTATGCACTAACTTCTCATCCATTAGATGCTCTTACGTGCAAGGGTGTTCCTTTCAAATGGGTAGAGGAGCACCAGGAGGCTTTTGAGGGTTTGAAGGCGCACTTGGTTAAGGTGCCTATCCTAGTTTATCCAGACTGGGAGAAAGAATTCCACGTACATGTGGATGCCTCAAACTTCGCAATTGGTTGCGCATTGGCCCAAGAAGGACAATTTGGGTTAGATCAGCCCATATACTTCGCAAGTCGGTTATTGTCTAGGGCGGAGAAGAATTATAGTACAACAGAACGGGAAGCACTAGGGATGGTGTATGCAGTGCAAAAGTACAGGCACTACTTGTTGGCAAACCCCTTTGCTTTTTATGTGGATCATCAGGCGTTGTTGTACTTGATCAATAAACCGATGATCTATGGACGAGTGAGTAGATGGCTCGTCACCCTGCAGGAGTTCGTGTTTCGGGTGGTAGTAAGACCTGGGAAGAAGCACGTAATAGCGGACCAGTTGTCGAGGATTCGCTCAGGAGAACCTGTAGAGGGAGGAATACAGGATGAATTCCCTGACGCACAACTGTTCATGATAAGTGCGATACCAGTTTGGTATAAACATATAGGGGAATATTTATCGATAGGAGAGCTGCCAAAGGAGATGACGACGGCTGAACAAAGGAAGGTGATTTTGAAAGCAACACCTTTTACATTGATTGCAGGTTTGCTATACAAGATGGGGGAAGACCACATTTTGCGAAGATGTGTGATGGAGGATGAAGTCCAACAGACATTGAAGGAGGCACACGAAGGATTGGCAGGAGGCCATATGGGGCCAGACGCAACGGCTAGGAAAGTGTTGTTGGCAGGGCTATGGTGGCCTACCCTATATCATGATGCCAAGAACTATGTCAAAGCATGTGACACGTGCCAAAGAACAAGGAAGCCGTTAAAGAGGGACTTCATGCCGCTACATCCATCACAACCTCAAGAACTCTTCGAGAGGTGGGGTTTAGATTTTGTGGGCCCATTGCGAACCAGTCGTAAAAGGAAGTGCAGGTATATTGTAGTAGTAACTGAATATCTCACGAAATGGGTGGAAGCGAGAGCCTTACCTGATAACTCTGCAAGGAGCACGACTCGATTTTTGTATGAGCAAGTTATCACACGGTTTGGAATACCTCTTCAGTTGACAAGTGATAGAGGAGGACATTTCGTTAATGAGATTATTCAGAATTTGATGATGGAATTCAGGATTTTTCATTCCTTGTCAAGTCCGTATTACCCCAGGGCGAATGGGCAAGCGGAGGCAACAAATAAAGTCCTGGTTTCGATCATGTATAAAACATGCGGCGTAGAAGGAGCCGATTGGGAGGAACGGTTGCCAGCAGTTCTGTGGGCGTACAGGACTACCTTCAAACCGACCACGAATCACACACCCTTTCAACTGATGTACGGGCAAGAGGCGGTGGTACCAGTCAAATTTTTGGTACCAAGTTTGAGGATAGCAGTAGATAACCGCCTGAATGATGAAGATAGTATGGAGGAGAGACTCGCAACATTGGTGCAGCTAGGCGAGAAAAGGGTGATGGCACAATGGGCAACGAAGATAGCTCAACAAAGATGGAAATATTGGCATGATAAGCATCTCAAGAAGATGGATTTGAAGGTTGGTGAACTAGCGCTGAAATATAATGGGAAGAGAGAACTTAAGCCAGGAAAGTTGAAGACTTTATGGCTTGGACCCTTCCAAGTGGAAGAGGTATTGGACAATGGGGTTGTCCGATTGAAGAAGTTGGATGGAACAATTTGCCCCGATGTTGTGAATGGTTCTAAGTTGAAGGTGTATAAGGCACAGAGATAAATGTAATCAACTTAGAAACCTTGGAGGACACTTCTGGTAAAGCAACCGAAGAAGTACGACCAGGTATACGATCCTACGAACACGGTGGGCCAAGTAATGTTGTTCGAGAGGATGAACCAACCAACTTGGAATGGCTATTTGGAACTGAAGGAGAACCTGTGATCGAGCAGAGGGAGTTAGAACCTCGAGAGGGAGAACAGAGATGATTACAAGTCCATGTTCAATTTCCAAATAGCGAAGTAGAGGAGCGACTTCGAACCCTCTCGCATGTCGCTTCACAAGGACGAATACTAGAAGTGGAGGAATATGAAGGTCAAGGACCACAAGTTCTGCAACAGATGGCTTGGGAAACACAGAGATTGCAAGAGGAGTATGAGACCCTTCGACAGTATAATGCGCGATTAAGGGAACAAGTAATTCAGGAGTTGGATGGAACCATGCAACGAATGCACCAGAGATAGGAGGCACGTAGAGCGGAATGGGCTGATAGAGATCAAGGAGAATTCAGGGGAAGCTCGGATGGCAATTCGTCGGAAAGTAGCCTATTTTCCGTGGCTTCAAATAATTCACCTTCAACACCATCAACAATCCACCTGAGACACTCTAGGAGGCAAGAGAATCGTAGGCTGCAGGGACATGGACTGGAGATGCAATACGAAGGAGTAAGGGAGAATACAAGAAATAATGCAGGACCCTCAGGGAATAATGCATTTTCCTCAGACTCTGGTAGCTCATCTCCAACAACATTGAGAATCCTCTTGAATACTGAAGACTCCTCAAGAACTGCTTCACCATTAATCCGACATCCTCGAAGACTTCGGAGATCACCAGAACAAGATGGGATGAGGGAACCACGTCAAAATTTGGCTACCAATAGCGAATATCAAATAAGTAGAGAACAAGCAACCAAGATTCTGTGGAGGGATGTCAGAGAGGTACCCGAACAGCCAGGATATGGAGGATGGTTGGAAGACTCAAGTGAAGATGAGAATCAACCTCGGGACCCTGATATACCCTATGCCAGCCCCAACCCAGACCGAAGGAGACAAAGGGATGAGCTCCGAAGTCAACGTGCAGGGGTTAGATTCCTCGAAATAGCACAAGTGATTGAAGATGAGGAGTCACTCAGTCCACAAGACGAAGAGGATGAAAGAATGAGTAACCCGTCGGATAATGAGGGTGCGGTACCAGGAAGACCAACCAACCGTTGGCAAAGGGCAGCATACGAAGAATCAATGCAAAGACCGACCGAGCATTGGGAGGTGGCAACCTATCGATTGGCTGCAATGGACTTACGCAGACATCGAAGAGAAGTGCGAAGATTGCAAAGAAGGGTTCAAGAAACCTCAGATTGGCCAATGAATACTGCAGGAGAAGGGAATGATTCAAGTACGGATTCAACCTTCTCAGATCAATACAGGGAAGCCTTAGCCCTATGTGCACCACAGAGACGCTTTGAAGAAGCAAGGTGGAGACGACGATTGATAAGGGCAGATAGAAGGTTAAGAATGCTAAGCCAACTGACACCTGAGAATCAAGCGCACACGGAACCAAGTATGCGAGCAGAACTTATGGATCAGGCCCGAAATAGAGGTGACTTGGGCAATCCCGAGAGTTCGTCAGGACTACTAGGTAACCCAAGCCTGCCTGACCAAGGGAGGAGTGTGGTTGGTCTCCATCCCGGTAGCTTGAGAGGAAGAAATTCCCCTCCTGCTACCCCTAGGTCGACTAGTCCACGGACTGGGCCGCAAGGACCACCTGTGGACTTAGTCCAAACCAACCCATCACTACGTGTTCTTGAGGCTAGACCATTTGGCCTACCTCAGCGAGCTCGTAGGAATCGAAGACGTCATCAAGAATGATCGAGGGACCAATCGAATCTCGGGCAGTTGGGAGTGCGGCAGCCCCACACTAGGGAGATTCGACTGGAAAGGGGAAGAGGATGATTCGGACAGGCTCGGGGAAGACATGGATCTAGAGGCAGGCATCCCAATCAAAACCAGACACATGAAGGATGGGCAACAGTCCGAAGGCAGATAGATAGACTACAAGGACGAGGACAAGCCCCAGGACGAGCCTATCGGAATATCGGACGAAGAGGAAATCATCATCCAGGTGGAAGGATGAATGATCATCAAGATCAAGAATGGATGAAGTTCCACTACCTAGATGACTGTATGATCATCCAACGGGCAGATGGAAGAATTGAACGAATCAGCATAGACAATGATAGAACCTGTCTGGATGACGAGTTAACCCGTCTAGACAGTGACAGGACCCGTCTGGATGACGTTTGTCCTGAGTTGACACGTCTGGACACAGGTAGAACACGTCTGGAAGACGTCTGCACTGAACCAACACGTCTAGACATAGATAGAACACGTCAGGCTGACATCACCAGAAGAAGATGTATGGATGCAGGTCGCAGGACTGATGAACAGGGAACTCGTTGTCAACCAGCAGAAGGAAGAAGTCATCCTTACGCTGACAAACGAGCAAATTGGCATATCATTCAGAGAAGAAATGATGGTTATGAATAACAACCTCAGACAGAAACCCCTTGAAGCCGTGGTATTCGTCGAAATCGTCAACAATCTAAAGCACAGGATGATGGCGATGATTTTAGCAGTCACGGGACTGGTAGCCATCAGCAAGAAGACGTCTCGTCGCAAACTTTGGAAGTACGCATTGGCATTGCCATGCGCTTCACCCAACGACATTAAGGAGAAAAGCGCATTTTTGAAAATAAATAAATAAATAAAAGAAAAAGACGAAATAAGGAAAAAGACAACAGATGTCTTGTGCATGCAAAAATGGTGAGGTGGCGTGCATGCAGACGGCAGGGTAATAAGTGGCAGTTAAATAGGCAATTATAGGGGTGGCAACACCTCTATAAATTGGATGCGCTTGGATGAAGCATTCATTCTATCACGAGCATTTGCAAGTGAAGAGCAAGCGCAGTGAAGAGGATTTGGAGTCGAGGTAGGGTTTCCGACACACCAAGCTTTGTTCAATACGAATCTAGATGCCATTCTGATTGGCAGTCGTATGCTTTGTGACAAATTCTGCAATTTTCTGTGCAAGTGGAGCAATCCCATCTCCCAATTTGCAGGCAGACGAAGGATGAAGCACGAAAGAGGAATCGTGCATATTGTCTAACTGCGATGCATCCAGATCTGAGACGTTTGGAGTCGCCACTTGTAGATTAGATGTCTAGGGGCAACCTTCTGAGACTGCTACCCATCTAACTGTGCACCTGTCTGTAGCTGCCACTCATTCGAAACCAAGTAACCGTCAGGAGTTTGCATAGGTCGGCTGAGATAAGACGTCTAGCAGGATAGATGTCTGAGGATTTAGACGCGCGAAGTGAAGAAACGTCTGGCAGGAAGATGAGTCGTCAGAAGTTAGAGCAACTTTGAATTAACGAATTTGGGGTTGGAGGAAGTTGAATGCCAGTTACACCACGATCCGAAGTTGTACCAGAATCAGTTGTTGCCAAAAGACTCCATCATCATCAGGAGCATGGAGGAATGATGCATGGAAAAATACCAAGCCTTGAGCAAGTGGCAGCACCTGCAAGGAGAACCAAAGATGTTCAATAGTTTGAGAAATATTAGGTTCCGATTGAAGATATTACTTGGATTCATGCCAAAGGAGATTTTTGTTGATAATGGTGGGAGTAGGCACCAGCCAAGGACCCCATCAAGCAGAAAATTAAGGATGCGGGAGTCAATTTTATTCTCTAGGTTCCGAGTTTTCGAAGGATTTCTTCAAGGAATACCTGATCCAGATGCTGCAAACCTATGATCTGTTAAGCAATACCAGCATAGTACGTGTTGGTGATACAGATCTGGTAGTTGAGTTTTCTGCGGAAGCATTTCAGCGCACATTCGGACTTCCGAAGAAGGGCAAACCAGTGGTGAATGAGCGGGTAGATCCCAAGAAGACTCCGCAGTTGATCCAGAGTATCACCACCTTGACCAAGGCAGATATTGATGCTATGTTAGCAACCCATGGTAATCGTGGAGTCAAGCAACCACAGTTGGCCAATAAAGGGTTACAGTGCATCATGAATGTACTAATGGCCAGACTGTCAGGAGAACAACGGAGCTCAGATCTTCCGATTTGGTTGATTCCATACTTGCAGGGGATTGAGCAAGGAGTGGCTTACGATTGGGCAGCTTACTTGGCACTTCGTATTCAGAATTTTCTAATGAGAGCGACCAAGAATTTTTCAATGGTCTTTCATGCCATTGGATTATTGTTGGATGCAGTTTCCAGAGCAGGAATACTGATTCCGGATTATGACCCTCCTCAGAAGTTACCAGAATTGGCACAAACGATTTTGCGCTGGAAAGATGCTAAGCCACAAGTAAAACGCCAAACGTCGGTGAAGAAGCCACGAGTGAAGCAGATTTCTCATAAGCCTTCACCCGGAGAAGGGTCATTGACCGATTCAGAAGGGGAGGATACTGCACCACTACCGGAGGAGACAAGGCCAACTCAGAAAGTTGTTGTACCCCTGCAAGAAGTGCCTAAGCCGACAAGGAAGAGGCGGAGATTTGAGCCACCATCAGACACACTATCACCTGATCCGGTGGATGTGACCACAGCTGATAAAATCGCATGCAGTTGAGAAGTAGCTCGGAAGCTTGAGCAACAGTTGAGCGTACACGCTGCAGAAGTTGATTTTCAGATTCCTGCAGTTTTTCAGGAAATGCTAGCAGGACCCAGTATTGCTGTCCATATTGGGCCTACGAAGTATTTGGCAGAGGCCCAATTCCGAGATCGTGAGGAGTCACCTGAAGCACCCCCGGAGTCCTTGCTTGCCAGAACTTCTTTTACCGATGCTTTCTAGGCTTTCTCGTTTGAAGATATGCTCACAGCAGCAGAAGCCAAGGCAACAGGTAGATCAGCAGATATTGGTGTCCCCACAGAAGCTGCAAAGGAGATGGTGGGTGAGGGACTACCACCCCAGACTGTTGGAAATCCGACAATAGGGACACAAGAGCACCCTATTACAGTCGATGAAGAGGTCTCTTTGGAACTTGAGACCAGAATAGTGTCGGGAGAGAATCCCCAACCAAACACAGAACCTCAGCAAAATGTTGGGACAGATGGTGGCAACAACTAAGCCCAAGTACTGCAGGAACAACCTGTAGTCACAGAATGGAAAGCAACCAAGAAGCCCATCGACCTATCTAGGAAGGGGAAGGCGATGTTGCAGGAACAAGAGGAGGAACCTGAGGATGCATGGTCAGAACGCATTTTGTTGGAACTGCCCAATTTTGTCGATCCATCAAACATGGTTGATTAGCAGGCGGTAGACTGTTTTTCTAAATTGACCCATGTGATGGATAATCTGCGCCTGCAGTTTGATGCAGCTTGTGTTGGCCGGTGGAAGAAGTGGCAGTTGATGGCAGAGGAAGAGTTGGACAAGTTGGTGAAATGGGCTTGCAGAGCAGAATTTCTAGCATCTATCAGGATCAGCCATGGACTCTGCCTACCGCGCACTTGACGACTATGGAGGGAATGGAACAACTACCAGAAAAGACACCTACCCTCTACTTGGAATCAGCACAAGTATATGTTTGTGGCCATGGCAATAACCCTCCTTCCCAACACTCCACAGAACACAGATCACAGGTGGAGTTAGTACCCGAATTGTTGCCAATGTATAGCCAGTTTAACTTCCTAGCCCATTTGTTGTGTTGGCTAGCTGAAGGAATCAAGCACTTGCATTTGGCTAGGCAGAATTTGGATAGAGAATTGCAGTTGACAAAGGCAGAATTGCAAGAGAAAGAGCAACTTCTGTCAGAAGGGGTCACTCAGCTAGAAGATGCCTTGAAGCACATTCGGGAAAAGCAACAGCAAATGGCAGACCTTAGCGCTCAGATCCATGATAGGGAAAAGATGATCATAGACATTGAGGCTGAAATGTTGAAGCATAAGGAGGCTAAGGAATTGCTGATCAAGCAAACTGCAGAGTTAGTGGCCCAAAACAGCCAAAATGTGGAGACTTGGCAGAAAGAACGCGAGGCCTTGCGCAATGAATTGTTTCAATCTCAGAAGCGCGAAGCAACTCTCAAGGCAGAATTGGCACAGAAGGTACCATCTTCCTCAACCCTGACAACACAGCAGATGAAGGAGATCTTCATTCAGCGTGAATCAGAATTGTTGTCTAAGCTTCAGGAGATGGAAACACGAGCCAACAACATGGGAGTAGAATGGGCCAAGTACTACACTTATGCCAAGCGAGTTCGAGATGAACGCGAAGCTTTCCGGCTCAAGGTACAAGAATTGGAGGAGGCACTACAGGCTGCAGCACCAAAAGATGTCGACACCCCAATAGGACAACGTAGAAAGTCGTTGAGGACATCGACTTCTTCAAAGGGGAGGATAGATGTAGACAACAGTTCGAAGAAGACTTGACATGCCGAACTGTTTGACAGAATGTCTACGAGACAAGCAATTTTGATATACAATTTTGATAAATGTATAAAGCAATTTTGGTATTCCTAAGTTTTGCAATGTAAAATCAGCCGACAATTGTAATTCGGACTGATTAATAGAAATGCACTAAAGGACAAAACCAGTCATCATTTGTTAACATGTCTTAGACTGATTAGTTAAGACGTCTAGGATTAGTTAAGATGTCCAGGATTTGTTAGACGTCTAAGACTGGTTGTTACGCTGTAAACAAACTTGTTAAAGGTTAACATAGGGAAGTTGGGACGGTTGAGCCAGGTTGGTTGCAGTAACCGCCTGGGCTTGCCCTATAAGTACCCCCTATTCATTTTTGTAATCTGTCCATTGTATGCTGAAGCAGTCCATACTTGACATAAATGCAGATCCATTGTGAATACAACAAGTATTGTTCTAGAGCGTGTGTTCTGTGTGATTGCATTGTGGTTGTATTGTCATATTGCAGGTATTGATCGATGGCTTGTACGAGATAGACTGGTGTATGCTTGTATTGCTCTTGTTGTTGTGCAGTTGCAAACTGGAAGATGGCGGATTACAGTAGACGTCTAGGCCCTATCCGTCTAAGCCTGGTAGTTAGACGTCTAGGCCTATCCATCTAGACCTTGACAGATACCCGTCTAAGCCTTGTGCAACCCGTCCAAGACGTCTACCTGTTTGTGATGTCTGCACTACCTGTTTGTAACGTCTGCAGTTACACGTCTAGGAAGTATACACGTCTAAGCAACCTAGCTGTCTAGAACCTAACCCGTCTAGACCGTACACGTTTGGTGCCACACATCTGAGCCTTACATGTCTAGCCTTACCCGTCTAGACTAGATGTCTACAGCAAGTACTAGTCTAAGACTGATATCACCAATTAAGATCATGTCAAGTTGTCAGTCCCTCCCTTCCTAATTCCTGTCATTCCCTCGTCTCAAGAAAGCACTCACCCTTGTCTACACTCTATACGGCCTAGGTGGCCTAACTGCTCACCACCCCTCCTTGGTCGTCTTCTCTGTCACCATCTCCTCCGCGATGGTCTTCCAAACTCAAACACTTTCATTTCTTTGTTTGCTCCTTTCGAACATCCTTCAGTTATTTGTGATGGTCTGATCCTTAGTTCAGAGTGTTCGAGAACCGTCCAGGGTCTTGTCTCCCCGACAACCAAGGGGTGGTCTTGACGAGCCACCCAGTTGGTTGTATGTCATTGGGTTGGTTCTTGAACGGCTAGGGGGTGGTCTTGAGGGCCACCTTGCTGGCTACATGGCCTAGGGGCAGTCTAAAGGACCAACAAAATGTCAATTTTATTTACATTGAAGAGCCTCCAAGGGACCAACAAAGTAAGGAGAAGCATGTGCTAGCTATGACATACGCTCAAACAAATAAAGTCGAGCAATACCTTCATCTTGCCACAGAGGAGGAGCGATGGCAAGAAGCAAATGACCAAGTTGAAGGAGAAATGCAAAAGACCAGTCAAGAGAGACTCCTCCAAGAAAAGAAGTTGAAGAAGTCAATTGTAAGTAACAAAGAGGAAACGTCAACACAACAATTGGCAATGCAAGTGCTGAACAGAAGTGTGGAGGGGAAGGTGCCCAGCTTACTTCATGCAATGTTGGATCTTTGAACCTTGGATTATGGTGTGACACTCTTAACTATTTATCATTTGCTTCAAACCCAATGGGCTTCTAAATGTTAAGGTTCACATATTGGATTGAAACCTTGGTTTAGGGTGTGAAACTCATTATTCCCCGTCGCCTACCCTGAACACCATAGGCTAAATGTCAAGGTTCACCCATGGGATTGGAACCTTGGTTGATTGTGTGAAACTCTGTCTCCACATTGCTTGCTCCAAACCCCTTCGTTCAAAATATTAAGGTTCATCCATGGGATTGGAACCTTGGTTAAGGGTGTGAGACTTGTTGCTCCCTACCACTTACCCCAAATCCAATGGACATGCTATTGTAATAATAATATTATTACTATTTTTAATTGGTTATATGGGATTGAAACAAGCCCCACCTGTATTATATTGTGACCACATAGTGGTATTACAACAGCTTGGAAACATTTCAAGTCGGGTCTCCTTAAAAGTTGAGGAGTTTAACTGAATGAGCTCATGCCATTGGATGGTATATTATTTCTAATAATATCAATAAACATTTATTCAATTTCAAATTGAAGAAATCTCATAGCTTTTCTAAATAATAAAAATAAAATTATAAATAAATCTTTTTAAAGAAGACGTATTAATAAAAAGAATAGAAAACTTCTAGAAGGGAATTCGATTTTTTTTAATATATAATTGCTTGAAGATTATAAAAGGAAGTGGTGTGAGAAGCAGATCAAGGATGTATGCTTCATTTTTATTATGTCTTCTAGTCTTAGTATGGTGGCATGATTATCATCACCATTTACTCTGGCCGAGTATCATGATTATTTATCTTGATATTGGAAGAGAATTTAAATAATAAGTGGGCCAAGGGGAGGAAGCAAAGGAAGATCCATGGTATTCATCCACAAAGAATTGGAGAGAATATTCTAAGGTAAACACTTATACTACTTGTACGTGTAATTGTTGATATCATATAAAGTTGTTTGTTGATATCATATAAAGTTGTTCTCCTTGACTCGAGTATTAATCTATTCACTGTGGAGGTGCTTTCTATGTATGATTCAGCATAGAGGTAAAGGTCTAGTATTATTTCACCATAGAGGTAAGGTCTGCCATATGGTTTGGTATAGTGATTCCTTCATGTTACTGTGTGATGGTTTCTCTACCATTGTTTTATTGTGATGTCATATTATGTTGTTAGATCTTTGGGTGTATCTATAAAGGGTTGGGGGTAACATAGGGTCCATAGTTTGTAGCCTATCCATCCTAGGCCAGAGAGGTTATGGTCAACTCCCCTACACACCATAGATTCACACCTTGGGTGCTGTGGTGAACAAGCATGGATGTATTGCTAGCTTTTGTTGATAAAGGCTGAGGGAGGGAGGGGACCTCTTTGAGATTTTGATAGAGAGCACCATAGATTGTGGCTTAGGTTCCCCGCCCAACAAATATAAATCTATTGAGCAGATCTCAAGTTAGAAGGCCAAGTGGGAGTCCTCTTGGAGATTGCCATAAATTAATAGTTCTGGTGCCCCACCAAATAAGCATGGAATCTAATGGATGTATTGGAGATAAGAGGTCAGATAGGGGTCCTCCTTAATTACAATACTATGCAGTGAAGATGTTATTCTGTGATATTTACTTATTGATGATATATATCCTCAAATTCCATGCCCATGGGCATGTGCATGTTATTATCCTGATATTAATATGGATATATTTGTATTTAATGGATGATGCAACCTTGGGGAGGAGTTGAAGAACCCTAGATATACCTAAAGCTACGATCCTGTTTTTATACAAGTCCCTTGCTTAGCCCAATGATTGGGTAATTAGTTGTCCACCAAAATATTTTTGTGCTTGATCTGATTGAGTTTCTATTTTGTTGGTTAAAAAAATAAATTGTTGTTTGATCTTAAACTGTGATGAATTAACCCCATATGATGGCTTAGAAGGTTTAGACAATGGCTCTAATTTGTTGTACAAACTTGAGGTTTGGACAGTATGCTTGCCTTGGGCAAACACTCTTTTCCTTTTGAAATTTGACTTGGGCTGATTTCCTTCAAGTTCAAGCTGTAAAGGTAGTTTTCTCACTCTGTCATTATCTCCAGCACTTGCATGAAATTCCAATTTCTTTCCTTCGTTATTTCTTTGAGGCCAATAAGAAGACTTGCAAGGATTCTTGTCCTGGCATTCTCCTCTTGTCTGGGCTTTGGATTTGTGCAACTAGGAGTGTTGCGCTAAATATTTCCTATTTGGTCTTTGAAAGTTGATTTGTAAGGGAAATCTTCACCTGACCTCTTCTTGTTTTGAATTTAAATCTTCTTCTAGTTACTTCATTTTCAGCATGCAAATTTTTTAAGCTGTTTTCTTTTTTAATTTCAAAATTTAATTGTTTTCCCTTGTTAAAAAAATTGAAAACCCTCAAGAAAAACTTAGTCTGACCTCAGTTTGAAATTTTAAAAGAAAATGGGCTTGATGATTTTGTCTATGGCATATCCACTTTTATTTTCAAAAGGGTACGCGTCTGAATGCCTTTTTTGGGACCTATGTCATCTTTCACCATCTCCTAGTCCTTGATCATCATCATCTCAAGTTTCTGGGTACACTCATAATATGTTTTTCATTCACATGGCTTTTGCTTCACTTTTCTACAAGATTCATTTGTATACATCTGGGATTATATCCTATAGCATGAAACCTATCATCTAAAGATGCGCTTAACTCCACCCTTATTTTACATTCCCTAGGGATAGTTTGGAACAACTTTAACTTATTGACAACCAACTAGGGTCCAATTAGGGTTTTGCATTTGCCCAACATTAGAACACTTCCAAGTCTCATTAATGCAGTCAATTTTACCCTAGTTTGTCACATTGGCCCATTATGGACTCATCTGCTTTGTTTTGACAATGGTGTCAGATGGCCTTTGAGGGTTTTCCCAAGACTGACTACCCCATCAGTTGCTCTGTTTATCATGCAAGGTTTTCAATCCTTTTGTTGTCTTGTAGATCTCATGAAAGGAATTTCTATAGTCACTAGTTTTTATTGAACATAAGACCACTGAGGTTATTGAGTCAAGTGGAATCATTTGAAAGAATTATTTACATTTATGATCTATATCTTTACAGAAATATGTAGAACTACTGATTAACACTACTTGCGCTTTAACTGATGAGCATTGTACCTTTCAATTGTTGCAGATTGTTTATGACATTACAGATGTGGATAGTTTTGATCATGTCAAACACTGGTTGAGTGAGATTGAAAGATATACACATGACAATGTAAACAAAATTCTTGTTGGAAACAAATGTGACTTGACTGAGAAGAGAGCAGTAGATCAGCAAAAGGCTAAGGTACATAACTGAATGTTGCAATGGACATTTTCAATTATATAATGCATTCAGGTAACTTTATATTTTAGTTTCTTGTTAGATTCAACTGTGCTTGGTGTGTACCAATGCTTCATGTTTTTTTTCCCCTTCTTTTTTAATCGGTTATATGGGATTGAAATGGGCCCCACCTGTATTACATCATGACCACATAGTGATATTACAACAGCTTGGCTATTATGCATGTATTACTTGGCAAGATTCGAACCTGGGTCTCCTCCTTGAAAGTCGAGGAATTTAACCGGTTGAGCTAATGCCATGTGATAATGCTCCATGTTTGTTTTATTACTTATTATTTTTTTCCTTTTTCATGTTGATCTGTTACATCATAACCCATTTAGAATTATATAATCTTGAGTCATCCTTTGGAGATCACAATTAAGGGAGCTTATGTGTTAATTGTTGTGCATACATGTACATAAATCAGATCCCTTCCTATTTATGCCTCCTATTCTTGGTTCCTTCCCTGATGTATTTTAAGGATTGTAGGCATTTGCTAGTGAAATTGGGATTCCATTCTTGGAGACGAGTGCCAAAGATGCAACAAACGTTGAGGAAGCATTTCTTACTATGGCCAGGGAAATAAAAAAGAGGTAGCACTCTCCCATTTTCTCATTATTGACTTTCTTAGATTTGTGACGAATCTTGCGACTCAAAGCATATTCTTACTTGCCTTTTCAAGACTTATTTTTGACACTAAATACATTGATCTTGATAGGTCAGTATTGATGAAATATTTTATTTGCCTGAGTTTTGGCAGGGTAGGAAGTCATAAGACGACAAATAACAGCCAAAGAAGTACCATTCAAATGAAAGGAAAACCTCTTCCACAGAAAAGCAACTGCTGCAGCTAAGATGGTTCTCAGATTATCTTCCAATGAAACCTATTAATATGAGCGAGACAAAACTGTTGTTCATACTCTAAATGATTTAGAGTGGTTCATTTTTGCCAGTCTATGCTTTGATGACAATTTCGAGTTTGTGATATTCTGTAAATTGCTGATGTTTTACCAGTCAATGACTAATGCTAAATATTTTTAGGGACATTCTTAGTGGACTTGGTATTACAATGTTATTTAAGAATGCAGTTTGGTTTTGTTGTAATTATATTTTGAAATACCATATTTGATTTGGTAAATGTCTAACATGCTTTCAGTTTCCATTACCTTCTTCAAGTCTGCAAGTTTCTTCTTATTTGTGATAGAGATGGAGCTTAAAGGGTGGACACTTTTCATAAGAATGTGAGTTCAGTTTGGTTTTATTGTAATTATATTGTGAAATAAAATATTTGATTTGTTAAATGTTTAATGTGCTTTCAATTTCCATAACCTTCTTCAAGTATGCAATTTTTTTGCTTATTTGTCATAGATATGGAACTTCGAATGGTGGATGCTTTTAATACAAATACGAGTTTATCATAATTACTTTTTTTTGTTATTCGAAACCGGTGTTTTGTCTTGGTACATTAGAAGCCTTAATGAAATTTTTACGGGTGAAAACAAAATGAAAAAATTACTTTCAAAAACCTTAGAATGCCTTGACTTTGCTAGGTCAAGACTCTAAAGTGGAAGTACTATGTGTACTTCAAAATATTTTCTACAAGCACATAAAGATGGCAATAAAGAGGTAATTTATTAGGCCACATGATAAATATATTTGAATGAAATTAAAAAGTAATTCTAGAAATGATGTGCTAGAGTATGCAATTGTTCAACTTATCATTGAGTCATCTCATGTATCACCTCCTCAGCCTCTGCCTTGTTAAAATTGTTGAACCTAACATGCAATCAGCACACATTATATTAAAGTTATGTAAATCAATACATATCATTCAAAGAACAATAAGAAAATTGTTGAACCTAACATGCAATCAGCACACATTATATTAAAGTTATGTAAATCAATACATATCATTCAAAGAACAATAAGAATTTTAATGATCAAAATGGGTTATGAATGTGATTCTATATTATTTGGCCAAGGCAAAACCTACCTAAGAGCATATTAACAACCTGTGATCGCATATGTGGCACCCTCAGCACATAACCTACATCAATACTGTTTGTTGTTATGCAACCTAAATTTACATGCCATCAACCTATATCAATAGGAATGTAATGAAGGAAAGTTTATTTCTTCCATTGTGTGCCTAGACCATTTCTTCCCACAGAAGACTTGTAAAGCCTTCCCTTTGAATGTAAAGTGGATTACAATAACTAGCCTGTGCAGTCACATTAACCACCAGATTCTCTATTTTCACTTGCATTGAACATATATTGGATGAGCTGATTGTACATGTTGTATAAGCTCTTATAAAATAACATTCAGCAAGGAATCTTGTCGCATAAACAACCCTTGTTTAGGTATTAAAGGTCATGTGAAAACAAAAATAGTCTTCTCAATCATAAGCATTTACTAAGTCTCACCAGTGCAATGCCACACACGATCCATACTATGTATCTAATATATTAATGAATGATGCTAGTTTCTTCCTTGCATAATACCGTGGGCCATCCATCCTCTTCATGCCTCCCACCTATACTCTGAGAAAATAATTAAATAATCATGGGTTGAGCAAATTTGTGCTATTTAGCATGGGAAGTGCTCAAGTCACATCACAACATACATAACATGGTAAAGCAATAATAAATTAATTAATTTGTCATGAAATGTAATGTTATGGGAAATGAAACAATAGAAGATAACTCATATGCACAAGTACCCACCATGTGATAAATAGAGATTAAAACATATGTAATTTTAATTCCCAACCACTTTGTAATACAAAATTTAAAAAACAATCGGGTCTAGCATATAACACTCAATGCTTTAAATAAAATAGATGGTTGTGTGATCTTATGATTAAAGGTTTAAGATGGGTTGTGGGAACTGGAGAAAAAAATTATATTTGGATGGATACTTGGTGTGATAAAAAACCACTCATTTTAGATCCAGTTTTGAAACCTTGGATGAGATTGCTTCAAGACAAATATGGTGATAGGGTTTCAAATATTTTGTACAAGGATCGAGAAGGAAGATACAAATGGAAAGAAGATTTTTTTACAAGTATACAAGACATTGATACTAGGAGACATTTGAGTAGAAAGATAACAATTGTAATTATTCCGAGGGGTGCCAAGGATAAATTGATTTGGGATCTGAATAGCTCAGAAGAATACACAACAAGAAGTGGATATAATGTTCAACACCAACATAAAAGTAATATCACTAGAATTTGGAGAGATATTTGGGATAGCCCAAGCATTCCTAAAGTTAAAATGTTTGTTTGGCTAGTAGGTCATAGAAGAATTTTATCCTGGAATAACCTTATGACAAGGGGCTTTCATGGTCCCTCTAAATGTGTTTTCTATAATAACCATCTCTTGGGACATTGCTTAATAGTTTGGATTGTATGGCAATGGATTCTTAATATGTTTGGTAAATGCATGGTGATGAATAGCAGAATTGAAGATTGGTTAAAGCAATGGCAGAGCACTTATAAAAGTGAGGCTTTATAGACAATATGGGATATATCAAAAGATACAATACTTTGGACTATATGGCTAGAAAGGAATAGAAGAATATTTAAAGGAAAGGAAAGCAATTTAGAGGTAATGAAAAAGAAGATATGTTTAGCCATAGAGGAGTCTAAACCAACCCTATCAACTCACCCAATCCCTAATTTGGAAGCAGAGAGTCTTGATAGATGGAGTCAAGTCAATAAATGGAATTATGATGTTGGGTACAAGAGAAGCAAAAATAAGGTAAAGAATATAAATTGGAAACCATCGGATGTGGAGTGGGTTAAGTTGAATTTTGATGGAGCATCTAAAAGAAACTCAGGACCAGGAGGAGGAGGAGGAATAATTATAAATAATAGAGGAAAGATGTTGTCTCATTATGCTTTCAATTGTGGATTTAAGACAAATAATGAAGCTGGAGCTTGGGAAACTTTAGAAGGGTTAAAAATATGTAAACAAATGAAATGGAATAGAGTTTGGATGGAAGGTGATTCTCTCATAGTAATAAATGCAATTTTGAGGAAAGCAAAGGCTCCATGGAACATACAAGAGATAATTGTGGAAATTCAAGATCTTGCTAAAGAGTGAAGAAATCAGTTTTACACATATATTAAGGGAAGAAAACAAATGTGGTGATAAGCTAGCCAATATAGGGGTTTTGGTTGAGGATTGTGAAGTTAACATCTCCTTTCCATGGTTAGAGGAAGTAGAAAGTTTAGTTGAAGCTGACAAAAATTGTTGATTGCCTAAATTAATTAATGATTAAGATTTACGTTAATGTTTTCCAATGGTAATATTTTATTTTATTTTATAACAATAATGTGTGTTCATTTAGACTATTTATTATAATTTTTGTGGTTGCACTTGTGTTTCAGGATGGAAACTAACAATCTAGGTTTGGTAAAGCGGACTATGTTAGTGCGATGTTTTGGATATGTTACTCTACTAATATGAAGGCATAGATAGTAGAGGTGAATTTTTGGCGTTGTGAAGGCTGCTATAGGAAAATGTCAAGAAAGATGCTAAATTTTGGAGTAATTTTATTCATACAAAGATTTGAAAAGATCCAGAAAATGAAAATCAAGAATTCAGACATTTTATGTAAAATGATGTAGGTTTCTATCTATAGCATCTCAATTGAGATGAGAAGTGTATCTATTTGTAAACTCTCAAGCTCTAAAGAAGAGACATGTAATTTGTTAAGGGTGGGGACTTGAGTACAACCCCTTTTTATCAAGCAAAAAAATAATAGATGGTTGGTTGTACATAAGCTATTACAAGTGCAGTTGGGTAAAGGAAAATCATTCGACTTCCTCGACTACCTGCAGACAATTAAACAATTATATGCAACACATTCCAAATATTATATCATTTATTCCAACACACATGATAATCTAGAACATGGTGAAAATCGACATGTTTGCCTACATATACCCCTTCATAGATCATTTGGTGTCATCACCAATGGAATAATAAAATTTATAAAAGAGGTAATAACATAGGTATTCGAGGTAGAAGTAGGAAAGGCTAAGAGATAGTGACAACTAGAGAGGAAGGAAAATGAAATGGCGATAGCTCAATGAATTAGATTCCTCAATTTTCAAAGAGGAGACTTAAGGTTCAAATATTGCTAAATGATATATGCATAATTGTCAAATTGTTTTAATCTTATTGTGGTCATGTTGTAATACAGGTGGGGCCTATTTCAATTCCATATAACCAATTTAAAAAAAATATATATGGAGGAGAGGACAGTCTTGCCTAGCTTGTCTTTGCTGAAAGTTGTAATATGAATTTATTGGCCAAGGTTGACATTATATCATATAGTCATTATGCAATATAAGCAATTATTAAATATTTGTGTAAGCCTAATGGCTTATAGATAACCTTTGTCATGGTTAAACCCTAACTTATAATTTACCTTAAACCTTTATGTTATATTGGCTTAGGTTGATGTAATTATGGAATTAATATTATTGAGGTTTAGGTATTGGTATAAATACCCTCCAACCACTTGATCCATTGCATTGGAGTGTCGTGATTCTTTTCTATGGATATTAGTATGATGCTCAAGGGTACCCATTCATTTGTTTTTCTATCGCTCTTTATTTTTTTCTCTTTTTCATTCTTATATAAGATTTGAATAAAAGGGATTGTTTTTGTTCATTTCTATAAACTAGTACGAAATCTAACATGGCATCAAATTAGGTACAAAGTATCATGTAGAACGTTTATTTGGAAGCCTTCGTTCTTTCTTCCAATCACCAAGGTGAATTACTTCTTGGAACTTCACAAGCATTTTTTTTATAGGGTTTTTATGATGAGTCTCAGTCCCCTCATATTGAGTGGGGTTTGAAACTTCACAAGAATTTTTGACATAAGGGGGAAAGGTAATGTTTTACTCTATGATTTATCATCAGTGATTCCAACTATTTTGGAGAATGTATGCTTACTCCAATTTTTTATTCAATGATTTTGAAATACATCTAATTCATTTTACACACATTAAAATCATGTTTAAATAAACAAGGTCATTACATCTCTTTTGAAATGGTGTTTTCTTATTTCAATGGAGAGACGAGCATTCTAAGGAGCCATGGTGTTTGGATGATGAAATTGAGAGTCTTGTTATTTTCTTCCACTCAAACGTCTTGACACTTTAGTTGGAAGAAGGAAAGTAAGGTGTCTTTGTTTGTTTCTACATAGGTTTGAATCATGTATGTTGTCATTTGAAATCTTGGAACTCTTGATAAATAATGGGTGTGATTCTCTTCTCCAAGGAGATGACACATAGCCCTACCCGATCAACGGTGATGCTTTGATGGCTAGACGAGCATAGCATAGGGTCTTGCATATTTTTGGTCAAGGGTTTGAGTCAATAGGAAAATAGTGTCTTCTATGATTGCTTTTTGTATCCTCAATGTTGTTGTGGAGAATTCTTAGACCTTAGTCTTTCTTAGGGTAACTAAAAGTAGACTCGAGGAAGCCATTGCTATTCACTATAATTTGAAGCCTTTAATCTATGTGAATCTATTGAGGTCTTTAAGGTTGGAAGTTAATTGGGAACCCCCTCTAGATGGGTGGATCAAATTGAATGTGGATGGTGTTGTGAAAGGGAACCCAAGGCATGTTGGTGTGGGTGGAGTTTTTAGAGATTCTAGGGAGATGGTTGCGCAAGTCTTTGTTGAACCTCTATCCATCTAGTCCAACCATTTTTTGAGGCTCAGGTATTTTTCACAAGGGCTAAGTTAATCGAAGAAGGGTGTTATAAAATCATTATTGTGGAAGGGGACTCCCTAAACCTTATAACTATTCTAAAAGGAATACAGGAAGTTGGTTGGAGCATTGCATATATGGTTGTGGGGACAAAAGAGATCTTGCAGTCTTGTCACAACCTTCAGTTGAAGCATGTTTATCGAGAGGGGAATGAAGCTACATATTTGCTGACAAACATGGGGTGGAGGCTTAGGATTTTTTATATTGGAATATAATTTCCCACATCAACTTATTGAATTTATGGCTAAGGAGAAGCCAAAGTGGCCCAATGATGTTCACTTTCCAGTTAGAATAAGCTAAATCTTGGGGATCAACTCTTGGGATAGATTGTTATGGGTGACCCAATCTATATGTGGCAGATTGTTATGTTTGTAAATTCAATTGTTATCTAGTTTTTTTCTTATTGTTAGTGTAGTTTGTGTGTTTCTTTATTGGGTGCTTCAGGTTGGTTCTTTATGATTGTTAATAGTTCAGATGGACTTGGTACCCTATTTTTTCATCTTTTATTATCTACTTGTAAGAAATTTTTTGTAAAAGGGTTGGGACCCTTTCAATCCCCTTCTTAACCTATTAATAATAAAAAAAACAGCATTCATGAAGATGTAATGTTGAGGTTATTAGTCCTATCTTTTAAAGGTAAAGTATTGGCCAAGTATCACTCATTAGAAGAGAAAAGCATTAGCACCTATGCTAAATAGGTTGAGCCCTTTATCCTATAGTTTAATGATGGAGGGAATTCCTTTTCACTTATCACTTAGTTTACTTACATACAGAGGCATCCTCAAGAAAATATCATAGGTTTCAATAAATGGTTGAGCAAGACATGGAGGAGAATCTTGTAGGAGGTAAGGCCTTCCCAAGATCAAGCCTACATCTATTACCTCTAGGATTTCATTCTAGACTTCAGATTGCAAATCTGCCAGTCAAATGAGATGAGATTTTCCTAGATCTTTCAAGTGGTTGTAGCAACAAAAAATACCCAAAACTTAATTGATAAGCTTCCTCCAAAGCTTGCGATGCTATATTTCACAAAAATTCTGTAGCAAAATCAAAAAGCCTTGATTTTGGTTTCCTCAAACTCTCTACTAGTTATTTTACATATACTCAGGTGGTATCCTCAACCTACAATCCCATCCATTTCACTATAATCTTTTTCTGCTTCATAACCAAAAGAATCCATAGACATGTAGGAGCTGAAAGTAGTTATCAAGAATCTGACAAACAAGATCATTGTAATGGGGCAATAAAATGAGAGAAGATTTAAACGGTACCAACAGAGAAGATACCTTTATATCACAAAGGACCAAGGGGATTCAACCAACAATGCATCCAAAAATTAAAATGTTATTGTTGAAAGCTAAGAGGAAGAAACATCCAAAACCTAAGAGGATCATTGGTGTCTAGATTGCAATGATCCTCATAATGTCAATACATGTGTGGTTTATTAGCATCAATGCTAGTTGGTTGTAGCTCATAAAGCTGAAAGAGAGTCAAAACGGCTAGTGGGCATGCTTATGGACCTAGATCATAATTTCTTGGTTGAGGAACCTACAAGCTCTAGTATATTGCATATGTTGATTAGATCTAGGAAGAGACCTCTCTTGGAAGATACCAAAAAGGTTGATAGGCCAAAGGCTTCAACTCAACCATAGAAGAAGTAGATCAAAGAATAGTACAAAGAGTAGCCAAAGCTATAAGAACCCAAGTTTGACCAAAAGAAACTAGGGAGCAATCCCTAAGGAAGCTATGTTTTCCCTCAATCACTAGGAAGCAAAGGGAAGAAGCTAAATAGAAATATTAAAAGAGGTTTGAAGATATTTTTTGGAAGGATGAGAAGATACCAAAAGATTTTGGATATGGCATTATGGAATAATTGAAAAAGACCCCTTCAAGGTCCAGTATGTATGATGCATTGCTAATTCCTAGACAATTTGATATGCTCAAAGTAGGTATAAATAATACATCACCAAGTGGGCTTGCCTATCCATACTTATATTTGGCTTAATATCAATAGACCCTAGGGATGGGAAATAATAGGTGTTCACCCTTCTATATGTCTTTGTGCATGGAAGGTTGGGTTGTGCACAATTGCATGGAGGACTCTAAAGCTTTCACAATAGTTATACCTAAAGTTGTATCTAATGCAATAAGCATGGAATACACTCAAACTATTTTTGACATGTTATAGTTGGATGGAACTCTAGTATGGATGGTTAGAGTAGTCAAAGACATGCCTATGGTGTTACATAAGATACAAGTCACTATGATCCAAGAGGTGATAGTGGTTGATATCGCTCCTATTTTGGGGCTATGCTTATTAAGAAAATTCATAGCTAATGTTGAAGGATACTTATTTTTCTATTACATGCAAATAATGATTTCCCACAAAGGAATGAAGGTTAAGATCTATGTGGAGAAACCAAGCCCTTATCACATTGAAATGGTGGAGGAAGATAATGTCAATTTGGTTGAAGATGATCGAGAATGCCTGAAAGAGTTGACTGAAGAGCTACAAATGGAAAATGTATTCTTGATAAGTGATTTCAATGCAATAATTAGAATCAGATAGGGAATTTATTGCATATTAAAATCAAATAGCCAAAATCTTTTGGCCATTACAAATCAAACATTCTAAAAAATAGACATGTAGAAGCATTAAAATTTTGGTTTGCTCTAGTTTGGACATTGTCAATTTTGGTAAACAAGCAAAATTTAAAACATCTTATGTAAAAAAGCATTTTAAATTATGTACCATAGTGTAAATAATTAGTGGGTAATAAAAATATAATAATTAAATAAAACCTAGATTGTAAAAAGGCTATTGGTTGCAAAAGACAATGACAATAAGGGAAAAAATGGATCAAGGCACTTGCACAAGCTAGTGATTTGGGAAAAAAAAATTAGTTATAGTAGGAAGCATGCACAAGCACACATGTATTAATATAATTATAGCACTTACCATTGATGAAATATTATAAAAGGCATCTACTAGCTTTGTACAACTCACCAAAAGCATTCAAGCACTTAGCCATTTTGTGAGTAGAAGCTAGGAGCAATTGCACTTATCCCTTATCATGAAATATTTGTGATAATAGCCATGGATTCTAAGAATCTTATCGACTACTGAGAAAATATTGTTTATCCAATCCTAACCATCAAAGAAAAATATCTAAGGGACCCAACATAACAAAAGATCGCAAGATTCTCAAGGAATCACCAAGTTGCATGTGTCTAGTATTCCTTATTGGAAAATTTCATGCCCAAGAGATTTCATCCTTTCCCAAAATTGGTCCAAGAAGTAGAAAAACACTACCATACAAAGTTTAAAACTTTAAAAAATATTGCTAGATAGGTACTTTTCTCCCTTAATCCTAAAATATTTATGGTAGCTTTTTCTGGGACCATTCCCCCTTGCGTACCAAGTCTTTTGATAGAGATGACCAAGCATACCATTTTACTAATAGAATAATACCCTAGCTAAATAGGCAATTAGCTAAACCTATAAGAACTCTTCTTGAAAGTTTGATTCTATTGGCTAATTTTCAAGTACATGCCCATAAAATTTTCTCGATACTAGTTGTCATTTTTAGCTTAGAATTAGACAAGCTAGTGTATGATTTTCAAATAGCTATGGCCTATGTCATTACTAATACTTAGAATCCCATTCATTTTGACTAGGCTCTATTCCTTAGCTCTAAAGTTCATAAGAAACTAGTAGAGTTTAATCGGGTAGGAAATTTTCAATATCCCTCCTACTTGGCATAGCTTTTCTTATTTTGCAAAGATGAAATCCTATTGGGTCTCAATATTTAAAAGAGAGCTAATTATGGGAGAGTTTTCTTAGTGGTAGACTAGATCCTAGCCCTTTAGACATCTAATTCCTTTTTAGATTTCAATAAGTTTTTTCTTGGCCCAACTCTTTCATGTATGAAAGGAAAGATTCCCCATTTTTTAAAAGAAGCAAAGGCTTGATTGTAGATAACTGATGCATAAATCAAAGACTGCTACTGCATACTAGAAGGCACCATAATAAGGTTCTATGGATTCATTAGAGAAGCCAATTTTGCTACCTCATTATGTTACAAATTGGATATTTGGCCTATAATTTTGTCACCACATGGACCATGTAGATGTACACTTAGGTATAAGGGTAAACAAAGGTAATCTATATCCCTTTCCTTTGATTTATGAAACAATTACTCTTAAGCCCAAAAAAATGGTTGATATACTGAAGCAGAGGCTCCTTAGCGTGCAGCTAAAAACCATGTTGTCTAGATAGAGCTATGACCTAGATGGTATTCTAAAGGCCCACCCTAACAAAATGAATAAAATCTTCCTGCTTTTGTGCATACTTCAAGGTTAAATGTGGAAAAGAATAAAAATATAGTAGAAGAAGAGGGAGTTGTGGAAAAATTAGAAACCAAAGATGAACATACCCCGTAGAGGAGGTTTTATGAGAAGAAAAATGACTATGACCTTGAGCACAACTCAATCCATGTGCTCAAGGACAAAATAAAAAAGAAAATGGTGGATAAAAAATGAACTAAAAATAAAATCCAATAATGATTGATTTTTCAGTGTGAGACAAGCACACAAAACCTTGGGTTTAACACAAACATTAATCAACAATTTGAAGAAGCTTTTGATAAATATTATCAAAATCAAGATGAGTGGAGGATCAACTATGAGGGCCAATACATTTTGGAAGAAAATTTGGAAGAAGAAACCAACTCCTCAATACCAGTAGAGCAAGTTCCAAACATTACCACTTCAAGCTAGCAAAAAGCCCTGCCATCACCTTCAACTAAAGAATTTTTCATCAAAAATACACTATTAACATTGAAATGATGTCAAATATGGGTTATATTGGTAGTGGTCTAGGCCTAAAAGCATTCGAACCCATGAATCCTCCTCAGGCTCCACTTGATAGTGGTAAAGATAAAGTAGGTGTTGATATTCTTCAATCCTTCCCTATAAAAGTCTTAGTCCAAAACTGTCAAATTCCCATGAAAAGTAGCTAAAAGGGGGAGAGAGAGAAAAAGTCTTAGTGTCTCCTTTGAAGTAGTAGGGTCTAGAGGCAAAGAAGACTAGGTTTAGATGACACCCCCATGGGTTGAATAGTATTTCAAAGCAATAGTGCAAGGACTAGGTACGTCATCTCCACCCCCTTCTCCTCCTCATTCTACTCAATTATCTTTGTCCTTTCTTTAATATAATCTACCACATCCTTTTTCTCCTCACTTATCTCCACCAAAATAGGCACCCACTAGGTCACCTCCTAAAATAGTTACCACTTCTCGACCTTTGGATACCCCTCAAGCTCTTGGATATACACTTACCTCATCTTTTAGAGCTCTCCAGACCTTCCCTTCCACATCCCTAATGTATTTTGCACCTCCTCCTCTCCTATATTCTCCATTTGCTATATCCGATTACATATCTTAATAGTTGCTATCCAAATCCAATTCCAATAGGCACAAGCGAATGTAGAAGCTTGGCTTGATAAGGAGAAATAATGGATAGAGCCAAAAACTACACCAATATGGGTAATGAATATAATTGACTCCGAGGAAAGGAAATAAATTGTAACATCCATGAACCCTACCATGTCCAATTTAGTATCGTAGTTGATTAAAGCTGATTATCAAGTAACAAAAAATATTATGGACACAGATAGGGTCCCAATCAAGGACAAAACTCAAATGTCTATATATAGACATGTTGTATATAGATAGAGTCTGAATGACAGATAAGTTCTACAAAGAAAATAAAATAGTATAATGGTTGGCCAAGGCCCTTGAGTAGGAAAATACATAGTAAAAGTATTTGTAGAAGCAATTCCAACAGTTGTAGAAGAGACTTAATGAGGCCCCAACACTAGTGCAGTAATAGAAGAAGGGTGTTGAGAACTAGACTCTATAGAAAAAAGTGCAAGACCTATAGCAAGAGCTTGCTATGGCAAAATAGAAAATCTAGGCCTCTCAAATCTCCATAGACACATGTCATAGAATTAAGAAGATATGCTAGGGTCAAATTTTTGAAGTTGTTCAAACCTAGTATCTAGCCTTATTATTTGTTAATTGTTGTTGGAAAACTATTCAAGAAGTGCAAGATGACTTTAAAGCCATGGAGAATAATATTGACAAAAAAGACCTAGAAGTACATGCCATCATGGATACACTAAATAAAGCCTTTGGCCAACAAGTTTCTTTGGAAAAATATAGGGAAGCAATATACCAAATGATGACAAAGGTCATTGAGTGGGTGCAAATTATTAAACAAGGACATGAGACACTTAATTCACTCATTGCTACTGAGAACAAGGTTTTGAGAAAAATAAACAAAATAATTTATGGTAGACTCCCATAACTCTTGGGACCAAATAGCCATCCTTATTCTATGGATGATCTAAAAGGAATTTTTGAAAGGGTAGTTGAAGATGCGATCAATTTTTTTGATTGGTTAGATGATTCTGATGACGATAAATTATTTAATTCTTCAAATAGGTTGGCTACACTGGGTATTGAGCTGGTATAATTGTGGAAGCAATAAAAATCCCCTTCATACAATAAATATTTTGACTTAATGTCTATTCATGAGAAGGCTAAAATATTTTGGGCCCTAGTATAGCATGATTGGGATAAAGCCAAACAGATTTTAGGTCTGCAAGACAAAGATTTTACATTTGACATGGAGGAAAGAGAGGAACCTATTACAAAAGATGATATAGATTTGGTAAATTAATACTTCATAGCCTAATAATAAGGCCATGTGGGTTCAAAATTTTTAAGCAAAATTTCCCTTGAGGCATCAACACTGTAGCCAAATTCTTTGCCAACATCCAAAATTGCAATTTCTTTTATTTTTCAAAATTGAAGAGCTTCTCCAAACTCGTGATTCTTTTATGATTTATCACTCTTTCAAATTATTTCTTAATGATCCTAAGTAAGTAAATTTAGGCTTGAAATTACTTAAAAGTTGCTCATTTATTGAAACCAAAAGCTTTGGTCTAGAATAGCTTCATATTCTTCAAGGATGGACTTACAAAGTCTTAGTAGCTAAAACTTTATCCATAGTGACATCAACAAGGTACATGAGAATATTTGGCATGGAAAGAAGCTAGTGGATCAAAGAGTATTCATCTTGGAAGGAAAGTGAACCAAAAAAAATTATAATATCATCAGCTTAAGATTCCCAAAGGTTCAACCTAGTGAAAATTCTAACAAAAGTAAGAAGAGCATCTCAGAGTGCAAGCTAAAGGGAAACAACATCATGGACAAAAGGTTATCAACATGAATGATGACACTAGCATTTAAAATTTCCAACATGTTTACATTAGGCAATAAAAATAGCCCAAAAGTCTAGACAAGGGAAAGAAGCATCCTAGACCAGAGCTTCTTAGCAAGAAGGATGATAGCAACATCTAAAATGCCTAACATGCTTGATTGCTTTAAGAAGAAGGCACCCAACACTCTAGATAAAAGTAGTTATGCTAGAAGTGTTTTCGTAATAGTAGGAAAGCAATAGCCACTCCATCTAAGCATAGTTGAAGATCCTACAAATCATAACTACTATAGGTTTGATAGAGGGCATGTTGAATATTGATGTCGATTGGTGCAAAATCATTCTAGGTCATGCATAACCAATTTGCTTATGATTGTACTAGTTGTTAGTTTTATTCCTAGCTAGGAAAAAAAATAAATAGAGGAATGTTCCTCATTATAAAGGGTTGGATAAGTCAAGGTTTGCTTGTTGTAATATTTATATTCAATCTATTCTAATACAATCAATAGTTTTTGACTTGTCTCAATTAAAGTGTATAGGAATATTGATTACTATAATATATGCACTTTCAACATTTATGTTTATGCTTAGTGGGAGTATAATTTTTTAGGCTTGAAATTGTTTGACTTATTTTAATTGATAGTTGAAGTATGATATGTTAGGCTTGAAGTTGTTTGACTTATTTCTGTTAAAGTGCTTAGAATGTTGAATGCTATAATATTTGAGCTCACTATGCTCTCTATGTAGCTTTAATTAAGGCATGATCTATTGTAGTAGATGGTCAATGCTCATTTAGTTAAAAACAGTGTTGTTATTTGAGTTTCAACTATATTTATCATTATTTATAACCCTACCTTTCTCTAAACCCTATACCCTTTTTTGTCTTTAGTCTCTTACATGGTAGGATTTAGATAAGGAATCAACCTTCTCTAGAGGTTGACTTAGAAGAAATTTTGAGTCATCCAATCTTGACCTCATTTTAGGGCACATATTTCATATTAGGCAGATCAAAGGATCAAGACCTATCTTGGGATCTTCTTTAGTGATATCTTGTATACCCTTTCGCTCTACCTGTAACTATCATCTCCAAGGGTTGCTCATCCCATACTTTGATATCCTTGTCTTTAAGGTTATCTAGAATTTCCCTTTTCTATATTTCTTATCCTTCATCTTGATTCATTGAATGCATAGTAATGTTCAACTTTCTCTTCTTATTCAGAATGCCAAGGAATGCCCATACTCATTTATAATATTTATAGAAATTATTGCCTAAATTTCTATAGTCTTAGAGCAAAAAGGTGGTGATTGTTGCTACAATTGTATCACAAACTTGTGTCATGGTGATGGGAGATACTACAGAGAGTGTTACAAGGTGTGATAGATGAGTGTCCATTGTAACACCTTCAATTTTTTCTCTTTAGGGTGATACTTATCCCACATATGAGAGAATACCTTGTCAAACTCATTGTTCATCACAGGATATTTTGTCATGTTTGTTTCATGCCTAAACACCACTAAGACAAGAACTTATTTAGAATTCATTATATATTTTTTATCCATACCATAAGCATTCAGAATGATGGTGTAGAAGTCAACTCCCCTAAAATAATTTGTGGCATCAAGAGAGATATGATAAAGTAAAAGAGTAATTCGTAGAACACAAAAATCCTTCAAAATATAATATTATTTTACTATGCAAGAATCTTGATACAAATGAGCTTGTTATAATAATCACTTTGAGGTTTAAGGAACATTATTCTATTTTTTAGAAGAATTGAGAGAGATAAGAAGGCAAGAAGAAATAAGTATTCAATTCTTAATTTCCCTAACAAGTAAATAGAGAATAAGTCCTATTCTCTATTTATATAATATATAGAGTTACATGGGCATTTAGAAGGTGATACATTGGAGTCTAGTGCATCTTGGTAGTATGAAGTAGTATTAGAAAATGGGGTGTCAATTTTTGGATGACACTAGTCTAGGACATCTACGTTGGACACTACAACAATTATCAGGTGATGACATGTAGCCTTGTTATCAGTCATTTATCATTTTTGTATGGTGCCAACCAAATGGGCATTAATTTCGTTGCAAATACATTCTTGGTATTAGAGCAAACATTTAGCACTATCATAGTCTTGGTATCAAAGTGAGGGTTGAACCAAGCAATAGCATAGCATACCTAAAATCTGATGTTAAAGTAATCATGGGTCCTAAATATGGCTTAATAATGACTTTGACATAATGTTTTGAGGAACTTTGAGTAACCCCTACTTTGATTAGATTAATTATCCCTATTGAAAAGCAATTTTTGTCATTGTGTTAGCTTCCAACTATAAAAATATGCTTTAGTTGGATAAGCATGTACAATTATGCATGTGATGAAAACTAGATCTATTTCACAATTCCAAAATATGTTAAATATACCTTGGTGAGTGCTCTTATTGCTAACATTTAATAGCTTGTCCATAGTGATTGGTTCCACTTATATTGGTTTTGAATTAGTTGCACGATATATTACCATGGGCTCTCATGGAAGAGGTATGTATGTCTTGAGGATTTTGCATAGAATACTAGATATATTCCCTAGCATGGTGATAGGTCAAGGATGAAAACATTCTCTCTTACCAAGTGCTAGATGATATAAGGACCATAATTAAGGTATTTAATATTTTGGTGTGGTCCAAAAAATAATTTCATATTTAGGTGGAGTTAAACCATATCCCCAACCTAAAATGTGTGTTCCATCTTGTTCTAGTCATGCCACTCCTTGTAATTTGGTTGTCGATACTATAGTATTTGTTGGAATTGAGTTTGGATGTTCTATACTTGTTACAAGAAATATTTTGCTTTTTGTATCCATTGGCTTGGGCTAGTTTCATGTCATTAATCATTATCTAAAAGAAAACATCTATGGGGATACTCAACTAAAAGCTCAAACATGCTTGGATTTGGTTGTACCCTATGGAGGAATAAATAACCTATAGATATGTAATTTTGTGCACCCAAATAACTATGACTTTTATTAGATATGCAACTTTATACACTCAAAAATTGTGACTTCTATCATCTGATCCTACAACTAGCTAAACTCACGACCAATTTTAGGGTATTTACCCTTCAAATTTATTTGTGTCGTCCAACTAGCATTTGTGTTATATATGTTTGCATCGACTATTAGGCACTTGCACTGGCTACACTTGGGCAATGCAAATACAATTAAATGCTGCAAATGTAAAACATAACATTTTAAATATTTCCTACCCAGATTTTATTTTCAATAATCAAATTGCATTTGCACTAGCTGCATTTACACTATGACACAAATGTATGTAGCACAAATGCTTTCGCATGAGTGAAACCTTATAAACATGCCTTGTATGCATGCCTCCACTCCCTACCATGACTGCACATGTTATTCCCTTATTTGTTCCCTATTCCCTTTGAATGTTTGAACATCTAGAATTTTCCCTCCAAGAATCCCCCATGGAAAACATATAAATAAACCATAGAGGAGGAGACAACAACAATATTCTTTGCTACTTACATGCTACTACAAATTCTATTCAGTCCTCTTAACTACATGTTGTCATTTTAGTATTAGAATATTAGCTTTGATTACCTTTATTGCAAGGCATCATGGTGATCATCATAGAGCAAGCAATAAAGGCCAACAACAAGCAATTTTAGCCAAGGAGCAAGGGACTCACTAAATAGTAGCGGTAGGGAGGCACCCCATATGGCTTGGGTTGTGATCTCCCCTCCTTTGTTTTCAAGTTTTCTTTCTTTCTTGCACTTTTAATCTCACCTCTCTTTTGCTTTTCCATATATAGTTTATTTAAATCTTACATTTTTCTTAGTTGTGTGTTTTTAATAGGTCTCCTACATATTAGGCATATCCTTCCCTTTTGCATTTTATAGTTCACTTATTTTCTATTAAATAATTAGTTAGCATGCATTAATACTTTTTTATTTGTTGTATTTTCCACATAACAAAATCCCCTATCCTTTCTAGACTATCTCCTCCCCTATAACAACATGTATTCATAAGTTATCTATCTCCCATATACCTAAATATCCCTTTAAAGCATTTGCACTGCCTAGTTGCAATAGGTAGTACATTTGTGTTGCATTGCATCTCTATGATTTTTTCCTCTTAAAATAGCATTTTTATTACACCTTCCAGCAAAATAGCCTCCCTAAAAGATGTCTCACACTTTTATCCTCATTAGACTTGTTTCATTTTGTATTTTATCTCTTTTTTCACTGTTATAAGCATTTGCATCGCTTGATTGTAGTAGGTAATGCAAATGTCATTGGTGCATATATCATACATTTTATGCAATTTTTGTAAGTTTTCTTAATTTTTCAAGGTGTATGACCTCTCAACTCAAAAAGTATCAACTCTTATCTTAGTTGGGAATATCCCCTTGCTCTCATCCCTATTTCCATTGTGTCTATTTTTGTAGGATCAACATTTGTACCACCTAAGGGACATTTACACCAGTAGAGCTATAGGCAGTGCATCACAGCTAGGTGGTACATTTGCTCTTGGGAAAAAACTAGGTATCTTTTTTCCTAACCCCTCTCTGTTTGGTTTCTATAGATATTTTCGTTGTTGTTCTCTATTTTCTAGTTCTACTTTCTAGTTTTATAAGTAAATCGCCAAAGGAAAGTAACTAATTTTAGTTAAGCTTACCTTTAGTTTGGTTTTATCATAGGAAAGAAATGGAAAAACATTTAATTTTATTTAGTATAATCTTGTATGATTGCATAATCTCTTGTATACCCTAAAAAAGCAAAACCCCTTTTAATTTTCTTCTAAGCACTTAAATTATGAGAGCATGTAGTCTAGGTTTTTTTTTTTGTTGCATTATTTATACTCTTGCATTCTTTTTAATTTTCACTATAGATATGTCTTTATAAGGCTTAGGTACAAAACTTGAACCCTAGGTTTTTTCCAATCAAAATTAAACATAGTATTAGAATTTACAACATACATATTGAGGTAACTGTTGACAATTTTGTCACATTGCACAAGGGGTAGAAAAAAATCAAAAAAATTCCTTTTGTAAAGTGTTTATTTTTGTTGCTTCAAAAGCATTTGTAAGTGTTGCAGCAATTTTGGCTTCCAATGCCACCCCTTTGTACATAAAGTAGAAAAGAAAGAACTTCGCTAGAAAACAAGCTAGAGAAAAGAGCTTCGTCGAAGGAGAATAAAAACAGCTTCGCACCCGAAGTATTTCCAGCACTACTTCGGGTAAAAGTTTTGCGAAGTAGTTTTCGCCGAAGCAAAACACAAGGCAAAGATAATGAAACTACTTCGCGCCCGAAGCGCTTCCAGCAGCAACTTCGGGCGAAAATGAGCGAAGCAGTGTTTAGAAGAAAAGAGAGCTTCACGCCCGAAGTATTTTCAATACTACTTCGGGTGGAATTTATCGTGAAGCAATGTGCCGAAGAAGAATGCAAAGGAGAAGGCAAGAAAGCTACTTCGCATCCGAAGTATTTCCATCAGTCACTTCGGCCAAAAAATTAGCAAACCATTTTAACTTCAGCGAAAGTCATTGCGAAGCATTTGCTTCGGCTAAGCTTTCACCCAAAGTAACGGAGGTCATAGAGAATGAAACATCTGCTTCGGCCGAAATCTTCCCGAACCACAGTTTTGAAGAGGATCGCAGCGAATCTTTTCTCGAAGACATCAGCGAAGGAATTTAATCAGCAAAGCGGTAAATAAGGGACCCATTTTGCGAAGTAAATATGCTTCGGTGCTCCCCGCCCCCGAAGCAGTTTTGTGAAGCCCAATTTTGCGAAGTACATTTCAAAGAGGAGTTGCTTCGGCCCAGAACCATTGTGAAGCGAAGTGGTGAATGAAGACTTAGCGAAGCGCTTCACAGGCACGCTTTCCAAGCCGAGTATTTTCCTGAGGCAATCAAGTGCCTCATAAATGCGATCTTTCATGCCCAACAAGCCCGCTGCTCATTTTTGGCAATCAGAAATTAAGTATCAAGCCATGATGGAGAGCCCGACGAGCATGGCGGCCACTCGAGCACCACACCCAGAGACCAAGGACGTCTAGACGGCTCATCAATGCACCTTTCCATGGTTGACCCGGTTGTAGTTGCCATTTTTGGTAACGGATTTGAAAGCTCGGTCATGAGAGCCTCGAGGAGCCGATTCTTAGGGCTCGAGGGCGTACTCTTCTTCGCTATGTAATTATGATTCAGAGGCCCGGGTCCTCTATAAAAACCCAAGCATTGTAATGGAAAAGTGGGGGGAACTATCTGCTAGAAAGTTGTTGTAACTTGATGTCCTACGATTAATACTAAGAGACTTTGAGCTCAATTCTTCTCTTTTATGTTGCCTTATGTGCTTGATTCTTCTATCTCTCCTTGTTTGTATGTTGGATGCTGAACTCTACGTCCGGTGTGCGATCGGGGATAGTGTCCTGAAACTCGTTCGAAAGGATACATAGGAGTTGGAAAACATCCTATTGACTTTCTTTTATGCTGCCTGCCTTGCTTGATTCTTCTATCTCTCTTTGTTTGTAGACTGAGATGCTGAACTCTGCGTCCGGTGTGCGATCGGGGAAGTGTCCTAAAACTCGTTCGGGGGGATACATAGGAAGGTTGATACTACATTTCTTTCATTTTTACTCTTGGTGTTCTTTGCTTCTATTCAGGTGTCAGTTAGTGATCGTGCTTCCTGTTCTCTCCCACCTCAAATCACCAATATCTCTTCCCTTAACCCTTTTTATTTATTTCTCTAACCCTTATCCCTTTTATCTCTTTCCATTACCCTTACTTCTCTAACCCTTACTCCTTTTATCTCTTTCCTGCACCCTTATCTCAAAACACCCAAGTAGTTTAGCATAGGAGCCGGCCTTTCTCCGAATATTGGCACGAGGGGCATCTCTTCCCTTCGGCCTTTCAATGTTGGTCTAGGTCTAGGGCGCGTACATATACTCAAAACCCTTACCTAGGCGGATCTGATGACCAACAGTTTTTGGCATGCCCGGTGGGACCAACTGTATTTGTCTTAGATAGATCCATAACCAGTTAAGGTCCCATATTTTAATGCAAACCCGTCTTCACCGGGGCCAATAGTTCTAACTAAGTTCCTGGTGTGACCCGATCAGTCTCACCTGATTAGTGGTAGTGAGAACCGATGCTCTCATTACTGAAAGACTTTTAGCATCTAGCGACTCTGTTTACTCGAAAATCTCTAAGTCGTAAGGACCAGTACCTAAACTTGTGCCTTCATGGCAAAAGTCCCCATGTTTTAAGGAAGTCTGAGTTGGTGAATCTCTGACTTGTCTCCATCTGGAAAAATCACCTGGAAACTCTGACTGAGCTGAAGATCTAGATTTCTTGATCGTAGGCACCTTTTTAAATTTGAAAGAAGACATCCCGAAGGAATCAAGGTTCGGTGAGCAGCCTTGACCTCACAAGCAAAAAAAAAGTATGCTCACCTGGCGACTCCGACCTAGTGGTGAAGGACCATGATCTCTGCAGGCCACTGCTATAATGGAGAGGGTATGCTATCCCAGCTGGGATGATCGTGGCCCTTTGAATCTCTCAAGTTACCATGAAATTCCTGAAAGTGCATTGGAGATAGTGACAAAATACGATGGCACTAAGGGAATGGCCTTAGAGCACCTTGAATATCTTATTGATTTAAGGTCCATCTTTGACATAGTCCACGAAGATGTCATGGTCAGGATCTTGTTCCTGTCTCTGGAAGGAAGGGCATTGCAGTGGTATAGACTGCTCAAGCGTGGAAGCATCTACTCGTTGGATGACTTAGGGGGAGCGCTACTCAAAGCATTTTATGGCTCCCAAGATCCCTTCCAGCTTTTGATGTACCTCTACACCATCAGGAGAGCACCTCTGGAGAGCGTTACAGACTTCAATGTCCGATTCTGTAGAAGTTGGAAGAGAATTCTAGGAGGGGTCCAACCGACGCCTGCCCAAGCCCACCTCTTCTATGTTCGAGCCTTTCACCCAGACATGGGCCTCCTTTTACTGCAATCAGGTGAACAAAGGTTTCCTCAAATTTTTGAGGAAGCAGTACGAGTAGGGCAGCTCCTGCTCCTATCTGGAAAGTGGCAGTGGGGGGAAACTCCATCACTTCCTCCAATAATTGTTGCTCCTGTCTATCCTGCACAGTATTCATCATGGCAGACCCTTCATACTAAGCATATGCCTGAGTTGCAGTCATTTGTAGCTCAAGAGGAGGGTTCCATCCAAGCCCAACAATGGCAGTATGCAAGCTTTGCTTCGAAAATGAGCAACATGGTTACTTGCAGTCTCCATCAAGATATGGTCCAAGGAGAAGAGCAGACTCAAGTGGCGGAACCTGAGAACAAAGAGGGCACATTTTTGCACCCTTTTTGTGTCCCAGTGGATAGCATGCAAGCATTCAGCCAGAGTCCATTAGGCATGCCTCATCAAGAAGCTAAACCTGAGGAGGCCCTAGAAGATTACTCTTTGTCGAAGAAGCCCTGTCACCGCACCAGGAGGATGGAAGAACCTGTACCCAGCCCGCAGTTAGTAGATTCTTCAGTATTCTGGTATTGGTTCCAGCCATCACCACAACCGGTACCCACAAAAGACCCTCATGCTGTGAACTTCTTCGCCACACCATTCATCACTAGTCTGGGTACTGGAAAAAGTGATAACCTGCCACGCTGCACTCTGTTTGCAACATGGACAACTTCGGGCAGAAGCCAATCGGACTTCAAGGATTAGCTGAAGTTCAATCAGATCTGGTTCGAACATTGTAGATTCACTGGATAAGCACCCGAAGCTGAGGTTTATGGTAGCGGCATGCCGATGATGTCGCAAAATTTTGGGTAGATATTGTAAATAGCCCGACTAGTAAATAAGAGCCGAAAGCACTAAGGTTGCTTAGGAGCTTAGGCACAAACAAAAAAAAAAAACGCTGTTAGTGGATGGTCAGAGAAGAAGACAATGGGAATGACTCTGTTGCCCAATGGATAAAGGCCTGGGATATTTGCATTCAGACAAGCTAAATGCCCCGCGAGCCGCCAAGAATGTTGACAATTTTGTCACATTGCACAAGGGGTAGAAAAAAATAAAAAAAATTCCTTTTGTAAAGTGTTTCTTTTTGTTGCTTCAAAAGCATTTGTAAGTGTTGCAGCAATTTTGGCTTCCAATGCCACCCCTTTGTACATAAAGTAGAAAAGAAAGAACTTCGTTGGCAAACAAGCTAGAGAAAAGAGCTTCGTCGAAGGAGAATAAAAATAGCTTCGCACCCAAAGTATTTCCAGCACTACTTCAAGTAAAAATTTTGCGAAGTAGTTTTCGTTGAAGCAAAACACAAGGTAAAGAGAATGAAACTACTTCACGCCCGAAGCACTTCCAGAAGCTACTTCGGTCGAAAATGAGCGAAGCAGTGTTCAGAAGAAAAGAGAGCTTCGTGCCCAAAGCATTTTCAATACTACTTCGAGTGGAATTTTTCATGAAGCAATGTGTCGAAGAAGAATGCAAAGGAGAAGGCAAGAAAACTACTTCGCATCCGAAGTATTTCCATCAGTCACTTCGGCGAAAGTCATTGCGAAGCATTTGCTTCAGCTAAGCTTTCACCCGAAGTAACGGAGGTCATAGAGAATGAAACATCTGCTTCGGCGAAATCTTCCCGAACCACAGTTTTGAAGAGGATCGCAGCGAAGCTTTTCTCGAAGACATCAGTGAAGGAATTTAATCAGCAAAGTGGTAAAGAAGAAGGGACCCATTTTGCAAAGTAAATATGCTTCGGTGCTCCCTGCCCCCGAAGCAGTTTTGCGAAGCCCAATTTTGCGAAGTACATATCAAAGAGGAGTTGCTTTGGCCCAGAACCATTGTGAAGTGAAGTGGTGAATGAAGACTTAGCGAAGTGCTTCACAGGCACGCTTTCCAAGTTGGGTATTTTCCCGAGGCGATCAAGTGCCTCATAAATGCGATCTTTCGTGCCCAGCAAGCCCGTTGCTCATTTTTGGCAATAAAAAATGAAGTATCAAGCCATGATGGAGAGCCCGACGAGCATGGCGGCCACTCGAGCACCGCACTCGGAGACCAAGGACGTCTAGACGGCTCATCAATGCACCTTTCCATGGTTGATCCGGTTGAAGTTGCCATTTTTTGTAACGGATTTGAAAGCTCGGTCACGAGAGCCTCGAGGAGCCGATTCTCAGGGCTCGAGGGTGTACTCTTCTTTGCTATGTAATTATGATTCAGAGGCCCGGGTCCTCTATAAAAACCCAGGCATTGTAATGGAAAAGTGGGGGGAACTATCTGCTAGAAAGTTGTTGTAACTTGATGTCCTACGATTAATACTAAGAGACTTTGAGCTCAATTCTTCTCTTTTATGCTGCCTTTTGTGCTTGATTCTTCTATCTCTCCTCGTTTGTATGTTGGATGCTGAACTCTGCGTCCCGTGTGCGATCGAGGATAGTGTCCTGAAACTCGTTCAGAAGGATACATAGGAGTTGGAAAACATCCTATTGACTTTCTTTTATGATGATTGCCTTGCTTGATTCTTCTATCTCTCTTTGTTTGTAGACTGAGATGCTGAACTCTGCGTCCGGTGTGCGATCGGGGACAGTGTCCTGAAACTCGTTTGGGAGGATACATAGGAAGGTTGATACTACATTTCTTTCATTTTTACTCTTGGTGTTCTTTGCTTCTATTCAGGTTTCAATTAGTGATCGTGCTTCCTATTCTCTCCCACCTCAAATCACCAATCTCTCTTCCCTTAACCCTTTTTATTTATTTCTCTAACCCTTACTCCTTTTATCTCTTTCCTGCACCCTTATTTCTCTAACCCTTACTCCTTTTATCTCTTTCCTGCACCCTTATCTCAAAACACCCAAGTAGTTTAGCATAGGAGCCGGCATTTCTCCAAAGATTGGCACGAGGGGCATATCTTCCCTTCGGCAGGTCTAGGGTGCGTACATATACTCAAAACCCTTACCTAGGAAGATCTTATGACCAACAGTAACAACTATATTATGCATGTGTTTTCTACACAACCATATTATAGGAATGTTGTATGTATGATAGAAACTCATCCCACATCCATGGGTATTTATGGTTGTATATTCATAGTATATGTACTAAAATCCCATTGAACAATTTAGTTTACCCATTTTTTTATGGGTGGGAGGCTATGGAATATTACAGCTTTGTGTTTAAAAGAACTTATAGATGGTATCAAAAGTAAATAAAGAACTAATTATATTAATCTAATTTTTTTTACTTAGATAGGATGAGATGAACCTATACCTACTAGAAGAATAAATGAGCAGTATTCAAAGAATTTATACTCTTTCTATAGGGATCTATGATGGCCATCTTGCTAAAATTTTCCATGAACATGAATATGTAGTCATGTTGGCACTTAATGGTCAATAATCCTAAGAGAATATCCATGGAGATGGAATCTCAAGGCTTGGTAGATACCTAGATTGGTGTGTGTAGATCCCAATATTCTTAGTTGCTAGCTTGAAAATACTATATGATGTACAAGATTTGATGTAGAGTTCTAACTCCCAAGAGATGTGTAGCTAGTAAAATTACTATTATGGCATCATAATTATTTTGGTAAAATTGAAGTGTCTAGACACTTTAGAATAATGAGATTTCCATATTAGTAGGTGGTGTAGTACATCTAATGACACAAACATTTCCATGATAGTACAGTATCTCATCCTAAAGGTGATGGTCTAGTGCTAACTTGTATTATAGTAATTGATAGTGAATTTTAAAAAGTTAGCATCTAATGGGTATAATGCTTGTTAGTTATTGGTTCCATGCCCTTTGGTGTTGATGGTAGGAAAAAAGGGTCTATGTTAATGGGTATCTCAGATAGTTTTAAACTAAGTTCATTTTTCCCTTGTGATGCTTGATCACAAGGTGGAACTCTTATAGATAGGACACCCATTTCAAACACCTAATATTATTGAGTTTAATAATGAAGGATTTATAGAGTTTTATAGTCTAAATGGCCTATCTTTTACTTACCAATCATGTAATGGTACCACTATTGACAACTTGAACAATGACATACATATTTTATCACATGTTGAGTGTTGAAAACCTATATAAGAGAGGATCTTAAAATAGTAAGCTATTAGGTTCTCATTCTAGATCAGGAGAGCACCTAGTGCATAGTTGGATGCATAAATCTTGAGCTCAAATTATTGTGTAATTATTGGCATCACTAGTATTGGATGGAATAGAGCCACTTCTCTAGCTCTTTGAATATGTGTTGTTATTGTGAAGTCTAGTATAACTTCACTATTCCATGCATGACCTAGTTCGGTGGCCATTAAATATAAGATAATATTAATATGAACTTATAGTAGAGGTTGTTGAGGCTAAGAAATATCTAAAGCACTATCAATATCTTGGGTTTTATCCATTATCGAATGAGAAAAATATTTTCTAGTGTAATGACAAGTCCTTGTTGGTTAATTAGGTAGCCCAAATAAGAAACCTTTGTGACATCAAAAGTAAAATTCTCCATGTTATTCTGAAGCTTGTGTTGGGATAAGGTATGAAAACTTGGCATGCATACTAAAGGTTTTCTTTTCGTGTCTTGTTAAATATGTGACTGTCATCTAGGTATATGATCATAAAGAACCCTATGAATGGATGTAGAATATCATTCATTAGGGATATAGAGGTTATTATTGCATTGGTTAAACTAAAGAGAATAACCATCCACTCATACAATCCTTATTATATATTGAATTGATATTTCATATATTTATAGGTTTGATAAGGACCTAATGATATCCAGATTTGAGATCAATCTTGGTTAATAACCATGCCCCTTGGAACTAGTCCAATAGATTGTCAATGCATGACAAAAGATATTGGTTATCAATAGTGATCTTGTTGAACACCTAATATTTAATGCATAGGTGTTGACTACCATCTTTCTTTTGTGCTAGCATGTTGGGGCTGCCACATGGTGATGATCTAACCAAATATTTCCCTAATAGATCAACTCCAATATCTAGCATCAAATTTTATCACTCTCCCATATTGAGTGACTATATAGGAGACTACTAGGAAGAGTTGATCCTAGAATTAATTTGTTCTAGTAATTTAGTAAACAATGTAATGGGACTCCTTTAGGACCCTAAAAAAAGTTAACATATGGACAAAGAAGATCATCCATCTATTGTAATCTTATAGAGTGATTTGTGATTAGCATGATGGTCATGAGATTCTTGCACTTTTGATTAAAGTCAAACCATGAAAATTATAAACTTATATGCATGCAAAACTATCTTCTTGGATTGTTGGCTAAGATTAGTAGCACATTCTTATGAAAAAAGCACTTACGATCTAGTAGATCATCTCTTTATTGTGGATAAACCATTTCTACAAGCAAACTTCGTAGGTTATCCTATGGTCAAAGAGATAGGATCTACCTAGAAAGACATCATAAACATCCAATAGCACCTTATCATAGGTGGTTGTGTCATACATTAAATTATCATTGTATTCAAATGTGCATTGGCATCGAACATGGCTACCTTTTCCTAGTTATAGCCAACCTGGAAAGTAAGGTTGTGGGTGTGCCATGGTCCAAACACCTAGATATTTGATAGTGGATTTCAATATTATATTATTTTGGATCCCTTTATCAATGATGATGTGAAGGGACTTGCTCTTCATCCAACAACAATTTGGAAGAGTCACTTCTATTCTCCATATAAATTATATCTTGAGGTGTTACTTATTTGTTGAGTTCTTGATTTTGAGGAATTATCTACCTATTGAGCTATTGTGATTAGGTATGTAGTGTCTACCTCTTATTATCTATTATATGGGAATGAATAGCACTTCTCATCTAGGTGTACCATTAGGATATTTTGATAATCTTAACACTTTGAGTTACCATGACTGAAATTTTTGTGATGGATACACCATTTGTCATCCACCTTCAACTTTCCTTTCTATAGAAACTTGGGTGATTTGAGCTTGATGGCATCAATGGATCCTTGGGCATGGATTCTAAACGTGATCAACCAATTTATGGATTGTATATTGATTTTAAGTTTATATGAAAGATAGGAGTTGGGATTTTTTGCTTAGATTTTGAATTCTTTTCTAGTTTTAATGTGAGGTAGTATAATTGCACCAAAGAATTGGTTGGAAAAAATCCATATTCAATAAAATATGGTAGTGTAGGAGCACTTGATTCCTAATATCCTTCAATTATTAACTAAGAAGATAATTAAAGTAATTAGTTTATTGTTAGATAGTTTAGTCTTTCCATTGTGAGTGTTATTGAAAGCATATATCCTCATCTTTGTAGTGGTAGAAGGGATAGCATCATTGATAAACTAGCATCACAACATCTATCTAGGAAGATACAATATTTTACCTAAACCTTTTGTTTCACTACTAGTGGATTAGCATGAATATAGAACCATTTTTAAGATTGTGAAGGTAATATTATCATTTCTAGATAACCAACTGGTATTTTAGTATAGCTCTAGCCATTGAAGATAAGTTGTCAACTCACTAGCATTAACTTGACCTAATAAGACTAGAGTATCAATATTGATCTACATATTTATAGGTCCTTGAATCTTGTATGGTGTAGGATTTGTAGTTATAGTTAAAGTTCTTATCTAGGCTATGGGTTCTTAAAACTACCAAATAGAGTGGTTCTCTATAACTTTAGAGCACATCAAAACAAATTCTTGATGTCTAGAATGTTGGTCTAAAGTTGAGACATTCCATACTATTTTTTGAGGTCCTATATAGGATTGTCATTATTTAGGTACTCAAATATAAAATCTAGTGTTTCATCTTGCTTTTTACATGAGAAATGCATGTGGACAGGAACTCAATAATGCAGCATATTGGAAGGTCAATCATTGCACAAGGACATTTACAATAGAATATGAGGGAGAATGAGGAGTCAAGGATTAAGAGAGAAGTGATACATATTATATCTCAATAATAGGTTTAAATTAGATTTGATACCACCATACCATATCAAAAGAGTCATGACATAGAGTAAAATATAAATTTACAAAATACAAGAAATACTCTAGAATATAATATGATTTTATTATTCCAAAATCTTGATATAAATGAGCTTATTAAAATTATCACTACAAGTTGTACAATGCATTATTCTATTTAATCGAATGCTTAAGAGACAAAAAATCAAGAAGAATTAAGTTATTAGTTCTTGATTTTCTTAAAAAATTAATAGATAATAATTTATATATTATATTTATATAATGTATAGAGTTACATAGACACTTGGACGATGAGATATTGAATTTTATTAGATCTTGATAGTATCAAGGAGCAATATTAAAAAACCACGTGGTAGTTCTTATATAGGACTAGTGTCTGACATCCATGTTGGGCACTACAATAGTGTAAGGTTATGACACATGGCCTCAACATTAGTTTAACATTTCAAGGTGATATTATTTCTAGGTGGTGCCAACTAGATGGGTATTGATTTTTGGCACTAACATAGTCTTGGTATTAAATTTGATATTCAATGCTATCATAGTCTTGGCATCAAAGTGGGGGTTGGTGTTAGGGACTAGCATAGTATTTCCATCATAATGGAAGTTTGGAACTAAAGTATTCATGGTGCCAAATTTCATCTTGGCTATGGCTTTGATATTATGTTTTTAAAATCTCTATTTTAACCCTTCGTTGCTCAAACTAGCCTTTTTCAAGACATCCATTATGTGATGATTCAATTTCTTATTTATATCAAACTCTTTTCTCACCTTTTTATTGGCATACAATGCAAATGGGGATTACTTTACCACTTGTTAAGTTTGCATTCATAGTAATGTGGTTAATTTATTCTAGGTATAGAATATTCTTCCTCCATGTTTCTCTTTTTCTCAATGTTAGTAATTTTATCATGTACATATTAGGTCCTAATTCCTTCTACAAAAATTATGCTTAAGAATTTTGCTTGTAGATCATATGACCAAGAATTCTGCAACTTTACTAGTTTGAGTTCAGTTAGCCTACTCCCTAGCTAGACAATGTGTTGTTTTAACATTAGATTTATTACAATGTATTTTTTCAAACTTTGTAGAAAGTAGATTTCTTCAACCATTTAGAATATATATGATCTAGAATTAAAATAAACACATAATTGGATATATATGGAAACTTGGAAGGATGTTTAGAGAACATGCATAATCTAAAAAATAATTTACCTTTTCCTAGATAAAATTCACCTTTTAGTTATTCAAGTGTCCTAATTAGCACTATGCTCTCTTTGTACAACTTTGGTATATCTACCTAGAATCCAAGCTAAGAATAGGCCCATATACTACTATACATAAATCACAAGTACTCTTACCTTGGGCTTTTTATGGCACTTATATACAATTACATACAAGTAATAGTTTCCCATCTCGTCATATTTTGTCTAACTATAACCTTGGAGTTTAGTATCTTTTCTAGTTTAGGATCAACCATATTATATAGTATGTGAATTTGAAGTTCTTCTTGCAAAAGATTCAAAACTAATTATCCTTATAGTAGACTATAGAGGAGGTATAATCTAATAGATGTGAATACCTAGGGTAGTTTTACACAACATACAATATTACAACTTGTTCCTCTCACACATTTTTATCACTTTTCTCCCCCATCATAGTTGTTATTCTAGATAGTATAAATTGTACATCATACTTGAACTACACAATTATCAATGGAATTTCATAGTCTCATGCATTTGAAGGCTTTACTATTTGTTTTTTTAATTGGTTGTATAGGATTGAAATAAATCCCGTCCATATTATATCATGACCACATAGCGGTATTATAATAGTTTGGTAATTATACATGTATCAATTGTTAATATTCAAACTTGGATCTCCTCCTTGAAAGGTGAGTAATATAAATTGCTAAACTAATGCCATTTGATAGGGCTTGACCATTTGTTGCACCAATAAATTTTTCCTTTTTTTCTCATTAAAGCTCATATACTAAATGCTCTAATCTTATGACAAGTAAATCTTGTGATAATTATGAATGCAATGCATCATTTCATTCTTTGCATATATGACCTCCCTTATATATTTGGTGGAAATATTGATCATATGTTCATCCTATGGGTGCATTTTGATGGTTTCGTATCTTCAAAATGTGACCTAGTACACATCTCAACTATATCTAGAGAATTTCATATTTTCCATACTAGGAACTACCCTAACACAAAAGTCTATATTTTATTGATGCTCTCAAAGTTGATTTTTGATCCCAATTCATATTATGTAGAATCCTTTGTCAAGTCATAAAGTAAATGTTTTTATTATTCCTATTGGATATTATTACGTTATTTGGTACATGCTAATGTACACCCATGGTACCTATGGTACAATGCAAATATTAGAATAAGGTTTGAGTCTATATTTTAGAAGTGTGATTTATATTTCCCCTTTATGTAAGTGTCTATGTGTAGGATATGCACAAGTATCATGTAATTAAGTGTGCAAGTGTGTAATGTGAGAAAGTGCACAAGTGTCATGTAATTAAGTGTGCAAATATGTAATGTGATAAAGTGCATGTGTCATGTATTAGGTGTGCATGTAGAAGTGTAAGTGTCATGTAGAAGTGTGCAAGTTTCATAGAGTTAAGTGTGCAAGTAAATAGAGAGTCAAGAGTCATGTATACAAGTGGCAAGATGAGAAGCCAAAAGACATGAGAGGATTTATCTTATGCATGGAATAGGAAAATATGTATCTCCCGGATATGTGAGGAGAGCAATAGTCAAGTACTTAAAGATTCATATTTGTAAGGCTATAGTATGGAGATAAAGCTCCATGTATTGTACATCAAAAGTATCTATGAAGATCACATTCAAGCATAAATATTGAAGCTTGAATGCATATTTTGAGTAATTCTACTATAAGTTTCTTCATGTTTTTGCATGAATAATTTTGGCCATTTATGTTCATATTTGATATTTTCTTTAATGTTAGTATTAATTATATTGGCCAACTTATATATTGATTGCTCTAATATTTGAGACTACTATAGATCCAAAATATTGAGACCTAAGATAATTTAGCTTAAAAGCCAACAGTGGTATCAAAGCTACTTTGAGTAGTCTCTATTGCTAGCATCAAAGGAGGTCTTCGATGTGAATTTATATTAAATAATCATGTGAAGAAAACATAGACTCATATTGCTACAAATTTTGAATTTACAAATTGATATATGATAAAGGTTCCATGTTGGAGTCTATCCACTCTAAAAGAAGTGAAGACTAGGACTCTATTCAAAGGCTTGAATAATTTATAGAGGGGACAAATAAAAAGTCACCCTAATTTTTAATTGGATTATCTCTTATGAAAGAGAACCACATAGTGAGTGGCCAAAGCCACCTGAGAAAAATATAGTACTCAACTTTTGGGGTATATTTGACCTTGACTAGATAGCGCACATTGCAAGAAGTAGTCTGAAAAAGGCTATGAAAGAATATAAAATAATTTATGCAAGAACTTGAGAATAAGAAAACTTGGGTAAGAGCTTGAGAAGAAGAACTCAGGCAAGAACTTGAGAAGAAGACTCAAGCAAGAACTTGAGAAGAAGAAGAACTCAGACAAGAAATTGAGAAGATGAAGACTCGGGCAAGAACCTAAGAGAAGAAGACTTAGAGAGCTCAGGCAAGATCCTGAGAAGAAAATAAATATAAAAAAATAGAGGAAAGCATTAAATATTTCCAAAGCATATTCTAGAATTGAAGCTACAGATTAGGAAAGCACATTTTGAAGAAAATTATCAAATCTACAAAGTAGGGAAAGAGCAAAATTTGAGGTGTCAGGTTTCAGACTAAATCTAATCAATATTGGACATGAATCAAGTCCAACCAAAGTGCCTGAGTGAGACAAGCTATTTGAGACAGAGCATCATTTAGTCTAACCAAAGTACTTGAGTGAGACAAGCTAGTTGAGCTAGAGCATCATTTAGTTTAACAGGAGCACCTAAGTGAGACAATTTAGTTGATCTAGAGCTCCAAGAGTGTCATTCCTTGAGTAATTTAGTTCAGCTAGAGTAAGACAACAAAGATCCAACTTCAGCGTTATTTTCCTATGACTCATTCGAGTCTCTGTTGCTAAGGACAAAATGATTATTACATAGGTTTCATAGGCGACATAAGGAGATGTGAAAAGAAATGTTTGAATGAATGCTACATAGGTGTGTAATGTACCATCATAGAGTGTTGCATTCATTAGTCTGCTTCAGCAATTAAGCGCATCTACTAGAGTGCAATAGTCATTTGCTATGAACATTTCAAATAAGAGTGGTGCATATTCATACATTCATGGCCAACTTGACCTAATATGCTAAGAGAATAAAAGGTAAAAAAAATTACCTTAGTTTATTAATTTGGTACTAAAGTACTAAGTTAAGGTTAATTTGGATAATTGGAAACTTAGGAACTTTATCTATTTAAGAGAGGGAGTTAAAAGGACTTCAACCATATTTTTGAAAGATTGAAAAATATTGAATTTGATATTTTATATTTGCAATTAATTTTGTAATCTATTTCAAATTGATTTTTGAAAAATTAATTTATTTATTAGATTTTGGAGAGATAAGGATTTCTACTCCAAAAAGAAAAATATTTGAAAAATTTAGAGAATTTGCAAATTTAATAAATTAGGGAGATAAAAGGTTTGCTACTTCAAAGGATTTAAAATTATTGAATTTGCAAATTTATTTTTGAAAAAGGATTTAAAATCTTGATTATTGAAAAAAAAAATTATTAACTTTGGAGTAATAAGGTTTTTCAACTTCAAAGGAGTTATTAAAAATTTAATTATCATGGAAGAAAATAATCTAAAGGCTATAATAAGAAAGGAAATATTGGAAGTCTTGAAAATTGGTATACATCATTTGATTGAAAAATCTAATGAAAAACAAGACTTAGCAATGAAATTTATCTACAGAGAAGATATGAATAAATATTTGAAATTTTTGAAATTTTTACATTCGAAGCTTGTTGAAGCAGTTGACAATATTAAAGATGATATTATAATACCTATTGATATAGGTAGCATAATGTATATGACATTGCTTTCACTTAAACTTCATAAAGACAAAAATCAAAGGTAAAAATAAGTGATTAAAACTCTAAAAGAAAAAACAATTCGTCATACACTTCAAGAAGAAAATAAAGAATGTAATAAAATGTCATCATATTAAACATATGATAGTAAGACTAACAATCCAAGCTCATCAAATTCAAACAAATATTATTATACTCTAAGTGAATGTTCAGATTTTACAAGACAATATCAAGATTGCAAGAAAGCATAATCAAAAGAAGCGCATGAACCAGAAAAAAAAAAGACAAAGAAGAAGCTCAAGTAATTCATAAGCAAGATCTAGAAGATCAATGCAAAGAACTAAAAAAAGGAAGGTGAAAAAATGGAAGATCATACATAATGCAAGGTAACCTAACAAAAGCAAAAGACATAAATTGAAGATTAAAATCTTCAATAACCAAATAATGTAATACAGTGGGGTGTTGGAGAATATTACATTATTTGGTACATGCTTATATACCCTCATGGTACATTGTAAATATTAGAATAGGGTTTGAATATATAGTTTAGAAGCGTGATTTATATTTCCCCTTTATTTAAGTGTCTATGTGCAAAATATGCACAAGTGTCATGTAATTAAGTGTGCAAGTGTGTAATGCGAGAAAGTGCACAAGTGTCATGTAATTAAGTGTGCAAATATGTAATGTGAGAAAGTCTACAAGTGTTACGTATTAGGTGTGCATGTAGAAGTGTAAGTATCATGTAGAAGTGTGCAAGTGTCATAGAGTGAAGTGTGCAAGTAAATAGAGAGGCAAGAGTCATGTATACAAGTGGCAAGATGAGAAGCCAAAATACATGAAAGGATTTATCTTATGCATTGAATAGGAAAAGATGTATATCCATATATGAGAAGAGCAGTAGTCAAGTGCTTGAAGAGTAATCTTTGTAAGGCTATATTATGGGGACAAAGCTCTATGTATTGTACATCAAAAGGATCTATGAAGATCACATTCAAACATTAATAATATTGAAGCTTGTATGCATATTTTGAGCAATTCTATTGTAAGTTTATTCATGTTATTGCATGAATGATTTTGGCCATTTATGTTCATATTTGATATTTTATTGAATGTTATTATTATTTATATTGGCCAACTTATATATTGATTGCTCTTATGTTTGAGACTACTCTAGATCTAGAATATTGGGACTTAAGATAATTTGGCTTAAAAGACAATAATTCCTTCATGAATTTATCATATAGATATTTGTATAGTTTATCATACACTCTTTTCCTATTCTTGTCACTCCTATAAATGTTGAAGGGTCATGCTTATGTCTATGGGTTTATTTATTTTCATTCAGATACACCCTCAATGATTCATCCATGGCTTAAGTTTCAATTTTTGTATTTTGTGATTTGGTTGGCTCTAATGGCACTTTTGTTTGGGTCATTTTTGAATTCATATTATTGCTTAAAGTTTCCTAGGTTTCAATATTTATCTCGTAAAATCTATGTCAAAGGTTAAAATTTTTGGAATGAGAAAACTTTACTAAGTCTCCCTAAGGGTGGTTCACTCCTTTAGAGAATAGTGTAGGGAGGTGTGATCTGATCTTTTAGATAATTAGTGTGGACTAACACAGTTTCCCACATAGATCTTAGCAATTTTTATTGGACTAACAATTTATTTAATTTGTGTTGCTTGAGATGCAAGGAAACTTCATTGGACCTAGTAATTATTGTATATGACTGGCCAAAAGTCCAAAGATAGATTATCATACCTAAAATTTGGCTAAGGCAAAGAAATTTGACCACTTCAAATTCCAAAATTAGAGTGATTAGGAATTTGTAATGATGATATCAGTGATAGTGTGCAAAAAACCTGACCAATCCAAAAAAGAGTATTCAAAGAGTTTTAAAGGTGATATCGGCCTAAGTATTCAAAGGCCCCATCCACTAAGATTAAGTAAGTATAATTGGAAAAAAAACTAAAATGGATGGAAGCTAAAGTGATCGAAAGCATGAGTGGTTAGAAGAATAAGTGGCCAAGATTTTTAAATGATGATGTCTATAAAGCCTTCCAAAAGTCCCAACTAAGTTGTTAAGCCCCTAACAATGATCCAAAAGTTGTTAGTAGATGATGACAAAAGAGAGTGTCTCCCTGACAAATATCATTCAACAAAGATCGTATGTGTCAAAGAATAAGGTCACATGAAAAATCCTCGACCATTGATAATAAAGCATTTAGAATGACTCAGTAAGCACAGTTATAGGAAAGTGGTGGTCACTCTTTTAGAACTTGCAATAGTGGCAGTCACCCCTAGTGATCATGAATAGAAGTGCCTACAATTCAGGTAGTTGGTCTAACAAAAATCCATGGTGGGAAAAATATAAGCATGTTGAAGACACGAGGCTACTAGGATTATGATTGGCTAGACCAACCACCTAGATCAGGCCAGTTGGACTAGAAGGTTGACAGTTGGCCAAGATAGAGTAAGAAAGTGATAGCCAACTATTCCAAGTGTACTGATTAAGATAAGCCCTAGACTAGGCTAGGTTGTGCCTATTCTTGTTAGGCCTATGATTGGTTATCATTGTAATCATTAAGCTAGTCTAGTATAGTAAACTATAAATAGCATAATTTTCCTTAGGATGAGGATTGACCATTTGAGTGTTTTTCTATTGTAAACTATGCAATTTTGCTCTACTGCTTAAAGAATCAACTATTGTTTGACCTTTATCAATGACATGTTGTAAGATATTAATGTGTATGTATATTATGTAGTGTCTAGACATTTTTGTAAAAAATTGTGAGTGGTCTATTTTATTAGGCCTTAGTTGCTATTTGGATTATCACTTCAGGCTATTGGAATGTTAGGGATGCATCACATTTAATCGTTGCATATCTATTCATTTTTATAAAATATTTATTATGGGTCTATTTTTTTAGGCCTAGCTACTATTTGGATTATCATTGTAGGCTATTAGAATGGTAGAATGCATGATCTGAACTAAATTTATATTTTGTAATGCTTTACTTGGTAGTTGATCTATTAGGCTTTGTATATAGATAAGTTGCATGGTATTTTGCATAGGTTTTGGTAATATTTTTAGTCTAATGTCGACCACCTTTTAATCAATATTTCTCTCCTTTCTATCTCTCTAACCCTTTGAATTTGTCTTTAGTATTCTTTTATTTGTTTATTTTCTTTACACAAGGAACTAGCCTTCTTCAAAGGTTGTCTCAAAAATAATTTCAAACCATCTAATCTTGGTCATGGTCTAAGGCGCACATCACATCACTAGGTGAATCGTAAAACATGAGTTTTTGGCATACCCAATGGGACCAAACCTATCTTGCTTTCTTCCATAAAGAATCATTGATGGGATAGATCAAGTTTACTGTAACAATTTATCTCTCCATCATGCATAGACCAAGATGTTTTGGCACGCCTAGTGGGATGGACCATTCAACATCTACCTCACATTGTTGGAATGTGTCATTCCTAATAGACATGCCCAAGACACTCCCATTTGGAAATTTTGTGAAAATGGCCAATTCTTGATGAAAACCACCTATTATTATCAAGTTCATCCTGTTGTCCGGTGGTCTGCCTCTAAATTTGTTTGGATCAATAAACTTATCTCCAAAATCACCTTTTTCTTTTGGTTGTCCATCCAAAACAAGGTTCTTACTATTGACAACCTCCTATCCAGAGGTATGTTCCTTCCTAACTGGTGCTCTTTATGCATGTCTACTTGGGAATCTATTGATCACTTGTTTCTTGATTGTCCCTTTTCCCTTTCTATCCTAGGTTCTCTTTTTGAGATGGTCAACCTTTCTTAGGCCTAACCAAGATCCATGTATGAGTTATGTGAGCAATGACCTAACCCATTTTTTAGCTCCCATATGAAAGCTTTATGGTCCTTCTGCCTCCTCCATTACCTTTGGTAAATTTGGTTAGAACATAGAAAAATAGTTTTTGGGGATGAATCTACTAATCTACACTTGATGTACCTCCGAGCTCTTACCTATGTTACTGAAAATACTAAGTTGATCTCATCCTCTAAGGCCCCTTGAGGCAAGTTGGAGACTCACTTGTTTGCTTTTTACAAGCTCCATTCCTAGACCCAAAGTATCCCTTTACCTCGTATTGACAGATCCTTAATCAAATGGTCTCCCTCACCCAATGCGTGGCTTGAGTTCAATTTTGATGAAGCAGCGAAGGAGAATCCAAGAAAAGTTGGAGGTGGCGGTATCATCAAAGATAGTCAAGAAAAAGTCATCTTGGCCTTCGTAGAGAATATGGGCATCCAATCCAACAATGTTTTTGAAACTAGAGCACTTTACGTAGGCCTTTCAATTTTAGACAACCTAAACCCTGAGAACGTCATCATTGAAGGAGACTCAATGAATGCTATCAATTATATAAAAAGGACCCATACCCTAGCATGGTATCTAGCCAATATCATCGATGAGAGCAAAATACTTCTCAACAAATTCTAAAATATTGTAATCGAGCATGTGTATAGGGAAGCGAACCATGCAACAAATCTTCAAATTTGGGAGTGTCAAAAAATTCCCTCCACGTCTGGCATAGCATTTCCCTCCAATTCTCATCACCCATTCTAACGAGGAAGGATATTTGTTTCTTTAGAACTTGTTTTAGACTTGGGTGTCATCTTTGTAATCAATGGTGCACCACCTAGGCAGATAATTTGATCCATATCAGCATGGGCCGCTTAAGCCAAGTGTGTGTTAGCATTGACATGGTCATCCTTGTCTTGAGAGGTGCTAGCCATGTTTTCATCTTCATCGACCTGGCTAGTTGGAGCACCTTTAAGGACCATAGAGTAAGCTTGATCATAACCATATATAGGGATACTTGTAATTCCTATAAGAAGCATCAGAGTATGTCTACTCATATCTATCCCACTTTATTTAGGTCATGTATCAAAAGGAAGGATAGCCTCTCCTTTGGAATTCACATGTGGTTTCCCAGTGTGGGAATTGATGACTTGGAATGGTGGTTGCACCCCTTTATCACCAAGTATGCCTTTGAGAGTGTGTCTATTTGCCCTAATGATCATTCCAAAAAGTGCATTCGAATTGTGCCCCTCTTCAACCTAGCTCAAATGTCAAGATTTTTGCATGGAGCTCTAGTTTTATGACTAATCTAACTAATAATGAGTCCCTTCTCTATGGGTTATGTGCCAACCTTCCCCTGTGGATATTTTTGTCAACCCGTGTCAAAACCCATGGGCAAACTTGTGAAGAGAAGAATTTTGGCACCTTTGCCAACTAGGAGATTTATTTCATCTCGACCAGCTTGGGTGTCAATAGTTGCTTTATCATCATTGGTCGAGAAAATCCTACCACCATCCTAGATCATGTGTCAATATACGTAAGGTTTCATCATCATTGTTGGGGCAAGGTGATCCTCACCTTCGACGATATGCAAGTCTAGGGCATTCTAGCCCTTTCTATTCCTAAATTTTTGATTAAATTCATCGTGCATGGAGGCATTAGCACTCTGATCCTTTTGGCAAACTCTAACCAAATCAAAATGGCATTACTTAAACCTGATAATATTTAGCTGGAGGTTGATGTTGAAGCAATATTGAATAGGCATGGGCTTATACCCTTTTTGCACAAATTCAATAGTGTAGACCCTGAGCTCTTAATGGAATTTTTGAGATCGTGGAATAATAAGTAGGTTACCATTCGAGGGCTTATGTTTAAGATGACTAAGCAATTTCTAACCGAGGTAATAGAGCTCCCCAATGATGGGGATATCATTCGATGATACATACATTCCTTGGCTGCTGAACTTCATTATTTTAGTAAGAGACTTGCGAAGGAAAAGTGTGGGATCATTATAATTGGACTTTCTTCTCCGTGGGACAAGGTCCTAGTGCCGATAATGCAATACTTTACCATGGATGAAGTTAATGTCCCCTTGAGAAGCTTCAATTTGGCTTTTCTCAACCATATAAGGGATATTAAGGACATTAATGTCCTCGATTACTTAGTGAGATCAATGGAGATTTTTATGGAGAGTGTTAGGGAGGATTCGTCGACCCACCCCAAGCACCAAGACCTCCATCTCATGTTGTACAAGCATGTTCTATAGAAAGAAGCTAACAGGACCGTGATTATGGCCATGGGTATGCTCCATGATCCTCTTGTTGTTGACCCTTATGATAGTCCTCGATGGATTGTGGTTAGTGATGAAGAGACTAAAAATGATTCAACTGACACAATCAAACCTAAATGGAAGGGGGTTCTCGAGTCCACTTCACATCGGTCAACCAAAGTAAAATCCACCATGAGCAAAAGAAGAATCTCATCCAAAAGTGATAAATAATCATAGAGTGACTCTCTAGTCAAGTTTAAAATCCCCAAGATTAAAGAAGAATCTACCAAAAATTGATTAAGGATGAAGGATGATATTGGCATGAAATATACCACTAATATTATTGTTATCCTAGTAGACATGTTGGAGAATTTATCCATGGCTTTTAACACCACATGGACCATTCTCCAATAGACCCTTAAGATGGTGAAAGCAATCAGTTCTAGTACCAAGGAGAGCTCCAAAGTGGTTGAAGACATCTTTGCTAATTCGTCCACATCCGAGTAAGTGATGGTTGATGTCTATTATTTTTGTTGGGTTTAGGGGTCATATCATCTATGTCCTCTTTGTCGGTCCAATTTCATCTATGTCTTTTGTGGTCTTTGGATGTTCCTCTTGTTGGTTTGTAGATGCCTACCCTATTTTGGGTGGTCTTTGTTCTATTTCTAGCGTTGGTTGGATTGGTGCTTTTCCCCAATGTTGAGCTTAGGGTCTTTTTGTTTTAATCCTAGATTGGTTGTTGTTTGTAGGTGATCCCAATAGGGTCACCTTGTTCCTTTTGTCTTTGTAAAAGGTTTAGGGTTCTTTCAAAACCCTCTTTTACTTATAAAAAAAAATTCCTTCTGCTCCATATTTTCTTCTTTGTAATATTTGAATGTCAGTAATGCCATATATAATACGCTACCAATGTCTAAATGAATTAAAATGTCATCCTTTCCATTATCAATTGCTTCAATGATTCTAGCATATAGATAATATTCCAGAGTTCTAAAATTTTCTTCTAAGGCTTCACTATAGATCAATTTTAAAGTAAGATCTAAGTTTTCTTCAGACTTTGTAAGTAAATTCTTGATTCCAATTTTTATGGTATTTTTCCTTTCCTTTCTAATGATGTTTTCCATATCATTATTCATTGTATTATTTGAAGTAGACATCATTTTGCTCCTTAGTATTTGATATTGAGAATAGTTTTGATAGAATATTTTAACTTTCAAAATACTGTTGAGGCTGGCTACCTTATGATTCCCTAGTTTTTTCAGTATATGATAAAATACTATCTTTCAATTCTTCAACTTATGTAGTATGCTTTGTAATAATATTTCAAATATCAAGGTAGTATCCTTTTGGCTCCCTAGTATAAGATCATTTTTTATAATATCTTTTCAATTTGTAGAATATCTTGTGTCTACCAAATGTTTTGAGTATGGCTTTGATAGTATACTTAGCTTTCTAAATTTTCCTTTGAGTTGAATTCCTTTTGTCTCCCTAATATTTTGATGATAATTTTGATATAATATTCAACTCCTATTCTTCAAGACAAGCACTTTATTTCTCCTTATAGAAAGCTAAAAAATAGTTTTGATGCAATTTCAATCTCTATCTTCAAGATCTTTAAGTTGGATTCTCTATGTCCCTTCAATTTGTATAAGAGACTAATATCAAAAATAATTTTTCCAACTTTTTAGCAATTCTATGTTTTTGCTTCTTTCAAGTTTCAATAATATAATTTCTAAATTTCAATAACTTAAATTTGATGTTGAACTCCTTATAACTCCCTAGTTGGAAATTTAGAAATAATGATATTTGCAAATAATATTTCAATTTTTGGTGTAGAAGTCCTTATTTCTCCAAGTTAATATTTTGCAAATATTTCAATGCAATATTAATTTCAAGAATGAATAGAGTAATAAAGCTTCTTACTTCAAATATCTTCTAAGGCACTTAATACTTTTCTAAGGTTATCACCTTATTTCTCCTATTATTCAAATAACCTTAAATATAATTAATTAATCTTTACTTCAAATATATTATGCCTTATTTCTCCTTAGACTTTGCAAAGGCTCAATTTAAATATTTCTTACCTTTTGAATGTGGTGTCTAAAGCTTCAACTTGCTACTCTTTGACTCTACAACCTGTGTTTGCATTTAATGCTCCTTTGGCACTCAATATTTTGACTCTTCAATATGTCTCCTCCTCTACTTTGTAGCACTTGTGCACTGTCCTTACACGCCTTGCTCGATCGCTCTTCCGTTGATTTTTGACTTGTGCCTATAATGTATGCACGAAGGCATTGCGAATATGGTGGTTGGCACTTCCTTTTATGTGGACATTTGACACTCAACTTGATACTTCTTCTAGGGTGCTTTAATGTAACTCTCACTCTTCTCCAACATAATCTTATTTTTTAACGCTTCTTCAACACCTCTTCGTTCTTCAATGTAACTCTCGCTCTTGTAGGTGGGCTTGAGGTACTAAAGAAACCTCCACGTATGAGCTTCAACTTGCTCTTAATTCTTCCATGTATGCACCTTTTCTTGCGAATTGTAACGTCTCTTTGATTAGCATTCTATATTCCTCTTCGTTGTACTCCTCTACAGTGGTGGTTGGACTTCCCTTGCACTCAGACTATACTCTAGTTATTGGCCCTCTATCATGCCAAGTGGAAAGTAACTACTTTACTCCTTCATTTTACCAACTAGATAGGTGTGTTGATCAACGCTCTTCCTTACAATGTATTGCTCGATTATGAGTGATCTAAAACTATATTTTATTATTTTCCTTATGTGAAATGACAAGTGGTAAATAGCTTCTTCACTTGCTCAGAATGATGTTACCTAGTGGCATTGTGAGATGACAAGTGGCAAATAGCTTCTTCACTTGCTCAAGATTAGTGGTGCTCGTTCAAATTGTAATTCCTCTTTTCCCTAATGCTCCAAACATCTATTGAATTCTTTATGTTTTCTTGATTGTTACATGCTTCAGTAACTCCCAGGTGCAACTTCTTACTTTCAACTGATGCATCTCTTTGATTTCTCTCCAATAGTGCTCAAACCTAACGCCCTTTCTTGCATCCAATGGCTTCGCTAGCTTGGTGGTTTCAATGGTGTCTTAGCCTATCTGAATGTCTAAACACGATGGTTTTTCCATGCTTGGATACTAGTTCATTCACCTTCCAATGATAGGGAGCTTGGCTTCACCTTCAAGTGACTCTTCGATGGTGCAAATTTAAGCATTGTTTGGATCCTCCTCTTTGTGGATGGTTTGCTTCCACTTTGTTGTACTTTTCTTCCAACCTTTCTTGGCTCTATGTGTTTCCTCTCAGCTCCCGTGACTTAGATTATAGTGCTACCATGATGCTTCATGAATGATGATGACTATCTTCTCTTGGCATTCTTGAACCTAGATATTCTTGATGTTGTAATCTTTACATAACTTTTATGAACACTATGTTATCTAGCTTGATATTCTGCATTTATCAAATAGCCTTTTGTTTTTAATATGATGATGCCTCTTCACCAAGATGTGGTTTCTCTTCCACGTCACCTTTTCCTTGTTGGCTACTCTCTTACTACAACTCCTCCTTGGCTCAATGCTTGGTGATTTATTCAATGGTGACTCCAAGCTTCTATGCCAAAACTTTTACCTTTTGAATAGAATGATACTTCTATTTTTTGTTGCAACTTATTTACTTTTTTAAAAAAAGTAAGGATTTGATTCCTTTTCTAACTTCTCTTTTCTTTTGTGCAGGTTTTAATCCCTTGCAATGTTGTCTTCTTCAACCTTGAAGACATAAACTTGAGACCTTTCCTTTTGCAACTTTAAAACCTTGAATGTGGTGCTTTTTAAAAACTACAATATAAGCTAATATGAATGTTTAAATAACAAACTTTTATTACACCAATATTGCATACCTTTTTGGTCTCCTTTTGTAGCTAGATTTCTTGGTGATTTGGTTCACCTATTTTTTGCCTAATTTTGTGAGAACTAGCTACTTCAATTCCTATTACCTTGCTGCCCTAAACTTGTTAATCTTGCAGCTCTTCTTGTTTTCCAAGTCAACTTTAAGACTCCTCCAATTTGGAGCTTTAAGACTCCTTTACCTTGATGCCCACTCTTGAATTAAATGCTTGAATTCTTCTTCTTTAGTTGTCCTACACTCATCTATTTTACAACTTCCAATGCTGCCTATTTCTCCTTCAACTGTGTTGTTTAAGAATGTGTATTTTATAGTTATAATGTTGTCTAATCCTCCTTGCAAAACAACCTTCAAGCCTTCAATGGTAGTCTTCAAGTCTCTCAAATTTTGTGGCCTCTTCTAGCTCCTTTCTCCTCTAGTATTCTTATCAAATTTTGATTCCAAACTTGGCCTATTTGCTAGCCTCCTTCTCAAGAATCTAAATGTCTTGAGATCTTCTATAATCCTTTTCAAAATTTGGCAAACTTCTTGCCAAATCCTTCTTTCTTTTGAGCTTGTTGTCGGATGGCGATAACTGTCTCAAATCCTTTTTATTAAGAACTTTTTCTTGCTTGCAATATTTTCCCAATGGCCACTTCTTCAATCTCTCAATAGGCTTCTCTAGCCTTCTCCTTATTTCTCCTTCCAACTTTTCTTGAGATCTCTTCTCTTGGATCTTCAAATTCTACAACTTCTCAAATCTGTAATAGGACCTTTTCTAGTCCTTCTCTATCTTCAATCTTCCAAATCTGGAAGTTCTTCAATGGGACCTATTTCTTGGGTCTCCTCCTTCTAGGGATGCTTTCTACTTTCTTCAATCTACAATATGAAATCTTTAATATTCTATGAGAACCTCCTTCTTGATTCTCTTCTTCCTTCAGTCTTAAATAGGGCTCTTTCAAACTTTTTCTCTCTTCTCAATCTTCAACCTGAGATATTCAATCTTTAAGTTTCTATGAAGAATTTCTTTCTGGTTCTCCTTAATCTTCAATGTCTACTTTTTTGGCAACAAAGAATTAATCCCTGCACGAGGAAAGCACATAGAATTTCAGGCAATCAAAGATGAAATTCTTCTCTATCCATTGTAGGAAGCTTCTCAAATTCTGAGAACTAAGTTTTTGTAATAAAAACTTAGACAGTAGCAAGTAAATCCATGCAAATCTCTAGATCTCTATAAATTAAAAAATATCACTAGTTATCCTTTAATCTAGTGGAAAGAGATCTATGACGAGTCCTAGTATTCACAAATTTTTTTACAACTCTATGTAAATACTCTAGCCAAATAGCAATTTTAGAAATTCTAAAAATGATATTTCCTATATCCTCTCAATCTCTCTTGTGGCTCTCTCTATTTCTTATCAATCTACCTTGGGCTCTGATACCATTGTTAGATTTTAATGTTATATATTCAAGGAAATGCAACCACAAGATCTAAAATGAGCAAGCAATATAACTATATGATAATGAAAATATCTTAAGCATGTAAAAAGCATGAGAAACTTCTATAACTACTCATAAAACAACCATTAATGAAAGCTCACGAAAATATTACATTGATAAAAATGGAGGTCATAAACTCTCCATATTGCATACATGCTCTACATTATAACTACTACTATTCTACTCATTGCTATCTAACTTCTCTCTATTACACTCACTATATGTCTTTATTCTCTCTACAAGAAAACCTATATATAATAATACATGACTCTTGGCCTTCCATATTCCTATAACATGTCATCTTCCTATTCTTAAGGACTCATGTACATGTGGACAACATGCACATTTACATAATTGCACATTCTAATAATACTTGTGCATTTATTACATTGCATAAAGTAAATACTCAAACCCTAATATAAGATAAACTTCTAATCTTAAAATGTACCCATGGTGGTACATTGACACGTAACAAATAATGTAATATATTCCAATACTCTTGGCTTTAAAATATTTTGTTACTAACCCATTGACCAAAATTGAATATGAAACTATAAAGACAAGATTTAATCCATCTGACCCATTTCTTCCCAAATCCAAACTTCTCTAAAACTGCAAAAAGAAAATCCCATTTAACCCTATCATAGGCTTCATGTTTCTTGAAGTTGTTGAATGCATAACTTCATGAGCTACTATGATCCCATCTAGAGTCTATCTTCCTTTCACAAATCCTCCTTGCTCTTCTAAAATAATTATGTCTAACATAGGTCTTAACCGATTTGCCATAACTTTGAAGATAATATTATATTCCCTATTACATAGGCTTATGGGCCTAAATGAATCAAACAATTATGCATTCTTCTTTTTTAGAATGAGGGTAAGATATGTTGCATTTATTTTATAAGGCATGTATTATTTTACCCTAGACTATTCCACTACCACCAATAAAAAATCCTTCACTATATCCCAATTGTGTTGATAGAATGTTGTAGAGAGCCCATCCAGATTTGGGGAATTATCATTATCAAAAGAGAAAAGAGCTAAATGAATTTATTCTAGAGTAATAGGCTCCATCAATTTTTTATTGTCTTCATATGTTATAGTTGAAGGTACTTTTTGTAGTAGTTTATCATTGAGAACTTCAAACTCCTACGATCCTAGAATATTCTAGTAAAAAAATGGTCTCCTTTATAATTTCACTTTGGTCATCAATTCAAAACCCTTCTACTGATTTAATTCTACTAATTCTATATGTTGTTCTATGTACTACTGCCATCCTATGAAAAAAATTGTACTTTTATCTCCTTTTAACCAAATATGTCTTAATTTTAATCTCCAAAATTTATCTTCCTTACTCAAAATATATGATATTCACTAAGCAACTCCCTTTCCTCCGAGCTTGGATTATTGTGATCACCTTTTTAGATTTTTGAAATTTTATCTTTTAGTTCTTCTTTCTTCTAAAAAATGTTTCCAAAAGTGTTATTGTTCCATTCTTTTAATCTAGATGCGATTGATTTAATTTGTTTTGGAAGTGTATACAACCCATTATTTCTTAAAGAATTCCATGTTTGTGTCATCATAGCAACAAATTGAGGATGGTCTTTCCACATTTGTTCATATTAAAAATTTGATATTTTTTTAATTGACTTACAACCATTTTAGCCTTTATTGGTCAGTGATATGAACCAATCCTTGTCAAGCTATTAATTTTAGCACAAGTCCCTTCATCTAGTCAATGATTTTAGAGAATGCACCTGTCTAATTTTTTGCTATTAGGTTCTAACCTCTCTTGTTGTTGGTTCAAGTATAGTTGTCTTCTTCAAACTGTGTCTCCCATAGATTATTGTTTTGAATAAAAGTTGAGAAATCTCTCATACTTTGGAATTAAAATCTCCTATGATTATGAATCGGGTTTTTTGGTCTTTACTTCTCATAAAGGCTTCAATCCCACTCCATGCTTCTAATCTGCCTGATTGAGTTGTGGGTCCACATACATTGATAAGGATGAAATGAATATCTGCAAAGTAGCATGTGACTAAAGAGGCTATCCAAAGCCTAGTTTTATGAATGATTACATAGCATGTTCTAAAAGAATTCCAACATGTTAGAATTACCCCTACCATTCCTTTAGAATCCACAACATGCCATTCACATCTTGCCCATATTGCTTTCATAGTTTTGGAAACTTTTTCCTTTGTCATTTTAGTTTCATGGATACAAAGAATATCAAGCTTATTACTTAATCAGAGGTCCCTAATACACCTCTGCTTTGAGGGGACATTAGCACCCCTTATATTCCATGAGGTGGTAATCATGTCTCATTAGGGGCTATTGGCCTTGCCTACAAATTACTAATATCATTTTGTTGTTTGGTAAAGAGAAATTCAACCAACTTAGTTTGTGTTCCTTTCTCTATGTTTGCTCTTGCTTCCCTGGATCTTGCTTGATAATTTGAGGGTTTTCCTCTTTTTGCCTTGCCTATATCAAGAATAGGTCTTATTATTCTATTCCTCAATATTCTTTCACAACTTTCTTTTTCATTAGATTTATCCTCTCTTGGCTCTGCTATGAAAGCTTTTAACTTGTCCTGCTCATTTTTTGGTATTTCCTTATTAATGGTAGAGGTATTAACATCTAACACTGCATATTTATACCAATTTCCTTCTCCTAGATGGTGCATGGTACTTCAAGAGAATATTCAAAATATGATGAGACAAATTCTTTAGGTTTATTGAGAATGTTCTTCCCTAAATTAGGATCATACTGATAGGCGATTCCTTATTAATATTTTGAACCTTTTGTACTATGTCCTCTAAGCTTTGATCTTATTTTTCTACATAGGCAAAAGCCTCAAAAGAATTGATATTCTTCTAATATCCTTCCTTGTTGGTCTCCATTATTTATTTACTTTCATCTATATAGACCTATTTTTTGGAAGTTGAAAACCATCCTCATCCATGTCTATTTGTAAGTTTCTCTTACGATTTTCTATATATGTTTCTGTTGGACTCTTCTTAAGGCATGACCTCTTTACATGCCCCACCTCATGACATCTTCTACATATAAAAGATATGTTTTCATAATCTATGTTTTGGATCCATAAATTACCACCATACTTAATATAATTGATTCTGGTAAAGGTTTACTTATATCAATCATGACCAATATATGAGCACAAATAGCCAAGAATCCATATTTTGTAGTTTATGAAATCTCAAGAAATTCTCCTAGAGTGTTGCCTATTGCCTTGAAGATACCCATTTCCCAAAATTTAGTGGGCAACCTATACATCCTAACCCAAACCGGTACTAGGGATAAATTTACATTTTTAGGTGCAAAGCCTTCATACTAGTAGGTAAGGAAGAGTCCTGCTCTTCTCATAAACCAAGGACCCCCTTTTAGGATTCTATCTCTTTCCTCCTTGGAACAAAAAATTTCTAGGAAGAAACCTTTAGGAAGAAAGGATAGACTCACTCCTAGAGACTTCCAACTCCTACAATCCATTTTCTCAAAGCCAAAGCCCCTAACCAAGACCCATTAAATTTATAAAAAATGATCGTATCTTGGAGCAAAATGGTTTGATTCTCTATGAGGCTCTCACTAACCTCTAATTAGGGATGATTATAAGTATTTAGCTATAAATAGGTTCATGGGAAGGAAACTATAACTCAAAATCTACTAAAATTTACTAGAATATCCTATAGTGATTATAATATTTGATAAAAAACCTATAATAATTTGCATGTAAAATTTCTAAGATAAACAAGGGGAAGAGGAGTCTTCATTGAAAACTATATGCCCAAACATAATGTCTTGCCTCACTAATGCCCTAGCTCTACATTGCTTCTCCCATCATTCGAACCCTTGCTAATAAAAATCTGCAATTTATTTTTTTGTGACTTGAAAAATTGTTATTGCCTTTGTTTCAGATGGTTGATTTTACAAGATCTTATCTCCCTCAATATTGTTCAAAGTCCTTTATATGACCACTCAGTTTAAAGATCTTCAAATTTTGCATAAATTGGTCCAAGAATCATCTGAATTATACAAACCTTCGCAAAGATAAGAGTCCTAAAAGATGACACATTTTATAAAAAAAATTGCCCTAACGTTGCCTTAGTTTCGAACGATTGTCTTCACATTGTCATATCTACCTCGATACTGATTGGATTCTTTCGAATGATCATTCATTTAAAGCTTTTCAAAAACCACACAAAGTGGCATAAGAATCGTCTAAATCAGATAACCTTATGCAAAGATAAAGCTTCTAAAATATTATTTAAAAAAATTTACCCTAATTCTATCGATTCATAATTTTTTAAGATTATTAACTCAATATTATTTATAGTTATAAACTTCATAAATATTTAATATTTTTTGTTTTAATATATTTAAAATATATATAGACTATCTCGGTGGGGACAACATAAGGGTTTGGGGTTTGGCTCTTCTTCAGGAGGTCCAAGATTCAAATCATGATGCTTGAATGTGTTAATTCCCGATTGATAAGTATAACTCTCAGTTTTACGAGGAGTCATGGCTAGGAGATTGCTCAACCCTATGTGTTGGTCGTAGGGGTTTATCACACTACCCATTTAATTTAGTCTTGATGGAGACAACACAACAATTTGGGGTTTGAATCTTCTTCAGGAGGTCCAAGGTTCAAACCACGACGTTTGGATGTGTTAATTTCCTATTGATAAGTGTAGCTCTTGGATTTACGTGGGGTCATGGCTAGGAGGAGACTGCTCAACCCTATGTGTTAGTCGTAGGGATTTATCACACTACCCATTTAATTTAGTTCCAATGGAAACAACACAACGGTTTGGGGTTTGGCTCTTCTTCGAGAGGTCCAAGGTTCAAACCGTGATGTTTGGCTTTGTTAATTCTCTATTGATAAGTGTAGCTCTCGACTTTACGAGGGGTCATGGTTGGGAGGAGACTACTCATCCCTATGCGTCGGTCGTAGGGGTTTATTACACTATCCATTTAATTTATAATGTCTTGGTGGGGATAACGCAACAGTTTGAGGTTTGGTCCTTCTTCGAGAGGTTCAAGGTTCAAATTATGGTGTTTGGTTGTGTTAATTCCCTATTGATATGTGTAGCTCTTGGATTTTTGAGGAGTCATAGCTGGGAGGAGACTACTCAACCCTATGTGTCAGTAATACAGGTTTCTTACACTATTGAATAATTTTTTTTTCTTAGGGGGATAGTGCAACGGTATGGGCTTTGGCTTTTCTTCTGAAGGTCCAAGGTCCAAAATTTTTAGTCTTAGGGGGATAGTGCAACGATGTGGGCTTTGGCTCTTCTTTGCGAGGTCCAAGGTTCAAACCACGACGTGGGCGAGTGTATGAAGAGGTGGGTGTGTTTGACCCCTATTGATAAGTTCAACTCTTACCCTTATGAGAGGTCATGGTTGGGATGAGGATGCCCCGCGATCATAGGGGTTTCTCACACTAACCTATATATATATGTAAATCACTCGTTTAAAAATAATAATAAATATTATCACACTACCCAAATTTTTTTTTAGTACCAGGGAATAGCCCAACGGTGCACACTTTGGCTCTTCTTCGAAAGGTTCAAGGTTCAAACTGCGACGTAGATTAGTGTGTGAGGGATGGGTGTAAGTTCAGCTCTCGCCCTTATCAGAGGTCATAAATACCCAATCTTAAACGTCGGTCGTAAAGGTTTCTCACATTAACCATATATAAACCACTCATTTAAAAATTACCAATAAGTATAATATGAACATGTAAAAAAAAAACCATTCTTAACCAAATAAAATTCAAGGCACACATAAAGAGCACCAATGTTAACCAAATAAAATGGATATTTGTTCTTGAAAAATATTTGAAAAGCCAAATAAAATGAATATTTATCATTGAAAAATATTTAAAAAGCAAAATAAAGTAAGAAGCTATTACCTTTATTTTATTTATTTATTTTTGATTTAGTTAATATGAGAAACAACACCAATGTTAACCAAATAAAATAGATTTAACATTGGTAATCTTTTCTCACATTAACCAAATAAAAATAAAATAAAAGTACCAATGTTAATCAATAAAGTGGATATTTGTCATTGAAAAATATTTATAGGGTCAAATAAAATGAATATTTGTCATTGAAAAATATTTAAAATATCAAATAAAGTGAAAATTTGTCATTAAAAAATATTTGAAAAGCAAAACAATGTGAAAAATCCCAAATGCATGGGGCTGAGCATTTTCATTCTAGACATGACTCTAGTTGAAAGCTAAGCTTATCAATAGAAGAATAATACAACCACACACACCTCACTTTTTGAACCTTGGGCCTAAATAGAAGAATAATACAGCCCCACACACGCCACGTTTTAAACCTCGGACCTCTTGAAACTTATCATTGAAAAATATTTAAAAATAAGAAGCCATTACCTTTATTTATTTAATTTTGATTTAGTTAATGTGAGAAACCCCTATGCTTACGGTTGAGTATTTTCATTTCAAACATGATCTCTAGTAAAAAGAAGATTAATACAACCTTATACACTATGCGTTTTGAACCTTAAACCTTTCAGAAAAAAACTAAGCCCCTACCATTAGGCTATCCCCAAACAAAAACTATTACCTTAATTAATAATACAAGGCCCACCGAATTCAATCCCCACAAAAATATGTATAAAAAGTATTATTTAAAAAAAAATAATAATATTACATCATCAATCATAAAAATAAAGGTGACCCCTCATACTTACAGATATGTTTAGGCTGTTAAATTTCTTAAAAAACAAATACAGGGCCCGCTTCCAACGGTACATTTAGAGGATGTGATCTGGCATCCTATTGCCCGGAAAGGTGCTTGTTTTAAATCTCCCCGTCTGTCTTGCTTAGTGTGCCCATACAGATCTAAGGCTTCTACCTCCGATCCAAAATTCCTCTTTCTTCTGTTCATCTTTAACAGTCTACCCCACCTGTTGTAAAGCTTACAGTTTAAGGTGATTTCAACTACCCCACCTGTTTTAAAGCTTCCAAGGTGATTTCCAAGTTGAAAACAGACACAAGTTTTTTTAGGTAAAATCCCCCACGAATGTAGATAAGAAGTATTTCTTAAATAAAAGTAATGGAACCTTTTACTGAGTGTTTGTTAGTATTTGTTAATTTGTTATCATCGATATCAATTCCAAAACCCTTCCAAATATTTTCACTAGAATTAGAAGCACCTTATTTACTACGTTTATTTTGGCCTTAAAATACTTGGAAGGAAATAAACAAAAAGGGGTCGCCATCAACGGTAGATTAGCGAAGTATGCTGGGGCTCGATTGTGGCCGGCCGTCCAAGGAGGTCAAATGGGCAGCGTAAAAAAAACATGCTCATTGATTAGGGTTATACGCAGTATCTAAAACAACATTATATTTAAGAGATAATGCCCGAATCTTCAGATCTAGCTTAGCAGCGTCTTCCGTGAGCTTCCGTGACCTGTGTTGCAACCGAAGCTTTCTACCTCTCAGATTTGGTGCTTCACCTTCTTTGTCGTGTTTTGGTCTTCTGCAATTTATCCGGGGGAGAAATCAACTTTGAAAGAGGTGAGTTTTGAGATCCGTTTTATGACTGCATAGCATGATGATAAGACATCGATATTCTGGCTGGCTACGCAATTTTCATGGTAGGAGTAACTGGATTCTTGTGTGAGATTTGTAGAGTTATGGTTAATGTAGGGTTTGAATCCGTAGCTTTACTGAGTAAATTTTGGATAAGATGAAATTACCAGTAGCATTAGACTAACAAAGTATTAATCAGTATTCCTAAGAATTGATCTAAATTGGGGATAACAAATTTTGCATTTGGAAAGAGTGGAGGCATTTTAGGTTTCTAGATTGAAAATGTCTGGTTGGCGTTGAGGTAGGGTTTTGCTTCTAAAAAGTGGGGAAAATGATGATTTGGATTGATTGTTTGCTGATATAATTGACTATTTAAATATAATGGGAAGTATAGAAAAGTCTAGACTGCGACCACAACTGTAATGCAGTACAAGAATTTTATGGACTGCCACGATTTCGATTAATTCTCCTTTTTTCAAAATGCATCCTTTTGTTAAGTAAGCTTGTGTGTATCGTGAATTTCAAATTAGAAGATTTTGTATCTTTAGGATTGCAGTTGAGAAGAGGAAATAGCCGGCAATTTGTTGGGATTTCTAATCTGGTGAAGGACAATCTGTACACTTTCAAAAAATTTGTTGTATATTGATTCTCCTTGAACAGAGTCCAATTATAGCATATTTTTAAAATTTTCCCTCCTGGTTTTCAAGCATCAAAGGATTCTAAATCATTTATCTCATTTTTCATTACTACTTGAATTTATACTTTGCTTCGACTTCTTTCTTTGGTTGTTTTCACATTCTTGATCTGCATGGAGTTTCACATATCAACAGATCTGTATTTTTGTTAGGTAAAGTATGGCCCTCGAGGTCACACAAATTCTTCTTAATGCACAATCTGTTGATGGTGCGGTTAGAAAGCTTGCAGAGGAGAATCTGAAGCAGTTCCAAGAGCAGAATCTGCCAGCATTTCTCATATCACTATCTAGTGAGCTGGGAAATAACGAGAAACCTGTGGAGAGCAGGAAACTTGCAGGATTAATTTTGAAGAACACTCTAGATGCTAAGGAACCGCACAGAAAGTTATTGTTAGTGCAGGGATGGATGTCATTAGATGCGAGTGTGAAGAGTCAAATCAGAGGGTCTATACTGCAGACTCTTTCTTCACACGTTTCAGATGCTAGATCAACATCTGCACAAGTTATTGCCAAGATTGCTGGCATTGAGTTACCTCAAGGCCACTGGCCAGATCTCATAAAAATGTTATTGGTTAACATGGGTGGCCAGCTAATGGAAATGCCTCCTCATCTCAAGCAGGCTACTCTGGAAACACTAGGCTATGTGTGTGAGGAGGTTGCTGCAGATGTTCTTGCTCAGAATCAGGTGGATTCCATCCTTACTGCTGTTGTGCAGGGCATGGATTCAACTGAGGGTAATAGTGATGTCAGGTATGCTGCCACTCGAGCATTGTACAATGCTTTGAATTTTGCTCAAACAAATTTTGAGAATGACGTAGAGAGGAATTATATTATGAAAGTAGTTTGTGAAGCAACTTTGTCTTCTGAACGGAGAATTCGGCAAGCAGCTTTTGAATGCTTGGTGCAGATATCTTCAACGTACTATGATAAGCTTGCCTCCTATATGCAGCACATATTTTCTATTACGGCAAAGGCTGTCAAAACAGATGAAGAACCTGTTGCACTTCAAGCTATTGAATTTTGGAGTTCTATCTGTGATGAGGAAATTGATATACAAGAAGAATATGGAGGGGATTTAAGTGGAGACTCAGATGTGCCTTGCTTTTATTTCATCAAGCAAGCAATTCCTGCTCTTGTGCCAATGTTATTAGAGACACTCTTGAAACAGGAAGAGGATCAGGATCAGGATGAGGGAGCTTGGAACCTGTCCATGGCTGGAGGAACTTGCTTGGGACTTGTTGCCAAAACTGTTGGAGATGATATTGTCCCTCTTGTTATGCCCTTTGTAGAAGAAAACATATCAAAGCCAGATTGGAGGCATCGAGAGGCAGCCACTTATGCCTTTGGGTCAATTTTGGAAGGTCCATCACCTGATAAACTTACCCCTCTTGTGAATGTTGCTCTCAACTTTATTGTATCTGCCATGAAAGATGAGAATAGTCATGTTAAGGACACAACTGCATGGACCCTTGGAAGAATATTTGAATTTTTACATGGTCCAATGGTTGAGACTCCTATAATAACACAGTCAAATTTTCCACATATTCTTTCCATGCTAATTGAGAGTTTGAAGGATGTGCCAAATGTTGCCGAGAAGGTGTGTGGTGCCTTATATTTTTTGGCACAAGGTTATGAAGATGCAGGTGCAACATCCTCGCCACTCTCTCCGTTTTTGCAAAACATTATACAAGCTCTTCTTGACACGGCTGATAGGGAGGATGCAAGTGAACCTAGGCTAAGGGCCTCTGCATATGAGACTTTAAATGAAGTTGTACGGTGTTCAACAGAGGATGCCTCATCTATCATTATGCAACTAATCCCAGTCATTATGCGCAAGTTGAAAGAAACTTTGGAAGTGCAGAGACTGTCATCAGATAGCAAAGAAAAACAGACTGAATTGCAGGGACTTTTATGTGGTTGCCTACAAGTGATTATTCAGAAATTTAGCACTTCTATGTCCACCAAGTATGGTATTTTGCAATATGCTGATCAAATGATGAACCTTTTCTTGAGAGTATTTGCATGTCGAAGTGCCACAGTTCACGAGGAAGCAATGCTGGCAATAGGAGCACTTGCATATGCAACAGGTGTGGAATTTGGGAAGTACATGCAAGAATTCTATCGATATTTGGAGATGGGTCTTCAAAACTTTGAAGAGTATCAGGTTTGTGCCATAACTGTTGGTGTGGTAGGTGATATATGCAGAGCATTAGATGACAAGGTGTTGCCTTTCTGTGATGGTATCATGACACAACTCCTCAAAGATCTTTCAAGTAATCAGTTGCACCGATCTGTAAAACCCCCAATATTCTCCTGTTTTGGAGATATTGCATTGGCTATTGGGAGTAATTTTGAAAAATATTTAAATTATGCAATGCCTATGCTTCAGGGTGCAGCAGACATATCAGCACAATCTGTAGGTGCTGATGATGAAATGATTGAATACAATAATCAGTTGCGCAATGGAATTCTAGAAGCATATTCGGGCATTTTCCAAGGTTTTAAAAATTCACCGAAGGCTGAGTTGCTGATAACTCATGCAAGTCACATCTTACAATTCCTTGAGAGTATTTATCAAGAAAAGGACATGTAAGTATCATTTACTTTTCATTTGGAGGCAGACTATGTTTGGTAATTTTTCGGGTAGGGATCCTTCCCACATTTGTGTTTGGTTCTAATTCTGTTTTTGAATTCCAGGCAAGATTTCAAAGACAATTTTTAGATTTTCAGAATTTAAGAGACTTTTATCTTCTTGTTTGTTTATGCAGGGATGAACAGGTGACAAAGGCTGCAGTTGGAGTTTTGGGTGATTTGGCAGACACACTAGGACCAAATGCAGCACCTTTGCTGCGGCATTCTGTCTTCTACAGAGATTTTGTTGATGAATGCTTGTCATCCAGTGATCAACTGATTAAGGAGACTGCTGAATGGGTCCAAATGACTGTTCGTAGGGTTGTTTCAAGTTAATTTATTGGAGAAGTCTGGTTGTTTGGGTGCATCGGGTTAAAGGTGTTTGAAACTTGCATGCTTGTCATCATGTCCACGTGGATTGCCAACATGCTGCAGAGTCCTGAGAAGTTCACAACATCATGTTGAGAGCCAGATTTTTGGCCAAGATGTTTGGGGAATATTATCCCCGCTTCTGCTAAGTTTTTACCTTTTCTGTCACTCCCTGCAAGATGCAAAACTGTAGTCTTGCTTAAGTTCTAATTCTTGCTTGGCCTCAGAGCTTATGCTGCATTCAAGATTATGAAAGCAGTTCTTAATACTGTTGCATAGGCAACAGTTAGTGTATCCATATAGCATGCTTTTGTTGCATTCAAAATGTTAAGATGGGTTTCAAATAAAGAAGGGGCCATACCAAGATTGCATGCAAAACATTATCATTGGTTTGGCTGTGCTGCATGCCAACCATGCCACAAGTTGCTATGTGTTCTACGTGTTCAGTAGAACGTTCATTTAGAAGACTGATTGATAGAAGGAAGTTGTTGCTCCTACATCCAACAAGAGAGCATATTTGCTTTCTTAGGGTAGATGTCATTGCATTTGCCGAATTCATAGAAGATATACATTTACATTTGTTATCCTTGATTATCTATGAACTTCTGACAAATTTATATTTTATGTTCTTTCTGTCTTTCTGACCCTTCATCTTCAATATCTCTTTTATTTCCGACCCTTCATCTTTAATATCTCTTTTCTGCATTTCTGACTTTCCATCTTCTATGTTTTTTCTTTTTTTGCTTATTGGGTGGGCTGAATGCTCATTTCCCTTTATGTCCATATAGGAATGCTGTGAAGAAGTTTCTGCAATGCATTATCAGTTTTAGTCCTTCTTTTTACCTTTTTATAATCCATCTTTTCTGCTTGCCTTTTATGTTAATCCAAGTGGAAAGGAGGCCAAAAAATCTAGATATTTTTGTGGATTAGATGGCTCTATTACGTTATGGTTAAAATGAGTTGCATATGTGGATACCTGAGTCTTGCATGTTGTTTTGACTATTGCTTGAAACAATGATCCCATCCACATTCGAATCTACCTGGCTAGTCAAGTTTTTGATTGGTTCAAATGTAATACAAGTACTGCTGGTTTTAGTTGACCACCTTGTGATGGTCAAATACAGGTTGTCATATGTAAGATTCATTTTATACCAAATAAGAAATATTGATTTGTATAGTGCGATGTGTACTCTGCTTCATGCCAGGATGGTCTCATTGTATTGACCTGAAAATTGTCAATATTGATCATTTGAGGATGATAATCTCTTGTTGCACAAAGGATTTTTCTCATTCACTTGAACAATCTGTAATTTGGTTATTGCAAATATATCATAGTTTTGTGGTTCATGTAATTTTCTTTAATATTGAAATGGCTGTTGATAGAAGTATCATAATTCGACATGAATGTTTGCAACTATGATTGATTGTTTGTATCAAATATTCATCTACATTCAATATAAGCTCGTCTTGCACAAATGTTTTTTTACATTCACTAGAACAATCTGTAATTTGTTATTGCAAATATATCATAGTTTTTTGGTTCATGTAATGTTCTTTAATATTCGAATGGCTGTTGATAGAAGTATCATAATTCAACATGAACATTTGCAACTAAGATCAATTCTTTGTATCACATATTGAACTACATTCAATATTGATTGACTTTTTCAATTTGGTTGAAGGACTAGGTAAATAGAAATGAAAAACAGTAGTTCTCCTTTCCTTCCCATGTGATAATATTATGAATTTTAGTAAAGTCTTGTAGTGACTTCTCACTACACTTGGGAAGTTTTGCCTCAGATGAAAGATAAAACAAAGGCAAGCTGACATAAGGCACAAAAGTTCTGATTAGAGGCAGTCGTGATTTTGCAGAAGTCCTGACCATGTGCACGACATAAAGTCCAAAAGCGAAAAGCCAAAAAGAAAAATAATCAGCCCAAGTAAGAGAAAGGATTCTGATAATCAGAAGTTTTGAAAAGTACCGACGAAGTGAAAGGGAAGAAAGTTCCGAAAAGTGGATTGCTAAAAGAGCCTGGTGAAAGAACAAACGAAGAATTTTTCCGTGAATTACTCCTGGTCAAATGATTGACCCAACAGTGGAAGTTTTAGAAGATCCCGACAAGGGCTAACGGAAGGAAGTTCCGACAAGCAGGCAAAAGCGCATTGGGATCTGAGAAGACCAAGAGCATACCAAGATTTAAAGCTATGTACAAGAAGTTACCAACTTTGAGGAAAAGTCAGATTAAGCTGTAAGGAAGAAGTGATGGTGCACAAGCTCCCATGAAGAGTAGGTGAGATGAATTAGTTTTCCATTATTGAGATGGTAAGAAGGACCGCCTACCAGTGTCATCTCATTTGAGCAGTCCAAGAAGATGTTAAAGGCAGGCATGGTGGTTGCAGTCCTGCATCTGAAAACTTTAATGACAAAAGGTGTCCCGTGCAATTTTCAAAATACCTAGAAGAAGTAGCTGAGATTGTCCAGGTCATCCTACAAAATTTTGGAGGGAAACGATCCTTGTTGTAATCTATATATTGTAGTTTGTTTAGCATAATAAAGGATCTGCGAGTTGTATAACCTTCCCTTCATTTCCCTTTGTATAGCAGTAGGTGGATCTTTGGGTGGTCTTGCGAGCAACCCGAACCTCCATTCTTGGCATAATCTTTGTAATACTCTGCTTTCATATGTATATACTGGAGGCCTATGCGTCTATTTGGTTCCAAATATGTTTGTTTCTCATGTCCTGACCCGTCTCCTTTGTGTGTGTGTGTGCATCTCAATTTGTGCCTATGTATGTTGAGGCGAGGAAGTGTTCATGTCGGTGTATTACACTCAGAGTTGTTGTGCAGGGGGATCAAATTTGATCTTTGGTGCATCACACTTTTAGCTTAAGTTTTTTCCTTTCCGTTATCTTTGTTTTTCTTTCTCTTACCCGTTTCCCCTCAAGTTGTTAGATTAGGAAATGTGCGCTCAAGATCGCATCTTATAAAGGAGCCAACCTTTGTCAAAACCTTGAAGGCCCCTAACTGAGCTGAACCTTGCGCTTTGGGACCGGCCTTGTTGTGTCGCCTTGTGCGAGGTGCAATAGCCCCAATTGCCTAGTCCATTCCACGTTCGACGACTGGGACAATTGGAGAGGACAACAATTTAATGGCATGCCCAGTGGGACCCCCATTGACACATCATTGGTCCTGCAATAGCAAGAACAAGTTAGGCTTAGACTCTAGTGAGGGTCTTTGCCTATTATTGCTTGTTGAAGCATCTCATCACTCACTTGGCGACTTCGCTCAAATGGGCATCTAGAAGAAGCCGTTGTGAAGGACACTGGATTAAGGTTCCGGTGAAGGCCTTTGTCTATTTGCTCTTAGAGCACAAATTGCATTCACTTGGCGACTCCATTTCAAACAAAGGACCTAGAGCTACGTAAACAAAAACTCATTATCAGATTTTTTGTTGCTATCAATAGTACCTTTGCTACCCAAAGGCGAAGAGCGCAAGGCCCAAACATGGCCACTTCTCCAATCAGATTACCCTTAGATTGGTATAATGTAAGCCCACTGCAACCTACTAGTATACACCAGTGAGGACCCAATCACCTTGCTTGAGCATCTGCAAGAGATGGTCTTCTTGTACCAAGTACATAATGTTATGGAACAAAATGTGGCTTTAAGGTTGTTAGAGGCATCTCTCAAAGGAGAAGCATGCCGAAAATACAAATCTCTACCCCCATATTCAATTACAGTCTGGGATCAATTGGATTCCCTTCTCATGGGGGGATTCAAAAGAAAGATAGAAGAAGAAAATACTCAAGCTAGAGATGATTTGATCTAGGAAGAAAAATCATTCTTTGATACCTTTATGACAACCTTCGAACAGCCAGCCAATACCAATTGGCCAGCTCACATCCTCTCAGCCGGTTGTTGCTCAGCACCCCATTACCTATCCGAGGGAGAACCTACAATTACAAAGGCAATCCCTTCAAGAGGAAATTGAAGGAACTCCTTTCGGGAAGAATTTCACAGATTTTTCAGAGGAAGTAGAAAAAATAAAGCAGGTTCGGCCTGAAATTTTCCCCTCTGTTGCCTTTGGCACACAAATAGACATATTTTCGAAGGAGAAAGGGACTCTCTCATAATCAGCGCAGATGTACTAAATCTGAGCCACCAATTTGAGTACTATAGAGGCATAATATGGAGAGCAACATCACAACACAATATCCGTCAACGATTGAGCAGGCATGTGTAGAAAGGTATAAATTGCCCAAATTGAAGGGTAGGATAGACAAGTGTCTCCTCATCCTAGATAAACAAAAGGACTGATGGGAGACTAAAATATGAGACCCCGATCTTCATGAAGTACACAAAGCGAAGCCATGCATTTTCAAAAAAAAAAAAAAATCGTATCCTAGCAAAAGTAACACACGAACTAAGGCCGGCCAATTGCAAAAATCAACGGTCAAATTAAAATTCATTACTTAGAGGGATGCTAGCAATGAAAAGGGCCAACTTGGAAATCCAATCTAGCTTTGAAGACAATTGGTGAAACCTTCCCACTAGAAGTTTATTGGGAATAAGAATTAATGTCCATATGTGAAAAATGCATTAAATGCCAGGGATGACTCCCACTCTAACGATGATCAAAGATTGACACAAAGATTGTAAGAATAAATCGATCTTGAAAAATGTGGATATTTATGAAGGCGTTCTTTATAAGGTCGAGGATTGGTCGTAAGAGGTGATTGATACCCTCCCATAAACTTAGTAAGGGGTAGTAAATGCATGGCATGTGAGGAAAAAGCGGAAAGCCTAGCAAGATAAGAAGAAAGTTTACAACTGATTTGGTTTGGTGTTTTTTAGAAGTACAAAACACTTTGAATTCTTGGAAGCAAAATCTAGAAAAAGATAATCATAGAAGAAAAACAAAGCTCAAAGTTGCAATTACCGTCAAAATGGAAAAGAAGAGAACCTCTAGCCGTGCAACATCCTCCAAATCCAACGTTCCCAAACCAAAGGTTTCTCATGTATCAGAGACTTAGGAAGTGCCTCTACCCACTTATTCCTCTAATATTAAGATATTGAGCGACCCAGTTGTGGATTGTTCAGACCCAAAGACTACAAAAAGGACCAAAAATTTGAGGATAGGTGCGTGGGAGTGTTTCAAAGCTAGTAGGCCTACAAGCTTTTGGGCAAGGATTTGGACAAGCTACTTGGCACAATATATGGCATTTGAAGTTTATTTCTGTTATGAGTTAGAGGCGACTATGCAAAATTCTATGAACCCACTACTCAAGAAATTAAGTCCTTGAGCGGAGAGTTCAAAATAAATATTGTTGGTCCTATTATCTGAGCAATGTTGCTTTTGCCGAAAGGCAAAATATAATTCAACGAGGAGGAAGAGAAAGAAGCCTTCGAGGCACTCCTAGACAAGGAAAAGATAGACTTCTTAAGCATAGGATGCGAGGGCATAAGCCGAGACGACCTAGTCCCACAAGGTCTGCCCCTCAATATCTTTGAAGACAACTTGAGAGATGCTTTGAGCATGATAGCCTTCCTTCCGGGTGTGGAGCACAACAAAGATGCCAATATGGCCCAATTGGGGATTTTGTTCAAGATGATGTAGGAGGCGAAGACATTGGATTTTGCTGAATGGATAAGGGAAGGTTTGAGCCGTTTTGGAGCAACATGAACATTTAAGCACTCATCATTCCTAGTCTATTTAATTCTATTTCGGAACCCAGGGACTTTCTCGGGTTTAAATGCAAAATGGATAGATGGGAAAGGAAAAGAGATGCCAATCTACTCTTGGACAAAAGACTTGATAAAGGGCTCCTCTTGTTATGTTTTTGTCGAGCACTTCTCTGCTCCAACTATTACATTATTTAGAGATTTTCAATTGGAGTGCATCTCACAAGATTGTCGATCCTTTGTGGCGGAAACGCTTCCTGAGGATTGGTACTTTGCCGAGGAAGGGACTATTCTCAAAATGCATGGTTATTGCTTCTCCACTTATCTTCTTCCCAAATATGTCATTGACTAAGTCTTTGCCTTGGAGGCTTTTAGGTAGCTTGACCTAATAGATTTCATTTTTCAAGTATGGAAGAGGCAAAGCGAACGCGTCATATTATAGGCAGCCAATCAGCCTGGGAGGACTAACTCTGTATAGAAAAAGAGGGGCTTCCATTCCAGAAAATAAGCTGAAAGAGCTAGGGCTCAAGCAGATTGAGGATAGATGGAGTAATGATCCTAAGGAAAAGTTACTGCATATTTGAAAGATATCAAAGGACCAAAGTTCACCCATGAATAAAGGCCTAATACTGAGAGCCTCAAGAATCCTGTAGACGAAACAACAATGTGCCCCCTTAGCATGCTCACTAGACCTCCATTGAATCTCAAATCGTATGAGTATTTTTATAAGATAATGGGCAAGGTCAACTCACAAGACAAGGTAAGTCAAGATAACATAGATGAGTTGAGGGGAATGCATTGGAAGATGCCTAAAATTGAGACATGGTGGAAGAGGAGGCAATTAATTTGAAAAAGGTAAGAAGATCCTGGTTTGATACCCGAAGATTTGACATTAAGTGAACTATACAATTAGGAGCATCTAGATGCAAAAAGCTTAGGGTTAGAACGATGTTGCAAGGAAGAAGTTAGCATTGAAACACTTCATAGGATAGAAACAGCCAGAGCGGCAAAGGAACAAATTAAAAGGCCAATTTCTGAATTTCCAAGAGAAGGCTCAAATATTGCCCCTCCCTCTAAATCAACATCCTCCCCGCCAATGTAGCGCACATCTCGGCAGGAAATACCACATAGGGAGATTCAAGGAAAAGAGAAGCAGAAAGTGGAATCTGCAGTCAATCCTAGTAAGTCTAAGAAAATAAAAAGAGATATGGCCAGAGCGGAGCGAAGCACCAACACCACTTCAATTCCAAGTCAATTCCCCCTCTCTGCAACTAAGGAAAAAGCCCTAGAATCAACAGAAGCCGCTCTACTAACCTAAGCTCAAAGTCTCCTTGCCACCCAAATTGCATCATCCCCTGCTCATGCAGTAGCTTCCCCCAGTCATGAAGCAATGCAAGTGCTGCACTCTTTTAGAGTAACTCCACTGGCCACAACTCTTGTTTCTCCGTTGCCTCCTATTTCAACACTTGCACTATTCAAGCCATTATCAACTTTGCTGTCACCCCCAAGGCAGCAAGAGGAAACACAAGATCTGTCAAGTTTAACTCCATGGCAGAAATTCCAGATGATCCAACAACAAACGACTCAGTACAACCAAGAAAGGCAGGCTAAGTTAACACAATAACTGGCCACCACAGGTAGTTTTTCATTTTGCTCCTCAAAAGAAAGCGTTGCTATTTTAAAAAAAGGGTCCACTAGTATTAAAGCCATAAAAGGAAATGATGGACCAAGATTGACAAGTAGCAATAGTTGGAATGCATTTAAAAGATGTGTGGCCTCAAGACATGATGCAGCGCATACGATAGGTTGGTAAAATAGTTGAACATGAGTATGAGTCAACAAGCCAAAGGTTGGCAAGAAAAGAAAGGGAGCTGGAACAAATCAAAGGAGTCTTAAAAGATTCACAAGCAGAAGTCAAGGCGCTCCAGAATCAAATAAATGCATTGACCAAGCGCCTAAAAGAACATAAATTAGAGGCTATCTTGAAAGAAAGGGAAGAGCAACCAAAAAATCTTTCAGACATGCTTGCTAGTCAACAGGCTCAGTTCAATCAAGAAAAGGATGCTCTGCTAAAAGAAATGGAAGAGTTAAAATAGGAGAGTGAAAGGGAGTAGTAGCTTGGAATCAAAGGCCTCATCAAACAGACTAAAAACGCTTATTGGGATGAAATTGGTAATGTTGCATTAACGCTGTTTCAGTATTTTAAATTTATAGATTCAGCTGCAGTCTTGAGTATTCAGGTAAGCAATGAATTGGAGGAAAACCTCAACAAAATTAGCGTAAGACCGGAGGAAGCTAAAGTCTATCGGGCAAAATTGGCCACAAAGCTAGACTTTGAGATAGCAGCTACAGGAATTCGAGATAGAGAGGCTATGGCATAGAAAGCGGTAAGTCTTCCTCGAAAGGAACAAGCGGCGCTACAATGTATGATCCAAATCAATGCCTTATATGCTACCATCGAGAGACTCAAAGGGGAGGTTGATTGTTTGGTTCAAGCAAAACTTTCTTCTCCTTGGAATCAGTTCAACCAATTTTACTTGGAAGAGGAATATTTGGAGCTGATCAAGCGGAGCAAAGAAGAGTCCTTTGATTTTGAAGAGCAATCAGATTCTCCTACTGCAGCGGAAGTAGCACGAGCTATAGGACCACTAGTGGAATTAAAAGTGTGGGTGCATGAATTGATAGGCCGGACAAGGAACTTCTCCTAAGATGATAAGTTTGAAGTACTCGCACTCTATTGGGAATTTAGCATATTTAGTGCCCATCAGAGCGAGAATGGGCAGAAATCAAACAAGTGCTAGACAAACTATCAGCCTTGTAATTTTGTTTTTGTTGTGTATTTTTCTTTTTTTCCTTTTTTGTGTTCTCTTGCAGGGCTTATAAAATTTGGACTCCACGCTCAAAGATAAAGGCAACAATGTTGGGTTCTCCTTCAAGCAAGCAAGAAGGCCCCTGTGAGCTGTGAAAACTGTAGTGACTTCTCACAACACTCGGGAACTTTTGCCTTAGATGAAAGATAAAACAAAGGCAAGTTGATGGAAGAAACAAAAGTTTCAATCAGAGGCAGTTGCGATTTTGCAGAAGTCCCGAGCGAAGGAAGGAGGCAAAAGTCCTGAGCACATGTGCGACATAAAGTCCAAAAGTGAAAATCCGAAAAGAAAGATAATTGACGCAAGTAAGAGAAAGGATTTTGATAATTAGAAGTTTTGACAAGTAACGACAAAGTGAAAGGGAAGAAAGTTTTGAAAAGCAGATTGGTAAAAGAGCCTGGTGAAAGAACAAACGAAGAATTTTTTTGTGAATTACTCTTGATCAAATGATTGACCCCATAGCGGAAGTTTTAGAAGATCTCGACAAGGGCTAGTAGAAGGAAGTTTCAACAAGGAAGGTATACTTAAAAGCTTTAGACCGATATGAAAGACTTTAGGCTGACATGACAACCGATAGCATACCGATCAGCTGCAAAAATGCCGATCGGCCAAGAACATGCCAATATTTAAAGCTATGTATAGGAAGTCTCCATCTCTTAGGAAACGTCAAATTAAGCTGTAAGGAAGAAGTGATGGTGTAGGTGAGATGCATTAATATGCCATTACTGAGACGGTAAGGACCACTTCCAAGATGTTAAAGGCAGGGATGGTGGTTGCAATCCTGCATCTAACAATTGTAATGACAGGTGTCCTATTCAATTTTTAGAATCCCTAGAAGAAGTAGCTGAGATTGTCATGTCATCTTGCAAATTTTTTGAGGGACTCTCTCCCTGTTGTAATCTATATATAGTAGTTTCTTTAGCATAATAAAGGATTGGCGAGTTGTATAACTTTCCCTTCATTTCCCTTTGTATAGCAGTACGCGGATCTTTGGACGGTCTTGCGGGCAACCCAAACCTTTGCTCCTAGCATAATATTTGTTATACTTTGCTTGTATATATATATATATATATACCGGAGGCCTACGCATCTATTTGGTTCCAAATATGTTTGGTTCTCATGTCTAGATCTGTCTCCTTTGTGTGTGTGCTTGCATCTTAATCTGTGCCTATGTATGTCGAGGAGAGGAAGTGTTCATGCCGGCGTATTATGGTCAGAGCTGCTGTGCAGGGTGATCTTATTTGATCTTTGGTGCATCGCTCTTTTGTTAGCTAAGGTTTCTTCCTTTATGCTATCTTTGTTTTTCTTTCTCTTACCCCTTCCCCCCAAGTCGTTAGATTAGGAAATGTGTGCCCGAGATCACATCTTATAAAGGAGCCGGCCTTTACCAAAATCCTGAAGGCCCTCGACTGAGCCAAACTTCTCGCTCTTGGGACCAGCCCTGCTATGTCGCTCCGTGCGAGGCGCAATAGTCCTGATCGTCTGGTCCACTCCATGTTTGACGGCTGGGATGATTGGATAGGACAACAAGTCTTTGGCTATAATTCCATTAAGATCAGTACTTCCACCAATCTTCTCACTAGTGGCATGTTCTTTGAGAAGTTTCTGGTCATCTGGTCCACATGGAATAGAAAGACTTAATTGCTGAGACAGCTACTCAGTTTTGTCATTCCCAAATGTGGTCTTTCATGCTGATTTTAAAAAGAGTTTTTCTCAAGTATTCAAAATAGAAGTATGGTCTGGAATGATAAACATATGGAATCCGTGACTTAGTCATTTTTATATTTAAATACTAATTGTGCTAATGCTTTAGATCCCAAGATGATTTTTGTATCCTCTAGGTTTCCATAAGTTCTACAACTTTTTTTTTTAACCAGTTATTTTTATTTACTTATTTATTTATTTTTTAATTCATTGATATTACATCATGACTGTGTTAGCATGGGTGTTTCAACAATCCATAGTGGCATTAGTATAATGTATTTTAACAGAGTATTAGCATGGTGTTTATAACACAGTATTTTAACACACCACACAGTGGCATTTCTACAACGAATAACACAGTAACTCAACAAACCACATGGTGGCATTACAACAATGTATAACATAGTATTTCAACAAACCACCCATTGACATTACAACAACGTATAACACAGTTTTTCAACAAACCACAGTGGCATTACAATAACGTATAGCACAATATTTCAACATACTACATGGTGGCATTACGACCTAGGTCTCCACCTTGAATGTCAATGCATTTTACCACTTGAACTCGTGCCATTTGATTATTAATTCTGTAACTGCTATGTGAATCTCTTTCTTGTTTTTGTGTACAATATGCTTGCAGAAAGATATGAATTCCTATTTTAGTTTGTGAGAATGGGAGGTGTTGGACATTTTTTGGAAATTGTGACAAGCTCATACAGGTTTTTGCCTATGGTAGAAATTATGATAATGTATAGAGCTTAGTTTTACAACGGTGTATATTCTTTCTACTTTACACCATTGTTGCAATGCTTGTGAATCCAATGGAATTTAACCATTAATTAAGCATAAAGTTTGAGTTAAGATACAGAGAAGACCAGGTCTTTAGTTGTACTAAACTCCATGATATAGAGAAAATGTACGTTCTAAAATATTTCTAAGTGACTTCTAGGTGTTTTCCTTGATAAGACAATTTCAATTATGCGTATATGAGTTGTTACAATCTTTGGCTTAGTTGAAGTAATTGCATTATTCAAGATCTTTGAAATTTATTTCAGAATGCATTCTTTTGGCATTTTATTATTTGTGAGAGACAATTCAATTTCAATTTGTGCACATGCCGTATAAAGGACAACAGATTTTCCTGCTTGCCAACTTGCATCATAAGCAAAATCCTTAATCAGAGGCAATGCTTACAGTGAGACATGCATCTAGCATATGGATAATTTTCTCTGATTAAATAAACCATATTTCTGATTTAACAATGTTAGCATATAATGTTTAATATAATTGTTTATTTGCAACAGTTACTCTAGGCTGCCTAACTCTCTCTATATCTTAAGCTTGCATTGCTGTATGGGAGAGGATGCCATCCTATTATAAGAGGCATACAAACAGGTTGAATGAGTCGTAAGATTCTGTTAAATGCATAATAATCACCTGCAAATTATTTTATAATACATATATATAATATACTCAATGACATGTCCAAAAATATTTTGATGGCATTGTCTTCCATGCAAACCCTGCAAGCTATTTGGATTCTCATAAATTTCTTTTTATTTTGGTACATTCTGAAAGTTAGGACCATTTCGCTTCTAGAAGTAGAGTGTATACACCTTAATGGCAACCAAAGTGAAAGACAAGATCATGAAAGTCATTGCTGCAATCAAATGAATCTTAAGGCACAATTTAATCCTAATGGAAATTATGGAACATGCAATAGTTACGCCTGTTGAACAAAGAACAAAAAACCACCTCTTGTTCCATAGCAAAGGCAAACCCTGCAAGCTATTTGGAAGCCCAAACAAATTCTCTTTATTTGGGTATATTCTGAAAGTTAGAACCATTGCCTTTTTAGAAGTAGAGTGTATACACTTTAATGACAACCAAAGTGGAAGACAACATCATGAAGGTCATTACTGAAGCACAATTTAATCCTAACCAAAATTATGGAATATCTAACAGTTAGGACTATTGAACAAAGAATAGGAAGCCGCCTCTTGTTCTAGAGCAAAGGATATTTTAGGTATTTGGTGCTATTTAGCATTTTCTTCTAGATTGACCTTCAACATCTCCTTAATTCTTCTAACTTGGCTTTAATATTAAGGAGTGAAACAACTAGGATTTGACAAATTCTTGAGGTGTGTCTTTGAATGCTTTAACACTGATTTCCAGTTGTCTTGTGTATTTTGAAATGAAATGAAAGATTTTAATTACGTCCGCGAGACCCATATATGGTCTATGGGACCTCAAATATGGAAGTACAATTACTCAAATCATATCATATGATCTTTAATATCTTTGAGAAGGTTGTTCCTTCTGCTGATTTGTGTTAGCAATTCCCCAACTTTTTTTATTTTACCGTCTTCAAATAAATCTGACATAAGCTCATTCTCAAGTGTTTCTTTGTATTTGTTACGGATATCTGAAAAACTCGGGCATTTATAGATGAAGTGTTCCTCTGTCTCTACTACCCCTGTGCTGCATAGAGTACATATCCTTTCTTCCCATTATTTTAAGGGATAGTTGATTGACTTTTTAATATATGTATTTTATGAATTAGTTTAATGAAAGTGAAAGCATTTACTATAAAAATCATTAGGAAATTGTGGTTTATTTTTTATTTATTTTTTTAAAAATAAAATAGAACAAAAGTTTGATAGAATAATCTCATTTAAAATTTTAAAACATAGTTCATTTATATTTATCTTTTGGTAAGTTATGTATTTTAATAATAAAAATGTAATGCAATTGCGTCAACGTGTTGGTAGAAGTCATGTGATGTATAATTAGTCTTGTAGCTAAAATATTATAGGAATTACATCTTCTAATGCTTTCAAGAGATTTTGGGACCTTACATAAAAAGTTATAAGCTTTTTTTTTTTTTTTCTTATGTGGAACATTAATCAAAGATAAATTTAAAGAAGCAAACTATTATCTCTTGGTTGCAACAAAGATTTGATACCTTGAACTAAGGTGCTACAAAGACTCAACTTAATTGAATTCCTAAGGACTTCCTCCTATAAGCAATTTTAATGTTCAAAATGATTCATAGCAAGAGGTGGTGGGGTATTGCACCAACAATTATGATCCAAGAGTTGGTAACAATGATGCTAGTGGCTTTTAAAAGGCTATAAGATGTTTTGGTGTTGATAAAGTTGGTGGTTGTGACTTGATTTGAAAAGAAGCTTTAAGGGGAGTTCTTGCACAATATTTTGTGTCCAATTTATTGTACAATGTTAATTTAAGCCAAATGAAATTTTAAGAATAGATCCTAATAATATTATATAGAATTTCAAAGATTTTTTTGGGTGAAATTGTAATAATATTTTTAAGCAATTGTTGAATCTAATGAGGCATGCAAATTTTCATAAATTGTTGGTAAATTATCGACCTTTTTCTATGGGATTGTCTCCGCCAATATATATATATCTATATATATAGATTTTGCTTGATAGGAGAGTTGGTTACAACCACACTATTTTTAGTAGGTGGCAAGCGTAGGGTTCAAACCATAGGGGCTGCATCCACCAAAACTATTCCACCTCATTGTTTTATAGCCCGATGTGAAATGGACCACCGGGTGCTTGGGATTCGTATCGTCGTCGTCAGTCTGGCGCGCACTTAAAGGATTTGGATCAAACTACTACCTTTGTAACAGGCTTCCCCCAAGGTTTGGACTTGGGTCTCTTCTTGGTAAGTGCCTAGCTAGACTAGCACTTACCAATCCACCTAGCCCTTGGAAGTAAAAATTTTGTGGTTAGTGTGATAAACCCCTACGATCGACGCATAGGGCTAAGCAGTCCCCTCCCAACCATGACCCCTCATAAGACCGAGAGCTACACTTGTCAATAGGGGAATAACACACATCCATTTGGGTATCAACAGGATGGGCACAGGGGGAATGAAGCTTTGTCGGCCTCTACCAACACATAGGACATTCTCAGCTGCACCTTGTATCTGCAGGGTGGACACAAGGGAAATAGAACCTGGGTTGGCCTCTACCAACACCCAAGACTTTCACCAACTGCTTTACACAAGCAGATAAAAACCTTTGTTAAGGAAAACCATTCCCCGTATCCCTTGGGGGCTAGGACTTTCCGTTCCATGAGGCGGGGCTAGGACTTTTCGTTCCACGAGGCCTGTCCCATCTGGGTGAACCTCTCAAGCTAACCGAGTTTTTTTTGTATTTGATGCAGGCTGTCAGGTTTGAACCCTGAACCTCTTTTAGAGGATTGGGAGAACTTGCGAGTGAGGTGCCTGGTGCGGATATAAATGTTAAGGTACAACATGGGTTTTTTATTTTATTTTTTGATTCACCAACAAAATGTTTGGGTAAAGCATGGGTTTTTTATGAGGGGTTTTGATCCCTTCGTATGGGGTTTGAACTTGGGTCTCTTGAATGAAAACCCAAAAACTTACCACTATGATATCTCTCTCGAGACAAATTTTTGTGGTTAGTGTGATAAACCCCTACGACTGACGCATAGGGTTGAGCAGTCCCCTCCCAACCATGACCCCTCGTAAGGCCGAGAGCTACACTTGTCAATAGGAAAATAACACAACCATTTGGGTATCAACAGGGTGGACACGACGAATGGAGCCTTGTCGGCCTCTATCAACACACATGACATTCCTAGTTGCACCTTGTATCTGCAAGGTGAACACAAGAGGAATGGAACTTAGGTCGGCCTCTACCAGCACCCAAGACTTTCATCAACTGTGCAAATATCTCCACCAATATATTCACAAGATATATTGACTTTTATAATATTATGTCAATTGTGGCATATGATAGCCTCTACCAACGAGACTTTCACCATCTGTGCCACACAAGCAAATATCTCCACCAATATATAAGGCACATTGATTTTTATAATATTGTATCAATTATAACATATGATAGCCTCTACCAACACCCAGACTTGGACTTTTACCAATTGCTCTATACAAACAAATATCTCCACCAGTATATTCACGAGGCATGCTGACTTTTATATTATTGTGTAAATTGTGGCATATGATTGCATCGCTATTCTTATTTGATACATATAACTAGGCATGTTGGCTTTTACAATATTGTATCAATTTGGCTATTTTAATTTTGGCACTCATGTTTCCATGGAGTCTACCATTTTTGATTTGGTTGCATCCAGAAAATATCAGTGTATTTTCCAGCTTAAAAAACAAAATTGATGTGTATTTTCCAAACTCATCAAAATGATCCCAAATTGTCATAATCTTAACCGTGCACATAGGTGTTATGGTAAGCAAACTAACATGCACAAAGGAAGTGCTAGGATCAAATCTAGGACTGAATGCTTGGATCAAATGCATTTTGACTTTATGGTTATTTTTATTTTTTATTTTTTAGGTCGTCGCTCCTAGGAATGCGTGGTGTTTGATAATACTTGAAGGAAATCACAGATAATTTGACAAGGAAGGCTGCGTTTGACAATAGTGTTAATTGACACCTAAATGACTTGTGGTTATTTTTTATTTTTTGTCGTCGCTCCTAGGAATGCGTGGTGTTTGATAAAACTTGAAGGAAATCACAGATAATTTGATAAGCAAGACTGCGTTTGACAATAGTGTTAATTGACACATACATGACTTAGGAACTTCTTTGACACATGACTTAGAACTTCTCCATGCTAATTGAGACATGACTTTTAAAAATATGAAAGCCAATTGTATACATGAATTAGGAACTTCTTTGATAATAGTGTTGATTGACACATACATGACTTAGGAAGTTCTTTACACGACTTAAGAACTTCTTTGGGCTGATTGACACATTTGACTTTGAAAAAATATGGAAACCAATTTGTTTACATATGACTTTGGAACATGTGGACTAATTGACATGACTTTAAAAATATATGGAAACCAATTGGCTATTAGCTAATTGGATAATGTATGATGTATTCAATGTAAACCTTTCAATTATCCAATTTAATATGAATATCTTCTAATAATTTGATTATATGTTTGCAAATGATAACTCGTTTAAAACACCATCTTAAAATACTATTTAAGTCTAAATATGTATATAATATAAAATCAACTAGAAGATGAAGCCAATAATATATATTGACTTTGACTTATACAAATTTAGAAAATGCTATTTAGATAATATAATGCAAACCTAGGGAAAACATCTTTATTAAAAAATAATATTATTAAGGATTTTTTTGATAGGAGAGTTGGTTACAATCACATTATTTTTAGTAGCTCGCAAGCGCAAGGTTCAAATTATAGGGGCTGCATCCACCAAACCTTTCCATCTAGTTATTATTTAGTTTGACGTGAAATGGACCAATATTATCAAGGAACTTTGTTAAGGATGGATTTGGACGAACATGGTGACAACATAAATAAGGATAAAATAAGACCTATGCTAAACAATTTTATTTGTTTAGATGTTATTGTAGTATTATGTATAGAGAAAACCTTATTAGAGATTGTTGGATTGTTCTATGTGTTGATATTATCTTTTATATTTAACATTAAAACATGTCAACATATTGTCACCATGTAATGACAATGTAACACTTTGTAATAGAACCACAATAGTGTCAACATACCATCACTTATAGTGTCAATCCAACCTTATTCACTCTCACATAATAATAAAAAAAAAAATTCCAATCATGATTTATTACATTAATTATAAATTATTAATGACACAAATGTGAGTCAAATTTGACCCAAAGGATTGGGACAATTGGTTGAAAGTAACAAGTTTCATATTCTAGACCAAGGTTCCAATACCATCGATGAACCTTAACATTTTAGGCCATAGGGTTTAGAAAATTTTGTTTGAGTGACGAGTTTCCCACCCTAAAATCAAGATTCAAATCTCATGGATGACCTAACATTCAAGGAGGAGGCCCAACTTTGAATCTTGCCAAATGATGCATAGTTGTCAAATTGTTGTAATATCACTATGTGAACATGATATAATACTAATGGGGTCTATTTCAATCTCATATAACTCATTAACAGAAAAAATTAAGTCAAATTTGAACAAATATTAAAAATTTAATCATGGTTAATTACATTAATTATAAATAATTTATGTTAATTATTAAATTGTTAATTAAATATACTTTATGTAATCATTAGTGTTTATAATGTTTAAATTTACAACTATTGGGGTATTTATTATATTTTCATAATAGTCTCATTTACAGATGTTTTTGTTTTGATCATATATGCAGATACCTTCTTGTAACCATAATAAGCAATTGATATTATTACAAAATCATTCTTCTTATTAATCCTTAAAAGATAAAATCATACATATTTTTCATTGTGTTCTCTTGTTTAATTCCTACATGCCTCTCCATACCTACCTCTTTTAGTATGAGAAAAATATTTCTATTATCAAAGTTAAAAACCAAATGTTGATTCATTGGCATGACCTCAAGTGAATAGAAGTATGGGCTCTCAAGGGGAAGACATAGGTTCAAATTTTGTTAGGTGATACAATACCGCTATGTGGTTGATTGAAATATAATTGTAACTGTTAAAATGCATAATCTAATTTTATTCATCAAGGCAAAAATTACATGTTATACTCATTTGTAAGCCAACAAGCAATCACTGTATAATGTTTGAATATTAATTTATATAATTAGTCAATGACAACATGCTTTAACCTTGTTATGATTAACTTTTAATAAGCCTTGTGTCTAATGCTATGCCTTTGTTAGACATTAACCCTTAATACATACAAAAACACACAATTTGAATATATTAGAAACTTAATTTTGTAAATATAAATAGAATCCATATAGGACTCATCTATATTACTAGTTTTATAACATAGGTAAAAACTCAAATTACACAAAATAACTAGTCACAAATACATTAGGTAAAATGTTGTATTTTGTCATGCAGAAATGGATAATCTAATCCCAAATTGAGTCACCAGGTCATAGCATTCATGTCCCATCCTCATACTTCTCGCATGAGACCACCACATTCCACTCCATACAACCTTCCTACTTCTCCTAGCTGGGTGCATCATTTATCTTCACTTTTGCCCACCAAAAATAGAGATCCATTCTTTAACATGTGCATGCCCATGTCCATGGGTTTATGACATATAGCATAAAATATGGGAGATCCCCTTCTTCCTCCATATGATCTCCTTATGGACCCACATATTGTGGGGGAAAATAAGACCAACCATAAGAATAATGGGAGGTGACTCATAACCCCTCACTCTAGGATAGTTTGAAGTGGGTAGTTATGACTAGTCATGTTAAATTAGGAGGGACTTACATTTCCTTCAAGTTTAATATAATCCACTCTTCATATTCTTCAACTTTCAACATATTTCACAATAAAAGTATACAACAAATGTGACATGCAAGTAATATCACACAATGTTCTGGTATCATTATGAACCATTTACAAAAATAGAAGAAACAAAATGAAAATAGTAACCCTAATTATTATAACATATCATTGTTTTAGATCTAATGATATAAAAAATATATTTTAGTGTGATCCATCACACTTTAATGTAATGCAAAGCTTCTTGAAGAACTTGCAATAATGAATATACTATGCAATACTATTTAAATTCACATTTCCTTTATTCTAGATACTACATTCATAACACACATACAATAGTACAAGGACCAAGGACTTACCTCCAAGCTCTAGGAATAGTTTCCTAGAATAGCATGATTTCTTACTTCTTTCCTCCAACTCCTTTTCTCTTACTCAAATTGAAAAATAATGAGCTCCTAATCCTTTCATTTTAACTTATATGTTAACCTTTTGAGATCGACAAGTGTTGCACATATCATACTTCCCATGCCTAGGTCCACTATGTGTGGGAGGAGGAACTTGTATTGTACTATCCCCCTATAGGGTGTACATAACCTACTTCCTTCAAATTTAAACCTTGGACCTCCTACCTAGAGTACCTAAGCCTTCACTATTAGGCCCGCTTTGTTACAACTAAAAATAGGTCCTCCAACAAGGACCTTACATATGTCCCTTGAGCTCTATTCATGAGGGGAGGGAAAAATTAATTACTTACAATTAATTTATGCTAATAATTTTGAACTTCCTATTTTTTAATTAATTATAAAAAATTTCTTGTGTAGATTACATCTAGATTGTAACAACAAACAATCTTATAACATCCTAAGCAACATTACTATGTAGTAAGTGGAGATAACTACACTCTATGAGAATTTATTATAACATAAGGAACACCATGACTCAAAATCATACAATTAGCAATCCAATATTCTTACCACAAGATCTCATAATATATAAACACAAAACATTTACAATTTCAATCTATACCAATGAATGATGAACAATAACTCACTGAATATTATTGATAAATATCTACTATAAGCAATGCATAAAATGCAATGCTTATTCGATACCAATTACAATGCTTTATCTTCAATATATACACATTGAATATGAGACTCTTCACATTCACAAGACTCTTGACCTTTACACTTACACAAACCTTTCATCTCCTCAAACACACGAGAGATATAACACTTCATATTTCTCATATGAAAAATATTACATAATAACAAATATTAACTCTACATATAAATATATGACAAAGACTCTCATGATTGCACATACTAACAGATAAAATCTTACACAAATCATAACTCTATACTTATAAACATGATACTTCACTTGCATAACTCACACTTACTAACATGACACCTACTATATCTTAAATACTAAACACACTCTAATCTAAATTATTTACATGGTCCTTGCATTAATATTGCAAGGTACCAAATATTGTAATTATTCCAACACCCCCCATATTACATTATTTGGTATGAAAGTTATTTGCCTTCATGTACTTTCAATCTTTGATTCTTATCTTGGTCTTTTTGCTTTGGTTCTTGTACTCCTTCAGGTTTGGATATTGAATTAGTTATTCTAATTTGTCACCTATAATTGTCTCTATTACACTTCTAAACAAGTCATCACAATAGTATAACTCATCAACCTTTTCATTTTTAAAGCTAGTCCTATCTTGTTATTTTTCCATTAAAATTTTGTGTTCAATTAAATATTTATTTTGATATCATTCTTTTGTCAAAATTTGATCCAATTTTTGTGCAAGTTCTATCACATCCAAAGAAAATATACCATTTTTGTAGGATCTAGGAGCTTCAACTTTGTTTAGTCTTTTGATAAGACATATCTTACTACCATCGATGATTTTGAATTCATTTGTTCTACCTCTATCCAATAATTGTGTCATTGAAATTATATTATTTGTTATTCTTAGGACATAAAGCATATTTTCTAGTGTACATTATGAGTATGAAAGACTAAGTGTAACATTGCTTAACCCTTGTACTTGGTAGATCTTATCATCATCTATCTTAATTGGTATACTTTGTTTTACTTGAATGGAATCAAACCAAAATATGTTGTCAATCATATGATGGCTAGCTCCTGAATCAATATACCAAGAATTATCTTCATACCCAACTTTTGTTTCATTTAAATTTTTGGTGTTTCATTGTATCTTAAAACATATGTGATTTTGTAAAATATCTTTTTGATGCACTCATTATTCTATAATCCTTTTGTTCACACAAATTTCTTCAAAAGACTTCCTTTCTAAATATTTTCCTTCTTTCAAATATTTCTTCAATTTTAATTAATTTCCTTTGTTGTTGAAATCCTTATTACTCCAAAATTAATATTCAAACAATCTTCAATCAAATAATTTTCTTTAAATCTTCAATAATTCTTTATTCTCTTCAAATTCTTTTCTTCAATATTTAAATAATTCAAATTCTTAAAATTTTCAACTTTAATTTTCAAATTCACCTTCAAATAATTTCTTCCTTCAACTTTCAATAATCAAATAAAATCTCTTTCTTCAATTTTAATAATTTTTAAATATATTTTCTTCAATCTTCAATATCAATAATTTCATCAAGTGGTATTAGCTCAACCAGTTAGATTCCTCAACATTTAAGGAGGAGACCAAGGTTTAATTCTTGCCAAGCGATATATGAATAATATCCAAGCTTTATTGTAATACCACTATGTGGTGATGATGTAATATAGGTGGGGCCTGTTTCAATCCCATATAACCAATTGAAAAAAATATCATTAATTTCTTTCTTCAATTTTATTCAATTTCAAATTAATATTCTTTCTTTGAATAATTCTTCACAATAAATTTCTTCACTTTCAAATATTTCAAATTCTTTCTTTCCTCAGTCTTTCTTTCAGTTTTCCTTCAATTATTTTTTTTTCCTAATAATCTTCTTGTTCAATTTAATCCTTCAAATATCAATATAATTTCTCCTTATAACTCCCTTCAATTTAGTTCTTTCATTTTAGTAAATTCCTGTTTAGCTCACTTTGATTTAACCTTAATAAATCAAATTCTCTTTCCAAATGCATGTATATATTTCAAAGGTTGATAAATACCTTCAAAATCTTCTTGTGTGTTATAAGCTTTATGGTCTATGCTCAGTCATTAATTGACTTAATATCTCTTGTCTGTACTTGGATTTCATAATATCCATAATTTACGTTTACTAATTAAATCTTCTAAATGTAATATTCTTCAAACCTTTGCCGTCATTATTTTTTCTTAAGCATGTGGTGTTTCACTACGCTCGATGTTTCACTTCTACAGATTTCCAGCTTGCCACTCACGTGTATGTCTACTATCATATATTTGAATGTTATTACTATAGATGGGAAAAATTGTACACTAGCATATGATTATCAAGGTTGGATCCATAGGGAAGCATTGAGGTGACCACGATGGCCTTTGTAACTCTACACTCGGTGTGGGGGTGGAAGGGTTCACCAAGAATGGTTTTAGGACTCGCTCTAAGTTTGGGGGTGGAATGTGTTTGATGTATTCAATTTAAGACAATCACCTATGTTTGGCCTTTCTATTGCTAGACTATGAAAGCGAAAGAAATGCAAGAATATAGGATGCAAGAAGATAAGAGCTAACCCTATAATGATTCTTTGTTTGAATGATATCTAACCCTAGGATTGTAAAATGAAATATTCTAAGCAAGGGTTCAAGAGAAGATGCACAAACAATATTAAACCCTAAATGCACACTATATGTTATTTGTCTTTTCAAATACCTAGAAATCAATTAAATATCTTCCTTTTAAATTAGATCTAGGGTTTTAACAAAAAATAGAAAACATCCAAAAAACAACCCAAAATATTAATCAGGGCACTTATCTCATCCAGTGGTTGATCCAAGCTTTATATTTTATCCAACGATATCCAATTATTTCTATTCCTACAAGATAACTTAGCAAACACTTGAAAAATATGATCAGTGTTAGGGGGCCTACTTAGGTAATTATATATCAATGCTCAAAGGTGCAACAGTCAAGCCCCTTAGGTCCTTTTAGTTGACCTTTGAAATACAAGAGTGAAATTTGACCTTTGGAAGATGGAAAAACAAAATAATATGATAAATAAAATACAGAATATGCTATTATGATCAAAATACAACATGAAATGTCAGCCTAGGATTTAGAGGTAGCAGATTGCCCCCAATATTTTCCTGAGTGAAATCGTACTCTATACGAAGTGACCATAATTTTGTAGAACAAAATCATGCCCTAGAATCGCTAGGTATAATTTCATGATAGGAGAAGAAAACCCTAATAGAAAGCATATGAACATATGCAAAATCAAATCTAACTAATATGTAAAATGTAGATGAGCGAAAACAACTTGGAGATAGCAAACAAATAGGTAAAAGGATGGAGACCTCCAAGTGGTAGATTCCTCAAGGCTTCAACACTTGTCCACCAAGGGCAACAACACACAATAAAATGCAATAGTATATCATTCCAAAATAGAGCTTCAACAAACTATATCAATCACTTGAAAAATGAGCACTTTAGCCTTGGATGAGCACTTACCAATTCTCACATTAGGTTACTTGCTTTGAGATTGAGAGATTTTTTAGGAGCTTGGAAAACTTGTTACTTAATCACTTGGTCACTTGAGTGAAAATAATATTTTAAACCCTCTATTTATAAGGGATTTGAAAGAGGAATGGATGGGAAAAATCAAGGAAAGTTGACCTCAAAAGATGCCAACTTGAAAATTAGGGTTTCCTAAGAGAAAAACCTAGAAATGTAAAATCGTGCCCCATCAGGGCCAATCACGATTTTGCATAAAGAGGGAAAAGAAAGGGGAAAAGGGGGAAAGAGAGACCCAAACTTGCTTAGGGTAAGTTAGAGGGTTTCCCTAAGGATCTAGGGAAAATTTCTCACTCAAGTGGATCAATTTTTTGTGTCTACATTTTGCCCCTTCTTTGATGCATTTATGGCCTAATAAATGCATCAAAGATAGGTGTAGATGCCTATGGACGAAGGATAATAAGCGAAAAAAGAGTGGTTGGGTTAGAATAAAGGAGTGGTGCAAAAATGGTATCATTTTTGACACTTTCTTATTTTACATGTATATCAAGGTATTAGAGATATTAATGCCTCTCAGGCCAGGGTTACCCCTCGAGTTTCAGAAATAATGGTGAATTCTAGATGAAAATTGAAAAGGAAGACATAAAAGAAGAAAGAGAAGAAAAAACAAAAGAGAAAAAGAAAGGAAGCAAGAAAGGGGAAAGACAAGCATGTGTGTGTGCACGTGATTATGTTTTGTTATTATGGCATGCATATATTTTTTGTATACAAATAGAATGGATGCAATGTATGATAAATGGATGTAGCTAACCATATGCTTTAAATACAAGTGAAAGATGAATGCAGGAATGCAATGGATAGAATGCAATGTATGGATGAAGCAAGAGAGAGAACAAAAGTAGAGAAACAAAGCTCCAAGGGTCAAGAAAGATAGAAAAAGAGAAAATGAATCAAGGATGTATGCTTGCAAATGACCAAGATGGAGGCTACCCCTCATGTGCGATCATGGAACTATCCTTCTCATACTGCAAATATGGTCAAGTGGAGTTGAATCCGCTATGGATGTAGCACTTGCTAATATGGATAGATGTTCAAAAGATACCCGCTAGGATGTATGCTTGCAAATGGCCAAGATGGAGGCTGCTCCTCACATGTGGCCATGAATCTATGCCATATGGGGTGTATTGTGTGTGTAAGATGAATTAGTGAGTGCTACCCTATAGGGGTATGGTATACTCAATAAAATGTATGGTCATGGCTAATGGAGCAAAATGAGAACCATATCCCTTAAATTGAGGAGATATAGGTAATGAAAAATTTTGAGGTCAAGGAATAAGGCCAAAATGAGATGGACAAATGAAATGGTGGAAGAATCATGAATGTGGACCCTATGTGGGGGATTTTCTAGGCATTATAGCCCTAGTGAGAGTGCAATGCATGTGAGCTATGACCTAACTAGGTGTTATAACTTGCCATTGTTATGGATCCCATGAAATCTATATTATCAAGCAATCATGCACAAACAATAATGCAATTATGATAGGTAAAATGCAAGTGGAACAAAATGCTAGGCAACCATGCAAAAATATGATATGCAACCATGAATAATGATTAAGGAAAACAATGATACTATATGAAACTATTATAATGCAATGTATAATGCAGATGATGGATTATACATAGTATATTTTTAAATACATTATGTTCAATGGTTTCTTATGTTCTTTACCATCCAAAGAAGCTAAATGATAAGCACCTGATCCAAACTTGGTTGTTATGACAAATAAACTTAACCAATTGGGATGAAACTTACCTCAAATATCTGAACAAGCATTGGTGTTCTTTTGGTTCTCCTTCGAGACAAGGTACCCAAAATCAAAAGAACGGTTGTCAACCTTCTTAGAGTAATATCTCTTGAGACTATTATGATAAGATGTTAAATTCTCTAAGGTATGGATATAATTTTCACCCAATAACTCCAATTGGTGTAAATGGTCTAAACTATACTCATCACCGATAGTGGCATATTGCAACAAGATGTGTAATTAGAAAACCTCAAGCTCAAAGGAAAACACCACCTCAGACCCATATACAAAGATATACAAGAAGACACCCATGGGAGTATGTACACTAGTACGATAGACCTACAAGGTAGGATAAAATTGGATATGCCAGTCATGACTAGTCTTACTAACCAACTTCTTCAAGATCCTAATCAAGGACTTGTTGGATACTTCAGCTTATCTGTTACCCTGAGGGTAATACAAAGTTGACTACCTATGCTAAATATTGTACTTCAAATAAAGTTAATGAACATCCTTATTATTGAAAGGAGTGTCATTTTTAGAAATAATCATCAAAGGAATCTCGAACCTACAAAGGATCTAGTTGAAGATGAACTTAGAAACTTGATTTTGAGTCACCGTGGCCAGAGGTATAGCTTCGACCCATTTAGTGAAGTACTCTATCATTGTTATGATAAACTTGTGATCATAAGACAACACTCTATTAACCTTCCCAATAATATCCAAACCCCACATGGAGAATGGCCATGGAGAAGAGACAACCTGAATATTTTTAGGAGGATGGACAAGATGGTCATACACTAATACTTGTCACATCATCAAACATAATCATATGCATAATTCTCCATGGAAGGCCAATAGTACCCCATCCACAAGAGCTTATTGGTAATAGCATTGTCACTAAAATGGCCTCCACATGAACCTTCATAAGCCTCACTAAGAGCAATTCAAGCTTCATCGGAGTTAAGTCATTGTAAGAGGATACCTTAAAAAGGATATTGATACAAAGTATTACCAATTATAATGAATTGACATGCTCCTTTACACAACAACCTACGCTGATTGCGATCTAAACTATTAGGCATCAAACCATCCTTAATAAAATTAAATATGTTAGTATACCATGGTTTAGATGGGGTATCTTTAATGGTCAAGACATCTAATGAGACAAGATAAGAACCAAGCAAAGCGGGCTCCTAGAATTTCTTAATGATAATCGATGCTTGATCATATTCTAAATCCAAAGGAAATAAGGATGCAATAGTGGCCATGGCATTTGCATGATGGTTTGAGGATATAGGGACAAACTCTATGGTTACCCAATCGAACGAGGACAACAACTTGATGATTATCTCCTTGTAAGGTTTTAGCTTATCATTCCAAGTCTAATAAACATCGTTAGTCTAATTGATCATAACTTGAGAGTCACCAAATATAGAAAGGACTCTAACCTACAAGGCTAAGGCTACTCAAAGGCCAAGTATCAAAGCTTTGTACTCTATAATGTTTTTTGTGTAGGAGAAACAAAGTTTGAAGGACTAGGGGATGAGCTATTTTTGTGGGGTAACTAGAATGACTCCAACATCGACGCCCTTCATGCATCAGGCTCCATCAAAAAACAAAGTTCAAGACTCTGGATCTTCAAATTTGATGTTGAAGCACTCATCGAGAAACTCAACAGCCAAATGATGGGTAGCTTCTAGAGGAGCGAAGGCTAGCTAATCGATGATTACCTGACCCTTAATAGCCTTTTGACCTATGCAAGTCAGGTTAAACTTACTAAGGGCCAAAATCCACTTAGTAGCTTGACCTAAAAGGTGGGTCTAGACATTAAATAGTGCAAAGGGTTAAAATTTGCTACTATGAATATCTTATGGCTGAGCATGTGGTACCTTAGCTTATGGAAAGTGAACACTACGACAAGGCAAAGCTTTTCTAAGGGAGTGTACCTGGTTTTATAGTTAACCAAAGTTCTATTGATATAGTAGATAGCTCGCTATTTATTTTGATCATCATGTTGGGCTAGCATGGCTACCAAAGCATGAGTTGTGGTTGTTATGTAAAGAATTATATGCCTACTAGGTATGGGAGGAACTAAAATAGGTAAGGAAGTGATATACTATTTGAGATCATCAATTTTTTTTTGACACTCATAATCCCACTAGAAGACCACATCTTTCTTAAGAAGCTTAAGAAAATGCTGACACTTATCAGATAACTGGGCTATGAACCACTTAATAGCTTGAAGTTTACCTTACAGGCTACGCATTTCGGTCAAGGTGTGGGGAGGAGGCATATCGGTATAGCCACTATCTTAGCAGGATCTACTTCAATACCTCACCTAGAGACAAAAAAACCTAACTTGTCAGATGTGACTCCAAATACACTTTTAACGGGTTTAAGACAAACCTTGTAATGTCAAAGCCTTTCAAAAATCCATCTTAAATCATGGAACCGATCCTTTATTATATGGAGTGATCTAAAAGATCATCCACATAATCCTAGAGAATGTCATGCATCATGTCATGGAAAATATAAGTCATGGCCTACTGATAGGTAGCTCCTACATTTTTAAGCCAAAAGGCATGACTTTCCAGAAGAAAGTACCCCATGGAGTAATTAATATCATCTTGGATTTATCCTTAAGGGTAATCAAAATTTTATTATAGCCTAAGAAACCATCCATAAGCGAAAGCATTCCAAATTTTGTGGTAAAATATACAATTTTATCTATGTTGGACAAGCGAAAAACATCCTTGGGACATGCTAAGTTAATATACCATAAGTCGATACATACTCTGATTGTTCCTTTCTTCTTAGCCATAGGAACGATGTTGGAGATCCAATTAGAATAGTCAATGGCTTTTATAAAACTGAAATCAAGGAGTTTTTGGAGCTCCTCCTTGACTAAAATGACGACCTTATGATGCATCTTATTAAGATTTTTCTTAATAGACTTAGCATTAGGATTAACTACCAAATGATACATAACAAGAGAGGGACCAAGCCCTTGCATGTCAGTATATGACCAGGCAAAAATATCTTGAAACTCTTTTAACAAATTGGTCAATTGCTTCTACTCATCCATGGATAGAGCTTTACCTAACTTAAGGATTCTAGGGGCTTCCTCAGAACCTATGTTCACATCTATGGTCTCCTCGATGATAATGGTTGACTCATCCTAAAAATGAGGTGGGGCCGAAGTCACTCCTAGTTGCTCAAGGTCCTCAGGAGATAGAACCAAAGTCCTCTTGAGAACTAGAAGATTCAACCTGCACTACATAAGGGATAGATCCATCAAAGTAGATGTTATTTTGAAGGATATCCTCATCTTGGATACACTGATTTGGGATCAAGACCAACAAATAAAGAGAGGGTAACCCCTCATTCTCAACACTCCACTCTAAACCTTGATGAGATTCATATAGAAGAGGTCTTTGATGAGAAGAATTATCTTGACCTAGTAATAAGAAATTGATTAATGGTTACTCTTTCATATTTAAATTTTTACATTGCTTTGTTATATGAGATGAGGAATTAAATTGAGCTTGTTATTCTAGGGAAAAATATTCAAATGGATAAGAATCACTTAAAATTGTGACAAGTTGGTCTTTAAATTAAAATTTCAAACATTGGTGAAAAGTAGAAGAGATGGCCTTCATTGCATGGATCCAAGAACATTCAAGAAGAATATTAAAAGATGTAGGGCAAAACACCACATAAAAAAATGTATCTAAAATCTTGGATCCAACCTTAAGGGGAAGATATACAATGTTGTAGGCTTCTTGGGACTCCTTTTTGAAAGTTTTAACGATGTCATAAAATTTAGTTAAATCTTTATTTGTTAGTCCAAACTTTTAGAAAAATTGATAGGTGCATAAATTAAGGGAAGAACTATTATCAGTCATGACCCTCTTGATAAATGTATCCCAAATAAATTCCATAATGTAGAGAGAAGAATCCCTACGTGGGTCTAAGGAAGAAATATATTCATCTGAGAATGTGAGATGATGTATCCCAAGAGATCTTACAACATTGGCCATAGTACTAGGGGAGATATCTGTCAGAACAAATTGTTGCCTTAGAAGTTTTAACAAGGCTTCTCCATGAGTGGGAGAAGTTTGCAACAGTTCTAAGAGAGAAATATTTGTTGAAGGATTCATATCCTATAGAGACTATTGGATTTGTTGATTCTGTACCTGATGTTCTGAAGTCACTGCTATCATACCAACCATGTTTCCATAAGGAGGTGGTACATTCTTATAAGATACTTGATTAGTTGTCTTTTGTCTATTATCTTTAGTAGCCATAGATACTTGTTGAGTAGAAGATTTGTTCTTCTAGCGAACATCTTCTATAACAAGGTATTTTGCATCAATTAAGTCCTGAACCACATGATTCAATTTCTTACAAGAATTTATATAGTGTCCTTATACCTTGTGATATGTACAATGTTGACCTCCTTTATACCAATTTGTTGTAGTATCTGGTTTCCTTATGGGAGGCAACTCAATCATGTTAGCTTCCAAAAACTGCTATAAAACCACTTCCATGGGCATGTTAAGTCTTGTAAAATTCCTTTGTGGAGGTTTTTAAAGTATCATATTTTGTAGGTTGTTAACAATGCTATTAATAGACCTACTATCCGTTACACCATCTCCTACAATATGCTTATTCTTATACTGTGACTTAGTGGTTTTATCTTCTTTCACTTTGAGCTATCCTCTTCTGATAAGAGCCTGTTCCACTTTCCTTGCTAACTCAATTAATTTTTCAAAATGTGTGATAGTTGTAGTTTCTAATACATAAGATAATTATTCTTGTAAATTCCTAATAAATATTTCAATATTATCTCGAGGAGGTAAAGTATATCTCAAGCGTCCAACTAAACTTCTCCAACGAGATAAGAATTTTGAAAAACTTTCCTCTTTACCTTATTTCATGTTGTATACATCTTTCATGGTTACATTATTCTCAACATAAGCACCAAACTATTGAATAAATAATTCAGCCGTTTCCTCAAAATTCCTTAAAGAATGATTGGGTAACTGATAATACCATTCTAATGCCATGACAACAAGACTCTTAGGGAATGTCTTTAACAATAACATATCATCATAGATGAGATCATGGCAAACTATTCTGAATCTTCTTAAATGCTCAAATGAATCTTATGTTCCCTTGTATATAGGTAAAACCGACAAGGAAAAATTCTTAGTATAGGGTCTAGTAGCAATAATAGGGTCTAGGGGTTAATTGCACATATCTTTATAGCTATAGGTAAGACCAAAAGGTTGAATCATTTCCACTTTTAAAACTAGTTGTTTCACCATATTTATCAAATTTTGTACCTCAGGATTGGTACTGTGTAATTTCCCTAGAATCCCTAAGGTAGGTACATGGCATAGATTGGATGAATGGATACTATTGTGGTATGTGGTATCTTGCTATATAGAATAACAAAAAGTTGGTGGAACATAAAAAAAATTATTAAAATGAGTTGATTTAGGAGGAAATTGAAAACCATTTTGAATGACACTACTAGTTGGAGGGACTTGCAGATTCCTTTCAATGTTGGTGGTTACAATAGTGGTATAAGTTGGTTGATGCACAAAATTATGATGATTCAAAGATTTACTCAAGGAGTTATTATGAACCTCTGAAGGGATCAAGGCTATTCTCAATTTCTTCATGATCTTCCTCTTATCCAATACTATATTATCTCTATCAATATGATCATCTTCTTGAAATATCTCATCAGACTCTAAAAGTATTCACTCACCCCCAAGGTTCGAAGCCATTAGGAGAGAGAAAAAGGATAGAATGGAAAAGGAAGGAAACTAAATACTAACGAAAACAAGCAAAAGGATTTTAAGATAGTTTTAATATTTTTTGATCTAAACACACATAATTAGTGGTCTTATTTAAAGTTTTAAACATAAAGCAAAATGAAGAAAGAAGCTTCCTAACTTGGCCACTAAGATGTGTCTTTATATAGGGTTCACGAAATATGTAGAGGGAGAAAACCACACACTAGCATATGATTCTCAAGACCGGATCCATAGGGAAGACTTGAGGTGATCGCAGTGGCCATTATAACTCTAGAATCAATGTGGGGAAGGAAGGGTTCACCGAGAATAGTTTTAGGACTCACTCTAAGTCTGGGGGTGACATATGTTTGATGTATTTAGTTTAAAAAAATCACCTATGTTTGTACTTTCTATAGCTAGACTATGAAAGCGAAAGAACAATGCAAGAATATAGGATGCAAGAAGATAAAATCTAACCCTAGAATGATTCGTTGTTTGAATGATCTCTAATCCTAGGATTGCATAATGAGATATTTTAATCAAGGTCTCAAAAGAATATGCACAAAAAATATTAAACCCTAAATGCACACTATATGCTATTTGTCTTTTCAAATGCCTAGAAATCAATTAAATATCTTCCTTTTAAATTAGATATAGGGTTTAAAAAAAATAGAAAACACCCAACAAACAACCTAAAATATTAATCAGGACACTTATCTCATCCGATGGTTGATCCAAGATTTATCTTTTATCCAGTGATATCCAATGATTCCTATTCTTGTAAGATAACTTAGCAAACACTTGAAAAACATGATAAACATTAGTGGGTCTACTTAGGCTATTGTATAGCAATGCTCATAGGTGAAATAGTCAAGCCCCCTAGGTCCTTTTAGTTGACATTTGAAATACAAGAGCAAAATCTAACCTTTAGAAGATGGAAAAACAAAATAAAATGCAACATAAAAATATGATAAATAGATTACAAAATATGCTATTATGATCAAAATGCAGCATGAAATGTTAGCCCAAGTTTTGGAGGTAGCAAATTGCCCCCAATATTTGCCTAAATGAAATCACACTTTGTCCAAAGCAATTACGATTTCGTAGAACAACGAAATCACACCGTAAAATTACCAGGTATGATTTCATGATAGGATAAGAAACCCTAATAGAAAGTAGATGAAAAATGCAAAATCAACTAATATGCAAAATGCAGATGAGTGAAAAAAATCTAGTGATAGAAAAAAAGTAAACAAAAGGATGTAGACCTCCAAGTGGCAGATTCCTCCGTAGGGCTTCAAAACTTGTCCACCAAGGTCATCAACACAAAATCAAATGCAAAAATATATTATTCTAAAATAGAGCTTCACTAGATTATATCAATCACTTGAACAATGAGCACTTCAGCTTTGGATGAGCACTTGTCAATTCTTGCGTTAGATTGCTTACCTTGATATCGAGAGATTTGTTGGGAGCTTGGAAATATTGTTACTTAATAACTTGGTGGCTTGGGTGAAAATAAGATTTCAAATCCTCTATTTATAAGGGATTTGAAAAGAGGAATGAGTAGGAAAAACCAAGGAAAGCTGACCTCAAAAGATACCAACTTGAAAATTAGGGTTTCCTAAGAGAAAACCCTAGAAATATGAAATCATGCCCCATCAGGGCCGATCATGATTTTGCATAAAGAGGGAAAAGAAAGAGAAAAAGGAGGAAAGGGAGGCCCAAAATTTCTTAGGATAAGTTAGAGGGTTTCCCTAAGTATCTAGGGAAAATTTATCACTCAAGTGGGTCAGTTTTCCATGTCTACAATTACCTCTTAGTATCTTGATTTAGGGCTCCTAGTAATGACTTCTCTAGCTTCTTCAATTTATTCAATGCATTCTTGGACACTTTCCAACTTCCACTAAAGGTTTCTCCAACACGTTATTTGACACTCTTATTTACATTTCTCTTGACATGTTGTTGTCTCTTCTTTATTTTTATACTTGATATTATTTGCACTCTAGAATGGTTCTAGTGACATTTGGAATTGTAAATTTACACCATAACTTCTTTTCTTTCCTCACAACTTTTGGCTTCGCTCACAAACTTGCTACTTGCTCAACATTTTCTCTCAAAATATTACTTCAAATATAACTCTCACCGAGCATTGTAGTGTGGCTCTGATACCAATATTAGAAATCCAATATTCTTACCATAGGATCTCACAATATATAAACACAACATATTCACAATTCAATCCATAATAATGAATAATGAACAATAAATCACTAGATTTTATTAACAAATATCTACTTTAAGCAATGAATAAAATGCAATGCTTATTCAATACCAATTATAATGCTTTGTCTTCAATATATACATATTGGATATGGTACTCCTACAATCACAAGACTCTTGACCTTTACACTTACTCAAACCTTTCGTCTCATCAAACACATAGGAGATAGAAAAATTCCTATTTTTCATATAAGAAATGAAAGCATGTCTACGGAAGCACAGGCGCACCGGGTGCGATGCAAACAAAAGCAATTGTATTAACGAAACGCTAAGTGCATGAAAAAGGGAAAGCGAAGCATGAATGAAATGAGATGTAAAGCAAAAACAAAGGTGCAGCCTCTTTTATTAATTTTTCTTATGATCAGGTTACAATACATCTCCCCCCCATTTTCAGGGGCTCGGAGCGTTCGATACAATTTTGTTACACCAACGGATGGTGCGCTTCCCTTCGGGATCTTCCGCGTGCCCACATTCGAAATGGGCGGGCCAAACGTCATCGTCGCTTGCATGAATACATTCTTAGTTCCTTGCTGCCCCTCCGGTGTCGAGATCCTGCATACAGAGAAACAACAAATGATTAATAGCACATGCGGATGGAGGGAAACATGCAATCCCCAAGGCCTCCGGTTAATGCATACATGAAATAATTAAAACAGTGATCAAAACTTATCAGAATGGAATGAAATTTGAACAGAAGCATGTAAACACCATCAGGGACACATTGCAAAAATAACAGTCAAGAAATATGTTGTAGATTTCTAATCGCTCCGGGGTGGGACGATTAGGACTGTCATAAAATGTCCGAAAGTGACCTCCCAAATGTCCCATCCAGAGGCCTCCAAAACACCTACAAACTTGGGGTTAGGCAAAATGGGGCATTTTGAGATGACCCAGAAGGTCGGATTTTGCATATTCTTCCCCGATCACCCTATATCCGAAGGCACTCCCTGTATGTTAGTAAAAGCGTAAAACAATGAAAACACAGTCAAAACAAGTCAGAATGCATTCAAAATTGAACAACAACATATATGAGTCACCTAAAACAAGATGCAAAAGAAATAGTGAAGAAATCTACTATAGATTTCTAATCACTCCGGGGTGGGGCGATTAGGACTGCAATAGTGCGGGGGGCGCCCGGGGGCAGGACGCCCGTCGTTTGGTGCTTGGTTTTGACACCAATCCACTTGGGATGGGTCCAAAACCTCCTAGGGGGTTGTGTCAGAAAATTGGGTGTGGGATTGTGGCCAATTGTTTGGGTTTTGGGTCCGGATTGCGCTCCTAATGTTCACCCGATAACCTCCCTTCCAAAAGAGAGATCAAGGATGTAGGAAGCACAATGAGGGTGAGGGTATAATTCGACAACACTCCATTGCTCCAAATGCTCCTGCTCCATCCTCCTTTTGGGGTGAGAAGACTCACCATTTTATAGACCTAAAGGTCTGCTTTGAATGTGCATGCAGGGGCGCCACTTGGCCATCATGCCTTGTCAGGGGAGAGAAGATTCCTCCCTGATTAAGGGCTCCATGACCGCCTCTATGACTGCCTCTTTGAGCTTTGAAATGCTCACTCGCACTCCCATGCATTGAAGGTGGAGTTGAGTGGCGGATCTGGGCTACCATTTGTCAAGGTTTGACTTTTTTCCCGTCAAACCTGCTATTCGCCCCACCCTGGAGCGATTGTTGCTAATCATCCCGGGGTGGGGCGAATAGCATTCTAATCATCCCAGGGTGGAACGAATAAGGAGCAGGGTGCTTGAAAGGTGCCAAATTGACCTCTGACCTTCCAAAACTACTTTGGGAGTGGTTAGGACCACTGTTTAACCTCTTGGGGCTGCCCTAGGGGCTGTGTATGCCAATTCGGTCAGTGCTTGTAGCCACATAATCAGATTGGTGTTGTTTTGGTGTCTACAGATGCCCCTTTTTGGGATGCGCTGTGCGTGGCACAGTGTTGAGCAAAAATAGATAACCAAAGCACTTAATGATTAGGGTTTCTCAGTAACCTAACCAAATTTTGATGCCCCAAGTATGGAAAGGGCACGCATTCTTGAATCCTTGCTTCTAACGAGCTAAGGAGCTTAATTCAAGTGTTAACCTTTTTCGGTGAGGTGTTACTTGATCTTGGACATTGTTCAATCATGAATAGGCAAAGGGCGCAACCTTTTGTCTATGGGAACCTTGAGTTCATGATTCTAGAATGCCAAGTGTTTGATCAGCTTGTGATTATTGCTTGTTTGCTGCCCCAAGCAGGAGCGTGATTGTCTTTGTCAATGATTCTTTGAATGCATGCCATTTCCTTGATTGGGTGTGTATTTGTTGATTGGTGACTAAGTGTGACTACCCCCTCAAGCGACGAATCGATGAGGGAATGACCGAAATGAGAAAAGTGATGAGTCGCTTGACCCAAGATGACTTTTGTAAGGGTGCCTTCAGTTGTTTTCCATTGAATGCTTATGCAGTTTCCCAACAATCGGACCTATTTTTGGTGGGTTTTAACCCTTTTTGTGACGCTTATTGGGGCTGAAATTGTCAAAAATTCGTCCTCCCGTGGAGCGGTCCGGCTATGGTAGCCTTATTAGGGAGTAGGATATTGATAATTTGTGGCCCCGACATCAGTTTTGTATGCCAAGAATGTCAGGCGCAAAGGCGCCTTTGTTCGGCAATTTTATTATTGTTTTTTGGTGGGTTTTGACCCTTTTTGTGACGCCTTTTGGGGATGAAATTGTCAAAAATCCGTCCTCCCGTGGAGCGGTCCGGATATGGTAGCCTTATTAGGGAGTAGGATAGTCATGATTTGTGACCCCAATATCAGTTTTGTATGCCATGAATCGTAGGCGCAAAGGTGCCTTTGTTCGGCAATTTTATTATTGTTTTTTGGTGGGTTTTGACCCTTTTTGTGACGCCTTTTGGGGATGAAATTGTCGAAAATCCGTCCTCCCGTGGAGCGGTCCGGCTATGGTAGCCTTCTTAGGGAGTAGGATAGTGATGATTTGTGACCCCAATATTAGTTTTGGATGCCATGAATCGTAGGCGCAAAGGTGCCTTTGTTTGGCAATTTTATTATTGTTTTTTGGTGGGTTTTGACCCTTTTTGTGATGCCTTTTGGGGATGAAATTGTCGAAAATCCATCCTCCCGTGGAGTGGTCCAGCTATGGTAGCCTTATTAGGGAGTAGGATAGTGATAATTTGTGACCCCAACGTTGGTTTTGGATGCCATGAATCGCAGGCGCAAAGGTGCCTTTGTTCGGCAGTTTTATTGTTGTTTTTGGTGCATTTTGGATGCAGTTTTGGTTGTTTTTGATTTTCTTGCTCTGTAATCATCCCAGGGTGGGATGAATACCAGTTTTGTAATCATCCTAGGGTGGGATGAGTGCTAACTAGAGTGCTCATCCCAGGGTGGAACGATTACAGGCCTAAGAGCCTATATAAGGGCCAAAACTAGGTTTTGGGCTCATTTGCAATTGTTTTTTCTGGCGATTTGGAGTTGTGGGGAGGAGTGCTAGTTTGCGAAGCGGAGCGCTGCCAAATTTTCATGGACACCATGAGTTCAAGGACCGGATCCTCGAGTGGCGGAGCCGAGGCGAGACTGGTAGGTGCTCCTTCCTTCTTGTTTTTTGTTTGTTTTTATATGAATTTTTAAAACTCGCATTTTATCATTGTTTTTTGTCACATTAAGGTTAAAACCCTAAATGAATGTTGTGGTTTTATTTGTTTTGTTTTGTTCATCATAAGGTTAAAAAACCCTAGTTTGAATTTTTGTTGTTTTGATTTGTTTTTTTGTTCATAATTAAGGTTAAAAACCCTAGATGATTTTTGTGTTTTAATTTGTTTTTTTTTGTGTTCATAATAAGGTTAAAAACCCTAGATGATTTTTTTGTTTTAATTTGTTTTTTTTTGTGTTCATAATAAGGTTAAAAACCCTAGATGATTTTTTTGTTTTTATTTGTTTTTTTGTTGTTCATAATAAGGTTAAAAACCCTAGTATGATTTTTTTGTTGTTTTGATTTTTTTGTTTACACTTAAGGTTAAAAACCCTAGTATAGTTTTAATGTTTTTGTTTGATTTTTTTGTCCACACTTAAGGTTAAAAACCCTAGTATGATTTTGTTTGTTTTATTTGATTTTTTGTTCACACTTAAGGTTAAAAACCCTAGGTTGAATTTGTTTTATTGTATTTTTTTTGTTCTTGATTGTACAGTTTAGTTGATTGATCTGTACTTTGGTTGTATAGTTCTGTACTTTTGTTTTTATGTACATTGTTTGTCGTTTGTACAATTTATTTGAATGTTTTTGTTTAAATTAAGGTTGAAACCCTAATTTGTTTTTTGTTGTTTTATTGTTTTTGTGTACACTATTGTACATTTGTTTTGTTGTCATGTTTTAATGTTTTTGTGTTGTTTTTTTTTTCAGGTTGTGAAGAGTCGGTATCATTAGCCGATGGTATTTTTTGATGCTCGGGATGCGTTGACTGTTGTGGATTGGGAGTGGCTTGATGCCCTTGGGCTCAAGCAGGTGACACGGTTGGAGCCTGTGGTGGGGGATCGGGCATATCTGACTGCCTTGATCAATTTGTGGGATCCCCGCACCAACACCTTTCATCTCCCAATAGGGGAGATGATAGTGACTCTGGAGGACGTGTATCGGATTCTATGGATTTTGATAGACGGGCTGCCCATTTGGATGACTCCTCATGATCAGTAGACGGTGGTGCTGACACGGTGCTTTGGGCATGCGATGGAGATGGGGGTGGATAGGGCGATGGAGAGGGCAGAGGGGGACTGCCTGATTGGTGGGATTCTGGTGCGGTGGTGGTTTGAGAAGGGCATGTTAGGGGTGAGGCATGCTCTGATGATGACCCTCATCTCTAATATGCTGCTTCCCGACTCCTCAGGTGTGAGGTTCCCTTGGAACCTCCTTGAGGTGGTGTTCATATTGGTGGAGTGTCCGATAGTAGCGCCACTTATTATGAGGTGGGGTCAGACACTATTGGCATAGCTATATGATGAGTTGTACGAGGTCCGTTGTCGGAGGCGAAAGGGGATTGGGTGCAGCTATCTTTTGCAGTGCTGGGGGTGGTAGCACATAGCTGTGGAGCGGTCGTAGGGGTTGCCTTGGACCACTCGAGGAGAGATGGTGGATAGGGAGATTGGGTATGCTGCTCTATGGCGGAGGTCAAAGGAGCAGGGGCAGAGTCGATGGTGGGCAGGTGTCGTAGGGCACTATACTGATGCCTTCTCTCGTCTTGCTCTAGGGGAGGTGTTCTAGCGGCCATACCGGGACTGTCCAGCCTGGCTTGAGGTTGGAGAGTGGCTTCGATGGGTGCGTAGGGGGAGATGGTTGATCGGGCGACATGGGATAGAGTAGGAGTACTTCTCGTATGTCCGGGTGACTCGACAGTTTGGGGTGCACCAGGGATTGCCTGGTGAGCCCTTGATCTATCGACGTCGGGGCGATGAGAGGACTCTAGCCTAGACGATTATTGAGCCATTAGGTGAGGAGTCTGATGTAGTGATTGATGTCCTCGATATGGACAATGTCGGGGTGACTACAGAGTATGACCAGTGGTGGACGATGCTACGATGGCAGGGTGAGGGGCCTCTAGGAGGTCCGGATGCGGTAGTAGCAGGTGGTGGGGTTGCGGAGGCACCGAGGGAGGGTTGGGGGGCTCCGCTCGATGATGCGGATATGGTGGAGGTTGATGACTTGACTGGGGATGATTTAGGGGTTCTGGAGCAGTCGGATACATAGGACGTCCCAGAGTAGTGGGTGCCGGAGCGAGCATGCCATCCCGGAGATGCCCATGCCTCAAGCGAGTCCCAGGGGATATGGAGGCTAGGTTTCATGCTGAGATAGCATGATTGGAGGACCTACTATGGAGATGGGATGAGGAGCACAATGTTGAGAGGGATCACCTACGGGCTCAGTTGGCGTAGCGGGATGACGCATTGGCTACGTACCATCGATGGGATGTGGAGTGGGGTCGATGTCGGGTGGAGTTGGAGGTCGAGATTATCCACCTCGATGGGCAGTTACTTGAGCTCATTGGAGGTGGATCATTGCACCGTACGAGAGGCAATGAGACTAAGCAGTCAACATCCTCTCATCGTAGGCGGTTGGGTGAGGGTAGCGCTAGTGGGCATGATGCGGGGGTTGGCAGCAGCTGCCCTGAGAGGTCCCATAGGACCCACACCACTGGGGTAGTTCCAGTCACACCGATCCTGCGTGATCATGGTGGCCGACTCCCTAGGCTTGGGGTTTTTGAGTTTTTGATTTTTTTGTGAGGTCAGAGGACCGACTTATTGTAGCTTACGGGCATTTTTGACCTAATATATACATGACTCTCTTTTTGATTATACACTTGTCATGATTTATCATTTATTTTATGCACATTTATTTACGTTGATGTATGCATGTGTTATTATGAATGCGACTGTTTCTAATTATATGATGTATGCATATGGAATGGATGAAATGATTTGTTGATAACTTGGCGGTGGCACCATAGACTGTATAGGATTTACTGGCTTTCTGTACTATGTGATTGCTTTGTGGAATGACTTTGCATGTGTAATATTTTTTTTGTTTGTATTTTTTGATGGTGATGTAAGAATGGAATGTACCACAGGTGTTCTAGAATGTAGTTAAGGTTTTTTCGAGACTCGGATGTTTTAACTAACTAGCCAAGACTGTACATTTATCTCACAAGACTTTTGAACAAGGTACGAATCAGACTTGAGTTTGACCAAGTTATTTCACATCCTTGTGTGTGCGATTGAATTTGTTTATGTGGTAGTTGTCAGGATACCGCCAATGCCAGATAGGTTGTCAACCAAACCTGTACTGAGGATCACCTAATTAGCTCCACTAACTCCTTTGTTGTATTTAGTAAGATTAATCTACGGTGCAATCTAGGATACCATAAGCTAGCTCATCCACATGCAAACATTGATCTGTACATAGTTTAATGCGATAGATATATCGTCATGCGGGAGGTTTGCCGCCAATGACTAGCAGGCTATCCACCAAACCGGTACTGAGGATCACCTCATGACCTTTCGAATGCTGAGAGTTCCAGGGATTCAAGTTCGACTCCCTTATTTTCTTTACTTTTATTGGGATACTTGCTCTCGTATGTAGTGATAAAAATCATTGTTTATTTTTATTTTTTTCTTTTGAGCAAGGGATTGGAATTTTGAGTGATGAGAATCACTATTTCTTGTGCTTTTTGATGTATGCACCTTGTGTGGGTTTTGATGTCAAACTTTGGAGTTTGTACTTTGAATTTTTGCAATTTTTTTGGATATTTGCAACTTTTTGAGAATTTGGGATGCTTGGGGAATTGGGTAGGGAAGATGCTTGTCCTTTTGCCAACTCTCGAAGCATTCTTGGGGTCATTCGCACAGGGGGATGAGCGAGATAACCTTTTCACTATATGGTATCCTAGATTGCTTTGCAGGTTTCATCTTTCGTTCACACAACTTGGGAATTTTTTATGTGTTTTAACTTGTGTTGGGATGCGACGTAACAAGGTGTGATCCAAGTAAAACTCTACCTTTGTAAAAATCTGTCTGACTTTGTACAGTTTTTGGCTAGAAATCTAAAGACAACTGAATGACGAAAGCCCTGGATACATTAGAAGACAACTGATTATGATATGGTGAAAAATGTGGATGGCGTTTATTTTTGCTGGACTATTTACAAAGTGGAAAAATGCGGAAAATGATGGAATTGCCGAGTAATTACAGTCTATGGTGCATTTGACTTGTATGACCAACAAATATGCAATGTATGTTTGCGATGCCTAATGCAACTTATTTTTTTTTGTGTTTTGATTTTTAAGAGTATGCATGGAAGTGAGATGCAATTTTTTTTTTATTTTTTATTATTTTATTGTTTTTGAAAATTCGTTATGGTTGGTTTATCCCGAGTGGGTGCGGACCAAGTGATTCTTTCGAATCCTTGGAGGTTTTGACCAAAGGGATTATAGATACCTTTGGGGCATTTTGGGTGACCAAGCGGTTGTGGGAACCCTTGGGGCTTTTGGTTTGACCAAAGGGTTTATAGATACCTTTGGGGCATTTTGGGGTGACCAAGCGATTATGGGAATCCTTGGAGCTTTTGGTTTGACAAAGGGATTATGGGCACCTTTGGGGCTTTTTGGGTTGACCAAGCGATTATGGGAATCCTTGGAGCTTTTGGTTTGACCAAAGGGATTATGGGCACCTTTGGGGCATTTTGGGTTGACCAAGCGATTATGGGAATCCTTGGAGCTTTTGGTTTGACCAAAGGGATTATGGTTACCTTTGGGGCATTTTTGGGTTGACCAAGCGATTATGGGAATCCTTGGAGCTTTTGGTTTGACCAAAGGGGTTATGGACACCTTTGGGGCATTTTTGGGGTTGACCAAGCGATTATGGGAATCCTTGGAGCTTTTGGTTTGACCAAAGGGATTATGGTTACCTTTGGGGCATTTTTGGGTTGACCAAGCGATTGTGGGAATCCTTGGAGCTTTTTGGGTTGACCAAAGGGATTATGGGCACCTTTGGGGCATTTTTGGGTTGACCAAGCGATTGTGGGAATCCTTGGAGCTTTTTGGGGTGGGCCATGGCTCTTTTAAATGTGGAATGGCCTCAAATGATTGATGTTCAAGGGTTCTAGTTCCTTGATTCCTTCAAGAGAGGCTAGCCGGTATGTTCCAGGTCCTATTTTACTGTCAATTACATAAGGACCTAACCAGTTTGCCGTGAACTTGTCCCTTAGATGGGGTGGCAAGTTAGAATTTTGTTGGTTCTCTTTTAAGACCAAGTCACCAACCTGAAAGTCCCTCAGGTGAACTTTCATGTTGTATGCTTTCTTAAGTCGCTCTTGATAGATACGTAAATGCTCGAGAGCATTGATGCGTCGTTCATCGAGCAACGTAAGCTGGTCTAACCGGGCTTGTCGCACAGTGTCATCATCGATGAACTCTTGCATTGATATGCGTAGGGAAGGTATTTCCAACTCGAGAGGCATGACTGCCTCGGAGCCATACACCAGCGAAAATGGAGTTGCCCCAGTGGGCGTCCGAATGCTAGTGCGATAAGCCCATAGAGCAAGTGGGATTTGAATGTGCCAATCCTTATGACTATCTATGACAGTATTTTTAAGGATGGCAACTAGCATTTTGTTTGACGCCTCTGCTTGCCCATTTGCCTACGGATAATAGGGTGTTGAAAAACTATGCTAAATTTTGTACTTTGTTGTCAAAGCATGCACATATTTGTTCTTAAATGACGTCCCATTATCCGAGATGATCTTGGATGGAATACCAAAATGACATATGATGTTATGTAGAATAAACTCCGCAATGCGGGGTCCAGTCGTAGAGGTAAGCGGAATTGCTTCCACCCACTTGGTGAAGTACTCTATGGCCGTTATGATGAACGTGTGATGGCTTTGACGATGCAAGGGAGATCTTTTCGATTAGATCTAAGCCCCACTACTGAAAATGGCCAAGCCGATTGGATCGACTGCAAGGCTTGAGAAGGTACGTGTGTCAAGTTAGCATGGTGTTGACACTTCACGCACTTCCTCACATACGCGCAACAATCTCGCTCTAAAGATGGCCAATAATAGCCCATGCGAAGGATGCGCTTTGCGATGGCCATACTGCTGAAGTGGCCACCACATGTACCATCGTGCGCTTGGGTGATCGCCCAAGTGGACTCCTACTGGTCCAAGCAATGGAGGAGGATCCCTTCGTAGCTTCGATGGTACAAAATGTCTCCTAGCAAGACATGTTTTGCCGCTTTCTATTTGAATGATATTTTTGTGGCATGCGACAATCCAAGTGGGAGGCTACCTAACTTGAGGTAGTCTCTTATGGGTGTGTACCAATCCTGCTGATCAAAAACCTTGATGGTATGAATGACCAATCCCTCTTGAAGTTCATCCCTAGCAAAAGCTGAGTGGGAAAGAACTTGTAAGAATAGCGTTGTGTTGCTATTAAGAGGGGTTGGGGAGAACAAGGACCCCTAGTTGGCATGATTCAGACTATCATGGATTCGAGAGAACCTATCTTGAGATGGTTCAATCTGGATCAGGTGGATTCCTGGCATTATGTCGAGCTTGCATGCTCCATCATGGATTGCGATAATGTTTTGACTTGAATGGTTGTCATCTCACCAAAAGGGTCTTGCGGGATTAGTGACCCCAAGGAGGCCATAGTGTCCACAAAATGATTCGATGATCGAGGGAGTGCCTCGATGTCGTACCATTCAAGATTTGCCAGGAATTTATCCACAAGGGCTTTGTAGGCCTGTAGAACTGGGCATTTACATTGGAATACCCCTTTCACTTGGTTGACAATTAACAACGAATCACCAAAGATGTTCAAGCATTTGATGTTCATGGTGATGGTTGTCTAAAGACCTATGAGCAAGGCTTCGTATTCGACATTGTTATTGGTGCATGGGAAATCAAGTTTAAATGATAGAGGCATTGGAGCCCCTTGCGATGTGAAGAATACGATTCCCATGCCACCCCCTTGCTCACATTTAGAACCATCAAAAAATAGGGTTATGTCGGCTTGTGACTCAGGCTCATCAGAATCTGGCGATTCTGAGACATGGAAGACCCCATCATCGGGTAGCTCTATGGTTAGAGGTTGATCGTCTTCGAGAGGAGCCTCTGCTAGTTGATCGACGATGACTTGACCTTTGATGGACTTTTGTCCAATGAATTCGATGTCAAACTCCGTCAACAACATGATCCATTTTGTACTTCGCGCTACTATGATAAGTAGACTCATCATGTACAATGGATTCTCCTTAGACACAACATACGTCGTATTGCTCAAGCATGTAATGGCATAGATTTTTGGTGGCAAATACCATTGCTAAGCATAGCTTCTCGATGTATGCATAGTTAAGTTCATAATTGACCAGGGTGCGGCTAAGATAATAATTAGCCTATTCTTTATGTAGTTCATTTTTTTGGGCTAGCATGGCGCCTAGTGCCACCTTAGTAGCTGAGATGTATAAATAGAACGACACTCCTGGTCTAGGTGGTGCCAATACTGGTGGCGAAGCCAAGTATTGTTTAATGTCATCGAAGGTCGACTGGCACTCGTCATCCCAATGAAATGCTACCCCTTTGTGTAATAATTTATTCATGGGTCGGCACTTGTCGGATAGCTGCGCTATGAAGCGCTTGATCGACATGACCTTACCCTGCAAGCTTCTGAGCTGCTTGATGGTGGTTGGGGGAAGCATTTCAAGGATTGCCTTGACTTTATTTGGATCTACCTCGATGCCTCATTTTGAGACTATGAAACCCAAGAGTTTTCTAGATGTGATGCCAAATACGCACTTCTTGGGGTTTAGCCTAACTTTGTGTTCAATGAGGCGATCAAGGATCTTGCGCAAGTCATCGAGATGATCTGGGCACAAAAGAGATTTGGCCAACAAATCATCCATATAATCTTCCAAAGTTTTATGCATGTGATCATGGAAGATGTATGTCATAGCACGTTGGTAGGTGGCACCAATGTTTTTAAGGCCAAAGGGCATGACCTTATAACAAAATGTCCCCCAAGGCATTGTGAACGCCGTTTTGAGTTGATCATCGGGATTGATACGAATCTGGTTGTATCCCAAGAAACCATCCATGAGGGAAAGCATTTCGTGGCCTATTGTAGCGTCTACCAATGCATCGATGCTAGGCAAGGGGAAATCATCCTTGGGACTCGCTTTGTTTAGATCTCGAAAATCAGTGCATATGCGAATCCTCCCGTCCAACTTCTTGATGGGTACCATGTTGGACAACCATGGTGGGTAATCCATGTAGATGACAAACTGTGCATCCAACAACTTTTGTAGCTCATATTTGACCATTAAGGCCACTATTGGGTGCATCTTACATAGCTTTTGCTTGACTGGCTTGACTGTCGGATCAAGCGTTAGATTATGCATGACTAGCTACGGGTCTAGCCCCGACATGTCTTTGTAGGACCATGCAAAAACCTCCTTCTTCTCTTTGAGAAGGGTAATGTAATCAGCTTGCTCTTCAAGGGATAGACTTACCCCCAACTTGATGATTTGCAGATTCATTGGATCAGAGCCGATGTCTACGTCAGTCGTCTCTTCGATTGACATGTGGGACCCGTCCTCCAACTGGTGTGGAGTTGGGATCAGGTGGATATCATTTGCTAAATTTAGATCTACGTTTGGAACGTCGGGTTCCTCTTCAGCATGGAAGATATCCTGAGTTGGTCCTAGGGTGAAATGAAGCATCTCACCGTAAGGCCAGTACTCTGATGGAGATGGTGGTGAGTTAGCATGATCCTAGTCTATGGCATCTAGGTTTAGATACAATGGTCATGTTGGATCGGCTGGATTGTGGATGGGGGCGGTTAAGTCAATGGAGATCATGTTGATGAAGTGAATTTGGTCTCCATTACTACGTGGGTGGTGACTCGGACATCCTTGGTGATCTTTGTGCTCTAGATCTAGCTCTGTGGGTATTGGCACAAATGGATCGGCCCTATGTGTGGATAGAAGGATAGGGTCTACCTTTGGCACTAATGGCTCTATAGGGTCTCCGGGTGGAAGGTGCTCTCTGTATGCTTGAAGTGGCGGATGCAACACTTGGTCCAACTGTGCTTGGTTCAAATGCCACCTATGCCTTGGCCCCATGTTTAGCTATTCAAACATGTCATCAATGTCTATGGGGTATTGTTGCTACCACATATGGTTGAGATATGCCATCTCAATCTCATCTTCATAATCGCTATCGGAGATCCATAGGCCTTCATTGGCTCCGACAACTATTTGTGGCATGTGAGGCTCGTTCTGTTCGAGCAAGTTGATTTGGTCCCATCGGGGTTGTTCCGCTCTCTGCAGGAGGACCTGATTCTCTTGGGGTGGCAATCGCTCGATTGGAGCATTCAAGGGGAACATTGCCATGAAGTTCTCCTGATAGTCATCTATGGGTGTCACTTGCGAGTGATTGCTATCGGACTCGAAAGGGTCCCAAGGTGCTACCTCATACTCTGACTCGTCTTCGGAAGATCCTTCTTGACCTTGTTTATATCCCTCTTGGAGGTAAGTTCTTGAACTTTCCCCTTTCTCGATCAAAGGGAAGGGGTTGTTGAGGTCCACAAGGTTTGTTGTTAACAATGGGAGATAATCCCCCAATGTGTATGTTGTGTTAGGATTGGCATATGGATCTTGTGCCAACCCATCCTTGTTGCCTAGCCCTAGGCCTTGCATGTTCTCTACCAAGATGTCAAGGGGCAAAGGGTGGTTGAACCCTACTCTTGATTTATCATATGGCATTTGATATCTTGGTTGGCAAAGAACACGCACTCCTTGTTCATATCTGCCCAATCCATATCCATGCCAATTACATTGGCCAAGGTATTTCAAAGCGAAGTCTGGGTTGGACAAATAGTTGACGTTCTCAGCAAAGGGCTCTTCGTCCTCTTCCTCTTGTAGGTAAGGTTCAATGCCATTATCGAGGCCCCCATATACAAAATTTGTCTGATTCGGTGGGTAGCCTAAAGGGACAATAGTGTCGATGGGGAGGCGAGGTCTCCCCATGTCCTGCATGGACTCAAGCACGGGTGTTGCCATAATGTTCCACACTAGGTATTCCCCCAGGCCCGTATTGGCCATCTCAATGGTGATCATTGGCGATGGAGGGGGAGGGAATGGGAGTTCTTCCTGAGTCCACTCCATGTTGGGTGAACCAGGCGTCTCGACTTCCATTCGGCTGGGCACCTCTTCGGTAGAGATGGTTGAGACTAATGGTGGTACCTCTTCCAAGGGCTTCTTCCCATTGTCCTTCGGTGTGGCCACCGTAGGTAGCATCATTGGTGAAGGAATAGATGATGAAGATGGGCCCGATTGGTGATTTGATGGACTTAACAGTGGGGATGTATGCGAAATCAGACCCTGTTTGGATGGATTCAACTGAAAGTCCAAATGTGTCGATGGGAGGGTCGATTGTGGCATCAGCTGCACCGTATTGCAATACTTGAAGGGCTCTAAGTCTGCTGGGACTACATGCACTTGCCCTTCGTATGTGTACTTTAGGCATTGATGGGCTATCGAAGGGACACACTTCATGTCCCTGATCCAAGGCCGGCCCAACAAGATATTGTAGGCCATCTCACCTTCTAGGATGTGGCACAATGTAGGAATAGTCTTTTGTCCCACTTGGATGGGTAGGACAATTGTGCCAACCGTCGAGCATATCACGTCATTGAATGCTCGAAGAGTATAGGTGGAGGCCACAATATGAGATGCTGGCAGCTTTAGGTGTTTCAATGCCACCATTGTGATTATATTACTGGATGAGCCAGTGTCCACCAACACCCTCTTAAATGGAATCCCGTTGACCCGTGCAATGACGTGCAGGGGTGGATCCGCCATATCACCAGTCATCGATTTTAGTTCATCTTCTCTAAAGGTGATGACTGGTTCTATACATCATTTTACATGTCCCACAAAGTTGTTGAAAGAATTTGCTTCGTGGGGCTATAGCTCGATGGCTTTGAGTATCTCCATTAGAGCCTCCCGATGGGGCAGTGATTGTTGGATGAGCTCATAGATGGAGAGCCTAGCTGATGTGGTCCTTAAACTTTGGGTAAGTTTAGTCTAAATCATGGCCACTGGTCTAGGCGAGGGAGGTTGCGTAGGGTGTTGTGGAGGTTGTGACATTGATGGAACCTCTCCTGTAGCTACAGCAGGGGTAGTTGTGTTTGGGTACCTCTTGTTCCATGTCACTATGCTTATCATCCCTACATACCCCTGCATGGGGCAGTTTTGTGTCACCTCATTTACTTGTAGAGTCTTTGCCTGTGCATCATGGGCAGGTAGGGGGTCTTTGAAGACCTCCATCTGTTGGTTGCTTGGTGCTATGGGATTATCCACCGCTAGCATTTTGTTGTCTATTAGGTCCTGCACTAAGCTTTTGAACTTCCAACATGCGTAAAGGTCATGTCCTTTCTGCCGATGAAATCTACAATATAGGTCTTCCCTATAGCCCTTGGGTTTTGGCACGTTGGGGTCTATGGGTCGACTTTCTAGCAGGTTTATCAAGTTTGCCGTGGACAAGTGGTCAAACAAGGAGTCTTTAGACTCTGTGAAGGGTGTGAATTGTCGCCTAGGGCGACACTGCTAATTTTGCTCTTGCCTATGATTTTCCTTCTCATAGCTGTCAAGAGGAACTGCCTGATAATTAGCCTTTGGGGGCTGTGTCGTCTATGTAGGCTTTGGTATGTTTATGGCAACCTGATTGACCACGATGGGTTTTAGTTGCGTGGACCCAATTTTGGCATTTTTGGGCCACTCTTTCTTGCATGGCTTGGAAATCTCACCATCCTGTATCTTGATCTCCTTAATTATTCTGGCTTGCACTAGGGCTTCCTCGAGAGTGGCATATTGCTGTAGTTGCAATAGCATGGAGATCGACCTTAGGCAACTCTTTGAGAACATTTGGGTCAGGTCGGCCATGGTAGGGAGGTAAGGTAGCCTTGAAAGCAACGTCCTCCATGGATTTCCATAAGCCACCATGGTCTCTTCCTCATACTGCTTAAGGCTAGCTAGGTCACTTAATGATGCCTTCTTCTTGGTGTTGAAGGTGAAACGTTCGAGGAACGCATCCACTAGCTGGTCTAGGTTGCTGATGCTATGCTTCGACAACTAGGTAAACCAATCCAAGGCAGGGCCTGCGAACGTGGTTATAAATGTTCTTAGAAGCAAAGCATCATTGTCCTGAATGCCAAAGCATTGACTCAGGAATCTTGTCACATGCTCTTGGGCATCCTCATCCCCTCTAAAAATTGCCAATTGAGGCATTTTGAAGTGTTCAGGGTATGGGGGTGCCGAAGCTGAAGGATGCACAGGGTGACTGCAGAGCTGGCGTAAAGTGGGCTTTTGGGGCCCAAAAGTCTTGGTCTCCACAGACTCTAAGCGCTCTAGCAGTGCTTTGTATGCATCAGAAGATTTGATCTCTTCCTCCTTGGTTTGTTCCCATTGTGAATTACGGGGAACTTGAGGCCTATGGAGGGGTAGCCGGATAGCGCCCCCCTGCCTTGGTAGGGCATTTTAGCCCGCTCTTCTTCTTGCTCAAATTCCTCATAGGCTTCTTGAGGAGTTCCTGGGCGTGACCTATAAACATGGGTGGGTGCCCGAGGAGGGTGCCCATCATTGGTTCTGGGAGTGGTCTCCCGCTCAGGTCTAGGAGGTCTTGGAGGCAACGCTTGATAAGGTCATGGAGACCTGTCTCGTACCAAGGGGTTATGCCTCTCATAAAGCTCTATCTTATGTGTGTGAGGGGTTGGAATCCTCTCATGCACAGTGTTTTGGAGCAACTCATCCGTCTGACATTGAATGCACTCTTTGCTAAGATGGTACATGTGCTCTAACTATTGTTGATCTTGCTCAAGCTGCATGATTTGTGCTTGGCGGGTGGTATGTTTGGCAAATGCCAAGTCGATTTGTTCTGTCGTCATAGGTCTAGGAGGCCTAGATGCCTCCCCTACATATCTATCTCGATCGTAGTGATCCGAGATCTCTATAGGTCACTTCCCTCTATCGAGGTTAGCAACATTCACCCGAGGCTTTGGCCTTAGTAGGTGATCCTGATAAATAGCATGTGTGGAGGCACATTGCTCCCATGCTCGTGTATTGCTCTTGAGGAATATAGTGGTTTTCCTCATGCTCCCTTTCATATATGTGAAAGGGGTGGGTAGAGTTGGCTCACCTTGTCTAAAGAGCCTTGCGCTCTAGATTTGGCCTATTGTTTTTGACAGTAATGAGGGGTAGAGGAGGGATGATATAATCATGTGGCCCCTCCTTATGGACCTTATGTTGTTCTAGCACTTCCTCGTGTGGTGGCCACTCATAATGAGTGTCTAAGGGGGCCTTCCCGTGTATGTACTCCTCCTAAAAGGGTCTGTGTTGAATGGGAGTGCCCCTCGAAGGGGTGCCTCTATAGTCCTATTTCATCATGGTATGATGTGGACTATTTTGTGGGTCAGGCCACCAAGGTGGTATGACCAAGTCCTTGGGGCTATAACAGAGGTGACTTGTGCCTCCTTGTACACTTTTTGTCGCTTCTGCCCATGATTGGGCTTGGATACGGGTGTACACCATGGTGGTGGTTTTCTAAGGGATACATATGTTTTTATCTTCTTTACGATTTTTTATGCTACACTAAACAAAAAGGGACCACACAAACAAAGAAGTGATTATCTCATTTATAGATTAAATGTGTGCCCTAAATCTGGTTCAGTGTGTTTTGATTTTTGTTTTGAAAGCCTTGTAAAGAAAATTTTGTTGTACATGCAATATGAGGGCTCTTATGTCTCCCAAAATGGTCACCCCTTCAATATACCACTGCCAGGCCGTTATACCGAACCTCTCAATATACCCACCCTTACGTGAGGGAAACTATTGGTACGCGAGAGCATAACAGTACGTGGAACATAGGCGGTATGAAAGGGGAATCGCTCTATTTTTGACACCTACCATAGAAGACTTATCCTCATGCACTGGGAATCACCCCAGCTACACTTGGTCAGATTTCATCAGGATTTACATCTAGCAACAATCGCGATCGGGGTTATGTATGCAAAATTCAAGCCAAGGTGGTGATGAAATCCACCGTTGGTCTTGATCAAGTGTTGGGGTTTTACGACCAACTCCTTGATGTTTATATTATCCCGTGGTGTGTGTGGTTCTTTTTACTTGTGCAAAGAAAGAAAACATGCAACAAACTTCTCTATGCAAGCAAAGAAAGCAGAAAAATCATAGAAACAGAGACAAAAAATTATAGAGGATGTTCAGAAAACCTACCTCTTCTCCGCCCAAATCTAATGCCCCTGATTTTCTTCTTAGAAAATGCACAAAGAGTTAATAATCCTAGGGTGGGATGAATAATAGATCTGTATTCATCATAGGATGGGATGAATTCCTATTCGTCCCTGGGTGAAACGAATACCAGCTCTGTATTCATCACAGGGTGGCACGAGCAGTAGTCCAGCGCTTGAAGGATTAACACCTGCAAGCAAAAACATAAAATTTTGATCAGAAAATTGATCCCAAAATTAGGGGATAGGGTCCCAATGTGATCACCACTGAAAGCATGTCTACGGAAGCATAGGCGCACCGGGTGCGATGCAAACAAAAGCAGTTGTATTAACGAAACGCTAAGTGCATGAAAAATGGAAAGCGAAGCATGAATGAAACGAGATGTAAAGCAAAAACAAAGGTGTAGCCTATTTTATTAATTTTTATTATGATCAGGTTACAATACGTCTCCCCCTCATTTTCAGGGGCTCGGAGCGTTCGATACAATTTTGTTACACCAACGGATGGTGCGCTTCCCTTCGGGATCTTTCATGCCCTGGGTGGGCCAAAAATTACCGCTGCTTGCATGAATATATTCTTAGTTCCTTCCTACCCATTTTGTGTTGAGATAATATGTATATAGAAACAAAAAATGATTAATAGCACATGCGGATGGAGGGAAACATGCAATCCCCAAGGCCTCCGGTTAATGCATACATGAAATAATTAAAATAATGATCAAAACTTATCATAATGAAATGAAATTTGGACAGAAGCATGTAAACATCATCAGGGACACACTGCAAAAAGAACAGTTGAGAAATATATTGTAGATTTCTAATCGCTCCGGGGTGGGACGATTAGGACTGTCATAAAATGTCCAAAAGTGACCTCCAAAATGTCCCATCCAGAGGCCTCCAAAACACTTGCAAACTTGGGGTTAGGCAAAATGGGGCATTTTGAGATGACCCAGAAGGTCAGATTTTGTAGATTCTACCCTGATCACCCTGTATCCGAAGGTGCTCCCTGTATGTTAGTAAAAGCATAAAACAATGAAAACACAGTCAAAACAAGTCAGAATGCATTCAAAATTGAACAATAGCATATATGAGTCACCTAAAACAAGATGCAAAAGAAATAGTGAATAAATATACTATATATTTCTAATCACTCCGGGGTGGGGCGATTAGGACTACAATAGTGCGGGGGGCACCCGGGGCAGGATGCCCATCGTTTGGTGCTTGGTTTTGACACCAATCCACTTGGTATGGGTCCAAAAAATCCTAGGGGGTTGTTTCAAAAAATTGGGTGTGGGATTGTGGCCAATTGTTCAGGTTTTGGGTCTAGATTGCGCTCCTAATGTTCACCCAATAACCTCCCTTCCAAAAGAGAGATCAAGGATGTAGGAAGCACAATGAGGGTGAGGGTATAATTCGGTAGCACTCCATTGCTCCAAATTCTCCTACTCCATACTCCTTTTGGGGTGAGAAGACTCACCATTTTATAGACCTGAAGGTCTGCTTTGAATGTGCATGCAGGGGCGCCACTTGGCCATCATGCCTTGTCAGGGGAGAGAAGATTCCTCCCTGATTAAGGGCTCCATGAATGCCTCTATGACTGCCTCTTTGAGCTTTGAAATTCTCACTCACACTCCCATGCATTGAAGGTGGAGTTGAGTGGCAGATCTGGGCTGCCATTTGTCAAGGTTTGACTTTTTGCCCGTCAAACCTGCTATTTGCCCCACCCTGGAGCGATTGCTGCTAATCGTCCCGGGGTGGGGCGAATAGCATTCTAATCATCCTAGGGTGGAACGAATAAGGATCAGGGTGCTTGAAAGGTGAAAAATTGACCTCTGACCTTCCAAAACTACTTTGGGAGTGGTTAGGACCACTGTTTAACCTCTGGGGGCTGCCCTAGGGGCTGTGTATGCCAATTTGGTCAATGCTTGTCGCCACATAATCATATTGGTGCTGTTTTGGTGTCTACAAGAAATATTATATAATAAAAAATATTAACTCCACATATCCACATATGAAAAACACTCTCATACTAAAATATCAACTCTTTCACAACTAATAAATCCATACTTATAAAAATAAACATGATACTTCACTTACATAACTCAAACTTACTGACATGACACCTACTATATACTTAAATATTAAACACACCCTACTATAAATATTTTACATTCCTTGCATTATTATTGTAGGGTACCAAATAATGTAGTACTTCCAACACATACTACTAAGCAAAAATTAAATTTATTAAAAATAAGTATAACTAGACTTTTAAGAACACACTCAACATAGAATTACCAAATAGTAATAAAGGAAACTTATAACTTAAGAGAAGATATTGTGGAATGAATAACATCCCTTTTATACACCACAAAATTTTCATATCCCATTGTTAGACCATTTGTAACTACACCTTGGAGAGCTCCCTTCAAAATATCATGAATAGTATTTATCGAGTTCACAATCTCACTATAGTTTCCTAACCCGAAACATTGGATGTTATAAATATAATGCTCAATTGTAACGAGTTTGGTAAAGAATACATAGTTGTGGTCAAGAACTTGTCTCTCCTCCAACTTCATGAAAATTCTTGAGGATGTATCTGCAATTGTATTTTGAAGGACAATAAGAATTAGGTTCATAATGTGTATCCATTTCTCTTAATGATTTATAATGGAGGGACCATATTTTTATTGATTTGTAAGAGAGTTTCTTGGATATTGCTTAAAAAATCAATGATATCTCCTTCTCATTGAGATTGAACAAAATCATATTGAGAGTGCCATGAATTTTCTTGATGTTTATTCTCATCCTCAATACTATCAAGGGCAAGGAGGATAATATTGTTTCTAGTAGACCTCAAGTATTTTCTAAGATTAACCACAAATGACTTATCAAAGGTAGCATTGGCTTTCTTGGTGCTCCTAGTAATGTCCTCCTTAGTATTATTTTTACATTGTGAAAAAATTCGAGTGGAGAAGAAATTTTCTAAAGACTACCTATATTCCATGGTCATTAGCCTACCTCTAATAGTATTTGGATTATTTTCCTATATGATAGGTCTATGATGGATTTCTAAGTAGATGAGAGGGAATGGGAGGATGTATTATTATATAGATAGATATTATTTTATATTATAAATGGTGACCTATTCCTTTAAGAGTTCTACCTTGGCCATGTCCTAGGCTAAAATTTGGACCACTCTATGAATCATGGCACTCATGATTTATTATGAAATATTTGGAGGATAAATATCTTATTGAGTTGGATTATGCTTAGGAGGATCACTTTGAGGTAGACTAGGATTTATAGGAGTATTACACTCACTCTATTTGTCTCCACCAAGGGACACAGAGAAGGATAAATAAAAAAAGTAAGATTCATGGATATCTCCATTATTGATGCCAATTTATATAATAAGAAGAAAGAAATACAAATTACTAACATTAAAAGAGATAAGGATATGTAATCCATCAAAGTATGCCATAAAGAAGATTTCATAGTCTTTGGCATAGAATAAATCCCAAATATATCAATAATAGAACAATAAGAGCACAAGATATTTCTAATCCTATCACCTTCACAAGCCAAGAAAGTCATCGATACTAGTTGTCCATAAATCCTAAACAAATGCATTGAGCATGATTGCTACTAAAAATAAAAAAATGTTGAATTTCTTTTCAAATATGAAAAATAGGGAACCATATGTAAGAAAAAAAATATCCTAAACAAGCAATCAAAAACTTATTCCTTTAATTTTTAGAAAATCGATAAAACTAAAATAACATTGTCCTTATGTTGATGAAGGAATCTAAGTTGGATTATAATTTTTTGATAAAAGTTTCCATCATTTACCTATGTAGAGAAGGAAGGTATCCATACATCCAACTAATCACGTTCATCTTATTGATTCTAAGAAGTCCCATGATTGGAAGTCAGGTACAAAATAAATCCCTTTCATGATTGATGAAGACTCATATGTTTTACCAATATCTACTCTAAAACTTACCTCTACTAAATCCTTAGCTCTAAAAGAAACAAAGCGAGCTCTATGAAGGGAGATAAAACCAATCACTAAGATATCACTAAGGGAATTGAGAGAGTTATGAAATATTTGATAAAAAAAGAAGATGGAATAAGTTATTAATATGGAGAGTGAGAAGCATACACATAAACCCAAGGGGCACAAGAGGAGCCCATATCATGCAACCCTTACATCACTTCCAAAGAGTAAAAATGATCAAAAAATAGAATAGAAGATAAATATACAAACTATGAGAAAATCACACCAAAGGAGGAAAATAAATAAACAAAATCCATGACATGTGCAAGAGGATGACTTTGAAAAGAGGAAAGTCAAGAAAATAAAGACCAAAATAAGGAAACCCTATTAGAAATAAAGGAAAAGAGGGAGCATGATTAATGACAGAGATAACAAAACATAGAGAATATCAAAGCATATATAAAAGAGAAAAAACTCAAGGCTAGTGGGGCAAGACCAAGAGATAGAAATAACAACTTGGTTATAGAATCATAAATTAACATCTTTAGTCAAATTAAATAAACCTTATACTTCTTGAAAGAGAACATGATTCAACTAATGAAAACCGATAAATCATTAGATAGAATAATTTAAACTCCTCATCATGAGATATACCACTATAAAATTTATCTATTAATTGATCAATTATTTTACACCCCTTATTAGATAACTAGTATACAACCTTATTACTAAAATTATAATGATATTACAAAGGTGTTTGAAAGGGCCACATTTGGTTGAGAGCATTAAATTATTAAAATCATCAATTAAAACCTATAACATAATCCAAGAAAGGAAATATTTAACAAAGAAAAATTCCTAAAATTGGAACAAGGGAGCAATGTAGAAAGATGTAAAGCATATATTTCCCTATATTGTTATAGAATACACACTTAAATAGTCCTTAGAAGCCCCTTTTTGCATTTAGTTCCATGTGAGGACTTCACCTTGAATTGCAAGCCAAGTAAAATCCTTCATTTTGGGCTAGGACCAAAGCTTATGCCAAGATACATCAACCTCATTAGTGATAATATGGTCAATATATCTGTCATAAGCTTCTTTCACTATGTAATCACCTAAGCCAAGGAATCCCTATTGTAATTTATCTTTGTTATAATTAATATAGTGCTTGTATCCTATTAGTCTATCTATGAAATCAAACCTAACCTTGTACAAAGATTTTAGGATCTAGAAAGATCCTAGTGTCCATTTCCCATATGATATCAAGCATCCTAAATCCAATTGGTATGTACTTTATAATCCTTATTTGACATGTCCAAACTAATAAAGGATTTTTTTGATAACCAAGATAGTTTCCAAATATATACAAATTTTCCATTTTCTATCTTCTAGAAGACACCCTTTCTACTATTTTGAGCTTTATCAATGTTAGATCAAGTCTTCAAACTATTAGATAGATATTTATCTTCTAGAAGGTTAGTAGGGAGAGAGATCGAGAAAAAATTGTTAATTAGAAATGAGATATACTATTTTTTTGGAGGTTATATTTCTCCATAAAATTTCCCTAGAAGGGTCAAAATCATATAGTCACAATTATAATACCTACCCTCATAAACCTGTAAGGATGACAAACATTTTTCCAAGCCATTAAAAAATATTTTCTTGTCTATTATTCCTTCCCAAATAAAGTCTTTTTATAATTTGTTTATCTAGGGTAGGAATTTTTTACGAATCCTTATGATAGAAATCTAATAGGGAAATGGTCTATAACACAACTTTAATTAGCATGATGCACCCCACCAATGACAACTACTTTTCCTTTCAAGATGATAATTTCTTGCTAACCTTATCCTATATGGATTACCACATGCTAGTTCTCCTAGAGTTTTTAAATAGAGAAAAACCTAAGTAATTATTTGGGATGGAGGCTACCTCAAACACTAATAGTATGGATAAACCCATGTAATTCCTTTGATGAATATTAAAATAGAATACATTGAGTTTATTTTTTTAATAATCTAACAAAAAGCAAGGATTTGTGTAGAGAAAGGGTTCGATCCATCGACATTATGTTGGTTTTAGATGTTTCAAATTTATTTGTTATTATTATTAAAGGTATGATATCTCTAAAACTTGGTTAAAGATGTGTTGTGATTTTGTTTTTTGTGGATGGGATAGTATTATTTAAATTTTCCATAACTAAAAAATTAAAAAAATAAATGAAAATGAAAGAACAAACAAAGAAAGGGGTTTGTGCAAAGCAAGGGTTTGTTCTTGCATGTTTAGTAGATCAAGGGTTTGTTTTTGCATAATTGGTAGAGTGAGGGTTTGTGTAGAGCAAGAGTTTGTTCTTGTATAGTTGGTAGAGTGAGGGTTCATACAAAGAGAGGGCTTATTCTTATATGGTTGATAGAGCAAAGGTTTATGTAGAGTGAGGGTTTGTTATTACATGGTTGGAAAAGCAAGGGTTTATGCAGGGCAAGCACAATTTTTAGAGTAAGGCTTTGTGTAGACTAAGGATTTATTCTTGCATTATTGGTAGAATGAGGGTTTGTGTAGACCAAGGATTTGTGCAAAGTGAGTTTTTTCTTGCATGGTTGGCAAAGTGAGGGTTTATGTAGAGCAAGGATTTAATCCATTGATGTCATGATCATTTTAGATGTTGTAGATTAATTTCTAATAATTATTAGAGATTGAATATTCCTACCATGATCAAGCTAAATAATGAAACAAATGGGAAGGTAGACAAATCTAGAGGAGTAAAATATCATGGGCCTAGTGGTAAGATCAATCAAGGGAATGTGATAAAGGAATATGCAGAGGCAAATAATTTTTCTGAGGGTAAGAACTTCATAAGGGCATGAGTGAAAGAGAACATAAGCTAGGTAGATTGCACTTGAGGTAAGAAGAAAGTGATGGAGGAGAAATATCAATGTCTAGTTAAACCATTTAAGTCTAGTTTTGAGGGAGTTTTTTCTAAATATTCTAGATAAGATCTTAAAAAAGGTGCAACAAAAGCTTCATAATAGCATGATAGGAAAATTTATAGGCTTTTTCCCAAATATAGAACAAATAAAAAATTTTGTGTCTACCCATTAAAAATCAAAGGATGTGTTGATTTCTTCTTTATGCCAAAAGATTTTTTCTTAGCTTATTTCACAATAGAAGAGGATTGTCAACATGGTTTATTAGGAGATCCTTAGTTCCTAGGTTGAGAAGGGCTATTTTTGAAGAAATAAACCTCGATATTGAACCCCATAACAGGGAAAATAGATACAACCTTTTTTTGGGTCAGGTTTCTTGGTCTACCCCTTGAATTCTTAGAAGAGGAGGTATTTGAAAGTATAGCTAACACTTTCAAAATATTCCTAACTATTGATTATGTTACAAAGGAAATGAAAAGATATTTTTTTCCAGAATGTGTGTATTTGTTGAGTCAAGGAGAGAGTTACAAGATCACATAAAATTGATTTCCAAGTAGGAAACTTTATCTCAGGTCCTTATTTTTAAAAATGATCCCTTTAGATGCAAAATTTATGCTAAAATAAGCCATATAATAAGGAGTTGCATGAATAAAGCAAAGAGAAATATGAAGAGAAAACAAAAATTAATTTCAAATCTAAAGAGGGTATTGGTGGCAAGGTGTGGAAGAGGAAGGTTGATAACTCTAATCATATTGAAGCAAATATCCTTGTAAATATTTTCAAGAGTAGACAAGATGAAGTGTGTAAATCAGAGGTAGATCATGCTATTGATAAGGAAAAGAAAAATTTTCATGTCCATGATGGTAATAATCATATGGAAGGTAGCTAGACGTGGAATGAAATGGTAGAGAATAAAATTTGTGAAATGTAGTCAAATCTTATGGGAACAATAGAGCTTTACAAGGGAGTATACTGGAAGGGAGCATTTAAAAAAAACTAAGGTAAGGATTTAGATGCAAAACCAGTAGAGAGATGTCAAAAGCAAGTTGTATTAGAAAATTAGTCTCTAGTATATTTAGAGAATAAGGAATAACTATGGAAGGGAATTGATATCCAAGGTGATGTAGAGCCATAGGTTGTACCATGCACCTTAAGTTTTACTTCAAGATTGAAGAAAATGGAGGTGGAGAGTTCTCCCCTAAATGAGGCTATTCTAGAGGAAGATGAGGGATCTAATGTGTGAATAAATTAGAGTGCTAAAAATAATTTTGATTTGGGAGCAAAATTTGTGAAGGTAGGTAGGTTGTCTTATGTAGATAAATACAGAAAAGGATATCATCTCAAGGAAACATCAGATCTTAGATGTTGTTGGGCATAAGTCCACCATGAGAAAACATAAATGAAGTTATTATCTTGGAATATTAGGGGAATGAATATCCCTAACAAATAAAGGTTGGTTAGATCTTTGATAAAAGATAACCAACCAGATGTACTTCTTCAAGAAATAAAATTAAACTTATCAACTTGGGAAGGTGTTAAGAACAAAAGGATCTAAGTTTTTAGGTAGAATCCAAAGGGGCTTTAGGTGGAATTTTAACATTATGAAACTCAATATTATTTGATGGTTAAGAAATCTCCAAAGAAGAAAATCGGTTAACTATTATGGTAACTTCTAAATCCTCAAAAATTTCTTATCTAATTACAAATATCTATGCTCCAAATTTGAGTAAATGGAGGAATGAGATTTGAAAGGATTTGGAATAGATTGGTCAGTATGCTAAAGGGTCTAGATGGGTAGTGGATGGATATTTTAACACACCCCTAATGTTGGGAGAAAAGAAAGGAGGTTCTTAGGGCTTTTTGAATAGTATGGAAGACCTTAGTAGTTTTATTTCAAGATTTGGTCTTTTTGATATGGATCTGAATGGGGAAAATTTACCTGGACTAATAGAATATTAGGGGATAGTTTGATACAAGTGAGGTTGGATAGAATGCTTCTCTCACTAGAATGGTTTTATGGATAAGCATTCATTAGTTTCTCTACCAAGGATAGGTTCAAACCATAACCCTTTATTGTTCTATTGCAACCTAGAGGTTAGAAGAAAAAGCAATCCCTTCAAATTTGAATTCATGTGGCTACAACATCCTAATATCTATGAGAAAATGAAAAAATGGTGGAGTCACCCTATTCAAGGCTCCAAGATGTTCATTGTGGCAAGCAAGCTTAAGCATGTGAAGAAGGAGATCAAAGTTTGGAATAAGCTTATTTTTAGAAATATTTTTAGACAAAAGGAAATCTTGAGGTAGGAACTTATCTAGTTAGAGGAGGAAATTAGTAGGAATGGAATAGATGCTCAACTTTAAAGAAAGAACAAGAACTTAAATTTAATTACATAGTGTGATAGTAAAGGAAGAAACATTTTGGAAGCAAAAATCTAGAAATAAATGGCTCATAGAGGGGGATAGAAACACAAGGTTTTTTCATGTTTCTACTCTCAAGCATAGGAGTGTAGTTAAAATAACTAAAATATTATAGGATAATGAGGAGATAGCTAAGGGATAAGTCCATATTAAACAAGCAACACCTAATTATTTTAAGTCTCTATTATATAAATATGGAGAGGTGATGAGGAAGCTATGTGCAGTATATTTCAGCACCTACCAAAATTAATGACTAGAAATAAGAATGAAAGTCTTATGAGGGAAGTTAGTGAGGAAGAAGTCAAAGATGTTTTCTCTTTGGGAAAGGAAAAGGCACCAAGGCCAGATGGATTCTAGGTAGGTTTTTTAAAAATGTTTTGGCATATAGTCAAATATGATGTGGTGGTTGTAGTTCAAGAGTCTCACCTTTTAGGAAATATTATTAAGGAGTACAATAACACATTTTTGGTCTTAATTCCTAAGAAATAGGGCTTGAAAAGCTTCAAGGACTTTAGGCCAATCAGCCTCTATAATTCCATTTACAAAATCATTTCAAAGGTAATTGCGTTAAGATTGAAGATTATCCTATCGCAAATAATAACATAGTAACAAGGAGGTTTTGTAAAGGAGAGATAAATTTTAGATGGGGTTATAAATTTACATAAAAAATTGTATTCTATGGATAAATGTGAAATATAAGGTATGGTTCTCAAGTTAGATATGAATAAGGCTTATGATAGGGTTTCTTGGAGCTTCCTAGATAGAGTGCTCAATAAATTTGGCTTTAGTAGAATATGGAGAAGGTGGGTTGGTAATTGTTACTCTTGTTCAAGATTTTTAGTTATCCTTAATAGTACTTCAATGGGATTATTTGGGAGCAATATAGGATTGAGGCAAGGGGATCCCTTATCACCTTACCTTTTTATTCTTATGGTGGAAGCTTTGGGAAGATGTATTGAAGTGGCCCAAAATTCAGACGAGATAAGTGGATTGAAATATTTTGCATCTATTAGAGCCATTACCCATCAACAATTTGTTGATGACATGATTCTCCTTGGTAAATCCTCTATAGTAGAAGCTAGAGGGTTTAGAAGGATTCTCAACCTTTATGAGAAGGCGTCTCACCAAATTATTAACTTGGAAAAAGTAAAGTATTTTTTATGAACACACCCGAGGATAGACAAAGGAGAATAGCTAGAGTGTTGAGATACAATATTTTTATTCCTATTTTTATTTATATTGGTATACCAATGGTTACAGGTATATGTAATGATGATATTTGGGACCCGTTGTTGGAAAAATTTTAGTGAAAGTTGATAGGATGGAAGGGAAATCTTCCAAGTTAGGTAGGAAACTTCAACTATCAAAAAATACTCTTCAAGCCATATATGTGTATCTTCTCTCAATGTTTAAAATCTTTGGGAAGATTGCAAACATAGTGGAGAGTATTCAAAAAAGGTTCTTATAGTCAAGATTATAATAAAATGACAAACTAGATCTTGTGGCATGGGACTTAGTCTGTAGGTCTAAATCAAGTGGGGTATTAGTTCTAAGGAACATCCATAATTTGAATAAGGTCCTAGCTACAAAATTAGGATGGAGGATCATAAAAGAAGGGGATTAATTATGGACAAGAATTATAAGGGATAAGTATTTGGACAATCAATATGTAAAAAGGTTTTTGACTATCTTAGACTCTTGCAAAGGCTCATATTTATAGAATTACCATGTAGGAGGTAGATATTTCCTTTGAAGGGTGTCATATGCAAAGTAGTTATAGGAAGAAATATCCAAAATCAGGAATGAATTAGAGAAAAAATATGGTTCTTTAGTTTGTGATTACATAGAAAGGAAGGAGGGATAGGATGGAAGAAATTAATAGGAAATTTATAGAATGCAAAGGCTCTTGATAAACTCAATGATAAATTGAGAGTGTATCATGTGTGCTCATCCTCGGAGGAAGATTCCATTATTTGGGGTCATACCTTAAGGATGTTTTTAGTGTCAAATCAACCTATGATTTACTCTTGGTAGAACTGAGTGGAGGATTTTCATGGAAGAAATTATGGGGTAAGAAATCTATTCCAAAGATAGTTATTTTCCTTTGGTTAGCATCTCAAAATAAAATTTTGATTATGGATAATCTAAAAAAAAGAGGTTTCTACTTTCCTAATAGATGTTACTTATGTGAGGCTAATGAAGAATATGTGAAACACATTATGTTAGAATGTAAATACTCATTGAAGGTTCTTAATGATTTAATTATGGAAATGGGAATAAGTTGGGTCCTATTGGATAACATGTTAGATTGGCTATAATAGTAGGAAATTCCATTAAGGAGCAAAAGATTAATCATGATATGGGATCTTATTATATTTAGGGCATTTGGTTAGAGAGAAATAGAAGGTTTTTTATAGGAGAGAAAATACCAACTAGAAAAACTCAAAATATTAAAGGAGCCATTCTATATAAGGAGAAATATAAATGTGGTGAGGCAAGTATAGCCCTGAAGTGGAATCTTAAACCTTTAGAAAAAAGGGTAGTTTCTTAGAAAATTTGAAAGGCCAAGTCATTTGGCATTCCCCTAAAGAGGAATGAATGAAACTAAATTTTGATAGGGCTTTCAAAGGTAATATAAGTAAATCCATTGGAGGGGAAGTTAGCTAGAACATTAGTAGTGTTATGGTGGGGGTAGTTACTAAATATCTAGGCACTATGACTAGCCACTAGGTTGAGGCTAGAGCAACCCTTGCTAGAGTAAAGCTAGCCATAGACATAGGAGTGAAGAAGTTGGTGGTAGAGGGAGACTCTAAATATTATTAATTGCTTGAAAGAGAAAGCTAGGGTAAGCTAGAAAATATCAAGTATCATTGAGGACATGCTATAGATGTTAAAATCTCTAGATAATTTTGAAATTTTTTGCACTTATAGAGAGGGTAATAATGTGGTAAATTGGTTGGTGAATTAGGGTGCACCTAGAGAAGAGGACAAAATATGGATCCTCCTTGATAGATTTCATCCCAACATGATTTATTTGGGGGAAAAGGATCTTCATAATTTAGGTTATGATATGTAGCTATCTATAGTGTATCTATAGTGGTCTATTGTGGCAACTAGTAATCTTTTTGTTTTAAAAACTTTTTAGTTGTGTAAGAAGTAGGATGGTGGCTTACTAGTGGTTTTTATAATACTTGAATATATTTATTTTGTATTGTAAAAGGGTAAAGTCCCTTTCAAAACCTTGTATTTACCCTAATAAAAAAATATAATCAAACCAAAAGCTAGTTCATATTTGAGAAGTACGTCCTTTGTGGTTATGATTTCTTGTAAATAGGGCATTCCTGCTACCTTTGCATCATATACAAATTACTAATGAGTAAGGGTTAAGATTCAAGAAATAAATTTAATTCCTTTTAAGGATCCACATTGAGTAACCTTTGAATATATCCCTCCTAAGTTCTTCAACCATAATGATATATAGATAAGAAAAAATATGATATTCCTATCTAAGATTTCTCCTAGAGTGGATAAAACTAGTTGGAAACCCATTAACTAGGATGGAAAAGGATGGGGTGGCATATATAGATCCAATATATTTCTTCTAATATTCATTTAAAACCAAATATCTATAACATCTTGTTTAGGAATAAAACAAATTTGCACTTTAAGTTATTTTTATGACATATGCTACTCCTATATTCACATTTAAATGTAGAATATATAACATTAGCAAGGTTCTATTTTAACGATTTACCTTACAAATATTATGAGAATCATAAGATATTTCTTATCATAAAGTATGTAGTTCAAAGGTCCAAAGTAATAATATCCAATTTGAAATCAAATACTAACCATATACAATCTATTTGTCAATAATATTTGGCTAATGTCTAATGAAATTTCATCTAATGAAAGAAAAATGCATACATATCAATCCAACACAAGATTTTAAATAATGTCCAAATCCATAACTAGGAAGGTATATATATTTCTATCAACAAGGATAATAAAATAGGGCTTGACATCCTCCCTCTTGTAGGAAACTTTCTCATGGAAGTTCACTTGCAGGTGGGGTTGTCTTTCTCTAGTCAATACTATATCGTACTATGTTATATAATATTCACTATAGAAATCACCATGGAACTCTAACTTGGTTTGCTATATGGATGCTCCACTACTTGGTGCAACGACCCAACACTTGAATAACCTCCATGCATATACATCCCTTTTAGGGTTACTTGCAATTTGGTATAATTTAAAATATGATAATAATATAAGGTATATCTACATAATAAAAAAATATAAAAAACATCATGAGATCATTCTAGGCTAGGTGGCAAGGCTAGTCTATAGGTCAATAGTTCAATCCTCTCAATGTTAGAAAAAGATCCTATAAAATGAACAACTAACTTTGAACCCTTTCCATAATGAATAAGAATATAATTAGATATCACTCTAATGGGGCTATGTCTCCTGCAACATAACTCCAATTGGTATGCTTTTTTATATTTACAAGAGTTTCTAGAAATGAATGGGACTAAAAAATTACTGAATATTGCTAAATAATAAATACACACAAAGTGATGCACATAGTATATGGGGTGTCTATGGATACCAAATAGTCTCACTATCAAAGAATATATTTATACACTAACTAATGATAAAATGGTTGTTATTATGGGCTATTTATACCCAAAATACCTTTAGGTCAAGGCTAAGAAATCGACATTTAGGATTAAAATAATAAAATATTACAAAAAAATATTTTTCAAGGTCTATAAGGGCCCAAATGGTTTATATGTATAATACAATACAAAAGTCAATTATAGCCTCAAGCACCACATATTTTTACATCCCGCTTAAGTTGAATGGGTACATGGAGATATACCCTTATTTGTATCCCAATTAATGGACACTCTCCTAGACCAAGTAGCTTCTATACATACACAAAAGTAACCTTGGGAATGGCCTTGGTCAAGATATTATCTGTATTGCTAAAGGTGCAAAAATTAAAAATTGGATCAAGCATCTCATGCACATGAAATAATATCACAAAATCCATCAAAATATTAATGTGCTTGGTCTGCTAATAAAATAATATATTACAAATAAGATACATATTACTATGATTATCCCATTAAAGAGTAACTAAAAAACTTTGAGGAATTCCAATCTTCTCCAATCCATCAAAGATGCTTAATTGCTTCATAGAAAACACAATAATAAATTTCTATAGAAGACTGAGATATGGTTTATTAGCATATGGAACACCAAGAAATAGGGCCAAATACCAAATAGAACATAAGCTTGTGGTGAACCATCACTCATCCAAATCACTAACCAATCACTCATCCAAATCACAAACCATATACAAATATTGTTAGTATCAAAGGGAGCTAATTTAGTAATAAATATCCATATGATAAATCCCTCGGATGTATCTAAGAATCCTCTTGAAAGTAGTCTAATGAATCTCTAAAGGGGCCTGCATGTACCTACAATTATAGCTAATAGCAAAAGCTATATTAGGTCATGTGTGAGTGAGATAAATAATTCTGCCTATAAAAGATTGGTACAAAGTAGCATATACCAAAGAAGTCATACAATCAACCTAAATATTTAGGCCTAAAGCAAAAGTAATCTAAGAAAAATTGTAATCCTCCATCCTAAAATATTGAATAAGATCTAATGCATATTTGGCTATGAAATTGTGATGCTAGAACCTATTTGATAAATTTGAATCCCCAAAAAGTAGTATTAGAGCCCCAAATATATCATCTCAAAATTAAAATTAGGATGTGACTTCATATCCTAAATAAATGTAGGGGAGCTACTATAATGATAAGATCATAAACATAAAGAAAAATCACCAAAATCTCCCCATACTGATGTTTGATATAAAAATCATGTTTAATATGACATTGTTGAAACCTATAACTAAGAAAAAATGAGTGAATCTTCTCATACCAAGCACTATTGGAATTCACAATGTTTTATAAAAACAAATAAAATCAATCCATCCACTCAAATTTTATATAAGTGTAAAATAGGATGAAAGAGAGAAAGATATGGTGGGCATTCATAGGCACCATAAATAATTACTATGTATAGATAAAATTACATAATATTCAAATGGTCAAATGAGGAGTGGGAGAGGGTATCTATACCAATACCAAAACCCCAATTACATAATAAATTTTAACCTGAGCTGACATAACAAAAGTGATTTAAGTTATTTATAAGTTATGAAAATAGTTGAACCATAGCAAGGTTAACCATGCCCCATAGGTATTACATACTAAAATATTAAAAAATAATTAATACATTGTACAATAAAATTCCCTTGGTCCTATCTAATACATCACACAATGTTGGCTCTTGGCCATGAATCAAATTATAATTTCAACATCCCCTTTAATTTGAACTAAGGGGTAAAGGAGAGGATAATAGTGATAATAATATCTTCCCCCCCTAATGGGTGCTCTAGTAGACCTTTGAATTTTAAGGTAGACTCATTTGGATCCTATCCATCATCTAAAATATGCTACTACAAAAATATTTCTTACACAAGAGTCTCCTTATACTTGATCGTCATCACTACTACCACTAGTAGACACTCTAACACATCCAAAAAATCATTTTTGCTAGGACTTCAAATGAAGAAAATTTAAAATCACCACCTATTTTAAATATAATATCATTCAATATTTTATTATCACATAAGTTGTCTTGAAGGCACACAAATTTTCTATTAATGACATACATCACCTTATTTGAAGACTTTCTCTTGTTTATGGGCCACATGATGAGGCTTTGCATGAACCTACTTAAAATAAGAGCTATAAAAAACTCCCATGAGTACCTGGACAATGAATAAAAGTAATAGATCATGAAATATTAGATATTCATGAATAACATAAACAAATTTCATAAAAAATGAAGAGGGATTGATTAAAGCACATCCTAAATAATTTTCTTGCAAGCCATCAAAAGATTCAAAATCTACTACAATTATCACAAGTCTATATGTATCTCTCAAAAAATTAGGCCAAATATTTTGATTACATGGAAGAAAGTAAATCCATCCTTTCAAACTAGGGTAATAGGTCTTAAGGACTATTATACACAATTTGGACCCAAATACAGGAACAAGTCCATAGACTAATACCACTAATGTATAGAGCTCAAAAAATGATGTGATTTAAAAAAGGCTCAAAATGCTTTCATATGCAAAAGTCGTGGACTCCAAGATTTTTGCCCTAATAGCCCTCAAAAAAATAAAAATTAAAGGCTCAAAGCTCAGAATTGCATTGTCCAATCGCTAATGCTTTCCACTTATATTTTATCACTTCAACATTTATTTTCCAATGCAATTCTAATAGATGTCTTTCTCTAATTAAAGGAACACATTTAATTATTAAAAAAAATTGTGGTATGCTATAGTGCCACTTTAGTTTCCATGTAAATCAAATATCCACATCATTTAGAGTAATTCAATATGATGTTGGATGAGAATCAACCTTAGCTTGACTATTACCAAAGACAATCACACTAACTAGCCAACCAATGCATCCAAAAATTAATAAATGCCACTTTATTTTCAAGAAGCTACACAAATTTTCTTCAACAATAAAATGGAGTTGATGAGTCTTGAACTTGAGACTTAGGACTCTTGAATTAGACACACTAACTAGTGAAGTAATCTGAGTAGATATTTCAATGGTGTCAACACCTTTGTAAAGCACACTACACATCACTAAATTTAATTAAAAAATGGGAGGCCAAGATATTTGAACCTACGATATCCTCTTCCTTACACCATAACCAAGGCCGTATTAATTAAGTCACCATACTGTCCACTTGTAAACATAGAATATTCCATGCAATTCAATCCTAGGTTAAAAAAACATAGCACCTTTACTACACTCTAATAACCATTTTGTCATACCTTGTAATGATGTCAAGGGGTACACATCCTTCATAGAGAGAGACAACATGCCAATAACATGCTAATTTTATCCGTAGAGCACATACATGATGAAAATAGGTCATGCATGGGAAAAGAAAGGGCATGAATTTCAAATTCAAATTTGTGTTATAGAAATCACCTTACAAGCATGAAAAAAAATTGGTGTGCAAACGTCAATAAAGATGAGTGGGAGACATACAAAAGTATTGAAGCATTAATAAAAGAGTGGATAAAATATGGAAAGAAAGTATGTTACTACCTTTTATGCTGAGCCCGCTTATGAGGACTTGAAGAAGAAAAAATCATCCCAAATATTTGAAGAAAATTCGTAGGCACTAAGAAGGTTCTCTATGTGACCAAGCAACACTTCTCCATACCCACTTTTATACCATGTTGAAAATCATAATAATTTCTAGAAATTAATAGAAGCAATTTGTCCACTCAAATATTATATAGAAAGTGTAAAATAGGACAAATGAGAGAAAGATATGGTGGGAATCCATAGGCACCATAAATGATCAGTATATTCATAGGTAAAATTACACAACACTCTAATGATAAAATTAGGAGTGAGAGGGGGGTATTTATACCAATACCAATACCAAAATTACATAATAATTTTTAACCTAAGCCAACATAACAAGAGGGCTTTAGGTTAATTACAAGTTATAAAAGGGTTTAACCATAGTGGGGTTAACTATTGCCCATATGGATTACTTAATAAAATATTGTAAAATAATTAATACTTTGTATAATGAAATTCACTTAGGCCTATCCAATATATTGTAAAATATTGGATCTTGGCCATGAATTGGATTATAATTTTAACAAGCATGAAGTGTCTTATTAAGTCTATATAAGGACCTAGTAAATATATAAACTAGACGAGTAGGGAACTTAGGTTCAAAGCTAGGTGGTTGCTAAACATAGATCTCATCCTAAAGCTCATTATTTAGGAAGATATACTTCACATCCATATGATGTACCTTCTATCCATATAAGGCTATGATAGATAGAATCATCCTAACTGAATCCATATTAGACACTAGTGTCTCAAAATAATCAAATCCTATCTATTAAGAGAATCCCTTAGCAACAAAGCATACCTTGTGCTTCTTCACTTGACCATATAAAGTATACTTTATCCTATAAACCCATTTGCATCAAACTACATTATTCCCTTTAGGAAGTGGAACAAGCTCCCATGTACTATTCTTCACTTGTAATGGCCCATCTTGGTAGGACTACCCTTGTTGTTGATTGATGTATTGATATGTTTATATTTAATGCATGATCATATTTTGTTCTATCAAGATGAGTTGATAGTTATGATTTTAAAATTGAATTATGATAATTTTGGGGGGGGGGGGGGGGGGGGGGGGGGGGGGGGGGGGGGGGGGGGGGGGGGGGGGGGGGGGGGGGGGGGGGGGGGGGGGGGGGGGGGGGGGGGGGGGGGGGGGGGGGGGGGGGGGGGGGGGGGGGGGGGGGGGGGGGGGGGGGGGGGGGGGGGGGGGGGGGGGGGGGGGGGGGGGGGGGGGGGGGGGGCGGGGGGGGGGGGGGGGGGGGGGGGGGGCGGGGGGGGGGGGGGGGGCGGCGGGGGGGGGGGCGGGGGGGGGGCGGGGGGGGGGGGGGGGGGGGGGGGGGGGGGGGGGGGGGGGGGGGGGGGGGGGGGGGGGGGGGGGGGGGGGGGGGGGGGGGGGGGGGGGGGGGGGGCGGGGGGGGGGGGGGGGGGGGGGGGGGGGGGGGGGGGCGGGGGGGGGGGGGGGGGGGGGGGGGGGGGGGGGGGGGGGGGGGGGGGGGGGGGGGGGGGGGGGGCGGGGGGGGGGGGGGGGGGGGGGGGGGGGGGGCGCGGGGGGGGGGGGGGGGGGGGGGGGGGGGGGGGGGGGGGGGGGGGGGGGGGGGCGGGGGGGGGCGGGGGGCGGGGGGGGGGGGGGGGGGGGGGGGGGGGGGGGGGGGGGGGGGGGGGGGGGGGGGGGGGGGGGGGGGGGGGGGGGGGGGGGGGGGGGGGGGGGGGGGGGGGGGGGGGGGGGGGGGGGGGGGGGGGGGGGGGGGGGGGGGGGGGGGGGGGGGGGGGGGGGGGGGGGGGGGGGGGGGGGGGGGGGGGGGGGGGGGGGGGGGGGGGGGGGGGGGGGGGGGGGGGGGGGGGGGGGGGGGGGGGGGGGGGGGGGGGGGGGGCGGCGGGGGGGCGGGGGGGGGGGGGGGGGGGGGCCCGGGGGGGGGCGGGGGCGGGGGGGGGGGGGGGGGGCGGGGGGGGGGGGGGGGGGGGGGGGGGGCGGGGGGGGGGGGGGGGGGGGGGGGCGGGGGGGGGGGGCGGGGGGGGGGGGGGGGGGGGGGGCGGGGGGGGGCGGCGGGGGGGGGGGGGGGGGGGGGGGGGGGGGGGGGGGGGGGGGGGGGGGGGCGGGGGGGGGCGGGGGGGGGGGGGGGGGGGGGGAGGGGGGGGGGGGGGGGGGGGGGGGGGGGGGGGGGGGGGGGGGGGGGGTGGGGGGTTTTAATATGGTATTGCTGATGAATTTTGTGGTTGTAGGACCAGGTACTCTCATGGGTGGATTGGTATGGGACAACCACTAGATTTGAGAGAAATGGGAAATGATGGATGATTTCTCATTGACACCCACAAGGGTAAAACCCTCATATAGATGCATTTTCATATGCGTATATTTTATTTAAAAATGAACCATTGAGCAAGGAGGTTGCTATAAAAGCAAAAAAGCCCTTACCTTGTGCTTAGGGGATCCTTTCCTAGGTGGGTGATAACCTTGTAGTTATCATAAAGCCTCTTTCTTAAGGAAAAATATTTTTTGTGCATATTTTTGATTTGCATCTTAGTTCGGGCAAGGATGATTTTAGGAAGTGCCCTTGTGTTGTTGCATGTGTTATGAAGTATGGAATTTTTTTGGTTAATGATTTATTAAATAAGATATTAATAATAATGATAGTATTATTAATACTTAAAATATTAAATATCAATGTTAATAGTTAAATATTAATATTCAATATTAGTTAACTTAATTCTATGAAGTGAGTAATTAGTTTAGTTATTATTATCTTGTTTTTCTTTTTATATATATAAATATATTATGCTAATGTTAGTAATTAACACTAGCATTAGAAAGTAATATTAATTCACGAGATGAGTGAATGATTTAATTATTAAAGCTTACTTTCAAAATGTTAGTTAATGTTCATCTTAATAGGTTAAACTATATAAAAGTAAATATGAATAAAGTTCATATTTTAATAATTTTGGAAAGTTATAAAGTGGCATTAGCTCAACCAGTTAGATTCCTCAACATTCAAGGAGGAGACCAAGGTTCAAATCTTACCAAGTGATACATGGATAATATCCAAGCTTTGTTGTAATACCACTATGTGGTGATGATATAATATGTTGGGGCATTTTTCAATCCAATATAATCAATTGAAAACATAATATTGGAAAGTTGGTAACGTTGGAAAAGATGGTAAATTTTTTGTAATAAAAAATTGAACCACTACCCTATTTGCATAACGGGTTGGCAAAAGAGGATGGGTGGCAGGTATGCATTGCGAGGAATGAAGAAGCCACTTCCAACCCTTGATCTCCATTTTTTTCCTCCAAGTATTATTTGATCTTTGGCTACCAAGTTTTTGGGGACTTTTTTGCTAGCTAGAAGGAAGATCTAGAAGGAGAAATATTGGAGTTTCTATGAAGGTAGTTTTATTTTGGTTGTATGTTTGATATGCTAGATTTTAACTCTTGATCTTGCTTGAATTCAAATCCTTGTTTGCTGAATGTAGTGAGAAACTATTATGTTTGTCTTCTTTACGTTTCCTTTTGTGTCATCAAGGTTTCTTAGCTTCTTCCCATTCCAAAATTTTCCAATTTAATATTTTGTGCTTAAGTTATTTGAGTAAGCATTTGTGTTCCAGTGGTGCTACAAGAACATGCCTTCAGATGTGGTCGTCAGTGCTTGAAGGCCATGGGTAAATGTAGCACAAGTCATTTGCCTCGGTTTTAAATAAGGACCCTTATCTAACCTACATCAATGTCCTTCAAGAAACACTCAAAATCATAGGCATATATTCAATTAGGAGTTTTGAGTGGTATTTTTGTCCTACTATGTAGATAGACCTTAGCTCAAGTTAAATATTTTCATCCTATGGTAGATTTTTTATTTTGGGCTTGCTCATGACTTTATCTTACAACAAAACTACTGTGCTTTAATCTTTTCCAGTGCTTTAGAACTTAGAATAATAGATATATATATTATATGAGTAGTTCGGTCTTCATTAAGTTGATATGCTTATTGCCAAAATTTGGAGCCTTTTGTTAGTTCGTAACCTGGACAAAATTTTGATGAATGTTATCTTTCCAACTCCATTAACATTGGATTTTTTTGAATTGATGTTGGAGTTAATTTAAATGAAATTTTCAATTGATTGCTTGATGCGTGTCTTTGTTTCTAGAAGAGTTTAATTTATTTAGTTTAAATATTGCTTGATGTTGGTCTCCATTTTCAAAAGAGTTCAATTTATTTAGATTAAATATTACTTGATGTTGATCTTCATTTTTGAAAGAGTTTAATAGATTAAATGACACTTCATTTGATTTCTTGATGCTGGCCTTCATTTCCAAAAGAGTTAATGAAATTTCATTGAATTGCTTAGGTGGTAAATGGATAGGCTTTGTGTTAGTTTGATTCTGTTGAAGCTTTCTAATATTTCTTTTGCCTCTATATTCTTTGTATTTTATTTTTGGGCTTGGAAGGTTGTTAACTTGTGCTTAGGAAATGTGCCATTATCCTTTTGTTCCCTACTTCACCAAAGGATGAATGTTCTTGTCTCTTCTCATTGAATTATCATTGTCTAAAGCTAGTTATAAATATTAGAATTTTCCTAAATCTAAATCATATAAACTGAGTGTAACCATCATTTTCATAGAGTTATCCGGTCAGCTAAACTTGGATGAATAAACTTCACATCTTAAGGTTAAATTCTTGAAGCAAAGGATGAAGCCAATGCCCATGAGAGTAGGGCAAACCTTTCAACATAATAAATTAATAACATAATTATTTTGATAAATTTTGTTATTTTAATTAAATAATGTGTTTCTTTATTTATCAATTAATTATGTAATTAATTAATAGTTCTAGGGATGAAACTATTAGTAAATATTGAAGAATATGTTTGTTTATTTATTAATTAATCATGCAATTTAATTAGTAGTTTTAGGGATAAAACTATTAGTTAATATTGAAGACTTTGTATTATTAATATTTATTAAATAATGTGTTTGTTTATTTATTAATTAATCATGTAATTAGTTAGTAGTTTTATTATGGGATGAAACTATTAATTAATATTGAAGACTTTAGTCTTATTAATATTGATTAAGCAATATTCGATATTAAGTTATGGAAAATAAAGATTATAATTTGGTTTATTAGTGAAGTAATGTTCCAGTGTATTGAATATATTCTAAATTTTAGGAAATAAGAAACTATTATTTTGAGGATTAAATAGTATGTTTTCTAAGAGATGGATGAGGCTTGAGCAGCTAAGGAATCCATAATCAAGAGAAGTATGAGATTCTCTCATTGTTCTTGCATAGTATTTGCTTTGCATGATGCATGTTATTGCATTATTGTATGTTTCTATTGCATAGTGCATGTTAGGCTTGCATATGCATTCAAGATATCCTGATCCCTATGCTTACATTCAAGTTTCGTTGGAGAAGACCTATCTAGTGGAAAAATTTGAGAAAGAAGATGAAACCGGGGACCATTTATATATGTATATATATGTTGAAATATAATATTGTAATTGGAAAGAGAAATACTTGAAAAGTATCTTGTGTGGAAGTTATGCTATGCAATGATTATGATGAAGGAATAGATGTCTTGTAAATATTCTTGTTATATTATCTTGATATTTGTTCAAAGAATGAAAGATGAATTAATTTTTTTTTTATGTTAAGTTCTTTGGAAATAAATCGTTAATTGTAAAATGGAAAATTTGTGTTATTGAAGAGAATGATAGAATTAAATTGATGGATTATGGTTATTATTCTCCTAGATGATGCTTTACTCTTTCATGTGTTATGTTTGGAATAAATTACCTAAAGTATTTAGTCTTTATCAATATGTTATGAGCACATTTTAATATAACACTCTATTTCTTTTGGTGAGATGGTCATAAATGTTGTTTAGGACCCTTGGGTTAGAAGGGGGTTATTTTGGGCATGTTATTAGTGCCATATTACTAATCCCTAGAGTTGAGTTGTACCCAATCCTAGTTTATTTATGGTAGTTCAACAATTCAATTAGGTAATTATGAATGACAAACCCTAGAAATGATGCTTGGGCGGTAAGATGAAGTGGATTGGAATGGGACAACTCATCAAATCATTCATAGGGTAGTATAGTGGTGGTACCTTGTGGGTGGGCAAGTGTGACCATGATCATTATTAGGTGAGTGGTAATAGTCTTAGTTAATTCCATGGTTGGCGAGGTGGATTGATATGGGGTAATCTGCCAGATCATTTTTAGGTTAGTATAATGGTGGTACCTTATGGGTGGACAAGTGTGATCATGATCATTATCAAGTGAGAGGTAATGGTATTAATTACTTCTATGGTTAGATAGAATTAACTAATCACTAAGGCATAACACCATAATAATCCTACATAGATGAATGTATGTAGGGTTTAGGGAATAGGTGTCACCTTTAAGTATTATGGGCCTTAAAGGGTAATCCCATTATCATGGTAAAGTTGTCCTATGAAGAACACAAGATTATACTGAGAGGGGGGGTGAATAGTATAAGATCACTTTTTACTTTTCTTTCCCAAATAGTATTATACAATATAATCAATGGCAATATCAATAGCAATAACCAAAGCAATGCATAAATCATCACACACAATAGAGACACCAATTTAACGTGGTTCACCCAATGTGGGCTACTCCACGGAGAAAATATTTCACTAAAATTTTCTCAATCAATCTCTTGGGAATCCTTTCCCTATTACAATGTTTATGGACCTCTATCCAAAGGAGACACCAATACCCTAATCAAGTTTGTGGATCTCTATCCATAGGAGAAATCCTTTCTCCTTAGCTCTATTTGTGATCTTCTAGAAGAACTGTTGCCCCCACTGCTCTGGATAATGGATCTCTATCCACTGAAGACACCTATCCTCACTACCCTGGATAATGGATCTCTATCCACTGGAGACTATCATCCTATATACTCTATCACCTCCAAATATCTATCTCAAATCTATACTAAAATAGTCCTTCGATCTAGCACAAATTTGCTCAATCTCTGTCTCTCGTCTAGCACAAACCTGTCCTCAAATCTGCACCAAAATTTATCCTCGAATCTATACTAAACATAGTCCTTCGGTCTAGCACAAATCTATCCTCAATATCTATCCTCTGATCTGCACTAAACACAGTCCTTCGATCTAGCACAAATCTATCCTCAAGCCTTAACAAAAAGCTTGACTCAATCTCAAATCAACTCTGTTGGATCTACCCCAAACCTTAACTCAAGGTTTGAACAAATCAATCAATCAACTCTGCTCTCAAGTCTTCTCAAAGACTTATCTCAAATATACCTTGTAAGCTTCCATAAAATCTCACACTAATCTATCCACAAGTCCTCTCTAGAACTTGTCCAAATCTTCTCTACAAGTCCTCACTAGAACTTGTCCAAATCTGCTCAATAAGTCCTCACTAGAACTTATCCAAATCTGCTCTCAATCTGTATTGTAAGCTTCCACAAAATCTCACACAAATATATCCACAAGTCTTCTCTAAGACTTACCTTAAATCTTCTCAACAAGTCCACACTAGAACTTGTCCAATCTCATAGAAATATAAAGAGAATTGTTAGAGACTCAATATGCTTCTCACTCATCACAATGCTTAATTACTTTCAATCACCTTTTAGAAACATATAGAGAATTGTTAGAGACTCAATATGCTTCACATTCACCTCAATGCTCAATCACTTTCAATCACTCTTTTGAAACATACAAAGAATTGTTAGAGACTCAATATGCTTCACATTCACAAACTCTCAATCACTTCCAATCTCTCTTTTATCATAGAAACATATATAGAATTGTTAGAGACTCAATATGTTTCACACTCATCAATACTCAACCTCTTTCTCAAATCAATTCAGAATATAGAATAATTTGTTTCATAGAACTTGAGCTATCACTTCACACATCCACTTGATTAGGCTCAACCAACTCTATTCAACCAATCACTCAATGAAATAATCCTTTCTCACAAACCCTAGTCCAAGCATATGAACACTCACTCAAAATATTTCCAACAATTCTTATCAACCAATCTCACATAACAATGATACTCATGTTCTTTTCAAACCCTAGTTCAAGTTCTTCACTCAATCAATGGCTTCAACAACAATGCTTATCAAACAAGGTTTTATCAACAACTATTCATTCCAAAAAACCTTGAAGTATTAATTCAAAACACACTCAACAATGCTTATAAAACAATCTTCACATATAGCTCAACAACTCAATAAGGAAACCTAATCAAGTCCTTTTCACTCCAAAGTTGTTTTCCAGAAAACCAATCAATCAACTCAACCAAGGAAGAATATGCCCATACCTTTTTATTTTATGGAGAATGATCTTCAACACCTGTCTCAAATATCACCACTTTATTTGCCAAGTACAAGGGTTAGATGATAAGAATTATCACCCTAACACTTTTCACAATTTACCTTAATCACAAAGATAAATTAAAATCCAAATACACCTTATTGCTCCATCTCAACAATAAATTTCAACATCATAAATTTCATCAAAAATCCCCTTTAAAATATAACACAACTTCTACTTATAACTCCTTTCTCAATATTGCATTTAAATTAAATAATTCATTTTATTACTAAATGCAATAAATCAATTTCTCTTTCCTAAGGTACAAACAATGTTACCCTAGCAACATTCACTATTTACCACTTAGGTAAATAAAAAAATTTATTTACACCTTATCCCTCCACACAAATTTGGTAAAAGTAATAATTAAAAATAAAATTATAAAAACCTTTTTTTGCCCTCTCCGCGAATTGTGGGATTCGAACTTGCACCACTTCCACTACAGCGCCTTGGCCATGGCTTCCACGCCATGTGAGCCAAGCGCTCACCTTGCTCCACTAAGGTGCAATATACGCCTTATGCCTTCGCTGCCCTTTAGAGCCTTTTGGCTCCTTTCTCCACCACGTCTCCTTGCTCCACGTAGCGCTTCGAAGGTGCTTCTCCAAACGAAATTCGCATGAGTCTTGCACCGAATATTGCAGAGGATGTTTCAAATGAATTTTCCAATGCTTTGGCTAAGGTATAAATACCTTGTGCCATCGTTCCATGCACGTCGGAGGAGGTGAGTTTATGGAGGTCGATGCTAAGGTTTTTGCATTTAAATATTTTAATTTATAAATCATTTAAATTCTTTAGAATTTAAATTTTATAAATTAATATTTAAATCTCTTAGCTTTATAAAAAGCCTTCTTAGGTTTTAATCAAAACCTTTTATTTTTGCCCATTATGGTTTTTAATAAAACCTTTTATTTGCCCACTATGGTTTTAATAAAAACCTTTATTTTTTCCACCATGGTTTTAATAAAAAACCTTTTATTTTGACCACCATGGTTTTAATAAAAACCTTTGTTTTGCTTCACATAATATTAAAAAGAATATTATGAAGCCCTTTTTCATCAACCTCTGACATTGCTTATTTTGACCTTTTGACATCACCGATGGTTCACTTCTTGGCATCAATGACAACTTCATGCCTTGACATCAATGACAACTCCATGGACTCAAAATGTCCAACAATCTCCCCCTTTGTCATTGATGGCAACCCAATAACTTTTTACCACTTCCTTGACCTTTTCATTTTGCTCCCCTTGGAAAACTGCTCCCCCGACTGAATGCTTTCTTTCAAACATAGTTTTCTCCCCTTACTCTAATCTCTCCCCCTTTGACATCAATGGCAAAGGGTCACCTTTGGGGCTCGGGGCTAAGAATGAGTCTCTTAGCTTAGCCCCTCCCCCACCTCCTCTTGAGGTGGTTAATTTTGGGGTGGGAGTATTTCTACTCCCAACAAGCACTGGTATTTACCTTTATCCTCTTTCCTTCTCATCTTATCCTTTTGATCCCTTTGACTATTCCTGTCCATGTCCATGTTCCTATTCCTATTCATATCCATATTCCTATTCCTGTTCTTATTTATATCCATATTCTTGTTCCTATTCCTTTTCCTATTCCTGTTCATATTCATGCTTGGTTCTGGAATGTCTGCTCTACACCACTTTGTTGTATGTCCATCATTATTGCACTTATAACACTTAATGTTATTATTCCTTGGAGGTGCAAATGTCTTGAGATTTCTCCTGGTGAAGCCATATCCCTTTCTGTCATGAACCCTGCAATTCATTGCCTTGTGACCAAACTGATTACATGAGTAGCAATACCCATGGAAAAGCTGCTTGTTTCTAAAATTCCCATATTCTTGTCTTTCATGTGTCCTACACTGTGAAGCCATGTGCCCAAATCTATGACATGAGAAGCATCGTCCATTGAAGAAACCTTGCCTTGACCCCATTGGTCTCTTAGTCTCTTCTACCTTGTCTTGTTTCCTGTTCCATTTGTCCCTTATTTGTGCATTGTTCCTTTCCTTTTTGAAATTTTTATTGTCCAACTTATCCTTAGAAGTCTCACTCTCTATTTTACTCTCTTGTTTTGAAGCTTCTTCTTCTTTGGTGCTTGAGCTTGACTCTCCTTTTTTTGCTTCTTGTTTCCCTTGTTCTTCTTCAAAACTAAGTCCTATTTTGGTGACTGATGATCTTTGTGCATTGATAATCCTATCCAAAGTCTTTGAATTTTTCTCAAACTTGTGTAGCTTGTCCTTAGAGCCTTTTACTTCCATCCTTAGTGAAACTATCTCATGTTCTAATTTTTCACACTCTAGATCTTTTGTCTTTAATTCTTCAACCATACCTTCTTCTATTTTCCTTGCCTCTTCAACCTTAATTTTGAAGTTAGTGAGTTCTTGTAGAAACTTTGCTTTTGCTTTCTCATCTTCTTGAGCTTGAACCCTTAATCCCGAGTTCTCCCTTTTTAATTCTTCAAGATCAACACTAAGTCTTTTACATTCTTGCTCTTTTACCTTTGACTGTTCAACCATATATTTTTCAAATCTCCTTGCCTTTTCAACCTTATCTTTCAAGTCAGAGAGATCTTGTAGAAGCTTTGTCTTACATTTCTTATCCTCTTGTATTTGAGGCTTTAATTCTAAGTTCTCCCTTTTCAAATCAACAAGTTCCTTAAGAGTGACTTCCTCCTTTTCTTTTTCTAAATTTTTCTTTTCTTTGATCTTCAATTTCTTCTATTCTCCAAAGTAGAGTTTCTTCTTCATACCTATTTTGACTGTCCCTGTTATCTTTTTATGAACCATCCTCTAGGACTTCAATTTTGAAAGTATCATCTTCATCTTCACCGCTACTAAAACCATTGCAATAACCTGCATCATGATCGAGTTGACCACAAACAAAATATTCTTCACCTTATTATGAACAATGAGCTGCAAGGTGACCTGTCTTCCTACATCTGGTACAAAACTTTATCAATCTAGTTATCTCTCCACTGCTTGATTCATCTCTTGAATCTATTTCCATTCTTCCTCCCAAAACAACAACATTGAATTCATCTTCCTTTTCTTTCATGACCATGTGTGTTCTTTTCTTCTTGTATCTCATGGTTCTACTTTTACCTTTCTTTGCCATTTGTGTTCTTGTAAGATCTTCCTTCAAGTTGTTAAACCTTTTCCGAAGGAACCAACTCTGATACCAATTGAAGAACACAAGCTTATACTAAGAGGGGTGGGTGAATAGTATAAGACCACTTTTTACTTTTCTTTCCCAAATAATATTATCCAATATAATCAATGGCAATATCAATAGCAATAACCAAAGCAATGCACAAATCATCACACATAATAGAGACACCGATTTAACGTGGTTCACCCAATGTGGGCTACTCCACGGAGAAAATATTTCACTAAAATTTTTCTCAATCAATCTCTTGGGAATCCTTTCCCTATTACAATATTTATGGACCTCTGTCCAAAGGAGACACCAATCCCCTAATCAAGTTTATGGATCTCTATCCACAAGAGAACTCTTTTCTCCTTAGCTCTGATTGGTGATCTTCTAGAAGAATTGCTACCCCCACTACTCTGGCTAATGGATCTCTATCCACTGAAGACACCTATCCTCACTACCCTAGCTAATGGATCTCTATCCACTAGAGACTATCATCCTATATACTCTATCACCTCCAAATCTCTATCTCAAATCTATACTAAATATAGTCCTTTAATATAACACAAATATCCTCAATCTCTATCTCTAGTCTGGCACAAACCTATCCTCAAATCTACACCAAAATCTATCCTCGAATCTATACTAAACATAGTCCTTCGGTCTAGCACAAATCTATCCTCAATATCTATCCTCTGATCTACACTAAACATAGTCCTTCAGTCTAGCACAAATCTATCCTCAATCTCTATCCTCAAGCCTTAACAAAAAGCTTGACTCAATCTCAAATCAACTCTGTTGGATCTACCCCAAACCTTAACTCAAGGTTTGAACAAATCAATCAATCAACTCTGCTCTCAAGTCTTCTCAAAGACTTATCTCAAATCTGCCTTGTAAGCTTCCACAAAATCTCACACTAATCTGTCCACAAGTCCTCTCTAGAACTTGTCCAAATATGCTCTACAAGTCCTCACTAGAACTTGTCCAAATCTGCTCAATAAGTCCTCACTAGGACTTATCCAAATCTACTCTCAATCTGTATTGTAAGCTTCCACAAAATCTCACACAAATCTATCCACAAGTCTTCTCTAAGACTTACCTTAAATCTGCTCAACAAGTCCACACTAGAACTTGTCCAATCTCATAGAAACATAAAGAGAATTGTTAGAGACTCAATATGCTTCTCACTCATCACAATGCTTAATTACTTTCAATCACCTTTTAGAAACATATAGAGAATTGTTAGAGACTCAATATGCTTCACATTCACCTCAATGCTCAATCACTTTCAATCACTCTTTTGAAACATACATAGAATTTTTAGAGACTCAATATGCTTCACATTCACAAAATCTCAATCACTTCCAATATCTCTTTTATCACAGAAACATATAGATAATTTTTAGAGACTCAATATGTTTCACACTCATCAATACTCAACCTCTTTCTCAAATCAATTCAGAATATAGAATAATTTGTTTCATAGAACTTGAGCTATCACTTCACACATCCACTTGACTAGGCTCAACCAACTCTATTCAACCAATCACTCAATGAAATAATCCTTTCTCACAAACCCTAGTCCAAGCATATGAACACTCACTCAAAATGTTTCCAACAATGCTTATCAACCAATCTCACATAACAATGATACTCATGTTCTTTCCAAACCCTAGTTTAAGTTCTTCACTCAATCAATGGCTTCAACAACAATGCTTATCAAACAAGGTTTTATCAACAACTCTTCATTCCAGAAAACCTTGAAGTATTAATTCAAAACACACTCAACAATGCTTATAAAACAATCTTCACATATAGCTCAACAACTCAATAAGGAAACCTAATCAAGTCCTTTTCACTCCAAAGTTGTTTTCCAGAAAACCAATCAATCAACTCAACCAAGGAAGAATATGCCCATACCTTTTTCTTTTATGGAGAATGATCTTCAACACCTATCTCAAATATCACCACTTTATTTGCCAAGTACAAGGGTTAGATGATAAGAATTATCACCCTAACACTTTTCACAATTTACCTTAATCACAAAGATAAATTAAAATCCAAATACACCTTATTGCTCCATCTCAACAATAAATTTCAACATCATAAATTTCATCAAAAATCCCCTTTAAAATATAACACAACTTCTACTTATAACTCCTTTCTCAATATTGCATTTAAATTAAATAATTCATTTTATTACTAAATGCAATAAATCAATTTCTCTTTCCTAAGGTACAAACAATGTTACCCTAGCAACATTCACTATTTACCACTTAGGTAAATAAAACAATTTATTTACACCTTATCCCTCCACACAAATTTGGCAAAAGCAATAATTAAAAATAAAATTATAAAAACCTTTTTCTGCCCTCTCCGCGAATTGCGGGATTTGAACTTGCACCACTACCGCTGCAGCGCCTTGGCCACGGCTTCCACTCTGTGTGAGCCAAGTGCTCACCTTGCTCCACTAAGGCGCAATATACACCTTATGCCTTCGCTGCCCTTTAGAGCCTTTTGGCTCCTTTCTCCACCATGTCTCCTTGCTCCATGTAGCGCTTCGAAGGCGCTTCTCCAAATGGAATTCGCATGAGTCTTGCACTGAATATTGCGGAGGATGTTTCGAATGAATTTTCCAATGCTTTGGCTAAGGTATAAATACCTTGTGCCATCATTCCATGCACGTCGATGGAGGTGAGTTTATGGAGGTCGGCGCTAAGGTTTTTGCATTTAAATATTTTAATTTATAAATCATTTAAATTCTTTAGAATTTAAATTTTATAAATTAATATTTAAATCTCTTAGCTTTATAAAAAGCCTTCTTGGGTTTTAATCAAAACCTTTTATTTTTGCCCATTATGGTTTTTAATAAAACCTTTTATTTTCCCACTATGGTTTTAATAAAAACCTTTATTTTGTCCACCATGGTTTTAATAAAAAACCTTTTATTTTGACCACCATGGTTTTAATAAAAACCTTTGTTTTGCTTCACATAATATTAAAAAGAATATTATGAAGCCCTTTTTCATCAACCTCTGACATTGCTTATTTTGACCTTTTGACATCACCGGTGGTTCACTTCTTGGCATCAATGACAACTTCATGCCTTGACATCAATGACAACTCCATGGACTCAAAATGTCCAACATCCTATACAAGTGATTGCATGGGAAATGGGGGGACCATTGATGGCATATTTTATAATGGTAGTGAGATTAGAAAAGTGAACCCTAGAATATTATGTGAAGTTGGCCACTCCTATCCACTTGAGTGTCATATACAATGATAATGAACTCAAAAGTGGTTATGCCTTAATACTGATGAAAAATATTGGGTCTTCTTTGTGAGCTAATCCTTGTAGAAAAAAATTAGCTCTCTTCCTTAGGTCAAGTTTGTGGGTCATTACATCACCAAAGCTTCATACCCAACAAGCATAGAATATTTTCATTTAGGCCAACCCTTAGAATGAGAAAAAGTAAGAGGATCCTAAGAATGAGAAACCTTTGAGAGCAATGCTTGAGAATGATTCTTTGGTGTCACTCTAGAGATAGAATGAACTAAGAATCATTCAAAAGTGTCTTAACCCACTTTAATATTGGATGAAATGAATAAGAATCATGTGCACTCTATGAAAAAGCAACACCAAAATTCAAAACCAATGAATCCAACTCAAAATGACTACTTATGTCATCATACAATGCTAAAGCACTTTCAACTTATGTGTCCTATAAATCATACCTTGAATATAGAAATGCAAGTGGTTATTATTGTGAAGGGATCAAATCTATAGTCAATGGACCTCCACTCAAATATAAAGACAAGGAATATTCTATAATGGGAATAGAGCCTACTAAAATATCTAAAGAAAAAAATGAGTCTGAATTGGTCAAATAATCAAAAGAGTCTTCCATAAAAATCTCAAGTGGTGGACTAGAAGGAACACCTAGAATAACCTCAGAGAAAATGATATATCTTCTAATGAATACCTCATGCCTTTATAGGTCATACAATTTATATGACTTTGAGTTATTTGAATACTGTTTAAATATACATTTGTGATAATTTGGTACCTCCTTATTTTAAAGATATTTGGATATGTGAGCCTATGCTAAAGGCCCAAATATATGTGAGCCTATATCATGTCAACCTTTCAAGTAGTGTTATAACCTAAACAACCCTGGTGGGAACCCTACTAATGATGTATGTTGTACAAGTGATAAAATCACCCTGGAATTTGTGCTCCATCACCTTGACATGAATCATATAACATGCCATTTCCATAATTACATTATTTTTACTTTTAGCCACACCATTTTACTTAGGAGGATTGTAAATAGCTCTTTGATATGCTATACCTTGAAGAGTAAAACAATCATGAAATACATTGGTTATATACATAAATCCCCCATTTGACCTAAGACACTTGATTTCCATGTCCAACTAATTTTATACAAGATCTTTGAAAATATTGAATATCTAAAATATCTCATCCTTAGTATGAGTCGTGTATAACCACACATATCTAGAAAGTGATGGTTTACCCATGGATCCACAAATATTAATATGTATGATCTCCAATATGTGAGTATCCCATATTATAATCCATTTTAGAAATATATCCCTATGATATTTTCTAAGTGTAGGGGGACAAAATTTGCACCCTTTCCTTCTAGGTAAAATGGATCCACACCTAAAATGGGGATGGAACATTGCACACCCACACCTCGATGTGAGGGGTACCTAGTGGCATACCTCCTTTGGTGAGGTTGAATGGATCAAGGTTCACCAAGAAGTGTTTATAGACTACTTCTAAGTCTAGTCGAGGGTGTTTGTTTAAATGTGTTCATTTTAACTTGCAAACACCTAAGTTGAGTCAAATGCAACTAAAACCTAGACTGTATGCAATTTTGGATTTTCTTGAAGATAAATGTGCAACAAATAATTTCTAAGCTACATGCATTTTCAATTTTGTTCTCATTTTTTTGGCATTTTTGAATCTTTTTCACAGGAATTTAAGAATAAAATAAATATAGCACCAAAAAATAGAAACATGAAACTAAAATAAGTTTAACAGAACACCTACCTAATTCAGATGTTTTCCCAAAGTGATTTCGTGGTCCGAAATGTGAGTCCACAAATTTTCAAAGTGATTTCACGACATGTAAGTCGATTTCATGGCCTATAAAGAGATTTCATGGATCAACTTGCAAATTAGCTAAAATCTTGCAAAACAATTTCACAAAACCCTAAAAAATTTGATTAGCATTTGGGGGCCTACTTAGGCTACTATATGACTGAGCTTGGAGGCATAACAATCAATCCCCCTTGGTTCTTTTAGCTGACCATTCATAAATAATGTGAATCATTGACCTTTTGGGAGCAAAGGCAAAAACAAAGATAAAATAACATAAACAATGTAGAAAATAGAATGCTAACAAAGGCAAAACAACCTAAATGCAGGATGCAAAATGAGCTAGTAGTTTTGGAGATGAATATTAATCTACCAAGACCCTAGGTCAGCGAATTCATGGTAGATAAGAAAATTTGCGGCTAGACCTATTTCCAATGAAATAAGAACACAAAAAAATGCAAAATGACCTAGTTTTGACATTCATCCAACTTCAATCCTGCATTAATCCTTTATTCCTTAGCTCCTTTTATTTTTCCATTCATCCATTCATCATCTCATTCCTTCATTAGTCCCATTTGGAAGGTAGGGTGCTTATTTTATAACTTAGATCGAAGCGGTTTAGACCAAAAAATCGAAATATTCGTGATGGTTGTTTGAGAAGTTAGACAGTTTGAGAAAACTCCAAATCTAAGTGAATTCATGGCCTATAATTAGAGGCCACGAATTTGCTAAAAATGAGAAGTTAGGCCAAATTAGAAAGATTCCAAGTGGTCATTTGGGAGGTTAGGCGATTTGAGAAAATTTTAAATTTAGTGAATTTGTGGCCTATAATTAGAGGCCACGAATTTGTTAAAAATGAGCTAAAAACAAAGTGGAGGTTGGCAAGTGGTTCTAACGATGTGAGAAAAAATGTGAGCTGATAGGCACATGGGTTACATGTTCTAGGGGAGGGGAAAATTATGGCTTAGGTAAAAAATCCTTGTCTACATTTTACCCCCTCTTTGGCGCATTTATAATCAATAAATGCATCAAAGAAAGATGTAGACACTTAAGTGAGGATGGTAATGGCTAATGTGGGCAAAAAAGGGTAGATGGTTTAGGATGGATGGTTTGTGCAAAATTACCATCAATTTGTTCATTTTTTCTTTTAGCACGAAAATCGATGCATTAAGATGATTAATGATTTTTTAGATCAGGGTGCCCCCTCGAGTTTCATGAGGAATACAATATTCCTAATGGAACTCGAAATGACTGACAAAAAAGAAATATTTGAAAAATAAAAATAAAAATGGGTGGGTTAAAATGGAGGGTGGGGGTAAAAACCAATTCATTTTTATTGTTCAATTTTCTGGTTTGGAGCTTTAGAGAAAATGGCACTTCCTACCCACAAAGCAGAATTTGTGTGCAGAGACAATGATAGAATAGTTGGATGTTGGAGACCGAGCTATCATAGCTATGGTTAGGTGCATTGGTAGGAGATGCTAGCTCCTTCTATGAGTAGTGGAGGCTATCACTTCTACAAGAGGATCTTTGGGTAGTGCAAGTCGAGGTGGTGATGGCCTTGCAATGAGATATATTATTTAAAACTCTCTATCACCAAGAAGTTCCTATAGAGCAGAGGGTGCCTATACCAGATTCATTGAGGAGTCAGAGTCATACATGATTAAGGTCATGAACAATGACTCAATCCATGAACATACCCCTAGTGGGGCCACCACTAGATGTGGAGGAGGGTTAGGGATCTCAGGATAGGGGATGATATGCCAAGTTTTGATCTTTGTGGCATACTTCCTTGATGACTGAGTATGCCAAGATTTTTTATTGTGGTATACTAGTCTAGCCTATGGATATGTATTACTCTCGAGATATATACCATATTATATTTTGTATTTTTATTGTATTATGTTGATGTATGTATATGGATGTTTTATTGTTATGTATGAATGATATTTAATGCTTTATGTTGATGCATGTTGTGAATGATCTGAATGATGATGCATGGTAATGCATATAATCTTGTTGGTTTTAATGCACACCTATCATGCTAGCCAAAATACAGTTTGTGAAAATATGAAGTGTGAAGACAAGCAATGATGGATAGAAAGTGTAAGGTAATGTGGAAGATAATATGCAAAAGAGATGATCAAAATGTGTTGGGTGACATCTACTATGGGCATGTCCTTACAAAAATAGTTTTTAGGAAATAACCCATGAGGATGTGTGCTTGTGTATGACCGAAATGGAGGCTACCCTCACGTGTAGTCATGAAGTAGATCCTATGTGAGGTATATTATCATACTAAAGTTAAAGGTATATAACCCAATAGGTATATAATATGAATAAAATATGGCCAAAATGGAATGATCAAAAGGTGATCGATATGTTTACATGACATCCACTATGGGTGTGTCCTAAAAAAAAGGGGTAGAGTACCCTGTGGTCCATTAGAGGAGTGAAACCCAATAGGGATAAAAAATGATCAAATTTTATGGTCAAAAGGATAATTTGAAGGAACGAATGAGAAATGGTCCAAAATGTCAAATATGGAAATGGAGACCATATCCCTTGATTTGAAGGAGGATCATACTTATTTGTTCAAAAATCAAGGGATAGAAAAGAAGTGATAAGCGAGAAAGGATGAAGTCCATACCCTTTTTATGTGTAGGAAACTAGTTCTTATACATTCAAAAACCAAAGGGTATGAAAGTGATGCAAATGGCTAGTCATGAAGGATGCAATTTTCCCTATATGGGGGGGACTTTACTAGGCATCATAATCCTAGCCTAAATGGAGTGCATATGGGTAAAACCTAACTAGGTATCATCCCATGCCATTATCGCAAAGTCCCCATGCAACTATATGATCAAGCAATCATATATGAGCAAGCAAGCTATGCAAAATATGTAGGTTATGTAAAATATGATAGGCAATCATGCAATATGACTAAGAAATCATGAAAATGCATTGTGCAAAGATGGATGGATGTGAAGTGCAAAGCTAATTATTGATTTGGCATCAATTACCTATGACAATGGTCATACATGTCCAATGAAGGTATTATGACAATAGGCTTATGGTATATTAGCCAATCAAGACCCATTTAAAACCTTGGTCATCCTCGAAATGAGATCAAGTCCATCAAGAATCGGTGTGTGGATAGTGAGTTCATTTCCTATCTTGAGCCTGGTTATGACATAAATCAATCAAGAACCAATGTGTGTGCCTATGAAGTTCATTTACCACTCTTGAGTATGGTAATGACACAAGCCAATCAGGAACCATTATGTGTGCAGATGGTGAGTTCATTTACCAATCTTGGACAAGGTAAGATTAAACCAATCATGGAGAGAACCAAAAAGCTAGCTTGTCCTTATGTGTACTCAGTGGTCTCTTCAAGAGAGACATGTCACCATGCATGAGCATACTCCACTACCAATCAAGCGTCTATAGCCTCGATGGAGATTAGCTCCATAGTCTAATAATAGGATCTCCAAGCTTTGGGGAATCGGATTCTCAACCACTCGAATTGAGTCTTGATGAGAATTAAACCCTATCCTTACTACTTGAGCCCCATTATTATTATGTATTTGTAAAAGAGTTAGAGCTTTGGGGAGTCAGATTCCCAACCACTCAAATCAAGTCCTGATGGGAAGTTTACCCTATCCTTACTACTCACTCTTTTGTTTCTTTTTTTGTATAATTTTGTAAAGAATATATTTATTATCATTGTTGGACTATGTGCATAATGGGATAAGAAAGAAAAACTATTTACTTCAAAGTTTAATCCAATCATGGCATCATCCCTCCTAGATGCAAGATCTTATCAATAAATGTGATATGTGTTTGGTTCAAGAATGGTAGAGTCAGTTCCCAAAACTCAAAATTTTCTTAGTGAGAATTGTATTTTGGTTCAAGAGAGGTTTTTGATCAATGTCAAGCATCAAGATTTTATTAATATGTGAATCATGTGGTTGGTTCAAGATGAACTCTTAGTCAGGGAGATCAAGATTACCTATGAACATGACAACATTTATCTAATATTGAGGTGGCATGATGGATAGGTATGACCATATGACATACATAATTGAGCTAATCAAAATTAGGAGGTGCAACATGCAAACTATATTATGTAGAATGTATGATTATGACTATGCAATGCAATATGGAAGTGATAGTGATGCAAGATGGGTTATATACAAGATGAGTTGTGCAAGATGTTCTATGTACAATATGCAAGGTGATTTATGCATAATATTTTTTAAGGTGCATTATATTCATTGGCTCCTTAAGGTATTTTCCTTCCAATGTGGCCAAATGATATGCACCTGATCCAAACTTAGTGGTTATGATGAAAGGTCCTAACCAATTAGGTTTAAATTTTCCTTTTAGGTCTGATTGAGCATTAGTGTTTCTTTGATTTTCTTTAAGAACAAGGTCACCAACCTCGAAATAATGGTTGCGAATATTTTTTGAAAAGGATCTCTTGAGATTTTCTTGATAAGCATGAAGGTGTTCTAAGGCATTGATACACTTTTCATCTAATAGTTCCAATTGACTTAAGCAACCCAAGCGATATTCATCTCCTACATTAGCATCTTGTAGTAATATTCCTAGAGAAGATGCTTCAAGCTCAAAGGGAAAAATTGCTTATGCACCACAAACCAAGACAAAAGGAGAAGCACCCAAAGGGGTTCACACACTGGTCCTATAGGCTCATAGGGTAGGGCATAATTGAATGTACCAATCTTGATAAATTTGTTGACCAACCTTTTAAAGATTTTTACTAATATTTTATTGGATGCTTTAGCTTGACCATTGCTTTACGAGTAATATGGAGTAGACCATATATGTTGGATCTTGTATTTTATGCAAAGATTGCATATGTCCTTGTTTTTAAAACAATTACCATTATCTAAAACAATCATTGAAAGGATCCCAAATCTACATATGATTTGGTTGAAGATGAACTTGGAAACTTGGACCCCTATATAGAAAGCTAAAGGTATGGCTTCAACCCACTTAGTAAAGCATTTAGTCACCATTAGGATGAACTTATGGCCATCACAAGAGATAGGATTAACCTTACCTATAATATCAAGGTCCCACATAGAGAAGGGCCAAGGAGAAGAGATGGCCCAAAGTTCTTGAGAAGGAGCATGGACAAGGTTGGCATGGCATTGACATTTGTCACATCGACAAACAAAATTGCATGTATCCTTTTCCATGGAAGTCCAATAGTAGCCCATTCGAAGGAGCTTCTTGGCAATAGCATTGCCACTAAAATGACCTCCATATGATCCTTCATGTACTTCGCTAAGGGTGAGGTTGGACTCTTCAACATTAAGGCATATTAAAAGGATTCCTTCAAAAGATCACCGATATAAGGTATTAACCAATATAACAAAATGGGAGGATTTCTTACGTAAAAGCCTACGTTGGTTTTGGTTCAAGTTGTTAGGATTTGAGCCATTTTGGAGGAAATTCTCAATATTTTCATACCATGACTTAGATGGCGTATCTTCAATAGCGAAGATGTTTAATGGTGCAATATTGGATTCTAATTAAGAAGGTTCTCAAAGTTGGATGATTATGGTAGCATGATAATATTCTAATTTCAAGGAAATTAATGAGGCAGTTGCTTCCATAGCATCTGAAGAATAATTCCTAGAATGCAGAATGGACTCGATAGTGATTTTCTCAAACAAGGAGATGAGTTTGAGGAAAATTTCCCTATAAAGATGAAACTTCTCATCACAAGTTTGATAAATGTTATTGATTTTATTGGTTATAAGTTAGGAATATTCAAATATAGACCACAATTTCACACATACCAAGAATCAAAGCCTCATATTTTGTAGTGTTATTGGTGCATGAAAACTAGAGTTTGAATGATAGAGGAATCAATTGATTTTGGGGTGACACTAGTATGATGCCAGCACCAGCACCAGTCATACAATCAACTCCATCAAAGAATAAGGACCAAGAGTTAGGGTAATCAACTTCTAGGCTAAGAAACTTGTCAAGAAATTCTACTATGAAGGGATGAGTAGATTGGAGAGGAGCAACAATGAGTTGATTAGCTATGACTTACCCTTTAATGGATTTTTGATCGATAAAGATCAAATCAAACTCGATAAGAATAAAGACCCATTTTACAACTCATCTCGATAGGTAAGGTTTGCTCATTAGGTAATAAAGTGGATCAAACTAGGCAATGATGAGAGTCTTATGATTAAGCATATAGTGATGCAAATTTTGTGTGGTGAATATGATGACAAGATAAAGATTTTTAAGGGGGGTGTACCAGGTTTCATAATTGACTAAGATTTTACTAATATAATAGATGGATCACTCTTTATTATCATCATCATGTTGAGCGAGCAATGCTCCCAAGGCATGAACCATAGTGGATATATAAAGCATAAAAGGTCTATCTAGTATGGGTGGAATGAGTACTGGCAGTGTGGTGAGATAGTGCTTGAGGGCCTCAAAGACCTTTTGGCACTCATCATCCCAATGGAAAGGTGTATCTTTCTTAAGGAGTTTAAGAAAGGGTTGACTCTTATCAGCTAGTTGAGCAATGAAATGATGAATAGCTTGAAGTTTCCCTTGTAAACTATGAAGCTCGATAATGTTGGAAGGTGGTAACATATTGATAATGGTAGATATCTTAGTAGGATCTAACTCAATACCTCGTATAGACATAATGAATCCCAATAATTTTCTAGATGTGACACCAAAGACATATTTTTTGGGATTAAGATGAACTTTATATTCATAAAGTCTATCAAATATCCATATTAAGTTAGAGATATGGTCCTCAAGATTAATAGAGAATCCTATGATGTCATCTACATAATATTGAATAATTTCATGCATCATATCATGGAATATGTAAGTCATAGCACATTGATACATGGCACCTGCATTATTTAAACCGAAAGGCATTACTTTCCAACAAAAGGTACCCCATGGTGTAATAAAAGTAGTCTTGGCTTGGTCTTCCAAAGTGATGCGAATTTGGTTATAGCCTAAAAATCCATCCATAAGGGATAAAATCCCACTCCTAGCTATAAAATCAATAATTTGATCTATGTTGGGGAGGGGGAAGTCATATTTAGGATAAGCAGAGTTGATATCCCTAAAATTTGTGCATACTCTAAGTTTGTCTTCCTTCCTGGCTACAAGAACAATATTGGAGATCCAATCAAAATAGTCAATGGCTTGGATAAAATCAACATTTAAGAGATTTTGAAGTTCTTCCTTAACTAGGAGGGTGACCTTAGGATACATCTTCCTAAGATTTTTTTTAACAGGTTTAGCATTAGGTCGAACCACTAAATGATGCATGATGATGGATGGGTCAAGACCAGACATATTTGCATAAGTCTAGGTGAAGACATCGGGATACTCCATCAAAATATGAGTGAGTTTGGTTTGCTCCTCTATATCCAAGGTGGCTCCTATCCTAAGGATGTGTGGATTGGTGTCAGTGCCAACATTGAGTTTTAAAGTATCCTCAATTAATATGTGGGAGCCTTTTTCAAAAGAAGGAGGAGTAGTGATGTGTTGGACATTTTGAGTCCCTAAGTCAAAGTTGTCATTGATGTCACCATTGATGCCACCAGATGGAGTCATCATTAATACCAAATATTTCAGCAGGAAATAAAGGTGACAAATATGGTCATTTGATATTCAGCAAGAAGGCAGAAGTTCGAGTGAAACAGTGCAAAAGACAGAAGTTAAAAAGGAGTTATAATATTTATTTTATAAATTATTTAAATTCAGGATGAATTTAAATTTTATAAATAAATATTAAAAGGTACTTTATCAAAGGTGAAATATTATAATGGTTAGAAGTGCCATGGTGAAAACCCAAAATAAAATATTTGTAATTTTCATTACAATATTTTATATTGCAAAAGTGGGTTTATAAAGTCTAAAAATATCTTAATAAACCCAAAGGTTGGGTTTAAAGGTTTAAGACCAAAGAATATTTTAATAAATCCAAAGGTTGGATTTAAAGTTTTAAACAAGGCAAAGTTTATTTCCATCGACGTCATAGAAGCCAAAGGGAAGCATCGACATTTTTGATTTAGTGGAAATGCATATAAATACCATGCCCAAAGTTGATTTCCGAATTATCCTTGCTCGAATTGGAAAGAGAAAGCATACGAATTAAATGCAGAGCTCGTGAGATAGAATTGCAAAATTCGTGTTTGACTTGATGGCGAAAGGAAACAAAAGCAAGCGCGTTGATTAGTTGGAAGCCAACAAGGCACCTTGGCCTAGTGGCAAGTGGGCTGCAAGCTTACGTTTTGGTGTGCATGGTGGATAGTGTTCGAATCCCATGGAAGCTTTTGGTGGACGTGTTGAAGGCGCCAATCGTTAGGCGCATACATTTTGCAAGGCAAGGAAGGGGTGTTGAAGCACGTGGTGCTTCTTCCTTCCCAACGAGCTTGTAGCTCGTGTGGTGGTTTGCACCATGGGCAAAGACGTTTGTGTGGGCTGCGTTGAGAGTTCGAAACTCTCCAAAGGCAAAGGTACATTTTTATGTTTTATTTTATTAATGCCTAAGTTGGAGGTATAAGGTATTTGGTGGTTGAAGTCTTTGCATTGTGATAAAGGTTGGTAGTTGAGAAATACCATTAGGAGTTATAAGGAGAATTCTATTTTTATTTTCAAGTCTTAAATTTTGCTATTGTGGAATATTGAAAGGTTAAGACTTTGTGGGTTGTATGTTATTTTGAATAAAGGGTTTTGTGATTATTGTGAGGATATTGCTTATTGTTTAAGTTGGAGTGATAAGGTGTAATTGTGATATTATTTTTGTGATATAAAAATTATCCTCTAACCCTTATTGAGTTTGTCAAAGAAGTAATTGTGAGTGTGGCAGATTTGTAAGGACAACTACCCTTCAAGAAAAGGTATGGGTAAAATTCTTCTTTGTTGAGTTAGGTGATTGGCTTGATTGAAAATTAAGTTTGGAGTGAAAAGGATTTGATTAGGGTTTCCTTTTCGAAAGTGGTTGAGTTAATGCTTCAAGGTTTTCTGGATTGAGAGTTGTGATTAAACCTTGTTTGATAAGCATTATTGTTTAGACCATTGGTTGAGTGAAGTACATTGAGTTTATGCTTAAAGGTTTTCTGAATTGAGAGTTGTGATTAAAACCTTGTTTTATTAGCATTGTTGTTGAAGCCAATGGGTTATGCAAAGAACTTGAACTTGAGTTAGAAAAGAACATGAGTATCATTGTTATGTGAGATTTGTGTTGAGCATTGTTGGAAATATTTTGAGTTGGGTGATATATGCTTGGACTAGGGTTTGTGAGAAAGGGTTGTTCCTTGAGGTGATTGGTTGAGTAGAGTTGATTGAGCCTAGTCAAGTGAATGTGTGAAGTGGTTGTTCAAGTTCCATGAAACAAACTATTCTATATTTTTATTTGAGTTGAGATTGAGCTTTGAGAATAGAACATATTGAGTCTCTAACAATTCTCTTTATGCTTCTATGAGATTGAGTTTGAGTTAGAGATTGAGCTTTGAGTATAGAACATATTGAGTCTCTAAAAATTCTCTTTATGCTTCTATGAGATTGAGTTGAGAAAGTGATTGAGCATTGAGTATAGAACATATTGAGTCTCTAACAATTCTCTTTATGATTCTATGAGATTGGACAAGTTCTGTGTGGACTTGTTAAGCTGATTTGAGGTAAGTCTTTGAGAAGGCTTGTGGACTATTTTTGTGTGAGCTTTTGTGGAAGCTTGCAATGCATATTTGAGCAAGTCCTAGAGAGGACTTATTGAGCATATTTGGACAGGTTCTGTGTGGACTTGTTGAGCATATTTGGATAGGTTCTGAGTGGACCTGTTGAGCAGATTTGGATAGGTTCTGAGTGGACCTATTGAGTAGATTTGAGTAGGTTCTGAGTGGACCTATTGAGCATATTTGAGCAGGTTTTGAGTGGACCTATTGAGCATATTTGAGCAGGTTCTGAGTGGACCTATTGAGCAGATTTGAGCAGGTTTTGAGTGGACCTATTGAGAAGATTTGAGAAGGTTCTGAGTGAACCTATTGAGTAGAGCTTTGGAGGTGATAGAGCAGAGAGGATAGAGTCTCTAGTGGATAGAGATCCATTAGCCAGGATATTGAGGATAGGTCTTCTAAGTGAGGACAAGAGTCTTCAAGTGGAGAGAGATCCATAGTCAGTGTAGTGGAGGTAGTGTCTTCTAGAGGATCACCAACCAAAGTAGAGGAGAAGGAGTTCTCCTATGGATAGAGATCCACAAACCAGATTTAGGGGATCAACATCTCCTTTGGATAGAGGTCCATAAACATTGTAATTGGGAAGGATTCCCAAAATATTATTTGAGAAATATTTAGAAGAAATATTTTCTCTATGGAGGTAGCCCACATTGGGTGAACCACGTTAAATCTGTGTCTCTATTGTGTATGGTGTTTTGTGCATTGCTTTGATTACTGCTATTGATACTGCTATCTATACACTACATAATATTGATTTGAAAAGAAAAGTAAAAAGTGGTCTTATACTGTTCACCCCCCTCTCAGTATAAGCTTGTGTTCTTCAATTGGTATCAGAGTGGGTTCCTTCAGAAGAGTTTGACAGCTTGAAGGAAAAGTGGTCTAAGAACACAATGGATCAAAAGGATCAAAGGGATGGGTCCATCAATAATGCAGTACCAGTATTTGATGGAAGTGACTTCTTGTATTGGTGTGTGCTGATGAGATTTCACCTGATGGCACTTGGAAATGAAGTTTGGGATGCAGTGGAACTTGGATATGATTCAGCAGCCAATCCTCCTACAGATAAGGAAGGTAAGCTTCTAATGCATGCAAATTCAAGAGCTATGAATGCAATTATAAAAGGGTTGCGTAGATCAGAATCTATGAAGGTTATGGAGTGTAAAACAACAAAATATATGTGGGAACTATTGCATACCATATATGAAGGAGATAAAAGTGTCAGGAAAGCTAAGATCAAAAATCTCAAAGGAGAATTTGAGAACCTAAGAATGCGGGATGATGAAAACATTCATGACTATCTCAACAAGGTTGATGAACTTATACATGAGATGAAAGGTCTTGGAATGAAGGTTGATGAATCTGATGCTTGTGATAAGATCTTGAGAACTCTTCCAAAAAGGTACAGTGAAAAGGTCTCTGCTATAGAAACATCAATTGATAGTGATTCTCTAACAAGAAATTCTTTGCTTGGCATGCTTACAACTTTTGAGATAAGAACAAAAGATCCTATTCCTCCGAAAGAAGTTGCATTCAAAGTGAACAAAAAGATAAAGGGTAAGAAGTCAGAATCAAGCAGTGAGTCTTCCAGTGATGAAGAAGCAAATTATGGTAGAAGAGATAAAGGTTCCAGAAGACCCATAGATCTAAGATCTATTAAGTGTTTTAATTGTGGAAAGTATGGACATTATGCAACAGAGTGCAAAGAGCCAAAGAGCAACAATGATGAAGAAAAATAGGATCACAGGTACAGGGAATCAGAAAGACACAAGTACCAGAAGAAAAGCAAGGATGGACAAAACAGACAAGGAAAGAAGTTCTTCCAAAGGCAAAAGAGAAGCTACTATGCGGATAATGCAAGTAAGTACTCAAATGATAGTGATGCTAGTTTTTCAGACAATGATAGAGATGAAGTCCTATTTATGGTTGAAGAGAAAGATCCAGTTAAGAAAAGGACTCCAGTTATTCTCAAGTGTTTTAGATGTGGTAAATTTGGACATCTTGAAGATGATTGCACAAGGGATGGTTATAGTTTTAGTGATGATGATTTTGAAGATGCACTTGAAAGACCAGATGAAAATATTCTTATGGCATTAGAAGAAGAAGTGAGTGATCCTATAGAAGACAAGCCAAAAGAAAGAAATGATATGGACAAAGGCAAACAAATAGAGGATTATTCAGCAGAGAATGGTTATGATCTCAAGGGAGAACTTATCTATGCCCTTGACACAGTAAAGAAGGTAAGAAAGCAACACTCTAAGCTTGAAAGTCAATTTCAAGAATGTGATGAAGAAAGATTATTGCTCATAGAGGATTTAGAAAAGTCAAAGGCTAAGGCAAGCAAGTTCAAAGATAAGTTAGAAGCAAAGATTTTGGAATGTGAAAAGTTAACACAAGAAGTGGCTCTACTAAAGGAAGATTTAGAGGATTCCAAGAATAAGCTATACAAGTATGTAAATAGTGCAAAGAGTGTGGATAAAATAGTCAAGATACAAAGAAGAGCAACAAACAAGATAGGTCTTGGTTCTAAATAGGTTCAAAAGAAAATGGAAGAAGAGTCTACTTCAAGTCTTGAAGAAGAAGAAACTTTAGAAGAAGATACATCAGAAGAAGATAATGTAAGTGGGAGTGAGACATCAGAGGATGAGTTGGACAACAAAGAGTTCAACAAAGATAGGAACAATGCACAGAGAAGATACAGATGGAACAACAATCAGAATAGGAGACCAATGAGGTCAAGACAAGGAAGCTTCAATGGAAGATGTTTTTCATGTCACAGGTTTGGGCACATGGCTTCACAGTGCAGGACACATGAAAGATAAGAATATGGAAAAGGATAACTTTTCCAAGGGTATTGCTACTCATGTAATGAGTTTGGTCACAAGGCAATGAATTGCAAGATTCATGATAGAAGAGGATATGGCTTCACTAGGAGAAATCCTAAGACAGTTGCACCTCCAAGGAATAATAACATTAAGTGTTATAAGTGCAATAATTATGGTCACACAACAAGATGGTGTAGAGAAAATATTCTAGAAATAGGCATGAACAGAAAAGTAAAAAGTAAAAAAAGGAGGAACATGGATGATAACAAGAATAGAAAGAAAAAGATGATGATAGGAACATGGGATGATGACTTGGAAAGAAATAGTCAGAGGATTCAAAAAACTCAGAAAAGAAGAGAAAAATATAAAGGTAAAGAATAGTGCTTTCGGGGAGTAGAAATACTCCCACCCTAAAATTAACCACCTCATGTGGAGGTGGGGGAGGGGCTAAGCTAAGAGGCTCATTCTTAGCCCCGAGCCCCAAAGGTGACCCTTTGCCATTGATGTCAAAGGGGGAGAGATTTGTGTATATGGGGAGATATTTGATATGGGGAGAGATTTGATATTTGAGAGAGCATTGAGCCAGGGGGAGCAATGTCCCAGGGGAGCAGAAGAAAAAGAAAGGTCAGGTTTTAGTAAAAGGATATGGGTTGCCATCAATGACAAAGGGGGAGATTGTTGGACATTTTGAGTCCCTAAGTCAAAGTTGTCATTGATGTCACCATTGATGCCACCAGATGGAGTCATCATTAATACCAAATATTTCAGCAGGAAATAAAGGTGACAAATATGGTCATTTGATATTCAGCAAGAAGGCAGAAGTTCGAGTGAAATAGTGCAAAATATAGAAGTTAAAAAGGAGTTATAATATTTATTTTATAAATTATTTAAATTTAGGATGAATTTAAATTTTATAAATAAATATTAAAAGGTACTTTATCAAAGGTGAAATATTATAATGGTTAGAAGTGCCATGGTGAAAACCCAAATAAAATATTTGTAATTTTCATTACAATATTTTATATTGCAAAAGTGGGTTTATAAAGTCTAAAAATATCTTAATAAACCCAAAGGTTGGGTTTAAAGGTTTAAGACCAAAGAATATTTTAATAAATCCAAAGGTTGGATTTAAAGTTTTAAACAAGGCAAAGTTTATTTCCGTCGATGTCATAGAAGCCAAAGGGAAGCGCCGACATTTTTGATTTAGTGGAAATGCATATAAATACCATGCCCAAAGTTGATTTCCGAATTATCCTTGCTCGAATTGGAAAGAGAAAGCATACGAATTAAATGCAGAGCTCGTGAGATAGAATTGCGAAATTCGTGTTTGACTTGATGGTGAAAGGAAACAAAAGCAAGCGCATTGATTAGTTGGAAGCCAACAAGGCACCTTGGCCTAGTGGCAAGTGGGCTGCAAGCTTACATTTTGGTGTGCATGGTGGATAGTGTTCGAATCCCGTGGAAGCTTTTGGTGGACGTGTTGAAGGTGCCAATCGTTAGGCGCATACATTTTGCAAGGCAAGGAAGGGGTGTTGAAGCACGTGGTGCTTCTTCCTTCCCAATGAGCTTGTAGCTCGTGTGGTGGTTTGCACCGTGGGCAAAGACGTTTGTGTGGGCTGCGTTGAGAGTTCGAAACTCTCCAAAGGCAAAGGTACATTTTTATGTTTTATTTTATTAATGCCTAAGTTGGAGGTATAAGGTATTTGGTGGTTGAAGTCTTTGCATTGTGATAAAGGTTGGTAGTTGAGAAATACCATTAGGAGTTATAAGGAGAATTTTATTTTTATTTTCAAGTCTTAAATTTTGCTATTGTGGAATATTGAAAGGTTAAGACTTTGTGGGTTGTATGTTATTTTGAATAAAGGGTTTTGTGATTATTGTGAGGATATTGCTTATTGTTTAAGTTGGAGTGATAAGGTGTAATTGTGATATTATTTTTGTGATATAAAAATTATCCTCTAACCCTTATTGAGTTTGTCAAAGAAGTAATTGTGAGTGTGGCAGATTTGTAAGGGCAACTACTCTTCAAGAAAAGGTATGGGCAAAATTCTTCTTTGTTGAGTTAGGTGATTGGCTTGATTGAAAATTAAGTTTGGAGTGAAAAGGATTTGATTAGGGTTTCCTTTTCGAAAGTGGTTGAGTTAATGCTTCAAGGTTTTCTGGATTGAGAGTTGTGATTAAACCTTGTTTGATAAGCATTGTTGTTTAGACCATTGGTTGAGTGAAGTACTTTGAGTTAATGCTTCAAGGTTTTCTGAATTGAGAGTTGTGATTAAAACCTTGTTTTATTAGCATTGTTGTTGAAGCCAATGGGTTATGCAAAGAACTTGAACTTGAGTTAGAAAAGAACATGAGTATCATTGTTATGTGAGATTTGTGTTGAGCATTGTTGGAAATATTTTGAGTTGGGTGATATATGCTTGGACTAGGGTTTGTGAGAAAGGGTTGTTTCTTGAAGTGATTGGTTGAGTAGAGTTGATTGAGCCTAGTCAAGTGAATGTGTGAAGTGGTTGTTCAAGTTCCATAAAATAAACTATTCTATATTCTGATTTGAGTTGAGATTGAGCTTTGAGAATAGAACATATTGAGTCTCTAACAATTATCTTTATGCTTCTATGAGATTGAGTTTTGAGAATAGAACATATTGAGTCTCTAACAATTCTCTTTATGCTTCTATGAGATTGAGAAAGAAAGAGATTGAGCTTTGAGTATAGAACATATTGAGTCTCTAACAATTCTCTTTATGCTTCTATGAGATTGAGTTGAGAAAGTGATTGAGCATTGAGTATAGAACATATTGAGTCTCTAACAATTCTCTTTATGATTCTATGAGATTGGACAAGTTCTGTGTGGACTTGTTAAGCTGATTTGAGGTAAGTCTTTGAGAAGGCTTGTGGACTATTTTTGTGTGAGCTTTTGTGGAAGCTTGCAATGCAGATTTGAGCAAGTCCTAGAGAGGACTTATTGAGCATATTTGGACAGGTTTTGTGTGAGACCTGTTGAGCATATTTGGATAGGTTCTGTGTGGACCTGTTGAGCATATTTTGAAGGTTCTGAGTGGACCTATTGAGTAGATTTGAGCAGGTTCTGAGTGGACCTATTGAGAAGATTTGAGTAGGTTATGAGTGGACCTATTGAGAATATTTGAGCAGGTTTTGAGTGGACTTGTTGAGAGATTTGAGAGGTTTTGAGTGGACCTATTGAGAATTTGAGAGGTTTGAGTGGACCTATTGAGATATTTGAGAAGGTTATGAGTGAACCTATTGAGCAGAGCTTTGGAGGTGATAGAGTAGAGAGGATATAGTCTCTAGTGGATAGAGATCCATCAGCCAGGATATTGAGGATAGGTCTTCTGAGTGAGGACAAGAGTCTTCAAGTGGAGAGAGATCCACAGTCAGTGTAGTGGAGGTAGTGTCTTCTAGAGGATCACCAGCCAGAGTAGAGGAGAAGGAGTTCTCCTATGGATAGAGATCCACAAACCAGATTTAGGGGATCAACATCTCCTTTGGACAGAGGTCCATAAACATTGTAATTGGGAAGGATTCCCAAAATATTATTTGAGAAATATTTAGAAGAAATATTTTCTCTATGGAGGTAGCCCACATTGGGTGAACCACGTTAAATATGTGTCTCTATTGTGTATGGTGTTTTGTGCATTGCTTTGATTACTGCTATTGATACTGCTATCTATACACTGCATAATATTGATTTGAAAAGAAAAGTAAAAAGTGGTCTTATACTGTTCACCCCCCTCTCAGTATAAGCTTGTGTTCTTCAGGATGACACTCATTTTCTTGAGGTATTTAGAAGATAAATCAATGCATTATTCTTGTGAACTAGATGTTTGTATGTGTGCTATACATGAGATATATCCATTAAAAAAGAAACTATTTTGTATGAGATCATTGTGTGTCATGTCACAAAGGACATCCCCTTCATGGATCCATCAAAAAAGAAACTATTTTCTATGAGATCATTGTATGTCATGTCACAAAGGACATCCCCCTCCACACACTCATATGGGATCATGATCAATTTAGGATGTACCAAGGAAAGCATATTACAATAAATTTTAGAGGGAGAAAGGGGCCCCTCATCATCTTTAGTCACTCCAAATTTTGATGTCTTTCTAGAAATTCAGCATAAGTAATCAAATGGTCGTCATCAACACACGTGCTGGCTGAGCTATCAATATACATGGCAAATTTTATCACACCAAATAGGTTTATGAAGTCAACTGGTTTTTGTAGGACATTTATGTAGATGTTTTCCATAACCCATTTTTGCCACATTTTCCCATAGAATGCTTCAACTATGTTTGGTTGTAGCATTCTCCTATGAATTACCTGTAACTTTCACCTGCTAGAAACATAACATTCTCACACAATTTACGTAAAATTACCAACATATACCAAATAAAATATTATATATTGGATTTACCAAAAATCATATAAATGATGCATATTATTTGGCAAAACACATCCATAATCATAAAATTTGTAATTTAAAATTAGAAATAAAACTACATATCATAATCATATTTCAACACTCATCAAGGTGGGATGAATATCTTATGGTACAAAAAATTGACTCAAAGACTTCATAAATTCCTCCCTATAGATGGAGGAATATTGAAGAAGATCCAAGAGATAAATATTAGCAGGTGTATGGATGAGTTGATATTTTATATCAAAAGGTGAATTTTTTGGGGCTTGGTTGCATTATTGTTTTTTGCGGTGGCCTCAAAGCCAAAGGAGGATTAGAAAGAAAACTTGGCCATGTTGAAGGTGACTGAAGTGGGATTATTGGTTGTGGATATTTTTGTGAAGGTTGAGCCTAAGCTTGTTATCAGGTTGTGACCCCAATCATACCAAAAATATCATTGGGTGGTAGAAGAAGTTGGACAATGATGGGAGGAGAAGGTGAAATGGATTGAATGGGATGGGTCCTATAATATGTCTATCATTCTAATGGAAGTAAGCAATCCATAGGGGGTGAATTGGTAAAAGAGTGATGTATGGACCATTGGGAACAAAAGGGTCTATGGTAGGCATAACAGGAGCAGAGTTTTATGAACTATTGGAGGTGATTGAGATGGTGTTAGATTGGGTGTCAGACTCACCATCAAAAGAATTGAAAGGTAAGTATTAATGGGATTTCTCTTGGTATTTCTCAATGGTAGTAACATAATACAAAGATACAAGTGAATATAACATATATTGTTGCCTTATGGTACTACCAATTATTCCTATATGATGGTTTGGAGGAGGTATATTTTGGTAGTTTACTTGATGTATTTATTGTTGACCATGATTAGGTAAGGGATACTAGAGGGTCAGGAGGTTGAGTAATTTCTAGAGGGTCAAGATTCGTGGAAGTATCCTCTATAACTAAACTATCATTATCAATTAAATATTATATCACATGTCTTAACCTTATGCATGAATTCATTAAGTATCCATTAACCCTATGGAAATTGTAATGTTGTCTCATCTTGTACCACTTAGAAATGGTATCAGGTTGTCTAATTTCAGGTAGCTCTATCATGCCTGTATATATTTGAGGACCATGGATGGTGGTTGATTAAGGCTGATAAAATTACATGATGGGAGTTTTTTAGGGGTATTTAATACCATTTTCTTCAAGGTATTAAAAAAATTAACATTTGTAGAGGATCTGGTATTTGTGACTCCATATTCCACTACATGTTTATTTTTGTACTAATTTTTAGATGTCCTTTTTTCTTCTCTTTTTAGTTGACCTCTTCTAAGAAGATTCTGCTCCACTCTTCTAGCTAGATCAATAGCCTAGTCAAAAGAGGTTATAGTAGCGGTTTCTAATTCATAAGAGAGTTGTTCTTGTATATTTCCAATGAATATTTCTAGCATCTCCCTAGGCGGTAAGGTGAATTTTAATTTCCCCACTACCTTCCTCCAATGTGCTAATAAATCTGAGAAGTTTTCATCTTTCCATTTTTTAGATTGTATAAGTCTTTGATGGTCATGTTCCTCTCGATGTAGGCCCCAAATTGATATAAAAAAAATTTAGTCATTTACTAAAATTTTCTCAAGGAATGGGTAGGAAATTGATAGTATCATTCTAAGGCCATGCCCCCAAGACTTTTTGGAAATATTTTTAGCATTAGCATGTCATTGTAGACAATATCATGATATGCTATACTAAATATTCTTAGATGTTTTAGTCACATTATAGATAGGCAAGACGAGCATGGTAAAATACTTAGGATAAAGCTTAGAAGTGATAATAGGATCTAATAGCTGATTACACATCTTTTTATAATTTTAAGTGGAACGATAGGGTTGAATATGATCTAAGTATCACGAGTTATTTTATTATCGCTTCTATGTGGTGCGTTTCAAGATTGTTGATGGATGATGTTGCTACATTTCCAAAAGAGGGGTTGTAGGTAGGTTTCAAGGAATAATATGGATGCATGGTAGGAATGGTGATGCTATTATGAAGGGGATTAACAAAAGAAGCATTATCCTATGGGAATGGGTATGTACTTTTGAAATAGGAAGATGGAAGCGATTGTGATGGCAATAGTGGTGGGAGAGAATAAGGAAGAGAGAGTTGTGGAGGAATTAATTGGGAGGAAAGGGATGAAAGAAGAGGAGGTTTTAACAAGAAATATGTTGAATATATATGAAATTGTGTATGGAATTGACTACAATGGATCAAAGAAGCTTGTGATATATCCATGACACTAACGTTCGGAGAAGTAGAATAAACATGTTTGTATTGAATAAAGGAGTGGTGTTGTACAAAGGATTGATGTATGTAGTGTGGTGTGGTGGAGAAAAGCTACATCAAAATTTAGAAAAGGGTATGTTAGGGAGAATTTGAGAAAAATAGGGTGAGGGTGAGAAACCTCACCCCTCGCAAGGTGGGTTTCTTCTTCCATGTCTTGATTGAAAATAGCATGAATATTCTTTGTAAACTCCCAAAGGTGATCAGAGGACTTGAAGGAAACACCTCCATTAGTCCCTTCTATAGGATCAAGTTCATATTTATTTTCTTCATGTTCTATGGGTTCAATATTAGGGTTTTATTTATCAATTTGATCATTTGTAGGACCCATAATTTCTTTACCATTCCTAAGAGTCATAGTCATTTCATGTCGGGTTCACCAAAGAATGTAGGGGGACAAAATTCGTACCCCTTTCCTTCTAGTTAAAATGGATCTGTGCCTAGAAGGGGGATGGAATATTGCACACCCATACCTCAATGTGAGGGGTACTTGGTGGTGTACCTCCTTTGGTGAGGTTGAATGGATCAAGGTTCACCAAGAAGTATATATAGACTACTTTTAAGTCTAGTCAAGGGTGTTTGTTTAAATGTGTCCGTTTTAAATTTTAAACACCTAATTTGAGTCAAATGCAACTAAAACCTAAAATGTATGCAATTTTATATTTTCTTGAAGATAAATGTACAACAAACAATTTATAAGCTACATGCATTTTCAAGTTTTTTCTCATTTTTTTGGTATTTTTGAATATTTTTCATAGGAATTTAAGAATTAAACAAATATCACATAAAAAATAGAAACATAAAACTTAAATAAGTTTGACATAACACCTACCTCATCTGGATGTTTTCCTAGAGTGATTTTTTGGCCTGTATTATGAATCCATGATCATAACACCTACCTGATCTGGATGTTTACCTAGAGTTATTTTGTAGCCCATCCTATGAATCCATGAATTTGCAAAGAAATTTCATGACCTATAAGTCAATTTCATGACTTGTAAAGTGATTTCATAGATCGACTTACGAATTATCTAAAAAATTGTAAAATAATTTTACGAAACCCTACAAAGTTTGATTAGAATTTGGGAGCCTGCTTAGGCTACTATATGATTGATCTTGGAGGCACACTAGTAAATCCCCATTGGTTCTTTAGCTAACCATTCATAAATAATGTGAATCATTGACCTTTTGGGAGCAAAGGCAAAAATAGAGATAAAATAATATTGTAGACACCCAAAAGTCACACATTGCTATTTTTGCATATCTATAGGTGATTCCAGACATCCCTAGGATATTGTAGACTATTGTAGTCATGTGTAGACATGTGTAGACTTCCATAGATTGCCATAGTAATGTGTAGACTTCCATAAGTGGCTTTCAGGTCCAAAACCCTAATAAGTCCACAAAACCACATCTTATGCATCAACATACCTTCATACGGCAACCTGAGGTGATGCATAGCCCATTTACACTCAATTGACACCCCCACGGGGTATTAATTGGCAAAATAAATTAAAAGTCAATTATCAAATTCTAATTTAATGTTGACTTCACTTAAGCCCCTTTTTAGGGCAAAATTGGATTAATTAACTCTTAATTCATAATTAGTGTTAATAAAATCCTCCCACATGTGCCAATTTAGGGTTTCCTAGGGTTTTATTTTAATCCTCCCCTAAACATGCTTAAGGCCTAATTAGGATTAGCACTAATCCTTCCTCACACATGTGTGAGGATAGGATATTTCCTACTTAGAATGAGATGTTGCCACATGGCATTTCTTAACCTAACCCTAGTCAGAACCAAACATAGGTTTAGTCTATCTAACCCCCCATACATCTTGAATTTACCTATAAATAGTAGGTCATAAACCCCTAATTAAGCACAATTACTCTGCTGAAATGGAAAGCCAACATTGAACAGCCCATTTTTGAAGCACACAGGTGGATTATGATAGCATACAAAGGCACCCCAGTTGCTTTAGGATCAATCTACCAGAGATATTTCACCAGAGGAGCATCACAGATCAAATCATAGCCTGCCCTGTAAATCTGCCCCAATTCGCAACCCAGGTTGTGAGTCACATCTACAAGCCCCAAATCACCCCAAATTTGGGAGGTAAGCTCTATTTCAGTCTATAATTACCTTCTGCACATTTTATTTGGATTTATGTTATAGTTTTACAGTAATTTCGTCTTCTTAAATATGGGGCCTGACTAGGGCAAGCCCCCCAACGTATTGACCCTTTCTTGCAAGTTTCTTTTAGGTTATGCAACATATTTGAAATAAAGGAACACCAAAAAAAACAACCCAATGGTGGCCCGCATACAATGAAGCCCACCTACATTGAGGGACATCAGAAGGAGGCATCAGGCCTATATTTTTTATTCATGAAAAGAAAAGGGGAAAACTCTCCCTATTTGTAATCGATGAAAATTTGATAATGAATAAAGCATATGTTTCTGAATGACTTGTGTTATTTACATGTTGTTAGATCAAATGCCAAATTTTGGTCATTTAATTATGGCACACACGTTGGGACCCCCAAAATGGATAGTGCTAGGTTTAGTTTCCTTATAAATATGATATTATCCTCTGTTTTTGTGTATTATAGGTACCAAATCTATTGTTCATAGAGACTTCCCAAAGCTCTAGGACCCCTCCTAGGCCCTCAGATCTCTCATTTGAAGCCTATGTACCTAATTCATGACCCACCCCATAATTTAGGTCAAATTCATGACCTAGGTCATGATTTGAGCATAAACACCTTCAAAACCCCCAAATCAGTTGGGGTAACCTCCTCAGTAAGTCTAAATAAACCCCTTCTAGCCTCAGAATGTAGGTATTTTCTCTTATTCTACCTCTGTTGTGATTTTTGGATACAAAAATGTACTAGATTAGTGTAATGATCATTGCTTAAGGTAGTCTTGCTTTCATTGCGAAGTTGTTAAAGCATTAGGATTTCTGAAATTTTTAGGACCTGCAACTTTCTAGCAAGTTCATAAAATTTATTTCTCAAATAAGTTTGCATATGTCCTTGTATCTTGCATATAGCACAAGCCTACGTTGATTCCATTTCATTAATAACTTCTTATTGTTAGAAAGAACTATACATATTCAAGAAAATCAGGGTTTCTAATCCCCTATTCCATTTCTAAAATATCTTTTCATTCTAACAGCAAATTTAGGTTCCTAATCCCTTATTCCTGTGTTTGAGAAAAAAAATTGTATTCAAAAGTTCAAATTAGGGTTCTAATCCCCTCCACCCCATACACTTGGATTGTTTTTTTATATGCTTTCAAAAGTAGATTAGTTTCTTTTGAAAGGGCATTAGGGTTAGTTTCTTTTGAAAAGGCAAGTAGCTAGTTTCTTATCTTGCATACATCGATAGGGAAACACAAACCCACACACACTCACGTGGTACTTAAATAAGTGGTGATATTGGACTTCATCCCCAATCCATTGCTCGACATTGGTGTCGACGGAGTTTTACCCTCCACCAGATCTCAATCCCCCCATGGACACCTAGTAGCCCCATAGGAGTGGTTATCTATATTTCATCATCAAAAATTCCCTACTCTTGTTATTGGGCCCTATATTTCATCATCAGCGGTTACCTACGGAGTGGGATAGGATTTAGCACCTTCATCCACAAGGCTTGTATAATTTGTGGAATTGGTAACTATCATTCTTGACTAAGCCCACTCGAGGGTGAAGCGAAAGCATGGGTATGCCGGTAGTAGGTCTCAAACAATGCCACCTCTTCTCATGAGAGGATATTGTGAAATCACTTCAGCATAGTGAGTTCCATCCCTTTAGGATACCATTTTACTGCACCTTCCATACAAGTCACCATTCACACGTTGCGATACCATTCTATCTTGTGCATATTTGGATGTTGCAGGAGGTTTGTTATTGATGACATTCCCAACTTGCTAGAGTATTCACTCCATTACCCATGATTCTACATAGGGAGTAACAACATTACAACACACAAAATGAATATAACACTTTTATTTTCTCAGCATTTAGATTTGATTCTGGTCTACCATTGTTTGCATGATCACAGACCGATCTCAGTACATTACACCACATATTGTGTTACTACACATGACATGTCACTTAATTCACACTTACATTAGACACGGTTAAGTCCACATCACAAAGGATTTATTCCTAAAACCCATTCACACATGCCACTATGCCTATGGTTATCCGTAGTAGAGCACATGAGAAATCACGTTCGATGGAGGAATGGCCACCCCCTTCCTCTAGTCAGCCTACTCATACACCTTCGATCATGAAGGATAAGATCATAGACACATCTAATTCACACATAGAATATGATGTACCATTCACACACATGACACCTCATAATGAGACGTTAACTTTGAGTGATAATTCTTGCTACTTCACTCATAGAGGATTACCCGCTCTTTGCAGCCCCATCCTCACATAATCCCTCGAACATGTTCTATGATCATGTAATATACATAGCACCAGGACAGTCTCCTCCAACCTTCACCATATATGAGGAGGTCATGCCTACGTCACCCACATTTGCACACCCATTTTTCTAGAATTTATCTCAATCCCTATTTGAGAATGATTCCTCCCTTCTAAACTATACCCGTCTTGAGGTCGCATCATTCACCCCTACCATAGGAATGGTGTCTGACCCATCCTCATCCACTGTAGGAAGCCAAAGTCCATCCTTCCAAACTACACAACATATCCCTACCCAACAAGAACCGCAAGCATTCCCTCAAACCATCCATCCTCTTCCCAAGAGTCGTTCTTCACCATATCGAAGGGTACTTCCCAATAGCCTCTTTAGGAGCAAGAGATGCAAACCCAAGCAGGAGTGTACACTTACACTTTCCCCTCAACCCGAGCTCCTATCTTGGTAGCTTATCCCACCTTTTTAGTAGCATTCTTGCCTATCTCACAGGTATCCAAAGTGCATGACACCCAACCCTTGGAGCCACCTTTACCTACAATGACCTTTAGGATACCACCACCTATGCCTTTTCAGGCCCCAACTACCCATATCCATCCTACCTATGGACCGACACCAATAGCTTATGCACCTACTCATCCAAACTATTCCACATAGTTTAGCTTCCCTACTTCCTACCCTCTAGGGCAAAGATAGATCCCATATTTTGATACCTCGTCTCGACCACCTCTAGCACCAGTAGCACCGACACCTACATTACCACCAGCTACACCTAGCTTATTTACTCCTCCATCGATTTGGTCATCACCACCTATGGTCCAACCAGTACAGTAGGCCCCAAACCAACAAATACTTGTGCCACAACCATATGCCTCACAATCGCAGTACTATTATCTTCAACAGATGCCTACCCCACAACCTAGTATTCCTGTAGACACTACAACACATGTCGCTCAGTACCCACCTTATCACAAACAAGCACAATAATATTCCCCATAATACTATGAAGAACAACAATACCAGTATCCACCACATCCACGGGGTCAGCCTATCATAGCCCAACCTTCGACTCCCATGACACCTAAAATTTAACTCTTACGGGATGAAGTCAAAATATTGAACCTACACACTTCTAGCTACGAGCCACAAAATCCTTACTATGATGAATTGTGCAACGAGCCAGTACATCCATCCGTTCCTATCCCTCCTTATCCCTATCACTTTGAAATACCAAAATTCGACAAGTATAGAGGCAAGGAAGATCCTAGAGAACATGTGAGCAACTACCGCTCATCCTGTTACCAAATTCATAGTAGTAATCCTCTTATGTTGCGCACCTTCTCCCTATCCCTCGCTGGGCCAGCCTTGGATTGGTACAACATGCTACCACACCATAGCTTGTACACCTTTGAACAATTGGCCAATTCCTTCTTAGAACACTTTTCCATCAACATCAAGAAAAAGACCACATTGTCTGATGTCTGTCTTACGACAGGTAGACAACAAACCCATAACTGAGTTTATCACCATATGGAGAGCGATTATTCATGATCTTTCTCATAGCCTCCCCACCTCGGAGCTTGTAACTCTCTTTTCCAAGAGCTACCACAAACATATTTCCACATCCCTCCAACTTCATCAAAGTCGTACTTTTGAAGATGCTATATCACAAGCGAAAGTAATCAAAGATATTAAAGTGCAATATGGGAAGATTAAGTTGAGATCCAAAACCAACTACAACTCCAAATTTCACTTCAATAGACCCGCACCCACTCAACCTTACCCACGACCACAACAAACCAACCAAGTTGCAGCTACTACCCTAGCACTAGTACCAACTCCTCCACCCTATACGCCACAACCACAACCACTACAAGCTACTGCACCTATCCCACCTCGACCATAGTAGTACCATGTTATGTGCCCACAGGGTCCACCACGTAAATTTACACCTTTATCTAAACCATTACCAGCCCTGTTCCATAGATTGTATGAGGATAACCATCTCGTTCTACCCAAAATCCACACATTGGATCCAAACATACCCAAATATCATGACTACAATGAATAGTTCTTTTGTCCCTTTCATAGGCAGTGTGGCCATAATATTGATTCGTGTCACTCCTTTCATGAACAAGTTCAAGACTTAATCGATAGGGGCATTATTCAGGTAGCAAACCCTCTAGCCCCACAAAACCAAAACCTAGGGATCTTCCAAAACCCTCTACCATATCACAGAGGACCCAATCCCCCTAGACCTCCAAAAAATCCTCCAACACCTCCTTGCTAAGTCAACAATGTCTAGTATGATCCTCCATCACATGGAGTAGTAGGCATGATCAACCTTACTATGAGAAACCAATAATACCCGATGCCCCAAACAACACCTATTGTTTCTCCTCCTATCTAGCTCATGTCCCCATAAACACCACAAAGGCCTAACATCATACCACCACCATCTCAAAATGTGATTACCATCCATGGTAGTCTAACCCATCAGCTACGCAATGCCCCCACATGATTATCCATATTTGACCTCTTACAACAATCTCAACCCCATCGTGAGGCATTGAATGACATCCTACATTCCATTGACTTAGAGACACATGATACAAATGCTTTTATCAATTTTGTAGGGAACATCCCATGATGCCTTCAACCATCAATTAGATTTCATGACCACGAGATAATAGAACTCGTTGGTGAAGGAGCCGACCCTCCCCTCCACATACAAGCTAATATCAATGACATTACCTACAAGCGGGTACTCTTTGACATGGGCTCATCCATCAGTATTATATCAATAGCAGACTTACATCACCTACACCTCCCTCTAGCACATTTTGCCACACCTTCCCTAGACTTGCATGCTTTTGATGGTTCCATGAGACCTACCATAGGATCCATAGTTTTACCCATTCGCGTAGGCATCCGTACGATCCCCATCCTATTACACATCATTCAAGGAGAAATGCAATACAATATTCTCCTTGGTTGCCCTTAGATCAGAGACATGCAGTTTGTCCCATCCACATTGCATCATTACCTCAAGTACATCCACAATGGACTCATTCATTGTGTCCTAGCCAATGGAGACCCCTTTAATTTTTGTAACGTCGTAGACATTCCCCCTATGCCTTCATTCTCATATTCCCAATTGTTCCCTGTATCTTCCCACTAGTCAGTAGGAGCATTAGCATCCTCACCAATTTTCACCTCAACATCCCAATGTTCATCGACAACACAAGCCTTGATATCTGCACCATTAACATCATCTACTAGAGGACCTAAATATTATACTATGCCTTCCCCATTGCCATCCTTATGGCCTCCACAACCTTCTCAACCTCTACCATTCCAATTTCCACCCGTGGTGTCACAACCACCATCGCCACCCATTACACAACCAACTACATTACCTCCCTCACCCTTGCATATGGAAGCCCCTATCCTTCCTATACCACAGACACCACCCCTTCCCTTCTGACCAAAATATAAGAAATTCACCTCTCCGTGTATCCCTACACCTGCACCGATGTCATACCCTACACAGAATAAATAACATGTTCAACCCACAACATCCAAACATCATGAACCTAAAAAACCAACACCCAACTTGGATAAAAAACCTCCACACCCTTCAGTTACCACCATCAGAGAATCCCAACTTTCTCCTTCATCATCTGATTTGGATACGCCACCCCAATTGCTAGAGCGTGCTACGCCATGCATATCCATATTCATGATGAACAATGGCTTAGGATACTATAACATGCATGATGACCATGTATGTGATACCCCTATCCAATCTACCCAATATTTTGGTCATCCTTCAGCCTCGATATTGACTATTGGAACTGTCATATAGCTAGGAAGTCCCAAAAACCACACCAACTTTGTGTATGTGGGAGTAGATTCCTCAATCCCCTCACCAGCTTCTCCACCACCACAATCCATCTTGGGTGATGCAATCACACACCTAGCCAACCCTCAATTTACCTTGTGCTACCTATAGTGCTTTCATTGGCATGGGTTTGGATTAGGCCATTATGAGCAAGGGCTACATACACCCATTAACCCTCGTTTTTGATCACCTAATGAAAAATTAGTCTAGGTTATCGATCAACTACTATATACACATTAGAAGATGAGATCCAAGATCTCTCTTTACATCCTCCTCCATGTCCAACACACACCTTGGAAGAGTACATTGACATGGATATGCTAGAAGACACACCTTCACCCACATCGACTGTCACCGTCCCCTATGATTTCTTCCAAGAATCCCCCCACCATATACCTCATTGATCTGTGATGTTCTAGATATTGGTAGAACACTTTGCTACTTTATCTCTGGCTACACCACAAATAGAGTCAGATGCACTCCTGCATGATCCACCACCTATAGAGCCAAACCCGGTGCTACCTGATCCACCATCGATATACTTGCCTGTATTACCACCTATACATAAATAGTTACAAAGAGCGACCTCTCATCCTCGGTCGCCACCCGTCGTCCTGTGAACTCCCTTGAGTATTTTTAGATGTGCATAACCTATCTAAATTCCATCACCATATTCTACCCCACCTACTTCACCTACAACATCGATTAACATGGTTGAGGTAGATTTACATTCTCCCCTCTGTTATAGCCACCAAAAGATTCAAGACGATACCCCGAACCTAAAATTTATCGATCTCGCACACATCTCACACATACCAACACCTGGAGACTTTCTTCTCTCTCCTAATGTCTTATGAATGGCAAATGCCCCTTCCTCATCCACGTCACACCAAATACCTCAAGTCCATCACATAAGAATTTATGTAGACAATGAATTTGATTTTGGCAAGGCCATCGACGACTTCAATATCATCCCTATCCTTGAATAGTTGCATGATGGATCTCAAATGCTCATCAAAGAAAATCAATGTAGACATCAGTGATGATCCAAAAAATCCACACATCCTCAAACTAGCCGCCAACCTCTCACCCGAGGAGCACATCGCCTTCATGAACTTCTTATGCAAGTTTATAAAAGTGTTCGCATGGTATTACAAAGATATACCAGGACTTGACCCTACTATGGTAGTGCATAATATTATACTAGATCCCAATGCCAAACCAATGAGACAGAAACTACGATGCATGCATATGACTATCGCATTGATTGTAAAATCCAAGCTTCAAAAGCTCCTAGATGTTGATTTTATAATACCCATAGAATATCCCGAGTGGGTATCCAGCATGGTCCCTGCACCTAAACCATTTGGTGATGTTCACATATGCACAAACTTTTGTGACCTAAAAAAATATTATCCCAAAGACAACTTCCCTATACCCAACATTGATTCCCTGGTCGAATTTATCACAGGTCACGATAAATTAAACACACTCTGAAAACACACTCTCCGATAGGATTTAGGTTCTAAATCCTCTGCTTGCAAAGAAATTAAACATGTAACTTCTCCAAGGTTCTCGTTATGTTAGCATTCTGCATCTGTGTATTAATAATCTCAAATAAAGATATTTAATTAAAATGCTTGGAACACCTTAGTGGTTGCAAGTAACTGAAAACAAGGGGCACTGTGGTTTATTTTACTGTGAAATTTTAATGATTGTTCATTGAACCCTGATAAAGCAAATGTGATTTGGTCTCTATATGACCATGCTGTAACTTCAAAATAAAATTTAATGAAATGCCATAAATGAAGGAATTATTTATGGATTTTGAAGTTTTTTAATTTTTTATTTTATTTTAATGCTTGAAAAATAAAATTGGAACTTCGAAAAATAAAGTGCAGCAAAAAGAAAATAAAATGTAAAAGAAAAGAAATTAAAATTGCATTCAGTTTGATGCTATCCCGTCTTGGCAAAACCGAAGATGTGAGGTTTCCATGCATGCAACCTAACCTATTGAACCTGCAAAACACGCACAATCCAGATAAGTTAAGTGCTGGTCTCTGGGGTTTTATTGTGATCTTTCAGATTTAGACATTCGCATGAAGCAACCAAGAGAACTTGCATTCAACTTCACCTATAAGCCTAGAAATCTGAAAAAGGGAAAGATAAACATTAAAACATGCATGCAGAAAATAACTCCTTCTTTCTTGCCAACAAGATGCAAATTTTTGAACACTCCTGCATTAAAGATAAATCCTGTTACAATAGCAGAACATCTGGTTTTCTCAAAACCAGAAAAAGGGAGGAAAACAGCCTCAAGCAGGCCCAGAATGACCCTCTCGCCTTTAGCACTGCAACTCTGCCCGCAGCGGTTTCTGACCTCGTATCTATCTGTGCTTCTGCTTTTAAAGCTTGGCAATGCTCTCTGTTTCGCCCTGTGATGCTTCGTTTCATCTTCCAGATCACTTCGTTTCACCTTCCCGATTGCTTCGTTTCATATTCCCGCCTTTCGAATTGCTTTTGAATTTATGTTTAATGCTGAAACGTTTGATAATATTCTATGAATGTAATGTTTCTGTAACCCTTATACATGTATGCCACGTGTTCTACACTTTTTTGCATCTTCTGTAACGGCCCCATGAAAATCATGACAAAAATAGCATGTAACTCTGTTCCTCTGCGAAACGCGACATGTCGCGATATCGTGACATGTCGCAAATCGTGACATTTTCTTCGTAGCCTGGATTGTCACGAAATCGCGACGTTTTTTTCTTTCACTCGCTTCGTCATGAAATCGTGACACTTTTCCTTCGTACCATTTGCCACTTGTCGTGAAATCGTGACGCTTTTCATTTGGGCTTTCTCACGACATGTCGGAAATCGTGACATATTTTCATGTACCATTTGCTCTTGTCGATATCGTGACGTTTTTCGCTTCATGCTCCTTAGCTGCTTTTTTGTCGTGAAATCGCTATGCTTTTCGTGCCTTGCCCTGTTTGACTGGTTTGACCCACGATTTTGTGACATGTCACGATATTCGTGACACTTTTCATTTTCCCCTTTCATTTTGACGTAATCGTGACACTTTTCATTTTACATGTCGTGAAATCGTGACACTTTTCATTTTCGATCAACGACAGGGCAACACGTCGTGAAATCGTGACACTTTTCATTTTGGAAGCGCAACACGTCGCAAAATCGTGACACTTTTCATTTTTGGAGAGACACGTCGCGATATCGCGACACTTTTCATTTTTTAGCAACGATGGCGCGACATGTCGCGATATCGCGACACTTTTTATCCTTGTGCAATTTTGCCCCTTTTTCTTGATTTTTAGCATCTGGGTCACTGAGATCTTCTTTGAAAGCATGCAAAAAAGGTGGGTCCCCAATTTTGGGGTGTGTTGTGGATCAGCCACAACAAATGGCGACTCTGCTGTCAAATGCTCTTGAGCATTTTAGTGAGAACCCAACCTGGAAGTATACAAACTTGGAAACCAGCGTTAGCACATAAGAAATATAAACAAATGCCCATAGATCAGAAATACATGAATCATCAGAATCATTAAGTATCAGCTCGGTGTGTGCAATGTGTTTTCATTCCCTATCGTTTGAAATTGATCAACATTCCATCGTCAGTTTTACATGAATGCATATGTGAGATTGTGAATGATTTGTGTAACCTAATAAATATGCTAAGAGATTTTGCTTTTATAAAAGGCATAGTCTTTCTTCTAGTATCATACACAAACATTCAAGATTATCAAACCCTCTTAGGATCAACTATATGTATAATGAATTGCTTTATTAGATCCCAAAGTTGGTTATGAGTCCCTACTATCTTGAACCCATGTGCAAGTGAATGTGAAATCAGAACTTTGGGGAATCAGACTCCCAACCTAATCGAGATGGGAGTTTAACCCTATCCTTACTATTCTGATTTAGAATTCATTACCTCACTTTGAGCAAAATAATTTAACCAATTATGGAAGAAATGGTCATGCTAGTCTAACCCTTTGGACAATCAGTGGTCTTGTTTTTTAGACAAGACATGTTGCCATGCATGGGCATACTTAACCCCATAATCCAAGACTTATCTTCATTTCTTTGGACCTTGGGGATGACTACCCATCCTTTGCAGAGGACAAGTAGTACGATCCTTCCAATCCAATATAAATATGAGATGGGAAAAATTAATTTTTTACTTCTTGGACCTTAGGGATGACTACCCATCCTTGCTAGGGACATGTAGTACGATCCTTCCAATCCAAGATTTGGATAAAAATGGAAAATATTAATTTTATTGCTTAGACCTTGGGGATGACTACCCATCCTTTGCAGAGGACAAGTAGTACGATCCTTCCAATCCAAGATTTATCATGAAATGAGACATAGGAGCTTTGGGGAATCGGATTCTCAACCTAAGCGAGATGAGAATTTATGCCCTATCCTTACTACTCCATGTAGGTCAAATCAAAGCTTTGGGGAGTTGGATCCTCAACCTAAGTTCGATGAGGATTTAGCCCTATCCTTACTACTCCGATTTTAGGCTTTAAGCTTTATGGAAGTGGTCAAAACCACTGTTTTAAGGATCATGTTGCATAAATAGGATAGACATGAAATACTTCTTTCGCCCAACCTTTTCTTCCAAGCAAGGTTTTGATCATTTTGCTCAAGATCCTTTTTAATGTGTATAAAATGTGCTTGGTTCTAGATATCTCAAGACTCGGTTCCCAACCTTAGGATTTTCTTCTTATTTATGTGATAGCATAACCTTAAGAGGATTTGACACACTTTAATGATTTGTATTTGAAATGCATTTGCAACTAAGATGGCATGTATGTGCAAAGTGAGATGTAATATGAATGCATTGTCTTTTGAAATGCAGATGAAATATTGCCATATAAAACTGACTACTTCATGCATCACAAGTTTCAAACGATATTACTTAAAATGTTTGTGTTACTTGTGGAGCTTCTACAACACAATTCCAATGTTCCATATTTCCCCGATCTAGAACATAAGTTAGCATCTCAAGGCAACTTTTTCATCATTTTTTTTTTTTTATATAGACAAACAAAACATGTCAAATAAACACACAACTTTAAATTAAAACTTATTCAATCCAAAACCAAACTGCAATCCCAAAAATGAAAATTTGAAAACACAAACCAAAACCAAACCCAAAGTAACTTTAAAAAGATCTTGAAAACACAAACCAAAACCCAAAAACCAAAATCTATATACAAATGTACACTATAATACAAGATGATGCAAAGCTTGGATTATCACTTTCCTGGATCCCAAACATGATTAGAACATTTCAACAAAAATATAACATGATATGCATGCCAAATGTTGTGGGAATCCCACAAAAACAAGACTAGACCAAACAATGCAACAAATTTCCACTTGCCATGCTCACCATACCAATTTGATTTAGTTCCAATAATACTCCCATAGGTGAGCATCAAATTACTAAAATGATTAGACAATAAATGATTTTCAATTTTATCATGTCTATTCTTTAAAATGTAAACTTCATAATTCCCTCCTTGATTTAGAATTAGGCTATCTTTTTCAAATATGCAATTTTGTAAGTAGGAGCCTATTTCTACAAATTTCAAAGCCAAATCATTTTCCAAATTTGTAGGCCAATCAAATTTGTGTAACAATTTACAAGCATCTAGGATATTTACTAAATTAGGATCATTAAAAGTTTTTATCCTAGATTCAATTAGTAATTGTTGATGAATTTGGTTTAACAATTCAAGTGCATCAACTTCTTTTCCATTCATTAAAACAATGTTATTAAAGGTGTGATTAAAAATTATACCTTGTTTTTCATTTACCTTTAATGACATTTCATCATTCAAATTCAAAACATGGTCATCCAATTTTCAACCCTCAAATATTCTTGGTCAAAGTGTATGTCCCATGACTCATCTTGATGATCCTTCATTTGAGTTGCTTCCAATTGATCAATCTCTTTGTCATTTGGTTCTAATTCTTTGTTCACTATCCATGGTATCTCTTCATTTGAATCCTCAAAATCATCATGCAAACTTGCATCCACACTTTCAATGAATTTATATTCAACATGATCAAATTTTGTCACCTTTTCAAATCTTGTGAATATGAGATCTTCGTATGATGTAGAAGGTTCAACATCCTGCATATCAAGTGAAATATGAGTTTCATCTATAGGGATGTGAGAAAAGAATGCATTATCATATCTCCCCCAACCATTGTAAAAATTGTCATCCAAATCCATGGAATGAAATTCCATGATGTTTGTGACATGATCTTTTGATTCATTCATCAATTCTTTTTCTTCTTTGTCCTTGGCAATAGGATCATTATAATCTTCCAAAATTTGATGAGATTTGAAACCCTCTTCCAAAACATCCTCAAATTGTACAGGAGTTGTAATATCTTCCTTTGAGTAGGCGATTATGTTGTCCTGTATATCAATTGGCACACAAGTTTCATTAGTAGTTTTGGATTGAGTGTAGTCTTCCCACTTCTTCCAAGCATCATAATAATCATCTTTCAAAATCAAGTGGTGACGTTCAACTACTTCTTCAACATCTTCCAATTCATCAATGTGTTTCTCATCAAATTCATCTTCACCTTCCTTAGATGGTTCAATTATTTCCAAAAGTGGGTTATTTCTTGAATTCAAATTTATAAGGCTATCATTGTCCAAATTAGTAACCCATGATTCAATTTTATCATAATTTGGAGGGTGAAGAATTTCTTGATCTTTAATTTTACACATCTCATCAATAGTATCTTCCAAGAACAAGTGGTGAAATTCTATCATGTCTTCAAATTCATTTATTGGTTTTCTCCCAATTTCACTTTCAACCACTTCATTCAATTCTATGGTGGGTTCCATCTTATCACATATATCAAACATTGTTGAATTTAGAACCCCTTCATCTAGATAATCGTGTATCTCTACATGATCCTCACTAGTGGATGTTGTCTTAGCAATTTGCACCTCCTCTTGGACTACATCTAAGGTGGTTGTAAGATTTGGATATTCAAATTCATCCCCTTGATCATTTACCTTAGATATCATTGGAGTGGAGGGTGCTATGTTTGATGGTTGGTGTAGGTTGGCATCAAAAGAACAATCTCTCATGTGAACATGTTGTGCCTTTTCTTCTTCAAGACCTTGTCGTTCTATCTCTTCTAAGACCTCATGGATTTTCTCTAGGGACAAACCACTCAGTTTTTCCTCAATGAGTGAAGCAAGTGTGGGGTGTATGGCTCCTAGGTATACTTCCATGGCTTCCTCTTCTAATGTGTTAAAATTTTCCCACATTTGGGAGTGCAACTCACGAAATCTTCCATTGAATTGACTCAAGGATTCATTAGGCTCTTTACATATGGAGGTAAACTGATTTTTCAAGATTTCTAAGTCAACTTTGATTACCAAAATGGTAAAGATAGGCTGCTTCTAGTTGTATCCAAGAAGTCCTAACCTCCATGGGTAGTTGGCTATACCAAAAGAATGGTCTATCATCCAAAATGTATGCAAATAACTTACAAGCCACCTCCTCATAGAAAATCTGGAATTTACATAATGTATCCTTGTAGACATGCAGTTTTTGCAAGTATCCTAGTGGCACCTCTTGATTAAAACACCGTAAAAAATCCAATAACATTGTAGGAATTTGATAGGGTACCACAGGTATAGATAAACCCTCATAATGATCCTCTATCATTGATACCATTCTCTCTCTTAGAGACACTATTTCAGCTCTCAGGGATACCATTTGCTCCTCAAGTGTTGCCATTAGTGAAACTTAAAATGTAATTTTAGAACCAAATCTGTTGAATATTCAACCTGCAATGTAAAAAAAAAATCAAGTTAGCATCAACCAAGAGATGTACTTATTAAAATCAAATGTCAAGTAATTGCATGAGACCAAAATTTTCAAAATTAAATCAAATCACATATTTCTGTATGAACAATCAGAAAAGTGTTAGAATAATATACAACATACCTGAATTAAAATAGAACAAGTAAATAAATTCAGGCCGTCCTTTTACAATCCGTTGAGTGTTAGAGGACTAAAGCATAAAAAATTTAAATTTAAATAACACTAAAATAAACCCGTTCGGCCCTCCTAGCACCAATCCGTTGAGTGGTGTTAGAGGCCAAAGATGCTAATAAAATGGACTTGAAATATTTAGCAATGTAAAGCTCTTAAACAATTATAAACCCGTAGCATCTAAAATCATGATAAAATAAACCTTTTCAGGCCCTCCTTCTAGCGCCAATCTGTTGAGTGGTATTTTCACCCGATTGTGAAAACACACTCTCCGATAGGATTTGGGTTCTAAATCCTCTGCTTGCAAAGAAATTAAACATGTAACTTCTCCAAGGTTCCTGTTATGTTAGCATTCTGCATCTATGTATTAATAATCTCAAATAAAGATATTTAATTAAAATGCTTGGAACACCTTAGTGGTTGCAAGTAACTGAAAACAAGGGGCACTATGGTTTATTTTACTGTGAAAATTTAATGATTGTTCATTGAACCCGAATAAAGCAAATGTGATTTGATCTTTATATGACCATGCTGTAACTTCAAAATAAAATTTAATGAAATGCCATAACATGAAGGAATTATTTATGGATTTTGAAGTTTTTTAATTTTTTATTTTATTTTAATGCTTGAAAAATAAAATTGGAACTTCTGAAAAATAAAGTGCAGCAAAAAGAAAATAAAATGTAAAAGAAAAGAAATTAAAATTGCATTCAGTTTGATGCTATCCCGTCCTGGCAAAACCGAAGATAATGAGGTTTCCATGCATGCAACCTAACCTATTGAACCTGCAAAACACGCACAATCCAGATAAGTTAAGTCCTGGTCTCTAGGGTTTTATTGTGATCTTTCAGATTTAGACATTCGCATGAAGCAACCAAGAGAACTTGCATTCAACTTCACCTATAAGCCTAGAAATCTGAAAAAGGGAAAGATAAACATTAAAACATGCATGCGAGAAAATAACTCCTTCTTTCTTGCCAACAAGATGCAAATTTCTGAACACTCCTGCATTAAAGATAAATCCTATTACAATAGCAGAACATCTGGTTTTCTCAAAACCAAAAAAGGGAGGAAAACGACCCTCAAGCGAGGCCCGGAATGGCCTCTGGCCTTTAGCACTGCAACTCTACTCACAGCGGTTTTCAACCCCTGTATCAGTCCGTGCTTTTACTTTTAAAGCTTGGCAATGCTCTCTGTTTTGCCCTATGACGCTTCGCTTCATCTTCCAGATCGCTTCGCTTCACCTTCCCGATTGCTTCGTTTCATATTCCCACCTTTCGAATTGCTTTTGAATTTATGTTTAATGCTGAAACGTTTGATAATATTCTATGAATGTAACGTTTATGTAACCCTTATACATGTATGCCACGTGTTCTGCACTTTTCTGCATCTTCTATAATGGCCCCATGAAAATCATGACAAAAATTGGCATGTAACTTGTTTGCCTTCACACAAAGAAACGCGACATGTCGCGAAATCGTGACATTTTCACGATATCGTGACCTTTTCTTCCATGCCGTGACTGTCACAAATCACTATGCTTTTCTTCTTTCACTGCTCTGTCATGAAATCGTGACAACTTTTCTTTCGTACCATTTGCTTTTCATCGAAATCGTGACACTTTTCATTTGCTTTTTTGCTGTAATGTCACGAAATCGTGACATATTTTCTTTCGTACACACTTTGCTTCTGTCGCGATATCGCGACGTTTTTCTGCTTCATGCTCCTTTGTTGCTTTTTGTCGTGAAATCGCTACGCTTTTCGTGCCTTGCCCTGTTTGATTGTTTTGACCCATGATTTTGTGACATGTCATGATATCGTGACACTTTTCCATTTTCTGTGTGCCTTTTCTTTCCCGACCGCACAACATGTCACGATATCGTGACACTTTTCATTTTGCCAGCGATCGCGCAACACGTCGTGAAATCGTGACACTTTTCATTTTTCCAGTGACCGTGCAACACGTCGCGAAATCGTGACACTTTTCATTTTCTGCCAGCTGACCGCGCAACACGTCACGAAATCGCGACACTTTTCATTTTCTGCCAGCGATCGCGCAACACGTCGCGAAATCGTGACACTTTTCATTTTTTGCCAGCGACCGCGCAACACGTCGCGAAATCGTGACACTTTTCATTTTCTGCCGCGATCGCGCAACACGTCGCGAAATCGTGACACTTTTCATTTTTCGGCAGCGATGGCGCGACATGTCGCGATATCGCGACACTTTTCATCCTTGTGCAATTTTGCCCCTTTTTCTTGATTTTTAGCATCTGGGTCACTGAGATCTTCTTTGAAAGCATGCAAAAAATGTGGGTCCCCAATTTTGGGGTGTGTTGTGGATCAGCCACAACAGGCAAGATCACCTCTATTCGCAAATTTATAGCACAATTATCAGACAAATGCCAATCATTCAACCATCTCCTACAAAAAGGAGTACACTTCAAATGGGATGAAAACTGTCAAGCTGCATTTGATGCCATCAAAACCTACCTCACATCGCCATCGATTATGTCATCACCACACCCATAATTACCATTGACTCTATACATCTTGGCCATAGAGCTTGTGCTAGGTACACTCCTAGCTCAAAAGAATGCTCTCGACAAAGAGCAAGCTATCTACTATATCAGTCACATGCTAGTTAGCTACGAAATGAGATACGGGTACATGGAGAAGCTATGCCTAGCAGTAGTATTCACCACATAGAAACTAAGACACTACATGTTAAACCACACAACTTTTGTCATCGCCCGAGACAACCCCCTATGGTATATGATGAACAAAAGTTATCACAACTTCCACACAGCTAAATGGATTATGCTCCTAACCGAGTTCGACCTAGAATTCATATCTCAAAAGTCTATCAAAGGGCAAGTTATTTCTGACCAATTGGTTGAAGCCCCTATAACTGACAATCAACCCCTACTCATTCAACTCCCCAATGACTCCATATTCCACATAACCAAAGATGAGGAGTACATCAAACTAAAATTCATGGCTGACCTCACTATGTTCTTTGATGGGTCTAGGTGTCTCCACATTGGGGGTGCAGGCATTGTTTTATTTACACCTAAAGGAGAACCACTCCCATTTTCATTCAAAATTGATTTTCCCTATACCAATAACAATGCAGAATATGAAGCCCTAATCTTAGGACTGAAACAAGCACACGCTATGCACATCAAATGCCTTCACATCATAGGTGATTCACTCTTGATTGTCAATCAAGTGCAGGAACTTTGGCTATGCAATTGTCCAATTCTCCAACAATACAAGAAGATCACCCAACAACTCTTATCCCAGTTTGAATGGTATTACCTCGAAGTCGCACCGTGCTCATCAAACCATTTTGTAGACACCATGGCCTCCCTAGGGTCCCTTATCCCACAAAATCCAATGTCTAGCATGACATATGTAACCATTCATATGCTTACACAATCTACTATATCACCCACACCCCCCACAGATGATGGTGGTGTATATGTGGTAAACACTAAACCTCATGACCCATGGTTCTCACAAATCAAAGAATACATCAAACTAGGTTTCCTACCATGTGATCTACCCCATGCCCAATGCCAAACCTTTAAACAAAGAGTGATATGCTACACCTTGCTGGGGACATCCTTTACCGTCGCAGCTATGATGGTATACTCTTGCGTTGCCTAGAACCACAAGAATCACAATGGGTTGTACAAGAAACCCATGATGACACTTATGGTGGCCATTTCAGTGGCATGGCAATTACTAAACGCATTCTCCGTATGGGCTACTACTAGCCTAAAATGGAGTAAGACTACTATGAGTATGTTAAATGTTGCATCAAATGCCAACAACATGCCAACTTAACACATTTACCATCCCAAGCACTTCAACCAATCCAATCCATGTGGCCCTTCTCCCAATGGGGCTTGGATCTAATTGGAAAAATTACACCTGCATCCTCTAGCAATCATAAATTTATCATTACAACAACAAAATATTTTACAAAGTGGGTCAAAGCCATCCCATTGGTCCAAACTACAGGAGCCAAAATTGCAACATTCATCATGGAGCACATCATATGCCGCTTCGAAATTCCCTCCCAAATTATTTTAGATAATGGGAAATCTTTCAAAAATAAAATTGTTCGAGCTCTATGTAACATATTTCACATACATCATAGCTTTTTGACCCCATATTACCCTCAAGGAAATGGCCAGGCTAAAGCCACTAACAAAACCATCTGTTCTATTCTCCATAAAATAGTAGCAAAATATCATCGAGACTGGCATAACCAAATACCCCTAGCCTTGTGGGCCTATCATACGAGCATTCATACTCCCACTGGGGCAACACCTTTTTCACTTGTCTATGGGGTAGAAGCTATCATGCCCCTTGAGCTGGAGATACCCTCTTTATGGATATCCATGAAAGATTTCATTGACGATGACACTACTCGCCAAGCCCATCTAGATCAACTAACACTCCTCGATGAACGTCGCATACATGCCATCGAGCACACATGAGTATATCAAGATCACCTTCGTCGTGCCTACAATAGTAAAGTACATCAACATGAATATCAGATTGGTGACTTGGTTCTCAAAGAAAACTAGCAAATCACAAGTCAGCCTCACCAGTAGCACGATAAATTCACCCCAAATTGGTTGGGTCCATTTATTATCACACACAAATACGGTTCAGGAGCATATCATCTAGCCGATCTTGAAGGCTTTAACGATCCTAAACCCATCAACATCTTGCACCTTCATGCATTTAATGCATGATGCATAATCACATTCACCATCACAAGTGTCACATAGTATTAGAAATAAATCACCAAGCACATCACCGTGTGAATCTATTATTTTTGCTTTATTATTTCTCTATACATGTACATTTCACCTTTCTGTCATTTTTATGCTCGGGGTATTTATTTTTCCTTTTGCAGGACTCACGTCATCAACAGGAAAGCACTACAGCGGCATCACCTACAACCATGCAGGACCATCTACAGCCATAGCAAAAACCCATTACATCGGTCGATCTCGCCCAACCACCAACCACCCTTCATGCCAGGTGCTCCTCGCACTCATCCCGATCAGGTCACCACACTTCACCTCAACACCATTCCCCTCACTAGTGAGGCTCATCCTATTCACCACACTCTGGTGACAGCCAGATCACCATGTCCTCTTTCGATGACAAAGAGGAATCCACCCAACCACAAGCACAAGGATCATCCTCCCATCCGTCTGATGACCTCAGACATCATTACTCACCCACAAATCATCCCCATCATCCCATAGGATCCTACCGCCCACCTAATAGGGAGTATGCACCTCATCAACCTCACCCTACATTTCTACCCGCTCCCCTTCCCAATGGTGAGTCTACATACGCCCAAGCTTTGCAAGCCCATGCAGCCCAAGCTACTCAAGTCGGTCGCACAAACATCCCTCTTTCTCATTCACGCCATCGCCCAGGGCCATCACCCATGCCACCGGTCCTCAAAACACCACCTTCACCACTATGAGGCTTACCACCCCAACAAATCTTACAATCATCATAGTCATTTCATTCTACTGCTTCCTCATCGTAGCCCTATCCTTTTTCTACCATGCATCAAGCTATTCCATTCACCTTGGAATCTCGATCGCCCCCTTCCCCAATACCATCACCGCCACACCATGAGATACATCATCTCATCTCCCATATCGAAGCTCTGGAGTTGCAGATGAGCCACTACCATTGCCATGTTCACCCATGATAGTCTTCCATGACCCATCCATCCTCGCCACCATGTAGATCCCTTCCCCGACCCCAAACTTGACCCATGCCAGAACCCAGACCCATGCCTCCATTATCAGAACTTCTTTCACCCAGACCTCGCTCACCTCCACCAGAGCCATACATCTATCCTATGCCTATTCCACATACACCACTATCTAAAATGTTCCATCATCTCATGCACCAGGGTCTTATTGACCTACCTGAGATTTGACCTACTGACCCCTCACGTCCTAAACCATGCAATTACAATGAGAATCAATTTTACATCTACCATCGCCAACCAGGTCACGATATCAAAGAATGTAGATCATTCAAAACCCTGGTGCACAACATGTTGCACGATGAGCGTACCCCATCACCAGAGTGTTCTTTTCCATTTAGCCGACTTGTCAGTCCTCCATGCCGCATCACTCCCAGGACTTTACCACCCCGCAGTACCCTGATAGCGCCCACTCGTTATATTCATAATATTTCCAACTATGGCTCTAGCCGCAACTCTAGCCATGTCATCACTTCACCATCCCACTCCCACCCAGATCTACACCATTTTGCCCGATAGTAGTGTTAGTTACTCGTCTTCTTCTATCTCATTCTTCTACTTCTTACATACGTTGATTTATTTCTTCTCTTCTATCATTACCAGCTGTTGGTGATCCCCTTACCTTGATTGGTCACCAAAGCCTGTTTCTTCTCACTTCTTCCACCTGTACATTCCACTTTTACATCTTGCTTCTTCTTGACAACCATTACACACATATACAATGCATAGTAAAACATCTACTACACACACACACCCCACACATTGGGGCAACCATGATCATAGCATCATGTTTTCTATCATCATTACATACTTCACTCATCTGTAAATAGGTTCTTCTAAAATTCTCTTTCTAAACAACATAACCTTCTTCTTGTAAATATCGCATTCCTCCACTTGCATCATTTACAGTTACATGCATTGCACATATCCATATGCTTTATAGTTAAAATTTTAATTCATGTTTGTACATTCTCTCCCAAAATGCGCCACAGCAAGAATAATACATGCACTTGTTAGCATCACCACCTGGATGTCCATTCCCCTTTTTTAGGATCAGGGTATACATAGGTGTCGTGTTTAATTTTGACTACTCTGTAGTTTAGGCAATCAAGTGTCACCCATAGCTACTGAGTCTTGTACATTCTTCTTATGGTCTTTTAGGTTGGTTCAACTTCTCTCATGAATCACTCACAATAGGTTACACATTAACAATTTTGAGCCTAGGAAAGAGGACATCTTGAGTAGATATCACCATCTAGCGAACGGTATCCCCTGCTCGTCCTATCGCCTGCATGGTCAACATATGACCTGGGGATAAACAAAGGGATCAAGCATAAGCAAAAGGTAAGAACAAAGCATAAAAAAAATGCCAATGCTCTTAGAATAGACAAAAAAAATCATAGAATAGCAAAAAAGAGAAAAGAAATGAAAAGAGCACTACCACAATCAGATAGGTCAACACTAGAACAGGGGTAGAAAACAAAAGGAAACGCCTCTTGATATCACACATGTTATGCTTATCGCCTTTGGTCCTTAGGTTCAACATAACACTATGGGATAATTCCAAAAACCTACCTACCAGTGGAATAATCTTACAGGTGACAACACATCTCTTACATTAGCATCTCGCTTCTATAGAAATCACTATTGTGGATGGATGAGCTAGCTAGTATGGTAGCATCTACAATGGGTTAATCCTACCTCCCTCAAAATGGATAAATGAACATTACACATTCACACACATAGGTCCAAGACAGACTTTGAACCAACCCGATCATGTTATAAGTTGCCACAAAACTTGTATAGCTAAGGGTTTGAGATTTGATTGTCATAACTATGTTAGTCAAAACCATTACACATGCCTTACATTATCCATCGACCCTGAAATCATGGAATGGATAGCATCCATATAGGTAAATGCAATGATACAAGTGCTTCCTTGGTGCATTTCAGTAAGTCCATACATGCATACATGCATCTATGTCAGATACATTTGATACACATTATAGCTAGACATTCATCCTACATGCATTTCATATCAAATTACATTTATTGCATTCATCCCATATGCATTTCAGTATAGAATCATAGTATCACAATTATTCTACATACATTCATTACGAAATCACATTTAATATCACATCATATCGCATTGGAAATACAATCATAACACTACTCTACAATCCATTTATACCACAACACGATAATAGATCTAAACCATGTTATACATGTATATCTATTCATCAGACATATCTACAAATTATGTTACGCTAATCCATGCAAACATAAACAAGAACACATTTCAAACCATAAAAATAACACATGTATATAATAGCCAAACTCAACAAGGTATATATATATATCATCCATACAAAATACCCGAAGGCTACAACCTGGGATCATGCCCATCATCATATATCATCCATACAAAATGCCCGTAGGCTACAATCAATAACAGCTATCCTAGCTCCCACTAGGAGTCTCCCCGTGGCCCTCACGGCTCACTCGCATCCCTACAGCCTGGCTCGACTCCGCCCTAAACTCCAGAACTGGATCCATAGTAGGCTGATCCTGAACCTCAGCCCTAGCACCTCTCTATCCCATAGTAGCCACACTATGCTGACTCTGATGTGATGGCGCCCACACCTATGATTGTGACCCAGACTGCACCATGATATTACCATAATCGGGTAGAGGGATCCCGTGCACTAACAAGGCAGTCTCGCACATCATCTTCTTAGTGGCCTCGACCACCAACTGACCAGTCAGAGTATCGATCGCCTGATCCTGTCTAGACATAGCAACCCTCATCTCTGCCATGCCTACCTCCAACTACTGAATCCGATCATGCAACCTCTGTACATCCTCTACAGCTGGCCTCTCCAAAATATTACTGGGAATTTGCTATGCTATATCAACAAATACCCCAATATCAATGGTATCATCGATACCACCCATACCGGCCACCCTGCCTCCCTCAGCCTGTGCTCCAATAGGCTGCTCCATCCCAACCTCTGCACCCACATCCACCTCCTCTACCCTCATGCCCTGGGTACTCATCGAGGCACCTACGCGACATCGTGACCATCATAGAGGAACATCCTCCTCAATAGTAGCCATACTCGCTCCCCCAGCCTGAGTCCTCCTACTCATCCTCCTCTCTGGCAGAGATGCCCCAACAACATGTGCTACCCACCCATCCACCACACCTCTCCCAGGATCCCAAGACTATAGCGCCCACCAGGCATCAAACTTTGGTGTCGTCCCTGCATCCCCTATGTCCGGGATATCCATAGGAGGGTCTCTCTCCCCAACCCAAGGTGGTACAATAGGGTGCTCTCCCCTATCTCCCTATCACCTAAAATAGCTAACAGGAGTCCTTGGAACATCCTGTCGTAATCCAAACTGGCGTTGTACTCGATCAAACCAAAAATACTCAGTCTATCGAGTATATCTCCCAACCAACCATCTACCCCATCGTATAGCCTACAACTGCTCATCATCCTCTCTCCAACTCACTCCACCCATCCATGGCCTCCATATAATGTCATTTTTTGTCAACTCACTGAACTTAATCCTCCACAAAATTGGATCACCCTCATGAGGCCTCTTCATACCCTGCTCCACCTCTATACTCCATCTCAAGGCATAAGGAAGCTCCTTATCCTCCACGTGTATAGGCTGAGGTAGCAAAGAGGGCCTCTCAATGGCTATGTGTTCCCATGCCCATACCTACAGCAAGGGAATCACACTCAATCTCATTCGTCTACCTCGAACCACCTCATATAACTCACGATACGCTTGGGCCAGAAGCGCAGGTGCCCAAGCAAACACAACCTTGTGCTCCACCAGGTCACTAACTATGTCCAACATGTTCCAGGTAAACAAAAACCCAGAACTATCAGGTAGAGCATAGGTAGATATCATCATCATAGCCACACACTGCCTATCAGATATCTTCTTCTGACACCACAGCCACTCATAGTCCATCTTGGCAGCATCGATCTCTCTCCACCCAGCACCAAAGAATCTCTCCAACACCTCATCCTTCCTCCCATATTCGGCTGCCCTCATAGGAACACCCTCAATTGGCAATCGATAGATGCGATACACATCCTCCAATGTCACGGTCATTTCCCCCGTAGGAAAATGAAAAGTGTTTCGGTCTGCATCCCACCGCTCACATAAGGCAGACACAAATGCCCTATTAGTAAAGATGCTCTTACACTCCCATACACCGTGGAAGTGTATGTCATCTAACCACTACAATTCCTCCTCAGTCTTCATCAGCTTTTCAAAACCTTGCTTAAACTTTCTCACCCGATGACGAGGTTCAAGCGACTTCACCTGTTCAACACACAACACAACACCCATTAGTAACCCACATAACAAATCAATCACATATAACATCATCACTCAGAATTTACAAATTAAAAACATTTAATTTGACACGCATCTCGAGACAAAATAACATACAAATAAAATGATAAAACACATCAACAACACAATCACATATTTGGATACCCATTTTGTCATTTTATGGCAATAATCCAAACACATACGACATACAATACACATTGATCGCCCAAACAACCAATAACAAACTCAACTATACAACTAATATGGCATGCAATCCAAAACATGATTAATTAATATGACATACAAAAACAAATCACATTTCTGGATACCCATTTGCCCACTTAATGGTAAATGTGTCAACAAAATTCAGAAACAAAGCACCAATCAACACAGATCTACCAATCAAATCTGTCCTAAAAACACCAATACCAAAAACATATCCAGGCACGCAATCTAAAAATAACAATCACATTTTTAGATACCCATTTGCCCATTTAGTGGTGGAAATTCAAACTGACATCAAGTACAGTCTACATCGGGCTCCCTATAGCTCATTTTCAGTTTACTACTATCTACACCGTGGCACGCAAATCAAAGGCATGTCAAATGAAATCAACTACCAAAACAACTAACATTTTTGGACACCCATTTTGCCCTTCTATGGTGAAAGTGTCATTAGTTTTTAAATATTCTACCTCTAACATGGCAGATCTAACGTCCTAGTATTCACACATTACACCTAAAAGTGACATATTTCAAAATCACATCAAACGAAGTCATAAAAATAAAACAGTCACATAACCAAATACCCATTTCCTACTTTAGTAGACAAAATGCAAAAACATATCGATGTCAGTACACCGTTACCTCAAAAACTGACAGTCAAACTCTACACCGACTCTACCCATTACCCGGTCAAATTGGTGACAAAACAAATCCAATTGAAAAACCGACCACACTTTTGGGTACCCATTTGGCCCGTCTATCACTACGTGTTCAAATTTTACTTAAAAGTTACAATTTTTTTTAAATCGGGATGAAAACCTCCCCCCCCTCATTCATATTTTCCCAAAAAAATAAAATACAAACAAAACAAAGTCAAAGATCACTTACCGGTGGATCCCCACGCCTGATGCCAGCTGGTCTGCGTCCCTTCATCATCCTGGCTTTCACAATCGCTAATCGTGCTCCTTGCGTGCTATCAACTTCTCTCCCAAGTTGCTTTCCACACACGTGTGTCATCCAAATGAGCCCTCGCCATGCATATTTGGGCTTAAAAACCACTCAGCTACCGTTTCGCGACCCAGGTCACGAATTAGGTCAGAATCATGACCCAGGTCATGAATGAGGTCAAAACCATGACCCGGGTAGCGAATTCAATTAGAACACACCAGAACATCCCCAAAACCCTAGGAAAGCAGGGAAATGCCCTCTAAAACCCTAGGAGCCTCAAAAAATTACCTTTTAACACCACTTGCACACACACATTGCATTTTACCGATAAAATCGTCACAGTCATACTCCGCGACCACGCAGACCTGGTCGCAAAAGCACAACCGACAACCATTGTCATTCTCAAGAAACTAGTATGGCATCGTAAATGTCATACAAACGCAACAACAACACAACATTGCATTTGCAATCACCTATTTCATTTTATTAGCATTGCCTTTTTATTTCTTTCCTCTTCTTCCCCTTCCCTTTTTCTTTCTCCTTCTTGGCTATCCAATCAATGTTGTATGGTCACGCTTCGAGCGGCTACATACCTTTGATTAGATCCCATTCTTTTCTCTTCTCCTTCTTGGCTATCCAGTCAATGTTGTATGGTCACGCTTCGAGCGACTACATACCTTTGATTAGATCCCATTCTTTTTCTTTCTCCTTCTTGGCTATCCAATCAATGTTGTATGGTCACACTTTGAGAGGCTACATACCTTTGATTAGATCCCATTATTTTTCTTGCTCCTCTTGGCTATCCAATCAATGTTGTATGGTCATGCTTGAGGGCTACATACCTTTGATTAGATCCCATTCTTTTCTTTCTCCTTCTTGGCTATCCAATCAATGTTGTATGGTCATGCTTCGAGTGGCTACATACCTTTGATTAGATCCCATTATTTTCTTTCTCCTTCTTGGCTATCCAATCAATGTTGTATGGTCACGCTTTGAGCGGCTACATACCTTTGATTAGATCCCATTCTTTTCTCTTCTCCCTCTTGGCTATCCAGTCAATGTTGTATGGTCACGCTTCGAGTGGCTACATACCTTTGATTAGATCCCATTCTTTTCTTTTTGTACTAAGCAATCATATCCATCATGCATTGGTATCTTTATCAATCATTGCATCATCCATTCATCACACTTCATTCACCTCATTGTTGATTCCTCGTTTGAGGGGGTATTCATATCCAAAGTCAGTTTTGCATGCAACCACAACATCAAAAATCCAAAAGCACGGTTAGCGCATTTGTCTACAAATTTTTTTGTTGAAGATTATCATACGATTATAATCTCAATCCCAAATAGACATGGGTTACATCAGGAGAGTTACGCGTTACCATGGAGAAGTCAATCTAGCATTCATGTACGTCAAGTACACAATGGATGATATGTTTGATCAATCCTAGTGCAACATTTGGAAATGGACTTCACGACCACGCTGATATGGTCATGAGTTGATGATCCCGATGTTAAACTAGCTCAAATGGTGTGACACTTGTCGCCATGTTCTCATCAATCAATCAACAACAAAAATTTAGTTAGGCTTTTGTCCTAATCATACTTTTGGACCACGTTGATCTGGTCACAAAAGCAAAGCAGTCAAAAGTTGCCATTCTCAAGCAACTAGTATGGCATCGTAAATGTCATACGGACTCAACAAAATCACATCATTGCATTCATAATCATTCATTTTCCCTTACTAGCATTGTTTTTATCCCTTTCCTCTTTTCCTTCTTTTCTTCCTCTCTTCTTCCCCCGTGGACATTCAATTGATGTTGTATGGTCATGCTTCGAGCGACTACATACCTTCGATTAGATTCCATTTCTTTCTCTTCTTTTCCCTAGATACCCGATTTATTTGTATGGTCATGCTTCGAGCGGCTACATACCCTTTGATTGGATTCCATTCCCCTTCTACCCCTTTTCCTTCTACACAAACCCTTCATATTTTTGTATTAAACTATGTTCCACATAGTATAGTACAAAAAGGGGCAAAATGTAGACACCCAAAAGTCACACATTGCTATTTTTGCATATCTATAGGTGATTCCAGATATCCCTAGGATATTGTAGACTATTGTAGTCATGCGTAGACATGCGTAGACATGCGTAGACATGCGTAGACATGCGTAGACTTCCATAGATTGCCATAGTAACGTGTAGACTTCCACAAGTGGCTTTCAGGTCCAAAACCCTAATAAGTCCACAAAACCACATCTTATGCATCAAGATACCTTCAGACGGCAACCCGAGGTGATGCATAGCCCATTTACACTCAATTGACACCCCCACGGGGTATTAATTGGTAAAATCAATTAAAAGTCAATTATCAAATTCTAATTTAATGTTGACTTCACTTAAGCCCCTTTTTAGGGCAAAATTGGATTAATTAACTCTTAATTCATAATTAGTGTTAATCAAATCCTCCCACATGTGCCAATTTAGGGTTTCCTAGGGTTTTCTTTTAATCCTCCCCTAAACATGCTTAAGGCCTAATTAGGATTAGCACTAATCCTTCCTCACACATGTGTGAGGATAGGATATTTCCTACTTAGAATGAGATGTTGCCACATAGCATTTCTTAACCTAACCCTAGTTAGAACCAAACCTAGGTTTAGTCTATCTAACCCCCCCTACATCTTGCATTTGCCTATAAATAGTGGGTCATAAACCCCTAATTAAGTCTGATTCCCTAATTCAACAAAGTATAGTTACTCTACTGAAATGGAAAGCCAACATTGAACAATCTATTTTCGAAGCACACAGATGGATTCTGACAACATACAGAGGCACCCCAACTACCTTAGGATCGATCTACTAGAGAGATTTCACCAGAGGAGCATCACAGCTCAAATCGCAGCCTGCCCTACGAATCTGGCCCCAATTCACAACCCGGGTTGCGAATCACATCTGCAAGCCCCAAATCACCCCAAATTTGGGAGGTAAGCTCTGTTTCAGTCTATAATTACCTTCTGCACATTTTATTTGGATTTATGTTACAATTTTACAATCATTTCATCTTCTTAAATATGGGGCCTGACTAGGGCAAGCCCCCCAACGTATTGACCCTTTCTTGCAAGTTTCTTTTAGGTTATGCAGTAGATTTGAAAGAAAGGAACACCAACAAACAACAACCTAGCGGTGGCCCACATACAACGAAGCCCACCTACACTGAGGGACATCAGAAGGAGGCATCAGGCCTATATTGTTTATTCATGAAAAGAAAAGGGGAAAACTCTCCCTATTTGTAACCGATGCAAATTTGATAATGAATAAAGCATATGTTTCTGAATGACTTGTGTTATTTACATGTTGTTAGATCAAATGTCAACTTCTGGTCATTTCAAATATAAAAAATGAAAAAAAATGCTAATAGAGGTAAAACAACCTAAATGCAATGTGTAAAATTAGCTAGTATTTTTGGAGATGAAGATTTACCCCCAGGACCCCTAAGTCAGTGAATTCATGGCCAGTAAGCAAATTTATGACTAGACCTATTTCCAATGAAATAAGAACACTAAAAGAAATACAAAATGGCTTGGTTTTGATATTCATCTAGCTTCACTCATGCATTAATCCTTTATTCCTTCGTTTCTTTCATTTTTCCATTCATCCATTCATCATATCATTCCTTCATTAGTCCCATTTGGAAGGGAGGGTGCTTATTTTATAACTTATATCAAAGCGATTAGACCAAAAAATCAAAAGATTCATGATGGTTGTTCGAGAAGTTAGACAGTTTGAGAAAACTCCAAATCTGAGTGAATTTGCAGCCTATAATTAGAGGCCACAAATTTGCTAAAATTTTTAATTTAGGCCAAATTAGAAATATTCCAAGTGGCCATTTGGGAGGTTAGTAAGTTTGAGAAAATTCCAAATTTAGTGAATTCACAGATTATAATTAGAGGTTGTGAATTTGTTAAAAATAAACTAAAAACAAAGTGGAGTTGTGAGTGGTTCTAACGATGCAAGAAAGAAAGGTGAGTTGATAGGCACATGCATTATGTGTTCTAGGGGAGGGAAAAAATTATGGCTTGGGTCAAAAATCATTGTCAACACTAAGAATACATTTCTTCATATGCAGCACTTAAAGGAGAAATGTGTGGAATTCCAATGGCCTTCTAATGATGACTTAATCATCTCAAGTATCCATAACTAATATACCTAAGCCAATGGTTCCACATATGAATATTATTTGCATGTGCAACCATAGCCACACAATATTTCTTCCTAGAAGAACAGACAAAAGTTATCCTTTCTATCAACTTATACGTTTAGTCCGACTCATAACAATAGAAGCAACAAATTTTAAATACATTGTCTGTATCCTTAATTACCCAACGATCAAGCTAGAATTCTACTTTATTATATGTATGAGTAACATGATAAATAGAAAATATATTAGGTCCAACATTAGAAACATGAAGTTCTTCATCAAAAGAAAAATATCCATTATCAATCTCTACATATCTTGTAACTTGTAAGGAAGAGTATCTCCAATAACAATATTCTCCCTTGAATGTAATTTCTCATATCCTTATAGGATATTTTTGTGTTTTTTTATATATCTTGTTACTCCTAAATATATTATCCCCTCATAAAAACAAGTGAATGTCCAATATACTAAGTGAATGACTACATGTGCCTATGAGGACTCTCCATTAAAAACTATCTTCAACTTGTCCATAAAAGAGAGCAACATCAACATCTCTCTTTTTTGCTACTTTCTCAAGCTTCTTAATAAATATGATTTTTTTTGCTTTATGTCCTTCCTTCTTACAATGTTCATATATTATATTTTTAAAAGGATTCTTGGGATTATTTTGATTCTATTTTGGTTTCTCTTCACTTTGAGATTTGATAATAGATTCCTTTGAATGGGCATGATTGATGATAGTGCTACCCTTAAACCTTTGTCTCCTAGTATTTGATGATGCAAGAAGTACTTTAATATCTAATCAATTGGTGGTGCATGAGAACAAGGGAAGTAGACTTGAAGTATATCAAATAAAACAATAACTATGTCATATGCATCTAAAATATGTTGAAGACTATATTGAGCAATCAATGTTATCCCCACCCACATATTCCTAAGCATTTTTCTATTATGTTAGGTACTCCTCTTGCAATCTAGGTATCTAACAATGTCGAGAAAAGGGGATATAATGAAATGCTACCTTTTCAAGTAGATCAAAGTCACCACACAAATACATGCACAAAAATAATATTATATGCATTTTATTGTTATAAATATACAACCATACCGCAAATTTCAAGCTCAAAGCATGCATCAACAACCAAAAAAATAGTCATAATAAAAATAGGATACTATTTTTTCTATATTAACTACAACATAAACCATTACATAGTTACACATATTACAAAGTGGCTACAAGTACCATAGACTTCTCAACTACGCTTCACATACTTCTTGTTAATCATCCTATATCCTTGTCGACTCTCTTACCAATTTATTATTGGTACCTTGTTGACCCATTACCATTCATTTCCAGTCCCTTTCCAATTCCTTATTGACCTTATTTGGTTCTTTTCTAGTCTACAAACTTCTTTTTGATCATCTTGAATCCTTGCCAACTACCCTACTAGTCTCTTATTGGTCCTCTACCAACTCCTTACCAGTCCTTATTGGTACCTTACTTGGATCCTTGTAGCATTCTACAATCATTTTTTGGTCCCATTTTCATGTCTCTCTTATCTCCTTTTTATCTATTTATATCCAAACAAAAATATCAAAACCATGTGCACAAAACCAACAATATTATCACACCATGTGCACAAAACCAACAACCATGTGCACAAAACCAAAAACCATGTGCATAAAAACCAAACCATGATCCTACTTGGATGCTTCTACATCAGACACCCCAGGTAGCAAGAAAATGTGACCTTCTACTCATAGAGCTCTTATAATAGGATTTGTATAGTAGCCACTCATCTTCTTTTCAAAACCACTCTATGTTTCAATTATGGGGTTTATGGGTTATGGGTCTACTACTCTTTCATAGCACCATGGAGAATAAACTTGATATGATACCATATGAATTAGTTGAGAAAATATATCTAATGAAAAACTGCCTTTTCAAGAAACCCTAAAATCACCACACAAATACATGCATAATAATGTTGAACATTTTGAGTCCCTAAGCTAAAATGTTGTCATTGATGCCAAAAGGTTATTTGATGTCAAAAGGACCTATGATGGCATGCACTATGTTTTGTGAAAAGTGCAAGAAAATTCTTTTTGTGAAAACCAAGGTAGACAAAATAAAAGGTTTTATTTAAAACCATGGATGAAATATCTGAAATGGGTTTTTCTTAAAACCCAAGTTGGCTTTTCGTTTCATCGAAAAAGGTCCCCGGTGATGGAGATATTTAATTTTAAATATTTAGTTTAAATTTTAAATTATTTAAAATTAAAATTAAAATTTTAAAATAAAAAATAAAAGTAATCCATCGACGTCATCGAATATGAGGGATAAGACTATAGAAAATGATGACCTAAGGTTTATTATTCCTCATCCTTGCTCTTGTGGTTAATACGATTATTAGAAAGTGAAAAGAGCTCATGTGAAAAATGTTTAAAGGGAGAGGCAGTGAATAAGTTGAGGTGTGGTCGATTCTAAGACATAGTGGGTAGTGTGGCCTATTGGCAAATCTAGCAGTGCAAAGGCATTGGGAGGCAAGTGGTTGAGTGTTCAAATCATGTGCACTTCATTTTTCTTGATAAAGGACTCTGTTTTGCGTTGGCTGTTGCATGGAGCGCTAGCTCACATGGTGCGCAAGCGCCGTTAGGACACAGGAGCTGTAGGACTCAGGTTCGAATCCTGCGAATTCCCTTTTGCTGTGTAAAAGGGAAATAGTGCGCTGGTTATGGTTTTTAGTGTGCATGCTACCAAGGTTTATATGCTGTGTTTGATATTTCGAAATTCATGCCAAGGTATGCATTAAAGTTGTAAAAGAAAATTAAAACAAATTTTTATTTTATTGGGTGCTAAAATTTAGTTAAAAATATGTGTATAAATTTTATAGTAAAAGTGGTTTTTGGAGAGATAAGTAGGTAGGCATAGATTTTAATTTCTTTAGGGTATAAGTGGTTTGAGGAGTAATAAATATTAAAACTTATTTGGCACATTGTTGAGATGTTATTTTGAGAGTGCTTTTAATTATTGAAACATTCTTGAGAAAAATATTTTGCTTGAGGGTTATTGAATATATCTTTTGTGGATGTGATTATTGAGTTGGAGTAAAAAGGTGTAAATTGGGTTATACTTTATTTTGTGATTATTATTTTGAAGTCCACTAATGCTCATTGAGATTGGAAAGGAAAGTTGTGTTGAGTGTGGCAGATTTTGTGGATAACTTCTTGGCATTAATACGGTATGGGCAATATTCTCTTTTGATTATTTATGGTGGTTGATTTCTGAAATATCATTGGAGAGATAAGGATTTATTGTGGTTTCCTTTTCAAAAGTGTTGTTTTAAATACTTCAAGGTTTTCTAGTTTGAGTGTTGTAATTAAACCTTGTTTTATAAGCATTGTTATTGAAGACCATTGGTTGAGCAAAGAACTTGAACTTGAGTTAGAAAAGAACATGAGTATCATTGTTATGTGAGATTTGTGGTTGAGCATTGTTGGATTTTGAGTTGATTGATTCATACTTGGACTAGGGTTTGTGAGAAAGAGTTGTTCCTAGAGGTGATTGGTTGAGTAGATTTTTTGAGCCTAGTCAAGTGAATGTGTGAAGTGGTTGTTCAAGTTCCATAAAACAAACTATTCTATATTCTGATTTGAGTTGAGAAAGAAATTGAGTTTGTGAATAGAACATATTGAGTCTCTAACAATTCTCTTTATGCTTCTATAAGATTGAGCTGAGTTGATTTGAGTTGAGATTGATTTGAGTTGAGTTGAGATTGGGATTTGAGTATAGAACATATTGAGTCTCTAACAATTCTCTTTATGCTTCTATGATATTGAATTGAGATATTGATTGAGCATTGATTTTAGAACATATTGAGTCTCTAACAATTCACTTTATGATTCTATGAAATTGGACAAGTTCTGTGTGAGCTTGTTAAGCTAATTTGAGGTAAGTCTTTGAGAAGGCTTGTGGACTGATTTTGAGTAAGCTTTTGTGAAATCTTGCTATGTATATTTGAGCAAGTCCTAGAGAGGACTTATTGAGAAAATTTGATCAGGTTCTGAGTGAGCCTATTGAGTAGAGTTGAGCAGGTTATGAGTGAACCTATTGAGCAAATTTGAGCAGGTTATGAGTGAGTCTATTGAGAATATTTGAGCAGGTTTTGAGTGAGCCTATTGAGAATATTTGAGTATGTTTTGAGTGAACCTATTGAGCATATTTGAGGAGGTTCTAAGTGAACCTATTGACAGAGCTTTGGAGATGATAGAGTACAAAGGACAGAGTCTCAGTGGATAGAGATCCAATAGCTAGGATAATTGAATACAAATCTGAGTGAGGAGTCTTCAAGTGGAGAGAGATCCACAAGTTAGAGCAGCAGAGAGACAAAGTCTTATAGAAGATCACTATCCAGAGTAGAAGGGGAAAGAGTTCTCCTATGGAATAAATCCATGAACTTGAGATTTAGGGGATAAACATCTCCTTTGGATAGAGGTCCATAAACATTGTAATTGGGAAGGATTCCCAAAGAGATTTATTGAGAAAGTTTAATAAAATATTTTCTCCGTGGAGTATCCCACATTGGGTGAACCATGTAAATTGTTGTCTCTATTGTGTATGGTGTTTTGTGCATTGCTTTAAATACTGCTATTGATATTGCTATCTATACATTGCATAATATTGAATTGAAGGAAAAAGTAAAAAGTGGTCTTATACTGTTCACCCCCCTCTTAGTATAAGCTTGTGTTATTCAATTGGTATCAGAGCGGGTTCCTTCAGAAGAGTTTGATAGCTTGAAGGAAAAGTAGTATAAGAACACAATGGATCAAAAGGATCAAAGATATGGACCCTTCAATAATGCAATACCAGTATTTGATGGAAGTGACTTCTTGTATTGGTGTATGCTGATAATATTTTTCCTGACAACACTTGGAAATGAAGTTTGGGATGTAGTGGAACTTGGATATGATTCTACAGTCAATCCTTCGACATATAAGGAAGGTAAGCTTCTAATGCATGCAAATTCAAGAGCTATGAATGCAATTATAAAAGGATTTGGTAGATCATAATCTATGAAGGTTATGGATTGTAAAAAAATAAAATATATGTGGGATCTACTACATGACATATATGAGGGTGATAAAGGTGTCAGGAAAGCTAAGATAAAAAATATCAAAGAAGAATTTGAGAACTTAATAATGAGAGATGATGAAAATATTCATGATTATCTCAGTAATATTGATGAACTTGTGCATGAGATGAGAGGTCTTGGAATGAAGGTTGATGAATTAGATGCTTGTGATAAGATCTTGAGAACTCTTCCAAAAAGGTATAGTGAAAAGGTTTCTGCTATAGAAACATCAATTGATAGTGATTCTTTGACAAGGAATTCTTTGCTTGGCATGCTTACTCATTTTGAGATAAGAACAAAAGATCCTATTTCTCCAAAAGAAGCTGCTTTCAAAGTGGATAAAAATAAAAAGGGAAAGCAGATAGAATCGAGCAGTGAGTCATCTAGTGATGAAGAAGCTAACTATGGTAGGATAGATACAGATTCCAAAATATTCATAGATTTTAGATCTATTAATTGCTTAAATTGTGTAAAGTATGGACATTATGCAACAGAGTGCAAAGAGCCAAAGTATAATAGTGATGAAGAAAAATAGGATCACAAGTACAGGGAATCAGAAAGACACATGTACCAGAAGAAAGGTAAGGATGGAAAAAACAAATAAGGAAATAAGTTCTTCGAAACGCAAAATAAAAGCTACTATGCAGATAATGCAAGTAAGTACTCATTTGATAGTGATGCTAGTTTTTTAGACAATTATAGAGATGAAGTCCTATTTATGGTTAAAGAGAAAAGGACTCCAATTATTCTTAAATGTTTTAAATATGGTAAATTTGGACATCTTGAAGATGATTGCACTAGAGATGGCTATAGTTTTAGTGATGATGGTTTTGAAGATGCACTTGAAAGACCAGATGAGAATATTCTAATGGATTTAGAAGATGAAGTAAGTGATCCTATAGAAGATAAGCCAAAAGGAAGTAATGATAAGGACAAAGGCAAAAAAATAGAGGATTACTCAATAGATAATGGTTATGATCTCAAGGGAGAACTTATCTATGCCTTTGAAACAGTAAAGAAGGTAAGAAAAAAACACTCTAAGCTTGAAAATTAGTTTCAAGAATGTGATGAAGATAGATTATTGCTCATAGAAGACTTAGAGAAGTCAAAGGCTAAGGCAAGTAAGTTCAAAGAAAAGTTAGAAGAAAATATTTTTAAATGTGAGAAGTTAGCACAAGAAGTGGCTACTCTAAAGAAAGATTTAAAGGACTCCAATATCAATATGAAGAGTTTCACAAATAGCTCTAAGAAATTGGATAAGTTCATTTATGGACAACAAATAACATAATGTTCAACAGGTCTTGGCTTTGGAAAGAAGTAGGAAAAATAATCTACTTCAAGTCATTATGAAGAAGAAAATTCAGAAGAAGATACTTCAGAAGATGATAGTGTAAGTGGGAATGAGACATAAGAGGACGAGTTGGACAATAGAGAGTTCAACAAATATAGGAACAATGCACAAAGAAGATACAGATGGAACAACAATTAGAACAGAAGACCAATGAGGTCTAGGAAAGGAAGCTTCAATGGGATATGCTTCTCATGTCACAAGTTTGGGCACATGGCTTCACAATGCAGGTCATATGAAAGACAAGAATATGGAAAAGAACAATTTTTTCAAGGATATTGCTACTCATGCAATGTTTTTTGGTCACAAGGCAATGAATTGCAGGGTTCATGGTAGAAGAAGATTTGGCTTCACTAGGAGGTATCCTAAGACATTTGTAACTCCAAGGAATAATAACATTAAGTGTTATAAGTGAAATAATGATGGTCACATAGCAATATGGTGTAGAGCAAATATTTTAGAAGTAAGTATGAACAGGAACATGATCATGGATGAGAACATGAACAGGAACAAGAATAGGAACATGAACTTGGATGAGAAAAAAAACAAGAACAAGAATATGGATGAGAACAAGAATAGGAATAGGAATAGAAGTGATGATTACTTGGAAAAAAATAGTGAGAGGATTTAGAAAACTCAAAAAGGAAGAGAGAAAGATAAAGGCAAAGAGCAGTGATTTCGGGGAGTAGAAATAATCCCACCCCAAAAAAAACCACCTCAAGAGGAGGTGGGGGAGGGGCTAAGATAAGAGGCTCATTCTTAGCCCCGATACCCAAAGGTGACCCTTTGCCATTGATGTCAAATGGGGAGAGATTTGTGTATATTAAGGAAATATTTGATATGGGGAGAAATTTTATTTTTGAGAGAGCATTGAGCCAGGGGGAGCAGAAAAGAAGGTTAGATTTCAATAAATGAATATGGGTTGCCATCAATGACAAAGGAGGATATTGTAGGACATTTTGATTCCCTAAGCTAAAATATTGCCATTGATGTCAAAAGGTTATTTGATGTTAAAAGGATCTATGATGGCATGCACTATGTTTTGTGAAAAGTGCAAGGAAAGTATTTTTGTGAAAACCAAGGCAGGAAAAATAAAAGGTTTTATTTAAAACCATGGATGACAGATCTGAAATGGGTTTTTCTTAAAACCCAAGTTGGATTTTCGTTTCATCAAAAAAGGTGCCCCAATGATGGAGATATTTAATTTTAAATATTTAGTTTAAATTTTAAATTATTTAAAATTAAAATTTAAATTTTAAAATTAAAAATAAAAGTAATCCATCGACGTTGTCGAATATGAGGGATAAGACTATATAAAAGGATGACCTAAGGTTTATTATTCCTCATCCTTGCTCTTGTGGTTAATGCGATTATTAGAAAGTGAAAAGAGCTTGTGTGAAAAATGTTTAAAGGCAGAGGTAGTGAATAAGTTGAGGTGTGGTCGATTCCAAGACATCATGGGAAGTGTGGCCTATTGGCAACTTGAGTAGTGCAAAGGCATTGGAAGGCAATTGGTTGAGTGTTCGAATCACGTGCACTTTGTTTTGTTTGAGAAAGAAGGAATCTATTTTGCATTGGCTGTTGCATTGAGGATAAAGGAAAGTGATGAGGCCCAAAAATGCCTCATTATTGCACAATGTTTGACTCATTATTGCACAATGTTTGACTACCATATGATAAGTTAATTGCCAAATAGTTGACTAGAATATACTATTTGTTAAGTGTTTGCATGATTTTATGTTAGGAATACTATATCTCTGTTTTTGACTATTTTCAGCATTTTATGACTGATTTTGCGTGATTAAGTAGCAAGTAATAACATGCATTTCAATTAACCAAATGTGGTATGCTGATATCCATTAACTTCTCAATGGTTTTTGAATGTTTTCCTGCCCTTCAACTTGTTTCAAATCCACATTTAAGCCAAAAGTTTAGGACTGTCATAAATCTGAAAATCTGAGAAAAACAACCATATAAAAATCAGCAAGCTGTCACTTTATAGGAACACCTTGAAGTTGTCAAGCAAAGCATGAGGATATGGATGGAATGAGTTTAGAAGGACTACAGAAGACATCTGACCTATTTAGAAGCATTCCCACATGATCTAAATAGGCAGCAATAGGGTATAACAGAGCAGGGACAATTGTGCAGCACTGTTGCACTATTTCAGCATGGTTACTTGGTGAATGAAGTGTATAAATTCAGTAGCAACTTGATGTACTCCTTCATGTTGATACTTGAATAATTTTTCCATGTTCTAATTTGTTTGAATTTGCAAGAAATGCCAATATTTTACAACTGTGCAGCAGAACTGGAAAATGCAGTAATTTACCATGTAAATTCCAGCAAGCTACAAATAAACAGCAAGGCATGGAATTCACATATGAAAAGAGATGAAGACCATTGGAATATGATCCTAGGAGATAACCCACCTGAGAGATGCAGAAGAAATCACTTGAAAAGTACACATTTGTTCATTTCGAAGTATCTTCGAAATGAACAGATATCTTCGAAATGAGAAAACATAGTGTCTTCGAAATGAGCAGACATCTTCGGAATGAGAAATGCAGTATCTTCGGAATGAGCGGATCTTCAGAATGAGAATTGCAGTATCTTCAGAATGAGAATTGCAGTATCTTCAGAATGAGAATTGCAGTATCTTCGAAATGAGCGATCTTCGAAATGAGAATTGCATTGTCTTCGGAATGAAGCCACTTATCTTCGAAATGAAAACAGAATGTGCTTTTTGACTTATTGACCGATTTTTGAAGCTGGAAAAAGGGAAATAAAGGTTGGAAAAGGTAAAGGAAAATATCTCCCATCTGATTTTGCCGTCCTTGCCATCCAAAGCCACCATTCATGGAAAAGATCAATTCAGATCCTCTTCTAGGATAAACCCAGAAAAACTGCAGCATAATAGAAAGTTGTTTTCAAGATAGGAATGGCATATTATGAAGTGGAGAATGATGTGTGAGATATTTCTAGACTCCTCCCATGTACTCCCACCATTGAAGATGCTTTCTAAGGGCCAATGACTACTGCTGCAACACAAACTGTCCAGATTTGCATTTATTTCAGATCCAAAATTATTGGCAAATGACTGTAAAATAGCACATAGGCTGATTTGAGCATGGGATATATTGTAAATATTTATATAAATAACACAGCTCCCTCCTTGGTTGAGCCAGTTAGGAATTAGAATAGAGGAGAGTTTTCAGTAGCAGCAATTAGGACTGTACAGTGATTTTTTGTAACAGTTTTCAGCATGTTTTGTCATCAATAAAAGTGCAGTATTTTATCATTTTATGTTCTGAGTGTTAATTAGTTAAGGAGTGCTTTTCACCTCCTTCTAGATCAGGAAGTATGGGCCCACTTTCAGATCTAGAAGGAGGGATTTTATGGCAGGTTTTAATCTATAATTTTGCTGCAATAGAATTAATAGATTGCTTGCCAGATTTCATTTTCTTGTTTTTATTTTGTATTGTGTGATTTATGTTTCCTATTATGTTTGTGTACAACATTTGTGTGTATGTCAGCTGACAAATTATATTAAGCATTTTCCTTTATGTTTTCCCTGCTTTCTATTTTAGCAACTTTCCATTTTTAGCATATTTCATTTTGCTGTCAATTCCTGTAGCAGAAGCTTGACGACCTTTTGTGGCAGGGCATTGACAGGTGTTTTAGAATAGATTTAATTTGAAAAGTAGATTAGATTTCAATTTAGCAATTTCAATTTTGTTATTTCAATTGCAAAAGTAGATTAGATTTCAATTTAGCAATTGTAGTTAGTGTTAAATTCTTGCAATTTAGATTTAGTTTTCAATTCTTGTAATTTATTTCAGTTTCCATTCTTCAGACTAGGTTTAGTGTGACACCAAAAGGCTAAACCAAAATCTGCTTCACCAATAAATGCTTGAAATCTGAATGCCTGAATTGTACTCTCCCTAGCCTTCTATCGTAGACAGCCTTGGACACCACCCCGGATTGATAAATCATTGAGATTAAATGATGAGACTCAATGACACTCATCATTTTGGCATCGTTGTCGGGGAACATGGTGTTGTTAGAGGGTAAAAGTAGTCAAATAATTATTATTGTGCTAAGTTATGAAGTTCAGAGTTAAATCTGAATGTAATAGTTGGTATAAATAATAATTATTGATAGTTGCATTTCAGTCCATTTAGAAAACAAGCAACCACCACCTTCAGCCCAACCTGGACAGGCAACCCCTGTCTATGTAAGCTGAATCTATTAAAAAAAAAATCACAAAAACTTTTGCACAATAAAAATAGGAGTTTACAACTTAATGATGATCCTAGAGTTTTCCATTATTACTTAAATATTGTTAGGATTTTATCGCGCTAAACCGCAACCTAGCAATTCTTAGCCTACACAGACAATAGTTGATCTCATTAGAGGTGATCCTACTTGACAAGTAGTTGATCTGCTAAAGTTGTACACTTCTTGTCTTATTGTGCAAACCAAAAATATTTTTTTAGCCCAACCTATGATCATTCTGAATAATACAAGATAGGCAACCCCTGTCTATGTAGCTGAATCTGGTATAAAAAAAAAACCTGCAGGAAATGTTATTGACTGCAACAACATCCAACTGTGCTAAAATAAGAACTTACCTGAGCTTGAAGAGACAAAAATCAATGGAGATACACAGAAAACCTTTAGTCCAAACACACAGAAATTAGCCTTGGATAAAGGAGAAAAACTAGAAAAATCGCACATAGAAAATTTACTTCCATTTTACAAAGGGGTAAATTATGTCCTCCTAGGAATGAAACAAATTGAAGTGCAGCCAAGAAAATTCTTGAACATTATTAGCCGGCTGACTTATAAACAAAAAGCAAAATTGTTGCTATTTTGAAACAATATTTCAATCTCTTTACATAGAATTACAAGGGTATATCAAGATTTTATCTTGATGTAAGCACTTAACATCTTTTGGGAATTGGTATTTAATTGTTTCAAGAATAGATTGACAAGATTTTGCAGACTAGGAGCCATGGACAACACTTGATTGAAGAAGTTTTCAGATATGGAGCAGTGCTTCTTTCTCCCATTGGTAATTCATGGAGGATGTTAGTGGTGAATGGACATTGCCTTCGGGTATACCATGCACCATTAACTAAGGAGGAGTTCTTGAAGGAGATTCCATTGGATGTACACATAATGGAAGAGAATTTCTCTTCAATATCAGATTCAGAGTGATGATAAAAAGTCTGACAAAAAAAAAAAAAAGAAAAAAATACAAGAAAAGCAAAAAGAAGAATAGTCTTGTTTGTGAACTTCCTTCTTGGGTACAAGCAAGACAAGAAAATTTGAAAAAAAAAAAAAAAGAGAAAAAATTTGCAGCAAAGGCATGTCCCACAAAATGGGGATACATGAGGACAAGCATCAATTTCAGCAAGAAAGAGGAACAATGGAGCCAATACTTCATTTCCAGCAATAAGGAGGCAATGATGATGTAAGAAGATTCTTACTGGTCATCTAGTAAGGAAGGTTGCATCAATGTTGCAGGTTTCAACAGAAAGAGATGGTGTTTTCATACAACAATTGACATGTTTTTGCAGAATAAGGATTGGTCTTATCCAAATAAGAGTGAGATATGTTCTCTCTGATTGAAGCACTTGAAAAAAAAAAAGAGGACAGAAGTTGGTTGAAAACCAGAAATGGCAGCCTCTTCTGATGAAAAAAATGAAAAAAAAAGAGATGAAAAAAAAAATGAAAAAAATATATATAAAAAAATGAATAATTCAGTAGTGAAAACCTTCTTGGAGGCGCTACTGAGTTGGCTTGCATGAAAACCAATTTTTCGGCATGCATTGCCTTGTTGATCTACCCATCATTGTTCCACCATTGTACAAATCTCACACTGCACATGTATTATGTTTGTTTATGTTTTCAGATAGCCTGCTAACAATCATCAAAAGCAGCTTGTAAGGTGCATGACTAATTTTCAGGACAGTAAGGTATGTGTTTCTTGCATATAATTCATAGTAAACATTTAGCATTTAGTGTATGATAGTCGGTATTTGGCATAAACTATTCATACAATAGTGACAAGTTGAAAAAGGAACATGTTCAAGATGTCAAGAAACACCCCCTTATGCCATTAATTGCATGGAAATTCCAAAACTATGCAAAAACCTGATTTTGGGACAGACATGGCAACAATTCTATTTCAATTTGTAGGGCAAATTTTAGAAGGAGAACTGCAAGTTTATATCTCACAATTGTCTGATAAATTGAAGGAGGATAATCAACAAAATGCACCTGAAGGTTCTATTTTAGTACTACTGGAATAAAACAACAACATACAAAACAAAGAATAACATCTAAACAAAAGGATGAAGAAGGGATTTTTGATGTTATGGAAGGCTTATACACTCTAGAGATGGACCCACAATAGAATCTGTAGCTAACTTTTGCATAGGAGGTCATTTCTGCATTTTTTGAAGATCTTCGAAATGAGAAATGTAGTATCTTCGAAATGAGCAGGATATCTTCGAAATGAGCAGAAACTATACTAGAATTGCTGAAAATGCTACAGAATAGCAAAAAGAGTAGGGTACATCAAATATTGAGGTTTATAAGGCTCTACCACAAGTAAGTACATCCCTCAAGCATTTCAAATCAAATATTTTATCAATTTTGTTCAAAAGGTGCAAACAACAAAAATAAGCATTCAAGCTGAAATGTTGTTAAGAACAGAAAATTCCATCGGTAGTAGTGCATCTGCAAAATACGGTTCCACAATAAGACTATTGCAAGATGAATCATATGATATCAAGCCTTTAAGAGGTACCTTGCAGCACTAAAACTTGTAGAAAAATAGAAAAAAGTCATACATGTGCTTAATTGCAAAATACTTGATATAGTGCAGCAAGGAGGAATTTCTCAGTTAGCAGGTAGCAAAGGATGTTGTTCACAAGAATAAAACCTGCATATTACTATGGCCTACTAAGATGCATGAGGGCATGCATCAGTTCAAGTTGGGGGGATGATGAGGCCCAAGAATGCCTCATTATTGCACAATGTTTGACTCATTATTGCACAATGTTTGACTACCATATGATAAGTTAATTGCCAAATAGTTGACTAGAATATACTATTTGTTAAGTGTTTGCATGATTTTATGTTAGGAATACTATATCTCTGTTTTTGACTATTTTCAGCATTTTATGACTGATTTTGCGTGATTAAGTAGCAAGTAATAACATGCATTTCAATTAACCAAATGTGGTATGCTGATATCCATTAACTTCTCAATGGTTTTTGAATGTTTTCCTGCCCTTCAACTTGTTTCAAATCCACATTTAAGCCAAAAGTTTAGGACTGTCATAAATCTGAAAATCTGAGAAAAACAGCCATATAAAAATCAGCAAGCTGTCACTTTATAGGAACACCTTGAAGTTGTCAAGCAAAGCATGAGAATATGGATGGAATGAGTTTAGAAGGACTACAGAAGACATCTGACCTATTTAGAAGCATTCCCACATGATCTAAATAGGCAGCAACAGGGTATAACAGAGCAGGGACAATTGTGCAAAGACTGTTGCACTATTTCAGCATGGTTACTTGGTGAATGAAGTGTATAAATTCAGTAGCAACTTGATGTACTCCTTCATGTTGATACTTGAATAATTTTTCCATGTTCTAATTTGTTTGAATTTGCAAGAAATGCCAATATTTTACAACTGTGCAACAGAACTAGAAAATGCAGTAATTTACCATGTAAATTCTAGCAAGCTACAAATAAACAGCAAGGCATGGAATTCACATATGAAAAGAGATGAAGACCATTGGAATCTGATCCTAGGAGATAACCCACCTGAGAGATGCAGAAGAAATCACTTGAAAAGTACACATTTGTTCATTCCGAAGTATCTTCGAAATGAACAGATATCTTCGAAATGAGAAAACATAGTGTCTTCGAAATGAGCAGACATCTTCGAAATGAGAAATGCAGTATCTTCGAAATGAGCGGATCTTCAGAATGAGAATTGCAGTATCTTCGGAATGAGAATTGTAGTATCTTCGGAAATGAGAATTGCAGTATCTTCGAAATGAGCGATCTTCGAAATGAGAATTGCATTGTCTTCGAAATGAAGCCACTTATCTTCGAAATGAAAACAGAATGTGCTTTTTGACTTATTGACCGATTTTTGAAGCTGGAAAAAGGGAAATAAAGGTTGGAAAAGGTAAAGGAAAATATCTCCCATCTGATTTTGCCGTCCTTGCCATCCAAAGCCACCATTTATGGAAAAGATCAATTTTGATCCTCTTCTAGGATAAACCCAAAAAAACTGCAGCATAATAGAAAGTTGTTTTCAAGATAGAAATGGAATATTATGAAGTGGAGAATTATGTGTGAGATATTTCTAGACTCCTCCCATGTACTCCCACCACTGAAGATGCTTTCTAAGGGCCAATGACTACTGCTGCAACACAAACTGTCCAGATTTGCATTTATTTTAGATCCAGAATTATTGGCAAATGACTATAAAATAGCACATAGGCTGATTTGAGCATGGGATATATTGTAAATATTTATATAAATAACATAGCTCCCTCCTTGGTTGAGCCAGTTAGGAATTAGAATAGAGGAGAGTTTTCAGTAGCAATAATTAGGACTGTATAGTGATTTTTTGTAACAGTTTTCAGCATGTTTTGTCATCAATAAAAGTGCAGTATTTTATCATTTTATGTTCTGAGTGTTAATTAGTTAAGGAGTGCTTTTCACCTCCTTCTAGATCAGGAAGTATGGGCCCACTTTCAGATCTAGAAGGAGGGATTTTATGGCAGGTTTTAATCTGTAATTTTGCTGCAGCAGAATTAATAGATTGCTTGCCAGATTTCATTTTCTTGTTTTTATTTTGTATTGTGTGATTTATGTTTCCTATTATGTTTGTGTATAGCATTTGTGTGTATGTCAGCTGACAAATTATATTAAGCATTTTCCTTTATGTTTTCCCTGCTTTCTATTTTAGCAACTTTCCATTTTCAGCATATTTCATTTTGCTGTCAATTCCTGTAGCAGAAGCTTGACGACCTTTTGTGGCAGGGCATTGACAGGTGTTTTAGAATAAGTTTCAATTCTGCAAAAGTAGATTAGATTTCAATTCTGCAAAAGTAGATTAGATTTCAATTTAGCAATTTCAATTATAGAGTAAGATTTCAATTTGCAAAAGTAAATTAGATTTCAATTAGCAATTTCAATTCATGCAATTGTAGTTAGATTGTCAATTCTTGCAACTTAGATTTAGTTTTCAATTCTTGTAATTTATTTCAGTTTCCATTCTTCAGACTAGGTTTAGTGTGACACCAAAAGGCTAAACCAAAATCTGCTTCACCAATAAATGCTTGAAATCTGAATGCCTAAATTGTACTCTGCCCTAACCTTCTATCGTAGACAACCTTGGACACCACCCCGGATTGATAAATCATTGAGATTAAATGATGAGACTCAATGACACTCATCATTTTGGCACCGTTGTCAGGGAACATGGTGTTGTTAGAGGGTAAAAGTAGTCAAATAATTATTATTGTGCTAAGTTATGAAGTTCAGAGTTAAATCTGAATGTAATAGCTGGTATAAATAATAATTATTGATAGTTGCATTTCAGTCCATTTAGAAAACAAGCAACCACCACCTTCAACCCAACCTGGACAGGCAACCCCTGTCTATGTAAGCTGAATCTATTAAAAAAAAATCACAAAAACTTTTGCACAATAAAAATAGGAGTTTACAACTTAATGATGATCCTAGAGTTTTCCATTATTACTTAAATATTGTTAGGATTTTACCGTGCTAAACCGCAACCTAGCAATTCTTAGCCTACATAGACAATAGTTGATCTCATTAGAGGTGATCCTACCTGACAAGTAGTTGATCTGCTAAAGTTGTACACTTCTTGTCTTATTGTGCAAACCAAAAATATTTTTTTAGCCCAACCTATGATCATTCTGAATAATACAGGATAGGCAACCCCTGTCTATGTAGCTGAATCTGGTATAAAAAAAAAACCTGCAGGAAATGTTATTGACTATAGCAACATCCAACTGTGCTAAAACAAGAACTTACCTGAGCTTGAAGAGACAAAAATCAATGGAGATACACAGAAAACCTTTAGTCCAAACACACAGAAATTAGCCTTGGATAAAGGAGAAAAACTAGAAAAATTGCACATAGAAAATTTACTTCCATTGAATTACAAAGGGGTAAATTCTGTCCTCCTAGGAATGAAACAAATTGAAGTGCAGCCAAGAAAATTCTTGAACATTATTAGGTCGGCTGACTTATAAACAAAAAGCAAAATTGTTGCTATTTTGAAACAATATTTCAATCCCTTTACATAGAATTACAAGGGTATATCAAGATTTTATCTTGATGTAAGCACTTAACATCTTTTGGGAATTGGTATTTAATTGTTTCAAGAATAGATTGACAAGATTTTGCAGACTAGGAGGCATGGACAACACTTGATTGAAGAAGTTTTCAGATATGGAGCAGTGCTTCTTTCTCCCATTGGTAATTCATGGAGGATGTTAGTGGTGAATGGACATTGCCTTCGGGTATACCATGCACCATTAACTAAGGAGGAGTTCTTGAAGGAGATTCCATTGGATGTACACATAATGGAAGAGAATTTCTCTTCAATATCAGATTCAGAGTGATGATAAAAAGTCTGAAAAAAAAAAAAAAAAAGAAAAAATACAAGAAAAGAAAAAGAAGAATAGTCTTGTTTGTGAACTTCCTTCTTGGGTACAAGCAAGACAAGAAAATTTGAAAAAAAAAAAAAGAGAAAAAATTTGCAGCAAAGGCATGTCCCACAAAATGGGGATACATGAGGACAAGCATCAATTTCAGCAAGAAAGAGGAACAATGGAGCCAATACTTCATTTCCAACAATAAGGAGGCAATGATGATGTAAGAAGATTCTTACTGGTCATCTAGTAAGGAAGGTTGCATCAATGTTGCAGGTTTCAACAGAAAGAGATGGTGTTTTCATACAACAATTGACATGTTTTTGCAGAATAAGGATTGGTCTTATCCAAATAAGAGTGAGAGATGTTCTCTCTGATTGAAGCACTTGAAAAAAAAAAAAGGACAGAAGTTGGTTGAAAACCAGAAATGGCAACCTCTTCTGATGAAAAAAATGAAAAAAAAAGAGATGAAAAAAAAAATGAAAAAAATATATAAAAAAATGAATAATTCAGTAGTGAAAACCTTCTTGGAGGCGCTACTGAGTTGGCTTGCATGAAAACCGATTTTTCGGCATGCATTGCCTTGTTGATCTACCCATCATTGTTCCACCATTGTACAAATCTCACACTGCACATGTGTTATGTTTGTTTATGTTTTCAGATAGCCTGCTAACAATCATCAAAAGTAGCTTGTAAGGTGCATGACTAATTTTTAGGACAGTAAGGTATGTGTTTCTTGCATATAATTCATAGTAAACATTTAGCATTTAGTGTATGATAGTCGGTATTTGGCATAAACTATTCATACAATAGTGACAAGTTGAAAAAGGAACATGTTCAAGATGTCAAGAAACACCCCTTATGCCATTAATTGCATGGAAATTCCAAAACTATGCAAAAACCTGATTTTGGGATAGACATGGCAGCAATTCTATTTCAATTTGTAGGGCAAATTTTAGAAGGAGAACTGCAAGTTTATATCTCACAATTGTCTGATAAATTGAAGGAGGATAATCAACAAAATGCACCTGAAGGTTCTATTTTAGTACTACTAGAATAAAACAACAACATACAAAACAAAGAATAACATCTAAACAAAAGGATGAAGAAGGGATTTTTGATGTTATGGAAGGCTTATACACTCTAGAGATGGACCCACAATAGAATCTGTAGCTAACTTTTGCATAGGAGGTCATTTCTGCATTTTTTGAAGATCTTCGGAATGAGAAATGCAGTATCTTCGAAATGAGCAGGATATCTTCGAAATGAGCAGAAACTGTACCAGAATTGCTGGAAATGCTACAGAATAGCAAAAAGAGTAGGGTACATCAAATATTGAGGTTTATAAGGCTCTACCACAAGTAAGTACATCCCTCAAGCATTTCAAATCAAATATTTTATCAATTTTGTTCAAAAGGTGCAAACAACAAAAATAAGCATTCAAGCTGAAATGTTGTTAAGAACAGAAAATTCCATCAGTAGTAGTGCATCTGCCAAATACGGTTCCACAATAAGACTATTGCAAGATGAATCATATGATATCAAGCCTTTAAGAGGTACCTTGCAGCACTAAAACTTGTAGAAAAATAGAAAAAAAGTCATACATGTGCTTAATTGCAAAATACTTGATATAGTGCAGCAAGGAGGAATTTCTCAGTTAGCAGGTAGCAAAGGATGTTGTTCACAAGAATAAAACCTGCATATTACTATGGCCTACTAAGATGCATGAGGGCATGCATCAGTTCAAGTTGGGGGGATGATGAGGCCCAAGAATGCCTCATTATTGCACAATGTTTGACTCATTATTGCACAATGTTTGACTACCATATGATAAGTTAATTGCCAAATAGTTGACTAGAATATACTATTTGTTAAGTGTTTGCATGATTTTATGTTAGGAATACTATATCTCTGTTTTTGACTATTTTCAGCATTTTATGACTGATTTTGCTTGATTAAGTAGCAAGTAATAACATGCATTTCAATTAACCAAATGTGGTATGCTGATATCCATTAACTTCTCAATGGTTTTTGAATGTTTTCCTGCCCTTCAACTTGTTTCAAATCCACATTTAAGCCAAAAGTTTAGGACTGTCATAAATCTGAAAATCTGAGAAAAACAGCCATATAAAAATCAGCAAGCTGTCACTTTATAGGAACACCTTGAAGTTGTCAAGCAAAGCATGAGGATATGGATGGAATGAGTTTAGAAGGACTACAGAAGACATCTGACCTATTTAGAAGCATTCCCACATGATCTAAATAGGCAGCAACATGGTATAACAGAGCAAGGACAATTGTGCAGAGATTGTTGCACTATTTCAGCATGGTTACTTGGTGAATGAAGTGTATAAATTCAGTAGCAACTTGATGTACTCCTTCATGTTGATACTTGAATAATTTTTCCATGTTCTAATTTGTTTGAATTTGCAAGAAATGCCAATATTTTACAACTGTGCAGCAGAACTAGAAAATGCAGTAATTTACCATGTAAATTCCAGCAAGCTACAAATAAATAACAAGGCATGGAATTCACATATGAAAAGAGATGAAGACCATTGGAATCTGATCCTAGGAGATAACCCACCTGAGAGATGCAGAAGAAATCACTTGAAAAGTACACATTTGTTCATTCTAAAGTATCTTCGAAATGAACAGATATCTTCGAAATGAGAAAACACAATGTCTTCGAAATGAGCAGACATCTTCGAAATGAGAAATGCAGTATCTTCGAAATGAGCGGATCTTCAGAATGAGAATTGCAGTATCTTCAGAATGAGAATTGTATCTTGGAATGAGAATTGCAGTATCTTCGAAATGAGCGATCTTCGGAATGAGAATTGCATTGTCTTCGAAATGAAGCCACTTATCTTCGGAATGAAAATAGAATGTGCTTTTTGACTTATTGACCGATTTTTGAAGCTGGAAAAAGGGAAATAAAGGTTGGAAAAGGTAAAGGAAAATATCTCCCATCTGATTTTGCCGTCCTTGCCATCCAAAGCCACCATTCATGGAAAAGATCAATTTTGATCCTCTTCTAGGATAAACCCAGAAATAACTGCAACATAATAGGAAGTTGTTTGCAAGATAGAAATGGCATATTATGAAGTGGAGAAATATGTGTGAGATATTTCTAGACTCCTCCCACGTACTCCCACCACTAAAGATGCTTTCTAAGGGCCAATGACTACTGCTGCAACACAAACTGTCCAGATTTGCATTTATTTCAGATCCAAAATTATTGGCAAATGATCGTAAAATAGCACATAGGCTGATTTGAGCATGGGATATATTGTAAATATTTATATAAATAACACAGCTCCCTCCTTGGTTGAGCCAGTTAGGAATTAGAATAGAGGAGAGTTTTCAGTAGCAGCAATTAGGACTGTATAGTGATTTTCTGTAACAGTTTTCAGCATGTTTTGTCATCAATAAAAGTGCAGTATTTTATCATTTTATGTTGAGTGTTAATTAGTTAAGGAGTGCTTTTCACCTCCTTCTAGATCAGGAAGTATGGGCCCACTTTCAGATCTAGAAGGAGGGATTTTATGGCAGGTTTTAATCTATAATTTTGCTGCAGCAGAATTAATAGATTGCTTGCCAGATTTCATTTTCTTGTTTTTATTTTGTATTGTGTGATTTATGTTTCCTATTATGTTTGTGTACAGCATTTGTGTGTATGTCAGCTGACAAATTATATTAAGCATTTTCCTTTATGTTTTCCCCGCTTTCTATTTTAGCAACTTTCCATTTTTAGCATATTTCATTTTGTTGTCAATTCCTGTAGCAGAAGCTTGACGACCTTTTGTGGCAGGGCATTGACAGGTGTTTTAGAATATATTTCAATTTAAAAGTAGATTAGATTTCAATTTATAAAAGTAGATTAGATTTCAATTCTGCAAAAGTAGATTAGATTTCAATTTAGCAATTTCAATTATGCAGAGTATTAGATTTCAATTCTGCAAAAGTAGATTAGATTTCAATTTAGCAATTTCAATTCATGCAATTGTAGTTAGATTTCAATTCTTGCAACTTAGATTTAGTTTTCAATTCCTGTAATTTATTTTAGTTTCCATTCTTCAGACTAGGTTTAGTGTGACACCAAAAGGCTAAACCAAAATCTGCTTCACCAATAAATGCTTGAAATCTGAATGCCTGAATTGTACTCTGCCCTAGCCTTCTATCGTAGACAGCCTTGGACACCACCCCGGATTGATAAATCATTGAGATTAAATGATGAGACTCAACGACACTCATCAAAAAGTAAGGTGCCTTTGGTCTTGTGTGGAGCACTAGCTCATGTGGTGCACAAGCATCGTTAGGATGTAGGATCTGCAGGACTCAGGTTCGAATCCTGCGAACTATCTATTGTTGTGTAAAAGGGAAATAGTGCATTGGTTGTGGTTTTTCGTGCACATGCTACCAAGGTTTATATGTTGTGTTTGATATTCCGAAATTCATGCCAAGGTATGCATTAAAGTTGTAAAAGAAAATTAAAACAAATTTTTGTTTTATTGGGTGCTAAAATTTAGTTTAAAATCTGTGAATAAATTTTATAGCAAAAGTGGTTTTTGGAGAGATAAGTAGGTAGGCATAGAGTTTAATTTCTTTAGGATATAAGTGGTTTGAGGAGTAATAAGAATTATTACTTATTTGACACATTGTTGAGATGTTATTTGGAAAGTGCTTTTAATTATTAAAACATTCTTGAGAAAAATATTTTGCTTGAGGGTTATTGAATATATCTTTGGTGGATGTGATTATTGAGTTGGAGTAAAAAGGTGTAAATTAGGTTATGCTTTATTTTGTGATTATTATTTTGAAGTCCACTAACCCTCGTTGAGATTGGAAAGGAAAGTTGTGTTGAGTGTGGCAAAATTATGGACAACTTCTTGGCATTAATAAGGTATGGGTAATATTATCTATTGATTTTTTATGGTGGTTGATTTTTGAAATATCATTGGAGAGAAAAGGATTGATTGTGGTTTCCTTTTCAAAATTTTTGGTTTAAATTCTTCAAGGTTTTCTAGTTTTAGTGTTGTGATTAAACCTTGTTTTATAAGCATTGTTGTTGAAGCCCATTGGTTGAGCAAAGAACTTGAACTTGAGTTAGAAAAGAATATGAGTATCATTATTATGTGAGATTTGTGGTTGAGCATTGTTGGAAACATTTTGAGTTGATTGATTCATGCTTGGACTAGGATTTGTGAGAAAGAGTTGTTCCTAGAGGTGATTGGTTGAGTAGAGTTGTTTGAGCCTAGTCAAGTGAATGTGTGAAGTGGTTGTTCAAGTTCCATAAAACAAAATATTCTATATTCTAATTTGAGTTGAGATTGAGTTGAGAAAGAAATTGAGTTTGTGAATAGAACATATTGAGTCTCTAATAATTCTCTTTATGCTTCTATAAGATTAAGCTGAGTTGATTTAAGTTGAGATTGATTTGAGTTGAGTTGAGATTGATTTGAGTTGAGATTGGGATTTGAGTATAGAACATATTAAGTCTCTAACAATTATCTTTATGATTCTATGAGATTGAATTGAGATATTGATTGAGCATTGAGTTTAGAACATATTGAGTCTCTAACAATTCTCTTTATGATTCTATGAGATTGGACAAGTTTTATGTGAGCTTGTTAAGCTGATTTGAGTCAAGTCTTTGAGAAGGCTTGTGGACTAATTTTGAGTAAGATTTTGTGAAATATTGCTATGTAGATTTGAGCAAGTCCTAGAGAGGAATTATTGAGCAGGTTCTGAGTGAGCCTATTGAGCAAAGTTTAGCAGATTATGAGTGAACCTATTGAGCAAATTTGAGCAGGTTCTGAGTGAGCCTATTGAGCAAATTTGAGTAGGTTTTGAGTGAGCCTATTGAGCAGATTTGAGTAGGTTCTGAGTGAATATATTGAGCATATTTGAGGAGGTTCTAAGTGAACCTATTGATAGAGCTTTGGAGGTGATAGAATACAAAGGATAGAGTATCAGTGGATAGAGATCCAATAGCCAGGATAATTGAAGACAAATCTGAGTGAGGAGTCTTCAAGTGGAGAGAGATCCACAAGTTAGAGCAGCAGAGAGACAAAGTCTTCTAGAATATCACTAGCCAAAGCAGAAGGGGAAAGAGTTCTCTTGTGGAAGAAATCCATGAACTTGAGATTTAGGGGATCAACATCTCCTTTGGATAAAGGTCCATAAACATTGTAATTGGGAAGGATTCCCAAAGATATTTATTGAGAAAGTTTTAGTAAAATATTTTCTCCATGGAGTAGCCCACATTGGGTGAACCATGTAAATTGTTGTGTCTCTATTGTGTATGGTGTTTTGTGCATTTATTTAAATACTGCTATCTATACACTGCTAATATTGAATTGAAAGTTGATTTGAAGGAAAAAGTAAAAAGTGGTCTTATACTGTTCACCCCCCTCTCAGTATAAGCTTGTGTTCTTCAAATAATACTATAAAAACCAACATTATTTTCATTTCACTATTTTAAATTTACAATCACACATCAAACTATGACCTTAGAGTATGCAACAACAACCAAATAACACAATCACAAGAAAATCAAAATATTGTTTTTATATATTAACTGCAACATAAACCATTACACAATTACATAGATTTTTAAAGTGACTACAAGTGCCATAGGCTTATCAACTACTCTCCATAGACTTCTTTTTAGTCATCCTAGATATTTATAACTCTCCTATATATCTCTTATCAATCACAAGCTGATCCCTTACCAATCATTATTGGTCCCTTAATGATTTCTTATCAGTTCTATCCAATGCTTTTTCAATTCATATACTTCTTGCTGATAATCTTGGATCCTTATCGACTTTCTTACCAGTATATTATTGGTCCCTTTCCAAACCCTTATTGATCCTTATAAATACATTGACCAGATCCTTATCGGTCCTATTCGATATTTTTTGATCCCCTTTTCCTATCTCTTCTCTCCCTTTGCACATATTTATAGCCAAACACAAATATCAAAACCATATGCACAAAACCAACAACCATGTGCACAAAAATAAAACCATGACCCCACTTGGATGCTCCTATATTAGTATCTTCTTATAATTTTATAAAATGACTAATGTACCTATCAATAGTATCAAAATATTCAATACTCAAAGTGGCAATCTTAGCCTCTACCATAGTGATCTATGTAGAATAAATGCAATCTCACAATCCCTAAAATTGATCAAGTAGCTCCTTTGAATCCATGGTGCTATTGACATGGGTGTCATAGTTTTTATCAACATGAAGAGCTATAATATAATGAGACTCATCCTTCTTGTCCCCATAAACCTACTTTATTTTTTTTGGAAAACTTGAAAGCAAAGCAATAATATTAATTTTTTAGGTGGTATAGTTTGGACCATTTAACAAGGGCACATGCTTGTTGGATAATTAGCCATATTTAATCATAGGACCTAATATTTAGAAATAAATATTATTTATAAGGATGTATTTTTTCTAAATTTAGACATGAACAAGGCCTATGATAGGGTCTCCTAGAAGTTTTTGATCCAAGATTTGGGTAAATTCGGATTCCACGCTAATTGGGTCTCCCTCACAAAAGTATGCCTATCTTCAGTCATGAACTCTATATTGATAAATGGATACCCTTTAGGGCACTTTTAAAGCCTTAGGGGTCTTAGGAAAGGTAACTAACTTTCATCCTACTTATTCCTTATCATTTTTGAGGCCTTTGGAAGGTCAATTCATGTGACCTATTCTGCTAGATTAACTACAAAAATTAAGCCAACCTCCTTATGCTTACATTACACATCAACAATTTTTGATGATACCATTCTAGCTTCTAAATAATCTATTATCCAAGCAAGAGATACTATAAATATTATTTCTTTATATGAGGATGAATCTATCTAGAATATCAATTTAATCAAGAGTAGGGTGTATTTCCTCAATATCCCTCATAAAAGGTAGTTAAAAATTGTTAAAATATTTGGGTTCCTGATTGGCAATCTTTCTTTTATCTACCTGGGCTTATTGCTCTTCAGTGAAAGTATGCAAGAAAACTCTTGGTACCTAGTGGTGGAAAGGCACTATCCTCAACCAAGTTGGTAAAGTCCAGCTTGTCAAAGCTACACTCTAAAGTATTTCAATTTTCTTCATGTCATTGTTTAAAATGCCATCTAAAATTTACCTCAAAATTGAAAGCATTCAAAAATATTTTCTTTGGAATGAAATGGAAGAAAAGCAAAGAATACCTCTAGTTTCTTGGGAGCAATTTTGCTTTATCAAGGGCAAAGGTGGGCTAGGTTTTAGGAACCTCAAAAAAATGAATTTGCTAAGTAGGGATGGAAGCTTTTTAGAGAAGAAAATGTTGGAAGGGTGGAGATTTTAAAAGCTAAATATCTTGGTAGGGTAGGTAATATTATTGACCTTTAAACACCTCCTAAGGGTTCGTCCTTCTAGAATTATCTCTTAGACTCTAATCTTATTATTCATAAAGGCTTGAGATGGAGGCTTGGTGACAACATAAATATTGATTTTTGGAGAGACAATTGTATTCATAGTAGCCCTATGATTGAAGATCAGACCCTAAATTACTTAGAGCCCCTCACTGCTCAGATTTGTAGCCTCAAAATTGTAGATTTTATTGTAAGGGATGGTAGAAGGGCTTGGAAAAATATCCATCTAAATGATCCTTTTCCTAGGAAATTTTATGCTCTAGTGTCCTTTATAACATTATTAGATCTTATTTCATCAAATAAATACCTTCATGTGATTCCTATATTTGGAAAGAAGACAATAAGGACTTCTTTTCTATGAAATCTACCTATTTCCTTCAGTTGGTTGGGGAAGAGGACTGGTTTTTGGTTAATAAAATATGGCTTAAAAACCTCACCCCCAAAATCAACTTCTTTTTTTGGTTAGTAGCCAAAAATAAAATCCTTACTATCAAAAATATCCACAAAAGAGACTTACCTCTTTTGAATAGGTGTTACTTGTGCGAATTTTCTTGAGAGAATTCTAATCATTTATTCTTGAATGTCCCTTCTCCTTAGATTTTTTTTATCTTATTTTTAGTAGCCTAAATATAGCCTGGGTGCTAACCAATTGTGTTTTGGATTTTTGTTTGCAATGAACCCCCATTTCTACTATACTAAGATAAATTTTTTTTGGTCCTTCTATTTTCTTAATTACCAATGGGACATATGGGACGAAAAAACAATAGAGCCTCCCGAAATGTAAAAAAATATCCCAAGTCAGTGAAAATTAAAATAGCCAATGCTTTTAAAAATATTTTGATGCTTTCCCTCTACGATGAGAATTGGTTTGAGAGTGAATTCAATATTCCTTTCATTTTAGATCTTTTGAATAGTGAAGGTCCCCTTATCCCTTCCCCCCATCTCTATTCTACTATAAAGTGGGTATCCCTACCTCAAGGCTAGATAAAGTTGAACTTTGATGGAGAGGCTAAAGATAATCTAGGACTCATAGGTGTGGGAGGTCTTATAAGAGATGATAAAGGAACCATTATTTTGGCCTATTCTAACAATATGAGGGTTAAATAAAGTTTTTTGCTTAAGTGAGAGCGCTCCTACAAGGAGTGTTACTACTTGATAATTTGGGCCCTAAAAAAGTCATTATTGAAGGGGACACTCTTTATTCCTTTTGTTTCCCGATAACCCCCCTAATTTGTAAATGGTACCCTTTGGGTCTTGTCTCTTTTTTCTCATAGAGATGTTGTCATATCGATTATCAGATCATATATCTCTTTTGGAGTATTTGGCATGGATTCTTTAACTTAGATTTGTTTTTTATGTTATGAAAGGTCTTGTTATCACACTGATTTACCTTACCAAGATTTGTAGTTTGGTGCCTTCATGGACCTTGGAATTCAAAATTTCTATATTTAATTTACTTAGGGAATACACAATGCATTGTAATCCTATGTTCTCTTTGCTCTTTTCATGTTACATTAGTACTGATCCCCTTCTTGTGTCTAGGTGGTGGATGACTCTTTATTTAGATCCAAACTCATCTAATTATGATTGCTTTTTCCATGTTATATCTTGTATTGACTTTTTTTTGTCAGTTAAATTAAATTAAAAATATGTTTTTATCAAGGATCCCAAAAACTGATTACAAAAATTTATAAGACTATAAGCAAGGCCCCAAGGCTACAAAAAAGGACACCAAAATCTAAAGGAAAGATAAAAATAAAGCCTTTCAGGATAGGCTGAGGATAACCTTACAAGAAAGGTTAGAGGATAGCCTTAAAGGACAAAAAATATATATATATATATATATATATATATATATATTTGAATTATTACATTGAATTCCATTATAGCACTAACCCATCCAGAACAACCCAAAAAAACATGTGCAAAAGGACCATCCAAGAAGCACGTGGTGATGGAAATTAAAAAAGGCAATCCCGCTCAGGAAAATTGAAATAGGGCTATCTCGCCCATTACAAAGATTTGAAAATTCAAATTTAAACTAAAAGTAGGAAACACAAAAAATTCCCACCTGAGGATGCATAGGGATGCAACAGGAGGATGTCACAATAGGGACCGACATTCTAAACAAGCCTGCAAGAGGATCAGCAACCATGGGACTCTAGAGGCCATGAAATCCTATTACAGTAGGGAAACTACTCAAAGGCCAAGGGAGATAGAGGAAACAATAATGCAAAAATGGGAGCCAAGAAAAATGGTGGGGAGATCCCAAGAGACCTCAATAGAGGAACTATGAAGCATGAGCTACCACCTGAAAGCGCAAGGTACCCCGAAGGCCAAAAAAAGTAGCAAGAGCTCCACAACAACCTCCAATGCCACCGTCGAGCAGCTTTAGGGAACCAGAAGAGGATGACCCATAGGAACACAAAAAATATTAGCACAGATGCCCAAATCAAGGCCATGAAAATCTGAGACCCACCATAAAACCTGCCACTAGAAACCCAAAGAGCAACACCACAGGAATAAGCACAAGGTCCCATCCAAGCCAAAATATACTATGAAGAGTTGCTCATGAAGCCAAAAAACCTTAGCCACAACACACTACACCAGAAGAACCTCTGATACTTAGCACAAAATAGTACCTTGCAAAAAAAAGGAAAATATTTTTTGAAGGAACTCAAAAAACCCAAAGGATGACCCAAAAAAACCCAAGGACATCTAAAAAATCCTAGGGACATCCCAGTTCGTAGGCACAAAAAGGAAAAACTTTCTAGAAGGCATGGAATGGGTTAGACAATAGAATAAGGGATATCCCAACCCAAGGAGATCATCTACAACATAGGCCAGCCAAGGAGGAGGGCAAATGGGTGCTAGGGAACCAGAACAGGACCCAAGGATGTCCCAAAAAAATCTAGGGATATCCTAGATCACAGGAACCAGAAGAAAACCCTACCAAGTAGCAAGGAAAGGGGTAGACAAATGGAACAATGATCTCCCACCCCAAGGAGATCTTCTACAATGTCTACCAGCTAAGGAGGAAGGGTAAAGGATGTGCTAGGAATCAAGGACATCACAGGGATCTGGGACAAGGCCAAGGATTATCATATATTCACAAGTATGGATTATCATATATTCACATGCCCAAAATCCTCATCATTTTATCTAGATCCAAGGCCAACCATTACACTAATATTACCAATTCTATGTTTAGTATTCCTTCATCCCTAGTTTAGCATTGTATTTTTCTCATGACCATTCTCAGTAGTGTTCTACTTTTGAGGCTTGCAATAGGGAGTGAAACATTGAAAGTTGAGCCCCTGAAGATAGTTATCAATAATGATGTCAATGATATTTTGGATAGATATGATTTTTTGAAGGGCATGCATAAGTTTGATGGCCATGACGAGCTAATTTAATTGTAATTTGTTCATTCTTGGTTCAAAGGAAGAGTGAAAGTAAAAGGGATTGAATTCACTGTCAATATATCCCTTATTACCGATGCTACATCTTTGGCTATTGAAGGAGAAAACATCAACATAGAGAAGCACTCTCTTGCCAAAGAGCTAGATAGATTCCTCAAAAAAGGTGAAAGGACACAAAGTATGGAAAATGGGATTTTTAAGGACTCTCTACCCAACCCTTGGGATAAAGTGGTTTTGCCTACCATGAGGTATTTTACTTTGGATGGAAAATTTAGTGTAGTGCAAAGTTTCCTTTTTGCAATTCTAAATCATCTTAGAAGGGGAAAAAATATTAATGTGTCGAACTTCTTACTGTGTTCAATTGAGAACACGATTGGTAAATTTCAACATCCCCTTACACCAAGGTCTTATTAAAATATTGTTCCACCATGCGGTGGAGAAAATAGATCAAAAAAGTATCCCAAATTTAGGTATTTATTACGATAGTCCCATGGCTTCAGTATATAATTCTAAAGAAATTGGAGGAAATAATAAACATCCTACCTCTCCTGAGAAGGAGAAGAAATTTGGCTCACTTTTGTACCATTTTTGTGGGTTCTAAATATTGTAAGAGTAGTTGCCTCAATTAGAAGAAAATAGTCCCTTTAAAAAGGAAGGATTAAAAGTCCAAGCTAAGGAAACTAGGTGCTTTGCTCGATTAAAGAGTTTATTGAAGAAAGGAAAATCCCTTGTTCCTCCCCTGTTCATTTTTTATGTTGACTTTGAGTCCTTTTAGGAACCAATTCCTATCTCTTAGGTGATTGGGTCTCATCCTAGTTCTAAGAAAAATAAAAGACTAGTTACTGAAGATAATAGAGGCATTTATTTGAAGAAGAATATTTTGGGGATCCCCCCTAGATTTACCCTTCATGGTTGTCCCAAGCAACAACCTTGTAATTCTACAAGACCTTATGAAATTGCTATGCAAAATGAACACGATGACATCCATGCTCATGGAGGAGGTGGTTAACCATTTGGATGAAATCCAAAAAAATGTGGTGACCCCCATCCTTAGTAAATTTTCTTTTACTATTATGGGGGATTATGTTGGAAATAATGTCTATTCCATCATTTGGGTTATGTAAATGTATCCTCCAAGATACATACCTAGATTACTTCCTGTGCAAGTTATCTAGTGACTTCATGCATTGTAATAAATGGACAAGTGTCCATGTGCAAGTTGTACATGTGCAAGGTGTCCTATGCACAACTAGTTAGAGTGTTGGGCAAGCATCCTATTTTTGCATATATAAGGATGGCCTCTTAGATAGATAGAAGCATGATAGGTAGAGGAAATCTGAGAGACATTGTTAGATAGCGTAGGTTAGTGGATTGTGTTCCACACCATTTACTGGTGATGGATATGATGTAGATCTATAGCTTTGTTAATGGAGTGCTCACTTCCTCCATAGCTACATTGTAATATTTTATATCTTTTATATTTCAGCATTCTTCAGTCATCTAGCAGATTTACTTTATTGCATCTTATTCTACATCTTGTGATTGTTATCTCTCATGGATCATGCATCAAAAGCTAACAGTGGTATCAGAGCTACGGTAGATCTAATCTGTGCAGGTCTTTAAGGAACCACCATTATTGGTTTGCCTGAGAGTTTTGTCAAACTGACATGCCATTGGACCAACCACTGGCAAAATATCTCAGGAGCATCTAGGTGGTAGATTTTGGGAGAGTCACAAAGATAGGACTGAAAGGAATCTCAGTTTCAAAAATACTGAGATCATTTTCATCTAGAGTCTTTTCCACAGAGTTGTTATGAAAACTCGTGAAGACTAGGACTCAACATTTCGATCCACTAGATTGATAGATCATCTAGTGAAGATCATCCAGGTCATCTGGAGTTTTCTAATAGGTACCTAAAGTTTCTTTTGTTGTAGGAAATTAATCCTCAGAGGATTGGGACTCCTCCTACGATAAACAACTAGGAGACTCCAACTTCATTGCCCAATGGTCGGAGTGCCCTCATAGTGCAGAGGTTAGTTCATCATGCGAGAGAAGAATACTATGGAAGAAGACTTCCTGTGAAGGATCATGGTGAAGATAGGAGACTGAAGATCTCCATTTTTGGATTGCAGAAATCCACACTTGAAGAACAGGCCACAAGAGCCTTGATACAGAAAGGCCATAGAAGCCTTGCAGAGGAAGCCACATAAGTCTTATACTGAAAAGGCCATAGAAGCCTTGATATTGAAAAAGGCCATAATAGCCTTGATACTAAAAAATGCCATAGGAGCCTTGGTACTGAAAAAGGCCATAGAAGCCTTAACATCAAAATAGGCCACAGAAGCCTTGATCCTGAAGAAGAATTCGAGAAGAATATCTGATTCAAAAGTAGATTAAATATTTTAGTACTAATATTCTTGTTGCAGGAACAAAAGATTCAGTGAGTTGGGAGACTTCCTACAAGAGAGTTAGGAAGAGCATCTTCTTCAAAATCAACTTATCTTGAAGCAAAAGAGAAGAGATCAGGAGAAGATCTCATTGAAGAACTTCCAGTCTTGGAAGAAGAAGAAGAAGGACTAGGAGAGTCCTGCTCGAAGCCAGAAGTAGCAGAATCAGAAGATCCAGGAGAAGATCTCACCACCAACACTTCCAGAAGTAGAAGGTTGAAGAAATGGTCTAAGGGAAGACCATCAGAAGTTGCCAGATCAAAGACCTTGAGAAGGTCTCATCGAGCATCCAAGAAAGGCTAGGAGAGCCTTGTTGAAGATCAAGAGAGTTCTTTGAGAACTCATTGGAGAAATCCACTATCCAGGTGAAGTCCCTGATAGTGAAGGACTTGGGACAATTATCACCATCCGACAACAAGCCCAAGAGGAGAATTTGGCAAGGAGTGCCAAATTGGGAAGAAGAAGTTTGGCAAGGAGTGCCAAACCCTAGAAGAAGATCCTGCTTGAAGTCAGAACTCGGGAAGAGGACTTGAAGATAGAAGAAGCTCACCAAATACTGAATATTTGAAGATTACCTCTCATAGCAAGAAGGCACCACCCTAGAGACATAGACTTCTCCAAATCTACAACGAAGGAGGAGAACACAAGAGGAGAACAAGCCACCAAATCCTAGGCTCGTAAAAGAAAGTTTGAGACCATCATTTGGTGAAGAAGGAGTTATGAATGACATCCTACCAGAAGCAGCAACTTGGTGTTCCTAGACACCAAGGCCTACATCCTCTACAAAGGTGGGAGAAGAGCTACAGAAAAAGGTATGCAACTTATGGTGCAAAAAGATTCATTAAATTGAACTACTTATTAAATTTATTAGAGCACCTGAAATTGGATTAAAGTTGCAAAAAGGAAATCAGATTTTCAGTCTTCTAAAGTGCAAAGGAAAAATAGATTCTTTTAAGGATTCAATTGCACATTTATTAGGAGTTGATTAGATTCCATATTAGTTTCTATCAACTGCCTATTATCTATTATTGAAAAAAATAAGACTAAGTCCTACAACTTTGATTGTAGTGAAATTTCAGAATAACTCCTAAAGATTCTTTTTAGGTTATTCTTGATTAGTTGCAGTAGATTATTAAGTGCATTTCTTTGAGAGTTGATTGGAGTGATAAGGTGTAATATTAGTGCATTAAAAAGTTTGTACTATTATACTACTCTCAAAAAGAAAATTAGTTTTTGTGTTTCTTGAAAGGCACAAAATCTGATTTGTATCAAGTGTCTAAAGACACTATTGAAGCACAAAAATCTGCAACTTGGTGTGGCCAATAGAAGCCACCAATAAGGGTTAGAATCCTCCAGATTTGGAGAAGAACATAACTAACCTAAAAAAATAGAGATAGAAGCTTATGAAAGTAAGAAGCATTACAAGTAAATGCAAAAAGAAAAGAATGCAAAAAATTTGCATCAATTAAAAGAATTCCTATCTACTGTTATTGAGACTTGGACTTGCTATCAAAAGTTTCCAAGTAAAAAGGGGAAGGTGTGTCTATTGTCAAAGACAACCTCAAACCCTTATATTGCAAGAAATCTGCCATAAAACCAGAATCTAAAAATCTGGAAAAAGAGTGCAAAAGAAGGTTTATTAAAAGCCTTATTATGAAATATATTACATCATCTTGCACTCCTCTAATATGTTTTTGATAGCATAAGGTGCAGATTTGAAAGTGCCATATTAGGGCATGTTTTCCTACAAGGAAAAGAACAACCATTAAAGGTCGAACATCAGCACTCCTCCTCCCAAGCTAGAAGGAGCCATTCGAGAGCTCATCCTTGGACGTACGCACCTGCAGAAGCAAAGCTCATTTCAGAGCCACATTTACGTAGACGAGCGAGTGCACTTCAATCTCAAAATGACATCAAATTAGCAGCAACAAAAGCAAAATGTTTGGAGGCATAAAGAAAAAAGGAAGAGTGTTACATGCATGGTCTCAACCTTGGAGAAGACCACTCACCAAAGGAAGCATCGACTGTCATCCAAGCTCCGTAGCGCATCGCCCATTCACCTACGAAAAGATAGTTTGCTTGCTGCCCAAGCAACATTGGAAAACAAAAGGAGAAATGGAGTTATAATCTCCATTCTTGAGGGCGTTACAAGAAGGCTTGCTTGCTGCCCAAGCAATGTTAAAAATATAGAATGGTATGGAGTTATAATCTCCATCTTCGAAGGTGTTACCAGAAGGGTCTCCATGCAGAATTGACACTTGGCATTTAAGTCATCATTCCTCTCAACATTCTAGAGGCTTCTACGAAGGAGTTACAAGCAAAGACGTGCCACTTATCAGCTTCGCACAAGGGCCTATACATTTTCAAGAAGCACTGGTAAATGATTCTGGAGCGTTACACAAAGAAGAGAGCGCTCACTCATAATGGACGTGACACTTGTCACAATACCAATGATCCATCTTGCTTAAAAGGTATCTTCTAGTCCAAGACCAACATGCAAGTGTGAAGCACAATCAAGACGTTCGAAGGACGAATGTAGCACAGTCAAGGGGTGTGAGAGAAGAAGCAAAAATATTCTACAACATGGAAGACAAAGGAGAAGGAGCATTAAAGGCTCCCCATTTTTGGAAGGTCAACATTCTCAGCGCCTACGTACAACATTCACGTCGAATCTCCATTAATCCGAGCACTCAAGGTACACTTAAGATGTTGTTATATTCAGCCATGGAAAGCACCGAACATCAAGGAGATATTACGTAAAAGGTAAGGTCTAAATCCCATTATTCATTGCTTTCATAAGTGGGAGTTATAAGGATTATAAACTAAGGTTGAAACTTAGGGTTTTGAAAGCTTAAGGGGTGACTTATCTTATTATTTTAATATTTGCAATCCTACTTAGGAGAAATAAGGAATTTAACTTGGATTAATCTATATTGCAAATATTATTATCATTTCTCTAAATTTCCAAACTTGGGAGTCATAAGGGTTACTCCATCAAATTTATTTTATTTGGAAATTAGAAATAATCCAAGGGATATAAAAGAGGTTATTAAGGGATTTTATTTAGGTTGGATAAATTTATTTTTACTTGTCTCAAATCTCTAAAGGGAGACAAAAGACTTCCAACATCAAAACCTCTTTAAACTGAAATAGTGCTTAGTTCAATTAGGAGTGATAAGGTGTTAAAAGTTGATTTTTGATTCTTACAAGACTTGTACAAAATCAACCAAATTTGAACCATATTTTACAAAAGCACTACATCATTCTCTTATCACTAGGGAGCCATAAAATAAGACTATTAAGGCCCTATCAAATTTCAATTCCAAAGAAGCATTATGGATGAGATTTTGAGGAAAGCTTTCAATAATGAAGAACTATTCCATGAAGTGGAATTCTACTCCCAAAATCTAATAGATACTTTAGAAGGATACAAGTATCTATCTTCTAATGATAAGATGAAATTTTCCTTATTTCTTAAGGAAGCCAAAGAAGGCAGCTTTACGACCTTGATTAACTATCTTCATGAAATTCTCTTCATAGCATGGTGGAACTCACAAAGATTGGTTATTTTTTCTCCAGAAGAATGTCTGATGATTTATCTATCATTAATTGTGTTCAGTACTTACTCAACACAAGAAACAAGCTGATGATAAAGAACAATACTTTTGTGATGATAGACTAACTTGTTTTAAAGTTGAGGTTTCACCTACATCAAAGCAGAGTCACAAGAAGAGAAGAAGGAAAAATAAGAAGAGACATACAAAAGGGGATCAAGACATGAAGATTAAATCAATAGAGAAAAAATCAGCACACCAAAAAGGCAAGTACAAAAGGATAAAAATATGAGAGGACAATTGCATCATGCCCTACTTATTCATCAACAATCAGAATCAAATGAAGATACTTGCAAGGAGGACTTTAAAGGTGGCTGGATAGAAGATGAATCTGAACATGTCAAAAATTATCCAATGAGAATAGAAGGCCTAGCAGCATCCTACTCTGCATCATATGAAGACACAAATTACTTGTTGAACCTGAATACAAAGAATGCAAAAGAAGAAGACTCAGAAGACCAAGCAGAAGCAGATGAAGAGAATCCATATTGAAGACTAAAGCCTTCAATACCCAAATAATGTAATACAGGGGGTGTTGGAAATAATGTCTATTCCATCATTTGGGTTATGTAAATGTATCCTCCAAGATACATACCTAGATTACTTCCTGTGCAAGTTATCTAGTGACTTCATGCATTGTAATAAATGGACAAGTGTCCATGTGCAAGTTGTACATGTGCAAGGTGTCCTATGCATAGCTAGTTAGAGTGTTGGGCAAGCATCCTATTTTTGCATATATAAGGATGGCCTCTTAGATAGATAGAAGCATGATAGGTAGAGGAAAGTCAGGAGACATTGTTCGATAGCGTAGGTCAGTGGATTGTGTTCCACACCATTTACTGGTGATGGATATGATGTAGATCTGTAGCTTTGTTAATGGAGTGCTCACTTCCTCCATAGCTACATTGTAATATTTTATATCTTTTATATTTCAGCATACTTCAGTCATCTAGCAGATTTACTTTATTGCATCTTATTCTGCATCTTGTGATTGTTATCTCTCATGGATCATGCATCAAAAGCTAACAACTTCTTTTCCATTTTTTTAGTGGTCCTCCTATTTATCTCCTTCCCTTTGGGCTTGAAGGTGATGCATTTTATTCTCCTCTTTGGATGTTTTCCTTTGTATTGTTTCTCTATTGTTTGTAGTTTTAGGTTTAGTCCCAATTTTGAGGGATTGTCTCTTTTGTATTTCTCTTGGCTTCTCTAGTTCTTGTTCTTATATGCTTGTAAAAGGTTTGGGAATCCTTTCAAAATCCCTTTTTATATTTAATAAAAAAAATATTTTTCACAAAAAATATATATGAAGGTTCAATTACAACATAATATCAATGCCAAATAATATAACATTCATGAAATATAACAATATCAATCAACAATATACTCATAATATTATTGATGAATCAAATATACAAGCATTTTATTATTTGAATCAATGTTTTATATATTTATCGATACTTATTCGATGATACAATACATGGAGCTTTGTATCCATAATATAAACATTGGATATGACTCTTCAATACTTGAAAATTTCTCTCCTTACATATCTGGGAGATGCATCCTTTCATATTCCATACATAAGACAAACCTCTCATGTCTCTTGACTTTACATCTTGCCACATGACTCTTCACTTGCATACTTGACACATACACACATGACTCTTAACTAACCTATATGACACATTGCATACACTTGCATACTCTCATCACTTTACACACTTGCACACATTGTTACATGACACTTGTACTCATCCTATACATAGACACATACTTTAGGGAAAATATAAATCACACACCCTAAACTATAGACTCACACACTAAATTATTATTTACAATATTTACAATGGTACCATGGGGGTACATTAGCATGTACCAATAATGTAGTATTATCCAAAACTGCCCTATATTACATTATTTGGTTATTGAAGACTTTAATATTCAATCTTTGATTCTTATGTTTGTTCTTCTACTCTAACTTTGACACTGCTTCAAATTTTGATGTCCTATTAACCCATTTATTTTAGTATTCATTAGAATTTCTTTGTGACCATAATGTTTTAACATATCCATGATCCTAATATAGTTTGATTTATTGATCCACCCATAATGAACCTCAATTTTATTTTCATAATCTATCCTTGGTTTGGTATTCTCACAAAGTCTACCATTATGAGATGATCATGATTTCATCTTGGACCTTTTATTTATTTTTATAATCTTATTTTCTACTACTTTTATTTTATTATTTGTAACATCAAATTCCATTAGGAATTTTTTGAAGAGCTTTCTTTTTATCCTCTTCAAAATTTTCTTGTTTTTAGTCTTCAACTATAATCCTTGTTGTAAGGGATCTAATTTCATTTGCTTCTTTAGCTTCCTCTATATCTTGAATCTCATGAATTTCCTAGACCAATTTGCCCTTTTAATTCTCTTCTCTTGGCTGTTATTTTTGTTGTTTTCCATTTTGATACTGAGGATGATATTGCCTTTGTTGAGGATTGTGAAAAGGTCTATTCATCTGATTTCCTTGACTCAAGGAATTATATCTACAAAAATTTGTAGTATGACCATTTTATGTATATGTGAAAATATCTTTATTTCCATCTAGGATGAGACTATGATGCTTCTATAGTGTTGCCTAGAACATTTTTCTTAGATATAAAAGCATTATTAGTCATTTTATTTTGATTGAATTTTCCATTTTATACTCTTGAAGAATATTAACCAATTTATCAATGGTTGTCTTATTTAGCACTTGAAGTGAAGTTACTAAATGTTTATAACTTTTTGGAAGTGCTCTTAATGTAACTTGGTAATAAGTTTGTCTTCTACTATTTATTTCAGAGCTAATAACTTAGCCTTTATATTTGTTATTATTCAAAGAAAGAGTTATATGATCTCTCCACTATTGACCTTTAACGAATATAACTGTGACTATAAATGAAATACAATTGATTTTATTTTCCCTTCAAATATTGTGCATAGATTTTTCCAATAATATTTTGAAGTCTCTATTTCACTAATGTATGGTTGGATTTCATCAATTATCCCAAATGTAATCAACATAAGGGCTTTTGCATCATTTTCTTCAAAATTTTATTTTTCTCTTTCATCTCCTGGCTTATCCTTTGTTCCATTTACTATATCCCAAAGTTTTTCAACAATGAGAATTGAATTCATTTTATTTTCCCACAATGCATAATTTTGGTCCTTTCAGAAGTCGTCTGAGAAAAGAAAATTTTAATATTTGACATAATGAAACTCATTTAAATTTTAAATATAAAATTTATAAATTTCAAATTAATTCCTTTGAAGTAGAAATACTTATTTCTCCAAAGTTTAATTAAATAAACCAATCAATTTAAAAAAATCAATCTTCAATCAATTTAAATTTCTTTATCTTCTAATTTTCAATTTTCAAACAATTCAATTTTTCAATTTCTCAAATAAATCAATTCAATAATCAAATTATCCTTATCTCTCCAATTTAAAATTTATTTTAATAATCAAATTTATTCAAACTTAAAAATCATCTACTTATAACTCCCTTTTTAATAATTAAAACTTAAATAATAATCTCTTATAACTCCAAATATATCTCTTAACAAACTTTGTTAAAAAATGTGCCTTAATTTATGCTTCATTTAAAAAGGTTTAGATATAATTAAAACCTTAATATTATCTTTTGCCAAGGTCATTGTATTTCCCAATTCTACCAAAATATTTGCAACTCATGTCTTCTAATCTCCACGTCTCATTAATATTATGCAACATCCTTCACACAAATCATTCGGGTGTTAGAAAATCAAGGATTTTAGAGGTGTTGGTATTCTTGTAAATCTGCTTCACTATAACTCATAAATTCTTGCCTTCTCACAAGTTCCTATCTCATTGAGATATTTCATATTGAATATTTTTCCTTGCTTTACACTTTTCTATTTCAAAAAACTCTTGTCTGATTTCCTTTTCATAGGTGGATTTGATCTATCTTTTGCTCTATTTGGATAACTTTTCCTTCACCTTAGGTAGCTGCACTCTATCCTCAAGCGATGTCAATCTTATCAAGTGCTTGGAAAAATTTGCATCTCTTGTTTTTGCTTTAACTTAGGTAGCTTAAGCTTTCATTAGCTGCTTCATTTTCACAAGTGCTCTAATTTGGAAAAAACGTTCTCCTCTTTTTTTATTTATATTGTTGCCTCACTTTTTCTTTTCATAGGTTGCTTCTTAATTAAATATGATTTTAATATTTTGGTGGCTTCCACCAACACTTAGTATTCTATTGGACCGTTATCTTCTTTTCTCCCAAACAATTTTTATCCTTCTCTTAAAAAAATATTTCTTAGTGTAGTCAATGATATCTTCAATGTTGCTTATATTTCACAAGCTTTCAATATTTTTGGAGTACAACTCCAATCTCATCCAATATTTTATTATGAAGGAAACAATCAAATTAAATTATCAATATATTAGGTAGAAACTATTCAACATTCCCAATATTTAATTCTACCAAATCTAATTCAAATTCACACCAGAGTTTTTCTCCGATGCTAGCTTCTAACTTGCAATTTTTTACCTTCAAATTCAAATTCATACCAAAGTTCTTTGATGATAGCTTTTAAATCTAAAACTTATCTCTCCAGATTCTTCTTACAAATTCACACTAGAGTTCTCTAATGCTAGATTTTAAATCTAAAAATTATCTCTCTAGATTATTTTTACAAATTTACACCAATTTTTTTATGCTAGCAATGAACTAAGATGGCTTCGACAACTATGGAATTGATACTTCTATTTCATTTTTAGTTAAATTTAATCATAGGTACCAATATTTAGGAACACATATTATTCACAAAAAATATATATAAAGGCTCAATCACAATATAATATCAATGTCAATGAATATAACATTCATAAAATATAACAATATCAATCAACAATATGCTCACAATATTATTGATTAATAAAATATACAAGAGTTTTTTTTTTTATCTAAATCAATGCTTGATACATTTCTTTATACTTATTTGATGATACAATACATGGAGATTTATCTCCATAATATAACCATTGAATATGACTCTTCAATACTTGACTATTGCTCTCCTCACATATCTAGGAGATGCATCCTTTCATATTTCACACATAAGACAAACCTCTCATATCTCTTGACTTTACATCTTGTCAAATACATGTGAATCTTCACTTGCATACTTGAAAATACACACGAATATTAACTAACCTATATGCCACATTGCACACTTAACTTCATGACACTTGCATACTCTCTCACTCTACACACTTGCACACATTATTATATGACACTTGTACTCATCCTACACATAGACACATACTTTAGGGAAAATATAAATCATACACCCTAAACTATAGACTCACACACTAATCTAATATTTATAATATTTACAATAGTACCATGGGGGTACATTAGCATGTATCAAATAATGTAATATTCTCCAACAATGCTGATCCTTAACTATCCTACCAAGATAAAAATATTACATGTAGTGATGACTAAAGATAACATAACCAATGCATATATATTGGCAAATACAATTTAAAAAATAGATAAAAATTATTTTGTATGAAAAATTTATGGTCCCAAAAGTTTACCCCAAAATTATACAAAATGCCTATAAAACATTTTAATTTTTTTTAAATTAGTACCTACAACAAAAGTTATGGGCCACACAATTTTACCCCAAAAGTACACAAAATGATTCCAAAACATTTGAAAAAATTATTTTTGTTAGTACCTAAAATAAATGAGAGGCCACCACATGTTGTTGTATGAGTGGATGCATGAGTGCTAACTATGCATTGACTAGAAAATGCATCAATGAATCAAGCCACATGCTATTATATGAGTGGATGAGGGAGTTCCAAATATGTATTGACTAAACAATATACCAATATGTGATACCACTTGTCATGATAAATGGATTGCCACATATGTTCTAACTATGAAGGCCACTATATAGGGTACCAACAAACCAAACTATACCACTTGTCATGATTTAATTGATCTACAATCTATGAGCCACCCTACACCACTTGTCATGTTTTGATTTGCTTTAAAATTTATACTTCATCAATTTTGTTGCTGACTATGTGACTATATGATCACTAATTTGGATGAGTTGGAAAAATTTTATTGGTTGAACCTATATTTATAGGCACAAAGTGGCATACAACCTACCATGTCAGCTATTGTATGGATTTCCACATTAGCTATTTTATGGATTGCCATATTAGCTATTGTATGGCTTGATATATCAGCTACCACATCATCTATTGCATCAGATGCTTAGACTATTATATCAACTATACCGACTACCATGTAATATGCCACCTCAGATGCCACAATACATACCACAACATCCACCATATCAAATATACAAATTGAATGGAATACCATGTCATTAGGTGCCACATTAGTAATCATCAATACAAAAATAGTGACATTAGCAGCTACCACATCATCATACAATGCCACCATGTCATCTTAAAGTTTACTAATTTAATTCTCTAATATTAAAGGTTTTGGTAGGGGAGGAGGATTGAATATTTGACTTCCTCTAAGTCCCAAATCCTTAAAGAAGCCTTTGATAGCTACCAAAGTAGAGGTTACTTTATATATATAGCATACATTTATTTTATCCTGTTACCACTCTTCACATCCCTTACAAATCACCCAAGCACATGATGCCAAAATACATCATTTTAATAGATGCATGCATCCATGCCATGCTTTTCCATGCTCATTTCCTCTAGGGAATGCTCACCTGAATATTCCTTGGTTGGAATTTTAATTTTTAAATTTTGTAGAAGGATTAAAATTTCAACATGCAAAAAATAGTGTCTAGAAAGAACAAAAAATGAAAAATATTTATTTATATCTATCATAGTTTACCTTAGGTTATGTATGAAATATGTTGAAATGTGATGTCCACCTCATCCTATCTACCACATTTACAAGAACCATATTAGCCTCTAGCATGTTAGTGTCTACCATATCATCACATGCCATATCATAGAATACCATATCAATGAGTACCACATAATACCACTAGCTACATTACCTATCATATTATCAAATGTAACATAATTATATGCCACACCTGCAAGTTCCATATCATTTTCTACCATATTATCAATGGGTTCCACATCATAAGTATGTTTCACATCATTATCAAGTGCTATGTAATCAAGAGTTCCACATCATGGGTGATGGCTAAAAATTTTAAGGACATGGGATTTGATCCTTGAAACTCCTAGGTCATAAGAACTAGGGATCCTTCCACTAGGTACAACACCTTGGATGCTCATGCAAACAAAGAGGAGTATGGTGTTTCTCTTAAGGAATCCCCTTAATCCCTCTCCAAATACAAAAAAAGTATTTTTGACCTCATGCACCACAAAGATATACCTTGTTCATTCAAAATTTAAATCGTAGATACTTTTTTCCATTAAGAATATTCCATAGAATAATCCATTTTTAAATTTAAAAATCTAAAAATTAGAGGCAATTTCAACAAATATTTGATGTAGAAAAATAAATACTCAGAAACAAAATAGGAAAATATGTTAAATTAGGACCCCCTTTAAAATTTTATAAAGAATTAAAATATTATCTGTTTATACATTTTTATCATAGTTCACCAAATAGAACCTTTTTTAAATATAACTTATCAAGTTATCCTCTCTTGCCATTGCAATAGAAAAGTTGGATGATTTTAGCAACTTTTTCAAGCATATTGGAGATTTTTGACATGCATGGAACTCTACCAATGAATTCTTTGGCATAAGGGAGCTACCATAAAATATTCAACATCATATTTTCTTCTTCAACAAACATGTAGAATGTCTTCTCATTTATGCTACATCTAGACAAAAAATTCAAAGAAGAAAAGGAAATGGATTTATTTGAAAAATAAATAAAGGATAGATGAGGTTTACAAAAAAATAAATCCAGTGGTTAGAGAATCTATCTAATCAAGTAAAAAATAAAATATTGGATTAGGTATTGTTGGTCACAAATATGCTTAAGTACAAGATTTAATCACTTGTGCACCCTAGACTCGGCCAACATTGAAAGGCCGAGAGAAAGAGATGTCTCCCGGGCCAATCTCCAGAGAGGGCTGGCTCCCAAACTAGTCTAAACTTGGTTCAAGATAAGAGTGCGGGAAAGAAATGGAATAATGCGAAAAGAAATGGGAAATAACGGAAAGGAATGGGAAATAATGGAAAGGGATGTAAATATGGCCAAAGTCGATCGTTGACGGGGAGAACAACCTCGAACAACAATAACTTCAACTAGATCCTAAAGCTAAGCAACAACTAACTCTTAGAATACGTATACAAAAATTGGATCACGCATTAGCCATGAGTTTGCTTCCAAAAAAACTTCAAACATTCAAATGCCAATACAGCCAAATTCAACACAACAAAATTCAACTGATATTACACTGGACTACACAGAAGTAAATCACACAGAAAGCAAGACATACACAACAATTTAGATCACCAACTCTAGAAGACACTAAGAATGGAAGCATATGCATCTAGGATTTCTATTTCAATTTTTACAACAAGATCCTCCTCCTTTTGCTTGAGTTTTACATTGGTATTTATAGAGGTGCCTGCCTCTTTCTTTCGTATTACAACATTTAATACAAGAAACAAATTTTGAAGAATGATCCCCTTAATCTGTCTTGGAGAAATGACAGTCCCTATTTTAATGGATCAAAACAAAAAATGAAACAAAAACAAGGGCCCATATTTCTTCATTAAATGACCGTTATTAGGGGAAGCTCAAAGTTGTTAAGAGATAACGAATAGGAGATTTTAATATTGGAGGCATCTTTAATTTTGGTGGCATCGAAAATTGCCTCAGGTTCTTCCATCTAGCGCACATCGGTAATCAGCAACATTTAATCCTTGAGCTTCTTCGACCACGATCTCAAAACTGTTGGCATAGGTGGGTTTGTCAATTTGGAATAAAAATTGTCCCATCGATTTTGTCAGTTGGAGAGCCTTTACTTGATCCTTATCTTCTCCACACGTTCTCCTATGCAATTCTAAAGAAAAATGCAAACTGAACTGTATCGGGCCTTTGTTGTTGCTTCGGTCGCGAAAATGTGACAGGTCGCGAAAATGTGACATGTCACGATATCATGACATTTTTACCTTACTGCCTCCTCTTCTTGCCACCAGTCGCGAAAATGTGACATGTCACAAAATCGCGACATTTTTCTCTTGCGCTATCTTTTCTGCCTTCTTTCCTGTGAAAACGCGATAGGTCACGAAAAGGAGAAAACGTCGCGATATCGCGACGTTTTCTCCTTTTTGCCCTTGCATCTTCAACATGTCGCGAAATCATGAAATTTTAAGTCTTCTTGCACTTTGCACTTTTTCCTTGCGAAATCATGAAATTTTCTCCATTTAGTTCTCCCTCATCACAACAAGGCACGAAAATGGAACATGTCGCGAAATCATGACAGTCCATACCATTTTGCTCTTTGGTCTTCAAAAAGTCACGAAATCGTGACATTTTTCACCATTCGGCCTTATCTCCCCAATATGTCGTGAAATCATGACATTTTTCTACCTTCGCCTTCATTGCCGCTTCTTGTCGCGATATCGTGACAAGTTTCTCCTGCTTAGCTTTGTCCTCAAAAATGTCATGATATCACGACATCTTTCTTGCCTTGTGTTTTTCTTTCAGCCCTTTCCGCGATAACGTGACATGTCATGATATCGTGCCATTTTGTACCATTTGCCCCTTGCTCACTTTTTTGTTGTGATATCGCTACAAGTTTCTCTGGCGCTCGTCCTTGCTGCTTTATGTCGCGATATCATGCATCTTCCCATCATGTTGCTTTGTTGCCTTTGCAAGTCGCAAAAACATGACATGTCGCGATATCGTGACAATTTTCATTTTAGTGCTGCCTTTGACTGCATTGACCGTGAAACTCCAACATGTCGTGATATCACGACAGTTTTACCCCCTTGCTGTCGTTGACTGTTTTGATCGCAAAAATGCGACATGTCGTGATATCACAACATTTTTCATACTTAGCTGATTTTTGCATTTGACATCGCAAAACTGCAACAGGTTATAGTTACTTTGCTCTAATCACAAAAACTTGTAGATATTTTTACATTTTCCCTTTCAAAATGCATGGAGGGACAAACAGAAGAATTAGTATCTCTACAACGTATGCATTCTTTTTCATTAACAATAACAACAAAAAACAATGTGGCAAAAATGCCAACATTCTTGGCGGCTCGCGGGGTATACAGTTCTGCTGTATGCACGAATCTCAGGCCTTAATCCATTGGGTAACAGAGTCAAGAAGCTAGAGGAGCAGAAAGAGTTAGTGCTGGTTGATGCTAGATGGCTCTGCGGACTGCTGCAACAATCTCTTGCTGGTACTCGACACTCAAAACAAGACCTTCAACAGAAATTTATGGGAGAGTAGAACTTCCTTTATTTTTGAACGACTGCATTTTGCCTAGCTCTATTGAGCTGGGCAATCACCAGGTGCTGTGAAAAGATCTCCATGGCAATGTGAAAAGCACCTGAATTGCAAAAATGGAAATGAATGGAATGATGGCCAACGGATGCGCAGGCCATGGAACAAGAATGAGGAATAATGAAATGGTGGAAAATGGAGAAGTGGAAGCGGTAGATACAACAACAGGGTGCTACTATGCTACCAGCTGCTAGGTTTTATGAAAACAAAAAATGAAATGGTAATGGATAGAATGGAGGAGGTGGTGGGAAGTGTGGAAAAATGCTCAAAATACAAAGAATGAGAAGAAAGGGAAGTGAAGAAAAGGGAACATCAGAGAGGGGAGTAGAAACAATAGTAGTGGCTTGATTATTTGCAGAAGAAGGAGTGAGCGAGGAATGGAATGAAGTAGAGGGGAAGGAAGAAGTAGAAGAAAGCCACTATCTATTGGGAAGGAAGGAAAAGAAAAAGAAAAAGAAATAAACGTACCTACGGGCTCGCATGCAAAATGAGCCGAAGTTCACGAAAAAAACTTTTTTTTTTGTTTTTTTTTTTTGGAAGCATAGGTAACCCCTGAGTTTAGCTATGAAATCTCGAGAGAGACACATACCCAAGCATGGATCTATGATCTCTTGGATCCTAGACCTTGAATAGACACTCATTGGTTTTCTGATTGATAATCAGCTCGGAGTCATCAAAGATTTACAACTATCACGCTCCAAGTTTCTCAGCCATCTCGATACCTAGGTAGGATTGTTGAATTCCATAAGGTGATACTAGAACAGTCCCAGTTTTAGGGCCATTTATGTATTATGCTCCATCAAAATAGGGCTGATATGGCACAAAGTCTTGACCAACCTGATTAGGAGGTAACTCTACTTCAACCTCTTCAGGCTTTGTAATGGAGTAACAACCAATTTCAGTTTCCATCATGGCATTAAAATCGAGCATTGAAAACTCATCCTCCAAGCAAAAATCGAGCATTGAAAACTCATCCTCTAAGCGAGGCTCATCCAGGACTTCATCCATCAAATCAGGATCTTCCAATTCTTCAGTTATCAAGTTGACAGAATGTTTGGACTTTTCTTCCTCTTCCATATTCTCTACATGAAAATTAGAAGGCTTTTGATTGTCAATACGGAATCTTCTTCCTTTGAAAGGAATTTCCAAGTGAGAATAATCCAGAGAAATATAGCCTCCCAGCTTGGCAGTGAATTCTCTCAACAAACACATACTAAAATATGGTTTTAGATCAACCACAACTATCTCCTGAATTACTGTAATTTGAGGCCTACTATGTAGAGCAATAGGAACATCCTTGATTACACCCATTGTTTTCATGGGAGTCCCATCCAAATACAAGACACCAGGACTACTTCTTGTATACTCCATACCCATGACTTCACAAACTACCTTTGGCATGACAGTTGTCGCAGCACCAGAATCAATCATACAGTTGTGCAAAATCCAACCCTCCATCCTGAGTGACAAATAAAATGGGAGTGGTCTATTTTTTCCAATTGCTGAAGAAGTCAGAGTTTGAGACAGAACTACCTGGGCTGGAGCCTTCCCCTTACTCTATATGTTTTCTAGGGATTCCTGTAAGAGATTTACCTGTCTAGGCAACTGCAAGGTGTCATACATACTTACCTTAGATGGTATCCGTTTGAGTTCTTCAACAATGTTGTACTCCATCGAGATATGTTCTTTCCCTCCACTGGTAGATTCAAATTTTCTTTTGTATTGTTGGGTGACCTCCTCTCATTGTCGTTTATTCAATGATGGATACCGCAACGTTGCTATAGCTTGTACCTGTGTTTCCACTTGCATCTGAGAGACAAAAGCTTTTCCCTTCTCTTTTGCTTGTGGTACAAGCGGATCCTTCAGCAAAACAATTGGTTGTTGTGGAGCTGGAGAATCCTGAGCCTTTGTAGGTATTTGTAGCTTTGTTGCTTGTACAGGAGGCACTTTCAATGGCTCCATCTTAGCCGGATCTACCAACATTGGTTTCTTGCCACTGCGTGTCAATACTGCCATGTATTCCTCCAGAGACGACGTAGAACTATGATCCACCTCACAAATCATGTTTACATGGCTTCCCGCAAGAACTTGCAAATAATTTTTATGAACCATGCAAGTGGACTCATCATGTGGATTGTTGCATGAAGAACACCAATAAGAAGGCTCATGTGAAACTTCAAAAGGGCCAGCCTCTTCACTTACCAGGATCGCTGAGTTCTTCTCAGGTACTTTCTCCATAGCCTTGCTAGGAGCAAGTTGCTCTCTAGTCACCGTCGGAAAAACTCTTCATGGCTGATAGTTCCTTTTTGCCTCTCTCCGCTCCAGAGATGTCACCTTGTTAGTGAGAGCTCTCATGGCCGACTAAATTTCTTGCAAAACAACCAATTGAGGATCTGGGCTTGTGGACACAGGTGGTGCAGGTAGAGGTAATGGAACTGGTGGAGAAGGTAATACAGGAATTGGAAGGGGAGAGGTTATCTATGGAATGGGAATCATAGGTACTGAAGGTATGGGAGGATTCCATGAAGATGAAGGATATATGGATGGAGCAATGTAATATGTTGGGGCTACACCTGTATTCTGATATTGTGGAAGCTCAATAAAAATAGGCATCATCATTTTCGGAGGCAATTTCCCAACGACAATCAGATCAGCCTCAGCCTTCTATGCCTGGGCATACAGTGCAGGAAAATTTTGAACACCAGACATCCTAATATTCATACCAATATCAAAATGGAAAGCCCTAAGAAAGTACAATGCTGCTTGTTCATGAGTAGGGTGAAGACCTTCAGGAAATCTCTGCCAAGTTTGGGCAAACCTAACATTGAAATCCACTATCTCCTCTTGAGGATACCTCTTGATATTATTAAATTGATGCACTAGAGAAAATGGATCTGCTTGCTCATTAAACCCTTGGATTAGCATATCTGCTAATTGATCCCATGAATTGATGGAGTTGGGAGGCAAAGATCTATACCAGCACAACAACTTACCTTGGAGTGACAGGACGAGCAATTTGATCATGACATCTTCATCTGTGATATTGTGAATTGAAGCCAAGGTTGCCACATCTGACACATGCTTGTACATTGTCTTTTTAGTCCCATCGTATGTAGGCAAGGCTTTTATTGCTGCAATAGGAACTGGATTTTGAAAAGGCAGGTCCAACGCTCCCAAATAATTCCAAGTAGGAACTCACCGTGGCGAAGGTTATTGACCAGCCATTTGGACTGCTGGATCTGGATGTAGCAAACTCATAGCAATACTGGGAGGAGTCAAAGATGGCACAAACTGACCCGTTGCCTGTGAAGAAACAACAAATAATGGGTTCACAGGACTTACCAATCTTGAGTGCTCCCTCCAGTTCTAAACATCAATCTCAAAGAATTTGACTGGATCTTTCGATTATTTGGCACTTGATCTCGTGATCATGAAGCAGAGATTCTCACCAGCTTCAGGATTAAAAGTTTCTAGGTACTATACAGTCACCTTCAGTAGAGTCACTAGATGAACTTACAATCACCGCTTTGAGGTCAAGACAGTTCATCAAAATCTTGATTCCTTTGGGTGTTAACAAATGGAACTTGTGAGTCCCACCGGGCGTGCCAAAACTGTTGGTCACAAATCTGCCTAAGTACAATATTTAATCACTTGTGCGCCCTAGACTCCCAAACTAGTCTAAACTTGGTTCAAGATAAGAGTGCGGGAAAGAAATGGAATAATGCGGAAAGAAATGGGAAATAACGGAAAGGAATGGGAAACAATAGAAAGGGATGTAAATATGGCCGAAGCCGATCGTTGATGGGGATAACACCCTCTAACAACAATAACTTCAACTAGATCCTAAAGCTAAGCAGCAACTGACTCTTGGAATTCATATACAAAAATTGGATCATGCATTAGCCATGAGTTTGCTTCCAAAAAAACTTCAAACATTCAAATACCAATACAACCAAATTCAACATAGCAAAATTCAACTGATATTACACTGGACTACACAGAAGTAAATCAAACAGAAAGCAAGACATACACAACAATTTAGATCACAAACTCTAGAAGACACTAAGAATGGAAGCAAATGCATCTAGGATTTCTATTTCAATTTTTGCAACAAGATCCTCCTCCTTTTGCTTGAGTTTTACATTGGTATTTATAGAGGTGCCTGCCTCTTTCTTTTGTATTACAACATTTAATACAAGAAACAAATTTTGAAGAACGATCCCCTTAATCTGTCTCGAAGAAATGACAGTCCCTGTTTTTAATGGATCAAAACCAAAAATGAAATAGAAACAAGGGCCCATATTTCTTCATTAAATGACCATTATCAGGGGAAGCTGGAAGTTGTTAAGAGATCACGAACATGAGATTTTAATATTGGAGGCGTCTTTAATTTTGGTGGCATCAAAAACTACCTTAGGTTCTTCCATCTAGCGCACATCGATAATCAGCAACATTTAATCCTTGAGCTTCTTCGACCATGATCTCAAAACTGTTGGCACAGGTGGGTTTGTCAATTTGGAATAAAAATTGTCCCACCAATTTTGTCAGTTGGAGAGCCTTTACTTGATCTTTATCTTCTTCGCACGTTCTCCTATGCAATTATGAAGAAAAATGCAAACTGAACTGTGTCGAGCCTTTGTTGTTGCTTCGATCGCAAAAATGTGACAGGTTGCGAAAATGTGACATGTCACGATATCGCGATGTTTTTACCTTACTGCCTCCTCTTCTTGCCACCAGTCACAAAAATGTGACATTTCGTGAAATCACGATGTTTTTCTCTTGCGCTATATTTTTTGCCTTCTTTCCCATGAAAACGCGATAGGTCACGAAAATGCGACATGTCACGATATCGCGACGTTTTCTCCTTTTTGCCCTTGCATCTTCAACATGTCACGAAATCGTGACATTTGAAGTCTTCTTGCACTTTGCACTTTTTCCATGCGAAATCATGACATGTCACAAAATCGTGACATTTTCTCTCGTTTAGTTCTCCCTCATCGCAACAAGGCACGAAAATGGAACATGTCACAAAATCGTGACAGTCCATACCATTTTGCTCTTTGGTCTTCAACAAGTCACGAAATCGTGACATGTTTTGCCATTTGGCCTTATCTCCTCAATATGTCATAAAATCGTGACATTTTTTTGCCTTCGCCTTCGTTGTTGCTTCTTGTCGCGATATCGTGACAAGTTTCTCCTGCTTAGCTTTGTCCTCAAAAATGTTGTGATATCGTGATATATTTCTTGCCTTGTGTTTTTCTTTCAGCCCTTTTCGTGATAATGCGACATGCCATGATATTGCGCCATTTTTTACCATTTGCTGCTTGCTCACTTTTTTGTCATGATATCGCTGCAAGTTTCTCTGGCGCTCATCCTTGCTGCTTTATGTTGCGATATCGCACATCTTTCCATCATGTTGCTTTGTTGCCTTTGCAAGTCACGAAAATGCGACATGTCACGATATCGCGACAATTTTCATTTTAATGTTGTATTTGATTGTGTTGACCATGAAACTGCAACATGTCATGATATCGTGAAAGTTTTACCCCCTTGCTGCCATTGACTGTTTTGACCGCGAAAACGCGACATGTCGCGATATCGCGACATTTTTCATACTTAGCTGATTTTTGCATTTGACGTCGCAAAACTGCAACAGGTTACAGTTACTTTGCTCTAATCACAAAAACTTGCAGATATTTTTACATTTTTCCTTTCAAAATGCATGGAGGGACAAACAGAAGAATTAGTATCTCTACAACTTATGCATTCTTTTTCATTAACAGTAACAACAAAAAACAATGTGGCAAAAATGCCAACAGGTATCAAGAGAGAAAAATGAACCCTATTGGTTAATATTTCTCCTAGATCAAATATACAAGAAACTAGTGAGATCCTCGTGATCCAAGTCCTCCTAGGGTTCTAAGAAAAAACCCTTTTAACAAATTATTGATGTCACACAAGGCTTCTTCTAACCACTTTAAAACAATGCTACCCTTAGAAACTTCTAAAGAAAAACAATCAAATAATAAATATTCATACATTATGATACCATGTTGGATTTCAAAGTACTTTTTAGAAACAAATGGAATCAACACAATACCTAGATATAGAGAAATAAATCAAAGAGGAAACATAAGAAGCAAAAGGGTGTTTGTAGATACCCAAATATATCACTAAGTAAAATAGAATTACACTCAAACTAATGATAAAATAGTTGGTAGGAAGGAGTATTTATATCCAATTATAAGATACCTTTTGGTCAAAGTTAAATAAGCACCCTTTAGGTTAAATAATAAAATATTACAATAAATTCACCTACACAAGGAGTACAAGATCCTAAGGAATCATACAAAAGATATAATACAAAATCTAACCATGGCCTAAAGTGAAGCTTAATCACCACATACTTTAATATTCAGAACATTATTATTATAGAAAAAATGAGAAAATTAAGGGATAAGATTTTAAACCATAACTATGAACGAGTTTTGACTTAATATTAGCAATATATTAGTATACCAATATTTTTTTTGGCTAGATAATAAGGGGTTGTACTTGGGTCCCTTACCCTTGATAAATTACAAACATCTTCTTTATATCTTGAGAGTTTATAAATAGATACACTTCTCATATCAATTGAGATGCTATAGCTAGAAACCTACATCAATTTACATAAAATGTTTGAATTCTTGATTTTCATTTTTTGGATCTTTTCAATTTTTTGTATGAATACAAATATTCCAGAATTTAGCATCCTTCTTGACATTTTTCTATAGCAACCTTCACAATATCAAAACTTCACCTCTACTATCTATGCATTGCATATTAGTAGAGTAATATTTCCAAAACATCGCACTATCATATTTTTCTTTACCAAATTTGGATAGCTAGTTTCCTTCCTGAAACATAAGTGCAACCACAAAAACTATAATAAATAGTTTATATTAAAACACATTGTTGTTAATGCTCGTGGGTAATGCTCGACTCTAGTCTTTTCTGTTGAGTTTTTCATGTGTGGGAACTCTATTTTTGTTAACTCTACATGGGTTTAGTTGATTTTATGCTTTCTCTGGTGTCCCCTGAGTGGGTCCCTTGTTCAGTTTAGCTTATTGCTCTTTTATCCATGCTTATGTTCCTAATTTTGGGGACTAGTTAAAAACTGTTTATTATAAGCTATTATACCTATAAAAAAAACATATTATTGATCTAAAATAAAGTAGATATTACCAATGGAAAAAATTAAAGTAAATTTTAATTATTATTTGATTCAGGCAATCAACATTTTCTTGTCAGTTTTAGCTAAAATTACTACTTCCTCTAACCATGGAAAGGAGAATTTAATTTTACAATCTTTAATAAAAACCCCTTTATTGGCTAGCCTATTTTCATATTTATTTCCATTAATGTATGTGTAAACTTGATTCTTCAAACTCTTTAGCAAGATCTTGAATTTTCACAATTATCTCTTGTATGTTCCATGGAGCCTTTGCTTTCCTCATAATTATATTTATTACTATTAGAGAATCACCTTCCATCGATACTCTGTTCCATTTCATTTGTTTGCATATTTTTAACACTTCTAAAGTTTCCCAAGTTTCAGCTTCATTATTTGTCTTAAATCCACTATTAAAAGTGTAATGAGACAAATTCTCTTCTCTATTATTTCTAATTATTCCTCCTCCTCCTGCTAGTCTTGGATTTCCTTTCGATGCTCCATCATTAGTATAAAAATGTTGCTAAAGATGAGAGAAAGTAAAATGTGGGACATTCATTCAAGGACTTGGGATCAATTTTTTAAAGCATACTAGAGGATTTTTCCATATAGAGTGGCACTACCACCAATGGACTTTTGAGACCACTCCGTAGGCATGCATGACATGTTATAGGTCTCCAACTATTAATTTAGAGAAAATATTGTATTTTTACTTATATATAAGTATTATGATACCACTACTTAATCAATACCACAATGATGGTTTGTGTTTTAATAAGTACTATTTGATAAAAATTAAAGACCATGGGGCTAATATCGATTTCTATCCAAAAAAGGGCATCATCACAATGAAGGGTTTTTATAAAAATTAAAGACCGTGTAATCAAATTAGGCCATTGTGATCAATATCATTTGGCCAAGAGGGATGTGATTTATATCAAAAGTGCTAGTTCAATTAGGGTGTCGATTATTTATAACCATGGGGCTAATATCGATTTCTATCCAAAAAAGGGCATCATCACAATGAAGGGTTTTTATAAAAATTAAAGACCGTGTAATCAAATTAGGCCATTGTGATCAATATCATTTGGCCAAGAGGGATGTGATTTATATCAAAAGTGCTAGTCTAGAAGGTCTTTTACAAGTATAAAAGAGACTCTATTATGGAAATAGTGGGAAGAGTCATATATGAAATGGAGATAAGGGTAAACTACAATATTTAGTAAAATACTTCATTGTTAATTTTATATTTAATTTTGAGAAATTGAATGAGAGGGTAAATATTAATAGAAATAATATTTTCATATATATTATATTTTTCTTATTGGCTATGATGATATTCATAAATATTATCGCCAACAATACTAAAGAAAATCATTACTATTCCCAATACTTTTTTGGCCTCTAATTTAGGTAGTTTTTTGCATTAAACCTTAACACCCATTCATGTAATAAAGTTGCCCAATAGTGGAATCAAATTGGTTGGTTGATCTAGGGGAACCAATGATTCTTATTAGTAGATTATGAAGAGTTCATGATGAGGAGAAATACCTCTAGATCATATATTATGACAACTTATACTACATACACAAAATAATACTACATTTAAATTTGTTTCCATATGATCTAGAATTTTAGAATAGTTCAAAACTATACAAAACAAATGAATCCAACTAGGTAACTTATGGGTGATGATACATCTTATTTCAAAATCAAATATTATATGGTTGAAGATATACTTGGAGGTGATGCAGTTTAAGTATATGAATTCCTCAACTTATGGGGAGAAGGAGGAAGATAATAGTAGGAACTCATATAAGTATATGAACTATGGTAGGTTAAAAAAGGAATTAAACCCCACCAAGCAAATCATGAGGAGGATGGTGGTTGGAGAATCTCTAAATTAGGGAGGAGTTTTAATCCCTCTAAAGAAGATGAATAAAACACAATAAGAAAGAAGTCAATTATACCCAATAGAGGTACCACCATTCACTTAATTAATGATACATTACCTAGGTAGGCCTACTTCTTCCATCTAAAATTCAACCCTATAAGAAATTAATACACGGTACCCATGTCATACAATATATACCAATTCCTTAGAATTTATTTCAAAGGAAGAGATCACCACTATTATGATGGTGTGTATCATATTGTAAGGTGTCACTTATCCATTTAGCCATGTGGTAGTCCCCCTTTGGTCACTAATTCATTGCCCAAACAAGATGCCACCATACCCAATACCTTCACATATTTCCATTATAAATACCATATTTTATTGTGTCCATAATTGAATGAGCAATACTAAGTACAATTGCTTAAAAATGACCATTAGTTTAGATGTGGCCATTTTACTCACTCTTATATATAATAATTATAGCATTGCTTTAGCACCCAAATAATATCAAAAATCATATTTTTTTAAAATTTTAAAATTATTCTAGCACAATAATTATTTCTCTATGTTCGATTAACGTTGATATAATACAAAATATTATGTTGGTATTGTTGGTCATCAAATCTACCCAGGAAAGGATTTGGGAAAGTGTACGCACCCTAGACCTGGACCAATATTGAAAGGCCGAAGGGAAGAGATGCCCCTCGTGCCAATCTCTGGAGAAAGGCCGAATACTTTGCTAAACTACTTCGGTGTTTTAAGCCAAGAGTGCAGGAAAGAAATAAACAGAGTAAGGGTGCAAGAAAGAAATAAAAAGGGGTAAGGGAAGAGATGTTGATAATTCAAAGTGGGAAAGAACCAGAAGCACGATTGCCAGCCAATAGCTTGAAATAGTAGCAAGAAACACCAAGAATAAAATGAAATAAACATGATATTAACCCTCCTATGTATCCTCTAGATGAGTTCCAAGATTACCCTTCCCTTCACGTTGAAATCTAGAGTTTAGAATTATGACAAACAGGAAACAAGTGAATATAATAGAAACACTATCCACAGGCAGCATAAAAGAGAAGTAATACAACGTTTTCCTCTCCTATGTATCCTTCAAGAAAATTTTAGGGTTCTATCCCCAATCGCACACCTAAATCTAGAATGCAGAATTATAGTATGCAAATGAAGAAAGAGATAAAATAAATAAACACAAAAGGCAGCATACAAGAGAGAAATTAGGCTCAAAGCTCTTTAGTATTAATCATAGGGATTCAAGTTACAACAACTTTCTTAGCAAAAAGTTCCCCCCCATTTTTTCATTACAATGCCTAGGTTTTTATAGAGGACCCAAACCTCTGAGCCATCAATGCACAAAATGGAGGAGTACATCCTCAAAACCTGAGAATTTGGCTCTTCGCGACTCTCGTGACTGAGCTCTCAAATATTTTACCAAAACTAGCAACTGCGATCGGGTTTGCCGGGGAAACATGCATTAATGAGCCGCCTAAATGTCCTTGGCCTCTGGGTGCAGTGCTCAAGTGGCCGCCATGCTCGTCGGGCTCTCCTTTAGGAACTGATACCTCATTTCCAATTGCCAAAAATGAGCAGCGAGTTTATCGGGCACGTAAAAATACATTTATGAGGCACTTGATTGCCTCAAAAAAATACCCGGCTTGGAGTGTGTGCCCTTGAAGCACTTCACCAGATTTCCATTTGCAACTCCGCTTCGCAATGGATTTGAGCCGAAGCAGATCTTCCTTCTTGGTTTGCACTTCGCATGGTGGAGCTTCGCAAGACAACTTCAGGGTTGCTGAGTGACGAAGCAAGTATTCCTCCTCAAGGTGGGGCTATTCATTTCTCAGTGCTCCACTAGAGAGACGTGTCAAAAATGCTTTGCTGATGAATCATCAAAATGCTTCATCGTGATATTCCTTCAAAACTGTGGTTCAGGGTAATTTTGGCCAAAGTGCATTCTTGCCTTCGAAAAATGTTTCGTCCTTTACAGCCGCTACCACTTCGGGTGAAAGTGCTTCACATGAAAGCTAGCCGAAGCAGATGCTTCGCGACAAATTTTGGCGAAGTAGAAATGGTTCGCTAGTGGGGAGGCCCGAAGTGGGTGCTTCGGCGGTTTTTTGGCGAAGTATTTTTCAATGTTTGCACTCTTTCAACTTTTGCTTCACAAGATTTTCGCCCGAAGTAGCTGCTTGAAATGCTTCGGGTCCGAAGTAGTTTTCTCACCTTAGCAAACTCGGACCGCGATCTAGAATTTCCTTCTTTGATGAAGCTGTTCTTTTGGACTGCTCGAATGCCGCTTCGCAAAAATTTCACCCAAAGTAGCTGCTTGAAATGCTTCGGGTGCGAAGCTCTTTTCATCCCCTACTTCTTTCTTTTGGCGAAGCTATCTTCCTTTTCCTGCGAAGATTTTTTCCTTAGCCTGCTCAGTAGCGAAGCTCTTTCATCTTCATTCTATGTACAAGGGGGATGGCGATGAAAGCCAAAATTGCTGCAACTTACAAATATTTTCAAAAACAACAAAAAGAAATACTTTACAAAAGGAAACACTTTACAAAATTTTTGATTTTTCTACCCCTGTATGCAATGTGACAAAATTGTCAACATTCTTGGCGGCTCGTGGGGCAATGAGCTCATCTCGGTGGAAGAACCCTCAGCTTTGATCCATTGGGCCAAAGTTACCTCTAGACCCTTCTCCTTTTTCTCCTTCCAGGGGTGCTTCCACGACTTCTTCTTCTTATTCTTTTGCCTCTCCTTCTTCTTCTTCCTCCTCTAGTGAGGCTTCTTGTTGCGATGATGGGAGAAGGTGATCGCGGATGCATTCCATGGTTCGGTGAACGTGAGCCCAGGTTCCTTTCGAGAAAGGCTCTCGGTCTTGTAGTGCTTTTACCAAAAAATGGAACCGATCTATTTGCCCTATGTCGGCATGCTTGGATCGTTGAGGTAGGCCATGATCTTGCAATGTCTCAGAATAAAATCTGTGACTTGCCCTTCTGTAATTGGCTCTTCCCAGCCATCTATCTCTGAGATGTCACCTTCAAAATGTAGCCAAGCCAGATTGAGCTCTTCCTTAGTCAAAAGGTTCCCGTCCTCATCCGTGAAACTTGGGAAACCTAAGGAAGAGAGATCTTGGAAGTAGCCCAATGATGTGCGCTGCTTGTGCTCGAATACATCCAGGAGGTCCTTCGCCTTCTGTGCCTTCCTCACCTTGGAGAAGAAAGCACGGACCGTGGCTTGAGCTGTAGACCAGTTCCTGGCGGTTTGGCTCATCGCAGCGACCTGCAGGTCCTAATATTTGATACTTTGGACCTCAAAATCTAGTTTGAGTCACCTTCTAATTTTTTGGATGACCTCATCTACTATTGGCCCTTCCTGAGCAGTGGCATACTGGGCTTCGGTAATGTAGGTCAAAATTGACAGGGCACTGGAGGCCCAAGATCTGAAGTTCTTGAGCAAGTGTGAGCGAATTTATTTTATTTGGCCCCTATCAAATAGCTCTAGACTTTCTTTCTCGTACAACTGCTACTGCATCTCCAGGATTTTACTTTCAAATTCTTTGGCCTTCAGATCAGCTTCGACCTGTATCTGGCTCTGGGTTTTAGTTGCACTTTGTAGTTGTCTTACTTGCTATTTTAGGGTGACTACTTCCTTCTTCATCTGCTCACACTGCTTTTCTGAGTCCTCCATATTGGAGCGGATCCTGGTTAGATCCTCTTCCAACTTGATGTTGGCGCTCTTTGCTTTAAATATGCACTGATTGGCAATGTTTGCATGCACGCGAAAGGTTTCAATTCTTACATGCATGGATGCAGATTCATTATCTACATTTAAGTGCTCTAGGTCCTTAGTCTTCTCCTGATAGTCATAATCTACTGGAGTCATCTCATCCAGAGGTTTCTGGACCTTAGGGACCTTCTTCACCTTATGCAACTTTCCACATTTCAAGTAAAAAATGATGCATTTTTCTACCTTGGCCAGAGAGTTCCCTCTCTTTTTCCTCGCCTCCTTCAGCATATTTTCTATGTTCTATTGGGCTTGGAGTAGCTTCTCAGCTAGAGGGCATTCTTTAATCATGGAAAACTCTGATTCAAATGAGGTTGGATCTCCAGCCAAAGGGGTGAACAAATATAAAGAATGAACGGGGGATGCCTCACCAGTAGGTTCGGCGATGGGTGTGACAGGAGCTTCGATGAAAGGAACGATGTCGTGTGTAATAGGGGAACAAGGAATGGGGTTTGGCATTGGGGTACTATCTTCGCCCTGACTGAGAACCAAGGGAATGGTGGCATGGGCAGGTGAAGTAGTATCAACAGACTTGTCTCGACCAGATGACTCGAATGGAGTGGGGCTAACGGGATCACGAGACAAACTTGGAGTAGTAATGGGCAACACGCGAGGAGGTGATTGACTTTGCAAGGGAGGGAGAGACTGATGGGGAGACTTATGAGGACTTTCGGTCGGGACTACGATGGACACGCTTTGCGAAGCCAGAGTGAAGGGTGGAGAGTGTGTACCTACTTGCCCTCCTGGCGGAGCGGAAGTGGTAGCTTCTTGTGTGATCGACTCTTGCTCCTTCTGAACTTTGGCATTTTTGACCTCCACGACCTCTTCTTTGGGGCCCCCTTCTTGTTGGAGGAGTTCCTCCACATCAATGATGTCCACATCTGGGGCTGCTTCGGCTCTTTGTGATGTTGTCTCTTCGATATTTGCTTCGACTGGGCCGATCGCAGGTTGTCCGGCAGAGACACTTGGGAGCTTCATGCGGGGTCGCTTCGGGTGGGTCGGAGGCACTTGAGCTTGCTCCTGCCTCTTTCTTTTCTTTTTCTTTGATTGTTGTGTTGACCCCTCGACACTTGTGTCATGGCTTTCCACCAGCTCCTGAGGCGGTTCTTGTGGTGTAGCTTCGGCCTCTTCCTCTTCTTCCGCTTTCGAAGCATCATCATCTCTCCTTGGGCTTTCTCCCGAACCTGGGACACTTGGGGGAATGAAGTCGACAAAGGAGGTGGGCTTCCAAGTCCTAGCATTGGCTTCGTAAACAACTGCAAAGTCCTTATCCATCTCCAAGAGTCCATATGATTTCATATTTTGTTGATGAACTCTCATTTTCCACCATTCTTTTAATTGTTCTACACCCCAATCTTTCAATTCCTCCCTCAAATCGTCTTTCATCTTCCTCCAAAAAGTGGAGTCTGGGGTTGGGAAAGGATGCTGAACAGGATCAAACTCAACTTCCATGGGGTAGAACTCATGCCAAGGAGGCAAGGTCTTCATCCTTTCTAAATGCCACTCCAGATCCTTCCCATTGGGATTATTTCTTTGCTCCATAATTTTTGGGTGGGGGCAGACATGAAAATTCTTGAATTTGAGGTGGTCCCTCATCACTCCCAAGGGATCGTAGAGCCACCTTTGAGGAATATAGAGTAGACCAAATATGGTGAGCTTCTCCTACAGGAATACATGTTTATTTAGGTCAAACACTTCAATTACCCCCATTTTGAAGGGGAAGTCGTCGGTGTGTGCCCATTTTTGATCGTGGTCGTAGACGGTATTTGTGGCGTCGCTCTGTCGAGCGAATTATAATGTGAACTAATACTCGAAGGGGTAGACAGGCAGTAGGAAGGGCTTCCCTGTGAAGCCAAATAGGTGAATCACAAGTCCTTGCATCAGTTGAAAGACGTCTCCCTTCTTCTCCATTACCACTTTGTCTCTTAGACTGAGGGGGACCCGAGGGCAAGAACCCTTCAACAAATGAATGGCAGGCCCCAAAAATTGTTGATTAAAAGAATAATATGACTCCATCCTCACCAGGAGGGGAGTCCACTGGTACACCGATAGAGGAGCTCCATCCTTGCCGCTCGAATAAATAGCGATGTGGGGAAAATTCTTATGTACATGGTAGAAAAACAACCAAACTAGGAAAGAGCAGGGTGCGAAGTACTGGCCCATCCCAAAATTCTTCATGCTGGTAAGCCATGTGTGCAAGGTTTGGGCCACCCATTCTTCCCAATAGAAGAATACTGGGTTGGTGTTTGGCCTTGAAGCATCGGGGGCATAGAATTCCCCTCTTGAAATACATTCGGCCAAAGACACCTGCCAGGGGTGCACCGAAGCATCGATCGACAGACCCGCCACCCATGCAATGATGGAGAAGATGTCCATGCTCTTGAAATATGTCAAGGGGAGGGGAATTTGGGGAAGCTTGCCTGAAGGGAGCCCATTCTTGAGGTTCTCTCTTAGGAATTTCAAAATATAGGTAGAGGAGGTGAACCTCTCCATTTGTTCGCTCAGGATGACATTGCGAACCGAATAACCCTTAGGCGGTCCCTGCTGCGGTGCGAAGGCCGCTTGCACATCTTCTTTTAAAATTGAAAAAAACTTATGGCCTGCAACGTCCAACACTTTTCTGGAGGAGGGCTGGTAGTTTTGCGTGATGGCACAGATTAACTCGGGACAATGGTGCACGGGCGGAGTTAGATACCAATAAATTTGTGAATAATATGCAATGTCTCTCTTGTTCTCTGGGGTGAGTCTGCTTGTCATAAACTCGATGGTGTGTCTATGTTTGACCATGCTCTTTGAGAGCTCTGTGTCCCTAATTTTCTCCCACCCATCAATTTGTGGCTCTTCTAGTTGTTCTTCTTCAGAATCCTCTCCTTCTTCCACCGACTGCTTTTCTGGGCGGGGATTGAGGTTGACCTTCTTAGGTCTATGCTTTTGCTCTTCTTTGCCCTTCTTTGGGGCTGCTACCTCAGGCTCCTTCCCCTTCTCCTTAGAGTTCTTCTTTCCCATTATGAATATTCATGGCAGCAGAGTTCATGGTGCAGAAGACTTTGACGCGAAGGACTTTGATGCGAAGGGCAGAGGAATGCAGGCTATCACGACAGCTCTCAATATTTGCATTAACAGTTGGCAAACACCCCTCTTACCACTAAGCCTCGCATTTTATAGCCTTAAAAGGCAACTACCTTAATTTATGGCACCTACCATAATTAAATTTACAACTCGAACGGGGAAGGTTGTCGTAACTTTTGATTGGCTTTGCGGCAGCACTGTACGTGGACCCATGTGCTTCGATGATTATGCTCGGCATCGAAAACTTAACCTTCTGCCACCTCATACCTAGGAGTGAGCTTTTCTCATAACCAAATCCTCTCGAGATGTGCCCCGCCACATTTGCATTAACTCACTTGCTACGGACATTTCCCTAGGTTGTCATTGGCACGTCCCTCTAGGCACATTTTAAATGCTCCTGCCTCGCGTGTTTGTTGAATTGGCAAAGTAAAAATCGGCGCTGAAGATGCTTCATAGTGAACCTCTAGTGCGAGCTAATTTTTTATGCTTCGGGCCCGAAGTAATTTTACTTCACCGCATCGCTGCTTGCTTTGTGGAAGGTTAGCTCCCCCGAAGCTCGTTCTCTTTGAAAAATGCTTCGCTAGACTTTCCTTCAAAAACTGCTTCGCTCAAACTTCTTTTGCGAAGCATTTCTCAAGCCTTCATTTCTTTTGATGACTCCTTCGGTTTTTCGAGGACCTTTTCGAAGCCAAAGTGCTTCACTGCAAAGCATATCGCATCAGTTGCTTCGCACGCAAAGTCTCCGAAGGATATTTTTGCCGAGTCCAGTGAAGCTGGGGCTCGTTGCTATGGTAATATGGCATTGAACCTTCTGGCAATTATGGAACAGATTATGTACAAAAATAAAATTTTACAAAAGTAAAACTTGAAACATTTTTTTTTTAATTTAATTTGCTTTGTCTCAGCGATGAAAAGTCTTCAAATGAAGACCATTGACAGAGATCGACAAGATTTGACCATCGAAATCCTTGAGGATGAAAGAGTTGGCCGAATTTACCTTCACGATTTCAAACGGTCCGTCCCAGAAAGCATCCAATTTGTCATGATTCCCAGGCTTGGCCTTCCAAGAATCCCACTTCCATACTAGATCTCCCACTCTGAAAGTGTGGTCGAAGGACTTCTTCTTGAACCAGTCTCGGGTGATCTGAGCATGTTTAGCGAAGCTCTGGTAGGCCTTCTCATGATCTTCCTCTAGCTGCAGTAGCTGAGCTAGCCTGTTCTCCATAGGATTAAATTCTTCTTCACCTAACAGTTGCAATGCAAGGATCTCTACATGGGTTGGTAGGATGGCCTCCTTGCCATACATCAGGGTGTAACACGACATCTTGATTGACTTCTTGACAAAAATTCGATCGACCCACAAGGCTTGGTCTAGAAGGAGGTACCAAGTTATTTTGTTACCTCCATGAGCTTTCTTAGCACCCTTAACAGAGTCTTGTTGGTATATTTCACCAATTCGTTACCCTGTGGATAGTAGTTAGAGGAGACTTTATGGTATATCCCATATTTGTAGAGGAACTCATTGATTTTGGCACCTAAAAACCTATGACCATTGTCCATAACAATTGCTTCTGGGATGCCAAACTGGGTGATAAATCCCTCTAGGAAGGCGGTGACAGTTTCTTGATCGACATGCTTTGTGGGTACTGCTTCGGCCTATTTGGTAAAGTAGTCAGTTGCAGTCAGGATGAAATTATGCCTGACAGAGGAGTTCGGCGATATAACTCCTATGAAATGCAACCCCCATTGTTGAAAGGGCATTTCTACTTGTATCGGTCGGAGAGGTATAGGAGCACTTCTGCTTTGGCTGATGAACTTCTGACATTGCTCACATCGGTGACAGACCGCAAAGGCATCAATGCAGAGTGTAGGCCAATAATATCCAGCTTTGATTATCTTTAATGTCATTGATCTTCCTACAAAGTGACCTCCAGACAATCCTAAATGAAATTCTCCCAGGACTCTCTTCTTATCATCTTCCTTTATGCACCTGAGAAGAACGCCATCAATGTTCTTAAAAAATAGGCCTTCAGGGTGCAGCGTGTATCAGAGGGACCGCATCCTAAAATTCCTCTGCTGTGAAGCATTTAAATGCGAAGTACATCTATCGGTGTTAAAATATTCAACTATCTCACTGACCTAGTCCTTCTCATCCTCTTCTTGGTTTTTGAAGCATCCTTCTGTTGGCGAGTTGTCCCATCGACAAGCTGTCGCTTCAGCTGTTACGTTATTCGCTAGTTCTTGACACAATGCATGATCGCAAACCAATTTTGTGGGCCTAATCTCGATGTCGACCTCTTGTATCTTGCTGACCCAACCAAATCTTTTGCTACCCAATTATCCTTGGATAATGAAGTTGCGCACATAGGGGTGAATGAAAAATACTATAACTGTATCATTCTTCACCATCTTCCCCTTTCTATGTCAGGACTACAACATAGCTCTTGGGTTCTCCTATGGCATACAGGATGAAATCCTGATTATAGTCAGGGTTGGTCACGACCAGTGCCTGAGTGATTCAGGCCTTGATCTCTTCAAATGGTTCTTTTCTTTCCTCCGTCCAGATGAATTCCGTGTCCTTCTTCAAAAGTTTGGACATCAGCTTGATGATCTGGGTGAATTTTGGAACAAACTTCCTTACGAAGTTGATCTGGCCAAAAAAATATTGAAGTCCCTTCTTGTTCACATGCCCCAATAACTTTCCTTCGCTGACTGTGAATATGGACTTCTTTGGATTTATTCAAATGCCAAACTCTCGACATTTTTTGAATACCTATTATAGGTGAAAAGTATGATCCTCCCTTCTTCGAGAGAAGACGGTCATGTCATCCAGATAGATAACAATAACCTTATTCAAGTGTTCACCAAAAGCTAGATCCATGGCCCTCTAAAAAGTGGCCATCGTATTCAAAAGGCTGAATGGCATTCACTGGTAAGCAAATGTCCCCAACTTGGTGGTGAATGGGGTTTTATGCTGGTCTTCATCCCTAACCTAGATCTAATTGTATCCTTAGAAACCATCGAGTAGGGAGAAGCACTGAGCCCCAACCACTGAGTGCAAGATCTGATCAATATGTGGTAGATGGTAGTGATATTTGAGAGAAGCCTGGTTCAGGTTGCGAAAGTCCACGCATAATCATATATCTCTGTTCTTCTTTCTAAAGGGGACTAGATTCGCCACCAAAGAGGAATTCTTAATGGGATAAGTTATCTTTTCCTCGAGAATCTTCAGGAGCTTGGCTTTCATCAGGACCTCAATCTTTAGATTAATAGGCATTTGCTTCTGTTGAAAGGGTTTGATTCCCTCCTGTAATTCAATCGTATGTTGGATCAATTGCCAATCGTATCCCTTTAAGTCTTGATAAGACCAAGCCACTATGTCAGGATACCTCCTACACAGAGATTAGATCTATTCTAGCTCTTTCGAAGTGCAATCTGTTCCAACTTTTATTGCTTTTCCAAGTTCAAGTTCTAAATCTTGATACTGCTTTGCATTAACTTTGATCTTGTGAGAAACTGCTTGATCATTCTGACCAAAGAGGATTTCAAGAGTAATTAGTCCCTTGGGAACATGATTATTATTTAATTGAATTAACCCTTCATATTCATCATCCTCAGGGCTTCTTCTCTCAACTGTGGCTACTTCTTGAATTATAAAATTCATAATATGTTCATCACTGTCAAAAACTTGCCAATGCAGATCCCTATTTGGGACAAAGGGCCTATAAATCATCCTCACAACCTTAGGATTATGCACCACGTCTTATACTGGAGAGTACTTGGCTGCGATGGATGCTAGAACATCAGAATGTCGGTTCTTTTCTCATGGAATAGACTACAGATTGAGAGATTCAAAATGGTCAAACAAGTCCCATACCCTATTTTGGTATGACTTGAGATAGTGCTTCTTTGAAGTGCACCTGTTGGTGACTTGATTGCATGCCAGTTTTGAATCTCCAAAGATTTGGAGATGCTTTATGCCCAACTTTTTTGCTTTCTTGAGTCCTAGGCATAATGCTTCATATTCTGCTGCATTATTGGTGTAGCTCCACACCAATCAGTAACAATATTATTTCTGCTCTCTAGAAGGTGATACTAGAAGAATCCCTACCCTAGTGCCATTTTTGCATCGGGCACCATCGAAGAATAATTTCCATAATTCACCTTGGGTAGAGACCTTATCTTCTGACTTGATGTGTTTCTCAGGCTTGGTGATGGCATAACATCCCATCTTAGTTTCTATCATGGCATTAAAGTCTGCCAATGAAAACTCATCTTCATAATTTAACTATGCTAGGGATTCCTCGACTAGGTCCACCTGCTCTATCCCCTCCACTATCACATCCACAGGATCACTGCTCTCTTCTTCGAACATCTTTTGTACAAGGAAGGTAGAAGGCTTTTCATTGTAGATCTTCACCTTCTTCCATTTGAATGGAATATCCAAGTGCGAGTAATCCATAGATAGATATCCTCCCAGCTTCACCATAAACTCTCTTGACAAGCACATACTGAAATAGGGTTCAATTTCGATGACCACCAACTCTTGTATAACTATGATCTGAGGCATCTTGTGTAGTCGAATAGGTATATATTTAATCACTCCTACAGTCTTCATGGGGGTACCATCCAACTGGAGTATGCCATGAATGCTTCGCATATATTCCATCCCTATCTCTTTGCACATTGCCTTGGGCATGACTGTCGTCGTAGCCCCGGAGTCAATCATACAATTGTGTACAACATACCCTTCCATTTGTAGAGACAGGTAGAACGAAGGTGGTCTGTTCTTCCTAGTAATGGATGTGGACAAGGTCTACACTAGGGCAAGTGTTACTGCTTTTCTTACTTTGGTCATCTTCAATGATTTTTATAGCAAGTCCACTTGTTCGGGTAGTTGCAATGCATCATACATACTGATCTTGGTTGGTGTATCACTCCAAATTTTTCACACCCTTACCTTCAGGCTATAGGATCTGTGCCCGGAAGGGGGATGTGAAAAGGATGGCACAGTACCTCAGACTGAGAGGCCTTGCAAAGGTCCTACCTCTCAAGGGAGGTGTATATTGGTGATTTTTCAATGGATGGTGGGTTCACTAGGAAACATTCAATGGCAGTTTCCACACCTAGGTTGGGAATGTGTTTTATGTGTTCGTTTTAGCCTTAAGCATTCAAATCCTAGGTTTGGCAAAAATGCGTCTAAGCTATTCTATATGAAGATGCAGATTAAATGAATACAGAAAATAGAATTAAGATAGAAAACAAAGAAATTAAAGAATGTTAAAAGAAGAATACATGATCCGGATGTCTGATGAAGATTCTGATTCTTGAAGCAGTCAGGATCGCCTCTGATTTGACAGGATCGTCTGAGATCAAAAAATATTGTCTAAGATCTGATGAATTCATCAGACGAATTTGTCAGAGACTTGCAAACAGAGAAATAGGTGCAAAACACAAAAAATGCAACTATTCTAACAGAGGGAAACAATGTAAAATAACAACAATAATATCAAACCGAAACTTAAAAATAGAAACATGAATGAATTATGCTAATTTAATCACAATTATGGCTTAATTATGCATTTAATATAGATGGGTGAACTCCAAAATGCAAGATAACATAAAATATAAAATAAAATAGCTAATTGCAAAATAAAACAACAGATTGAAAGGTGAAGAAATGCAAACTTTAGGCATTGATTGCCTCGATGTGGATTGCAGTCGAAATCATCTCGCATTAGTATGAAATCGTCTCTGATTCGACAGGATCGCCTCCGATTTGAACATGATTGTCGGTGATGATGTAAGCTTTCTCCAGCTAAAAAAAACTAAGGTACCTGCAACAAAATTGGTATAAAGCTAATGCAAATATGAATTTGAGATGTCTTAATGCGTATGAAGTCGGGTTATAGGAATTATCAGCCAGGGGGGTGCTAAGGGAAGGGCTTAGGATTAAATAAGCTTATGAGGGTGGTTAGGAGGTTGGAGATCATCCCTATTTGGGAGATCTCCAATGGGGGAGGGTCTCTAACAATGCAGACACGCTTCTGCCCGGATTAGAGACCCGTTGGAACAGAAGCTAATTGTGCAAAATTAGTTTTGGGACAAGATCGTCTAGACATCCTAGCCCAAACGAAATCGTCAGATTTGGGGTGATATCGTCTGATCGGTGACGATATCATCAAACGGTCAAAACAAACTCTAAAAATGGCATGAAAAATGGGGAAACGGATTAACCGATGGTTAACGGGTAGTTTGGGAGGTTAAAATTTGAATTTAAATTATTTACTAAAGTAAATGTAATTACTAAGGTTTCACTGCGCCAATTTTAGGTTGCTACAGTTGGAATATTTTTCAACTCATCTACAATATTATAGGCTAGGGAGCTGTGCACCTCAGGTTCTATTTTCACCTCATACCTGGTGCAATAATGCTCCGTAGCTTCGACCCTTTGTCGCTTGGTCAGTGAAGGAAGCTTGAGCTTCTCTCTAGCTTGTTATTTAGTTTCCACCTAAGGTGGATTTACAGGGGCCTATTGGACCTTCTCCTTGACTGGTGCAGGATGAGGAGCTTCTCTCGGGACCTGAGAAGGTTGTTGTCCCTTCTCATGGCAAGCATACAACTTTAAAGGAGCCATTTGAGTAGCATCTACATTTATCGACCTTTTCCCTCCTCTGGTGAGGATTGCAACTTTCTCTTCTTTGCCAATCACCAGGTTCTGATCCATTTTCCTGATGATGTTGACTTGACCACTATGGCTACTGCTCGCCAGTGTTTGCACATAGTTTTGGTGTAGCATGCAGGTATCCTCTTCATGAGGGTCATTACACGTGGAGCACCAATGTATGTAATCAAAAGTGCTCGGAGCTTCGTCAATCACGACATTTCTTGTTGATGCTCTTCCTTGTTGGACCGCTTGATATTTAGTAAGCACAGGCGTAGGATAAGATCTTCTCGGTAGAAACTCTTGTTGTGCTTGCTTCTTCTTCATAATGGTCATGTCATTAGACAGAGTCTGCACTATGGAGTTCAGAGACTAAACTTCTTGTAGTATTTTGGCTTGCATATCTTCGGCTTTGGGAACAGGTGGTAATGGAGCCATCATTGGTATTGGAGGTAGGGCGGGATGTTGAGGTGGTGCTGGAAATACAAGGAATGCCAAAGAGATAGTGGGCTACACTATTGAGAATGTGGGAAAATGGATTTATGGAGTACCAATCTATGATACAATGGATTCGAGTTCCAAGATGAGATCGAGTTTGCAAGGGTTGCAGAGATCTGCGAAGTGGCTGTGCTCACATATTGGGATTGAGGGAAATCAAGAAGTATGGGAATTAGCATCCTTTGGGGAAGCTTTCCCATAGCTATTAGATCCATCTCCACTTTCTAGGCCAACTCGTATAACTCAGGGAAGGTATTAATGTTTGAATACCTTACCATTACATTGATATCAAGGTTGAAAGCTCGAAGGAAATAGTATGTTGCAGCTTCGTCAGTTGGCCAAAGTCCAACTAGTATCCTTTGCCATGTTTGAGTGAACCTAACATTGAAATCAATGATCTCCTCTTGTGGATGTCTCTGGATTGTTGTGAACTGATGCAGAAGAGAATATGGATCAACAGACTCATTGAAGCTTCGCATCAACTTTCTGACTAACTGGTCCCATCCCATTATAGTATCGGGTGGTAAATATCTATACCAGTAGAGGAGCTTCCCTCTAAGAGATAGAACCAGAAGATTTACCATAACTCGCTCTTCTATGATGTCATGAATCACCACCAGAGAAACTATGTCCTGGATGTGCTCTAGAGTAGTCTTCCCAGTTCCATCGAACGTTGGGATCTTCTTCATAGCAGCAGGCAAAACTTACCCTTGTCCCACTAAATTTAGTGGTCCAAAATAATTCCATGCTAGGAACAATCTGGGTGGTGGTTGTTGTTGCTGCTGCTACATTTGTTGTTGTTGTTTTTGTTGTTGCTGTGCCATATTTTCTCCTAGATTTTGAGGAACAGGAATTCCCAAAGCTCCTACTTGGTTGCTAATGGGGCGACTAACGTGAATGGAGGCACTAGGATGCTTCGGTGAGTTGGGAGGATTAGGAAAAAATATAGCTGCTATACTATCCTAAGTCAGTCCATGTTCATCAAAATTAGTCTCTTATGAGGATGTTCCACGTAACATCGACTCAGGGGTGACCAACCTAGAGTGTTCCCCGAAGGCGTCAATGTCAAGATCAAAGAACTCAGTTTCCTCTCCTCTATTCCTAACTCTCCATATTGTTTGCATGAAGGCATAGACTTAGGTACCGGTCTCTACGACTTAAATATTCTCAATTAAACAGAGTCGCCAGATGCTAAGAGTCTTTTGGCAATGATACGAGCATCGACTCTCACTACCACTCACAAGGTGAGACTGACCGGGTCCCATCGGGCATGCAAAAAACTGTTGGTCATAAAATCTGCCCAGGAAAGGATTTTGGAAAGTGTACGCACCCTAGACCTGGACCAACATTGAAATTCCGAAGGGAAGAGATGCCCCTCATGCCAATCTCAGGAGAAAGGCTGACTCCTTTGCTAAACTACTTCGATGTTTTATGCCAAGAGTGCAGGAAATAAAAAAATAGAGTAAGGGTGCAAGAAAGAAATAAAAAGGGGTAAGGGAAGATATGTTGATAATTCAAAATGGGAAAGAACCAGAAGCATGATCACCGACCAATAGCTTGAAATAACAATAAGAAACACCAAGAATAAAATGAAATAAACGCAATATTAACCCTCCTATGTATCCTCTAGACGAGTTCTAGGATTACCCTTCCCTTTACGTCAAAATATAAAGTTTAGAATTATGGTGAATAGGAAACAAGTGAATATAACAGAAACACTATCCACAAGCAGCATAAGAGAACTAATACAGTGTTTTCCTCCCCTATGTATCGTTCAAATTTTTTTTAGGGTTCTATCCCCAGTCGCACACCTAAATATAGAATGCAGAATTACAGTATGTAAATTAAGAAAGAGATAAAAGAAATAAACACAGAAGGTAGCATACAAGAGAGAAATTAGGCTCAAAGATATTTAGTATTAATCACAGGGATTCAAGTTATAGCAGCTTTCTTAGCAAAAATTTCCCCCCTTTTTTCATTACAATGCCTGGGTTTTTATAGAGGACCCGACCCTTTGAGCCATCAATGCACAAAATGGAGGAGTAGATCCTCAAAACCTAAGAAATTGACTCTTCACGGCTCTCGTGACTGAGCTCTCAAATATTTTACCAAAACTAGTAGCTGCAACCGGGTCAGTCGGGGAAACATGCATTAATGAGCCGCCTGAACGTCCTTGGCCTCTGGGTGTAGTGCTCGAGGGGCTGCCATGCTCGCTGGGCTCTCCTTTAGGAACTGATACCTCATTTCCAATTGCCAAAAATGAGCAACGAGTTTATTGGGCACATAAAAATGCATTTATAAGGCACTTGATTTCCTCATAAAAATACCCATCTTGGAGTGTGTGCCCTTCAAGTGATTCACCAGATTTTCATTCACAACTCTGCTTCGCAATGGATTTGAGTTGAAGCAGATCTTCCTTCTTGGTTTGCACTTCGCATGGTGGAGCTTCGCAAGACAGCTTCGGGGGTGCTGAGTGTCGAAGCAGGTATTCCTCCTCAAGGTGGGGCTCTTCATTTCTCGTTGCTTTGCTAGAGAGACGTGTCAAAACTGCTTCGCTGATGAATCATCAAAATGCTTCACCGTGATCTTCCTTCAAAACTATGGTTCAGGGTAATTTTGGTTGAAGCGCATTCTTGCCTTCGAAAAATGTTTCGTCCTTTACGGCCGTTACCGCTTCAGGTGAAAGTGCTTCGCACGAAAGCTAGCCAAAGCAGATGCTTCATGACAACTTTCGACGAAGTAGAAATGGTTCCCTGGTGGGGAGGCCCGAATTGGGTTCTTCGACGATTTTTTGGAGAAGTATTTTCAATGTTTGCACTCTTTCAACTTTTGCTTCACAAGATTTTCACCCGATGTAGCTGCTTTAAATGTTTCGGGTCCGAAGTAGTTTTCTCGCCTTAACAAACTCGGACCGCAATCTAGACTTTCCTTCCTCGACGAAGCTGTTCTTGTGGACTGCTCGAATGTCACTTCATAAAACTTTCACCCGAAGTAGCTGCTTGAAATGCTTCGGGTGAGAAGCTCTTTTCATCCCCTATTTCTTTCTTTTGGCGAAGCTATCTTCCTTTTCCTATGAAGATTTTTTCCTTAGCCTGCTCAGTAGCGAAGCTCTTTCATCTTCATTCTATGTACAAGGGGGATGGCGATGAAAGCCAAAATTGCTACAACTTACAAATATTTTCAAAAACAACAAAAAGAAATACTTTACAAAAGGAAACACTTTACAAAATTTTTGATTTTTCTACCCCTGTATGCAATGTGACAAAATTTTCAACAGGTACATGCAATGAAAACTCAAAATATTATATTTTCTAATAATAATTTAATACTATGACAGTCATTAATTTAATTATTAGCATTCAATTGGTTAATTATTACATATTAATTAATTTTATTAGACATATTGTAGAGGGTAAATTTCATACCCCTTTCCATCTAGGTGAACGTATCCATGCCTAGAAATGGGATGGGATGTTTACACTCTTACACCTCGATGTGAGGGGTACTTGGTGACGTACCTCCTTTGTTTATGGTTAAATAGATGTGGGTTCACCAAGAAGTATTTAAAGAGTACTTCTAAGTCTAGCCAATGGGTGTTGTTTAGATATGTTCAATTTAGTTTACAAACACCTAAGATTGGCTCAACATGCAGCTAGGACCTAAGATATATGTGCTTTCAATTTTTCTTGAAGACAAAGAAATAATATTTAAGCTACAATGCACCTTTTTAAACTTTGTTCTTAATGTTTTTTATATTTTTGAATATTTTCACAAATATCTAAGAAACTAAATGCATATAACACTAAAAAGTAGAAATATGAAACTAAAACAAGCAAGACAGAAGACCTACTTGACCTGGATGTTTTTTAGAGAGAATTTATAGTCTGCACGATGAATTCATAGTTTGTAAGAGAATTTGTGACATGTAAGTGAATTTACGGATATGCGTGTGAATTCATTAAAAAATTGCAAACAGTTGCACATACCACTAAAGATTTTAATCAGTGTTTGGGGACCTGCTTAGGCCATTGTATGACTGATCTTAGTGATGCGATAGTCAAGTCCCCTTGGTCCTTTTAGAAAACCATTCATGAATAATAAAATTATTCACCTTTAGAAAATATACGATATCTAAAATAAAATAATGTAAACAATGCAAAATGCATAATGCTTATCAAAAATAGAATGATTTAAATATTGTATGCAAAGTGAGACAGTGATTTGAAAACAAAGGTTTAATCCCAAGACTTGAAATCTACAAATTCATGACCTATAAGCAAATTCATGACCTGTAAGTGAATTCATGGATGTGGGTGTGAATTTGCAACCGGTACACGAATTCACGGATCTAGGCATGAATTCACTAGAAATGCAAAAATATGAAATTGCAAAGCAGAATTGAAATAACACTATAGAAACAGATACTAGACAACCCGATTGAAGGAAGTATGTTGTGAATCAGATCATGTGAATCAAATATTTGCTCCCTTGTTCTTCAATTACTCATTCCTTCAGTAGTACCTACATTCACTCATTAGTTCTAATCTCTCTTCAATTGCTCCTTTGCTCAATTCTCTACACTCATGTTTATTAACTAATTCAATTCTTCATTAGCCTCTCTTTGGAAAATAGAATACATCTCATAACTTGGATTGATGTGGGTTGAACAAGAAATTACAAGATTTGGGTCGATGGTTCAAGGAGGTTAGTCAATTTGAGAAAATTTCCCATCTGGAAAAATTGTGATCTAAAATTAGGGTCCATAAATTTGTGGAAGATGCGTCGTTAGCTGGATTTAGAATGGATCAAAATAGTCAATTGGGTGAATAGGTGACTACCTATTTTAGTGAATTCATGGCCTAAAATTAGAGGCCACGAATTCGTGATAAAAGAGGTAAAAGTGGCATGAAGGTTGGAAAGTACAAAAAAAAGGTGGGGTTTGATGAGTACATGGGTTAAGTGTGCAAAGGGAGGATAAGGATTATGACTTAGGGTCAAAAATCCTTGTCTATATTTTGCTCCCTCTTTGGTGAATTTATGAACATAAATACGTCAAAGAAAGATATAGACACTTGAGCAAAAATGAAAATGGTTGATGTGGGTGAAAAAGGGGTAGATGGTTTAGGATGAATGGTTTGTGTGAAATTAATTATCAATTTTTTTTTTGGCATGCAAATCGATGTGTTAAAAATATTAATGATTTTTTCGATCAGGGTGTCCCCTCAAGTTTCATGACGAATATGATATTCCTAATGGAACTCGAAGTAATTGATAGAAAAGAAAAATGTGGTGAAATGAAAAAGGGTGGGTGGGTTAAAATGGAGGGTGGGGGTAAAAAGTAATTCATTTTTACTATGCAAATTTCTGATTTGGAGCTATGGAGAAAAATAGAACTTCTATTCATAGAGCTAAAACGGATCAACTGGGCAGTTATAGGTAAGTGTTAAATTACTTGATGTGTAGAAATTTTTATCTTTTTGTTGATTTCTTGCAATTTTTTCTAGATTTTAAGGTTAGTTTGATGTCGCATGGCCATCATCATGAATTTGTATCCACGTGATGAATTCACACCTTGTGGATTCACTTATTTTTAGGGTTTAATGAAATTGCAAAAACCCTAGAGAATTCATGGTGAATTCACTACACCCTAGTACTTTCACCATGAAATTGTGAAGCCCTAGAATTTTCATCATGAAATCAAAAAACCCTAGAAATGCTTTTTTTCTACTTGATTTGTTATATTATGATAGAAGTTTGATGATTTGATGATGATGATGGACTAATGATGCTATTGGATGATGTTTTTTTTTGTAGTATGACACTCTCAAGAGTCATGAGTGGTAATGTAGAGATTTTGAGGATAGAAGGACCTCACTGGTGCAAAGAGAGATGTCATGGGATGAGTGGGGCTTCTCCACGTAGTAGATATGCCTAGGATGGATGCAAACTACTCATTTTTATTGCCTTGGCTAAGATATGGTATTCAAAATCATCGACATTTTGGTTACCTATAGGAGATATAACTGTGATGTTAGAGGACATGTGGTAGATTATCTAAATTTTTATTAGAGGATAGGTGGTGTACCAATATTTGGTACAAGAGAGGGCCTTAGATAAATTGATCAAGAATACAAATTATTTGATCAATTAGAGTGGCATTAGTGTGGAGGGGATGGTAGAGAGATAGGATATTTCTACACTGACTATTGTGTTAAGCAAAGTGGTTGTTAGAGTATTGGCCTATCATATGAGTAGGCAATATCTACCATGGGATTTAGCTGGAGTGGTGGTTGAGATAAGAGAGATATATATGCATTTTGCATGGGGATCCTTTGTATTATATAATTTGTATAGGACATTATATAATATCATGTACAAATGAGCTTGTTATATTTTCCTTACTACCTTGCTCTAGGTATGGTGTTGGAAGCATGTGGTAGTGCGGAGACCTAAGGGGTTGCCTTGATAGTAGATAGATAATGGGTGACCAGATGTGTATCTATGGGCTCCCTTGAGGATTGTGCATAGAGATGATCAGCTAGAGGTATCTAGGTGAGTGATAGATGACTTACATCCTCATCGAATCACATGGATGCCCTAGTAGATGCACCTAGGTTGAGATGAGAATGGCATAGTATTGGCTTGTGTGTGGTGAATTAAGTGGATAAAGTCAATATAAGGAATATGTGGAGCTATACCATTTTAATTAGGTACAATAGTAGTTTGTATTGGTACAAGGGATACCATAGTTAAAGAATTTTTGGTTTCGATGAGTGATGAGGGATCCACCAGGTGTAGGTGGTGACCTTGATATCACATAATTTTTAGATCCAAACGAGGATGAACCTCTTTTGGTGAGTCCAAGTGTGGATGATGTAGGGGTGGAGGCTGGATACCAATAGTGGTATCATGATATTAGGTCCCAAAGAGTTACTACTAATTTGGCTCAACCTGCATGACCAATGGTGGATCTAAGGATGCAACTAGTGGTACAAGATATTACTCATTGGAGGGAGGCACATGGGACCTGATAGGGTGATACATATAGGTATGTGGAGGCATAGAGACCCAGGTAGAGGGCAAAACCTAGACCTAGATAGGAGGATGCACCTAAACCTAGAGAGGAAGATGCACCCTAGTAACCTCGTGATGAGGCATTGGTGGATGATGAGGTAGGGATAACTAGTGGTAGAGAGGAGGAGTTGGAGATGGAGGTGGTCACTCAAAGTGTGTATTTAGTAGAATAAGGTGCGTAGTTAGTGTATCAAGATGAGTAGATAGTACCTCAAAGCACACAGATAGTGATCCAAGTAGAGTACATTCAGTCCTTAGAGACCTAGTTATCACAACTACAAGCTTCAGTGCAACAACAAGTGAGGGGAGCACCCTTTATGAGTAGTGGAGGTCACTGTCACCTACAGGAGGAGTTGATTAGGGCCTTGCAATAAGAGTTATTTTACCAATATCTCTACTATTAGGAAGTTTTAGAGGGACAGAGGGTGGCTATACCAGAGTCGATGATGACTTTGAATCATTCATGATCAAGGTCATAGATAATAACCTAGTCCATGAACATACCTACACCAAGGCCACCACAAGATATGGGGTAGGGCCAAGCTACCAAGGATCTAGGTGATGATATGCTAGGTTTTTATTTTTGTGGAATACTTCCTCGATGATTTATTATACTAAGTTTTTTTATTGTGGCATACTAGTTCGACACTACACGTATTTATTCTCAAGATATATACCATACTCCATTTTTATATTTTTGCTTACATTATGTTGATGTATTATATGTGGGTGTTTTTTTGTTGTAATGATTTATGTGAATGCTCTAAATGATGATGCTTATAATCATGTTGGTTTTAATGCACACTTGTCATGCTAGTCAAAATGTGGCTTGTGGAAAGATAAAGTTTAGAGATATGGGATGATGAAGAAGTGGAAAAAAATATGCTTGAAGATGATCAAAAATGTTTTGAGTGACATATTTTATGGGAATGTCCTTACGACAATAATTTTTAGGCAAAAACCTGCAAGGATGTGTGCTTTTTATGATTGAAATGGGGGTTACCCCTCACGTGTGATCATGAAGCAAATACTATGTGAGGTAAATTTCATGCCTAAGTTGAAGGTATGAAACCTAGTAGAAAAAATGGTCAAAATTATGATTCAAATAATATGAATGAGTAATGGGCCATACCCTTTTATATGTTAAGAAACTAGTTGTTATGCTTTTAAAAATCCAAGGATATGAAAGTGGCGCAAATGGCTAGTCATGTAAGATGTAATTTTTCCTACATGATTTAAGCAATGATGAAAATGGGTTATGCAAAGATGAATGAATGTGGAGTGCAATGATAATTATTTATTTGGCATCAATTACCTATGAAGAACACAAGATTATACTGATAGGGAGGGGTTAACTGTATAAGATAAAACTTTTCTCTTTTCTTTCCAAAGTAATAACTTCAAATAATATCAATGCAATAATGAAACAATGCACAAATAACCATACACATAAGAGATAAAAAATTTATGTGGAAACACCCTCTTGATAGAAAACCATGGAAAAATATTGCTTCTAAATTTATTCAATAAATTTTATGGGCACCAACCCACATGAGACACCAATCTCCTATACAATTTCATGGACACAAATCGACAGGAGACACAAATCCCCTATACAGATCCATGGACACCAATCCATAGGAGACACTAATCCCCTCTCAATTTTGTGGACACCAATCCATTGGAGACACCAATCCCCTTGCTCAAGTTCATGGACACCAATCCACTAGAGACACCAATCCCTTTGCTCAAGTTTGTGGACACCAATCCACAGGAGACACCAATCCCCTTACTCAAGTTCATGGATACCAATACATAGGATATACCAATTCCCTTGCTCAAGTTCATGGACACCAATCCATAGGATACACCAATCCCTTTGATCAAGTTTGTGGACACCAATCCAAAACCTGCTAACAAAATCTGCTCAAATCTGCTCCAAAACCTGCTCATAAAATCTGCTCAAATTTTCTCTAAAAACTACTTATAAAACTTGCTCAAATATTATCCAAAACCTACTCACAAAACCTTCTCAAATATGCTCCAAAAACTACTCACAAAACCTTCTCAAATATTCTCCAAAACCTGCTCACAAAACTTTACTTATTCTTGTAGATGGCTGAATTATCCTTCTTTGTCACTTGGATGCTTGGGTGAAGTTATGCACTAATATTCATACTCTATCTTTGATTTTTCTCAACCTCAAATTTAACATACAATATATGGAAAACATATATAAAAAAAATATTCAAAATAGATATAGAATAGTGAACCTTTTACTCAAAACCAATCACCTTCCCTTTGTCTTTACAAGTCCACTAGCTTATAACCACCATCCCAAATGCAAATAGTCTCTTTAATGAAATTTTAATAATGGAAGACATAACCATACATTAATTTTCTTATTGCCTTCATTGAAAACTATTTTCTTGAGTTCCAATTTGATCAATTCATTTTTTGCCAATATTCAGCTGTATATTTTCTTTTATGAAGATAACCACCTTTAGTTCGCTGAGCCAATCGTTCATAGCTTGCTTTCTTTCTCCCTTGACCATTCGTTGCTTTCTAGAATTAATGTGAGTGATTTTTCATTGTCACAAAGTCATTCACCCGTCCTCACTATTTCCTAATCTTATCTTCAACAAAAAGGATAGAGCAGCAGTGACATCTTTTACCTTCTTTTCTAATCATCACTTTGAACTAGCTTTTGCAAGTTTTCCTAGGTGCACCTCAATTTTCTTTCACCTTTCATGTTTCCCTGTTAAATTCTCAACCTATGCTCTCATTTCATGTTTTCTATTTGTACCAAGTGGTTCGTCCACACTGTCAATGATTTTCACCAAATCCCAAGCATTTCAGAGATCCAAGAATCCAAGTTGCACTTGTTAACAAAACATCTCCTGCACTGAAATATTCTTGAGCTTGTCTCTTGTATGTTTAGATGAATTAAGCTTATTTACCTAATCAAGGATTGAGAAAATATTTGTATTGATATGCATCCTTGGTGCTCGTGATAATATGTCTTCACTTGGCTAGATTTTAAGCCAATTATGTGTATTTTAGGGTTATTTCCCACTCCGTTCAATTTTTTGATCACCTCAAAAAGGGATGTCTTCTAATATTTTCATCGAGATATTTTTTATTTAAATCAAAGCTTTATGTACATTATTATTTTGCAGACAAGACACCAATAACTTATTTTACCCTAGCTTCTTTAACGACCAACAACAACCTTTGAATATCTTGACTTTTTAGATTAGAAACCTATGATTTGTTGGAGTATGTGTGATGCTCTTCTTCTTCACTAAGGTGGATCTAGATGACCTTCACCAATATCTATTGTGCTCTTATCTTACCACACTATGAATCAAACACCGAAGAAATATCTCACCTCCAATCATTGTCTTCCACGCTTTACGCATAAATGACATTATCTTCCTTGAATCCACCATGGTTTTTGTCAGTAAAGTGTCTTCATTCACAAAAATATCATCATACCTTAGCAATATTTCTTTCTCAAATATGCCTCCTTTGATATATGACTCCTCCGAATCACACAACATCCGAGCAACAAATACCAACATCCAAAAATGAATTATGTCCTTCATTTATATGCAAACTTACATTTTTATTTGGCACCTAAAAGGCCGGCTTGCTCAAACTTTAATTAAATATTTTAATTATTTACTTTAAATATTTAAAAGTTTAATTTGAAACCTTCACTTTATAAAAACTTTATATCTTCACTCAACTTCATATTTGCCTTGTGAATAATTTGCTCACACATTCACTCAACTTTATATTTACCTTGTGAATAATTTGCTTTGAAACCTTCACTCAAATTTATATTTGCCTTGAATAATTTGCTTTGAAACCTTCACTCAACTTTATATTTACCTTGAATTAATTTCTTTGAAACTTTCACTCAACTTTATATTTGTCTTGAATAATCTGCTCAAGCACACCATGGTCCTTTGACATCAATGCCAAATCAAGCACATGATAACTCAATAATTATCACAATATCCCCATTTGTCATTGATGGTGACCCTACAATGAAACTAACCTTTACTGAATAGGATCACAAGTTGCTCCTCCTTACAAGCTACTCTCCCTTACTAAAATTCTCCTCCTTTGAAATCAATGGCAAAGGTTCCTCGGGGTTGTAAGATAATACACTTGACAATGCCCCCTTACTCCCTGATTTTCTTGAGACTTCAATTATGATATGGGAGTGAAACTCCAAAATTACTATGTTCCTCTTCTTTTTCTATTTTATTTCTCTAAAATTTGGAGGTCATACCCTTCTAAACATTTTGACCATCCTTTTTTTTTCTTGACTTCAAATTTTTAGGGAACAATGTTCTACACCATCTAGCTATATGTCCAAAATTATTACATTTGTAACATATTATGTTGTAGTCCATGAGAGGTGCAAAAGAATTAAAATTCCTCTTGGTGAAACCAAAATAATTCTTAGCACATAATTTGCAATTTACAGCTTTATGACCAAATTTTTTACATGAGAAATAATAACCATGGAAGAAATATTGAAACCTATTTGATTGCCTTGGAGGATATTACCACATGGTTCTCTCATTGTTGTTTATGTGATGGTCCTTGGACCATGATTATGCTTTGTTTTCTTCCTTTTTGATGCTTCCACTTCTCAACACATCAACATAGGTCTTAGGTTCCTCTTTAATCATTTTATTTGATACCTTTGTTCATTTTGAGCTTGACCCCCCCTTTTATTTTCTATGGCCTTCTTCAAAACGAAGTCCATTATTTATAACTAAATATTTGTATGCTTTGATAATATCACCTATGATTTTTGAGCTTTTCTCAAACCCATGTAGCTTATCATTATATTTTTCCATTTCCTTCCTTGGCTATATTTCAAGCCAATTCTATGCATTTTAGGGTTATTTCCCACTCCGTTCAATGTTTTTGATCACCTCAAACAGGGATGTCTTATGATATTTTTATTGGGATATTGCTTCTTTAAATCAAAGACTTATGTACATTCTTATTCCATGGATAAGACAACAACAACTCATTTTACCCTAGATTCTTCAACGACCAACAACAACCTTTGAATGTCTTGACTTGTTAGATTATAAACCTACGATTTGCTAGAGTATTTGTGATGTTCTTCTTCTTCACTAAGGTGGACCCGGATGAACTTCATCAATATATTATGTGCTCTTCTCTTACGATACTGTGAATTGAACACTAAAGATATGTCTTACCTCTAATTTCTACCTTCCATGCTTTATGTACAAATGATAATGTTGTCCTCGAACCCACCATGATTTTTGTCAATAGAGTGTCTTCATTCGTAAAACCACCATCATACCTTAGCAATATGCCTTGCTCAAATTTGCCTCATTCGCTATATGACTCCTTCGAATCACACGACGTTCGAGCCACAAAAACCAACATCCAAAAATGAATTATGATCCTTCATTTATATGTAAACTTACATTTTTATTTGGTGCCTAAAATTTCGGCTTCCTTAAAATTTAATTAAATATTTAAATTGTTTAATTTAAATATTTAATGTTTAATTTGAAACCTTCAATTTATAAAAACTTTATATCTTCACTCAACTTCATATTTACCTTGTGAATAATTTGCTCACACATTCACTCAACTTTATATTTGCCTTGTGAATAATTTGCTTTGAAACCTTTACTCAACTTTATATTTGCCTTGAATAATTTGCTTTGAAACCTTTGCTCAACTTTATATTTGCCTTGAATAATTTTCTTTGAAACCTTCACTCAACTTTACATTTACATTGAATTAATTGCTTTGAAACCTTCACTCAACTTTATATTTTCCTTGAGTAATCTACTCAAGCACACCATGGTCCTTTAGAATCAATGATAACTCAAGCACATGACAACTCAATAATTATAACAATATCCCCCTTTGTCATTGATGGTAACCCTACAAGAAACTAACCTTTACTGAACAGGATCACAAGCTACTCCCCCTTACTGAAATTCTCCCCTTCTAACATCAATGGCAAAGGCTCCTCGGGGCTATAATATAAGACACTTGACAATGCCCCCTTCCTACTTGCTTTTCTTGAGACTTCAATTATGATATGGGAGTGAAACTCCCAAATTACTATGCTCCTATTCTTGTTCTATTTTCTTTCTCCAAAATTTGGAGGTCATACCATTTTGAACATTTTGACCATCCTCTTTTTTTCTTGACTTCAGAATTTTAGGGAAAACTATTCTACACCATCTAGTTGTATGCCCAAAATTATTACATTTGTAATATATGATGTTGTAGTCCATGAGAGGTGCAAAAGAATTGAAATTTATCCTGGTGAAACCAAAATTATTCTTAGCATAGACCCTGCAATTTACGACTTTATGACCAAATTTATTACATGAGAAACAATAACCATGGAAGAAATATTGAAACCTATCTGATTACCTTGGAGGATATTATCACATGGTTCTCTCATTGCTATTTCTGTGATGGTCCTTGGACCATGATGATGATTTTTTTTCTTCCTTCTTGATGCTTCCACTTCTCAAAACATTAGCATAGGTCTTGGGTTCCTCTTTAATAATTTTCTTTGATGCATTTGTTCCTTTTGAGCTTGTCCTCCCCTTTTTTTTTCTTTGACCTTCTTAAAAATCAAGTCCAATCTTTATAACTGAAGATTTATGTGCTTTGATAATATCACCTACAATTTCTGAGCTTTTCTCAAACACATGTAGCTTATCATTATATTTTTCCACTTCCTTAGAGAGAAAACCTCATGTTCCAATTTTTAAATTCCAACTCTTTTACCTTTAACTTATCAGCAATACCTTCTTTAGTTTGCTTTACCTCTTCAACTTTAACTTTCATGTCAATGATTTCTTGTGACAAATTTACATTTGTCTTTTCATCCTCTCGTACTTGAGCCTTCAATATTGAGTTCTTATTTCTAACCCTCTTCAATTATTCAAGAGCAACAACAAGTTCCTCTTCTATGTCAACCATGGCTTCTTCTTCATTTTATGAATCTTTCTCTTCTTCTTGGTTTTTGACAATAGGAGCATCTTATTTCTCTTCTATGGCCATGAATAGGATTTCTTATCTTTCACTATTGGAAAGGCTTTCATCATTGCTGCTGGAGGAATTTCTTGCTTCCTCAACATAAAAACTCTTCTTATGTATTTTAAAGATCTTCTTCTCATGCTTGCTTTGACCATGTCTATTTTTCTTATTATGATAAAATTTTCTTTCTTTCTTTTTATCATATTCCTTTTCTTCTTCACTGCTACTACTTCTACTTATGGGAAATTAGATGCATAGTGACCAAATTTACCACAATTAAAACATTTCATAGAATGCATACCTTTGTGTTTTCTTGGACCCTTCTTATTCCTTCGCACAAAGTTAACTTCTTCTTCGTTGCTTTATTCTTCACTTATTTTTGGTTCCTTATTCTTTATCTTATTTGAAGCTTTAAATGTTGCTTCCTATTTGGATGTTTGATCTTTTTCAGTCCTCATCTCATAGTCTATGAGAATTCCATTTACCTAATCCATGCTTAAGGTTTTAAGATCCTTCATATCTTCTATTGCTAAAACCTTTGCATCAAACCTCATGGGAAGTGACCTTAAGATTTTTTGAACAATCTTAGATTCTTCAATATTTTCTCCAAGTCCACGCATAGTGTTGACAACCTCATCAACTTTGAGTAGATACTTGGAAATATCTTCCTCATATGTCATCTTTAAGTCTTCAAACTTCCTCTTGTGAGTTTGAATTTTTGCCATTTTAACCTTGTGATATCCTTCATATATTCTTTGTCACTTGTCCCATATTTATTTTATTGAGGTGCATTGCATGAATTTCACAAACTCTAATTCACACAACCTGCTTAATATTGCATTCATTTCCTTGATATTATTTTCAAATAGTTTCTTTCCATATATATCTATGGGAGGAGTTGTAGGTGGTGTGAATCCATCCTCAATGGATTACTATATATCATAGACATGTGCCATAAAATAAGTCTACATCCTTATGCTCCAAAAAGCATAGTTAGTCCCGTAAAATAGTGGTACCCTATTTGACAAAAACCTTCATGGCTAGCCATGTGTGTTCTTGTAAGATCTTCCTTCAAGCTATTAGGCTTTCACAAAGGAACCTAATTTGATACCAATTGAAGAACACAAGCTTATACTAAGAGGGGGCTAAATAGTATAAGATAAAAATTCTCTTTTCTTTACAAAGTTTTAACTTCAAATAATATAAATGCAATAATGAAACAATGCACAAATCACCATACACATAAGAGATAAATATTTTATGTGGAAACACCCTCTTGGGAGAAAACCATGACAAAATATTACTTATAAATTTCTTTAATAAATTTCATGGGCACCAACCCATAGGAGACACCAATCCCCTATACAATTTTTTGGACACCAATACATAAGAGACACCAATCCCCTATACAATTTCATGGAAAACAATCCACAGGAGACACCAATCCCCTCTTAGATTTGTGGACACAAATCCATAGGAGACATCAATCCCCTTTCTCAATTTTATGGACACCAATCCACAGGAGACACCAATCCCCTTACTCAAGTTTGTGGACACCAATCCACAGGAGACACCAATACCCTTGATCAATTTCATGGACACCAATCCACAGGAGACACCAATCCCCTTGCTTAAGTTCATGACACAAATCCATAGGTGATACCAATCCCCTTGCTCAAGTTTGTGGACATCAATACAAAACTTACTAACAAAATCTGCTCAAATCTACTCCAAAACCTACTCATAAAATCTGCTCAAATTTACTCTAAAACCTACTTAAAAAACCTGCTCAAATCGGCTCCAAAATATTCTCACAAAACCTAGTCAAATCTGCTCCAAAACCTGCTCACAAAACTTTACTTCTTGTAGATGGCTGAATTGTCCTTCTTTTTCACTTGGATGCTTGGGTGAAGTTATGCACTAATATTCATACTCTATATTTGCTTTTTATCAACCTCCAATTTACCATACAATATATGGAAAAAATATATAAAACAAAATATTCAAAATAGATGTAGAATAGTGCATCGTTTACTCAAAACCAATCACCTTCCCTTTGTCTTTATAAGTCCACTAGTTTATAACCATCATCCCAAATGCAAATAGTCTGCCCAATGAACTTTTAATAATGGAAGACATACCCATACCTTAATTTTCTCATTGCCTTCATTGAAAACTATTTTCTTTGCTCCAATGTCAACTCTACCTTCTAACTATTCTTGAGTGCCAATCTGATCAATTATTTTTCTGCTAATGTTCAGCTATATATTTTCTTTGATGAAGATAACCATCTTTAGTTCACTGAGAAAATCACTCATAGCTTGCTTTCTTTCTCCCTTAACCATCCATTGCTTTCCAGAATTAAGGTGAGTGATTTATCACTATCACGAAGTCATTCACCTATCCTCACATTTTTCCAATCTTATCTTCAATAAAAAGGATATAGCAATAGTGATGTCTTTTACCTTCTTTGCTAATCATCACTTCGAACTGGCTTCTACAAGTTTTCCTAGGTGTACCTCAATTTTCTTTCATATTTCATGTTTCCCTATTAAATTCTCAACCTGCGCTTTCCTTTCACATTTTATGTTTGCACCAAGTGGTCTGTCCATACTGTCAATAATTTTCACCAAATACCAAGCATTTTAGAGATCCACGAATCTAAGTTGCACTCACTGATGAAACATCTCCTGCACTAAAATATTCTTAAGCTTGTCTCCCGTGTGTGCAAATGAATGAATCCTTATTTACCTAGTTGATGCTTGATAAAATATTTTTGTTGATATGTGTCCTCGATGCTTGTGATAATATGTCTTCACTTGGCTAGATTTCAAGCCAATTCTATGCATTTTAGGGTTATTTCCCACTTCGTTCAATATTTTCAATCACCTCAAATACATATGTCTTATGATATTTTCATCAGGACATTGTTTCTTTAAATCAAAGGTTTATGCACATTCTTCTTACGCGAATAAGACAATAGTAGCTTGTTTTACCCTAGCTTCTTCAATGACCAGCAACAACATTTGAATGTCTTAACTTGTTAGATTAGAAACTTACAATTTGCTAGAGTATGTGTGATATTCTTCTTCTTCACTAAGGTGGACCCGAATGGCCTTCACAAATATCTATTGTGCTCTTATCTTACCATGTTGTGAATCGAACATCGAAGATATATCTCACCTACAATCACTGTCTTCCATGCTTTATGCACAAATGACAATGTTTTCCTCGAATTCATCATGGTTTTTGTCAATAGAGTGTCTTCATTTTCAAAACTGCCATAAGACCTTAGAAATATGCCTTGCTCAAATATGCCTCCTTCGCTATATGACTCCTCTGAATCACATGACGTTCGAGCAATAAAAACCAACATCCAAAAAAGAATTATGATCCTTCATTTATATGCAAAATTACATTTTGATTTGGTGCCTAAAAAGTCGGCTTACTCAAAATTTAATTAAATATCTAAAATGTTTAATTTAAATATTTAAAAGTTTAATTGGAAACCTTCACTTTATAAAAACTTTATATCTTCACTCAACTTTATATTTGCCCTGTGAATACTTTTCTCACACATTCACTCAACTTTATATTTGCCTTGTGAATAATTTGCTTCGAAACCTTCACTCAAATTTATATTTAACTTGAATTAATTGCTTTGAAAACTTCACTCAAATTTATATTTACCTTGAATAATCTGCTCAAGCACACCATGGTCCTTTGACATTAGTGAAAACTCAAGAACATGATAACTCAATAATTCTAACAACCTATGATAATGTGCATACATGCCCAATGAAGATATTATAACATTAGCCAATCAAGGTTCATTTGGAATCTTGGTTGTCCTTGTAATGATATCAATTCTATCAAGAACCTGTGTGTGATTCATGAGTTCATATTGAGCTTGACTATTATGCAAATCCATTGAGAACCAATGTGTGTGCTTGTGAATTTCATTTACCACTTTTGAGTAAGGTAATGATATAAGCCAATAATGAACCATTGTGTGTGTAGATAATGAATTTATTTACCAATATTTAGGAAGGTAAGATCGAATAAATCATGGGAAAAACAAAAAATCTAGCTTGTCCTTATGTGTGTTCAGAGATCTCCTCAAGAGAGATGTGTCATCATGCATGAGTGTACTCAACTGCCAGTCAGACATCTATAGCCCTACTCAAATTGAGTCATGATGAGAATTGAACCCTATCCTTACTACTTGAGCTCCATTATTATTATGTATTTGTAAAAGAGTTAGAGCTTTGGGGAGTCGGGTTCCCAACCACTCGAATCAAGTCCTGATGGGAATTTTACCCTATCCTTACTACTCACTCTTTTCTTTTTTGTATAATTTTGTAAAGAATATATATAAATTATAAATTGTTGGACTATGTGGATAATGGAAAAAAATTCGCTTGAAGGTTCAATCCAATCATGGTGTCATCCATCCTAGACACAAGATTTTATTAATAAATATGATGTGTTTGGTTCAAAAATAAAATATTTAGTTCCCAAAACTCAAAACTTTTCTTAATGCAAATTGTGTCTTAGTTCAAGAGATATTTTTTATCAATGTCAAGCATCAAGATTTTATTTAAATGTGAATCATGTGGTTGATTCAAGATAGACTCTTAATAAATCAAGGAGAACAAGATCACCCATGAATATGAAAGCCTTTGTTTAAGATTAGAGTGGATAAGAATGACCATATGTCACATATGATTGAGCTAATAAAATACAATATGTAAGCTATGAAATGTACAATTATGACAATGCAATACAATATAGAAGTAATAATTATATAATATAGGCTATATACAAACCTAAATAAAATGCATAGGCGAATGAAAATAAAAAATCCAAAATGACAAAGAAAACAATAAGATTGAAAGCTTGTGAGGATATATGCTTGCAAATATGGACAAGGTGGTGTTGAACCCACTATGGGCATAGTGCTTGTTAATGGTCAAAGAAAATAAGAGATATACCCGTTGGGTTGCATGCTGGAAAATAGTTAAATGGAGGCTACCCCTCGCTTGTGACCATGAAGCTATCCACTATGGAGTTCTAGGATGATGGGAATGATATTTCTAAAGTGAGTACTACTCAATAGGGATGTGCACTAATGTGTATGATCAAGGCCAATGGAGCAAAGCAAGAACTATATCCATTACCTTGGGGATATACAAACAATGAAAAATTTCAAGGTCAAGGAATATAAAATGGCATAAGTGAATGCAATTATGGAAATGCAAACTAGATAAAATGCAACACCACATAGAACTTTTATTTCATTTATTTAATTTTTTTTTGCAGGGTGGAATTGGTCGTATATACAGGATGATTTTTTCAAGATGTTCTATGTACACTGTACAAGGTAATTCATGCATAATATTTCCTAAGGTGGCTTCAAAACCAAATAATATTTCAAATATGATCTCTTAGGCATCTCTTGATGATAATAATAACAAATAAGCTCCATTGTAGCTTTTTATTTTGCATCCACTACATGAAAATCCTTATAGACTCGAAAAAAACAACAAAAGGATGGGTGATTCATAATTTTACAAGATATTTATAGGATAGCAAAGCAGGTTCCCCTTGAGAAGCACAATATTTACTATCAAAATATGTAAAATTTATCATATTACAAAATAAAATATCAAAATTATAAGAAGGTCCCTCGTCTTCTTCAATCCATTTCATAGAAGGGTGCTCGAGCATAGATGAATATGAATGATATATAGAAGGTGATGATGATGATAGGGTAAGAAAATAGAGAATCAGATGGCTCCACCATTACATAGTACTTGAATTCTTATGGGTCATCATGAATGGTGATAATTTTATTCTTGAATTTATATTGATGAAGAGTGAAAGAGATAACCCTCATCACATTAATCCACGGGAATCCACGAAGCAAATTATAGGATGTAAGATAAGATACCACATAAAATAAGGTATCTAAGATCTTGGGTCCTACCTTAAGGGGAAGTACTATAGTGCAACAAGCTTCATGGGACTCATGGTTGAAAGCTTTTATGATGATATCAAATTTGATGAGATCTTCCTCCTTTAATCCAAGTTTTTGAAATATTTTATGAGTGCATAGATTAAGGTAGAAACCATTAGCTATAAAGAATCTCTTGATAAATATTTCTCCAATAAATCTTGTGATGTAAAGGGATGAAACTTCTTGCAGATTTGAGGAAGGAAGCTCATCATCACAAAATTAAATATGATTAATCCCATGAGAAATTTCAACACTAACCATATCCCTAGGGGGAATATCTTGTACTTGTGTAGGAGGTTCATTTTTTGTTGGAGAATTGTGATTAGGAGTAGTTTGAGAGTCCTCTATAATAATATGACCTACATCAATCAAGTTCTAAACCGCATGTTTCAACCTCTTACATGAGTGTGTCATGTGCCCATCCACTCTATGGTACTCACAATGTTGTTTAGGCTTATACCAATTAGTTGTAGTATCAGGTTGCCTTATGGGAGGTAACTCAATCATACCCGTATACAATAGTTATTTGAGGATAAAAAATAATGGTTGATTAAGCTTGGTAAAATTATGTGGTAGGGATTTTTTAGGATCTTTGAATATCATTTTCTTCAAGGTATCAGTGGTAATAGAATTTAATAGTTGATTACATGTCTTGTTGTTGATGGTCGATGCTACTACATTCTCAAAAGAGGTATAGTAGGTAGGCTATGAGGCATGATATAGGTGCATTGTGGGGATGGTGACACTATTATGAAAAGGATTGGAAAAAGAAGGGTTACCTTGCTAAAATGGATATGTGATGTTGAAAGAAGAAGATGGATATGGATGTGATGACAATAATGGTGGGAAAGAATAAGGAACAAAAAATTGTGGAGGAGTTGATTAGGAGTAAAATTATGAAAGAAGAGGAGGTTGCAATGAGGATAATGTTGAATATGGATGAAATTTTAGAGGTGGTGGACTACAATCAACTGATGTCGTTTATGGAATTATCTTGAAATTGACAATCAGGGAAGTAATATAAACATGTTTGTAGTGGATTTGGTCATTTGTGGGACCCATAATTTTCTTACCACTTCTAAGGGTCTTGGTCATGTTTTGAAAATAACAAACAAGAACTCCTTTATAGAGTAAGTCACACAAAAATATTTTCCTTATTTTACTCTTTAGGATTCCTTTATTTTTGATTAATCTTATTTATGTGGTTAAATTCCTTAATGTGGTCTTGTTTAGTGAAAATAAAGAAGAGATGATGAAAGAAGGATTCTATTCCAAACAAATTCCTTTCTCAAATTTATCCCCAAAGACATATAATATTAGTCATCTAGCTATCCTAGGAGTAGGAGGTGTACACCACTTAATACCCAACTTTAACAAGTTGGAGGGTTCAACCTAAAAATATCACCAAAACTTGATGCTACTTGATGCCAAGGGTGGGATGAAACTAGAATAAGGTTAGTAAAGTTTATCAATGGAAAAACTAGAGGGAGGAAAATGAAAGGAAATGAAGTGTAAAAATGGTTTAAACCCTTAATGCATGATATTCATGTCGAGTTCACCAAAGAATGTAGAGGGGAAATTTTGCATCCCTTTCCCTATAGGTGAATTAATCCATGCCTATAAGGGGGATGATATGTTTACACTCTTACACCTCGATGTGAGGGGTACCTAGTGACATAATTCCTTTGGCGATCGTTTAATAGATGTGGGTTTACCAAGAAGTATTTAAAGACTACTTCTAAGTCTAGCCAACGAGTGTTGTTTAGATGTGTTATTTTTAGTTTGTAAACACCTAAGTTTGGATCAAAATGCAGCTAGGACCTAAGCTATATGCACTTTTATTTTTCCTTGAAGATAAAAAAATAATATTTAAGCTACAATGCACCTTTTTAAACTTTGTTCTCAATATTTTTTTTATTTTTGAATCTTTTCACAAAGATCTAAGAAACATAATGCATATAACACTAAAAGGTAGAAATATGAAACTGAAACAAGTAGGGTAGAAGACCTACCTAATTTGGATATTTTCTCAAAGTGAATTCATGGTTTGCATAGTGAATTCACAGCTTATAAGTGAATTCATAATCTATAAGTGAATTCGTGGATTTGTGTGCAAATTCACTAAAAACCTGCAAACAAATGCATAGACCACTAAAATTTTTGATACAAATGACAATGTCTTCCTTGAATCCATCATGGTTTTTGTCAGGAGATTGTATTCATTTTAAAACCACCATAAGACCTTAGAAATATGCCTTGCTCAAATCTACCTTCTTCACTATATGACTCCTCTGATCCCATGACGTTCGAGCAATAAAAACCAACATCCAAAAATGAGTTATGATCCTTCATTTATATGCAAACTTACATTTTGCTTTGGCACCTAAAATGTCGGCTTGCTCAAACTTTAATTAAATATCTAATTGTTTAATTTAAATATTTAAAAGTTTAAGTGGAAACCTTCACTTTATAAAAACTTTATATCTTCACTCAACTTCATATTTGCCTTGTGAATAATTTTCTCACACATTCACTCAACTTTATATTTTCCTTGTGAATAATTTGCTTTGAAACCTTCACTCAAATTTATATTTAACTTGAATTAATTTCTTTGAAACCTTCACTCAAATTTATATTTACCTTGAATAATTTGCTCAAGCACACCATGGTCCTTTGACATTAGTGACAACTCAAGCACATGATAACTCAATAATTCTAACAACCTATGATAATGTGCATACATGTCCAATGAAGATATTATAACATTAGCCAATCAAGGTTCATTGGGAATCTTGGTTGTCCGTATAATGAGATCAATTCTATTAAGACCCTTTTTGTGTGATTCATGAGTTCATATTGAGCTTGAATATGATGCAAATCCATTGATAACCAATGTGTGTGCTTGTGAATTTTATTTACCACTTTTGAGTAAGGTAATGATATAAGCCAATCATGAACCATTGTATGTGTAGATGATAAATTTATTTACCAATATTTAGGAAGGTAAGATCGAATAAATCATGGGAAAAACCAAAAATCTAGCTTATCCTTATGTGTGTGTTTAGAGATCTCCTCAAGAGATATGTGTCATCACGCATGAGTGTACTCCACTGCCAGTAAGACATCTATAGCCCTGATGGAGTTTAACTCCATAATCTAATAATACGATCTCAAGTTTTGGGGAATCGGATTCTTAACCACTCAAATCGAGTCATGATGAGAATTGAACCCTATCCTTACTACTTGAGCTCCATTATTATTATGTATTTGTAAAAGAGTTAGAGCTTTGGGGAGTTAGATTCCCAACCACTCGAATCGAGTCCTGATAGGAATTTTACCCTATCCTTACTACTCACTCTTTTCTTTTTTGTATAATTTCGTAAAGAATATATTTTTTTATAATTTGTTGGACTATGTGCATAATGGGACAAGCAAGAAAAATTATTCGCTTCAAGGTTCAATCCAATCATGGTGTCATCCATCCTAGACACAAGATTTTATTAATAAATATGACATGTGTTTGGTTCAAAAAAAATATTCAGTTCCCAAAACTCAAAACTTTTCTTAATGCAAATTGTGTCTTGGTTCAAGAGATATTTTTGATCAATGTAAAGCATCAATATTTTATTAAAATGTGAATCATATGGTTGATTCAAGATAGACTCTTAATAAATCAAGGAGAACAAGATCACCCATGAATATGAAAGCATTTGTTTAAGATTAAAGTGGATAAGAATGACCATATGTCACACATAATTGAGCTAATCAAATACAATATGTAAGCTATGAAATGTACAATTATGACAATTCAATACAATATAGAAGTAATAATTATATAAGATGGGTTATATACAAAATAAAATGCATAGGTGAATGAAAATAAAAAAATCCAAAAGGACAAAGAAAACAATAAGAGTGAAATCTTGTGAGGATATATGCTTGCAAATATGGACAAGATGGTGCTGAACCCGCTATGGGCATAGTGCTTGTTAATGGTCAAAGAAAATAAGAGATATACCCATTGGGTTGCATGCTTGAAAATAGTTAAATGGAGGCTACCTAATGGGGGACCGAAAAATCACACTCACACAATTCCAAATTTTCTTCTATTAATCTAGAATACTTTACAGAAACAGCCCGCAGGCTTACAATAACCAACACTCGGCTTGGTTTTCTCCCTCACACTATCCTCTATGTGCAATCCCATAATCCACCACCCCCAATCCATTACAATCTCTGAGTTTTTATCGAGGTCTCGACCCTCTAGGCCATTAATGACCCACCTGGAAAAATACATTACAAAAACCTGCAAAATCGGCTTCCACGGCTAAGTCTTCAATTTTCCTTCCATAATTGGCAACTGCCCCGATCCACCATGAAAGCATGCATTAAAGGATCACCTAACATTTTTGACCTCTGGACACAGCATTCGAGAGGCCGTCGAGTTCAGCTAACTTACCGGATACGTAAATATGCATTAATGAGGCCCTTGACCACCTCGTAAACATCACTTTGGAATGCGTGCCTTTTCGAACCACAAACCAGTCGTTTGTCATGATATCACAACATGTCATGATATCACGACATTTTTGCCTCCTTGCACTCCTCCCTTTTGGTCACGATATCATGACATGTCGCAATATCGCAACGTTTTCTCTTCATCTCGCCTTTCTCTCCTTCGGGTCGTAATATCGCGACATGTCGCGATATTGCAACATTTTCCTCCACCTCTGCCTTTATTAACTTTAAGTCATGATATCATGACATGTCGTGATATCGTGACATTTGCCTGCTGATGCCCCGATTTCTTGCACCTTGTCACGATTTCGTGATAGTCACGATTTCACGACATGTCACAAAATCATGACATTCCCAAGTCTTCCCCCTGGCTGTCTGCTCCTTGTCACAATTTCGTGACAGTCATGATTTTGTGACATGTCACGAAATCGCTACATCCCAAGTCTTCCCTCGGTTGCCTACTCCTTGTCACGATTTCGTGATAGTCACGATTTTGCGACATGTCACGAAATTGTGACATTCCATAGCGTCTCCCCTTTGGCTGCTCCCTTGTCACGATTTCGTGACAGTCGTAATTTCACGACATGTCACAAAATCATGACATTCCATAAGCATCTCCCATTTGGCTGCTCCTTTGTCATGATTTCGTGACGGTCGTGATTTCGTGACATGTCGCGAAATCACGACATTACCATAAGCGTCCTCCCTTGCTGCCTTCTTGTCGCAATTTCGTGACAGTCATGATTTCGTGACATGTCACAAAATTGTGGCCCTTTCAGTGGCATTTTATCTCTCCTACTGACTATCACGATTTTGCGATGTAGCGAAATCATGATAGTTTTTGCTCTACACTTTCTCTCTCCCCTTCTTGACTTGCAAAAACTTCAAAAAATTTTGTTGATGCAATATTGCGTTGCTGCCACCGGATGCTCCTGCATCAGACACCCGGGGTTGATGGAGAAGTGACCTTCACTTCTATGCTATTCGGTCAGCGTCTTCTGCAACATCTCCAAACGTACACCTGCCTCTGCAACCCACTTAAACCCCATCTCCTGGCAAAAACATTTTTTGCCTTCTACCAGACAAATTTTGGCACTGCTGCACACCTTCTCGTCCACTGCCTGTAATGGCTTTAACTTGTGGCGCACTCCATATTTCGTCAAGGAGTACATATTTGCACGACCATCATGCACTGCACTCCGATCAAACTGCCATGGCCTTCCTAATAGCAAATGGCAAGCATCCATAGGAAAAACATCACACAGGACTTCATCCTGGTATCTCCCAACTTTGAACGTGACTAAGCACTATTCACGGACCCATGCTCTCTTGTCCTTCTGCAACCACGTAATTCGGTATGGATGCGGGTGTCTCCTTCTCTCCAGCTACAACTTAGTGACCATTTCCTTGGAGACTAAGTTATCAGTGCTACCATTGTCTATAATCATGTTACAGACTTTACCTGTGCTTTTGCACCTCATGCGGAAAAAGATTCTCCTTTGCTTTGGTTTGTATTCCTCAATCAGCATGGATCTCCTTGTGACCATGACTTCTCCTCTCTTTGCCTCCTTAGAATGTTTTGATTCAGCATCTTCATCTGCTATAGCAGCTCTGGTAGGACCCTCAGGTCTCTTGTTCGTCCTTTCTTGGTGTTGGGGACACTCGAATGCTTGATGTCCTTCTTTGCCATAGTGGAAACAGGTTCCACGAAATACTCCTCTTCCATACCCTCGTCCAGATCTACCTCTTCCTCTTGGGTAGCCATTGTTCTGAACATGGGGTCGGTAATCATTATCTTCCTTCTAGGCCTGACTGTTGCTAGCTTCTTCTTTCTTCTCCTCTTTTCCTTCATCTTTTCTTCCACCAGTCCTTCCTCCATGACCTCTTCCTCTTTGCTTGCTCTCAAATCTTCTGTTCAGTTTCTCTTCAACCTTCAGAGCAAACTGGTAAGCATCCTCAATGGTGCTCACCCAAACTAGGCTCAACTCCTCCTGGATATTGGGTCTCAACCCATTGATATAATGGGCCACCTTCTCCTTATTCGCATCTAAATGTCCAGTTTTGATAGAGATCTTATAAAACTCCTTTGTGTATTCTTGGACAGTTTTTCTCAACTGTCTCAAACTCTGCATTTTCCTTAGCAGATCCAATTCGTAATCCCCTGGGATGAACTGCCTCTTCAGCTTCTCCACCATTCGCACCCATTTTGTTATCCGTTCTTTTTATCTTCTATTTTTCTCTAGCTGCACTCCCTTCCACCATATGTTGGCATGACCTTTCAGTTTGGTCTTAGCAAATCTAACCCGGTTAGGGTCTTCAACCTCCTCATATTCAAAATACTCCTCTAGATAATTTATCTAGTCAATCACCTCTTTTGGATCTAGGCTTCCAGAATATGTAGAAACCTCCATTTTTGGTTTCTTTCCAATTTGAGAGATGGCTCTATACAACTTGGCCTGTGCAGGATCTACAGCCTCTTCTTCTTCCTCAAACTGGTCTTCTTCTTCTTCAACTTCATCTTCACTACCTTCATCTCTTCTTGGCTGCAATCCTTTACGCATCTCTTCTTGCAGGGCTTGCATTTGCCTCTGCAAAGCTCGGACATCTTCTACTGATGCCATGCCTCTCCCACCAACAGGGTTTCTTCTAGGAGGCATTCTGCTCACTCTCTCACAAGCCCTTCCACATATCTTGGTGTAACTGCCTCATGTATGGTGATCTGTTACACACTCAAGAACTTCTGGCTCTGATACCATTGATGGGGGACCAGAAAATCACACTCACACAATTCCAAATTTTCTTCTATTAATCTGGAATACTTTACAAAAATAGCCCGCAGGCTTACAATAACCAGCGCTCGGCTTGGTTTTCTCCCTCACACTATCCTCTATGTGCGATCTCCAATCCACCACCCCCAATCCATTACAATCTCTGAGTTTTTATCAAGGTCTCGACCCTCTAGGCCATTAATGACCCGCCTGGAAAAATACATTACAAAAACCTGCAAAATCGACTTCCATGGTTGTCTTCAATTTTCCTTCCATAATTGGCAACTGCCTCGATCCGCCATGAAAGCATGTATTAAAGGATCACCTAACATTTTTGACCTCTAAAAACAGCATTCGAGAGGCCACTGAGTTTAGCTAACTTATCAAATATGTAAATATGCATTAATGAGGCCCTTGAACACCTCGTAAACATCACTTTGGAATTCACGCCTTTTCAAACCATGAACCAGTCGTTTGTCACAATATCATGATATGTCGTGATATCGTGATATGTCACGATATCGTGACATTTTTGCCTCCTTGTGCTCCTTCTCCCTTTTGGTCGCGATATCGTGACATGTCGCGATATCGTGACGTTTTCTCTTCATCTCGCATTTCTCTCCTTCGGGTTGTGACATCGCAACATTTTCCTCCACCTCTGCCTTTCTTACCTTTAAGTCGCGATATTGCGACATGTTGCGATATCGTGACATTTGCCTTCTGATGCCCCGATTTCCTGCACCTTGTCGCGATTTCGTGACATGTCACAAAATTGCGACATTCCCAAGTCTTCCCCTCGGCTGTCTTCTCCTTGTGATTTTGCGATAGTCATGATTTCGTGACATGTCATGAAATCATGACATCCCAAGTCTTCCCTCGGCTGCCTGCTCCTTGTCATGATTTTGTGACAGTCACGATTTCACATGTCATGAAATCATGACATTCCATAGCGTATCCCCTTTGGCTGCTCCCTTGTTGCGATTTCACGACAGTCATGATTTTGTGACATGTCATGAAATCGTGACATTCCATAAGCGTCTCCCCTTTGGCTGCTCCTTTGTCACGATTTCACGACAGTCGTGATTTCGTGACATGTCGTGAAATCACGACATTACCATAAGCGTCCTCCCTTGCTGCCTTCTTGTCATGATTTCACAACGATCGTGATTTCGTGACATGTCACGAAATTGCGGCCCTTTCAGTGGCATTTTCTCTCTCCTGTCGACTATCACGATTTTGCGACGTAGCAAAATTATGACAGTTTTTGCTCTACACTTTCTCTCTCCCCTTCTTGACTTGCGAAAACTTTGAAAATTTTTTGTTGATGCAAGATTGCGTTGCTACCACCGGATGCTCCTGTATCACTACCCCTCGCTCGTGACCATGAAGCTATCCAATATGGAGTTCTGGGATAATGGGAATGATATTGCCAAAGTGAATACTACTAAATAGGGGTGTGTACTAATGTGTATGATCAAGGCCAATGGAGCAAAGCAAGAACTATATCCCTTACCTTGGGGATATACAAACAATGAAAACTTTCAAGGTCAAGGAATATAAAATGGCATAAGTGAATTCAATTATGGAAATGCAAATTAGATAAAAATGCAACACCACGCATAACTTTTATTTTATTTATTTGATTTTTTTTTGCATGGTGGAATTGGTAGTATATACAAGATGATTTGTGCAAGATGTTCTATGTACACTATACAAGGTAATTCATGCATAATATTTCCTAAGGTGGATTCAAAACCAAATAACATTTCAAATAGGATCTCTTAGGCATATCTTGATGATCAGAAAAATAAATAATCTCCCTTGTAGCTTTTTCTTTAGCATCCACTACATGAAAATCCTCATAGACTTGAAAAAAACAATAAAAGGAGGGGCGATTCATAATTTTACAAGATATTTATAGGATAGCAAAGCAGGGCCCCCTTGAGAAGCACAAGATTTACTATCAAAATGTGTAAAATTTATCATATTACAAAACAAAATATCAAAATGATAAGAAGGTCCCTCGTCTTCTTCAATCCATTTCATAGAAGGTGCTCAAGCATAGATGAGGACAAATGATGGATAGAAGATGATGCTGATGATAGGGTAAGAAAATAGAAAATCGAATGGATCCACCATTACACAGTACTTGAATGCTTATGGGTCATCATGAATGGTGATAATTTGATTCTTGAATTTGAACTTTAGGCATTGATGAAGAGTAAAAGAGATAACCCTCATCACATGAATCCACGAGAATCCAAGCAGCAAATTATAGGATGTAAGATAAGATACCACATAAAATTAGGTATCTAATATCTTGGGTCCTACCTTAAGGGGAAGGACTATAGTGCCACAAGCTTCTTGGGACTCATGGTTGAAAGCTTTTATGATGATATCAAATTTGATGAGATCTTCCTCCTTTAATCCAAGTTTTTGAAAGACTTGATGAGTGCATAGATTAAGGGAGGAACCATTATCTATCAAGACTCTCTTGATAAATATTTCTCCAATAAATCATGTGATGTAAAGGGATGAAAATTCTTGCAGATTTGACAAAAGAAGCTCATTATCACAAAATTAAATATGATAAATCCCATGAGAACTTTCAACACTAGCCATATCCCTAGGGGTAATATCTTGTACTTGTGTAGGAGCTTGATTTTTTGTTGGAGAATTGTGATTAGGATTAGTTTGAGAGTCCTCTATAAAAATATTACCTACATCAATCAAGTCCTAAACCACATGTTTCAACCTCTTACATGAGTGTGTCATGTGCCCATCCACTCTATGGTACTCACAATGTTGTCCAGGATTATACCAATTAGTTGTGGTATCAGGTTGCCTTATGTGAGGTAATTCAATCATACCCGTATCCAATAGGTATTTGAGGACCAAAAATAATGGTTTATTAAGCTTGGTAAAATGATGTGGTAGGGATTTTTTAGGATCTTTGAATATCATTTTCCTCAAGGTATCAGTGGTAATAGAATTTAACAGTTGATTACATGTCTTGTTGTTGATGGTCGGTACTACTACATTCTCAAAAGAGGTATAGTAGGTAGGCTATGAGGCATGATATAGGTGCATTGTGGTGATGGTGACACTATTATGAAAAGGGTTGGAAAAAGAAGGGTTACCTTGCTAAAATGGATATGTGATATTGAAAGAAGAATATGGATATGGCTGTGATGACAATAATGGTGGGAAATAATAAGGAACAAAAAATTATGGAGGAGTTGGTTAGGATTAAAATGATGAAAGAAGAGGAGGTTGCAATGAGGATAATGTTGAATATGGATGAAATTTTAGAGGTGGTGGACTACAATCAACTGATGTCGTTTATGGAATTATCTTGACATTGACAATTAGGAAAGTAACATAAACATGTTTGTAGTGGATTTGGTCATTTTTGGGACCCACAATTTTCTTATCACTTCTAAGGGTCTTGGTCATGTTTTGAAAAGAACAAGCAAGAACTACTTTATAGAGTAAGTCACACAAAAATATTTTCCTTATTTTACTCTTTAGGATTCCTTTGTTTTTGATTAATCTTATTTATGTGGTTAAATTCTTTAATGTGGTTTTGTTGTGAAAAGAAAGAAGATATGATGAAAGAAGGATGCTATTCCAAACAAATTCCTTTCTCAAATTTATTCCCAAAGACATCTAATCTTTGTCGTCTAGCTATCCTAGGAGTAGAAGGTGTACACCACTTAATATCCAACTTTAACAAGTTGGAGGGGTCAACCCAAAAATCTCACCAAAACTTGATGCCAAGGGTGGGATGAAACTAGAACAAGGTCAGTACAGTTTATCAATGGAAAAACTAGAGGGAGGAAAATGAAAGGAAAAGAAGTGTAAAAATGGTTTAAACCCTTAATGCATGATATTCATGTCGGGTTCACCAAAGAATGTAGAGGGCAAATTTTGTGTCTCTTTCCCTCTAGGTGAATGAATCCATGCCTAGAAGGGGGATGATATGTTTATACTCCTACATATCTATGTGAGGGGCACCTAGTGACATACCTACTTTGGCAATGGTTGAGTAGATGTGGGTTCACCAAGAAGTATTTAAAGACTACTTCTAAGTCTAGCCAATGGGTGTTGTTTAGATATATTATTTTTAGTTTGTAAACACCTAAGTTTAGATCAAAATGCAGCTAGAACCTAAGATATATGCACTTTTAGTTTTAATTAAAGATAACCAAATAATATTTAAGCTACAATGCACCTTTTTAAATTTTGATCTCAATATTTTTTGTATTTTTTAATCTTTTCACAAAGATCTAAGAAACATAATGCATATAACACTAAAAGGTAGAAATATGAAACTAAAACAAGTAGGGTAGAAGACCTACCTAATTTGGATATCTGTTCAAAGTGAATTCATGGTTTGCATAGTGAATTCATAGCTTATAAGCGAATTCATAGTCTATAAGTGAATTCGTGGATCTGTGTGCAAATTCACTAAAAACCTACAAACAACTACATAGACCACTAAAATTTTTGATACAAATGACAATGTCTTCCTTGAATCCATCATGGTTTTTGTCAGGAGAGTGTCTTCATTTTCAAAACCACCATAAGACCTTAGCAATATGCCTTGCTCAAATCTTCCTCCTTAACTATATGGCTCCTCTGAATTGCATGAGGTTCGAGCAATAAAAACCAACATACAAAAATGTTTTATGATCCTTCATTTATATGCAAACTTACATTTTGCTTTGGCGCCTAAAAGGTCGGCTTGCTCAAACTTTAATTAAATATCTAAATTATTTAATTTAAATATTTAAAAGTTTAATTGGAAACCTTCACTTTATAAAAACTTTATATCTTCACTCAACTTCATATTTGCCATGTGAATAATTTTCTCACACATTAACTCAACTTTATATTTGCCTTGTGAATAATTTTCTTCGAAACCTTCACTCAACTTTATATTTAACTTGAATTAATTTCTTTGAAACATTCACTCAAATTTATATTTACCTTGAATAATCTGCTCAAGCACACCATGGTCCTTTGACATTAGTGACAAATCAAGCACATGATAACTCAATAATTCTAACAACCTATGATAATGTGAATACATGTCCAATGAAGATAATATAACATTAACCAATCAAGGTTCATTGGGAATCTTGGTTGTCCTTGTAATGAGATCAATTCTATCAAGATCCTGTGTGTGTGATTCATGAGTTCATATTGATCTTGACTATGATGCAAATCCATTGAGAACCAATGTGTGTGCTTGTGAATTTTATTTACCACCTTTGATTAAGGTAATGATATAAGCCAATCATGAACCATTGTGTGTGTAGATGATAAATTTATTTACCAATATTTGGGAAGGTAAGATCGAATAAAGCATGGGAAAACACAAAAATCTAGCTTTTCCTTATGTGTGTTCAAATATCTCCTCAAGAGAGATGTGTCATCATGCATGAGTGTACTCCACTGCCAATAAAACATCTATAGCCTTGATGGAGGTTAACTCCATAATCCAATAATAGGATCTCAAGTTTTGGGGAATCAAATTCTCAACCACTCAAATTAATTCTTGATGAGAATTGAACCCTATCCTTACTACTTGAGCTCCATTATTATTATGTATTTGTAAAAGAGTTAGAGCTTTGGGGAGTTAGATTCCCAACCACTCGAATCGAGTCCTGATGGGAATTTTACCCTATCCTTACTACTCACTCTTTTCTTTTTTGTATAATTTTGTAAAGAATATATATAAATTATAATTTTTTGGACTATGTGCATAATGGGACAAGAAAAAAAACTATTTGCTTGAAGGTTCAATCCAATCATGGTGTCATCCATCCTAGACACAATATTTTATTAATAAATATGACGTGTTTGGTTAAAAAAAAAAAGATTCAGTTCCCAAAACTCAAAACTTTTCTTAATGCAAATTGTGTCTTGGTTCAAGAGATATTTTTGATCAATGTCAAGCATCAATATTTTATTAAAATGTGAATCATGTGGTTGATTCAAGATAGAATCTTAATAAATCAAGGAGAACAAGATCACCCATGAATATGAAAGCCTTTGTTTAAGATTAAAGTGGATAAGAATGACCATATGTCACACATAATTGAGCTAATCAAATACAATATGTAAGCTATGAAATGTACAATTATGACAATGCAATACAATATAGAAGTAATAATTATATAATATGGGTTATATACAAAACTAAATAAAATGCATAGGCGAATGAAAATAAAAAATCCAAAAGGACAAAGAAAACAATAAGATTGAAAGCTTATGAGGATATATGCTTGTAAATATGGATAAGGTGGTGTTGAACCTGCTATGGGCATAGTGCTTGTTAATGGTCAAAGAAAATAAGAGATATACCCATTGGGTTGCATGCTCACAAATAGTTAAATGGAGGCTACCCCTCGCTCGTAACCATGAAGCTATCCAATATGGAGTTCTGGATGATGGGATTGATATTGCCAAAGTGAGTACTACTTAATAGGGATGTGTAATAATGTGTATGATCAAGGCCAATGGAGCAAAGCAAGAACTATATCCCTTACCTTAGGGATATACAAACAATGAAAACTTTCAAGGTCAAGGAATATAAAATGGCATAAGTGAATGCAATTATGGAAATGCAAACTAGATAAAAATGCAACACCACCCAGAACTTTTGTTTTATTTATTTGATTTTTTTTGTAGGGTGGAATTGGTAATATATACAGGATGATTTGTGCAAGATGTTCTATGTACACTGTACAAGGTAATTCATACATAATATTTCATAAGGTGGCTTCAAAACCAAATAAGATTTCAAATAGGATTTGTTAGGCATCTCTTAATGATCAGAATAACAAATAATATCCCTTGTAATTTTTTCTTTAGCATCCACTACATGAAAATCCTCATAGACTAAAAAAAAACAACAAAAGGAGGGGCGATTCATAATTTTACAAGATCTTTATAGGATAGCAAAGCAGGGTCCCCTTGAGAAGCACAATATTTACTATCAAAATGTGTAAAATTTATCATATTACAAAACAAAATATCAAAATGATAAGAAGGTCCCTCGTCTTCTTCAGTCCATTTCATAGAAGGGTGCTCAAGCATAGATGAGGACGGATGATGGATAGAAGGTGATGCTGATGATAGGGTAAGAAAATAGAGAATCAGATGGCTCCACCATTATACAGTACTTGAATGTTTATGGGTCACCATGAATGGTGATAATTTGATTCTTGAATTTGAACTTCAAGCATTGATGAAGAATGAAAGAGATAACCCTCATCACATGAATCCATGGGAATCCAAGCAGCAAATTATAGGATGTAAGATAATATACCACATAAAATAAGGTATCTAAGAACTTGGGTCCTACCTTAAGGGGAAGGACTATAGTGCGAAAAGCTTCATGGGACTCATGGTTGAAATCTTTTATGATGATATCAAATTTGATGAGATCTTCCTCCTTTAATCCAAGTTTTTGAAATATTTTATGAGTGCATAGATTAAGGGAGGAACCATTAGCTATCAAGACTCTCTTGATAAATATTTCTCCAATAAATATTGTGATGTAAAGGGATGAAACTTCTTGCAGATTTGAGGAAGGAACCTCATCATCACAAAATTAAATATTATTAATCCCAAGATAACTTTCAACACTAACCATATCCCTAGGGGGAATATCTTGTACTTGTGTAGGAGGTTGATTGTTTGTTGGAGAATTGTGATTAGGAGTATTTTGAGAGTCCTATATAATAATATGATCTACATCAATCAAGTCCTAAACCACGTGTTTCAACCTCTTACATGAGTGTGTCATGTACCCATCCACTCTATGGTATTCATAATGTTGTCCAGGCTTATACCAATTAGTTGTAGTATCAGGTTGCCTTATGGGAGGTAACTCAATCATACCCGTATCCAATAGCTATTTGAGGATAAAAATAATGGTTGATTAAGCTTGGTAAAATTATGTGGTAGGGATTTTTGAGGATCTTTGAATATCATTTTTCTCAAGGTATCATTGGTAATAGAATTTAACAACTGATTACATGTCTTGTTTTTGATGGTTGGTGCTACTACATTCTCAAAAGAGGTATAGTAGGTAGGCTATTAGGCATGATATGGGCGCATTGTGGGGATTGTGACACTATTATGAAAAGGATTGGAAAAGTAAGGGTTACCTTGCTAAAATGGATATGTGATGTTGAAAGAAGAAGATGGATATGGATGTGATGACAATAATGGTGGGAAAGAATAAGGAACAAAAAATTGTGGAGGAGTTGGTTAGGAGTAAAAGTATGAAATAAGAGGAGGTTGCAATGAGGATAATGTTGAATATGAATGAAATTTTAGGGGTGGTGGACTACAATCAACTGATGTCGCTTATGGAATTATCTTGACATTGAAAATAAGGGAAGTAATATAAACATGTTTGTAGTGGATTTGGTCATTTGTGGGACCCACAATTTTCTTACCACTTCTAAGGGTCTTGGTCATGTTTTGAAAAGAAAAAACAAGAACTAATTTATAGAGTAAGTCACATAAAAATATTTTCCTTATTTTACTCTTTAGGATTATTTTGTTTTTGATTAATCTTATTTATGTGGTTAAATTCCTTAATGTGGTCTTGTTTAGTGAAAAGAAAGAAGAGATGATGAAAGAAGGATGCTCTTCCAAACAAATTCCTTTCTCAAATTTATTCCCAAAGACATCTAATATTAGTCGTCTAGCTATCCTAGGAGTAGGAGGTGTACACCACTTAATACCCAACTTTAAGAAGTTGGAGGGTTTGACCCAAAAATCTCACCAAAACTTGATGCCACTTGATGCCAAATGTGGGATGAAACTAGTACAAGGTCAATACATTTTTTAATGGAAAAAATAGAGGGAGGAAAATGAAAGGAAAAGAAGTGTAAAAATGGTTTAAACCTTTAATGCATGATATTCATGTCAGGTTCATCAAATAATGTAGAGGGTAAATTTTGCATCCCTTTCCCTCTAGGTGAATGAATCCATGCCTAGAAGGGGGATGATATGTTTACACTCTTACACCTCGATGTGAGGGGTACCTAGTGACATACCTCCTTTGGTGATGGTTGAATAGATGTGGGTTCACCAAGAAGAATTTAAAGACTACTTCTAAGTCTAGCCAACAAATATTGTTTAGATAAGTTATTTTTAGTTTGCAAACACCTAAGCTTGGATCAAAAGCAGCTATAACCTAAGCTATATTCCTTTTAATTTTCCTTGAAGATAAAAAAATAATATTTAAGCTACAATGCACCTTTTTAAACTTGGATCTCAATATTTTTTGTATTTTTGAATCTTTTCACAAATATCTAAGAAACATACTGCATATAACACTAAAAGGTAGAAATATGAAACGAAAACAAGTAGGATAGAAGACCTACCTAATTTGGATATATGTTCAAAGTGAATTCATGGTTTGCATAGTGAATTCACAGCTTGTAAGCGAATTCATAGCTTATAAGTGAATTCATGGGTTTGTGTGCAAATTCACTAAAAAACTGCAAAAAACTGCATAGACCACTAAATTTTTTTATCAGTATTTGGGGAACTACTTAGGCCACTATATGATTGATATTAGCGATATGGTAGTCAAGTATCCTTGGTAATTTTAGCAAATCGTTCATGAATAATAAAAATCATTAACCTTTAGCAAAGATGTAAGATCTGAAATGAAATAATGTAAACAATGTAAAATGTAGAATGCTTATAAAAAATAGAATGATCTAAATGTTGTATACAAAGTGAGATAGTGATTTTGGAAATAGAGTTTTACCCCCAATACTTGAAATCTATGAATTTGTATCCTATAAGCGAATTCATGGTCTATAAGCGAATTCGTCTATCTGGGTGTGAATTCGTGATCTATAAGCAAATTTGTGGATTTAGGTGCGAATTCTCTAGAAATGCAAAAATATGAAATTGTAAAGTAGAAATGAAATAACAATACAAAAATAGATACTAGACAACTCGATCGGAGAAAGTATGTTGCAAATCAGCTCGAGTGAATCAAATGTTTACTCCATTATTCTTCAATTGCTGATTCCTTTAATAGTACTTGCATTCACTCATTAGTTCTAATCTCTCTTCAATTTCTCCTTTGCTTAGTTCTCTACACAAATATCCATTATATGATTCAATTCTTTATTAGCCTCTCTCTAGAAATAACATGACCCTCGTAACTTAGATTGATGTGGATTGACCAAGAAATTGTAGGATTTGGGTCGATGGTTTGAGGTTAGTCAATTTGAGCAAATTTCTATCTGGGAAAATTTGCCATCTAAAAGTGGGACCCATAAATTTATGGAATATGCACCATTAGTTGGATTTAGAATGGATTAAAATAACCATTCAGAAAAATAGGTGGCTGCCTATTTTAGCAAATTCACGGTCTAAAATTAGGGGCTGCAAATTCATGAGAAAAGAGGTAAAAGTGGAATGAAGGTTGGCGAGTGTAAAAAAAAAGGTGGGGCTTGATGAGTACATGGATTACGTGTGCTAGGGGAGGAGAGGAATTATGAATTGGGTCAAAAATCCTTGTCTACATATATATAATCATGTTTGTGTTGGTATTTGATATCGATCTTTCCAACTGTAAGGAAGAAAAAGAAAAGAAGAGAAGAAAAGAAAACACACACTAAAAAAACTAAAAGGTTGTATAAGAATAAGTATGATATTTAGCCTTCCATATCTTACTTTAATTCCCATTGTTTGAAGAGCATAAATTAGATGTATTTTTACATTTTTAAAAATTTACCATTAGGAGAAGAATTTTATAGAAGTTTTATGAGAGTTATTAAAATATTATTGTCATGCATATTTTAATGTTGGTTGCTACTAGTTTTAGTTAGTGTTCATCTCTCTTTTGCTGCTACTACTATAAAATAGAGGACTACATTTTTTGTTGTTGCTTTTGTAAAACAAGGAACTGTATTTTTTTTGTTATCATTATTGTAAAATAAGAGACTATTTTTTGGTTATATATATTTTTTGGATTTTGTAAATACTTTAGGTACAATTTTTTAAAATTGTATTGGTCATAAAAAATGGATCTAGGTCAGAGAGGTTGTGTAGTTTTGAAGTGCGATAAGTTTGTAGGGTTTAAGGATATATGGGGGGACAAAGGTAGGCCTTGAGCCAAAAGAAGTGGATGAAGATAAGATTCCTCACAAACCTTTTAACCCTGGAACTCAGTTATGGGTCAATATCCTTAGAAGCAAATGAAACATTTATGAGGGTTTTAATATTCAACCTGTTAACAGTGAACTCTAGATTCTGGATGAACTGGAAGACTTAGTGATGGATCAAGGTAATATGTATATAGTTGGTAAGTTTATGGGGGTTAGGCCAGATACAGAATATATTATGAAATAAACCTACATAAAATGGAAGCCTCTTGGTCATATTGACATAGTCACATTACCCTACAACTTCTTCTAGGTAAAATTAGTTGTCCAACTGACTGTGATAGGATTTTGTAAGGTAGGCCTTGGTTTTATGATCGAAGGAGAATTTTATTTAAGAAATGGAACCCAAAGTTTGACCCATCTACACAAAGCATCAATTTAGCTTCAGTTTGGATTTGATTACTTGGGCTTTTGATTCACTTTTGGTATGAGGAGATATTAACGTGTATTGCTAGGTTTGTGGGTGATATAATTGTAGTGGATCCATTTACTTTATCTAGATCTAGAATTTTTTTTGCTAGAGTGTGTGTGAATGCTGATATTACTCAAGAACTCATAAAATCCATCAAGCTCATGTCAAAATTTAGCTCATGGACTCAACTGATCGAATACGAGAACCTTTTGGTTTGTTGTGATATTTGCAACAAGATAGGGCATTTCAATGTTAATTATAAATCCCATAAAAATAACCCAATAAGGGGATGGGCTAAAAAATAAATGAACAACAATGCAAGTAGGGATAACCCTAAAAATAAAGGAAAATTAGATGAGGTTGAAGGTTTGAACCACAATATGAGGGTGGACTGCTAAGAGGAGCTGCTTGAGGAAGTTGAAATTGAAGCATCATCTAGTGAGGTAAACCATAATCTTCCTAATTTAAATACAACAAATAAATTTTCTCTCCAATAATTTTCTTGTATTTTTGTTGATGAAGAAGATCCTTCGATCCCAAACAATAAATTATATGATATGGAGTTCTTCACTAACTCGCCATAAAACCTTGAGATAATCCAATCTCCTATAGGGGAAATAGATTATCATTTTTATTAGACTCAATCTAGGAAAAGTATTAAACAATCAGGGTATAAATAAAATTATTACCAGAAGCCACTCAAAAGGGCATGAAAATATTGTTAGAATAAATCTTTGTTTTCTTAAGTTCTACTAGGATAGTCTTACTTGAGTTACCACTCTTCCATGAGTCAGGTGAATTATCAGTTTAGACTAGTTCAAATTTGTTGATTTATTGTAATCCAACGACTCACATTGATCAACTTTGCTATTTATACAAATTTTATCCCATGGAATAAATCAATCAGTTCTATTCTTCTCTTCAAATTCTTGTAATGCTTTGCATTTCTACTCTTGGGAAATTCTAACATGGTACCAGAGCAAGATATATTTTGTTAAGCATTCTCTCTTGAAGGCTCTTATAGGAACTGGTTCATTGTCTTTTTTTGACATATAGACCACTCCCACTACATTAGTTCAAGTCTACAATTTTTTTTTGGCAAAATTGGTTATAGTTCTTTCTAATATAATTATATATATATTTTTAATATTGTGTAAAATTTTCTACTGGATGATAGCATTATTCTTATTACAAGTATACAGATGATAAGAGGGGGTGAAATTTTTTTTACTGCTTTTGCTACTTGCTACTGTGGCAAGCGCTATAGTGAAATTTTTTAAAAGAAATATAAATTATATTTTTTTGGCCAATTTGCTAACGCAAAATTGGCCTCATATTATCTTAACCCACTTTCTTGCTATGCTACACAGGAAATCAATTAAATCTACCATCAAATTCTCCTTCTTTTAAGAGGACTATTGCCTCCTCGATGACGTACACATCTCCATTTTTAGACGCTTCCATCAAAGAAAACTGCCACCTCTTTGACGATATTCATAGCTCTCTTTTGAGACGTTTCGATGGCATTGGCGCATGACTGCAAATCCATGGAAAATCCTTGGTGTAGTCTCTTTTTTTTGGCTGAAGTATGAGCCAGTATTTTAAAATGTGTTTATATACGGGTGTGTTTCTTGACACAACCGGCAATTAGTGGTGTAGTTCCTTTATTTGGCCGATTGCTTTCAACTCATGGGCGCGTTCTTGAGGAAGCATTGACTTCCACTCAGCAAGTGTTAAACTCTCTCCACTGACATATCAAAATGCTATTTCCTTTGTTGCTTCAGATACGAATGTCTCGGTTAATATTTTAAATGAATGAGGTCACTATGCAGGAACAAACTTTTACATCTGCAGTGCATCTATGGCGACCGAGTGTCCACTCCAGTTAGCTAACAACCATCCAAACGGTCAGAGAAAAAACCAATTTGCAATGAGGTTTCTCGATCCTCTCTCATCGAGCACATTCAAGACACTTGGTTTATTTTCTCCTTATAAGGAGACAATTTTTTTTTTAACACTCTGTGATACTCGCTATTTCAATTTTCTTACCCGTGTTCTTCCTGTGCAGCATACGATGCAGTTCGCTATATCGCAGGATCAAAGCCAAAGAGGTAGTAATATATATCATTCACATCTCCCTTGGAATACCGTGACCATGGTGTGGTGAGCGTGGAGCACAAGAAGAGCCAAGGGTATCTAAAATTTTTTATGTTTGCGGATTTCACACAGGGATATGTAGTGAGCAAAAAGGTACGACGCGATGTCATTCTATTTTAAAGAAAGGAACGTAGTTGATCTTCGAAAAAATAGCATACAGAGTTGAGTTTCCTGTCACAAAGAGCTACACACCTCTCCTTTTTTATGGACTTGTGGTTCTAAATTTTTCATCTACTCTTCAACTCAAAATTTCTCTCTGCTATCAACAAATGGGCCTGCACATCCGTCAGTAAGCTGGTTCTACATAAGAATGTTATTTCTTTAAAACTATTTTGCTAGTCATTCAAATAGAGTTGATGCTTCTGTATATTGTTTCAAATTATTTCTTTGAAATACTTTGCCAGTCATTTGAAGAGAGTTGATGCTTCTGTTTCAAATTATTGTAACCTCCTATTATAGGACTTCTATCATTTTTTTATTTTGTGCCTATTTAGAGCACTCAACAAGTAACAAGTCCACTTGTAAACTCATAATACAATTTTTTTTGGGGGCGTTAATGGTGCTGCTTCATGCACCTCTTTTTCTTTGACTTGATTCAGGGGATTCTTTCTTTGCTACTGCTGCATTCCTTGTGTGGGTAGATATTGGAGGACAGTTTGGTGGTGTAGTCATTCTGTGGCCCTCTCTTGGCCACTTGGTGTTGTTGCTTGCTTCTCACTCTTTCAGAATCTTCTAAATGTTCTAATTACATATCTATGGTTTTTTTTAAGACACTTGATATATATATATATATATATATATATATTTTGTATTTGCATGGTGGAATTGGTAGCCGCCACGAATTCGAGCAGGCTGTCCAGTTTTTATGGCCGCTACAGTATTCTGCGTTGTCCGCCTCGAAAGCCGCCACATAGATCTTCGTGCAGTCCGCCCCTATAACCACCATGCCACAATCATTTTAAACCTTTTACGCCGCTGAAAGCACCAGGAAAGGGACAAGCGTTCAGTCCGGCGAGGCTCGAGATTTGAACCTTGGACCTCCGCCCCCTTATGGGATTTGGATGAACCAATTGGTCTATACCTCGGACCTAACACTTGATATTATGAACATACAAGCAAGCCACCATTAACAAGCATCTATTCAAAGTTTGGCCCAAATCTCTAATAATCACCTATGTTCCATGTATCGTTATCCTCATATACCTATAGTCTCCCTCATGTAAGGGCAGGTCATTGAGAAGATTCAGTATAAGGGTCTGGTAAATTTTACTTGCTTCAAATCACCTATGTTCCACGTATCACTCTCAAAAATTTACCTATAGTTTCCCTCACATAAGGGCAGGTAAATTGAAGATTTTGGTATAACGGTCTGGCTTCTACTGCATTAATTCAATAGGGATTTCTATTGGTGCAAAATTACCTTCTCTAAAAATCTTGCAGTTAAATGGGGGAATATTGGTTCACTGCAACATTTTTTGGAAAATGAATACAATTGACCCACTCACCCCTCATAACTACCACACATGGAAACCAAAAATATTAAATCTCATTTCTCAAAAATGGCTCACACACTTGCTAGAAGAGGAGCATCCTGAATTTGAAAAGGAATATGAAAAATTGGTTCATAAAGAAAATATGTATGAAACAATGGAGAATATAAGCACAGATGTAAATGAAAGCCTATGGTTTCACATTTTAGAATGTAAAATTCCATTTGAGAGTTGGCAAAAGCTAAAGAACTTGTTTGGTAAAGTGGATCAAATAAGGTCAATGCATCTAGATGCAGAGTTAACAACATTATCTCCTGAAGACTTCAATAATATTGTTGAATTTCTCACCAAATTTAAAGAGGTCCTCACTCAATTAAAAGGCAGTGGCAAGAATAAAATAGAAGAAGAATACATCTATCTTATTCTCTCTAAGTTAAATGGAGTATTTCAAATTTTTGCAACCACCTTTTTGTCTACAAAAGATGCACTTGGTACAAGTTTTAAAATGCCCTCTTTAGAGGAGTTTTGTGATAGGCTAACTAGAGAGGAAACAAAACTTGCAAAATATGATATCTCTCTCTCTTCCTCAAAAGCATTAGTAGCATCCACCTCCACTAAAGAAAAATTCAAAAAGAAAGAAAGAGGCCCCATAACTTGTACACATTGCAAAAAGGATGGTCATTATGGGAACAAATGTTGGAAAAGACTTCAACAACTAGAGGTAGCAATGAAGGATCACAAAATAGACACTAAGAAGCATATAGGAAAAGCCTTAAATGTTCAAGGTAAAGCTATAAAAAATTCATCAAAATATTGGGTTCTAGATTCAGGGGTAACTCATCATATGACTTCCTCTCATGAGTCATTCACTTCAATCTCCTTAAGCTCAACTTGTAGCATAGAAGTTGGTGACTCATAATTTATCCCAGTAAATGGAAAATGTGACATATCCATTGAAGGTGGTTTTATCAATAATGTTCTCTATGTCACAAATATAGCTACAAATCTCCTCTCCATCTATCAGATTTATACTTTTGCAAAGGGTAAAATAGTTCTATTTTCACCAACAAGAGTTGAGACAATAGACTTTCAAAAACCATACTCTCTCATAGCAAAAGGAGATATTGATCATAACACTCACCTATTTCACTTCTAAGGATTTAAAAATTCATATGGGGCCTTGTATCGCTCCAAATTTTTTGCATCCTTACCTTCAGGCTATAGGATCCACGCCCGAAAGGGAGATGCGAGAAGGATGGGACAATACCTCGGACTGAGAGGCCCTTTGAAGGTTGTGCCTCTCGGGGGAGGGGTATAAGGGTGAATTTTTGATAGATGGTGGGTTTACCAAGAAACTTTTGAGTGTAGTTTTCACGCCTAGGTTGAGAGTAGGTTTGATGTGTTCATTTTGTACTTTAATAATTTAATTTCTAGGTTTGGCCAAGATGAATCTAAGCTATTCTATATGCCAATGCTGATTTATATGAATACAGAAAACATGAATAAGTGCTAAACATGGAAAGTATGCTAAATAAGACAGAATATACCTGATTTCGGATGTCTAATAAATATTCTGAGGTTTGTAGAAGTCCAGATCATCTCAAATCTTACATTATCATCTGCAATTGAACATAATCGTCTCATATCTCAGTCGATCATCTGAGATCAGATGAGATCATCGTCAATCTGACGAATTCATCAAAAACCTGTAGTCACAGAAACAGATACCAAAAAACCAAAATTGCAACTGCAAAAGCAAGGGGAAATGATAGAAATGATAATATTTGCCTAAATGATAGATCCAAATAGCAATTAAAGGAAATGCATTAATTTAATAATTTATTTTAACTTTATCATGCATCTATGCTAAATGAGGTGAACTCCAGGATGCAGAAATAGAATAAACTAAGTTAATGCATAAGGAAATGAAGAGAAAAGATAAGAAAATGCAAACTCCAAGCTCTGATTGCCCTCAATCTAGATTGTAGTCAAGATCGCCTCCAATCATACGAGATCATCACCGATCTTCGACAAGATCATCCAAAATTTTCTGGAATCGTCAGCGACGATCCGAGCTTGCTCCGACTGAAAACAGTAAAATTCTTGCAAGAAAACTTGAAATACACAATGCAAATGAAGGTGTGAAGGTGTTCTAATGCATGAAGAGTTAAAGTTGCAAGGAAATCAGTCAGCCAGGGGGATAAACTAAGAAAATCCCAGTTTATATAGGATTAGGGAGAGGTTAGGAGGTTGGAGATCATCCCAATTTGGGAGATCTCCAATGGGGGAGAATTTAATTACACAGACACGCTTTTTGCCCAAGTTAGAGAAGTTGAAACAAAAGCTAATTATGAAAATCAGTTTTGGGACGAAATTGTTTGGACATTTTGTTCCAGACGATTTCGTCAGATCTAGGACGATTTCGTCTAATCGTCGACGATATCGTCCAATGGTCAAAACAAATCCTAAAAATGGTATGAAAAATAAGGGGAGCGGGTAACGGGCAGTTTTGGGTTAAAATTCAAATTTTTATCTTTTTAATAAGGTTTAACTATGTCAATTTTAGGGTGCTACATTTTGCCCTCTCTTTAGCAAATTTTCCAAGGAAAATGCGTTAAAGACGAGTTCTTCCAGTTTTACGAGAAAACAAAAAAAATTTACTCAATTTTATAGACGACGATTCTAGGTCAAATCGTACGACTGTTTACTATGGTGCCCCCTCCGTATTTTTATCCAAATTGAATGTTTGAGGTAAAAGCACGGAAAAGCAAAATTAAAATTTTGTTTTTAAATAAAATTAAAAAAAATAGGGTAAAACCCTAATTCATTTTTACTGTTTGAGAGCTCTGTAGACAAAAATGGTCGAGACAGCGCACAGATCAACAGAGGTCCGGTGTGGGCTATGGGTAAGAATCTAAACCTAGTGAATTATGTTTTAATTTGATTTGTGCAATTTTTTTGATGTAAATTTTGACTGTTTTGGGACATCGTAACCATTTTTAGGCCGTCAACGATGTCGAGACGAAATCGTCCCTAGATCGTTGATTTCGTCTGAGGGCAAAATCGATGAAATAGGGGCGATCCCGTCCAACAAGGGGTGATCCCCAAGTTGCAAAATCAGAGATGATTTCGTCCTACAAAGGAAAATTTTACCCAATTTAGGACGATATCATCCAATGGTGGACGATATCATAATTTTTATGAAATTAAGCTTGTTTGAATTGCATTTATGTGATTGTAATAATTGTTTTATTAATGAATTTTGTTGTTTTATTGTTTGTTTTGCAGAGGGGATTACTAAAAAGTCGAGAGTGGAAATACGGGGGGATGAGGGATGACGTGGCCATGCTCGACTAGGCAGAGTGAGACCGACTAGCATAGGTTAGACTACAGCATGTGGCAGAGATGCCACAAGTATCGACAAACATGGGGCTACTGACAGCCCTAGCAGAGAGGTGGTATTTGGGGTCATCCTGCTTCCGGTTATCGATAGGGGAGATGGCTCCCACACTAGAGGACATATGGAGGATCTTGAGGATCCCCATATAGGGACATTTGATGACTCCTACGACAAATAAGGGCTAAGCTATGATGAGGCTGAGCGGAGACCCGAGCTTCACCCTAGAGAAGGGCAAAGTGAACATTGAGTCATTGAGGCAGATGCCTGGGGCATCTAGGTTGACTTAGGTTTTGGTCGGGATAGTGGGTGGCCTACTGCTGTGCCACCAGAGCGGATGCAGATTACCCTGGCTCCTTTTAGATGTGGCATGCAACATGAGAGACCATGGGTACAAATTTGCATGGGGTAGCTTTGTACTGTGCTGGCTGTATATGATCCTACATGGGGTCATATACAAGGGAGGTTGATGTCTAGTTTTGACATCGCTACTACAAGTTTGGTGCTAGAAGCACATCACGGTGCAGAGGCCGATAGGGCTTCCACTGATAGGGGTTAATTGGGAGAGGCCCCGAGTTTTCTATTGGTTTCTACAGAGAGGGTCACAATGGTGGATAGATCTGTCTATGTTACAAAGGTTGCTAGATGACCTCATCCTAGACCAGATCACCTGGAGGCCATGGAGAGAGCATCTAGGGTGGGCAGAGGATGGACAGGAGCTAACTCGCATCAGGTGAGTTTGCTAGCCGAGGATGGAGCGAGGAGAGGTAGAGCTCCACCGCTATGACTAAGTTTTATGGTAGTTCAGTATTCAACAGGGGATCCCTTCTCTCAGGGATTATGAGTGCTCCCAGACTATCTAGGATAATACCACACTGAGCGGGGCTCCAGATATGCAACAATTTTGGATTCAGGATGCGAATGATGCCCTCATCCAACCAATGGATGGAGATGACGTTGGGGTTGCTGACAGATATGATGCTTGGTACACAGGCATTTGCCCTCCTCAGATGATGAGGGTACAGGGTTTGGTGCACATGATTGTGTTATGGATGGGGAGGTGGTGCCATGTAGCCATTGAGGCAGTGTGGGGTTGCGACGAGAGAGAGCAGTGACAGTCTCCATAGGAGAGACGCTAGAGGATGGCATAGGCTCCATAAAGACCGCAACAGATAGGAAGGAGGGAGGAGGGATTCCCTTATTAGTAGGGGGAGAGGCCACCATCGCTCGATAAGGGCAAGGGTGTCGAGGTAAGGGAGAGTAGTGCGATGGCAGCTCTCTAGGCTGAGGTTGCCCGCCTACGAGCTCAGGTGCAGACTCTACAAGATGAGGCTACATGGATTAGGACTCAAAGCAAGGGGTGAGCATGCAAGAGTTGTCATGGTCTATGATGCAGACCATGTTCTATCAGGGAGTATACTTCCATCCGGTTCCAAAGGGCCAGAGGGTACAACTGCCAGCCGACATTGTAGAATCAATTAGGATGGGATCGTCGAGGACATCCTCACGATCGACGGTGAGGACCTGAGAAACAGTACAGACCTCAATGGGACCACCTCCTCCATGCCAGGGTGGGAGAGGAGATGAGGTTGAGAGCTTGAGGGCTTCTCGAGACTAGCTGCTATAGACTGCATAGAGATTGTATATATATTTGAGAGGATTGAGTATGTCGGGGTATTGATTGTGGCATACCGATCCAGTTTTGAGATGATGTACATAATTTGTTGATATATATATGGTCTTTTTGATGAGATGACTTGTGTATATGTTGTATGATGCTTTAATTTTGATTATGTTTATTCATGTAATTATGTCGTGAAAAATAAATTATAATTTTATGTCATGCCATAAAATTTAAATGAAATAATCTGATGTAAACAAATTGGTTGTTTTGTGGTGTGATTTGATAAAAAATAAAAGAGACTTCTAACAATAATTTCAAAGGAAATTGTTGCTGTTATAGACCATTTCATGGAGTCGCCGCTCACTAGGTCGTCAAGCTAATCCCAGTATAGAAATATTGCTAAAAGTAAAAGAATGCTTAAGAAACTGTCTTAAGGCTTTGTGTTGTGATGATGAAAAATGATGATGGTGATGATTTGTTTTCAGATTTTTATAAAAAATTATGCATGAAATATATTTAAAAAATGATTTTTGCTAGGCATAAATTCCTAAGTGTGATAAATTTTTTGAATAAGTCCCTAGGAATTATACCATGGTTGCAAAATGGAATGTTGACATAATGAAATGAAATAGAAAAATGTGTTCGTTCTTTTTAAAGCACAATTGTGTAACATAATGATATAAGCCATATGTTTTTATGAATTTAAAATGGATGGGAGAATAAAATTAGAACAATGGTTTGCGCTAGGCATAGAATTTTAGGTATAGACTTATACCATCATCGCGAAATCCAAAAAAAGGAAATTGATATAATAGTTTTATTGCATGATTGTGTTTTTTTTTTTGATTTTGAGATAAACGTAAAATAATAATATATAAACATGACTTTATTTACTATGTTTTTGAAGATGTTGCGAAAGAAAATTTTGGATTTTGGAAAAAAATATATTTAACTGTTTTTATGCTAAGCAAATGTTCTTAAATAAGAAGATGAAATGGTTCTGAAAGAATTGCAAAGATATTTTAAATTATCTTAAAGACAAAATGTAGATTTATAAGGAACCCTCATGTGCAAATGTGAGTTCATTACTGATCTTGATTTATCATAATGATACAAAATCTTTCAAATACAAATGGGTGTGCAATTGTATTGTTCATTCACCAATTTTGAGCAAGATAATTTGATACAAGTAATTTGAATTAACCAAATAAGTGTTCGTTGACCATGATTTATATGCATGTAACCGTACTCAGACTACTATGTAAGTTGGGTTATCAAGAGCTAGCTAATCCATAAGCCGACATAGGTCTATACAAAAGAAGGTCGCTAATGTAACAGACATATCACCACGCTAGGGATTACCCAAGGCCAAGTGGGTTGGGCACAAACCACCTATTATGGGGCTTACCTCATAGTTTTGAATAATTGAGAATGCCAGGGATTCAACCTCATTCACCCTTCTTTTCTTTTCAAGGGGTAGGGAAAGGGATTTTATTGCTTTTTGCTTTTGCTTTTCTCTTTTGCTCCTCTTTTTTCTTTTTTTTTTCGTATTTTGGCTTGATACTGAGATAATGCTGAAATATTGCTGCGATGGTACAAAATAATATTTTTCTTTTTCTCATTTTCTTTGACTTTTCTTTTTCTTCCTATGCTAGGGATACTTGCTTGGATTGGCTGTAGAGCAAGGGATTTTTATTTTGGGTAGGGGTGAGCTTGTCCTTTTGTCAATTCTCAAAGATTCTAGACCATGTGCATGATAGGATAGCAGGGGAAACTTTTCGCTCAAGAAACCATTTCTACTATGTAGCATCATATCAAATTTGCAATGAAATCATTTTAATGTGAAGAGATATACTTGGTTTAAGTAAATAACAAGATCAGTTCTCTATGCTCAAAACTTTATTTAATTCAACTATGGACTTTGATATAAGAGAGATTAATAATCATACCAAATAAAAGCAAGATATTTATTCATGTGAGTGTGAAAGTGCGGGATTCCAAATAAATGCTAATTTATCCAAAATAATTGAAAATATAACTGCAATAATTCAAGAATTGACGAGTACAAAAATAAAAGATGTTTTGAAGATTTTGATGATTTTGAAGTTTTTATATTTTGATTTTAATTTATGAATTGAAAGAATAAATACTATTGTTGTGTGTAAAATTTTTATATGGATGACTAAAATGAAACAATATGCAAAATAATAATATATACAATGATGAAATGCCTAGATTTTATGCATAATAGTGCTTAAGATGCATAATGTTCATAGGTTCTTTAAGATATTTACCATATAAGGTAGCTAATCGGTATGCTTCTGATCCAAATTTAGTAGTGATGATATATGGCCCAAGCCAGTTAGGTTCAAATTTACCTTTAAGATATTTAGTTGCATTAGTATTTTTTGATTTTCTTTTAAGACAAGGTCGTCGATCTCAAAGGATCGATAATGAACTTTCTTGAGGTATGCTTGTTTAAGCTTGTTTTGGTAGGCACGAAGATGTTCCAAAGCATTGATGCGCTCCTCATCTAGGAGTTCCAGCTGACTAAGTTTGCCAGCATGATATTCATCTCCTACTTCAGTATCTTGAAGTAGCAGAGCCAAAGAAGGAACTTCTAATTCAAAGGGAAAAACTACTTCAGCGCCATAAACCAAAACAAAAGGTGAAGTACCTATGGGGGTACGAACGCTAGTTTGATAAGCCCACAAAGTAGGATATAGTTGAATGTGCCAATCTCGACCAAATTTATTGACCAGTATTTTGAGGATTTTAATTAATGTTTTATTAGATGCTTCTGCTTGGCCATTACCCTGAGGATAATAGGGATTGGACCAACGATGTTGAATTTTATATGTTTGACATAATTTTTTGACATATTTATTTTTGAAACAAGTTCCATTATCTAAGATGAGATTTGCAGGAATGCCGAACCTACAAATAATTTGATTAAAAATAAATTTGAAAACATGGGTTCTAGTGTAAGAAGCTAAGGGCATAGCTTCAACCCACTTTGTGAAATACTCGATAGCAGTTATGATGAATTTGTGTCCATCAGATGACACGGGGTTGATTTTTCCAATGATGTCTAAGCCCCATTTTGAAAAGGGCCAAGGAGATGAAATAGCCTGCAGTTCTTGTGTCGGTGCATGGACAAGGTCAGCATGTTTCTAGCACTTGTCACAGTGGTGCACATAATCATGTGCATCATTCTCCATGGTAGGCCAAAAATATCCTATCCTAAGGAGCTTCTTAGCAATGGCTCTACCACTAAAATGTCCCCCACAAGATCCATCATGGGCGTCACTCAAAGCTGATCTAGATTCTTCTAGATTCAAACATCTCAATAGGATGCCTTCAAAAGATCTCCTATACAACATATTACCAATGATTAAGAAGCAACTTGCTCGTCTACGTAATAACCATCGTTGGTTGCTATTACAACCTTCAGGGAAAGTCCCATTTTGAAGAAAGTTAAATATATCAGTGTACCAAGGTTCGAGAGTAGTTTCATTGATTAGAAACACATCCAAAGGTTCTAAGCATGATTTATTTGAAGCGGGTTCCTAGAGTCGACGAATAATGATGGTAGCATATTCGTCATCTAACTCCAAGGGCAAAAGAGATGCAGCTACAGCCATAGCGTCAGCTGCACGATTGCTAGTTTGGGGAATAGCTTCCAAGGTAACTTGATCAAATAAAGATAATAATTGTAAGACATATGCTTTATATGGACGTAATTTATCATCTCTGGTCTGATAAAAATCATTGATTTGATTTATGACAAGTTGATAATCACCAAAAACTAATAAATTTTTAATTTTCAGTGCCAAGGCAGCTCGTAATCCAAGGATTAGAGCCTCATATTCAATAGTGTTATTAGTACAAGCAAGCGTTAATTTAAAGGACAGAGGTATAAGATGTTTCTATGGAGATATTAAAATAATACCTACACCAGTCCCACTCATGCATCAAACTTCATCAAAGTATAGGGACCATTGCTCTGGATGGTCTGCCTCTATTGTAAGGCATTCATCAGGAAACTCAATGATGAGGGGATGGGTAGACTCTAAGGGTGCAACAACTAATTGATCTGCTATTATTTGACCCTTAACAAACTTTTGTGCTATAAACATGAGTTCAAACTTGCTTAGTGCAAGAACCCACTTTGCTATGCGACCAGATAAGTACAGTCGACTCATAAGGTACCGTAAAGGATCGAATTTAGCAATAACATACGTTTTCTGACTGAGCATATAATGGTGTAGTTTCTATGTAGAAAATATGACTGCTAGACATAACTTCTCTAATGTTGTGTAGCGGGTTTCATAACTGATTAAGGTTCTACTGATTAATAATTAGCACGCTCTTTCTTCTCATCGTCAAGTTGAGATAACATAGCTCCTAAAGCAATATCTAAAGCAGAAATATACAAGATAAATGGGTGATCAAATCTAGGTGGTGAAAGCATAGGTGGGTTAAGGAGATATTGTTTGAGGAGTTCAAATGCTTCCTGACATTCATCATCCAAATTAAAAGAGACATCTTTCTTAAGAAGCTTAAGAAAGGGTCTTGTTTTGTCTGCTAACTTATCGATGAAGCGACGAATGGCTTGAAGATTACCTTGTAGACTTTATAATTCAGATATATTTGTGGGTGCGGGCATATCAATGATAGCTGCAATCTTGAGAGGGTCAATTTCGATGCCACGTAAAGAAACTATAACCCCCAATAATTTATCGGACTTAACTCTGAATATACATTTAGCTAGATTTAGTCGGATAAGATATTCCCTTAACCGATCAAATACTTTTCTCAAGTCATCTAAATAATCATCTTCTTTGATGGAACAAGCTATAATATCTTCTACATAATCATGTAGAATATCATGCATCATATCATGAAAGATATAAGTCATGGCTCGTTGATATGTTGCACCTGCATTCTTTAAACCGAATGGCATCACTTTCCAACAAAATGTCCCCCAAGGGATAATAAAGGATATTTTAGCCTGATATTTAGGAGCTATCCTAATCTGATTATAACCAAAAAATCCATCCATTAGGGATATCATTCCACTCCTAGCAATAAAATCAATGATCTGATCCATGTTGGGAAGAGGAAAATCATCTTTAGGGTACGCAACATTAATAACTCTAAAGTTTGTGCAAACCCTAACTTTGGTAGCTTCTTTCTTAGTTACTGGAACTACATTCGAAATCCATTCAGCATAATCAATGGCTTGTATAAAAATAACCTTCAAGATTTTTTCTAATTCCCCTTTGACTAGTAAGGCCACTTTAGGATGAATTTTTCTAAGTTTCTGTTTAACAGGTTTAGCATCCGGATGGACTACTAGGTGATGCATGACTACAAAAGGGTCTAATCCTGGCATATCCTCATATGTCCAAGCAAAGACATCTTCATATTCTGATCGAGAGGCAATTAGCTCACACCAATTCTATACTCACATTCAACAAATTAGAGAAAGATTACAGTCATGGCAACAGTCTGCCAAATAAACTCTTTTATCCCAAAAGATAGTTTCTGTTACAACATCTTCCGTCTGGAAGAAAAAATAGCCTAACAGGTCCAAAATGGCTTCTTGCCTTCACGTATACAACTCTGCCTTCATATTTTTCTGACCCCCCTCCATGTCTTTGCTTCGCCCTTTTAAAATCTCTGGCGTGACTCTTCGTTTCCCTTTTCTGACCCTTCGTTTCAATTCTCGTGCCTCTTCGGTGTCTTGGCTTTCGAAACGTCTTCTTTTCGATGCTTGGTCTTCGTCTGCTTTCATTGCACCTTGGTACCATGTGGTCGTCCAGTGTTGCCACTATAGACTCTATCCGCTTTTCAACCCATGATGATGTTCACGATACCCATCGCTCGATGATTCCCTCTATAACGGTCCTTGTAACTGCCTGCATTTTTCTTTTGTTTGGTCATGAAAATGTGACATGTCGTGATATCGTGACATTTTTGCTTCACTGTCTTCCAGCCCCTTGCGAGTCACAAAAATGCGATATGTCGTGATATCATGAAACTTTTTGCTTTTCGCCTTCCTGCCCTTTGCGAGTCGCAAAAACGCGACATGTCGCGATATCGCGACACTTTTGATCTTCGGCCTCTCTACCCTGTGCGAGTCGTGAAAATGCGACATGTTGCGATATCGCGACACTTTTGCTCACCTACACCTTTCCTCGCCTGTTGGTCACGATAATGCGACATGTCACGATATCATGATAAATTTCACTCCTACACCTTCCCACGCCTTTTGGTTGCAAAAATGTGACATGTCGTGATATCGTGACACTTGTTCTCTCTTGTGCTTTCTTTCGTCCTTTGGTCATGAAAACATGACATGTCGCGATATCGCGACATCTTTCCCTTCTAGCTCCTCTTCCTCATTTTCGGTAGCAAAATCATGACATCTTTCCTTTTTGCCTCCTCCTCGCCTCTCGGGTCGTGAAATCGTGACATGTCATGATATCATGACAACTTGGCTTTCTGCTTTCTTTCTTCATTTCGGGTCGCTATATCATGACAATTTCCTTCCTTGCTTTCTTTATGCTTCTTCAGTCATGATTTCATGACATGTCACGAAATCGTGACATTTTCTCCTCTGGCCTTTCCTGTCTTCCTGTGGTCATGATTTTGTGACATGTCATAAAATCACAACATTTTTGCTCCATGCCTTCTCTCTCCTTCTTGATTCACAAAAATGCGACATGTCACGATATCGCGACACTTTTCCCTGTCACGATATCGCGACATCAAGGCACACTTAGAATTTTTTTTTTTTATTGATGCAAGATTGCTTTGCTACCACCGGATGCTCCTACATCAGAAACCCGGGGTGGATTGAGATGTGTCCTCTACTTATGTACTGTTGGAGGAAGACCCAAGCGGTCGACCTCTATTTTTGACAACCAAGTTGCATCTTTGATAGGCCTGCCTTTCCACTTGACCAAATATTTTGAATACTGTCGGTTCCTGGTACTTCTGCCTTCTCGAGTATCTAGTATTTCCTCTATCTCATCTATGACTAGTGCAGTCGTTGGAATACTCCACAAATCCATTCTTGGTGCCTCACTACTACCTCCTTCATGGTATTCTACCAAGTCTGAAATATTAAAAATAGGTGATATATTCAGCTCGCTTGGTAGCTCCACTTCATAGGCATTACCTGAATCTCTTTTACCTATGATCCTGCATGGTCCAAACCTCTTCATCTTTAGTTTGTTATAGGTTTTGTTAGGAAACCTGTCCTTTCTCAAGTGAACCATGACCTCATCTCCCACTTGGAACTCCTTGAAACGTCTCTTCTGATCTACCTTGGCCTTGTACTGAGTATTCATCTTACTAATATGTTGTTTTACCTCCTCATGCAAACTCTTTAGGTGTTCTACAAAATATTTAGCCTCAGCACTACTCTTTTCTCCTTTACCCATTGTTCTCAACTCCAAAGCATTCCTTGGGTTGTTCCCATACACAATCTAGAATGGTGATTTACCAGTGCTTTTGTTGATAGAATTTTTGTAAGCAAATTCTACTTGTGGCAAAATCAAATCCCATCCCTTGGGCTTATATCCTACTAGACATCTTAGAATATTACCCAAAATTCTATTCACCACTTTTGTTTGTCCATCATTCTGCGGGTGGTATGCAAAATTGAACTTCAAATCCGTCTTTAACTACTTCCACAAAGTCCTCTAAAAATATCCCACAAATTTGGTATCTCTTTCAGATACTATACTCTTGGGTAGACCATGAAGGTGTACCACCTCATTGAAAAACAAGCCTGCAATATGAACTGCATCACTCATTTTTTGACAGGAAATAAAATGAGCCATCTTCGAAAACCTATCAACCACAAAAAAAATGGAGTCATTTCTTTGTTGGGTCCTTGGTAGGCCAAGAACAAAATCCATACTGATGTCCTCCCATGGTCTTTCTGGTATAGGTAATGGCTGATACAATCATGTATTTTGTCTCACTCCCTTAGCCATCTGACACACTCTGCAACCCTGCACAAATTTTGTCACATTCTGCTACAACTATGGCCAATGGTAGTTTTCATTGACAAGGGCAATGGTCTTATCTCAACCAAAATGCCTAGCTAGTCCTCCACTATGCTTCTCCTTTATCAGATTCTCCCTCATTGAACTTCTAGGAATGCACAATTGGTTCTTTTAGAATAGCATCCCATCTTGGATTGTGAAATCTAGCCATTTAGTTCTATCCAAGGTAATAGGAGACAAACATGCTTTCCAAGCTTCTGCAAAGTCTGGATCCTCTAGTTACAAACTCCTGAGTTCTTCAAACCCAACGACTTCCACCTTCATCTCCAACAATAAATTTTACCTCCTACTCAAGGCATATGCAACTCTATTAGACTTCCCACTCCTATGCTTCAAAACAAAGGTATAACTCTGTAGAAATTCAACCCACTTTAGATGTCTCTGATTCAATTTTCCTTGACTATTAATATACTGCAAAGCTTGATGGTCAGTATATAAAACAAAATATTTTGCTAACAAATAGTGTCTCCATTTCTTAAGAGCATGAAATATAGCATAAAATTCCTAATCATAAACAGAGTATTTCTTCCTAGCATCATTTAACTTCTCACTAAAATATGCAACAGGTTTACCTTCTTGACTCAACACAGCTCCAATGGCACTGCCACTAGCATCACAATCAACCTGAAATACTTTATTAAAATTTGGAAGTATCAAAATGGGTTGTTCCGTAACCTTCCTTTTTAACATCTCAAAACTTGCACCTTCCCTTGTAGTCCACTTAAACTCCTTATCCCATCTCATGGTTTTTGTCAGGGGTGCACAAATACTGCTAAAGTTTCTAATGAACTTTCTATAGAAACTTGCAAGACCATGGAATGATCTTACCTTTGTTATGTTCCTTAGAGTAGGCCACTCAATGATAGCCTTCACCTTCTCTGGATCCATTTTTAGACCCTCATATGAGATGACAAATCCTAGATACACCAACTCCTTCTTCACAAAACTGCACTTCTTCAAATTAATTAGCAACTGTTCCTCCCTCAGCTTTTCAAAAACTATCCGAACTTGTATCAAATGTTCTTCCAATGTCTTGCTAAAAATAAGAATATCATCCAAATAAACAATAACAAACTTCTCTAAGAATTCTTTCAACACCTCATTCATTAACCTCATGAATGTACTAGGTGCATTGGTTAAACCAAATGGCATGACCAACCACTCATACAAACCCTCTTTGGTTTTGAAAGAAGTCTTCCACTCATCACCTTCTTTGATGTGAATCTGATGATACCCACTCTTTAAATCAATCTTTGTGAAATATTTCGCTCCACTCAAACAGTTCATTATATCATCCATTCTAGGTAATGGAAATCTATACTTAATGGTAATCTTATTTATGGTTATGGAATTAGTACACATTCTCCATTCTCCATATTTATTTGGTGCTAGTACTGTAGGTACTGCACAGGGACTCAAACTTTCTCTAATCAATCCCTTCCTCAACAATTCTTGAACCTGTCTGTTCAACTCCTCGTTCTCTGTGGGAGACATTCTATGGGCTGCTTTATTGGGCAAACTGGCCCCTAGAATCAAGTCAATTTGATGGCTAATATTTCTCACGGGTGGCAAGCCCTTAGGCACATTATCGGACATAATATCAGGAAATTCTTCTAATAGACTTTCAACCTCTACTAGAATATCCATACATTGTTCCTTCTTAATAGTAGGAATTAATGCGTAACACATAGACTCCCTCTTCAAGCCATCCAAAAATTTTCTACCATCTACCAGACAGATTCTTGCACTACTGCATACCTTTTCATCCACTTCCCTCGATGGATTCAACTTGTGACGCATTCCACCTTTGGTCAGAGAGTAAGTATTTGCATGTCCATCATGCACCATGTGTCTGTCAAATTGCCATGGCCTCCCCAACAACAAATGACAAGCATCCATAGGAAAAACATCACATAGAACCTCATATTGATAAGTTCCAATATGAAATTTAACCAAACACTGCTCACTCACTAATGCCCTATGATCTTTCTACAACCATGCAATCCGATATGGATGTGGGTGCGCCCTCTTCTCCAATTTCAGCTTAGCCACCATTTCTCCTGAAACCAAATTTTCTGTGCTACCATTATCTATGATAACATTATAGGTCTTACCTGCACATTTGCATCTCGTGCAAAATAAGCTCTTCCTTTGATCCACATCTTTCCCTCCATTCTTAAATGCTCTTCTTGTCATCAACACTTCTCCTTCTTCTGCTTCTTCAGAATGTTCAGACTTAGCACCTTCATCTGCTACAGCAGCTCTGGCATGATCCTCAAGTCGCTTATTTGTCCTCTCTTGGTATTGGGGACACTCATATGCCCGATGTCTCTCTTCTCCACAATGGAAATAGGTTCCACGAAATCCACCTCTTCCATACCCACGTCCAGATCTACCTCTTCCCCTTTTGTAACCGTTGTTCTGATTATGGGGGCGATGAGTATTCTCCTCTTTCTGATCTTGGTTAGTACTCATTTCACCAGTATTATTCCGATCATCATATTTTCCTCCACTGGTCCTTCCGCCAGTTCTTCCACCTCGACCTCTTCCTCTTTGTTTGCCTTCAAATATTCTGTTTAGCTTCTCTTCAACCTTCAAGGCAAACTGATATGTATCCTCAATGGTGGTAATTTTTACCAAACTGAGTTCTTCTTGGATATTCATTCTTAACCCATTTATGTAACGAGCTACTTTCTCCTTACTATCCTCTGAATGTCCAGTTCTTATTAAAATTTGGTAAAACTCCTCGATATATTCCTTGATAGATTTGCTTGACTGTCTCAAGCTCTACATTTTCCTCAACAACTCTAATTCATAATCTACAAGAATAAACTACCTCTTCAACTTCTCAACCATTCGATCCCATTTGGTTATCCTTTCCTTTCCTCTCTTATTTCTTTCTAGTTGTACTTCTTTCCACCATATGCTAGCATGGCCTTTCAACTTTGTCTTTGCCAATTTGATCCGATCTGGATCTACAACCTCCTCATGCTCAAAATAATACTCCATATCATTGATCCAATCAATCAACTCTTCTGGATAGAGTTTACCAAAGTACGTGGAGACATCAAACTTTGGCTTCTTCCCGGTCTGAGTTATGGCCTTAGCTAATCTGACTTCTACAGGATTCATTGCTTCCTCTTCTTCTGATGGATTATCAACCTCCCAAGCTTCATCTTCACTACGGTCTTCTCCCCTTGGCTCAACCCCTCTTCACAACTCCTCTTGCAAGGCTTGCACTTGCCTCTGCAAAGCTCTGAAATCTTCTTCAGGTACCACATTCTTTCCACCACCATGGTTTCTTCATGGAGGCATTCTTACACACTCTCTTCTCACACCCCTTCCATAGATCTTGGTGCAAACTGCCTCACTTTTGGAAATCTTCTCATACACTCAGGAACTCCTGCTCTGATACCACTTGATCGAGAGGCAATTAGCTCATGCCAATTCTATACTCACATTCAAAAAAATAGAGAGAGATTACAGTCATGGCAATAGTCTACCAAATAAACTCTTTTATCTTGAAAGATAGTTTCTGTTACATCTCCGTCTGGAAGAAAAAATAGCCTAACAGGTCTAGAATGGATTCTTGCCTTCATGTCTGCAAATCTGCCTTCATAGTTTTCTGACCCCCCTCCATGTATTTGGTTTGCCCTTTTAAAATCTCTGGCATGACTCTCCGTTTCCCTTTTCTGACCCTTCGTTTCAATTCCTTCACCTCTTTGGTGTCTTGGATTTCAAAATGTCTTCTTTTCGATGCTTGGTCTTCGTCTATTTTCATTGCACCTTGGTACCACATGCTTGTCCAGTGCTGCCACTGTAGACTCTGTCCGCTTGTCAACCCATGATGACGTTCGAGATACCCATCGCTCGATGATTCCCTCTGTAACGGTCCCTGTAACTGCCTGCCTTTTCCTTTTGTTTGGTCATGAAAATGTGACATGTTGCAATATCATGACATTTTTGCTTCACTGTCTTCTAGCCCCTTACGAGTCATGAAAATGTGACATGTCGTGATATCACGACACTTTTTGCTTTCTACCTTTCTACCCTTTGCGAGTCGTAAAAACATGACATGTCACGATATCATGACACTTTTTGCTTTCTGCCTTCCTTCCCTTTACGAGTCGTGAAAATGCAACTTGTCGCGATATCGTGACACTTTTGATCTTCAGCCTCCCTACCCTATGCAAGTCACGAAAATGCGACATGTCGTGATATTGTGACACTTTTGCTCACCTGCGCCTTTCCTCACCTATTGGTCGCGTTAATGCGACATGTCGCGATATCGCGACAAATTTCACTCCTGTGCCTTCCCATGCCTTTTGGTCACGAAAATGCGACATGTCGCGATATCGCCACACTTGTTCTCCCTTGTGCTTTCTTTCATCCTTTGGTTGCAAAAATGTGACATGTCACGATATCGCGACATCTTTCCCTTCTGACTCCTCTTCCTCCTTTTCAGTAGCGAAACCATGACATGTCGCAATATCATGACATCTTTCCTTTCTGCCTCCTCCTCGCCTCTCGAGTCACAAAATCGTGACATGTCACGATATCGCAACAACTTGGCTTTCTGCTTTCTTTCTCCATTTTGGGTCATGAAATCATGACAATTTCCTTCCTTGCTTTCTTTCTGCTCCTTCGATCGTAATTTCATGACATGTCACGAAATCATGACATTTTCTCCTTTGGCCTTTCCTGTATTCCTTCGGTTGTGATTTTGTGACATGTCACGAAATCGTGACATTTTTGCTCCATGCCTTCTATCTCCTTCCTGAGTTGTGAAAATGCGATATGTCGCGATATCGTGACACTTTTCCCTATCACGATATCACGACATCAAGGCACACTTAGAATTTTTTTTTTTTTTATTGATGCAAGATTGCTCTGCTACCACCGGATGCTCCTGCATCATATTCTTTAATAAATGCAATGTATTTATCCTATTTTTCTTGACTCAATTCTAATCCAATGTTGATTATGTGAGGATTATCTTCGGTTCCAATGTTAATTTTTATGACATTCTCTACTTCCATGTGTAGATCTCTCTCAAAATTAGGTGGGGCGGGTGAAATGCCCAATTCTTGTAATTCTTCCAAGGTTAGTTTGGATAATTCATCTTGAGGAGTCGTGGCCTCAAGTTGGGCTATACTAGGTATAGAGCCATCGAAATAAAATCCATTATGTAATAACTCCTCAACGGAGACATTATGGAAGATATCTCCCTCCAACTCATCATTGAATTCGGTGATCATCTGAGGGTAAGCTATGGATAACATATTACATTTAAATGGCTTATTCATTAAACACAAGGCATCACGTTTATCCAAATAATCTTGGTAACACATGAGATGGTTATCCTCCTCAAATGGGAAGGGCTGAAATTTACTAGGAAATAGGCCCACACCACATCGGGCAGGCCATGGTTCTACCTCAAAAGGTTCTTTCATACCATTCTGGAAAGGTCCCAAACCTTTCCCTTTATATCCCAATTTAAGCAATATAGGCTTAGCTTTAATATACTCATTAGTAAAATAACATCGAGCATATCCATCATAATGTGTCTTAATGTTTCTAGGTATTCTTCCCCAGTCATATCCTTTATAAATAAAAGTGCAACTCCCAACTTGGTAAATACTTCCCATAGGTTGTGGAAGGCCCACGGTACGAGGAGAAGGCATAAAATTATTTAAGATAAGGGAATCTTACATAGCAGCATTTGTTTTTTCTGATATAATAATTTTAGATAAATTGGGTAAGAGCTCATTAGTAAGAGCGTAAGATGTAGAAGAAACATTTCCTACACCTTCGGATGCAGAAAATATACCTCTGGTAGGTGTAGATGTTGTAGATATGTTGATGGACGGGTATATAGGTATGGAAGTTATAGGAGTAAAACAAGAAGCATTGGTTGTGGGTTTAGGATCTTTTTGAGGTCCTAATATGGTTTGCTTAGAAGATGGTTGAACTATATGTAGAGGTGGAGTTGATGGAGAAAAAGTAGGTGATGTTATGGGTGTGTGTTTCACATGTTTAGATGGATGATTAGAATTAGGATGTGTGGATGACAGAGCATGGCAAAATTGAACTCCAATAGGTTCTGCAAAAGCACACATATCAAAGGGTCTAGGATCACCATGAATGGTAACCAACTAATTTTTAAATTTGAATTTAACACACTGATGTAAAGTTGAGGGAACAACTCGCATCGCGTTGATCCAAGGGTGACCCAAGAGTATATTGTACGATGTAGGACAATGTACAATAAACATGATCGTATAAGGTTCTTGGACCAAATTGCAATGGGATAGTAATAACTCCACATGTTTCTTGTGTTTTGTCATTGAAGGCTTTTATGATCATATCAGTTATTTTCATTTCGTCACTTCTAAACCCAAATATTTGGTAGAAGTCAAAAGTGCAGATGTTTAAAGATGAACCATTATCAATCAAGACTCGTTTAATTGCTACATCTCCAATTAGGGTAGCAATATATAAGGGGTTATCCTTATGTAAAATATGTTGTGGTATATCTCTATCTTGAAAGTCAATACAATCAACTTATCGAGTTATGATAGTATTGGACATGGCTTCAGGTTGAATATTTTGTGGTATCGTCATTTGGCTTAATGTGAGCATTAATTCATCTCTATGTGTAGGAGAAGATCTTAAAAGGTCCAAAAGTGAAATTCTAGCTATAGTATTTGATAATTACTCATTAATATTATAAGGAGGTTTAGGTTGAACATTAGGCACATGATTCCTTTTATTAGGAACTTTCAAAATAAATGGAGCTAATTCATTGTTCTGAGTTTGATCTTGTTGAGAATTTTGAGCCTTTTGTCTAGTAACGGCTCCAATGGTACCTACAATATTGTTTTGTGGATGATGAATGGGTCTTGGTCTAGTGTTTATGGCTTGTTCATTAGAAAGCAATTGGTGAGATGATGGTCTAGTAGTGACTCTTCTTGGAAATGGTTCTTTCGAAACCATAGAATTTATGATAGGTTGAATAGCATCTGATTCATCTTTAGAACTATTCGATTGATTTGAGATGATTTCCATGTCACTTTCAGTCTCGTATTCTATATCACTAAGATCAGGTGTCTGAATATTATATAGAGTTCTGGTTGTAACTATGGATAAAGATGTGTCAAAAATTTGCAGATCATGAGCAGGTGAATGTCCACTAATAGTCCCTACATATCGGGTAGGAGGGGGAACATTATGATGCTCAATTTGATTAGCCACCTCTTTACCATGCTTTGGTAAAGGATGTTGAAATATGTCCAATGATTGATTGGCATTCTGATTCTAATTTTGGGGGATGTTCTTTTGAGCATTGTTAGGAGGATTTTGTTTAGGTTGGAAGGCGTGCACCTCTATCTCATTGTTATCAATCAGGTCTTGTACTTATGTTTTAATATTTTACAAGAGTTGGTAGCGTGTCTAGTTGGATTAGGTTCCCAGATATTTGGTAATTGGATCAAACCTCATTCTAATAATTGTGGTAGAATGGTTGATAGAGGTTGATTTAACCTAGTAAACTCTCGAGGTGGTTTATCAAGAGGTTTCAGTATAAAATTCTTCGTTGTTTTCACAGTATTAACATTAGCAATGTTTCTACTATCAGTGACTCCATCACCCACAACTTGTTTATTTTTATATTTATTTCTGGATGTTTTCTCATAATCTTTATTTTTAAGCTGTCCTCTCCTAATGAGAGCATCTTCCACTCTTCGAGCTAATTCTATAGCTTGATCGAAGGTGGTCAAGGTAGCCGTTGATAACTCATAGGATAGGTTTTCTTGTAAATTATTTATAAAGATATCTAGCATTTCCCAATAAGGTAACACAAAGTGTAATTTTCCTATAAACTGTCTCCATCGAGCTAGGAAATCAACAAAACATTCATATTTGTCTTGTTTTAAGTTGTATAAATATTTAATGGTTACATGCCTTTCGATGTAGGCATTAAATTGATGGACAAAATACTTGGCTGTTTCTTTGAAATTCCTCAAAGAATGAGTGGGTAATTGATAATACCACTCTAATGCCATTCCTCCTAAACTTTTTGGGAACATTTTTAGTAATAACAAGTCATCATGTGATATATCATGACATGCTATCCTAAACATACGAAGATGCTCTATGGGATCTTCGGTTCCTTTGTATATAGGTAGGACAGGCATAGGAAAGTGTTTAGGATATGGTTGTGCTACAACTATAGGATCTAAATGCTGACTACACATCTCTCGATAATTGTACGAGGGATGGTAGGGATCTATCTGGTCCATGTGGGAGACTAACTGTTTCACCATGGCTTCCAGATTACTAGTTTGTCCACCATATTGGTTCGATGGTATGTGAGCGTATGATGGCGTGACATAAGGATTAGATGCTATGTTGCTATTATGCAAATGGTTGGTAGGGAGAGTATTATGAAGAAGGTTTGTAGTAGCATTATGTTGTATCCCAGATTGTTGGAAATTGGTTTTTGGTTTTGTTTTTGGATTTTGTTGATTTGAGGTATGTTGATCAATAACTTGGTGAAATAGAGTAGTGAATGATGGTTTCTTTTGTGTGGGAATAACTCTAGGCTTGGTAACAGGCACTCTAGGTGGTTGGGTAACCTATTGTTGTTACATGTTCTGGATTATAGCGGCCATATCCAAATTGGATGGTCTAGCTTGATCACTTTCTTGATCAACGAAGGAAAAGGTATTAGTGTGTGTGTGATATATTTCTTCTAGGGTTGCTTGAGTGTCACTAATTTGATCCTTGTCCATATGTACTGCTCTATTAAGGGCGCCAATATTAGTATTGAGGAACTTCCAAAAATGTTCCATTTTCTCAAAAGTAACAGCTCCTTCCAGAGACATTTTAGGAGATGAGGATCCTTCCTATCTAATAGTTTCTCTTTGTTCATTTCCTTTAGAAAATTCTTCTACTTTTTGGTCTAGGGCTCCTTCTTCCTGAATTGGATCTTCAGGAAGGACAATCTGGTTTATTTACTAGTTTTCCTAACCAATCTTCTTCTACTTCAGTCTGTTTTCCATTCCTGAGTCTAGTCATTATGCTTAAACTTAGATTTTAGCAAATATATATATATATTTGCAACAAGTTTGGGAGGTATATATTTTAATTATATACCTACTATAATACTTAAAAGAAAATGTTTTTGATTTTTGTTATATTTTTGTTTTGTTTTTATGATAATATTATAAAGACAACAAACAACATACTAAATGCAAGAAATAATAATAATAAAAGAATGGCTTAGTTTTCTATAAATAGTTTATGGATATCATTAATGGGCTCAAGTTCATCAGGAGTCATGAAATGCTCCTCTTCAAATTGGAAATAGTTTTTCATGAATTTGACAAAGTGTGCTATGGTGATATTATCTATTTCAGATTATGACCTGTAGAAATAAATTTCATGGCAATACTCTCGATATAACACAGCTCTAGGAACTCTATTCCATATATTTTTATCCGTAAGAACGACCTCTTGATCCTCTATACGAGATAGAAATTTATGTACTACAACTGCATTATCGAGGTATTCCTCAAAGGTGTACAATTCAGAAGACATAAGTTCTCTTTTATCTGCTAACCACCTATGGCAAGCTCTTTGAAGCTCATGATATAAGGTTACTTGATCAGGATCCAAGATTCTATCTAGGAAAAACCTCTTGATTTGCCTAAGTTCGGTTGATCTAGATGAAATAATACTCAATCTCCTATCAAGTTTGTCCCACAAAGGTTGAACCCTATTTGTTTGAGGTACTCTAAGCACAAAAGTAATCTCTATGGCTGCTAATTGATTTTCAACATTAATGGTGACAACTCGTCTTTTATTATAATCTACCATCTAAATATGATATGCAATCTTACTTTGTTTGTATGATGATTCTAAATACATTTTTTTTTTGGATTGTTTTCAAAAGGTTTTAGTTTTCACGTCGGGTTCACCAAAATATATCACTCCAAATTTTTTGCATCCTTACCTTCAGGCTATAGGATCCACGCACGGAAGGGGGATGCGAGAAGGATGGGACAATACCTTAGACTGAGAGGCCCTTTGAAGGTCACACCTCTTAGGGGAGGGGTATAAGGGTGAATTTTTGACGAATGGTGGGTTCACCAGGAAACTTTTGAGTGGCAGTTTCCACTCCTAGGTTGAGAGTAGGTTTGATGTATTCATTTTGTACTTTAATCATTCAATTCCTAGGTTTGGCCAAGATGAATCTAAGCTATTCTATATGCCAATGCTGATTTATATGAAAAAACATGAATAAGTGCTAAACATGAAAAGTATGCTAAATAAGACAGAATATACCTGATTTTGGATTTATGATGAAGATTCTAAGGTTTGTAGAAGTCTAGATCATCTCAAATCTTACATTATCATCTACAATTGAACAAAATCATCTCAGATCTCAGTCGGTCATCTGAGATCAGACGAGATCGTTGTTGATCTGACAAATTTGTCAGACAAATTCATCAGACGAATTCATCAAAAACCTGCAGTCATAGAAATAGATACCAAAAAACCAAAAATGCAACTGCAAAAGCAAGGGGAAATGATAGAAATGATAGTAATTTTGCCTAAATGATAGATCCAGATAGCAATTAAAGAAATGCATTAATTTAATAATTTATTTTAACTTTATCATGCATCTATGATAAATGAGGTGAACTCCATGATGCAAAAATAGAATAAACTAAGTTAATGCATAAGGAAATGAAGAGAAAATATAAGAAAATGCAAACTCTGGGCTCTGATTGCCCTCAATCTAGATTGCAGTCAAGATCACCTCCAATCGTACGAGATCATCGCCGATCTTTGAAAGGATCGTCCAAAATTGTTTGGAATCGTCAACGATGATCCGAGCTTGCTTCGACTGAAAACAGTAAAATTCTTGCAAGAAAACTTGAAATACACAATGCAAATGAAGGTGTGAAGGTGTTCTAATGCACGAAGAGTTAAATTTGCAGGGAAATCAGTCAGCCAGGGGGATAAACTAAGAAAATCCTAGTTTATATAGGATTAGGGAGAGGTTAGGAGGTTGGAGATCATCCCAATTTGGGAGATCTCCAACGGGGGAGACTCTAATTATGCAGACATGCTTTTTGCCCAAGTTAGAGAAGGTGTTGAAACAGAAACTAATTATGAAAATCATTTTTGAGACGAAATCGTCTGGACGTTCTGTTCCAGACGATTTCATCAGATCTGGGATGATTTCGTCTGATCATCGACGATATCGTCCAACAGTAAAAAAAATCCTAAAAATGGTACGAAAAACAAGGGGAGCAGGTAAGGGGCGGTTAACGGGCGGTTTTGGGTTAAAATTCAAATTTTTATCTTTTTACTAAGGTTTAACTATGCCAATTTTAGGGTGCTATAGGCCTCTTTTTTTGTTGCATATGGAGATCTTGAAAGTCAAATTTGGCATGAAATATTTGGACATCTCAGTTATAGCTATCTAAAAGAGTTAAATACTCATGAAATGGTAACTGGGTTGCCAAAAGTATTTTCTATTGATGGAGTATGTCCTGGATGTGCTCTTGGAAAGCAAATTGAATATCCTTTTCACCCAAGTGGTTCTCAAAGAGCCTCATACCCTCTAGAGTTAATCCATGGTGACTTTATGGTCTTCCCAAAGCCTTATTTCAAAGGATTAAAATATGCCTTAATCTTCATTTATAGCTTTTCAAGAAGAACTTGGGTCTACTTTCTAAAATACAAAAGTTATGTTCTATCCCACTTCAAACTCTTAAAGGCCTTAGTTGAAAACCAAGCCACTTGCAAAATCAAGAAATTTCATACTGATAATGGGGGAATACTTTAGTAATGAGTTCTCCATATTTCTCTCAACTCACGACATAATTCATCAACATTCAGTATCCCATAATCCACAACAAAATGGCATTGTAGAAAGGAAAAATAGAACTTTAAAAGAAATGGCAAACTGTATGCTCCACTCAAGAAATCTTCTAGTAGTTTATTGGGCCGAGGCAATTAACTGTGTAAATTAAATTCAAAATCACACACCTCATAAAGCTCTTGGTCATTTGACTCCTAAGGAAACATAGACTGGCTCAAAACCTGATGTCTCTTTTTTCAAATTTTTTGGGTGTACTACTTGGATACATATCCCAAAGAAAAAGAGGAAGGCTCTAGACCAAAAAAGGAAGCAACTCATCTTTGTTGGTTATTGTAAGGAAATGAAAGTGTACAGGCTCCTTAATCCCACAACTCATGAGGTTTTCACAAAAATTTCAATTTGATGAAACATTCCCTCATAAAGATCCTCAATCTTCATCTTCTAACATTAATTCTCTTGAGCCATCTCCAATATTTGAGCCTCAATATAATGAAGATCCCATCCTTGAGATAAATGACCAATATGAGGATCCTATACTTCAAACTCCAACTCAAAGTCCTACCACACCCATTACCCCTTCCACAATGCCAAAATGGGACCACACCACAGTTCAAGAGGCCTCTCCTTACATCCAAAATATTCCATCACCTAAAATAAGCAACTCCATGGGTTTTGGACTTGTTTTCCAGTCTATTTCCATAGATCCTCAATCCTTCAAGGAAGCAAAAAGTATAAAAGAAGGTGATGATGCGATGGAGAATGAATTTTCTTCCTTAATAATAAATAAAACTTGGGATCTAGTCCCTCTACCTAAAGGAAGAAAATTGGTTCGTTGTAATTGGATTTATAGAACTAAGTATGGACCTAATGGAGAAATTGACAAACACAAATCTCGCTTTGTTTCTAAATATTTTTCATAGTTTGAAGGCATTGATTATTCTGAAACCTTTGCACCAGTTGCAAAAATGGATTCTTTAAGGCTGGTACTTGCACTTGTTGCCTCCTAAAAATGGCCAATTTTTCAAATGGATGTTAAAAGTGCTTTCTTGCATGGTGACTTAAAAGAGGAAATATTCATGGAACAAACTGCTGGATTTATTCAAGACTCCTCTCTTGTTTGTAGACTAAGGAAATCTCTCTATGGTATCAAAAAAGCTCCTGGAGCTTGGTATGAAAAAATGGACTCCTTACTTATTTCCTCAGGGTTTTCTCATTGTGATTCTGATGCAATAGTCTACATTTGAAGGGATGAAGAACACATCACCATACTTGTTCTCTATGTTGATGATATACTACTCACTGGTAGTGCCATTTCTCACATCCAGGCTGTCAAAGTCTCACTTTTTGAGAAATTTTAGATGGCTAATCTAGGTTTAGCTCATTACTTCCTTGGATTTTAGATAACTCAAATAGATGCATGAATTAATTGTGTCAACACAAATATACTCTAGACCTTCTTCAATAGTTTAATATGACTGATTGTAAGCCTTATTCCACACCTTTTCAGTCCGGAGTCACTCTAAATACTTCCTGCAAGTCCCCTCTATGTGATGCTACTCTCTACAAACATCTTGTAGGAAGTCTATTATACCTCACTCATACTCACCCAAATATTTCATATGTTGTTGGCTTAATATCTAGATTATCACATCAACCTCATTTCAGCCATTGGTAAGCAGTGAAGAGAATACTTTGCTACTTGCAAGGAACTACTCACTATGGGATCTTATATGAGGGCGAATCCATGGATATCATTGGTTACACGGATTCTTATTGGGCAATTTCAGTTGAAGATAGATGTTCCATGTATGAATATATTTTTTGTCTTGGTTCTTCACCTATTGCTTGGTCATGCAAAAAAAAAGTAGTAGCATTATCATCTACAAAGATAAAATATAGGGTAGCAATTTTGTCTAGTCAGGAAGCTCTTTGGATTTATCAAATACTAAGGGAATTTGGTTTTTCCATGAACAACCCATTACCATTTGGTGTGAAAATTAGAGCACAACTCATATTGCCCACAATCTAGCTAAGCATTAGTGTACCAAACATATTGAGATTCACATGCACTTCATTTGGTAGCATATTCAGCAAGGGGATCTAAACTTGGAATACATTTCCATAGAAAATAAAATTATAGATATCTTCACCAAATCATTTCTTTAGTTGTGTTACATTCAGTTGCGAGAGAAACTTAGGGTTTGGCAGTTGCATTAGAATGGTGCACAAATATTTTTTTCCATGTGGTTTTTTCACCATCTCTCCTATATGTAAATACATTGTACATGAGTACCTAATAAGGCCATATTGTTGGGACTCATTTTTTTGGTGTTCAATAGAGGACAATCTTCACCATCCGAAGACATGCCTCTTCTTATTCTTCAAAGATGATTTTTTCCCATGTGGTTTTTTACCATATCTTCTATAAGAGTTCATTGTACATGAGTACCTCATCAGGACTTGTTTTCGAGACTCATATCTTGTTGTTACATTCACCCCTAGTATCACTTAAGGGGGGTGTTATAATAAATCTTTGTTCTCTCAAGTTCTACTAGGATGGTCTTACTTGAGTTACCACTCTTCCATGAGTCAGGTGAATTCTCAGTTTAGACTAGTATTAATTGAGTTATCACTCTTCCATGAGTCAAGTGAATTCTTAGTTTAGACTAGTTTAGATTTGTTGAGTTGTTGTAATCCAACGACTCACATTGATCAAATTTTCTATTTATACAAAGTTGATCCCATGGAATAAATCAATCAGTTCTATTCTTATCTTCAAATTCTTGTAATGCTTTGCATTTCTACTTGTAGCACCCTAAAATTGGCACAGTAAAACCTTAACAATTACATTCACTCCAGTAAATAATTTAAATTCAAATTTTAACCTCCCAAACCGCCCGTTAACCGTCGGGTAATCCGTTTCCCCCTTTTCCATGCCATTTTTAGAGGTTGTTTTGACCGTTTGACGATATCATCGCCGATCAGACGATATCGCCCCAGATCTAACAATTTTGTCTGGGCTAGGACATCCAGATGATCTTGTCCCTAAACTAATTTTGCACAATTAGCTTCTATTTCAATGGGTCTCTAATCCGGGTAGAAGCGTGTTTGCACCGTTAGAGACCCTTCCCCGTTGGAGATCTCCCAAATAGGGATGATCTCCAACCTCCTAACCTCCCTCCTAAGCCTATTTAATCCTAAGCCCTCCCCTTAGCACCCCCATGGATGATAATTCTTGTAACCCGACTTCATACACGTTAAAGCATCTCAAATTCATATTTGCATTAGCTCTATACCAATTTTGTTGCAGGTACCTTAGTGTTTTTTAGCCGGAGCAAGCTTACATTGTTGCGGATGATCCTATTCAGATCGAAGGTGATCTTGTCAAATCATAGATGATTTCATACCAATGCGAGAATATTTTGACTACAGTCAACATTGAGGCAATCAGTGCCTGAAGTTTGCATTTCTCTATCTTTTCTCTGTTGTTTTATTCTGCAATTAGCTAGTTTATTCAGTATTTTATACTATTCTGCATTTTGGAGTTCACCCATCTAGATCAAATGCATGATTAAATCATAATTATTATCTAATTAGCATAATTCATTCCTCGTTTCTATTTTTAAGTTTCAGTTTAATATTGTTGCTTGTCATTTTACACTGTTTCCTCTCGTTAGGATAGTTGCATTTTCTGTATTTTGCACCTATTTCTCTGTTTGCAGGTCTCTGACGAATTCGTCTGACGAATTCGTCAGATTTCAGATGATCTTGTCTAATTTCAGACGATCTTGTCAAATCAGAGGCGATCTTGACTGCTTCAAAAATCATAATCTTCATCAGACATCCGGATCAGGTATTTTTATTTTAACATTCTTCAATTTCTCTGTTTTTTTGTCCTATTCTATTTTTTTGTATTCATTTAATCTGCATCTTCATATAGAATAGCTTAGACGCATTTTGGCCAAACCTAGGACATGAATGCTTAAGGCTAAAATGAACACATAAAACACATTCCCAACCTAGGCGTGGAAACTGCCATTGAATGTTTCCTGGTGAACCCACCATCCGTCAAAAAATCACCAATAATACACCTCCCTTGAGAGGCGAGACCTTCGCAAGGCCTCTCAGTCCGAGGTACCACGACATCCTTTTCACATCCCCCTTCCGGGCACGAATCCTATAGCCTGAAGGTAAGGGTGTGAAAAATTTGGAGCGATACATTTTGGTGAACCCGACGTGAATGCATTGTAAACCTTTTGAAAACAAAACAAAAAAAAAAAAAAAAAAATAGAACAACTAAAACATAGATGCATTTCAGATCATTTAAATTTAATATCATGTTTAGATGGTAGCTCCTAAGAAAATATTAGCAGTTACTATAAATGTAGAAAACCATTTTGCAGCCATAGAAATCAATTCTGTACTTAGTGTGCCTGAAACAGATAGAAATCAACTCTTGTGGGACGAACTTGATAGAAGACTTAGTGCCATCTCATCTAGGTCAAAAAAACTTATACAAATCAAGAGGCTTATCCTAGATAGAATCCTGGATCCTCATCAACTTGTTTTTTACCATGAACTTCAGAGAGCCTGCCATAGATGGTTAGCTTATAGGAGAGCTCTTGTATCTTCAAAATTTTTCACCTTCGAGGAATACCTCGAGAACGCAGCCATTGTACACCAGTTCCTAGGTCTTGTAGAAGACCAAGAGGTTGTTCTTACGAGATAGGGAAAGATGGAATAGAGTTCCTCGAGCTGTGTTATATCAAGAGTATTGCCACGAGATTTACTTCTATCAACCAGCATCTGAGACAGATAATATCACTATAGCTCTTTTCATTAAATTTTTGAAGGAAAACTTTCAATTTGAAGAACACTTCATGACTCCTGAAGAACTTGAGCCTATTAATGATATTTATAAATTTTTTATAGAAAATTAGATCATTACTTTCAGTATTATTTCTTGCATTTATTGTGTTTTTTGTCTTTACAATATTATTTCAAAAACAAAGAAAAACTAAAAACTAAAAAACATAGCAAAAACCAAAAAACATTTCATTTTAAATATTGTAGTAGGTATATAATTAATATATACCTCTTAAAATTGTTGCATATATATATATATATATATATATATATATATATATATATATATATATATTTGCTGAAATCTAAAATTAAGGCACAATGCCTAAACTTAGGAATGGTAAACAAACTAAAGGAGAAGAAGAATATTGGTTACAAGATAAAACTAGAGACCCAAATGTACTTCCTGAAGATCCAATTCTAGAAGGCACAACTCTAGATCACCCAGAAGATGACTTAGGTGAAGATAATGAACAAGAAGAAAGTGTTAAAGAGGATGGACCCTCATCCCCTAGAGTAGCTCCAGATGGAACTATAGCTTTTGACAACGTAGATCATTTTTGGAAGTTTCTCAATGATAACATTGACGCCCTTAATGTGGCAGTTCATATTGATAAAGGGCAAATTAGTGACACTCAAGCAGCCATGGAACATGCATTTGATGTGCGCACTAATCCCTTGTCTTTCATTGATCAAGAAAGTGATAAGGCTGGGCCATCCAATACAAATATGGTCACTATGGTTCAAAATATGTCAAAACAACAGGTTACCCAACCTCCTAAGGAACCTGTTATTCAACCTAAAATAATTCCCACACAAAAGAAAACTTCCTTCACTACTTTATTTTGCCAAACTATTGAGCAATATGCTTCAAGTAAACAAAAACCTAAAACGAAGCCAAACACCAATTTTCAACAATCTGGAATACATCATAATACAACTTCAAAATTCCTTCATAACACTTTTCCTACCAATAATTTACACAATAGCAACATGGCATCTAATCTTCATGTCCCTCCATCATATGCTCACAAAACCCATGTCAATGCCCTACCGAACCAATATGGTGGGCAAACTAGTAATCTGGAAGCCATGGTGAAATAGTTAGTTTCCCGTATCGACCAGATAGATCTCTACTATCCCTTGTACAATTATTGAGAGATATGTAGTCAACCTTTGGATCCCATAGTTGTAGCTCAACCGTACCCTAAGCATTTTCCCATGCCCATCCTGCCTATATATAAAGGAACCGAAGATCCCATAGAGCATCTTCGCATGTTTAGGATAGCATGTCATGATATATCACATGATGACTTGCTATTACTAAAAATGTTCCCAAAAAGTTTAGGTGGAATGGCATTAGAGTGGTACTATCAATTGCCCACTCATTCTTTGAGAAACTTTGAATAAATAGTTGAATCATTTGTCCATCAATTTAGTGCCTACATCGAGAGGCATGTAACCATTAAAGATCTATACAACTTAAAACAAGACAAAGATGAATGTTTTGCTGATTTCTTAGCTAGATGGAGGCAGTTGATAGGAAAACTGCACTTTGTGCTACCTTATAGGGAAATTTTGGACATTTTTATCAATAATTTACAAGAACAAATATCTTATGAGTTATCAACTACTACTTTGACTACCTTCGATCAAGCTATAGATTTAGCTCAAAGAGTAGAAGATGCCCTCATTAGGAGAGGCCAACTTAGGAAGAAGGATGATGAGAAAACATCCAAAAATCAGTATAAAAACAAACAAGTTTTCGATGATGAAGTCACTGACAGCAAAAATGTTGCTAATATCAATGCAACGAAGACAATAGAAAAATTTATATTGAAACCTCCTGATAAGCCTCCTCGAGAATTTACTAGATTGAATCAATCATTATCAACTATTTTACCCCAATTACTCAAAAGAGGTTTGATCCAATTACCAGCTATCCGGGAACCTGATCCAACTATACCCGGATATAGAGCTGACTTACATTGTGATTTCCATAGAGGACCTGGACACTCTACCAATGCTTGTAAAAGGTTGAAACATAAAATATAGGATTTGATTGATAATAATGAAATGGAAGTGCAAGCCTTCCAACCTAAACAAAATGCTCCTAATAATTCTCAAAATACCATTCCCCAAAATCAAAATCAAAATGCTAATCAAACATTAGACATATTTCAACACCCTTTACCAAGACATGGTAAAGAGGTGGCCAATCAAATCGAACATCATAATGTTCCTCCTCCTACCCGATATGTAGGAACCATTAGCGAACAATTACCTATTTAGGATCCTCAAATATTTGACACAACCTTATCCCTGGTTATGACCAAGCCCCTACATAATATTCCAACTCTTGATTCTAGTGATGTAGAATCAGATACTGAATGTGAACTAGACATTACTTCAAACCAATCGAATAGTTCTAAAAATGAGTCAGATCCTATTCAACCCATCATAGATGCTATGGTTCCAGAAGAACCATTTCCTAGAAGAGTTACTACTCGACCCTCTTCTAATCAGTTCCTCTCAAATGAACAAGCCATAAATGCTAGACCGAGACCAGTTCAACATCCTCAATATAACATTGTAGGTACCATTGGAGTCGTTACCCGACAACAGGCTCAAAATTCTCAACAAGAACCAAATCAAAATGATGGATCAGTTCCATTTATTTTTAGAAATACCAATAAAGGGAATCATGCTTCCCATGTTCAACCTAAACCCCCTTACAATATTAATGAGCAATTATCCAATACTACAGCCAGAATTTCCCTTTTGGATTTGTTAAGATCCTCTTCCACCCATAGGGATGAGTTGATGCTTACATTAAACCAAATGATGGTACCTCAAAAAATTCAACCTGAAGCCATGGCCAATACTATAATCACTCGAGAGGTTGATTGTATTGACTTTCGGGATAAAGATATCCCACAACATAGTTTACATAAGGACAATCCCTTATATATTACTGCTCTAATTGGAGATGTAGCTGTTAAACGAGTCCTGATTGATAATGGCTCATCTCTAAAAATTTGCACTTTTGACTTCTACCAACGGTTTGGCTTTAGAAGTGATGAAATGAAGAAAACTGACATGATTATCAAAGCTTTCAATGATGAAACACAAGAAACGTGTGGAGTTATTACCATCCCCTTGCAAGTTGGTCCTAGAACCCTAGAAACAACTGTGTTTATTGTACATTGCCCCACATCGTACAATATACTTTTGGGTCACCCTTGGATCAATGCGATGAGGGCTATCCCATCAACTTTACACCAATGTGTTAAATTCGAATTTAAAAATCATTTGGTCACTATCCATGGTGACCCTAGACGCTTTGATATGTGTGCTTTGGCAGAACCTGTTGGAGTGCAATTTTGCCCCGCTCTGTCATCCACACATCCTAATTCTTATTTTTCATCTAAAACTGTGAAACACACACCCATAACTTCACCTACTTCCCCTCCATTAATTTCATCCTCCTATATAGATCAACAATCTTCTAAACAAATCACTCTAGAACCTCAAAAAGATCCTCAATCTACAACCAACCCTTCATGTTCTATCCCTATAATTTCAAAACCTATAGACACATCTATCATATCTTCCACATCTAAAGATATAGGGAATAATCCTTCTACATCTTATGCCCTTTCTGATGAACTTTTACCAGATTTGTCCACAACCTTAATATCAGAAAAAAAAAATGCTTTCATGCAAGATTCAATTCTTTTAAATAACTTGCCGCCATATCCTCGTACTTTGGGCCTCCCACAACCTATGGGAAGTACTTACCAAGTCGGGAGTTGTGCCTTCATTTATAAAGGATATGACTAAAGAAGAATCCCTCGGAATATCAAAACTCATCATGAGGGATATGCTCGGTGTTATTTTACCAATGAATATATTAAAGCTAAACCCATAATGCTTAAAATGGGATATAAAGGGAAAGGCTTGGGACCTTTCCAAAATGGCATGAAAGAACCTTTCGAGGTAGAACCGTGGCCTGCCTGCTGTGGTGTGGGCCTATTTCCTAATAAGGGTCAACCCTTTCCTTTTGAATATGATGATCAACTCATATGCTATCAATATTATTTGGATAGGCATGATGATTTGCCTCTAAAAAATCAGTTTTTTACATGTAACATGCTATCCATAGCTTATCCTGAAATGATTGCTGACCCCGATGAAGAGTTGGAAGGAGATATCTTCCACGATGTATCTATTGAAGAGATGTTACACAATGGATTTTATTTGATGGTTCTCTACCAACTATAGCTCAGCTTGAGACCACTAATCCTCAAGATGAATTATCCAAATTAACTTTACAAGAATTACAAGAATTGGACATTTCACCCGCCCCACCCAATTTTGAAAGAGATCTACACATGGAGGTAGAAAACGTCATTAAAATTAATATTGGAACTGAGGATAATCCTCACATAATCAATATTGGATCAAAATTAAGTGAAGAAAAACAAGAACAATACATTGCATTCCTTAAAGAGTATGAAGACGTCTTTGCTTGGACATATGAAGATATGCCAGGTCTAGACCCTTTTGTAGTCATGCATCATCTAGTGGTCCATCCGGATGCTAAACCTGTTAAACAAAAACTTAGAAAAATGCATCCCAAAGTGGCTTTGCTAGTCAAAGGGGAGTTAGAAAAACTCCTGAATGTCGTCTTTATACAAGCTATTGATTATGTTGAATGGATCTCAAATGTAGTTCCAGTTACCAAGAAAGAAGCTACCAAAGTTAGGGTTTGCACAGATTTTAGAGATATTAATGTTGCATGCCCTAAAGATGATTTTCCTCTTCCAAACATGGATCAAATCATTGAATTTACTTGTCGGGAGTGGGATGATGTCCTTAATGGATGGATTCTCCGGTTATAATCAGATCAGGATAACTCCTGAAGATCAGGCTAAAATAGCCTTTATTACCCCCTGGGGTACTTTTTGTTGGAAAGTGATGCCATTTGGCTTAAAGAACGTAGGTGCAACTTATCAACATGCTATGACTTATATTTTTCATGATATGATGCATGATATCCTACATGATTATGTAGATGATATTATAGCTTGCTCTATTATTGGAGATAATCATTTAGATGATTTGAGAAAAGTTTTTAATCGATTATGAGAATATCTTATTCGATTAAATCCAGTAAAATGCATATTCGAAGTTAAGTCCGGTAAACTATTAGGGGTTTTAGTTTCTTTACGTGGTATTGAAATCGACCCTCTCAAGATTGTGGCTATCACTGATATGCCCGCACCTACTAATATATCTGAATTACGAAGTTTACAAGGTAAGCTTCAAGCCATCCGTCACTTCATCGATAAGCTGGCGGACAAAACCGGTCCCTTTCTTAAGCTTCTTAAGAAGGATGTCCCTTTTAATTGGGACAATGAATGTAGAGAAGCTTTTGAACTTCTCAAGAAATACCTCCTTAATCCACCGGTGCTTTCACCACCTAGACCTGATCGCCCATTTCTCCTTAGGAGCTATGTTAGCTCAGCTTGATGATGACAAGAGAGAACATGCTAATTATTACATTAGCCGAACCTTCAACAGTTATGAAACTCGCTATACAACATTAGAAAAACCATGTCTAGCAGTCGTGTTTGCTATGCAAAAATTACGACACTATATGCTTAGTCAAAAAACTTATGTCATTGCTAAATACGATCCCTTGAGGTATCTCATGAGTCGACCTTATTTATCGGGTCACACAACCAAGTGGGTTCTTGCTCTAAGCGAGTTTGATCTCACATTCATAGGACAAAATTTTGTTAAGGGTCAAATCATAGCAGATCAATTAGTTGTTGCACCCTTAGAGTCTACCCATCCCCTCATCATTGAGTTTCCTAATGAATGCCTTCAATTAGAGGCAGACCATATTGAACAATGGTCCTTATACTTTGATGGAGCCCGATGCATGAGTGGGGCTGGTGCGGGTATTATTTTAATTTCCCTACAAAAACATCTTATTCCTCTATCCTTCAAATTAACATTTGCTTGTACCAACAATACTGCTGAATATGAAGCTCTAATCCTTGGATTATGAGCTGCCTTGGCACTAAAAATTAAACATATGTTAGTTTTTGGTGATTCTCAACTGGTTATAAACCAAATTAATGAATTTTATCAGACCATAGATGATAAAATGTGCCCATATAAGGCCTATGTTTTACAACTAATGTCTCTATTTGATCAAGTTACCTTGGAAGCTATTCCTCAAACTTGCAACCGTGCAGCTGACGCTATGGCCGCAGCTGCATCTCTCCTGCCCTTGGAGTTAGATGACGAATATTCCACTATCATTATTCATCGACTCCAAGAACCCGCTTCAAATAAGTCATGCTTAGAACCTTTGGATGTGTTTCTAATAAACGAAATTACTCCTGAACCCTGGTATACGAACATATTTGATTTTCTCCAAAATGGGACTTTCCTTACCAATTCTAATAGAAACCAGTGTCGGTTATTATGTAGACGAGCAAGTCGATTTGTAATAATTGGCAATACTTTATATAGGAAATCTTTTGAAGGTATCCTATTAAGATGTTTGAATTTAGAAGAATCCAAAGCAGCCTTGAGTGAAGCCCACGATGGATCTTGTGGAGGACACTTCAGTGGTAGTGTCATTGCTAAAAAGCTCCTTCGGATAGGATACTTTTGGCCTACCATGGAAAAAGATGCACATGATTATGTGCACCATTGCGACAAGTTCCAGAAACACATTGACCTTGTCCATGCGCCTGCACAAGAACCACAGGCTATTTCATCTCCTTGGCCCTTTTCAAAATGGGGTTTAGATATTATTGGCAAAATCAATCCTATGTCATTTGATGGACACAAATTCATCATAACTACCACTGAGTATTTCACGAAGTGGGTTGAAGCTATGCCTTTAGCTTCCTACAGTGGCACACAAGTCTCTAAATTTATTTTTAATCAAATAATTTATAGGTTCAAAATTCTCGCAAATCTCATCTTTGATAATGGAACTTGTTTAAAAAATAAAGATGTTAAAAAATTATGCCAAAAATATAAGATTCAACATCGTTGGTCCACTCCCTATTATCCTTAGGGTAATGGTCAAGCAGAAGCATCTAACAAAACCTTAATCAAAATCCTCAAATGATTGGTCAATAAAACTAGCCATGACTGGCACATTCAGTTATATCCAGCCTTGTGGGCCTATCAAACTAGTGTTCGAACTCCCACAGGAACTTCACCATTTGTTTTGGTTTATGGTGCTGAAGCAGTTTTTCCATTTGAATTAGAAGTTCCTTCTTTGGCTCTGCTACTTCAAGATACCAAAGTAGGAGATGAATATTGAGCTGGCAGACTCAGTCAGCTGGAACTCCTATATGAAAAACGCATCAATGCTTTGGAGCATCTCCATGCCTACCAAAACAAGCTTAAAAGATCATATGCTAAAAAATTTCATCATCGATCCTTTGAAATTGGTGACCTTGTTTTAAAATAAAATCAAAAAAATACTAATGCAACTAAGGACCTTAAAGGTAAATTTGAGCCCAACTGGCTTGGACCATACATTATTACTGCTAAATTTGAATCAGGAGCATACAAATTATCTACCTTAGATGGTAAAGAACTTAAAGAACCCATGAATATTTTGCATCTTAAACGTTACTATGTATAAATTCAATCACTTCATCTTTGTATATATTTGTTTAAAATATTTCAAAATCACTATCTTGTATTTCTTTCAATTTATAAATTCAAAAACACCAAAAACATTCATAATCATCAAAATCTTCAAAACTATTTGTTATATTTATTTGTGGCACTTGTTAATTCTTTCAAAAATGATAAAAAAATCAAAATAGCAATATTCTTGACTCTTTCGAAACCAAAACAACATAAAGAAGAAAGAGAGAGTCAACATTCTCAAAACTTCTCAAAAATAGTATTTATATATATCTTCTTACAAATGTTGCAATTATATGTTTCAAATTATTTTGGATAAATTGGAATCCCTCACTTTCACATTCATAAAAATAAATATCTTGAATTTATCTGGCATGATTACTAATCTCTCTTATATCAAAGTCCACAAAATTCAATTAAATAAAGTTTGCGCATAGAGAATTGATCTTGTTATTTACTTAAACTAAGCACATATTTTCACAATAAAATGATTATATTTGTAATTTCCATGCTTTGCTACATAGTAGAAGTGGTTTCTTGAGCGAAAAGTTTCCCCTACTATCCTATCATGCACATGGTCTATAATATTTGAGAATTGGCAAAAGGACCAGCTCACCCCTACCCAGAATAAAAATCCCTTGCTCTACAGCTAATCTGAGCAAGTATCCCTAGTATAAAGAAAAAGCAAATTTCAAAAAAAAGAGAAAAAGAAAAAAATTATTTTTATTACAGCAATGTTTCAAGCATTATCTCAAAAATCAAACAAAAAATACAAAAGAAAAAGAAAAGAAAAGCAAAAGAAAGCAAAAGCAAAAGCAATAAAATCCCTTTCCCTACCCTTTGAAAAGAAAAGAAGGGTTGATGAGCTTGAATCCCTGGAATTCTCAATTATTTGAAAACTGTGAGGTAAGCCCCATAACAGGTGGTTTGTGCCCAACATGCTTGGCCTTGGGTAACTCCTAGCGTGGCGATATGTCTGTCACATTAGCGACCTTCTTTTGTACAGACCTATGTCTTCTTATGGATTAGCTAGCTCTTGATAATCCGACCTGCATAGTAGTCTAGTATGGTTATATGCATCACTTATTTGGTTTATTCAAATCACTTGTATCATAGTATCTTGCTCAAAACTGGTAAATGAACATAGCAATTGCACACACATTTGTATTTGAGAGATTTTGTGTATCATTATGATAAATCAAGATTGGAAATGAATTCACATATGCACATGGGATTCCTTATAAATCTAACTTTTGTCTTCAAAATACTTTGAAATATTCTTTGCACAAATTGTTTGGAATAATTCTTTTTCTTATTTCAAGTACAGTTGTTTTAGACAACTATATACATAATAGAAAAAAATCAAAATTTCTTTCAAACCATACAATCAAAAAAACATATATATATATTGTTGACTTTTGCGACGATGGTATAGTTCTAAAACCAAAATTAGAATTTTATGCCTAGCACAAGTCCTTCTCTTCATATTTTCTGTTTATCAAAAATCAACCATGCAATAAAACTATCTCTTTTTGGATTTTTGCGATGATGGTATAAGTCTATACCTACATATTCTATGCTTAGCGCAAATCATTGTAATAATTTTTATTCCCCATTTATTTAAAAACATAAAAAACATATGACTTAAATCATTCTGTTATACAATTATGCTTTACAAACAAACAAACACATTATCAATATTTCATGTCATTATGTCAACCTTCAATTTTGCAATGATGGTATAATTCCTAGGGAATTATCCAAAATTTTTATCACACTTAGGAATTTATGCCTAGCAAAAATCATTTTAACATTATTTCATGCATACTATTTTCATAAAAATCTGAAAAACAAACCATCATCACCATCATTTGCACCATTGCACCAAAGTCTTAAGACAGTCTCTTAAGCACTCTTTTACTTTTAACAATATTTCTATACTGGGATTAGCTTGACGACCGAGTGAGCGGTGACTCCATGAAATGGTCTATAATAGTGACAATGTCCTTTGAAATTATTGTTAGAAGTCTCTTTTTATCTTTTATCACATTACATCACAAACAACCAATTTGTTACATCAGATTATTTCATTTAAAATATTACAGCATGACATCAAAATCATAATATTTCCAACGACATAATTACATGAATCATCAAATCAAATCAATCAAACATAAAAGCATCATAAAAATACATAACACAAGTCATATGATTGAAAACATATCTCATCTCATATATATATCAACAGTATATATACATCATGTCAAAACTAGATTGGTATGCCACAATCTATACCTCGACATACTCAATCCTCTATCAAAAATAATAAAAACTATATATCAATCTGGACAATGTAGTACAATAGTCTAGCCTCAAGAACCCCTCGAGCTCTTAGCCTCATCTCCTCCCCTGCCCTGAGGTGGACGAGGTGGCCCCATCATAGTATGTGTAGTACTACGAGTCCTAGCTATCGATCGGGATGAAGTCCTCGATGACCCGATCCTGATCAGATCTATGATGTTAGCTGGTAGGGGTAGTCTATCCTCCTCTGGCACCATCTGATAGTATAATGTATGATAGAAAGTGATTTGGGCAATAGCCCATGCTAGCTCCCTAGTGCTCGCCCCTCCGCCTCATGCTCTGAGGTGTGCAATCTCATCTCTAAGCTGTGTCACCTCAGCTCGATGTCGTGCAGCCTCCTCCTGTAGGGTTTGCACCTGTGCCTGGAGACAGATCATCTCTGCTTGGAGAGTTGTTGACTCACTGCTCTCCCTAGTGTTGACACCCTTGCCCTTGTCGAGCGATGGTGGCCTCTCTCTCTATGGAGAAGGGGGTCTCTCCGCCCTCCTCTCTCGCTATCGTGGCCTCTACTACGCCTATGGCCTCCTTAGCTCTCTCTCACTATGACTCTGGGCTGCCTCCATAGCCGCTTGGTGTCGCCTCCCTATCCGACGCACAATTGTGTGTGTCAGACCCTGAGCCCCCATCATCCAAGGAGGGCATATGCCTACGTACTAGGCATCATAGCCATCGGCTACCCCTACGTTGTCCCCATCCACTGGCTAAATGGGGGCATCGTACGAGTCTTGACTCCAGAAGCGCTACATGTCTGGAGCCCCACTCACTGTGGTGTTATCTTGGATAGTCTAGGAAAACTCGTAATTCTTGAGAGATGGGATCCCCTGCTGTAGACCAAACTATCGTAAAACTCGGTCATAGCGGTGGAGCTCCACCTCTCCCCTCTCCATCCACAACCAACAAACTTTCTTGATGTGAGCTAACTCTTGTCCATCCTCGGCCCACCCTGGATGCTCCCTCCAAGGCCTCCAGGTGATCTGATCGAAGACAAGGTCATCCAACAGTCTTCGGGACATTGGTAGGTCAATCCATAGCTGTGACCCTCTTCGGAGCCACCAGTAGAAAACTCGGGGCCTCTCCCCATTAATCCCTATCAAAGGAAGCCCTATCGGCCTCTGCATTGCAATGTGCTCCCAGCACCAAACTTGTAGGAGCGATGTCATCACTAGACATCGATCGCCTTTGTACACGACCCCATGCAGGATCTTGTACAACCGACATAGCACAAAGCTGCCCTAAGCAAACCTGTAACCATGGTCTCGCATATCATAGATCACATCTACTAGCATCCATGGTACCCTGCACCCACTCTGGTGGCACAGCAGAAGTCCACCAACCACTCCAACCAAAACCTGTGTGAGTCTAGATGCCCCAGGCATTTGACATAGTGCCTCGATGTTAACTTTGCCCTTCTCCAGGGCAAAGCTTGGGTCACCACACAACCGCCCCATAGCATGGCCCTAATTGGCTATAGGAGTGATCAACCGTCCTTGTATGGGGATTCTCAGAATCCTCCATACATCCTCTAGTGTGGGAGTCATCTCCCCTGTCGATAGCCAAAAATAGGAAGAACCCGGATACCACCTCTCTGCTAGGGCTGTCAGTAGCCCCATGTCTGTAGACACTTGTGGCATCTCTACCACATGCTGTAAGCCAGCCTGTGCTAGCTGATCCCGCTTTGCCTATGTTAGAGCGGCCAAGTCATCTCTCAAACCTCCATATTTCCATTCTTTGCTCTTTAGCAAACTTCTCTGCAACATAAACAACAAACAATCATTAATAAAAAATCATTAATTAAAAATGTAAATTAAAAACAAGTTCAATTCAATCCAATGATGATATCATCCAATATTGGACGATATCGTCCCAAATTTGAGCATAATCGTCTTCAATTTTGCAAGGCAAAATCGTCCTTAATTTGACGAAATCGTCCCCCTTTCGCCAATTTTGCCCTTCGATGAAATTGGTGAACTTGAGACGATTTTGTCGAAATTAGGACGATTTCATCCCGACGACGTCGACGGCCCAAAAACGGCTGCGATGCTCAAAATTCATTTAAAATTTACCTAAAAAGCATGTAAATTCAACTTAAAATCATTCTAAGTTAAGTCTAGACTCTTACCCGTAGCCCGCGTCGGACCTCTGTTGATCTATGCGTCGTCTCCACCATTTTTGCTTGCAGAGCTCTAAAAACCAAAAAAATGAACAGTAAAAATGAATTAGGGTTTTACCCTATTTTTCTTAATTTTATTCAAAAACATAATTAAAAACATTTTAAATTTTTTTGCTTTTTCGCGTTTTTACCTCAAACATTCGATTTGGGTAAAAACATGGAGGGGGCACCATAGTAAGCTGTCGTATGATTCGACCAAGAATCATCGCCTAAAAATGGGAATATTTTTTGCTTTCTCGTAGATCGAGAAGAACTCATCTTTAACGCATTTTCTTCGAAAAATTCGCTAAAGAGGGGGCAAAATGTAGCACCCTAAAATTGGCGCAGTAAAACCTTAACAATTACATTCACTCCAGTAAATAATTTAAATTCAAATTTTAACCTCCCAAACCGCCCGTTAACCGCTAGGTAATCCATTTCCCCCTTTTTTGCACCATTTTTAGAGGTTGTTTTGACCATTTGATGATATCGTCGTCGATCAGACAATATTGCCCTAGATCTGACGATTTTGTCTAGGCTAGGGCATCCAGACGATCTTGTCCCTAAACTGATTTTGCACAATTAGCTTTTGTTCCAACGAGTCTCTAATCTGGGTAGAAGTGTGTCTGCCCCATTAGAGACCCTTCCCCGTTGGAGATCTCCCAAATAGGGATGATATCCAACCTCCTAAACTCCCTCCGAAGCCTATTTAATCCTAAGCCCTCCCCTTAGCACCCCCCTGGCTGATAATTCCTATAACCCAACTTCATACACGTTAAAGCATCTCAAATTCATATTTGCATTAGCTCTATACCAATTTTGTTGTAGGTACCTTAGTGTTTTTCAACCAAAGCAAGCTTACATTGTCGTGGACGATCCTGTTCAGATCAGAGGCGATCCTATCAAATCAGAGACGATTTCGTACCAATGCGAGATGATTTCGACTACAGTCAACATTGAGGCCAATCAGTGCCTGAAGTTTGCATTTCTCTATCTTTTCTCTGTTGTTTTATTTTGCAATTAGCAAGTTTATTCAGTATTTTATACTATTCTACATTTTGGAGTTCACCCATCTAGATCAAATGCATGATTAAATCATAATTATTATCTAATTAGCATAATTCATTCCTGTTTCTATTTTTAAGTTTCAGTTTAATATTGTTGCTGTCATTTTACACTGTTTCCCTCTGTTAGGATAGTTGCATTTTCTATATTTTGCACCTATTTCTCTGTTTGTAGGTCTCTAATGAATTCATCTGACGAATTCGTCAGATCTCAGACGATCTTGTCTGATTTTAGACGATCCTATCAAATCAGAGGCGATCCTGACTACTTCAAGAATCAGAATCTTCATCAGACATCCGAATCAGGTATTTTTCTTTTAACATTCTTCAATTTCTTTGTTTTTCTATCCTATTTTGTTTTTCTGTATTCATTTAATCTGCATCTTCATATAGAATAGCTTAGACGCATTTTGGCCAAACCTAGGACATGAATGCTTAAGGCTAAAAAGAACACATAAAACACATTCCCAACCTAGGCGTGGAAACTGCCATTGAATGTTTCCTGGTGAACCCACCATCCATCGAAAAATCACCAATAATACACCTCCCTTGAGATGCGGGACCTTCGCAAGGCCTCTCAGTTCGAGGTACCATGACATCCTTTTCACATCCCCCTTTCGGGCACGGATCCTATAGCCTAAAGGTAAGGGTGTGAAAAATTTGGATCGATACACTACTCTTGGGAAATTCTAACAAATGTGGGAATTGAAGAACTTTAAAGAAGACCAATAAAATTAGGTATTATTAAAAAAGAATAAGCTTGAGAAGTTGCAAATGAGACCCAATCAGTGCTAAATGTTTGGGGGAGGGAAAGATACTTCCCACCAAAGGTAAATGATGAATTTAGTTTCCTAGAATATACGAGGGTTAAATTCTCCCTTAAAGCAATGCCCAGTGTATAACCTAGGGCATGAACATAATTAAAAAAAATTCCTTCTTTAAGAAACTAAGTTAGACATTTATAGAGTAGATAGAATAAATACTTCAGTGTGTAATGAGGTAAATATGGTTGTTAGTGAGGCTATTGGAGCTTTAGGAGACCTAATTTATTTATGGGACAATTAGAGGATTGAAGGGTGACTAGTGGTGTGCAATAGGTGGTTTATTTCTATCCTTTATCATAACTTAATAACCAAATAAAACTAGTTGTTAATGAATGTCTATGCTCCAAGTATAGTTACAGGTCGAAGAAATATATTTGTAGACCTATGTCAATTAAGAAACACCTTTCAAGGAATCCCTTATATATTGGATGGGGATTTAAATTCCTTGCTTAATCCTCTAGAAGGTGGATCCCCATATCATGCAATAGGAATGCAATATTATTGAGACTTTGTAAACTCTAATGAGCTCATGGATATGGATTTGAGAAGATTTTAATTTACTTGGAGTAATTGATGTCTCAAGGACCAGTTAATTCAGGTCATATTAGATAGAGTTTTGGTTTCACAAGGACTTACTATCTTCGGTGATTCTATATTGAATGTTGTTCCTAAAATAGGATCAGATCATATTCTAATTATGTGGGAAATAAAATAGTTTAAGCCACAATCATACTATGATCCGATCCTATTGACTAATAGGTCTAGATAGGAAATACAATAGTTCTTTTATATTTGAGCTAATGTGGCTTAAACATGAGGACTTAGCTCTGAGAGTAGAGGAATGGTGTCAAAAGGATATTGTAGGTCCTAAAATAAGTCATATTTTAGGGAAGTTAAGATTCATTAAATAAAACTTGACAATCTAGAATAGAAAAATGTTCGAGAACCTTTTTCACAATAATATAGAAATCAAACATTAGCTAACTAACAAAGTTAGAGACTTTTTTAACTTAGAAGGGATTTTATAAGAGACAAAAGAAAATGAGAGGGATATTTTTTTTAGAATACCATAATATCTTAGCAAGTGAGGAGATCCATTGGTGTCAAAAATCCAAAATTCAATGGTTAAAGGAAGGGGATCAAAATATGAAATTCTTCCATGTCTTGACCCTTTGTCATCATAGTTGCAATAAGATTAAATAAGTTCTAAAGTAAGATGGATCCTTTACCAATATTCTTTATGAGATCATATCTGAAGTAGTGAACTATTTTGAAAAGCTTTTAGGACCTGTAGAGGAGGCAAATATTGTTGTGGTGGAAGAGATGCTCAATCACATTCCACAATTGATTAATCATAATCTAAATAAATACCTATTAAGACCATTTTCTAAAGAGGAAATCATTAAGGAAACCTTTGATTTAGGATGTGACAAAGCACTAGGACTAGATGGGTTTCCTATCATTTTCTTCTAAAACTTTTGGTATGTGATAGGCAATGATGTGGTGGAAGCCATCAATGAAGTCTAGATCTCTCATGTTATTCCTATAGATGTTAATTCCATATTTTTTGCCTCGATTTCAAATATTGTTGGTGCTATATATTTGAATAGTTTAGACTTGTTAATCTCTACAACACGATCTAAAATATTTTGATCAAAACTCTAGCTAATAGGCTTAAGGTTTTCCTTCCTTAAATTATTGATATTAATCAAGGAGGGTTTGTAAAAGGGCAACAAATGATGGTATCACAATGATTCATGAAGTCATCCACTCCATGGATAAAATCAAAAACATTGGTATGCTCCTACAATTAGACATGAATAAAGCCTATGATCATGTTTCTTAGACCTTCCTAGTCAAAGTGTTGCAAAGGTTTGGTTTCCATAAGAATTAAATAAATCTCATACTTAGTTGTATCTCTAGTGCCAATTTTGTTTTTATGTTAATGAATGGGGCAGTAGCAAGCTATTTCAATAGAAAAATTTGTTTATGCCAAGGTGACCCCCATCTCTATACTTTTTTATAATGATAGTGGAGGCCCTTGGAATAAGCCTTTCAATAGTAGTTCAGGAGGGTAATTTAGGAGGTTTTAAACCAACAACAATAGTGTATCCTATCTCTCATCAAAAATTTTTGATGACACTCTCATAGTTTTTTAATATTCTATTCCTCAAGTCCAAGTAATAAAATACATTTTGAATAGTTATGAGCAAGTAGTAGGGCAAAAGGGGAATTTAAATAAGAGTAAAGTATATTTCATTAATACCTTAGACAAGAAACAAAGAAGAATAACCCACATATTTGGTTGTGAAACCAAATTTCTCCCATCCTCTTACTTGGGGCTGCTCCACTTTTGAGGTAGAATAAAAGCTAACCTTTGGAATATTGTTCTAGAAAGGTTTGCCAAAATATTAACTAGATGGAGGGAGAAATTGTTGATCCAAGCCATAAAATATCAATTAGTCCAATCAACCTTATAAAATATTTTGATTTATTTCAAGGTAATTTTTAAAATTCCTGCAACAATAAGAAATAGGTTGGAACAGATCCAATGTACCTTCCTCTGGTCAGGTTCGAAAGATAAGAAAAGACTACCTATGATAGCCTAGGAACAAGTTTTATTTGAAAAGAAATATGGAGGGTTAGATTTTAAGCACTTGAAATTAATGAGAAGCCCTTATTGGGAAAATTTGATAAAAGTTTTTATAACATGACCATCTTCTCTAGGTTAAAATACTAAAAGAAAAGTATTTAAGAAATGGATTTGATTTCCTCAATTCTGAATAACTTTCTATAGGATCCTCTTTCTAGAATAGTTTAACTCAGTGTAAGGATATTCTCAAAAAATGCATTAGGTGGAGGATTGGGAATGGAGAGAAGGTAAAATTTTTGGAAGTCTATTGGTTGAAAAATTTCCCTTTGATGGTAGGTGTAGTCCTAAACTCCTTGAAACCAAGACTACTAGATACTTTTTGTCCTAGGTTTAAATATTTTTTAGTCTCAAGAGAAGGATGAACAAGATGGAAAAAATTAAGTTTGGAAGGCTTTTATGAGATACAAATAAAAGTTGTTGAGAGCTTGGATAACAATCTCCATGTCTATCCTTTAAACCCTTTAGGAGAATTAGAATCCTTTATTTAGAGTAAGGAAAGCAAAGGGTAGTATTCTATCAAGACTGGATGCTCTCTTCTAGATAGGGAAGGACCGAGTTGTTTCCTGGTATGGATAAACTATCTAATTCCTAAAATCTCACTTTTCTTTTGGTTAGTAGTTTAAAATAAAATTTTGACCATAGATAATATTTATAAAAGAGTTTTTAATATTGTTAACAGGTATCCTCTGTGTGAGAAAGCTAGTGAGATAGTTTATCATTTATTTCTTGAATGTAATTTTTCTTATAATGTGTTCTATCTTATCCTTAATAAGTTCTTAGTTTCTTGGGTCCTACCAAACAATTTAGCAGATGTCTACCTCTAGTGGACTTCTCCTTTCAGAAGTAATCATTTGGAATTCTTATGACAACTATGTTTCCCTCACTCCCTCTAGGGTTTGTGGCATGAATAAAATAACAAAATTTTCAAGGAGAAAAAATTGGAATTGACCTCTGTTACTTCTAGAATTAAAAGTATAATCTTGGAGAACCTTATGATAGTGAATCTTGAGTAAATTGTACAACAACAAGAGTTTCCAGTGTGTAAAGAATGGGGGATTGTAATATAAACAATGATTGTCTAGAGATGATGTGCAATGGAATCCCCTCCTCTAACAGGATCAAGCTCAACTTTGATGGAGTGGAAAAGGAAAATCTAGGTCTAGCTGGTGTAGGTGGTGTGGTGAGGAAAGTTGATGGAGAGATCATTCTAGCCTATGGAGACCCCTTTGGCTGTTAAACTAATAAATTTTCTAAGGCTAGAGATCTACTAGTAGAAACTCAACTCCTATTATAGTTGGAAGTAGAAAATGTGCTCATTGAAGGGGAATCTTTGAATATAATCAAAGCCTTGAAGGAAGGATAGGAATTGAGCTAGACTATTGTTGATATGATGTTGGAGAGCAGAATGTGTAGATACCAAAAATGTGTCATTTTTGTAATGCCCTAAAATAATTTTGATTACTTTTGTGTGTCCCAAATTTCCTCCCAAAACATTCGAATTCTCTAATTCTCTCATCAGTTTCATCAAATTCTTCTAAAATCCTTAAAATTCTTATTTTCTTATTTAATTTCCCTAAAAATCCTAACCCTAATCAAATCCCCTAAAAATCCTAAATCCTAATCAAATTTCCTAATCACCCTCTAAAATTTCTAAACCCTAATCAAATCCCCTAAATCATCCTCTAAAATCTCTAAACCCCAATTAAGCCCTAATCCCTAATTAATTTTCTTAATAAAAATCTTAATCATATCCCAAATCCCCAAATCCTCCTCAAATTCCCCATAATCCTAATTAACCCCTAATCTTCTAATTAAATCCCTAATTAAGTCCTAATAACCCCTATATCCCTAGTCAAATCCCCTCATCAAATCCTAAAATGAATTTTTAAATCCTAAACCAAATCCCCAAAATGTCCTAACCCTTTCCCAAATACCCACCAAATCTTCTAGAAAAGGTTCACATTAAGTCCTCATGTCTTCCTAAATCATCTTCCATCCTCCCATGCATTTTCCTAGAAATTAAAAATTTCCCTAATCCCAAAGTCAAAGCCTCATCAATCCCACATTAAAAGCCTAAAATTATTTTTAAATTCATATGGCATCCTTTTGAGAATTAAAACCCCCCCACACTATTCACGGTCCCCACTTCCCATGCAAATTAATGACACTTGGGTGGGTGAGATTTCACCTCATCCAAGGCCATTAATTTTGGAGGGTGCACAACCCTCCAAGAATAATCCTATAATTTTTTCTTGGTCTTGGAACCTTCCACTTGGCTACCACATCATGCCAACTCATCTCCATGTCACCACATCTTCTCCTTGCCTAAAATTTATAAATATCCCCTCTTTTTTAGAAGAATCCTTTGGAATTATATCAAAACTCTACCAAAATTTCTTTAGCCCTCCATTGTGCACTCACCCTCCATCCACAACTAGCCCTCCCTTTGCCCATTGCCCATCACCCATGAAAATGAACTCAATCCCTTCCATGCTTGTAACTCATTTTTAAAATTGTATGTAAAGAGAGTTAACTAATCAACAAAATATCATCAACGGTCCAACACATCATCCACAAGATATACAACAAGTTTCACCAACACCATAATAGTAGATACCCTAGTTGTATGGCCTTGAACAACCTAGAGTCACCACTTTCAGACTCCTAAATGATTTACAAAACTCACCATTGAGCCCTTATATGGTCATCAGCTAGAGGTAAATCCAGTAAAAACCTTAATGACAAACAAATCCAACAAGGTAAAATAGGTATATTTTAATATTTTGCAACACTTTTAGGTGCTTATGTTCATTTCATTTAGCATTTTAAAGTTTCTTGCTTGCATCCTTTAGATTGGGCCCAACCAAATTAGGAACACTTGGTGCTATTAACCTCTTTCTATTGGTTGTGTGTAGGTACTTTAGAGTTGTAGGCAGCTTAAAATGGTCAAGCTCACTTGAGACTACCAAAACCCATCCACATCTCATGTGTGACAAGGAGAAACCATTGCAAGCACCATTTGTTTTAATTTTTGTAAAATAGAGATACCCTCAATATTGAGGATCTCCTTTGTAAGACCCTAAAGGGAATCTTTGTAAAAGAAGAAAAAACTTGTAATAAAGATAATTTTTCATATATATCTGTTGAGCAAGGTGCAGCAATAGTATTGGCATTGTTGTCAACATAGTCAGATAGATCTGTTGATGCAGTGGACAGGAAGTTCAAAAGCTATTCAGATGCAGAAGACAGGAGTTCAAAGGTTATTCAGAGTATGTATAGTGATTTTCCAAGAAGACCGAAGTGGACCATATGCAAAAGATCAAAGAAAAATACAAGTAAGAAAAGTGTCGCAATATCGCGACATATACAACAGGCAAGAAAAACTGTCGCGATTTCGCGACATGTTGGAAGAGAGAAAAAGCAAGAAAAATTGTCACGATTTCGTGACATGTTTGAAGAGAAAAAGGCAAGTGGAAAAACTGTCATGATTTCATGAAATGTTGGAAGAGAAAAAGGCAATTGGAAAAACTATCGCGATTTCACAACATGTTGGAAAAAGAAAAAGGCAAGTGGAAAAACTATCGCAATTTCGTGACATGTTGGAAGAAAAAAAGGCAAGTGGAGAAACTGTCACGATTTCATGACATGTTGGAAGAGAAAAAGGCAAGTGGAAAAACTGTCGCGATTTCATGACATGTTGGAAGAAAAAGAGAAAGTAGGAAGAAGTGTCGTGATTTCACGACAAGTTCGAAGAAAGAGAACAAGTAAGAAAAGTGTCGCGATTTCACGACATGTCGCATTTTCATGACTAAAATAGGAGAGAGAAAGTAAGTTTGAAAAGTGTCATGATTTTGCGACATGTCGCATTTTCACGACTAAAATAGGAGAGAGAAATTAAGTTGGAAAAGTGTCACGATTTTGTGACATGTCACATTTTTGCGACTAAAATAGGAGAGAGAAAATAAGTTTGAAAAGTGTCACGATATCGTGACATGTCGCATTTTCATGACAAAAGAAAGAGAGGAAGCGTATGGAAGCAAAACTGTCATGATTTCGTGACAAAAGCATAAAGCAATACTTCAGAAGCAGAAGTGTCACAATTTCATGACAAAAGCAAAGAAGTAAAGTGCGGAAGCAGAAGGGTCACGATTTTGTGACAAAAGCAGAAAAGAAGACTTCGAAGGCAGAAGTGTCATGATTTTGCAACAAAAGCAAAGAAGTAAAGTACGAAAGCAGAAGTGTCACGATTTCATGACAAAAGCAAAAAAGAAGACTTTGAAGGTAGAAGTGTCGCAATTTCATGACAAAAGCAAAGAAGTAAAGTACGAAAGTAGAAGCGTTGCGATTTCACGACAAAAGTAGAGAAGAAGACTTCGAATATAGAAGTGTTGCGATTTCACAACAAAAGCTAAATCGAAGTCTATGGAAGCAGAAGTGTCGTGATATCGTGACAAAAGAATAGAGAAAGTGTACAGAGGCGAAAGTGTCGCGATATCGTGACATGTTGTATTTTCGTGGGCCAAAGCTAAGAGAAAGAGCAAGGAGAAAAAGTGTCGTGATATCGCGACATGTATTTTTGTGGTCCAATGCAAAGAGAAAGAGCAAGGATAAAAAGTGTCGTGATATCGCGACATGTAGCATTTTCGCGATCCAAAGCAAGGAGAAAGAGAGAGAAAGAAAAAGTTTCATGATATCACGACATGTTGTTTTTTCATGGTTAAGTTGAAGCCAATGAAGACCGATGCAACCGACTAAAATTAGGGTTTATAGTTGTTATGAAAGTCGACTAAGATTAGGGTTTACATCCGACAAAATATTAGGGTTTTCATCATGAAAATGTTGTTATAAAAGGAGGGTTGTTTGGAGAATTTAAAGATGTTGAAGTGTGCAAAGTTTGGTTGTAGTGCACAGAGAGCAAGTCATGTCGAATCGTGCTAAGTGCAAAATTCATAAAGAGAGCAGAGTGCACGAAAGGGAGAAGATGATTGTGAAGGTCGACTACAACGAAGCAGAGTGTGTGAAGTGATTGCGCAAAGAGAGCAGAGTGCGTAGAGAATGCAAAGGTGAAGAAGACCAGTCAAGGTCTTGCAAAAGCAAAGGTATCTTACTATTAAATCTATAGATTCAAATTGAAGTCTAGGTTGGTGCTTGGCATTAGGGGTTGGTGCTTCTTCCAGTGGTGCTAGTAAATCAGGGGTTGGTGCTCCTTTCTGTTGGTACAAATAAATTAGGGGTTAGTGCTCCTTCCAGTTGGTGCTGGTAAATTGATTGTAAAGTTGGTGCTTTGCAAAGGATGGATTTGGATGGTAGCCCAAGCAGTCAATTTTTGAGGAGTAGCCACATTGGTGAACCTCGTTAAATCTTGTGTTGTGTGATGCTCTTTTGTTATACTTGCTGTATCTAGTAATAAGTGTTAATTGCTGCAGTATTAAGAATTGTAAAGTTAAGTTTTAAGAGCTACACTGATTCACCCCCCCTCTTAGTGTCATTGTGAGACTAATAATTGGTATCAGATCCAAGTTCCTATACAAGCTTAACTAGCTAAGGTTATCTTGGAAGTAACACAATGGCAGGTGGTGAAGGCTTCTCATAAAACAAAGCACCATTGTTTGATAGATCTAATTAAGTATTCTAGAGAATCAAGATGCAAACATATCTTTGTGCTTTGGGATATGACATCTAGGATTCAGTAGTTAGTGGATACACAATACCCATCACTCCTCCAAAAGAGGTTGATGAAAAGAAACTGTTTAAAAATAACTCAAAAGCAAAGAATGCTCTCATGTGCGGATTAGTAGATAGTGAACTAGTAAAGATCATGAGTTTTACAATGGCAAAAGAGATATGGGACAAATTAAGGAGTATTCATAAAGGAGATGATAAGATCAAGGAGGCCAAGTTACAGACACATCGAGCTTAGTTCGAAGCATTAAAGATGAATTACGATGAGAAAATTAAGGCATATATGCTGAGAGTTAATGGAATCATTAATGCGATCAGAGGACTCAGTGAGGATATCAAAGACTCTGCCGTCGTGAAAAAGGTATTAAGATATCTTCTTCAAAGGTTTGATTTTAAAGTATCAACGATAGAAGAAGCTAAAAATATAAATTATTTTAGTATAGATGATATGTATGGTTCTTTGACTGCATATGAGATGAGGATAGGAAGATCTAAACCCACAGATAGAAAAGCGGATTTTAAAGCCCTTAAAGATAAAAATGCAACACAAAATTTTGAGGAAGAAGAGACATCAGATGAAATGGAAGCAAACTTTGTTAGAAAACTAAAAATAGGAAAAGGAAAATACAGAGGAAAGCTTCCGCTTAAATGTTTCAACTGTGGAGGTGTTGGGCATTTTGTGACTAAATGTCCACTTAAAGAGAAGAACAAAAATGATGAAGGATCGCACCAAGAAAGAAGTGACTGGAAGAAGAAAATGAATTTTAGAAAAGGCAACTTCAAGAAGAAAAGTTTCATCTCTAGGAATGCCAGTTCATCAGAAGACAGCTCCAGTGAGGATTCTAAAGAGGAAACAGGTGAAGCTCTTTTCATGGCATTTGAAGAAGTAAAATCATAAAAGGAAGGAGTGAACTCTAAAGTATGTGGTGAAAACCTTGAGGCTGAAGTAGATCTAGAAGGTGAGTTGATCTCTACACTTGAAGAGTGGAGGATAGAAAGGAAAAAAAATAAGAAAATTTCAAAAAAGCTTGAGGATGCAAATGAAATCATAACCAGTTTGAAAGTACAGATAGAAGAATCCAAGAAAATCTTCGAAGATCTCAAAGTGCAAATAACCATGAAAATAGACTAATGCAGCAAGCTAGAAGAAGATATTGTTGGTTTAAGAATGTAGCTAGAAGAGATGAATAAGAAAATTAGTTGTTATCACAAACGTGAAGAAAGCTCTATGAAGCTGGATAAGATCATAAATGACCAAATGCCTGCAGGCATAAAATTTGGTCTGGGTTTCATCGAAGGAGAATCATCAAATGGATCAAAGGCCAGAAATGTAGAATCCATAAAGAATGAAGATAAGAAACAAGTTGATCAAGGAAAAACATCTCATGCAAAAGAAAGCAATAATGCCAGGCACGAAAGGAAAATTGACAATGATGGATTCACCAATGTCACAAATCAAAGAAGAAGAAGACCTATGGCTCCTACGGTAACATGGCAAAGACCATCACCCAGGTTCAATTATCCCTTTTATGGTTTCTATTTTAAATGCAATGGCTATGGACATAAAATATCAGACTGCAAATATAATGTAAGACCAAGGAATTTCACTAGTAGAAATGCTTTTTCTCCTCTGATGAATTATACAGTAGAATGTTATAACTGTCATAATTTTGGGCACATTGCAAGAAAATGTAGAAGTACATTTGCATCAAATCAATTTCAGGAAAGAAAATTTCAACCAAATAGGATGAGACAAAATAGAAAACTTCTCGAAAAACATGCACAAGCTATTGATAAGGGAAAGGCAAAACAAGAACCCAAAACTACTATCAAAATGGAGTGGAAAGGAAAAGAGCGACTTAAGGAAGAAAATGAATCCTTAATCGTACAAACAACATTTAAAACATAGAATAAATATGTACCATGGATACTTGATAGTGGATGCTCCAATCATATGACAGGTGACAAACAAAAATTTGAGAAGTTACAGAAATATGAAGGTGGTTCAGTAAAGTTTGGAAATAATGATGGAGCTAAGATAGTTGGCAAAGGTTCAGTTAAAATTAGTGAAGAAAATATTAAGTTAGAAGAAGTCTTGTTTGTGGATGGTTTGAAACATAACTTGTTGAGTGTAAGTTAGATTTGTGATAAAGGTCATGAAGTAGTTTTTATGAAGCAGGGTTGTGAAGTCAGAAAAACAAACAGTGGAAAATTGATAGCAACTGGATCAAGGACATCCGGCAACCTGTACACGCTCTCAGAGACTTCAAAAGGAGCTTTTTTTATTGGACAAGAAGAAGAAAATTGGTTGTGGCACAAGAGACTCGGTCATATCAGTTTTGATAATCTAGTAAAAATCACCTCAAAAAAGGCAGTGAGAGATATTCCCACCATCAGCAAACTTGCAAACAATATTTGTGCTTCATGCCAAAAGGGGAAGCAAACTAGAGTCACATTCAAAACAAAAGAGTACTACACAAGAAAACCTTTGGAACTAATACACACTGATTTATGTGGACCCATGAGAACACAAAGCATGAATGGTGACAAATATTTTATGTTGTGCATTGATGATTATTCCGAATGACATGGATATTTTTCTTGAAGCATAAATCGAAGCTCTTGATATGTTCAAGATTTTCAAAAACCATGTTGAGAATGAAACAGGAAAGAGGATCAAATGTTAAAGATCAAATAGAGGAGGAGAATTCATTTCGAGAGGATTTTACGAGTACTGTGAAAAATACGGTATTAGGATACGATTTTCAGCGGCTAGGACACCTCGACGAGAATGGAGTGGTAGAAAGAAAGAACAGAGACAGTGCAGGAAATGGCACGGACTATGTTGGCTGAAAGCAGAGTAGCAGACAGATTTTGGAAATAAGCAGTCCATATTGCGATGTATATCCAAAATAGGTACATGCTGAGAACACATGAAAGCAAAACTCCTTATGGGTTGTGGTTCGGTAAAAGGGCAACAACAAAATACCTCAAAATTTTTGGCAGCAAGTGCTACATCAAAAGAACTGAAGATAATCTTGGTAAGTTTGAAGATAGAGCAGATGAAGGTATTTTTGTTTGTTATTCGTCAAAAAGCAAAGCTTACAAATGCTACAACAAGAGGCTAAAAAAAATTGTGGACAGTGCCGATGTTAAATTTGATGAAGGTAGAGAATGAGTAATTAGCTATGAAACAAACTACCCAATTCATGAAGAGGTTATTGAAGGAGATGAGGAAAATGAAATAGACAAGATACAAAAAATTGACTCAGATAATTTAAGTTGTGATTCATAAGTGGAAGAAAATAAGAAATTCAAAACAGGCAGCTAGCAGAAAAATCATCCCAGAGAGCAAATAATTGGAGACCCCAAAGTTGGTGTTCAGACAAGAAGAAGAGTAGTAAGTAACTACTCTCTATTATCTAGCATTGAGCCCAAAAATGTTGATGATGCAAGCAAAGATGAAAGTTGGATGAAGGAAATAAATGAAGAATTAGATCAGATCAAGAAAAACAAAACTTGGGAGTTAGTACCTAGACTTGCAAATAAAAATATAATCGGGACTAAATGGATTTTTCGAAACAAATTGAATGAAGACGAACAGGTAGTCAGAAATAAAGCAAGACTGGTATGTAAGGGTTATGCACAAGTTGAAGGTATTGACTTTGAGGAAACTTTTGCACTAGTAGCTAGACTAGAGGCAATTAGATGTTTTTGGCTTTAGCAGTCTACAAGAATTTCAAAGTTTATCAAATGGATGTGAAATCAGCATTTTCGAATGGGAAACTTGAAGAAGAGGTTTATATTGAGCAACCAGATGGTTTCCAACTTGGTGATGATCCCAAATTTTTTTGCAAGTTGAAGAAAGCATTATATGGCTTAAAACAGGCACCCCGAGCATGGTATGCAAGGCTAGACAACTATCTCACCCAACAAAGGTTTAAGAAAGGTATGGTGGATAGTAATTTGTATGTCAAAATATAAAATGGGCATCTTATTGTTCTTGTTGTATATGTAGATGATATCATATTTGGTAGCAGCAAAGATGATTCTTGTAAAGATTTAGCAAATAAGATGCAGAAATAATTTGAAATGTCAATTATTGGTGAACTTTCGTATTTCCTTGGGTTGCAAGTTAATCAAAATAAGAAGGGGATATTTATTTCTCAAGTTAAATATGTGAAAAAGATGTTTAAAAAGTTCACAATGGAGGATTGTAAGCCAGTTAGCACTCCCATGACAACACGTTGCAAGTTGAGCAAGGATGACAAATCTCCACCTGTTGATCAAACCATGTACAAATTTATGATTGGAAGCTTACTGTATCTGACAGCTACCAGACTAAATATTTTGCAGGCAATATGCATGGTAGCACGATTTCAAGCTAATCCCAAGGAGACTCATGTGACAACAGTGAAAAGGATTCTTCGATACCTCAAGGGTATTATGGAATATGGGTTATGGTATCCAAAAGGTAAAGACTTCACCCTTATTTCATTTTTAGATGTAGATTGGGCAGGATGTGTAGATGACATAAAGAGTACCAGTGGAGGTGCATTCTATCTTGGAGACAGATTGGTCATGTGGCATAGTAAGAAACAAGAGTCAGTTTCTTTATCGATAGTAGAGGTAGAATATATGATAGTGACAACATGTTGTACGTAGGTATTGTGGATGAAAAAAACCCTGAAAGATCTTGGTATTAACTTTAGTGAGCCAATATCAGTTAAGTGTGATAACACCAGTGCCATTAACATCTCCAATAATCTGGTTATGCATTCACACACAAAACACATTGCTATCAAGTATCATTTTTTGAAGGAGAAAGTTGTAGAAGGTGAGGTTAAGTTGGATTTTGTTCCAACTACAGAGCAAGTAGCAGATATCTTCACAAAACCATTGCCCAAGGAAAATTTTGAGTACCTTCACAATAAATTGGGAGTGATCACACTTCCCAAGAATTGACTAGCTACAGGGATCACATTCTCGGGGGGGAGCATTTAAGTATTTGATTATCTTTTTGCTCATGTTCATGATTTTTTCTAAGTGTAATAAATTGTGCCTAAGAATGTTGTGCATGGACTCAGGGGGAGTCTGCAGTAGCCCTTTGGTATTATTGTCAAAGGGAGAGAAGAGTTACAAGAAATTGCACGTGTTGCCGACAATTCCAAAGGGGGAGATTTTTGAGCAAGGTGCAACACTAGTATTGTCATTGTTGTCAACACAGTCAGATAGATCTGTTGATGCAGTGGATAGGAAGTTCAAAAGCTATTCAGATGCAGAAGACAGGAGTTCAAAGGTTATTCAAAGTATGTACAGTGATTTTCCAAGAATACCGAAGTGGCCCATATGCAAAAGATCAAAGAAAAATACAAGAAAAGTGTCACGATATCGCGACATATACAACAGGCAAGAAAAACTGTCATGATTTCGCGACATGTTGGAAGAGAGAGAAAAAGCAGGAAAAGCTGTCATGATTTTGCGACATGTTGGAAGACAAAAAGGCAAGTGGAAAAACTGTCACGATTTCACGACATGTTGGAAGAGAAAAAGGCAATTGGAAAAACTGTCACGATTTCGTGACATGTTGGAAGAAGAAAAAGGCAAGTGGAAAAACTGTCGCGATTTCGTGACATGTTGGAAGAAAAAAAGGCAAGTGGAAAAACTGTCACAATTTCGTGACATGTTGGAAGATAAAAAGGCAAGTGGAAAAACTGTCACAATTTCGTGACATGTTGGAAGATAAAAAGGCAAGTGGAAAAACTGTCGTGATTTCATGACATGTTGGAAGAAAAAGAGAAAGCAAGAAGAAGTGTCATGATTTCGTGACAATTTCGAAGAAAGAGAACAAGTAAGAAAAGTGTCACGATTTTATGACATGTAGCATTTTCATGGTCCAAAGCAAGGAGAAAGAGAGAGAAAGAAAAAGTGTCGCGATATCACGACATGTTGTTTTTTCGCGGTTAAGTTGAAGCTAACGAAGATTGATGACAACCAACTAAAATTAGGGTTTACAGTTGTTATGAAAGCCGACTAAGATTAGGGTTTACAATCAACTAAAGATTAGGGTTTTCATCATGAAAATGTTGTTATAAAAGGAGGGTTGTTTGGAGAATTTAAAGATGTTGAAGTGTGCGAAGTTTGGTTGTAGTGCGCAGAGAGCAAGTCATGTCGAATTGTGCTAAGTGCAAAATTCATAAAGAGAGCAAAGTGCATGAAAGGGAGAAGATGATCATGAAGGTCAACTACAACGAAGCAGAGTGTGCGAAGTGATTGCGTAGAGAGAGTAGAGTGCGCAAAAAATGCAAAGGTGAAGAAGACTAGTCAAGGTCTTGCAAAAGCAAAGGTATCTTACTGTTAAATCTATAGATTCAAATTGAAGTCCAGGTTGGTGCTTGGCATTAGGGGTTGGTGCTCCTTCCGATTGGTCTTTGGTAAATTAGGGGTTGGTGCTCCTTTCTGTTGGTACAGATAAATTAGGGGTTGGTGCTCCTTCCAGTGGGTGCTGGTAAATTGATTATAAAGTTGGTGCTTTGCAAAGGCTATATTTGGATGGTAGTCCAAGCAGTCAATTTTTGAGGAGTAGCCACATTGGTGAACCTTGTTAAATCTTGTGTTGTGTGATGCTCTTTTGTTATCCTTGTTGTATCTAGTAATAAGTGTTAATTGTTGTAGTATTAAGAACTGTAAATTTAAGTTTTAAGAGCTACACTGATTCACCCCCCTCTTAGTGTCATTGTGAGACTAACAATATCAATCATACATTTTTATTGTTATATAAATGCCGATCATGGTGGGACCCTTCCCTTGACCACACCTTGATATTTCTTATTTTATTTTAGGTAGTGGTATTAATCACATTATTGTTGTATTTCATTTTGGTATGTCTTATGTAGGTCCTTTTAATAAATTTGTTGCTCTCTATCTATTTTATAGGTTTAATATACTCTCAAGATCATCTAAATGCAAATTAGACTGAGGCTCATCCAACAATTTTCTTGTTCATATTACAATCTCCACTATTTGACCATCAGATGATCATTGGAATTAACCACCAGAGAACCACATGATCTCCAGCATGGCTTGCTACTATTTATGGCTACATCCCTCTGGCTCTTTTCTATCACCTAGCTCTTTTTTTTCATCTATTTTCCTATTTTTAGATTACCTCTTGGTTTTGGTAGCTTCTAATAGGAAAGTGCCATCTTATTTATTTTCTTCTAACCACAAAATAACTTTTACTATTCTTGTTTTATGTTGTTTTACAAAGGAGAGTTCCTAAGAAGTGCCTTTGGAGAAACCTAAGGCAACAACCACCAGATACAACTATTGAAACTCCTACCTGAGAGCATCATCCAAAGGTTAGATGGTCTTGATTGGAGACTGTCTAAGGTCTAGATAGTCATAGTTTTAGAGATTGTGTGTTGCATAATCAAACCTGCATACTCTGACAACCTCTAGGAATAGTGTAGGCATACAAGTCAAAGACTTCTTTTTTATCTCTATAGCATGAATCATCATCACATATTTTGCTTTTTTATCATAGTTATCTTCAATTTTCATACCCTAATTCTCTTTCCATATCTTAGTTTAGTCATTCAAACCTTCAACATTAGCATAGTGGTCCTTTATTTAGCTTATTTGCTTCTTAAAAGTCCTTTAGCATAGTAGTCTTTATTTATTCTAGTTTTATTGCTTGCCCTCTCTTAGCTTAGTTGGTTTTCATTCCGTAGGTGCATTTTTCATCTCTTAGCTTAGGTGTTCTCCTATTCCTTATAGCTTAGTGTTTTGCTTCCCTTAAAATAGTTATTTTATTCTTCATAGTATAGTACCCTTTGCTTCCTTATAATAGGTGCTTTCTATTTTCCTAGCATAGTTCTCTTCTTTTAGCATAGTTGGGCTTCCTCCTCTTAGATTAGTCTCTTCTTATCTTCTCCACCTTAGTTTAAATCCTTTTAGAATATGTTACCTTTTGGTTTCGTAGATTAGTTTATATTTTTATTTGCATAGAATAATTTGTCTTTTTATTTTCTTAGAGTAGTTTGTATTTTTAATTCCATAATATACCTTGTCCTTTCATGCTCATAGATTAGTTTGTCTTATTTTTTTGATCGGTTAAGGATATTAACAATTATATAACAAGCAAGTTTTGACAGGGACCCAAAACCTGAATACAAAATGGCATCAGATGCCATAAGGAAAGAAAAATAGAGAAAAGTAGAAAAAATAGAATTACAAACATAAAGGCTATCCTCAGCTGTCACTTAGAAGAGGGAGACAAGGTCAAAAGACCCAAAACCACTAAAACCATAACAAAAACCTCTAGAGACCAGAATAGAAAAAATCCCATAGGAAGGAGAACAATTAGGTCTCAGTGCCAAGGATGGCAGTGAGATCATGGAGGCCACCAACAATAGTATCCATATCTGAACCAATATATTTAGCAGGGATGTCCTCAGACTTGACTATCACCTTCCTAGCATTTGCAGCAGGCACACTTTCCACACCTTCAGTGAATGATTTTCTAAAAAAGTATTGATTGAGAGCATTACGTAAATCAATTAACTGAACAATGTTGTTTGTGATATATGTTAGAGTTACTATGTTAGTAACTATGATTATTACCTCATTTAGGTAATATTTAAGTTTCACCTAGGTAGATATAATTTACAACATGGTAAAAAGTAATTTCTTACTTTTTACCACTAGTAGTTACTATTACCAGTTACCTTGGTTAGTAGTCTACCTTATCGTAATTTCCCTTTGGATGGCAGATAGGTTAGTTGTTAGCGTAGACATAGCATCTATTGTTAAATAATATATTTTGTAACCTACTTAATCCTATAGCTATCCTATGCTATAGTTGATGACATTAATCAATTATTAATTCTTGTCTTACCTCTTGTAACATTGGTATCATCGCAGTCGGGTGGCCTAATACGAGCTCTGCTCGTTCCACTCGACCTGGACCTGGCATGATCTTTGAGGGTCCTACTGGCCCTCAGGACCTACACAAATATTAAGGTAGATCCTTGGTAGTAGGGCCCGTAGGCCCATATCATCGGGTGACTAGACGAGGAGAGGGCCCATAGGCCCAAGGTCACTGGGCGACCATGGGAGCAGGCCCACAGACCCCGACAGTTCTGACAACACTCTACTGTCCAACCTATCGAGCCTGATAGGCGGCCAGAGCCCACATCACATGGTCCAGATCATGAGGGCAAGAGGCCCTCTGATTATCGACAGTCGCTAGTGCTGGTTGCTGTCCCCGTGGGTCCAGCACATAGTCGGGAGGGCAGGCGTGCCCTCCTAGGTAGATATCGGACCCACACCTGAGGGTAGGAGCACCCTCGGGTCTGACCCCCACTGACAAGGAACATCCCTGTCAGACCACAACTAATAGGGAACATCCCTATCAGATCCCAGGTGATCGGGATCTGAGAGGGCAGGCACACCCTCTAATCCTTGATGACCGACAGCCAGATCTGATGATCGGGATATGAGAGGGCAGGTGCACCCTTCGATCCTCGATGATCGATGGCCAGAGACCCTACAAACTACGGACCATCCCAGGCACAAATATCGAGGAAAATTGTAGCTGGGACCCATGCATGCTTGGGCACAGATCCCAAGGCACTGACTTAGACCTCCCACTAGATAGGACATGTGGTAGGCTGATGCAACCTCAAGCATAGATCTCAAGGTGCTGACATGGCACAGCCACTAGACTCAACCTGGATCAGACACGTGGTGAATAGCCACTAACCTTGGCATGCACCCCGAGGTGCTGACTAGACTGGACCAGACACAACACGTGGCAGAAAGCCATAGGACGACGATGAACACGTGGACCAAAGACCTGGACAAGATGTAGATAGACACATGGGTGACATGTGGCGTACTGGCCACGTGCCACCTGACTCGATCTGGCCATGCCACAGGGGGCGGCATGACTGCCCGAAGGCAGTCACTAACCTAAGGGCTTTAAAGCCCTTTTATACCCCTGAATTTCACCCGTGCGGGTGATGTGGGATAAATCCCATAGTTTTCCTTGCCCGCGCAAGGAGTGAAGGGAAAGGGAACATGCTTCCCTTCCCTTCATGTCGGCCCAGCTAGCCCCACCGGCGGAGGGGCCAGCGCTAAGGCGCTGCCCGATGGGAGGTCGCGAGTTCGACTCCCGTTGGGGGAAAAAATATTTTTTGCCACGAGGAGCCCGCCGCACGAAATAAACTAAAGGTAAAAAAAAAAAAAAAAATTAATTTTTTTGTAAATTTTTTTATTTTTAATCATTTTTTTTAATAATTTAATATCTTTTGTCTAAAATCAATTTTTTTTAAATTACATTGATTTTTTACAAAATTAAATTTTATTATTAATTAAATAATGATTAGATTTATTAAAATTTTGCATTAAAATAGAAGATTAAGGATTTTTTTTGCAAACAAATCAAGAAGAGCTTTTGTTTTCTCCACGAGGGGATATAAGACATAGAAGAGCATTTTTTTTGCAAATAAGAAAACCCTAAACTCTTCTCAACCTTGTTAATTTAGCATACAATAAAGGTTCAAACATGAATTCTTTTTTGCCAAATTGTAACACAGGGAGACCCATTTTTTTGTAAAAATTCAAAGGCAAAGTGTGCATTTGTTTTCTCCAAGGGGGGATATAAGACATAAAATTGCACATTCTTTTTTTGCAAAAATTTGAGAAGTAATTGTAACCTTTGGTCCATCAAAAACTAAGTCGTGTGTCGACTAGTTCGGAAGCCTTCCAAATGCGGGTCGTGTGTCGACTTGTCTTGGAAGGAGTGCTCAAAATTGTTAATTTTGCAAAATACAGGGAGAAGACAACATTGTCCTTCTTTTGCAAAATTGGAAAACAAAGTAGGAGACATAAAAATATCATTTTTTGCACAACACAAAACACACATTTTGTTGCAAAAATTAAAAAGGTGCATTTTCGATTTTACTCGACACCTTTATTGGCAAATTAGGTGCATTTTCGGTAGCATCCGACACCTAGGTGATAAGAATTTTGTGGGCATTCTTGTTTGATTATTGCATTATTTCTTTTGCAATTATAAGTCATAGAATCAAGAACACACTAAACCCCAAAATTTCACAAATTTGTGTAAATCCTTGCATAGATTTAAAAGCCAAAATTACTTGATATTCTCTCCTAAATCAACAAAACCCCTAATTCACTCTTATTTGTTTGGCTTAATTTCCTCAAACTTTTCATCCTTCTTGAAGGGAGTTAAGGCAGGTGCCATTAAATATCTGTTTGAGTGAATTATATTTTGGTACTCTTTTAGGGTAATCAAAAGAAAGAACAAGTTTTTGAAAATAAGGAACCTTCAAAGTTGCAATCCTTTGCACTAAGGGGGGATAATTCCTTTCTTCCTTCAAACATAGATTTTGATAAGAGGGAAATAAAACTTGTAAAGGCAATCAGAAAAGTCCAAGTCATCAACCTTTTCTTTTAGACTTCATAATAGCAATCATGCTTGAAGTACTTACAATAAGAAAGGACAAATTGGTGAACTTTTTTGATCAAATTGCCTAGAAAGCATAGTTTTGCACAAATTGTAAAAATGAAAACCATGACACCATTCAGTGTTGGTTTCAAAACAAGCAAAACTAAAATGGCAAAGGCACATCACATAAGCCATCTTTCTCGTGAAGTGTCTCATATTGATTCTATTTCTGGTTCAAAGATAGCACAAGGAGTGCTAAATTGCTACAAACAATTTTGTAGAGGGAAAACACATGTGTCCCTTGGGCAAAAGCACCATTTTCTCTCACTCTTCTTTTAGGCTTCATAAATAGCATAAGTTTTTTGTTTGAAGACCTTGCAATAAGGGGTGCTTGTACCTCTTTTAGGCTTCATAAATAGCAAATTCTAGGTGTTTGAAGTACTTGTAACAAGAGGAGCGATTTTTTGTGGTGTACAATTGTCTAGGAGGCAATATTTGTAAAATCCTTCACAACACTCTTGAGTTGCACACTTTTTGCAATTGAGGGGGGATATCCATTTCTTTTCTTCACTGATTTTTGTAAATAGGGAAGATGACTTATAAGGGTGCATTTTCGGCTTTGACCGACACCTTAGTCACACTTCCTTCAGAAATTAATTACACTATGTTTTGCAACAAGAAGGGGGGAACTTATAAGGGTGCATTTTTGGCAGCGACCGACACCTTAGCTACCTTATCTTTTGCAAATTCATATTGTAAATGAATGAACCTTGTATGAAGTGATCTATTCTACTACACCTAGCGATTGCAGCGGCTGGTTACCCATGCAAATCGGTTGGATGATGTGATTACCATAAGGACATTCGTTGGCATGAAGACAAAGTGAGGAATGACCCACTTTTTGCTTAGGAGCAGCCAGAGAACTGTGATAGAGCAAAGAACCAGCAGATCAACATCTTCTTCACTGTATTGGGGCAGTTATATACTTCACCCAAATATTGTTGTATAGAGGGATATGTATGTATTACCCAAATAATGTAATAAGGGGGGATGTTAGAGTTACTATGTTAGTAACTATGATTATTACCTCATTTAGGTAATATTTAAGTTTCACCTAGGTAGATATAATTTACCACATGGTAAAAAGTAATTTCTTACTTTTTACCACTAGTAGTTACTATTACCAGTTACCTTGGTTAGTAGTCTACCTTACCGTCATTTCCCTTTGGACGACAGATAGGTTAGTTGTTAGCGTAGACATAGGATCTATTGTTAAATAATCTATTTTGTAACCTACTTAATCCTATAGCTATCCTATGCTATAGTTGATGACATTAATCAATTATTAATTCTTGTCTTACCTCTTGTAACAATATATTTGATGATATAAGTCTGCAAGCAGGGATCAAGGTTGTCCTTAGTCTCCTCATCAGAGTCAATGACCAACGATTCTTTCTGTTTAGCCTTATTTTTTATATGCGCAAAGGAACAAAGATTTTTTTTTTTAGGTTCAGGCTCAGGCTCACTAACAGGTTCAGGAGAAGCACTTCTTGGCATTTTCTTTAGTTTCTTGAAATTTTCAATGATCTGCTATTTTTTGGTAGACAACCTCAAAGCACTAGAGGACTGAGGCATGGTTTGGGAAGAGCTGGGTTTCAAAGGGCTCTATTTGGGTTTTGGGGGAGGACTCAAAATAATGCCTTCAGGGCAATGAATTAACCAATGTTTGTAAAGGACATTGAAAAGGCCACGGTGCGAAGGAAGCTCAGACCCATTTTTTTCCTTAGCATTCTCAATAGTATGGCTAACAGAATTGAATAAAAACTAAGGAATATTAATAGGTCTAACCTCCCAAAAGTGATTAAAAAAGGAAAAGTGAAAACTACACAAAGGCTTATCTGGGTCATCCACTATTACATATTCCATGATAGGTTTGAGGACACTCCCCCATAGAAAAGGTAGCTCATCATGTCGCATTCCTAAATGGGCTCTTCTACCGAGTTCCTTATCAGTGACATCCTTCAGTTCAACGTCCCAATTGTGCTTCTCCCTCTTGATAGATCTCCCTTTAGGTTGTTGCCCAGTCATATCAACAAGTATTTTTATGTCAAGAACATAGGTCTTATTGTGAATAGTAATAGTCCCTTCATCCCACATCTCCATGAAATCCAAAGTAATCTCAGGGTCCTCCCCTTCAAATTTTTGAAAAATGGAAGGAAATTTCTACCAACAAGGATTCCCTCAGCAATGGAATCCATGCAAAGCTTGGATGACTCCACAAAAGTATTCATGATGCCCATACAAAGTGAGCCCGACACTCGGAGAGACTTATGAGTAGAAAGGAACTGGAATTGAATTAGGACTTGGGCATTATAAAAAGAAATGGTGAGGAGAGTGATAATAACAACAACCTTCCAGAGAATTCGATACTCATACCACATATAAGAACAACATATTCCAAGGTGAACTGGGTGGACAAGATAAATCCAATCACCAAAATGAATCATGTGGAAATATAAAATGAGATCCCATAAAAAGGAAAAAGCAAAGATGTACACCAAAAAATGAGGAGAGTCACATGGAAGGGTAGTGACGTGGATGGAGGAGGTGGAAAGGTGGAAAAGGGTTGAGAGTGGAAGTATGGGAAAAATGGAATAATTGAGATGAGTGCAACCAACAATGGTAATTCCAGGCGAGACGAATAATCAAAAATTGAAATGAATGAAAATGGCTAAAAATCTACCTTGAATGAAGGAAAATCGACATCCAAGGTTGACATGACTAAAAGACACATGAAGCCCGAGACTCAAGCAAGCATTGGGACAATAGAAAAGGAAAATAGGACACTCAGACAAGAAAATAGGACACTCAAGCATGAGAATCTTCTTGAAGAAGGCTGACTTGCTCCACATCAGTAGAACTAGGATTTGATGTCGAAGATTCTTTGTCAATGACTTGAACTAAGAACTGAGGGGGATCAGTGGTCCAGGTCATCAACTCATTGATAGTGGTGCCAAAATTTGCTAAGGCATCAACAACTTTATTGTTTTCTCTAAAAGTATGCTGAAATATTATGTCTTGAAATTCTCTGCTAAGAATTATGGCTTCTTCTATGCAGTTTCTTACTTTCCACGAGGGGATTTTGGAATTTTTGAGGTAATTAATAGTGGTCAGAGAATCACCTTCAACCAAAATTCTATTGGTGACACCTTTAGCCAATACCAAGCCACACCAAAGATCCCGAGCTTTAGCAACTTGATTTGATTGGATCCCAAGAAATTCAGCATAAGTGAGTATGACCTTGCCTTGATTGTTTCTAAGGACACCACCTACTCCTGAACTATCAGGGTTACTCTTTGCAGCACCATAAAAATTCAGCTAAAGCCATCCTTAAGGAGGAGTAATCCAAGTAGTAAGAGTTCTTTTGGATGTAGGAGGTGGGCAATAGTTAGTCATGATAGGGAAATTGAGAGCATTCCTAATAGAGACTTCAAAGGTGGAAGGAGGCTAGGAAGGTAAGGGGCAAAGGGCAACATTTTCAATAGCAAAAGAGAGTGTTTTATTGAAAACAAAATCAAAGCTTTGGCAAGAATTAGAAAACACTCTTCGATTTCTTTCTAACCAAATCTACCACAAGAAATGATGAAGATAAAATTACCACAAAGTTTTGAGGTGAAGGTTCCTAAAAGGATTGGGCCATTGAGTGAAAATATCAGAGATAGAGCAAGGAGCAACCCAGGAAATATGGAAACCCTCAAAAATCCTATTCAGAATAGAGGAAGCAAAGGAGCACCCAAGGAAGATATGGTAGGGGGATTCCCAATCAGAAGTACAAAGACAACATCTATTGGGTATGGGTAATACCATTTTTTGCAGGTTGTCAATAGTAAGAATTTTTTCTTGAATGGCAACCCAAGCAAAGGAAGCAATTTTAGGAATCAACAATTTGATCCAGACAAGATTAAAAGGAATTGTGGGTGCCTCAAGAGGTAAGAGAAGCTTATAAGAATATTTGATGGAAAATTCTCCAGATTCAGTAAGATCCCAAAACAGTTGATCATGGGACATCCCAGAGGGAATAATATGAGATCTTAAGAGAAGTTGTAGTTGACTAGCTTCAGCCATATGAGAAGGAATGGTAAGATGCTTCCAGTTTTATAAGAGGCTCATCAAGAAGCCATTTGTCTCTCCAAAAATCAATATGTTGCCCATTGCCTAGTCTCCAATGAAGGCCCTATTTGAGAAGAGATCTGACCTACAATATGGATTTCCAAAAGCAAGACCCTCTAGGGGACACACCAACACTGAAGAAATCATTGTCCTATAAGTATTTGCGATAAGAAATAGCTATCCAATCAGTTTCATCCTTTGAGACTAACCTCCAAGCCTATTTAGCTAGAAGAGCTGAGTTAAAAAGGTGAATCCTTCTTAGACCAACCCCACCATATTGTTTCGGTCTGCAAAAATTTTTCCCAAGCCACAAGGTGGAACCTGCTTTTTTTTTTAGATCCAGACCACAAGAAATTCTTTTGAATCTGTTCTATTTTGTGACAAACTCCTACTGGAACTCTAAAAATTGACATGAAATAAATAGGGATATTCTGAAGAGAAGCATGAGTCAGTGTAATTTTTCCAGCTTGAGACAAGAGGTTGCCTTTCCAGCCTACTAATTTCCTTTGGAACCTTTCAATTACATTATTCCACATTGAGGCATCAGGCTATCCTAGAAATAAAGGAAGTCCAAGATAAGTGGTAGGGAATGAAGAAATTGGGCATTCAAGAATAGCAAAAATTTTGTGCTGTCTCTGAATGGGCATATTTAGAAAGTAAACTTTGCTTTTATGGAAATTGATATTTTTCCCAGCAGCATCTTCATATAACAATAAGATATGCTTGATAACTTTTGCTTCAAGGATAGACGCTTTAGTAGTAATGATTGTATCATCCACAAACTGTTGGTGAGAAATAGGTCTGGTCTGGGAGGCAACTTTTATCCCTGAAATGAGGTGGATATTACAAGCCACTTTGATGGTTCTTCCTAAAGCTTCAACAACAATTATGAACAACAAGGGGAGAAATGGGGTCTCCTTGATGGATGCCTCTATGACTTGGAAAATAACCAACCATGGACCCATTAACAAGAACTAAAAACCATGGGGTAGATATACAACCTTTAATTAGGTCAACCCAATCAGGGTGAAAACCAAACCTGATGAGGACTGACACAAGGAAGTCCTAGTTTAATCTATCATAGGCTTTGTTCATGTCTAACTTCACAATAAAAGTAGGCTTTTTTGACAAGTGAACAGAGTGAAGTGCTTCATGGATAGTTATGACACCATCAAGGATAGATCTACCCTAAACAAAGCTCCCTTGGTAAGAATCAATAATGGTGGGAAGAATATCTCTCATCCTGTTGGCAATAGATTTTGTGAGAATTTTGTAAACCACATTACACAAGCTGATTGGTTGAAAATCAGTCATGGATTTAGCATTGGAATTCTTTGGAATGAGGGCAATGAAGGTGGAATTAAATCCTTTGGGAATAGATTTTATAGATTGAAACTCCCTAATGGTAGAACAAACATCATTACCCATAATATCCCAAAAGGTTTGAATTAATCATGGAGGGAATCCATCAGGGCTAGGGATTTGTTAGGATGCATTACGAACAGGGCAGAATGGATCTCCTCATCAGAAAAGGGGTTAAAAGTTTAGAATTAGCATCATTGGAAACCAAATTGGGTATGTGATAAAGCATGGAGTTTAGATCAAGGTTGGAGGATGGCCTATCTTCCCCAAGGAGATTTGTAAAATAAGAGACAACCTCATTCCTGATTTCCTAAATGTCAGATGTGTTGAGGTGTGATTTTGTCAGTTTACAAAACCACTCGATAATTCAGAATTTTAAATTCTCTCTTGCAAAGAAATTCTTTTCTCCAAGGTTCTTACTTTAATATTTATGTGTCATGCATAGTTGTTTATAAGTGCTTGAATAAACTCTTGGGTTTGCAAGTTTCTGTTAACAAGGGGCCTGGGAAATTATGTAAATGATTTCAAGTTCATCATGTAAAACATGCTTTTCATCAAATTCTATCATCCAAATGATAAAGTAAATCTGCCTTATGATTAAGATCTATTGATGCAAACTTAACAATACCATTGATTAAAATGCTTTCAAAACTAATTTGAAATAACAATTTGCCTTAGCATTTTAATTAATGTGAAATTTCAATTACCTTAATAAAAATTAAAGTATGTGAAATTTCAAAATGATGATATAAACCATGATTATAAATATTCACCTTTAAAACCTACGGTTTAATCAATGAATAGATTTTATTCATCTCCAATATAAAATTAACATTGAACTATTTGAGATAATGAATAAAAAATAAAAATGTTTAACCCCAAAATCATAAGGTTTTAAAAACCTTATTAATCATAAATTCATAGGGTTTGCTATAAATATTATTTATGAACTGTGAGTTCTATGATTTAAAATCAAGTTCATAAATGTACTTCCTTATTATATTTGTTTATTAAATATTTATGAAATCAAATATTTAATAACCAACATAATATTCCAATGTAATGTTTGGATTTGTGCATAAATAAATTATACTTAAAACATGAAATCCAAACAAACTTTAATAAAATAAATCACTTCTAATTCTCAACCTTATTAAATCAAAGTTAGAACCAGAATACTTATTTATAAAACATTTTATTCATCCCAAATATAAAATCAACATTAAAATATTTGGAAATGAAATAAAGTAATAATGTTTAACCCTAAAATTGTAAGATTTTCAAATCTTATAATTATAATCCATAGGGTTTTAATATAAAAATGATCTATGAACTGTGAATTTTATACTTTGAAAATCAAGTTCATAAATATGTTTTTCTCATATTATTTGCCTATTAAATATTTATGGAATAAAATATTTAATAACAAATATAATCCTCTCAATGTAGGGTTTGGATCGGTAAATAAATAAAACGGTATTTGAAGTATGAAATCCAAACAAATTTCAATAAAAGATATCAACCCTAATTCTCAACTTTATTAAATCAAAGTTGAAACCAGAGTAATCATTTATCTTTTATATATTTATTTATTTAAATATTAAAACAATTTAATATTTAAATAATAAATTAATAATAACCTAGTATGAAATTTTAATTTTCATGAACATTGAACTAGGCTATGCAAACATAATTGAATATCAAATAAATAATCAAAAGTTCTATAAAGAAGAAATATTATTCTATCTCGGAAAAATGCTACAGAAAAAAATAATCACAGAGACTTAAACCAAATCATTGCCCACCAGTATTCACACAATAGAACAATGATATGATGCAATCTTCCGTGGAATTTTTAATTATTGAAAAATTATACCAAACATTTTAATTCTAATTCAAATACCGAAATATGATCGCTTTCGTGCACCTCGATATAGGTATAAAGGAAGTCTATGCTTGGAGAGGCCGACAAGGCCCACCCCAGCCCAATCATGAAAGGGCACCTTGAAAGCCACAACATAGGCAAGGACCAACACAAACCCCAACGGATGGAGCCAAGTCAAACCCAAGAAACTAAAATGATGCGGCAAAACGAGTGGAATTCTTAAATTCAAACATATATATATATATATTATAGAAATACACATTTTGCTATTTGAATCCCTAAAATATTTTGATATAATCAAAAATCTTACAATAGAATTTGTTTCTCTGTAATTTCCAGCTCTCTATAGCTTCTTCAAAAGATGGCTTTGGCTCCTTCCAATTCCTTTCCTCTCCTTCTCTGCACAAAATGTCCGACCCCCTCTTTGGTTTCTAATTCTCCATTTATAACTTGAGAAATTTGTTCCTCTTGATTAGTTTGCTCCGTTTCGTCAGTTTTTAAAAAATGAATTCTTGAAACCCTAATATCAATAAAGCCTTTTCAAAGGATTTATTATTTCTCCTCATTGGCATTCAAAAATTAAAATTAAGACATGTCCATGAAACCCTAATGTCACCAACGCCTTTTCAACATACTTTAATAATCCTACCAACAAGACAAATATTAATTAGAATATAAAACATTTATAAAATAACCTTATTAAATATAATTAAATTATAAAGTTATAAAACTTTATAATTTAATTAATTTAAAACATAACATAACTAAACATAACATACGAACAAACATATACATAACACCACACACTAACAAAATAATCTAAAAATAATTAAATCTACAAAACACATTAACTTCATGCCAAATTGATGGAACCACAATGTGCTAGAATTAAAGCATAGATCCAAACTCTCACACCTTTTGGTGAATTAAACCCTGCTATACGACCTTCCTAAGGAACACCAATTTTGTGATATTTCAAATGGTAACAATGATAAACTAAGGCTTTAATCACTAAATTACAACACGACCCTGCAAACATAACTCAAAATATTTTAGATCTCAACGTGAAATTTGACAATGCACTTGCTATAAGATAGAACACATAAAGATGAATATTCTTGACATTCCAATGGTGACAATATGAACTATAAATGCAGGCAATGCATTGGCATCAACTTCCAAATTTCAATTGCAGGCAATATTTTGGCATCAACTTTCAAATTTCAAGTGGGTCCCCAAATTTTGGGGTCGTTGTGAAGGACATCACAACAATGGTGACTCTGCTGGTAAATGTCCCTAGACATTTCGGACTCAAAAACCAAATTCTGAAAACACACAAAACCCAAATATTAGAATTACGAGCATCAGTAAGTGTCTAGAGAATGAGAATAGACCAATTCGATATGAACCACCAGAACCATTCAGCATCAGCTTAGTGTGTGCAAAGTGATTCATTCCTTATCACCTGAAATCATTCAACATTCCATCGTCAGTTCCACATTTTAGGCTATGAATAATTCCTCTTTGAAGGTAAAACCTACACCCGATTCTCTTCAGATCTTGCTCTACTGCCAACCGAGCATCTATAGCTCCGGTAGAGATTATCTGAAATACCCAGATATTAGGTGGATGTTGTGTTTCCTTGATTCTAAACATTGCTTCACTGCCAGCCGAGCGTCTATAGCTCCGGTGAAGATTACTTAGTTTTGGATGATAGTTTTATCATTATCGCTCTTCATGACCTTTCTTCTAGACCTTGCTTCACTGCCAGCCGAGCGTCTATAGCTCCGGTGAAGACTATCTTGCTTTTTTAGTAATAGATTTGACTCTATTTCCAACTCTCTCTCTTTTTTTTAGTAATAGATTTGACTCTATTTTTCTTTCTTTTTTTATCATTCTCACTTTTTTTATATCTCTCTTTCTTTTATCTCACTCTTTTTTTACATCCGATAGAATGGTACTTTGCAACAAATCCACCTGCCACCTGGGTTAGAGATGAGGTAAGGCTGAAAAGAGTATATAAGATATTTTGCCCTAATTTGCAAAACCAACAACTTCACGCATCCCAATTTCAAACAATATACTTTAATGTGTTTTGTGGTACTCGTGGAGCTTTTGCAATACAATTCCAATTTTTCATATTTGCCTTATCTTAGTTCACATTCATGAGGACATAAACCAATATCTCATTTTCCTTTTTCTCCAAGTTTCATGGGTTTTCAAAATAGGTAACTTCATCCTACTCGGTCTAGGATAAAAAATCAGACACAACCAACAACTGACCAGTATCTCAATCACAAATACCTTACTTTTGAAATACTCAACTAAAATTTGTGCTAATTTGGATCACATCCAAGTCATGAAACTCCCACAAAATCTGGCAAAGTCAATTTGTTGTTGTACTCAACTAAACACAACAAAATGTGACAACACTTAACAACAAAACAACAAAACATCAACAACATCACACATTAACACATCAACAAAATAACTAACTAACAAACTCACAAAACAACAAACTATACAAAACACAAAACAAGAAAACAAAATCCAAAAGACTATTTACAAAAATATACATTATGTACAAGACACTACAAAATTTCTGCCATCATTTCCCTGGATCCCAAATACGATTAGCATACTTTAGAAAACATATATGATTACATGCCTGACAAGTTTTATAAGAATCCAATAAAAATAAGATTAGGCCAAAAATAGAAATTCTCATTGTGCCTATTTCATCCCACTGATTTGATTCAAAATTATAAGCAGTTCCATGTTTAAGATTTGATTTATTAAACTTAAAAGTGAAAACATGATTTTCAATTATCCTTTGCTTATTCAAAAAGGTGTAAATTTCACAATTTGTTTCATAATTTAGAACTAGGCTCCCCTTTTCAAATAGGAGATTTTGCAAATAAGAACCTATTTCTAAAAATTTCAAATTCAAGTCACTTTCAAAGTTTTTAAAGCAATCACAATCATTCAAGAATTGACAAGCATCTAGGACATTTGGTATAAGAAGATCATTAAAAATTTGTGCCCTAGATTCACTAGTTGATTGCTCATGAATTTGATTAAGCATTTCAAACATGTTTTCCTTCATTTCATTTATGGCAAAAATTTTAGAAGTTGTCTCCAACTTCTTGTTAACAACATTTGACATTTCATCATTGATAGCATTAGCATCCAAAAACTTATCATGCAACCCATTACCTGAAAATTTTGTAACCAATGAGAAAGGTGAAGATTTTACCTCGTCATCTATACTCAACACATCATTATTAGCATTTACCAAGATTTGATGAGCATTTGTCACTTTTTCCTTTTCTTCATGGTCTCCATCATGATCACCTTGTAGTTCTTCATCTTCATCAAATACCTGTTTATTAAAGACACCAAAATTAGGCACCCAATTAAACGTATGCCCATCCTTTTCAAACCACAAATCTGACTGATCACAAGATGTGTTAAATAACAAATTTTCTTGATCAACCACCTGAGTTACTTCAGATAGATCAACATTTTCCTTTAGGTCATCACCAACATTAAATCCAAACCATTCATGTGAATTTGTACTCAAATTTTTATTAGTCACGGGTAAAAGAGATGACTTTACCTCGTCCTCATTATTAACAAATGAGTCATAAGAAACATTTACCATTTCTTCATTTTCAATTTCAGCAAGGTGTTCAATAAATTCATCTTCAAAGTGATTCAATTTTGGAACCTTCTCTATTTCTACAATTGGCATGTCATTTTCTGATTGTGTAGGAATTGCGAAATCTTCTTTTGAAATAGAAGTTTCAACATCCTGCATATCAAGTGAAACAAAAATTTTATCAGTAGAAGTATGAGAAAACAATGATTCACCATACATACCCCATCCATTATAATAATTATCTTCTAAAGCTAAGGGATGAGATTTTATCGTGGCTTTAGAAAACATGTGATTCTTTGACTATACAGGAGTTGTAGACTCTTCATGTAAGATATCAATTTTAGCATCCTGCATATCAGATGAAGAAAAATTCTTATCAATAGGCATAAAAGAAAAACATTCATCATACCTTCCCCAACCATTATAAAAATTATCTTCTATAGTTAAAGGGTGAGGTTCCACCATATCTTTTGTGCAAACTTCGGATAGGTCTATAATTTCCTTTTCAAATTCACCTTTATCAATCACTTGAGATGAAGACCTACTGATTTCTTGTTGTATGAGCATTGTAGAATCCTTAAGTGACACAAGGCTTTCAATTTCTTGCACATCATCTGAGATAAGAACTTCTTTGGAAATTGTGAATAAAGTGAATAATTCTTCTTCATGATCTGAAATAACAAAATCATTATCTTTCTGAAGCACTTGGTGACATTCCATATTTTCTTTCATACCATATTTGGATTCATTTTCAGATTCTCCTTCTTCAATAAAGAATTCATCTTCAATTTCAAACAATTCATCTTCCTCAAGCAATAAGATTTTAGGATCAGTCATTTGAACCATCATCATCGAGGTATTATTTTTTTGTAATCCCTTACAATATTCAATGAAATCACATATATGATCATTCAATTCTTTAACTTTACCTATTTGAACATCACACTCATTATCCTCCTGAAACAAATGATGAAAATCTATCATTTCTTCTATATATTCTTCAGATTCATTTTCAAATTCATTTTCTTTAATTTCAAAAAATTCATCTTTCTCAGATTCATCCTCCTCAATTTCAAAGAATTCATCTTCCTCGGATTCATATTTTGGTAAGACAAGAGTTTCTTCAATGGGATCAATTTCTGTATTTTGTTTTATAAGATCATCCCAATCCTCTTTTGTGAATAATGGCTCTAAGTCAGTTTCTACATTTTGATCAACTTGATCATCACAATGTTCATTGATGGGTATTGACTCTGAAACCTGCACCTCATTCTCAACATCTAAGGTAGTTGTGACATCTAAACTATCAATCTCTACCTGACTCATTTGTGATCTTTGATTATGAGTTTTAGGTCTAAGTCTGTATATTTGTTCCATATTAACACCTTGAGATATCAATTGTTGTTCAAATGTTTCTGCCTCATTGTAAGCTCTAAGCAATGATGTAATTTTAAGACCTTCCAAAAACATAGCAGTAACATGATCTAAGGTCCCCATGTATATTTGAGTAGCTCTGTCTTCTAAAATGATATAATGTGTTCCCACCTCGGTATACAACCTATGGAATTTATCATTAAATGATCTCATGGGTTCGTTAATTTTTTTACGAATGGAGATAAATTGATTTAACATCATAACTGGGTCATCCAACTTTCCAAAATGTTTAAGAAATGCTTTTTCTAGTTTAACCCAAGAAGTAGCATACCTTACAGGTAATTGTATGTACCACTTAAGCGCAACCTCATCCAATGGGTATGAAAATAATCTGCAAGGAACATCTCCCTGCATGAGTTGCAAATGACTTAACACACTCTTGTATCTCTGAATATGGTCCTTGGCTTGATCCACATCATGCCTAAATCTAGGTAAACAAACTTCTACACCTTCAGGAATTTGATGAATAGGCATGTTTAAACTGCTATAATAATCACCTATCCAAGAAGCCATCATTTCCTTTACTGAAGTAGGTGATGCCATTAGTGAACTTTAAAGAACACAATTTTAATGCCAATCTTATTAGTCAAAGAAATATATTTTGCAAATAAGCATAAAATGACTAATAATTAATCAAAATATATGCATCAATTAAACCTTGGCATTAAATAACATCCTTCAATTTGCAATTTTTTTAAACTACGATTTGAATGACTATGAATGAAAATCGAATATTTACCTTTCATGCCCTCCTTCTAGCACCAATTTGTTGAGGTGTGATTTTTTCAGTTTACAAAACCACTCGACAATTCAGAATTTTAAATTCTCTCTTGCAAAGAAATTCTTTTCTCCAAGGTTCTTACTTTAATATTTATGTGTCATGCATAGTTGTTTATAAGTGCCTGAATAAACTCTTGGGTTTGCAAGTTTTTGTTAACAAGGGGCCTAGGAAATTATGTAAATGATTTCAAGTTCATCATGTAAAACATGCTTTTCATCAAATTCTATCATCCAAATGATAAAGTAAATCTACCTTATGATTAAGATCTATTGATGCAAACTTAACAATACCATTGATTAAAATGCTTTCAAAACTAATTTGAAATAACAATTTGCCTTAGCATTTTAATTAATGTGAAATTTCAATTACCTTAATAAAAATTAAAGTATGTGAAATTTCAAAATGATGATATAAACCATGATTATAAATATTCACCTTTAAAACCTACGGTTTAATCAATGAATAGATTTTATTCATCTCCAATATAAAATTAACATTGAACTATTTGAGATAATGAATAAAAAATAAAAATGTTTAACCCCAAAATCATAAGGTTTTAAAAACCTTATTAATCATAAATTCATAGGGTTTGCTATAAATATTATTTATGAACTATGAGTTCTATGATTTAAAATCAAGTTCATAAATGTACTTCCTTATTATATTTGTTTATTAAATATTTATGAAATCAAATATTTAATAACCAACATAATATTCCAATGTAATGTTTGGATTTGTGCATAAATAAATTATACTTAAAACATGAAATCCAAACAAACTTTAATAAAATAAATCACTTCTAATTCTCAACCTTATTAAATCAAAGTTAGAACCAGAATACTTATTTATAAAACATTTTATTCATCCCAAATATAAAATCAACATTAAAATATTTGGAAAATGAAATAAAGTAATAATGTTTAACCCTAAAATTGTAAGATTTTCAAATCTTATAATTATAATCCATAGGGTTTTAATATAAAACTGATCTATGAACTGTGAATTTTATACTTTGAAAATCAAGTTCATAAATATGTTTTTCTCATATTATTTGCCTATTAAATATTTATGGAATAAAATATTTAATAACAAATATAATCCTCTCAATGTAGGGTTTGGATCGGTAAATAAATAAAACGGTATTTGAAGCATGAAATCCAAACAAATTTCAATAAAAGATATCAACCCTAATTCTCAACTTTATTAAATCAAAGTTGAAACCAGAGTAATCATTTATCTTTTATATATTTATTTATTTAAATATTAAAACAATTTAATATTTAAATAATAAATTAATAATAACCTAGTATGAAATTTTAATTTTCATGAACATTGAACTAGGCTATGCAAACATAATTGAATATCAAATAAATAATCAAAAGTTCTATAAAGAAGAAATATTATTCTATCTCGGAAAAATGCTATAGACAAAAATAATCACAGAGACTTAAACCAAATCATTGCCCACCAGTATTCACACAATAGAACAATGATATGATGCAATCTTCCGTGGAATTTTTAATTATTGAAAACTATACCAAACATTTTAATTATAATTCAAATACCAAAATGATGCTTATTTGAATCCCTAAAATATTTTGATATAATAAAAAATCTTACAATAGAATTTGTTTCTCTGTAATTTCCAACTCTCTGTAGCTTCTTCAAAATATGGCTTTGGCTCCTTCCAATTCCTTTCCTCTCCTTCTCTGCACAAAATGTCCGACCCCCTCTTTGGTTTCTAATTCTCCATTTATAACTTGAGAAATTCGTTCCTCTTGATTAGTTTACTCCGTTCCATCAGTTTTAAAAAATGAATTCTTGAAACCCTAATATCAATAAAGCCTTTTCAAAGGATTTATTATTTCTCCTCATTGGCATTCAAAAATTAAAATTAAGACATGTCCATGAAACCCTAATGTCACCAACGCCTTTTCAACATACTTTAATAATCCTGCCAACAAGACAAATATTAATTAGAATATAAAACATTTATAAAATAACCTTATTAAATATAATTAAATTATAAAGTTATAAAACTTTATAATTTAATTAATTTAAAAATATTTATAATATAACCATTCTAACTATATTAAATTATAAAGTTATAAAACTTTATAATTTAATTAATTTAAAACAATAAACAATTTTAAATATATTAAATTATAAAGTTATAAAACTTTATAATTTAATTAATTTAAAACATAACATAACTAAACATAACATACGAACAAACATATACATAACACCACACACTAACAAAATAATCTAAAAAGAATTAAATCTACAAAACACATTAACTTCATGCCAAATTGATGGAACCACAATGTGCTAGAATTAAAGCATAGATCCAAACTCTCACACCTTTTGGTGAATTAAACCCTGCTATACGACCTTCCTAAGGAACACCAATTTTGTGATATTTCAAATGGTAACAATGATAAACTAAGGCTTTAATCACTAAATTACAACACGACCCTACAAACATAACTCAAAATATTTTAGATCTCAACGTGAAATTTGACAATGCACTTGCTATAAGACAGAACACATAAAGATGAATATTCTTGACATTCCAATGGTGACAATATGAACTATAAATGCAGGCAATGCATTGGCATCAACTTCCAAATTTCAATTGCAGGCAATATTTTGGCATCAACTTTCAAATTTCAAGTGGGTCCCCAAATTTCTCCAAGTGTATGCTGCATTTTTGAGCTTGATGTCCATAAGGTTGTTGGTGTTGACAAAGTCCATAAAGTCTTCCATACTTTTTTCAGTACATCTTGAACCCCCAAATTTTTTTGAAGGATAAAGTGGTGTGTTGAAATCTCCAGCAACAATCCAAGAGGTATAGGAATCTTAAAGGCTGCTAAGCAAATTATAAAAAAGGGCTCTCTCTGATGAAGTATTTGGAGCATATATATTGGACAAAATCCAAGATATATTAGAGTCATGTTCCTTAAATTTGACACTAATTATTCTTTCACTGGACTGAACCAAGACTCCATCAACCTTTTTTGGGTCCCACAAAACAATGAGACCCCCTAAAGCACCTCTAGCAGGACTAAAAATAAATTCTCCTCTATTCTAGATTTTGATAGCAACTGAAGCAGAATTATTTGGATCAAGTTTTGTTTCTTGTAAAATAATAATAGTAGGATTTATTTCTTTATGCAATGAGCTAACCACCCTATGTTTGGTTAACCCATTCAATCCTCTCATGTTCCATGAGAGGATCTTCATTTGGAACCCTTGGAATATTTCTTGCCTCCCTTACCACCAGGTGGGGGAGGTTTGGTACTTTTCTGTTCATCCTTAGCCTGAGGACCAACAAGGGGAAATAAGGTTTTCTGAATGCCATTATCAATATCATCCTGAAACTTACTTTTCCATTGCTCATTCATAGAGGGTCTTCCTCACTTCTTATCACTTCCACAGTCCAGTGGGGATTTTTTGGAGCTACGAGTATTTTTGGGGCTAAATTTGGACTATGCTATTTTCTCAACTACAAAGCTAGAAGCCATCAAGATATTTGAGATTTTAAAAGGGCTAAAAGTCTTAGGTGTAGGGAGGGAAGGTCTAGAATTTTAAGGGAAATATAGATTCAGAGGAAGTTGGATCTCATTATTTTGAATTATTTTATGATATTCTTGGTTAAACAGGTTTGAATCATCCAGAATAGAAAATTTGTTAGGACTGTGTGGAACAAGACACCTCTTTTTTGGACTCCAAATATGGGGATGGAGACATAACAACCTACTTGACTTTACCAATTTGGTGGAGGCTAAGGATTTTTATTCTCACGAATAACAATGCCTTTACTTCCTTGATGATATCCTTGCATGACCTACCTGAAACTCTTTTTAGGTCCAACACTCTTCCATCCTTGGGTGTTGTGACTTGGACCAACAGGCCCAAATTTCTTTCAGTCTTGAGCATGATTACCAAGGGCCTCAACCTGTTGTGTTGGTGCATCTACATTTTTGGTTTGAAGTAATGGACAATGGATTCTTAGATGTCCCTGTGTATGACACTCCACATAGAAGACCGGTTTATTTTCATATTTAATGACCTGTTTGCGACAAAAGCCACTATATTCAAGCTCCACAAAAGTTGGGAGTTTTGAATCAAGGTTAGCATTCACACAAATTCTCACCATGGTCATCCTAGATCTGGCTAAGGTAGCATGATCAATAGCAACCAGAGTCCCAATCATTTTGGCAATAGCAGCAAGGATGTCATGGTACCAAAAGTACCAAGAAATATTAGGAAGTCTCACCAAAATAGGGGTGAAATTTATACTTTGGGTCTCAAGGTCAAATTCAGGGTCCCATTTGTGAAGAAAAATGTTTTTTATCCCTAGAAACCAAGGGCCACCTATAAGGATTCTACTAGCATCATCATGGTTACTCAGGAAGATCTCGAAAAAGCCTTTGGTCAAGCCAAAAATTTCCAAGGACCCCATAGGCTTCCACTTGGAAAGTGCCCAACTATGAATGACTTCTAAATTGGGATGCCCTTCGATTAATTTACCAGCTAAATTAAAGGATTCACTAGATAAATATTTTTGGGCTAGACTATTAGGGATTTTTACCTTAGACCCAATGGATTCAATAAAAGAATGAGGCTCAGGTAATGAGTGTTGTTGCCCTCCACCAACGACCTTGGCAAAAGAATAATTTTCAGAAATAGGACCCCTCGAGGGAGGTGGTCCATGGGAATCATCCTTGTTAGGAGGTTCATCGCCCCAGAATCCAATAGGTTTATCAGTAACAGAGTCACAGGCATCCCCATCCTTAGTAATTTTTCTAGACTGATTGCAATAAAGGATGCCCTGAATCTCGAAAGTTTGAATTTGGGCCTTCTTGCCTAGTGAATTTTGAAAATTTTATTTTCCTCCTACACAGTGGATACAACCAGAAGTCATCTTGATACAACAAAAACTCGCTACTTGTCTTCTTGGTCCAATAGAATAGCATGCCATTTCACTTAACTAGCATAGCTATTTTACATTCTTAGAATAGTTGTTTTCCTAGCATAACACTTTATGTTATCATAGGTTAGTTATTTTTCATAGCATAGTTAGTCTTTACTTTACTTGTCATAGCATAGGTGGTATTTATTTCTTTATCCAACTATTTTCTCTTCCAAATCAACTATTTCTTAGGCTTCCTGTCTTCTAAATTTTGTCTCTACAACATTTATGTTTGGTCTTTGGAGCCATAGGTAGGTCATAGCAGAGACCATTCAACCCTAGGATGGTTTACAGTTGTGACCATATGAACCCTATATGGTCACTTCCACAACAAATTTTCTCCTCAATTTTCTCCCAAGCAACCTTTCCTCTTATCAACAAATCTTTTATCCATTTCCTACACTACATTCTCTTATATTAGGTTTCTTTTGCACATATTTTTCCTTCTATTCTCTAATTCTCTTTCTTTTTTATGTTCTATTGTCTCTTGAAGTTTATTTTTGATTAGCATAGTTGCATTTCTTCCCATAGGTGTTTAACATTTGCATAGAAAAAAAATAAAAGAGCGTCCCTAGGATTAGCATTTGCATTCTTTGCATTTATTTTAGGTAAACATTGCATCTTGCATTCTTAGAGTTAGTATTAATTATGGTTTAGGCATCCATATAATAAAAAAAACAAAAACATAAAACTTACACACATTTTGCACATTATATTTTGTAAATATTTTTATGAGGATAACCAATTGGTGACATTGGACTTCATCGCCAACCATTGGTTGATCCCTCAAAAACCTTAATTTAGATCCCATAGTTTCCTATATTTCATCATTGAGAAATTGGTTATCGTTGGGACTAGCTTAGGGTAATCTAATATTATATGCCCTTGTTGATAGGGCTTAATAATTAGTGGGCACACAACTATCATTTTTGTTCAAGCCTGATCGAGGATGAAGTGAAAACTAACTGGGTTGATAGTAGGATTTAGACAGTACGACCTCTTTTTGGAGGTTTATTTTTCCCCTTAGGATACCTAGATCCAACCTCCATCCTAGGAATCCTTTTTAGCCATTTGTGTACCCTTTCCTATAATGGAGGGTGGGCATAAACACACCCTTGTAGATTCCACTCCATCCATCCTTTTTGTAGTTTCTATAAATAGGTTACATCAAACATACAAAACAAAAAAAATAACAATAAAAAATGAAAAATATGCACAAAATCCCCCTTATAGATTGTGCCTTTCCCTAAAACATCTCAAAACATCAAAACCATAATTGTTTTTTTGATTGGTTATTTTCATTTTTGTTTGTGTAGATAATGTGTTTCTTCCACAAAAACCACCTAAACCACCACCAAAACCTCCAAAACCAATTCCAAATTCATCCCTTCTCATCCTACCTCACTTACATCTTATGGTCCAAACCAAAATCCAATTCCATGCTTAGGAATAATTTTTTAGAGAGCATTCCAACCATATCCCTCCTCCCTCATCCACTTCTCCAACCCATTTTAGGAGAGATGCCTCTCATCCTGCCTAGTAACTTTCCCACCATCCATCCTCTCCCATATCCAATTATTGAGGCCCATCCTCAACCTTCACCTTTTGATTTAGACCAAATGTCTCTATCCCCCTCAACCAATCTAATCCAAACCCCTCTTAAGAGGACCCCTTCATCCTCCTTGCATCATTCAACCTCGTATATTCCACCTATTCTTCCAACCCGACCTTTTTCACCTCTCCTTCCAACACTACCTCTTCCTCATCTTCTCCCTATCCATTTTTTTACCCCAACCCATCATGTGGCCCAAACCCTACAACCTCATCACTCATTGTACCCTTTACCTCATGCTCTTCATGCAAACCAACCCCAAAAACCTTGCCATTCACCTTATCCTTTTCCTCCATATTTACCTTATCAATTCTCTCATCCCTCCCAAATTAACCCTTGCCATCTTGTCAAACCATTCACACCTATATTACCCCTTCCAAATCCACCTCTAATTGATCTAGAACAAATATTATACTAACTCACAAATCTTGCTCTAAAACTAAGTCATCAAGGAACTTCCACATCATCATTCAAATCCTCCTCAATCCACTCTTATTCCACTTGTCCTTTTTCATCTTGACCATCCAATCAAATTCTACATCCTTATCCCCCAATTCATCCTTGAATGCCTTTACTAGAGCCATTATCAAGTATATTTTCAAGATTACACAATTTAAAAGTGATTTCCCTACTTGAAATTTTCCCAAAGTAAATCAACAAACCCAAACCTATATGGTACAAAGATGATTACTATTGCATCTTCCACTGTCAAAGGGGTCATGACATCAACTATTGATATTTATAGCATCTAGGACAAGACCTTCTTGATCATGGAGAATTGACCATCTCCTCCACATGACTCTCTTTCAATGGCTCTATTTTGTCTTACTCTCCTCCTCATCATCAATTTCCCTCCTTTACTCACTCACATTTTGTACCTAACCACTAATCGAATCCATCCACCTAAATCATGCTCATCCTAAATTACCTTATCACTTGAGTGGAATGACATTACCTTATCAATGTTGTCATGAATTTGATCAAATTACCAACACCAATTTTTGGAATTGATATCTATCCCAAAACCTTTCTTGAGACCATAATTAGTCCCAAATTGCTTTCTTTATCATAGTTATTTTTAGTTTTGTAGCTTAGTTTTCCTTTTTAATCCATTATCATAGTTTTTTTCCTTTTATTCCTTATCAATTTATTAGGCTCCATGTCTATAATTATAAAGTTACCCATGCCTATTGTTGCATTGAGGTGGCAACCTAAGTCCACTTGCAATTGATCTGTAGCATCTTAAGGAAACCTACCATACGACAAAAATGCTTGCTAAATCAAACACACTCAACAATCTATCAATGAAAAGGTTCAAAGCTATTTGATCCTTCCATATTTTGGGTATCTCACATTGATCATGATTCAATATAATCTTATGTCTCATTCTCAAGTGTCATTTCAATCCCAATCGCATCCACCATCAACCATCATTTTCATTCCATCCAACATGATTTCCACTCTCCTTCTTCCTCACCCATTCAACCCTCTTCTCATCTTCTTATTTGATAGTTCTTATGCCATCATTGTACAATAATTATTCAAGAAACTATGTAACGATGGATGGTCCCTTTTACTTATTTCTCTTCTCTCCTTTTTTTCTCATTCCTTTAGTTTTCTTCTATATATTTACCCATTATTTCTCTTCATTTTATTTCTTCATCCTTTCCTTCTCCTCCTCCTCTCCTTGTATTACCATTCTTCTTCACCTCATCAACTTCCCATGGTGACTGGGGGAGTTCATCATATTTCTCCATCATATTATAGTCTAGGGGAATCTCTCCTTTTCCTAATCCATTCTTTAACCTAAGGATATTTACACCCCATGTCATTTTTATTTTCCTTCAATCTAGGGGTGTTTCCACCCCTTTTACTCCTAATTTTGATGCATACCTTGGCACCCAATGCCCTCATTTACTTTCTTCAACATCCTTTATTTTCATCCTCAACATCCTTCATATGATCTCACTCCCCTTATTATCCTATCCATGAGCATATCTTACTCACTAGGGGGACTTATCCATCCTTTTGTCTCACAATTTTTGATCAAATACTATTTTGACCACTATATTGTTTTGTTTGTATGCTTTACTCAACATGATTTGTTGTGTTAATCATGTGCATCTGCATGGTCCTATGCATCTTGTAAGCCTTCTTGCACATCCTTCATCCATAATTCATGTTGTATGATGTTCTTCACTTTTCCTCTCTATCCCTTATAGTCTTAATCCTCTTTCTTTGTGTCCATCCACATAACATTTTATCCCTTCCTTGTCCTTGATAAGGGAAATATTCGAGTTATTTTGATTATTCATCCACACCTAGGACTCCAATCAACCTTCATCTAAATTCATCTGGTATTTAAGTCCTTTAGACCTTTTTAGGTTGCCTCAGGATCTCTTTAGGACTATTGTTGCATAGCACAACTTACCCCAATTGGGGACCCCACTTGAAAATTTTAGATTTTTAGTATAAATTTTTGTTTGCCTTGATGCTTTTATTATTGATTGCATTAATTTCTTTGGTGGATTCAGCTTGTAAAACTACATGGTCCATTGAATTGCATTAAAAAATGAGTTTTCTAACAATGAATCAATGGTGGCAATATTTCTTTTTTCTTCTAGGCATAAAACCTTAGGATTGAGCAAAATATTCTGCAGTTTAATGACCAATGAGAGCTCTAGGCATATTAATTTGATGAAATGAAATGTTCCATTTTAGAGATTGCATGTAATTTAAAAAAAAGCTTTAATGAATTATTTTATGCCAACAACCATGACTAAGGTTAATGAATGAATTATTTATTGCTCTAATAAGTTATTTTGCAGGATAGTGGAGTTCTAAAGGAATTAATTATCACACATTATCATAAAATTGATCCTGCATATTATAAATAAGATATTTGTGGGAGCATGATCCTGAATGTGCTACCATAATTGCAAAAGTGGATTTATGGAGAATTATATGCATTAAAAGAGGAACTTAGTGGAGGTAATTTAATGCTTTATAATTGCAAAAATTACTTCATCCTACCCGATTTAAATGACTTTGTTGTTTAGCATAATGTGAAGTAATTGATTGTAACTACAAATGTACTCATAATATATGGCCATAGTTGTATAAATAAGAACTCTTGGGATTGCTCTAGGGGGTCAAAAATACAACACTTAGCATATTTTTAGGATTTTTTAGGCTCTTTATAGTTCGTTGGTTTATGAACCAAGCATTGTATTGAGTTGAGTTCTATGTTTGTAATCCACTTGAATGGTGAATTTGTAAAATTTTTTCAAGATTATCTTATGAAATTCAAGGTTTTGGAGTTTGTTGTGTCCAATTTGTGCATGTTGATGGTGGTTACATTAAGTTGATTCATGGTCTTAGCTCCCTAGAAGATTACACCACCTATATCTCAAACTGAATGCTGGTCAAATATATATTGGTTCTTTTTACATAGATTTGCTACTCTAAAGGATCAAGATCATAATTTTAGGGTAGTACAAGCTTTATTTTATTTGATTTCTCTATCTCTAAACTTTGCTCTTTTTGAAACATCGAGTAGATTAGAAATATTTTATTTAATTTTCTAGGCATTGCAGTTTAAACTACATTTTTTCTATGTTTATTACTATGATTGGAACGAATCTAAAAAAACTTTCATTTTGAAAATCAATTTTGATCCAAATTATTTAGATTTAATTGCAGTTTATTTTATTTTCCAAGAATTGGAGTTTAAAATACAATATTCTATGCTTTAATTCCATATCGCTTCAACTCCAATTGCTATGGTTGGAATGAATCTAAAAAAATTTCATTTTGAAAATCAATTTTGATCCAACTTTGTTTAGATTTAATTGTAGTTTATTTTATTTTCCAAGCATTGGAGTTTAAACTACAGTTTTCTATGCTTACTTCCATGTCACTTCAATGTTGGTTGCTATGGTTGGAATGAATCTAAATGATATTCTATTTTTAAAATAAATTTTGATCCAACTTTGTTTAGATTTAATTGTAGTTATCACTTTATAATAGAGTACTTCATTAGGCAATCAATTTTGAGTTGTAGTTATTGATAGAAAAACTAGAGAATAAAAAACCATTGACCCCTTGGTGGAATAACATACATCAACCTCTGAGTTCATCCCAATCAACCAAGACTTACTCAAACCTTGGGGGAATCAAGATTCCTTTTTAATAGGGAATAAAACTATTCTATTCCACATGTTGAGTAACCTTACTATGTCATTTTCTTTCTCAATAAGGACAACACACATATTTCACATATTAATCAAATTTTGAGTGTAGGGAAGATAAAGCCATGCATAGCTCTCACCATAAAGCAAATGGTTTCCCCTGCTCATCCTATCATGCACATAATCCAAACCTAAGGATCCATACAAAAAATCAATAATACTATTTTATCATGGATCCTTGGGTATTTTAGATGTCTCCATTGGGGCTATAGATGCATGGTTGATAGTGGAGAAATATCAAAGGATTATGGGGCTATCTCCATTGGAGCTATAGATGCTTGATTGACAGTGGAGTATACCCTCTATATAGCAACATGTCTATAATGTTGGTGACATTATTTTGTATAGACCTCTGACCACTCATGGATGAGCTAGCTTTTAATGGCATGAGTTACAATTGGTTAGTCCTACCTCACTCAAAATTAAAATTTAATCTCACTACGCACACTTTGGTACTTGAAAATACTTGACTCCCTAGGATGGTTTAAGTATCTTAAAGCACTTGATTGACTATTAGATGAACTTAATTGTTTTCACTAGGGTGTTTGAGTTTCCTAAAATTACTTTTATATTCCCACTTATTAGGACATTTGAGGTGACTACTATGGTCGTTACCCTCCCCTCCTTCCCCTATGTCTTGTGCTCTTCCATTTTTTTCTTTACCACACATTCCCTCATATCATTAACCACATTAATGTAATATGTTCATACCCTATTGCCTATGCCATAGTTATGTCATTATGGTTGTGTTGATACCCTTGATTAATCCACTAAATCATGGTTGGTAACACGTACACAAAAAAATTCCAAAATGATCATCAAATATATATTTATCTATCTATTATTTAACTATCACATCATTACCACATCATATATTCTCTATTTCTACATACATCTATCTACATCTATCTCATGCATCCATCCTTCATCACACATAACCATCATCACACATAACACACAATAATCATAAATTTCATATGTCTATATATCATATATATAAAAATATAATACTTCATCATACTATCTTCTTGTAGGCTACATCCTCGTGGTCCTCAAGCCTACAAAATTTTGGCTCATGCAGCCACAACAAAACAGAAAATACAAAATCATAATTATTATCCCCCATCGGTCTCCCCACTCTCCTTTGCCTCATCCTAATGTGATTGTGCACTACCACTCCTATGCTACCTCTCTCATTCCTAATATTTCTTTGCACCTAATTCCTATGAAGACATAGGCTCTCTAAATTGTGGTATCATAAGGATAATTTATGGTGCTCCTAATGCTTTGCTACTTTGGCTTCACTATGATTATGAGGCCATATACCATGATGATATTGTCAACCTTGTATTAAGTAGATTCTCCTCTAATATACCCACATAATCCCTCTCTCATCATAATTATGATATGGCCCTATCCCCCTCACTCACTTCATGGTCATATCTCCCTATAATACCACCATCATAGCCTCCTATCTTGATATTGATCCTTGCCCTCACTCAACCATCAAAGCAACCACTTGACTATGCAATCTATCCCACTTTTCTATTATCCTATCTTACTTTGCTATAACCCTATCCTACTTCTCTATCACCTGATCTTGCTCAACCACCATACTATTCCTATCCTCCTACAAGCTATCTAGTTGTGTCTGTAGTGTATTCCTCTCCTAATCCAACCCCTACACTTCTGTCTATTAGTATCCCACTCATTCTATTCCATCACATAGGTCATCTCTCACTCAGTTAGTTGCACCTCCAAAATATAAACTTATTCAACCATAGATGCCATATCCTCAACCTCATCTCCTCTATCTTCTTTCTCTTCTCCCTCCCCCATCATCCCTACCCTCGACATCGGTACTATGGGATGCTACCTATGATGCTACAATATATGTATCTAATCGATGATGAGTACATCACCTTAGTGACTCATTTCACTTTTCCTCTACCTCACCTCCATCATCAATTGACCTTTCTTCTAGCCTTGGATGAATCTATTGGGCTACCCACCATGCATCATACTTTGTTGTTGTCCTTGGATCCTCCATGTCATCTATCACTAATACTGCATTCAAATCCTCACCCACCAACTCCACCTGCAATGCTATTGTTGCCTCATTGGTCATCTTCCTATAGATCATCGGTGCAACATGCACTCCTTACCTGAGACCAAACTATCTTAACACTCATGAGTATTGAAAGTACTTTTAATCTATCTTGTGTCACCCAATCAAACACCTCATTCACTATACCTACCTCAAGTGCACCCCATCCCTTCCCAAGTAGGCCCTCCCCACTATGACCTCTAAATGATTTCATGTGGCATCAACCTCACCCATTTTGCCTCATAATGTGCCAATATCCTTGAGTATAGCCAAATCCTACTCCACTCCCTATATTTACACCATATCATAGCACAAGGTACCTCATTGTCCATATCCCTATGTACCTCCCATGGTAGTCCTTGAGGTTGCTCCACTCAAAAGTTCTCCCATACCCATACCTATAGGAGAAAGCTACATCCCAACCTACCCATCATCATCATTGCACCTTGTAGAGATATTGATACATATGAGCCAATAATATTGGGACCCATGCACATATCCTCAACCTCTTTATCAAAACCATCATAAAATATAATGTGTTCCAAAGGAACCATGCACTTGAGAAATATGGTAATATGGCATTGGACATCAATAACATCAACATAACTTATCTAGAGGTAAGGAGACTCTCCTCATAATGTACCTCATACAAGACTCTATTTTTATCCACATCGATATCCCTCCATCTCTCTTTGTACACTTGCTACAAAAAGACCTCCCTCTCTACCATGATCATCATCTAAATCCTCTCCCCCTCCTTGGTAGCCAAAAAATATGATACAAGTTCTCTAACATGATTGTAATCTCTCTCATCAACATGCGGAATGTGCAAGTGTTAGGATCCCACATGTCAACAAATGAAGTTATGTATGCATTACCTGCATGTACTGACCCCCATATGACCACCCCCACCAAACCAAACACCCCCAACCAATCCCAATATTCTCCTATCAACTCTTTTTTACCCTATAAAATACATCCTTAAACCTATGCCTCAGTCTCAATAGCTTTTATTGTAACCACACTACACAACACATCATCAGTACATAATCATCATTTCAAAAAAATCTATTGTCCACCTCCTTAACAACTTCATCCAACCATTGTCCTACCCTAAGATAGTCTCTATCCATAATTTTCGAACCCCATATGGTCGTAAATGCTTTGACCCTAGATGACCATCCCACATGTGCCAAAGATATTTACAATATCACAAAAAATAAAACAACCAAAACACTACATCAAACTGATAAATCCATAAATCAAAATCCACCCCACACCATTCCCCTCCAAACATCCTTCTAATTAAGCCTACTTCCATCTATAGTTTCATTTTTCTTTAAAAAAACAAATAAAAAATCACATCCTAAGGTTTGTTTTATCCTCTAGCCAAATGTGATGAAGGGGTCAAAATTTTGACTTATCATCCTTGCACTTTCTCCAACTCTAGCTATCTAGCCTCTTGTAGCCATATCATCCTCTCACCACATCAATTTACAAGACGTCTATCTCAAATTACCTCTCACACCTCACTCTCTCATTCTCCCTTTTCGCATGGTAAAATAACTTGTTGTGCCCCCAACATTGCTATTTATATTTTTATTAGTGTGACTATCCCAAAAAAATTTCAAGTCTAACCATCTCAAATGGCCATGTCTTACGACCATCCTGGATGATATCCATTTTGTAAAAATAAAAATTGAAATGAATGATTACCCTAAAAAATGCCCATCCATTTTTATTTATCACAAATCATCAATCATAAATCAATTATCCAATAACCATAAAACCTCTTCTATTGGGGTAAATGTAAATTACCTAATCACCATCAAACCTCTTCTACCAGGGTAAAAAGAAGAATCATCCATCATCAATATTTCCTTTCTACTAGGGCAAAAGCAGAACCAACCATCAATCATCATTAACCCTCTTTTTCTAGGGTAAAAAACAAAATCAATCATCATTAACCCTCTTTTTCTAGGGAAAAATGTAGAATCAATAATCATTAGCCCTCTTCTATTAGTACAAAAAGTATAATTTTCTATCACTAGCCCTATTTTTCCAAGGCAAAAATAAGAATCATCCATCATCAACATCCCCTTTCTACTAGGGTAAAATTAGAACCAACATCAATCATCATTAACCCTCTTCTTCCAGGGTAAAAATCAAAATCAATCATAATTAACCCTCTTTTTTCTAGGGAAAAAAGTAGAATCAATCATCATTAGCCCTCTTCTATCAGTGTAAAATGTAAAATTATCCATCACTAACCCTATTTTTCCAAGGAAAAAAGTAGAACCATCCATCAATCATCAATCAACTTGGGGGTGTCCAAGGTACCGCATCTTCCCCCTAACCACATAAACTTTGGGCACGTATGAACCCTTACCACCAAATTATCAATCATATATTATTAGTCCTCTTTTGCTGGGGAAAAAGTATAACTCTTCAATAATCATTAGCCCCATTCTCTTGAGGTAAAAAATAACATCATCCTCGTATAGATATACTTCCTATCTCTGTAGCATAGATTTAATTTCCTATATTTTTTTATTTTTGTAGCATAGATTTACATTCCTATAATTTCCTATTTTTGTAGCATAGATTTACTTTCCTACATTTTTTTGTTTTTGTAGAATAATTTTACTTTTTTGTAATTTTTTTATTTTTGTAGCCTAGATTTTCGTTCTTGCATTTTATCATTTTTGTAGATTAGAGTTTATCACTTTTATATATTAGCTTCACTTCATGTAATTTTTTGCTTTCATAGATTAGAGCTTATCACTTTCATAGATTAAAGTTTATCACTTGCATAGATTAGAGTTTATTTTCTTATCTTTTCTTGTTTCCTAAGATAACTTTACTATCATTTCATGATTACCTAGCCTAGGTTTTCGAGTGAACATCATAACTAGTGATCTACTCTATTATATGTGGTGGTTGTGGTGACTAGTTATCCATGCAATCTAGTAGGATGAGTACATTACCATAAGGACACTCGTATAACAAAAACAAAAAACAAAAAAACCATAATTTTTCCTCCTCTCATGCCAAGTCTCACTCTTTGACCATTTTTTCTCTATTCTGTTAGTGCCCATTCCACCTTTTGTCAAGTTTTCCATTGCTATCATCTATTCTTCCTCCATCAAATCATCACTTTAGGGGGTAGACAATAACCACACAAATTTTTTCCAAACAAGTCCAATACCTAAACACCCCATTTTAGAGTTGAATAGGTCCAAGAATCTTTGTTTGAGGCTATCATTAAACCCCTTTTGCTAGGGTAAATAACAAAACTTCCCTTCTTCAATCAAAAATATAATTCAATCAATTTGGTAGGCTCCATGCATATGTCTATATGATTATCCATGTCTATTTTAGCATTGAGGTGGTAACTTAAGACCACTTGTAATTGATTCGTAGCATCTTGAGGTAACCTACCATACAACTGATCGACTTATTACATAAAATGATCCCATCATTCTATTGAAGTTAAATATTCAAGGGTATTTCTCCATTTCATGATTGGGGCATATTACATTATCCTTGATTTGAGGTAATTTTATGTCACCCTCATCAATTCAAAAGCCACTTTATCATTCACTAATCATCACCATCCATTCATCATTACTCATCATTAACCCACCAACCAATACCATCTATTTTTGCATCGCATTATATTCACACACAACACGATATAAAAGGAGTAAATATAGACACCAAAATTATGTCATTTTTATAATGCCCTAAAATCATTCTAACTAATTTTGTGAGTGTACCAAATTTCCTACCAAAACCTTCAAATTCCCTAATTCTCTCATTAATTTCCTCAAATTCTTCTAAAATCCCTATAATTCCTAATTTTCCTAAAAATCCTAAACCCTAATCAAAGCCCCTAAATCATCCCCTTAAAATACTAAACCCTAATCAAATCCCCTAAATCATCCTCTAAAATTTCTAAACTCTATTCAAATCCCCTAAATCATCCTCTAAAATCCCTAAATCCTAATTAACCTCTAATCTACAATAAATTTATGTAATACAAATCATAATCATATCCCAAATCCTTCTCAAATTACCCATAATCCTAATTAAACCCTAATATTATAATTAAATCCTTAATTAAGTCCTACTCACCCCTATATCCCCTTGTAAAATCCCTTCATCAAATCCCCAAATGAATTTTTTAATCCTAAATCAAATCCTCAAAATGTCCTAACCCATTTCTCAAATCCCCACCAAATCTTCTAGAAAAGGTCCACATTAAATTCTCATGTCTTCCTAAATCTTGCTCCATCCTCCCATGCATTTTTCTAGGAATTAAAAATTCCCCTAATCCCAAAGTCAACCCCCCCTTCAAATACCACATTAAATACCTATAATTATTTTAAAATTCACATGGCACCCTTTTAAGAATTAAAATCCCCCTACACTATTTAAGATCCCCACTCCCCATGCAAATTAATGACACTTGGATGGGTGAGATTTCACCTCACCCAAGACCATTAATTTTGGAGGGTGCACAACCCTCCAAGAAGAATCCTACAAATTTTTCTTGGTCTTGGCACCTTCCACTTGGCTACCACATCATGCCAAATCATATCCACATCACCACCCCTTCTTGCCTAAAATTTATAAATGCACCCCTATTTTCTCTCATTTTAGAATCCTTGGGAAGCATACCACAAATCTACCAAAAATCCTTTAGCCCTCCATTATGCACTCACCTTCCACTCATAGACAACCCCCCCTCTTCCCATTGACCACTACCCATGAAAGTGAGCTCAATCCCTTCCATACCCCTAACTCATTTTTAAAGTTATGTGCAAATAGAGAGCTATATATTCAATAGACTATCATTAGAGGCGTAATACATTGTCTAGAAGACTTACAACAAGTTTTTCCGGTACTAGAAAAGCAAATATCCTAGTTTTCCATACTTGAATTACCCATAGTCACCATCATTAGGTTCCTAAATAATTTACAAATCTCACTATCGAGCCCTCAAACGATCAATAGCCAAAGATAAATCTAGTCAATATCTCGATAATAGATAGAGACAACAAGGTAAAATAGATACACTTGTAATATTTTGTAGCACTTTCAAGTGTTTATATTCATTTTATTTAGCATTTTAATGTTTCTTTCTTGCATCGTTTGAATTGGGCCCAACGGGTCCACTTGGTGCTATTAACCTCTTGCTATTGGTTGTGTGTAGGTACTTCAAAGTTATAGGTAGCTTAGGATGGTCAACCTCACTTGAGGCTACCAAAACCCATCTGCATATAATGTGTGACAAGCAGAAACCATTGCAAGCACCTTTTATTTTAATTGTTGTATAAGAGAGATACCCTCAATATTGAGGACCTCCTTTGTAAGCCCCTAGAGGGTATCTTTGTAAAAGAAGAAAAACCTTGTAATAAAGATTATTTCTCATATATATATATATATATATATATATATATATATATATATATATATATATATATATATATATATAGCATGGTGCATTTTCTTATTACAAAATGAATCTTAGGATATTGAAGAATGTAGTGATTCAACATGTGTATAGAGAAGGTAATGGGATGGTCAATTTTATGGTAAACCAAAGACTAACCTGGAGAATAAAAGGATTTCACAATCTAATTTCTCCCTTATTTGAATAGATATAATTCAAGCTAAGAAGATAGAGAACAAGCACCTTTTAGAGTAATAGGTGGTAATAAATGGTTCCAACTATGAAGTCATTGATAGGGATTAATATCTAGGGGTCATCCAAATGGTCCATCCACAATGGCATTAGCCAACAAATTGAATTGTCTAGGTCATATAGATGGTAAGATTCTAGTAGGGCATTTGGAGGTGTTAGAGGCAGTTAAAATCTTGGATCAGGATGTTTAGGATGGTCATTGTATTTTTGGTCTATATTTTTAGTTATGTCCTAGCTATGATGATATTGTTTTTGTATTTAAGATGGATAATAATAGTGTATTTAATAGAACTAGTTTTTTGATGGATGTTGTTGTTGCAACTGTAAGTTAGGAACCAGGGGCTGTAGACTTTTATTTTTATTTGTTGATCGATTGTAGTTTTTATTCCAATTTTGGACTTCAAGAAGATCTTAAGGAGCTTTTGTATGTGTTTGGGGACCCCAAAATCCCTATTACCTTAATAAATTAAAAATTTGATTGGTTGTATTTTACTTCTTGGATGAAAATAATAGGGGTGTTCTTTCAAATTCTTCATTTGGTATAAAAGCAGTAGGTTGATCATTATCTAGGTTGAAAGCAGTTATGTTGTATTTCTTACAATTGATCATGGAAAAATCTAATTATATTCCAAATCTACAATTCAATGGACAAGATTATAACTATTTGAATATAAAATAAGAACTTTTTTATAGGAAAATATTTATGGAAAATACTTGAAGCTAGTTATGAAGAGCTAGAATATTGAACCGTTATCCTAAATTATGATAGCCAGGCTATTAAAGAACCCAATAAGAATGACTCCTTGGATTTGTACTATATTTAGTCTACACTAGATAAGAGATAATACCTAGAATAGTAGGTGCACAATAAATAAGATATGCTTGGAAGGATCTATAGGAGGCTTGCCAAGGACGTGACCAGGTTAAAATTATCAAGTTGTAGAACCTTAAAAGAGAATTTAAAAATATAAGAATGTAGGAAGCAAAAGAAATAAGTCATTATTGTGTCAGAGTGAAAAATGTGTAAACAAAATGACCACACTTGGTAAAACTATTGTAGAAAAATTATGGTGAAGAAGGTGTTGAGAACACTAACACCAAGGTAGAATTGTGTAGCAATTATAATTTAAGAAAGTAAAAAATTATCTATACTTGAATTTAATTATTTTGTTGGACCTCTTGTCTCATGAGAAGAGACTAAGAGGTACACTTGGAGACAGTGAAAAGAAAGAATTTTCATTAAAGTTGAGAATTTTTGAAAGTGATGGTGCCCACATTAGTGTAGAGTAGAAAAAATGCATGCCTAGCAAGGGAAAATGAGATGCATCTATTGTTCTACTTGATCTAAGCACTACGAAAGTGACACTTCAAACAAGCATAAAATGACACATATATGAAAGAAATGGGTGGTTCTCCTTATATTGATATAAATATCAAATAAGTGGTTACAAAGTGTCCCCTTGAGGGCTCTCAATTGATACACTCAATACATAAATCAAAGGATCAAATCCTTCCAAGAATCTAAGGCACGCTTCCAATGTCTTCCTCGCACTCACGATTGAGGTGAGTGGGCTTCCGATGCCATCACAAAGTGTTCTATCATTGTGCTATATTACTACTCCTTCCTCATGCACTGTGATACCTGGGTCTACACACAAGAAACTACAATTGATTAAAATCATGTGTGGATTAAGATGAAATCGTGAAGGTGCATGCATCAATAAGCTTGAAAGAGGAAAAGTGTAATAGACTATTCAAAATTGCTCCAAATGCTACCAAAAGTGAGATATAGGCATATTATGTGCTCTGTGACTGATCTAATAAAAAATAGTAAAGAAATTATACCTAGATTTGTGGTCATCCCGGGGTGTGGCATTCAGACCTACAACTCCCAAAAACATGATAACAGAGGTAATACAACTCCAAATTGCACCAAATTTGAATAGAGAGCATATAATATGGTCTAGAAACTATTTGTGCAAAAATAGTAAAGAAATTGCACTCCAATTTTTGGCCATCATAGGGTGAGGCATTTAGGACTACAAAACACAAAAATCATGATAACTAATTCAAAACAACTCCAAATTGGACCAAATTTGAACAACAAGCATATAATCTAATCTAGAATAGACCTATGCAAAAATAGTAATAAAATTGTGCTCCAATTTGTGGCCATAACAGGGTGTGATGGTTAGGACTATCACAATTTGGGGGCCACCCTAGGGTGGGATGGCCACCAAATCTGATGGTTTTCTACCACAAATTCCTTTGGGAATTGGTCCAAAACACTCTCAAGGGTATTGTCAACAAATTTTGGGATAGGATTCACTCAAATGGATTGGTTTTGTAAATAGATTGTGCATTTTGTAATCACTTAAAAACCTCCTTCGCTCGATGGAGATCTCAAGGGAAAAATGTACAATAAAGTGGGGGAAAATCTCGGTAGCACTCCGTGGTGAAATATGCAAAGAATCCTCTCTTCTAATTGGGTGGAAAATTGATCCACTTTATAGCCCAAGAGGGCCTATGGTCAAATGGGCATGCGATGCCATGCGAGGTAGGTGATGCCATTTGTCCCAAAGGTTGCCATGCATTGGAGGGAGAAGGAATCTCCCTTTTTGGCCTCCAATTTGTAACTTGTCATGAGAGTTATGCACCCTCATGCTAGAATGCTTGAATAGGAAGGATAAATGGTAGTTTTTGGGTGCCATTTGTCCTAATTTTGACTTTTTGAGGGTCAAATACCATGGTCGTCCCACCCAGGGATGGTCGTTGGTGGCCGTCCTTGGGTGGGACGGCCATGAACTATGGTCATCCTAGGGTGGGATGACCATGCCTACATGGCCCAAAACTTCCCAAAAGTGGGGTGGAACCTCCCAAAAGTGGTTAGGACCACTATATAACCATTGAGGGTTGCCCAAGGGGGCCATATGGTATCGATTAGAACTTGTCTTGGTCGTCTAATCATATTGACACGATTTTAGTGTCTACAGATGCCCCTTTTTGGGATGCATTGTGTGCAACACAATGCTAAGCAAAAATAGATGACTAAAATATCAAATAATTAAGGTTATTCAGTAACCTAACCAACTTTAGATGCCCCAATCATGGAAAGAGCATGCATTCTTGAATCCTTGCTTCTGATGAGCTAAGGAACTTGATTCAAGTACAACCTCTCCTATAAGGCTTACTTGATATTGGATATTTTTTAGTCATGAGGAGGTGATGCCTGCTCCTTCACGCTTCTAGAATACCAAGCATTTGTTTAATTGAAAGTTTTTCTTATTTTCTACCCCAAGCAGGGGCATGATTTTCTTTGTCAATGATTCATTGGGAGAACACAATTTTCATGATTGAGTGTTTGATTGTTGATTTTGATTATGAATGTTGTGGTTATGACTACCCCCTCAAGCAATGAGTTAATGAGGGAATGAAAAATGATAAAAGTGATGAGTTACTTGACCAATATGTCTTCTTGGAGATTGAAGTAGAGAATTTTCCATTCATCCATGAATAATTTTGGTTGCATCTTGATCTTGAGTGAATTCCATCAGATTTGACTTGTTTTTGGTGGGTTTTAGGCCATTTTCTTTGATTTTTGTGCTATTTTTGTGATGTTTTTTGGTTTTTGATTAATATATATATATATATATATATTACCAATGGGATTATTGGATGCCATTGGGGCATTTTGGGTGACCAAAGGGTTTATGGATACCTTTGGGGATTTTTGGGGTGACCAAAGGGTTCGTAGACACCTTTGGAGCATTTTGGGTTGACCAAAGGGTTTGTAGACACCTTCAGAGTAGTTTGGGGTGACCAAAGGGTTCATGGATACCTTTGGGGAATTTTTAGGGTGACCAAAGAGTTTATGGATATCTTTGGGGATTTTTGGGTGACTAAAGGGTTTATGGATACCTTTGGGATATTTTGGGATGACCAAAGGGTTTATGGATACCTTTGGGGATTTTTGGGTGACCAAAGAGTTTATGGATACCTTTGGGGCTTTTTGGGTTGACCAAAGGGTTTATGGATACCTTTGGGGATTTTTGGGTGACCAAAGGGTTTATGGATACCTTTGGGGCTTTTTGGGTGACCAAAGGGTTTATGGATACCTTTGGGGATTTTTGGGAGTTGACCAAAGGGTTTATGAATACCTTTGGGGATTTTTGGGAGTTGACCAAAGGGTTTATGGATACCTTTGGGTATTTTTGGATGACCAAAGGGTTTATAGATACCTTTGGAGCTTTTTGGGAGTTGACCAAAGGGTGTATGAATACCTTTTGGGCATTTTATGAGTTGACCAAAGGGTTTATGGGTACCTTTGGGAATTTTTGAGGTTGATTGCTTAACTATTTTATTGCTGATTAGGGGAGGTATGATACCAATAATGCCCCAGTTGATGTTTAAAAATGTTTTCTCGATTTTCAATTTTGATATTTTGGACCATTAGGCGCATTATGTGTTATGATTTATGGATGCATTAATGGATGCATGTGTTGTACTATGATGTTATTTGAGGATATGTATGCATGTATATGCATAATGATATGGATGATTTGTTGATTTGTATGATGAAATATGAATACTATATGACATACTATGTTAGCACCATAGACTGTATAGAATTCATCGATTCATGTGTAATGTTGTCATGAGACTATGTAATGGATTTGTGAAAATGTAAACTGACATACATGTGATAAAATGGAATGAATAATAGGAGATGTTATAGGATGTCTTTGAGGTTTTCATGAGACTCAAACACTCTTGTTAATTGATCAAAAGTTATATCCTAACCATGCAAGACTTTTTGACAAGGTATGAATCTGCTAGGTTGACCAATATATTCAATATACCTATGGGTGCAAGTGAGTTTATTGTTATTATAATGCATAAAGTTAGCCCAGTGCCAAATAGTATTGATGCAACCCATCTGTACTGAAGATCACCCTATGAGTATCATGATCCTAAGTTTTGTACATAGTTGGATTAGACCACTAGGTAGTATAGGCTACCAAAAGCTAGCTCATCTACATGCAAACATTGGTCTGTACAAAAGCAAGATGCTAATGTAATAGATATATCATCATGTGTAAGGATACCGCCATTACTAGGTAGGCTTGATGCCACCTAACCTATAATGAGGATCACCTCATGGTTTGTCAAATACTAAGAATTCCAGGGATTCAAGTTCAGTACTCCCTTCTTTTATTTTATTTTATTTGGGATACTTGCTCATACTTAGTGATGAAAATCATTGTTTATTTTGTATTTTGTTTTCTTTGAGCAAGGGATTTGTTTAGTGATGAAAATCACTATTTATTTTGCTTTTGATTTTTGCTTTTTGGGATTTTTCTTATTGATAGTGGTGAAAACCATTGTTTATTTTGGGGAATTGGGTAGGGAGGAGCTTGTCCTTTTGTCAATTCTCAGTATTTTTGAACCATTCACATAGGGGGATGAGCAAGGTAAAATTTTTACTTAAGGTAACCTAGACCACTTTGTAGGTTTCATCTTTCCTTGTGCAAAACTTGGATTTAATGTGAAAAATGTGTTGGGATTTTGACGTATACAAGGTACAATCAAAGCAAGACTCTACCTTCTAAAAATTAGGATAGCTTTCTATAAAATCTGAAAAGAAAACTAGAGACGGCTGAGTGATCAAAAACCCTAAAGACACCCTAAAATAAATGATTAGGTGAAGGGAAACAAACACAAATATGAAAGGTGGGAAATGTAGGTGGAAATGATAAGTGTAATATGGAATGATGTGAATGATGACTTTGACAAAATTGATTTTGAATGATGACTAGTGTACAATATTTGTGCTAGACATGTATGAGTGATTTTAGAATGTATAAATGCAAGGATGAGTATACCTAATGCAATTGATTGTATAATGCATTGATATAAAATGTAATGCAATGCAATATTTTTGTATTTTTGTTGTTTTAATGATGTTTTTGGATTTTGATTAATATATATGTATATACATTTTGACCAATGGGCTTATTGGATGTCATTGGGGCATTTTGGGTGACCAAAGGGTTTATGGATACCTTTGGGGATTTTTAGGGTGACCAAAGAGTTCGTAGACACCTTTGGAGCTTTTGGGGTGACCAAAGGGTTTATGGATACCTTTGGGGCTTTTTGGGTGACCAAAGGGTTTATGGATACCTTTGGGGCTTTTTGGGTTGACCAAAGAGTTTATGGATACCTTTGGGGCTTTTGGGTGACCAAAGAGTTTATGGATACCTTTGGGGATTTTGGGGTGACCAAATAGTTTATGGATACCTTTGGGGCTTTTTGGGTGACCAAAGGGTTTATGGAGACCTTTGGAGCTTTTTGGGTGACCAAAGGGTTTATGGAAACCTTTGGGGATTTTTGGGTGACCAAAGGGTTTATGGATACCTTTGGGGCTTTTTAGGGTGACCAAAGGGTTTATGGATACCTTTGGGGCTTTTGTAACTTTGATTACTTTGTGATTTTAGGAGGAAGGTGTGGTACCTTGTGTACCCCTAGAGTTTGTGGTGATCAAAGGGAGTGAGGAAGGTGTGATACCTTTAGAATGCCCAATTAGCTTTGTGTCTTGTGATGTAAATAGTGGGGAAGGTGTGACACCTTGGATACCCCCAGTATGTACTATGATTGATGCAATGTTATTTTTTGGGTTAGGAGGAGCGATAGAAATTGACCCCCCTATTTTGACGAGGAATTCTAGGTAATGCCAATGTCTCGATGGGGTAGAATGAGTGACCCATTTGTGGATAAAGCTTCCTTATCAATAAGATCTTGGACCATGTTTCTAAAAATATAACAATTACTAATGTCATGCCCTCTAATTTGGTGATAGAGTCAAGAATGATCCTCCTTGTATTTTTTAGATCTAGGCCTATTTGGGTTGAACAAGGGTATGTTTGGTAAGATAATTGTATTTGTTTCTTACAGGTTGTGAAAAATGGTTGACATGGGCTCAGATAATGGAGTCCAGGTATGACATTGATGCTTTAAATGAGGTGAACATAGTTGACTCTTTTTATGAGATTGTAGGGTTATATGTATCTCAATCACCTGTTTAGGTTGCTCTTCTTGACTCCCATCTGTAGGTAACAAATCCTGAACTATAATAATTTATTTATTATTAATTTTAATATCATTCTTATCAAACATATCCTATAAATTGCTCTTGAATCCAATACATGACTTAATGGTATGACCATTTACTTAATGATAAGGACAATATGGGTCCTCTCGATACCACCATGGTTTGGGCCTATTGGGATCTAAGGGGTGGATATCTGATAATGTGATAGCCTTGGCCTCACATAATCGATTAAAGAGTGACATAAAATATTCAAGAAATGGTGTATAAGTGTGAGGTTGATGGTATTTTTGCCTTTGCTCCTGCTTCTATTGAGACTTAATATTGGAATGCATAGGAGGAGATTGGTCCTGACAATCATAGGGTTGAGGTTTTGGATGACTCAACTGTAATTCAATGCTTATGAGTCGATTCAAGATCTATTATAAATCATTGTGTTGGTGACTCACTTGTAACTCCATGTTGGCTAGCCTATCCAATATATGTTGTGAAAATAGTGGAGGTGATGACTAGATGGTTGTTGAGAAAGTTGGATGGTAACTGATAGGTGGTGGAGGTGATTTGGATGTGGAGCCAGGAGATAATTGAGTAGAGGTGGATCAAAATTCCTCAATATCGGAGCACATATGGATGCTTCATGATGATTGGGGCTAGTGAGTATATCCACATGTTCTTATTATTTATTTAGCTCATGCTCATATTCCAACTCAGAGTATTTTAACTATGGCAGCTAGATTATCTCTATTTTGGTGTAGTGGGTACACCTGTTCTTGATTTTATGGATATGTTGAGTGAGATGGAGTAGGTGTAACCGAATCCATCGATGGTATCTCTTATGGTATGGATGGAATGTTGGATGGAGTTGCAAGAGGTATAAATGGATTCAAAGGACTTTGATTCTTTGTCATCACATTGATCATTCCCACAAACTTATGAGAAGATGCATTTATATTTAGATAAGTCTTGGCTAGTTTATCAACTTGTCCAAGGTGATATACTTGGCCCCCATGTTCAGGGGTTGCATAAAAAATGCTATCAATGGGTGGTAACTTGGTAGGAGGATGGCCTAGATCCTTTATCAACTCGATGATAGGTGTGAATGTAAATTTGGATCCTATGCACGCATAGAGTTTTGGGGGGTCAATTGAATTGTGTCCTCAAGCATGATATGATCTAATTCATCCATATCAATTGTGGGTTCCTTCTTATTAGTAGGATTGGGAAGGTCTTCTATAGATGTATTGATGATAGCTATGGGAGACTCTGTAGCTGGCTCTTTTGACTCTTCCTCACTTGAAGAAATAGAGGATGGTACTAGCGGTGGTGAAGGTAGCTTCATGACTAACCATAGGGTTGAATATAGACTTTGGATAAGCTCACTAGGTTTAGTGTCCATGTGCATGGGTGATATAGTAGGCTCCTATGAATGATCCACCTATTTATAATACTTGAAGGGGTCTGGATCGACAATCACCACATTGACCTTACCTTCATCAATGTATTTAATGCATTGATGTACTATAGATGGAACACATTCCATGGCTCTTATCCATGGCCTTCCAAGAATTATGTTGTACTATCTTGAACCCTCTAAAATGTAGCATAATGTAGATACAATATTTTATCCAAATTGGATGGGGAGGACTATTGTACCAATTGTAGGAGATAAAGCATCATTAAACACTTGCAAGGTGAACTTGGATGCTACAATGCGTGAGGATGGAAGGTTGAGATGTTTTAGTGTAGCTATGGTAATAATGTTTATTGAGGAACCTGTGTCAACCAATACTTACTTATAAGGGAGAATATTGATACTCACAATGATGTGCAAAGCAGGATTCGGTGAATTGGTAGGCATGAGTTTGATCTCATAATTTTGAAAGGATATAATAGGATTCTTGTGCATTTGTATGTATCCCATAAAGTTGTTGAAAGCATCAGAGTCATGAGGTTGTCCTCAATAGAATACAAGATTCTCATGAAAGTTTCTTGATGTTTGAAGGACTATTATAGAGGCTCACTCATGGTCATATTGGCTGATGGTGCATGCGAACTTCACACAAGCCTACCCTGGATTCCTAAAACTTATTGGAAGGGAGTTTTGGGTGTCGAATACCATGATGTAGAGGGAGTTTAGACCTCCCTACTAAGCCCCTTGGTAGGCTAATTATGTCTGGTTTGAGCCTAGAATCGATGTTGGCTAACCGAATAATACACTTGATCATGTGGATAACCCATTGGTGTTCTCCTGGTAGAGGTACCTTGGATTTTAGGGTATCATGCAAGAATGATGATATCCTTAGGAGAATAGAGAAGGTGACTATTATTAGGGCATCATGTAGGAACGAGGAGATCCTCAAGAGAATAGTGAATATGACTACTATCAGGGAACTATATAGGAATAAGGATATCCTCAAGATAATAGTGAAGGTGACTAATATCAGGGCACCATGTAGGAATGAGGACATCCTAAAGAGAATAGCGAAGGTGACCACTATCAGGGCACCATGCAAGAATGAGGAGATCCTCATATGGATTAGCTTCACGATGACTATCAAGGCATTGTGTAGGAATAGTGAGACCTTTATACCTATAATGATGGTGCTTAGGTCCTCTCCTTAAGTTTTTTGCTTTTCTAGCCCATGATTGAGCTCAACTATGCATAGTTGTCATAATGTGTTGAGTAGGTAAACCCTAAAGGAAACCCACACTAAAGAAAATTTTGACTTTCTAAAAATGTTATGGGTGTCATATACTTGAAATAGCATGACAAGTTGATCATAATGGGCTAGGGCTCCAAAAAATGACTTCCTAGTCAAAATTTATATTTTTGGAATATTTGGCCAACCAAGGCTCATGGAAAAATGCCCAATTTTAGGAATTTTTGGGAAATTTTGAGAAATAAAGAGTTAGGACTCAAAATTTTTATGAGAGGTGCACAAGGATCTAACTAAGAAAATAAAACAAATTTGGTAATTTTTGGGGTTGTCTAGGGATTTTTATGATTGTTTTAGTGCAATTTTTCCCTATTTTTGACTATAAAATCACTCAAAAATAACCATAAAACCAACATAACTTTTTTTTTATAGCTTTGATTTACACAATTTTCAATCCGTTGGATGCAGAATAAAAAATTAGCAATTTGCTTTTTTTCTTTTTTTGAAAAATTAGGGTTTGGTCCTAGATCAAGGATATTATGTTGATTACCCAAACAATAAAGAAACACACAATGTAGACAACATGATTATCTCTTTTAAGTTTTAGAAACACACAATCAAATGATCAAAGAAGCACACAAGCAAACAATGTGATTATCTCCTTTAAGTTTTAGATGTCAATCCCTAAGTTGTTTGATGTTTTTAGATTTGTTGTTGCTCTTACTTTCTTGTTCGTGTTTCGGACTTAGAATGAGGTAACTCAATCAAAGTGGTGACTAGGAACACTTGTGCCAAACATGAGGTTCTCAAAAGAGTCTAGGGCCACTTAAAACCATAATGTGTGGAGGGTTCGCCTAGCTCTTCCACTCTGAATCAATAAGTGTTTCCAATAGTGGGAGGTAGTTTAAACACTAGTCACCTATTCCGAGTACCCTATTCTATATAAGGTGTTGAGGGGGCAAGTCGATGGATGGAGGTTAAATCCAACATCACCGATTTGAATTGGAGGTTGGTGATGAAATCCAACCTTACCAATGTTATTGTGATATGTGCAAGTGTGTGTGGTTCCTTTTATGCTTAAATAAAGTAAAAAATAGAGCACTCAATGAGCTTTCACTAAATGCAAAAAGGATATTTTACTTTCAAAAATGTTAGATAAAATGTAAACCTACAAAATTCATGTCTAAATGATAACCTACTGTATCTCTCCAAATTTTTTGCACCCTTACCTTCAGGCTATAGGATCCGTGCCCGGAAGGGGGATGTGAGAAGGATGGGACAATACCTCAGACTGAGAGGCCCTTTGAAGGTCCCGCCTCTTGGGGGAGGTGTATAAGGGTGAATTTTCGATGGATGGTGGGTTCACCAGGAAACTTTTGAATGGCAGTTTCCATGCCTAGGTTGGGAATGTGTTTGATGTGTTCATTTTTATGCTTGATCATCCAAGTCCTAGGTTTGGCCAAATGAATCTAAGCTAAGCTATATGAAATGTTGATTATATGAATACAAAAAAATAGAATTAAATAGAGAATACAAGAAATATACTAGATTGGAAAAAGGTCATACCTGATCCAAATGTCTGATGGAGGTTCTGATTTTTGAAGTAGTCAAGATCGCCTCTGATTTGACAGGATCGTCTGAGATCTGACAAATTCGTCTGACGAATTCGTCAGAGACCTGCAATCAGAGAAATAGACACAGAACACAGAAAATGCAGCAATACTAATAGAGGAAAACGATGTAAAATGACAATATAGATACTAAAACAATAATTACGAATAGAAATTCAAGTAAATTATAGTATTCTAATGACAAATTATGATCTTATCATGCACTTAAGCTATATGGGTGAACTCAAAAATGTAGAATAGTAGAAAATAACAATAAACTGATCTAAATGCATAATGAAACAGCAGACGAAAAGAGAAAAGTGCAAACTCTGGGCACTAATTGCCCCCAATGTTGACTGCAGTCAAAATCGTCTATAGAGTGCGAAATCATATCGAATTGGGGCGTGATCATCCGAGATTGTACAAGATCATCTGTGATGATCTAAGCTTGCTTCAACTGAAGAATAACAGAGTTCCTACAAGAAAACTCGAAAAGGGACAAAGGCAAACAATAGTCTAAGACATTCTAATGCATGTAAAACTCGAAGTGTAGTAAAATTCAGCCAAGGGAATGTCAAGGGGAGGGCCTAAGATTAAATAGGCATAGGAAGGAGGTTGGGAGGTTGGAGATCATCCTAATCTAGAATATCTCCAATGAGGGAGGTCTCTAACGATGCAGACACACTTTTGCCCTAGTTAGAGACGCTATTAAAATAGAAGCTAATTATGAAAAATCAATTTTGGGACGAAATCATCTGGACGTTCTGTTCCAGATGAATTCATTCGATCTGAGGCGATATCGTATGATCAGTGATGATATCGTCCAACGATCACAAAAAATCCTAAAAATGGCATGGAAAACAAGGAAAGTGATTTAACAGGCGATTTGGGGTTAAAATTTGAATTTGAATTATTACTAAAGTAATTGTAATTATTTGCTAAGGGTTTACTGCACCAATTTTAGGGTGCTACATTTTGCCCCCTCTTTAGCGAATTTTCCAAATAAAATGCGTTAAATATGAGTTCTTCTCGATCTACGAGAAAGCAAAAATTTATTCCCATTTTTAGACAACAATTCTAGGTCGAATCGTACGATAGCTTACTATGGTGCCCCCTCCGTGTTTTTACCCAAATCGAACGTTTGAGGTAAAAATGCAAAAAAGAAAAATTAAAATGTTGTTAATTTGTTTTTTAAATAAAATTAAGAAAATAGGGTAAAACCCTAATTCATTTTTACTGTTCATTTTCTTGATTTCTAGAGCTCTGCAGACAAGATGGTCGAGAAAGCACATAGATCGATAGAGGTCTAGCGTGGGCTACGGGTAAGGGTCCAAACTTAATTTAGAAAGCTTTAATTTTGAATTTCATGCTTTTTAGATTAATTTTGAATGTTTTTTGAGCATCGCGGACATTTTTGGGCCGTCGACATCATCGGGACGAAATCGTCTCAATTTCATCGAAATCATCTCAATTTTGTCAAAATCGTCTCGATATCGCCGATTTCGTCCAAGGGCGAAATCGATGATATGGGGGCTATTTCGTACAATAAGGGAAAATTCCCTATTGCAAAATTGGAGATGAGCTTCCTCAAATTTTGGACGATATCGTCCAATAGTGGACGATATCATCATTTGTATGAAAATGAACTTGTTTTACTTGCATTTTTAATCATTGTTTTATTAATGATTTTTATTGTTTTGTTGTTTATGTTGCAGAGAGGATTACTAAAGAGACGAGAATGGAAATACGATGAGTTGAGGGATGACTTGGCCGCTCTATCTCAGGCAGAGCAAGATCAGTTGGCTCAAGTCAGCTTGCAGCATGTGGCATATATGCCACAGGTTTCTACAGATATGGGGCTATTGACAACACTAGCAGAGAGGTGATATTTGGGTTCTTGTTTCTGATTACCGACAAGGGAGATGACTCCCACATTGGAGGATGTATGGAGGATTTTTAGGATCCCCATACAAGGACGACTAATAACTCCCACGGCCAATCAGGGCCACATGATAATGTGACTATGCAGAGATCCGAGCTTTGCCTTGGAGAAGGGCATAGTGAATATCGAGTTGCTACACCATATGCCTGAGGCATCTAGACTGACACAGGTTTTGGCTAGGGTGGTAGGTGGTCTGCTGCTATGCCATCAGAGTGGATGCAAACTACCATGGCTACTGATAGATGTGGTCTGCAACATGAGAGACCATGGGTATAGGTTTGGTTGGGGGACCTTTGTACTATGTTGATTGTATAGGATCCTACATGGGGTTGTATACAAGAGTGGTCGATGTCTGGTCATGACCTCACTACTACAAGTTTGGTGCTGGGAGCACATCATGATGCGAAGGCCGGTAGGGATCCCACTAATAGGGATTGATGGGGAGAGGCCCCAAGTTTTCTACTGGTGGCTCCAGAGAGGGTCACAATGGCAGATAGATCTGCCACTGTCCCGAAGACTACTTGACGAACTTGTCTTTGACCAGATCACCTGGAGGCCTTGGAGAGATCATCTAGGGTGGGTCAAGGACAGAAAAGAGTTGGCTCATGTTAGGTGAACCTATTGGCTGAGGATGGAGAGGAGAGAGGTGGAGCTCCACCGTTATGACCGAGTTTTGAGGCAGTTTGGTCTACAACAGGGGATCCCATCTCTTAAAGACTATAATTTTTCTCGGACCATTTGGGATAACACTATAGTTAGTGAGGCTCCAGATATGCAGTGCTTTTGGAGTGAGGATGCGAACAATGCCCCCATTCAGCCAATGGATGGGGACGACATAGGGGTTGCTGATGACTATGATGCCTGGTACGTAGGCATCTGCCCTCCTCGGATGACAAGGGGTCAGGGTTTGATTCATGCAATTGTGTGTCAGATGGTGAAGTGGTGCCAGGAGACCATTGAGGTGGTACAGGGTCATGGCGAAAGAGAGCATAGGAGGCCACAGGCTTAGCAAAGGCCATGATAGCAGGAGAGGAGGGAGGAGAGACCCCCTTCTCCATGGAGAGAGAGGCCACCATTGCCCGATAAGGGCAAGGGTGTCGAGGTAGGAGAGAGTAGCGAGATGGCTACTATTCGGGTAGAGACTGTCTATCTCTAGGCTCATGTTTAGTCCTTGCAGGATGAGGCTGCATGACATCAAGAGGATGCCACATAACTCAAAGATGAGGTCGCACGCCTCAAAGCACGGAGCGAAGGGGCGAGCACTCGATACCTAGCACGGGCTATTACCCAGATCACATTTTATCAGACGCTATACCACCATATGGTGCCAGAGGAGTAGAGGTTACTGCTATCGGCCCCCATTGCAAAGTATGTCATGATGAGGTCATCAAGTACATCATCACGATCAGAGTCTAGGACTCATAGCACCACATAGACTACGATGGGGCCACCTCGTCCACCTCAGGGCGGGGGAGGACATGAGGCTGAGAGATTGAGGGGTTCTCAAGGCTAGCTGCTACAAATTGCACTGCACAGATTGATACATAGTGTTTATTATTTTTGATAGGGGATTGAGTATGCCAAGGTACAGATTATGGCATACCGATCCAGTTTTGAGATGATGTATATATTGTTGATATATATAGATGAGATATTTTTGATCATATGACTTGTATTACATGTTTATATGATGCTTTAATGTTTTGATGTGATTGATTTGATGATTCATGTAATTATGTCATTTGGAAATATTATGGTTTGAATGTCATGCTTTTAAAATTTAAATGAAATAATCTGATGTAAACAAATTGGTTGTTTGTGGGATAATTTGATAAAAATAAAAGGGACTTTTAACAATAATTTCAAAGGACATTTTCGCTATTATAGACCATTTCATGGAGTCGCCGCTCGCTAGGTCGTCAAGCTAATCTTGGTATAGAAATATTGCTAAAAGTAAAAGAGTGCTTAAGAGACTGTCTTAAGACTTTGTTGTGATGATGCAAATGATGATGATGATGGTGATTTGTTTTTAGATTTCCATGAAAATATTATGCATGAAATATATATATATATATATATATATATATTAAATGATTTTTGCTAGGCATAAATTCCTAAGTGTGATAAAATTGTTGAATAATTCCCTAGGAATTATACCATCATTGCAAAATTGAAGTTTGACATAATGACAGGAAATAGTAACAATGTGCGTTGTTTTAAAGCATAATTGTGTAACATAATGATTTAAGTCATATGTGTTTATGATTTTAAATAAATGGGAAATAAAATTAGTACAATGGTTTGCGCTAGGCATAGAATATTTAGGTATAAACTTATACCATCATCGCGAAATCCAAAGAAGAAAATAATAGTTTTATTGCATGGTTGATTTTTAATTTTTGAAAATAAATAGAAAATATAAAGATGAGGACTTGCGCTAGGCATAGAATTCCAATTTTGGTTTTGGAACTATGCCATCGTCGCGAAATTCAAAAAGTTATATATAAATGTAACTTTATTGCATGTTTCTTTTTAAATGATTTTGATTTTTTTGATAATGCATGTAGTTGTCTTTATACTAAACAACGGTTCTCATATAAGAAAATGAAATTATTCCAGACAATTTGCAAAAATATTTCAAAATATCTTAAAGACAAAAGTTAGATTTATAAGGAATCCCATGTGCGTATGTGAGTTCATTTCTGATCTTGATTTATCATAATGATACACAAAATCTCTCAAATACAAATGTGTGTGCAATTGCTTTGTGCATTTACCAGTTTTGAGCAAGATAATTTGATACAAGTGATTTGAGTTAACCAAATAAGTGTTCATTAACCATGATTTAGATCCATATAATCATACTAGACTACTATGTAATTCGGGTTATCAAGAGCTATCTAATCCATAAACAGACATAGGTCTGTACAAAATAAGGTCGCTAATGTGACAGACATATCACCACGCTAGGAGTTACCCAAGGCCAAGCGGGTTGGGCACAAACCACCTGTTATGGGGCTCATCAACCCTTCTTTTCTTTTCAATGGGTAGGGAAAGGGATTTTATTGCTTTTTCTTTTGCTTGTTTCACTTTCTTTGCTTTCTTTTTTTTTTTTTTTTTTTTTTTGTATCTTTTGCTTTGATATTTGAGATAATTCTGAAATAATGCTAAGAGAGTACAAAATGATTCTGAAATAATGCTTCTTTTTCTCATGATTTTTCTTGATTTTTCTTTTTCTTTTGCTTCCTATTCTAAGGATACTTTCTCGGATTAGCTGTAGAGCAAGGGATTTTTATTTTGGGTAGGGGTGAGCTTGTCCTTTTGTCAATTCTCAAAGATTCTAGACCATGTGCATGATAGGATAATAGGGGAAAATTTTCGCTCAAGAAACCACTTCTACTATGTAGCATAGCATGGACATTACAAATATAATCATTTTATTGTGAAAGAATATGCTTGGTTTAAGTAAATAACAAGATCAATTCTCTGTGCTCAAAATTTATTTAATTGAATTTTGTGGACTTTGATATAAGAGAGATTAGTAATCATGCCAGATAAAATCAAGATATTTATTTTTGTGTTTGCAAAAGTGAGAGATTCCAAATAAATGCTAATTTATCCAAAATAATTTGAAAATATAACTGCAATACTTTAAGAAGAAATATATACAACAAAAATTTTTGAGGAGTTTGATAATTTTGACTCTCTCTTTCTTCTCTATTTTTTTTTTTGGTTTCGAAAGAGTCAATAATATTGTTGTTTGTTTTTGTTTAAACAGTCTTATACATTTTTAAAATGAGACAACATGCAAAACATATACAAATGATGAAATGACCAAATTTTATGCGTAATATCGCTTAAGATGCATAATATTCATAGGTTCTTTTAAATATTTACCATCTAAGGTAGCTAATTTGTATGCTCCCGATTCAAATTTAGCAGTGATAATATATGGTCCAAGCCAGTTGGGTTCAAATTTACCTTTAAGGTCTTTAGTTGCATTAGTATTTTTTTTATTTTCTTTTAAAACAAGGTCACCGACCTCAAAGGATCGATGACGAACTTTCTTAGCATATGATCTTTTAAGCTTGTTTTGGTAGGCACAAAGATGCTCCAAAGCAGTGATGCACTTTTCATCTAGGATTTCTAGCTGACTGAGTCTGCCAGCTCAATATTCATCTCCTACTTTGGTATCTTGAAGTAGTAGAGCCAAAGAAGGAACTTCTAATTCAAAGGGAAAAACAACTTCAGCGCCATAAACCAAAACAAAAGGTGAAGTACCTATGGGAGTACGAACACTAGTGCGATATGCCCACAAAGCTGGATATAATTGAATGTGCTAGTCGCGGCCAGATTTATTGACCAATATTTTAAGGATTTTAATTAATGTTTTATTAGATGCTTCTGCTTGGCCATTACCCTGAGGATAATAGGGAGTGGACCAGCGATGTTGAATCTTATATTTTTGGAATAATTTCTTAACATCTTTATTTTTGAAACAAGTTCCATTGTTGGAGATGAGATTTGCAAGAATTCCAAACCTACAAATGATTTGATTAAAAATAAATTTAGAGACTTGTGTTCTAGTGCAGGAAGCTAAAGGCATAGCTTCAACCCACTTCGTAAAATACTCAGTGGCGGTTATGATGAATTTGTGTCCATCAAATGACACAGGATTAATTTTGCCAATAATGTCTAAGCCCCATTTTGAAAAGGGCCAAGGAGATGAAATAGCCTACAGTTCTTGTGTAGAGGCATGGACAAGGTCAGCATGTTTCTGGCACTTGTCGCAATGGCACACATAATCATGTGCATCGGTTTCCATGGTAGGCCAAAAGTAGCCTATCCTAAGGAGATTTTTAGCAATGACACTACCATTGAAGTGTCCTCCACAAGATCCATCGTGGGCTTCACTCAAAGCTGATTTGGATTCTTCTAGATTCAAACATCTCAATAGGATACCTTCAAAATATCTCCTATATAAAGTATTGCCAATTATTACAAATCGACTTGCTCGTCTATGTAATAACCAATGCTGGTTCCTATTAGAACTGGTAGGGAAAGTCCCATTGTGAAGAAAATCAAATATATATGTATACCAAGGTTCAGGAGTAGTTTCATTGATTAGAAACATATCCAAAGGTTCTAAGAATGACTTATTTGAAGTGGGTTCCTGGAGTCGACAAATAATTATGGTGGCATATTCGTCATCTAACTCCAAGGGCAGAAGAGATGCAGCTGCAGCCATAGTGTCAGTCGCACGGTTGCTAGTTTGAGGAATAGCTTCCAAGGTAACTTGATCAAATAGAGATATTAAGTGTAAGATATATGCTTTATATGGACGTAATTTATCATCTCTGGTCTGATAAACATCATTGATTTGATTTATGACAAGTTGATAATCATCGAAAACCAATAAATTTTTAATTTTTAGTGCCAAGGTAGCTCGTAATCCAAGGATTAGAGCCTCATATTCAACAGTGTTATTGGTGCAAGAAAATGTTAATTTGAAGGACAGAGGTATAAGATGTTTTTGTGGAGATATTAAAATAATACCCGCACCAGCCCCACTCATGCATCGGGCTCCGTCAAAGTATAAGGACCATTGCTATGAATGGTCTGCCTCTAGTTTAAGGCATTCATCAGGAAACTCAATGAGGAGGGGATGAGTAGATTCTAAGGGTGTAGCAGCTAATTGATCAGCTATAATTTGACCTTTAACAGAATTTTGTCCTATGAAGGTGAGTTCAAATTTGCTTAGCGCAAGAACCCACTTAGCTGTGCGACCAGATAAATACGGTCAACTCATGAGATATCGTAAAGGGTCGAATTTGGCAATAACATAGGTTTTCTGATTGAGCATATAATGTCATAGTTTTTGTGTAGAAAATATGACTGCTAGACATAATTTCTCTAATATGGTATAACAAGTTTCATAACTGATAAAAGTTCTGCTAATGTAATAATTAGCACGTTCTTTCTTCTCATCATCCAGTTGAGCTAACATAATCATCCAGCTGAGCTAACATAGCTCCTAAGGCAGAATCAGAAGCAAAAATGTACAAGATAAAAGGATGATCATATCTAGGCGATGAAAGCACATGTGGGTTAAGGAGGTATTTTTTGAGAAGTTTAAAATCTTCCTTACATTCGTCGTCCCAATTAAAATGGATATCCTTCTTAAGAAGCTTAAGAAAGGGACTGGTTTTGTCCACCAGCTTATCAATGAAGCGATGGATAGCTTGAAGCTTACCTTGTAAACTTCGTAACTCAGATATATTGGTAGGTGTAGGCATATCAGTGATATCTGCAATCTTGAGAGGGTCGAATTTGATACCACATAAAGAAACTAAAACCCCTACTAATTTACCGGACTTGACTCCGAATATACATTTGGCTAGATTTAATCGAATAAGATATTATCTTAATCGATTAAATACTTTTCTCAAATCATCTAAATGATCATCTTCATTAATAGAGCGAGCTATAATATCATCTACATAATCATGTAGGATATCATGCATCATATCATGAAAGATATAAGTCATGGCTCGTTGATATGTTGTGCCTACATTCTTTAAACCAAATGGCATCACTTTCCAACAAAAGGTACCCCAGGGGGTAATAAAGGTTGTTTTAGCCTGATCTTCAGGAGCTATCCTAATCTAATTATAACTGGAAAATCCATCCATTAGGGACATCATTCCACTCCCCACAGTAAAATCAATGATTTGATCCATGTTTGGAAGAGAAAAATCATCTTTAGGGCATGCAACATTAATATCTCTAAAGTCTGTGCAAACCCTAACTTTGGTAGCTTCTTTCTTGGTGATTGGAACTACATTCAAGATCCATTCAGCATAATCAATAGCTTGTATAAAAACAACATTCAAGAGTTTTTCTAACTCCCCTTTGACTAGCAAGGCCACTTTGGGATGCATTTTTCTGAGTTTTTGTTTAACAGGTTTAGCATCTGGATGGACTACTAGATGATGCATGACTACAGAAGGGTCTAAACCTGGCATATCTTCATATGTCCAAGAAAATACATCTTCATATTCTTTAAGGAATGCAATGTATTGCTCTTATTTTTCTTGACTTAATTTTGATCCAATACTGATGATGTGAGGATTATCCTCAGTTCCAATGTTAACCTTAATGACATTTTCTACTTCCATGTGTAGATCTCTTTCAAAATTATGTGGGGCAGGTGAAATTCCCAATTCTTGTAATTCCTTTACAATTAACTTGGATAATTCATCTTGAGGAGTCATGGCCTCAATATGGGCTATAGTAGGTATAGAACCATCAAAATAAAAACCATTGTGTAACATCTCTTCCACGGAGACATCATGGAAAATATCTCCTTCCAACTCATCATCGGATTCAACAATCATTTTAGGATAGGCTATGGATAGCATATTGTAGGTAGAAGAATTATTCTTGGGATACAAAGAATCTTGTTTATCTAGATAATCTTGATAACATATGAGTTGATCATCATCTTCAAAAGGGAAGGGTTGATCCTTACTAGGAAATAGGCCCACACCACATCGGGCGGGCCATGGTTCTACCTCAAAGTGTTCTTTCATACCATATTGGAGAGGTCCCAAGCCTTTCCCTTTATATCCCAATTTAAGCATTATGGGTTTAGCTTTAATATATTCATTAGCAAAATAGCATCGAGCATATCCATCATAATGTGTCTTGATGTTTCGGGGTATTCTTCCCCAATCATATCCTTTATAAATAAAAGCACAACTCCCAACTTGGTAGATACTTCCCATAGGTTGTGGGAGGCCCAAGGTATGAGGAGAAGGTGACAAATTACTTAATATAATGGAATATTGCATAGAAGCATTTGTTTTTTCTGATATAAGAATTTTAGATAAATCAGGTAAGAGTTCATCAGAAAGAGTATAAGAGGTAGAAGGATCATTCCCTATATCTTTAGATGTGGAAGGTATGATAGATGTAGATAATGTGGAGGTGTTAATAAATGGGTCTATAGGTTTTGAAATTCTAGGGATGGAACATGAAGGATTGGTTGTGGATTTAAGATCTTTTTGAGGTTCTAGTGTGGTTTGTTTAGAAGATTGTTGAGCTATATATGAGGGTGAAATTAATGGAGGATAAATAGATGAAGTTATGGGTGTGTGTTTCACACGTTTAGATGAAAAATAAGAATTAGGATGTGTGGATGATAGAGCAGGGCAAAATTGAACTCCAATAGGTTCTACCAAAGCACACATATCAAAGGGTCTAGGATCACCATGGATAGTGACCAACTGATTTTTAAATTTGAATTTAACACATTGGTGTAAAGTTGATGGGACAGCCCACATTGCATTGATCCAAGGACGACCCAAGAGTATATTGTATTATGTGGGGCAATGTACAATAAACACAATCGTGTCTAAGGTTCTTAGACCAGCTTGCAATGGGATGGTGATAACTCCACACATTTCTTGTGTTTTGTCATTGAAAGCTTTTATGATCATGTCAGTTTTCTTCATTTCATCACTTCTAAACCCAAATCTTTGGTAGAAGTCAAAAGTGCAAATGTTTAGAGATGAACCATTATCAATCAAGACCCTTTTGACTACTACATCTCCTATTAGGGCAGTAATATATAAGGGGTTATCCTTATGTAAACTATGTTGTGGGATATCTTTATCTCGAAAGTCAATACAATCGACTTCTCGAGTGATGATAGTATTGGACATGGCTTCAGGTTGAATATTTTGAGGTACCATAATTTGGCTTAATGTGACCATTAATTCATCCCTATGGGTAGAAGAAGATCTTAAGAAGTCCAAAAGGGAAATTTTGGATGTAGTATTGGATAATTGTTCATTAATATTGTAAGGAGGTTTTGGTTGAACATTAGACATATGATTCCATTTATTGGGATTTTTAAAAATAAATGGAGCTGATCCATCATTTTGAGTTTGATCCTGTTGAGAATTGTGAGCCTGTTGTCTGGTAACAACTCCGATGGTACCTACAATGTTATATTGAAGACGCTGAATTGGTCTCGGTCTAGCATTTATGGCTTGTTCATTAGGAAGGAACTGATTAGAAGAGGGTCGAGTAGTAACTCTTCTAGGAAATGGTTCTTTCGGAACCATAGAATCTATGATGGGTTGAATAGGATCTTATTCGTCTTCAAAACTATTCGATTGATTTGAGGTGATGTCTATTTCACTTTCAGTATCCGATTCTACATCACTAGGATCCGATGTTTGAGTATTATATAGGGGTCTAGATGTAACCATGGATAAAGTCATGTCAAATTTTTGTAAATCATAATTAGGTAAATGTCTGCTAATAGTTCCTACATATCGGGTAGGAGGAGGGACATTATGATGCTTAATTTGATTGGCCACCTCTTTACCATATTTTGATAAAGGATGTTGAAATATATCTAATGATTGATTAGCATTTTGATTCTGATTTTGGGGAATGTTATTTTGAGCATTATTAGGAGGATTTTGTTTAGGTTGAAAGGCTTACACCTCCATTTCATTATTATCAATCAAGTCTTGTATTTTATGTTTTAATATTTTGCAAGAGTTCGTAGCATGTCCAGGTCCTCTATGAAAATCACAATGTAAATCAGCTCTGTATCCGAGGATAGTTGGATCAGGTTCCCGAATAGCTGGTAATTGAATCAAACCTCTTTCGAGTAATTGGGGAAGAATAGTTGATAATGGTTGATTCAATATTGTAAACTCTCAAGGTGGTTTATCAGGAGGTTTTAATATAAACTTCTCTGTTGTTTTCGTAGTATTAACATTAGCAATGTTTCTACTATCAGTGAGTCCATCAGCTACAACTTGTTTGTTTTTATATTGATTTCTAGATGTTTTCTCATCATCTTTCTTTTTGAGCTGACCTCTTCTAATGAGAGCATCTTCCACCCTTTGAGCTAAGTCTATAGCTTGATCGAAGGTGGTTAAGGTAGCAGTTGATAATTCATAGGATATTTGTTCTTGCAAATTATTAATAAAAATGTCCAACATTTCCCTATAAGGTAGCACAAAGTGTAGTTTTCCTATCAACTACCTCCATCTAGCTAAGAAATCAGCAAAACATTCATCTTTGTCTTGTTTTAAGTTGTATAAATATTTAATGGTCACGTGTCTCTCGATGTAAGCACTAAATTGATGGACAAAATATTCAGCTGTTTCTTCAAAATTCCTCAAAGAATGAGTGGGAAATTGATAGTACCACTCTAATGCCATTCCTCCTAAACTTTTCGAGAACATTTTTAGTAATAGCAAGTCATCATGTGATATATCATGACATGCTATCCTAAACATGTGAAGATGCTCTATGGGATCTTAAGTTCCTTTATATATAGGCAAGACGAGCATGGGAAAGTGCTTAGGGTATGGCTATGCTACAACTATGGGATCCAAAGGCTGACTACACATCTCTCGATAATTGTACGAGGGATGATAAGGATCTATCTGGTCCATGCGGGAAGCTAACTGTTTCACCATGGCTTCCAGATTACTGGTTTGCCCACCATATTGGTTTGGTAGGGAATTAATATGGTATTTGTGAGCATATGATGGAGGGACATGAAGATTAGATGCTATATTTCTATTGTGTAAATTGTTGGTAGGAAGGGTGTTATGAAGAAGTTTTGAAGTTGTATTATGTTGTATCCTAGATTATTGAAAATTGGTGTTTGGCTTCATTTTAGGTTTTTTTCGATTTGAAGCATATTGATCGATAGTTTGGAAAAATAAAGCAATGAATGAAGGTCTCTTTTGTGTGGGAATGATTTTAGGCTCAATAACAGGTTCCTTAGGGGGTTGGTTAACCTGTTGTTGTTGCATGTTCTGAATCATAGTGACCATATCTATATTTGATGGTCCAGATTTATCACTTTCTTGATCGATAAAAGACAAAGGATTAGTGTGCATGTTAAACATATGTTCCATGGCTGCTTGAGTATCACTAATTTTTCCTCTATCAATACGAACTGCCATATTAAGAGCACCAATGTTATTACTGAGAAATTTCTAGAAATGATCTATATTATCAAAAGCAACAGTTTCATCTGGAGCCATTCTAGGGGATGAGGATCCTTCCTCTTTAACATTTTATTCTTGTTCATCTACAACAAGCTCATCTTTTGGATGTTCTAGAGTTCCTCCTGAAATTGAATCCTCAGGAAGGACATTTGGGTTTTTTGTTTTGTTTCCTAGCCAATCTTCTTCTTCTTCTTCTTCAGTTTGTTTACCATTCCTAAGTCTAGGCATTGTGCTTAAGTTTAGATTTCAGAAAATATATATATACTTATATATATATATATATGCAACAAGCTTAAGAGGTATATATTTTAATTATATACCTACTATAGTATTTAAAATAAAATGTTTTGGTTTTGTTATGTTTTTTGTTGTTCTTGTTTTTTTTGTTTTTTTGTGTTTTTATAACAATATTATAAAGATAACAAACAACACACTAAATGCAAGAAATAATAATAATGAAAGCAATGATCTAGTTTTCTATAAATAATTTATAAATATCATTAACGGGCTCAAGTTCTTCAAGAGTCATGAAATGTTCTTCTTCAAATTGAAAATTTTCTTTCAAGAATTTGACAAAAAGTGCTATAGTGATATTATCTGTCTCAGACTCTAGTTGGTAGAAATAAAGTTCGTGGCAATACTATCGATATAAAATAGCTCTAGGAACTCTTCTCCACCTTTCTCTATCTGTAATAATGACCTCTTGGTCTTCTACATGACCTAGGAATTGGTGTATAATAGTTGCGCTCTCGAGGTATTCCTCGAAGGTGAACAATTCTGAAGACACAAGAGCTCTCCTATAAGCTAACCACCTATGGCAAGCTCTCTGAAGTTCATGATAAAAAATGAGTTGATGAGGATCGATGATTCTATCTAGGGCAAACCTCTTAATTTTCCTAAGTTCGATTGATCTAGATGAAATAATACCCAATCTCCTATTAAGTTCGTCCCACAAAAGTTGGTTTCTATCTGCTTCAGGCACACTAAGCACATAATTAATTTCTATGGCTGCTAATTGGTTTTCAACATTTATAGTGACAGCTAGTATTTTCTTAGGAGCTACCATCTAAACATGATATGCAACTTAACGATTTTAAATGCATCTATGTTTTTTTTTGTTTTCAAAAGGTTTTAGTTTCACGTCGGGTTCACCAAAATGTATCGCTCCAAATTTTTTGCACCCTTACCTTCAGGCTATAGGATCTATGCCCAGAAGGGAGATGTGAGAAGGATGGGACAACACATCATACTGAGAGGCCCTTTGAAGGTCTCGCCTCTCGAGGGAGGTGTATAAGGATGAATTTTCGATGGATGGTGGGTTCACCAAGAAACTTTTGAATGGCAGTTTCCACACCTAGGTTGGGAATGTGTTTGATGTGTTCATTTTTATGCTTGATCATTCAACTCCTAGGTTTGGCCAAATGAATCTAAGCTAAGCTATATGAAATGCTGATTATATGAATATAGAAAAATAGAATTAAACAGAGAATACAGGAAATATACTAGATTGGAAAAAGGTCATACCTGATCCGGATGTCTGATGGAGGTTCTGATTTTTGAAGCAGTCAAGATCGCCTCTGATCTGACAGGATTGTCTACAATCAGACAGGATCATCTGAGGTCAGACGAATTCGTTAGAGACCTGCAATCAAAGAAATAGACACAGAACACAAAAAATGCAGCAATACTAACAAAGGAAAATGATGTAAAATGACAATATAGATACTAAAACGATAATTACAAATAGAAATTCAAGTAAATTATAGTATTCTAATGACAAATTATGATCTTATCATGCACTTAAGATATATGGGTGAACTCCAAAATGTATAATAGTAGAAAATAACAATAAAATGATCTAAATTCATAATGAAATAGTAGACGAAAAGAGAAAAGTGCAAACTCTGGGCACTAATTTCCCCCAATGTTGACTGCAGTCGAAATCGTCTGTAGAGTGCGAAATCATCTCAAATTGGGGCGTGATCATTCGAGATTGTACAAGATCATTTGTGATGATCTGAGCTTGCTTTGGCTGAAGAATAACAGAGTTCCTACAAGAAAACTCAAAAAGGGACAAAGGCAAACAATAGTCTAAGACATTCTAATGCATGTAAAACTCGAAGTGCAGTAAAATTCAGCCAGGGGAATGTCAAGGGGAGGGCCTAAGATTAAATAGACATAGGAAGGAGGTTGGGAGGTTGGAGATCATCCTAATCTAGAAGATATCCAATGGGGGAGGTCTCTAATGGCACAAACACGCTTTTGCCCTGGTTAGAGACGTTGAAATAGAAGCTAATTATGAAAAATCAGTTTTGGGACGAAATCGTCTGGATGTTCTGTTCCAGACGAATTCGTCCGATCTGAGGCGATATCATCTGATCGATGACGATATCGTCCAACGGTCACAACAAATCCTAAAAATGGCATGGAAAATAAGGAAAGCGGTTTAACAGGCTATTCGGGGTTAAAATTTAAATTTGAATTATTACTAAAGTAATTGTAATTATTTGCTAAGGGTTTACTATGCCAATTTTAGGGTGCTACACCTACCCATTAGGTAAGTCACAAGCAATCAAACCATACAAATGCATTTCTACTTAGTTTATTTTCTATTTTTCTTCTTTTTTTGTTGTTTTTGCAATTATATAAAAGTGAAATATACCTTTCTACCTTTCAAGAAAATAATGGAAGCAAAGAAAAACCAAATTTAAGCTATTTTGAACAATAAAAATGCAAAGTGAAGGTTTAGGAAATTATAGCCTAGGATCTTGCTATTTCTAGAATTTTGAGCAAAAAACCCTATATTTTGTGGCCATCCTAGGGTGGGACGACTACAAATTTTGGGGTCATCCCTGCCTAGGATGGCTGCTATGGCCATCCCTGGGTGTTCCAATTAGGAAATCAAGGGTTTTTTCATGCCAAAATGGCCAGTACCTGTAATATTCAAAGGATAGAAACAAGGTCAAAAATTGCAAAAATTAAATGGGAAAAGGGTCCCACCATGATTACCACTATAGAGCTGAAAAATGACATGCCTAGCAAGGGTAAATGAGATGCATCTATTGTTCTACTTGATCTAATCACTATGAAAGTGACACTTCAAAAAAGCATAAAATGATACATATATGAAAGAAATGGGTGATTCTCCTTATATTGATATAAATATCAAATAAGTGGTTACAAAGTATCCCCTTGAGGGTTCTCAATTGATACACTCAATACAAAAATCAAAGGATCAAATCCCTCCAAAAATCCAAGGCACACTTCCAATGTCTTCCTCGCACTCATGATTGAGGTGAGTGGTATTCCAATACCACTGCAAAGTGTTCTATCATTATTCTAGCTTGTTTTTCCTTCCTCATGGACTGTGATACCTGGTTCTACACACAAGAAACTACAATTTATCAAAAGCATGTGTGGATTATGATGAAACTATGAAGGTGCATGCATCAATAAGCTTGAAAGAGGAAAAGTGTAATAGACTATTCAAAATTACTCCAAATACTACCAAAAGTGAGATCTAGGTATATTATGTTCTCTATGACTAATCTAATAAAAATAGTAAATAAATTGTGCCTAGATATGTGGATTCAAACTTGCAACTCCCAAAAACATGATAACAAAGGCAATACAACTCAAAATTGCACCAAATTTGAATAAAGAACATATAATATGGTCTAGAAACTATCTATGCAAAAAAAATAGAGAAATTGTACTCCAATTTGTGGCTATCATAGGGTGAGACATTTAGGACTGCAAAACACAAAAATCATGATAACTAATTCAAAACAACTCCAAATTGAATCAAATTTGAACAAAAAGCATATAATCTATTCTAGAATAGACCTATGTTAAAATAGTAACAATATTGTGCTTCAATGTGTGGTTGTCATAGGGTGTGATAGTTAGGACTATCATAATTTTGAGGCCACCCTAGGGTGGGATGACCACCAAATTTGATAGTTTTCTACCACCAATTCCTTTGGGAATTGGTCCAAAACACTCTCAGGGGTATTATCAACAAATTTTGGGATATGGTTCACTCAAATGGATCAATTTTGTAAATAGATTATGCATTTTGTAATCACTTGAAACCCTCCTTCGCTCGATGGAGATCTCAAGGAAAAAATGCAAAATAAAGTGGGGGAAAATATTAGCAACACTCCATGGTGAAATATGCAAATACTCCTCTCTTATAATTGGGTGGAAAATTGATCCACTTTATAGCCCAAGAGCACCTATGGTCAAATGGGCATGCGAGGCCATGCGAGGCAGGTGGTGCCATTTGTCCCAAATCTTGCCATGCATTGGAGGGAGAAGGAATCTCCATTTTAGACCTCCAATTTGCAACTTGGCATGAGAGTTATGTGCCCTCATGCTAGAATTCTTGAATAGGTGGGATAAATGGTAGTTTTTGGTGTTATTTGTCCTAATTTTGACTTTTTGGGGTCAAATACCATGGCCATCCCACCCGAGGATGGCTATTGGTGGCTGTCCCTGGATGGGATAGCCATGAACTGTGGCCATCCTAAGGTGGGAAGACCATGCGTACATGGCCCAAAACTTCCCAAAAGTTGGGTGTAACCTCCAAAAAGTGGTTAGGACCACTATATAACCATTGAGGGTTTTCCAAGGGGCCATATGGTGTCAATTATAACTTATCTTGGCAGTATGATCGGATTGACACTATTTTAGTGTCTAAGAAGAGACTAAGAGGTATATTTGGAGAGAGTTAAAAGAAATCATTTTCATCAAATTTGAGAATTTTTGAAAGTGATGGTGTCAAAATTAGTAGTCAAGGTTATTGACAGGGCCAAGGAAGAGGCTAAAATAAAAAATTTCTAAAAGGAAGAGGAGGTTCAGCTACAAGAGGAAGAGGTAGGATTGATAAAAGAAATATCTAATATTTTATTTGCAAGAGGTAAGGGAATTTTGAGAAATAATGTATAATTAAAGTTTGCAATGAAAGTAGAAGAGCCAATTATACTAATAAGAATGAGGATGCTCCACCAAACCACTTATTCTTATCATGTGATAAAGTTGAAAGTAGTACTCAAGAAGCTTTGTACTTAGATTTTGGTTGCTCTAACCATATGTCCAACAATAATGACTTATTCTCTATAATGGATGAAAGCTTTAAGACCAAGATCAAGCTTGGTGACAATAAATCCTTGGATGTTATTTAAAAAGGAGTTATGGAGGTGAACTCAAAAGAAGTTAAGAAACATATCAATGATATCTATTATACGCCAAATTTAAAATATAATTTTTTGAGTTTTGGACAACTCTATGAGAAGAATTATAAGGTTGTGTTTGATAATAAATAGTACATTATTTATGACAAAAATTGGGGTAATAGAGTTACAATTATCCCAATGTCAAAGAATATGATGTTCCAGTTGAATTTTGGAGACAATAGTAGTAGTCTCACAAATGTAGCATTTAAATATGATTTGGTTGTGGCATCTAAGGTATGACCACTTGAATTTACAAAGACTAAATTTATTACCTTTACAAGAATTAGTTTATGGTTTGCCAAAAGTTGAAGAGCATAAAGAGGTTTGTGAAGGTTGTGCTAAAGGCAAACATGTAAGAGAGAAGCTTTTGAAAGGTAGAACATGGAGGGCCTATTATCCACTTTGGTTGATTCACTCTGATATATGTGGTTTTATGTAAACAAATAACTTGGGTAAGTCATCATATTTCATCACTTTCATTGATGATTTATCAAAGAAATGTTGGGTTTATTTTTTGAAACATAAATATAAAGGATTTTATGCATTTAATAGGTTTAAAGCCCTTGTTGAGAATGAGAATGAATGTAGAATAATTATTTTAAGGACTAACTATGTAGGACAATTTTTCTCAAATCATTTTATGAGTTATTATGACATCTTTGGCATTAAAATGCAACTTACTATGGATTATACACCTCAAAAAAATTACGTAGTAATAAGGAAGAATCACACCATTGTTGAAATGGCAAGGAGTATGTTATAAAAAAAGGACTAAGCATTTTTTTGGGATAAAAAAATGTTATAGTAGTGTATATTCTCAATCAGAGTCCCACTAGTGCACTTGAGAAGATGACTCCATATGAAGCATGGCATGATAACAATCCCAATGTCAATTATTTCAAAGTTTTTGGTTATTTAGATTATGTACATATTATAGATCAACATATAAAGAAATTAGATGCAAAGAGTGAGGCATGCATATTTGTTGGTTGTAGTGAAAAAGCAAAGCCTATATGCTTTACAATCCCATCAGTAACAAAGTTGTATCAGGATACATAATTTTTTATGAAGGGGGAGTTTTTGATCAGTATAAAAACATGTTGATAAGTCCAATAAAATTTTTAATGAAGGTATTACTAATGAGCATTTCACTTGTGAGACAATTCATCATTCAAATCAACCAAGAAAACCCCCATCAAATTCTACAAGCAAGAAGGTAATATGATTCTTACATCTCATCCTTCAATATAAATGTTGGATACAAATTATTAAAATAATACTTACAAGAAGCTAAGCATATGAAGTTTATCATGAGGCCTCTATATTACAAAGGTTGAAAATTTATGGTGATGAGGAAAAATAATAAAAAGGTGACGCAATAAGCTATGCATTATTATAACAAGTTGATTTCGAACCATCATCTTTTGAGGATGCTTGTACTAATTATGTTTGGGTGCAAGCAATGGGAGAAGAAATAAATTCAATTCATAAGAATGATACTTAGGAGCTTGTATAACTTCTAAATGATAATATATATATTGGTACAAAAATGGGTCTACAATATTAAGTACAAGAGTGATGGTAGTGTTGAAAGACACAAAGAAAGACTAGTTGTAAAAGGCTTCACACAAAAATATGGTTTAGATTATGAAGAAATATTTGCATCAGTGGAAATATAAAATACCATTAGAATGATTATTTCATTGGTATCCCAAAGGAGAATAATACCTTCTTAAATGGGTAAGAACTTTATGTATAGCAACCACAAGGTTTTGAAGTTGAAGGTAAAGAAGACCATGTCTACAAGTTGAAGAAGACCTTGTATGAACTTAAGCTAGCTCCAAGGGTATGGTATGCTTGAATTGATGGCTATTTTTAGGAAAGAGGCTTCATGAGAAGTAAGAGTGAACCCACTCTCTATTGTAAAAAATAAGGTAATGACATTCTGCTTGTTTATTCATATGTTGATGATTTGATATACATGGGTAGTTTTTCTAACAAGGTAATGACATTCTGCTTGTTTAAGAGTGTTATGATAAAAAATTTGAGATGGAGGATTTAGGGATGATGCAATATTTCCTAGGAATGGAAGTACATCAAAGTAAAAATCATATTTTTGTTTGTCAAGCCAAGTATGCCAATGATATGTTAAAAAAGTTTAGCATAAAAGAATGCTAACCAATCCCGATTCCAATTGCTCATGGAGTATTTTTATGCAAATAATATGGAGATCATAAAGTGAACATGAAAAACTATAAAAATATAGTTGGAAGCTTGGTATTTCTCACTCGTACTAGACCAGACATTGCATATGTTGTATCCCTTATTTCTAGGTAAATGAGTGAGCCATTAGAGATATATTTAAGGCATCTAAGAGGATAATAAGATATGTGAAGGGTACAATTGACATTGGCATACATTATCATCCACATATCAAGATTGAGTTGGTTGATTATAATGATGCTGATTGGTGTGGTAGTTTGGATGATTGAAAACCAACATCTGGAAAGTGTTTCACACTTAGATTTCAAATAAGTAAGGATCCAATGTACTCTCTTCTATAAAATCATAATATATTATTGGTACTTTTGCTGATACACAAGCACTATGGCTCAGGAAAGTTTAAAAAAATTAGGGAGAAGAAATGGTAGCCAACAATAATATTTTGTGATAATATGAGCACCATCAAATTGACAAAGAATTCAGTTCATCATAACAAATTTCAGCAATTTTAACTTGAAGTAATGCTTCATTAGAGGCATGATTAAGAAGAAATAAAATTCAGGTATGTGAATACTCACGAATAGTTGGTTGATATTCTTACTAAAGGAGTAGCAAAATTTTAGTTACCGAATCTTAGAGACAAGATTATTTATCTACTCAACATCAAGGGGGAGAATATTGGTATTTGATGCTAATATTTCCAGTTGTCTAAATAAAAGAAGAAGAGGAAAACAAAAAAAACTAAAGGTTGTTGAAGAAGAAGGGGCATGACTTTTAGTCTTCCATATCTTACCTTTGTTCCATTATTTGAAAAACAGAAATTATATGTATTACTACATTTTGTTTTTTAGTTTATTGGCAAGAGAAGCATTTTATAAAAAAATTATAAGAGTTATAAAAATAGTGTCATCATGGATGTCTTAATATTTGTTGTTGCTAGTTTTAGTTAGTGTTGTTTTTTTGTTTTTGTTGCTACTGTAAAATAGGAAACTATTTTTTGTTGTTTCTATTGGGAAATAGGGGACTAATATTTTTTTGTTATTGTTGTTGTAAAACAAGGGACTGCCTTATTTTGCTGATTGTGGGGAATTTATAAATACTTTAGCTGCATTTTTTAAAATTGTATTGGTTGTAATTTACTTTTAAATTCTTCAACTTTCCTGGGGCATACAAAAAAAACCCAAAATTTTTAATTAACAAATCAAATAAGTACACCAAAATTTTGAATGTAATATGTTTAAAATCTATAACTTCTCATGCGAGTATAAATGTATTGATAATCTAGGTTTATTTACTACTATTATTCAATTTTAAAACTTGTTTGTTAACTTACAATATCAATTAAATCCTCCATAAGGTCACATTTTTTTGTTACCATTTTCATAGTAAGAACAAATATTTTCAATTCTAGATTCGCAATAGGATTTTCTTACATCATTGCATCAAGCGAGAAAATACAATAATCTGGTAAATTGTCTAAAAATGCATGGGCACTCAACACCTATTTGGATTAGGAGAGCACTTGGTCATCATCATCCAAGTGATTTAACACCCATTTTTTTATTATGGTAAATGGAGTCTTGAAAGGGGCCAAATCAATTACAATTGTAGAATAGAAAAATCACTTCCACCATTATTATTTTTTCTTTTAAATTTTTTTTTTTTGGACGTTTCTATAGTGTTTAAAAGTTATATAATTTTTAAGGGTCTCTTATTTCAAAGTATGTAATATTATACCCTTCTTTGCAGTATGTAATATTATTATACCAATATAAAAACATCCTCAATATATCAACTCAATGTTTCTTGATGTATGTTGAGAACTAATACATTGAACAATTCAATTTTAATCTATAATCGATTAAAGAGAAGATTGTTTTTATAAAATATTATATACGAGTTTAAATACTACTTTCAAAATATATATCTACAATTAATTTCTAAATTCAAACAATAGTGCAATACAAGTACTCAAATTCTATTATTTTGTAGTTGTCAAACAATTAGTCATTATCTCAACTGTAATATTCTAGAAGAAGATATGAAAATTTTCAATTAATTCATTTGCTATTTACTAGAATTGCACATTGAAAAATAATACTATAATAAGAGTTGCATATTTTCTTTCTCTTTTCCTTTCTAACTTTACATTTTATAATTTGTTGTAGGTACAAAGATATACTTATAGAGATATCCATACTTCATAAAAGAAGAACTTGGATCAACAATTAAAATAAAGGAAACATAACTTCTACATTTTGTTAGATACAATAAGATGACACTACCATATAAAACTTATATCCCTTTATCCTATTCAACAAATAAATGTCATAAAGGAAATTCCTCCACAAGCAAGCCTATTTTCACTTTATAAAACAACAAATCAAATTACAACATGAAATAGGAGCTAATATGCTATAATTTCCATTTGGATTTCCTAGGCATTAACATTAATAAGTAAATTTTTTTATTTTTTTGAGCTATGGTGCGCAATTCCATTTTGCACTACTTATGTAGCAAAAATACTTGTGTAGGAAAAACACCATGGGGAAAAGGTTTGTACCACGCATTCCCCCACCCAGCTCTTTTTGTTCATCATGGACTAACACATGTTTTGAAAAATAATCAAGAATACTAATAAATATTTAAACAAATAAGGGTAATTAAATTTAGTAAGAAACAAGGATAAATGCATTCAAGAAGCAATACATCCATCAATAATATCCAAATACATAGTCATAAATTTAAGACTTGTGACAATCCCCTTGAGGAAATCCTAATCCACATCTAAATTTTCTCTCACATTTCTCCCTTCCTTGCCACATCCACCATAAAAAACTAAACTCGAAATTCATAATCCTAACATTTAAAAATCTAATCCAATAAATTGCCAACATACAAATAAATGCACAACATTTAATAACTTGGCATACCAATAAATACTTCATGACTTCATATTTAGGCACAATCCCTTAGGGTATCACTTATTATAATTCATAACATTCTCAAGATATATAGATAACCTTATTTAAAGGGGAAACTATACACACATATAAACAACACTATCTATAAGCCTAAATAATATAGGGAACATCACTTACATTACTACAATAGGCAATGCAACCACAATTAATTTTTTTATAGGGGAAATCATCAAATTATAATCCATAAATTATTTATTATTAATATTTAAAAGTGGAAATGGGATACCTAGTGTGCATACTTTGCTTCCTTCATCAGCTTTTGTAACCAAGTTTTACCTTTCTATTACTCTTCAAACTCTAATTCACTCCTCTATTTTTTATTTTCCTTTATTTCTTCCAGTTTTTCCCTTCCTCAAAACAATTCTCCTTCTTCATACATATCCCTCGTCCACCTTCTCCCACATTTTATCAGTTCACTTCACTCTTCTACCATTTCCCACTCCTTTCATTCATGTATACTTCCATTTCCCCTTAACTTATTTAATGGATACTTTTTTATTATCTTATTATAGTTTACATAGTAAAATAATTTTCACAATGCCATAACACATGACCAATAAAAAATGGGTTCATATTGAAACATAAATGACTTTAAATAATTAAGATTTAAGAAATCAATACAAAAAACAACCTTAACTTTGCAAGCAACCTCACTAGTTGCACATAACACAAGCACCAAGTTTAACATGTAAATGGTTTGCTTTTAAAAAAGGTTGGCCTTTGTCTACTTGGCACTACAAAATATCACAACTAGAAACACTTCTCTTTGGAAGAATTATCAACTTTGTAAAATCTAACCTAACACAAAAAATATCATAATACATTTATCAAATTTTGTAATTTTCAAAGACCTCCAATGCATACATTTTCAAATCAAAGAACTCATCAATATACCATAGCAATATCACACATCAAGGCTTTGTTTTTAAATAAAACTTCCATGGTATTTTGAAATAGTAATATCCATAACAATAATATTCAAATATCCACAATTAATCATGGTCTCTAATATCAATGTGTCATCTAAATCCTAATCTAAAAAATAAATGAAAGTGTTTTATAAGGAGGGGGAGTGGGAACTACATAAATGATCATCATCAATCATATATACATTCACATCACACATACATATGATCACCATAACTTAAATATGAATTTCATCACAATGTTACACATAAATAATATTACTAATTTACATATTAAAAATTATAACATGCAAATTGAAAATTGTAATATATTTAAGTATTATTGCAAATATAAATTAATATAATGTTATAAGTAACAATTTAGGAGATGTTGAAAAATAGATTTTTTTTTATGCTCGAATAGGGTAGAGAGAAAACTAGGGCATCAGTTGGGTAGCCGAAGAGATTTCTGGTTACTGTGGATTTGAAGACAAGATTGCTGCCCCAGGAGGGTCCAATGGGGACCCCTCCGGATCCTCTTCTAGAGAGACATAGTTCTTTTGCATATTTGTTAAAGGATAAATATCCATCAAAGACTAAAGAAGCACAAAAAGCTGCATTGAAAATGCTCTTTATGGCTGCTGGAAATAGATCAACATATCAACGAGTTAATGGATGCTTGCCACAGTTAGAATCAAGGCCAAAGATTGTCATTGAGCAAAGGATGGTTGAAGAAACAGTTTTATATAGAGCCAATCATGATTTGATCTGTAAATTCATGGGTATTCGCCCTACCCTAAATTTTTTGCATTCTTGGGTCCGACAAAACTGGGGGCCTCTTGGTCAGTATTCTTTATGGTTTATTAGCAATGGATATTTTATTGTTAGTTTTTCTTCACTTGTCGATAGAAATAGGGCTTTCGAATTAGAAAATAGGAATCATGGTCCGACAGGATTATTTTTTCAACCTTGGAGAGTGGGATTTGATCCTCGAATTGAACCCATTGTTGTCCCTATTTGGATCCATTTGTATGCACTTCCAATGGAGTTTTGGAGTGAGCAGGTATTGGAAATTATCGATAATTCCCTTGGAAGAAATTTAGGTGTTTCCAAAGACACAATAGAAGGAAACATAGCTGTTTATGCAAGATTATGTGTGGAAATGGATCTTAGCCAGCATCTACCGATAGAGGTGGAACTTGAACTTGCAGGACTATCTTGGATTCAACAGCTATATTATGAGGCATTGCCCTTCAGATGTAGAGTTTTCCACAAATATGGGCATTTGGCTCGATCTTGCCCAAATAATATGAACATAAAAATGGAGGCTCCTCTAAGAATGTCAAATCTTCCTAAGGAGGGTAAGTCAACAATCAACAAAGAACCAACCAATATTTCTCAGGGTAAAGAAGCACAGGGAGATGGTTTTGAACAGCCCAAAAGAAGGAGAAGGTAAAAGAAAAAAGATGGTAAAGAGCAAACCCAACTCAAGCCCTCCAATAGGTATGAGATATTTAAGACACTAATGGACCAAGAAGAACAATTCATGGAAGGAGTGGATGGGAATAATAAAAATAATAACATCCATGTTCAAGCTCCTCTTTCATCTCCCCCCATCATAGAGCAGGTAATTGAGTACAGTGAGTTACCACAGTCAGAGAGTGTAGGGGTATTGATAGCGCATAACCAAGAGTAGCCAATAATTAAGGATGTCAGCATGGGCATAGTAGAAAAGAACAAAGAAAGGCCAACTTTAGGGATAACTCAGGTGGAAAAGAGATAAAAAAATAGCAACTCTCAAGGAGTGGGTAGAAAATCAAATAAGGAATTGATAACGAGTTCAAGGAGACAAAGCTGATCATTGGAGGATCGGTGAGGCCAATAGATTTTTACTGCTCTCAAGGTAACCAATGATTATACAATCATGGAATTTTAGGGGGTTTAAACAGTAGAACCCATCAATCTGTTTTTTGAAGACTCTTAGCAAAATGTAAAATAGATTTTTTGCTTATCCAAGAGATAAAAATGTCGTTAGATCTTATGTGTAAAATAGTTAACAGAATTTGGAGGGGTGTTGGTCATATGGAAGTGGCTGCCCAAGGTGCCTCAGGGGGGATAGTTACTTTTTGGAACTCTCTTGAATGTACTGCAATAGAACATATAGCTTGGAGGGGTCTTCTCACATCACATTTTATAAATAAGTCATAGTTGAACATGTTTTAATCACAAATTTTTATGGGGCTCAAAACCTAGATGGTCAGATGCTTCAATGGAAAGTTGTGCATAACATGAGAGTCTCAAGGGAAGATTTATACTGGATTATTGCTGGGGATTTTAATGCTAAATTATCCTCTAGAGATCGGGGAAGGGGGAACCCCACTTTTGGACCCAGGGGATCGACTTATGATTTCCCAAGTCCAGGCATTACACTTGGTGGATATTAAATGCCCTGGAACCAACTATACTTGGACTAATAAGAGGAGGGAACCACATAGCAGGAAGGTGAATTTAGATAATTTTTTGGTTTCAAAGGAGGCATTTGTAAAATGGAATATAAAATTTTAGATTTTGGAGGGTCCAGTTTCAGATCACTTTCCCATTTTGTTGGAAGGAGGGATCAAGACAGTGCAGCATCACAAACCATTTAAATTTGAAAACTTTTGGTTACAAAAAGAGGAACTTTGAAAGAAAATTCCACAATGGTGGGAATAAGGTTGCCCAGCATATGGGACAGCAATGTTTAGATTCCACAAACAACTTCATTATGTCAAATATCAACTGAAACAATGGAGGCAAGCTAACAAGACAAAATTCCAGGTCTAAAGAGCTCCATTGGTGGCCAGATGGGATGAGGTTCAAAAACACTTTAGGGAAGGAACAATTACAGAGCAGCTCAAAGAAGAGGATGATGCATTGCGTAAAGCGGTTGAGGACATTGACAACCAAGAGGAGACCTACTGGAAGCAGAGAGCAAGAACCACTTGGTTATTAGAAGGTGATAAAAATACCAAAATTTTCCATCGGATTGCTTGTGCTAGGAGAAAGATGAACAACATGGAAGCTCTTCAAGATGAGAACGGACACTCCTTTGATACAATTCTAGGTATGCATTTCCATTCAATGGATTATTTTTCTAAACTATTTAAGGAAAGTATGGTGCAAGATGAAGAGGCTCAAAAAGAAGTTATTGTTGTCATACCCTCTGTTATATCTGAAGAAGAAAATTAGACCCTACTTAAACCCATTGATAGATAGGAACTGAAGAATGAGCACCAGAAAAACACTAGGTCCATATGGCTTTCCAATTAAGTTTTTTTAGGCATTTTGGGATAACTTGGAGGAGGATGTAATGGCTGTTATAGAGAAGTCCAAAGGTAGTAAAAGAATGTTTAAAGCATTAAATCATACTTTCATTACCTTAATTCCAAAATGAGAGGAGGGGGTACATATTTTAGATTATAGACCTATTGCCTTATGCAATGTCATATATAAAATAATCACAAAGGTAATGGCTGAGCGGCTAAAACCTCTTCTACATAACATTATCTCCTCAAAGCAAGGGGGTTTTGTAGAGGGTAGGCAGATCTTGGATGGTGTGGTTCTAGCTCAGGAGGCAATCCATTCAATGAAAACATCTGGTAATAGAGGAATCTTCATAAAATTAGATATGTCAAAGGCTTATGATAGGGTGGAGTGGAGCTTCTTGTCAAAGATGATGGCAACCTTTGGTTTCTCTCAGGATTGGATAGAATGGGTCATGAGTTGTGTTTCTACTCTGACATACTCAATGTTAATCAAGGGTATTCCCTCATAACCATTTGGAGCTACTCGAGGCCTTTGTCAAGGATATCCTTGCTCTCCCTATATTTTTCTCATATTGACTGAAGGATTGGGTAGACTTATCTTGAGGAGAAGACAACAAGGTTTGCTAAAAGGTATCAAGGTGGGTGAGGAAGTTTTGACTCACCTACAATTTGTGGATGACACAGGATTTGTGGGAGTGGCCAGCTTCAAGGAAGCAAGAATGATTAGAGATACACTTAATTTCTACCTTAGGGCTACAAACCAAGTCATCAATGATAAAAAATCCAAAGTGGTCTTTTTCAATCTTGATAAAAGGCTTCAGGAAAAAATTTTAGAGATCTTGGGATTCATAAGGACTTATCTCCTAGTGGTATACTTGGGGGTCCCTTTGCATTTTAAAAAACTAAAAATAGATATCTGGAGGAATCTTTTGTATTGTATCAAGGACAAATTTAATCATTGGTCTCACAAATGGTTAAGCTATGGGGGTAGATTAACTTTTTTTACAGTCAGTCATTTAGGCCATGCCAATTTATAAATTTTCTATCCTTGCTGCTCCACATACCATATGGAAAGAGTTGGACAATATGGCTAGAAAATTTTTATGGGAAGAAGTAAAAGGAGAGAGGAAATGGGCCTTAGTAGGTTGGGATAAAGTAATCCAGCCTAAGTTAAAAGGAGTTTTGGGACTGAGAAGATCAAAGTTAAATAATAAAGCTTTGGCTGGAAAGCTTTACTGGAGGTGGATTTCCCAACCAACTTCTTTATTTAGTAGAATATTAACTAGTAAATATTTGGGACATGTAAACCCAAATGAGGTGGGTCGATTCCATTTGGATGGTAATGGATCCTTAGTGTGGCAGGCTCTCAAGTTAGGATCTCAGGTAGTAAAAGATAGATTATTTTGGAAAGTGGGGAGAGGGGAGAAGGCACGATTTTGGACAGATTCATGGGATCAATACCCACCTATCATTGTTGAATTTCTTGAATTGCAACCAATAAAAATAGCCATAGAAACCAAGATATGGGTCCAAATTGAAAGTTATTTCAACACTAGTCATCTAGGGGATTATAAGTTTAAGCAGTTTAAGAAGTTGGATGAGTGGCCAATTTCAATCCCTCCGGATTTGACACCCATCATGACTAAAATCTTGGCAGAAAGATTTCTCACAGGTAGAGATGAGGAGGATGAATTAGCTTGGGGATATGGGAGCCTTGGTGTCTACACAGTGAAGGACGAATATGATAAGATCCTTCTAGAGCCTCCTCCTCATACATATTAGGTTGAGGATTGGAGAAAGATTTGGCAGTCCAAGGGTTGGTCGAAAGTAAACTTTTTTGCTTGGTAGTTCATGCATAATGGAATTCTTACTTTTGATAATCTCAGATGTAGGGGAATCATTGGTCCATATCAATGTGTTTTATGCTACAAGAGCGAGGAAATAGCTGATCACTTGATGTTTGAGTGCCCATTCACGTGCCAGATTTGGGAGAGATGGTTTTTATATTATAAAATTCAAGTTAATGGTGATATGAATAGGATTAATATTTGGGAAATATGGAAGAGGGGTAGATTTAAATCTAAAGCTCTTTGTATTGGTTGGGAGCTTGGATTAAACTTTATTTGGTGGCAAATGTGGTTGGAGAGAAATGCTAGAATTTTTAGAGAAACTTTTTCTTCTTTAGATGGAGTTTGGCAGGTCATTTGGAGCAAAGTCATAGAAACTGTGGCAGTCTATGCTAAAGAGGAAACTCAGGTTGTTATTGGGGCAATGGAAAATGGACAGGACAAAGCTAGTTGGAAACCACCCCAGAAGGTTGGATTAAAATTAATACTAATGGAGTTGCAAAAGACAATATGGGTAGAGCTGGAAATGGAGTGGTTTGTCGAAATCATGTTGGAACATTGCTCTATTGGGAACTGCAAGGCTTGGGAAGAGCCACAAACAATGAAGTAGAAGCCTTAGCTATCAAATCTACTTCTATTTGGGCAGTAAAACAAGGCCATAGGAGGATAATCCTAGAATCAGATTCTCAAATAATGGTTGGAGCTCTAGATTGCATGAGGAACTTTGCTTTGAAAACATGGAGGTTGAGGATTCTTATCACTCAAATTAAGGAATTATTGAGGGAATTAGATGATGTGATTCTAGTTTATGTGAGTAGAGATCTAAATAAAGTGGCAGACTTCCTGGCTAAGATGGGTACTAAGAAGGAGGTAGGGTTTTAGTGGGACAGTGACATGGCTATTGAGGATGAGGTGATTAGGCAGGTTGGTGAGCAAATCCAGTGCTTAGCTAATTTGGATAACCATTCTAGAAATATTGTTTAGGAGATTTATGTTTCAATGTAGATCTTCTTTTATAGTTGTAAACGAGTGAACAGTCATTGTAGAAATATGGTTTAAGAGATTTGGCTCCAATGCAAATCTTCTTTTACTGTTGTAAACATGTGTTCTCTCTGACTAAGGCTAGGAAAAGTCTCATCCCAACTTGTAAATGATCTTTGTTTTAATACAAGTTTTTAAAAAAAAAAAACAATTTAGAAGATGGAAATAATGAAATTAAATATATATTCACTTATAAGAAAATAATGCTTGTCAAAATCATAAATGTCAATCAAATATTGAATCAAAATATTGGCTATAATATCATCTAGATAGACAATATGTGTTATAATGACTAATCACGTGGTTATTCTCAATGTCAACACTATCTAGTCCACCACAAAAGTTATTGTTTAAATGATGTCCCTTTCCAATTTTATTTCCACCCTCCTCATATGGTATAAACTAATCACCATGTTGAATTTCATAATACTTTCTACAAACAAATTTACCCAAAATATCAAAAATAGTTCATAGAAAAGAAATGTATAATGTGAAGGGTTTCTATAGACACAAAAATAATCTCTTTAAAGAAAAATAATTACATCCAAGTTATGACAAAATGGTTGGATAAAATGATATAAATGCTCAATTACATGATACCTTTAGGTAAAGGTTAAATACTTGATCTTCAGATTAAATAATAAAATGTTATAGTAAAACCACCTATACAATTTCTACAAGGGCTCAAGGGGTATAGGAAAAATAATACAAAGGTTGAACATGGCCTCAAGTGGAGCTTAATAGTACATGTTTTGACATCCCCCTTTAGATAAATAGGGTACATTGATATAGACCCTTAAAGGTCATTCCCTATTAAGGGACATGCTCCTACACCAAGATGCTCTTGCACTTATACAAAAGGCTTCTCAAGCATCTCCTTGGTTAAGATATCTATGGTATATTTCAATAATATCACATAGACTAGATCAAGCATCCCATGGTATAAAAACATTGAATGTACTACATGCAAACCTAAATATGATTGGTCTCCTAATGAAAAATTTGATTGTATATAATTTTAATGCAAATTTAGTTATCACAATGGAGGGTGATAGAAAATTATTATGGTATACCCAATTGCTCTAAAATTATAAGCATCCATCATAGGTGCTTGTTAGCCTCATTGGTAGCACAATATTCAACTTCCATAGAATACTATGATATAAGAATTAATCTTCTCATATCAAGAAAGGGGAACCTACTTAACCCCATGAAAGGATTTATTCAATTGAAATACCAAGCAAGTAGGTTCATCAATATCAAAACTAAGTCGTAGCTACATATAGGTTCATCAATATCAATCATCCAAATAGAGTCCATCCTATCAAGTAGAGCATAGTTCTTTGATTAGTCAATTACCTCTCTTTGGGAGAATCCATTAGCAATAAGGAATACCTTATGCTTCTTCATCTGACCATATGCTTGGTATTATATGACCATTTACAATTAATAAATCCTTAATATTTGGAACACAAACAAGCTAACATGTTTGATACTTCATCAAGGAATCATACTTAGTAAGCATAAGATACTCCCACTCCATAAAATTCTTGTCCTACAAATAGATGAGGTGGTATCTAGAATCATCAATATTTTATAGAAAGACATAATATGGATCCTTCTAATTATTATTCTAAGATATAATAAGTTTATTATCCTTAATAAAATTCCAAACCCATTTGGTTGTCAAAAAACTTGTACTAATGTATCCAAACCAAACTTACCATCCACCTCAAATTCAATCACCATCATACAAAGCATAGGAGGATCAAGCTAATTTATTCAAGGATTCAAAACTATAGGTGGTGGAGAAGAAGACCCTAAGAGATGACACAAATAAAAAAACCCTACTAAATGATCTCTGCTAAAATATGAAGAAACCTAAACAATTGGAATGGTGATAGTGAAAATATCTAAGGGATTAGTAGGAACCATTGGATAAGCGATAAAATAATATTTCTTATCCAAAATAATAACAAGAGGACTAAAATAAGCAACTGGAAAAACCTCATAAAATATCACATCTCTCCAAATGAGAATGTCCTAGCTATTAGGATCATAGAGGCGATAGACCTTGGATTTATCATTATACCACATATCTTCCATGTATCTTTAGAAATATAGACCCATTTAATGGATCCAAAGATATAGAATCAAGATATATTAGGCTAATTATATATCATTCTCTCAATAATATTTGTACCTTGAACAACTTGAGTAAGAGTCTGATTGATGATATGTGTTACATAAATTACTATTTTCATCCCAAAACTTGGGATCCATCTATTTGATTGAAAGTTCTTAACGTGGAGAGATAAAAAACAACAATAAAACAATTCTGATCTAAGATAAAAAGAACATTAATGGAGCATGGATATCATCTAAAAATGATTCTGTTTTTTGATTAAGCTAAACCAATTTTGAATACCAAACAATGAAATATCCTCATCCAAAAGCTCCAATTTCAGCAAACTATGTTGTTGGTCCAAACCAAAAAATTAGATCTAGAATTAAAAAAAAGTGCACAAATATAAATTTTAAATAAGCTTCACAATAGTGTACTCTAATTTTTTTTTATTTCAAAAAGATCCCAATTACAAAATATATAATGATCAATCAACCTTGATCATGTAAAAAAACTAAAAAAGCTAAAAACTAGATTTTTTAAAAATAACTTTTATTATGCCACTTTGCATGTTGTTTATTTATTTATTTTTAAATTAACTAATATTATTAATTGGCATGAATAAAGCACCCAATTTAAGTTATTTTTCAAATCATTTTATTTTAGTTACAAATCACATATTAATTTAATAATTATTGGTGACTTTTGAAATCACCCTCAACAATCCCCCCTTTGATATCAAAGGAAGAAATATCTAACATTTCTTCGAGTCTCCCATGAGTCACCTTCAACAGCCCCTTTGTGAATATATCAACAAAGTGATCCTCACTCTTGACATACTCAATGACAAAAATTTTATCATGTACCAAGTCTCTGACAAAATGGTGCTTCAACTCTATGTGTTTAGTCCTTGCATGTAAAACTAGATTTTGGACAATTGTATTGCCCCACTGTTATCACAAAATATTATGGTAGGCTCATGTTAATTCTTACCAAAATCCTTCAATATTCTTCTCAGCCAAATCCCTTGAGTACAAGCTGATGTAAGGGTTGTATATTTAGCTTTTGTCGAAGACAAAGCCACTGTACTTTGCTTTTTGGTCATCAACATAACCTCACCAATATGAATCAACATACCCAACCAGCCCTGAAGATCTTCTTGGTCTTTAGTGTATACCATGATCAAAGGTTCCCTTCACATATCTAAAGATTCATTTCACTGCTTGCATATGTCTTTGATTTGGCAAGCTCATAAATCAGGAAACTAGTGAAACTGATAGGTAATGTCAGGTATTGTGGATGTAAGGTACATCAATCTACCCACCATAATTTTAAAATTATTCTCATGAACAAGAGGACTCCCATCCTATTTCATAATATTCTTCCCACTAGAAATAGGAGTATCAACTGCCTTGCAGTCTAGAATTAAAAATTTCTTCAACATATCTTGGGTATACTTGGATTGGCATATGAAGATCTTATATTCTTTTTGTTGTACTTCCATGCCAATAAAGTATTTCATTTTTCCAAGATCAAACATCTCAAAATCACTTTTCATGCTCTCCTTGAAGTCTTGCATCATAGCTTTGGAATTTTCTATAAAAATGAGATCATCAACATAAATATAAACATAAAACATGTTAGTTTCAACAATTTTCATGTAAAGAGTTGGCTCATTTTTGCTCCTTTCAAAGCCATTTTCAGAGAACCATCCATCTATCTTTGAGTACCAAGATCTTGGAGCTTGTTTCAGCCCATAAAGTGCCTTTTTCAACTTGTATACCCAATGCTCTTTACCCTTTATTTCATAACCTTGTGGTTGCTCCACATATACCTCTTCTTCAATGTCACCATTCAAGAATGCACTCTTGACATACATTTGGTGAAATTTCCAACATTTTTTAGCAGTAATTCAAAGCATAAATCTAATAGTATCTTGGTGAGTCACATAAGTAAACTTATCCTCATAGTCTCCATATGTTTGTGCATACCCTTTTGCTACTAGTCTAGCTTTGTGTTTGCTTATTATTCCATCACTATGGAACTTGGTCTTATAGACTCATTTGTACCAATGACATCCATGTCACTAGTAGGCTAAATGAGATTCCATGTACCATTTATCTCAATGGCCTCCATCTCAATATTCATCCCATTATTTCCTTTAACTAGCCTCTATAGAGTTCCTTGGTTTACTAGAAATGCTAGATAAGGCATAGTAAGTCAATTCATATTCAATATCTTCAATATTATTACTTGATTGAGCTTGAAGTATTATTTTTCTCCTCTTATAGTCCTGATCCAACATATGAATTGTTGGATGTGGAAGAAACAACCTCTTGTTTTTTAAGAAGATCTTGTACGGCCTTAAGAAAGCCCCAAGGGCATGGCATGTATGAATTTATGGTTATTTTTAGTAAAGAGACTCATGAGAAGTAAGAGTGAACTCACTCTCTACTACAAAAAATAAGGTAATGACATTTTTCTTTTTAATTCATATGTTGTTGATTTTCTATACTTGGATAGTTTTTCTAACAAGGTAATGACATTTGGCTTGTTTAAGATTGCTATGATAAAAAAATTTGAGATGGAGGACTTAGGGATGATGCAATATTTCCTAGGAATGGAAGTACATCAAAGTAAAAATCATATTTTTGTTTTTCAAGCCAAGTATGCCAATTATATGCTAAAAAATTTTAGCATAAAATAATTCTAACCAGTCCTTATTCCAATTGCTCATGGAGTAGTTTTATGTAAAGAATATGGTGCTCATAAAGTGAACATGAAAACCTATAAAAAATTAGTTGGAAGCTTGGTATTTCTCACTCGTACTAGACCAGATATTGCATATGTTGTATCCCTTATTTCTAGGTATATGAGTGATGCAGGAGCATCCGGTGGCAACAAAGCAACCTCGCATCAATCGAAACTTTTCTGAATTTGGGGGAAGTTTAAGTTTTGTAAAACAAGTTCTTTTCCAAGGCAGAAGTTGGGGAGGGGGTCACGAAATCGTGACCCCAAAGGCTACGGCAGGGTGAAGGCAGGTTTTGTCACGATATCACGACGTTTTTGAAGGCTAAGGCTCGAGGGGGGTTTCCGTCGTGATATCGCAACGTCACGATATCACGACGTCATGATTTCATAATGCTTTTGAAGGTAGAGGTACGAAGAGAGTTTTCGTCATGATATCACGATGTTTTTGAAAGCAAAGGCATGAAGGGTTCGAAGAAAAGTGAAGACAAAGTTGACAAGGGGCTCGAAAGGCAAAGGTAGAGAAGAACCAAGACAAAGGCAGAAATCTGTCATGATATTGCAACATCATGATGTCACAACAGATTTCAGGGAAAATCGAGGTGCAAGAGGAAATGGTCGTGATATCGGGACATGTCACGATATCACGACACAAACCGAGACAAGGGGCTCGTAGGCAGAAATGGTTGCGATATCGCGACATGTCGCGATATCATGACACAAACCGAGACAAGGGGCTCGCAGGTGGAAATGGTCGCGATATCACGACATGTCATGATATCGCGACCGGTTGAAGGCAAATTAACAATGGACACATGGATGGTCCTGCGCATGGGAAAAGAGATAGTGGGCATGGTTAAATGTTCTGACAAGGCAACAGTTCCCAAGGGATAGTCTGGCAAACGATGGTTGCAGGTCAAGGTTAATGGTGCTTTCATGGCAGATTGGGGGGGTGGTTGCCCATTGATGAAAGAAATTTTGAAAACTTGACAAAGAAAGCAAACTTTGACTTTATTTCTTGATTCACGCAGGTGAGTCATTAAGGGGGAGAGGGTCAAGGCGTCGATAAAAACTCGAGCTTTGTAAATGAAAAGGGGTGGCGAATTAGACAGAAGGGGGGAGAGAGAGTGCAGTGGGGAAGACCGAAGTCGAGATTGGTCATCGTAAAGCCTGCGGGCTATTTTATTTTTATGTATGTATTTATTTTCAGAAGATTTTAATGAAAAGTCAAATTTGAGAGAAGGTGTAATCTCCTATCCACCATCAGTGGTATCAGAGCCGAAAGTTCCTAAGTGTGTAACAGATCACCGGACGTGAGGCAGTTACACCAGGATCTATGGGAAGGCTCGTGAGAAAGTGAGTAGAATGCCTCCGAGAAGAAACCCTGTTGGTGGGGGAGGCATGATGACAACAGCAAATTTCCAAGCTTTGCAGCGGCAAGTTTAGGCCCTGCAAGAAGAACTATGCAAAGGACACGAACCAAGAAGAGATGCAGACAGTGAAGATGAAGTAGATGAAGAAGAAAACCAGTCTAAAGAAGAAGAGGAGGCTGTAGATCTAGCACAAGCCAGACTGTATAAAGCCATATCCCAGATTGGGAAGAGGCCGAAGATGGAAGTTTCCACATATTTCGAGAACCTGGATCCAGAGGAATTGATCGACTGGATCAATGATCTGGAAGAATACTTTGAGTATGAAGAAATTGAAGATCTTGAGAGGGTCATATTTTCCAAGACCAAGCTGAAAGGTCATGCTAGCATATGGTGGAAGGGGGTATAGCTGGAACGGAACCGAAGAGGAAAATAACGAATAACAAGATGGGAACGGATGGTAGAAAAATTAAAGAGTTTATTTTGGCAGATTACGAGTTGGATCTGCTAAGGAAAATGCAGAGTTTGAGATAGATGAATAAAACTATCCAAGAATACACGGAGGAGTTTTATAAAATCTCCATCAGAACTGGCCATTTAGAAGCAAGCAAGGAGAAGGTGGCCCATTATATTAATGGGTTGAGACCCAGTATCCAGGAAGAGTTGAGCTTAGTTCGGGTGAGCACCATTGAAGATGCTTACCAGTTTGCTCTAAAGGTTGAAGAGAAACTGAATAGAAGGTTTGAGAGCAAGAAAATAGGAAGAGGGCATGGAGGAAAGACTGGTGGAAGAAAAGATGAAGGAAAAGAGGAGAAGAAAGAAGAGGTTAGCAGCAACCGGGATCAGAAGGAAGATGAGGAACCCAAACCGCAAGTTCAGAACAATGGCTACCCAAGAGGAAGAGGTAGATCTGGACGTGGGTATGGAAGAGGAGTGTTTCGGGGAACCTATTTCCACTATGGAGAAGAGGGACATTGGGCATATGAGTGTCCCCAGCACCCCGAGAGAGTGAACAAGAAACAAGTGGGTCCTACCAGAGCTGCTGTGGCAGAGGAAGATGCTGAATCAGAACATTCTGAAGAAGCTGAGAAAGGAGAAGCAATGATCATGAGGAGAACCATGTTGATTGAGGAAGACAAGCCAGAGCAGAGGAGAAGCCTGTTCTGCACATGATGCAAAATTTTAGGCAAAGTCTATAATGTTATTATAGACAATGGGAGTACAAATAACTTAGTCTTCGAGGAGATGGTTGCTAAGTTACAGCTGGAGAGAAGGAGACACCCACATCCATACCGGATTGCATGGTTGCAAAAGGACCACAGAGCATGGGTCCGTGAATAGTGCTTAGTCACGTTCAATATTGGGAAGTACCAGGATGAGGTCTTGTGTGATGTTTTCCCCATGGATGCTTGCCATTTGCTATTAGGGAGGCCATGGCAGTTTGATCGGAGTGCAATGCATGATGGTTGTGCAAATACATACTCCTTGATGAAAGGTGGAGTATGCCACAAATTAAAGCCATTGCAGACAGTGGATGAGAAGGTGTGCAGCAATGCCAAAATTTGTTTGGTAGAAGGTAGAAAATATTTTTGCCAGGAGACGGGGTTTAAGCGGGCTGTAGAGGCAGGTGCACATTTGGAGCTATTACAAAAGATGCGGACCAAACAACACAGAAGTGAAGGTCACTTCTCCATTTACCCCAGGTGTCTGATGCAGGAGCATCCGACGACAACAAAGCAACCTCACATCAACCGAAACTTTTCTAAAGTTGGGGGAAGTTTAAGTTTTGTAAAGCAAGTTCTTTTCCAAGGCAAAAGTTGGGGAGGGGGTCACGAAATCGTGACCCCAAAGGCTACGATAGGGCAAAGGCAGGTTTTGTTGTGATATTGCGATATCACGATATCGTGATGTTTTTGAAGGCTAAGGCTCGAGGGGGGTTTCCATCGCGATATCATGATGTCGCAATATTGCGACATCACGATGTCATGATGCTTTTTGTGATATCACAACGCTTTTGAAGGCTAAGGCTCGATGGGGGTTTCCATCATGATATCACGATGTTGCGATATCGCGACATCGTGATGTCACAACGCTTTTGAAGGTAGAGGTATGGAGGGAGTTTTCGTCGCGATATCATGATGTTTTTGAAAGCAAAGGCGTGAAGGGTTCGAAGAAAAGTGAAGACGGAGTTGACAAAGGGCTCGAAAGGCGAAGGTGAAGAAGAACCAAGACAAAGGCAAAAATCGGTCATGATATCGAGACGTCGTGATTTCACGATGTCGCGATGTCGTGACAACAAAAGGGAAAATCGAGGTGCAGGAGGAAATGGTCGCGATATCGTGACATGTCGCAATATCGCAACACACACTGAGACAAGGGGCTCGCAGATGAAAATGGTCGCAATATCGCGACATGTCACAATATTGCGACACAAACTGAGACAAGGGGCTCGCAGGAAGAAATGGTCACGATATTTCGACATGTCATGATATCGCGATCGATTGAAGGCGAATCAACAATGGACACGTGGATGGTCCCACACGTGAGAAAAGAGATAGCGGGCATGGTTAAATGTTCTGACAATGCAACAGTTACCGAGGGACAATCTGGCAAGCGACGGTTTCAGGTCAAGGTTAATGGTGCTTTCATGGCAGATCGGGGGGTGGTTGCCCATTGATGAAAGAAATTTTGAAAACTTGACAAAGAAAATGAACTTTGACTTTATTTCTTGATCCGCGCAGGTGAGTCATTAAGGGGGAGAGGGTCGAGGCCTCGATAAAAACTCAAGATTTGTAAATGAAAAGGGGTGGCGGATTAGAGAGAAGGGGGGAGAGAGAGTGCAGTGGGGAAGACCGAAGCCGAGCTTGGTCATCGTAAAGCCTACGGGCTATTTTATTTTTATGTATGTATTTATTTTCAGAAGATTTTAATGAAAAGTCAAATTTGAGAGGTGTAATCTCCTGTCCGCCATCAATGAGTGAGCCATTAGAGATATATTTAAGGCATCCAGGAGGGTACTAAGATATGTGAAGGGTATAATTTATTTTGGCATATATTATCATCCATCTATCAAGATTGAGTTGGTTGATTATAATGATGCTAATTGGGGTGGTAGTTTGGATGATCGAAAGCCAACATCTAGCAAGTGTTTCACACTTGGAGTTCAAATAAGTAAGGATCCAATGTACTCTCTTCTACAAAAGCATAATATATTGTTGGTACTTTTACTGGTACACAAGCACTATGCCTTAAGAAAGTTTAAAAAAATTAGGGAGAAGCAATGCTAGCCAACCATGATATTTTGTGATAATATGAGCACCATCAAATTGACAAAGAATACAGTTCATCATAACAAATTTCAGCAATTTTAACTTGAAGTAATGCTTCATTAGAGGCATGATTAAGAAGAAATAAAATTCAGGTATGTCAATACTCATGAATAGTTGGTTGATACTTTTACTAAACGAGTAGAAAAATTTTAGTTCCCGAAGCGTAGAGACAAGATTGTCTATCTACTCAACATCAAGGGGGAGAATGTTGGTATTTGATGCTAATATTTCCATTTGTCAGAAAAAAAGAAGAAGAAAACAAAAAAAAAAATGAAAAGGTTGTTGAAGAAGAAGGGGCATGAATTTTAGACTTCCTAATCCTACCTTTGTCCCATTATTTGGAAAACATAAATTAGATGTATTACTACATTTTGTTTTTAATTTTATTGGCAAGAGAAGCATTTTATAAAAAAATTATAAGAGTTGTTATAAAAATATTTCCATCATGGACATCTTAATATTGGTTGTTTCTGGTTTTAGTTAGTGTTATTTTCTTTTTGTTGCTACTGTAAAATAGGAAACTTAGTTTTTTTGTTGTTCCTATTGGGAAATAGGGGACTACAATTTTTTTGTTATTGTTGTTGTAAAACAAGGGACTACGTTATTTTTCTGATTGTAGGGAATTTATAATACTTTAGCTGCATTTTTTTAAATTGTACTGGTTGTATTTTACTTTTAAATTTTTCAACTTGCCTGGGGCATACAAAACAAACCCAAACTGTGAATATAATATGTTGAAAATCTATAACTTCTCATGCGAGAATAAATTTATTGATGATCTCGGTTTATTTACTACTATTATTCAATTCTAAAATTTGTTAGTTAACTTGCAATATCAACTAAATCCTCCATAAGGTCACATTTTTTTGTTACCATTTTCATAGTAAGAACAAAAATTGTCAATTCTAGATTCACAACAGGATTTTCTTACATCATTGCATCAAGCTATAAAATACAATAATTTGGTAAATTGTCTAAAAATGCATGGGCACTCAACACCTATTTGGATTGGGAGAGCACTTGTTCATCACCATCCAAGTGAGTTAACACCCACTTTTTTTTTTTTATTATGGTAAATGGAGTCTTGAAAGGGGCCAAATCATTTACAATTGCAGAATAGAAAAATAACTTCCACCATTATTATTTTTTATTTTATTTTTTTCTTTTTCAAGAGGTTTCTATAGTGTTTAAAAGTTATACAATTTTTAAGGGTCTCTTAATTTCAAAGTATGTAATATAATCCCCCTTCTTTGCAGTATGTAATATTATTCTACCAATATAAAAACATCCTCAAGATATCAACTCAATGTGTATTGAGGTATGTTGAGAACTAATGCATTGAAAAATTCAATTTGAATCTATAATCGAAGGGAGGATTGTTTTTATAAAATATTTTATATGATTTTAAATACTACTTTCAAAATATATATCTACAATTAATTTCTAAAGTCAAACAATACTACAATACAAGTACTCAAATTCTATTATTTTATAGTTGTTAAACAATTAGGCATTATCTCAAGTGTAATATTGTAGAAGAAGATATGATAAATTTCAATTAATTCATTTTCTATTTACTAGAATTGCACAGTGAAAAATAATACTATAATTCTTTTCCTTTCTAACTTTACATTTTATAATTTTTTGTAGGTACAAAGATATACTTATAGAGATATTCATACTTCATAAAAGAAGAACTTGGATCAACAATTAAGATAAAGAAAATATAACTTCTACATTTTGTTAGATACAAGAAGATGACACTACCATATAAAACTTATATCCCTTTATCCTATTCAACAAATAAATATCATAAAGGAAATTCCTCCACAAGCAAGCCTATTTTCACTTTATAAAACAACATATCAAATTACAACATGTAATAGGAGCTAATATGCTATAATTTCCACTTGGATTTCCTAGGCATTAGAATTAATAAGTGAAATCTTTGATTGTTTTGAGCTATGGTGTGTAATTCCATTTTGCACTACTTATGTAGCAAAAATACTCTTGTAGGAAAATCACCATGGGAAAAAGGTTTGTACCACGTATTCCCCCACCAATATCTTTTTGTTCATCATGGACTAACACATGTTTTGGAAACCAATCAAGAATACTAATACATATTCAAAAAAATAAATCTAATTAAATTTAGTAAGCAACAAGGATAAATCCATTAAATAAGCAATACATCCATCAATAATATCCAAACACACAATCATAAATTTAAGACTTGTGAAAATCCCCTTGAGGAAATCCTAACCCACATCTAAATTTTCTCTCACATTTCTCCCTTTCTTGCCACATCCACCATAAAAAACTAAACTTAAATTTCATAACCCTAATATTTAGAAAGCTAATCCAATAAATTGACAACATACAAATAAATGCACGACATTTAATAACTTGGCATACCAATAAATACTTCATAACTTCAGATTTAGGCACAATTCCTTAGGGTATCACTTATTATAATTCATAACATTCTCAAGATATATAGATAACCTTATTTAAATGGGAAACTATATACACATATAAACAACACTATTTATAAGCTTAAATAATATAGGGGACATCACTTACATCATTAAAATAGGTAATGCAACCACAATTAAAAAATTTATAGGTTAAATCATCAAATTATAATCCATAAATTATTTATTATTAATATATAAAGTGGAAATGGGGTACCTAGTGTGCATCCTTTGCACACTAGGTACCCCATCTTTTGTAACCAAATTTTACCTTGTTATTACTCTTCAAACTCTAATTCACTCTATTTTTTTATTTTCTTTTCTTTCTTCTAGATTTTTCCTTCCTCAAAAAAATTCTCCTTCTTCATACATATCCCTCCACCTTCTCCCCATTTACATAAGTTCACTTCATTCTTATACCATCTCCCACCCCCTTAAATTTATGTATACTTCCATTTACCCTTCACTTATTTAATGGATACTTTTTTATTATCTTATTATAGTTTACATAGTAAACTAATTTTCACAATGTCATAACACATGACCATTAAAAAATGGCTTCATATTGAAACATAAATGACTCTAAATAATTAAGATTTAAGAAATCAAGACAAAAAAACAACCTTAACTTGGCAAGCAACCTCACTAGTTGCACATAACACAAGCACCAAGTTTAACACATAAATGGTTTTGCTTTTAAAAAAGGTTGGCCTTTGTCTACTTGGCCCTACAAAATATCACAACTAGAAACACTTCTCTTTGGAAGAATTATCAACATTGTAAAATCTAACCTAACACAAAAATATCATAATACATTTATCAAGTTTTGTAATTTTCAAAGACCTCCAATATATACATTTTCAAATTAAAGAACTCATCAATATACCATAGCAATATCACACATCAAGGCTTTCTTTTTAAAATAAAACTTCCATGGTATTTTGAAATAGTAATATCCATAACAATAATATTCAAATATCCACAATTAATCATTGTCTCTAATCATCAATGTGTCATCTAAATCCTAATCTAAAAAATAAATATAAGTGTTATCTGAGGAGGGGAAGTGGGAACTACATATATCATCATCATCATCAATCATATATACATTTATATCACACATACATATGATCACCATCACTTAAATATGAATTTCATCATAATGTAACACAAATAATATTACTAATTTACATATTAAGAAATTATAACATTTAAACTTAAACTTGTAATATATTTAAGTATTATTGCAAATATCAATTAATATAATGTTATATATAATAATTTAGGAGATAAAAATAGTGAAATTAAATATATATTCACTAATAAGAAAATAATGATTGTCAAAATCATATATGTCAATCAAATATTGGATAAAAATCTTGACTATAATATCATCTAGATAGACAATGTGTGTTATAATGACTAATCACATGGTTATTCTCAATGTCAACACTATCTAGTCCACCACCAAAGTTATTATTTAAATCATGTCCTTTTCCATTTTCATTTCCACCCTCCTCATATGGTACAAACTAATCACCATGTTGAATTTCATAATACTTTCTACAAACAAATGTAATCAACACATTACCCAAAATATCAAAAATAGATCATAGAAATAAATGTATAACATGAAGGGTGTCTATAGACATAAAAATAATCTCTTTAAATAAAAATAATTACACTCCAAATTATGATAAAATGGTTGGAGAAAGGTATATAAATGCTCAATTACATGATACCTTTAGGTAAAGGTTAAAGACTTGAACTTTAGGTTAAATAATAAAATGTTTTAATAAAATCACCTATACAATGTATACAAGGGCTCAAGGGGTATAGGACAAATAATACAAAGGTTGAACATGGCCTCAAGTGGAGCTTAATAATACATGTTTTGGCATCCCCCTTTAGATAAACAAGGGACATTTATATAGACCCTTAAAGGTCATTCCCTATTAAAGGACATGCTCCTACTCCAAGACGCTCTTGCACTTATACAAAAGGCTCCTCAAACATGGCCTTGGTTAAGATATCTATGGTCTATTTCAATAATATCACATAAACTAGATCAAGCATCCCATGGTATAAAAACATTGAATATACTACACGCAAACCTAAATATGATTGGTATCCTAATGAAACATTTGATTGTATATAAGTTTAATGCAACTTTAGTTATCACAATGGAGGGTGATAGAAAACTATTGTGGTATACCCACTTGCTCTTAAATTTAGAGAATCCATCATAGGTGCTTGTTAGACTCATTGGTAGCACAATATTCAACTTCCATAGAATACTATGATATAAGAATGAATCTTCTCATATCAAGCATGAGGAATATACTTAACCCCATACAAGGATTTATTCAATTGAAATACCAAGCAAGTAGGTTCATCAATATCAAAACTAAGTCATAGTTACATATAGGTTCATTAATATCAATCATCCAAATAGAGTCCATCCTATCAAGTAGAGCATAGTTCTTTGAGTAGTCAATTACCTCCCTTTGGGATAATACCTTAGCAATAAGGAATACCTCATGATTCTTCATTTGACCATATACTTGGTATTATAGGACTATTTACAACCAATAAATCCTTACTCTTTGGAATATGAATAAGCTCACATGTTTGATACTTCATCAAGGAATCATACTTAGTAAGCATATCATCCTCCCACTCCATACAATACTTGTCCTTCAAATAGATGAGATGGCATCTAGAATTATTAATATTTTATAGAAAGGCATAATAAGGATACTTCTAATTATTATTCTAAGAGATAATAAGTTAATTATCCTTAATAAAAGTCCAAACCCATTTGGGTGTCAAAAAACCTTGGAATTTTGTGACATATCATATGGAGGATTAGCATCAAAAACCTATACTAATGCATCCAAGCCAAACTTACCATCCACCTCAAATTCTATCACCATCACACAAAGCATAGGAGGATCAAGAAAATTTATTCAAGGATTTAAAACTATAGGTGGTGGAGAAGAAGCCCCTAAGAGATGATACAAATAAAAAAACCCTACTAAAGGATCTCTGCTAAAATATGAAGAAACCTAAACAATTGGAATGGTGATAGTAAAAATCTCTAAAGGATTAGTAGGAACCATTGGAGAATCTATGAAATAAGATTTTTCATCCAAAATAATAACAAGAGGACTAGAAGAAGCAACTAGAACAACCTTGTCAAATATCACATTTCTTCAAATGAGAATGTCTTAGCTATTAGGATCATATAGGTGATAGGCCTTGAATTTATCATAATACCATATATCTTCCATATATTTTTAGAAATATAGATCCATTTAATGGATCCAAAGATATAGAATAAATACATATTAGGATAATTATCTATCATTATCTCAAGAATATGCATACATTGAACAACTTGAGTAAGAGTTTTATTGATGATATGTGTTACATAAATCACTATTTTCATCCCAAAACTTTGGATACATCTATTTGACTAAACATTCTTGAGGTGGAGAGATAAAAAAAATAACAATAAAGCAATTTTGATCTAAGACAAAAAGAACATTAATGGAGCATGGATATCACCCAAAAATGGTCCAGGAGTGTTTAGTGATTAAGCTAAACCAATTATGAATACCAAATGATGAAATATCCTCAGCCAAAAGCTCCAATTTCAGCAAACTATGTTGCTGGTCCAAACCAGAAAATTAGATCTAGAATTGAAAAAAGCGCACAAATATAAACTTTAAAAAAGCTCCACAATAGTGCACTCTAAAAAAATTATTATTCTTATCTTTTCAAAAAGATTCCAATTACAAAATATATAATGATCAATCAGCCTTGATCATGCAAAAAAACTAAAAAAGCTAAAAACTAGCTTTTTAAAAAAACTTTTATTATGCCACTTTGCATGTTGTTTTTTATTTATTTTTAAATTAACTAAAATTATTAATTGGCATGAATAAAGCACCCAATTTAAGATATTTTTGCATGTGCTTTATTTTAGTTACAACTCACATATTAATTTAATAATTATGGGTGACTTTTGACATCACCCTCAACAATCCCCCTTTGATGTCAAAGGAAGAAATGTCCAACATTTCTTTGAGTCTCCCATGAGTCACCTTCAATAGCCCCTTTGTGAGTATATCAGCAACTTGATCCTCACTCTTAACATACTCAATGACAAAAGTTTTGTCATGTACCAAGTCTCTAACAAAATGGTGCTTCAACTCTATGTGTTTGGTCCTTGCATGGAAAACTAGATTTTTGGACAATTGTATTGCCCCACTGTTATCACAAAATATTTTGGTAGGCTCATGTTGAGTCTCACCAAAATCCTTCAATATTCTCCTCATCCAAATCCCTTGAGTACAAGCTGAAGTAAGGGTTGCATATTTAGCTTCAGTGGAAGACAAAGCCATTGTACTTTGCTTCTTGGATGACCAAGAAATCAACCCACTTCCCAAGGTGAAACAATGCCTTGTAGTAGATTTTTGGTCATCAATAGAACCTCCCCAATATGAATCAACATACCCAACCAGCCTTGAATATCTTTTTGATCTATAGTGTATGCCATGATCAAAGGTTCCCTTCACATATCTAAAGATTCGTTTCACCGCTTGCATATGCCTTTGAGTTGGCAAGCTCATAAATTGAGAAACTAGTGAAACTGCATAGGTAATATCGGGTCTTGTGGATGTAAGGTACATCAATCCACCCACCATACTTCTAAAATTCTTCTCATCAACAAGAGGACTCCCATCCTCTTTCATAAGCTTCTCCCCACTAGCAATAGGAGTATCAACCACCTTGCAGTCTAGAAATAAAAATTTCTTCAACATGTCTTGGGCATACTTGGCTTGGCATATGAAGATCTCATCTTCCCTTTGTTGTACTTCCATGCCAAGAAAGTATTTCATTTTTCCAAGATCAGACATCTCAAAATCACTTTTCATGCTCTCCTTGAAGTCTTGTATCATAGCTTTGGAATTTCTTGTAAAAATGAGATCATCAACATAAAGATAAACATACAACATGTTAGTGTCAACAATTTTCATGTAAAGAGTTGGCTCATTTTTGCTCCTTTCAAAGCCATTTTTAGAGAACCATCCATCTATCTTTGAGTACCAAGCTCTTGGAGCTTGTTTCAGCCCATAAAGTACCTTTTTCAACTTGTATACCCAATGCTCTTTACCCTTTATTTCATAACCTTGTGGTTGCTCCACATATACCTCTTCTTCAATGTCACCATTCAAGAATGCACTCTTGACATCCATTTGGTGAACTTCCCATCCTTTCTGAGTAGAAACTGAAAGCATCAATCTAATAGTATCATGGTGAGCCACAGGAGCAAAAGTCTCCTCATAATCTACTCCATATGTTTGTGCATACCCTTTTGCTACTAGTCTAGCTTTGTGTTTGTCTATTGTTCCATCACTATGGAACTTGGTCTTGTAGACCCATTTTGTACCAATGACATCCATGTCACTAGTAGGCTGAATGAGATTCCATGTCTCATTTCTCTCAATGGCCTCCATCTCAACATTCATGGCCTCAACCCATTCTTTCCTTTGACTAGCCTCTACATAGTTCCTTGGTTCACTAGAAATGCAAGATAAGGCATAGTAAGTCATTTCATCTTCAATATCTTCAATATTATTACCTGATTGAGCTTGAAGTCTTGTTGTTCTCCTCTGATAGTTCTGATCCAACATCTGACTTGTTGGATGTGGAAGCAACAACCTCTTGTTTTTGACTTGGGTTGAAGTTGGTGGTAAACTAGTCTCTTGGGAAGAACTAGTATTGTTGCCATTAACACTAGGAACTAGTGGAGTATCTTGATTGACCTCCATTTCTCCATAAAAATGCTGCCCCCCTTCACTAATAACCTCTGCATTCTTCTGGTTATGATCAGCAAACACATCATTCTCAAAAAATTTACAATCCCTAGAAACAATAATTTTCTTACTAACAGGATTGAAAAACTTGTAAGCCTTACTACCATCACTATAACTTGTAAAAATGTGAGGCTCACTCTTGGGGTCTAATTTTTTCCTTTTAGAATCATCAATGTGAAAAAATTCTAAACAACCAAATACTCTAATATGAGCCACCATGGGCTTCTTACCATACCATGCTTCATAGGGTGTCTTGTTTTTCACCGCCATTGTGGGACTTCTATTCAGGATGTAGGTTGTTGTTTGCACTACTTCAGCCCAAAAATTCCTCTCCAACTTCTTGTTCTCCAACATGGTTCTTTTTGACTCCATTATTGTCCTATTATTTCTCTCTACAACACCATTTTGTTATGGTGTGTAGGGAGCAGTAAAATGCCTTTTTATTCCATACGAAGAGCAAAAATCTAGAAATTCCTATGAATAGAATTCCCCACCTCTATCAGTTCTTAACACCTTGATAGAACAACCTGATTCCTTTTCAGCCAATGCCTTGAATATCTTGAAGGCTGAGAATACCCCATATTTGGTCTTCAAGAAGAAAACCCACATTAGTCTGGTAGCATCATCAATAAAGGAAATAAAATATAAATTTTTGCCTATGCTAGGATAAGACATAGGCCCACATAAATCTGAATGTACCAATTCCAATTTCTTGGTAGCTCTCCATTTTTTGGTTGGAAAGATTTCTCTATGATGTTTTCCAAGTATACATGCCTTGCATGCTTCCTTCAATTTGGATTCAATCCTTGGAAGACCATCAACCATCTTGTTCTTAAAAAGAACATGCAAACTTCTAAAATTTAAATGACCATATCTAGAGTGCCACAACATGCTTGATTCCTCAATGGTAGAAAAGCAAGAATTCTGATTTAACATATTTATTCTCAATGGAAACATTCTATTTTTTGACATAATAGACTTTCCAATCAATTTGTTACCTTGCTTTTTGTCATATATCAAACATTCTCCATTGTCAAAAAGTAGCTTGAATCCTTTCTCTACTAGTTGTCCAACACTCATGAGATTGTGCTTCATGTTTGGAGCCAAATAAATATTGTTGATATCACCCTTCCCATGCTTTGTGGTGATAGGCATACTCCCTTTCCCTTCTACATGAATCACCTTCCCATATCCTAAGTGAACTTGGCTCTTGAATGAACCATCTAGCTTGTCAAAACAATCCTTAAAACATGACATATGGTTAGAACATCCTGAATCAAGAAACCACATATTCTTTTTATCATCCAAACCTGAATTACATGAAAGAGAATAATTAATTTGATCATCATTATTCTCAGCTTGGTAAGCCTTTTTCTCACCCCCATCTTGGTTTGCTTGATTTTTGGCTGCTAGTTTCTTACAATCTTTTATCATGTGACCTGGTTTCTTACAATAATGACAAGTGATGACCTTCTTACCCTTCCACTTTGAATTTGATTGGTTTTTTCCTTTCTGATCTAAAATTTGAGAAAAATTTGCATTCTGATTTGAGGGCTTTGTATTTGGTTTCGAAACCCATACTTTGGACTCTAGTGCATGATTCAATTCATTTGAGTAAATTTTCATTTTATCCTCATGGGACAATAAAGAACCCACTAACTCTTCAACCTTGATTTGGTCCATATCTTTACACTCCTCAAGTGTAATGACAATATGCAACCACTTTGGAGTTAGGGATCTCAAAATATTTCTTACTACTACTTTATCTTCCATGACTTCACCATACACTCTCATTCTATGCACTATATCATTTACTCTAATACAATAGTCTCCAACATTCTCATCATCATGCATTTTCATATTTTCAAAATTGATTCTTAATGTGGAGAGCTTTGATGATCTTACCTTTTTTGAGCCTTGATATGATGTCTCCAATGTTTTCCATGCCTCATGTGCATTCTTACAACCAACTATCCTTGGATAGATGCTTGGATCTATCGCACTCTGCAAGTAGAAGAAAGCTTGAGCATCATTATTTTCTTCTTCTTCTAATGTCTTCTTTTGATCTTGAGGAAGAGCTTTCCAATCATTAGGAGGAGTATATGGCTGAACTATACTTTTCCAAACTCCCTTCCATACAAATATCCTCCTCATTTGATCTCTCCAGTACTCAAAGTTATCTCCTTTGAATGTAGGTATATTTAAGGATGTACTATTTGTTGCCATGATAGCAAATGAATAGCCACAAGTATTTCTGATCCAAAATCTTGTAAAGGATGTTGGGAATAAAAAATATTCACCCTCTCTTGTTGTAGCTTCACCTGCAAATTCTGAAATCACATACACAACTCTGCTCTGATACCAAATGAAAGTTCTTGAGGTGGAGAGATAAAAAAAAACAATAAAGTAATTCTGATCTAAGATAAAAAGAATATTAATGGAGCATGGATATCACCCAAAAATGGTCCAGGAGTGTTTAGTGATTAAGCTAAACCAATTCTGAATACCAAATGATGAAATATCCTCAACCAAAAGCTCCAATTTCAGCAAACTATGTTGTTGGTCCAAACTAGAAATTTTGATCTAGAATTGAAAAAAGTGCACAAATATAAACTTTAAAAAAGCTCCACAATAGTGCACTCTAAAAAATTCTTATTCTTCTATATTTCAAAAAGAGTCCAATTACAAAATATATAATGATCAATCAGCCTTGATCATGCAAAAAAGCTAAAAACTAGCTTTTTAAAAAACAACTTTTATTATGCCACTTTGCATGTTGTTTTTTATTTATTTTTAAATTAACTAAAATTATTAATTGGCATGAATAAAGCACCCAATTTAAGATATTTTTGCATGTGCTTTATTTTAGTTACAACTCACATATTAATTTAATAATTATGGGTGACTTTTGACATAACCCTCAACATTGACATATAATATAATCTACCTATATCCTTAATAACTCTATTATTCTACTTAGCTATGCTATTTTATTTTGGGTATAATAAAAAATCCTCTCAAAATAAATACCATAAAGCATCAGAAAATTAGGATAAGTATTACTAGCTTAAATCACCTCCTCCATCTATCCTTAAACACTTATCTTTCTCTCAAACAAATTCTCCACAAGTGCCTTGAAGTGCTTGAACTTCCCAAAAGCATAATCTTAGTTGTAAATAGTGTATATCCATACATATTAGGAGAAATAATTAATAAAAGTAACATAATACTTATTTCTTTAAAATATGAGGTCTCAGAGGTCCACAAATATCACTATGAATAAGCTCCAAGGGTCATATAGAATGCTTAGCAATCCCTTTTGGAAAGGACTCTCAATTATATTTCCTCAAAATAAACCTCTTAAAAACATCACTAGTAGAATATATAGGAAGAATATTATGAGCTAATTGATGTTAACTTATGTACCTTAAGGATCCATAGTCAAGATGTCCAAGTCTATGATGTCATTGTTGACTAATATCATTTGCTTGTTCCATCATAGTCACAAAATCTTATCTCCTAGGAAAGTAAGAGGAAGAGTTTGGATAATAATTAATATTATATATAATCCAACCCATAATAATATCATAAGGTATTTGTATTTAAATCATAATTAATATCATATATCACTTGGTGATCGAGCCAAACCTTGACCTGCTTAGTAATATATGGGTGATGTAATAAATACACAAAATATTGGTGTCTACACTAGGAACATGAATGACCTCATAAAATAAATAAAAACTAACTATTACCTCACAATATCTAGACATTAATAAAGATTAATTATACCAATAACAATATACTATTAAAATTATGTGTTATAGTAATGCAAGAGGTGGCAATGCTTATTAAAGTTTTGAGTTAGCCATTGAGAAAGGGCACATGTTGATCCATGCATTCCATACCAAAATATAGTCTTTGCATTCAATTATGAAACCAAAAATAATAATTAATAAAAATATATTAAAAAATATATAATATGAAATATGGGCTTAAACAATTTCATATGCAAATGTCATGGCCCCCCAAAGTTTGATCAATAAAATGCACAAAATAACACCAAAATATTTTGAAAATTCATTAAAATTAATTGTACCTTTAGTGATTTGGATACTAATATGTGTTGTTGATTGGGTAACTAAGGGGTGTCAGTTGAATACTAATTGTTCTTGTACTGAGACAACATAACAATAAATCAACTACCACCAAGTGTCATTGATCTATGCAAGAAATTATCATTAGGTTATTGATTGTGCAAGCCATTGGATATGATATAGAATAGCCAAGATCTACCATGTGTAACTATTTTGTATAAAGAGGTGCCACTAGGACACTAAATATGTAAGATACTAGACAAGATATCAATAAACAAAAATCTACCATGTGTTATTAATTTATACAAGGAAGATTTATTTGGATGACTGTGTGGTCCATTAGAAAATACATCGACAAGCCAAAATTTTACATGTGCCACCTTTCATATCCAAGAAAATATATTTGTTTGCCACACTTGATTTTGATAATGTGAAGATCTATGTAATGTATTTGATGAGTTGGCTTGATCTAATTAGTTGACTTCTTATTTATACATAAAAATTAGTGTCCACCATATCAATTTTTTTGTATCCACTAATACCATGTCATCATGTACTACATCATAAAATACCACATGATCATCCAACATCAACCACTCTTAAAGTAACATGGCATTAGATGTCACATCATCATCATCCACATCACTTGGCATAATCAACATATCAAAAGTATAGACATAGGTTTTGAACCTGGGGCATCTTAGAACCCAAGAGTCAGTACTTCTTTCTCTATCCAATTCACCAAGGTTTTCCTTGTGAAAAATGCAATAAGTCAAACACTTTTTAAACCAGGTACCAGCTTTAATCTAAAAATATTTGCCATCTAGTATGTAATAGGGAGGTTTCCCAAGTGGTAAATATCATTAATATAATGTATGCTAGTAATCAACCAAAACTATCTACCATGCTCCATGCCCTTTATCCACTTGGATTCAAACGTTTTCATGTCCTTTTTCTTTGAATGCATAGTTAAAACATTGGGAAGGTTCAAACTTTGAAATCATTATGTGAATGGATCAACCAAGGAACAAGTGGTCATAATGCCAACCCTTCTTATGCAAGATAATTTAACACAATGAATAAAATATTTTGTGCCTAAACATTTTCTTCTTGCCTTCTCATGGAATATTTGAGAAAATATTCTAAATTTTAAATTCAAATTTTTAAATAAACAGAGGAAAAAAGCATTTTTGCATAAAAATGAGTAGGAGGAAAAACAATAAGAAGTGCTCCCCCCAAAATTTTACAAGGAATTAAATTAATTTGATGGTTCATATATATGTGCTATGGCTTACCACATAATTTTTTCTTGAATGTAATTAATTAAGCCTTCATCTCTCATCAATGTATCAAAAAAATTATCAAACCATTTTAACAACTTTGTCAAGTGGATTGGAGGCCTTTGCCATGCATAAAAGTATACCTAGAAATTATTTGGTATATGAGGGCTACAAAAAATATTTACCTCTTCTTCCCTTATTTTAAAATCATGTAAACTACCCTCTCATTTGTGCTACACAAGTCTAGAAAAAACAAAGAAGAAATGGAAATGGATTTTGTTTTAAATCTATAAAAAGACAAATAAAGTTTTCAAAGACTCAAAATATTCAATCCTATGGTCATAGAACCCATCTGGTTAGAAAAAGAAAAAAAAAAATGAATTTCAAGAGAGGTAAGGGGAGCCTATTGATGGATATTTCTCCTGGAGCAAAAAAATTCTTGTGACACAATGAAATCCTCACCATTTAAGTCCACTTAGGATTTTGATAAACATCCCCTAAAGAAAATTATTGGTGATAGAAAAAGCCTCAACAAAGTTGGTTTTAAAAATATATTTTTCCTTGGAATGGCCATAGAAGAGAAAACACCAAAGGTAAGCAATTGGGTAATAGATATCTACAACCACTTTGATACCATGTTGGATTTTATAATAATTTTAAAAATAAATGGAATTATCAAATTACCTAGAATATTATAAAAACTTATAAAAATAAAATATAAAATATGAAGGATTCCCATAAAAACCAAAATAATATCACTAAATAAAAAAATTACACCCTAATTGATGAGAAAATGGTTGGTAGAATGGGTACAAATACCCCTTATAAGAGACCTTTAGGTCAAGGTTAAAGAATTGACCTTCAGGTTACATAAAAAATATTATAGTAAACCCATCTATACAAGGTGTACAAGGGTCCAAAGGGTTATATAATAAATATAATATAGAGATCATGTATGGTATCAAGTACATATTAACACCATATATTCCACCTCACCATTGCCATAATCATTATTCTTCTACAAATCAATTCATCATCTCCATAATTAGGACTTTGGCCCTCTTGATATCCATATTTCTATATCACCTAGTCAATATTTTTATCTACGAAAGACTTAATTTCTCCCCATATTTTATTAGTCTAGTTTTCATGATCTTCATCTTTTGACATAATTTTTCTGCATAGAAAATCCTAAATTTTATTTCATTTTGTAATAACAATAAATAGATTATGCATTTCTTATTAATTTAAAAAATATATATTTTTGATATGATATTGCTTAAAATAAAATAATTAAACTTTGAAACATGTACCTTAGGATAGATGGATTTTTGAAGAAATGTTTTATAATTATTGTATTCAAGTTTATTAATCAATGATTTTCTCTTCAATACATAATAATAAAAAAGTTATAGATAGTTAATTGTGACATGTATACATCTCAACTTTATTTATCTAAATTTAAACTAATAAACAAAAAAAAAAAAATTATCACTTACATATTTTATTATTGTTATTATTCTACTCACCCCCCAATATGAAAAGATACATTTATCTCTTTTCTAATCTTCATTTAATAACCCACTTCTTGACTAATATCTTATCATATGCTCTTTTATTGTCAATTCCTCTTTGTTGGTCACAAATTTGACCTAAAGTTATAGATTTATAACCTTTGGGTTTCTTTTGACACCTATCATTGATTGGATTTGTTGATCCATGATAATAAATACATCCTTGAGATCATAATTCAACATTGAAAAAAGGGGGTTTAACCCTTTTAGCCTTTATAATTAGTCTAACTCCCCATTAATCTAGCTATAAACTAAAAACTACTCTAAATAATAAAGCAAAGCTAATGGAAAATAAATATGAGGGGATAAAGTAAAAGCAGTGGAAGAAATATGGATGGGTGATCATAGCAAGATTAGTGTTGATCCAATGGGAAAATTTAGAAGTAACCAAATAACATTAATGTGATTGAATCCACAAATAATCTATAATAAAAAATAAAAAAGGACTAGTGAAAGGTAGAAGAGTAGATCCACAAGTTCTATGTAACCATAAAGCAAAAGGTTAAAAGACATAATTGATCCACAACAGTCAAGCATTTTTTTTTTATTAATCATGATTTGATATCAACGTATAATTTCTCAACAGAAAGTGTAGCTCTATTATTAAAAAATGACCAAATATCTGTGTTCGTACCTCCTAAATATAGAAAATACCATTAACTATACTCCTAACTATGATGAAGTCATCTCAACCTTAGTTACATTAGATTTAACCACTAGGAGATAAAAATATCATTGTCATGATGATTATCTCAAGCACTATTGTATACACTAAAATATGGTTAATATGATTAGGCATCCACAAAAAATGACTAAATTGACACCATATGGCCCCTTGGGCAGCCCTCAAAAGGCACATAGTGGTTCTAGCCACTCCGAAAGAGGTTTTGGAGGCTTTTGGCCCAATTTTGGGAGGTTTTGGCCCAAAATTCACCACCATACCACCCTGGGATAGTGGCATATTCCCACCGTCCCACCCTGGGATGGTGGTGAGCCATCATCCCAGGGTGGGACGGTGAGCAAGTTTGACCCAAAAAAATTCAAATTTGGGACAAATGACACCTAGAAACTGCCATTTACCCTGCCAATTGAAGCAATGCAGGTCAGAGGGCACTAAATCCTTATGACATGCTTCATAATTGAGGCTAAAAGGGGAGATTCTCTTCCCCATCCAATGCATGCCTCCTTTTTTGACAAATTGCGACTCCTGCCATGCATGCCCTTGCATGCCTTTTTGCACATAAGCCCCTTTGGGCTATAAAATGGATACAATTTCCACACATATAAAATAGGAGTTCTAGGATATGTAACGGAATGCTTTCGATATTTCCCCTCACTTTATTGTGCTCTCTTTCCCTCATAATCTCTTCTTAGCAAAGGAGGTTACCGGGTGACTTCAAGAGGGTCTTTTGGGCATAACTTTACCATTCGGGTGAATTTATTCACAAAATTTGATGAAAATACTCTTTATAGTGTGTAGGACCATTCCCCAATGGTATTGGTAGCAAAAGATGTGAAGAATTGGTGGGTATCCCCTCCTAGGGTGCCCTCTAATTAGTTGCAGTCACCATCGTCCCCCCAAGGATGAGGATAAATACTTGTACAATTTCTTTAATTTTATTTATAATTATTCTAGACCATCATAGGATGCTACATTTCAAATTTCATGCAATTTGGAGTTAAATTGACCGAGATATTGTATTTTTAAGTTTTTGCAGATTTGTAGGGCCTATATGGCCACCCCAGTTGCATGCAAGTGGATATGCACCTCATTTTGGAAATATAATAATATGGGTTGTCTTAAAATGTTTATTTATGTATTCTTTCCAAGTTTAATGAGTTTTGGACATGTTTAGGGGTAGGAATTGCTTGTCTAAGGTCTTCACAGGTTGCAGACAAGTGGTGCAAAATAAAGGTGTCTACGGATGCAATTTTAGATCATTTTTTGGTGATATCCCCTAAAAAAATATTATTTAACATCCCCATAAATTTTCAAGTCATTTTGAGTTGATTTGATATATTTTTAATATATATGTCATTTTGTGTCTATGGGGATTACATGTTTTCCTTCACACACCCTTGCTATTTGACCCTTCTTGCTTCTTTGTGTGCAGGTGCAGGATCCTAGAAGGAATTAGGAAGGAATATCAGACATCAAATATTAAATATATAAATAGTAGCGGCATTTGCCTGCCCACCTCGATTGTGGGTACGAGGAAAGACACTAGATGTGCACCCAGATTTCTTGGAGGATTCGATCCTTGGGCACCCAAATTTTTTAATAATTGTATCACCTTTGAGCCCTCAAGGGGACTACTATGTAACCTTGGATTTTATCCACCAAATTAATAAGAAATACACTCACTTTATTTCATATCTTGTTGTTTGGTTTTTGCTTCCATTTTACATGCATGCTTCCATTTGATGCTCATACACTATAGGGGATAGATACATATATTTTTTCTCATAATTATGTGCACTTTTTTTCCCTACTTTAGTGTCAATCATGGTGGGACCCTTGTCCCTTGTGCTTTGGGTGAAAATTTGACTCCATTTTTTCCCTTTTTGTGTTGCAGGCCCCTCCCCACCTTGGAACAGTGGCAGAACCTTTATTTGGCTCACCTTGGTATGGTGGCTTCAAAGTCCCACCCTGGTATGGTGGTAGGGCTTATAATAATCTCACCCTAGAGCATTGTAGAACCAGAGAATTTTTTTCCCAAAAATATAGAATTTGGAGGTCTCAAAACTGCTAAGGTGAGTGCCTAAATCCTCTATTTTTTTGCTGCATTTTCAGATAATATTAAAATTGGTTTTTCTTGCACCATTTTTTTGCATAGAAATTTTAAAGGTCATACTTGATTTTCTTATAACATAAAGCAAAAAAAAGAAGAAAATTTAAAAGAAAATTGCAGTAGCAATACATCGTTATGGCTTGATTGCTTGTGGCTTACCCAATGGGTAGGTTAGCATTTAGGGTTTGTATCTATAAGTGACATTTGTAGGTTCCTTTTATCCTAGATTTTTGAAATTAAAACACACCTATTACATACATTTAGTGAATGATCATCGAATGCATCTTTTCTTACTTTCTTCGGGCTTAAAAGGAACCACACCCACTTGCATGTTCCACTATAACATTGGTAAGGTTAGATTTCATCACCAACACCTAATTCAAACTAGTGATGTTGGATTTTACCTCCTTCCACCAGCTTGTCCTCTAGATGCATTAGATAGAATAGGGCACTCTCTCAATATGGAATAGGTCATTAATGTTCAAACTACCTCCCACTGTTGGAAATATTGTTTCAGAGTGGAAGAGCTAGGCGAACCCCCCACTGGGATTTAAGCGGTGTACCCTAGACTCTTTTAAGAAATCATGTTTAGCACTAGTGTCCCTAGTCACAACTTTGTTTAACTTCCCTCATTCTAATTCTACAACAAGAGAAAAGAGCAACAAAAAATCTAAACACCCTGAAACTAGTTTAGGACACACATTTAATCAGTAAAAATATAATTATATTGTTTGCTTTGTATGTGACGAAGTACAGCAAAGTATAGAAAAAGTACAGAAATTAAAATGCACAAAAAAACCAGAGATGAATTGTTCTTTCAATAGCTTCGAAAGATTTTTACAAAGAAATATTCCTGCAATCTACGGTTTGCCAACCCCTCTCATTACAATTTTTGGGTTTTTATTGAGGCCTCGATCCTATGTGTTTGCCAGGTTGTCCATGACCTGCAATCGCCACTTGGTCGGTCTGTTCTCCTGAAACCTCTACCCCATCTAGTTGCCCATGCCCTGCAACTGCTGCTTATCAGAATTTTAATGTATGCATGGCCGACATACTTGTCAAAATATTCCCTTGTGTTGGTTATCCCTGTCTTAATACACGTGGCCCTCATCTCTGTTTTAATACACTTGGACGTCTGCGTGTCTATTTTGGCTTTACCTCCAACTGGTCATGATATTTTAATTCACGTGGCAGTCTGTGTGTCCATTTTAGCCTTGCCTTCAACTGGTTGCGATGCCTTAATACACGTGGCAGTCCACGTGTCCATTTCGGCCTTGTTTTCAACTGGCCGTAATATCATGACAGGTCATGATATCTCAACATGTCATGATATATCGACATGTGATATCTCGACATGTCATGATATCGTGACTATCGCGCCTTCGAGCCCCTTGCTCTTTTGTTTCATCACAATATTGCGACGTTGTCATGATATCACGATGGCTCTTGCCTTCATTGCCTTCGCCTTTTGTTTCGTCGCGATATCACGACGTTGTCGTGATATCGCAACAGCTCTTGCCTTCATCGTCTTCACCTTTTGTTTCGTCGTGATATCGTGACAAAAGCCTTCACCTTTTGTTTTTTCGCCTTGCGCCTTGCTTAAGATTTTACATCGCGATATCATGACAAAATTGCCCTCGCCTTTGCCGTAGCTTTTGAGGTCGCGATTTCGTGACCCCCCCAACTTTACAAAACTTCTGCCTTGGGAAGAAAAGAAATAAAACTTCCCCCTTGTTTTACAAAACTTCTGCCTTGGGAAGAAAAGAAATAAATAAAATACAAAGTACTTAAAAAAAAATTGGTGGATGCAAGATTGCTCTATTGTTGTCGGGATGCTCCTGCATCAGACACCCGGGGTAAATTAAGAAGTGATCCTCACTTATGTTCTGTAAGGGGAAGACCCAGGTGGTCAACCTCTATCTTCGACAACCAAGTTGCATCTTTTACAGGTCTGCCCTTCCACTTTATCAAATATTCAGAATAATGTTTTTTCCTGGTGCTTCTGCCTTCACGAGCATCTAATATTTCCTCGACCTCGTCTGTGGTTGGAGTAGATGCTGGAATTTGCCATAATTTTGTACTTGGTGCCTCTATACTCTCTCCCTCATGGTATTCCACTAAATCTGAAATGTTAAAAATAGGTGAAATGTCAAGCCAATTTGGCAATTCCACTTCATATGCATTGCCTGACTCCCGTTTTTCTAGTATTCTACATGGCCCAAACTTCTTCATATTTAATTTGTTATAAGTTTTGGTAGGAAATATTTCCTTCCTGAGATGGACCATGACTTCATCTCCTACTTCAAACTCTTTGAACCGTCGCTTCTGGTCTGCTCTTGTCTTATATTGAGTATTCATTTTTATAATTTGTTTCTTTACTTCTTCATGCAGACTTTTCATATGTTCCACAAATTCCTCTACCTCGGCACTGCACTTTTCCCCTTTTCCCAATTTTCTCAGCTCGAAAACATTTCTTGGGCTGTTTCCATATATGACCTGGAATGGAGATTTATTTGTGCTCTTATTGACAGAATTGTTATATGCAAATTTTGCCTATGGCAAAACCAAATCCCATCCCTTGGGTTTATCTGCTATCAAGCACCTCAGTAAATTACCCAAACTTCTATTTACCACCTTTGTCTGTCCATCAGTCTGTGGGTGGTATGCAGAACTGAATTTCAGATCTGTCTTCAACTTCTTCCACAAAGTTCTCTAGAAATACCCAACAAATTTTGTATCTCTGTCAGAAACAATGCTCTTCGGTAGACCATGAAGTCATACCACTTCCTTGAAAAATAACCCTGCAATGTGAACTGCATCACTTGTTTTCTGATAGGGAATAAAATGTGCCATTTTGGAAAATCTTTCCACTACTACAAATACAGAATCATTTCCCCTCTGTGTTCTCAGCAATCCGAGGACGAAGTCCATGCTGATGTCCTCCCATGGTCTTTCAGGTATAGGCAACAGCTAATATAATCCCATGTTCTGTCTTCCACCCTTTGCTATCTGGCATATTCTACAACTCTGTACAAACTTTTTCACATCTTGCTATAGTTGCGGCCAATAGTAATTTTCACTCACTAAGAAAATTGTCTTATCCCGGCCAGACCTCCGCTGTGTATCTCCTTGACTAAGTTTTCCTACATGGAACTCCTTGGAATGCATAATTTACTTTCTCTGAACAACATTCCATCTTGGATTAGAAAATCCAACCATTTTGTCCTGTCCACAATAACAAGTGTCAAGCAAGCCATCCAGGCTTCTGCAAAATTCAGATCTTCAGGGTACAAACCCTTCAGTTCTTCAAATACTACTACTTCCACTGTCATTTTAATCAGCAAATTCTACCTTCTACTTAAGGCATCTGCAACTCTGTTTGATTTCCCACTTTTGTGCTTCAGCACAAAGGTATAACTTTGGAGGAACTCCACCCACTTCAAGTGCCTTTGATTCAGTTTTGTTTGGCTGTTAATGTACTGTAAAGCTTGATGATCAGTAAATAAAACAAACTCCTTTGGCAATAGATAATGCCTCCACTTCTTCAGAGCCTGAACCATAGCATAAAACTCTTGGTCATAAACTAAATATTTTTTTCTAGCATCATTGAGTTTCTCACTAAAGTAAGCAATAGGTCTGCCTTCCTGACTTAGTACAGCTCCTATTGCACTACCACTGGCATCACAATCCACTTGAAATACCTTGTAGAAGTTTGGAAGTGTCAAAATAGGTTGTTCTGTGACCTTCTTCTTTAACAGATCAAAGCTTCTATCTGCTCCCTCGGTCCACTTAAACTCCTTCTTATCCCCTCTCATTGTTTCTGTGAGGGGTGCACAAATGTTGTTGAAGTTTCTAATGAACTTTCTATAAAAGCTGGCTAGACCATGAAATGATCTTACCTCTATTGTGCTTCTCGAGGTAGGCCATTCGATGATGGCTCTCACCTTCTCTGGGTCCATTTTTAGACCTTCTGCTGAGATTACAAATCCCAGGTATACTAACTCCTTTACAAAATTACACTTTTTCAGATTTATTAATAACTGCTCCTCCCGCAACTTCACAAAAACCCTTCTGATGTGCATCAAGTGCTCTTCCAGGGTTCTGCTAAATATTAATATATCATCTAAGTAGACAATAACAAATTTGCCTAAGAATTCTTTTAGTACCTCATTCATCAGCCGCATGAAGGTACTTGGTGAATTGGACAGCCTAAATGGCATGACCAACCACTCATACAGACCCTCTCTGGTCTTGAAGGCTATCTTCCACTCATCTCCTTCTCTGACACGGATCTGGTGGTAGCCACTCTTGAGGTCAATCTTAGTGAAGTACTTCGCTCCACTTAAACAGTCCATTATGTCATCCATTCTTGGCAATGGAAACCTGTATTTTATTGTAATTTTGTTGATGGCTCGAGAATCTGTACACATTCTCCACTCTCCATATTTCTTTGGTGCTAGCACTATAGGTACTGCGCATGGACTCAAACTTTCCCGAATCAGTCCCTTCTCCAGCAACTCCTGGACCTGCTTGTTTAACTCCTCAGTTTCTACAAGCATCATTCTGTGTGCAACTTTATTTGGCAAGCTCGATCCTGGCACCAAATCTATATGGTGGCTAATCTTCCTTACTGGGGGTAAACCCTCAGGCACATTATCAGATACAATATCTAGAAATTCTTCCAACAGATCTAGGACTTATGCTGGGGTATCTTTGCATTCATTTTCCCGCACTCTAGGAATTATTGCATAACACAAATGTTCATGCTTTAAATCATCTAAAAATTTTCTCCCGTCAACTAAGCAAATTTTGGCACTGCCACATACCTTTTCTTCCACCTCCTTCAGGGGTTTCAGCTTATGACGGGTTCCATTCTTTGTTATGGAGTAGGTGTTGGCATGACCATCATGAACCGCACACCTGTCAAACTGCCATGGCCTTCCCAATAGCAAATGGTAAGCATCCATGGGTAGGATGTCGCACAAGACTTCATCACAGTAAGTCCCAATATTGAATTTCACCAGGCATTTCTCACTGACTAAGACCCTATGGTCCTTCTGCAACCACGCGATCCGGTATGGATGCGGGTGTCTCTTCCTCTCTAGTTGTAGCTTTGTAACCATTCCTTCTAAAACCAGGTTATCCGTGCTACCGTTGTCAATAATAATATTGCAAATCTTACCCGCACATTTACACCTTGTGCAGAATAAGATTTTCCTCTGATCTGTGTCCTCCTCCTTATTCAACAGGACTCTCCTCATGATCATTGCTTCTCCTCTCTCTACTTCTTCAGAATGTTCAGATCTAACATCTTCATCAGCGATCACGGCTCTGGCATTACCTTCTGGTCTTCTATTAATCCTTCCTTGTTGCTGTGGACACTCGTATTGGTGATGTCCCTCTTCTCCACACTGGAAACAAGTTCCACGAAATCTGCGTCTTCCCTAGCCACGTCCATCTTTGCCCCTTCCCCTTCGGTAATCATTGTTCTGATTACGGGGGCGATAGTTATTTTCTCCTCTTTGTTCTCGATTACTGCTACTTTCTCCATTCTTCTGAGAATCTTCATTCCATCTTCCACCAGTTCTTCCACCACGACCTCTTCCTCTTTGCTTGTTCTCAAACCTTCTATTGAGTTTTTCTTCAACTCTTAGGGCAAACTGGTAAGCGTCCTCTATGGTGGTCATTCTGACCAGACTTAATTCTTCTTGAATACTTGTCTGCAATCCGTTAATATAACGGGCTACCTTTTCCTTATTGGCTTCTGAGTGGCCTGTTCTAATCATAATTTTATGGAACTCTTATGTATATTCTTTTACAGACTTACTTGCTTGTCTCAAACCTTGCATTTTTTTTAACAGGTCTAACTCATAATCACCGGGGATGAACTGTCTCTTCAGTTTTTAAACCATCCATTCCCATTTAGTTATTCTTTCTTTTCCTCTTCTGTTCCGCTCCAGCTGTACTCCCTTCCACCATATGCCGACATGACCCTTCAGTTTGGTCTTGGCGAATCTAACCCTATTAGGGTCCTCTACTTCCTCATACTCAAAGTATTCTTCCAGATCGTTGATCCAATTGATCAATTCCTTCGAATCTAGGTTTTCGAAATATGTGGAAACTTCCATCTTTGGCCTTTTCCCAATCTGGGATATGGCTTTGTACAGTCTGGCTGATGCCGGATCTACTACTTCCTCTTCTTCCTCAGGTTGGTCCTCTTCTTCATCATCTTCCTCTTCACTACCTTCATCTCTTCTTAGCTGTAATCCTCTACGAATCTCTTCTTGTAGAGCTTGCATTTGTCTCTACAAAACTTGGATTTCTTCTTCTGTTGCCGCCATGCCTCTTCTGCCAATCGGGTTTCTTCTTGGAGGCATTCTGCTTACTCCTTCACGAGCCCTTCCACAAATCCTGGTGTAACTTCCTCACTTCCGGTGATTTGTTACACACTCAGGAACTTTTGGCTCTGATACCACTTGACGGAGTACAACAAAGTACAGAAAAAGTATAGAATTAAAATGCACAGAAAAACCAAAGATGAAATGTTCTTTCAATAGCTTCGAAAGATTTTTACAAAGAAAAATTCTTGCAATCTGCGGTTTGCCAACCCCTCTCATTACAATTTTTGGGTTTTTATTGAGGCCCCGATCCTCTGTGCTTGCTAGGTTGTCCATGACCTGCAATCATCGCTTTGTCAGACTGTTCTCCTGAAACCTCTGCCCCATCCAGTTGCCCATGCCCTGCAACTGCTGCTTTGTCAAAATTTTAATGTATGCGTGGCCGACATACTTGTCAAAATATTCCCTTGTGTTGGTTATCCATGTCTTAATACATGTGGCCCTCATCTCTATTTTAATACACTTGGTCGTTCACGTGTTTATTTTGGCTTTACCTCCAATTGGTCATGATATTTTAATTCATGTGGCAGTCTGCGTGTCCATTTTGGCCTTGCCTTCAACTGGTTACGATGCCTTAATACACGTGGCAGTACGCGTGTCCATTTTGGCCTTGTTTTCAACTGGTCGTGATATCACGATAGGTCGTGATATCACGACATGTCATGATATCGTGACATGTCGCTATATCGTGACTATCGTGCCTTCGAGCCCCTTGCTCTTTTGTTTCATCGTGATATCGTGACGTTGTCACGATATTGTTATGTTGTCACGATATCGCGACGTTGTCATGATATCGCGACAACTCTTGCCTTCATTGCCTTCGCCTTTTGTTTCGTCGTGATATCGCGATGGCTCTTGCCTTCATCGCCTTCGTCTTTTGTTTCATCGTGATATCACGACGTTGTCGTGATATCGTGACAAAAGCCTTTGCCTTTTGTTTTTTTGCCTTGCGCCTTGCTTTAGATTTTACGTCGCGATATCGCAACAAAATTGCCCTCGCCTTTGCCGTAGCTTTTGAGGTCGCGATTTCGTGACCACCCCCCAACTTTACAAAACTTCTACCTTGGGAAGAAAAGAAATAAAACTTCCCCCTTTTTTTACAAAACTTTTGCCTTGGGAAGAAAAGAAATAAATAAAATACAAAGTACTTAAAAAAATTTGGTGGATGCAAGATTGCTCTATTGTTGTCGGGATGTTTTTGCATCAGTATGTTTCTTTATTATCTGGTACCAAACCCTAAACCTAATCAGTAAAAATATGCTTTTTGATTCTGCATCCAATGCTTCAAGAATCATGCAAAATAGAGCTATAACAAAAAAGTTATTTTGGTTTTGTGATTACTCTATTTTCGAGGCCAAAAATAGGGAAAAACTACAGTAAAATGGTCATAGAATGGTCTAGACAACTCCAAAACTTGCCAAATTTGTTTTTTTGTCTTAGTTAGATCCTTATGCACCTCTCCTAGAAATTTTAGGTCCTAAATCTTCACGGTTCAAAATTTCCCAAAAAATCCCAAAAGTGGGCATTTCCCCACAGGCCCCGGTTGGCCAAATATTCCAAAAATACAAATTTTTGATCCAAAAATCAAATTTTTGAGACCTATCCCATTATTATTAGCTCCTTGCACTTATTATTTTGATATATAACACTTATAGCATTTTTTGGAAGTCAAATTTTTCTTTAGTGTGGGTTTCTTTCAGGGCTCATCTAGTTAGCACACCATGACAACTATGCATAGTCGAGCTTGATCATGGGCCAGTGAAGTAGAAAAATTTAGGAGAGGCCTTGAGAACCATCATTATAGGTATAAGTATTTCCTCACTCTTGCATGGAACCCTGATAGTAGTCACCTTCGCTATTCTCCTAAGGATCTCATCATTCTTGCACGATACCCTAAAAACCGTCGTGAGGTCAACTCCTCACTTGGAGGACCCAACCACCAAAGTACCTCTACAAAGATAACATCAACGGATTACCCACATGATCAAGTGGATTATTCAGCTAGCCAACACCGATTCCAATCACAAACCAGATATAATTAGCCTTCCAAAGGGCCTAGCAGGGAGGTATACACTCCCTCTACATCATGGTCTTCACCACCTAGAACTCCCATCCAACAAGTGTTAGCAACCCAAAGCAGTCCTGTGTAAATTTCACATGTACCATCAGCCAAAGTGACCATGAGCGATCTTCTACTATAGTCCTCCAAATATTGGGAACCTTTCATGAGGGTCTTGGATTCCATGGAGGTACAACATCATAACTGATGCTTTCACCAACTTTATGGAATACATACAAATATACAAGAATCCTATTATATCCTTTCAAAATAATGAGGTCAAACCCATGCCTACCAGTTCACCATATCTTGCTCTGCACATAATTGTAAGCATTAATAGGCTCCCCTATAAGCGAGTATTAGTTGACACAGGTTCCTCAATAAATATTATTACCACAGCTTCACTGAAACATCTCAACCTTCCATCCTCACGCATTGCACCATCCAAGTTCACCTTGTAAGCATTCAATAATGCTTTATCCTCCATTGTGGGTATAATAATCCTACTTTTTGAAGTTGGAAAAAATATTGTGCCTACGTTGTTCTACATCTTGGAGGGTGCAAGACAATACAACATACTACTTGGAAGGCCATGGATGAGAGATATGGAATGTGTTCCATCGATAGTGCATCAATGCATTAAATACATGGATGAAGGTAGGGTCCATGTGGTTCATGCTGACCCAGACCCTTTCAAGTATTATAAGCAGGTGGATCATCCACAAAGGCCTATAGTGTCACCCAAGCATTTGGACACTAAATCCAATGACCTTATTTAGAATCCAAATTCAACCCCACGGTTAGTCATGAAGCTACATTCACCACTGCTAGTACCATCCTCTATCTCTTCAAGCAAGGAAGAATAATAAGAGCCAACTACAGAAGCTACCATAGCTATCATCAATACACCTACAGAAGATATTTTTCACTCCTACCAAAAAGGGGGAAGAGCCCACTATTGATACAGGTGAATCAAACAATCTCATGTTAGAGGACACAATTCCTTTGACCTGCCCAGAACACGATGAGTGCATAGTATCCAAAATTGCATTCACACCTATCATCGAGTCAATCAAATATTTGGGTCATCCTCCTGTCGAGTTGCCACCCATTGATAGCATTTTTTATGCACCCCTTGAGCAGGGGGGCCAAGAAGATCACCTTGGACAAGTTGATGAGGTAGCCATGACTTGTTTAGATGCAAATGCATCTTCTCACGAGTTTGTGGGAATGATTAATATGATGACAGAGAACCAAAGCCCTCTAAATCCATCTATGCAAATTGCAACACCATCCAACATTCCATTCATAAAAGAGGAGATACCACCAATGGATTCGGTCACACCTACTCCATCTCACTCAACATCTCCACAAGATCAAGAGAAGATGTACCCCCTAAAACAAATTTGGGGTAACCCAACTACCATAGTTGAAAACTCTAAGTTGTAACATGAGCACAAGCTAAATAAATAACAAGAACATGTGGATATAATTTCCAACTCCAATCATCATGAAGCATCCACATCTGCTCAGATATTAGGGACTTTTGATCCACCCTCGATAAATTATCTACTAGCTCTCACACCTAGTTCACCTCCACCACATATAAGTTGCCATCCAACTCCCTCAATAGCCATCTAGTCATTGCCTCCACTAGTACCACAACATATCTTGGATAGGCTAGCCGATGTGGAGTTACAAGTGAGTCACCAACATAATGATTTACAATAGATCATGGATCGACTCACAAGCATTGAGTTATAGTTGAGTCATCCAAAAACTCAACCCCTTAATTGTCAGGTTCAACCCACTCCTGCACAGTCCAATGTTAAGTCTCAAAAAAATCAATGGCTAAACCAACAACGTCACCCTAAGCGACAATTTATGGCCATTAATGAGTCTAGAGACTCTCTATTTGAGCGAACTTGTGCGGCAAAGGCAATTACTTTACCTGAGAGTCAACTTGTCGATCCCTATGCATCTAAGACCTATGGATATCGCAAAGACCTATACTACAAATACCATAGGCAGAAGGGGCATGATGTGCATAGGTGCTTTAAATTCAAAAACCTGGTACATTATATGTTTGACAATAATGATCTTCAAATCAACAACCAACAAATTGACATAGTGTAACATTTGTTACCTATACATGGTAGTCAAGAAGAGTAACCTAAATAGGTGACTGAGACACATACAACCTCATCACCTCGTCAAATGAGTCAACTATGCACATTTTTTAAGGCATCAATATCATACTTGGACTCCATTATCTGAGCCCATGTCGACCATTTTTCACAACCTACAAGATACAGAGGTAATTGTATTACTAGATATACCCATGTTCAACCCAAATAGACCCAGATCTAAACTATATAGGGAGGATCATTCTTACCTCTATCATCGAATGAGAGGGCATGTCATTAGCACTTGTCATGTTTTTAGATGCAAGGTCCAAGATCTTATTGATGAGTGAGTTTTATCCATGAGTGGGTCACTCATTCTACCCCCTCAAGACATTAGAATTACCTAGGATTCCTTGCAAAAATAGGGGGGTCAATTCCTATTGCTCCTCTTGGAAAAGTCAATAACATCGCATAAATCATAGTAAATGTTGGAGGTAAGGTATTGCACCTTCATCCTAAGAACACAAAGTAAGTAAAGTTACAAAATTCTCCAAGGGTGCCTACATCCCGCTTGGTCAACCTAAAAGGCTCCTAGGTGGTCTAGAACCGTATAGGTACCCCTAAATGCTCCAAGGGTGCCTATATCTTGGTTGGTCAACCTAAAAGGCTCCTAGGTGGTCTAGAACCATCTAGGTCACCCCTAAAGGCTCAAATAGTATCTACATATCACTTGGTCACCCTAGAAGTCTCCTAGGTGGTCTAGAACCATCTAGGTCACCCCTAAATGCTCCAAGGGTGCCTACATCCTGCTTGGTCAACATAAAAGGCTCCTAGGAAGTCTACAACCGTCTAGGTCACCCCTAAATGCTCCAATGGTGCCTATATCCCACTTGGTCAATCTAAAATGCTCCTAGGTGGTCTAGAGCTATCTAGGTCACCCCTAAATGCTCCAAGGGTGCCTACATCTCGCTTGGTCAACCTAAAATGCTCCTAGGTGGTCTAGAACCTTTTAGGTCACCCCTAAATGCTCCAAGGGTGCCTATATCCTTCTTGGTCAACCTAAAATGCTCCTAGGTGATCTAGAACCATCTAGGTCACCCCAAAATGCTCCAAGGGTGCCTATATCCCGCTTGGTCAACCTAAATGCTCCTAGACGGTCTATAACCATCTAGGTCAACCAAAAAGCCCCAAAGGCATCCATAAGCCCTTTGGTCCTCCCAAATGCCCCAATGGCCCCTAATAAGCCCGTTGGTCATAGGTACATACATATATATCAATCAAAAATTCAAAAACATCAAAATACAAAAACATTGCATCACATTGCACTTTCATACATATATATCAATCCAAATTAAAAATATATATATTATCAAAATTTCAAAAATTCAAAAATATTGCATCACATCACATTGCATCCCATTGTATTTTATCATCACTTGCATTTAGGTATATTCATCATTAGAACTTTACATTTTAGAGTTGCTCATACATGTATAGCACCATAATGGTACACTACTTACCACTCAAAATCAATGTTGTGAAAGTATTCATAGTTCAATGCCACAATTATCATTTTCACCCACATTTTTCACATTCCATATTTGTGTCCACCCCTTCACCTAGTAATTTGTTGTAGAATGTCATTAGGATTTTTGGTCACTCAACCATTTCTAGCTTCTCTTCAGGTTTTGTAGAAATCTAGTTTGATTTTTAGGAGGCAGAGTCTTGCATTGATTATGCCTTGTGTACATTAAATCCCAAACATAGTTAAACATTAATAATCTAAGTTTTGTGCAAAGAAAGATGAAATCCATGAAGTGGTCTAGGTTACCTTAAGTGAAAAGGTCATCCTGCTCATCCCCCTATGCGAATGGTTCAAGAATTCTGAGAGTTTGCAAAAGGACAAGTTCTCCCCTACCCAATTCCCCCCATAAAAATAAGTGGTTTTCCCCCTTTTCTTTAGTCGTCAAAATCCCACATTTTAGCATGTTTGCAACAATCTAAATTTGCAAACCCCACAAAGCAAAAATTCAAAGTACAAAAATACAAAAATACAAAAATCAAAAAATTCACACATAAAAAAGCACAAGAAATAGTGATCCCCATCACTCAAAATTCAAATCTCTTGCTCAAGAGAAAAAGAAAAAACTCAAAATAAATAGTGATTATTATCACTAAAAAGAGAAAAATAAACAATGATTCTTATCACTTTATATGAGAGCAAGTATCCCAATAAAATTGAAGAAAGTAGAGAGTCGAACTTGAATCCATGGAACTCTTAGCATTTGGAAAACCATCAGGTGATCCTCATTACGGGTTTGGTGGATAGCCTATCCATCAATGGTGATAGCCTCCTGCATGATGATATGTCTGCCACATTAGCTTTTAGATGTATGTATAGACCAATGTTTGCATGTGGATGAGCTAACTTTGGTAACCTAGATTACCTAGTGGTCTAGTCATACCAAGTACGAAACCTAATATGGTGGCATTCATTGGGTGATCCTCAGTACAGGTTTGGTTGAGACCCTGCTTGGCATTGGCGGTATCCTTATGCATCTCACAGGAATGAACTCACTTGCACATATAGGGATATGAAGTACCTTGGTTGTCCTAGAAGATCCATACCTTGTCAAAAAGTCCTGCATAGTCAGTATACAACCTTTGATCACATCAGCTAGAGTGTTTGAGTCTCCTAAAAACCTCACCTACATTATTTAAACATGTCATATCATTTAATCCATTTTTTACATCGCAATAATGGTTTCACATTTTCATTAAAAAAAAAAAAACAAAAACAAAGAGCGTTAATGTATTTTGTACAGTCTATAGTGTTCACATAGTATGTCAAATCATTAGCCACAATCCATGTTTTTCAATCACCCTATATTTCATCTCACTGTGCATCCATGCCTATAGATAACATCAAATCAAAGCAAATATACATGCATACATGATATATGTTTATCACCATTCCATCATATCACAAAAGCATCCATATGCATACATAATAAGCATCCAACACATCTATATAAGCAAATGCATACATTGCATCCATCTCATAAAGAAATAAGGGAGACACATGATGACTATAACAAAATCTCATATATATGGGGCAAAAAAATACATCATAGTTTCCAAAAATTCCCATAGGCTACAATAAAGTAGGTCCTTAGACCTCACAATGCTAAATATAAAAAAATCCAAAAAGAGTCAAAAGAGCCTCAGAAAGCCCCAAAGGTATCCATAAACCCTTTGGTTAACCCAAAATGCCCCAAAGGTATCCATAAACCCTTTGGTCACCCAAAAAGTCCCAAAGGTATCCATAAACCCTTTGGTCAACCCAAAAATCCCCAAAGGTATCCATAAACCCTTTGGTCAACTAGAAATGCCCCAAAGGTATCCATAAACTCTTTGGTCAACCCAAAATACCCCAAAGGTATCCATAAACCCTTTGGTCACCCAAAATGCCCCAAAGATATCCATAAACCCTTTGGTCAACCCAAAAAACCCCAAAGGTATCCATAAACCCTTTGGTCAACCCTAAATGCCCCAAAGGTATCCATAAACCCTTTGGTCAACCCAAAATCCCCCAAAGGTATCCATAAACTCTTTGGTCACCCAACAAGCCCCAAAGGTATCCATAAACCCTTTGGTCAAATCAAAAAGTCCCAAAGATCTCCATAAACCCTTTGCTCAACCCAAACAAGCCCCAAAGGTATCCCTAAACCCTTTGGTCACTCAAAATACCCCAATGGCATCCAATAAGCCCATTGGTCAAGTATACATACATATATATTAATCAAAAAAAAAATAACACAAAATCCAAAGAAAAGGGTTCAACACCCACCAAAACAAGTCAAATATGATGGAATTCATTTAAGATCAATATGGAATGCAAAATTTTCATGAATGCATGTAAAAGTTACTACTTCACTCCCTAAGAAGGCCATTATGGCTAGACCGCCCCACGGGAAGGAGGTTTTCAACTCTTTGCTTCCATGAAATCTCCATAGCATCATCCAAATCCTTTTAAAACTGTGCCATTTTTCAATGAGAACAACTGAAGGCAACCTTAACAAACGTCATTTGGGTCAAGTGACTCGTCACTTTTCTCATTGGTCATTCCCTCATCGACTCATTGCTTGAGAGGGTAGTCATGCTTAACAAGTTTACAATACAAAATCAACAATTAAACACTCAATCATGCAAGTTTTTTCATCCAACGAATCTTTGACAAAGATAATCATGCCCTTGCTTGGGGCAGAAAACAAGCAAATATCTTAATTAAGCACATAACAGTGCATATGAACCTGCCTGTTGGTAACCTCAAAAGTTACCAAAATACTTGGTTTTCTCTAATGCCTAGGGTTATAAGTCCCCTAAGCATACCTGGAAGCTGAAGAGAAACCAAGACCAATGTCTTTACTGAGTCAGAAGTGAGGATTCAAGAACGCATGCTCTTTCCACGATTGGGGCATCTAAAGTTGGTTAGGTTATCGAGTAACCTTAATCATTGAAAATTTTAGTCATCTAATTTTGCTCATCGCTATGCTACACACAACACATATCAAAAAGGGGCATATGTAGACACTAAAATATGGTTAACCCAATTAAGAATCCACAAACAATGATCAAATAGGCATCATACAACCCCTTGGGCAGTCCTCAGAGGGCTCACAGTGGTTCTAGCCACTCCGAAAGAGGTTTTGGACGCTTTTGGCCCAATTTTGGGAGGTTTTGCCCAAAATTCACCACCATCCCACCTTGGGATGGTGGCATATTCCCACCATCCCATCCTCGGACAGTGGTGAGCCATCGTCCCAGGGTGGGACGGTGAGCAAGTTGGACCAAGAAAAAGTCAAATTTAGGATAAATGACACCCAAAAAATGCCATTTACCCCACCAATTGGAGCATGTGGGTCAGAGGGCACTGCATCCTTATGACATGCTTCATAATGGATTCCAAAAATGGAGATTCTCTTCCCCTTCCAATGCATACCTCCTTTTTGACAAATGGTGCCTCCTGCCATGCATGCCCTTGCATGCCTTTTTGCACATAAGCCCCCTTGGGCTATAAAATGGATACAATTTCCACAAAAAAACACACACATATATATATAGGAGTTCTAGGATATGCAATGGAGTGCTGTCGAGATTTCCCCTCACTTTATTGTGCTCTCTTACCCTTGGAATCTCTCCTTAGTGACAAAGGTTATCGGGTGACTTCAAGAGGGTCCTTTGAGCATAACTTTTCCATCCGGGTGAATTTATTCACAAAATTCGACGACAACACCCATTAGACTATTTAGGATCATTACCCAATGGGATTGGTAGCAAAAGGTGGGCAAAATTTGTGGGTATCCCACCCCGGGGTGCCCTCCAATTAGTTGCAGTCACCACCGTCCCCCAAGTACGAGGAAAAATCCTTGCAAAATTTCTTTATTGTTTTTATGGTATTATTCTAGACTATCATAGGATTCTACAGTTCAAATTTCATACAATTTAGAGTTAAATTGGCTGAGATATCACATTTTTAAGGTTTTGCAGGTTTGTAGGGCCCATCCAGGAACCCCAGTTGCATGCAGGTGTATTTGCAACTCATTTTGAAAATCTAACCACATTGGTTGTCTTAAAATGTTTATTTATCTATTTTTTCCAAATTTTATGTGTTTTGGACATTTTTAGGGGTGTAAATTTCTTATCTTGGTCTTCGCAGGTTGCAGGCGGGCGACGCAAAATTGAGGGGCCTAAGAATGCAATTTCAAATCTATTTTTGGTGATATCCCTCCAAAACATCCTAACATCCCCATAAATTTTCAAGTCATTATGATTTGATTTGATATCTTTTTAATATATATGCCCTTTTATACTTGTGGGGATTGCATGTTTTTCTTCACAGACACTTGCTATTTGACCATTTTTGCTTCCTTGTGTACAGGTGCAGGTTCTTATAAGGCATTGGGAATGAATACAAGACATCAATATCAAATATACAAGCAACGACGACATTTGCCCACCCACCTTGATTGTGGGTACGAGGAAAGACACTGGATGTGCACCCGGATTTATTGAAGGATTTGATCCTTGGGCACCCAAAATTTGTAACAATTGTATCACCTTTGAGCCCTCAAGGGGACTACTGTGTAACCTTGGATCTGATCCACCAAATTAATAAGAAGGATACTCGCTTTATTTCATACCTTGTTGTTTGGTTTTGCTTCCATTTTTACATGCATGCTTCCGTTTGATGCTCATAAGCTATAGAGGATAGATACACATATAATTCATAATTCGGTGCACCATTTTTCCCTACTTCAACTATACCTCAAAATCCACTTCTATAAATATTTTTTGGTTTATTCACTTCATCTTCCAGTGAATAACTTGTATACTAGTGTTTTACTTACTTGCAAGCAATTCACTAACATGTAGGAAGTTCACTCAAGTATGCTAATGAGTTATTGAATTTCGAATATTTATTTTTTCCTACATGTTTTTGATTGTTAATATCCTTTTCACAAAATTAACCTTATCTCATACTCCAAATATTTTAACTAAATCTTGATTTTCTCTAATGCTTATTGTTGAGAATTGCATCAACTTGTTGTATCTCTCCTTTCTTGTAATGTCAAATTATGATTCTAGAGTGCAATGATGTGTACTATATTTTTTGCAACATATATGGAATTCAAGCTTGATTGATGACAAATCCTAAGTTTTATCTTATTCAATGGGTTTAGAGTGTATCAAAATTATGGTAAAATTACAATATTATAAAAATTTAGATACATCCCTTTATGTTCTATCATGAAGGCTAGCTCTAACATATTTCAATCATCATTTAATGGAATTTTAATATTTTTAATATTCATCATTAGTCTTGCTAAATCATCATAATCCTCTCTCAGAAGAACCTCTCGGTTTTTGGGTATTAACTCTATTATTACAAGCAATATCTCTAGATTTGTGATAATATATGGACCTTTTGTTGCTACATTTTTGGGAGGTGCCTTATATACCTAGGTGAATTTTTTATTATCCTATTTGATCATGTGAACATATTGGCATTAAGGATAATATCTCCTTGGTTTATGAGAGGGTTCAACAATCCATTACTAGCCATCTTCTTCATCTTCTTCATCAACTATCTTAATCTCTCATAGGAGGATTTATAAGTTGTAGCATTTGTTGTTTGAGAGGATTATTCATTATCCAAACCGACATTATTTTGCTTAATTGAGATGCCAACCTATTTTAATTATTGATACAATACTTTGTGTGTTGGAAGACACAATTTTTTCTATAAATAAAGAGAAACAATCCATCCACTCAAATCTTATACAGAAAGTGAAACCAAGGAAAAATAAGAGAGAGATTTGGTGGGAACCCATAAGAACCATAAATTATCACTAGATATATATATAATATTACACAACACACTAATAGTTCAATGAAGAGTGGGATGGGGGTATTTATATCAATACCAAAAAATCCTAATAATAATGTTTAATCTAAGTTGACATAACAAGAGATATTTAGGTTAATTACAAGTTATAAAGAGGATTTAATCATAAAAATGTTAGTCATGAACCATAGGGATTACATAATAAAATATTATAATTAATTAGTACATTATAAAATGAAATATCCTTAGTCCTATCTAATACATCATACAATGTCAACCTTGGCCATAAGTCAAATTATATTTTCAACACCCCTATAATATGAACTGAGGGGCCAAGTAGAGAAGACATAAGTGATAATAATATCTTCCCCTATAAAAGATGCTCTATTGGGCCTCTATAGTTAAGGAAAATCCTTTAGAATATCCTTTAGCATTTAAAAAAAATACATTGATCTTTAAGAACTCAACTTCAATCCTTTATAATTTTAGCAAGAAATTCTTCATTAGATGTCCTTCCCTCTTATAGTATTTACAAGTGGTCTTCAATTTATTTAAAAATTAGCCTAGCCCTTGAGACCTAGGTCTTAGCATCCTTAGATTTGAATTCCTTTATGTGAGCTCATATTTATGGATTCCCACCATAATTATGTATTACCATCTAAAAATGAACTAGGAGAGAAAAAAATGATCAAGAGTAAGAGTCTTTTGAGATTCCAAGAACATAGGAATCATATGAAACACTAGATTCAACATTTGAAAAGAGGGGGAGACATAAGTAAGGATAATATTTAAGCATTTTGCATCATATTTTTTTTTGTGACTAGAAGATACAATATCTACCCTCAAAGCCTTGAATCTCATAATATAGTCCTCAACATTATCAAACTCAACTAGTTTAAGAGAGGAAATTTCAATTTCAAGCAACTTTAGCAATATTAACTTTCCCAAAAATATCATGTAATTTTAAGCATATCTTGATAGGTTCACTCTCCTATTTCATGTGGAAAAGTAACTCTATTTCAATTAAAAAGGAAAATAGACTAATATCCTCTCATTCTCTTTGATGGTAAGTTTATTCATAAAGAATAACTACTTTATCCTCTTGAAAGATGCACCATTGGTTCTCACTTCATAATAGAACAATCATTTGAGTTGACCAAATACTATAATTTTATCCATTAGGGTAAGCAACTAATTATTTATAATCCATATTATATATTCTAACTCCTAATACTATAGTAGGTCGATGAACTAATCCTACCAATGTGTAGAGCTCAAAAAATCATATAATTTGAAAAAAGGGCTCAAAATGCTTTTGTATGCACAAGTTATGGCATCTGAAATATTTTACCTAATGGTCCACAAAAATTTAAAAATAAAAGCTCCAAACCTTAGAAAAAGAATAACCAATTATTTTTTGCCACTTGGTGATACATAATTCACTTGTGTCATACACTTATTTTTGCCACATTAATGCTTCTAAATCTTAGTGACTGCAACACTTGGTCTAATTTTATTTGCTGAGCTAATATACAAGCAAAAAATGGATTTTCATGGCATGAAAAATGCTAAATAAACCTCATATCTGCTAAAAATATTTTATTAACCAAAGAGATTTGGAGGGAATCAAATCAAGGTCTCCCTATGTTAACTACAATATGCTATCTTCTCCATATGTGTCGTGGATGAGTAACAAAAGAGGAGAAATCATTTTAACCTACCACCCACTCCATTTCTATTAATGGAAAAGACTATCATGTGATTTAAATCCACATCCACTACATCCTAAAACATCTCTATTATTCATCTAGGTAGTTTCTATTATGGTAAAGGAAATGATTAGATTATTTGCAAAAGATATAATTAGGGCCACTCTTAGTAAAATGGGGAACATGCATGACTCAATCTTGTGCCTTGTTCCTTCCAATACAACCTCCAATTATAATGCCATGGCTATATTTAGATTGACATGGACACCTTCAAAGATACTCTTAGAAGTGAGAGCACCTATAACAAAGCACAAACTCATCTTCATAAAAAATGACTCATGCATAAACTTAAAATTTGAACCTTTAATTAGGAGAGCACTAGAAGGTTTCAATCTAGTTGTAATGGCCATCCTACATGATATAAGAGAGGGCACCCTCTTCCCATAGGAAAATTTAGCACATGCTCCCTATCACAAGGCCACCAATCCAAAACTAGGATGCATGAAGGGGCCACATTTTAAATTTAAAAAACATAGACACAGACTCAAATAAGGAGAGAAAGCTTTGAACAAAAAATTCTAAATCCCCTTGGTAGCTTGAAAACTAGCTCTTAGCCTATGGAATTGATCACTGAAAGCATAGTGGAAAACCTCCAAGGATTTTGAAAAAGTAGATAAAAATATTTGAAGATAATACCTTTTACCTCTTAAGAAAAACCAACAAATAATATTGAAAGGGGAGAATCACCCTTTAGTTTAGAAGAAATATTATAGACACTAAATAGTGTTTCTACATGACCAAGTGAGGCATCTCCATAACTAATTTTATACCATGTTGGAATTCATAATATTTACTAAAAATAAATAAAAGCAAAACATCCACTCAAATATTATATCGAAAGTGAAAAGGAAAATGAAGAAGAGAGATTTAGTGGGCACCTATAAGTACCATAAATAATCTCTATATTTAGATATAATATACACAACACTTCAATAATTCAATGAGGACTAGGAGGGGGGTATTTATATCAATACCAAAAACCCTAATTATAAAGTTTAACCTAAGTTGACATAATAAGAGGGCTTTAGGTTAATTACAAGTTATAAAGAGAGCTTAACCATAACAAGGTTAACCATGGCCCATAGGGATTACATAATAAAATATTAAAATTAATTAATATATTTTACAATGAAATGCCCTTAGGCCTATCTAATACATCATACAATGTTGGTCTTAGATATGAATTGGATTACAATTTTATCATTTTGTATTTTTCTTATCATTTGAATATGATTGATATTTGAGGAAAGCTCTAGTTGTGTGATGTTGATTGTTGCTTATGCTTTGGCAAGCATCTTCTCACACTCCAAAATATTTTATATGTAATACATCATGTTATATTTTTTCTAAAGGAATTTAATGACTTCAACATTAGGAACTAGTCTTCATCATCTTTATTTCTTTCATTAGAGTGTTCTTGATCTACTTCAATTGTAATATTTCTACATCATTTTTCCTTTTAATTTTGATGTTTTTTATTTTCTACTTCTAATTGGCTAGCCAAGCTTTACTTATCTTATTCTAGCCACTATTATCTCTAATTTATTTTTTCTTTAGCTACTACCATTTTTGTTGGCCCCAACCAACCTATTGTTTGAATTTTTTCTTTTATTGTCATTAAAGCCTCTAGCTCCTTTTTCATCTAGGCAATTTTTTCCATCCTTGTTCTTCTTTTTATCTAGTGCTATATCTAGCTCTTGGTTTTGCTTCTTGTAACTTTACGCTTCTTTGATAACCTACATATAATTGAGTAACATGACCTTATTCACTTGCTCTATGAATTATATCAACCCCAAAGGTGCTACTTGATGCAAACCCAGTGAGGTCAGTCTGATTAGATAGTCCAATATTATTTTTGTTGGCCTACTTGTAACTAGTTGGTTGCCTTTACATGTAGCATATGTTTCCCTCCTTTGAACACTTGTGTTCATAGTGGGTCAAGCCCTATTGGTAGTGTAAATTATCCTATAATAATATTATTTATTTGTTTTATAACTTTATGAAGGTGTTTTTCTATTTTATCTATAATTCTTGGACATGGTACGTATATTGTGTTTATAGGTAGATAAGTAGTGGCTTGTGATATCCTTGTATTAACATTTTTTCTTGTCACTATGTGTGCTAATATTATTATGGAGCTTTTTCAATTAACGATATATAGTCATACCTTTATTAAGGAACTTGGGATATCCATTTAAGTAGTAAAACCAAAATTGAATTATTAGGTGGGAAGGGTGGACCATGTGTATGGAACCATAGTGGATGTGGTTTGAGATGGAGTGAGTCTAGTGAATGTGAGAGGAATGGAGGTTATCAATGTTGATGAGCTTATGAATGGTATGAATGGAGTGGGGATGGATGGACTAGTGGAAGTGGATATAGCTATAGAGGATGATGATAACAATGGTGTAGTAGAACAGATATAATTTAAAGGGGTGAAGAATCACATCTTTCCTACCAGATGGTTAGCTACAATTGGTTGTGTTAGAGTAGCTACAATAGAAAAATTGAGGATAATAGAATAAGAAATAGAAGAAATAATAGACTAGATAAGAGAAGTTATGAGAGGAAAACGATGGTAGAAAATATATGGATGTGATTGTAGGAAGATAATTAGAATATATTTGAGCTATGGATGATAGGAATTTTTTTAAGTAGGGTTTTGAAAGGGTTACCATTTCCCTTTTACATCGACTTAGTCAGATTGAGCTATTTGGTGCCATCAATATTTGAACCTTGGTGTGGGCTACATAAACTATTTATCCCAATCATTGAACCAAGGACCCATTGGTTGGATGATAGGGAATTAATAGTTAAATATGAGTTTTTTAATAGGCTTAAAATATTTTCCTTCATAGATTTTATTCTCTTGTAGCTTTTAAGTAGCTTTTCAAAGTTGCAACCTTTTGTAATCCATCCATGGTTTTCCACCTTTGTTTTTGGACCCATGAATTTTTTTGAAAAGGCTTTCCTCACTTATAAAAGTATGAGAATATCAATGAAATAATAAAGCTATTTTTTGAGGTAAACTTGATCCTCATCATTGGTATCAGAGAAGAATAACTCTACCTGTGAGAGGAAATTTCCCTATTGGATATTTCCCTACTTCCTTAATTCCTTACTTCCATTCTTTCATAAGCTATTATTGGCTTCTTATTTTATGGTTCTATGAAGGCATTGCCTTTTCATCCGATATTTATTACTATTGTTCAATTATTTCTAAAGAGCTTTTATTATCAACTATTGCAATGCTTTCATCCTTTTCTAGATGTCTCTTATGAAGCTTCTTTAAATTCTTCTAAAGCAAACACTTTCATTTCAAAGTTACTCAGTATCTATGGTGCCACTTATCTCTCCATCCTTCTTAGTAATCAAAAATAATATTTTAACTTGTTTGCACATACGTTCCATCCTCTTGTCTATGTGTCCACCTTCTCTCATGTTGTCGATCGACCCTATGTATGACATAGGGAGAAACTTATGGATAATTGATCTAGAGCATTTGGGCTACTTCTCATTGTAGACATGAATCTTATGTGTGGGTTGCACTATATTCTAACAAAACTTGCATGCTTTCCATTTTCTATTTGTGTGCATTTTGACTGTGTGAGATCTAGAGTTCCTATGTGCTTCTATTTGATGATGCTAATTAGAGCATCCTTAGAAGCCCATATGCTACTTTCTAATGATGAGGCTACAAAAGAGCCTTATTTTTTATTAGCCTTAAATATTTTTTTCCATTTTTAATCAAACTAATATAACATATACCAATTATTAATAATTATTTATGATAATATTAATGTTAAATTTAGTGAATAAAAGAAGATATTTTCTTTGTCTATTTTAGGATGGTTTTATTTTTATTTTTAAAGACTAATTGCATGGTTTATTCTTAGTTGAAGGATAGAATAAATTAATAATAATTATGTATAATTTTGGAAATAAATAATGCTAAAGTATTTTGGGAGTATTTTTGAAAGCTACCATGCTTGAGTTATGAAATTAGAGTGATCTGGTGCCAACTATGCACTAGAATAATTTGAGCACCAACTGAGCACATAGCTCAATCATTGGAATGGCAGGACATGGAAACTGTGCCATCTGAGTAGGATGTGAAATGCTTTGGAATATCTGCACATGAGAAGAAACAACAAACCATGTGGTCAACTTGCCTTGCAAGCATATTATAAAATCCATGTGTCAAATGATTTGAGTTGATGTTATCCAATAGTATTGATGCAAATCTGTGACTGCACATAAGAATATATATGTTGACCTAATGTTTATTATAAAGCTATTATTTTTCTATCACTCTAGAATAAAATGCAACCACACAATTACAAGGACCTAATGCACATAAACAGGAGCACGAGAGAATGCTAAAAATATCAGATTTATTTCAAACCAATCAACAATGAAATTGCAAAAATTTGGGTGACTTATCCAACCAAGTCTGTTGTTATAATATAATTGGTCATATTGAACATTTATGTTTATGTATTAAATTAAAATATAGGTTACTACCTAAAATAAACCCTGTTAGTAGGATGAATAGTTAGAAACTCATGTATAAATAATAATGTACGTCTATTGGGTAAGGTTAATGAATATTACTAAGAGAGATGCAAGAATAATTTGACTTTCAACACATTATCTTAAGTCTAGATTATTCTATCTCATTGCATATTTTACTTTGATCTTTTTAGACTAGTTTTTTGTTGACAACTTTTGCCTCTGTTGAACCTTAGAGCAAGGGCCCACTCTCTAGAATAGTAGAAGGATTATTAGTGTAGTTGCAAGTTTTTCTATTTAGTTTTATTTATGTTGTTTATTAAAGTAAATACAATAGCATAGTCAAAGTTGATGAGTTTGCTTTCATTTTTAGTTTGTCTTAGTTAAATCCTTATTTTAAAATGGTGTGATTTGCTTTACTTTTCTATAAGTGTGCGTTGTTATTTCCATTTAATTTTTGCAATATGATTTTTGTTAGTTACTTATTTCATTTTAGCATTAAATCATGTTTTATTTTATCTTTAAATTAGTTTGGTTTCTTTCATTTAAGTAAGAGTTTTTGCTTGATTTATTTCTACACTTTAATTATAATTAAAAATAGGATTTCTTTCAGTAATAAAGTTTGGAATTTAGTATAGTTTTATTTATGAATGCTACAAAGACATTGTGATTCCTGGTTTTCATAGATTAGTTTAGAACCATGATATCCAAAATGTAATTCTTAGACCTATAGTTCATATAGCATTAGGACATTGCTTTGGTTTGATAAAATATTAAAGTGAGAGAATTAATAACACTTGCCACTTTTGGCATTGTTGTCGAGGAATGCATTGGCGTTATTAGAGAAAAAATTAGTTATTTAATGTTTATTATTTTTCTATAAAGTTGTGTAGATTAAATTCTTAGGATAGTTTTTAATACATTAAAAAAAATTCATAAATATAGTTGCATTGTCAAGAATTATGTTTAAGACTTTGGGACATTCAAATAGAAGTTTTCAAAAATAGGATTTATGAATAGAATTAGAGATAAAATAGGTAGATTTATTAGATCAAAATTCTCATGAGCCATAGGAAGAAAAAATTCACAATGAGAGGTTGAACCAATACCAACTCTTGATTTTACTATAGTAGTGATTCCCAAAGACGTTAGGATTTTAAAAAAATCACAAACATCAACTTTAGGAAGTATAGAATCCCTTGAGATAGAATTGTAAGAAGAACAAACAAGTAATTGAACACCACTTACTCCTGATAAATCTATACCATCAAGACAATTTAAAAAATCTATAATTTTTATTGGGAATAACCAATGGTAGAAAGAGCTAGTAATGTGCTCCATCCTGGTGAAATTAGCACTCTTGCTAGGACTTTCCAATACCCTATACAATTAAATCCTAACCTAGAATCTCCCATGAAGGTTATTTCACCTTATATATTATCAAATTTTAGGGGAGTCATGTTTGAAGATCTTGATCAATTTCTATTTGAGTTTAAAATTTTATGTTAAACTTATGATTATACAAATGGCAACCAAAGACTTAAATTGTTTCCTTCCAACTTGAAGGACTATACAATGCAATTATTTATGGGTTTAGCACCTGATTTGATCGAACTTGGGATGAAATGGAAAGAGTTTTTTTTGAAAAAATAGCAAGAGAATTGTAGGGTAAAGAATTAGAAGGATGAATTGTTTAGGATGAAATAGGAAGAATAAGAAACTTTGGAAGATTATTTGGATAGATTTACCTTTGTTCATAAGATATGTGGAGGTATAGATGTTGAAATAAGTAAAACCATATTCTTGAGAGGATTGCAAGAATAATCAAGAGAAGTATTGGATATTATGGGAAAAGGAGATGTAAATAAACTTGAATTTCAAGAAATTATTGAACTATGTAATAATTATTCTCGTACAAGACAAATAAGATGTAAACTTGGTAACAATAGAAATGATATGAAAAAATTGATGGAAGAATTTGCTAATTTAAAAACTATCCTAGTGCATCTTAATACAATGTTAGACAAAATGAATGCAAAGAATAAGTCTATTGAACCTTTAACCGTATATTATCCAAGATGTAAGAAGAAGCATGCTCTTCATGAATATCCTTTGAATAAGACTTCCATATCTGCTATACGTAGTATTTGTGAAAAGGGACATCATAAAGACCAATGTCATTTTACCTAGACTAAAAAATACCATGGAAAAATAAACTCAACCTATAGAAGAAATTAACTTTGTAGGACAGAGACAAGAGGGTAATTTTTCTTAATATCCATACCAAAAAGCTCCTTGAGTTTCTATGAATTGGGAAACCAATCCTCGATCCATGGCATGATATACTTCAGTACCTCTTCAACAACCTTGGGATCAACAACCATGGACATCACGTTAAGAATGGTATCAACCTAGATGGATGAATCAATATTGGAATCATCAACATCCACAATGGTTACCTCCATAAATGTAAGGTCATCAATGGGTACAACCACACCAACTCTATTAAGGGTAACTCTACCAACAATAGGGTTTGTTACCTAGACATACCCATATTTTCCCTTAGGAACAACAACAACAACAATAATAATAATAGAACGTTAAAAAACCTTCACTTCTGGCTTAGCCTGTGGCCAACCCCAATAACACTAGTTAGGCAACACCTATCTATATGGTTGAATCAAAAGATACAACCATACTTAATATCATTGACTATGATATCCAGTATTTTTTAGGAAAATATATCTTGATCCTACTCCACCAATAATCGTAGAAATGGAAGTTGATGATTTAATAAAAAATAACCACCTACACCTAAGCAACAATGACAAGAAAAAGAAAACCTACCTCAAAACAATTCTTCCTCTTCATCAAAGAAAGTACCTTATATTGAACAATTGAAATAATAGAAATGACTTCTTTGGAATTTAACTTGGTAAAGGAGTTAAAACACTTAAATATCACTACATTTTCTAGAAGCTATTAAATATGTACCTATGATTAACAAGACCATTCAAGATATATGTATTACAAAAAAAAGAAGAAAAATGAAAGCATATTACAAAACCATATAGGTGGATGGAAAATTAGCATACCTCCTTGCAAGAAAACTTATTTCACCAAAGTATGAAGATCTAGGAATCCTAATAATTATAGTAATAATAGGTTTAATTTAGATATCTGATGTTTTTATCAACCTAAGGATAACTATAAATGTAATGACAAAACACATAATGCAAAAACTACAATTAAACAATCAAAATCCTACATCTACGATACTGGAAATGGCTAACTGATTAGTCACAAAACTAGAAGGAATAATAGAAAATATTCCTATAAAAAATTTATCATAAGAATATCCAATAAAATTTTTGGTATTATAGCCCCAAACTATTGTGAACGGTTACCCAATAATTCTAGGAAGACCTTGGATTTCTACGAAAATTGCTTTTATTTATTATTGGTCAAGATATATGACCATATCAAATAGAATTGATTCTAAAAAGACTTCATCATACCCTCCTATAAATCAATTGTTTTGGTAACCTATGGTTTCCTGAATTGGATAAAGAAAATTAAGAGAACATTTCAACCTTAGCCACCATAGTTGTAAAATATCACACAAAGAAATTGGATCCATTAGAAAGGGTTATCTTTGAGGATGAGACTATTTTACTCAATAAATTATATGGCTTGGGACTTGAATATGAACCAATTATCTTTCATTGATTACTATAGAAGGATGAAGAATAAGAGCCTAAGTATTTTTCCCCATACTAATACATGATAGCTATTTTAACTTACCACATGGATGACATCATCATCTCCTCTCATCTTTTCATTACCTATATCAAATTTAATCCCTTTGATAATTACCTTTGATAAAGAAACCATAATTTTCTATTCTCTTTTTGCACACCATTACTATCTCAACTCTTTGGTTACTAACTTTGAAGAAATTAATTTAGTACATCATGGTACAAAACAAATTGAGATACAACTAGGAAAGTTTTTGAATATCAATAATGGTTATATAATGATCAAGATGAAAAATTGTTTGATGTGCTAAGCTAACATCACAAATATTTTGCATGGGAATATAAAGATATGATTGAAATTCATCCAGACATATGTACTCATCATATCTATACTGATGATGTTAAACTTGTAAGACAATCACAAAGGATATTGAATCCTACTTTATGAGACATTGTTAAAGATGAAATTGATAAATTATTAGATGTGGGATTCATTTACCCAATTTTTGATAGTTTATGGGTTTCCCCATTAGTTATCATTCCAAAGAAGAATGAGGAAGATGTGAGTGTGTATTGATTATCATGAATTGAATAAATCCACATGCAAGGACCACTTTCCATTACCATTTATTGATAAAGTGTTAGATACACTTACTAGGAAAAATATTTTTATTTTCTTGATGGATTTAGTGGATACAATCAAATTTAGGTTGCTCCTAAAGATCAAGAGAAAATAACTTTTACTTGTCCATGGGGGAATTTTACTTATCAAGTTCTACCTTTTAGAATTTATAATTCCGCAACCACTTTCCAAAAAGTTATCCTTACTATATTCTATGACTTGGCCAACAAATATGTTGAAATATACATGGATGACTTCATAGTGTATGGTGAAAGTTTTGAGGAAACCTTAGAAAATATTGATAAAGTATTAACCCACTATGAAACCTACAATTTGGCCCTAAATCCTGAGAAATATTTCATGATGATGGATGAAGGCATTGTTCTTGGACACCATATCTCATCTAAAGGAATACAAGTAGATCCTAAAAAGATTGATATTATCAAGAATTTGGAGCCACTTGAAACTGAAATAGATGTTAGAAGTTTCTTGGATCATATTGGTTTTTACTATCACTTTATCAAAAATTTAGTACAATTATTGATTCCATGTACAATTTACTGGCTAAAGATTCTAAATTCAAATGAACAAAAAAGTGTTAAATTGCATTTGACACATGAAAAAGATTGACCACTCCACTTGTGCTATGAGGTCCAAATTGGAAACTTTCATTTGATATCCAAAATTATGCATCAAATACTAAAATCAGGGCAGCTTTAGGCCTAGTAGAAAATGGAGAACATTATATTATTTATTACATTAGTAAAAACTTGATAGGAGCAGAGAAATTTTATACCACTATTGAAAAGGAATTCATAGTAGTGATGTGTACCATCAATAAATTTTACCACTATATTACTGGATATCAAGTGTTCATTCATAATAATCATGCAAATACCAAATATCTTATGAATAAACCAATAGTTAGTGGGAAAATAATACATTAGTTATTGCTACTATAGGATTTTGACATAACTATAGTCAATAAACTAGGTAAAGCTAATGTAGTAGTTGACTTCTTGTCAAGACTAAACATCACAGGTGAAGACGAGCCAGTAGAGGATTCCTTTCTTGATGAATGATTATTTGCAATCTCAGTACAATCACCATGGTTTGCTGATATTTCCAACTATCTAGCAATAGGAAATATTCCTTCTCATTTTACTTAGAGGAAACACTGGTTAATTAAACAAAGCTCATCAATTGAGTGGATTAATTGTCTATTATTTAAATATGGACGTAATTATATTCTGTGTTGATGTATTCAATATTATGAGGTGTATGATATCCTTCATGTATGTCATGATGAACCAATAGGAGTACATTGTTCAATAAAGTGCACCATTCAAAAAGTTTTAGGTGCAGGATGTTATTGGCCATCATTTCATCAAGATGAAAAGAATTACATGTAGCGTTATGATCCATGCCAATGAGTGGATAAACCAAAAATAACAAATGAAATACCTTTATAATATTAAGTGGTTATAAAACCATTTAAAATATGAGGGCTATATTTTATTGAACCCATTGAACCACCTTATCAAGGGAAAAAACATAGTCTAGTGTGTATTGATTATGTGAAAAAGTGGGCTAAAGCATGTGCTTTTAAACATGCTCATGAAGAAAAAGTAATTAATTTCATATATACCTAAAATTTTAATGATTTGGTGCTACACACTCTATTGTATTAGATCAAGGACCTCAATTTGCATCCAAGTGGTGTAGATCACGTTACACAAGCAACACCAAATAAATGATACACAGGTATTTTTCCTTTGAACAAGTTAAAGAATCAAACCTTTCATTACTTTCATGCCAAAAATAAGGATAAAAACATGTGATATGTTAAGCCCACTTGGCAATTCCACTTCATATGCATTGCCTGAATCCCATTTTTCTATGATTTTGCATGGTCCAAAATTCTTCTTATTCAGCTTGTTATAGGTTTTAGCAGGAAATTTTTCTTTTATCATATGGACCATAACTTCATCTCCCACTTAAAATTCCTTAAATCGTCGCTTCTGGTCTGCCCTTGTCTTATATTGAGTATTCATCTTAGTAATATGCTTCTTCACTTCTTCATGCAAGCTCTTCAGATGCTCTGCAAAGTCCTCAGCCTTAGCACTGCACTTTTCCCCTGTATCCATCTTCCTCAACTCAGAAGCATTTCTTGGACTGCTCCCATATATTATCTAGAATGGAGATTTGTTAGTACTCCTATTGATAGAATTTTTGTATGTAAATTCCACCTGTGGAAAAACCAAATCCCATCCCTTGGGCTTATCTCCTATCAAGCATCTCAATAGATTACCCAAACTTCTATTCACCACCTCTGTTTGTCCATCAGTCTGTCGGTGGTATGCAGAACTGAATTTCAAATATGTATTTAATTTCTTCCACAAGGTTCTCCAGAAATACCCAACAAACTTGATATCTCTATCATAAACTATACTCTTTGGTAGACCATGAAGTTGTACCACCTCTTTAAAAAATAAACCTGCAACATGAACTGCATCATTAGTTTTCTAGCAGGGAATAAAATATGCCATCTTTGAAAACCTGTCAACCACCACAAATATGGAGTCATTTTCGCTTTGTGTCCTTGGTAGGCCAAGAAAAAAATCCATGCTGATGTCCTCCCATGGTCTCTCTAGTACAGGTAATGGCTGATATAATCCAATGTTCTGTCTCACACCCTTCGCCATCTGGCATACTCTGCAACTTTGCACAAATATCTTCACATCTTGCTGCAACTGCAGCCAATAGTATTTCTCACTAACAAGGGCAATGGTCTTATCCCGACCAAAGTGTCCAGCGAACCCTCCACTGTGTTTCTCCTTGACTAGATTCTCCCTCATTGAACTCCTTGGAATGCATAATTAATTTCCTCTAAACAACATTCCATCTTGGATAATAAAATCCAACCACTTAGTCTTTTCCAAAGTAACAGGTGCCAAGCAAACCCTCCAAGCCTTTGCAAAATCAAGATCTTCAGGGTACAAACCCTTAAGTTCATCAAACCCTACAACTTCCACCTTCATTTCTATCAACAAACACTACCTTCTACTTAAGGCATCTGCAACTCTGTTTGACTTTTCGCTCCTATGCTTCAACACAAATGTATAACTCTATAGAAACTCAACCCACTTCAAGTGCCTCTTATTTAGCCTCCCTTGGCTATTAATATACTGTAAGGCCTGATGATTAGTATATAGAACAAACTCTTTTGGAAACAAATAATGCCTCCACTTCTTTAGAGCCTGAACTATAGCATAAAACTCTTGATCATAAACTGAATACTTCTTCCTAGAATCATTGAGTTTCTCACTAAAATAAGCAACAAGTTTACCTTCTTGACTTAATACAGCTCCTATGGCACTACCACTAGCATCACAATCTACCTGAAATACCTTGTTAAAATTTGGAAGTGCCAAAACAGGTTGCTCTGTGACCTTCTTCAACATATCAAAGATCTTATCTGCTCCTAAGGTCCACTTAAATTATTTCTTATCCCCTCTCATTGTTTTTGTAAGGGGTGCACAAATACTGCTGAAATTTCTAATGAATTTTTTGTAAAAACTTGCTAGACCATGAAATGATCTTACCTCAGTTATGCTTCTTAGAGTAGGCCATTCAATGATAGCCCTCACCTTTTTTGGGTCCATTTTTAGACCTTCGACTGAGATGACAAATCCCAGATACACTAACTCCTTCACAAAACTACACTTCTTCAAATTAATCAACAACTGCTCCTCCTTTAGCTTCTCAAAAACCCTTCTGATATGCATTAGGTGCTCTTCCAGGGTCCTGCTAAATATTAAAATGTCATTCAAATAGACAATGACAATTTTTCATAAAAACTCCTTCAATACCTCATTCATTAGCCGCATGAATGTGCTTGGCGCATTGTTTAGCCCAAATGGCATGACCAACCACTCATACAAACCCTATTTAGTCTTGAAGGCTATGTTCCACTCATCTCCTTCTTTGACATGAATCTTATGGTACCCACTCTTCAGGTCAATATTTGTGAAGTACTTGGCTCCACTAAAATAGTCCATAATGTCATCCATCCTTGGATGGAAATCTGTATTTTATGGTGATCTTGTTAATAGGTCGAGAGTCTGTACACATTCTCCACTCTTCGTATTTCTTTGGTGCTAGTACTGTAGGTACTACACATGGACTCCAACTCTCTTGAATTAGTCCATTTTTTAGAAACTCTTGGGCTTGCCTGTTTAACTCCTCACTTTCTATAGGAGTCATTCTATGGGCTGCCTTATTGGGTAAACTAGATCCCGGTACCAAATCTATATGGTGACTGATATTCCTCATTGGTGGTAAACCCTCAGGCACATTATCTGATATAATATATGAAAATTCTTCTAACAGACCTAATACTTCTACTAGGATATCTTTGCATTCTTCTTCCCTAACTCTAGGAATTAATGCATAGCACATATGCTCATGCTTCAAACCATCCAAAAACCTTCTCCCTTCAACTAAACAGATTTTGGCACTGCTACATACCTTTTCATCCACCTTCTTCAAGGGCTTCAGCTTATGGCGCACTCCATTCTTTGTCAAGGAGTAAGTGTTGGCATGACCATCATGCACTGCACACCGATCAAACTGCCATGGTCTTCCCAAAAACAAATGGTAAGCATCCATAAGCAGGATGTCACACAGGACCTCATCACGGTAATTCCTAATATTAAAATTTACCAAGCATTGCTCATTGACCAAAGCCTTATGGTCCTTCTATAACCACGCAATTCAATATGGATGCAGGTGTCTCTTCCTCTCTAATTACAATTTGGTAACCATTCCTTCTGAAACTAGGTTATTTGTGCTACCATTATCTATGATAATATTACAAATCTTACCTATACATTTATACCTTGTGCAAAATAAGCTCTCCTTCTGATCTGGGTCTCTCTCCTCATTCAACAAGGCTCTCCTTATGATTATCACTTCTTCTCTTTCTGCTTCTTTAGAGTGCTCAGATTCAGCACCTTCATCAATGACCGCAGCTCGGGCATTACCTTCAGGCCTCCTATTTGTCCTATCTTAGTGTTGTGGACACTCATATGCTCGATGTACTTCTTCACCATAGTGGAAACAGGTTCCACGAAATCCTCCTCTTCCAAACCCTCATCCAGACCTTCCTCTTCCTCTCTGGTAACCATTGTTCTAATCATGGGGGCGGTAAGCATTATCTCCCTTTTGGTCTTGACTACTGCTAGCTTCTACATTCTTCTTATAATATTCATTTTGTCCTCCATTTTTTCTTCCACCAGTTCTTCCACCATGACCTCTTCTTCGTTGCTTGCTCTCAAACCTTATGTTCAGCTTATCTTCAACCCTCAGGGCAAACTGGTAATCATCCTCTATGGTGGTCATCCTGACTAGACTTAACTCCTCTTGAATACTTGCTCATAACCCATTAATATAATGGGCTACCTTCTCCTTGTTGGCCTTTGAATGGCCTGTTTTGATTACAATTTTATAAAACTCCTCTGTGTATTCTTTGACAGACTTACTTGATTGCCTCAAACCTTGCATTTTATTTAGCAGATCCAACTCGTAGTCACCTGGAATGAATTGCCTCTTCAACTTATCCAACATTCGCTCCCATTTTTTTATCCTTTCTTTTCCTCTTTTATTTCTGTCTAGCTGCACTCCCTTCCACCATATGCTGGCATAACTCTTCAGCTTGGTCTTAAAAAACTTGACCCTATCAGGATCTTCAACCTCCTCATACTCAAATTATTCTTCCAAATCATTGATCCAGTTAATAAAATCCTCTGGATCAAGATTTCCAAAATACGTAGAAACCTCCATCTTCAGTATCTTTCCAATATGAGACATGGCTCTGTATAACCTGGCTTGTGTAGGATCTACTGCCTCTTCTTCCTCAAACTGGTCCTCTTCTTCTTCAACTTCATCTTCACTACCTTCTTCTCTCCTTGGATCAAACCCTCTATGCAGCTCCTCTTGCAAAGCCTAAACTTGCCTCTATAAATCTTTGAAATCTTCCTCTAGCACCATATTTCTCCCACCACCATAGTTTTTTCGTGGAGGCATTTTGCTCACTTCTCTCACAAACCTTAACCACGGATCTTGGTGTAAAATGCCTCACATCCGGCGATCTATTTACACACTCAGAAAATCCCACTCTGATACCACTTGGTGTAGATCACGTTACACAAGCAACACCAAACAAATTATACACAAATATTTTTCCTTTGAACAAGTCAAAGAATCAAACCTTTCATTACTTTCATGCCAAAAACAAGGATACAAGAGAAAATACCCCTTTACAATTTTGAAAATTCCCTCAAATACCCTGTTTTCCCTTTTTCCCACCTAAAACCTTAAAATTCAAATTTGAATTTTTGGGGCAACTTGTCGAGGTCTAGCCAAAAATCCTCAAATTCGACCTCTAAGACCTTCAAAAATCTCCTGCAAGTTAAACTAGTTTTGCTAGTTTTACCAAATTAAACAATTACAATTTTTTTTCGGGTGATGCAAGATCACTCTTACACCACTGGATGCTCCTGCATCACCAAGGTCATACAAGCATTTACTTAATTTTATGAGATCAAACATAAAAAATTGTCATCTTATCACCCTAAAGCAAATGTTCAAGTAGAAATCATGAATATATAATTAGAAAATATAATAATAAAAGTAGTGGCTTCTCATAGAAAATATTGGACGAACAGGTTGCCAGAGGCCATATGGGTGTACCATAATACATGAAAATCTACAATGGGAATCACATATTATGAATTGGTCTATGGTAAGAAACCTCTTTTTTCAATTGAATTTTAATTACTAACACTTCGTACATCTTTGGAAGTAGGCATTGAGTTGTCACATGTACAACAAAAAAGAATTTGCAATTGAATGTGTTGGATGAACTTTGACTAGAGGTACTTCACCAAATGGAGGTCATTCAATAGTAGCAAATAATATGGTATGATAGTCACATTAAGAGTAGAAATTATGAACCAGGTGATTGGGAATTGTTTTTTTATTCTCACTATATTGATTTTCTTAAAAAAATGAAAATCCAATGGCTAGGACCTTACAAAATTGAAGAAGTGTTCAAGAATGGAGTTTTTCAAATTTCTCCTATCAATAATTGAAGGAGAAAATTGGTGGTAAATGGACATCATTTACGATTGTACCATAAGCCATTTTCTAAGGTGGAATTTTCTCAATACTTTATTTCATAGTTAGAAGAGGGTTCCTCTTCTACCATGGATTCAGAATGATCATATATATCTTCTTTAAAAAAAATGATATGATAGTGACAATATCTTTGAAGAGTTATTGAATTAAGGCTTAAATGAAAACTGGTTTTTGACTTATTTGCCTTGAAAAAGTGATAGTATTTGTGGATATATAATAATTGCATATATGTGTTTTCTAGATTTTAGGATTCCTAAAGTATATAATAAGCAATGCATCCAAAAGCTACATGGAACCTTTCTAATAGTAAGGTATGCATTTTTTTTTTTTTACTATTATTTGGCTTTAGTGTTACATAAATTGTGATTAATAGTTTGGAATATTTATATTAATTAAAATGGAAAATGATGATTCAAAAGATATTTTGAATACCATTGGCTATGCTAGAATCAATCCTTATTTGCACTCGACTAAGCAATTGATTTCATCAAAGTTGACAAATTGCTTTGGAATGGTAGTCTTGGTGCATCAAAATAACTTCTTTAATGGAACTAGAATAAGTCAACAAATTTAAATTTCAAAATAAATAAATAGTAATGTTCCATACGAGTGCCATAAATGTAGTACACAAGGACATATGATAGACATAAGGCACACATAATAGAGGTATCATTAGGGATAGGTGATAGACAATAGTTAGATGTTAGACCTTATCAGTCCTTATTAAAATTATGATGACTAAAAAGTGCATGAGATTACCTTGGATAGTGTGATGGTGATTATCATTACGAGTTGATGTGATTGCATGATTTCAAGAGATGGTACCATGGCGGTAGATGAAAAGGAAGGGATAAGAAAAAATATTTTTGACGATGCATGTTAGGAGATGAAGTGGCACAACTAGGGTTCAAAAAGTCAATTAGTTGTAGAAATTAAACTGCGTGGGAAACAACACATTAATCGTACATGGAATAGAGTGGTTGGTAGTAGATTACAAAGTGATTTCCTAATCTTAGAAAATTAAAAAATACAATTTATCATTACACAATGTTTGTCCTTAACTTTTCACTTGTCACACCATATGCATAGGAATTATGTGAAATTCCCATTATGTGTCAAAATATGATCATACTGATGCATCCACGTGATATACCTTTCGTAGCATATGGTATTTTTTGATACATGAATGCACCATAACCAAAAATTATCTACATGTACCAAGATCATGCAAAGACAATCTTAGTTGCTATTTCCATTCTATTGGCATGAGGGCAAGTAGTGAAGTAGCAAAGAGAATAAATTTGATGTATTCTTGCAAAATATTATGACAGAAGCTATGAACATTGGTGTGGAGAAAGAAGTGAATATCATGGGAGGGAAAAAATGAAAAGTTATATTAGACACTATTGACAAGTACCAAAAACATATTGAGGTTGTTAAGGTGTTTTAGTAGGTCGAATGGATGGGATTTCTCCAAAATTTTGAAGGTCATGTGGAGGCTCTAGAAGCATAATTTGCACAATCCCTTTAGAATAATGCTTGGAATTCTCATAAAAAAAAATTAAATTCCTTGTGAAGGAGAAGAGGCCAATAAATATATTTAGAGCCAAAAATTGTTATTTTAATGCTTTTAGAGTAGAGGGCAACCTTGAGCCCAAATTTGAGATCAAAATCATTAATGAAAAAATAAACATGGCGAAGTAGTACTCTAAAAATATAAACTAGTTTTTTATTCACTAATCGTAGATGTGCAAGTGAAGAAGATACTCCTAGTGCTGCAAAATTTCTGATTCACCAGATCACATTACGTGCAAGTGAAGAGCATAGTACCGATAGAAAAAACGTATTAGAAAATAGAAGGAAGAAAAAATAGGGATTATAAATTTAAGAAAGAGATGATTTGGAAAGGAACACAAAATATTTTATTAATTTTTTATTCTAAAAAAAAGGAAGTGATACATCTACAAAACTTCGAACACGTTTCAACCTATAGGTCTCATCAATGGAGTGAGCTTCGAAGAGGTACAACCACTCTTTATAAATACCTAAATCTAGGGGGGAGCTAAAGAGTAATTTATATGGGATAAAAACACCCAAGCATTGTTAAAAACCATAGGTTTATAGACCAAGATGGTGAAAAGAAGAAAATTCCTAGGCTCAACCCCCCCAAAAAAAACACCCACCCAGAAAAGAGAAGATACACATAAAAAAATGTGAAAATACAAGGTGGAAAATAGAGTCCCTCAAACAATTTTATTTTTACAAATATAATATCAAAGAGGTTTTTGGTTCCTCTAGCAAATGATACCTCAAGCAATGTTCTCCATTTTTCAAACATTGGAGAAATAATATGTGTCGATTTGAAGATTTCTAACAAAACTTCAGGTGTCCAGCTTCAAAATAAGAGGAACTATTTTTAATTTGGTTCTGTCTATGTGTTGCTCACTCCAGAACTCTAGCCAAAAATGAAGGTCTACCATAAAATTTAACTTTCTCAAAAAAAGGTAGGAGAAAATTAATTTGATATCCCCTAGATCTAAGTTTGTTAAAAATATATTTTTAATAGAAATAAATCCTTCCCTAGAGCTTTCTCTAGCCAATTTTTTTTTGAGTTCACTCATGATAAAGGTATTTTGTTGATGAACTAGATGATGGGAGGAAGCAAGGATGTATTAATAGGTATTCATCGACTTCTAAAATAATTTGGTGCAAATAATTCCAGTCTGAGCAAAATTAGACCCCTTAAAAATATAGTATCTAGAAGTGTTACTCCAAAATCAAAAACCAAGGAAGTAATTAAAATTCTATCATAGAAGAAACCGTAGGTAGTAAGAAAACCATTAAGATCCTTCTTAGGGCCATGCCAAACTCCAATGGCATCATCAATGTATCTTTTATATAATAAAATATCTTCCATAGCAAAATTATTAAATACTTGTTCCTCTAGATGGCAAAGAAATAAACAAGCATAAACCACAACAAAATTACTTTCCATGGTTGTTCCTCTTATTTACCTGTATGTTTTCCCTTTGAAATATAAGTAGTGTTGTGTTAAAACTATCTCTACAAGCCTTACCACAAAGTTTATCTTGGCTATATTAAATTTATTCCTCAAAAAATGACGGAGGGTTGCTAGTCCTTGAGAGGTGGGGATGCTAGGATAGAGACTCTCAACATCAAAAGGGAAAAGAATGATGTCTTCAGGAAAAATTATGACCATGCTTATCTTTAATTAGAGATATGGAATCCAAGAGATAATTTTTTTGCTTCAACAAAATTGGTAGAGTAGATGATGAAGCCATTTGGAGGTAGGTTCGAGCATGAAACCATAGTAGGAACAGATGGATCAGCCAAAAATATTGGGCTTGTGGATTTTAGGGAGTAGGTAAAAGACACACACTTTGGTAGAATATGGTGTTACATGAAGCATAAATTTCTTATGGTTTTCTAAAAGTAGATTCCTCCTAAAAGCCTAGCCAAGCAAGTCTTAGAGCTAATAAAAAATATCCTACCAAGGGATTTTGTTCACTTCAAAATACACATTCTGATCTAAAAGCTAGGAAAAACATTCCAAAATATACTATTCCATGGATAAAATACAAACACCCAAGTTTTTATCTGTGGGTCTAATGACAATGGATTTTTCATTGGCAAGGGAACGAATGGCAGACCATATATGGGACAGAAAGGCATGTTTGCGGGTGGTATTGGCAATAGATAATTTATTATTGAGGAATATTTTACCTATACCAATAATTTCTTCCAAAGGCCTATAAAACTGTGAGGGATTAAAACTTGAGTTGGATACACGGAAAGGATAAATGGGATTAGACAATTTTGGAGGGCCACCTCTCAATCCGAAGAGCCATTCAATATGAAGATATTTACAAAATATTAAAAACTCCTATTTTAGAACCTCTTTGGCCATGGGAGGAGGAACTGGAGCTTTAAACTCAGGCTTAGGGTATCAATTTCATTTTGGGTAAGTTTTCTAGAGAAAAAATTATGGATAGAAAGATTTCTGATCACATCCCAAATAGGACTCTTGTAAGAGTATCGATGACCAAAATATTATGGGCTAAAAATTATGGACCAAGGGGTTATTTTTGGTTTTTGCCATCATTTTGGCATTGGAAGAACCCCTACCCTTGCTGCTTCTGAATATATGGGGCAAAAAACTTTCATGGATTCTCGAAATCAGAGCTACATAAATTTCTTTCATTGTCTTATCATAATTGTTATCGCACAAAGAAAGTGTGGTTCTAGAATTTTCTCCCCTTATTTTTTCTTCTTGGATAAGGACCCTAGAAGTTTAAATAATGCCCTTGTTGCTGCTACTACCTTTTTTATTGTTGTTTTGGTTGTTTATTCCTTTGTTGTGGTTGTTGTTGTTGTTTGTTTTTATGTTGTGGATATTGTTATTGTGATTGTCTTTTCTGTGTAGTAGAGGATCTCTGATTTGGCCCTCTACTACAACTTCTATTCCTATTGTGTTGTGCAAGAAAGTTCTTTTGTGCACTTGTGATTAGTTTTTCCAGATGATCGATTTGTTGCTTGATTTCTCTTTTAACCAAGTTGGCTATAATTTTTGTAGCTTCTGACATATTAACTTCTAGGACTTCTAAAGTAGCATTCTCTCAAGCAACCTTGGCTTTACCTTGTATTTATTTTTATATTTGAATTTCAACTCTCTAGACCTAGAGCTTTCCCTCAAAAAACTATTTAATATAGGATTCTCATTTTGAAGAAATTTCTTGAGAAATTATCCTGTGTTTATTTACAAAATCTGCAAGAATTTCCTTAGTTGCAGGTAATTAAATACGAGGAATATAATCATTGGCTTGAGTATCTAACTTATCTAGTATTTTTTGAAATAAAAAATGTATAGTTTGGCCATTTCCAAGCAAAATTTTTCTATGAGTGCCTCTGACTCATTAGAAAATTGTTTATTAATATCTTCATTTGGAAGTTGAAGGTATGGTTTTTCCATTCATAGGCTATGGGGAACAATGCCTTTGCCTAGATTTCTTCAAGTCGGGCTAGCCTAGAATGGTATTTTTTGCCTTTCTACTTAGAATCTTGAATTCTTCAAATCTTGTTTTTAGCACCTTGTCCAAAAACTTTGGTCATCGAAGAACACCATGCATTGTACTAATTCTATCTATGAAGGTCCTTTTATCATGTGTGGAAGGAACTCTTTCATTCTAAGAAAAAAATTATATTTCTATTAGACCTCTACAAAACACTTCCATTTTATCTATGTTGAAGACCCATTCTTTAAGCTCCCAAATTTGTTGCCATGAACCCTCTTGTCATAAATGCTTACGAGGAAGACAAATAGAGGAACTAGAAATATATTAAGAACTATGGGAGAGGATTTAAAATTTGAAAGGTTAATAACTGGTAGAGCAACATGCACCATTAATGAATAAACTCATTAATAAAAAAACATGGTGAAGTAGTACTCTAAAAATGTAAATTAGTTTTGATTCACCAGATAGTATATGCACAAGTGAAGAGCATACTCCTAGTGTTGCAAGATTTCTGGTTCACCAAATTATATTACATGTAAGTGAAGAGCATAATACCAATAAAAAACATATTAGAAAATAGAAGAAAGAAAAAGAGGGATTATAAACTTAAAGAAAGAGATGAGCTAGGAAAGGAATGTTAGATTTTGATGCTATATATTTAAGGAAATGCAACCACAAGAACTAAAATGAGCATGCAATATTAACTATATGATAATGGCAATATAATAAGTAGGAAAAAATTATAAGAAACTTCTGCAATAACTCATAAAATTGCCATTAATGAAATATCATGAAAATAGTACAATGTTGTATAATGGAGGTCTCAAACACTCCATAATTCATACATGCTCTACATTGTATCTACTTTATCTACTCCTCTCTATTCTCTACTATTCTCTATGCTTCTCTATATATTATCACTCTATTAAAGGCATATATATAAAGAGATATGTCTCTTGTCCTTTCACCTACCTATGACTCTTCATATTCCTATTCTATGACTCATGTACACATGGACTACATGCACATTTACATCATCAAGTACTATGCACATTCTAACACTTGTGCATTTATTACATTGCATAAATTAAATACTAAAAAAAATCCTAATCTAAAGATGTACCCAAGATGGTACATTGGCATGTACCAAATAATGTAATATATTCCAACACCACCCTGTATTATATTATTTGGTTATTGAGAAATTTTAGTCTTCAGTATGGATCTTCATCTTTCAAATGTTATTTAGCTTGATCAGGTTCTTCTTCTTCTTCTTAAATATGTATATGGCCAAGTAATCCATAGTTGTGTTGTCCTCTCATATTTTTCATTTTGAATCTTCTATTTCTTTGTCAACTTTTATGATATATGGATTTTCCATTTTTTGTAATCTGGTCCTCAAAAAATTCATTAGTGTTGTTTAGAAATACAACAATATCTTGTGAAATATCAATTGTTTCTAGAGCATATATATCATTGTGGATTGATATTGTAGCTTCTACCTCATTTTGATTTATTATGAGACACTTATTGACTCTCTCTCTCTCTCTCTCTCTCTCTCTCTCTCTCTCTCTCTATATATATATATATATATATATATATCTAAAATCAACCATTATTTTTCTCTCCACCAACTTGGCTACTAAAATAAGATTTGATATTAATCCAAGAACATACATAACATCATGTAATAAAATATTTGGAAATAGTGTGCTAGGTGGTACACACCCATATCCATGTATATGATAAGTTTTTTCATCTACAATTTTCAACCTGAAATTGTTAGTAACTTCAAGATAATCAAACTTTTGTAAATTTCCTATCATGTGATGACTTGCACTAGAATCAATAAACCAAATATCCTTTTCATTTGACCTATAGAATTGTTTGTTCTTGAAGTAATTTTACATTTTTGATATGGAATATTGTATGGATTTTGATCTTGAATCCTTTTTAAGTGTATCTTGTGATGATATGTTCATCTTGCTAACTTATCCATTATCTTAAGAAATTGTAGTATTTCTTATGTCTCCCATTCTTTTCAGCTTCTAGATTCTAACGTTCAATTCTTGTAGTATGTGATCAATCAATAGTTAAATTTCTAAATAGAATTCCTTTTGTCTCTTTAATATTGTGAATAGCTTTGACATAACCTTTTATCTTTTAAATCCTTTGAAGTTGTCTACCTTATGACTCCCTAGTTTTGAGGCTTTTTTTCCAACTTGGAATTTGAGTATAGGATCAAATTTGATATACTCTATTCAATTCTAAATTTGTAGGATACCTTGTATATCCCAAGTGTTTTGAATATACTATGGTCTTGATAAAGTACTTATATTTATTAAATTTTATTTGAGTTGAATCCCTTTTATCTCCCTAATGTTCAACTTCTATTTTTCACCTTATTTCTTACTATTTGTGAATAGAAATCTAAATATAATCTTAATGCATTTTCAATTGATGAAATTTTCTATCTTCAAGAATTTAGAGTTGGATTCCTTATGTCTCATTAATTTGAGCAAGAGACTAATTCCAATGTAGTTTTCCAACTTTTCAATAACTTAATGTAGTGCTTCAATTTTTAATAGTAAGGTTTCTAAATTTCAAAATATTTAGTTGGTGTTGAACTCCTTATATCTCCCTAATTAGAAATTTAGAAAATAAAGGATATTTGTAAATTTAATGTTTCAATTTCAATGTAGAAAACCTTATTCCTCCTAGTTAAATTATTTGCAAATATTTCAATACTTGAATTTCAAATAATGCAATTTCAAAAAGCTCTCAAGTTATATTCTCCTTACTTCAATAGTCTTTCTAATCAATCAATAAATCATCTAAGGTTGTAATTTACCAATTTATTTCCTTATATCTCCATGCATTTAATTAACTAAACTTAACCTTAGAATTGATAACCCTTATGCCTCCTTAACCTTAATGAAATATAAATAATATTTGAATATTAATATACCTCTTTGGATATGAGGTGCTACGTATTGGTTTGTTGCTCCTTTGATTGCAACTTGCATGCTAATTTGGGTACTATTCTCCTCTTAGTATTCAATGCTTGGCAAAGTCCTTTCACTACATTTATTGCTCTTCCTTTTTATGGTGCTCTTTTCAACTTTTGATTGTCCTCCTCTTGCCTCTTCAATGTTCTCTGACCTTGAATGCTTAGTATGCATGCTCTATTAATGGTTTGGGCTCTTCATACCTGACTATATTCTTTTATTTATGTGCCACATGGCACTCAACATAATATCTATATATTACTCTTTGTTTCTCTTCTCTGTTAGGTGGCATAGGCATTACTTTAGACATTACTCAAATCTTTGGATAGTGTAGGCATTACTTTATGACATGTTACTTCCTTTCTCAATGATTGCTAGTAAGGAATGTTTCGAGCATGTACCAATGTTGGCACTCCATTTTCTTATGCACCAAGTGGCCTATGAAGTATTTAACTAACGTGAAAAGTGGTGGCTCCACTCCTCTCTTGCATGTAACCTTTATTTTGGTGCTCAATATTCCTTTCTTTTCCTTAACATTCTTTGCCAACTCTTCTTTCTTTCAATGTACATTGTTTGGTCTTCCTTTTGCAATTGTTGAGCACTTCTTGATTTTTAACATTTGGTGGTGGATATTCTCCTTCAATGGATGCTCCTCTTCAAAAGTGGTGCGTTAACACTTCTTCTTTGGTGGTTGTTTCATCATTGTTCTACCAGATATACAAGCCTCTTTACTTGGGTAAAAACTTTATTACTTGCTATATTTTTCTTCCTTAAGACTTGTACCTTTGTCCTTGATTTAGCTCTGTCCTTATATTATTTTTGTCTTCTTTCTTTTGCTATATATTTTGATCCAATGTGGACATTATCTTATTGGATTTTTATTTCCCTATTTTGTGTCTTTAGAAACCTTGAATATGCCAACTTTAAGCACTTATTTGGCTCTTTCTTATTCACTCTGTAGCTTATCCTTTTCACTTTGTGATTCTACCACTAATGGCTATAATTTTTTGTATCCCTTTGTTGTCTTTAGACACTTCAAATCAGCCTTTTTATTGTGCACTACATTTTCTCCCCTTGCTTAATAATATTGCACTTTGATAGCTCTCAAAAATAACATGCATTAAGCACTATCTACTTCTTCTTATTACTCCTTTCAAACAACTTTTAACTCAATATTGTGTTGATGTATTTTATAGGTTTCAATATGTGATGTAAATTTACTGTAGGAGACCAACAATGGACTCCAAGGGTAAAATTACAAGATGAGACATCATACAAAATACACCAGTAAAAGAAACCTGTAAATGCTTTATTTCATTAACTAAATTCACATCCCTCTTACTATAGAGTCTCCCACTTATTATACTACCAAAAATGAAAACCCTAGCCTACGCTACCACCTTACTATTTTTAGTAACTTTCTATTTTTAGCAACTCACTTGCTATTTTTATTAACCCTAAAAAAAAGCTCGGATGGCATCCAAGATAGCAACCCCATTCTAGTTCTACACTAATAGTTATGATAACTTTTTAGTTGCAAAAAATAAAAATTATATTAAAAGCTAATTTTGGGCCTCCTAGAGGCATTTTCGTGCATGTAAACATATGGGCCACTTTTTGTAGGTTCTCCATGCAATTTTACATGTTCTAAAAAAATAACGGGGCAAAACAGAGACTCAGAGCAAAATTTATGGCCCTGATAAGGTGCATCATTCTCCTTTGGTTGAAAATGAACTCAGCTCTTACAAAACCTGCTAACAAAATACCTTGAGCTTTTCAATGTCAAGCCTTTTTAGTTCCTCCTCAGAAATCCAAGTGTTATAAACCTGGGAAAAAACTTCCCACTGTACCAAGTATTTTCTATAGTTACCATTGTGTGTGGTGATCACTTTCCTGTCAAGGACCTGAAATGTGTTACTTCTTCTTCTTAGGGATTTGCTTCTCCCAAGCTATGGTGTTTGCCTCTTCAACAACTGCAATATCACCATGAGATTCATGCAAATCAGAGACATTGAAAATTGGTGAAATATCAAGGTCAACTGGCAATTCCACCTTATAAGCATTGTCATTCAGTTTTTGTAGAATTCTACAAGGGCCAATTTTCTTCATTTTAAATCTATTATATATCCCATTGGAAAATCACTCCTTTTGAAGGTGAACCATCACCATGTCCCCAACCTAGAATACTTGGACATGTCTGTGCACATCAACGATATTTTTATACTTAGTATTACTATTCTACAACTTATCTCTAACCTCTTCCTACAATTGTTGTATATGTTCATCAAATGCTTCTACATCATCACTAACATGCTCATGGATTGGTAATTAAACAAAATCTAGAACACCCTTGGGGTTATGGCCATAAACAATTTAAAATGGTGATTTACCTATCAAGTGGTTCACTGAGTTGTTATATGCAAATTCGGCTTGCGATAGGGCTAAATTCTATTATCATGGTTTCTCACCAACTATGATTGCCCAAGCTCCGATTCACAATCTTAGTTTATTCATAAATCTATGGATGATAAGCACTACTAAATTGTAGCTTTGTTTTTAGTTTCTTCCATAATATCTGCCAAAAATAACTCAAGAACTTAACATCTTGATCTGAAGTGATGGTATTTGGAACTCCATGCATTCTCACCACTTCATCAAAAAAAGTACTGTAATATTGGTTGCATCATTAGTTTTATGGAAAGCAATAAAATGAACCATATTAGAAAACCTATCTACTACAAAAAAATGAAATCCTTACCTCATTGAGTACAGGGTAGCCCTAGCACAAAATCCATGCTCAAGTCGGTCCATGATCCTAGAGGAACTAGTAAGGGCGTATACAATCCTGTATTTTGTACATTACCTTTAGCCACCTGGCACACTCTACATATGGACACAAATCAAATTACATCTCTCTTCAACCATGGCCAATATTACTTTTCCTCCATAAGAGCAATTGTTTTGTCTATGCCAAAGTGTCCTGCCAAACCACCACTATGCAACTCACAAATGATATTCTCCCACATGGAACCAATAGGTATGCACAATTGTTTTCCCTTAAATAGATAGCCATCTTGCATAACATACTCAACAAATATTCGACTAGCCTCACCCATAATTGGAGTTTTGTACTGTTGTACAATGCTTCCAAAATCTGCATCAAATTCATACAAATCCTTAATCCCCTCAAAGCCTACCACTGCATTCTCCATGGTGGTTACCAATAGTACTCTCCTACTTAATGCATCAACAACCTTATTCTGCTTACCGAACTTGTGCTTCAACACAAATGATTATTCTTACAAAAAGGAAACCCACTTGGCATGTCTACTATTTAATTTCTTCTAAGAATTGACATACCGTAAGGCTTCATGGTTAGTTTACAATGCAAACTCCTTAGATAACAAATAATTTTGCCAATACCTCAGTGCCTGCACAATTGCATAAAATTCTACATCATAAGTGGAGTATTTATTCCTTACCTCGTTCACCTTTTCGCTAAAAAATGCTACTGGGTTCCCCTCTTGGCTCAACATAGTTCCAATCCCCACATGTGAAGCATCATAGTCAACTTCAAATATTTTTCTAAAATTAGGTAATACCAGCACGGGTGCTTATGAAACCATCTTCTTCAAGAGTTCAAAACTCTGAGTTGCTTATTTTATCAAAAAAAATATTCCACAATTTGTTTTTAGTGCACGGGTGCTTATGAAACATATGGACCACTTTTCTTAGGTTCTCCATGCAATTCTACACGTTCTGAAAAAGAACGAGCAAAATGAACACTTAGAGAAAAAGTTATGGCCCTGACAAGGTGCATCAAAATGATACTGCTACCTCCTTTATTGACTTGAAGATCTTAAAATTAAAATCTTTTTGCTACCTTTAATATCTCTAATATGGTGTTTTAACGAAACTTAAATAATACTTGGATAAAAGCCTTTAATAACACCAATTTTCAAACTTTATTTTTGCCTCCTTTGTAGCAAGCTTTCTTAGTGATGTGGTTCACCTATTTTCTGCCATGGATTTGTATTTTTTTTAGCTCTCTTTTCTACTTAAATGTTGTGTTGAGCTTTTCAAATTTGAAGCTCTAATTTCTGCCCTAATTTTTTGCCTTTAGCCTTTAATTTGATGTCCGAAAATCTGATTTTTGTAGCTCCAATTCTTCTCCAACTCTTAGACTCTAAAATTTGTAGCTATTAGTGCTTCCCAAAATTCTGCCCTATTGTTGTCCTAAACTCTATAATTTTTTAGCTCTAATGCAGCCAATTCCTCCTTCATTTTACTGTCCTTAACTCTCTCGAATCTACTAGGAAACTCCTCCAATTCACAGCTCTATATCACCTTCAATTTGTTGTCTTGTGACTCTTCAACTTTTGCTATGAAAAACAACGATCTTCTTCATAAATCAGCTTTCAAGTCTTTAATGGAAGTCTTCAAATTTCTCAAATCAGTGGCCTCTTCTACCTTCTTTCTCCTCAGCTCTTGTATAATTCTTACTTCAAGCTTAGCCTATATAGTGGCCTCATTATCAAGAATATGAATGTCTTGAGATCTTCAAGAATCCTTTCCAAAATTTGGTAAACTTCTTGCCAAATCCTTTTTCCTTTTGGGCTTATTTTCGGATGGCAACAATTGTCCTAAATTCTTATTTATCTAGAGCTTCTGCTTTCTTTCTTCTTTTTTATTGAGATTTCTTCAAATATCCTCCAATGCCAACTTCTTCAAATTTTTAGTAGGGCTTTTTTTAGCCTTCTTCTTTCTTCTTTCAAGTTTGTTTGAGACCTCTTTTCTTGGGTATTCAAACTTTGTAGCTTTTCAAATATTCAATAGGACTTTTCTTAATCCTCTTCTATATTCTATCTTCCAAATCTATAATTTCTTCAATGAGACTCTTTCTTGGATCTCCTCCTTTTAGAGCTACTTTCTAATTTCTTCAATTTGTAATATGTAGTCTTCAATATTCTATGGGAACCTCCTTCTTAGGTCTTCTTAATATCTAATATTCAATATTCTATGGGAATATTTTTTCTTGAGTCTCCTCTTCCTTCAATATTCAATAAGGCTCCTTTGGTCTCTTTCTCTCTTTTAAATCTTCAATATGGAATCTTAAATCTTCAATGAGGACTTCCTTCTTGAGTCTCTTCTTTCTTTAATATGGAGTATTAAATATTAAATATTTAATGGGGACCTCCTTCTTAGGTATCTTTAATTTTCTACCTCCAATATCCAATGGGGTCTTCTTTTCTAGACCTCAAAATTCTTCAATCTTCAACTTGTTGCTTCAAGTACTATATCAATTCCAAAGAAGATATTCTTCCTAGATATTGTAGGAAGCTTCTTAAATTTATTTGAATCAAATATTATCTGCAACAAAGTATTATAAAATGATAATAAAAAATTATTTAAATCTAAAGATAATAAATTTCACTAGTTGATTTCTCAAACTAGTGGAATCAATGCTAAGTCCTAGTCTTCACAAGTTTTTCTGCAATTCTGTGAAATACTCTAGCCAAATAGAAAATCTAGAATTTTTGAAAATGAAATCTCTCTATCTCCTATCAATCTACCTTGTGCTCTGATACCACTATTAGATTTTGATGATATATATTTAAGGAAGTGCAACCACAAGAACTAAAATGAGCATGCAATATTGACTATATGATAATGATAATATAATAAGCAAGAAAAAATTATAAGAAAATTTTGCAATTACTCATAAAATTGCCATTACTAAAATCTCAAAAAAATAACAAAATTTTGTATAATGGAGGTATGAAAAACTCCATAATTCATACATATTCTACATTGTATATACTTTCTCTACTCCTCTCTATTCTCTATGCTTCTCTATATATTATCATTCTATCAAAGGCCTATATATAAATAGATATATATCTTGGTATTTCACCTACGTATGACTCTTCATATTCCTACTCTATGACTCATATACACATGGACTACATACACATTTACATCATCAAGTACTATGCACATTCTAACACTTGTGCATTTATTATATTACATAAAATAAATACTAAACAAACTCCTAATCTAAATATGTACCCAAGGTGGTACATTGGCATGTACCAAATAATGTAATATATTACAACAAGAAACAAAAAAAAATTGATTGAATTTATAATCCATAAAAAATGGAAGTGATACATCTACAAAACTTTAAACACATTTTGACTTATAGGTCTCATTAGTAGAGTGAGCTTCGAAGAGGTACAACCTCTCTTTATAAAGACCTAACTCTAAGGGGGAGCTAAAGAGTAATACATGTGGGATAAAAACACCCAATCATTATTACAAACCATAGGTTTATAGACCAAGACGATGAAAATAAGAAAATTTCCAGGCTCAACCCCCCCAAAAAATGCACCCACCCAAAAAATAGAAGAAATACTTTAAAAATGTGAAAATACAAGGTGGGAAATAGAGTCCCTAAAACAATTTTATTTTTATAAAGATAAGATTGAAGAGGCTTTTGGTTCCTCCAGCAAATGATACCTTGATAAATGTTTTTGAGCTATCTATATTTTCTCTATTTTTCAAATATTAGAGAAATAATATCTATGTTGATTTAAAGATCTCTGACAAAATTACAGCTATCCAACTTCAAAATAAGAGGAACTATTTTTATTTCGGTTCTATATTTGTGTGTTGCTCGCTCTAAAAATCTAGCTAAAATTGAATGCCTACCATCAAATTTAATTTTCTCAAACAAAGGTAGGAGAAAATTAATTTTTTATCCCCTAACTCTAAGTCTGTTAAAAACATTATTTATAACAAAAATAAATCCATCCCTAGAGCTTTTTCTAACAAAACATTTGTTGATTTCACTCATGATAAAAGCCTTTTGTTGATAAAATGGATTATGGGAGGAAGTGGGGATGTATTGATAGGCATTCATTGGCTTTTGAAACAATTTGATGCAGAGAATTCCAATCTAAGTAAAATCAAGCCCCTTAAAAAATATAGTATCTAGAAGTGTTACTTCAAAATAAAAAATAAAGAAATTAATTTTAATATTGTTATAGAAGGAACTATAGGCAACAAGAAAACCATAAAGATCCTCCTTAGGGCCATGTCAAACTCAAATGTAATCATCAATGTATATTGTAAAAAATAAAATATTTTCCATAAAAACATTATTAAATACTTGTTCCTCTAGATGACAGAGAAATAAACAAGCATAAACCACAACAAAATTACTTCCCATGGTTGTTCCTCTTATTTACCTATATATTTTCCCTTTGAACTCCAAGTAGTGTTGTTTTAACACTATCTTTGTAAGTATTAACACAATTTTTTCTTTGCCAAATCAAATTCGTTCCTCAAAAAATGATGGAGGGCTCCTAGTCCTTGAGATGTGGGGATGTTGGGATAGAGACTCTCAACATCAAAATAGAAAAGAATGATATCTTGAGAAAAAGTGTGACCATGAAGATCTTTAATTAGAGATATGAAATCCAAGAGATGATTTTTTTTCTTCAACAAAATTGGTAGGAGTAGACGATGAAACCATTTGGAGGTAGGTTCAAGCATGAAACCATAGTAGGAAATATGGGTCAACCAGAGAGCTTGGGCTTGTGTATTTTTGGGAGTAGGTAAAAGACACACACTTTGGTAGAGGATTCTATTACCTGAAGCATAAATTTATTATGGTTTTCTAAAAGCAAATTCCTCCTAAAAGCCCAACCAAGCAAGTCCTAGAGTTGATAAAATATATCCTACCAAAGGACTTTGTTCACTTTAGAGTATAAATTCTGATCTAAAAGCTAGGAAAAGCTTTTGTACAAATCCATGGATAAAATACAAACACCCAAGTTTTTATCTATGAGTCTAATGACAATAGATTTGTCATTGGCAAGGGAATGAATGACAGATTAGATATGGGATGGAAAGGCACATTGGTGGGTGGGATTGGTAGTAGGTAATTTGTTATTGAGGAATCTTTCACCCATGTCAATAATTTCTTCCAAAAGCCTATGAAACTCTAAGGGATTAAAACTTGGGTTAGAGACATAGAAAGGATCAATAGGCTTAGGTGGTTTTGGAGGGCCACCTCTCAGTATAAAGAACCATTCAAGATGAAGATGTCTGTAAAAGGTTGAAAAATCCTATTTTAGAACCTCTTTGGCCATGGGAGGAGGAATAGGGAGGAACTTTAAACCCAGGATGAGGGCCTCAATTTTATTCTAGGTAATTTTTCTAGAGGAAAAATTATGGATGACAAGATTTGTGGTTTTACCATCCACAACCCAAATAGGACTCCTGTAAAAGTGTCAATGGCCAAAATCCTATGGGCTGAAAATTATATACCAAGGGGTTATTTTTGCTTTCTACTACCATTTTGGCATCGAAATAACCCCTGTTGTTGTTGCTTCTGAATAGATGGAGAAAAAATCTTTCTTGGGGTCTCAAAACTAGAGTTGCAAAAAAAATTTCCAGTGTTCTATCATAATTTTTGTTGCACATAGGAAGTGTGGTTCTAGAAGTTTTTCCCCTTATTTCATCTTCTTGGAGAAGTGCCTTGAAAGTTTAAATTATGTCCCTGTTGCTGCTGCTACCTTTTTTGTTTTTTTGGCTATTTATTTCTTTGTTGTATTTATTTTTGTTGTTATGATTACCTTTTTTGTGTAGTAGAGTCTCTCTAGTTTGACCCTCTACTATGAATTGTATTTCTATTGTGTTACGCAAAAAAGTTCTTTTGTGTGCCTATGATTAGTTTTTTTAGATGATCAATTTGTTGCTTAATTTATCTTTTAACTAAGTTGACTATGCTTTATGTAGCTTCTGACATATTAAATTTTGGGACTTCTGAAGCAACATCCTCTTAAGAAACTTTGACTTTCTCTTGTATTTCTTTTTGGATTTGCAATTCAAATCTCCAGGCCTAGATATTTTCCTCAAAAATCTCTTTAAACTAGGATTCCCATTTCGAAGAAATTTCTTGAGAAATTATATTGTGCTTATTTACAAAATCTACAAGAATTTCCTTGATTGCAGGCAATAAAATTCTAGGAATATAATCATTGGCCTAAGTAGCTAATTTATCTGTGTATTTTTTGAAATTATAGATGTACAATTTGGCCATTTCCAAATGATTTTTTTTTGTGAATGCCTCTAACTCATTAGAAAAATATTTATTAATATATTCATCTAGAAGTTGAAGGTATGGTTTTTCCATTTGTAGGCTATGGAAAACAATGTCTTTGCCCTTATTCTCTTCAAGTCGGGCTAGCTTGGAATGGCATTTTTTTGTCTCTCTACTCAAAATATTGAATTATTCAAACCTTATTTCCAGTAGCTTGTCCAAATACTTTAGTCATGGAAGAACATCACACATTACACCAATTCCATCTATGAAGGTCCTTATATCCTATGTGGAAAGAACTCTTTTATTCTAAGCAAAAAATTCTAAATCTAAAACAATTCTAAAAAAATACCTTGAGCAATGCTATGAGAGGATTAAGCCATTATACCACATGTATCCCATGATTACTCTCATGGTGGTATATAAATCAAAATATCCATGTAGAGCTTTACAAATCAAGAAGCAATATGTTGGGTGAAATGCCCTAGTGGAAGCAAGCGAACCATGAACCAACCCCTCAAACGAGCAAATCATGGCCCAACTATATGCTCCATCCTCTCCTATGGGAGCATCACTCAATGGTGGTGTGTGTATTTCTTCCCATGTGTGTTTGTTTTTTTTTATTTACCTTGTGGGTCCTAAGTTAGCTTTAGGATCCATTTGCTCCTCTCTTACTTCTTAGTCTCATACTTTCTCAAATAAAAAATTCAAAAAAAACTTAAGCAATGTTGTGAGAGTATTGAGCCATTATCTCACATGTATCCCATAATGGCCCTCATGGTAGTATATAAATCACAACATCCACATAGGTATTTTCAAATTAGGAAATAGGATTTTGGATGAAATGCCCTAGTGGAAGCAAGCAAACCATGATCCAACCCCTCAAATAAGCGAACATGACCCAATTGCATGCTCCATCCTATCTTATGGGAACATCACTCAATGGTGGTAAGTTTGGAGTTATCCCCATGTGTGGTTTTTGTTGGTTGATTTCTCTTGTTGGCCCTAAGTTAGCTCTAGGGTCCATTTTTCACTCCTCTTGTACTGCCCAATATTGTACTTAAATAAAAAATTCTAAAAAAATACCTTGGGCAATGTTGTGAGAGTATTGAGAATTATCCCACATGTATCTCATGATGGCCCTCATGGTCGTATATAAATCACAATACCCACATAGATCTTTGTAAATAAAAAAGTAGGCTTTTGGGTAAAATAACCTAGTGGAAGTAGGCGAACCATGATCCAACCCCTCAAATGAGCGAATCATGGTCCAATCATATGCTCCATCCTTTCCTGTGGTAGTATCGCTCAATGGTGGTGAGTGTGGAGTTATTATAATGTGTGGTTTTTGTTGGTTTATTTCCCTTATGGGTCCCAAGTTAGCTCTAGGGTCCATTATTCGCTCCTCTTGAACTGCCTAATATCATACTTTCTAAATTAAAAAATTATAAAAAATACCTTGAGAAATGTTTTGAGAGTATTGAGCCATTATCCCACATGTATCCCATGATGGTCCTCATGGTGGTATATAAAGCACAACATCCACATAGATTTTTACAAAGCAAAAAGTAGTATTTTGGGTGAAATGTCATAGTGGAAGCAAGTGAACCATGATTCAACCCCTCAAATGAGAAAATAATGGCCTAATCATATTATCCATCATCTCTTGTGGGAGCATCGCTCAATGGTGGTGAGTGTGGAGTTCTACCCATGTGTGGTTTCTGTTGATTAATTTCCCTTGTGCACCCCAAGTTAGCTCTAGGGACCATTATTTGCTCCTATCGTACTTCCTAGTCTCATACTTTCTCAAATAAAAATCTTAATTGGCATGGGTGAAATATTTCTCAATAACAAATTTTATACTATCAATCTCACCCACCAACATACCTTTTCATCCCATATGTGGTTTGTCATTCGTTCCGTCACCAATGATAAATCCAGTATCATTAGCCACGTAGATAAAAATTTGTGTGTTTGTGTTTTGTCTATGGACTGGTACATTTTAGAAGGCTTTTTCTAGCTTTTAGATCAAAATGTGTACTCGAAAGTGAACAAAATCCCTTGGTAGGATATTTTTTATCAGCTCTAGGACTTGTTTGGTTGGACTTTTAGGAGGAATCTACTTTCAAAAAACCATAGGAAATTTATGCTCCAAGTAACACCATCATCTGCCAAAGTGTGTCTTTTACCCACTCTCTAAAATCCACAAACCTAGAATTTCTAGCTGACTCATTTGTTCCTATTGTGGATTCATGCTCAAACCTACCTCCAAACGACTTCATCATCTGCTCATACAAATTTTATTGAAATAGAAAAATCATCTCTTGGATTCCATATTTGTAATTAAAATTTGCATGACCACAATTTTCCTCAAGATATCATTCATTTTTCTTTTTATGTTGAGTCTCTATCCCAACAATCCCCACCTCTCAAGGATTGAAAATCCTTTGTCATTTTTTGAGGAATAAATTTAATATGGTCAAGACAAACTTTGTGGTAAGGCTTGTAGAGATAGTTTTAACACAACACTACTTGGAGTTCAAAGGAAAAATATATAGGTAGATAAGAGGAACAACCATGGAAAGTAATTTTATTATGGTTTATGCTTATTTATTTCTCGATCATCTATAGGAATAAGTATTTAATAGTATTATTGTGAGGTCCGAGGTGTAGACCAATTGGTTCATCCAAACCCCATAAGGGGGACAGAGGTCCAAGGTTCAAATAGTGGGCCTCGTCGGACTGAACGCTTGTCCCTTTCCTGGTGCTTTCAGCGGCATAAAAGGTTTAAAATGATTGTGGCATGGTGGTTATAGGGGTGGAATGCATGAAGATCTGTGTGGCGGATTCTGGGGCGGACTGCACAGAATACTGTGGCGGCCATAAAAAGCTGGACAGCCTTCCCAGATTCGTGGCGGCTACCGATTCCACCATGTAAATTCAAAAAAAAAATAGTATTGTTGTGAAAAATATTTTATTTTATAAAAGAGACATTGATGATGCCATTGGAGTTTGGCATGGCCCTAAGGAGGATCTTAATGGTTTTATTACCTATAGTTCCTTCTATGATAGTATTAAAATTACTTCCTTTGTTTCTGATTTTGAAGTAACACTTCTAAATACTATATTTTTAAGGGGTATAATTTTGCTCAGACTAGAATTCTCTACATCAAATTATTTCAGAAGCCAATGAATGCTTATCAATACATCCTTGCTTCCTCCCATCATTCAGTTCATCAATAAAATGCCTTTATCATGAGTAAACTCAAAAAAAATTTGGTTAGAGAAAGCTCTAGGGATGGATTTATTTATGTTAAAAATAATTTTTTAACAGACTCAGAAGATATCAAATTAATTTTATCCTACCTTTATTTGAGAAAGTTAAATTTGATGGTAGACCTTCACTTTTGGCTAGAGTTCTGAGGTGAGAAACATGATGAAACCAAAATAAAAATAGTTCCTCTTATTTGAAGCTGGACAACTGCAGTTTTTTCAAAGATTTTCAAATCAGCACATATATTATTTCTCAAATGTTTAAAAAATGGAAAAAATATAGAGAGCTCAAACACATTGCTCGAGGCATAATTTTCTAGAGGAACAAAAAACCTCTTTGATATTATCTTTGTAAAAATAAAATTGTTTTGCGAAATCTATTTCCCATCTTGTATTTTTACATTTTTAATACGTTTCTTCTCTTTTCTAGGTGGGTGTGTTTTTTGGGAGGTTAAGCCTAGGATTTCTCTTATTTTCATCATCTTGGTCTATAAACCTGTAGTTTATAACAATGCTTGGGTGTTTTTATCCCACATGCATTACTTTTCAACTTCCCCCCTAGATTTAAGTTTTTATAAAGAAATATTTTACCTCTTTAAATCTTACTCTAATGATGAGACCTATAGGTCAAAACGTATTTGGAGTTTTGTAGATGTATCACTTATTTTCTAGAATACAAATTCAACTAAATGTTTTTTGTTCCTTTCCTAACTCATATATTTCTTTAAGTTTATAATTCCTCTTTTTTATTCCTTTTTTTTTTCTTATACATTTTTGTTGTCAGTATTATGCTCTTCACTTGCATGTAATGTGATCTAGTGAACCAAAAAGCTTGCAACACTAGAAGTATGCTCTTCACTTGCACATATACAATCTGGTGAATCAAAAACTAGTTTACATTTTTAGAGTACTACTTATCCATGTTTATTTTTCATTAAGTCATTAAATTATCTTACCTGAAGACACCATGGAATGAAGTTGCTATATGGGTTATAAAATATTTGACTTATGAAGGTCAATTTTCTATTCTTTCATGGCATAACATTAAGATCTTGATCCACCTTAGGTATGGTACTCATAAGCCTAAACAAAGGATACATTTTACCCTATATTTGCATCATGCTTTGCATGATATGGAAAAATGAGTTTAGGAGGGGTAAGGCTATATGAAGCACCATGTTGTGTAAGCATCACTTTAGGAGAAGTGGATGTTCATGAAAGCATTTTCTTGATCCATGGACGAAGGCTTCCACTTCCAAGTATCACAAGAAGAAAATGGGAGAAAAATATATGAGTAAAAAAAAATCCATAGTTATAGAGACCCTAAAAAATGAAACACTATCTACATAAATATCTAGGGATAGTAGTAAAAAGTAGCATAGGGTTGTTTACATACATGTTGGGGATGAAGCCTCTTCATACAAAATATTTTTGACTACAAAGAATAGACCTAAAACTAGCTAAAAAATAGACTGAAGTTGCACCAAATATTGAAGAGATGCCTGTAGCAAAGCAATCTATATTAGTATAACAAAATAGGTAGCACAAAGTGATAATTCAATATGGTGACAAGGAAATTTTTTCTTAGATATAAAGCTTTGTGAAGGAGGAAACCTCTACCTCAAAATAAGTACCTACACCAAAGGATTTTGTAGAAACCCTAGAAGAAATGTTTGTGCAAGAGGAGGATCACCCTCAGTCATTTGAATCCACTTCAGTAGCTGAGGATTTGACACCATTTGAGAGAATTACCACCAAAATAAAAATAAAGTAACCTAGGATTGCTTGCAAAAAGAGAAAATAACTAATAAGGGTAGAACACAATCTCCTACTTGTCTTAGAAAACAACAAGAGAAAACAATAAAATAATTTATTGCACAAGAAGAGGTGGTAAAACCATTTTATATTATCTCTAGTGGTGCAGAAGGGGAGGCACCAAATAAGCATCATGAAGAACAAGTTATGCTGAAACAATCTCCTCTCATACAAATCCAAAGACAAAGGCAAAATTTAGCTACTTTAAAACAAGCACTAGCATTATCTGGGGCTCAAAAATGAAAAATATAGAGGTTTATAATAGATGATGATGATGAGGATATACAAAATGTAGATGATATTATAGAAATACAAGAGCAATACTAGAGTGATTTCCAACCAATAGATGCATCTAATGAATCAATGTGGACTCCACTAATTAATGTTGATATCCCAATAGAACAACAAGATACAACTGATAATGATCATGCCTAGGAGCCTCAACATATGAATGAAGAGTCAAATGAGGATATCGTAGATAAATAAGCTAAAGCCTTAGATTGATTAACTATAGTACATGCCATAGCTGTCATTAATTCTCAACAACAATAGTTGCAGGAAGGTCAAATAGATATCTAGTAGATAAAAAGGTATAATTCTCAATTGTTGCAAGAACTGAATGAAGTGAAAAGTAAATTAGGAGATAATTTAATATTCTAAGTCAATTCCTAGAGATGATGTAGTAGATATTCTGCTAGGATTAGCTACTAAGTTTAATAGTATTAAAGATATTCTATAATAGGTCCAAACTACATCTGTACCTAATGAAAATGTTGAAAATAGAGGTGTTTTAGAAGGCTTAGAGCTATATGCTTTGGAATAAGTTTTTGTATGTCATGAAGGAAAGGCATCAATGGAAGTTGGGGAAACTTCCACATAGGTAAGGAGTGCACTAGAAGAAGATGTGCAAGAATAAGCATAAAAAAATGAAGCACCAAAACATGCACTGGAACAAGGTGTGCTAGAATAGGTGCCAGAGTAAGGTATGCTAGAACAAGCTCGACAATAGGGTGAACCAAATAAAATGCTAGAGTAAAGAGCTTTGATATTCATAGTATAAAAATAACATGATGTGCTTGATCATACTAAAACAAATTCAACCGTAGTGATCAAATAGATTATTGTTGAGATAATGAGTATCAAACAATTAGTAGAAAGGGGAAAACAAACTAAACCCCTAAAAATTCTAGTTTTTAGACCAATTGTTATCATCCCATAGGGCATGGTCACATTAGATAATCATAATACGATAGTCTCAAGATGGATGAGGTAATATCACCATTTATAAGGATGCCTAATGGAACTTATATCTTTAAAGGAATAGAATAGGAATTAGAATGAAGATATAATAAGTCTTAAGTCTAAGTGTAGAGACTTATGCCACATTTTAAACCAATTGATTAAGTGCATATCACATGGCAGGATTTATAGGTTGTTCCTAAAGGAACAATATTATAGATGGTAAGTAACGAGAATTTATTCCAATCTCTCATTTGATCTAACTTCTACTCAAGTTATTGTTGAAGCCTTCTTGCATAGTCTTGTGGAACAAAAGGACTTATGTGAATTTTATTTGCATAAATTTGAACCCCTTAAGGATGTGCAATTTCTTCTTCATATTTATACTGATGATGTTAAATAACAAGCATTCACATCCACTCTTCATAATCAGCCATAGTTGTAGGAAAAGTTAAAATAATATAGGTCAAGTAAAATGGGACCTAGTATTTTGGCACATCATGATCATTCAAACCCAAGGGCTCTCATTGGTACACATTACTCTATGATAGGTAATGCAATTATCAAGAAAAGATATCTTGATCATATTAATGAATGCTTGGAAAATATTTAGAATTTTTATAGAGATAACTTCAATAGGGCTCAGTTTGCATGTAAACAAAGGTGAGACGAGATGTCTATCACTTGGAGGAAAAGGGATCCCATTTCACCAACCAATATCATATGGTCCCATATATAAAATGCAATGATTGAGGTGATGAAAATATTGTAACATGAATGGATAAGCCTATAGTTTCAACCACCTACTATGATCACCTTTATTCCATACTATTTTGAGATTGGGCCACAACTAGAATATTGATTATGGGAATGGTTATCAGAGATCAGGGAGAACAATGAATGGTACTCTATATCAAATAGATTTTGGAGTAGTATTTATAAGGAACTAGATATGCATACTACTTTGGCCAGATAGAATGCATGAGGACATGCATCAAAATCAGTGGAGAGGAGTGATGAGCCTATAAAACTACCTTATTTTTTAGTAGCTTTAAATATTTTTTGTCTATTTTTTATTAAACTAATATAGCATATGCCAATTATTAATCATTATGTATGATAATATTATTGTCAAATGTAGTGAACAAAATATGTTTTCTTTATCTATTTTAGGATGGTTTTTGTGTGTTTTTATTTTTTAAGGATAAAATAAATTAATAATAATTCTACAAAATTTTGGAAACAAATAATGTTGAAGTATTTAGAAGAATATTGCTCCAGAGTATTTCAAAAGCTACCATGCTTGAGTTATGAAATTAGAGTGATCTAGAGCTAGTTGTGTTACAAAATAATTTGAGCAACAATTGGGCATCAAAATAACTTAGGCACAAAAATGACAAGATGCAGAATCTATGCCAGATTAGCAAGACATTGAGTGCTCTAGAATATTTGTGCATGAGAAGAAATGATAAATCATGTAGTCAACTGCTTTGGAAGCATCTTGTCAAAGCCATGTATCATGCAATATTATTTGATGTTATTCAATAGTATCAATGTGAATCTAATTGCATGCAATAATATGGATGTTGACCAAGCGTTTATTCTAGAGTTATTTTTTTGTTAATCTAGAATAAAATACAACCACATAATGACAAGGAGCCTTATGCATGTAAATAGGATTAGGGGAGCATGTTGGAAATATCAAAGTTATTTTAAACCAATCAATAATGAAATTGCAGCAATTTGGATGACTTATCCAACCAAGTATGTTGTTAAAATCTGATTGGTCATATTGAGCATGTAGGCTTATGTATTAAATTAAAATATAGATTACTACCTAAAAAAAACCCAGTTAGTAGGTTGAATAGTTAGAAACTCAACTATAAATAATAATGTATGCCTATTGGGTAGGGTTAATGAATTTTAATGAGAGATATGTAAGAATAATTTGACTTTAGTCTAAATTATTATGTCCTATTGCATATGTGACTTTGATCTTTTTAAACTAGTTTTATGTTGACATATTTTGCCTCTCAGTGAACCTCGGAGCAAGGACCCACTCTCTTAAAATGCTTGTATTTTTTTAGTAATAAAGTTTAGAATTTAATATAGTTTTATTTATAAATGATGTAAAGTGATGGCAAGCCGGGAAATTACTTAAACACATTCACCGTAAACTCACAGTATTTTCATTACAAAATTACTTATCAAAACAGTGTTACAGTCGATTTTCCAGCATACAACCTCTCCCCCTCTCTTCCCAGCTTCACCATCCCTTCCCTTACAAATTTTCTCCATTTTAATGTGGTTTTGGCCTTCCCTGCAATTAATGCTCCCGCCCAAAGGCCAATTCGAATTTCATCTTCCCTCCGTCGAAATTTCAAGATTTTCCCTCCTTCCTTTTGTTTTCTGCCATAAATGGCAACTGTCCGAGCTATCCAGAGCCTGCATTCATGGCTCCCCATACCCTGCAACTGTCCTTTAACCTGACTGTCTTTAAGTGTCGTTGTCTCCGCCATTAAGTCTTTCACCTGTAACTACGGTTCCTTCATAAACAACGTTCAAGATACCTAAACTTGGTCGACATCTATATCTCCCTCCTCATATTACATGGCTCCATCCTTTTGATCTGTTACAAGTATGTCTCCGTGTGTCAAATTTAACTCTATCACCAACTGGTTGCGTTGCCCTAAAGACACGTGGCAGCCACGTGTCTATTTTCCCTGTTCGACCATCCGCGTGTTCACTTTCATTTGACTTTTCTCTGGCCGTGATATCGCGACCCAACTGACGTCCGCCCCAACTTTGAAACGAAGTCGCGATATCGTGACATCGCGATATCACGACAAAAACATGCCCCACACTTGTCTTCGCTTTTGAGGTCGCGAAATCGCGACGTGTCACAAAATCGCGACGCGTCGCGATTTCGCGACCCAACCTCCGCTTCTTGCAACAGCTTAAAACATGGTCACGATATATCGCGACCCCTTCGTAACTTCAGTCTCGGCCAACATAACCATCGCGATAACCCGACAAAACTCGCTCCGCCTTCGTTATAGCAAATGAGGTCGCGATTTCGCGACCTCACACCAACCTTTGCCTTAGTAACCTTTCAACAACTTCCCCTTCTATTTCACGACATCTTCTTCCCCGAAAAAGAACCAAATTGCTTCAAAAAAAATATAAGATCTTAAAGAAAAATTCAAAGATGCAAGATTGCTCATACTTTCACCGGATGCTCCTACATCAGACACCCGGGGTAGATTAGAAGTGATCCTCACTTCTGTTTTGTCAAGGGAAGACCCAGGCGGCCCACCTTCGTCTTTGACAGCCAAGTTGCATCTTCAACAGGCCTGCCCTTCCACTTGACCAGATATTCAGTATACTGTCTATTTCTAGTGCTCCTGCCTTCACGGGTATCTAATATTTCTTCGGCCTCATCTGTGCTTGGAGTAGATACTGGAATTTGCCATAATTCTGGATTTTGCATTTCTGTACCTTTTCCCTCATGATATTCCACTAAATCTGAGACATTAAAAATTGGTGAAATATCAAGCCAACTTGGCAATTCCACTTCATACGCATTTCCTGACTCCCGCTTTGCCAATATTTTACATGGTCCAAACCTTTTCATTTTCAATTTATTATAAGTCTTGGCAGGAAATATCTCCTTCCTGAGATGCACCATGACCTCTTCTCCCACCTTGAACTCCTTGAACTGCCGCTTCTTGTCCGCCCTCTCCTTATATTGAGTATTCATCTTCACAATTTGTTTCCTTACTTCTTCATGCAGACTTTTCATATGTTCTGCAAATTCTTCTGCCTCGGCACTACACTTTTCTTTCCTGTCCAACTTCCTCAGTTCAGACACATTCCTCGGGCTGTGTTCATATATTATCTGGAACGGGGATCTATCTGTGCTTTTATTAACTAAACTGTTATACGCAAACTCTGCCTGCGGCAAAACTAAATCCCATCCCTTGGGCTGATCTGCTATCAAACATCTCAATAGATTACCCAGGCTCCTGTTCACCACATTTGTCTTTTCGTCAGTCTGGGGGTGGTATGCAGAACTGAATTTTAGGTCTGTTTTCATCTTCTTCCACAGAGTTCTCCAAAAGTATCCAACAAACTTGGTATCTCTATCAGAAACTATGCTTCTTGGCAGACCGTGAAGTCTAACCACTTCCTTGAAGAACAACCCTGCAATGTGAACTGCATCACTTGTCTTTTGGCAGGGGATAAAATGTGCCATTTTGGAGAATCGGTCAACCACCACAAATACAGAGTCATTTCCTCTTTGTGTCCTCGATAATCCAAGGATGAAATCCATGCTTATGTCTTCCCATGGCCTCTCCGATACAGGTAATGGCTGGTACAGTCCTATGTTTTGCCTTGCACCCTTTGCTATCTGGCATATTCTGCAACTCCGCACAAACTTCCGCACATCTTGCTGAAGTTGTGGCCAGTAGTAATTATCTTCCACCAGTGCAATGGTCTTATCCCGACCAAAATGCCCATCCAGTCCTCCGCTGTGCTTTTCCTTGATCAAGTTCTCCCGCATAGAGCTCCTTGGAATGCATAATTTGCTTCCCTTGAACAGCATTCCATCTTGGATTAGGAAATCCAACCATTTTGTTCGGTCTACCGTAACAGGTGTTAAGCAAGCCTTCGGATCTACAGGGTACAAACCCTTCAGTTCTTCAAATCCCACTACTTCCACTGTTAGTCTAATCAATAAAGTTTGCCTTCTGCTCAAGGCATCTGCAACTCTGTTCGACTTCCTACTTCTGTGCTTCAGCACAAAGGTATAACTTTGGAGGAACTCCACCCATTTCATGTGCCTTTGATTCAATTTTGTCTGACTGTTAATGTATTGCAAAGCCTGATGGTCGATAAATAGTACAAAATCCTTTGGTAATAAATAATGTCTCCACTTCTTCAGGGCCTGAACTATAGCATAAAATTCTTGGTCATAGACTGAATACTTTTTTCGAGCATCATTTAACTTCTCACTTAAATAAGCAACTGGCTTGCCTCCTTGACTCAGTACAGCCCCTATTGCACTGCCACTGGCATCACAGTCCACCTGAAATACCTTGTTGAAGTCTGGAAGTGCCAAAACAAGCTGCTTTGTAACTTTTCTCTTTAATGTATCAAAGCTCCTTTCAGCCCTTGATGTCCATTTGAACTCCTTTTTATCTCCCCTCATTGTCTCTGTGAGAGGTGCACAAATACTGCTGAAGTTCTTTATGAACTTCCTATAAAAGCTGGCCAAACCATGAAATGACCTCACTTCTGTTGTGCTTTTTGGGATAGGCCATTCAATGATGGCTCTTACCTTCTTTGGGTCCATTTTTAGACCGTCTGCTAAGATTACAAATCCCAGGTATACCAACTCATTTTTGACAAAATTATACTTTTTCAAATTTATTAATAATTGCTCTTCCTGTAGCTTCTCAAAAACTCTCCTGATGTGCATCAGGTGTTCCTCCAGGGTTCTGTTGAATATCAATATATCATCTAAATAAATAATGACAAACTTTCCCAGAAATTCTTTTAGTACTTCATTCATCAGCCGCATGAAGGTACTTGGTGCATCGGACAGTCCAAAGGGCATGACCAACCACTCAAACAGGCCTTCTCTTGTCTTGAAGGCTATCTTCCATTCATCTCCCTCTCGAAGACGGATCTGATGATAGCCACTTTTTAGGTCAATCTTTGTGAAGTACTCAGCTCCACTTAAACAGTCCATGATATCACCCATCCTTGGTAACGGGAATCTGTACTTAATAGTAATTTTTTTGATGGCCCGTGAATCTGTACACATCCTCCATTCCCCATCCTTCTTTGGCGCCAGCACTGTAGGTACAGAGCATGGAATCAAACTTTCCCGAATCAATCCCTTTTCTAATAATTCCTGGACCTGTCTATTTAATTCCTCAGTCTCTATAGGTGTCATCCTGTGTGCAGCTTTATTTGGCAAGCTTGATCCTGGTACTAAATCTATATGATGGCTAATTTTCCTCACAGGGGGTAAACCCTCAAGCACATTGTCAGACACAATATCTGGAAATTCCTCCAGCAGATTTAGAACTTCTGCTGGGGCATCCTGGCATTCCTTCCCCCTAACTCTAGGGATTATTGCATAACATAAATGTTCATGCTTCAACCCGTTCAAAAACTCTCTCCCCTCAACTAAATAGACAGACTGGAAATATTACATACCTTTTCATCTGCATTCTTCAAGGGCTTTAGTTTATGGCGTACACCATTCTTTGTCAATGAGTAGGTGTTGGCACGGCCATCATGTACTGCACTCCGGTCAAACTGCCAGGGTCTCCCCAGCAACATGTGGCAAGCATCCATGGGCAATATGTCACACAGGACCTCATCACAATAACTTCCAATGTTACATTTTACAGAACACTGCTCATTGACCAAAGCTCTGTGGTCCTTTTGTAACCATGTGACCCGGTATGGGTGTGGGTGCTTCTTCCTTTCTAACTGTAACTTTTGTAACCATTTCCTTAGAAACCAGCTTATCCGTGCTACCATTATCAATAATGATATTGCAAACCTTGCCCACACATTTACATCTAGTGCGGAACAAACTTTTCCTCGGTCTGTGTCCTTCTCCTCGTTCAACAGGACTCTTCTTACAATCATTGTTTCTCCTCTCTCCGCTTCTTCAGAATGCTCAAATTCAGCATCCTCCTCTACCACAGCAGCTCTTGCTGGGCCCTCAGGCCTCTTGTTTGTTCTTTCTCGATGTTGTGGACATTCAAATTCCCGGTGTCCTTCTTCACCACAGTGGAAACATGTTCCATGAAATACTCCTCTTCCAAATCCTCATCCAGATCCACCCCGTCCTCTTGGGTAGCTGTTCTGATCTCGGGGTTGATAAACATCTTCTTATTTTTGGTCATGGTTACTACTGGCTTCACCAGTCTTCTTCGGATCCTTGTACTTTTCCCCACTGGTTCTCCCACCAGTTCTTCCACCACGGCCCCTTCCTCTTTGCTTGCCTTCAAATCGCCTGTTCAACTTTTCTTCCACATTCAAGGCAAATTGGTAAGCATCCTCAATGGTGCTTACTCGAACCAGGCTCAGTTCTTCTTGGATACCAAGCCTCAACCCATTGATGTAACGGGCTACCTTCTCCTTGTTTGCCTCTAAATGCCCTGTTCTAATAGAAATTTTGTAAAACTCTTCAGTGTACTCTTGGACAGTTTTGTTGGTCTGTCTCAAGCTCTGCATTTTTCTTAGTAGATCCAACTCGTAATCTTCCGGGATGAACTATCTTTTTAGTTTCTCCACCATTCTATCCCATCTTGTTATTCTCTCCTTCCCTCTTCTGTTTCTCTCCAACTGTATTCCCCTCCACCAAATGCCGGCATGACCCTTTAACTTTGTCTTAGCAAATCTGACCCGATTTGGGTCCTCAACCTCCTCGTACTCGAAATACTCCTCTAAATCATTTATCCAATCAATTACTTCTTCAGGATTCAAGTTACCCGAGTATGTGGAAACCTCCATTTTTTGTTGCTTTCCAATCTGAGAGATGGCCTTGTATAACCGAGCTTGAGCAGGGTCCACAGCCTCTTCCTCCTCCTCAGATTGGCCTTCCTCCTCAACTTCGTCCTCACTTTCCTCATCCCTTCCGGGCTCGTGCCTTCTGTGCAATTCTGCTTGCAGGGCTTGAACCTGCCTCTGCAAGGCCCGGAAGTCTTCGACCGGCACTACATTTCCTACTTCGCCACGGTTCCTTCGTGGAGGCATGATATTTTCTCTATATTATTATTTTTTTTTTAGAATTCTTCCACAGATCCTGGTGTAACTGCATCTCTCCGACGATCTGTTACACGCTCAGGAGCTCCTGCTCTGATACCACTTGATGGCAAGCCAGGAAATTACTTAAACACATTCACCGTAAACTCACAGTATTTTCATTAAAAAATTACTTATCAAAATAGTGTTACAGTTGATTTTCCAGCATATAACCTCTCCCCCTCTCTTCCCAGCTTCACCATCCCTTCCCTTACAAATTTTCTCCATTTTAATGTGGTTTCGGCCTTCCCTGCAATTAATGCTCCCGCCCAAAGGCCAATTCGAATTTCATCTTCCCTCCATCGAAATTTCAAGATTTTCCCTCCTTCCTTTTGTTTTTTGCCATAAATGGCAACTGTCCGAGCTATCCAGAGCCTGCATTCATGGCTCCCCATACCCTGCAACTGTCCTTTAACCTGACTGTCTTTAAGTGTCGTTGTCTCCGCCATTAAGTCTTTCACCTGTAACTACGGTTCCTTCAGAAACAACGTTCAAGATACCTAAACTTGGTTGACATCTATATCTCCCTCCTCCGATTACATGGCTCCATCCTTTTGATCTGTTACAAGTATGTCTCCGTGTGTCAAATTTAACTCTATCACCAACTGGTTGCGTTGCCCTGAAGACACGTGGCAGCCACGTGTCTATTTGCCCTGTCCGAACATCCGCGTGTTCACTTTCATTTGACTTTTCTCTGGCCGCGATATCGCGACCCAACTGACGTCCGCCCCAACTTTGAAACGAAGTCGCGATATCGTGACATCGCGATATCACGACAAAAACATGCCCCACACTTGTCTTCGCTTTTGAGGTCGCGAAATCGCGACATGTCGCGAAATCGCGACGCGTCGTGATTTCGCGACCCAACCTCCGCTTCTTGTAACAGCTTAAAACATGGTCGCGATATCGTGACGTCGCAATATCACGACAAAACTCGCTCCGCCTTCGTTATAGCAAATGACGTCGCGATTTCGCGACCTCACACCAACCTTTGCCTTAGTAACCTTTCAACAACTTCCCCTTCTGTTTCACGACATCTTCTTCCCCGGAAAAGAACCAAATTGCTTCAAAAAAAATATAAGATCTTAAAGAAAAATTCAAAGATGCAAGATTGCTCATACTTTCACCGGATGCTCCTGCATCATAAAGACATTATGATTCCTGGTTTTCATAGATTAGTTTAGAAACCTGATATCCAAGATGTAATTCTTAGACCTCTAACGCATACAATTTTAAGATGCCACCATGGTTTGACAAAATATTGAAGTGAGAGCATTAATTATAATCATCATCTAGCTCAAAAGTGCACTTACGTAGCTCACTATGACTACGTAGAGTAGGCATCACAAATATATTTTTGTCAATTTTCTTCTTGAGCATAACAATCTCTTTGTATTTATTGTGGAAGAGCAAGATTAACCAATAACCTCTAGTTGTCTCATTTCCATTGATTGGATGAATCATTAAGCTTTCCAAGTGATCTATTCATGGATATACCACATGCTCATGGATTTTTTTTTCATCATTGTGTGCACCTCCTCTACATGCTCTACATCCCTCTACCTATGTGCTACCTATGCATGCTTTGAAACCTAACTATGCAGGCCTCACACACTCTATCCATGTTTATCAGATGCATATCATGTGTATGCTTTACTCACCCTCATTTCTAGCTAATCTATGTTGGTTTATCGAATGAATATAGGAGGTATGTTTTATTATAAAAATTATTATAATTTAAACTTTACCAAGATAAATAAAACACAATCCTTGCACGCACCCAAGCCATCCCTAATACATCATGCACAGTGTCATTTATTCTTCACTGCTAACCACCCGTTTATCATTGGGCCTTAAACTAGAACTCCATATTTATTACTCTACACTCAACAACAATATCATTCTCCATCATAAATTCTTCATCCATTTTGATTGGATGTAGAACATACAAATAAATTCATGTCATAAGCAATCCCTTGTAGATCTAAAGAATTCATGGTATTCGATCCCTGGTTCACGTCATTGTCAGTATTGACATAACCAATAAACTATTCATTCACTCCACCATGTTCTATTGAGTCCTCCTTACCTATCACTTGATTATGATCCTTTCTACATGATGTCATGCAAACATCGTGTTTTGAAGACACATTAGTGTTGAGACACATTTTTGGCCCTCAAGAGTCAATGTTATCCCATATTCATAGTGGGAAGGAATTGTATCCTTTATTTATATGTCCCTTTTGCTTTATTAGTTTCATGTGAAAAATAAAGAGACCCATATATATTTTTAATACAATAGCATAATTCCACAGATTATTCCATCGATATATTCCTTGCTACCTTGGTTGTAAAATGAAATATTCTCTCTTCTTTTGCTTGATGAGGCATTGTTTTTCTCACATTTTGAGGCATCAATTATTTCTTAAGTATAGGTTTATATATACTCATTGGAAATATTTTTTTGAGACTAATCCATTAAAAGAAAAAAATTTTAGTTTTATGATAATTTAATATACTTGGTGCCTCAAAGTTTTTCTTGTAAAATAGAATGCATTCTCAATAGTACCTGACACTTCTAGACATAAAGTACTAATCTACTTTGTAAATTTGGTCAAAAACTTCTCTAGCATAGTCTAGTCAAGCCATGGCTACCGATTTGATGGAAAATATGGCCAAGTTAGATAACATAGTCAATTCTTCAACTAGCAAAGTCAATAACATATATGTTCAACCTCCATCATCAACTTCTCAAGTGCACACTCTTAATACTTACTCTTATGCTAAATGCAAGGTTAATATTTATGATGGGTCTAAGATTTTAATTTTTCTCAAAAAATTGGCAAAAAAGGGCAAATTCTAAAGTTTTTCCGGACCAGGCCAAAAAGATACCGGCTACATTTAAAATCTTGGAAAAATCTTGGACGTGAATTACGGTCCAGTCATGGGACGGATGCATAATATGATCTGGTTTCGAACGGGTTGCAAAATATGAAACAGTCTCAAGTCGGGTGTATAATAATTACTGGATATTCGAGTAAGAGATATGATATGATGTCTAGTAAACATAAGGATTGTAGCACGATGCAACTTATCGCTATTGACGTTAGGGGGAAAACACATGCATTATTGGCAAATTTGATCCCACATAACTATCTATCCCACATAACTATTTATCCCACATGATTTAGTGTACTCTAATTTCAAAGCTTAAATAAGAAACTTCCTTCATAGTAAAGTAGGTGAAGATTCAAGACAAGAAGGGTGGCCTCTTTTTGATGGGTGTAGTAGGCAAGAAATCAACTACACCCATCAGGAAGAATACCAACGTGTCTTGTCCTGGATCTTGGCCTTTTACGACCACGAACTGGATGCAACGGACGGATGGGTTTAATGTCATGACGGTACAATGGTACTAGACATTGGGCGAGTGCATTTATGTGTTCAAGCACCGAGCAAATGCATTTATGCATCCGGGCCCCGGGTGAATGCATAAATGCATCTAGACACCGAGAGGATGCATTTATGCATCTGGGCACTGGGCAGATGCATAAATGTATCCGGGCACCAACCGGGTGCATAAATGCATCTGGGCAACAAGCGGATGCATATATGCATCCAAAAACAGACAGATGCATTTATGCATCCGAGTACCATACGGTTGCAAATTTGTGTTTATCATTGTCAATGAAATGAGAGTTCAGAAACTAAGACCCAAAAATAAATTTTTATAATCTACAAAAATGATTGAAGCCATGTAATTTTAAAGCAATAACATGATTTAAAAAAACAATTCATTGAAATAATATAAATCTGGAACAATATTCTGAAATCTTCTGTCAAATCAATTTGTTATTATCATATTCCATGAAATGAGAGTTGAGACACTAAGACCCAAACATAAAATTTTACAATCTACAAAAAATGATTTTAGCCATGTAATTTTAAAACAATAATATGATTTAAAACAACAATTCATTGAAATCATATAAATCTAGAACAATATTGAGAAATTTGCTATCAAATCACTTCATGTTTATTATTGTCAATGAAATCATGGAAAATTATCACTATGGAAGCTGAAACATATCAGCTTGTCCAGAAATCTGTATCTCCACCATCTGATCATTGAAAGCATCATCATCATCATTATCAATTGTATTCAATGTTCATCTTCTGTCTACCAAGGAACTCCAATATTCCAACGCCCTATCATACGAAAATGTATCCAACTAATATGAGGACACATAAATTCTTAAATAATTTTCTAAATTCTTGTCAAGTCTATTGCGGATTTTAGATTTAACAAAAGCAAGTGCACTGAAAACTCTTTCATCTTCAACTAACCCCAAAATCATTGTTTCACATAATTCATATAAACAAAAGTATTTACTTATAGTATGTTTTAAGACTGTGCTTGGATAATTTTTTTGCCACAAACATGGAGTGGAACCAATCTCATGGATATTTGTCATAAGTGATGTTTACAAAACCATTGTTCTTCCAAAATGTGATGACTGTTCTTTTAAAAGTTCACTATTGAGTAGACCATTAATTGCTACACCATTTACTTCCACACTCTTACTGAAATGGTCAATGATATTACCCATATATTTAATAAACAACTTATTTGTAGAACTGTATTCAATACAAGGCCCCCAAAACATGGGGTTAACCACACCCATGGACTCAAGAAACTCATCTCTCTGAAACCGTTCTCTTATCTCACCTGTCAAATTTTTTTCTATATTTGACAAATTACTCTTTGTTTTCTGTATTACAACATGAAATCTATTATGTGTTACAGGAACTTCTTCAAAATATTCCACAACAATACTTGATTGCCTTTCAAAACAATAAACAGGTATCATCTTTTCATGAACATTATATCATCTTTTCATGAACATTAATACAAAGATGATCATTGATGTCAAACTTCAAAAAGATTTTTGGATTGTTCATGTTTATCAATGTATTCCAACTATCAAATACAAGTTCTGTAAAATCTGCATTAGACACATATAATGAATCAAGAAGCATGCATATTTATTTTCTCATCCTCATAAAATCAACGATATAGATAGATCTCTCTTGTGCAAGATTAATTAATTTGTTCATTTCTTTTAACATTGGAAGAATACCACATAATGTCAAAAGTGTTTCCAAGTTAGTCAAATGGAACAACATATCTTTTGCCTTATCAACTATTATACGATTTGCATGCATAAACCCTATCAGTGATTGATATTTTGCCAAAACTCTCTGAGCAGGTTGAAACAGTGAAATCCATCTTGTATCCACATCTTTTAGCAATTTTTTCCCTTCTGTAATTCCTAGTGCAAATTGATGAAACTCTGCAAATATTTTTGGACTTAATGAGAAATAAGAATGAATATCACGAACAAGGTTTTCAACTTTAGCAACATTTGAAAATTTTCTCACAATTTTATATGCAATATTTACTCTATGAGCCATACAGTGAATGGGGATCATATATGGTGCAACTTTGGTTTGGAGTTGAACACACAAACTAGACCTGTGACCTTGCATAATAGCAGCTCCATCAGCTCCAACACAAATTAACTTTGTTGCAATGTCTATATCATTCATTCCCGCAATATTCTTTAAAATTTTAACAACATTATAAATATTTTTTGCATTTGAACTTTCCAATATCTTATATATTCCCAACAAAATAGACCTTCTAACATGATTTTGAAATGTGTACACATGCATGCAAATCCAATAAGTATTATCCACAGCTGTTACCTCATCAATAGAAAGTGAAATGAATTTGGCAAGTTTTACTTGCTGCCTTAGGTCTTCTTTCTCAACCAAAGATAAACATTTTACCATTTCCCAACCACTTCGGTATGACCAATGAGAACTAGGAAGGTTTTGCACATTAAAAAGGCATAATAGTTGCTTATAATCAATAAAATCAGATATTGGTCTACCTTTCTTGAGAATATTGTAAACAATGGCAAACTGCTTACTTTTTGAAGCAAAAATAGTCTTCTGTAATTTTTCAAATTGGGCTCCAATTGTTCCACATTTCTCAGCAAGAGATTGTTATTGCTTTAAGTGATTGTCATATTCTATAGCATATCTTAAATGCATACATTCTGATGCATCCTTCCACTTAACTTATTTACTAACTTCACCATTACTTTTTATAACTTTAACATAACATTTTCCAACATGTTTTTCAATTGTATCAATCTTGTTTTGAAGCCTATGATCCTTACCAAGTCTCCAACTGCAAATTTTGCATCTACATTCTTTTTCATCAATTTGGTTATCTTCAGTCATGACGAGGCTCAAGCCAGGTAAATCTTTCTGCCCATTCTTTCCTAAATCCCCTTCCAAGTATCCAGAGAGATACTTTTTTTTTTTGGAATTTTTGGTTGAAGATTCAATTGACGCTTGTAATGATTTTGATTTATCACTTTCATTTTCAATTGTGATGTCATTTTACGTGTTTTCATCAGGTGTTTGTTGGATATCATTTCTAAGGGGATTTTCAATGAAATTCATCTCTTCTTAGGGAATATCTTCAAGTGGAAGCATATTAGGATCGACAGGGTATTCTGCATAGTAGGATACCATAATATTTTTTATCACTATTGGATGAAAAAATTTACAAAAAAATATACAAATCGTCAATCAAGCACATACTAGGAAGTAAAAAATCATTTGTACCTTGAATTTTCACAAATGTCGTTGGCTCATCGCATTTCAAAGTTTGGCTAAAATATTTGAGGATACTCTTTTTAGCAAAATATTTGGTGCCCTTCTTTCCATCACTGGGTGACAATTTACTAGTGACAAAATAAAGTTAAAGAGGGTGTATTTTTTGGAGGACTTTAGATATTATTGTAAATAGAATAAACACTTTTTGGGTAGTAAATTATACATACTTTTTTCTAGCCATTCTTTATTGTGAATTTATCAGTTTATGCCACTAGTTATTATTCTGGTGAAAGCACTCTAACAGAGAAAAAGAGAATCAATATGTCAATAGAGAACCAAAGCATTTACTTATGTATAATATTAGCAATAAAAAAAGATCTTAATTAAAACTAAGAATCAAAGCAAAACAGAGAAAACAAGGGAACAAACTCAACAGAGCAATGACAAAACAAAGAAAAAAAGGGAACACACTCAACAGAGCAATGACATTCAAAACCTAGAAAAATAACAAGCAGAACATGGCAATATAAAGAAAAGCAGAGAAGTGACAGAGAACCTGGTGCTAAAAGATAGTATATCCGTATGCAGAGATACTGGTTTCGGTCGAAAGCAAACAATGATCCTGGTAAACACAAGTCCATATGATTGCACGAAAGTGTTCGAACTTAGAAATGGTTCCATCCGATTGCAGGTTATAGATAAAAAGTGTTCGGTCAGGTGCACAGCAGGTTCTGTCCAGTTACACAGAAGGTTTCGTTCGACTGCATAGAAGGTTACATATAGCTACACAGAAGGTTCCATATGGCTACACAAAAGGTTCCACCCGACTACACAAAAGGTTTCATTCGATCAGTTGCACAGCAGGTTCCGTCCGGCTGCATAGCAAGTTTCGTCTGGTTGCACAGAATTAGTCTCATTCGGTAGTAGGGCAGGACATCGTTCCAGTTAGTTACAAAATTAGTTTCATCCGATTGCAGAGCAGGACACAGTTTCGACCGATTTTAATATTAGTTTCGTCCAGCTGTAGAGCAAGACATTGTTCTGGTCGGTTGCAGAATTAGTTTCATCCAACAGCAAAACAGGACATTGTTTCGTTCGATTGCTAAATTTGTTGCAGTTGATGGCAGAAAAGGTGTCGATGTTGTGACAAATTATGTAGGTATTTTCCCTAGGGTTTTAATTATATATAGAGGTATACTTGGTGAGTTTGGTGGGATAATTTAGAAATTCTAAAATTTTAGGGCTAAAAGGGTACTTTATTTAGGCGGGATTACTTGCGAATTTTTTAAAATATTCCTGATACTCTCATCAAAGGATGGCTAACTGACACTGAAAATTTATTTTTTTCCAAAAATTTTGGCTACATGGCCGACGTCCGGGTCTCAAAAAATTTGCGAATTTGAATTTTTAAAAATGGGTTTTTTCGCCCCAATGGTGAAGTTTCACCGATATGCATAACACTACCTAGAATCAAATGTATGATAATGACAAAGTCCTCTTTGCCAAGTTGAAACTTTTTAGAGTCAGTAAAGTCTTTATTATTGAGTGAAAACATATACAAAATCCCATACACACTTAGGATCAATTGGTCACAACTCTGTCCATCTAACTATGATGATGGCTTGTTCATTCAATAGCTTCACCTGAGACAAGGTCACCATATGGCAGTGTAGGATTACATGTACCAATTCAACAAGTGTGCATCTTGTTCTACATCCTAGATTCAATAATTGCTCTCATCATGAAGTTCAAGAGTGGACTTCAAGAGCACTTTTTTAGGAGTTGAAATACACTTCCTTCATGATACTTGATGTAGCTTTCAATCAAGCACAACTTGAGGAGGAGAAACATGCTACTCACTCAAGAACACCTTGACCTTCCTTTTCTAAAAGAGCCTCCAAAACCTTGACCTTATAGTACCAACAATATCTTCCAATGGAAAAGAGGTTCTTCTCTTCTCCATATTCTTCTTCCTCTCCTTCTTCTCAAAAGTATTCTCCTTTCTTTAATGCTAACAATTTTTGTACTCATTGTAAAAAGAAGGATCATGAACAATATCAATATTTTTAGTTAAATAAAAAGAATTTTCTTGTACAGTATCCTGGTGAAGAAACTCATAATGTTTCCATCGAGACTTATGGAGAAGACACAACCTATGATGAGTTAAAAGGTTGACTCAATAACGTCATCTTACTTAATCATACTCTTATTTAGGGGAATGTGATAATTTTTTGTCACTCATGCTCACCTTACACACAACTTCTTCATGGATTGTATCATCGATAAAGACTCACGAAAAAACTTGATTGTAAATTCCATTGTTGATAAATTACAATTGTCGATGGACCTACATCCTCATCCATACTCACTTGGATAGAAGGACAGTGACACCACTTCAAAGATCACACACACTTGCATCCTACTTTTTGCTTTTGGCCCTAAATTTATGGATATTATCACCAATGATGTGATCCTTAAGGAGTCTTGTGGTTTTTTTCTTGTGGCGACCCTTCTTAGTAATACTTTTTATTGTTATTTAATTAAGGAACGCATGTGTGAAAATTTAATGCATGATCCTATTTTATCAAAATTAGTTAATAGTTGCTTACTAAAATTTGTATTATGTTATTTCTAGAATATGGTACTGCTAATAAATTTTGTGGTTGTAGGACTCTCATAGGTGGATTGGTAAACAACTGTAGACAGCAAAACCGAGTCCCTCACAAATCCCCCATCCACCCCATAATCCTTCATAATAAAACATGCCTAAGTCTAGACTTAGGTATAAAAATCTTGCACATTATTCTATTTTCTAGACTTTATTAAATCTAGAAAATCCCCCTAGCATAACCTGTATTCCCATGTGATATGTGTCCTAGCAACCACTACCCCTCCATTTTCCACATCTCACACCTCACTCCACACATCACTTCACTTCCACCTACCCACATGCCACCACTCCACGTAGGTGACTCACTACAGCTACCTAGGATAGGTGGCTACCCAGTTCCTACCACTTGGTAGCCCTGGATTGCCACTTATATTTTCCCTATAAACCCCTAAAATACCTATGAAAGAAACATCATCTCACCATAAATAGAGGCTATAAAATACATTGTTACACTATCAAAATCCTTACAGGAGGTAACCAAAGTTCTTGGAGATCGAGCCATCAGGATCTTGAACCAAACCCTACAATTTCTACCATTTCAGTCTCAAATGCCAACAGACATTTACACAGAGGTAAACATGCATCCGTATTTTCCAAATATCAGCCTGCATTTAGACAGCCCCAAAAACGTACCCATATTTGCTCAAGACTAGGTTCAACCAACAATAGAAAATATGATCAGGTAAAATCAACAAGGCATGTTTTATGTATTATAATCTTTATTTCCTGTATATTCTTTTAGAATTTTGCAAACATTCATGTTGGAATTTTTAGTAGCTTCTTTCATTCATATCAATAGGTGTTATTGACTTTATTTGTTTGCATCCATGTATGTGCAAGTTATAAGTTCAATGAAGGCTATTGCAGTAATGAGTGGCCCACCAATGGATACACAAGTCCACTCCAAAATCTGGTTGTAGCAGAGAATATCAAAGACACTCCCATTCAATTGCTATACCAAAGAGGCTTCCCTTATTTGGCTCCATTTGTAATCCTATAAAGCAAATTAGTTCCCTGGGCACTCAAGAAAAAATCTTTGTAAATTGGAGAACAAGGCTCCATTGTATTTTAATACGAAATATAAAGTTGCATTTTGAGTATATCTTGCTTATATTTTGTTATTTCATTGCATGGGTATATCTTATTTTAGCTTACAAAATGGAAATCACGATGGGACCCCTAAAGGGTTCTATGCTTGATTTACCTTTTTTTTTTTATTATTGTTTGTCTTTTGATCACAGGTTTCTGGAGCTTTATCGCACAAAAATTCAAAGATCAGATTTGGGAGTTCTAGGGTCTATTCTGGCTATTCTTGTACCTGTGCAAACACAAAGCAATATTTGGTAAATGTGGAGTGGTATTTTATGAGTGTAGAGTGGCGTTTGGTAAATGTGGAGCAGCGTTTGGCAAATACGGATGGGCGTTTGTATCACTATACAAATGTGTTTAAGTGTTTGAGAAATATTGGAGGAGAAGCAAAAGGATCATAGATATATAACATCCAAACCCTCCAGCTTACAATTTTTAATTCAAAAAAAAAAGTCTCTCTTTATGCTATTTTTGCATTTTTTTGATATGTATTAAAAATTCTAGGTTAGATGCATTTGTATAGGTTAAAAGCATTTAATGGAAATTAAAAATAAAAATAGGTTGAAGCTAGATTTAGTTTTAGACTTCATTTTCCATTTTTAGATCATGCAAAAATTTCAAATCTACATGTAGGGTTAAATCTGCATCAGTAGGTGCATTTTTAGGTATTTAAAGGTTTCAGATCTGTGTTGCTCTAATTTTGACACATAGTTAGAAATGCATAACCACATCTAGCCAGTCCCAAAAGTGGATGTGCATTTGATAAACAACAAGTCACATTTGACTAGTCTCAAATGCACTCCCATGTATATACCTATATTTTGAGATCCCTAAAAGATTTATTTCAAGTCTATTTGTTGTATTTTATTTCAGTTTTCTAAGGTTTTTTGTGTTTCTATAATATTATCCACTTTTGAAAGTTTTGATTTTGCATTTGTAGGCATCAAAACATGAATTGCATTTTAGATTGCATAAAACCATAGCAAACATCAACATCACACACACTTGCATATTTCACAATAAACATTGGTAAGGTTGAACTTCATCACCAACCCCCAATCGAGATCGATGATGTTGGAATTCACCTCCTTCCACTGACTCGTCCCCTAGACACCTTAGTAGCCACAAGCGAGTGGTTTTTAATATTTCACCATTGAAAATTCCTCTACTTTTGGATGTACCCAAAGTAGGAAGGATTAGCAAAGCCCCTTTACAATAGGGCTTTTCAAATAATTAGTGGATGCAACTATCATTATTGACCACACCTATACAAGGGTTAAGCGAAAGCATGGGTATGCAAGCAGTGTTGTAATCACAGTGACACTGAGAGGGGGGGTGAATCAGTGTGATCTTTAAAATCTCTAATATATATAGTTTTAAATCCAGCAGCTATTTAAAACTTATAAAAGAAATATCAAAGGCAACAAGAAAGCATGAAACACAACACAGTAATTTAACAAGGTTCACCAATGTGGCTACTCCTCAAAACGACTGCTTGGACTACCATCCAAATCCAGCCAATGCAAAGCTGCAACTTTACAATATCTTTTACCAGCACCAACTGGAAGGAGCACCAACCCCTTAGCTTTATCTGTTACAAATAGAATGGAGCACCAACTCCCAATTTACCAGCACCTATTGGAAAGAGGCACCAACCCCTTATGCCAAGCTGCAACTTGGAAGTCAATAATGATTAAGAAGATTACAGAATAAAATTCTCATGTTATTTCTTACAGTATGTTGTTTCTCTGCAGTCTGCTACTTCTGCGCAACACGCTTCGCACTGTCTGACACTTCTGTGAACTTCTTCGCACTCTCTATAGCAATCGAATGATCGTTCACTTCTGCTGTCTGCATGCTATCACTTCACACTCATAACTCCACCTCTGCACATCGCGCTCTTAATTCACACCATCACGATCTGCACACTTCGCTTCAACTCTAACTGCGACTTCGCACTCTGCTCGATAAGAACTTTACTTGCGCAATCACTCTACTCGCATTCGCACACTATCTTCACACAATGTGTTTTCAACCTCGAAGAAGCCCTCCTTTTTATAGAAGAAATTTTAGGAACAAACCCTAAAGAATGTCGGCTGAGAAACCCTAGAATTTGTCGGTTGCCAAACCCTAAAATCCGTCGGTTGTAACCCTAAGAATGTTGGCTACAAAACCCTAGAAATTGTTGGCTACAAAACCCTAAAATTTGTCGGCCCAGATTTAACTTTGTCGGCCTCAAATGCCTCTGCCACCTTTGTCACCTTCCTGTAGCTTATTGCCGTGAAATAATAACATGTCGCGATATCACGACACTTTTTGTAGTCGTACGCCTTCTTGTCCTTGCTATCGCGAAATCGTGACCCTTTTTGGCCTTTGATAGCTTTGCCTCCGTTCTTGTCGTGAAATTGCGACACTTCAAACTTGTGCTAACGTCACTCTCATTCTTGTCACGAAATCACGATGCTTCTGAATTCCAGAAGCTTTTCTTGCAATCTGTCATGAAATCGCGACACTTTCAGCTTTCGCTGACGTCATCCTCATCTTTGTCACGAAATCACGATGCTTTCGGCTTCCAGAGGCTTTTCTTGCAACTTGTCATGAAATCGTGACACTTTCAGCTTTCGTTGATGTCATCCTCATCTTTGTCGCGAAATCGCGACGCTTCCAGCTTCCGTACATTTCTTGCTTCATGCATTAGCAAAATTGTTACAACTTTGTGCCTTGTGCTACCAACTTTGCTTTGACCCACAGAATTTTGACTTGTAGCAAAATCGCTACACTTTTGAGTTCTGCACCTGACTTGTAGCAAAATCGCTACAACTTTTCCACTTAACGCTTTCTCCTTGCTTCGGCCAACGAAAATCCAACATGTAGCGAAATCGCTACAATTTCTCGACTTAGCTTCTTGGCCTCCAACATGTCATGAAATCGCGACAGTTTGCCTTGCGCCTTCTCTCTCCTCATTTTTATCGTGAAATCGTGACACTTTCTGTTGCGCCTTCTCTCTCCTCATTTTTGTCATGAAATCACGACATTTTCAGCTGTGCCTTCTCTCTCCTCATTTTTGTCGCGAAATCATGACATTTTTGGTTGTGCCTTCTCTCTCCTCATTTTTGTCGTGAAATCGTGACATTTTTGACTGTGCCTTCTCTCTCCTCCGACTTGTCGCAAAATTGCGACAGAAAACATGTCGTGATATCGCGACAATTTTCTAACTTGTCTTTTTCTTCGAATTTTAGAAACTGGGTCACTTCTGTTTTCCAAGAATTGCACTTTACATAATATGACTATCCTTTGAACTTCTGTCTTCTGCATCTAAATGACTCCTAAACTGTCTGTCCACTGCATCATTAGATCTAATTGCCTATGTTGACAACAATGACAAACTTCTTGCAACACCTTGCTCAACAATCTCCCCCTTTGGAATTGTTGGCAACACCTGTGTACATTCCTGTAACTCTTCTCCCCCTTTGTCAATAATACCAAAGGGCTGCTGCAGACTCCCCCGAGTCCATCCTCACAATTCTCGGGGCACAATTTGTTGCATCTGGCACAAATTATGATCATGAGCAAAAGAATAGTCAAATACTCAAATGCTCCCCCTAAGAAAGTGATCTCTGTAGCTAGTCACTTCTTAGGAAGTGTGACTACTCCTAATTTGCTTCGAAGGTACTCAAACACTTCCTTGGGCAAAGGTTTTGTAAAAATATCTGCTACTTGTTCTGTGGTTGGGACAAAATCTGATTTAACTTCTCCTTCTACCACTTTCTCCTTCAAGAAATGATACCTTATAGCAATGTGTTTTGTCCGTGAGTGCATTATTGGATTCTTAGAGATGTTAATTGCACTGGTGTTATCACACTTAACTGATATTGGTTCACTGAAATTAATACCAAGATCTTTCAAAGTTTGTTTCATCCACAAGACTTGTGTACAACATGTTGTTGTCTGCAATATATTCTCGCCTTAGTCTGTAGATAAAGAAACTGACTCTTGCTTCTTCTTGTGCCATGCAACCAATCTGTCCCCCAAATAGAATGCACCTCCACTGGTACTCTTTCTGTCATCAACACATCCAACCCAATCTGCATCTGAATATGATATAAGAGTGAAATATTTGCCTTTTGGATACCACAACCCATACTCCATGGTGCCCTTGAGATACCAAAAAATCCTTTTAACTGCTGTCACATGAGTCTCTTTGGGACTGGCCTAAAATCTTGCTACCATGCAAACTGCCTGCAGAATATCGAGTCCAGTAGTCTGTTAAATATAGTAAGCTTCCTATCATTGATCTGTACATGGTTTGATCTACGGTGGAGATTTGTCTTCTTTACTCAACTTGCGACCTATTGTCATGGGAGTGCTTGATCGGCTTACTGATCCTCCATAGTGAACCTTTTTAGCATCTCTTTCACATATTTGATTTGGGAAATGAAAATGCCTTTCTCATTTTGATTGACTTGTAGCCCAAGAAAATAAGACAATTCACCGATCATAGACATTTCAAATTCATTCTGCATCTTATGTGCTAAGTCTTTACAAGATTCATCTTGGTTGCTGCCAAATATGATATCATCGACATAAACAACAAGAACTATGAGATGCCCACCTTCTATTTTCACATACAGATTACTATCGACCAAACCTTTCTTGAATCCCTGTTGAGAGAGATAATTGTCTAGCCTTGCATACCATGCCCGTGGTGCTTGTTTTAATCCATATAAAGCTTTCTTTAATTTGCAGACAAGGTTAGGATCTTCACTAATTTGAAAGCCATCTGGTTGTTCAATATAGACCTCTTCTTTAAGTTTCCCATTTAAAAATGCAGATTTTACATCCATCTGATAAACTCTGAAGTTCTTGTGGACTACTAGTGCCAGAAACATTCTAATAGCTTCTAGTCTGGCCACTGGTGCGAAAGTCTCTTCAAAATCAATGCCTTCGACCTGTGCATAGCCTTTGCAAACTATTCTTGCTTTGTTTCTAATGACCTGACCGTCTTCATTTAATTTGTTTCGAAATATCCATTTGGTGCCGATTACATTCTTATTTGCAGGTCTGGGTACCATTTCCCAAGTTCTATTCTTTTCAATTTGATCCAACTCTTCATTTATTGCTTTCTTCCAGCTATCATCTTTGCTGGTTTCATCTATGTTTTTGGGCTCAATGCTTGATAAAAGAGAGTAATTACTTATTACTTTCCTTCTTGTTTGAACACCGGCTGTGGGATCTCCAATTATTTGATCTGTTGGATGATTTTTCTGCCAGCTGCCAGTTTTAAATTTCTTATTTTCTTGCGCTTCTGAGTCATCGATTAAGTCAACTGAATCAATTGTAGGTTTGTTTCCTGCTTCATTTACCTCATCTCCTTCAAAGACATCTTCATAGATTGGGTAGTTTTCCTCAAAGTCAGTTAACCGTGTCCTACCTTCATCAAATTTAACATCTGCACTATCCACAATTTTCTTGAGTCTCTTGTTGTAGCATTTGTAAGCTTTACTTTTTGGAGAATATCCAACAAAGACACCTTCATCTGCTCTATCTTCAAATTTCCCAAGATTGTCATCAATATTTCTGATATAACACTTACAGCCAAATACTTTGAGATGTTTTGTTGTTGCTTTTCTACCAAACCACAACTCATAAGGTGTTTTGCTTTCATGAGTTCTTAACATATATCTGTTTTGGAGGTATACTGCTGTGTGAACTGCTTCTTTCCAGAATCTATCTACTATTTTATTTTCTGCTAGCATAGTGCGTGCCATTTCCTAAATAGTTATGTTCTTTCTTTCTACTACACCATTCTGCTGGGGAGTTCTAGCTGCTGAATATTGTCTCCTGATACCATGTTTTTCATAGTATTCTAAAAATTCATTTGAAATGAATTCTCCTCCTCTATCTGATCGTAAACATTTGATCCTTTTTCCTGTTTCATTCTCAACTAGATGTTTGAAAGATTTGAACATTTGAAAAGCTTCTGTTTTGTCTTTTAAGAAAAATATCCAGGTCATTATGGAATAATCATCGATACACAACATAAAGTATTTGTCTCCATTTATGCTTTGTGTTCTCATGGGTCCACATAAGTCTGTATGTATAAGTTCCAGAGGCTTGCTAGTGTGGTACTCTTTTGTTTTGAATGAAACTCTAGTTTGCTTTCCCTTCTGACATGAGGCACAGACATTATTTGAAGGTTTTCTAATGGTTGGAATATCTCTCACTGCTTGTTTTGAGTTGATTTTCACTAAGTTGTCGAAACTTATGTGTCCAAGCCTCTTGTGCCACAGCCAGGTTCTCTTCTTCTTGTCCAATGAAGCACATACCTTCTGAAGATTCTGAGAGTGTGTACAGGTTGCCAGACGTCCTTGAGCCGGTTGCTATTAATTTCCCGTTGTTTATTTTTCTGACTTCACAACCCTGCTTCTTGAAGACTACTTCATGTCCTTTATCACAGATTTGACTCACACTTAACAGATTGTGTTTCAGACCATCCACAAACAGAACTTCTTCTGACTTGATTTTCCCATCACTAATTTTGACAGATCCTTTTCCGATTATCTTGGCTCCATCATTATTTCCGAACTTTACAGAGCCACCCTCATATTTTTGTAGTTTTTCAAACTTCTGTTTATCACCTGTCATATGACTTGAGCAACCACTGTCAAGAATCCATGGAACACATTTATTTTGAGCCTTGAAAGTTGTCTGTACTATTAGAGATTCCTTTTCTTCCCTGAGTTGTTCTTTCTGTTTCCATTCTATTTTGACCGTGGTATTGGACTCTAGCTTGGATTTCCCCTTTTCAGAATCTTGCACATATCTTTCAGAAGGATTTCTATTTTGTTTTGCCCTATATGGTTGAACTCTTCTTTTCTGAGATTGATTTGAAACAGAGGTACTATGATAGTTTCTAGCAATATGCCCAAAGTTGTGACAATTGAAGCATTCTATTGCATAACTTATTAGAGGAGCAAAAGTATTTCTACTAGTGAAACTTCTTGGTCCTACATTATACTTGCAGTCAGCAATTTTATGTCCATAAGCATTACATTTGAAACAGAAACCATAAAAGTAATGATTGAACCTAAAAGATGGTCTTTGCCAGTTTGTTGCAGGAGTCATAGATCTTCTTTTCTTTTGATGTGTGACCTTGGTAAAACCATCATTGTCAGTCCTCTTTTTAGGCCTGGCATCATTGCTTTCTTTTGCTTGATTAGTTTTTCTTTCAATAGCCTGTTTCTTGTCTTCACTCCTTAGACATTCAACATTTCTGGCTAATGATTCTCCTTCAACAAAGCCCAGACCAAATTTGATACCTGTGGGTCTTTGATCACTTAGGATTTTGTCCAGCTTCATCAAACTTTCTTCACGTTTGTAATGGCAGCTAATTTTTTGATCCAGCTCTTGTATCTGTATTCGAAGACCAACATTTTCTTCTTCCAGTTTACAGCAGTAATCTATCTTCATGGTTACCTAAACTTCAAGATCTTCGGACATTTTCTTGTACTCTTCTATTTGTATTTTTAAACTGGTTATAATGTCATTTGCATCCTCAAGCTTCCTTGATAGTTTTTTATTTTTTCTCTTCTCAGATTTCCATTCTATAAGAGCAGAAACTAGCTCACCTTCTAGATCAACTTCAGCCTCAGTTTTTTCAACAGACACTTTAGAGTTCATACCTTCTTCCTTCTCTGAGATTTCTGCCTTTTCAGAATTTTTGACTTCAAATGCCATGAATAGAGCTTCGCTTGTTCCTTCTTCAGAATCCTCACTAGAGCTGTCTTCTGAGGAATATGCATTCCTGGATATAAAGCTTTTCTTTTTGAAATTGCCTTTTTTGAAGTTAGATTTCTTCCTCCATTCACCTTTTTCTTGATGTGAAGTTTCCTCACCTTTGTCCTTCTCATTGAGAGGACATTTGGTTGCAAAGTGTCCAATACCCCCACAGTTGAAACATTTAAAAGGTAGTTTTCCTTTGTACTTTCCTTTGCCCTTTCTCAATTTTTTGACAAAATTTGCTTCCATTTCATCTGAAATTTCTTCTTCTTCAGACTCTTGTTTTGTGTCTTTACCTTTTTGGGCTTTAAATGCTGCTTCTCTGTCTGTAGGATTAGACTTTCCTATTCTCATTTCATAAGCCATCAAGGAACCATGCATCTCATCCATACTAAAATGATTTAAGTCTTTAGCTTCTTCTATGGCAGAGACTTTAGAATCAAACCTGTGAGGAAGCGACCTTAAAACCTTTTTCACAATAGTAGCATCATCCAACTCTTCGTCGAGACCTCTCATTGAATTAGTGATTCCATTTACCCTTTGCATGAAGGCTTCTATGTTCTCATCGTTGGTCATTTTTAGTGATTCGAATTGAGCTCGATGAGTTTGCAGCTTAGCTTCCTTGATCTTGTCATCTCCCTCATGAATATTCTCTAGTTTGTCCCAAACATCTTTTGCTGATACACAGTTTATGATTTTGACCAACTCACTGTCCACTAATCCACACATGATGGCATTTTTTGCTTTAGAATCATTTTCAAACTCCTTTTTACTGGTGTTGTCGGTTGGAGTAGTGGCAGGAGCTATGTAACCATTAACTACTGCATTCCAGATGTCAAATCCCAAAGCTCGAAGATATGTTTGCATTCTGATCTTCCAGAAAGCATAATTTGTTCTATCAAACAGTGGTGCCTTGTTTGAGGAGAAACCTTCACCACCTGCCATAATGTCACTACCGGGATCACCCTAGCTGATTGAGCCTGTTCAGGAACCTGGCTCTGATACCAATTGTTGTAATCATAGTGACACTGAGAGGGGGGTGAATCAGTGTGATCTTTAAAATTTCTAATATATATAGTTTTAAATCCAGCAACTATTTAAAACTGATAAAAGAAATATCAAATGCAGCAAGAAAGCATGACACACAACACAGTAATTTAACGAGGTTCACCAATGTGGCTACTCCTCAAAATGACTGCTTGGACTACCATCCAAATCTAGCCAATGCAAAGCTGCAACTTTACAATATCTTTTACCAGCACCAACTGGAAGGAGCACCAACCCCTTAGCTTTATCTGCTACAAACAGAATGGAGCACCAACTCCCAATTTACCAGCACCTACTGGAAAGAGGCACCAACCCCTTATGCCAAGCTGCAACTTGGAAGTCAATAATGATTAAGAAAATTACAGAATAAAATTCTCATGTTATTTCTTACAGTCTGCTATTTCTCTGTCGTCTGCTACTTCTGTGCAACACGCTTTGCACTGTCTGACACTTCTATGAACTTCTTCGCACTCTCAGTAGCAATCGGATGATCGTTCACTTCTGTTGTCTGCACGCTATCACTTCGCACTCATAACTCCACCTCTGCACATCGCGCTCTTAATTCACACCATCACGATCTGCACACTTCGCTTCAACTCTAACTGTGACTTCGCACTCTGCTCGATAAGAACTTTACTTGCGCAATCACTCTGCTCGCATTCACACACTATCTTCACACAGCGTTCTTTCAAACTCGAAGAAGCCCTCCTTTTATAGAAGAAATTTCAAGAACAAACCCTAAAGAACGTCGACTGAGAAACCCTAGAATTTGTCGGCTGCCAAACCCTAAAATTCATCGATTGTAACCCTAAGAATGTCGGCTACAAAACCCTAGAAATTATCGATTGCAAAACCCTAAAATCCGTTGGCCTAGATTTAACTTTGTTGGCCTCAAATGCCTCTGCCACCTTTTTCACCTTCTTGTAGCTTATTCCCACGAAATAATAACATGTCGCGATATCGCGACACTTTTTGTAGCCGTACGCCTTCTTGTCCTTGCTGTTGTGAAATCATGACCCTTTTTAGCCTTTGATAGCTTTGCCTCCGTTCTTGTCATGAAATCGCGACACTTCAAACTTTTGCTGACATCATTCTCATTCTTGTCACGAAATTGCGATGCTTCCGGCTTCCAAAGGATTTTCTTGCAATCTATCATGAAATCGTGACACTTTCAGCTTTCACTGACGTCATCCTCATATTTGTCATGAAATCACGATGCTTTTGGCTTCCAGAGGCTTTTCTTACAACCTGTCACCAAATCGCGACACTTTTAGCTTTTGCTGACATCATCCTCATCTTTGTCACGAAATTGCGATGCTTTCGGCTTTCGTACATTTCTCGCTTCATGCACTAGCGAAATTGTTACAACTTTGTGCCTTGTGCTACCAACTTTGCTTCGACCCGTAGAATTTTGACTTGTAGCGAAATCGCTACACTTTTGAGTTCTGCACCTTTGACTTGTAGCGAAATTGCTACAACTTTTCCACTTAACGCTTTCTCCTTGCTTTGGCCAACGAAAATCCAACATGTAGCGAAATCGCTACAGTTTCTCGACTTAGCTTCTTAGCCTCCAACATGTTGTGAAATCGCGACAGTTTGCCTTGCGCCTTCTCTCTCCTCATTTTTGTCATGAAATCATGACACTTTCGATTGCGCCTTCTCTCTCCTCATTTTTGTCGTGAAATCGTGACATTTTCGGCTGCGCCTTCTCTCTCCTCATTTTTGTCACAAAATCATGACATTTTTGGCTACGCCTTCTCTCTCCTCATTTTTGTCGCAAAATCGTGACATTTTTGACTACACCTTCTCTCTCCTCCGACTTGTCGCGAAATCACGACAGAAAACATGTCGCGATATCGCGATAGTTTTCTAACTTGTCTTTTTCTTCGAATTTTAGAAACTGGGTCACTTCTATTTTTTAGGAATTGCACTTTACATAATCTGACTATCCTTTGAACTTCTGTCTTCTACATATGAATAACTCCTGAACTATCTGTCCACTGCATCATTAGATCTAACTGCCTGTGTTGACAACAATGACAAACTTCTTGCAACACCTTGCTCAAAAAGCAGCAGGACATTAGACAGTGTGATCCATTCAGGATGGTATTTGAGCAAACATCCTATCATATTTGAGACTATGTAAATTCCCATCGATGTTTGTGGATAAGTTGCAGAAGTTCTAGGATTTGATCTAGAGCTTTGATGAATCGATCTCCATGAGCGTTGATGACTTCTTATAGAAATTTTGATAGTGTGATGATATCTTTTTTTAGCCTCTTTTTTTTATGGAATGACCTTGCTTTTATAGGAATTTACGGGTTTTGGAGGAAAAGGATAGGTGGAAAGCTAGCAATTCCAAGTGGTAGGGGCTAGACAACCACCTATCCTGGGTAGCTATATCAAGTCACTTAGAGTGTCCTACTTAAGTGAAGTGGTGGCATGTGGGTAGGTACAAGTGGAGTGATGTGTGGAGTGAGGTGTGAGATGTGGCAAGGTGATGGGTAGTGGTGGCTATGACATATTTCAAGAGGAGACACAGGGTATCCTAGGGGGATTTGTAGGTTTTTATAAAATCTAAAAAATATGATTATGTGCAGGATTTATACACTTAATTTTAGACTTGGGTATATAAATATTGCACATTATTCTATTATCTAGATTTTATTAAATATGGAAAAACCCCCTAGGATACCCTATCTCCCCATGTGACATGTGTCCTAGCCACCACTACCCCTCCATTTTCCACATCTCACACCTCACTCCACACATCACTCCACTTACACCTACCCACATGTCACCACTCCACCTAAGTGGGACACTCTAGGTGACTCACTACAGCTACCTAGGATAAGTGGTTGCCTAGTCCCTTCCACTTGGTAGCCCTAGCTTACCACCTATATTTTCCCTCCAAAATCCCAAAAAAACATATTAAAGAAACATCACCTTATCACAAATAGAGGCTTGAAAATACATCGTTATGTTGTCAAAATCCTTACAGGAGGTAACCAAAATTCTTGGATATCGAGTCATCGTGATTTCGAACCAAACCTTAGGGTTTCTACCATTTCAATATCAAACACCAATGGAATTTTACAAGAGATAAACACGCATCCACATTTTCTAGACATCAGCTCATGTTTAGCCAACTCCAAATGCATACCCATGTTTTCTCAAGGGAAGGTTTAGCCAAGACAAAAAGATCTGATCAAGTAAAATCAACAAGGTATGTTTTGTGTTATAATCTCCATTTCTTGCATTTTTTTTTTTTTTACATGGTGGAATCGGTAGCCGCCACGAATCCGGGAAGGCTATCCGACTTTTTATGACCGCCACAGTATTCTGTGTTGTCTGCCCCAGAATCTGCCACACAGATCTTCGCGCAGTCCACCCCTATAACCACCATGCCATAATCATTTTAAACCTTTTACGCCACTGAAATCACCAGGAAAGGGACAAGTGTTCAATCCAACGAGGTCCGAGATTTGAACCTTGGACCTCTACCCCCATTATGGGGTTTGGATGAATTTCTTGCATATTATTTCAAGATTTTACAAATATTCATGTTGGAATTTTTAGTAGCTTATTTCATTCATATCAACAGGTGATACTGACTTTCTTTGTTTGCATCCATGTATACGCATGTTACAAGTTCATTAAAGGTTGTTATAGTGAGGAGTGTCCCAGTAGTGGATACACAAGCCCACTCTCAAATCTGGTTGTAGCAGACAAGATCGAAGACACCCCCATTTCATTGCTACATCAAAGAGGCTTCCCTTATTTTGCTCCATTTATAATCCTATAAAGTAATTGAAATACGCTCATTGTAATCAGTCCCCTAGGAACTCAGGGTAGAATCTTTGTATATTAGAGAACAAGACTCCATTGTATTTTAATATGAAATATAAAGCTGCATTTTTTAGTATCTCTTGATTATCTTTTATCATTTCATTACGTGGGTGTATCTTCTTTTAACTTACAAGAACAACCCACTAGAGTTGAGAGAAAAGAGAAATTATGGATGAAACTCTCATCAATGGCTCAAGGGTAAAAGAAAACCCTTCATATAGATGCATTGTATATGTGCATGTGTATTTTTAATTTTAAAATCCTCCAACAGGTAAAGATATTGCTATAAAGTAAAAGAGTAATTATTAGTAAGCGAGTGATAGTGTTGTAGTTATCATAAGGCCACCTGCAAAAGGAAAAGTATTGGGGGTGCATATTATTATATTGCATTTTCATTCAAATTTGAACCTTCATATACTATTTTATTAATAATTACATTTAAAAAACTAATTATTCAATTAATATGAGCATCAATATTTAGAAGGGAAAGCACATTTTTGTAAATATGAATAAATTTCATAATTAATAAGTTGTAAAATATTGGCAATACTTTGGAATCCCTCAAGTACCCATCTAGTTGGCAAAGAAGATGAGTGGATAGGTGGTGGGATGAATTATAACGCACTTGATTATCCTTTATCCTCAAAACATCTCTTAGATCATTGTGGGTTACTAAATTTAAGAAAGGAAAAGACATCAACAAAAATAATAGGAAGGAGGAGCTAAAAAGAAAAAATGGTAGAGATTAAAAAGAAGATTTGTGTTGTGAAAGTTTATAATTGTAGAAAACTATCTTAGGTTCGAATATCTCGTATATTACTTGTGTCTTCTTTCTGCACATGTTTAAGTCTAGAGTCTTCTTTTAACTGCTTCTAGTATAAGGTGATACTAAGATCTAATTTTAATTGAGTATATTATTATGTCTAATAATAATAATATTTTAGAAAACTTTATAGTGATCCCATTCTGTTCTTGGAGGCAATTGAAATCTAATAAAAACAATAACGTTTTATCTTGGAACAATTTTGGCAATGTAAAATATATTTATATATAATCAACCACAATTTTATTTCACATTATTTTACTAAGATAATAATTGAAAACCCTAATTTAGATACATCCTTTGTGTGGTTTATCTCCCTCTAGTATTATGTGAAACCATTTTGTTTTCTTTTAGTCATGCTCATTGTTGAAAAATGAACTATGGAAACTTGTTCTAGTGTCTCTTACGGGTACAAGAATAAATATTATGTAGATTTTTTGTACATAGTTGCTTATATATATATCCAAAATATTTGGAATGATTGTTATTAGCATATTTTAATTTATTTCATTTAACCATATCATTGTTGTGTTCATGAATAATTAATGGAATTAAATATTGAAGAGATTCATTAACATGTTCCTTGTATTTACCATATTATATAATTCTTTGAATTCAAAGGTAAAAAAAAAATCATCATTCTCCAAGAATTGGATGAGACTTAATAAGCCATGGAATCCATATTAAACAATTTGGTTTATTTTTTTTCTTGTTTTATATAAATAAATACTAACGTGTGTATGTACCTTTCTGCATTAGTAAGCCTGCATATGCATCTATGAGTCATCATAATCCCTAAATCACTCCCAATTTTGCTGGAGAAGACTTTAAAGCAAAGGACCATAAAAGCAAATATAAGAAAAAATAATTGTACACTATATTTCATATGTACTTAGAATTGAGAGGCATCTTGAATGTTATATATATTTAAAGCTATATTAAATAGGTTTTAGAAATATTTAGGGTATAAAGTAAAGAATAGAGACAAATGATATCTTCCTCTCTCTCAGCTTCATTGTACTAAGATAGTTGTTAGATGGAAGAATGACTCTTCTTGTATTATATGGGATGATAATTTTTTTGGTAAATAGAAAAGAATATTTTAATTGTAACGTCTCTTCTTGTTTAGTTAATATATGTGAATATAGTCCTTAAGGTATATAGAAAGAACATCTTATTTTGTATTTAGTTATTAAATGAAAAGAAAGTTCCTTATCTATTACTATTAATGGTATGCACATCTTTTTTTAGATACTAAATGAGAAGAGTGACTTTTAGATGTAATGTTTCCCTCTTAATAAATGCTAATGGACTTGGATGGCAAATACTTTACTTATGCTTACTTTACATCATAATGGTTATATTTTCTTTTTGGGTAGTTTAAGTTTCTCTTTCATAATGCTATGTTTATTATGAGAATTTATTTATAACATTCTACCTTCCTTAGTGATGTGAATATAAGTATTGTTACAAAACCATGAGTTGAGTAAGGGGATATTACAACACCATACAAGAAAAACCTTACAACCAAGATAACTCATTCCTAGCTGTATTACGGGAATCAACTAGGTAATTGTGAATGATAAATCCTAATGATGAGGTTGGGGTAGGAGGTGAGGTGGATTGGTATGGGATAATTCACCAGATCATTCATATGACAATATAATGGTGTATCCTTGTGTGTAATTATGAATGATGTATCTTAGCAAGAGGCTTAGGAAACTCAACAATGGATTGGTATAGGATAATCCACAATATTATTCATAACATCGGTAAGCATGACCATGATCATTATCATGAGTGATAATGGCCTTAGCTCCATGGGAGATGACATTTAACTAATCACTAAGGTATTATGCCATAATAGTCCTACATAAATAATAAAATATGGGTTGGAAATAGGTGTCACATTTAAGTGTTATGTGCCTTAAAGGGGAAATCCCTACATTGTGGTCAAGTTATCCCTTACAAGGAGTGTATGGAAAATGTGGGGGACAACTAAAAGCATTTTTTCTAATGAGAATGTTAGAAAAGTGAACCCCAAAATTTTACAGGAAGTTGGTCACTCCTATCCACTTTAGTGTTGTCTATAGCAACTAGGAACTCAAAAGTGGTTATACCTTATACTAATAAAAATGTTGGGTCATCTTTGTAAGTCAAATCTCTTTAAAAAATAGATGTCCTCTCCCTTGGATCAATTTTGTAGATTATTACATTGGTAGGTAAACCTAACCAATATGATAAAAATACCCTATATGATGTATACAACACATAAATTTTACACCATGAGCACAAAATATTTCTTATTTGATGCACCAAGAACACCACACATATAGTCCATAAAAATATCCATCAGACACAAAATATTGTATTAGTTTTCAATAGGCCATAGTATGAGGACACACAAGCAAAAGTCCTCTATCCACTCAACATGTTGCACCTCTTCAAAAAAACATCCATAGAGAAACTATTCTTGCTCCTGATATTTTTGATCCTGCTCCTCCTTCTCCTGCTCTAATTCCATATTTTATACATATATTTCAGCATCCTACCTCTTCTACCTTATAGGATTTTCAGATCTAGGAGGTATATCCTCTATTTTGTGGTGGTCATTTTGGAAAGCCATCCACATTGCCTCCTTTACAACAATATTCATTTACCTAGATTATCTAGAAACTACCATTCATGGATGACCATAATGTTCAACTTGAAGGCAACACTTTGTTCTATTTGGATACTTTTCATCATGAATATTCATCAAATCCACCTAGGTTCTTTCTACCTTTTGAATTCAGCATGATGGTTCTCTCACCAGGTGGCTTATGATTTTCCTCTTATTTTGTACACATTGGAGTCCAATTATTTTGTTGTTGGAAGGAATGATAGGAAATTAATAATTTAACATTAGGTAATAATTATATATTAGTATTTTAATAGGCTTAAAATATTTTCTCCGTAGATTTTATTCTCTTGTAGCTTGTAAAGAACTTTTTAATGCTACAACCTTTATTGTCAATTGCAACATTTATAATCCATCCATGGTTGTTTACCTATAATTTTGAGCCCAAGAACAATTTTATAAAGGTTTTCCTTACCTATAAAAGTAGGATAATATTAATGAAATCATCAAGCAATTTTCTAAGGAAAAATTGATCCTCATCAATGGAGTTGCAATTTTTACATATGTTGAATATTATTACATCATTTGGTACATTATTTGTTTTGTTACATGATCAATTTGTTACGAAAAAGGTAAGTGCTAACAAATTTGTGTTAACAAAATATAATAACCTTAACCATTAACCTTAGCATAGGAATAAGCTAGGTATTTATAGGTTACAATATGTAGGATAGATATTAAAATAATATCTAATCTAAGTTATTGCTAACCTACGTGCTTAGAGAAATAAGCGCCAACAACTAACAACTAACCTAGAATATTTAGAAAGTTATCTAGGTTACCCATTAGATATTTTTAACTATAAATATCTACATGGTAAATAGTCAAAGTAGATGTAATAATCTAACTAATGTAGTATAATGCAATATACTACCTCATTTTACCCTAATGGAGTAAATGGTAATTATCCCAAGTAATGGAATATTACTCTAACATCCCCCCTTATTACATTATTTGGGTAATACATACATATCCCTCTATACAACAATATTTGGGAAAAGTATATAACTGCCCCAATACAGTGAAGAAGATATTGTTCTACTGGTTCTTTTCTCTGTCATAGTACTCTGGCTACTCCTAAGCAAAAAATTGGGTCATTCCTCACTTTGTCTTCACGCCAACGAATGTCCTTATGGTAATCACATCATCCAATCGATTTGCATGGGTAACCAACCGCTGCAATCGCTAGGTGTAGTAGAATAGATCACTTTATACAAGTTTCATTCATTTACAATATGAATTTGCAAAAGATAATGTAGCTAAGGTGTCGGTCATTGTCGAAAATGCACCCTTATAAGTTCCCCCCTTCTTGTTGCAAAACATAGTGTAATTAATTTTTGAAGGAAGTGTGACTAAGGTGTCGGTCGAAGCCAAAAATGCACCCTTATAAGCCTTCTTCCCTATTTACAAAAATCAGTGAAGAAAAGAAATGGATATCCCCCCTCAATTGCAAAAAGTATGCAACTCAAGAGTGTTGTGAAGGATTTTACAAATATTGCCTCCTAGACAATTTTACATCACAAAAAGTCTCTCCTCTTGTTTACAAGTACTTCAAACACCTAGAATGTGCTATTTATGAAGCCTAAAAGAGGAGAAAGAGAATATGGTGTTTTTGCCCAAGGGACACATGTGTTTTCCCTCTACAATACCGTTCTAGTAATTAGCACTCTGTGTGCTTTTTCTGAACCAGAATCAAAATCTGAACTAGACACTTCACTAGCAATGTTGCTTTTGTTGTGATTTTGTGTTGTGCCTTTGTCTTTCTTGTTTTGCTTGTTTTTGAACCAACACCGATTGGTGTCATGGTTATTTTTCTTACAATTTGAGCAAAACCATTTTTGAGATTTCTGTCCCTTGCCTTTTGAGGATGATCCTCCCTTGTTATAGTTTTCTTTCTTCTTATCACCCTTATAGTTTGAATAAAGTGCATTGTTTGACACTTCATCATTTTGGAGTTGGTTTGCTTCCTCAGTTTGAAGCAAATTGACTAACTCCACAAAGGTGACAACTCTTTGTGAAACATTAAGGGATGTAATCAACATTTTGTAGGATTCGGGAAGAGCTCTCAAGATAACTGAAGTTAAAATGGCGTCTTCAACTTTGGCCCCTAAAGCATTAAGCTTAGTCTTCAGTTCTATAGTTCTGTAGAGGAAGGTTGCTACTGACTCACCTGACTTCATATGCAGTGTATGAAGTTGGGTTTGAATGTTGAGAACCGTTGTTTGATTCTTTCCTTCAAAAATGGTGGACAAGGAATCCCATGCATCTTTTCCATTCTTTGCCTCACTAATGTGAGGTTGTACCTCATCAGAAGTGGCTAGAAGGATTAACATAAGAAGACGATTGTTCTTTTTATCCCATTCTCTTTGATCAGCTCCTAATGTTGTGGGTCTTGGTGTAGTGCCAGCAACTAAGTCCCACAAGTCCTCTACAGTCAAAATGGCTTTCATCTTAGTTTTCCAAGCTGTATAGTTATGACATTTTAGCAATTGAGATTCACTCAATATTTGTTAATTTTTGCCATGAGGAAGGTCCTACTATGAACTAAGATGATATTTCTTTCACTCTCAAGTGGTATTTAATGACACCTTCCTGAATTTTCTTTTGAAGAGAGAAAATCAGGTGGAGGAAATTAAGCCAAACACTTAAGATTTTGAAAGGTTTTAATTCACTCAAACAACTTTTTAATGACACCTGCCTTAACACCCTTCAAAAAGAATGAAAAGTTGGAGGATTTTAAGCCAAACAAATAAGAGTGAATTAGGGGATTTGTTTTGATTTAGGAGAGAATATCAAGTACTTTTGGCTTTAAATCTGTGCAAGGATTAACACAAATTTGTGAAATTTTGGGGTTTAGTGTGTTCTTGATTCTATGACTTATAATTGCAAAAGAAATAATGCAATAATCAAACAAGAATGCCCACAAAATTCTTATCACCTAGGTGTCGGATGCAACCGAAAATGCACCTAATTTGCCAATAAAGGTGTCGAGTAAAATCGAAAATGCACATTTTAATTTTTGCAACAAAATGTGTATTTGTGTTGTGCAAAAAAAATGATATTTTTATGTCTCCGACTTTGTTTTACAATTTTGCAAAAGAAGTACAATGTTGTCTTCCCCCCTTGAATTTTGCAAAATTAACAATTTGGAGCACTCCTTCCAAGACAAGTCGACACACGACCCGCATGTGGAAGGCTTCCAGAACTAGTCGACAAACGACTTAGTTTTTGATGGACCCAAGGTTACAATTTCTTCTCAAATTTTTGCAAAAAAGAATGTGTAATTTTATGTCTTATATCCCCCCTTGGAGAAAACAAATGCACACTTTGCCTTTGAATATTACAAAATTTTAAGTCTCCTTGTTTTCAAATTTGCAATAAGGAATCAATTGTTTTGATATTTTATCCTTCTGTGAAATGTGCAAAATAAACAAGGTGTTGAGAAGAGTAAGGGTTTTTGTGTTTTATTTTGCAAAGAAAATATAGGTGCTATTCATTGTCTTATATCTCCCTTTTGTGGAGAAAACAAACGCTCCTTCTTTGAATTTCAATATTGCAAAAAAAATCCCTTAAATGTAAATTTTAATGTATAAATCTAATGAGTCCTAGCTTAATTTAAATTAATAATAAAATTAATTTATATGTAAAAATCAGTTTTAATAAATAAATTAAAAAAAAAGATTTTTATATATAAAAAAAATTAAATTATTAAAAAAAATAAACTAAAAAACAATAAAAAAATACAAAAAAAAATTACCTGTTTTTTTTTTTTCGCCGCGCCTTGCAAAAAGGGAGTTTGCGGCGTCGCCGGGAGTCGAACTCCCGACCCCGCGGCCGTTAGCCTACTGACTGGCGCTCCTGCCAGTCGGGCTAGGCCGCCCAACGGGAAGGGAAGGGAAATCCTTCCCTTTATTTCCCGTCGGCTAGGGGAAAACCCAAAAAAAATTGGGTTTTCGGCCCTGTCTACAGTCGTCAACGCTCCGACTGGCACTCCTGCCAGTCGGGCTAGGCCGATCGATGGGAAGGGAAGGGAAAACTTTCCCTTTGTCCCTCCCGCAGCATAAAAACGTAGGAAAAAAAAATTTGATCCCCGTTGGGGATCGATCTCATGACCCCACGGCAGGAAACCGACCGACTGGCACTCCTGCCAGTCGGTCTACGCCACCCGACGAGAAGGGAAGGGAAAACCTTCCCTTTGATCTCATCTGCGGTAAGAAAAAAAATTATGTAAAAAAAATTTGTGATCCTCGCTGGGGATCGATCCCAGGTCTTCCGCTGTGGGGAGCGTCCTGGGCTAGCTGCTTTTGCCAGTCCAGCTCCATTGGCTGATCCGTCAGCCAACGTGAGTAAGGCTTTGATAAAGCCTTGGACATTTAATAATTTTTTTTTATAAAACCTTTGGGATTTTATCCTACATGTGCTCGATGGGCGCAATCAACTTGTTTAAAAAACAAATCACGCCCAGTAGCCTTTGATTGCCTGTGGGCAATCGGCAGGCTTCAACGAACCTTTTGCCACGTGTTGCACGTAGGAGTGCCACATAAGCGAACTACCTCAGGCCATGTGCAAGAGTGCCATGTCAATAGATCAGACTGCCTCGGGTCACGTGCCACCTCGGGCCACGTGCTGCCATGTCAACAGATCAAGCCACATGCCGCATCGAGAAGTGAGTCGGTCAGCTTGCAGGCTGCCTTGAAAAACATGCCGTATCCAGATTACGGGCCGCCTCATAAAGCATGTTGGTTGACCTGCGGGCCACCTCCTCGGGTAGCGTGCCATGAAGTGTTGCGGGCCTCTCTAGCTCCTACTCCAACGGAATGGCTCTGATGCCAATGTTACGAAAAAGGTAAGTGCTAACAAATTTGTGTTAACAAAATATAATAACCTTAACCATTAACCTTAGCATAGGAATAAGCTAGGTATTTATAGGTTACAATATGTAGGATAGATATTAAAATAATATCTAATCTAAGCTATTGCTAACCTACGCGCTTAGAGAAATAAGCGCCAACAATTAACAACTAACCTAGAATATTTAGAAAGTTATCTAGGTTAACCATTAGATATTTTTAACAATAAATATCTACATGGTAAATAGTCAAAGTAGATGTAATAATCTAACTAATGTAGTATAATGCAATATACTACCTCATTTTACCCTAATGGAGTAAATGGTAATTATCCCAAGTAATGGAATATTACTCTAACACAATTACATCTATTTTATCTTCTTGATCATAAATGTTTTGTCATTTATATATCTCATTTATGAACATAAATATATTATTGAGTTTATCTTGATCATTCCTCTCCAACATGTGGTATTAGATCACTTGATCCAAAGGTGCATATGAAGTGGTTATGGTGTTGCCCAAAGGAGAGGTTTCTTATGAGTTTGTGGTGTTAATTTAGGAGGATTTGCTATTTTTCTAAGAATCATTGACCTTAGGAACCATAGAGATATGAGATGTTGGTTAATATTGATATAGACATAAAAAAATATTAGAAATTATCGATGTTTAAATGTTTATTGTTTCAACACATCTAACCTAAGACATTGAATGTGATGTTAAATATTACTACCAATAATAATTGAATGTTGGATATGATGTTCTGAAGGTTGATTTTTTAAATCTTTCTATCAATTAATAACTCTATCAGTAAAATAGGGCAAACATTGACTATACATTTTAAAACTGAGGATTAAATATCCAAATTTTTGAATAGTGGATGCAAGTGTTTCTTTAATAACATCTCAATATTGAAGGAGGGCTTAAAATTTTCTATTGAACATCTAGTTATGAGAGCCCATTTTTTTAGGAGCTCATTAGGCTTTAGAATTTTATATTAGACATTGAATACTTGAAGTTGATAGATGAAAAATGTAGGTCACTTAGAGATGATAGATGTGGAGACAAAATAAAATAAAAAAACATTGGTAGTTCTCTCCCACCGTTCTAGAGGAAAACTTAGTTGTGGATCCAATAGCAACAATGATTGATAGAAAAGAAATTGCATAGGAAATACAAAGTGAAATTGCAATTGAAGTATCTATAATGAGAGATGCAATATACAAGGTTCTTGGTTTAGTTGTAGTACTTGTTGGAGGTATTGAACAAACCATCTATGGTTGTCCATCTCTCTTTTGAATGCAATCAATGCCTATATTTTGAATCTTGAGTGCAACATAACAAAATGTGTCTCTCAATGTAATCAATGCCTACATTTTGAAGCTAGAGTGCAGCATGGGATAAAATAAAATAAATAAATAAAAGTGTAACACCAAAAATAAGAGTGGCCCCATGTGATGACTACGTAGGTGATAGTAGAGGAGATCACTAGGTATTCAATTATGAGTTTTTTAATCTAGTCATAAAAGATATAGTGGTAATATTGACTATTAGAAGAAAGCTTATGTCTTTCAAATGACAAGTCCATAATTCAACTCTCATAAAGGGAAAAAGTGCAAAGAAATAGTTCTTGCATATCTATCTATCTATCTATCTATATATATATATATATATATATTGCAATTTCCTATAGTCGTTACCCTAATTTTTAGACTATAGTGAATATTTGCAATGTAAAAATAAAAAAGAAGAAAGTGATACTCATTTTAATTGTAAAAAGGTGCATTTACTATACTTTTGCAAAGTTCAAAGTAGGTAGTAAAATATTGCATGTTTTATAACAACTCTAAACACTTTCTTAAGCACAAAAACAATGTTTAGTATAAATTATACCTTTGTATTATGTTTATAGGTAATGTTTTTATGTTAAGCTACTACATCTAAAGCCTAATATAGCTTCCATAATGATTTATGGGCATCAACCCTATAAATAGTCAAGAAGGAATAAGGACACCATACTTTTATAAAAATTTCCACTCCATTATTTAAACTATTTGTCACTATTGTTAGACGTAAATCCTAAAATTGAGAAACTCCAAGTATACATGTGTAAGGGTTTCTCTTTAAGTAGGTGTAATTAATAGGGTGAATCCCTTTCCATACTACCTTGGTACTATATATCATTCACTTTCACATAACTTAAGGTCTCTCTCATGTATGCGCATGTATATCAAGAGGACTAGCTTCTTCTAAGTATCGATAGGTATATAGGAAGCATAGATTTATTGAAAATATAAATATATAGGACTGATGGTATATAGAAAGGGGGACTTTTATGAGTCATAAGGAACCCCAATTTTTTATTGAAGAAACCAAATTTCAAAGCCTACAAGAAGAATCATAACATGGGAAAGGTAAATAGGATCAAATTGACATTCAAAGGTGTGCATCATCAAAAGCCAATGCACATAGATAAAATCAAGTTGAAGGTCAAAAGTGTGTTTTTCAAGAAGATAGTGAAGGTGGAGAATTTTTAATGCTTAGCTATTTTTTACAATCGATTCTCATAAAAACTAATGCTTGTGAAGAGTACTTTAAATATCGTGTTACAATATCTATTGATGCAATGAGAAGAATGTACATGGCATTATTCACTCTTGATCTCCTTGAGGTGCAATGTAAAGGACAAGAAGAAAAAACTAAAAGGTTTAAGGACAAGCCCATGATGAAAAATATTTGTTATGATATAAGTGACCTTATTAAAAGGACATATTTTGATTTTGATATTAGTGATTTAAATGTTGTTGAGGTGGAAAATATGTGTTGTGATACAAGAAATCTTATCTAAAGGAAATATTTCACTTGTGATATTAGTGACATGCATATTGTTGATGATGAATTTGGGTATTTGAATGGTGATAATGAAAGCAATGTTTGTATTGAAGAAGAACATCATGATATCTTTGATTGTGTTGAAAAAATCCATGTTGTTAGAGATAATGGTGATAGTGATAGTTATGATTGTGTTGACAAAATCCATGTTGTTAGAGATAATGGTGATAGTGATAGTTATGATTATATGGAAGGTCATTGTGATTATGAATTTTTTGGGTATTTGAACGTTGTTGATAATAGTGACAAATACCATAGTGATGATGAAGAAATTGGGTGCCTTGAAAAGCATACCAAAGAAATTGGTTAAAAAATAATGAGAAATATGGGATGCAATGGAACAAGATTGGGAAGAAATGGGCAAGACATGATATTACCCATATTCCCAAATATAAGGACAAATAATGAAGACTTTGGATATAATGGTCAGGTAGGAAGGAATGACACTAAATTCATGAAAAGAGAAACATGTGTAAAGAATGAAACTCCTAGGATGAATTATTGTAGTCATTGTGGAAGATCTGGATATACAACAACTAGGTTTTAGAACCTGCATTCTTGTGAAATTTGTGGAGGTAATAACCACTCTTAGAGAAATTATTGGCATAAATATGAAAGGATAAATAAAATATATATGAATTATGGATGGATAGATGCATCAAAATGGGATCAAATGAAAGGAATTTTGGATGAATTATGTAAAAGAAGTTTTTATTCTCATAAAAGAGCAAAGATAATATGGAGTTTATTGGTTGACAAAAACCACAATTTATCAAGTGTAAATTTTCCCATGGAGAAACGTAATCTTGGAATTCTTTAGATACATGAATTATATATCAACATATGATCTAAGCTATGCTTAAAAAATTAGAATATATGGTTGACACAAAAGCTATGATTTAGAGGTAATATCCCAAAGGTGATGACCTAAAGATAAGACCTAAAGGTTGACCCAAAGGCAACCTAGAGGTGACCCAAAAGTGATGAACCAAATGCAAACTTAGAGGTAGATCCAAAGGTATACCTAGTGGAGATTATATAGAGTTAGATCCATATTTTGGTCTAAGTGTTCATATATTTTATGTGGAAGGTTGTGACTACTTGTGTATTTTCTATCCTAGCTTACATAGGGAATCATTTGATTTACAACCTTGTATGATTGGGATCATTTTCAATTTTATTTTCATGTTATTTCATGTGTTTACTAATCCCATTGAAATGTATAATGGGATTTGCAATCTCTTGGTACATTACCACCCATAGCTTATGCTAGCTAGGCTAGATAGATTTTTATTTCTACAATTTCATTTCTAGTCATTTACTGATTTCCTCATTTTTATTTTCCTTGGCAAGGTACTCGATAAAATAGGCTTGCATAAAAAGGAAGAAGAAAAAAAATATTGCATCAAGTCAAGGATTCAACCTTGGTAAAAAATACTAGAGGTCATTTGAATGATTTTCCTCCCACTCTCCCTAGACTTTCTAGGATTGTCTCCCAAAGCAAGGTGCAAGGCATTGGTTGCACCCACTCAAAAGAGAGGAAATTGCAACCATGGGGGTTCATAGTGTTCAAGGTGTAAGGGTTATTTCAAACCCCCAATAATTAAAACTAGCATGCATAATGGGACCTAAACTGCAAAAACATATCCCCTAATTATAAGTCATACTGAGGTTCTAATGAAGGCCTTGATCATCAACTTGTTAAAGCACCAAAAAATTCACTTGGTGACTCTTTTGTAATATAATACCCCAAATAAATCACCATTACAAGATGATGTTATGGTGGTAAAATTTATCTTGTCAATAAAAGTACACCACCTAATGAATCTTCTAGAGAAAAAGTGCCTGAAGAAATCACCTATCAAATAACTGGCCAAGGTTACGATGGGAACCTTTGTCTAGTAAAAAATTTACCACCTAGAAAACTTGTTGTATAAAGTAAAAAGGATGAACCCAACTAGGGAGGTGGGATGCAATGCTTTTGTTTCATGAGCTCAAGGCCCATTACAAAATCAACTACAATAGCAAACCCTTAATTGCTTTTTCCTCCTATCAATCTTGGCTACAAGTGAGAGAATCACTGGTAGAACATGGCTGCCCTAATCAATATAAACCAAAGAAGGATCCTAACTTGGGATAATGGAGGTCCCTTATATCTATCAATATTGCAAACCACTTGGATAAAATTTCTTACCTTCACCTTAAAATCCTTGTCATATTTCATCAGAGAGGATGCAACGACTCCAACTAAGCATCTCTAACACATGGTCAATTTGTAAGCTCTCTACAACATTGGAAAAAAAATATGTGCTTAGGATTTTGGTGGCCTCCTTTAGAGGAAAAGTAAGAGAGTGGTATCTTATTTTCCTCTAACTCCATCATTGACTAGGATTAGCTTTCAAATCAACTCATTGACCAATTTAAGGAGAAGTCAAACATAGTATCATTGTTAGAACATATGAAAACCATAAAAGGGCCCCTATGGAAGCCATGGAAAACTTCAATTATAGATTCCAAAAGCCTTGGTATTAAATCTCCAAAAAATATAGCCCATACCAGGTATGAATTTAATATGCTATCTTAAGACAATCAATTTTGAAATAGCCATTATGGTAACGACTAGGGGATATAATTCATTACTAGTAGCCTATGGGATAGCCACTCAAGCTAAGAGATATCTCATTTAGATTGGGAGGTTATCCCCTAGACCTCCTATGCCTCTCTTCCTAGATGTTCAACCACTGTATCAACCTCCTCTGACCATACAACCCACCACCTTCTAACCAACCACGTTTTTGGTCAAGCCCCTATGCTAACATCGCCATATACTACTATCACTACCTTCTTGGCCTCTCAATCCACAAAAATAGAAAGGATGCAAAATGCTATGAGGTATCCAAGGATACTGACCTCCACCAAATGGATATCAAAGATATATTTATCTGCTCAATAGAGATTCTGGTCCATCCCAACATCCTGAAAAGAAAATAGTACTCGTCCTCATCCCTATGCAATCAATTTCCTCAAATATGGTAAGGGACATGGTCCCTACTCAAAATAATTATATATAAGATTCATATGACTAGCTATATTACTACCTGATCCCTATTATCTATACTATGGGATTCTCCAATAGGTGACATGTAGAATGCCTCAATATATGTATCAGAATGATGCTATCCGAGCACAATTTCCAACTACTTAGAGCTTACCATTGAAGGTTCCTTTAGTTTTGAAATTGAAACACTAGAACAAAGTTTAGTAAAATGAGACGAGGGAGAAATCTACACCATCCTAGGATAGACAAGCACTCCACTAGACAACCAGGCTCAATTTTAGTCTGGTTTTATCATTAGAAGCAAGAGAAGAGCAGTGGAGAAGGCTCAAAGGTAGCAAGAAATGATACCTAAATTTAGAATACTAGATACCAATCAATCCCAAGGGTTAAATCAAAGCCATCCAACACCACCAACACCAAATAAATTGATGTAAAGATAGCTCATATCGGGTTTTTTCTAGGCACCCAATTTTAGCATCAAGAGATCCAAGCCATAGTGGATCCTGAGCAACCTGTCGAAGACCCATCTATTAGAATATTTTTATGTGGTTGCATTTAATAAGGTTTATGATTCTTGTGCCACTATGGTACATCCTCACCATACTAGAAAAATAAGAAAAAATAAAATGCTCTGGAAGAACAAGGGGTCACTAGAGAATCAAAAAAATAGAATTTTTCATAGAATGGTGACCTCCCTCTTTAGAAGCTAGAAGGGGAAATTTTGACCTCTATAGAACGTGGTCGATCTATGGGGGCTACCTTGGAGCATGCCTTCCAAGTAAAGATAAAATAATTAGGACCTATAACTCGAGAAATGTGAAGCTCCTCTAATGAGATGAAAAGGAAGGTGAATAAAAGGATGACCAAATCATGGGACCCAAGCTAGAGTTATGATATAAGACTAATAGATATTGGCACCTACATTATACAATATGAGGAACCAATCCTACCAAAAATAACCATTGTAGAAGAAGAACTAATCAGGCTCTAGAAGAAATACTTTAATGGGTCTAGACAAAGATCTAGAGCAGGGGTAGGCACATATCTTGTATCACCTAGGGGAATAAAAATACTACAAGACTTTCAACTACAATTAAATTTCTCAGATAATATGGATGAATATTAAGTGCTAGTGCATGGCCTCTTGCTAGCTTCTAAAAGGGGGATTAAAGAGCTGCACATATGTAGAGATATTGAACTCATTGTTAAATAGGTTAGATCCTAATGTACCACTAAGAATAGACTAATGAAGTCATGTTGAAACTAAGTCTAGGATCTATTAAAGGCTTATGAGGCAACCAATATAATGATGATCCCCCAAAATTTGAAATGAAGATGATAATCATATGGATGCCATAGGATCCTAGTTCGACCCCTCAAAAGGCCTATTGAACAACCATCAATGTATCAAGGTCATCATCAGACCAACCATCCCAGACAATGACCTCTTATAGAAATTTTTTGATAATGACAAACACATTATCAGACTCATACAACAAGAGGTAAATTTTACCAAAAAATGAGCACCAAAGATATCTAAATCTTATGAGGACCAAATTATCCATCTCAACAGCAACAATATACCCAAGGGTATTATGAATCTAGAATATCTTTTTAATATTGATGACCATTTTAAAGGTGAGAAATGTGTCACTGTAGGCAAAGGTGATTACCAAGAAGTAGAAAATGAGGTTGGAAAGGTCCTATAGATAGAAAAAATTGCTACTTGGTATGAAAGGAAGAATTTGACTAACTTTTATAAAAAATACATCAGGGTGATGGCCTAGAGCTATGAAGACCTAAATGGATACAACAAGAGCATAATTCAACATGCCATAGAGCTCAAACCAGACATTACGACTATAAGGTAGAAGTAGAGGTCCATGAAACCCAATATAGAACCACTCATGAAGCAATAACTCAAGCTTAGAGAAGCAAAAACCATATATCCACTTAAGCATACCATTTGGGTGTCCAATTTAGTCTTGGTTAGGAAAGGAACAAGGAGATCTTGTTATGTGTTGACTTTATAGATATTAATTAGGATTTGCTTAAAGATAATTACCCATTACCCTCCATGGACTAGATTTTGAAAACAATAGCAAGATAAAAAGGGTTCTCACTTCTATATGGATTAACTGGATATAACCAGGTCTAAGTGAAGGATGAATACCATCACAAGATTATATTTACCACCAAGTAGGGTACTTTTTCTTATCAACAAATTCCTTTTGTCCTATAAAATGCCAGGGCAACATTTCAAAGGGCTATGGACATCACTTTCCATGATCTACTCAATAGAATCACCCTTGTATACCATAACGACCTCATAATATTATCCAAAAGAAAGGAATACCATTTGGAGCACCTGGAAAAGGTATTCAAGCACTACCAAGAATTTAGGATGTTTTAAACCCAAAGAAATGTAATTTTTGTGCCCCACAAGGAAATCTCCTAGGACATGTGGTATCCAAGGAAGTAAGAGTTATATATCTTGATAGAATAAAAGTTATTCTAGGGCTATCATTTCCGCAATACAAGAAAGGCATCCAATATTTCCTTGGACATATTAATTTCATCTAGATATTCATACCCAAATTTGCCTCCATTGTTAGGCCCATCATCAATATGTTGAAAAAGGGCAATATTTACAATGGATACAAGAAGGGAATCAATCCTTTAGAAGAATCAAACAAGCTATTATGGAAGCTTTGGTGTTGGGTAACCCAGATTTTGATCAATATTTATTTTTCTATACCTATGGGGAGGGTCTAACATTGCAACAATACTTACTTAGAAGTATGGTTAGGGTCCCATCACATTTTTTAGCCAGACCTAAAATATTATGAAGAGTGTTATAGTTTTGTTGATAGATAGGTGTATGCTCTAATCTAAAGCTTAAATAATTTTAGGCATTTAATCTCAAGTAGTAAAGTAATAGCTAGTTTCATCCATACAAGCATCAAGGATTACATTATGAATAGGGAAATCAACAAAAGAGAGTAGGATGAGTCACCCACATCCTTGAGTATGATATTAAAATCAAGACAACCAAGCTAATTAGGGGTAGAGCACTATCCCAAAGGTTGTCTCAAGATATCAAATAATCAAAAGGAGGAGAAGAAGAATGCTTTATTATTTCTAAGCAAGGAAAATACTAGATTCAAGACCATGTCAACTACATGTGGTACAATTGATACCTGCTAAATATAAGTCATATCCAAAGAAGGGTATATAGGAAACAAAAAACACACTACAACCTCATCAAAAAAGTATTATTTCATATAAATTTTGATAGGACTCTCCTAAGGTATGTAGAGACTAGATGAATAACCTTGCTGCTACAAGAATTTCATGAAGGATTCTTTGGAGGACACTATTAAACACATACTATAATAGTAAATATAGTGAGAGCTAGTTATTAATAGCCCACCATGTTTAATTATGCACACAAATGGGTGCAAAAATGTGACAAATATAAATTCTTCATTGGAAGGAATCAAAATGCATCACTACCTCTCAAGCCTATTACAACTTATGAGCCTTTTTCACAATAGGAACTTGACTTTATAGGAGCAATTAATCCACCCTATAGTAAATGGCATTGATGGATATTGACCACTATTGATTACTTCACAATATGGGTGGATGCCATCCTAGTTAAATAGACTATGGGAGGGATCATCGTGGATGTTTTGGAAAATATAGTCACTTGGTTTGGGTATCGTATACTATTATAATTGACAATACACTATCCTTTGTTGAAACTGAGGTAAGCCATTTTGCTCTTAAATATGATATTTACATGTAGACCTCTTCCAATTATTACCCCCAGGTAAATATTAGAGATTGATGTTGACTAAGAAAAATATAAAATCAAAATTTCTCCCATAAATTTAAAAAATCCCAAAAGTTTCTATAGACCTTGAAGAGTCACTATGACTGTTGGACTTCCTAGAATGTGAAATGAAGTGTTGTAACATAATTTTATCTCTTGTAAATGTAAAATAGATTATTATATATATAGGATATTGTGGAAAAATATTTGTAATACTTCTTAGTTCATTTGGAATGCAAAACAACATTCTATTCCATTCATTTTGTGAAATACATGCTTGTTGTCCTTGATTTTTTAAAACCCGCAATAAACTTTAAAAGATCATAAGTTTTGTTTTGCAACTCTATTTTGTACATGTGATACACCAATGGAAAGGTCCTTTTATGTATAATTAACACCAAAAAATTTATTAAATTTTGAGTGGTTTTGGTTCTTTAAATTTTTATTGTTGTGCACTACTACAAAAATTGTTGCATTTTTTGTGCTTTTCGTTTTTGTGTTAAATACTTCATTTAAAATCAGAGCTTGGTTGTATTTTGGGTTTGAGTGAACTTGGGTTCATGGTAAGTCTAACATTTGATCAAGTTATTGGACAAGTTCATTGAAGAAAAACTTCATTTATTGCTACTTGAGTCTAATGGCCAACTTCAACAACTCATTACCCATTCCAAAATTTAATGGGCAAGATTATGATTATTGGAGCATTAATATGAGAACATTGTTAATCATAAAATATATTTTAGAGGTAGTGGAGAGTGGTTATAAAAAAAAACTTGATTGGAACACATTACAAAGAAATTATAGGACAACAAAAAGAGAAATAAAGAAGAAGAATTCATTAGCCCTCTACCATATCCAGTCTGATATTGAAAAGAGTTTATTTCCATGTATTGTTGCTGCTACATTAGCGAAGGAGGCTTGAAAGCATCTTCAAGAGTCTTACCAATAAAGTGACCAAGTGAGAATGGTAAATTTGTAGGCCATGAATAAAGAGTGATAATCTACAAATGAAAGACATTGAAAGTGTGTGTGATTATTGTGTTAGAGTAAAGGATGTGGTGAACAAGATGGCCACCCTTGGAGAGACATTGAATAAAGAGTAGTTGTAAAGAAGGTATTGAGATATATTACCCCTAAATGGAATCATGTTGTAATAATTGTTTAGGAGAGTAAATATTTGTGTACACTTGAATTTGATTGTCTAGTTGGTTCTCTTATGTCACATGAGGAAAGACTAAGAGAAACCAATAAAGAAAATGAGGAGAATGATTTTAATTCTAAATTAAAAATTTCTAATAATGATGAAGTTGGTCCAAGCACAAGTAAACAAGCACATGGAAGAGGAATAAATCATAATTACTCAAGAGGTAGAGAAGGAAGAAGAAGAGGAGTTGTTGATGCTGGAAGAGGACATGGAAGGGTTGATAAAAAAAATTAAATGCTACAATTATCATAAATTGGGCCACATTGCATGATATTGTAGAGTGAACATCACAAATGGAGATAGAAGAGCTCACTATGTATGTGAGGATGAAGTTACACAAAGTAATTTAATTTATTACTAGTGACATGGCTGAAAAAACTATTTAAGAATTTTGGTATCTGCATTCTAGTTGTTCTAACCACATGACTAGAAAGAAAGAGTTGTTTGCTGATGTGAATAATAATTTCAATACCAAGATCATCCTTGGGAACAATAATTATTTGGATGTGGCTACCAAAGTCACCATGGAGGTTGGCATTAAAGAAGGTACAAAGAAAATTCATTATATCTATATGCTCCCAATTTGAAGAATAATTTGTTGAGTGTTGGACAACTTGTAGAAAAAACTATAAAGTTGTGTTTGATAACAATGAATGTATCATTTATGATAATAATAATAGGAACTGTATGATCACCATATTTCCTATGACAAATAATTGGATGTTTCCTTTGAATTTTAGATGAAAATAGAGTATGCACATGGCACATATGGCACTTGAAGATAAGAATTGGCTTTTGCACCTCATATTTGGACACTTTAATTATAAAATTCTAGAATTTGTATCTTCAAGATATGGTAAATAGACTACCTAAGGTTGGAGAGCACAAGGGTGTGTGTGAAGCATGTGTGATTAGAAAGCAAGCAAGCAAGGAGTTTCCAAAAGGAAAAGCATGGCGAGCCTTATACCCACTCCAACTTGTACATTTTGATATTTGTGGACCTATGCAGACATAAAGTTTGGGTAAGTATTAATATTTAATCACATTCATTGATGATTTTTCAAGGAAGTGTTGGGTGTATTTTTTGAAACATAAGGATGAAGCTTTTGGCATGTTCAAGATTTTTAAAGCATTGGTTGACTATGAAAATGGATATAAAGTAAAGTGTTTGAGAACTAACAATGGAGGAATTTTTTTTTCAAATGAGTTCAATGATTTTTGTAAACAATATGACATCAACATGCAACTCACTGTTGCCTATACACCACAACAAAATGGGGTAACTGAGAGAAAAAATAGAACCATTGTATAAATGACAAAAAGCATGTTGAAGATAAAAGGTTTGAATAATTATTATTGGTCTTATGCAATTAATGTAGATAGTGGTGAGTACCTTCTTGAGATGAGGGAATGGTAAGTTTAGAGGAGGGAGGAATGATAAACTTGAATGGTAAATATAGTGCTAAATTGTGTTGTATATTACCTAGATGAATATTTCAATCTGCTTAGATGGCTAATTGTTATGCCTAATTAGCCTTGGATGGATACTAGCAATAGTCACCAATGACTAATCAATGAATGATTGGAGATGGGTTAGCCAAATGACTCAGGCATGACAAATATGATATTTACAGATAGGTCTAGACCGACGACGGATACCCTTTATGGATAGGTATTATATGGTTTACACCTGATAAATAGGTCTAGATAGATTACATCTTATGGATAGGTCTAGACAGATTACACCTGATGGATAGGTATATATGTATTGCACCTAATGGATAGGTGAAGACTTTAGTTGGATAAGCCAAACATATGGATTATGTTGAATAAGCCAAATAGATGGCTTATGTCGGCTTCCCTTCATTAATATATGCAATATATTTCCTACAAATATTGGATCTTATCTTGGGCAAGTATCCCTACAAACTTGCATAACATATACAACATAGGCTTGATACACAACTACTCCATAGCATTCATCACAAAGTTAACTACAACACAGTATGATATCGTCTCTACATAATAACTCTGCACAATAATAGATCATTTCTTATTCATGTATGTATGTTTTTATAAAATGAAGGGGATCTATATATAGGGTGGCCCTGGTGGTTATGGAAACCACCTGGCTTCCAACGTCCCCAACCATATGCTTATTACAACACTAAATAATCTACCCAGAGCTAATCAATCATCAACTTAACTAATAAATTTATGATGATGGATTTGCACAATGTAGCATTACATTAATTGTCACTAATTAGTTTGTAACCAAAATATGATGTTTGACTATGCGTAAATCAAAACATATTATAAAACATTTGATCAATTGTTTGTGACTCCAAAACATGATGTAGATGTTTTATCAAGCACTTCTAACTTTCATTTCTTGTTAGAATTGTTGTCTACATCTATCCTAACTTTTGAAGTAGTCGATGTCCTCAATGAATTCCTGCATTATCATGTGGTATTTTCACCATCCTTTAGCTCAGCATTCTAGAGTCCTTCCAATTATTACACTCGAAGCTTGAAGGCTTCTTATTAATAACAACTCTCTTGGTATAATTGAAATACTTGTCCCATTCAAATCTCGTATTATTGGCCTTATCTTCCATTTCTTGGAGTTTTGAAAACAACTTTGATTCATGCTGGATAAATAATTCCTTCATTTATTGTGGTTTTAAGGTTGAGGAAGATGGTTTCCTCTATTCTATCTCCTCCTTGAGTTTTGCTTCATGTTTCTATGATTGAAGCAGTTTGATGCACAATACCTCCAATTCATTATACTAGGTATCCTCACTCTAACGTTTTTGGACCACTAATTCTATATTTTATTGTAGAAGCAATTCCTTAGAAAAATTTTATTGCAACATTTCTTCCTCCAAGGTCACAATCACTTGCTCCCTCTCACTCAATTGAATATGAAGATTCAAGAGTTCCTATTGTTGTTGTTTCTCCTTAATTTATCATAGGAAATATTCTAATTATATAATATATTTTACCAATTGTTGTTCTTTATCCTATAGTTGTACCTTCATCATCTATAGGTCTTTGTAAATATTCTATCTTTTTAGATTCAACTCCTTGATCCCCTCAGCTAGCTATCACAACAAGTGTGCTATGAAGTTAATCTAACTATACATCGATAGTAATTTTAGTACCAACTCCACCTATGGCCTTTGTTTTATGGTATGTTTGGAAGGAGGATTAGTACATAGTTTGAGAACATACACCTATTTTGGCTCAAAATAAAGGGTAGGTGTCTTATCTAGAAATTTCTTTAATCCCTTCATAGTCTTCAAATACTCGATAGGTAGAGTTCACAACTATTCTTGGTAAATGCTAGAAATTTTTGCTTTCTAGCCTCTCTTTCTAGCCCATTTAACCAACTTGTTCAGATATTCTTCTACCATTAACTATCATTTCTTCCATTTCCCCACACAACCAACATTAAATTACAGTCACAACCTATCCATCACATGGGTTAACTTTGTAAAACACACTACCGCTTGTTGGTCAATATGGACACCCATATTTTGTGGATCTAAAAATCTAGGTAGTTATAGTAATATGTGTTTGGACTAGTGGTCCTTAGTTTCCTCCTCTTCATTGGTTTTGAGAGGCTCCTTTGTTTTTCCAAAAATTTCAATGGAATTCTTAGCCACTTTTCCTTTTGTGATCATTGGTTGTTCTATCAATATCTATGATTGGCTACTTTATCTTACTGCCATTACATCTTGTTGAGGCACTTCAGTGTTGTTATGGGTTCTTTCCATGCAAGGTTCTTGTCTCGTGCTTTGGAGACACTTCCTCTTCCACTAAAATAGGATGTTGCTATGTTCCTTCTAGTAGGATTTTAGTGGCTTTTACAATGAGTGGTAGGTCTTTATTTGTCATTCCTACTTCTTCTTCCTTTGTGATACCTATGTTAATAGACTGGTCTATCACCTTTTCTTCTACAGTTGTGAGCATAACCTCAAATTAGAATGCCCATAGACTTTCTATAAAATAAGTACTCACAAAAAAGTATTTTGAGGGTACTTCAGGTAATTCTAAACAATCATGAAATTACACTTTTGCTAGGAATTTTATAGGCCCCACATATACAACAATAATGGGTCCTAATGGTACATCTTTGAGAACAACAAGTATTATAAAATATACCTCTTTAGTTTCAATACCTTTAGTCTGTGACCTATTTCATGCTTTCCACCATTGTTGCTCGATTTCACAAGCCACTAATAGACTTCAAGCTATATTTTTTGTTGTTATTCCTTCCACTAATTTTGATGATGGTGATGGTGATGGTGGCTGAAATTTCATCCTCTTCCTTGCTAAAGGTGTAATTGCCTTTCCTAGTGGTTTAGTTTCTTGTCTTGGTGGTCCCATATCTCATGCTTAGGGTGCATCCTCCTCCCCTTATGATTCCTTCATAGGTCCCTCCTCAAGTGAATTTTTGCTAAATCATTGCTTAAATCATTGCTTTTTGATTGGGTGGACTTCTTTACTTGGGGTTTAGTATTGATCCATCACAAAATTGATGGTTCTAAAGGGGGAAATTCCTTGGGAAGGTCCATTCTTGGAATCTATATTCCTACTCTATGCATTGCATCCAAAAATATACCTATTGCATGGAAGACCATTGAGAAGTTTTTGGTGGTCCTCATCAAAATAATTTTGAGATGAACTTCTAAGTAAGCTTCCCAATCGTAGGAAACTCCATTCTCAATGCCTTTTAGGTATGGAATCAGCAAAATTGGAAAATTTGATATTGTTGTTCTCTTGGAAGCCTGGCCATCAACACATTTATAATGCACTGCAATCTGATATTTGACAACTAAGTCTACTTGACTCCTCAACTATCATGTGCTAATAGAGCTTCAATCTCTTCCTCCTTCAATGTGGTGATACTCTAAATTAACTATGGGGTATTTTTGGGATCCATGCTTTGTTAAGGATAGGTTTTCCACCTTTTGGCAATCCAAAAGTTTTCCTAAATTATCTAGCTAAAAAATCCACTTCTATGGTCTTGTCTTCCACTTGTACCTTACTGATATTCTTCACCATATCATATGTCAACAACATTTGTATCAGGTACTTAAAGAAATATTTATCAAAATTATGGATCTACAAAATAAAATGAACCCTAGCCTCCTTGATATTCTGATGATGTCTACTCCCACCATTACCGATAAAAATCCCATGTGGCATGAGTCCATGTGATTTCTCTAATGGGTATCTGATCTTGTTGTCCCTAAGTCTATCCTTGCTCAGGTTTTTGTACTTGTCCATGCATCACCCCTCTAGTATAGGAATTCTCATGGTGATGGCAAAGTTACTTCTCTACCACTAACTTAGATAACTATTCCTTTCTTGAGTTTTCCCTTGTTCTCCCCCCTCTTGATCATTCAGTATTATTGATCTTGATCTACCTTGAATTATTGACTCATCCTCCAATGGTGACAACAATCATCCTTTTCAATGAGACAACCTTGATTGATCCTCTCCTCAAGATAGCTATAGGCAATATGGCTCCTTATTGTATATAGTTTAGTTGACTTCCCCTCAAATGGATCTAATGGCTACAATCTTGATGACTTCTTCCTAAGATGATTGGATTCCAGATGGATTCACTTTAGACGACTCTAAAGGTTGTAGTCCTAACAACTTCTTTCTTAGATAACTATAGTCTAGATGTATTCCCTTTAAATAGCTCTGATGACTTCTTCCTTAGATAACTTCAATCTAGATAGATTCACCTAGCCAACTGACTGATGGGATCATCTTATAATATGATTGAAGGATCTAGAAATTCAATATTTCTTATAGTCTAGAGATGTTAGTTGGTATGCACTTCATCAACTAGGTTTGACTTTGAATTTTGGATTAGAAGAACCTTGCAAATGCATTGTGTTCCATGAAATTTCCATGAAGTCTTATAGATTTGTTGATTGAATGCAATTCTTTGACTTCATCTTACTTACAATATGATGATGCATAGGTTGTTACTACTCTTAATCTCTAACTATGGCTTCCTCCTTATGAATACCTCATGTTGTAATGCAACAATGAGTGCTCTCCTCTCTAGATATCTAATTTATAGCCTCCTCCTCTAGTCGTTATCACCATGCAATTGCTCTATAACTACCACTTCTCGTCCTGACTATTGCATATATGCCACCTCACCACATTTACATGCGATTGTCACCCCTTGCTTATTTTATATTTTTATAATTTTTTTAAGTTTCTTCTCTCATCGACTTCTCATGAAGCGCATGGCAGTGCCAACATGGATTTATAGTATTTTCAATGATATTTCCTCTTGTGGATGAATAAGTCCCTTGACTACTAAATTCATCATTGCCATACATAGATTCAGTTTTTTGATCATTCCAATAATTTCCTCAACTTTGGAGGGTTTCCAACTATGGTTGTTCCTCCCTCTTGACAATCCCAATACTTACAATACACTAGTGTGATCTATCTCAAACTTTTGAATGGCTTATTATTTATGGATAGGTTCCCTATATAACATCATCTTGATCGATCCTATCAGTTTGTACCTCTTTGTGGTTGATTTCATTAGCCCTATTACCCCCTTAAATCATTTTTCTATATCTATCATCATCAAGATGGCTTAGTTCTATTTTGCCATCTATAGGATAGATTCTATCATTTTTATGATTGTTGTCATTATCATAATGGATTCTACCATCTCCTTAGTTGATGCTATCAGTACTACCATACTCAGGATGGATTCTACCACCTTCATGATTGATTCGATCAGTCCTGTCATCCTCATGATGGATTATTATAATATCATAAATGTAGCAAAAATTAATCTTGTTTTGCATCTAAAGACTATTTATCCTTCCATATAGATGGTGGTTTCCTTACCTTTTATCATTATGATGAATTCTTTGTGTGGCTTATCCTCTACCTTGAAGTCTACCCCCGTACTTTCTGTTATTTGCTCTTTCTTAGCATCTTAGATTATGAGTTGTATTTCTTGAAGGTGCTTGATCCCTATTTCTGAATCTATGTCTGTCTTGAACCTTCTTGAATCATCCTCTCCCTCTTTCTAGTTAAACCTATCCTATGTTGGGATATTGTAATTCTATTTGCCTAAGATTTGGCCAATCCCTCGGTTGCTCGTGATGACATTTTAGATTTTTATGAGCTCATTGATAAACTTCCTGGGTTACCCAAGTTTCCTCTATTTCTAGTATGGTAAATTATTTCTTCTCTAGTGCTTGGTTTTGCATGATCTTGGGTTTTAGGCATAAATTTCCTTAGAATCCTCAATTTTCTATCTACTCTTATCAATATTCTTCTTCACCTCACTTATTCAAACCATCTCTGAGGTGCACATTGAGATAAGGCATCCCTATACTAGTTTGAGAAGGTAAAATCTATGCTTGAATTATTCCCTTATCCTATAGTATTCATTGGTCAATTTGATGTTTCCTGAACCCTTCTTTGCAATCATCTCACTTCTTTGCCTTCAAGATTGATACATAGCAAATTGATACTTTGCTATCTCCTCATGTTCTTATGACCTTCTGATTGACTCATCTTCACTACTTGAATGATTTCCCATTCTTCCTTCCTCTTCCTCCTGAGGCATTAGTGGTTCATCATTTTCAATCACTTTGACCATTTCAAGGAATCAAACCCTTTCTTTCCAACTTTAGATTTCATACCTTTGTCTTGTTCGTTCTAAATTGGGACTAGGGTAGGGTGTAATAGGGTCCCTAGGAAGATTTTTGTCACTTCTTTATTCTTCCAACCATCCTCCAATCCTAGGCTATTTGGGTACTTCTCTAACATCCCTCCATAAAATGGTAGTTGTTTGTTCCTTTCTTTCCTGATGTCCTGTATTATCGACAAGACTTTGTTGTGGTTACCTTATCCTATCTTGTTCTGGTGGTATTATAATTTGTTGTCTTTAGGAACATATGATTAGTGGTGAAGTAGTACTCAAAGATTATTTAGTATTCAAAAGCATCCTTGATGTTGTTGAAGATGAACTATTAGAGTCCAAGGAAAATAGGTTGCTTTTTGAAGGTACTTCCTCATTGCCTTCTATGCTTCCCCTTAACTCCCCTTGTTGCCTCTCTAGTTGTTGTTCAAATTCATCCAATTTGGCTCTTCGTACTTCTTCCCGTTCCTACATTCATTGCATGGTTTTGTCCAACTCTTGAACCACTTGTTCTCTCAATTACACATTATGCATCCTTAATATTTCATATTCCTCCTGCAACCTATGTGTTTCCCTAATCATTTATTGTAGAACTCTTGATTCCTCATTTCCCTCTTCTTCCACTTTTGGTTCTTGCTCTTGCAATGTAATATTTGTGAGGGTTTGAAGTTATTCTTCTCCTTCATTGCTTGATAATATAACATAAACTTGTAACTACCTTTGTTCTCCTTCTTGAGGTTCCAACTCTCTCCTTGATTACAGGTTATGTTTCTACTCTGAACAACCACTCTAGGTTTGTTTGTTCTTCTTATCTAAAAATCCCACTGAGTTCTCTATGTTTGTAGAATTGTATCCTTGGTTGTGATTCTTCCATAATTATTCCAAAATTTTCTCTTGATGTTTCTAAGTTGATCACATTAAATTGTACCTATTCTTTGTATACTTTCAACTTAGAACCATTTAAAGTTTTAGAGCAAACTTTACCATTCAATTTATTTAATTGGACAACCCCATTGTCTAGTACTTCTTCCACTTGGAAGGGTCCAAGCCATAATATTTTTAACTTTTCTAGCTTGATTTCTCTTTTTCCATTGTATTTGAGCACTAAATTACTGGTCTTCAAATCCATCTTCCTAATATGCTTATCATGCTAGTACTTGTGTCTTTGTTGAGCAATCTATGTCATCCATTGTACCATCAACCTCTTTTCTCCTAATTATACTAGTGTTGTGAGTCTCTCTTCCATGCTCTCTTTGTTATTTAGGCAGTGCTCTACTGCTATTATTAAACTTGGTACCAAAAACTCAACTGGTACCACTACCTCATGCCCATATATTAACTAAAATATTGTATGGTTTGTGGTTGGTTTGAAGGTGGTCTTGTACATCCACAGAACTACTGGTAAGCACTCCTTCCAATCGATGCCTTCTATGCTACATGTTTTATACATAATTAAAACCAAGACCTTATTTGTTGCCTCTGCTTACCCATTTTTCCTGGGGTAATATGGGTTTGACAAAGAGTGAAATATCTTGAATTCCTTTGTCAAATTTTGAATAATTTCATTAATGAAATGGCCTTCTCGATTGCTTGTCAATTGAAGAGGAACTCCAAATTGTGTGATAAACTTCTCATACAAAAATTGAGCATTGCTCCTTGCAGATTTATTAGATAAGGTTCTTTCTTCTACCCATTTTGTTAAGTATTATGTTGCTACTACAATGTATCAACATTTTCTCCTATGGTTGGTTTGTAATGGTCCCACAAAATCTAAAATCCATATTTAAAAGAGTTTTTAAGGTTGCAACATGTGTAATGGCATGAAGCCTCTTCTTAACAATTTTCCTATTCTTTGACACGTATCACATGCCTTGACACTCCTTGGAATTGTGATAAAGGGTAGGCCACCATAGCCCTACCAACAAAACCTTATTAGTTATGTCTAGGCTCATATGATCTGCTTCGAGTTCCTTGTATGCCTCCTTTAGTGTATATTGTACTTCATATTCCATGAAACATCTTTCTAGAATGTGGTCTTCCCCTATTTTATATAACAAACCTATAATCAATGTGAAAATTGTTGATTTTGTAATAATATTTCTTTGATCAGATACCATCATCTCTTTTGGTAGCTCTCCTAGTGATAAGTACTCCCTGATATTTTTGTACCATGCAGGTACTGCACTTATCATGAATAACTATGTTTTATGGAATTCATCTTGGATTCCTCCTTCTACAAGTTCTCCTAAGAGAATCCTTGATAGCTAATCCACTATCACATGCTTCTTCCCTGGTCTCACTACCACCCAAAACATGAATTCTTGCAGAGTGATGAGCCATCTACTTACTTATCCATAAATTATTGATTTATTGATAAGATACAATAGTGCATAGTGATCTACATAAAAAGCAAATATGTTAGCTAACAAATAGTACCTATACTTCTACATACACCATTCCCAATGTTTTTTATTCTATTGTACTATAGTTCCTTTTTACTCTATACAATAACCAACTCACAAAATATATGGGTTGGTTTAGTTCAAACTGGCCTTCTTGAGCTATTGCACAACCAATTACAAAATTTAAGGTATCCTCGTGAACATGGAATTATTTTTTCTAGTTTGGATAAACTATGATATGCACCTTCACAAAATACACCTTCAAACCCTCAAAAACCTCTTGGTGTTCCTATACCCATTTGAAAGGAATATTTTTGCATGTAAGAGCATCTTGTGGATGAGATATTTCTACATAGTTTTTGATAAACCTCCTATAATAACCAATTATTACTAAGAAGGTATTCAGAAAACTTACATCAAGCAACTCTTCCATAAACAATATCACTCGCATTTTTTTTGAGTCTGGATTCAAATATTCCTGACATACAATATGTCCTAACAAATTCCACTATGGTACCATTAATATGCACTTGTTTGGATTTAATGATATTCAATATTTCCTACAAAAGCTCATACATTCCTCAAATGCCTTCAAATGCTCCTCTATCTTATCATATAGGGGCCAATAATCTAGAAAGACCTTGAAGTTAACTGTGGATATTTTATCAAATGTGTATAATATAATTCTTTGAAAAGTAGTTGGTGCATTACATAATTTAAATAGCATGTGGTTATAAGCATATATTCTATTTCTACTATAAAATTGATTTTCAGCTTATCTTCCTCTACAATGCTTATTTGGTTATAACCTAAGAATCCATCTAAAAATGAATAAACCTTGTGACCAACTACCTCCTTCAAAATGGAATTTGTGAAGGGGATTGGGAAGGGATATTTTATAGATATGATATTAAGGGTCTAGAAATCCACATAAATCTAGATTTTATTTGCCTCTCTCTTCAAGGTAATCACAATCGGTGACACCCATTCGCTAGTCATAACTTTGAATATTATGCGTGCATCCAACATTTTCTTAATTTTGGCATTCACCAAGATTGAGTATTTTGGATTCATTATGTATGGTCACATTCTTACTAGTTGTGTGTCTTTGATTAAAGGAATCTTATGCAAAAATAACTATAGTGGTACTGCCTTCAGATACTTACATGTCCAATCAAATACATCCTTATACTCTATAAAAATATTGAATGTTGTTGCTTTTAGTATAGGGTCCCAATAATCTTCATACTTAATTATTTTCTCTTCACCTTCTTCTTCAAGATTAAGTTGAACCATTCTTGGTCTTTCATACTTAATAGAATCAGTTCTTCTACCACTTTCAAGATATCAATAAGATGGGTTGGCTTATCCTCAATTACTACATCTCCCATCATATATTCCACGAAGTTCTTTGGAAATATCTACCTTTTCTTTTCTTGGTCCTTATCTACTATTGATTTATTTTTATTGCTTTCTCCTCTCTTGGGCTCTTTGTTTTCATTCTCTTGAATTTTATCTTCTGCATTCATGCATAAACACTATGAATAAAACACTTCATAATCCTCCATCTACTGGTGGAGTAAGCATTTATCCTCATCATTTTTATCTTCAGTACATTCTTATAGTTGCAATACTCATTCATTTGGTTCATACCCTATTTCACTATCAAATGAGGAACTATTTAATTAATTTGAAGTTGCAATATCTTAGATTACTTATTGGTTATTCAGGTTAATCATATACTTGTGTTGACATTTTTTGAAGGCGAGGTGTTCCTTCTCCTAATTGTGTTTCACCTTTGTTATTCTTAGCCACCCATATCCAAGTAATGCATCATATGTAGGTTTCTATATAGCAATTACAATGAAATATTGTTTTTCTATGCACACTTTTTGGCTCATAAACACTCCTTTTGTTTTGATACCATATTGGTCAACTCCATATAACCTAAAATTTAAATATCTTAATGCTAGTTGGCCAATAATTTGCCATGTTTTCTTTGGCATCACGTTTACACTTGATCCTCCATCCATGATTAATTGGTTTAGCTTATGGTCCAATATCTCCATGTGAACCAAAGCTAGATTTTTTCTAGCTTTGAGCATTAGTATCGATGAATTGCTCTTACTTGATATTAGCTACCTGTCAGACTTCATCCTTATTTTTTTCTTTTGTCATCTCATCAGCTATAGCAAAAATTTTAGGTACTACACAAAATAGACTTGGTACCTTTGCTTCCAAAGTTGTATTGAGTACTTATTTTACCAAGCGTTCAACTAATGCTTGTTTTTCTATTACAATATCCATATTCTTCAAGGCTTTTTCTTGGAATAGCTTTTCCTACTTTTCTTTGTCCAATTCCATCTTAATCATTTTTTGAGCTTCATGCCATTGCTATTTCTCCTTGGCAAGATCAAATATTGTTCCATTTTCCAAGCACGAGCTCTAGTTATCACTAGGACATATTTTATTTTTTCATATCATTACTAATTTTCCCAATGTCAATCCAATTGATATTTTGTGTACCACTTGTACTTGATTTATTTAGGTAGTTTATCTCTTTGTGGTTTCTTGGCCCACATCATCAACACATTTGGATAGAATTTCTACCATTGGTATTGCCCGTATTCTAAGGTTTGGAATATTTTTTTGTAAATATCCCTATTATTGATAATTTTAGCATTGGATGATTGGTCTTCATTCAGAGTCATATTGTAGATGACTTTGTCCACCCTATCTTCCACCTTGATGATTATTCCTAAATCCATCACTTGTTGCACCTTACCTATTTCTTGAGGTGTTTGGTTGTTCTTCCTATTGTACTATCATAGTTTGATTCCTTGCTCCTTTCATATTAAATGAACAATCTATCATAGGGTGCCCTGCTATGTTGCATATATTGCAATATGTGTTCTTTGGGTAGTTGATATTTGTATATCCTAACTGAACATCAAATATATTGGAAATATTAAGCATATTGAGTTGTCATTGATATCAAAGGGTACATGAGGCAGAAATATTTTGATGTCAAAGGTGTATGGTTTTCAAGGAAAAAATATTCCCCATGGTTTTGATAGCAAGCAATGAACAAAAATTTAAGACAAAAGAAGTTATTTTTCTAAGAGAAGGATTATAATATTTAAATGTCAGTTTTAAATATTATTAAGAAAGATAGAAGTTTAAAAGGCTTGGGATTAAATATTGCAAAAAAAGTACAAGGTTTTATTTTATTGAAAAATATTTAAATACCACAAAGGGAGGCAAAAGGTTAAAATTATAATATATTTTTTTAAACAAGTGTAAAGTTAAAAGGTGCCAATGTAAAATAAAAAAATCAAAAAGCAAATACAACATCGACATTTCCAAGGAGTAATCAAAATGCATATTTAAATGAGGGTAAATATTTCATTGAGCTAAGATTTTTGAATATGCGCCGCACAAAGTTCATAGAGGGTAGAAGAAAAGAAAGGGAAAGTGCACACATCATTTGAGGCAGAGCTGAAATAAAAAAAACAAATAGAAGACAATGCATTTGTAGTTCCATCTGGGTGGCTAGCCCAAATGGTAGGCCATCCCTGCACTAATATGTGGGCAAGAAGGAGGTCACGGGGTCAATTCGCAGTGGTTCCATTTTGGTTAAAATTTTGGTCAAAGAAATTGCAGAATATATTGAAGAGGCTATTTGCGTGCTTTAAGTTTTGTGTGGGAATCTAACTCAAGTGGTAGCCTAGCTTGCGCTAGGGCATGGGCAAGCAAGAGATGACAGATTTGATTCACGGTAGTTGTGTGTTGGTAAGGGAAAAATTTTGATTAAATTTTTATTTTAGGAGTTATAAGGTATGCATCATGTTTTATTATGTTAGGGAGTCATAAGGTGTGATGGAATTAATTATATTTTGCATTTTATTTGGATTCATAAGGTATATAGTGATTAATTGAAAATTGTATTTCAGATATTGTGTAAGGTAATATAAAGTTAAATTTATTTTGTGCATTAGTAAAGGAGATATAAGGTGTATGAGGGTGAATTAAAAGTTATCATTTGCACATTATGTTATCGGGTGTTATAAGGTATTTTAGGGTGTATTGAAAATTATTTGTGTATTGTGAAAGTAGGAGTTATAAGGTGTGATTATGGTTTATTTGTTGATTGTATTCTTTGCATGATAGAAAATGGAAAATTTGAGGGGTTTTGTTCATTATTGAAAGATTTATTTTGGAGACTAAAAAGGAGTTATAAAGCATTATTTTCATGTCTTATTATGCACATATTTTTTATAAGGAATTTAATGTGGATGATTTGAAAAAGAGAATTGCTAACTAGTTTATGAAGTGGGACAAAAAAGGAAAATGTTTTTGAAGCAGGTTTTGAAGGTACATCATCATCAAGGTAGTTTTAGAGGTAAACTTGTGCATTGTGATTGGTTTTGGAGTGAAGGTGCAAATCAACAATTACCAGGTCAGTTTTCAAGTGCTAGACTAGAGATACCTTTAAAATGAAATAAATGTGAGACATGTGAAAGCGAAAGACTTAATGAATATGAAGAATATATTAAGAATTTGTTAGTGCATATTATTCTCTATATGTTCAAGAGGTTAAACACATTTTGGGTAGAATATGTCTTAACTACATTAGTTGAAGAAAGCACATTGAATATTAGATAAAGCACTTGAAAATATCATTATATAGATGAACATTTTTTGTATGCAATATTTGGAAAAGATATGAGCATTGTTTATATGCAATATTTGGGAAAGTTATGAGCAGGTTTGAGCAGAGTTGTGAGCAGGTTTTGGTGTAGAATTATGAGCAGATTTGAGCATAGCTAAGAAAAAATTATGGTGAGCAAATATGAGCAAGCCTGGTGTGTAGGCTTGGAGAAGATTTAAGCAAGCCTTGTGTATAGGCTTGAAGTAGATTTGAGAAAAGTTGATAGCAGGTTTTGATGAGTATATTTAGGTAAGCCTTGTATGTAGGCTTAAAGAAGATTTGAGTAGACTTGATAGCAGGTCTTGGTGAGAATATTTGAGTAAGACTTTATGTAGGCTTGGAGTAGAGTTGAGCAGGTCTTGGTGAGCATATTTTATCAAGCCTTGTGTGTAGGCTTGGAGTAGATTTGAGTGGGTTTTTGTGAGTATATTTGAGCAATCCTTTTGTACAGGTTGGAGCAATTTTGAGAAGGCTTTGGAGCAAACCAGAGCAAAGGATATTGGTGTATCCAATGGATAGAGGTCCATAAACCAGAGAAAATGGGATTGGTGTCTCCTGTGGATAGAGGTCCATGAACCAGAGCAAATAGGATTGGTGTCTCCTATGGATAAAGGTACACAAACCAGAGTAAATGGGATTGGTGTCTCCTATGGATAGAGGTACACAAGCTAGATAAAATGGGATTGGTATCTCTTGTATATAGAGGTCCATGAAATAGAGTAAATGGGATTGGTGTATCTTGTGGATAGAGGTCCATGAACCAAAGAAAAGGGGATTTGTGTCTACTATGAATAGAGGTCCATAAATCATAACAAAGGGTATTGGTGTCTCCTATGGATAGAGGTCCATGAACTTGAGCATAGGGGATTGGTGTCTCCTTTGGGTTGGTGCCCATAAATATTGTAATAGGGAATTGGTTCCCAAGATATTTTTTGAAAAAATTAATAAGAAATATTTTCTCCGTGGACGTAGCCCCCATTGGGTGAATTACATTAAATATATCTCTTGTGTGTGACGATCTATGCATTGTTTCATTATTGCCATTGATGATATTGGATAATACTACTTTGGAAAGAAAAGTAAAAAGTTTTATCTTATACTGTTTACCCCCCCTCTCAGTATATGCTTGTGTTCTTTAATTGGTATCAGAGAAGGTTCCTTCATGAAAGCCTAACATCTTGAAGGTAGATCTTGCATGAAGTTTTTTCATCAAACATGGCACCATTGTTTGATGAGACTAACTATGCTTTCTAGAGCATAAGGATGATATTTTTGATGGCACAAGGATATGATACATGACAATTAGTTGAGAATGGGTTCACACCACCTACATATCCTCCCATAGATGCAAGTGGTAAGAAACCATATAAAAGTAATGCCTAGGCAATGAATGATATTTTAAGTGGGTTGTGTGAATCAAAATTTGTGGAAGTCATGCACTACACTTTAGAAAAAGAAATGTGGGATAAGTTACATAATACATATTAAGGAGATGGCAAGGTTAAAATGGCAAAAATTCAAACACACAGGAGGAAGTTTGAAGAACTAAATATGAAATATGAGTAAAACATTGCTAGATATCTACTTTGTGATGATGAGGTTGTCAACACTATTCATGTACTTGGAGAAAATATTGAGGAATCTACTATTGTTCAAAAAATATTGAGATCACTCCCTATGAGGTATGATGCAAAGGTTTTAGCAATAGAAGAGATGAGGGATCTTAAAAATTTAGGTATTGATGAGCTACATGGAATACTCACATCCTATGAGATGAGGAAAAAAAAAGAACAAACATCCAAATGATAGGCAACATTCAAAGTTTCAAAGAAGGCAAAATATAAAGTATTAGAATCAAGTGATGAATCAAGCAGTGAAGAGAAGGCTAACTTTGTGAGAAGAAATAAGAAGGATCTAAGAAAATATAGAAATATGTAGACTGTGAAATACTTTAGTTGTGGTGATATTGGTCACTATGCAACTAATTGTCCACAAGCAAAAAATAGTAGCAATGGAGAGGAAAATGAATACAAGAAAAATAAAGAAAGACAATTCTATCATGAAAATAAAAATAGGTATGGTCAAGGCAAGAATGAGAAGAATATTTTTCAAAGGCACATGAAATTTTTTTATGTTGAAAAAGCAAGCAGTGCTTCCAGTGACAGTGATGAATGCCTCTCAGATAGTGAAAAAGAAGAGATTCTATTGTTATCCATAGAAGAGAAAGAAGATGCTCCTGTTATTGAATACCAAGCAGAAGAGAAAATTTTAGAATATGAAAAGGAAGCCACATTTGATATAAAAGAGGAACTTATTGTTGCTCTTGAAGAATTGAAGAGGGTTAGAAAGAATAATTCAGAATTGAAGGTTCAAGTTCAAAAATATGGAAAAACAAAGGCAAAACTTCTACAAGATCTCATTGACTTAAAATTTAAGGTTGAAGAGGTAAGGATAATTGAAGAAGGTATGGATAAAAAGTTAAAGGTAAAAGAGCTAGAATGTAAAAGACTAGGACATGAAGTTGTCACTCTAAGGAAAGGACTTGAAAAGTTTAATAATAAGATATATCAATTTAGGAAAATCTCAAAATATTTGAATGATATTATCAAAGCACAAAGATCTCCATTTATAAAGGTTGGAAATGGTTTTGAGTAATATCAAGAAGGTCAAGAGAAAGAAAAGGTGTATTCAAGCTCAAAATAAATAGAAGCATAAAAGAAAATGTTTGAAGAAGAATCTAAGACATGTACCGATGAATTGAGAAGTGGAAAAATCAATGAGGAAGAAAACAAAGAATTATCAAGGAACATGGACCAGCACAAAAGAAGCAAATAAAGAATCATGCGACCATATCCTCCAAAGCAATATGAATACTTCTTCCAGGGTTATTGCTTTTCATGTAATCATTTTGATCATAAATATATACATTGTAAGGTTCATGGTATGGCCTCAACAAGAGAAATTTCAAGTTACTTGCACTTTCCAAGAACTACAACATCATGTGTTACAATTGAAATAATTTTAGTCATAAAGCTATACATTGCAGGGTTTATAGTAAAAATTAGTATAGCTTCATCAAATATTCATTTGCACCTTTCAAGGACTACAACATTAGGTGTTAAAATTGTAATAATTTTGGGCATAGAGCAAAGTGGTGTTGAATAAAAATTTTGGAACTTCCAAAGACAAGTAAGAAAAAGGATGCTTAAAATGTTCAAAGAGAGATGACTTCAAAATTTTGGAGAAAGAAAATTAAACAAGAAGATGAACATAGCAATTTGGGAGTTTCACTTCCATTCCATAATTAATCACCTCAAGAAAAGGATGTGGTGAGGGGGCTGAGCTAAGTGTTTTATTTTTAGCACTAGAAGGAGCCCTTTGCCATTGATTTCAAAGAGAGAGATTTCAATAAGGGGGAGCAGCTTGTTAGGGGGAGCAGTTTGGGAATCCAGATGGTGTAAAAGAAATTTTTTTTAAGGGTTGCCATAAATGAAAAAGGGGGAGATTGTTGGAAATATTAAGCATATTGAGTTGTCATTGATGTCAAAGGATACATGAGGTAAAAATATTTTGATGTCAAAGGTGCATGGTTGTCAAGGCAAAAATATTCCCCATAGTTTTGATAGCCAGCAATGAACAAAAATTCAAGGTAAAAGAAGTTATTTTTCTAAGAGAAGGGTTATAATATTTAAATATCAAATTTAAATATTATGAAGAAAGACAAAAGTTTAAAAGGCTTGGGATTAAATATTGCAAGAAAAGGACAAGGTTTTATTTTCTTGAAAAATATTTAAATACCACAAAGGGAGGCAAAAGGTTAAAAGCTATTATTATATATTTTTTAAAATAAGTGTAAAGTTAAAAGGCGCCAATGTAAAATAAAATAGCAAATACAGCACTAACGTTTCTAGGAGTAATCAAAATGCATATTTAAATGAGGGCAAATAATTCATTGAGCTAAGGTTTTTGAATGTGCGCTAATCAAAATTCATTAGCACAAAGTTTGTAGAGGGCAAAAGAAAAAAAAGGGAAAGTGCGCACATCGTTTGAGGTAGACCTAAAATAAAAAATAAATATAAGATAGTGCATTTGTATTTCCATCTGGGTGGCTAGCCTAGATGGTAGTTCGTCCCTGTGCTAAGACATTGGCAAGAAGGAGGTCACGAGATCAATTCTCAGTGGCTCTGTTTTGGTTAAAATTTTGGTCAAAGGAATTGCAGAAGACATTGAAGAGGCTATTCGTATGCTTTAATTTTTGTGTGGGCATCTAGCTCAAGTGACAGCCTATCTTGCACTAGGGCATGGGCAACCAAGAGGTTGCAAGTTTGATTCATCGTAGTTGTGTGTTGGTAAGGGCAAAATTTTGATAAAAATTTATTTTAGGAGTTATAAGGTATGCATCGTGTTTTATTATGTTAGGGAGTTATAAGGTGTGCTAGAATTAATTATATTTTGCATAGTGTTTGGAGTCATAAGGTATATAGTGATTAATTAAAAATTGCATTTCAGATATTGTGTAAGGAAATATAAAATTAAATTTATTTTGTGCATTAGTAAAGGAAATATAAGGTTTATGAGGTTGAATTAAAAGTTGTCATATGCACATTATGTTATTGGGTGTTATAAGGTATTCTGGGGTGTATTGAAAATTATTTTTGTGTATTATGAAAGCAGGAGTTATAAGGTGTGATTATGGTTTATTATTTTATTATATTATTTGCATGATAGAAAAGGAAAAATTTGAGGGGTTTTGTTCATTATTGAAAGATTTATTTGGAGACTAAAAAGAAGTTATAAAGCATTATTTTCAAGTCTTATTGTGCACATACCCAGGTGTTGTAGGTGAGTTGGAGAGGAGAGGGCAATCCCCCAAGGGAGGTCCTAGGTTCGAATCTCCACCCTACCAAAAGGTTGAATTGGGTACCCAAAATCTAATTGATAATGTTGGTGTGGGCAGGGAAGGCAGGGCCAGGCATGACTCTCGAGTGACTTTAAGGGTGTAGAACCCCTTGGTCGTGGTCTCTCTGTAGCACCCTAAAATTGGCGCAATAAAATTGGAATAATTACATTCACCTTAGTAAATAAATTTAAATTCAAATTTAACCTCCCAAACCGCCTGTTAACCGTCGAGAAACCCGTTTCCCCTTTTTCGTGCCATTTTTAGGAGTTGTTTTGACCGTTGGACGATATCGTCGCCGATCAGACGATATCGCCCCAGATTTGACGATTTCGTCTGGACTAGGACGTCCAGACGATTTCGTCGCAAAACTGCATTTTCATAATTAGACTCTGTTCCAACGGGTCTCCAATCCGGGCAGAAGCGTGTCTGCGTCGTTGGGACCCTTCCCCCGTTGGAGATCTCCCAAATTGGGATGATCTCCAACCTCCCAACAACTCTCCTATGCCTATTTAAATTCTAGGACTTTCCCTCCCCAATCCCTGGCTGAATTTTTATGCAAATCGACTCCCTATGCGCTAAAACATCTCAAATTTGCTTTTGCACTATTCCTATAGTAATTTTATTGCAGGTACATCACTGGTTTTCAGTCGGAGCCATCACCCATCGCCGCCGACGAACCTGTCAAGATCGGAGGCGATCTTGTCCAATTAGAGACGATCTCGTACTGATGCGAGACGATCTCGACTACAGCATACATCGAGGCAATCGGTGCTCGAAGTTTGCTCTTCTCTCTTTTCTCTTTGTCATTTTATGCTATAAATCAGATCATTTATTTAGTTTTTATTCTACTTTGCATCTGGAGTTCACCCATCTAGTTTAGATTGCATATTAAATTCATGATTTGCCATCATAATGCAGTGATTTGTTTTACTTTCTATTTTAAATTATTGCTTAGTATTCACCTTGTTATTTAGCATATTTTGCCTCTGTTTTGCACAGTAGAATTGCTTGTATTTTGCATCTATTCTCTGTTTTGCAGGTTTCTAACGAATTCATCTGATCTAAGACGATTCTGTCTGTCTCAGATGATCTTGTCAGATTCCAGATGATTCTGACAGATTGCAGGCGATTTTGTCGAATCCCAGACGATCCAGACTACTTCAAGCATCAGAAACTTCTTCAGACATCCGGATCAGGTAATCTTCATTGGCCTCCTGCAAATTCTCTGTATTCTGCTTTTAATCTGTTTACTGTATTCATTTAAATTGCATTTTCATGTAGTTTAAGTTAGAATCATTCGGCCAAACCTAGGATGAATGTTTAAGGATAAAACGAACTCATCAAAACACATTCCCAAAACCTAGGCGTGGAAACTGCCGCCAAATGTTTCCTGGTGAACCCACCATCCGTCGACAAATCACCAAAATGCACCTCCCTTGAGAGGCGGGACCTTCGCAAAGTCCTCTCGTCCGAGGTACCGCATCATCCTTTTCCCATCCTCCTTCCGGGCACGGATCCAATAGCCTGAAGGTAGGGATGCGAAAAATTTGGAGCGATACATTTTGGTGAACCCGACGTGAAATGCATCATAACCTTTTGAAAACAAAAACAAAAACAAACACAAAAAAATTAGAACAACTAAAACTTAGATGCATTTTAAAGCACTTAAACTTTGAAATCATGTTTAGATGGTAGCTCCTAAAAAGAGGTTAGCAGTTACTATAAATGTAGAAAACCAATTGGCAGCCATAGAAGTTAATTCTGTCCTTAGTATCCCTGAAACAAGTAGAAATCAATCCTTGTGGGACGAACTTGTCAGGAGACTTAGTATCATTTCATCTAGGTCCACACAACTTAAACAGATTAAGAGGCTAGTCTTGGATAGAATCCTGGATCCTCATCAATTAGTGTTCTATCATGAACTTCAGAGAGCTTGCCATAGATGGTTAGCCTATAGGAGAGCTTTAGTATCTTCAGAGTTGTTCAGCTTTGAGGAATACCTCGAGAATGCAGACATTGTACACCGATTCCTAGGTTGTGTAGAAGACCAAGAGGTTGTTCTTACAGATAGGGAAAGATGGAATAGAGTTCCTCATGCTGTGTTATATCGAGAATATTGCCATGAGCTCTACTTTTATCAACCAGCATCTGAGACAGATAATATCACCATAGCCCTTTTTGTCAAATTCTTAAAAGAAAACTTTCAATTTGAAGAAGAACATTTCATGACCCCTGAACAACTCGAACCTATTAATGATATTCATAAGTTATTCATAGAAGATTAGTTCATTTGCTTTCAGTCTTATTATTGTGTGCATTTATTTCTTTCATTTGTTGTCTCTATTATATTGTTTCAAAGAAAAACTAAAAAAAAAAACAAAAAAAACATAGTGAAAACTTAAACATTTCATTTACAATATTGCATTAGGTATATAATAATTATATACCTTTTAATTTGTTGCATATATATATATATATATATATATATATATATATATATATATATATATATTTGCTGAAATCAAAACTTAGCACCATGACTAAACTTAGGAATGGTAAAGAAACTTTAGGGGAAGGAGAAGATTGGTTACAAGGTACAACTGAAAACCCAAATGCCCTTACTGGAGATACAAATCCAGAAGGTGAAACTCTAGGTCAATCAGATGAAGACTTAGGTGAAGATAAGGAACAAGAAGGAAGTGTTAAAGAATCCTCATCCCCTAGAATAGCTCCAAATGGAGGCATCACTTTTGACAATGCAGAACATTTTCAAAAATTTCTCAATCAAAATATCGACATCCTTAATGTGGCAGTCCGTATTGATAGAGGGGAAGTTAGTGATGCTCAAGCAGCTTTAGAACGGGCGCTTGATATGCAAACTAATCCCTTGTCTTTCATTGATCAAGAAAGTGATAAGGGTGGACCATCCAATGCGAATATGGTCACTATAGCCCAAGCCATGACCAAACAACGGGTCACCCAACCTCCTAAGCAACCTGTTACTCAACCTAAAATCACTCCCGCACAAAAGAAAATTCCCTTCACTACTTCGTTCCTCCAAACTATTGAGCAAAATGCTTTAAATAAACAAAAATCTAAAACAAAGCCAAATACAAATTTTCAACAATCTACAATACAACATAATCCAACTCCAAAATTTCTCCATAACATTTTTCCTACCAATGTTTTACACAATAGTAACATGGCATCTAATATGCATGTTCCTCCATCCTACGCCCATAAAACTTATGGCAATGCCCCACCGAATCAATATGGGGGGCAAACTAGTAATCTGGAAGCTATGGTGAAACAATTGGCTTCACGTATGGACCAGATAGATCCCTACCGTCCCTCGTACAATTATCGAGAGATTTGTAGCCAACCATTGGATCCCATAGTGGTAGCTCAACCATACCCTAAACATTTTCCCATGCCCGTCCTGCCTATCTATAAAGGAACCGAAGATCCCATAGAACATCTTCGCATGTTTAGGATAGCATGTCACGACATATCGCATGACGACTTGCTATTACTAAAAATGTTCCCCAAAAGTTTAGGTGGAATGGCATTAGAGTGGTACTATCAATTGCCCACTCACTCCTTAAGAAACTTTGAAGAAACAGCTGAGTCATTTGTTCATCAATTTAGTGCCTACATCGAGAGGCATGTGACTATTAAAGACCTATACAATTTAAAACAAGATAAAGATGAATGTTTTGCTGATTTCTTAGCGAGATGGAGACAATTGACAGGAAAACTGCACTTTGTGCTACCCTATAGGGAAATGCTAGACATTTTCATCAACAATTTACAAGAACAACTTTCTTATGAGCTATCAACAGCTACTTTGACTACCTTCGATCAAGCTATAGACTTAGCTCGAAGAGTAGAAGATGCCCTCATTAGGAGAGGCCAACTTAGAAAGAAAGATGATGAGAAAACATCTAGAAATCAATATAAAAACAAACAGGTTGTCGGTGATGGAGTCACTGACAGCAGAAATGTTGCTAATGTCAATGCAACAAAGACAACAGAAAAATTCATATTGAAACCTCCTGATAAGCCTCCTCGAGAGTTCACTAGATTAAACCAACCTTTATCAACTATTTTACCTCAACTGCTTGAACGAGGTTTAATCCAACTACCAGCTATCCGGGAACCTGACCCAAGTATACCCGGATATAGAGCTGATTTGCACTTGTGATTTTCATAGAGGACCTGGACATTCTACCAACGCTTGTAAGAGATTGAAACATAAAATACAAGATTTGATTGACAATAATGAAATGGAAGTGCAAGCCTTCCAACCTAAACAAAACCCTCCTAATAATACCCAAAAGACTGTTCCCCAAAATCAAAATCAGAATGCCAATCAAACTTTAGACATATTTCAACACCCTTTACCAAGACACGGTAAGGAGGTAGCCAATCAAATTGAACATCACAATGTTCCCCCTCCTACCCGATATGTAGGAACCATTAGCGGACAATTACCTGTTCAGGATTCTCAAATATTTGACACAACCTTATCCCTGGTTACAACCGAGGCCCTTACACAATTTTCAAACTTCCGATCCTAGTGATATAGAGTCGGATAGTGAAAGTGAAGTAGACACTATTCAATCGAATAGTTCTGAAAATGAATCAGATCCTATTCAACCTATCACAGATGCTAATGTTCCAGAAGAACCATTTCCCAGAAGAGTCACTACTCGACCTTCTTCTAATGAAGTCCTTCCTTATGAACAAGCCATAAACTCTCAACCGAGACCGTTTCAACGTCGTCACTATAACATTGTAGGTACCATCGAAGTCGTCACCCGACAACAAGCTCAAAATTCCCAACCAGAACCAAACCAGAACGATGGATCAACTCCATTCGTTCTGAAAAATCCCAATAAAGGGAATCATGCTCCTATTGTTCAACCTAAACCCCCTTACAGCATTAATGAGCAATTGTCTAATACCACCGCCAGAATCTCCCTTTTAGATTTATTAAGATCCTCTCCCACCCATAGGGATGAGTTGATGCTTACTTTGAGCCAAATGATGGTACCTCAAAACATTCAACCTGAAGCTATGGCCAATACTATCATCACTCGAGAGATTGATTGTATTGACTTTCGGGATAGAGATATCCCACAACACAGTTTACACAAGGATAATCCCTTGTATATTACTGCTTTAATTGGGGATGTAGTTGTCAAACGAGTTCTGATTGATAATGGCTCATCTCTAAACATTTGCACCTTTGACTTCTACCAACGATTTGGTTTTAGAAGTGATGAAATGAAGAAGACTGATATGATTATCAAAGCCTTTAATGACGAAACACAAGAAACGTGTGGAGTCATTACCCTCCCCTTACAAGTTGGTCCTAGAACCCTTGAGACAACTGTGTTTATTGTACATTGCCCAGCATCGTACAATATACTTTTGGGTCGCCCTTGGATTAACGCCATGCGAGCAGTCCCATCAACTTTACACCAATGTGTTAAGTTTGAGTTTAAAAATCAGTTGGTCACTATTCATGGTGACCCTAGACCTTTTGATATGTGTGCCTTGGCAGAACCAGTTGGAGTGCAATTTTGCCCCGCTCTGTCATTCACACATCCTAGTTCTTCCTCATCTAAAACTGTGAAACATAAACCTATCACTTCATCTAGTTCCCCTCCATTAACTTCATCTTCCCATATAGATCAACAACCTTCTAAACAAATTACTGTAGAACCTCAAAAAGCTCTTAAAACTACAACCAATTCTTCAAGTTCTAATCCCATAAATTCAAAACCTTTAGACACATCTATCATACCTTCCACATCTCAAGACATAGGTAATAAGCCTTCTACATCTTATGCCCTTTTTGATGATCTTTTACCAGATTTATCTACAACCTTAATATCAGAAAAAATGAATGCTTTCATGCAAGATTCAAACCTTTTAAATAAGTTGCCGCCATCTCCTCGTACTTTGGGCCTCCCACAACCTATGGGAAGTACCTACCAAGTCGGGAGTTGCGCCTTCATTTATAAAGGATATGACTGGGGAAGAATCCCTCGGAATATCAAAACTCATCATGAAGGATATGCTCGGTGTTATTTCACCAATGATTATGTTAAAGCTAAACCCATGATGCTTAAAATGGGATATAAAGGGAAAGGCTTAGGACCTTTCCAAAATGGCATGAAAGAACCTTTCGAGGTAGAACCATGGCCCGCCCGCTGTGGTGTGGGCCTATTTCCTAGTAAGGGTCAACCCTTTCCTTTTGAGGATGATGATCATCTCATATGCTACCAAGATTATTTGGATAGGCATGTTGATTTGCCTCTTAAAAATCAGTCATTTTCATGCAACATGCTATCCATAGCATACCCTGAAATGATTGCTGACCCCGATGAAGAGTTGGAAGGAGATATCTTCCATGATGTCTCTGTTGAAGAGATGTTGCACAACGGGTTTTATTTTGATGGTTCTATACCAACCATAGCTCAACTTGAGGCCACTGATCCTCAGCATGAATTATCTAAATTAACTTTACAAGAATTACAAGAGTTGGGCGTTTCACCCGCCCCACCTAATTTTGAAAGAGATCTACACATGGAGGTAGAAAATGTCATTAAAATTAATATTGGAACTGAGGACAATCCTCACATAATCAATATTGGAGCAGAACTAAGTCAAGAAAAACAAGAACAATACATAGCATTTCTTAAAGAGTATGAAGATGTCTTCGCGTGGACATATGAAGATATGCCCGGTCTAGACCCTTCTGTAGTCATGCACCATCTAGTGGTCCATCCGGATGCTAAACCTGTTAAACAAAAACTTAGAAAAATGCATCCCAAAGTGGCTCTGCTAGTCAAAGGGGAGTTAGAAAAACTCCTGAATGTTATCTTCATACAAGCTATTGATTATGCTGAATGGATCTCAAATGTAGTTCCAGTCACCAAGAAAGAAGCTACCAAAGTTAGGGTTTGCACAGATTTTAGAGATATTAACGCTGCATGCCCTAAAGATGACTTTCCTCTTCCAAATATGGATCAAATTATTGACTTCACTGCTGGGAGTGGGATGATGTCCTTAATGGATGGATTCTCCGGCTATAATCAGATCAGAATAGCTCCTGAAGACCAGGCTAAAACAACCTTTATTACCCCATGGGGTACCTTTTGCTGGAAAGTGATGCCATTTGGCTTAAAGAACGCCGGTGCAACTTATCAACGGGCTATGACCTACATTTTTCATGATATGATGCATGATATCCTACATGATTATGTAGATGACATTATAGCTCGCTCTCTTATTGAAGATCATCATTTGGATGATTTAAGAAAAGTTTTTAATCGATTACGAGAATATCTCATTCGATTAAATCCAGCAAAATGTATATTCGGAGTTAAATCCGATAAACTATTGGGGGTTTTAGTTTCTTTACGTGGTATCGAAATTGACCCTCTCAAGATTGCGGCTATCACTGATATGCCCGCACCCACTAATATATCTGAATTACGAAGTTTACAAGGTAAACTTCAAGCTATCCGTCGCTTCATCGATAAGCTGGCGGACAAAACTGGTCCCTTTCTTAAACTCCTTAAGAAGGACGTCCCCTTTAATTGGGACATAGAATGTAGAGAAGCTTTTGAACTTCTCAAGCAATATCTCCTTAACCCACCGGTGCTTTCACCGCCTAAATCTGATCGCCCATTTCTTCTATATATTTCCGCTTCATATTCTGCCTTAGGAGCTATGTTAGCTCAACTCGATGATGAAAAACGAGAACGTGCTAATTACTACATTAGCCGAACCTTCATCAGCTATGAAACCCGCTATACAGCATTAGAGAAGTTATGTCTAGCAGTCGTGTTTGCTACGCAAAAATTACGACATTACATGCTTAGCCAAAAAACGTATGTCATTGCCAAATATGATCCCTTAAGGTATCTCATGAGTCGACCTTATTTATCGGGTCGCACAGCCAAGTGGGTTCTTGCTCTAAGCGAGTTCGATCTCACATTCATAGGACAGAAGTCTGTTAAGGGTCAAATCATAGCAGATCAATTAGCTGTTGCACCCTTAGAGTCTACTCATCCCCTCATTATCGAGTTTCTCGATGAATGCCTTCAATTAGAGGCGAGACCTTGTTGAACAATGGTCCTTATACTTTGATGGAGCCCGATGCATGAGTGGGGCTGGTGCGGGTATTATTTTAATATCTCCGCAAAAACATCTTATTCCTCTGTCCTTCAAACTAACCTTTGCTTGCACCAACAATACTGCTGAGTATGAAGCTCTAATCCTTGGATTACGAGCCGCCCTAGCGCTAAAAATTAAAAACCTCTTAGTTTTTGGGGATTCCCAATTGGTTATAAACCAAATTAATGAAGTTTATCAGACCGAGAGATGATAAACTTCGCCCATATAAGGCCTATGTTTTACAACTAATGGCCTTGTTTGATCAAGTTACTTTGGAAGCCATTCCTCGAACTAGCAACCGTGCAGGTGATGCTATGGCCGCAGCTGCATCCCTCTTGCCCTTGGAGTTAGACGACGAATATGCCACTATCATCATTCGTCGACTCCAGGAACCCGCTTCAAATAAGTCATGCTTAGAGCCTTTGGATGTGTTTCTAATCAATGAAACTACTCCTGAACCTTGGTATACAGACATATTTGATTTCCTCCAAAATGGGACCTTCCCTGCTAATTCTAATCGCAACCAGCATCGATTATTACGTCGACGAGCAAGTCGATTTGTAATAATTGGCAATACTTTATATAGGAGATCTTTTGAAGGTATCCTATTAAGATGTTTAAACTTAGAAGAGTCTAAATCAGCCTTGAGTGAAGCCCACAATGGATCTTGTGGAGGACACTTTAGTGGTAGCGTCATTGCTAAAAAGCTCCTTCGGATAGGATACTTTTGGCCTACCATGGAAACGGATGCACATGAGTATGTGCGTCATTGCGACAAGTGTCAAAAACATGCTGACCTTGTCCATGCGCTTGCACAAGAGCTGCAGGCTATTTCATCCCCTTGGCCCTTTTCTAAATGGGGCTTGGATATTATTGGTAAAATTAATCCTGTGTCTTCTGATGGACATAAGTTCATCATAACCGCCACTGAGTATTTCACGAAGTGGGTTGAAGCTATGCCTTTAGCTTCCTGCACTGGTTCACAGGTCTCTAAATTCATTTTTAATCAAATCATCTGCAGGTTCGAAATTCCTGCAAATCTCATCTCTGACAATGGAACTCCTTTCAAAAATAAAGATGTCAAAAAATTATGTCAAAAATACAAGATTCAACATCGCTGGTCTACCCCCTATTATCCTCAGGGTAATGGTCAAGCAGAAGCTTCTAACAAAACTCTAATCAAAATTCTCAAAAGATTAGTCAATAAAACTGGCCGTGACTGGCATATTCAATTATATCCAGCCTTATGGGCCTATCGAACTAGTGTTCGAACCCCCACGGGCACTTCACCATTTGTTTTGGTATATGGTGCCGAAGCAGTTTTTCCATTTGAATTGGAAGTTCCTTCTTTGGCTCTGCTACTTCAAGATACCGAAGTAGGAGATGAATATCGTGCTGGCAGACTTAGTCAGCTGGAACTCCTAGATGAAAAATGCATCAATGCTTTAGAGCATCTCCGTGCATACCAAAACAAGCTTAAAAGAGCATACAACAAGAAAGTTCGTCATCGATCCTTTGAGATTGGCGACCTTGTTCTAAAAGAAAATAAAAAAAATACAAATGCAACCAAAGAACTTAAAGGTAAATTTGAGCCCAACTGGCTCGGACCATACATCATTACTACAAAATTTGAATCAGAAGCATATAAATTATCTACCTTAGATGGTAAAGAACTTAAAGAACCCATGAATATTTTACATCTCAAACGTTATTATGCATAAATTTGGTCATTTCATCCATGTATATATTTGTTCAAAATCACTATCTTGTATTTCTTTCAATTTATTCAAAAAAAAAAAACCTCAAAAACATTCATAAAATCTTCAAAAATCTTCAAAACTATCTATTGCATTTATTTAAAGCACTTGCAAAGTTCCTTTTGCTCAAAAACAAAAAATCAACATAAAAATCCAAAAACAGCTATATGCTTGACTCTTTCGAAACCAAAACAATATACAGAAGAAAGAGAGAGTCAACATTCTCAAAACTTCCTCAAAATCATTTATTTTCTTACAATTATTGCAATTATATGTTTCAACTTATTTTGGATAAAATTAGCATTTATTTGGCATCCCTCACTTGCACACTCACAACAATAAATATCTTGATTTTATCTGGCATGATTACTAATCTCTCTTATATCAAAGTTCACAAAATTCAATTAAATAAAGTTTGAGCATAGAGAATTGATCTTGTTATTTACTTAAACCAAGCACATCTTTTCACAATAAAATGATTATATTTGTAATTTCCATGTTTTGCTACATAGTAGAACTGATTTCTTGAGTGAAAAGTTTCCCCTGCTATCCTATCATGCACATGGTCTAGAATCTTTGAGAATTGGCAAAAGGACAAGCTCACCCCTACCCAGAATAAAAATCCCTTGCTCTACAGCTAATCCGAGCAAGTATCCCTAGCAAAGAAAAAGAAAAAGAAAAATTCAAGAAAAAGAGAAAAGAAAAATGTTCTTTTATATCATTACAACAATGTTCCAAGCATTATCAAGCAAAAGAAATACAAAAAGAAAAATAAGCAAAGTTCAAAAGAAAGCAAGAAAGCAATAAAATCCCTTTCCCTACCCTTTGAAAAGAAAAGAAGGGTTGATGAGCTTGAATCCCTGGAATTCTCAATTATTCAAAAGCTGTGAGGTAAGCCCCATAACAGGTGGTTTGTGCCCAACCTGCTTGGCCTTGGGTAACTCCTAGCGTGGCGATATGTCTGTCACATTAGCGACCTTCTTTTGTACGGACCTATGTCTGCTTATGGATTAGCTAGCTCTTGATAATCCGATCTACATAGTAGTCTAATATGGTTATATGCATCTACATCATGGTTAATGAACACTTATTTGGTTTCTTCAAATCACTTGTATCATAGTATCTTGCTCAAATTTGGTAAATGAACAATGCAATTGCACACACATTTGTATTTGAGAGATTTTGTCTATCATTATGATAAATCAAGATTGGAAATGAATTCACTTATGCACATGGGATTCCTTATAAATCTAACTTTTTATCTTCAAAATACTTTGAAATTTATTTTTGCAACTTGTTTGGAATAAATCAAATACAATTGTTTACCACAAAGACAACTATATAATAACAAAAATCAAAAATTTCTTTCAAAACATATCATATATATCGTGTCGACTTTCGCGACGATGGTATAGTTTCAAAACCAAAATTGGAATTTTATGCCTAGCGCAAGTCCTCATTATCATATTTTCTGTTCATCAAAAATCAATCATGCAATAAAACTATCCTTTTTTGGATTTTCGCGATGATGGTATAAGTCTATACCTACATATTCTATGCCTAGCGCAAACCATTGTAACAATTTTTATTTCCCATTTATCAAAAATCATACAAAACATATGACTTCATTTTATACAAATTATGCTTTTTCAAAAGCAAACACATTGTCATTATTTCATGTCATTATGTCAACTTTCAATTTTGCAATGATGGTATAATTCTTAAGGAATTATTCACAAATTTTATCACACTTAGGAATTTATGCCTAGCAAAAATCATTTTACAATATTTCATGCATAATATTTTCATGGAAATCTGAAAACAAACCATCATCATCATCATTTGCATCATCACAACAAAGTCTTAAGACAGTCTCTTAAGCACTCTTTTCCTTTTAACAATATTTCTATAAATGGGACTAGCTTGACGACCGAGTGAGCAGCGACTCCATGAAATGGTCTATAATAGCGACAATGTCCTTTGAAATTATTGTTAGAAGTCTCTTTTTATTTTTACATTTCATTACAAACAACCAATTTGTTACATCAGATTATTTCATTTAAATATTTTATAGCATGACATCCAAGTTATAAATTTTCCAAACGACATAATTACATGAATCATCAATAAATCATTACATCAATCAAATCAATCAATTACATCAAACATAAAAAGCATCATAAGCATCACATAAGACAAGTCATATGATCAAAAATATCTCATATATATATATATCAACATATGTACATCATCAAAACTGGATTGGTATGCCACAATCTGTACCTCGGCATACTCAATCCTCTATCAATACAAATATAATACAATATCAATGGCAATATCCTGCCCTCTAGCCTCGAGAGCCTCTAGAGCTCTCGGCCTCATCTCCTCCCCCGCCCTGCGGAGGACGAGGTGGCCCCATCGCAGTATGTGTGGTACTACGAGTCCTCGTCGTCGATCGAGATGAGCTCCTCGACGACCCTGTCCTGATCGGATCGGCTATGGCAGCCGACAACTGTACCCTCTGGCCCTCCGGCACCGCCTGGTAGTATAACGCCTGATAGAATGCGGTCTGAGAAACCGACCGCATCAGCTCCTGAGTGCTCACCCCTCCGCCTCGTGCCCTGAGACGAGCATTCTCATCTCGCAGCTGCGACACCTCAGCCTGGTGCTGTGCAGCTGCATCCTGTAACGTCTGCACCTGAGCCTGCAGACGATCTCTCTCTGCCCGGAGAGTAGCCATCTCGCTACTCTCTCCTATGTCCACGCCCTTGCCCTTATCGGGCGATGGTGGCCTCTGTGGAGATGGGGGTCTCGCCTCCCTCCTCTCCCTCTCCCTCTGCCACGGCCGCTCCTGCGCCTGTGGCCTCCTCTGCTCTCCCCTACCGCGACCCTGGGCCGCCTCTACCACCGCCTGGCGCCGCCTCCCTATCCGACGCACAACTGCGTGGATCGGTCCCTGTGCCCTCGTCATCCGAGGAGGGCAAATGCCTGCGTACCAGGCATCGTAGCCATCGGCTACCCCTATGTCGTCCCCATCCACTGGCTGGATGGGGGCATCATCCGCGTCCTGACTCCGGAATCGCTACATATCTGGAGCCCCGCTAACCGTGGTGTTATCCCGGACAGTCTGAGAAAACTCATAATCCCTCAGAGATGGGATCCCCTGCTACAGACCGAACTCTCGTAAAACTCGGTCGTAGCGGTGGAGCTCCACCTCTCCCCCTCTCCATCCTTAGCCAGCAGACTCGCCTGATGCGAGCCAGCTCCTGTGCGTCCTCTGCCCACCCTGGATGCTGCCTCCACGGCCTCTAGGTGATCTGGTCTGGGACCAAGTCATCCAGTAGTCTCCGGGACACCGGCAGGTCGATCCGTCGCTGTGCCCCTCTCCGGAGCCACCAGTAGAAGACTCGGGGCCTCTCCCCATCAACCCCTATCAGTGGAAGCCCTACCGGCCTCCGCACTGCAATGTGCTCCCAGCACCAAACCTGTAGGAGCGATGTCATGACCAGACATCGCCCGCCCTTGTACACGACCCCGTAAAGGATCCTGTACAGCCGGCATAGAACAAAGCTGCCCCAAGAAAATCTGTAGCCATGGTCACGCATGTCGCAGATCACATCTGCCAGCATCCATGGTACCCTGCATCCGCTCTGGTGGCACAGCAGAAGTCCACCAACCACCCCAGCCAAAACTCGTGTCAGTGTAGATGCCCCAGGCATCTGGCGCAGTGCCTCGATGTTCACTCCGCCCTTCTCCAGGGCGAAGCTCGGGTCACCGCAGAGTCGTCCCATCACGTGGCCCTGATTGGCCGCAGGTGTGATCATCCTCCCTTGTATGGGGATTCTAAGAATCCTCCATACATCCTCCAGTGTGGGAGTCATCTCCCCTGTCGATAACCGGAAGCATGAAGAGCCCGGGTACCACCTCTCTGCTAGGGCCGTCAGTAGCCCCATATCAGTAGAAACCTACGGCATCTCTGCCACATGCTGCAAGCCGGCCTGTGCCAGCAGATCCCGCTCTGCCTGGGTGAGAGCAGCCAAGTCGTCTCTCAATCCGCCGTATTTCCACTCTCTGCTCTTTAGTAGTCCTCTCTGCAAACATAAACAACAAAACAACAAACAATCATTAATAACAATTTCAGTAATCAATAATGCAACTTAAAGATCAATTTTTTGTAATTGATGATATCGCCCACTATTGGACGATATCGTCCCAAATTTGAGCAAAATCGTCTCCGATTTCGCGTGTCGAAATCGTCTCTAATTTGACGAAATCGTCCCCCTTTCGTCGATTTCGCCCTTGGGCGAAATTGACGAACTTGAGACGATTTCGTCGAACTAGGGACGATTTCGTCCGGACGACGTCGATGGCCAAAAACGGCCGCGATGCTCAAAATTCATCCTAAAATCTATCTAAAAAGCATGCAAATTCAAATTAAATCAATCTAAATTGAGTTTAGATCCTTACCCGTAGACCGCGGCGGACCTCTGCAGATCTGTGCGCTGTCTCCACCATTTTTGCTCCAGAGCTCTAAAAATAGTAAAATGAACAGTAACAATGAATTAGGGTTTTACCCTATTTTTCTTAATTTTATTCAAAATAATTCAAAAATAATTTTTTGCTTTTCCGCGTTTTTACCTCAAACGTTCGATTTGGGTAAAAACACGGAGGGGGCACCATAGTAAGCTGTCGTACGATTCGACCAAGAATCGTCGCCTAAAAATGGGAATAATTTTTGCTTTCTCGTAGATCGAGAAGAACTCATCTTTAACGCATTTTCTTCGGAAAATTCGCTAAAGAGGGGGCAAAATGTAGCACCCTAAAATTGGCGCAGTAAAATTGGAATAATTACATTCACCTTAGTAAATAAATTTAAATTCAAATTTAACCTCCCAAACCGCCCGTTAACCGTCGAGAAACCCGTTTCCCCTTTTTTCGCGCCATTTTTAGGAGTTGTTTTGACCGTTGGACGATATCGTCGCCGATCAGACGATATCGCCCCAGATTTGACGATTTCGTCTGGACTAGGACGTCCAGACGATTTCGTCGCAAAACTGCATTTTCATAATTAGACTCTGTTCCAACGGGTCTCCAATCCGGGAAGAAGCGTGTCTGCGCCGTTGGGACCCTCCCCCGTTGGAGATCTCCCAAATTGGGATGATCTCCAACCTCCCAACAACTCTCCTATGCCTATTTAAATTCTAGGACTTTCCCTCCCCAATCCCTGGCTGAATTTTTATGCAAATCGACTCCCTATGTGCTAAAACATCTCAAATTTGCTTTTGCACTATTCCTATAGTAATTTTATTGCAGGTACATCACTGGTTTTCAGCCGGAGCCATCACCCATCGCCGCCGACGAACCTGTCAAGATCGGAGGCGATCTTGTCAAATTAGGGACGATCTCGTACTGATGCGAGACGATCTCGACTGCAGCATACATCGAGGCAATCAGTGCCTGAAGTTTGCTTTTCTCTCTTTTCTCTCTGTCATTTTATGCTATAAATCAGATCATTTATTTAGTTTTTATTCTACTTTGCATCTGGAGTTCACCCATCTAGTTTAGATTGCATATTAAATTCATGATTTGCCATCATAATGCAGTGATTTGTTTTACTTTCTATTTTAAATTATTGCTTAGTATTCACCTTGTTCTTTAGCATATTTTGCCTCTGTTTTGCACAGTAGAATTGCTTGTATTTTGCATCTATTCTCTGTTTTGCAGGTTTCTGACGAATTCATCTGACGAATTCGTCAGATCTGAGACGATTATGTCTGTCTCAGACGATCCTGTCAGATTCCAGACGATTCTGACAGATTGCAGGCGATTTTGTCGAATCCCAGACGATCCAGACTACTTCAAGCATCAGAAACTTCATCAGACATCCGGATCAGGTAATCTCCATTGGCCTCCTGCAAATTCTCTGTTTTCTCGCTTTTAATCTGTTTCTTGTATTCATTTAAATTGCATTTTCATGTAGTTTAAGTTAGAATCATTCGACCAAACCTAGGATGAATGTTTAAGGATAAAACGAACCCATCAAAACACATTCCCAAAACCTAGGCGTGGAAACGCCGCCAAATGTTTCCTGGTGAACCCACCATCCGTCGACAAATCACCAAAATGCACCTCCCTTGAGAGGCGGGACCTTCGCAAAGTCCTCTCGTCCGAGGTACCGCATCATCCTTTTCCCATCCTCCTTCCGGGCGCGGATCCAATAGCTTGAAGGTAGGGATGCGAAAAATTTGGAGCGATACACTCTCAAACCAAGGTGGCCCCACAAGGAGTTTTTCGCTTAAAAAAAAGTCTTATTGTGCACATATTTTTGAGAAGGAATTTAATGTGGATGACTTGAAAAAGAGATATGCTAACCAATTTTCGAAGTGGGACAAGAAAGGGAAATTATTTTGAAGCAGGTTTTGAAGGTATATCATCTTCAAGGCAGATTTAGAGGTAAACTTGTGCATTGTGATTTTTTTTGGAGTGAAGATCAACAATTACCAGGTTATTTTTCAAGTGCTAGACTAGAGCTACCTTTAAAATGAAATAAATGTGAGACATGTGAAAGCGACAGACTTAATGAATATGAAGAACATATTAAGAATTTGTTAGTGCATATCATTCTCTATATGTTCAAGAGGTTAAATGAATTATGGGTAGAATATGTCTAAAATACTTTAGTTGAAGAAAGCACATTGAATATTAGATAAAGCACTTGATGCCATCATTATATAGATGAACATTATTTATATGTAAGATTTGGGAAAGATATGAGCATTGTTTGTATGCAAGATTTAGGAAATTTATGAGCAAGTTTGAGCAGATTTGTGAGAAGGTTTTGGTGTAGAATTATGAGAAGATTTGAGCATAGTTAAGAGCAGGTTGTGGTGAGTATATTTGAGCAAGCCTAGTGTGTAGGATTGGAGTAGATTTAAGCAAGCCTTGTGTGTAGGCTTGAAGTATATTTGAGCAGAGTTGATAGCAGGTTTTGATGAGAATATTTGAGCAAGCCTTGTGTATCATTTTAAAGCATATTTGAGCAGAGTTGATAGCAGATCTTGGTGAGCAGATTTAAGCAAGCCTTTTTTGTAGGCTTGGAGAAGAGTTGAGCAGGTCTTGATGAGCAAATTTGAGTAAGCCTTGAGTGTAGGCTTGGAGTATTTTTGAGTAGATTTTGGTGAGCATATTTGAGCAAGCCTTTTGTGCAGGTTGGAGCAGTTTTGAGCAGGCTTTGGAGAAAACCATATCAAAGGGGATTGGTGTCTCCTATGGTCCCATGAACGAGAGAAAAGGGTATTGGTGTCTCCTGTGGATAGAGGTCCACAAACTAGAGCAAAGAGAATTGGTGTGTCCTGTGAATAGAGGTCCACAAACTAGAGCAAAGGGGATTGGTGTCTCTTATGAATAGAGGTCCATGAACCAGAGCAAAGGATATTGGTGTATCCTATGGATAGAGGTCCATGAACTAGAGCAAAGGGGATTAGTGTCTCCTGTGTATAGAGGTCCATGAACCAGAGCAAAGGGGATTTGTGTCTCCTATGGATAGAGGTCCATGAATCAGAGCAAAGGATATTGGTGTCTCCTATGGATAGAGGTCCACAAATCAGAATAAATGGGATTGGTGTCTCTTGTGGATAGAGGTCTAAAAAATTGAGCATAGGGGATTTGTATCTCCTTTAGTTTGGTTCCCATAAACATTGTAATATAGAATTGGTTCCAAAAATATTTTTTGAGACAAGTAATAAGAAATATTTTCTTTGTGGACATAGCCCACATTGGGTGAACCACGTTAAATATGTGTCTCTTATGTGTGTGATGATCTGTGCATTGTTTTATTATTTTAATTGATAATATTGGATAATACTGATTTAGAAAGAAAAATAAAATGTTTTATATTATACTGTTCACCCCCCTCAGTATAAGCTTGTGTTCTTCAAAATATCCTTTCAGTCCTTCTTCACTTCTTTAACTTCTTTCATGATTTTATCAAACTCTCTTCTAAAGGAGTGTATAGCACTCTGAACTTTGTCTTTTGTATCATTATTGAAATCATCATTCCTTGAATGTCCTTCGATTCCTGTTGTTGTGTGTTTGGCTTTGCTCTCATTGTTTTTTGCTTTTTGGATAGCTTCCTTGTACATAGAGGATGGTATGCTTTCATTTTATTTCTATTTTTTGGTAGAAGTCCATATAAAAAAGAATATTTTACCATTCTATCCATTGGTAGCATTTACATTTTATCAACCAGTTGTTTCAATCTTCTCTAATAACTTTTGATATCTTCATTTGGATTTTGGTTCATTACAAAAAAAATAGTTATGATCTATGTATCATCCATTAGTGGCAAAAATTCCTCTATAAATGCATCTCTTAAGATATTCCATTGCATAAACTATTGGGTACTCTATATTTTTAGGTACCAATCCATAGCCATAACTCGTAAGGTGGTAGGAAATAGTTGCAACTATTTTATCGGATGTGATACTCCATTTGCCCCCCAAATCGTAATGCAAGTACCTATGTGGCATGTTGAGTCCTCTTTTACTTCCCCATGTAAAGTGTGGGCATTTTTGCTTACCCACTTTGTTGGCAATATTTTCCATTGTAGCTCTTCCAATATCCGGGTCACTTGATGATGACTCTTGTGGAGTTCTATTCCACTTCCTATCTATTGTAGGTGGTTCAAAGCCTCATTCAACTACCTATTCAAATAGCCCTCTTGATTAATGTATATTACTGCTTTATGACCTTCACGAGTACACAAGATATAGTTTTGGTCCTTCTTCCTAAGAACCCAGTGGTGGTTGCTTCGGTACAAAACTTTGATCTTTTGCACCCACTGGCCAAATCCTATCTATTGGATCAAGTGTTACCATCTACTCCTCACTTACAATATTAGGTTCAACTACATCCCTACTATTTTCCTCTACTATTTTATTTTGTATTTCATTAATTTAAAAAAAAAAAAAATGTTTCCCACCTTTATTACTTTGCTCTTGGACTCTCATCATCCAAGGGATTCCACACTTGTTCCACCTCCAGTTGTGAAACTTTTGTTTGAACTTGAGTTCTCTAGTTTGTCAGTATTGCACTTCTCCCAAGTGGTATTTGATTCCTTCCTCATTGGTCTTGTAGCTTGGAATCTATCATTCACCTCCTTACCTTATCATGTTTAGTTCTTCCTTTATCCAAAGCTGATCTAGGAAATGATACCAAATATATAAAATGATGAGTACCTTCTTGAGATGAGGGAATGACATGTTCAAAGGAGGAAGGAACGATAAAATTGATTGGTAGACATAGTGCTAAATTGTGTTGTATATTTCCCAGATAGATATATTATTCTACCTAGATAACTAACTTCTATGATTTATTGGCTTTAGATGGATACTAGCAATAGCCACCAATGATTGATCAAATAATGATTGAAGATAGATTAGCCAAGCAACTTAGGTATGATGGATATGATATTGATTTAAAGGTCTAGACTGATGATGGACACCCCTAATGAATAGGTCTTATATGTATTTCACTTGATAGATATGTCTAGATATATTACACCTAATGGATAGGTCTATATGGATTGCACCTAATGAATAGGTGAAGGCTTTAGTTGGAGAAGCTAGATAGATGGTTTATGTCAGATAAGATAGACAAATGGCTTATGTCAGCTTCCCTTTGTCAATACCTGCAATATATTTTTTATAAAAATCAGGTCTTCTCCTAGGCAAGTATCCTTACAAACTTGCACAACATATATAACACACTTTTGATACAAAACTACTCCATAGCATTCATCACGAAGTAAACTACAACACCAAATGATGTCTTCTCTACGCAATGAGTATGCATAACAATGGATCATTTCAAATTCATGTATGGATGCTTTTACAAAATGAAGTGGGTCTGTATATAGGGTGGCCCTGGTGGTTATAACAACCACCAAGCCCCCAACATCCCCAACTATATGCATGTTACAAAACTAACTAATTTGCCCAAATATAATCAATATGGACTATTACAATTCATTTTGTGCCTAACTAATGAGTCTATAACTTAACTAATCAATTTATGATGGCTTACTTGCACAATGTAGCATTACATTAATTATTACTAATCAGTCGTAGCCAAAATGTGATGCTTGACTATGCATACATAAAAACATATTATAAAACATTTGATCAATTTTTTATGACTTCAAAATATTATATAGACATTTCGTCAAACACTTCTTGTTAGAATTGTTATCTATGATTGATACACCAGTGTAAATTCTCAATAGATGCTCCACAAGAGGACTACATAAGAAGACTCCACATGAAGCATGATATGACACAAAACCCACTATAAGTCATTTGAGAGTTTTTGGTTGTCTTGCATATGCACATGTGAATGATGAAGTGAGAAAGAATATGGACCCCAAGAGTGATCCATGTATTCTTATGGGATATTCTAAAACAAGTAAGGCATATAGACTGTATAATCCAAAAACTCATAAGTTTGTAGTCTCTAGAGATGTAATTTTTTATGAAGGGGGAGTGTACAATCATCAAAATTTTACAAGAAAAATATATGATGTTGAAGAAGATAATAAAATTGGGGGACAACCTTCAAATGTTCCCTCTACTCCTCCAAGCCCACCTAGCAACCCATCGACAAGTTCAAAGGAGACCACCAAGTTCAAGCACAAGAAACTCATATACAAGTCCCACCAAGAATAAAAAGAAAGAAAATAGAATATTCAATGCACATACAACCAACTAAATGATGGACAAGAACTTTCAAATGAGGTTAACAAGAATCTAATTGCAAGAGTCGGACCAAGTTGTTTCAAGATTGAAAAAGATCCAAATGTATGGTGATGATGAAGAAGAACCACAAGGTGAGTTGGTGAATTATGCTCTATTTTTTGAAGTTGATTTGGAACCATCATGTTATGAAGATGCTTGTACTAATGATGTTTGGGTGCAAGCAATGAAAAAATAAATTGATTCCATTGAAAATAATGACACTTGGGAACTTATGGAATCTTGCAACTAGCCTTGCTTTGTATCTTTCTATGCTTCCATCACTATGAAAATTTGTTTTGTAGATCCACTTGGATCCAATAATCTTCTTGTCCTTGGCAGCAATTAAACAATGAAAAGTGTATTCTTGATGGTTATCTATATGAGGAAGTTTATGTTCAGCAACCTCAAGGCTTTGAAATGGAAGGAAATAAAAACCATGTTTACAAATTGAAGGAATCACTGTATGGATTGAAGCAAGCACCTAGAGCATGGTACTCAAGAATTGATGGGTACTTCCAAGATTGTGGTTTCACGAAAAGGAAGAATGACCCCACACTCTATTTCAAGAATGAAGGTGATGATATTCTTCTTGTGTGCCTATATGTTAATTATTTGATCTACATGGGAGGTAGTTCAAATATGAATGATTTTAATCATGCTATGATGAAGGAATTTTATATGAAAGATTTAATACTGACACAATACTTTCTTGGTGTGGAAGTTCATCAAGATGATGGAAAATTTTTCATTTGTCAATTAAAATATTCAAAAGATATGTTAAAGAAATATGGCATGGAAAATCATAATTGAGAAAACCGGAAAATAGATTAGGGTTATTTGCAAATAGAGCTTTAGAGCTTTAGATTATGGTTATTCCTCCAACTTAAAATAAGGTTTAGAGCTTTAGATTAGGGTTATTTGCAAATAATTTTGTGATTAGGGTTGTTTGTCGATTTTCTCAACTTTAAAACCCAAAACCCTAGTCTAGGGTTTTGGGTTTAGTTTTTCTTTTTCCTCATCCTTTTAAGTAGATACTAAATTGATATATGCAAGCCAAATTATTAGCTATCAACATTTGTTAAACATTAAACCCTAAACCCTAGTCTAGAGTTTAGGGTTTTTTGCTCCCTTCAAGTAAATAACTAAATATTGCCTAAAACTACTTGATAACTATGTATGTAAGACCATTTTTGAGTTATTTATATTTGAAATTCAAAGTTTAAAGTTTAAACCCTTACCTTGCAAGCCTAGTCTAGGGTTTCAAGTTTAGGATTTTTTTATTCTCTTTTTAAGTAAATATTGTTTCCTGACAACTATGTATGCAAGCCTATTTTTCAGTTGTTAATGTTTGAAACTTTGAAGTTTGAAGTTTAAACCCTAGGCCCTAGGGTTTTGGGTTTAGGATTTTTTCCTCCTATTTTTAAGTAAATATTGCAACCTGGTAACTATGTATGCAAGCCCATTTTCAGTTGTTAATGTTTGAATTTGAAACTTTGAACTTGAAGTTTAAACCCTAAACCCTAGTCTAGGCCCTAGGATTTTAAGTTTAGTTTTTTTTCCTCCTCTCTTTAAGTAAACATTGCTACCTAATAACTATGTATGCAACCCCATTTTTCAATTGTTAATGTTTCAATTTTAAACCCTAAACCCTAGCTTTTTGGTTTAGGGTTTAGGTTCTTTTTTCTTTTTTCAAGTGATTGTAACTTTGTTGTTACTAACTTACTTTTTTCCATGTGTAGGCATATAAAAAATAAAACCATTGGATCCAACATGGGCATGTGGAATACTAGGGCCAAGAAAATGGGATTTTAAATACTATTTTTTGTTAGAATTATTGTCATTGATGTCAAAGGTTGATTTGGTTGCTAGCAAATGATGGTATGCTTGGGAAAATTATTCAAGGTAGATTTTGGGCGATATCAAAGGTTGGCATATGTAAATTAAAGATTCAAATATCAAAGTGATATATTAAGGTTTCAAAGTTTGATATATAAATTAAAAATTTAAATCTTGAGTGGGCCGACTTCTTGGGCGCCAAAGCTAAAAGGTAAAGTTTGGATATAAATATATGTTGAAAATCATTCCAAATGAAGGAATCGAATTGAATGTCTTCGTGATATAAAAGAAGCACAACGAGATTGGAGGCAATGATACATCCAAGCGCAACCAGTTTGGAGGTGGTGATACATTCGAGCGTGATGAGTAGACTACCTTATATCTCCCTAGTTTAATTAATGTAGTCAAATTTTCTATTATTTATTTCTCCTTAGTTTTGAATGATAGACAGGATAATTTTTCAATTGCTTACAACCTTTTATCTCCCTAGTTTCAATATAGTTCTTTCAATTCTATGTTTTGTAGAACTCCTTGTATCTCCCTAATGATTAAAAAAATGACAATATAATTCTTTAACTTCTATTCTTCAAAAATAGCAATTTTACTTTCCTCTTATCAATCAATGATTTGAATGCAATTGCAATCTTTCAAGTTTTTCAAACTTATGTCTCTTTTAATTTTGAATTAGAGACTAAATTATTGATGCAATTTTTCCTTTATCAAGAACTTCAATGTTGAATTCATTTTATCTCCTAAGTTTAATAATATAATTCTTCAACTTCTAAATTTCATAAACTATGTTGATGTTGGATTCCTTATAACTCCAACTTTAGAAATTTAGAAATTCTAAAAATAATATTTGCAAGTTTTGTGTTCCTAATTTGATGTAGGATACCTTATTTCTCCAAACTTATCAAATTGCAAATATTTTAATTTGTTTTGTAAATTACAAAACTTCAAAAATAAAGACTTTAATAAATAAATATTCAATATTTTGTAGAAGCTTTCAAATGGCAATATTCAAAATTCTAAGGTTTAAGTAATACTTTAGAAATTCTTATCTCTCCAATAAAATACTTTTAAACTTAACCTTAGATAATAAGCCTCTTTAATCCTTATAACTCCTACTTGGCATAAATCAATTCCAAAAATAATAAAATACCTTTAAATATTTGAGGCGCTCCCTCCTTAATGCTAAATCTGGACTTGCTTTGAAAGTGGGCACTCGTACTCCAATTTGGTTGGTCAAATTCAACTTGGTCAAGCTCCTTCAACTCCAACATATTCCTTCTGGCTATAGTGGATGAGAATATCCAATGTGTTTCCCTCTCATGCAATAAATGGTGCTCCAAAAATGTTTGGTCTTCCTTAGTAACATTTGGAATCTTGCAAGATGAGTGACAAGTGTCACCAAAGCTCTTCCTTGTCTTTTCTAATGTAACCTGTGACTTTTCAAATACTTGTAGCACTCCTCCTTCCTTGTGCCAAGTGGCACATGCAATATTGTAACTCTTCGAACCTTATGAATGAATTTTAAGTGCCCTTTGATGTTTTGACTCCCTTTCCTGCGTTCTTTTATTTCTCTTGACACTTGGTTGTGCATGAAATCAAACTAGTGCAATGTTGCAAAGAACGTTATGCATGCTTTCTCTACGCTCCTTTTCTTGGTGGTTACAAACCCTAGACCTTTGGTCTTCCTTAACGCCTCTTCACTTATGCAAAATGTTACCTTCTTTGTTGTATATGTTTCTCAACTTGAGAATGACGCTTCAACTTCTTCAATGGTGGCTCTCCCACTTAGGCGCTCCTCTATAGGTGGCTCTTCCATGATGGTTCTACTCCACTTAGGTGCTCTTCTACAATGGCTCTTCTTCGGTGACTCTATTTTTTTTTTGTGGTTGCTCTTCTTGTAGAAAATAATTGGACGTTTGCCCCCTTGTAATTTAATGTCACCTTTACCTTTTTGTATGGTGCTCAAACTGAGCTACTCGGTGGTGCTTTTCGTGGTGGTTTTACCACTCTTTTTGGTGGTTTTCTTCACCAACATTTTTTGTAGATTTTTTGCTTCTATTGGTTTTTTTAAACACCTTAAATCTACCCTATCTTTGACCTCTATTTGGTCTCAATAAGACTTAATATAAATCTGCACTTTTTGTTATGTAAAAAACAACATATAATATTTCCTTATCACTCCTTTTAATACTTAGTAACTCTAATATTTGTTGTTCTATTTTGCATATTTTTAAGAAATAACAATTTTAATAGCTCTAAAAATGATGCTTTCAAAAACTTATAATAATTACTTTCAATACTTGTAAAAGAATACTTGTTTTAGCATCAAATATACACACCTTTTATGGCTTCCTTTGTGACTTTTCTTCTTGCTAGTTTGTTATCTTGAACTTGTGTAGTTTTGCAGTTGTACTGTCTTTTCCTTTGCTGCTCTAGAATCTTTGATTTACATCTGTAGTTGCTGCCTAAAAATCAACTTTCTTGTAATTTTTTCTTCTTAATTTCTCCTTCAAATGTGTGCTATCAAATTTTTAAATTCGCAGCTACCCTCTTGCTATTCAAATTTGCAGTAGTAAAACTTCAAATGTTGCTAAATCCTTCTTTGCTTTGCTATCCAAAGCTCTTCCAGATCTGTCTCTGAACTCTTTCAAAATGCAGTTTGCTTTTCTCCTTTCAATGCTGACCAAATTCGCAGCTCAAACATCTCAAATTGTTGCTTATAAAATTTGATTCTTTGGCATCCAAGAATCTCCAAATTTGTTGCCTTCTTTTACTGTCAAGCCTTCTTTCAATTTGTTGTTCAAATCTTCCCAAAAATTCTCTAATTCGTAGCTCTATGCTCTCTTTAATTTGTTGTCATGTGAACTTTCAACTTCTTCAAAAAATCAACAAATTTCTTCTTTTACAAATCAGCCTATAAAACCTTCGTGGTTGTCTTTAAATTTCTTAAATTTGTGGCCTCTTCAATCCTTTTTCCTTCTTCAAACTTCTTGTCAAATTCTAACTTCAAATCTTATCTCGTTCGCTATCTTCTTCCTTAAGAATTCGAATTTATTAAGGTCTTCAAAAACCTTCTCAAAATTTAGCAAACTTCTTACCAAATCCATTTTCATTTTGGGCTTGTTGTCAAATGGTAAAAATTGTCCCAATGTCCTCTTATCAGGAACTTCTCTTGCTTGCAATCTTCTGACATGAACTTTTCTTATATAATTTTTTTTTAAATTATATAAGTCCTCCTACATAAGCATGAGTACCATGGCACTTCCATTGTATAGTCCAATGCTATCGTAATTTTTTTTTAAATTAACCATTTAGAATAGGATGATCTACTAGTCTATTGAGATCATGTGTTTTTACATTACTTCTAGGATGACGATAATGTCATAGTGTTTTTGACACAAGTGATTTTTCAAAATAGAAGCAAAAGAAAAAATTGACAACCAACTAACATTAGCTTCCTAACAACAAAATCCCTCATGATCCTCTAAATCCACATAACCTATGCCACCTCAATAGTCAACATTGAAAACTTTAGCAAATATCATTCATAACTTGCCAAAAATAAAAAAATGACGACTTTTTTTCTATAATGCAAATCTCCTTTAAAGTAGAAGCATGTAAATTTAATATCTTCTCTCACTCTGACAAACTATAAATAAAACCTTTAGTGCATTAAAATCTTGATATGATTATAATAGTGAACTTTTGCTAATATATTTCTTGAGTTCAAATGCAAGAATTTGGAACAATTAAGTTCGATAACAATTCCTCATGACTTCTAGCAACTAACTCATCCAACTTGTTGAACTCTATAAAAGTTATGCTACATCAATTCAACAATGAATTTGGATAAGCATCCTTTCTCGCATTTATTTCTTTGTATTTTAGCTATCATCTTTCAAAAGCAATTTTCTCTTTGCATGTTAGGCTAGACTGTTTTATATTATTATTAGTATTTTTCTATCATTATTTAACTGTATTTGTTTCGAGATTTGATCCTAAATTTTCTGCTACAAATTTAGTAGGCAGATATGCTATGTTGTAGGTGCACTAATGTTAGTGCTAGAGCACATTCAAAAGCATCAAATTGCTAGTGCTTTTGTTTATATTTATAGACTAACCAATTTACATATATTATTTGTATCTTATATTTCGTATTTGATTAAGATTTTCATTGCTAATTGATATTATTTTTTATATCTATCATTTATTTCATAGCAAAATTGAGCATACCTAATCTCTAATACATCACTTGTTTTTTCATTCAAGGAAGAATTGCATTTCTCTTATATTTTATATTGTTAAAAATTTATTTTTGGTTTATTCTAGTCTAGATCAAAACATCCTAATAGGTTATTTTGTAGAAAGAACATTATCTAGTCTTCTATCAATATCATTGCTATCAATTGTTGCATTCGATAATGCAACAACACTTTTGGTAGTGCTCTTACACTATGGTGCTTTTGTATGTCTCACGGCAAAATCATAGGTTTAGTATTAGTTCTAGATCAAATATTTAATTAGTGTTCTATAGCTTCTAATAAAGTTACTCAATAAAATCATTCTATTTGTAGCTATTAAAACAATGTCTCATGAACCAAACAATAACTAAAAAACCAAAAGGAAAATACTTCTTTTCATTTTGATCACACTTAATTTTTTTTGAATAAAGGGTTTGACTAAGATAGACCCCTAAATGCCTTAAAAAGTTGAAGTTCAGTACGTATGGGTATCTTCCATGAGGATTGTCAAGAAAGAGTTCAAAAGGGCTACATCATCTACCAAAAAAAATTGGTGACAGAAAATAAAAAAGTATATTCATCTTGATTCCTTTTCCTATCAAAATCTAGTTTAACTAGATTTTTATTTTCTATTTTACTCTCATTTGATATTAGTTAAAATTATTAGTTTGCTAAACTCTATATTCTATGTAAAAGCACAACTAAATCCACTACTTGCATAAGCATTATAACACTTTTAATAGTGCTACTACACGTTTATTTGTGTTGCACTTGTATAGTGCTATTTTAGATTTAGTATATCAATTTAATTGAGTAGGTTAATTAGATTAACTTAAATTAGAAACTAGCTAAATTGATTAATTTTTACTTATATCCTTAAAAGTTAAAGAGCGCTTAGAGTAGTTTTTCTATGTTGCATTCTTTATCCCTACATGTACTTGAAAAGAATTTACTTTTTTTGGCATCATCTTCAAAAGTTGGCTCTTATTTTTTCTACATTTTCGTATAAGGGTTGTTTGGGATTTTTCTTATTCTAATTTTAATTAAGCAAAAACGATTTTTTTTTTAAATCTTGTATGGACCTTACTTTTAGCATTTTAACTAATTGAATTGAAACATAGTAGTAAACTTCCCCCGAACTAAATTCTAATCAATAAAGCCCCATAAGTTGTTTCCAAAGTTTGAGCACAAGTCCATGTTGTCGTTCAAGTCTAAGTCCTTGTCCTACAGGTAACAATGCTTGCCTAAGGCCTTGCCTTCCGCATTGACAACACCAATCTTTCACCGCCACAGTTTCCACTTCCAACATATCATCAGGTACTTGAAGTTTAGAGCAAGAATTTGAGTGTTGTGTATGAATCAAGTGAAGGCATGCACAATCTGCCCAAGGAAAATTTGGCTCATACAATGAAGATTTAAATGATTTAGTCATCTGCATGAAAAATCCTAACCCTTAACCTCATAAAGGATATTCTCCCTTGACCTTGCATGTAATGTCCCCATCTTAGTCAACTTCAGAGTGCAGAGTGGACTTGCCTATTCATGGGGTTCCGTAGGCAATGTCGTGTGTTTAGGGACCACCAGGTGATGAGATGTTACTGTTGGACGTTCTGCATTTCCAGTTGTCATCTTACAGGACCGTTTCTAGCAGTAATTCAGGGGACTTACTATTTTTAGTAAGTCAATCAAGAGCAGTTTCTTGGAAAACGGATGTTACGTCTAAGCAGTATGGCCAAATGGGTATCCGTTTCTATTTTTTGTTTGATGGTTTGATCAGTGGAGGCCCGAGATTTTAATGTGTAAAGTTTAATATGTTATATTTAATTGATATAACATAGTTTTACTTTATAAATTCATATTTCAATGTTAAGGGGGCCTTATAGCCACTTAAAAGAAAGGGAGCTAAATAAAGAATTAAATTAAGTGGGTCATGAGGTGGTACGACCCCTTGTGGACATAAGGAAAATGAAATGAATTAAAATTAAAAAAAAAAAAACAAATACCTCCTCTATTTGGCCGACCTTTTTGGGGGATTGAAATAAAAAGAGAAAGAGAGCTTCATTTGTGCATCTTTGGCATTTGAGTATTCTTGTTTGGAGAGAAGAAGGATTTGCAGAGGGTTCTCTTTGCAGATTTTGCTTGTAGGTGACGGAAACCACCTTCAGGATCAACACTTTCGGAGTTGGAAGACACTCTCAGGGTGCTCTAGGGCAATCTTATATCAGAGGTTGCATTTTGTGCTTATTGTTTGCAGATTTCAGTTGGGGTTTTGAGGAGATTGACAAGATTTGTAAGAGTTTGTTGTGGTATTCATTTCCTACCATCTATTCCAGCTTAGCCGCCCCAATTGCAGATATTTTTATGCATTTACATAGCGATTTGGGCTAGGGTTTCATTGGTGGTTTAGAGACATTGGTCATTTTGCCCAGCCGTACCAGTGTGGAACTATTCCAGCAGAGTTCGTGGCACTTTGAGACATTCCTTAGGCAGTCGTACTTTACAGCCTGTTGGTCGTACCAGTGAAGGAAGTACGTGGGGTTTCTTTGTGCAAAAAACACCCCTTCTTTGGTCGCCTTTCTGGCTTCTATCATTGGCGCCTAGCATTGTATTCGCCATACTTTGTATTATCTTGTTGGAGAATGTTATATTTTTGATGAAGTGAATGAAATAATAGAGTTCCAGTGTTGCTGTTGCAAATTCCAGAAAATTCCAGATTTGCGAATCTCCTGGTACTTTCACTTTTATGCAATTTTGTTAAAAGGGTTTTGAGATTTATGTTTGTAATATCTTGTGCCCAAATTTCATGTCATTTGGATAAGTATTTTGAAAATCATGCTCATTTCCAGTTAGCTGTAATTTGCTGGTAACCAGTGTTAATCCAGCCAACTTCAAAAATTCATAGTTTTTGGATATGATTGAATCTTGCAAATTCCTTTGGTAAAATTGAAGATTAAGGTGTTATCTTGCTATTCCCAAGTTTGTAGATTTTTTTGGGTGCATAGATTAAAAGTTGTACAAGTTTAAAGTTGGCACCTCTGAAGTTGTTAAAACACATAAAATCACAAACAATACAAAAAACCAAAAAAATTCAAAACAAGGGCAGAAATTTGGTGTTCAAATGGGGGTTGGACATTACATTGGTATCAGAGCTCAGCTCACCCTGCCAGCCTGTTGGGGAATTGTTAATTGACGCATGTTACAACATGGACACAAATTATAGTTGCAGCAGTAATAGCTTGATGAAGCCACTCAGTGAAGAAGAGGTATTTTGGGAAGATTATAATGCATATCAATCAATGGGAGTTGATTATCAAAATGTTATGTCATTTGCAGATTTTATGGACTTCCTTATTAAGTATGATTTGAGGGTAAAAAGGAATCCCGAAAATTTGTGTGTTAAGCTTTATATTGCAGGTAAGGCAATTGAACATCCATGCTTGTCAAAAGAAAACCTTCTCTGTACTTTAAGGGATGTGGAGAAAGGTTTAGTCAAGATAGCTAGCCCACCTTCTCACATTATGCAGGTTGCTTTGAATCCTTTGGTGTTTTCTTTGGTTAAGCCAAATTTATTGAGTCATCCGGATGAGGAGGTAAGACTTATGGTTGCTTCTTGTTTGAGTGAGATCATGAGATTTTCGGCACCTGAAGCTCCTTATTGTGATAATACATTGGAAAAGATAATTCTGTTGTTGGTGGATAGTTTCCAGAATATTGATGATTGCACATGTTCTCATTTCTCTAGAAGGGTTGCTATTCTTGAAACATTTGCTAAACTCAGAATGAGTAACATTATGTTGGATTTGGGATTAAATGATTTGATTCACAAAATGTTTCACTTTTTCATTGTTACAGTCAGAAAAGAACATGCTGATAATGTTATTGCTGCCATGCGAACCATTATGGTTTTGACCATTAATGAAAGTGATGCTATCTCCCAGCCCATTTTATCTATGTTATTGGGTGTTTTGAGGCTAGAACAGGGTATTTTTTCAGCTGCATATGAATTGGTTAACTGTGTGTTCAAACAATGTGAGGAGAAATTGAAACCTTACTTGGCTAATAAAGAGCAGGTGGAACAAGAGGAAAAGAACACTACATTGGTTTTTATTGCAGAATTAGACCACTCAAAGGGAAGTTCTAAGGATGATCAATGCTTTGATGGCACTAGTAGGATTGATGCTAATGATGACAAATTTGTTAAGTTTACTAATGCCAATGCAGAGACCAAGAATGTTGAATTTATTGCAGCAACCAACTATGATGAGTACATTGATATAATTTCAGATGTTAAGCATGTTGTTGGAAATACAGATTTTCAATCAGTACCTGATGATAGCTATGAGGGAAAATTGGTTCATAATGCTGATTATGATGCCTTTTCAGATTTAATGCTTGATGACACAATTACCTATGTTGATAAGAACCTTGATGCATTTTCAGATGACCATAGGACTGATGTGTTTCAGAGAGAGCATGTGAATAAGGGAGTTCGGGACAGTCACACCTTCCTTGATCTGGAGAGCAACTCATTCAGTAAGGTAATTCCTCATGAAGAGTACAATGTTCATTTGATTTCTCAACATGGTGATCAGCTTATTGTACCATGGGATCCGGGTGTGTTGGCACCTAAGTTTGACGAAGAACCACTTGGGAATGAAATTCCTCTTGCCCCAAGTGATGAACTATCAGTAGAGCGAATGATAAGCAAAGAGGAAGCCAAGGCAAATGATTTTTTTGAAGACCATTGCCAGGTATATAATTCTGAAATTTTAATGCAAAAATCTGATTTTAATTCAAGGACTAGTGAAGACACAATTGTTGCAGCCCTATCCCGTGTTGATCACACTCATAAATTTGTTGAAGAGCTTTATTGGAAGGCTCATATTGAGAGGAGGCAAAAGGGTGTTGAAGGGATAATCTCTATTGCTGATTTACAAACATTGAAAGTAGCCTTGGAAACCATGAAATCAGATTTCATAAATATACTTACAGACAGGGATCATTCTATCAAGCTTGCTGAAGAGACCCTTGGTGCATTAAAGGGTAAAGAGGAAGAAGTTGATAGGCTCACTCTTGAGCTTGAGTCAACTAGAGTCTCATTATCAGATGCTCACATGACATTGCATGAAACTGAAAGGGAACTTGCTGCTGTTATAAAAACTAGAGAACAAGAGAATAAGGATAGAGCCATGGAGATTGGGCAGTTGGTTGATGAGCTCGATAGCATTCAGGAGGACTTTGAGTTAGTCCATTGTCCAATGAAATCAGATTGTGTAAATTTGGATCAGCAGGTTAATTGGGATGAGTATAAGGATAATGACAATTTCCAGTGGGTCGGCAATCCATTGTTTGAAATGGATAGTGAGACATCATTTGATAACCCACTCTTCGAGATGCATGAGGTTGGCTTGCTTCCTATGACGGATCATGATGGCATTGACCGTTGTGACATGGTGATGGATCTTGTGGACACACCACAAGGAGAGGAGATTAATAATGATTCAACAGCTGATGGGATGGAGAGGCCTTGTGTTGTACCAACATATATTCCTACATCTTCCATAGTTAACATTCATATGATGTATGGTATGGTGCTGCCACAGTATGACAGAGCTTTTGGGAACATGAGCTTCTACACCCAGGATCGCATGCTTATGTTTCTGGGCATCGAGGACGATGGAAGGTGCGTGCCTTGGGAGATGGTTGACCAAATGAATAAGAAGTATGTTGCTGCTACACTTTTGATCAGCCACCTTATGAATCCATTTGTGATCATGCAAGTGGATTGGAGCGAAGTATTGAAAAAAAATTGGCGACTTGCAGAGTTAGTGACTTATTCGGAGGTAATTTCAGTTTGGAATATGATTGGGTTTTTCACTTTAGATGACAGATTTCTTATTTGCAGCAGTGGTTACTCATGTGGTACGCTGATTTTTCTAAAATCAGACTTTGAGATGCTTATTTTAGCTTTGGACAGCGGGATATATCTTCATTTTTGGACATCTTGTGAGTGTGGTTGCAGCCACTTCATGTTGATGATTGATATTTCTTCTGATATTACTCATTTGTTTGCTGCTGATTGGGAGTGTTGGGCTGTTTTGGTTCATTCACTTGACACTGGGAGATTGAGTGTCAATATGGTGTTTGTTGATTTCGATGGCAGATGCATTTCCTGGTTGATCATTTCCAGAATTAATACTGTTGTCCTCTTCTATATCAGCCACCTATGGATGATTGATCAACATCTTTGTTGGATCACTGTGGTGAGTTCTGTTGAGTATTATGTTACTTTGTTGAGCAGATTGTATTCTCAGGTGCGCAGAATCTGGTTGATTAGAAGGATTACGGGAGTTCTTCACTCAGTGATGTTGGGGCATGAGACTTCTCACGACATTGAGCTCGGTCCTTACAGGCATATCAGTTTAGATTATGAGGATGAGTTTATTATTGGGTTGCAGGAGCAGGGAGTGCAGTCTGAGCACAATGTTTTTCCTGTTGTGATCAGAGTGGTGCAGCATCAGCGTGGTGGAATTTTTTTGAGGTTGTTATGGGACCCTGGGATCACATCTGGTTTCAGCTTGGTTCAGTTGGGCAAATTTGATGTTGAGATGACATTGCTTGAGGACAAGCAATTTCAGGGAGGGAGGACTGTAATGTCCCCATCTTAGTCAGCTTTAGAGTGCAGAGTGGACTTGCCTATTCATGGGGTTCCGTAGGCAATGTCGTGTGTTTAGGGACCACTAGGTGATGAGATGTTATTGTTGGACGTTCTGCATTTCTAGTTGTCATCTTACAGGACCGTTTCTAGCAGTAATTCAGGGGACTTACTATTTTTAGTAAGTCAATCAGGAGCAGTTTCTTGGAAAATGGATGTTACGTCTAAGCAGTATGGCCAAATGGGTATCCGTTTCTATTTTTTGTTTGATGGTTTGATCAGTGGAGGCCCGAGATTTTAATGTGTAAAGTTTAATATGTTATATTTAATTGATATAACATAGTTTTACTTTATAAATTCATATTTCAATGTTAAGGGGGCCTTATAGCCACTTAAAAGAAAGGGAGCTAAATAAAGAATTAAATTAAGTGGGTCATGAGGTGGTACGACCCCTTGTGGACATAAGGAAAATGAAATGAATTAAAATTAAATAAAAAAAACAAATACCTCCTCTATTTGGCCGACCTTTTTGGGGGATTGAAATAAAAAGAGAAAGAGAGCTTCATTTGTGCATCTTTGGCATTTGAGTATTCTTGTTTGGAGAGAAGAAGGATTTGCAGAGGGTTCTCTTTGCAGATTTTTCTTGTAGGTGACGGAAACCACCTTCAGGATCAGCACTTTCGGAGTTGGAAGACACTCTCAAGGTGCTCTAGGGCAATCTTATATCAGAGGTTGCATTTTGTGCTTATTGTTTGCAGATTTCAGTTGGGGTTTTGAGGAGATTGACAAGATTTGTAAGAGTTTGTTGTAGTGGTATTCATTTCCTACCATCTATTCCAGCTTAGCCGCCCCAATTGCAGATATTTTTATGCATTTACATAGCGATTTGGGCTAGGGTTTCATTGGTGGTTTAGAGACATTGGTCATTTTGCCCAGCCGTACCAGTGTGGAACTATTCCAGCAGAGTTCGTGGCACTTTGAGACATTCCTTAGGTTGAGACATTCCTTAGGCAGCCGTACTTTACAGCCTGTTGGCCGTACCAGTGAAGGAAGTACGTGGGGTTTCTTTGTGCAAAAAAACACCCCTTCTTTGGTCGCCTTTCTGGCTTCTATCATTGGCGCCTAGCATTGTATTCACCATACTTTGTATTATCTTGCTGGAGAATGTTATATTTTTGATGAAGTGAATGAAATAATAAGTTCCAGTGTTGCTGTTGCAAATTCCAAAAAATTCCAGATTTGCGAATCTCCTGGTACTTTCACTTTTATGCAATTTTGTTAAAAGGGTTTTGAGATTTATGTTTGTAATATCTTGTGCCCGAATTTCATGTCATTTGGATAAGTATTTTGAAAATCATGCTCATTTCCAGTTAGCTGTAATTTGCTGGTAACCAGTGTTAATCCAGCCAACTTCAAAAATTCATAGTTTTTGGATATGATTGAATCTTGCAAATTCCTTTGGTAAAATTGAAGATTAAGGTGTTATCTTGCTATTCCCAAGTTTGTAGATTTTTTTGGGTGCATAGATTAAAAGTTGTACAAGTTTAAAGTTGGCACCTCTGAAGTTGTTAAAACACATAAAATCACAAACAATACAAAAAACCAAAAAAATTCAAAACAAGGGCAAAAATTTGGTGTTCAAATGGGGGTTGGACATTACATTGCAAGGGGGCTCCTGTCTTATTGGCATCTAACGTAGGAAATGGTGAGTTGCACGAAGTGGTGAAAGAAGCAAAAGGGGCATGACACTTCTATCCCTAATGATCAATCATTCTATCAATGAGGACATTGAAAAGTCTAGAGGGGATATATGTAGGTAGCTAATCTAATCAAAATAATCAAGTAGACGAGGCATTATCTAAGGTGCCATCTTAATGAGTTGATGAGTAATTTGTATTGTATATAAGTGGTTAAGTGTTGCTACATGTGATGATCAATGCACTGCAACAAGTTTTGATTAGGTAGTGCTACAAATTGCTATTTTATACACATCAAAGTGTAGTGAGCATAATAACACAATGTGTTGTGTCAACGTGATTAGTTTGTAGTTCGATATGTAGATAGGTATAGAGAGTGATAACGGTCAAACCTCTTTTTAATTTGTATATATATTCATGGAGAGTAGTCAAATGGTATCATCATTGTTAAAGCATTGTAGTGTAGTGTTAAAGATGATCTTGTAGTGTAGTATTGTTTAATCATATTGATTGTTTGTTACATTTGAGTTGTTGGTATTGGTAGAAAAGATAAGGGATCATCTTGTACAATTGTGTGACAAGATCATGTGCTGCAAGTGATGTTTATCAATTGCACATAATGAAATGGTTTTGTTAGAGATTGTTGTTCAGTTCTTTTTTGCATGTTGTTTTAATTTTTTTTGCTCTTATTGTTCTAGAATAAAACCTATACACACAAGACCCAGATCACCACAAAAGAGATTAGTTATTCACTAGAGGATGTGATAGGTAAATCTACATGTTTTGAAGAGCATATCAACAAGATTAAATTAATGCTATGAAGGGTAAGTTTCATATAGTCATTAAATATCACTTCAACCTTTGCTAACTGCCCACTTGGAGCAAAGCCTCTAAATGGCAAATGGATTATCTTCATTAATAATTTTTTGATTAGGATTCTAGTTCTTAAGGGTCCCCAATCAAATATAACATCCTCACTTAGAACAAACCTATTTGTCTTTTCTTTGAGAAGTCGAATCTTTGAAAGAGTTGGGAGGACCCCACCAATTTACAAGAGGATTGATGGCCCATATACCCATATACCATTCTATAGTAATAAACTAGTTAGACAAAAAAATTACTACTATAAGAACTCCATCAACCTAAACTATTGAAGCTTCTCATCTTCTTGCATAAAATAACCAATCACAAAAATGTAATAAAGTACTTTTTATATGAATATCACCTTCATAAGAAACAAATAGATGGACCCATCTAGAGCATAATAAAAACAAATAATAACTTAAATGAAGCATGTTTCTTTTTAACTTAGCAACTATAAGCTGATATTAAGTACAATTACACATATTTGTAACCACATATTAAGGTGGTAAAACAAAACTTGAAGAGATCATTCCAAAATTGGATGTTCATAGATATAGTCTAGTAGGTTTTAGAGACCAATTTTGCTTCAAATTTCTTTCATATTAGCAAGTTTAAAAGCTAGCTTTAAAGTGTTATTTGTTCAGATGTACAGCATAGAATAGAAGGTTCTTAATGTCCACAAGGCAGAAAGCAGCATAATGGGGCAGGAACTTTACAACCATGGCTCCCAATCCCAAAATCAGATCCAATCTGCAACCTAGATCATTTGCTACTTATTTGATAATGAATGTTGGACTAGAATTTGATACCCTTGACAAATGGAAAAAGCATCTTAATTTTTTTCAAAACAGAGTGTTAATTCTATTAGATCAAGAAAGCAACTGCTGACATGCAATAAGATGATGTTTCATGGAATTTTGTAGACTATAGGTTGGTGTACAATTTTACAGGCCGTGGCCAAACTTCCTCATATACATCAGGTTTGTGATATTGCCTATCCCATGACCATGGCACATCTGCATATAGAACAAAATATTTAACATGCTATAGAATTGCCACCACCTTTAATTATATTGTAGTAAATTGTTTTGCATGGTGAAAGAGAGATAACAAACCTTCAGATGTGTATGCTGCGGGAGGTAATTGGTAGGGCACAGGTAACGTGACTGTTTTGAATGATGTTTGTCCATTCTGCTTCCCTTGCCAACACAGACTAACCAACTTTGTAGGGTTGTTTCTATGAACATCTTGGTTGACAAGTAGATTACATTTTCCCTGAAAAGACGTACATTAAAAAATTGGATTAAAAAAAAAAGTACGATTAAAGCAATATAACAATGAAAAGCCTAGTCTATCAACTCATGAAACAGGTGAGATAGAATTAATATATCTTGTTATATTTCTTTCCAATTTCTGGTCAAGACCACCTAATTAAGGAACCGTCTACAATGTTCTTTGTGAATTACCTATGAGGCTATTCAGACAAGGGTGTTATGGAAGCCTGTGCTCATAAACAATATTTCTTCTTTTCCATTCTAATTATTAATGAGAACTAAACATTAAAGAAACGAGGCCAGGTATGACATTCAGGTAATTTCAAAGAACATTGTAGACGGTTCCTTAATTACTGCAAGTTCCCTAGCTTGAGATCTTGCTTGTAACTTTCTAACATAATCAACATACATAAGATGCTCCCTATAGATTAGAAATATAGAGACCTATTTAAGAATGCCAAGCAGGAAAACAAAAAAAAAAAGTATTGAATTATAAATCGAAGCAATGTTATTGCTTTATAACTAGATATTATACTTAGCTAAGCAATTGTCTTGTTTAATAATAATAAGTTTCAATATGACATGCTAGAGTCTCTACCAGCTTAGCTATCTTAATCAGTGATTTAAAACTCCCTGATTTCTTGCAAATTCCCAATTTTCTCACGAGAGAATGCCAAGAATTAGGCAAAACTTGACTAAGCAGGGAAAAATCCAAAACGCAAAACACGCTGAGATATTTTGTATGTTGTGTTTGTTGGTTTTTATGATCATGAATTTTGATTGAACTCTTTTATGAAAATCTAACAGAAAATCAGCTTTTTGGCACTCCAATTTTTGTTTTAAATCTTTTTTTTTTTAATTAAATTATTTTCTTCCATTCTTTTTTTTTGGCAAGTTTTTGCTTAGTTTCTGCCAAGTTTTCTTGAGTTGCCAAGAAACTCTCCAAAATTGGTGTAACGAGTTTTTGTCGAGTTGAGATTTTTCCAACTATGTGTTTACTTGAACTTCACATTAAGTAAGACTCAAACTTGATACATAATTATCAGACTTGTTGGATGAACCATAAAGTTTATCTGATCATCAGACTTGTTGGATGAAATTTATAATCACGTTTATCATATATGATCTTCCTCTTGCCTAGATATTCATATGTGCATATCAAATACAGATACAACTAACTTTATGGATACCTGTTGAATCGTGGAACTGCCTGATTGAATTGCACTCACAATTCCATTTCAACAATTGGAAGTAAAGAAAACGTGTCCTCTTCAACCTCTAAATTTAGGTTGCCTCCCCATTAATCATGCTAATATAAACATATCTAAATGCAGAAAAAGTAAATATTGAAAGGAAAGAATGCAAGAAATGTAAAGCAAATGCAATAATAAAAAAATACAGCCGTAATCATAGCAGAACTAGTGCGCAATCAGTTGATGCATATGAAGAGAAATGAATAACATCAATATGCTCCAATACATATGATATCTGAAATAATATAAGGAAAAGACTAACAAAAAGCCAATGGGCTGTGGCACAATCAATAAAATGGCTAAGATCATTCCTTGCCGCAAAACCAGTTCTACACTGGACTTAGCTCAGCTCTTCTTCGACACAGTATGGCGCTCTTTCGGTCTTCCCAGCAGCATTGTTTCTGATCGTCACTCACGATTTGTGGGGCACTTTTGGCGATCTTTGTGGAATATTTTGGGAGTATCTCTTAACTTCTCTGCTGCCTATCATCCTCAATTAGACGGGAAAACAGAAGTAGTTAACCGCACAGTTGTGCAAAGTTTGAGGATCTATCACCACTCCAATCCAACTAAGTGGGATATGAGCCTCATCCATATAGAGCATGCCTACAACAAAGCAGTTCACAACTCCACCAAACACTCTCCATTTGAGGTATGTCTTGGATTTCAGCCCTTGGCTCCATATGAATTGCCTTTATCCTTGCCATCTCCAGCTACCAAGCACATTCAATAAGAGCAAGATAAGGCAAACTCATTCATTTAGCATTTGTAGAGCCTTCAGTCAAAGATGGTTCAAATTCTATAGAAGACTCAACAAAAGTAAAAGCAAGACATGATCAAGCATCTCACTTCTCATCATTTTCAAATTGGCAACAAAGTTTGGCTTTCATTGGATAAGCGACGTTTTTCAGAAAAAGACACATAGCAAGATCAGACCAATTTGCTATGGGCCTTATACCATTCTCCAACAGATTTCTGAGAATGCCTTCCACCTTGATCTTCTGACACATCTCTGCATTTATGACATCGTCAATGTGGATCTTCTCAAGCCATACCATGATTCTACCTTGGAATCAGCTCCTGCCATCAATCATCCTGCCGATGTGATCCTAGATGTACAACTTCCACTCGACGAACACAGTCTATGATACGAAGACTCGACTAACTCAACAGGGCTCTTCTACTTCATACCTTGTTGCCCGTAGAGGCCAACTTCCACATCAAGCTCGATGGAGTTCTGCTCATTAGTTGTCTCGTGAATTCCCATATTTGTTAAAAGAATTGGAATCCAATGCTTCTGTTGTTGGGAGGGATGATGAGGAATAATTTCAAACAACTTTAGGTTAGGCTTAGTCTTGTGAAATTAGGACTTAGTCTTATTTTTGGCTAATAAGCAATTTGTGGAAAATTGTAAAACGTGAGCTTTATGAGCTCATGTTAGGATTTAGTCTTTAGCCCTAGTTGTCCCAATATCTTCTAGAGGGATATTGGAAGTTAGAAGGATAAGGGCAATCCCTCAAATGAGCATTGTGGATAAAGCTAATCTTCCCAATTTGGGAATTGGTTGCTCAATCCAAGGATTTGGTTGCTCGTTTCATGGGCTTATGGTTGTAATTTGGGCCTATTTAAGCCTTGCATTTCAATGCCATTGTTAGCTTCATTTTGATCCACATCAAACATTGATCCAACCAAACTAGTCAGGATACAAGAAGTTCGACAGAAGACTCCAAGGCCCAATGCATAAGGCACCATCTAGGATTTCCCAACAGTTAGGATTGACGTCCCCATATGTTGCTAGAACTATAATAGTTGAGTTTTGTCACACAAAATGATATGAAAGATATGAAGAGACTAGGTTGAGACTTCTTAGATGCTTTGCTTCAGACACATCCCACTCTTAGAGCACTCTGCTTAGGAAGGCGTTGCGCTTTCGAAGCACCTCGCTTGACGGAGTGCCAAACTACCAAAGTGCCCCGCTCGTTGGAGCATCGAAGCACCCCACTACCAAGCACCTCACTATCTATCTATTTTTGGCAAAGGGATAAAGATGACGTGCCACCTCGTAATTATCAGCAAAGTACGTTGTATGTGGTCCCTTTTGTGGCTGCACTTTCAAGCATAAATAAGAGCTTGATGTTCATTGTAAGGGCTTTTGGCCTTCAAAGCATACTAGAGCTACTCTTCAGAGTAAGATTGTAGAAACATCTGAAATTGCAAAATCAATAAAAACTAGTGCATGGCATTCCAATTTAATTGTCTCTGACCTTTTGTTTATGAATGTGTGGAATTAGGGGCTCTTTCCTCCTTTGGTCCTTTTTGCTTGATATTGTAGGTGATTTGAAGATCTTACATGTTGTAGTTATTCATCTACAAAAAAAGCCATTTGCACCAAACCTAAACCTCACTACAACTTCAGCCATATTTTCGTTTTTCTTTTCTCTCATACCCTTTTCCTCCAAAAACAAAAGTGGATCAGATTTATTTCTGCACTTCAGATCAGTTCACATTCTTCATTCTCAGTTTATTCATTTTCTACACATTATAGATTGTTTCTTTCTTTGTTTTCTCAATTTATATAGAAGGTGGAAGGGAACTGCCCCAAGATCCGAAGGTTGGGGAGAGTGAAACCCTCCCCATCCATTTGTTGAACTGTGGTCACGGGTGCAAATTGCATTTGTCGATTTCCATGTTCAACATGTATAGAGCCCCAACTTCTTGTTTGTTGTTTTAGCAATGTTATGGCGTATAATATTTGACATAGAGATCCACATTCTAGCACATGCATGGCAAATGAGAGTATTACTATAGTATTGCAAGTGTCTTCATGAAGCTGAAGTGTCAATCCACCTCGAAGTAGTGTGCTTACCTGATGAATTGTTGGCACAGTGTAATAGTAGGCACATAGGGCTTCCAAAGACAGTACAACCAATCATTGAGGTGATGATCTCGCACTAACTTGCCCTGGATCAGTTAGTGATGTGTGCCAACAAAGTCAACGTCTTTAGAGTATAGCATCTTCATTCATCGACAATATGACCTCTAAAGTCTAGTGTAATAGCAAATGGCTTATGCAATCAACTACCTGATTTCCCTTGACCTTGTGATGCTTGATTGCAAGGCGGAATTGTTGCAGGTAAGTCATCCACTTCATGTGCCAACATTCTTAATTTACTTTGTATATGAAGGAATTATAGACATCTATGATCAAAATGAAAGATGATTTTGTTACCTATCGTGTAGTGGTGCCATAGTCGAACAACTTGAACAATGGTGTACAACTCCTTTCCGTAAGTTGAGTAGCATCAAGTTGTGTCATTGAATCTCATAAAGGTATGTCGACAAATGCCCATTTTGGATCAAGATGGTGCTAAGTGTGTAGACTAATGTGTTTGTCTCAACCTCAAAAGGGTAGGTAACATCGGGCATGGCTAGCAATGGTGTTGAGCAAAGGCATTTTTTCATTTCATCAAATGCTTCTTGTTGCTACGTCCAGTGAAACGTCACTTTCCCATGCTTGAGTTGATGACCAACAATAATACATGCGAGAACCCTACCAAGAACATATATAGAAATTGGCAAGGCCTAGGAAAATTTTGAATTATGTCAGGTTCTTTGGAGTTGGTCATCCTTGCATGACACGAATCTTCTTTGGATCTGCACTTTGCCCAAGTTTGCTTAAAATTTGTGTTGGTGCAATGTGTCCAAAACTTGCAACACATGTTGTAGATGCTCCTCCCATGTCTTCGAAGACGAGGATGTCATTCGAGTAGATGACCATGAAAGACCTTGTGATGGGGAGCCAATTTCACCACAAATAAAATGACGCAATTTTATTTGAAAGTCGCAGTGTCATTAATTTCGAAACAGGGAGCTTTTACAATAAAATACCATGAAAATAAATACACAGTGCTTCAAACGTAAAATACAGCCGCAGCCTTCCTTTCTCTCCCAGCCTCGTCAATCCCTCAAAGAAATCCGTTTTTATCCTCTATGTTTCGTGCTGCACCGCCGTTCATAATCGCCTTAACGGTTTCTGGAACGGTCGTATGGAACGGCCTTAACGGCCTTTGAAACTGCCGCTGGAACGGCCTTCACGATCTCAGGCACTGCCACTTGGAACTGCCACGTGGAACACCACCTGGAACTGCCACTTGGAACGCCACCTGGAACTGCCACTTTGGCTTTGTCTGCTAAGGTGTCGCGATATCGCGACCTTTCTTTGTGTTTTGGCTTTGCCGGCCAAGGTGTCGCGATATCGCGACACCTCTTTGAGTTTTGGCTTTGCCGGCCAAGGTGTCGCGATATCGCGACACCTCTTTGAGTTTTGGCTTTGCCGGCCAAAGTGTCGCGATATCGCGACAACTTTGATACTTGGTCATTTTTTTCAATTTTTGAACTTTTTCAACTTTGAACTTTTTTTGGTGATGCAAGATTGCTGCGCTGCCCGAGATGCTCCTGCATCAGACACCCGGGGTAGATGTTTAGAAGTGATCCTCACTTCTGGATGGTCAGAGGAAAACCCAAACGATCAACCTCTGATTTGGACAACCATATGGCATCTTCGACAGGTCTGTTCTTCCATTTGACCAAATACTCCGAATATTGCTTGTTTCGGGTACTTCTACCTGCACGAGTGTCGAGTATGTCTTCAATTTCTTCTTTGTCTGGAGTGGATGCAGGAATGTTCCACAGATCCGGACTGGGTGGTTCACTACAACTTCCTGCATGATATTACAAGTCTGAAATATTGAAGATAGGTGAAATATTCAGCTCACTTGGGAGATCAACTTCATAGGCATTGCCTGAATCTCGTTTGCCTATGATCCGGCATGGTCCAAACTTCTTCATCTTCAACTTATTGTAAGTTTTCTTAGGAAAACGTTCCTTACGTAAGTGAACCATGACTTCATCCCCTACTTGGAATTCTTTGAAACGCCGCTTCTGATCTGCTCTGGCCTTGTAAGTAGCATTCATTTGACTGATATGCTGCTGTACCTCTTCATGTAAAGTCTTCATGTGTGCTGCAAAGTCTTCAGCTTCAGCACTGCACTTGTCTGTTTTATCCATCGGTCTCAACTCAGAAGCGTTTCTAGGGCTGTACCCATGCACAATCTGGAATGGTGATTTACCAGTACTGCGATTGACAGAATTGTTGTAAGCAAACTCTGCCCTGGGTAAAATCAGATCCCATCCCTTCGGTTTATCTCCTACCAAACATCGTAGAAGATTACCCAAACTTCTGTTGACTACCTCGGTCTGTCCATCAGTCTGCGGATGGTACGCAGAACTGAATTTCAAGTCTGTTTTCAGCTTCTTCCATAGAGTTCTCCAGAAATAACCCACAAATTTGGTATCTCTGTCCGAAACAATGCTTTGGGGTAGACCATGAAGTCGACTACCTCCTTGAAGAACAAGCCGACAATGTGAACCGCATCACTTGTCTTCTGACATGGAATAAAATGGGCCATTTTCGAAAACCTGTCAACAACAACAAAAATGGCATCATTTCCACGTTGTGTTCTTGGCAGACCAAGAACAAAATCCATGCTGATATCTTCCCAAGGTCTTCCTGGTACAAGTAATGGCTGGTACATTCCTGTATTATGACTGACTCCTTTGGCCATCTGGCACACTCTGCAACCCCTGCACAAATCTGGTCACATCCGTCGCAATCGTGGCCAATGGTAATTCTCACTAACAAGAGCAATGGTCTTATCACGGCCAAAATGTCCTGCTAGTCCTCCACTATGCTTCTCTTTGATCAAATTTTCCCTCATGGAACTTCGGGGAATGCACAACCGATTCTCGCCAAACAAGCATCCCATCTTGGATCATGAAATATAACCACTTAGTGCGATCCACGGTAGTAGGAGACACATGCGGTCCATGCTTCTGCAAAATCTGGATCTGCTGGGTATAAACTCTTGAGTTCATCAAACCCAACAACCTGCACTCTCATTTCCATCAACAAATTATGCCTTCTACTCAAGGCATCTGCAACTCTATTAGATTTGCCACTTCTATGCTTTAGTACAAAGGTATAACTCTGCAGGAATTTAACCCACTTCAAATGTCGTTGGTTAAGTTTACCTTGACTATTGATATACTGCAAAGCTTGATGGTCAGTATATAAAACAAACTCTTTGGTTAGCAAATAATGTCTCCATTTCTTAAGAGCCTGAATTATAGCATAGAATTCTTGATCATAAACAGAGTATTTCTTTCTAGCATCATTCAATTTTTCACTAAAATATGCAACGGGTTTACCTTCTTGACTCAACACAGCTCCAATGGCACTGCCACTAGCATCACAGTTCAACCTCGAAACACTTTACTAAAATCGGAAGTGCCAGAATGGGCTGTTCTGTCACTTTCTTCTTCAATATATTCATGCTGGTATCTGCTTTGGCAGTCCACTTAAATTCTCTCTTATCCCCTCTCATAGTTTCTGTTAAGGGTGCACAAATACTGCTAAAGTCTCTAATAAACTTTCTATAGAAACTTGCAAGACCGTGAAATGATCTTACCTTTGTCACATTCCTTGGAGCGAGGCCATTCAAGGATAGCCTTCACTTTCTCGGGATCCATTTTCAGACCCTCCTCCGAGATGACAAATCCCGTGTATATCAATTCTTTCCGTACAAAACTGCACTTTTGTATATTTATCAATAACTGCTCCTCACGCAGTTTTTCAAAAACTGTCCGAACATGCAACAAATGTTCTTCCAATGTTGTACTAAAAATCAGAATATCATCTAGATACACTATCACAAACTTTTCCAGGAAGTCACGCAATACTTCATTCATCAACCTCATAAATGTACTCATTGCATTATTCAATCCAAACGGCATAACTAACCACTCATACAAACCCTCTCTCGGTTTTAAAAGCTGTCTTCCATTCATCACCCTCTCGAACACGTATCTGATGATATCCGCTCTTCAAATCAATCTTAGTGAAGTATTTAGCTCCACTCAAGCAATCCATTATATCATCCATTCGGGTAATGGAAAGCGATATTTAATAGTAATTTTATTAATGGCTCAAGAATCGGTGCACATTCGCCATTCACCATTCTTCTTTGGTGCAAGTACTGCTGGCACTTGCACAAGGGCTCAAACTTGCCCGAATCAAACCCTTCCTCAATAATTCCTGAACTTGTCGGTTCAATTCTTCATTCTCAACAGGAGACATTCTATGAGCTGCCTTGTTGGGTAAGCTAGATCCTGGCATTAAGTCAATCTGATGACTAATCTTCCTCATTTGTGGCAAACCCTCAGGCACATTGTCTGATATAATATCAGGAAATTCTGCTAACAGATGTTCAACTTTTGCTGGAATGTTAGTAGTATCTTCTTTTTTAACATGAGGAATTAATGCATAACACATTGAATCCCTCTTTATACCATCCAAAAATTTTCTGCCATCTACTAAACAAATTCTAGCATTATTGCATACCTTTTCCTCAACATCCTTTAATGGCTTCGGTTTGTGGCGTACTCCATCTTTTGTCAGGGAATAGGTATTTGCATGTCCATCATGCGCTGCACGTCTATCAAATTGCCATGGTCTTCCAAGCAACAAATGGCAAGCATCCATCGGTAAAATATCACACAGGACCTCATCCTGGTATCTTCCAATTTTGAACTTGACCAAGCATTGTTCACTGACCAATGCTCTATGATCCTTCTGCAACCATGCAATCCGGTATGGATGCGGGTGCTGTTTTCTTTCTAGCTTTAATTTAGCTACCATTTCCTCAAAAACCAAATTATCTGTACTACCATTATCAATAATAATATTACAGATTTTACCTGAACATTTACAACTTGTGCGGAACAGGATTTTCCGTTGATCTGGTTCCTTCTCTTCATTCAACAAAGTTCTTCTTGTGATCATCACTTCTCCGTGCTCTGCTTCTTCAGAGTGCTCGGATTCAACACCATCCTCAGCAACTACAGCTCTGGCATTTCCTTCAGGCCTTCCGTTTGGTGCTTCTTGGTGTTTGGGACACTCATACGATCGATGCCCTTCTTCTCCGCAATTAAAACAGGTTCCACGAAATCTACCTCTGCCATATCCGCGTCCACCTCTACCTCTGCCCCTTTGATAATCATTGTTCTGATTACGGGTTCGGTAAGCATTCTCCTCCTTCTGTTCCTGGCGATTGCTGGTTTCACCATTCTGTTTTTTATCATCATATTTAATTCCACTGGCTCTTCCACAAGTTCTTCCACCACGACCTCTTCCTCTTTGCTTGCTATCAAATCTGCGATTCAGTTTCTCTTCTACTTTCAGAGCAAACTGATAAGCATCTTCAATGTTGTTCATTCGAACCAGACTCAATTCCTCTTGCACGCTGGTTCTCAACCCATTAATGTAACGGGCTACTCTTTCCTTAGTTGCTTCCGTATGACCGGTTCTAATAGAAATTTTAAAAAATTCCTCGGTATACTCTTTAACAATTTTGCTGGACTGTCACAAACTCTGCATTTTTCGTAGCAGATCTAATTCGTAATCTGCTGGAATAAATTGCCGTTTCAATTTTTCCACCATTCGATCCCATCTGGAGATCTTTTCTTTGCCTCTCCGGTTTCTTTCTAACTGCACTCCTTTCCACCAAATGCCAGCATGTCCTTTTAATTTTGTTCTGGCGAATTTTATTCGATTAGGATCTTCAACGTCCTCATAATCGAAATATTCTTCCATGTCATTAATCCAGTCGATTAATTCTTCTGGATTTAAATTTCCAGCATACGTAGAAACGTCAATTTTTGGTCTTTTTCCAATCTGCGAAATGGCTTTTATCATTCGCGACTCTGCGGCACTCATTTCCTCTTCTTCCTCTTCAGACGGGTCTTCAACTCCGTCATCATCGCTGCGATCTTCTCCTCTTGGCTCTATTCCCCTGCGCAATTCTTCCTGCAATGCCAACACTTGTCGCTGCAATGCACGAAAATCTCCTTCAGGAACCACGTTCCTTCCAGCGCCACGATTTCTACGCGGCGGCATTCTATCTCACAGTTTCTCAGAAACCCGTAACCCCGATCCTGGTGTGAGCTGCCTCCCGTTCGGCGCTCTGCTCAACACTCTCAGAATCTTACACCTCTGATACCACTTGATGGGGAGCCAATTTCACCACAAATAAAATGACGCAATTTTATTTGAAAGTCGCAGTGTCATTAATTTCGAAACAGGGAGCTTTTACAATAAAATACCATGAAAATAAATACACAGTGCTTCAAACGTAAAATACAGCCGCAGCCTTCCTTTCTCTCCCAGCCTCGTCAATCCCTCAAAGAAATCCGTTTTTATCCTCTATGTTTCGTGCTGCACCGCCGTTCATAACCGCCTTAACGGTTTCTGGAACGGTCGTATAGAACGGCCTTAACGGCCTTTGAAACTGCCGCTGGAACGGCCTTCACGATCTCGAGCACCGCCACTCGAACTCGCCACGTGGAACACCACCGGAATCGCCACTTGGAACGCCACCTGGAACTGCCACTTTGGCTTTGTCTACTAAGGTGTCGCGATATCGCGACCTTTCTTTGTGTTTTGGCTTTGCCGGCCAAGGTGTCGCGATATCGCGACACCTCTTTGAGTTTTGGCTTTGCCGGCCAAGGTGTCGCGATATCGCGACACCTCTTTGAGTTTTGGCTTTGCCGGCCAAGGTGTCGCGACACCTCTTTGAGTTTTGGCTTTGCCGGCCATCGCGACACCTCTTTGAGTTTTGGCTTTGCCGGCCAAGGTGTCACGATATCGCGACACCTCTTTGAGTTTTGGCTTTGCCGGCCAAAGTGTCACGATATCGCGACAACTTTGATGTTGCGATATCGCGACCAATTTTATACTTGGTCATTTTTTTTCAATTTTTGAACTTTTTCAACTTTGAACTTTTTTTGGTGATGCAAGATTGCTACGCTGCCCGAGATGCTCCTGCATCACCTTGTGAATGGTCGTAGGACATTATTCATTAGGCGCATGAATGAAGCAAAGTGCATTGCTATAGCCTACACATAGGAGTCGTACCACAAGGCGATGGACATGGCCAAATTTTGCCTAACGCTTGATCTCATCATTCTCCCAAACTAACAGATAGCACAATGAACTATTGGGCAATGTTGATCTTGGAACCAAGTAAATCTAGTGCTTCCCTAAGCAATGCAATGATACCTAGATCCAAACAAACATATAAAAATGGATGATTAAGGGTGTCCATTTGTTGAGTTTGTCTAAAACAGGTCGTAGCTGACACAACAAAAGAAAACTTCTTGGTGCCATGGTTCTATAGCTAAATCATATGTGAAACAATTTTTTGTGAATCAAGAGTTCATATCTTGCATTATTTTACTAATACTAGAGTTACCTTCTTCTGGAGTAGGCACTTTGGTATGTGATATGTCATCCTTTTGACATGCACTGACCATTGTTGTGGATAGGCATGGTAGGGTGCTTGGCGGTAAAAGAAGTAAGTTCTCCTCAATAGGACATCACAGATATCCAACAACACCATGTCACAAGTGACTATATTGCCATTGGCATTATTTCATACTCAAGTGCACATTGGCACTGAACCTTTGCTCCCATCCCAAGGTGAAGCTAGCCCATGGAGTAGGGTTGTCAATGCATCGTTGTCTAGAAAACAAGTCGCTTGACTATGTCTTGAGCAATGGTGTTCTCCTAACTCCCAATGTCAATCATAATGTGCGTGGGATTGTTCTTTTACCAACAATGTGGAACAAGCACTCCCATCTATTAAATTTGTTAGAGGTTGAGGCATTACCAACTTGTTGAGTTTTGGTGCTCTAGCATGTGGCATCAACCTTCTCTTCACGTTTTGTGGTAGACGTATAGTCATTGACTTGTGGCTACACCACCAAAGACTTTAGTTCAGCTTTGCAATTGGAGTAACTATAAGTGTGAGTCTTGTGATGGTTGCACCACTTAGTGCCCATCTTCTTTTTACCTTTTTCCTGTGTTGTTGGAGGACTCTTAGGTTTGTAGGATGCCACAAGACCCTTGGGAGCCTACTTTATAGGTGGTCATGCAACAAGTTGTTTGGGCTTTGGCATTGATAAGGTTCAAAATGGCATTGATGCAAGACCTTTCTACTTTGCTTGAGGCTTATCTTCTAGCTTAGATGCAAAATGAAATGTAGACACCAAGAAGTCTACTAGAAGGAACTCCATTTCAAAATAGATGTCATAATGAATCCACTAATGAAATTTAGTATCTGATGCTTCTCATCTCTATCGATGCAAAGATGACTGAGAAGTTTGTTTAACTCATCAATGTACTACTAGATAGATTGATCTCTACACTGTTGTAGTTTCCAAAAAGCCACTTACTCGTTCTGAATGATACAATGGGTAGAAACAATGCAAACAAGTTTTACAAACACTGTCTAGGTGGTGATGGGATCTCCCTCATCTATGAGCCTAACGCATGTGGTCTCCAATAAATAGGCAATAGATTTTGACATCTTCAAGGCTATGGAAGCAACCATATCAACATCATAAAAACGATAAACAAAAAAAATGCTTCTAGTTCCTAAAGCTAGTTATTTTTATCTATGGCATTTATCTGGTCTGAGAAGATAAGAATGTTCATGTTGGTCTAGACCTTGAGTGGATTGTGGCTTTAGAAAGGTGCAATGTTGGCAGTGTTGGATGGTGCTCCCATATTGATCACAAGATCCCAACATTCTTTGAATGGGATGTTCGTTTGTTCTTTTGCAACGTCTCAAATAAGCTTCTTGACGTTTTGAGTCTTCATTTCTATTTGTTTAATTCCATTCTTACCATTTGGGATACTTCTCTATGAAAGTGATATTCTTTAGGGAACTTGAACATGGAACTTGGTGTAACGACTTTCCTTTGGTACCATGAATGTGTGTGAGCGAACAACTAGTGAGGAAGTGTATTGGAGGCTCTATTCCTAGCAAGAACCATTGTATACAAATAAAAGCAATATTAAACATGACAGAAAAAGAGAAATTTTCTTTGACCCCACTTAATCTACATCGCAAGGCCCAGGATGGGGTGGCACGAAGGACAACTCCTTGATCCCACTGGTGGTGCCAGATGACGTATGCTTAAGATTTGTGCAACAAAATAAGGAACAACAAAATCTTTCTCAAAACAATAAAACTTTATTTACAGATAATGCGAATGTGAATATGTTGCAGAACACAAGGCTCATGTTTGCAATAACTCAAATTTTTAGTAGATGAGGTGTGTGGTTGGCTAGGCACAAGTATACTCTTTTCCTATGTAGTGAAAGAAGTAACATAAGAAAAGCTTAAGCTCTGCAAGGACAATCTATGTCCACAGGAGAGATAAAATAACTCTATTAATGTCCACAAATGGTTGAAGTAGGCCAATTGGACTTAGTGAAAAGAGCTGTTACAAATTGCAATGCATTAGAGTAACCCACAAAGTACTATGAAAATAAGCTAAAGTAAAGAATCTAGTGTAAACTACTCTACAATGGAACAATTGTATGTCATAAATTACAATGTCGAGGGTTACCAAAAAGGATAAACTCTAACATGCTAAAAGTAATGATTGAGAGAGCTAGAAGTTGAGGTACAACAATGATAGAAAGGAGCTCCATTATATCCAAGCACCAACATTAATCTATAGTGGGGTGTAAAGTAGAAGCACAATCATTGTCGTCACCAACTATCCCCAACAAGCCAACAAAGGATCTAATGATGCTCCCAAGAGAATGGCCAAGACTAAGAGGTCCGAGTTGGATAATCATGGGAGTACATGGAGTTCAACCCATCAAGATTCTTATAGCATCCATGGTTGTGGAACCAATAGAAGAGGATAAGAAACTAGTAAGTTGCACTTGTCTACAAATTGGTATGTGAGGGGTGGTCGAAACCCAATGCCAAAGAACTACAATCTTATCCTATCACAAGCAAGAAGAAAGAACTAAAGCCCTAGTAGCCACTCTTGTATGCAAACAAGGGCACACAGATCTGTCATTAACATTTTGGAGAGTTGTAGCTTCAAATGAACGCTTGTTACTCTCGATTGCAGAGATAGAGTGAAAGAATGAGGTGATTAGTTTAGTAGTAGTCTATCTACCCTATAATAATTGACGTCGAAGAGTGATAGCTTTCCTAAGGTAAAGAGCCAGGTACCTTTAAACAGGATAGCTGAAAAAAGTGGCAAGCAATCCACTTGAGTCTCTATATAAGCAATAGTACCTCCCTCGAATCTCATAATAAACAAGACACCTAAAGATGAAATGTTCTTTAGTCTCCACCTCTCGAATAGAGCAAAGACGACATACCCTATCCTCTTGAGGAATATGGTGGTCTGTCTCCACCCACAACTGATGTGAGCATACTCTAAGTTGACCAAGAGGAATCCTAAGGTTGTGTGTCCAATGTTGCTCAACATAATTAGGATGAGGAATAATGCCATTCTCAATCCTCATGAAATGCTTAGTGTAGAAGCCCAACTTAGGACTAATAGTTTGAGGTCGAGTGACCTAACTGATCTGAACATATTGTCAATAAACATCATCTCTGACAACTTGATTAATTATCCTCTTATCAAGAAGAAGGCATGGAGGAGCATATAAAAAGTATTTGAAAGGAGGTAATTGATCTATGGAGACGCCAACTGACTGAAGAAGAGAAATAACTTTAGAGTACCATCCATGATGACAACCAAAGGCACCCCTAGAAGTATTGCACCATAAGGAGTAAAGCACCAAATATGGGTATCTCTCTCGACCTGAGGTGGAGTCACCCATGGATCTTAGGCGATGAAGCTAAAAAATAAATCTAATGATGCTCTCAAGGTGAAGACGATGAGCACAAAACTCAACCTGAAAAATACACTAGGGAACTGTTCTTTTACATCAAATAAATCACTTAAACAAAATAGTTTGGACCCCTCTCCAACACACCCTAGACTTGGACCCCAAATCTCAGATCCATAAAGGACTGTAAGTTTGATGATGCAATCAAAGACGTGCATATTTGTAGGTATGCCTTGAAAGTGTTGTTGGAAGCATTGGCATTCCAAGACTAAGAGAGATGTGTATCCCTTGCAAAGACGTGACTATGAAGTTGGCCGAAGATTAAAGAAAGGACCTATAAACTAGACCCCCAAGTAGGTGTAAGCAGTAGTGATCTCAATGGACTCGTCCTTATAGAAGAATTGAAACTTAGATAGGGTACTATTTGGTGTGTTAAAGATCATCACCTTAGTCGTCCTAAGATTGATTATAATTTGTTTTAAGTCACAAAATAAAGCAAAGAGCATCCAACTGTCTTTTTAGGCCCTCAAGAGTATGATCAAGAAGAACAACGTCATCTGCTATCAAGACATGATGTGGAGGCAACCATCATCAACATGTGTGGTTTGATGAATAAATTTTTCAAGCTGAAAGATGTGAGAATAGGGATGACAAAGAGGAAGAAGTGAATGGAAGAGGAACCTAGCAAGAGATATAGAAGAACAATAGAAGAACCTATAAGCTGAAACATATCTAAGCTACATCCAAAATATTAAACAATTACAAGACAAGTGGTAGGTGATGTGGTTCGACTCCCAGTTGATAAGAGGCAGTTTCTATGGCAATTATAAAACAACTTATTTTGCCTCTTCTAGAGTTGGCTCCATCTGTATGATGCCAAGAGGTAAGAGTGAATAGTTGCAATTGTGTCCCTGACACCTACCACTAGAGAGATGCCTTTTGCGTGTTCTAGCATCTGGCAATGTCACATGGTGTTGTCGCCATAGATGTCTCTATCTATGTGCATGGTTGATGCCAGGTTGGTCATGACGCCACAAGTTGAGTTGGCACCGTAATTGAATCTAATGCTGCAGATGGATATGGTGTTAGTCGATCTACTTAGAAGTCCAGATGGGCGCCAAGGCCTGCATGCTCAAAATGGCATGGCATAATTATTTTTGGAGACTTGAGCAACCCTTGCTTTGCTTATATTAAAGCCACTCATGTGAAGCTTCCATACAGAAGGGAGAATGGTGATCAGAAACGGCAAAGGCAAAACATCTTGCAAGCAAGTTAAAGGAAAGAATAACCTAGAATCATTGTTTTCCCATAAACATACAATCAAGAGAGATTCCAGTATCGTTAACAAACTAAGTTCCAAACAAAATTCTAATCAATGACTCCCATTGAACTCTAAAATTGTATTGGAAATATCTATTTCAAAATTTTGAGAGATTCAATATATGCTTGAATTTTAATGAATGGAAAATACACTATTGATATAACAAGATTTTTTACCAACCAGCCTTGTGTATAATATTGTGGCAGAGATAAAGGTACTTGACATGGAACATATCTAAAAACTGGAGATGATTCTCTTGATTGATAGACACAAATTGAGACTAGAGGTCATTCCATACAAAGATTGACCCTTGATCATACTACAACCTTGAACTGAGACAAGTCCTATGGGTGGCAAACAACAACATTTACAAAGACAAATTTGTTCTTGTGTCACAATAAAGACATCTGTGAAGGCCCTTTAAAACATTATTATTTGCATCTTGACCTTGCACAATAGTTGTTTGGCTTTGTAATCCAAGGTGATACGTTTGGAGAAGTTAAGATCCCAAGACAGTATAAATAGTTGTTCGCGTACTTGTGTTGTAAGATAAGATGAGTTAATTCTATGAATGTCCACCAATGGCCAATGTAGGCCAATGCGAATCATTGAAAAGAGCTGTTACAATGCATTGTAAGAGAAATAAAAACAAATTAAATTGCAATGTACAAAAATGTGTGGTGTGTATAGTGATGATTCTAAGGCATACATACATGTTGAATGACATCTCTATAAACTAGGTCACAATTAGCATGGATGTTGTAGACAATGTTTTCCAATCTATCACAATCTACAAGTGTACTTGATCCTAAAAAGCCAGCAAAAGAGGCAAAAAAGGATGTTCAAGGTAATGGGTAGGTGTCATGGGATTTTCAAATGTCGTAGGATGATAATAAAGATAATTTTGAAGCTGAGATGCCTCATGAGAAGTTGCCAAACTAAATTGAAAAGCTAATGCAAATAATAGACTTACATGGTAATACTCATTCATCAAAGGAACTTAAGAAGCCAAGCACAACTCTGAAGACACTTTAGGTGGAAGGCTTATGAGATATAGTTAGAAGGTGTAAGATTCATTTAATTTTGATGATGTTCTGTCATTTTCGGATTTTTTTTTATTGCTGACAGTACTGTTGAGCCAAACTATTAGGATGAAGCAAAGAGAAAATGAATATTGGAAAAGGCTATGGAAGTGGAGTATGATGCTTTTATGAAGAATAAGGCTTGAATTATTACAAAATTACCATTAAGAAAGAATCCTATTGAGTGTAAATGGATGCACAAAACAATGTATGAAGACTAAAGGATACTTGGATAAGCCCAAGTAGAAGTTGATAGCATATTGGTTGCCCACCAAGAGGGTACAAGCTATGATGATACCTTCGCTCCAACAATTTAAATGGTGATGATCAGCTTGGTCCTACAATTGTATCAAATTTGGCTGAAAAATGTACCAAATAGACGTATATGGAGAAGTGAATAGGATCAACCATAGGGTCTCAAGGTTGTAGAAAAGCAAATTTGATATACAAGTTGGTAATATTTATAGGTTGAAGCAGGCTCAATGATCCTGATGCATTAAAATTGATCTTCATCTCACTAGATTATAGATTTAGCAGTCCTCCTGAACCAAATCTGCATATCAACTGAAGTTGATATCGTCATTCAGTGAATGATTTAATAGTTAATCATCAAAAGCAATGAGATAAATACTATTCAAAAGGTAAAACTAGGTTTGTACTCCACTTTGAACATAAAAGATGTCTTTTATATCACTTTCTAGTAGTTTTGGTGGAGTAAAAATGGATTTTTTATTTCTTGAATAAATTAATTACACTTTTTTAAGGAATTTCATATGCATTACTGTAAATAGGTTTCTACTCCTATTGAAGTTGGTCCAAAATTAACATCCAACGACTCAAAACAGACCTAAGAGTCACTTTTTCGGCAGTTGGTGGTCAGTTTCATATATCCTGAAACTACAAGGCCTAATCTTAGTTTTGTTGGAAGCCATATTTTCAGATTCATGAACAGATCCATGGCTAGAAAGAAACACAACGCATTTTCAAATACATGAAAAATAAGATTAAAGTATTTGATATTAGCACATATAATGACTTTTAATTCATTCAATTTGGTAATTCTTATTGGACAGGCTCCACACATGATAAAAAATCCACAAGATATGCAGTTGCCCTGGGGATTATCTTTCCTGATGGCAAAAAGATACAAATAGTGTCCTTTCTTCTACAGAAGTGGAGTATATATGTGTCATGCTTTCAGCTTGTAAAGCAATTTGGTTGAAGTAGTTCTTTGCATACCTTCCAGCCACTCAAATCAAAGTGACGGTATTTCATTGCGATAATCAAAGCATGCTCAAAATTGTGAAAAATTCAGTATTCTATACAGCAGAAAACATGTTGAAGTCACCATAATTACATCGAAAATCTCATTGTAAACAGAAATATAAAACTGCAATATTGTGCCACTGAAGAACAAACATCTGATATATTTATAGAACCTCCTGGACCTAAAAATTTCATTAAGTTTAGGGACAAACTGTATGCCAAAGCATGTATGACTATGAAGGAGGGTGATAGAATATTAATGATAATTGTGTTGAGTTGTGGTCAAGGTTGTAAGTTATTAATGTTAGATAATAATTTCATCTAATAATTATGGATGGTACTTTTTAAAAAGTCGATTAGGAATTATGACACATGATTAATTGTTAGTTCAAAGTATCAGTTTATCTAGCTACGAAGTTTGTTGGCCACAAATCAGGAAAGTATGTACCTTGAAAGTGAAAGATTGAACTGAACTATTGATTTCTCTTCTATGTTCCTTGTCTTGGAAAGTGTAATATATTATTAAAATAAATTTCTTAGATTGCTGTCATGAACTGCAATATGCTTTACCATTTATTGGTAAAGAGCTTATGGTCATCATATTTGTGGCTGGTATGATGCACGCTTGATGTCACCAACGAGCTATTTCTGAATTTTTGCAGTAGCAATGACTCTTAAGTAGCACTGACCATGAAAGTGCTATCTCCACGAAAAGCTTGATGGTGGTCATATCATGCAAGGTTGAAAATATTTATGCTTCCTCATTGAAATCCTCTTGCACAGGAATACATATGAATGTCTCAAAATATATTCATGGCTGTAGATGGAGGGGGATGGTTAATAACAGCAGTGATTTCCATAAGAGGGCAGTAGATGGCCATAGCATGTTGCCGTATAGGACACTAGGCGTGCCACATATCCATTAGTGCTCAAGTAGAGATGCACTGCCAACTATAGCAACAGTCATTTATCACAAAATCTGTTGTCGCAATGAGGGGAAACGACAACAAATAAATCTCTTATCTTTGTTAGCTCTTGTAAAGTAATTGAAGTTACGAAGTTAACAAAGAGATAATCACACCAGATAGAAAATAATCAATACAAACCTGATGAGAGCCATAATCATCTGTACATGAAAAATTCATGTCCAACTTTAGATCAGGAGATGGTAAGAAGATAACACCAAGCTGTTTGACATGCAAAAAGAGGCATTAGCAACATTTTCTGAAATTTGAATAGGATGAATAGTGTTTACAAACTAGCATGGAAATAATAAAAGGAGCTAAATAGTATCATTTCGTCAAGTTAGCAACCATTCCTCTTTACATTTTTTTTTTTTATTGAATAAATACTTCATATTAAAGAATGGATAAAAAATACATCAGCAGAAAACAGAGAGCCATTACATCAGCTTGCGAAATAAAAGCAAGCAATCAGATCTAGCACTTTTATCTATTCTAAGGCAGTCTTTCAAAATTTCATCCCTAAAAACCTTAATTTGACCAGAAACAAAACTAGCTGCTCTACTAATAGTAGCATCAACAGGGGCCTCCTCGTTTCTGAAAACCAAGCTGCATCTATCCTTCCAAATGCTGAAAAGAATAGAGATCCTGATAACATGCCAAAACACCCTCCTATGAGATGCACAATCAAGTGAGTCACCAAAAACAACCTTCTTCCACCCAAGATGACCCTGAGAAACACTGCCATAAAGCCAGGCCGCTGCTCTCCAAACCTTCCTTGTTCTTGGGCATTCCCAAAAGATGTGCTTAATAGTTTCACTCCGACCACAACTAGCGCAAGCATCAGAAATACGCATCCATTTGACTAACCGAGCTTTGCTTTGCAGACCTTGCATCATCACCAACCAAGCAAAAACCTTTAGCTGCATTGAGACCCTGAATTTCCAAACTCCAGACAACCGTTTCTTCCATTTCTTGCATGTACAATTCAGACCCCATCTACCATTCAATATGTCCCCAAGAGGGATACTAGGAAGCATCAGCTGATAAATTTTAGAAGCCTTAAAGCACCAAATTGGCTTCCCATAATTCCACCTCCAGTCTTTCCAAATCGGACCCGGAAGGCCACCTGAAAGCTTATATAGCTGCTCAGACGGAAGAAGGCCTTGAATTTGTTGAACAACGAATTTATCAGAAGGTTTTAATTTGAACTTAACAAGCAACTGTTGCCAAGGAATCCACTGCCCAACGTTCCCATCCCATAGATCAGCCCATTTAAAGAGACCTTTCTTGCTAAGCCTCTTACATTGCAGATTAGGCATATCCACAACATACATATCATTTTCCTGCCAAAGACAAATAGCTTTGGAAGAAAGAGTCCAACCTCTCCTATCATCCAAAAAATCCCATTTAACCATTCCAACAACCTCTTTCCAGGCCTCCCAAATCCTTTTAATCAAGATGCCTCCTCTAATTTTGAATCTACTAGGATGCCCAACAATATCCTCAAAGCTGAAAGCCCCACGAATCCCATCAAGATTGATACAAGTCTGAATCCGGTATCTCAACAACCGCTGCCAGCCAAAATTACCCTCCAGGCATCTGGTAATCCACTTAGAAGCAAGAACTTTTCCTTGAACCTGAATGTCCAAAAGCCCCAAACCACCCTCCTTCTTAGGAACAGTGCAATACTTCCAGGCAATAAGGGGAACACGCCTGGAACCATCCATATTAGCCCACAAGAAACTCCTAATGCAAGTCTCCAACCTCCTATATTGAGTCAAGTTGGGGAGCCAACAAGAGGAGTAATACATGTGACAAGTCTAGAGAATCTTACTAACAACAATGAGCTTCCCAGCAAAAGAAATCATCTTATTTTTCCAACCCTGAAGCTTCTTTTCAAACCTATCCATGCACCAATCCCACATAGATTTGAGGGAAATCCTCCTACCAAAGGGAATACCCAAATACCTAACAATTTCTCCATCATCAACTTTCCTCCAGCCAGTGTTAATCCCACCAGGCATATCCTCAGCTCCTATCAGCCAGTAATCTGATTTAGCCTCACTCACCACTGCCCCAGAAGCAAGACAAAATTGTTGAAGACAATCTTGCATACCCAAAATGGAATCTCTATCCAGCTGCACAGTAAGGAAAGAGTCATCAGCAAAATGACTATTTAGAAGATGTCCCTCCGGAAGAGCGATGCCTCTAATAAGCCCAGCTGACCTCTTTTTTTCCAACATATACCCCAAAGCATCCGCAGACAAGACAAACAACAACGGAGCCAAAGGGCAACCCTGCCTGATTGATCTGAAAAGCTGAATACTTTCGGACATTCTCCCATTGACCACCACCTTGGCAGAAGCTGAGGAGAAGAGCATACGGATCTTCTGAACTGCAGATCTGCTAAACCCAAGCCATTCCAACATTTTAAAGATAAACGTCCAATCAACCCTATCATAGGCTTTGTCAAATTCTATTTTTAAGAAGAGAGCCTGCTGCTGAGATTCTTCCGCCCATTCCATCGTCTCCCAGACAGAAAGAACAGTATCCAGGATAAATCTCCCTTTCACAAACCCAGTTTGTTCTTCTCTAACAATTCTGGCAGCAATGTCTCGCAGCCTCAAAGCTAAAGCTTTGGCAACTATCTTATACGAAACATTCAAAAGAGTAATAGGTCTCCAGCCACCAATTTTGTCCTTATTACTTCCTTTGGGGATTAATTTAATCACACCTTGATTCATCCCAGAAGAAAATCCTACTCCTTCAAACACTTCCTGTACCATTTTAGTATAGTCTTCCCCTATGCAATCCCACATATACTTATAAAATTCTGTTGGAAGACCATCCGGACCGGGAGACTTACCATTCTTCATTCTAGATAAAGCACCAAACAATTCCTCCTTGGAAAAATCAGCGGCCATGCGATCACTCTCAAAGCTGAAAACCTTTTTTGGAATGCAATCTTTAATCAACTCCCTAGCATGTTGAACATCCACAGTGCTCTCATACGCCGCAAAAATCTTACTGAAGTGATTACCAAAAAGCTCCCTTATCTCTCCCTCCTCCTTAGTATGAGTACAATCTTCCCGCTGCAGAGTTAAAATCTTTTCCGAAGCATTCTTCTTACGAATGTAATTGAAGAAGAATTTAGTCGGAGCATCTCCTTCCTTCATCCAATGGAGCCTGCTTCTCACTTGCACTCCTCTACCAATATAATCTTCGATTTTCCTGATTTCTCCCTCTAGAGCAGCAACTTTTTCTTGTAAGGAAGAATTAAAAGGATCAGCTTCCAACTTCCTCTTGTCCTCCTCAAGATTCTGTCTGAGAGACTTCATATTTCTCCTCCTTTTTCTAGCCAGAAGTCTCCCCCATCCCCTTAAAAATTTAACCACCCTTTTGACAGCAGCATCCCACCAAGGGACCCATCCCTTCCCGGAAGGTCTTGGCTCCAGATTCCAGACACAACGAATCAACTCTCTACAATCTGCAGAATCAAGATGCGAGACATTCAATTTGAAAGGCAAGTTTTTCTTCTCAACAAGCATCGCACCAATGTGAACACATGTAGAAATAGGAGCGTGGTCAGAGCCAGTAACTCCCAGATCAACATCCACGGGCCTCTTTCCTTTGCCAACACAAGTAAAAAGGTTGTCCGCGTAAAATCTATCAAGTCTCGCAAAGATTCTTTCCGCACTTGCTCTTCTGTTTGACCAAGTAAACCAACCGCCAGACTCATACTGTTTTTGCTTGAAATTCACGTCGAACACCTGAAGAGCAGCCTTCAATTTCGCCCACGAATCCTTTTCTGTGCCAGCAATGCAGCAACCCAATCCACCCTCTCTATCTCCTTCCCACTCGACCATATTGAAATCCCCTCCCAGGAACCAACATGCCTCAGGAAGATTAAATTGCATCCAATCCCATAAACGAGCTCGATCATTAGCAGCATTAGGACCATACACTGAACATATTCCGATCACTTGGCCAGCCAAAGCAAAAGTAGCCCAAACGATACGCCCCTCCGGGTCCTCACCCCGATCTAGCAAAAGAGAGGTCAACCATTGTCTAACAGCCAAAACAACACCCCCAGACCCTTGACGATGAGAAGAGCTCCACCAAGTGCCATTCCAGGAGCTGTTTAAGCAACTATGCAACTCAAACCCATCAATCTTAATTTCTTGAAGACAGACTACATCAACAAAAACAGATTTCAAAAAACTACTCACAAAACTCCTACGAGTGGGGATAGTCATCCCTCTCACATTCCACGAAGCAATATCGAACTTCATTGAGAACTTAAGGAATCAAGAACCTGAAACCGATTCCCTCCCCCATCAATGCTTTCTTTTGCTATCTGCAGAGTACCACTTGGAGAAGATCCGTCCTGAACCCCAAACTCAACAACATTATCCGCTTTCCCAGATCTGGACACTGGAGAACTGCTCCTATGAGTCTGACTCAAGTTATCCCCTGAAACTGGTCCCCTCCTGGATTTATTAGGCCTAGCAGGAGAGTCACGCACATCCCTTCTTTTCTGAACAACTTTCCATTCCTGCTGCCCAATAGAGGAATTGGAAGCGTTGTTCTGAGGACTCGAACCATCGTCAACTTCCATCTCATCTTTATTTTTATTTTCCTGTTCTGTTGATTTTTCAGGTTCTTCCTTCTTAGTGTCTCCTTCCACCTCCTTAGGTTGTTTCTTTTTATACGGGCAATTCCGAATCATGTGATCTAGCGACTGGCACCCAAAACATGCATTAGGCAAATTCAAATATCTTACCTCTTGAACCACCGGACCTTCTGGAGTAATAATTTTGAGCTGTTGAGGAAGTTTCCTTGTCAAATCCACCTCAACACAAACACGCGGGCTGAACCTAAGAGACTTACTCCCTGTCGGATCCAAAAGGATCTTTCCAAAACGCTGAGCCATTGAATTCAACATGCACCTGAGTTCAGATTTCATGGCCACAAACTCGATCCAAAGGGGGTAATGGGCCTGAGAAGTATCCCTCGGATCAAAATTTGGGCGCCATGTCTGCACAAAAGCCGTAGACCCTGCAATATTCCATGTGCCAAACTGCAAGACATGCCTAGCTGTATCTGCCCTCTCGAACAACACTGAAACATAGCGCCCACCCAAACCCCAATAGGATTTCACATGTAACCCTTTAGCCTCCCAGTTAAGTCGGATCCAGTTATGAAAGTCAGCTTCAGCTGGAACCCTACGCAAGAAAAAAAGGATGATGCCTTTTGCCTCCAGATCCCTTCGAATGCTCCTGTACTCATCATAATCAGCAACGAAGAACGTAAATTCGTCATCCTCATCAGCCATGACCGAATCCAAACGATCCATTTTCAAGGCCAAATCCTCCTCTGGTTCATCTTCGTTTAAATGACCAAACCCTTCACTAGAATCAATCTGCTTGCCTCCGTCTTCTCCTAAACGATACTTTTCGGCATCCAAACCTTTGATCACCGAGTCCCCTTCATGCGCTTCCTTCAACACCTCAGCAAAGGTCCTATCTTCCCCACCCTTACCTTGTGAGGCTTGGTCAGAAGAAAGTGTATTCGAATCCTTTGCAGACTGCGCAACAACCTTACTCAGACTCGCCAGAAAAGCAGGGTCGAGTTTATGAACCCTATTGACAGGAGCGGCAGAAATTTTCTTCCCGCTGTCCGTTTCAGAACCATCCGCATTTTTAGCCCAGGTGACTTAGTCTTGAAGTATAATGGCAAGAGAGAAATCAAGCCAGGTAAGTTGAAATCCTTATGGCTTGGACCCTTCCAAGTAGAAGAAGTAACGATCAGTGGTGCAGTAATATTGAAGAAACTGGACGAGACATTGTGTCCTGAGACAGTTACATGTTAGGATCCTCAATCCTAACATTATTAGTTAGTATTATTAATCATTTAATTATTATATTATTAACTTATAAAGTGAACCATCACAACCCTTCATAACGTTAACCATCACGTCTCTTCGTACGTGAACCATCATGTCTCTTCACCAACGTAGCTTTAGGGTAGATATATATATTAGGTTGGCCATCCATATCAAATCATCCAAGAAGAAGAATAATAAGCATAGATTCTAAGGAGGGAGCCCCCTATAGTGGCAAAGCGATTACAAGGGAGCCCCCTTTGAGTGGCCTGCGATAACATTTACATTAATTTGTTAATAATTTTATAGTAAGACCTTGGGGTCTTACCATAACGGTACGAAGTTGAAGTCATATAAGATGTGCGCACTAGTAAACATGGTGAATTTCGAACCAACAGATGAACGGACAAGTGTGGGTAAGCTGAAAGTGGCACCAATGCCAATTTTTTGAATCCTTCCAAGGAATCTCAATTCAAAAGGTCGGGGAGTCAAGTTGTACTAAGAAAGAACATGGTGTAATAGATGATAGTGATTCAGAAAATGAACTTGCGGAGCAGCTAGAGTGGTTGTATGAGGAGACCGCAAGTGAGAAAGAAGTGAGTTTACAACCCATGATCGAACAAGAGGAATTGCAGCCTCGGTCTATAAAGCGTAGACGGATTCGGGTGCATGTCAGATTCCCAAATGTACAAGAGGACGAACAACTAAGATCACTGAATGCAAAGAACATACAATGAACAGTGGTGGTGTATGATGGGCAAGGAGAACCACAAGATTAGGAACATCGAAATGAGGATATTGAGTATGAAGGAATGAATTTGCTTGCAACTATTGGTAGTGCACAACAAAGAATGTGAGAAAAAACACAGCAATTGCATGACCAAAGTGAGCAACTGAATAATTAAATTGCAAAATTAAGGAGACAATATGCATGAGAATTATTAAGGATGTAGAAGGATATTCAAACGACGGATAGAAGAAGTTTTCTTGCAAATGGGACAAGTCTAGAGGAGATCCCTAAAGGTGCATAGCAAACTAGCAAATGTTGGGGGTTGTTGATGGTTGTGCGTAGCAAGTTGAGTTTCTAGACAAGGACTACCCATTCAACAAGATCTGTTGAAAGTGAAGTACAATGGAGAGATATCCATGAAATACCATTGTCGACTAGAGAAGGAGAAGTTGGGAACTTAAGAGTCGAGTAGTATATACTTGAGGAGTTCAAGCAGTGATATCTCAGGCTTGCAACTTCAAAGAAGAGTAAGATGAAGAACACCATGAAGACAGCAAGTTACCCAACCTACAGGCAATGAGGATGAACAAATAACTCAAAGCTAAAATGCCTTCGATCCAGGTAGGTGGATGAGTTGGAGAATCATCATAAGCCAAACTTGAATGATTCCTTGGGACGTCGAAGTTGTCTACAAAGACTACCAGGTGATCCAAGGTGTGCTTACAAATTACGCAATTCAAACAGTCAGGAAGGTCCATCAAGATCTGTCGAGCCAAAGGAAAAGATAGTCTGACCTCTTTCCCAACCATCTAAGGGGATGTTTTTTTTCCCATAAGCTACCCCTAGGATGTACAACCAACAAGGTGAGCCGTCTAGGTCACCCTCTAGTCATCTAGGAAATAGGTGACCTTAGACAACCCTTCGATCGTCTTAGCTGAGGGCTAGGTTGTCTGAATTTGTTGAAGGTCGTCCACAAGGAAGGAATGAAAGACCAATTACAATCAGGCCATTCGAAGAATCAACTTGACCAATAGTAGTACAAAGGTCGTCTGACAAAGGTGAAATGGAAAGAAGAGAGGTTGAGTCAGCCAAGGGAAATACTATGGGAATGCCAAAAAAGCGACAAAATGGTGGAGTCAAACTATAGCCCCAAAGATTGACACAAAGCAACTGACAATGGAGGAGGTAGTTAGGATGTGGTGGTGAGCAACCTGGCCACCCAAGCCATCCAGAGCAAACTATTAGACCAATACGACAACCAATCATATAGGTTCGTCCAGGCCCACAATCAAGGCAATAGATGAGCCATCAAGAAGAACAAGCAAACACACCAACAAGTCAATCAAAGGATTCATCTGGACATCTAGGTTGTACGCATAGGGCACAAGAAAAAATAGATCATGGTCGTGCAAGGTATAAAGTGCAAAATAAACCTATGCAAGGTGATAAAAACAAAGTGCAAGGCGGATATGCGCAAGGTGGTAAAGATAAGGAAGAAGAGACGAAAGACATAGAACATCTAGTTACATGCAAGGCAATTAAAGGTGGCAAAGTGGTAGTTGAGAGGCAGTTGCTACATGCAGGACAACTATCCCCCTACCACCTCCATCTTATAAATAAGCGTTGGGAGTTGGCCATGAAACATTCTAATGCATAGCATCAAAGATAAATTGTAAGGAGCAAGAGTCAAACATTGCAAGAGGAGGAAACTAGAGACGTACAAATGAGAGTGCCCCTAACAAAATATATTGTGTAGAGGAAGTAGCAAACCATAGCTATAGTGCAAAAGGAGGTTGTCTGAGGAAGATGAAGTCTGCATTGCAGAAGTGAATGGCCAGAGTGAAGGAATTCAAAGCTTCCAAAAACAAGTGTCAAAGAGGGATCTGTTGGAAATCTCTCCCTAGTTCAAGCAGAAATTGTTTCTTTTTGCAGATATATGCGTTGCAACAGGAGATTGCAATAAAGGAAGATAGAAGAAGAGACAGAAACGAGGTTGTGCAAAGGAGAAAGGGCCAAGTTGTTGCAAATAATTTTTCTCCAAGTCATACGAATCGTAGGGACTTTCAACAAAAGAGGGAAATTGCAACTAGGAGCAAGCGTACAAGTCATCTACAAATGCAAGAAGACTACGCAAAGAACGTTGTCCATAGTCGGCTCATCAAGAACAAAGTTGTCTAAGACCTAACCGTCTACAACCAAGTCGTTTAAGGTTGGGTCGTCTAGGGCTGGGCCATCTGGCAAGAGGCCGTCCAGACCCTATTGTCTAGACACAAGCAACCAGAAGCTAAGGAATATGGTCAGCCAAGGCCATACAAAAAAAATCAAGTGGAGGCACATAAAATAGAGTGGAGTGACGTGCCACATGGAGCTACGAAAGGGAGACAATTCATTAAGAACACAATTGAAACAGTTTGAGGTAATTGTTGCTGGAATTTGGCAAAAATAGAAGCCAAGGAGATTGATTGCAAAAGGGATACAAAGAAGGCCAAGAATTTCAAAGCAAATCAAATGAGCGGAACTACATAGGAGGTTTCCACTTGAGGTTGTCTTGCAAGCAGGACCTCGTTCCCATGGGGAAATCGTTGGAATTGCCATCGGGGATGATAGAATGGACACTAAACGAGGAAGAATGCAGCAACACGGAGCGGAGTCAAGGACGAAATCATAAACCGACACACTTGATGAATACCAAGTACATACTAAGGAGCCAGCAACTTCACCTCAAGTGAATAATAAGGCGAATGAGAGGATGCAACTCCCCTTGGAAGACACTACCTAGACAACACCAACAAGGAGTTCTATAGAACCTGGTGGTTGGAGTAACCGAAAGAGCACTAGCTACAAACTGTATGTCAAAATGCAAGAGTGTTGCTTATTTTGCAAGTCCCTAGCTTTGACAAAGACTATTTCAAGCCGTACTTGCTAAAAGTGCTACAAACATATGATGTTGAGAGCAATCACCGTCGATTTATGATTGGTGACAAGTGTGGGTGTCATTTTCCCTAAACAATTTTCAAAGAATATTTGGCTTGTCGATTTCCACAAGACCAGTGAAAAAGAAGGGAGCGGAGCACTATTGATTGTGGATTTTTTGTTGATAAGGTCGCCAATCTCAGTCTGCAAGAAGTGGCTAAGCTGACAAAGTATTGTAGCCACCGGTTGAAGATGCACAATGAATGTGATAATGTCCAGACTATCCGACAAACAAAGAGTCTCGAAGATGCCTTCTTGCCTCGTACCATATCTGGAAGGAAACATGGCCAAAGAATAGTATGATTGGGCTACTTTCTTGTCAAACCGTACTCAGAATTTTGTAATGCGACATACAAATTAATTTTTCAATGGCTTTCCATGCCACTGCTTTGATTTTGGATGCAGTATCGCATAACAAGATTCAGTTTCCAAGGCTAAAACCTCCACATTCTATTCCAAAGAATGCTCCTACTATTTTTTGTTGGGTACATGTTGCCCCATTGATGAAAGTAAGTAATCTGTTGTCACATTTTGCACGGGGTGCAATGTTTTCAATTTTTGTAAGAGTGCTGCTCTTCCCTTTCCCTCTTCCTCTCTTTCCCCTTTCTCTTCTCTCCCTTTCTCTCTCTTCCCTACATTCTCATTCTTCCCTCTTTCTCTTGAGCCCCTCAGTCAAAATCTCAAAATGACAGCAGTTGCCCTGAAAAATGGCTAAGTATCAGGGCGCAATCCGACTTCGCTGCGAAGTCGGAGTGCGCCCTCCAGTTGGAGCGCAGCAGGAATGCAAACTGCGCAGTGTGACAGAATCAGCCAGAAATTCTAAGTGTTCAGGGCGCACTCCGACTTCGCAGCATCGCGCAGTGTGACAGAATCAGCCAGAAATTCTAAGTGTTCAGGGCGCAATCCGACTTCGCAGCGAAGTCGGAGTGCGCCCTTCTTTCTGGGCGCACTAGGTAACAGGCTGGCAGGAAAAATGACTAAGTGCTGGGGCGCAACCCGACTTCGCAGCGAAGTCGGAGTGCGCCCCCTTTCCAGGGCGAAGTCCGTATGGCAGTGTAAATCAGCTCCCACCGGTGCGCAACCCGACTTCGCAACGAAGTCGGAGTGCGCCCTTTAACCGATGCACAGTAGGGAGACAAACTCAAAATTTGACTAAGGCATGAAAGGCCTCCCCAACTGCGCTGTTTTTCACCTGCGCAACCCGACGGCGCTCTGATCCTGGGCGAAGTTGGATAAACTACCTTTCAAGGCAGACACGTGTCAAGCAGCATCATCCGACAAGTGTCCAACTTTGGGATCCGAGCCGAGACGTGCCAAGCACAAAGACAAGCATGGGATGCACTACTTATGTCAGCTGCTGGGTTTAAAGCTGATTGGAGGTTTTACCTGCTTCAGCTACCCGCATTCCTGCCGATGAGAAGTTCTACCTAACGCGTTGCCACGTATCTGTACAGCCTTCAGGGAGCCCCTGCTGCAAGTACAGTCCTGCCAGACAAAGGTCAGCATCAGCAGTTCCGCGACTACTTTTGTCAGCTAATGTTTGACTGGGACTTTGTGCCCATTAATGTAATCGGGGGGTTCTCATGCTATAAATACCCACCACATTTTCATTGTAAGGTGGTGGAAGGGGAATGTCTGTTAGGGAACCATTGTAGTCGTGCTTCTGCGTTAATATAATACATACACTTGGTGTTGTTATACTGTTTTTATTCTGTATGCTGCCTCTCCTTTGCATTTCTGCCTTACGTTTTCCTGTGTCATGGCTTGTTGATTCACTTCGGCATTTGGTGGTCAGGTATGCCTAAGGCGCATAGATCAGAGGATATATAGGGCAAACGTTAGCGGCAGTTTTCTGGTTATGTTTTGTGTTATAGTGTTGTTAGTAGTGGTGATTGATGCGTTGCCGTACTGTTAGTTCCTTGGAGGGAATGTCTGTTAGGGAACCATTGTAGCTGTGCTTCTGGCCCTTAACACAAAACATATACCTGGCTCTGTCCTACTGGCGAGTGACAGCATCCATAGTGGTGTGTTATTGTTATATTGGTGTTAGTAGTGGTGATTGATGCGTTGTCGTACTGTTAGTTCCCCCCACCCAACTCCAATCTAATTTGGATTTCTTTCTGTACTTTTTATCTCTTTCCCTGCACTCTTATCTTGAACCTCAAAACCCCAAAGGAAGTCGGCCTTCTCCCGAGAGTGGCACGTAAGGCATTCCTTCCTTCCGGCCTTTCAATGTTGGTTTGCGGGTCCTAGGGCGCAATAACGACAAATCCTTTCCTCATGGCAGATTCGTAACCAACAGTAACCCGGGAAAGAAGAAGAAGAGTGCATCAAATAAGAGGATGGCACAAGAGGCATCAAAAGATGAGATGGATGTTGTGGCTAGAGAGATTGAAGAATCTAATGGAGTTGAGAAGCAATTGCCAAATGCCGAGGAACTAGTTAGGAAAGAGAAGTGGAGATGGTTGAAGCAACAATGCTAGCAGATGGGAGCACAACTGCAACAACAACCAGAGCCCCAGCAGTAGTAGCAATAGCAATCTGCTAGTCAAGGTGTCAAGATGCTTTTTTCACAACCCCCACAGTAAGCCAAAGAAAGGAAGGCAATTGGTGGCAATGTGTAGAAAGTGGTGGTAGGTCAACAAACCCAAGTGCGTGGAATGACAAAGGATGCACTACAAGGGGTAACTCCAACACAACCAAGAAGCCAAACTCTGTGAGGAGGCATTGCAAGTACCAAAGGAGTGGCTTCAACAGAGGCTGCCAATGGGGAACAGCAACCAAATTCAAATGTACTTGTGCAAAATGTTTGATGAGGAACGAGCAGCACAACAATTTGAAGGAAGAACTATGCAACAACAAGCGCAGGAGATACTGGTAATTATAGATGTGAATGGGAAGAAGTCCTAGGACGAGGCGACTTCGTTGGTGATGTTTCAATGCATGTGGATAAACTGGAGAGATACAATACAACACCACTAAGGTTGTATGTAGATGAAGTGAATATATGTGGATCACCTCCACTGGCGATTGAATTGACATCTACAACTACGCAGACTATGGCACCAAATTCATCTATGTTGGAGGAGAGTAAGGATAAAATAAAGCAATCTGCATCAATATATAGGTTATGGCAAGAAGGCCAACGTAGTCAACCACCAAAAAATGAAACTGAGAAGGGCAAGGAGACGGTGGACACAACAGGGAAGAATGCTAATGTAGGAGCCAGGATTCAAGAAATTCAAGAGACCAAGGAAGCCAAACAAAGGATCAAACTAACAAGCCATGGTGGGGAAGATGTTGAGGAGACAACCACCAAGGATGATACGGATATGAAACTAGAAGAAGAAGAAACAAGCAAACATTCAATCATAGAAGTTCCAAATTTGAGGAGACCACCAATCCATGGCAAAAAAATCAATGAGCAGGTTGATACATTTTTTGAGAAGGTTAGCCAGTTGTTCAATAGACTCTGAAGTGAGTTTCAAGTAGGATATGTTGGGGACTAGCAACTATGGCAATTGAGAATGGAAGGAGGGCTAAATAAATTGGTGCATTAGGCTCGGGATGATAAGCGAACGAAGAAATTTGCAGAAATCTATTAGATAGCTATGGAAGCTAGGACTTGGCAATAGCAATGTCAATTCGATGTTGGAAATCAGAAATCTGCTAGAAGGAACTCCAATATTTTATCGATATCCACCACGGATATATGTTGATGAAGGCAACATAGCGCCCTATCCTAAACTTCCAGGTGTCAAGAATGTGAAGTTGGCACTTGAGTTGGTGAAGTCGTATGCAAGAATGAATTTCTTAGCATACTTGATTCAATGGTTAGCTGCAAGACTAGAGACATTTCAACAGATGATCTCTAGCAAACTCTCAAAGTAAAGATGAAGTAGCTTGAGCATAAATATCAATTAATCACTGAACGGGATGAGTAGTTGGTAGTAGTTGCAAGGAAGGAAACTGAAGCAACAAAAAGGAAGGCTGAATTGAAGGCTAGGCTGGCAGAAATCGAGCAGAATTCGCATCACTATGGTTTCCGGTGGGCTCGTTACCAAGCGTATGCCAAGCGACTCAAGGGAGAGAATAAAGCCTTAAAGCTACAAATCTAGGAGCTGGGAGAAATGCTTGTTCCATCGCCTTAACCTCAACCAAAGCCAAAGTCCCCAAGAGCAGTAATAGTCGTCAATGAGGATGTCAACCAATCTTTAGAGCAAAGTATAGGCGGTAGTTCTAACTTGCCACCTTAGCATCAGAAATAAATTCAAAAATAAAATATATGTGTGGAAGTCAAGTACAAATATGATAAAGTTTTGCCATAAATTTGTATAAAATTGGTGACGTAATATTGCATGTAATAATGTAATGATGAGATAAGTAGTAGTCATGTGCAAATGAGTTAGTTGTCATGTAGTTTGTCTTGTAGTTAGCAAGGGAAATGAAATGAAATGCAAGACAAATGTAATGTACAACTACAGGTGGTGAGGTGTCGGTGTTGGTAGTTGCCAATAACTACCTTCCACCTAGTTTAAATAGACCCCCTCATTCAATTAAGCGGGTACATGGGGTAGATATTGTACATGTCGGGAAGAGTATATTGGCACATTGGAAATATTGTATGCATATGATAGTTCTACACAAGAGTAGATATAGTATATGCTAAGAGCAGTGTGTTGATGGGAGAAGCCAAACGTTGTGTGATCGTATAGGCTCATATGTAAAGAAATATCTTGTTAATATCAATTCATCATTCAACCATTGTTTTGTGTGTGCTATTTGCATGTGTTTATATTGATTCTTACTACAATAAATATAAAACACAAACCCTATTCCATATTTTTTTTGTCGTATCATATTTGTACAGAATCATCTAGGCAAGTGCCAAGCCATCGAGGCAAGCACTAACTCATTTCGACAAGTACCAAGCCATCTGAGGAGTTGTGCCAAGTCATCTAGATCCTAGAATGGGCCATCTAAATTGAGTTGTGTTGGGTCGTCGAAGGGAAGTTGATGCAGGTTGTCTAGCTGCATCTTGAGAGTTGTTGAGCAGTTAACCTGTCAATCATAATTGTTCCTCTAAGTGTGGAATACCACCACTATGCTATAGCAGAAGCGATGATTCTTGGATGAGTTGTTGTCGAGATACAAGAAGAAGATGAAAGTGGTCTTGCCAACGACTTCCAAGAAGCATTTGATCACGCATTAATCCTAGAGAACAAAATGAAGACGACAACAACAAGAGAAGGAAGCATGAGTCACAATTGGGATGATGATTCTAACAGTGATCGAGACAATCTCAATGCAACAAACCAGGCCATGCGAAAAGACCTAGAAAGGACGATTAATGATGTGAAGGCAAAGAAAGAGAAAGAGATGAAACAAACCTGGTGTTCATATTGCAAGTCCAAAGGATACACAAATGTGAATTATCTGAAGAAAGCATATTGTAACATTTGAGAAATTGCAGGTCATGTGGTTGTAGACAATCCATTGAACATGCGAAGAGTGAGGCACCAAACAATGATGGTGCAAAAGGAACATACGGAGGAGAAAACAAGCATATCAAAAAGGGAACAAGGAGCAACCTATGGCAGATATTGAAACAACTGCTAGTGAAGACGACAACTATAATCAAGGAATTAGATTAGAGGAACAAGTGGTCAAGGAATTGCACAAAGGCACCAATTGGAGGAATTAGGAACAAGACAACTATGATGTGCAAATGGTGCATCCTTGGCAACCATAAGGAGGCAAATTGTCCGAAGAAGGAGTGTACAAGTAACTCATAAAATGTCAATTTCATTGACATAGAAGAACCTCAATTGGACCAAAAACAAGTGAACAAAGACAAACATGTGTTGGTCGTAACTCAAGCACAATCAAAGAAGATGGAACAATACCGGAACCCTACCAAGGAGAAGGAGAAATGCGAGGAGGCATGTGTGTAGTTGGAAGAGGAAAAGCGAACGACTAATAATGAGAAAAATTTGAAAGAACCCATTGTCATTGATCAGGACGAGATGTCAACAAAGTAGTTGGCAATGCAAGTGTTGGACATGAATATTGCAATGAAGATGTCCAATTTACTATGCGTAGTATCGAAGCTTTACACAACAATTGAAGAAGTGATGTGGACGAGGAGAGCAATAGAGCCACAACACCAACTAGAGGTGAGGAAAGTTGCAAAGGATCAATATATCGACCTCACAGTGTTGATAATTGTTGCTAAGAAGAAACTAACACTTATCCACATTGAGTTGTTGAATCACAAGCTGACGCAGGTGATCATGGACAGGGCTTTGATTGTGAATGTGTTTGCCCAAAAAGACGTGGAAGGCCTTAGGGGCACCATTTTTGTGGTCTCCCAATTTTTGACTATATGGTGTGGATCAATACAACATTGGAATAAACGGTGTCTTGACTGCACAAAAAGTAATAATCGTCGATAAAATGTTCATTCTAGATTTTGTAGTGATTGCTATACAAAAAAACAACCTACAACTCACTTTTGGGACGTGATTGGGTACACACAACAAAGGTGAATCATAATTGGGAGGACAGACTAACATTCAAGAAGGGCCAGCACAAGCATGTGATAAATTTTAAGAACTAGTCTATTAACGAGAAGTTGGCAACATCTAACGAATCTAGCAATTCTCATCAGAAGCAAAAGATCGAACGACAAACGGGAACCTAATGAGGAAGGCATCCTAGAGTTGGAAGAGAGCATAAACGATGAAGGACACTTAGATAGTAGGCTTCTCCACTAGTAGATGGAAGATTATAAAGTAATTTAGCCAAGTTGCTTGTGCATCAACACATAAGGAGTGTGTATGAAATTGGTGAAAGCAATCAAAGTGCAAAACCAACCATAAAAGTCAAGGATGATGAGAAGATGACCTTTCTACAAAATTTTGGGGAGTACAGTGTTGGCAATGCTCAGATTGATGAAAAGCCCACACATTCCTTTGATGTGGCAAAAGCGGTGCAAGAACCTCATACCCTAAAATACGAGGGACCAAAAATGGTGCAAGTAAACCTTGGCAAAGGTGAAGAGGAGAAAATGATCCATTGCAGGAACAAGTGGGACCCAATTTTGAAACCAACTTTTAAAATTTTCATGCAATACAAGGTCTCCACATGGACATATAAGGGTTTGAAAGGGATACCACCAGAATTGTGCATGCATCTGATTCCATTTATTCCAAGAGTGCAACCTGTGAGAAGAAGGCCATACAGAATAAACCTGAAGTAATCGGCCTTGGTCAACGCAGAAATTGGGAACATGTGGGATGCAAGGATAATCTTCAAAGTCATGGTGAGTGAATGGGTCGCCCATCATCATCAACTTGAAGAAGGAAAGTAATAAGATCCGCATCTATGTGGGTTTTCAAAGTTTGAACGCGGTGAAAATAAAGGATCCCTTCCTAATTTCATTTACTGATTTGATCTTGGAGTAAGTAGCAGGGCACAAGATCTATTCATTTTTGGATGGATTCTCAAGCTACAATCAAATCAATATTACTAAGGAGGACTGCTTGAAGTACGTATTTGTTGTTGAGAATGGCATTTATGCATATAACCAAATGCCCTTTGGTTTGTGCAATGCCCCAACCCATTTCAAAGGATCATTTGACGATTAGTTGTTGTGGAGGAAGGACAAGCACCTGAAGACATTGGAGGAAGGCATGTGTTATGCATGAATGCTTGATTGTCCTTGAACCCAAAGAAGTGCAAGTTGTTGGTATTATATGGGAAGTTGTTAGTTATATGCAAGGAGGGATTGAAGACCGACCCAACAAAATTCACGACGTGATGAGAATGGAGGAGCCATACGACGTGAGCTTGTTGAAGTCATTTTTTGGGCATGTCCGGTACTATCGATGTTTTATAAAAATATTTGCACAAGTATCATACCCACTTGACACCCTGACATGCAAAGGTGTTCCTTTCAGTTGGACGAAGGAGCACCGAAAGGCCTTCAAGGAGTTGAAGCTTAAAGCTAGTTTGCGCACCCATTCTATTGTTTCTAGATTGGGAGCAGAAGTTTCATGTTCACGTGGATGTGTCCAATTTTGCAATTGGATGTGGACTTGCCTAGTACAAGCAGTATGGGTTGGATCAACCCATATATATTTCAAGCTGATTGTTGTCTAGAGCAGAGAAAACTTAAATGAGGATAGCATATGCAGTGCAAAAGTTCAAACATGGCATACTCGCCAACCCTTTTGCTTTCTATGTTGATCATCAAGAGTTGTTGTACATGATCAACAAGCTGACTATTCACAACTGAGTTAGAAAGTAGCTCGTTACGTTGTAGGAGTTTGTGTTTTGGGTCATCGTGACACCAAGAAAGAAACACGTGATAGCAAATCACTTGTCAAGGATTTTATCAAGAGAACTTGTTGAGGGAGTGTCAAATGAATTTGTGGATGTTCCTATTTTCAATCATTGTGCTACCATTGCGGTACAAGCATAGTTGAGAAAATCGGAATCGAATCAAAATTGGCTTGCAAAAGAATCGGGAAAAATCAAGAATCGAGGAAAAAATGGGCAATTTTTCATTGAAAAAACAGAAGAAAATGCAAATTTTCATTGAGAAAAAGCCTTTTTCATGCATATCACAAATTTTTGGCAAAATCGGCAAAAAATAGTCTAGGCTATGAATCGGGAAAAAAAGCTCAAATCAAGATTTTTTAAATATTTTCTCAACTATGCGTATATGTATGTGGGAGAATACATGTCGACAAGGGAGCTTCCAAAGGAGTTGACAACAGAAAAGAAAAAGGTAATAATCAAGGTGCATGCATTCTTTTGAAAGGGTTCTAAAATTTTGATGTTCTATAGTTAAAAAAAAATTAAAAAAAAAAGTTTAACTATAGAACTATATAAAATTCCATTTTTTTAATAAAAGTTTCTTTTTTTTTTTACCTTTCTAAAAAAAAGGCTTTTTTTTTTTGTTAAAACAAATTCCTCCTCTGGGCAAAAATTTAGCGCCCAAGGGTTTTGAACCTGGGTTGATTGGTTCCCACCAAAAACACAAATGCATAATGTGCTAGCTACCTTGGCACCTCATCACGTTGTGTCTAGAACTAGCGCCTCCAGGTCTTAAACAAACCCCTCCTGCCCGCAACATCAACTTCGTATGCTACGTATCCTCTACGGGTTCTGTCTACGCATATGCTTGACTGTCGCCACCGCTCGGGTGCGTCTGAATAGGCCATGTGGAGGGCAAATTGATACTGACGACTCTTGCGGGACCTACGATTTTTCTAGTAAATTCGATGACACAACGCTTCCACCCAACGTCTCACCAAAACGTCGCCTTATCCCACGATTTCTACCTGCTTATGGCACCGCAAATCGATGTCCGGTCCAATATGGGATTGTGCAATTATGGTTTCACGACAACACCTTCATCCGCCTTTGTCTACAGTCAACCGATCTGCACGTTGAGAGCTGAATCTACAAGCACTCTGGCTTCTCTTTGATGTGGATTGCCAACATGGAGTGTTTGATGGGGTCCACATCGTGTTGGATGACGAGTACATGCCCTCTGGCCCTCTCTTCTTCGCCTAAATTGATTGACAACGAGGCATCAATCCAACAGGGTGGGGCATGGAAGATGCACGCATATCGTATAGGTAAGTCAACTGTTGGGTTTTACCAAGATGCTATTAGAAATTTGGCAGCTCTTTGAACTCCACTACGATGGAGGTTTTGATAAGAAACCACCGTAATCCCAACCTTATTTCCAAACCTCCTTTTAAAACTAAAATGCAAGGGAAGATTTTTGGTCCCTTCTTAACAATTGTCGAGCCAAGGTCTTTCAATGCATAAGCATCCATCGTCTCAGATTACAGCAAAGAATTTGACAAAATCACCACCAATTTCATTGAGGTGGAAGAGGAAATTAAAATGGTCATTGAAACCAAAAACGATGGTTTACTTTGATGAGGAAGCCAAGAGCACCACGTTTATTCTCGACTATCTGTGCCTCTCGTCGTCCACAAAGGATTGGCTTGTTGTTCGGCCTACTTTCAAAAACTTCTCCGTAGCCTTTTATTCCATCTTCATCCAAAAACTCCTTCACCTAGACCCTATTGTTGATGCCACAAATTTTTGCTATTGTCAACTTTTGATTCACGTCAATATGCCCCTTAAGCCACCCCAAGTGTCGATTGGTGCAAAATGTCATTTAAGCCACTGCAATGACATCGTCGATGCCTATTGTCGATGCACCAATCAATCCAATAGGTCAATATCCTTCACATTGGGCTTTATGGCGTCTACAACCCGAACCAAAGTTCCCCACCACAGATGTATCATAGAATGGCAAGGTCAATGCCAACAGGATCAAAGCGGCCTTGGAGGTTGATGTGTCGATGTGCCTTTTGAATCTCTGCACGCAATGACAACAGCAAATAGTGTTGTTTTGTGCTCTCAATTTGCTCAAAAACCACCCTAGTCAAATCAATCAAATTTCTTCCGTCGCCTATGGTGGCAGCACGTCCTAGATCTAGTTATTGCCTTGTCCTTTGAATCAGCCCCCTCCTGCACTCAAGATGTGTTGCTTTCGGCTCTAGGTGGTTCACGGATCTGGAGAGGAGGGGAGAATCACCAAAGAGGCAATTCCCCCATCAGACTTCAATCAAGAAAGAACCTGCTCTGATACCAATGTAGGAAATTAGCACAATCTATTATTGATTCAAACATGCCATTATAAAATGATGCTACAGCCTACGATCGTTAAGGTCTACGATCGTTACTAACGAGGAGATTGCTATAAACGATGCTCCAAATTTGTTATTAAAATAATGTAATAATTTATCTCTTGGACAGTTCACCCTATCCCCTAGAGGGATTGGAGACATAGATGGTTGTCCTTGCTCTCTAAATGTTACTCATCTTGACTTAAACAACTCCTTCCAACTGACATTCGTCTCCAAACACCCTCCTCCCAATTACCAAGCAACGTCCCTATCTAATGGCCTTCCTTGTATGTTTGAAGACTCAAGGGATGCGCTTGACAACCTTGCTTCTACACATCCAATAACACATCTTTCATAATCTAAAAGAACACAAACAATTTTCTAATTGTTTTTCAATTGAATGACACCGCTTGTTTTATTTTAGCTCTAGATCATAGGGAAGATGAAATTCCTCCTTTAGAAGGCTCCCTTGCTCCACAAAAAACCCCCTCGATCTACTAGGCGTCCTACCTCATGCAAATGGCAAAGTTCCTTTTCCTCTAACTCTTTCAAATGTGTGACTTGAACCTCAACCTTAACTTTGTCATTTCATTGTCTTTGGAAACTCCTTCACTTGCAACCCCTACTTCTTTTGATTTTTTCTCTTATATCGAATTACGCGGAACTCCCACTGTGTCCTCCACAAAATTAGGGAGAATGTTTGCTTGCTCCCACTCAACCTCCTTTGCAATTGATGGGTAAGATTACTCATTTCACCATTGTATTTTCGATCCTTGGTCTAAATACAAATATATACAAAGTAAAAATTGTAGTCTTTCATCTATCCATAAAAATGTGCTTGTCAAAGTTTTTTAGTCCTCAAAACATTCTTCCAACTCGAAAACACCGTATTCCCTTGGAATTAAACTAAGTTGCGAAAAAAGTTCAAAATTGTCAAAGCATATAGTGTCTCCGCTCATCAATTGATTCTTTACATCAACAACAAATTTCCTTTTGGAAGGATCCTTGCAACTCCTTCCAAGCCTGGTACTTGTCCTCTAGCAATTACATACAACAATACATGACAATCTCATACTATCTCAAGGGGAATGCCATCATCCAAACCACCTCATTAGCTTCTCCATTTGCCTTCCAAATCATGATATAGGTTCTATAGTATCTAACATTGCCATGAAACTTAAGTCATTTTTGTTCTACCCAAAAACTAGACGTTATCTTGAGTGGTTCATTAGTGCTAGGTTGATCAACATTTTTCCTATTCTTAAATTTTTGACTTCTCAAACATTGATCTCTAGTCTCTTTATGTCTACATTTCCTCTTCTTCCCATTTACTCATGGCAACCCACATGCCACATTCATACAAATCTTTAATTAAGCACAATCAAGCAAACATATTTAGACTTTGCTCTTATGCACACAACAATGGAAAATAAAACAAAAACTTGCTCAAACAAAGCAATGAAGTGAACCAAAATTGCCACTAGAAATAAACATCACATCACAATGATGGTTAAACTGTGATTGGCTCACTAAATCAGTTATAGTTTCTTTCATTGTTACCTGTTGACACTACCAGTATTCATATGCTTCTCTCACAAATTAAGCCATCCATGTCTAAGTATGAACTATTTCAGACTGAATAGTAAGAACACAAGCATTTACCTGGAAAGAAAGCCTCTAAGGAAATTCTGCTTATAACTTATATTGCTCAAATACAACAAAAGCACAACATGCACAAACTGATACACGATCTCCCTAACACCATAAAAGCACAAAAAAGAACTTCACACAACAAAAAACTCCCAAGCTCCTACCTTTCGAATTGTCGATTGTGTATCACCCTAGTATGTTTTTTTCCTGACAATGGAGGAAAACAAAACGCATGGAAAACCAAAAGCCATGCCTATAACACCTTCACTCCTCCAATGACTCCCCAATTCACCAACACTTCATGGTGGCTTCCAAACAATGGACCAAGTCATTCTTTTCCCTTCTTCAGGCAGCCTAACCAAAAAGTCCATGGAGATACTCACCTAAGTTTTGGATGCAATGAACAATGTTGTGTATAAAACCAACTTTCTATTATCTGGATTGCTAATACTGAACAAACCCAACCCTTCAAGAATTTGACAACATTATCATCATCTTCCATCCTTAGCCAAAACACTTATGCAAATTAGCAATGGTCTCATTCACACCAAAATGACCATCAATAAGAGAAGTCAAGGCTTCTCTTACAATATGCATTCTTAAACTTACATTTAGGATGCAAAAACTTGCCCAACTTGATGAGTGCCTCAACAACAAGTTGATCATTAGCCATACCTCCTTGTCCACAACATTAGAGGCCTTCAACTACTGATATATCTTGCCGAAATAATCGCCTTGAGCATACTTCTCTTAAAGCGTCTTGTGTGCTAATGCCTCAACCACCATCACTACACAAATTGCACATATAGGAGGTCTGAATAACAAATCAACCATTTTGTTATTAGCATTTTTCTTGCACTTGTTAGGAAGATACAATTGCTGGGTCGAATCCATTTAAAATGTCTAGCTTCTTACTTGGCTTGAGTTTGAAGATATTGTGAATGATGATGATTTGGATGCACAATTGTCTAGTATTTACACTTCTTGATATATTGCACATAAGCACACAACTTGTTCTGAGCGAGATAATTTCAATCACCTTTATTAAATGACTTGGAGCGATAACAAACAGGGCTTCCACCCTACAAAAGCATAGCACCCATAGCACAACTAGATGCATTGGTTTCCAGCTTAAACGCCTGTCACAAATTTGGTGATGCAAACACCAATGCATTGCTATTTTAATGTATCAACTCTCAAAAAGCTGGGGAAATTTCCTTCCAAAGAGAAATCCAAATTGGAGATACATGAGGTCTAGATAATAAATCAACCATTTTGTTATTAGCATCCATCTTGCACTTACTTAGCAAAATACAATTGTTGCAAAGAACTAATCTGTCCAAAACATCTAGCTTGTTACTTGCTTTGAGTTTGAAGATATTGTGAAGGCTGATGAATTGAATGCACAATTGTGTAATACTTCCACTTCTTGATGTCTTGCAACTCCTTATCAGAAAGTGGGATAATTTTGAACAAAGTAGCATTAGAAGATGGGCATATAAAGAAGGAATATTATCACTATAAAGAATCATCAACATTCATATTGAGTTTTCTCTTGTAATCATCTTTGCCCATGGAGTGGCCTCTCATCTTGGGAGATCATGTAGAGTTATTCCTTCCTTAAGGAGTATTATTGGTGTTTCTCTACCTTAAGGGTATTATCTATATTTGTGTCTCATTGTGGAATATTATTTGTTGATGAATGATTTGATATATCTGCATTGGTGAATGATTTATGTTAATGAGGATAAAGTTTTCAATAAATAAATCTTTATAATAAGTGTTATCAGAGCAGCGATTCAGACAGTGGGGTTTGTTTTTTGTGGTTTGCAGAATTTAGGTAAATTTTTTTTGTAGGAAAACCTCTCATATTTCAGGATCCATATCTTTGTATATAGTTGTTTGATTCAGACGATTCTTGCACCATTTTGTTTGTCATTTGAAGATCTTCAAAACGAGTAGTCATTTCAAGAGCTTCAAAACAAAATTTAAGATATCTTGAAGTCCAGGTAAGCAAATGATCTAGTATTTGTGGGTTAGAGGGAAATTCATGGGTGTACTTATTTATCTGGATTTCTAGCCTTAAATCAATGGAGAGATATATATTTCTATGAAACCCTAGTTCGTAAAACCCTGGTTTGAATTATCGTTTTTTGTTAGGGTGTGATCTCATGGACATAACTAAATATTTTGGATGAGATGGCATTGATGCTAAAGAATGGTGGGAAAGGTTAAAATCTTTGCATCCTTCTGACTATCAATGGAAATCGGATCATTTTTATTATTTTAGAAGGAAAGCTTTGTCTTGGTTTCACTGTTATATTTATGTCCATAATTTTACATTCACTTGGGAAGAAATAGAGCCAGCATGCTTGAGTACTTGGGAACTGAAAAGCAAGGATAAAATGATATCCATGTTGAAGGATACTACCACAGGCATTAAGAAATCAAAGGGCTCAAGGAATAGAAAAATGGAAAAAATAAAGCTGATAGTGTGCAGGTGGAGTGAACAACTCCTTTGGTGTCAGATAGGCCAAAGAGTGGTCAGGAGGATTTGTTTGAATCTAGAAATTCTATTTTGCAAGTTCATGGTTGCATTCAAAAGGAAAAGGTTATGATTTCCATAAACCCTAGCAGCAGGTATAATTTCATTAATATTGCTTTGGCTAAGAGGTTGCATGTTCAAACAAAAAAAATTAAAGACATACAACTGGAGGGGGAGAATGTTCAGATTTTTCAAGATTTGAAGATCACCACGGATAGTATGTTTTACATTCAGATTTTCATGCTATTGAGATGGATGATGTCGATATACTTCTTGGTTATCCTAGGTTGGATTCTTTGGGTACTGTTAACATTAATGTGCAAAAGAAGTTTATGAAGTTCTGGTACAGGAAAAAGAAGATAACACTGGAGGATATTTCTCAGCTTAAGGAGCAAGGTTCCAAGGACAAGCAAGAAGTAGTTATCGCAAGGGAACAGGTTAAAGAAACAGCAGCAGAAGAAAAAGAGGTATTAAAGTGGAACGAAATTCCAACAAAGGAATATGCAGAGGAATCAGAAGTTGTCTACAACAGAGGCAGTAGTTGATTCCAAGGAAGAAGCAGTACCACAGTAAAAGAAAGCTCTATTACAAGAGCACAACGACGCACCAAACAAAGGGCAAATGACAGAAAAACATGAGAAAGGATTTAAAACAGAGGAGCAAAGTGTTGAAGAAATCAAGAAAGTAGAACATCAAGTTAAGGTTGCAGCATATCACCACCCACACCACATGAGTGACAACAATCATGGAGGCATAGCATTGGGTATCAATATTATTGTGGACCTAGATGATGTCAAAAAGGCATCAAGTATGGCAGTGTTTGCCAGAAAAAGCATGGCAACATAGAACCACTGGAGCAATCATTCTGAATATCAGAATAGAGCAGCAACAGCATTGAACCAACAGAGTAGTTATGGATATTCAAGTGGCAAAAGGGCAGTTTGGCATCATGGACGACCACCACCAATCAAGATTTCACTTGGATGGATACATAATCAAGATCGATACTAGTTGTCAACAATGCTTAGAAGATAATAACACTTAGTTTCTTCTCATGTTTCAAGGACGAAACATTTGGAAGGTGGGTGGAATGTTATGGTGCATAGGGATACATATATGGGGATATGATATTATATTGTATATGGATATTATAGATAGTTGGCATGGACCACACAACCCAAGGTTGATTGTTTTAATATAATACAATGAGTGGGATAAGGGTTTAGGAGTCAGCTAGGGTTAGGGTTAGGGTTATACCCTCCCCAAAGTATCATTAGAAGATGGGTCTATAAAGAAGAAACATTGTCATCGTAAGCAATCATCATGACCACTGTTCAAAAAATGATAAACAAGAAAGCATGGACAATATTTGCATGCTTGATTTTGGTTAATGCTAGGAAGGTGACAATGGCACACCCATACTGATTGAGGAGACAAATAGATGGATGTGGAGCAAACAAAGGATATGGTTTTGAGCGTGCCACCTTAGCATGTTCTCCATGATATCGTGACTAAGGGCAGTCCTATCCCTCAGTTCTTACTCCTGAGACAAACATGCAGCAAGCACGCATTCAGCTTGAGTCTAAGAGCTGAGTAGGAGAGCCTCTTTAAAAAAATGGGCAATAACCACCTCAAGAGTATGTTTGACCTAATTAAGCACCTGTTATTCAAGAAGGAGGTGTTCCTTCTTTAAGGGATCAACTTTCAACACAAGATAAGGAGTTGGAGTCATCAACAGTGTATAAGCACCTGATATGGTTTTGAGCATCCCACCTTAGCATGTTCTGGCCAATATAGCGACTAAAGGAAGACCTCTCCTTCGTTTCTTGCTCTTGAGATAAATATGCAGCAAGAATGCATAGAACTTGAGCCTGAAAGCCAGATATGATAGCCTTTTTAGGAGGGCAAGGAATAAATCTAATCAGGCACCCGCTATTCAAGGAGAGGGATCAACCTTCAGCACAAGATGAGGAATTGAATTCATCAACAAAGCATGAGCACGTCATGATCATTTCTGCGCTAGCAAATCAAGATGTGTTAGGTGGGATTGTAAACATTTACCCGCTATTCAAGGAGAGGGATCAACCTTCAGCACAAGATGAGGAATTGAATTCATCAACAAAGTATGAGCACGTCATGATCATTTCTGCGCTAGCAAATCAAGATGTGTTAGGTGGGATTGTAAACATTTACATAGCCAGTTTCTTTGAACAGCTAGTGCAAGTTACTTGAACATGCTTGCAACGGCTTCCTTGCAAGTATGATGTCACAATAAAGCTTGTGGGCCACATGTCTCTCTTGATAGATAAATATGTGATCCAATTAGGCATGCAGAGGTAGATAGGATCTCCTAGATCATGTTGGTGACAGGCGGTTGTGGAAATTGCAGACCCATTGAAAACAGATCCATTTCCTCCGAACACTACAACGTTGTATCAAAAACCACCGACAGTTTATCAAATTCAGAAGTGAGCTCCTAGTTCAATCAATTTGATGACCCAAAGAAACCTCATTTCCAAAGAGAGGGAGCCTTTTCAATAGCTCAACTATCTAGCTTACCAAATCCAGAGATTCCTAGCTAGTGGACTCCAAGAGACATAGGGATCAACATCTCGAGAAGAAATTGTGACTCTTTGCAAAAAGAGTTGTCTAAGGCAACATAGCTTCAAGAGGAGATTGACACACTTTGTTGCCAGAACTTAAAGCAAGCACAATGCCTTACTTCTTTGGAGTCTCACTTGAGTTTTGAGACTAAGCAAAAAATGGATGAGACTACACAAAGATAAGGCGAGATTACATAGAGATTAGATGAGACAACGTAACAATCATGACAGGTGTAACAATGAGAGTGCGGGGCGAAAATGGGCAACTAATAATTGATTTGGCACAAGTATGCAACAGAGACGCACACGCGCATGGCAAAAAATTCAGCAATTGGAGACTACCCATGCCAATGTTTCTAGTCATCCATCTGCTCCAGCTGTTTAGACTGCCTCAAGGAGTGCTATTTCCACATACTTGATGAGGATATCAACCAATTTAAAGGGGGAAGCAGATGTAGGTAGCCCTAGTGACAAGGCACCATATCAAGCATTAATACAAAATTGTCACCTTGAGTTATGGTCATATACATAGAGTTTTGCTGTGCATATTTTGTCATACATGATCTACAAATAAATGTTTGTTGCATGTAAAGTTGTGAAGATATATATTTGTAATAAAACAGTATGTCATTTTTTTTAAAATAATTATATGGGAATGAGATATGTAGTTGGGTAGTCACCAATTGCCTATCTATATGCCATCATCCTATATATATGCCTCTTTATCTATTCAGGATATCATCAGTCTATTGAGGGTGATATCAATAGATGGGGTTATTTTTGTGATGTCCTATTGTTTACATATTATCCTTGTGTTGATATGAGAGGATGGATCAGTTGTGGATGCAATTTCTAGTTATGAGCTATTCTGAGGTTTGCTGATTATTAGAGAAGAGAACTGTGATCTGTTCTATCATATTATTCCTCTTAATTATGTGATTTGAATACTCAAGAACTAGACTAGAGTGTCTTTCCTCTCATTCTCATGTCAATAACTTCTTTCAGTGTCATATTACTAGTCTGATATACTTTAACTGAACATTGTAAGTTTTATAATTCACCCATAGCGTGTGTTTTCCCACTTAATTTCATGTCAAGAACCTCTATTAGTGTATCATATTACTAAACTAATATACTTTTATTGAACATTGTTTGTATAATTCACCCATAGCATGGTAGTACAATGTTTCCTTGAAATTGTACCTCATAAGAACGGATCATGAGTTGGGAACTATTTTTCTGCAATGCACCCCAAGCAGCTTTGCTCAGATTTGAAGAAGTGAGAAGAAACCACCTATATTACACAAAAGAGGAATTATAAGGATGGAAATGGCAATAAAGAAGTCAATAGAAACCAATACCAACAGAACCAGCATTGCTTTGTTTCCCAATTTGAATTATAAGGATGGAAATGGCATTGTGCTTACGCAAGGTTCTGTCCCTTGTAGCGTGCATAAGTTTTTATATGAGGCATGGCACGACTGAAATGCACACAAAACAGGCTATTAGAAATTAAAAACCCTATAATATCCACAAGAGCAAAAGTAAATAAATAAAAAACAAATATTGAAAAAGCATGTTCTTTCATGGTGAAATGTAATGCATTCCTGAAGTACCTTTTCCTGTTGTTAAACACTTTCAAAACCCTAAGAAAACAATAAATGTCTAGATAAAAGGGTATAGGAAATATTATTACTTCACTTCATTCAAACACCATTCAATTTCATAAAGATAGAGCGTGAAGAAACAAATGGTTAACATTTGATGACAAAGTGGGTTAAATAGGCATACATTATGTGAAGGCACTCCTAATAAGTAGACGAGTTGGTCGGCATGAATGTTAGGATGATCACATGAATGCATAAGCGTCTGCTTGAGCCACGTTAGCAATGAGTCATACGAATGAGTTGTACATAATGTGTTGAGCATAGTGTGTTCTTATGTCCAATGTTGAGTCATACGAATGAGTTGTACATAATGTGTTGAGCATAGTGTGTTCTTATGTCCAATGTTATGAATAATTCATAACTAGGATGTGAGGTATTAAGGGTACTTTGAATGTTTCATGCATAAATAGACATGCACACGCACGTACACCCCTTGGTTAATGGGTGTGGCAGGTAGTAGTTAGTTGTCAAATGATGATCGAGGTATGCTCAACATGTGTTGTATGATCATTGCATGTTATAAGCTCATCGTGTGTTGTTCGTTTTACTAAAGCATGGTGTGTTTTGCAAATGATTAGAATGTGAAGGATACATGTTGTGTATTGCATATTTACATGGATCTATGAGTTTGTCCCATTTGTGCCCTTATTTCTATATTATAGAAATGTATCGAAGTGTGTTGTAATACATATATGTTTGCATGATTGGAATAGTCCCCTCCATGTTGTGTTTTGGCATTGTTCTCGTACAAAGTTGAGTTGAAGTTGGTGACATGAAGTTGCATTGAACATCTTGCTATAGAAGGTAGACAGCAACAACAATGGGGAGGTCAATGTGTAGCCAATTATATAGTAGTTCAACAATGCATTTCCCCCTTAGCAAGAGAAAATGAGGGCCTGAAAATGACAATCATGCAAACTTTCTTGTTGAGGCCAACGAAAGGCCAAGTAAAGACAAGTATGAAGGTAAACAAAACTTGATTCAGCTAGAAAAAGTGATGTTCTTAAACAAGATTGACAAGGGTTGTCATCTAATAATATGCGCGGTGAAAGTAAAGCACAAAAGCTACTGCAAGATGGTGTGTCAAATGGTTTGTGGGATGAGAGTCCAGCACAAGAACAACTACAAGATTGTGTCTGATGTGGTGAAAGTCTGACAAGGAAGCAATCGTTGCTTATGTCGAATCGACTAGTCAAAATGACAACCAGTGTTAGGGTGATGCAATAGTGCCTCAAGTTTCATGGTGACAAAACAAAAGAATCAATTGAACATAGTAAAATTTGCATTGCAATTGGAAAGGCCAATAAATAGATGAATGTGGTAGATTTGAGGAGTTTAAATGTTGCAACATTCTACAAGAATTATAATGGATTGGTTTGCAAATTTGGTAAAGGATAACTACCAATCTTGGGAGGAGTAGCAACAAACCTTTAAAGAGGAATTCAAATTGTTGTATATTGACAATAAGGTCATTGCAGAAATCTATAAAATAGAAAAAAGGGAGACGATGTTTATTCGGTCTTACAACTAGGAATGGAAAATGTTTGTCAACCAATGGAAGGAACCATTAGATGGACTAAAGAATAGGTGGTTCATGGAGGGACATTTTCCTTGGCATAGGAAGATGGTCCCTCTAACATCATATTAAGAGGCCATTGAGTGGGCCATAAACTTAGAGAGATTCAAAGATATCATCCACATGTTGGGGTTAAGAAGTTCACAAATTTGAAAAAAAGAGGGACTCCAATGACAAAAGCAACCCGAGAGTGACACTATGAATGAAAGTCATAGAGAAGGAATGTTGATAAACACTGTCTGTGAGGAAATTATGTTTATATTTCATGAATCTAAGAATGAAAAAAAATGCTGCAATGAATATAAACAAACAAGACAAACATTTTACAATATTTGTGAAGTCAAGACATTTGATGAAGAAATGCCCCTTAATTCAAACAACACCCACCTCATGTATGTGGCATAAAAGGATAACGTTTCAACGAGAGGTGCCAAAAGTGGTGGTTTTTCTGACAATCACCAAGGCAACAAAAGATGCCAATCCAATGTTGTAAATGCCACAACAATGCAAGTCAAAATAAGTCAATGTTGTGCAAACAGATCAAGGATCACGAGACTCGCAATCCCACGAGAAGAAGACAAGAGAATCATGAGGTAGAGTGAGACATGATGCAGGTGCCGATGAAAAAACCAGAGGCATCTACCCTCAACTTGGACATGGAGATTGCAAGGACAAGTATTTGAAACCATGAACAACAAGAAGAGTGCAGTCCAAATGAAGAAGGATGACATTTCGACAAGCAGTGCTATCTAGTTGAGGATGCAAGCAGCTTGATGGATGAGAAAGTAGGGTGTTTGGATGAAGAAAGATACTATCCACACGCAGAAGCATGTTCTCCAAATGATGGAGGATATTGTACTAACTAGGAGGACGAACACAATTTAAGCAACAAAAAGTGCAAGGATCATTTTGGATGTGCAACAGAGGACAGACCTATCCTAAGAAGCATCCCAAAGAATGAATATAACTGAGGAGTCATGAGGAAAACAAACAAAGACAAGTGAAACAACATGTAACTTAAACCAAGTTGTCCACAATGTGTAAGGGCCCACAAAGCCCATGTGGAAGACAAATGCTTCCAAACGAGAGGGATTAAGAGGCCATGCTACCAAACGCTTATGAGGGAGTTTTCCAGCCCTATATCAGTCAATGGAAGCAATTCAAACAAGAAGCAAGGGTTTTAGTAGAGATAATAATTCGTAAGGTGATGTCAAGAGTCCAAGACTAGTTCAACAAAGTTGTCCTTGGTCTATTGTACATCATCTCAAAGGTCTGAATTTGAATTGGAGACTTGGAAAAAGTAAAACAAGGGTTTTTGCAAGATCACTTCTTCCAATCATATTAGAGTTAAAAAGGGTAGACCTTAGTCATCCATTGTAGCACGACGGAAGTATTCCACCTTTGGAGGAACAATTTGATATTGCAGATTTAATAATCAGTTATGACTACATTCATCTCACTACTTAGCAATTCAATCTACGAATAGGAAGGTCTATCCTCTTCCAAACTGCTAACTCAACGTACAAGCTTATCTCTCCACACTGTACAACAAATTTTGTACATCAATCCCATGTACGAAAATGGTTGTACGACAAATTCTCATATGACGACTTCAATATGTGATAACTATCATACTGCAACTTCAACCCTGCATATAGAACTTGGAAGGAACAACTTCAAATCTATCTACTGCAGCAATAAGCAATAACAACACAAAGAATTATACAATGTCAATAGATGAAAGAGAAATATGAGTAGATATTGCCATAACTTCTGCCTGTACGATGGAATGTGTACAACACTTGTCTTACATTCACAGTCTGTGATCCTGCATAGAGTCTCTCTTCCATAACAATATCTATAAAAACATATCTCCCATCTCTATAATACCCAATTACAATATGATGCACAATCCATGGTATGATACCTGCTCAAATGAATGAGGGGACCTATTTATCTTTGAGGGTTGGTAGTTAACAACAACTACCACCCTGGACACCTCACCTCTAACTGGGTGATAACTACCCTATGTTCGCACTTAACACATAATTACATGCATTTTATCATGCAACTTAATTTACATAACAAACTTTGGAATATAAAATTGCTTATGTCACAACTTATGAATTCACAACAAATAATACAAAATTACATTAGATTGTGCGCACTTGTTTGACTTTCCTCCTTATTCAGTTGAGGCACGTTAGAAAAAAATTGCCTACATTTGCTCTTCCCACTAAATTGCTCAACGTCCTTGTCGATGACTCTCGTTGCTTTGAGGGACTCTGGTTCTTCTGAGGTTGAGGCATAGGAACAAGTACTCCTCTAAGCTCCTGGATTTGTAACTTTAAGCCCTCAGTTTCTCCCTTCAACCGCTTGGCATAGGCCTGGTATCAACCCCACCATAAGCCATAGTGATTTGACTTTTGTTTGAACTCTACCAGCCTAGCCTTTAACTCGACCTCTCTCTTTGCTACTTCAGCTTCTTTTTTGGCTGCTTCAACCTCTCTTCTTGCTGCCACTGCCAATTGCTCATCTCTTTCAACTATCAATTGATCCTGATGAGTAATTTCAAGCTTCTTTGCCTCAAGAAATTGTTCCCTCACCGCATACTTTGACTCCAACTACCTGATCAATTGATTTTGTTCCTCCTATTCTTTCTTCATTGCCTCTACCTCCTTTCTTAGCTCCAACAGCTCTACTTCGACATCTTGCTACACTTGTCGAAGTCGTGCTTCCAACATCTATATCTGGTTAGCTAATTCTTCTTCCTTTAGCTTTTGGTTACAAATCATCTGCTGAAACTTTTCCAACCCTATAGTTAACCACTAGATCAGATATGACAAGAAATTCATTCTGACATATGATTTAACCAACTTTGTTGCAAGCTCCACATACTTGACAATTGATTCTTCTCTAGGATGGGCCACCAAACTCCCTTCATCTACATACATGTGTGTTGGATGCCTGTAGAGCACCTGAGTTCCTTGAAGCAGGTTCTTCAATCCTAGCATCGACTTAACATTGCCAATTTCCAATTCCCATAGTTGTGTTTGATGAATCTTTGCAAACTTCTTCATGTGCTCATCATCACGAGCTCAATGCACAAGTTTTCCCAATTCATTCTCCATCCTCAATTGCCACAGTCACTAGCCTCCCACACATTCAACTCCGAACTCAATGCATACTCTCTCTACCATTCCAAACACCTTTGTCGAAAAATGTATCAAACTGCTCATTTATGTTTCCTCCCAACACTGATGATCTCCTTAGATTTGGCACTTTAAGGATAAAATGCTCACTAGTCTCCTCCGTTAGTTCCATGTTAGTATCATCTTCGATGGTAGTTTCCTCCACATCCTCCCCATTGTAACCTGTCAGGTTGATTTTTCATTTGGTTGCCTTGAAATCCCGAACCATTTCAACCGCATCAGTAGTCCTTGCTACTTCTACCACTGTACCCTGTCTCCTCTCCGATTCTTCCTCCGACAGTTGGCTACTTTCACCCTTCCACCAAACTCTGAACATTGATGCATTTTGTTTCCCCTTATCTCTCCTTTCCTCGAGCACAAATGAAGTCAATGTATGTGTTGTTGTAGGTTTTATCTCTATAAGTGGTCCCACATCCAACGAAGGTGATCCACATGGACCCATAGCTTTTGAAAACTGCATTGATGTTGCTTCATAGCTATCAGGTAAGTTGAAATTCTCCACCTATACACCACTTGCAAAATCTCCTTCACCCAACGGTGGTGATGCTTGTGCATCGCATCAACTATAGTCTGAATTTCTTCGTCAACATCTACAACCACTATTGGTTCCTACACTTGCTATTGCGCAGTCCTCTTTTATAGTTGTTCCTCTATCCTCTATGTACCCTATACTTCTCCCGCAACAAGCTTCTTCAATTGTTGTCCACCCACAACAACCCTATCTAAAGTTATTTCTTTGGTACCAAAAGAAGTACTTACAATGCCTCCTTGCACAACATGAATCCTTGGTTGTGCAAGAACTTCTCTTTGCACTGCCTCTTGTGACGTCCCACGCTTCTTGCTCTGACCCTCCACCACTTTCTATGTACTGCCACCATTTGTCTTCCCTATTGTGGCCTACTCTAGGGGTCCTCTCTCTGATTGTTGTTGATGCAAAGGTTATGGTTGGGCTCCCATCCACATTCAAAACAACTCCTCGGCATGTAGCTGCTCCTCAACTCCAATTGACTCCTCACTTCCCTCATCTCCCAAATTTTCTTGCGCATTCCTCTTCTTCAAAACACTCTTCTTCTTTCCCGGACTGCCTGACTTCATCAGTGGAACCATAATTGAGAAAATCTGCAAAATATCCCAATTCACAACCTAGTCAACTTTTACTGAATTTTGCTGATTTTTCCCCATTCTTTTTCCATGCCAATTCTAATATGATCCCGATTTTCTCAACTATGAGTGGAACCAAAGCGATCCACCTGAATATCGTAGGCGCATTCTCCGAAATAACCTATGGAGGGTTCAATAATAGGAACTCAGTTTCTCTTGATACATAGCATTCAACATCAAAGTAATAGCATGAAAAGCCATTAAAAAACTTTTGCATACCGCATCAAAAAATTCTAGATGCAGTTTGACAAAAATGATGCCCAATCATATGGCACTCTTGCCATAATTCCCTCCATATACGGTATGAGCCAAGTGGGCATCTTCAAGGCTCATTGGTCACCGGACAGTCTTGACATTATCACATTCATAGTACACTGTAGCTCCTTCAACTTCAACTACTACATCTTCAGTCCACGACTCCCATGCTTCCATGTTTCTTCATTTGTAGTAAGTCTTCTCCATAAATTTAGCTTTCTCCACATAGGCATAAGCATATTCCAACACTACTAGTTTGCTACACTCCTAAAGATTCTTTCGAACATATCCATTTCCACAAAAACTTCTACCCAATGCTTGAATAGCTTGTCACAGTCTTCTCAATTCCCGTGCACGTTATCTCCTTGGTTCTTCCATTCTTCTATTCAGTTGCTCATTCTATGCTTGCAATTGTTGTGTTTCTTCTCTCATTTACTATTGTGCATATCCAATAGTTGCAAGCTAACCCATGCCTTCATACCCGTTGCCTTAACTGTGAGGTTCTTGTTTTGATGGTTCTCTTTGCCCAACATACACCTCTACCATTCGCTATATGTTTTCCATATTCAACGACCTAAATTGTTCTTCTGCATCTGGAAATCTAACATGTACCTAAATCCATCTACGCCCTATAGTCTCAACTTGTTCAATCACGAGTTTCATGCTTTCTAATTGCCTACTTGCATTCTCTCCTTCATATAGCCGAGTTGGCTTCTCCACAAGTTCATTATCTAAATCACTGCTTTCAACTACACCATATTCCTCCTTAGTCCGACTCAATTTCCCAACTTCTTGATTTGAGATTCCCTCAAAAGGTTCCAAAGATTGAATTGGTGCCACTGTCAGTCTTCCCGTACTCGTTCCTTCTCCAATTCGTTCAAAATTTACCATGTTTACTTGTACTTTCATCTTATATGGTTTTAATTTCGAACCACTAATTGTTTGAGGGCACAATGTCCCGTCTAGTTTTTTCAATCTTGCTCCGTCATTACTCGTTATTTCATCTACCTGGAAGCGTCCAATCCATAAGGTCTTCAACTTGTCTGGCTTGATTTCTCTCTTGCCATTATATTTCAAGACTAAGTCACCTAGCTTCAAATCCATCTTCCTTAGGTGCTTGTCATGCCACAACTTCCTATGATGTTGGGCAATCTCTATGGCCCACTAAGCCATCGCTCTCATCTCTTCCAATAAAATGTGTGCCATTAGCCTTTTTTCCAGGTCTCCTGATCACCTAGATAATTTTGCACCAGCACTCTAAAACTTGGTACCAAAAATTCTACCGACAAAATTGCCTTTTGACCATATATTAGTTGGAACGGAGTATGATTCATTGTTGGCTCGAATGTAGTCCTGTATCCCCACAAGATTACTGACGATCTCTCCTCCCAAACAACATCTTCAATTGCACGTCTTATACATTATTGACACTACGACTTTATTCGTTGCTTTCGCTTGCGCTTTTGCTTTGGGGTAATACGGACTAGACAACGAATGCAATTTCTTAAATTTTGTAGTCAGCTTTTGAATAATCTCATTGACAAAGTGTCCTCCACGGTCACTTGTCAACTGAATAGGTACGTTGAATCTTGTAATCACTTGCTCGTACAAGAAACACATAGTACTCTTCATGGAATTGTTAGGCAATGCCCTTACCCCAACCTACTTTGTCAAATATTCGATATCTACCACAACATATCTACATCGTCTTCTGATGGTCTTCAATGGTCCAACAAAATCAAGACTCGATCTCTCAAACAATCCTTGCGACTATGACGGGTGCAATGGCATCAAGTCCCTCCTTAGCGGCTTCCTAGTGCTTTGGCACATATCTATTGCAGTCACAAACTCCTTCGCATCACGATAAGGGGTGGGCCACCACAACCCTGCCATAAGCACCTTCCTTACGGTCGCGTCTAGTCCCATATGCCCTCCTGCCAGCCCCTCATAAGCTTCCTTCTATGCTACATTCACTTCCTCATCCATCACACATCTCTGCAAAACTCCATCAGGTCCAATCTTGTACATCAATCTAGCTATCAACTAAAAAGGTGCTGATTTCACAATTATCTTCTTCTCTATTACCGTCAACTCATGTGGCAGTTTTCCTATCAACAAGTATTCTCCTATGTACTTATACCATGATGGTAGTGCTATGATTGAAAATAGATGAGCATTTGGAAATTCATCTAACACTCCTGCAAGCTCTCCCAAGCAAATTCATGACAACTGATCTGCTATGACGTGTTTCTTCCTTGGTCTAACTACCGCTCGAAAAACGAATTCCTATAATGTGACAAGCCACCTGTTAACTCGTTCGTGAATAGTCCGCTTGATTAAATACAACAAGGCCTGACGATCTACATAGAAGGCAAAAGGATTGGCAAGCAGGTAATGTCTAAACTTCTATACCGCAGGCACCATCCCCAAGGCTTCTTGTTCCGTAGTGTTGTAATTTTTCTCTACACGAGACAACAATCGACAAGAAAATTATATGGCCTGATCCAACCCATATTGCTCCCCCCCTGGACCAACCCACATCCAATTGCAAAATTGAACGCATCAACATGGTCATGGAACTCTTTTTCCAAATCTGGAAACACCAAAATGGATACGTAAACAAACTTTGCCTTGAAATCCTCAAAGGCCTTTTGATGCTTTGTCGAACATCATAAAGGAACATTCTTGTGTGTCAACACATCTAGAGGGTACAACACTTGTGCAAAGTTTTTGATGAAGCGTTGATAATACCGACATGTCCTAAAAAAGACTTCAATGAACTCATGTCGTATGACTCCTCCATGCTCATCACGGTTCATATTTTGTCAAGATGAGTGTACAAACCCTTCTTACATACAACATGTCCAAGTAACTTGCCATTGGTAAGAGCAGCTTACATTTCTTTGCGTTTAAGGCCAATCGCACGTTCATACACAATGTCAAGCATTCCTCCAATGCCTTCAAATGATCGTCCTCTTCCCATACGACCAATCATTGGACATCTATTCAAAAATATACAGAATTATCCTCTGAAATGAGGCAGGGGCATTGCATAAACCGAAAGGCCTTCAATTATATGCATATATGCCATTCACTACTACAAAAATAGTCTTCAACTTCAATTTAGGTCTTGGTATTCGTATAAATACGCCCCTTCCACTCCTCATTTGATTATTGTTGTGTAATTTTATTTACGGATACAGTGATTTTTTATGGCAGCTACGGGTGCCCAACATATCTCTCTCTCTTTTTCGTCCTCCTTTCCACTTTCTATATAAGATTTAAGTGGATGGATTGTTTTTGTTCCTTTCTGGAAAACATTGTGAACTCCAATACTTATAATCCACATAGAAAAAGAACGAATTTGTAGGGGCCTCTCATTTTGCAGTTGTGTAATTCTTTTCAGACCATGTTAACAAGTGACTTGCAAAATATATCCCTCTTCTGCAGACCCTATGGCATAGTTCATAGAATCCAAGTAGATGTGAAATTCCTTTTCCCAATTTCACTATTACTAGAATCGATTCGCTTGTATATACCAGTTTTAACATTCTTTAAGCCTGCTAATGTTTTGAACCCTTTACGAACTGAATCACATTCTTAGTAACAGATTCAAGGGATAAGTGAAACTAGAATGATTTAAAATCAAGCACTGCTAATATCCACAAGATCAAGAAACAACTTAATTATGCTAGACCCTATGGAAGTCATTTATGAGCCTTATTATATTAGGAATTATCTTCATCTTAGACTTGCCAACCATTTGTCCAAACAACCTGCCTAGGACAACCAAAAATCTACACTTTCTTCCATTTAAAGAAAGCACAGTTGTATCAAATGGAATTAGCTCAACTGATTAGATTCTTCAACATTCAAGAAGGAGACCCAAGTTCGAAGCCAAACAATACATGGATAATAACTAAGCTGCTATACTACCACTACGTGGTGATGATGTAATAGGGGGGGCCCATTTCAACCCCATATAACCAATTGAAAAGAAAAGATAGCACAGTTGCATGAACTGGCACTGTGACTAAATAAAACAAGTATTTGCAAACATGGGGTTTAATACCCACAATGAGATGTGTCTCTTGGTTAATCTCCAAGTGATGGGTATGACCGTGAATGAAAAATTGGATGGGAGGTATCCTTATCGATTCAAAAGTTCTTCAGAACAAACACAAATGCTTCAAACCAGCTACCCACCAACCACCCAACTTAACATAATTATAGTGCCTATCAAACTGCATTACTATTACATAATGAGTCCGTAAATGAACATATTAGAACTCTGCTATCATATTAGGAATTCATTTTACTAGAATAAATGTGTACCACTACAGGCACTCTTCCCAATCACATGTTTATGTAGAAAACACATCATACACGAAGGTTGACAACAAAAGTGAAGTATATGGGGAAGGTTGCACATAAAAAGGAGCATGTCTTACTAGCATTACAATGTTTGTCATGTATTAGTAGAAATGAGAATTTTGGGAGGAGGGCGGGGTGCTGCGTATAACTACTCTGCACCAATTGAAAATGTCAAGTGCTTCAAAAAGAAAGATTATAATACAAAGCTTCATTTCCAAGATAGAATTCTCTAGTTTAGAATTGCATCTTATATTTTTATAAGGAAACCCAAGAACTACATAACATACCATCGCCCTGTGTGATTTGCTTCCCATTTTGACCAATATTTCTTCAAAAACTCTTTTTCTACATTTTTTTGGGGACTAGGAATTGCATTACCAGCAGCATAACCCTGCACAGCACAACTATTTACAAATTAGATAAAGAAAGAAGTAAAATTTCCAGCTCCAATGAGGTTATTTGAAAGAAATACCTAAACCAACATGTATTCAAGAATTGTTAGGTAAAACAAAATAATTGTAAAGCAAATATCAAAGAAATATTATGAATATACAATTAAACATTCTAAAGAAAGAAATTTTTATTAATGTCTATGGGTGAACAAAATAGGTTTCTAGGGCTCTAGGGCTCAAATCCTACACTTGGTTATAATAGTCCGAGGAGAGACAGAAGTAGTTGCTAGCAAGGGCGTAAGTATGAACAGGAGCCATGTCCTGCACTAATGGCATAGGTTAGCATCCAACATTGGCTCCATAGTACAGTTGGCACCAAGGTTAGTGTTGGTGCCATGACTAGTTAGGCACCCATGGTTGTTAGAATGTTGCATAGATGCGTCCCTTTACTAAAAATTTCTGTCAACCTACATATGGCAAAAGCAATATGGATTGCTAAGAAGGAGATCTAATGTATGAAAACATACAATGAATAGAGATATAATATAACAGAGGTTTTAATGGTGTACCCACTTTCCTATTTTTCTTGTGTGTGTTCATGTATGTGTGGATAGTTATAGAGAGATAATATAAAAGTTTCCGCTTGTTGGTCCCCAAAAGAAATAACATTTGGTGCATCAGCTAGGAAATATTCTACCATAGACACAAAGGATCAACAGCGTTAAGGAATTGAAGGCCTAGTTCAACTAGCGAAAGCAATAGATTAGTCGATCCCTCATGGTAAATAAGTGCGTATGATGACTAGAAGCCAGCAAGAGCCAACACAGAAGAATGGTGGTTCTAAAGAATCAACAAATACCAAGCTCTTATAGCTTAAAGGACTGGACAATACCCTCACAAGCGCAAGGATCAATCTGAAGGTGCCCTTTACAAATCTTTTTGGGTGGAATTTCTGAAGCACCTTAAGAAGTGTATTCACAATCGTCCCCACTTTGAGCCAACAAAAGTAGCATGGTGATGAGGTTACTGTTGGTTACAGATCCGCCATCAGGAAAGGATTTGGTAGGTTTGCGCCCTAGATCCGCCCAACAGATTGAAAGGCCGGAGAAGGCCGGCTCCTATACTATACTACTATGGGGGTTTAAGAGTAGGGAACAGGAAAGAGATTGAAAATGCTGAAAGAAAAGTAACTGCAAATGATTTAAAGGGGAAGAACAGGCAGCACGATCACCAACTTATACTTTGAAGTAGCAGCAATCAATATAAAGGATGAAACAGAAATTGACAATGTGCTCGTCGCCCTATGTATCCTCTGGAAGAATTCCAGGATTCACCTATTTTCCAATGCCTAAATCCAGATAGCAGAATTACAGCAATCAGAAAAATAAATGAAATTAGCAGAAACACCGACCACAGGCAGCATAAAAAGAGACTAACACTATGTTTCCTCCCCTATGTATCCTCCAGGAGAATTCCAGGGTTCTGTCCTCAATCACACACTTAAATCCAGGATGCAGAATTACTGTATGCAAATAAAGAAACAGAATTAGCAGAAATAGTCACAGAAGGCAGCATACAAGGAAGGAATGAAGCCCAAGGTTCTTGATATTAATTGCAAAAATCAAGGTACAGCAGTTCTCAAGCAAAAGTTCCCCCCCTATTACAATGGGCTCGATGGCCTTTTATAGAAGAACTTTCCCCCCATTACATTGATGTTCAAAATTCAAAAGTCAGCTGGGACAGCTGTACATTGTCCTTTCGCCAGGTGACATTGCATCAGCAGGGTACGGCATACTCGTGTCTGCAAATTAGAAGTACGGCTCCGAGTGAAACATACCAAAACATTTATTGTCACATGGTGGTGGTAGGTGGGGACTAGTTTCTTCGTCGAAGGAGCACATGCCGGATGAAGTGGGGAGATTTGAACCAACTCTTTCATGCCAAAGTACCTTCAAAATCAGCCAAAATGAGGTTCGCCAAAACACATTCGGGAGAAGGTGGTTCACAGTTGCTGTAGCCCGAACCTCTGCCTAACAACTTGCCCCGACGAACTTGTGAATGCACCGCTGAGGTTCGCAACAGAAGATGCTGAAAATGAGGTTCGCAAACGAATCACGGCGAACCCGAGGGCAGCCGAGACTAGCGATTCGCAGTGATGGGGAAGCGAACCTGTGGTTCGCAGGCTGTTCGGGCGAACCTTGGACCGGATTGAGCTCTGCATGATATGGTTCGCTGAAAGCAGGGCCGAACCGAAGGTTCGCAAGGCACTTTGGGCGAACCTAAGGCACCGTGCCTTAGAAAAAGTTTGAGATTTTTTCAAATCAAATAAAATAAAGTGATGCTGAGAGAAAGGAAGAGGGAGGGAGAGGTCTGATGAAAACCGAAGCAGCCATTTTCAAAATTTCACCCCTGGGTCAAAATGTGGCAACATTCCTGGCGGCTCGCGGGGTATGCAAGGACCCAGGCCTTTATCCTTTGGGCATGGAGTCATCCCTCGTTCCCTCTTCGGATTCTTCACTGCTTTCCAAAGATTCTTCCTCTCCTTTGCTATCTTCCTCCCCCTCGGGTTCTTGATCGGGTGCTGGTATGACAAGACGCCCACGGATGATTTCGGCGGTGGCTTTGACTTGAGCCCAAGTCTCCTCCTGGAAAGGCTCGCGGTCTTGGAGTTGCTTCACCAAGCACTTGAAACTTTCAATCTGATGCATGTCCGCTTGGTCGATCCTCTGGCTCAAGTTGGCTAGGCAGGCATTGATTTGACAAAACCTGGATAGCAGTTGTATCACCTGCGTTTCCAGGATGGGGTCTGCCCAACCATCTATCTCGGAGGTATCTTCTTTGAATGCGCTCCATGTGGGCTTTAGCTCCTCCCGGGACAGACAGTTACTCGTTATCATCCGTGAAACAAGGGAAGTTGAGCTGTGTAAGGCTCTGGAAGTGCGCCAGACAAATACTTCTCTCATGCTCGAAGGCATCCAATAGCCTCCTGGCAGCTCGTACCTTTTGTTGTTTTTCAAAGAATTCGTGCAGGGTGGATCTCGTAATGGCCCATTCTCGAGCAGTCCGGGTCATAGGAGGAATCTAGAGGTCTTTAAGCTCGTAAGCCGCGATTATGAGTGAAAGCCACGATTATGATTAAGGGTAACTTAGATGGATTCAACTGGAGACAAGGTGCTCCTAAAGGTGAGAAATATGTGAAACCTGAGAGTCAAAGTACAAGGAGCATAGGGAAGGGAAGTTTTAGAACAATGCAACGAGCAAAATCGTACCTTGTAAACTCAAGGAGTATTTTTGCAGCAAAAAGGAGAGGAATCAAATAGAGAGTAAAAGACTGAGTCTATGGTGGGGTAAAGGTACGGGAGGTACTATGTAGCTATGGAGATACAAAGCTAAGACATCTTTTCTTTGTGCTTCCTTCATATTCTTTTTTTGGTGGCTAATAAAGTAATCCAATCTATAGATTTCTCATATCCATTTTCCACAACACTCCACACTTCCTTAGCACTCAACAAAGTCCTCATATTTATACACCAATAATTATAATTTTCTCCTTTAAATTATGGGATGGGCAGTGAAGCATTACCATAAGCCATGATAGACACAACAATAACATATAAAGGTTTCCTCCGCAAACTTGAATTATAAATTGTCTAGTTAGACAAAATCAAATCCTTAAGCTCTCTACTTCTCCAGAATCCAATCTCCAAGCTTTGGTACTAATATGTGAGATGTGGTGGTACTCTACAATAAAGATTAACACTACATAGAAAGAAGAAAATGTTAAAAAAAAAAACAAAATTGCACAAAACCTTTAAATGTCTTATATATATATATGCACTTATTCAAGACAATGCCTTATATATATACACAATAAGATATCTTAAAAATGTCTCTTTTTTTTTAAAGTCTGTTGTTGCTTTACATTTTCTCCAAATCTGCATGAAAATAATTCTTTATGCATACAACTGGGGTCACAACGAAGCCATCCTTCCAATGATTCAAATTTGGGTCTCTACAATGTGAACCCAAAAACATACCTGTCTTGTCAAGACACAATTCCAATTGTCTTGTTCTGATTTTGCTCACCCTTCTTTGTTTAAAATTTTCTCCACGACTGTTTTATTTATTTAGTATATAAGTCAAAGCCGCGTGGCCCATAGCAACTACTCTTTTACCGTCATCCTACTAACAAGGTTACTAAATTTATTAAATATATCAATTAAGTTAAATGTCTTATTCATTTCCTATCAGTAACCCAAACAAATATTCTTAAAATATCTTCCATTTTCTTTCTAAGGAAATAAAAGATATATATTTTTAAAGAAATGCAAAGTACAACAAATGATATAATTGGGGGACACACTTCAAGGGCATAGCAACAAGGGGCTTCCCTCCTTGTGATTTGAACCAAGGTCACTAAATGAAACATTAACAACATACCGTCGAGATGTTCCTACAAGGACAAATAAAAGATATTTGATTGCTTTTTCAAGAAGGAAACATACGCAATTATAATATTAACTATAGACCGTTGGGTTAAATAGATAAGTGATAGGCTATCTAAAACCAACGTGCAACACAGCTTACATCATTTTATAAAATACATTCTTCTTTATTTCAAATTGAAGCTTAATAAATTCAACTCAGAAGCTTGCCTTCCACGATTCTGCATGTCCGATCGCCTTCGTGGACTTTGCACTATTCAGAGGTTTTTTTTTTTACTTTCCATCATTCAGACCGACGAACGGTTCCAACTGCATTTGGTCAATCAGCGTGAACAGAAAACGATTGTGGTCCGTGGAAGTTGTCAAATCCCTGTTATATCCTCAATAAATCAAAGGGTAGTGTTTGCCATATTTTTCAGTCTGTATACGAAATACATAGAACGAAACCAGAAGAAATTAATGCATTGTGGAAAGATATCAGTTGAAGGCGAAGCAAAAGAAATTATAGTCGTCACGTTATCTTTGTAAAGGGATCATCGGAATGGCGGGGAAAAGTGGAATCCGTATTCCTGTAGGACACTCGACAAATTTGCTCTACTGAATGCTAAGATTTCCAGGAAGCGAGATCACATTGCCATGAAGACGAGCGCATCGAAGGCCCTGGTGCAGTTCGCTTATCTTAGGCTGGTCAAGTCCCGACGTCAGGACTTGCAAATCTGGACCGAACTCGAACTTGGTCCCAGACTCGATTGGACTCACCCAAGTCCAAAAAAAACTGAGTCCGAGCGGACTCAACGCGCTAAGTCCGATCGGACTCGGACTTGGCTGAGTACTCGAGTCTCAAGCCGAGTTTGGCATCTATGGTTAGGATGCGCTTTAGTGTTTTGTTTGGTGTGCTAGGAGGTAGGCACACCTCTCTCTCCAATTTGGAACAAGCAAAATAAGGCACATGCCCTTTCCCAAACCTATGCTGCCACAACCAATATTTTGCAGAACATTTGTGATTTTTCGAAAATCGTGATTTTAGATACAAATTTCCTTGGCAAGTTCGAAACGGAATTAGAATCGGCAAAAATCACGATTTTTGACGATTTTCGCAACTATGAATTACATTCAGACCCACTTACTTATAGAATTTGCAACTGCAAGATGAAGAATTGCTAGAATTGAAAACCAAGGGCCATTCCTTGGGACGTGAAAGGTCACTACGTGATGGAGAGCCAATTGTCACATTTGGAAGGCACAACACATTTCCTAGTAATTACAAATACGTACAAACGACAAAAATCATTAATTTTAATGCAATAGAAATTTTTATCGAAATATTCAATTTGTCGATAAAATTTATTTTGTCAAATCAATAAAATATAATTTGTCAAATCTTTGACTGAATTCATTGATAAATTTTAATTTGTTGAATCTTTGACCAAATCAGCTATTTGGATCAGATCTAAGATTTGAGGTCCAAGTCCTAAGACGTTTTGATTGGAGTCACATTAAGAAGGTCCAAAGTCCAAACCATTTTCCTTCAACAATTTATCTAATGTAGTTCCTAATGTATTGTTCAGGTTGAGTTTGGCACTCATTCTATTCACCTTGACAAAATCTTCCTAATCACTTTTCAGCTACATCACCTTAGATCCATGGGGGACTGCACCTTAGGTTGAGAAATCCATATTTGGCGCTCTGCTCCTTAGAATGAATTAACTCTAGCAACACTTCTGGTCATCATCATGGATGGTACTCGAAAGTCATTTCTCTTCTTCATTCAATTGGCATCTTCATAGATCAATCAACTCCATTCAAATACTTTCTAAATGCTCCTCCTCGCCTTCTCCTTGATAAGAGTGTGATTAATCAAGCAATCAATGACAATGCTTATTGACAATATATTCAAATCACTTAGCTCACTCCATCTCATCCTCTTAGTCCTAAGTTGGCCTTCTACACTAAACATTTCATAAGGATTGAGAATGGCATTATTACTCATCCTGATTATATCCAGCAACATTGGACACAAAGCCTTAGGATTCCTCTTGGTCAGCTCAAAGTGTGCTCACATCAATTGAGAGTGGAGACAAACAATATTCCTTTAGAGGATAGAGTATGTTGTCTTTGCTCTCTTCAATGGGTGGAGACTAAAGAACATTTCAAGTTCAGGTTCCTATTCACTATGAGATTAGAGGGACGTATGATTGCTCATATAGAGACTCAGGTGGATAGCTTGCCACTTTTTCCAGCTATCCTAACCAAAGAATTTCCCAAGCAATTGCTGCCATGAGAATAATAATTCAGAAAGTGTCCAACTAAGTCATGTTCCACATTAATGATCTCCTTCATCCAAATGACATCTAGAACAAGCTACAAGATCTAGTTGAAAAGGCGGATCAAAATAGGATCATCTATTTAGAGGAGGAATTGATCACATTAGACCCTCTTGATTATGATCAAATGTACGAGTCTTCTGCCTGCATGAATGATAAATAAAGCAAATTAAACAAGAGCAGAGAAGAATTTTGTCAAGAAGGAAATATAAATATTTGAGGAGATCAAAAAGACCCTATGAGACGTTTTAGACCAAAATCCCAACATACATAATTCAAATGAAAGTGGAGAACGGGCAAATGACCTGGAAGATGTTTTGCAAGCTTTTCAAACTCAAAACAAACAGCATTAGAGAGAGATGAAGATTTGAGAAAATGTGAGCAAGGAAACCTTAATATAAGCAAGAATTCTCATGCATGCAAAGAGCTACTGATTATACAAAATCAAGAAGGCAAACATTTAAAAGCAAACACACAGGGAATCAATCTGACATTAAGGGTTGATCCAAAATTCAAAAGGTCATTCTCTAAGTAGAATATTGGACACCTTGTGAACAACTATTAAGACCAATTGTCGTCTATCTAATTGTTTCTGTGCATCTATCCAAGTGAATTGTTCTTTAACATCCAAAGAATAAATCTGTTACAAAATGTCCACTATTGCCCTCTTTAAAGGCATTTGAAAGGAGTCACCACTTACTACTCTTAACAAATATAAGATTGTGAATATCCTAAATAACTGCCCAACTATTCCATGCAATTTATATAAATAAATGTGTGCAAAGGCCTTGGACATACCATAATGAATTTACTTCGTAAGTATATTCGGATGTTCTCCCACTAATGTTTGCATAATATGCAAATGTTATTTTAAGAATATATTTTTCTATATTATAATGGCAGTATCACAAACCATAGCTGATCTCACAAGACCTAGAAACTGTTGACAATTTTGTCACATTGCTTGGAGGGGTAGTAAAATTGAAAATTCTGTAATGGTTTCTTGGTTTGTTTTCTTTCTTTTTATTGTTGTAAACAACATTTTAGCAATTTTGGCTATCATTTTTGCCCCCTTTGTAAATAAGCTACATATGTAGAAGCTTCGCCCACAGCATCAGCAGGAGTTATAGGCTTCGCAAGGAGAAAACAAGAACATGAAAATGCATGCCCAAAAGTTTCTAAGGCATAGAAAGAGCTTCGCAAGCGAAGCTTCCAGGAGACTCGCTTCGGGCCCAGTTTTTGCGAAGCGGCAGAGCAGCGATGAAGAAATTTCTAAGTGTGAAAAATGCTTCGCCGAAACATAAGCGAAGCATCCGCTTCGGCCCCTTTCCCTAGCGAACCGCTTCTCCCAACAAGATTTGCTTCGCCCCGAAATGCTGCGAAGTACCCGCTTCGGCCAACTTTTGTGCGAAGCTCCCTCACTAGAAGCCTAGTTGCCCTTTGAAAATCGGAGAAAATATTCTAAGGCAAAATTGTACTTCGGCCGAAAACCCCCCGAACGGCCATTTTGAAGAAGGTTCGCAGCGAAGCATTTTTGCAGCCCATCAGCGAAGCATCCACTTCGGGCAAAGACTCTTGCGAAGCAGCCTTCAACCCATTTTTCCGGCGAAGCAATGAAATATTGAGAGCCATGTTTTGAGAAGGAATATCTGCTTCGGCACAAGGTCTTCGTGAAGCTGTTTTTGGAAGTCCCTTCGCGCGAAGTACCCACCCAAGGAGGTCAGACCCGCTTCGGCCCACATCCGTTGCGAAGTAAGGTCCCGAACTGGAATTCGGCGAAGCTCTTCAAGGGCGCCCTCTTCAAGGACACACACACCAAGGCTGGGTATCTTTTCGAGGCAATTGAGTGTTTCATAAATGAATTTTTACTTGCCCGAAAGACCCGGGGCCCATTTTTGGCAATCAGAAAAGAGATATCAGTCGCAGGAGGAGAGCCCGACGGACCTAGCAGCAACTCGAGCACCGCACCCGGAGAAGTCAGGACGAGTCAGGCGGCCCATAAATGCAAATTTCCCCGGTTAATGCGGTCGTAGCTGCTAATTGTAGAAAAGGATGTGAGAGCTCGGTCACGAGAGGAGCAAGAGCAGATTTCTCAGGTTTTCGAGGGCGTACTTCCAGATTTTGTGCATTGATGGCTTAGAGGGTCGGGTCCTCTATAAAAACCCATGAATTGTAATGAGAAAGGGGGGGAACTCTTGCTAGAAAATTGCTGTAACTTGGTTCCTGCAATTGATATTAAAGACTTTGGGCTCATTTCTCTCTTGTATGCTGCCTTCTGTGATTATTTCTGCTATTCTGTCTTCGTTTGTATACCGTAATTCTGAATCCTGAATTTAGGTGTGTAATTGGGGACAGAACCTTGGAATTCTCTTGAAGGATACATAGGGGAGATAATATTGCGTTAAACTCCTTTTATGCCGCCTGTGGTTAGTGGTTTCTGTTACGTTCATTTATTTTCCTAATCGCTGTAATTCTGAAATCTGGATTTAGGCGCGGGAGAATAGTTGAATTCTGGAACTCTTCCAGAGGATACATAGGGAACCTCGCGTGATGTTCATTTATGCATTATTCTTGGTATTTATTGTTGTTGTTCCAAGTTATTAGTTGATAATCGTGCTGTTGGTTCTTTCCCACCAAATTGTTCACACTTCTTACCCTATCCCTTTTATTTCTTTCCTGCACTCTTATCTTAAAACATCAAGTAGTTTAGTATAGGAGCCGGCCTTTCTCCGGAGATTGGCACGGAGGGCATCTCTTCCCTCCGGCCTTTCAATGTTGGTCCAGGTCTAGGGCGCGTATACATGTACAAAATCCTTTCCTGTGGCAGATTTGTGACCAACAGTTTTTGGCACGCTCGGTGGGACCCGGTCAGTCTCATCTTGTGAGTGGTAGTGAGAACTGATGCTTATCTCATTACCAGAAGACTCTAGCATCTGGCGACTCTGTTTAACCTGAGAATCTTAAAGCCGTCGAGACCGGTACTAAAATATCCGTGCCTTCATGCAAACGAGATGGAGAGTTAGGAATAGTGGAGAAGAAACTGAGTTCTTTGAACTTGATATTGACGCCTTCGGGGAGCGCTCCAGGCTAGTCACCCCTGAATCACTTTTACGTGGAACGTCCTCGCAAGAGGCTGCCTTTGACGAACAAGGTCCAACTTCAGATAGCACAGCGGCTAGTCTTCCTCCAAACCCTCCTAACTCCCCCGATCATCCGAGTGCCTCCGTTTTAGTTAGCCATCAACAACGAACTTCGGGAACTCCGGTGCTTCTGAATCTAGGCACCAACATGGCACAACAGCAGCTGCCGCCACAACAACAACCGCCCAGGTTGTTCCCGGCATGGAACTCTTCCGGACCATTAAACCTAGCGGGACAAGGGCAGGTTCCGCTGCTTGCAATGAAGAAGATCCCTACCTTTGATGGCACGGGGAAGACAGCTCTGGAACATATCCAAGATATAGTTTCTCTGGCAGCGATACACGACATCACAGAAGAAAGGGTGATGGTGAAGCTCCTGGTTTTGTCTCTCCGAGGAAAGCTCCTCTATTGGTATAGATCCCTACCTCCGGGCACTATAACGAGTTGGGACCAATTAGCTGGACAACTGATGAGAGGTTTCAATGAGTCTGCCGATCCATCCTCCCTCTTGCACCAGTTTACAACGATTCAGAGACACCCGCAGGAGGAGATTGCGGATTTCAATGTGAGGTTCGCTCGGACTTGGCAAAGAGTACCCGTTGGACTTCGGCCAACCAGCGAAGCTGCAACATACTATTACCTTAGGGCCTTTAATCCAGACATCAGCGTGATGGTAAGGTATTCGAATGTGAATACTTTCCCTGAACTATATGAATTGGCCCAGAAAGCGGAAATGGATTTGATAGCTGTGGGGAAGCTTCCTCAAAGAATGTCGATGCCTATATTTCCGGAATTTCCGCAGACACAATACCTAGGTGCAGCTACTTCGCAAACCTCCACAACCCCTGTATATCCCATCTCATCATGGAACCCCAACCCCGTTGTAACCCAGATCGTTACTCCACAAGTGCATTTTCCGACATTTTCAGCACCACAGCCCACCGTCCCTTCGGCATTTCCCGCGTTACCAGCTCCGCCTCAATACCCTGCCTTGCCTCCAATACCTACGATGGCTCCATTGCCACCGGCCCCCAAAGCTGAAGATATGCAGGCGAAAATACTGCAGGAAGTTCAATCTTTGAACTCCACTGTGCAGACCTTGTCCAACGACATGATTATCGTGAAAAAGAAGCAAGCACAACAGGAATTTCTTCCAAGAAGGTCTTATCCCCCACCAGCGCTCACCAAAGACCAAGTGGTTCAACCAGGGAAGTCATCGGCAAGGAATGCCGTGATTGACGAGGGACCGAGCACTTCTGACTACGTGCATTGGTGTTCCACATGCAATGACCCACATGGAGAGAGTACCTGTATGTTGCATCAACATTACGTGCAAACGCTGTCAGGGAGCAGTCCTAATGGTCAAGTCAATATAATAAGACAAGCGGATCAGGACCTGGTCGTTGATGAAGAAGAACAAGTTTCAGTTCTTACCAGGGAAGGAAAAAGACCAATGGAGGTGGATGCAGCTCAAATGGCTCCCTTGAAGGTGTATACTCGCCGCGAAAAGGAGCAGCAACCTGTTAAGGCCCCAGACAAAGTTTCGCATCCTGTGCCAGCAAAAGAGAAGACCCAGCAGGCCTCCGCAGCCCCGCCTCAGGCCGAAACCAAAGAACAGGCCAGGGAAAAGCTTAAGTTCCCTTCATTGACCAAGCGACAAAGAGTCGAAGCCACGGAGCAATATCGTACAAGGTACGAAGCTAAAAAGGAACCCGAAGTACATGCCCTCATAGGGTATAACATCGTGGATGAACTGAAGAGAACCCCTGCCAAGATTAGTCTATACGACGCTTTACAGCTGCCAGGACAAGTGGACCTGTTGCAGGAGTCCTTGAAGTCCGCGAAAGCTGGGAAATCAGCGTCGCCTGCCCTAGTGCAAACCCTATCCACGTCAATAACAGGAAAGAACAGGCCTCCTCCATTCTACCTGTCCTTACAAATGGAAGGGCATATTGTCCACAACTGTATGATTGATTCGGGAGCCGCGACGACAGTCATGCCTAAGGCGGTCTGCGAAGAAATAGGAATGGAGTACACGCGAAGCAGCCACGGTGTGCTCCAACTGGACGGTACTCCTGTAAAAACGGTCGGCGTAATTAAGGATATACCTATTCGACTGCACAAAGCACCCCAAATTGTGGTAATACAGGAGGTGGTAGTCGTAGATCTGGAGCCCTATTTTAGCATGTGCCTTTCGAGGGAATTCACAGCAAAGCTAGGTGGATATCTATCCATGGACTATTCGCATTTAGAGGTCCCGTTCAAGGGAAAAAAGGTCAAAATTTACAACGAGAAACCTTCTACATTTCTCGTAGAAAAGATGTCCGAAGAAGAAAACAATAGTCCCGTACATGCGATAGCAGAAGAAATAGAACAAGTGGACTTAGTGGAGGAATCCCTTGCACAGCTAAATTCTGAAGATGAATTTTCATTGACAGATTTCAATGCCATGATAGAGACAGAAATAGGATGCTATACCATCACAGAACCAGAGAAACACATTAAGCCAGAGAATAAGGTGTCTACCCAAGGGGAATTATGGAAATTATTCTTTGATGGCGCCCGATGCAAAAATGGCGTCGGGGCAGGAATACTTTTAGTATCACCATCTGGAGAGCAGAAAGAATACTGCTACCGGTTGGTTTGGAGCTGCACCAACAACGCAGCAAAGTATGAAGCCTTATGCCTAGGACTGAAGAAAGCAAAGAAATTAGGCATAAAACATCTCCAAGTCTTCGGAGATTCAGAATTGGTATGTAATCAGGTCACCAACAAGTGCATCTCCAAAAAGCATTATCTTAAAGCATATCGCAACAGAGTATGGGACCTGTTTGAACAGTTTGAGTCACTCAATCTGCAGCCCATCTCACGGGAGAAAAATAGACACGCTGACGTCTTGGCCTCCATCGCGGCTAGATATTCTCCGGCCGACGACATGGTACACAAGCCCAAGGCCGTGAGGATGATTTATAGACCCTCTGTGCCGGATAGGGACATGCATTGGCAAGTTTTCGACAATGATGAACAGATCATCAATTTCTTGGTCCAAGAAGCAACCACTGTTGAAGAAAGGAACCTGAAGGACGAGGAGTATGAAGGACTGGTCCAGTTAAAAAATAACCATGTTCCAAGAGGATTGATCACTCTAGAAAGCCTGTTCGATCAGAACGACAGAGCGGTTTCTCACAGGATCAAAGTTGATGCTAGGCAGTATCAAGATCTAGAGCTTGAGTCCGGGAAGGTGATAAAAGTCGGGACAGATTGTACCACGGCTGAGTTAGAACAAATCCGATCTTTGTGCAGAAGATACCCCGATATAGTAGCATGGTCTTATCAAGACCTGAAGGGTTACGACCGAAGATTGATTCAACATACAATCGAGCTGCAGGAAGGAGTCAAACCTTTCAAACAGAGGCAAAGACCCGTCAACCCGAAGATCGAAGCCCTGATGAAAGCCGAGCTTCTGAAAATGCTTGAAGCTAAGATCATTTATCCCATAAAGCATTCTTCCTGGGTAGCGAACCTAGTTCCCGTCAGGAAGAAAAATGGGGACATTCGGCTATGTGTCGACTTCCGCAATTTAAATCAAGCTTCGCTAAAAGACCATTACCCTCTCCCGCAGATTGATCAAATCTTGCACTCAGTAGCTGGAGCCCAACGTTTTTCCCTACTTGATGGTTTTTCAGGCTATAACCAGATTTGGGTTAGAGATGAAGATCAACACAAAACGACATTTACTACTAAGTGGGGGACGTTCGCTTACCAGCGAATGCCGTTCGGCCTTTCAAACGTAGGAGCTACCTTCCAGAGGGCTATGGACCTAGCATTTGGCGAACTGCTGAATAAAGTTATCGTCATCTATTTAGATGACATGACTGTCTTTTCCCGGAAGAGAGAAGACCATTCCTCACACTTGCAGCAAATATTTGAAAAATGCCGAGAATTTGGTATCTCAATCAATCCGAAGAAGTCCATATTTGCAGTAAATGAAGGGAAATTATTGGGACATCTTATATCAGAGAAAGGGCTCGCAATAGACCCCGACAGAGTTGAGGCTCTCTTAAAGCTCCCGCTACCGATGAATAAGAAAGGGCTGCAATCCTTCTTCGGCCAAATTAATTTTGTGAGGAAGTTTGTCCCAGACTTCGCTCAAATCATCAAGCCGATGTCCGAACTTTTAAAAAAGGATGCCGAATTCATCTGGACCGATAATAGAAGGGAAGCATTTGAGGAAATCAAGGCCCGAATCGCTCAGGCACCCGTTCTAACTAACCCTGACTATAGTAAGGATTTCATCCTGTATGCTGTAGGGGAACCTGAGAGTTACGCCGCAGTCCTGACGCAAAAAGGAGAAAACGGCGAAGAACGCCCCATCGCATTTTTAAGTCAGGTAATACAACCCCATGAGGAGAAATACAACTTCATAGAACGACAAGTGCATGCTGTCATGAAATCTCTCAGAAAATTCAAACATTTTGTCTCCCAAAGTCGGGTTACAGTGTTTGTTATCCATCCAGACGTGCGGAACTTCATTATCCAAGGAGAGTTGGGCAGCAAAAGGGCTGGTTGGGTCAACAAAATACAGGAATTTGATATTGAAATTCGACCCACAAAATTGGTTCGCGGTCGCGCACTTTGCCAAGAGGGCGGGGGGGGAGAAGAGTGCTTCCTGAATCAAGAAGAAGATGAAAAAGACTGGGTCAGTGAAATAGTTGAATATTTCAACACTGGGAAATGTCCTCCACATTTGAATGCTTCGCAGCGAAGACACTTCAGGATGCGGTCCCTCCGATACATATTACGCCCCGAAGGCCTGTTCTACCGAAATATTGATGGTGTTCTTCTAAGATGCATAAGGGAAGACGATAAGAAAAGGGTCCTTGGTGAATTCCACTCAGGGTTATCAGGGGGCCACTTCGCAGGAAGAACAACTGCTTTAAAGATAATCAGGGCTGGCTACTACTGGCCTACGCTCTTCGCCGACGCCTTTGCGGTTTGCCGAAAATGCGAACAATGTCAGAAGTTCGTTGGCCGAAGCAAAAATGCTCCCATGCCCCTCCAGCCGATACAGGTGGAAGCACCGTTTCAACAATGGGGATTGGACTTCGTGGGAGTCATCTCTCCGAATTCCTCTGCAGGGCATAAATTCATCTTAACTGCAACTGATTACTTCACCAGATGGGCTGAAGCAGTGCCCACAAAGCACGCTGATCAAGAAACGGTGATTACTTTCCTAGAAGGCTTGATCACCCGGTTCGGCATCCCCGAAGCAATAGTCACGGACAACGGCCCTGGGTTCACAGGCGCCAAAATCAATGAATTCGCCTGCAAATATGGGATATACCGCAAGGTCACCTCCAATTACTATCCACAAGGTAATGGATTAGCAGAATCAACGAATAAGACCCTGTTGAGGTTGTTGAGAAAGCTCATAGACAAGAACAAAAGGACTTGGCACCTTCTCTTAGATCAAGCCTTGTGGGCTGATCGGATATCTATCAAGAGGTCGATTAAAACCTCCCCGTACACCCTAGTATACGGCAAAGAAGTTGTCCTGCCAACCCATATAGAAATTCCTGCGTTGAAGATGTTAAATGATGAAGAAGCAGAATCCAGTCCTATGGAAGTCAGGCTAGCCCAATTGCTACAGTTAGAAGAAGATCGGGATAAGGCATACCAGAACTTCGCAAAGCATGCCCAGATCACCCGAAACTGGTTCAAGAAGAAGTCCTCCGTCCGGACATTTAAGGTGGGAGACTTGGTGTGGAAATGGGATTCGTGGAAGGTTAAGCCAGGCAATCATGACAAGCTGGACGCGTTCTGGGAAGGACCGTTCGAGATCGCCAAAGTAAATTCGGCTAACTCTTTCATCCTCAAAGACGCAGCCGGCCAGACTCTGCCAATTCCCGTAAACGGTCTTCACTTGAAGACCTTCCATCAATAAAAGGTTCTATAAAATTGTTATCCTTGTATATACTGTTGTTCATACTTGTACATACTTTGTTTTAAGACTTTCTAGAAGCTAAGTATGTAGTTAGATAGAGATTGTATTCTCATGCCGTTGTAACAATGAGGTTTCACCTCACGGCTAAAGTTCGGCTTTGCCAAGTCAAAAGGAAACCTCCTTCGGAAATTTTTCGCGCGAAGTGGCTGATGTGAGTCAGTTCGCTGCGAAGCACCTTCGCTGCCAAGATGTAAAAAACGTGAGGACGCCAGAATACAATGTGTCATCAACAACAAGGAATGGCTCATAGTGCCCGAATCCTAAGGGAGAAATCCGATATAAACTGCTTCGCTTGGCAGCAGGCTTCGCTGAAAGAGCAAAAGGAAATACTTTTCCGAAGTACCTAATCGACAAAGGCGTGGAAAATGCTTCGCAAAAAGAAGCTGAGCGAAGCAACTTCAAAAGGAAAAATCTGCGAACCATTGCTTTGCTTGTAAAAGTAATAGAAACAAAGGGACGCGCTTCGCTCCCAAGGTAGCTCATTCCCCACTTCGGGGCTAGTCTTTCGCGAAGCGGCCGATGAGGCAGCGAGGTAGCCTGGATCCCATGAGAAAACAACTTCGGGTCCGAAGTATAGAAGACCGGGGTTGGTTTGAGGTTCGCTGCGAAGTATTTTGCGCCAAAATCAGCTTCACCAAACCATAAGTCGCAAAACAAGAAGCATTTAAAAAACGTGCCTTGAGACGTGTGCCAGCGACAGCCTAGGAGAACGTCCAAAACGTGCGGGATTAATGCAAAGGTGGCGGAGCGCATCCCAAGAGAATGTAGTTATGATTAAAAGTCGTGCCCAAGTACGAGGTGGCAGGGAGATGAGATTTTCGAAGCCGGGCTAGGTTCTCAAAGTACATCGACCCGCGTGCACCCGCGCCGCAAAGCCAATCAAAAAACAAGGCAATCTCTTCGGTTTGATTTTTGAATTTAATTTTGGCAGGTGCCATAAATGGTGGTGGGTTTAACTCGCAGCTATAAAACCCAGGCTTTAGCAGCAAAAAACTGTTTACCCGCCGATAAGCACAGTGTAGGAGCCTCGCCAGAATTCTGCGTTCTTCTCGTTCTCCGCATCGAATTTCTGCTACTCTTGAGAATCAAAAATGGGAAAGAAGAATTCGAAGGAGAAAAGGAAGGAGCCTGAAGCAGTCGGCCCAGAGAAGGTTAAAAAGAGTAAGGAAGAGAAAAAGCATAGACCTAAGAAAGTTGATCTTAACCTGCGTCCTGAGAAACAGCCCATGGAAGAAGCAGAGGAGTCAGAGGAGGAGCAACTTGCAGAACCGCCCATTGACGGGTGGGAGAGGATAAAGGACACTGAACTTTCAAAGAGCATCGCGGAGCTGCGATATACCATCGACTACATGAGAAGTCGATTGTCTGCAGAAAACAAGAGGGCTGCCGCATATTATTCGCAGATATACTGGTACCTGACTCCGTCGACGCATCACTGTCCCGAGTTGATCTGTGCTATCGCCAGAAATTATCAACCCTCCACCAGACAAGTTCTGGATGCTGCGGGTAATAAATTATTCACAATTTTTAAGGAGGATGTGCAAGTAGCCTTCGCTCCCTTGCAAGGGCCACCTAAGGGTTATTCTGTTCGCAATGTCATTCTAAGCGAACAAATGGACAGATTCAACACTTCCAGCCACATGGTGAAATTCTTAAGTGAAAATCTCAAGGATGGGCTCCCTTCAGGCAAGCTACCGCAGATGCCTCGCCCTCTGAAGGATTTTAAGAACATAGACATCTTTTCCATCATTGCGTGGGTCGCGGGCCTGTCCACAGATGCTGATGTATATCCCTGGCAAGTGTCATTGGCCGAGTGCATTTCGCGAGGAGAATTTTATGCTCCAGACCCATCAAGGCCAAACACGAACCCGGTTTTCTTTGACTGGGCAGAATGGGTGGCCCGGACTTTGCATACGCGGCTGGCTAGTATTAAAAGTGCTGAAACGGGCCAATATTTTGGACCTTGCTCTTTCTTGGTTTGGCTCTTTTTCTATCATACCCACAGGCATTTTCCTCATATTGCCATTACTCAGAGCGGCAAGGATGGAGCCCCACTGCCGGTATATCAGTGGACTCCCCTCCTGGCAAGGACGGGGTCGTATTATGCATTTAACCAGCAATTTTTAGGACCCGCTCTTCAATTATTGCAGGGTTCTTGCCCGCGAGTGCCCGTGGACCTTAGAGATAAGATAGTTAATGAAAGGAAGGGAGATGTTTTTCAATTGACCCAGGGACTTGTTGTCCGCCTGTTTGGATTCACGGGGAAACCCTTCCTGCTACCAGTATTTCCTTCTGAATACCAGTTCGCTTTGGAGGTTGCTCGTCAGAGCGACGCGACAAACGTCATCTACGACCACGGCCGAAAGTGGGCTCCGACTTGCGATTTCCCCTTCAAAATGGGAGTCGTAGAAGTCTTCGCCCTAAAACATGTCTACCTAGAGGATAAACTTGCCGACTTCGGTTTGCTGCAGATTCCGCAGCGATGGTGCTATGACCCCTTGGGGGTAATGAGAGACCATCTTAGATTCAAAAACTTTCATGTCTGCCCTCGACCGGAGATAGTGGAACAGAGGAATAATCCCACCGACAGGGATTTAGAGTGGCACTTAGAGAGAATGAAGATGTTGCCCCCGTGGCATGAATTTTACACTATGGAGGTTGAGTATGATCCCATCCGGCACCCCTTCCCGAACCCAGATTCTGCGTTCTGGAGGAAAATGAAAGATGATTTAAGGGGAGAAATAAGAAGTTGGGGCGAGGCACAATTGAAAGAATGGTGGGTGATGAGAGTTCATCGCCGGAAGCAAAGATCATACGGACTCTTGGAAATGGATAAGGACTTTGCTATTTTCTATGTAGCTAATGCCGGATCTTGGCAACCCCTCTCCTTTGCTGATTTTATTCCTCCCAGTGCCCCAGGTTCGAGCGAAAGCCCAAGAAGAATCGTTGATGATTCCGAACAAGAAGAAGAAGAAGAAGCAGTAGCAACACACCAGGAGCCGCCTAAGGAGCCTGTTGGAGGTTCCAATGTTGATGTTGGAAGGCCATTGCAGCAGCAGGAGAGAGAGGAGAAAAAGAAGAGAAAGAGACCTGAACAGGTCCAGATGCCTCCTCATCCAAAGCGACCCCGCACCCGACCTTCCGGTGCTTCCAATGAACAGTCTGCAGTAGGCTCGGTGGAAATTGATGTTGGAAAAACAGTGTCCCAAAGGACAAAGGAGAGTGTCGAGGTAGACATCATTAATGTGGAGGAATTCCTCCAAGATGAAGGAAACGTTGGTGGAGAAGTTCAAAATGTTGAGAGTGTAGAAGCTGAGAAGGGTAGCGAACCCAACACGCAGGAATTCGCCGCTTCTGCTCTATCACTAGAGCACGTAGGTACGCATTCCTCTTCTTCCACTCTGGTTTCTCAAGTTGTGTCAACAATAGTCCCGACCGAAGTTCTCTCGGGGCCTTCTCCCAAAAATACTTGTCCAGTTGAACAATCACCCTCCCGTGTAGTTTCCTTTGCTGTCACAGATTTGTCTCATGATTCCGCCAACCCCATAGGTGTTTCCCTTCCGTCTGAGTCGTCAGGCCGGGACGTGTCCGCAGCCACCACTTCGCTCGCCCACGCCACCATCCCGTTAATACTTGGTCAGACCGGAGGTGACACCTCACCTCCGAACCCCGACTCCCGCTCCACAGCCACGCATGCCATCGCTTCGCTAGCCAAAACCCCCACCACACCCGCCGCCGAATCCATTGACGACGTTTCACCCATACAGTCATTATACTTGTTTACCCCTTTGGTTGTTAACCCAGCCTCATTAGAAAATGAATTAGCTATGATCAAGGAGAGCCCTCTAGGAGAGAAATTGATCCAAGCCCGGCAAAACACCGACAAGATGCTCAAGGAGGCGAGGAGAAAGAGGGGACGTTCCTTGGCGAAAGAAGAGAAGTGCGCGGTAATCGATTTGAAAAGTGGAAAATTGCATAAAGTGAAGAAGATTCCCAAGGTCCAAAAACCCCTAGATGAAATGACCTCTGTTGATTATGAGTATCAAGAAAAGGTCAAGGACCTGGAATATATGGACGTTGATAATGAGTCTGAATCCATGCATGTAAGGATAGAAACATTCCGCGCACATGCAAGAATTGCCAACCAGCGCCGCTGTGAGGCAGAAAACGCCAATGTCAAGCTAGAAGATCTAGCTAGAACCCGCTCATTGTTAGAAGATGCTCAAAAGCAATGCGAGCAAATGAAGCGGGAAAGGGATGCCTTGAAACAACAGATGGAACAACTGCAGAACGAAGTAGAAAATCAGAGCAAAATTCAGGCCGAAGCTGAAGTAAGGGCCTGTTGCCACATTTTGCACGAGGTGCCATGTTTTCAAATTTTGTAAGTATGCTGCTCTCCCTTCCCTCCATGTCCTTTCCCTTTCTCCACTGTTCCCTTTCTCCCCTTCTATCGGTTGCATTTCTCCCTTTTCCCCTTGTTCTTTCTGCGGTCAGAATTCCCAAAACAGAGCAAAAGGGTCCCCAAAGTTTCTAAGTCTAAGAGCGCAACCCGACTTCGCAGCGAAGTCGGGGTGCGCCCTAAGTTCGAGCGCACTCGGGAAAGCGAAGTGCGAAAGGGGACCGAAAAGAGCAGAATTTGGCTAAGTATGAAAGCGCAACCCAACTTCGCAGCGAAGTCGGGGTGCGCTCCCCTTCCTGAGCGCACTTGGGAAGCAGCCTATCCATAAGATCAGCTAAGTGCCAGAGCGCAACACGACTTCGTAGCGAAGTCGAGCTGCGCCCTGATTCCTGTCCGCAGTCTGAACAACAGCCAAATTGACTAAGTGCCGGAGTGCGCAACCCAACTTCGTAGCGAAGTCGGACTGCGCCCTCTAACTTGTGCGCAGTTGGGCAATATCTTTCAAGCAGCCCAAAAACTATCTAAGGCACGGAGGCCTCCCCAACTGTGTTGTTCCCCACTTGCGCTGTCCAGTAGCGCTCCGATTCCGAGCAAAGTAAGACATAAAGAAAGACTGCCTTCCAAGGCAGATGCGTCCCTCATCAGAATTTCAAAAGTGTCCAACCTCAGGATACGAGCCGACATGTGATGGGAAAAAGGACAAACGTGGGCCAAATTATCTACCGTAGCTACCCTCATTTAAGCTGACGCAAAGTTCCATCTACCGCAGCTACCCGCATTCATGCTGACTCGAAGTTTCATCAACCACACTGCCACGTAGCTGTCCAGTTTTAGGTGGACCTTGCTGCAAGTACAGTCCCTGTCTGCAGGAGTCAACATCAGCAGCTCTTTCGCCGCTTTTGTCAGCTCTGGGATTTTGTGCCCAAGATTGTAATTGGGGGGAAACTGCGCTATAAATAGCCGCACCACATCATTGTAAGGGGTGGAAGGGGGATATCCTGCTAGGGAACCATTGTAGCGATACGTTTGCTTCTGAATGCAAGACACACACTTGGCTCTATTTGTTGTTATCATTCTTTATGCTGCCTTTACTTAGCATTTCTGCCTCATGTTGCTTATTTCATTGCTTATTGTTATTCTGATATCTGGATTCCAGTATTTGATGATTGAGTATTCCTGGAATGCATAGATAGAGGAAACATAGGATGTATGATAGTTATAGTTTCTGTAGTGTGTTCTGTATTTAATTGTTGTTAGTAGTGGTGATTGATCGTTGCCGTGCTGCTCATCCCCCCACCCAACACAAATCCTATTTATATCTCTTTTCGCATTTTAATTTCTTTCCTGCACTCTTAGCTTAAAACACTTGAGAAAAGTCATAGGAAGTCGGCCTTCTCCGGAGATTGGCACGGAAGGCATTTCTTCCTTCCGGCCTTTCAATCTGGTGGGCGAATCTGGGGCGCATTTCACTAAATCCTTTCCTAATGGCAGATTCGTAACCAACAGGGCCAAAGGGTTTGAAGAGAGAATCTTGCAGATGCAACTGCAGTTGCATGAGAAGGAAAGTTTAGAGTTGTTTGACAGAAACAGAATCAAAGACATCCGCTCGCATTTGCTCAAAAATTTCAGATCTCGGGCCTCCAGTGCCCTCTCAATATTGTCGTACATCACCGAAGCCCAGAACGCTGCTACACAAAAGGGACCAATAGTGGATGAGGTAATCCAGGAGATAAGAAGCCGACTCGATTTAGCTTCTTCTTTTTTTTTAAGCGAAAACCCCTTGTGGGGCCGCCTTGGTCTGAGAGACCACGAACAGGGGGTTCTACACCGTCAAAATCACCCGGGAGTCGCACCCGACCCTGCCCGCAACAACATTATCAATTGGCTTTTGGATACCCAATTCAACTTTTTGGTAGGGTGGAGATTTGAACCTGGGACCTCCCTTGGAGGATTGCCCTCTCCTCTCCAACTCACCTACAACACCTGGGTACCAAGATTTGCAGGTAACAGCTATGAGTCGGACAGCCCGAGATTGGTCCACTGCCCAAGCCACGGTTCGCGCCTTCTTCTCCAAGGTGAGGAAAACTCAGAAGGCAAAGCAACTTTTGGATGTGTTTGAGCAAGAGCAACGTACCTCTCTGGGATATTTCCAGAACCTTTCAGAATTGGGTTTCCTGAGTTTCACCGACGATGACGGAATCCTTTTGGCAAAAGAAGAATTAAAACCAGCCTGGCTCAGCTTTGAAAGTGATGTTTCTGAAATTGATGAATGGAAGGAGCCAGTCACAGAAGGGCAGGTTACGGATTTTATTCTCAGGTATTGCAGGATTGCGGCTTGTTTGAACGACCTAAGCGCAAGAGCCAAGTATGTTGACATTGGGCAAATTGATCGGTTTCATGTTCTGCTTAAGGCACTGCAAGACCGGGAACCTTTTCAGAAGGGAGCATGGGCCCATGTTCGCCGAACCATGGAGAGAATCCGTGATCGCCTTCCACCGCCGCAACTGGAACGGACACTTGATGAAGAAGATGAAAGAGGAAAAAAGGTAGTTGAGGAGGCACCCTCAGAACAGGAGAAGCAGAAAGGAGAAGGGTCTGGAGGTAACTCTGGCCCAATGGATGAAGGCTGAAGGGTCCTCACACCGAGGCGAGCTCGTTGCCCCGCGAACCACCAGGAATGTTGACAATTTTGTCACATTGCTTGGAGGGGTAGTAAAATTGAAAATTCTGTAATGGTTTCATGGTTTGTTTTCTTTCTTGTTATTGTTGTAAACATTTTAGCAATTTTGGCTATCATTTTTGCCCCCTTTGTAAATAAGCCACATATGTAGAAGGTTTGCCCACAGCATCAGCAGAAGTTATAGGCTTCGCAAGGAGAAAACAAGAACATGAAAATGCATGCCCAAAAGTTTTTAAGGCATAGAAAGAGCTTCGCAAGCGAAGCTTCCAGGAGACTCGTTTCGGGCCCAGTTTCTGCAAAGCGGCAGAGCAGCTATGAAGAAATTGCTTCGTCGAAACATAAGCGAAGCGTCCGCTTCGGCTCCTTTCCCTGGAGAACCGCTTCTCCCAGCAAGATTTGCTTCGTCCCGAAACGCAGGGAAGTACCCGCTTCAGCAAACTTTTGTGCGAAGCTCCCTCACTAGAAGCCTAGTTGCCCTTTGAAAATCGGAGAAAATATTCTAAGGCAAAATTGTACTTCGGCCGAAAACCCCCCGAACGGCCATTTTGAAGAAGGTTCGCAGCGAAGCATTTTTGCAGCCCATCAGCGAAGCATCCACTTCGGGCAAAGACTCTTGTGAAGCAACCTTCAACCTATTTTTCCGGCAAAGCAATGAAAGATTGAGAGCCATGTTTTGAGAAGGAATATCTGCTTCGGCACAAGGTCTTCGCGAAGCTGTTTTTGGAAGTCCCTTCGCGCGAAGTACCCACCCAAGGAGGTCAGACCCGCTTTGGCCCACATTCGTTGCGAAGTAAGGTTCCGAACTGGAATTCGGCGAAGCTCTTCAAGGGCGCCCTCTTCGAAGACACACACAACGAGGCTGGCTATCTTTTCGAGGCAATTGAGTGTTTCATAAATGAATTTTTACTTGCCCGAAAGACCCGAGGCCCATTTTTGGCAATCAAAAAAGAGATATCAGTCGCAAGAGGAGAGCCCGACGGACCTAGCAGCAACTCGAGCACCGCACCCGAAGAAGTCAGGACGAGTCAGGCGGCCCATAAATGCAAATTTCCCCGGTTAATGCGGCCATAGCTACTAATTGTAGAAAAGGATGTGAGAGCTCGGTCACGAGAGGAGCAAGAGCATATTTCTCAGGTTTTCGAGGGCGTACTTCCAGATTTTGTGCATTGATGGCTTAGAGGGTCGGGTCGTCTATAAAAACCCATGAATTGTAATGAGAAAGGGGGGGAACTCTTGCTAGAAAATTGTTGTAACTTGGTTCCTGCAATTGATATTAAAGACTTTGGGCTCATTTCTCTCTTGTATGCTGCCTTCTGTGATTATTTCTGCTATTTTGTCTTCGTTTGTATACCGTAATTCTGAATCCTGAATTTAGGTGCGTAATTGGGGACAGAACCCTGGAATTCTCCTGAAGGATACATAGGGGAGATAATATTGCGTTAAACTCCTTTATGCCGCCTGTGGTTAGTGGTTTCTGTTAGGTTCATTTATTTTCCTAATCGCTGTAATTCTGACATCTGGATTTAGGCGCGAGAGAATAGTTGAATTCTGGAACTCTTCCAGAGGATACATAGGGAACCTCGTGTGATGTTCATTTATGCATTATTCTTGGTATTTATTGCTGCTGTTCCAAGTTATTAGTTGATAATCGTGTTGTTGGTTCTTTCCCACCAAATTGTTCACACTTCTTACCCTATCCCTTTTATTTCTTTCCTGCACTCTTATCTTAAAACATCAAGTAGTTTAGTATAGGAGCCGGCCTTTCTCCGGAGATTGGCACGGAGGGCATCTCTTCCCTCCGGCCTTTCAATGTTGGTCCAGGTCTAGGGCACATATACATGTACAAAATCCTTTCCTGTGGCAGATTTGTGACCAACAGAAACAACAGTTTAATTTCGGTATATTAACACTTCAAATTTCTTTACTCGTATAAACTGCAACTAAACTCCAAATATAAGTATGTTCATGTGGTACTTGCTATGGGTCCATGATGCTCTACTAGCAAGACATGGCTAAAATCTAGTCATAGGCAAGTCACATGCCGCAATAAGCCTTTGAAAAAGGCTATCAACAATAAGCCTGCAATGAAAAAGCTTCACAAAATATACCTAAAAAGAAAGTAATGTAGAAGAGATTCAATACAATGCTCTAATATGCATGGAATTCTACTCAAAACTCATAGTTATAAAATAGCCAACTTATTTTTAGATGGGTCTTAGCCTGTGATGTTAGGCGATATTTGAAATTAAAAAGTGTGCATCTCACAACAAGTACGACAAAATATTCCACTAATGAAAGATATCTCAGTTTAAAGTTTATCTTAAGTTAGCCTCTCATGGAAAAAAATGAAGACTCCAATATACAATTATAAGACTCCTTCATATCCTCATATGGATAAAGGCTTATTTACTTTTAAGACTTGAAGGAATCTTATGCATTCAAATGTGATGACACCTCTCTTTTTCAACAAAGAGAAAGAATAATGTATAATCGGAATATTTCTATGAAACACTATGACAAGGTTCTATAACACATAAAGAATCTATTACGAGTAATAATGAATCATAACACACTATGAAGAATCTATAACAAGCTATGATGACTTATGACATTAAATAGATTAGTGAGGACATGCAGAAGGTAAGTCATAAGAGGAGAGAAAGGAATGAAAAAAAAAGAAATCATCCTACTATAGAATTACATGCCATTAGGATCCCCATGCAAATAACAGGACCTCCACACCAACTTCAGACATTAGAAACAAGATTTGCAAATATATGTATTAAACATTATTTCTAATGGAGAAGGTGAGATGATCACATTGACCATTCATTGGATGCAGCTCTAGGAAGGCACTATCTCAAACTCTGTAGATTCCCCAATGGCCTAAAGCATTTAATGATCCTTTTGACATTCGTAAGGGTTTGTTCATATCATGCCTCCACATCCCACTATTCTAGTCAAGTTTACTTTGTGCTACAATGTTTCTCAACTAAGAGATGCATTTGAAATACCAAATACTGCTAGATTTTATGTTATGTACCATTAATTACATTTTCACACAACTGCCCAAGTACCTTATGACTATCATGAACAATCCTAGATGCAAATTCTAGTAAGGAATTGAATTGTTCAGGTTGCAATCCATACCTTGCAAGTGGTATCCATTTTAAAACAATTTTGCATCAAAGCTTTATGGAAAAAAACCCTTGTCATGTAAATAACTAAGTGTTAACTTGTGTTTATGGTCCTTTTTAATTTTGGGCTGCAATTACTCTTTTCTAGCTGCATACAAGCTAGTGTCTCCAACAAGCAACTCTCATAGCCTAAACCTGTATAAGCATTTTGTGTCAATGACAAACAGACCTCTATCACCGCTCTACTGATTTTGTTGCCTATGTTTAATGAAGAATTTTAATTGCTGATGTACATAATGAAGCTGGCCCTATCTCCATCAATTTTTTTCTCTTATTTATATTTTGTTGATTCAAATGTTATATTCTATGGATGTCTTCTGCATTGTTTCAATTTCTTTATATAAAAGATTATTGTTATCTTGAATTCGGACCTCTACACCTAGGGTCTGAACTTGTAATTATGAATTTCTTAATGTGACTCATAAAAATTGAGAAATAGAAAAAACATAGAGAAATAAGCGTTTCTTATGATTGAAAATAATTTGCAAAGTGGCATAATGGCACATTAAGCAAGGTGTTTCACATAGAGAATGGATCATTACTGATAACAGAAAATGCTCCATGAAGTTCTATGACAACTGCAATAAATATAGATTATGGGAAAAGTCTCCATAGTTTTATAACATAACAACGAACTCTTAGAAAGAAAAAGTGTTTTGCATGTTGTTGGAAAATACATTCAGCTGGCTTACATAGATGAATATAAATATAATAAGTTTGGGCAATTATATAACAAGCAGCCTACATCAAGGAAAAACCACACATCTGTAGTCACAGCTCAGCTAACTTATAATAAAGGAGCAATGTGACAAACAAGTATCTGTATGTTTTAAGTACGCAGAAAACCCTCGCTACAGGCAGCAATTGATGCATTCAAGAATAGACATGCAAACAAGTCAAGGCAGTCCATGTGGATTTATAACTAAATAATCATTCATATAAACAAGTGATCTGTATAAAATTCATTGAAAAATAGATATGAATATAAGTACAATAAAAACAGATCATTGGACCAGCAATCTACCTCAAGGGAACATCGAACATCTTCAACAGTTGGCCAAATTATCTGGACATTTCCAGAACCTAAAGGTTGCCTATCAAAAGTATAGCCTGAGCACAGTGATGAACTGAATTCCGCCATCCATTTCTCATCCAATGATCCAAGGGAGGAAAACTACAAATTTTTTCAAATCCAATTTGTCAATGCCAAAAACCCATTATATTTTAAACAAAAAATAATAGGATATCTTCAAAATTTTCATGAATGCTATTGTGGTAGGGCATAGAAAAACAAGCCAGCCATTTTGGCCATGAAGGAAATTATTATGAGAACTATGAATAGCACCAACTAACAAACAATTTTACAAATTAGTCATACAACAGAAACAAATCTGTAGCTCAAACAAGATTACATTTACAATGTCTATTTATTAGAAGCACGCTCTTGCTTATCATAAGGATTGTCAATGATCTCCTTCGATGGCTCAGTTTACTCAAGTATGCATTATTAGACTAAAAGTACAGAGCCAAAAACGGCCTCCAATTCTTTTTGCACAACAACACACAAGTATTTTAGGCAGAATAGCTTGGCATTTTCTCATTTAGAACTGTGTGCTACACTTTTTTCATCAACAAATTCCCCTCAATATTCTAACTACTTTCACAACGTATACATAATTGTATCATGGAATCATCTAAGTGATTATCCCTAAAAAGTTATATCATTGTTGCCCCTATTAACATATACCCATGTTTCACACTATTCTTCATATGGTACATGATTTTGCTCTTCATGTAATGTTTGACCAATATGTTCTCAAGATATCCATCAATAAATTGCCCACCTTTTTCAATGCTTATCAACATTTAAAAAAACTATGATTCTGCTCGAGTTCTTCGGCAACGATCAACCTCAGTCTGAATGTCCTGTCCCCATCCTCTTTGTATAATGGTTTATTGAACAACATATAAGTTAATCTATTAATTTCAACGTATGACCAAAGTCAGCTGATGCAATTCATTGGAAGCTGTTATAATGCACTGCAGTAACCAAAAAAGTGCTACAAAAATAAGCTAAACTAGAGTAACGAAACTAGCATATGTTACACTCAATTAGAACTGTATGGCATTAAATTACTGCCTCGAGGGTTGGACCCAAAAATTGGTAAACCCTAACCAAAAGTAATGATGAATAGAAAATACAGCCAACAGTCAAGGTAAAATTGAGATTAAAAAACTCAAGTGGATATCAATGCCAACCGTAATCTGTAATGGGATGTAAAGTAGAAACAGATACATCATCATCACTAATCATACCAAGGCCCACACAATATCTAATAATGCTCTCAAGATAATGGCCAAGACTAATGGGGTATGTTTGGATAATCCTGCAAGGGGCATAGAGTTTGACCCCTCAAGACTCTCCTAAAATCCATGGCCATTGAGTCAATAGAAAACAATAGGAACTTGATAAGCTACATTTGTTTGCAAGTCTTGGGTACACAAGAGGTCGTCAAAACCCAACGTCTTGTCTACCCAAATGCTGAAAGAAGAAAGCGTTGCAGCCCTAGCTACCACTCTTGAAAATAGGCAAGGGCACACCAATCTATCACTAACATTCTGGAGTTGTGACTTCACAGGAAAGCTTGTTACTCTTGACAACGGTGTAATGTCCCCTTCTAATCAGCTAGTGGGAGCACATAGAGACTAGCCTATACACGGGTTCCCGTAGGCTATGTCATATGGATGAGAGCCTTTGAAGATATTTGAGACAGCTTTTGGATTCTTAGAGCTCAGTTTTGGTGGTCGTTCGGGGTCAAACGGATCTAGGATGTTGGAATTGCTATTTTTAGCAGTGTCGGGTTTTAGGGTTTTTTGCCGAGTGAACGGGGGGATGTTGTTCTACAACGAAATGGGTATCCAGAACAGGTTTCAGTTGGTCATTCGGAGTTTCATAAGGTAGAGTTTTTAAAGCGCGAAGCTTGGCTTTATTAAGAGAATTATTAAATTCATTTTATAAAGTTAAAACTTTATATTATAATTAAAGGGATGTGGGAATTAAAAAAGAAAGAAATATGTTTATCCCACATTGAGCGCGAAAAAAAGAGTTTGCCAAGGAGGAGCCTATTTATTCAGTGACTTGGTCTCATTTTAGACATTCTAGTTTATGTTATTTCTTCTCTTGGATGTGTAAACAAATTATTTATGATTCGGTCAAACGTTAATCCAATGGCCTGTGCTTTTTCACAAGCAGGATGAGTAAACTCCCAACAGTATGTCCCGCCATTATTAAATATGGGCCATGTGGCAATGCATCGGGACTTATTTTTTCAATCTAGCTAATCTTTGGCCTTCGCAATTGCGAAAGCCTAGCGATGGATTTACCCACAAAAAGTTTTGTCATTATAAGTCATTTGCAACATGGCAGATGTAGTGGTAGTCTATTTAAGATGTCTCTCGATGGACAATAGGCCCACGGACGATACCATCCAGACATGTGGCTACTACATCAAAGACATGGGTAGATAGTTCGACTGCAATGATCAACAGTTTGCGCAAATAAGGGAAAGATTTCGAGGGCATAAAGTTTTTAACAATTAACTGGTCAAGGGAAGTTCCTACAAACGGTTGAATTTGTTGGCAATTATGCCAAATTATTTCATAGTTAAATATCTCCAAGATCAAACATCCAAAAGTAACATAAGTATTGCACAGTAAGAAATTTCGTTATTACATTCATAAATCATAAAACATTACATAGAAAGTTACATTGCATGGAGCTTTGTCTCCAATATATAATAATACTACTGACTTTTGCTCTCCTCTAACTCCTAGGAGATGCAACTCTTCACATGCCTCACATTATGACAAAACTCTCATGATTACATAACCTCCCACTTTACATCTTGACACATCTTTATGACTCTTCACTTCCACACTTGACACCTATCACCTATGACTCTTCACTTGCTCACTTGACACCTTGCACACTCACACTTGTACTCTTGACACCTTTCACACTTTATTACATAACACTCTTCACACTTTGACACATACTTTAGACAAACACACTTCCTAATCTAATATTTACAATAGTACTCCATGGTACTTCAATATACCAAATAATGTAATATCTCCAACACCCCCTTGTATTACATTATTTGGTGTGAAGACTTTTAGTCTTCAATCTCTGATTCTCGTCTTTGTCCTTCAACTCTAATTCTCGCACTACTTGAAGTTCCAACACAGATTTATTAGCCTGTTCCCTACCCTGTTTGTCAAACTTTCTTTGTGTCCATAAAAACATTGTAACATATCCATAATCCTGTTCCATTCTGATTTACTGATCCATCCATAATGTATTTCAATTTTTTCTTTGTGATCTATTTTTGGTTTGGTCTTATCACAGACCTTGCAATTCTAAAATGATCTTGATTTTAATCCACGCCTTCCATTTGCTCCTAGTGTCTCTTTTTCAGCTACTTTCATTTTGTTATCTGAAACATCAATGCCTTCGAAAATTTCTGAATGATTTTCATATTCTTATTAAACTCATCCTAAATTAGGTCTTCATATTCATTTTCTGTAATCCTTCATATAAGGGCTCTTATTTCATTTTCATCTTTAGTTTTTGTCTCTTGAACTTCTTGAACTAAATTTCCTTTTTGATTTTCTTCTTTTGGTTGTTGTTGTTGCATAGGTTGATATCAAGGCTGATATTGTCTTTTGGCTAAAACCTTCGAAAAGGTCTGTTTATTTGAGTTATTTGATTCAAAGAATTATATCTGCAATAGCTTGTAGTATAACCTTCTATATTGCAATGTGACAATATTTTCCTCTCCATTTGGATTGAGATTGTGATGATGTTGCAATATTTTTCTTTTTGATAATGGTAAAAAAGGGATTTTTTATACAGGGTCCCAAAACCTGTTTACATAGAGTGAGATATTATAATGCCAATTTACAAAATATGACCAAAGAACAACAAAATTAAGCTAGTCTAGTTTCTTTTCTTCAACCTAGAGAGGGCTTGAGCAGCCTCTAACTCATCCGAACCCATAGACTCGATTGCAACACTTTTACCCTTTGCATCGATTGAAGCATTTTGAACCCTTGGGTCGATTGCAGTGTTCTTGTTCCAACTCTCAATGACCAACGATCAAACACAATCTGCGACCTAGATAGTCTAGCCATTTTCCTTTCCAAATCAGTTTCATCCGCTACCCTTCCCACTTTCACCTTTTGAAACTTGTGCGGCTTTAATGAAAACTGCTTCAATTGACACCTCCAAATCCTTGGATAAATTTTTTCCTTGCCATTTGTACTCCACACATTATGACTCCAAGTTTTTCCCTTTTTGGTGACTAGATCGGGGATGGGGCTCCGTCATCTTTTCTATCATGATTGTTGCAATATTATTTGATGTATTTTTCTTTGATATCAAAGCATTGTTAGTCATTTCATCTTTGACTAGATTTTCCACTTCATATTCTTGAAGAACATTAACTAATTCATCAAAGGTTATGGTCTTATTTAGCACTTGAAGAGAAGTGACTAAATTCTTGAATGTCTCTAGGAGCACTCTTAATGTAACTTGGACAAGAAACTTGTCTTTCACTTTTTCTCCCAAAGTAAGTAACTTAGCTTTTAATTATGCTATCCTTCAAAGGAAAAGTTCTATACTTTCTCCATTATTAACCTTTAACGAATACAATTGTGACTGCAAATGCAAGATAGTCACTTCATTCTTTCCTTCAAATATTTTGCATAATTTTTCCCAAGCAATTTTTGAAGTCTCTACTTCACTTATATATGGTTGAATTTCATCTGTTATGCCAAATGTGATTAGCATAAGAGCTTTTGCATCATCATCCTTAAATTTTTGTTTTCCACTTTCATCCTCTAGCATGTTCTTTGTTCCATTTACTATATCCCAAAGTTTCTCAACAATAAGAATTAATTTCATTTTGTTTTTCCATGATGAAAAATTTGATCCTTTCAAAAGTTGTGATTCAAAAAGGAAACATTTAGTATTTGCCATGATAGAAACAATTATTATATTCAATCAAGCAATTAATTTCAATTCATTTTTTTCTCTTCTTATAACTCCCAAATTTAATTTCAAATTCTTTCCTCAAATTTCAAATCTCAAATTTCTTCTTCAAATTTCAATTTCATCAAATAATCAATCAAATTCTTTTAATCTCCTTTTATCTCCCAAATTTTCAAATTTCAATTTCACAATTAATCAACTATTCCCAATTTCATCAATTTCAAAAACTTTGACTTCATTTCATTCAATTCTTTAATTTTCCCAAATTCAATTCACAATTTCACTATTTCAATTTTCACTTTGATCCAAATTCCAATCAATTCAAACTCCGGTTCAAATTTCAAATATTTAGTTTCCTTATGTCTCCCATTCATTAATTCATTTCCTTAATAATTCCTTTTAACTCCAAAAATTAATTCTTTCAATGATTAATACCTTATATTTCTAAATTATCTTTTTAACTTTATAATTTGATGTAAATCCAGCTGCAAGAGGTCAAAACAAAATACCTCCCATTACATAAAAACTGCAATAAATGAAAATAATATGTAAAACCCTCCATTTACATAAAAACTGCAATAAATGGAAATAATCAGTAAAACCCTCCATTCACATAAAAACTATAATAAATGGAAATAAACCAATAAATATTTTCTTTTCTCTTTTCTTCTCTTCTATTTTCTTCCCCAGCAAGATACAACTTGCTCTGATACCAAATGATGTGAATTCAGAAATGAGAAGAATATCGATTTGCAGGGTTCTTCCATTATATTGCATTTGTGTTATGTGAGTGGAGTCCATTTTGTTGGTCTCTTGTAGCTGAGTTCACACCATAATTCCAAAAATATATCAAGCATGCCCGTAATAATGCCCTCAATTCTGAAATATACGGCAAAGAATTAACTTATATCTTTGGCGCTCACCTTTTATACACATGGCAATTAGCTTGGGTGACGTTTCACTTCTCTCAAATGCTTCTGACATATCCAAAATTTACTCCTTCGCAAGCGTTGGTTCACAAACATTACTCCATTTTCAAATGCACTTCTCACTTTGCTCCTCTCTAGTTCTAGTAAACTTTGACTCAATTATTCCTCTCTAGCTCAAGTGCTTTCGTTCTTCTATCTTAGATGCTTCAGCAAGTCCACTCACAGTATCTTAAGCTCAACACTCTAGCACAGGTGCTCACAATACAAGCACTAACAGTTCTTCTCACTCGAACACTTCAACATAGAACATAGGCGCCCATAGTTCAAACACTTCAATCTTCCAACTCAACGACCAGAATCCAACTCTCCTCCAACACTTTCATCTCCTTCACAACACAGTCTTCTCATGAATGCCTGCACAATCAGTCCGTCAACACAAACATTCTCCCCTTTCTTCACGTTCACCAGCTTCAGACCAATCAAACTCCTCCACTCCGGCTTCTTCAACACGTTCTCTTTTCTTCCAATGATGTCCTCCTTTTCACAGCAATATCTTTGTTTGTCTCCAACAAATATTTTCTCGTTCAATCATTCGCCCAATAACTTCCTCATGTTCCTTAATGCAAACCTCCTCAACAAAATAGTCTATGGATACAATATATGGATAGTGGATACAAACATGCTTTCAAACATGTTTGGATACAGTACAGTATATGGATATGTTTGGATACGCTATCCAAGAAGTGTTATACACATATCTCTATCTAAGATATCTCATCCTAATCCAAAAATACTCAAAACATGGGGCATGCCAAAGGAAAACCCACCCACTCACCCTTTAAAACAACAATAACCCATACATAACTCTTATGAATACAACATATGTCACAATCCATGAGCACAATAAAGTAAAATTAGAGTACAAACATAAAGCAATCTATTCTGAACAACATAATATACACAAGTAGAAACCAATATTTTGCATTTGCAACTAAATAGTTTGCAATAAACATTCATATCTTGGTGTAATCTTCTTTGTCAGTCCACTTTAGGGGAAGAAGGCATGTTCTATGCTCAAAAGCATGAGAAGGGCAATTCCAATGACATTGAGCTTTGTCCACAAAGCCCTTCTTCAAAGGTACAAGCTGAACAATTGAATTCCAACTAACTGCCAAATTTTTTCAGCTGACCAATTCAAGGCAAGAATTCTCTCATAAAAGTACTAGAACTGCATTCCACCCTCTATTTGAGACTAACAGGGGTGATGAAGAAAACAAGCATTTAGAAAACAATATTTATAAGCATTATCAATATAATTGAAAAATTACAAACTAAAAAACATGAGGGCAATGATTATTGATAAAGATAAACATTTGGAAAGAGAAAAGGTCTAAATTATGTTGTAGTTTGTCTATAATTTACTATGTTCCACAAAATTCCGGGCCAGAGTGAAGAAACCGCTTTTTGGGATGGTGGGACACATTTCAGGACAGCAGGATGAGTCTCCAACAAAAATCCCAAATAAACAGACAAGTCCCCAAGGATTACAGCTTTAGAAGTGGACATGCTTTCTTATATTTCAAGTGCCACTTATATTGTTTACTTATTACATCCACCAATAACTATCAAATCATTCCCTAGACATACCTCTAGAATTATACAAACACCCTAAAACGGCAGAAGATCAGAAGGTTCTAAAATTCATTGTTAAAATATCTTTGTGAAGGACACCATCTAATGCCAGATTCTGATATATGATGTGTCTTGACGTTCAGACTTTTACTAGCATTGTTTACATCATTCCCAAGTTATTTTCCATAATATTCTCAAGGAACTGCATAAAGTACTCTTAAAGGCACGCCTTTTGTGTGCCACTTGTACTCTTTTACTGCATTCCAAAGTTGGGTGTTAGGAACCTTCTAATTAAAATAAGCACATCCACATAAATATTGCAAAATAACAGTAATTAATGAAGAACAAAATATTGCACGAAACGGAAATGCAGAAATCTATACTAATCTCACAAAATCACAATACAAAATCATTGGCCACTTCGAGGGGGCAACCTCCTTCAATAGTTTCATTCAATATGCAAAAAGATACATTCGTCTCTGCCCACTTGTCTTTTAAAGATACATTTCATATAACGCCTACCTAATGCTCAAGGGTTGGCTTACATACAAAGTGCCACCCAAGCTAGAATCTTCTACCAAACAAACATTTACATTCTTTAAAAAGGTTACATGAAATGGTCCCACTTGTCTAGGCACCTAAAGTGCCACATAGCATTACAAAATATCATGAGAATGGGGTGCCCAAGTTGGAAAGGGGTCATTACATAATAATATTAGAATTACATAATAATGTTTGGATGGGGTCCTAACACTGGGGCTAAGCATCTACACAGATTATGCATTTGACTCATGCTAAACAAATTCAATATTGACAGCATAGTTGAGAAAATACGAATCAGATCGGAATCAGCATAGAAAAGGAATCAGGAAAAATCGGGAATCAGCAAAAAAAGGGGGGAAATCGGCAAGTTTTCATTGAAAAAACCAAAGAAAATGCAATTTTTTATTAAAAAAAGCTTTTTTCATGCATATCACAATTTTTTGGAAAAAAATCAGCAAAAATTGGCCAGGCTGTGAATCAGGAAAAATCGGCTTGTATCGGGATTTTTTGCAGATTTTCTCAACTATAATTGACAATGTCACAAATATTTCTTCTTGTTCCTACAAATACCCTCTCTAATATATGCATAGGTCAACATAGAGCTAGCTGTTTTTCAATGAACCATTGCAATTTACTCATAAAACAACAGAGCAGATTAATAACAATGGGTATTCTAGGCACATATATGAAAAAAATGCAATATAGAAAAGACCCCAGCATACCAATCCATGGATCCTGGTTTACAAAAGAACATGATTATTTATAAACTCACTTAGAGCAAAACGATCTTAGCTATTTATATATTACATTATATGTTTAATTGACTAGCAATTTTTTAAAAATTTATTTTCCTTTGATCGATTGCATTTGTCTAATATGTTGACAACTCCATCAGTCATAGTATATTTTGTAATTCAATACAGAAAAACTAAATGTATGATGTATGTATGTCAATATAAAGCATCATATAGAAAATTTAAATAATATTTATATTGAAACGAGAAGCACTCATTCCCCAATGTTTCACCTCAAAATCATAAAGCGTTCTGTCTTATTGTACCTGATAGACAAGTGGGGAACCTTGGAATTCTTTTTCAAAACATTGCTCTTGCAAGATTGTACGAATCTTCATATGTCCCCACTTTTTAAGCTTAGGACCTTGATGATAACCAGGAACAGAAGCTACCAAACGCACCTGAAGCAATAGCCAAAAGAGAAATAACTTACCAAATACATTGAATTATGCATTTCTTTGGTGTCCATTAAGCATGTTAGATGTGCATTCCATAAAAATTGCCTTGAATGAAAAAGCTCTACTTGTTCCAATCCAAAGCCATTGGCACCTATTGTAATTGGAGATGACATATGACTCACTTGAAAACAGAGATGCAATAATTGAGAAAACAAAATGATACATATAAATCATGTTTATCTAGGATGAAATCAATTACAAAAAGTACATGGTATTGCTATTGTACAACAAATACTAGATTTTGGTTGAATCAAATGGTTATGTATGGTTATTGAAATATTACTATTGGTTACAAATCTGCCATGAGGAAAGGATTTGTTGTCGTTGCGCCTTCGATTCGCCCAACAGCTTGAAATGCCGAAGGAAGGGATGCCTTCCGTGCCAATCTCCGGAGAAGGCCGGCTTCCTATGTGATTTTTGGTTTTAAGATAAGGGTGCAGGAAAGAAATAAAAGGGATAAGGGTTAGAAGCGGTGGTATTCAACGTTGGGGAAGAACAAGCAGCACAGTCACTAACTAGCAACTAAACCAACAGCAATCAAAGCAATACATGTAACAGAAACCAGCTATGAAATTCTTCTTTATGTATCCTTAAATATGCATTCCAGGCTCAGATAATTGCCAATGCTGCGATCCAGAGTTCAGAATGACAGCAATCAGAAAAATAAATGAGTAAATGCAGAAATGACACGGATAAGGCAGCATAAAAGGAAGAGACACAATTGGAGCCAAAGTATGTATTGTATTGAAGCAAACAATCTTAGCTACAGCAGCTTTCCTTAGCAATATGTTCCCCCCCTATTACAATATAAAATGGTGCTATTTATAGCAGAGAACCCTCCCCAGATTACAATATGGGCACAAATACCCAAACCTGTAAAAGCTGCAAAAAGCGGCCAAATATTATCTTTGTCGGCCGTATCTGATTCTGCCACTGTTTTCCTTTATGATGGCATGGTCTCGGACAGATTTAGTAGCTGGGAGGGAATGGCCCATTAATATGGTGGATGTAGCGGTACTTTGCCTCAAATGCTCGCTACTGTTTGTCTTCAATGGTCACCCACCGTGATACTGGAGTATGGCCTTGGCTGTACTGAAACAGGCTCTGATCCCGAAAAAACTTGACCTTTTACTCCGGGGACACCTGCTGCTTAACCGGCAAAATTTGGGCGGGAAACGCGCCTATACTGCTTAAAACAATGCGCTGCCGCAAAAGCTGAGAACCGGCTGGTTACCCAAAACGAGCAAGGCAAAATTGCCCTAGTGCGCTCCTGAGGGAGATATCTGCCCTCTAGCGCTGCCGAATGATAGCGCTTTAGGGCGACTTTTGCATTCATAGTCAACCTGGACTTTTCGCCTCCTTGCTAAGTGTCGGAAATAACCCCCAAAGCGCTTGACTTTGGGGATTTTGCCCTGGAGCGCTCCAAACTGGAGCACTTTGGGGCACTTTTTATACTTAGAAATTATTAGGGCCTCTTGCTTTCACGTGAACCGCCTCACAAATGCTCCAAAGCGCGGCAAAAGGGAAAAAGTGCCTTGGAGCGCTCCAAACTGGAGCGCTTTGGGGCACTAAGCAACACTTAGCCAAAATGAGCAACTTGCACAAACATTCACCAACCGGCGAGGAAATGCTCCAAAGCGCTCGAAAGGGGGAAATTTGCCCTAAAGCGCTCCAAACTGGAGCGCTTTGGGGCGAAAAATACTTAGTCAAAATTTTGAATTAAAAGCCCATTTCCTCCTTTTCTTCCTTTCTTCAGAAAACGCCCTAAAGCGCTCAAAGCCGACAAAAATGCCCCAAAGCGCTCTGGAATGCAGCGCTTTGGGGCGAAAAACACTTAGACGAATTCACCACAAATAACAATTTTTTAAAACCTCCCGGATTCACTCTGAGGTGCCCTCTTCTGCTATGGTTTAGGGTTGAACCCGGGAGAACTGCTCTTTCAGAAAAGAAATAAAAATGATGTACCCCTTGAAAATGGCAACATTCTTGGCGGCTCGCGGTGTATCGAGCTCGCCTCGGTGCCAGGACCCAAGCCTTCATTCATTGGGCCACGGAATCACCCCCGGCCCCTGCCTGATCTTGTTGTTGGCCTTGCCCTGGCAGGACTTCTTCTTCTACGCTCTCCTCGGCGCGTTCCTCTTCCAAACCTTCCTCCTCTTCTTCAGAATGGTCTCCCTGTGTATCTTCTTCTCCATCCTGCTCCTGATCGGCTGCGGCGAGGCACTCTTGAATCTCATCAACCGCAGACTGGACCGGGGTCCAGGCCTCCTCAGGGATCGGCTTGAAGGTGCTAATGTCCTCCACTAGGCACCTGAACATCTCAACTTGGAGGGTATCAATATTCTCAACCTTCAAGTCTAAGGCGGTGAGGCAAGAGCGAATCTGACAGAACCTGGCTGAAAGCTGCATCACCTGGGCCTCCTGGATTGGGTCGGCCCATGCATCAATATCCATTGTATTGGCCTCAAAAGCATCCCACTTCGGCTGCAGCTTTTTCTGGACAAGGACGTTCCCGCTAGCATCAAAGAAGCTAGGGAACCCATGTGAGTGAAGCGTTTTGAAGGAAGCCAAGCAAAAGTCCTCTTTTTCCAACATATCCAGGGTGGACCTAGCCTTCAGAATCTTTTCACTTTTTTCAAAGTAATAATGCAAGGTTGCCCTTGCAGCTGCCCAATTATGAGCAAGGGGGTCAGTTGGGACAACTTGGAGGCCACGACGCTCAAGGTTCCTAGCCTTAAGCGCTAAACTGAGCCAGCCATCTGTCTGGCGTTCAGCCTCCTCTACCACTGGCTTTCCCAAGGTAGATACCTCTTGAATCTTTTTCACAAATGCGAGGACGAACAGCGACCTAGAGGCCCGGGGCTTGAAGTTTCTCAGAAGACGGAATTGCACTTCTTTTATCCCTTCCTTGGTAAACGTTTTGACCTTGGGGGCCTGCTCCTCCAACTGTTGCTGCGTTTGTTGTAATAAGCCCTGAAGTTCGACGTTTTGGGCCTGCATTTCCTCCTTTTCTTTCTCCGCCGCCTCCAACTTCTACTGTAGTTGTTGGTTCTGGGATTGAGCTTTGTTCACCTTGGCCTTCAACTTTGCCACTTCTCCCTCCAACTCGGAATTTTCATTTTCAAGCTCATAGTACAGGCCTTGCAGTTGGAAATGATTTGCAAGCATAGATTCAGTTTTTTCCTGGATTCCAACTGTTGTGTTCTCCCAATTAAGGTTGCTGATATCCTTCTCCTTTGGAATGTACTCATAGTCGTCATCCGTCATATCCTCCTTCTGCTTCGACGCTTTGGGAACCTGTTTTTCCTTATAGGTAACCATTTTATCCGAGTCAATCCTGAAGTGCTTTTGGACCTGCGCGAGCTCCTCACCCTTCCTCTTCTTCAGGGTCCTCATCCATCTGGTGCAACCGAGATCGCCCTGAGCCATTAGAGGTTGCGCGTCCATGATTCTGACGAGGTCCATGCTGCTATAGCCCCAGGGTGTATGCTCTTCGGTAAATGGGTGAGGAGAGGCAGATTTTTGGGGCGCGGGATCTTCTGAGGATGGGTACTTTGGGGTTTGGACTAGGTTTTCGACCGGGTGATCGCCTGCGGGAGAGGGTTGCGGAGATTGTAAGGGTTCTTGCGGGGGAACGACTGATTGGTCTTGAGTCAGGGTTTCTGAAGAATGGACGCGAGGTGATGGGATAGGATATCAAAGGAGGCCTGGAGCTCTATGTGGGGATCTACAGCGGAACTGGAGTGGGCGGCTGCTATTCTGTTGGCCGAAGAAGCGGCTGCAGGGGGACGGATAGCAGCAAAAGATGAGAGAGCCGAAACCTTGGACTTGGCAGTTTCAAAGATAGAGGAGTGCGTACCTGCGAGCCCCGTGGAGGCCGAAGAGGAAAAGATCTGGGACACCCACTGGTCTGCGTCTTCGCCGTGCAAAGGAGTGTCGTCCTTCAAGGTGATTATTTCAGAGGGTATAGCCCTCTGCGGTGCAGGGTCCTTCGTCGATGTAGCTCTTACCTCCTTGGGCTTTTCGGCTTTCTTCTTCCTTTGCAGAGGCACCTCTTCTTCTGGAACAACGCTCGAAGGGACTCCCTTTTGGACGATAGATATTTTTGTTTTTTTCTTTGTGGGCTCTTCAGAAGCTGTTTGTGTGACAGCGGCAGTGGCCGCGCCTTTTGATGGAACTTTCTGGGGTGGGGTCCTTTCGGCAGGCCACTTTTCAGGAGTTGGTCGTACCATTGGCACTGGTTGACCTTTTTCCTTTTCTTGACTTTTCTCCACACCACTCCTTGAACCTTCCCCTAATACAAGCGGTCGTTGAGGGGGGGCTTGGCCTTTATATAGTCATGGAAGACTTTTGGGTACAATGTCCCGAAAAATGATAGGCTGCCACGTGGCATAGAGTGCGTCGTAACGTGTGGAGAATAGTCCGTCGTTTTCGATATCTTTGCCTGACTTCGCCTTCTTTGTCTGACGGCGAATTATCTACCATTTTGTTATCTTGCCAGCAATCCATCCTTTCCTTTTTTGCTTCTTTTGCAATTTTCTGAAATTGGGGGCCTCTGCCCTATGGTCCTCATTTTTTACAGGATCATATTCCGCCTCTATCTCATAGAAGTCAAGCCATGGCGGCAATGATTGCATCTCTTCTATATTCCATTCCAGGTCTCGCCCTTCAGGGTTATTGCGCCCGACTACTAGGTCCTCTCTCAGGCACACATGAAACTACTGGACATTTTTAAAAATTTTGATTATATCCAGAGGATCATACTTCCACCTCTGCGGCAGCTGGATCAGTCCAAAACTTGAGAGTATGGCAATGAAAAACTGATGTTTTCCATTGAGGCCAATCTCTACTTCTCCCCATTTGATTGGGTAGTTGAATATGTGGCCTTTCTTCTTACCTTGGTCATATTTCTCATCAGCGTAGTCCATCTGACGGGATGCCTCGAGTGCAAATTGGTACTCCGAGGCATAATAAGGTAGCAGGAAGGGTTTGCCTGTAAACCCGTGAACTCTAAGCACCAACCCCTGTGTCAGTCGGAAAGTATCCCCAAAGGGTATCTCCCCGCTTATAAAGTACTCGCTCATTGCACGTGGGACCCGTGCGCAACCACCCTGGATGACGCTGAGGGCGCGGCTCAGAAAATACTTGTTGAACCTGTAATTGTTGTCACATTTTGCACGAGGTGCAATGTTTTCAAATTTGTAACAGTGCTGCTCTTCTTCTCCCCTCTTCCTCTATTTTCCTTCCTTCTTCTCTCCTTTCCTTTTCTTTCCCGCATTCTCTTTCTTTCCCCCCTTTCTCGGAGTCCCCCAGTTGGTTTTTTAACTTTCCAGCAAGTTACCTGAAAAATGGCTAAGTGTTGGTGCGAAGTTCGCACTTCGCCCAGTCTGGGTGCGAAGTTCGCACTTCGCCCAGTTTTGGTGCGAAGTGCGCACTTCGCCCAGTTTTGGTGCGAAGTGCGCACTTCGCCCAGTTTTGGTGCGAAGTGCGCACTTCGCCCAGTTTTGGTGCGAAGTCCGACTTCGCCCCACTTTTTGGGCGCACCTTGCAACTGGCAGACTGGCAGGCTGACAGAAGAAAGATCAAGTGCTGGAGCAAGTCCGTACGACGGCAGACACCAGTTTTCGCCTGTGCGTAGTCCGACTTCGCAACGAAGTCGGAGTGCGCCCTTGACAGGTGCGCAATAGGGGAACAAACCCAGAATTTGACCAAGGCATGAAGGCCCCGACTGCACTGTATTCTGCCCGCGCAACCCAAGACGCTCTGATCCCAAGCGAAGTTGGATAACCTGCCTTTCAAGGCAGACACGTGTCAAACAACATCATCCATCATCTGACAAGTGTCCAGCTTCGGGATTAGAGCCGAAACGTGCCGAGCAAAAGGACAAGCATGGGCTGCACTGCCTGCGCCAGTAGCCTCATTTAAAGCTGATCTGAGGTTTTACCTGCTCCAGCTACCCGCATCACTGCCAGAGAGAAGTTCTGCCCAACACACTGCCATGTAGCTGTCCAGCTTCCAGGAAAACCATGCTGTGGGTACAGTCCGGTCCGACAAAAGGTCAGCATTTGCAGCTCTTTCGCCGCTTTTGTCAGCTTATGTTTGACTGGGACCTTGTGCCCATTAATGTAACGGGAGGGACTCGGGCTATAAAAGCCCACTATGAATTCATTGTAAAGGGTGGATGGGGAATGTCTGTTAGGGAACCAATGTAACCGTGCTTCTGCTTATAAATATAATTTGTATGCCTGGTTCTATTCTGCTGTTTCTGTTTTTTATGCTGCCTTTCTTTATATTCATGCCTTAGGCTAACCTGTGTCACGGCTCGTTGATTCATTTCGGCATTTGGTGATCAGGTGCCTCTAGCATTGCTTGTTTAAAGCACCCTCTGTACTTCATGAATTAAAAGGATACATAGAATAGATTTGGTAGCAGTTTCATAAGTTGTGTGTTACGTTGCTGGTCCGTATCTGGTGATTGATGCGTTGCCGTACTGTTAGTTCCTTGTAGGGAATGTCTGTTAGGGGACCATTGTAGCCGTGCGTACACTGCTTAAGTATCGGAAGTATACATTAGATTTTGCAGTTCTCAGTCGTGCTTTATATTTGTAATGCAGTAAGTATTGGTGATTGCTGGTTGTCGTACTGTTAGTTCCCCCCCACCAACTCCAAGTATATTTGTAAATTCCTTTCTGTTCATTTATCTCTTTCCTGCACTCTTAGCTTAAATCAGAAAACCCCCAAAAAGGAGCCGGCCTTCTCCGGAGATTGGCTCGGAAGGCATCTCTTCCTTCTGGCATTTCATGCTGGTGGGCGAATCTGGGCGCATTAACCCGAAATCCTTTCCTCATGGCAGATTCGTAACCAACAGTTTCTCTGGCACGCCCGATGTGACCCTGGTCCCACGTTTGAAGAGAGATTTTCTGATCAGTCTCCACCTGGCACTGACAGTGGATCCTGAGCTCTCGGTGAGACAAGGAAGTTTCTCACCCCCGACAGAATTGAAGCACCGGTGTTCGCTTCATTGCTGTTCCAAATCTGAACACCTGGCGACTCTGCACGAACAAATCCTCTGAGTCCGACAGACCGGTCCCAGCACCTTCATGCACACAAGAAGGTGGCGAGCAAGGGATCCGAGAAGCCCGCCTGAGTTCTACGAACTAGACATCAACGCTCGAGGCGAAGTTCCCAGGCTGGCTGATCCGCGAGCTCGTTTCGACGAAGCCGAGGCTGAAATCCAAGAAGAGGCCGAAGCCGAAGTCGGAGGAGCTGAGTACGAAATAGAAGAGGCCGAGGAAGAAGAAGATCCTGCATCCTCGGAAAGTACCGACACTGAGTACACAACCGACGGCGGAGAAGAAGAAGCAGAAATGGCTGCCCAACAGCCGAATGACGATGATCTCTTCCCGGCGGTGGACTCTACGGGGCCCTTGGCCCTGGTCGGACAGCAAGTTGTTCCCCCTGCTGCTTTAAAGTCTATTCCCACATACGACGGCTATGGCAAGACGGCATACGAGCACATCCAGGACATCCTTGCCCTGGCCGCACTGCATACTATTACCGATGAGAGTGTGAAGACCCGTCTGCTGGCCCTTTCCCTGAGAGGAAAGCTTCTCTACTGGTGGAGATCGCTGCCAGAGGGATCCATCACAGGGTGGCCCCAGCTTGCCAGGAGGCTCGTAAAAGGATGCAACGAGTCTGCTGACCCTACTTCTCTATTGCATCAGTTCCAAGCTATCCAGAGACATCCTCAAGAGGAGGTGTTTGATTTTAACATCAGGTTTGCGAGATCCTGGAAACGGGTACCTCGCGAACTTCGCCCTTCAGCCGGCATGGCTGCTCACTACTACCTGAGATCCTTTAACTCAGACATATGCCTGCTGCTGAAGATCGCCAGAATTGACGAGTTTCCTGCGCTGTATGAGGCTGCCCAGCAAGCTGAAGCTGACATTATCTCCATAGGCAGACTCCCATCCAGGGTGCAGGAACCCATTCATCCCGACTTCCCCAGATCCCAATATCCTCCTGCTTCTGGCGATGCGCCGTCCACATCAGGACAGCAGCCCCAGCAGCAGTGGAATCCAGCGCCGGTCGTAACTCCTTACGGCCCGCCTCAGTTGCATTACCCTCATCCGCCTCCTCCTGCTCAGCACTTTCCAGCACTTCCTGCTCCCCCGCAATATACACCCTATTCTAATCCCCCTCCATTGGCCGCATTGCCTCCACCGGCACAGTTGCCGCCACCCGACAGCAGCATCCAGAACACGATTCTACAGGAAGTGCGGGCTTTGGCCTCCGAATACCATGCCATGTCCAATGACATGACCGCTATGAAGAAGAAGCAGGCCCAGATGGACCTCGCTCCTAGAAGGCCATATGCGCCCCCGGCGCTAACAAAACACAAAGCCCTAGAACACCAGCCGCAGAGGCGTCCGCCCCCAAGAAATGCTGCTATAGAAGACCCGCCTGGTCCTCCCGACCAGGTTAACTGGTGCACTACGTGCAATGACCCGCATTCGGAGGAAGACTGCACTTTGCACCAGCACTATATCCAGACCTTGGCCGGCAGCGCTATAGAGGATGATGAACTGTACATGATCCTGGACGGCGAAGCCAACTTCGCCCTCCCAGAAGAGAATCTAGTACCGCCTGCCAAGGAAGAAAAGAAAGCTGCGGATGCGGCCAAGCCTTTGCAAGTCTACGCAAGAAGAGAGAAACCGCAGCCCGGCGGGCTGCCACCATACAAGCGGCTGTGGCCCTACACAGCCCTAGAGAAGGCATCCAAAGATAAAGCTCCAGTCAAGCCTTCTCCGGCAAAGGCTGCCGCTATTCCAGCCAAACCTCCAGCAAAGGCCCCAACTCCGGCTAAAGCTCCTCCACCTCAGCCTCCAGCTGAAACCAAAGAAAAAGCCCAGGAGAAGCTGAGGTACCCGTCTCTGACCAAGAGACAGCGAGTTGAGGCCACCCAGCAGTACCGGACGAAGTATGAGCTGGCTAAACAAGCAGAGGGAGCTAGTACCTCGGGCTACAGCATTGTAGACGAGTTGAAGAGAACACCCACTAGAATCAACATGTATGATGCTCTTCTGCTCCCAGGCCAGGTAGATCTGCTGCAAGAATCACTGAAGAACATGAAGAGCGGCAGACAGATGCAGCCTGCTGTCCTGGTTCAACCTTTGACAGTCTCCGCCACTGGGAAGAACAGACCGCCACCCTTTTATCCGTCTTTGCGGATGCAAGGGCACATAGTTCACAGCTGCATGGTGGATTCTGGTGCTTCCTCGACTGTGATGCCGAAGGCTGTCTACGATGAGATCGGGATGGAATACACACGGAGCAGCCAAGGCGTGCTGCAATTAGACAGCACCCCTGTTAAGACAGTTGGTGTCATAAAGGACATCCCTATCCGGCTGCACAAGGCTCTCGACATCGTGGTCATCCAGGAGGTCGTGGTTGTTGACTTGGAACCTTACTTCGGCATGTGTCTCTATCGGGAGTTCACTGCGAAGTTGGGTGGGTACCTATCTCTAGACTACTCACACATGGAAGTGCCCTTCAAAGGAAGGAGACTGAAATTTTTTAATGAGAAGCCTTCCCCCTTCCTAGTAGACAAGATACCCGGAGGAGAGTTGGACTGCATGGTCCAGTTGTCAGAGGAAGAGCTGGTGACAGTGGAGCTGACTGAGCAAGCCTTCGAAGTGCTACAGCTTGAAGATGAGTTCTCGTTGCGGGACTTTAATGCCATAATCGGGACAGAGCAGGGCTGTTACTCTATTGTACAGCCCGAAAGGCTTGACACGTCAGCTGCGAAGGAAGTAGGACCTGCACCCGAAGAGCTGTGGAAGCTTTTCTTTGACGGCGCGCGATGCAAGAACGGCGCCGGTGCAGGGGTACTTCTGGTTTCTCCAACCGGAATCCAGAAGGACTATACCTACAGGTTGGCCTGGAGCTGCACTAACAACTCGACGAAGTACGAAGCCCTGTGCTTGGGTTTGCGAAAGGCAGAGAGGCTCGGAATCAAACACCTACAGATTTTCGGAGATTCAGAGCTGGTGTGTCACCAAGTTACGGAGAAGTGCGCATCCAAGCAACATTTTCTTAGAGCGTACCGTAACCCGGTGTGGGACCTGATGGAGTCATTCGACTTGTTGAATGTCAAAGCAATATCGCGTGAGAAAAACAAGCACGAAGATATTCTGGCGTCTGTTGGAGCCAGGTACGTTCCGGCTGAAGACGTTGTCCAGAAACCGAAGCCGGTTCGCACTATCTACAGGCCTTCTGTGCCTGATAAGGACACCCACTGGCAGGTGTTCAGTTGTGACGAGGAGATCGTCACATTCCTGGTTAACGAAGTGTGTGTAATCGAAGGTAGAGACCCTGATGACGAGCAATATGAGGGGTTGATACAGTTACGGAATAATCACGTCCCAAAAGGACTGATTACATTAGAAAGTCTCTTTGATCGGAATGACAGAGCAATATCCCATAGAATCAAAGTAGACCCGAGGCAGTATGTTGACCTGGAACTTGAACCTGGTAAAACCATCAAGGTCGGAACAGACTGCACGTCGGAGGAACTGGAGCAGATCAGATCACTGTGCCAGGAGTTCCCCGACATCGTGGCCTGGTGCTACGAGGATTTGAAGGGGTATGACAGAACTGTCATCTAGCATACTATTGAGCTAGAGGATGGCGCCAAGCCATTCCGACAGAAGCAGAGAGCCGTGAACCCGAAGATTGAGGCCATGATGAAGACTGAGCTCTTGAAGATGCTGGAGGCCAAGATCATCTACCCCATCAAACATTCATCCTGGGTCGCGAATTTGGTGCCCGTGAGGAAAAAGAATTGCGACATTCGTCTCTGTGTCGACTTCAGAAACCTAAATCAGGCTTCCCTCCAGGACAACTATCCGCTTCCCCAGATCGACCAGATCCTACATATCGTTGCTGGAGCCCAGAGATTTTCACTTTTAGATGGATTTTCCGGCTACAACCAGATTTGGGTCAAAGATGAGGACCAGCATAAGACAGCGTTTACCATCAGGTGGGGGACGTTCGCCTATCAGCGCGTGCCGTTTGGCTTATCTAATGCTGGTGCCACATTCCAAAGGGCCATGGACCTGGCCTTCCGAGAGCTGCTCAATAAGATTATCGTCATCTACCTTGATGACATGACTTTTTCTCTCACCAACGAGGAGATCATGTTTCGCACCTACGGCAAATATTTGAGAGTTGTCGAGAATTCGGCATTTCTATAAACCCGAAGAAGTCTGTCTTCGCGGTAAAGGAAGGAAAGCTGCTGGGACATGTCATCTCCGAGGAAGGCCTCGCCATTGACCCTGACAGAGCAGAAGCCCTCGTTCGCTTGCCAGCCCCCATCGACAAAAAAGGGCTGCAGTCCTTCGGTCAGATTAACTTTGTGCGGAAGTTCATCCCGGACTTCGCACAGGTGATCAAGCCTATGGCCGAACTGCTTAAGAAAGATACACGTTACGAATGGACTGATGAGAGAGAGCAAGCCTTCGAGGAGATCAAGGCCCGAATTGCACAAGCTCCGGTGTTGACAAACCCGGACTACTCCAAGGACTTCATCCTGTATGCAGTGGGAGAACCCGAAAGCTACGCTGCAGTCCTAACTCAGAAGGGAGACGATGGTGAGGAGCGCCCCATAGCATTCCTCGGCCAAGTGATTCCGCCGCATGAAGAAAAGTACAATTTTATAGAGCGGCAGGTTCACGCTGTCATGAAGTCCCTTCGAAAGTTCAGGCACTTTGTCTCCCAGAGCAAGACTATCGTCTTTGTGATTCACCCGGATGTTCGTAGCTTCATCTTACAAGGAGAACCGGGTCACAAGAGAGCAGGATGGATTGCAAAAATCCAGGAGTTCGACATTGAAGTGCGGCCCACCAAGCTTATCAAAGGTCGAGCCTTGTGTCAGGAATTGGCCCGAAGCGCTGTAGCCGGCATCTCCGTTTGTAAGTGGGAGGACACAGCGACACGCATCTACCTAGCCAACTCCTTATCGGAGGGGAGTGATTGGACAGATGAACTGGTGAGATACTTCTGCACCGAAAGATGTCCCGATCACCTGAACGCCTCACAACGAAGGAGATTTCGGCTGGGTGCACTCAAGTACACTCTTTGCCCCGAGGGGCTTTACTTCAAAAACATCGACGGCATCCTGTTGCGGTGCGTCATTAAATCTGACCAGCCTAGGGTCCTCGGAGATTTTCATTCCGGGATGCCTGGGGGTCACCATTCTTCAAGGCCAACGGCCTTAAAAATAATAAGAGCTGGGTACTATTGGCCCACTCTGTTCGCAGACGCACATGCAGTCTGCTCTAAATGTGATCAATGCTAGAGGTTTGCTAGCCGAAACAGAAAAGCACCCCTGCCCCTTCAACCGATTCAGGCCGAGACTCCGTTCCAGCAATGGGGTTTAGACTTCATTGGGGTGATTTCTCCTAACTCCTCTGCCGGCCACAAGTTTATTCTTACGGCTACTGACTATTTCACACGGTGGGCAGAGGCGATCCCGACCAAGAACGCAGACCAAGAAACGGTCATCAGGTTCATTGAGAGTCTGATTACCCGCTTCGGGGTCCCAGAGTCAATTGTAACAGACTACTACCCGCAGGGGAATGGCCTTGCCGAGTCTACTAACAAGAACCTCCTGAAGATCATCCGGAGGACCATTGACAGAAACAAGCGGACTTGGCACTTGCTCCTGAACCGGGCGCTGTGGGCGGACAGAGTTGCGTTCAAGAAATCCCCCAGAACGTTCCCCTATGCGCTCGTCTATGGCAAAGAAGCTGTCATGCCATCACACATCGAGATCCCTGCCCTGTGGATGTTGGACGAAGACAGGAGCAACGGAGACCCGGTGGACGACAGGCTGTGCCAACTCCTGCAGTTGGAAGAAGACAGAGAAAGTGCATACCAGGCCTTCGCCGATCACATTGCAGCCACTCAAGGCTGGTTTGCAAAAGGCACCACTGCCCGAGTTTTCGAAATCGGGGACCTGGTGCTGAAGTGGGACTCATATAAAGCAAAGCCGGGTAATCACGGGAAGTTTGATGCTCTCTGGGAGGGCCCTTATCAGATTGCCCGGGTGAACCAGTTTAATGCCTATGTACTTCGGGATATGGAGGGTCAGCTCCTGCCTATCCCTGTCAACGGGTTCCACTTAAAAATTTACCGCTGCTGAAGGTGCCCAAGTGGCCCTTGTAAAAAAATTTCCCTTATGCTTTTTTCATTTCCCAGCGTGTACAGTTTCCGGTTTTCAGCTTTTAATTTCATTTTTTTATTATTTGAGCTTAACTGCAGCACGGGAGAGAAAGACGGACTTCGCAGCGAAGTCCGTCGTCCCCCCTCAGGAAGGGCGAAGTTCGGCTGTGCAAAGGAGGAAGCAAAGAAAAAAGGCAAAAAATTGACTAAGTGTTGGCCGAAGTCCGACTTCGCAGCGAAGTCGGGCTTCGGGCAAGCCAAGTGCGAAGCTTGTACAAAGAAAGAACGGACTGCGCCCAAACTTGGGCGAAGTCCGACTTCGCACGCGAAGTCCGACTTCGGCCGGCTTGCGTGCGAAGTCCGAACTGCGCACGACTTCCGCGCGAAGTGCAAACTTCGCGCGAAGTTCGCACTTCGCCCGAATTTCGGGCGAAGTCCGAGCTCGCTCCAATGTTCACCCTGCGCAGTTCAAACAGATCAAAGGAAGCAGTAGAATGCTAAGGTTGCAAAGGACCCGGACTGCGCTCAAGCCTTGGGCGCGGCAACAAGGAAGAAAAGGAAACAGAACAGTGCAACAAGGAAGAAAAGGAAACAGAACAGTGCAACGCGTCCTTCGCGCGAAGTTCGAACTTCGCCCGAAATTCGGGCGAAGTCCGACTTCGCCGGCGAAGTCGGACCGCACCCAACTTTGGGCGAAGTCCGACTGCGCCTCGTTTTCTGGGCCAGTCTGGGCAAAGGTTCAAAAAATGAATAAAAAATTCAAAAAGTTCTAGGCTGGGCCCAAGGCGCGTTGCGACAGTTTCAAAGTGGGTTTTTGCACCAATGATTCTTTCTTGAGCAGTGTGCCCTGAATTCGGCAGTGACGTAAGCCATGGCGCAGCGTCCAAGACAGAATTAATGATTGCACGTACCTCAACAAAAGTGCAACCAAAAGAGCATGGCACGTCTGCCAGAGTGCACTTTTTCCAAACATTCTCCTGCGTAGCCACCAAAGAACCTTAACTCAGCCGACCTACCCCCTCCTGCGCGGCATTAATGGCGCTGTCTTTATCTAGAAAAGGGGGTCAGATGTGTTCAAACATTCCAGATTGCACAGATTATTCCTTAAACGGTGCAAATTATTCCTGTGACAGCGAAATCTGCTGTAGACGCCCTGAACTTGTAATTATTGCTGATTCGAAGAGATGGACAGAGGGAAGATGCCAGTGTCAGCGCAGTCCAGCGAAAGTGGCGAACCAAAGGATTTACCGCGGCCGGGCGTTTTCAAAAGTGAAACCCCGCCAGAAAGAAAGTCAAAATCACGGCCTAAAAAAGTACAACGTGGGCAAGCCCCACCACCTCCGATAAATTACTTGGCGGGATACGTGGACGGCTCTTTTTCTATGAGCCTGACGAAGCTGCGGTCAAATGTGGAGAGCTAGGCTGACAAAGTTTCGCCCTCCCACCATATCGGAGCGGCGTACAAGTCCAACCTCTTCAGATTATTGTGCCCTCCTGTCCACCAATGCCCGGAACTGATAGACCTAATTGTCAAACACTACAGACCAGTTACCCGGCAAATTTGCAGCTCCAACGGTAAACCCTTGTTCACACTGCGCAAGGAGACTGTCCAGCCGGCTTTCGCCCCAGGGTTGGAGTACGACTCCAGCACCATCCTCAGAAAGATAAATTTGGGCGAGCAAGCGGGACGCTTCGCAAATACCAAACGGATGAGGGATTTCCTCAATTCAGAACTGAACGCCCCGCTTGCAGCTGGACAGTGGCCAACCGGCCCCATGCCCTTGGCGAAATTCCAGAGCAAGTATCTATATACCATTCTGGCATGGGTTCTCGGCTGCGACTCCGATGAGCTGGTACAGCCGTACCAGCTAGCGCTGGCAGAATGTCTCCTGTGTGGAGAATCTTACGAACCAGCGGCGCAGAGAAGTGGAAAGCGCCCCATATTTTTTGACTGGGCAGACTGGCTGGCTTACGCCATTCATTCCAGCCTGGTGAAGATCCAAAAGAGGCAGTCTACCGATTTTCGTTTCAGTTCTGTTCTAGCCTGGCTTTGTTTGTACCATTTGCACCCCCTGATGCCGATCCTGAACCTGAAGAAGGTCAACGAGAAGGGAGAGCCACAGCCCGTCTATAACTGGACGGATGACTTATACCGGAAAGGGTCCTACTACAAGTTCAACTTTAACTTTCTGGGATTCGTCATGTCAGTCTTCAGTGAAAGCGAAATTCCCCGCCCCCCGAGAGAAATGATGAGCGCTTTGCTAAATCAGAAGCTCGGGGACGTTTTCAGACTGACGCAGGGAATTGTGGTCAGAATCTACGAATTCAAGGGCAAACCCCATTTGCTGCCCTACTGGTGTACAGAGCATCTGTTCGGGATGGAGGTTGCCCGGCAGATGGACTATGTTGAAGAGGAGTTCGGCCTAGGAAAGAAGAGAGGACAGATTTTTCAATATCCTCTTTCCTGGGCAAACGTTGAGATTACTGAGGTAGGACAGCATGTCTACCTTGAGCAGGAGTTTTCCCGGATTGGCCTGGTTCTGTTGCCGCAGCGTTGGAAGTATGACCCATATGGGATAAGGGGAAAGTTCACACATCTCTGCCCCCGGGCAGATATAACCGAAGATAAGTGCGATGTGGTCCATGTGGACCTTGACTGGGAAATTGAATTGATGGAAGCTTCTCCTCCCTGGCAGGATTTTTACTGCGAGGAGGTGACATATGACCCCAAGCGAAACCCGGACCACCAGTTCACATCTCCGGGGGTTTAAAAAATTTCTATCCAAGATAGCGAGGCCTTAAGCGGTCTAAAGAAAAGATTACTGAATGCTGGAAGATGAGATGCCGCACGCAGCACGACAAATCCACAAGAAGGAATCTGGCCGTAGATGACGACTTTTCGGTTCTCTATGACCAGCATCATGACAGCTGGCGGTCGTTCGCATATCAAGGTTACGTTCCCCGAGGCCCCTTTGAGGACTATAAAGGAGGGTCTCCTTCCCAACAGTTGTACACTTCGGCAACTGCCAGCGTGGGCCCAGCAGACATCCAGGCCGAACCAATGCAGCCCGTGGCTTCCAAGGCGGCGCCTGAGAAGGCGAAAGAGTTAGTCAAAGCAACGCCCGAGGCAATCCCTCAGGCACAAAAGGCGCCAGCGCCGCCACAGAGCAGACCGGTTGCGGCAGACCCTCTGCAAGTCAAACCCCGGTACAAGTTTACCGTGGGAGCATCAGCGCCTGCTGCACCTGCTTCATCTCCTTCCCCGGATCCAACCATTGTTCCAGAAGAAAAGAAAAGGAAGAGAGTTGAAAAAATCAGGCGACCTAGCCTGATAGTGCAGCAGCCAGTCGCAGAGCCGCAGCCGCGTCCTGCCGCCGCAGGGACAATTTCTCTAGGCAGTCCCAAGCCTGCCGCCGGAACCAAAAGCGCAGACATTCCCCCGGCATCGGCTCAGGCGGAGCCCGCAGGTACGTTTGCTGCCCCCGTCTCTTTGGTCTCATCCAGTCCTACTCCCACTCCGTCTCCCGCTCAATCCGAGCAAGTTATGACCGCATCCCCCTCCCCGTCTCCGCGCCCTTCTAGCGGCCCCCATTCTTTTGATCAGTTTGCTCAGAACCCTAACGTCTCTCTTTCTCTGAGCACAACTCCAAACCCTTCGCCTGAAGTTAGTGTTGAAGCCGTCCATTCACCGTCACATCCACCGTCTCAGCCGCTTCAAACCCTCACAGTATCAGCCGCTCCCATCTCCATTTCCCGGTCGCCCACACAAGCGGCCGATCCTTCCAGTGTCCATCCGGTTCCTCCTGATCCCATTCCCGCAGGAGAGACGTCTCAGTAGAACCCTAGGCTGGGGGAACCAGATTTTATGGACGACCTCCAGAATACAGACGACTTGCCCTTGGCAACGAGAGCTGTAGAATATTCTGTCTCTTTCCTCCAGAACCTGAAACGAAGCAGACCTGAAGAGATAGCTGCCCCGGTAAAACGCGCCAAGTACGATTTCGAGAGGAGAGTGCTTACAACGGAGAAGATAATCCCAAAAGTGAAGAAGCCTCTCCGGGAAATGACCAGGGCAGACTACGAGCTCCAGAAAAAGGAGGAGCTTTGACGACATCAACAAGCAAAATGAGATTCAGTCGATCATGCGCAAAGCTGATAATCTCTTTGTCAAAAGTCTGGAGGAGCAGGAAGAGCTTTTCGGGTTGCAAGACAAAACAAGACAGCTTGAAGAGGACCTGTCCAGGTCCACTGAGCAGCTGGAAGCGGCGCGGCAAAGAATAGATGAACAAAAAGCCCAGCTGGCCGCTTCCCAGCAAAAGGCCGCAACCGAAAAGCAAGCAGCCTTGGAGCAGATTTCTCAGCTCCAAGAGTCTTTGAAGCAGGCGCAGTCGCAACTTGCAAAGAGAGCATCTCAAGCGACGGTCTTTTCGAAGACAAAGGTTAAGGAGATGAGGGCTGGTTTGCTGCGGGAATGCAAGCCCCACACCTATAAGGCGATGGCAGTTCTGGATTTCGCATCCAGAATCCAAGAAGTTTCTGCCCAGGGAAAGCCTGTGGTAGAGGAGGCCGAACGTCAGGCGAAGCAATGGCTGGACCTGGCGGTAAATCTTCAGGAGCGCGAGCGCAACGGCCTCCAATTTTCTCCCGTGTCCTCATTCGCTGCAGAATGGGCAGGTGCAAGGGTGACCTTGCACAAATATTTCAAAAAAGTTGAAGAGGTGAGAGTGGCCAGACGAATGCTAGACGCATTCGTACATGAAAGAGATATCTGTCTGGCTCCCTTTCGCGCTCTTTCAGAACTAGGGTGCCCAAGTTTTGTTGAGAATGGCGAGCTTCTCACCCTAGATCAGGTGAAAAGGAATTGGCAATCCTTCGAAGCAGATACAGCCGAAATTGACAGCTGGACTGAGCCAATTCAAGACAATCAGGTCACTCAGATGGTGTCCAAATATTGCAAGATCAGCTCCTATTTCCAGGAGTTAGAAAAAAGATACCTCACCATCGACCTGCACGCGGTCGCTGCTTTCCACGCAGCATTAGAAGATGTAGCTGACCGCCGGCCATTTGAGGCAGAAGCCTGGCGCCCAGCCCAGGCCGCATACACTCGCATCTGCGAGGCAGAAGCAAGAGATGGAGAGCTTTCTAAAGGTGATTCTGAGGGGGCAATTGACAAAGATGAATCTGAAGAACAGTTGCCGCAAGGAGAACAGCTAGAGCAGCAAAAGGCAGGGGAGGCAAGTTCCTCTGCACCCAAACGATGAAGGCATGGATTCTTTGCGCCGAGGCGAGCTCGACACCCCGCGAGCCGCCAAAAATGTTGTCACATTTTGCACGGGGTGCAATGTTTTCAAGTTTGTAACAGTGCTGCTCTTCTTCTCCCCTCTTCCTCTATTTTCCTTCCTTCTTCTCTCCTTTCCTTTTCTTTCCCGCATTCTCTTTCTTTCCCCCCTTTCTCGGAGTCCCCCAGTTGGTTTTTTAACTTTCCAGCAAGTTACCTGAAAAATGGCTAAGTGTTGGTGCGAAGTTCGCACTTCGCCCAGTTTTGGTGCGAAGTTCGCACTTCGCCCAGTTTTGGTGCGAAGTGCGCACTTCGCCCAGTTTTGGTGCGAAGTCTGACTTCGCCCCACTTTTTGGGCGCACCTTGCAACTGGCAGACTGGCAGGCTGACAGAAGAAAGATCAAGTGCTGGAGCAAGTCCGTACGACGGCAGACACCAGTTTTCGCCTGTGCGCACTCCGACTTCGCAGCGAAGTCGGAGTGCGCCCTTGACAGGTGCGCGATGGGGAACAAACCCAGAATTTGACCAAGGCATGAAGGCCTTCCCAACTGCACTGTATTCTGCCCGCGCAACCCAAGACGCTCTGATCCCAAGCGAAGTTGGATAACCTGCCTTTCAAGGCAGACACGTGTCAAACAGCATCATCCATCATCTGACAAGTGTCCAGCTTCGGGATTAGAGTCGAAACGCGCCGAGCAAAAGGACAAGCATGGGTTGCACTGCCTGCGCCAGTAGCCTCATTTAAAGCTGATCTGAGGTTTTACCTGCTCCAGCTACCCGCATCACTGCCAGAGAGAAGTTCTGCCCAACACACCGCCATGTAGCTGTCCAGCTTCCAGGAAGACCATGCTGCGGGTACAGTCCGGTCCGACAAAAGGTCAGCATTTGCAGCTCTTTCGCCGCTTTTGTCAGCTTATGTTTGACTGGGACCTTGTGCCCATTAATGTAACGGAAGGGACTCGGGCTATAAAAGCCCACTATGAATTCATTGTAAAGGGTGGATGGGGAATGTCTGTTAGGGAACCAATGTAACCGTGCTTCTGCTTATAAATATAATTTGTATGCCTGGTTCTGTTCTGCTGCTTCTGTTTTTTATGCTGCCTTTCTTTATATTCATGCCTTAGGCTAACCTGTGTCACGGCTCGTTGATTCATTTCAGCATTTGGTGATCAGGTGCCTCTAGCATTGCTTGTTTAAAGCACCCTCTGTACTTCATGAATTAAAAGGATACATAGAATAGATGTGGTAGCAGTTTCATAAGTTGTGTGTTACGTTGCTGGTCCGTATCTGGTGATTGATGCGTTGCCGTACTGTTAGTTCCTTGTAGGGAATTTCTGTTAGGGGACCATTGTAGCCGTGCGTACACTGCTTAAGTATCGGAAGTATACATTAGATTTTGCAGTTCTCAGTCGTGCTTTATATTTGTAATGCAGTAAGTATTGGTGATTGCTGGTTGCCGTACTGTTAGTTCCCCCCCACCAACTCCAAGTATATTTGTAAATTCCTTTCTGTTCATTTATCTCTTTCCTGCACTCTTAGCTTAAATCAGAAAACCCCCAAAAGGAGCCGGCCTTCTCCGGAGATTGGCTCGGAAGGCATCTCTTCCTTCCGGCCTTTCATGCTGGTGGGCGAATCTGGGCGCATTAACCCGAAATCCTTTCCTCATGGCAGATTCGTAACCAACAGTAATAAGATTCTTCTTTGTACAACACCCGGGTCCATTCATATACCAGGCGAGGCGCACCACGCTTGTCCCCACGCTGCACTGGGATTGACTTAATTTTGTCGTGGAAGTGGAACAGAAAGAGCCAGGCCAAGAATGAACAAAATCGGAAGGTGGTCGTCTTCTTCTCCTTTAAATCGCATAAAGCGAGATGGATTGCTCGAGCCAAATAGTCAGCCCAGTCGAAAAACTCCCCGTGCTTGAGAGACTCGGCCATAGCAATTTGGTGTGGCTGGACGAATGCGTCCGACCCACAACCCAGGACCCAGGCTAGCATGGTGTAAACATGGGGGCTTTTAAATGTTGTTAAGGGCAGGGGGTTCTGGGACCATTGCGGGGGCAGAGGTGGCCTGTACATCTCTTCTTCCAGAAATTGCCGCATCAGCTGAGTGTCTGAAAACCTGCTCGCTTGTTGTTTAAGGTTAACCTTCTTGGCTACACTCTTTCCGTCTATCGGACGACCCGATGCGAAGGCTGCCTCCATGGTCTCTGGATCAATATGAAACAGGGGCGCGCCAGTATAGTCACAGATCTGCCTAGTGTTTGGATTATAATATTCCGCCACCACTGCTACCAATTCAGGGCAATGATGCACCTGGCTACATAGAAACCAATACAAGCGCGACCGATAGGCAGCAGCGAGGGGGGCGGCTTGGGGACTCTGTCCTTGCATGCTCTAATGGTGTTCTGCAAGTCGTTCATGCTCTGGGAATAAGGCCCGTCCCTGAGCCTACTCCAATTTTCATGGGGTGGTGATGGACGTTGCGTTGGCTGCCCAAGCTGAGCTCTCCTCCTAGGTTTCGCCTCAGATGACTGCGCTTTACCCTTTTCCTTTTTTTGCATGCCCTTGGTGTCCTCAGGCGCTTCTGAAGTTGTTTGCCTGGCTGTAGTACTCTGCCCACCAGCTCCCTTCTTCCCCATGGCGCAATTCACAATTCTAGCTGCTATCTTGTAGGTGTAAAATTTAAATTCACTTTTTACCGGAGCTTGAAACAGTTTGAATTTAGCCTGGTAAAAATTCCGCAGCAATTGATTTTATAGTGAAGAGTTGGGCCTGGGCGCAAATTAATGGCAAGTATCCGTCTTTAATTCTCCGCACGAAGTTGGTGGACGTCGCTCAATTTCTTCAGGGTGGCCATGCAGAAAATCTATGAGATGAGACTTTTTGAATCTTTGCAGAGTATACTTTATACCTTTTTCAACCTCAATTCCTCTTAAACCTCATGCAGCCGCATTCATTTATTGCACGTTTCTTGGCAAGTGTGCCCCGCGCGATTTTCGAGGTCAGCCAGATAGGGCGCCTCCACCCTTCCCTTTTTTTTTTTTTTGTGTCAAGGGACATGATTTTGACCCTACAGCGCTTGACTTACGAGCGCTTTCGGGTTCCTTTTGCCATTGGAGAGCGATATGGGGTACATAGAGCGCTAGTTTCGCAGGCCCTTTGGAAGGTTTAAAAAATTAAAAGAACTTTCCCCTTTGAATGCTACCCTAGGTCGCTCACACTTGGAGCGCTTTAAGGTGTCTTTACTTCGGATGAGCGCTAGAGGGAAAATTGATACTTAGAAAATTTTTGCCAAATTGGCGCCAAGCTTCGTCCCTCCAAATCTTACCCAGATCGCCGAAGAGATGGTCGCTTCAGGGAAATTTTGCTTCGGTCGAGCGCTTCAAGGAAACTTTTAAACTTTGAGAAATTTTATCCCTTTGGCGCTAAGTTTTGGCTAGCCAAACTCTACCCTGGATCACTCATGCTTGGAGCGCTTGAAGGCCTTTTTGCCCACGAATGAGCGCCGGAGGGAAAATCCCACACTTGTTTGATTTTTAACATTCTTCTCCCTTGCTCCCGCTTGGTGGAACTGGTCTCCGCACCCTACATCGCCCAAAAGTGTTGCGCCTTGGGGGAAAAGAAGTCTTCGACAGGCGCCACGGAGCCGAAAATACTTAGAAGGATTTTTGAAGGAAACTTTGCCACCCTCTTTTCGCCACCAAGCGCTCTACCTAGTGGCGTTTTGATGCATTTTTTCGCAATCTAGAGCGACGGAGGAAAAGAACTCAATACTTAGGAAATTTCGCCTTGACAGAGAATCTGCCCTTATATTTTTTGCTCGAAATCGCTCCAAACTGCTAGTGACTTTCGGGTTTTACCTTGAGGGCGAGCGATAGAGGGAATTTTACAGAACTTGGAAATTTCTCCTTTGCTCAAACCTTTTCTCACCCAAGGAGGGGACAGAACCTTCTTGGCTCATCAGCCTAGAATCTAAGGGACTTTACAAAAGAGATATTTACATGCAAGAAATAGATGAATTGAAATGATACAAAAGACAAAATATATATACAAATGGAACTTCTCGGTACCTCTTTCTCAGTGATGGTAGGCTTTCAGATGAAAGTCGTTAACAGGGATTGGGAGGATGCGACCTTCCATGTCCTTCAGTACGAAGGCATTGAACTGATTTACCTGGGCAAACTCGAAGGGGTCTCCCCAAAAAGAATCGAATTTGTCATGGTTGTTGGGCTTGGTCTTCCAGACGTCCCACTTGAGCACCATTCGAGAACCATTTTCTGGTAGAGCCTGTGTGCTTCATAAATGACTTATAGGTTTTCTCTCTTTCTTCTTCAAGTTGTATCAGTTGAGCGAGCCTGGCATTCAAGGGGTCTAAATTGACCCTATCATCGTCTACCATCCATAGTGCGGGCATCTCGATATGAGTAGGTAAGACGGCATCTTTTCCGTATACAAGGGCAAATGGAGATGTCCCTTTAGATTTTTTGATTGATATTCGGTCTGCCCATAGTGCTCGATCTAGTAGCAGGTGCCAGGTTATCTTGTTTCCTTCCACCATCTTCTTTATGATCTTCATGAGGTTCTTGTTGGTGGACTCGGCCAGACCATTCCCCTACGGATAGTAATTAGAAGACATCTTATGATAAATCCCATACCTGCAGGTGAACTCGGTGAGTATGGTGCCTGTAAAACCTGGGCCACTATCTGTCACTATAGCTTCGGGGACCCCGAATCGGGTGATTAGGCCTTCTAGGAAACTGACAACCGTTTCCTGGTCGGCATGCTTAGTGGGTATCGCTTCAGCCCATCTGGTGAAATAGTTTGTGGCTGTTAGAATGAACTTATGGCCGACCGAGGAATTCGGGGTTATGGTTCCAATGAAATCCAAGCCCCATTGCTGAAAGTTGCTTCAACCCGGATCGGCTGAAGAGGCATCAAAGCATTCCTGCTACGGCCAGCAAACCTCTGGCACTTCTCGCATTTCTGAGAGATTGCGTGTGTATCGGTGAAAAGGATGGGCCAGTAATAGCCTGCTTTGATGATTTTCAAGGCCGTCGGCCTTCCTGAAAGGTGTCCTCCCGACATCCCGGAGTGGAATTCCGTGAGGACCTTTTCCTTTTTTGTTCCCTTGATGCATCGCAAGAGAACACCGTCGACGTTTGCGTAAAAGAGCCCTTTGGGGCGCAGTACAAATTTTAGGGCCTTGAGCCGGAACCTTCTCCTCTGCGAGGCATCAAGGTTATCAGGGTATTGCCCAGTATTGAAATACCATACTAGGTCATCGGTCCAGTCCCTAGATTCCTTCGAAGAATTGACAAAGTCAGCCTCCGTCATAGTGTCTTCCCACTGACAAGCGGTCACTTCTGCGGCGACACTTCTGGCTAATTCCTGACAAAGGGCTCGCCCCCTGACAAGCTTGGTGGGCCAAACTTCTATGTCGAACTCTTGTATCTTGGCGATCCAGCCAGCTCTCTTATGACCTGGTTCCCCTTGAATAATGAAATTCCTGACGTCCGGATGGATGACAAACACGGTGACCCGGCTTTGTGAGACAAAGTGTTTGAATTTCTTCAAAAACCTCATTACTGAATGCACTTGGTGCTCGATAAAATTATACCGTTCTTCATGTGGTTGAGTAACTTGGCTTAGGAAGGCAATAGGACGTTCTTTGTCGTCATCCCCCTTTTGGGTTAGAACTGCGGCATAGCTTTCCGACTCTCCGATCGCGTCTAAAATGAAACCTTTAGAATAGTTCGGGTTAACCAGGATAGGAGCCTGAGCTATCCTAGATTTTACCTCTTCGAAAGTCTTTTTCCTCTCCTCAGTCCATATGAATTCGGCATCCTTTTTCAGTAGCTCGGACATTGGCTTTATCACTTGGGCGAAGTCTGGCACAAACTTCCTCACAAAGTTGATCTAGCCAAAGATGGATTGAAGACCCTTCTTGTTTACTGGGATGGAGAACTTCATCAGAGCCTCTGCCGTGTCGGGATCAACTACTAATCCTTTTTCGAAGATGACATGGCCTAGCAACTTTCCTTCTTTCACTGCGAAGACTGATTTCTTCGGATTAATAGATATGTCGAACTCCCGACACCTTTCGAATACTTGTTCCAGGTGGGAGCTGTGCTCTTCCCTCTTGTGAGAGAATACTGTCATGTCATCTAAATAAATTACAATTATTTTATTCAACAGCTCCCGGAATGCAATATCCATAGCCCTCTGGAACGTAGCCTCGGCATTGGATAGGCCAAAAGGTATCCACTGATATGCGAACGTTCCCCATTTGGTGGTGAACGTCGTCTTGTGCTGGTCTTCGTCCTTCACCCAAATTTGGTTATAGCCCGAGAAGCCGTCTAGAGGGGAGAACCGCCGTGCTCTTGCGACAACATGGAGAATTTGGTCGATCTGAGGGAGCGGATAATGATCCTTGAGGGAGGCCTAGTTCAGGTTGCGGAAGTCCACACAAAGGCGGATATCTCCGTTCTTTTTTCTGACTGGGACCAGATTCGCGACCCAAGAGGAATGCTTGATGGGGTATATTATTTTTGCTTCGAGCATCTTCAAGAGTTCGGCTTTCATCAAGATCTCAATCTTTGGGTTCACCGGCCTCTGCTTTTGCCTACAAGATTTAACCCCTTCTTAGAGTTCAATCATATGCTGGATGACTTCTCAGTCGTACCCCTTTAAGTCTTGATAACTCCAAGCGACGATATCTGGATATCTTCTGCAGAGAGCTCAGATCTGATCCAGCTCCTCTAAAGTGCAGTCAGTCCCTACTTTGATCACCTTTCTTGGCTCAAGCTCCAAATCTTTGTACTGCTTGGAATCCACCTTGATTCTATGTGATATTGCTCGGTCATTCTGATCAAAGAGACTTTCTAGGGTAATTGGTCCTTTGGGGACATGGTTATTTTTTAGCTGTATCAACCCCTCATATTCCTCGTCATCAAGGTCTCTACCTTCGATTGTGTTGGCTTCATGAACTAGAAAATTGATGATTTGCTCATCAAAATCGAACACCTGCCAGTGGGTGTCTTTATCAGGCACAAAAGGCCTGTAGATGGTTCTTACCGCATTGGGCTTCTGCATTAAATCATCAACCGGGGAGTATCTGGCTCCGATAGACGCTAAGATCTCTGTGTGTATGTTCTTCTCTCAGGGAATAGCTTGGACATTGAGGGCTTCAAATGACTCCATCAGGTCCCAGACCCGATTACGATATGCCTTAAGATAATGCTTCTTGGAGGCACACCTGTTGGTAATCTGATTGCAAACTAGCTCTGAATCTCCGAAGATTTGCAGTTGTTTGATCCCCAACCTCTCTGCTTTCTTCAGTCCTAAGCACAAAGCTTCATATTCTGCGCCATTATTGGTGCAACTCCAAGCCAATCGATAGCAATAGGCTTTCTCCTCTTCTGTAGGTGAGATAAGTACAACCCCCGCCCCGACGCCGTTTTTGTATCAAGCACCATCAAAGTAAAACTTCCACAGCTCATTGGGAGCAGGGTCTATACCTTCCTTTATTGTTTCTTTCGGTTTCTTGAGCTGACTTATGGAATAGCAGCCGATCTCAGACTCAATCATGGCATTGAAGTCCAATAAGGAGAATTCGTCCTCCGCTTGTAGCTCTTTTATAGTTTCGCTCGCTTTGTTTGCTTCCTCAACCTCCTCTGCCACTAGGTGAACTGCTTCACCTTGCTGTCCTTCCTCGAGTAGTTTTTCAACCAAGAAGGTGGAAGGCTTGTCATTGTAAATCTTCACTCGTCTTCCTCTGAAAGGGACCTCCATGTGAGAGTAGTCCAAAGACAAATATCCACCTAGCTTGGCGGTAAACTCCCTTGAGAGGCACATGCCAAAATAGGGCTCTAGGTCCACCACTACGACCTCCTGGATTACTGTAATCTGTGGAGCTTTATGTAGCTGCATGGGGATGTCCTTTATGATTCCAACAGTCTTCACAGGAGTGCCATCTAGTTGGAGTACGCCTTGGCTACTCCGTGTGTATTCCATGTCGATTTCTTCGCAAACCGCCCTAGGCATGACTGTGGTTGAGGCGTCGAAATCAACTATACAATTGTACACCACGCATCCTTCCATCCGCAAGGGCAGATAAAACGGTGATGGTCTATTCTTTCCAGTGATTGAACTGGTTAATGGCTGGGCCAATACATGTTGCTACGCTTTTTCTCCTTTTACAGACTTCAAAGATTCTTGCAGCAAGTCGACCTGGCCGGGGAGCTGAAGGGCATTGTACATACTAATTTTGGCCGGGGTCTTCTTGAGTTCCTCGACGATGTTGTAGGCCGAAGCAATAGACCCTTCTATCTCTGTTGCAGCTTCATACTTGCTACGGTACTGTTGCGTTGCTTCAACCCTCTGTCGTTTATTCAGCGAAGGATATTTGAGTTTCTCTCTCGCTTGTTCCTTTGTTTCGGTTTGAGGGGGAGCCACGGCGGCTGAAGCTTTCTGAACGACGGTCTTTTCTTTTACCGTCGGCAGTACAGGATTCTTCTCAGGAGCGTTAGCCAAGGCCTGCTCCTTGTTTCTCCTCGTGTACACCTTTAATGGTTGCATCTGAGCCGCATCTGCTTCGATTGGCCTTTTGCCATATTTGGCCAGAATGGACACCTTTTCCTCTGGGACGACTAAGTCGTGATCCTCTTCTCTAAGCATATTCACTTGGTCCTCCAGGTCACTGCTCGGCCGAGTACCTGCCAGGGTCTCCACGTAATGGTGATGAAACATGCAGGTACTTTCGCCGTGAGGATCATTGCAGGTATGGATTGTATTGAAGAAAACGATCTTAGCTACAGCAGCTTTCTCTAGCAACATGTTCCCCCTGATTACAAAATAAAATGGTGCTATTTATAGCAGAGAACCCTCCCCAGATTACAATATGGGCACAAATACCCAAACCTGTAAAAGCTGCAAAAAGCGGCCAAATATTATCTTTGTCGGCCGTATCTGATTTTGCCATTGTTTTCCTTTATGATGGCATGGTCTCGGACAGATTTAGTAGCTGGGAGGGAATGGCCCATTAATATGGTGGATGTAGCGGTACTTTGCCTCAAATGCTCGCTACTGTTTGTCTTCAATGGTCACCCACCGTGATACTAGAGTATGGCCTTGGCTATACTGAAACAAGCTCTGATCCCGAAAAAACTTGACCTTTTACTCCGGGGACACCTGCTGCTTAACCGACAAAATTTGGGCGGGAAACGCACCTATACTGCTTAAAACAATGCGTTGCCGCAAAAGCTGAGAACCGGCTGGTTACCCAAAACGAGCAAGGCAAAATTGCCCTAGTGCGCTCCTGAGGGAGATATCTGCCCTCTAGACCTGCCGAATGATAGCGCTTTTGGGCGACTTTTGCATTCGTAATCAACCTGGACTTTTCGCCTCCTTGCTAAGTGTCGGAAATAACCCCCAAAGTGCTTGAATTTGGGGATTTTGCCCTAGAGCGCTTTGGGGCGAAAAATACTTAGTCAAAATTTTGGATTAAAAGCCCATTTCCTCCTTTTCTTCCTTTCTTCAAAAAACGTCCTAAAGCGCTCAAAGACGGCGAAAATGCCCCAAAGCGCTCTACAAAAAATACTTGGACGAATTCACCACAAATAACAATTTTTTAAAACCTCCCGGATTCACTCTGAGGTGCCCTCTTCTGTTGTGGTTTAGGGCTGAACCCGGGAGAACTGCTCTTTCAGAAAAGAAATAAAAATGATGTACCCCTTGAAAATGGCAACAATTACCTCCAACATACCCAACATCACCTTGTTCATGTTACTACACAATCTTTACATGACATTGATGACAATAATTAGAACTATACCATATTTCTATCCTATGTTTTATAAGTGATTCTATCCTTGTTTTTCTTGGTGAGTTTAGATTCGCTTTTGTAATGGCTTCCATTATACAACATATACAATGTATTACAAAGAGTAAAAAATGGTTGCAGGGAGTACTAGAAACTAGAAGATAAGTGTGCCGAGCAGAAAAGAAGTGAGCAAGCATCAGCTACACATGATGATCGCTTCATACCTGGCCCTTCAACAAGACATAAATGTAATCCCCTTTAGCATGAAGAACTTGTAAAGTCCCCCCCTAGAGTTGATGGAAGTGCTCCCATGAGAAGCAAGCCAAAAGAAACCTTTTTGCACAAGGAAAGAAATGCATATAGTGAAAATATCAAGACATTGGAACAATTGCCTATTAGCAACACAAATTGAGACCTGAAAACATAGAAGTATTCACCGTTTTCAGAAACATGGGACGGGGCAATCATCAATCATGGCTTGATGCTAACAGAGGATGAAAAAGAGTAAGCTATGAGAATTGTTTGAGATTCAAAAGAGTAGGCAAAGAAATTATTTCTTAGTTGTGGCTTCTCTTGTTGCAAGTGTGAGCATGATGTTTGCATTAGGCATCATGAGAATTGGATTCTCATTGTCCTTTATGCCATTGCCCCGATTATCACTAGAAGCTCAACTTCCATGATTCAACACATGGAAGCTAAGGCTTCAATTTTTTGGGGGATGACTGATTTCAGTCTAATTCAGTATTTTTTTGGCATTCAAATTGATTAGTTGCCCCCCGGGATTTCTCTTTCTCAGCATCAATATGTAGTGCATCTTCTCTAGGGCTTGAGGATGGAGGATTATAACAGCCAGCTCACAAACCTTTTGTACCAAGGGCAAAGCTTGCAGCTAGGTGTTCTTTCATTGATGCTACTCTTTATTTGTCTTTGTTGGATAGCCTTCTTTATCACATCCACAATAGGCTAGACGTCACCATTGGTATTCCAAACACATCCAAGTTCCTAATGACTCACAGGAAGGCTGCCAAGAACATCTTGTTCCAAAGGCGAAGCTTGCAGCTAGGTGTTCTTTCATTGATGCTACTCTTTATTTGTCTTTGTTGGATAGCCTTCTTTATCGCATCCACAACAGGCCAAACGTCACCCTTGGCGTTCCAAACACATCCAAGTGCCTCATGAGTCACTGGAAGACTGCCAAGAACATCTTGTGCTACATGAGAGGTACTCTTCACACAGACATCCATTACATAGCATGGAGTCCTTTTCTTTTGCAAGGATGCAAAAAGTGGATTGGGCTGGTGCTCTTGATGAGCATTACGTCTACTTTAGGCTATTTATTTTCTCTTAGCTCTAGACCTATTTCTTGGTGTTCCAAAAAAGAACATTCTTTGTCTTTGTCTTCTAAGCAAGCAAAATACTGCAAAGTGGTTCTAGATTAAAAATATTATGAGTGGGTGTGAATGCTTCTTCCATTAATAGGTCTTCCTCGAAAAGGCTCAAACACAATTTTTTGTGATTATCAAAGCGCTATTCAATTGGTTCACAATCCGATGGAGTATCTGTCGTCAATTTTGCCACATTTTGTCTAAGGGATAAAATTTTGAATTGCTGCTATGGTTTTTCCTGTTTAGGTCCACTTTCTGCTCCGAAAACAGCTTTCTCCGGCATTGACCCTCCCCTAGCATTTTCATGGCGCTAAGGCACGGCAAGAAGGCCCACCTTTGATGCATAATCCAAGTTCGGAGCAGCTTTGCTCGAAAAAGCATAAGTAAAAGAGCAGCTTTGCTCAAAAAAGGGGCCGAACCTCATTTTCGCTTAGTTTCAAGGCGAAGGACAGCTTCGAGCGAAAAGCCACTTTCGGGGTTCGAAAATTGGTTAAGGCCAATAGGGCTCAACTTCGCCCTAGAAGATAGCGACACCGAACTTCGGACCTTGCTCGGGGCAAAGTACAGTTTGGGCAAGAAAAAAAAGTCCCTAAGGCAAGTCAGCCTCAACTTCGCCCAAACTGCAGACGAAGCTGCACTTCGGGCCCCAAGGACAGCGAATCTCAATTTCAAGGCTAACTGGGGCGAAGGCCCACTCCAAGCGCGGCTTTCTCCGAAAAGCTTCTAAGGCAAAACTCATCTCAACTTCGCCCGACATTCCAACGATCCTCCTCTTCAAGCACCATCTTCAGCAAAGCTCTCATCTCAAGCGAAGATGCTCTTCGAAGCAAGAATTAACTAAAGCAGCAGGATCAGGGAGGACGAGCTCATCTTCGCCCCGACTTCCAACGAAGCCCAGCTTCGGGGGTTATCTCCAGCGAAGCTCCCACCGACAACACACTTCCAGCGAAAAATTTCTAAGGCAAAGTCAACCTAATCTTCACTCCTCAACTTGGCGAATCTCCTTTTCGGGCCTAACCTAAGCGAACTATATCCAGTAAAATCCATTTTGGACTTAGGCAAAAAAAAAACTGCAAGACGAAGCTCTCATCCCCCAACTCCAGCGAATTCCCAGCTTCGGACTCCAACCCCAACGACGCTGTGTTTCAGACCCAATTCAAACGAACCTCAGCCTGCACATGTCAAAAGCAGAGCACTACACTTCGGGCCCGATTTCTAGCGAACTCCAACGAAAGCGTTTTTAAATGCTAAGACTGCAAGCGAAGGGAGCACTTCTAGCAGAGGGGAAGGTAGGTGGGCCTTCAATGCGTATCCATGGCGCACGAGTTTAGGTCTCCGGCATTTCCCATCAAGACGGCGCTGTCAGGTCCGGGAAAGCCCGTGAGGACGAATTTCACCAACCGCAGTAATGAGACAAGCAGCCCCAGCGATAAAATCTGTCCTAAGCCATGCCTCATAACTGCAGATACGAGTGAGGCGCATTCCATCAATGCACTGTCATCTGACAAGGGTCAAGTCCCAGTTGTCCCAACGACTTTTAGGGTTTGTCATTAATGTTATAGAGGTGAATTCCTCTATAAAAAACAGCTGATTGTAATGTAATTGGGTGAGGAACGTTCGGCTAGAGAGCTGTTGTACTTAAATCTTGCATCAATATTAAGACTCCTGGTTCTGATTCTGGATTCCTTTTCTGTGTATGATGCCTTCTATCATTATTTCCGTTAATTTTGTTTCTTTATATGCATGCTGTAATTTTGCTATCTGGATTTAAGTGTGATAAAGAACAAAATATGGAATTATTGAAGGATACATATCAGAGAATATTTCAGTGTTAGTTTCTGCTATATTCATAGTATTGATTGCTGCTGATTTAAGTAAAAGTTAGTAATTGTGTTGCTTGTTCTTCCCCTTGGAACTATCCGGCCTGTGGCCATATTTCCCTATTTCTTTCAGTTATTTGCATCCCTTTCAGCAATTTCCCAATTTCTTTCCAGTTCCTTAATCTGAAACCCTAGTGTAGTGTAGTATAGGAGCCAGCCTTCTCTGGAGATTGGCACGGAAGGCATCCCTTCCTTCCGGCCTTTCAAAGTGTTGGACGGGTCTAGGGCACATAGACAAACCAAACCCTTTCCTGTGGCAGATTCGTAACCAACAGTATCAACGGATCAAACATATTGAGCTTTGGACGGCACAAAAGAAATGGTCATTAAATAATTCACATTCACTTAAATCATCAACTGTACTTTCTGATCTCACTTGCCACATCACTTAACACATACTGAATCAGAAAAATTAGAAGTAACAAGTCAGTTGAAATGACGGCAGATAAGATAATTATATTAATGTCCTAGGATGACCAAAGTAGGTCAATGAGCCTAAAAAAAAAAAAAATGTTATGAAGCACTGTAGTTACCAAGAAAGTGCTGAAAAACTAAAGTAAATATTCGATGAACATAATAGTTTTTTTTTAACAAATTTAAATACTAAATAGAGCAAATCCATGTTGGAAAAGGAATAATGATTATCCAATATCAGAATTACCGATGCATGACTGTAGTCAAACCTCCTAAAGTACGCTGCATTAATCCTTACATCACCAATTTGAGGTAAAGTGGCATTGCATCCAGGCCACTGCACAAAAACAGAAAAGTGATTACAGATATGTACATTTCTTTGCTCAATAACAACACAGTTTTTAAAGCCAAGACATTATGCATTTCCATGAGAAGATTTCTCCAGGAACTTGTATTCTATCAACCTCCACCACCCAATATGGCAATGTTTCTAAAAACTAAATGGCCCGATAACATTACATACTGTTCTATTCTAGGAACTATTTCTGGATCATTTTTCTCATATTAAGAAATTGCTACGATTCACAAAAAAACATATTCAGTAATAAACAAGCATGGAATGAAATCATAATCTCATACCACAGTAGCAGCGGCAAAAAAGGCTAGCCAGAAATGGTTTTGAGGTTCATAGAGTTGTGAGGAAGCCCATTTCTGGCCAGCCTCTTGTGCCGCTGTTACTGTGTTATGAGATTATGATTTTTCTCCATGCTTGTGCAATACTTGGTATCATTTTTATGATTCTAGCAATTTTCTAATGAGTTTATGTTTATTAGATGATTTTTCTCATAACAAATCTATCATCAGAGGACTTTACAATTACAATATTTGTTGGTAACCATCTAACAGTTATCTTTCATCCCCCTTCTCATAAGGAATATCTTTTGTATCTGTTGGTCACGAATCTGCCACAGGAAAGGATTTTTACAATTGCGCCCTAGACCCGGCCAACATTGAAAGGCTGGAAGCAAGAAATGGCTCCCAGACCAATCTCCAGAGTGGGCTGGTTCCCTTCACTATTCTAAACTTGGTTAAGATAAGGGTTGCTGGAAAGAGATTTAAAAGGTTGCAGAAAGAAATGGGAAATATGGCCACAGGCCGAAGTGATGGGATCAGAAAAACAACAGCAGGAAACTACAAACGCAACAACAGCAAGTAACACAAGAAATCAGCTTCATCCTCGCACAATCACATGCCGCAAATCCCTCCAAACCCACATTCCAGGAATTGTACCCTGACCGCAGTATTTAAATCCAGTATGCAGAATTTAAATGTAATAGCAATGCAAGAGTACGAATGCTATTAGAAATGCAGAAAACAGAAAGCAAATTCATCCATGCGACGCTTGAAAAATTAGAAGTCGATCCTTGTATTCCCGCAAATACAATTCCAGTTTCTAGCAGCAAGTTTTTCCAACCTTTTGAAATGCGAATTACATTGGTTTTTATAGAGGTCCGTCCTCTTTGCAGCATTAAATAATTAAAACCACTTCCTCGTGATCTACAATCATGCGAAGGAAACGAGGAACATGATCCCCTTAATCGCATTCTCGAAGAAATAAAAATTAAATTCCATGAAACGCTTGCGGCCCTTCATTAAATTCGATTCTTTGAATATGTGCATGAAAAACCGTTGAATTAATCCATGAACGGCAACTTCGAACCAATAAACCCTTTAATTTTGGTAGCCTGGGCACTCTTTGACCTTCACCGCATTGGAAATCCGCAAATTATTTAATTCGGGTCAGCATTAAATCATCGGAAATCGGAAAAACCCTCTCGGCCGTTCATACTGCACTTGGCGGGAAAACTGCGCAGGTCGCGAAAACGCGACGGGTCGCGAAATCGCGACATGATCTTACGCCGTACGCTTCGCTGCTGAAGACCCGCGATTCCGGAACATGTCGCGATATCGCTACATGTCCGGCTCCCTTTTCGCCATCGCAAGCTTGCTCCGCGAAATCGGAACATGTAGCGATTTCGCTACATGTTTCCATCGCCGTACCAATCGCCTTTTTCGGTCGCGATTCGCTGACATGTCAGCGACGCGCTGCAAGTTTGCACTTTTTGCCTTCGACGCTCACCGGGTCGCGATTCGCTGACATGTCAGCGAATCGCTGCATGTTTTCAACTTAGTGCTTTTTCTGCCCGCCGACCCGCGATTTCGGAACACGTCGCGATATCGCGACGGTTCCGCCAACCTGCCTGCGTTGACTGCGTTGACCGCGATTCTGCAACATGTCAGCGCGTCGCTGCAGTTTTCAGACTTAACCATTTTTTGCTCAATTTTTCTCCTTTTTTCGCCCAAGCTGCATCAATCAAAGGTCAGATCCCCAACAATACATCAATGCATTCATCAATGAGAATCAATGTGGCAAAAATGCCAACAGTATCCAACGTGAATTAATCTGCAGTAACTAATGCTCACACAGAAATGCACTTGTATCCAAGTTGAACAATTCTCCAGTTACCCAAGTTGAATTATTCAATAGTATAACACACACACACACGCACCCACACACACTTGTATTCTAGTAGAATTATACTGCAGTAAACCGAGTTGTATGATCCTGTAATAACACGTGCATGCATGTGCAGGCACACACAGACATCCAAGTTGAATGATTTTGTGGTATGCCAAGTTTAATTATTCTGCAGTAACACACACATGCATTTGTGCATGCTTTGAATCCAAGTTGAATTATTATGCAGTAACATGCACACGCTTAAAAATGTCTAACAGATACTAATTCTACAGCAGAGCAAGTCTATGAATGTATGAGGCAATATCGAAGAAAATATAGGAATTGCAGCATACATGATGATATGAGTAAAAATGGAAGATGTCAAGAAAGGATTTGTTTTGGTGTGTACTTAAAATGATTAAGCAACACAGATTTTCACCTCACCATGCAGAAAAGAGGAAGAACGTGCCCACAAGAAGATATCTTCTCTTTACATACTTCCACGTTAATGCAAAATGATTATCTCTAGAAATAATGTACAGTCATTCTGGACATGTCACTAATGCATATGCAATTATGTTAAATGACTAGGTGAAGGGAAGGCATGCGTTGTAGTCTGAACACCCTCTATAACACTTTCGAAAAACATCCCCAAGTGCAAACACCCTCCAGACATTTCAGGTCATCATCCTGGAAAACATTGATAATGAGCTGATATAATCATGATTCTTAAATAAGTGCTTTAACACATTATTCAACTTGTTAGAAAGATAATAAGGTCAAGCATGGTTGTTATCAACTAGCATCTCCTTATGAAGAATTCTTTGATGTCTGTTTGAGACCCCAAATCAGTTATTTTGTGTGATAAATTTCAAAGAGATACATTATCACAGCAGACTATCCAGGAGACTAAACAAGGAGGGAACCCTTTACACCTAGTGATCCTTGTGCACTTCTGGATTAGATAATACAACTATATATTGAATCATACCTTGTGTAACTTGTGTGTGTGACGTAAATAAAAAGTACATCTTTTTACTGTGCATCTCATCACTATCAAACTGCTCCGTAACATCTATGATCTATGTCATCATTGTAATTCAATGGTTCTACTTCTTGGTATGAAACAAAGTAGTTTGTGGACAGAATGAGACTTTGATTGACTACTAGTTGAATCATTTGACAGAATTATTTCTGTAAGTGAGTTGTGAAACATGCATATGCTCTCTTATGGGTTGACAACTTGACAGAGGCTTCAGGGATGCGACAAAGGAATCAATGCTATCATTAGCTCCAAAGACCTTGGAGAGGTAGAGATTAAATTTTTGGGACTGAAAGAGATGATTGCGCTAGTGATTCAGAGTAGCAGTGACTTATGCGTAGAGGAGAGCAAAAGGAGAAAAGATGAGGAAATTTTTTAGGGAAGTTCTGCAAATCATTTAAAATACTGCCCCTAACTAATGAAATGTCCTTTTAAAACTTATATATGCATGAAACACTGTGATGTATTCTTCAATTTAAAGATAGGCTAGTAATACAGAGAGAAAGTACATGCTATGTCTGAATCTTGGATTCTTGTTACTAGCACCTGAAATAGGTATTCTGTGCAGAAAATCAGAACAGCAGAAGATCATGTCCAGGAAAATAATAATAATCTAACACGCATATCAAATGACATGAGATCAAGTGGTTGTTGGTTACGAATCTGCCATTAGGAAAGGGTTTTGGTCTTTTGCGCCCTAGATTCACCCAACAGATTGAAAGGTTGGGAGGAAGAGATGCCTCCCGTGCCAATCTCCGGAGAAGGTCGGCTCCTTTCTGTTGGCATTTTTGCCACATTAAATTTTTTTTTTTTTAACAAAATTTTAAATAAGTCTGGAGCGTCAAAGCGGCAAAGAGCATGCAGAGGTGTTGGCATTTTCGCGGGTCCTAAACGGGGATGATAAAGTGGACGGAATGATATTGTGATGTTTCATTATTGTAGATCTTTTCGCAAGCTTTCCAGCAATATATTACAATAGGCGATCGGGTCAGCGGATCAAAAATTATGGCCCCGGAAGCAAACCCAGCAAAAGTCCACTTCGGGCTTGAAAAAAATTCTAAGGCATGAGGGGCACTTCGCCCAGAATGCTGCCGAAGTTGCCACTTCGGGCTCTTTGGCAGCCGAACCTCCACTTCGGCTCCAACTCCGGCGAACCTCCCCATCCTTATGATGAAAAAGTTTAAGGCAGCCAGGTCACTTCGCCCAGAAAATTGCCGAAGTTCCACTTCGGCCAATGCTTTCAGCGAACCGCCTCTAGAAAAGCGCCAGTTCAGGCTTGAGCCTCGCGAAGCATCCACTTCGAGCAGCAGGAAGGCCGAACCTCCACTTCGAAGCCCATTGTAAGTGAAGTTACCATCCATAGCAAAGTGCCAATGCTGAAAATTGTCCAAAGGTTCTAGGACCTGCTTCGCCCCTCCACAGCGCCAAACCTCCACTTCAGCCCCTATTTTGGCGAACCTCCACCCGCATGACGAAGAAGGCTCTAAGGCAAATGGGGTGCTTTGTTGAGAAGTGCTGCCGAACTGCCACTTCGGGCTCTTTGGCTGCCGAACCTCCACTTCGGCTCCAACTTCAGCGAACCTCCTCGTCCCGATGATGAAAAGGGTCTAAGGCAGCTAGCTTGCTTCGCCCAAAAGGTTGTCGAACCTCCACTTCGGCCAATGTTTTCAGTGAACCGCCTCCAGGAAAGCGCCAGTTCAGACTTGAGCTCGACGAAGCATCTATTTCGGGCAGATTTCCAACGAAGTGCAATGTCGGCCCTAAGTTCAATGTCGGCCGCGAACCTCAAGTCAGCCAAAAATGCAAAGTCGGCCCCGAAGGTCAAGTCGGTCAGCGAAGTTTCAAGTCAACCAAAACGTTCAACGTCGGCCAAAGTGCTCTAAGTCGGCCAAAAATGCCTAAGTCGGCTGCGGAGCTTAACTTCGGCCCCAAAGTGCAATGTCTGGCCCGAAATGCAACGTCGGCCATGAACCTCAAGTCGGCCAAAAATGCCTAGGTCGGCCGCAAAGCTTAACTTCGGCCCCGAAGCTCAAGTCGGCCAGCGAAGCTCCATGTCGACCAAAAAGTTCACGTCGGCCAAAATTACGTCGGCCAGAATTCCAATATCGGCTAGAATCCCAACGTCGGCCAGAATCCCAATGTCGCCCAAAAATCCAACGAACTGCCAGTTTGGGCCAATTTCTTAGCTAAGCTTCTCTGGAACTTTTTTTGATGACAGTGCTTCTCCCGAGGGGCACACATTCCAAGACCGGGTATTTATCCAAGAAATTTATGCGACACAAATGCAGTTTTTCACCCCGAAAGACCCGGTATCTAGTTATGGTAATAGGATGGTAAGTTTCAATTGCAGAAGACGACGAGCGCGATTTTTGGAGCCGCCTGAACGTCCTTGTAGATCTAGCGCATTAATAGCCGCCTGTGGTTAGTGTTTTTGCTATATTCATGTATTTTCCCAACTGCTGTAATTCTGAAATCTGGATTTAGGCGTAGGAAGATAGGTGGATCCTAGAGCTCTTCCAAAGGATACATAGGGAAGCTAGCATGGTGTTCATTTATGTTTTATTCTTTGTATTTATTGCTGCTACGTCAAGGTATTAGTTAGTGATCGTGTTGCTGGTTCTTCCCCTTTAAATCAATTATTTACATTTCTTTCTGCCATCTTTCAATTTCTTTCCAGTTGACTTAGCTTTTCAATCTCTTTCCAGTTCCCTTAGCATTTTCCCAATCTCTTTCCTGCACTTTTATATTAAAACCCTAGTAGTTTAGTATAGGAGCCAGCCTTCTCCGGAGATTGGCACGGAGGGCATCTCTTCCCTCCGCCCTTTCAATGTTGGTTCAGGTCTAGGGCGCTTAGACATACAAAAATCCTTTCCTGTAGCAGATTTGTGACCAACACTTACTAATCTACTATGGTTTTAAGATAAGAGAACAGGAAAGGGATTGTAAAAAGCAAAAAGAAATGTAAATAACATGTGGTTATGGTGGGAAAGAACAAGCAGCACGATTACTAGCTAATACACAAACCAACAGCAATCAAAACAAAACATTTAACAGAAAATAACACTGTTATTCCTTCCTATGTATCCTTCATTCGGTATTCCAAATTTAATTGCCAATGCTTTAATCCAGAATGCAAAATTACAGCAATCAGAAAAATAAATGAATATAAGCAGAAATACTTGCAGAAGGCAGCATAAAAGAAAGAGACAAATGTCAGAGCCAAGGATGCTTTGTATTAGAAGCAGGAGTTTGTATACAGCAGAGCTTTCTTAGCAATATGTTCCCCCCCTTTTACAATGAAAGTAGACTGCTATTTATAGCAGAAATTTCCCCCCAATTACAATGATGCATAGAACCCAAAGACTGCAAAAGCTGTCGAGATTTGACCCCTGCTGGCTGTGAGCGTACTTGCAACAAGATTCACCTGACTTTGGTACAGCTCCGGACAGATCTGGTGGTTGAGAAGGCGCATTTGATTAATGCGGTAGGTGCAATACAATTTGGTGTTGAATAACTGTTGTTAATGCACACCTACCCTGTACTTCTGAAGTACACCTTCTGTTCCGTCCTGACAAGATCAAATCCCGAAATCCGTGCGTGGTCTGCCTGAGTCTAAGGTTCGCTGAGATGGAGGGGGGTTTGACCAGAGTCGCTCGATAAAACAATGACCCCGGGAGTCACTCCAAAATGGAGCGAACCCGGGACGCACTTTGCCTTAGAGAAATTTGCAACTTGGTCCTTTTCTGCTTGCAGTCGTTGAAAAGGGGGGGGGCGACGGAAGTCGCTGGTAGATGGCAGCGACGACGGGAGTCGCTCAAAAAATGAGCGATCGGAGTCTACGTTCTCCTTTGCGCCTTAGAGAAAATCCTTGAGACCCCCGCCCGCGGTTGCCGAAATGCTGCAGCGATGCCGGGAATCGCTCCAAAATGGAGTGACCGGCGTCGACTCTCCAGATCCACACTTAGAACGTTTTAAGAACCTTTTGCCCACGGTCGCTAGAAAAAGCAGCGATGACGGGGGTCGCTCCATTCGCTCCAAAAATGGAGCAACCGGCATCGACATTTAAACAACGTAGTTGCTGGAGACCGCTGGAAACCTGGGCGACGACGACAGTTGCTGGCGGAGTTGAGCGACGACGGGAGTCGCTCCAAAATGGAGCGACCGGCGTCGCCTCAACACTTAGACAATTTTTCCATTATTTTCCACCCGTTGACCACGGTCAAGGAGCGATGACGAGCGTCGCTTGGAAAACAGAGCGACCACGGGCGTCGCTTGGAAAGGGAGCGACCGGCGTTGGTCGCCACCACATGGAGCGACCGACGTTGACTTTCCACACTTAGAAAACATTTAGATTTTTCTCCCCCGCCGCGGTTCGCTGGAAACTGCAGCGACGACGGGCGTCGGTGGAAAGAAGGGGCAACGGCGAAGTTCGCTCCAAAGTTGAGCGACCGATGTCAACTTGCTTATGCCTTAGGATTTTTCAATTTTTTCACTTGTTGCCGATGGTCGCTGAAGAGAGGCGCAAGGCTGGGAATCGCTGAAAAGAGGGAGCGACTCCCAGAATCGCTCCAAAAGTGAGCGACCAAGGGAGTGGCTCTGTTGCCACATTTTGCACGGGGTGCCATGTTTTCGGTTTCTGTAAGTGAACTGCTCTTTCCCTTCCCTCCTCCTCCTATTTTCCCCCTTCTCCATTTCTCCCTTTCTCCCTCTTCCTTGCAGTTTCATTCCTCCCTCTTCCCCTTGAACTTCCCCCGATAAAGTTTCCAGCAAGTGTTCCCCTGAAAATGACTAAGTGTCAGGGCGCAACCCGACTTCGCAGCGAAGTCGGAGTGCGCCCTCCAGTTGGAGCACAGTAGAATGCAAAGTGCGCAGCAGACAGGAAATGAGCGAAATTTGACTAAGTGTCAGGGCGCAACTCGACTTCGCAGCGAAGTCGGGGTGCGCCCTTCTTCCTGGGCACACTTGGGAAGCAGTATGGCAGAAAATCAGCTAAGTGTTGGGGCGCAACCCGACTTCGCAGCGAAGTCGGGGTGCGCCCCCCTCCTGGTGCGCAGTCCGAACGACGGTAAAGACAGCAAAGTACCGGTGCGCAACCCGACTTCGCAGCGAAGTCGGGGTGCGCCCTCTGACCGGTGCGCAGTTGGGCAAGTAAACCCAGAAATTGACTAAGGCACGGAGACCTCCCCAACTGCACTGTTTTACACCTACGCAACCCGACAACGCTCTGATCCTGGGCGAAGTTGGATAAACTGCCTTTCAAGGCAGCCATGTGTCACTCATCAACATCCGACAAGTGTCCAACCTCGGGATTCAAGCCAAGACATGACCGGGAAAAGGACAAGCATGGACCGCACTATCTACGCCAACTGCCACCATTAAAGCTGATGTGAAGTGCCATCTGCCACAACTACCCGCATTCCCGCTGATTTGAAGTTCCACCCAACGCGCCGCCACGTAGCTATACAGCACTCAGGGGGACCATGTTGTAGGTACAGTCCTCGTCGACAGAAGTCAGCATCAGCAGCTCCTCTGCCGCTTTTGTCAGCCAATATCTAGTCTGGGACTTTGTGCCAATGATTGTAATCGGGGGGAACTGGGCTATAAATAGCCATGCAATTTCATTGTAAAAGAGGGAAGGGAATATACTGCTAGGGAACCATTGTAGCTGTGCGTTTGCCTCTAATACAAGATACATACTTGGCTCTGCTTACTGTCTTCATTTTGTATGCTGCCTCTCCTTGTCATTTCTGCCTCATGTTTCTTATTTCATTGCTTACTGTTGTACTAAACTATGGACTCCAGTATTTGATGATTAAGTATTCCTAGAATGCATAGATAGAGGATACATAGAATGCATGATAGTTGTAGTTTCAATGTGTGTTTTGTATAGGAATGTTGTTAGTAGTGGTGATTGATCGTTGTCGTGCTGCTTATTCCCCCCACCCAACTCCAATCACATTTGGATTCTCTTTCCGCATTTTTATCTCTTTCCCTGCACTCTTAGCTTAAAACACTAAAACCCCACAGGAAGTCGGCCTTCTCCGGAGATTGGCACGAAAGGCATCCCTTCCTTCCGGCATTTCAATCTGGTGGGCGAATCTGGGGCGCATTATACCAAATCCTTTCCTCATGGCAAATTCGTAACCAACAGTTTCTCTGGCACGCCCGGTGGGACATGGTAGTTTCCCACCCCCAAACAGAATCGAAGCACGGGTGTTCGCTTCATTGCTGTTAAAAATCAGAGTACCTGGCGACTCTGCACGTACCTGAATATTCTCTGAGTCCGTAAAGACCGGTCCTAACGCCTTTATGCAAACAAGAAGGTGGCGAGCAAGGAATCCGGGAAACCCGCCTGACTTCTACGAAATCGACATTGAGGCTCCGGGAGAGCGCGTCAGGCTGGCTGATCACCAAGCTCGCGAAGAAGAGCCTGAAACTGAAATTGAAGAGGCCGAGGCTGAAGAGCAATCTACATCCTCGGACAGTTCCGATACCGAGTACACAACCGGAGGAGAAGAAGACATGGCCGCTCAACAGAATGATGATGACCTCTTCCCGGCGGTGGACTCTACGGTGCCCTTGGCCCTAGTCGGACAGCAAGTTGTGCCCCCCGCTGCCTTAAAGTCTATCCCTACGTATGACGGCTATGGCAAGACGGCGTATGAACACATCCAGGACATTCTGGCCCTGGCTACGCTACATTCCATCACTGACGAAGGTGTGAAGACCCGTCTGCTGGCCCTTTCCCTAAGGGGAAAGATTCTCTACTGGTGGAGATCACTGCCAGAGGGATCTATCACAGGGTGGCGACAATTGGTTGGTAGGCTCGTGAAAGGATGCAACGAGTCTGCTGATCCCTCTTCTTTGTTGCATCAATTTCAAAGCATCCAGAGGCACCCCCAAGAGGAGGTGTCGGACTTCAACATCAGGTTTACGAGGTCTTGGAAACGAGTACCTCGCAAACTCCGAGCTTCAGCAGGTCAGGCTGCACACTACTACCTGAGGTCCTTCAACTCAGATATTTGCCTGTTGCTGAAGATAGCCAGAATAGACTCATTCCCTGCTCTGTACGAGGCTGCCCAGCAAGCTGAAATGGATATCATTTCCATAGGCAGACTCCCGCACAGGGTACAGCCACCCATTTACCCAGACTTTCCACAGTCCCAGTACCCGTCGGCTTCTGGTACAATGTCGTCCACTTCAGGACAGCAACCCCAGCAGCAATGGAACCCGGCGCCGGTCGTAAACCCTTACGGCCCACCACAAATTCACTATCCGCCTCCTCCTCCTCCGCATTATCCAACACTCCCAGCTCCCCCGCAGTATGCACAATATTTTGCACCTCCTCCATTGGTTGCATTACCTCCTCCAGCTCAGTTGCCGCCTCCTGACAATGATATTCAAAATAAAATCCTCCAGGAGGTACGGGCTCTGGCCTCTGGATATCACACCATGTCCAACGGCATGATCATTCTAAAGAAGAAACAGGCCCAGATGGACATTGTTCCAAGGAGGCCATATCCGCCCCCGACACTGACAAAAGATCAAGCCCCAGAACGACGAGATCAGAGGCGACCCCTCCAAGAAATGCTGCCATTGAGGACCAACCTGGTACTTCTGACCAGGTCAACTGGTGCACTATGTGCAATGACCCGCATTCTGAGGATGACTACACACTGCATCAACACTACCTCCAGACCTTGGCTGGCAGCACCATAGAAGACGAAGAACTCTGCATGATCCTGGACGACGAAGGCAACTTCGCCGTCCCAAAGGAAGATCCGTTGCCGCCTCCTGCCAAGGAAGACAGAAAGTCTCGTCGAAGCCGCTGCAAAGCCCTTGAAGGTATACGCCCGAAGAGATAAGGCGCAACCTATTGGGCTACCACCTGACAAGAGGCTGTGGCCTTACATAGCCAAAGAGAAGACTCCCGCAGTCAAGCCTCCCGTAGCGAAAGCTCCCTCGGCTAAAGCTCCCGCTGCTCAGCCTCCAGCTGAAACCAAAGAACAAGCTCAGGAGAAGCTGAGATATCCGTCTCTGACCAAGAGACAGAGAGTTGAGGCCACTCAGCAGTACCGGACGAAGTATGAGCCGGCAAAAGAAGCGGAAGGAGCTAGCACTTCAGGCTACAATATAGTAGACGAGCTAAAGAGGACCCTCGCAAGGATCAGCATGTATGATGCTCTTCTGCTCCCAGGCCAGGTTGATCTGCTACAGGAATCTCTGAAAAACATGAAAAATGGCAAGCAGATACAGCCTGCTGTCCTGGTTCAACCTCTGACAGTCTCAGCCACTGGGAAGAACACCACCTCCCTTCTATCTGTCATTACGGATGCAAGGGTACATAGTACACAACTGTATGGTGGATTCTGGTGCTTCCACGACTGTAATGCCGAGAGCCGTCTGCGACGAGAACGGGATGGAGTATACAAGGAGCAGCCAAAGCGTGCTGCAACTGGACGGCACCCCTGTCAAGACAGTCGGTGTCATCAAAGACATCCCTATTCGGCTGCACAAAGCTCTCAACATCGTGGTCATTCGAGAGGTCATGGTTGTCGACTAGGAACCCTACTTCGGCATGTGTCTCTCCAGGGAGTTCACTGCAAAGTTGGGTGGGTATCTGTCTTTAGACTACTCACACATGGAAGTGCCCTTCAAAGGAAGGAGACTGAAAATCTACAACGAGAAGCCTTCCACCTTCTTAGTAGAGAAGATACCCGGGAAGAGTCGCAAGACTGCATGGTTCAGCTGACGGAGGAAGAACTGGTGGTGGTGGATATGACGGAGCAAGCTCTCGAGCTACTGCAAGTGGAAGATGAATTCTCCTTGCGGGACTTCAACGTCGTGATCGAGACCGAGCAAGGCTGCTACACCGTCATCCAGCCTGAGAGGCTTGACAAGTCGGCCAAAAGAGAAGTGGGACCTGCACCAGAAAAGCTGTAGAAGCTTTTTTTGATGGCGCACGATGCAAAAATGGCATCGGTGCAGGTGTACTTTTGGTTTCTCCGACCGGGATCCAGAAGGACTACACCTACAGGCTGGCTTGGAGCTGTACCAACAACGGGGTTGAGTACGAAGCCCTGTGCTTGGGTTTGCGAAAAGCAGAGAGGTTGGGGATTAAACACCTGCAGATCTTCAGCGATTTAGAGCTGGTGTGCAACCAGATTACGAACAAGTGCGCCTCCAAGAAGCACTACCTCAAGGCATACCGTAATCGGGTCTGGGACCTGATGGAGTCGTTCGACTCATTGAATGTCAAGGTTATATCACGAGAGAAAAACAAGCATGCTAACATTCTGGCGTCTGTTGGAGCCAGGTACGTTCCGGTTGATGACACTGTCCAAAAGCCGAAGCCGGTTCGTACCATCTACAGGCCTTCTGTGCCTGATAAAGACACCCACTGGCAAGTGTCTGACTGTGACAAGGAAATCGTCCCATTTTTGGTTAACGAAGCGTGTTCAATCGAAGGTAGAGACCCTGATGACGAGCAATATGAGGGGTTGATACAGCTAAAAAATAATCACATCTCAAAAGGATTGATTACACTTGAGAGTCTATTTGATCAGAATGACAGAGCAATATCGCACCGGATCAAAGTAGACCCGAAGCAGTACGCCGACCTGGAGCTCGAACCTGGAAAACAATTGAGGTCGGAACAGACTGCACCACAGAGGAACTCGAGCAGATCAGAACATTGTGCCGAGAGTTCCCTGACATAGTAGCCTGGTGCTACCAGGACTTGAAGGGGTATGACAAAAATATAATCCAACATACCATTGAGCTAGAAGATGGTGCCAAGCCATTCCGAGCAGGAAGCGAGAGGGTCAGTAAATCCGAAGATCGAAGCCATGATGAAGGCCGAGCTCCTAAAGATGCTGGAAGCCAAGATCATCTACCCCATCAAGAATTCATCCTAGGTTGCGAACTTGGTTCCCGTGAGGAAGAACGGAGACATCCGTCTCTGTGTAGACTTCAGAAATCTGAATCAGGCCTCCCTCAAGGACCATTATCCGCTTCCCCAGATTGACCAGATCCTCCACATAGTTGCTGGAGTGCAAAGATTCTCCCTCCTAGATGGCTTTTCTGGGTACAACCAGATCTGGGTCAAGGACGAGGACCAGCATAAGACAGCGTTCACCACCAAATGGGGAACGTTCGCCTATCAGCGCATCCCTTTCGGTCTATCCAATGCTAGTGCCACATTCCAGAGAGCCATGGACCTGGCCTTCCGAGAGCTGCTTAACAAGATCATTGTCATCTACTTGGATGACATGACTGTATTCTCTCACAAGAGAGAGGACCATGTTCCCCACTTGCGGAAAATATTTGAGAGATGTCGTGAATTCGGCATTTCCATAAACCCGAAGAAATCTGTCTTCACGGTAAAAGAAGGTAAGTTGTTGGGGCATGTCATCTCCGAGAAAGGCCTAGCCGTGGACCCTGATAGAGCAAAAGCCCTCCTCCGTTTGCTCGCTCCAGTTGACAAGAAGGGGCTACAGTCCTTCGGCCAAATCAACTTCGTGCGGAAGTTCATACCGGACTTCGCACAGGTAATCAAGCCCATGGCCGAACTGTTGAAAAAGAACGCTGAATTCTTCTGGATTGATGAGAGGAGGCAGGCCTTCGACGAGATCAAGGCCCGCATTGCACAAGCTCCGATGTTGATAAACCCGGACTACTCCAAGGACTTCATCCTGTATGCGGTGGGAGAACCCGAGAGTTACGCCGCAGTCCTGACCCAAAAGGGAGACGATGGCGAAGAGCGCCCCATAGCGTTCTTGAGCCAAGTGATTCAGCCGCACGAAGAAAAGTACAACTTTATAGAGCGGCAGGTTCACGCGGTCATAAAGTCTCTCCGAAAGTTCAGGCACTTCGTCTCCCAGAGCAGAACAACTGTCTTTGTGATACACCCGGACGTCCAAAGCTTCATCATACAAGGGGAGCTGGGTCACAAGAGAGCAAGATGGATTGCTAAAATCCAGGAGTTCGACATCGAAGTACGGCCAACCAAGCTTATCAGAGGCCGAGCCTTGTGCCAGGAGCTAGCCCGAAGCGCAGCAGCCGAGATTTCTGCCTGTAAGTGGGAGGATCCGACAGCAACCACCAACCTAGCTAACTCCTTATCCGAGGAGAGTGACTGGACAGATGACCTGGTGAAGTATTTCTGCACCGGGAGATGTCCAGACCACCTAAACGCCTCACAAAGAAGGAGGTTTCGGCTAGGTGAAATACACTCTTCGCCCAGAGGGGCTTTACTTCAAAAACATTGACGGCATCCTGTTGCGGTGCGTCAAGAAAACCGACCAGCCCAGGGTCCTCGGAGAATTCCACTCCGGGATGCCTAGGGGTCACCATTCTGGAAGGCCTACGGCCTTGAAAATAATCAGAGCTAGGTACTATTGGCCCACTCTCTTTACAGACGCGCACGCAGTCTGTACAAAATGTGATCAATGTCAAGGATTTGTTGGCAGAAACAGAAAAGCACCCCTGCCCCTTCAACCGATCCAAGCCGAGACTCCGTTTCAGCAATGGGGTCTGGACTTCATTGGGGTTATTACGCCGAACTCCGCAGCAGGGCACAAGTTCATCCTTACCGCCACCGACTACTTCACCCGGTGGGCAGAGGCGATCCCCACAAAGAAAGCGGACCAGGAGACGGTCATTAGGTTCCTCGAGAGCCTGATCACCCGTTTCGGGGTCCCCGAGTCAATAGTGATGGACAATGGTCCGGGGTTCACAGGCGCGGTACTCACGGAGTACACCGGCAAATACGGCATTTATCACAAAATGTCTTCCAATTACTACCCGTAGGGGAACGGTCTTGCCGAGTCCACCAACAAGAACCTACTAAAGATCATCAGAAAGACAGTAGAAAAGAACAAGAGGACTTGGCACCTACTCCTGGATCGAGCGTTGTGGGAGGATAGGATATCATTCAAAAAGTCCATTAAGACATCCCCTAATGCGCTCGTATACGGCAAGGAGGCGGTCCTGCCAATCCACATAGAAATTCCCGCTCTCTGGATGTTGGACGAAGAGAGAGGCAACGAGGATCCAGTGGACACCAGACTGTGTCAATTGCTGCAGTTAGAGGAAGACAAAGAGAAAGCATACCAGGCCTTCACCAAACATGCTAAAGCAACCCAAGGCTGGTTTGCAAAAGGCGCCACCGCCCGAGTTTTCAAAATCGGGGACCTAGTGCTGAAGTGGGACTCGCTGAAGGCAAAGTCGGGCAAACACGGCAAGTTTGATGCCCTCTGGGAGGGCCCCTATCAGATTGCCCGGGTAAATTAGTCTAATGCATTCGTATTCCGGGACATGGAGGGACAGCTTCTTCCCATTCCCGTCAATGGGTTCCACCTAAAAATTTACCGCCACTGAAGGCACCCAGATGGGTCCTTCCTTGCACAGATTTCCCTTCTACATTTTTAGTTTTCAGAATGTATATATTTCAGCATTCAGTTTTTTATTTTTTTCAAAGAGCCCAAGTAGGGCTTAAGGCAAACCCCGACTTCGCAGCGAAGTCGGGTAGCGCTCCTTGAACAGTGCGGAGTTCGGAAGAAGGCAGCTGAAAAAGGGAGCAAAAATGACTAAGTCTGGGTACGCAACCTGACTTCGCAGCGAAATCGGGCTGCGCACCATCTGGAAAGCGCAGTTGGGAAACAGGCAGCAAAAAACGGCTAAGTGTCAGACTGCGCAAGCAAATCTGGACGAAGTCGGATTGCGCCCATTTTTCAGGTGAAGTCCGAGTGCGCTCCCATTCTCGGGCGCACCCTGGGTGATCCGTCGCGGAAAGACAAAGCTGAAAACGGCTAAGTGTCAAAGTCAGGCTGCGCAACTTTTGGAGCAAAGTCAGACTGCGCAAGCAAATCTGGGCAAAGTCGGAGTGCGCCCATTTTTTGGGCGAAGTCCACGTGCGCCCTGAATTTTGGACGCAGCCCGAATAACCCACCACGGCACAAGGCGAAGTTGGGTCAATGGGCCAGAAATTCTCCCTTGTAAAGTGTGCCCAGACGGCGGCGATGACGTCAGCAATGGCACGACGTCCAAGGAAGGTTCAATGATTGCACAACTTTGAAGAACGATGCATTAAAAAAGCAAGGTGCGTTTGGACCAACGGTTATAGGGTGCGCTTTTCAAAAATAAACCCATGCACAGCCGCCAAAAAATCATAACGCCTCCACCAACTCCAAGTTAACCGCCCTAACTCCCTCCCTCGCGCCATTAATGTTGCAGTCGTTGTCTGGAAAAAGGGCCTTGGCGCACTCAGAAAATTCAAATCGTTCAAGCTGACTCCTTGACTGCAAAGAGCAGACCTGACAACTCAGAAGCCGTAATTTCCGCCTCTGCTGTTTCAGAAAGGATGGACAAGGGGAAAGCGCCCGTACAGGCGCAATCCAGCGAAGAGCGGCGCGAAGCTGAGGGATCACCAGAGTCAAGCGCTCATGAGAGCGAAGCGCCGCAGGACCAGAAAAGAAAGACCCGGACGAAGAGCCGCGTAGTTAGGCAAATTCCGCCACCACCAGTTAATCACCTAGCCGGGTACAAGGACGACTCTTTCTCCATCAGCCTCACCAAGCTACGGCCAAATATCGCAAAGTGGGCAGACAAGGTTTCGCCCTCGCACCACCTCGGGGCCGCATATAAATCGAACCTATATTGGTTCATGTGCCCTCCTACCCACCAGTGCCCGGAGCTGATCGAAGCAATTGTAGAATATTACAAGCCGGCTGCCCGGCAAGTCTGCGACAACAAGGGAAAAGTGTTGTTCACACTTTTCCGGGAGAGCGTCCAGCCAGCATTCGCCCCAGGGCTCCAATATGAATCCAGCATGATTATCAGAAGGGTGAATCTTGATGAACAGACTGGCAGATTTACGCAGACAAGGAGGATGAGGGAATTCCTTGACTCAGAGCTGAAGACTCCGCTGGCAGCCGGATAGTGGCCGACTGGCCCCATACCCCTGGATAGATTTGAAAATAAATATATCTACATAATCCTGGCGTGGGTCCTCGGCTGCGACTCTGACAAAGTGGTACGGCCGTACCAGCTGGCGTTGGCAGAATGTCTCCCGCACGGAGAATTTTACGACTCTACAGCGCAAAAGAGTAGAAAGCGCCCTATTTTCTTCGACTGGGCGGACTGGCCGGCGTATGCAATACATTCAAGTCTGGTTAGGCTGCAACAGAAGCAGTCAACGGATTTCCGGTTTTGCTCCTTCCTCGCATGGTTGTGCCTGTATCACATGCACTACCGGATGAACGTTCCTGACTTGAAGAAAATAAAAGAAAAAGGAGAGTCGCTGCCCGTGTACGAATGGACCGAGATTCTGTACAAAAAAGGCTCGTTCTATGAATTTAACCTTAAATTTATGTGCATGGTCATGGGGTTGTTCAACCGTAAGGCGTCTTGCCCACCGGAAGTCATGACAAGATACCTGTGGAAGAATGAGTACGGGGACACCTTCCGGCTGACTCAAGGCATCATAGTTAGAATCTACGGATTCAAGGGGAAGCCGTTCCTGCTGCCCTACTTCTGCACTGACCACCAGTTCGGGATGGAAATTGTGCGGCAGATGGATTATGTCGAAGAAGAGTTCGGCCAGGGCAAGAAGAAAGGCCATATCTTTCAGTATCCCATCACCTGGGCGAATACCCAAGTTTATGAGATCGGGCAACACGTCTACCTCGAGCAGGAACTCATCGACATGGGCCTGATAATGCTGCCGCAGCGATGGAAATACGACCCAGATGGGGTCAGGGGTAAGTTCACGCACATCTGCCCCCGAGCGGAGATTATGCAGGAAAGAAGAAACAGAACAGGCGCAGACCTAGAATGGCACATCGAGCAGATACAATCATGGCCTCCATGGCATGATTTTTACTACGAGGAGGTGACCTACGACCCGAAGCGGAACCTAGACCATCGGTTGGATTCTGTGGGCTTCAAAAGATTTCTTGCCAAGGTGGCGCCCCTCAACTGGCCACAGGACAAAGCCGTCAAGTGCTGGAATATGAGATGTCGCACGCAGCACGACAAATCCAACCGAAAAACGCTGGCCGTTGATGATGAGTTTTCGGCGCTATATGACCAATATGCTGACACGTGGCGACCTTTCGAATTTCGAAATTGCATTCCCCGAGGCGCAAGAAAAAGATATACAAGGAGGCCTTCATCCCAGCAATCGTCAACTCCGGCGACTTCCAGCGCAACTACGACGAGCAGTCAAGTGGGCCCAATGCAGCCTGTAGCTTCCGAGGCGGTGCCCGAAAAGGCGCAAGATTCAGAGAAGTCAACCCCTGAGGTGGCCCCTCAAGCAGAAAAATTGCCTGTGCTGCCAGCTAGCAGACCGACTACGGCGGGCATCCTTCCAGCCAGACCCAGGTACAAGTTTACCGTGGGAACGTCAACACCTGCCGCCTCAACCTTATCCCCTTCCTCTGGACCAGCCACAGCGCCAGAAGAAAAGAAGAGGAAGAGAGTTGAAAGGGCCAAACGGCCTAAGGAGCCGGTATAGCAGATAGCCACGGCACAAACGGGGGCAGCAGCGCCAGAGATTGTCTCCTTGGACAGCCCTGAACCAGAGGCAGACACTCGGGCTGCAAGCATCCCTCCAATAGCGGCTCAGGAGGAGCTCGTAGGTACGTCCACTACACCTCTTCCCCAAGTACCAGTCAACCCTGCCAAAGCTCCATCTCCCATTTCATCAGGGCAAGCCGTAGCCGCGTCTTTTTCTTCCCAAGCTACTAAACCATCTAGCGGCCCACATTCCTTTGACCAGTTTGCTCAGTATCCTAACGCCTTCCAGTCACTGAGCCAAACCCTAGAACCCTCACCCGCAGCTAGTGTTGAAGTTGCACATTCACCGCCACGCTCCTCACCCCAGCCGTTTAAAACCCTACCAGCACCATCCACTCAGCCGCCCGCTTCCCCTAGGACTCGATCGCCCTCAAAGGCGGCCACCCCTTCTGGAATACCTCCCGCGTCACTGTTTGCAGGGAAAATGCCACAGCAAGATCCAATGCTGGAAAACCTGGACTTCATTGGCGAACCGCACAGCGCTGATGACCAGCCTTTGGCAGCAAAGGCCTCAGGATGCTCCGCCTCCTTTCTCCAAGGCGTGAAACGAAGGAGAGCCGAAGAGATAGCTGCCCCAGTAAAACGCACCTAGTTCGACCTAGACAGGAGAGTGCTGACAACTGAGAAATTAATCTCGAAAGTAAAAAGCCTCTCCGAGAGATGACCGAGGCGGACTACGAGCATCAAAGGAAGGAGAAAAGCTTTGATGATATCAACGAGGAATACAAAATCCATGGTGTTCGTCGTAGGACAAACAATCTCCTTGTCAAGCATCTTGAGACCCAGGAAGCGCTATTTCAGCTGCAGAATAACACAAGGCAGCTAGAGGAGGACTCAGCTAGGGCCACCGCGAAGGCGGGATCTGCGCGGCAAGAGATAGAGGAGCTTAAGGCCCAGCGGCCGCCTCTCGGCGAAGAGGCCGCAGCACGAGAAGCAGACGACCGAGCAGCTGTCGGAGGAGAGAAGAGCGGCGCCGGAGCAAGTTTCACGGCTTCGAGATTCGGCTGAAACGAGCGCGATCGCAGCTTGCGGAGAAAACATCACAAGCGGCGGCCTTTTCAAAGAGCAAAGTTAAGGAGATGCGGGCTAGTCTGCTGCAGGGTTGCAAGCCCAACCTTGTTAAGTCCTTATCAGTCCTGGATTTCGTGTCCAGGATCGAAGAAGTATCTGCCCAGGGAAAGCCTGTGGTAGAGGAGGCCGAACACCAGGCGAGGCAATGGCTGTACCTGGCTATGAGACTTGAGCAGTTTGAGCGCAAGGGCCTCCAATTTCCTCCTATGTCCTGTTGGTTACGAATCTGCCATGAGGAAAGGATTTCGGGTTGATGCGCCCAAATTCGCCCACCAGCATGAAAGGCCGGAAGGAAGAGATGCCTTCCGAGCCAATCTCCGGAGAAGGCCGGCTCCTTTTGGGGGTTTTCTGAATTAAGCTAAGGGGAACGGGAAAGAATTAAATGTACAGAAAGAGACAAATGTACAGAAAGAGATTACAAATATGTCCAAAGGTTGGTGGGGGGAACTAACAGTACGGGAACACACCAATCACCGCTACTTACTGCATACAAACACAGAGCATGACAAGGAACTGCAAAACCTAGGTGTACTTCCGATACACAAGCAGTGTATGCACAGCTTCAATAGCTCCCTAGCAAACATTCCCTACAAGGAACTAACAGCAGGGGATCGTATCAATCACCAGATACGTACACTGACAGGGGTAAAAAGTAAACCTAGAGATGTCAGAGCCAGGTATATGTGTTAGGCAGAGAGTTTAACCGCACAGCTTCAATGGCTCCCTAGCAAACATTCCCTACAAGGAACTAACAGCAGGGGATCACATCAATCACCAAATACGGGCCAGCAACGTCACACATAACTGATGGAACTGCTACCACATCTATTATATGAAATTTAAAAGTACAAAAATAATGCTAAAGGCGCCTGACCATCAAATGCCGAAGTGAATCAACAAGCCATGACACAGAATCGCGTAAAGCATAAACAGGAAGAAATAAAAGCGGTAGAACGAACCGGGCATACAGATTGTATTTGTAAGAGAAGCACGGTTACAGTAAGCACAGTAGTTCCCTAACAAACATTCCCCTTCCACCCTTTACAATGAATTCACGATGGGCTTTTATAGCCCGAGTCCCACCCGTTAAATTAATGGGCACAGAGTCCCAGTCAAACATAAGCTGACAGAAGCGGCGAAAGAGCTGCAAATGCTGACCTTTTGTCGGACTGGGCTGTACCCGCGACATGGTCTTCCCGGAAGCTGGACAGCTACGTGGCGGAGTGCTGGGTAAATCTTCAAGTCGGCAGGCTCGCTGGTAGCTGGAGCAGGTGAAACCTCAGATCAGCTTTGAATGAGGCTATTAACGCAGGCGGTGCAGGCAGTCCATGCTTATCCCTTTTGGTCGGCAGTCTTGGTTCAAATCCCGAAGCTGGACACTTGTCTGATGATGGGTTATGCTGTGTGACACATGCCCGCCTTAGAGGGCGGTCTATCTATCTTCACTTGGGATCGGAGCTCCTTGGGATGCGTGGGCAGAAAACAGTGCAGTTGGGAAGGCCTTCACGCCTTGGTCAAATTCCGGGTTTGTTCCCCTACTGTACACCTGTCAAGGGCGCATTCCGGCTCTGTTGAGAAGTCGAACTGCGCACAGGCGAACACTGGTGTCTGCCGCCATATGGACCTGCTCCGGCATTTTATCTTTCTTCCGTGTTGACTGCCCGGTCTGCCGAGTGCAAGGTGCGCCCGAAAGTGGGGCGAAGTCGGACTTCGCACCAAAACTGGGCGAAGTACGCACTTCGCACCCAGACTGGGCGAAGTACGAACTTCGCACCAAAACTGGGCAAAGTACGCACTTCGCACCAAAACTGGGCGAAGTGCGAACTTCGAACCCAGACTGGGCGAAGTGCGAACTTCGCACCAACACTTAGCCAATTTTAGGTAGACTTGCTGGAAAGTTGGAAAATCAAGCGGGAGACTCCAAGGAAAAGGGGGGAGAGAAAGAGAATGGGAAAGAAAAGGAAAGGGAGAGAAGGAAGGAAAACGGAAGGAGGAAAAGAAGAGCAGCACTGTTACAAAACAATATTGAAGACATTGCACCCCTTGCAAAATGTGACAACATGTCCCAACTTGCCTCAGAATGGACAGATGCAAGGGTAATCTTGCATATTTACTTCAAGAAGACAGAGAAGATAAGGGCTGCCAGAAAGACGTTGGACGCACTAGAACATGAAAGGAACATTTGCCTGGCCCCCTTTCACACTCTGTCCGAACACGGATGCCCGAGCTACCTCAAAGATGGCGAGTTTCTGACCCTTGAGCAGGTGAAGCAGAATTGGCTGTCTTTCGAGGCAGACACAACAGAAATTGATAGCTGGTCAGAACTGATCCAAGAAGCTCAGGTCACCCAGATGGTGTCGAAATACTGCAAAATCAACTCCTCCCTTAAGGAGTTGGGAAAAATATATAACACCATCGACCTGCAGGCAATTGCTGCATTCCACGCAGCATTAAAAGAAGTCAGCGACCTCGAGCCCTTCCAAGCAGCAGTCTGGGACCAAGCCAAGGCTGCATACGAACGCATCCGCGAGTGGGAGGCTGACAGTGGAGAGCATTCAGATTCAGAAGCAGAAACCGAAGAGGCAACTGCCGGAAGTGATCCTGAAGAAGAGCAGTTGCCCGGAAGGAAGAAGTCAGAGCAACAGAAAGCAGGGGAAGGAAGTTCCTCTGCGCCCAAAGGATGAAGGCATGGTTCTTTGCGTCGAGGTGAGCTCGACACCCCGCGAGCCGCCAGGAATGTTGCCACATTTGCACGGGGTGCCATGTTTTCAGTTTCTGTAAGTGAACTGCTCTTTCCCTTCCCTCCTCCTCCTCTTTTCTCCCTTTCTCCCTCTTCCTTGCAGTTTCATTCCTCCCTCTTCCCCTTGAACTTCCCCAGTAAAGTTTCCAGCAAGTGTTCCCTGAAAATGACTAAGTGTCAGGGCGCAACCCGACTTCGCAGCGAAGTCGGAGTGCGCCCTCCAGTTGGAGCACAGTAGGGAATGCAAAGTGCGCAGCAGACAGGAAATGAGCGAAATTTGACAACGAAGTCGGAGTGCGCCCTCCAGTTGGAGCACAGTAGGGAATGCAAAGTGCGCAGCAGACAGGAAATGAGCGAAATTTGACTAAGTGTCAGGGCGCAACCTGACTTCGCAGCGAAGTTGGGATGCGTCCTTCTTCCTAGGCGCACTTGGGAAGCAATATGGCAGAAAATCAGCTAAGTGTTGGGGCGCAACCCGACTTCGCAGCGAAGTCGGGGTGCACCCCCCTTTTGGTGTGCAGTCCGAACGACGGTAAAGACAACAAAGTACCGGTGCGCAACCCAACTTCACAGCGAAATCGGGGTGCGCCCTCTGACTGATGCGCAGTTGGGCAAGTAAACCCAGAAATTGACTAAGCACGGAGACCTCCCCAACTGCACTGTTTTTCACCTACGCAACCCGACAGCGCTCTGATCCTGGGCGAAGTTGGATAAACTGCCTTTCAAGGCAGCCATGTGTCACTCATCAACATCCGACAAGTGTCCAACCTCGGGATTCGAGCCAAGACATGACCAGGAAAAGGACAAGCATGGACCGCACTATCTACGCCAACTGCCACCATTAAAGCTGATGTGAAGTGCCATCTACCACAACTACCCGCATTCCCGCTGATTTGAAGTTCCACCCAGCATGCCGCCACGTAGTTGTACAGCATTCAGGGAGACCATGATGCAGGTACAGTCCTCGCCGACAGAAGTCAGCATCAGCAGCTCCTCTGCCGCTTTTGTCAGCCAATGTCTAGTCTAGGACTTTGTGCCCGTGATTGTAATCGGGGGGAACTGGGGCTATAAATAGCCATGCAATTTCATTGTAAAAGAGGGAAGAGGAATATACTGCTAGGGAACCATTGTAGCTGTGCGTTTGCCTCTAATACAAGATACATACTTGGCTCTGCTTACTGTCTTCATTTTGTATGCTGCCTCTCCTTGTCATTTCTGCCTCATGTTTCATATTTCATTGCTTACTGTTGTACAGAACTATGGCTTCAGTATTTGATGATTAAGTATTCCTGGAATGCATAGATAGAGGATACATAGAATGCATGATAGTTGTAGTTTCAATGTGTGTTTTGTATAGGAATGTTGTTAGTAGTGGTGATTGATCGTTGTCGTGCTGCTTATTCCCCCCACCCAACTCCAATCACATTTGGATTCTCTTTCCGCATTTTTATCTCTTTCCCTGCACTCTTAGCTTAAAACACTAAAACCCCACAGGAAGCCGGCCTTCTCCGGAGATTGGCACGAAAGGCATCCCTTCCTTCCGGCCTTTCAATCTGGTGGGCGAATCTGGGCACATTATACCAAATCCTTTCCTCATGGCAGATTCGTAACCAACATGCCCCTAACTTAGAAAAATCTGGGCTTTTCCCAAACCCTGCAGAACCTGCTGAACACTTGGAAACTGAAACTGAAAAACTGAAAACATGAAATCTGCCTGGACAAAGCTGGAAAGGAAGGAGGAAGGGAAGAATCTGGTCCGAAAAGTTGCAGCAGTGATTTTTCAAATTTTTCAAAATTTTTACCCCTTAGCAAAATGTGGCAACATTCCTGGCGGCTCGCGGGGTATCGAGCTCGCCTCGATGCAAGGACCCATGCCTTCATCCTTTGGGCTCGGAGTCACCCCCGGTCCCTGCTTCTTCCTGTTGCTGCCCTTCTTTTGGCTGCTCTATTTCCTGCTGCTCTTCTTCTTCAGCACTGTCCTCTCCGGACTCTTCCTCTGAATCTTCTTCTTCCGTTTCTCCTTCCGACTGCTCCTCGCCTTCTTCTTCTTCTTGATCTGGGGGGCAAGGCGGTCATGGATGCGTTCATAAGTAGCCTGAACATGAGTCCAGGCTCCTTCCTGGAAGGGCTCGAGGTCGCTGATATCTTTCAACATGCACCTGAAGGCTTCGACCTGGAGCATATCGACCGTGTTGACCCTTTCACTCAACTCGGTGAGGCAGGCGCTAATCTGGCAGAATCGAGACACCAACTGTGTAACCTGCGCCTCAAGAATTGGGTCTGCCCAGTTATCAATCTCCGTTGTATCCATTTTGAAGGCTTCCCAGATTGGCTTCAACTCCTCTCTGGGCCGGCAGTTTCCATCTTCATTCATGAAATTTGGGAACCCAAGCGATGCAAGGGTTTGGAAAGGAATCAGGCAGATGCTTTTCTCTTTCTCCAATGCATCCAACATCCTCCTGGCTTTCCGGATCTTTTCTGATTTTTCAAAGTATAAATGCAAGGTTGCCCTTGCAGTGGCCCAATCTAGGGCAATCTGAGACATGGGGACAAATCGGAGGCCCTGGCGCTCATATCCTTCTGTTTTGACAGCCAAGTCGAGCCATCGCTGAGCTTGGCGTTCGGCCTCCTCTACCACAGGCTTACCCTGGGCAGATACTTCTTCCACTTTGGAGATAAATGTGAGGACCGAGAGAGATCTGGCGACGTGGGTTCTGAAACCCTTCAGCAGGCCAGCACGGATTTCCTTGACTCGATCTTTTGAAAAGACCGCGACCTGTGTAGCTCTTTCCTCTAGCTGCTGCTGAACTCCCTGGAGCTGGCCCTGTAGTTCAACGATTTGGGCCTGCGCTTCTTCTTTCTCTCTGGCCTGCTGTTCTGCAGCCTCCTTTTGATCAGTTACCTCCTTTTCCAAGGCTGCTAGCCGCTCCTTCAGCTTTTGGGACTCATCCTGGGCATCTTCCAGCTGCGCTTGCATTTTCGCCATATCTTCCTCCAGCCTGATTTTTTCATTCTCCACCTCGTAGAAGCGCTTCTTCATCTGGTGATGGTTCACATATAATGTATCAGCCCTCAGATGGATGCCCCCTATTTCATTCTCCACGCTGATATTGTTCAGGTCCTTGGCCTTACGGTGGTACTCGTAGTCATCTGGGGTCATATTTTTTCGGCGCTTCTTCACCTTGGGAACCCTTTTTTCTTTGTGGAGCAGCATGTTCTCCAGATCAAACTTGGCATGCTTCTCTACTCCGGCAAGCTCCTCGCCTTTTCTCTTCTTCATGTCCTGGAGCCATCTGAAGGAACTTTGCTCCGCTTGGGCCGCCATGGGTTGGTGCTCCATCATTTCCAACTGTGGTTCGCCGAGCTCCATTTCCCCGAACATAGGATAGGCCAAAGGTAAATCTTGCTGGGGCATCTGTTCGTCTGCGAACAGATGAGGGGAAATGGCGCTTGAGGGTTCAGTCGCCTTTGGGGACGACTCGGCTTGGGTAGAGGCGGGAGGTTCCTCAAGATGCAAAGATGGGTTTTCAATGAATGCGCCTGCTGAAGATGAAGGATGGGGAGAATGAGGTGGGTCTTCAGCGACGGCGCCTGGCTGGGTATGGCTTAGGGTTTCAAAGGCGTTAGGATCTGAGGAAAACTGGTCGAATGCCTGTTGGTCTTGCTGGATGGACACAGAGGACTGGGGTTCTGTAAGGGGAGAGTGAGATACGACAACGAGGACGGGTTCAGCGGAGGTGGAAGAGGGTGCCGCAGGCAATGGATCAGAAGATTGTTGAGAGAAGAGAGAAAACGTACCTGCGAGCTCTGCCTGAGCTGGCGTGTTGAAGACTTGCGTTATCCACGGGTCTACTTCCTCTTCTGGGGTGTCCTCTTTGACAGTTATAACTTCCTTGGCGGCAACCTTCTTCTGCGGTGTCACCACGGTCTGCTGCACAGCCTCCTTTTTGGGCGTGGCCTTTTTCTCCTTTGACTTCTCAGTCCTTTTCCTTTTTTCTTTTTTAGGCGTTACGTTGGTGACTGCTCCCGGAAGAGCCTTAGACGTCTTAAACTTCAACTTCACCTTTGTCCTCAAAGGCTCCAGAATTTCCTCCGCCGCTTTGGCCAACTGCTCTGACCCTTGTGGCTTTTCAGGGGGCGGTTGCACCATGGGCTTTGCTGCCTGACTCCTTTTCACTTCACTGTTGGACCCTCCTTCTTGCACAAGTGGTTGCTTGGGTGGGGCCTGTCCCTTTTGTAGGCGATGGATGCCTCGGGGCACGATATCACGGAACACGATGGGCCGCCACGTGGCGATGTGATCGTCATAGAGCTTGGAAAACTGATGGTCATTGGCCAGCAATTTTTCAGACCTTTCTTTCTTGGTGTGGGCCCTCGTGACCCACCATTGTGCTATCTTTTCGTCGTCCCAACCCAAACCTTTCACTTTCGGCAGCATTCGCCTGTAAGCCTGGGTGTCTGTTTTGTGAGCCTTGTTATTTTTAGGGTCATACTCCGCCTCAACAAAATAGAAATCATGCCAAGGCGGGAACGACTGCATCTCTTCTATATTCCACTCCAGGTCACCTCCTGGCGCGGGCAGGCATGAAAATTTTTCATCTCCGTGAAATCTTTTACTATGTCGAGGGGGTCATACCTCCACCGCTGAGGAAGCTCAACCAGGCCGAAACTTAGGAGTGTAGCTGCTAGGTATTCGTTCTGCCCATTTGTGTTGACTTCAATATCGCCCCATGTGATTGGGAACTTGAAAATATGGCCCCATCTTCTCCCTTGACCATAATTCTGGTTAGTAAAATCCATCTGCCGCGCTGCCTCCAAGGCGAATGTATATTCTGTGCAGAAATACGGCAGGAGGAAGGGTTTGCCTGTGAACCCGAAAATTCTGATAACAAACCCTTGTGTCAATTTGAAAGTGTCGCCTATATTTCCCCGCACAATTCTGTCTCTCATCTCACGGGGCACACGCGGGCAGGTGTCGTTGAGGATGGCTAGGGCAGGGCCCAAGAATGCCAAATTAAATTTATAGTATGATCCCCTCCTTGACAAGACCTGAGTCCATTCATATACTGGGAGTTGCGCGCCATCCTTGTCTTTGCACTGGACAGGAATTGTCTTCATCTTGTTGTGCATATGGAACAGAAAGAGCCAGGCCAGGAACGAACACTGCCTGAAGGACTGGGTCTTTCCCTCTTTCAGGTCTTGAAGGCTTGAATGCAAACCGTGCGCTACGCAATCTGCCCAGTCAAAGAAAACTGGCTTGGTTTCTGGCTTCATGGCGCTGGGGTCATAGAATTCCCCATGTAGGATGCATTCCGCGATAGCGACCTGGTAGGGATGAACTACCGCATCTGTACCGCAGCCCAAGACCCAGGCCAGCATAGAATAGAGGGACTTGCTTTTAAAATTTTCTAGGGGCATTGGCTACTTCGGCCACTGTTTGGGAGGCGATGGCTCGTGCAGCTGAGACTCGAGAAAGCGCCTCATTTTCGGATTATCAGTGAACCTGTCTGTTTGCTCGCCGAGATTGACTCTTCTAACTCGTATAATTCCTGTCCGACGAATGACGAGGCGCGAAGGCCATTTGGACAGTCTCTTTATAGAGCGAGAACATAACAGTTCCCTCATGGTCCCGGACTTGTCTGGTGCTGGGCTTGTAATTTCTGGCAATGGCCGCAACCAGCTCTGGACAATGGTGCACCGGCGGGCATAAATACCAATACAGGTGCGAATGGTAAGTTGCGGCGAAAGGATGCGAAGCAGGAACTTTTTCCGCCACTCTTCTACGGTGCGTCGAAGTTGTTCGATGTTGTGAGAGTATGGGCCGTCCCTGTATCTTATCAAATTGTCTACAGGCGGCGGAGGAGGAACTTGTCTTGCTGGCCCTGATGCCTTCGCCTTCCCCTTGTCCTTCTTTTCCTTTTTCTTTCCGCTCTCTGGTGTGCCCGAAGCTGCCTGCTCAGATGCTTTACCCTTTTCTTCACTCTCCCTTTTACCCATGGTGACGGAACAATTCAAATTCACTGCTGCTTGCTGGTAAAATTCTGAATTTTTCCTCTGGTGCAGCTTGGAGTTCGTCTGGGTTTAACTGATAAAGTGAATTGAGCGATTGAGCTTTTATGGAGATGGGTAAAAAGCTTGTCATTAATGGCGAGCGCTCGAGTTAAAGGCAGGGTGCACGAAGTGGGTGGGCGCGCCGTTATTCTTCGGTGGCCGTGCATAAGATCTCCTTTGGTAGCGCAACCTCTCGATTATTGGCCCAGGGCTTGTCCTTTGCTTTTAATGAAATCTGCTTTGAAAACCGTGCAAGCACCCTTCTTTACAACGTGCGCCTCGAAGACGTCACCCGCCGCCACTTTGGCACGCACCCCAAGGTTCGTTGTGCTTGGAAATTGTGCTGGAGACGAGGGTCGCTCAAAACTTGGAGCGATTCCTGGAATCGCTGAAAAAATGAGCGATTTGGAGCATTTGGCATCTTGGCGAGCGACCGACGTCGACTAGGACTTAGAAAATTTTCCAAACTTTGTTTTCCTCCCTGAAGTCTTCATCTTGCCAAGGTTCGCTTGAAGAGGGAGCGACGACGGTCGTCGCTAGGAAATTGGGGCGACCGCGGGAGTCGCTCCAAAATGGAGCGACTTTGCGCCGACCAACACTTAGGATTTTTTCTTGCGTTCCTTGGACCTTGACGGCGTTCGCTCAAAAATATGAGCGATTCCCGGAGTCGCTCAAAAAATGAGCGACTTCGGGCAGCTCTTTGACACTTAGAAATTTTTTTGGCCCTTTTCTCCTTAACGCACCTCGCGCCACACCCACGCGATTCCCGGAATCGCTGAATAGAATGAGCGATTTTGAGCTTCTTGAAAATTTCGAGCGACCGTTGTCTTCTATCATTTTTGGCTCAATCTTGGCACCTCCCGGGGTCGCTAAATTTTCAAAGCGATTTCCGTCGTCGCTGAGATTTGGAGCGACCTTGGGCACGGACTCTTTGCCTTAGCAATTTTTTCTTCTTCTGGAGCCCTGCAGTTCGCTGAATTTTGTAGGCGACCCCGGAGTCGCTGAAAAATCGAGCGACCACGGGCGCTTAGGCAGTTAAACATTTTTTATGCCTCCTTTCGACCGGTTCAGCTGCTTGAATGTGGCTGGAGTTCGCTGAAAATCTGAGCGATGACGGGAATCGCCGGCTCATTTGGGCGAACCTCAGCAACTTTGCTTGCATGGGCACTTAGTGAATTTTTCAATTCTTTCGACCCTCCTGCTCTCTTCCGCCTAAGGAACTTAGCAAACCCTGCTTTACTCCTCTGCTAACAGGAACCTTCTTCTACACAAGACACTTGGCTCTTTTTCTTGGAACAAAATTTCCGACCCGAGGGCAGAATGCCTGGGTTAAAAGCAGGAAACTACCTTTACTGAAAAGCAATATTTACATTCAGGAAAAACAAATTTAAACTGCAGAAATGAAAGTATGTACACAGGAGAAACTTCTGGAATTTCTTAATGGTGATAGGCTTTCAGATGAAAGCCATTAACTGGTATTGGGAGGATCTGACCCTCCATATCTCGCAGCACAAAGGAGTTGAACTGGTTCACTCGGGCAACCTGAAAGGGGCCTTCCCAGAAGGCGTCGAATTTATCATGGTTCCCTGGTTTTGCCTTCCACGAATCCCATTTCAGCACTAGGTCCCCGATCTTGAAGACCCTGGTTGTAGTCCCTTTCGCGAACCAGTTTCGTGTGGTTTCGGTGTGCTTCATAAAAGCTTCGTAAGCTTTTTCTCTTTCCTCTTCGAGTTGCAGCAACTGAGCCAGTCGGGCATCAACAGGATCCAAGTTACCCTTCTCATCTTCTAACAGCCAGAGTGCGGGCATCTCGACATGAGTGGGCAGGACGGCTTCTTTTCCATAAACAAGCGCGTATGGCGATGTCCTGATGGATTTTTTAACTGAGATACGATCTGCCCATAGCGCCTGATCCAGGTACAAATGCCAGGATCTTTTGTTCCTCTCCAGAGTCTTCTTTATGATCTTCATCAGATTCTTATTTGTAGACTCGGCTAGGCCATTTCCCTGTGGGTAGTAGTTGGAAGAAACCTTATGGTAAATCCCATATTTACAAGTAAACTCTATGAGTTTAGCCCCTGTGAATCCTGGTCCGTTGTCTGTCACTATTGCTTCTGGGATCCCGAAGCGAGTGATTAGGCTTTCAAGGAAGTTGATGACCGTCTCCTGGTCAGCGTGCTTGGTAGGTATCGCCTCAGCCCATCGGGTGAAGTAATCCGTGGCTGTCAGAATGAACTTATGCCCTGCCGAGGAATTTGGCGAGATTGTCCCGATGAAATCTAGGCCCCATTGCTGGAAGGGAGCCTCAGCCTGAATTGGCTGGAGGGGCATAGGTGCATTCCTATTTCTGTCGGCGAACCTTTGACATTTCTCACATTTTTGGCAGACTGCATATGCATCTGCGAAGAGGGTGGGCCAATAGTAGCCCGCTCTGATAATTTTTAAGGCCGTAGGCCTTCCCGAAAGATGTCCTCCCGACATTCCAGAATGGAATTCGCCTAGGACCTTCCGTTTATCTGTTTCTTTGACGCATCGCAAGAGGATGCCGTCCACATTCTTGAAATACAGCCCCTCGGGGCGCAGTACATATTTTAGAGCTTGGAGCCTGAATCTCCTCCTCTGACTTGCATTGAAGTGATCTGGGAGCCTCCCGATGCTGAAATACCAAATTATTTCATCGGCCCAGTCGCTGTCTTCTGCTGAGGAATTGGCAAAGTTGCCTTCTAGGACTGGGTCCTCCCACTGACAGGCGGCCACCTCTGCAGCAACACTCCTTGCTAGTTCTTGACATAGTGCCCGACCTCTGATTAGCTTGGTGGGTCGCACCTCTATATCAAACTCCTGGATCTTGGCGATCCAGCCAGCCCTTTTGTTGCCCAGCTCCCCCTGTATGATAAAGCTTCTAACATCTGGGTGGACAACGAACACGGTCGTCCTGCTCTGGGAAACAAAGTGCTTGAACTTCTTCAAAGACCTCATGACTGCATGCACTTGGCGTTCAATGAAGTTATATCTCTCTTCATGCGGCTGGATCACCTGGCTCAAGAAGGCTATTGGCCGCTCTTCGCCGTCATCTCCTTTCTGAGTTAGAACTGCTGCATAACTTTCGGGCTCTCCCACTGCATAAAGGATGAAATCCTTAGAGTAATCCGGGTTTATCAGCACAGGCGCCTGGGCAATCCTTGCCTTAATCTCCTCAAAGGCTTTCTTCCTCTCCTCAGTCCAGACAAACTCGGCATCCTTCTTTAGGAGTTCGGCCATTGGCTTGATTACTTGGGCAAAATCCGGCACGAACTTCCTTACAAAGTTGATCTGTCCAAAGAAGGACTGCAACCCTTTCTTGTTCACTGGGATTGGCAACCGGAGAAGAGCCTCTGCTCTGTCGGGGTCAACTGCAAGGCCCTTTTCTGAAATGACGTGGCCTAGGAGCTTCCCCTCCTTCACTGCAAAGACCGACTTCTTAGGATTAATAGATATGCCGAATTCACGGCACCTTTCAAACACTTGTCGTAGGTGAGAGGAGTGTTCTTCTCTTCTGTGTGAAAACACAGTCATGTCATCCAAATAGATGACGATGATTTTATTCAATAGCTCACGGAATGCTAGGTCCATGGCTCTCTGGAATGTAGCCCCCGCATTGGAGAGGCCAAAGGGCATGCGCTGATAGGCGAACGTCCCCCATTTGGTGGTGAATGTCGTCTTGTGCTGATCCTCGTCCTTCACCCATATCTGATTATAGCCAGAGAAGCCATCCAGGAGAGAGAATCGCTGAGCTCCTGCGACCACATGGAGAATTTGATCAATCTGTGGGAGCGGATAGTGGTCCTTCAGCGAGGCCTGGTTTAGATTACGAAAATCAACACAGAGGCGAATGTCCCCGTTCTTCTTCCTGACGGGAACCAGATTTGCAACCCAAGAAGAATGCTTGATGGGATAGATGATTTTCGCTTCCAGCATCTTCAAGAGTTCGGCTCTCATCAGAACCTCGATCTTCGGGTTGACTGGCCTCTGTTTCTGTCTACAGGGCTTAACCCCGTCTTCCAGTTCTATGGTGTGTTGGATAATCTCTCTGTCATACCCTTTCAAGTCTTGATAACACCAAGCAACAATGTCAGGATATTCTCTGCACAAGGCCCGAATCTGCTCCAATTCTTCCGGGGTACAGTCGGTACCAACTTTGATCACTTTTCCGGGCTCGAGCTCCAGGTCCATGTATTGCTTGGCGTCCACCTTGATTCGGTGAGATATGGCTCTATCGTTCTGATCAAAGAGACTCTCCAAAGTAATCAGTCCTTTTGGGACATGATTATTCTTTAACTGTATTAACCCCTCATACTGCTCGTCATCAGGGTCTCTACCTTCAATAGTGCTAGCTTCATGAATCAAAAAATTGACGATCTGCTCGTCACAATCGAACACCTGCCAGTGGGTGTCCTTATCAGGCACAGAAGGCCTGTAGATAGTTCTTACCGCCTTTGGCTTTTGCATCATGTCATCAGCCGGGGAGTATCTGGCTCCAATAGACGCTAAGATATCGGCATGTCTGTTTTTCTCTCGGGGGATGGATTGAACATTAAGGGCCTCAAATGACTCCAACAAATCCCAGACCCGATTGCGGTAGGCTTTGAGATAGTGCTTCTTTGCGGTGCATTTGTCAGTAATCTGCTTGCACACTAGCTCTGAATCTCCAAAGATTTGCAGCTGCTTGATCCCCAACCTTTCTGCCTTTTTCAACCCTAAGCACAGGGCTTCGTACTCTGCCGCATTGTTAGTGCAACTCCAGGCCAGCCTGTAGCAATAATCTTTCTCTTCTCCCGAAGGTGAAACTAGGAGTACCCCTGCCCCGACGCCGTTCTTGCATCTGGCGCCATCAAAGTACAGCTTCCATAGCTCATTTGGGGCAGGGCCTATGTCTTCTTTTGTTGTTTCCTTCGGCTTTTCAGGCTGCGCAATAGTGTAGCAGCCCATGTCTGATTCGATCATTGCGTTGAAGTCAAGCAGGGAGAATTCATCCTCCGCTTGCAATTGCTCTATGGCCTCTTCCACCAGGTCCACTTCTTCTAACTCTTCTGTCATCAGGTGAACCGACTCATCCTGCTGCCATTCTTCTGGTATCCTCCCAACAAGAAAGGTGGAGGGTTTTTCATTGTAGATCTTCACTTTTCTCCCTTTGAAAGGGACCTCCATATGAGAGTAGTCAAGGGACAGGTATCCGCCCAGCTTGGCGGTGAATTCCCTCGAGAGGCACATGCCGAAATAGGGCTCCAGGTCAACGACCACAACTTCTTGAATCACCACGATCTCAGGCGCCTTGTGCAGCTGGATAGGGATATCCTTGATGACGCCTACTGTTTTCACAGGAGTGCCATCTAATTGCAAAACACCTTGGCTGCTTCGCGTGTACTCCATGCCGATCTCCTCGCAGACTGCCCTCGGCATGACGGTGGTTGATGCGCCGGAATCAATCATGCAGTTATGCACCACGCATCCTTCCATCCGTAGAGACAAGTAAAACGGCGGTGGTCTGTTTTTTCCCGTGATTGAAGTAGTCAAGGGCTGAGCTAACACGGGTTGTGATGGCTTTCCTCCTTTGACAGATTTTAGAGATTCTTGCAACAGATCCACCTGCCCAGGGAGCTGGAGGGCATCATACATGCTTATCTTGGTCGGGGTCCTCTTGAGCTCATCAACAATGTTGTAGGCCGAAGTAGAGGCCCTTCTATTTCTTTCGCCGGTTCATACTTGGTGCGGTATTGTTGCGTTGCCTCAACCCTTTGCCGCTTTGTCAATGACGGGTACTTGAGCTTTTCTCGCGCCTGCTCCTTGGTTTCAGCCGGAGGTTGAGTCGTTGGAGCTTTTGCTGGTGGTGGCTTCTCTTTTGCCGACGGAGGGAAAGGAACCTTGTCAGGAGCTTTCGCGGCAGGCTGCTCCTTTTCTCGTCTGGTATACACCTTCAAAGGCTGCATCTGGGCCGCGTCCACTTCGATCGGCTTCTTACCACCCTTGGTCAGAATGGACACTGGCTCCTCCTCTGAGACCGCAAAATTGCGCTCTTCTTCCCGAATCATGTTGATTTGATCACCCGGGGCACTGTTTGCTAGAGTTTGGACATAATGCTGATGGAGCATGCAGCTGTCTTCCCCGTGAGGATCATTGCACGTGGAGCACCAGTGCAGGTAATCTGAAGTGCTCGGCTCTTCATTGATAGCAGCATTCCTCGCTGGAGGCCTGTTGGCTTGAGGTACTTGGTCTCTTGTCAGCGTCGGAGGAGGATATGGTCTCCTTGGGATGAATTCTTGCTGAGCCTGCTTCTTCTTCATAACAACCATGTCATTGGACAGCGTTCGGCAGACAGAAGTAAGCGACTCTACTTGTTGCAGAATCTTGGACTGCACATCAACAACTTGTGGTGCTGATTGGGCTGGCGGAGGTAGTGCCGCAAGTGGTGGGGCTGATGGCAATGCCGGGTATTGTGGAGGAGATGGAAGTGCGGGAAACTGCGGAAGTGATGGAGGCTGTGGTGCTTGTGGCACCGGAAAATGCACTTGAGGAGCAGAGAATTGGGTGACCACCGACGCGGGATTCCATGATGAATTCTGGTGTGTGGAAGACGTAGCCAGTGGTTGGGCAGATGCACTAGGATACTGAGATTGCGGGAAATCAGGGCAAATTGGCATCGGCATCCTAGGTGGGAGTCTACCAATGGCAATCAAATCAAGCTCCGCCTTTTGAGCTAACTCGTACAACTCGGGGAAAGTGTTGATATGGGAAAACTTGATGATCATACTAATGTCCGAGTTGAATGCTCTGAGGTAATAATAGGCAGCTTGTCCGGCGGTCGGTCGCAGCTCAACGGGTACCCTATGCCAGGATCTCGCGAATCTGACATTAAAATCCGCTATCTCCTCTTGCGGATGCCGTTGAATGGTTGTAAACTGATGCAGCAAAGATGATGGATCCGCGGACTCATTGAATCCCTTCACCAGTTGCCCCGCCAACTGACGCCATCCAGTAATAGTGCCAACAGGCAAGGATCTATACCAATAGAGGAGCTTTCCGCGCAGGGACAGAGCCAACAGTCGGACCATAACACTCTCATCGGTAATGTTGTGGAGCGCGGCCAGGGCAACAATGTCTTGGATGTGCTCGTAGGTCGTCTTCCCAGTGCCATCGTATGTGGGTATAGCCTTCAAGGCGGCAGCTGGAACGGCAACTTGGCCAGCTAGATTGAGTGGTCCGGTAGAATTCCAGTCCGGAAATAGATCAGGAGCAACCGGCTGTGGATTCGGATTTGGATTTGGATTTGGCTGCGGATTTGGTGGAGGATTCGGTGGTACATTCGGATTCTGTGGAGGGTTCGCCATGTTCGCGTTCGGATTGTGCTGAGACTACGCAAGTCGGGTTGCACCGGAACGGCCTGATGGTCCGGAGAGTTCGGAGGATTCGGAGGGTAGCTGGTTGCAGTGCTATCCGAAGTTGGATCTTGCTCCTCAACTACGGCTTCTTGCGAAAATGCTTCGTCTTGGAAGAAGTTGGGCGTAACTAGCCTGGGGCGTTCTCCGAAAGCAGTGATATCAAGCTCGTAAAACTCAGGATCTTCCTCCGTGTTTCTAACTCTCCATCTTGTATGCATGAAGGACTTATAATCTTGGACCAGTCTTCGAGACTCGGAGTGTATTCAGGTTCAACAGAGTCGCCAGGTGTTCAGATTCGACAACATTGAAGCGAACACCGATACTTCAATACCGCTTATGCAGTGGAACACTTTTGGTCCCACCGTGCGTGAGAAACTGTTGGTTACGAATCTGCCATTTAGGAAAGGATTTTGATCTTTTGCGCCCTAGATTCGCCCAGCAGATTGAAAGGCCGGGAGGAAGAGATGCCTCCCGTGCCAATCTCCGGAGAAGGCCGGCTCCTATACTACACTACTATGGTTTTAAGATAAGAGAACAGGAAAGAGATTGTAAAATGCAGAAAGAAATGTAAATAGCATGTGGTTATGGTGGGAAAGAACAAGCAACACGATTACTAGCTAGTACCCAAACCAACAACAATCAAAACAAAACATGTAACAGAAACTAACACTGTTATTCCTTCCTATGTATCCTTCATTCGGTATTCCAGATTCACTTAATTGCCAATGCTTTAATCCAGAATGCAGAATTACAGCAATCAGAAAAATAAATGAATATAAGCAGAAATACTTGCAGAAGGCAGCATAAAAGAAAGAGACAAATGTCAGAGCCAAGGATGCTTTGTATTAGAAGCAAGTGTTTGTTTACAGCAGAGCTTTCTTAGCAATATGTTCCCCCCCTTTTACAATGAAAGTAGACTGCTATTTATAGCAGAAATTTCCCCCCAATTACAATGATGCACAGAACCCAAAGACTGCAAAAGCTGTCGAGATTTGACCTCTGCTGGCCGTGAGCGTACCTGCAACAAGATTCACCTGACTTTGGTACAGCTCCGGACAGATCTGGTGGTTGAGAAGGCGCGTCTGATTAATGCGGTAGGTGTAGTACAATTTGGTGTTGAATAACTGTTGTTAATGCTCACCTACCCTGTACTTTGAAGTGCGCCTTCGGTTCCGTCCTGACAGGCTCAAATCCCGAAATCCGTGCGTGGTCTGCCTGAGTCTGAGGTTCGCTGAGATGGAGGGGGGTTTGACCAGAGTCGCTCGATAAAACAGCGACCCCGGGAGTCGCTCCAGAATGGAGCGAACCCGGGACGCACTTTGCCTTAGAGAAATTTGCAACTTGGTCCTGTTGGTTACGAATCTGCCATGAGGAAAGGATTTTGGGTTAATGCGCCCAGATTCGCCCACCAGCATGAAAGGCCGGAAGGAAGAGATGCCTTCCGAGCCAATCTCCGGAGAAGGCCGGCTCCTTTTTGGGGGGTTTATGTTCAAGCTAAGAGTACAGGAAAGAAATAAATGAACGAAAAGGAATTTACAAATATACTTGAAGTTGGTGGGGGGGAACTAACAGTACGGGAACACACCAATCACCAATACTTACTGCATTACAAATATAAAGCACGACTGAGAACTGCAAAATCTAACGTATACTTCCGATACCTAAGTAGTGTACGCACGGCTACCACATCTATTCTATGTATCCTTTTAATTCATGAAGTACAGAGGGTGCTTTAAACAAGCAATGCTAGAGGCACCTGATCATCAAATGCTGAAATGAATCAACGAGCCATGACACAGGTTAGCCTAAGGCATGAATATAAAGAAAGGCAGCATAAAAAACAGAAGCAGCAGAACAGAACCAGGCATACAAATTATATTTATAAGCAGAAGCACGGTTACAATGGGCACAGTGGTTCCCTAACAGACATTCCCCTTCCACCCTTTACAATGAATTCATGGTGGGCTTTTATAGCCCGAGTCCCTCCCGTTACATTAATGGGCACAAGGTCCCAGTCAAACATAAGCTGACAAAAGCGGCGAAAGAGCTGCAAATGCTGACCTTTTGTCGGACCGGACTGTACCCGCAGCATGGTCTTCCTGGAAGCTGGACAGCTACATGGCGGTGTGTTGGGCAGAATCTCCCTCTGGCAGTGATGCGGGTAGCTGGAGCAGGTAAAACCTCAGATCAGCTTTAAATGAGGCTACTGGCGCAGGCAATGCAGCCCATGCTTGTCCTTTTGCTCGGCACGTTTCGGCTCTAATCCCGAAGCTGGACACTTGTCAGATGATGGATGATGCTGTGTGACACGTGTCTGCCTTGGAGGGCAGTCTGTCCATCTTCGCTTGGGATCAGAGCGTCTCGGGTTGCGTGGGCAGAAAACAGTGCAGTCGGGAAGGCCTTCATGCCTTGGTCAAATTCTGGGTTTGTTCCCCTACTGCGCACCTGTCAAGGGCGCACTCCGACTTTACTGCGAAGTCGGACTGCGCACAGGCGAATGATGTCTGCCGCCGTACGGACTTTGCTCCGGCACTTTGTCATTTTCTGTCAGCCTGCCAGTTGCAAGGTGCGCCCAGAAAGTGGGGCGAAGTCAGACTTCGCACCAAAACTGGGCGAAGTGCGAACTTCGCACCGACACTTAGCCATTTTTCAGGTAACTTGCTGGAAAGTTGAAAAATCAACTGGGGGACTCCAAGAAAGGGGGAAAGAAAGAGAATGCGGGAAAGAAAAGGAAAGGGAGAGAAGAAGGAAGGAAAATAGAGGAAGAGGGAAAAGAAGAGCAGCACTGTTACAACACTGAAGACATTGCACCCCGTGCAAAATGTGACAACAGGTCCTTTTATGCTTGCAGTCGTTGAATGGGGGGGCGACGAAAGTCGCTGGTAGATGGCAGCGACGATGGGAGTCGCTCGAAAAATGAGCGACCGGCGTCGACATTCTCCTTTGTGCCTTAGAGAAAATCCTTGAGACACCCGCCCGCGACGAAATGCTGCAGCGATGCCGGGAATCGCTCCAAAACGGAGCGACCGGCGTCGACTCTCCAGATCCACACTTAGAACTTTTTAAGAACCTTTTGCCCGCGGTCGCTAGAAAGAGCAGCGATGACGGGGGTCGCTCCAAAAATGGAGCGACCGGCATCAACATTTGAACAACGTAGTTTCTGGAGATCACTGGAAACCTGGGCGACGACGGCAGTTGCTTTGGCGGAGTTGAGCGACGACGGGAGTCGCTCCAAAATGGAGCGACCGGCGTCGCCTCACCACTTAGACAATTTTTTCATTATTTTCCACCCGTTGACCACGGTCGCAGAGTGATGATGAGCATCGCTTGGAAAACAAAGCGACCACGGCCGTCGCTTGGAAAGGGAGCAACCGACGTTGGTCGCCACCAAACGAAGCGACCAACGTCGACTTTCCACACTTAGAAAACATTTAGATTTTCCCCCCCCGTCGCGGTTCGCTGGAAACTGCAGCGACGACGGCCGTCGCTGGAAAGAAGGGGCAACGGCGGGGTTCGCTCCAAAGTTGAGCGACCGACGTCAACTTGCTTATGCCTTAGGATTTTTCAATTTTTTCACTTGTTGCCGATGGTCGTTGAAGAGAGGCGCAGGGCTGGAAATCGCTGAAAAGAGGGAGCGACTCCCGGAATCGCTCCAAAAGTGAGCGACCAAGGGAGTGCCCCTAACTTAGAAAAATTTGGGCTTTTCCCAAACCCTGCAGAACCTGCTGAACACTTGGAAAATAAAACTGAAAACTGAAAACATGAAATCTGCCTGGACAAAGCTGGAAAGGAAGGAGGAAGGAAGAATCTGATCCGAAAAGTTGCAGCAGTGATTTTTCAAAATTTCTACCCCTTAGCAAAATGTGGCAACAGTGGTTAAAAACATGGACTTTCAAGGAGGAGACCCCGGTTTAAATCCTGCCAAAGATGTATGCATAATTGCCAAATACCACTATGTGGTTTGTTGAAATACCAACGTAACAGGGTCATCATGTAATAAGGGCGGGACCTGTTTCAATCTCATATAACCAATTTAAAAAAGTAAAAAAAAAATTACCTGATATGTGTCTGGCAAAGTCTAAATGAATGTAGGGACTGAGAGATTCTATGTCTCAATTAGAATCTAAATATCTGGGCCTGGCTTTGTCGAGCAACACATAATAGAGAATTTGATCTCAGAATTGTCTTCTGGTATTTTTCAATCTTCCAAATAATATTCAAAAACAATTAATTATCTAGGAACATGGCAGCTACAAACATCGGTCACAGCTCTACTGTGGAATAAAACATAGATTTTTGGTTTATGTATGCTCTTCAATGCCAAAACTCTTGATACTTTGAAAGGAGGACATTTTTTCCTCTCCCCATCCACTGCCCCTCGAAATGGAGCTGTTACACATGTGGGACACCTTGTCATCAGGGACACTCAATGGCCTGTCCTAGTGTCCCATCGGCAATCCAGCAATACCCACACATTCTCAGGACTCGTAGGTATCCCACGTACACCATCCTGGACAGCCCACATTTTGAGGATTCCGCCTGAGGACTCGGACATCCCAACGATAAACCCTAGTCTGACAGAAAAAAGCGGGATGACAGGGAGATGTCTTGTCTCCCTTCCACAGTCCCCAAAATGCTGGGGATGGCAAAAAGAAGGTCCAGGGTTTGGGATGCTTCGCTTTGAAACATAGCTCAAAAATTATTTTTTAAAATTGTATGTTCCTTTAATCTCACGTCATGGATACATCTCGAGAAATGCCCAGGCCATATCCGGATGTATTAGAAATTAACCATATATCAGCATGTATTCAGATACGTCACAATATGTATCTTTGTGTTTGGATATGTTCAGATATATTATCGAAGAAGTATCGTATCTGTACCCATATCAGATAAGTGGATATGAATTTCAAGCATGAGTGCCAAATATGGTAACTATAGAAAATTCAAAACAATGATAATCAGTAGAATCATAGGATACTGGGAACACTGAGTGAGTAAATATTTTCTTTCAACACTTCAGATCCAATTATGGAACCCATGCATAGAGATAAAGAAAGAATCACCAGAAGAAGCAGAGGAGGACATCATAAGAACAATCAAAAAGGATCACATAATCCAAAGTCTAAAGATGTTAAGATTACTCAAGACAAGTTTGCAACCATTTTTAAGCTTCAATCACTTGTGAACATCGGTCAGACCAGAGCATGCAAGGGACAAATGAGGTATTGCAGTGATTTCATCGGGGATTTTATTAAATCGATATTTTGCTAGATGATTTATCAAAGATAAATTTGCTTTTAAGTGACACCAATGCAACTGATACATGCATTACAACTCCTGTTGATCAGGGAAAAGGTTTCATGTACATGTAGACATTTTAATTTTTACAAGTGGGTGTGTGTTTGGACTCCTAACCCAATTTATTTTCTGAACTGGAAGCTGAACCAAGCAGATAGAAATTATTGCAAAAATAAATCAATATTTTGCTAGATGATTTATCAAAGATAAATTTGCTTTTAAGTGACACCAATGCAACTGACACATCCATTACAACTCCTGTTGATCAGGGAAAAGGTTTCATATACATATAGACATTTTAATTTTTGTAATTGGGTGTGTGTTTGGACTCCTAACCCAATTTATTTTCTGAACTGGAAGCTGAACCAAGCAGATAGAACCATCAAGCTACAGGAGAGGTGTATGTCATCGGACAACTCAGATGCTACCTTTTCATCAACTTTGTCGTGTTTTGTGTCAAACATCAAAAAACAATTTGGTGCACAAAAACAAACATAGTTACTACGTTCGTCTGAACCAGGCCCAAGTTCAGTCCAGTTAAGACTTTTGGGCCAACTGAACCAGTCTGGTTCAGTTCGGTCATTTCTTGTTTTTATTTTTACTTATAAATTTATAATTTCACATTAAAAAATTGCGAGTTTTTTTCAATTTTATGCAAAAGAGTTGCAAATTTGTGGCATGTATCCCTGATGTTGAATATTTTGTGGCACATGCGCGTGCACACACATGCACAATTTGTGTTTTCCTGAACCAAGCCAAACTTCTTTCAGAATCCCAAACTTTTGAACTATTTTTGCCCTCCATCCAGAACAAACTTTCCAAACATGGTAACTATGAGAACAAATAAGTAGGTAATAGATGTTTATACATGAATTTAATTTCCAGGTGAAAATCAAAATGACGAGCTTGCACTTTGCTAGAAAATATAAACTAGGCAAACAGGAAGAACCACCAAGTTCAGTTCAAGATGACTTTTTGGAGGGAAAGTTTTCGATAGTTTAAATTGTTGTAGAGCAGCAAGAAACTGCAGATTATTTGTCCACAGTAGTAGTACAGGCAGAGGTGCCACTGAAGAAGAAAAGATTCATGATACAGAAGGCTAAACCCTTTCAACTTTTCAGGTGATTATCTTATAAGATGTGGTCAAAGTTTGTCTTAAGAGAATGTGCTATGATTACAGAAGGTCCATGGATATAAAGAAAAGCTCATAAAGAGGTAGCTAGTGAACATCTGGGACATGATGACATAGATCAGAAAGTGTTCTTGATAGGTTTATAGTTGCCCATTTGTTCAAAGATGTTACGAATATTTATGTTCAATACAAGGAAATGGAAAATCTTTTCAAGAAGAATTTCATGCCCTTGAAATTCTTAATTCTCTTAATTTCCACCAATTCCAAAAGTAGGCCAATGTGACTCATCAAAAACGGTTGTTACAAGGCAAAACGGCAACCAAAAAATTCTATAAAAATCATCTAAACAGGAACTAAACTACACTAAAGTGGTACAACTGAATGGCATTCCACTATAGCCTCAAGGTTTAGACCCAAAAATAGGCAGACGTTAACAGGCTAAAAGTATTCATGAAGATAAGAGACACCCAGTAGTCAAGGTAAAGAGAAATAGAAAAAACCTTGAGTGGATCCAAGCACCAATGCTAATATATTGTCGGATGTAAAGTAGATACAGAGTCATCGTCCTCACCATCCACCCCAAAAAAGGAGAACACGGGATCTAATGATGCTTCCTGGAGATTGGCTATGACAAAGGGGGGCTGGTTGAGTAATCCTGGAAGCACATTGAGTTCAACTCCTTAGGACTTCATTGGCATCAGTGGCCGAGAAACCAATATAAAAGAATCTATAATTAGGTAAGTTGTCTATCTGCGACTCTTAGGTACAAGAGAGGTGGCCGAAACCTGTGCCAAAGAACTGCAATCTTGTCCCATTGCATGCAAGAAGAAGAAAGCATCAAAGCCTTAGTAGCCACTCTCATATGCAGACAAGGGCATAGAGACTTACCATTAACATTATGGACAGTTGTTCCTTCAGATGAATGCTTGTTACTCTAAGCAATAGAGATAGAGTGAAAGAATAATATGATTAGTAAAGTGGAAGTCAATCTCCCCTCTAATACCTAAAGCCAAAGGATGATAGCTTCTTGAAGGTACTAAGCCAAGCATTTCTGGTTGAGATAGCTGAAAGAAGTCACATGCAATCCGCTCAAGTCTCCATACAAGCAATAGTCCCCATCATGGATCTCGTAATAAACAAAACACCTAAAGATGAAATGATCTTCAGTCTACACCTCGCAAAGAGAGCAAAGACGACATACATTATCCTCTTGACGAATATGGTGGTTTATCTTCACTTGTAATTGATGTAAACAAACTTTGAGCCCCCCAAGAGGAATCCTAAGGACGTGTATCCAATGTCACTGTGTAGTGTGTACAATCAAGACAAGTGCTATGTCATCCTCAATCTTCATGAAATGTCCAATATAGAAGGCCGCATAGGACTAAAAGGCAGAGTTGTAACAACCCAAGTGATTTGAATATATTGTCGATAAACCTCATCTATGAGTGCTTGATTAATCACCCTCTTAACACAAAGAAGACATGAAGATGCATTGAAAGAGCATTTGAATTGAGGTAATCAATATACAAAGATGCCAATTGATTGAAGAAGAGAATAACTTCTGACTAATAGCCATGATGATGACCAGAAGTGCTCCTAGGGGAAATCTGTTATGAAGAGCACAGTTCCAAATATGCATCTCTCTCTTGACCTCATCTGCGGCCACTCATGGATCTATGGCGATGAAGCTGAAAAATGATTCTGAAGATGCTCTCAAGGCTAAGAAGATGAGTGTTCTTTTACATCAAATAATCGTAAATTGCTAAAATGAAACAGCCTGGACCCTCTTAATGCCAGCCCAATAAGAACACCCTAGGCTTGAGCCCCAAATCTTAAATCCATAAAGGATTGTGGTTTGACAATGCAATAAAAGAGGTGGATCTTTATAGGTATGTCTTGGAAGTGCTGCTAGAACCATTGTCATTCTTAGACAGAAAGATAAATATCCCTTCCAATGTTGTGATTGTGAAGTTCACCAAAGATGAAGGGAAGGAGCCGTAAACTGAATACCCAAGTATGTGTATGCATTGATGATCTCAATTGGCTCACTTTGTAGGAGAACTGAAACTTAGAAAGGGTACTCTTTGATGAGTTGAAGATCATCTTGGTCTTGCCAAGGTTGACTGCCAGTTGTTTTAAGTCACAAAAGCAAGAAAAAGCATCCAACTGTCTTTGCAAGACCTCAAGACTATAGACAGAAGAGCACATAATATAATCAAATCCAATTAATTATCTTGAATCTAATTACAAACGTAACTCAAATATGTCTTTATACAATAAAAACAAATTAATATTTAGATATATTACATGTATTTTATAAAAATATAATATATTAATTTTTAGTAGTTTTTCAAACTGAAATACTTTTTGAAAAAAAATAAAACCTCCAAACCCTTTTTGCCTTTCAAACATGTTGGACCAAACCAAACATACTAACTATGTGGAAGGATGAATCCTAAATATGCTAAAAGTAATCAAGCAGTGACAGAACCAACACCCATAGAGAAGAATGTAAAGGTGAATTGGAAAAAAATTAAAATTAAAATTTCAGAATGCCACTTCCATATTCAAACTTTTGAATACCAGCAAAGGTTGAAAATTTTGATTAAACAAGGATATTCATAGCCAAACCACTTCCAGGGCATCCCACAATCGTAAGTTCACTGTTTGGGCCTTTTAAAGGTTAGAGGCAAACACTTAAAAAAGGGAGGACTAATGTTTCCATATGTTATGCTGGACACTCTGTACATAATGCTTTTATATACCACAAGATTGAACAAGTTTTATAAGTATCAGTGTATATTATTGTCAACTCTACTGTACATTTGTCACAGTTTGGGGCATTTTCTTCCCAAACCATACCTGTATCTTTGAGAAACACATGTACCCAACTTGAATCTGCACATCCCCAGCTTTCTACATACATATGCTTTTGACTTCACAACTGTCATAAGATTTAAACATTGAAGAGGATGTTCTATTTGCAAGCTCAAGCTGCAGAAGAAAGATAGGCCCCAATCCACTAAGAAAGATGAAGCAGTCTCAGATTTAGAAAAGATGTCATATAACTAAAATTAAACCTACTCATTTTTAAAGGAATTGTGTCAAGGTTCATCATGAACAGCTGACAAGAGAAGTCAAGCAAATTGTTTAATACAACATAATAATGAATCACAAACAAAGTACCATAAGGAATCTCCAGCACAAATTATGTAATTAGCAACTAAATTGCTGCCTCCATCCAAACTTAATCCCATCAATCACAGTTAGATACTGAATATATACTTGTAAAGATTGTAAAAACAATGAATGCTGAAAAGATTTATATATGGATACTTGCATACCTCCAGAGCTTCAAGATATTCCACAAGATCATCCTCAAAAGGTGATGTTTTCCTCAGATCTTTTTGCTCTTTCACAGGGAAGTCTTGCATCCACAAACCTTGAGTCTTGTTGTTCCAATCAACATATATTAAATTTGCAGTGTGAACAACTACTCGAATGCCCCGGGAGTACACCAGAAGCATAGCTTTGGAATGATGTGTCCCATAAGAAAGTCGCAATGGTGGCTTGTACAACAACCAGTTTGGAGGCTTTTCCTTTTGAATGAAAGGAAAATTTTAGAAGATAAAACTGATTAGAAGATACTTCAAAGAAAATACATAACAACGAAAAGCACCCAATTATCAAATGACCATATGTTATAACAGTTGATAACATACCTTCAAATATTCCAACGTGCCACCACTTTCCCCATGTATTAGCAAAACACGAGGAATTCTCCTTAGAATTGGACAAGCTGTTGCACATAAAATTCAAATAAAACAACAAAATAAGTTAGGATACTTTAGGGCCTAGATGGCATCTGTTATATTAAAGAAAGAAATTATGAAGAAAGACTCAATTCAACACAACATGAGCTTCAGGTTAAACTTCCTCCTTATTACCATGCGAAAGCGTGAATATGGGCACAACACAATCATAATTCTCATACAATTTTCTTTGAAAACCCTTAGCATAATGAGCAAGGAGAACGACACCAATGGCAAAGGGCAACATGGAAATCAAAACATGGTGTAGAAGACAACCAATCTATCCATGAGTATGAGGTTAAAAGAAGTCATCAAGTTCATCAATGTATGTATGCCAAAGACAAGCAACAAAAGAGAACATCTTTGGTTAACCCCGTAAGTACTCCTGACCTCATCTAACAACACATAAGCTGCTCGAGGTCAACCAACCATTGTCTCAACAAGCCTCATTATAGTCCTGATAAGATCTTAGATATGCTCATATCCCATGATGCCTGAAATAGCAAGTGGCAAAGCACTATATCAAAAACTTTTCAAAAGTCAATAAACCAATAAAAGGCATTGGAGGGCCCTAACTTAAACGTCATCAGTGATAGCATGGACAGTTCAGATACGGTCCTCGGTCTGAAAACCTCTCCAAAAACAAGCCTCTCCTCTAGCTCTAGAGCCATCACTCTCAAGTTGTTCAAAGAGCTCCATGTCGAGTGATGTGTCATACAACTCAACCAATATATACAGTCATAACAGTCCTGTAATTGTTCCAATTGGAAAATCTCCAACTTGATTAATGGGGTGAAAATATGTTGAGACCAAGAGGAGGGAAAGCTATGGCAAATGACCATCTTCAATAGTAGTGCAATTGAGTAAACTAGTGACTCCACTCCGTATTTAAGAATTAACATTAATGCTCTCAACAAAATTTAATCCTATACGAATTCATGAAAGTTCTCCTGAAAAATTGCTAAACAATGATTTGACCAAACATGAAAAACGATGATTTTGTCCTTGCAAAAATACTGCTAAACGAGCTTTCATGTTTTTGATACTTTGAAGATATTTTTGCAGTATATTTGCTTTTAAAATTCTCAAAAAAAGTGTTATGACAGCCATGGGTTTGCTTCCATTTGGGATTAGGAGTTATGAAAGATATTCTGGCAGTATATTATAGTTAAACAAGGATGTCCTCTTTCTTTTACTCTTTGGCATCTACATAGATGAGCTTGGTGATTTTATTCAGCAAAACACATGTTGATGCTGGTTACTTTCTACATCATGTCTTGATATCCATTAGATGGTAAGGAGTACCTAAAGAACTGTATTAATAGTGAATGCTAACTAATGCTAAATGTCTTAAATAGAAGTCTCTTAAATGTCTTAAATAGTTGTTAAATAGTCTATGAAAGAACTCTCGACCTTAGTCTTTCGAAAGCCAGAGGGACCCTCTAGACCCTCTAGAAGTAGAGATAATACGTATATAAGAGGAAATCCCTCCCTGCCCTCTATTTTAAATATAAAGGGGCAAGCTCTCTCTCAAAACAAAAAGGGTGAGGCCAGTAGTTAACTCGACCTTTAGGAGGGATCCCTTGATATCTGTGGATTGGATATAGCAAAATCTCTCGTAGCTGGAAAAAACCCTCTCTCTCTGCTGGTCTTAAATGTCTCTAAAGGGGTGGTCTTTCTTAAAGAGTAAGCTCTCTATCTGAAATCTCTTCTCTATTTGGAATATCTCCTCTTTCTTAATAAATATCTCCTCTATTTGGAATGCTACATCTCAAATAGATTGACTCAAATGGAAGGAATGGAAGACGATTTTGTAATAAGATCGTTTTATGGTGTTCCAATCCTTAATGAGATAGAAGGCTTTCCTTGTTCTGAGGCTTTCTCTCGTTCTGAAAGTATCTCCCTCTTTCTACGTTTTTGGACATGGGGTTTGCCTGACCCGAATGTCTTTAAAGGGCTAGAAAGTATTCTCTGAATGGTCTTGGAGGTGGGGCAGATAGTCTTCAAGATCATTTGAATCATGTATCAAGATTGTCTTCTTGATCGTTTTGATGGATATATTTCTTGTTGTAAAAGATGCAGTTCTTCTTGCTCATATTCCTGGTAACTAGCAAAGACAATTGAATGCTTTTGCTCACTGTTGTGGCTTGAAAGGTCTATCAGTCAACCTTAGCAAGACTAGGGTGATGATCTTCAACACATCTAAAAACACCCTTTCTAAGTTTCACTTCTCCTATAAGGGCAAGTCCATTGATATTACCACTAACATATACTTAGGGATTCAATTTATAGGCCATTCCCTTAATCTTCAACCATCTTAACAATCATGGCTTTGCAAGGAATACACATCTCTCTCAGTCTTACAATACCAATGTTTTCAATATCACTTTTAAAACATACCTACAAAGATATGCCTCTTTGATTGCATTATTGAACCCATAGTCCTTTATGGATCTAACATTTGGGACCCAAGTCTGGAGTGTGCTGATTGGACTCACATTGAGAGGGTTCAAACTATTTTTGGTTTAGAGATTCTATCCAATGTAAAAGAACAATTCCACAATGTGTTGTTCAAGATGAGTTTGGTACTTATCCTCTTTGCCTTGAGAACATATTTAGAATTATTTTTCAGCTTCATCACCTTAGTTCCATGGGTAACCACACTCCGGTCAAGAGAGATACCCATATTTGGCACTCCACTCCTTAGAATGGATTTCCGCCTAGGAGCACTATCGATCGTCATTGTGGGTGGTACTTGGAAGTTATTTCTCTTCTTCAGTCAAATGGCATGCCATAAATCCATTACCTCCATTCAACTACTCTTTAAATGCTCCTTGATTTCCTCCTAATAAGAAGGTGATTAATCAAGCAATCAGAGATGATGTTTATCAACAATATATTCAGATCACTTGGGTCACTCCATCTCAACCTCTTGGTCGTAAGTTGGCCTTCTACAATGAACATTTCATGACGATTGAGGGGAAATTAGACACACACCCTCAAAATTCCTCTCCATCAATTCAAAGCTTGCTCACATCAGATCGAGTGGAGACAAACCATAATATTTGTTGAGAGGATAGGGTATGTTGCCTTTGCTCCTCTCGAAGACGTGCATTGCTTGTCAATTTTTCCTGCTATCCTCAACAGAGATGCTTGGCTCTTTACCTTAAAGAATCTACGTTGACAAGTTTTGTCACATTGCTTCTGAAGGGGTAGTGAAATTTGATTATGTTGATTTTCTTGATATAGTTTTCCTTATTTTTGTTGATAGTAGTGTTGCAGCAATTTTGGCTGTCATTTTTTGGATCCCCCTTGTAAATAACTGAATTTAAAAGAGCTTCGCCCATAATATAGCAAGAAAAGGGAGCTTCGCAAACAACAGGCAGAAAAAAACATAGGTGCTAAGGCACAGAAAGAGCTTCGCAAGCGAAGCTCCCACAAGACTAGCTTCGGGCCGAAGTTTTGCGAAGCATACAATGTAAAAGCAAAATGCCAAAACAAATTCTTAAGTGTGGAAAAACACTTCGCAGAAATGCTAGCGAAGCACCTGCTTCGGCTGTCCCTTTTGGCGAACCACTCCTCAGGAAAATCTACTTCGCTCAAAATCTTCCCGAAGCACCTGCTTCGGGCGACTCAAGTGCGAAGCTTCCCCCTCCGAAGGCTGGTTGTCCCTGAAAATTTTCTAAGGCATGGAGGAGCTTCGCTTGAATTTTCCCCGAAAGGCTGTTTTTGCAACGGTTCGCGGCGAAGCAATTTTGAAGGTCCACTTCGGCTGAATTTTGTGCGAAGCTCCCTCAGTAGAAGCCTAACTGTATGCCCAAAATTTTCTAAGGCAAAATTCTACTTCGCTTGAATTTTCCCCGAACGGCCACTTTGAAAGAAGGTTCGCAGCGAAGCTGTTTCTGGATGTCCCTTCGCTGCGAAGCACCAATACAAAGAGGTCTATCCCACTTCGGCTCTCATCCATGGCGAAGCAGCTCCCCGAACTAAAATTCAGCGAAGTTCTCCAGGGCACACATCCCAAGACTGGGTATTTCTTCGAGGCAATTGAGTGGTTCATTAATGCATCTTTACTTGCCCGAAAGACCCGGGACTCATTTTCAGCAATGGAAAAGGAAAGGTCAGCCGCAGGAGGAAAACCCGATGGACCCGGCAGCCACTCGAGCATTGCGCCCAGAGATTGAGGACGAGTCAGGCGGCCCATTAATGAGAGTTTCCCCGGCTAAAGCGGTCGTAATTGCTAAATATAGGAACGGATGTGAGAACTCAGTCACGGGAGGAGCGAAGGCAGATTTTCCAGTTTTTCGAGGGCGTACTGCTAGGTTTTGTGCAATGATGGCTCAGAGGGCCGGGTCCTCTATAAAAACCCATGAATTGTAATGAAAAAGGGGGGAACTTTTGCTAGAAAGCTGCTGTAACTTGATTCCTGCAATTGATATTGAAGACTTTGGGCTCATTTCTCTCTTGTATGCTGCCTTCTGTGATTATTTCTGCTATTCTGTCTTTGATTGTATACTGTAATTCTGAATCCTGAATTTAGGTGTGTAATTAGGGACAGAACCCTGTAATTCTCCTGGAGGATACATAGGGGAGAAAATGCCATGTTAATGTTCTTGTATGCTGCCTGTGGATAGTGTTTCTGCTATATTTACATGTTTCCTGTTCGCTGTAATTCTGAAATCTGGATTTAGGCGTAGGGGAGTAAGTGAATCCTGGAACTCGTCCAGAGGATACATAGGAAAGTTAGCGTGGTGTTCATTTATGTGTTATCTTTTGTATTTATTGCTGCTACTTCAAGGTATTAGTTAGTGATCGTGTTGTTGGTTCTTCCCCTCATTAAATCAACCAACCGTGTTTCTTCCCTACTCTTTTATTTCTTTCCTGCACTCTTACTCTTTTTATCTCTTTCCTGCACTCTCATCTTTAAAGAATCAGTAGTTTAGTTAAGGAGCCGGCCTTTCTCCGGAGATTGGCACGGAGGGCATCTCTTCCCTCCGGCCTTTCAATGTTGGTCCAGGTCTAGGGCGCGTATACATACAAAATCCTTTCCTGTGGCAAATTTGTGACCAACAGTTTCTGGCACGCCCGGTGGGACCCGGTCCGTCTCACCTTATGAGTGGTAGTGAGAGCCGATGCTTATCTCATTACCAAACAGACTCTAGCATCTGGCGACTCTGCTTAACCTGGAAATCTCAAAGTCGTTGAGACCGATACCAAAGTATCCGTGCCTTCATGCAAACAAGATATCGAGTTAGGAATAGTGGAGAAGGAACTGAGTTTTTTGAACTCGACATTGATGCTTTCGGAGAGCACCCTAGGCTGATAACACCCGAACAGCTGTTACGGAGGGCGCCTTCGCAAGAAGCTGTATTTGATGAAGAGGGCCTGACTTCCGACAGCACAGCAGCTAGTCTTCCCCCTAATCCTCCTAACTCCCCCGATCATCCAAGCGCTTCCGCTTCAGTCAGTCACCTACAAGGGACTTCGGGAATCCCTATCTTTCCGACTCCAAGCGCAGGCATGGCACAACAGCAGCAGCTGCCGCCACAACAACAACAACCCAGGTCGTTCCCGGCATGGAACTCTTCCGGACCATTAAACCTGGCGGGACAAGGACAGGTTCCACCTGCTGCGATGAAGAAAATTCCTACCTTCGATGGCACGGGGAAGACCGCTCTGGAACACATTCAAGACATAGTTTCTCTGGCGGCAATACACAACATCACCGAAGGAGTGATGGTGAAGCTTCTGGTTCTATCCCTCCGAGGAAAACTCCTTTATTGGTATAGATCGCTTCCGCCTAGCACCATAACAAGTTGGGACCGGTTAGTTGGACAACTGATGAGAGGTTTCAACGAGTCTACTGACCCTTCCTCCCTCTTACATCAATTTACGATAATTCAGAGACACCCGCAGGAGGAAATTGCAGACTTCAATGTGAGGTTCGCTCGGACTTGGCAAAGAGTACCTATTGGACTTCGGCCAACCAGCGAGGCTGCAACATACTACTACCTTAGGGCCCTCAATCCAGATATCAGTGTGATGGTAAGGTATTCGAATGTGAATACTTTCCCTGAGCTCTATGAATTAGCCCAGAAAGCGGAAATGGACTTGATAGCCGTAGGAAAGCTTCCCCAAAGGATGTCGATGCCTATATTCCCGGAGTTTCCGCAGACACAATGCCTGAATGCAGCTACGTCGCAAGCCTCCATAACCCCTGTATATCCCCTCTCATCATGGAATCCTAACCCCGTTGTAACCCAAATCGTTACACCACAAGTGCATTTCCCCGCGTATTCAACGCCACAGCCTACCGTTCCTGCGTTACCAGCACCACCTCAATACCCCGCTTTGCCCCCAATACCTACGATGGCTCCATTGCCGCAGGCCCCCAAAGCTGAAGATATGCAGGCTAAAATATTACAGGAAGTTCAGTCTTTGAACTCTACTGTACAGACTTTGTCCAACGATATGATTATCATGAAGAAGAAACAAGCACAACAAGAATTTCTTCCAAGGAGGTCTTACCCGCCACCAGCGCTCACCAAAGATCAAGTGGTGCAGCCAGGAAGATCTTCGGCAAGAAATGTTGTGATCGACGAAGGAACAAGCACTTCTGACACCGTGCACTGGTGTTCTACATGCAATGACCCACATGAGGAAAACACCTGTATGTTGCATCAACATTTTGTGCAAACGCTGTCAGGAAACAACCCCAGCGGACAAGTCAACATGATAAGACAAACAGATCAGAACCCGGTCGTGGACGAAGAAGAGCAAGTTTCGATGCTTACTAGGGAGGGAAAAAGACCAATGGAAGTGGACGCAGCTCAAATGGCTCCCTTGAAGGTATATACCCGCCGCGAAAAAGAGCAGCAACCTGCTAAAGCCCCAGACAAAGCTTTACACCCAGCGCCAGCAAAAGAGAAGACCCAACAAGTCTCCACAGCCCCGCCTCAGGCTGAAACTAAAGAACAGGCAAGGGAAAAGCTTAAGTTCCCTTCGCTAACCAAGCGGCAAAGAGTTGAAGCCACGGAGCAATATCACACAAAGTACGAAGCTAAAAAAGGGCCCGAAGTGCATACCCCCATAAGGTATAATATCGTGGATGAGCTAAAAAAGACCCCTGCCAAAATTAGTTTATATGATGCTTTACAGCTACCAGGACAGGTAGACCTGTTGCAGGAGTCTTTGAAGTCCGCGAAAGCTGGGCAATCAATGCCGCCCGCCATAGTGCAAACTCTGTCTACGTCCATAACAGGAAAGAACAGACCTCCCCCGTTTTACTTGTCATTACAAATGGAAGGTCACATTGTCCATAACTGTATGATTGATTCAGGGGCAGCAACGACGGTCATGCCTAAAGCGGTCTGCGAAGAAATAGGGATGGAGTATACAAGAAGCAGCCATGGCGTACTCCAACTGGATGGCACTCCTGTAAAGACCGTCGGGGTAATCAAAGATATACCCATCCGACTACACAAAGTGCCCCAAATTGTGGTGATACAGGAAGTGGTAGTAGTAGATCTAGAACCCTATTTCAGCATGTGTCTTTCGAGGGAATTCACAGCGAAGCTAGGGGGATACCTGTCCATGGACTATTCACATTTGGAGGTCCCATTCAAAGGGAAGAAGGTCAAGATTTACAACGAGAAACCTTCCACGTTTCTCGTACAGAAAATGACTGAAGAAGAATGCAATGATCTCGTCCATGCGATAGCAGAAGAAATTGAACGAGTGGACTTAGTAGAGGAGTCCCTTGCACAACTAAGTTCTGAAGATGAATTTTCATTGACAGACTTTAATGCTATGATAGAAACAGAAATAGGGTGTTACACCATTGCAAAGCCAGAGAAACACATTAAGTCAGAAGATAAAGTACCTGCCCAAGGAGAATTATGGCAATTATTCTTTGATGGTGCCCGGTGCAAAAACGGAGCTGGGGCAGGGATCCTTCTAGTATCACCATCCGGAGAACAGAAAGAATATTGCTATAGATTAGTTTGGAGCTGCACCAACAATGCAGCAGAATATGAAGCCCTATGCCTAGGACTGAAAAAAGCGGAAAAGCTAGGCATAAAACACCTCAAAATTTTTGGAGATTCAGAACTGGTATGCAATCAGGTCACCAACAAGTGCATCTCAAAAAAGCATTATCTTAAAGCATACCGCAACAGAGTATGGGACTTGTTTGAACAGTTTGAGTCACTCAATCTGCAGTCCATCCCGCGAGAGAAGAATAGACACGCCGACGTCTTGGCCTCCATCGCGGCTAGATATTCTCCAGTTGACGACATGGTACACAAGCCTAAGGCCGTGAGGATGATTTATAGGCCCTCTGTGCCGGATAAGGACATGCATTGGCAAGTTTTCGACAATGATGAACAGATCATCAATTTCTTGGTCCAAGAAGCAGCCACTGTTGAAGAAAGGAGTATGAAGAGCGAGGAGTATGAAGGACTGGTCCAGTTAAAAAATAACCATGTTCCAAGAGGATTGATCACTCTAGAGAGCCTGTTCGATCAGAACGACAGAGTAGTTTCTCACAGAATCAAAGTCGACGCTAGGCAATATCAAGATCTAGAGCTTGAATCCAGGAAAGTGATAAAAGTTGGAACAGATTGTACCATGGTTGAGTTAGAACAAATCAGGTCTCTATGCAGGAAGTATCCAGATATAGTAGCCTGGTCTTACCAAGACCTAAAGGGCTATGACCGAAGGTTGGTTCAACACACCATCGAGCTACAAGAAGGGGTAAAACCTTTCAGACAGAGGCAAAGGCCGGTCAACCCAAAGATCGAAGCTCTGATGAAAGCTGAACTTCGAAAATGCTTGAAGCAAAGATCATCTATCCCATAAAGCATTCTTCTTGGGTAGCAAACTTAGTTCTGTCGAGGAAGAAAAATGGGGATATTCGGCTATGTGTGGACTTCCGCAACTTAAATCAGGCTTCACTCAAAGACCACTATCCCCTCCCGCAGATTGATCAAATCTTGCACTCAGTAGCTGGAGCCCAACGTTTCTCCCTACTCGATGGTTTTTCAGGATATAACCAGATTTGGGTTAGAAATGAAGACCAACACAAAACAACCTTTACTACTAAGTGGGGGACGTTCGCTTACAGCGGATGCCGTTTGGCCTTTCGAACGCAGGAGCTACCTTCCAGAGAGCTATGGACTTAGCATTTGGAGAACTGCTGAACAAGGTTATCGTCATCTATTTGGATGACATGACCGTCTTTTCCCGAAAAAGAGAGGACCATCCCTCGCACCTGCAGCAAATATTTGAAAAATGCCGAGAATTTGGCATCTCAATCAATCCTAAGAAGTCCATCTTTGCAGTGAATGAAGGAAGACTGCTGGGGCACCTTATATCGGAAAAGGGGCTCGCGATAGACCCTGACCGGGTTGAGGCTCTCCTAAAACTTCCATTACCAATGAATAAGAAGGGGCTGTAGTCCTTCTTCGGGCAAATTAATTTCGTGAGGAAGTTTGTACCAGACTTCGCCCAAATCATCAAGCCGATGTCCCAACTGTTGAAGAAAGATGCCGAATTTGTCTGGACTGATGAAAGAAGGGAAGCATTTGAAGAAATCAAGGCCCGAATCGCTCAGGCACCCGTCCTGACTAACCCTGACTACAGTAGGGATTTCATCCTATACGCTGTAGGAGAACCCGAAAGTTATGCCGCAGTCCTGACGCAAAAAGGAGAAGATGGCGAAGAGCGCCCCATTGCGTTTCTAAGCCAGGTGATACACCCCCACGAGGAGAAATACAACTTCATAGAAAGACAGGTGCACGCTGTCATGAAGTCCCTAAGGAAATTCAAACATTTCGTCTCCCAAAGTCGGGTTACAGTGTTCGTCATCCATCCTGATGTACGCAACTTCATTATCCAAGGAGAGTTGGGCAGCAAAAGGGCTGGTTGGGTCAACAAAATACAGGAATTTGACATTGAAATCAGACCCACAAAGTTGGTTCGCGGTCGCGCGCTATGCCAAGAGCTTGCGAAGAGCGTAGCAGCCGAAGTAACAGCTTGTCAGTGGGATGACTTAGCGGCAGAAGAAAGCTTCGCAAACCGAGACGAGGATGAAAAGGACTGGGTCAATGAAATAGTAGAATATTTCAGCACTGGGATATGTCCTTCGCATTTAAATACCTCGCAGCGAAGACACTTCAGGCTGAAAGCCCTTCGCTTTGTCTTACGCCCCGAGGGCCTGTTCTACCGAAATATTGATGGAGTTCTTCTGAAGTGTATAAGGGAGGATGATAAGAAATGGGTCCTTGGTGAATTCCATTCAGGTTTATCAGGGGGCCACTCTGCAGGAAGGACAACTGCTTTAAAGATAATCAGGGCGGGCTACTACTGGCCCTCGCTCTTTGCCGATGCCTTCGCGGTTTGCAAAAAGTGTGAACAGTGTCAGAAGTTTGTCGGGCGAAGCAAAAATGCTCCCATGCCCCTCCAGCCAATACAAGTGGAAGCACCATTTCAACAGTGGGGATTGGACTTCATAGGGGTCATCTCGCCGAACTCTTCTGCAGGACATAAATTCATCCTCACCGCGACCGATTACTTCACCAGATGGGCCGAAGCAGTGCCCGCCAAACAAGCTGATCAAGAAACGGTAGTCACTTTTCTAGAAGGCTTGATCACCCGGTTCGGCATCCCCGAAGCAATAGTAACAGATAATGGCCCCGGATTCATAGGCGCCAGAATTAATGAGTTCACTTGCAAATATGGGATATACCGCAAGGTCAGCTCCAATTACTATCCCCAGGGTAATGGATTAGCAGAATCAACAAATAAGACCCTGCTGAGGTTGCTGAGAAAGCTCATAGACAAAAACAAAAGGACTTGGCATCTTCTCTTAGATCAAGCCTTATGGGCTGATCGAATATCTATTAAGAAGTCGATCAAAACCTCACCGTATGCTTTGGTGTATGGTAAAGAGGCTGTCCTACCAACCCATATAAAAATTCCTGCGTTGAAAATGTTAAGTGATGAAGAAGCAGAATCCGGTCCTATGGAAGTTAGGCTAGCCCAATTATTGCAATTAGAGGAAGAACGGGATAAAGCATATCAGAACTTCGCAAAGCATGCCCAGGTCACCCGAAACTGGTTCAAGAAGAAGTCATCCGTCCGGACATTTAAAGTGGGAGACTTGGTCTGGAAATGGAATTCATGGAAGGTTAAGCCAGGTAATCATGATAAACTGGATGCGTTTTGGGAAGGACCGTTCGAGATTGCCAAAGTAAATTCAGCTAACTCCTTTATCCTCAAGGATGCGACTGGTCAGACTCTGCCACTTCCCGTAAACGGTCTTCACTTGAAGACCTTCCATCATTAAAAGTTTTCTGGAAAATCTTAATCCTTGTATATACTGTTGTTTATACTTGTACAAACTTTGTTTTAAGAGTCTCTAGAATTAAGCATGTAGCTAGATATAGATTGCATCCTCACGTCATTGTGAAAATGAAGTTTTGCCTCGTGACTAAGGTTCAGCTCTGCCGAATCAAGAGTAAAATCTACTTCGGAATTTTTCTACGCGAAGTAGCCGGCGTAGGACGGTTCGCTGCGAAGCACTTTCAAATCAACAACAAGGAATGACTCATTGCACCCAGATCTTAAAGGAGAAGGCAGATGTAACCTGTTTCGCTTGGCAGCAGGCTTCGCTGAAGAGGCAAAAGGAATATTTCTCCGAAGTATAAAGGCATGGAAAATGCTTCGCAAAAGGAAACTGAGCGAAGCAACTTCAAAGGGAAAATTTTGCGAACCACTTCTTTGAGACAAAGGAACGCGCTTCGCTCCTAAGGTATCCTAAGCCCCACTTCGGGGTCAATCTTGCGCAAAGCGCCCGGTAAGACAACGATGTAGCCTAGATCCCGTAAAAAGGCAGCTTCGGGTCCGAAGCATAGAAGACCAAGGGAAAGTTTAAGGTTCGCTGCGAAGCACTTTGCGCCAAAATCAGCTTCGCCAAGTCGTAGAGCGCAAAACGAGAAGCATTTAAAATGCGCCTTGAAACGTGTGCCAACTACAATCTAGGAAACCGTCCAGGACGTGGGGGTTTAATGCAAAGGTGGCGGAGCGCATCCCAAGAGAATGTCGTTATGATTAAAAGTTGCGCCAGGTCCTCGAAGTACACAGACCCGCGTGCAACCCCGCCGCAAAGCCAATGAAGAAGCGAAGCAATCCCTTCCGCCTGATTTTCGAATTTAATTTTGGTAGTTGCCATTAATGATGGTGGCTATAACCTTCGGCTATAAATCCCGAGCTTTACCAGTAAATAAGTTGTTTATCTGCCGTCAAGCAAGACTGTAAGAAACTTAGCCAGAGCTCTACGATATTCCCATTTTCTGCATTAAAATTCTGCTCCTTAAAAACGAAATGGGGAAGAAGAATTCTAAAGAGAAAAGGAAAGAGCCCGAGGTAGTGACTCCAGAAAAGGCAAAAGGGAGCAAGGAAGAAAAGAAGCATAGGCCCAAGAAGGTTGATTTAAACCTGCGCCCTGAGAAGCAGCCCATAGAAGAAGGGGAGGAATCAGAGGATGAGCAACTTCCAGAACCTCCCATTGATGGGTGGGAGAAGATAAGAGACACCGAACTTTCAAAAAGCATCGCAGAACTGCGATACACTATCGACTACATGAAGAGTCGATTATCTGCAGAAAATAAGAGGGCTGCCGCATACTACTCGCAGATATACTGGTATCTGACTCCACCAACCCACCACTGTCCTGAATTAATCTGTGCGATAGCCCAGAATTACCAGCCGTCCACCAGACAAGTTCTGGACGCTGCGGGTAATAAGTTATTTTCGATTTTTAAGGAAGATGTGCAAGTAGCTTTCGCTCCTTTGCAAGGGCCACCCAAGGGGTATTTGGTGCGCAATGTTCTATTGAATGAACAAATGGACAGATTTAACGCCTCCAACCACATTGTGAAATTTTTGAAGGAGAGTCTTAAGGATGGGTTACCTTCAGGCAAGCTACCACAGATGCCTCGCCTTCTGCAAGACTTCAAAAGCACAAATATCTTTTCCATTATTGCATGGGTCGCGGGTCTGTCTACAGACGCCGACGTTTATCCCTGGCAAGTGTCCCTGGCCGAATGCATTTCCCGAGGAGAGTTCTACGCTCCAGACCCCTCAAGGCCAAACACGAACCCGGTTTTCTTTGACTGGGGAGAATGGGTAGCGCGGACCTTGCACACGCGGTTGGCGAGTTTGAAGAATGCCGGGACAGGCCAATATTTTGGGCCGTGCTCTTTCCTAATCTGGCTCTTTTTCTGTCACACCCACAGGCATTTTCCTCATATTGCCATTACTCAGAGTGGCAAAGACGGAGCCCCGCTGCCGGTGTACCAGTGGACCCCCCTCCTAGCCAGGACGGGGTCGTATTATGTGTTCAATCAGCAATTTTTAGGACCTGCTCTTCAGCTATTGCAGGGTTCTTGCCCTCGAGTACCCGTGGACCTTAGGGACAAAGTGGTCAATGAGCGGAAAGGGGATGTTTTTCAGTTGACTCAGGGCCTTGTCATCCGTCTGTTTGGATTCACAGGGAAACCCTTCATTTTGCCTGTATATCCTTCTGAATACCAATTTGCTTTAGAGGTCGCTCGCCAGAGCGATATGACAAATGTAGTTTACGGCCACGGCCGGAAGTGGGCCCCGACTTGCGATTTCCCTTTCAAAATGGGGGTCGTAGAGGTCTTCGCCATGAAACAATATGTATTTTTAGATGATAAACTTGCTGACTTCGGGTTGCTGCAACTTCCGCAGCGGTGGTGCTATGACCCCTTGGGGGTGATGAGAGATCATTTGAGGTTTAAAAATTTTCATATATGTCCTCAACCAGAGATAATAAAGCAGAGGAATAACCCTACCGGCAGAGATTTAGAGTGGCATTTGGAAAGAATGAAGACATTGCCACCATGGCACGAATTCTACACTATGGAAGTTGAATATGATCTTGCTAGACACCCTTTCCCGAGCGCAGACGCTGCTTTCTGGAGAAGAATGAAGGACGATTTGAGAGGGGAGATAAAGAATTGGCGCGAGCCACAACTCAAAGAATGGTGGATAATGAGAGTCCATCGACGTAAGCAGAAATCATACGGACTCTTGGAGATGGACAAAGATTTCGCCATTTATTATGAAGCGAATGTCGGATCATGGCAACCTCTCGCGTTTGCTGATTTTATTCCTCCCAGTCCCCCAGGTTCGGGCGACATCCCCAGAAGAGTGACCGATGATTCTGAACAAGAAGAGGAAGATGAAGTTGTAGCAACATCTCAGGAGTCGCTCAAGGAGCCTGCGGGAGGCTCCGAAGTTGAGGTCAAGAGGCCATCGCAGCAACAAGGGAAAGAGGATGCAAAGAAAAGAAAGAGACCTGGACAGGTCCAAATGCCTCCTCCTCACCCGAAGCGGCCCCGCACCAAATCCTCCGGCGCTTCTAATGAACAATCTGCAGCAGGATCAGCAGAAGCCAATACGGAAAAAATAGCATCTCCACGGGCAGAGGAAAGTGTTGAAATAGATGTCATTGATGTGGAGGAATTCCTACAGGAGGCGGGAGAAGTTGGAGAGAGGGTTGAAAATGTTGAAAATGCAGGAACCGTGGGAAGCAACGAACCCAATACGCAGGAATTTGCCACTTCGGCTCTGCCGTCAGAGCACGCAGGTACGCATTCTTCTTCTCCTGCTCCCGTTTCCCAACTTGTGTCAACCCCAGTCCCGGCCGAAGGTCCCTCCGAGCCTTCTCCAAAAGTTGCTTATCCAGTTGTACAGTCACCCCAACATGAAGTTTCTCTAACTATTATGAATGTGTCGCATGGTTTCGCCGCTCCCGTATGTGTTTCCACCCAGTCCGAGTCGTTAGGCCGGGACGTGTCCGCAGCCACCGCTTCGCCCACCCATACCACCATCCCGTTGGTACTTGGCCAGACTAAGGGCAACACTTCGTCCCCAAATCCCGACCCCCACCTCGCATCCACACATACCATAGCTTCACCATCCACTACACCCACCACTGAGCCCACTGGCGACACGTCACCGATTCAGTCTTTGTACCTGCTTACCCCTTCGGCTGTCAACCCAGCCTTATTAGAAAATGAGTTAACCATGATCAAGGAGAGCCCTCTAGCGAAGAAGTTGATCCGAGCCCGCCAAAATACTGACAATATGCTCAAGGAGGCGAGGAGAAAGAGGGGGCGTTCATTGGCAAGACAAGAGAAGTGCGCGGTCATTGATCTGAAGAATGGGAAATTGCACAAGGTCAAGAAAATTCCCAAGGTTCAGAAACCCTTGGACGAAATGACCTCTGCAGATTATGAGTATCAGGAGAAGGTCAAGGACCTAGAACATATAGACATTGATAATGAATCAGAATCAATGCATGTGAGAATAGAGACCTTCCGCGCACATGCCCAAATCGCCAACCAGCGCCGCTGTGAGGCGGAGAATGCCAATGTCAAGCTGGAGGAGGATCTAGCTAGGATACGCTCTCAGCTGGAGGATGCTCTAAGGCAATGTGAGCAATTAAAGGATGATAGGGATGCCTTAAAACAACAGATAGAACAACTGCAAAGTAAAGTAGGAGATCATAGCAAGACCCAGGCCGAGGCTGAATTGAAGGCCAAGGAGTTTGAGGACCGGATCTTGCAGATGCAACTGCAGTTGTACGAAAAGGAGAGCTTGGAACTGTTCGACAGGAACAGAATTAAGGATATCCGCTCTCATTTGCTCAGGAATTTCAGATCTCGGGCCTCTAGTGCCCTCTCAATATTATCATATATTACAGAAGCCCAGAACGCTGCTTCTCAAAAGGGGCCAATAGTGGACGAAATTATCCAGGAGATTAGAAGCCGGCTCGGCTTAGCTTTTGAAGTGCAGAGCATAAAGTACCAAGACTTGCAAGTCGCAGCTATGAGTCGGATGGCCCGAGATTGGTCCACCGCCCAGGCCACAGTCCGCGCCTTCTTCTCCAAGGTGAGAAAGGCACAGAAGGCGAAGCAACTTCTGGATATATTTGAACAGGAGCAGCGTACCTCTCTGGGGTATTTTCAAAATCTTTCAGAACTGGGTTTCCCGAGTTTCACTGACGATGACGGGAACCTTTTGACAAAAGAAGAATTGAAACCTGCCTGGCTCAGCTTTGAGAGCGATGTCTCTGAGATTGATCAGTGGAAAGAGCCAGTTACGGAAGGCCAGGTCACAGATTTTATTTTGAGATATTGTAGGATCGCGGCGTGCTTAAATGATTTAAGCACTAGGGCCAAATCTGCTGACATTGGGCAGATTGACAGGTTCCATGTCCTGGTTAAGGCATTGCAAGACCGAGAGCCTTTCCAGAAAGGCGCGTGGGCTCATATTCGCCGAACCATGGAGAGGATCCGTGACCGCCTTCCACCGCCGCCGTTGGAGCAGATACCTGGCGAAGGAGATGGGAAAAGATTAGAAGCAGTTGATGAGGTGCCCCCGGAATCAGAAAAACAACGAGGAGAAGGGTCTGGAGGTGACTCTGGCCCAATGGATGAAAGCTAGAGGGTTCTCACACCGAGGCGAACTCGTTGCCCCGCGAGCCGCCAAGAATGTTGACAAGTTTTGTCACATTGCTTCTGAAGGGGTAGTGAAATTTGATTATGTTGATTTTCTTGATATAGTTTTCCTTATTTTTGTTGATAGTAGTGTTGCAGCAATTTTGGCTGTCATTTTTTGGATCCCCCTTGTAAATAACTGAATTTGAAAGAGCTTCGCCCATAATATAGCAAGAAAAAGGAGCTTCGCAAACAGCAGGCAGGAAAAAACATAGGTGCAAGCCAAATTTTCTAAGGCACAGAAAGAGCTTCGCAAGCGAAGCTCCCACAAGACTAGCTTCGGGCCGAAGTTTTGCGAAGCATACAATGTAAAAGTAAAATGCCAAAACAAATTCTTAAGTGTGGAAAAACACTTCGCAGAAATGCTAGCGAAGCACCTGCTTCGGCCGTCCCTTTTGGCGAACCACTCCTCAGGAAAATCTACTTCGCTCAAAATCTTCCCGAAGCACCCACTTCGGGTGACTCAAGTGCGAAGCTTCCCCCTCCGAAGGCTGGTTGTCCCTGAAAATTTTCTAAGGCATGGAGGAGCTTCGCTTGAATTTTCCCCGAAAGGCTGTTTTTGCAACGGTTCGCGGCGAAGCAATTTTGAAGGTCCACTTCGGCTGAATTTTGTGCGAAGCTCCCTCAGTAGAAGCCTAACTGTATGCCCAAAATTTTCTAAGGCAAAATTCTACTTCGCTTGAATTTTCCCCGAACGGCCACTTTGAAAGAAGGTTCGCAGCGAAGCTGTTTCTGGATGTCCCTTCGCTGCGAAGCACCAATACAAAGAAGTCTATCCCACTTCGGCTCTCATCCATGGCGAAGCAGCTCCCCGAACTAAAATTCAGCGAAGTTCTCCAGGGCACACACCCCAAGACTGGGTATTTCTTCGAGGCAATTGAGTGGTTCATTAATGCATCTTTACTTGCCCGAAAGACCCGGGACTCATTTTCAGCAATGGAAAAGGAAAGGTCAGCCGCAGGAGGAAAACCCGATGGACCCGGCAGCCACTCGAGCATTGCGCCCAGAGATTGAGGACGAGTCAAGCGGCCCATTAATGAGAGTTTCCCCGGCTAAAGCGGTCGTAATTGCTAAATATAGGAACGGATGTGAGAACTCAGTCACGGGAGGAGCGAAGGCAGATTTTCCATTTTTTCGAGGGCGTACTGCTAGGTTTTGTGCAATGATGGCTCAGAGGGCCGGGTCCTCTATAAAAACCCATGAATTGTAATGAAAAAGGGGGGGAACTTTTGCTAGAAAGCTGCTGTAACTTGATTCCTGCAATTGATATTGAAGACTTTGGGCTCATTTCTCTCTTGTATGCTGCCTTCTGTGATTATTTCTGCTATTCTGTCTTTGATTGTATACTGTAATTCTGAATCCTGAATTTAGGTGTGTAATTAGGGACAGAACCCTGGAATTCTCCTGGAGGATACATAGGGGAGAAAATGCCGTGTTAATGTTCTTGTATGCTGCCTGTGGATAGTGTTTCTGCTATATTTACATGTTTCCTGTTCGCTGTAATTCTGAAATCTGGATTTAGGCGTAGGGGAGTAAGTGAATCCTGGAACTCGTCCAGAGGATACATAGGAAAGTTAGCGTGGTGTTCATTTATGTGTTATCTTTTGTATTTATTGCTGCTACTTCAAGGTATTAGTTAGTGATCGTGCTGCTGGTTCTTCCCCTCATTAAATCAACCAACCGTGTTTCTTCCCTACTCTTTTATTTCTTTCCTGCACTCTTACTCTTTTTATCTCTTTCCTGCACTCTCATCTTTAAAGAATCAGTAGTTTAGTAAAGGAGCCGGCCTTTCTCCGGAGATTGGCACGGAGGGCATCTCTTCCCTCCGGCCTTTCAATGTTGGTCCAGGTCTAGGGCGCGTATACATACAAAATCCTTTCCTGTGGCAAATTTGTGACCAACAGCTACCACTTTTCAGCATCAGGTATTACAAGGAATATCAACTACCACTTGACTAATCACCTCATTCGTTCACCCTATCTTTGTCACTAAAAGTAACAAGCGTTGATTTGAAGCTATGGCTCTTTAGAATGTTAATGACAGATCTATGCACCCTTGCTTGCAAACAAGAGTGGCTATTAGGTCTTTGAGGCTTTCTTCTTCTTGCATGTGGTGAGACAAGATTGCAGTTCTTGAACATTGGATTTGGCCACCCCTCATGTACCCAGGAGTTGCAAACAGATGTAGCTTAATGATTTCCTATATTCTTCTATTGGTTTCTCAACCATGGATGCTAGGAGAGTCTTTGCTAGGAGAGTCTTGAGGGGTCGAACTCTATGTCCTCCCATGATTATCCAACAAGGCCCCCTTAGCCCGAGCAATTCTCTTAAGAGACTCATTGGATCCTATATTGGCTCATTTTGCATAGTTTGTGATGAAGATGAATATGTTTCTACTTTACATTCAACTATAGATTAGGGTTTGCACTTGGATAAACTCGAACTATTTTCTATTTCGTTTTTACCTATATTGTTGGCTATTTCTTATCTTCATCATTACTTTTGGCACGTTAGGATTTACCCATTTCTAGGTCCAACCCTTGAGGCCGTAATTTAACACAATGCAAGCATTCCATCTTAGCATACTTTGCCCTAGTTTCTTTATGCTAGTTTAGCTTATTTTTGCAGCACATTTTGCTTACTATGGTGCAGTGTGTCCCATTGGCCTGCTTTGATCATCCATTGACATTAATACAATTAACACCATCACCCCACAGTCTCCAATGGAAAACTTGTGTCTAGAATTCTGTTATGTATTCTGGGTATTGGGACTAACTTGAGTTATGTCAAGCTTTGTGCTTGGTAAGCTTTAATCTATTCATAAAAAGTAAACCTGAGAATAAACACCCATGCAATTCTTGAAACCATACAAAAGATATTAAGTTTGTTCACATCCATTTTGAATGCCGATAAGAGGTGTGTTCCCACTTACACTTGTAAGGGATACTTTAGGGAATCAGAACCCTTTCTTTATGAACTTCGGATATTTGATTTTATTAGCTAAAAAATGAAATGAAATTTAGATCATGTAATCCTGATTGAGGTATGTTGTTTATATTGCTGATTAATGACTGAACGCTGATTACTTCCATCATCTTTCTCAACTAATTCATTCTGGGAATTTGACAGAACCATGTTATAAAATTGTACCTCATGATCTGAAATCAACTTTGAACATAAAAATTCTAATCACTCGTATGCCAAATGCTGGAGAACTCACTGTCACTGCTCCCAGTTGTGTAGGTTTAGGGACATTCATGACCTTATCAATTTAATGGTGGGTTTATCATGTCTCCTACAAGGTGAGATTTTGTTTGTGAACTTCGATTGATTATGATTTCCAATGAATATGTAATTTGCAGACTTAGCCCAAAATATAAAACCTAAAAGCAGCATAGTTTTCAAAATGGAAATGCCTCACAAAATGTGAATCCTCAAACTGTTGGGAAATGTCAAAACAATGAAGAAAATGCCTAATTAAAAGAGAAATTGGTAAACTCATATAGGAGAGAGATTAGATAGATCTATGTTATCCAACACTTGCTTGCAAACAAAGTATACAATCTCTTTGGATATTTTATTGCAAGCAAGATCAGATTACAAACTCAGTCTCTTAAGATGTGATTTATTTAATAATGTTCATCAAAAGCCATTTCACTTTAGTCTATGTGGTTCCAAGACCTTGATTTCTTCCAAATGGTTATGTTACGGTGTGATGCAGCAAGTTTTGAAAGATCATGTATGTATAGGTTTGTTCAAAAGATTAAATATCTAAAAGGCCAAATGAAGATTTGGAATGCCAAATATTTTGGTAATATATTCAAAGAAAACGAGGAAATCGAATCCAAGCTCAAAAAATAACACAAGACCATAGAAATCAATAAAATGGACCAAGATTCTTATGTGCAAGAAAAACAATTACTTTTTTATTATCATAATGTATTTAAAAAGGAGTCATTGGTTCCAAACATCCATGGAGGGATGGCTCAAGGAAGGAGATATAAATACCATTTTCATGCTACTGCCAAAACATATTTTTCTTTTTGTTATATCAAAAAGTACTTCAACTTCGTTTGGAAGAAATATTGAGGAAGAATTTGAGAGAAAAAATAGATTATTTCAAAAATATTGCCATGTGTTGGGAAAAATAAGGAGGCTCAAAGGTGAGATTTGCAAAATACTCCATCAATTATCACATAGGGACAAAATGAAAGGTTGATGAAGAAGATCTCTATGGAGGAGCTACATGAGGTAGTTTTCTTTTTCCATCCTAACAAGGCACCCAGCCCCAATGGACTTGCAATTTTCTTTCAAAAAAATTGGGATAAATTAATGTTGGTTGCGGTTGAAGAGGCCTGGAAAAGGAAGGGTACAATAACTAAGATCAATGCCACCTTTATTGCATTGGTTCCCAAGAAAGGCGAGATGAAATATTTTGATAATTTGCATCCAGTCTTTGTAATATAATTTATAAGTTCATTTCAAAAATCACGACAACCAGTTTGAACAGCATTTTAGATTGTGTCCTCTTTGAGGAACAAGTTGGTTTTGTTCATGGTAAACAAATTCTTGATGGTAAAACTATTGCACAAGAGGCCATACATTCTCTTCATTCCATGAAAATGAAAGGTAAGCTTATGAAATTAGATATGGAAAAAGAATATGATATGGTTTGTTGGAGTATCGTACATGATATTCTTAGAAAACATGGTTTTGATCAAAGTTGTTATGAATGGATTAGATGTTATAACACGCCAAAAACATCTATTTTGATCAATATATCTCCTAGTGGATACTTTGAGTTATCCTGTGGACTCTACCAGGGTGACCCCTTATCTCCTTATCTATTTATTATTCTTGCAAAGCCATTAGGGAGAGCTTTCTCAAAGGCAAAAATGCAAGGAAAAATCAAAGGTATTCAGGTTGCAACAAATGGCCCCTCCAAATTTCATCTCCAATTTTTTGATGATACATTTCTTTTGGGTCATCACTTAGTGAGGCCATGGAGTTTAACTCATTATTATCATGCTATGAGAAGGTTGTTGGATAGTTGTTTAGTACTACAAAATCCAAGATCTTTTCATTAACACTGCCCTAGATTTACAACGGATTATTGTGGACATTTTAGGGTTTAAAATTGGAAAATTTTCTAACAATATATTTGGGTATTCCTTTATCTCATAAAGGAAGGGAAGTTTTGGGACTCAAGTTTGGATAGAATGAAATCTTGTTTTGCAGTTTGGAAAGGTAAGTTCTTAACCATGGCTGGAAGGCTTCAACTCGTAAAGACTGCATTGCAATCCATCCCCATATATATGATGTCAATTTCAAGATTGCCAACAGATAAACATCCAGATATGATAAAATTCAAAAGAGATTTTTTTTGGGAAAGGATGCAAGGGAAAATATAGTTTTTCTTTGTAAGTGGGATGAGGTTTACAAAGGAAAGAATATTGGAGGGGTAGGCCTGCAGAATTGTAGACTTACGACTTTGGCCTTAGAGCAAAAACTTGGCGAGAGATTATTCCAAGATTAAGGAAAGAGTTGGGCAAAAATGTTACTTAAAAAATATATAGGTTCTCTTGATGCAATGGAAGTATCTAGCAAATGAGCACCTAAATGATCATTGACATGGAAATTTATATCAAATAGTTTGCAGTTGATTGAAAAAAATATTAGATGTTCAAACACTGAGGCAGATTTTGCAATTTTTTTGTCTAATGCTTGGTTGAAGCCTCATCTTCTTATTTCTTATTCAAAATGGCAACCATTAGCTCGGGCATGTCTAGCTTGTAAAGGTCCAAAGGTCAAATATTATATTAATGTGAACAACAACTCCAAATCATGGATTTCTATTAGTAACCTGGTTGAAGGAGAGGAACTCAAACAAAGAGCACATGAGCTTCAAAAGATACTTCAATGGTTCAATTTGCCCATTTTATTTGGAAAGATGAGTAGTTTTGTAATCTATCGAGAGATGATAGATACATGCTCAAGTTTGGATATGAGGATTTAAAGCAATCAGAATTTCCTACTCACAATGATTTCCCTTGGAAGAATGTTTGGTCATTGGAGGTTCGCCCTAAGGACTCGGCATTCCTTTGGTTTGTAGAAATGAATTTTAACATGCTTACACACAATTCCATTGCTACTTAAATGGTTTTACAGATCTGCAGTCATTGTAGTATAGTATACAGGAAACAGCAACAGCAATAATACAGCAGCAGTAATGGCAATAACAGCAACGGAAACATCAATAACAGATGATACATAAATGCACAGATTTTATATTAACAATGGCATATACAACAATAAAGCATTACAGTTTGGCATTATACTCTGCAAACCCTAGACAGCATGACCTCCATGGCTGCATACAAGACTGAACTGCACTCTGCCATACACATATGCACCAGCATTCTTACGTACCATGCTCTCCAACCTGTATGACTGAACCTCCTGAACCCTTCAATCCATGAACATCCTGAATGAATGAGGGGAGGGCTTATTTATACACCAAAAAGTAGTTATGCCCTCCAACTACCTCATAACTTCCCCAAATTACATTTCATATGCATTTGCTTGCATTTACATGGCATTTCCCACTACAGGACGAAATAGCTTATGGCTTATAATTTAGCCGACATAATTGAATTACATGACTTAATATGACTTTATTCTTACGTACAATATTAAATTGCACTTTACAACATTATTAAATATATATGCACGCACATTTCATCAAACACTTTGCGTACATTTACAAAATAACACATAATACCAAAACCGGTTCAGCAAATAAGGACATCTCAATTTGCCTGTCTACATGGTTGGCAGTCCAAAGCAAAATTATTACAAGAGAGATTCTATAAAGAAAAGGATGTCATGGACCTTTCACGTGTGCCTTATGTGCGAAGGATCTAGAAACATCAGACCATTTACTTCATCATTGTCCTTTTGCTTACATCATTTGGGGCTGCTTTTTCAAAAATATGAGGATATATTGGGTAGCTCCATCAACATTGAAAGAGTTGATAAAAATTTGGATTAATTATTTCAAAGATAAAGCATTATGTATTCTATCAAGAATTGGTCCTACCATTATTTGTTGGAGTTTATGGTCTGAAAAGAATAATAGAATTTTTAAAATAAATCTCAAAATCATGCCCAAATTTGGAACCATATCATTGTCTCTCTTGCAGAATATTTGCAGACATGGTACTGATCATGGGAAGTCTCAAGTGCGGAAAAAGAGGCGCTAGCCTCTTGGTAACAAGATTTGAGTATAAATGGAAGGGTCATTTACGACAATAGAGTTAACATAAAGGATTTGCTTCGATCTCTAGTAAAATGGAAATCCAGGAAAAGTTGGTAGAGGATGAATTTTTATAAAGCAATGAAGAATTCTCCTCACTTACTTAGAATCGTATGGAACTTCAACTAAAAACCATGCAAAGGCTAGGGCACTTCTTATAGGGATCAAAATTGCAATTGAAAAAAGACGGAAACATGCTCCAATTGACGAGTACTCACAAATTATCATTAATGCTACCAATAGAAATGGATGTGGGGATTGGATAAAAAATAACATCGTCGTTGATGTTCATCAACTATTGTTTTTCTTGGAAATGTGAGCATATCTATAGAGAAGGAAATCATGTAGCAGATAATTTAGGTAATCATAGATTTGATCTTCATCTTGGTGAAATTCAAATTTTAGAAGGCAAATGACCCAGTAAGATTTTCTCTCTTAATGAAAATGATGTCAGGAAGCTAATTGTGGCAACATAGCAATTTCAGCAAGATGAAGAATACATTTGATAGAAAAGGAAATGAAGAATATCTTTGATAAAAAGGCAAGCTAGATATCGTTTAATTGATCAAACAACAACTGTAGTATTTTGTTATTTTGATGGGCATGGCCCCCAATAGTAGCCACATCTAGCTTATTTAAAATAAAAAAAGACTATAAGATTCCACGCTTCAATTTAGTGAACATGTTTACAAAAAGTAGCATATGGCATGCATATTCCACTAGTATAAGCCTTCAAGTTCCTAATTTCAAAATACTATGAATAAGATCTTAAGAACATGTTGTCCATTTTGTCTCCAAATATCACCCTTCCAATTGGATATGATACTATCTCTTTTCAAAATTCCCCAACAATGGCAATATGATTTAAATCTTAAGATAATGGATATATCTTTCAGAACACAACCTTTCTAAAAGTATGTCTAATAACTAGGCTTTGTCAACTAGATGTTGAATGCTAAATTACTTAGAAATCCTTACCAGAGAGAAGCCAATCCATATCCACCATGTAGTTTGAAAGAATAGCCACAAGTACATCACCCTGATGTGGAACAATCACACATATATCAGATATTAGTGTTTATTTATATGACTATCGGGTTAAGCATATATTAGATACTCATGTTCATATGAACCATTCAGTGGTAGCAATTAATAGCTAAAACTAAAAAAAGGGACAACAAGAGATGCCTTGGGATTATTAAATCATATCCACATTTAAGAAAAGCAATTCTAAATACATAAATTACCGTTTAATATAAGTTTCAGAACAAAGACTATATTAAATTTTACCTAATTCAACATGGTTGTTTGAAGTATTGTGATTGTTAAGTATAATCCTCAAGTGAGACCCATTTGGTAAATTTTGGAGGAGCTCTCCCAGGGTTTGCATGAAAGGAGATTGAAGAAAACAAATTCAAGGTTCGAAACTCACCATCTACAAGAGTGAGGTGTCATGGAGACAGCAAATCCATTTGATTTACTAAGAAACTAAAACAACGGTGATGTTTTGAGCATGTCAGCCATTACAAAGGGAAAATAGATGCCCAGAGCTTGCATCTCCTGCGTTGATGGTGACGCATGTCAAGTAACCATTGAAACCCCTTCCTCCTACTCATGTTGAACAACTCAACAAAACCAAATGGGAAAATCTTCTAGAGCAAAATCAAACTGTAGGCAGGCAAATTGATATGTCTGCATTTAGTGAATAAGTTTTGATATTCTGTGTTATTTTGTAGTTGTATGCAAAGTGTTTGACGAAATGTGCATACATATATTTAATAATGTTATAAAGTGGCAATGTAATATTGTACGTAATAATGTGATGTTAAGTCATGTATGTCAATAAAGTCATAAGTCATAAGTTAGTTTGCCCTGTAGTGGAAAATGATATGTAAATGCAAGTTGTAATAATGTGATGTTAAGTCATGTATGTCGGTAAAGTCATAAGTTAGTTTGTCTTGTAGTGGAGAATGATATGTAAATGTAAGTTAAATGCAAGTGAAATGTAATTTAGAAGAATGATGATGTGTCAGATAGTTGGGGGTGCAACTAATTTCTAGTTGTATAAATAAGACCTTCCCCTCATTCATTCATTCATTGTTGGAGGAGCATTGGTACATGTGAGAGAAGGCTGGTGCATATGTGTGTATGGTAGGATGCAGTCGGCTCTTGTATGCAGTCATGAAGAGTATTCTGCATAGGGTTTGCAGACTGTATATGAAATGTTGTAACCAAATATGCCATTGTTAATACAAATCTGCTCATGTTTATTTATCATCTGTTATTGTTGTTTTCTGTGTATGGTTATTGCTAAATGGCTGCAGATCTGTAGATTTATTTAAGTAGAAATGGAATTGTGTGTAAGTATGTTAAATTTCATTTCTACACAAACATTGCATGCAAGATTTTTTGAGAATATTCAACTTCTTCCAAGAAGGATCTATCAACAACTCCTTGGCTCGACGAGTTTTTTTTTTTTTCCTTGGCTAGTTTTTGGGACTCGCGAGTTTAAAAAAAAAATTTGTTGAGTCCCCAAAAAAAAAAAAACTCGTCCGATTGCACATAGGCACAACATAATGGCATAAATTGTTTTTTTTCAAAGTGCCCTCATTTTTGCTGTTCCCAATTGTAGAGAGAGCAGAGATAAGGTGAAATCAGACTACCAAAATGCAAACAAGGAGAAAAATTCAATTTATATAGTGAAGGTATTAATGTCAGCCATTACAAAGGGAAAATAGATGCCCAAGCAATGAAGGTATTAAAGGTTTAGACAGTGAGGGTATATGCGAAGGGCGTTGCCTCTTGATGCCCGACACAGGTGGCGACAGGTGTTGCCCGTCATGTTGGTCATGTTGGTCATGAAGGTCATGTTGATCAAGTTGATGATATGGCTGATTGCAGAAAGTGGAGTGAGCAATCAGAGAACAATGTGTTGTGGGCAGCAGTTTGAAGTGATGCCAGTTGCAAAAGATGTCTAGAATAGGAGAGAGTAGAGAGGAGCAGTAGCAACAAGAGCCTCTCTTTTCAATGGATGATTTTGAAATTTGAGCGAAGGAGTTACCAGCAAAGGCACAAGAAGAGGCATGGGCATGGACACAAAAGAGGAGGACTAAAACTTCTGTTAGGGTAAAGGGCAAAGGCATTGCAAGACACTAGATAATGGGCCTATTGAGGCATTGTAACAAATTTTGTAATTTGTACCTTTTATATCATAAGCAATACAAGAATACTTGAATTTTGGAGGCATTAAAATTTCTTTAATTGAAATGTGTTTTGGCACTTTCATGTGTACTTTAAGGTTGTATCACTTACAATATTAATTTTTTAGATATGAGGTTGACTCACTCACAATATTAATTTTGGATTTATATAATGTTAATTAATTGTGATATGCATGAAAAAAAACTTTTTTCCAATTGCATTTTCTTCAGTTTTTTTTTTTGCCAAGTTTTTCCAAGTCCGAGTCCGAGTCCCAATTTGGCATTGTCGAGCTTTTGCCAAGTCCAAGTTTCTCTACTATGGGTTGGAGTGTAATTTCATTTCCTTTAGCGAAGATTATTTGGTTTCTACAAACACCCCATTATATTAAGTGTTCTTTATGTTGTGTATTTCTTTTGTTAAGTAATACTATTAGTGAGTAATGATCGATTCCATTTGTTTTTGGAAATTCTTGTGAAATCTGACATGGTATCAAATCAGGTGTGAATTTTCACTGTTCAATTGCTTCTGCTGGCAAGAGTTTCCTCTTCCAACTTATCTTGATGACAATTTATGTAGGGGCTTGCAAAGAAGATTTTTTGAAAGCTGACAGCATAATCTGAAGAAGGGTTTCTGATAAAAAAATCCCAAGTGGACTTGGATCGCAAGGATCTCAGTGGAATCAGCAGATTTGCTCCAAATGAAATATTCACCAACAGGTTCATTTTTCCTCTCATTGGCACTCAATCTTGTTTTTTCAATTTTTCTAACCAGATAGATGCCCTAGTTTCAGGATTTAGTTTTTCAAGGTTTTTCGAAAACCTCATTTGTCTTTTACGGATTTTTTGAAAAAATCCATTTCCTTTTCTCTTTCGGCTGTTGATGGCTAGTAGCAACACTGCTAAGAGGATAGACTGCTTGGCTGCCACGAAAGAAGAAAAGAAGAGGACAAAAATTTTCAAACAAACCCCTGGTGCCAAACAAGTCATAGGCATGCTTCCATGCTTAGCAAAGGCCTCCAAGCAAAGTTGCAAAAATGCTCCAACAACGTTTTTGTTGTCTAGGCATGAGCGAAAGGCCTAACTGGTTGTGTTTGACAAAATGGTTGTTTAGGGCAAACCATAACAGATATGGAAGAACCGTCAACGTTTCTAGACTATTTGCAAATTTTGGAGGGCATCATAACTCAGCACTTTTCACCATTTTGCCTCCAAGTAATTCCAGATTGAGTTTGAAAAAGAATGTCCTTTTCCCTCCAAAATTTGAATTTGGAATATTCCAATAAATATTCCTTGTATTGGTATGCTGACATAGGCCTATGTCACCAACACGAGAAGGGGAGGCATATGGCGATTAATGCATGCATGTTAAGTTTATGCTTATTCTTATCCTCCCAAGCTTGGCACTTTGGGAGGTGGCTAGCAATAGGCTAGGCAAGGGATTGCCCATGGGAGGTCATGAGTTAAAACCCCTGCCTTCCTTTTTGCTGATGATGTCAGCAACAAACAAACACATGCTCATGATGACATTAGCATACCTTATGACATGGCGGATGATGTGGCACCCCCTTTACACCAACATGATGACGTGGTAGGACCATATGGATGCCACATGGCAATTTGTATAGCTATCGTGGGCACATGCATCTTGAGGCAACACATGGAAGTCCATACATGTGAGATGGCACTACGTGCACGAATCTCGAGGCAACACACGGCATTCCACATTGCTAAAGTGTCAATCCGTACAAGTGACATGGTAGGAGGCGCACGAATCGCAAAACATGTGGCAGTTGAGGTGGCAATCCAAATAGGTGACGCAACACAAGTGAAGGTGCTAACATGGCACAAATATCGAGGCAACATGTGGAAAATGTTGTTGCAAGGGTCAATGTGGTGCATTCTTGTGGGCCGACATGGTAGTCCATACAGTGCCCCATGTGGTAGATCGTACACCACTTGGCACCTATAAAAATAGGATTGTCCAATCACATTTTGCCATCTCATTGAACTTGACAAGTAGCTTGCATAGTAAGCACCAAACTTGGCAACACACGGATTCGAAGCAAATCAAACAACAACAAAGTGGCAAAGCGTGGTTCGCAGGTAAGGCAACAAACCAAATTGTGACAAGTGGCATCACACAATTCGCTGGTACAACACACAATAATCCACTCACACAGCAACACGTGGCAAATTTCTCAAAGGTTTTGGAGGAAATTTTTGCAATTTACGGCTAAACTTCCTGTTAGGTATGAAGATAGCATACAGGAAGTAGGTCAGCTAGACGTCTGACCTACTAGACAACTGGGTCAGACGTCTAAGCAACAGGCCTGACGTATGACCTGCTAGACGTCTAGGCCAAACGTCTAGGCAACAGAGCTGCTAGACGTCTAGGCCAGACGTCTAGGCAACTGACTTGCTAAACGTCTAGGCCAGACGTCTAGACGTCTGGTCTGGCAGACGTCTGGACTGCCATACGTCTGGACTGGCAGACGTCTAGGCTGGCAAACGTCTGGGCTGATAGACGTCTAGGCTGGCAGACGTCTAGGCTGGCAGACATCTAGGCCAAACATCTGGGTTGCCAAACGTCTAGGCTGGTAGACGTCTAGGCCTGACGTCTAGCCAAGTAGACATCATGCCAAGTAGACGTCATACCAAGTAGACGTCCAGATAGAAGACTAACGCGGAAAACGAACAGGTTCAGGCTTTCCTTGGGAGGGGAAACGAACAATTTTTGGAGGCTTCCATCGGGAGAGCAAACGAACAGTTGGAGACTTCCTTCAGCTCTATAAAAGGGATGTGATCCCTTGCATACATTGGATGGGTAGAAGTTGTTGAAAACGTTGAAAGACATGGATGTAAATTTTGCTGAAGATAATAAAAGAGAAGTTGCTATTGCCCCGTAGTTTTTCCTGCACATTGCAGGTTTCCACGTAAATATCTGTGTCACTTGTGTTACTGTTTCCGTGTTCAATTTTTTTTGTTATTGTGCTTCCTCTTGCAGATGATAAATCTTGAAGTTTTTCCTAACATCTGGTATCAGAGCTAAGGTTTTGTGCAAGTGGGAGCTGCAACAATGACAAAAGGTGTAACCAAGTTCGATATTGAGAAATTTAATGGCAGGAACTTCGCTCTATGGAAGATGAAGGAGGAGGATTTGCCGGTTAAGAATGACCAAGCTCAAGCCTTGGAAGGGGTCGCGAGTAAACCAAGCAGCATGAAAGATGAGGAGTGGGTAATGCTTGACAAGAAGGCGGTTTCTACAATCCGTCTCTGCCTAGCGGACTCCATCTTGTTCAATGTAGCTGAAGAGAAGACCGCAAAAGCCCTTTGACAAAAGCTTGAAAAGTTGTATGAAACAAAATCAACAACAAATAAGGTTTTTTCTGAAAAAGCAGCTCTATAGCTTGAGGATGAAGGAAAGTTCATCCATAGTAGATCATTTGAATAAGTTTATACTCTAATCAGTAAACTGGTTTCAGTTAATGTGAAGATGAAGGATGAAGATAGAGCTATCACCCTACTTTGTTCCCTCCCGGACACTTGGGATCATATGGTGATGACCATCAGTAATTCATCATCAGGAACTCTCAAATTTGATGATGTGGTAGCCGCTTTGTTGGTAGAAGAGTTGAGGCGAAAAACATCTCTAGAACCCTCGACCAATGAAGCCCTATCTGTGAGAGGTCAATATTTTGAGGGGAGTAAACAAGGTAGAAAACAGTCCAGATCTAAGTCTAAAGGGCGTAAGCAAAAAGGGAAGTGTTGGCATTGTGGGAAGCCAGGACACTCCAAGAAGGACTATTGGCAATTAAAGAATGGTGAAAAGCAAAATCAGCCATCAGTTGAGGCCAGTGCAGCAGATTCAGGAGAAACGACAACATGTGAAGCCTTCTATATCAGTAACAACAGATCAGTTTTATATACCTGGGTTTTGGACTCAGGTGCATCCTTCCACATGTCTCCCTACAGAGACTGGCTTGACAAATATCAGCCATAATGTGGTGGAAAGGTCTATTTGGGTGATGACCATCCTTTAGAATTTGTGGGAAGAGAGGATATAAGGATCAGGTTGGACGATGGTAGAGAAAGGATGTTATGTAATGTGCGAAATGTGCCCGATTTGAGGAAGAATTTGCTCTCAATCAAAATTATGGATAAGCTAGGGTATTCTGTCACCTTTTGTAACAACTATTGCAAGATTACCAGAGGAGCTCTTGTAGTAGCAAAGGGAGAATCTTATGGGACTTTATACCGTTTATGCGGTGATACGGTGACAAACCATGCAGCAGCAGCAACTTCTATTCAAGATGCAGTAATGCTATGGCATCAACGCCTAGGCCATATGAGTGAAAAAGGCCTGAAAATTCTGCATGACAGAGTCCCCACTCAGTCCGTGAATGGCGCCTTTTTTTTTTTTATAAGCGAAAAACCCCTTGCAAGGCCGCCTTGGTCTGAGAGACCACGACCAGGGGGTTCTACACCGTCAAAGTCACCCGGGAGTCGCACCCGGCCCTGCCCGCACCAACATTATCAATTGGATTTTGGGTACCCAATTCAACTTTTTGGTAGGGTGGAGATTCGAACCTGGGATCTCCCTTGGAGGATTGCCCTCTCCTCTCCAACTCACCTACAACACCTAGGTGTGAATGGCGCCATCTATTTTCTGACTTTTATAGATGATTATTCTAGGAGAGTGTGGGTGTATTTTCTGAAGAAGAAGTCGGAAGCTTTGCAGAAATTCAAAGCACGAGTAGAAAAGAGTTTGGGCAAGTCGATTTTATGTCTCAGGTCAGATAATGGGGGTGAATATTGCTCCAAGGAATTTGATAAATTTTGTATGCAGGAAGGTATTAAACACCAGAAAATTGTACCATACACTCTACAGCAAAATGGTGTGGCTGAGCGGATGAATCGCACAATCATGGAACGTGCAAGAAGCATGTTTAGCGCAGCCATGTTGGAGAAAAAGTTTTGGGCGGAGGCTGTTAATACGGTTGTTTATCTTATTAACAGGTCACCTACAGCTGCATTGGATGGACAAATTCTGGAGGAGGTTTGGTGTTGTAAGCCAGTTGATTACTCTCATTTGCGCACTGGCGTGTTTGCCCATGTCCCCAAGGAAAAAAGGTCCAAGCTTGACCTAAAGTCAAGCAAATGTGTTTTTCTCGGCTATGGAGATATAGTGAAGGGGTATATACTGTGGGATCCTACTGCCCACAAGGTAATTAGAAGTCGGGATGTAATTGTTGATGAAAAATCCATGCAAAGGAAGGAGGTACAGCAAAATCCTAATGTTGTACCTGTTGAAATAGAATTGAGTGAAGATGAACATGCTGAAGTTTTTGATCAGCATGCAGAACAACAAGTAGAACAGGCAGTAGAGCAGCCACAACGGTCACAAGACCAAGAGCCACAACCGACAGATCATTCGGTTAGAAGATCTACACGTCCACAAAAGTGTCCGGAAAGGTATTCTCATGTATATCAGTCCTCTTTTGCTTTGTTAACTGATGATGGTGAACCTAGTTCATTTCAGGAAGCTAGAGAGTCTGAAAATGCAGAAAAGTGGAGGAAATCCGTGGAGGAGGAAATCGAGGCACTTCGCAAGAATAAAACTTGGGGACTTGTGCATCTCCCACCTAGAAGAAAGACTGTTGGAAACAAGTGGATGTACAAAGTGATGAAGAACAGTGATGGGCTGTTGAAACGCTATAAAGCTCGCTTGGTGGCAAAGGGCTATGTGCAGAAGTCAGGTGTTGACTTAAATGAAATTTTCTCTCCAATTGTGAAGATGACTACTATTAGAGTTCTACTTGCACTTGTAACCGCACAGGATTTGGAACTGGAGCAGCTTGATGTAAAGACTGCTTTCTTGCTTGGTGATCTCGAGGAAGAGATATATAAGGATCAGCCTGAGGGCTATGAAGAAAGAGGCAAAGAACATTTGGTTTGCGAGATCGAAGAAATCACCTGTACGGGTTGAAACAGGCGCCAAGGATGTGGTACAGGAAATTTGACACCTTCATGAAAAGCCAAGGTTTCAGCAGGAGTGAAGCTGACCATTGTGCATACTATAAGAGGTTTGATGATGGCAGTTTTATTATTTTGCTGTTGTATGTTGATGATATGTTGGTTGCAGGCCCCAGCATGAAGAAAATCAATGATCTTAAGGCTCAATTGGCTAGGACATTTGAAATGAAGGATTTAGGAACAGCAAACCAAATTCTAGGGATGAAGATACACAGGGACAGAAAAGGAAAAAAGATCTGGTTAAGTCAAAAGTCATATGTGAAAAAGATTTTGCAACGCTTCAATTTGCAGAATGCTAAACCAATTAGTACCCCACTTCTTCCACACTTAAAGTTGTCTTCCAGCCAATGTCCTAGAACGGAAATAGAGAAGACAAGAATGTCTCGTGTACCGTATTCATCAGCAGTAGGAAACCTCATGTATGCCATGGTGAGCACCAGACCGGATATTGCCCAAGCGGGTATAAGTAGTCAACCGGTACATGGCAAACCCTGGTAAGGAGCATTGGAATGTGATGAAGTGGATATTCAGATATTTAAGAGCCACTTTAGATGTTGTCGTTTACTTTGGATCGGCAGATTTGCAAGTTACAGGTTTTGTGGATTCTGATTATGGTGGAGAAAGAGATGGGAGAAAGTCCACTACAGGATATACCTATACTCTTGCTGGTGGAGCGGTAAGTTGGGCTTCTAAGTTGCATTCTGTTGTGGATTTATCAACCACTGAAGCAGAATATATTGCAACGACTCACGCCAGCAAAGAGGCAATTTGGCTAGAGCGATTGTTGGGTGACTTCAAGGTAATGCAGGAGAAAATTACACTGCATTGTGATAGCCAGAGTGTTATTCAGCTAGTGAAGAATACAACATTCCATGACCGCACGAAACACATTGATGTCAAGTACCACTTTATCATAAATGTGGTGGAAGAAGGTAGGATCCTGTTGCAGAAAATCGACACTGAAGTGAATCCTGCAGATATGCTTACAAGCCGGTCAAGATAGAGAAGTTTGAGTGGTGCAAAACTTCTCTGGGCTTGCTGAAGAAGTAACAAGGGCAGCATTGGGCAATTGGCACTGGCTAAAAATTTTTTGAGCAGAAGAATTCCTAAATACTGACTTCAAGTGGGAGAATGTTAGGTATGAAGACAGCATATAGGAAGCAGGTCAACTAGACGTCTGACCTGCTAGACATCTGGGTCAGACGTCCGACCTGCTAGACATCTGGGTCAGACGTCTAGGCAACAGGCCTGACGTCTGACCTGCTAGACGTCTAGGCCAAACGTCTAGGCAGCAAGGCTACTAGACGTCTAGGCCAGACGTCTAGGCAACTGACCTGCTAGACGTCTAGGCCAGACGTCTAGGCAACTGACCTGCTAGACGTCTAGACGTCTGGTCTGGCAGACGTCTAGGCCAAACGTGCGGACTGCCGGACGTCTAGGGTCGGCGGACGTCCGGATCGCTAGACATCTAGACGGCGGACGTCGGCCTAGACTCGTCCGGCCTAAGTCTAGGCCAGACGTCTGCCAATCTAGATGTCTAGCAGTCCAGACGTCTGCCAGCCTAGACGTCTGGCAGTCCAGACGTTTGGCCTAGACGTCTGCCGGACCAAACGTCTAGACGTATGGCCTAGACGTCTGGCAAGTAGGCTGGCAGACGTCTAGGCTAGCAGACGTCTAGGCCAGACATCTGAGCTGCCAGACATCTAGGCCTGACGTCTAGCCAAGTAGACGTCATGCCAAGTAGATGTCATACCAAGTAGATGTCAAGCCAAGCAAACGTCCACATAGACGACTAACGACTAACGCGGAAGACGAACAGGTTCATGCTTCCCTTGGGAGCGGAAACGAACAGTTTTTGGAGGCTTTCATCGAGAGAGGAAACGAACAGTTGGAGTCTTCCTTCAGCTCTATAAAAGGATGTGATCCCTTGCATACGTTGGATGGGTAGAAGTTGTTGAAAACGTTGAAAGACGTGGATGTAAATTTTTTTTTTATTGTGCTTCCTCTTGCAGGTGATAAATCTTGAAGTTTTTCCTAACACTTCCAGGGGCCATAACTTTTGCATACGGAAGTATTTTAAGCCCCTTCTTTTTCAAATAGCTTGGTTTTTCAAGCTCTTTGCATAGGTATTGTTGTTTCTAGTCACATTTGCATCCAAATAATTGAATTTTGGCAGAATAGTTATGGATTATCATGTACACTTGTTGAATGGTCCTAAGTATGACACTTAAAAGCCCAAGAAGCCTACTTGTGAGTTTTGCAAAAAGGAAGGACACAAGGCCATATTTTGCAGAATTTGGATCAAGAAATTGGAAGAAAGGGGGGTGCTGATGCTGCTCTCTTTAATGCACAAGGTGAAGACAGTTTTGAAGGAGAAATCACACAGGCACATGTTGCAGTTCATTCTGCATATTGGACATCCACCTCTTCAGATGAGTGGATAGCAGATTCAAGAGATACCAGGACCACCAGCACTTTCTTGAAGGTGATAGTCTTTATAGACACAAAAATTTTGAGGCTAATGATGCGAATAACTTTTAGTTAATACAATTTTTGCTCCTTATATCCCGTACATGTTTAATCCACCTTACCAGCAACTCAAATGTATACATAGAATTTGATCGAAACATGACTGTAAAAGAAATTTGTCTTGATTGAGTTCTCAACCAATTATCATTACAATACTAATCACATGCATGACACATTGGTAATGGCACAACTTAGAAATTACTACAGCTTACATATGCATCATCCTCAAACAAGCATATATGTAGAGGTGGGAGATTTACATCATGTGACTGATTAACCCTGATTCTATGGATAATTGTGTTATTAAGGTTATGGACATAATAGAACCCCTCCTTTTGGATGTTATGGAAGATAAACAAGCCTTTAGACTGTCTTAATCATTTCCTTATCTCTATTATTTTCTCTTATTCACTGAATAGCAAGCCATGGTTAGGCACATTCATGTCACCAATTCATCATATATTATCAACCATTAGACATGTAAAAGCATCATAACATAGGCACATTTTTCATGACCTAGCAAATGCCTTCCATATTCATGGCATTTTGAATTTTCAAAATTTTATACGAAAAGAAATCTAGAATCAAGGAAGACATAACACCTTTATCACATCACCAATTGCAACAGATCCTGTATTTGCCCACGTGGGCAAACCTTGAACATGTAGGAGTCGAAAAGTGGAAGACAAAATTTTTCTAGGCACATCAAAATGTTGAATTGACTTAGATTGGCCATGGCCACCGTTGGTTTGCTTCATAGATGAACTTCTCTCTACTGAACCAACATATGCTTGTGCATTCTCAATAGCCTGCAAAGAAATGAAGAATATAAAATATAAAGAAATGATAATATCAATCATTTGTGTGCCTATACTAAAATAGGGATTTATGCATGAAAACCAAGAACATGTCCTCTACCACATTTCTCCATAAATATCTCCACTCACTAGGAAACAATGAGACTATATTTGCTAAGCTACTAAGTAGTGCATACAATGAACTGAGCATATGAAAAATTCTTCTAGGTAGACATATAAAGTCATCCCAAGGGATAGAAAAACAATGACCTTTTATGGGACTACTCAATGGTACACAAGGAAAATTTCAGCTTAACTAGAAACAATAAGTACATAAAAAATACAACTCCACAACATTTTCAAAAGGGATTGGAAGGTAGCATAAACTAAATTTATTGATTATATGAGTAACAAGTGTTTTTTTTTTTCCTTTTCGTTTTAAAATAAATAGTTCAATCTAATGAACTTCTTTCTTTTACTTCCTATTAGACACAAGAAGTAATCTGGTCACAAGTGTTATCTCTCTTATTTTGCTTAATATTGGCCCCACTGATAATTTGCTTATCCATGTGTCATGTTTAGAATTCCCTTGAAATATGCCCATCCTTTCTTTTTATCCTCATGAAATTTGTCAAACCAGACCATGGAATATCCTTCCAATGTTAAAACATTGCTAGCCTCCCAATGCTCAGATAAGGCAGCATAACGGACTTCCATTCTTTTCCTCTTTGAGTTGGTTTGGTTTAGGCATGACAGAGTACTTTGGTTCTATTTTTTAAGTGGTTGTATGCTAATCAAATTACAGGTCTCTTGTACTACTGCTATCTTGTACATGTTTGCTTCTTATTGGACAGTCTGCTATGAATTTGCTGGTATATGTGCTATGATTTGAATTCTGTTCGAGCCATTTTTAAGTGAATCCCACATTTTCTTTTATCTTTGTGTAGTTTGTCAAGTCAAACTACAGCAAATTTGCTTATATATGTGCCATGTTTTGAATTCTGTTTTGAGCCATTTTTATGTGAATCCCACATTTCTTTTTATCTGTGTAGTTTGTCAAATAAAACTAGGGCATATCCATCCAGCGTTCCAAGAAAAAAATTTACTTGAAGCTGTACATGACAGACACTTCATTTTTCTCCACAATGAATTTGCTTGGATTAGGGACAACAGAGTGTTTAGGTTCCATTTTCTAGCTTTTGAGAGGGTGGTCACTCATTACAACTCCAGGTCTCTTTTCTGGTACTGCTATCGATATGAACAAGAATTTCTTCGTTTTACAGGTATAAACAAATAGCCAATTTTCTCCCTTAGTGACTAGTTTCATAGCCTGCAAACTGTCCTCCCTCTATTGATGATTGTCCAAATAGGTATAAACTCTTGTAATCTTTAGCCCTAGGATTGGTATGAGGTATCTGCCTTATGTCAATATCTCGTGGATGTTATTCTCTTCAAAACTGAACTAGCCTTCAAACTTGACATGAATTTGACTTATGCCTGTGCCCAATAGTAGTCGTTCACTCCAGACTCCTTTAGTATGTTTTCTAGATTCATGAACCACTCCAGACTCCTTTAGTATGTTTTCTAGATTCATGAACGTATCCTACGCTCTATGTTACACAATTAAGCCAGTATTATGCATTAGGTTTAAAAATAGCCCAATTCGAAAGCACTCCAAATAGAATTGTTAAAATTTGTAGATTGTGTTCATCTAAAACGCAAATGCCACTGCTGGGACAAAAATCGCTAATAAAAATGCTAATAATCAGCAATGAGTAAAGGTAACTGTTGGCATTTCTGCCACATTAAATTGTTTCACAAAATTTTGCCCAAGTATGGAGCTTTAAATCGGCAAATCGCATGCAGAGGTGTTGGCATTTGCGCGGGCCCTAAAAGAGGATGATAAAGTGGACGAATTGATCTTTTGATGTCTCATTATTGCAGATATTTTCGCAAGCTTTCCAACGATATATTACAATAGGTGATCGGGTCAGCGAATCAAAAGTTATGGCCTCGGAAGCAAATCCAGCAAAAGTCCACTTCGGGCTTGAAAAAATTCTAAGGCATGAGGGGCACTTCGCCCAAAATGCTGCCGAAGTTGTCACTTCGGGCTTGAGCCTGGCGAAGCACCCACTTCGGCCACAGTTTTGGCGAACCTCCATCCAATTGGCAGAAAAATCTTTAAGGCAAGAGGGGCACTTCGCCCAGAATTTGGCCGAACTGCCACTTCGGGCCTCCACTTCAGCGAAGCTTCGAGTCGGCCGAAAAGTTAAACGTCGGCCAAAATCCTCCACTTCACCAGCGAAGTTCTAAGTCGGTCAGAAAACTTCACTTCGCCAGCGAAGCTCATGTCGGCCCCAAAGTGCAATGTCAGCCACAATGTTCAACGTCGGCCAAATTCCTCCACTTCGCCAGCGAAGCTCTAAGTCGGCCAGAAAACTCCACTTCGCCAGTGAAGCTCCATGTCCGCCCCAAAGCTCATGCGGGTCGCGAAGTTCATGCCGGCCAAAATAGCTAATGTCAGCCGAGAACCTCCACGTCGGCCAAGAACGAATTCCAACGTCGGCCAAAATTCCAACGTCGACCAAAAATGCTTTATGTCGGCCAAAACCCTTTGTCGTCCAGAAATGCTCAAATTCGTCCGAATCACTTGCGAACCTCAGCTCCGGGGGCAGACTACAGCAAACTTCGATTTTAACATGCTCCCAAAAAACACTAAAGCAGGTTTACCTCCAAGTTCGGCCTCCACTCCTGCCAAACCCTAGTTTCGGGACATTTGTTCAACGAACTTCATCCTCGAACCCTGTTTGGGCGGACTCCAGCAAAAGCGTTTTTTAGACATTGAGATAGCAACAGAAGAGGGCAGAAAGGGACAACTTCATTCAAAGAAGGGTAAACGGGCAGCTTCATCGAAGAAAATAGGCAAAAAGCTCACTTTGAGCTTGGTAAAATTGTTAAGGCAGAGGGGGAGCTTCGGCCAAAGCTTCTCCGAAGTATCACTTCAGCCCCCTTCTTTAGCGAAACACCCATTTTCTAGCGAAGCAGCAAAACAGGGAGTTGGGTTGCCTCATTCCCTACAGCAAAATAGGCCACTTCGGCTAAAATTAAATTAAATGCCCGCTTCGGCCAGTTTTTCTAGTGAAGTTGTTTCCAGGGCTAGATTTCAGCGAACCACCCTCTCATGAGGCCATTTTGACTTAGGAATTTTGTCCATCCTCCAAACCTCCAGTTCGGCTAAGTTTTCCAGCGAAGCTGCACTTCGGGTGCATTCTTGGCGAACCAATAATCCCAAGTGCATTCCGACACCGAAACTACTCCCAAGGGGCACACGTTCCAAGGTCGGGTATTTGTCCAAGGCATTTGTGCGGCACATTAATGCATTTTTTCTTGCCCGAAAGACCCGACGCCCATTTGGGGTAATAGGATATGAGTTATCAGTTGCAGAGGAGAGCCAGGGCAACTTGCGCATCCACTCGAGCACCTCACCTCGGAGCAGCCCAGGACAGGACAACGGCTCATAAATGCAGGTTTCCCCGACTGATGCGGCCATGGTAGCTAATTATAGAAATGGATGTGAAACCTCAGCTGCATAAGAGGGCAAGCGCGGATTTTTCGACTGCCAGGAGCGTACTTGCAAACCCAACGCATTAATGGCTCAGAGGGTCAGGTCCTCTATAAAAACCCTAGCATTGTAATGAGAAAAGGGGAGGGAACTTTTGCTAGAAAGTTGCTGTAACTTGATTTTTGCTATTGATATTAAGAACTTTGGGCTCCATTTCTCTCTTGTATGCTGCCTTCTGTGATTATTTCTGCTATTCTGTTTCCTCATTTGCATACTGTAATTCTGCATCCTTGATTTAGGTGTGTGATTGGGGACAGAACCCTGGAATTCTCCTGGAGGATACATAGGGGAGAAAACACTGTGTTAGTTTCCTTGTATGCTGCCTGTGGTTAGTGTTTCTGCTATATTCATGTATCTTCCCAATTGCTTAATTCTGAACTCTGGATTTAGGCGTAGGAAGATAGGTGGATCCTGGAGCTCTTCCAGAGGATACATAGGGAAGCTAGCATGGTGTTCATTTACGTTTTATTCTTTGTATTTATTGCTGCTACTTCAAGGTATTAGTTAGTAATCGTGCTGCTGGTTATTTCCCTTTAAATCATCCATTTACGTTTTTTTCTGTACTTTTTATCTCTTTTCTACACCCTTACTCTTTTTATCTCTTTCCTGCACTCTTAGCTTAAAACCCCAAATAGTTTAGTAAAGGAGCCGGCCTTTCTCCGAAGATTGGCACGGAGGGCATCTCTTCCCTTCGGCCTTTCAATGTTGGTCCAGGTCTAAGGCGCGTATAAATGCAAAATCCTTTCATGTGGCAGATTTGTGACCAACAATAACAAAATGGTTTACTTTCCCCTCCACTATCTTAGGCTTTTGAACAAGCTCTCCATCCATAGGTAATCAGAATATGCAAAATTATAATTTTTCAATACAATACAGCTATTCTAATTTGAAAGGAAGTATTTTTCAAATTTAAAAGAAATACAGGAAAACAATCTTAGTTTGTGGTAAGCCTATTTTTCATTTTCAAGAAAACACGTCTTCTTATATATCAGACAACAATAAAATTATAAGAAGACAATACATTATAGAGTGCATTAGCTTATTGTAAGCCTCAAAAAGCATCATGTGATATATGGAAACACCAGAGAGGGAAGCAACTTCTAAGACATCCAAAATTGCAAACCTGTAATTCTCTAGCAAGGTCTTCATCATCATCCACTTGTCTCTTTCTTTTGAGAATGACCTTTTCTGCTTCAATTGATTCCTTCACATCAATTGAAGGATCTAATTGATCATTTGACCCACTAAAACGTACTGATGAAGGCTCTTTTTTCGTATCTTTCAATGCTGACTTATACTTAAAAGGGCACTTCCCTGGAATCAATTCTATGATATCTCCATCTTTAAGGACAGCACATTTGCTTGGAGAGAGCCTTTTTCTTGAAGTTCCTGACCTAAGACTGATAGGGTTCTGTCCTTCCTGTAAAAGCCAATATCAATGGTATTAATTTAGCTCAAACAAGTTTATAATAATAATCTTATATTAACAAGAGTAAATTCAGAAACTAAAACTAATGACTTTTTAAGCCTTAATACTACCACAAAATATCACAGGTTATATCTCACAGGATCAAATATAAAATAGCCACAATATAATAAGGTCAAGATAACAATATGAGTAGAATAATATGAGCAAATTAATATGTATATCAAGGCTTATAATAAATCAAATAATATGCTGAAATATGAATGTAAATAGCCTGAATCATACATGTACTAAGCATGTAGAATAACTTACAATATTAATTGCTCAAAATGTATACAAGCTTTATTGCTTCTCTTTCTCTTACAAATATAATGATTGTGATACTTGTTTATGGAGTATTATATCCATAATATAGCCATAGTAGTGTGACTCTTTGGATACTTGACTATTGCTCTCCATATGCCAAGTCTCATGACTCTTGGCTTATCTTCTTGCCACTTGCATACTTGATGAACACTTGACACTATAACATATGCACACCTATACATGACTCTTACACTTCTATAACTTGCACACTCTAATCTAAGACACTTGTGCATATCTTTACATTACATATTTGTTCTCATACATACAAGACACTTGTGCACATAGACTCAACTTACACTTGCACTCTAACTCACATGACACTTGTGCATTTCCTGCACATTACAACTTTACATGACACTTGTGCATTTCCTGCACATTCACACTTACATAAAAGGGGAAATATAACTCACACTCTAAGCTAGGTACCATGGGGGTACATTAGCATGTACCAAATAATGTAATATACTCCGACAAAAACCAGTTATAATTCATTTCTTATCGATTATGCAATAATGCGAGTTAGTTGATTTGTTTTACGAAATAATTTTTTCTGTGCTTTGTAGGCTGAAGTTATCGTATCTTTTCTTAATCTCCATAGCGAATATGCATTAGGTAATCTTTTTTCTTTACTTCATCCATGGTGCAACCGAAAACTCAAAGTGCGAATATTGTTTTCTGAGCAAGTAAATTAAACTAAAAAAGATACAAGTAAAATGCATCTTCTAAAACAGAAACAGACTAGCTATTTTACTTCTTTAGTAGGCCTCAATAGGCCTAACGGTGAAGGCTTTAAGTAAATCAGATAAGAGCTCCAAGGTTTGAATCCAAAGGAGGTAGGGAATGTATGCCCCATAGGCAGATAGCACAAAAAGAGCTCCTCCTCCCACACAGAGTGGACACAAAGGAGTACGGGGTTGTCTGATATGTGTAATGCTCATGGACCTTAACAGTTACTTTACTTCTACTTTCTTTTTCTATTGTTTGTGTTGATTACTTGTAACAAAACCCATCACATTTAGTCATAAAGTGAGCACCCATTGGCAGAGTGAAAATCTCTACTAGGTATATATATTACCTGATTTATGCCACTAGCAATAAGGAGGCTTAATGGGCATGCATCTATCCCATATATTTTGGAATATCTTGGCCCATATTATTCTTAAAGGAAATTTCTTCAAAAAGACAAGACATGCTTAGCCTCTAGCAGCATTAAAACTCCAACAACGCAAATTCAAACCAGAGATATTGAAGTAAAACATAAGTAACAATAACATTTTTCCTCAAACACATCACTTGTTGTCACATTTTGCACGGGGTGCAATGTTTTCAATTTTTGTAAGAGAGCTGCTCTTCCCTCTCCCTCTTCCTTTCTTTCGTCTTCCTCTTCTCCCCCTTTCTCTCTCTCCCCTACATTCTCATTCTTCCCTCTTTTTCTTGAGCCCCTTAGTCAAATCTCAAAAATGACAGTTGTTGCCCTGAAAAATGGCTAAGTGTCAGGGCATGCTGAGGTGTTCGGGTTTTTCGCGGGCCATAAACAGGGGCGATAAAATGGACAAAATGAGCTCTGGATATTTTATCATTGCAGATCTTCTCGCCAGCTTTCCGACGATATATTATAATAGGCGATCGGGTCAGCGGATCAAAAGTTATGTCCCCGGGAAGCAGAACCAGGAAACCCAGTTTTGGTGCGAAGTCGGTCCGACTTCGCCCAGTTTTGGTGCGAAGTCGGTCCGACTTCTCCCAGCTTTCTGAGCGCACCTTGTAGCAGGCTGACAGTCTGGCAGGAAAAATGACTAAGTGCTGGGGCGAAGTCCGACTTCGCAGCGAAGTCGGACTGCTCCCCTTTCCAGGGCGAAGTCCGTACGACGGCAGAAATCAGCTTTCACCTGTGCGCAACCCGACTTCGCAGCGAAGTCGGAATGCACCCTTTGACAGGTGCGCAGTAGGGAAATAAACTCAAAAATACACCCAAGGCATGAAGGCCTTCCCGACTGCGTTGTTTTCTGCCTGCGCAACCCGATGGCGCTCTGATCCTAGGCGAAGTTGGATAAACTGCCTTTCAAGGCAGACACGTGTCAAGCAGCATCATCCGACAAGTGTCCAATTTTGGGATCCGAGCCAAGACATGCCAAGCAAAAGGGACAAGCATGGACTGCACTACTTATGCCAGCTGCCTCATTTAAGGCTGATGTGAGTTTCCACCTGCCTCAGCTACCCGCATTCCTGTCAATGTGAAGTTCTACCCAACGCGCTGCCACGTGGCTGTTCAACCTTCAGGGAGACCATGCCGAGAGTACAGTCCAGCCCGACAGATGTCAGCATCAGCAGTTCCGCGGCTGCTTTTGTCAGCTAATGTTTGACTGGGACTTTGTGCCCATTAATGTAACCGGGGGGACTTTGGGCTATAAATACCCACCACATTCTCATTGTAAAGGGTGGAAGGGGAATGTCTGTTAGGGAACCATTGTAGTTGTGCTTCTGCTTATAAATATAAAGTATATGCCTGGATTTGTTCTACTTCTTTATTTTTTTTATGCTGCCTCTCCTTTACATTTCTGCTTTACGTTTTCCTGTGTCACGGCTTGTTGATTCGCTTCAGCATTTGGTGGTCAGGTATACCTGAGGCATTCCTTGTGTCATGGCTTGTTGATTCACTTCAGCATTTGGTGGCCAAGTACTCTTGGACTTCATTGATTAGAGGATACATAGAATAGATTAGGTAGCAGTTCCTTCAGTATGTGTGTTCTGTTTATGTTGCTGTCCGTAGTGGTGATTGATGCATTGCCGTGCTGTTAGTTCTCCTTGTAGGGAGAATGTTTGCTAGGGGACCATTGTAGCTGTGCGTACAAATTCTCTGCATAACACACATACTTGGATCTGACATTTCTTGGTTGTTTTTATGTTTATGTTGTTGTCGGTAGTGGTGATTGATGCGTTGTCGTGCTGTTAGTTCTCCTTGTAGGGAGAATGTTTGCTAGGGGACCATTGTAGCTGTGCATACACTGCTTTATACAGAAAGTATACTTAGGTTTTGCAGTTCTAGGTTATGCTTGGTATTTATGATGCAGTAAGTAGTGGTGATTGATGTGTTGTCGTACTGTTAGTTCCCCCCACCCAACTCCAATCACATCTGTAAATTCTTTCCGCATTTTTATCTCTTTCCTGCACTCTCATCTCAAACCATAAAACCCCAAGGAGCCGGCCTTCTCCGGAGATTGGCACGGAAGGCATTCCTTCCTTCCGGCCTTTCAATGTTGGTTTGCGGGTCCAGGGCGCAATAGCAACAAATCCTTTCCTCATGGCGGATTCATAACCAACAGTTTTTGGCACGCCCGGTGGGACCCAGGGTCCCACATTTGGAAGATCTCAAGCTCGTCCTCACTCGGGCTGACAGTTTCTTTCCGAATACTCGGTGGGACAAGGAAGTTTCCCACCCCCAAACAGAATCGAAGCACTGGTGCTCGCTTCATTGCTGTTCAAAATCAGAGCACCTGGCGACTCTGCACGTTCATATTCTCTGAATCCAAAAGACCAGTCATGACGCCTTCATTCAAACGAGAAGGTGGCGAGCGAGGAACTCGGGAAACCAGCCTGACTTTACGAAATTAATACCAACGCTCCAGGCGAGCGCGTCAGGCTGGCTGATTACCAAGCTCGCATAGACGAATCCGTGAGGTGAGACGAACAATCTCCATATTTTAAGGAAGCCCGAGTTGGTGAATCTTTGGCTTGCCTTCATCTGGCAAAATCACCTGGCGACTCCGACTGAGCTGAAGATCCAGATTTCTTGATCGCAGGCGCCCTTTTTTTAAGCTAATAGAAGACACCCCGGAGGAATCAAGGTTTGGTGAGCAGCCTTGACCTCACAAGCGGAGAAATGAATGTTCACCTACAGTCTCCACCGTGGTGGTATTGGCTCCAACCATCACCACAACCGGTACCCGAAGAGGGCTCCCGTCTGAAAAATCTCCTTGCCACATCGTTCATCAATTGTACAGGTACCGGCATGAAGGACAATCTGCCACGTTGCACCATGTTCGCAACCTGGCAAACTTTGGGAGGCCAGCCAGACTTCAAAGATCATCTGAAGTACAATCAGATCTGGTCCGGACACTGCAGGTTCACCGGATAGGCAACCAAAGCTAGATTTGTGTTGGCGGCATGCCAATAACGCCGCAAAATTTTGTATAAATAATCCGGCTAGTATTCAAAGTTTTAGTTGTTTTTCTTATTTTAGTTTGTGCGGTTCTTTTTTTCAAGTGTTCTAAGAGGACAGCGAGGGTGACTCTGTTGCCCAATGGATGAAGGCATGGATTCTTTGCGCCGAGGCGAGCTCGACACCCCGCGAGCCGCCAGAAATGTTGTCACATTTTTCAATTTTTGTAAGAGAGCTGCTCTTCCCTCTCCCTCTTCCTCTCTTTCCTCTTCCTCTTCTCCCCCTTTCTCTCTCTTCCCTACATTCTCATTCTTCCCTCTTTTTCTTGAGCCCCTTAATCAAATCTCAAAAATGACAACTGTTGCCCTGAAAAATGGCTAAGTGTCAGGGCATGCTGAGGTGTTCGGGTTTTCGCGGGCCATAAACAGGGGCGATAAAATGGACAAAATGAGCTCTGGATATTTTATCATTGCAGATCTTCTCGCCAGCTTTCCGACGATATATTATAATAGGCGATCGGGTCAGCGGATCAAAAGTTATGGCCCCGGGAAGCAGAACCAGGAAACCCAGTTTTGGTGCGAAGTCGGTCCGACTTCTCCCAGTTTTGGTGCGAAGTCCGACTTCTCCCAGTTTTGGTGCGAAGTCGGTCCGAATTCTCCCAGTTTTGGTGCGAAGTCGGTCCGACTTCTCCCAGTTTTGGTGCGAAGTCGGACTTCTCCCAGTTTTCTGAGTGCACCTTGTAGCAGGCTAACAGTCTGGCAGGTAAAATGACTAAGTGCTGGGGCGAAGTCCAACTTCGCAGCGAAGTTGGATTGCTCCCCCTTTCCAGGGCGAAGTCCGTACGGCGGCAAAAATCAGCTTTCACCTGTGCACAATCCGACTTCGCAGCGAAGTCGGAATGCGCCCTTTGACAGGTGCGCAATAGGGAAATAAACTCAGAAATACACCCAAGGCATGAAGGCCTTCCCGACTGCGCTGTTTTCCGCCTGCGCAACCCGATGGCGCTCTGATCCTGGGCGAAGTTGGATAAACCGCCTTTCAAGGCAAACACGTGTCAAGCAGCATCATCCGACAAGTGTCCAACTTTGGGATCCGAGCCAAGACATGCCGAGCAAAAGGGACAAGCATGGACCGCACTACTTATGCCAGCTGCCTCATTTAAGGCTGATGTGAGTTTCCACCTGCCTCAGCTACCCGCATTCCTGTCAATGTAAAGTTCTACCCAACGCGCTGCCACGTGGCTGTTCAACCTTCAGGGAGACCATGCCGAGAGTACAGTCCAGCCTGACAGATGTCAGCATCAGCAGTTCCGCGGCTGCTTTTGTCAGCTAATGTTTGACTGGGACTTTGTGCCCATTAATGTAACCGAGGGGACTTTGGGCTATAAATACCCACCACATTCTCATTGTAAAGGGTGGAAGGGGAATGTCTGTTAGGGAACCATTGTAGTTGTGCTTCTGCTTATAAATATAAAGTATATGCCTGGATCTGTTCTACTTCTTTTATTTTTTTTATGCTGCCTCTCCTTTACATTTCTGCTTTACGTTTTCCTGTGTCACGGCTTGTTGATTCGCTTCAGCATTTGGTGGTCAGGTATACCTGAGGCATTGCTTGTGTCATGGCTTGTTGATTCACTTCAGCATTTGGTGGCCAAGTACTCTTGGACTTCATTGATTAGAGGATACATAGAATAGATTAAGTAGCAGTTCCTTCAGTATGTGTGTTCTGTTTATGTTGTTGTCCGTAGTGGTGATTGATGCATTGTCGTGCTGTTAGTTCTCCTTGTAGGGAGAATGTTTGCTAGGGGACCATTGTAGCTGTGCGTACAAATTCTCTGCATAACACACATACTTGGATCTGACATTTCTTGGTTGCTTTTATGTTTATGTTGTTGTCCGTAGTGGTGATTGATGCGTTGCCGTGCTGTTAGTTCTCCTTGTAGGGAGAATGTTTGCTAGGGGACCATTGTAGCTGTGTGTACACTGCTTTATACAGAAAGTATACTTAGGTTTTGCAGTTCCAGGTTATGCTTTGTATTTATGATGCAGTAAGTAGTGGTGATTGATGTGTTGCCGTACTGTTAGTTCCCCCCACCCAACTCCAATCACATCTGTAAATTATTTCCGCTTTTTTATCTCTTTCCTGCACTCTCATCTCAAACCATAAAACCCCAAGGAGCCGGCCTTCTTCGGAGATTGGCACGGAAGGCATTCCTTCCTTCCGGCCTTTCAATGTTGGTTTGCGGGTCTAGGGCGCAATAGCAACAAATCCTTTCCTCATGGCAGATTCGTAACCAACAATCACCTCACCTAGTTGTTGGCTTGTTGTAATCCTGACCCCCTTCCAGTTTGAGACATTACAGAATCTAAACCTATATTGCCAAAAAGATAGATGCATGGCCAATCCAAAACTGAGGACCACAGGGAAAATTAAAGCTGACTAAATCAGTGGCTTCATATTCTAAATTAGCTTAAATTTTGTCTATTTTATTTGAGCGACAGGATTCCCACTAGTCAAAACTTACATATCACATTCCCAAGTAGCTTGCTAATCATGATCAAAGAAAGAACGTGTTTCTATAAATATGATCATATGAGGTCCTAATTATGATCAGTGACAGAAGGCATTTTTGTAAATATAGACATGTGAGCTCAAAACTTATGAAATAATTTTACGTACTTTATATGTATTTAGACGGACAGACATCATAATGAGGTACCTTAGCAATCTTAACTTTCGCAAATAAAAGTTTCCACACATTTGCAAAATTATTCAGCACTTATGTGTTACACAATAATCCCAAATCTATCTCAATCATTATAATGAATTTTAAATTTTAATTATTCCAATTTTTCTTTACCAAGATATCTAGACTAAGTGTAACAAATCCATTCAAATATGTTGAAGTAGTGAATAAGTGAAGAAACCAATAACCGAGGGAGAAGAGCTCAAGAGGATCCAGGCACCAACTCTAATCAATAGTAGAATGCAAAGTAGAAGCTAATTCGTCACCATAACCGTCCCAAAAGGGCCAACACAACATTTAATAAAGCTTCTTGAAGAATGGCCAAGACTAAACGGGCTTCATTGCACAATCCTAGACGAGAATGAAATCTAACCCCTCAAAACTGTCCTAGTATCAATGGCCAAGGAACCAATAGAAGAAGACATGAAACCAATAAGCCACTTCTGTCAACTACTCCTGGAGTAGTTAGAAGTGGTCAATACCCAATGCTAGAGAACCATAGTTTTGTCTTGCCACATGCAGGAAGCAGAAGGCACTGAAGCCCTAATAGCTACTCTCATATGTGACAAGGACGCATAGATTTATCATTATCATTCTACAAAGTCATGCTTATTGCTCGAAGCAGAAGAGATGAGGTAAAAGAATGAGGCAATTAATCAAGTGGTAGTCAATCTCTCTTGCAATACCTAATGCCAGAAGTGTGAGTTTTCCAAAGGTACAAATCCAAGCATCTCTAATCAAGATAGCAGAAAAATGTGGCAAGCAAATCATGAGTCTTCATACAAGCAAAACCTCCCTAGAATATCATAATAAATAGAACACCTGAATATGTGAGCAGACTCTATGCTCACTAGGAGGGATCCTGAGGTCGTATGTCAAATGTTATTGGGTACAATAAGGAGAAGCAATAATGCCATCCTCAATCCTCATGAAATATTCACTGTAGAAAGCGAACTTAGGGCTAAAAAGATGAGGCAAAGCAATCCAAGTGATTGGAACATATTTTCAACATATTTCAAGCTTAACTGCATGGCTAATTGCCTCCTTATCAATAAGGAGGCAGGAAGGAGTGTTCACCATCTATAGAGATGCCAATTGAGTGAAGAAATGAACTATCTTCAGAGTACCAGCCACAAGTGCTCTTAGAGAAAATCAATTCTAAGGAACAAGTATCTCTCTTGGCCTGACATGTGATCATCCATGGATCTAAGGTAATGAAGATGCTCTTAAGGTGAAGAGGAGGGGTGCCAAAATCAACCTATAAAATACATTGTGGAACCGTTCTCTTACATCAGAATAAAATGCTTTAATACAAATACCCAAATGGAATAATCTTAGTAGTTGGTTTTCTTCATGAAGTAAAAAGCTTCTTTGCTTAGAAGCCATTAATAACAAGCCTGCTGAAAACACAAACTGAAAAGCAAAAGTAAAAATACTGCTTCCAGTCAGCCAATTCTGGCTTCATCTCAAATTTTGCAACATTGTAGAATCAGCATATAAATAGATTGCTTTGCTATATGTACCTGGTTTTTGTCACTACAAGCCACTTTGTATCGCTATGGATAGAGAGATTAAAATTAGTTTGTATGTATTCATACATTCCTTTTTGTTTCATCTTTTTACATGTACTGATATTTCTTTAACTGAACTAATAAGGATACATAAGGATTAAAATTTAAAAACAACCTGATTGTTTGTGGTCTGGAAACTATTATTTCAATAAGTGGTTGAAGATGAGTTGTATTTTACAGTAACACAAGGCCAATGGTTTCAATAAGGTGAACTTAACAAAAACATAAGTATTCAAAGAAGTAGATATTGAATTCGGAAGATTTGTCAGAAGAGGCCAAGACTACAAGGTTATTGTTGTCACATTTTGCACGGGGTGCAATGTTTTCAATTTTTGTAAGAGTGCTGCTCTTCCCTTTCCCTCCTCCTCTCTTTCCCATTTCTCTTCTCTCCCTTTCTCTCTCTTCCCTACATTCTCATTCTTCCCTCTTTCTCTTGAGCCCCTCAGTCAAAATCTCAAAATGACAGCAGTTGCCCTGAAAAATGGCTAAGTATCAGGGCGCAATCCGACTTCGCAGCGAAGTCGGAGTGCGCCCTCCAGTTGGAGCGCAGCAGGAATGCAAACTGCGCAGTGTGACAGGATCAGCCAGAATTTCTAAGTGTTCAGGGCGCAATCCGACTTCGCAGCGAAGTCAGACTGCGCCCTGCTTTCTGGGCGAAGTTGGTAACAGGCTAGCAGGAAACATGACTAAGTGCTGGGGCGAAGTCCGACTTTGCAGCGAAGTCGGACTACGCCCCCTTTCCAGGGCGTAGTCCGTACTGCGTTAGGAATCAGCTTTCACATGTGCACAACCCGACTTCGCAGCGAAGTCGGAGTGCGCCCTTTGACAGGTGCAGTAGGGAAACAAACTCAGAATTTGACTAAGGCATGAAAGGCCTCCCCAACTGCGTTGTTTTCTGCCTGCGCAATCCGACAGCGCTCGGGTTCTGGGCGAAGTTGGATAAACTGCCCCTCAAGGCAAACACGTGTCAAGCAGCAGCATCCGACAAGTGTCCAACTCCGGGATCCGAGCCAAAACGTGCCGAGCACAAGGACAAGCATGGGACGCACTACTTATGCCAGCTGCTGCCTTTAAAGCTGATTGGAGGTTCTGCCTACTTCAGCTACCCGCATTCCTGCCGATGAGAAGTTCTACCTAACGCGCTGCCACGTAGCTGTTCAACCTCCAGGGACACCATGCTGCAGGTACAGTCCTGCCAGACAAAGGTCAACATCAGCAGTTCCGTGGCTGCTTTTGTCAGCTAATGTTTGACTGGGACTTTGTGCCCATTAATGTGACGGGAGGGACACGGGCTATAAAAACCCACCATGTTTTCATTGTAAGTGGTGGAAGGGGAATGTCTGTTAGGGAACCATTGTAGCTGTGCTTCTGCTTCTTAATATAAAGTATATGCCTGGCTCTGTTCTACTTCTTTTATTTTTTATGTTGCCTCTCTTTTGTCATATTTCTTGTGTCATGGCTTGTTGATTCACTTCAGCATTTGGTGGCCAAGTACTCTTGGACTTCATTGATCAGAGGATACATAGAATAAAATGGTAGCAGTTCCTTCGATTTGTGTGTTATGTTTATGTTGCTGTCCGTAGTGGTGATTGATGCATTGCCGTGCTGTTAGTTCTCCTTGTAGGGAGAATGTTTGCTAGGGGACCATTGTAGCTGTGCGTACAAATTCTCTGCATAACACACATACTTGGATCTGACATTTCTTGGTTACCTTTTGTATTTATGTTGCTGTCCGTAGTGGTGATTGATGCATTGCCGTGCTATTAGTTCTCCTTGTAGGGAGAATGTTTGCTAGGGGACCATTGTAGCTGTGCGTACACTTCTTTATATAAAAGTATACTTAGGTTTTGCAGTTTCTGGTTATGCTTTGTATTTATGTTGCAGTAAGTAGTGGTGATTGATGCGTTGTCGTACTGTTAGTTCCCCCCACCCAACTCCAATCACATTTGTAAATCCTTTCCGCATTTTTATCTCTTTCCTGCACCCTTATCTTAAACCATAAAACCCCACAGGAAGCCGGCCTTCTCCGGAGATTGGCACGGAAGGCATTCCTTCCTTCCGGCCTTTCAAGCTGGTGGGCGAATCTGGGCGCGTTAACACAAAATCCTTTCCTCATGGCAGATTCGTAACCAACAGTTATAGTAACCTAAAACAAAATCTCCAAAAGAAACAACTTTCTCACAAGACACATTTCAATACCCAAAGCAAAAAGTGCAAATGCAAATCATAGAACCTCAAGTAATTCAAGTAATCATCATATCTATGTTCCATAAAGCTTCCAGGAAGTTAATGGTGTGCGATGGCAAGACGTGATTCCAATATGCAGGACGAGTTTTAAAGACAGCAGAACACATCTTTGGGATGTTGGGACACATCTCAAGATGACCCACAAGGCCCAAAACATATTCCCTAAATCTAAAGGAGGTAGATGGATCACCCTTTCAAAACAAGAAATAATAGATTTCAAAAGATTTATTTTATGAAATCGATCCGGAAAAGAAAACACCTATGCATGTTAGTCTTTTACTGTTGCATAAAGTAACTGCTTAACAGCCTTGAATATTAGGAACAAAAAAAAAATAGCTTGCTAACAAAGAAAATGCATACCACAGTAATTTCAGCAGACCCATTAGACAATCCATTCAAACTAATATGTTTGCGGCTCACATGCTTGTTAGCCATTGGCAGGTCGCTCCGTCCAACTATATTTGAACCTTGAAAGACAGGTAATATTGAGCTTGAAGAGTCATCTTCATCATTCTCCTTCAGTGGTACTAGAAATCCAACTTTAACCTGAAACAACCCAAATACATCTTCTGAGTATTTTACCAGAAATATCAAGTGTCAATACATCTAACTTGGTTCAATGATATCAAACTCCCACTCAAGGCACTCAGTTTATTCATTCAAAACCCAGATGCCATGTGAACCAGAACCTCAACCATGCAAAGTGGACACTTCCAAAATAGTTCTCATTTGTTTCCTTTTTTTCAAAATTGACTGATTACTTTACATAACTTGGTTTATCACCCTTCATAAAAAAAAGATACATCAATTGCAAAAATGGTATCATCTAACTTCCCAGGAATCACAACCCTTGCATAATTTCACATGCAAAAAATTGCAGCTCTTGCAATATTTGCACCATGAGGCTAAAGAGCAAGTACGTTTGCTGATTGAATAACTTGGTCAATCACATGCCATCCAATAGTAAAATCTCAACTGAATTCAAAATCTAAAAAGAAACAAACCAAGTTCAAGAGGCCTCTCAAAACTTCCTTGATTCCATACAAGGAAGTTCAACCCCTGAATTACCATAACAATACCTTTCTTTGAAGGTGACAACATGGCTAACATACCAAAAAGTTTAATGCAATAGAAAATATTGGTTGTGCTTATCATAGTGACATCCAGTACTATCAGAAAGAAAAAGTGATATAATGTTCCCATTTGATTGACAATGCTGTTCCAATTTTGTGCCTTTGAATGAAACCACCATCCATTTGTTTAGGTAAGTGGTTCAAGGCTCCTCCATGGGAGATATTTCAGATGGTATAAAACGACTAAGTTATCTTACACGTACATCATATATATTGGTGTTATATGTCATGAGCTGATAACTTTTATTGCTGGGACACTAAAGACATACATAACTGATATTATTGACACAATGGCAGGACAGATGCCTAATCTTAGGTTGCTAGTCTGATGTGTGTTTGATGTGGAAAACATGTCAAAAGTGTTGAAATTTAAGGAATATTGTATTTTTGGGACTGTGGACAATTGATATTTCTGGAATTGGTAGCATATCAGAGGTTCCATTGATGCATTGTACTCGTATTGATAAAACATGTTGAGGGCTGTTGAATTTATGTTTGCAACTGTTGTCATTGTTGGATTGAATTTCAGTGACTGCTCACTATGGATCACTATGGACTGTGACATCACATTTTGCAAAGGGGTAAAAATTCTGAAAATCTGAAAATTTGCTGCTGCCTCCCTCCTTCCTTCCTTTCCAGCTTCCTTCATGCAGTTTCCAGTTTCTATCTTTTCAGTTTTTCTGTTTTCAGCTTTGTATTTCAAGATTTCCAGCAGTTTCGGCAAGCTTGGTGAAAAGCCCAAAAAATTCTAAGTGTTGGGCACTCCCGTGGTCGCTCCATTTTGGAGCGATTCCGGGAGTCGCTCCCTCTTCTGGGCGATTCCCAGCTTCACCTTTTCCTTCAGCGACCGGCGGCATTCTGAGCAATAAGGTAGACCGGGAGAAAATGTCAAAAAATTCTAAGTGTTAAAGCGAGTGACGCCCGTCGTCGCTCATTTTTTCAAGCGCCGCCGTCGTCGCTCACTTTCTGAGTGAAACTCGGCGGAGGGACGAAAATTGCAAAATTCTCTGTGTTGAATTGAGAGCGACTCCCGTCGTCGCTCCCCTTTTCGAGCAACCACAGGTGAAGGAAGAAAAGAAGATGAAAATTATTCTAAGTGTGGAGCCTCCCACCATCGCTCAAGGTCGCCAGCTCCTCCCACCATCGCTCAAGGTCGCCAGCTCCTCCCACCGTCGCTCAGTTTCTCTAGCGTCGTCCGTTGTCGCTCCGTTTTGGAGCGACGTCGGGCGTCACTGCCCTTTTTCAGCGACAGCAAGCAAAGAAGCTTAAATTTGGCTAAGGCATCAAAGGAGCGACCGACGTCGATCGCTCATCTTTCGAGCGCCGCCCGTCGTCGCTGCCTTTTTCCAACGACCGCCATCGCATGTCCCTCAGTCAGTGAATGAGCAAAGAAAAACCAAGTTGCCAAAGTTTCTAAGTCTGGGTGTCTCCCGAGTTCGCTCCATCCTGGAGCGACTCCCGGAGGCGCTCTCTTCAGTAGGCGACTTTGGTCAGCCCCCCCTTTTTCGTCAACAAACTCCAGACCTGGGCCAAGCTGTGCAGATTTCGGGATTTGCGCCTGACAGGATGAGACAGAAGGTGTGCTGCCAGAGTACAGGGTAGATGGACATTGAAGGACAAACTATACTACATCTACCGCATTCATCAGACCTGACTTTCCAACCCACCATATCTGACCGGACCCGTACGGATTTCAGAAGAGCCATATTGCAAGTACACCTACGGTCAGCTGGGGTCTAATCCTAGCAGCTTTGTTGCAGCTTTTGCCGGTTCTTGGATTCCGTGCACATTTGTAATTTGGGGGGGGAATTCTGCTATATATAGCAGTAGATTATCATTGTAAAAGGGTGGAGGGGGGACATATTTCTAGAGAACTCTGTTGTATCAGACACTTGCATTTGAATACAAAGCATCCTTGGCTCTGTTTCTGTCTCTTTCTTTTATGCTGCCTTTTGCTAGTATTTCTGCTTCATGTTCATTTATTTTTCTGATTGTTGTCATTCTGAATCCTGGATCACAACATTGGCATTTAATTGAATCTGGAATACGAAACTAAAGGATACATAGGAAAGAATTGCAGTAACAGTTTCTGTTACATGCCTTGTTTTGATTGTTGTTGGTTTGTGTACTAGCTAGTAATCGTGTTGCTTGTTCTTTCCCACCCGAAATGCATGATATTTACATTTCTTTCTGCATATGTTTATCTCTTTCCTGTTCCCTTATCTAAAAAAATCAAGTAGTGTAGTATAGGAGCCGACCTTCTCCGGAGATTGGCACGAAAGGCATCCCTTCCTTCCGGCATTTCAATCTGCTGGACGAATCTAGGGCGCAAAATATTAAAATCCTTCCCTAAATGGCAGATTCGTAACCAACAGGACTGAGGGCCTTCATGCTGGTAAGACTGCTGGCAAGTAGTGATGAACCGGTGGTCATAGCCTTCAAGGTAGTTGTTTGATCGATCATGAACTCGGAATCAGTTTCATTTTTTTCTTTAGGTTTGTCAATAAAAATTGTAAGCCTGACTTTCATTATGACTGTTTATGTTATAGTCATCCTTCTTTTAAGTTGTTACATGCATGAAGACTGTTGCTTTTATGAATAAAAGTAATAGTTTAGTTTTTTACATAGTAGCGAAAATCGGCAAAAAAAGCTGATTTTTTCCAATTCCGAGCCCAACTTGGCTCTGCCGAGTTACTTGGAATCAGAAATCGGATTTTTCAAAAAAAGGGGCAATTTTTTGATCGGGAATCGCAATTCCCAATCCAAAAAATTGGCCGACACAAGAAAAGTTGGGGAAACAGCATTAAATGATTGTTTTTTCATTTTGCTTGTTCCACACTGGACAGAGAACTCTGCCTACCTGCTACCGCACCAAACAAAACAGTGCATCCTAACAGCAGATTTTTTGCAGTTTGAAGAAATGTAGCAGCAGCCATCAACAGCCACCCAACTGATTCATCTCAGTTAAGAAAAACTCTTCCAAACTGTTGTTCTTTTTCTTTTTCTGTTTCACGTATGTTTTTTTTTTCTTTTTTAAAGATTCAAACCAAATGCAACAGCCACCCAACTGTTGCATTTGAGCTGGAAATCTGAAAAACTCTTTCAAAGTTTCAGCTGTCTTTTTTTTCTCTTTCAGCTGTCTTGTTTTTTAACCTCTTTATAAGTAATGCTGCCTGATAACTATGTATGCAAGCCCATATTTTCAGCTGTCAATGTTTAAACTAGGGTTTGCTAAACCCTGGAGCATTTTTTTTTTTTAAGTTTATAAGTAATTGTTTGTTGTTACTTGTTTCCCTTTACAGCCACAAGAAAATATCAACAAAAAGAGATCCAGCATGGAAGTAAGCAAGGGAAGGGGATAAGAAAGGGGAGGTTTATTGCAATTTTTGTGGGTCTCTCATTCATGGAGGCATATATTGCCTCAAATACCATTTGGCAAAGCAAAGAGGGCAAAATGTCAAGACATGCCCACAGGTGCCAATTGATGTTGAGAGAGAATGCAATGCCATCCTCTCAAACTATGAGGAGAAAAAAAATCTCAAATGAAGACAAAGCAAGGCCATGTCAACCCCCCTTCTTGACCTCGTACAAACTGTACAGGCAGCACCTTTAGTTGGTTTCACCACAAGAGTTCGAGTCCATCAGTTGCACACCAAGGGAGTAGGATAGAAGAGTCCTATTTTGCAGAATGTTTCGCGCGAAGGGCACAACCCACGCTTGAGGGTATGGCCACATGGAACAAGGAGAGGCACAAGGCAGCTAGGAAGGCTGTTACTAGTTTTTGTTATTTTTCTGACCTTCCCTTCAAGGTGGCAAGGTCTCCATACTATCGGGGAATGGTAAATGCCATTACAAGTTGCAATGCAAGATTTAAGCCGCCAACTTATGACGACCTCAGGCCCTCTCCTTCGTGAATCCGTGGACGACATTCAGGTTTTGCTTGAAGACCAATGTAGGGTGCGGAGGAAGAAGGGTTGCACTATCATGTATGATGGGTGGACCAATGGGAGGGAAAGAACCTTAATTAATTTTTTGGTTGCTTCTATAGGAGGAATTATATTCCTCAAGTCAGTGGATGCATCGGCATAAGTTAAGAGTTTGATACGCTTGCAAAGTTGATGGAAGAAGTTGTGTTAGAGGTGGGAGAGGAGAATGTTGTCCAAGTCATCACAAACAATGCAGCAGCATATGTAGCAGCTAGCAAATTGTTGGAGGAGAGATTCCACACCCTATTTTGGAGAAAGGGCAAAGGCATTCAAAGATCTTAAGGCATTGTATTTGTCATGACTCATGACAAATTTTGTAATTTGTACCTTTTTTATATTATAAGCAATACAAGAATATTTGAATTTTGGACGCATTAAAATTTCTTTATTTAAAATGTGTTTTGTCACTTTCATGTATAGTTTAAGACTTTAAGCTTGTATCACTTGCTACTTTCATGTGTAGCTTAAGCTTGTATCACTTACAATATTAATATTTGATTTGCATAAAGTTAATTCATTGTGATATGCATGAAAAAAAGCTTTTTTCAATGAAAATTTGCATTTTCTTCGTTTTTTTCCCATTTTTTGCCGAGTCCCTTTTTTTTCCAACTCTTTTGCCTTGTAGATTCCGATTTTCTCAACTATGGGTTTTAACATCCACAAAGTCATAGACCATATGGGGCAATCCTCATGGAAGATGTTGTTTATCCAATATATGCTTATCCAACTAGACTCGGGTTACCAAAGCATGGTATACAACTCTACCCCCTTTCAGATTCAAACCGAGTTCCAAAGTCTCCACTGTTAGGCCCACTCAAGTTGTACATGCTAGCACGTTGTAGATTATAAATTATATAACTGTCATCACTATCATTGTGGGCATGGATATTAGAAAGAAGACCTTGGACTTGTAGTGGACTGTGCACATTATATACAGTCCTCATTTGTGGTAGTTAGCAACTTTTTTTATGTATGGGGCTGTCTGTTGTAGGCAGTATGCTTATGCACTGTCACGCTTATAGGTAGCATGCTTGCTGATTATAAGTGATGCAAATTGGTATTTATGCATTTATCATAATCATGTTTTATCTGTTGTCGCATTAAACATGTAGCATGGCAACTCTATAAGCAAAACCCAGTGGGGCAGTTATGTTGATGAAGTTTATATGGATTTGCAATATGTGTGATAGTAAGCTTATGCTTTTGATAATGTTATGCATGGTTAACTATTGGCTACTAAGCCACATAAAGCTTTTGCACTAATGTCTTTTTAAGTATCAAATAATGCATTTCTTGTGATGGTGAATGCTTTCCTAAGACTTCCCCAAACCAATGAATTGGAAGGGCTGCATTAGGAAGGAAAATCAGGTTTTTCTTGATTGCTTGAACATAGATGTCAATTGCACTACTTGCATATTAATTTGTCATTCTGATGTATTGCCATTATTATGTGAATGATAGTTTGTTCTTTGTACTTGCATTATGAAACTAGTAACATCATAGCAAACTATCATTTGTAAAGGCACGATGATGTTATTGTGATATAATTTTGCAGGAAAATTATGACAGCAGAATGCACAAACTAATATTTAAACCAGAGATGACAGCCAACAGAACTAAATATTACACATTCTTCATTAGTGAAGTATAATATTATAAATAAGATTTATTAAAATGAGGTCAAGCAATTGCAAAGTGCCTTTAACCGGACATGCATAGACAACCCAATTAATATAACTCACCTGCAGCTAATACTGAGCTTTACATATGCATGGGCACCTCATTCAGTTTAATTGAGATAAACTGTACATGCAAATTTGTTGAGAAATGTAGCTCGAATAGGAACTTCTTGCACAGGCTTTGGTATGAACGTGCTAGAAGTGGTTTGAGACATTTCGAATTCTATTTTGTAATTCACTTAAGTGATTTTCTATTTTGAAATTCACTTAAGTGATTCTATTTTGTAATTCACTTAAGTGATTTTCTATTTTTAACCATACATCTCAAGATGAGATGAGATCTAATCTTAGGGTTAGAGAGATTAGGGTTACCTTTTCAAGGATAAAAGGAGAAGGTCAAGAGTGTTTTACATACAAAAAGAAAAGAAGGTGAACAGATTGCTGAAGGAGAACTGCAAGGCTATTGTGCAGAGGTGAAGAGTGATTTGCTGGCCAAAAAGGCAGCAAGAGAGCAGGCTGTCCTGCTGTAACTGTAACCTCCTCCATTATATAAAATATGCAGGTTTTGTAGTATATTTTCCGTTGTTCATTCTGTTTATTTTTCCAGCCATCTGTGTGACTGTTGTATGTTTAAAATAAATTCATCTCAGATCTGATTTTATTTAGAAATATAGGGCAGCAATTATCTAGGGTTAGGAAAATTTACATGGTATCAGAGCTAGGTTCTGTGATTGAGATCCTCAAGGGTTTACAGCAGTAGATCACTGCTGGATATTAAAAAAAAACAGCAGTTAGAGGGTTTCATATTTTTTGCTTGAAGGACTAAGCTTATTTGCAGGACAGCTTTTTTGAGTCATTCATATCAGATCTGAAAGTTTGTGCAGTAGATCTCAGAGATGGCAGCAACTAGCCTCAGATTTGAGGATAGATTGGAAGGTGCCTCCAATTTCTTGCCCTGGAAAGTCAGGGTAATGTTCTTATTGGAAGAGAATGATCTCTGGGATATTGTCAAGGATGTTGTGACTCTGCCTACAGATCCGCAACAATTGGCAGCTCATAGAAAGAAGGAAGTGAAGGCCAAGCGGATGATCTTGGATGCAGTGAAGGATCACCTGATTCCTCACATATCCGAGAAGACTACGGCAAAGGAGATGTTCGATGCCCTGGTTAGCCTCTACCAGAGCGAGAACATAAATAGAAAGATGATATTGCGGAACAAACTCAGATCTATGGAGATGACCAGATCTGACACCGTTACCAGTTACTTGATGAAGATCATGCAGATTCGTGATCAACTAGCAGCAGTTGGGGAGAAGGTTGAAGACACAGAGTTGGTGAACGTGGCACTTAATGGTTTCTCAACTTCATGGGAACCATTTGTCAAAGGCATCTGTGCTCGTGAGCACCTTCCCACCTTTGAGAAATTATGGGATGATTTCATCCAGGAGGAGACTCGGATGGAGTCAAAGGCCAGCAAGAAAGGTGGTGATGATAACCTAGCTCTCTTTGGGCAAACCAAGAAGGGCAAAGGTAAAGGACCCAACAAGGGTAAGGTAAAGAGTGAGGAGTCAACCTCACAGTCAAGGAAGAAGGACTTGAGCAAGATCAAGTGCTTCATTTGTCATAAGCACGACCATTATGCATCATAGTGTCCAGACAAGAAGGGCAAAGGGAAGCAACAACAGACGTAGGTAGCAACCTCTGCAGAAACTCAGATGAGCGAGTTTGCTACCAAATTCGAGAAGGATTTCTCATTGGTCTCTTGCCTTTCTACCAGCACGGTTCCGAGGGATGCTTGGTATGTGGACAATGGGGCATCTCGACACATGACATCAACCCGACAATGTTTTACCAGTCTACAAGAGCAGGACTCAGGGGTTCAAGTTGAGCTTGGTGATGATACCAAATATCCAGTTGAAGGAATTGGTACCATTCCTTTTCGACTCCAGTCAGGGAACTCTTTAGACTTTGATGATGTTTTGTTTGTTCCAGGTCTCAGGAAGAACTTGCTTTCAGTTTCGGTTATGGAGGATAAGGGTTATGTAGTGGAGTTCAAGAACCAACATGTCCTTATTAGACCAAAAGAATCTAGCCCAAAAATAACACAAGTGATAGGGGTTAGAGAAGGCAATCTATACAGGTTGCAGGGTGAACCTGTTCGAGCCCTAGTTCATAGCAGTAATAACTTGTGTGAGTTGTGGCACAAGAGGATGGGGCACCTGCATCATAGAGCGTTGCCTATTCTGAGGGAGATAGTCATAGGTCTTCCAGAGTTCAGCATTGAGCAACAGGGAGTATGTAGAGGGTGCACGCTTGGCAAGCATGCCAAGGTTGTTTTCCCAAACAACGAGCATAGGTCTAAGGAGATACTAGATCTAGTACATTCGGATGTTTGTGGACCGATGTCAGTAGCATCAATTTCAGGTAGCATGTACTATGTTTCCTTTATTGATGATTTCTCTCGCAAGACATGGATCTACTTCTTAAAGACCAAGGATGAAGTCTTTAGCAGTTTTCAGGAGTTCAAAGCTCTAGTTGAGAACCAGACAGAGAAGAAGATCAAGGTCTTGAGATCAGACAATGGGGGTGAATATACCTCCAAGGAGTTCGATGGTTTCTGCAAGCAGGCAAGAATCAAGAGGGAGCTGACTGTTCCATACAACCCACAACAGAATGGGGTTGCAGAGCGAAAGAATCGATCCATCATAGGGGCTGCTAGGGCCATGATTCATGACCAGGGCTTGTCGATGTTTCTTTGGGCAGAAGCATGCAACACAACAGTCTACATCCAGAACAGGTGTCCTCACAGGATCTTGGAGGACAAGACACCAGAGGAGGCATTCACTGGTGTGAAACCAGAGGTGAGTCATTTCCGCATCTTTGGATGTCCAGTTTATATCCATGTTCTGGTAGAGAAGAGGACCAAGTTGGAGCCCTCCAGTAGGAAGGGTTTATTTGTAGGTTATAGTGAGACTTCAAAAGCTTACAGGGTTTATATTCTAGAGAAGAGGAAGACAGTAGTGAGCAGGGATGTAAAGTTTGAGGAGGATGTTGCATCCAGGAAGTCCCATGAGCCTATTCCAGTGATAGAGAATGAGGAGCAGGAAGCTCCAAAGGTTGAGCCAGGGTCACCAAAGACACCAGTGGTTTCCAGTTCAGGACAACAACCTTCAGGTGAGGAGGAGACATTAGCCCCTTCCAGTTCTATCAGGAGACCTCGATGGCTTACACAGACATTGAGGGATGCTCAAGAGTATGTTGAGGCTCCTAGCAACATGATTAGGGAGAGCAGACCTCCAAGGAAGTTTTCAAACTACATGGCATTGATGAGTAACATCATAAATTCAGAGCCTTCCAGTTTTCAGGAGGCAACAGACCAACAGGTTTGGCAGGATGCCATGGTGGAGGAGTACACCTCCATCATGAAGAATGATGTTTGGGACATAGTGCCAAGACCGGAGGGGAAGTCAGTTGTGAGTTCCAGGTGGCTCTACAAAATTAAGCATGTTGCAGATGGCAGCATCGAGAAGTTCAAGGCAAGGTTTGTGGCGAGAGGGTTCTCCCAGAAAGAGGGAGTGGACTATGAGGAGACTTTTGCTCCAGTCGCCAGATACACTTCCATTAGAGCAATTATGTCTTTAGCTTCATCTATGGGATGGCGGATTCATCAAATGGATGTGAAGACAACTTTCCTTAATGGGATCATTGAGGAAGAAGTGTACATAGAGCAGCCTTAGGGCTTTGAGGTAAATGGGAAGGAGTCCCATGTTTGTAGGCTGAAGAAAGCCTTATATGGACTCAAAAAGGCACCGAGAGCATGGTATTCCAGGATAGATGGATACTTGCAGAGTGTGGGCTTCGCCAAAAGTGATGCAGATCCTAATCTATATTACATATTTGTTGGGACTGATCTACTCATTTTGGTGCTATATGTAGATGACTTGTTTCTTACAGGTGCAGAGAAGCTCATTGCAGGGTGCAAAGCAGATATGGCAGTTGAGTTTGAGATGAAGGACATTGGCATGATGCATTACTTCTTGGGTTTGGAGGTTTGGCAGAGACCAGGGGAGATATTCCTTGGGCAGGGTAAGTATGCAGTTGAGATCCTGAAGAGGTTTCGGATGGAGGACTGCAAACCTATGGCCACACCCATGATCACTAATCTGAAGAAGGTGACAACTTCAGATTCAGAATTGGTGGACCCTACGTTGTACAGGCAGCTGATAGGATCCTTGATGTATTTGGTCAACACTAGACCAGATATATGTTTTGCAATGAACACCTTGAGTCAGTTCATGGTGGAGCCAAGGCAAGAGCATTGGGTAGCAACAAAACATGTGCTCAGATACTTGAGGGGCACGGTGGAGTATGGTCTGAGATATCTTGGAGATGGTGAAGTGAGGTTGCAGGGGTATACAGACTCAGATTGGGCAGGCAGTGTAGCAGACAGGAAGAGCACCTCAGGGTGCTGCTTTAGCTTGGGATCAGGCATGATATCCTGGTTCAGCAGGAAGCAGACTTCTATGGCACTTAGCTCAACAGAGGCCGAATACATGGCAACCAGTATTGCTAGTTGTGAGGCCATCTGGCTTCGCAAGTTGCTTACAATATTGATTGATCAGGAGTTGGATCCCACAGTGATATACTGTGATAATCAGAGTTGTATCAAACTCTCTGAGAATCCAGTATTTCATGACAAGTCCAAACACATAGACATCAAATATCACTTCATACGAGACAGGATTCAGAAGGGAGCCGTAAAGCTCCAGTATATTCCCACAGATCAACAGGTAGCTGATATTCTGACCAAGCCCTTAGTGAAAGGGAAGTTTGAAGCATTCAGAGACAAACTTGGATTGGTGCAGAATTCCTTCCTCGCTAAGAGGGAGTGTTGAGAAATGTAGCTCGGATAGGAACTTCTTGCACAAGCTTCAGTATGAACATGCTAGAAGTGGTTCGAGATATTTCGAATTCTATTTTGTAATTCACTTAAGTGATTCTATTTTGAAATTCACTTAAGTGATTTTCTATTTTGAAATTCACTTAAGTGATTCTATTTTGAAATTCACTTAAGTGATTCTATTTTGTAATTCACTTAAGTGATTTTCTATTTTTAACCATACATCTCAAGATGAGATGAGATCTAATCTTAGGGTTAGAGAGATTAGGGTTACCTTTTCAAGGATAAAAGGAGAAGGTCAAGAGTGTTTTACACACAGAAAGAAAAGAAGGTGAACAGATTGCTGAAGGAGAACTGCAAGGCTATTGTGCAGAGGTGAAGAGTGATTTGCTGGCCAAAAAGGCAGCAAGAGAGCAGGTTGTCCTGTTGTAACTGTAACCTCCTCCATTATATAAAATATGCAGGTTCTGTAGTATATTTTCCGTTGTTCATTCTGTTTATTTTTCCAGCCATCTGTGTGACTGTTGTATGTTTAAAATAAATTCATCTCAGATCTGATTTTATTTAGAAATATAGGGCAGCAGTTATCTAGGGTTAGGAAATCACATTATAAAGATATTTACAAGGATGGAAGATATAATTACATGGATGGAGAAAAATATAAATCTCAGCAACCCCTCCTAGCACAGTGTAACTTCCCCAAATTCTACATCAGAAAAGAAAACTTCTATGCAAGAGCTAACTTGGAGAACCATTTGACCTATGTTAGCAAAGATTCTTTGCAGCCCACCAAGGAGTGATTTGCTTCCTGCAATTGATCTGCATCCAAACACTGATCAAAGTATCATCCACAAATGATTGCTAAAAAACAGGAATTGGACCTTCAAGATCAGCAATGAGTGCACACTCCAGGTGACCCAGCTCATATTGCTTTAGCAACTATAGTGGCCTTCATCCACTACCATTGCGTAACCATTTTCATCAAGGCTACAAAGAGACGTGGAGCAATTTTGGCGATTAAGAAGGATTGGAGGAGATATCAAAGACAAAATACACATTTACCAAGAATGACAACCTCCAAAGGAAGCAGCTCGAACACTTGGACATAAAGGGAAATTTTAAATTGTTGGCCAAAAACTGCTAAGTCTTCTTCAACAGATCGGTCGATATGCAGATTGATGAACTGTGAAGCATCAATCCATAGAATAGATGAAATCACCATAACGTCAATCGACCAATGAGGTCAACAAATTGGCATTTTGAGGAGAGAGAAGACAAACCGACCTGTCAGCCTCCAAATTCATTAGTTTTCTAATATCAACGTGGCATAGCACCAACCGATCATTTAGAAGAATAACATTTTGGAGGGATTTTTGAAGTTTTCTTTGCCCGATCCATCAAATGAGAAGTCTGATGCACCCGATTTGTTGAATTTCATGCATAAAATAACGACATGAAGCATGAGGCAATGATTTCAAGGTAATCCTTCCACTTTTGGATGTGCCAACGGACATTTTCCAAGAAAATCATCCATAAAACTGAAGATGTAGCTACCAAAGGAGCCCAAACTGAAGATTTATCATTCAAGCAAACTTTTCACCAATTAGTTGAAAATTGCTGTAGATAGGGCTAGAAAATCTAATTTGACTATTTTGAGCATTGTAAGCATTATAAATAAGTGCAATAGCACATTGCATATCTATCCTTTTTCACAATTCTCATACACTGGCTTCTTCTCTTTTCTGTTTCAGCAGTTAATACAAACCAACAATTTGATTGAATAAAATTTTGTGATTGTGTGTAGGATTGTGTGTAGCGTAGCATTCAATTAATTCCTATAATTTATTTCTTCTTACCTTGTGGATGCGATTGAATGAAGGAATTGTCACAACATGTTATCCCTTTCACAAAATTCTTGTGTTCAATGTAATTGCTGGCCATGAGAATTACTCTTTAAAATTTGAATTGTAGCTATTATAGCTATTGTAGCTGCTGTTTCTGTGATCAATGAATTGGGTTAACCTTAAAATTCATTATACAATTTATTTTAGTGCAGAAATCTTCTTACCCTTTTCTCCTCCCATACAAATAAATCAGAGAACCAACCCTCTCTAAAGATTGATCAAGCAAAAAACCCGATCTTTCAATCGTGTTGTGGTCAAGGGCACAAACATAACCTTAGGCAGATAAACACAAGCTTACATTAACAACATCATTAATGCCAAGTTGTGCTAGGAGATCCAAACAAAAAGCATTGGGCTCCACAACTTGGAGAATTGTAATGCATATATTTAATGGGCTTCAGCATGTCTGGTTCTTGGTTGGGAAACCATTGCTCATCCAAAGGAAGACATATGTGCTAACTAACTTAGAAAGAATAAGGGTCTCAATGGTGTGCTAACTAACTTAGAAAGAATAAGGGTCTCATTGGTGGTAATGGAATCCTAATAGCTAAATTCACACAAAGGAAGAAGCTTTATCATGCTCCTTCTATTCAACCATATTTGGAGTTGGAAGGGCAATTGAAATCCCAAAAGAGGTTAATGGTTGAAAACCATGACAAATTTCAAAACGAAAATGTCATGTTGAGACATGACTAGTCTGGTTGTAGCAATGTTGAAAAATATGCAAATAATTGTCCCGAATCTCGTTGTACTACTAATAAGATTCATAGTTCATTGACCAGGGTGTGATTAAAAACCTCAATCTAGCCATCAATTTGCAAATGAAATGAAGTGAAGAAGTGAAATTGACAACCAAGAAGTTTCCACAATGATTTCCAAAACTGACTCAATAAACAAAACTCATGATCAGAAATAATAAAGTGGTAGTCTAAAAATGCTCCAAACATGTTTGAATAGCAAGTTGACAACCCAGGAGCATTAGTTGGCTTGATGGTAGCATTAAAATTGCCATTCTTGAAATCCAATACACTATGACAAAAATCTGCTTATGTTGTCTTTGTATTGAAGGCAGGCTGCTAATGAAATCTTATAAGATAGGTTCCCGTGGCCGTGAAGGAATCAATAATGGCTGATACAATCCAAGTTTTTGATTGGAAGGCTTACAGAAGAAACAAAGTAAACCCCAACAAAAAAACTTCTCGGCTTGCTTCCACATAGAAGTTAACTTAAAAATAGTGTTGAAGTCTTTGCAATGTCTTTTGCATACCAAAATATCCAACATAGAAGACAAGTGAGCCTCTTTGATTAAGAGTTGGAAAGAGTAGCCAATTATAATGCACAATTGATAAAAAATGTACAACCACCCATATTTCAAACTATGGTCAAGGAAAGGTGTATGATTAACCACTATGGGTTGTTGTAAAGCACCAACAATTGGGCCAAAGTGAAGATTTCAGAAGAAGAGATCTTTTCACTTATCACAAACTATGTATCGAATATCCAAGATGCTAAGAACTTGAGGAGGACAACTAAGAAGATCTGTCATTTTTTGGTGAAAACTTTTTTATCTGTGATCACCAAATGAAATTGTTGACAAATATACAATGACCACTTCAAACGCCTAAGTCTTTGATTGATAGTTAAAGAATTGATAGGGCTAGCGATTCCTATGCAAAATGACCTCCTTAGCATGAAAATAAAAAAACCACTACTTGACTACTTGGACTAAAGCATAGAATTCCTTAGTGTCGAGGTTATAGTTAAGTGTAGCCTACAACAATGCCCTAAATGATATGCCACTTATTGTCCTCCTCCCAACCCTTGCCTATGGCATAGTAAGAAGCATTTGTCTCAAGCTTGAATGACTGTTGTAAATCATGCAAAGAAGCAATACAAAGAGCATATTTCAAATGACTCAGATATCATATCAATCTCCAAACTCTAACTTAGAGTTTTTTTGATAAATAAGTTGATTAAAGAGGTGCGCAATATTTGAGTAGTTAAGGATACACCCAAGAAAACTCTTTTGATCTGAAATGTTGGAGAGAGTGCACCACATACAAAGGACGTTGACTTTATTCCATTCATGTATGCCATGCTTGTCGATAAAGAAGCTCAAGTATTTGCTTGAAGATTGTCCAAAGAAATTCTTCACCTTGGCTTGTTGCTAGTGTTGGTAAAGAAGATCAACCACTATCTTGACATGGATCAAGTGATCATCCCATGTCTTCTTGTAGAACGGGATGTCATTGAGACAAATGGACAACAACCATGGTAAAAGGAGGCCTAGAACACTTATTGATGAGGCACATAAATGTGGTAGTTGCATTGGAGAGACCAAAAAGCCTAACCAACCACATGGAAAGCCTAAATTTTATATTAGGATAGTTTTCCAAACATCATAAGAGTCCATGCAAAGTTGGTGATATCCATAAGCCAAGTCGACCATAGTGAAGTACTTAGCTCCCTAAAGTTGATCTAGAAGAAAATCAATCCTAGGATGCAAGTAGTGGTTTTTCACAACGATTTTGTTAAGAGCTTGGTACAAACCACCACTCACTATCATCTTTCTTTGGCACTGCAAAAGCAAGAGATCTATAAAGAGAAATTCAATTTCTTGATTTGGCTCTCCATCTCAGTAGTATAAAAAGATGTGCAACAAGATAGTTAATATGGTAACTCAAAGCTTGGCATAAGCTCAATAGAATGTTAAATAAACCTCAAAGAAAGAAGTGTTTTAGGAAACACAAAAACATCAGAGTAGGCATCAATAAGAGATTTGATTGTCGTTGATGGAAGCTTGTTTGCGTTGTATTATTGGACTTCTCAAATTATGTAATGAGTCAAAGTTTTAAACAAATTAACTTGTTTAACTATAGGCCTCCCAAAAAGTAAAGAAGTAACAAAGGAAGTATTTTTATAAACTTTAACACCCTCTTGCAAACAATAGTTCTTGTGAATGCCATCAAAGAAAGCCTTGCAATCATATTGACATGGTGCTCCAAGTATCAAACTGAAGCAATCCAATGGACTGACATCACAACCTGAAGTGTCCTAGAATGGCCCAATGGCACATGTCACAAAATTCTACCGAGTGACAGTCATTGATTACCCATTCTTGACCCATCCCAATTGGTTTAGGGATAAATATTTTGTTGATGGAAAACACAAATTATCTACAAACATCTATGAAATCAAGTTCTTCAAGTTGCAAATGTCAAGCATAAATCGCACCAATTGTGCTTGATTTGGCAATTATGACTGAACAAAGCTTTCCAATTTTTGGCATCGTCATTATTGACCATGAGAATGAGCCAAGGATTAGAAGTATCATGATCACTTACATCAATCATTCAATCTTTGTGTTATCTTCAAGTTGTGGCTATGGTGCAACGATAATGGCCTTGGATTTCAACACAAATTTCTTCTATAGAACTTTCTAGGCACTTATGATAAGCACAATTGTTATTCTTTCTATTACCAAAACTTCATCCCAGACACTTTGAGAAGAACTCTCATTCTTGGATGAGTTCATAAGATTTAAAGAGTTGGGTTGGGTGGTAGTACTTTGCTTTTGAGAACTTCTTATTCTTTTATTGCTTGCATTCCACCTCCAAGCAGTTTGGTAAGCATGTTTTTTCTTCTTATTATTCTTTTAATTGCTTGTGTTCCGCCTCCAAAGCAGGTTGGTAAGCATGTTTTAACAAATTAATGCAAACAAACTTTATTTCCTCTTAGAAATGAGAAAACAAACTAGACACAAATTTGAAGCAAATGGCATCGTTGGAGTTAACCATATCCATATGGACCTTGACTGCCATGATGTTTTGTGCCTCCATGAGCTTTTCTTTAGTCTTGAAATATGCCTTCAAAATACGAGTCCAAGCATCCATTTTATCCCCATTGGTTGTGTCGTTGAAATGAGGAAAGGATATCATGGTATCCAACTTCAAAGCAAGTTGGGCAATCAAGGTGGCCATAGGGGTAGAATTGATGGACTATAGTCCCAAAAGTTACTGGAACGGGAAGGCAAGCGCAAAAGTGCTAGGGCAACGAAGTAAAAATATTTTAACAGTGCCACAACAATGCTAGGGCGGCGAAGGTGAGTGCAACAGCGCTAGGACAACGAAGTAAAAATATTTTTACAGTGCCACAATAGTGCTAGGGCAGCGAAGTAAAAATATTTTAACAGTGTCGCAGCAGTGCTAGGGCAGCGAAGGCGAGTGCAGCAGTGCTAGGGCAGTGAAGTAAAAATATTTTAATAGTGCCGCAGTAGTGCTAGGGCAGCGAAGGCGAGTGCAGCAGTGCAAAGCAGTGAAGTAAAAAAAAAATTTAACAGTGCCGCAGCAGTGCTAGGGCAGCGAAGGCAAGTGTAGCAGTGTTAGAGCAGCGAAGTAAAAATATTTTAACAATGCCACAGTAGTGCTAGGGCAACGAGAGCGAGTGCAACAGTGCTAGGGCAGTGAAGTAAAAATATTTTAACAATGTCGCAGTGTTAGGGCAGCGAAGGCTAGTACAGTAGTGCTAGGGCAGCGAAGTAAAATATTTTTTAATTGGTATTTTCAAAATGGTAGTATAATTTGGGAAATTGGTTTCTTATTTTTGATGGGGAATGAAGAGGAACGTTGGAGGGGCAACGCATCTTTTCAACTCCAAGGGCCAAGGGTCCCATTTTTGGACAAGATTTAGAAGTTGAGAACTAGGGGTCCTTAGGTTTTTTGAGTGACCACAATAAAACTGCAGGTTATTAAAGTTTAGTGGAAAAAGGAGAGTCTATGTCAAAAGGTTCAGATCAAGTCAGTTGTCCTATTGACTGATCACTCTCAGGTGTCTCAGAACACTCTACTCAAAGTGATGGGTCTAATGAATGAGCAAGCATTTCATTGCGGGGAAGAAAAACTTGAGCAGGCTCCAAACAATCCAAATTCACTTTGTCTGACAAAATTTCCTTTGTTTGGTTCTGGTTTTATTTGTAAAAGCCTTGATTTAGAGGCCCAAAGTGGAGTGGGTCCAAACTTACAATGAACACAATCTACAACTCCGGTTACTAAAGTGTGTAAGGCACGTAAAGTGGTTAAAAAGAGAAGGTCGAAGATCAAAATGGTACTTGGGGAAGACTTGAGGATGGAACAAGTTTTGGAGTTTTCGGGGAAGGACCTTATTAGGGAGTTTCATGGACGTCAAATAGCTGATAATACACTAAATCAGTGGTTGTAGAAGGTATGGGTCCCACTCCTAGAATATAGGCCAATTTTTCACTTACTTGCCAGAGGATGGATAGGTTTCCTTTTTTGATCTGAGGAAGATGCACACAAAATTCTAGGAGGTCGTTGGTATTGGTGGTCTTCTTTTTTGGCTTTGAAGGATTGGACAACTTGCTTTGATCCTAGGACTGAAGTTGCTAAGAGAATCCCGATCTGGGTAAAACTTCCAAGTCTACCAATGGAGTTATAGTCAGAAAGAGCTTTGAAAGCGATTGGAGATTCCTTAGGTAAAACCTTGGATATAGATATTTCTTTCAAATCTAGTATTTTTTGGTTTGTAGCTCGGGTTTTGGTTGAGATGGATATCAGTGAAGGCTTACTAGACTGTATGGATATAGTTGTGGGGAATACAGTTCATACTCAAATCTTGGATTATTTGAAGATTCCTTTTAGATGTGTGCGTTGTCATGTTTATGGACATATTGCTAAGGAATGTTCTCAAGCTTTCACACAGAAAGTATGGAGGAAAAAACACATGACTAGTGGGAATTTCAAATCAACTAACAACAATCAAGAGATACCTATTTTTCAGAGCTCAATAGTGCTCCTTGATTTGGCAAAAACAAGCAAAAAGAATGTTGTTGAACCTAGAACCAAAACTCTGGAGAAGGAGGAAGAAATTTTGGGCCTAGCTTTGTCTCCATTTCCTTGTTCACAAGTCATTAGAGAAGGAGACAGAGTCACAAAGAAAACTATGAAAGGATTGGAACCCGATACTATTAAGTTTGTTGGTTAGACATCTAAGCCTTATGACAATTACTGTCCAATACATGAGAATAATACGGACTTAGGTAATAAAGAACTTTGTACACTTCCTTATGAATTTTTGAAGAGAAGTTCCACGGACAAGGAATTTTCTAAGATTTTGGACAATGGGCTGGCAACCTCAAACACATTGAATAGAGATTGTGATCCAAATATTTCTACTATTGGGGGAAGTCTTTGCGACCTATCAGGTGAATCTTCTAGGGAGGTATCTATTTCAAGGGATAATTTGGAGATAGGTTCCTCTTGCAAATATTCGTTACGTTCTAGGAAAAGGGAATCCAAGCTGAAAACTTGTGCAGTTGTTGGAAGGTTAGGGTTAGGTCTAGACTATATAAAGGAATCTTCCACTACTTCAGCAGGTTAAAAATCATTTTTTGTTTCATGCACAGGAGAAGGCTTTGAGGGAAATTCAGTAGGGTAAACAAAAATCTATCAAAGGGGTCCTTAGAGCGGGACAAAACCCCTCTAAAATGTTTAAATGATCTTGCTATCCCTTAATATCCGAGGTCTTGCCAGTCCCTCTTAAAGACTTGCCTTAGCCAGGCTGGTGGAAATTCATAATCCAAATGTTATCCTTCTACAAGAAACCATGAGGGCAAGTACAAAAGTCATTGAAGGGTTAAGTAAATTGCTTCGAGACTGGGAGTTCTTGGCTCTAGATGCTATCGGAAATTCAGGGGGTGTTTTGACTGGCTGGAAGAACTCAGTATCCTTAATTAATTCTTCCTTTATGGTTTCAGGCTTGTGGACAGAATTCTTTTTTAAAGACTTGGGTTTGAGGTTATCAGTTATTAATTGTTATGGTCCCTATGAAGATAGGCAAGTCTTCTGGGATGATTTTTTCTCCCAAAGTTGTGTTAGGGATGAAAGAGTTATCATTGGTGGGGACTTAAATTTTACTATGAATAGAAGTGAGGTTTGGGGAGAATCTGCAAGACTTGATAGACTTGCATATTACTTCAAGCATAAGATTAAATAAGATGGTTTAATTGATTTGGAACCAATAAAATTAATGCCTACGTGGAGAAATAATAGAGTTGGGGAAGCTGGGATCTCAAAGAGGTTGGACAAATTTTTTATCTCAGAGACATTATACAATGAAATAGACAGAAAACGGTCATGCGTTGAGACTGAAGGTGGCTCAAATCATTCTCCCTTTTCTCCTCAATTAGAAATTCAAGAGACAAAACCTGCCAGTCCTTTTAAGCTCAATCCAATTTAGTTGGAGGAAGAAGATTTTCAACAACTGATTAAAAAAGAATGGATTGGTTATGACCAAAGTTCTAGGTCATCAGCAAGTTTTCAATTTGTTGTTGCTCTAAAAAAATTAAAAAGAGTTGTGTCATCTTGGATTGTAGTTAAAAAGGAAGGTATGGATAGAGATCTTAAATTGGTGGAGAAGGAAATTTCAGAAATTCATAAAAAGAATGAGGCTGGTTTGTTTAGAGAGGAGGAGAAAACAAGACTGATTGAACTAGAAATTAAGAAGAACAAATTCTTGGAGTGGAGGGAAGTTGAATGGAGAATGAAAAGTAGAGCTGTATGGTTAAAAAAAGGGGATGAAAATACTAAGTTTTTTCATAATTTTGCTAATCACAGGAAGAAGGTTAACACTATCTGGGAGATGTAGAATGAAGAAGGGGTCCTTGTTAGGAGTTTTTCTGAGTTAGCAGATTTGAGAGTAAAACATTTTCAATCTACCTATAAAGATCCTGATAGAGTCAAAATTGGGGAAATTTTAAAGTTAACTACTTTCTACCCCAATTTTGTGATAGAGGAGGACAATCAGTTACTTCTTAAGGAGGTCACAAAGGAAGAACTGAAAGTTGTCCTGACTTCTTTCAAAAAGGATAAAAGTCCAGGGCCTGATGGATGGCCTGTGGAGTTTTTCCTAGTTTTCTATGATCTGGTTGAGGAGGATCTTCTCGGAGTAATGGAGGAAGTTAGGTTGAGTGGTCGGGTTTTGGGGGCTTTTAATTCCACTTTTTTAGCTTTGATTCCAAAAAAGGAGAAGCCTGAAACTTTTGATGAATTTAGACCTATTTCGTTGTGTCACTGTATCTATAAAATCACTGCAAAGATTATGGCTGTTATATTGAAGAAGATTTTCTCTTAAGTTATTTCCCAGGAGCAGTTTGGATTTTTAGCAGGTTGACAGATTTTTGAAGCCATAGGAGCTGCACAAGAGGGCCTTCACTCTATTAAAACCAAAATTCTTCCTGCAATGGTCCTTAAACTAGATCTATCTAAAGCATATGATAGAACTAGCTGTTCGTATCTCAAATTGATGCTCTTACATGTGGGTTTTAGCTATCCGATAGTAAAGTGGATTATGGGATGTATTTCTTCTGTATCATTTGTTGTTCTTATCAATGGATCAGCTTCCAAATTTTTTAGACCCTCGAGAGGACTGAGACAGGGATGTCCTTTATCTCCTTTACTTTTTTTGCTGGTTGTTGAAGGATTGAGTAGAGCTGTTTTGGATGCAAAGAGGGTAAGATCCTTATCCGGGATCAAAGTGGGGGTCCTTTATTTATCTCATTTATTATTTGTTGATGATGTATTGTTCTTCACAAATGGAAGTTTAAGGGAAGCTAGAAAGTTGAAGGAAATCTTGGACACTTACAGTATTGCTACCAACATGGAGATAAATTTTCAAAAATCCTCTATTTGCTTTAATGATGTACAACAGCAGACTAAGCAGGATCTAATCATAATTTTTCCTTTCAATCTCTTATTTCCAGGAAGGTTTTAAGTATCTGGGATTTGTATTGAAGCCAAATACTTACAGGAAGAAATATTGGGGATGGCTTTTAGAGAAGATTGAATTTAGGATTAACCTTTGTTGTAATAGATGGTTGTCTATTGGTGGGAGATTAACACTTGTAAAGTCGGTTCGAGGCAATTCCTGTGTTTTGGCACTCCTTGACCTTCATTCCCAAAGGAGTTCTAGAGAAAATAAGAAAACTCTGCTTCAAATTTCTTTGGACTGGATGCAAGGAACATGAAAGCATTCCTTTATTTAAGTGGCAGAGTATTGCTAGGCCAAAGGAGGAAGGTGGTTGGGGCCTTAAAAATATCCATCTTTTTGGTTCTTCTTTAGCAGCAAAAATGTTATGTAGGATTTTGACCAGAGAAGGATTATGGAAGAAGATTATTGAACAGAAGTATATTTGTCCAAGGACCTTTATGGATTGGATCATTGTCCACATAAAAGCATTAAAAATGTTTCCATTCAATGGAAGGCACTAGTACATGCCTTTCCTATGATTGAAAAATATTTGGCTTGGAAAGTGGGCAACGGTGAACAAGTTAGAATAGGGGCTGATTCTATTTTGGGTTGTGGAGAAAAGATTTTGTTATCGGAAGCTATGATTAGTTCATTACAATACAAGGGTTTTTACTTTCTTCATCAGGTGGGGGAATCAGATTCTTCTAGTCTTTGGACCCAAGATTGGAAGCAGGCTCAGGTCTTGGGTTTTTTTTATGAGCAAGCTGTTTTGTGGAAGGCTTACACTAATAGTCTTAATAAAAGTCATATCAAGCTGAGAGCTGAACCAGATACTATTGCTTGGGCATACAACAAATCTGCGGGCCAATATACAGCTAGACTTGGTTACAAAGTAAGTTTTGACCCTCATCCTCAACGGCCTACTTGGTGGTGGAAGCAGATTTGGAAATTATCTGCCCCAAAAAAGACAATTATTTTCGTGTGGTTAGCTTGGAAATTATATTGTGTCAGTCAGAGGAGGAAAACATCACACATTTGTTAATCAAATGCCCTTTTTATCAACAGGTTTGGTTAGAAGCTCAACAGATAACTAGAGTACAAAATATTTGGGAAGGAGAAACAGTAGAGGTATGCTTAAGACAGTGGTTTTTGAAAAAAGAGTTGAAACAGTTTCTTTCTTTACCATGTCTTATATGTTGGGATATATGGTTGGCACGGAATGCAGCTATTTTTGAAGGGAAGTTAATTCCCCCATTTCAAGTCATATTTCAAGTGAGGACTTTGGTCTCAATCAACAAAGGGCCTGATAAACATAAGAAACCTCGACAAGTAGACAATTTATTCATTGAAAAGACTCAACCATGGGGTTTTTTTGATGGGGCTAGTCAAAGACAGTCATCTTTTAGTAGCGCAGGAGGCATTTTGTACTTCTCGGATACCCACTATATCAAATTTAAAGCAGGTCTTGGGACAAGTTCCAACAATTTTGTTGAGTTTCAGGCATTGAGATTGCTAATGAAGTGTGTTGTGGAGAGAAATGTGAAAAAATTACAATTTTTTGGAGATTCCACTCTAGTCATCAATTGGATGAATAGATCTACTCAATTAAAAAATAATCTGCTTAGACTAGTGGGAGATGAACTACTGGAGGTGATTTCCCTTTTTGAAAATATCTCTTTTACACATGTTTATAGGGAATTAAATCAAGAAGCAGATAGGTTATAAAAAGAAGGTCAACAAGTTCCATAAGGTTTCTTCAAATGGAAGAGAACAAGGATGGAGTTTCTTCTTTCACCCACATATCATATCCCTAGTTTCTATGCTAGTTCTGGGTTTTTTACTGTGGGCCTGATTCATTTGATTAAAGCTTTATGGCAGTTTCTAAAAGTGGAGATGTAAATAATCCATCAAACTATCGAACTATCATGATCAACCCTCTCTTTGCAAAGTTGTTTGGGAGTATGATAGAGCGTAGTATCAGCAGATGGGTGGAAAAAAAGGGAAAGAGAGCAAAGAGGCAAGCGGGTTTTAGGCCTAAGCACTCAACTATTGATCACTGTATCACGCTTAGACACATAGTAGAAAAAATATGGGACAAAAAAGAGGAGGCTTTTTGTTGTTTTGTAGACTTCAAAAAGGCATTTGACACAGTGCCAAGGAAAAAATTATGGAGCAGAATGGAAGAGCTAAAGGTTCCAATTCACTACAGGGTAGTAGTCCACAAATTATATGAGCATGTAAAGGCTAGAATCAGAACGCAGGAAGGGTTATTTGAAAGTTTTAGGAGTGACATAGGCGTCAAACAAGGTTTCCCTCTATCTCCAACATTATTTGGGTTGTACATTGACAAGTTAGAAGAATGGATAAACAAATTTGGGGGAGAGGGTGTGCACTTAGCCAAATATGTGGTAAAACTCCTCATGTATGCAGATGATTTAATTCTTGTGTGTAAAACTCCTCATGTATGCAAATGATGTAATTCTTGTGGCCGAAACAGCTAAAGATCTAGAAGATCACCTTCGGGTTCTAGAACTCTTTTGTAAGGTTGGGATGCAGGTGAACACGAGCAAAACAAAAATCATGATTTTTCAGCAAAAAAGAAGAAGCAACATCTCGAATTTCAGTTTCCAGGAGAACCTCTTGAGGTAGTGGTAGAATACAAATACCTAGGCATAGACTTTCATGACAAGCTCAATTGGAATACATGTAGGATGAAAAGAACTCTAAGTGGTTGGTGAGCGCTATGTGCACTTCAAAATCGGTGTAGGAATACCGAGTTATGGGACTGGAAGACCACCAAGGTCATATTTGGCCTACTTGTCACACCGATTGTGTTGTATGGTTGCGAGGTGTGGGCCAGTGGCACGACAAATACAAAATGGAGGCAAATAGAAAGGATTCAAAAACGTCTAATTAAAAATTTTCTTAGAATTAAAACCACAGTCCCTTATGAAATTATTCTAGCTGAAACTGGAATGTTCCTTTTAGAGGCAATTGCTATGACCAAGCTATTATGTTACTTGAAAAAAATAGAAAACATAAAAAACAACAGATGGCTTAGGGCAGTTAGGGACGAAGAGCTACATAGGCAGAAGAACACATGGATGAAACAAAATCATAAATGGATGAAACGTTGGGAAATCAACATAAATGAATGCCCAAATTTAAATAAAGACAAAAAACTATGTGAACGAAAAGTTTAGAAGTGGAATGTGGAAAAATGCAAGCAAGAAAAGACAATACTATATTGCAAAGTTTAACCCAACGTATGACCACAAGGAAAAAGCATATATAGGCGCTGAAATTAAGTGGAGGGAAAAAATCCTCATTGCTCAGATAAGGACTAGCTCTCATAGGCTTAGATGTGAAACAGGGAGATGGACAACGCCCAAGGAACAATGGGAAGAAAGGATATGTACTCTATGCAACACAGGGGCAATAGAGACAGAGGAACATTTCATCTATGAATGCCCGAGTTTTTCGGACATCCGTGGCAAATACAAAAAAACGCTTGAAAAAGGGTCTATGACAGAGTTATTTGAAGACAGTAAAATAAAAAAAGTTAGGGAGTTGCTAACCCAAATCAGTAAGAGAAGGAACAACCTTCTCAAGGATATTAATGGTCATATGATTTGAATAATTGTGTTTCCATATTTGGAGGTCCCATAGGCTATGTTTTGGGTCTCGCGGACATAATTAAAATCTTTCATTTCATTTTCTATTCTGCTGGTTTCTATTTCACTGATTTCTATCCAGGTTTTGGTTATGGAGGTTGTTTGGATGATTAAGTATTGATATATAAGGATATTTATCCTTATTATCCACATGTTATTTCAAAGATGGGCCTGTTTCCTCTCTGATCTGCCCGACTGTAACTATATCTTGAATCCCAATAATCTGCTTTTATCTGGGTTTCTGTTTGTGCTAAGGCGCCTGAAAAGTGTAATTTTCTTTCACTCTTGAAATAATATTACGATTTTTTTTCTTGTACAAAAAAAAAAAGTTACTGGAACATATTTGACATTTCATCCATGAGTTTCAATTGAAACTCATTCTCTTGTCGCCATTGATTATGCAACTCTTGGATAAGTAATTAAATGAAGCTTGGATTTTATGTGATGCATAGGGAGCTACTCACACTAACCACTAACCGTAATAATCCTTTCTAATAAAATAAAGAGAAAAAAAACTATAATTAGTGGCAAGAAAAGCAAAGACACTTAAAAAACATAATCTCAAGGAAATAAATTCAATTTCCCAATGCTTATCTGATTTGATTTGCATATTAAGGATTAGCAACATAATGTTGTCGGTGGCAGTGTCTGATTTTGAACAAAGTGAAAAGTTGCTAAGATCGCACTTCAAATAAAGAAGACCAGCAAAAGTGAATGCTACTATCACAAGCAATAAATGCAAGCAATGTAATATGTTGATAGTAGAGTGGGCGAAAGGTAGAACTACCAAGCACAAATCGAGGTTGAGCAAAATTTTAAAACCAATGGAACCTAAGTGAGCCAGGATTTATTTAGATTGGACCTCAATGAGGCTCCAATAACAACTGATATGACTTGCAAGAAAATGATGACTACAAAATGCACAAAATGATATTCAAAAGAGAGAGGATAAATGCCAAAACTAAAAATGTATACTATTAATTAATGAGGCATAAATAAATCTAGAATGATGAGGTCGAATTGTTATAAACTACTTCCGAACTGGGCATGTATAAACACCTCAATCAATTAAACCTACATGCAATCAGTCTAGCATGAAGTATTATCATAACATGGTCTAAAGCTCAAATGGTTGGTGCACATCAAGGGAAGCCAGCACCAAAGCAAAGCAAAGTGACTCTTTCAGATGATGAAAAATCAGGTGCATGGAATCCAAGTAAGACTTTTCTAATTGATAAGTGATGAATGAAGGGGAAACATATGAATAATTATGAATGAAGGGGAAATATATGAATAATTAAGAATGAACATCTTCTAGAAGTTAATAACCCCTAAAAAATTCTTTAGATCTCAAATGCTAGATGCAATGGGCCACTCAAAAAAAGAATTGACTGTGTTTGGATCTACATGCTCATAAGGAATCCCAATTATGTTAATGAAATTTTCCCAAAAGAGGACTTCATCTTGGCCTAGGCCAATGTTGGCAAAATATCCATAAACATTTGCACATGGAACAGATGGTCATCCAGGGTCTTGTTGTAAACCCAAATGTTATCCAAAAAGAGAATGAATTTGTCAAGATAGGACTAAATATCATTAATTATACATATGAAGGCAGTGCGTCCATTAGTGAGGCCAAACGAGATGACCAACCAATCACAAAGCCCAAAATTTATACTAAAAATTGCCTTCCAAACATAAGAGAGATCCATATGAACTTGGTGATATCCAGAAGCCAAGTCAATCTTAGTAACATACTTGACACCTTGAAATTGGTCTAGAAGGTTACTGAGTGGGTGGTATCTAGTCTTCAATATTATTTTTTAAGTGTACAATAATTTCAATCTATGATTAATTGGCACTCATTATGTTCTCACAACTATACCAGAAGATCCCCAAGAAAAGGTGTTGGGTCGTATCTTGCCTTCTTTGAGTAATAACCTCATTTGATGTTCTATTTGGACATTCTCAATAGGAATAAAAGGATAAAGCAGTTAATTAGGCAAGGAGAAGCCAAGGACAAGCTCAATTGAATACTACATAGACTTCAAAGGAGAAAGCCCTTTTCATTCTTTAAAATATGCATTAAAAATCAAATTAATCATTTAAGGCAAAAGCTTGTTAGCATTATCAAATGGCATGAGCTCAACTAGTTAAATACCTTGACTTTCAAGGAGAAGACCAAGGTTCAAATCTTGCCAAATACATACATATATGTCAAGTTGTTGTAATATCACAATGTGGTCACAATGTAGTCCAGTTGATGCTCGTTTCAATCCCTTACAACCATATTAATATTAAATTAAAAATTCGAATTAAAATGAAAAAAACCTTGTTCGCATTATCTACCTTATATTCCCTAATGATAAAAAGAGTCAAAAACTAGTGCAAATTGACTTGTCTGACCACTTGACTATTATTGAGCAAAGAGTAATAAAAGTAATTTAGATACTTTGTTGTCCTTTTGTAATCAACAAGTCGTATGAAGCCACCATAAACTTATGCAAATTAATTTGTCTAACCAATTGCCTACCAAGGAGAAGAGGACATATAGAAGAAGTAACTTTATATGCTTAAATGTCCTTTTGCATTCACCTAAACTTATGAAACCCATCAAACATAGCCTTGCAGTCATCTTGATATGTTGCTTCAAGTATTAGTCTACAATAATAAACAAAAATGGCATCACAATCAATGCCCTAACATGGTTCAATGGAAAATGTCATAGAACACTTGCAAGATGCAAATGATGGTTGTCCCTCCTTTTTGACACATAACTAGCATGAGTGTGAATGAACTATCCTTGGCAACAACAGTTCTTCTGCTAACTTATGTGTAATCAAATTCTTCTAGCTTTGCAAAGGATAAGTTCCACCAATCTGTCTAAGATTTGATAGTTATGAGTGAATGGAGATTCACTATTGTTGGTAGAAAAATCACTGGATGTATGAATAAGTAAACAAATAGAAACAAAGGGATTCAGTGTCCAATATCTAACTCTCCAAGTTGTGTCATTTGCCTAGCTAAAAAGGCCCTGGCCTTCTTTGATTATAGAACATCACGTTCTTCTCTAGAATGACTCTTGTGCTTGTCTTAAGTGCAAAAAAAAAAAATTGTTCCCATTACCAGCTAGATTAAAATCTTTAATGGCCCACATCATGAAGAATTTTCACTCCTTTACAATGAGTTGGCAATGGCAAAAGCAACATTCTTTTGTTAAAATTGTAAATTTTCCAGCCCTAGATAACTGCTGTTTTTTTTTTTTTAATATCCAACAGTGATCTACTGCTGTAAACCCTTGAGGATCTCAATCACAGAACCTAGCTCTGATACCATGTAGATTTTCCCAACCCTAGATAACTGCTGTCCTATGTTATTTTAGAATAAATCAGATCTGAAAAGAATTTATTCAAACATGCAACAGTCACACAGATGGCTGGAAAAAATAAACAGCGTGAACAGCAGAAGTTAAATATATTTCTGAACCTGAAATATTACAAATAAAAGAGGCTACAACTACAGCAGAACACTTTTGCTCTCTCACTGCTTTTCTAACCAGCAATCACTGTTCTTCTCCTCCTAAGCTTGTAGTTTTCCTTCAGCAATCTGTTCTCCTCCTCTCTTTTTTTGTGTGTCTAAAACACTCTTGATCTTCTCCTTTTTATCCTTGAAAAAGGTAACCCTAATCTCTCTAACCTTAAGATTAGATCTCATCTCATCTTGAGATGTAAGATTAAAAATAGAAAATCACTTAAGTGAATATCAAAATAGAATCACTTAAGTGAATATCAAAATAGAATCACTTAAGTGAATTACAAAATAAAAAATCACTTAAGTGAATTTCAAAATAGAATCACTTAAGTGAATTACAAAATAGAAAATCACTTAAGTGAATTTCAAAATAGAATCACTTAAGTGAACTTAAAAATAGAAAATCACTTAAAATTTCAAAATAGAATAAGAAATGTCTAGAACCACTTCTAGCACGTTCATATTGAAGCCTAGCCTGTGCAAGAAGTTCCTGTCCGAGCTGCATTTCTCAACAAAAATGAAGAAGATTGTCCAAGCTTTACAGGACTCTACTACTGCTTCACTTCAACCTTTAAGACAAGCAGGAAAGCATGCTCCAATGAAATGAATATGAAAAGCTCTAACTGATTAAGCAGGTGAGAAAAATTCTTGAGGAAAACACAATTGAAAGGATCTTATCAATGTCTTGCGTCTCCTACTTGGTGGAAAGGCAACTGAACTAGTCAATTTATTGTCAGATTGGATGTCTATATGCATGACAGAGATGGAGTCGACATGCCACGAGTTCCTCATTGTACCCAAACATTAGTTGGATCGTGTGAATCACCAAGAGCTCCTCCTTGTACTAAAAGGATGAAAACCACCTCTTGATTGTCTTTGAAAACTTGCAGACAAAAGTGGGATGTGGACTTGCCATCAAATAAAGGTTTGATCATTCATATGAACCTCACAAACATGAGTTGTTCTGGTTCAATGAAGAGCTGTTCGTCTTGAAATATGCCTCTAGAATATGAATCCGAGCAATCAATTTGTCCCTATCAAGGGTGCCATCAAATTGGAGAATTGATATCCTAGTGTCCAACATGAGAGTGGGTCAGGCGTTTAAAATGATAGTAGAAGCAAATCAAGTAAATCGTTTTTCAATCAAATGTTGAAGCATGCTTGTCACCTACTTAATAAAATTGAGTTGAAACTCATTTTCCGTTGTTGTTTGTCATGCAACTATTTTGTGAAGAAATTGGACCAAATCCTCTTTTTTCTTTTTTTTAATGCCAAAGGAAGTATTTGCACCATAATGATTGGTAATTTACACTTTAAGTTGAACTCAAAACCTAAGAAACACTTGGTATATCCATGATGATTGGTCTTTACGTGTCAAGTTGAAATCAAAAACTAAAGAAGTGCTTGGGCTGTCCGTGATGATTGGTTTTTTATAAAATAAAATAAAAATTAAAAAAAAAAAAAAAAACTTCATGGTTGTAGTCAATATATAAGATAGTATAAAGATAAAAATAAATAAAAAATAGCTGTCCTTAAAAACTTCTTCCTGAAGAAAGAAATTTCTATCCTCCAAGAATGACCCACTTCTTGATGAAACCCACCCTTACTTTGCTTCATCTTGCAGCATTGTTAATTTTAAACAAGGTAAACTCTGCTGATGGCATTAGCATTATTATTGTTTCCAGTATACATGAGAAGATACCTAGGTCAATCAATACTCAGTTCCACCACCTTCACTTTCAGCCTCAAAGATAATTTAAAAAAAAAAAAACAGTCATTTATACACAAAACTCAGTTACTGATCTAACAAGCATAGACATACGATTCCAAACGGACATACCCTGAAAGCAATATGCCCCACATCCTTGACAATATGTTTAGATGGAATTTAAATTCCAAGTTCAACAAATATAGCAATATTACTATTATGCGTAGGTTAATTTCAATTTAATTTTAAAGACAAAAAGCTTGCATACACACCCGTGATGGTGAGGGGTTGGCCATGCCGGAAATCCGAAGCCTGCAAAAATTAAAATATATATTGATTGATAGCGATGGCGACAATTTTTCTCTCAAATTTTACGTTCAGACTGCTCAGGAGGACGAGGCACAACATACAGGAATTAGGATGGATGACGGATGCAGGATCGAAGGACAAAATTATATTATAGACCCGCCATGTCTCCCGCCCTTTCCAAAGTTTTCTTCTCTGCTCTTCTCAATGTAAAACCTTTAAACTCGTAGCCATGCGGCACGCATTTTAAAAAGCAATATATTGCATGATTAATGTTTAAATTAATTTAAACGCCCCTTCTCATTTAGGCATGCCGTGGAGACCTCAAAGCTGCAAAGACCACCACCAAACCTAATTAGACAAACCTCAACAATGATAATGAAATTAATACATCATCGTCAGGTCTTATCGAAGTTTTGTAAAAAACCCAATCGCTGTCAGGGTTGAAAAAGCTTAAAACTTTAAAAGTAAAGTCAAGTCCTTTTTTAAATCAATTAAAATTAATTTTATTTGTGTTATATTATGATAATTAAGTGGTATTATAAAAACTTAGTAATTATATTTGTATAGTTTAATAAGATTTGAAAATAAGTTTTTTTTTACAAGTTGAAGAATATAATTAGTTAACTTAATTATTTTGATCAAAAATTAGACCAAATTAATTATGATATATAAGTATAATTAGTAATACAAATTTTAATAAGTTGCATTATTAGTTATTGAGTATAATTATTTTTTAATATATAAAATAAATATTTTTTATTTTTTCTTAAACTTTCAAATTTTTTTCGTTGTTTTGTTTTGTCAAAAATGTTTATGCTCCTAATTCTAGTTTGTTTTGTCAAAAATGTTTATGCTCCTAATTCTAGTATGGGGAGGAAAGAGTTATGGAAGGAGTTAGAATAAATTAGTCATTTTTCAGTACGGATTAAATCGATGGTTATAGGAGATTCCAACATCCCTTTACTGCCTGAGAAAATAAGAATGGGGTTCAAGGTTTCTAAGTATTTCTAAGACCAAATTTTTTTAATTTTGAACTTGGAGCAAAATTTACATGGACTAATAGAAGGGTGGGGGTTAATCTTATCCAAGTTAGATTGGATAGAGTTCTTATATCCATGGAGTGGTTTGATAGCAGTTTTGTTTATTCTCTCTCTATCTTATCAAGATCAAGTTTAGACTATAACCCTATGGTGTTTTGTATAAATTCGGAGGTTAGAAGAAGCAAAGACCCCTTCAAATTTGAATTTATGTGGTTACAACATTCTAAAATTTATGTGGAAGTTAAAAAATGGTGGAACCATCCCATCCAAGGTTCCAAGATATTTATTGTGGCCGGTAAACTCAATAATGTTAGAAAGAAAATTAAAATTTGGAATAAGTAAGTTTTTAGGAATATTTTTAGAAAAAAGGAAAAGCTCAAACAATAACCTTTATTTGTAGAGGAGGAAATTAGAAGGAGAGGCATGGATGCAACTCTATTTCATAAAGAACAAGAACTCCATAATTTTATAGTGTGATAGCAAGGGAAAAAGCCTTTTTGGAACAAAAGTCTAGAAAAGACTGGCTTAAAAATGGAGATAGGAATATGAGAATTTTTCATGTTGTTGCCCTTAAGAATAGAAGTTTAGCTAAAATTAATGAGATTTTATTGAAAAATGGGGAGTCTGGTGATGAAGAAGATTAGATCCAACAAACAGTTACTAACTATTTTAAATCACTCTTCTCCAAATATAGGGAGGATAATAAAGAAGCAATCAGTAGCATTTTAGAGCATATTCTTAAACTAGTTTCTAGATAGTTGAATGATATCCTCCTTAAGGAAATCAGGGAAGAAGTTAGACCACTTGTGTTTTCTCTAGGTAAAGAAAAATCTCCATGTTCAAATGGGTTTCAAGTTGGTTTTTTCCAAGCCTTTTGGGATATTGTCAAAGAATATGTTGTTGTTGTTGTCCAAGAATCTCTACTTTCAAGAAATATTTTGAAGGAATTTAATAATACTTTTTTTGTTTTAATTATGAAGAAACAAGGTCCCAAAAGTTTCAAGGATTTCAGACCAATCCTTCTATGTAACACTATCTATAAAATTATTACTAAGGTGATGGCTATGAGATTGAAAAATATCCTTCCAAAAATAATAGCAAAACAAGGAGGTTTTGTGAAGGAAAGAAAAATTTTGGATGGGGTTATTACAATTCATGAGACTTTGCATTCTATAGATAGAGGTGAGAGAGAAGGTATGATCCTTAAACTTGATATGAATAAGGCTTATGATAGGGTCTCTTAGAATTTTTGGATAGAATCCTTGCCAAATTTAGTTTTAATAGAATATGGAGGTTTTGGGTTAGAATTGTATTTCCTCTCCTAAATTTTATATTAATCTTAATGGCATTCATGTGGGTTAACTTGAAGTAAAAAAAAATATTATATTAATTTATTTAAGGAAAAGAAATACATCGCCTACCTTCTAGGTAAATGAGTTTTTGATCCAATATTTAATATATGGTGTAGTGCTATAATCTCTATCAATTGATTTGTTATAGTAACCTATGTATAACAGAAACAAACTAGTACAATAAAATACATAACTAAATGCATCTAATGTTGCTACCATCAATAGATAGGATAGAAAGAAGAGATTTTTTATTTGTGTTACCCACCATCTAGGGGGATAATTGTAACAAGTGATGTCACCTTTGTCTAGAGCCCAATTGGTCATCACATCTACAACTTTGTTATGTTCTCTAGGGATGTGATTGTTTTCTACTGATAGAAAACTTGCATATACCATCTGAATATTCTCTATAATTCTCCTGAGCCTCTAGTTAAGCTTCCTATTCTCCATTGGATTCCTCATATGGTTGATCATGACTTGTTGGTTGCATTCTAATTGAACCTTCTTCCATCCTACCTTTACTGCTTCTTGGATTTCTCTAAGGATATCACAATCCTCTACTAGGTTGTTGGAAAGTATGTCAAGAATATTTGTAAAGGTAAAGATCGAGGTCCCATTTGACAGTATTCCTATCTCTCATGCACTAGCTCTTCTTAGATTACCCCATGAGGCTCTATTCATGTTAACTTTTTCTCAATTCAGTGGGGGAGCCTGCCAGTTTTCTTTTCTAACTACTTTTGAGTACTTTATAGTCATCATTTGTTTTTCAATGGATTTACAAAAGCTTTTATGAGGAGTTCTATCCATCTTATATTGAGTGGATTTTAAACCTTAGACCTCTCTATCATGACCCACCTTAGCAGGACTCATTTATGAGATGGACTATGTATTGATTGGATGTCTTAATGCTTAGTATTTAATGCAAAATGGATGTTTATTTTGAAATGATTGTTTCAGGTATATTTTGTGAGAATATGGTACTGCTAATGTTTTGCTTGCTTGTAGGACCAGGTACTCTCGTAGGTGGGAGAGGAAGTTTACCACTAAGAACAAGATACCAAAAAGAGAAATGATGTACAGTCCAAATGACAATAGCTCCAGGGTAGGATTTACCCAAGGTAGAATTTACCCGCATGTAGGTGCATTCATAATGATGTTTTATTGGTGATCATCATCAATCAAATCCACCCATAGCAAGAAGTTGGTAACCTAGAAGTTACCATAAATATTATGCTTGAGGATATGGGCAATTGGATTGGTGATGTGTGATTCTCATTGCTTGCTTTTGCTTTAAGAAATACTTATATTTAGAATGATGTTTGAATGTTTAGATTAAGCATTTTACCTTGGAGTGAGTTGATAAGGTAGCTTAAATAAATAAAATATCTCTTTTATGCTTAAGGGAATAGATATTTAAAATATATTATTAGGTTGATTAATCAAATGAACGATTTAACCAACTCATATGATTGTTTAAAAGGAGTTTAAAACAAAACTTAAAGAATATACGTAACTTGTTCTTTAATGGCCTTATGGTGGTGTTTAAGTAATTTAATAACAACATAACATCATGGGCATGGACGACAAGTTAGTTGTGGTCACCTTCCCCTTCAATATCTCTTTGGCAACCACCTTGAAATGTTATGAGCAAGGTATCTTTTGGTCTTGCAAAAGGAGAAAAAAGAAAGAAGAAGAAATAAAGAGGTGGGGAAGAAGGCGTTGAAGAACACAAGCTTATACTGAGAGGGGGGGTGAACAGTATAAGATAACTTTTTACTTTTATTTCCCAATCAATATTATGCAATGTATAGATCAATATTAACAACAATAATCAAAGCAATACATAAAACACCATACACAATAGAGACACCACAATTTACGTGGTTCACCCAATGTGGGCTACTCCATAGATAAAATATTTCACTAAAATTTTCTTGATCAATCTCTTGGTAATCCTTTCCCTATTACAATGTTTATGGACCTCTGTCCAAAGGAGATGTTGATCCCCTGAATCAAGTTTGTGGATCTCTATCCACAGGAGAACTCCTTCTCCTCTACTCTGGTTGGTGATCCTCTATAAGACTACTGCCTCCACTATATTGGCTTGTGGGTCTCTCTCCATTGAAGACTCTTATCCCCACTCAGAATACCTGTCCTCACTGCCTTGGTTGATGTATCTCTATCCACTAGAGAGACTATTATCCTCTCTGCTCTATCACCTCTAAAGCTCTATCTCAAATATACACTAAACACAGTCCTATGTAGCACAAATCTGCTCAATCTCTATCTTTGGTCTAGCACAAACTTGTCCTCAAATCTGCACCAAACTCTACTCCACAAGTCCACTCAGAACTTGCTTAATTCTGCTCAACAAGTCTACTCAGAACTTGCTCAATCTACTCAACAAGTCCACTCAAAACTTGATCAATCTGCTCAATAAGTCCACTTAGAACTTTCTCAATCTGCTCAACAAGTCCACTCATAACTTGCTCAATCTACTCAACAAGTCCACTCAAAAATTGCTCAATCTGCTCAACAAGTCCACTTAGAACTTGCCCAAATATGCTCAACAAGTCCACTCAAAAATTGCTCAATCTCCTCAACAAGTCCACTCAAAACTTGCCCAAATCTGCTCAAAAAGTCCACTCAAAACTTGCTCAGTCTGCTCAACAAGTCCACTCAGAACTTGCCCAAATCTACTCAACAAGTCCACTCAAAACTTGCTCAATATGCTCAATAAGTCCACTCATAACTTATCCAAATCTACTCTCAATCTGTATTATAATCTTCCATAAAAGCTTACTCAAATCTATCCACAAGTCCTCTCAAAGACTTACCTCAAATATTCTCAACAAGTCCACACTAGAACTTGTCCAATATCATAGAAACATAAAGAGAATTTTTAGAGACCCAATATATTCTATACTCAATGCCCAATCACTTTCTCAACTCAAATTAGAATATAGAATAGTTTGTTTTATGGAATTTGAACAATCACTTCACACACCCACTTGACTAGGCTCAACCAACTCTACTTAATCAATCACCCAAAGAAACAACCCTTGCTCACAAACCCTAGTCCAAGCATGTAAACATCAACTCAAAATGTTTCCAACAATGCTCAACAACAATCCTCACATTACAATGATACTCATGTTCTTTTCAAACCCTAGTTCAAGTTATTTGCTCAATAACTCACTTCAACAACAATGCTTATAAAACAATCTTCACATAGCAATGATACTCAAACCCTAGTTCAAGTTATTTGCTCAATAACTCACTTCAATAACAATGCTTATAAAACAGTCTTCACATAGCAATGATACTCAAACCCTAGTTCAAGCTTTTCACACAACCAATGGCCTCAACAACAATTATTATAAAATAAGGTTTTAACCACACTTCTTTATTCTAGAAAACCTTGTAGCAATCAATCAAACACACTCAAAAGGAAACCCTAATCAATTCCTTTTCACTCCAAACTTATTTTCCAGAAAACAATCAATCAACTTAAACTTTGAATAATATGCCCATACCTTTTTCTTGATAAATATGACCTTCAAGAATCTGCCACAATAACACAATATTCCTTTGCCAATTCTCAAAAGGATTAGATGACAATACAATGCATATATTAATTCATGAGTATACCTTATTATTTGAGTCTCAAAATAATATCCAAAACCATACTATTTTGAATATTCACCTCTCAAGCATAAGTCACTTTACTACTTGGTTTATCAAAGCCCAAAGTTATTTCTACTTATATCTCCCTAAACTTATTATTGCATTAAAGATAATTCTTTTGATAAAATAATGCAATTTCTCTTTCTCTTTTCTAAGGTAAAAATATTTTACCCACAAGTAAATATTTTCATCTAAAAACTTTATAAAAACTACTCTTTTTAATTTAGGTATTCATCAAATTAATTACAACCTTATTTCTCCTTTATTCAACCTTAGCCTAAATCAAAATTAAATCTCACAAGAATATTACCAGTTTTATTAACGCATGAAGCACTTCTTCTTCCAAGCGCCTTCCTCTTGGCTATCACCACCGTGGAGCTGTGTTCTCCCTTGGAGTCTCCACAATTTATGCCTTCGCCTGCTTCAGGCCATGCCACGCTACGTTCGATGCCTCAAGCCACACCTTGGCTATGCTCATTGCCTTGTGCCACTCCTTGGCTACGTTTGTTGTCTCTGGCTAAAACTTGGCTACGTTCACTGCCTTGCACCACTCTTTGGCTATGTTTGTTGTCTCTAGACACTCCTTGGTTGTGTTCGCTGCCTTGCACCACTCCTTGGCTACGTTTGTTGTCTCTTAGCTACACCTTGGTTATGTTCGCTAGGCATAAACAAAATTTTCGCTATACTTTCTTCTTTACACAATTGCATGTTTTTATCATCGAGCAAAAGGATGAGTGAAATACCTCCAAGTCATTAACCTTTATACTAAATCTCTTCCTCCATGCATGACATCGACACTCGATTTATTCTCAACGTTGGCGCTCAATTTTCCTTTGAAACTTTATTAATTTATAAAATAGTTAAATTATTTTGAATTTAAATTTTATAAATTAATTCTTTAAACCCTATGGTTTTAAAGAAAAACCTTTTATTTTTGCCACCATTGGATTTAAAGTAAAACCTTTTAAATTATGCTTCCACATAATATTTAAAAATATTATGGAGCTCTTTACCTTTAACTTTTGCATTGTTCCTCTTGATCTTGATTTTAGTAGAAGCTTCTTCTAGAATATCAATGACAACTTTGATAACTTGTTTCTTGACAAATTTCTTGACATTTAATTATGACTTAATTCCTTGACATCAATGACAACTTTAACTTTAAGGACTCAAAATGTCCAACAATCTCCCACTTTGTCATTGATGGCAACCCAAAAAAAATTTACCGAAAACCTGACTTCTTCTCTTGTGTTGCTCCCCCTAGGACATTGCTCCCCCTGGCTCAATGCTCTCTTCAAATACCAAGTCTCCCCCTTACTTAAATCTCCCCCCCTTTGACATCAATTACAAAGGGTCACCTTTGGGGCTTGGGGCTAAGAATGAGCCTCTTAGCTTAGTCCTGCTCCCCCTGGCTCAATGCTCTCTTCAAATACCAAGTCTCCCCCTTACTTAAATCTCCCCCCCTTTGACATCAATTACAAAGGGTCACCTTTGGGGCTTGGGGCTAAGAATGAGCCTCTTAGCTTAGTCCCTCCCCCACCTCCTATTGATGTGGTTAATTATGGGGTGGGAGTATTTCTACTCCCAAAAGGTATTGTTCTTCACATTTATCCTCTTTCCTTCTTTTATGATTCTTCTGATTCATATGACTGTTTCTTTCAGTGTCCATGTTCTTGTCCATGTCTATATTCTTGTTCATATTTTTGTTCATATCCATATCTTGTTCCTATTTATGTTCATATCCATATTTTTGTTTGTGTTCCTGTTCATATCCATGTTCATATTCCTATTTTTGTTCCTATTCATATTCATGTTCCTGTTCTTGTTCATACTTATTTATGGAATGTCTGCTCTACACCACTTTGTTGTGTGACCATCATTGTTGCACTTGTAACACTTAATGATATTATTTTTTGGAGGTGCAAATGTCATAGGATTTCTTCTAGTGAAGCCATACCTCCTTCTGTCATGAACCCTGCAATTTATTACCTTATGATCAAACTGATTATATGAGTAGCAATATCCATGGAGGAACTGTCTGTTCCCATATTCATGTCTTTCATGTGTCCTGCATTGTGAAGCCATGTGCTCAAACTTGTGATATGAAAAACATCTTCCATTGAATTTTTTTTGTCTTGACCTCATTGGTCTCCTAGACCTATTATGATTTTTGTTCCATCTATATCTTCTTTGTGCATTGTTCCTATTTTTGTTGAACTCTCTATTGTCCAACTCATCCTCAGATGTCTCGCTATATTTTATACTGTATTTTTCTAAAGTATCTTCATCTGAAGTTTCTTCTCCTCCAAAACTTGAAGTTGACTCTCCTTCCCATTTCTTTTGATTCTATTCAAATCCGAGACTTGTCTTGCTTGATGTAGTCTTTTGTGTCTTGATGAACTTATCCAAATTTTTTGAGCTATTTTTAAACCCTTTCATATTGATCTTGGAGACCTCTAAATATTATTTTAGTAGTGCCACTTCTTGTGCTAACTTCTCACATTCCAAGATATTTGCTTCTAACTTATCTTTGAACCTCTTTGCCTTAGCCTTTGATTTTTCTAAATCCTCTATAAGCAATCTCCTCTCTTCATCACATTCTTGAAACTATATTTCAAGTTTAAAGTGTTGCTTCCTTACCTTCTTTACCATGTCAAGGGCATAAATAAGTTCTCCCTTGAGATCATAACCATTCTCTTCTGAATATTCCTCTATTTTTTTACCTTTGTCCTCATCTTTATTTTCTATTGGCTTGTCTTCTATATGATCACTTTCTTCTTCTTCTAATGTCATTAGAAGATTTGCATATGGTCTTTTAAGTGCATTCTCATATTCATCATCACTAAAACTATAACCATCCCTTATACAATCATCTTCAAGATGTCCAAAGTTACCACATCTAAAATACTTGAGAATTATTGGAGTCCTTTTCTTAACTTGCTATTTTATTTAATCATAAATAAGACTTCATCTCTATCATTGTATGAAAAACTAGCATCACTATCACTTGAGTACTTACTTGCCTTATATGCATAGTAGCTCCTCTTTTGCCTTTAGAAGAACTTCTTTCCTTGTATGTTTTGTCCATCCTTGCTTTTCTTTTGATACCTGTATCTTTCTGATTCCCTGTTCATGTGATCCTATTTTTCTTCACCATTGTTGTTATTGGGTTCTTGATAATCTGTTGCAAAATATCCATACTTTCCACAATTGAAACACTTAACAGATCTTAGATCTCTGGATCTTCTGAAATATTTATCTCTTCTACCATAATTAGCTTCTTCATCACTGGATGACTCATTGCTTGATTCTGACTTCTTACCCTTTGTTTTATTGATTGCTTTGAATGTTGCTTCCTTCTGGGGAATAGGATCTTTTGTTATTATCTCAAAATATGTGAGAATATCAAGCAACTTATCTCTTGTCAAAGTATCACCATCCATTGACACTTCTATAGAAAAAACCTGTTCACTGAATTTTTTTGGAAGAGTTCTTAAGACTTTATCACAAACATCTGATTCATCAATATTCATTCCAAGTCCTTGCATATCATTAACAACCTCATCAATTCGAATTAGATAAGCACTAATATTTTCCTCTTCGTTCATTCTTAATGCTTCAAGTTGTCCTTTGAGATTTTGTATTTTTGCTTTTTTGACACTTTTATCTCCTTCATATATATTTTTTAATTTATCACACATCCCTTTTGCAGTTTTACAATGCATAAATTTCATAGACTTTGTTCTACGCAAACCTCTCACAAGTGCATTCATTGCTTTTGAATTATAGTGCTGTAAAATCCTACCTTCCTTGTCTGTAAGAGGATTGATTAAGGGATCATATCCAAATTCCACTGATTCCCAAATTTCATTGCCAAGTGCCATCAGGTAGATATTCATCATCATACTCCAATACATATAGTCACTTTCATCAAATACTGGTGCTAAATTATTTGAGGACACCTCCTTAGGATCCATTGTGTTCTTGTTAGTTTTTCCTTCAAGATGTTAAACTCTTATGAAGGAACCCACTCTGATACCAATTGAAGAACACAAGCTTATACTGAGAGGGGGGTGAACAATATAAGACAACTTTTCACTTTTCTTTCCCAATCAATATTATGCAATGTATAGATCAATATCAATAATAGTAATCAAAGCAATGCACAAAACACCATACACAATAGAGACACCACAATTTACGTGGTTCACCCAATGTGGGCTACTCCACGAAGAAAATATTTCACTAAAATTTTCTAGATCAATCTCTTGGGAATCATTTCCCTATTACAATGTTTATGGACCTTTGTCCAAAGGATATGATGATCCCCTAAATCAAGTTCGTGGATCTCTATCCACAGGAGAACTTCTTCTCCTCTGCTATGGCTGGTGATCCTCTAGAAGAATACTACCTCCACTACACTGTCTTGTGGATCTCTCTCCACTGAAGACTCTTATCCCCACTTAGAAGACCTATCCTCACTGCCCTGGCTGATGGATCTCTATCCACTGGAGACTACTGTCCTCTCTACTCTATCACCTCTAAAGCTTTGTCTTAAATCTGCACTAAACACAGTCCTTCGGTCTAGCACAAATATGCTCAATCTCTATCTCTGGTCTAGTACAAACCTATCCTCAAATATGTACCAAACTCTACTCCATAAGTCCACTCAGAACTTGCTCAATTTTTCTCAACAAGTCCACTCAAAACTTGCTCAATCTACTCAACAAGTCCACTCAGAACTTGCTCAATCTGCTCAACAAGTCCACTCATAAATTGCTCAATCTGCTCAACAAGTCCACTCAAAACTTGTTCAATCTACTCAACAAGTCCACTCAAAACTTGCTCAATATGTTCAACAAGTCCACTCATAACTTGCCCAAATTTGCTCAACAAGTCTACTCAGAACTTGCTCAATCTGCTCAAGTCCACTCAGAACTTGCCCAAATCTGCTCAACAAGTCCACTCAGAACTTGCTCAATCTTCTCAACAAGTCCACTCAGAACTTGCCCAAATCTGCTCATCAAGTCCACTTAGAACTTGCTCAATCTACTCAATAATTCCACTCATAACTTATCCAAATCTTCTCTCAATCTGTATTGTAAGCTTCCACAAAATCTTACTCAAATTTTTCCACAAGTCCTCTCAAAAACTTACCTTAAATCTTCTCAATAAGTCCACACTATAACTTGTCCAATCTCATATAAACATAAAGAGAATTATTAGAGACCCAATATGTTCTATACTCAATGCCCAATCACTTTCTCGACTCAAATAAAAATATAGAATAATTTTTTTTATGGAACTTGAACAATCACTTCACACACCCACTTGACTAGGCTCAACCAACTCTACTTAATCAATCACCCAAAGAAACAACCCTTGCTCGCAAACCCTAGTCTAAGCATGTAAACATCAACTCAAAATATTTCCAACAATCCTCACATTACAATGATACTCATGTTCTTTTTAGACCCTAGTTCAAGTTCTTTGCTCAATAACTCACTTCAACAATAATGCTTATAAAATAGTCTTCACATAGAAATGATACTCAAACCCTAGTTCAAATTCTTTGCTCAATAACTCACTTAAAAAATAATGCTTATAAAACAATCTTCACATAGCAATGATACTCAAACCCTAGTTCAAGCTTTTCACACAACCAATGACCTCAACAACAATGCTTATAAAACAAGGTTTTAACCACACTTATTTATTCCATAAAACCTTGTAGCAATCACTCAAACACACTCAAAAGGAAACCCTAATCAAGTCCTTTTCACTCCAAACTTATTTTCCAGAAAACAATCAATCAACTTAAACTTTGGATAATATGCCCATACCTTTTTCTTGATAAAGATGACCTTCAAGAATATGCCATAGTAACACAATATTCCTTTGTGAATGCTCAAGAGGATTAGATGACAATACAATGCATATATTACCCAAGTGTTGTAGGTGAGTTGGAGAGGAGAGGGCAATCCTCCAAGGGAGGTCCTAGGTTTGAATCTCCACCCTACCAAAAATTTGAATTGGGTACCAAAAATCCAATTGATAATGTTGGTGCGGGCAGGGCCGGCGCGACTCTCGGGTGACTTTGATCGTGTAGAACCCCCTGTTCATGGTCTCTCAGACCAAAGCGGCCCGGTAAGGGGTTTTTCACTTTTAAAAAAATACAATGCATATACTAATTCATGATTATACCTTATTACTCCAATCTCAAAATAATATCCAACACCATACTATTTTGAATATTCACCTCTCAAGCATAAGTCACTTTACTACTTGGTTTATGAAAGCCCAAAGTTATTTCTACTTATATCTCCCTAAACTTATTATTGCATTAAAGATAATTCTTTTGATAAAATAATGCAATTTATCTTTCTCTTTTCTAAGGTAAAAATATTTTACCCACAAGTAAATCTTGTCACCTCAATACTTTATAAAAACTACTCTTTTTAATTTAGGCATTCATCAAATTAATTATAACCTTATTTCTCCTTTATTCAACCTTAGCCTAAATTAAAATTAAAGCTCACAAGAATGTTACCAGTTTTATTAATGCATGAAGTGCTTCTTCTTCCAAGCGTCTTCCTCTTGGTTGTCACCATCGTGGAGTTGCGTTCTCCCTTGGAGTCTCCACACTTTATGCCTTCACCTACTTTAGGCCATGCCACGCTACGTTTGTTGCCTCAAGCCACACCTTGGCTATGCTCGTTGCCTTGTGCCACTCCTTGGCTACATTTGCTGTCTCTGGCCAAACCTTGGCTACGTTCGCTACCTTGCGCCACTCTTTGGCTACGTTTATTGTCTCTGGCCACTCCTTGGTTGTGTTCAATGTCTTGCACCACTCCTTGGCTACGTTTGTTGTCTCTTAGCCACACCTTGGCTACGTTCGCTGAGCATAAACAAAAATTTTGCTATACTTTATTCCTTACACAATTGCACGTTTTTATCATCAAGCAAAATGATGAGTGAAATGCCTCAAGGTGTTAGCCTTTATACTAAATCTCTTCCTCCATGCATGATATCGACGCTCGATTTATTCTCAATGTCGGCTCTCGATTTTCCTTTGAAACCTTATTAATTTATAAAATATTTAAATTCTTTTGAATTTAAATTTTATAAATTAATTCTTTAAACCATATGGTTTTAAAGAAAAACCTTTTATTTTTGCTACCATTGGTTTTAAAGAAAAACCTTTTAACTTATGCTTCTGCATAATATTTAAAAATATTATGGAGCCCTTTGCCTTTAAATTTTGCATTGTTCCTCTTGATATTGATTTTATTAGAAGCTTCTTCCGGAATATCAATGACAACTGACATTTAATGATGACTTCATTTCTTGACATCAATGACAACTTTAACTTTAAGGACTCAAAATATCCAACAAGCGTAGTGAAGAACAATGGGGCCATAAGCCAACAAGCTCCTTAGGAAGGTAAGTCACTTGTGTGCTGTTACTTCTCCTTAGACTAGTTCATAGTGCTTTTGGGTTCCTTGATTTATGGTTGTACTAGACCAATGTGGTTTGCTACCCTGTTATTTGTGTTTGTTGTGCTTTTTTTTGCCTAGTATTGGATTGCTTTTAAGCTCATAAATTATTCCTAGTAGCACTGTGTATGCTTGGTATTACATAATGCTTGTCTTGATTAATGTTGGTTTTATCCCTTCCTTTGCCTTGATTTTTATTATGTGATGTTTGCTTTGGTTGGTGTTACGTAAGGTTTATTGGATTAATGTTGTGTTATATGACATTGTTGAATGGAAGATGTTCCATTGTTTAATACTTTGTTATTTTGCTTTGTTGAATGGAATATGTTTCATTGCTTATTGTTGCATTAGTTTCTTTGTTGAATGGAAGATGCTTCATTACTTTATGCTAGACGTTACATTTCTTTGTTGAGTGCTAGATGTTACGTTGTTGTGATTAATTATGTTGGATGCTATGTAATTAAGGTTGGTTGCAGGCTTTGGTTAACCTTGTTCGATTCATAAGGCAACGAATCATGAGAAGGTTGATCCTTTAAAAAATATATGAAACCTTTAATAACGGTTTCCATGTGTGTCTAAAAGTTACTTGAAGTGTTAGTTGGAAGATTCTTTTTAAATGGTTATTGCATTATGGGAGGTATTGGTTCTAAAGGAATTTAAAGAAAGAAATATGGAAGGGAATGGGGTCTTTAGCCATGTTATTTAAAAAAAAAAAATCTTTGTTTGACTCTTATTCAAATCTAAATAATGATTTGAGTATGGTTTAAATAAGTTATGGGAAATATCTTTATTTGAGGTATTTATGTTTTATTTGAAAATAAAATAATTGGGCATGGAGTCCAATGATAGGGAGAGGATTATGGGGTCTTCTCACCTAAAAGTTATGTTTTTTGGAAAAATGGTAAATAGGGTGTGGAACCCAATAGTAGAGAGAAGATTATGGGGTCTTCTCATATGTTTGTTGTAAAGAAATAAAATTGCTTTGGTTTCTTTATATAGTCTTTTGATGCATGTGTGATAAAGAACATGTAGGGATTGCATTAACATGAGATGGAGTTAGTCTAATACCTTAATCCAATTTATCTAGCAATGGATATCAAGGAATTATACAAACAAGATCAATGATAGAAAATACTCTATCATGATTCTTCTAGGATATTGTTGCAAAGAATGTATTATATGAAGAGAAATAATACCCCAATAAACAAAAATCTTAAAAAGCAGTAATTGCATAATTAAATAAAAACAGAGAACACATTACACAAGAATTTATCCTAGTAAGCCCTTTCGAGAAAAATCCCAGCAAGAATATCTCTTTATTGTATAAACTTGACCGTCTCCAATACAATAATATCCTTTCGCTCACTTTTCGCTTGTGATTACATTTCTTGCAAATTCATTACCAAACCCTCATGCAAGTGCTACTTTATATACCAACAACACAAGAAGGGGTTTTACAATACCATGGGCCAACATTACATTAACCCAAAAATGCCCATATGGGTCTAAAAATAGCTTAAACCCCCAAAATATTCAAAGTTTATAAAGTGTAAAGTCCTTTCAAAGTTAACCCCTCCTGAACAACATGGAAAATATTCAACATAATTCCAACATTCTCCTATTTGTTGAATACTTTACATAGGGGTTAATAACTGTCATTGACAACTATCAAGGGCAACCATACCCATAGATATTCTACATTAAGAAAATTTGAGCAGGTATAGAAAATTTATTAACAAAATATCGTCCACATACAATACAATGATAACAAAGTTTTCACCTTCCTTTTTCAAATATACACATGGATCTGCTTTGCTTTTTCCAATCCCAAGTGTCAAAACAAACCTATCAAATTTTTGGTTCCACATCCTTAGAGACTACTTCAACCCATAAAGAGGCTTATTTAGTTTGCATACCAAGTCCTCCTTACCTTTTATCCTGAAGCATTATGTTTGTGACATATTTATGCCTTCATCAAGTTCACCATGTAGAAAAGTTATCTTTACATCCATCTGTTCTATTTCAAATTCAAAAGCAATAGAAATAGCCAACATAACTCTAATTGATGTTAGCTTAGCCATAGGAGAAAAAATATCACCAAATTCAATTCCCTCAACTTGATAAAATCCTTTTGCTACCAGGCGAGTTTGTACTTCTCCAACTTTTCTTCTACATTGTAATTTTTATTGAGTAACCACTTACAACCAATAGGATTTATGCCAAGGGGTAATTTCACCAAGTCCCATGTCTTATTTTTATCTAGGGACTCCATTTCTTCTTCCATAGCCCTTTTCCAAGACTTATTCTCACTTGACTAAAGTGCCTCCTTTACAGTCTTGGGTTCTTCATCGAAGGGCTATACCTTTTTGGGAGTCTTCTCACCCGATTTGATCTCCTCAAAATTGAAGTTCCAGGTTCTGCATCTTCAACTTCCTCCTCACCTTCTTCCTCTTTAGACTCTCTGTAAATCAAGTTCTACCACAGGGTTCTTCCTCCTATTCCAATTTTACCTGAACTATTTTTGGTTTTTTACTTGGTTGCATTTCCTGTTTTAGACCCCTTTTGTTTATCTAAAGATCACATTATGACTGTAAGTTATCTTTTGTGTTTTTGTATTCCACAACTTATATCCTTTCATACCGGTACTATAACCTATAAATATGCATTTCTTAGATTTATAGTCTAGCTTAGTATTTTTCTCTTTTGGGATATACATATAAGCTTTGCAACCAAAAAATCTTATATGACTAAGAGAGGGTTTCTTACCAGTCCACACTTCCTATGGAGTTTTATCCACCAAATTTGAGGTAGGAGATCTATTGATGAGGTAGCAAGCGGTTAACACGACTTCTGCCTAGAATTTATTTTCTAACTCTACATCGCTTAGCATATTTTTGGCCTTATCTATCAATGTTTTATTCTTTCATTTTGCAACTCCATTCTGTTGTGGAGTATGCAGAGTTGTTCTATGCCTTTTTATTCCATAGCCATTGCAAAACTTCTCAAATTCATTAGAGCAATACTCACCACCATTATCACTTCTCAAAACCTTTATCTTTTTCTTTGTCTGATTTTCTACAAGAGCCTTGAACTTTTTAAATTTATTGAAAACATCATATTTGTACCATAAAAAATATACCTAGGTATTTCTTGAGAAATCATCTATAAATGTAACAAAATAGATGGATTTACCTAATGATGATACTTTTGCAGGTCCCAACACATCACTGTGAACTAGATGCAAATTTTCTTCAGATCTTGTAGTACTACTATGAAACTTAACTCTGGTTTGTTTTTCAAAAACATAGTTCTCACAAAATTCAAAATTTAATGTGTAATAAAAAATTCCTTCAACCATACCTTTCATTTTCAATGTTCGAAGGCCTTTATCACCAATGTGCCCCATGCGTTGATGCCACAATATTGTCTTCGCTACAGGAATACTTGGAGTTTCTTCTATCGTATTAATTTCCTCTACAACTAAAGAGTTATTGCAATCAATACTTATAGTTCTAGCCTCAAGTTTGAATAAAGTTCCTATACGAACTCTCCTTACCAACAATAAGCATCCATAAACCATATTGCAGTTATCCTTATTGAATTCCACAGTCACACCTACATCATTCATCTTACTAACACATATCAGATTCGTTACCAAACCTAGAATATGCAACACACTAGGAAGGATTTTAGCTCTTCCAAATTTTAACATCAATTTGACTCTTCCTTGACCTATTATATTTTGTGTCGAATTATCTCCCAAGAATACTTCACCTCCATTTATCTTTTCATATTCACAAAACCCCTCCCTATGAGGAGTCATATGAAAATAAGCACCTGAGTCAATCAACCATGAGTCGTGGTGTTCACTTGAGCATGTTGTAGCTACGATCAAATATCCTAAATATTTATTTATGGTTTTTATTTATGTAGACATTCTTTCATCAGCATTTTTAGATTTGTAGTCTCTTTTATAATGCCCTATTTTACCACACTTCCAACATTTCCTTTTGTTAGGAACAATAGATTTTCCCCTAGATTTTGATTTCCTTTCTCTTGATTTCTTTTTGCTTCTTTCTTGAGAATGAACTCTTACAACCAAAGCATCCTTTTGATATAATCCTTAGAATATTTTCATCTTATTTATTTAGATAGCATTTTTCCTACTATATCCTCTACTTTCAATTTAAAAGTAGTATTGGTGATAGCCATAACTAGGTTATCCCATGAGTTACGTAATGAAAAAAGTAAAATAATACACTTTTCCTCTTCATCCATTTTGACATATACAGAGTTTAATTGACTTACCATAGTGTTAAAAGCATTCAAATGTTCAGCCATAAAGTCACCATCATTCATCCAAAGAGAATATAACTTCTTTTGGAGAAAGAGTTTATTTACCAGTGATTTTTTTTTGATAAGTAAAAGATTTTTATATCAAACGGGTTTTTCAGGTTGACCCAAAACCTTTGAACAAAAACAGCGTAAAGCTGAACACCGAAACTAGAGACCAGCAAAGGATCCTCGACCTTCTAACATAACCAGCCAACCACGGCTTACAACAAAAACAACAGGAAGCCTCGAAACAGGAAGACCAAAAACAGAGAAGATAACCGCAAGAAGACAGCGAAAAAACCCCAGGGATCATGAACCAAACCCACAGACAATAGGTCTTCTGATCAGCCCACCTCAAAAATGGCCCGGGAGGATCCACATCACTCCTCCTCTGCATCCTCCTCATTCTGCTCCTTGTCATTCTCCTGGTCATCGGCGTCTTCGATCGCTTCCTTAGCGCTATGGAAGCCCTCATTGAAGAAGACTTTGGTGAGGGCATCAAGGATCTCTTCGGTCTGCTTGGCCATAGTCGCTAAGGAGGTCAGAACAAAGCGTTTGAGGACCATGATGTTGATGTCAGGCCCCTCATCCTCCGAGTCAACGTTGATGGCTTTAGAGCTTCCCGGAGCAAGCTTGTTCCTTAACCTAGCAGAGGATCTAGTGGATCCTTCTGGCTCGTCAATCTTCAGCCTCTTTCTGGCCGGGCCGCCTCTGGTGGCTGCTTCAAAGTCACGTTTCTTAGCAGGGGACCCCGAGTAGGCCTTGGGCAAATTGGCCCTGGTGCAGGGGGTCTCGGAGGGCGGAAGGGCCGGAGGTTCGGGATGGGGCGAAGTAGCAAGGACAAACTTGTAGATAACCTTAAAAAGGCTCTGGTGCAAGGGCATTGCTGAACCTTTCTTACTACGACACGAATTAATAGTGTAATTCATGGAGTTCAGGAGGAATTGAGGTATGCTGATAGGGTTAATGTCGCGGAAAAAATTAATGAAAGCATAGTGAAAACTTAGAAGGACTTTACCAGGATCCTCTGTCGTAATGAACTCCATGACATTTTTCATCACGAAATTCCAGGGGGCAGGAATATCAACCCTTGTTAAGTCGTTCTTCGCCTCCTTGAATATCTTCTGATTGTCCTTGAATTCGCGTAGCTCGACCTCCCAGTTGTGCTTCTGCCTGTGGATCGAACGACCCTTTGTCGTCTGCCCAGTAATGGTTGCCAACAAATTAATGTCGACCGTGATTTCTCGCCCGTGGACCACAATCCGCCCCTCATCCCAGGACTCCATTACCTCGGTGGTGATGCTATCATCAGGACCAGGAGAACATGTCAAAAAACTGTGTGAGCCTCCTCTCAGTGAGGATGGCTTGCTCGACAGGCTCCATAACCACCATACTGGGCTCGATGTAGGTCATAGTGACTTTGCCTCTGCTAACCTCTGCCTCTTGAATGACCAAGCAGGACGACGTACTCTCAAGCAGAGACTGAGGGAAAAGGTGGTAGATGTTAATACTCTTTGTCCACCTTAAAAAGACCACATCATTAGAGAAAGTGCCAAACCAGAAGGCCAACCACCGCCTATCAGCCACCTGGACGCCATGTCGCGTGTCCGTTTCGGTTTGGGAAGAAGAGGCCATATCAACCTTCCTCTGGAGAATGATGGAACTCTTGGGGTGCCACCGTCTCACGTGTCGAGCAATGGTGAGTGGATTTTCCCATGCATCCGCATCATCCGAGTGGTAGTTTGGGCCCTTGTCATGAGGTGCACGCCGTCTGAGGACAAACCACCGCATACCAGCCACGTGGGAGCCATGCTTCAAATCTGACTTGGCATGGGGAAAGTTATCCTCGACACCTTTAGACTTGAGACGGTAAGGATCGCTCTGAGCGAGATTCAAGGATGTCAGAGGTCTAGCCAGGCTGGCAAAGCTGAGACGGCCCCATGCCACCTCATCAGGCAAGAAGCTGGAAGAGCTATCGGCCCAAGGCACAACCCGCATGGGAATGCCGATCCTAGGGAAGCCAACCATCGGGTAATCGAGGCGCCAACGGAACACCTGCCTACACGCATGGTAGTCTGGGCAATCTGCCTTGGCAATTCTGACAGCTTGAGGAGACCGACACTGCCACCCCTTAGCCAAATTCCTGACCCAACCTATCTTGCCATGCAAGCCAAACCAACTTGTGATCCCCATCAGGCACCACGTCGCACCTCGTCTTGGATAATCCCTTCCACGTCCGACGAAAGGTCATACGTCCACGTGATCAATCTATCAGCGTCAACACCTAAATTTGCTAACTTGTCTGCCGCCTTGTTGGCTTCACGAAAGACATGGTGGGCCACGCTGTCAGTTCTATTTTTTAATAGGATCCTTGCTTCCCTTAGGCAAGACTCAAATTTCCAGGGAGGATCCTTATCATTGTTGAGGAGATTGATGATCACTTGGGAATCTCCTTCCACAATTAGCCGCTCTTGGACATTCTAAGCAAGGTGTAGTCCATGCCAGATAGCTCTAGCCTCGGCCACATTGCTAGTTGAGACTCCCAGGGGTTCTGCAAAGGCCATGACAATGTGACCCTGATGGTTTCGAATGGTCCCGCCAGCCCCAGCGCGACCCGGATTGCCTTTGGCTGCGCCATCAAAATTCAACTTAAGGCAATCAGCGGGGGGAGGTATCCACCTGACCTTGCGCCTAGGATTAGTCTTGCCACGACCATCTTGCCAGGATAGACTCAGGGACTGGGCTAGAAGTTTTTCGCCAGAGGGAACAGATTGGGCCTCAACAGAAGACGACAATGAGTTTTCTCTGGCAAAGGCAAGGATTTTATTCGTAATGGATCCTGTATCTCTGGAAGACTCATTAAAGATTCTAAAGTTCCTTTCAAGCCAGACCTGCCACAAGAAGTGGTGGAGACTGATCTTCCACATGAAACTCAATTGGGTGCTGACAAACGGTTTTGGCCATTGTTGGAAAAAGTCATTGATGGAACCAGGTCTGACCCAGGCTATGTTGAAGGCTTGAAGGAGGCCGCTTAGGATTGAGGAGGCAATGGGGCAGTCAATGAATAGGTGTTGGATGGATTCCCAGTCTGCCCTGCACAAAAAACACCTGTTAGGAACGGACAGACCTCGTTTCATCATATTGTCAATAGTAAGAATTTTCCCTTGGACAACCAGCCAAGTAAAAAAGGATATTTTGGGGATAAGTCCCTTGATCCAAACTAACTGAGTCTGGAACCGAGGAGTATCAGGATGTATTAGCAGATTGTAGGCCGATTTGACTGAGAACATTCCGTTGTCTGTCGCTGTCCATCTCATCTGATCATCACTCGGAGTTGTGGGAACAAACTGATGTTGCAAAATACTATTGAGATTTTGAGTCGTTGCCTCCAACCCACGAATGACTATGGGCTTCCAGCTGAGTCTGCCCCTGTCCTGACTTAAGAAGTCAGCCACCTTAGACCCAAACCTCTCCAAGGTGAGGTTTCTTAGTTGGGCCAACGTGGGATCGGTACTAAGGGCTTCTGCCCCTGCCCATCTGTCCTCCCAAAAGTCAATTTTTTGCCCATTACCAAGGATCCACCTCATGCCTTTTCTTAGCACGTCCCTGCTCGACAAGATTGCTTTCCAGAAGGAGGAACCACGGGTTGGGATGGTGTTGCTCAGGAACTCAGTGCCTTGGAGATACTTCCTGTTAAGGATGGTGGTCCACTCATTCCTTTCATTGGAAACCAGACGCCAGGCTTGTTTCGCAATTAAAGCTGAATTGAGAAGAGAGACTTTCCTCAGGCCTAGCCCTCCGAGATCCTTAGGTCTACACACCTTGTCCCATCCAACCAGGTGGATTCACTACTTTTCTTCTGAGCCGGACCAAAGGAAATTCTTTTGGCGTTGTTCAATCGACTGGTAGACTCTAGAAGGCGCTTTGAAAACTGATAAGAAGTAAACCAGAATACTTTGAAGGGAGGCCAAGGTTAAAGTGGCCTTACCTGCTTGGGACAGCAAGTGGCCCTTCCACCCGACGAGCTTCTTTTGGATCCTCTCCAGGACAATGTTCCACATCAAAACAGTCGGGACCCCCGTGAATAGGGGAAGACCAAGGTAAGACGTAGGGAGAGTGGAAATGGAGCACTCTAGGATTCTGGCAATTTTAATTTGCTTGGGAAGGGGGGTGTTAAGAAAAAACACCTTGCTCTTGTTGAAATTGACTTTTTGCCCTGTCGCATCTTCATAGAGTTTAAGGATATGCCTGATGTTCTTGGCCTCTACCACCGACGTCGCAGTCAGCAATAAGGTATCATCCATGAATTGCTGATGGGTAACCGGATCCATGAGGGATGTAGCTTTAATACCTGAGATTAACCCTGAGATACGGGCAACTTTGATTGATCTTCCTAAGGCTTCAGCCACTATGATAAACAACATAGGGCTAATAGGATCCCCTTGCCTGAGCCCCCTCTGGCTTTGGAAGAACTCAGTCGAAGACCCATTGACCAACACTGAGAACCAAGGAGAGCGAATGCAACAGCTGATAAGTCTGACCCAGTCGGGATGAAACCCAAATTTCAACAAGATGGCATTCACAAAGTCCCAGTTGACATGGTCGAAAGCCTTATTCATGTCAAGTTTCAGTGCTAAGGCAGCCTTCTTGGTCTGGGAAGCAGAGTGAAGAGCTTCGTGGACAGTGATAATTCCATCCAGGATCGACCTTCCTTGAACAGAACTGCCCTGGCAGGAATCAATAATCTGAGGCAGAATCCCTTTCATACGATTTGCAATAGCTTTAGTGAGGATTTTGTATAACACGTTGCAAAGGCTGATTGGCCTAAAGTCAGTTATGAACTTGGGAGCTGGTCCTTTTGGAATCAAGGCAAGAAAGGTAGAGTTGTAGCTTCGAGGGATATGCTTAGAAGCTTGGAATTCTCGGATGGTAGAACATACCTCATCTCCTAGGATGTCCCAATACGTTTGAAAGAACCTAGGGGGAAATCCATCCGGGCCAGGGGCCTTGTCAGGGTTCATGGAGAAAAGGGCCTCCTTGATTTCCTTGTCAGAAAAGGGAGCTGTGAGCATTTGGTTGGCATCATTCTCGATCCTACGGGGGATGAATTGGAGCAAGGAATCCCGGGAAGCTATCTGACAGATAGGTTCCTCACCAAGGAGAGCACTGAAGTAGGACAAGGCTTCGTGCATAATGTCATTGTTGCCTCGGGCACTGGAGCCATCAGGTTTAATTACCTCTTTGATACGGTTGTTGCTCCTGTTTCTGAGCGTGGTGACATGGAAGAATTTGGAGTTAGAATCTCCATATTTGAGCCATAAGGCCCTGGACTTCTGCCTCCAGAAAGTCTCCTCACTAGCCAAGATATTGTGATATTCTGCCAGAAGTTTCCTCTCTTCGGACCTGGTCTCTTCATCTAGCTCTCCATGCTGGATCTTGCTGTCAATGGCTTTCAATTTTTTGCTCACAATATTTTTGTTTTCAAAAATGTTTCCGAACACTTCTTTGTTCCAAATCTTGAGATTGTTCTTGACCACTTTCAGCTTTTGGGTGAGTTTGTAGGAGGGACTTCCCTGAAAGGGTTGTTGCCACCATTTGATTATTCTATTTTTTAGGTCCGGGTGCTTGACCCACATTGCCTCGAATCGAAACGGATGATTGCCACTGGAATTGGAGGTTTGAGGAACATCCAAAAGGATGGGGTTATGATCAGACCCAACCTTGGGAAGGGAGTACAGAGAGGATTCTCCAAAGACCTGGATGGCTTCCTACGATAGCAGGACCCTGTCCAGCCATTCTTGGATGAGGTTGCTGCCCAGCCGCCTATTGCTCCAAGTGTACTTAGCATCCTTAAGCTTGACGTCCATCAGTTCGTGTGAGTGGACAAAATCACTGAAGTCCTCCATGCTCCTAACTGGGAGCCCTGTTCCCCCCCTCTTATCAGACGAAAATAGGGGGTGTTAAAGTCACCTACAATTATCCACGGGATGTCCTGGAAAGCCTTGCTCATGTGACTCAGATGCTCCCACAGCCTGCCTCTTCCTTGCACGGTGTTGGGCGCGTAGACATTCGATAAGATCCAGGACTGATTGCTGGTTATATCATAAAAAAGGATGGTTAGGACGTTGTCATCTGCCTGAATGACGCTACCTTCCACTTTTTTGGGGTCCCATAGGACCATAAGGCCCCCAGAGGCGCCTCTAGCTTGCTTGAAGACCATTTCCCCTTGTTTCCAAATTTTGCGAGCTAGAATCTTGGACCACACTTCATCTGTTTTCGTTTCTTGAAGAATAAGGACTGAGGGGGAGGTCTCTTTCCTTAATGCCTTGACAGCTCTCTGCCTGGGTAGGCCATTAAGGCCTCTCACGTTCCAGGAGAGGACCTTCATTTAGACTGCTTTGAATTCCTCCCTCTTCCCCGTCCTTGGGGTGGGGGGGGTTTGCTGGTCTTGTTAGCCTCGAAGAGGGCCATGTCTTGAGGCACTAAAGTGCTTTGTTTTTCGTTTGCTATTTCATTTTCTATTTTCATCCTGTAATGTTCTGCATCTGGGATTCTTCCCCTCCTCCTTTCGCTGCCAAAGTCTATTGAATTAGTTGAACTGCGGGTTTGCTTCGGGCTAAACTTTGGGGGAGGGTTTTGCTGCTGGGTCGGGCTGGAGCAACCTTCGCCCACTGTCGGATCTGCCCCTATCTGCACTACTTCCATGCTCAAACCGATCCCCTCTAACTCCAGGGGCAAGCCGTAAGGACAGTTTGGGGGTGGGTAAGGAGAGGACCTACAAGGGGAAGGAGGAGGGGAAACAAGAGTTTCGGGGAGCCCCGGTGCTGGTCCTTCTTCAGTAGGTCTAACCGATTCAATGGCAGTCTGAGCAAGGATTTCGAAGGAATTAGGGTCAGAAAAGGAAGGACTAACCTGGTTAGCCTGGTCAGGATCCACATGCTGTTTTCCTTTTCCTTTCTGATGAGCGGAGTCTTCTTGCGATTTTTGCTGGTAAACGCCTTTGTGAGCTGCTTTGGTGGGCCGGGACCAGGGTCGAAGGGGCCTTCCCTGCCCATTTGCATTAGGGCCTTTTGGATTATTCCTATTTGGTGCTTCCTTGATGGCAACCATGTCTGGGCACTGATTCCTCAGGTGTCCTTGGGTTTTGCATTCTGAGCAGAAATCCGGCTTGTTTTCGTATTCAATGGGTTGCCTTCTTGAGTAGTCCCCGTATTCCAGATCTATGAAGGACGGGAGCTCGGACTCCAGATTCGTAGTTACACACATCCTTGCATGCGTCATGCGAGATCTAGCTAGGGTGGGGTTGTCAATAACGACCAGATCCCCGATGACTTTGGCGATTCCTCTCAGGAAGTATTCATGGAAGAAATGGGCCGGCAGGTTGGGAAGCCTGACCCAGATGGGGGCAGAGTTGATGCTTTGGCTTTCAGGGTCGAAGTCCTCTCCCCACGGCCTAAGGAAGAGGCTTCGCCTGCCCAGGAACCACGGCCCGCCAGCAAGGATTCGGTTTGCGTCTTCCTTATTATGGAGCTGGATCATGAAAAAGCCTCTTGTCATTGCAACAATCTCCATGCTTCCTGCTAGGCGCCACTTGGAGTAAGCCCAGGTCCTTATTGTTTCTATGTCGGGCCTTCCGCCCAGAAACTTGCCGATGAGGGACGAGGTTTCAAGGGATAGAAAATCTTCCATGGTAGAGACAACAACCCTGAGCTTGTTTTTGTCTGGGGAGAGAGGAGGGAGAGTTTTTGAAAGCACGGTCTCCTTACCTTTAAGGGTTTGAGCAAAGGACAACCTCCTGAGAGGGGCCCTAGCCTGGGTCCCTTTGTCCGGGTCTCTATCAGGTGGGTCCGCATCCCACCTTTTTTCAACAGGGACCGACGACTGAGGGCCCTCAGCGTCCTTAGTGGCCTCCGACTCCTCACCATCCTTGCTTTGCTGGCTTGGGGTGCTGCCTTCCAAGCTCCCTGCTCCGCCTGATCCACCTGGCCCTCCTGGCCCGCCTGCTGCACCTGTCCTACCTGCTTCCATTATTAGCTTTGAATTATTTACCAATGAATTTGTCTGATATAGTGCTCCTAGCTTTTCCTATAACAACTTTATTGTGGCCTTTATCGATACTTTCAATAATACTGAATCAGATAAGCACAATCTGATAGAGCTCCTTGCCTTCCTATCAATATTTAGCCATTCCTCATTTGTCATTACTATTGGATTTACTATTAAGACTATGACCCACTAATATTTATCCCCCAACAGATCCTCCATATTGAGTTTCCATAACTCAAAATTGTATCCATTAATTTTTTTGACATCTAATTGTGTGCTTCCCATTATTTTTCCTTCACCCAAATTCTTTCGTGCACTACTTCTACTCAAGAATCAATTTATCCCAGGTTTGAAACCCTTATTCCTTGAACAAAGCTAAAACCTAGCTCTGATACCAAATGAAAAGAAATAATATCCCGATAAATAAAAATCTAGAAAAGCAATAATTGTAGAATCAAAGGAAAAACATAGAAGAACACATTACACAAGAATTTATCCTAGGAAACCCTTTCAGGAAAAATCCTAGCAAGAATATCTCCTTATTGTATAAACTTGATCATCTCCAATACAATAATATCCTTTCGCTTGCTTTTCGCTTGTGATTACATTTCTTGCAAATTCATTACCAAACCCTTATGCAAGTTTTGCTTTATATACCAACAACACAAGAAGAGGTTTTACAATAGGTACAAAATAATGGGCCGACATTACATTAACTCAAAACACCCATATGGGTCTAAAAATAGCTTAAACCCCCAAAATATTTAGAGTTTACAGAGTATAAAGTCCTTTCAGAGTTAACTTCTCCTGAATAATATGGAAAATATTCAACATAATTCCAACATTATATTCCAATTCATGCTTCTTTTAAAAGAGTTGTAATGTAGAGGTAGTTATGAAGATTGGACTTGAGAAAGGTCCTTTGAATGTAAAGTGATTATACTTCTAAGAGGGATTTGTTGTTATCTCTTCATATCATAAGGAATTTGATCATTGTGGAATATTGGAATATTATTATTGTTTACATCTCATTATGAAAGTAAAAGACTTTAGCTCTTTGTTTATGGAATGAATGAAATGTTGTAGATAGATGGGAATTAAATATCATTGGATTTATGCTTGTTTTAATGGTAAAGAATTAGACCTAACCTTTCATAAAGAACATGTATCTTCTTCTATCTATTGAGAGAGAGGGGGGTTTCTAGTTGGGGTTGAGGGTTAGATAAGGGATCCTTTCTAAAACCTTGCTTGGAAACCCTAAGATGAATCGAAACCTGGGGTAATTACGAGGAGGTAACACCCAAGGTAAGTTGCATTGGGCACATTGAATGGGGAACTCGAATGTGAGCTAAAAATAGAGAGTCTTTGGTTAAGGTTCCAAGTGGTGTGCTTGAAACTTACATCCTAGTGCAAAGGATAGGATCCCATGTGCAAAGGAATTAAGTGATGGCACCTTGAGCGGGTAGGCTTAGGTAACCATGTGAATCTATCACGTGGAGTGGTAGTCACCTAAACCAAACCCATCGTAGAGATGGGGTAGTTAAGTATGAAATACTAGTACTTCTATCGTGGAGGTACAACCGACTAATATTAATGGGGCATTATGCCTAAAAGATCCCACATAGATGAGTTAGGGCATTAGCATCCCCTTATCTAAATATTGAGAAAATATAATTACAATGCTATGGTTAAGTCATCTTACATTCACGAATAATGTAAGAAACATGGGATGACCATTTGAGGTATCCTTAATACTGCAAAGGTATACAAGGTGAACCCCAAACCCTACGAGAGGTTGGCCTCTCTTATTCACTTGAGAAATGTCTACAACGTTATAATTTTGAAATGTGGTAATGTCTTGTCCACTATAAATAATCCTTTTTGAACATCTTATGTGCACCCTATCTGTGATCTTTAAAAAAAAACAATCTCTCTTAGGCTGGCTAGTTTTTGGGTTGTTACACTCTCAAAGAGAGGCCAAAGCCCTTACCACTACAATAAGCTTGCAGTTAATTATAGTCATCATTTGTTGTTTACTAGCCATAGGAGTAATTTTTAGTTTAGTCATGATTTGTTCCCACTGTGGGTGGGGTTCCTGGGGATATCTCAACATATGTAGACTATCTCTACTATATTGGTTGTGGTCTTTTGCCAAACATAGTGGATGTATGGAGACTCTTGTTTGAAGACATGGTTGTTCCTTTCTCTTCATATGTTCTTGTAGTGAAATTTCACTACACTAGACAGATATTGTTGGAGACAGGGAGTTTTAGTTGAATTACTGCCCAATGCTAAACAAGATGAGAGGTCTTGAAGCTCCATCAATCTTCCAAGTACTTAATTTTGTGAAAATATCAACTATGCTTACAAGGAAAGGCCTTAAAAAAATTTTCCTATAAATTTGAAACTCTTTACGTTGTGAGGCTCTATTGAACCACTAGACTGAAAACGATAATGACTTATAGCCTTTTAAGTTGTAGTTGAGCCAAACCTCGCCATAGGTAGGAACCTTGGAAACCTTTTCAATGGTAACTAAAAGAGGTCTTCCATTGGTAAGGTTTAAATCCAATCAACAACTGCGAGCACACCTTCTAGTAGAGGGGTGGGATCATAGATTTAGCCACCCTCTTTTGGTAATTGAGCTTGCAATGTAACATATACCCTAGTGTTGTTACATAATGGCACCAATAATATGCCAACAAAGCAAAACCCTAGAACAAAGGAGGGGGAAAAGTATTGGGATAGATGATTCAAGTAAGGATTCAACAAGTTGATCTTAATTTAATGGTCCATCTAAGCAACATCTTAATGTTCGTGGCAACTTCAAAAGCTTCAGAGAGTAAGCAAGAAATAAATCAACAATAAATGAAACTAAGAGAAGAATAAACATTCGAGCTTGAAGGACTTGTTCAAAGATATTATTCTCTTAATATCTTATTTTAGAGGCTGAGCTAAGCAATTTCGAACTAGAAATTGTTCAAGGTGATCTCAATATTGCAAGCTAAAAGTTGGTAGATGGATTGACTTGTTCCTAAACCTAAAAAGGAAGATAGTAAGCCAAAATATTTGTGTGTTGACTTCAATATAACTTTAAAAAGTTATGGTAAAGTGTAAAGTCAAATGCAGAGAGCAACCAATGATATTATGCCTCTAAAATTATGGAATCAAAGTTAAGGGGAAGCATGCAAAAACCTTTTTATGGTCGAAGTTAGCAAAAATGGTTCAAATTTTTGGCACAATGTAAGGCTCATAATGTATATTGTATTAAGCTTGGAAAAAGGTGAGCCGAAATACTTTATTGGATGATATCAACTAAGCTTCTAAAAACTTTGGTACAATAAAAGCAACACACAAGGGAGTCCAAAACACAAAGTAAAGCAAAATGACAATCTGATCTACTCAATTCAGCTTCTAAGTTGTCTGGCATACTATCAATTGTAAAAAAGAAGCCCATAAGACAAGAGATGTAGCAACACCTTGGATGGAAGGATTTCAATACAAAGGACATCTAGTGCCCTAGAAAATAGTAATTAGACCACGTAGCATCTGTCAAAGATAAAAAATGATATCCACCTCCATGAAGCATGACAAAGCATCCCACAAATTGTCACTATCTAACAAAGGACATGTAGAACAAGATAAAGAGGTCGAGTGGTGCCAGCTCAACCCAAGATCATGCTAGAACAATTTTGGCCAATAATTGTATATGATAATTAACTTTATTTGAGCATGGAAAAAGCTATATAAGGGGTAATGCTCCTCATTTGTGAGTGTTGGATATTCAATGTTTATCTTTTTGTAAGTTGGTGTTCCAAGTTATTCTAAAAACAATCAAAGGGTTGTTTATCTTCTTTTTATCAAAGTTTATGCAATATTTTTAGTAATAGATTACACGTTCAACATTTCATTTAAGCTTTAATGGTAGTAAATTTTGTTAGGCTTGTTCTTGTTTTCTTTATTTCAACATGGGTTGAAATAAATGCTACTAGACCAGGAATTATTTGGATCATTGCTCTTAGGGTATTTGCGGTGTTGAATGTTGTAATATTTGCACTTCTAATATTTCTATTAATTTCAATTGGGGTGAATTATGTTAGGTGAAATAGTTGTTTGGATCATTTTAGTGAAATGTTTGGAATATTGGATGTTGTAATTCTTGTGCTTATTTTGTATGAACTTAAACAGGGGAATTTTTGTTAGGCATTTGATTGTAATAGCTATTATAAGTCCATTTGATCTACATTCTTGCTATTATCTGAATTTTATATATTTCTATCCCTCTCTTCCATGTTTTTCTCTTATTATATTCTTTAATATTCAAGCATTTATAAAGAGTCAAACTTCTCTAGAGGTTGATCTAAAAGCAATTATAGATCATCCAATCTTGACTCTGGTCTAAGGTGTGCATTTCATACTTGGGTTGATTGGAAGATCAAAAGTTTTGGCACACTAGGTGGGACCCTAATCATAACAATATCCTGATTAGAAGGTAGAGCCACCTTGTGTATGAGAGCATTTGGCATGCCCCCATTTTTAGATGATAAATTTTTGATGAATATCTTGGTCTCACAAAGTAGATAATATATTCACCTAGCAACTCTGCTATTGAAATAACCTAAGAAGGATAACCCTGTTGTAAGGATATAGATCCATAATCACATGATAACTAGATTAGAAGCCAAAAAGATGAAAAAACTAGTGTAGTTTGTTTAGCTACCAACTATCCAAGCATGTAGGAAATGTAAGTCACTTTCACGTATTCATGCTTTCTCAGTTTAAAGCCCCACTCATTTACAAGCTATATCTCCCTAATCATCAACTAAATTTACATAGAGAACCATGGTTGGATGCATATTCTCTGGTTGGAACAGTGTTGGACCCCTCAATATTCTATCCATGATATTTCTTAGCCTACATTAAAATACTTACCCTCCTATGGTGGTACCTAGAAGATAACCTATGAACATTACCAAAATATAGTTGTTTTAACTATTCATAATATTTTCCATGAAGATGTAACGATTAGGTTGCTTGCTTTATATTTTAGAGAAAAAATATTAGCCTAGTATTGTTCATTAGAGAAAGGTAACATTAGCACTTGGTCTAACCTTGCTAAACCATTTATCATAGAGTTGAATGATCTAGGGGATTCATTTTATTTACTCACACAATTCACCTTTATTCAAAGGCATCCTTTAGAAAATATCACATATTTAAATATTCGGTTTAGTAAGACTTAGAGAAGAATCCCTCAATATATCAATCCATCATGTGCCCAAACCTACATCTATTATATTTATGATTTTATTTTGGACTCAGGTTTATAGATCTAGTAGACCAATGCGATGATATTTCCTCAAATATTCCAAGTGGTTGATCCAGCTGAAAATGCACTCATGTTAGTTGGTAAGCTTTCTTCCAAAGTCATAACACCATATTTTCCTAAGATCCAACAACTGAGCCACCAAGCTTCTCTTCTAGTCTTGTCAATCCCTTAATTGGCCACCTTTCTTACACCTAAATCATATCCTTAACTTACTAGTATAACAAGTATAGTTCCAAACTTGCCTACCTTGGAGCCGAAAGAATCAGCAAAGATGCAAGAGTTTTAATCTATAATAAAAAAATCTCATAAATAAGGTTACAACAATATAGCAATTTTTTTTCAAAAGAGGTATGGCAAATATGAGTAAAGAAGATACCCATACATCTTAAAATATTAGGGGGCTTCTACTAGCAATGCTATAAAAAAATAACTTCTTATTGCTATAAGTCAAGAAAAAGAAGTATCCATAGCTCCAAACAACTACCAGTTTCTAGTGTGTAATGATCCCCACAATGTTGACACCCACATGGTTTATCAAAATTAGTACCAACTGGATACAACCTAAGAAGCATAAAGAAAATCAAGAGGGCTTGTAGGAATACTGATGTATTTGGAACAAAACCATACCATTGAGGAGCTCAAAACTTCTTATGTTTTCTACTTATTAACAAGACATGGAAAAAGATCATTGTTGTTAGATCCTCGAAATCCAAGAATTTTGTTGTAACCTTAATAGGAGTAGAAGGAGTAGACTAGGCTGAAAGCACCTAAGGAATAGGCCAAGCCAAAAGCACCAAAAGTCTATCAAAGGTTGGAAGCACCTAAGGAACATGCCAAGCCAAAAGTACCAAAGGTTAACCAAAATCTAAAAACACCAAAATTTGACTAGCAAGAGTCAAGGGAGCAAGTTTTAAGGAGGCTACAGTATGCTTCGGTGACCAAGAGGTAGAGGGAAGAAGCTACTCAATAACATAAAAGGAGGTTTGAGCAACTAGTCCAAAACAAAGGGAAACTCTCAAAAACATTCAGATTCAACATTGTTGAAGGACTGAAAAAGACTCTCTCAAGGGTTAGTATGTATGATGCTATATAGATTCCTAGACAAATTGATTTGTTATAAGAAACTCTCAAAAGCTCAACATCAGGTAAACTCACACTCCCTGACTTCAACTTGGAATAAAATTAGTTGTCTCTTGGCATGGGTAGGATTAGGCCTTCTCTTGGCATGGGCAAGATTAAGCCTCTATCCTTTTATATTTCATTATGCATGGAAGGTTGGATAGTACACAATTGCATGGTGTATTCTAGAGCTGCCACAATAGACATGCCTAAGGCTATTTGTGATGATATGGGCTTAGAATATACCTAAACTAGTTTTTATGTGTTGTAGCTTGATTGGACCCTAGTATGGATGGAGGGAGATATAAAAGATATTCTAATATTGTTGCACAAGGTTTCAAATATCTAATCCAAGAGGTTATTGTTGTGGACCTTCCTTTGCTATTTGGACTATGTTGAGAGAATTCAAGATAAAGCTTGGGGGGTATTTATCACTAGATTGCACTCACATGGTGATTCCCTATAAAGGAAAGAATATTTGGACCTATGCCAAGAAGCTCAACCCCTATAACATAGAAAGGTATGAGGAGTAAAGTGTGAATTTAATTGAAGATGCTTTGGAGCATCCCTAATTAGAGATAGAAGATTGTCCAAAAATCCTAGAGGAGTTGATAGATGAGGTGCAACTAGAATATGCATTCCTCATGTTTGATATTAATGCAAAAATTTGCTTAGACATAAGAAATCATTACATTCTAAAGCCAACCAAACGTCGACTACCAGTCTCAACCGATCATGTACTCTATAAAATGCATCTAGAAGATCTAGAGAAGATAACATATGAGTTGTTGGTAGGAGATGAGTTTTCCATGCTCTATTTCAATGTAATAATACACATGAGCCTAGGAAATGATGAAGAGCAAGGCATCAATCTAACATAGGATTTGAGATACTTGAATAAGCTGATATAAGAATCACGAGCTAAAGGCGAGTTGTCTTTATTGGGTTTTAATGCTATAGCTCATACAAGATTTAAAACTCATTGTTTATAAAATCTAACCTAAAAACTTAGCTCAAACAGGTTATATTATTTGAAAGACTAACAAGCAAGAGCATAATAAGCTTAGGTCATTATGATCTGAACATTATAAATTTTGATGAATTGAAAACATGTGAAACAACTTGGAAAGGGAAACCTTACCAAATATTGTGTAAATATACAATATGTAAATAGAGCTGATAAAAATTAAGTGTTGTATAGATATTTTCTAGATTAGGCAATGACATAGTTATCACATGAAATAAATATTGGGAAAGTGCACTGATTGGTTCATATGCACAATTGGAAGGATGGCTACATAGATAAAGAGGTCCAAGAATCAATAAAATAACCAAGTAATGCCATAAAATCATGCTTTTGTTGATTTATCTACATTGAAAAGTTACTTCTCATGATTTTTCTAAAGAAGACTAAGAAAAGGAGGGCTAATTAGATGAGTGATTTCAACAACTTTTCCAGTAAAAAATTCTATATAAAGATAATCCTGTTCTTGAAATTTCATAAATCATAAGCAAAGCAAATCTTAAAGCAAGAAATCCATCTTCTATTTCCATTAGCTACAAAAGTTCTAGGATTTGATTCTTTCTACTCCACGCCTAATAGATAAGGCTTTTGTTTATGGGTTCCTACAAGCAAAAGTCCCCTTTGAGTTGTCAAACTGTAGTGAAATTTCACTACACTAGGAAAATCCTATTGGAGATAGGAATTTTAAGTTGAATTACTACCTAATGTTGAATGAGATAAGAGGTATTTTAGCTCCATTGATGATGAGGATCAAGTTTACCTTAGAACTTGCCTACTATTTGATTGATCAACCCCTAGTTTTTATAGGCGGGAAAAACCTTTATAAAATGACTAGAGAATAAAAAACCATGAAGTAAAACCATGGATGGATTTACAAAAGACTACAAATGACAAAAAGTTACAACTCTAACAATTAAAAGGCTATAAAATCTTATTGAGAATAATATTTTAGACCTATTATTTAAAACCCTAAAACTAAGATTTTAAAACTAATATTTAATTGTGAATCCCTATCATTTCTCCCAAAAACAAAAGCATTGGACTCTAATGCATACAAAAGAGGAGGAAAATTATGATCCAGGTGATGAAAGAACCACCAAGGCTGAATGTGAAATCTAGAAAGAACCCAAGTGGGTTAGTGAATCTTCAAGATGATGGGTGACCAAGTAGATCCAAGTGTTGCCTTCAAGCTAAAAATTATGCCCATCTTGAAGAATTTGAGCAGGTGGAAATTGCTATAAAGGAGGTGATGTTAGTGGCTTGCTAAGATGTGAAGAACACAAGCTTATACTAAGAGGGAGGTGAACAATATAATACCAACTTTTACTTTTCTTCCCAAACAATATTATTCGATGTTATCAATGGCAATATCAACAACAGTAATCAAAACAATGCACAAATCATCACACACAAGAGAGACACCAATTTAACGTGGTTCACCCAATGTGGGCTACTCCACGGAGAAAATATTTCCACTAAATTTTCTCAACAAATATCTTGGGAATAAATTCCCTGTTACAATATTTATGAACCTCTATCCAAAGGAGACACCAATCCCCTATGCTCTGATTTATGGATCTCTCTCCATAGGAGAACTCTTTCTCCTTTTATCTGGTTCATGGAACTTGATCTAGGAAAACTCTATCTTCTCAATTGGTTTGTGGATCTCTCTCCATAGAAGAACTCTATCTTCCAATTGGTTCACAGATTACTCTCCACATGAGAACTCTAACATACAATGTTTATTTCCTTTGTCAACCTTCTTTCTCAACATGCCCTTTTGATCCTTTTGAGTGTCACTGTTTCTGCTTGTCTCTGGAAACTTTGTTCTACACCACTTGGCCTTATGTCCAACATTATTACACTTGTAGCACTTAATTTTGTAGTTCATAGAAGGTGCAAATGTCTTGAATTTCCTCCTGGTGAAGCCATACTCCTTTTTGTCATGAACCCTACATTGAATTGCTTTATTCCCAAATCGATTACAAGAGTAGCAATACCCTTGAAAGAGATGTTCATTTTTGAAGTTCCTCTTGGTAACACCATACTTCTTTCCATGTGTCCTACAAAGCATAGCCCTATGACCAAATTTATTACATGAAAAACATTGTCCTTTGAAGAAATCTTACCTTGAACCCATTGGTCTCTTGGTCCTTTCTTCTCTGTGATGATCCATGTTCCTTTTGTTTCCTTCCTTGGTGAAGCTTATATTCACATAAGTGTCACTTTATCCTTCACTCGATTCCTTTGAAACTTTTTCCTCTTGTGTGCTTGAGCTTGATCCTTTTTCTTGTTTTCCTTGTCCTTCTTCAAAACCATGTCTTGTTTTGATAGATGAAGGTCTTTGTGCATTGATAATCTTATCCAAGGTCTTTGAAATTTTCCCATACCTCTTGTCTTTAGACTCTTTTACTTCCATTCTTAGTGAAGCTACCTCATGTTCTAATATTTCACATTCTAAGATATTTACCTCTAAATTTTCTTTAAATCTCCTTGTCTTAGCTATTGAGTTTGTCAAATCTTGTATAAGCTTTCCTTTTTCTTCATAATATTCCTAAACTTGAGCCTAACCTTTTTTAATTCTTTGAGTGTAGCAATAAGTTTTGCTTCTAGATCTACTACATCTTCTTCTTCATTTTCTTAATCCTTTTCTACTTCTTGGTCTTCAAGAGCATCTTCATACTTTTCAGATTTAACATTAGTACTTCCTTCCTCTTCTATTACCAAGAATATATTTTTTTCTTCTTCACTATCCGAGGATCTTCCATTACTATCACTTGAAGTCTTGCTTCCCTTATCAACATATAAACTCTTCTTGTGCCTTTGAAAGAATTTATTTTTATGCTTGTTTTGACCATATCTATTTTTCTTTTCATACCTGGATTTTCTTGCTTCCTTTTTATAATTTTGTTTCTCTTCACTTCTACTGCTTCTAGCTTCTAGACAATTTGATGCATAATGACCAAAATTTCCACAATTGAAACATTTCACTTTTTTCATACCTTTGTTCTTTCTTGAGTCCTTGATCCTTTTGCCATAGTTAGCTTCTTCATCATTGGTTGATTCACTACTTGATTCTGGTTTTTTATCCTTTGTCTTCTTTGATGCTTTGAAGGCTACCTCTTTATTGGAGTTAGGTTCCTTTACTATTCTCATCTCATAAGCTATGAGAATTCCATGTAGCTCATCCATAGTCAACTTATTAATATCCTTTATCTCTTCTAATGTTGCAACTTTTCCATCATACCTTGTAGGAAGTGACCTTAAAACTTTCTGAGCAACATTAGATTCTTCAATTTCAAATCCAAGTCCACGCATGGTATTAACAATATCATCCACACAAAGTAAGTATGTAGCAATGTTTTCCTCTTCTTCCATCTTCAAATCCTCAAATATTTTCTTGTGATTTTGTAGTTTTACCATCTTGACCTTTTTATTTCCCTCATAAGCTTTCTTCAAATTTTCCCAAATCTCTTCTGCTAATTTGCAATGCATAACTTTCACAAATTCTACTTCTTGTAATCCACTTAGGATTGCATGCATAGCCTTGGCATTATTTGCATGTAAGAGCTTACCATTGGTTAAAGTAATATTCCATTATTTGGGATAAACCCATTTTCCTACATTAGGGTAGATATCTTTGGTAATTTAGTTATTACTGTAGTTAGTTTATTTTTACCTTAGGATATTTACATTGTTAGTAAATATCTAGGTGGTTAGTTGTCGTAGTCATTTTGACTACGTTAGTTGTTAGTGTCGACATCCTTGTCATCATTAGTTGGTTAGCATTATTATCTCCTAAAGGCTATTCTTAGCCTATGTTGTATTATTTAAAGGTTTGATTATTTATTAATAATTAATAGCTTACCTTTCACAATATGGTATCAAAGCGACATTCTGCTCTCTGCTTTGATTTTTGGCTAGTGATTAATTAACTTCAGATTTGGATTTGAAGTAGAGGGAACCTGAACGAGACCTACATCAACCGACGGTGACATTGGAGACGAACAAGATCAAAGCTACAACCTTCGATTACTTGGGGTGTGCTACTCAACAATGATATGACAATTGGCTAGATCAAATCACGAAAAATCTATGTGGATGATGACATTAGTATATGCCAGATCCCTATAATGACCTGTGTGTCAGGTCCTGACCACTACTGAGACTATGACAGCCGACACCTCAGATCTTATAGAGGCAGTCAGACCTCTAGTGAAGCACTTGTCAGACTTGATGTGATTGACTCATTTGCAAGCATGTAGGTCTCAAACGCTTACGACATACGAGATAATGTCTATGACAACTAGACAACTCGTGTGCAAGAATGTTGCCTAAGCCAAAGGATGTGGACTGTTGACTAAGTCAGAATACGTGGACAACTGGGCCCTATGATGGATGGCAATGATACCTAGAAGATCTAGGACACACGGTGGATTACCTAAGGGTGATGTTTGCAAGCGCAACGTAATGTAACTGGACACGTGAGTCACAGTGTGACATGGACAAGGTGGGCCACCAATGACAGATCACCTGGCCGTGGGCAAAATCTAAGACAATGAATAATTGTCAAAGGAAATTATCCCAAATTTGATTGTAGATAGCTGGTTTGACCCATAAGTGACACCTATTGTAGATGTCTTGGTTATAGTAGATGAAATGTGGAGTGTAGCCCTTGATCTTCATTGCCCATTCATGTAGCTTTGTTGACCAACAAAGTACGAAGGATAGCCCACATCGAAGGATAACAACAGTTCACAGAGGATTGCTTGTGAAGAATAAAATATGGGAAATCCTCTCAAACGCGAGGGACATAAAAGTACTTTTCCCATGTAGGCACGATGAAACAGTGAAATTTATAGCAGCGCAGTGCCATTGTTTTGCAGATATCCCAATGAATAAAGGGCAACTATGTAGGCAACAGGCGAATTATAGTTAGTTTTGCAAAAAATCGATGATGATTATCGCCTGCCTAAAGATGCGCTGCTCGATGGAAGCAAGTCACCATAAGACATCCTAGCCGACATAGCCAAAATAAATAGCACATGGTGCTTTCTCCTTTACACGGACAGTGGTAGCCTGATTGGTTGCTAAGCCAAGCGCTAAGGTGCAAGTACCCGCGAGGTGCTTGGTTACAATCTCATCGACACCAAAGGTGAAAATATTTTTTATGCTGAAAACAAAATAAAGTTTTTTCAAATAATTTTTTTTAATAATTTTATATTTTTTGTTTTTAAAAATCAATTTTTTACTTTTATTGATTTTTTTAAAACAAAAGTATTTTATTATTAAATAAAAAAATTTGATTTAACTTTTCATTTTTGCAAATTAAAAAGTCTATTTTTTTGCAAATATTGTTAAGGGGGCATAATTCAAATACTGCCCAAAAGGCAACCTTTGTCAAACACGTGCTAAAAGCTTCCAAGTTGCATTTTTTGCACTAAATGGGACGAATTTAAGTGCCCAAGAGGCTTTCTTGTTGCACTAAGGGGGGATCATTATCTTTTCCTCACAACATTTTTTGCTAAAAAGGAACGACGACTTAAAAAGGATGCACTTTTGGTAGAGTCCGACACCTTAGTCAAAATTCTTGTAAGAGTATTTTTTGCAACAAGGGGGGATACTCATTTTTTCCTCAAAGAACATTTTGCAAAAACAAGGGGGGATATTCTTGCAAAGGTGCATTTCGACAATGACCGACACCTTAGATATTTATTTTTGCAAAATTTTCTTGTAATAAAGTGCATTTTCGGCTACGATCAACACCTTAAAATGAGCAGATCAAAGAAAAAGCAAGCCCTAAAACAAACTGATGTTGCTAAATTAGTTAAAGACCCATACTTTCCACAAAAGATGGATGGGCACATTTCTCAAACTAAACAATGTTTTAGTAGCCCTCCTTGATGATTCTGAGTCTTGTAGAGACCTTTAGACAAATGGTGCTCGACTCACTACTAACGTTATAAGGGGTATATACTTGTTTTTTATTGCACTTGATCGTGCCAAACACAAAGTGAAATTGAAAATAAATGAGGAAATAGAGGTCAAAAACCTAATGGTCGATGCTTATAGTGACACAAGTGACCTTCAGACCATGGTGGCCAATGCTTGTTGTGATACAGATGATCTCCTACCTTAAATGATAGATATCAGTTGTAGCATAGGTGATCTCATTTCAAAAGCAGACTTTGCTTGCGACACTAGTGACTTAAAAACTGAAACTCCTCAAACAGAGCTCCATAATATCATCAATAATGACAAATGCTATATTGTTAAAAGTATTTATGAAGATGAAATTGGGTGTTTTGAACAACACACCAAAGGATTTGGTTCCAAACTGTTGAAGAAAATGGGATTCAATGGTGAGAGATTATGTAAACAGGAACAAGGCATTAAAATTCCTATAATGCTAAATGTCAGGGTAAAGAATGAAGGCCTTGGCTATACTGGAAATGCAAGTACCAGTAAGACCATGTTTGTAACACCTAAATATCCTACAACTCCTAAAAAGTATTGTTGCAGTCATTATGGAAAGACAGGACATGTTGGAGCTAGATGTTGGAAATTACATCCTTGTGATTCATGTGGATGTACGAATAACTCCTCTTCCAGTTGTTGGTACAAAGTGAAAATGGCCAACAAGGTTCATATAGATTGTGGATGGACAAATCTCACACAACGGACCATGATGAAAGAAATTTGTATGGCTTCTACCGAAAAGGTAAAACCTATGGTAGACCCCGAGGCAAATCTAGTGACAGACCAAGTGGCAGTCCTAGAGACAATGAGCTAGAGATAGACCTAAAGATAGACCTAGAGACAAAGTTCTAGAGGCAAATCTATAGACAGATCCAGAGGCAATAATCGAGAGGCAAATTGGAGGGCTCTGGTCCCTCCCCTGCTCCCCCTCCCATGGCTCCTGGTTCCTGCCCAGTCCCTGGCTCAACCCAGGTCATCCCTCTCGGGGAGTGGTTGTTTGCAGATGATCTCCTGGGGGAGATCCTTCTCCACTATCTGCGCCCCTCCCGGTCGGCTAGGGTTTCCTTGGTTGTTTTTTGGACTGGTGCTTCCCAGGGATCCCTGTTTGGTTGGGGATCCCTTCCCTTTTTCCCTCAGGCTTCCCCTGGGGTTTTTTGCAGGTTATTCGCGTGGATCTGGTCCCCTGCATTTCTCGGTGCGACGAAGGTGACAGTTTAGGGTTTGGACAGCTTCCCCCTTTTCTTGTGAATCCTCGGTGGGCTCTGTGCTTGGACGGGATTCTTGGTCCCTGCTGTTGGGATCCTCTTCTGTTTTCCCGGGGTGGGTTCCTTGTGGTGCAACTCTCTGGTCACTTCCTGATGGGTTGGATCCTCTCTGTGCTAGCTGTCGGCTTCCTACATGATGGCTCTCGCTGAACGAAATGTTTTCCCGATCGGCGGCTAGTTTCTCCACAGGGCAGGATCCGCCAAATCTGTCGATTTTCCTACGAGGCGGGATCCTTTCTTTTCTACTGGTTTCTCGGATGGCGAGATTTCCCTGTTGCTTCCCGCTAGGTGGGACTGTTTGTGGTGGTTTTGACTGCTTCCCGCGAGGCGAGATTTTATTGTAACGGTTTTTCTTTGCTTCCTACTAGGCGGGATCTTCTCGATGGTGGTTTTTGGCTACTCCCCATTGGGCGGGATCTCCAAAACTACTTTCTTTCTTATTTGTTTGTTTCCCGCTGAGAGGGATTGTTTCATGCTTACTGTTATCGCTGGGCGGGATTTCGTTTTGGTGTTCGATTTCAAGGGATTGATGCCCTAGGCCCATTGCTTATGTAATCAGGTTTTGGGATCCTTGTTAAAACCCACTGTAAATACAAACACTACTTACCAAAAAAAAAATAATCGAGAGGCAAATTCACAGGCAGATCCCGAGATAGACCCAAAGGTACAAATCTAGAGGTACGCTTAGAGCCACAGCCAAAGCCATGAGCCAGAGACAAAGCAAAAGCTAACATTCTTTCATTTCTCTTCTTCTTCACTATATTGGGGCAGTTATATACTTTACCCAAATATTGTTGTATAGGAGGATGTATATGTATTACCCAAATAATGTAATAAGGGGGGATGTTAGAGTAATATTCCATTATTTGGGATATTACCCATATTCCTACATTAGGGTAGATATCTTCGGTAATTTAATTATTACTGTAGTTAGTTTATTTTTACCTTAGGATATTTACATTGTTAGTAAATATCTAGGTGGTTAGTTGTCGTAGTCATTTTGACTACGTTACTTGTTAGTGTCGATATCCTTGTCGTCATTAGTTGGTTAGCATTATTTTATCCTAAAGGCTATTCTTAGCCTATGTTGTATTATTTAAAGGTTTGATTATTTATTAATAATTAGTAGCTTACCTTTCACAATACCATATTTATTTGTAGGAGGATTAGCTATAGGTGTGAATCCATCCTCAACTGCTTGCAATGTCTCATACCCTTGTGACATCAAGTAAGTCCTCATTCTTATGCTCCAAAAAGCATAATTATTCCCATAAAACAATGGTACCATGTTTGATGAAGATCCACTATGAGATGCCATCTGTGTTCCCATAACCTTTTCCTTCAAGCTGTTAAACTCTTCCGAAGGAACCCGCTCTGATACCAATTGAAGAACACAAGCTTATACTGAGAGGGGGGTGAACAATATAAGATCAACTTTTACTTTTCTTCCCAAAAAATATTATCCAATATTATCAATGACAATATCAACAACAATAATCAAAACAATGCACAAATAATCACGCACAAGAGAGACACCAATTTAACTTGATTCATCCAATGTGGGCTACTCCACAGAAAAAATATTTCTACTATTTTTTCTCAAAAAATATCTTTGGAATTAATTCCCCATTACAATGTTTATGGACCTCTTTCCAAAGGAGACACCAATCCCCTATGCTCTGATTTGTGGATCTCTTTCCACAGGAGAACTTTGTCCCCTTTTCTCGGGTTCATGGAACTTGATCCATGAGAAATCTATCTCCTCAATTAGTTTGTGGATCTCTCTCCATATAAGAACTCTATCTTCCCAGTTGGTTCACGGGTCACTCTCCATAAAACTCTTTCCCCTTGCTCTAGTTTTGTGGACACCACTCCACTTTGTTTGAGTTTTGTGGATCTCTATCCATAGGATAACTCTTTCCCCTTATACTCTGGCTAGTGATCTTCTAGAAGACTTATATCCCCACTAATCTGGCTTGTGGATCTCTCTCCATAGGAGACCACCCCCACTGCACTGGATAATGGATCTCTATCCACTGGAGACTGCTATCCTTTTTACTCTATCACCTCCAAAGCTTTCTCTCAACTCTATCTCAAATCTACACCAAACTCTATCCCAAGTCTAGCACAAATCTGCTCTAACTCTGCACATAAATCTACACTAAACTCTATCCCCAAGCCTTAACACAAAGCTTGATCAACTCACAAATCAAATCTGCTTAGATCTGCCCTTGCAATGACCCCATTTTTCATATTATTATTGTACATAGTTGTGGTGTGAAGCTTTGGAGTGTTTTGTTATGTTGAAGGTATTTTTAGTGGAATTTAGTAATTAAATAAATAAATAAATAAAGAGAAAAGGGGCCAATGTGTATTAGGGACATAATATTTGATTTTAAGGAGCTATAAGGTTATTTTATAAGTTATTTAGTAAAGTGCCACCCCAACGAAGAAATATAACATTTGTCTATATAAAGAGGACAAGGAGGCTCATTTGCATCATCTTGGGTCATTTTATTTCTTCTACTTTGTGTAATTGGTTGAAAATCTGATACCATTTTATCCGATGGACGAAACCCTATGAGAGAACAACTCTTGTGGATGAAAACCTGCAAGAGCCAACCTTAAGGACAAAAACCCTCTTGGTTTTCAAGGCCAAGGATGAAAACCCTTATGTTTTGTGAGGGTAAACCTACCTAGGGTTTACATTTGGGCATTAAATATCATATTAAGGAGCATTCAGGATTTATCTAGCCTAGAAGGGCATTTGTGAGTTGTTTGGAAGAGTTAAGGGAGCTTCTTCAGATTGGGGTTTTCAGATTTGACATTCATTCAATGATTTTGTAGTGATTGTGTTGTTTTATTCAGCATCTAGGGTTTATATTAATGTTTCAAGTGTGATCTATGTAATTGTGGTTCCAAAAAAAATAATATAAAATATTGTGGTGTGTTTGTGACAATCTTAGGGTTTTATGGTGTATTTTTTTGGGTTATTTACAGATCTGATTTTTATTTGCATGGTTCAAAATTTTAGTAAGGAATATTACCATATATGCAGCAGGGGTTTGAAAATTTATTTTGGGATGATTTGAAATAAATTGCATAGTTAGGGTTTTTCCCTAGTTTGGCACATTACAGTGGTATCAGAGTTGTGATCTTGCTAGCCTGTGGAGGGTTTTGTGTGGAAAAAATTCAGTAGCCGTGAGTAGATCAGTATTGAGAATTTTTTTGGGCACTTTTAAAGGTTGATTTGAGTACCCATTAAGCCCTATTTTGTATTTCCACTTTCAAATTTTTTTATAAAAATTCTATAGTCAAATCTAGCAACTTTGAGAGTTTTTGGCATTATTTTATGCATAAATTGCAGATCTGATTTTTTGAAAGGGTTTTGAGTATTAAATAGCAGATTTGGATACCCATTTGGCTGATTTGAAGATTCTACACTATGGTTTTGTGATTTGAGGGTTTCATTTTTCAAAAGTTAGGGTTTGCTGCAAAAAATTCAAATCTAAAATTTTTATCCTGAACAGAGTTGGGTTACTTGATAGTGAGATGGCAAATACATGGGCTGAATTGATGGAAAGGTAAGGGAGAGCAATCAAAGAAAACTCCAAGAACATGCAGATATCTTATTCCTTGAATATAAATAAAAGAACAAAAATTACAGGAAGGTTGTAGTTTTCCAAACATTTTTGGAGCTACATGGCTTTCACAGACTGGGAGATTAAGCATGTATAAAGAAAATGATGAAGGAAATATCATGGTAGCTTTGAAGATAAATCATAATTACGACCACCTGAGAATGATTTGGTTCAAGAGTTTAATGATAAAGAAGAGGAGCTCATGGCATAAATTTCACATGAGGAAGCTAGCAAAGAAGAATCTCAATAAAAAATTATTGTCTTATCACATGAAGAGGTATGCAAAAATGATGTGATGAAGGTGACTAAATTAGATCTTGGGAACAAATTAGAAATTGTTGACCAAGAAATCCCCTTACCACATGAGGTATGTATAGAAAAATCTCAAGGTGTTTTCCATGAAAGTAATGACACTAATAGAACAGATGCAAATGACAAAATTGTCGAGGAAGAGCATGATGAGGGTGAGTACACTAAAGTTTCCAAATCTGATTTTAGTAATAATAGTTCAGTTGGATGTTGGTTAGATTTCCAAACCCAATCTATGAATAAGAGTGGTCACAATAATTTCAGTTTCTCTGGTTTGGAAAATAATTTTTGTGGAGAGGTAACCACTCATGGGGAGCACAATAGGCCATGGGATCCAGGGGCATTGACACCTGAATATAATGCAGTCCTAGGAAAGGACATCCACCCTCCAGGACATCATTGGTGCCTTTTGGGGACATGGAATGACCATAGTAATGTTGATGGAAGGTATGGAATAAACTCTGATTTTGGTTTGCATTTTGACAACACTTTATTGATGATGAATAGTCTTGATGAGGGCACTAAAGGGAAGACAATGGAGGACCATGAATGGTTAGAACTGCCAAAACAAGCTAAATATTGGTCATCTATTATTATTTTGAGTTTGTATGCTGACATTAAGAAAGAATGGGCTACACTACCCTCAAGGGAGATTGTCTCAGTTGTGTTTAGAATAACTTTTCCAAAGAAACTTAAAGTTGCAATGAATAAGATGTCGGATACAAGACTGATGATGTTTGAGGCTACAAATATGGTTCTGTTCAAAGCTACAACTCTAATAGCAGTTGGGGTGTCTTGTGACATAATGTTGGGGTATGAATTGAAGGCATCAAAGACTATATTTTGCACCAGACCTGGGTTATTTTTGGAGACTATGTTTTGCATCATATTTGTGCTCTTTATGACTGCTACAATTTTCATGTTGAATGGGATAACTGAGAGGATGAAAAATATTTCCAAGGAAGGAGAGAAACGTTAGGATGCTAGCTTACTCATGATGAAAGGTATGTTTCATTTATTTAATGAGAGTTTTACTTGTCATCCTAAGATTCAACCCTCATTGAGTAGGCATAGTGTGAGTTGTGGGGATGTGCGTAGAGATCCATTTATTTTGAGTTTGGGTGTAAGCACTCTTTGGCATGCATTTAGGGAGGAAAAAGGAGGTCAGTTTCTGATTTCCTTAGCATTAGAACAACACATGCAAGAAATAAGGTGTCTCATGAGAAATAATGTAGGAAAATATCAGACCCAATGACCGAAATAATCACTCTTGGAATGTCACACCCCATTGATCATGAAGGTAGTATGTGGTGTGGTGAAAATTTTGATATTATGAATCTTGGGATAGTAGTATTCTTGGGTTGTTCTATACAGTTCCTTTGGAAAATAATTGATTGTTTCTCTTTACCCATGCAAAAAAAATAGAGGTTTCAGATCCAGAGAGAGTTTGGGAAGTATGGATGCAATATTTCAATGAATTATGATGATCATAGTTAGCATTCTTCCTTGAGGTATGATTATGACTCTAATAGTAAAGGATGGTTTAAGGGATTAATCAATAATGGGCTTGTTGAGACACATAAAGTCAGAATTGTATTTGACAATAGAAGGAACATGCTAATAGAAAATAGTATGATGAGGGCTACCAATCACTTTTTATGGACTATACTGATAGTTGATCATAAAAAGACAGTTATAATCCCTTTAGAGAATAATTTGAAGGTTGTTTCTATTGAATTAAGGGTTGCACTTCATGATTCATCAACTCTTGCAAATAAGGAAATTTGTGTTCATGATTTGGAGGCCACAACCTACATATTAGAGGTTGTAAGACTGTCCACTGCATGTTGCACATGGATTGTGTATCCTATGGGTTTCAGGGCTGCATTTGAAGGTATGTTAGCTACTATTGTAATGATAACTGTGATTGTATCTTTAAGTCATATTTTAAATATTGTTTATTATTCCCTATGGGCTACATTCAATGAGATATGTGGTTGCTTCTATCTTACTTGGCATGATATCATAAACAATGCAAGAACTCTACCAGTTTGGAATAGGTTTGAGCAGCCATTACACTTAAGTTTGATGGCACCTAATACGGATAAAAATGCACTTTTAAAATTAGCACAATGGAGAACCTTGAACTTGGATGCACGGGAAATGACCAAGTTCAGCTATTTATGTGTATTTCTAATCTTATGTTGAAACAACAGTTGAAAGGAGTAGGGTATGTGGAAAAAAAAAGGATTTTGGGTGATACAGGTAGCATTCATAGTATGATGGATATTCTTTACACTTTTGGAGTGTTAGTTGATGATTTTCATAGTAAAGGAGAACTAAGGAGAGTCACTCTTACACAGGGAGAATCAGAGTTTGTTGATCCTCATATCCTTTCCACCCTCTTTGATGTTGGTTCATTCGTTACCCTTGATACTTTTAGCATACCTTTGCATAATACAGTCCTTAAGAATAGAGGAGGACTGAGTTTACATATCTTTGAGGAGATTAAACAATCATATATCACTGTTGTACATGAAAAATCAGAGCTGCTATGTACTACTTTAGATCTGGTCTATAAGAGTTTGAGCCCATTTTCACTCAGTTTTTGCATAATAGCAGATTTGGAACAGATCTGGGATTATATGGAGACAACCTTTGGTCAATGTGAAAATATTTAGGATCAGTTTTAGATCAATTTTGTCAGTTTTGGGATGAATGCTTGAGGGAATCTAGGTGTCACACATTATTGATATACATCTTGGCCTCACACTCTGATTTTTGCTTTGGTTTTTATATGGAAGTGGCAGTTATAAAAATTATTTTGAGGCTAGTTTGGGATCCTATAATTATCATTGATCATGGTTATGTTTGGCTCAATTTGAATTGAGTTTTTGTTCGATTGCTTGAGGACAAGAAATCTTGGGGAGGGATGTATTGTAATGACCCCATTTTTCATATTCTTATTGTACATAGTTGTGGTGTGAATATTTGGAGTGTTTTGTTATGTTGAAGGTATTTTTAGTGGAATTTAGTAATTAAATAAATAAATAAAAAAGAGAAAAGGGGCAAATGTGTATTAGGGACATAATATTTTATTTTAAGGAGCTATAAGGTTATTTTATAAGTGATTTAATAAAGTGCCACCCCAACGAAGAAATATAACATTTGTCTATATAAAGAGGACAAGGGGGCTCATTTGCATCATCTTGGGTCATTTTATTTCTTCTACTTTGTGTAATTGGCTAAAAATTTGATACCATTTTCTCTAGTGGATGAAACCATACAAGAGAACAACTCTTGTGAATGAAAATCTACAAGATCCAACCTTGAGGATGAAACCTTCTTGGTTTTCAAGGCCAAGGATGAAAACCCTTGTGTTTTGTGAGGGTAAACCTACCTAGGGTTTGCATTTGGGCATTAAATATCATATTAAGGAGCATTTAGGATTTATCCAGCCTAGAAGGACATTTGTGAGTTGTTTGGAAGATTTAAGGGATCTTCTTCAGATTGGGATTTTTAGATTTGACATTCATTCAATGATTTTACAGTGATTGTGTTGTTTTATTCAACATCCAAGGTTTATATTAATGTTTCAGGTGTGATCTATGTAATTGTGGTCCCATAAAAAATAATATAAAATATTGTGGTGTGTTTATGACAATCTTAGGGTTTTATAGTGTATTTTTTTTGGGTTATTTATAGATCTAATTTTTATTTGTATGGTTTAAAATTTTAGTAAGGAATATTATCATATATGCATCAAGGGTTTGAAAATTCATTTTGGGATGATTTGAAATAAATTGCATAGTTAGGGTTTTTCCCTAGTTTGGCACATTACAACCCCAAGCCTTAACACACAGCTTGATCAACTCACCAATCAACTCTACTTAGATCTACCCCAAGCTTTAACACAAAGCTCGAACAAATAAATTCTACTTAGATCTACCCCAAGCCTTAACACAAAGCTTGAATAAATCACCAATCAACTCTGCTTGGATCTACCCTCAAGTCTTCACAAAGACTTGCTCAAATATGCCTACAAGTCTTCACTAAGACTTGCTCAAATATGCCTACAAGTCTTCACTAAGACTTGCTCAAATATGCCTACAAGTCTTCACCAATATTTGCTCAAATATACCTCAAATATGCCTTCAAGTCCTTTCAATAACTTTCTCAATCTGCTCTCAAGTCTTCACCAAGACTTGCTCAAATCTACCTTCAAGTCCTTTCAGGAACTTACTCAATCTACTCTCAAGTCTTTACCAAGAGTTGCTCAAATCTGCTCTAGCATATGCTCAAACCTGTTCTAACACAGGCTCAAAATAGATCACAAAATATGCTTAATCAATCTCAAATCTTGCACACAATGCTATCAAATGCTTTGTCTAATATTCAAAGTAATTCCTTTAACTTGAAGCAGTTTAGACATATTCTATTAAGAATTCATTTAACCTCTGGAACATATAGAGAATGATGTACGCTATCAAAACTCAATATGTTCTACTCAGTCATTAATTTTTTCGCTTCCACATGTCTTACTTTTATTGCTCTTTTTAAAGATAGATTCAATCTAGCACATGACACCTATATTTCTGATCTACACTCTTACCTTCATAAATCTGATTTCTAATATTTGCACAATCACTTTCAATATCACTCAAGACCAATGCTCAAAACTACATACATACATTCAACCAATGAAGCATAATTATCTCACAAACCCTAGACAACTGTTCTTCTAACTTCTTTCAATAATGAGCACAAAATAGGTCTCAACACTTAATTGAATATTTACAACAATGCTTATCAAACAAACCTTTTCACTCCAACTTATTTTAAAAAATATTCATTCAACCAAACACCTTAAATAAGGGATGATATGCCCATACCTTTTTGCTTGCTTTCATGGAGATATGTCTTCAAGTGTCTGTCTTACACACAATATCTTTTGCAACTATAAAAGGTTAGAACAACACTTCTTTATGAGTTAGCAATCCTTCAATATGTGTGCTCAATTAAATTCCAAACCACTCTCTTGGTTTCTCAAATTATAACATCAACTCATATAATCAAACCCTTCAAAATATTTTAGCAAACATACAAACAATCAAAATACCTAATACACCTTTTAACTCCCTCTTAACACATTCAAAACAAAATAAGCAAGGATTCTTATTATTCCAAAAATTTACTTTCAAACTAATTCATTATAACCTCCTTCAAAAATTAAATGCATGAAATAATAATAAAAAATGTATCCCCTTATATCTCCCAAGGCCAACAACGCTTCACAATAATCAATTAAACCACATGTGCCTATCCACAACCTTAGCAATTATCAAAACAATTTACGCTTACCAAAATACTACTGCAAGGATCGAACACAATGCCTGTTGTCTGCCAATGCACTAGCTTCCCTTGGGTTACTACTAGGCCAACCACCCACACAAGGATCTAAATCCACTTCGTACTATTTAACCATGCTCACCTTTCTTACCCGTAAAACAAAAATTTTGCCATTGGGTTTCGAATGCAGGACCTACCATCCACAAACATCTTAGCGCACTATGGGCTGCCATTAGACCAACCGTCCACACAAGGACCAATTTCCATCATGCGATATCTAACCATTGCTCACCCTTCTCACTCACAAAAACAAATAAACCGCTACCATTGAGAATCAAACGTGGGATCTGCTATCCTCCAACATCTTAACATTGCCAAGCCTGCCACTAGGCCAATTGTGTGGTTGGTGATAGGGGCATACACCTTTATCCTTTTATTCGTCCACATATTCCTCTTTTGTTTTTAAAATTAAAAACCTTCTTCCACCTTGCTCACTAAATTTGCATCAATAATTTAATTAAACATTCACAACATGCATTCGGGAGACTTGATTTTGGCCTCCAAATTTTAACCTATAAATACCATTTTTCCTCCATTCTTGGACGTCGATGGAAATTAATAAATTAGACTTTATTCTTGGTGCCAAACCCACTTAGGGTTATAAAATATTATAATATAAATATTATAATTATTTTATAATTAACCTTAGGCTTTCTCTTAATAATTTTAATATTATAATAATAAATATTATAATATTATTTCATTTAGGCCTAGGTATTTCCTTCCTTAACCTTAGGCTTTCTCTTGACAAATTTAATATTATAATAATAAATATTATAATATTATTTCCTTTAGACCTAGGTATTTTCGTCCTTAACCTTAGGCTTTCTCTTAACAACTTTAATATTATAATAATAAATATTATAATATTATTTCATTTGGACCTAGGTATTTCCTTCCTTTGGGGTATTTAGACAATCTTTTGACCAACCATGTGAAGCTTTATACCAAATCTATTAGGCTTAAAATATAAATATTTTAACCCTCTTTTTATCAATTCCCTTGCATTGAGATGAACTAAATTTTGACATCAAAGAAAACATAATTACTCAAAATTTCCAACAAGATGACCACCATAGAATAGAGGAGACGCCTTCTAGATCTAAAAATCCTATAAAGTGGAAGGGGTAGGATGCTAAAATATGTAAAAAATCTAGATCTTGATGAGGAGCAAGAGCAAGAATAACAAAAATATGAGCAAGAGCAAGATCAATAGGAGCAGGAGCAAGAATAGGTGCTCTATAAATATTTTTCTAAAGAGATGCAACATGTTAAGTGGACAAGACTTTTGCTTATGTGTCCTCATATTATGGCTTACTGAAAACCAATGCAATTTTTTGTGTCTGATAAAGCTTGGTATGAAATAAATATGTGGTGTTCTTGGTGCATCAGATGAGAAATATTTTATGCTTATGCTAGAAAGTGTGTGTTGTTGTATACATCATATTGAGCCTTTTTTCATATTGGTAGGGTTTACCTAGAAATAAGACCACAACAATCCATAGGGGTCACATCACATGTGATTGTATCCACAAAATTGGGGTCAAAATAAAAATATAGGGTGCAAGTGTGTGTGATCTTTGAGGTGGTGTCATTGTCCATTATGCAAGTGAGCATGGATGATGATGTGGTTCCATTGACAACTACAATTTATTGAAAATGGACTTCACAATCAAGTTTTTTTGTAATCCATTATCAATGATACAATCCATAAATAAGTGTCTAAGGTGAGCATGAGTGACAAAAAAATTATCATGTTCTCCTATAGAAGATTGATGATTGAGTAAGGTGATGTTATTGATTTGAACTTTTAACTTGTCATAGGTGGTGTCCTCTCCATAAGTCTCTATGGCAGCATTGAGTTTCCTCATTAGGAAAATATACAAGAAATTTTTTATTTTTCTTATGTTCCTTCTTTTTACAATAATGAAAAAATATATCAGAAGGATAAATTGTAGAAGTAGAAGAGAAAGGAGAGAAAGAAGAAGAGGAAAATGTCTTCTTTGTATAGGAGAAATATTTCTGATTTTGAGAACTCTAAGGTTTGGAAGTACCTACTGAGAAGGAAGACTGAAGTGCATGAGACTGGGTAACAATCTTTTTCTTTGCAAGTTATGCTTGATTGAATGTTGCATCAAGTGTGGTAAGCAAAGTATATTTCAAATCTTGAAATAGGTGTGTATGAAGGTCACTCTTAAAATTTGCAATAAGAGTAGGTGTCGGTCTTGATGCATAGGCCAAGGTCCATAAGTATTTGAATTGATAGATATGATACTACATGGGCATCTGACATTCTTGCCTCAAGCAAAGTCATTGGATGATCAAATCATCATCATAGTTAGAAGGATATAATGTATTATTCAAGGCTATGACCAATTGATCCCATGTGGTAATGGAATTTTGTGTATCTTATCTAGTAATAAAGACTTTAGTGACTCTAGACAATTTCAACTTGGTAAAGGGGACCTTGTCATCATCAAACATTTGATTGTATGTAAATCAAGTTTCCCTGTCTAGGATCTAGTCACAAAGAACTTCAAGATTCCTAGACCCTTCATAGATCTTGACCTTGCATTTAGCATGAGATCAAGTATCAAGAGTGTGCATCCTAGCAATTGGTGATGGAGGATTGACATGTATGTTGTTGATATTATCCATAAAATTACTAACTATGTTAGCTAATTCAACCATTTTTTTTACCAAATTAGTAGCTATGGCTTGACTAAATTATGTTGGGGATGTGTTTGACCAATTTTTATAAAGTATAACACTGCCTTGTGTTGATAAGTGTCGGGTACTACCAAGAATGCACTCTAGAGTACAACAAGAACTTTGATCCACCACATGACAAAATAAAGATTTACAAAATCAAAAAAATTATGTTGCCATTAAATCAACCTCAAAAAATGCTTTCCAATGAATTTAAACAAGCCTATACTTGGAAAATGATAAGTGCCTCAAGTTATAAAAAATTAGGGTTGCTTTTGATAGCAAAAATATATGTGATTTTGAAGTAGGATATTGAGGGAATATTCCTCACCCTCCAATATTCTTTAGAAAATTGTGGTGAGTTAAAATCTAATTTGTTCGTCTATCTTTTAACTTGTACGTGATAAAGTAAAAATAAAGGTAAAAATAAAGGATATAAAATCCCTCGTACCACAAGTATGGGATCTATATTTTAAAATAACCATCCTTTTAACTTGAACATGCATCTATTGATGATAGAGTGAAACTTCCATGTGTCTTGAGTGGACATGGAAAGGCAAGAGTACCTGGAGTAGCGGTCGTCACATGACGCTAGAGGGAAACTTGAGGCATGAATAGAAGGAAAAAATGTCCAGTTTTGAGAAAATTTAATGAATTATTACCATTCATGAGGGCTTAAACAAAATAATGATATCCCTAATAGAACATTTACTTCCATGACATTGTACTTTTAGGTGAACCAAAAAACACCATCTTATCATAGTGCTTCAAAGGAGATTGAGCTAGTGCCAATAGAGAAAAACAATGTGAATGATGCAATAAAGGTGGTACAGTTGGAGTCTTATACATGACGAAGCAATTCATAGGGGGCATAGCTCACAGAGGCATGTGAGTGTTGGTATGGGTTAATAGGATGGATAAAAACGATGACAAAGGGAGCTCATATTTGGTGTTTGAGGCATATTGCATTGGGAATAGTGTGTTATGAATATTGTGAGATGAACGATTGGTCTAGGGGGAATCACGAGGCATCCACGTTGGGAGGGTTGAATGAGTATGTAATTGGGGATAGTTGACTAGAAGCGATTATCATGATGGCTAGTGTAAGGCAGAGCAATGATGCTTAAATAGGTGAAGCACCTAGTATGTTATCATTAATGATAAGGAAGGAGGTAGTGGGGGTCATGTTTTCATGGGAGCTATACCAGATCAAAGCCATATATCTTCCAAATTCTTTATTATTGACTATATTTGATTCTAAAACCTTGTAAAAAGGGTTAAAGGCCTCATGCAAGCTCCAGTCATCAATGGCCAAGGTGAGCCCTCCTACGAAACACCAAAATTCATCCTTGACTAAAACTCAATGTCTATGATAGGTGGTCGTGCACACAATATAATAGGGGGAATATGTAGCTTGATGTTTTTTGTGGATACATTCATGTCCTTCAGGGGGTGGGGCACAATTCTCTAGCATTGATTTTTTTTCCATAAACTTGTTCATGATTATTAGTAGATGAGAAGACAACCTACAAATCTATATATTTTTTAGGAAATAACTAGAGCAAGATGTTATAAGCTTTCAGATAAGTGTCTCTTAGTTGTAAAATAATTCAATATAGTGGAATTAAATCAGTTTGCACCATTGATACATTTTGGGCAAGTAAGATTCAATTATAATGCCTACACATAATTTTCCAATATCTCAATATAGATGTGAGAATTATGGCCAACAAGAGATCAAAGTAAAATTTGCACAGTTAGATATTTATATGCAATCCCATATATATCCACTATGAATAAGAGATATCAATATTTATCTAAACACATGCCTTTGCAAATCAATCACTCAAAGAAAAATAGAAGCAAAGATATTTTTTTGAAAACAAGGCAAGAGCAACAAAACTTCATGAAGCAAAAACTTCAAAAGTTTATGGTTAATAGTAGGATGAAATAGAATACAAATATGAGGAATTATGAAGGGAGAATCACATTGTCCAAGAGCAGATGTTTTGATACTAGTAATGAGGATCAAGTCTACCTTAGATCTTGCCTGCTATTTCATTGACCAACCCCTACTTTTTATAGGTGGAGAAAACCTTTATAAAACCACTACAGAATAAAAAACCATGGCGTTAAACCATGGACGAATTTAAAAAAAGGTTGTAAATCTAAAAATTAAAAGGTTGCAAAATCTTACGAAGAATAATCTTTTAGGCCTATTAATTAAAACCCTAAAACTAAGATTTTAAAAACTATTATTTAGTTAACTAATATTTAATTGCTAATTCCGTATCAATTGAGCTTTCAAGTAGTTGATGCTATGAAGATATGAAAGATTCTTACAAGGGAATGCATTAAAAAATATTTTCTAGCAAATTTGAAACTCCTTGTGCCACGAGGCTCTACTGAACCACCAAATAAAAAAATATAATTACTTATAGCCTTTCTAGATGTAGCTAAGCCAAACCTTGCCATAGGTAGGAACCTTGAAGCCTTTCTAGTTGTAACTGAAAGGTGTCTATCATTGGAAAGGTTTGAATCCAATTAGCAATTGTTTCAAGTAGAAATGTGTTCATAGATTTAGCTACCCTCTTTTGGTAATTGGGCTTAAATTGTAACATATACCCTATTGCTATGACAAAATGACACCAGTAATATGCCAATGAAGTAAAACACAAGAACAAGGGGGGGAAAGCATTGGATTGATGAGTCAAGTAAGGATTAAACAATATGATCTTAGCTTAATGGTCCATCTAAGAAACATCCCAATGTTTGTGGCAACTTCAAAAGCATAAAAGAGCAAACAAGAAGCAGATCAACAACAAAGGGTACCAAGAGAAGAATAAACATTCATGCTTGAAGGACTTGTTTAAAGATATTACTCTCTCAAATATCTTATTTTGGAGGCTGAGTTAAGCAATTTCAGACTAAAAATTATTCAAGGTAGGCTTAATATTATAAATTGAAAGCAAATAGCTATACCAACTTGTTCTTGGATCTTTAAAGGAAGATAACAAGCCAAAACATTTGTGTGTTGACTGTTGTATAACTTTTAAAAGTCCTAATAAATTGTAAATTCAAAGGCGAGAATCAGTCAATAATATTTTACCTCTAAAATTCTAGAAGTAAATCTAAGGGGAAGTGTGCAAAAATATTTGTATGGTTGAGGTCAAAAAAATGCTTCAAATTTATGGCATAGTGCAAGGCTTGTAATATAGATTGTATTATAGGTGAGCCGAAACACTTTGTTGAATGATTTTAGCTAGGTTTCTAAAAACTCCAGCACAATGCAAGCAACACACAAGGGAGTCTAGAACACAAAGCAAAGCAAAACGACAACTTGGATCACTCAAGTCACCTTCTAAGTTGTTTGACATACTAACATTAGGAAAAAAGAAGCCCAAAAGGCAATAAATGCAACAACACCCCAAATGAAAGGATGTCAATGAAAAGGACACCTAACACCCCAAGAAAGAGTAGTTAGACCTTGTAGCATTTGTTAGAGCTAGAAAGTGACAACCACCTCCATGAAGCATGGCAAAGCATCCCAAGAATTGTAACTATCTAATAAAAGATGTGTATAACAAGATGAAGAGGTTGAGTGGTGCCAACTCATCTCAGGATCATGCCTGACCAATTTTGGCCAATAATTGTATATAGTAATTAGATTTATTTGAGCATAGATAAAACTATATAAGGGGCAATGCTCCTCATTTGTAAGCATCAAATATTTAGTGTTTATTTTTTTAAGGTGGTGTTCTAAGTTGTCCTAATAGCAATCAAAGGGTTGTTTGGCTTCTTTTTACCAAAGTTTATGCTACATTTATAGTAACACATTACACATTCAACATTTCATTTTAGCTTTAATAGTAGTGAATTCTATTAGGCTTAATGTTGTTTGTATTATTTAAATAGGGGTTGAAGTAAATATTTTTAGGCTAAAAGTCATTTGGATCATTGGTCTTAGGGTGTTTGAGGTGTTGAATGCTATAATATTTGCACTTATGAGATTTCTATTAGTTTCAGCTAGGGTCAATTGTGTTAGGTGAAATAATTGTTTGGATCATCCTTTTGAAATATTTGGAATATTGGATGTTATAAATATTATGCTTACTTTGTATGATATTTGATAGGGGAAAATTTGCTAGGCATTTGATTGCAATAGTCAGTCTATGTCCATATGGATTGCATTCTTGTTTTTAGCTAAATTTGGTCTACCATTAATCTTATTTTTGTCCCTCTCTTTCCTATTTTTATTTTATTCTATTATTTAATATTCAAACATTTTCAAGGATTGACCTTCTATGGAGGTTGATCTAAAAGCAATTTTAGACCATCCAATCTTGAATCCAGTCTAAGGTGCACTTTTCATACCTAAGTTAATCAAAATATCAAGGGATCTAAAGTAGGAGGGTAGTTCCTACTCATACTATATGCCTAACATATTGATCTACTCCATCTTGTGTAGGAAATTTCCTCGACACATGCTCTAGGTTGTAAAGCTAGACCATATATTCCAAGTAAGGTAGGCATCATCTTCCAGAACTTTGAGGCTATACGACACTCAATAAATAAGTGGTAAAGTGTTTCAAGGTTCTTCCAACACATCTCACACCAAAAAGGACAATGACAATCTATTTTAATAAGGCATTACCCTATCAGTACCCTTTTATGCAATAGTAGCCATATGAAGAATCTCCCCTTAGGCCATAATCTTCATGCCCATATTTTTTTGAATAAGACTTGAAGTAGGTTGGGAGTGCTTTGGCATAGTGCTGCATATCCTCATGATACTAAATACTCCCCCTGACTTGTGTTGTCCCATACAAGGGAATCCTTTGCTTGAGACCATGAAAGTGATTTTATTTAAAGAGTTTGTTGGATGACCATTTGATTATGGGGATCCAATTTTTGGTCTGGTACTTACAATATTTTGCTAACTTTATCCAATTTGCTCTATGTAACCACTCCATGAAAGGTCTTCACTCTGTAAATTGAACCACCAATGGTTGGTGCATGTCCCAATATTTTGCCCAAAATTTTACATGTTGACCATTGTGAATTATACAAAAGAGCTTCTTCTTTATCAACTTCTTTCATGTCCTCAAAAATACCAAGATGAAGGATCCTCTACTAGGGAGTTGGTCATAAATAGTGTCTACCAAAATTTTATTTTTTGCATATTTAGCTCTTAGATTTTTGGCCCATAGGGCATTGGAGTTGTTCAACATCCTCCAATACAACTTAGTTTCTAGTGGCTTACTATTCTTGCTTGTTGATTTGAATACTATTTCCCCTTCATGTTTGTGTAGGCATAAAGTTTCCCACCATACCAATGTCCATTTCCTTTCCTCCTTAGTGCCCCTTCAAAGAAATCAATGATTTATTTGATCCAAATCTTTCAACACTACCTTATGAATGTCCAAAACTATGGAGACGTAGATAGGTGTAGACTGTAGGACTAATTTAACCAAGGTTACTCTACCCCTTGATGATAACCATTAATTAGTCCATGTTTCTATTTTATTTTTACTCTATCCACTAGTCAGGCCCAATCCTCCTTCTTCTATCTCCTTGTTTTAAATGGAACACCTAAATATGTGATTGGGAGGGAGGTCTTTTGGTATCATACTTTGTCAAAAATCATGATCTCCTATCTGGGTGAGCAGTTAAATAAAATGACTTTGGACTTTTTCTCATTGATCTATTGCCCCATGGCTCTTGAGAAACAACTTATGGTGTGTTTAATTTTGAGTCTTCCTTCACCGTTGATTTCCCTAATGAAGTAGAGTCATCAATAAAGTAAAGGTGATTGATTAATCTGGCTCCATTAGCAATAGTGATTCATGTTAATGTTTGGTTTTTCCTATTTTTAGCCACTGTCCTCCCTAAGCATTCAACTAGTATGATGAACAAGTATGGGGAGAGGTACCTTTAGACATTGTGAACAATTGTGAAGGATAATGATTGATCTATACTAAATAGGACACTAGCTAAATACACCCCTTGATCCAGTCTGTTCATTCATGCAAGCAGCCAAATTGATTCATTACTTTGAGTAAATGCCAATCCATCCTATCATATGCTTTGGATGAGGGATTTTTATCCAAATTTAATCATAGGTCCCAATATCCAAGATCTAATCAAAATCAGATATAAATTATATGAAGTCTCATTCGTTGAACAATATCAATATCAATGAATATAATATTCATGAAATAACAATAATATTATAACATCATAAACAAAATAATTGTATATGAATCAAATATACAAGATCTTTATTATATGAATCAATGCTTCATACATTTCTTGATACAATACATTGAGATTTGTATCCATAATATATCCTTAGAAAATAACTCTTCAATACTTGACTATTTCTCTCCTAACATATCGAGGAGATGCATTATTTTCTATTCCACACATAAGATAAACCTCTCATGTCTCTTGAATTTACATCTTGCCACATACATGTGACTCTTCACTTGCATACTTGATGCATACACACATGACTTTTGACTTATATGACACATTGCACACTCTCACATTCTACACACTTACACACTTTATCACGTGAAACTTGGACTCATCATACACATCAAAACATACTTTAGGGGAAATGTAAATCACACACCCTAATCTAATATGTGTAATATTACAAATGTACCATGGGGGTACTTTAGCATCTACCAAATAATGTAATATTCTCCAACATTGGACAAGTCTAAGTAAATGAACATGGATAGGTATTTTTGTGTTCATGGAGTGGATAACCGCATAAACAAATACTATCATCTATTACATGTAACTTGATGTTTGTTATGGCTACATTCATGTCCGTCAGGGGGGTGGGACACAATTCTCTAGCGTTGAATTTTTTCTATAAATTTGTTCATGATTATTAGTATATGAGAAGACAACCTACAAATATATATCTTTTTAAAAAAATAAATAGAGCAAGACGTTATAAGATTTCAGGTAAGTTTCTCTTGGTTGCAAAATAATTCAAAATAGTGGAAGTAAATTAGTTTGCACCATTGATACACTTTGGGCAAGTAATATTTAGTTATAATGTCTACACATCGTTTTCCAACATTTCAATATAGATGTGAGAATTATGCCCAACAAGAGATCAAAGTAAAATTTGCACAGGTAGAGATCCATATGCAATCCCATATATCCACTATGAAGAAGAGATACCAATATTTATCTAAAAACATACCTTTGCAAATCAATCACTCAAAGAAAAATAGAAGCAAAGATTCTTTTTTGAAAACAAGGCTTGAGAAACAAAACTTCATGAAGCAGAAACTTCAAAAGTTTATGGCTAATAGTAGGATGAAATAGAATACAAATATGAAGAATTACGAAGAGAGAATTATATTTTCGAAGAGTAGATGTTCTGATACTAGTAATGAGGATCAAGTTTATCTTAGACCTTGACGACTATTTCATTGATCAACCCCTAATTTTCATAGGTGGGGAAAACCTTTATAAAACCCCTAGAGAATAAAAACCATGGCATTAAACCATGGATGGATTTACAAAAAGGTTGCAAATATAAAAATTATAAGGTTGCAAAATATCATGAAGAATAATCTTTTAGGCCTATTAATAAAACCCTAAAACTAATGTTTTAAAAACTATTATTTAGTTAACTAATATTTAATTGCTAATTCCCTATCAATTGAGCTTTCAAGTAGTTGATGCTATGAAGATATGAAAGATGCTATTAAGGGAAGGCCTTAAAAAAAGTTGCTGGAAAATTTGAAACTCCTTGTACCACGAGGCTCTACTGAACCACCAGATCGAAAAATATAATTACTTGTAGCCTTTCTAGAGGTAGCTAAGCCAAACCTTGACATAAGTAGGAACCTTGGAGCCTTTCTAGTTGTAACTGAAATGTGCTATCATTGGCAAGGTTTGAATCCAATTAGAAATTATTTCAAGTAAAAAGGTGTTCATATATTTAGCCACTATTTTTTGGTAATTGGGCTTAAATTGTAACATATACCCTAGTTCTATGACAAAATGGCACCAGTAATATGCCAATGAAGCAAAAAACAAGAACAAGGGGTGGAAAGCATTGGGATGGATGAGTCAAGTATGGATTCAACAATATGATATTAGCTTAATGGTCCATCTAAGCAACATCCCAATGTTCGTGGCAACTTCAAAAACATCAAAGAGCAAACAAGAAGTAGATCAACAACAAAGGGCACCAAGATAAAAATAAACATTCAAGCATGAAGGACTTATTTAAAGATATTATTCTCTCAAATATCTTATTTTGGAGGTTGAGATAAACAATTTTAGAGTAAAAATTATTCAAGGGAGGCTCAATCTCGCAAGTTGAAAGCTAATAGCTAGACCAACTTGTTCTTGGATCTTTAAAGGAATATAACAAGCCAAAAAATTTATGTGTTGACTGTAGTATAACTTTTAAAAGTCCTGATAAAGTGTAAAGTCAAAGTCAAGAAGTAGTCAATAATATTTTACCTCCAAAATTCTAGAAGCAAAGCTAAGGGGAAGTGTGCCAAAATATTTTTATGGTTGAGGTCAAAAAATGCTTCAAATTTATGGCATAGTGCAAGGCTCATAATATAGATTGTATTATAGGTGAACTGAAACACTTTGTTGAATGATTTTATCTAAGCTTCTAAAAAATCTAGCATAATGTAAGCAACACACAGGGGATTCTAGAACACAAAGCAAAGAAAAACGACAACTTGGATCACTCAAGTTAGCTTCTAAGTTGTTTGGCATACTAGCATTAGCAAAAAAAAAAAACCCAAAAGGTAAGAGCTGCAACAACACCCCAAATGAAAGGATCAATGCAAAGGACACCTAGCACCCCAAGAAAGAGCAATTAGATCTCATAGCATATGTTAGAGCTAGAAAGTATCAACCACATCCATGCGGTATGAAAAAACATCCCAAGAATCGTAATTGTCTAATAAAAGGATGTGTAGAACAAGATGAAGAGGCTGACTGGTGCCAACTCATCTCAGGATCATGCCTAATAAATTTTAGCCAATAATTGTATATAGTAATTAGCTTTATTTGATCATAGAGAAAGCTATAAGGGATAATGCTCCTCATTTGTAAGCATCAAATATTTAGTTGTTCTAATAACAATCAAAGGGTAGTTTGGATTATTTCTATCAAATTTTATGCTACATTTATAGTAACACATTACACATTCAACATTTCATGTTAGCTTTAATAGTAGTGAATTCTATTAGGCTTAATGTTGTTTGTCTTGTTTCAATAGGGGTTGATGTAAATGATTTTAGGCTAAAAGTCGTTTGGATCATTGGTCTGAGGATGTTTGAGGTGTTGAATGCTATAATATTTGCACTTATGAGATTTCTATTAGTTTCAGCTAGGGTGAATTATGTTAGGTGAAATAATTATTTGGATAATATTAGTGAAATGTTTAGAATATTGGATGTTATAAATATTGTGCTTATTTCATATGATTTTTTATTGGGAAAATTTTGCTAGGCATTTGATTGCAACAGTCAATCTATGTCCATCTGGCCTGTATTCTTGTTGTTAGCTAAATTTGGTCTGCCATTAATCTTATTTTTGTCCCTCTCTTTCCTATTTTTATTTTATTCTATTCTTTAATCTTCAAACATTTCCAAGGACCGACCTTATGTGGAGATTGATCTAAAAGCAATTTTAGATCATCCAATCTTGACTCCAGTCTAAGGTACACTTTTCATACCTAAGTTGATCAAAAGATCAAGAGCTCTAAAGCAGGAGAGTAGTTCCTACCCATACTATATGCCTAACATATTGATCTACTCCATATTGTGTAGTCTATTTCCTTCACATATGCTCTAGGGTGTAAATAGACCAACTAATACCATGTAAGGTAGCCATCATCTTCCACAACATTGAGGCTACAAGACAATAAATAAGTGGTGGAGTGTTTCAGGGTTCTCCCAACACATATCACACCAGAAAGGGCAATGCCAACATCTTTTCATAAGTCATTCCCCTATTAGTACCTTTTTATACAGTAGAATCCAAATGAAGAATCTCACCTTAGGCCATAACCTTCATGCCCATATTTGTTTGAATAAGTCTCGAAGCAAGTTGGGAGTGCTTTGGCATAGGGTTGCATATCCTCATGCTACTGAATACTCTCCCTAACCCGTGTTATCCCATCCAAGGGAATCCTTTGCTTGGGACCATGAAATTTTTCTCATTTAAAGAGTTTGTTGGATGGCTATTTGATTGTGGGGATTCATTTTTTGGTTTGGTACTTACAATATTTTGCTAGCTTCATCCAATTTGCTCTATGTAACCACTCCATGAAAGGTCTCCACTCTAGAAATTGAAACACCAATGGTTGGTGCATGTACCAAGATTTTGCCCAAAATATTACATTTTGACCATTGTGAATTATACAAAAGAGCTTCTTCTTTATCAACTTCTCTCATGTCCTCAAAACTACCAAGATGAAGGATCCTCTGCTAGGGATTTGGTCATAAATAATGTCTACCAAAATTTTATTTTCTACATATTTAGCTCTTAGATTTTGGGCCCATAGTGCATTGGATTTGTTCAACATCCTCCAATACAACTTAGTTTCTAGTGGCTTACTGTTCTTGATTGTTGATTTGAATACTAGTCCCCCTTCATGTTTGTGTAGGCATAAAATTTCCCACCACACCAATGTCCATTCCCTTTCCTCTTTAGTGCCCCTTAAAAGGAGTCGATGCTTTATTTGATCCAACTCTTTAAACACTATCTTAGGAATATCCAAAATTATGGAGACATAGATAGGTGTATACTGTAGGACTGATTTAACCAAGGTTACCCTACCCCTTGATGATAGCCATCAATTAGTCCATTTTTCTATTTTTCTTTTTACTCTATCCACTAGTTAGGCCCAATCCTCCTTCTATATCATTGTTTTTAAGTGGAACACCTAAATAAGTGATTGGGAGGGAGGTCTTATGGTATCATACTTTGTCAAGAATCATGATCTCCTATATGGGTGAGCAGTTAAAGAAAAAAACTTTGGACTTTTTCTCATCGATCTTTTGCCCCACGGCTCTTGAGAAACAACTTAAGGTGTGTTTAATTTTGAGTCTTCCTTCACCGTTGCTTTCCCTAATGGAGTAGAGTCATAAAAAAAGTAAAGGTGATTGATTTTTCTGGCTCCATTGGTAATAGTGATTCATGTTAATATTTGGTTTTTCCTATTTTTAGCCATTGTCCTTCCCAAGCATTCAACTAGTATGATGAATAAGTATGGGGAGAGTGACCTTTAGATACTATGAACAATTGTGAAGTATAACCATTGATATACCCCTTGATCCAGTTTGTTCATTCACACAAGAAGCCAAATTATTTTTTTACTTTGAGGAAATGCCAATCCACCCTATCATATGCTTTGGATGAGGGCTTTTTAGCCAAATTTAATCACAGGTCCTAATATCCAATATCTAATCAAAATCAGATATAAACTATATGAAATCTCATTCGTTTAATAATATCAATATCAATGAATATAACATTCATGAAATAACAATAATATTATAACATAATAAAAAAAGTCATTGTATTATGAATCAAATATACAAGAGTTTTATTATATGAATCAATGCTTGATACATTTCTTGATACAAAATATTGAGCTTTGTATCCATAATATAACCATAGAATATGACTCTTCAATACTTGACTATTGCTCTCCTCACATATCTAGGAGATGCATCCTTTCCTATTCCACATATAAGACAAACCTCTCATGTCTCTTGACTTTACATCTTGCCACATACATGTGACTCTTCACTTGCATACTTGACACATACACACATGAATTTTGACTTATATGACACATTGCACACACTTGCATACTTAATTACATGAAACTTACACACTTTCACATTCTACACACTTTATCATGTGACACTTGGACTCATCCTACACATTGAATCATACTTTATTGGAAATGTAAATCACACACCTTGATCTAATATGTGTAATATTACAAATGTACCATGGGGGTACTTTAGCATCTACCAAATAATGTAATATTCTCCAAAATTGGATAATTCTAAGCAGATTAACATGGATAGGGATTTTTGTGTTTCCATGGAGTGGATAGCCGCTTAAACCAATACTATATCCTCCATTAACTTGGTGATTATTCTAAGCAAGATATTACATAAAGATATTGGTTTAAACTTGGAAATATTCTCTACAAATTGTTCCTTTTAAATCAATGCTGTATACATTTTGTTGATTTTATTCAACACATCTTTAGATTTCCTATCTTCCTTCACCATATCTAGAAGGTCCTTGTATAGGATATCCCAAAATTCTTAGTAGAATTTGATGTGAAACCCATTTGGCCCAGGGGTCTTTCCTTTCTGCATTTTGAATACTACCCATTGTAACTCTTAGGTAGTTATTGTATTAGTCAAAATTGAATTGTCATCCTCTATTGTTAGTGTAGGTATCTCTTGTAACACTTCCTATTGAGCTTCAATATACAAAGGCTTTGTTGTGAGTAAACTTGCAAAATAGTTTATTGTATTAGACCTCGTACCTTTCTTTGTGTGGATGAAATCTTCTACTTTTTTTCTTAGGGAGGTGATGAAGTTTTGTGACTTGTGGGCTTGAAGGAATTTCTGGAAGAAGCCCATGTTTCAGTCCCCCCTTATGGAGCCATTGGATCATAGAGTTCTACTTCCATAATAGCTCTTTCTTTTTTTCCTATTCTTCTAATTGGGATGTAAGTTTAATCTTTGACATATTTAGAACCTTTGCGAGGCCATTCTTGTAGATATTTTCATTCAAGTATTTGAGTTGGACTATCACTTCAAAATTTTATTCTTGACATATCCAAACTCTTCCTAATTATAGGTCCTTATCTTGGATCCAATGTATTGAAGCTTCCTCACAAAGCAATACATCTTAGTTCCATGTTGAGGTTTTCCTTCCTTCCACCATTGTCGCACTTTGGGTCTAAAAGAGTTATCTTTGAACCATATTACTTGGAATCTAAATGGTGAGTGTTTGAACTTGTATTTACATTGTTATGTCATGATTGGCCAATGATATTATCCTACATTATTTAAAATCTTCACCCTAGGAATATGTCCATGAATAAGAAAATATCTAATAATAGTAAACTATCCAATATTTCCAGAATGCAAGCATAACTTTACCTCGTATTAGATGATGTCATCAAGCCTTTATTTCACATGACATCCATAAGGTGGAGGTTTTTGATGTATTCCTTCATGAGGTTTGTGCTCTCGTCTAAGCTACTATTTCCCCCAGCTTCTCTTCTAAGGAAAGGATGGTATTCAAATATCCTTCTGCTAGGTCCTATGCTTCAAAAAATTGGATAATAATACCATTTATGTTGTTTCATCATCTCCATTTCTCCTTCAGGGTAGTAGGTGCATAGATATTCATGTATAGCATAACTTGGTATGATTGCTTGCTTTGTGCTGCTATCGCTAAGAGACCCCAACTACCCACCACTTGGTGGATAACTACCTTTTTAGGGTCTCAAAGGTATGCAATACCTTTTTATTTCCATTAGGAGTTGAGGGATTCCACTTTCCTTGCAATTATCTCCATATATTTACCAACACCTTCATCTCTTTATGGAATATGAGTCATGGTCGACTTGTCTATAACATTTTTCTAATTTCATTCCATTTTGAGGGACTTCCCTTGAGTCCTTTAATATTTTTGGAGATGATATTCATCAGTATTGGGGGCTAAATATTTGGGTAAGGGAATTGGCCTTACCTTCCTTTATTAGATTTTCTCCTTTTTCCATAGGGTACTGGTTGGTTTTTTATCCTACCTTTTTTATTAATGTCCATTTTCATCTTCTTACTTGTCTTCTGGATCACCTCTCTAGACCCTAGTGTGTGTGTATAAAACCAAGGTATTATTGGAGGATCCAGTGATGGGATTTGTTATGCTCTAGGTTGATTGTAGTTACTACCTTTAATATATTGTTACTCTTATTCTTATTTTCCCCCTTGTTTTTTAGTTGATAGTCTATCATTGGCTTGTTTACTCATTCCTATTTGTTGCTCTGCAAGGCTAGGATGGTGTTAGGGGTGCTATTTACCTCTTATAGCATGAATTCATTCCTCCCACCATGGAATTGTATCTCCATAGTATCATCCTTATCATCCAAAAGATCATCAATGGGGATATTACCAAACATATTGTTTGACACCACCACTTGTTTCTTCGTTGTAAATTTATTTTGGATATTATTTTTTTGGGAACTCAAAACCCTTCAGGATCCCTTTCCTCTCTTATTTTCTCTAGGAAATTATGCGTGTAGTATATTTCTAAATGGCCATATTCATGGTAAATTATGCAACGAAAAGGTGTGTTCTCGTAATCAACCTCCTACTCCCATTTTCCTCCCCAAACTATAGCGTGATATTTTTTGGGAGAGGTTTGTTAAAGTCTATAAGAACACACATATGAGAATAAATAGTTTGTTAAAGTCTATATGTATTATCAAAAATCATCATGAATGTTCCTAGGGTATTCCCTATTGTCACAATTAGTATCAGATTTCAAAATTCTATTAGAAAGCCAAAAAGTCTCACCCAAAATTATCCTATGGATGGCATCTCTTCCTCCACTTTAAATTTAGTATCCCATGTTTTCATAAGGAGACCCGCCCTTTCAAAAAACCATGGCCCCCATTGGAATATTTGTTCCCTATCTTCTTTAGTAACAAAAAACAAGGAAATAAGTATTGGGGTAAGCAGAGATTTGAAACTCATATTTTGTTTACCATTGTCTAGTAGCCTACAATTTAAACATTGATAGGGTTGGTTTGAATCCCATCAATCAACATATCATTCCTCTCATCTCCAAGGCTTTTATTCCATTTTAGATTTCCTCCATGTCCACCTTCACTATCGAGGAACCATACACTGCCTTTAAACACTTCATCTCAATTTTCCTAGGATCTATCTTAGGCATCATAAAAGTTCTTTGTGGTGCCTTTGAGTTATTGATTGCATTTTTTTTGGGTTGTTCCCCATGAAGGGAATTCCTAAAATTTATTTTTGGGGGTATCACCCTCAACTCCTTCCCCATATTAGGTATTGATACAGTTGACCCCTTTTAGTGGTATGACCTTTGATCAGTTTTGCTTAAGTTTTGGACCATATTGATTCTTCTTGCTTTAGCTTCTCTTATATGGTTTGCTTCATGTATATTTTCATAGTTCTCTTCAATCCTTGGTCTCATTTTCATTGTAGATTATGATTTTCCATATCTTTTTGTACTATAGATTGAAAGTGCTTTTTTTCCCTCACTTTGAGTGTCTTGTAAAAAAATATTGTCTATTGCATTTCCTCCAACTGCATCTTTTCCTTACTATAGTCATCCAAGTCAAAGTACTCCTGCTGGCCACTAGGACCAACAAGACCCTTCCTATGTATATTCCCTTAAATTGTGTCTAAAACCCTTCAAAACCCTCATCCCAACTCTCGTGCACCATAAGATTGAAATTATAGCATGCCAAACCAACTAAGCCAACAAATATAACTTTTTTAGGTTTGTTACCATTTAGTCACTTTAGGATGGCTATAATATGGGCCATAATATACCTCTTCTAACACCATAGTTCATAGGTTATAAACATTCAATAAATACATAATTATTTTGTACCTTAGAAATTCATTAGCCTCCACATCATAACCATCAAGTCTATGATCATTTGCATATGCCTCTAAGGCAATATTTTTATTTTTTTATAATATACATCCTAATGCAAATGTCTCATAACTTATTCCTTAATAGTTATGACAAATGCAATATGCCTTCTATAGTTGAGTGCATCAGTTACTCTATTTTATTTTTCCTTGATGTAACTATCAAAATTGTATTCAAACAATAACTCCAACCAACTTCTTTATGTGGCATTTAAGTTTGGTTGGATGAAAAATATTTTAGACCTTACTAATCAATTTTAATTTTGAATGGTTTTTTCATTAAGTAATGCCTCTAAATTTTAAGTTCATGTATAATGGTTGTTAATTCCAAGTAATGAGAGGTATAATTTTGCTCGTACATTATACGTTATAGTATTCATAGACTATTACTCATCCATCCTACATTAACATTCTCCCTAACCCTTTTTGTGTAGCATCAATAATTATTGTTGAGTCACCGTTAGAATCAGGTACTTTTTTTTAATGAGTTATATGAGATTGAAATGGACCCCACTCGTATTACATCATCACCACATAGTGTTATTACAAAAAATCTTGGATATTATCCATGTATCATTTGGCAAGATTCAAATCTGGTTCTCCTCCTTGAAATGTTAGGAATATAACTAGTTGAGCTAATGTCACTTGATTAGAAATAGGCACTTTTAGAATAGGTATCATTGTTAATTTTTTCTTAAGAAGCTGAAATCCTACTCGCATATTTTTATCCATTCAATCCCTTTTACTTTTCTTTGAAGTGATGTGATTAGGCTAGATATTTTGGAGAATATCTCAAGAAATTTTCTATAGTAGCTCCCCAATCTCATAAAACTATGCAATGCATGGATATTTTGTCATTGTCCATTCTAAAATGGACATTATTTGGATCTACTACAATGCCTTCAATAGAAATAATGTGCTGTTAATAGTATACCTTTTTCTATAAGAAGGTACATTTAAACACTTTTTATATACTTGATGTTCTCTCATCCTTCGCATCACTCATATGATATGCTCGTAATGTTCTTTCCCATCATGGGAGTATATTATAATATCATCAAGAAAAACTATTATAAACTTATTCATCAGATATATAAAAGCTACAAGAGTACTTGTGAGTCCAAAAGGTATTATGGTAAACTCGTAACATCCACATCTAGTTCTAAATATTATTTTAGTAATATCTTCTTCCTTAATAATGAGTTGATGATATACAAAATTGAGATTAATCTTATAAAATATGGTGTCTTCACTCGATGAAATATATTATCTATTTTAGGAAGAGGGTACCAATTATTCACTATTACTTTATTTAGAATTTGGTAGTCAATGCAAAGCCATAGAGTGACATCTTTCATCTATATGAAGACAAACGAGGTATCTCATACTTATACACTTGGTTGAATCGGTCCTTTTGACAATAGTTCATTTAGTTGTTCTTTCAAATTGAATAACTCAATTGCAGATATTTAATAAGGAGCCTTTGATTGAGTTTCTACCCCTAGAAAAATATCTATTAAAAAATCAAATTTTTGTTAAGGAATCCTAGGAAATTTCTTAAAAAACATGTCTTTATAATTTATCAATCATGGGTTATCCTCAAATGTGGGATTTTTCTCCTTCTCTAATTCATGAATGTGTATGACATGCTAAATACACCCCTTTCATCATGCTTTTTTTAATTACAAAGTTATAGTATTGCTTATACCAATAGGTGACATATTTACTTGAACTAATTTGTTGTAGCCATAATCATTAGAAAATTTAATTATTTTGAATTAACAACCAACCTTGGTCTAATGCTACCAATGCCAATCGATACCTATCAGTACTTCACACGATCCTAAGAAATTACATACTAAAGTCTCTCTAATACTTCTTGGATCAAATCGATGTCTTCCTTAAGTCCCATCACAATCACACCAAAATAGGATATATTGTCAATAACATGTCCAACCCTAATTGAATATGTTGTAGAAGAAGGATTTTATCTAAATATTTGTGGTTGTGTTGGCCTAACTAACCATATGGTCGTATTCTTGTTTCATAGGCATAAAAAAATCTTCAAACTAAAATAAAAGACACAAAAGTTTGGATTAGGTACTTCATAGAAAAATAAATTGAGAAACTTGTCATATTTTTATTTCAAATTGAATGATTGAAGTGTACTTAGTAGCATATCAACATGTATCAGTATCCAATGAATCCTTGTTATTTTTTTTAATCATAGGTATAAGATATCTCCTTTAGGTTGAGACCTACAAATTACACATAGATGGGTAAGGAAGGAAGGGATACAATTCATGCATCTTGATATACACATCTTAGGGTATATTTGAAGTAGAGAATATGATTTGATTCATTTTTTACTCCTTCATTTCTATTCAAGGAAAGGCACCATTATGATATCTCTAAAAATGAACATGTGAAGCTAGCAACCAATATCTCTTATCCACAATCTATGAAAATAGAAAGGGACTATTTTCATTGAATCATTCTATCTAATTTGTAGTTATACATGATACACAATTATGGAATCCACTAGAACGAGGAATAAAAACAAAACAATGACCCATCCAATCCATTATGATGGAAAAAAACCAATTGCCCTACCTATTGTGATCAAATTATACTTCTCTCAATGCCCATGGAAAGATATCATATATTGGAGTTCCTATATAGAGATTCACTTTAGTGGTAAAGTTATAAATCTTTAACTCATCCATACCAAGACATTGCTTAGCCCTCCTTTCTTCTCAATTCTTGTATTGAACCAAGCAACTCTCCTATTTATTTTATTTGCAAATATTTAGTTGTACTACAAGATATCCATGAAATATACATTGTCTCTATATAGGGGTGTTTTGATGCTCCACTTGGTAGTTCTCTACTGCTACCTAGATAAGATGTGGCCATTAATTGGGTTAAAGTGGATAATTCACACTCGACCCTTAATTTCGATATAAAAAATAACTTGCATAGTGATCCCTTCCACATGTGTAACACCCATCTTAAGGTCCATTCATTTTTATGCTCTTATTGTATCTCTTTTTTAGATTCTTATTGGTTGTGTTTCTTGTTCATAAAATTTGTCTTTCTAGCCTTTCCTTTATTATCATTAGACAACTTTCATTTTAATTGTTTTTTTGAAAGAGGGAGTGGATTGAGATGTCTTGTTTTTCTCTTTCAATTCATTATGATAAACATAGATAAATTACATATTTTTCTCTTGCTTAATGTACTTTTCAATAATTTACTCCATAGTCAAAGGACTACAAATTTAAAAATTTAATCCCATGATAAAGTTTCTCATATTGAGTTTTATCCTACTAATATCAAGGAACATATTTGAGAAGCTTGGTAAAAAAAATTCAATTGTATCACTATAAGATCTTCCTCACTCAATTTTTTAGTTTCTATCATTTATTGATCAAAGTATAGTTATGGCAACCACCATTATCTAGAAAAACATGAAAAATTGTTCTTAAGTAGTGCTTACCACTTTCAAACCATTTTAACCTTTAAATATGATATGGTACATAACCCATGCAATTTTTATTTCTCTAACAAAATTCAACATTCAAAGTACGTGATCATTTTAATGAGAATATATTTTGATCCATCCCCAATGGTTTTTCAATCATATTTGGATGGAGAAAATTTCTTCAAGTGTTTATATAATTCTATTTCAAATTGGCCTTCTTCAACACATGTTCAACTTGGAGTTTTTCCACTTAAGTGGACTCTTGCCCATTACCCTCATTGTCCTACTCCTCAGAAGGTCTTTCATCCTCAAAATAATAATCCTTTTCCATTTATGACTTAAATTGAATCTTTTATTATAAATCAATTTCATCCATCAAGATTAAGAGTTGATCCATCTAATCATTACCTTTATTAGCATCGACTGATTGAGTTATATCAACCATTATCCTTGTCAATTCAAAAACAATATGATTTAGATTTTTTTAATAAGATATGTATAGCTTTTATTGGGGGCCACTCTCATCGCCAAAAAAAACATTACAATGCTCTCATTACATTTGTATCAAGTTAATTAATCCATATCTAGCTTTCCTTTCTATCCAATATATTCTCCATATTCCTCAAATTGCCGAGTTTCCACAATTAACTCCTTTATATCATTTTTATTAAGAGATAGAATCTCACTCATACAGATGCCTTCCAAAATTTAAATTTTATCAAGATGAAAGTCCACACCTCGAATGGCTAAAATATTTATTGCCCAATTTCCATATCTATAAATATCTTGTCTATAGCAGCTTGATGTTTTATTAATAACTATTTTTAGGTTTCTTATTCATTCCCCTAATATTCCAAGATATTATTTTCATTATTGTTTTTTGTTTTTATTTGTAGATTTAGGCCACTTTTTGTTAACACTTGCAATATTTGCTTTTGTTTACCCATATCAATATCACTTTGGGTTTATTTTTCTCATTGTTTTTGCTTCTTGGGTCTTCCTCTTTTTTTTTTCATTCCTACTAATACTTTCATTTTCATTAATATCTTCAGTCTACTCACACTAATGATAGTAATACTTATCATCTTTAGGTTTGTATTACTTTGAAGGATCTAAAATGCAAGGAATAACCTCGAAAGCACATTCTTCTTTATGTTTCCATACAAGCCCTAAAGTGCAAGGGATAACCTCTACACCACTTTCACTTTTATTAGCAGGAGAGGATTCTATACTACTTGAGGAAAATGAAGATGATTTACTTGGAATAAACTTGACCTCTTATATCATATTTATTTTAGAATTTTACTCCACATCTTCCTTTGCACATTTAATTCCTTTTGAAATTGAACTTATACATTGTAATTTATCATCCCTTATATCCTTCTTTGTTTCTTCTAATAGTTGATCCAAATGAGCTATGGTGGCATCTTCCAAATGATGTTGTAGATAGACTTTCTTTGTATTGTCATTTGGAGTGAAATATCCTTGATCTGATCTAGTTTCTATGACTATATGTTTTCCTTTCTTTGTGTTGAAGTTTATATCATGATAATTTTTTTTGTCTCTTTCTTCATAGTTTTCAATTTTTAAACTCTTGCCACATGTCTAGTCTCATAACAATTGTGGCATTAAAATATGATATTTTCATAATCCACTTGTTGATCCTATTTGTAGACATGAAAATCATGTCAATCCAATTAAACTGCCAAGACATGCTCTAATCGACACCCTATGGTCCCCTTAGGTAATTCTCAAAGGTTAAATAGTGGTTCTAACCACTTTTGGGAGGTTCTACCCCACTTTTGGGAAGTTTAGGCCATGAAGACATGGTCATCCCACCCTGGGATGGCCATAATTCATGATCGTCCCACCCAAGGATGAACACCAACAACTATACCTAGATGGGATGACCATGGCCTTGGACCCTTAAAAAATTAAATGCGAGACAAATGACACCCATATTCTACCATTTACCTTACCCATTAAAGCATGCTAGCCTGAGGGTGCATAACTCTCATGCCAAGTTACAAATTGGAAGTCCAAAATGGATATTCCTTCCCCCTCCAACGTATGGTAAGGTTTGGACAAATGGCAGCACCTGCCTCGCATGGCCTCACATGCCCATTTGACCATATGTTCACTTGAGCTATAAAGTGGAGTATTTCCACCCAATTTAAAGGAGTCTTTCAAATATTTCACCACGAAGTGCTACCGAGATTTATACCCAGTTCACTACACATTTTCCCTTGAGATCTCCATTGAGTGAAGGAGGTTTTCAAGTGATTCTAAAACATGCAATATGTTTACAAAACCAACCCATTCGAGTGAATCAAATCCTAAAATTTGATGACAACATACCTAGGAGTAATTTAGACCACATCCCAGAGGAATTGGTGGTAAAAATTGTTAGAATTTCCCAAAAAAATATGTGCAAATCATTATAAAAACTATGAAGATAAGAGTGGAATTGATTGATTATTCCATAGGATCAACTTTGTATAAATAGCAAAGTTGATCATTGAGAGCTGTTAGTGATGCGTTGTCATTAAGCACATCATTAATTCTCAATGAATTGTCAATCCAGGGCAGTGTTCAAGGCTATCTACGAAATAAGGGGTGAACATGGCTATAGTTCAGGTCATTTGGGAGCAATAGGTCTTATTGGTAGAATAGGTTTTGTGGGGGGTTTTTATAGTCACCTTACTCCTAAATTGCATAAAATGAACTTAATCTATTTGCAGGAATGAAAACTAAGTGCTATTTGCAGAAATGAAAACCTAATTGCTTTTACAGAAATGGAGATCTAATTACAATTGCATAATGAAATGGTTGCATAAAACATAAACTGAATCCTATCAGTTCTCTATTGCAGAAGGTTGTCAATCTTCTGTACAGTGGCTGACAACAACAAATGAAGGTACAAAAAAACTATAAATTACAGGAAATAAAAGCATGTTGAAACTGAAATCTTATTGAGAATGAAGGCAATAATCAGATCTACCATTAATTATATTCTAAAGAACATTGCAATTTTACTCTAAACAAGGATTAAACAACAATAAATGTCAATTGATACAGAAAATAGAAACTGACAACTTTTACAACTAATTTTGCTACAGCAAAAATCAAAATAAAACCTGTCTATGTTAGTCCTTCTCCTAGGCCTGGAAGTGGCCAACTTCTTTCTCCAGAAGAAGGTGTGAAACTCCTTTTACTTACTAAACTTCACACACACTCATATGACATAGAAAATATAAAAGAACTACACTTTTATTCCAAAATCAACATTTACAAATATGCTATTGCAGATTACAGATCTGAAATTAAACTGCTATCTAATTTCTTCTAAAAAACCCTATATACCTCTATGTAGCTCTACCAACATGGGAGCTACATTTTATAGATGCCTAAAACCTATTTACATCCAAAAATATGCTATTCCTATCCTGCAGATCAACTTCCTACTATGCTGCAGTATTTCCTGGGTTTATCCTAGAAGAGGATCAATTGATCTTTTCCCATGAATGGTGGCTTTTGGATGGCAAGGATGGCAAAGACAGTTGGGGGATATTTTCCCTTAACCTTCTCAACCTTCTTTCCCTTTTTCCACCATCAAAAAATAGTCAAAAATTCAAAAAGCACTTTATGTTGTCAATCCGAAGATAACTGGCTCAATTCGAAGAAACTACATTCTGTCAATCCGAAGATGTCTGCTCAATCCGAAGCTCTTCGGATTGACTAAATGTGTGGTCTTCAGGTGATCTCAACTACTTTTCTCAGGTGGGTTATCTCTCAGGAACTGATTGCAATAGCTTTTATCCTTCTCCATGTGTGAATTCCATGCCTTGCCATTCATTGGCAGCTGGCTAGAATTTACATAGCAAAACCAGTTTTTGCTGCACAATAATAGTCTTCTTGCACCATTTGCTAAACTTAGATAAATAAATGCTTGAAAAACATCAAAACAAAACTAGTAAAGTTCTGCTATCAACCTAAGCATATTCCTCATTTAGCAAGCCATGACAAAATAACATAAAACTGTACAAAAAACTATAAAAATTAGAATATAATATTCCTAACACATCAATCATGCAAACAGTTAATACACAACATATTAAATCAACTTAACTAGCATATAAGATATATCACAAGAGTTTTAGGCAGTTTTAACTATTCAAAACATGCTATGATTGAGGCATTTCCAGGCCTCATCATTTTCCCCCCAACTTAATTCAATGCATGTCCTCATGCATTCTGTTGGGCTACTGATTCACACATGTCCATTTTTACATTCCAATTCCTGTAGAATAGTTTGTTCCCACATAGTATCCCCTAGTTTCTTGAAGCTTCCTGATCCATTCCTAAAATTGGCCACTTGGCTGTTGATGTTGGGCTGCACTGAGGTCTTCATGGTGGACATGACTTGTGTTGTTATCTGTTGTGACTCTTCATGTTCACTTTTTACTGAACTTATGGCCTGTTCTAAAGCATCTTTGGAATGGGAAGGTGCAACTTTGGAATGAAGAACTGCAACTTCAGAATGCTTCAATCCTGTTACAATTTGTTGTGCTTTATTGCCAAGTTTAGTCAGTTCTGGATGTTGTTGAGAATCTTGTTGCTTTCCTACTTCTGAAATAACATCATTCTACTGAGAAACTTGGGCATCAACCAATCCCCTATTTTTTGCATTTTCAACAATAGATTCACCTACTGCAACTTGAGGGACAGGCTACAAATTTTTAGCTGGTGCTAGGTCACCTTGCATGGATAATCCAAGCAAGATTTGAGCAAGTTCTCCTTCATTGGATTCTGTAGATTTGGACTCCAACTGTGCCACTCTACTTTTCAGCCCTTCTACTTCCTATTGCAATTCCAAAATCTGCCTATATTTCTCTTTAATGGATGTATTCAAACTCAACCATTCTGCAAACTGGTCATCTGGTTGGGGATCCTCTTCAAAATAGAAGGGAACTGGAGAAATGATGGTTGGAGGCCTAAATCTGAGACCTACCCATTGATGTTGCATAGTTACAATAAGTTTCACCACCCGTTATACTCTCCTTCTGGACCATTCCAGGTTGATGGGAGAGATAGGCTCCCTTTTTTGCAGTGATATAGAAAGTTCTGCCCATCTGTCCTTACAAACTGATAAAGCAGGAACAAAATTGTTAGCACAAAAATCTTGGAAATTAGTCAAATAGTCCCTCAAGCTATTTAAATACATCCTCTTAATATCTACCTTGTTCATCATCTTAAAGTGTTGGTTTGGATGATCTGGTTGTACTGCTCTGACCAATAATTCAGCTTTTAACTCAACTTCCTTATTCTGTTTCTTCTCCTGATTCCAATAAAGTTGATTTTGCAGGGTAGACATAAAAGCTCTTAGTTGAACATCTTCTATGAAAATTTGAGGGTGAAAATTTACCTCCTCAGGAATGAAGAAACTATGTAAAAATAGCTCACATAGTAGATTTTTCTACTCTGTAGGACTGTTGAGGTAAGCTTCCAAGAAATCTTCAGCAGTTTCTAACTTATAGGGGAGACCTAAACTGATTCTCATGACCTGCTATCTAAGATATTTTTCCTTCAGAATGAGGCTATAAAACCTGGCTGGTCATCTGAATTGGACCAAATATTCTGCAATCTGACAAAGATCAGTCACCTATTCATTCAGTTTATTGATTTTTGTGTCTTTTTCCTCTAATTGTTTTCCTACCAGTTTCAAATTTTCAACCTTGGTTGCAAGTTTTTCATATTTAATCACCCAATTAGCTATGTCTGCATTGTATTTCTCCAAAGATATAGTATTGGGTGGCCTCATCACAGGTTGGAATCTGGGCAATAGATCTACCTGTACTCCTTTTTCCTCTACTTCTACTACAAGTGTGACAGTTTCAGATTTGGACACAAAAGTTGCATGCAGAGGAGTACTTACTTGGACATTCACATCTTGATGCTCAAAATTCTCTTGTGCTGGTGCTACTTGCAAGAGTAGTTATTGTGGTTCTTCACTGATGCTCTTTTCTAAATTCTTGAGCAATTTTGGAGCATCTTTGGAATGAGAGGGTGCTGCTTCGGATTGAGAAGGTACTGCTTTAGAATGAGCATCTGTGTCTTCATTCAAAGGTTCAGGTGCTTCTATCAGGGGAAAAGAATCATTTTCCCTAGATAATCCAAGTAGGATTTGAACCAGATCTTCCTCATCATCAGATTATGTTGGTTGTGCTTCAAATTGTGATAGCCTATTTTTCAGTTTTTCTACCTCCTGCTGTAATTCCTCAATTTTTTTCAATAATATCTTCCCTCTCTTCAATCCATTTTATTTGTGTTTTTATAATGCTCCTGGCTGCTCTTAATTGCTCTTTGATGTCCTCCTCTTCCTCCTCTTCTCAAGACATGTTTTGATTATGCCAACTCTTATGAACATCTTTATACTAATGGTTAATTGTCATATACTATATACCAATTATTTACAATGAGAAAAGTGCAAGAAATATATACCTGTTTAAAACAAGTTAATGCAAGTTTTGAAGGATGGCTGCTTCTGATGATGTTCTGCTGAAGTTTGCTGCAACACTTCAAAACAAGTGCAGTTGGTGGATTTTTACAATGATGATGAAGATTGTTTCCAGGTCATGCATGCCAAAAAACCGGTTTTCATGCACACCAATTCAGTAGCGCCTCAAAGAGGTTTTCACTGCTGAATTATTCATTTTTCTCTCTTTTTTTTCTTGATCTTGATTGTGCCAATGAAAGAATTCATGATTTCCTCAAAATCATGCCCATGAAGGAATTCACAATCATGATTTATTCATCTTTTTGTTTTCTATTTTTTTGATTTTTTTCCATTTTTCTATTTTTCTTGAAAATCCATTATCATGCTGAATCTGTTGAAGTTGAGATGGAAGAGGGAATCTCTTCCACCAGTTGTACATCCAAACTATCAAGTTGCTGCAAGAATTCTTCCTTGAATCTTGGTGCTGACTATTTCCATAGTGTCGTGAGAAGCCTCCAAGTCATGTTGATGTGTCCTTTGATGACCTATCTTAGAATGATGCATTGAAGATTCTCCATCATTTTCTTGCTTACCATGAAAGCATTAGTAATGCATATTTAAGACACCATATTAAGACTGTTCTGCACAAAACTTGGCATAAAGCATGAGAATATCAACAAGCAACAAATATAACATCTTGCAACTAGTTAGACTAATTAGACATATTAAACATGTTTAACTAATACTAAAGTATCCTTTTAATGCATCACTATAGCAACATGTTTATGCCAAAATGAGGACATTATTTGGCCTCATCATCTTCTCCCCCCAACTTAAACCTTTGTTGCTCCTGCAGCAAACTCAACTTCCACAAGAAACTTGTTATATGCATTGATAAACATGCCAACAAATGGTTCAACAATGTCTTCAAATGGTCTTTCAACTACCTCTTGTCATTCCTGGCTTGTGAGATTCAATTCTACCAATATTTCATGAAATGTCCATGTTGAGCAGACCCTGTTATCTTTACTGTCCTTGTTTAATCAGCAGTTCATCCTTCAAGCATCTTTTGTTTTATCTTCCACATTGTACTCAGAGTTTTGTCAAACAATGCTTGTGCCTTTTAGCTGCATTCCAAATGAAGCATTATGTCAAACAACTCACTACCTTATCAAATCAGTATGCTTCATTTGCTATTCTATTCTTCCTGGGATTCACTATGTACTGAGGTATCTTATAACTGTATCTCAATGTGTTGGAAAATATTTGACTGCATTGCTTGAGTGAATTTATTGACAGAATCTTGGAAGACTCAGCAAAACATCACTAATTTCAAGCACAATTAGCACATAAGGAAATTCTTCATTGGAACTGAGAAAGTACAGTATTACCTTCACATATGGGATAACATCTGTTGGTGAAAACCTTGAAGGTGATAGCTGAAAACTAGTTAATGTGCTCTGTTTTGTAGACACTCAATTTTTTTTACAGTCTTGGTATTAATACTCTGAGAGAGCAGTATTGGTGCATGTGGAATTACCAACAGACTTATATTGAGTGGACATTTCATGGAGATAAAAATGATCTTTAGTATTCATTTGAACAATATGTTGTAATGTTGGAACTGCATTGAATACTCCAACTTGAAAAGCATCTATAAAACTTTGCATATTCCAATGAATCCTTATCTAATTTCCATATCTCTTCCACAGAAAATGTTAATGCAACTTTAGTAACATCTATATGTTCAGTCAGGGCATCCACTTTCACAATATTCGATAAAAGACCATTTTCAACTATTCTTTGATGGATCTCCATATTGTTTTATAACTCCATAATGGCACAAACCTAAAGAATGTTCAACAAATGGCTACAAAGTTTGGTTCTCACCTGATAATTGCTTTCAGAAAATCCAGTTTGTGCATATGTTGTTATCATTATTGTTCATGAAACTGTGTCTTTTGGCATACTTTGATGAGGCATTAACTGCAACTCCAACCTCTTCACATATAACTGCACTCTTTTGAACAGAGCATGAAGTGATAGGTACAAACCATTGCCCATGCCCAAGTGCACCACATCTTATCCAAAACTTGTTGGCCATCTTATAGAACTCCCATGCTACCAATTGATGGTAGAATACTTGAAATTGTATGCAGACCATTGCTTGTTTCCACTGAAATCTTATGTATATCTTCATTTGGATGAAGCATTATGTCAAACGGTTCATAAATCATCAAACAAATTCATGCCTTCAAAATGAATTTCATTTTTGTGCAAATTCAGTGAAAATATTGAACTGTATTTTGGCCATAACTTTTGTGTATGATGTCATTTTGGGATGAAATTTTAAGGGTATCTTGAGAAAATAGAGGAAAACAAAACCCATAAATGGTTTGTACACAGGTTTCATAAACATGGAGAACTAAGCAGTTTCATTCAAACAATTTATGCAGGACAAATTTGTCTTATTCTCCTTGACCTTGACCTTATGAGAATGTAAGCTCAATTGTCTGAAGTTGAAATAGTAGAATTTGAAGATGAATTTGGCTGTGAGAAAATTTCTAAGGTCTTTTCAGAAAATCCATTTCATCTTATCCATCTGTTATTACAATAGAGCAGGTCAATCAACAATTACAAGTTGAGTTACCTCACATACTATACAATATCAGATTCTTGGCCATATGTATCATCTAAAACTTCATAAAATATTTTGCATCTTCTCTAAATCAGTGAAACATTAGAAACCATGTTATTCCATAAAAAAAATCATAACCTTTAAATCATAACAATAAGAATATACAAGATACATACATCATGTGCTATTATGAGTTATAATGAATGAATGGCTGGTAAGTGGAATAATGGTTGAATGGGGAAAGTGTATGGAAGATACATAGTTGTATGGTGGATGTTTATATGAGGACATGGAAATATGGAAATAACTTATTATTTTCCCCCCTTACATGAAATGGAAGATAATGGAAGGGAAGCACAATCAATACATATTTGCATAACTTACTGCTAGGACAGAAAGGAATGACATTTTAAGTGAAAAACATGGTTTACCGTATGTGATATTGGTTCCACCATATTCATATGCTGCAACAGAGGTTTTCCAGATGATTTTTCTCCTTCAATAAGAGGTCCCCTACTGAAGCTAAGTCATGTCCTCATGACTTTTCATTATTGGTAGGTTGCCTTCTTGTTGTTGTATCTCCTGCACTTTCCATTTTAAGTAAAGGAGGCAGTAAACTTTAAAATTCAAAAAGGACTAAGGTGGATGCTTTAGCTCTTGTAGATCACTGAGTAGATGCAAAAATACCACTGATATCATGTTACTTGAGTACTGCTCTCACTTTGAAATGGAATGTAATGACCCTGTGTCTAGAGTAAACCAGTATAACAATGTGAAAGGATTACATATTCATATTGGTTTTACTGTTACAGCCTCAATGATCTTACTTCAAACTTTCACAATCATTATGCACTTCCATATCACAAACACTATTGTTATCCACATGATTCATTGCACTAGTCTTTTGTTTGGCATCAAGCTTGTTTGATACAAAAGTTTTTCATGTGCATCTATCTCATCAAATTTTCTTCAAATGTCCATTGATGCCAGGCTTAGGAAAAGGATACTTAAGTAACTAGTGTACACATATTTACATATGCTAACTAAATCTAAACTAGAAAACAAGATGCATACCTATTACTGCTAACTACTCCATGCTTTGTAGATGAATTGGGCCCCCTTCAATAGTACTTTTCTATGGCTACTTCTCCTTGCAGACGTGATCAGTCTCTTTGTGTAATTTTGTCAGCTCTTGTAGTTGGTTTTCACCCATGAGGTTGCCAGTTGTTCTTTCCTTTTTTTTATCATTTTTTTTATATCAGAGTATGACTGCCAACTAAGCTAGTTTTCACCCATGTGACTGCCAGCAAAGCTAGTTTTCACCCACATGACTGCCAACATAGCTAGTTTTCACCCATACCCTGTCTAGCTTTGCCTCCGAGAAGGTTTTCAAAGTCAGATTTATTCTTTTTTTTTCATGGTTGAAGGTACAAATGATGTCAGAACATGCTCTTGAGTCTGTATGGACCTTTCCATTGTATCAAAATAGTTTCTAAAAGGTGTTGAAACTTGGGAAACAACATTATACTATATGTCCAAAAACTTTTTGTTGTCCAAGTTTTCTGGGAGATCCATACCCTTTTTTTTTAAAGCTACAAACCTAGTGAGTTTTATGAATTGCCACTGCGCCATAAGTGTGCTTGTGATGCCACTGAGTACTCCCTTCTTGTAATACAACATATCTCACAAAACCATCACCATAGAGAAAGCATGGTCCTTCCTCACGATATGCTTGAAACTTTAAGTGTGAAATCAACTCAAAAACTGGCAATTCATCAAGGGCAGACAAAGATGACCATCCATCTGTTATCATGACAAAGGTGAACACTGAAAAAATTGACTTCATCAAAGTTGTGAACATTGAATTGGTTGATATTTTTGAGATATGAGGATTTTTTCCAGCTTGGGAATACTGTTCTCTGGAGGGAGCATGGGACTGCAAAGGTATTACAGACTCATATGGCAGGTTACTAGATAGGGGCACTTCAACCTTATTGGGTACAGTTTGAACAAATGGAAGGGAAGGCTATCCAAATTGGTGGAATTCATCAAGGGAGGTAGAAGAATCACAAGGCACTCTTTCCTGAACTACATTGCTTGCTGCTGATTGTGAATGTAATTGTGCAATGTGAAGTTTTTGCTTTTCAAGTTCTGCTTGTAATTCTGCTATTTTAGCCTCAAGCATTTTAGTGTGCTCCATGAAGTTGATGTTGTTATCTCTTGAGGCTGGTGTTGTTGACCCCACTACTATTGATTTTGCATCCAAAATGGATTACTCTGATTCTGATTCCATGATGGGTTATTCTGGTAATTCAAACACAGGTGATTCACCTCTTAAGCGTGAAGATCTTCTTACTGGAACAAGCCAGGGATCACTTTGGATAATTATACCTTTTTCATCCCTAGGCCTACTCATTCATGCCTACTCCTTAATGACATAAATTATAAGTCAATAATTGTTACTTAACCAGTTGTTATGTTCAGATTTTACCCTAAATTTTCATAGCTCAGCTTAATTAACAACTATTGGACTGTTGTTACCTTCTAACAACACTATTCCCCAACAACGATGCCAAAATGATGCGTTGTCATTAAGCACATCATTAATTCTTAATGAATTGTCAATCCAGGGTAGTGTTCAAGGCTATCTACGAAAGAAGGGGTGAACAGGGCTATAGTTCAGGTCATTTGGGAGCAGCAAGTCTTATTGGTAGAACAGGTTTTGTGGGGGGTTTTTGTAGTCACCTTACTCCTAAATTGCATAAAATGAACTTAATCTATTTGCAGAAATGAAAACTAAGTGCTATTTGCAGAAATGAAAACCTAATTGCTTTTACAGAAATGGAGATCTAATTACAATTGCAGAATGAAATGGTTGCATAAAACATAAACTGAATCCTGTCAGTTCTCTATTGTAGAAGGTTGTCAATCTTCTGTATAGTGGCTGACAACAACAAATGAAGGTACAAAAAAACTATAAATTACAAGAAATAAAAGCATGTTGAAATTAAAATCTTACTAAGAATGAAGGCAATAATCAGATCTACCATTAATTATATTCTAAATAACATTGCAATTTTACTCTAAACAAGGATTAAACAACAATAAATGTCAATTGATACAAAAAATGGAAACTGACAACTTTTACAACTAATTCTGCTGCAATAGAAATCAGAATAAAACTTGTCTATGTTAGTCCTTCTCCTAGGCCTGGAAGTGGCCAACTTCTTTCTCTAGAAGAAGGTGTGAAACTCCTTTTACTTACTAAACTTCACACACACTCATATGACATAGAAAATATAAAAGAACTGCACTTTTATTCCAAAATCAGCATTTACAAATCTGTTGCTATAGATTACAGATCTGAAATTAAACTGCTATCTAATTTCTTCTAAAAAACCCTATATACCTCCTATGTAGCTCTACCAACATGGGAGCTACATTTTATAGATGCCTAAAACCTATTTACATCCAAAAATATGCTATTCCTATCCTACAGATCAACTTCCTACTATGTTGCAGTATTTCCTGGGTTTATCCTAGAAGAGGATCAATTGATATTTTCCCATGAATGGTGGCTTTTGGATGGCAAGGATGGCAAAGATAGCTGGGGGATATTTTCCCTTAACCTTCTCAACCTTCTTTCCCTTTTTCCACCATCAGAAAATAGTCAAAAAGTCAAAAAGCACTTTCTGTTGTCAATCCGAAGATAACTGGCTCAATCCGAAGAAACTGCATTCTATCAATCCGAAGATGTCTGCTCAATCCGAAGCTCTTCGGATTGACTAACTGTGTGGTCTTCAGGTGATCTCAGCTGCTTTTCTCAGGTGGGTTATCTCTCAGGAACTGATTGCAATAGCTTTTATCCTTCTCCATGTGTGAATTCCATGCCTTGCCATTCATTGGCAGTTGGCTGGAATTTACACAACAAAACCAATTTTTGCTACACAGTAATAGTCTTCTTGCACCATTTGCTAAACTTAGATAAATAAATGCTTGAAAAACATCAAAACAAAACTAGTAAAGTGTTGCTATCAACCTAAGCATATTCCTCATTAACAAGCCATGACAAAGTAGTATAAAATTGTACAAAAAACTGTAAAAATCAGAATATAATATTCCTAACACATCAATCATGCAAACAGTTAATACACAACATATTAAATCAACTTAACTAGCATATAAGATATATCACAAGAGTTTTAGGCAGTTTTAACTGTTCAAAACATGCTATGATTGAGGCATTTCCAGGCCTCATCAATTAGATTACATCAACTCAACAAATCTAAACTAGTGTAAACTAAGAGTTCACTGACTCATAGAAGAGTGGTAACTCAAGTAAGTCTATCCTAGTGGAACTTAAGAGAATAAGTATTTATTATAACACCCCCCTTAAGTGATTATAGGGGTGAATGTGATAAGAATCTCAAAAATAAGGCCTAATGAGGTACTCATTTACAATGATTCTTATTGAAGAGATGGTAAAAAAACCACATGGGGAAAAACCATCTTCCAAAATAAAGAAGAAATAAGAGGCATGTCTTCGGATTGTGAATATTGTCCTCTATTGAACACCCAAAAAAAAGAAATGAGTCCCGACAATTGGGTCTGATGAGGTACTCATGTACAATGTATATAGGATAGATGGTGAAAAACCACATGGGAAAAACCATCTTCCAAGAAAAAGAATAATAAGAAGCGAGAGGTGAAAACCTTTGTGCACCCTTCTAATGCATCTGCCTAATCGCAAGTTTCTCTCACAATTGAATGTAATGAGAAGGAAAGGATTTGGTGAAGATGTCTACAATTTGATTTTCTGTGGGATTGTAGTCCAAGTGAATATACCCTCTCTAAATATGATGTCGAATGAAGTGCATGTGAATATCAATGTGCTTGGTGCGCTGATGCTCAAATGGATTGCGGATAATGTTAACTATGCTCTGATTATCACACCAAAGGGTAATATATTTGTCATGGAAAAAACTAAATTACCTTAGTATCTAACGAAGCCAAAGGGCTTCTTGACTGGCCAAAACTACTGCTCTGTATTCAACCTCTATAGATGATAATGCTATTTCTTGTTGTTTTTTGCATGACCAAGCAATAGGTGAAGAACCAAGAAAAAAAACATAGCCAAAAGTGGAACATCTATCTTCAACTGAACTTGCCCAATCAGAATCTGTGTAACCAATGATTTCCATGGATCCGCCCTCATATAATAGCCCAAAGTGAGTAGTTCCTTGCAAGTAGTGGAGGATTCTTTTTGCAGTTAGACAATGGATGAAATGAGGTTGATGTGAGAATATAGATATTAAGCCAACAACAAATGAAATATCAGGGTGAGTATGCATGAGGAATAGAAGACTTCCCACAAGCTATTTGTAGAGAGTAGCATCACATAGAGGGCTCTTGCAAGAAGTACTCAGAGTGACTCCAAACTAAAAAGATGTGGAATAAGGGTTACAATCAATCATATTAAACTGTTGAAGAAGGTATAGAGTATATTTCTATTGAGATAATGAAATCCTTGCTTTTGTTTGAGTTATCTAAATACCAAGGAAGTAATGAGCTAAACCCAGATCAACCATCTCAAATTTCTCAGAAAGGGAGTCTTTGATAGTTTGGATGTGAGAAATATCATTACCAGTGAGTCATCAACATAGAGAACAAGTATGGTGATTATTTTTTCATATCTCCAAATGTAGACTGTGGCATCAGACTCACAATGAGAAAATCCTAAAGAAAGGAGTCCATTTTTTCATACCAAGCTCTAGGAGCTTGTTTGATACCATAGAGGGATTTTCTTAGTCTACAAACAAGGGAGGAGTCTTGAGTGAATCCAATAGGTTGTTCCATGAAAATATCCTCTTTTAAGTCCCCATGTAAGAAAGCACTTTTGTATTTTAGAAAGTAGACCCAAGTTCTTTTGGAAAAATCATCAGTTAAGGTTAAGGCATATTTTGATCCTTTGAAAGAAGGCTCTGGGAAGATCATCAAGTCACTATGAATCAACTCTAGAGGGGATGAGGCTCTTTGAGAACCACTTTTGTGGAAAGGATCTTGATGTTTCTTTCCAAGAGCATATCCAGGACATACTCCCTCAATAGAAGATACTTTTGGAAACCCTGTTACCATTTCATGGGTGTTTAATTCCTTTAGATAGTTATAACTGAGATGTCCAAACCTTTCATGCCAAATTTTGCTTTCAAGATTTGCATGTGCAATAAAATAGGAGGCCCCTTCTAAATTTTTGAATCCCTTGAAGTGAAATAGGCAAGTGTTGTGATCAATATATCCTTTTTCTATGAGAGAGTTTGGTTTTTGAAAGTATCTTATCTCAACCCCTGTTGGTGAGAAGAGAACTGTTTTGCCTTTTTTAGAAGTACAAATCTGATAGACGAAGAGGAGATTTGTAGCTATGTTTGGGACATAGAGAACATTATTGATACAACCACCATCAATGGATATGTCACCTTTTCCTTTGATCGAGATAAAGGATGAGTCACCAACTTCTATGCTACATGTTGAACTTGAGGAGATTGAAGTGAATGACTCATCTGAGGAAGTCATGTGATGAGTTGCTCCTGAATATAGAACCTAGTATTTTTATGAAGTTTTTATAGCTTTGAATTGAATATTTAAGGCTTTTCCTATCTGCTTCTTAATATTTGTCTTGTGATCCTTCATTTTTGCTTCTAGTTGTTGTAGTATTTTCCAACATTTGTTCACAGAATGACCATCCTTTTTGTAGTGTGTACAAGTTATAGGACTTCTTTCTTTCTTTTAAAATTTTTCTTTAGTGGAGGTGGATGCTACTAAGGCTTTTGAGGAAGAGGGAGAGATATTATACTTTGCAAGTTTTATTTCCTCTCTAGTTAGCCTATCATAGAATTCCTCTAAAGAGGGCATTTTAAAACTTACACTAAGAGCATCTTTTGTAGACAAAAAGGTGGTTGTAAAAATTTGAAATACAACTTATAATTTAGAAAGAGTTGGATAGATGCATTCTTATTCTATTTTATTTTTGCCACTGCCTTTGAATTGAGTGAGGACTTCTTTAAATTTGGTGAGAAAGTCAATAATATTGCTGAAGTCTTCAGGAGATATTGCTGTTAATTCTGCCTCTAGCTGCATTGACCTTATTTGATCTACTTTCCCAAACAAGTTCTTTAGTTTTTTCCAACTCTCAAATGGAGTTTTACATTATGAAATGTGAAACAATAAGCTTTCAATTACATTTATGCTTATAATACCCATTGTTTCATACATCTTCCCTTTATGAACAAATATTTCATATTCCTTTTCAAATTTAGTTGCTTCTCTTCTAGCAAGTGTGTGAGCCCTTTTTGAGAAATGAGATTTAATATTTTTGGTTTCCATGTGTGATAGTTATGAGGTGTGAGTGGATCAATTGTATTCATTTTACCAAAGAAAATTGAAGTGAACCAATAATCCCCCCTTTAACTTCAAGAACTTCTTTAGAGAATACAATGAAGCTCTAGTAGAAACACCTATTTTATGAAGGCAGTAGAAGCCTGACCTTTATACCAATCTCATAAAATTACCCGCCCTTACATGAGGGAAACTATAAGTAAATGAGAAGGTTTGATACATGGAATATAGGCTTATGAAGCAAGAATTTTCAGCCAAGCCTCTATACCATATCTTCTCAATTTCCCGCCCTTACATGAGGGAAACTATAAGTATTTGAGGAGAATTGATACTTGGAATATAGGCTTATTAAGCAAGAAAGATCTACCAGACCTTTATACCGAATCTTCTCAATTACCCGCCCTTACGTGAGGATAACTATAAGTAAAGGAGAAGACCAATACGTGGGACATAGGTGATTAGAAATTTTAAGTGCTCTATTTGAGAAGATTTTTGAGTTTCTTGCTTGAGTGTACAAATGTTAATGTGTTTTTAAAAAAAATAGTTATGTAGGATGAAGTTTTGGAATATGCTGAAATGAGATGTAAGCAAAAATTTCAAGTGGCCCAAAAAATGCCACACTTAGTCTCCACCACCAAACTTTCCTCCTATATCTACTTACTTAAGATGATGCAACAAAAAAGGAATGTGTGAACAAAGCAAAGGACCAAAAAAGGGATGCAAGGACCAACATTAACAACCCCCTAAAGTATTGACAATAGGTGCAAGAAGTAGCACCTCAAAAAAATTCCTACCTAGAAAAGATATTTTATTTAGATTTTACAATGAGACCCATCACTCTCTTGCCTTTATACATTAGGGAGATAAATAGTGAGAAATACATTAATCGATGTATTTATTTTACAAATATTTTGAAAAAAATATATTTAAAAAAGTTAATACAATAACTTTATAAGAAATATCAAGGAAAAACATTAGTGGACTTATTGATAGGTGCCCTTTGTTCTATGTAGTTCAATGGTTTAGAAATGATAAGAAACCATTCGAATGCATTCGGGTTGTTGAAGCGGTTACCCCTCCTTTGATATAAAAAATATGTGCAACCAAAATAATTGTGTAGTCATTTAGCACACAGTCTTATAACGCAGCCCTTCAACGCAATGGTGCAGTCCCTCCTCAATGCAATGGTGTAGTCCTTGAGCATGCAGTCCTTCAATGCAGTTCATGAAACATAGTGGTGCAGTCCCTCCTCAATGTAGTGGTGTAGTCCTTGAGGATGCAGTCCTTGAACATAGTCCTTCAAGTCACTATCTTCACTCGGTGCACGTGGTGCATCAGCATGCAGGCCCTCAATGCAGTCCTTCACTCTCCATCTGAAGGTGCCAAGGATGTATGTTTTTGAACACCAAAGAAAGGAACACTTCTTCTTCTTTGCACTTTTAAAGTTTCACCAGTAGATAGCTTCCAAGCTTTGAATGCAATAAGAAAGCAAAGGAAGGCTATCTTATATATGAAAAAAGTAGATGTTAGCAATATCGACAAAATCTCAAAAAATTTTGAGATTAATTAATTTTGGAGTGCAATAGTTTTTCACAAAGGAGAACGCCAATTGAAGTGCAGTGAACACTATCAGATTCTCGAAGTGAATCGATTCATATCCTGAGAAGGAAAAAAATTTACCAGGTAATAAATGTGGTACAATGGGTAAGAGGAAGATGGATGCCGAGGATCAGATCTTCCACCAAACTCGTACGCAATACACCTTGATGAAGCCTAAGTACACACATGGTGTATGGCCAACATGTACATATTGGATTTGAGGATGTTGGCACCCTCGAAAATATCAACAAGAGACTAAAAAATATTTATGGTGAACGTTGCGGCTATGAGGTTGATGGCTTCTTCTCTATGTCGAACAATGGAGATTTCTCAATGCTGAATGATGGGTGCTGCAGTCTCCTTAAAAAGGAGAGATAAAATGATGGTGGATGCTAAGGCTTCAAAAATGGCCTGGGATTTCTAAATTTTTTTTGAAAAATAAAAGTTTAAAAAAAATTATTCGAGGTCAAGATTACGATAGCAATTTTTGACCAAAAAAAATTTAATTTTCACTAAAACATTAGTGAAGTTTCCATTTTTTTTCTGTAGATCATTGAAGAAGATAATATCATTTAGAAGAAATTTTTTTCATATATTTCAAAAAATATAGTTAGAAAAAACTATATATAAAACTTTTTGTAGACTTGAACAAATGCAGTGAGTAGTCTACAAGAGATACAATGAACCAACTCCTAGAAACTTCAAGAGAGAATGCTAGCAAAGTCTATCCTGCTCTGGTACCATGTTAGAATTTCCCAAAAATAGACATGCAAAGCATTACAAAAACTATGAAGAGAAGAGTAGAACTGATTTATTATTCCATGGGATCAACTTTGTATAAATAGCAAAGTTGATCATTGAGAGTCGTTGGATTACAACAACTCAACAAATATGAACTAGTGTAAACTGAGAGTTCACCTAACTCATGGAAGAGTGGTAACTCAAGTAAGTCTATCCTAGTAGAACTTAAGAGAATAAATATTTATTATAACAAAAACCACCAGATTTGGTGGTCATCCCACCCTAGGATGACCCCCAAATTATGATAGTCCTAAATGGCTCACCCAGGGATGGCCACAAATTTGAGCACAATTTTCTTTCTATTTTTGCATAGATCAATTCTAGAGTAGATTTTATGCCTTTGTCAAGTTTTGGTGCAATTTTGAGTTGTTTTGCACCTGTTATCATGCATTTCTTGTTTTGTAGTCCTAAATGGCACACCCAGGGATGACCATAAATTTGTGTGCAATTTTCTTTCTATTCTTGATTAGATCATTTATAGAGCATATTATATGCATGATCCTAAGTTTTGGTAGCATTTGGAATAGTTTTGCATCATCTATTATACATTTCCTCTTTCAAGCTCATTATCGCATATATCTCTTTGATTGCATTTCAATCCACACATGCTATTAATAAATCTAATTTCTTTGTGTGTAGATCTAGGTATCACAGTGCATGAGGAAGGAGCAAAAAGTTAGAATATTGATAGAACATTGTGGTGGCATCAAAACCCGCTCTTCAATCGTGAGTGCGAGGAAGACACTAGAAGCGCACCTTAGATTTCTAAAAGGATTTGATCCTTTGAGTATTGTAATGAGTGTATCAATTGAGAGCCCTCAAGGGGATATTTTGTAATCATATATTTGACAATTACATTAATATAAAGAGAACCACCCATTTATTTCATTTATTTGTCATTTTATGCTTACTTAAAATGTCACTTTTGTAGTGCTTAGATCAATATAGCAATAGATGCATCTCATTTCCATTTTCTAGGTGCATCATTTTTTCCTCTATAGTGGTGATCATGGTGGGACCCTTATCCCATTTGATTTAGCTAAGTTTTGACCCTATTTTTACTTTTGAAATGTTGTAGGTTTTGGTCATTCTGGCCTTAAATGACCCTTGATTTCCTAATTGGAACACCTAGGGATGACCATAATAGCCATCCCACCTAGGGATGACCCCAAATTTGTAGCCATCCCACCCTAGGATGACCACAAAATAGAGGGTCTACAACTCAAATTTCTAGAAATAACAATTCTTAGGCTTTCAAGGTAAGTAACTACACCTTTACTTTGCATTTTTACTATTCAAAAAAGCTAAATTTAGTTTTTCTTCCTCCCTTTGTTTTCTTGAAAGGTAGATTTCACTTTTCTTTAATCACAAAAACAAAAAAAGAAGAAAAATAGAAAAATAACTAGTAGGAATGCATCTGTGTGGTTTGATTGCTTGTGACCTACCTAATGGGTAGGTTGCCATTTAGGGCATGCATTTTGTAGGTTCAATTTCTATTTAATATTTTTGAAAGTGAAATGTTATTTTTGCATTTAGTGAAATCTCATTGAGTGCTCTATTGTTTTACTTTCTTTAAGTATAAAATGAACCACACACACCATATCCCATTTTGAACATTAGTGAGTTGGACTTCATCCCCAACCACTAATAGAGACCAATGATGATGGGCTTCATCTCCACCCATTGGCTCACATGATTGATATGAACCCTATTTTATTGGCCAAGGTTAGCTCCAAGAACCATCTTAGCCATGGAAAATAGCATGCATTCCTCTTCGAAGGGTGTATCATTACCCATGATCAATATGGGTGAGGACTGGTAGGACCTGTGCTCCCTGATCGGGTATGGGCTTCATCTCCATACTTTGGTTGGTACACGTGACCAAAATTTCATTATAGGTTGTTGAGTTATGAGTATATAGGTGAAATCCTTTTAACATAAGAATATCATCCAACAAAAGCAAAACATGTGACAAAAGGTCTCCTTGCAAACAATAAATCAAAACACACAAAATAGTTTTAGGGAACACACATAAATATTTAAAAGAGATAAACACTTGTCTTATTGCATGTTTCCATTCTTGTGTGTTGCATCATTAAAATTTGTAAAGGAGATAATCACCTAGGGTTTGGTAGGAAGTAGCTATGGTGTGCACCCATAGCCAAGCCCATTCAAGGGTTGACATTATAGAGAGTAGACAAGGAGACACAAGTCATCTCCGATTTAGCCCTAAGGACATGTTCATACCTCCTTGGTGGCCTCCTACTCACCCAAGTCCCAGAATAGCTAGTCAGGAACTTCACCTACAAGGGACCCCTACATGGGACACCCCTATAGGTTTTGATCCTAATCAAGGAATATACTTCCCATATTTAGACACTTCACATGCCTTCTTTCAAGAATGAAAATATGCATTGAGGCACTAATAGATAGAGCAATACCATGCATTCATGTGCCTTCTAGGTCTACCATACCCACCTATGGGTAAGATCAAGAGTACACACACTGGGTAGGGCCAAATGATCAAACTATACCCTTAAACCACCCTAATAGGTTACAACAACCTAAGTACCAATATGAGTATGATACTCATCACTCAGGGTGAGCAAACTCAGCCCTTCCCTTCCTCATCAATGAAGGAAGGCATGAGGAAAATTTTTATTATCCTCAGGTCCATTATGCTATGCAAGCATGATGTGCCTCTACACTAGCTGAGTACAAAGAATACTTGTCTAGGACTGAACCTCAAGTGAACATGACTTCCCTCGATCGAGGGAAGCTCGTAGTCGATATTTTAGACCATCTTGAATGAGATAGGCCCTAAGGTGATATTGCTAGGGCTCATAGGCCCTACATGGTAGAATAGATAAATCAAGTGGTCAAGAGATATGTTGAGCACCAAGCATAATTCAATCAGCTTTGGTAGGATAAAGAATGCTTGGACCACCAACATCAATTAGAAAAGAAAAGAATTGAACAACAAACCAATGAGCTATTTCAAGAGACCTTACATGATAGGGTCCCTACCCCAAGTACCCATAGATAGGGGGTTCATCAGAGGTAACCTACTTTCAATCAAGATAGGCCTCCTAGGCCTAACCAAATGTTGCCTCCTTGACCTCCTAGGCCTAATCGAGACTTGCCTCCTAGGCCAAACATAGATCACCTTCCATAGGTGCTTACTCCTCCTTGTAGGCTAGTTCAAGAGACACCTTATGGGGCCTACACTGAGCTTGAACTAGAAGAGGAATATCTTGAAGTACCTTATGGAGGTAGGGTGGATGACATTCAACCACCATGCAATAGGCTTGATATTCCTCACCCTCCCTCGTAGGGTCGAAGTAAATAAGAGGAGATCAAATCCTCTGATGCATATAAAGCATTGCTAGAATGCATGGAATCGATAGAGAACAAGACCTCTAGGTCTGGGCCTTAGAATCCCACTTTGCATCAGATTCATAGTCAATCACTTCACCCATCAGTACCTTCCCCTCCCTATCTAGAGCATTTCAAAATGCCCAAGCTAGATAAATTTAAAGGAGAGGAAGATGCGTAGGAGCATGTCACTATATTTTTGAATCAATGCTTCTGTATCTAGGATAATGATGCCTTACTTTTGAGAATATTTCTACTTACCCTCTCTGGCCCTACCATAGAGTGGTACAATCAACTCCCAAAGTATAACATCTACAACTTTGAACAATTTGTAGATGCATTCCTAGAATGCTTCACCTTTAACACTAAGTGAAAGGTGATGTTAACTGACCTCACAGGGTTGAAATAATATGATGATGAGTCAATCATAGACTATGGCAATAGGTGGTGAACGCTTCTTGCTAAGCTACCATACCTACTCCCCATGTCTGAGTTGACTCACATGTTTGCTAAGAGCTACCTGAAGCCAATTTCCTTGTTGCTACAACTCCAACAGTACCCAACTCTTGAAGATGCTCTAGCATAGGCTAGAACAATCGAAGACATTAAAATTCAAGAGGGGAAATTGTGAAACCTTATAAGAAGGAATGGACTAAGAACACCAAGAACAATCTGATGCAACCAAAGCTATAATAGTCAACCAAGTTGCTATCAGTATTCTAGGGCCTGTGCAACCAATGCCACCTTAGAAGCCCAACTATCAGGCCACACCTAGAAACTACAACAACAACAATCAAATAAATCAAGGGAAAAACTAACAATGTCACCCTAAGTGATAATTTATACCCATTGTTGAGTCCATGGATTCTTTATTTGAGCACCTCTATGTAGCTAAGGCAATTAATCTACCTGAAAGTTGACCTATAGATCCAAATGCACCAAAGCCCCTAGGATATCATGAAGACCTATACTGCAAGTACCATAGGTAGAATGGGCATGACGTGTAGATGTGCTATAGGTTCAAACACCTAGTATAGGACATGATCGATAGGAATGATCTTTAGGTCGATAACCCTATTGCAACAAATAATCAACAAATGGGTGTTTTTAAAGACCCATTGCCTACTCATGAGGAGCAGGCAAAGCTAACACAATAGGTGAATGAGGTCCATCTGGCACCCCCTAAACAAGGGTTCATCAGAATGGTCAGCATTATGACAAGGAATAAGCGTTACCCAAGTCAAGTCACACCACCTATGACTTCAAATGATATTCCTTCAATATCATAGCCTCTACCACCTCTAGTGCAAAACCTTCCACCTTGATCGGTGGTCACAATAAAGAGTAAGCTTACTCAGAGCTTATGAATAACATCAGCTAGGATCTCTATCTATGAGCTTATTCAATAGTCTCCACCTCATCGAGAAGCTCTCATGGAGATCCTCAAGTCGATTGAATTATAGCCCTAGGAGTCTAACTCCTTTAACAATTTTGTGGGGTATGTTCGATAATGCATAAAACTAGTAATCACCTTTCATGAGCATGAACTCAAGCTAGTACCAAATGATATGGTGGATCCTCCCCTACACATCATTGCATGTGTAAATGGAACACCTTACAAGAGAGTTCTGATTGATATTGGTTCCTCTAATAATATCATCACCATGACTACTCTCAAACATCTAGGGCTTCTAACATCCCATATTGTTGCATCCATGTATACCCTCTAAGAATTTAATGATGCTCTATGCTCAATGGTTGGTACCATAGTCTTACCTATTTATGTGGGATAAAAGACCATACCAACATTGTGTCACATATTGGAGGGTGAAATGGCCTACAATATCTTGTTGGGTAGACCTTAGATTAGGGACATGAAGTGTGTGCCATCCATAGCTCACCAATGTTTGAAGTACACTTATGAAGGGCAAGTACATGTTGTCTCTATAGACCTTGAGCCCTTCAAATACTACAACTTGGTGCAACAAATCCTCGAGTCGACCTTACCATCAACCCATCTGGACTTCCAACCGAATACATCCAGCCAAGGTTTGACTCCTTCACCATCACCTTCCATTAATCCATCACCATATTCTTCCATACCATCCTCATCATTGACACCTCCAGATATACCTTCATCATCATTGAATCCTCCATAGAGGAACATGGGGAAGAGGCCTATTGATGAGATCCCTCCAACCATATCTACCATCTCCATAGAAGAGATTCCTAGTCTAGTAGATGAGGAACCACCTCATGAGGTAAACATTGAGTCAACTCAAGCCTCACTTCCATCTCATCCATCTCCACCACCACAAGTCATAGTTCATCTAGCTACCACTAGCTTAGGAGAATACCTAGTAAGGAATATCACAACAACTCCTACCATTGAGATAGTGTAAAATATGGGTCGACCTCATCTTCCCATAGGTACCATCGTACCTCTAGGCTTACCTCCTAATCAAATAAACTTCATTTATGGGGGTATTGACTATGGCATAGAACCATATCAATAGCAAGAAGAGGATGAAGAGCCCTTTTCTGAGGATATTAATTACATGTCTAATCCTAAATTTGCCATGAGATATCTCCATCTCTGCAATTGGTATGGCTATGGTTTGGGGTTGTATGAATAAGGTACTCACATTCCTTACTAGCCATAATATCAAATGCCATATGATAAGTCTAGTTTAGGACACAATAAGCCTGTGCCTCTCGATGTCCTCACTGATAGTTTAGAGCACCTGAGTCTAAACTATAGGGATGAGCTTGCATGTGATCCCTATGCCAATCCTAATCATGTCCATTATTTGGGGGATTACTTCCCTACAACTATGATAGATCAAGAGATATCTCATGATTTCACCCGATCTTATGAAGTAGGTGAAAGTTTACATACTCTTCCATATGATAGTGAGGAAGAAGATCAAGGTCCTCCCTATGAATGGACAACTGATGATGAGTCATATTATGAAGTAGCACCTATCGACTCTTCTAGTTTATATGGGGAATACATGTGGATCATCCCTTTGGATGATGAAGATGAGTTCTATCTACATGTGTTCCCATTATCACATCCTATCTGGTGATAACTTCTACCCTTAGAAGAGCAAGCTCACCCACTTCGCATTGACCACCTCTGATCATTCTGCTTCCACCACAACCACCTCCACAAGTCTTGTGACAACCTATTGTCAATAGACCCCATCAACCACCTAGAGGAGATCATCCATCCATCAACATGATTTCCATAGATATTTTCATGCCCTTGCATGATCTAAATAACCCATCAAAGCCATTACACCTCGACTTGGAGGTAATCAAATTTGATCAGGGAGATTCTCCATCATCTCCTTTCGAGTATTGGCCTTGTGATGAAATGTTATAACCATTTCATTTTTCTCCAAGGTCTACTCAAGATGTCTTTCATGCTGAGGTTGAGCTAAAATTTCCAATCGATGACATAAACCTAGCTGATGATATTCATTTGATCCCTACTCCACACCAGTTGGAAGAGGGATCTCATATGTCAATTGAGCCAACAATTGATAGTGATATCGACATAGATCTTAAAAATCCTTAATTCATCAAGTTAGGGGAAGGCTTATCCCTCATTGAGCAAGCTAATTTCATAGCTCTTCTCAAAGAGAAGAAGGAAGATTTTGCATGGTCATATAAAGATATGCTAGGACTAGATCCAAATCTAGTCATGCATAATCTTATGATTGACCCAAATGCAAAACCAGTTAAGCAAAAGCTATGCAAAATGCATCCAATAATAGCCTTAATGGTGAAATATGAGCTACAAAAGTTGTTAGATGCCAATTTCATTATATCAGTGGATTATCTACCATGGCTTTCCAATATGGTTCCTATCAAGAAACCTGATGGGAGGATTCATATTTGCATTAAATTTCATGATCTAAACAAAGCGAGTCCTAAGGATGAATTCCCATTGCCAAACATTGATGCCCTGGTAGATACCACAATAGGCCATGAGATGTTATCCCTAATGGATGGTTTCTCTGGATACAACCAAATTTATATTAATCTAGAAGACCAACTCAAAATGGTATTCACAATGCCTTGGGGGACATTTTGTTATAAGGTCATGCCTTTCGGCCTCAAAAATGTTGGTGCTACTTACCAATGAGCTATGACTTACATCTTCCATGACTACATGCACAAAATTTTGGAAGATTACATGGATGACTTATTGGCTAAATATTTACTATACCATGAGCATATCGATGTATTGCACAAAGTTCTCGATCACCTCATCGAACACAATGTTAGACTAAACCCCAAGAAGTGCATCTTCGATGTCACATCTAGAAAACTCTTGGGATTCATAGTCTCTAAATGAGGCATCAAAGTTGATCCAAACAAAGTCAAGGTAATCCTTGAGATGCCTCCCCCTACTACCATCAAGCAGTTGTGTAGTCTATAGGGTAAGGTCACATCTATCAAGCACTTCATAGCACAATTATCGGATAAGTGTCGACCTATGAACAAATTGTTACACAAGGGGGTCACATTCAATTGGGATGATGAGTGTCAAGCTACCTTTGATGAAATCAAATAATATCTAGCTTCACCACTAGTATTGGCTCCTCCTCGACTAGGAGTGTCATTCTATTTATACATCTCAGCTACTGAGCTTGCATTGGGCATCATGTTAGCCCAAAATAATGAATTGCACAAAGAATATGCTACTTACTATATTAGCCGCACCTTGGTTAGTTATGAAATAAAATATGCATACATTGAGAAGCTATGCTTAGCAGTGGTTTTCACCACTAAAAATCTATGCCATTACATGCTCAATCATACCATGTATGTAGTATCCAAAGAGAATCCATTGTGATATATGATGAGTCATACTTATCATAATAGTCACATGATGAAATGGATCATGTTGTTGATAGAATTTGACCTTGAATTCATCGATAAAAATCAATTAAAGGTTAGGTCATTATCGATCAACTCGTAGAGGCTCCTCTCCAAGATGATCAACCTCTTAACATAGAGCTTCCTGATGATGGAGTCTTTCAAGTGTTAGAATCACCTGATCTTGAAGAGCCTGAATCATAGGCTGACATGACTCTATTTTTTGATGGCTCTAAGTGCGAGCAAGGGGGTGGCATGGGAATTATGTTTTTCACACCTCAAGGGGCTCCAATACCCCTATCTTTCAAACTTGATTTCCCATGCACCAATAATAATTTCGAGTATGAAGCTCTTCTCATAGGCCTTCAAATGACAATCACCATGAAAATAACTAAGCTCAACATTTTTGGTGATTCCTTGCTCATAGTGAATCAAGTCAAGGGAATATTCCAATGCAAATGTCCAATATTGCAAGCCTACAAAGCCCTTGTGGATAAAATTCTGATGAAATTTGAATGGTATGACATTGAGGCACTCCCTCGATCATCTAACCATTTTGTGGATACAATGGCCTCCTTGGGGTCTTTAATCTCGTAGAACCCTATTGATGATATAACAACCATTCAAGTCAAAATGCTATCACAATCTATGATTGAGCATGAGAACATCCACTCCATGCTAGAAGTCCACATGATTCAAATTGAACCTTCTCATGAACGGTTCTCACAAATTCACAATCACTTAAATAATACCACTTGGGGGACTTTATTCCCTCAAACTCCTTTTGATAGCAGCACAATGCTATATTTACAAGTTCTCTCCCAATCAACATTCACTAGGGATGAACTTCAAAAGGATCAAGCAATTCATGCAATTGAGGCTTCTTCAAATCAATATTGGTCCACTCAGATAAAATATTACCTAAAGCTTGGTAATATCCCTTCTGGACTATCGCATGCCACCAAATGAACTTTCAAGAAAAAAGTGGTAAAATATGTCTTACTTGGAGATATTTTGTATCATCGAAGCTATGAGGGTATCCTCCTTCATTTCTTAGAACCTCAAGAGTCAGTTTGGGTGATCACCCAAGCACATGATGGTACATGTGGTGGCCATTTTAGTGGCATGGCCATCACAAAGTGCATTCTCTACATGGGCTATTATTGGCCAACTTTAGAGTGGGATTGTTGTGCTTATGTTAAGAAGTGCGTAAAGTGTCAACACCATGCTAATTTGACACATGTACCTTCTCAGGCCTTACAACCAATTCAATCAGTTTGGCCTTTTTTGCAATGGGGGTTTGACCTAGTTGGGAAGATCTCACCCCTTCCTTAGGCCATCACACATTCATCATTATGACCATAGAGTATTTCACAAAATGGGTGGAAGCAATTCCCCTTACCACTATGACTGGACCTCGCATTATGGAGTTCATGTTACATAATATCATCTATCATTTTGGTATTCCATCCAAAATAATTTTAGATAATGGGCCACCTTTCAAGAATAAATATGTGCAAGCTTTAACAACTAAATATAACATCCAACACAACTTTTCTATGCCCTATTATCCACAAGCCAATGGGCAAGTTGAGGCATCAAACAAAATAGTGATTACCATTTTAAAGAAAATTGTTAAAGATAATCACAAATATTGGCATACTCAATTACCCCTTGCTCTATGGGCCTACCACACTAGTATTCGGACACCCACTAGGGCAACTCTATTTTCACTAGTGTATGGTGCTGAGGTAGTCATGCCCTTAGAGCTAGAAATCTTATCATTGTGCATATCCATGCAAGATTTCATCGATGATGACACCACATGGTAGGCTCACCTAGATCAACTAACATTGCTTGATGAATGATGTGTTAATGCTCTTGAGCACCTATGCATTTATCAAGAGTGGCTTAAGAGAGCCTATAATATGAAAGTCCATCCTAGAGACTTTTAGGTTGGTGACCTTGTTCTAAAAGAGAACCAACAAAATTCTAACTTGTCACCCCATCTATGGGATAAGTTTATGGTAAACTAGTTAGGCCCATTCATTATCACTAGTCATATTGGACCTAGAACTTATCACCTAGCCTCCATTGAAGGAATTGAGGAACTTGAACCCTTGAATATCCTTCATCTATGGCCTTTTCATGCTTAAAGCACAACACAAAAAAAAATCCCAAAGGTATCCATAAACCCTTTGGTCACCCAAAATGCCCCAAAGGTATCCATAAACCCTTTGGTCACCCAAAAATCCCCAAAGGTATCCATAAACCCTTTGGTCACCCAAAATACCCCAAAGGTATCCATAAACCCTTTGGTCACCCAAAAGCTCCAAAGGTATCCATAAACCCTTTGGTCACCCAAAATCTCCAAAGGTATCCATAAACTCTTTGGTCACCCAAAATGCCCCAATGGCATCCAATAAGCCCATTGGTCAAATGTATATACATATATATTAATCAAAATCTAAAAACATCATTAAAACAACAAAAATATAAAAATATTGCATTGCATCACATTTCATACCATTGCATTATACAATCACTTGCATTAGGCATACCCATCATTGCATTTTGTATTTTAGAGTTGCTCATACATGTCTAGCACTAGGTCTATATACTAGACATCCTTCAGAGTCAACTTTGTCAAAATTCATCATTCACACCCATCTACATTACAATTATCATCTACATTTCCAACCTTTCATATTTGTGTCTATTTCCCTTCACCTAGTCATTTTTTATAGGGTGTCTTTAGGGTTTTCGGTCACTCAACCATCTCTAGTTTTCTTTTCATATTTTATAGAAAGCTATCCTAATTTTTAGAAGGTAGAGTCTTGCTCTGATTATACCTTGTATACATCAAAATCCCAACATATTTTCACATTAAATCCAAGTTTTGCACAAGGAAATATGAAACCTACAAAGTGGTCTAGGTTACCTTAAGTGAAAAGTTTACCTTGCTCATCCCCCTGTGCGCATGGTTCAAAAATATTGAGAATTGACAAAAGGACAAGCTCCTCCCTACCCAAATCCAAAATAAATAGTGGTTTTCACCACTACCAAAAAAAAAAGTAAAATAAATAGTGGTTATCACCACTCCCAAAATCCCTTGCTCACCAAAAAAAATGAGCAAATCCCTGGAGCAATTCAAAAATAAAAGAAAATAAGGGAGTATTGAACTTGAATCCTTAGAATTCTCAGCATTTGATAAACCATGAGGTGATCCTCATTACAGGTTAGGTGGCATCAAGCCTACCTAGAAATGGTGGTATCCTTATGCATGATGATATGTCTATCACATTAGCATCCTACTTTTGTACAGACCAATGTTTGCATGCGGATGAGCTAGCTTTTGGTAGCCTGTACTACCTAGTGGTCTAATCCAACTACGTACAAAACCCTAGGATCATGATACTCATAGGGTGATCTTCAGTACAAATGGGCTGCATCAATCCTATTTGGCATTGGGGTAACTTTATGCATTATCATAACAATGAACTCACCTGCACACACAGGGATATTGAGTATCTTGGTCATCCTAGCAGATTCATACCTTGTCAAAAAGTCTTGCATGGTTAGTATATAACTTTTGACTAGTTGACTAGAGTGTTTGAGTCTCATGAAAACCTCAAGGACATTCTATAACATCTTACTATTCATTCCATTCCATACCATTTTATCACATTTTTTTAGTTTACATTTTCACAAATCCATCACATAGTCTCATGACAACATTACAAAATGAATCGATGAATTTTATATAGTCTATGGTGCTAACATAGTGTGTCAAATAGTATTCATATTTCATCATATAGATCAACAAATCATCCATTTCATTATGCATACACACATATCCATATCATCAAAAACATCATATTACAATACATGCATCCATCAAAGCATCAATAAAGCAAACATAAGCATTGCATACATCCAATAAAGCAATAAGGAAACACATGATGACAATAATAATAACTCATATATGTGTATATGTATGGGGTAAAAAGATACATCATCATCCAAAACTTCTCGTAGGCTACAATAAAGTGGGTCCTCAGACCTCACACTCCCAAAATCCAAAAAAACAATAAAGTCTCAAAAGCCATGGTCACGTAGGATCGACACCATGACTCTCACCCCCACCCTTAGTTGGTGCTCATTGAGAGCTCCTAGATCTACTCTCCCTAGTCCTATCTACTCTCCTCATGGATCTAGGAGCCCCCATCCTCATAGATGACTACCTTGTACCACTCCTCCTACTCTGGTGTGACCCACTAGCATAAGAGTGAGCTGGTAAGTGCCCTCTAAGGTATGCTATCTCATCCTCTAAATCTTATGTGTATGTTGTATCCTCTCGATGATGCCTGGTACTCACTTAGTAAGGTCTAGAGTTGTGTCACCTCCTCTCATAGCCTAGCTACCTCACCACTACTAGATGCCCCTTGGCTTGAGCTCCATGTCATAACCTATGACCAAAGTGTGGCTAGCTCTATTCTTATCACTAGTGCTAATCAATATCTACCTATGCACTCTACACCTATGCCTGTAGGAGAGCCCTCTCCTCTATGTACTCCCTCCACTCATGTCTCCCTCTGATCAGCTCACCTTGTAGCTCTACAATGGTGGCATCCCATGCTACCAATGTATACTACACTCCTACTCATCCAAATCATCATCATCATAGTCCACCTACTAGCCCTTCACATCCATGTGATCCATCGTATTTATCTAGTGATGCACATGTCACTCCCTTGAGTCTACCTCCTCATTAGGTTACTCACCTAAGCCTAGATCCTCCTCAGCTGGAGCCTCATCTGGAGCCTCCTCGTGAGCCTCCTCTACCCTTATAACCATATCACCCCCTAGTGGTCCATCCCCATGCCATCGGTGCATCACCCACTAGGAGTCATACTCTGTTGTGGTCCTAACATCATCTCTCTTAGAGGTAGCCTCCATAGGATCTACCTCCTCCCTAACTACCTCCACTATAGGCCAAGTTAATGTCCTCTCATCACCATGATATTGATAGATAATTGGCTCACTAGGTAACCCCTAGTGTAGCCTAAACTATCATAGTACTTAAGCATATGGGAAGTACTCTCACTCGATCTCATGTTGACCAACTAGCCACCTCCCTTCTCATACCTATTGAAGTTGTGCCTCAACCTCAAGCCATGCTAGGATAGTTTCGTATGGTCTCTAGATAATCATATCTACCTTGAGCCATGCAAATGAATCTACATAATGCTCAATCAAACCTACATCGGGATGGATCTGACCCCTCTCTTGATCTTACTACCATAGGATCCCATATCCTATCTCCCTATCTATGAGTTGTCTCTTCATCCAAGGTAGCCCCTATGGTCGATCCATGATAATATGCTACCATCCCCACACCTATAATAGAAATTTAACCCAATCCTTTCTACCCATGAAGTAGGATCTCGTACAACTCATCATAAAGTTGTGCTAATAATGTAGTACCCCATGCCATCACTAAAGGTCTCTCTATGGTGCACTCCACTAGTGAAAATACTAACTCCAAAAGGTTCCATGGGAACCTAGCTCCTGATGAGTTTGAGTAGCATGTTAGAAATAAGTATCATCAGTAGGGCATGTCTCATAGTCAAGACCTCTACATCATACCATAGATCCACTAGGATGCCTCCACTAGGTAAATCTCATAGTGCCTCAGGCCAGTCATCTCTGAAGTATCTCTACAAAATTGTATCTCTAAGATCCTGATGAGTAGATATAATTGGATGCCCCTCTATCAAAATATGTAAAATCTGGTAGATATCCTCTAGGGTCACTGTCATCTCCCTAGTAGGTAAGTGGAAGGTGTTGGTGTGAGGGTCCCATAGATCTATCAAAGTCAGGTAGGCTCTGTCTCCCATCACTGGCTCTAGTCATGTCACTTGCTTGAGACCAATGGCATCAAGCCATTCCTAGTCCTCCTCTTTAGTAGGCCATGAGTGGTCCTAAAGAGAGTCAAAAATTGATATCGACTCTTAATCACCTGGCAGGGGCAAGCAAGCTTAAAAATAAAACCAAAACAAAGCAAAAAGAAGCAAAAAGAAACCCAAAAACACCTAAAAAAGGTCATTTTCTTGCAAAATCATGGTCATCCCACCTAGGGATGACCCCAAATTCCCCCCCCCCCGGAGCCCCCAAACAACTCAAGGTGGTCATCCCTCCTAGGGATGACCCCTAAAATTACCCAAAAATGGCCTTCTCGACCACCAAAAATAAGCATAAAATATCATAAAAATGTAAAATAATGTAACAAAAATGCACAAAAATAAAAATAAAGTACAAATTCCTACATATTATCACTAATGAGGTTCATTTACTAATATTTAGTGTGTTTATTTATAAAATGTGAAGATAATTACACTTCCAAAAGTTCAATAAAGTATAGGAGCAAATTCAGCCCTTACCCATCTCACATCGGCTCCACCACTCGTTGAGTCTACAACCTGGATCATGGTGACTATGGGATGGTTTTAATAGTACTCCACTTTATAAAATCACTCTCCTACTCCTCACCTCTCAAACTACCAAATCAGAAGTGCACAAATGAGCCCATTTTTCAAATTTTGAGCTTAAATAGCCCTACAAAAGGTATGGCCATCCTAGGGTGGGATGGTCAGATAATATGGTGATTATCCCACCTTAGGATGGCCATATACTATGCAACCATCCCACCCTAGGATGGCCACCAAAAAACACCTCAAAAATAGCAAAAAAGCACCAAAAATGGCTTAAAAACCACCAAAAATAGGTCAAATCTGATAAAATTCACTATGGATCAAGATTGAACCAAATTGTTCATGGATGAATTGAAAAGTCTCTACTTCAATCCCCAAGAAGACCACTATGGTTGGACCACTCCATGGGAATGAGGTATTCAATTCCTTTCTTCCATGAAATATCAACAAAATCATCAAAATCCTCACAAAAATGAGAAATTTTACAATGGGTAAAGCTGAAGGAACCCCAACCAAGTCATATGGGTCAAGTGACTCATCACTTTTATCATTGGTCATTCCCTCATTGACTCATCACTTGAGGGGGTAGTCATAATTAATAAATTCATAATCAAAATCAATAATCAAACACTCAATCATGCAAATCACGTTCGTCAGTGAATCATTGCCAAAAACAATCATGCCCTTGCTTGGGGTAGAAAACAAGCAAAAATTTCAATTAAAAAATGCTTGGCATTACTGAACCATGAAGGATCATAGGCCTCACCTCTTCATGACTGAACAATGTCCAAGATCAAGTAAGCCTAATGCAAAAGGTTGTACTTGAATCAAGTTCCTTAACTCATCAAAAGCAAGGATTCAAGGATGCATGCTCTTTCCATGATTGGGGCATCTAAAGTTGGTTAGGTTACTGAATAACCTTAATCATTTGATATTTTAGTCATCTATTTTTTCTCCATACTGTTACACATAATGCATCCCAAAAAGGGGTATCTGTAGACACTAAAATCATGTCAATCTGATTAGACTACCAAGACATGTTCTAATCGACACCATATGGCCCCCTTGGGCAACCCTCAGAGGTTAAATAGTGGTCCTAGCCACTTTTGGGAGGTTCTACCCCACTTTTGGGAAGTTTTTGGCCATGTAGGCATGGTCGTCCCACCCTGGGATGACCACCAACAACCATCCTTGGGTGGGATGACCATGGCCTTGGACCCTTAAAAAGTCAAATGTGAGATAAATGGCACCTAAAATTCTACCATTTACCTCACCCATTGAAGCATGCTAGTCTGAGGGTGCATAACTCTCATGCCAAGTTGCAAATTGGAGGCCCAAATTGGAGATTCCTTCCCCCTCCAATGCATGGCAAGGTTTGGACAAATGGCAACTACCTCACATGGCCTCGCATGCCCATTTGACCATATGCTCACTTGAGCTATAAAGTGGAGTCATTCCACCCAATTTTAAGGAGGAGTCTTTGCAATATTTTACCATGAAGTGCTATCGAGATTTATCCCTAATTCACTATGTATTTTTCCTTGAGATCTCCATCGAGTGAAGGAGGTTTTCAAGTGATTCTAAAATATGTAATCTATTTATAAAACTGACCCATTTGAGTGAATCAGATCCTAAAATTTTATGACAATACCCCTAGGAGTAGTTTAGACCAAATCCTAGAGGAATTGGTGGTAAAAACCACCAGATTTGGTGGTCATCCCACCCTAGGATGACCCCAAATTGTGATAGTCCTAAATGGCTCACCCTAGGGATGACCACGAATTTGAGCACAATTTCTCTTCTATTTTTGCATAGATCAATTCTAGAGTAGATTTTATGCCTTCTGTCAAGTTTTGGTGCAATTTTGAGTTGTTTTGCACCTATTATCATGCATTTCTTGTTTTGTAGTCCTGAATGGCACACCCAGGGATGACCATAAATCTGTGTGCAATTTCCTTTCTGTTCTTGATTAGATCATTTCTAGAGCACATTATATGCATGATCCTAAGTTTTGGTAGCATTTGGAATAGTTTTGAATCATCTATTATACATTTCCTCTTTCAAGCTCATTATCGCATATATCTCTTTGATTGCATTTCAATCCGCACATGCTATTAACAAATCTGATTTCTTTGTGTGTAGATCTAGGTATCACAACGCATGAGGAAGGAGCAACAAGTTAGAACATCGATAGAACATTGCAATGGCGGCATCGAAAGCCCGCTCTTCAATCGTGAGTGCGAGGAAGACACTGCAAGCGCACCTTGGATTTCTGAAAGGATTTGATCCTTTGGGTATTGTAATGAGTTGTATCAATTGAGAGCCCTCAAGGGGACATTTTGTAACCATATATTTGAAAATTGCAATAATATAAAGAGAACCACCCATTTCTTTCACCTATTTGTCATTTTATGCTTACTTAAAATGTCGCTTTTGTAGTGCTTAGATCAATAGAGCAATAGATGCATTTCATTTCCCTTTGCTAGGTGCATCATTTTTTCCACTCTACACCATTCTCTTGATTCAAATCTAATATTAAATTGATTATGAGAAAGTTTTTAAAAATCCATAGCAACAAATGTGTAGGTATATATAACATTATTTCTCTCCTTAATAATTAGTCATTCCTTGATAAATTACCCTAAGGTATTTTCAATTTTCTTCAAAATATCCTTATTGATAATTTGATTGATGAGTTGAATCCTGCTAGAAACCTTTTGGCTGATTCCTTTGAAAAAAATTCAAAGATTGTATAAATAGAGGAATTGATGGCAAGCAATGGAAAAAGATCGATAGGAATTCTAGTTTGAGGGACATTCAACAAGCAATTATGAAGATAAACCAATTGCTATGAGGATATCAATTAAGTAAAAATAAGGACAAATATACTATTATTTGGGCTCTCAATACCTCTAGTAGCTATTCAATTAAATTAGGATACGAATCCCAGATCTCTGCCTCCCTAGGTAGCTTTGATGCAAATAGCATTTGGAGCAAGTTTTTAATTACAAAGATTATCTTTTTCTTGTGGTTGGCCATGCAAACTAAGGTTTTAAAATTGTACAATTTAATGAGAAGGGGATTTTCTCTCCCTAATAGATGTGTGTTATATCTTAAAATTGAAGAATCAATAAAGCATATGTTTATGGAATGACCCTTCTATTCAAGGGTTTTCCAATTGATGATGAAGGAATTTAAAATCCAATGGGTGAAGCCATAGGATGTTACAAATTTATTAGAACAATGGAAATATCCCTTTTCCAATTTAGGGTTATCTCAAGCTTGGAAGCTAGCCTTGCCTCACTTTTTTGGGGGTATTTGGAAGGAAAGGAATAATAGAATCTTTAAGGAAATGTACATGAATGAAATCTCAACCTTCAATAGAATTTTGGCTATAGCTAAGGATAATCTCTTTATTATACCTCATTATAATGATGGAGGAAGGATAGTGGATGCTATAATCGCTTTAACATGAGGTTTTTCTACAAGCCAAAATTATGATTTTGACCCAAAAATATTGGTTAAATGAAATACAGTCTAGAAACCACCTCAACTTGGTTGAATTAATAGTAAAATTTGATGGGGCAAATAAGGGAAACCCTGGTAGGGTAGGATGAAGGGGAATTTTAAAAAATCCAAGTGGTAAGATCATAACAACATTTGTGGAATATTACGACACCATATGGTAGAAGCACAGGCCCTATTCACAAGCATGAACTTAACAAAGCAATTGAATATAGAGGGTTATTATTGAAGGTGACTCTTTAAATATTTTAAATTGCTTAAGGGGTAAGAATGAATCTAGTTGGAACATATCAAAAATTATATTAAATTCAAGAGAGGTCATTGCAGCATTGGAGGAGGTTAATATAGTGTATATCTATCGAGAGGGAAACCAAGCAATGAATTGGTTGGCCAATAAAGGTGTAGATAATCCTAAACTAATTCTATGGAGGGATGATTTCCCTAGTGAGTTGAGGAGTATAGTTGAGAGGGATTTGCAAGATTATGATAGATATAATTATGGTTAAATTATTAATCAATAGTTGTAAGCTTTATTCACCTCTTGTAGTCATAGGAAGTGAAGCATTTATATTTTTTTCCTATAGGGGGTCTATGTAACTTCTTGTCTTGTTATGCTACTACTTTTTGTAATTGCATATTTATGTCGTAGTTCATTTTATTTTTTCTAATTCTTCATTGTTTGATTTAATGTAGAGGAGTGCTATTGAAAAAAATGATGGGTCCCTTTCAAAAACCCCTTCTTTTCACCCTAATAAAAAAAATTGATATGGAAGTCCAAAAAGTCTAACCCACACTAGAAGCTTCTTAATAGGTTTGTCTCAATAGAAAAATTTCATTCCACCATCTTAAATAAAGAGCATATCTCCTCCTAAACCATGGGCCACCACCCATTATTTTATCCTTGATTTTTAAACTAGAAAATATAATGAGGAAAAAACCTTTAGGAAGAAAAGTCACAAAGTAATTTGAATTCAATCCCCACTTCTACTTGATCCAATCTTGAATCTCCAAAAACCCTAGCCAAGATCTATGGAAATTACATATTAACCCTCTACTTTTAAGAACCATTATATCATGCTCAATCATCTCATCCCCGATAGTCACTTCTGGTGTGACATTTGTTACCTGGATCAAACTTGCCATGTATTTTCTCTTTCTCTTATCTCCAACTTGGGCCTCCATACTTCTTGCAAGGACATCTTGATTTTTAGCTAGGGTGTCCTAAATTCCCATTAGAGATTTAAAATATGCCTTCCTTCCATACTATCTAATGGGGCTTGCTCCTAGATTGCACTCACTCCCAGCTGGCACTGCCTCTTGGCTCGCAATCACTCCCAACTTGTGCTCCCTCCTACCTTGCACTCATTATTAGCTTGCATTCCCTCCCACATTTCACTAACTCTTGTATTTTATTTCTCCTAGCATTCCTTCAATTTGATAGGTTTTTGGAAATAATGTTTGATGCATTCATGGTTAGGGTTTGAAGTATTTATGCACTCTAGATAAACTCATTGCTCTTCCACCATGACTGAATATCTATGGCTTTCATCTCACTTGCACTCCATCCTACCTCACACTTTATCCTACCTTGCACTCACTCTCGGTTCACACTCATTTTTTTCTCTTCTTTCTCTCAACCGTTCTTTGCTTCTATGATTTTTCTAATAATGTGATTTAGAATTGTTGAGCATGTTACACTCTCTTATTTTAGTCATGCTTTGATATCACATATAACAACTCATTTTAAATGTTTCCAAAATAGCTATGATTTTTTAATTTCATAATACCACTTTAATTAAGTTTCGACATTATTGCTTAATACATTCTAAAAAGCTAGTATGCATTTTACTTACTAAAACCTTAGTACCAAATACTTGCATCCTTTATATTATTAAAAGTACATTTGTTATAACTCCCATTTATGTCTTACAAAAGACTTATGAGTTTCATCTCCTAACTCCCTTCAATGTCCTTCACAAGATCTAAGAGTCAAGTGATTATCTTCCATTGATGTGATATACAAGACTAGTGATAATAATATAACTCTAACTAATTGTGAGTTTCACCTCTTAACTTTCTTTGGTGTCTTGTATGAGACATAAGAGTTATATTATTATCTCCCTTCAATGTCTTATATAAGATGAGTAAGAATAATATTTTAAATCCTATTAATGTCTTATTCAAGACCAATAGTTTTAATAACATAACTCCCTTCAATATTTTGTTCAAGATCAATGAGTTTGGTTTATTCAAATTTACTTTTATGTTGATATAATACTAGTAATTTTAATATCTTTTTTTTTGGTAGATAAGATACTATAGCATTAATACTAGGTTTTACAGGTTGACCCAAAACCTTTTACAAAAATCAGCCTAGGGCTGTTGATGAACATATCCTTACTAAGGATCCTATATATGTAAAATCTACATGCCGCCAAAGCCATTACATCCAATAAGGCACATAGCCTGTTATCAAAAAGAAACTTCCCATACAACATTTTGGGTATACCCTGAGAAAACACACATGCATCATAATTACAAAAAGAAATAGACACGGATCCCTTCCTTGAGACAATGGAGAAACAAAAAGCTATAGACACACATAGCAGAGTACTAAAAAAAACTCCCACAAGCTCTGTATTGACAGTTACTCTTAATAATTATTTGGTAATTGCTTTCTTCTATATATGACATGCTTTGGTACCACATACTATCTTGGCCAATAAGCCTTGGAGAAGTGAACCTATTGGCTAGATTTATGGTGGTGGCTATCTAGTGGTCCACGTGGCTTTGGTTCGAAGTCTTATATTGTCATTTCTTTCCTTCATTGTGATTATCAACCAACCTCAAATTACTAAGATGACTAGGAGCCATGTTATCTAACATGTGACTATCCCCATTAGTCTTTGTGGTATTTCCAAGAAGCATCCATGAAGACTGATAGCTCGGATAATTTTTATTGTGAGTCCAATTCAAAAAAGAGACAGGGATACAGTGCCTTCCTTGTTGGTAAATTTGACTATCATTCTTGGCATTCTTGTTGAATAAGCTCCTCTACTTCACTCAGGACACCGTGTTCCCATTTGAAAAGTTCGTCACCATCGACACCCAAATTGGCCAACTTATCAACAATTTTGTTAGCTTCCTAAAAGACATGTTGGGCTTTTCTATCCTGTCTTCCCTGGAAAAGGATCCTAGCCTCTTCAACAATTGTTTTAATCCTCCAAGGAGGTGTTTTCCAATTATTGAGGATATTTATAACATGCATAGAGTCTCCTTCTATGATAAAATTTCCTTATAAGTCTTGAGTCATTTGAATGCCTCTCCACATAGCTCTAGCTTTAGCTTCGTTGTTTGTCCTTGTTCCTAAATATTCAAAAAATGCAAGCATCATATTCCCATTATAATATCGTACAATACCACCAGTGCCTGCTCTTCCAGGATTGTCCTTAGCTGCTCCATCAAAATTAAGCTTAAACCAACCCGTAGGAGGTGGAGACCACTTAACATTGGCTCTGGGGTTGACTACCCTAGGCACAGACTCATCTAACAAGGTTAATCTTAAATATTAAGCAATCGTGGTCTCTTGCAGATGAGGTTTACAACTATCAAAAGGGATAAGGTTCACATTCTCATTGGCAAAGGATAGGATCCTGACAATGATAGTTTGATGATCATGGATAGACTCATTAAAGTCTATGGTTCCTTTCTAACCACACCTGCCAAAGATAGTGATTGAGACAAATTTTCCACATGTATCTAATTCTTTGGCTTGAAAAGGGGCAAGGCCACTGGATGAACAAATCAAGTACAATGGCTGGTTTAACCCATGAAATATTGAAGGCCTAAAAAACCCCACTTAGGATAGTCAAGGAAAAAGGGCACTCAAGGAAAATGTGATAAATGGTCTCCCAATTAGCCCTGCACAGATAACAACGATTAGTGATACAAATACCTTTACATATCATATTATCAATGGTTAGAATTCTTCCTTGGATAACCAACCATGAAAAGACTGCAATTTTTGGAATTAAATTTTTATCCAAACTAAGTAATTTTAATATCTTAACTCCCTTTAATGTCTTATTTAAGACCAATGAGTTTGGGTTCAACTCTATTCTATGTTTGATACAATACTATGAAGTTTATTCAAGTATTTTCCTATGTACAATAGTTTTGGAGCTCTTATATAGCTAGGTGAAATTTGATCTAGAGTAGGATTCATTTAAGTTTCATAGTATATTTAATTAAGGGAAGAGTCAATACCCCATTTGTACCTTTTATTAGATAATGAATTTGTAAGAATACTGTTGCATTGCAAAACAAAAGAAATTTCTCTATGACACAATATTAATCCATGCACTACATTATGTTCATAAGAGAATTCATAAATACTTCAATCAAATTTAGAATGCATCAAAACTTGAATTTATAACTTTCCTCACAAGTTTTCTTTATCATTATGGTCCCTTTTAATATTAGGATAAACTTTATTTGCATTATAGGTTAGTTTTACATTTTGAACAGAGAATGAAACACCATACTAAGGTGTCAAGTGCATCAATAAATCTAGAATAGGTAAATCACCCCTATTACCAAGTATGTGCATGAGAATATAAATAAGAAAAAACTATAAACTAACTTTCTAAGATGTCCAAGAACTATAATCAAAATTTCAATATATTGACAAGCTAATTATTGTAGAGTACATTACCAAAGCTAATATGTGAATGAGATAGAAAATACACTACTAAAGTCATCAAATATGCTATCAAGATACTCATAAGTAGAGTACACTTATAATATTATCAAATATGCCAACATGATACTCATGAGTGCATTACACTATTAGAATTATCAACATGGCAAAAATATACTCATGAACAAAGTACACTGTGAGAATTATCAATGTGTCAACAAAATACTCATGAACGAGTACACTACTAGGATAAATATGCCACCAAGACACTCATGAATGAAATATACTATTAGAATTATCAGTATGCCAATAAGATACTTATGAACAAGATGAACTACAAGGATTATCAAATATGCTAACAATATACTCATGAACGAATTACTTTATACATATTTTTATTTCATAAAATACATATCCAACATATAAAAATTTTAATACTTACACTTTCAAGACATCAACTATAATTAACTTTCAATTTCACAAAGTCTGTCAATGTGTCCACTTCTTTCTTGGAATAATTTTGATTCATCATTCATTTTATATTAACAAAGATTGCATGTCAATAATTTCACATCATGTCAAGTATATTAATAGTGCACATGGTGTATTCCAACATATTTTAGTACAGTATAATCAATACTCATGGAGCTATCGATCCTTCTAATGCTAAACAAAGTGACACATCAAAATATAGAATCTCCACTCAAGGTGCATCAATGACACCAATGGCAAAATAATAATCTTATAACATCCCTCTTATTATAGGATAATCAAAATTATTCACTTTATATAGACTAACAAGTCAGTGTTGGACTATATTATATTATTTTGTACATGCTAATGTACCCCCATGGTACCTTCATAGTACATCTTGTAAATATTAGATTAGGTTTGAGTCTTAGTTTAGAGTGTGAGTAATATTTTATGTAATGTAATAATGTGCAAGAAATGCACAAGTATCATATGAATCTATGTGCACAAGTGTCTTATATGTAAGTGTATACAAGTGTCCTTAGATTAGAGTATGCTAAGTGAAGAGTCATGTCTAAGTGTGCATAAAAGATAGAGTCATGTGTATGCAATTGTCAAGTAGAGAAGCCAAGAGTCACAAGACTTGGTATATGGAAATGAATAGTCAAAGTATACAAAGAGTTATTCTACTATGGCTATTGTTAGCTTTTGAAGCTTCAATACTTAATATAAATCACCACAGAAAAATAATCATAGGATCTAATATAATGAAGTTGCAATATAATGAATCAAATAATAACTCAAAATGTAATATCAAATATAATATCTCATTAAAATACTCACATAAACATGCTCACAATATTGCACATGAAAATACTAAAAATGCTATTGAATAAAGGTCTACTAATGCAAGCATAAAGCTTTGCACATTCGATTCATTCACTATTACAATGCTTAGTCACAAATATATAATTGTATGTGACTCTTCATATGTTGCACTCTTGAACTTCACTCTTCTTAACAACTCTTCACTTTCCTATTCTAAGGACACGTGCACACTTACATATTAGACACTTGTGCACATTTACACTCATAACACATTTTACATATACTTACATGAAACTTGGGCATTTTGTGCACATTATTAAATTAGATAAATATTTGCTCACTAATATAGGACACAACCCTAATCTAATATTTACAATAATGTACCAAGATGGTACATTGTCATGTACCAAATAATGTAATATTCTCTAACACCTCCCTATATTACATTATTTGGTTATTGAAGACTTTAGTCTTCAATATGATCTTTGTCTTGATCCTGGAGCCTATGCTATCCTCTCTTGCATTCTTCATTTTGTTGCTTTTTGTATTATGATCAAGTGAATTATTAGTATATTTAAAAAATCATCTTCATAAATTACTAATTTTGTTGAAAGAGCTTTGACTTCATTTTCTTCAATAGTTTCTTCTAGTTCTTGAATTTCTTGAGCTAGATGACCCTTTTGATTTCCTTCTCTATATTGTAGTTGAGGTTGATTATATTGATATTGAGAAGGATACTGATATTGAAATTGTTGTTGATGTGGATGATACTAAGTTTGATATTGCCTTGGTTGTATTGGCCTATTTGTTTGACCACTTTGATTTATTTAATTTCCTTGAGATTGATTCCTTGGATTATATCTACATAAATTTGTATTATGATTCCTCTTCTTACAAATCTGACAAAATCTATTATTCCTTTTAAACCTATCTCTTGAGGTTGAAGCAACATTTCCTTGTGAGTTATCTTTTGATACTAAGGCATTGTTAGTCATTTCATCTTTATTTAAATTCTCCACTTCATATTCTTGTAGAATATTGACTAACTTGTCAAATGAAGTATCTTTGCTTAGAATTTGCAAAGATGTAACTAGATGCTTATAGTTTTCTGGAAGAGCTCTCAAGATCACTTGAACAAGAAATTTGTCCTCTACCTTTTCTCCTAAGGTTAATAGTTTTGCTTTTATGTCTTCCACTCTTCTTAAAAATAATTCAATGCTTTCACCACTATTAACTTTTAAAGAATGCAACTGAGTTTGAAGATTCAAAATAGTAGCCTTGTTCTTTCCTTCAAATATCTTGGCTAAAGTATTCCAAGCTTCTATAGAGGTTATTGTTGTGCCTATGTAAGGTTGTATTTCATATGTAATTGCAAATATTATTATCATGAGAGATTTTGCTTATCCTTCTTCATATTTTTAAATTTCTCTATCATCTTCAATAGGCTTAGTTTTTGTTCCAGTAATAATGTATCAAAGTTTTTATACTATCAAGATTGATATCACTTTGTTTTTCCACAAAGTGTAAACTCCGAAAGAAAGAATTTGTTGGTTGACATAGTGGCACTCATATAACCTTTGAAGTTGACTACCTTATATCTCCCTAGGTTTTGAATAATAATTTTACAAGTTTCTAATTTTTTTAAAAACCTATGATGTTGAATTCCTTGTCTCCCTAATTTATTAGAAACTAGAAAAGTAAGAATGTTTGCAAATTTAAAAATCCTAATTTGAAGTAGACTTCCTTATCTCTCCAAAAATAAATAATTTGCAATTAAGATATTAAAATTAAACCTTTTAAAATTTTTAAATAATTTTGAAAAAACTTAAATATATATACTCTACTTCTACTTATCACTCCAAAAACTTAAAGAAGCAATTAAGATATCTTCTACTTATTACTTCAGAACTTAAAGAAGCAACTAAGGTGTTAATACTCTATTAATATCCTTATCTCTCCTCCTAAACTCATTAAACCTTAGAAAAATAAAAAAATTAAACTTATAAAACCTTATCTCTCCTTTAACCTTAGAAATAATCAAATTCTAATTAAAACCCTAATACCTTATTGCTTGGAGTTCGATTATTCCACTATCTATTGTACTATCCATCGTCTTTATGGCTTGGGTGTTTCATTATATTTCTACCTATCTAAAAATATGTGAAGCATAACATGCAAGTGCCTTATTTGAGCACTTTGGACAACATTACAACCTAACTTCCCCGAACATTTTAATTCCTCCAATTTATGCTTGAATTTCTACCTAACTTATATGTTAAAAAATGATGTGCTTCTCCTTGAAATTTTACTTTCTATAATAGGGCACCACTGGGCTGCTTTGAACTGGCACTTTTATATCTTTGAATTCTAGGCACTTCAAATTCCTTTTGCGTTACGATTGCTATCCAAACCTTTGCTCGAACTTTTAAACTTTGCCTTCTCTGCATCACTATCTCTTTGCTTCTCACTTACCTTGATCTTAAAAATCATTTTAGTTTGTGTTGCTTCATTCCTCACTTGAATTAATATTCAACATCACTTTAGATGGTTTCTATCTTGTGTCATGGTGCTTCATATTTTCTACCCTACATCGCTTCAACTCTTCACACTTAGTTCTTAGCTCCTGTGTTGCTTAGTTCTTGGTTCTACACTTGAATCTTGGCTATGAAGCTTACTTGAACGAGTGTTCCCTTATATTCTACCTTTACTTGTCTTCTCTAATGGTATTTTAACATATTATTCTTGTTGTGTCTTGGTGTAGGTTCAGGTGGTTGTCGAGAATGCATCGACTTCCAACTTGCACTTATTTCACTATAACTTATTGATGTTCAAAACCTGAAACTATGACCATTATAACATCCTTTACATATTGTAATATCCCTTGTTATGGATACAACCTTATTTTACTTTATTTTGTAGGTGTATACTTTATTGAATGTCGAGTTTCCTTTACTATTCTCTACCTTGCTTATCTTTCCTATGTTCACGGTCAGAGACTTCTTAAACTCATTGGACGTATTCCTTTCTATACCTTATATGGATTCAATTTAACTAGTGCTCTATGGCTTCCATTGAATCCATATTTAACTTTTATATTCTATAGTCTTGAACTTGCTACCCTTTATCCATTACTCTGTCCAATCATTTAGATATCTTGCGAGCCTCTATTCATACGTTGTCCTCTTCTAATATTTCTTACTACCTTGCACTATGTCTTCAACATTGTCCTTATTTTAAATAAATTTCTCTTGTCGAGTATTCCTTTATCATAAGCCTTTTATTTTTATTAAATAACTTGTAATACTTGCTCTTCTAATAAGATATTCTATCAATCCTTCACAATATACCTCTTTCTTCTAGATTCTATTCTCCTTATAGCTCGCTTGCACTTTGATTTCTCCCCCTGTGCTCAATTTAATTTTGAGCATTAATATTTCTAAGTAAGTTTTGTTGTTGTCTAAACCCTTTCACTTGACTTGTTGCCTTTTCTTGTATGATAACTTAAATTCTTCTTACTATCTTTAACTTTTCAATTATGGACTTTAACTTGATCAATTCTATCTACAAATCTTGTTGCCCTTATTGTCCCTACGTGGTTGTCTTTATCTCTGTCTTATTAGATGAATTATTTCTTGTATATTGTCCTTCTATCTCAATTTAAATTGGCTACCTTCAAGTATTCTCACTGTCTTGAGGTCTTTTTCTTATCTTTAAGTCTTCTTGTTATCTTAAAGTCTACTTGCTACCTTCAAGTCTTCTTTCTACCTTTAGTTTTTCCTACTTGCTTTAAATCTCTATAGAGAAATCTAGATTAATGGCCTCTTTTCTTACTAAGTGTAGACACCAAAACAACACCAATCCGATTATGTGACTACAAGCACTGATCGCATTAACACACACAGCCCCAGGGCAGCCCTCGGAGGTTAAACAGTGGTTCTAACCACTCACACAACAGTTTTGCAAGTCAAAAACCAATTTGGCACCTTTTAGACACCTTATTGCTTATTCGTCCCACCCAGGGACGAGTGAGAATTTTACTCGTCTTACCCAGGGACGAGTGCTGACTGATACTCGTCTCACCCAGGGACGATTACCAGCGCTCGCTTCGAGGTGGGATGATTGTCGAGTTTGACTGGCAAAAAGTCAAATCTCGGCATATAACAACTCAGAACTGCCACTTAGCTTTCCCTGCATGACATAGGAGTGTGAGTGAGTTCTTTTAACAACACACATCTGCCAATTGACTTTCCCTTTACTGCATGGGAAGGAGAGTAAGCCTTTTAAGACAACTCAGATTTGCCACTTAGCTATCTCTTTATTGCATGGGAGTGCAAGTGAGCTTTTCTAAAACATGCAAAGACATGCACAAAGGCAGTTAAGAAGCCCTTGATCAAGAAGAAGTCTTCTCTTCACAAACAAAAGCATTCATGCAAAGAAACACTTTTGCATGTTAATTCAAAGAGACCCATTGGGTCTATAAAACGGTGAGTTTTCTCACCCAAAAGAGGGACAGAGAAGGAGCCATGGTTTGGCTAGTCCACAGGGGGTTGGACCTCCAAACTGTTTTTGTCAGACTTTGTCAATTTTGTACTGCCGATACTGTTCATGCCCATTGTAATAGGGACGGGTCCCTTTAACCCAATCAATAAATAAAATATTTTACCTATAAAAAAAAAATTCAAATAACAGAAGAGAAAGAAAGACATGATAAGTTATCAAACATAATCATCAAAGGGTTAAAATATTATGGGGATAGGGAAGACACAAACTGTTTAACCAGGAACTTCTTGTCATATCGATTACAATGAAAAGGTTAGATCAAACAAGCAGGAAGAATTTACAAGCTGAGAGGAGGCAAAGATAGACATATTCAGGTCACATTGATGAGCTATGAGGATAAAACAAGGTTACTAAGAAACAGAGGCGTGTTGAGAGGATTACAATTCTATTTAGATGACGACCTACGCTTTCTACAACAAGAATAAATAAATAAGGAATGAAAAAGGTGAGGCCGACAAGGAATGAATAAAGATGGGTATATTTAAGAAATGAAAAGGCGTACATTACATTTAAACAAATTCAAAACAAATAGGGAGTATGGCTCACCCGAGAACATCTTACGATGGTAAGTTGGAACTAGATAGGTTACCCTTGGAGAAGAGGACCTGGGTTAGGGCCAATTTCTAGAGATAGAGATATTATCATCCTGACATAAACATATGAGCACGATGGTTGTAGGACTCCAAACTTTGTGGGATACAAGAAAATAGCAATATAGAATAAAGTAATAGAAAATGGTAAGGGGCAGAAGGGTATTATGATTTTAATAAAAGAGGAGTGGGATAGAGTCATTAAAATTAAAAAACAAGATGAAAACAAATAGTACATTTGGATAAATATCCTAGAAAAGAAGTCAGTTATTAGCATAGCAACATATTATTTTTCTCCCAAGAATTCTAACTTTATTCTTTCACTATCATTTATTTTGAAGGATTTGGTTCGAAAATCGGATTTGGATGGCTAACAAGTTTATAAAACGGCTCACAAGTAAATCTCAATGCAACCATATTAAGTTGATTTAAAAATTTTAAAGGTAATATAATAAAAAGAATAACGATTAATATAAGGTGTTACAGGCAACAAAGGTCTTATAATCTTACAATCAAAATTAGACGAATACACATTATCCACATTAACATTGTATAAAGTCTCTATGCAATAATTGATTTTAGTAATTACTCGGTTTACACAACGAGAAGAAAAAATATATATCTCAGAACAATATACCTTTCCAAGTTTAACTACTATTGAAGTTTTTCTACTTTCAATGCATATTGATTTTATACAATTATTGTTGTCGTAAGGAGAATAATTGCATACCAGTTTCAACCATCCAAGACATCTTAGAATGACACAAATACATTCAACCTACCAAAGTTTTGATTTATTATTTTTTGATATAATCGGATATGTAAAACACATTCCTCTGCTCTCAAAAATAATTAATTGAACAAGGAGAATACAGTGCAGTTTTTCTACATATTAACACTTTATAAGAAAAATACAAACACAATCAACAAATACTACTCTGGAAGACTTAACCAATAAGTTCTCTAGAATATATATGGTAAAAATCAGCCACAACGACCCCCACATCATGATAAGTCTTAAAAATTGAATGTCCCAAAGGTCTGACGAAATTCTTAAATAACAAATTTTAACAAATATAATTCTCAAAATTTGGCGGCTTAACAAAATAGACTCTTTTTCAATCCAAGCTAACATTTTTATTCCCAACGACAGTTCTTGATAAGACAAAAGGATTTACTGAACCAACCTAGGCTAAATTATGCAATGGATCTAGTAGTCAAAGTCAAACTAGAATTGAGTAATGAATTATCTTTCGCCAGCAATGCTTGCTTGTCAGCCAGCTTGCTTGATGTTGTCGACAAAAAGATAAGGGTAGTAGAATTTTGGGTCAAAGTGGCTCCAAAATAAATATGGATGCTACTATATGCCTAAAACAAGTTGTTTTCCAATGCAAGCAAATAGAAATGTATATATCGAAACAATACAAGTTGATGTTTTTCATTACAAGCAAGCAAAGATACAAATAACAAAAACAATTTTACATACATTCACTATGGCAGAATCATTCTACGGTGTTATATTTTGAAATTTGATTTCTAGTTTAACCCAAATTTATCCCTCAACCAATCATACTTTTTTTTCTAATACGGATCCAACTATTTATTGCAAAGTAATTATAACCAAATAGTTTATTTATTCCAACACCCAACACACAATTATTACTCATTTCTCATATTTTAAGAAGGCCATAGAATCCATTTCCACATAATGTATTCCAAAAACAGTAACAAAGGAAACACAATCACTCTCACAATTCATATATTACAACAAATTTGATCTTTAAACCTCAAGAAACCTTTGACGTTCCAAGCTCTTCTCGTAGTACGTCCCGACTAGTATCTCCACAACTTATAACACAACATGTCATTCATTCCATTTACAACCCATATATAAAGGATTTAAAATTACAGATGGTTAGACACGGGTTTTCCCATGCAAATTTCTTTCTTAATATTTTACCACGTGGAGATTGTAATTTTTTTTTCTCGATTAAAAAGAGCCATGAGTCAAGTAATCTTTTATATGCAAAACTCAATTATCTGATTTTATTATTTTTATTATTATTTTTAATTAATATATATTATATATTTATATTTTAATAATCAATAAATTATCAAAACATAAACCACTTAATAAATTAATCTAACATTCCTTTGATTTTTAAAATATTCTTTTCTTTCCTTTTGAAGCACACAACCAGCATCAAAGTCATTCAACTTAATATTAAAATGCAGCTATATGGATGCAACTATATGAAATGCAACTTGTGAGCTTCCATTTACTCACGAGCCATGGTGCTTTTCACACCTCCATCATATCACTCCTTACCTAATGCAATCAACCCTTATCTTTCCACCCAAAGGAAGGTACTAGGTACACTTGATCTGCTTGCTTAAAGGTGGACACTTTCTCCTGCATCCACAAATATATTAACAGTATCTTGTTCTAAAAACAAATATAAGTATGAGTTATTATTTAAATAGTATTGGGTCTAATGGTGTTGTTACAGGTACGATCAACCTAAACCATACCTATAGGTATGGTTCCCACTTGGAACTAGTTTTAGCCACCTACATGTATGGTTCCCACTTGGAACTAGTTTCAGCCACTTGCAGACCAAAGAACTAGAAACATAGGTGGGTAAAGTTTTAGTTTTTATGTATTTTTAGCTTAGTTTAGCTATGTTTTAATGTTATAGTTTAAATTTTTTTGTTTGCACTCTTTCATTAATCTATGTCTAATCAAGATAGACCCATAGGTGTTATTAACAACTTGTTTTGGTTGTGTTCAAGTCTTGGAAACTCATTTAACCAACGGTGGTAGGCATAAACTTAATCCCCCTTTGAGGTGGCTAAAGAAGATAAAGAGTGTCATAATCAAATTTTAAAAAGGGTTTCCTTATTAGAAGACCCTCATTTTTAGCCCAAGGGGTATGTGTAAAGGATTCAATTTGTAACATCTTTTATATCAATGAAATGGTATATTTTTATTTGACTATAGAAGGAATGTTAGAAGGAATAGGTAAGCTAAAGAATAGATTGGAAGCAATCACATTCGAAGCATTAGGCACACTAGAAAAGACATCCACATGTCAAACTTGTGGATGACTTATATGTTGAGAGACAGTAGGGTTTAGCCCAGTGTTCCATGGGGACGCATCCCCCCGTCCCCCACATCCCCTAGCATAGGGGGACGACATTGGGGACGTTTCTCCCTGTCCCCCTTTTGGGGGACGGTTGGGAAACGTCCCCAAGAATGCCTGAGGCCTACGGCCTCCCATCCCTGGGACATCCCCTATTTTGGGGCGTCCCCAGGGACGGCCAGCCATCCCTAGGGATGGTTGGGCCCCTTTGGGGACACTCAGGCCGTCCTCGAGGACACCTAGCCGTCCCCCATGGTTGAGCGTCCTCAGCCAAAATAAAAACTAAAAATAAAAATAAAAATGAAAATTTAATCTGTTCTTTAGTACATTGTAAGATATTTGTGTTCTTCAATCTGTTCTTTAGTACATTGTTGAAAATGATGACTTTCCACAAATGAAGATTAAAGCAAAAGTTACAATATTCTAAATCAAGTCCTCAGCCAATCTGTTCTATGAAGATTAAAGCAAAAGTTACAGTATTCTAAAATTACAAGTGAGGGATAAAGATTGTTGATAAAATTAGCGGAGATCACTGAATAACATAAAGAGTAACAAAGAGAGACCCTACTCATACTAGTGAAAATTACTTAGAAAGAAAGAAAGTTTCTTAATGTCCGCAGATGATCAAAGCATGTATTTGTACTCAAATACTACATTGTGTAACAATAGTCTGGAGAGAGCTGGAAATAGTGTTCCAAAGAAAAACCAAGAATACAAAATTAATAAGCATAAATTTACAAAATCCCTTTAAACAAGGTTAATCAAAATCTTTTGAGAAGAAAGCTAACAAGGAAAAAAATAGTTAAATTGTAGGATGTTAAAAAGTGAAACAAGCAAGTTTTACAAGACTCTGAATAGCGTGCATCTTGCCTGCATTTTTGAAAATATTTTTAGATCATGGCTTTGCATGTCTTAATTCAGAAAATCATGTAAGGTAAAAACATGATGAAGTTGTTGGTTAGTAAAAGTGGCATGATAACTCTTACTGGAATGGCACTTTGTTTGGTGGGGAAAAGACCCTGGTTCAAAATGCTTTTATTGTTGATTTATCTAATGTTCAAGAATGAATATTTTGTAAAATATATAGCATCCAATTAGATTCATGTTCATTATTTTGCTTTTATGTGTGTTCCTTTGTTGCTATAAATATTTGCTGCAAAGTGGCCTAAATTGTTTACTTTGCATACACTTCCATTGAGAAAATACATATGAGGAATGCTTGGCATCAACTTGTCTTATTCTTACAAAGAGACAAATCCCATTGACTTTAGGACATTGAATTCAATGAGAAAATTGTAACTTTTGCTTTAGGACATTGACTTCAATGACAAATCCGCTTATTTTATAACACTGTAATTTTATAATACTATAACTTTTGCTTTAATCTTCATATAATACTGTAACTTTTGATTTAATATGTTTTTTATGTTCTTTAGTACATTGTTGAAAATGATGACTTGTAAAAGCTGAATAATGTGGCATTCATAATAGCAACTAATTTGGTTAACTATTAGATATTGGTAGATTGCACTTGATATCCTTGGTTGAACCTTCAAGTTATATTTGTTGAAACAATTAAATGGTTGCACTTAGTAACTAATATCAATATGAATATCCTAATATCATTTTTGTTGTGTGTAGAATTCTCAACGTGTAAATTATTCTAAATTTAAAAAAAAAATTAATTCTCATGGTATTATGCCAGTCCTCCCCCCCAACCGTCCCCGAGTCGTCCCCTAAAATAGGCCTATCGTCTCCCCCCATCCCCCAAAACCCATCCCCTCATGCCCACGTCCTCCCGTCCCCCAGGCTCATGGAACCTTGGTTTATCCTAAATGGCTCTATGTTGGGAGGTAAAGATCCAAATTTTCTTGAGGAAGATGGGATACTTGATGGCCTCCATCCTATGGTTGTTGTGATGATTGAGTATCATTTATGAGCACTCATAGGTATGGATCTAGGGTGTAGAAAAATTTCTTAAAGGATTTCTTCCATAGTAGAAGTGAGCATCTTTTCTATCCTAAATATAGATTTCATGTTTTCTTTGTTTCTTCATATGTAAGCAACTAGATGATCCATAGAATTAAACACTACCTTTCCTTGTTCATTATGAATAGGAGAAAGGGTTCTAGAAGAAGTATTTTCTTCCTCTTCTTCCTCAAAGATTGGATTTTTGATCCTAAGTTGCTTCTCTAGAAATTCAAATGAAGTGCTAAGATTCTACACCATTTGTCGCACAATTTTTTGATTGATATAGGGGGGTTCAGACACAGTAAATGAAGGAGATAAATTTATTAAGTTTTGTTTTGAGAGTACTTATAGAAAATAAGATAAGATGTTTGATATCCTTATGTCACCTTGGAAAAGCATTCCTCCTTATGACTCTCGTTAATCCCTCATAATATACTAGCCAAGAGAGATAATCCTCGAGGTTCATACATCAGGTTACATAAGGGGTCATTAACCTTCCCCCAATAGGACTAACTATTTTATTATGTTCTTGTTATCTTAATTCAATTTGATTTATTCTAAGAAAACAATATTAGATTGTCTTGATTAAGTGTAGTAAATTTTATCTTGATTAAGGATAAGGTCCTAAGTCAAATATTTTGGATAGGGACTTGTGTGATGTGTTCATGTTGGGTTCACCAAATATGTGGGACTCCAAAAATTGCATGGGATACTCGCCTTGAATTCATTCCTTTTAGGGTCATCCACACTCGACTGGGAGAGCTCTACTGCTAACCATGATTGGGACTACATTTTTGTGCAATGTTTTATCTTTTGTGGGGGAGATTCAAGTTCACCAAGGGCTTATATATTTTCCTAATATTTTTTATTGTATTTTATTTAGTAAACACCTAGGTTATAGCCTATCCTAGGTACTAATGAATAATATGCTATTACAATGCAATATGAATACAAAAGAAAAATACAAATGCTATCCTATATGTGATTTAGCTTTTTGTTGGTTGTTACCTATGCTATGAAAATACACTTTTATTTATTACTTATAAGAAGTAAGGGTACAAGGGAGATTCAAACACAACTTATCCTAATGCAAACTGCATGCAATTTGAATTAAATGCCTAAGGAAATGAAAGTAATGCTATGATATAGCTCTTTTGATTTTCTCTTTTTATAGATGTTTTGCAAGATAAATTGAAAGATAAACAATTATAAAATCAATCAACCAACCTATGCTAATGATTGCAAATTGGAGGATTTTGGGTACTTATTTGTTTTAGTGTTTGGTGTGAATATGTCATTTGTACATGAATACGCCTCGTGATGAATATATCGCTTGGAAATCCTACACCTGGAAAATTTATTGAAACCCACAAAAGAAACAAAAAAATATGGATTATGATTTGGGGGCCTGTTAAATAGCAAGAAGTATCCAACTCCCTGATTGGAATAGTCAGGCTCCCTGTTTATACACAAAATTAAAATTAAGAAGCCTTTGGAAATCAATGTTGAAAATTCTATGGTGAATACACTGCCTAAAGACCCTGTAGTCAACAAATTTGTTAAGATAATAAAATTAGATTAACTATGGATAAGGAAGGAGATAGGGGTTGTCAAGACTGCTAAAATGATGCATAGAAATAGGATTGAATGAACAAGATGCTAGGATAATAAAGAGATTTAAGATTTTTTAGATAGATTGTGAATACATCGCCTATAGAATTCATAGGTGATAGTGAGTATGTTGTCTAGTTCGGTATAGGTGGTAGATTTTCTCAAAGAGGTAAAAGAAGAATAGTGAAAGATTGTTAAGGGTTGTAGATATAATTTACTACTATCTTGGGGATCCTACGAGCGATTCTCTATTCTATAAGCTTCCTAAGGTATCTATAAAACTTTAGGAGAACACTTTAACAATAAAATGATTAGATTGAATTACGGGAAATGTAGAAATGCATTAAAGGGTCATATCATAAAAACATAAATCAAAATCAAAATTAAATCACAATGAATTCATAAAAGTATTATTGAATTATGAATGCAGTATGCCCCCTTTCCTTCCTTCGAATATTATATTGTTTGACGCCTTCACGAGAACATTTTAGCAACATTTATTTACACAAACTTGGTGTTTGATTTTGGTAGAGTTTTAATGTGAGAATTTTTTATATAGAATGTCACCTTAAGGGGCCAATTTATAAAAATTATCCCTCTTGGGGGTTTCCTAAATGGGAGGGGTAAGGTGGCTGAATTGATTGGCTGCTAATTGGTGTTGACTGGTTGCTGATGGCATTAATAGGATTACCTGCAATCAGTTGCCCCCTTGATTGGGGCTTATTTGGATAGGTGGAGGAAGGTAGAAGAAAGTTAGCCACCTTCCTCCCTACCTATTGATTGCCTATGATGACAAAGGGGTAGGTAGAAGGGAATTTACCCCTAACTATATGTTTCCAGTGCAATTAAATTTTTCTTGTGTCAGAACAAATATGTTGCCTATATGAATATGTTGCCAACGTATTCGCTAACTCGACAATTTTACAAATTTGACTGTTAATGGTCAAATTTTCAAGGGAGCTGGAAACTTTGAACTAGTTTTGAATATGTCAGTTGAAAAGTGTATTTGCCCTGAGTTGGAGGATTTGTTGCTACTAGGTTTTGATTATAAGTTTTGAAGTTGAATCAATTGCTATGGTTAAATTGATCTTTTTGTGGATTTGCATCAAGGATTGGTATAAACGAGGTGATTTGATTTTAGGTATCTACAATATGATCAATCAACACATGAGAAATCAATAACAATAATGCATCCCACATGTATGAAATGGAATTTAAAAATGATAAAAGGATAAAAGGATAGTGCCACAATAGCTATGCATTCCATAATCTAGGAGGGTAGTGTTACTAATGAAAGCAAAAAAGTATTTCATAATCTTATTATATCCAAATAAGCAAGAGCAATCACAATATGGGATTCACAATGTGTATCCATGATTCTCTTAAGCCAAAAAATATTTATAATGAATCCCATGGCTCATATAGAAGAATTCCCCCTTGAATTACCTTGGGTGCGAAATTTCTACTTTTAGTAAAGTTAAATATTTAGGGGTATCTTTAGAAAAATGATACACCTCTAAATATTACATATCATTAAATTCATTCATAAATGGATTAGAAGCCTTTCGAAATTATTAGTAGTGCCACTACATGCCAAAATATCGTTTTCCAAAAATATTTATTAAGATCCATGCAAAGTTACCTTGCTTATATTTATGATTGATTCACTTTTGGAATGGAGTGAATCACTCATGCCTTGGTAAATGCTTCACTCCTAATAATCTCAGTACACTTTCCTTGATAAGTGCTTCACTCCTATTGATCCAATCACACATTAGAACCTAATTCTATAAAATTGGCTTCTATAACATTTTGATTGGACAATTTCATAATTTTACAAGGTTTCAAAATGTTGTGGACCCCGAGGTAGTAGCTAAATTACTATAGTAATATAGAAGGGCCTTCAACCCATATAACCAATTGAAAAAATATCAATCCTCAATGCATAATAAACAAACAAAAATAAATAACCATAATAATAAATCTAAGTTAATACAATGTAATAATCTAATTTTATGCTTGTAAATCATAAAAAATCATGTTTGAAAAACTTAGTAATATTTATTAATTAGTTAAATTATATATGTATATATTAAAATAAACATAGAAATAATCAAATAGCATGATCTCAATTGGTTAAATTACTCAAATTTTAAGGAGGAGATCGAGGATCAAATCTTGTCAAACGATACATGCATAATTGTCAAGTTGTTTTAATATCACTATATGGTTGTGATATAATATGTGTGGACTCATTTCAAACCCATACAACCAACTAAAATAGATATGAACATAGAAATAAAAAAAAAATCTCAATATCAATAATCATATATTAATAAACAAGAAACAAATTTTAATCTAGTATTATAAATTAGAAAGCAAGCAAGTGTTGCGAGTGAGTAGGAAGTTAGAGCAAGAAACAAGAGAAATGAGCTAGCATCATCGTTTATTATTCTATATTTATGGACAAGTTCCAAAAATAAAGGATTATTACAAGAAAAAACTAGATTGCATGAGAGGAAAATTATTTTTGAAAGTCATAACTTGAAGTAAGGATGCCCAAGCTAGAAGTATGGATGCCCTAGTTAGGGACAACAAGAAAGTTAAATTTATGGCAACCCCTATCCAGGTAGTAGATATACCAAAAGTGATTATCAAGGATTACATAATCAAGCATGACATAATGATTCTTAAAAGTAGAGGTTCATTATATAATTTCCATGGATGCTAGCCATGTCTTTTGGAAATTCCAATTTGGACCAAGTGGAAAAGAGAATTGAGTTTAAATCATTCCATGACTTTTCTTTCAAAAGAAATTGTTCCTCATATTCACTAAGTCAACTATTCTTTTGGATGTTGATTCCAGAATAGATGATTAGAGCAAAACTTGATACTAGAGGACAAGGATGAAATAGAAGAAGCAACTAAGCTAGAATAGAAAACATACAATTTTTGTCTTAGATAAAGTTAAGCTTGTAGGGTTTGGAGAAACATTATGGGATCCCTTTTTTGAAGAAGTATCCCTGTTTGGGAATAAAATTATAGAAGTAGATCCTATGTAACAAATAAATAAGGATTCATCTATGACTCTTGAGATTGTTTAAATGGTTCTAGATAAGTGGGATACATTGAGTAATAGAGAAGCTATGATTCTAAAAATATGGTGTTTTCTTACAAACTTGGAAAGTACAACTAGGGTAAAAAATTTACTGCCTTTGAAGGATGTCATTGAATTGGTCAAGCGACAACAACAAAAGTGTTGGAGATATTACATTATTTGGTCATGTAATAGTTTAAGGTGTAAATATTAGATTAGGGAGTGTGTTAAATGTTTGTCTAATGTATGTGTCAAGGTGTGAGGAGTGTCCATGTGTCAATGTAATAAAGTGTGCAAGGTGTGCAAGTGTGAGAGTGTAAGGTGTCAAGTAGGCAAGTGAAGAGTTATGTAGGAGTTATGTTATTATGAGATACTTTGTCATTATGAGAGGAGAGAGAAGATCATAAAACATGCATGTGAATAAAATGTGCAAGGTTTGCAAGTGTGAAAGTGTAAGGTGTCAAGTAGGAAAGTGAAGAGTTATGTAGGAGTTATGTTATTATGAGATACTTTGTCATTATGAGAGGAGAGAGAAGATCATAAAATATGCATGTGAATAAAATGTGCAAGGTTTGCAAGTGTGAGAGTGTAAGGTGTCAAGTAGGCAAGTGAAGAGTTATGTAGGAGTTATGTTATTATGAGATACTTTGTCATTATGAGAGGAGAGAAGATCAAGAGACATGCATGTGGAGAGTCACATGCAATTATATATTGGTGACAAAGCATTGTAATAAGCATAGAATATGCATAGCTTCATGCATGCATTAGTAGATACTTTATCAATAGCCCTCAAAGGCTAGGTGAATTGGTAAGTGTTGGCCAGGCACTTGCCAAGAAAACACCCAAATTCAAACCTTTTGGGCAGCCTGTTTGCAAAGGTAGTAGTGTGATCTAAATACTCTGAGTGCGCATGAGACCGACAATGATAATACGAATCCCGAGTGTTCGTTCCGTTCTCGTCGAATCAGTTACTAAAAATAGTGTGGTTGTTACCAACTCTCCTATATAACAAAAAAAAATTGTGAACATTATTGTAGAATTTATTGTATAGTCTTGAATATGGGACTTATGAGATAATTTGGGAGAATTATCAGACTTGCACTCTGGCCATTTGAAGTTTGAAGGAAAAGCCTAAGGTCGCCCAAGTTGCAGTGAGAAGGATAAGTGGACGTATGTTGTCGCACCTGGCGTTGGAGTCATCTATTGAAGCAGACGTGAGAGATAGAAGATTAAAGTGAAGGGAACATGAGATATTGGAGGTTTAAGTAGATTGCTAGAGACGTTTGAAGACTACTACGAAGGACAGGTTGATGAAGACTGCACCTTGAGATTACTAGAGCTAAAACAAAGTGAAGAGAAAATGGAAATTTGTGAGAACATTGTATTGATTTTAGAGTAGATTCGGACAATTTCCAAAGACCTTTGGTGCAGTAGAAGAGGTGTTTCCTAATGCATTTCGAGTCGTGAAATGATAAACAACATTTTTAAAGGCGATAACATTAATTGAGCGCACATATTGGACTTATATTTCAGGAGATATAAATGAAAGAAAGAATCGCATGCAATTAAACTATGAGAGGGAAGAAAGTACAGTCTGTTAAATTGATGAGTTTGTTTTTAGAAAATATTAACATGGTGACATTTATGAATGAAACGGCTGGTTGATTGGAAATTTGCATTGAAATTTTTGAAGCTGGACGCGTTTTTGATGTGTGACATTATTTCTGGAAAAACTTTTATTATATTTTAAAAACTAAGTTAATTGTCGGAGTCATACTATAGACTGGAAAGGAGTATTTAAGCAGGAAAAATACATTTTAATATGCACGCCTTAGATGAGGAAAAATCACAGAAATATTTAGAATATTGAGAAAGTTTAATTTGTTTTGGAAGTGTGATTAAAATTTTTTTTTTTTTTTTTGGATATATGTTTAGTTGATTAAAGCATGGGGTATCACTTCTCTACCGATGGAAGTTGTAAGGAATTGTAAAGCTTTTGACATAAAGATAAAATCTATGAATTTTTATGAATTTTTTTGAATTGGTTATAGAGTTAAGTTGTATTGTTTTCAATCATAGAATCAAATTATAGTGTTATCACTATAACCTTTATCTCGGGTTGATAAGGCCCTTATCAAGCTGGCTCACACTCAGGAGACTCATGTCAGACTACTACCTTTGCCCTAAATTAAACATACCCCTGAAATTTGAAAAATGGTTTAAAATACATGGTAGAACTGGGAGATAAATAAATAGATAAATAAATATTAAAGAGAACTGAATTTCAATCATAAAATATACCATGGAAAGGAATTTAGAGTTAATTCTAAAGATTTATATGGTTGGTTTGTGTTTATGTATGGGAGGCGAAAAAATAGTAAGATTGGCATTAACATTGTGACGGTTATTATGGAATGCATTTTAGTTTTGTGTCCAAGATTCACGGTTTCCAATACACAGATCTGTTTAGCAATGTCAACACCAGTTATGCATGTGTCTTCTCTTGGAGAGATGGTGGAATTCTGAACTGGTTACGAGATGAGTTGGGCTCTCAGTCTGAATATATACTTTTTTTTTTGGAATTGCTGATAATCATGCCATAGGATGCATACAACCGTAAAATAATTGTCCGTCGTGAGAGACGTCGCCAGCTTCAAAAAGAGTATAATTATCAGTTAAGATGCATTGAAGGTTTTGCTAATGAAAAAACAAGAAATGGGTGACTCCTATGTTGAATTGATTGCAAGTGGTTCAATGGAATTGATGATGATCATTGGCGCAATTGAGGAGGCCAATACATAATTTAATGGTTTTAATGGTGAAAGTGATTAGCATTAAAGTTTATTTCTATAGTCAAGTTGAATGTTTTAATTTCTTTTTAGAAATAAAAGATTTTAACAATGTGAGTATGAGGTGTCAATTAGGAAGGTGAAGAGTTAGGTTATTATGAGATACTTTGTCATTATGAGAGGAAAGAGAATGTCAAGAGACATGAGGAAAGTCACGAGAGTCACGTGGAAATATATATGGGTGACAAAGCAGTGTAATAAGTGTCGAATATGCATAGTTTTGTGCATACATTAGTAGATATTTTATCAATAATATTTATGTTTATTATATACACATTATTGGAAATTTTATTATATGATCCTAGGATATTGGACATGTGAGATAATATGGGAGAATTTTCAACAAAAATGAACCATTATTTTTTATTGATGTTGTGTTTATGAGTTGCATGACGTCAGTTATCCAAACCTATAATCACCATCATGGAATGAGGTAAAAGGAAGATAGGCTATCATGATTATAGAAATGGCAATGCCCACCCATACTTCCCACCACTTCAAAAGTAAAAGGAGATATCAATTCCAAGATAGTTAACATCAAAAGGTAGATCATGAGGGAACAAAAAATTTTCAAATCATGACACCCACTTAGGGTTTTGATTATTTTGGTAAAGAAACATACTATGTCCCAGAATATCCCCATTAAGGCTCTAAATTGGGGAATCTCCCTTAGTAAAGTCCCTGCATATGCACCCTTAATACTATCTGATTTACTATGTTTACATAGGTGTTGAAATTCCTAAGTTGGAACATTAGCATTAGAAGGACAAGCAACTATTTTTCTAAGCTGACAAATGGGACCATATTTCACTCAAAGAGATAAGTGTCTGTTTCTATTAATTTCCTCTTTCAAAAAAATGAAATAAATAAAAAGAAAATCCCATCTCACTTGGGGAAAAAATATCTCAAGAGGTGCTCAGGTCGCCATTTATTTACATCCTTTTCCTCTAATATGGGTTAAAGATATTTCTAAGCTGAGTGGTTTCTTCCATAAAGCTAATAAGATGACATACCAACCAATGAATACAATGATAGCAAGGAAATTCCTAAGATTCAGACTATTTTGAGGTAAGTAGGAGATGTTTGTCTTCTAACCCCACAACCTAATGGATAGGGTAGAATCTAAGATAGACCTTATTGGTAGTATAGTCTTAGAAATGATTATAAACATAAGGGATGACCAAAATAGCTTAGTACACAAAATATTTGATGACTTAGAAAAATAAATAATAAGAGGATAAAATTAAATTATAGATAACCCTAAAGAGAAGAGCTCCAAAAAAAAAGTTTACAAATAAATAAGGAAAATTATGGCAAGAATGAAAGTCACTAATCTATAAGTATAAATTTTATTTATCATCTTTCCCACAACCATCTTCACTTCACTTTCACCCTATTTTCTTCTATTCCCCTTTCTATTTTCTTTTTCCCTTTTATTTCTTCTACTCTTGCTTCTTGAAATCTTATAATTCTTTTGTTGCACCTATTTCACCTTAAGTAAGTTCAACCCTAGTCTCAAGGTCACTAATAGTTTAACCCACTCAAAATATAGGGTCATCTTATATGTCATCTCCACTATAGTTTTCCCTATCATTATTCATATCATCATCAACTAACTTATTTCCCTACACCTATCCTTTGGTTCCCCACACCATAAGTGTCATTGTGTCACCCCATGTGTCATCCTTTAAATCCCTCTCATCATTTATTACCACTTGGTCCACATCATAACCCATGTTATTGTGTCAAACTGGTATTTTTATCTTCATTGGTCCACTTTATGCTATAGATACAATGATAATCCTCACTCTAATAGCATCAAAGCTATTGAATGTAATTCACACTATGAAGGAGCATTTCACCCTTGATGTCTATCTATCCTACCCTTAGTTGGTGAAAATGTATCCTTTGAGAGGAAAGGTAGGGAGCAAGTATTAGGCATTGTGTAAGAGAAAAATTTAGGTTGATCAAGACAACATCAATGCAAAGAGCTTTAAAATTTGCTATAAGGGATCTATTAGTCATCAAGGAAATTTCAATATAAAATATAAAGTTAAGATCTCCATGGTGGGACAATTCGATTCCCTTTGGGACCAAGTTTGCAAAGGCAAACATGATATATTTTTAATCGAATCCCTTTATGCTAAGGCACATCCCATGTATCTCAATAAGTGAGATACATTGCTCTTCAAAGAGAATCAAGCAAGTAGACGAGGACTTGAAAACCAAGGCTCAATACATTGAAGAAATCCCCATCCAATGAAGTAAATGAAGTAGATGGTTAGGTTAGTAAGAATATGGTAATAACACAGTTGAAATTGAAAGACATTCTACATACAAGAGACACCTCAATGATGCAATCTGCCTATGATGTTCTTCAAATGATAGTTGAAATATTAATAGTGGATATACAAGAACTACTAAGGACAACTCCATAGATGTTGTCAATACCATTAAGGAAGAAATCCAAAGTGGAGATATCCATAGATAACATTGCTCGATGCTTCAAATAAGGTTAGTGAATGAGAAAACCAATTGAGAAAGCCAAGAAATTAAAGAGGATCAAGAGGAGAACCCCCCTATAGGATTAGTATGATCAGTTGGTGTTTAACACTAAAATATAGATGACTAAGAAGGGATTTTAAGTTTGAATATTCCATGTTTAAGGATAGAAGAATTATCTAGGATCTCTTAGCAATCAAGTTTGGCACCCTATGAAATTGTCAAAAATGCAGTATCTTAGCTACTACCTTCTAATTATGAGGAATTAGTCTTCAAAGTGGTCTAATTAACTTAAGTGCCAATTCACTCACAAAAATGGAATTATTGGATTGCAAGAGTGATTTGCTTGCAAAAATAGATTGATTTGCTTGACAAGTCATGGAGGGGTAAATTTGAAGGCATAGATCCCAAGGCAAATATTCTCAATAGTGACATGTTGGCATGTAGTGGTGCACTAAGTCATTTTAGAATCATTCTAATCCTATTAGAGGTATAATTAGAGATATGTAACATTTGGTACTACACCATTTTTCTAAATATACCCCCAAATATTTACTTTTACTAGGAGTAATTATTTTTCTCCCTAGATAACTTAGGGGTAAATTTATACTATAAATAGGGGTCTAGGTCCTTCATTGTATTAAAATTTTGACCATGTGAATTTAAAGCTACACCATGTGAAACCCATATTGTGTTTTTACCTCATGATATTGTAATAAATAGATAAGTCCTTATGCATTCCATTAGTGGCATTGCCCTCTTAGTTTGCTAAGTGCATGGTGGTTGAAGCATAACTCTTCTAGCCCATCTTGTCATTCACTTATCAATTTCATAATCTATAAAATGGATGGACATTGATTTTATTGTACTTCTCATGTATTGATTGATCACACACTTTTCTAACCATGGTTTAAAACCTATTTTTGCTTGAATCCTTGCATCCTTAAACTTTCATGCATTTTTTTTCACACTTTACTTTTTTATATTTTCTTTTTGCATTTTACTTTTAGTGCAAGTTACAAAGGGTTAGCATAGGAGTATCATGTGAGGATAGTTTGGAGTTATCCTAAATTTATAGGTTGGTAGAAGCCATTGGCAATCCCTTCTAACTTTGTTGAAACCCAAATTGGGGCATAAATATTAATTAGAAGCTAATACAGTTCATTGGTTCAACAATATCATTAAAAAAATAGACTATAGAGAATGTGATTATATAGATATGTTGTCCATTCAATGAAGCTACTTAAAATTATTTTGTTATCATATGTTCTGCTAATAAAGGTAACTCTATGCAAATTAAAATAGATTTTAAACTCCACATAGTTCTATAGGTTGAATATATTCATCTTGTTAAACTCACAATATTTTTCAAAAGCAAACAAAAGCAATCCATCCACTCAATTCTTATATAGAAATCATAAAAGGGGAAAGAAATAAAAGAGATAGAAATTCTGAGGCACCTATAGGCACCATAAATAATCATTGTATTATTCATAGATAAGATTCACAATGCTTTGATTATCAAATGAGTGGTGGAGGTATTTATACCAATACCAAATCCTCAAATACATAAATTAAATTAACCTTAAGCCAACATAACAAGAAATTATTTAAGGTTAATTACAATTTTATAACCTAGGACTTACCATAACAAGGTTAACCACAAACAATAGGGCTTACATAATAAAATATTACAATAAACTCAATACATTATACAATGGATGCACTTAGGCCTATCCAATATTATATCATACATTATTAGCCTTGCCCATGAGTCATATTACACTTTCAATACCCCCTCATAATCTAAATTAAGTATCCAAGGAGAGAAGACATTAGTAAGAATGATATCTTCCCCCCATACTGGATGCTTTATTGGGTCTCCATATTTTGAGCTAGGCTTATCTGAGTCTCCTTCATCATCTGAAATCCATTGCTAAAAATACTTTATATATAAGAGTCTTCTTACGTTAGACCATAGTCATCATTGTCACTACTAGACACTCTTGCATACATCCAAAAAACATTTTTGCAAGGACTTCAAATGAAGAAGGGAAATCAAATTTACCAACTCTTCTAGAGATAAGATCCTTCAATACTCCATAGTCACATAGAGTATGATTTGAAATCATATATTTTCTTCTTGTATCATACATCACCCTATTTGAATACTTCCTCTTGCCCTTGGTCCACGTAATTTCAGCCATCAAAAGAGGCTTTACATGAACCTAATTAAAAGAAGAACTATAACAAACAAGAAATAGAAGAACAAGATAAATAATGATTACATATTCATGAATAAGTTGAATCAATCACCCAAAGGTGAAAGAAGGATTGACTAAATCACATATTGAATCCTTTTCATATAAGCTTCCAAAAGACTCAAACTTTGTTGCAACTATCACAAATCCATCTATATCTCCCAAAAAACTAAGCCAAATATTCTAATTACATAATAAACATTTCCTTTCAAAATAGGAAAAAAAGGCTTGAGGATTATTCCATACAATTTGACCCCTAATACTGGAATAGGTCCATAAACAAATGTCACTAATGTGTAGAGCTAAAAAATAATGTGATTTGAAAAAAATACTCAAAATGCTTATGTATGCAAAAGTTATAGCCATCAGAGTTTTTTCTCCAATGATCATCAAAAAATAAAAATCTAATTCACCAAACCATAAGGAAATAGTGTCAAATCATAGCATGACATATGTCATCTACTCATTCACTAGTATCTACCATTCATTCTACACCACGTTGCCAGCATTGGTATGCTCAACATTCCACACCTACTCTCTCTTGATTTTTCATAGACATATATAGGTAAAAAACAAGTTTATATGTCATGTACAAGTGCCATGTTAGCTGTCATATTAGCCAATTATTTCTTAGACTCCAAAAATTCCTAAAATAATACATAGAGTTTGAGCTTGAATCTCCTATAGCCTAAGCACCTTGATTTATCCATGTCAAGATGACAAGGTGACTTTTGAGATGCTTATACCACTTATCCTTAAAATGTGGATCACCATGTCTTAATGCTCCGATTATGCTTGCAAAAGGCTTCCACCAATAAATTTTGACATGTGTCAAGCTGCCTCCTAATATTTAATAATATTTACATAGCCAACTTGCTAGAAGTCTAGGTCATGTCCAATAGGCAAGCACTTCCATAGATAACATTTTCTACTTGAATCATTGAAGGGACGAAAAAAAAGAGAAAATTTAGGATTCACATTAATGACTTGTTTCTTTTAATGCCCAAAAGACTATCCTCTCGACCAATGTACCACATGCTAGATTGAGGAGTTTCATGCATTTTTCTCTTCTTACCTTGAATTTGTAAAACTAAAATATAGTGCCACTACTCAATTTTGACCGTACGATTGGCAATGAAAATACCCTCAATATGTATGCATCTAACCAACCTATCATCAAGCCCATATGCATTCAAAAGCATAAATTTTCTATGGAAGAATATAATGAACATGTAAAGAAAGAGTGCAAAAGATTTACAAATTTTAAATTTAAATTTGAACAAAATTAACACTATTCATATTCTTTTGGTCCAAAAATACCACCACTATTGCTCTATGAAATCAAAAAAAAGGATGTTGATTCAGGTTCAAGTTTGTATTCGAGGGATTTTAAAAAATTCCAGTGATAATGAAGTAAATTATGGAGAAGGCAAATAAAAATCCAAAAGAATAAAAAATCTAATGAAAATGTAAAAAAAATCCTCTTCATTTCTTATGTTGAGAATTATATTAAAAATTTGAGAAGAAATCTTCCCTAAAATTCTAAAGGAAAGCTTTGAGCTTACTTCCTACATGACTAAGCAATGTCAATCAATGGCCACTTTGGTACCATGACAAAATTCATAATATTTTCCAGAAACTAATAGAATCAATCCATCCACTCAAATCTTATACAAAAAGCATAAAATAATGAAAAAAAGGAAGAAAGACACAAAGATTTGGAGGCACCCATATTCACTATAAAAATCACTATATTATTTGTAGATAAGACTCACAACACTTCAGTTATCAAATAAGGAGTGGTGGAGAGTATTTATACCAATACCAAGTCCCCAAATACAAAAATGAAGTTAACCTTCAGTCAATATAACAATAAAGGCTTTAAGGCTAATTACAAGTTTATAAGGTGGGTTTAACCATAACAAGGTTATCTATGGCCCATAGGGCTTACAAAATGAAATATTACCATAAATTCAATAGATTGTGTAATGAATGCCCTTAGCCCTATCCAATATTACATCATATAGTGTTGGCCTTGGACATGAGTAAGACTACACTTTCAACACATCCTTGCAAGCACATGTGAATTATGTATTGTTAAATTATAATAATATGTTGAAACATTGTTGTGCTCGTGGGATACATTTTTGAGTTTTTATAAAGGTTTGTGGTTTTTAATCAACCTATAAGAATGATTTTATTGTCTTTTACATTAAATTAATTTTAATAATACAAAGTTATTTTTAATGGAATATAATTTTGTATGAGAATTACATTAATTTGAATTATATATTATTATTGTCTAATATCATATGATTTGTAATTATAAGTGTATGTGCAATTAAAATTAATATCATTGTCTTTTTGGGGACAACATAGTGGTTAGGGCTTTGGCTTCTCTTTGGGAGGTCCAAGGTTCAAACCATGACGTGTGTAATGGTGTGCATTGTATGTATTACCAAAAAAATAAAAAAAATAATAATATCATTATCAAATGGTATGAGTTTAAGCAATTAGCAAGATTTCAATACAAAAACCCATGTTTAAATCTTATTAGACAAAATATGCATAATTATTATTTTTAATTGGTTATATGGGATTGAAACACGCCTCACCTATGTTACATCAATATCACATAGTGGTAATACAGAAGCTTGGCAATTATACATGTACCACTTGGCAAGATTTAAACTTTGGTATCCTTCTTGAAAGTGAGGAATTCACCGATTGAGCTCATACCATTTGATAATATATGAAAAATTGTTAAATATTAATAATTTTAATTTGTTAAATATTAATAATTTTAATTTGTTAAATATTAATAATTTTAATTTGTTAAAATTATGTGGTAACATGATTATAATGACATAGGGATGGGGTAATTTTAAACCCTTATATCCTATTAAAACATTAACACCATTATAAAAGAAATATGTATAGAATTAAATGGCATGGTATTAAGTGGTTAAAAATGTAGACTTCTAGGGTGAAAACCAAGGTTCAAATTTTATCAAATGACAAAGCATAAGATCCAAAGTCTTATTATAGTAATACCATTAAATGGTTGGTTGAAATATTGTGGTAACACAATTACTATATGGTCATTCATTGAAATATTGTAGTAACATGACCTTGATGTAATAGAGGTCTCATTCCAATCCCATATAGCCCATTAAAAAAGGTTAATATTATTATAAAATAAATATATACATAGAATAAAATGGTTAAAATATGGACTTTAAGACAAAAACCAAGGTTTAAATCTTACCAAATAACATTTGCACAAGAGCCAAATTGTTATCATATTAATATCACTATAATAATTGAAATTTTGTGGTAATGCAATCATAATCGAATATGGATGGGCTTGTTTCTAGAAAAAATTTAACCTTGGATACACATGCACACCTTACATTTTTATGTTTTCAATATTTATTCAATTGAACCAAACCAATTACAATAGTGTTGAATTGTGAAAAAAGTTCAACTTTTATGCACCCATAATTTTGTTACAACAAATTGGAATAGAGGGGAATATGACTCTTTTGACCTTCATATTAGGTTGGATCCCCATTATCCTCATTAAATCTAATATAATATAAGCTAGACACATAAAAAATACAAAAATTTAAAATGCATGAAGTAAATTTTGGAATTTTAGGGTGTGAGAGATTGAAAGTAAAATACAATCGTAATCATAGCAAGGATAATGTATGATCAATCAACACATGATAAAATCAAATAACAATAATGTATTATATGCCTACAAGGAATGGCAATAGGACAAAAGGGTAGTGTCAAAATAGTCATGCATTCCATAATCTAGGAGGGTAATGCCACTAGTAGAAAGCAAGAAGTCTTACACAATCTTATTACTCCAAGAGAAGCAAGAGCAATTACAATGTGGCACTCACAAAGTGTGGATCTAATTCTCTCAAGACCAAAATATGGTTACAATAGGGCCCATGGATTATATTTATAGAAATAATTCACCCCTTAAGTTACCTTGGGTGAGAAATTAATAATTCTAATAAAAGTAAATATTTGGGGGTATCCTTAGTAAAATAATGCACCTCCAACTGTGACATACCTCTAAATAAACTCCTAAATAGCTTAGAAGTTTTTCAAAATTATTAGTTGTGTGACTACATGCCAAAATATCACTTTTAAAAAATCTTCCTTGGGATTTGTGCTCTCGTTGCCTGCTTTTACTTTTCAGTGAGCGATTTGATATAGGAAGGGAAGTGCTTTACTCTTACCTGGGAGTGCTTCATATATATTTTTTGATCACTTCTCTCCACTTGAACTAATAACACCACCTAGAGTAAATCACACTTTTGAACTTGACTCTTCAAAACTAGCTCTTTGGAGGCTCAAATTGCTTGGCTTCTTGGTTTTGTAAGACTTCCAAATATCAGGAATCCCTAAATAGCAACTGAGTTATTATATTTCTAGTGACTTCATGGGGCACCAAGTTCAACTACTAAGAGATCCCAATTCTTGCCTTTACCCTTGGACATGGAGAAGTCTACAAAATTGGGACCACTTTGCAACAAAATTACAAAAATATTGGTGCTTTTGTCTTTTTATGATATTTTTCTTAATAGAACTGGCCATTCACAATCCTTAGGTAATTTTTAATCTATCAAGTATGTGATGTCCCTTGTAAGAAATTCATATAGATTTTTGGACAACCCCTCTTGTTGCTCCATAACTTCTTTATTTTACCAACAATGTTCCCAACTTCCCTATTTGTTGTGGTGTAATCTTCAATTTAGCTATGGCCTTATCCTCTTTGATCATATTCTAAATCATGTCTTCATTGAGGAGTCTTCTTTGATCATAAAAATGTCAAAAAATATAGCATTTACTAGCCCTTGTATCTTTGATATCATTTCATGTACTAGGGTTACTAGAGTGGCTAATGTATGTAAGATTGCAATCCTCTTTTGACATCAAGGATCCTCTTCAATTTCATGATCATCCTCCTTTAGTCTATCCTAATTTTTGTGCTAGTATTATCATCATTGAGCCAATTACTCTTGATGTCTATCCTTTATAGTCAACTCATATTCTATTTATTGAATGACCTTTGTAGTTTGATCAAAGGTGGTATCTACATTGGCCATAAATATAAAATACCTTATAGCATTTATCACTTTGGATTGGATGTCATACCATTTTCTTATTCTATGTTCAAGGTATGTTTTTGATTTGTTGTAGCTCCTTTCTTTAAATCTTTATTCTCTTTTGGAGTTGGGTGATCTCTTGGTGCTTGGCTTGCTACATAGTTTGTATTTGTTGGACATACAATTCTAGTTCTTTTCTTTCCTATTTGAACTATTTCTTGAATTGATATTTCCTATAAGAAAGCTATATGGATTGGTCTTCCAGTTGTTTTCTTTGCTCTTTATTTTTGGTAAGCTTACCTTGAAGTTCCTTGACATATCTCTATAACTATGCACCTTTAGTGTCATCTTTTCTAAGGGATTATAGTTCCTCTTGAAGTTGAACCTTTTTAGCTACGACATGGGTTGTTGCTTGGGTGTTGTCTTGAGATTTCTTTCTATTAGCTTCATCTTCCATCACCAACTTCCTATATTACATGACTAACCTAAATGATAGTTGATTAGAGAGTTGAATCATCTTACATGGGTTTATTCTAATAAGATCCAATTCAAAAGCCCTAGTGATGAAATTAGTTGTGTTAGTAGATGATTTGGATGGGTTTATACTTAAGGATTTGATAATAATCATCTTGTTTCCACCATAGGTCATCTGTGATTGCATGACTACTGGCACCATTGGGCTATGTTTCTTAATTTAGTTAAACTCCTTTATAACTTTTCTTTCATCTTCTTATAAAAATTTTAATGCTTCTCATATATTTTGACTCCAAAAGCATTTATTTATTGCCAAAAAATCCTAACTTGGCAATTGTTTGGGCAGGGTTCATTTCTTGAATAATTTTGTTGCATCAAGAGAACATGTATATTTTTGAAGTAACATTTTTTCCCAACTCTTTTCTTTATCTTTAAATAACCTCCAACCAACTTTTGCCCCTAAAACTTAACTCATAAGTCTACAATTCTGCAAACTTGCCCCTCCAATATTATTTCCTTTGCAAACCTTATCCCACTTATAAAGAGAAAACCTACATTTTTTCTTACATCTTTTCCAAAGAATTTATTTTTTTAATTTTATCAAACTTTGATGTTATACCTGCTTGCAATCTTGAAATTGACATCATATAAATAGGGATGGATTGCAATATAGTCTTTATGAGTTGTAGTCTTCTTGCTATGGTTAAGAACTTACCTTTCAAAATTGCTCCTTTTTCTTTCCTCTATAAGACAAAGGAATACTAAGTTCGATTAAAATTTTCAAATTTTAAACCCTAAAATATCCACAATAATCTAGGGAAGTGTTAATGAAAAACATCCTAGATTTTGTAGTATTAACCAACTATCCAATAGCCTTCTTAAAACATGATAATTTGATATAAACTCCATGGCCTCATTGACTATGTGATGACCCAAAATAAAAGGATTATCAACAAACTGGTGAAGAGAGTTGAAGTGAACATTTGTTGCAACATGAAAACCTTTGATTTTTCCTTCTATCTTTGCCTTTGAGAAAGCTTTCCCTTATGCATCTACAAGAATAATAAAAAGATAAGGAAATAGTGAATCAACTTAGTAGAGTCCATGGGATGACTTACAGAATCCAACAAGAGAATCATTGATTAAAATAGGATATTTTAGAGTGTTGTAACAACATCTAATCCACATGAACATTTACCAAAATCAAACTTTTTGAGAATATCATGTAGAAAACTCTAGCAAACCCTATCATGTGCTTTGTTCATATCTAATTTTATAAGCATAGCTAGATTTTTCATGGAATGAAAATAATGTATGGCCTCCTGTGCAATAATTATACCACCAAAAATTGTTTACCATGAACAAAACCATCTTATTCCTCTAATATTTTTTTTAAGCGAAAAACCCCTTGCGGGGCCGCCTTGGTCTGAGAGACCACGACCAGGGGGTTCTACACCGTCAAAGTCACCCGGGAGTCGCGCTCGGCCCTGTTCGCACCAACATTATCAATATGATTTTGGGTACCCAATTCAAATTTTTGGTAGGGTGGAGATTCAAACCTGGGACCTCCCTTGGAGGATTGCCCTCTCCTCTCCAACTCACCTACAACACTTGGGTGTTATTCCTCTAATATAACACAATCTAGAATGTTGCCATATTTTTTGATATAATATTTTTTTTTTTGGTAATTATTTTAATAGATTAACAGTGGGTTTTTATAGAGGATCCCAAAACCTTATGTACAAAATTAGCCTTACTTCTAATGATGCATCATGCCTCCTGGCTAGAAATATAAGCCTGATTGCAAGAAAGCAAAACCTAGACTAATTGCCCTGAGGCTACAGAAAGGGCATTTAAGCTTGATTAACCAGATGACAAAACAAAAATTTACTGGGATAACAACAAGTAATAGCCGAAGAAACTGAAACATGGATAGCAGAAGCAAAACAGCCAAACACCAGACAAAGAAAACTGCTAATCCGAAAACTTGAAAGCAACTAGCTTTGGAAAAAGGGTTGCACTTCGCGTGACTCGTGCGGCCACTATCGCACAGGGGATTGGATAGAGCTGCCACCCTAACCCGATACTCATCGGGAAGGACCTTCCGAAATCTGCGCGGGGAACACCTCATGAAGGGATATCCGCTCTGGCCAATATTTCCACCTTGGATGGGAAGCGAGATTGCCACACGACCGAACACGTGGTCATGAGCCCTTTGTTGGCCATGTGGTCAGCCACGCGATTGCCTTCTCTAAGGATATGACCTGCTTTCCACCTGCCATGTTGGGAATGAAGCGTTCTTACCTCAAGAACGATGTTGAAGACCCTCCAGGACGGGTCTTTGGTGCCTAGGAGGTAGTTCACAATGTTGAGCGAATCTCCTTCAATAATTAGAGGTCAAGGATCCTTAGAGAGGATCTGGATTCCTTTCAGAACACCTCGGGCTTCGGCATAGTGATTCGTCTGGGAGCCCAACTCTTCACAGTAGGCCACCACAAGATTCCCATCATGATCTCTAACAACACCACCTAATCCAGCGGGCCCAGGATTACCCTTTGTCGCTCCGTCAAAATTCAATTTAATCCACCCCATAGGAGGCTTGGTCCAAATAACACTTCTTCGACAGGGACCTGTAACAGCTTTCGAAGACGGGCAAAGATCCATCCTTTTGAAAATTGCTTCTTCGCTCGAAAGGTGGGGACGGGGACTGGGAACAACTTTAGAGTTCTCGATGGCATAGGATAAGGCCCTTTGAGCGACACAAGGAGGCACTTTTGGGGCTCTGCCAAAGACTTTGGCATTCCTCTCTAACCAAATTTGCCAAATGGAGTGGTGGAAGGAGGCCTCAAGGAGGAAGCGGAGTTTAGGATTCTTGAAAGGATTGGGCCATTGATGGAAAGCATCTTTGAGGGAGCGGGGAGAGCACCAGAGGATTTGGAAGGAGGATAGGATAATGTTGAGGACCAAGTGGGAAAAGGGGCAGTGCAGGAATAAATGATCCCTCATCTCACACTCCGCTAAACACATGTAGCACCTATTGGGGAAGGCAAAGCCCCTCTTGTGAAGGTTGTCAATGGTTAAGGCTTTGTTGTGAAAAGCAATCCATGCAAAGAAGTTCACTTTAGGGATGACCCCTTTCCTCCAAAAAGCTTTCCATCGATAATCCAGGGCAGTCTTGCTGGTAAGAAATTCATAGGCGGATCTGACAGAGAAAAGACCATCCTTCGTGCCATGCCAGATGATTTTTTCAGTCCTCTTAACATATGGGATTAAAATCGATTGGAGGATGTTTGCCAGAAAGGTAACCTCATTATTAAACCCGTCCACGACTAGAAGTTTCCACCGAGGGGAACGGGTGCTCCGGTCTATGAAATCCACCACCTTGAGTTGGGAATTTGGGTCGATTTGAGCTCTCAGGCCAGCAAGGTCCGCCCTCAAGCCAAGGGCTTCTTCAGACGCCCACCTGTCCTTCCAAAAGAGGATGAGGTTGCCATCACCCAAAATCCAGCGGGCTCCCAAGTTGATCAAATGACGGGTTTGGAGCACAAATTTCCAAAAAGTCGACGCTTCAGGGGGAGTCTCAGCGTCGAAAAAATAATTGGAGCCTAGATATTTCCTTTTGACCAGTTTAACCCACTCCACTGGGTCACTTTTTAGGATCCTCCAAGCATGCTTAGCAATCAAAGTTGAGTTCATAAGTCTTGATCTCCTCATCCCCAAGCCGCTTTGGTCTTTTTGCGAGCAAACCTTGTCTCAGGCAACAAGAGGGATTCTGAATTTTTCTTCATTGCTAGACCACAGAAAGGTCCTTTGAATCTTCTCAATTTTGGAGTGGACAGAAACTAGAAGCATGAACACAGACATAAAGTAGATTGGGATCCCCTGAAGACAAGCTTTGGTAAGGGTGGCTTTCCCGGCTTGCGACAGGAGTTTGCCCTTCCAAGTGCCTAGTTTCTTGTGAAGGCGTTCCAGGATCATGTTCCACATACTTCCACTGGCACGGCCATTGCAAGACAGGGGCAACCCCAGATAAGATGTAGGTAGGGAATCAATGGAGCATTCTAAAATTCTGGCAATCCGGAGTTGCCTACGCAGGGGAGTGTTAATAAAGTAGATTTTGCTCTTGATGTAATTGACCTTTTTCCTAGCAGCCTGCTCATAACGGGAGAGGATTCGCTTGAGGGATTTGGCTTGGGCAACAGACGCCCCAATGGAGATGAGGGTGTCATCCACGAATTTTTGATGAGTGACAGGTTCAACTCTAGAAGTGGGCAGAATGCCGAAAATCTTGTTCTGACAAAGAGCCTCTTTCAAAGACCAACTCAAAACCTCCGCTAGAAGGATGAAGAGGATGGGTGACAAAGGGTCGCCTTGTCTGAGGCCTCTGGCGCTTTGGAAATACCCAGCAGGGGACCTGTTGATTAGGACGAAAAAAAAGGGAGTGGATATACAGCTGCAGACAAGGTCAATCCAATGAGGATGAAAGCCGAACTTGAGGAGGACTGCACACAAGAACCTTCTATCAACTCTGTCAAAGGCTTTGTTCATGTCTAGCTTAAGAAAAAGTGCAGCATTCTTGGAGCGGTAAGTAGAGTGAAGAGTTTCATGGACAGTGATGACACCGTCAAGAATGTTTCTGCCTTTAACAGTGCTTCCCTGACAAGGATCAACCAGGAGAGGGAGAATGGGTTTCAGTCTGTTGGCTATAGACTTGGTGAGGATCTTGTAAAAAACATTGCACAAGCTGATGGGCCGGTAGTCAGAGAAGCTTTTGCAGGCGGGAGACTTAGGAATGAGAGCAAGAAATGTGGAATTGAGTTTCGAGTGAATGGATCTGGAAGCTTGAATATCCCAAATAGCTACGCACACATCCGAACCCACAACATCCCACATGACTTGAAAAAAATGGGGGGGAAAACCATCAGGGCCAAGGGCCTTGTCTGGTTGCATGGATAACAAATCTTCTTTAATCTCGGACAAGGAAAAAGGTTCCAGAAGCTTGATGCTTACCTCATGGGGGACTTTAGTCGAAAAGTTGGCAAGCAAAGATTTTTGGATCTGTATGTTGCTGTCGGGAGGAGTGCCAAGCAAGTCCTGGAAAAAGTCAACCGCTTCGTTCCTGATTTCCTCTATCTCCCTGGTTACGTGCCCATCCTTGCAAGACACTTCTCTGATCTTGTTGGCCCCTCTGTGCCTCATGGTAGACGCGTGGAAAAACCTCGTGTTGGAGTCTCCATTCTTCAACCAAAGGTCTCTAGATTTTTGGTGCCAGAAAGTTTCCTCCCTTGCAAGAATAGAATGGTAATCCACCAATAGGCTCCGTTCTTCCTCCCTGAGGCCCTCGGTGTAACCTTCGAGCTCCATTCTCTCCTCCAAAACTTTCAAGTTCTCCTAGATGGACATTTTGGACTTGAAAATGTTGCCAAAAACCTCTTTGTTCCATATTTTCAACTTCTTTTTAACCATCTTGAGTTTTATAGCCACTCTCTTAGAAGCGGTTCCTCCCACCTCTTGTTGCCACCACGTTGAGACCAATCCTTTGAAGTCTTTATGAGAAGTCCACATGGATTCAAATATGAAGGGGGTCTTAAAAATAGGCTCGTCGTTCATCTCCAAAAAAATAGGGTTGTGGTCAGACCCAATCCTTGGTAGGGTCGAGAGAGTTGCACCACCAAGGATGGGAATAGCTTCTTGGGATATGAAAAATCTGTTGAGCTTGACTTGAATCAGGCTACTCCCAATCCTTCTGTTGCTCCACGTGAAGGATGCCCCTTTGAGTTCGATGTCAAGCAAGCTATTAGTAGAGACAAAATCTCTGAAGTCCTCCAAGCTGCGGCTGGAATGGTCGGATCCACCTTTCTTTTCAAATGGATGAAGAGGACATTTGAAGTCTCCCCCTAAGACCCAAGGAAAATTACTAAAATTTTCCCTCATCTAGGAAATAGCTTTCCACATTTCTGCTCTCTCCATGGCAGAATTCGAAGCATAAATATTGGATAGGATCCAGGAAAAATTGGTGGTTTTGGAATGGAACAGCACATTGATAATCCTATTGGAGTTTGATAGCAAGCTGCCCTCGACACTCTCTGGATCCCAAAGAACCATGAGACCTCCCGCTATTCCCACTGCAGGACTAGACAAAAATTTTGCCTTGGCCCAAATGGCCTTAGCAGCTTTATCAGAGGAGATAGCATCGGTCTTGGTCTCTTGCAAAATTAGGATGGATGGGTTAGTCCTCTTTCGGAGATCAGCCACTAACCTCCGTTTGGCTGTTCCGTTCAGTCCTCTCACATTCCATGAGAGAACTTTCATCTGGACAGTTTGAGATTCTTCTTGCCTCCCCTTCCTTTTTGGGGGGGAGGTTTTGGTACATGTGTTTCGTCCGTCTGAGTATCAGGGTCATCCAGAACCAGCAGACGTTGGGTTCCATTCGCGATGTCTGTCGCTGTCTCTTTGTTTCGCCTGTCTTTGTTGGGAGGCGGCCCTGCTTCCTCTCACTACCAAAATCCACGCTTTGCTTTCGGCTCCTCGTATTTTGAGGGCTAATATGACCGGACTGTTCACCCCTCCTACCTAGGAGGTAATCTTCTAGCAAAGTTTGTGAATGGTTAAAATCGGGATGGCCCTGGTCCTGGAGCTTGGGTGAATCTGAATGAGTGGTATTTTTGGGGGGGGGACCGATCCTCCTCCTGCGTATGGTTCTCTAGGCGGGAGTTTGCTCCTTGTTGGGTGTTTACTCCAAACTGCTCTGAGTCCGATTGGTGGGTGATATTCTCTCCTGGCTGGGAGATTTCGTCGTGGTCCCTGGAGGGGCCTGGAGAATCATGGCCCTTCGCATTTGGAAGATTTGACTGCTTCGCCTGGCCTTCACCATGTTCCAGGGGGTTACGGGTTTCCCGCTTCGCTTACCCAATTTTTGAAGAGGACAATTGGATTGAAGGTGCCCTTGAGAATGGCAGCTGGGGCAGAAAGCTGGTCTATTCTCATAGACAATAGCTTGTTTGTGGAGAATGGTGCCTCCAGACCGGAGAGTGATGGAGGATGGGAGGTCCGCCTCCAGATCCGTCAACACGCAGAAACGAGCTTGGACGAACCTTGTTCGAGCTTGGGTGGGAGGGTCAATGGTGACCAACTCCCCTAGGGAGCGGGCAATGCCTCTTATTACATTTTCATGCCATCCGAAGAGGGGAAGACTCGGGAGCCTAACCCATATTGGGGCAATGTTGATGTTCTGGGTGTCAGGATTGAAGTCCATGCCCCACTTCCTAAGAAACAGGCTTCTACGGCCCAGAAACCATGGGCCTCCAGCCAAGATTTTATAGTAGTCCTCCTTGTTGTTCAGTCTAATAGCGAAAAAACCCCGGGATAGGGCCGCCAACTCCATATGCCCAGAGGTCCTCCATTTGCTTTTTGCCCACTTGCGAATGGTCTCCATGTTGGGACGACCACCAATGAACTTACCTATGAGAGTATACTTCTCATACTCCACGAAGCTTGAGAGGACTTCCGTCGGGATGTCCAACTCATCCCCAGCCGGAAACAACTCCTTGGTAAAATAATCGCTTAGGGTTTCTGAAGCTGCTGCCTGAGCATACGACTTTTGTGGCCCACCTCCCCATTTGTTTGGTGGGTCCTTACCCTAACTGACATCATCGTCAATCTGATCTCCTTCATTTGGCAAGGACGCCTCAATACCCCCGGACCCCGGTTGCCCTCCGTCTGCTCCGCTGTGCCCATGGTTCAAACCGTTGTTGCTCCCGTGCTCTCCCGCAGAGGACTTCCCGCCCACCGTCATCTTCTCCCCAAAAACAGAACTTCATCCGTGTTGCATTCTCAGAATTAGTGTGCCCAAGTAATTTGTGTTGGCATCGTTTTTTGATATAATCTTATAAGTCATATTAAAAAGGCTTATTGGACAAAAACTATCAAAACATTTTTTTACCTTTCTTGGGAACTAATGTAATAAAGGTGACATCGATCTCATTTATTGTAGCATTTCTTTTTGGGCTTTCCAATCGCAACCAACATATCAGTCTTCGATAAATCCAAAGAAGTTATTTTTGTTATAGTATGACAAACAATTTTCGGGATTTCTATCACCTTCCTTAGCCATTTCTCCCTAGATTTTTGGAACCAATATGACTATTGGCTTTTAAAATGCATTATGATAATAAAAAAGTAATTATTTTTCTTGAACATAAGAATATTGGTCCATTCCATTGATTTCTACTATTCCTTGTTAAATTTTTAGCTTAGATTCAATTTTCTTCTTCTCTTTAAAAATGTTACCCAAAGATTTGGCATTTCAAATCTTCATTTTCCTTTTAGTTATTTCATCTTTTGAGCAAACATGTGCATACATGATCCTTCAAATTTTGCTTAATCCCACCATAACATAACCATTTGGAAGAAATCAAGATTTTGAAGCCATAGACTAGAAGTGAAATGGCTTTGGATAACAATTATTGAGTAAATCACAAGTAAAAAGAATGGGTTCCTAATCTACACCTACTCACAATAAAATATTTGAAGAGAATATATACTATTTTTGTAACCATGCGTTGAATAACAAAAACATGTCCAAACTTTATGCTATATGAGTTTTTCCCAATGTGTGTATTATCCCATGTATATTGAGAACTTGAAGGAATAGCATCCCAAAGGCCATTTGAATTGACAAATGAATCAAAATCTTGCATTGATTTAGACTACCTAGGAGTACCATCATTCTTTTTCAAAGGAGATAGAACTATGTTGAAGACACCCTAAAGTATTCATAGACCATAATCATGAATCATCATTGTGTTTGACAAAAATATGCTTAAGGTCCTTCCATATCTTTCATGAGTACCAATATTTGGAGCATATATATTTATACAAACGCTTTTATTATTATTATTATTATTATTATTTCAATTTCAATCAAAGTCAACGTCAACGTCAACGTCAACGTCAAAATTTGTATAAGAAACTAGTTTTAGGGATTGATGCTAAATAAGTTGTAATTCAATGTGAGACTATATCATCATTTGGTAGGAATATGGGCATATGTTTACATGTATGTTTATGTATGTTTACATAGTTTACATGTGGACCTTACCAACTAAACCAATTCAAATGTATGTTTACATAGTATTTTTTTTTATATTATTATTATTATAATAATCATAAATGGACATATATTCCCAATGGACAAGGATGGAGAGCCTTAATTCCTATATGTTCCTAATTGTATATTTTACTTTTTTTTGTTTTTCTTCAAATAAATAATAATTCTTATTTCTAAAGAACCTCTTAAAATCAATTGCAATTTTTGAGGTGCTAGGTTTGAGTTTTTATAAACCTACAAGAGGCCTTTTAATGCTCGTTATGTTTTTAGATGCGGACAGCTCCATGTCACTATTATTAGGATGTTAGTGTCATATTTATTTAAAAAAAATGTTCTTTGATATTTGTTTTGGATACATATATGGAAAATCATGGTCCTAATCGCAATGCCCACAATAACAATACAAATGCTTCCAATGCTCCACACCTTGCCACTTAGGATACTTCCCCACATAAGGAGTTCGTGAGCTAACAACTATAAAAGTCGTTTTTCCAATCATAATGCCTGAAATGACAATACAACAAATGACTTGGAAGGGCTTTTACTTTGCATATAATCTACAAATGAACAGGTGGCTATAAAAGGCCTTCCACCCCAAATCTCTATGGGGTGTGCTTTCCTTACATGTAAACATACCTCTACAAGAAAAATATTAATGTGCCTTCACCTTCTAAATGCGGTTCATGTAAGAGTATGCAAATGCCCTATCTCATCGTGGTTTGCAAGTGTTGGACATAAGAATATGGATGACTAGTGGGACAAAGGAAAGCACTCATGGCATTTGCAAGCCTTAGACAAAGTAATATGGATGGCAAGTGGGACAAAGGAAAACAATCATGGCACTACCAAAGTCCCTGTTATAATACATTTAGGAGGGGAGAACAGTGATTGATATAAGGTTGAAAATCCCCCCATTAAAGGACAAAGCAACCTTAGGAACCAAGAAGGCTTGTCAAACCTATTGCTACTTAGGTCAACTATTACACATGAAATTTACAATCAAATGACACTACAACATATGTTGTTGGCACAATAGTGCCAAGTTCTAAAGGAAGCAGGTTACTTGTCCACATGAGTGCAATGAGTGCAATATGCAAGTTAAAGAGTGCAATGTGAAAGAAGATGCTGATGGGCAAACCTATGGTTATCCATTAGACTTGAAAGTTGACCGCTAAATAGCCATCATTGGCTAGTTTGAAAAATTAATACCTATTATGTAAAACAGTCCTTCCTAAAAGTCACGGAACATCTTTAAATTCCCATCAACCATACATATATATTCGGTGTATAGGATTAAGCAAATCGTAAACAGACAGTTAGACAAGGAATGTTATGCCAAAGTACAACTATTAAAAATAGAAACAAAATATCATTAAGTTTTCCTAATATTTTGATGCAAACGTGGGAAGCGAAATAAGAATTTTGAAAAAAGCTTTGCTATGTTGTGTGATGCATAAAATCATTATGTATATTTGAGACATTGAATATATAGTATGAAAGTACAGAGTAAATAACAAAGAATAGAGAGGTGAAATCTACAATGGCTATGTTTACTGTTACTAAACTAGTTGATATCCCTATTTTTTTTAAAAGAAATAATACTTTTAAACATAATTTTTAAGGTTTTTTGTTTGTTTGAATGCACAAAACAAATTGCAATAAAAAATGATAAAACACTTTCAAAACCAAATCTTAGTAGATTTCAAATAATACTTTTAAACATTAATAATTTAGTAGATGACAAATAATACTTTAAAACACTAATAGATTTCAAATTTCAGGCCTAGTGTCAATGCCTACAAAAAGAATAGGTAAAATTCTCTAGTTTTGGTTGTCTGTGTTCATAGGTGGGCTGAGAATATTAACAGGAACCAACGGGCGCTACCACCCTCATGGTGAGAAAGAACATGCAAATAACATTCTGAAATTACTTTAGACTGAAGTTGAAGCATCCATATACAATGCTTATTTTTGTACAGTCAAAGATACCACCCTCATGGTGAGAAAGAATAGGCAAATAACATTCTGAAATTACTTTAGACTGAAGTTGACAGCCTCCATATACAATGCTTATTTTTGTACAGTCAAAGAGAACGGTAGTGTTGTGACTATATAGAAAATGTTCAAAAACATGGAACTTTGTCTTGATCATGGCAAAACCTGCTGAAAGAAAGACCCGACTTCTAATTACGCCATATTTTCATCTATGCAAATGTATTTCTTTTACACATAAAAAAGATTGAATAAACACTCATCTCAATAATTATTTGCATTTCAACTTACTGTATTTTATTATTATATTTCTGTCATATCATAAAAATTATAATTAGGAAATACAAACATATCAATGTTCTTTTATTATTAAAATCAACCAATAAACAAAATTATTAATCTTTCTTTTTAATTGACCAATAACAATACTAATGGAGACATTAAAAACCCTTACAATCTCCATTTCAAATGCTCAATTCGTTATCTACTAGTTTACTATTGAATTGTTTGACATCTATTTGTGATTTAAGCTCATTTAGATTTATTATTCTGGTTGCCCCAAATATTCTTTTTCCCACAGAAATGAAGTATTTAAAATATATATATATATATATATATATATATATATATATATATATATTGCACTATGTAATAACCCTAACATAAAGATTGACTTCCCTGCTTGCTTACATTAACCATGAGTTGTTGACATGAATATTGTGTCATGCCATAAATGGACAATCAGACCTACCCTTGCTTATGCCATTCTTGCTTAGCCTTTGTTTATAAGCGGAGGTGATTACCATGGCAAACTTTCATTCATCATCAAGATTACTGTTCTACTATGAATATTGATGCTGATATGTACGTATACAGCCACACTTAAGAATCATGCAGGACATTATAGCATCTTGTAAGTACTATAATATAATAGAACATTTATAGTGAAACACCCATTCACTGAAATGATTATAGTTCAGCTATACTTAATTCGAGTCCCCTTAGCATTCAACAGTGTCCCTCATGGTCTCAGATCTCCATGTGCCTGTGTAACATCTCATGCAATCAATGACAAATTTTTGATGATTAATATTATGTAAACTAACTAGGCATTTTCATTTTAACAGGAATTAACACAATTGCAACCTGCACCCCACATAGAGTTCTGCAGTGTAAAGAGTGATATCAGGCAAGCACCAGAAAAAAAAAAGACAATCTAAACTTAGAAGTGATCCTCATACTCATCTTCATCCAGATAAATCTGCTAATTCAACTTTCAGAAAACTAAAAAAATTTAGGCTAGAAAATTACTATGTTCATAAATTGGACAGTCTAAAGTATAGGGGTTAAAAAAAAAGTCCAACTCACTAAAACATACCCACATCACTGACCACTTAAAAAGCATAACTTATAAGTAATCAATTTATACCGTCCTCTTCAGAAGTATCTCATATTAGGAGAAATTCATAAATTAACAAATATTTTTTTGGGATTTGAAATTTATGGAAGAATATAATGCTAATTTATGTCTAGAATTTATTAGGATCTCCTGCTACTGATGAACAGGATCTCAACATCAGAAGCTAAATTCTATTCCTTGGACTTAGGATAGTTATCATATGTCACATAGGTAGCTCCCCACTGTCTGCAATCTTTACTTTGCGTTTTGGTTTACCACTCTGTTTGCCTTCTGCTTCCATCTTATAAACAACATCCATTCCCGAAATGACTTTGCCAAATACAACATGTCTGCCATCCAACCTGAAACAAAAATAACAATTTCAATTTGTAGAGATCTAAATTGATTCCAAATGTACAGGGATTAGTTGGAGAACAAACCATAGAGTGCAATCAATTAAAACAGCAACAATATACATTCAAGAAAACTCACCAGCTTGTTGTCACCGTGGTAATAAAAAACTGAGAACCATTAGTGTCCTGACCAGCATTTGCCATTGAAAGAAAACCTGACAGGAATAACAATGCCCACACTTAAATTTTCTTGAGGAACTGCCGAAAATATTACTATTAAGAAACACATCTGTCTGACAAACATATGCTGACAAAAGAGAATCTCTGATTTCCTTTTTTTTTTTTTGGTGTGGGGGCGCTTGAGCAGATCTATCAAAGAAAATAGGTAAAATTTGAAAGAGGTAATGGAGACGATCACCATTTGCATTCCTCTTCTTGTGCCATTGGCAGTGAATATTTTACTTATTATGTACAAAACTATTAAATTTACTATACAGTGTATTGACAAAAGTTGTAGAATTTGGGAAAATCCTGTATGTGTTTCTTCCATTCTTATTTCTGGGCATTTCTACTAACAATCTAAGGTTCTCCCAACATGATGACAAAATTAAGTCTTCATAAATAAAGAGCTGCATATCAATAAACTTCTCATGTCAAAAGCAACAAGATAGAAAATAGATGGAGGAAAACCCTCCCTAAAGCCCACACAGTGTCCATTCTTTGGTTAGACTACTTTAACAGAGCTCAACATAAATACCAGAGTTGCAGTTTAAATGCTATCTCCATAAATGCTGAAGTTGCAGTTTGGATATTATTTCCAAAAAAGGACACAGATCAAAACAAACTCATTCCAACTTCTAAAACCCATCATCTGCAATACAACATGCAAAGCTTAAAACGAGCTTACTCCAGTTTCTTTTTCTAACAAGACTTACGACAAGAGTTGCAAGGCCTCAAAATACAATGCAACATGATGCGCAAACTTGGATTGCTTGATCAAAACAAAGACTGAAATATGATCATGCCTGATATGAGTGAAACAAGCATGGGTCATAAAAAACATAAGCAAATCATCTCTACATTCATGACTGTAGACACTTCAATAATTTACATCTGTTCAGCTTCCTGATTATGTTTTTAACTTGATTGATTGAACTAAAGCATGATAAGAATCTGAAAATTCTCACGGATGCAAATAGAAACATAGTTACTAGGTTTTCCCAAACCAGTCCCAGGTTCAGTCCAGTTCGGACTTTTCAGGCCAACCAAGCTGGTCCAGTTTGGTTTGGCCATTTTTTATTGTTATTTCTATTTTAAAAATTACATTAAAAAATACAAGATTTTGAATTTTATATTAAAAAACACAAGATATTTGCGGCACATCTATCTGTAGTATATTTGTTGAGGGAAACATAAAGATGTTAAATATTTTGCAGCATATATATGTTTGTTTATTTGCAATTTCCCGAACCTAAGAAAACTTATTTTCAAATCCTAAACTTCCAAATTTCTTTGGCCCTCCATTCAGACTGAAATTTCTGAACATGGTAATTATGGAAACAACAGAAAGATAATCTCAATTTCATACTAGAAATACAAGTTATCCACCGTAGTTGGAAGGTATGTGAAGTTGGGTCCAAACAGAAGGGAGAAAAGTTTAGAGCTTCAGAATTTAAAAAAAAAAAAAAAATTTGCCTCAATTCATAAAAATACAAAAACTTAATTTTATATATATATATATTAAAGATAGAGGAAAAATAATCATTAAAAAATGTAAAATTATATAAAAATATAAATGAATAATATAGAAAACGACTCTTCTCAACTAAGAAAGAGTAATTACTAATTATGCTACAAACTAGGACAATAGTAACACATTCACTCTTTTCAAATAATATAGTTAAAAGGTATGTGAAGTTGGGTCCAAACAGAACAGAGAAAAGTTTAGAGCTTCAGAATTTTGAAAAACAAAAAATTGCCTCAATTTAAAAAATACAAATAATTAAAATTATATATTAAAGATACAGGAAAATTTTGAAAAAATCATCATTTAAAAGTGTAAAATTATACAAAAACATATATGAATAATATAGAAAATGACTCTTCTCAACTAATAAGAAACAAAATTTGTTAACTAAGAAAGAAACAACAGTAATTATGCTACAAACTAGGACAACAGTAACATATTCGCTCTTCTAAAATCATATAGTAATTATGCTACAAACTACGAGAATAGTAACCCATTCACTAGTGATTATGCCACAAACAAGGACAATAATAACCCATTCGCTACTCTCAACCATAGTTACAAAACAGAAACTCTTGAAAGGGTTCTTGTCTCTGTCAAGCTATTTCGACTTCCATACGAGCTTATCAACATGGAGGTTTTAAAAATATATTGAAAATGCCCTAAAAAAATCATTCAAGTGTCACCGAACTCTATAAATTGGCACCTAGGTGCAGATACGCGGATATGTGTTGTAATTGATCTTCAAAACCTTTGTCAAAATACATAATCATCAAAGCTGAATCATGAAAGTGGGAACAACAAGTGAACTACAAAAACATTGCATTTTCGTGCGCACATGCCATGAGACTAGACACATGGCAAGATATTGCAAAATTAAAATAGTTGAAAAATATGTGAAAGGTTCTTGTTATAAAACAAGCCCAAAGTTGAAGCAAGGGAATTATATGGCAATAAATAATGGATCAGAACAAGGATTTTCCACTCCCAAAAGTGTGGCAAAAATGATCCTCTACCTCATCAAATGGAAAAGGTCATTACAGTTCATTTGGAGCAAACTTTAGGAGGAACCAAGAAGGACACATAAGATGAATGTATGCAAGGTAAGAGATCAAATTTAGAAGGGTCTAAAGCTCCAAAGAGAGTCTTAGAGTCAAATTTTAAAGGAAAGATGGAGAGGATGACTATGAATCTCCTTCCAATAGAAGATACACAATAAGAAAGAAAGTAGCCTGGAGTTTATATGAATTCTCTAGGGTAGCAAAAAGACGATATGTCAAAATGGGATCAGTATGGAAAAATAAAAGAGATTGAGAAGGATGAAAACATTGGTGGAACTGGCAAGAAAAGTGGAAGACCCCCTAAACAAGAACCAATGAGAAGGAATATCAATGGAAGATTGATTTGGGAAGGCAGAAACAAATACTAAAATGTTAACCAAAAGTGGGGTTAAACACATTAACAAGAATAAACAATAATGATGAAGATGGCATCTTGAAATATCAGCAGTATAAATATGACCCCAAAAAGAGTTATGAGGGAATTAATAGGCTTTCTTTGTCTTACATTTGCTTTAATATTAGAGATAAAATTAGGCAGTAGGAAATGTAGGGATGCATCAAAAAGGATCAGGAATTTATTTATGGATGCAGTATCTTGGAAATGTCAACATACCTATTGGGGAGGAAATGAAATCATAGATATATTGGCCAAATGCAGTGCCAATCCCACACTTTGTATGAAATTCAAATACTAGAAGGGAAATGGACGACAAAGACTCTCTCTCTCTCTCTCTCTCTCTCTCTCTCTCTCTCAAGAAGGTATCAAAAAATTGGTAGAGAAAAATAGTGGCTCAAAAAGAAAAAATAAGAAAAGGAAGCTAGAGATAATTGGCAAGCCAAAAATGATTCATGGGAATTATGCTTGGATATGATCTACGTGACCTAATATAGCATAGTTCTTTTTTTTGGGACTTGCACCCTATAAGATCCATATATAACTTATTAAAGACAAAACATTAACATTTTTCATTTATCTCCACAATTCTATTAACTTTTGACAGCAAGAAATTAAGTATAATCTCCATCTTGCTTATGAAATACTTAACAAAGTTCGGTAATATACATTCACCTCAATTCAAAATATAAATATTTAGTTTATATAAACATACGATGCTTCCTCTATATGAGATTATCTATCAAGTCAGAGGTATTGATTCATTTTAATGTAACATTAACAAATTACAGGGAAAAAGTTTATAATAAATAATTTGGACCAAAATTCACTCTTATTTCAAACTTTTAGTAATATATTGATACATGATTTCTATTAGAAATGTCAAATATTTTTGCTTCTTTTTGTTCCCCATATTATGCATTCTTCTTGTACCTAAAAACTTCATATAGAAAAACATGTACATGATTACCATACCTGGTCCTGTATGCTTCAACTTGAAGTTCTCATCAGCAAACTTATCTCCATAAATGGACTCTCCACCTCTGCCATCTCCAAGAGTGAAATCCCCACCTTGTATCATAAAGCTGGGAATAATCCTATGGAAATGGCTTCCCTTGTAATGGAGTGGCTTTCCACTGTTCCCAATACCTTTCTCACCTGTGAAATTTAAATAAAACATACAAGAATTACAATGTAGTCTCTTGCTTGAAAGCAACACATTAAACCAACAAAACAACTAAGTGTGGTAAAACTGTAAAAAGACAAACAAAAGTATAATACACGAAATAAACACATCAAATATGTGTTATTATGTTTAATATAAAGTTAACAGGGGAAAACCATCCTAGGAAAACAAAAAAACTTTTGTCTTTGTACTTTTCATTAAAAAATAGACAACAAGCTTTAACTGAAGCAAACCAAACCAGATCATTAGCAACAGTCCGCCAATCAATGTTACTAAAATCATAATTGGTAAAAAGTTGGGAATGGTCCCCAGAAACTTTATCAAGATAAAATATTTTATTTTTTAAAAGGAATTCACAAAACCATTAGGAGTTATCAAATTTTGCACGTTCTCAGTAAAATGGTCACAAACAAATTTCACAATCACTCAACCAATTGCCTATTCTTAAAACATTACTAACACGTTGATTTTGCACCTAGACATAATTTTGAGTAATTTAATTTCTGCTTATAAGTTGATTATGTACAAAGACACAAGTTTTACAAAACAAAGATGAAATGGCATCACCCTATGTATATTTGCTCTGTTGCAACAGGAAATTTAATCAAGCAGCTTCAGACATCAAGAATGAGATAATTTTCTTAATGTCCAAGGATGAACTCTCAGAAATAAACTGATATAATGTGCTTTAGCAATCAGAAAGTGCTAGCAAAACTAAACTAGAATAAATTAGACAAAAGTGAAATTATTGTACAACATCATGGGGTGGACCCTAAAAAAGTAAACCCTAAACATATTGTAAGTAGCAAAGAATTGATGGAATCAAAAGACAAAAACAAAAAATAAAAAACAAAAATACAGAAGAGAAAAGGTTAAATGGGTCCAAGCATCAACTAGAATCAGTAGTGGAATGCACAATAGAAAACAAGTTGTCATCATCACCAATCGTCCCAAAGGAACCAACAAAGGATCTAATGATGCTTCCAAAAAAATGATGAGGACTGAAGGGGGCCTAGTTGAGTAATCCTGGTAAAGCACATAGTTCGGCCCCTCAAAACTCTCCTAGCATCCATAGTTGAGGACCAATTGAAGACAATAACAAAATACCAAGTTTCATCTATCAACATCTCTTGGGTAAGTAAGCAATGTCCTATACCAGTATCTACAAGACAAAGTACCATCATAATGCATGGAAAAAGAAGGTGCCCAAGACCTAATTGTTGGAACTCTGTATACAAACAAGAACATACAGATCTAAGATTATCATTTCAGGGAGACATCCTCGGATGGATGCTTATTGCCCCTGACAGAGGTAGGGCAAAAAAATGATGTGATTCGTCAAGTGATGGTTAGTCTCCCCTATAATGCATGATGTCAAAAATTTATAGCCTCTCGAAGGTAAAGAGCCAGGCATCTCCTTTTAAGATAATGAATGAAAGTGCCAAGCAATTCTTTTATAGATGAGACAGGTAAATATTTGCATGATGATGAAAGAAAGTGCCAAGCATCTCTTTATATAGGCAACACTATCTTCCCTGAATCTCATAATAGGTGGGACAACTAGAGATGAAGTGCTCTTCCAGATCCACCTCCCAAAGAGACTGGAAGTGACAAACTCTACCCTCTCAAGACATGGTGGTTCGTCTCCACTTATAGCTGATGTGATTAAACTCTAATGTGGTTGATTGCTAGTTGTCTTGAATTCCAAAATAAAGCAAGAGCATTTAATTGCCTTTGGAAGCCCTCAGGAGTATGAGAAAGAAGAGATACATCATCTGTAAAAAGCAAATAGAGCTAATATGTGAATAGTCCCTATACTTGTGGACAGGGTAGATAATATGTCGTGACCAAAGGAGTGAAGATGGAAGCAACAATCTTATTGTATAATTCTGAGATGGAATAGCTATTAGATTCAGCACCATACTTCTTAAACTCATACTACAATCCCTCAACACCAGTAGACTCACTAATGCATATTTTTTTTAGGGGTCTTTTGATGTCCCTTGAAGAAAAGAGGCAACGTGAAATAGGACGGATGTGATCTAAAAGGCAGGCTGCATAGTTGGAAAACTTCCACTTAACAATTACTTGACAAGGCAAATTTTTTAGAGTACTATGCTACTTGGCCAAAACTCGACAGAAACTCAAACAAACTTGGCCAAAAATACTTCAAAAAATATATTTAAATTTATTAAAAAATTATATTTATAGGGAAGAAAAACAAAATTAGAGCCAGGATGTCAAATTTCTAATAGATTTCCATAAGAGGTGTACAATTAAAATACATGATAGTTAATAACCATCAACGATCGTCAAAAAAAAAAAAAACATGAAATACTCAACCAATTTATAACTACTTTCTACTTTCACTTCCTTGCCCTCAAACTGGATGCTTGGACTTGAACTAGCAAATCCTCAGGTACATATTCCTCCAATTGTATGACTTCTTGTACTTCCCTCTCCAACTCCTTGATTTCCTCCTTAGCGAACATAGGATCCATATCTTTGCCAATCCAATTTGAAAGCCAATCAATCACATCTCATGGCTTAGTCCCTCCACTTATTTGAGGCAAAAGACTATATCACACAAAGATGAGGTCATTGAGACACCCTTGGGTCAACTTGTTGTGCTTCTTGTTGTGTATGGTTTCAAATAGAGACCAATTGCACTCACATTTAAAACCACAACAAGGTTGACTCAAAATACAAATGCTATCCTTTAAATATTTGGTGTTCTAGCACCATAAACTTCCCGCAACAAATATGCAAAAAATAATTTCTATAAATTATAGATTTATAATTTTATAAGTTGAAGGCACATCTTCCTCCAATGCTATGACTTCTTGTACTTCCCTCTCCAACTCCTCAAATTCCTCCTTAGCAAACATAGGATCCATGTTTTTGGCAATTCATTTTGAAAGTCAATCAATCTCATCCAAACCAATCGCATTGTATGATTAAGTCCCTCCACTTATTTGATGTGAAGTTGAAGATTGTATTGCACAAGGATGAGGTCATTGAGGCACACTTGGGTCAACTTCTTGTGCTTCTTGTTGTGTATGGTCTCAAATAGAGACCAACTGCACTCACATTTAAAAACCGCAACAAGGTTGACTCAAAATATAAAATGCTATCCTTTAAAGATTTGGTGTTCTAGCACCATAATCTTCACAAAACAAATATGCAAAAAAGAATTTCTATAAATTATAAATTTATAATTTTGTAAGTTGAACCAAAAACTTTAAAAGTCTAAAACTTTTATCTAATTGTAAGGTTGACCACAAAAATCTGATGAAAAATCTCCCCTCAACTTGTTTCTAGGCCTGCTATTAAATAGGGACTATGCCTTTTTTTCCGTGGTCAACTAACATCTTCCACAATGCAGTTGTAAAAGCCATCTATGACCTCATCATCATAACAAAATTTATCATTGAAATAGATTTGGGGCTCAAGTAGTACCCCACTACATGTATAGACCGATGGAGTTGCCAAATGGGATCAAATTTTGTGCCCATCCCTTCCATAATAACTTTAGATAGTTTCCTTTGCCCTATCCATGACCTCATACAAATAACCCATTGGCTATTTATTTCCATCTACAAGGCGAAGAACCTTGACCAATGGTTGTCGCCTAAACAGCGAAAAATTTGATATTTAGAAATAAACTTAATAAGCCAAAGAATTTTCGAAAAATATACATTGATTATCTCCCACATGCTCTTCCAAAAATTGTTGTCAAATACTTACTTAAGAATCCTCAATGACTCCTTCTTCATATGAAATGGCAAGCCTAACCATTGCATGCTCACAAACATCCTCTTAAGACAAGTGGATATAATTGCAAGGGTCTGCAACGCAGTGATGTTAGGGGAAAACAAGGTGACTTTGGTTGAATAATGTCGTCTCTTTATCAATTCGCTAGGTTGGTCCCATTATAGTTGGTATCAGAGCTCAGGTTGTTCAATGAGTTGGTCTCTTTCCCCACCAACGTCATTGTTGACCGTTACAAGTTGTGATCGCAACGTCATGTCAAGTCTTTGTGTTGTGTCCCCTATACAGCAAGAGGGTGTTCCGCAGTCGGGCACTCTGAGTGGTGTGGGTGTTCCGCAATCGAAGCACACAAAGTGAGATGGGTGTCTTCGTAATCGAAGCACTCAAGTGTGTGTGTACCTCCAGAATCAAAGTACACAAGTAAAATATCGTGTTTCGCCTTGAGTCTATGAGTCTTGTGTCCAAGCAAAATAGCAAAGAGTGGCACTGGTGGATCACCTGAGGAGCAGCATCAAGGGCGAGGTGGGCAACGTGGATTGACAAGCATAGTTAGCAACTAGAGCAAGGTGGAAGAGGCGGCAAGTTCCGTCACACAAGCATGTCATGGTAGATGGACAAGTTCAAGGCACGAGTGGTGACCAAAATCAACAAGCTCAAGGAGAAGATCCTATCCATGGACAATATCACGGAAAAACTATGGCAGAGGTTGGAGGAGAGTTTAAAAGAGCGAGCCAGGCTATAGGAAGAGGTAACCTTGTGCTCAAAGCCTGACTGCCATTTGTGGCGCCGAACTTGATCCAAAGGAGGATGGAAAGTTCAAGAGAAAGCTAGGGAAGTTGGTTTCAGTCAATAAGGTGGAGGCTGAAGAGATCTTAAGGTGCCACGAATGCAAAATGGACCAAAGAGGGTTCATCTTTGGGGAGTTAGAGAAGTTGCAGAAGTAGTTAATGGTGTGGGATGACTATCTTGATTCCTTTGTGTGCCTATGAAAGAGGGTGGTGCGCCCTATAGGTGAGCCATCGATTATGTGGCATTCTTGGTGAAGTGTCTCGTCGCCTACAAACAAGGCCAGAAGCCAAAAGTGCTGAGATGGGTTAGTATGGGATGACCTTCCACAAGACATCGAGGAGCTCAAGAACACATCGATTCAAGAACATTCATAATCACGGAAATGGGGCATGTGTTTGGCGAGAGGCAAGAAGATTGTTTTGGTCTAACAAGTGGTGTGGGACATTGTTGCTACAAAACGGCCAACAACAAAGTCGACTCTATTAGGGTGGTTAGGCAAGTTGAAAGAGCCACTAGAGCATGGAAGCTCTGAATAGGGAATGGTGAGAACCTCAAGAATCAAACCCCAAAGAAGGATGACCCAAAGGATCTAGTCAGATAGGAATGGCCAATAGACTCCAAAGCATGAAAGAAAGGAATAACCTCAAGGATCAAGCAACAATGAAGGGAACTAACCCCAAGCGCAGAGCAAAGTGGAAGTGTGAAGGGATGTGTGACAGGATGTGTTTCGCCTCACTAGAGAATTTGGCGTCAAAGGCAGGTGTAGATGGTAAGTCCAAGCAAGGCATTGACAACCGTAAACCCTAGGGCATCGACGACATGAAGGGGCAAGCAAACTCTGTTGATCAGCTTGAACAAGTGGTTCCTAGAAAGAGCAAGTTGAGAGTTGGTTGATATAACAATTGGATCAGTTAGATCAATGTTAGTGTGGTGCAGAGAAGAAGTAAAGAAGTCCTTGGTTCGTGAGCACAATAGTAGTGCAAAGAGCCATGAAGAGGGCAACCTCCCTACAAGGTACGCCAAGTTTGTACCGACACTGAGGGCATTACCGATTTTAAGCGGGGGAGGATTATGGTGGGGGTCTTAACCATCCAACACTGATTGTCACAACTTCCTTGCGATCAAAGCTGCCAAAGCAAGCGAAGCGACCGTGCCTTCGAGTTTTCCTATGCTAGGAGTGAGAGCTTGGTCATACAAGCAAGGCATGAACTAAAACAAAAGAGGACTTGGCATCAACGACCCACAATTGAGATGTAATCCAAGCAAGGGGAAACGTCATTCTGTCCGTGAAAGACTCCGACCTTGCATGGTCATCAAGCACAGTTGAGTCTCATCTTGTGAGGGCTTGTCTATTTTGACAATCGAGGCCTCCCAAAAACATACGCTAATCTTGAGGGAGCCTTGGTCTGTTGTAAGGGTACTTGTGAGCCTTCGAGCATGGCATTGTAATAATGGACCATTGGTTCCTTCTTGATAAATAAAACTACTCTTGATTCCCCAAAGTGTTGTGTGTACTTGTGGTAGATGCTTGGTGTTTATTTTCATTGCAAGCACGTGATCTTGGTATACTTCCGCTAACCCCATGATAAGTATATGGTTGTGTGGGTTGTTTTGTTGTTGTTTTGTGCAAGATGACTGAACACTGGAAGGCGTAACCCATGGCATCTTGGCAAGTCAATCCTTTTAGGACGGCTTGACGAATGTGCACGGTGTCGCATGGTACTTGTTTTAACGGCTCTTTTTGGGTTCGCGAGGTTGGCCCCATGACAACATTGCTATCTCCTATAGGAATAAGGTAATCTATCTTCACTCACGAGATGATCAAGAGGAATCCTAACGTTGTGTCTTCAATGTCACTAAATATATGTCGAGCAATAATGCAATTCTCAATACTCATGAAATGTTTAGTGTAGAAGACCAACTTAAGACTAAGAGGTTGGGATGGAGCAACCCACGTAATCTAAATATATGCCAATAAACATCGTCTCTAATTGCTTGATTAATCACCTTATCAAGAAGTGGCGAGGAGCATTTAAAGCGTACTTTAATAGAGGTAATCAATCTATGGAGAAACCAACCAACTAGATTAGAGAAATAATTTTTGAGTGCCATGCACAATTATGACCAAAAGTGCTCCTACAAGAAATCCCTTATAATGAGCAAAGTGTCAAACATGGGTATCTCCCTTGGCCAAAGGTACAATCACCCAAGGATATAAGGTGATTATGCTAAAAAATGATTTTGAAGATGCTCTCAAGGCAAAGAGGATGAGCACCATATTCAGCCTCAACAATACAATATGGAATTGTTCTTTTACAATGGACAAATCACTGAAGCAAAATAGTTTGGACCCTCTCAATGCAAGCCCAATCAACATACCCTAGACATAGGCCCTATATCTCAGATCCAAAAAAGTATATAGGTTTGATGATACAATCAAAGAATTGCATCTTTGTAGGTATATCTTGGAAGTTTTGCTGGAAAAACGGATGCTTCAAGACCAAGAGAGATGTGTATCCCTTGCAAAGCCATAGTTATGGCAGTGGTCGAAGATAGGGGAGTCCTAGTAACCTGGACCCCCAAGTATGTATAAGCAATGATGATTTAATAGACTTGCCTTTAAAGGAGAATTGAAACTTAGTGTACTCTTTGATACATTGAAGATCATCACCTTTGTCTTGCTAAGGTTGATTGCCAACTGTTTTAAGTCACATAGGTGAGCAAGAGCATCCTTCTTTATAGGCTCTCAAGAATATGAGCAAGAAGAACTACAGATATGCAAAAAGCAATATAGTTATCAAGACATGATGTAGAAGGCAACCATCATCAACATGTTTGTTTTGGCAAATAAACTCTTGAAGCTCATCAATGTAAATCCCAAAGAGTGAAGGAGAAAACGTAGGCAGACAAACTAACATGTCTGCATGACTGAGCATAGCAATGTATATGTGCGAATATATGAGCACAAAGTGTTTGTAATAAGTTATCATGTAGCGATGTGAGCGATGTGTGTGTACATGACAACATGTTTGTAATGATGCGCACATGCAAAGTAACTGTAATAATGTGCACGTGACAATGTGTTTGTGATAATGTAATAGGGTACTTTTAAATTTTATATAAATAAGTAGTTCAAAGGTAGTTGGCTAGTTGCCAACTGCCTATCAATCTCATCGTACCTATGACTATGCATCTACATGAGAGATGCAAAGGAGTGTGCATGATGTAGTTAGCCAAAGTGTATCTTGGCTACAGGTTGCTTGTTGGTAGATTGTTTGTTGAAGAATGATGTACTGCACATAGTTGTTGTGCGGGATGCATGCTGTGTACAATGTATCAATTTGCATTTGTAAGTATTCCCATTATGTATTTTGTTTATATTAGTAATGGAATTGTTTTGCAATGTTTTGTATTCCATTTCTACGGAAAGAGGTCATCCTTCTTTGACACCAATGGTGCTTTGGAAATAATGTGTGAAACCAAACGCTGTTCAAAAACGAGCAAAAAGTACGTAATATACTATCTTGGTGGCAGTGATAAAAGGCTCAAAGATGTCAATATCATGGTATCTGAAAAAGATACCTCAAAACAGTATTAAACGCATAGTCACTAAGTGTTAGGAACCCATCCTTACATTATTATGTAATTCTCATATTATTATGGAATGACCCCTTTCCAACGTGGGGACCCCATTATAATAATATTTTGCAATATTTTGTAAATGCATGTAGTAATTGAGGCGCCTAGACAAGGGGGGCCATTTCATGTAACCGTTATCAAGAATGTAACTGTTGTTTGGTATAATATTCTAGCCTAAGTGGCACTTTGCATGTAAGCCAACTCTTGAGCATTAGGTTACGGTTGCATGAAGCATACCTTTAAAAGACAAGGGTCCATAAACAAATGTATCTTTTTGGATATTGAATGAAAGTATTGAAGGAGGTTGCTCCCTCGAAGAGGCCCGCAGTTATGTGTTGTGTTCTGTGAGATTATTATATTTCTGCATTTACATTTCGTATTGCAATATTTTGTTCTTCATGAATTTCTGCTTTTATTGCAATATTTATGTGAATGTGCTTATTTTAATTAGAAGGTTCGTAACAAGTGGTATCAGAGCACTTTCCAGGGCTGTGTTCCACTGCGACTGTGACAGTTCTTGCCCTACCATTTTGACTTTCTTGTGTTTTCATTTTTTTGCCTGTATCCTTATTTAAAAAAAAAAAATCCATCAAAATCAGAATGAAATCCACCAAAATCAGCAGCCTTTTTAGTGCATAATTTATGTATTGCTCTTTTGAAGCCCCCTACAGATAAGAGGTGATGAGTTTAAGTTGGGTTGGGGGGGAAGGGCGGAGGAATTATGAATGGTAGGCTGCCATAAGTTATAACTTATCATATAAAGAATTAGCTTGGGAGACTAAGGATTTGATATACAGCTTAGAGAAATAGCTTCTTTCAAGTATTTTGTAATACGATTGGCCTAATGGTTAATGTTGACAAACACTCCCTAGAACAAGTCTAATCCTAAAAGTATATGAAAATTGAGTTAATCAGAGCATATAAAATGCAACTCCACCAGTTAGAAAAAAAATTATTTTTGGAAGGTTGCCTATTGTTTAGAAAATAATTGTCCATATGTCAAGCTTTGTAATTGGGGTGAGGGGAACACAGAACTTTAATCTATAGCCTTCTAGCCCTAGTCACCCTTTATGGGTTTGAAATTTGTGGAAAAAAAGGGTTTATCAAACAAACCATTTCAAGATTAAGATCAAAATACCAATCATCACATGGCATGAGCTCAACTAGTTAAATACTTCAACTTTCAAAGAGCAGACCCAGCTTCTAATCTTGCCAAGCAATACATGCATGATTGGCAAGATGATGTAACACCACTAGGTGGCAATGATGAAATACAGGTGACAACCATTTCAATCCCATAAAACCAAAAAAAAAAAGGCAAAACACCAATCTTATTGTTCTTATGAAGGCAGGTTTGAAATCAATTGAAAGTAAAGATTTATGCTACTAACCATATAAATGCAAACTATACAAGCTAGACCAAAGCAGAATTTCTGTTATTGTCCAACAATCATGTCTACCTCAATTGCAGTGAAAATAAGGTTGGCAGAAAGGCTCAAACAAATGGATAAAGTTCGTAGAACATCCATAAAAAATCAAAACTAAAAGATTGGGACAAATTCAAACATTGAGGACAAAATTGTCTAGCAAAACTATTTTTAAGCCGATGTATTTTGTTGAAAGTTTGCATGACAAACCATAAAAATTACAATGAATATACAATATTTTGTCAGAAATTTAAAAGAAACAAAACTTAATAATGAATTATAAAGCTCTTAAAAGAAAAACAAATAAATTAATCAGAAATTTCATCTGCAGTTAACTGATATCAATTTTGCTTCCTATAAATCTGAGGAATAAAGCTTTGAATTGCATCTCCCAGACACATTAAATTTTCTTCGAGAAAAAAACCTGTACAAAGGGCTCGAAAATTCTCTGCAAAACAGACAAAGGTTTTCAAAGTATGTTAGTCTTCCTCCAAAATCAAAAAAAAAAAAGAAAAAGAACATGTTAAAATGACAAAACCAAGAATTTGAGAACAGAAGACAAGAGTTTTCCATATCCTAGTAGACATACATACCTGCAGTTTTTGGTACAGTTTTCCCAAAGAGTCCCATAACAATTCGACCTGAATAAACACTTTAAACCTTCAGAAACTCCTCGAAGAAAACATCTCCAAAAAATATTTCTAAAAGACTCATCTGTTACTATGATTCTAGAAATAAACATAAATCACAGAAAATGTAGAAGCCTACAATTTGTACAGCTTATAATCAGGATCATACACTCGGGATAAATAGCAAAGACTTTGGCCTACGCTAATAACACAATTTCTAACAATGGCGGTAGAACTTGAAAAAAGTAATTGCCGTGCACAAATAGCTAATTGGGATCACTCATGCAAAATACAAAACTAAAACAAAAGCCACTGCTCTCTAATTTTATCTTTGTATTCTTCATACATAGGCTTAATTTGCTGTTTTTGTGCGCACATTACATCAGTCCTTAATGCACAAAAAGCTTGAAAAGTTCCATATCTTAACCCTCCATAATTGCTGATTTTGTTGTTACTCTTATCAAACTGTTAATACAAGCACATTTATAATCAATAAACAATATTTCATCCCTAGACGCCTGAACAATCACTATTAAAAGGGTAAAAACACTGGAACCATAAACCTGCAGGTCATTCTCAATGATGGCAAACAATAAACAGCAAAAACAAAACAACAAGCAAGTCTCCAAGCTGAATCTCGTTTCTGATTCTTCACGGGCAAAGAAACAAATGCCCAAGAAGAATGTTCCCCTGAATCACATGTGAGTTCTCAAAAGAGCCTTGGAGCTAAAGGGATAGTTAGACACGGATGCCACTTTTGGAGGCTCCCCTCAATATTAATTGTAAGACCCAACCCAATTAAGCAATATGCAAACAGATCATGCATGGAAACCCTTTTTAGTCCTAGAGCATGGACTTGAGGAAAGTTTCACATATAGCTGAATGTGATGTTCTCAAATGTTTTCAGGTTCTTTGTTTGTGATTGTCTGAGCAGTCATTGCCAATCTGCATGTGTGTGCTTCTTAAAGAAAGTAAAGATATTGGCTTCAAACTGCATATATTAATGAGTTATTTGAAACCTTAAGAACAGCAAAATGATGGAATTATGAATGTTGTTTACAGAAGTAAAAAGAACAAAATGAAATCAAATATGAAAGTTACCCTTATGATGGATGCAGAGTGCACATGATAATGGATTCCCACATAACAAGTTCATGGCATTTTAAAGATGAATCGGGACTTAGTGATAATTTCATCACTTTAATAAACTCTTTCAGGACATGAATTGAGTTGGTCTATCAACGACGGTATCATATACATTAAAGGAACAGTTCATTAACTTCTTTGGAGATTAAAAGTAAACAAGAAGTTTCTTAATTATACAATGGAAATTTACTTAAGAAAAGGGAATAGCATTCAATCTGCATGATCTGTAAATATGTTAATAAGCATAAAAATTCTAATGCCACCACAAACCTATAAAAATAGAGAAAGGAAGTTATGATATTTGGAAGGCACTTACCAGCAGGTTTTCCACCAATCTCCACATCAAAGTAAACCTTGTGTGTTACTTCCTCCAGATTATCTTCCTTGGCCTAAGAATTAAACAAAACAGATGTTAATAAACATGCATTTCATGCAGCTCAGGGCCGAATTGATAAATGCATTTTCTCTCCAAATATGAACCTCAAACTCAAACATTAAACATCTTAGAACAGGAATACCAGAACAAGGCACATTATAGAAACAATAAAAGCAAACTAACAAAAAAGGAAATATTTTAGCGGCTACCATTCATCTATTGCTTTTTCTGTAAATTTTCCAAGAAAAATGGCTAGTGAAAAATGAAAATTGAAAAAAATTTCTACAAATACATGCATCTTCTCTAATTAACAGGGGAAAAAAGATAAAGCTGCAAGCTTACTGCAGTGGTAAGGGCTTTGGCTTCTCTTTGAGAGGTCCAAGGTTCAAACCCCACTCAGTATGAGGGGACCATGACCCCTCATAAAAACATATGTAAACTCATTTAAAAAAACAGGGGAAAAAAGAAATAGAAAAAAATAGTTTAGATTATCAGAAAACCTAAATACTTGAGAATTCGACATTAAAAAAGATTTAACAAGTTTTACAACCTTCTAAATTTATATGGCTCCTTCAAAATATTCCTCCTAAAAATTTCTCTTCATTATCAGGTGTGCTTGTAACATATTTAACAAGTTTTACAACCTTCTAAATTTGTATGGCTCCTTCAAAATATTCCTCCTAAAAATTTCTCTTCATTATCAGGTGTGATTGTAACATAGCATAAGGATAAAAGTATCCAGTGCAATGCAAGTAAGAGGTAACAAAGTTACACAGATCAATGTATTGTCAATGTCTCAAAGCAGAATAACTGAAAATGGATCTTTCCATAAGGAATCGTAAGTTTCTAAAAAAGCATAACATCTTCAAGACCCATAATAAAAAAGAGACAATCTAAGAACTATAATAATCTACAAATTATGCATGCACACATGCACAATTTAAACAAACCAAATTCATGATGGTATTGGCTACATTGTTCAAATAATTATGTAATGTAAGGGATAATAAGTGTGTGTTTGCAGCTGATTGCTGGAACATGAGACAAATCACATGTCAGTCCAAGCTTAATGAAAAGTTATATAATTAGTTATATAATAATTAATATAGAAGGCAGATTATTATATAACTTTTCATCTAGCTTGGACTGACAATAATTAATATAGAAGGAAGACAGGTCCCCAAGGGCTAGGTGGATTGGTAAGACTTTGGGCACTTACCAAGAGGAAACCTAGGTTTAAACCTTGGGGGCATGCCCAATAAAGGCAAAGGTAGTAGTCTGACTTGAGTCCACTGAGTGCGCGCCAGCTTGACGATGGCGGTACCAACCCTGAGCCACCAGGGGTCTCCCTCACTCCGGGCCGCGTTTACCGAGGAGAGGCAGGGGTTATAGAGGCAGCTTCAATGATTTGACCTGTGTTCGGAGGCAGAAACCTCGGGGAGAATGTCTATCCCTCGTGTGCCCAATTGTTAAAGATGAAAGGATGTTACCGATTCCCCTAATATCAAAAATATATATATATAGAAGGCAGACAGAATAATAATGAATATAGTGATCACAGACAAAGCAATCGTTGACACCTCAGGCAGCTGCACATGGATGAGCCAACAATGAGTCATTACCAAGTCATTGGATATAGAGTTCTGTCGTATGTATCGTTGTCATGATGATGTGTGTTTGAAATAAAATTGTATGTCAAATGCTGAGGTGCTTTTATTATTGTTTTATGTAGACAGATATCATATAGTTCGGTGGTATTTGGGCAGGTATAGCAATCGCCAAGCGCCTAATGATATCCTATTGACCATATGTATTCCCTTCATTTCCAATTGATGGGGAAATTGTTGGTTATTCATGTTAGGGTTTACATGACTATAGAGTCATGTTGATGTCTGAGTGTGTAGTTGCTCTTGTACAAGTTGACTGGATTTATCATTAATGTGTTGTTGGGCGAGAGATTAGAGATATATTGTTGTTCACATTTTATGTTTGTGAGTTCTTTCTATGATGGCATTTGCTTATCATAGAATAGATTCATATCGTAGTCTGTATTAAATCCTACTCCGTTGCTTTATATGGTTTATGCATGACTTGAATGCTATATTTTGGCGTCTTTGCCAATGGGAATCAGGTAGGTAACACTCGTGAATGAGCAGCGATTCATAGATTGTTTGTGGATGAATACAATGACAACCATGGGATGAAACCATTTGCAAGTCAAAGAGAATTGCGAGATTAGAGACAAGAATGACCAACAATAAACATGGGACTAACAATGAAGCACATGTGGTGGAATCAAGTCAAAGTTCCACTACAAAAGCTTTCCTCAATTGTAAGGAAGTGTAGAAGGTGGAACTTCTACAGTGGCCCCTTGCTTTGAGGGAAGTGAGAAAGTGCAAATTCCTCTAACCATTCAGACCGAATTACACATCCATATAAATGATGATGCCGTCCCAACTACTGACTCAAGATAATGGACCTTGTCATCCAAATTCAAGCCTATGTGGCCTCTTGGGACGAGGAAAGTCCTCACTCAAAGGATCACATGTTCTCTGCCAAGGAATGGAGTATGTTTCACTTAAATCAAGCTTCATTACATACATTATTGATACTGGAAAAGCAATGATACAAACTAAACTATGAACAACAATTACAAGAAGCCAGGATTGCTAAAGAACTGGAGATGTGGGAAACTGCTAAGTTGGGCAAGTGATTGTGCAAAGGAATTCAGCACAAATGAAAATGTAAGGAAATTCATCTAACAATGCACAAGACACGAGTCCAGCATAAGATTGACCATAACATACTAATTTGGCAATGTGTAGTATAGCGACAATCAACTAGAGCCTACCTAGCTCTATACAAGACAAGAATCACAAGATATTGATACTGAACTTGGTGGAGAAACCAATGACCAAAGGCCAGCAACTAACGACCAAAGGAGTTAAGCTGAACTAGAGAATAGAATTTAGATAGTGGTCAACCCAACTCAAACATAGGGAAGTCCAGTTAACTTTAGGAAGACAACCAACATGAGTGTCGATAGAATCAAACGACAATGGTTACAACGAGAGAAAAATAGAAATATCCTAAGTTCTATGAAGAAAGCAAGGAAGATCCAATCCACCTCTACAAAATGTGCCCCACCATCTAGCACATGAACAGCCATGTTGATGAGCTAGAGTGAATGTGACCATTCCTACAATGCTCAAGGAGGTCGCAATCATCTGATACTTAGAAATACCAACATTGCACACTACCTGGGACAAGTTGAGGAAAGCGTTCAAGAAGAAATTTTGGCTCCTATGCAACAAAAACAAAGTTGTCACTGAAACTTATAAGACTAGTTAGGGTAAGACCAAGAACAAGTGGTCATACAAAAGTTGTTTGAAAGAGTCACTTGGCAAGTTTAAGAAAGCAGCAAACAGTTTCAGGAAGCGATGGTTTATGAAAGGCCTTCATTTGCAGATTTGAAAGAAGATGAGGATAGTGCCCCAAAAAACTTTCCAAAAACCAGTGGATAAAGCGATCAACTTGGAACATGAATAAAAATAATAGGTGGCTGACGTGGTTGACCAGTGAGCGACTCCAACAATGATAGTAACAGAGAGGGAGCATCAATTAATGCTCTCTAAACGTATCTAACATGAATCTTATGCATAATGAAAGAAGACAACAAGAAGGAAAAGAAGGATATCTACTTCATGGAAGTGTGCAATGTCCAAATAACACCTATTACAACATCTACATACAGCACAAACATTTCTAGTGTCCATTTGACATAAAAAGTAAGAAACGTCCAATATTGACAGTCCAAAAAGAACGCAATAGAGAAACTGAGCACCTTGAAGGGAAGCACTACCACGAGCAGCAACTTCACAAACAACTAGTAAAGGAACAGGAAAAATGGTAATCAAGGCCAAAGAAATGGAGAAACCCATAGCCATACTTAGTATTACACAAGAGGCCAACCTGTTGTACAATGCCACAAGTGCTAACAATGGAGGCAATTTGCCGATGATTGCACCAATGCTGCAAGCCTGAATGTGCATATGAGATTTAAGTGATGCAAAAACCAGGTAACCAAACCAAAGCTAGTTATCTCCAATCAAGAGGCAGCAATTGGATCTCAAATAACCAAATATAGATTGAAGGGCAAGGGAGTGGGCATGCTTTTAAGGACCGATGCAGCTTTGTCTGCCATAAGGGCCCAAGCAAAGTACATGTATTGAGCAATGGAAGGAGGCTTGCACAAACATGGACTAGGTGACGGTAAACACATGTGGCAAGCTTGAGGACCAAAACAAAATGTTATGTATGCCTACTAACATGGACATTGCCCATAAGTGTTTGCAACCGACCATGCCCATCAAGATAATGATGTTGTTGCAAACAATCCCCTACCTATATAAATTTGATAAGAGGACATTGTGATCGCCTGTGTGTGGTGGTGTTCACCGTAATTGCAAGTCATCAACCAATGGTAATTAAAAGAGGTAACCAACAAATGGCTGACCAATACATGAACACAATGGTGTTGATGATTGATGTTATGAAGCGGCCGACATTGTCACACATTAGGGTTGTTGGGGCATACGTTGACAAATGTGACCGTTGATAGAGGTTCATATTTGAACATGCTCCTAGAAAAGATATAGAAGATAGGTTCATTGATGCTACAACCACCTAAATTCAGGTTATTGTGAGCAAACAAATTAGGCATCAAACTGAGAAAAAAACATTCTTATTCAATATTTTGTTCTAGATTTTGTCCTGGTCACATAGCGAAAGGGGGCCTATGACCCATTTTTAGGTTGAGGGAGGCTAAGGATGGCAAAAGTTAATCACAACTAGGAAGAGAACCACCTAACCTTCAATAAGGGACATCATAAATATAATAAATTTGAAGACTTAGTTAAAACGAGATATTATTTCCATGGATGAGTCAGGCTTTTCTAAGGCGGTGGCAATGATAACTAATATAGGAAGATGTTCATGATTGAAGTATTAACTCTTGAAAAACAAAGACCTTTTCTTATATGTTTTTAGGCTTAATGGAAGTTTTCATGCCTTGATCATTTTCACAAGACCTCCGTCTATTTATATTCCTAGGCAATTTGAATTCGATGTTATATATTTGTTCCTCAACATCAAACATGCATTATAACCATGGATAGCATCATAGTAAGAAAACTCGCAACTCAACAACAACTCCACTCCTGCAACATTGCCAAATGTCTCCTGCAAGATCTCTTCCAAATCTCCTTAGCATCCTTCACATTAGAGACCAAAAGAAGATGTTTACTATCAATATTGAGAGTATTAATTTGACCGTTTCATTATTTTCTTCATAAGCATCATATAGCTAATTAGGGTAAATTCAAACTTTTGATTTTCTTTTCATCTAGAAGCTCAACGTGAAACACATTGGGTAATATCCAATATAAGAATTAGTAGTGTAATAAAATTCCAAATTCCCTTAAGTGGATGACTAAATTTTGACTGCACCACATAATTGGGAAAAAAAGAATGCAAAAAATAAGGATAAAAAAAGATATCATACAACCAAAACATACCTTCTTGAAGATCAAGTGCAACTTGGCTGCTAAATAAGGCAACCAACTTGACCAAACTTCGAGTGCAAATTTTGAGAGGTAAACAAACAACCACACTAAAAAAAAAAGAAAATGATACCTTTAATGAATTTTTGCTTAAATTTCAAATATGTGACCAAATCCACAAAATTAGGCCTGGATATTAATATTTACATATTTTTGAAAGCAAGATGACCAAATATATAAAAAAACAAAATTAATACCCCTATTATTTCTATCCATGGATTCTAAATCTACACTTCAATGTGTAAAAGTTTGCTTTGGATCTCAAAATATCTTCTCTTTTCCGGAGAAAAAAAAACTGCAATTTCTCTTGAATTTTGAATCTCACATGCTCTTAACAAGTCCACCAATCAATGGCTGAAGCAAGTTACAAACTAATAATAGTATTCCCAATGGCAAAATACTAAGATGCCAAAGTACTTCACAAGTAGGTTAAAATCTTCCAACAGCTTCCTTGACATGGCAAAAGACAAAGCAGCAGAATTTGAGGCCTAGGTTGCCAAAATAAAGGCCAGTATATCTACCTTGACCTGATACAAATTTGAGTCGGTCATGATATAAAAAGAGACGATAAGTAGGTTTAAGGAGGAATTCTGGAAAGAAGAAGAAAAAAAAAAATGAATCTGAGGAACCTGTTGAAAGAGTAAAAATGGGTCTAAACCTTTACTTCAAAGTAGAGGCCAAGTTAAGCTGCAAGTTTACTGTAGTGGTTAGGGCTTTGGTCTCTCTTTGAGAGGTTCAAGGTTCAAACCCCATTCAGTATGAGGGGACCATTACCCCTCATAAAAACATGTGTAAACTCATTGAAAAAAAATGTTTTATAGCTGCAAGCTTAGTGCAGAGGTAAGGGCTTTGGCCTCTCTTTGAGATGTCCTAGGTTCAAACCCCACTCACTATGAGGGGACCATGACCCCTTATAAAAACATGTGTAAACTCATTGATAAAAACATAGAGGCCAAGTTAGAGATACAGTCCTATAAGGAGCACCTAGACATTAAAAGACTCGACAATTGGCCAATGCAGATAGAGTCTAATTTGGAATCCATGTTTTTGCCAATAAGCAAAAAATGTTTTTAGTACACCTTAAGTTGTTTGGACGTGTGTTGATATCATGGGAGAGCTATATACAATCTTTGAAAATTAAAAAAGAAAACACCCACAAGAAATAGGAAGCCTTCACCAATGATGATAAAGACAATTTTGTCCAATGGAATATGAAAGGAATCAATGGCACCTAGCAAAGGCAAGGACAAGGCATTCAAGACTAGACCTGTGAATTCCATAGAAAAAAAATTGATAAACATATCTCAAAATTACCATGAACAAAAAATATTACACTGAACTATCTAAGAGGACTGCATGGCCATATCAATAGGGAACTGACCCTCCAAATGCATCAATTATGCTTGCAAGGAAGACCTAAATAATAATCTGAAAGAAAAGAAAGCCCAAGGAGAAGGAGGCTTCTCTTTTGCCATCCAAGAAAAATCTGCCAAGAAGAAGCATAGGAATGGCAAAGGAAAGCAGAACACTACAGTTGTTTGAAAGGGCAATAAGCCTTTCAAAAACCCTTGGGATCATTGCAAGCATGTAGAGGCAAAATGATAAGAACCATAGTTAGAAAAATCGTCGCTTTCCCATGATTTCTCATGGAACTTGCAAGAAATTGTTGGCGGTAAAAAAAAATTATTTTCTTGGCGCCAAGAAAATCGCCCAAGTGCAGCGATATTTGGCACGATTTCTCGTCCTTTTCTCACGAGAAAATCGGCAATTTGCATGCAGTACACAGAAAATGCCTGAATTTTTTTTAAAAGGCCATTTGGCCCTATTTTTTGTACTTTTACTTCTTCTCCGATTATGTGGACATTATTCTTAGAGGTCAAACACTAAATCTAAACCGCTTTTGGAAATCATATTAGAGATTTTACATTGTTTAGAGGAAATTTTAGTCATCTTCTACTGATTTCAGAGATTCTTTTTTCCTCCAAAATCTAGGGTCTTGTTAAGATTTTTTTTTCAATTTTTTTTTTTGTTTGTTCCTCCTCAAGCACATAGGCTAGGCCCTAGGGCATTAGATTAGTTACTTATTTCTCTCTTTTTTTCATCTTTCCCCCCTCCCCTTTGGAAAAATAGATGGACTCTTCAGGTGAGGTCTATGGGACCGATGCAGCCAACAATGATCCTCCTTCAAGTGCAACCCAACTGACTCCTTCAACTGCAGAACCAAATCCAAGCCCAAGAAGAGATCTAATGTGGAAGGATGGAATTAAAGGAAACTTGTCAAATAAAGTTTTTTGTAAACACTACGGCAAAGACATGCGGGGAGGCATCCGTTGCATCAAACACCATCTGCTTGGGCAACTAGGGCATGATGTGGACCCCGGCACTAAAGCAGATGATTTGATAAAAAATGAGGTGAAACCTTCATTGTGCAGCAAAGAGGTCAAAAAATAGAGCATAAAAGGACAAGAGTTGCGATAGGACATGGAGTAGGGCCTTGAGCCTCTTTTACAATTGTACATTTGCCCATGGAATCGCGTGCGAGAAAGGATTGCTATAAGCTACACCACCATGCACCACTCTGTTGAAGAACATCGAAGATTTGTATATTGACTTCACCTCCTAACAACAACCGCAACCAGTTTTTGGTATTACTAAAACATTCCCTTCAATTGTGCAAATGGCCCCTATTGGGCAGCCCTATTGAGGGCATTAAGTGATATTGGCAAAGGGGTTAAGCCACCTTAGGGAAAAGATTTCAGTAGACCATTGTTGGAGTGTGTCATAAACACACGTGCTCTTGTAGAAGAGCAAAAGCAGACATGGAGGTGCAACATTCTTTTTGATGGATGGACGGATGCAAAAAAAAGCACTCTCCAATCAAGTGGCATTATCTCAACTAGTTAGATTCCTCAACATTTAAAGAGAAGACCAAGGTTCAAATCTTGCCAAACGATACATGGATAATATCCAAGCTTTGTTGTAATACCACTATGTGGTGATGATGTAATACGGGCGGGGGCCCGTTTCAATCCCATATAACCAATTGAAAAAAAACGCACTCTCTTGAACTTCATGGTGGCTTCGGGTGGATCCATGGTCTTCTTGAAGTCGGTTGATGCCTTGCGAGAGGTGAAGAATGCACAAATGTTATTCAATTTGTTGGAGGAGGTCGTGTTAGAAATAGGAGTGGAGAATGTTGTCCAAGTAGTGACAAACAATGCAACAACATATGTATTTGCGAGTAGACTTCTTGAGAAGTAACCCTTTAGTTTTTGGAGCCCATGCGTCCTGCCCATTGCATTGACCTTATGCTTGAGGACATTTTCAAAATGACATCGGTGAAGACTGTGGTAGAAGAGGCAAAGAACATTACATGGTTTATATATAATCACACATGGGTGCTCGGCTTGATGAAGAAGCATAATGACAAGGGGGACATTCTTCGTCAAGGAATCACTCAATTTAGCAGCGTCACCTGCTTTGAAGCAAATGTTATTGAGTAAGGAAAGGTATGCCTCACCATTTCATTCAAAAGAGGATGGGCAGCAGATCTGGACGCAGGTTTTTGATGATTCATTTTGGGTGACCATCCAAGAAATTCTCAATGTAATTGATTGATGAGCTCAAATTTAAATTTTAAAATCTTCTTTTATACTTCAAAAGTTTAGAATTTCTTTTTCTAAATTTTTAGTATTTATTGGTCAATTGCAGGTGTTTTGCGACTTGTAGATGGCAAAAAATTGGCAATGGGTTATCTATATACAGAAATGGATATAGCCAAAGAGGCCATTGAACACTATTATGGTGGCAACCAATGCAAGTATGAACCAATTTAGTGTAGCATTGATAAGATATGGACAAGGCAACTCCATCAAACTATTCATGTCGCATGGTGCTTCTTGAACCCCAAACTCTTTTGCAATAGCAGTTTTAATGATGATGAAGAGGTCCAGCAGGGTTTCTATACTTGTGTAGAGAGGATGATAGATGACCCTTCTAAACATTGTGTCATCCCTACCAAGTTGCAACTTTATAAGGCCGCGGGAGGGAGCGTGTTTGCATCCTCCTTCGTTAAAGAAGAAAGGTCAACCTTGCATCCAAGTAAAATATTTAAACTTTTCAAGTTTTAACATTTTTTGAATTTTTCTTGTAATGTAAATTAATACTTTGAAAATAATATTTTTTGTAGATTTATGGTGGGAGGATTATGGTTCAAAAACACCTAATCTGAAGAGGATGGCTATCCGCATCTTGAGTCAGCCTTGTAGCGCTTCTAGGTGTGAGCGCAATTGGTCTCTATTTGAGGTCATACACACAAAGAAGCACAATAGGTTGACTCAAGAGCGTCTCAATGACCTAGTGTTCGTACAAAACAATCTTTGGCTTCACACCAAACAAGTGGAGGCTAGTGAATCCATAAGGCAATTGAATTGGATGAGCTAGATCCACAATTTGATTGGATTATCGAGAGTCCATCGGATACTGAGTTTACTGTAGAGGACATCAAGGCACTTGAGTTGGAAGCGGAATATTTGGGAGAATTCGAGGAGATATACCATGATGATCCCACACTTGAGGAGCCTCCAATTCGACCACCTATTCAAAGCCAAGGCCAACCATCTAGTTCAAGGTAAAGGTAAAAGGTAATATGTAAATTAGTTTATAACATCCGCAAGAGCATAGGCCATATGAAACGACCCTCACGAAGGATGTTGTATTACTCAATATACGGTTATCCAACCATACTCTAGTTATCGAAACATTGTCTACAACCCTACTCCCTGCAGGATTCAAACCTTGGACCTCTAGTCAAAGTTCCAAAGTCTCCATCATTAGGCCCACTCAAGGGGAGGAAAGGAAAACAAAAAGTAGTTTAAAAATTGCTTTATATCTTGAATTGTTGCATTTCTATGACATATTTGGTTGGATATGATTATCATGAACTGTAATTGTACTCTTTTTTATGAATATCTAATATAAAATCAGCTTTTTGGCTCTCCAATTGTTGTTTAAAATGTCTTTTTTTTTTTTGAAATTTTTTCTTCTGATTTTCTTTTCTTTTTTTTTTTGGCTGAGTTTTCTCGAGTTGCTAATAAAATCTCCAAAACTGGGGTGTCAAGTTTCTCCTGAGTTGCAAGTTTTCCAACCATGATAAGAACTGCACCTGAAATTTGGTATTGGAATAAAAAGAAAGCACAAACAAAGAAGAAAGACATGACAACCAAGATGGCGAGGCCTTGACTTTCAAGGAGGAGACCAAGGTTCGAATACCGCTAAGATGTTGTAATACCGCTATGTGGTCATGATGTATTACAAGTGGGGCCAATTTGAATCCCATATAACCCATTACAAATTAAAAGAAAAATAAAAAAGCATAAAACATGTTATCAAATGGCATTAGCCCAACCAGTTAAATTTCTTGACTTTCTAGTAGGCAAACCAGGTTTGAATCTTGCCAAGCAATGCATGCATAATAGCCAAGTTGTTGTGATACCAAGATGTAGTCATGATATAATACAGATAAGGCCCATTCCAATTTCATATAACTAATTAAAAAAGAAAATAAGCTCAAGATATATTAACTGTTGAAATTAAAAATAAAGAAATGTTGATAAAACAGACAGCTCATAAAACAATGTAATGTGCTATTGTAATAGATGCATTATATTTAAGTTGCAAGCTTATTGCAGTGGTAAGGGCTTTGGCCTCTCTTTGAGAGGTCTAAAGTTCAAACCCCACTCAGTATGAGGGGACCAGGACCCCTTATAAAAACCTGTGTAACCTTATTGAAAAAAATAGATGCATTATCACTTATACATAGTTAATTGATTTTTTATTTTTCACTTTTACATTAATAATTTTTAGAGACGCTTCTACAATGCTGGGAGGGTCAAATGCCATTTTTTTCATTGGCTTTCTTTCGTGGGGGTGGATGTGGCTAATCAATTTCCTACCTTTGTATTAACACTTTTAGCAATGCGAAGTTGTAAAGTGACGGCAGGTTTAAATAACAATTTTTTTTTGGAACGGCTGGGCCTGATTATAAATGAATAGAAGTTTAAAACTAAAACTTATAAAACATGAAAATAGAAATAAATCTAATGCCTAATACGCATCTTATTAGAAATCAAGAGGCCGTAGATTTTAAAGCCCTTAGCTGATAAGGATTTGATATTTTTTGAATCGGCCCTCCTCCTCCTTAAGAATGGTGGATTCGCTAGTTTTAAAATGATTGTTATGGCTTATAATCCATTGCTTGAATTTGCCGTCAACTAATAATACAGCAGAGTGAAAATCATAAGACGGTAGCCTAGAGTGTGATAGAAACAACAAAATTAACTGAAGAGACAAGGTATTAAAAGGCCATAAAACAACACTCGTAAGGATATGCCCTATGCAGGCCGATAGCTTAGTAAAGTATCCCTACACCTAGATTAATGTGCGCTTGCTTGCTTGCTTTAATTCCTTTGCAAAATGAAGTTAAAGTTAACTGAAAGCTAGAGTAATCGCACTTCATGCTTTTACAGTTCGTTTCTTTTCTTTTATTTTCTTTTTTCTTTTTTTTTTAGTATAATAGGGCGAACCGTTTTTTGAATTTAGGGTCGGGAATTCCATTGAACATTTTACTATATTTCTAGATGCCCCTCCCCTGTGAGTCCAACCATAAAGAGGGCAAAGGCCAAAACCTCTGACATACCAGCGCAGACCGGAAATGTGAAAAGGCCTGTAAATTACTCTCCGGTATTTATGCATGTAATGCAATCCCACAACAGTGACAATTCGAGATTTAATAGCATCACATAAGATAGCATCGATTCCTCCTTGATTAAGAGCGAAAGAGAAATAAACCCTATGTGATGTCATCATAGCTTGAAGGAAGGAAGAAATTACACAGACGCAAGGAAAGCACATGATCCATGATCAATGATGGACCTTCCACGGCCAAATCTTATATTTTAATTTAAGAATAGGATGAAACAAATTGAAACAACATTAAGAAGAACAGATCTGATTGAAAACATGGATTACATGAAAAGAAATGACAGAAACCTGGCTAACTGTAAATAAGCCCAAGAAGAACAATAGCGACAGCAAGAGCAAACTCCAAAGCATCACCACACTCCCTTGTCCTTGCCCTTTGCCATGCTTCTTCGCCATTATCATATTCTTCTTCAGTTTCTTCTTCAGTCAATGATCCCACGAATAGCATACGAGAATAAGAGAAGAGCAAAACGCAGGCGAGTTCCGTTAATCGAAACTCCGACGACTTCCCCGCAACACAAGCACGAACTGAACTCCAAACGCCTAGGTGTCCCTAGGGCCTTTTTCAAACTATATATTGTATTAAAAAAATTAGAAAATTACATTTTTCGGAGTGAATATATATATATATTAAATGGGCTATAAGTCTTTGAAATGGGTTTGATATTTATTAATAATAGTATTATAAAAGTTGTTATCGAGGGTTAGGTAGATTGGTAAGTATTTGTTTGGTCAGGTACTTACAAAGAAGACAACAGCTTGTTTGTAAAGGTAGTAGTCTGATATGAATTCTTTTAGTGCGCCAAATCCACGATGACAATACGAATCCCAAGCGACCATTGGTTCTCTTCACGTCGGATCAACAATAATGAGGTAAAATAGGTTTGGTGAATCCTCTCAGTGCACGCCAGACCCATGAGAACTTACGAAACCCGAGCAACTGATCTGCGAGGACTTACGAAACCTGAGCGACTGGTGGTCCTCTTCACATCGAGCGGTCGGTGGTCCTCTTCACATCAGGTCAACAATAATGAGGTGGAATAAGTTTGGTAGGACCTTTGGACAATATATCTACCAAGATGGATGAGGAAAAATTGTGAGGGACGTTTTTCGTAGGACTACCCTAATTGTCGAACTTGACTTGGCTATATTTCACTCATTCGAACTTGGATTGAACTGAAATTTTGAGGATAGATGCTTGACAAACCCTATAACATCTCCACTAATTTTCAGATTATTCGGAGCAACACAAATCCTAGCACATCCCTATGTGTGAATGAGATTTTTGACAAGCGATTGTGCAAGGGTTTCATCTAGGTTAAGTGTAAATAGCTCCAAAGGTTGGTTTTCGTGGCCTTTGAGACCTAGCGACCAATATTTGTATGGTTTTTGCTAAAGATCTTAGCAGGAAATGTTGCAGGGGATCCAAGATGGGTAAGAAATATGTCTCTCAATAAATCTTCATGTTGTGAACTTGAGTGACAACGGCTTCCAATTTGCTACACAAAAGAAAAGTAAAATCATACCTTTCCACAGCATATAGGGCATAGAGTAAAGAGATCACGAAACAAGTTTCAAGCAACTGATCAAAAATGGCTCAGATCTCAAGTGAATTTGGTGCTAAGGTGCACCCACAAAATAAATCTACTATGGAAACCCTTATCAAGAGTAAGAATTTCGAAGAATCAACCCCAAAAATGATTTTAAGGATGCTCTCCGTGGTGGACAACCTCAACCTAATGCTAATATTAATCTTAGGGCTTCTCGTAAACCTCTAAAAATGCCTAAGATTGATCCCAGGAAAACGGAGTCAAGATGTCTTATAGCAGTTGATGGAACTCCTATTGTTAAGCTTGATATGGGCAACATTCATACTGGCATTGAAGATTTGGAAAAAATAGGACTAATTTGTCGTTTTGTGGGTTTTCATCCGAGCCTATCTGCTTTCAAAGTTTGGGCTGCAAAAAGCTGGAAAACTAAATGTGAGTTACAAATCTCTATTTATCCAAATGGTTATTTTCTTGTTTTATTTGCTAATAATAAAGATAAAGAGAAAACTTTTCAAGGGAGTCCCTGGTTCTTTGAAAAAAGTCGAAGAAGAGATGTCTTCTACAGGTCCCGTGTGGGTTAGACTCTTTGGCCTCCCAATTGAATTCTGGAATTCGAATGTTTTTCTTCAATTGGAAACTCTTTAGGAACATTTATGATGATTGTTGATTGTACTCAAAAATTTGAACATATTATTTATGATCGGATTTGTGTTTTAATGGATTTGGACAAACCCCTACCTAAAAAGATCACTTTACAATTTGAGGAGAACACTTGGGAGCAAGTAATGGATCATGAGAACATTCCTTTTCGTTGTAGAATTTGCCATAAATATGGTCATTTTGTTAGTGTTTGCCCAAATAAAATTCCAGATCAAAAGAAAGAAGATATAAATTCTATAGGTTTCCAAATGCCTAAGAAGAATAACACTCAGAAAAAAATAGTTATGAAGGATAATCAAAGTTATCTACTAACATGTTTGAAATTCTTTCCACAAATGAGGTCCCAAGTGAGGAAGAGGAAATAATGGAAACATAAATCTTAGAAACACAATTTAAAGATAAAGGGAAGAACTTTGAGACAAACCAACAAATCAAAGGTTCTCAACTAAAAAAAAAAAAAAAATATTCACAAGAAAAACAATCTTTTAAATGTTTAAACTTTAAATAATACAGGTCCCAATATAGACTTTGTTGAACCTTCTGGTAACATTTTGACTATGTACAAGCATTCTTCAAGTCTAGAAGCCATCTCGGATTCAATTTGAGTAAGTCAAGAAACGAGGAAAAAAAACTGAAGATGGATTCTAATCAAAAGGCAGGTCGCAAGACTAATCAATATCATATAGTAAAAGAAGGTGAAAAGATTGTAGAGGAAGGTAAGATTAATGCCCTTCCCAAATTTTTTAGCCCTGGTATCAATGAAGATCATCACTTGGAATATTAGAGGACTCAAAGGGAGTATTTCAAAACAAAATAAAATTAGAAGAATGATTCAGATAAATCATCCACATATTATTTTCCTTCAAGAAACGAAGATGTCAATAGAGGATATGGAATCAATTGCTAGTAAAATTTGGCCAGTTGGAAAAGTGGTTTCCCTCAGTTCCTAGGGGACTTCTGGTGGCATTGCTTACCTTTGGGACCCAAAAGAGGTAGTTATTCACCATATGGTTGGTAGTTGGGGTCTTTTGGCTATAGTTATTCAAAGCAGACATTCCAACCAAATTATGCTCTGCATTATTGTTTATGCTCCGACTAATTTGGAGGAAAAAAGAAGACAGTGGAAGAATATTACTTATGTTCTCTCATTTTCTTGAAGCTTGGATCTTGATCGGAGGAGATTTCAATACCATCCTCTCTCTAGATGAGAAAATAGGGGGAAATAGAAATTTGGATAGGAGCATTGACCTCATGAGCGAATATATTACAAACCTCCATCTTGTGGACATCCAACTAGATAATGGCCTTATGACTTGGTCTAACAGAAGGTAAGGCTTAGCTTGTATAATGGAGAGATTGGATAGGTTCTTACTCTCTGATAATTTCTTAATCCATGGTCACATTCCTAAAGTGAAGACTCTTAACAATGTTGGTTCGGATCACTGGCTTGTCATGGTGGAAATGTGGAAAACCAATGTGAGTTTCTCTCCTTTTCGATTTCAATTAATGTGGCTTAGAGACAGTTCCTTTAAACCTCTAGTGCAACAATGGTGGAAGGAAGGTAAACCTAGGTATGGGACTAAGATGTTTTGTTTTGCCAAAATATTGCAATACATTAAATCCAAAATCAAGACTTGGAACTGGAAGGAGTTTGGGGATGTTCATAAAAAAATATGAAGTTATTGCTTAGCTTGAAAATTTGAATAAGAAAATCCGTTTAGATGGCCTCACAAAGAGTACAAGTGCAGATGAAATTAAACTCACAGCTCAGTTAGAGGAATGGGAAAAAAGATAACTCTTATGGAAGCAAAAATCTAGAATTCAATGGCTCAAAGAAGGTGATCAAAACACAAATCTCTTCTAGCTCGAAGATCTCACAACTTTATTTCTTCCCTCAAATCAGATTCTAGAGATGTTTCTACACTTGGGATGGCATGAACTCTATTGTTGTCAATTACTTTTCCAATATTTTTGCTGCTACTCCTCTTGACTCGACTTCTCAAAAAAATGTTCTTCAAGCAATCCCTTCTCTTATCACTTTTGAGGAGAACTCTATTTTGACTGCTCTTGTTACTATCAATGAGCTTCAACAGGTAGTTTTTAAAATGCAAAAAGGAAAACCCCAGGTCCTAATGGTTTTCCCATTGAGTTCTACCAAGAGTTTTGGGATATCCTTCATGTTGATTTATTAGAGGTGGTGGAAGAAACCTATAAAGCCAAAGAAATTTTGAAGGTTATCAATAAAACTTATATTACTCTTGTTCCAAAAGCTCAAGAGGTTGAACATATCTCAACCTTTAGACCTATTGCTTTATGTAATGTTCTTCTCAAAATCATTACTAAGATCATGGTAGAAAGGTTGAAGCCTCTTTTGCATAAGATTATTTTTCCTTAACAAGGGGGTTATGTGGAAGGGCATCAAATAGTTGATGAGATAGTTCTTGCTTAGGAAGCCATCCATTCCATGGATATGCAAAAATCTCCTTCCATGTTCATTCGGTTAGACTTATCCAAAGCTTATGATGAGTGGATTGGCACTTCCTTATCAAAGTTTTGAGGCAATTTGGTTTCTCTCAAGATTGGATGGATTGGATTATGGGATGTCTCTCTTTAGTTTCCTACTTAGTTCTTATCAATGGCAGGCCTTCTCAGTTGTTCCCAGCTTCCAGAGGTATTAGGCAAGGTGACCCCCTATCCCCTTATTTATTCATCATTATTATTGAATGCTTAGGTAGGGCTATAACCAAAAAGAGAAGACAAAACCCTTGAGGGAGTTACCATTGCTCATGGAGCTAGACCTATATCTCATCTTCAATTTATTGATGACTCTACTCTTTTAGGTAAAGCTACAATTAAGGAAGCTTCTACTATTAAGCAAATCATTAGCTATTTTTCTAAGGCTATCGAGCAATTGATCAATGAAGACAAATCTAAATTCATTTTCTTTCACTGCTCTACCAGACAAGAATTCATGGTCTTGGATAAATTAATATATAAGAAGACCTCCCTTCCAATCACTTATTTAGGTATTCCCATCAATATTCGAAGATAGAAAAAAAAGATTGGAATTGGTTGTTGGACAAAGTCAAGAAGAAAATTGGAAAGTGGACCAATAGGTGGCTTTCTTCTGGGGTAGAATCACCTTGGTAAAATCAGTCCTTCAAGCTATTCCTATTTATGTTTCTACCGTGTTGAATATCCCAAAGGTTGTTCTTCGAGAACCGGATCAAATCAGTCATCGGTTCCTTTGGAGTGGTACTAAGGAGACAAGAAAATGGGCCTTGGTGAAATGGGACACTTTATGTCTTCCTAACAATGAAGGGGGTTAGGATTCTATTCAGCTACTAATAACAACAAAGCTTTAGCTGCTAAGTTATATTGGAGGATTTTGCATAACCCCAATGCTCTTTGGACCAAGAATATCCGTGCTAAATATATTGAGAAAAAAGTCCTAAAGACCTTGTTCACTATCAATTACCTTCCAAAGGTTCTCCCATTTTAGCAGTTCTTAAGACTGGTGAGGATTTGATAAAGAAAAAATTATTTTGGATCATTCATAATGGTCAACAGGTAAATTTTTGGACAAATTCTTGGGATGGTCACAAGCCTTTGATAACTCAGTTTCTCGATTGGAGGCCTTGGATGGAGGAGCTTCACCGAGCTAACTGGATAAAGGTGGCTAATAACTTGTCGGTACCATACTGGTAATTCGAGAGGTTGGTAGATATTGGATCCCTATTGAGGACTGGCCTATTCAAATCCCAAAAAGGTAAAAACAAGATATCCAGTGCATCCTTCATATGAGATCTCTCTCTTGGTCCCATGATAAAGATTGTTTTGGATGGAACAACACTACTAAGGGTGATTATTCAGTTGCTCAAAGTTATTTGACCTTATGCCATAATAATCCCAACCAATCATCTGACATCTTTTCTCAGTTGTGGTCTCAAAAGCTCCGGCCTAAGGTGAGGTTCTTTACTTGGCTTTTATTGCATCGTAGGGTGCTTATTGGGGAGCATCTTATGAAGCATGGTTTTCATGGCCCTTTTAGATGTGAAATGTGTGGAGAGAATGTGGAAGCTCAAAACCATATCTTTATTTAGTGTACTTTAGCCTATGAGATTTGGAGGAGAACAACCACTTTACTTGGCTTACAATGGTCCAATTTTTTTAGTTTTGAACAACTTTGGATGGATTGGCCTAATCAAGAGGGTGTTGATCAATTTATTAGGTAGTTAGTTTGGATGGGTTCTACCATTCTTCTTTGGAATATTTGGAATGAAAGGAACAATTGAATTTTTAATAAATAAAGGAAGGATATTCACTATATTTGGAAAAATATTGTTGCTAACTTAGTTGAATTAGTCCATAAGCTCCTTAATCACCTCCAAAACTCCCACCAAAGATGGGATTCTAAGAGCAACCAACTTAAAGGGAATGTGAATAATTGCAAGATGGATAGAACAAGGAATTGGAAACCTCCTCCTAAGGATTTTAGAAAAGTCAATATTGATGGAGCCTTTAGAGGGAACCTTGGAAAAGCTAGTGTGGGAGGAATTGGTAGACTTTCAGATGACTCCCTGGTTTTTACTTTTGCTGAGAATTTGGGTATTCTATCCAATAGCCTTTTTGAGGGGTATGGTATCTTTAGAGGCCTTCAAGAGGCTACTAAGGTTGGATGGGAAAAGGTACTAGTTGAGTTTGACTCTCAACTCATGATTAATATTTTGAAGACTCCTTCTAAGAATCATAAGGTTGATTGGAGAATAAAAAGAATTACTAAGAAGAGTCAGTTAATCCAAATGGGATTTTTGAAAGTTGATTATAATCATTTGGTCAGAGATAAAAACAAGAGTGCTGATGCTTTAGCTAATTGGGCTTTAGACAAAGGTGATCTTAGTTGCTATGACCACCCTCCTAGATGGTGGGCTTCACAAATAAGGGAAGCTCTACTTTCTATCATTTCTTTGGATGGCTCCAGTTATGGAGGTACCTAGTTTCTTCTTGCTTTATTTTTGCTTCTCGTTGGTTCGTTCAGGGTATTTTAGTTCCCTAGCTCAAGCTAATCTTTCTTTGGTTTCCTCTGTTGATTTTTGTATTAATAGTCTTTTGGTTTACAAAGGTCATTGTTGTGTTCTATTTTTTCTTTTTTCTTTTCTATTTGTATGTGTTTTTTTTATGTTTCTTGTGTTGTTTTTTGTTGTTTTGTGTTTGTGTTAATTGGTGTTTTTGTGTTTGGGTGTGTGAGTGTTTTCTGTGTTTTTATTTTTCTATGTTGTCTATTATTATTATTATTATTTTATTATTTTTTAGGTTTTGGTTGTTTTTCTTTTTCATGTTTTTGTTGGTTGTGTCTTTATAGTGTTCTATCGTGTTTGTTATGTTTGTGTTTTGTTATGTTGTTCTTGTGTTTTTCTATGTGGTTCGTGTTGTATTTTTTTTATCTTATTGTGTGTGTTTGGTTGTGCTTTATATTTTTGACACACTCAAGGAGCATGTTTTTTTATTTTATAGTTTTTAATATTTTTATCTGTTTGTGTTTGTGTGTTCTTGTTTTGTTGTTTTAGGTTTGCTCTTTGAGTATGTCAAAGGTGGTAGGCCAGGTGCAAGCCCTGGGTGATTTTGGCAGAAGAGATACCCCTGCCTCCTTGGGTCTTACCTAAAAGTGGCATCCCTTTTGGGATGTTTTCCACAAAAAAAGAATAATTTTGGTGGGAGCAGCCCTTGTGGTTTGAACCATGTGCTTGTCATTTACTAAATATAGTGTGGTTGTGACCAACTCTCCTATGTAACAAAAAAAAATAGAAAATAAATTTGATTAAATATATAGTTATTAAATTTTTGTATGATTTTTTAAAGGAATTGTTTTTATCATAAGGAGCCAAAAAATTATGAAAAAAGTGTACACACTTAGAGGTGTTTATGATTTTGAGAGTAAAGAAGAGCTAACATTTGAAAAAAAATTAATAATATTAAATATTATTTAACAATTAAGGAGGAGACACATGCTCATGTCAAACAAGATGTTTATCATAGTTAAGTTGTTGTAATATTATCATGTAGTCATGATGTAATACAAGTAAGCTTTGTTTTCATATAGTATTACTAATTATAAAAATAATTGATATGATAAAAATTTAATGACAAGTTTAATAAATTATTATTTTTTGACTTTCAAGGAAGAGATCAAGGTTAAATCTTGTTAAGTGATACATGCATAATTATTAAGTTGTTGTAATACTACTACATATCATGATGTAGTATGAGTGGGAACAATTTTAATCTCATATAACCAATAAAAGATAAATGATATAATAAAACTCAAGATAGAAGTATGATAATACACAGTCAATTTGTCAGCCAAAAACAAGGATAGGACATGAGCAAGAAGAAGAAAGTAAAGTGTGATCAAGGAGCGAGCACCACTTCTTGTTCTAAATCTTGGGAGAAACTCAAAAACTAAAGAAATCATGTGAAAAAATCTAGTTAAAAATCTAGTTAACATTGCAGGAAAGTCATTTTAAAAAGTCCTTACTAAAAGTAAGGATACCCCAACTAACAATAAGAGAAAGAGTGAATTTAAAACAAATCCTATTTAGGTACCAGATACTATAGAAGTGAATGATATGATCGAGCATAATATAATGGTTCTTAAAACAACGAGGTTAATATATAAGTTCCATGGATGTTGGCCAAGTTTTTCCGAGATTCAAAATTGGATCAAGCGGAAGTGGGGATTAAATTCAAATTACTCCATGACCTTTCTTTCGAAAGGAAATTTCCTTATTAACTTCTCTAGTTCAAAGATAAGGGATAAAGTAATGGAAGGTGGCCCTTGGTTTAGGGATAAATATAAATTATTTTTAAGACCATGGAGTGAGAAAACAATTTGTGGAGACAAAGACTATTAAAAGGCTTTTAATGTAGATTAGGCTTTTTGGACTCTATTGCCAACTTGTCAATAAAGAGGTTTTGAAGAATATTGGCAATACTCAAGGCAAGTTCATCCAAGAGGAACCAACTACTAAGGAGACAAGGCATGTTGTATACACTTTAATGTGTGTTGTCATGGATAATTTAAAACATTTACCACAACCCATTAGGATTAAATTTGAATCAAGAGAATGGGATCAACAAGTGGATTATGAAAATATTGTATTTTTATGTCACAAATGTTATGATATTAGAAACATAGCAAGAGATTACAAAGTGAAAATTATTGGCAAAGAGATGAAAATTTTTGGGCATCAGGTAGACTTCAATATGAAATAAGGAGATCATATCATAGGAGAAGTCGGGTCAAATCAAGGATTTTCAACTCCCAAGAAAGTGGTAATAAAAACTCCTTTGCATAATCAAATGGAAAATGCTATTATAGTCCATTCAAATCAACCATTAGAAGAAAAAATGACACACAAGATGAGGAAGAATAATGCATAAGTGCGGAGTTAAAATTCCAAAGGAAGACAAGAGGCAAATTTTGAAGCAAAGGAAGATGGGGAGGCAAATTTTAAAGCAAAGGAAGACGGGGAGGTAAATTTCAAAGCAAAAAATGTGAAGGAGGTCAAGGTTAATCCAAGTAAAACATCTTCATTTTCCTCAGGTAACATAAACACTTATCCTTTTAATAAAAATGAAAGCAATACAAAGTGTATTTGTTGCACTCCAGGGTTTCAAGAGCAACACCACAAAGAAGAGCAAATAGAGGATCCAAGGAAATTTAGGGTTTCCATGGTAGCATTGACTCTCGAGGATCATTTGTACACTTTAGAAGATAACAAACAAGTATTTATGAGGCTATTTTTTGCATTTCAGGTTATTTTAGGGCAATATAAATCTTTGGAAGATAAGTCTCATTATGAAAAATATAAAAAATATTATAGATTGGTGAAGATAAAAGTGTTGATGGGAATGGAAAAAGGAGGCCATTAAAGAGAAAAATAAACTCAAAGGGATATTGATTCAGGAAGCCAAATAAAAATATCATAAATTTTAGCAAGAAGTGGGGCTAAGCCCACTAATAAAAATAAAAAGTGATAATGATGAAAATGATATCACGAAATATCAAATGGCATTAGCTCAACCCATTAGATTCCTCAACATTCAAGGAGGAGACTCAGGTTCAAATCTTATCAAGCAATATATGGATAATATCCAAGATTTTTTGTAATACCACTATGTGGCAATGATGTAATACAGGTGGATCCATTTCAATCTTGTATAACCAATTGGAAAAAGGAAAATGATATTGTGGAATATTGGGGGTATGAACAAGAACCCTAAAAAATAGTTAGGTTATTATAGTCTTGAGTTTATTTTAATACGAGAAACAAAATTAAATAGTGAGGAATATAAAGATGTTTATATAAAAAAATTGGAATATAAGTGATTGTCTAGCACTTTCCTCTATAGAAGCTTTAGGGGATTTGTAACAATATGGGACAAACACAAACTGGATGGAAAAATTTTAGAAGCAAAAAGTAATTAGGTTGGTAGAATATTTTGTAGGAAAGAGGAAAACATCAAAGTTGGGGTTATAAATGTATATGCTCTAACTATAGTTACTCCTCATGAAAGATGTTGGAAGGACCTTACCATATTTTTGTTAGGCACAATGATAATTTATAATTGTCATCTATGGATTCTTGGGGGTGATTTCAACATAGTTCTATTTCCTTTGGAAAAGAAGGATCATCTAAACCAATGCACGATTTATATTCATTTGTCAATTCAAATGGCCTTTGAATGTTAGTCCTTCAAGTTTTCAACATACATTGGATGCTAGATGCATTGGGAAAATTCATATAGCAAAAATATTTGATAGATTCTTGTTATCCAACACATGGTTGCAAAATATTTTATTGCGAGCAAGATCAAAACATGAACCCATTCATTTGTCTTCTGATTTACCCAATAATGGTCCTCCAAATCCATTTCGCTTCCAACCTATGTGGCTCCAAGACCTCGATTTCTTCTAGGTGGTTATATTATGGTGGGATGAAGCAAATTTAAAGGATCATGCATGTAGAGGTTTGTTCAAAAAATTAAATATTTAAAGAAACAAACATATTTGGGATGTCAAATATTTTGGTAACACTTTTAAAGAAATTGAAGAGATAGCAGAAATAAATGGAATGGATCAAGATTCGTATGTGAAAAAAAGCAACTGCTTTCTTATTATCATTATGCGTTAAAATGTGTCATATTGGTTTCAAAATCTAGGGAGAAATGACTCAAGGAAGGAGATAGAAATGCAAAAAAAAAAATCATGTTACAACAAAAACAAATTTTTTATTTTATCACATCAAAAATAATTTAACTCTAGATAGAAGAAATATTTTGGAAGAAGAAGATATACAGAAGGAAGCAATTTATTACTACAAAAATATCTTATCAAATACAGATAAAGAAGGCACAAGATAAGATTTTGCAAAATATCCCATAGACAAAATATCTATGGAGGATATATAGGAAGTAGTTTTCTCTTTCCATACTAACAAGGCACCTGACCCCAATGGATTTCCTATAATTTTCTTTCAAAATTTTTGGGATTAATTGAAGAGTGATATGTTGGTTGTAGTTTAAGAGGCCCAAAAAAGGAAGGCTACAATAACTGAGATCAATACCACTTTTATTACATTAGTTCCCAAGAAAGGCAAGACAAAATATTCTAATAATTTTGGTCAATAAGCCTTTGTAATATGATTTATAAGATCATTTTAAAATCCATGCCATATAAGTTAAAAGATAATTTATATTATGTTATCTCGTGGGAACAAGGAGGATGTCTTCATGGTAAACAAATTCCTTATTGCATAATCATTACATAAGAGGCCATACATTCTCTTCATTCCATGAAAAACTAGGTAAGCTTATGAAATTAGATATGAACAAAGCATATGATAGGGTTTCCTAGAGTATTTTTGTGATATTCTAAAAAAAATTGGTTTTGATTACAGTTGGTGTGAATGGATTAAATGTTGTTATAGAATTGTGAATTATTCTATTTTGAACATTGGTTCTCTTGGTGGTTACTATAAGTCATCTTGTGGACTCTTCCAATGTGATCCACTATCTCCTTATCTATTCATTATTCTTGTGAAGGCATTAGGTAAAACTATATCAAAAGCAATAATGAAAGGAAGAATCAAAGGTATTCGAATTACAAAATGGTCCCTTCAAATCTCATCTCTAATTTATTGACGATACTTTTCTTTTGGGCCATCCCTTAGTCAATGAGGCCATGGAGTTAAAATAAGCATTATCATGTTATAAGAAAACTATAGTTGGATTGAAACATTCACTTCAATCATATGCAAACATACATTCACAATGCACCTACATGAATGCATCTATATGAAGGGCCTCATGTATCCTTGCGCCATTTATGATCTCGATAAGCTAATATTAACCGCTTAGCCATGCAAGGGAAAGAAACATGTTCTTAAAGCTCGAGATATGCCTGAAGGAGAGGACTACCTCTATATCGAACTATTGAAAGTTTGTGAATAACTAAGTAGTAGAGTATTTATGGAAGTATGAAATCTATTATATTATTAAACCTTATGCGACGAGTTACTAAAGCCACAACATTATTACAGACACTTGTTATTAAAGCTAGTCCACTATCGATTTATAAATTGGAAGTTGTTTTGTTGAGTGTAAAGGTTGCTAAGATAGTAGTTCTTTTACCTATGGTAGCTGTAATATGTACCTCATATAATTTATGGCTTATCTTTATGGATTAAATTATTTCTTATTGTTAGTATTCATCCTCAATAAAAGTGCTTGTACAATATAAATTAATTTTTAAAGAGAGGAACATAGTAGTCGAAATGTTATCTTATAAACTTTTATTACTCGTTAAGCTTTTATATTTTACCTTGTTGGAAAGTAATTGAAGTTTTATTTAAAATATTGAGAAAATAAGGAATAGTCAACCATGTGGAAAAGAAAGCAACAATGTTCAATGGTTGAGCAAGCTCAATCTAAATTAATTTTTGTCTACTTGTTTCTCTTTACAAACTTTCTCCTACTTCTTATTCACAGTACCCTTCTTCATCGTCTAAAATCACCAAGGAGTTTGAAAAATTTAAACTAATTGAGGAACCACCGATCATAATATCATCACAAGATCAAGCTATTCAACTAGTTGACAATCCTCTTATAAATTTAGCCTAACTACCACCTTCACCCTGGACCATAGGTTTACCCCATAAAAAGGGTGAAGTAGTACACATAGGTATGTGTACCTTTGTCTATGCAAGAATGTCCCATGAAGAAAAGATCCATGGTAGTAATCCCTTCTCAATAGAAAGAACCTTTTCCCATTGTTACATATCCAATGCTTACCTACTTCCTAAGCAGATCCTATCTAGTATGGGATATGAAGGTAAGGTTTTAGGGCCACAACAATGAGGCATTCAAGAGCCTTTGGAAGTCGAGCTTCAGCTTGGGAGATGTGGCATAGGCTACATCCCCAATAAAAACCAACACATACACACTAATGATGATTAACTTGTCACCTTTATTGAATTAATGGATCATCATGGCATAGAATGGAGTAATAAAGATGAGGGACCCCCTTCTCCCTCTAACATATTATTTTGTAATGTGATAACATTAGTTCACCTTGACTTAATAGCGACTTTTAAAGAATATGCTTAAGGGGATACTTTTTGTGATATGGCTCATGAAGATATCCTTTGAGATAGATTTTTTATTGATGGGTTAGTCCCTTGTGTCACCCATGTCCAAACTCTAGGTCTCAAGAGGATTCAATTCCTATGTCTCCCAAAGACCTTGAGCAACTAGGATTTATCCCTGCATCTCATCACTATGATGATGAATCTCACATCCCCATTAAGGAGACCCTCAACATTAATATAGTAACCAAAGAGAGCTCTAGACTCTTTAAGTTGGGAAAAGCCCTTTACATGGATGAGTAGGAGCAATTGACCATATTATTAAAATAATTTAAACATATATTGGCTTGGTCATATGCCAACATGTCGAGGCTTGACACCTCCTTATTCATGCATCACCTAGTGGTTAGACCCAATGTCAAACCCGTTAAGCAAAATTTTAGAAATATGCATCCTAAAGTCACCTTATTAGTCAAGGAGGAGCTCCAAACTCCTTGACATTGGTTTTATCAAATCCAGTGACTATTCTGATTAGATCTCCAACATCGTTCCTATGACTAAAAAGGAAGGAACAATCAGAGTATGCACCAGCTTTTGGGACATCAATATTTCTTATCTAAAGGATGACTTTCCCCTACCCAAAATAAACATGATAGTAGACTTTACCATTGGGTATGGAATGCTATTGTTAATGGATGGTTTCTCAGGATACAATCAAATTAGGATTTCCCCTGAGGATCAACCCAAGAAAGCTGTAATAACTCCATGGGACACCTTTTGTTATAAAGTCATGCCTTTTGACTCGAATAATGTTGGTGCCACATACCAAAGGTCCATGACATATATCTTTAATGAATTAATGCATGATATTCTTGAGGACTATGTGAATGATCTTCTTAGTCACTCCATAAATCGATAAACTCATGCATGAGATTTAAGATAAAAATTTAAAAGACTTTGAGAATACAAAGTTTGTCTTAAGCCCTCTAAGTGTGTGTTTGAAGTCACCTATGGCAAGCTTTTAGGATTCATAGTGTCTAGGCGAGGCATTGAAGTAGATCTTGCCAATATAGCGATTAAAACTGACCTACCTCCTCCTTCTAACCTAACCGAGTTGCAAAGACTTCAAGGAAAATTTCAAGTTATTCATCGCTTCATAGCCTAGTTAGTTGATAAGTATCACCTCTTTATTAAGATTCTTTAGAAGGATGTAGAGTTCAAGTGGTATACTAAGTGTCAAAAAGATTTTTATGAACTCAAAAAGTACCTCACTTACCTGTCTATCCTCCTCCCACCCAATTGAGATAAGCATTTAATGCTTTATATAACATCCATAGCCCAAGCTTTAGGGGCCATGCTAGCTCAACATGATGATCAGAACAAAGAGCAAGCCATATACTATATTAGTAAAACCCTCATTAGATAAGAAACCGGATATACTTCCTTAGAAAAGCTTTACCTCGTTGTAGTATTTACCTCTTAAAAGTTGAGACACTACATGCTTAGCCATAAGATATTAGTAGTGGCAAGGTTTGATCCTCTTTGCTACTTAATATTGAAGCCCCACCTTTTTGGTCAAGTCGCTAAGTGGGTATTAGCCCTTAATGAGTTTACCTTACCCTTTATAGGTCAAAAGACTATAAAATATCAAGTGATTGTTGACCAACTAGTCACTACTCCATTAGAATCCACCTATCCCTTAGTCATTGAGTTTCCCAATGAGTGCTTCAGCCTAGAAGTAGAAGATTCTAATTCTTGGTCATTGTTTTTTGATAGAGCCCATTGCTCATAAGGCATTGGGATTGCAAATATTTTAATCACCTTATAATACTAAGGCACAAATTCATTCTCCATAAGATTCTCGATCAATTTCATGGTCAACCCCCAAATTTGCATTAGGGGTTCACACGACGAATTCTCTAAAATAAAATAAAAAATAGAATATGTGCTTAAATTCTAATATAACCTAGTCTAGAGGTTAAGTTTAGAGGGGTACCCATGTTCAATCTGCTACGATACCAAATTCACCTCTCGTAATGGTCACACGATGTATTTGTAGCACCATTCTCATTTTTTATCTAAGACTGTTTTTCTTTCCTCTCACGTAGTGAAAATGAATTGATTTTCACCTCCTCATCCTTTTATCCCTCATTTTCTCTATTCTCTTTTTATTTTTCTTTCTTATTTTTCTTCTTCCTTATTTTGCATCCGTCATTTCAAGTTTCTTTTAGAATATTGCATTCCTTCTAAAACTCAAGGGGGCACCCCAGCCTTTGGGGTATTGATGCCATCATTGCCCTGCAAAGCATCCAAAATTTCAAAGTGTTTGGAATGATACCTTTTTTGCACTGTCCCTTTGCTTAAAATTGCTACCCCTTTTTATGTTCATTCTTTTTTGCCCGCAGGTGTCTATAGATTTCTTTGATGCATTTATTAGGCCATAAATTCATCAAAGAGGGGGCAAAATGTAAACACAAAAAATTGACCCATCTAAATAAGTCGTTTTTCCCTTAGATTCCTTAGAAGCCACTAAAAATTGCTAAGAGCAAATTTTGAGTTCCCTTTCCCCTTTAGTTTTGGATTTCCCTAGCCTACCCAAATTCGTGGTCATCCAAGATAGAACATAAATTTGGCAAATTTGGGTTTTTACTCTCAAATCCCTAGTTTCGAATTGACTTCTACAATGTTGGCCCTTAACCAAGTTTATGTTTTTGTTTTCCCACCTTCCAAACCTTCTATAAATAGAAGGATTGGACTCCCTTTTAGATATAGAAAAAAAAAACAAAAGATGGTGTTTTTTGATAAATGCTTTTTAATACTCTATTATTGCTCTATTAAGAAGCACCAAGACTACATTGTACTCCATCACTAATGGAGTTACACAACTATTCTACTACTACCTACTGTCATACCAATCTCTTACAATGAGGCCCTTTTATAATGGAAGATAGATTCCTTGGCCAACACTCTACCTAGTTGTACAAGGGACACCTTGCACATTTACAACTTGCACATTGACACTTGTGCATTTATTACATTGCATAAAGTAACTAGATAACTTCCCCCTAAAGTAATCTAATGTCCTAAGTATGTACCTAGAAAGGTACATTTACATAACCCAAATGATGTAATAGAATCTAACTCTAACACCCCCCTGTATTACATTATTTGGGTATTGAAGACTTTAGTCTTCAATATGGATCTTCTTCCATTGGATAATGGAACTTGTATTCTCCTTCATTGCTTACTGTGATCAGATTCAGCCAGTAGTTTATTTCTTTAGTTGATGCAGAGTAAGTTGATGTTGTAGGTTCCTCTTTCTTTTGAGTGTGCTCAACTGGTTCAATCTTTGTAGTGTTGTGTTCCTTTTTGGCATACCTTTTCTTCTTCCTTCTTCTCTTCTTGTGATTCTACATTGGAGCTAGTGGAATTTTTGCTTCATGGCAAGTTAGTTGATCATCACAATAATATTGTTCCTTATTGTTGGCTTGCTTCTTGTGTTGAGTAAGTACAAACACAATTAATGATAGATAAATTATTAAACACTCTTCTTGTGAGAATATAACCAATTTTTGTGAGTTCCACCATGTTGTGAAGAGGATTTCATGGAGATAACCAATCAAGGCTGCAAAGTTACCTTCTTTGGCTTCCTTAAGAAATAAGGAGAATTTTTCTTTGTTGCTAGTTGATAGATACATGTACCCTTCCAGAGTATCTATTAAATTTTGAGAGTAGAATTCTACTTCATGGAATAGTTCTTCATTATTGAAAGCTTTTCTCAAAATTTCATCCATGAGAAGTAGTAATTGTAGAAATGGATTTGATAGAATCTTAGTAGTATACCTTATAGCTCCCAACCTTAAGGTATATGTAACCCTTAGAATATATAAGCTTGATTTGATAAAACCTTTGTTAACCCTTAGGTTTTGTAGACTTCCTTATGTCTCCCTAATGATGAGAGTTCACAAACCTAATAAGTTTTTAGGTTTTGTAGAAAGCTTACATCTATCCAATGAATTTAGAACTTGATAATTTTTTATGGATGCTAATATTACCAAGTTTTGTAGAATGCCTTATGACTCCCTAGGGTGTTTTGGATAGGATATATGATCAATATAGTGCTTTTTGTAAATTGTAGTTCAATTTTGGGTTGATTTTGTGAAATTTTGTAAACACCAAAATCAACTTTTCTATCTCCTTATTACTCCTATTGAACTAAGCACTATTTCAAATTTTTGAAGAGGTTTTGATGTTGGATTTATTTTGCCTCCTTTAAGTGATTTTGAGACAACACTATTATAAAAATTCCAACCTTTGAAAATCTTTAATAAACCTCTTTAAATACCCCTTATGGTTGATTTTAATGTTTTCTAATTTCCAATTCCTAATTTGATGTTGTATTCCTTATAACTCCCAAATTTGGAAAAATTAGAAAATAATATTTGCAAATAATTTAAATTTCAGTAATAACCCTTATTCCTCCTAGGTTACCTTTTGCAAATATTAATAATCCTAAAATATGCTTGCTTAATAAATCACTAATGCAGAATATTGCAATAGTAGATATAATGTACCCTTATAACTCCAAAAACCTTAGGTTTAAAGCAAGCAAATAATAAAATCAACCTTTACCTTAATAATCCTTCAATGTTGTGAGGTGGTAGATTCGTAGCTTTGTGGAGTGTAGCGCTTATGGCAGTCAAAGTCCTCTTTCATCGGCGTTGGTTTCCTCCTAGGATGGCACTCCTTCTCTTCCACAAATGGCACCAAAAACTCCTTAAAATGTGCTTTGCTTATGACAAAGCTCCTCCAAATGCAAGCACTGGTTTTGTTGGTTTTATGACAGTGTCTTAAATGCTTCTCTTACACCTTTGAATGGTGTATGGCTTGAATTAGCCTTTTTCTCCAAGTGAGCTTCAATGCATAAATGCTTGACTTCATTTGACTTCGTTCTCTCTCCTTTTCCAGGATAGGCACCTTAAATAGGATGAACTTCTTGCAAGTCGTGACAAGTGTCACTTGAAGTGTTACAAGGTAGGTGTCTTCAACGTACCTTTGGCAATGATGAGGTTGGTGGTAACCTCCAAATATTCTTAACTCCCTCCAAATGTATGTAACTCCCTTTTAGGTGAGCGCTTGGGTCTTCATGAACGTTGGGATGCTTAGAGAATTTGTGCCAAGTGGCACTCAAGGCTTGTGCATGTAAGCCTTCTTTCTAATGCTTCAAATATGAGCTTGCAACCCTAATTCTTCCTTTATCTTTGCATCCTACATGAGCTTGCTATGTTTCTTGAGATGCAAGCTTCCTTTTGCATACTGGCTTGGTGAGGATGATGGATGGCTACAGCTGGATTGCTCCATGGTTCTATGGCACACTTTTGAGCTCCTTTTTGGTGGACGTTTGCTTCAATGGATGCCTTAGGTATAGCTCCTTTCTATTCACCTTTTTGTAGGTTTTGTATGCTGATTTGTGCCCTTCTTTAGTGCTTGAAAGATAGTGTTGTTTGTAACAGCCAATAGGTAGCCCTTTTTCTTAGCTTTTACGTAGCTAATATCTTATCAAATGCTGCCCTTTTTTTACGTAGACACATGTGATAATGCCTTCTTTCAATGGCTTCAATGTTGTAGGTGACGTGTTGCTTATAGGGCTGGATTGGATGAGGGAAAATGGTGTTTTTGAACACCTTGATTCTTGGATGTGTGAGCCTTCCTCTTTGCTTGAATTCTGCCCTTCAATCTGCTAGATATGACATCCTTACTACCCCCTATAAATAGAAATACTTTTGTCCTTTCACAGGAACAAAAGAGGTGCTTTGTAATAGCTGGATCTTGCACCAATATGAAGAATTTTTTAAGTAATCCTTCTTGCTTCTTCTTCCTTGGATGATAGTCAATCCAAGCTAATGAAATGTTGTTTTTGAATAGGTATTCCTGCACTCTATACTAAAATGAAACCCTTACATTCTCCTTGAATCTTGAGACTTCCAAGGTCTCGATTTGAGGCTTCCTTCAAGGACTTCAATGGTGGCTTTCTTCTCCACCTTTTTTCTTGTAATGGTGGCTTCTTTTGGCCATGAAAGTGCTGTAGATTTTGTGCTAGTTTTTGTGCTTTTAACAACACAAACTAATTGAGAATAACTAGTTAAAAAATCAACTAGTATAGTGCTTAATAGATTAAAAATGCACTTTTAATGGTAATAATAATCTCACCTTATTGCTCCACTAATTTCTCAAAAATGCACTTAAAAATTCCACTGCAACCTTTCAAGCATAATCTGGAATGAACCCTTGCAAATTTCACTACAAACAAAGTTGTAGGATCTAGTCTTCTTTTTCTCTTTTCCAAAGTAGAAGATAGGTAGTTGATAGATAATTGTAACTCTAAAATCTAATCAACTCCTAATGTGCAAATGAACCTTAAAAGGAATTTTTCTCTTTTTGCACTTTTGAAGACTGTAATTCAATTTTCCTCTTTGCAAATTTGATCCAATATAAGGTGCTTTAACAAATATGATAAGTAATCCAATTAATGAATCTACTTGCACCAATAGTTGCTTACCTTTTTTTGAAAGCTTTTTGTAGAGGATGTAGATCGTGGTTTAGGTCAACCAAGCTTGTTGCTTTAGATAGAGTTCTACAACTTTTGTTAGCTTTCCAAAAAGCTTCTTTCTTCACCAAAATTGTGGTCTCAAACTTTCTTTCATGAGCCTAGGATTTGGTGGCTTGTTCTTCTCTTGTAATATTCTCATTTCTGCTATAGATTTGGAGAAATATTTATCTCTGAAATAATGCCTTCTTGTTGTGAAAGGTAATCTTCAAATCTCTCAGATTTGGCAAGCTTCTTCTATCTTCAAGTCTTCTTGTCAAATTTTGACTTCAAGCAGGATCTCCTTCATAAGACTCTGAATGTCTTGCGGTCTTCAGTATCTTGAAATTTGACACTCTTTACCAAATTCTTCTTCTCTCTTTTTGGGCTTGTTGTCGGATGATGATAATTGTCCCAAATATTTCCTTTATCAAAAAATTTCTCCTTTATGGAGAATTTCTCCAATGAGTTATTCTAGGAACTCTCTTTGATGATATTTCTCTTGCTTCAGCAACAAGGCTCTCCAAGCCTTTTTCCTTGAGACCTCTCTTAGGTCTTCGATTTTGTAGCTTATTTGGTCTTCCTTGAGACCTTCTTCAACTTATGGAATTGAGATCTCCTTCCTGGATCTCTTGATTCTGTTGCTTCTAGATTTGAACAGGACTCTCCTAGTCCTTCTCGTTCTTCCAAGAATGGAAGTTTCTTCAATGAGATCTTCTCTTGATCTCTTCAACTTCCTTGAGCTCTTTTTTTTAAGGGAGATTTCCTATCTCCTCTTCTTCTGGACTGTTCTCTAGAGTCTTCTCTTCTGGATCAAGGCTTCTATGGCCTTTTATTCATGATCAAGGCTTTTGTGGCCTTTTCTTCAGGATCAAGGCTTATATGGCCTTTTATTCTATGAAGTTGAATCTATTGATGGAGATCTTCAATCTCTAGACTTCACCATGACTCTTTCTCCTAGATTCTCTTTTGTAGTATTTTTATCTTACAACAACTAGTCTCTACACTATGAAGGCACGTCGACCTTCGGGTAAAAAAGTTGAAATCTCCTAGCTTTCTGTTGTAGGTGTCCCAATCATCTAAGAATTAATTAATGCACTCAAATCAACATTAGAATATTATTGATAATGCATAGGTTTATATACAAATAATTAGGCTAAGAATAGCTTAACATGGTGCTACCATTAAGGTAGCTAACTTACTAATAAGATAGTAAATCATGCTAACCTACTAACCATAAGATATTCATAATAGTGAATATCTTCATGGTAAAGTAAAAAAATGATGTAATAACCAAATCTACCCTGTGGTAAATAAACTAACTTACTAAGGTAAAAAATTAATTACCCTAATATCTACCCTAACATCCCCCCTTTATTACATTATTTTTTTAAATACAAAGAGTGTTGCAAAACAACTCAAATTTGACACATGCAAGTGCCTTAGTGAATATATCTGCAACCAATTTGTCGATGGGAATGTAGTAACTTATATTCTATCTTAACAGAAAATGGTAATTACCCAAGATAGGAATCTAGATATTATCCAAGTGATGGAATCTAGATATTATTCAAGTAATGGGATAATTACTTTAATATCCCCCTTAATGTGAAGGAGAGAAAATGAAAGATGCTAATCTGTTGGCTCTTGCTCTGGCTGGGGCTCTAAGTGTACCTCTAGAAGAGTACCTCTGGGACTATCTCTGGATCTGCCTATGAATCTACCACTCGATCTATCATTGGATCTACCACTGGGTCTACCATAGAATTTACCTTTATTATAGAAGCCATACAACATTTCTTTCATCTTGGTTGAGCTACTTTGGCTCGTGGCTCTAGTTGCTCTTGCTTAGGTCCACCTCTAGGTCTAAGAAAAATAAGTACTTCCAAAGTACTTAAGCAAAAGTGGGTCATCCCTCACTTTGCTTTAACAACAACAAATGTCCTTATTGTAATCTTTTCATCCTACCGGATTGCATGGGTAACCAATCGTTGCAACCGCTAGGTGTACTAGAGTAGATCACTAAATACAAGGTTCACTCTTGTTACAATATGATTTTGAAAAAGTTTTGGTAAGGTAGCTAAGGTGTCGCTCGCTATCGAAAATACACTCTTACATGTTTTCCCCTTTTTGGAAAACATGTTGTAATGGAATTTTTGCAAGAAGTTTGACTAAGGTGTCGGTCTTTACCGAAAGTGCACCCTTATAAGTCATCCTCCATTTTTAGAAAAATATTCTATGAGGTAGGAAATAAATTTTTATCCCCCCCTAAGTGCAAAATATTTGCAACTTATGAAGCTTTTTAAGGCTTTTACAAAGATTGCCTCCTAGGCAAATTTCAAAAATTTCACCAGAAAAATCCCCCCTTTATTACAAGTACTTCAAATAAAAAGAGTTGCTATTTATGAAGCCTAAAAAGAGGTACAATCCCCCCTTTATTACAAGTACTTCAAACAAAAATATTTGCTATTTATGAAGCCTAAAAAGAGGTTTGCAATGGTGTTGCCTAGGTTTACAAATCTATCTCCCTTAGGTAGAAGTTGTATGGATCATGAGCACCTTGTGTGCTCTTTCTAAATCAAAATCAGAAACCTCAATAGAAACATGTCCTCTTTGTTGTCTATTTTGCCTTTGTGGTGTGCCTTTGCCCTTTTTGTCTTGCTTATTTTTAAACCAACACCGATTGGTGTCATGGTTGTCCTTTTTACAATTTGTGCAAAACTTCTTTTCTGATTGAGGTTGCTTGCCATTATCTTTGGAAGATGACCCCCTCTTCTTCTTTTGATCTTGTTTGTTTATGCAAAGTGCACTATTGGATACTTCATCTTTTTATAGCTAATTTGCTTCTTCAGTTTGAAGCAAACTAACTCAACAAGCATCACTTTTATTTGAGACACATGAAGGGATCTTATTAACATTTCGTAGGAGTATGGAAGAGCCCTTAAAATAACCGAAGTTAAGACCTTATCTTAAAAATTTTCTCCCAAAGCATTCAGTTTTGATTTTATTTCTGCCACTCTACAGAGTAATAACTCTACTGTTTCACCTGAATTCATATGGAGAGTATGAATTTGTGATTGAAGGTTAAGAATTGTTGCTTCATTATTCCCTTCAAAAATGGTAGATAAAGCATCCCACACTTCTTTACCATGTTGAGCATCACAAATGTGAGGCTGAATTTCATTAGTAGTAGCTAGCAAAATTAACACGAGAAGTTTGTTGTTCTTTTTATCCCATGCCTTCTGATATGCTCCTAGTGTAGTGGGTCTTTTTACACTATCTGTCACTATATCCCACAATTCCTCTACAATAAGAATGACCTTCATTCTGGTTTTCCATGCAGAATAATTAGAACCTTTAAGCAATTGGGTATCATTGAGATACTTGTTTATTGTAGCCATTGTAAAGGTTCCTTATTGTACCAAAATGGTCTCTCTTTCACTCTAATTGATATTTAATGGCACCTACCTAAAAACCCTCCTGAAGAAGGATAATTAGTTTGAATAGTTTTAAGCCAAACAATAAGTAATGAAAGAGAATTCACTCTAATTGATATTTAATGGCACTTGCCTAAAAACCCTTTTGAAAAAGGATGATTAGTTTGAGGAGTTTAATCCAAACAAGAAGAGTGAATTAGGGTTGCATATGGAGTGAATTATCAAAAAATTGGCTTTACCTGTGCAATAAATTGCACAAATGGGTGTAAAATTTGGGTCTTAAGTTCTTTTGATTTTTAACTTAAGATGTAATTGCAAAAACAATAATTTGAATGCAATAATCCATCAAAAGTGCCCACAAATTTTTAACACATAAGTGTTGGATTTAACCGAAAATGCACCTATTTTTACAATGCCAATTTAACAAAAGGTGTCGAATGCTATCAAAAATGCACCTTATTATAGATTTTTCTGCAACAAAATTTGGATTTTTGGTTTGCAAATATTTTGATATTAAATTTCTCCCCTAATATTACAATTTTGCAAAGAATTTTTTTTGGTAGGTAAAAACATTTATTTGCTATACGGGTTAAAGGTCCTGTCCCTGTTACATCAGTAGCAAAAAGAGACAATTGTGGCCTCTAGTGGCAAAAAACAAAGGACAACTAAGGATTAACCCCATACATAATTACCCAGACAAGGCCAAAGCCCTATAAGTCATAAGAAACTAGACTATTATAACAAATGATAAAGGAAAAAAGAGTAGCCTTGTTGCCATGACACCGCCTTCCCAGGTTATTAGGGTTATTTGTTCCTATCATGCTAGGCACTATCATCAGGGGATAGGAGAGTATTGATTAGGGTTGGAAAATATCTGAGCTCATCAATGTCGCTGGCCATGATGACGCAACCTTCCCTATATATGCTGGCAGCCTTCTGTAACTAACTTACAACTTCATTGGCTCTTTTGAGGGTTATGGAACACAACGTGTCCTTGGTGCTGTCAATGCGCTGGTCTTTGTCATCGCTGATGATTTTCATGTTTGGACGTTGATCGCTCGTCTTTGGGGACTTCAACCTATTGGATTTCCTCTGCTTATGAGGTGGCTGAACAAAATTCTATTTGGGTTTGGGTTGACTACCAGTACGGACTTCCTCTTTGGGAGTAGAGAGCGAGGGCAGGTCAACCTTACCTTGACCAGGGAGAAGAGTGCATGGGGGAGGGGGAGACGACGAGGGACTAGGATTTGGGGTCGGGGAGGGGGGAGGTGGCTTCGGTTTGGATGGAGATGAAAGAATGAGCAGGGCTCGAGGACCTAGAGGAGATTGTCCCTAAAACCTAGTGGGCTAGGGCGTATTTGTACAAAACCAAGAAAAGCCCTTGGTTTCAGGGGGGTTTGAGGATTTGCTTTCCCTGTAGTTGTTAATAGTGATGGTGATGGAATGGAAGAGGAAGTTTGAGATGTTGATAGGACGGATGTCATGTAGGTGGTTAACTAGAGCAAGGTTATAGGCTCAGAGGGGCTTCTTGGGATTGTCTACAGAGACATACTGGATAATGCGAATGATAGCTGTGTCCCAAGGGTAAGGCAAGGAGGAGTGCACTACTCATTTATTTTCCCAACCAAATTTTTTCTTTTATTGGGGAACTAATCAATTTATTCTTTGAAGTTATGCCTATCTTGACATAAAAGAGAGGGTGCGAGGGTGGAGGGGTGGGGGGGAAAACTAGGCAGCACGAGCGACTGGACTGCGAAGCCATAGCCAATTTTGTAAAGAATTTGACAAAAACAATTACCTTTCTTTTTGTGTGGTAAAATAAACAAGTTTTAATGCTTCAACCCTTTGATTTTCACAATTTCCCCTTGTGTTACAATTTTGCAAAAGAAGAATCCAAATCTTGGTTTGTCCCCCCTTTTGTTTACAAAATAAACAAGGTTGTGAAAATTGAGATCTTCAATGTGATGAGATCCTTCTCCAATTTGGAAAAAATGAATGTGCAATATTTTGTGTTGTATCCCAAAGTTTGAGAAAACAAAATGCACAAGTTGCTTTTGATTTTGCAAAAGGTTTTGATATTCAAGTGCCCCCCCTCCTTGTGTTACAAATTTGCAAAAAGAATCATAATTTCTTGTCTCCCCTTTGCTTTGCAAATTTAACAAGGTAGCACACCTTTCAAGCCAAGTCGACACACGATAAGCTTTTGAAAGGTAATCCAAAACCAATTAACACATGACTTGGTTTTAGTGGACCCATAATTCTTCAATATTCAAAAATTGAAGGGGCATCATGATTGAAAGGCTCTCTAATCCTCATGGGACCATAACTATGATTGAAACCCTTACAAGGATTTGTTTAAGAATTAAAACGGGGTAAACTTCTTTTATGCTCTCTAAGAATACAATGAAAATGAGATCTTGTGGTCTGTCGTCGAAGTTCGTTCCTCTTTCGAATGGTCCTTAGACGATAAATATTTTTGGAGATCCAAGATCTATTCTTCACCTTCATAAAATTTTAGGGGCAAAAAATCTCTCTCAAAACGAATGTGTTAGAAAAATTTTGAGAAAGTTTTGAAGAACTCCTAATTTGCAAAAAAATGGTGCTATTTTTGTGTTACATTCCCTCTTTGGAGAAAAACAAAGTCACACATTTGTTTGAAATTTGCAAAAAATAGGTCCTCTTTTTTGTTGATTTTAATTTGCAAAATTTAAATAAAGTTAATCGTATAGTTTAATGAATAATAAAAATAAAAATTTAGTAAAAAATCATTATTATTTTTTTTATAAAAAAATGATTTAAGACCTAGTTTTATATTTATATTATTAAAAAAATATTCAATAAAAAACTTTAATTTAAAATAATGCAAAAAAAATAATTACCAAAGTTTTAATTAAAAACACCTTAGCAACCTTAATTTCTTCTAAAACCTTAAAAAAAAAGGTACTCCCATATGTATGGTGCATGTGGGATAAACTCCCATATAGAATCTCGTTTAGAATGTGCGCACTTTTAAAAAGCACCGTGCGCACATTCTGAAGGAGATTCTATATGGGAGTTTATCCCACATGCGCCATACATGCACTAGTAAACCTTGTTAAAATATCAAATTAGTGCTTTATGAAATGATTGCCTTCGAGCAATCAATATGTCATCCTTTTGTCGACCAAAGCAATGAACGGGAACCCACCACGTTAGTTTGGAAAGAGCTAATCGCAATGCATTAGGTGTCCACGTAAAAAAAATGCCACGTCACATAGCCAATCACATGCCGCTACTTGTCACGTGCTACACCATCCAATGTGCCAACTCAGCTTACCAAGTCTTGTCTTGGTCTGCCATGTATCTACCAAGTGGCTCTCCAGATTCATGCCATGTCAGATCTCAGGTTTCATGTTGTCAGAATGATGTCAGTAGATTTGGTATTCGGGTATCAATTTGCATGTAGCTTAGGATCAATTTTTTCAAGTTGTGCATGCAATGGAATTTAGTGGTTTTGCACTAGCCAAAAAGCACATGCAGGTCCGCTTTAGACACCTCGTTTTCAGCAACTCTGTGTCAGACTGACAGTGAGGTAGATCATCAGCTCTCAGAGGGGATTTTGGATCCCACCATGTAGGAGTCACCAACGAGAGGCACTGGTTGGAGATCGTCGATAGGAGTCACTGACGGTAGAGTCAATCTATTCCAAAATTTGAGGAGCATCGAGATTGGAGTTGCCACTGGGATTGGAGCCGACATGGGGTGCGATGGAGATGGCCACACGATAGCCCATCAACGGGCTGTCAGATCCACCAACAATAAAAAAAACTAATTCAGGCGAGTCAAATCTGACGATTAAATTAAATCAACAAAGATATCAATTATTAAATAATAATTAAAACAAAATCATGCTATAAAAAATGATTCCACGTGCAGGTAGAACCAAGAGATTGAGTAGCAACAAAGATCGAGAATTTCAGAGGAAATATTACCTCAAAATTCATGTAGGAGGGGGTCTTGATTAGGGATTTGAGCCTCATTATCCATGCAAAATGCCACACCCTTCACCTTGCCTACTTGATAGCTCTAATACCAATAATGTATTCAAATCAATATAAGAATATTATTGACAATGCATAGGTTTATATACAAATAATAGGCTAAGAATAGCCTAACGCGGTGCTATAGTTAAGGTAGCTAACAAGTATGCAATGACGCTAACTTACTAACAAGATAGTAAATCACACTAACCTACTAACCATAAGATATTCATAACAATGAATATCTTCATGGTAAAGTAAAAAAATGATGTAATAACCAAATCTACCCTGTGGTAAATAAACTAACTTACTAAGGTAAAAAATTAATTACCCTAATATCTACTTAACATTAATTCCCTATAATAAAAGAAACTTCAGGCAATAGTAAACTTTTACAGATTTCTTAGATGAGCTTCACTAGTGGATCAAATGTTGAGTCCTTATCTTCACGATTTTTCCTACAACTTTGTGGAAAGAATCTTAGCCAAATGAATCTTACAATATTCTCTCAATATATTAAAGCAATGATATTTACGTGTAGCGGGTCCAAAGGCAAATCCGGTTTGTAAAAATAGAAGCTATGGTGATTGGCCCAATTTTTAACAATAGTACTTTCTCAAAGCCCTACCACCTTGATTCTTCTAAATATTTTTGCAATAGCCTGTGCACTGTGGCGAATCAGGTTCACAAAAAATTTAGGCTCAATAATAATGGTGGTTCTCCTCTCAATCTATAGTAGCTAGATCTACCGTGGCTATGATACCACTGTTAGCTTTTGAGGTAGATCACAATGGAAGATGACAATCACAAGATGCAAAAATATGAGAGAAAGTAAATTTATGAAATTGCAAAAATATGCTATAAATATAAATGACGAAAATGAATACAATGTTGCTATGGAGGAAATGGACACTTCATGCAAGAAGCTACAAGACTACATTGTACTCCATCACTAATGGAGTTACACAACTATTCTACTACTACCTACTATCATACCAATATCTTCAAATGAGGCCCTTTTATAATGGAAGATAGATTCCTTGGCCAACACTCTACCTAGTTGTACAAGAGACACTTTACACATATACAACTTGCACATTGACACTTGTGCATTTTTTACATTGCATAAAGTAACTAGATAACTTCTCCATAAATTAATCTAATGTCCTAAGTATGTACCTAGAAAGGTACATTTACATGACCCAAATGATGTAATAGAATCTAACTCTAACAATAATATCAAAACGTGTGTAAGACTTATCTTCTAAAGGAGTAGAGGTCTACCATTTTGGCTATTGCCTTCACTCTTTCATTGCTCTTTTGCTTCCACCATGATCTAATTAGGTTCTATTGCATCAAATACTTTCATTTAGATCATTTTTTTCTAATAGCTAGGATTTTCATTGTATTTTTGCATTCATAGAATAAATTTAAAACTCTTTTACGAATTCACGCTCTATCTTCATGAGGTGCAAATTTGGCAAAACCTTTGGTTTTATCAATTTCTTATGTTTATGAATTCATGGCATTTCTTTACAGGGTGCACATTTGGTTACAAATATTTGGGGGTAAGTTTTTGCTTCCAAAACCCTTGTTTTTCCCATTGCATGTTTGCTTTTCTATTAATGCTTATTCTTTTTGCATTTTGTTCTGTTGCATTCTATTTGTTTGTTTCCAAAGGTCAAAATTTTGCTTTTCATTTTTAATAGTTAGCTAAAAGGACCAAGGGGGCTTGATTGTTGCACCTCCAAGATTAGTCTAATAGTGGCCTAAGTATACCCCTAAGCACTGACCATCATTTTTCAAGCTTCTATCATTGTTTTTCAAGTCTACTCAAATTCGTGGTCATGGATTTTGGAACGTGAATTTGACTAGGATCAACCATCGAATAAAGTATTTTGATAGCTCTTTTAGGATGATTTTTGTGTTTTTGTATCTCTTTTATGCTTTCTATAGCTAAAAAAATAAAAAAATTAAATACATCTAATAGACTAGTCAAAAAATTAAATTTAGATTTGGATCATAAGAAAAAGAAAGTGTTTTATTTCTAGGCATCGAATATGATCATATAGTTTACATTTAGGCTAGTCTTTTTTGTGTATTCCCTTGGACTCTGATTTAAAAGAAAAGGTTTATTTTCTTATAAAATTAGAAATAGTCTTCATTGAAATTAAGAATCATTTAGGATAGTATATTTTTTTCCTGCATAGTTGTTTACCCTACATCGTTCTTTAGTTATTTATAGTTTAGATATTATTCAAAGGCCAAACTTAGGTGTTTTCTCAATAAAAACATCAAACCCTTCATCCCATATTTGGAGTGAGTCCTTATCTGGTGAACCCTTTGATCACCCGAGCCCGCAAGTGTAGAGAAATAAAAAGCCTCATGGTTACCTCAACTCCCAATAGATCCATCGAGAATCATCCACAGGGATTATTTTTTCCCTCTACAAAACCATATCTTAGGACACTACTGAATAGTTTAAGAACTATGACAATGGATTATTAATATGTTTGTAAATGCATGGCGATGACTGGTAGAATTGAAGAATGGTTAAAGCAATGACGTAACAATTATAAAAGTGAGGTATTACAAACAATATAGGATATATCAAAAGATACAATACTTTGGACTATATGGTTGGAAAGGAATAGAAAAATATTTAAAGGAAAGGAAAGCAATTTAGAGGTAATGAAAAGGAATATTTGTTTAGCCATAAAGGAGTCTAAATAAACCCTATCAACTCACCCAATTCCTAATCTTGAAGCAGAGAGTCTTGATACATGAAATCAAGTCATTAAATAGAATTATTATTTGGGTATAGTCAAATTGAATTTTGATGGAGCGTCTAAAGGAAATCCAAAACTAGTAGGAGGAGAGGGAATAATAAAAAATAATAAGGGTGAGATTCTATCACATTATGCTTTCAATAGTGGTTTTAAGACAAATAGTAAAGTCAAATCTTGGGTACCTTTAGAAGGGTTAAAATTTTATAGATAAATGAAATGGAACAAAGTATGGATAGAAGGTGATTCACTAATAGTATTAAATTAAATTTTGAGGAAAGCAAAGGCTCCATGAAACATACAAGAGATCATTGTGGAAATAGGAGACCTTGCTCTAAAGTTTAAAGAAATCAGCTTTACACATATGTTAAGGGAAGGAAACAAATGTACAGATAGGCTAGCCAATCAAGGGGTTTTAATAAAGGATTTTGAAGTAAAATTTTCTTTTCCATGGTTAGAGGAAGTATTAAGTTTAGATGAAGCTGACAATAAAATGTTGACTACTTGAATCACATAATGATTAAGATTTACTTTAATGTTTTTTAGTGGTAATAATATTATGTTTTCATATAAACTAATTTTTTAAATTCTTGCAGTTGCACTTATGTTTCAGGAAGGAAACTAGTTGTCCAGATCTGATAAAGCAAATTATGAGAGTATAAAGTTTAGGAAATATTATTGTGCTAAGATGTAATGCATAAATAGTATAGGTGGATTTTTGGTACTGTGAAGATTGTAGCAAGAAAATGTCAACAAGAAGGATGTTTAATTGTGGAACATTTGAATCAAATGACATTAGCTCAATTGGTTAGATTCCTCAATATTTCGAGGAGACCCAAGTTCAAATCTTGTGAAACGATACATGGATAATATCCAAGCTTTGTTGTAATACCACTATTTGGTGATGATGTAATATGGGTGGGGCCCATTTCAATCCCATATAACCCATTAAAAAAATTGTGGAATATTTGCATTTACAAAGAAAATTGAAGAAGATCCAAAAAAACAAAATCAAGAATTCAAACTTTTTATGAAAAAAGTAGGTATATAGCTATAGCAACTCAATTGAGATGAGAATTGATTTTTTTATAAAATATCAAGATCTAAACGATATATTTGTGTTTTTTCAAAGGTAGGGGACCCGAGTACAACCCCTTTTTCTCCAAATAAATGATGTATGTTACCCTTATTTTTTAATTTGAATGTACAAGATTGATCACATTAATAAGATGCCTATTTTTATTATTTTTCTTATATACATGTAATAAACTTATGTAATAGTGTTGTTATTATAACTTGTATAATTTAAAATCAAATAGCATTGATCTAAGCATATAACCTTTTAGGGGCATGTCTTTATGCCAAAAAAACATTTCTTTATCTTAACCACACTATCAACGACATACTATTGTGCTTGTGATTCCATTTTGATCCATTTAAGAAGTGTTGCAAATATTAGAGGGATAATAACAATTTTAATAGGCAAATTTGTCACTAATATATTTTCAACAATTGCATGCAGAACACACTCTAGAGGCTCTCAAAATGCAAAACAAAATATGTACTAAAAATAGTAATTTTTATTATTAGATTTTTATAGCCAAAATACATCTCTAGCCATGTTTTTTTTTTGCTGGATAATAAGGGGTTGTACTCGAGTCCCCCACCCTTGAAAAATTACAATTATTTTCTTTGCAGATTGAGAGTTTACAAATAGATACACTTCTCATCTCAATTGAGATGCTATAGCTAGAAACCTACATCATTTTACATAAAATGTATGAATTCTAGATTTTTGTTTTCTGGATCTTTTCAATTTTCTATATGAATATAAATATTCCAAAATTTAGCATCCTTCTTGACATTTTCTTATAACAGTCTTCACAATACCAAAACTTCACCTCTACTATCTATGCCTTGTATCTTAGTAGAGTATTATTTCCAAAACATCACATTATCATAGTCCACTTTACCAAATCTATATTGCTAGCTTCCTTCCTAAAACACAAGTGCAACCATAAAAATTATAATAAATAGTCTATATGAAAACATACTACTATTACAAAATAAAGCATATATTACCAATGGGGAACATTAATGTAAAACTTAATCATTTATAGATTCAGGCAATCAACATTTTGTTGCCAGCTTCAACTAAACTTACTACTTCCTCTAATCATGGAAAGGAGAATTTAACTTCATGATCCTCAATTAAAACCCCTGTATTGGCTAGCCTATCTGCACATTTTTTACCTTCCCTTAATGTATGATTCCTTCAAACTCTTTAGCAAGATCTTGAATTTTCACATTTATCTCTTGTATATTCCATGGAGCCTTTGCTTTCCTCAAAATCACATTTATTATTATGAGAGAATCACCTTTCATCCATACCCTGTTCCATTTCATTTGTTTGCATATTTTTAACCCTTCTAAAGCCACCCAAGCTTCAACTTCATTATTTGTCTTAAATCCACTATTGATAGCGTAATGAGACAAAAATTTCCCTATATTATTTCTAATTTTTTCTCCTCTTGGTCCTAAATTTCCTTTAGAAGCTCCATCAAAATTCAATTTAACCCACTCCACATCTCATGGTTTCTACTTTATATTATTTACCTTCTTTTTGCTTCTCTTGTACCCAACATCATAATTCCATTTAATGACTTGACTCCATCTATCAAGGCTCTTTACTTCTAGATTAGGGACTAGGTGAGTTGATAGGGTTGGTTTAGACTCCTCTATGGCTAAACATATCTTCCTTTTCATTACCTCTAAACTGCTTTATTTTTCTTTAAATATTCTTCTATTCCTTTCTAGCCATACAATCCAAAGTATTGTATCTTTTGATATATCCCATATTGTTTGTAAAGCCTCACTTTTATAAGTGCTCTGCCATTGCTTTAACCAATCTTCAATTTTGCTATTCATCATCATGCATTTACCAAACATATTAAGAGTCCATTGCCATACATTTCAAACTATTGAGCAATGTCCCAAGAGATTATCTATACTCTCCTCCTTTTTACAAAAAATTAATTGAGAGGGGCCATGAAAATCCCTTTTCATAAGGTTATCCCAAGATAAAATTCTTCTATGACCCACTAGCCAAACAAACATTTTGATTTTAGGAATGCTTGGACTATCCCAATTATTGATGATCACTAGAAATGCTCATTTTACATAAAATTTTTAAGGGCATCATTATTGGTTTAATTAACATTTGAAATGTATTTTTATATAGATTTTGCATATAATTGATAGAAAATGAAGTATTATGCTTGACTAGTATTTTTAGTGGAAAGTGTGTGTAAATATAGGTTTTTGCTACTAATCTGGTGTTTTTGAGTCTACATCCCATTTGGGCTTGGCAATGCATGCAGACATAGTGAAAATAACAATGATAAATGGTGAAGGTAGGTGCCCGACTCCCAACTATTAGTGGCACATTTTCTCATTGTTCTCACTCTTCCATTGTTGGTAGGTGCCCGACTCCGATTATTGGTGGTGCCTGTTTCTCGACTGTTGGTGGCACCTACTTCTAGACTATTTTTGGCACCTACTTCCTGACTATTTTTGGTGCCTACTTCCTGACTATTATTCGATGTTTGCCTCCTGACCTATTTTTTAATGCCTGACACCCATTGATGAGTTGACCGGTTGACCAAGTCAATGTTGATCGGTTGACTAATTCAATGTTGACCGGTTGACCAATTGACCATGCACTTTTAAAGGAGGTTGTTGCACAAAAGATAAAGGAGAAATATTCGTATTCTTATGCATATTAGATTTTTATGATTAAAATAGAATAAATCACTTTTATTCTAAGTTGACCATGTAATATTTTAAAAAGCATTATTTTTAGGATGCATTATTCTAGGATTAGTTTGTTACGTACACCTAAGGATTATTATATTTATTCCTTTGGTGAACGAACATGCTTTTAAATAGGAGAATAATATTTGTGTACAAACATATTGTAAAAAATCATGTTACGTGATTAAAATAGACCAATTTATTATTGTAATAGAATTTGGCTATGTTCTATATAAGAATGTAGGCCAGACGAATACATGGATCAAAGGATCGAAGGATCATTTTACATAGTCAATAGAATAATTCTATTTCTTTTATTCTATAGAGTTGCAAATACTCTTATTTTTCTGAGAGCAAGCTTTACGTAATTAGTCGGACGGACTATCTGTGGGAGCTTGGGCCCACTCCCTATAGTAGTCCTCCCCATTTTAATTTATGTTATTTATTTTCATTAGTTAGATTTCCTATTTTATTTCCTACTTTATTTTAATTTAGTTGTGTTTATTTTCCTACACATTTATTTCCTATACTTTTATTTTTGCATTTTAATTTCAGCTTTAGTTTTAGTTTATTTATTTATTTTTCTGCACTTTATTTTATTTGGTTTGGCTGAAATGAAAATGAAAAAACACCCCCACCAAACTAAATAGGTACAGAGGAATTCATTCCCCACACTATAGGCATATACTGTGCATGACACTCACAAGTTTACGAGCTATCCTGGGTTGACAATTAAATGGAGGAAATTAATTGAATTGTAGAAAATTAACCAATGTTTTGCCCAATATTTTGGCACCATTGTCGGGGAGTGTCAAAACTGTAGTGTTAGGATCCAAAGGTTAGTTTTAAAAGCACATTCGTATTACCTTGCTCGTAGATCCTTTACCTAAAAAGCATGAGTCCACCAAGGACCTTTTTACAAGGCCAAAATAGTTGTCGATACAACCAGAGCTGAATCCCATAGGCAACAATTTAAATTTACCAACTTATTAGGTAAATATGGGAATGAACCTGATGTACCATATTAAGTGTAGAAGTAGGAATAAATTGTGTTGTTGAAAAATTAAAAAATTAGGCAATGAAGGAATTCCATCATATTCTCAATGGTTTCATGAAATTAGAGAAATGGCACAACCCAGGTCTGATATAGTTGAAATTTTTTACTATTAGGGATGTGTCTATTTACATAGAAACCATTAGGGAATTATACCTCAAGAAGCCTAGTTTTAACAAAAAAAAATTACAGGCTTAACATTTCTCAACATATTGGTAAATTTTAAATGCTGACATTAGTAGCAGGAAAATGACATTAAAAAAAAAAAAATTAAAACTAACATCTTTCCGGGAGTATGCTCTTCACTTGCACTTAAGGTGACCTAGTGAATCAAAAACTAGCACGTGTTTTTTAGAATACTACGATTTTTTTTATTAAAAAAAAATAGTCATTTATCTATCGATACAATTTGCCAATGAGTTGGAAGAATTTGGTTTTGAGGCCATGGAGGAAAATGTTTTTCTCATGTTGTAATATATCATACTAGTTGATGAAGTAGAGGATAAGACAAATGAAAATTTAGTCGTATCAAATTTTTGACACAGACTAAAAACACTTATCATAGGCCTCAATTTTTAGAAACTAGTTAGTTGTAGGCATGGGGGAGACCCCACCTTCATTATTGCCACCAAAAACACAATGAATGTTGTTCATAGTGTTCAATTAAAAACATAAAAATTTAAAATTAAAAATCCACGGTATAGTAGACTACGCAAGGTATCCAAAAAATTAGATGAAATTACTATGTAAATAATGATTTTTGAGTTGTTTAGATTGCAGGTGGGATATGTTTGATCACAAATGTTGTGAAAATATGGCTTCACTTTACAATGATTCATTCAAGCAAGCAAGTATTGGATACCATAAAATATCACGACAATAATGTGGCATGCCCATTATGGAGGATGTTATCCACACAATCCAGCTACACAAATTGTAGAAGGCCAGAAGACCAACTTCATGGAGGATGTAGATATTGTTTCCAACAATCAACATCTGCTAAAAAAAATAGTTTAAAATTTTATTTTAATGTCATTAGTTTAGAATTTTACTTTAATGCCTTTAGTTTAGATTTTTTATGTTTTGTAGGACAACATGAAGTGTGATGTAGATGAATAAGGAGTTGTCTATGAAGATTTCATAAAGTGATATTTATATGTGGAGTTCGTAATAGCACTATACGAACTATCTTGTGTACCTAGATCGTGTAGCATCCAGTCCAAACATGTGAAGTGAGCAAAGTTTGCCTTAACAACACAGGAGCCCGAAGGTAGGCTAAGTAAATCTGATCAAGCAAAAGGCATCTAGCCTAAGGTGTTTGTGGAACTTGAGGAAAGTTTTGCTACAAAGTGTGTGACTGTTACAACCCAAGTATATGGTATACAAAGCCAAAGATGCTACACCAAGAATAGAGTAGAGTACCAAGAGAGTGTTCGAGTAATAGTCAATGGGCTCCATTTACAACCGCCTCACATTTGCGAGATTGGATCAAACATCGGCATGGGGGAGACCCCATACCATACCAATAATTTTGATGAATGTTCACACATTCGTTGTAAAAAAAAAGGTTAAAAAAACAATGTGTGGGGAGGTGGCTGATTCCCATATGCAAGCGCTTGTCTCCCATATATAGGTACCTAAATCCCATATACAAGTTCTTGACTCCCATATGCAAGAAATTGAATCCCATGTAAAGGTTCCTATCTCACAAAAAAAAAAACATGGATTTTTTTCTTCTTAACATAGTTTTTATTTTTTATTTGTAGTTTTTTCTTTTGATTTGCAAGAAATTGTACCTTGAATGCAATTTGTGGAAAACTTGGGGAACCTAGGCTTATTTGGTACATGATCCATGATTATTGGTTTCTTGATTTTGTGTGTTTAGTTTTGCAGGAAATGGCCCTAAGTACAATCTATAGGTAGTCGACTTAAACTAGGCCTAACAGATACAGGCATCTTGTGCCCTATGATTAGGAGTGCATCAATGTGGAAAAAAGTACTTATTTTCCATTAGGGAGATAGTGCCTACAATCATACTAGTGCAGAAGTGCCTTCTTCCCACCTAGAGGAAGGCAACAATAAGTGATGCCAATATTCCACCAAGAAAAGCGATGCCCAAATTAAAAAAAAAAAACAATACCCATTCTCATCCAGCTAGAATCCTCTATTGAGAAGACTCCAAGTTGAAGCGCAAATCCAAAATAGATGCTTAATTTTATGCTACTTTTGGTAGAGAGTATCCTCTTTTCCTAGAACCAGCTTGGTTTAGAAGAGAAATAAGAAATCTCCAACCAACAACAACAAAATAAAGGTAGGGGAGGAGCTTGGAGTAGCTTGGTCCACTTTCAAATTCCAGTCATTGTTTGCATACAATTAGATCTAGAAAAAAATTAGTTTTGTGTGATTGTGCCATTTTCATAGATAATCCATGGGAAGCTGAGAACTATCATTGCCCATCAAAACCAACATAAGAAATCTCAAGCTATAGCTTTAAAATAAAAAATAAAAAAAAAAATCATGAAAGGTAGGGCAAAAGAAAAAAATATGTTTCAAAGTCTGTTGAGGCCAGACTTTAGTTTTCCATGTTTTTAGACTTCCCAATATGTCAAGGAGAGTTGATACACCATGAGGGTTGGTGTTGGTGCTCCCATATACATAGTAACTATCAAGGAATACTTGGTTGTTGAGGATTTTGAGCTTGCTGGAAAATGTAGAGAGAGACAATAAGAAAACAAAGAGCTTGCTAGAAAATATTGCTAGATATAATAAGAGAAAAATATTTTTGGCCATAAAGAAGGATGATGAGCTATTGAAATTAATGGTAGGAAATAACAAGAGATAGCATCGAATATTTTACAAGTGATATTTTGACATAATGATTGTATGAACACTGCAAATCATGATTTTCTTTCCAACACTATGTCAATGAAAATTGATGGCCAAAGCAGACATTGATGGAGCGATTATGTTGGGAACTCAAAGTTTTACCAAAAATTATGGAGAAGAGATAGCATGGTCATAGTGGAGAAATTTTAACAACAACCAAGTAATGAGATCCATTTCTGTGTTATTCCATGCAAGAAATTACTTGGTCTATAATTTTCTCTTATCTGATCAGTGCATCAAATGATGGATTTGGGCCTTCCACACAGTCTTCAAAGATATTTTTACGTAATGTAAAAAAAAATGGTAAGCTATGGTTGGAGTGTCACATAAATATCACATCAACACAAATGAGCATAGAGATTTCACATTCTCTGTTGCATTCTGGAAACTACGTATAAGAAAATCACTAGCATAAATTCAACTATGACTATTATTTTCTAGATTAAATGGTTTTTACAACTCACGGGAGATGACATTGTTTTCATTCTACAATTTTTTTTTATTTGGGAAGAGAAAATTGGTTGTAGTCATGGAGACCCCCACTATAGATAATATTTTAGATGATGTGGTAATTAGTTTGAACAAGCAAGTGCAATTTTACCATACACCGGGTGCAACACAGCCAACTCCAAATGGGAAGTCAATACCAGAAAATATCAAGAGTACCACCACCTCCAGCTATGAAAGTTGCAAAAGACCAAGAGACCAGCTTCATGGAGAGCTTGATGATTTTATGTTTTTTGTTAGCAATGCAGATGAGCATAGAAGTTTCATGTTCTCTATTGTGTAGAATAAAGCACTAGCAGAAATTCAATTGTGTTATAGTTTTTCTACTTTCTAGATTTTCATGCTCACGGGAAATGACGTTGAGATGGAGGCTAATTTAGTCTTTTATTTTAAAAATCATGAGGATTAAATTAGTAGCAATGGTGGGGTGCACATGGTGCAATAAACATGACATATGCAGGTGGTTCAACATAGGAGTGAAGTTATCTTTAGATTGCAGGTTGTGAAATACAATACCACCATCCAGTTTTCAACATACAAGTATATTTTCCACATGGCCGTTTTAGATGATGGAAATCTCGGTGTTGGAGGTCTCGTGTTAAATGCAATTTTTGATGATGCCTGTAAATTTAATTCCTAATAAAGAAAGAGACCTCATAATTTTCTACAGAGGCTATGATTTGAATGTTTGGCTACAGTGATGGTGTCAAGGAATGATCATTCAAATTGTTGGTTTGGTGTAGTGCATAGAGAAAACTACGTGGATGGAGTGATAGTTTTTTCAGAATATTTTGGACTCACTGTTAAATGCAACAACCTAAAGAAGCTTTGGCAGAGATGTGGACCACACGAGTCAACTTAAATATCCTATAGTGTTGGTTGTCTACATCCTAGTTTTTAATGGAAGATCTGTTTTTGTCATCTTTCCTCCCATGGAATAGGTGATGGGCTGAGAACAAAAAGGAAAAATAAAAAATATATATAGATATAGATATATATCTTCAAGATACATCAATTTCACAACTTCATTTTCTGGGACATCATATTCAAGCCGTATGTAGACATTTCACACCATCAGGCATTGTACATATCATGATCCATGAAATTCACCTAGGTATGTACTGAGTTTTCCATTAATTATGTGCATAGTTATTTTAAAAATTATTTCTATGTTAATACCAGTAGATGCCTCCATATTTCTCTTTATTAATTCTCCCATTAGAATTCAGCCACATGGCATACCTTAGACATGAGAATAATTTCATTACCCTAGAAATATTTTCACAAAAAAAAAAAATTGTACCGAGGGAATGTGATATGGGGGTATATCAAATCTTCAGCGTGGAGAAAGGGATGCTTGACTCCCACAATTTCATGGAAAAATATTGTAACATGAAGGCATGTCAACTCTTTGGCATGGGGGAATAAAAGAGGCGTCTAACTCTCAAGAGGCACCTCACTCCCATAATTTAAAAAAAAATCTATACCGAGGGGCTATGACATGAGGACATGTCAAATATTTAGCATGGGGGAATGATGAGCACTAGAAATGCTCATTTTACATACACTTTAAAGGGTATCATTATTGGTTTAACTAGCATTTGAAATGCATCTTAATATAGTTTTTGTATATAATTGGTAGAAAATGAAGTATCATGCTTGACCAGTGTTTTTAGTGGAAAGTGTGTGTAAATGTAGGTTTTTGCTACTAATATGGTGTTTTTGAGTGTACATATCATTTGGGATTGGAAATGCATGAAGACATCTTGAAAAGAACAATAGTAAATGGTAAAGGCAGGTGTTCGACTCCCAACTATTGGCGATGCCTGCTTCCCGATTGTTGATGGCGTCTACTTCCTGATTGTTGGTGGCTCTTGCTTCTCGACTGTTGGGAGGCACCTGACTCCTGACTATTGGTGGTGTTTGCTTCTCGAATGTTGATGGTGTCTGCTTCTTGACTATTAGTGGCTCCTGCTTCCTGATTGTTGATAGACGCTTGACTCTCGACTATTAGTGGTGATTGCTTCTCGACTATTGGTGGTGCCTACTTCCCGATTGTTGGTGGTGTCTAGTTCATGACTATTGGTGGCACCTGCTTCCTAACTATTGGTGGCACCTACATCCCGACTACAAGTTGTGGTTGACCAATTCAACATTGATTGGTTGACCAATTCAATATTGATCGGTTGACCAATTCAACGTTGATCGATTGACCAATTGACCATGCACTTTTGAAGGAGGTTGTTGCACAATAGATAAAGGAGAAATATTCGTATTCTTATGCATATTAGATTTTATGATTAAAATATAATAAAACACTTTTATTCTAAGTTGACCATGTAAGCTTTTAAAAAGCATTATTTTTAGGATGCATTATTCTAGGATTAGTTTGTTACGTACACCTAAGGATTATTATATTTATTCCTTTGGTGAACGAACATGCTTTTAAATAGGAGAATAATATATGTGTACAAACGTATTGTAACAAATCACGTTACGTGATTAAAATAGACCAATTTATTATTGTAACAGAATCTAGCTACGTTCTATATAAGAAAGTGAAAATGAATAAACACCCCCACCAAACTAAATAGATATAGAGGATTTCGTTCTCCACATTGCAGGCATATATTGTGCATGACACATAAGTGTACGAGTTGTCCCAGGTTGATAATTAAATGGAGGTAATGAATTAAACAATAGAAAATTAACCAATAATTTTTCCAACAAATATCTCTCCATATTCTAGTGATATTATTATTTTGTTGGTGTTGTACATTATATCCACTTCTTGTTGTGTATTTTCCTGAGTTATTCAACTCCTAAATTAGTTTATCCTTGGCTCCTCTCAAAATAATCATAGTTGTTATCTTTCTATTCAAATGTCTCCTAGCATCAATATCTTGTATACTCGTAAAAAATCTTCTTTCCATTTGTATCTTCCTTCTTGATATTTGTACAAAATGTTTGAAACCCTATCACCATATTTGTCTTGAAGCGATCTCATCCAAGGTTTCAAAATTGGATCTAAATTGAGTGGTTTTTTATCACACCAAGTATCCATTTTTTATCTCTAGTTCCTACCACCCATATTAAACCTTTAATCATAATATCAATAGATTTTTTAAAACCATTCCAAAGATCATAATCATTTGATAAAGAGAAAGCAGTAAATATTAAAATTGGGTCATTGAGATCAACATACTTGGAAGAATTCTTGCCCATTGTCTTTGACTCTCTTTGTACAATCTCCAGATAACTTTTCCCCTAAGAGCTAAGTTTGCATTTGTAAGAACTCTTAAACCAAGACCTCACTTGGTTTTATCATCACACACCTTCCTTCATTTCACAAAAATATAGACCTCACTTGGTTTTATTATCATGTAAACCTGACCACAAAAAGGATCACATAATATAGATTAAACTTTTTTCAACTTATTATGGCATAGAATAAAATGACATATAATATTTTGGGATGGCTTGAAATAGTGACTTAATTAACTACACTCTTCTTGCTAACGATAGCCATCTACCTTTCGAAGTTGGAATTTTATTCAAAAATTTACTAAAAATTAGATTCCATAAATCTCTCCTCACTCTCCCCTCAAATAAAGGTATCCCTAGATAAGTTGCAAGTAAATTTACCTCCTCCATTTTATGCAACCTGGAAATTCTTGCTTTGATATTAGCATGAGTGTTAAGGAAGTAAATTTTGGATTTTGTCCTATTGACTTTTTGCCTTGATGCTCTTACATATTCCTTTTAAAAGTTATTCAAAGCTTTGGCCTCATTAATCCTTGCCCTTCCAAAAAGGGTTTTATCATATAAAAACTGTTGATGGGTTATGTTGTTGATGTCATTACTAACCTTAAGTCCACTTATAAGCCTATCTTTGTAATCCTTCTTTAAGTTCTTACTCAAAACCTCTACCATAATAATGAACAAATAAGGAGATAGAGGATCTCCTTGTCTAAGGCCTCTCTTGACTTTAAAATATTCTATTACTAACCCATTGAACAACACTGAATAAGAAACTATAGAGACACAAGCTTTAATCCATGCAATCCATTTCTTCCCAAATCCAAACTTTTCTAAAAACTGCAAAAATAAAATCCCATTTAACCCTATCATAGGCTTTACTCATATCAAGTTTTAAGATCACCATTTTTTCTTTTCTTGAAGTTGTTGAATGTATAACTTCATGAGCTATTATGATCACATCTAGAATTTGTCTCCCTTTCACAAATTCTCCTTACTCTTCTGAAATGATTTTGTCTAATAATGGCGTTAATCCATTTCCCATCACCTTGGAGATAATCTTATATGCCATATTACATAGGCTTATGGGTCTAAAAGAATAAAACAATTTAGCATCCTTCTTTTTTGGAATTAGGGTAAGATATGTTGCATTTATTTTATAAAGTATGTATTGTTTTACCCTATATTGTTCCACTACCACCAATAAAGAATCCTTCACTATATCCCAATTATGTTGGTAAAAAGTTATAGAGAGTCCATTTGGACCTGGGGATATATCCTTATTAAAAGATAAAAGAGTTAAATGAACTTATTCTAGACTAATAGGTTCCATTAATTTCCTATTGTCTTCATTCGTTATAACTAAAGGAACATCTTGAAGAAGTTTATCATTAAGAACTTCAGTCTCCTATGCTCCTAGAATTTTCTAATAAAAAGACCTAGCCTCCTTTATAATTTCACTATGGTCTTCAATCCAAACCCCTTCTATTGATTTAATTCTATTAATTTTGGATGTTGATATCTGTATTATAGCCATCCTATGAAAAAACTTTATATTTTTATGTCCTTCTTTTAACTAAGTTTGTCTTGATATTAATCTCCAAAATTTCTCTTCCGTACTCAAAATATTATGATATTTACTAAGAAACTTCTTTTACTCTAATATTGGATTATTATGTTCACCTTTTTGGAATTTTAGAATTTTATCTTTTAGTTCTTCTTTCTTCTCAAAAATATTTCCAAAAGTATTCTTGTTCCATTATTTTAATCTAGATGTCATAGATTTAATTTGATTTGGAAGAGCATACAACCCACCATTACATGAAGAATTCCACATTTGAGCTATCATATTAGCAAATTGAGGATGGCCTTCCCACATCTGCTCATATTTAAAATATGATATTTTTGAATTCACTAACCACCAATTCAACTCTTATTGGCCAGTGATTTGAACAAATCCTTATTAAGGTATTAATTTTAGCACAAGTTCCTTCATCTAGCCAATGATTTGAGAGAATGCATCTATCTATTTTTTTTGCTATTAGGTTCTGGCCTCTCCTATTTTTGGTCCAAGTATAGTTGTCTTCTTCAAACTCAACTTCCCATAGATTATTGTTTTGAATAAAAGATGAGAAATATTTTATACTTTGGGTTAATTTCCCAATTCCCTCAAAAATTTCATCCAACTTGGTTATGGCATTAAAATATCCTATGATCATGAATTGGGTTTCTTGGTATTTAATTCTCATAAAGGATTCAATCTCACTCCAAAATTCTGATCTACCTAACTGAGTTGTAGGTCCATATACATTAATAAGGATAAAACAAATATCTGTAAAGTAGCAAGTGACTAAAGGTGCTAACCAATGCCTAGTTTTATGAATGGTTACACAGGATATTCTAGAAGGATTCCAATAAGTTAGAATTCCCCCTATTGCTCCTTCATAATCCATAGCATCCCATTCACATATTGCCCATACTACTTTCATAGTTTTTGAAACTTTTTTTGTCATTTTAGTTTCTTGGATACAAAGAATATTAGGCTTATTACTTAAACATAGGTCCCTAATACACCTCTAATTTGAGGGGGCATTAACACCCCTTATATTACCTGAGATGATAATCATGTCTCATTAGGGACTTTTGGCCCCGCTTGCGTATTACTAATATCATTTTGTTGTTTGGTAAAGAGAAGTTCAACCAACTTAGTTTGTGTTCCTTTCTCTATGTTTGCTCTTGCTTCCTTGGATCTTGCTTGATAATTTAAGGGTTTTCCTCTTTTTGCCCTGCCTATATTAGGAGTAGGTATTATTATTATATTCCTCAATATTCTTTCATAATTTTGTTTTCATCATATTTATCCTCTCCTGGCTCTATTATAGAAGCTTTTGACTTGTCCTGCTAATTTTTTGGTATTTCCTTATTAATGGTAGAGGTATTAACTTCTAAAGCTGCATTTTATTTACCAATTTGTTTTCTCGAATGGTGCATGGTACTTCAAGAGAGTTCAAAATCTGATGAGACACATTACTTAGGTTCATTAAGAATAATCTTCCTTAAATCAAGATCATACTCAATAGATGATTCCTTATTAATATGTTGAAGTTGTACTGTGTCCTCTAAGTTTTGATCTACTTTTTCTTCATAGGCTAAAGCCTCAAAAGAGTTGGTATTTCTTCCAATATCCTTCCTTACTAGTCTCCACTAATTTTTTTCTTTCACTTTTCTAGATCTATTTTTTGGAAGTTAAAAAACATCTTCATCCATAACCATTTGTAAGTTTCTCTTGTGATTTTCTACATACGATTCTACTAGGCTCTTCTTAGAGCATGATTTCTCAATATACCCCACATCATGATATATTCTACATCTAAAAGATATGTTTTCATAATCTATGGTTTGAATCCACATCTTATCCCCATACTTAAGAATTATTGATTCTAGTAAAGCTTTTTTTTTTTTGGTAATTATTTTAATAGATTAACAGTGGGTTTTTATAGAGGATCCCAAAACCTTATGTACAAAATCAGCCTGGCTGGAATGTGCATCATGCCTTGTGGGCTGGAGGAATAAACCCGATGACGAAACCAAAAACTGCTAATTGCCTGAAGGCTACAAGTAGGGCCCTTATGCCTGAATATCCTGGAAACAAACCACATTTTACTAAGAAAAACAAAAATACTAGCTAGAGAAATTTGACCATCGAAAGCAAAAATAGCCAAACCAAACGAATGACCTTCTGAAGCGAGGAGAACATCATGAGAGGATATCCGCATTGGCAAAACTCGCCACCTCAGTCGAGAAGCATGAGCGCCACACAACAGGACATGTGGTTGCAAGCCCTTTGTTGGCCATGTGGTTTGCCACGCGATTTCCTTCCCTGAAAATATGGCACGCCTTCCACCTGTCACGTTGAGAGAGGAGCATCCTAGCCTCACGAATGATGTTGTAGACCCTCCAAGATAGGTATTTAGAGCCTAGCAGATAGTTGACTATATTGAGCGAATCACCTTCGACTATCAAAGGCCGAGGATCCTCGGAGAGGATCTGGATACCTTTCAAAACACTTCTGGCTTCAGCATAGTGATTAGTTTGGGCACCCAAATCTTCACAATAAGCCAGCACGAGATTCCCGTTATGATCTCTAACCACACCACCAGAACCAGTAGGGCCAGGATTGCCTTTGGCCGCACCGTCAAAGTTTAATTTAATCCAGCCCACAGGGGGCTTGGTCCAAATAACATCCCCACGCTGAGACTTAGAAACACCATCATGAATAGGGAAGAGGCCCAAACTTTTGAAGATCGTTGCTTCGCCAGGAAGGCAGGGACGAGAACTAGGAACAACTTTAGAATTCTCAATGGTGAAGGATAAGGCTCTCTGAGTGACACAGGGAGGTACTTTAGGGACCTTGCCGAAGACTCTGGAATTCCTCTGTAGCCAAATCTGCCAAATGGAGTGGTGGAAAGAGGCCTCAAGAAGGAAGCGAAGTTTAGGATTCTTGAAAGGATTGGGCCATTGGTGGAAGGCATCTTTGAGGGAGTGGGGAGTGCACCAAAGGATTTGAAAGGAAGACAGGACAGTGTCGAGGACAGAATGGGAAAAAGGGCAGTGCAAAAATAAGTGGTCTGTCGTCTCACAATCAACAAAGCACAAGAAGCACCTGTTGGGAATAGCAAAACCCCTCTTATGGAGGTTGTTGATGGTTAAGGCTTTATTATGAAAGGCAATCCATGCAAAGTAATTAACTTTAGGAATAATACCCTTCCTCCAAATCACTTTCCATCGATGATCCATGGCAATCTCACAAGTAAGAAGGTCATAGGCAGTCTTGACAAAGAACAGACCATCCTCTGTGCCATGCTAGATGATTCTGTTATCTCTTCTAACAGATGGAATTAAAATAGACAGAAGAATATTAGACAAAAAAGTCATTTCATTGTTAAAGCCATCCAGGACTGGCAAATTCCACCGAGGGGGAAGAGAGCTTCGATCAATGAAGTCCGCAACCTTGAGTTGGGAATTTGGATCCACCTGGGCTTTCAGGCTAGTAAGGTCCGTTCTCAACTTGAGAGCTCCATCAGTAACCCACCTGTCCTTCCAGAAGAGAATGGAGTTGCCATCACCCAAAATCCAGCGAGCACCAGAGCTGATCAGAGAGCGGGCTTGAAGAACCGATTTCCAAAAGGCAGACACTTCAAGAGGAATCCTGACATCAAAAAGAGAACTCGATCCAAGATACTTCCTCTTAACCAGCTTGACCCACTCTGCTGGGTCATTACTCAGGATCTTCCAAGCGTGCTTAGCGATCAAAGCAGTGTTCATGAGCCTTGATCTCCTCATTCCCATGTCGCCTTGGTCATTTCACAAGCAAACCTTATCCCAGCCCACAAGAGGAATTCTGGATTTTTCTTCATTTCCAGACCACAGAAAGGTCCTCTGAATCTTTTCAATCTTGGAATGGACGAAAACAAGCAGCATGAACACAGAGATGAAGTAAGTTGGGATTCCTTGGAGACAAGATTTGGTAAGGGTGGCTTTCCCAGCTTGCGATAGGAATTTGCCTTTCCAAGTGCTTAGCTTTTTGTGAAGACGTTCCAGGATCATGTCCCACAAGCTTCCATTGGCCCGGCCATTACAAGCCAGAGGCAAACCCAGATAAGATGCAGGCAGGGAATCAATAGTACATTCCAAAATTCTGGCTATGCGAAGCTGCCTTCGCATAGGAGTGTTAATAAAGTAAATTCTACTTTTGATGTAATTGACTTTCTATCCGATAGCCTTTTCATAACGGGAGAGGATTCGCTTGATGGATTTGGCTTGAGTGACGGATGCCCCAGTGGAGATGAGGGTGTCATCCACAAATTGCTGATGAGAGACAGGATCGACTCTGGACGTGGGAAAAATGCCAGAGATCTTATTTTGGTGAAGAGCCTCTTTCAAAGACCAAATCAGAACCTCAGCCAGAAGGATGAATAGAATAGGAGATAGAGGGTCACCTTGTCTGAGGCCTCTAGCACTTTGGAAATACCCAACAGGGGATCCGTTGATTAGAACAGAAAAGGAGGGAGTGGATATGCAACTACTGACAAGGTCAATCCATTGAGGGTGAAAGCCGAACTTGAAGAGGACAACACAGAGGAACCTCCTGTCAACTCTGTCAAAAGCTTTATTCATGTCCAGAGTTGAGGAAAAGAGCAAGCATTTTTGGAGCGGTGAGCGGAATGGAGGGTTTCATGGATGGTGATGACACCATCGAGAATGTTTCTACCTTTCACAGTGCTTCCCTGAGAAGGACCAACCAAGGAGGGAAGAAGGGACCTCAGACGGTTGGCTATGGACTTGGTTAAGATTTTATAAAAAAAATTGCACAGGCTAATGGGACGATAATCAGAGAAACTTTTGCAGGCGGAAGACTTAGGGATGAGAGCAAGAAAGGTAGAATTTAGTTTTGGATGGATGGATCTAGAGGCTTGAATCTCCTGAATTGCTTCGCACACATCCGAGCCCACAACATCCCACATAACTTGAAAAAAATGGGGGGAAAACCGTCGAGCCCAGGGGCCTTGTCTGGTTGCATGGAGAACAAAGCTTCTTTAATCTCAGACATAGAAAAAGGCTCCATAAGCTTAAAGCTTACCTCGGGAGGAACTTTGACTGGGAAGTTATCCAACAGAGATTTTTGAACCTGGAGATCACTGTCGGGAGGAACACCGAGCAGATCCTGGAGGAAGTCAACCGCTTCACTTCAGATTTCCTCAATATCCTTGGTAATGCGTCCATCCTTGCACACCACGTCCCTGATTTTGTTAGCCCCTCTGTTCCACAAAGTTGACGCGTGAAAAAACTTCGTATTGGAGTCTCCATTTCTCAACCAGAGGTCCCTAGATTTCTGGCGCCAGAAAGTTTCTTCCCTTGCAAGAATAGAATGATAATCCACCAATAGCCTCCTTTCCTCCTCCCTGAGGCAATCGATGTAACCTTCGAGCTCCATTCTCTCCTCCACCAATTTTAGGTTCGCAAAAATGGACCTTTTGGACTCAAAAATGTTGCCGAACACCTCCTTGTTCCATGTTTTCAAATTCCTTTTGATTAACTTGAGTTTTAAGGCCACTCTCTTGGAAGCGGAACTTGCTACCTTCTGCTACCACCAGGCTGTAACCAACCCTCTAAAGTCCTTGTGAGAAATCCACATGGACTCAAATCTAAAGGGGGTTTTAAAAATAGGCCCATCAATCGTCTCCAGGACAATAGGATTATGATCAGACCCAATCCTCGATAAGGTCAAGAGAGTTGCCGCATCGAGTATGGGAATAGCCTCTTGGGATATGAAGAATCTGTCAAGCTTGACTTGAATAAGATTGCTCCCAATCCTCCTGTTGCTCCAAGTGAAGGATGCCCCATTGAGGTCAATGTCAAGCAAGTTATTGGTAGAAACAAAATCTCAAAAGTCTTCCAGACTGTGGCTAGAGTGGTCCGATCCTCCTTTCTTTTTAGATGGGTGAAGAGGACAGTTGAAATCTCCCCCTAGAACCCAAGGGAAATTATAGAACGTTTCCCTCATCTGGGAAATAGCCTTCCACATTTATGCTCTCTCCGAGATAGAGTTTGGGGCATACACATTGGACAGGATCCAAGAAAAGTTAATGGCTTTGGAATGAAACAAAACATTGATAATCCTACTGGAAGTTGAGAGAAGGCTGCCCTCAAAAATCTTTGGATCCCAAAGAATCATGAGACCGCCTACCGTTCCCATCGCAGGACTGGAGAGGAATTTTGCCTTAGCCCAAATGACCTTAGCAGCTCTGGCAGAAGAGATAGCATCGATCTTAGTCTCTTGCAAAATTAGGATGGACGAATTCGTCCTCTTTTCGAGATCGACCACCAATCTCCGTTTGGCAGCTGCATTAAGCCCTCTCACATTCCATGAGAGGACTTTCATCTCAATAGTTTGATATTCTTCTTACCTCCCTTTCCTTACTGGAGGGGAGGTTTTGGGACAGACGAGTCACCCATCTAGGAATCAGAATCATCCTGAAAAAGTAGTCGTTGAGTACCATTTGCAACATCTGCCATCGTCTCCTTGTCTCGCCTGTCTTTGTTGGGGGGACGACCTTGCTTCCTTGCGCTACCAAAATCAACACCTTGATTTCGGCTTCTCGTATTACGAGGGCTGATATTACCAGACTGCTCACCCCTTCTTCCTAGTAGGTAATCTTCCAAAGACATTTTGGGACTCGAGGTGGTTATGGTCTAGGATTTTGGGTGAATCTACCTGTGCAGTGATTTGGGGAAGGGACTGGTCCTTCTCCTCCTATGGTCCAAGGTGAGGGCTTGCACCACATGGCTCAGAGACCGTTTGGGGGGAGACTGCTTCCACCAGGTGGGAGGATTCGGGATGGTCCCTATACGGGCTTGGATATTCATGCCCTTTTGCAGCATGGTGCTTTGTCTGACCTTCACCGTGTTCTAAGGAGTTGCTAGAATCCCGTTTCTTCATCCCTGGATTTTGAGGAGGACAGTTGGACTGGAGGTGCCCTTGAGAACTGCACTGGGGGCAGAAAGCCGGTCTGTTCTCATACACAATGGCTTGCTTGTGAAGAATGATATCTCCAGGACCGGAGAGTGATGGATGATGGAAGGTCAGCCTCCAAATCCGCCAGAATGCAGAATCAAGCTTGAACAAATCTGGTTCGAGCTTTGGTGGGAGGGTCAATGGTAACCAACTCACCAATGGAGCGTGTAATTCCTCTGATTACATTTTCATGCCAACAGAAGAGGGGGAGACTCAGGAGTCTAACCCATATTGGAGCAATGTTGATATTTTGGGTCTCGGGGTTGAAGTCCATACCCCACTTCCTTAGAAAGAGACTTTTGCAGCCTAGGAACCAGGGACCACCAACCAAGATTTTACAGTAGTCCTCCTTGTTATTCAGTCTAATCGCAAAAAAACCTCAAGATAAGGCCGCCAACTCCATGTGACCAGAGGTTTGCCATTTACCTGTCGCCCACTTATGAATGGTCTCCATGTCGGGACGGCCGCCAATAAACTTATCGATGAGGGTAAATTTTTTGAATTCCACAAAGCTTGAAAGAATTTTTGTCGAGATGTCCAACTCGTCCCTGACAGGAAACAACTCCTTGGAGAGCAGACCGCTAAGGGTTTTTGATGCCGCTGCTTGAGCGTATGACTTCTGAGGTCCACCTCCCCATTTTTCTGGTGGATCCTTGTCATGACCTACATCCTCTTCGGTTGGAGAGGACTCCTTAGCGCCCCGATCTCTCGATCGCCCTCCCTTCGCCCTGCTGTGCCCCTGGTTCAGTCTGTTGGCGTTCTCGTGCTCTCCCGCAGAAGCTTTCCCGCCCGCCGTCATCTTGGCCATCAAAACCCTAGCTCTCCCCACTATCAAACTTTCCCTCCCCCCTTCATGATTCTTTTACACAAAAGGTCGATTCTGGTAAAGCTTTATTTATATCAATCTTAATCAATATCCAAGCATAAATAGCCAAGAATCCATCTTTTGTTACATCTGAAATATCAAAGAATTCTCCTAGAGTGTTTTCTATTGCCTTGAAGGTATCTATTTCCAAAATTTCAATGGGTAACCCAAACATCCTAACCCAGACTAATACTAGGGATAGATTTACATTTTCAGGTGAAAAGCATTCATACCAGCAGGTAAGGAAGAGTCTTGCTATTCCCATAAACCAAGGACCCCCTTTTAGGATTTTTTCTCTTTCTTCCATAGAACAAAAAATAGCTAGAAATAAATCTTTAGGAAGAAAGGATAGAATCACTCCTTGGATACTTCCAACTCCTATCAATCCATTTTATCAAGGCTGAAGCCCTTGGCCAATACCCGTTAAATTTATCAAAAACCACCCTATCTTGGAGCAATGAGGATGTATTTGAGGTGCGCTCAATAAAATCTACCACCAAATATGATTCTAAGGATTTAACTATAAATCGATCCATGGAAATGAAACTAAAACTCAAAATCTATTGAAATTTATCTAAATGTCCTATAGCAAATATAATATTTGATAAAAAATTTATAATCATTTGCATGCACAATTTCTAAGATAAATAAAGGGATAAAAAATTAGCTGAAAAATTCTTTGTCCAGATAGAATGTCTTGCCTCACTGAAGTCCTAGCCCTTCATTTCTCTTTCCATCATCCGAACCCTAGCCGAGAAAAATTTACAATTTTGTTTTTCACAACTTGAAAAATTGTCACTACCCTTGTTATGAATGGTTGACTTCACAGGATATACATTCCTCAATATTGCTTGGGTTCTTTCATATGACCACTCATTTTAAATTTATTCAAATTCTACACAATTTGGTCTAAGAATCAACTGAATCGGATAACCCTTCGCAAAGATATGGCTCCTAAAAGATGAGATATTAAAAAAAAAAACCTAATGCTTCGCAAAGATAATTTAGTGTAATTGTTTCGTATTAGAGTCCAAGTTCATCTCAGATTAAGAATATCCATCTCTAGCCATGTTAACACATTAGTAAAATACAAAATATAAAATAATAAGTCATAATTATATTATTTTCCTTTAAAATGCACTTTGTAATTCATGGAAGTTGAATTGCCACATTTTTATATGGGTGACCTTCTAACTCATGGAAGGTGAACCACCATTTTTCCATGTGGGTAACCTTCCATATACAATACAATGGATATATAACATACCAAAAAATTTATATAAAGAAAGACACACTTGTGATTGTAAAAATAGAAGTAATGGATGCAATTTGATAGCCTCACATCTCTTCTTATATTGCTTGCATTGTACTCTATTTTTGAGCAATAAAATAATTGTGCTATTTTGCTAATATTTTTTTTGTTATGGCTTGTTACTGTATTATGAGGTACTTCCTTTGACACTACAAGTAGCTTGACAAAAGTCATCAAGCAATAGAAGCCCAATCCCCATAACAAGCAAATGAGAGTCAAGATTTTTTTAGGCTAGAATGTAGCAAAAATGACTAAGTCCTACACCAGAGTGGAAACTCATCAAACTATAGTTATTATTCCCCTAATTATTCAATAGTTATAGTGAATTAGCATTACCTATAGCATTCCCAAGTGAATCTACTCCAACAACGAATTTGTACAAGTGAAGTCTTTTCACCTAAAGCAATTAGAATAATTTTTTTACTATAAAATGGGCTTAGAGCCCATTGTAAATTATATTTTAGGAATTTAATAAAGTGTTAGAGCTAAACTCTAAATGTATATTTTAACTTTTGATTAATATAAAACTATACATAGCCTTCATACAAGACTGTCTTATTTTGTTGGACCTCTCTTTGTATGCATATGTGAGTGGTTTTTAATTAAATTTATGTGTTAGTCTATTTTCCACTTTGGGGTTGCATCTAATATGGATTCAAATTATTGTTTTTGTCTTTCCTAATTTGTCTTATTAACCAACACATTATCCTCACTATATTTGTTGATCGTATTTTACTTTCAATCCCTCACACTCTTACCTTCCAATATTTACTTTCTAAATTTATTTATTTTCAAGCATAGATTATATTACATTAATATAGGATAGTGGAGAGTCAACATAAATCTAGAAGTCGAGGATATTGAAAACCTCATTTCCTAGGACATTAACCATGGATTTTATATACAAGCATGATCTTAACAATCATCAAAAATATAAATAGAGGTCCAAGGTTCGAATCTATGGGGGTGGGGTTGTACACCATGCTTTGATAACTGAAGTATGTTTGGATAACCATATATTGGTTAAATAACATCCTCCATGAGGGTTATCTCATATGGCCTATGGTCTTGTAGATGTTTAAAAGTACTTTATCCTTTGTCCTATGTAGTATTAGTAGTTCAAAATGGTGTGCCTAGTGGGATGGATCTAATTTGTTCCATAAAGAAAGCAACAACTAAGATGCATCTTGCATACAACCAAAACTAAATAACATAATGGCTCATGTCCTATTACCAAACCAACCCAATCAATCTCATATTCATTTTATTTCGCATTAACTTTCACCAAAATTTCAAAAGGGTTTATTCTCCATATTTAGGTCTAATATAAATTACCTTTAATTTAACAAATCATATATTTTTCTTGTCTAGATCTACATTTTCTATTGCCCAAGTCTGAAGAGTTTAAATCTACACCTGACATATTAGAAAGATGGTGATTCCTATACCAAAAATAATCTAGAGCTAAAACTAGCTAAGTCTAAGCTGCAATGGTTCACTAAATCACATTGACAATTTGTCATTAAGACATCTTGTTACCATGTGAAAACCATATCCAAAGTGAAGTCTAGAGCTTTTAAATTCATTGTATCCAACATCAATGATTAAGTTCATGATATCCATTTTCAATCATCCATTGACCACTTTGTAGGTAAGTCAAACAATTAGTAATTTGCTACACTTTCTAGCAATTCATTGAGACACATTGCTCATAAAATAATGATATCATAATCTATCTCATCCTATTGAAATGAAGTGCTCTTTGTGTCAATTTGTTGTACTTGTTAGCGATTCATTCAAAATTATAATTTCCTCCTACAATAGCAACCCTATCCTGACTAGCATTCTATTTTACCTTATGAATAAAAGGTTTAAAATAATAGATAAAGGAACCAAAACAACTAGGGTGGATCAAGTACAAGTACAAAAGAAACTAAGAAAATAATCCATCTCATACAATGTGTATCCAACGATTGAAATAGGAACAAGGAGAACAAATTAAAAAAGATTCTATGTTTATTTTCTTTATCCCAAAAAATTCATTTACTTCTCTACATGAAACACCTATATTTAACATCCCATCTATGGGACACCAATACTAGTTATTTGGACAATAGTTTTATTTGGACTTCCACTCCTCCTATAGTCCCAAACATTATTAATAACTTTGTATCCAATATGATCCAAATCTCTTAAACCCCACCAAATAAAAAAAAATACTCCATTGCCCACTTCCTATATGTCAATATCCTTAGGCAATGTTGCTTTCTCAACCCCAATCATGTCCATCATAAATGTGTTAACCTAAATGATAAACTCAAACATATAAGTTGGATCTAATAGAGAATCAAACATCAATCCTTCATAGGTTGGTTCCCAAAATGTGTTAAGCATGGGATAATAACAAATGATCCTACACAATCCCATGACTATCCCTACCACAACATCAACTCAATATCCTAGGGGAACCACCTAGACCCTCTTTCATATCCCATCCCACTAGGGATCTCAAGGTTTCCTTAATATTTTTATTAGCAAATCTTATAGAATATGCCAGATCTAAACTTTTACATACAAACCTACTTAACCTATCACCTAATGTTATAATGGCTCAATAGTTGTTGAAAAAAAACCTACAGGTGGGATCCCCTAACCTACCTTGGTTTTTAGGAGGTGTACATGCTCAAAATCTTCCACCTCTTGGCAACTAGCAAATTCAAAAACAAATTCTTGTGGTTGCAAACTATCAAATACCTTCAAATCAACCCTCTCTTAGAATCAAAATATATTCAATCAAGGTGACACCAAACCCTCAAGTGATGGGATACAATTAATAGTAGATTTCTTAGCAACAATAATGGATCCTTATGTGTAATAAAACCAAGGGTATGCTATCCTAAATTAACAATAAGAATATGAATACCTAATATAAAACATACAAACTCAGGCCCTTCCTAGGGAATAATAACAATTATCAAACTAGACCTATAAAGGAGTCTTAAAATTGATGGTCTATTATCCTATTTCTACTTCTACCATCAAGGTCTTACCTAATTTTGATGGTAATGGGAACAAAACTACCTTGGATTGCTTGAATGAATCATACACTCTAAAGTTGATACACAAGATCTAGAAAGAAGGCATTGTGATATGGATACTCATTTATTTACTAAGGGATGAAGTTGTCATCTTGTATTGGAGCCTATCTAATAATTCTATATTGAGTTGGGATTCATTAGTTAAACCATTTATGGGGAGTTTTGATATCCCTATAAATGGATATTCAACCATTTTCAACTCAATACAATGTACAGGTATATCTAAGAGAATATCCATAATTATAATACAAGGTTCATGTGACCCTATACCTTATACTTCCAAATATTAGGCTATAAAAGAAGTCTTTGCTATGTTACATCAGAGGTATGAAATCCAATTTGCTCCTCACAAGTCTTAATGCTAACCCTCATACAATTGTAGGACTTTAAGAAAGTAGCTTGATCCAGAGATGTATTGATTAGAGTTATGAAGTTATCACTTGCTTTACCCATAGATTTTATTACATAAATAAACCTCACTAATAGTCCATCAGCATTAGAAGGTCCCCTCATTGTCAATCTAGTTTAAAATTTGTAGGCCCAACCTAATGCATATGCCCACTCAAATTTCTCATATATAGTTACACATCTAGGTCATAATTAATCTTTCATCATTCTCTTTTAGCCATAACCACCAATTTTACCCACTTCTCCTCAAACTATTAACGACTCTAAAGTTATTTTTGAGATGTAAACTTTTGAGATGAAAAAATGCTAAATGTGATGAAGGACATGGTTAACCAAAATAATGTGGATAAGTGGCAATGTCAACCAAAAAATGGATGGTAGTAACAAAAAAATTAGAAACCTAAAAGAACCCCCTACCTCACTAAGAATTAGGTGCCCATACAAAATGTTGGTCAAGAAAACAAGACTAACCAAATACAGAATAATATGGTCAATGCAAGCTGATATGAACACCCTATGGTGTCTGGTATATAATACTAGAATATAACCAATTGGTTTACATAGTGCCAATTAGAAATGCTCAAATGTTGATATACAATCAACAATGCTAAGCACAATAAGAGAGAGGTAAACCAAACAGAAAACCTCACTCGTCCTTCTGAATAGAGTTTGAATCCAAATCTAAGCATAACAAATTACATAGGAGTGGTCTAGTAATGGATTGCCAATTATCCCAACCTAATAAACTCCATCTTTGCAAACTTTTATGTTTATGGGAAAGGTGAGTTTCTATATGAACAGGTAATCCTAGTTAACTAGCAATAAGGGGTCATGATGAGAGGAAAAAGGAAAGTAGGTGAACAGTAATCAAGATCATCAAATAATCCAATTGAACCACCTAAACCACTTGATACAAATGCAAGCACAATTGTCCTTATGACGGAAAGGCTTCCCCTATGTATTTAAGACAAGGGTCATGTTTCTTCAAAGAGGAAGGTACAACCTAAGGAATCCCTAGTGAATCCACTCTATCAATTGAGAAAGAGAGGCAAACACCTCATTCTAAGGTAGACAATGTTTACCTATAGTCAATTAAGGATAGAAGGAATGATCCAAGTGTGAATTCATAGCCAATGGAAGCCAAGAATGATGAGCCCTAGGTAGACTCATAGTTACGTGGGGATTACATCCATGCAAAGCTAAGAAGAGAAACTACAAGATTAAACTATTCATCTCAAGAGATAAAGAAAATCCAATAGGAATCAAGTCCAATATTATTGAGGAGCTTAAGAAGACCTTAACTAAAGTAATCATGTTCGAAGCATTAGCTTTACATGGACAATGAGACCTACTTATCTAAAAGAGCAAGAGCGCAACTATTTAAAAATGGGTAGTCCTATTGTTAATAATAATCCTAATGTAGCCACCCAACAAAATTTAATGGCACAAGATCCTAAGGACATATTGGTGAATATTGTTGATGTGCTCAATGCCCTAGAATCCAAATTTATGAAGCTACCTCCATTCTATATAACACTGAATATTGATAACTATAAGTTGAGGTGTGTTTTCGACTTAGGAGTATAAATTACTATGATTCTCAAAGTTGTGTACAAAAATATGAAATTGCCATATACGACAATGGCTAGTAGACCTATCTAGATGTATGGCACATAGGTGAACATCATGGACATGTTGATATATTTTTTAATGATAGTTTCAAGGCTTTTGGGCTAAGAGCCATCCAAGAGGTCCTTATGGTTGTCTTACTCCCTACTTTTGAATGTTGATATTATGAGAATGCACCAAGAAAACTTCAAAAAATAGTTACCTCTTAATAAATTACACTCACATTAAGGTTCTTAGCAATGGAAAAATGCTCTAGATTGAGAAAAATACTCTTAGCAATTATATCCTATATAAGTTGAAAGAAGTAATCAATTGGAATTAACTCTTTGAGTTCAAAGAGGATGGATCAGACAAAGGGGATATGATTTTTGAAGTAGACATGATCATTGGAATATTGTAAGATAAGGATGATCAATCAAAATAAGGGTTGTATGAAGAAATAAACTAAGGGAACTACTTATTTATGGAGGAACCTACCAAAGTACAAGCCTTGACTAACCAAAAATTCCCAAAAATAGACCAAGCATGAACCATCTACTTTTATAGGGCCAAAATTAGGAATAGAGTAGAAGCCAAGGTTTAGATTATTAATCCACAAAGTAAAGACTAAAACTATGCATGTTGGATCCCATTTAACTACACAAATAACATGGCAGAGTATGAGGATCCATGCACAAGCTTATGGAAGGTTGAGAAATTAGAAGGCAAAAAGTTTTAAAAATTTGGTGACTTAGAGTAAGTGGTTAACCAAGTTGATTTGACCTATGATACAAAAAATTAACAACTAAAATCATATAGCCATAGGATTTGGGGCATATTGGAAAATTTTCTCATGAAATCATAGCTATACCAATAGATTTAAACGTTAAGGAAGATGATTTGGCCACATTGGAAGCAAAATTTGACCTAGGTGAAGACTTGTGGAGTAGGTCAAAAATACTAGAGATGGTCTTCTAGCCAATAATATTATATAATTTAGATTATTAAAAAGTATTTAATAATGATGAGAAAATAGTAGAATTTCTTGTTAGGGAAGGTTAGTACACAAAATAACATAATGAACATGGTGATAATATTAAAGACTAGATGACCTAGCTAAATACCAATAACTTACCAAAATGACTAATTGCATTAAAAAACCTATTCGATCCCAATGGATGTGCTAGGGAATCCAACATTAAAGTAAAACCTCCATCATATTTTACAATATAGGTGATTGAAGGGAAGACTATTTCAATATGGAAGTAGTGCATTGAAGAATATGTTCACATCTTTAAGGAACTCTATAGTAAATACAATGATGTGATTATTTAGAGATACAAGGACCTAAAGGTGTATGATCATAAATTATCCAACACACTATAGACCTAGAGCCAAGAACAAAACCTTTGTGACAAAGGAAAAGACCCATAAATCTAAATATTGAAGCTATTATAAAATATGAACTCTTTATATTGTTACAAACCCAAATTATCTTCCCTATCAAACATTCTACCTGGGTAACAACTTGGTCATGGTGAGAGAAAAATGGGGATATAAGGTTGTGTGTTTTTTGTAGAAATCTAAACAAAGAATTCCTAAAATATCACTATCCACCCCTGTCCATGGACCAAATTCTTAAAAAGGTCATCAATTTATAAATTGTCTCTAGTTCATGGGTTTTCAAGATATAATCAAATATAGGTGAAGGATGATGATCAATGTAAGACTACCTTTATAACTAAGTGGGGAACATTTGCATACCAACAAACATCATTTGATTTATCAAATGTGAATGCCACTTTGCAAAGGATAATATGCATTACATTCTTAAGTCTATAGAACCAAATAAATCTAATATACTTAGATGACCTTACTATATTCTCTAAAGAAATAAAAAAATATAGATAATTTGAAGATTACCTTTGAGAGACATAAATAATTTCATATATCTTTAAACCCCAAGAAGTCCATATTCTTTGTGAAAGAAGTAAAAATTCTAGGACATGTGATGTTTGAGGATGGACTAGCCATTGATCGAGACTGCACAAAAGTTATTTAGGATTTATCCCTTCCATCATAAGTCAAAGGTATCATATATTTTGGGATAATATTAAATTGGTATCAATATTCATCACCAAATTCAAACAATTGGTTAGGCCCATAACCAAGATGTTGAAGAAGGATACCTCTTTTATCTAGACTAAATAGTAGAAATAATCATTTCAAGAGATAAAAGAGGCTATAACAAAATCTCCTATTTTATTTTAAGAGATGATAATGTGGTCATAGCACTAACTTAAATCAATGAAAAGGAATAATATATCATCTCCTTTATGAGTTAGGTACTTCACAACTATGAAGAAAAAATCACTTTCATCAAAAATATATATATTCCATGATAGCACTAAGGAATTTTAGATACTACTTGTTCCAAAGTAAGACCAACATCTTTGTGGTGCATCCAGATATTAGGTCAGTAGTCTTACATGGTGAATTGAGGTAGAACAGAGTAGGATGGCTCATAAATATCCAAGAATTTAATATAGATATCAAACCCATCAAGCTTGTTAGAGGAAGATCCTTGTGTGTAAAGTTGGTAATGGCCTATGTTGGTGAACATGTGGTATTTATGGAAGATCTAGATAAGGAAAATCTAAATAGTTGGCTGGATGATATTAAAAGGCACATGTTAGAGCAATTACCTACAAGGCTAACTTTGAAGCAAAATAGTATATTCAAGCACAAAACTATAGACTATGTGTGGCTCAAAAATACTCTTTTAAGAAGAGGTTATGATGGAATATTGTTGATATGTGTAGAGGAATAAAGAATCAAAGACATCCTAAAGTAGTACCATGATGATGGAGGTCATTACTTTACCCAAACAATAGCTCATAAGATCCAAAGGTAGGTTATTATTGGCCAACCATATTTATTGGTTGCATCAAATGGGATAACATGTACCACCTGTATAGAGATAAAATAAAGGAAGCCCCTATGCCTCTAGAACATATTGTGGTTACAAGACCATTTTAGTAATGTGGATTAGATTTTATTGGTAACATCATCCTGATATCAGCATGACCACGTGGTAATGGCTACTAACTACTTTACACGATGGGTAGAAGCTATCCCATTCAAACTAGCAAACTGAGAAACCATCATCCATTTTTTGGACATTATAACCAAGTATGGAGAGTCATGTATGACCATCATGGACAACACCTACTTTGTGAGGGTAAATTTGCTTCAATATGTACTAGAGTATGGATTTTATTTTGAAGACTTCTTCAAACTACCACCTTCATGGGAATAGCTTAGCAAAGTCCACTAATAGGAACATGATCTAAATTTTAAATAGGACAATTGCTAATTCTAAGAGACATTGGCACATCAATCCTAGGAGAGTAGTATGGGCTAATAAGGTCATCCCTATGACTTCTATTAGAACTTATCCATATAGGCTAATATTTGGAAAGTAAGTAGTGCTACCCATAGACTTAGAACTCCCTTCACTCCAAACATCTCAATAATTAGAATTTAAATACATACATATCTCACCATTATATTATCATCTTAATGATTTGATAGAATTAGAGGAAGGAAGATAAAAATACCTTACAAAAAATCATGCACATCCACCAAAGGATAAAAATATTGTTTGATAAGAGAGCGTTAGATGTCTAATTCAAGGAAGGCAAACTAGTGATGAAGTGGGATGAGAACAAGATAAATATTGGGGAACATAGCAAATTTGATTTGTTTTGGAATATACTAGATTGTCAAAGTTTATAATCCTAACACTTACAGACTAGCCATACTAGAATGAAGGATATATCCATATTAGTTAACGAGTAGCACTTCCATCAAATGTAGACACTAAAAGAACACAAATAATTCTAAAATAGGTACATAATATTTCCTCCTTTGTTCTATTTCATCATTACTCCTTGTTCCCTTTATTGATTTCTAGCTAAAAAATACTTTCCCTACTAGGTGAAAATCATGAAAAAGACACCTAGTCTCCTTCCTCTTTGATTCCATTTTTGAAAAATTCAACCAATAAATGGTGGGGTTTTAAATAATATAATAGAAAAATATTTGAATTGTTTAAGTCTACAATTCATTGATTTCCAAAGTAAATCAATGATTTGCTAATCAGTGGAGTAAAATCATGCTGACATCACCCAAATTTCACCAAATTTTTACCAAATATTCAATGATTCGTTATATCTAACAATTCATTGTTATCAATGCAACTTGCCAAACTCTGCCTCCAAGACATTGATCTATCAATAATAATAAGTGTGATTCATAAAACTATGTGATGTCATATTGACGTAGGCCTAAAACATTAGAGCCAAAGGGAAGAAAGAGATATATCAATTCATTGTCACCGAAGAGGAAGAGACAAGGGAAAAATGGCATCATGTTGATGTCACCAGTGACTCCAATGAATTGTTGAGTGAGTAAAAATAAATTTATTCATGATAAGATTTTTTAAATTTTCATGCATGAGGGTAGGCTAGTAGTAACTATAAATTGAGGGGTGAAAGTAAGGGACACTTCATTATCTCCTATTTATTCAAATTTTTTAAAACCTCTCTACTTAAAATTACAAAACTTATCTCTAAGCCATCATTAAACCCTAAAAAATCATTATCTAATTGGTTGAAGAATATTGTTGTAATAAAATGCTATTATGAAAGGAATTTGTCACTTAAATATATTAGTAAAGGATAACCCTAACACCTAGAACCAAACCCTAGAGATGAAAAATGAGAGTTGCCTCGATTCACATTGAGAAGGGCTAGTGTAAGCTATTAAAATTCAACCTCTATCACCTCTATAATGACTCTACTATTAATTGATAGGTAATTTTTATGATTTTTCCATGCTCAATTAGGGAGTTTTCTTTCTATTATAAAATCCATAGTTCCTAGTGATTTGTTGGGTCAAAAACCTTCCTAGGACTGTGTAAAAAATAGTAAATCATTGATAGTTATCCACAACCCATTGTGAACAAAGATTTTTATTTCCAAATATATTCATCATTATCCTTAGGATAAATCATTGATCTCATCCTCTAATTCATAACTTCAAATAGACCTTCCATCCATGTTCTTCACTAAGTCCATTTTCCTATTGTTCGTTACCTTTTGATATGCCATCACCTTCCTTGAATTGTTGTCTTCACATCCCATTTATATTAGCCCATCAATTCAAAATGGAATCACCTTCATTGATTTGTGAGTAGTGGAAGAACAAGGTTATAGCCTACTCCAAGCCAATTGTCCACCTTAGGTAGGTTAAAAGTTGGGGAATATTTAAGGTATAAGGGTAGGATCATCACTCCACATCCCAAACAAACTATAAAGAGGAAAAATGAGGATAAAATATTTCAAACCATTTATGATGGTGTTGAATATAGATGCCAAATTTTCTCTTTATGATTCTAGAAAGGAAGCCTTGAGGAAAAACGAGATCAATCCTAGTGACACTAGGATTACTACCGGACTATGGAGTTTTATGGTAGGTTAGTTCCTAGTGCTAAGGATATGGTATGTGTACCCGAAGTTAGTACATGTGTGTTCCCATAAGGTTATGGCCTACTCCAAGCTAATTGTCCACCTTAGGTAGGTTAAAAGTTGGGGAATATGTAAAGGATAAGGGTAGGGTCATCACTTCACATCCCAAACAAACTATAAAGAGTAAAAATAGGGATAAAATATTTTAAACCATCTATGATGGCGTTGAATATATAGATGTCAAATTTTCCCTTTATGATTCTAGAAAGGAAGCCTTGAGGAGATACGAGATCAATCCTAGTGATACATGGATTACTACCAGCCTATGGAGTTTTAGGGTGGGTTAGTTCCTAGTGCTAAGGGTATGGGAATACCCAGAGTTAGTACATGTGTGTACCCATAATTAGAAAATACCAATGGATCCATTGTTACATCCAGATCTAATGCTTTTATGTTAGTCATACCAACAACTATGAAATCCATAATGTAAGTAATAGATGAATATATCAACTAGGTACCCTTATCTCCAAAATTACAAATAGACTTAATTGATCAAAAAGATCAAACTTCTTAGGATATATTTCTATCATGACAAATAAACAACTCTAGGGAATCCAAAGGATTCAAATTGCCATTGAAGTTAGGATGTGCAAAGAATGCTAATAGTAATTGTTGTCATGACAAATTATGAGATAGAACAACTTATGAGAAAAGAATAACTGGGGATGTTGTACATTATTTTAGAGGTATCCAAGTACCCCAAACACTTGATTATGTTATCCTCCTATTGAAAGTGATTAGCTAACAAGTGATCCATTCTAAAAATTCAAGGGTGTTTAGTTTTACCTGTTACTTGGTCTAGTTGATCATACATTAAAGGAAGGACCCAAACCTAATACTAGACAAGGTTGACTCAGTAGAGAAACCCCTCCCAATATTTGAAGCGATATATTTTCCTTGCTTTGACATCATAAAACCTTATATAATTTCAATATACAAGTGTATAAGTCTATAATGGATAGATTGGAAGGAGAATTACCTATAGTAGCTCCATCCTATAGAGCCTTGGTATGATAAAAAGGAAAGGAAATTAGGTATTTCTATGTGGGAGAATACTTCTCATTTGTATGATTGTATGGCTTCTCAAAAGAAGTAATCATACTTCCAACATTTATTTTTGGACTATATCTTCGCACTCAAAGTGGCATGATAGTTGGACCTAATTGATAAGACATTTGAGAAAGTCCAAAATAAAGTGAACCTATTTAACCAAGATAAAAATTACCTAGTCATCATTCTATTAGCAAGGAATTTTGTAGAAGATATAGGATGGAAATTTAATAATGTGAACTCATCATAATCAAGGATCGATGGGACTACAACCCTAATGCCAAATTCATGGGCACACTACTCAAGAACCTATAGAAAATATACATCCATGATGATAGGCCCACCCTTAAAAAATAAATGAACTTTAGTGAATAAGTAGATGAAAAGCAAGATAAGAAGAGTACCTAGGAAGAATAAATTAGAGCCCTTAGAGAACAACTCTATCCTTGTTTCTATTTTTTTAAGGAAATATTGAGTGAGGAAAGTAGGATAATCTCGCTCAATCATGAGCCCAATATTTACATCAATAATCAAACCATAAAAATGTTGATGGGTTTTAATCACAAATATATATTGGAGAAGGTGGCCACTTACACGAAGATGCTATATACAATAGACAATCTTGAACCAAAAACTAAGCCATAGATAATGAAATGCTATTTTGATGAACAATTCTCATTGATATGAAATGAGCAGCACTTATAGGACATGGAGATTAGGATGAGGTAATAATAATAACAATGGTAAGAGTCTTCCATTAGGGTGTTAGCTAGCCTAGAGATGATAGCCACTGTCACTAAGGTAGTGGAAAAAGTAGTAGAACAATTATATATCATAGGCAAATTAGAAGAGTCATAATCCTTGAAATATGCTACCAAAATAAGGAGGTAAGATATTCGAGCATATATTTCTATTGGAAATGTCAGAAAAAGGGTAACTAAAGGTCTTTACTTGGAAATTTAAGGATAATAGATCATTGATGAAAATGCCCTACAAAATTTTGTGAGTGAAGAAGTGGCACAATATAATATTTACCATTTATGATATGAAAGAAGTGACAACAACTATCTTCACCACCATTTCCTCTTCTAATCAATGTTCTACCATATTTGCTCTCTCCCTTCATGCCTCAAATCTCCCCTTCCTCTATTTTCCCTTCTTCTGTCACATCATCACCTCCACCTGCTACAAGTGTGACAACATCACCTCTCATTATTACAAAACATTTCACTTGCACCACCACTACAACCTTTGTAACTACATCCACTTAACCAATCTCCACTTAGCTTATCACCACACAGATAGTGTCCATAACATCTTTATATATGTGTCCAACTCGAACCTCTATATTTTCAACATCATCCTCCACTTTAACATCCACCCATATCCATAATTTAATTAGCTATTATTGGAATATCTAAAACCACCATCGATAGACATGCTTTGACATAACAAATTTATATGATCCTAGGAGTTGACACCTAGGCGCAAAAAGACACTCAATCAGTATAAACTCCTATTGGATACTGAAGAGCTATTAAAGGAACTTCCCACCTTATTTTTTCTATAACTTGATTGCCAATGAATATGATCTTTGCACACTATAAAGCTAGTATGGATGAAGTTGAAGAGTACCTAAAAAAAATTACAATAGGCTAACAACAAAATATTTGTAGGTAACTTCATTGCTTAGGTAGAAATATCAACTCTAAGAACATAGGTCATGGATTGAGGAAACAATATACTATTTGCATAAGCTAAACTAATATATCTTATTCACTCTACTACAACCTCTTTTGACTACATGACTAAATTATCTAGTCTAAATCTATAATAGATAGGACATGCTAGCCTAGTCTAGTATTCCAAACAAACAGATCTACGTGTGTCCTATAATTATTTAATTTTGGCCAATGAGAACCAAAAATATGCTAAGCAAAATAAAGAGCTTTCCATGGCACTAGAATAGGAGAAGGCTAAGATGCATCAAGGGAAGAAGGAACTAAGAAAATTAAAAGCTAAGTTAGCTACTACCATAAGGGAGAATAATGAGTAGAATCAACCAATTGAATAGCTAAGGCAATATTAGACTAAGTGGCAAAAGGAGAAATAAGAGGTAATTGGATAAAAGGACAATGAAATCTCCCAACTCAAATAAATAGAAAAGTACTTAAGAGAGGATATTGATTTAATCAAGTCCAAGGCTTCAACCATAGATATTATTAAAGTCCTCTAAGACTATATCTTGATTGACATAACCATGCAAAGGAATACCTACAATATATATAGGTATTTTATTCCTTATTTATTAATGTTGAATTAGATAAAAAATTTATCGCTTGGAGCCAATTAAATGCTAGTCCTGAAGCAAACTTATAAAGTTGGGTCAAAGAAATTGTAATAGGTAGGACTCCTTACCAAACAATTGTTGCAGGTAGAATTCAAGAATATTTCTAACAAATAACTCTTAATCACCTATAAATCCTCCTACTATTGGCTAAAAAGTGCTATAGAATATTTGAGAATTCATATTGTCAAGCTTATCTAGAAAAGACTTCCAAGTGCTTTGTTAAGCCCATGCATGATCTTATCTAAGGATGAATATACTCAACTAGTTGAGGATAAAAAAGTAGCAGTATATTTACCAAATTAGTCCTCACTTATAGATGTCATCAATAATGTCCCAAGTGTCATAACATAGTTGGAGAACCTTTTGAAAGGGATAAAAGCAATTCCTATGTCCTAGGAGGAATTGTATTAAGAGGAATATGATGATATGGCAGTATCATTGTTGTTGCCATAAAACATCAAGATCTTTTTAGACACAGAGTGGTCAGTACTATAAAGACTACCAACCATGTAAATGTCTTAGGCACATGGTCATCATTTTATTCCTAAAACCATAGGGGATTAAGGCATTTTGGGGTTCTTCACCAACTAAGCTTGGCATCCTTGCAAGTAATCAAAAATGTAGTACAATATACTATCTTTGACACCACAAGTGGATTGACAATAGTCATCAAATAAGAGGAGCCCAATGCCCTAGAACAAGCAAATGAGAGTAAAAAACTTAAAGGCTATAATGTAGTAAAAATGGCTATATCCTACACTAGAGAAATGATTCATTGAACTACAATCATTAATCCTCTAATTCATTTATAATTATAGTGAATCAGTGTTACCTATACTTTTGTCATCTTATAATAATTTATACTAGTGAAGTATTTCCACCCCAAAGTGAATAGGGTGAATTTATTGCTATAAATAGAGGCCTAGGGGCCATTGTAAATCATATTTTTCCATTTAAGAAAATGTTAGAGCTACATTATTTGGATGTTTCTTTCACCTTTTTTATTAATGGAAAATTATCTGTAGCCTTCTTACAAGATTGTCTTATCTTGTCAAATCTCTCTTTGTATACATGTGTGAGTGGTTTCATCCTACATTTGCTTATTATACCTTTTTTATACTTTTGTCTTGCACCTAAGATGTATTTAGACTATTCCTTTTGTCCTTTCTAATTTGGATGACTAATAAATACACTATCCTAACTATGACCATCAATCGTATATTACTTTCAATCTCTCACACCCTTACCTTCCAATATTTACTTTCTATATTTACTTTTCTTCTTTTTAGCTTAGATTAGATTAGAGTAATATAGGACAATGGGGATTCAACCTAAACCTATAGGTAAAGGGATTAACAACCCCTTTTCCTATGATGCTTACCACAAAGTGCATGTGTAGGTGTGATTGTATTTATCATCTTGTTGTGTGATGTTAATAGTTATACTCTATTGTTTGTGAAGTGCAATCTTTCTTGATCATCCTTGACTCAAAGTTTTGAATTTTATATCAGTCAAGATTTTGATTTTCAGATTAGTAAGATTATAATTTTTTTCTTTAGTGTATGTATATAAACATGAGATCACACTACCAAAATTTTGGGTATCAAATATGAGACCTCTCATATTATCTCTATATCATTCTAAATGACCTAAGATGGGAACTAGAATAGACAACACCGAGAAAAATAATCCTTTTGACGATATGTTGAATGAAGCCCATGTGAAATAGAGGAATAAGTTGATAGATCAATTTGCTTAATGACTCCCTCCTTTAAAATTTATAACCTACTACACACAACCTATCATTATCCTAGCACCATTCAATACCCCCACACCTTTTAAGGTATAGATGAATTTTGGAATTCCTACTTTAGAAGAAATATTAATGTTGATGCCTTAGAAAATTGGTTGGATCAGTTATCTTCATACTTGTTTATAAATAAATTCACCAATAATGAGAAATTCATTTTTGTACTTTTGAAAGCTTTAGTACTTGTTTGAAATTGGTGGGGAGCTTATTGTAATGGCATCAAGGAGAAGAATAAAGATGAAGTAGTGTTCACATGGGATTATTTCATAAAGGTTTCCAAGGAAGAATAGTATTCTATGGGAGCCTATGAATATTGATGCATGTGATGGCAACAAATTCATAAATATAAAGACCGATCTATTCAATATTATATTGAGTTTTTCATTCCATGAAAGCAAAACTAAATATTCAATATACAAAAAGACATTGAATTATCAAGTATTGTAGTGGGATATAATGGTAAATTCAAGAGGACATGGATTTCAATGAATTCAAGACATTAGGACACATATACAAACTTCTGGTTTTCCCCTGTGTGGGAAGGAGGTTTCCCTCAGGCCTGTTTCCCAATGGTGGTTTCTGGTTTTCCCACCATTGGGTTGATTCAAAATTTAAAATATGGCTTTGGTTCCTTTTCCTGCCCTTGGGAAAGTTTCAAATTGTTTTTTAGTGGATGGGGTGGTTTGGCACTTTCTCCCGCCCTAGGTTTGCTTAAAAATTCCTACTTCGCACCCTTTGATTCAAAATTGAATTTCTGGTGGGCTTTCTCTTCCTGCCCATGGTTCCTTTGGTGCTTAGGAAGTAGTCTTCCTCTGTCGCAAAGGATTGCACCTTCCTCTGGTGTTTAGGATGGCACATCCCTATTTTTATCTGTGTTTCTCTAGTGTTTCCTTTTGCTTCAATCCATTGTTTCGTGTTACATTCTGATCCATTGTAATCAGGTTTTGGGATCCTTGATAAAAACCCACTTTTAATATATAACCTACCAAAAAAAAATATACAAACTTCTTTTCGAATTGAAGCAAAAGCATAAAAGCAAAAATAGAAAAGGAGGAGCCAATAACAAAAGCAAGAACACTAAGCACTATCCAAATAAAGGCAAGAGTGATTCTCTAAATAATCAAGACCAAGGAGTCAGTCCCAAAATTAGAATTGGGAGTAGAGACTCATAAGAAAAGAATCCCCAAAGTCCAAAACTATAAATGGTGTGATTATCATAAAAGTATTTTACATTTGAGGGATAACTATAAAGGAATTCAATCATTGTTTTCTAAGTTACAACCCTCTACATCCATTAGACAACTACCTCTAAATCCATAGGCTAGGGATAGAGGGAATTAGATTTTGGAATTTGAACCAAATGTGACCATTACCATTAAACATGCTATACTAGAGGAGTCATAGGAGGAGGAACACTTATCTCACTAACAAATATGGATCAAGGGTAAGCCATTACATTTCATTTTTGATAGTAAGAGTCAAAAGAATCCAATTTTTGCTCAGATTATAAAGGACTTATGTTTTTCAATCACACCACACCCACAACCATATATTATTGGATAACTACAATAGGGGAGAGATATTTGTGTCATTCAATATCATCTCCTTTCTTATGCCATTGAACCCTTCAAAGATGAATCTTTGTATGTTGTGCCCTTGGATGTTTGTTGATTTTAGACCAACCATCGATGTAGAAGAGTTATGGTGTGTATGAGTCTAGTTCTCAAAGTGTCATCATCATTGTTATAGGTCATTTATTTATGATATCAAAGGTATCTCATATTACCTTTGTTTCCTTAATTAGTTCCAAATAATGCAAGGTATTATCCAAAACCAAGAAATTCATTAGATTAACGATCAAGCCGTAAAGTAGGAGGACCATTGCTACATCGATCATGCACTTTGCACAATAAAAGTAGATAGATCGAATTATAGTACAATATGTTGAATTCTTCAAGTCACCAAGTAGGGTTCCATTTAATTATGAGGTAAAGCATTCTATTGATTTATTTCTTGGTTATCCTTTGCTTGATGTGCTTGTTATCACATATATCCTTGAAAATTATAAAATCATAGGTAAATACAAGAAATGATTTAAAAGGATAACATTAGATCAAGTTCTTTACTATGTGGTCCAATTGTCTTGGCTTCAAAAAAATATGGAACATCGAGACTTCATATTGACTAAAAATATTTTCATAAAATCACTATGAAGAATTGTTAACTACTACCTTGGATAGGTGTTTGTTGGACTGACTTTGTGGTGAAAATTTCTTCACCAAAATTTATCTCAAATATGACTATCATCAAATACCCATAGATCTCACTAACATATGAAAAACTACATTCAAATCTAAGAAGGGTTTATTTGAGTGATTGGTTATGCCTTATAGACTGACCAATGCATCTATCACATTCATGAGGATGATGGATGACATCCTATATCCCTACACTAGTTTATTTGTGGTAGTCTACTTAGATGAAATTATTATCTATAGTAAGACATGGGAGGAACATCTACAACATGTTCAATAGGTACTTTATACTCTTGTGAAACACAAACTATATGTTATTTTGGAAAAGTGTTCATTTGCCATGACAAAAAATTAGTACCTTGGGTATGTCATTGACAAAGAGTGAATCCATATTATTTTTTGTTTGTGGAAAACACCCCAAATGGGATGCCACTTTTGGGTAAGTCCCAAGGAGGCAGGGGTATCTATTCCACCAAAAATACCTAGGGCTCGCACCTGGCCTGCCCCCTTCGGCACACTCAACGAGCATGCCTAAAACAACAAAAACAATAACAAACAAACACAAAAAAACACAACATCAAAAAACAAAGACAAACAAACAAACAAACAAACAAAAAAAATACACAAAACAAACAAAAACAACATAAAAGCATAAAAACAACAAAAAACTAAAAAAAAAAAATAAATAAATAAATAAATAAAATAAAATAAAAAATAACAACAAAACACAAAACACATAAGAAAACCATAAAAACAACACACAAACACTTAAAAAACAAAAACACAAAACACAAAAAAAAAAACATAAAAAAAACACAAAAAATAAAAAAAAACAAAAACACAAAAAAAAAAAAAAAACACAAAAAAAAATAGTACAAAAAACACACACACCTTAAAAAATTAAAAAAAGAAAAAAAAATAAAACACAACTACGACCTTTCTAGGCCAAAATACTTTTAAGGCAAGATTCAATAGAGGAAACATAAGAAAGATATGTCTAAGCTAGGGAACTAAAATACCCTGACCGAACCAAAGAGAAGCAAAATCAAAGCAAAAAGGAACTAGGTACCTCTAGTACTAGAGCCATCCAAAGAAAGGATAAAAAGTAGAGCTTCCCTTATTTGTGAAGCCCACCATCTAGGAGGGTGGTCGTAGCAAGTAAGATCACCTTTGTCCAATGCCCAATTAGCTAAAGCATCAACACTCCTGTTCTGTTCTCTGACCACATGATTGTAATCCACTTTCAAAAAGCCCATCTGGATTAATTGAATCTTCTCAACAATTATTTTTATTCTCCAATCAACCTTATGATTCTTAGGAGTCTTCAGAAGATTAATCATGAGTTGAGAGTCAGATTCAACCAACACCTTTTCCCATCCAACCTTAGCAGCCTCTTGAAGGCCTCTGAGGATACCATACCCCTCAACAAGGTTATTGGAAAGGATACCCAAATTCTCAGCAAAAGTGAAAACCAGGGAGCCATCTGAAAGTCTACCAATTCCTCCTGCACTAGCTTTTCCAGGGTTCCCCCTAGAGGCTCCATCGGTATTGACTTTTCCATAATCCTTAGGAGGAGGCTGCCAATTCCTTGTTCTTTCCATCTTGCAATTACTCACATTCCCTTTAAGTCGGTTGCCCTTAGAAGAGTTAATCTTCAATATTTGCATCACTTGATCCCATCTTTGGTGGGAGTTTTGGGGGTGATTAAGGAGTTGTTGGACTGATTCAACTAAGTTGGCAATGGTATTTTGCCAGATATAGTGAATATCCTTTCTTTCTTGATTGAAAATTTGGTTGTTCCTTTCATTCCAGATATTCCAAGGTAGAATGGTAGAACCCATCCAAACTAACTGCCTAATGAAATGATCAACACCCTCCTGTTTAGGCCAATCCCTCCAAAGTTGTTCAAAAGTAAAAAAATTGGACCACTATAAGCCAAGTAAGATGGCCATTCTCCTCCATAGCTCAGAGGCTAAGGTACACTCAATAAAAATATGGCTAAGAGTTTCCACATTCTCTCCACACATTTCACATCTAAAAGGGCCATGAAAACCATGTTTCATAAGTTGCTCACCAGTTAGCACCCTACGATGCAATAAAAGCCAAGTAAAGAACCTCACCTTAGGCCAGAGCTTTTGAGCCCACAACTGAGAAAATATGTCATAAGATTGGTTGGGATTATTATGGCATAAGGCCAAATAACCTTGAGCAACTGAATACTCACCCTTAGTAGTGTTGTTCCATCCAAAACAATCTTTATCATGGGACCAAGAGAGAGATCTCATATGCAAGATGCGTTGGATGTCTTGTCTTTGAATTTCTAGAATTTGAATAGGCCAGTCCTCAATAGGGATCCAATATCTACCAACCTCTGAATTACCAGTATGGTATCGATAGTAATTAGCCACCTTTATCCAATTAGCTCGGTGAAGCTCCTCCATCCAAGGCCTCCAATCAAGGAAACTGAGTTATCAAAGGTTGGTGACCATCCCAAGAATCTATCCAAAAATTTACCTGTTGACCATTATGAATGATCCAAAATAACTTTTTCTTTATCAAATCCTCACCAGTCTTAAGAACCGCTAAAATGGGAGAACCTTTGGTAGGCAATTGATAGCGAACAAGGTCTTCAGGACTTTTGTTCTCAACATATTTAGCATGGAGATTATTGGCCCAAAGAGCATTGGGGTTATGTAAAATCCTCCAATACAATTTAGTAGCTAAAGCTTTGTTGTTATTAATAGCAGATCAGAATCCTAACCCCCTTCATTCTTAGGAAGACATAAAGTGTCCCATTTCACCAAGGCCCATTTTCTTTTCTCCTTAGTACCACTCTAGAGGAACCGATGATTAATTTGATCCAATTCTCGAAGAACAACCTTTGGGATATTCAACATGGTAGAAACATAAATAGGTATAGCTTGAAGGATAAATTTTACCAAGGTAATTCTACCCCTAAAATAAAGCCACCTATTGGTCCACTTTCCAATTTTCTTCTTAACTCTGTCCAACAACCAATTCTAGTATTTATTTTTCTATCTTTGAGTATTGATAGGGATGCCTAAATAAGTGATCGAAAGGGAGGTCTTCTTATATCTTAATTTATCCAAGACCATGGATTCCTTTCTAGTAGAGTAGTGAAATAAAATGACTTTAGACTTGTCTTCATTGATCAATTGCCCGGTAGCCTTAGAAAAATAGCTAATGATTTGCTTAATTTTAGAAGCTTCCTTAACTGTAGCTTTACCTAACAGAGTAGAGTCATCAACAAATTGAATATGAGAGATAGGCCTAGCTCCATGAGCAATGGTAACTCCCTCAAGGGTTTTCTTGTCTCTATTTTTGGTTATAGTCCTACCCAAGCATTCAACAAGAATGATGAATAAATAAGGGGAGAGAGGGTCACCTTGCCTAATACCTCTAGAAGCTGGGAATAGTTGTGAAGGCCTACCATTGATAAGAACTGAGTAGGATACTGAAGAGATACAACCCATAATCCAGTCCATCCAATCTTGAGAGAAACCAAATTGCCTCAAAACTTTGATAAGGAAGTGCCAATCCACTCTGTCATAAGCTTTGGATAAGTCTAAATGAATGAACATAGAAGGAGATTTTTGCATTTCCATGGAATGGATGGCTTCCTGAGCAAGAACTATCTCATCCACTATTTGATGCCCTTCCACATAACCTCCTTGTTCAGGGAAAATAATCTTATGCAAAAGAGGCTTCAACCTTTCTGCCATGATCTTAGTAATGATTTTGAGAAGAACATTACATAAAGCAATAGGTCTAAAAGTTGAGATATGATAAGCCTCTTGAGATTTTGGGACAAGAGTTATATAAGTTTTATTGATAACCTTCAAAATTTCTTTGGCTTTCCTGGCTTCTTCCACCACCTCTAATAAATCAACATGAAGGATATCCTAGAACTCTTGGTAGAACTCAATGGGAAAACCATCAGGACCTGGGGTTTTCCTTTTTGCATTTTAAAAACCACTTGTTGAAGCTCATTAATAGTAATAGGAGCAGTCAAAATAGAGTTCTCCTCAGAAGTGATAAGAGAAGGGATCACTTGAAGAACATTTTGTTGAGAAGTCGAGTCAAGAGGAGTAGTAGCAAAAATATTGGAAAAGTAATTCACAACAATAGAGTTCATGCCATCCCAAGTGTAGACAACATCTCCAGAATCTGAATTTAGGGAAGAAATAAAGTTGTGAGATCTTCGAGCTAGAAGAGATTTGTGGAAGAAATTTGTGTTTCGATCTCCTTCTTTGAGCCATTGAATTCTAGATTTTTGCTTCCATAAGAGTTCTCTTTTTTCCATTCCTCTAACTGAGTTGTGAGTCTAATTTCATCTGTACTTCTACTCTCTATGAGGCCATCTAAATGGATTTTCTTATTCAAATTTTCAAGTTGAGCAATAACTTCATGTTTTTTTGTTGAACATCCCCAAACTCCTTCCAGTTCCAAGTCTTGATTTTGGATTTAATATATTGCAACCTTTTGGAAAAATAGAACATCTTAGTCCCATATCTTGGTTTACCTTCCTTCCACCATTGTTGCACTCGAGGTCTGAAGGAACTGTCTCTAAGCCACATTAACTAAAATTGAAAAGGAGAGAAACTCACATTGGTTTTCCAAATTTCCACCATGATTAGCTAGTGATCTGAACCAACATTGTTAAGAGTCTTCACTTTAGGAATGTGACCATGGATTAAGAAATGGTCAGAGAGTAGGAACCTATCCAATCTCTCCATGATACAAGCTAAGCCTTGCCTTCTGTTAGACCAAGTCATAAGGCCATTATCTGGTTGGATGTCCACAAGATGAAGGTTTGCAATATATTCATTCATGAGGTCAGTGCTCCTATCCAAATTTCTATTTCCCTCATTTTCTCATCTAGAGAGAGGATGGTATTGAAATATCCTCCTATCAAGATCCAAGCTTTAGGAAAATGAGAGATAATATAAGTTATATCCTTCCACTGTCTTCTCTTTTCCTCCAAAGAAGTTGGAGCATAAATAGTTATGCAAAGCATAATTTGGTTGGAATGTCTACTTTGAATAGCTATAGCCAAAAGACCCCAACTACCAACCATATGGTGAATAACTACCTCTTTTGGGTCCCAAAGGTAAGCAATGCCACCAGAAGTCCCCTGGGAACTGAGGGAAACAACTTTTCCAGCTGGCCAAATTTTACTAGCAATTGAATCCATTTCCTCTATTGACATCTTCGTTTCTTGAAGGAAAACAAGATGAGGATGGTTTATCTGAATCATTCTTCTAATTTCATTTTGTTTTGAAAGACTCCCTTTGAGTCCTCTAATATTCCAAGTGATGATCTTCATTAATACCAGGGCTAAAATAGTTGGTAAGGGAATTAATCTTACCTTCCTCTACAAGATTTTCACCTTCTTTTACCATATGATGTTGATTGGTCTTGCGACCTACCTTTTGATTAGAATCCATCTTCAATTTTTTCCCTATTTCTTGACTTACTCCAATTGAATCTGGGATGTCTTCTAACCTTGAAGAATGCATGTACAAAGCCAAAGTGTTGTTGGAAGGTTCAATAGAGTCTATCTTGGGACCTGTATTATTTGAAGTCTCAACATTTAAAAGATTGTTTTTCTTGTGTATATTTTCTCCCTTTTTTTGTTGAAAACTTTTGATTTGTTGGTTTGTCTCTGAGTTATTCCTTTCATCTCTAAATTGTGTTTCTAAGATTTTTGTTTCCATTATTTCCTCTTCCTCACCTAGGGCATCATTTGTGGAAATAATTTCAAACATATTAGTTGATAACTTTGATTGATCCTTCATAACTGGTTTTTTTGAGTGTTCTTCTTCTTAGGCATTTGGAAACCTATTGAATTTGTATCTTCTTTCTTTTGATCTAGAATTTTATTTGGGCAAACACTAGCCAAATGACCATATTCATGGTAAATTCTACAATGAAAAGGAATGTTCTCATAGTCCACTACTTGCTCCCAAGTGTCCTCCCCAAATTGTAATGTGATATTTTTAGGTAGGGGTTTGTCAAAATCCATTAAAACACAAATCCGAGCATAAATAATATGTTCAAATTTTTGAGTACAATCAGCAGTCATCATAAAAGTTCCCAAAGAGTTTCCAATTGAAGAAAAAATAGTCGAATTCTAGAATTCAATTGGGAGGCCAAAGAGTCTAACCCACACGGGACCTATAGAAGGCATCTCTTCTTTGACTTTAAATTTAGTATGCCAGGGCTTCATAAAAAGCCCTGCCCTTCCAAAGAACCAGGGACCCCCTTGAAATGTTTTCTCTCTATCTTCATTATTAGCAAATAAAACAAGAAAATAACCATTTGGATAAATAGAGATTTGTAACTCACCTTTAGTTTTCTAGCTTTTTGCAGCCTAAACTTTGAAAGCAGATAGGCTCGAACAAAAACCCAAGAAATGACAAATTAGTCCTCTTTTTTCCAGATCTTCAATGCTAGTCTGAATGTCACCCATATCAAGCTTAACAATAGGAGTTCCATCAGCTGCTCTAAGACATCTTGACTCAGTTTTCCTCGGATCAATATTAGGCATTCTTAGAGGTTTACGGGAAGCCCTAAGATTAATGTTAGCATTAGGCTGAGGCTGTCCACCATGGAGGACATCCCTAAAATTCATTTTTGGGGTCGAGTCTTGGAAATCCTTGCCCTTGAAAGGGGTTTCCATTATGGATTTATTTTGGGGGTGCACCTTAGCACCAGATTCACTTGAGATCTGAACCATTTTTTGATCAGTTACTTGAAACTTGTTTCGTGATCTCTTTAATCCATGCCCTAGATATCGAGGAAAGGTATGCTTTTCACTTTTGTTTTGTGCAACAAATTGGAAGCCATTATCAATCAAGTTCATCGCATGATCTATTGAAAGATAAATTTCTAACCCATATTGGGTCCCCTACAACATATCCTGCTAAAATATTGAGCAAAAACCACAAAAATGTTGGCCACTAGGGCCCGAAGGCCCCAAAAAACAACCTCTGGAGCTGCTTGCACTCAACCCAGATGAAACCCTCGCATAGTCGCTTGCCAAAAATCTCGTTCACACATAGGGATGCGCTAGGATCTTTGTTGCTCCAAATGATCTAAAAATTGGTGGAGACGTTCTAGGGTTTGTCAGGCATCTACCCTCAAAATTTTAGCTCAATCCGAGTCCGGATGAGTGAAATCAATATTTTGCAACTCTAAATTAAATATATTTTACAATCCAAGAGTGAATTCATCTTGATCCTAATATGATTCAAGTAATTAGAGATTAGCCTACCCCAAATACTGCAATATAGATTCATAACTTTATGTATCTTGCAAATTTCTATTAAATATTTAAATAGGGGTTCTCACACATTTTTTGGCCACTAAACCAAGTAACCAAAGAAGGTGTCATGCCCAAGTTCTATTGGGGAGATACACAATAGAGGGAATTTGAGAGGTCAAAGGACCAATTTTTTTAGCTCCTACACTTTTCCACCTAATCTATATCAATTTTTTAAGGTGATGATGGATGCATCAAAGTGTGCACTAGAAATTTTCCTCACATAACACGAGCATGTAATTTTATATTACAATAAAATATTCAATGAAGAAATTTTAAAATATTCCACATACAACAAGGATCTCTATGTAATTCTCTAAGCATGTAAAAAGTTGAAGCACTACATCTTGGACAAGGAAACCATCATCTATATAGATCACAGACCTCTAGAATTCATTAAGACATAGTGTAAGGTAGGAGTGAAATACATCAAAATTGGGGCACATATCTATAGTATTTTTATATAATAATTAAGTAGAAGAAAGGAAGTTCCAATTTATTAGTAGATTATTTGATTCAACCTCAAATCATAACATTCACCACCATTCTTGATTCGTGTAGCCAAGATACTTCCAAATGGTCTACCTTTATGAATTGGATTATGATTTTGTGGATACATACCATGCTCTTCATATGGGTAAGCATATTTCTAATTTTTATTTGCAAGACTATCACATGGGATTGTGTACTAGTTAGTAAGCACTAAATATTTGGAAAGTGAACTTCAACAAAGTAGTAGGTCATTTTGGGATGGAAAAAATATCGATAATTATTCAAAGTAAAATGGATTTAAATGGTCACTCAATCCCTAATCTTGAAGCAGAGAACCATGATATATGGATTCAAGTCGTAAATTAGAATTATGATGTTGGATATAGGAGAAATAATAAGAAAGCAAAGAATATAAAATGGAAACCACTAGAAGTGGAGTTGGTCAAATTGAATTTTGATGGAGGTTCTAAAGAAAATATAGGACCAACATGAGGAGGAAGAATAATTAGAAATAATAGGGGAGATATTTTGTTTCATTACACTTTCAATAGTGTATTTAAGACAAATAATGAAGTTGAAGCTTGGTCCACTTTATAAGGGTTAAAAATATATAGACAAATGAAATGGAACAAAGTATGGATGGAAGGTGATTCATTAATAGTAATAAATACAATTTTGAGAAAAGAAAAGACTCCATGGAACATACAAGAGATGATACTGGAAATAAAAGACCTTGCTATATAGTTTGAAGAAATCAATTTTACACATATGTTAAGGGAAGGAAAAAAATATGCAAATAGGCTAGCCAATAAAGGTGTTTTAATTGAGGATCATGAAGTTAAATTCTCTTTTCCTTGATTAGAGGAAGTATTAAGTTTAGCTGAAGCTAATAAGAAATTATTGACTGCTTGAATAAAAAATTATAAATATTTACTTTAATGTTTTCCATTGGTAATATTTAATTTATTTTATAACATTGATGTGTTTTCATATAAACTATTTATTACAGTTCTTGTGTTTGCACTTATGCTTTGTGAAGGAAACTAGTAATCTAGATCTGGTAAAGCAGACAATAATAGAGCAAAGTCTTGAAAATATTACTCTACTAAGATATAATGCCTAGATAGTAGAGGTGTATTTTTTGTATTGTGGAGGTTTTTATAGAAAAATGTCAAGAAGAAGGATTTTGAATTTTGAAATATTTGTATTCACACAAAAATTTGAAAAAGATCAAAAAAATAAAAGTCAATGATTGTCTTTTTATGAAAATGACGTAGGTATTTATCTATAGCAACTCAATTGAGATAAGAATTTGTTTGTAAACTCTTAAGCTCTAAAGGAGAGAGTTGTGATTTTTCAAGGGTGGGGAACCCAAGTACAACCCCTTGTTCTCCAACAAAAAAAAAGGATTTAGATGATTATTATTGAGTAAATCATATCTTAAGATAATGGATTGTGATACAATCTTACTTGTAATAAAATGTTCAAAGAGATTGCATATACTGTTTACAACCTTGTATCCTATAGCAAAAATCTATCTAATATTTTTTCTATTTGAGTTTTCCTAATGCATGTATTATCCCATTGTTGAAGTCCTAGAAATTTATAAATCATAATTAAGCATCATCATTGTATTTGACAAAAATATGTTGAGGCGCTTCTAAAATATTTCACAAGGAGTAACTATAGTTGAAGCATATATATTTAAAACCCTAGCTTTGATATTTTCCTCTTTCCTACAATATACATAATCACCCAATTACTTTTTGCTTCTAGCAATTGCCTGTTTATTTTACATTTGTACCATATTGTATAGAACAAACTATTATACAATACCCCATATTCCAAATCTTTTTAAATTCATCTTACCAAAAACTCAAGATTATAGCAACCTATCAATTCCTTAATAGCATTTTACACCCCTAATATTCCATTATATCATTCTCATAATCACTTTTTAGTTTTATTTATGGGATTAGCTCCTTTTTTCAAATTGATTATATGGGATTGAGATGGGCCCCACCTGTATTCCATCATAATAATATAGTGGTATTATAATAGCTTGGTAATTATGCATGTATCACTTAATAAGATTCAAAATAATGTATCCTCAAAAATCAAGGAATTTAATTGATTGAGCTCTTGTTATTTCATGGCTTTGCCTCTCGTCTTGTTAGCACCTATGGTATTTATTTTTGGTTTCCCAAAGTGAGATCCCTCTGATTTTCATTTTCTATTTGTTCTTCCATTGATGGTCTTTCTCTCTTTTTTCATTACTACCAACACTTTCTTCTTCATCAATCTATTCAATTTTTCCATACTATTTAAAATTAGACTTATCTTCTAAAGGTTTATGCTTCCATAGAGAATGTAAAATGTAAGGAATATCATAGATGTTATCTTATTTATATTTCCCCTAAAACCCTAAAGTACAAGGATGATCCTCTATAATAATTACTTTGTTATGTTGCTTTAAAAACCCTAGATATTGTCCCTAGAAACCCTAAAGTGCAAGAATGAATAGTAATTACTTTCTTATGTTTCCCTATCAACTCTAAATTTCCATGGATACCCTCCATATGAATTTCTTTGTTATGTTGCTCTTTAAACCTATAGTAACTTATCACTACCTTATAAATTTTTTAAAATTTGAAGGAGAATGTGGAAATAAATATTAGGTTGCAAAGGCATATCAAAATTTGACTATGGACAAGGACCAAACCACTTGCAACAACTAGTTGATCTAATCCAAATGCCAATATGCTAGCTGAAAAGATCAATTTGCTCAAGGACGCAATTTACTTAGCAAAACTGGTCAATTTGCCTATAAATGCAAGTGATTTGCTCATAAAACAAGCGATTCACCCACCAAGCTAGTGCAAATCACTTGGATAATCACAAAATTAGATTGAAGACATGGTTCTTAAGGTGAATCTTTAAAAAAATGATATTTTAAGCGTGTAGTGGCACACTAAATCATTTTAGAAGTCTTTCAAGCCTATCAGAGGCATATTTGGAGGTATGTAAAATTTTGCTAAATTTACCCCCAAATATTTATTTTTACTAGGATTAATTGTTTCTCACTATAAGGAACTTAGGGGTAAACTATTACCATAAATAGGATCCTACCGATCTCATTGTATTCATCCTTTGGCCATGAGAATTTAGAGCTACACTTTGTAAAACTCGTATTGTGCTTTGTGCTCATGAGGTTGTAATAAATTGGCAAGCCCTTAAACATTCCATTAGTGACACATCCCTTTTGGTTCATCAAGTGTGTGGTGGTTGTGGCATGGCCCTTCTAGCCCATCTTGTCATTCTCTTATCAATTTTATAGTTTGATGAGTGTGTGGATATTGATGTTATATGACTACTCATGTATCAATTGATCACACACTTTCCTCACTACGATTAAAAATTGTATCTGCTTACATATATCACACTCTTAAAATGCCAAATAATTTTGTCTCTACACTTTACTTTTCATGCACTTTTATTACCATACTTTTCTTTCATGCAATTTAGTTTAGATTAACATAGAATACTTTCTACGGGGACAATGGTGAGATAAGTTAAATCTAGAGGTTAGGAGAATCCATTAAAGATCCCTTACAACCTTGTTGAAACTTGAATTGGGGGTGCAAAAACCAATTAGAAGTCAAGAAAATTGTTTGGATCAACATAGCTTCTAGCACGCCTAGTGGGACCAACCATCAATTTTTATTAAATTTGTACTTAATACCTCGACTTATGTGCTAACATTACACCTATCACTGATGAAATAATTGGCTCAAAATTGAGAAAAAAATTTACTAAGTTAAATTGTTGAAATTATTTGCTCTAAGATTTAGAGTGATTCACTCCATTTTGAGCAAAAACCTAAAAATTCACTAAGGCATTTTAAGCCAATGTTTCACTTTTTTTTAATAAGTGACTCACTCATAAAAGCCTACACTTTTATAGGTCAAATACAAAATGATATGTTGAGGCTAGGAAGAGGATTTTTAACTTCTAGTCTCAAATTGGCTTTGAAATTGACAATTTTTTGTTAATATGTACTCAATTTTTATAGGAACTTTGCAAATGGTGACTCCAACAAGAAATTCAAAATTTTAAAACTTTTGTAAAGATGATAACTTCAATAACATTTGAGTAGTATCAAAACTTAAATCTAGCCTTGTAATTACATCTACCATAGGCAAAAAGCACTTAAGGTTGATTCTAAGTCAATTTACCAAAGGTAAAAATAGTAAGCAACTCACTTAAAATCAACAAGCAATTTACTTTGAAATAATAAAAAGTCTCCAAGATAGGTTCACTAGAAAATATAACTTTTTTCCTCCTTTCCTCATGGGAAGGTGATTCACTCCAATTTTAGAGATAATTCATTTTTTTTTTGATAATTATGTGTTTGTATTTATAGCGGGTTTTAACAAGGATCCCAAAACCTGATTACATAAGCAATGGGCCTAGGGCATCAATCCCTTGAAACTGAACACCAAAACAAAATCCCACCCAGCGGTAACAGTAAGCATGAAACAAACCCTCTCGGCGGGAAACAAACAAATAAGAAAAAAAGTAGTTTTGGAGATCCCGCTCAGCGAGGAGTAGCCAAAAACCATCATCGAGAAGATCCCGCCTAGTAGGAAGCAAAGAAAAACCGTTACAATAAAATCTCGCCTCGCGGGAAGCAGTCAAAACCACCACAAACAGTCCCGCCTAGCGGGAAGCAACAGGGAAATCCCGCCATTCGGGAAACCAGCAGAAAAGAAAGGATACCGCCTCGCGGGAAAATCGACGGATTTTGCGGATCCCGCCCTATGGAGAAACCATCCCGCCCATCGAGAAAACATTCAGTTCAGCGAGAGCCATCCTGTAGGAAGCCGACAGCCAGCACAGAGAGGATCCAGTCCATCAGGAAGTGACCAGAGAGTTGCACCACAAGGAACCCGCCTTCGGAAAACAGAAGAGGATCCCAGAAGCAGGGACCAAGAATCCCGCCCAAGCACAGAGCCTGTCGAGGATTCATAAGAAAAAGGGGGAAACTGTCCAAACCCTAAATCGTCACCTCCACCGCACTGAGAAACGCAGGGGACCAGATCCACGCGAATCACCTGCAAAAAACCCTAGGGGGAATCCTGAGGGAAAAAGGGAATGGATCCCCAACCAAACAGGGATCCCTGGGAAGCACCAGTTCGAAAAAACAACCAAGGAAACCCTAGCCGGCCGAGAGGGGCGCAGATAGTGGAGAAGGATCTCCCCCCAAGAGATCATCTGCAAACAACCACTCCCCGGGAGGGATGACCTGGGTTGAGCCAGGGACTGGGCAGAAACCAGGAGCCATGGGAGGGGGAGCAGGGGAGGGACCAGAGCCCTCCCCCAGATAATTCATTTTGAATGATCCACTTGGAGTCACTTTTACAAAAAAAAAATATGTTTAAGATTAGCAAGTGAATCATTTGAAAATAGCAATTGAATCATCTATATTTTTGAAGTAAAGTGCTCTACATTAAAAAATGATAGCAAATCACTCCAATTTTACTATCAAGTTGATCCATAGGTAGAATTTTGAACCCTAAAACTATATTCTTACAAGTATGTGTACATAAGCATATGAATCTATAATCAAAGGATAAAAAAATAGGGAAATATCATCAAACAATAGACATCATAAGGTACCATCAAAGAAACACTAAAGGAAAGAGAGAAAATAAACCACTACATGGGTGCATAAACACTACACCTAAAAAGATCTTTAATGATGGCTAAAGTAAGGCAGTTTTTTATGATGGTAAAAAACCACCTTAATAGATCCTAAGAGGGTGGTTAAAAAATGCCCTCTTAGGATAACCATCCTCTTAGGTCTAAGAGGATGATTATAAACCAACCTCTTAGGTCTAAGAGGACGATTATAAACCACCCTCTTAGGTCTAAAAGGGTGGTTAAACAAAATTTTTTTATAAAGACCACAAGAAAATCCCAAGTCACATTTTGGTTGAGCATTTTATAGCACGCAACGGAGGTAGATCTAGGGCTTTGAGCATCATTTCGATTGAGAATTTTGCAATGCACGATGGAGGTAGAGCTAGGGCTTTGAGGAGCATTTTGGTTGAGCATTTCACAATGTGGTATGGAGGTAGAGCTAGAGCTTTGAGCAACATTTTGGTTGAGCATTTTGTAGCACAAGATGAATGTAGAGGTAGGTATTTGAGCAACATTTCACAGTGCATGATGAAGGTAGAGCTAGAGATTTAAGTAGAATTTTCGTAGCACGTGACAAAGGTAGAGATAGGGCTTTGAGCAAAATTTTGTAGCATGCAAAAGAGGGAGAGCTAGGGATTTGAATATTTCATTAGTTCACGATGGAGGTAGAGCTAGGGCTTTGAGCATTTTGGTAGCATGCAATGGAGGTAAAACTAGGGCTTTGAGCTTTGAATATAAACTTGTATATTTTGGTACGTAAAATTTAAACTTGAATATAAGAATTGAGCTTACACCATTTGATCTGAAAAAACTTATGTTATGACAAGTAGATATTTGAATATATATTTTGATTACTATGTATATGTATTTGGGCATTCTCTCTATTTTCATGGGTATTATTTATTTTTAGTTTTATTAATACCAATATGAAAACCCAAACCAAATTTCGTATTTGGGCATTCTTATATTTTTATTTAGAGCTTCATTTGATCTTCCTTTGATTTTTAGTTTTATTAATACCAATATGAAAACCCACAATGGCTTCCTTCAGTTTTCATTTTAGAGCTTCGTTTGGTCTTCCTTCAATTTTCAATTTATTAATACCAATATGAAAATCCACAATGGATTCCTTCTATTTTCATTTTAGAGCTTCGTTTGGTCTTCCTTCGATTTTTAGTTTTATTAATACCAATATGAAAATCCATAGTGGATTCCTTCTATTTTAATTTTAGATCTTCGTTTGGTCTTCCATAGAATTTCAATTTTATTCACTTCAATATATAAGACTATGATATTGCATGTCATTTTTTTTTCTTCCATTCCATAAGGTTTGGACGATATGGTATTATAGAGGGGTGCTTGCTCTCATTCATTCCGGCTGCATTTAAAATAGAGCTGGCTCCATTTTCCTATGGAGAGAATTTAATAGAGTAGTGTCTAGGTTTGCATGCATTTTTCTTTTCAGTGTTTATTTACATGCTATTTTTATAGTAGTCTTCTAGATGAAGAGATGGGTAATACATGATGCCATGTTGTTTATCTATTGGGCGAACATGGAATTGACAACTGTCATGCTGCTTGAACTTTAATCATAAAAAATTTCACCTAGGATTATAAACATGCCACTCTATCTAATCCTATTTTGGATGAGAAATATGGCTTGCCCTTCACCTCTTTTACCTTTTTATTTCATCTCAACTATGTTGGAAATGTTTATTAGGTGTTATGTCTTAGGTCCCTTTGAATTGTTTGTTGCTATCTTCTCATAGTCGGACTTATACAGGTCTATGCTAGTTGATATGTCCTCCTGACCAACATAAGACAAGGACATAATTTAGGGGCATATCCCTTGAAAGTTCATTTCACTTTCATAAAATATTTTACAAGTTAAAAGTTAGTGATTTCTTGAATCAACTTTTAATTAATCTACTGATCCAGTAGGCTATTTTGAAGAGTCTACAGAATTTGATGTTCAAATTGAAGTGATAAGATAATTTGATTACTTTGTAGGTGTCATAGTATTGAGGATTATTAGGTCACATAGTAGATACAGAAAGTGGAAAATTAAAGATCTCCCTTAAAATAACTAAATATTTTTGAATATTAGTATATTAACAAGTCAAGAACAATAATTGATAGATTTAACTTCTTTAAGATAATTAAATATAAGGCAAATATATAGGGATTCTGAACATTAATACAAAAGTGAATCTTAAAATTAAATAAAGTGTTGTCTCCAACATGTTATTGTGAGTCAGATGTCATATATATTGACATATATTTATACAATGATTTATATATTAAAGGGCTCTAAGAACACTCTTTAATTTAAATATTATTTATTCATAAAAAGACATTGAACTACCTCTAGGAGTGTTCTACTTTGTGGTTCAAACGATTCAAAGCCACATTAGGTTTAGTTGAAACAATAGTATATTGGATACCTTCAAGAAACTCTATTTGAAATGCATGTTTTTTACCAAGTCTATGATACATAAATGACTATAAAATAGTTATCTTAAGATACATGGTGCTTGAAATGACGAGCTTCATAGTAAGTTCTTAACATGTTTAAACAAAGGAATACATGATCATTTACTTCTAAATATGAGATTCTGTTACAAATAACTCTAATAAAAAATGGAGTAGGGAGTACATTTCAAGTTTATATTGTAGGTTGACGTTGTAAATATATATGAATATCCATGGTTTATTTCTTATCTTAAGATACATGGTGCTCAAAATGGTGAGCTTTATGGTAAACTATTAATACATTATTTATTTATTTTAAGGTAAGGTTTTTGAAAGGGTTTCCTTTTTCCTTTTATATCAACTTAGTCATATCAAGTTATATGACCTACTTGATGTCGTTGGGATTTGAACCTTGATATGAGCTATGTCACCCATATGTCATAACCAATATGAAAATCCACAGTGGCTTCCTTTTATTTTCATTTTAGATATTTGTTTGGTGTTATTTCTTCCACATTTGACATTGAGTGGAAACCCACATAAACAAGGATTTCCTGAGAAATAATAAACTTTGAATGTTTTGAGTTCCTAGAAACTTTTTAACTACAAAAGGAAAAAAAGAAATATTGGCAAGGTTTTGAGTTCCAATAAAGCACCTACACTGAGTTATACATCTCTCTATGTACATTGCATGAGTGGAGAATACACTGGTTTAGAAATTATCCAACCATATTTTATATATAATGTTGACACCTTTGAAAATATCTATTTAGAAAGGCATCTATCGTGATTTGACAATGCTGAAATGAAATATATAATAAGACAATGTGATAAACATGTTGCTCATAAATTTTCATGAGCTGAAATGACATTATATGATCTTGGCACATGTGCTACTGTAGGGTTTTTAACTATTGACTCTTCTCACTTACTTTTTTAGATGATCTCTCCTCTCATTCTAGTTCTGAAAATTTGTTTAATTGTGTTGATTTTTTTATTCAAGGTTTTATACAATAGTCTGTAACTACAAATATCTATTTATTTGTTTGTTATATCATAATATAACTTGTAATTGGAAATGAAGTTTGTTTCGTTCTCTACTTAATACTTTTGCAAATTCTATTTGAATAACACAAGCTTATACCGAGAGGGGGTGTGAACAGTATAGCACCCACTTTTTACTTTCTTTCTAAACCAATACTTAATTGCAATAACCAAATATACCAATGTGTATTAATAAATTAGATAGCAATAGTAAGTAAGAGCACAAGTCACCACACATAATTGAGACACAAGATTTAACGTGGTTCCCCCAATGTGGGGTACTCCACAAGATAGTCTCCTTATAATATTTCACACAAAAATAATGATCCTTATCCAATACAATGATTACTTTGATCTGCTCAAAGCTAGGCAATACACTGATCTGCTCAAGTAGGTAATCCATTGATCTACTCAGCTAGGCAACACACTTATCTGCTCAGGTAAGCAATCCACTGATCTGCTCAGCTAGGCAACACACTGATCTGCTCAGGTAGGCAATCCACTGATCTGCTTAGCTAGGCAACACATTGATCTGCCCAGGTAGGCAATCCATTGATCTGCTTAGATAGGCAACACACTTGGTAGGGTACCTAGGAATAGATATTTGGGGATATATTATTATATTGTATAAGGGTTGGCATGGGCCACACATAACCCAAGGTTGATTGTATTATAATATTATATTATATTTTAATATAATATAATATTAGTAGTAGGCTCTCCAAAGTAGAATAAGAATATGGATATATAAAGAAGAGATATTTGTCATTGTAAGGATATTCATATCATTGAAGAAGAATCTTATGTAATCGTCGTGCCCATGAAGTGGCCTCTCATCTTGGGAGATCTTGTGGAGTTATTCCTTCCTTAAGGATTATTATTGGTGTTTCCCTACCTTAAGGGTATTATCTATCTCTCTCTCATTTGTGGATTGTTATTGTGGATAATGTATTGTGGATGAATGATTTGATATTTCTGCATATTGGTGAATGGTTCATGTTAATAATAATAAAGTTATGCAACAAGTGGTATCAGAGCAACGATTTTGGCAAAGTGGGGATTTTTGTGTGAAACCCTAGAATTAGGGCAATTTTTTTTGGAAAAACATCTCATCTTTCAGGAGCCATATCTCTGCGCAAGTTTATCCGATTCAGGTGATTCTTGGATCAGATTGTGCAGAATTTGAAGAGCTTTAAAATGAGTGGTCATATGATGGAATCTGAGCAGTATTGAGGGAGATACGACCTTTTGAAGTTAGTATCCAAAACAAGGATAGTGACGAATTTCGTAGATTTTTTTTGGAAAAACGTCTCATCTTTCAGAAGCCATATCTTTGCGACAGCTTAATCCGATTGAGGCGATTCTTGGATCAGATTGTGCAGCATTTGAAGAGCTTTAAAATGAGTGGTCATATGAAGGAATCCAAGCAGTATTGAGGGAGATACGACCTTTTGAAGTCAGCCATCTGGAACAAGGAAAGTGACGAATTTTCAAGTCGCGAATTTTTCAAAAGACAATTTGTTTAGTTCGGGTAAGCAAATCAGTTGCACTTTATTTTGTTTGGAAGAAAAATTGCAGATGTAGTTGTCTATGGGATTTTTAGCTTCAACTTGGTGGGAAGATATTTTTTTCCATAAAACCCTAGTTTGCATTAGGGCATGATATTTATTATCAAAAAACCCTAGTTGCATTAGGGCATGAACAATGGTACTCCAAAGTTTTTCTGGAGAAGATGATATTGATGCTAGAGAATGGTGGAAAAATTTTAGATCTCTATATTGTAATGTCTCATGGGGGAAACCCATGCTTGGTATATGTCTTCAAGGGAAAGCTTTGTTTTGGTGGATAAAGTTTTGTGAAGAAAGGAATAATGAATACACTTGGGATGAAATAGAGCATGCATTCTTGATTAAATGGGACCCATATTATGTAGATCGCATAATAAATTTCATCGAAGACCTTGAAAAGAAACTACAGGAAACTCAAAATGAGCGAAATACAATAAAAGGAGAATGGGAAGTTTTCAAGAAACAAAATGAAGACTATGAAAAAGAAATCAAATTACTCAAGAAGAAAGAGGAAAAGGTCAGGGAAGATAAACAAGATGTCAATATGCAGACAAAGGAAACCATACCTTTGGTAGAAGATAAATTAGAAAATGGACAAAGGAATTTGTTTGAATCTAAAAAGTCTATTTTGCAGGTTCCTGGAAGCATTCAAAAGGAGCAGGTTATTATTTCCATTGACCCTGGTAGCAGATTTAATTTTATTAATATTGCTTTGGCTAAGAAGTTGCAAGTTCAAGCAACAAAAATTAAGGACATACAGCTAGAGGGTGAGCATGTTCAGATTTTTGAAGATTTGAAGATCACCATGGATAAATATGTTTTACATTCAGATTTCTATGCTATTGAGATGGATGAGGAGGATATTGTTCTTGGTTATCCTTGGTTAGACTCTTTGGGTACTATTAACATTAATGTGGAAAAGAAGTTTATGAAGTTATGGTACAGGAAAAAGAAGATAACATTGCAGGATATTTCTCAGCTTAAGGAGCAAGGATACAAGGAAAATCAAGAAGTGGTTGTAGAAGAACAAATTGAAGAACATGAAATAGAATCCAAGAAGGCGATAGTAGCAACAGAGTCCATGAAAGAAGTAGCAGTAACTAATTCAGTGGAAATAACATTGCAGGATATTTCTCAGCTTGAGGAGCAAGGATACAAGGAAAATCAAGAAGTGGTTGTAGAAGAACAAATTGAAGAACATGAAACAAAATCCAAGAAGGCGATAGCAGCAACAGAGTCCAAGGAATATTTGATAGAAGAGCACAAGGACACACCAAACAAAGATAACATGAAAGAACAAGGTGTAGAAGAATTTAAAACAATGAAGCCAAAGGTTGAAAAGTCAAAGAAGGTAGAACATCAAGTAAAGGTTGCACCATATCGCCATCCACACCACCATGAGCGAAAACAATATTGGAGGCATGGTTCAAGGCAACAATATTATGGTTCTACATGTAATCAGCAGGGCACCAACTATGGCAGTGTTTGGCAAAGAAAGCATAGTGATCATGGTTTTCAACATGGTTCATCAGCATCAAGGAACAAGTGGACCCATCATTCAAGTTATCAAAATACAACAGTAGAAGCATGGAGCCAACGAAGCAGATTTGGATACTCAAGTAACAAAATGGCGTACCAACATCATCGGGTTTCACTTGGATGGATGGATGAGCGAGATTGGTACCAATTGCTAACATTGCTTAGCAAATCATACTATCAGGTTTCTTCATATGTTTCGAGGATGAAACATTTGTAAGGAGGGTGGCATGGTAGGGTACCTAGGAATAGATATTTGGGGATATATTATTATATTGTATAAGGGTTGGCATGGGCCACACATAACCCAAGGTTGATTGTATTATAATATTATATTATATTTTAATATAATATAATATTAGTAGTAGGCTCTCCAAAGTAGAATAAGAATATGGATATATAAAGAAGAGATATTTGTCATTGTAAGGATATTCATATCATTGAAGAAGAATCTTATGTAATCGTCGTGCCCACGAAGTGGCCTCTCATCTTGGGAGATCTTGTGGAGTTATTCCTTCCTTAAGGATTATTATTGGTGTTGCCCTACCTTAAGGGTATTATCTATCTCTCTCTCATTTGTGGATTGTTATTGTGGATAATGTATTGTGGATGAATGATTTGATATTTCTGCATATTGGTGAATGGTTCATGTTAATAATAATAAAGTTATGCAACAACACTGATATTCTTAGGTAGGCAATCCACTGATCTGCTTAGGTAGGCAATCCACTGATCTGCTCAGCTAGGCAACACACTGATCTGCTCAGGTAGGCAATCCACTGATCTGCTCAGCTAGGCACTCCACTGATCTGCTCAACAAGCTCACACAGAACTTGTCCAAATCTTCTCAACAAGCTCACATAGAACTTGTCCAAATCTGCTCAACAAGCTCACACAAAACTTGTCCAAATCTTCTCAACAAGCTCACATAGAACTTGTCCAAATCTGCTCAACAAGCTCACACAGAACTTGTCCAAATATTCTCAACAAGCTCACACAGAACTTGTCCAAATCTGCTCAACAAGCTCACACATAACTTGTCCAAATCTGCTCAACAAGCTCACACAGAACTTGTCCAAATCTTCTCAACAAGCTCACATAGAACTTGTCCAAATCTTCCAAAAGTAAAATAAAAAAATCAAAAACTAAAATTGTCCAAAATCTATCCCAAAGGCCTTCTCAAAGGCTCAATCAATCATACTCAAGTAGTACTCAAATCTCATCCACAAATCTTATGAAGGCAAGGCTCAAATATGAACTCAACAATGAATGGTAATACACTCTTCAAAGGATGACAACTATGATCCACAATGATCTCAACTCAAATCAATCTCATAGAAGCATAAAGAGAATTGTTAGAGACTCAATATGTTCTATACTCAAATCCAATATCTTTCTCAACTCAAGGCAATCTCATAGAAGCATAAAGAGAATTGTTAGAGACTCAATATGTTCTATCCTCAAATCTCAATCTCAACTCAAATCATAATATAGAATAGTTTCTTTCATGGAACTTGAACAACCACTTCACACAATCACTTGACTAGGCTCAAACAACTCTTCTCAACCAATCACCACAAGGAACAACTCTTTCTTACAAACCCTAGTCCAAGCATGTATCAACCAACTCAAATGTTTCCAACAATGCTCAACCACAAATCTCACATAACAATGATACTCATGTTCTTCTCAAGTTCAAGTTCTTTGCATAACCAATGGGCTTCAACAACAATGCTAATAAAACATTCTTCACATAACAATGATACTCATGTTCTTTTCAAGTTCTTTGCATAACCAATGGGCTTCAACAACTATGCTTATAAAACAAGGTTTAACCACAACTCTCAAACTAGAAAACCTTGAAGCATTCAACCAACCACTTTCGAAAAGGAAACCACAATCAATCCTTTTCTCTCCAATGATATTTCAGAAATCAACCACCATAATCAATCAATAGGAGAATGTGCCCATACCTTTTATGAATATGAAGAAACCCCTTTGGAAATCTGCCACACTCAACACACTTTGAAAAAGAACAAAACAACCTTCACTTTGAACCCCTTTACAAAAATATAAATATCTCTTTACATACACCTTATTTCTCCATCTAATCAAGTTAATCAAATAGCCCTCGAAATAAGCTTTCCAACGATATATAATATGGTATACTTCTAAAAGAGGAAAACACCAAAAATTTCTCTTTTTCTAAAAGTGCATTTCAACCCTTATATCTTGCCTTCCAAGTAAATAAAAATTTAATCAAACATTATTCCCTTAGCATCACCTTATTCCTCCAACATTAGGCAATAATAAAAAATATTCAATAAAATGTTTACTTACCTCTTAGAGGGAATCGAACCCTCGTCATTGCCCACTCAACACCACAACCGCGGCGCCAAAGACCACGTGAGCTATCTGCTCACATAGGACAAAGAGCAAAAATGCTCCCTATATTTTGCTGCCCTTGCTCATGCCAAAAACGTGCACCAAATGCTCTTCTTCCACACTCTACGAAAATCAAACCCGGTGGGAATCGAATGCATGCCCTATCGCAACCAAAAACTCCACGCTTCCCAAGCTCACCGTTGGACCACGCTATCACATCGAAGGATTTCGGGGCTTCCACTTTTTGTTCTCTTCGTTCGATGCTTAGACTTTTGAATCGAAAGCCTTTGCATATATATATATGCAACCTTCCTTTAATTTCACATACGTCGGCACCTTTAATTATTAATTTCCTTTTGATGGCGCATGGTTTTTATGACGTCGACGATGACTTTAATTTTAATTTTAAAATTAAATTTAAATTTTAAATAATTAAAATTTAAACTAAATATTTAAAATTAAATATCTCCATCACCGGGGCACCTTTTTTGATGAAACGAAAAGCCAACCTGGGTTTTAAGAAAAACCCATTTCAAATATGCCATCCATGGTTTTAAATAAAACCTTTTATTTTGCCTGCCTTGGTTTTCACAAAAACCTTGTATATATCCATGCTTTCCAAAATATCATAAATGCTTATTTATGAAATACTTTGGCCACCAAAACTCAATGTGATCCATGTGACATCAATGATCCATGTGACATCAATGACAACATAAAATACCTCAAATTTCCAACAATCTCCCCCTTTGTCATTGATGGCAACACCTCTAATGCAAATCACCACAATCACTGCAAAAACCATTTCTGAGAATCAAAGTTGCTCCCCCTGACTCAATACTCTCTTTGGAGGCTGCTCCCCCTAACTCAATGCTCTCTTTGGAGGCTGCTCCCCTAACTCAAATCTCTCCCCCTTACTCAAATCTCTCCCCCTTTGACATCAATGGCAAAAGGGACACCTATGGGGCTAAAATATATGACTCTTAAGCTTAGCCCCCTCACCACCTTCTCTCTTGAGGTGATTAATTTTGGGGTGGGAGTACTTTTACTCCCATATTACATTGTTTCTTTCCTCTATCAACTTCCTTCCATGTTTTTTTGATATCCTTCTCTTGATGAATTACTTGATCTTCTTGTCTAGAACCTGTTTGACCTTCTTGCCTTGAACCTGTTTGGAATTGAGTCCTACACCATTTTGCAATATGTCCAAAGTTATTGCAATTAAAACACTTGATATTGTAGCCTTTGGATGGTGCCCAAATCCTGAATTCTTTCTTGAAATAATTTCCATATCCATTCCTTTCTTGAACCCTCTATTGTGAAGCTCTGTTTTCATGACCATTATGACCATGACTTCTGAATTGTGTAGCTCTAAAACCAAAACCATGTTGCTCATTTTCTTTGCACTTGGAAAGCTCTATGACCAATCCTGTTGCATAAGAAGCAATGTCCCTGAAAACCATACCTTCTTCCTTTGAAGTTTCTTCTAGCAAAATCAAACTTCTTTGATCCATGGACCTTGTAGTGTATAGCCCTGTGTCCAAATCCATTACAAGAAAAACAATGTCCTTGAAAATCCCTTTGTTCATGCCTTAGTTCCTCATACCTTTCTTGACCATTATCCCTATGATCATTTTCAACTTGTGCATTGCATCCTTGAACCTTCTTTGTAGTATCTAAATCCTTTTCCTTAATTTCTTCCTTGCTTTCCTCTTCAAGTATTTCTTTTCCTTTTGAACTTGATTCACCTATCTCAAAACAAGATCCAAATTGAATATTTGGAGCCATAGGAACTTTGGAACTTTCTTCATAAAACTTAGGTGCTTCCTTGCTTTCATCTTTTAGAACTTCCTTTCCTTTTGAGTGTGATTCCCCAAACCTAAAATATGAGACCTTTGGTGCTTTGGAATCTTTCTCTTCTTTCTCTTCATTTGTGTCAAGTAGCAAATTGGCATCCATCTTTATTGTCTCTGAAATACATGTTTCCTTCTTATTTTATAGTGAATAAAATATCTTTACTTATTTGTTATTTTTTTAAACTTAAGTTGAAAATCTTTGAAACTTCTTTTAGGTCTTTATCTTATTCTTCTATTTTAAACTTCTTTATTCTCCTTGAATTCTCAATATTATATCTTTTGTTTCTTGAAGTCTTTTTCAAATCTTAATTGTTGTTTAAGATCATTTTGACTTTTCATTTTATGATTATTTTCTAGCTCTTATTTTCCTTGTGAATATTCTAATTTTATTTCTTTTTTGTGGATTCTTCTTCTTCATCTTCATTATCTAGAATCATAAATCTATAGAAACTATACTCTCATGATTTCTTTGAACAATGAATTTCCTTGTTCATGTATGTGAATCATCATCTATCTTCACTATCATCTGAACCATTTTAATATCCTTGATCTTTTGTATCTATTTCTTCTCAATCTATCAATCTTCATTCTTTATTCAATAGATATATCCTCTTCTTTAACTTCTATTCCTAGGAATAGATGTTCTTCCTTTTCAACTTATTAGTGACATTCTTCTTCATCTGATTTGTTTTCATTATTGTGATTCGAGCTATCACTTGCTTCTACAATGTAGTAAGATTTCTTTACCTTACAAATTTTTCTTCTTCTCATACCTGTTTTGCTTGTATCTGTCATCTTTGTCATGCTTATGCTTTCCATATTCTTTTCTTCTATGACCCTATTTTTCATCATCACTATTTTCTTCATGTGGACACTTGTGTGCATAGTGACCAAGATCACCACACTTGTAGCATCTGACTTTCCTCATATCCCTAAAATTCCTTGAGTCCTTATTCCTTTTGATGAAGTTAGCTTCCTCATCATTAACTGGATCTCTATCTATCTCTGGAACCTTCCCTTTCTCTTTCTCTGAAGCCTTGAATGCAATCTCTTTTATTGGAACTTGATGCTTACTCACCCTCATCTCATAAGTTGTGAGAGTTCCTTGTAGTTCTTCCATTGTTAGCTTGTTGATATCCATTGTTTCTTCTATTGTTGAAACCTTTGCATCATACTTCATGGGAAGTGATCTCAAAACCTTTTGAGTAACTTCTGATTCTTTCATCTCAAATCCTAGGCCTCTCATGGTGTTAGTAATCTCATCAACTCGAAGTAAAAACTTTGCAATATCTTCAGAATCTTCCATTTTCAATTCCTCAAATATTTTTCTATGAGTTTGTAGTTTTGACAACTTTACCTTGGAATCTCCTTCATAAGTATTCCGCAACTTGGTCCACATTTCATTAGCTAAATTACATACCATGACCTTTGCAAAATTTATCTCACGTAGCCCACTCAAAATATAATTTATTGCCCTTGCATTGATCTCAACCAATTTCCTGATAGTCTTATCTACCTCGGGATCACCTTCAACCTTATACTCTTTTTCAACCATCTGCCATACCTCATATCCTTGTGATATCAAGTAGTTCTTCATTCTCATGCTCTAGAAAGCATAATTGTTACCATCAAATAGTGGTGCCTTATTTGTAGATGATCCATTCTCTGAAGCCATCTGTGTTCTTGTAGAATCTACCCTCAAGTTGTTAGCCTTTTTGAAGGAACCCACTCTGATACCAATTGAAGAACACAAGCTTATACTGAGAGGGGGGTGAACAGTATAGCGCCCACTTTTTACTTTCTTTCCAAACCAATATCAATTAATGTCCTTAATTGCAATAACCAAATATAGTAGTGTGCATTAATAACTCAGATAGCAATAGTAAGCAAGAGCACAAGTCACCACACACAATTGAGACACAATATTTAATGTGGTTCCCCCAATGTGGGGTACTCCACAAGATAATCTCCTTATAATATTTCACATAGAAATAAGGATCCTTATCCAATATAATGATTACTTTGATCTGCTCAAAGCTAGGCAATACACTGATCTGCTCAGGTAGGTAATCCATTGATCTACTCAGCTAGGCAACACACTAATATACTTCTTGGTTCTTAGTAGGCAATCCACTGATCTGCTCAGCTAGGCAACACAATGATCTACTTAGGTAGGCAATCCATTGATCTTTTCAAGTAGGCACTCCACTGATCTGCTCAACAAGCTCACACAGAACTTGTCCAAATCTGCTCAACAAGCTCACATAGAACTTGTCCAAATCTGCTCAACAAGCTCACACATAAACTTGTCCAAATCTGCTCAACAAGCTCACATAGAACTTGTCCAAATCTGCTCAACAAGCTCACATAGAACTTGTCCAAATCTGCTCAACAAGCTCACACATTTTTCAAGCTCGTTTTTGCCAAAAACTATCCCAAAGCCTTCTCAAAGGCTCAATCAATCATACTCAAGTAGTACTCAAATCTCATCCACAAATATTATGAAGGCAAGGCTCAAATATGAACTCAATAATGAATGGTAATACACTCTTCAAAGGATGACAACTATGATCCACAATGATCTCAACTCAAATCAATCTCATAGAAGCATAAAGAGAATTGTTAGAGACTCAATATGTTCTATACTCAAATCCAATATCTTTCTCAACTCAAGGCAATCTCATAGAAGCATAAAGAGAATTGTTAGAGACTCAATATGTTCTATCCTCAAATCTCAATCTCAACTCAAATCCAGAATATAGAATAGTTTGTTTCATGGAACTTGAACAACCACTTCACACAATCACTTGACTAGGCTCAAACAACTCTTCTCAACCAACTACCACAAGGAACAACTCTTTCTTACAAAACCCTAGTCCAAGCATGTATCAACCAACTCAAATGTTTCCAACAATGCTCAACCATAAATCTCACATAACAATGATACTCATGTTCTTCTCAAGTTCAAGTTCTTTGCATAACCAATGGGCTTCAACAACAATGCTAATAAAACATTCTTCACATAACAATGATACTCATGTTCTTTTCAAGTTCTTTGCATAACCAATGGGCTTCAACAACTATGCTTATAAAACAAGGTTTAACCACAACTCTCAAACTAGAAAACCTTGAAGCATTCAACCAACCACTTTCGAAAAGGAAACCACAATCAATCCTTTTCTCTCCAATGATATTTCAGAAATCAACCACCATAATCAATCAATAGGAGAATGTGCCCATACCTTTTATGAATATGAAGAAACCCCTTTGGAAATCTGCCACACTCAACACACTTTGAAAAAGAACAAAACAACCTTCACTTTGAACCCCTTTACAAAAATAGAAATATCTCTTTACATACACCTTATTTCTCCATCTAATCAAGTTAATCAAATAGCCCTCGAAATAAGCTTTCCAACGATATATAATATGGTATACTTCTAAAAGAGGAAAACACCAAAAATTTCTCTTTTTCTAAAAGTGCATTTCAACCCTTATATCTTGCCTTCCAAGTAAATAAAAATTTAATCAAACATTATTCCCTTAGCATCACCTTATTCCTCCAACATTAGGCAATAATAAAAAATATTCAATAAAATGTTTACTTACCTCTTAGAGGGAATCAAACCCTCATCACTTCCCACTCAACACCACAACCGTGGTGCCAAAGACCACGTGAGCTATCTGCTCACATAGGACAGAGAGCAAAAATGCTCCCTATATTTCGCTGCCCTTGCTCATGCCAAAAATGTGCACCAAATGCTCTTCTTCCACACTCTACGAAAATCGAACCTAGTGGGAATCGAACGCATGCCCTATCGCAACCAAAAACTCCACGCTTCCCAAGCTCACCGTTGGACCACGCTGTCACATCGAAGGATTTCGGGGCTTCCACTTTTTGTTCTCTTCGTTCGATGCTTAGACTTTTGAATCGAAAGCCTTTGCATATATATATGCAACCTTCCTTTAATTTCACATACGTCGGCACCTTTAATTATTAATTTCCTTTTGATGGCGCATGGTTTTTATGACGTCGGCGATGACTTTAATTTTAATTTTAAAATTTAAATTTAAATTTTAAATAATTAAAATTTAAACTAAATATTTAAAATTAAATATCTCCATCACCGGGGCACCTTTTTCGATGAAACGAAAAGCCAACCTGGGTTTTAAGAAAAACCCATTTCAAATATGCCATCCATGGTTTTAAATAAAACCTTTTATTTTTCCTGCCTTGGTTTTCACAAAAACCCTGTATATATCCATGCTTTCCAAAATATCATAAATGCTTATTTATGAAATACTTTGGCCACCAAAACTCAATGTGATCCATGTGACATCAATGATCCATGTGACATCAATGACAACATAAAATACCTCAAATTTCCAACAATCTCCCCCTTTGTCATTGATGGCAACACCTCTAATGCAAATCACCACAATCACTTCAAAAACCATTTCTCAGAATCAAAGCTGCTCCCCTGACTCAATACTCTCTTTGGAGGCTGCTCCCCCTAACTCAATGCTCTCTTTGGAGGCTGCTCCCCCTAACTCAAATCTCTCCCCCTTACTCAAATCTCTCCCCCTTTGACATCAATGGCAAAAGGGACACCTATGGGGCTAAAATATATGACTCTTAAGCTTAGCCCCCTCACCACCTTCTCTCTTGAGGTGATTAATTTTGGGGTGGGAGTACTTTTACTCCCATATTACATTGTTTCTTTCCTCTATCAACTTCCTTCCATGTTTTCTTTATATCCTTCTCTTGATGAATTACTTGATCTTCTTGTCTAGAACTTGTTTGACCTTCTTGCCTTGAACCTGTTTGGAATTGAGTCCTACACCATTTTGCAATATGTCCAAAGTTATTGCAATTAAAACACTTGATATTGTAGCCTTTGGATGGTGCCCATATCCTGAATTCTTTCTTGAAATAATTTCCATATCCATTCCTTTCTTGAACCCTGTATTGTGAAGCTCTATTTTCATGACCATTATGACCATGACTTCTGAATTGTGTAGCTCTAAAACCAAAACCATTTTGCTCATTTTCTTTGCACTGAGAAGCTCTATGACCAATCCTGTTGCATAAGAAGCAATGTCCCTAAAAACCATACCTTCTTCCTTTGAAGTTTCTTCTAGCAAAATCAAACTTCTTTGATCCATGGACCCTGCAGTGTATAGCCCTGTGTCCAAATCCATTACAAGAAAAACAATGTCCTTGAAAAGCCCTTTGTTCATGCCTTAGTTCCTCATACCTTTCTTGACCATTATCCCTATGATCATTTTCAACTTGTGCATTGCATCCTTGAACCTTCTTTGTAGTATCTAAATCCTTTTCCTTAATTTCTTCCTTGCTTTCCTCTTCAAGTATTTCTTTTCCTTTTGAACTTGATTCACCTATCTCAAAACAAGATCCAAATTGAATATTTGGAGCCATAGGAACTTTGGAACTTTCTTCATAAAACTTAGGTGCTTCCTTGCTTTCATATTTTAGAACTTCCTTTCCTTTTGAGTGTGATTCCCCAAACCTGAAATATGAGACCTTTGGTGCTTTGGAATCTTTCTCTTCTTTCTCTTCATTTGTGTCAAGTAGCAAATTGGCATACATCTTTATTGTCTCTGAAATACATGTTTCCATTTTTGTTGCTTCTTTTTCTTTGTGAAACGGTATCTTACCTTTTAGATTTATGAATTAAAGCCTTCTGATACAAATATAGGTACTTGTGTACTTATTTTTTATTTTCCTTATTCATAACCTAGCTGTCTTTATTAATGGATCTCGTTGTAAATCCAAAAAATTATCTAGAGTTTTTGAATTCCTTTGAAATCGTGCTAACTCATTTATGTAGGTCCCCAAACTTTTTGATCTTCTTCTTCTAACTATTTACACCTTTCTTTCTTCTCCTTCAATTGCTCATAAATAGTGATGTCGAGCTCTTTTGTTTCTTGAAGCTCTTTTTCCAAATCTTGAATGTGTTGATTAAGATCATTTTGACCTTTTCATTTTCATGCACCTTATTTTCAAGCCTCTTGATTTTCCTTTCCAATATCCTGATTTTTTTTCTTGTTTTGTGGATTCCTCTTCTTCATCATCATTACTTGCTAGAATTGTCACTAGAATTCTTTAGAACTATTATGATCATTGCTTTCTTTTTCAACAAATGAATTTCCTTGTTGCAATTGTTGTAGTATGTGCAATCATCATCTATATGCCTAAAATATCTACATATGAAGCATTTTAGTATCCTTAGACCCTTCTTGTATCTATTTGCTTGCTCAATGGCTATGGCAAGCTCTTCATGTCTTTCTTCAATAGATATATCCTCTTCTTTAACTTCAATACCTAGGAATAGATGTTCTTTCCTTTCTTCACTTATTCCAAAGAATGTACATTCTTCTTCATCTGACTTGTCTTTATCATTGTGATCTGAGCTATCACTTGCTTCTACAATGTAGTAAGATTTCTTTACCTTACAAAAATTTTTCTTCTTCTCATACCTGTTTTGCTTGTATCTGTCATCTTTGTCATGCTTATGCTTTCCATATTCTTTTCTTCTGTGACCCTATTTTTCATCATCACTATTTTCTTCATGTGGACACTTGTGTGCATAGTGACCAAGATCACCACACTTGTAGCATCTGACTTTCCTCATATCCCTAAAATTCCTTGAGTCCTTATTCCTTTTGATGAAGTTAGCTTCCTCATCATTAACTGGATCTCTATCTATCTCTAGAACCTTCCCTTTCTCTTTCTCTGAAGCCTTGAATGCAATCTCTTTTATTGGAACCTGATGCTTACTCACCCTCATCTCATAAGTTGTGAGAGTTCCTTGTAGTTCTTCCATTGTTAGCTTGTTGATATCCATTGTTTCTTCTATTGCTGAAACCTTTGCATCATACTTCATGGGAAGTGATCTCAAAACCTTTTGAGTAACTTCTGATTCTTTCATCTCAAATCCTAGGCCTCTCATGGTGTTAGTAATCTCATCAAATCGAAGTAAAAACTTTGCAATATCTTCAGAATCTTCCATTTTCAATTCCTCAAATATTTTTCTATGAGTTTGTAGTTTTGACAACTTTACCTTGGAATCTCCTTCATAAGTATTCCGCAACTTGGTCCACATTTCATTAGCTGAATTACATACCATGACCTTTGCAAAATTTGTCTCACGTAGCCCACTCAAAATATAATTTATTGCCCTTGCATTGATCTCAACCAATTTCTTGATAGTCTTATCTACCTCGGGATCACCTTCAACCTTATACTCTTTTTCAACCATCTTCCATACCTCATATCCTTGTGATATCAAGTAGTTCTTCATTCTCATGCTCTAGAAAGCATAATTGTTATCATCAAATAGTGGTGCCTTATTTGTAGATGATCCATTCTGTGAAGCCATCTATGTTCTTGTAGAATCTGCCCTCAAGCTGTTAGCCTTTCTGAAGGAACCCACTCTGATACCAATTGAAGAACACAAGCTTATACTGAGAGGGGGGTGAACAGTATAGCACCCACTTTTTACTTTCTTTCCAAACCAATATCAATTAATGTCCTTAATTGCAATAACCAAATATAGCAGTGTGCATTAATAACTCAGATAGCAATAGTAAGCAAGAGCACAAGTCACCACACACAATTGAGACACAAGATTTAACGTGGTTCCCCCAATGTGGGGTACTCCACAAGATAATATCCTTATAATATTTCACACAAAAATAAGGATCCTTATCCAATACAATGATTACTTTGATCTGCTCAAAGCTAGGCAATACATTGATCTGCTCAGGTAGGCAATCCATTGATCTACTCAACTAGGCAACACACTGATCTTCTTAGGTAGGCAATCCACTGATCTGCTCAACTAGGCAACACACTGATCTGCTCAGGTAGGCAATCCATTGATCTGCTTAGCTAGGCAACACATTGATCTGCTCAGGTAGGCAATCCATTGATCTTATTAGCTAGGCAACACATTGATCTGCTCAAGTAGGCAATCCACTAATCTGCTCAGCTAGGCACTCCATTGATCTGCTCAACAAGCTCACATAGAACTTGTCCAAATCTGCTCAACAAGCTCACATAGAACTTGTCCAAATCTGCTCAACAAGCTCACATAGAACTTGTCCAAATCTGCTCAACAAGCTCACATAGAACTTGTCAAATCTGCTCAATAAGCTCACATAACTTGTCCAAATCTGCTCAACAATATCACACTAAACTTGTCCAAATATGCTCAACAAGCTCCCATAGAACTCAACAAGCTCACATAGAACTTGTCCAAATCTGCTCAACAAGCTCACTAGAACTTGTCCAAATATCTCAAAAGCTCAAAAAAAATGTCAAAAATCTATCCCAAAGTCCTTCTCAAAGGCTCAATCAATCATACTCAAGTAGTACTCAAATCTCATCCACAAATCTTATGAAGGCAAGGCTCAAATATGAACTCAATAATGAATGGTAATACACTCTTCAAAGGATGACAACTATGATCCACAATGATCTCAACTCAAATCAATCTCATAGAAGCATAAAGAGAATTGTTAGAGACTCAATATGTTCTATACTCAAATCCAATATCTTTCTCAACTCAAGGCAATCTCATAGAAGCATAAAGAGAATTGTTAGAGACTCAATATGTTCTATCCTCAACTCTCAATCTCAACTCAAATCCAGAATATAGAATAGTTTGTTTCATGGAACTTGAACAACCACTTCACACAATCACTTGACTAGGCTCAAACAACTCTTCTCAACCAACTACCACAAGGAACAACTCTTTCTTACAAAACCCTAGTCCAAGCATGTATCAACCAACTCAAATGTTTCCAACAATGCTCAACCACAAATCTCACATAACAATGATACTCATGTTCTTCTCAAGTTCAAGTTCTTTGCATAACCAATGGGCTTCAACAACAATGCTAATAAAACATTCTTCACATAACAATGATACTCATGTTCTTTTCAAGTTCTTTGCATAACCAATGGGCTTCAACAACTATGCTTATAAAACAAGGTTTAACCACAACTCTCAAACTAGAAAACCTTGAAGCATTCAACCAACCACTTTCGAAAAGGAAACCACAATCAATCCTTTTCTCTCCAATGATATTTCAGAAATCAACCACCATAATCAATCAATAGGAGAATGTGCCCATACCTTTTATGAAGATGAAGAAACCCCTTTGGAAATCTGCCACACTCAACACACTTTGAAAAAGAACAAAACAACCTTCACTTTGAACCCCTTTACAAAAATATAAATATCTCTTTACATACACCTTATTTCTCCATCTAATCAAGTTAATCAAATAGCCCTCGAAATAATCTTTCCAATGATATATAATATGGTATACTTCTAAAAGAGGAAAACACCAAAAATTTCTCTTTTTCTAAAAGTGCATTTCAACCCTTATATCTTGCCTTCCAAGTAAATAAAAATTTAATCAAACATTATTCCCTTAGCATCACCTTATTCCTCCAACATTAGGCAATAATAAAAAATATTCAATAAAATGTTTACTTACCTCTTAGAGGGAATCGAACCCTCATCACTGCCCACTCAACACCACAACCATGATGCCAAAGACCATGTGAGCTATCTGCTCACATAGGACAAAGAGCAAAAATGCTCCCTATATTTCGCTGCCCTTGCTCATGCCAAAAATGTGCGCCAAATGCTCTTCTTCCACACTCTACGAAAATCGAACCCGGTGGGAATCGAACGCATGCCCTATCGCAACCAAAAACTCCATGCTTCCCAAGCTCACCGTTGGACCACGCTGTCACATCGAAGGATTTCGGGGCTTCCACTTTTTGTTCTCTTCGTTCGATGCTTAGACTTTTGAATCGAAAGCCTTTGCATATATATATGCAACCTTCCTTTAATTTCACATACGTCGGCACCTTTAATTATTAATTTCCTTTTGATGGCGCATGGTTTTTATGACGTCGGCGATGACTTTAATTTTAATTTTAAAATTTAAATTTAAATTTTAAATAATTAAAATTTAAACTAAATATTTAAAATTAAATATCTCCATCACCGGGGCACCTTTTTCGACGAAACGAAAAGCCAACCTAGGTTTTAAGAAAAACCCATTTCAAATCTGCCATCCATGGTTTTAAATAAAACCTTTTATTTTGCCTGCCTTGGTTTTCACAAAAACCCTGTATATATCCATGCTTTCCAAAATATCATAAATGCTTATTTATGAAATACTTTGGCCACCAAAACTCAATGTGATCCATGTGACATCAATGACAACATAAAATACCTCAAATTTCCAACACTATTTCCCAATGTTTTTGTTGGTGGATCTGTCTAGGGGTTTCACGATGTAGTTCATGCAAGTTAGTTCTTGGTTTTGCAAACATGGTTTTCTTCTTGAGGGGTTTTGCCTTATGAAGGTAGGAAAAATGCTCTAGTTTAGGTTTGTTAATATTATTATAATACCAAATATTTTATTATTATTATTATCTTTTCAATGACTACTATTGATTTTACTTTTGCTTTGATGATTCTTATAACACCAGATATTCTACTTGCATCTCTATTATTGTTTTAAAGGCTATATTGGTTACTTTTGATGGTTTGATTTCATGTCTACAAAATCCTTTTAGTGTTAGATCTCTAGAGATGATACAATACTTGTCTTCTCCTATCATTCCAGTTCTAAAATAAAATTTCCAAGCTTTGTTTGATTGTGTTGATTTTTTATTCAAGGTTTCATACAATAGTCTATAACTGCAAATATCTATTTATTTGTTAGTTATATCATCATATAACTTGCAAGTGGAAATGAAGTTTGTTTCATTCTCTACTTAATACTTTTGCAAATTCTATTTTCCAAGGTTTTTGTGGGTGGATCTATCTAGGGGTTTCACCATGTAGTTCATGCGAGTTAGTTCTTGGTTTTGCAAATATGGTTTTCCTCTTGAGGGGTTTTGCCTTATGAAGGTAGGTTAAATGCTCTAGTCTGAGACCCCCTGGAGGGACACACCTACCCTACCCCACAGGAATCAAACAAGTGACCAAGCTTGAATTTAACCAGGCCTGACCATTGCGTTTTAGAATCCATGAGTGTTTTGTTTCTGCATGTATTGAATAAAATGCAAAGTAAGTACAAATAACATAATCAAGTAAGAATGAGTATAGCAACCCAATCATATTAACGATTATCTTTAATTTGTGATAATATTTTCTTGATAAACATATGTTCTTATTATATCTTCTCCATATCTTGTATTGATGTAACAACAACTAATGCTAATGGAGATAGATTTAACCATGTCTCTTTCTTTTGTTCTGAAACTAGTTCTTTTCTTTCAATTGACTCTTCTAGTTTTTGTTTAGCTAAGGGTTCTTCCTTTTGTTTTGTAGCAACTTCTTCTACTTTTTGTCTTAGAAGAGTTAGTTGAAATAAAAGAACTGGTTTCAAAACAAACATAGTCAATATGAACAAAAAAAGACCAAGAAAGACACCACGGGTACCTGAGGCTATCATAATAAATTAGGAGTCAGTGACACACGCCTCACACACTAGTAAGTACTTGAAATTTGATAGTGTTGTTCAATAGTGGTTGACCTAGGCATATTAGAATTGATCATGGTTTTGTCATCGACTATGGTGTATTGTAGCAACTAGTGGAGGATACTAGCTATGGAGTTTCATTAACAAGGAAGATAAGGAGGTGACCCATAACATAAATGAATCTGATGGTGAGAATACTTGAAATGAGGTTGACAATGCTTTGGCTAATGAAGAAGGTACGTAGACCGCACAAGAAATTTGCTCATGATGTTGGGTTACTCGTTGTTGTCATACTATATGGCATAATGATGTTTGGATGGTGTCGGCATTATAGGTGTTGATGCCAGGTCATCACACACTTCAAACACTGAATATCATAGAAAGAGAGGTCCAAAAAGATGTGCAATAGAGTCAAGCAGCATAGATAAGGTGGAGATCATTTGCAATCTAAATGGACAACCCGTAGGAAAAAATTCTATTAAGTTTGCATCTTACTTAGGGGTGATTGTGAGGGAGATTGTCCCTATCACCCATACAGACTAGAGAGTAATCCTAGTGGAAGTTAAAAACTAGTTATGGACACTCATTACGGTAACTTTCTAGCCAATGGAGTTCATAGTATCCATTTTTGAATACTTATATAAATATTGCATCTAATAAGATACTGGTTTGATGCAACAAAAATATATCATTTTGGATACAATGAAGAAATGGGTCTTTGCGACCATGGACAAGCAATGGCGTGAACATAAGCATCGACTTGTGAAAAACCACTATGATAAGTATGATAATGATGAAGATAGAATTGCTAATCCCCACCTCATGTATCACAAAAATATTGGGAAGCCTTTGTGAATGGCAGGAGCAACGCTGACTTTAAGGCAAGTACCAACCAATCTGCTATGGTAGTTCATATCATTGTTATGTTCATGTGAATTTTGTCAACCTTGCTCTCCCTAATGAATTTATATATTGGTTTCTTCGTTGCATTGTAGGTGGTGAGGCAAAGGAACAAACAAAATAGATCTCACCAATCCATCATGCACACTTGCAGTCAAACAAGATATGCTCGATTGGAGCATGAAATGGTATTCTATCATACTCATCCATTATATGTGACAAACATAGCTATATTGTTTTGTCGTATGACTTATCCCCATGTCTCTCCAACTATATATCTTGTAGAGGAAGAGCCAACCAAATGTGAAAACTCCACTACCAAGGGCAACTGTGTGGATGGTAGCTCATACAAAGAAGGATGGGGCTCCTATTTCACCAAAAGTTGTAGAGACAATCGTAAGTGACATTCCCTTGGAAATAGCAATACGTTGAACTTCAAACCATTGTTATATCAATTATTTTTTTAACATGTTACTAGTTAACTATGCATGTGATATTGCCAAAAAAAATTGGATGATGAAATATCATCTACGAGCTCCATAAATCAATCTATTAAGGATGATGCCCTCGCCAAGGTTTTAGGACCCAAAATATCAGGTTGGGTTTGGGGTGTCGACAAAGGAGTATCGCCAACTGCTCTATTTGTTGGCGAGGGTTACATACAAAAGTTGCACCAGATGCAAGAGCATACGGTAGAGAAAGAGCAAAAGTGGGAAGAGAAGCTTGCAGAGAATGAAAAAATATGGAAGAGAAGCTTGCAGAGAAAGATAAAAATATTGAAGATATTTTGACATGACTTGCACAGATAGAGGTGTGTCAATTTTTTCATGATTTCATATTTGAAATGTTTACATGTTGCACCCCTAAAGTTGTAATGATCCCTTGCATATAATTCCATAGGCAACATCACTACATGCTACGCCTACAAGTGGACACAACATTGGTGGTGGTGATCAAGGCATAGGTAGTTGCTCAATACCTTCTAGGCCAAAGTCATCAATGGTACGACTATTATTTCAAATATAAAACGGTTGACTTAGTTTGTATTGTATGCTATGCAATGAATTTATCTAGGTTGTTGATTTTCCATGTAGGGACTAAAAATGACATCGATCACTCAAATTGAGAGAAGGGAATGCTACTTGACTCAGATCCATAATGATAACATAGTGGCCAAAGGCACGGTGATCAATACTAACCCTGAAGACCTTATACATGGTCAACATTTGGGTGAAGGTTATTGGAAAGTCAATGTGCACGTCACCCATAAAGAGGAAACAATCTTGTTTAGAAGGAATAATGAGATGGACACAATGAAGGATGTTGTGGGCTCCTTCATTGCCTGGCCTAAATCAAACATTGTTTACAAATAATGGGCAGCCAAGCTAGGAGTGAGGTGAGTAGGTATCCTGAGCATGAGGTTGGCCAATCAAGATACCCTCTCACCTCATCTCTGATGGTTGGGGTGGGTAGGGATGTTTAGACATCTGCCCATTATATGGAGGGCTCAGGTTGTCCATTCACCTATATCTATAAATAAGAATTGCACTTGAAATAAGAATTTTCCATTTATATATATATATATATATATTCATATTGTTTTATCTCTTAGTCACTTCTTGAGCTCCTTGGGTTCTTTTTGCCCTAGTACTTAAATATTCTAACCGGATGTGGTCTTTGAATTTCATTTACCTCCTTTGGTCACTCTTGGACATAATATAATTTATTTATTTCTTGCTTTTGTACATGTAAGAGGTGCAATAGATCATTGTTGTTCGTAAATAATAACTTGGTTTTCATCCAACAATCTAAGAGAAAATATTCCATATATTATTCAAAATAAATTGTGTAATGCTAAGCTTCAAGATCCAATTTGTCAATATTTTGATGGCAGCCTTGGTAGTTGTAGATTGCATGCATTTAAACCAAATTTTCCTTATTATACAAGCTCAAGTTCTTTACTTGTCCACTTTCTGCTTCTAAAAGGAATAGGTTTCCCATTTTGCATAAGAAATGCCCTTATGCTTGTACTTGAAGGATCGTATTGAACCACAAAGAAGAGGGAAAAAGAATCTACAAGTGTTAAAACTGAGTTGGATATTATTATTTTTTCATGAGTTCAATGTAACCTCCATTGCCTCTATCTAATGAATTTGATATTTTTTTAAGATCAATAAGAGGGGTTGCAAGCCATCCAAAGCCTCTTACAAACTTCCTATTGAAACTACATGGACACATGAATACCCTCAACTGGTATAATCATATTCAAGTGCAAGTTTTGTGCAGATGGTAGTTAATTGTTTGTTTCATTATGAGTAGTGTCTGGTATGCATTTGTGAAGATAGGGCTACTCTTGTATAATCATTGACAAGTGGAACTCAAATGGACACAAGAGTAAAAAATGATAATGAACGCTCCAAGAAGATCTTAATTCAAGCCATCAACAACCAAATTTGTACTACCTTCTTATATTTGATGCTTAGGTGGAGTTGTTGCAGGTATATTGAGCTCTTTTGATGACATTCATTTTAGACTTTGCTTTCTATCTACATGAATTGCAAGGGTCTATAATAAATATGTATGATTCTCTCATTGCTCAAAATATAATGTTTTCACTAACAACATGCTTGGGACATGGCATGGAGTTCTTTGTCCTATGTAGGATACCTTCAAAATATATCATTGAATATCTCACTTGGTAGGCAACAAGATGCTTAAGTTGAGCAAGGAATGAATGCTCCAAGAAGATCTTAATTCAAGCCATCAACAACTAGATTTGTACTACCTTCTTATATTTTATGCTTAGGTGGAACTGGTACTATCTCAAGTCTAAAAATTTGATTGTTGTTGCTGGTCAAATTTTATCTTTACCCCTTTTTTTCTTTTTAACATCTACCCAATGTAGCCACCCCTTCTGAGGTGTTGATTTGGATATGAAGGACCTGACTGATGATATTTTTACCTCTCATGGCTGGGAATAGCAACATAAATGGCATTTGATTGATTGTGTTTAACTGGCTTAGTTGGAGGTCAAAAAATTATTTTCTCTGAAGTTAAATAAAAATAATTAAAAACATAGATAAATTTAGAAGTGACCCTAAATTTCTAGCCAATTTTGATTTTTTTTGCTATTCTTGAAGGTTCCTCCAAATTTAGAAATGGTTTTGCTAGACTTAGGGATTACAAGGATTCAGTATTCAACCATGTTACTGAAATGCATGAAATAAGGAATTAGTTGGTTGTCATCATCTGTAAGAATGTAACATAGAGATGATCACTATAATTGGCCTAAACTTAAAGCAACTTTGTGACATTTGATGTATGGCACATAGGGGTAAGATGCCTTATTGGAGATATGTTTGTCCTAGTGAAGGAAGAGCAAGGATAGTGTTAAGCAAATGAAGATGAGCTGGAAAGGGCCTTGCTTAAGAAATGATGAAGGTTGTGGATGTGTGCATAAATGATTGTAGCTTAGAGAAAGAGGGCATGGAATAAGACAATTCAATGATGAGGAAAAATATTTACCCCAAAAATGATTCAGAAGTATATCTTTTGAGCAATGTGTTAAGAGTGGGCATGATAAAAGAACACTGATATATTAGGAAAATACCAAAGGCAACAAAAACTCAAGGTAGAAGGGAGGCAGAAACCAATGAAGTAATTTTGTTAGTGATGGGTTGTCAGTTATCGTAGTATCCCCAATTAGTTATTTATTATAGCTTACAAAGATAAAGATATTTAGATAATTGGTATATTGATTTAGGTCATGAAGCAAATGATACAAAAGCAAAGTTGGTTAATATATAAAGTGTTTTGGTGATAATAGAATATATGCAATGAAAGGTAAAATTGAAATTGAAGTAAAATTGAATAACCGTAAAGTAAGGAGGACTAGAAATGCTTAGAGGGATTGGCAAGACACATGATTTATAATGAGCCTGATTAAAGGGTCGAAACCCATAAAGATACACTATTGAACTAACAATATAAGCTGAAATGAAAACTTTCCTCTGCTCATACATCTGAGAGGTGTGTTGGCTTAGCTGTAACCAACAAATCATATTTACCTTTACAATTAGAAATGCTTTATACATGCCTGGAATGAAACAAAATCTAATTTTGTTTGAAAATTGGTTAACAATGACATTGTAACAAAGTCTAATAAGCTTGCAGCCTTGGGAATCTAAAAAGGATTTTTACATATTTGAGGTTTCGTTTTAAGGTGAGATGGCTTTAGCAATCAATTTTGGAATGGATATCATGGAATAGAAGGTATGGGCATTTAAACCTTTTTTTTCTGAATTGGTTACATGGGATGGAAACTATCCCATGGAAGCTATTTAAAAAAGAAGAAGAGCAAATCAGATTGGAAGAAATGGGAGAAGTCAGAAATTACGGTTGGAAGTAAATGGTCTTCTCCTTCTTGAGATGTTCTTGAGGAAGAAGACACACACATGAAAGTAGTGAAAAGGTAATCCAAAAAAGAAGAAAGGGTGGTAAAGCACCATAAGATGTAGGAGTGCTTTAGGAGGTAAACCATGAAGTCTGTGTGCAAAGTCGTGTAAGCTCTTTGGTTTGAAATATTATTTTAATGCTTATGTTTGTCTTATGATGTTACAATTACTCTTTTCTTTCCATGGCTAGGAAATATTGTTTCTATTCTAATCCAAAAGAATGAAACACCATAAAACTAGGAAAACCAAACTTCAAAGTTGAAACTCTTTTTTATAGATAATGGTATGCTTATATACGACTACTATTATTTCCATGGCTGGAAAATATTGCTTCTATTCTATGTTTTTCTTGCTTAAATGGAAAATGTAGTAGTTTAGTGGAATGCTCTATTCCCTAACCATCGGATAGGAGACAATTGACTTAATAGAGAAGCACTTGGTGCTAAAATCTTTATCAACAAGTTTAATTTCTTATCCTTTAGTAAGAATCCATATTACAGTGATTTATTTCTTTTATAAAAGAATAGAAAACTTTGGAACGTAGCTTGGATGAAAAATTTGGCAACCATAGTGAGCGTTGTAATCTTCCAGCCATAGATGTTATATTATGTTTCCATAATACTGGTTTGGTTCAATAAACATTAATGTTTAAATTTTAACTATTTTTTGAAGGTTAACTTAGGAAGTTTTGAACATAAATTACCATGTGGTTATTTATTCTAAAATCAAAAGAGAACTAGACACCTTTGACTATGTATGAGGGACGTCCGACAGTTTAGTTTTGGAGTTGCCTGTGACTATTTGAAAACCAAAGCTTTTATTTAAGAAAAAAAGAATAATTTGCCTGAAGGAAGTTAGTTTAGTTTATAATAAGAAGGCAATGAATATCGTTTTTCATAGTTGAATAATAATTTGTTGAAATCATTTGTATGAGTCTTAAATTGCTATACATAGTTGGACACAAATGATCATGGCATCTGTCATTATATTTCACACTTTAGAAAAGAAAAACCAATGAAGAATGGTCTTGGTTGCTATGTTTGTCGGGTAGAATTTGTTAAGGGAGAAAACATTTATATTGTTTTATTTATTTTTATAGGGTCAAAAGAATTTATAAAAAATATATATATATATATATATATATATATATATATATATATATATATATACTATATATATGTTGTTGTTTGTTCTTCCAACTAAAACTACCATTGTGATGGATATGAAATGACCATGAGAAATAAAGGATGCCTCAACAGAAACAACAAACCATTGTTGAGTGCTATGTTGTTTTAGTTGAGGCATCGTTTATATATATTTTTAGGTTGAGACCCTAAGAGGGTGGTTATAAACCACCCTCCTAGACCTAAGACGACAATTTTAAACCACCGTCTTAGGGTGACTTAAGATGCCGATTATAAACCGCCCTCTTAGGCCTAATGTATACATCCTAAGAGGGCAGTTTTTATCCACCCTCTTAGCCCTAAGAAGGTGGTTATAAAATTCCATCTTAGACCTTAAGAGGGCAAATTTTGAGGTAGTTTTTAGCCATCGTTGTATGCTGTAAAATTTTTATGATGCCCTCATAGATGATGACTAAATAACCACCTTTAAAGTTATTTTTTGGTGTAGTGAAAGTGGAAAAATTCAAAGAGATTCTAATGTTTAGTATTGCCCTATCAAAAGGTAAAAGCCACATGGCCAACCCAACTTTTCAATTCATCATGCCACTACAAATGAATGTTAGGTACCAAGATAAGTATTTAATATTGCATTATATAATATGAGCTATAAATTAATTATTGAGTAAGGAAGGCCACATGTCAAAATAGAAAAAGGTATTCATAGAATCATATTTGTAATAGTTGGGGGAATATTGTCATATGTAACCGCAAGGAATATTGTCATGCACTTTGTAACTCATGGAAGGTGAACCTCCACATGTGTGATCTTGTAACTCATGGAAGGTGAACCATCACACTCTTGTATAAAGAAAGATGTACCCCCATTGTGAAAGGAACTATGATGTATTCTTGGATAATTCTTAGCTTTTGGAGCTAGATATCTTGTGGAGTGGCTTCCTTCCAAAAGGAGCATTATATGATGTTGCTCTACCTTAAGGGTATAATCAATCTCTATTTTGTTGAGCAATTTATTGTGTAATTAATTTATTTGTGGATGCATGTTGAATATTGTTGAATTATTTATGTAATGATAAGAGAGGTTTATTACATTTGGTATCAGAGCAGTGATTTGGGCAAATTGGGTTTGTTTTTGTAGAGCTAGGGCACGTTTTTCAGAAAAACATCAAATTTTGTGGAGGCCATATTTTTTATTTCAGCAATCATTTTCAGAAGAATTTTGCTCCATTATGGAGATATTTTTTGAGTACTATAAAAATGACTACTAATTTGTTACATTTTTATATGTATTAATAAAGTTATAGCTGTTTGAAGTTGAGTTATTTTTGCTATTTTTTGGTCGCGCGATTTTTTTTCAAAATAAGAAAATTTGTATTAAAATTTTCAGCATTCATTTGCAGAATCTTTTGGCACCAACATATAGATAATTCTAAGTACTATAAAAACAATTGCTTATTTGTGTATTTTTGATAAGTTTTGAGAGAGTTACAATTGTTTGAAATTAGGTTGTTCAAGCTATTTTTTGGTTGTGTGATTTTTTTTTCGAAAAGAAAAAATTCATATCAAATTTTGTAGCAGTCATTTTTAGAATATTTTTGTATCAGCATGCTGGTTATTTTGATTACTACAAAAATGACTATTCAGTTGTGAAATTTTGATAAGTATTGAGGAAGTTACAGCTATTACAAGTTGGGTTTTTGGTGCTGTTTTTTGGGTTACCGACAAAAGGGAAAAATTCATAACTTTCAATCCGGGTAAGCAAATCAGTTGCCGTTTGTTTTATTTTGAAGAAAAATTGTAGATCTAGTTGTTTATTTGGAATTGAGCTTCAAATCGATGAGGATATATATTTATATGAAACCCTAGTTCATAAAACCCTAGTTTGCATTATATTTAACTTGGGGTGTGAACTTATGGAGTTGCAAGATTTTTTGGGGAAGGATGATATTGATGCTAGAGAATGGTGGAAAAATTTTAGGTCTCTATATTGTAATAATCATTTTTGGAAATTCTTCCTTAAGAGAAGGTTTAAAGGGGAAGCTTGGTCTTGGTTGAATAATTTTTGTAATGAAAGGAATAATGAATACACTTGGGATGAAATGGAGCATGCATTCTTGAGTAAATGGGACCCATATAAAAATATAGCTAGTTTAAAGGACACCATCAAGGGATATGAAGAAGAAATAAACATGCTTCAAAAGAACAAAAGGAAACTACACCTTGTGTGTTAGGACCAATCAGTGGTCAAAAAGAAGAATTTGAAGTTGTATTTTTAGGCAAAAGGGCATCAAAAGAAAAGGATAATAATGTGCAAGCTAAGGAAACTACACCTTGTGTGTTAGGGCCAATCAATGATCAAAAATATTTATTTGAATGTGAGAATTCTATTTTGCAAGTTCATGGTTGCATTCAAAATCAAAAAATTATTGTTTTTGTTAACCCTAGCAACAAATATAATTTTATCAATATGTCTTTGACTAAGAGGTTGCAAGTTCAAGAAAATAAAATCAAAGCCATACAACTTGAGGGAAACAATGTTTAAATTTTTGAAGATTTAAAACTCACCATAGATAAATATGTTTTACATTCAATTTTTCATGCTATTGAGATGAATGATGCAGATATTGTTCTTGGTTATCCTTGGTTGCATTCTTTGGGTGCTATTAACATTAATGTGCAAAATAAATTCATGAAGTTATGGTACTGAAAGAAGATAACATTACAGGATATTTCCCAATGTAAGGAAAAACATGGAGCTATTGCAAAGGACCAAAGTGAAGAATAAGCAAAAGAATATGAAACAAAATCTCAACATAAGATCAAGGAAGAAGTAAAAGAAAGGGATAAAACAAATGAAGAAATTAAGAAGAAAGAGTAAAAAAAATAACATCAAGTTAAGGTTGCACCATATTGCCATCCACACCACCATGAGAGGCATGGCTTAAGGCAATAATATTATGGTTCTACATGGAATCCACAAGGCACCAACTATGACAAGGTTTGGCAAAGAACACATAGTGAGTATAGTTTTCAGAGTGGTGTAGCTGCCTCACAATAAAAATGGACTCATCATCAAAGTATATCAACAAAAGAATGGAAAAAATCCAATAATTTTGGCTACTCAAATGGACACATGACATATCAACATCAAGGAAGGCCACCACCCATAAAAATTCACATAGGATGGATGGATGATCAATATTGGTACCAATATTAAGCATGGTTCAAAAGATCATATTATTTTATATCTTCTAATGTTTCGAGGAAGAAAAATTTGTAAGGAGGATGGAATGTTAGGTACCAAAATAAGTATTTAATATTGTATTGTATAATATGAGCTATAAATTAATTATTGAGTAAGGAAGGCCACATGTCAAAATAGAAATAGATATGTCATAGAATCATATTTGTAACCATTGGGGGAATATTATCATATGTAATTGCAAGGAATATTGTCATGCACTTTGTAACTCATGGAAGGTGAACCTCCACATGTGTGATTTTGTAACTCATGGAAGGTGAACCATGACACTCTTGTATAAAGAAAGATGTACCCCCATTGTGAAAGGATCTATGATGTATTCTTGGAGAAGTCTTGGCTCGTGGAGCTAAAGATCTTATGGAACAGCTTCCTTCCAAAAGGAGTATTGTATGGTGTTTCTCTACCTCAAGGGTATAATCAATCTCTATTTTGTTCAGCAATTTATTATGCAATTAATTTATTTGTGGATGCATGTTGAATATTTTAATATATTGTTGAATGATTTATGGAATGAGAAAATAGGTTTATTACAATGAATTACTTGATCCAATAAATGAGTTATTCATTAGGTCTAGCAAACTAGACTTGGTCTATTATGGTCCCTACGTTAACTCACACAAATCCCCTTTATAAAATTTTGATTGACATAATCTTACAAATAACCCATTATTTGCAAGTTATTTCCATGCCAACAACCCACCATTGGCCTTTGGCATTTGAAAAATCCTCCTATAAGTAATTTTTTTACCTAAGTCCATATAGATCCAATTTATTAAGTACATCCAAAATCCGTTTAGGTTAATTCTCAACTCCCAATATAGGATCATCATGCTTAAATCTAAATCTTGCTTAAGACACACACGCAATTATTAGACAAAAGGGGTTGCAAGTGTTCTAGGGAAAAACCCATGGGTTAACACTACCTTTGGATAGTCAAACATAACAAAATATGCAAGCTCCACTTTTCAAAACCAACAAATCTTGCTGATACTTCCATAATAGAATATTCAGCCACTTCCAAACCAATAGTGGGTTTACCATAATATTCCCTTGTAGAACCCTCCACCTTATTATCCTCCATATCCATACCCTCAATTATTGCCTCATGGATATGAAATATACCCCCTCCTCAATATCAATATGGCTAGTCACCTCCTTAACAATATAATCTAGGATCACCTCCTATGCCTTAAAACCAATTTCCTTATTAGACCTCCCAAGGGATGCTTAATATTTTTGTAGTAGTTATGAAAAAATTACCTACATTTGATAAGAATACAAGCAACAAAACACTAGATCATCTCATCGTATTATTGACACTCAAGTAAATTGATTGTATTCAAGAGGATATAATGGTATGCTTACTAATCTACTCCCTTCGTGATAAAGTTGTGTTATGGTATAGAGGATTGCTAGATAATTTATTTATAAACTTGTGCATCAATAGTGGAACCATTTATACCTATATTTGGTAGGATGGCAAATGGTTAGTTTTTTTTTCAATTTAATGCAATGCAAAGACATCCTCAAGAAGATATACATGGTTTCAATATAAGATTATTGAGGATTTTGAACTTAATTAGATAAAAACATTAAGTCAAATGAAGAACAAGCATTGTCATATAACTAAAATTTGATTTAGTTGTAATGGTTTGTAATGCTAACCATCATACACTAACAACAACATTAAAAGAAGAGGCTAAAGGAGAGGATGTTCTCATTTGAGTAGGGAAAATACCCTCTTCTCCACCCATGGTCTATGCAACCCAACTTTTTTAGAACACATCTATATCTAGTTCCACACCAAACATTTCACCTATTTCTAATCCCTAACCAAACACTTTTATTCACCCTTCTACATTTCTATACATCATTATTCATCCTTCCCAAAATACCTCATCCACTATAGCCTTCTAGCCAAAATACGTAGACCTCCCTACTCTATCCAACTTGAATAATGAGTCCAATAGCAATTTTACGATGAGAAAAAACATTAGAGGTTATTAAGATGTTAGTGAATCAAAATAATATCACAAACCAACAATGGAAACAACCACAAATTTGGCAACCTCAAAATATTATATAATATTAACTGGTTTTTATGTAGGTAATAGCCAAGGAATCTTACAACCCTCTAGTTCAAAGTAGTGGTTGCTCTCTTTTTTAATAATGAAATATTTCTTACTAAAATATGAAACCAACTATAATTATTTCATCTAGTAATATCATTCACTTTAAAAATGTTGGTATTTGGACCAATAACAATTAGAAATCTGTATATACTAGTTTATTTGTCAACTATTTACTTCAAAGATAAGTGATTGGACCAATAACAATTAGAAATCCCATAGTCTAGTTCATTCATAAAACACTTGAACATAAAGCATATTGGTGAACATGTTTCAAAGTAGCAAGCATTAAACCCATTGACAAATAGTTTGCCACACATTTTAGAAAATATTAATGAAATAGAGGAAACATTGTCTCACATGAAAAGTAAAAAATGGTCCTGGCTAACCTTGAGTCAAAATTATAACTATAAACATGCAAGAAAAATATTAAAACACTGAAGTTTTTTTTTTTAAAACTTAAAAAAATTATAAAGTCTGAACCTCCAAAATTATCATGTATTTCTCCCTAAAATAGAGATCCTAAAGGTAGTTAAAAGAATAGTTGCCTCCATGTAATGGGAGGGACTAAGATGATGACCATAAATCAAAATGCATTGGAAATCAAAATTGGTGGTTGAGAATTTCTCAAGTGATGATTCGATGGACATAAATCCACTACGATAGCCATGCATCTTTTCATCGTTGAATGTCAAGTCTACAAACCACTTTTAGAAATATTTCAAAGAAAATATCTTTGTAGATTTAATCACTTCAGTCATCTTGTCTAAAGAACTAAAGATGTTCACTTTGTATTGTTCTTCTTCCCCATTGTTATCGTATGGTTTTTCAATTTCAACTTTTGCTACTTATTTGTTCATTTCTCTAGCAACCTTATCAATGATGGACTCAACTTATATCAACAATCCAAGAGTATGGTTAATTATTTCCTATGCAAAAGTGATCTAGGTAAAGCATCTATGAATCTCAACAACAAATATGCATGAACTAGTTCTAGTATCCATCCTTTGTTGCTTGATTTTTATGAGGTCAATTTGAGTGCAAAAATATTTTCTTGTAGTCCATTAGACTTTTCTCATTCTTGGAAAATCTTCCTCTTGGTATCCTTACAAAAGTACAATTTTAGAAAAAACTTAACATTTAAGTCAATTTTTGCTTTTATGGCTTTAGTGACTACACTTATGATGATATCCTTATTATGTCTGGTAGTGTCTATAATAAAGACTTGTTATTTTTAAAGTATTGGCTTGAGAAGTAAGGGATTCTATTATGGAGAGATATTGTGTTTCCTTATCTGCTATGATATTTTATAAATGTGAAACTCTCTTCTCAAGTATTTCAACACAAGATATTTTAAAAGTTTTTTCAAATTCTAAAGCTTGAATGTCTCAAAATTGGTCAGTGATCCTCTTCTATAAGTCTTTGAATTTATTCCATTCTATTTTAGATGCTTCGATATGCATTTGAATTATGTCCTCTTCCCAAATGTTACTTGTTGAGGTTATGGTAATTAGTATACTCTCTCAATTACAACCTCATCCTCAAACCTCTTCCTTTTCATGGAACACTTCCCCTACAATGATTTAGATTTTTTTCCTAAAAATAATTTATTAAAATATCTTTAGTTTTGGGGTTTAGAAATTTCTTTTAATTTGAGGCTTTTATTTTGTAGTTGTATCCTAGGAAGCTGATAGCTACTATTTGAGGCTATCTATCTCTACTTGTAATTGCTCTATTTTTAGTTGTAGTTGGTCCACCTTTGTCAATTTAGCTTTTAACCCTGTCACTTCTTTTGCTACAACTTCCACTGCTTGCACTTGTGAGACTACATTAGATTTCATTATATCAATAGGACCTGTTGTAGTCGTTATTATTGCTTTGACCATATCTATTCAAGCTTCTTTCAGGCTTGGTGATAGAGGGATTGTGATTGTAGTGGAAGACACATCATATGTACTTTGTTCCCCCACTTTCTTAGCCTTATGTTGTTCTTTATCAGGGTCCCTTATTTCCCCCATGTCCTCCATTTGCTTTTCCTCTTTGGGAGTGAAATATATTATTTTTTTTATTTTTGACAAAGTGAACTTTTCCACATCTGAAGTCATAGTGTCATGTCTGGCCCTTTTTTTCTACTGAATTGTATGGACTCTTAGCTAAGATTTGATACTCCCTAAGTATGTTTGATAGTCCCCCTACTTATTGAATCTTCTTAAGTGATTTGGTTGAAATTGGGTGTTCCTTTTTGTTTATGGCCAAAGAAAGAGAGATCATATAAGGTTGGTTGACTGCAACTTTAGTCTTGCTCTATGGAGACATTAGTGCTTGGATCAACATCAAGGCTACGCTTTGTGCTTGTTTAGAAGGATAAGCTATTATTTATTTTATTTTTGATGTCCCCACAAAGGGTTCATAAGAGGCTTGAGAAGTTGAGGGCTGATCCATCAATGCAGAGGCAACATCTGAGAGCTTTTCTTATTGCCCTCCAGTCGTGTTTGCAAACTTCATAGTCACCTCAAACTGTTTTGAATCCTGATCGTTGACTTGGAGGATGGGATCTTGAAATTCCTTAGGAGGTGCAACAGGTACTAATGGAATGAATGTTTTTATTGAAAATATTCTATGCACTTTTAGGTCAATAGGGTAGCTGCCCACCACTTTTATCTTTTTGTGAGGCCTGTCTTCCATTTTCTATACCAATTCCAGGGATATGTCTTGCTTGAGAGTTATTTGCATAGCATATTCAAAGTCATATTCCCTATGTTTAACTTATAGGCTTGGTATTTTTTCTGCAATAGTTTACCTATGGGAGCCAAAAGGATCGTAAGGTATCCATGTGATATCTGAAAAATAATATGAATCCATATTCTAGATGGCTCTAAGTAGGTTGAAGTGGCCCTTATACACATAACATCCCATTTTATAGGGGATTTACAACTAGGGGAATCTTCCTCTTTTCCTTACGGCCTTAACTTTTACTTTTGTGATCTACTTGGTGATTTCTAAGGTGGCTATGGATGTGGGGCAATGCTTAGGTAGTGCCTTTGGGGGAAGCTTAGACCCATACAACCTAATATAAGTAAATTCCTCTGCAATAAAGAAGACACTCACATTTGCTTTATGTAAGAATGACATTATTCTAGCCCCAACCCTATCAAATTATTCTCCACACAACTTAGCATGAATAATTAGGAGAATTTTATCAAAGAAATATGTGTAATTGGACCAAACCTCTTGGATACAAAGAAGCTTATCCTGAACATCAATAGCATCAATCCCTCATAAATGACTTATCAAAGGTTGTTCCATCTAGCCTAACACTAGGTGAATTAAGAACGAATAATACGAAAAAGAGGGCAACTGCTCTTTTTCTCCCATAATGGATTCTTGCAATGTTGTTAATTCCTAGCTCATATTATCACTAATTACATATTTCTATTTATACATAGGAATTTGTCTTTTCTTATTGCATTGGACAACCAAAAATATGACCTCCTTGGTAATATGATCTAAGTATTATATCCATAAAATAAGATTAATCATATTTGCGTAGTATTGGGCCCAAGGACAGAGTGTAGACTTATGTACATGAAATTGTGATGGCATTGACCTGTCATGTTTCAAAAGCCTACTGTGGAATGAAGTCCCAAGCATATAATTTGATTGAATAGAATGTACCTGATTGTCCAGCAACAAGTTGGTGGTGTTCAGTCATAAAACCTTACTAATTTTGTTTGTTATAATTTTGAACACTATCTGGTTGGCATGGTCTCTAATTGTACTATTCTTAGGGTCATGGGCCACCACCATACATTCCAGGAGATCTAAAGAGTGGTAGAATTTAGGGTAGGCTAATTTTCCTATATTGATGGTCCATTTATCACAGATGGTACTTTATTTGTGTTGGTCTCTCTATTCTCTTTTAAAGAGTCCCCTCAATAATGTTGGGCGATGCTGGTTATCTTCCTCTGTCAAGTCAAACTGTAGATAGTGATGTCCTCTGGCTCTGCCTGTTGACTAGGAGTAATCTCTTGGTTTGATAGGGACTGAGCTATGAACGGCTTCAGGTCCTTGGTTCTTCCAATCCTTTTCTCAACAGGTGAAGCATCTATGATTTTTCTTATGTATTCTTTGATGTTCATCACCTCAATCAAAGAAATGCTCATGGATGCCATTCACTCCGTGAATTATCCAAGACTAGTTTGTGGGCACTAGAGCTTTGAACCTTCTTTGCTCGCTACTGGCTTGTGTGCATTCAAAAGATCAGGTCTTTTGGATTTATATTAAATATCATTTGAGATTTTCCTCATGATTATAACACATAATATATACATCTTCCAATTGGATTTTATCATATTATGAAGCCAACTATGTGTAATGCCCCAAGTTCCCAATGGTGAAATATATGATAGAAAAAGGAATGGGTGGAAAACACATGGATCTAGGTTAGTGAAGTTATTTAATATAGTCATTGAGGCCTCACATCATCTAATAAGTTACCTATTTAAGTATAAATTAATAAGGTATACACTTTGCCAATGAATGAGGCTTTCTTTTGAAGCCTAAGAGTCTAATGTATGCCTAATGGACTTGAATAAATAAGCTGGCATTTGGCTGTAAAGCCTTATTGGATTCCTTAGTGAAATGGGGGTAGCAAGAATTATTTAGTAAAGAATAAATGCAAGGAAAAAAAACAAAATGAATGTAATTAAAAAAAATCTTCTTGTTTTTCTTCATTTATTTATAAAAAAATATATGTATAGACAGTATCTCCAAACATTAATTTTTTTTTTTTATTATTTTGAGTGGTGAAGCCATGTAGAAAATATCAATAAAAAAGGTATTCATGAGAAACCTAGGCCTCTATAGCAATTTTTTATTTCTTAAATATTTAATATTATTAATCATACTATCCAAAAGGAAAGAAGCCCAATCAAATTTAAATCCTTCAAGGATAACATACATTACTATCAACACATAATGTATGGAAAAATGGGATATCTCCAACTCACCTATGAGCTTACAAAGTTGGGTCATAGCATATCTCATTTTAAGTCTAAGAATCAAAATGGAATACATTTTGATCTTCATAAGAAGAGTCTTGTTCTTTTTCACTCTCCAACTTCTCAAAATATTCCCAATGCTCTTATATCTTTTTGCGAATGACTAGCTATACTAGTTGTCATAGACAACTAAGTTATCAGGAGAGAACCTTTAAATGGTTCTCTCCTAATAAATAATTAAGATGGATAAGTAACACATCATTATATTGTCCAAATGAATGCCTCAAATTTGTCATAACTTATATACATTTATGAGGCAAGGGCAAGAATAAATAAGGGTCTAGTCACTTAGGAGTTTTAACTCCTTCTATCTCCACAAGCATAGGAGACAGATGAATCAATGATAAGATAATTTGAACACTCACCCAATTCAAAATAAAACACCAAGCCAATATATAAAGCCTTTAGGACAAGAAAAATAAAATGCATGGTCATGTTAACTTGAATTTACATAGTTTCAAGCAGCTTAAATTTATTATAAGACAAGTTAGCCATGATTAGAAATCATGCAAAATCTCCACATTAAATATTGTTGTGACATGGCTATTAAATACAAAGTGAATAATTAACAAAAGTAATTAATATGGATAAGTAACACATCATTATATTGTCCAAATGAATGCCTCAAATTTTTCATAACTTATATACATTTATGAGGCAAGGGCAAGAATAAATAAGGGTCTAGTCACTTAGGAGTTTTAACTCCTATCTCCACAAGCATAGGAGACAGATGAATCAATGATAAGATAATTTGAACACTCACCCAATTCAAAATAAAAACACCAAGCCAATATATAAAGCCTTTAGGACAAGAAAAATAAAATGCATGGTCATGTTAACTTGAATTTACATAGTTTCAAGCAGCTTAAATTTATTATAAGACAAGTTAGCCATGATTAGAAATCATGCATAATCTCCACATTAAATATTGTTGTGACATGGCTATTAAATACAAAGTGAATAATTAACAAAAGTAATTAAGATGGATAAGTAACACATCATTATATTGTCCAAATGAATGCCTCAAATTTGTCATAACTTATATACATTTATGAGGCAAGGGCAAGAATAAATAAGGGTCTAGTCACGTAGGAGTTTTAACTCCTTCTATCTCCACAAGCATAGGAGACAGATGAATCAATGATAAGATAATTTGAACACTCACCCAATTCAAAATAAAAACACCAAGCCAATATATAAAGCCTTTAGGACAAGAAAAATAAAATGCATGGTCATGTTAACTTGAATTTACATAGTTTCAAGCAGCTTAAATTTATTATAAGACAAGTTAGCCATGATTAGAAATCATGCATAATCTCCACATTAAATATTGTTGTGACATGGCTATTAAATACAAAGTGAATAATTAACAAAAGTAATTAAGATGGATAAGTAACACATCATTATATTGTCCAAATGAATGCCTCAAATTTGTCATAACTTATATACATTTATGAGGCAAGGGCAAGAATAAATAAGGGTCTAGTCACTTAGGAGTTTTAACTCCTTCTATCTCCACAAGCATAGGAGACAGATGAATCAATGATAATTTCTTTCATATTTGCAAGACGAAAAGATAGATGACTCAAGGCTTAAGGCAGACACGAGGGATAGTTCTTAATATTTTTTGCCTTTGTGCATACAAAGCCAAATTATTTATACAAGTTTTAAAATGACCTTGAAGGGTTTTGTTACTAAAAGATAAAAATAATCAAACATAAAAGCAAATGTTATAAAAGAGTTCATAAAAGAAAAAATCAAAGGGTAAGGTGGAACCCATTATAAAAAAATACAAAGGGTTAAATGCAGTAACATATACCTTACAAAATATTAGGTACCTTGATAAGGTGCTAACCAAGGATCTAGTTAGACTCACAATCACATGGTAAATGAAAATATAGAATCAAATCCAACATAGTGTCTTCTTTGTAATGATAGGCATGATTCCATAGAGTGTATTGAAAGTATTATTAGTCTATTTAGTATAATCTTTTATGTCAGGATCAACAAGCTACTATCATAGGTCAAATGGTATCCATAGAAAATCTAACAATGTACCAACAACCTTAGGATCTACAAATAACACCTACCCATATTTGATAATTGAGCATAGAGGAAGGTAACAAGGAGACTGACAGTGGGAACAAGGGTTTGTAGGGCCTAGGATAGGACCATGGGGTGGGTATTTTGATTAGGCTAGGTGGAAAATAGGCCCTAGAGGTTTTATAGAAGTATTTTGACCTAGGATCACAGTCATGGTTGAATGTTATGAAAGGAAAAATTAAGGGTGTGGATTTTCATCTTGATATTTTCCCTGAATAAGGAAAAATCTACATCACATCTAAACTCACAGCCTTGACAATGGATCATGATGCCTAGAATCTAGTTGGGAAGGTTATAGGTGCTTGCCCCAATTTGGATGCCATTCAAAAATGGGTGTTCTTAAAGTGGCACCCGCAAGGGCATATGGAGATAGTTGCGTTCCCTTGAGGTTTTTTCATGATAAAACTTAACTACGAAGAATATGCTAATTGTATCTTTAAGGGGTCTATGGTTTTTGGGAAAAGAGACCTCTTTTTATAGAAATGGGGACCAAATTTTAATCCAAATACTTAGAGCATCCATAAGGCTCTAATATGGGTAAGACTTCCAGGCTTACCTTTTTAGTTTTGGCATGAGGAGGTTCTTCTAGGTATTGTAAAAGATATAGAGGACTTAGTTACCATTAATCCAACAGTGAGAGCCAAGTAAAGGATTATTCATGCAAGGATGTGTGTGAATATTGATTTGAAGTCAAATATTCATAGTTCTATTGAACTTATCTCAGATTTAGGGAATTAGAAATAGGAGATTGAATACAAGAATCAAGCTCTCTTTTGTAATATGTGCAAAAACTAGGCACTCAAAAAGGTACTGCACTAACAAAAATAATGATAGTAATCTATGTTGAGTGTGAAAACAAAATGAGTCCTTCAACCCCAAAAATAATTATATGGAGAAGCCTAAATTTTTGAAGGAGAAGATTTTGATCCACACTGAAACCCAAGAAATCCACTTGAAGTTTCAAAATCTCAGACAATAGAGGAGGAAGAAATATTGGAAAATATTGCTCAGGTAAGTCTTTCTACTTCAAACCCTTTAATATTCAAAATGATATTCCTTAAGAAAATTCCTTTGTGTGTCTAGAGGATGAGTTAGATGATCCTATTGATGTATGTGTCAAAATCCATAAAGAGGTGACTAAATCAAATAAAGACCTAGTTGCTTCAGAGATCCATTATGATTTAAATCCAAAAAATGACCTCAAAATTATCTTTGGATGGAGATAAGAAGATAACCTTATTTCATGTTGGAAATAAGGACAGAGCATATGCTACACCTAGTAGAGTTACTAGGAATAAGAAAAAGGGATCGATAGATATAGGGTATGAATCTAAACATAGGAGACATAATCAAGAGGTTAGATTGAGAGTAGTTGTAGAGACTACTAATGAAACCTAATCAACTCTAAATTTGGGTGGGGGGAAGAAACAAAAATATAAACCCAAAAAATGAAGGTTGTCTCTTGGAATGTGCAAGGTCTCAACACCCCCTCTAAGCACAAAGTAATATAATTATTGAGGAAACAAGTCAGGCCATAGGTCATCCTATTACAAGAAACAAAGCATGATGAACCCCAGTCCAAAAGCATTAAGCAAAGAATATGGAGAGGTGTTGATTATACAACATGCCCTATAGTAGAGGCCTCTAAAGGTCTTCTGTATATTTAGGATCAAAACAAGATTGAAGAGAAATTGATCGTATCAAATGAAATATTTATAGCTATCCATTTTTATGTAAATGAGGTGAATCAACAATTGATAGTCACTAATTTTATGATCCTAATATAGTGATGGGTAGGAAACACCTTTGGAGGGATTTAATCCAACTTAGAAATGCCTTTTCTATCTTATCTTGGGTACTAGGAGGTGACTTCAATTCCTCCCTATACCCATCACACAAGAAGGGTGGCATTTCTTCTATTTCATAAAGAACGATGGGCTTTGCCCAGTTTGTAAATGATAATGAACTTATGGATTTCAAACTGATAAGGGCCAAGTATACCTAGAGTAGTAGAAAATTGGAGGATCAATTAATTTAAATATTGTTGGACCAATTTTTGCTATTTAAGGAGAGTCTTCTAATTTTTGGGGACACAACCCTTACCACCCACCCAAAAATAGGATTTGATCATAACCCCTTGGTGTGGGAGATGAAGGAATAGAGGATAATCTTCAAAATCCCCTTTCATTTTGAGAAAATATGGTTGCTTCATGAGGGATTAGAAAGCAAAATCTTTGAATGGTGGAAACAAGTTTTTACAGGTAGCAAATTAACCCAAGTTGCTAAAAAACTAAGATACATTAAAAAGAACCTTAAAAATTAGAATAGCGATATTTTCAGTCACCTCCTTAAGAAGAAATTAGACCTGAAGTAGCAATTATCAGACATTGAAATAGCCTTGAAATCTATGAACCTAACCAATGAAATTTAGGACAAAGAAAATAATATGTTGGTTGAGTACCATAACACCCTAGCCTATGAAGAGATATTTTGGCACCAAAAATCTAGAGTAACTTGGTTAAAGGAAGGTGATCGAAAAACCAAAATTTCATGTTTATACTTTAAGGATATAAGTTAAAATTAGATTAAAGAAGTTGTCAAGATGGATGGTTTGGTGATTGAAGATCCCATTCAAATTAGAGAGGAGACAATCAATTTATTTCTCAGTATAATAAGATCGAAGGCTCCTAATGATAATGATTCAAATATTGCCATGATACAAGACATTCCAAGCTTGGTAATAAATTAGATTAATGACTACCTTCTCAATCCCTTAAAAAAGAAGGAAATTAGGAAAGCATTTTTTGGCATGCATGGGTATAAAGCTCTGGGCCCAAATGGTTTCCCAACTATATTATTTTAAATATTTTGGTATATAGTTGGAGGGGAAGTTACTCAAGCTATTATGGATTTTTAAAGAATGAAACATATATCTCGAGATGTTAATTCAACCTTCTTGTCTCTAATACCAAAGATGGCAGGTGTGAGATATTTTTTAGATTTTTGAACTATAAGCCTTTGCAATACCTTATACAGGATTATGTCCAAGGTTTTAGCCAATAGAATTAAAATTATTCTTCCCTTTATAATTGATTTCCAAAAATGGGGCTTTGTAAAGGGCCACTAGATCCTAGATGGAATTATTACTATCCATGAGGTAATTCATTCCATTGATAGGAGTGGAGATGCAAGGATGTTAAAACTTGACATGAACAAGGCTTATGATAGGTTATCTTGGGATTTTTTAATTCAAACTATGATCAAATTTGGTTTCCATTGAGAGTGGATTAATCTTAAAAAGGCTTGTATATTTTTAGACATGTTCTCAGTCTTAGTAAATGGTTCTGCAGTTGGGTATTTTTTAAACAAGAAAGGATTTCATAAGGGAGACCTCTTATCTCCCTACCTCTTCATTATCCTTGTTAAATCCCTGGGAAGAAATATTTTAGCTGCTATAGTAATTAGGAATATTGATGGTATTAAACCTGCTTCTATTTTATTTCCTATCTCCTACTAGTAATTTGTGGATGACATAATCATAACCACAAAATCCTCCATTCCACAAGAGAGGGAACTGAAGTTGATCTTGGAAAGATATGAACAAGCAACTAGCTAAAAGGTTATTTTTGATAAAAGTAGATTTATTTTCTGAACAACTTTGGTCCCATATAAGTAAGAATAGCAAGACTATTTAGTTGTAGTATTGGGGACCTTTCGACTACCTATCTTGGAATGCCCTTTTTAAAGAAAGGAAGATTGAAGTTCTATGGAATCTAGTGGCTGATAAATTAACAAGAAATCCTTCAGGATGGAGAGGCTCTTTGCTTAGCCAGGTTGGCAAAGCCCAACTAGTAAAGTCCTCATTGTAAAATATTCTAATCTATTTTATGTCTTTATTCAAAATGTCAACTAAGATCTATGATAAAATAGAGTAGATTTAGAGAAATTTTATATGGTTTGGGGAAGAGAATAAAAAAAGAATGGTGTTAGTCGCATGGGATAAGGTTTGTACAAGAAAAGAAGTGGAAGGTCTGGATTTAGGAATCTAGGGAGAATGAATAAAGTCATGATGGGAAAATTAGGATGAAACTTGTAACTAATGAAAAAATCAACTGGGTCCATATACTAAAGGCCAAATAACTTAGGTATGCCTCCAAATTTATTGGGAAAGAGGACCATTCGAGAGGGTCAAAATTCTGGAATAACCTTAAGCTTATCAGATCATTGGTTAGACAAGGTAAATTTTGATAGATTGGTAATGGCTCCCAACTCCACTTTTGGACTAATAAATGGCTTAAAACACTCAGTTGTGTGAGGATCCAAAGTTTGTTGGGTTAGAACAAGTTGCGTCTACTCAATATGGAAATACAATGTAATACTACATAATTTTTAATGAGTTTAGAAAATATTGGAGATACATATAGGAGGATGGGCTAGAATTAAGAAACTAGTAGAGATTGAGGAAGCTTAACAGACTTCTATAAGTCTACTTTCTTAATAACACAAGATATTATGATTCCATCATTTAGAAGAACTAGAAAGAAGGTGTGTATTCAGTTAAATCATGCTACTACTTATTGGAAGGGGAGGGCCTAGGATGGATGCCATCCTCAAGAGTATGGATTAAGGATTTAATTCCTAAGATTATATACTTTTACTAGCTATCAATCTAAAACAAGATCTTAACTATGGAAGATCTTCACTATTGATATCCTAAACAAAGTCCTTAGCAAATTTTATGTTGCATGGATTCTCCCCAAGTCACTCCTAGACCTTTGTATCCAATGGGAATCCCCCTTTAGTAGTAAGAGACTAAAAATATTGTGGAAGTTAAGCCTTCCCCATGCTCTATGGGGAATCTAGAAAGAACGTAACCATCGGATCTTCAAGGATAGAAAAAGAGACTATCCCTTAGTTGAGATTAGATCTACCAATGCTATGGTGGAAAATTTCAAATTGATTAAGTTTAAAGATGCCTAGAAGTTTGATCAAGAGAAAAATATAGTGTGTGGATAGGGGATTTTAGAGCTTGTAGTCTAGTGCCACCCTCAAATCCTCCAAGGGCTCAATCAAGATGGAAGCCACCTCCCACTGGATGGTTAAAGTTAAACTTTTATTAAGGAGCAAAAGGGAATCCTAGTCAAGTTGGGGTAGGTAGGATCTTTCATGAACATAAAGGCATGGAAATCATGACATATGCTAAACCCCTATGGGAGCAAACAAGCCATTTTGCAAAAACTAGGCAAGATTTTTTGGGACTATTTATCATTGAGAGGCTTAATGTCAAAAATATGATTGTTGAAGGGGATTCACAAAATATTATCAATATTCTAAAAGGTAATCAACCTCCAAGATGGAATATTACATATATGATATTAGAGGCTAAATGTAAAACCATCCCCTTGGAGAATGTTCAATTCAACCATGTATATAGGGAAGCAAATGGGATAGTTGATTGTTTAGAAAACCTAGGAGTGTTCTTGGACAAATGTCATAGGTGGAAAATGAATTTTCCTGGTTAGGTCTAGGATCTAGTGAAGGCAAAATCTAGTATCTATAAATGTCACAATGAGAATAGAGGTTGGTTGGTGGGGCTCATCAAGTTTTTGTTGACGAAGCTATATAGTATACCTAGAGGGAAGATGTTGAGATTGTCAATCTCTTTTATGGATGATTGTTGTGTTTGTTTTCCTTCTATCTATTGGAGTTTTGTGTCATGTAATGGTTGTTCTTGTTGTTAGTTCCTTCTATTTGTGAGCTCTTTCTATCTTTCTAGTAGGTTCAGATCTTGTTTGTCTTGCTTTTGTTTTAGTTGTGGAGCTTAATGGAATTTTTTTGAAAAGGTTGTAAAAGGTTTGGGGAACCTTTTAAAACCCTTTCCTTCCAACATAATAAAAATTAATAAGTAGCACCTACCTTGCTCAATCCTATTGTGAACCTCTCTTCTCAATACCATAAATCATTCAAAATATCAAACATGCTTCATAAATAAATTGCACAATAAATTGCTCATAATAAAATAGAGATTGATTATACCCTTGAGGTAAGGCAACACTGTACAATGCTTCTTTTGGAAGGAAGCCACTCCACAAGATCTCTAGCTTCACAAGCCAAGACTTCTCCAAGAATATATCATATATACCTTTTACAATGGGGGCACATCTCTCTTTATACAAGAGTGTGATGGTTCACCTTCCATGAGTTACAAGATCACCCATGTGGTGGTTCACCTTCCATGAGTTACAAAGTGCATAATAATAAGTTAATATTCCTTGTGGTTATATATGACAATACTCCCTCAATGGTTACATATATGATTCTATGACATATATATTTCTAATTTAACATGTGGTATTTCTTAATAATTAATTTATGGCTCATACCAAACTATAAAATTAAATTATTAACTAAGTACCCATCTTGGTACTTAACATTCCATCCCCCTTATAAAATGTGTTGTCCTCAAAACATTATAAGAGGCTAAATAATATGATCTTCGGATCCATGTTGAGTCTTGGTACCAATCTTGATCATCCATCCATCTTAGGGAAACTTCAATGGGTGGTGGTCTTTGTTGATGTTGATATGCCATTTGTCCATTTGAGTAACCAAAATTTCTTGATTTGCTCATGGAGCAAAAAATTGATATACTTTGATGATGAGTCCATTTTTTTTGTGATGTGACTACACCACTATAAAAATGAAACTCACCATACTTTCTTTGCCAAACCTTGCCATAGTTGGTGGCTTTTCTGATTCCATGTAAAACCATAATATTGTTGCCTTAAACCATACCTCCAAAATTATTACCTTTCATGGTGGTGTGGGTGGTGATATGCTACAACCTTAAGTTGATATTCTAATTGTTTTTACTCTTCCTTCTTGCTTTCTTTATTTGTTTTATCTCTTTCTTTTATTTCTTCCTTGATATCCTATTGAGATTCTATTTTAAATTCTTTTGCTTCTTCAACAATAACTTCTTGTTTTCTTACATTGAGAAATATCTTGTAAGGTTATCTTCTTCTTTCTATACCATAACTTTATGAACTACTTTTGCACATTAATGTTTATAGTACCCAAAGAATGCAACCAAGGGTAACCAAGAACAATATCTACATCATTAATCTCAATAGCATGAAAATTTGAATGTAAAACATATTTATCCATGGTGATTTTCAAATCTTCAAAAATTTGAACATTGTGACCCTCAAGTTGTATGTCTTTGATTTTCTTTACTTGAACTTGCAACTTCTTAGTCAAGGACATATTGATAAAATTATTTTTGCTGCTAAGGTTAATGGAAACAATACTTTTTTGATTTTAATGCAACCATGAATTTACAAAATAGAATTGTTGGGTGCCAAACACTGGTTAATTTTCTCCTATAATTGTCACAACACTCGCATTTAAATTGTCAACCTAGGAGTTCGTAGACTTTAGAAGTGCCACGATTGAAACTACTAACATTACCACCTTTGAGATGAATCCACTAACTACCATTGGGGGGTGTTCATGAAATATCAATTGAATTGTCCACGCCAAGAAAACTTAAATATAAATGAAATGCATAAACGTAAACACACCACACTGAAAGCAGTAATACGTCTACCATAAAAAGAATGCAATTATAAAATGACTAGATTTAATCTAGGAACTTCAAAACATACTACCACACGTAATTAAATATATGAAAAGACTAACTAAGAATAGGGGAAGAATACTGGCTTGGAGTGGGCCCGAGCTCCAACATATTCCACCCAACAAATCATGAAGACAACGCGCAGGTAAGAAATGCTCAAGCTTTATTAATAATGTAGAAATATTACATGCGATAGTATTGAAAAGAAAATGCCTCCCCTGCTACAGAGAAGTCCGTGTGTTTATATACTACACACAAAACTTCCTATTGTAGTTATGTTACAATAGGCATCCCGGTTACAGTATAAACTAGGATAGTTCAGTTACTGTAGCCAATGCACTACGATCAACTTCCTCGTCGTTTACTTGCAATCGGGAGATTTCTATTTTGTATGGTTTAGATTTGCAATTGGTTTACGTGTTCACCTTCTCTGGCTAGGACAACTCATGCATCAATGGTTTCCCATAGATGACATGGAATGGTGGTCAATGGGGTCTCCTTCCAGTCTTTGGTCAACATGCATAATCTGGGTATTCGTTTGAGTAGGGCGCCTAACTCAGTAAGGTGCCTTCTTGAGTAAGGCGCCTACTTCAATAAGGCACCTACTTGAGTAAGGCGCCTACTTCAGTAAGGTGCCTACTTGAGTAAGGCACCTACTTGAGTAAGGTGCCTACTTGAGTAAGGTGCCTACTTCAGTAAGGCGCTTACCTTCGTATGCCTTCGTCTGATTGAACGAAACCATGCCAGGTCCATGTAGGACCTCGACTGAGTAAAAGACGACAAAATCTAGGAAATAACTACACAAAACACACTTCACACTTGGATTAGATAATACACATAATTTCATTAAATACATACATAATATTTCATAAAAATATACAACTCCTTATATAGTGCCACGCAAAAACCGTTAGTACATATACAAAAATATGAGCATATCAAGTGCTCATCATCCCCCCATGCCTAACATGTGCCACGCCCTTGTGGCACCTAAAATCGGTAATTACCTCCTCTCTGTAGGCCACTACTTTTCATTTCCTTTTCTTGTTGGTGGCCTTGGCTTGCTCTCCTCCTTGAGGCTTCCATTTTTGCTGAGGGGCCCTGGCTTGTTGTAGGGCATTCCTGGGCTGTGCTGCCCTCTAGCTACGTCGATGTCTGGCTGTGCTAGGTTGACCTTCATTCTGCATTGGCCTCTTATTGCATTGGCTCTATCTCCTACTTGGCCCAACACCTGTACTGGGCCCAGCTACCATAGTCATCACCCCCTTTTGGAAGGCTTCTTTTGCTTCCTGCCATAGGTCAGCGTGTTGAGGGTGCAACTCTTCAAAGGGAATGTCAGAGTCATCCCTCTTTCGCCTAACCATGTTGGATTTGTATAGCTAAAGTTCCTTAGGGGTGAGGCCAACATTTTTTGTCGTGATTGTTGTTGCCTCTGCCTCTGGTCCATATACTCCCCATATTGCCAGCCACTTCTTCATTTTAGAGGGCCGACCCGACGATGAACCATAGATGTCCCAAAATTGATCATCATAAATGGGGTTCACACAAATGCCTGGCCCTCTTACTTCCTTTTTGGCAGCTTTCCTAGCTACCTTTGCCTCCTCGAACTCCTTATGGAGTTGTTCGAATTTTACCTTCCGCTCAGCGAAGGCCTGCACACCTTCTTCCCATTCTTCATTCGAATGAGGGTTTGGTTCGACAAATGTCACCCTGGCCTTCCTTTTGGCCCTCTTATGAGTCATTTGGGGTGCCTTTCCTTTTCTCCTCTCTGCTACTATGATGGCATGAGTGGGGATATCTTCCTTTCCTACAGAGGTTGCCCCCTATTAGAGGGTCCAGAGCTCCGTCCTTCTGGTATTAGGCCCTATGTGGTTGTTTCTATGACCCCCTATTCATTCGGTGCCTGCTCTTCTGGTGTTCTAGGTGGTAGCTCCTCAATTTTGGGTGCCTGGTACCCTGAAGAATCCTCCTTGGCCTTGGGTTTAGGGTTTTTCCCTTGGCTCTACCTTGAAGGCTCATCGTCATCAATATTGATAACATGGGTCTCTATTTGAAAAATAGAATTCCCCTGTTCCTTTGGAATTCCTCTATCAGAGGCACATGATTCCTCTCCTACCTCTAATTCCTCATTTTGGGCATCAGACCTAATTGCCCCTGATGAGACTATTCTCTCTAGAGAGGTTGAAGAATTCATGGGCACCTCAATTGCCCAATCTGTTTGGGTAGAGGCATCCCACCTTTTGATCACTTGAGCCTGCATTTGCTAGTTTTTTGTTCTTGAGTTGTTGGATCAATTGCTAGAATTGGGTGATGGTGGCCTCTTGCCTCTATATTCTTCTCATAGTCATATCCTTGTATTCATCGAACAACACCTACATCATGGATTTCTCGCCCTATTCAGCACGGTCCTCTTCCATTGGAACCTCGGGCTATTGTTGCATGCCTATTGAGGATTGTAGTTCTTGTAGGCTTTGAGCGGCCAAATTCTATAGGGTTTGGGCTATGAAGCTGAGCTTTGCATCTTCCTCCTCTTCCTCACTCATGAGGATTAGGCACCATAATCATCTTCGACCTTGTATGCACTTTGTTCGCCATGCTGAGGGTTTGGGGTTGGAAGGTTTCGGACTTTCCTCCATATAATTGGGGCAGAGAGATTTGCCCTTTCTCCATATAATTGGGTAGAGAGCTCTACCCTTCCTCCATGTAATTGGGCAGAGAGCTCTACCCTTCCTCCATAACATTTGGTGAGAATCAGGGGTGCTCCTCTTTGGACATTCCCCCTGATTTGACATCATCCTCTACCTCTGTTGCTACCTTCTCCGATGCATCAGATGGCTTAGCCCTAATTTCCTCGGCCATTTCTCATAATTCGGCCTCCTACTCTAGTTCGACCACTATCTTCTCTCACACCCTAGAGTGTTTGGCCCCTACCACCGATGAGCTTCCCCTGTGCTCCTCTGCATGGTGGATCAGGGCTATAATTAGCCCATGGTGGGCTAGGGTAGAGGATGCCCCTCTCTGGTATCATGATGCCTCATCCTGCAGGGCATTCTCTAGGTAGAATGGGATGTTAATTTCCTGCCTATGCACCAGGTGGCTTAGAAACTGCATATGATTCACATTTAGGTGTGAATACTTCCCGGTATAGGTAAAGTATCTCACCACCTACTCGAAGAGCTTTCTTAGGTGCATCAAGAGCTTCTACTTTGGGAGCCCATGTGGGTCGCATGAGGTGCTCCCCCATCCGAGCAGGACTTCTATGTATTTCTTCACCATGCCATCTTTATACATGCATTCCCTAGTAAGGGGGAGGTCGGTGATGTGAGCGATGTGCTCTAGAGTGACTGGAATTTCTAGTCCGTGCATCCGGGTGACTCCTTTGTTCATAGAGGTAGCAAACTCCTTTGCTACCTCTACGTCCTGGTCTTGGCTGACCAGGTGATAGTAATCCATCCACCTGGCTGCTTTGAACCAATGTGCAACATCTCCCCTGATCCCCTCAGTGCCGGTGGGCTCATTCTTCTTGAGCGCATGATTCTTCGATCATCCACCCATGGTGAATTCTCTGCTGGTTTTGACTGGTTCGATGCCCTGCCTCAGTAAGGTACCTTTTTATAAACTCGATGCCTTACTCTAAAAATTGTTTCCTTATTGGAATTGGTAGGGTACGCCACCCGAATTAACATCTAGCATGACATATTAGGCATGTGGGGTGAATTCGAATCTTGCACATAGACATTATTTTTAGAGAGGCATATCATATGAAAAATTATGTATATATCTAATTAAAATCATGCGCATACCTGATTGGTCATTTCGTGCTATGTGGAGTATGCCAAATTGCTATTCGATGATGTTTTTCCCATGTGTTGATTACGTCACCTTGGGTACTGCATTCTTGGTTCGCTCGAGGTCCTGCTACTAAAAATGTGGTGGATCCTATTGGTTTAGGTTGGGATGCATATCTCCTCGATGGTTGGCCTTGGGACATGCAAAAATCTTACCCAATGATTTCAAAATATTTTTGGGTGCTTTTGGATTTCCATCACGTGACATGATGGTATTGTCTTAGGCTGCTCCTCATACTGCCAAGTTGCGCATGTGATTTGAATTGATCGAGGCACCTGCTTGAGTAAGGCACCAAGGTAAGGCACCTACCTCAATAAGGTGCCTACCTGAGTAAGGCACCACTTGACTATGAGGAATGCTCCGGGGTGGTGCCTCCTTGGTGGAGTAAGGCATCGCTCCTCTGAAGTAAGATGCCAGAGGCACCGTCCCTTTGAAGTAAGGCACCAGAGTAAGGCGTTGCTCCCCTGTAGGAATATATATATATATATATATATATATATATATATATATTTTTTAATGCTCGGGTGGTGGCACATTTTTGGTAGAGTGAAGTGCCTACTCGAGTAAGGCGCCTACTTCAGTAAGGCACCTACTTCAGTAAGGCGCCTACTTGAGTAAGGCACCTACTTTAGTAAGGTGCCTACTTCAGTAAGGTACCTACCTCCCACTTACTTATGAAGAATGCTCTGGGGTGGTGCCTCTCTTGGCTAAGTAAGGCGTTGCTCCTCTGGAGTAAGGCACTTCTCCTCTAGAGTAAGGCACCCGAATAAGGTGCTTCCCCTTGTACTACTAAAATAACGCTCTGAGGTGGTGCCACCTCGGCTGAGCAAGGCATCGCTCCTTCGAAGTAAGGTTCCTGAGTAAGGTGCTTCTCCTCTAGAGTAAGGCATCCGAGTAAGGCACTTCTCCTTGTACTGCTCTTCCATCATTTGAAAAGTTAGCGATGACTAACGTGCCTATTATTGTGGGGTTGATCAAGCCTCATGAATTTTTGCTCGTGCTACGTTAGCGTCCGCTACGTCTAGGCACAGGGGTGCATAATTTTTCTTTGTGGTTAATTGGTGCCCACCTTATGCCTGGATCGGTGCTATCCTCCTATTGCGTAGGTTCATGGATGTTGAGCCGGTCTTAGGCCCTATTTCCAGAGATGCCTATTGTTCGAGCAATCAGGCCATTCCCCTACAAAAAGAAAATGAAAAAAAAAAAAAATGCAGTTTTAAACGTGATCCGTGCCTGTTAGGCCCTGGCTCTCAGGATACCTGCAGCTTGCATGCGGGCATTATCCCTGCAAAAACACATCGTAAGCTAAAAAAAAAAGGAAACTAATCTAGCTTGTTTTTGGTGGACACCTCTGCGCCCACCATGTTGTTGAGAATTTTGGAGCATTTTACTCGGATGGGGTCTCCCCCATGCCTATTCTGGATTCTACCAGTAAGCTTTCAGACCTGTGGTATGGGCGCAACCGGTGGCCATTGGCTGTTAAGATGGTGTTGCTACCATCAATTGTCTTGACACGCACAACACCATTTTTGATGATTTCTACCACCTCGTACGGTCCCATCCATATTTGCATCAACTTTCCTTTCCATTCCTAGAATTTGGAGTCATACAACAGAACCCAGTCCCCCTATTTGAACTATTTTATTTTAATGTGGTGGTCATGCCACCATTTCCTTTGCTTCTGCATGATTTTTGTCCTTTGGAGGGCATCCATCCAAAATTCATCCAGTTGGTTCAGCTATCAAATTTATTCCCTCTATGCTTCATCCAGGTTCAGGTCCAGTTCAACTACCGTTCTGAGTGTCTTGACCTCAAATTCTATAGGCATCATCGCGTCCTTCCCATATACCAATTGGAAAGGTGTGAAGCCGGTGGTTGATTTCCATGTTGTATTGTACGCCCAGACCACCTCTAATAATCTGGAAGCCCAATCCTTCTTGTGCTGCTGCACAATTTTCATCAAGATGTTTTCTAACTCCCTGTTGGTCACCTCCACCTGCCCATTCACCTGTGGATGGTAGGGGGTAGTTCTATTATGCCACACCCTGTACTGTTCCATCAATTCCTTGATCAACCTAGAGGTGAATTGGGGTCCTTGATCCATTGTAATTTCCCTGGGTACTCCAAACCTTGTGAAAATATGGGTGAACAGGAATTCAGCCACCATCCTCTCCTTAGAATCTCTCAATGCCTGGACTTCGACCCACTTGGTGACGTAGTCTGTGCAGACTAGAATATACCTCCTTCTTGTTGAAGGTGGGTTGATGGGTCCCACGAAATCCATGCCCCATTTGTCGAAGGGCTCGATATGTACATGAGGCTGAAGGGGCATTTCATCCTTGTGGGTCAGCCTACCCATTCTTTGGCATTCGTCACACCTGTTGGCGTATGCGGCTACGTCTTTAAATAGGGTGGGCCAAAAATACCCTATTTGTAACACCTTGTATGCAGTCCTCCTTCCTAAAAAATACCCACCACATGGCTCATTGTGATAGGCCTTGAGTATCTCTGGGAACTCTTGCTCTATTACACATCTCCTCACTATCTGGTTGGGCCCTATTTTGAATAGGAGGTCATCAATCCATTGAAAGGCAATGCTCTTCTCGATCACCCCCTATTTCTCCCTATATGAAAGAGCAGGGGATGTTCTACCTGTGGCTAGGTAATTAGTAATGTCTGCATACCATGATGTCTGTTCATTGATGATGAATATATGTTCATCCAGAAACTGGTCTTCTACTACTGCATGATCTATTGGGATTAGTCTGGACAGGAAGTCTATGACTATGTTATATTTCTCGGGCTTATCAACTATGGTTATGTCGAACTCCTATAGTAGCAAGAGCCACCTAATTATTCTATCGTTGATCATTGGTTTACTCATTAGATATCGGATGGCCGCATGGTCCATGTGAACGAACACCTTGTACCCCGTGATATAGTGGTAGAATTTGTTGATGGCATGTACTACTATGAGAAACTCCTTCTCCGTTACCATGTAGTTGAGCTCAACCCCTGCTAGATTTTTACTGACATAATAAATGGCGTAGAATTCTTCACCATCCTTCTACCCAAGGACCACTCCAATTGCACTATTGGATGCGTCATAGTATATGTGAAATGGGACAGCCCAATTTGGGCCCTATAACACTGGGGTAGAAATCAGCTTCTCCTTTAGCATCTAAAATGCTTGTTCGTAGTCCTCCATCCAATCAAATTCTACGTCCTTCACTAGCAAGCTATGCAGTGGTTTAGCAATCTTGTTGAAGTCGATGATAAATCACCTATAGTACCTAGTAGAGCCAAGAAAACTCCTCACTTCCCTCTTTGTTTTTGGACTAGGTAGATCTTTGATTACCTCTATCTTCTTTTGGTCTACCTTAATTCCTTCTATCGAGAGATGATGCCCCAACACTATGCCTTCATGCATCATCATAAAACACTTCTCATTGCTGAGGGATAAGTTGTTCTCCTTGCATCTCTGGAGCACACGTTCCAGGTTTGTTGTTGCTTCCTCGAATGTCTCTCCATAAATGGTGAAGTCATCCATATATACTTCCACTACTTCCCCCATCATATCCAAAAATATGCTCAGCACCACCCTCTGGAAGGTGGTTGGTGTGTTGCACAACCCGAAGGGCAGCACTCTATAGGCAAATGTTCCCCATGGGTAGGTGAACATCGTCTTGTCCTGGTCCTCCTCTCCGATCTGGATTTGGTTGTATCTGCTAAATCCATCTAGAAAGGAGAAATATTTCCTTCCAGACAATGTGTCCAATACTTGGTCAATGAAGGGGAGTGGGAAGTGATCCTTCTTTGTCACTTTGTTTAGCGATCTGTAATCAACACAGATTTACCATTTCCCATTTTTCTTGGGGACCACCACGAGTGGTGATACCCATTCACTATCGAAGATCGGGTAAATGAATCCTACCAACAAAAGCTTTTGTAACTCAGCCTTAACTATTTATTTCATGGTCGGGTTCATCCTCCTCTATGGCTATCTGATTGGGGTCGCCTGCTCCTCGAGGTATATCCGATGAGTGCAAATATCTAGGCTGATTCCTTTCATATCCAAATAATCCCAGGAAAATGCTTGTTGGTGTCTGGCTAGGAGATCTTTTAACTCTATCAGTTGTGTGGGGGTCAACCCACTACTGATGTTCAATGTCCTGCTAGGATCAATATCAATCTGCCTGGTATGGTGGTCCTAGGCACTAACCAATGGTGACTCAAGAATGGTGAGGGAGGATTCCCCTTGAAGGAATCTCGTTATGGCACCATCTTCATCGTCATCCTCCTCCAATTCTATGACTACCATCACTAGCTGAAGCATGGATGATGAATCCTCATTCTATTCGGTCAGCGTGGGTTCACCCAACATATCCACGGATTGAGCGAGAGGGGAGATCATCAATTTCTTGATGTTCTACCCATTAGAAATTATCATCAGCCCATCACGATAGCTAATGTAGGTGTCAGTCATAGCTAACCATGGCCGACCCAATATGAGTGGGTATCCACCCAACCCCATTTTTGACTGTAGCACCAAGAAATCAGTCGGGTATTCCCATGCATCAACTATTATGATGATGTCTTCAAGCATCCCCTCTGCATATTTGGGATGATATGCATTCCCCATCATCAAATCAACCAATTTTCCTTCGATGCTGATGGTTTGTGCCGCCTTGCATCCCGGTTTTCTCAGACATAGCTCCTTTATTGCCTTGGTGTATATGGGCACGTCTCGGATGGCTTGAAATAGAGGGATCATGACTATCAGGTTCCTCAAGCTTGAGAGGATGTCGAATTCTGGCTGCGTCGGCTTCCTCTGTTCCTACAACCATTTGGGAAATAGAGCCTCCATTTTCTCAACAACTTTCTCTTCTTCCACCTCTTCTATCAAAGGGGAATTTTCTATGTTTTCCTCCTCTTCTACCAGGGGAGGTGCCTCTACTCCTAGTTGCTTTCCTGATCTAAGTTGAATAGGATTACAACTAACATTGTACATAGGATACATCTCTCCTTCTACCTGGTATGCTGGCTGGTTTACCTTATTGTTCGGGTTCACCATCGATTGTGCTGGTAATTGTGTAGGTCTCACCATAGGTAGGGCTGGTAAGCCTTGCTGAGGTGGAACCTACACCATATTTTATGGAGCAGAGTTCCATAGAATGTGGTTCCTCCACTACTGCTCGGGGTGCTGATACTACATCCACGATGGCTGGTTTTGAAATATCATCCCTGGAGGTACGTTCATCCAAGGTGGCGGCCCCCACCATCCCATATTGGGTGGTTGTGGCTGCCCTTGTGGCATATATGACCCTCCTCCATAGGGTGGCATTCCCATGGGCATACTCCCCATAGGGGTTTGCTACCAATTTCTTTGATTGCCCATGAAATAGGCTTCGGTTACGTCAGCCTCCTTGGAATTGGGCAGCTACGGGCATAGTCGAGTTTTGTGGTTCTACTGGAAAATTGCATATACTCTAACCTTGTTCTCTGGGTACGCATTCCTAGCATGCTTCCCCCTACATTTTGGATAAAAGTAGGTCAACGTTGCATCATTCTCCTATTTCTTCTTCTCCAGCAAAAGTGTATCCAACTGCAATGCCAGAGAAGATAGCATTTCACTTTTGAGATCTTCCAACATGTTGCCTATCTCCATATTTGTCATCGATGTAGTTGCCTTCATGGCCCTGGGAGCTGGTTTGCCTCTCCTCTATGAGTAATTCTGACATAGCTGCCGGATATCTTCCATGGCATGTTGGTAAACGTCTCCTCCTGAAATCATGTTTAGCGCTTCTAGTGACTCATTGTTAAGTCCTCTCAAAAAGATGCTTTTGAGAGACTTATCTCCTAGCTTGGTGTGAGGAGATCATTGGAGGTTGAAATTAAACCTCTCCCAGTATTCTTCCAGGGACTCATCCTCCTTCTGTGTCATGCTGAGGACTTCTTCCCTGGAATCCCGTGCTCTACCAAAGTCCTGGTACTATTCTGTAAAGAGCTTCTTCATCTCTTCCCACGTAGTGATCTGCTTGTTCCCCAACCCAATAAACCATCGTAGGGCTGAGTCATCTAATATTGATGAAAAGAGCTTCAGCTTCTGAGCATCTGATTTGTAATCGATGGATCTGCACAACACATCAAATTTAAACAAAAATAGGTCAGGGTCTTCGGTCGGGTATCCCCTGAAGGTAGGAAGATGGGCAGGGGATATGTTTTTCATCTTGGTTTCCCCTGCTCCTTCCTCTATTGGGAAGCTAAACCCATATGAGATTTCTTCAACCATTTTTTTAGGAAATATGGTCTCTTCTACAGCTTTTATGGCCCTTCGGTCACTCAGGAATTTTTGTGTTAGAGCCTCTAAGTCAGCTGGTGTAATTGTCTGATCCTCTATGGCTTTCCACAATAAAGCCTCCTTCGAGGGTGTTATTTTAAACAATGGGTTTAGAACGATCTATTCTTTCCTAGGTCGATGGGACGAGGAGGCACTCTGGACAAAGTGATGACTCTCACTCCAGTGAACTGTTGGTGATGAGTCGGGAGAATCTAGCTCAAATTCTAGGTCATCGATTGACTCAAATTTTTTTGACTGGCTTTGTCTTATAAAATGACCGTCGGGTCCTCTTCTTCTTGGCGGACTCATACAAGGTCAAGCAGAAGGTTTTAAGGGGTAATGGAATTAGTTTACTAGTGATGCTTCCCCAAAAATGGCGCCAAAATATTGGGTGCCAAACACTGGTTAATTTTCTCCTATAATTGTCACAACACTCGCATTTAAATTGTCAACCCAAGAGTTCGTAGACTTTAGAAGTGCCATGATTGAAACTACTAACATTACCACCTTTGAGATGAATCCACTAACTACCATTGGGGGGTGTTCATGAAATATCAGTTGAATTGTCCATGCCAAGAAAACTTAAATATAAATGAAATGCATAAACATAAACACACCACACTGAAAGCAGTAATATGTCTACCATAAAAAGAATGCAATTATAAAATGACTAGATTTAATCTAGGAACTTCAAAACATACTACCACACATAATTAAATATATGAAAAGACTAACTAAGAATAGGGGAAGAATACTGGCTTGGAGTGGGCCCGAGCTCCAGTAGATTCCACCCAACAAATCACGAAGACAATGCACAGGTAAGAAACACTCAAGCTTTATTAATAATGCAAAAAGATTACATGTGATAGTATTGAAAAGAAAATGCCTCCCCTACTACAGAGAAGTCTGTGTGTTTATATACTACACACAAGACTTCCTATTGTAGTTCTGTTACAACAAGCATCCCGATTACAGTCTAAATTGGGATAGTTCAGTTACTATAGCTGGTGCGCTACGATCAGCTTCCTCATCGTTTACTTGCAATCGGGTGATTTCCATTTTGTATGGTTCGGCTTCGCAATTGGTTTACGTGTTCACCTTCTCTGGCTAGGACAACTCATGCATCAATGGTTTCCCATAGATGACATGGAATGGTGGTCAATGGGGTCTCCTTCCAGTCTTTGGTCAACACGCGTAATCTGGGTATTCGTTTGAGTAGGGTGCCTAACTCAGTAAGGTGCCTTCTTGAGTAAGGCACCTAATTTAGTAAGGAACCTACTTGTAAGGCACCTACTTGAGTAAGGTGCCTACTTGAGTAAGGTGCCTACTTGAGTAAGGTGCCTACTTGAGTAAGGTGCCTACTTCAGTAAGGCGCCTACTTGAGTAAGGTGCCTACTTCAGTAAGGCGCTTACCTTCGTATGCCTTCGTATGATTGAACGGAACCATGCCAGGTCCATGTAGGACCTCGACTGAGTAAAAGACGACAAAATATGGGAAATAACTACACAAAACACACTTCACACTTGGATTAGATAATACACATGATTTCATTAAATACATACATAATATTTCATAAAAATATACAACTCCTTATATAGTGCCACGCAAAAACCGTTAGTACATATACAAAAATATGAGCATATCGGGTGCTCATCAGGAATTTTACATTCAAGCAAATATTTGTGACCATTGTTTGGCCCTGACACAAAAGATGTAGTTTCCTTAGCCTGCACATTATCATCCTTTTCTTTTAATATCCATTTTCTTAAAAATGCAACTTCAAATTTTTCTCATGTATGTGTAAGCTCATTTGCAAACTCTTTAAACCAAGATAAAGTTGGCCCTTGTAAATAAAGATAAAAATCACATCTCCAAAAAATATAAGAAGATCTTGAAGACTTATAAAGTTTCCACCATTCCCAACCATCACTATCATCTTCTCCAAAAAAATTGGCAACTCCATGACCCCTTTTTTTTTAAGTAGCTAGGGTTTGAAATAACTTAAATTTCTCAAAAATTAAAATTTTGAGATCTCATCTATTTCTTTCTTCAAACACTTAAATTCATAGATTTTCTTCAAAAAAAAACAAACAACAACTAATTTTCTTACCCAGATTGAGAGATGAATTGTTTTTCCTTTTCCATGCAACCCCAAAAATAACACCAAAAGCCCAATTTGCAATAGTTGTAACTCCCTCAATATTTATTAGAATTTAACAAGTGAATAGTCAATTTTATAGTACTCAAAATAATTTGTATGTTGGTGAAAAGATATTATAAAAATGACTGCTAAAAATTTAATACATTTTTTTCTTTTTGAAATAAAATCATGCAACCCAAAAACAACCTAAATAGCCCAACTTCAAACAACTGTAACTCTCTCAATACTTATCAAAATTTCACAAATGAGTAGTTGTTTTATATTACTCAAAATAATCTACATGTTGGTGTAAAAACATTTTTAAAATGACTGATAAAAAAATTAATACAAATTTTTTCTTTATGCAAAAAAATCATGCAGTCGGAAGCGGGAGGGAAGAAAGTAGAGAGGGGAGGGCTCTGGTCCCTCCCCTGCTCCCCCTCCCATGGCTCCTGGTTCCTGCCCAGTCCCTAGCTCAACTCAGGTCATCCCTCCCGGGGAGTGGTTGTTTGCAGATGATCTCCTGGAGGGAGATCCTTCTCCACTATCTGCACCCCTCCCAGCCGGCTAGGGTTTCCTTGGTTGTTTTTTCGGATCGGTGCTTCCCGGGGATCCCTCGTTTGGTTGGGGATCCCTTCCCTTTTCCCTCGAGGCTTCCCCCTGGGGTTTTTTGCAGGTTATTCGCGTGGATCTGGTCCCCTATGTTTCTCGGTGCGGTGGAGGTGATGGTTTAGGGTTTGGACAGCTTCCCACTATTTTGGTTCCTAAGGATCCCATCCCTGTGACTGGTTCCTCTTCCCGCTCGAGATTCCTAGTCCCTTTATCCCTGGTCCCTTAACCTACTATTTCTTTTTGTTTTTCCGGGACGGGATCCTCTTCTTTTTTCCCGGGGCGGGTTCATCGTGGTGCAGCTCTCTGGTCGCTTCCCGATGGGCTGGATTCTCTCTGTGCTGGCTGTCGACTTCCTGCAGGATGGCTCTCGCTGAACGATATGTTTTCCCGGTGGGCGGGATGGTTTCTCCACAGGGCGGGATCCGCCAAATCCGTCGGTTTTCCCGCGAGGTGGGATCCTTTCTTTTCTGCTGGTTTCCTGGATAGCGAGATTTCCCTGCTGCTTCCCACTAGGCGAGACTGTTTGTGGTGGTTTTGACTGCTTCCCGCGAGGCGGGATTTTATTGTAACAGTTTTTCTTTGCTTCCTACTGGGAGGGATCTTCTCGATGGTGGTTTTTGGCCACTCCCCGCTGGGCGGGATCTCCAAAACTACTTTCTTTCTTATTTGTTTGTTTCCCGCTGAGAGGGATTGTTTCATGCTTACTGTTACCGCTGGGCGGGATTTCTGTTTTGGTGTTCGGTTTCAAGGGATTGATGCCCTAGGCCCATTGCTTATGTAATCAGGTTTTGGGATCCTTGTTAAAACCCACTATAAATACAAACACTACTTACCAAAAAAAAAAAATCATGCAGTCAAAAAACAACCTCAATAGCCCCAACTTCAAACAATTGTAACTCTTTTAATATGTATAAAAAATTTACAACTGAGTAGTAATTTTTTTACACTCAAAATAATCAAATGTTGGTGCAACAAAATTCTAAAAATGATTGCTAAAAAATTTAATACAAATTTTTATATTTTGAAAAAAATTATGCGACCAAAAAACAACACAAATAACCCAACTTCAAACAACCATAAATTTCTCAATACTAATCAAAATTTAACTAATTAGAAATCATTTTTGTAGTACTCAAAATATCTAGACAATGGTACAAACAACTTCTAGGAATGATTGTTGAAATAAAAAATATGGCCTTCGCAAAATGTGACATTTGTTTTCTAAAAAATGTGCCCTAGCTCTACAAAAACAAACCCACTTTACCCAAATCGCTGCTTTGATACAAAATGTTGTGACCCTCTATTCTCAATACCATAAATTATTCAAAATATCAAACATCATCATAAATAAATTGCTCATAATAAAATAGATATTGATCATACCTTTGAGGTAGGGCAACATCGTACAATGCTCCTTTTGGAAGGAAGCCACTCCACAAGATCTCTAGTTCCATGAGCCAAGACTTCTCCAAGAATATATCATATATACCTTTTATAATGGGGGTACATCTCTCTTTATATAAGAGTGTGATGGTTCACTTCTCATGAGTTAAAAAGTGCATAATAATAAGCCAATATTCCTTGCGGTTACATATGACAATATTCTCCCAATGGTTACATATATGATTCTATGACATACCTATTTCTAATTTGACATGTGGCCTTCCTTAATAATTAATTTATTTCTCATACCAAAACATAATATTAAATTATTTATTATTAATCACCCATATTGGTACCTAAAAAATCCTAACACAACCCTAGCAAATTTTATTGCTACATATGAAGAATCAATACTTGAAGATGATGCCGTATGCACAATGAGAAAGGGGTTTAAACTAGGTGTAAGAGGAAGAATCTTGAAGAACAACTAGCCAAGAAGCAAACCTAAATTAGGAAAGGTACAATGGTCCTTAGAAAGGGGAGGACACCTTTCCACTTAAAGGATAAAGGGTCTATTGAAGCATGATAAGAGAAATGGTAGGAGAAGGAGAATGTAGAAAAATAAATCATAAGAACACCTCAAAGGGGGAAGGGACAATCATAAAACAATAAATATAGGAGGACAGATAAAGGGAAAGAACCTATAATAGATAAAGGAGACAAATAAGCAACTAATAAATCCACCAAAAATTAAGGTAATAAAGATATGGATAAGATTTAAAATGATGGTGAAAGATAATAAAAATACCCCTCTCAGAAGTGAAGGGTGACCTATAACCATACAAAAATATCAAAAATTTATAATGCAAAAAGGCAGTGCCTTTGGTAAGTTCAAATTCAACATCATAAAGGAAATGAAAGGGATGCCATCCAAGGTCAACATTCTAGAGGTGGTAGTATTATAAGGAAAGTGAAACCTACTTTAAAAATATTTGAAAGAGCAATAATAGAGTTATGCTAGGGGTAAGTATCTAGAATACACTCTAACTAATATAGATTGTCAATAGAATTTTATGGTAAAGCATTTGATGAAAATCCAATTCAATTCATTAGATATACAAAATGCCCCAAAACCAAATATTCTATATCCACCCCCATTCTATGTAACACTCAAGATTGTAAATTATATCCTCAAAAGTTGCATTGTTGGTTTGAGTACAATAATCACAATTATGCCTAACACCAAGACAACTAGATACCTAATCCAATGGATGACACAAGGGTAAATATAGTTAGGGTGCTCAAATATCTAATTATGACCATAGCCATACATCTATAGTTTATAGTAGTACAAGAAGTAATAGTCATAGATTTACCTCCATATTTTGGTATGTTGTTATCTAGAGAATGGATGTGTAAGTTGTAAAGAGATAATTACCTAGATATGGGCTATACTCATATGAAGGTTACTAAATATGGGAAGGTAATAAATATTTATAATTAATTGCATTAAAACTACTTCCTATACAAGATTGACAATGAAAGTATAATAAACTAGAACGGGCTACCAAAATTTGTAAAAGATGATGAATACCTTAAAGGTGACTAGGACCTAGAAGTTTACATCATAAATGTCATGATACAAGATGATGGAGACCTCATGATAAAATATAAGAAGACTAAATAATGGAAATATCTCATAATTAAAACACCATAAAGTTGAGACCATGCCCGATTACAACTAGATGGGGCACTTCATGCATGAATAGAGGTCCCAACTCTTCAACAATTGAATGGGGCTCTTGAAATAAAATTACAAACAACTCTAAAATTTTAGGCCCTAATTGGGATTCAATCTAGCTAGAGGTCCCCCTAAATTTCAACCTAGTATCTCATATGGAAGAATAATATTATTTCTCTTATGAAGGAGCATACTCGCTCCTTGAAAAAATAGGATCCCATACTTGAAAAATTGATAACTGGATAACCTAACCATTATAGATAGAGCCCAAATACTAAAGAAATATGTTTGACCACTCTCCTAGATTGGAAATACTTCATGAAGGTTTTTATATGGCATTTGTTCCTTTTAAGAGTAGTTGCTTCTTTATATATTAGAAAACTTGAGACATAGTAGAGGAGGTTAACCCAACAAGAGAAACAACAACATAAATATACTAGCCTCGATGAGTTGAGAAGTAGATAAAATGTGGCATATATGGTGTCACAAATGAAAATGAATCAAATGTAGGTGCACATATTATAGGTTATTTGTTCAATAGTACCAATAATGTGGCAGAGTATATGGGAATCAAAGACCAAAGAATATATGGCAACTTCAAAATAATTATAAATTCGGTCAAATACCATTGTGCCATTAAGAACAAATATCTTAAGTCCTATAAACATCAATTATAGAATTTTTAGATAGTTTTGATACATATGAAATCCACACAATACCCAAAGAATTAAATACAAAGAAAGATGAGTTGGTAGCAATAGAGTCCAATTATATCCTACCAATTATATGTGGAATAAGCCTAAATAATTAGAGGTAGTTTTTATACTAGAATTCCTTGATAACACTTACCACTGATAGGTCTTTAGTAATGATGAGAAAATCATAGAACTCCTACTCAGGGAGACCCAAAAAACCAAAGAGAAGAATGAGTATGGGGACAACATCAAAGATGGAATCATATAACTAAAATTGAATCTACCACCCAAGGGTATGATCACCTTAGCAATATTGTTCAACCCTGATGATAGTGCAAGAAAAATAAGCCTCAAGGTGAATTATTCTTACTACCATCTAGTTGAAGTAGTTGAAGGGAAGAGCCCACTACTTGAAAAGATTACACTCATGAAGAAAATACCTTTTCAAAGATCTTTGTGTTAAGTATGGAGAAATTATTGCCTAGTAATATAAGGATATTAAAGTATATTACCATAACATCATAGAGCATACTAATGAATTAGAGTTGAATTCCAAACCTTCCAAACAAAAACAAAAACTAGTAAACCTAAAGATAGAAATTAGGATGAAGAAATTATTAAATTATATTTTTGATCAAAAATTCTACCTAATTTGCCAATTTAGTTTTGGGATGCAAGAAAAATGGAGATATAAGGCTCTATGTCAAATTCATAAACTTGAACCAAGCCTATTTAAACAATCACTACCCATTGATTTCCATTGATTAGATCTTGCATAAGATAGTTGGGTCATAGATATTGTCTCTCCTAGATGGCTTCTCAAGATACAATCAAATTTGGGTTAAATATAGAGACCAATATAAATTGGCTTTCACCACTAAGTGGGGAACCTCTGCATACCAAAAAATGTTGCTCAACATATTAAACATAGAGGCTACCTTCCAAAGAGCTATGAACATAGCTTTTTTTGGACTTGTAGGAGAGACCGTTCTCATATATATTAATTATTTAAATATATTTTCAAATTTAGAAGCATGTACATTAACCATCTTGAGTCAGTCTTATATAGGTGTACAAAATTTGGTCTCTCTCATTCCTAAGAAGTCTATTTTTATTGTCCACAAGGGTAAATTGCTAGGTCATATAGTATCAAAAGAGATTTTAGCCATATACCTCTATTTAATAAAAGTCATCAAAGACCTACCATTGCCTATGTTAGCCAAAGGGATTAGATCATTCCTAGGTCAAGTCTAGATTGTCACTAAGTTTATTATAATTTTTACCCAAATGGTTATTCCTATAACCAAGATGTTAAACAGACATCTCTCTAGAATAGATCAATAAAGGAAAGAAATACTTCCAAGATGTCAAATATGCCATCACAAAATCCTCAATCCCAATCAGCCTATATATCTCAAAAGATTCCAAGTTTTATGTATTTGGTATAGATGAAAGCATAGTTATTTTCCTAACTCAAAAGAATGAAGAAAATGAGGAACATTCCATATTCCTTATGATCCAAGCTCTTAACAATTATGAAGAGAAGTTTACCTTGATTAAAAAATAGGTATTTACCATAATGAAGCTCTAAAAAAGTTCAAATACTATCTTTCAAAAAGTAAGGCTACCATCTTTGTAGTACACCCTGATGTTTGGTCTACTATATTACACAATGAATTGGAATAAAAGAGGGTCGAGTAGATCAATAAGATTAAATAATTTGATATTAAGATCAAGCTCACAAAATAGATCAAGGAAGACATTTACATGAAATATTGAATGGGATGATCTTTAAATATCATGTTGCTCTAGTGGAGGACATGGATATCTATTGTAGAACTAGATGGATGAACGATATGTGTATATATAGTTATAGGGGAGGTAAAAAAAGGGTTGACAGCTAAGGATAGAGTTTTATTCAGACACAAAGCAACAAATTATGATTTGTTTAGATGATATCTTATTTACAAAAGGATATGATGAAATCCTACTCCATTAAAAAGGAAAGGAGAAGGCAAAAGCCCTGATTAGACAATACCATAATGATAGAGGGTAGTTCTTTGCACCCATGATAGTTCATAATATTTTGAGAGTTGGATACTATCAGCCAACCATTTCCACTAATTTATATCAATGGGTCAAGAATTGTAAATATTACTATATGTTCAAGGGAAGGAAAATAATAATTCCATAGACATTAGAACCTATCATTATGATAGAACCATTTCAACAATGGGGTCTAAATTTCATAGGTAAACTTAACCCACTTTCAAGTGTATGATATGGATAGATTCTCATTATTGTCAATTATTTTACCAAATGGGTCAAAGTGGTCCTAGACAAAGTAGCTAATCAAGAGATAGTGGTTTAGTTTCTTGAAGATATCATATCTAGATTTGGGTTCTTGATTCTATATTCATAGATAATACCACATACTTAAAGAGGGCTTAAGTGATGACATTCACCCTAAGTGTATATTTTTGCTCAAAATATTACCCAATTACTATCCCAAGGTAATAATTTGGTCAAGTCAACCAATAAAAATGTCATGAGAATCTTTAAAAAAGACCATCTCAAAGTCACACGGGGACTAGCATACAAGGTTGTATAAAGCACTAGGGGTAGATAGTGTGACTCCAAAAGCATCCATCAGATATTTCCCTTACAAGCTAGGCTATGATGAGGAAGTAGTGTTACCAATAAATCTAGAGCTCCCTTCCTTGCAAATGCTATAATAAATTGAATTGAAATACATTGATATCAATTCCATGAAAGCAAGGTTAAATGTGCTATTAACCTTGGAAGAGTATAGAGAAAATACATTCAAGAAGATTGTACATCATCAAAAAGTACTCAAAATATGGTTTCATAAAAGATCCATATAAGTATAGCATAATAAAATGAGATGAATATCGAACAAAACCAAGGGTGCACCATAAGTTTAATTCATTATGGAGTGGGCCCTACCCAATTACTAAGATTATTGGTCCAAGCACTGATAAGTTGATTTCCATGGAATAAGTGATGCTTCCTATTTTTGTAAATAAGCACCATATTTGTCTTGTATGACACGATTTATGATCAAATTAATATATATGTACATAGTAGAAGTTATTAATTTGACAAATATTCTCTCCCATCTTACTTCTACTAGTCCCTTTTCCTCTTTTTCTTTTCCTTTAATATCTTCCTTAATTTACATCAAAAATTTATCTTCCCCGATCAACATGTTTTTCAAGATTATATGTAATTCAAAATATAATTGATATAAAAAAGAAGTGAATCACCCACTTAACATGAGTGAATTTCTTGCTATAAGCGAGTGGAACACACATTTTAATAATTTGGATGTCTGCCTCAAAGGTCCACCCCATACCAATTGGTAGTGAGGGAGAATTAAACCTTAATGGTTTAATCACCTTACCTAGCCAATCTATGACAAGTCATGGGGAGATCATGAACTACCCTAAGCATTTAAAATACCTAGGGGTCTAAAAGGGTCTCTCTTATAAGCATCATACCATTTCTACTACTACTTTGTACGAAATGCACTTGCCCTAAGCCAACTATACACAAGCAAGCTAGTTGAGTTGTAGCCCCATAGGAGCTCACAAACCATTGAAACCCAAGAAAAATAAACCAAAATCCCTATAAAAAAAAAAATTTAAGAAATTTCCTAAGTTATTTAATACAAACAAATCACTTAATCTAGTGAATAGTTCACAACAATCTATTGAATCACTAAAAAATATTAGTTGAATTGCTCAAATTTCCAACTCACTAAAACCTATACACTAAGTGAATCACTTAATTTATTTTAGGAGATCATTCAATTTTCATGAGTGAATCACTTAATTTATTTTAGGATATCATTCAATTTTCATGAGTGAATCACCTCTTTATAGAAACCCCTCCAAGTGACCAAAAATGAGTGAATTACTCCTCGCCTAAAACATGTTGATTTGTCCATTTTCCTCATTTTTTTCCCATCCTATGTATTTTTTAATCTCTTTCTCATCATGAACACCACTTCTACGTCCACCAGCACTCATCGCCTAAATCAAAGTTGGTTTCACCACATTCCATCACCACCACCTAACCCACCACCATACCACTTTTACCAGTTTGTGTCACTTCAAGGGAGGTTGGGACATCAAGGAGACAACTACATAAAAACAAGAGGAGAAAGAAAAAGAGAGAAGGAATCCCAACTCCTAAGAGACCATAGGAATACTTGGATGACCCATACCATAGAGTGGAGGAAGGAAACTACACCCATCCAATGGGGTAAATGAGGAAGGAGGTCCTTCAAAAGTTTAATCTAGGTCCCCAAATAGACTCATGGAGCATAATAAAACTCTAAACTTTGGGGTTGGAAATGAACTTAATGTCATAAGTATAGAGTCCCTTTGAGCTTGTGGAGGTGGTGGAAGAGAGATATGACTCTATAACAAGGACTTTTAGACTACCTAAATGGACTAAATATACCTTCTAAATATGGAAGAGATTCATAAGGAACATGCTAAAAGTCACTAATGAACTGACCATGTGGATATCTTGTAGCACTAAGATTCAAAATAAATTCTACTATAGGCACTCATATACTTACTGGTAAAGCTTCCTAACCTCTTACTTAGAAAATCCAAACTTACCATACAACTTTAGTATTCCAGTAGAGTTGAACCAATTCAAGGTAGATATGAAGATGGTAATATCAGGGATAGGCATAGTCCTAGGGAAGAAGATCAATCAAAATCTCTACAAAGAGCATATAGATCTACTACATGTAATACATATCTATTTAGGGAACTTCCAAATAATTGATTATGCCAAGTATATTTTAGAATAGATGGCCAATCATAGGAAGTTCAACTACACCTCCTACTTGGTCTAGTTAATCCTCTACCAGAAGAAAAGTTGGTTCTTCATTCTCTAGCTAGACAAGGGAGGAGTGGATGGAAAACCTATAAAAATCATGGAGTGCATAGACATACCCTGTCAAGAAATATGAAAGATCTTCTACTACTTCTACAATGAGGTGCGTGAGATCATCATGGAAAAATTTTAAGGGAAAAGTGCCAAGGTTGACAAATGAGGCACAACAACTAATAATATATGGGATATTACTAAGTGGATATTTATTTTTAGGAGGATCAGGTCATTCATCTACTTTTATGTCTTCTTAGCCATGCCTTTCAAGTTGCTTGCATGTGCTTAACTATGTGTTTGACTTGAAATATGTGTGACACCTTGATTACATGGACCTAAAGTATTTTAAGAGGTGGAAGAAAACTACCTTTTGCCCACTCAAGAAATAAATAATGATCATCACTCCAAATATATGTGGGTTCCATTAAGTGACAGAGGTTGAGGGATATGGGTCTTGAACAACATAGATACCATTGGTTATATGACCTAGAGGGGATTTTTGAACAATTTATTAGAGACAATAAGTTGGACACCTTATTTTCTCATGAAAAAAGGTATGAAGTGTAGCAAGAGTTAGATTTATATGAGAAAACAACCCTTTCCACTCTAAAGAGAAACCATGAGTGTGAAGATAAGATTAAAAGTTGGTAAGATAACCTACTAGAGAAGCACATCTTGTACATCAAGAAGAAAGATACAATTTACCCTAATATCAAGTTTAATAATCAAAGATTGGGGTGCCTGAAAACAAGGGTACACATACCATAAAATCCTTGTGTGGTAGAGGGTAAGGTATGAGATAAACATAATCATAAATTCTACCATATATGGTCTATTTGACATTGAATTCTCTACCACATGGGATATAAAATATTCAAAGAGCACAAAAAGGGCTAAAACAATTTGTAAAGCTACAACCAGTGTATCAACCCATCATAAGCTCAAGCCCAATAACAAAGTAGCATTGGAGATAACTATTTTAGTTGTATTAATGATCCTAGAAGTGGTCAATTTAGTAGTCAAAAAATAACCATAAAAGGTCAAAAATAATTTGAAAGGTATGGGTCCATGATCACAGAGGTAGTAACAATAAATGAATAGTAATAGCAATGATAGATAACTTGAGGAGGGAGAATTCCCTGAAGGAGGCTATCTTTCTAAGTTGGGAACAACCACTCAATTGGCTACTCTTACACCCATTTCCACTCTTCTTTCATCGTCCACCACTACCCCTCTATTTTTTCCTTCTTATATTATCACTTATCTTCCTTCTCATTCTTTTGTTTCACGTCTCTTGTATTACACCAATGTAGCATATGGTTATCAATGGTGCACCTTGCCCTCAATGATCACAATCACTATGGGAACCACCCATATTACATCTTTCCAATATACCACTATGCAAATCACCCCTTTAAAACCAGTAATACCATATACAAAGTCATCTTCACTAGCACAACCATCACCATCCATATCACCTCTTTTAGATAACTTAGTTAAGTTTTCATTGTATCCCACTTCCATTGTTTCCAATCCATTATCCACCATCACCACACAATTTTCCCTCTTGCCCCACCATCCACTTCCATATGCCAAGCACACTCACCATCCCAATCTCAAAAACATATCCTAAAAGAAACGATGCCTACCACTCCAATCTAAGGATATGAGTCTAAAGGAGCTCCCTCATCAACTAGCATGAATTATAGGCCAAGCTTGGCCTTCACATGAAAATATAGAGAGATATATGTGATCAATGCATTTGATATTCTTGTTGATGATGAGAAAATATGGTAGAGAAAATATAAGATATTCCATGAAAGGACCTATAAGGTTCTAGTGCTATTCCATTTACAATTGTTAATGAAGGGGCACAAGGTGTACTTCATAATAGACACCAAAATAGACCCTACCAAGATAGCAATAGATCCTGCTAACTTGACTACTAGAGTGTTGGAAGTATTATATTATTTGTCCCCCTTGTAAATATTAGTTTGATATTTGATTTCATATAATGTATATGTCAATATGAGAGAAAGTGCAAGGTGTCAAGAGAGAGAATGAAGAGTCAATTGATATGTGGTAAGATGAGAGTTTTGTATTTATGAGGAATATGAAAGGATGCATCTCCAAGCTATTAGAGGAGAGCAATAGTTATAGTACTAAAAAGTTATATAAAACTATTTATTGGAGATAGCTCTACATGCAATGTAATCTATCTGTATCATTCTTGTAATTTTTGATATTATGTATTTGAGTTATATTTGTGAGATATTGTTGTTATTCTAGTATTGAGATTTACTGTTAGCTTGTTAAAGGCATTCATTTGATTTATTATTGATCTTGCATAAAGCTTTCGATGAGTTAATCTATTAAGAAAGCTAACAGTGGTATCAGAGCCACGGAGTGAAAGAATTGGGATAATCATCACCATCTGATGACAAGCCCAAGATTGAAGTTCAAAGTTGAATATTGGACATCTTTGAAGCTTGCATGAGGAATAAAGTCAAGAGACAAATTGGTTGGAATTGCAACAATAAAAGATTTAGGTCTTGAAGAAAAATACCTTGATAAAATTTTTAGTGATTCAGGTCATATAGACCTTGACAATTGGTCCAAGATAAGAGAGACCAATATTAAAGGACAAAGACCCAAGAGTTCATGTAGGAGACCCATTGAAATAGGTCCAATTGAAGAAATATTTGAGGCCCTTATTGATGAAATAGAGAAGAGACCATATATAAACCCCATATTAAAAGTGTAAAAGGAGGCTTGAAGAAGTTTTGTGAAGAAATGGAGAAGAGATGATATAGGCCTGAGAGGCCAATATTAAAGGAATTTTTATAAGGTAAAGAGGCTATGGTCATATTACAGAGATTCAACCATCTACAGAGAAATTTTATTTAGCCAAAGGGAGAGATGATTTATACGGCTAGGAACAAATAAGAAAGGTAAAGGCCAAGTGTTTGTTTAAATGAAAAAAGTGTTCTGCTATAAAGGAAAGGAAGCATTACTTTCTAGCTACATATAGAAGTTGAATATAAGAGAAGGGAAACTTAATAAAGATTTATAAAAGGCTTAAGATAAGCATTAGATAAGCAAGAAAGGATTATCAGATAAGCATGGAAGAGAGAATATAGTTTTCTAATGAAAGCAAGTCCAAAGAAGACAATAGAAAGGAGTGCACAAATTAGCATCAACAACAGCTTGCATGGTGAGATTAAAATTATAGTGAGTATAAAGAAGGCGGTCAACAAAGGAAGCCACCATAGAAGCTATAGGATGACAAATATGATGGATTAAAGCTAGGTTAATGTTTTTGCTAAGGTGTCATAGCCATTAAGGAGGATTAAAATTAAGCATATCTACATCAATGAATACATTTGTGTGAAAGCATTGATGCAAGAAATTTTTTAATGTGAGCCATAGATTACCCACAACTGCACCAAGGGGACAAAGGAGATAAATTCACCTGCACCTACACCAAGGAGACAAAGGAGATTAAGTTTCAAGTGATTAATGAAATAAATTCTAGGTAGAGAAAAACAAGAAGGTAACATGCATAAGTAAAGGTAGGACAACGATTACATATAAGAAACAAATATCAAAGCACTAAATGTAGAAAACATACTAGAACAAGGAAACGCAGTGAGGAGACAAAATTCCTAGAAAAAATCAAGTGCTAAGAGGAGATAATCCAAAGGAAAATAGTGTGCCAAGAGGAGTTGAGTGAAACATCAAAGGGACAAAGTGAGAGAAGGATAGTCAAAGGAAAGGTGTCAAAAAAACAAGCCAATATAAATACGAGATGGAAAAGTGCCTTGTACAGTAAAACGAATCATCAAGCGATAGAAAGAAGAATGTTTGAATGTAATATTTGTACCAACTCATTTGGAATAATTTTCAATTGATATTTGAGGGGAAAATAAGTTAGTTGAAATATTTGGATAATTTGACCTAAAATATCTTCTAAAGATGTGCTTAAATAAGATATTTGCATGAGTTGAATCATACATTCCAAGGTAGGCTAAACAGTGAAACAAACAAAGTTATTCAATAATACACCAAGTATGAATTCGTTCACCAAGATATCGTATGAGTGCACACCTTTTGAAGGTATTTTTAAACATTTAGGGTTTTTCAAAAAGGCACATAAGGAGCAATAAAGTTTTTTGGATTTAATATTTGATCTTTTATAAAGTTTAATTGGAAATTAAGATTAATTGAGTTTTTGGACCAATTAATCAAGTTTCTTTAAGTTGAAGCAATAAGTAGATTTAATATTGCGGGAGATACAACCTTGTTAAGTCAACCATTTAGAACAAGGGTAGTGACGATTTTTCAAGTTGTGAAAAATGAAATTGCAAACATTTGTCAACTAGGGTTTGGATGATGGAAAGAGCAATAAAGGGCTAGGACTTCAGTGAGGCAAGACATTCTATCTGGACAAATAAATTTTCAGCTAAGTTTTTTTTCCCTTTCTTTATCTTACAAATTATGCATGAAAAATTTAAAAAGTTTTTATCAAATATTATATTTGCTATAGGACATTCAGATAAATTTCAATAGAATTTTGAGTTTTATTCTCCTTTCCATGGACCAATTTATAGTTAAATACTTAGAATCATCTCTAGTGGTAGAGGTTAGTGAGAGCACCTCAAAGAGATCCTCGTTGCTCCAAGATAGAGCAGTTTTTGGTCAATTTAATGGGTATTGGCTAGGGGTTTCAACCTTGAGAAAATGGATTTATAGGAGTTAGAAGCCTCCAAAAGTGATTCTATAATCTTCCCAAAGGTTTTTTCCTAGCCATTTTTTGTTCTAGGAAAGAAAGAGAAAAAATCCTAAAAGGGGTTCCTTGGTTTATGGGAAGAGCAAGACTCTTCCTTACCCGCTGGTATGAAGGTTTTTCACTTGAAAATATAAATCTATCCCTAGTACCAGTCTGGGTTAGGATGTTTGGTTTACCCATTTAATTTTGGGAAATAGATACCTTCAAGGCAATAGGCAACACTCTAGGAGAATTCATTGAGATTTTAAATACAATTAAAGATGGATTCTTGGCTATTTATGCTAGAAATATTAGTCATGATTGATATAAGTAAAGCTTTACTAGAATCAATCATTCTTAAGTATGGGGATAAGATGTGGATCCAAACTATAGACTATGAAAACATATCTTTTAGATGTAGAATATGTCATGAAGTAGGGCATATTGAGAGATCATGCCCTAATAAGAGCCTAACAGAATCATATGTAGAAAACTATAAGAGAAACTTACAAATGGTTATGGATGAAGATGGTTTTCAACTTTTGAAAAATAGATCTAGGAAAATAAAATAAAATAAATAATGGAGAACAATAAGGAAGGATATTGGAATAAATACTAACTCTTTTGAGGCTTTATCCTATGAAGAAAAAGTAGATTAAAACTTAGAGGACACAATACAACAATGTTAACATATTAACAAGGAACTCTCTATTTAGTTTGATCCTGATTTAAGGAAGAACAATCTTGATGAACCTAAGGAATGTATCTCATAAGACTTTGAGGACTCTCTTGAAGTACCATGCACCATTTAAGAGAAAAAAATTGATAAAGGAAATGCAATTTTAGAAGTTAATACCTCTGTCATTAATAAGGAAATACTAGAAAATGAGCAAGACAAGTCAAAAGCTTCTATAATAGAGCTAGGAGAGGATAAATATGATGAAAAAAAATTATGAAAGAATATTGAGGAATAGAATAATAAGACCTACTCCTGATATAGGTAAGGAAAAAAGAGAAAAAACCTCAAATTATCAAGCAAGATCCAGGGAAGTAATAGCAAATATAGAGAAAGGAACACAAACTAAGTTGGTTGAAATTCTCTTTACCAAAAAACAAAATGATATTTGGTAATATGTAGGCGGGTCCAAAAGCCCCTAATGAGACATGATTATAATCTCATTGAATATAAGGGGTGCTAATTCCCCCTCAAAGTAGAGGTGTATTAGGGACCTATGTTTAAGTAATAAGCCTAATATTCTTTGTATCTATGAAACTAAAATGACAAAAGAAGGAGTTTCAAAAACTATGAAAGCAGTATGGGCAAGATGTGAATGGGATGCTATGGATTCTAAAGGAGCAATAAGAGGAATTCTAACTTGTTGGAATCCTTCTAGAACCTCTTGTGTAACCATTCATAAAACTAGGCATTGGATAACCTCTTTAGTCACTTGCTACTTTGTAGATATTCATTTCATCCTTATCAATGTCTATGGACCTACAACTCAGTCAGGTAGATTAGAAGTTTAGAGTGGGATTGAAGCCTTTGTGATAAGTAAAGACCAAGAAATTTAATTCATGATCATTGGATATTTTAATGCCATAACCAATCTAGATGAAAACTTTGGAGGAATTAGGAAATTTAACCAAAGTATACAAGTTTTTTTAGTTTTTATTCAAAACAATAATCTATGGGAGGATGAGTTTGAATAAGACAACTATACTTGGACCAAAAATAGGAAAGGCAAAAACCTAATAGAAAAAAAATTAGATAGATGCATTCTCTCAGATCATTGACTAGATGAACTTGTGCTAAAATTAATACCTTAAAAAGGATTGGTTCAGATCACTAGATAATAAGAGTTAAAATGGTGGTAAGTGAATTAAAGAAATCATATTTTAAATGAGAAAATGTCAAAACACCATCCTCAATTTGTTGATATGATAGCTCAAACATAAAATTCTTTAGGTAATGGTGGGTTGTATGCTCTTCCAAATAAAATTAAATCTATGACATCTAGATTAAAATAATGGAACAAGAACACCTTTGGAAATATTTTTGAGAAGAAAGAAGGACCAAAAGATAAACTTTAAAAATTCCAAAAAGGTGATCATAGTAATCCAAGCTTAGAGGAAAGGGAGTTGCTTAGTGAATATCATAATATTTTGAGTAAGGAATAGAAATTCTGGAGATAAAAATACAATTTTTTTCATAGGATGGCTATAGTACAGAGATCAAATTCCAGAATTAGTAGAATTAAATCAATATAAGGGGTTTGGATTGAAGATCAGAGTGAAATTAGAAAATAGGTAAAGTATTTTTATTAGAATATTCTAGGTTCAGAGGTGATCAAAGTTCTTAATGATAAACTTATTTAAGATGTTCCTTCAGTTATAACAAATGCATACAATAAGAAACTGATGGATCCTATTACTCTAGAAGATTTTTATTTAGCTTTTTCTCTTTTAATAAGGATAAATCCCCAGGTCCAGATGGGCTCTCTGCAACTTTTTACCAACATAATTGGGATATAGTGAAGGATTCTTTATTGGTGGTAGTGGATCATTCTAGGGTAAAACAATACATACCTTATAAAATAAATGCAACTTATCTTACCCTAATTCCAAAAAAGAAGGATGTTGAATTGTTTGATTCTTTTAGACCCATAAGCCTATGTAATATGGTATATAATATTATCTCCAAAGTTATGGCAAATAGATTAAGGTAATTCTTAGAAAAAATAATTTTAGAATAGCAAGGAGGATTTGTGAAAGGGAGACAAATTTTGGATGGGATCATAGTAGCTCATGAAGTTATACATTCAACAACTTTAAGAAAATAGAAAGCAATGATCTTAAAACTTGATATGAGTAAATCCTATGATAGGGTTAAATGGGATTTTATTTTTACAATTTTAGAAAAGTTTATTTTCGAGAAAAATGGGTTAGATGGATTAAAGCTTATGTCTCTATAGTTTCTTATTCAGTGTTGGTCAATGGGTTAGTGACAAAATATTTTAAATCCAAGAGAGGCCTTAGAAAAGGAGATTCTCTATCTCCTTATTTGTTCATTATTATGGTAGAGGTTTTGAGTAGGAACTTAAATAAGGCTTACAAATATGGGTTTATAAGTGGAATTAAGGTTAGTAATAACATCAATAACATCACCCATCAATAGTTTGTAGATGATACAACCCTTTTTGGAATGGCAAGGATAAATGAGTCCAAAGCTTTGAATAACTTTTTAAAAGAGTATGAAAGAGCTTCAGGGCAAAAATTTAATAGGACTAAATCCAAAATTTACTTCCTTAACACTCGCTAATATCAAAGAAATAATTTGTAGGTTGCTTCAAATGGAGGAAAATTTGCCAACAACTTATGTAGGGATGCCTTTATTTGAGGGGAGAATGAGGATAGATTTATGGAACCCAATTATTAGTAAATTTTAGAATAAACTTTTAGCTTGGAAAGATAGATAGTTATCATTAGTAGGAAGAGTGCAGTTAATTAAGTTATTATTACAAGCCATTCCAACATATTATATATCATTGTATTCTATGCCAAAATCAGTTGAAAAAAGTTTAATCTATATTATGCGATCCTTTTTATGGTCATTTTTAAATGATAAAAGGAAATTTTCCTTTGGTGAAATGGAGCAAGTTGTGTGATGATAAAACTAGGGGAGGTTTTGGTTTAAGAGTTCTTACAGATGTAAACTTAGCTCTTAGGGGAAAATTAATATGGAGATTGTACAAAGAGAGTCAAAGACAATTGGTAAGAATTATTTTAAGTAAGTATGTTGATCCTAATTACCCAAGTTTAATGTTTATTGCATTCTCTCTTCCAAATGGTTCTGCTCTTTGGAATGGTTTAAAAAAATCTTTTGATCTTATGATTAAATATTTAATATGGATGGTGAGAACTGGGGAACAAATTTCTATTTGTATGGATACTTGGTGTGATAAAAAAACACTCAATTTAGATCCAAATTTGAAACCTTAGATGAGATTGCTTCAAGACAAATATGGTGATAGGGTTTCAAACATTTTGTACAAGGATCAAGAAGGAAGATACAAATTGAAAGAAGATTTTTTTACAAGTATACAAGACATTGATGCTAGGATGCAATGACATTCTAAGGGGAGCCAAGGATAAATTAATTTGAGAGCTGAATAGCTCAAGAGAATACACAACAATAAGTGGATATAATATACAACACCAACAAAATAATAATATCACTAGAATATAGAGAGATATTTGGGATAGCCCAATCATTCATAAAGTCAAAATGTTTGTTTGTCTAGTAGGTCATAGAAGATTTTTATACTGGGATAACCTTATTAAAAGTGGTTTTCATGGCCCCTCTATATGTGTTTTTTGTAAAAAGGAGGAGAGTATAGATCATCTCTTGGGACATTTCTCAATAGTCTAGAATCTATGGCAATGGATTCTTAATATGTTTGGTAATTGCATGGTAATGAATACCAAAATTGAAGATTGGTTAAAGCAATGGTAAAGCATTTATAAAAGTGAGTCTTTACAAAAAAATATGGGATATATCAAAAGATACAATACTTTGGACTATATAACTAAACCAACCCTAAACCAAATAATTTCAATAGTGGATTTAAAACAAATAATGAAGCTAAATCTTGGGTAGCTTTAGAAGGGTTAAAAATATGTAAACAATTGAAATGGAATAGAGTTTGAATGGAAGGGGATTTTCTCATAGTAATAAATGCAATTTTGAGGAAAGCAAAGGCTCCATGGAACATACAAGAGATAATTGTGAAAATTCAAGATCTTGCTAAAGAGTTTGAAGAAATCAAGTTTACACATATATTAAGGGAAGGAAACAAATGTGTAGATAAGCTAGCCAATAGAGGAGTTTTGATTGAGGATCATGAAGTTAAATTCTCCTTTCCATGGTTAGAGGAAGTAAAAATTTTAGTTGAATTTGACAAGAAAATATTGATTGCTTGAATCAATTAATGATTAAGATTTACTTTAATGTTTTCCATTGGTAATATTTGTTTTATTTTGTAAAAATAATATTTTTTTATTTTATGGATGAAGGAGTTTTGAAAGGACCTCCAAACATTTTTATAGAGTGGAGCTAGTCATAAAAAAGTGACAAAACACTTCAACCAAAAAATAAGCTATCGAGCAATACAACAACAGAAAAATTTAAACACTAAGCACACATTATTACCCAACCAAGAAAAAATCTAGCACAATAACCAAAAAAAGATCAAATGAGCATCCTACCCATCCAAAAAATATCCAGGCACCAAAAACCACTAAAAATATTAAACCAAAAATAACATACTGGTTTTGTGCCCAAATTGACAAACTGTACAAAGGCCATTCTACCCTCACCATAAGAGATAATATGGATCTATGCTAGAAGGAAGGCCTTGCTTGATGTAACCAAAATAAATGAGCACAAAATAGATATAATATAGAGAAATATAAATTGCCAAAATTGCTTTTATTTATTAATTCTTGATACAATCTTTACAAATGAATTTTGGATTACCCCGACTATAATGGGGGTAATGTTACAATGCTGTCTCTATATTGATACAATTATTATGATAATGGAATGGAGGTCTTCCAAATATTCATAGGAATGGGTGCTCTTCATTCTCCAGTTACAGCTCCAAGGGGTGAGTGGGCTTTAGATATCCAATGTGGGGCCACTCCAACTTCAACAACTTTTTTAGAATACCTGTCTCCTACACACATGAAAACCAAATGAGGGTTAGTAGCACCTAAAAATCAAGATAAATATAATGCTACATAATCCTAACCAGATAATCATGCCATCTTAGAAAATAGAATCAAATAAAACATAAAAGCCTTGTGAAATAAGATGTTACTGGTCGTGTTGTTTGTCGTGATTTCGGTTTTGCAAAATCATGGATGCATGGTGGTGACTGGGAAACCGCGGATGCACGGTGGTGAAACTAGAGAGTGTAACCATAGACGTACAATTTTGGTTGAATGGCCGAATGCCTTAGAATATGACCTCTAAGCTCGGGATCAAATTTCTCCTCGAGATGCATGTAGAGGTCTAGCTCTATTTTGATAGCCCGATGGTATCAATGTTCAGCCCCCTTAATTTGGTGGGGTGAATGTGCCTTTATAGGATCCTTAGGGTTTTGGAGGGAATGAGAGGTGGCAAGCTTATACTGCCAAGTGGTGATCCTAGGCTACAAAATGGAGGGAATAGTTATAGTGAGTCACCTAGTGTGCCTCATTTAACTGGGGTGATGTGGTTGCAAGTGGGGTGATGTGTGGGATTTTATCCCATGTGAATGGATAAAGGGTAGAAGGGTGGATTAGATGTGGCAAGGATGTTGGGTGAGGTGGCTAGAACACATGTCTAGTGGGTAGGTAAGGTATCCTAGGCTAATTTTCTAGATTTAATAAATCTGGAAAATAGGATAATGGTGCAAGATTTATATGCCTAAGTCCAAACTTAGGCATATAACTTTATTATGTAGGATTTGAGGTGGGGTGGAAAATGTGTTGTGAGTGACCATATTTTTGTGTCTACACTTGAATCAACCCAAACACCAAAACAATAAGGTGAAATTGAAAAATCCTAAAAAGATAGCCATAGAACCTTGGGATCAAACACAACCACCAGTGCTAGAACTGGAGATAAAAACTCTATAAACCATTGAAGCTAACTAGAGTAATAAAGCAACTAGATTCAATGCTAGCCGATGGAACAACAACTAAATATTATCGTAGCAACAATAGACCAATATCATCCCCAATAGGTTTGGGTCAGCATTTGGCCCTATCCCCCTCAAGGACCTCAACCAAATTTTCAATGATAAACTAAACCCATAAGAAAGTAGAGAAATCTAACCAAGGGCCCTCAACTGACAACCAACCCTAGTAACATCGTAACCCAACAAAGCAACACAGAGATAGAGCTAACCAAATGATCAACAACCAAAATTTTTTGTAGCAATACAAACAACCCAAGATCACCCCCCATAGGTTTGGGTTGGTATTTAGCCCTATCCCCCTTAGGAACCTTGGCCAGATATTCAATGGCAAACCAAACCCAAAAGAAATATGAAGCAAACCAACAAGACCCCCCAACCAACAAAAACCCTGGTCACAAAGCCATCCAACCAACGTAGAGCATAAAGACCATAATAAATAACTAGATCCATTAAGGAAATAGGAGGTCTCCCACTAAGAGGATTTTAAAGAATTAAAGCCAGAGTGGGATGCCAACTTGGAGCTAATTTCTTGAATCTACTCAAAAAATCCCAAAAATATAGCCATGGAACCCTAGGATCAAACACAACCACTAGTGTTCGAAATGGAGATAAAAACTATGTAAACCATTAAATCTAACCAAAGTAACAGAGCAATTAGAGTCGATGCTAGTCGAGGGAACAACAACTAAATATTACCACAACAACAACAGCCCAATATCACCCCCAATGGGTTTGGGTTGACGTTTGGCCCTATCCCCCTCAAGGACCTAAACCATATTTTCAATGAAAAACTAAACCTATAAGAAAATAGAGCAATATTACCAAGGATGCTCAACTGCAAACCAAACCTAGTAACAATGTCACCCAACAACCAACCCTCGTAACAATGTCACCCAAAAACCAACCAAAATAACACAAAGCCAGAACCAACCAAGGGTCAATAGCCAAAAAATTTTACAACGATACAAACAACCCAAGATCACCCCTACAGGTTTGGGTCAACATTTGGCTCTATCCTCCTCAGTAACATCAACCAAATATTCAATAATAACCGAACCCAATAGGAATACGAAGTGAACCAACAAGATCCCCCAACCAGTACAAACCCTGGTCATAGAGCCATCCAACCAATGTAGAGCATAAATACCATAACAAATAGCCAGGTATAGCAGAGAAAATAGGAGACCTCCCACTTAGAGGGTTTCAAAGTGCCAAAGCCGAAGCGGGAGACCTTCAACTTTGCAATAAATTTGTAATAACAATATGTTTTTATTTAGATTATTTATTATAATTTTTGTGGTTGCACTTGTATTTTAGGAAGGAAAATAGCAATCCAAATTTGATAAAGCAGACTATGATAGTGCGATGTTTAGGAAATATTACTCTACTAATATGCAAGGCATAGATGGTAGAGGTGAAGTTATGGCATTGTGAAGGTTGCCATAGGAAATGTCAAGGAAGATGCTAAATTCTAGATTAATTGTATTCATACAAAAAATTGAAAATATCCAAAAATGAAAATCAAGAATTCAGACATTTTGTGTAAAATGATGTAGGTTTCTAGCTATAGCATCTTAATTAAGATGAGAAGTTTATCTATTTGTAAACTCTCAAGCTCTAAATAAGAGAGATGTAATTTTTCAAGGGTGGGAGACGAGTACAACCCCTTATTATCCAACAAAAAAAACAATAAATAGATTTGATGTTATTTTCTTATCGAGATGGATTAATAAGGCATAGTTTGTAATTGATGAAATTTAAAATTTATTTATTTTTGTAAATTTACAAATTAATTAATTTTTGAAAGAAAAGAAAGTCAATATCAAACTTAGAAAAATCAAATTTGCAAAAATATTTATTTCTTCATAAGTTTCTAAACATTAGGGAGACATAAGGAAATCTACCTCATAATTTTTTTGAATTTAGAAACTTAGAAATAATTTAAAAACTAGGGAGCTATAAGGTTGTCAAATTCAAAGAAACATGGCAAAAAAAAAGCAAGTGAAAATAAAAATAAATGATCAAAAAATAGAAATACAAAAACATGAGTTGTCAAAAACAATTGAAGTAGAAAACTTATGTTTTCAAGAAGAACAAATATTTGGGATGCAACATAGCAGAATTTTCAGCTACCTACCTTGGATTACCTCTTTTCACAGGAAAAATAAAATAATAAATATGGGCTCTAGTCATAGATCGAATTTAAAGAAAGTTGGTAGGGTGGAAGGGTAATATGATATCTCAAGGTGGAAAATTACAACTTCTAAAGGAAACATTACAAAGAATCCCAATTTACTACATGTCACTTTTCATAATCCTCTACAAGGTGAAGTAGGGAAAAATGGTGCACCAAATGAAATATAAACAATGTATGTATCTATGCCCTATCGCTAATGAGCGCCAAATGGAAGCATGCAAGTAAATGGAAAGATAGCGAATAACAAGAAGTAAAGCAAAACAAGTATATCTCTTATTAATAGAAATGATCCAAAATTATGGGTTACAATGCGTCCCCTTGAGGGCTCAAAATGGGTGATACAAATGTTTACAACTCGGGTGCCCAAAGGTCAAATCTCTCAAAGAAATTGGGTGCACATCCACTGTCTTTCCTCGTACCCACAATCGAAGTGGGCGGGCCAAAGTTGTCGTCGCTTGCATATTTGATATATGATGTCTTAGGATGCCTCCCAATGCACTGTAATGACCTGCACCTACACACAAGGAAACCAAAATCATCAAATAGCGAGTGCGTATGGTAAAAAACATGCAATCCCCATGGGGGGCAAAATGGCTAATAGTGAGAAAATGCATCAAACCAACTCCAAATGACAAAATATGAAATGGGTATGTAGAGAAAGAGGTTTTGGGAAGATATCACCAGGAATTGCTCCAAAATTACATCCGATGGGGTTTCACGACTGAGGTGAACGTTCACAACCTACAAAACCCAAAGCAAGCAAATCTCCTACCCTACGCATATCCAAAATGCATGAAAATTGGATAGAATACATAAAATACTATTCTAAGAAAACCCATTTGATTATATTTGTGATATCGATCACAGTTTGGGTGTTCTCTCAAATGACCGTCGGATACCTGCAAGAGACCCTACAAAACACTAAAAATGCAATATCTCGACCAATATAGCTCAGAATGACATGAAATTTGGACTGCAACATCATATAAGAATATATAAAATATCTAATAAAAAATAGTCAAGAAATCATGCATAGATCTCTATTCATCCTGGGGTGGAGCGAATAGGACTGTCATAGATTAGGGGGCGCCCCGGGGTGCGGCGCCCACAGAATATCCCTAAATTTTACCACCAATTCCACTTGGGAATGATGCAAAACCCTATAAAATGTGTTTTCATAAAATTTGGTGATGGAATTCACTCATTTGGTTTGGTTTTGTAATATATTACGCCTCCTAACTCACTCGCAAACCTCCTTCGCTAGGAAGAGATTCCGAGGGAAAAATTGGCACAAAAAGGGTGGAAGGAAATCTTGGCAGCACTCCATTGCTTTGTCCTCAAAATATCCTCTCCTTTTTGGTGTGGAAAATATCTCCACTTTATAGCCTAAGGAGGCTTCAGGGGTCAAAAGGCATGCGAGGGCATGCGAGGCATGAGGTGCCACTTGGCCACCAGGGTGGCATGCATTGGAGGGAGAAGAGAATCTCCCAATTTGGCCTCCCTCATGGGCTGGAGCATTAATATGCTGCGTGCCCTACCCTCCTAGCCATTATGGACCAGAAATGTAACCGTTGGTAGGTGCCATTTGTCCAGGTTTGACTTTTTGCCAATCAAACCTGCTATTCGCTCTACCCCAGAGCGAATGTTGCTATTCGCCCTAGGGTGCAACGAATAGGTTTTGTATTCATCCTAGGGTGGCACGAATAGTAGTAGGGTGTCCAAAAGGTGCCAAAAGTGGCCTAGAACCTTTCAAAACCTTGCATTAAGTGGTTAGAACCATTGTATACCTCTTGAGGGCTGCCCTAGGGGCCTTGGTGTGTCGCGAAGTCACTACTTATGGTAGCACAATCGGATTGACCAGTTTTTAGTGTCTACAGATGCCCCTTTTTGGGATGCATTGTGTGCAACACAGCATCGAGCAAAAATAGATGACTAAAAATATTCAATGATTAGGGTTACTCAATAACCTGACCAACTTTAGATGCCCCAATCCTAGAAAGAGCATGCATCCTTGAATCCTTGCTTTTGATGAGCTAAGGAACTTGCTTTAGCTTAGACATTGTCTATCATGAAAATGCGAGGCCTATGTTTCCATGATGCCATCAATGTTGAGCACTTTAATTTGATACTTTGTGCTTGTTTACTACCCCAAGTAGGAGCATGATTGTCTTTGTCAAAGATTCGTTGGACGAACGCAATTTGCATGATTGAGTGTGTGCTTGTTGATTTGACTTGAGTATGACTACCCCCTCAAGCGATGAGTCGATGAGGGAATGACTCATGAGAAAAGTGATGAGTCACTTGACCCAGATGACTATTGTTAAGGTTACCTTCAGTTGTACTCATTGAAAAATGGCACAGTTTTGAAAGGATTTGAATGATGCTATGGGGGTTTCGTGGAAGCAAGAAGTTGAAAACTTCATTCCCGTGGGGCGGTCCGGCCACAATGGCCTTCTTGGGGAGTAAAGTAATAACTTATCCATGCATCCATGAAAAATTTGTATTCCATATTGACCCTGAATGAATTCCATCAGATGCGACTTGTTTTTGGTGGGTTTTGAGCCCTTTTCTTTGTTACTTCCTGGAGGAAGGAATGAAAAACCTCGCTCCCATGGGGTGGTCCGGCCATGGTGGCCTTCTTAGGGGTTGAAGTTAGGTGTTTTCCAAGCATCCAGGAGTGTTATTATTTGCCTCTTGATTACTACAAAAATTTGACCAAAATAGAGCTATTTTTGTGGGTTTTTGGACCCTTTTGGTGCATTTTGGAGTTGTTTTGACCTATGAACCCTGTATTCATCTCGGGGTGGAGCAAATACAAATTATGTATTTGTCCCAGGGTGGAACGAATGTCCAAAAGTGCTTTTACCCTACCCTAGGGTGAATAGGACTATTGTAGGCCTATATAAGCTTCAAAAACCAATTTTGGGCTCATTATTGCATGTTTTCTTTTGTAGTTTGAGAGGTGAGGAGGAGGAGAGTGATTTTGCGTAGCGAAGCACTATCAAAATCATCCCGCATCATCATGAGTCAGCAAGTGGGGGCATCCAGTGAAGGGGCTAGTGTGAAGAAGGTACATGCTAACTCAAGTGACCTCACTTATTACAAGTGTAATACCTATTATTTTTTTTTGTTCTTTTTGTTTTCTTGTTTCTGATGTTTTTATTTGTTTTATCTTTTGTTTTGTTAGGTGACGAGCCGATATCACAAATTGAAGCTCTTCGGGACCACATGGGATGCCTTGAATGAGGTTGACTGGGAGTGGCTTGATGCCCTAGGGCTCAAGCAAGTTACTCGGTTGGAGCCTGTGATAGGCGACCGAGCTTATTTGACTGCATTGATTAACCTATGGGACCCGCGCACCAACACCTTCCATCTATCGATGGGAGAGATGACGATGATGCTGGAGGACGTCTACCAGATTTTGAGGATTTTGATAGAGGGGTGACCCATCCGATCATCACACCATGACCTGAGGGATGCAGTGTTGAGGAGGTACTTTGGGGAGGATGCGGATGCGATGGAGTTGGACTATTGAACCGGAGGTATACTGGTGGGGTACTGGTATGAAGAGGAGGTGTTGGGGGTGAGGCATGCACTACTGATGACCCTCATCTCCAATATGCTCCTCCCAGACTCATCAGGAGCCAGGTTCCCATGGAACCTGCTAGAGCTAGTGTTTGCCCTAGCGAGGTGCACTACGGAGGAGCCATTGGTGATGGCATGGGGGACTACCATTCTGGCACAACTCTATGATGAGTTGTACGAGATCCACTATCGAAGGTGGAAGGGCTTAGGGTGTAGTTTCCTATTGCAGTGTTGGGGATGGTAGCACATAGCTATGGGGCAACCACAGGGCTTACCCTGGTTGACCCGGGCACAGCTAGCGGATTGGGAGATAGGATATGGCATCCTATGGTAGATGACGTAGGAGAGAGGGTAGAGTCAGTGGTTCATGGGTGATGTAGATCACTACGTCGATCTCTTCTCTCACCTAGCACTAGGATAGGTGCAATGGTGACCGTACAAGGATTGTCCAGTCTGGGTTGATGTTGGAGAGCAGCTCTAGTGGGTGAGGTAGGGCAGATGGTTGATCACTCGACATGGGACCGAGCGGGAGTACTTCCCATTTTCTTGAGTCATGTGGTAGTTTGGGCTATGGCATGGGTTTCTTGGGGAGCCGGTAGTGTACTAAAACTACGGGGATGAGTGGACGCTATCCTGGCCTATGGTGGAGGAGGTGGGCGAGGAGTCAGATCCTGTGGTCGACATTCCAGACATGGATGACGCCGAGATGATAGGGGAGTATGACTCATGGTGGGTGATGCACCAGTGGTGAGGGACAGGGACCCTAGGAGGTGAGGTAGCTAGGGCGGTGGATGAGGTGATGTCGGATGCTCCAAGGGAGGACCAGGCAGAGGGTGATGAGTAGGGAGATCTCCTAGACTTGGGAGATCAGGGTGATGACATGGTGGTAGATGACCCTGGGGCACAGGCACCAGAGGGTGTATAGGGTGACCAGCCTATGGAGTTGCAGGCTGAGTTGGCTAGGGTTAGGTAGGAGAGAGATCTCCTGCAGGCATAGACTTGGGAGGACCAGGCTGAGATATCCTCCCTATGGGCGTAGTTGAGGGCTCAGAGCATGAGGTAGGAGGGATCCAACGCTAGGGAGATGGAGAGGCTACGGGCTGAGGTATTGCACCTACAGTCAGTGGTAGAGACCTACCAGGTGTGGGAGCAACGGAGACAGGGATACGTGGGTCGACTGGAGATAGAGGTGGTGCACCTTGGAGGGCACCTACCAGATGATGGAGAGTCTAGTAGATCACATCGATATCGATGGAGTGAGATGGTGCAATCCTCTACTAGGTGGAGGGAGGACAGAGCTGGTGGTAGCAGGCATGGGGGGTCCCAGCGGACCCGTACCATTGGGGGTAGTGTGAGTCATAGCACCGATCCTACGTGATCATGGTGACATAGACTCGTGGGACTATTTTTGGGGTTTTGTTTTTGTTTGGCCTTGTGAGGTCTGAGGACCCATTTCATTGTAGCCTACGGGCATTTTTGGAAACTATGATGTACTCTTTTTGCCCCATATATATATGAGATTTTATTATGATCATCATGTGTTTCGTTTATTGTTTTATTGTATGAATGCAATGTGTGTAATAATTTATGCTTATAGGTTAGATGCTTAGTATGTATGCATATGGATGCAATGAGATGGTGATAGATAGATATCATGTATGTATATGTAATTTGATTTGATTGGAATTGCAACTATCTATATGCATGGATGCACAATGAGATGAAATATTTGAATGATTGATAAACATGGAGTTGTGGCTAATGATTTGACATACTATGTGAACACTATAGGTTGTACAAAATACATTAACACTCTTTGTTTTTGCTTCTTTTCTTTGTTTTTGTAATGGAAATGTGAAACCATTATTGCGATGTAGTGAAATGGAGTAAATGAGATGATATGTGCAAAGAATGTAGGTGAGGTTTTTATGAGACTCAAACACTCTAGCTGATTTGATCAAAGGTTGTATACTGACTATGCAAGACTTTTTGACAAGGTATGAATCTGCTAGGATGACCAAGGTACTTCATATCCCTGTGTGTGCAAGTGAGTTCATTCTTGTGAGATGCATAAGGATACCGCCAATGCCAAGCAGGCTCTCAACCAAACTTGTACTGAGGATCACCCAATGAATGCCACCATCCTAGGTTTTGTACTTAGTAGGACTAGACCACTAGGCAATCTAGGTTACCAAAGCTAGCTCATCCACATGCAAACATTGGTCTACACACATGCCCAAAAGCTAATGTGGTAGACATATCATCATGCGTAAGGATACCACCATTGTCGGATAGGCTATCCACCAAACTCGTAATGAGGATCACCTTATGGTTTTCCAAATGTTGAGAGTTCTAGGGATTCAAGTTTGACTCCCTTATTTTCTTCAATTTTATTGGGATACTTGCTCATATGTAGTGATGAAAATCACTGTTTATTTTGTATATTTTGTTTTCTCTTTTGAGCAAGGGATTTGGGATTTGGAATTAGTGGTGAAAACCACTGTTTATTTTGTTTTTGCTTTTTGCTTTTTGAGGATTTTGATATTGAACTTTTGGGATTTCTTTGATTTTTTTGATTTTTTGAGGGATTGGGATTTGTGGGAGTTGGGATTTCTGATAGTGGTGAAAACCACTATTTATTTTGGGGAATTGGGTAGGGAAGATGCTTGTCCTTTTGCCAACTCTCAACATTCTTGAACCATTCACACATGGGGATGAGCAGGATGACCTTTTCACTTAAAGTAACCTAGACCACTTCATGGATTTCATCTTTCTTTGTGCAAAACTTGGATTTATTAATGTTTAACTGTGTTTGGGATTTGATGTACACAAGGCATAATCTAAGCAAGACTCTACCTCCTAAAAATCAAGATAGATTTCTACCAAACCTAAAGAGAAGCTAGAAATGGTTGAGTGACCAAAACCCTAATGACATTCTAAAACAAATGATATGAAATATGAAAAATGTGGGTGAAAATGGACAATTGCAACATTGAATTATGCTTATTTTCATGACATTGATTTTGAGTGATAAGTATTGTACCGTCATGGTGCTAGACATGCATGAGCAACTCTAAAATGTAAAGTGCAAATGATGAGTATGCCTAAATGCAAGTGATGATAGAATGCAATGGGATGCAATGTGATGCGATGCTATATTTTTGTATTTTTGATATTTTGATGATGTTTTTGAAATGCAATGTGATGCAATGTTTTTGTATTTTTGATATTTTGATAATGTTTTTGGATTTTTGATTGATATATAGGTATGTACATGTGACCAACGGGCTTATTGGGGGCCATTGGGGCATTTGGGGGGACCAAAGGGCTTATGGATGCCTTTGGGGCTTTTTGGTTGACCTAGATGGTTCTAGACCGTCTAGGAGCATTTAGGTTGACCAAGCGGGATGTAGGCACCCTTGGAGCATTTTGGGGTGACCTAGACGGTTCTAGACCACCTAGGAGCATTTTAGGTTGACCAAGCGGGATGTAGGCACCCTTGGAGCATTTTGGGGTGACCTAGATGGTTTTAGACCACCTAGGAGCATTTTAGGTTGACCAAGTGGGATGTAGGCACCCTTGGGGCATTTTGGGGTGACCTAGACGGTTCTAGACCATCTAGGAGCATTTTGGGGTGAATGCTCCCATTTGGATTCTTGATGGGAACCATATTGGACAACCATGGCGGATACTCTACAAAAATGACAAACTGGGCATCCAACAACTTTTGTAGCTTGTATTTTACCATCAAGACCACTGTTGGATGCATCTTTCTAAGCTTTTGCTTGACAGGCTTGGCCTTTAGGTCAAGCGTCAGATTGTGGGTGACTAGATTTGGATCTAGTCCCAACATATCTTTATAGGACCATGCAAAAGCTTCCTTCTTCCTAGTGATAAGGGCTATATAATCGGCTTACTCCTCAGGGGGTAGGCTTTCCCCCAACTTGATATACTATGGATTCTCTGGGTCTGAGCTGATATCTACTTCAATCATAGGCTCGATTGACATATGCGACCCCTCCTCCAGCTGGTGTGGGGTAGGGATCAAATGGATGTCATCCACTGGATTTAGATCATCAATGGAAAACTTGGGTTCCTCCTCAGAATGAAAGACACCATGGGCTAGCCCTGAAGAGAAGTGGAATAGCTGTAGCATCTCATCGCAGGACCAATACTCAGAAGGCGATGGGGGTGAATCTCCTTGATCAAAGTCAATTACCCCCAAGTCAAGGTGCAACGGCTTTGACGAGTTATTTGAATCTTGCAATGGCTCAAAAAAATCTACGAAAATCATATTGATGGACGGATTATTTCCCCTAGGTGGCTGGTGGTGATCATGGACCTCTGGATATAGCACGACCTAAGGAGGCGGCTACAAAGGTGGTGGAATGACAGACAGTGGTGGATGGGGCTATGGAGGAACTTGTCCTTTGTGATGCAAAAGCTACTGCCAAATGGGCTCTTGTAATGGGAATAGGCATAGAAAGTAATCATCGTTCTCATCCCAAGGGATGATCTGCATGTATTCTCCATCAAAACTATCAGAGTCAATCGGTGTGACCCCATAGTCTGACTCATCATCTAACGTCCACTCATAAGGGGACCATGGATCTTCTTCCTCACCATCATGGGGAAGAGTGCATGAAAATTCACCTCTCTCATAGGATTGGATACCATCTCAAGGTGGTTTATCATCTCCCAAGGGCATAGGGAAATAGTCCCCCAATGAGTAGATGCGATTAAGGTTGGAAAAGGGATCTCGAGACAACTCATCTCTGTAATTGAGGCATAGGTGCTCCATGCCATCAGCAAGAATATCCAAAGGTAGGGGGTTGTTATGTCTCAACCCCAACTTATCATATGGTATCTGGTATTGGGGTTGAAACAGAACCTGTGTGCCTTGCTCATACAAGCCTAACCCATAACCATGCTAATTGCATAGGGCAAGATACTTCAGGGTAAAGTTAAGGTTAGACAAGTAGTGGATGTCCTCTCCAAAGGGCTCTTCATCCTCCTCCTACTATTAGTAGGATTTGATGCCATAGTCAAGTCCCCTATAGACAAAATTTATTTGATTAGGGGGTATTCCTAGGGGCATGATAGTGCGTATGGGAAGACGAGGTTGACCCATGTCTTGCACCGACTCTATAGCAGGGGTAGTTGTGACCTCCCTGTTAGGGTAAAATAGGTAGTGTATTGCATTACACTACATAGATTATTACATTTACTTTTCTACCATAGGAGATATTTACCATTGTATAAATTACCTCCTAGATTAACTTAGGTTAATAGCTAAAATATCTTGAGATATTTTAGTTGGTTATTTGGCATATTCTATTTTCTAGGTGGTTAGCACATCCTACGCTAACCTTGTTAGGTTTACTATTTTGTAACCTATATATTAGGTTTGATTATTCATTTTCGAACCTAATGTCTGCATAGCAATATTATTTGATTTTTCATATTGGAGTAAACTATTGCTTACATTGGTATCATTCGCTAGGTGGGTAATGCGAGCAACGCTTGTTCCCCTGGACTACAGACTTGGTCATGCATTTTTCCTATTTGATGATTATTTTTTGGTTACTGACTTGGAAGGCCTGAAGCACAACCAACTGGCCCACGGAAGGATCGCCTAAAGTGTAGTCGATTGGCCCACAAACTCAGTCAACTGGCCCACGTGATCAACCAAATAGTCGATGCGCTCAGCCACTGGGTGACCACACTTTCAACCAACCTGACTGACGCAAGCCGACTGATCAGCCAACCAGTGTCGACTTGGCCGACATGATGCGGTCAGCTGACCCGAATGGCAGGATGCGGTCAGTCGACCACGTCGATGCGATTGATCGACTAGGTCTGACGTGATCTATCGATTATGGCCAATAATCGACAATGGATCATTGTCAACTAACCTATGGTCGATGCCTTAAGGCATTGATGCCTTGGCTCCCACATAGACCAGAGTCACTTTGACCTAGGAGCCACGTGGCCCACACTCGAGAGATCAAAGAGGGTAGGACAACCCTCCCCCTCCCATACTGACATGCGAATGACCTCAAAAATTATACCTGACACCTGTCATGATCTGCCCTCAACACACACCCCAAGGTGCCACCTAGACCAATCATGTGGCACACAAAGGTCATGCACCATCTGGACGCTGATTGGACAACCACTAGATCGATTGGACCTGACATGGTAGACAACCACTAGACCGACTGGACCTGACATGGCAGACAACCACTGGACCGACTGGACCTAACGTGGCGGACAACCACTGACCGACTGGACCTGACGTGGACCCCCTTGCCGCGCCACATGGACATCGACAAAAAGGAGGGCCCAAACTCGATTTCTCGAGGGCAATCATGAGCTACCCAGCTCGTAAAGGCCTTTAAAGGCCTTTGCATCCAAAATAGGATGCATGTGGGATAATTCCCACAACATCCCAAAAGAAGCCCGTAGGCTTCTTTAAGAATAAGGCCCTACGACTTGAGAACCAAACCTTGTGCTTGGTTAGTTGGCCAAGGTGGACACCTTAGGTCAGCGTAAACCCCGGATCGAACCTCCGCGTGTCCAAAAAAAATAGGTTTTATTCAGAATACCATTTTTTTCAAATTTTCTAAAGTTTTTAAAGCATATTAAATATTATTTTTTTTATTTTTTTATTTATTTTCTTTAAAATTGGCATAAAATGTTCATTTTTTAGTCAATTTGGATGATTTTTTTTCCAATTTTTTCCAAAATTATAGAACTTTAATCTTAAACATATATTTTTATGCTTTCTCAAACTTAGAAAACTGGAAATCCAAACAAAATTTAGCCCTCAAAGTTCCCAAAATCAAAATATGTTTTTCTCTCAACTGAAGACAAAAGGAACATAGGAACCTCTTTTTGGCAAATTTTAAAAAAACCTGCTTCAACAATTTTTTTTGCAATAAACTCCTCAGAAGTTCTATAGTTTTCTTCATTCATTTTTGGAGATATAAGACATAGAAACTCAAAATTTTTGTTGCAAAACACATAGCATGCCATGATTCAGGAAGCATAAAAGGTCATCTCATTTTTTTCCAAAACCATAAATTTTGCTTTTGTTCTCTCCTTCAAGAAAGGAGACATAAAAACATAAAATAGCAAAAAAATTTGTTGTAAACTTGAGATCCATAAAACCAATTTTTTTTCTCCTCATGCTAAACTGTTGAAGACAAAAAAAAAACCAAAGTCGTGTGTCGACTGGTCTAGAAGCCTTTCAAACGCGGGTCGTGTGTCGACTTGTCTTGAAAGGAGTGCTCAAAAATTTCTCAATTTTGTAAACATTAAGGGGGGATAGAAATCATTTTTTTATTCTATTATTTGCAAAATTGTAAAGAAAAAGGGGGGATTTTCCAAAAGCAAGAAAGGTGCAATCTCGATTGTACTCGACACCTTTCTAAAAAAAATTGACTAATACTAGGTGCATTTTCGGTTGAACCCGACGCCTAGAGTGATAATAATGTGGGTTGCTCTCATGTTTTTATTATTGCACTAACACTCATGTTTTTGTGTGCAATTAAACAATCAGATACAACATTGGCAAAAGCATTTCACAAAACCCATATTTCACTCCAAAACGTGCTACACTTTGCACAGGTTGAACATAAGTCAATTTTTTTACCCCCTCAAAAGGTCAAAATCTAAAACACCTTGATTACCTCTCTTTGTTTGGCTTAATTTCCTCCAACTTCTCATCCTTCTTGAAGGGTGTTAAGGCAGGTGCCATTAAATATCCTAGAGAGCACAATCAGAAGTCTGTCAACCAAACCCCTTTAATTTGCTCTATCTTGTTTGGCTTAATTTCCTCAAACTTCTCATCCCTTGTTAAGGGTGTTAAGGTAGGTGCCATTAAATATCTTATAGAGGTAAATTAAACATCTTCCATATACTCTTTTGAGGGTATAGTGCAAGATACAACCATCTTAGTCCTATCAAATTTGAAACCTTAACCATGGCCATGATACACAAGTATCTCACTGAGAGCCAATTGCTCAAAGGTTCAAATTATTCAACATGGAAGACTAAGATGAAAGCTATCTTAACTATAGAGGATTTGTGGTCTATAGTGAATGGAAGTGAAACTAGACCTACATCACCTAGAGCAGATCAAACAACTTTTGATAAGAAGGATAAGAAACTATCCTTAATGATCTTGCTAGCTATTACTGATGATATCCAACCTCATATCAGTGAAGCTAAGAATGGTAAGGAGGCTTGGGATGCCTTGAGCACCATATTTGAGGGCAAGAATCAATCAATGATTCTTAACCTCCAAACACAGCTTCATACTCTTCATATGAAATCAGGAGAAACAGTAGAGCTATTCCTCTATAGAGTGGCAGAATTGAAAACAAAACTGCAATCCTTAGGAGAAAAAGTGGAAGACCAAGTCTTGACCTCTATCATTTTGAGGGCTCTTCCCGACTCCTATAGAATGTTGATCACTTCACTACAAGTTTTTGGTAGGACAATAACTTTTGTCGAGTTGGTAAATATGCTTCAAACAGAAGAAGCTAATCAACTCCAAAGAGATGAGGCATCCAACAATGCTCTTTTTTCAAACAGACAAGGTGGTAAGAAAAAGTGGAATCAATAGAAAGGTTCTTCTTCTAATAAAGACAAGGGTAAAGGCAAAGAGATTAAGAAGAAGAAGCAGTATTGTAAGATTTGTGACAAGGACACTCATGAAACCAAAAGATGTTGGTTTAAGAACAAACCACCCAATGAGCAAGGAAACAAGAAGGGCAAAGGTAAACCAAAGAACAAGAATAAACAACAATAGGGACACATTGCAGTTGAAGATTCTAGTTTGGACTCTAAAAGAGCACACAAGGTGCTCATGACACATACATATTCCCCTCACAAGGACTCTATGTGGTACATAGATTCAGGCGCTAGTAAGCATATGATTGGTGATAAGTCCTGGTTTGCAACATTTGAGGCTCGAGAAGGTAGACCGGTCACCATTGCTGATGATCAAACCTATCGAGTTTAGGGAGAAGGAAGTGTTTTTGTCTCCCTTCCAGATGGAGAATGTAAAATTCAAAAAGTTCTTTATGTACCAGGATTGAAAAATAATCTCTTGTCAGTTCCACAAATCCTGGACAATAACATGAATGTCAATTTCAAAGTGGACAAAGAAAAGAAACATTGCTTTATCACTTAGAAGGGAAAATAGATAGCAACAGGTTCATACCAACATGGTTTGTTTGTCTTAGATGCAATTACCTCAACACATACTGCAATGGCAGTAACCACAAAAGAGGCCACTTCTCTATGGCATAAGATATTTGGGCATTTAAGTTCAGGATATTTACTAGAATTGAGTAAATATCAAATGGTGAAAGGACTGCCTACTCTTTCATCTACTTTGCCAGTGTGCTCTAATTGCTTGTCAGGAAAGCAACATAGAGTACCCTTTGAGCCTAGCTCCTTTCGAGCTAAGGTACCTTTGGAGTTGGTTCACACAGATTTGTGTGGTCCCATGTCTACTAGTTGTGGAGGGAAAAGGTATTTTCAATTGTTTGTCGATGATCACTCATGCAAGATGTGGGTCTTCTTATTACAGTTGAAGTCTGAAGCATTTACCTATTTTCAATAGTTCAAAAAGCTAGTTGAGAAAGAATCAGGATGCTTCATCAAGACCCTCCATTCAGATCGAGGGGGGAATACACATCAAAGGAATTTTCCTCATTTTTATAGACACATGGGATAAAGAGACAGTTGACAACAGCCTACTCTCCTCAGTCAAATGGAGTTGTTGAGAGAAGAAATCGGTCCATTATGGAAATGGTTTGATGTATGCTTAAGGGAGCCAATCTTGAGCAAATTTATTGGGCTAAAGTTGTTCAAACTATAGTATATCTTCTGAATAGGGCACCCACAAGGGCTCTTGAAGGTATGACTCCTCAGGAAGCATGGAGTGGAAGGAAACCCTCCATATCTCATCTACGGGTATTTGGGTGTAAGGCTTTTATGCATATACCCAAGGAGAAAAGAAATAAATTAGATGAGAAGTCCCTACCATGTGTTTTTCTTGGATATGATGAATTCTCAAAAGGCTATCGATTGATAGACCCACTTACCAAGAAAATACATGTCAACAGAGATGTAGTGTTTGATGAAGCTTTCACACCCAACACTACATCAGTATACCTAGATGATGAGGAGCAACAACCACTTCCTCCTCCACAACAGAAAAAGCCTCCCAAATGGTTTACAAGCACAATGAAAGATTCCAAACTCACTTCACCACCTGATCTTACTCTCAATCATCCAAAGACATGAAGCATGACTCAAAAAGAAAAGAATGAAGCATCCACTTCAGTTGATGATCTTTGTGCATATTTTCAAGAGCTTTCTATTGATAGAGAGTTACCAAGGGAAGATGATATGGAAATAGATGAGGAGAGGGTTTACCTGTCAACATATGATGAAAATGAACCTTCTACAGTTGATGAAGCACTTAGACTGCCTCAGTGGAAGGCAGCTATGGATGCAGAACATAACTCCCTCATAAAGAATAAAACATGGAAGCTAGTGGATTTGCCTAAAGGAAAGAAACCCATAGGCTGCAAATGGGTTTACAAAGTAAAATATAAGGCAGATGGCACCATAGATAAGCATAAGGCCCATCTTGTGGTGAAGGGCTATGCTCAAAAGGAAGGGCTTGACTATGAGGAAACCTTTGCTCCTACAACAAGGATGACCACCATTCGAGTGCTTTGTGCTATGGCAGCACAGTTCGGATGGAAATTACATCAGATGGATGTAAAAAGCGCCTTTCTAAATGGTGACTTAAAAGAAGAGGTGTACATGACTCAACCTCCTGGATATGCTGAGGAAGGCCATGAGCAACAAGTTTGCAAATTGGTCAAATCATTATATGGGCTAAAACAAGCCCCAAGAGCATGGTACATAAAAATGGATAGTCACCTACTACAGCATGGATTTAAGAGAAGTCCATCTGACACAAATCTCTATATCAAGAACACAGGTTCTGAAATAGTGATTCTTGTGTTATATGTAGATGATCTGATCATCACTAGCAATTCAGAGAACTTGATTAACATCGTGAAATATGACTTGAAAGAGTCATTTGATATGACAGATCTAGGACTTCTCCACTACTGTCTTGGCCTTGAGATAGAACAGAAGAAGAATCATCTTAGGGTGACTCAAAAAAAATATGCCAAGACTTTAGTAGAAAAATATCGTATGACTGATTGTAAGCCCAAAGCAACACCAATGGAATCAGGGCTTCAGTTATCATGATATGATGACTCACCACAGGTAGATGGCACACTTTATAGATAGATGATTGGAAGCCTCATCTATCTGACTAATACTAGACCAGATATTACTTATGTTGTAAACTATCTTTCACGGTTCATGCAAGAACCAAAGGTCTCTCATTGGAAAGCAGCTAAGAGGGTTCTTCACTACATTCAGGGTAGTGTAGATTATGGTCTAGAGTATAAGAAGAATAACTCATTCTTCTTACAGAGTTACATTGACTCTGATTACGTTGGATCCATAGATGACAGAAAATCAACATCAGGGTATGTATTTCATCTTGGATCTGGTCCTGTCTCATGGCATAGTAAAAAGCAACAGGTGGTTGCTTTATCTTCAAATGAGGTAGAATATCGCGCTGCACGTGGAGCTATGTGTGAAGCGATATGGCTAAGTCGCATCTTGACTACCATGGGCCTACCAAAGAAACTTCCTATTCACATGTTTTGCGACAACTCAGGTGTTTTGAACTTGGTCAAGAATCCAGTACATCATGAATGAACAAAGCATATTGACACAGATTGTCATTTTATTCGTGATGAAGTTCCTAAGCATAGAATCAAGCTCCAACACATTCCCACCGATGAACAGGTTGCTGACATTTTTACAAAGGCACTTGGACGTGTCAAATTTCAACTATTTCGGAGTAAACTTTGTATATCAAAGTAATGTAATAAAGGGGGGATGTTAGGGTAAAATAGGTAGTGTATTGCATTACACTACATAGATTATTACATTTACTTTTCTACCATAGGAGATATTTACCATTGTATAAATTACCTCCTAGATTAACTTAGGTTAATAGCTAAAATATCCTGAGATATTTTAGTTGGTTATTTGGCATATTCTATTTTCTAGGTGGTTAGCACATCCTACGCTAACCTTGTTAGGTTTACTATTTTTTAACCTATATATTAGGTTTGATTATTCATTTTCAAACCTAATGTCTACATAGCAATATTATTTAATTTTTCATATTGGAGTAAACTATTTCTTACATTCCTTAACCATGTATTCTTCTAATCCGGTGTAAGCCAAGTGAATTATCACCTAAGGCTGCGGATAGAAGAGTGATGAGAACAAGATATGATATAAATTATCTTCTACCTCCTATGGCAGCTCTTCATCATCTGGGATAGGTATCTCCTCTATGGAGATGGTGGATATGGTCAGCTGTACCTCATCAATAGGCTTCTTCCCTAGGTTCCTCAACAACAGTTCCACTAGACCAGTGGGCATCATAGAGGGTTTCGATGATGAGGAAGGTGTGTCATGCGATGATGAGGGGGTCAAACCTTGGCTGGATTTATTCGGTTGGAAATCTAGGTATGTCGATGGCAAGGTTGACTTAGGGATCTGTTGCACCATGTTATAGTTTTTGTAGGGCTCTAAGTCCGTAGGGACAACATGAACTTGCCCTTCATGGATGTACTTGAGGCACTGGTGAGCAATGGAAGGGACACACTTCATGTCCCTAATCCATAGTCTACCTAATAGGATATTGTATGCCATATCACCCTCCAATATGTGGCATAGTGTCGAGATGTTCTTCTCTCCTACCTGAATAGGCAAGAAAATCATACTATCAAGCATATGACATCATTAAAGGCTTAGAGGGTGTATGTAGATGGGAAAATATGGGATGGATGGGAGCTTCAAGTGCTTGAGAGCTATTGTAGTGATGATATTGCTAGAAGATCCTATGTCTATCAACACTCTCTTGTATGGTGTCCCATTTACGCATGCAACGATGTACAAGAGAGGGTCCACCATATCATGCGAAACTGATTTAAGCTCATCTTCTTGGAAGGCTATCACGAATTCATTGCACTGTCTGACATGCCCTACAAAATTATTGAAGGATTTGGAATCATGGGGCTGAAGCTCTATGGCCTTAAGGATCTCCATCAAAGCCTCTCTGTGAGGTTGTGATTGCTGAATCAGCTCATAGATGGAGAGTCGGGCAGACATTATTCTCAATATCTAAATGAGCTTACTCTTGAGGGTGGCCACAGGCCTAGGTGGAAGGCTCGATAGAGGAGGTGGTGGCTATTGTGACATCAAATGGACATCGCTCTAAGTCGTAGGTGGTGCAGCTGGACTTGGGTATCACTTATTCCTTGTGATGATGCTAATCATACCAACGTATCCCTGCTGAGGGGGGGCATGATGAACCTCATTCACTTGGGGTATTGGCTTGGCCTATTGTACATGGGCAGGCAAGGGATCCTTAAATATATCCATCTACTAGTTGTTTGGCATGATAGGGTTGTCCACCTGAAGGATCTTCCTATCAATCATGTCTTATACCAACTTTTTAAACTTGTAGAACATGTTCACATCATGCCTATTTTGCCTATGAGATTTGCAATATAGATATTCTCTATACCCTTTGGTTCTGGGTGCATTCGGTTCAATAGGTCGAATATCAAGTAGAATGATCAAATTTTCTACTAAGAGGTACTCAAAAAATGATTCCATAGACTCTGCAAGGGGTGTAAACTGTCGCTTGGGGTGACACTATTGATTTTGCCCTTGACTATTATGATTGTCCTTAGTATAGTCCTAGTGTGTGGCCTAATAATTAGGCTTTTGAGGTGTAATATCTTGTGCTGGTAGCGGGAAACTAAGGGCAACCTAATTCACTACTGTCGGCTTGGACTGTATTGGGTGCTCTTGGAATTCTTGTTCCACTCCTTGTGAGGCTTCGCAATATCCCCCTATTGAATCTTGATTTCTTCGATGGTCCTAGCTTGTGCTAGGGCATCCTCAAGAGTGGGATATTGTTGTAGCTACAACAACAAGGAGATGGGCTTCAGGCAGCTCTTGGCAAACATCTGAGTTAGCTCTGAAATGGGGAGAAAATAAGGCATATTGGCGAGCAAGGCCCACCACCTATTGCCATAATTTGTTATTGACTCATCGTCATATTGCTTCAACCCGGCTACATCGACCAATGTCACCTTCCTATTGGTATTGAAGGTGAAGCATTCTATGAATGCATCTACAAGTTGATACAAAGTACGGATGCTATACTCAAGGAGCTGGTAAAACCACTTTGAGGTAGGGCCCAAAAGGGTAGTCACAAATATTCGTAAAAGTAAAGCATCATCATCATGAATGCCGAAACACTGACCCAAAAACTTGGTGACATGCTCCTACACATCCTCTTCTCCCTTAAACATAGCCAACTGTGGCAACTTATAATGCTCTGGATAGGGAGGCACAAGTACTAAAGGATGTATTGGATGACTATGCAACTAGCACATAGTGGGCTTCTGAGATCCATACCCAAAGGTCTTGTTCTCTATCGACTCTAGGCACTCTAGCAGCTCTTTATATGGATCCAAGGACTTGATCTCCTCATTATTGCTCACATCCTAAGGTGGAGGTCTAGGATCCTCCAACCTAAGGTGGGGTGTTGGCGTGTCACCCCCCTACCTTGATAAGGTGTCTCCAAATACTCTACTTCCAGCTCATGCTCACTGTAGGCCCTGTAATGCGTCTCTCAAGCCAATCTATAAATAGGGGTGTCTACTCGCTATGGGCACCCTGCATCTAGCCTATAAGGTAATTCTCACTCTGGCCTAGGAGGCCACAAGGGCAACGTTAGATAAGGTCTAGGAGACATTTCTCAAACAAGCATAGGTTACCTCGGAGGGACTCCCTACCTATGGGTAGGGACCATCTCCCATAGAGTTTGCTGGAATAGGTCATTAGTCTATCGTTCAATCCTCTATTTTTCAAGCTGATGCAAGTGGTCTAGTTGCTCTTTATCATGTCGAAGTTGTTTGAAATGAGATTGGTGTTCTGCATATTTTGCAACTGCTTGCTTGAATTTTTTCATCGTGCGAGGCCTAGGAGGTCTATGGGCCTCACCTTGGGGTCAACCTCGTTCAAGATAATCTATGATATCTATTAGGTGCTTGCATCTTTCGAGGTTTGTTGCATTAACTTGAGATTCAGGTTGGAACATCTGCTCATTATACTCAATAGGCGTAGAGGCACATCGAGCATGCACGAAATACTACTCCTAAGGAAAATCTAGGATTTTCTCATACCTTCCTTCCTAGATGAGGAAGGGTAGGGCAAAATTGGCTTGCCCAGAGTGACAAGTGTCATTCCTGTCAGGTTGCATGAGCTGTTGTATCCTATCAAGGCGATGTGGAGGTAAAGTCATATCGACTTGCTCCAACCAATGTGTGAAGTCATGCTCTTGCCTATGAATAGGTGTGTCAGCCCTAATGGGTACACAGATGTGTGGCACCACTCTGTATATTAGTGCCTCAATGCATTGTTGCATTTCATCAAATAAAACTTGTGATGCATTTACATACCGATAAAACTCTTCCAAGTAATGATCATCATCCCTCGAGGTGTACTATAGAGGGTCCCTTCAAAGATGAGGCTCGTGCCCTGCTGTCTTGGATCTAGGTGGAGTAGAAGCTTGCCAGGGAGGTATGACCAAGTACCTAGGGCTATAGCGGAGATGATTCATGTCTCCTAATCCACTCTCTGTAGCTTTTGCCTATGTTTGGGCTTGGTTGCGAGTGCGCACCATAGTGCTCCTCTATCAATACCCCAAGTGATTATCTTCTTTACAAATTTTTAATGAAACAACAAACAAGAAAGGAAACACTCAATAAGATAGATGAATATCTTGTTTAAGTTTTATATGTGAATCCCTAAACTGTTTTGTGTGTTTCATATGTGTTGTTTGTAAAGAATGACCTTGTGTCACGTATTTAAAATATTTTGGATGATGTACTCAAATGTTTAAAGGATTTCACCTATATACTCACACAAGCTGAATATGGTGATGAAATCCATATCGAACGAGGTAGCATAGGTACTACCAACCCTCACCCAATACCCCGTGTGTAGCGATACACCCCTTCAAAGAGGAATGCGTGCTATTTTGCATGATTAGGACAGATCTTGGGTTGGCCTTGGCCACATACGGGTCTCGATGATACTCTTTCACACAAGCCAATCAAGTGGTAATGACATCCACTGTTGGTCTCGATTGACGGGTTGGATGTGAGAGCCCAACCCCGTCGATGTTAAGATAAAACATGATTTGTGGGGTTCATTTTATCTTAAAAAAAAGAAAGCAAATAAGCATTCAATGATAATTTACTAAATGCATGCATAAGGTGTGTTTTAATTTTAGAAATGTTAGTATATAAAAAGAAACTCACAAATATATCTAGAAATGCAAAGCCCTAAATGTTAGCCTACCCATTGGGTAGGCTACAAGCACGCTAGAGATGCATTCTTACTGTGAATTTATTTTGTTTTTCTGCCTTCTGTGTGTTTTTTTATTTTTTATTTAAGAAAATGAAGCTACCTTTAACCTTTCTAAGCAAACAAAAAATGCAAGAAAACCCACATTACATTGAAAATAAACAGTTTATGTCACTGCAAAACAGAGATGACAGATTCAGGGACCTATCTCATCACTGTAAAAACTTGCTATTTCTAAAATTCTACTCCAAAATCTCTCTATTTTCTATTTTCTCCAAGGTGTGATGAATAGCAGGTCTACATTCACTCTAGAGGGGCACGAATAGCAGGCCAGAGTTCGCTTTAGGACAGAATGAATAGCACCTGCAACATAAAAAGATAAAAAATGAGATCCAAACTTCACCTAAAGCAAAATGGGCTAGGTCCCACCATGATCACCATTGAAGTAGGGAAAAATAATGCACCAAATGAAATATAAACAATGTATGTATCTATGCCCTATCGCTAATGAGCGCCAAATGGAAGCATGCAAGTAAATGGAAAGATAATGAATAACAAGCAGTAAAGCAAAACAAGTATATCTCTTATTAATAAAAATGATCCAAAATTATGGGTTACAATATGTCCCCTTGAGGAATCAAAATGGGTGATACAAATGTTTACAACTCGGGTGCCCAAAGGTCAAATATCTCAAATAAATCGGGTGCACATCCATTGTCTTTCCTTGTACCCACAATTGAAGTAGGTGGGCCAAAGTTACCGCCACTTGCATATTTAATCTCTGATGTCTTAGGGTGCCTCCCAATGCACTTTAATTACCTGCACTTGCACACAAGGAAACCAGAATCATTAAATAGCGAGTGTGTATGGTAAAAAATATGCAATCCCCACGAGGGGAAAAATGGCTAATGGTGAGAAAACACATCAAACCAACTCCAAACAATAGAATATTAAATAGGTATGTAGATAAAGATGTTTTGGGAAGATATCACCATGAATCACTCCAAAATTATAGTCGATAGGGTTTTGCGACTGAGGTGAATGTTCGCAACCTACAAAATCCAAAGCAAGAAATATCCTACCGTACGCATATCCAAAATGCCTAAAAATTGGACAAAATGCATAAAATACTATTCTAAGAAAAAAAATTATTATATTTGTGAGGTCGATCACAGTTTGGGTGTTCTCTCAAATGACCATCAGATACCTGCAAGAGACCCTACAAAACACTAAAAATGCAATATATCGACCAATATAGCTCAGAATAATATGAAATTTGGACAACAACATCATATAATAATATTTAAAATATCTAATAAAAAATATTCAAGAAACCATGCACAAATATCTATTCATCCTAGGGTGGAGTGAATAAGACTATCACAGATTAGGGGGCACCCCGAGGTGTGGCGCCCACATAATCTCCCTAAATTTTACCACCAATTCCACTTGGGAATGATGAAAAACCCTATAAAATATGTTTTCATTGAATTTTATGATGGAATTCACTAATTTGGTTCGGTTTTGTAATATATTACGCCTCCTAACTCACTCACAATCCTCCTTCATTAGGAAGAGATTCCGAGGGAATAATTGGCACAAAAAGGGTGGAAGGAAATATTGGCAGCACTCTCTTGCTTTATCATCAAAATATCCTCTCCTTTTGGTGTGGAAAATATCTCCACTTTATAGCCTAAGGAGGCTTCAGGGGTTAAAAGGCATGCGATGGCATGCGAGGCATGAGGTGCCACTTGGCCACCAGGGTGGCATGCATTGGAGGGAGAAGAGAATCTCCTAATTTGGCCTCCCTCATGGGCTAGAGAATTAAGATGCTACGTGCCCTACCCTCCTAGCCATTATGGACCAAAAATGTAATCTTTGGTAGGCACCATTTGTCCAAGTTTGACTTTTTTCCAGTAAAACTTGCTATTCGCTCTACCCTAGAGTGAATGCTGCTATTTGCCCTAGGGTGTGACGAATAGGTTATGTATTCATCCCAGGGTGGCACAAATAGTAGCAAGGTGTCCAAAAGGTGCCAAAAGTGACCTAGAACCTTTCAAACCCTTGCATTAAGTGGTTATAACCAATGTATACCTCCTAAGGGCTGCCCTAGGGGCCTTGGTGTGTCACAAAGTCACTACTTATGGTAGCATAATCGGATTGACCAATTTTTAGTGTCTACACAAGGTAAAAAACAAAATAGAGAAATATTCAAAAGGTTTTTTGGGCAAGGGTAGAAGAAAAAAAAAGACTTGCTTTGGTATCATGGGATATAGTTTGCTCTTTGAAGAGGGAAAGTGGTCTAGGGATAAGAAAGCTGCAGTAGTTCAATAAAGTGTTGCTAACTAGAACAAGTTGGAGATTGACCAAGGAACATGATTTGGTTTGGGATAATATTATTAAATCTAAGTACTTGTAATATTTCATACCCTTATTTAGAAGTTCAAACCCTCATAAAGGATCAGTAGTTTGGAATGGAGTTTCAAAAACTAGGAATTTGTTGACAGGTGGTCTAAGATGGGTGGTAGGAGAAGGCAAGAAAATATTTTTTTGGGAAGATACTTGGATTGAAAATAGTACTTTACAATATAAGAAAGAGTTTGGAAGACTAAAATATCCTTTGGTTAAAAAATATGGACTTCTAGTCAAAGGTTACATAGAATTTGAGGAAGGTCAAAGGTTTTAAAAAGAACTAACTCTATATTTTGCTAATTCGAAACTGTAACAATGTTTTCTAAATCTTAATAGGTTGTCGCAGTAGTATCACTTACCTCATAATGAAGATAAGGACTCTTTGATTTGGTTTCCTATTTTCTTAGGAGAATTCTATGTAAAATCAGCTTATACCTTGTAGTTCAAAGGTGTGGAGGGGGAATTTCCTGTAAATAAGGTTTGGAAGAATTATTTAATCCCTAAATTGGATTTCTTTCTTTGGTTATGTTTACAAAATAAGGTTCTAACTCTAGATAACCTAAGTAAGAGAGGTTTTCAAATGACAAATATATGTTCTCTTTGCATGAAGGATTTTGAATCAATCGACCACTTGTTTATTTATTGTGAGTTTATAAGTAAGGTACTTAATAATCTAATGGAAGCTATGTTATACTCTTGGTGGTTCCTAGTACTTTTAGACAACTTTTTAACCAATGGAAATGCTCTTTTAGTAACAATAGGTTATCAAAACTCTAGAATTTACTATTACCTCATTTTTTATGGGGTGTTTGGTGGGAAAGAAATCAAAGAGTATTCAAGGGAGAAAGTAAGGATGAAATTTTAGTGTCTAATAGAATTAAAACTATAGTGAGGGAGAATTTGCTTGCCTTTGATAACAGTGTGGACTTTGAGAATAATTTGGAAAAGAGGATCACTAGTGAATGGAACTTGGGAGAACCTAGAGTAGCATCCTTTTCAATCAGTTTGAAAAGAGTAAACACCAAATGGCTATAACCAGAGGAGGGTTGGGTAAATTTAAACTTTGATGAGCTACAAAAGGTAACCCAGGTAGAGTTGGGGGAGGAGGTGTCATTCAAAATAAGAAAGGTGAAGTGTTATGGGCTTATGCAGAAAGTTATGGGATACAAAGCAATCACTATGCGAAATCTAAAGCCCTATACTCTGGTGTTATGTTGTTGAGACAAAAGAGTGTAAGGAAGGTCATCATAGAAGGGGACTCTATGAATATTCTCAAGGATATTAAGAAAGGAAAAGCTAATAACTAGTAGGTATTAGGTTTAATTAAGTATACCTCATTCCTTTTAAAATAAATAGGAGAGGTGAAGATATTATATATATCATGAAGGAAATGCTACAGTTGATTGTTCAGCAAACATTAGAATTCATTTTGATCAGAGAAATATATGAGAAAATAATTTTTCCTTATATCTTTTAAGGATTACCTCATTAGAGGTAGAAGAAAATTCTATTCCACAAGGTGTTATATTTTGATGCTATCAATATTGTTGTTTCTTTTAGGGTCTTTTTGTGCTACTGATGTGATTGTATGTTGTTGCTATTACAACGATTGTATTTCTAGCAAATACCACAGTAATGTGATTTTGATCTTGTTGCTACTATTTCTATTAGATATAACTGAGAATTGGAGTGCTTACTACTACTATTGATGTGGAAGGGAGGAATAAGCAACAATCAGGTTGACCTTTGCTCCCTTACTAGAAATAGATTTTGATATCATCTAGAGTGCTATTTTTTTCTGGTTTTAATCTAGGATTTTTGTTGTAACTTTTCTTTTCTCATGTTATCTAGGGAGGAAGTTGATTTTTATCTTGTAACCTTGGATGACTTAATTCTGCAACAAGGTTGGGGTACAAAAAAAATATACATTCAAGATGACTCACTAGAAGAGACTAAGTAAATGCTACAAAATTTAAAATATTGTACTCAATACATGATAGAAAATTTGAAGAACAAAAGGATACATCAATGAAAGAAAAGATATTTTACAATCAATCATGAGAGAATCCAAAGATGAAGCAGTTGAAGACTCTAAAAGTGTTTTCACATTACTTAATGATATAGGAAAGATAAAATATATGTCATTACTTTCTAATGAAGTTCTCAAAGGTAAGAATAGAAAACAAGAGGAAATGACTAAATATTTGAAGAATAAGTTTGTTGATATTACTAGTGAAGTAGAAAAAGGAGAATTTTTAATACTTCAAAAATGCATGCAAAGTATTCTTAATGATGCTAATGATTGTTATGAAAACTTTTTTATTGTACCTGTTAGTCTATGGAAAATAATTTACAAAGGAATAATCACTTTAAATATTTCCAAGATAAGAAAGCAAGGACAGGTTAAAGAATTGGAGAACAAACCAATGATGAAATATATTTGTTGTGATACAAATGAATTAAAGCCCATGATGATAGATACATGTTGTGATACTAATGATCTTCATAAAAAATAAAAATATGCATGTTGTGATCCTCATCAAAATGAAAAGAAAAATTATGATGCAAGCAATGATACTTGTGACTTAGAATTCATGACAAAGATAGAAGAACATATTACAAAAATAGATGCTACATGTGACACAAAGGATTTGAATACAGTTCATGATTGTTCAGAAAAAACTTATGCTATCAAAATTGATGATGACATATATTCAAATGATGATAGAGGTAGTGATGCTCAAAGTTGTATTAATACTAACAAGGTTTAGTCTGATGATATTTCTGGTTATTTTGAAAGGTATATTAAAGGAATCAGCTCAATGTTGTTAAGTAAAATGGGATATAAATACAGTTTTGGGAAAACATGGACAAGGAATGAAAGAGCTAATTGTACCAAAATAAGACCAAAATGTGAAAGCCTCAGATATACAAGACATATGAGTAGCAAGGAATCAAGAACTAAATTCATGACATCAAACTATTAACAAAGACTGATAGAAACAATAGCAATGAAGGACAAAATGGAAAAATGAATTTTGTAACAGGGAACAAATGTAATAATTGTGGTATATATGGGCATAAGATAGAAGAATGTTGGAACATCCATTGTTCTAAAAAATTTGGAGGACATAATTATTCACAAATATTTTGACTATGAAAAGAAAAGAGAGACTACAAATTAAAAATGAATTGTGGGTGGATAAACATGAATGAATGGGATAAGATAAAAGGTGTGTTGTATAGTTTCTACATGAGTAAACCAAGTATGATAAAAGTTTGCTAAGAATATTGTTAGTCTTATCATAAAGAAATAAATTATTATGACCCAAGCATAGCTTGGAAGATGGCCTATAGTGAAAGCATATGTAGTGATGATCTTAAAGATATGATAGTCTTATAAATATTCTAGTGTATGATCCAAAAACAATGATAATATAGATGTAATCCAAATGCAGAGTTCCAAAGAAAATGACCTAGAGAAAATGATCTAGTGGGAGTGACCTAGAGGCAGATCTAGTGGTAGTGACCCATAGGTAGAGATATAGAGGTGAGTCAGATATATTGATCCAAAGGTAGACACAAATAATTTAAAAATAAAGACCTAATGAAGGTTACATATATCTAGCCATGCTAAATTCAGAGCTGAAGAATGAAGAGAAAGAAGAATAAAAAATGAAGGCAAAAAGCCTTCCTACGAAATAATGTAATACAAGGGGGGATGTTGGAATTATTAATTATTTGACCCCCTTGTAAATATTAGTTTTATAGTTGATTTTATATAATGTATGTGTCAATATAAGAGAAAGTGAAAGGTATCAAGAGAGAGAATTAAGAGTCACATGATATGTGGCAAGATGAGAGTTTTGTCTTTATGAGGAATATGAAAGGATGCATCTCCCAGATGTTAGAGGAGAACAACAGTCATAGTATTGAAAAGTTATGTAAAATTATATACTGTAGACATATCTCCATATAATGTAATCTATATTTATGATTCTTGTAATCCTTTGATATTATATACTTGAGTTATATTTGTGAGATATTATTGTTATTCTAGTATTGAGATTTATTGATAGTTTTATTAATGGCATTCATTTGATCTATTCTTGATCCTGGATAAAGCTTTCGATGATTTAATCTATTAAGAAAGCTAACAGAGAGTATTTGAGTTGGATCTAAACAACATGGACTCATACCAAATGATCCAATTTTCAAACTATCTCATGCTTCCTGTGACTATGAAATATAGTCACCTTATATTTGAGGATTAAGGAGCATGAATCAAGAATAGAGAAATTTAGATAGATTTGTCTTAATTAAAAGCAAAGAGGGACTAACACCAACAAGAAAATGAGGGGCTAAAGAAAGACATTTCCAAGAAATATCATCTAAAGAAATAGTTTGAGGATCTCAAAACCCCACTTATTAAGAATAATAAAAGCCAACAAGGGCTCAAAGACCTTATGCAACAACTACTAAAAGAATATAATCAACTCTAGGAGAACCTAAATTATAAATACCAACAAATCATGGGGTTAATAATATCAAAAACAAAAAAAGCAACTGTAGACCCTAAGGTGACTCAATATATTCAAAAGGTCAAGTTCCTTTAGGACAAGATCTACGAGGAATTTAATAATGCATATCATTACTTCCATTTGATCTCCTTTGCATAAGAAAATCTAGAAAGATTTATAAGATAATTAGACACATAGAAGAGAAACTATCTACAAGGAGCATATGTCAGGTGGTTCTCAAACTTATTGTATCAATGACCATAACATAGGTACAAAAAGGGATAGACCACAAAGATCAAGTTATAAAGTTAAGAAAAATTCTAAATATCTAGAGGAACTTATAGACTTGTAAAGATAGCTTGGCATCCTTAAAAATCCAATTTTATAAAATGGCTGGAGGGATTCAAGATTTAATTGTTGTAGATAATAAACAAAGGCACTTCTAGATGATGATATCATAAGTGTTGAGTTAAAGGAGGAAAAATTCATGTTGACCAAGGGATACAACTGAAATCTATGAAAGGCTAAAGCCAATTCACACCAAGTTGTAAGAGCTAGATGCTAAGTAGGGGGGATTATTAGAAAACCCTTTTGAATACTTGGTGGAAGAGACAAAAGATCTTGGATTAGTTTAGTTGTTATATGATAACATGTTTAGAAGTTGTTGGGACTACCACTATAAAATATTGGATGAGAAACCAATAATTTTGATAATTTTGACATGAAGGTCCCAATTTTGTAGACTTTGTGCCCAAAGATAAAGTTAGGGTATAGGATCTTACACTAATCAGACCTGGTATACTTTGAAGTTACAATAAACATAGTACCTTAGCACTACCTTATAAATTTTATAAGATTTGAAGAAGAATGCAACAATAGAAATCAAGTGCAAATACATCTCGAAATTCTCAAAATTTGACTATGGACAAGAACTAATTTGCTTACAAAAATTAGCCAATTTGCTACAAATATCGATTTTCTAGCTAAAAAATATTGATTGTATCAAATGGAGAAACTCACTTAGCAAAATTTGTCAATCTGCTTGTAAATGTGAATGATTTTCTCACAAAACACAAGTGATTCACTCATCAAGCTAGAGCAAATCACTTAGATAGTCATAAATGTAGATTGAAGGTACAAATCCCAACATGAATCTTGTGGAAACTAATTTTTTGGCATGTCATGATGCACTAAATGGTTTGAAATTATTCTAAGATTATTAGAGATATAATTGGGGGTATGTAATATTTTTTGGTGTAACATTTTTCGAAAGTCACCCCCAAATATTTATTTTTACTAGGAGTAGTAACTTATCGTCCTAGGTAATTCAGGGTAAAATTTTCCTATAAATAGGGGCATAGGTCCCTCATTCTTGTTGGATATATTATATTATCTGATAAATGATAAAGTACCCCCATGGTACATGTGCACATTTATAAATATTAGATTAGGGAATATAAATTATATTTTCTCTTATGCATGTGTCAATGTGTGAGAAGAGTCCAAGTGTCATGTAATAAAGTGTGCAAGTGTGTAGAGTGTGAGAGTGTGCAAAGTGTCATGTAATAAAGTGTGCAAGTGTGTAAAGTATGAGAGTGTGCAATGTGTCATGTAAGTAAGTCAAGAGTCATGTGTGTAGGTGTCAAGTATACAAGTGAAGAGACACATGATATGTATCAAGATGTAAAGTGAAGAGACATGAGAGTTTTTTCATATGTGAGGAATAGGAAAGGATGCATCTACCAGATATGTGAGGAGAGAAATAGTCGAAATATCTTGTGTAAGGTTATATTATGGAGATAAAGCTCCATGCATTGAAATGGAAATCAAATAAAGAATACATTATCTTGTATAATTGATCAATAATATGTAAGTATTATTCTGAATTATTATTATTATTTCATGAATGTTATTTATTCATATTGGTTATATAATTGTATGTTTCAATATTGTCATTTATAGTAGATCCTAGATATTAGGACTTGTGATTTAATCTACCTAAAATACCATCAATGGCTTAGTTATCAAGTTTGAGTTTGTATTTGAGTTCGATACTTTTAAAGTTCGAAAGAAATTCGACATGTTTAAAAATTCGTAATAAAATTTGACATATTATATATTTTCATATAATTTTATTTTTTATTTTTATATAAAATTTAAAAATCAAATATACAAAATTATAATATTTGTTTTTAATAATATTTTTTAAAAATATATACTTTAAAATATATTTTAAAATATAAATATTTTTATAACTTTAAATATAGTAATTTTTTAACACATGAGAAGATTCTTAAAGGTTAAATCAATAATTTTTTTGAAATATAAATTATAAGTTTTCTACCAATTATAATAAAAAATTGTTCAAATCATGCATAAAAGAAAGCACTTAAAATATCTTATATTATTCAAGTTTAAAAATTAGAAAAGTTTAATTTTAGGTTTCCTTAGAAGCTAGGGTTAAAGAGCAATGTTTTTTTTCTTTTATTTTAGGGTTAAAGAGCAATGTTTTTTTCCTTTTATTTTAGGGTTAAAGAGCAATGTTTTTTTTCTTTTATTTTAGGGTTAAAGAGTAATGTTTTTTTCTTTTATTTTAGGGTTAAAGAGCAATGTTTTTTTCTTTTATTTTAGGGTTAAAGAGCAATGTTTTTTTCTTTTCTTTTTGAAGAACTCACAAATTATTTGAGAGGAGTATTTCAAATATCAGGTGTAGAAATAATGAAGCCTCCAAATGGGAGATTTATTTGTCAACTACAACTCTCAGAGCTATCTATTCTCTCAAATGATGATAAATAAATAAATAAAATAGCATCCCCATGAGGGTAAGAATATATTTAAATGGTGATAGTTGTAGATCCATCTACAATTTTTTTGTGCATCTGAACAACAGTTTGAAGAAGTTTGTTTGGCTAGAATCATGGAGTGCACATAGCAAAGCTAGGGTTTGTAAAGTTATAGTAATTTATTTTTTTGGAGAAATATTTTATTTGCTGGAGGAGGAATGAATTTGGGAGAAGACAAAAAACCCTAGAGAGATCATAAGTATCAGTTCAAGTATGGTACTTCTTTGGCTTTAGCTTTGAAAATATTTCATTGGCTAGGGCTTTAAAAATAGGGACCTCTTTTTTAGTAAGAAATTTATGGTAGTCTGTTGGTTCCAATGACAACTATAGCCTCACTTTTCAAACAAGCAAGCAATGAGGCCTTCTCCATGTTTTCACAATAGTTTCCCTTTGATGAGGAGAAGTTGGATCATATGCATCAAGTGCTTAAAGCGAGAAAAGCACCCCATCCAAAACCACCTGCTCACTCTAACAATGGTACCTTTGTGCCCAAGTTAGATGATTTTCCTAGTGATTGAGGGACCTCCAGCTTACATCCAATAACCTTTGCTCATGCTTTCCACCCAAGACCTTGCATGCAAATTTGTGGGAATATGGCCTAGTCCAGTCACAATCCAGAAATGGATTAACACACATTAGGGGAGTAAATTCTCCTCTTATGAATTCATGATGATAATTATGGGATACGTTATCATTACATTTACCTCTATTGATGACAAGAGCATTATATTTCATGGAAGTCCTTGGTTTCTAGGATCTAGCCCACTTTACATGATCCCTTGGAGCATGGCATTTGATCCTCAAGAGGAGAAACCTGAAGAAGTTTATGTTTGGGTGAGGTTACCATTTTTACTAATGCACCTATGGAACAAACCTTCAATGAAATTAATAGGAAATGCTATTGGAACATTCATTGACTGGGCTCATCCAAAGGTCAATAATGCTATATGTGCACGCATCTATGTGCAAGTTAATCTAAAAAAGGGTTTTCCTGAACATATTGGAATAAAGGTGTTTTATTGGATACATAACCAACCCCTGGACTATGAGCATATACCATTCAAGTGTATAACATACCATGAGCATGGGAATTTCTCCCTGAAACTGCTCGATTAAACAAGCACAGGAAAAAAAAAAAAGGAAGAACTAGGATTCCATGAAGTCAAAAGGAGACCATGCAGATCAAGAAGTAAGAATCAACAACCTCAACCATGGGATCAATAAATATTCCAACACAAAAATAAATTTACAAGTCTTAATGAAGGAGAAAATGAAATCACCTCTCTAGATGTGATGGCTCCTAAAGATAAAGAGAAGATACCTACAACTAAAGCTGACAAGTCACTAGAGATCTTAGGAGATACACCAGAGAACACAATAACTGGAGAAGAAATTTATGAGAACTTAGAGGAAGAGGTAGAAGAAACACAAGTGGAGGAAATAGTGATTCTTGGGGGCTTGCCAACCACATGATCTACAACTAAGGGAAGAAAATTGAACCAACAACTCAGAAATGAGCAAGCACAAAAAGACTTGCAATCCAAAATGTAGGTCAAAATTGAGGAGAGCTTCATAAAAAATAAGAAGCAATCCAAAAAATGAATATTATGTCATGGAACTGTAGGGGACTGGGAAGTCCTCTAAAAAAATAACTATCTCAAAGTTATAATACAGGAGCAAAATCCAACAATAGTTTGTATTCAGGAAAAAAAATAGTAGAGGCAACACTGATTACATAATGGCAGAAGATATGGGCACAATCAAAACTAATAATTTTTGATTATATGGGAGCTTCAAGGGGACTAGCTTTGGCTTGGGATCCACAACAATTATTTTATAGCTTACAACATAAGTATAATAACTGGATAGGTACAAAATTTATCTTACCAGATGGAACTAGAGTAGCAGTAATAAATTTTTATGGTCCAAATTATCCTATCTATAAAAGAGAAGCATGGCAAAACTTAGTACAATGGCTAGACAATGAGAAGTTTGACAACATAATACTAGGAGGAGATCTCAACATGATTCTCTACCATTAGGAGAAGGTTGGGGGAAGTTTAGCAAGGGATCCAAATAGAGATATACTCAATCAAATTATGGTAGATGAAAGCTTACAAGACATTTGACCGACCAAAGGAAAGTACACTTGGAGCAATAGAATAGCAGGGGCAAACTATATTGGAGAAATATTGGATAGATTTTTTATTAGTGAAAATCTCCTAACACACTTTCCCCTAACTTTCAGTCACATCATTCAAAACTCTATCTCATATCATAAGTCAATTCTCTTGGATAGCGACTAAAGCCTACAACCCAAAAAATTCCTCTTAAATACAACTTTGAATGGGTAGCAGAAGAATATTTCAGTGAACTTGTGGAAAGCACTTGGAACCAACAGGTCCAATCCACCAACCCCCAAGAAAATTGGAAAATCAAAATTCAAAAATTGAAGCACATGATAAAAATGGTTGGCAAAAAGCAAGAATCAAACTAGACAAGAAGTAGTTGATGCAACAACTAGAGCAACTAGAAATAAAAATTGGGGATCATCCTCCTCAACCATGGCAAGAAGATGCAAGAAATGACTTGATTCAGAAGCTGAATAAAATAAGCACTGAAAAAGAAACACATTGGAGGCTTAGATCCTGAATGGTTTGGCTAAGAAAGGGGGATAGAAACACCAAATATTTTCATCTAAAAACCATACAACACTACCAAAGAAACACAATCAAGGAGATAGATCATGAAGGAACCACTTATATAGATAGGGAGAAAATTAAGGAACTTTCCAAGCAATATTACTCAGCTTTGCTCTCCAGAGAAAATGGTAACCCTCATTCCTAATAAATACTGCTACAACATATACCAATAATATTAATTTTGTAAGATAAATAGGATCTTAGTCAACCAATCACTATGGAGGAAATTAAGGATATTATAACAGCTCTACCAAAGGATAAAGCTCCTGGACCTAATGTATTCACAAAAAACTTTTACCAGCAATACATACACATCATTGGATAAGATTTGCTATACATGATTGAGGATGTTAGGGTGAAAGGTAGGCTTCTTGGAGCCATCGACTCCACCTTTCTAGCATCAATTCCTAAAGAAAAAATACCACTACTTTCTTTAGTTTTAGACCAATTTCTCTATGTAACTCTTCCTATAAAATTATTACCAAGTTTTTGGCAAATAGAATAAAGAAGAACTTGACAAAATAATATTAGAAGAGCAATGAGGGTTCATGCCTGGAAAAAAAATGATAATATCATAATAGTGCATGAAGCCCTCCACAGTAGTAGAAAATTAAACAAGAAACAAATTGTTATAAAACTTGATATGGCAAACGCCTTTGATAGAGTTAATATACAATTTGTAGAACAAGTATTTCAAAAGTTTGGATTCCCACATCAGGTCATCAAGTGGATCAGAGCATGCATAAAAACCCATGGATAGTCCCATTAATAAATGGAGAACCAATAAATTTCTTTCAGGCTACAAGGGGAATTAGACAAGGGTGTCCACTATCACCATACCTTTATATCATTTTAGTTGAGACTCTTGGAATATTAATCAACCATATTCGAAGAGAAAAAAATAACAAGGATAGACGTAGCAACAAGATGTAAAGCTGTAACACATGGCCAATTTGCAAATGATATCATTTTTCTAGGTGAAGCCACCAAGAAAAATGTTAGACAATTCTAGCAATGTCTAGATTGATTCACACAAGATACTGGGGCTCATATAAACACTCAAAAGATTCATTTCTATACATAAAATATTGCAACAATAATAGTAAAACTCTTTTGCACTATCCTAGGATTTTGGTCTAGCACAAAAAAATACTTCAGATATCTAGGAGTGCCCATGAGCTTCCACCTCAAAGCCTCAGACTACTAGATCCCAATATTGGACAAGATGGTTAGGAGGATACAAAGTTATAGTAATAGTTGGCTCAGTCTTGCAGGAAGGGTAGTACTAATCAAATAAATGTTAGCTTCTCTTCCAATCTACCAACTATTAGTATATCATACTCCCAAGTTTATTTTGTAAAATGCATATAGAATCATACACAACTTCATATGGCAAGGAGGTAGGCAATCAAAAAGAAAAAAGTTCCACTTGGTCAATTGGGAGATGGTCACCAAAAGTAAAATTCAAGGAGGATTGAGAATACAAAAAATGGAGATAGTTTCAAAAGCACTGGGAGAAAAACTTCTCTAGAATATGCTTAAACACAATCGAGCATGGTAGCGCATACTAGTCAGTATGTAAATAATCAAACAGGTATCCAAATACTCAAACATATAGACAAACTTCCCAGAGCCTCATTGTTTTGGAAACATATAGTGGATACAAAGAGCATAATAGAGGATAAAATTTCTTGGCTACCATGATATGGTAAGTCAATTAATCTATGGGAGGACTCGATCATAGGAAATCCATAATTAAGAGAGATAACTCCAATCGAATTGCAGAATCACTTGGAAAGACAAATAATACTCAAATTAAGTGACTTGTTTTATTGGACCTCAAAAACTTTGAACTGGATCTCCCTTCCCATTCCATCTCAACTTCAAGGAGATTGGGATTATTTAAGTCCCATATGCTGAGCATTAGATATCTTCATCCCATAATGCCAAATAAACTTATTTGGGGTAGCATCAGCAGTAATGGGGAATAATCAGTATATCTAGGAGTCCAACATTAGCAAATTGGGCCTACCAATAAAAAATATCAATATTGTGGAAAGCTAGAGCACCACATAAACTACAAGTATTCAGATGGCTAGTTTGTCAAAATAAAAAGTTAACAAGTGATAATCTGCAAAAGAGGAGTATAGTAGGGCCTCATGTTTGTTACAAGTGCAGGCAGAGCAGTGAAATAGTTTTCCATATTTTGTTGGAATACCCAAAGGCAATTTCAATTTGGTTAGTAATAACCAAAATTCTTGGTATTTTCTACTTTGGAAGGTTAACTATAGACACATGTTTTACCAAGTAGAATGAAGAATATAAAGGTAATCTGGCAGGTAATCCCCTCCTAAAATATCTGTGGATCTCTATACCATATTTTATCATCTGGCACATCTAGTTGGATAGAAATCAGAGGATTTTTGAAGAAAAAGGTAAGGAAAATAAAATTCTAATATGAAGGATAAAAGAAGAAATAGTCCTAAATATCAAATCTAGTTTTTTTCAACAGCAGTGTGAAGAATATCTATCACCCACAGAAATAAGAATTATCTACCAACTTAATCTCTAAGCTTTACTGACATAAGGAGGATGCAAAGAAAAAAATTATTTGCCTGGCATATATTTTTTGACACTCTTATTTGATGGTGCCTCCAAGTCCAACCCCAATGAAGCAGAAACATGGAGACTGATTCTTACAGGATCTTGTGAGATCCTACTCAAATACATGATCAAATTGGAAAATATAACAATGTGGTAGAGGCTATTGGATGTGAAATCAACTTAAAAGTGGTGGCAAAGAAAGGAATCACTCAGGTCATAATTTATGGGGATTCTAAAATGATAATAACAACTCTTGCCAAAAATAAAGATTTTAGATCTTTAAAATTGAATATTATTCAAGACAAGATTAGACAACTAGGCACGATCATTGGCAAAATATCCTATCAACACATAAGGTGGAAATTCAACAAAGAGGTTGACACACTAGCAAATCAGGCAATAAATATAACCCCTAGTTATTACTACCAAATCATCAAGAAGCAGAAGGACAGGGGTGGTATGCGAGGATGACAAAGGCTCCAATAATGATGTTCTTTTTTGTCTTCATGTTCTATTTTTTAGAATGCTCTGTTCACTTTGAACTTTGATTAAAGATTTTTGTACTTTTTTTATTAAGTAAATATTAAAAATATATATATATATATATATAGATTTAAAATGGTTGCTTTTGATAGTATCTGCAAAAAAATTCAAGCTTCCAAATTGCATGTTGTAGGAGGGAGATTGCAAGAGGGTTTGTTCACAGCTACCGTGTTTATAACACTTTTTTTCTAACAACTAAAAATTGATTTTAGGATTTTTTATGCTTGTTTTTCACCCAATTTTTTTTGCCTAATTTAGGGTTTTTTCACCGAATTTATGCGATAGGGTTTTAAATTTGACAATTTTTGAATTTCATATAGAAAATTCAACGAATTTGATAACTAAGATCAATGGTATCAAAGCTACAATTGAACCAAATTGTGATTTAAAAATTTTGAGGAGGAAGTTTGAGTTAAAAGGAGATACAAGAGTTGTACTCTAGATATTTTGTGAAGACTTTTGAAGGAGGAATTTGTTTAAGGAGGTTTAATAATAGAGCTAGTGGCTCAAATTGATTAGATAAGAGTTGATTATTAGAGAAGAGTTGTGATTAGATCTAGATTCTTGTTAGCTTTTGAAGCTTAATACTTAAGATAAAATTTATCCAAATATCAATAATAAAGTTGCAATATGATATATATGATAATGGCAATATTCTAGAAGTATAAAAATAAAAAATAACTTCAACAATCACTCATAAAGTTGCCATTAACAAATTCTCATGAAAATGGTACAATATCTTTGAAATTATCAAGTAATATCCTGTTATGTCACACCATGTCACATCACCTCATATATACACACACTACATATATAATGTAATGTGACTCTTTATATGGATCACTCTTGGCCTTCACTATTATAGAGACTCTTCAACTTCCTATTCTATAGATACATGTGCACATGGATAACTATGCACATTTACAATACCAAAATAATTTGTACACTTTAATAATACTTGTGCACTTATTACATTGCATAAAGTAAATCATAACTTCTAATCTATAACACTCTTCCTAATCTAAGGATGTATCCAAGGTGGTCCATTAGCATATACAAAATAATGTAATATATTCCAACACCCCCTGTATTACATTATTTGGTTATTGAATACTTTAGTCTTCAATATGGATCTTCATTCTGTATTATGTTCAGGCTCTTGTTCTTCTTTTATTTGTAGATACCCTTGTAGTGCAAACTTTTGTTGTCCTCTCATTTTTATTTGTCTAAATCATGTATTCCCACTCTTATTTCCATAGTAGAATGATTCTCCATTTTATATAGCCTATCTCTCAGGAAATACATTAGCATTATCTTGAATCATTACAAGTTCTTGTGAAAAACCAATAGAATCTAAATAGTATATTCCATTGTTAACTGACCCAATTACCTCTATTTCATTTTTTATTCTAATAAAACACTTATTCTTCCTATTCATGCATTTGAATTCTATTATCCTTCCACTTTCAATTAATTTGGTTATTGAAATACATATTTTTTATCAACTCTAGTACATACATGACATCTGCAATATGAAATATGAGTAAGATGCACTAGGTATTACATGTCCACTTCCATAAATTGGATATTTCTTTCCATCTACTAGCTTTAGCCCAAAACTATTAGTAACCTCTAGATAATCAAACCAATGTAGATCTCCTGTCATGTGATGATTTTCTCCTGAGTCAATATACCAAATATCCTTGCCATCTTGTATAATAGAACTATTCTCTTGTGAAATAATTTTACATTATTGATAAAGAATATAAAGAGTTTTGTCTTTTCTTTTTATGATGATATATCCCTCTTGCTAATTTATCCATCCTTTTCCTTTTTTTTTTGTAATTGACTACCTTATGGCTCCCTAGTATTTGAGTAGTAAATAAAAAACAATTTTGAATGCAATTTTTTTAAAATAACTTCTTCTAAATTTCTTAATATAATATTGGTGTTGAATACCTTATAACTCCAAACTTAGAAATTTAGAAATTCCATAAAACAATATTTGCAAATTTTATAAACTAAATTTGATGTCAAAAACCTTATTACTCCATTCTATTTAAATTGCAAATATTTCTAATTGTTTTGTAAATTTAAATAATCAAATTACAAAACTTTAAGTTTAGTCCTTCAATTCCTTTAAACCAAATTTTCAATCCTCCACAAAACCTTTAAATAGCACTAATCTTATTTCTAAGGTTTCAACTTTTAATTCTTATCCCTCCAAAATATATAAGTTCACTTTTATCCTTAGAAATTAATAAGTGTATGTATTCCTTATATCTCCTATTCTGAATGTGCATAAATAAAATTTAAATAAAATGAATTACCTTAATTTTAACCATGGTAATTCCCTCTGGTCAATAATGGTTGATTGTCTCTTGATAGGCACTTTCTCTTTTATGAAACCTTTTCTATACTTTGGGTTTTCTTAGAAAATATTTTGCCTTCTCCTTCTAATTGGCCAAGTGTATACGAATCTCTCACAGGTTCTCTGCAATATACTCGACCTTTGATTGTTTGACTCCCTGCGTGGCTTGAACTATCTTCCTTGCAATGTAAAATGGTGCTTCACTTATTACTCCCACTTAACCTTTAATTAATGGCTTCATATATGCGTCCTTCTGTTATTTCTTTGAATCCTCTATATTTAACCTTTTTAAAAAATTCTCTTCTTGGAACGGGCACTAGAAACTCTTGACCTTCCACTTTATGTGTGTCATATGGCACTTAAACTCTTCTACTGCTCTTAATTTGTCTACCTTGTTCTGTTAAGTTTTTTCTTGCCTAGGCAAATAGTGTTATGGTAGGTTGGGCATTACTTCATGAAAGTTTTAATGCCTCCTTTTACCTTGGTACCTATTTGATATTCAAAGCTTATCCTTGTATCTTCTTACACATGTATTTTACATGCAATGTGTCCACCAACACTTGTAAATTGCCATAAAACCTAATCCTTCTATCTTCTACATATTCTCTTGCATTCCATGGGAAAAAATCTATGCCTTGCTCAATCCTTTTGATGGTAGCGCTCCTGTATTGGGTTATGGAGATTTATTTGAATAATGGTGGTGCTTCTTAGTAGTGGTTCTTCTTTCTATGACAGTGCTTCTCCCTTCTAGGACTATAGTGGCGCTCCTTAGTGGTGGCTCTCCTTTGAGTGACGATAGCTCTTTTATAGTGACGCTTCTTTGTGTAGTGGTAACTCACCCTTGAATAGTGGTAGTTTTTCTTGGCGCTTTCCTACACCAACTGAATGCTCTTACTTCTCCTTTGGATTATGGCTACCTAGTATTTTTAGACACTAAGAAATTTTACCCTATTTTTAACCCTTGCTCGATCTTTAATTTACTCAAGCAAATGATTTTATTTTATTTTCTTTTGCTTTAATAAATCTGTATTCTTATGAACTATAAAAATAACATTTAATAATAAGGTTAGACTATTATTCTTTCTCCTTTACAAATAACACTTACTTAAATTCTTGTTGTTTAAATCTTACAAATTTAACACCTTTTTCTTGAAGACTCCCTTTTAACTTTCTCCTTGAGATTTCAATAAGGATAATATTATGCTCTCAAATACTTAATGTAAAACATATTTAAATGCTCAAATAATGAACTTATGTTGCACTAGTATTGCATACCTTTATGGTCTCTTTTTTTCTAGTTTCTTTTGTGATTTAATTCACCTTTTATTGTAATCTTGATTTTGTAATTTTTGTACCATTGTTCTCTTTCATAAAACTTACCAAATTTATAGCTCTAATTGCTGCCCAAATTTCTACTAGTTTTCTACCTAATAACTCTTCCCAAATATGCATTGAAGTTCTCCAAAATTGTAGCTCTTAATATTCTTCTAATGTTGTGCACAAAACCTGATTCTGTGACTCCAAATCTCCTCTGAAACCTATTTCTTCAAACTATGTAACTTGTAGCTATTAATGCTACCCAAATGTTGTAAAACATTATGCAACTTCTTCAATCAACTCCTCTATTTCATTATACAAAACTTGCAATGAATATCTCTAGAATGTTGCCTTCTTTCACTGTATTAACCTTCTTCAATATCCTATTCAAGGGCACTCCAAAACCTGCCCAAAAATTTCCAAATCTATAGCTCAATACCTTATTCAATTTAGTATCCTTCAACCCTTCAATTTCTTCTTCAAAAATCTACAAACTTCTCCTATCAAATCAGCAATCAAAAATATCGTGGTTGTCCTTAAATTTCCTAAAATTATGGGCTCTTCAATCTTCTTTGCTCCCTCAGTCTTCTTGTCAAATTCTAACTTCAAATTTGATCTCCTTCACTGTCTTCTTCCTCAAGAATTTGAATATCTTGAGGTCTTCAAAAACCTTATCCAAAATTTGGCAAACTTCTTGCCAAAATATTCTTTCTCTTAGAATTTTTTCGTATGGTGATAATTGTCCCAAATCCTTGTTATTGAAAACTTCTCCTTACTTGCAATATCCTATTACGAACCTTCTCCAAATATCCTCCAATGGTTACTTCTTCAACTCTACAAAGTTACTCCTCCTTGCTTGCAATATCCTATCATGAACCTTCTTCAAATATCCTTCAATGATCACTTTCGTAGTAAGGCTTTCTCTAGCCTTCTTCCTCTTCTCTGAATTCTCTTGAGACCACTTCTCTTGGGTCTTCTAATTCTGCAACTCTTCAACTCATCTTCTTAAAAATTCAATGATACCTTTCCTTGGTCTCTTCAATCTTCCAACTATGGAAATTTTGTAATGAGATCACTTTCTTGGATCTCCTAAATATTTTTCTTCTCAATTCTAAATAGGACCTTTCCTTAGTCCACATCTATGTCCAATATTTAATCTTCAATATTCCAAATCTAAAATTTCTTCAATATGACCACTTTTGGATCTCTTCAACTTCTCTTATCTATAGCTTTCAACCTTTAGTCTCAAATCCTCTATGGAAACCTCCTACGCAGGTATTCTTAATCTACAATATGCAATATTCAATCTTCTAAATCTAGAAGTTCTTCAATATGACCTTTTTCATGTCTCTTCGACTTCTTCAATCTGCAACTTTCTATATTTAGTCTTCAATCTTCTATGGGGACTTCCTTCTTGAGTCTACTTAATCTCCAATATCCAATGGGACCTTTTTCTTAGACCTCCTTAATATTCAATGTCTAATTTTTTGCAACAAGAAACTTAGACACTAATAATCGTATGTATTAAAATCTTTAGAATTCTAAAATGAATAAACTTCACTAGTCATTCTTTGAACTAGTGGAAAGAATTATGTGTTGAGTACTAGTATTCACAAGTTCTCCCTAAACCCTGGGGAAATACTCTAGCCAATCTACAATTTGTAATCTTCTTCAATAGGACCTCTTTGTTGGGTCTTTCAATCTCCTCAATGTCAAGGTTTGTCTTCAAGATCTGAAATCTCCTTCTATTCTAAATTTATTCTTGGAATAGGTAAATCTTCAAACTTCTCTGGTTTTCCTTTCTAGAGGTAATCTCCTTAACTTCATTGGTTTCTCCTTCACCAGTCAAAATCTCCTTTGCAACTTTAAAAATTATGCAAGTCAAAACCTTGTTATGGTTTTGATACCACTGTTAGCTTTTTAAGCTTAATACTTAAGATAAAATTCATAAAAATATCAAAAATAAAGTTGAAATATGATATATGACAATGGAAATATTCTAGAATTATAAAACTAAAAAATAACTTCAACAATCACTCATAAACTTGTCATTAGAAAATGCTCACGAAAATGGTACAATAGCTTTGAAAGTATCAAGTATTATCCTATTATGTCACACCATATTATGTCACCTCACATATACACATACACTACATATATAATTTAATGTGACTCTTTATATGGATCACTTTTGGTCTTCACTCTTCTAGAGACTCTTCCAATTCCTATTCTATGGACACATGTGCACATGGACAACTATGCACATTTATAATACCAAAATAAGTTACACACTTTAATAATACTTGTACACTTATTACACTACATAAACTAAATCATAACTTCTAATCTATAACACTTTTCCTAATCTAAGGATGTACCCAATGTGGTACATTAGCATGTACTAAATAATGTAATATATTCCAACAATTATGGATGCATGAAGGATATATTGAATGTGTGGAGCACAAAAAATGAGAAAGAGAAGCAACATAGCAAATATTAATACAAAGACATTGATTGGTGAAGTTTTGGAAGAGATATATTTTGCTAGAAAGAATTTTTTAAATAAAACAAATAAATAGAGGTCAAGAAGATTGAAGGTGATAGTCTATGTGAAGTCTAAAGGAGTCCATAATATTTTGGACGTCTAATAAAAGCCTCTAATTTTTGGCTATGAGTAAACATTGCAGAAGAAGGATGAGAGCCATCAAGAGTCAATAAAGAAGAAGATAGAGATGAGAGTCATCAAGAGTTGAAGAAAAATATAGAAATGAGAGTCATTGAGAGTCAACAAAGAACCAATGAGGAACCTAGAAAAGGAGATGAGGGTTATCATTATAGAAGAATCGATGAAGAACCATTGAGAAATTTGGAAATAGAAATAAAATTCATCGTTGTAAAAGAGTTGACAAAGAATTAGTGAGGTTCTTGGACCAGAGAACCAGTGAATAACTAGAAGCCAAGCACCTATGATAGAATTTTCTAAAGTTGGGGATGCAGAATGAAGTGGAGAATACAAAAAGCTTGAAGTCAAACTTGGAAAGTTGGTGCTGTCAAAGTGTAACGTTTACTACAAAATTTCAAAGCGCTTGATAATCTAATGGCTTAATGCATGTCAAGGTGGATGTGGTAAAAAATGAGCTAAGAGATTTAAATCTAATTTTGATAAGTTAAAAAGGGGTATATTTGAGTATATTTTGGGTACCTAGTTTTCTAAATTGAAGTTACAAGGTGTAAAAGGTATTTATTGCAAATTGATAAATTGATATTGAATTTTTTATTATTATAAGGGAAAGAATTATTTGAAATTTAAAATTTGAAAATAATTGGAGAGATAAATATTTAATTAAAATTTTTTTACCAAAATTGAATTTGAAATTTGATAATTTGGGAGATAAAAGGAAAATTAGAAATTAAAATTGAAATATGAAATTTGATGAATGAATTTGATTGATGAAATTTGAAGTTTATGAATATCAATGAATGCAAAATTGATTGATTAATTTTGTGAATTGAAATTTGAAAATTGAAAATAATTTGTGGGAGTTATAAGAAGTTGATAAAATTAAAATTTGAATTATTGAATGAGTTCCATTATGTCAAATAGTAAAATTTTTCTTTTTGAATCACAACTTTTGAAAGGACCAAATTTTGCATCATGGAAAAACAAAATAAATCAATTCTCATTGTTGAGAAACTTTGGGATATAGTGAATGGAATAAAGGACAAGCCAAAAGAAGAAAGAGAAAAACAAAAAATGAAGAAAAATATGCAAAAACCCTTATGTTGATTACATTTGGGATAATTGATGAGATTCAACCATATATAAGTGAAGCAAAGACTTCAAGATTTGCTTAGAAAAATTTTGTAAAATATTTGAATGAAAGAACAAATCAACTATCTTGCATTTGCATTCACAATTATATTCATTAAAGGTTAATAGTGGAGAGAGTATAGAACTCTTTCTTTGAAGAATAATATATTTAAAGGCTAAGTTATTAACTCTGGGAGAAAAAATGGAAGACAAGCTTCTTGTCCAAGTTACATTAAGAGCACTTCTAGAGACTTTCAAGCATTTAATCACTTCACTTCAAGTGCTAAATAAGACAACTTCCTTTGATGAATCAGTTAATGTCATTCAAGAATTTGAAGTGGAAATTTTAGTCAAATATTAGATAACTAATAATGCTTTGGTATCAAAGGAAAATGTACAAAGTAAAATTTCAACATCATCACAATATCAACTTGAATAGAAATAAATATAATGTCACATATACAATAAAGTAGGTCATACTACAATTTATTGCAAATATAATTCTTTGAATTAAAGAAATAAGAGATATTTTCAAATGTCTCAACTCATATGATATCAATATCCATAGCAACAACAATGACCAAGAGAAGAGAATAAAAGGGAAATTTAGTTTAGGAAGTTCAAGAGGTTCAAGAGACAGAAGAAGTTGAAGAAGGAAATGAAATTAGAGCCCTTACAACAAGGATTATAGATGAAGATCAAATTGAAGATAATTGTAAAAAGGATGAAAATTAAAATCATTCAAAAATTCCTAATGGCATTGATGTTTTAGATAATGAAATAAAAGTAGCTAGAAATAAGACAACAAAAATAGATGAAAGGCAAAAATTATAATCCATATCATTTCAAAATTGTAAACTTTGTGAAAGAACCAAACCAAAAATAGATCACAAAAATAAAATTGAAGTACACTATGGATGGATCAAAAAATTAGATTGGAATAGGATCATGGATATGTGTTGGTCAGAGATCTGCCTTAGGTAAGGGTTTGTCTAGTTATGCGCCCTAGACCCGGCCAACATTGAAATACCAAGAGGAAGAAATGTCTCCTATGCCAATATCCAAAGATGGAATGGTTCCCTTGCTATTATATCTGGGGGGTTGAGATAAGAGAACTAGAAAGAAATGTAAATTACTGAAAGAAATAAGAAATATAGCCACAGGCAAGAGGGAACAGGTGTGATGGGCTAACAACACGATAACTTAACTGTACGTTGAATCAAATAGCCATTTAATACAAATGCTAATAGAAATTAGAACTAAACATTTACCATGCATAATCTCCAGGACTACTCTAGAGGTTCATGTTTTATCAGAAGCTAAATCTAGATAATAGAATTCAAGCCTACAAACAAACCAGAGAACTTAATAGAAGATAAGTAATAGAAGACATTATCCGTATTTATAGCAGAATTTGAGTTACAACAAGCTTCTAGCAAACACCCATCCATTTTACAACAAAAGAGCAGGCTTATATAGCAAATTCTGCCGCTTGAACATTAAATGCACACCAATCAAACTATGGCGGTGGTAGCCAAGATAAGGATTACAAGAGAGTACAATCATGAAATAGTTATTAGGCATGGCCAAGACTGATGACTCCTTGAAAATCCAGTTGAGCTCCTTCAATGCTCTTATAGGCTTGGCTTGTTGGCATTGACTCCTCACTCATAGGGACTACTTCCATGGAAGATAGACTTGAAGTCTCGAAACGTCCAGTCTGAAAGCTTCTCAAAATAACTGTACCCATATGGATAACGATGCACCTTAACTTTGCTGATGTGGAGCACAGCTAAGAAAGACCAACCCAGAGTTGATAGGTATGGTAGTGAAGTGCAACCAAATAGTGCATAACACCTTGGGTGCACCTGAAGACGTGTGCCAAATATGGGTGCACTTGAAGATGTGCACCAGAGTTGGGTGCACCTAAATATGTGTGCTAGATATTGGTGCACCTGATGGAGTGCGTCAGAGCCCGACGCACCTAAGGGAGTGCAACAGATCTCAATACACCTGAGGGAGTGTGTCAAAGCTTAGTGCACCTAAGGGAGTGCACCAAATCTAGGTCTATACTTAGTCATTTTTTAGGCCGAGGTCGGGTGTTGCACCCTTGACCATTTTAATTAGCATTGTGCCCTACTGGTAGTGCACTCCTTCTTGTCCCTAGGGCCAAACTGCATTAGGGAACTTGTTGTAAAATACCATCACCATCAAAAGGAGGATTTTCCTGCATGGTTAGTAGACAGAAACAACTGCACACTATTTTAGGTTCCATAGCAAGGGTTTGGCAGAAATTCAAGAGAGAGAAAAACACATTGGACAAAAGAGAACAAAGTTTTTGAGGAGCAAACATTGCTAGAAAGCTTAATGTACACCATGTTGCAGAAGTGACAACAATATGTTACAATGTTTTTATGGTCATAAATAAACTCTGATAAATATTGTAGGAAACAAGTTAGCAAATCAGTGCCAAAACCTCAAGCAATGCCATATCCAAAGTTGAAGGACTAAAACAAAAATAAGATATTAAAGACTAAAAGTCTTCAAACCAAATAATGTAATACATGGGTGGTGTTCGAGATATTACATTATTTGGTTGATGATAAAGTACCCCATGGTATATTTTTATATTTGTGAATATTATATTAGAGAGTTATTTATTATATTACAAAGTATGATTTATATTTCCTCTAATATGTGTGTTAATGTGTAAGAAGAGTCGAAGAGTCATGTAATAAAATGTGTAAGTTTGTAGAGTGTGAGAGTGTGCAAAGTGTCATGTAATAAAATGTGTAAGTTTGTAGAGTGTGAGAGTGTGCAAAGTGTCATGTAATAAAATTGGATCTGATCACAGTCCCATCCTTTTGGACACAAATAATCCAAAAATTTACAAAACCCCTTTCAGGTTCGAATCAATGTAGATGCAACATCCTAATTTTAAAGAAATAATCAGCCAATGGTGGCAAACTAACATTCAAGGAAAACCTTCTTACATTCTGGCTCAGAAACTCAAGATCCTTAAAGAGTATTAAAGTGTGGAACATAGACATATTTGGTAACCTCTTCCATAATAAGCAGGATGTCATGTTGAGGCTCTCCCTAATAAAAAAAAAAATCGGGAAAATGGTGACTTCACTTATGAAATCAAAAAAGAAGAGAAGGAATTGTTAGCCATATATCATAATATTCTTCAATGTGAAGGGATTGTTAGCTAGATATCATAATATTCTTCAATGTGAAGAAATTTTTTGGAGACAAAAATCCCGTGACTTATGGCTCAAAAAGGGGGATTCTAATACCATATTTTTTCACGATTCTACTATGAGACATCGTAGCAATAATAGAATTAAGTAAATACATACCCAAGAAGGAGGAATTATTGATGATATCAAATAAATCAGGAAGGAATGCGTCTCCCACTTCACGCATCTTCTTCAAGCTGAGCATAGACCAAACTCACAGATGGCAAAAGATTTTTTTCTCCAGTTCATTTCTCATCTCATATTTGACAATATTAATAATAGACTCACAACTACCATTTCTGATGAGGAAATTAAATATGCTTTATTCTCCATGGATCTGACAAAGCTCCTAGCCCAGATGGTTTTTCACCAAGGTTTTATCAAGCATTTTGGGATATTGTCAACAGGGATATTTGCCAAGCCATAAGAGAAATACAACACTCTAAAATCATTCCAAGAGGCTTCAATTCCACCTTCATTGCATTAATTCCTAAAAAGCCTAATGCTTGTAATTTTAATGATTTTAGGCCAATAAGTCTTTGTAATGTCATTTACAAGATTTTAACAAAAGCCATCACCATTCGCATGAAGGAAGTTATACCTTTGATTATTAATCAGAGCCAAGGTAGTTCTGTCAAATGTAGATCCATCCTTGACGGTATTATTTCAGTCCATGAAGCAATTTATTCAGTATCAATCAACAAAAAAGTAGCCTTTCTTCTCAAGCTAGACATGAATAAGACCTATGACAGGCTAAATTGGGATTTCCTTTTTGCTATTCTCAATAAGTTTGGCTTTCATCTTGAATGGATTGCTCTAATAAAAGGGTGCATCTCCTCTGCTTGGTTTTTAGTCCTCATTAATGGCTTTCCTACAGGTTATTTTTAAAGTAGTCGAGGTTTAAGGCAATGAGATCCTTTATCTCATCTCTTATTTATAATTGCTGCTGAAGCTCTGGGAAGAGCAATTATTGAAGCAAAAAATGTTGGTCTCCTCTCTGGAATTCAAGCAACTTCCCAATGTGATACTATCACTCATCAACAATTTGTTGATGATACTTTTATGTCCACAATCGCCTATGTCAATGAAGCTAAGATTATTAGGAGGATACTCTTCCTTTATGAGCTTGTTGCAGGTCAAAGGATTAATTTTCAAAAGAGTAAACTTTAATTCCTCAATACTCCTCCAAGAATATAGAACATCATTGTTGACATCCTTAATTGTTCCATAGCTTATTTGCCTTCTACCTATTTGGGTTTACCTCTCTTCACTGGGAATGTCAAAGACAGCTTATGGGACAATGTCATTGAGAGGTTACAAAAAAGACTCACTACTTGGAGAAGCAATATTTTATCTCAAGTGGGGAAAATTAATCTCACCATGGCGTGCCTCCAGAGCATTCATGTTTAATTTCTTTCTTTTTTCAAAGCTCCAGTAATTATTTATGACAAAATGGAAAAATATTAAAAATATTTCCTCTGGACAAGATCTGAAAATAAGCACAGATTTCATTTGGTAGCTTGGGACAAAGTGTGCAAACCTAAAGAATGTGGAGGACTAGATCTGAGAAGAATTTATCCTCTTAATATTTCCCTTCTTGCAAAGCAATCCTAGCGGTTGATTTCTAATGAGAATGTTCTTTGGGTCAAGATCATAAAAAGGAAATATTTTCAGGGATCACATTTCCCTCATGGGGAGGCACCTTCATCCGGTTCAACTTTCTAGAAGGCTATTTGTGAAGCTCGATCCCTTTTGATCAAAGGACTAAGGTGGCAATTTGGTAATGGCACTTCTATTTCCTTTTGGGATGATAAATGGATAGGAGATCAACCTCTCAATCAAAATCCTATGTTTCAAAGGCTGAGAAATATTACAAATCAATTGGCTAGACCTTTGGCGGTAGATTTCATCTCTTCTACAAATGGATGTAAACAATGGAGAAGGATTAACATTCCTGCTTTTGAAAATGAATTAGCCTATTTGTACAATCTTCTTTCTACTATCAAAATTCCTTTACATGACCATACTGATTGTCCTATTTGGGAACCTACTGATTCTAGAGATTTCACGGTCAAATCAGCTTGCTCTCTCTTGACAGTATTGATACTCCCATCCCTTTCAAGCTTGTCTGGACTAAGTATTTGATTCTAAAGATTGCTTTCTTTTCATGGATTTGTATTCAAGATCGCATCCTTACCACTGAAAATCTTATAAAAAGAGGTATTCCTTTGCCTAATAGATGCCATATTTGTCATTCTGATTGGGAATGCACTACTCACCTCTTCTTATTTTGTTCCTATTCAAGAATGGTGCTTAACAAACTTTTCCATACTTTCGAGATTGCCTAGGCCTGTCCTCATTCAATTGTTGATTTATTCCAACAATGGCCAATTACTTTCAAAAATCCCATACTCAGAGGACTTTGGAAGTTTTTTTTGCATCATTTCCTTTGGTAGATATGGTTAGAACACAATAAAATAATATTTAACTTGAATGCTTTGGTTTCGTCTAGAACCAGCATAAAATAGCAACCTCCTCATTTTGGGTGGGTCAAGCTTAATTTTGACAAGGCTACAAAAGGTAATCCTGGTGTTGTAGGGGTTAGAGGAATCCTCCATGATCATAGTGGCAATTCCATATTTACCTTTTCCAAACCATTAGGAATCCAATCAAATCATTCTTCTGAAGCTAAATTTGTGTGGAGAGGCCTTCAATTTCTAAAGGACATTCCAAGAAAAGTCATTATTGAAGGATATTCTCTTAATATTATAAATTTCCTTAAAACCTCCAAGCCCAGTAGCTGGAGGATAAGGAATCTCATCAAAGAAAGTAAGCAAGTCAATGTTGTGGTTCAGCACATTTTTAGGGAGGGCAATTATGTCACTGACAAATTCTTCCATTTTTTGTGATTCATAGGGCCCATATCCAAAGTTCCAGAAAGTTCCAAAATAGAGATTTTGTTCATCATTCATATTATTCTCCTTTGAAAAGGGGATCCATGTTGATAATATCCAATTCTTCGTCACCTCTTTTTTTATACCCCTTCATTGTTGATACTGTTTCCATGAGGAATTTTGATGCCATGTCCACCCTAATTTTAAATCATTTCAATCTCGTGTGGAATGATGCTTGTAATTTTACCTTTTTGAGAACCCTGTCTAAATGCTTTACCTTTTGCATTCTCTCGAGGCTTTCTCGAATGTATATCCCAATCCCTTCTAGGTTTTGTGCCTATTTTTGCCATTGGCCCTATCATGTGAGTATCACTAGAAGACCCATCTTCATTGGGATAGTGTTTTGGCTTTTTATTCCCACCCATTTTCATCGGCTTTTTTTGTGTTGTGCCCAATGCTCTAACCATCATTATCCTTTTTTCCAAGGGTTTCTTTTTTGGCCAAGAATTACTTTCTATTTAGTCCTCCTATGGTCTGCCCAACAAATTTACCATTCCATCTCTGTTTCATTCGATCCGTGGCTTTTTTCTCCCAATTGTCGTCCTTCCTTATTTTCCTTTGTCACCATGAAGGAAGGAAAAGTTGTTTTCATCAAGCCTAAAACTGTTGATTTGGATTCTGTATCTACTGACATGTTCAAGGATAAGCATGGGATTATCAATTTCTTCAATCTGTTTAGCGGGGTGGACGACAAGATCACTAAGGCATTCATGACAACCTAGGATAATGGGTTGGTCTCCATCCATGGTGTCCAGTTCCAAATTTCCTTTGAGCTACTGGAAAACCTGACAAGGCAAGACTTGGAAGGAAAAATCATCAGAAGAAACAAGCACAACTAGGAGGTGGAGTTGACACTCTTCAAGAAAAATTCACCCATCCACAAGAAGGTAAAGAAAGGTTTGTTTCGCCATGACTTGTCAACTCCATGGAAAGAAATCCTTAATCCAATAATGCAATATTTTACCTGTGACAATCCTGAGTCTCAATTATGTTATTTTCATCTTGCATTTGTTAATAATTTCCAAGATTCAAAAATTATGAACATTCCCACTGCTCTTTTCTAGTCCATGTACTATACCATCACCACCAACCGTTCTAAGAAGGATGAGGCCAAACCTTGCCACTAGGGTATTTTCAAGGTCCTTTACAAATACCTCCTTCTGCAATTCTCTTCAGGCAATCTCTCTGTCCCTAAATCTAATGAGGAGAATTCTTCCTCAACCTCGAGCCCTAAAACTTCCAAATCCAAAAGAAAAGAGAAATTGGGTAAATCTATTTTCGAGTTCTCCATTATAAAGAAAGCTAAACTTGAAAATACCCCTATCCATAGTTTCGAGAGGCTAAATCATAAAGAAGATGTCAAAACTCCTCCGTCCACATCTGTAAAAACTCCAAAGGACAAGTCTTATTATCCTGACCTTGTCAAAAGGTATCTTCACAAGCTGGTTGTGCATGCTACTTCTACCACCATTGACCATCTTGAAACTGCTCACTTGGCCATTGGAAAGGCAATTTCAACCCTCAAAGAGCAACGCCATGCACTTAGCCTTTTGTTCTTCTATGAAAATTTTGAGAACGTTTCTACCCTAGCTGGTGCTGAGGTGTCCTTTGACACCAAAACTAATGTCAAAGATACTACAAATGATGAATATGTAATAGATATTGCTAAGGAGGCTTGCATCACTATTCCCAAATATAGCAAGGAGATTTCTATGAAAGATACTAGTCTGAAAGGGGCTGCGTCGTCCCTCATGCAGCTAGACACTCCTCTTGACAACTAATGGTTCTTTCTCTAGTTTCCTGGGTCCTCTATGGTAGTGGATTGCATTTTTTGGCTCCTTTTTTTTGAGGATCATTCCTTTTTGAGCCATGTTGTTTCTCTTAGTGCCATTTTGTTCAAGGTTTCTGAATCATTTTAGTTGGAGGTGTATTTTTGAGATTGTATGTTGTTTCATTTGGAAGTTTTTAGTGTCCTTCTCCTATTCCTTTTTTATCATTTTTGATCCTCTGAATATCCTCTGTTTTACAAGAGTTAGGGCGCCTTTCAAATGCCCTGGTTTCAATAAAATTATTAATCTACCAAAAAAAATGAGTGTGCAAAGTGTCATATAATAAAGTGTGCAAGTGTGTAAAGTGTGAGAGTGTGCAATGTGTCATGTAGTCATGTGTGTAGGTGTCAAGTATACAAGTGAAGAGACACATGATGTGTCAAGATGTAAGTGAAGATACATGAAAGTTTTATCATTTATGAGAAATAGAAAAGGATGCATCTCCTAGATAAGTGAGATCAATAGTCAAAGTACCAAAAGGTCATGTGTAAGGTTATATTATGGATATAAAGCTCTATGCATTAAAATGGAAATCAAATGAAGAATACAATATCATGTATATTTGATCAATAATATTATAAATATTATTATGAAATATTATTATTATTTCATGATTGTTATTGATTCATATCAATCAGGGAATAGTATGCTTCAATGTTATAATTTATATTAGATCCTGGATATTGGAACCTATGATTTAATTTGACTAAAATACCATCAATTCTATTCATCTTTTGACTATGAGAATTCAAAGCTACATTCTATAAAATCCACATTATGCTTTATACTCATGAATTTGTAATAAATTGACAAGTCCTTAGGCATTCCATTAATGGTACTACCCTTTTGGTTTGTCAAGTGTGTGATTTTGGCATGGTGCTTCTAGCCCATCTTGTTTTTGTTATCAATTTTATAATCTAATGAATGTGTAGACATTAATATTATTTGACTTCTTATGTGTTTATTTATCACACACTTTCCATGCTATAGTTAAAATATATATTTGCACACTTTCCATGCTATAGTTAAAAGTCATATTTGCTTAAATCTCTCGCACTCTTAAAATTACATGCAATTTTATTTTTGCACTTTTCTTTTTATAATTTTCTTTCATGTAATTTAGTTTAGATTTGTGTAGAAGATTTTCTACAAGGATAGTGGGAAGCCAGCTTGAATCTAGATATTGGGAGAATCCATTTACAATCCCTTCCAACCTTGTTGAAACTTGAATTGGTTGGAAAAAATCTCAATTGGAAGTGAGAACAATTTTTAAGTTCAAAAAATTACTAAAGTGTAAGGGATACACTCTATACTACTTTTATTTGTATTGCAAGGAGATGGATTTTTACTACTTGAGGAAAATGAATATGATTTACTGATGCAGGAGCATCTGGCGACAGTAGAGCAATCTTGCATCCTCCTAATTTTTTTTAAGTTCTCTAAATACTTTGCATTTTGTTTCATTTCAGTTTTTTTTTCCCAAGGGGGGAAGTTTCTTAAAGCAAGGGGGAGGGGTCACGAAATTGGGACCTCAAAGGCTGTAACAAGGCATAGGCGAGTTTTGTCGCGATATCGCAACGGTTTTTAAAAAAAGCTAAGGCAGGCGGAGAACAATGCAGAAGGCAAGGCAGTTGGTCGTGATTTCGCGACGCGAAATCATGACAGAGTTTAAAAGCTAAGGCGGGCACAGTTTGGTCACGATGTCGCGACGTCGCGATATCATGACGTCGTGACATTTTTGCAGACCGAGGCGCAAGGGCAATTTGGGTCACGATATCGCGACATGTCGTGGTATCGCAGCGTTTTTGCGGACCGAGGTGTAGGGGGCAGTTGGGGTCATGATATCACGATATGTCATGGTATCGCGACGTTTTTGCAGACCGTGGTGTAGGAGGCAGTTTGTGTCATGATATCGTGACATGTCGCGGTATCACGACATGTCGCGGTATCGCAACCAAGAAAAGTACAGGCCAAAGAAGACACGTGGATGACCAGGCAAGGCCGAATTTGACACGTGGCTGCCACGTGTGTTAAAAATGACGCAACCAATTGGAGGTAAAGTTGAATTTGACACGCGAAAGCATACATGTATTAAATCAAAGATGAGGGCCACATAAATTGAAAAGAGAGATGTCGGCCACGCAATTTTTTTATTTTCTGGCAAACAGCAATTACAGGCGATGGACTTTATGGACGAGACAGCGGTGCAGAAGTACAGTCAGACCAAAACGGTGGGTGCAGGTTATGGGAGGTATTTAATGCGAGCTTCATGGTGGATCGGGCAATTGCCCATTTATGGCAAAAAAAATTGAAAACTCGGCCAGTGGGAAAACGAATTTGAAATTTTGTTAGGTAGGGGCATTAATTGCCTAAGAGGATCGAGGCCTCGATAAAAACTCAAGAATTATAAGGGACTAGGGATGGTGAGTTTGAGATGGAGTGGGGAAGAACTATGCCTAGAGAGGATATTGTAAGACTATGTCAAGTAATTTACAAAAATTAATTTGAAGTGTTGTTTGTGTGAATCTCGGCTTGCCATCAAGTGGTATCAGAGCAGAAGCTCCTGAGCGTGTAACAGATTGCCAGAAGAGAGGCAGTTACACCAGGATCTGTGGAAGGATTGGTAAGGGAAGAAAAAAAAAATGCCTCCACAAAGAAACCGTGGTGGAGTGGGAAATGTGGTGTCGGTTGAAGACTTTCGAGCCTTGCAGAGGCAAGTTCAAGCCCTGCAATAAGAGCTACGTAGAAGGCACGAGCCCAAAAGGGATGAGGGAAGTGAAGATGAAGTTGATGAAGAAGAAGGTCAGTCTAAGGAAGAAGAAGAGGCTGTGGATCCTGCACAAGCCAGGTTGTACAAAGCCATCTCTCAGATTGAAAAGCAACCAAAAATGGAGGTTTCTACATACTCGGGAAACCTAAATCTAGAAGAAGTGATTGACTGGATAAATGACTTAGAAGAATATTTCAAATATGAGGAGGTTGAAGACCCTAATCAGGTCATATTTTCTAAGACCAAGTTGAAGGGTCATGCCAGCATTTTCTGGAGAGGAATACAGTTGGAGAGGAACAGAAGAGGGAAGGAGAGAATAAAGGTGGGACAGAATGGTGGAAAATTTGAAAAGACAGTTTATTCTGATAGATTACAAGTTGGATCTGCTAAGGAAAATGTAGAGTTTAAGACAGACAAACAGAACTATCCAAGAATACATCGAGGAGTTTTATAAGATCTCTATTAGAACTGGACATTTAGAGGCAAACAATGAAAATGTAGCCCGTTATATCAATGAGTTGAGACTCGGTATCCAAGAAGAGCTGAGCCTAGTTCGGGTAAGCACCATTGAGGATGCTTACCAGTTTGCCTTAAAGGTGGAATAAAAATTGAATAGGCGGTTTGAAGGCAAGCAAAGAGGAAGGGGCTGTGGTGGAAGAACTGGTGGGAGAACCAGTGGAGAAAAATATAAATATCTGAAGAAGACCGGTGAAGCCAGTAGTAACCAAGATCAAAGGGAAGACGATGTTTATCAGCCCCATGATCATAATAGCTACCCAAGAGGATGGGGTGGATCTAGACGAGGGTTTGGAAGAGGAGTATTTCGTGGGACATGTTTCCACTATGGTGAAGAAGGAAATTGGGCATTTGAATGTCCACAACACCGAGAAAGGACGAACAAGAGGCTTGAGGGTCCAGCTAGGGTTGCTGTGGTAGAGGAAGATGCTGAGTCTGAACATTCTGAAGAAGCAGAGAGAGGGGAAGTAATGATTGTAAGGAGAGTCCTGTTGAATTAGGAGAAGGACACAGATCAGAGAAGAAGTTTATTCCACATAAGGTGTAAATGCGCGGGTAAGGTTTGCAATATTATTATTGATAATGGTAGCACGAATATCCTGGTTTCAGAAGAAATGGTTACCAAGCTACAGTAAGAGAGGAAGAAGCACCTGCATCCATATCGGGTCGCATGGCTACAGAATGACCATAGGGCCCTGGTCAGTGAGCAGTGCTCCGTTAAATTTAATATTGGGAATTATTGTGATGAGGTCCTGTGCGACATCCTACCTATGGATGCTTGACATATGTTGCTGGGAAGGCCCTGGCAGTACGATCAGAGTGCAGTGCATGACGGTCGTGCCAACACCTACTCATTGACAAAGAATGGCGTGTGCCATAAGCTGAAACCCTTAAAGGAAGCGGATGAAAAAGTGTGTAACAGCTCCAGAATCTGTTTAGTTGAAGGGAGAAAGTTTATGGATGGTTTGAAGCATGAACATTTATGTTATGCAATAATTTCGAGAGTTAGGGAGAAGGAATTCCAAGATACCCCAATAGAAGTCCTAGATCTGTTGGAGGAATTTCTAGATATTGTGTCTGATAATGTGCCTGAGGGTTTACCCCGATAAGGAAAATCAGCCACCATATAGATTTGGTGCCAGGATCGAGCTTGCCAAATAAAGCTGCACACAGGATGACGCCTGTAGAGACTGAGGAGTTAAATAGGCAGGTCCAGGAGTTACTAGAGAAGGGATTGATTCAGGAAAATTTGAGCCCATGCACAGTACCTGTAGTGCTAGTGCCAAAGAAATATGGAGAATGGAGAATGTGTGCAGATTCACGAGCCATCAACAAAATCACTATCAAATACAGATTCCCATTGCCAAGGATGGATGATATCATGGACTTTTTAAGTGGAGCTGAGTACTTCACAAAGATTGACCTGAAAAGTGGTTATCATCAAATCCGTATCCGAGAAGGAGATGAGTGGAAGACAGCCTTTAAGACAAGAGAGGGCTTGTATGAGTGGTTGGTCATGCCATTTGGGCTGTCCAATGCACCAAGTACCTTCATGTGGCTGATGAATGAAGTACTGAAAGAGTTTCTAGGAAAGTTTGTCATTTTTTATTTAGATGATATATTAATATTCAGCAAAACCCTGGAGGAACACCTGATGCATATCAGGAGGGTTTTTGAAAAGCTGCGGGAGGAGCAGTTATTAATAAATATGAAAAAGTGTAATTTTGTCAAGAAAGAGTTAGTATACCTGGGGTTTGTAATCTCAGTAGAAGGTCTAAAAATGGACCCAGAGAAGGTGAGAGCCATCATCGAATGGCCTACCCCAAGAAGCACAATAAAGGTAAGATCATTTCATGGTCTAGCCAGCTTTTACAGGAAGTTCATAAAGAACTTCAGCAGCATTTGTGCGCCTCTCACAGAAACAATGAGAGGGGATAAAAAAGAGTTCAAGTGGACATTAGGGGCTGAAAGGAGCTTTGACGCATTAAAGAAAAAGGTCACAAAATAGCCTGTTTTGGCACTCTCAGACTTTAACAAGGTATTTCAGGTGGACTGTGATGCCAGTGGCAGTGCAATAAGGGCTGTATTGAGTCAAGAAGGCAGACCTATTGCTTATTTCGATGAGAAGCTAAATGATGCTCAAAAAAAGTATTCAGTTTATGACCAAGAATTTTTTGCTATAGTTCAGGCTTTGAAGAAGTGGAGACATTATTTATTGCCAAAGGAGTTTGTTCTATTTACTGATCATCAGGCTTTACAGTACATTAACAGTCAAATAAAATTGAATCAAAGGCACATGAAGTGGGTGGAGTTCCTCCAAAGCTATACCTTTGTGCTGAAGCACAGAAGTGGGAAATCAAACAGAGTTGCAGATGCCTTAAGTAGAAGGCAAAATTTATTGATTAAAGTGACAGTGGAAGTAGTGGGGTTTGAAGAACTAAAGGGTTTGTACCCTGAATATCTATATTTTGCAGAAGCTCTGGACGGCTTGCTTGACACTCATTCATCGTGGACAGGACAAGATGGTTGGATTTTCTAATCCAAGATAGAATGTTGTTCAGAGGAAGTAAATTATGCATTCCAAGGAGTTCCATGCGGAAAAACTTAGTCAAGGATAAACACAGCGAAGGACTGGCCGAACATTTTGGTCGGGATAAGACAATTGCCCTGGTGAGTGAAAATTACTATTGGTCGCAACTACAGCAAGATGTGAAAAAGTTTGTACAGAGTTGTAGAATATGTCAGATGGCAAAGGGCAGAAGACAGAACACGGGATTGTATCAGCCGTTACCAGTACCTGAGCGGCCATGGGAGGACGTCAGCATGGACTTCGTCCTCGGATTACCAAGAACATAGAGGGAAAATGACTCTATATTTGTAGTAGTTGATAGATTTTCTAAGATGGCACACTTTATCCCATGCCAAAAAACAAGTGATGCAGTTCACATTGCAGGGTTATTTTTCAAGGAAGTGGTACGACTTCACAGTCTACCGAACAGCATTGTTTCTAACAAAGATATAAAATTTGTTGGTTATTTCTGGAGAACTTTGTGGAAGAAGTTGAAGACAGATCTAAAGTTCAGTTTTGCATACCACCCACAGACTGATGGACAGACAAAGGTGGTAAATAGAAGCCTGGGTAATTTATTGAGATTCTTGATAGCAGATCAACCCAAGGGATGGGATTTAGTTTTATCGTAGGCGCAATTTGTGTATAACAGTTCAGTCAATAAGAGCACAAATAAATCTCCATTCTAGATAATATATTGAAACAGCTCGAGAAATGTGTCTGAACTGAGAAAGTTGGATAAGAGAGAAAAGTGCAGTGTCGAGGCAGAAGAATTTGTGGAACATATGAAAAGTCTGCATGAAGAAGTAAGGAAACAAATTATAAAAATGAATACTCAATATAAGACAAGGGCAGACCAGAAGCGGCGGTTCAAAGAATTCAAAGTAGGAGATGAGGTCATGGTCCATCTCAAGAAGGAGAGATTTCCTGCCAAGACTTATAACAAATTGAAGATGAAGAAGTTTGGGCCATGCAAAATACTAGGAAAATGAGAGTCAGGAAATGCATATGAAGTGGAATTGCCGAGTTGGCTTGACATTTCACCTGTTTTTAATATTTCAAATTTAGTGGAATATCATGAGGGAGAGAGTACCGAGGTACCAAGTGCAGAATTATGGCAAATTCCAGCATCTACTCCAACCACAAATGAGGTCGAGGAAATATTAGTGTAGCACCCTAAAATTGGCGCAGTAAAATTATAAAATTTACATTCACCTTAGTAAATAATTTTAAATTCAAATTTAACCTCCCAAACCGCCCGTTAACCGTCGGGAAATCCGTTTCCCCCTTTTTCGTGCCATTTTTAGAGGTTGTTTTGACCGTTTGACGATATCGTCGCCGATCAGACGATATCGCCCCAGATTTGATGATTTCATCTGGACTAGGACGTCCAGACGATCTTGTCGCAAAACTAAATTTGCATAGTTGGAATCTGTTCCAACGGGTCTCCAATCTAGGCAGAAGCATGTCTGCACCGTTGGGACCCTCCCCCGTTGGAGATCTCCCAAATTGGGATGATCTCCAACCTCCTAACTACTCCCCCTAAGCCTATTTAATCTCTAGAATTTTCCCTCCCCAACCCCTGGCTGAAATTATCTGCAAATTGACTCCCTCTGCGTTAAAACATCCTAATTTTGCATTTGCATTAGTCCCATAGCAATTTTGTTGCAGGTACATCACTATTTTTCAATCGGAGCCAGCACCCATCGTCGTCGACGAACCTGTCAGATCGGAGGCGATCCTGTCGAATTCGAGACGATTTCGTACTGATGCGAGATGATCTCGACTGCAGTCCACATCGAGGCAATCAGTGCCTGAAGTTTGCTTTTCTCAACTTTGTCCCTATCATTTTATTCTACAAATTAGATGCTCTATTCAGTTTTTATGTTATTTTGCACTTGGAGTTCACCCATTTAGCTTAGATTGCATGCTAAGTTCATGATCTGCCATTAAAGTACAGTAATTTGCTTTAATTTCTGTTCTTAAATATTGTTCAGTATTCATATTGCTATTTGGTGTAATTTGCCTCCGTTAGCACAGTAGAATTTCTTGTATTTTGCATCTATTTTCTGTTTTGCGGGTCTCTGACAAATTCGTCTGACGAATTCATCAGATCTCAGACGATTATGTCGAGTCTCGGACGATTACGTCGGATCTCGGACGATTCTATCGGTTTCAGACGATTCTGTCAGATTGCAGGCGATTCTGTCGAATTCCAGACGATCCGGACTGCTTCAAACGTCAGAATCTTCTTCAAACATCCGGATCAGGTATTCCCCATTTTCCTCCTGTAAATTCTCTATTTTTTGCTTTTTTAATCTGTTTGTTGTATTCATGAAAGTTGCATTTTCATGTAGTTTAATTTAGATTCATTCGGCCAAACCTAGGATATGAATGCTTAAGGTTAAAACGAACTCATCTAAACACATTCCAAAACCTAGGCATGGAAACTGCCACCAAATGTTTCCTGGTGAACCCACCATCCGTCGAAAAATCACCAAAATACACCTCCCTTGAGAGGCGGGACCTTCGCAAAGTCCTCTCAGTCCGAGGTACCGCACCATCCTTTTCCCATCCTCCTTCCGGGCGCGGATCCTATAGCCTGAAGGTAGGGATGCGAAAAATTTGGAGCGATACATTTTGGTGAACCCGACGTGAATGCATCATAACCTTTTGAAAACAAAAACAAAAACAAAAAAATATATATATATATATATGTATACAAGAAAAACAAAAACAAAATCATCATTTCATGTTTATATGTTTTAGATTCAATTCTAAATAGTAGATGCTAAATATTACTTTTAGAAGTACTAAAGAAACCATGAGTTTTTACTCAAATCAATATGAGCCCATCAGTAATGTTGGAAGAATTCAGCCAAATACATTTGTTGATTATGACCAACCTCATCCCTATTCAACATCACCTCCATCACACTCTTCTTATTTTTCATCCTTACCCCAACAAGACAATCCCTTTGCCAATCCTCTTCATAACGATATTATCTATTCTCCCATATATCCATATTATGTCTATCAATCCACATATAATCCTCCACCACCTTTTCAATACTCTTCTTTCAATACAACACATCCATTTCAACAAGAAAATACTTATTCTTCCAATTCTACCATGCACTCACCTCATACTTCGCAATCTTCCTATCATCATTCTACCCATAATAAAGAAAGTAGAGGTGAGAAACCATTAGGTCCTTTTATGACGAAATTCCTAAGGCATTTATCAAAAACCTCTCAAAAACCTTCATCACGTAAATTTACTAAGCTCAATCAACCAATGGATATAATTCTCAAGTATTTACTTGACACAAATAGGATTGAACTCCCTTCCATAAGACAACCTGGATACCACATCAGATTGGTTTAAACCTGAGCTACATTGTGAATATCATAGAGTAGATGGACATATGACACAAAATTGTAAAGATTTAAGATGTGCAATTCAAGATTTGATTGATAAGGGTCTTTTTAATATAAAGGAATTACAATCTACAACTGATGATAAATCTCCAGTAAACAATCAAACTCCTACACAACAAATACCAATAATCAATCAAGACATGGGGATCTCCCAAGAACCCCTATTCAATTATCAACAACAAGAAACCAATCAAATATTGCATGTTAATGTGTCCCATCATGATGATATTATTAATATTGTAACAAAAACTACAAATGAGCAACCTCAAGTTCAATCAACTCAATCCGATATTCAAGATATGGATTCCTCATTTGACCAACCTTCAAAACTATCTTTGACTCTAGAGAATGATCCAAAATGGAATGTAAGCATAGAAAGCTCATCTTTAGAATCAAAATCTCAATCTGAAATCCACTTTGATAACCAACAACAAGTGATTAATCCTCAAGCAAAGATATCCCTTTTAGAAGTATTACAAATTTATCACAAGGAAATTTTGTTCAAAATACCTAGCCAACAATTTGTTCCTCATCATATTTTCTCTAAGAACATAATTAATGGTGTAAACCCTCTTGAGGTTAACCATATTTCATTCTATGATGAGGATATTCCTTCCTCTACTCCACAAGAAGACTCCTATCTTTACATTACAGGATCTAGTAAAGAAACACTTGTTAGAACTATCATGGTAGATAATGACTCCTCTCTTAATTTATGCACTTATCAATTATTCCAAAAACTCAAATCAAAGGAAGAAGATCTTAATGAATCAAATGTTATTATAAAATCTTTTAACAATGAAATTCAAGAAGCTCAAGGTACTATAATTTTTCCCCTCAATATTGGATCCAAGATCCTGGATACTTTATTCTATGTAGGATATTGTCCTTCACCTTACAACCTACTTCTCCAGAGTCCTTGGATTCATACGATGAGGGTTTTCCCTTCCACTCTTCACCAATGTTTGAAGTTTGAACTTGCAAATAAAATTGTTACCATACATAATGACCCAACACCATTTGAAGAATATTTAACAGTTGAAACATCAAGTTCTATACATTCTCTATTATCACAATTATCTTCTATCCATCACTTTTCTTCATCCATATATGATCATCCTTGTTTACCAAATAACATCCATGCATATCTTTCACATATACTTTCTCCTCATCTTATCAAGACTTGGAATATAATAATAAGAATGAAGAACTTTCTTATACTTCTTACATTTTATTTTGTAACATGATCAATTTTACACATATAAAAGTCAAATCTTTTGCTACATTATTTTACATTATAACAAAGCTTTTGTTATCACTACCTTTTATTCATCACCTTCTATTCTTACCTTCACCTCAACCAGATTATCCTTCAAAACCTCCTTTGATTTTGAAGCAACCTTAGACATGCTATACTCAAATAACCTTGTATAGTGTATATAGATCATCTTGTATATACCACCAATTTCAATTCATAAATTAAAATCAAAATACAAAAAAATCAAAATCCTCAAAATCTTCAAAAAAAATACAAATGCAACTAAGGACCTTAAAGGTAAATTTGAGCCCAACTGGCTTGGACCATACATTATTACTGCTAAATTTGAATCAGGAGCATACAAATTATCTACCTTAGATGGTAAAGAACTTAAAGAACCCATGAATATTTTGCATCTTAAACGTTACTATGCATAAATTTGGTCATTTCATCCATGTATATATTTGTTCAAAATTACTATCTTGTATTTCTTTCAAATTTATAAAAATCCAAAAACACCAAAAACATTCATAAATCTCCAAAAATCTTCAAAAATTATCTATTGCATTTATTTAAAGCACTTGTTAAAATTTTTTCCTGCTCAAAATCAAAAATCAAATCAAAATCAAAATAAAAATCTAAAAAAACAGCTATATGCTTGACTCTTTCGAAACCAAAACAATATACAGAAGAAAGAGAGAGTCAACATTCTCAAAACTTCTTAAAATTATTTATATCTATCTTTTTCTTCCAATTATTGCAGTTATATGTTTCAAATTATTTTTGGATAAAATTAGCATTTATTTGGAATCCCTCACTTGCACACTCACAACAATAAATATCTTGATTTTATCTGGCATGATTACTAATCTCTCTTATATCAAAGTCCACAAAATTCAATTAAATAAAGTTTGAGCATAGAGAATTGATCTTGTTATTTACTTAAACCAAGCACATCTTTTCACAATAAAATGATTATATTTGTAATTTCCATGTTTTGCTACATAGTAGAAGTGATTTCTTGAGTGAAAAGTTTCCCCTGCTATCCTATCATGCACATGGTCTAGAATCTTTGAGAATTGGCAAAAGGACAAGCTCACCCCTACCCGGAATAAAAATCCCTTGCTCTATGACTAATCCGAGCAAGTATCCCTAGCACAGAAAAAGAAAAAAGAAAAGTTCAAGAAAGAAAAAAGAGAAAAGAAAAATGTTATTTCAGCAATGTTCCAAGCATTATCAAGCAAAAGAAATACAAAAAGAAAAATAAGCAAAGTTCAAAAGAAAGCAAGAAAGCAATAAAATCCCTTTCCCTACCCTTTGAAAAGAAAAGAAGGGTTGATGAGCTTGAATCCCCGGAATTCTCAATTATTCGAAAAGCGTGAGGTAAGCCCCATAACGAGTGGTTTGTGCCCAACCTTGCTTGGCCTTGGGTAACTCCTAGCGTGGCGATATGTCCTGTCACATTAGCGACCTTCTTTTGTATAGACCTATGTCTGCTTATGGATTAGCTAGCTCTTGATAATCCGATCTACATAGTAGTCTAATATGGTTATATGCATCTACATCATGGTTAATGAACACTTATTTGGTTTCTTCAAATCACTTGTATCATAGTATCTTGCTCACAATTGGTAAATGAACAATGCAATTGCACACACATTTGTATTTGAGAGATTTTGTCTATCATTATGATAAATCAAGATTGGAAATGAATTCACATATGCACATGGGATTCCTTATAAATCTAACTTTTGTCTTCAAAATACTTTGAAATATTATTTTTGCAACTTGTTGGAATAAATCAAGTACAGTTGTTTACCACAAAGACAACTATATAATAGAAAAATCAAAAATTTCTTTCAAAATACACAAATCAAATCATATATATCTGGTTGACTTTCGCGACGATGGTATAGTTTCAAAACCAAAATTGGAATTTTATGCCTAGCGCAAGTCCTCATTTTCATATTTTCTGTTCATCAAAAATCAATCATGCAATAAAACTATCTTTTTTGGATTTTCGCGATGATGGTATAAGTCTATACCTACATATTCTATGCCTAGCGCAAACCATTGTAACAATTTTTATTCCCCATTTGAAATCAAGAAAACCATATGACTTAATTCATTATGTTACACAAATTATGCTTTTCAAAAGCAAACCCATTTTTCACTATTTTATGTCATTATGTCAACCTTTAATTTTGCAATGATGGTATAATTCCTAAGGAATTATCCAAAAATTTTATCACACTTAGGAATTTATGCCTAGCAAAAATCATTTTAAACATTATTTCATGCACAAATATTTTCATGAAAATCTGAAAACAAATCATCATCATCATCATCATTTGCACTATCACAACAAAGTCTTAAGACAGTCTCTTAAGCACTCTTTTACTTTTAACAATATTTCTATACTGGGATTAGCTTGACGACCGAGTGAGCGGCGACTCCATGAAATGGTCTATAATAGCGACAATGTCCTTTGAAATTATTGTTAAAAGTCCCCTTTTATTTTTATCAAATCATTGCATCACAAACAACCACTTTGTTACATCAGATTATTTCATTTACAATGTTATAGCATGACATTCAAATTATAATATTTCCAACGACATAATTACATGAATCCTCAATGACTTATTAAATCAATCAATCAAAACATAAAAGCATCATAAGCATCACAAAATACATAACACAATATAAGTCATATGATCAAAAATATCTCATCTATATATATCACAAATATATGTACATCATATCAGCTAGATTGGTATGCCACAATCCATATCTTGGCATACTCAATCCCCTTCAAATACCCTCTGTGTAGTGTCTCGAGAGCCCCTCGAGCTCTCCGCCTCATCTCCTCCCCCCCTGAGGTGGAGGAGGTGGCCCCATCGCAGTCCGTGTGGTGCCGTGAGTCCTGGATGCCGATCGTGATGATGTCCTAGATGACCCCATCATGACAGGCTCTACAATGTGTGCTGGTAATGGCACCCTCTGCTCTGCTGGCACCGCCTGGTAGTATAGAGCCTGATAGAATGTAATCTGGGTGATAGCGCATGCTAAATCTCGAGTGCTCGCTCCTCCGCCCCGAGCTCTGAGCCGTGTAGCCTCATCCTGTAGTGTCTGCACCTGAGCCCGCAAGCGGGCAACCTCAGCTCGGAGAGTCACTGTCTCGCTGCTCTCCCTAGTGTCTACACCCTTGCCCTTATCGGGCGATGGTGGCCTATCCCTCTATGGAGATGGGGGTCTCGCCTCCCTCCTCTCCCTCTCTCTCTGTCATGGCCGCTCCTGTGCCTGTGGCCACCTCGCCTCTCTCCCGTCGTGACCCTGGGCTGCCTCTATCATCGCCTGGCATCGCCTCCCTATCCGACGCACAACCGCGTGGATCGGACCCTATGCCCTCGTCATCCATGGAGGGCGGATGCCTGCATACCAGGCATCGTAGCCATCGGCTACTCCTGCATCATCCCCATCCATTGGCTGGATGGGGGCATCATCTGTGTCTTGGCTCCAGAAGCGCTGCATGTCCGGAGCCCCACTAATTGTAGTGTTATCCCGGATAGTCCGAGAAAACTCGTAATCCCTGAGAGATGGGATCCCCTGCTGTAGACCGAACTGCCTCAAAACTCGGTCATAGCGGTGGAGCTCCACCTCTCCTCTCTCCATCCTCAGCCAGCAGACTCGCCTGATGCGAGCCAGCTCTTGTCCATCCTCTGGCCACCCTGGATGCTCTCTCCATGGTCTCCAGGTGATCTGGTCTGGGACCAAATCATCCAGTAGCCTCCGGGACATCGGTAGGTCGATCCATCGCTGTGACCCTCTTCGGAGCCACCAGTAGAAGACTCGGGGCCTCTCCCCGTCTACCCCTATCAGTGGAAGCCCTACCGGCCTCCGCACCACAATGTGCTCCCAGCACCAAACCTGTAGGAGCGATGTCATCACCAGACATCGCCCGCCCTTGTACACGACCCCATACAGGATCCTGTACAATCGGCATAGAACATAACTGCCCCAACAAAACCTGTACCCATGGTCCCGCATATCGCAGATCACATCTGCGAGCATCCATGGTACCCTGCACCCGCTCTGGTGGCACAGCAGAAGTCCACCAACCACTCCAGCTAGTACTCGTGTGAGTCTGGATGCCCCAGGCATCTGGCGTAGTGCCTCGATATTAACTCCGCCCTTCTCCAGGGTGAAGCTCGGGTCACCACACAGTCGTCCCATAGCGTGGCCCTGGTTGGCCGTAGGAGTGATCATCCGTCCTTGTATGGGGATTCTCAGAATCCTCCATACGTCCTCTAGTGTGGGAGCCATCTCCCTTGTCGGTAGCCGAAAATAGGAAGACCCCGGATACCATCTCTCTGCTAGGGCTGTTAGAAGCCCCATATCTATGGATACTTGTGGCATCTCCGCCACATGCTGCAAGCCGGCCTGTGCCAGCAGATCTCGCTCTGCCTGTGTCAGAGCGGCCAAGTCATCTCTCAATCCTCCATATTTCCACTCTCTGCTTTTTAGCAATCCTCTCTGCAAACATAAACAACATAAACAATAAACAATCATTAATAACAATTCAAGTAATCAATAATGCAAGTTAAAAATTCAATTTTGTGCAATTGATGATATCGCCCACTATTGGACGATATCGTCCCAAATTTGAGCATAATCGTCTCCGATTTCGTAGTTCGAAATCGTCTCTAATTTGACGAAATCGTCCCCCTTTCGACGATTTCGCCCTCGGGCGAAATTGCGAAATTGAGACGATTTTGTCGAAATCGGGACGATTTCGTCGAAATCGGGACGATTTCGTCCCGACGACGTCGACGGCCCAAAAATGGCCGCGATGCTCAAAATTCATCTAAAATCTACCTAAAAAGCATGTAAAATCAAATTAAATCAGTTCTAGTTAAGTCTAGACTCTTACCCGTAGACCGCGTCGGACCTCTGTCGATCTGTGCGTTGTCTCCACCATTTTTGCTTCAGAGCTCTAAAAACAGTAAAAATGAATTAGGGTTTTACCCTATTTTTCTTAATTTTATTCAAAAATAATTTTTTGCTTTTTCGCGTTTTTACCTCAAACGTTCGATTTGGGTAAAAACACGGAGGGGGCACCATAGTAAGCTGTCGTACGATTCGACCAAGAATCGTCGCCTAAAAATGGGTATAATTTTTTGCTTTCTCGTAGATCGAGAAGAACTCATCTTTAACGCATTTTCTTCGAAAAATTCGCTAAAGAGGGGGCAAAATGTAGCACCCTAAAATTGGCGCAGTAAAATTATAAAATTTACATTCACCTTAGTAAATAATTTTAAATTCAAATTTAACCTCCCAAACCGCCCGTTAACCACCGGGAAATCCGTTTCCCCCTTTTCCGTGCCATTTTTAGAGGTTGTTTTGACCGTTTGACGATATCGTCGCCGATCAGACGATATCGCCCCAGATTTGACGATTTCGTCTGGACTAGGACGTCCAGACGATCTTGTCGCAAAACTGAATTTGCATAGTTGGAATCTGTTCCAACGGGTCTCCAATCTGGGCAGAAGCGTGTCTGCGCCGTTGGGACCCTCCCCCGTTGGAGATCTCCCAAATTGGGATGATCTCCAACCTCCTAACTACTCCCCCTAAGCCTATTTAATCTCTAGAATTTTCCCTCCCCAACCCCTGGCTGAAATTATCTGCAAATTGATTCCCTCTGCGTTAAAACATCCTAATTTTGCATTTGCATTAGTTCCATACCAATTTTGTTGCAGGTACATCACTATTTTTCAACCGGAGCCAGCACCCATCGTCGTCGACGAACCTGTTCAGATCGGAGGCGATCCTGTCGAATTCGAGACGATTTCGTACTGATGCGAGACGATCTCGATCGCAACCCACATCGAGGCAATCAGTGCCTAAAGTTTGCTTTTCTCAACTCTTTTTCCCTGTCATTTTATGCTACAAATTAGATCATCTATTCAGTTTTTATGTTATTTTGCATTTGGAGTTCACCCATTTAGCTTAGATTGCATGCTAAGTTCATGATCTGCCATTAAAGTACAGTAATTTGCTTTAATTTCTGTTCTTAAATATTGTTCAGTATTCATATTGCTATTTGGTGTAATTTGCCTCTGTTAGCACAGTAGAATTTCTTGTATTTTGCATCTGTTTTCTGTTTTGCAGGTCTCTGACAAATTCGTCTGACGAATTCGTCAGATCTCAGACGATTCTGTCAGTCTCAGACGATTCTGTCAGATCTCAGACGATTCTGTCAGTTTCAGACGATTCTGTCAGATTGCAGGCGATTCTGTCGAATTCCAGACGATCCAGACTGCTTCAAACGTCAGAATCTTCTTCAGACATCCGGATCAGGTATTCCCCATTTTCCTCCTGTAAATTCTCTGTTTTCTGCTTTTTTAATCTGTTTGTTGTATTCATGAAAGTTGCATTTTCATGTAGTTTAATTTAGATTCATTCGGCCAAACCTAGGATATGAATGCTTAAGGTTAAAACGAACTCATCTAAACACATTCCAAAACCTAGGCGTGGAAACTGCCACCAAATGTTTCCTGGTGAACCCACCATCCGTCGAAAAATCACCAAAATACACCTCCCTTGAGAGGCGGGACCTTCGCAAAGTCCTCTCAGTCCGAGGTACCGCACCATCCTTTTCCCATCCTCCTTCCAGGCGCGGATCCTATAGCCTGAAGGTAGGGATGCGAAAAATTTGGAGCGATACAATTAGACACTCGTGAAGGCAGAAGCACTAGAAACAAACAGTTTTCTGAATATTTGATAAAGTGGAAGGGCAGGCCTATTGAAGACGCAACTTGGTTGTCGAAGACGGAGGTTGACCGCCTGGGTCTTCCCCTAACAAAACATAAGTGAGGATCACTTTTTTTTTATTTTACCCCGGGTGTCTGATGCAGGAGCATCTGGCGACAGTAGAGCAATCTTGCATCCTCCAAATTTTTTTTAAGTTCTCTAAATACTTTGCATTTTGTTTCATTTCAGTTTTTTTTTCCCAAGGGGGGAAGTTTCTTAAAGCAAGGGGGAGGGGTCGCGAAATCGTGACATGTCGCGATTTCATGACATGTCACGAAATCGTGACCTCAAAGGCTGTAACAAGGCATAGGCGAGTTTTGTCGTGATATCGCGACGTCGCTATATCGTGATATCGCGACGTCGCTATATCGTGATATCGCGACGTCGCTATATCGTGATATTGCGATGTCGCTATATCGTGATATCACGACAGTTTTTAAAAAAAGCTAAGGCAGGCGGAGAACAATGCAGAAGGCAAGGCAGTTGGTCACAATTTCACGACGCGAAATCGTGATAGAGTTTAAAAGCTAAGGCGGGCATAGTTTGGTCATGATGTCGCGACGTCGCGATATCGCGACGTCACAACGTTTTTGTGGACCGAGGCACAGGGGTAGTTTGGGTCGCAATATCGCGACATGTCGCGGTATCATGGCATTTTTGCAGACCGAGGTGCAGGGGGAAGTTGGGGTCACGATATCGTGACATGTCGCGATATCATGGCGTTTCTGCGGACCGTGGTGTAGGGGGCACTTTAGGTCACGATATCGCGACATGTCGCGGTATCGTGGCCAAGAAAATGATAGGCCAAAGAAGAAACATGGACGACCAGGCAAGGCCAAATTTGACATGTGGCTGCCATGTGTGTTAAAAATGACGCAACCAGTTGGAGGTAAAGTTGAATTTTACATGCGAAAGCATACATGTATCAAATCAAAGATGAGGGCCATGTAAATTGAAAAGAGAGATGTCGGCCACGCATTTTTTTTTATTTTCTGGCAAACAGCAATTACAGGCGATGGACTTTATGAACAAGACAGCGATGCAGAAGTACAGTCAGACCAAAACGACAGGTGCAGGTTATGGGAGGTCTTTAATGCGAGCTTCATGGTGGATCGGGCAGTTGCCCATTTATGGCAAAAAAATTTGAAAACTCGATCGGGGAGAAAACGAATTTGAAATTTTGTTAGGTGGGGGCATTAATTGCCTAAGAGGATCGAGGCCTCAATAAAAACTCAAGAATTGTAAGGGACTGGGGATGGCGAGTTTGAGATGGATTGGGGAAGAACTATGCCTGGAGAGGATATTGTAAGACTGTGTCAAGTAATTTACAGAAATTAATTTGAAGTGTTGTTTTGTGAATCTCAGCTTGCCATCATTTACCTAAATTAACTTTGTCCTCTTTCACTTCCTTTGTTATAAATTTTGCCTTCTCATCTTCCTCCACACCTTTAATACCTTCTAAATTTGAATATATGGACTTTATTTCCTTGTTCCTTATTTCATTTTTTCTTCTAATGGTTTATTTGAGTAAATTATAATGACCTTTATTATTTAATTATGTAGAGGGGCTTTATTTTCCACTTCCTTGGGAATAAAAAAATTTGATTTGACCCAACTTCTACAATGATATGATCTCCTTCTTCATTTTGAAGTTTGTCTCATCCCTAAACCTTTTTCTCTTTCACCATTTTTTCACTTTGCAATCTCTTTTCATGTGTCTAGTCTCATAACATTTATTATATCATAATGCAATATTTTATAATCCATTTGTTGATGTCATTCTCTTGATTTATATTTAACCCTAGTATATTATGGCAAAAGCTTTGAAATATCCATGATAAAACATATTCCAGGGTATAGAATATGCTTTGCTCTTTAGCAATAGATTATTGTCAATATTCTTCAAGACCTCCTTTTTGATAAGCTAATATGGAAGTCCAAAAATCCTAATTGATAATAGAATCCTTCTAATAGTCTATATGTCCATAAAAAACTCTCACTTCATGGTCCTAAATATAATGCATATCTCCCCTAGACCATGGGTCATTATCCATTATTTTATTATTGATTTTTAAATTAGAGAAGATGATGAGGAAAATCATTTCGAAAGAAAAGTCACAACGTAATTTAAACTCAATCCCCAATTCCACTTGTTCCAATTTTGAATTTTTAAAAAACTTGACCAATATCCATGTAATTTACATATTAATCCTTTTTTTATAAGAACTATATGTCATGTTTAATCATCTCATCCATGCTAATATTTTATGGTGTAATAAATGTTACTTGTATAGAGTTTTCCATAGGTTCGCTCTTCCTCTTGTTCTTAAGTAGGGAATCCATACTTCTAGTAAGGAGTTTCAAAAGTGACTTTCCTATCATGCTACCTAGATTTCTTCATAAGAATCATTTAGTTTTTGAAATTTTCCAAATACTTAGAATAATAAAACCTTGCTTACACTTTCTTCCTACTCACACTTACCTCTTGCTTGCACTTGCAACACTTAATTTCTAAAAGAAGAAAAAATGAGGCTTACTTTTGACTCACACTCTAATAATAATAAGCAATACATGCATAATTACCTAGTTGTCGTAATATCATTATGTGGTCATGTTGTAATACATGAGGGCCCATTTCAATGCCATACAACCAACTACAAAATGTAATCAAATGGCATTAACTTGACCAATTAAATTCCTTGAATTTCAAGAGACCATGATTTGAATCTTGCCAATAGATACATGCATAATTTATAAATTGTTGTAATACCACTATGTGGTTACGATGTAATATGGATAGCATCTATTTAAACCTCGTATAACCTATTAAAAAGAAGAAAAAGGTGATTTTTATTTTATCATTCATTATATCATGTTTTGTATTAAATGTATAAAATTATATTGTATTATACTCTCTTTTTTATAAGTAGGGTTTGAAAGGTTTCCCTTTCCATTTTACATTGACTTAGTCACTTTGAGTTATTTGGTGTTGCCGATATTTTAACCTTGGCATGGGCTACATCAACTTTTTGTCCCAACCATTGAACCAAAGACCCACTATCATATTATGTTATACTTTTGATTGGTTGTATGAGATTAAAATAATTCTCATCCACATTAAATCATGACCATGTCACTATAAAATTCTAGCTAACCAAATACAATAAAACTTTGACACATGCATATATCATCTAGCAAAGTTTAAACCTTGCTTTTCATTTCGGAAGTGTACATTTTTTATAAATTAAAATCATACCATTTGATACATTGTATTATATTTTATATTAAATATATCTAATATTAAAATACTGCAATCATCAATGTTAATTAAATAATTAAACATAAAATAACAAGTGTCACATAGGGCCAATCTATATTCCTCAAATATTTTTGTATTTAAAGTTTAATTTACAATGAAAGTACAATAAGATTTGAGATTATGTTGGTGTTTTGTTTTATCTAACAAACCACGTGACAAGACCTTGTTACAACTTCTTTACTTGAACAATTATATATTTAAAGTTTTCTCACTATTATATAAGATAGGCAATTATTCTTTAATATCCTGTAAACATTAGCCCAAAGCTCACATGCCCACATGCTTTAGTTTCATAAAGCCTCAAAATAAACTATAACATACAACTAAATGCTTCAACATAGAAAGGTATTCATAGACTCTTTATTTATATTCTTTAATCTAATATTTTAATATACTACAAGGATTAACTTTATTCACTTCTTGAAGAATCACTCAATACATTGAGAATTTTTGTAAATGAATTACATATGTTGCAATGCCCTAGAAAAAATAGTTATAATATTTTGATAAATATACTCTACAAATAAACCCCAATAAGAAAAAAAATGTCTGATATGTTATTATAATAACAAAAATGTTATGTATGAATAGTTTAATACTATTTAAGCTCTTATAGGTATTTTGTTAATGCTTAATGCTTCAATGATTTGCATTATAAAATGGTAGATATTTAAATACATTGGATGCCTATTTTTGGCATAACAAACTTCTAACTAATCTTGCAACTACCCTTAACCTTTAGTGCATGCATAGTCCTTGTGATGGGTGGTTATACCACTCTCATTATCACATGAGCTATGATGTAATAACTCCTAACATACCACTGCTTATTACATCATAGTCTTATCTTTGGCTGTCTTCAACTCTCCCTCTTGGATTCTGACTCTAGCCCTTGGCTTCTAACTTGATGATATGTTCTAGAGTGATATTGAAATTTGCAAGAGAGGAATTCCCCCCTCAACATAGACTTTATACTATAATATTTAGGAATTTTGGGTTTTATCGATCATGCACTCCAAAAACACACTTATTACAAATACTTATTCAATATCTAATACTTATAAATTCAATGCATGAAATATGTGCCTCCTCCAATGTCTTCATGTGAAGGATGTGCTACCATGCATCCTATGTCAATTATTGAATTGATTGGTTGTCAATTTTTGTCTTGCATGTGATGGGAAGAAAGTTGTGTAAGGCTTCTTTTGCTTCTTCACCTTCTTTTGATTTTCATTTCTCCTATCATAATTTTCTTTGGTAAGCTCTATAGTTCTTGCAAGTTTTCATTTTATCATGAGTTCTTTGATATGATAAATAGGATGTATGTTCTGAGTATAATATTTAGCAATTTTATATACTTGTTTTAGCCCCTTAAATGATCTCATAGCTTCCATTGGTTTTCCTTGAGCATGAATCTAGCATCGTTTCAAGTGCTTAATAGCTTTTATCATTAAATCATTATGACCTAGTATTTGTTGACATTGTTTAACAAATTTTTCTCTATTTCATATTATGTTACCAATTTTGATGATATCACATTGCATCTTGTCATCTAGTATCTTGATTTCTTGTGACATTGGTACTCTCCTTGACAAAATATTTATGATATCCTGGGCTTTGATAATGATGAAAGGATTCTTAGTTTTGCAAGTTGTAGAAACATATATTATTATTTCAACAAGATTGAGTTTTCCAACTATGTCATTCTTCAGTAGAGTCTATGTCATGATAGGCCACACATTCTACAAATATTATCCTCTATATGAGAGTAAGAGAGTAGTAAAGGATTTATCTTTGAGAATTTTACTTCTATTCTACAAAGGATTGAATTTCTTGACTTTCCAATGATCATGGATATCCCATGGCTTGGACTTATCATGTTTGCTTTTGCATCTCAATGGTCTTCTCTCCCACTTGAAGTATTCGAAGTCTAGTTTGAACTCTTGTTGCTTCTCTAGTGACTTGGAATGATCAAGTTAGATTTTGAAGACATTGGATGCATTATTTCTTGTATAATTGGAATTATTTGGATGAAATCAATTTTCTTGACTTGTCTTATGTTTGGTTGCTTATAATTTGTACCAAACATGATTGAACTAACTCAAATGTGCATGTGCAATAAATACATGTTCTTCTTCTTCTTCTGTATATCTTTATTCTTCTTATCTAGCTTGGTTTCCTTTGGTTATATTACTTTTTTTTACCCCTTTTCAAAGTGGATTTCTCTTATCTAATGATGATATATCTTATTGTTGATGTATGTTATATGCCCAACACTTATAACTCATAGGGGCATATGTTATTATATATAAAGTGGGCCATATATCAAGTTAGAAGTAGGCCACATGTTAAGTTAGGAAAGTGTTTCATAGAATCATGTATATAACTGCTTTGTCATAGAATTATGAATGCAACTGCTTGGTATCATGAATGTAATTGTCATAAATTAGTTGTCATGAATATTGCAATAGCAAGATTTCATAGAATATTATCATAAAATGTCAAAAATTACTCTTGTAAATATTATAAAATGGGAAGGATGTAACCCTCATGGGATAGATAAAGATTTATATATTTTATAAGGAGGTTTCCCCCTCGAAGTGGCCCATGATAGCAATATTTCTTGCCTTGAATTCCTACAAAATTGTTTTTATGTTTTCATGTTTCAATTAATGAATGCTAGTGTTATTGGATATACAATATTATTGTTGCTTTTATCAATACTTTGTGCAATCATAGTTAGAATTATCTTTGGCATTGAATTTCTTATCTTAGTATAACTTTGCACTACGAATTTTAAGGTGAAATATTCACATGAGAAGAAGAGGTTCATTGCAAGTGGTATTAGAGTCCTTTATAGGACATGGTAAGATTTTGTTGTGAGATTATCTTTTTGTGAATTCTAGGTTCGTAGGTAAAAATCGATGTTCTAACCATTTTAAAAAAATATAGAGTTGTCGTTATTGGCTAAATTAGATTATCCATAAAGCGTCTAGTGAAGTGAGGGGTGATTAGGCTCCAATACCTAGGCCTCAGATAGCACTCAAACATATATTGGAGCTCCCATGTACCTCATGTATATTGGGATACCCCTTTAGAAACCCATAGCCAAACCTTCATATATAGAAAACTAGTCGGTCATGTAATATATATAGTGCATCGAGCACAATACTTAGGAATATTACCCTCTCGTATTGTTAGAGAAGCGGCTAGTGCACTGAAGGGCATGTGTGGAACCCTTTTTAAGTAGTTGCCTAAAATATTGGTCCAAGCATTATTGATCATTGTTGTGATATAATAGAGGGCTATGGAGAGCACACAAACCCTAACCTAGAATCCATCCATTCCTTGCTTACCTTATCAAGAGCATAACTCATAGGACAAAAAATATTTGGAAGTAGATATGCAACTTGAAAACCCATATTAGATATAAAAAAGTTTGGGCTACTAAAAATTGTTATTCTAAGAGATATCCCATTGTGATTGCCTCATCGAATTGACTGTTTTGGTATATAGAACTCATACATTTTTTTAGGATCCTTACTAGAAATAATAGCCTAAGGTGCCAAAATTTATCATTTTGGGATATAGCCCATTACAATCCTCTCATCGTGTTGATTGTATTGGTATATAACATCCATACACCTTTTTAGGGCCCTTATTAAAAATAATAACTACTAAAATAAACATTTCTATTTCTAGTAAATGCCCTCTAAGACCCATTATTAAGCAAAGGAGGTCAAAATGAACAAGTTGGATGAACAACTCTCCAAACTAGATGCCCTTATAAAACTCAAGGGTCAAATATCTTCTCTTATCACCATGATAGCAGATTGCCAGCATAAGTAGGACCAGATAAGTCAACACATTAATGTGCTTAAGACTAAAAATCTAAATTTTGATGGGTATGCTAAGAATAACCCAAATGCTTAGAGGGGCAAAATAATTGAAATACCAAAATACCCCAAGGTATTTGTCGATGAGAATAATAAACATATAGAAAACAATAGAGGCATGACTCTAAGACTTCCTAAAATAGATTTTTCAAGGTTTGATGAAATAGAGCCACAACATTGGTTGATTAATATTGAGAAATGGTATGAGCTTCATGAAACTTCCTTTGTCCAATGGATCTTTGTAGTTGCCTTTCATTTTGATTTTTAAGCACTGGATTGGTGCCACTAGTTGAGAAAATAATTTTCCAATCGTGGGTGGACATAATTCAAGAGAGAACTCCTTAGTTGGTTTGGGTCATTTGAGTTTGAAGATTTTACTAGAGCACTCACCAAGCTAAGACAAACAAGCATTGTGCCTAAGTATATCATTGCTTTTGAGAAGCTTACTAATATAAATGAAGTTATTCCTAATTAATTATTTAGGAGTTGTTTCAATAGTGGCCTTAAGGAAGATATAAGGACTGAGGTTCAAATGCTTAATCCAACCACTTACATGACGACCACAGGGCTAGCTAAACTCATAGAGAATAAATAGAATGCTCCAAGGAAGGCTTCTATAATATCCACATTTCAAAATAAAACTTTTTCATCCACCAATAATAATACTCCAAAAGCTCTAATGGTTAAGAGGTTAATGTTAGAAGAGAGTACAAATCATAGAGCCAATGGACTCTACTATAATTGTGATGAAAAGTGGGCCATGGGACACAAATGCAAAACCCAACACCTTTACCTCCTTGATATGACCAATACTTTGACTTCTTCTACAAACACAAGGGATGAATTTGTGGATTCAATGGAAAAGCACCTAGAATTTTTGGATGTAGAACCTCCAACCAAGATTCATAAATAAGAGAACCAATCATTTTTTTGAATTTTATTGTATGAATATCAACACCACATTGCATGACAATCCAAGGATTTCTCAAGGGGCAAAAATTTTTGATCCTATTGGAATCTAGTAGCACTAATAATTTTATTGTCCATAGTGTTTCCAAAAGGGTAGAGTGTTTCATGTATGGTTGTGATCAAGTCCAAGTAAAAATTGATAATGAAGCTATCATAATTTGTACTAAGAGGTTCCAAAATGTTCACCTATCCATCAGTGAATATCACTATCAGACTAATCTCTATGCAGTCACATTGGATGGAGTGGAAATTGTATTGGAATTCCCTTGGCTATGAACATTCGAAACAATGTCCTAGATTTTTTAGAACTTTGGATGCAATTCATTGTCAATAATAGAACCCACACCATTTAGGGATTGAAAACTAGCAATCCCAAGATTGTAATATTCCATCAAACGCAAAGACTACTTAAAAAAGGTTATTCAATAGTTATGGGAAGATTTTCCCAAATGTAGTTTTATTATCCAAGATGATTTGATACCTTTAGACTTAACAACTATCTTAACCAAGAATCAACAAGACTTCATTGAACCCAAACAACTACTACCTAATAGGTTAGCATATCATAGAATCAATTTAGTCCCCATGAGTCAGCCTCCAAACATTTGGCCATATAGGTACCCCTATCACCAAAATATTGAGATTGAGAAGTTGGTGAAGGAACTAATAGACATAGGGCTCATTCATCCAAGTACAAGTCCTTTTTTAGCCCATGTGTTACTAGTTAAGAAGAAGGATGGATCATGGAGAATGTTTGTGGACTTCAATAAATTCAATAATATAATCATCAAGGATAAGTTTTCCATCCTAGTGATTGATGATTTGTTGGATAAGCTACATGGTGCTTAGTATTTTGCAAAATTGGACCTTAGGCTAGGGTATCACCAAATTGGATTTCACAAGGATGACATCCCCAAAATAAATTTCAAGACCTATGAGGGGCATTTTGATTTCTAGGTCATTCCCTTTGGCCTCACCATTGCACCATTTACTTTCCAAAGCTTGATGAAAGAGTTCTAAAACCCTACCTACAAAATTTTTCATTGGTCTTTTCCAATGACATACTGATCTATAACAAAACATGGGAAGAGTACCTACAACATGATGATCAGGTTTTGAAGCTCCTATAGCAAAACCAGTTGTATGTCAATCAATCTAAATGCACCTTTGGATCAACCAAGGTAGAATATTTAGGGCACGTCATGGCCAAATATGGTGTCTGAGTAGATCCAGCAAAGATTGAGGCCACGAAGGAGTGGCTCAAATCCACAACATTGAAGAGCCTTTAGGAATTCCTTGATCTTACAAGATATTGCAAAAAAATTATCAAGGACTATTGGAAGACAGCAACCTCTTTGACAACTATTATTAGGAAGGATAAATTTGCATGGAATAATGCAACCAAGTAGACTTTTTTTACTTTGAAGGATGTAATGTGTCATACACCATTCTTAGTCATACCTAGTTTTTATAAAATATTTATCATTAAAAGTGATGCCTAAAGAGTGGAATTGAAGATAGTACTTATACAAGAATATCACCTACTTGCTTTCATAAGCAAAGCCCTATTAGAGTAGAATCTCACCAAATCATCTTACGAGAAGGAGATGATGACCATTATTTTTAGTGTCCTCCATTAGTGACAATACTTGTTTGGGCAACACTTCATCATCAAAATATATCATCACAACCTTAAGTATATGTTGGAATAGATAATTTCTTCGTCTGAGTAGTAGAAATGGGTCACTAAGCTCTTAGGACATGACTATGAGATAGTCAAACGTAAGGGAAAATAAAATGTGATCGTTGATACTCTTTCTAGGTTGCCTAAAGCACAAAATATTATATATGTAGTGTCCATCCTTAATTTTTATTGGTTAGAGACACTTAAGTCAAAATGGTAGGCATACCTCATCCTTACAAAGATCATTCAAGACTTGCAAATAGTAGCAAAGGACCATCTCAATTATTCATAGAATTAGGGGGGCTACACTATAAGCATTTGCTTGTTATTCCACCTACTTCACAATTCAAATCATAGACTCTCATAGAGCTTCACTCATCTCTAAAAAAGGGACACATGAGTTTCTTACAAACCTATGAATAGGTAAAGCATAATTTCTACTGGCCTGGGTTGAAACTAGATATCAAATAGTTTGTGGATAGTTATGATACTTGTCATCACCAAAAGGGGAAACAATTGGTACACCAGGGTTACTTCAACCTTTAACCATTCTAGAGTCCCTATGGATAGACATATCCATGGACTTAATTGAATGAATTTTTCTATCTAGAGGTATATCAGTTATAATGGTAATCATGCATTGATTGACCAAATATGCTCGTTTTATGTCCTTAAGTCATTTCTATACCTCTAGGATAGTAGAACAGTTTTTCATGGATCATATATTTATACTCCATAGGAGCCCACACTCTATATTTAGTGATCATGATAATATATTCACTAGTATAAGCTGGAAGGAGCCACATTACATTCAAGGGACCTAATTGAAAAGAAACATGTCCTATCACCCATAGATGGATGGCCATATGGAGATGGTGAATAAATATCTTAAGACTTATCTTTGATGTTTTGTTTTATATAATCAATCCAAATGGATTCAATGGCTTCCCTTAGCTTAATGGTGGTATAATACCACTTTTCACATAGCCATAATGATGACACCATATGAAACAGTGTATGGTCAAGCACCCACAACACTCTCGTCTTACTTGCCAGACAACTCAAAAGTGGATGCAATTGACATAGTCCTTTATCATAGGTAGGAAGTCTTAGTATTCCTCAAATAAGTTTGGTCATTGCTCAAAACTATATGAAACAACAAGTATATGAACACAAAACTATGAGGAAATTTGTTGAGGGCGAAATGGTCTTCCTTTATCTTCAACATTATAAACAAATGTCCCTCAAACAAAAGGGTCGACATAAGTTGGCACCCAAGTTTTATGGACCCTAGAAGGTACTACAATAAATACGGGAGGTTTCTTACAAGTTGGAGTTGTCAACATCCAAGATTCACCCATTTTTCACGTATCTTGCTTGAAGAAAGTGGTGAGAACAATATTCACGTATATATCGTTCTTCCTAAATTGGATGAAGAGGAATCCATTTTTTCATCATGTAACCATTTTGGATAACCAAACTAGACATCTTCATTCTTGATATATCACTAAAGTATTGGTTCAGTGGTAAGGGTTTCCACTAGAAGATGCCATGTGGGATCTATTACAGAATTTTAGCAACAATTCCCCACCTTTTAGCTTTGAGAATAAAGCTTCTTTAAGGGGTGGCATGTTATATACCCGACACTTGTAACTCATAGGGGCATATGTTATTGTATATAAAGTGGACCATGTATCAAGTTAGAAGTGGTCCATGTGTTAATTTAGGAGAGTGTGTGTCATAGAATCATGTATATAACTACTTTGTCATAGAATCTTTTTGTTGTCATAGAATTATGAATGTAACCATTTTGTATCATGAATGTAATTGTCATAAATTAGGTAAGTTAGGAATATAGTCATAGAATTATGAATGTAGCCACTTTGTATCATGAATGTAACTGTCATAAATTAGGTAAGTTAGAAATACAGTCATAAAATACTTTCATAGCAGGATGTCATAGAATATTATCATAAAATGTCAAAAATATTCTTGTAAATATAATAAAATAGAAAGGATGTAATCCTCACAGACTAGAGAAGAATTTGCATATTTTGTAAGAAGGTTTCCCCCTCAAATTGGCCCATGATATGAATATTTCTTGTTCTAAATTACTTCAATTACTATTATTTATGTTTTCATGTTTCAGTTAATGAATGTTTATCTTATTGGATATACAATGGTAGTGTTGCTTTTATCAATACTCTATGAAATCATAGTTAGAATTATCTTTGGCACTAAATTTCTTATCTCAATACAACTCTGCACTAAGAATTTTGAGGTGAAATATTTGCATGAGAAGAAGAGGTTCATTGCAATGTCTCTCTCATTAAGGAGATCCATTTGTGAATGGATTATGCCAAAATTCATTCATTGTGTGGTCACTTTTACCACAAATTTTATACATCATTTATGTGTGAAAAGTATGTATTTTTTGTTTATATCCTTATGTGTGAAAATAACTTCTCTTTTTTTGATATCCATGCATGTGACAATTTATTCTCTTTTGTTGGAATCGTTGTTGAGGTCTTATGCTTCTTCTGAATGGTTGCTTCCCTTTTTTATTTGTAACTAGTTCTTTTTGTGTTGTATGTAAGGCCTCTACTTTTTGAAGTAGGTTCACCAATTTTTCAAATACTGGTGTTTACTCAATGGCATTTAATGTTGTCATAAATACATTATATTTAAGTATTTCATTAGACACATTTTCTCCCAAAGCTTGATGCGATGCTATAATTTTGCAATTCTTCTCGTAAAATATTTAAGTTTTTCTCCACCCTTCATATTCAAGCAATGAATATGAATTTGTAGGTATAGAATTTGATTCTAATTCCTTGCCTCAAATATTGTTTATAGTTTTTCCACTACATATTTAATTATAATAGAATTTTGAATGTGTAGTTGTACTTCATTGGCTACTCCAAATATGATGATCAATTGTGTTTTTTCTATTTACCTTATCAATTCTTTTTTGTTCTTCATTTTTTGCATTAGGATGGTGATTGTGTCATCTACAACTTCCCATGCTTCTTCAAACTTGAGTTGTATTCTAAGTTTGGTCTTCTAGGAAACATAATTATTCCCCTCAATAGTTGGAATTAAGCAACAGGAACTTTGATGCACCACTAGCCATATCAAAATTTTATAGAATATAAAAAAATCTTCCACTGAATTGGCCTCAAAAAATGGTTTCCAATGAGTATATAATCCTATACTCATAACTTAAATGATGCCTCAAGTTACAATAAAATCGTTGTCTTGTTGGGAAAAATATTAAGTAGAGGGAATTTCCTTCCTCTAAGGAATATTTCAATTCTACAAAATTTATATGATTCTTCTCTTTTTCACTCGCATTCAATTAAGAAAAGATTAAGACTCTTATAGGCTCTAATGAGCCTCCCCACTTTCAAAGTGAGATTAATATCCTTTTTCTATTGTGAATAATTCCATGCAGATCTAATGTTTGATTATCAAATGTAACTTGGATGATTTCACTGACAACTATACATCACAAATTTTGCAAGTTGAACCTCCATAAAATTTCATTTTTTTGAATTTGACATTGCTTTGCTCGCCGAGTGTTGGTTAAGAAAATTTAATATTATATGTCCTATTAATTTCCAGTGCTTGTGCTTTATTGAGTGCTCTATAAAAAGTGTGATTTTGATTCTTGCATGAAGTGACTAGAGATACTACACAAGAAAATAATTTTATGATGTGTAGCTCTTGTATATTGCAATTCTTTAGTTTTTTTATTTATACTGCAAATTGTCACCCCAAGTTGTGCTAATTTTTCCTATAAAATTATGATTTGGAATTTTAGTGTTCCTTGCACTTAATAAATTTATCTTATTTGAAGAATGTTAAACATGTAAACTATTTATGGGTCTTTGTTTGAGAAGACCCAATCCCATGAGCAAAAGTACTTGCTTTACTGTATGAAAGATATTGTTGGTGTTGTTATTTTTATTTGCAAATGTTGGTCTCATTTGTCAAAAATATATTCCTCCTACATTGCTTCTACAAATATTGATCTCATTTGTTAGAAATTTACTCCACCATTTTTGCAAATGTTGATCTCGTTCATAAAAAATATATTCCTTCAATACTATATATTTTATGATTAATGCAAAGTACTCTTGGTCAACCTAATTTTGTTTTTGACCAAATCTATTGTTTCACTTATGGATTATAAAAAAATGGCATTGGTTCTTCGTGTTCTTCTAGATTATTTTCCTTCGTATTGCTTGCTCGTGCTCTTGTCTTGTCAATATATTCACTAGTAGGTCTTGGTTGGTGTTTGGGCATCATCCAAATATTGATTATTCCATGGAATTTTCTTCATAGAGAAGATAATTACCTCTCTTTTGAGGTTAACCTTATCATTCTTTTTTAGGGTACTTGTACCCTAAGACCTATTCTTTATAGAGTTCCTATTTAGTTTCTATTTATTGAAGGAAGATGAGGATCGAAGAGAGAGTTTGGAACTTCCTTCTACTTGCTCTAATACCACATGTTAATTCTTAATGCTTTGATGATTTGAATTATTAAATAATAGACATTTTAATACGTCAAATACCCATTTTTGGCATAACAAACTTCTAACTACTTCAAATTCCCTTAACCTTTAGTGCATGCATAGTCCTTGTGATGGGTAGTTATACCACTATCATTGGCACATGGGCTATGATTTAATAATTCCCAACATATTCACTATGAAACATATCTAACTTATTTTCTTTAATAGTCCATATATGGCATTTATTGGGGGTCATTTCCATCAGAATAACAAAATATTACATTTATTGTCAATCATATCTAACTTGCCCCTTTATTAAAGATATTATTTATTTTCTTTTCTATCAAGTATATTCTTCATACTCCTTAAAGTGTTATGTTTTCACAATCAACTCCTTGAGATCATTTTTATTGAAATATAAAATCCCACTCATCCAATTACTTTCTAAAATTTGAATTTCACCAAGATGGAGATCAAAATCGTAATTAGCTAATTTATCTACCACATCATTTCCTTCTCTATAGATATGCTCATATTTCTAAGATATTTCCTTCAACATTAATTAATGAACATCAGCAATAATGTTATTTTTAATCTAATCCCCACATCTACTTTTTTTTATAGCATTAATGAAAGTTTGTGAACCTCCCTCAATTGAAATATATTTCTATCCTTTTTCAATTATAATTTTAATCTCTATAAGAAGTGCCCTAACCTCTCCATAATTGTGTTGGAAATATAATCATGTTTTGTTGTCATTGATGTCAAGAAGTCAGTACCAACGAGCTTCAGTTTCAGTGAGCAACATCAGTTTCAGGTTCCGTAATCAAGTGCAAAAGGAAGTTTTCTCCCAGGTGGTCAGATGAGGTTTAAAGGGCAAAAGGAAGGCCCAAGCCAAATAATATTATAATAATTTATTATAATATTAAAATTGCAAGACCCAAAGAGTTAATTAATTATAAATTAATTATAATAGTTTTATTATAATTTAATTTATAAATTAATTTAATTAACTTTTAAAGTTATTAAGTTAATTGTAAATTAATTATAATTTAATTATAAGTTAATTTATAAATTAATTAAGCTAACCCTAAATATAGGGTTATAAATTTTATAATTCAATTTTTTGAATTAATCACGCCGACATCGTCAAAGACATCACATTATGCATATAAAGGAGGGAAGAGACCCAAGGCATTAATCATCCGCGATCGATGTGTTAAGTGTGATTTTTGTGCATATGGTAAAAGAGGCGATCATGTGTTTTCAAAGGGTGTGCAAGGCAGAAGACAAGTAGAGGAAGTTTTTGTTTTATATCCCAAAGTGCTTTGTAGCACAACTGGCAGCAAGGGAGGCATCAAGTCATTGGCAAGCGTGAGGTGCAGGGATCGAATCCTATGGGTTTGCATTTTACAAAGTGAAGGAAGTGTTTTGATAAATACTGTGTGCTCAGAGAGATACAAAGGAAATGTGCAAGTCATTTAATTTGTGTTGTGGCTTGTAGCCCATGTGGTGGGCGTGCATCTTGCTAAGGCGCCTAGCTGGGAGAGGTTCCAAGTTTGAAACCTATCAAGTCACCTTTTGCGCTATCTAAGGTATATACTAGTTCTAAAATTTGCAGAGATAAATTTTTTTAAAGGTTTTAAATAGAAATTTACATGCTATAAGGTTTTTGTGAGGGAGATAAAAGGATTGACATTATTTTATGTTAAGTCTTGGTTTTTTAGTGTTATGAGCTTATTGAGAGGAGTAATAAGGTGTGCCTTAGGAGTTAGAAATATTTGTTGAATACAAAGTTAATAATTGTATTGGAAGGAGAAATAAGGTTGATTAAGTTGTGATATTTGACTTGGTAAAATATTCTTGTGAGAACTTATTGAGAACATATATTTGCTATCTAACCCTTGTAATTAGCAAAGAAAGAGGTTATGATAAATACAGGTGTTTGAGGTAAAATCTTCTTCAAACAAGAGGTAAGGGCATATTATCCTTGAGAGTGATTGTTGGATGTTATGAATGCTAAGTTGGAGTGAAAATGATTGTTTGATAAGCATTGTTGAGTTTTCTTGTTAAAGGTTTTTTTGAGTAAGAGTTGATGATAAAAACCTTGTTTGATAAGCATTGTTGAAAACATTGAATAAACCTTCATATGCATGATTAGGGTTTGTGCGAGATCATGAGTATCATTGTTATGTGATATTGTTTGATAATAATTGTTGGAAATAATTGAGTAAGTGTTTATATTCTTGGACTAGGGTTTGTAAGCAAGGAGTGTTTCATTGAGTGATTGATTGAGTGGAGTTGATTGAGCCTAGTCAAGTGGAAGTGTTGAAGTGATAGCTCTAATTCTGTGAAACAAATTGTTCTATATTCTAAATTTATTTGAGAAAGAGGTTGAAGTGATTGAATTTGTGAGTGTGAAACATATTGAGTCTCTAAAAATTCTCTATATGTTTCTATGGTAAAAAGAGATATAGAGAGTGTTTGAGTATTGTGGTGAGTGTGAAGCATATTGAGTCTCTAACAATTATCTATATGTTTCTATGAGATTGGATAAAGTTCTAGAGAGGACTTGTGGACAGATTAGTGTGAGATTTTGTGGAAGCTTACAATGTAGATTTGAGACAAGTCTTTGAGAAGACTTGAGAGTAGAGTTGAGTGATTGATTTGTTCAAACCTTGGGTTAAGGTTTAAGGCAGATCTAGCAGAGTTTATTTGTGATTGATTCAAGCTTTGTGTTAAGACTTGAGGATATATTTGAGGATAGATATTGAGAAAAATTGTGCTAGATCAAAGGACTGTGTTTAGTGCAGATTTGAGGATAGAGTTTGGTGTATATTTGAGGATAGGTTTGTGCCAAACCAGAGATAAATATTGAGAATATTTGTGCTAGACCAAAGTACTGTGTTTAGTATAGATTTGAGATAGAGCTTAGAGCAAGCTTTGGAGGTGACAGAGTGTAGAGGACAATAGTCTCCAGTGGATAGAGGTCCATTAGCTAGGGTAGTGAGGATAGGTCTTATGAGTGAGGATAAAAGTCTTCAGTGGATAAAGATATATTGGTCGATGCAGTGGAGGTAATAGTTCTTCTAGAAGATCACCAGCCAGAGCAGAGGATAAAGGAGTTCTCCTGTGGATAGAGATCCATGAACTAGATGAGGATATTGGTGTCTCCTATGGATAGATATCCATGAACCTAATTAGGGGATTGGTGTCTCCTTTGGATAGAGGTCCATAAACATTGTAATAGGGAAAGGTTTCCCAAGAGATTTATTGAGAAAAATTTAGTGAAATATTTTCTCTGTGGAGTAGCCCACATTGGGTGAACCACGTTAAATTGGTGTCTCTATTGTGTGTGGTGATTTGTGAATTGCTTTTATTATTGCTATTACTATTGCTATTGATACATTGCATAATATTGATTGGGAAATAAAAAGTAAAAAGTGGTCTTATACTATTCACCCCCTCTCAATATAAGCTTGTGTTCTTCAATTAGTATCAGAGTGGATTCTTTTGAAAGAGTTTAACAACTTTAAGGAAAAGCTTACAAGAACACAAATGGATTCTAAGAGTGGATCCTCAAATAATTTAGCACATTTTTTTTATGGAAGTGATTATGTATTTTGGAATATGAGAATGAAGATTCACATGATGGCACTTAGCAATGAAATATGGGAAGCAGTTGAAAATGGATACACACCACCAGCTACTCCACCTACAAATAAATATGGTAAGCTTCTACATAATTACAATTCAAGAGCAACGAATATAATTTTGAGAGGTTTGCATAGAACAGAGTTTGTTAAGGTTATGCATTGCAAATCAATAAAAGAAATTTGGGATAAGTTGCAAGGCATATATGAACAAAAGGTAAAATTACGAAATATCAAGGGACAATTTGAAGATCTAAAAATGAAGGCTGAGGAAAATATTAGTGTTTATCTACTTCGTGTATATGAGGTTGTTACCTCCATGCAAGGACTTGGACTTGAGGTTCAAGAATATGATGTTCAAGAACTTGAGGTTAAAATTAAAAGCAAAAGGAAGGACCCTATTTTTTTTGCAACACCAATCAATTGAGTGTTTTTGTTTTCTCCAAATGGGGATATAAGACAAATAAAAAGCACCTATTTCTTGCAAAATTAGGGAGCCTAAATTCTTCTCAAAAGCTTTGTTCATTTAGCAAACAATAAAGAATCAAACTTGAATTATTTTTTGCCAAATTATAACACGAGACTCAAAATTTTGTAAAATTCAAATGCAAAGTGTGCATTTGTTTTCTCCAAGGGGGATATAATACATGAAATTGCACATTCTATTTTTTAACAAAATTGAGAAGAAATTGATGACCTTGGGTCCACTAAAACCAGGTTGTTTGTCGACTGGTTTATGAAGCCTTTCAAACATGGGTCATGTGTCGACTTGTCTTGAAAGTAGTGTTATTTGCTAATTTTGCAAAACAAAGGGGGGAAGACAAGAAATTGTATTTCTTTTGCAAAATTGTAACACAAAAGTGAGGAGCACTTAAAAATCAAACTTGTTAAATTTGTAAAACAAAAATAAAAGGCAATTGTTTTATGCCACATTCTTTGCAAATTTGAAAAACAAGAGGAGACATAAAATATCAAATTTTTGCACAACACAAATCCAAATTTTGTTGCAAAAGTTGGTAATAACGTTCAATTTTCGATTTTACTCGACACCTTTATTACAAAATTGGCAAATTAGGTGCATTTTCGATAGTGACCCACACCTATGTGATAAGAATTTTATGGGTATTCTTGTTTGATTATTGCATTATTTTTTGCAATTATAAGTCATAAAATCAAGAACACTCAAAACCCCAAAATTTCACAATAATTTGTGTAAATCATTGCATAGGTTTAAAACCAATTATTCTTGATATTCTCTCCTAAATAAAAACCCCTAATTCACTCTTATTTGTTTGGCTTAATTTTCTCAAATTGGTTATTCCTCTTCAAGAGGATTTTCAGGCAGGTGCCATTAAATATCTTTTTGAGTGAATTCTCTTTCACTTCTTATTTGTTTGACTTAAATATCCTCAAACTATCTTTCTTCAAAGATATTTTTTAGGCAGGTGACATTAAATACCACTTAAGAGTGAAAGAAATATCATCTTAGTGCAAATTCTAGGACCTTCATAATGGCAACTATCAACAAATACTTAAATGATACACAATTGCTTAAAGGTCCTAACTATTCAACATGGAAAACTAAGATGAAAATCATCCTGACTATAGAGGAAATGTGGGATTTAGTATATGGCACTGAATCAAGACCCACATCAGAAGGAACAGATCAAAAAGCATGAGATAAAAAGAACAATTGTCTTCTCATGTTGATCCTCCTAGCAAATACTGATGAGATCTAACCTCACATAAGTGAAGCTAAAAATGGTAAATATGCATGGGATGCACTTTGTACCATTTTTGAAGGCAAGAATCAATCAACTGTTCTAAACCTTCAAACACAACTTCATACACTCCATATGAAGTCAAGAGAATTAGTAGAACTATTCCTCTATAGAGTAGCAGAACTAAAGTCAAAGCTAAATGCTTTAGGAGCCAAAGTAGAAGATACTATTCTAACTTCAGTAATATTGAGGGCTTTTTCCAAATCCTATAAAATATTTATTACATCCCTTAACATATCTCAAATATCAGTCACCTTTGTGGAGTTAGTCAATTTGCTTCAAACAAAGGAAGCAAATCAACTCCAAAGCAATGAAGTGTCGAATAATGCACTTTACTCAAACAATCAGGGTGAAAAGAAGAAAGGAAACTTTCATAAGGGAGTATAATCTTCAAATTGTAAGGGAAAGAAAACTCAAAAGAAGTTTTGCTTGCATTGTAAAAAGGACAACCATGACACCAATCGGTGTTGGTTTAAAAACAAGTAAAACAAGAAAGGGAAAGGCACATCACAGAAGCAAAACAAAGGCAATATTGCCAGTGAAGTGTCTAGTTTCGATTTTGATTATGGTTTAGAAAGAGCACACAAAGTGCTCCTGGATAAGACAATATTGTAGAGGGGAAACAAATTTGTCACCTTAAGCAAGCACCATTTCCTCTCTTTTTTTAGGCTTCATAAATAGCATAAGTTTTTTTTTTGAAGTACTTGCAATAAAGAGGTGATTGTACCTCTTTTAGGCTTCATAAATAGCAAAGTCTCATTTATTGAAGTACTTGTAACAAAAGGAGGGAATTTTCTGGTGTAAAATTTCCTAGGAGGCAATCTTTGTACAAAACCTTCACAAAGCTTCTTGAGTTACACATATTTTACAATTAAGGGGGGATAAACAATTCTTTTCTTCACACAATTTTTTTGTAAAAAGGGAAGAAGACTTATAAGGGTGCATTTTTGGCAACGACCGACACCTTAGTCGCACCTCTTTCAAAAATTTCATTACAACATATTTTTCAACAAGGGTGGAAACTTATAAGGGTGCATTTTTGGTAGCGACCGACACTTTAGCTACCTTATCAAAAAAATTGCAAAATCATATTATAACTGAAAGAACCTTGTATGAAGTGATCTACTCTACTACACCTAGCGGTTGCAATGGCTAGTTACCCATGCAGTCCGATTGGATGACAATATTACAATAGGGACATTCGTTGATGTGAAGACAAAGTGAGGAATGATCTACTTTTTTCTTAGGAGCAACCAGAGCACTGTGATAGAGCAAGAACCAGCAGATCAACATCTTTTTCACTATATTGGGACAGTTATATACATTACCCAAATAATGTAATAAGGGGGGATGTTAGAGTTACTATGTTAGTAACTATGATTATTACCTCATTTGGTTAATTGTAAAGATTCACCTAGGTAGAGTTTTATTTACCGTATGGTAAAAAGTAGCTTGTTACTTTTTACCACTAGGTTATTTCTATTTACTAGTTACCTAGGTTAGTAAGTTAGTCATTGTAGTCATTTTGACTACGTTAGTTGTTAAGTGGTTGGCACTATTTTCTAAGCACGTTAGTTAGCCATTATTTAGGAAGATATTATTTTAATATCTATCCTAAGGCTTTCCTAATGTTATTTAAACCTACCACTATCAATGATAATTAGTAATGCTTATTTGATTTAATTAGCGTGCTTACCTTTTCTAATAGTGATAAGATTTTAAGATCACTCCCAAAAAGGTTTAGTGAAAATATTTCAGTTATAGATGAATCAAAATATGGTTATATTTTGACAAGAGATGAGTTACTTGGTATTCTTATAGCTTTTGAGATGAGAACAAAAGAGGAACCTAATATTTGGAAAGAAGTAGCCTTCAAAGCTACTAAGAAGACAAAGGGTAAGAAGTCAGATTCAAGCAATGAGTCATCCAGTGATGAAGAAGCAAATTATGGTAGAAGGAACAAGGATCCAAGAAAGTTTAAAGGTAGGAAATCAGTTAGATGTTTGAATTATGGAAATTATGGGCACTATGCAACTGATTATCAAGAAGTTGGAAATAGAAATGATGAAGAAAAACAGGATCATAAGAACAGGGAATCAAAAAAATTACAGGTACCAAAATAAAATCAGGGATTGTCAAGGCAAGCAAGGAAAGAAGTTCTTATGAATATAGAAGAATATTTTCTATGTAAACAAGGCAAGTAAGTACTCAAGTGATAGTGATAAAAGTTCTATTTCTGGAAAAAGAAAAATAAGAGGTTAAGAAAAGGTCACCAATAATTCTCAAGTGTTTTAGATATGGTAATTTTGGTCATCTTGAAGATATTTGTACAAGGAATGGTTTCAATTTCAATGATGATGAATATGAAGATACACTTGAAGGACCAGAAGAGAATCTTCTAATGGCATTAGAAGAAGAAGGAGGTGATCTTATAAAATATGAGTCAGAAAAGAATGAAGATATTTTAAAAGGTAAAAAAATAGAGGAAGAATCAGAGGAAGGAGAAGTTGATCTTGAGGGAGAGCTTATTCATGCCCTTGATGCTTTAAAAAAGGTAAAAAAATAAAACTCCCAACTTAGGCTTCAGTTTCAAGAATGTGATGAAGAGAAAAGAAAGCTTATAGAGGATCTAAATAAGTCAATGGCTAAGACAATAAAGTTCAAAGACAAGTTAGAAGCAAAGGTCTTAGAATGTGAAAGGTTAGAGCATGAAGTAGCTTCACTAAGGAAGGAAGTAAAAGAGTTTAAGGACATGTTACATAGGTTTGGAAAGAGCTCAAAAATAGTAGATAATATGATCAAGGTACAAATATGGTCAACAAACAAGATAGGTCTTGGTTTTGAACATGTATAAAAGAAACAAGGAGAGGAGTCAACCTCAAGTTCTAAAGAAGAAGAAACTTCAAAAGAAGAGAGAGTGAGACTTATGAGGATGAGTTAGACAACAGAAAGTTCAACAAGGAAAGGAACAATACACAAAAGAGGAATAGATGGAACAAGAACCAACACAGGGTAAAAGAGACTAAAAGACCTATGGGGACAAGACAAGGTAATTTTAATGGACGATGCTTCTCATGTCATAATTTTGGGCACAAAGCTTCTCAGTGCAGGACACATGAAATACAAGAATGTGGGAATTTCAAAAACAAGCAACTCTTTCCAGGGTATTGCTACTCTTGTAATCAGTTTGGTCACAAGGCAATGAATTGCAGGATTCATGACATGAATAGATATGGCTTCACCAGGAGAAATCCCAAGATATTTGCACCTCCAAGGAATAATAACATTAAGTGTTATAAGTGTAATAATTATGGACATACAACAAAGTGATGTAGAGCAAAAATTCCAGAGACAAGCAGGAACAGGAACAGTCAAAGGAATCAGAAGGATCATATCAGAAGGAAAGTGGATAAAGGTAAATATTAGTGTATGCTGGGAGTAGAAATACTCCCACCCCAAAATTAACCACTTCAATAGGAGGTGGGGGAGGGGCTAAGCTAAGAGTATCATTCTTAGCGCCAAGCCCCAAAGGTGACTCTTTGCCATTGATGACAAATAGGGAGATATTTGAGTAAGGGGGAGAGATTTGAGTGAGGAGGAGAGCATTCAGTCAGGGGGAGCAGTTTCCTAGGGGGATCAATTTGCCAGGGGAGTAGAACAAAAAAAGGTTAAGAAAATGATAAAATATAATTGGGTTGTCATCAATGATAAAGGGGGATATTGTTGGAAATATGAGCAAGTTTTGTTTTCATTGATGTCAAGAAGTCAACACCAGTGAGCGTCAGTTTCAGTGAGCAACATCAGTTTCAATTTTTGTAATCAAGTGCAAAAGAAAGTTTTCTCCCAGGTGGTCAAATGAGGTTTAAAGGGCAAAAGGAAGGCCCAAGCCAAATAATATTATAATATTAAAAGTGCAAGACCCAAAGAGTTAATTAATTATAAATTAATTATAATAGTTTTATTATAATTTAATTTATAAATAAATTTAATTAACTTTTAAAGTTATTAATTTAATTGTAAATTAATTATAATTTAATTATAAGTTAATTTATAAATTAATTAAGCTAACCCTAAAGATAGGGTTATAAAGTTTATAATTCAAATTTTTGAATTAATCACACCGACATCTTTGAAGACATCACATTATGCATATAAAGGAGGGAAGAGACCCAAGGCATTAATCATCCATGATCGATGTGTTAAGTGTGATTTTCGTGTGCATGGTAAAAGAGGTGATCGTGTGTTTTTCAAAGGGTGTGCAAGGCAGAAGACAAGCAAAGGAGGTTTTTTTTTTTATATCCCAAAGTGCTCTGTAGCGCAACTGGCAACAAGGGAGGTGCCAAGTCATTGGCAAGCGTGAGGTGTAGGGATCGAATCCCACGGGTTTGTGTTTTACGAAGTGAAGGAAGTGTTTTGATAAAGATTGCACGCTAGGAGGGATACAAAGGAAAGGTGCAAGCCATTTCCTTTGTGTTGTGGCTCGTAGCCCATGTGGTGGGCATGCATCTTGCTAAGGTGTCTGGCTCGGAGAGGTTCCGAGTTTGAAACCCACCAAGGCACCTTTTGCGTTGTCTAAGGTATGCACTAGTTCCAAAATTTGTGGAGACCCAAAATTTGTGGAGATAAATTTTTTTAAAGGTTTTAAATTGGAATTTGCATGCTATAAGGTTTTTGTGAGGGAGATAAAAGGTTTGGCATTATTTTATGTTAAGGCTTGGTTTTTTAGTGTTATGAGCTTATTGAGAGGAGTAATAAGGTGTGCCTTAGGAGTTATAAATATTTGTTGAATACAAAGTTAATAATTGTATTGGAAGGAGAAATAAGGTTGATTAAGTTGTGATATTTGACTTGGTGAAATATTCTTGTGAGAATTTATTGAGAACAAATATTTTCTATCTAACCCTTGTGATTGGCAAAGAAAGTGGTTATGATTAAAACAGGTGTTTGAGGTCAAATCTTCTTCAAACAAGAGGTAAGGGCATATTATCCTTGAGAGTGATTGTTGGATGTTATGAATGCTAAGTTGGAGTGAAAAGGATTGTTTGGTAAGCATTGTTGAGTTTTCTTGTTAAAGGTTTTTCTGAGTAAGAGTTGATGATAAAAACCTTGCTTGATAAGTATTGTTGAAAACATTGAATAAATCTTCATATGCATGATTAGGGTTTGTGCAAGATTATGAGTATCATTGTTATGTGAGATTGTTTGATAAGCATTTTTGAAAATAATTGAGTGAGTGTTCATATGCTTGGACTAGGGTTTGTAAGCAAGGAGTGTTTCATTGAGTGATTGATTGAGTGGAGTTGATTGAGCCTAGTCAAGTGGAAGTGTTGAAGTGATAGTTCTAATTCTGTGAAACAAATTGTTCTATATTCTAAATTGATTTGAGAAAGAGGTTGAAAGTGATTGAGTGTTTGTAAGTGTGAAACATATTAAGTCTCTAACAATTCTCTATATGTTTCTATGGTAAAAAGAGAGATTGAAAGTGTTTGAGCATTGTGGTGAGTGTGAAGCATATTGAGTCTCTAACAATTCTCTATATGTTTCTATGAGATTGGATAAAGTTCTAGAGAGGACTTGTGGACAGATTAGTGTGAGCTTTTGTGGAAGCTTAAAATGTAGATTTGAGACAAGTCTTTGATAAGACTTGAGAGTAGAGTTGATTGATTGATTTGTTCAAACCTTGGGTTAAGGTTTAGGGTAGATCTAGTAGAGTTGATTTGTGATTGAGTCAAGATTTGTGTTAAGGCTTGAGGATAGATTTGAAGATAGATATTGAGCAGATTTGTGCTAGACCGAAGGACTATGTTTAGTGCAGGTTTGAGAACATAGTTTGGTGTAGATTTTAGGATAGGTTTTTGCTAGACCAAATATAGAGATTGAGCATATTTGTGCTAGACCGAAGTACTATGTTTAGTACAAATTTGAGACAAAGTCGAGGCAAGCTTTGGAGGTGATAGAGTATAGAGGATGATAGTCTCTAGTGGATAGAGGTCCATTAGCTAGGACAGTGAGGACATGAGTCTTCAGTGGATAGAGATACATTAGCCAGTGCAGTGGAGGTAGTAGTTCTTCTAGAATATCACCAACCAGAGCAAAGGAGAAAGGAGTTCTCCTATATATAAATATCCATGAACCATTTGAGGATATTGGTCTCCTGTGGATAGAGATCCACAAACTTGATTATGGGATCGGTGTCTCCTTTGGACAGATGTCCACAAACATTGTAATAGGGAAAGGTTTCCCAAGATATTTATTGAGAAATTTTTAGTGAAATATTTTCTCTGTGGATTAGCCCACATTGGGTGAACCACGTTAAATTGGTGTCTCTATTATGTGTGGTGATTTGTGCATTACTTTTATTACTACTGTTGATATTGCTATTGATACATTGCATAATATTTATTGGGAAAGAAAAAGTAAAAAGTGGTCTTATATTGTTCACCCCTCCTCTCAGTATAAGCTTGTGTTCTTAAAATTGGTACTTGAATCTTTCTCAAAGGAGAATTATGCCTTCATTATTTTAAAAAACACCACCTACACCAACCTCTCTTATATCTCCTTTGCATCAACTAAATATTTTGATAAACCCATTTGTGCACATTTTCATTTTACCATAATTGAAGCAAATCCTTTGTTTTAAAGCAATTATTCTAGATGACCCTTTCAAGTATATTCAAATTCTACAACCAAATGGCCAACATCTATTTTTTTGCACTTGAGACTTCCCATGATGAGCACCATATCTCTAAACATGTTGAAAGAGAGGCAATAATACAGTTCCAAACTTGGGCATGATTTTAAAATTTATTTTTACAAATTATATTCTTCCTTTCAAGCCATAAATTCTAACAAAAATGGCAAGACCAATCCTCCATAAAATACACAATATTTTAGCTTTGAAATAATTAAAACAACATTTCAAGTCTTTCAATGTGGATGGGGCTACCCAATATTCTCATATTTTTTAAAAAGTAGCCCCAAAAGGTGTTAGCAGAAGGACAATAAAGTCAATGAATTGATGTTTATAAATATTTCTCATATAAGGCACATCTAAAAGATCCAAAAAAATCCTCTTCTTTGTAGAATCTCTCTTGTAGAAATCTTACTTTGAAGGGTTAGCCAAAGGAATGTTGAGGCCTTAGGGAGAATATTTAATGATCAAATGTTTTTCTAAGGGAAATGATTGGGAGTAAGAAGTTGTGATTGCTCTAAATGGACATATCTTGACTTGACCAAGTATCCACCATATTTTGATAGATTTTAACCAACTCATTGTTTGGTGTAAAAATAGGCAAATAAAACCCTTGAAGCATATTTTGAATCTTGTTTGCTATTTTGTTGAGGTTCTCTCTTGCAACCATATTACTAATAAAAATCCATGATATTTTTTTGCTAGAGAACAAGGGGTTGTACTTGGGTCCCCCACCCTTGATAAATCATAACTCTTTCCTTTAGAGCTTAAGAGTTTAAAAACAAATTAAATTCTCATCTTAATTGAGTTTCTATGGATAGACACCTACATTATTTTTCATAAAAAGTTTAAATTTTTAATTTTCATTTTCTGGATCTTCTTCAATTTTCTATGTGAGTACAATTATTCCAAAATTTAGTACCCTTATTGAAATTTTCTTACAACAACCTTCACACTACCAAAACTCCATCTCTATCATCAATGCATTGCATCTTAGAGAGTAATATTTCCAAAACTTCATGCTATCATAGTTTGTTTTACCAAATATGGATTGCTAGTTTCCTTCCTAAAGCATAAGTGCCACAAGAATTGTAATAAATAGTTTATACGAAAATAAATAAATATTATAAAATAAAGCAAATATTACAAATGGAAAACATTAAAGTAGATCTTGATCATTATTTGATTCAAGTAGTCAACATTTTCATGTTAGATTTAGCTAAACTTACTACTTCCTCTAACCATGGAAAAGAGAATTTAAATTTATGATCCTCAATTAAAACCCCTCTATTGGTTAGTCTATTTGCACATTTGTTTCCTTCCCTTAACGTATGTGTAAACTTAATTTATTCAAACTCTATAGAAAGATCTTGTATTTCCACAATTATCTCTTGTATGTTCCATGGAGCCTTTGCTTTCCTCAAAATTGTATTTATTACTATTAGTGAATCACCTTCTATCCATACTCTATTCCATTTCAATTGTTTGCATATTTTTAACCCTTCCAAAGCTACCCAAGCTTTAGCTTCACTTTTTTTGCTAAATACACTATAGAAAGTGCAATGAGACAAAATGTTTTGCCTATTATTTGTAATTATTTCTCCTTATTTTATTGGTCCTAGATTTCTCCATTAAAATTCAATTTGACAAACTCCACTGCTGGTGGTTTTCACTTTATATTCTGTCTTATTTTTGTTTCTCTTGCACCTAACATCATAATTCCATTTGATGAATTGACTCCATCTATCAAGGCTCTCTGCTTCAATATTAGATATTAGGTGAGTTGATAAAATTGGTTTAGACTCCTCTATGGCTAAACAAATATTTCTTTCCACTACCTCTAAACTAATTTCCTTTAAATATTCCTCTATTTCTTTCCATCCATACAGTCCAAAGTATTATATATTTTTATATATCCTAAATTATGTGCAAAGCCTCACTTTTAAAAGTGGTATGTCATTCCTTTAACCATTTTTTAGTTATTTCATTCATCACCATGCATTTACCAAATATATTAAGAATCCATTGTCATAGTTTCCATACTATTGAGCAAAGGCCCCAAGAGATAGTCTATACTCTCCTTATTTTTATGAATAACACATTGTGAGGGGCCATGGAAATCCCTTTTTAGAAGATTTTCCTAGGATAAAGTTCTTCTATGACCTACTAGACAAACAAACATTTTAACTTTAGGAATGCTTGAGCTATCCCAAATATATCTCCATATTTTTGCGGTATTGCTATTTTGTTGGTGTTGTACATTATATCCACTTCTTGTTGTGTATTTTCTTGAGCTATTCAACTCCCAAATCAGCTTATCTTTGATTTTCCTCAGAATAATCATTGTTGTTATATATTTGCTCAACTTCCTCCTAGAATTAATGTCTTGTATACTTGTAAAAAAATATTCTTTCAATTTGTATCTTCCTTCTCGATCCTTTGTACATAATGTTTGAAACCCTATCATCATATTTATCTTGAAGTAGTATCATCTATGGTTTTAAATTGGATCTATATTGAGAGGTTTTTTATCATACCAAATATACATCCAAATAAAAAAAATTCTCCTATTCCCACCAACCATCGTAGACCTTTAATCACTAGATCAATTATTTTTTTATTTCATTCCATAGTGCAAAATAATCTGGTATTGAGAATGCAATAAATATTAAACTTGAGTCATTAGGCTTAATGTACTTAGAAGAATTATTGCCCAAATTCTTTGACTCTCTTTGTATAATTTCTAAATTACTTTTCCCCTAACAACTAAGTTTGCATCTGTAAAAACTCTTAAATCAAGACCTCCACTAGTTTTATCATCATACACCTTGCTCCATTTCACCAAAATAAATTTCCTTCTATCATGTAATGATGACCACAAAAATGAGCACATCATATAAATTAAACTTTTTTCAATCAATTTTGGCATAGTATACAAGGACATATAATATATAGGAATGGCCTATAAGACTGATAAAATTAGTTGCACTCTTCCTACTAATGATAACCATATAACTTTCCATGTTGGTACTTTATTTTAAACTTTTAATTGTATTCCACAATTATATCCTCATTCTCCCCTCAAATAAGGGCATCTCTAGATAAGTTGCTAGTAAATTTACCTCCTCCATTTGGAGTAACTTGTATATCCCTGCTTTGATTTTAGTTGCGATGTTTAGGAAGTAAATTTTGGATTTTGTCCTATTAATTTTCTACCCTAGAACTTTCATGTTCCTTTAATAAGTTATTCAAATTTTTGGCCTCGTTTATCCCTGTCTTCCCAAAAAGGGTTGTATCATCTACAAATTGTTGATGAGTGATGTTGTCAATGTCATTATTAGCCTTAAGTCCCTTATTAGCCCATATTTGTTAGCCTTCTTCAAGTTCCTACCTAATGTGTCTGTCATAATAATGAATAGATATGGTGATAGAGGATCTCCCTGTCTAAGACCTCTTTTGGCTTTAAATGATTATATTACTAACCCATTGACCAACATTAAATATGATACTATAGAGACACAAACTTTAATCCATCTTACCAATTTCTTCCCAAATCCAAACTTTTTTAATACCACAAAAATAAAATCCCATTTAACCCTATCATAGGCTTTACTCATATCAAGTTTTAAGATCATTGTTCTCTCTTTTCTTGAAGCTACTAAATGCATAACTTCATGAGCTACTATGATCTTGTCCAAATTAGTCTCCCTTTCACAAATCCTCCTTGCTCTTTTGAAATATTTTTTTCTAATAGTGGCCTTAACTAATTTGCCATCACTTTGAAGATTATCTTATATGTCATATTACATAGGCTTATAGGCCTAAATGAATCAAACAATCATGCATTCTTCTTTTTTGGAATCAAGGTAAGATATGTTGCATTTATTTTAGAAGATATGTAAAGTTTTACCTTAGATTTTTCCACTACCACCAATAAAGGAGCCTTCATTATATCTTAGTTATGTTGATAAATATTGCAAAAAACCCATCTAGACCTAAGGATTTATCCTTATCAAAAGAGAAAAGAGCTAAAAAAACCTTATTCCAGAGTAATAGTCTCCATTAGTTTTCTATTGTCTTCATTTATTATAGCTAAAGGCACTTCTTGTAGTAGATTATCATTAAGAACTTCAAATTTCTCCAATCCTAGAATATTCTTGAAAGAAAACTTTCCTCATTTCTGAATTCACTCTGGTATTCAATCCAAACCACTTCTATTGATTTAATTCTACTAATTCTAGATGTTGATCTCTATATTATTGTCATCCTAAGAAAAAACTTTATGTTTTTATCTTCTTTTAACCAAGTTTATCTATATTTTAATCTCCAAAATTTATCTTCCTTACTCAAAATATTATGATATTAACTAAGCAACTCCCTTTCCTCTGATCTTGGATTATCATGCTCACCTTTTTAGAATTTAAAAAATTTATCTTTTAGTTCTTTCTTATAAAGCATTTTTCCAAAAGTTTTCTTGTTCCATTCTTTTAATCTAAGATGACATTGATTTTTTTTTTTTTTTGGTAAATAGTGTAGCTTATATTAAAGGGTTTTTTCTTGGATCCCAAAACCAGTAGTTACAAAAACCTCAAAGGAGACTAGCAGCTTAGAAGACTAAACTTTAAAAAAGTGTTTACGTACATGGATAAACATCGTTCACCATATATTAATTAAAATCGATAAGCCTAATAGCAAACACCCCAAATAGTATTGATGCAGATAATATATGGACAACACCCCAAACAGGATTGATGCAGATAATATATGGATAGTAGACACCCAAACCAGCATTGATGCATATAATATATGTAAAGTTAAAATAACCCTCATGAAAACAAACCCCAATAAGGACCCATAGAACCATAAACAAAAAAATACCCATGGCCCTCCATCATGTGTCAACCACCTTCTTCTTCGCAGTGCTTTCCTCAGTCTTTATGAGCTACTTTAGCTTCTCGCTAATGTTGTCAAGAGTACTAATAAGGCTGTTGATGAAGAAGTTGTCAATATGATGATGAATCTCCTGCTCTGGTGCTTTTCTATTGATTTACCCAATCTTGGTTGGCTTCATTGACAATGTTTGAGGACGGATTGTTATCCCATACAGTCAAGGAATTTTTACTGATTTCTATGCTTTCTAAGAGGTCAGCCAATCTGTTTGCCTCCCTGTACACATGTCTGCATATCACATTGCCCTATATTTTGATCATTCTACTAGCTTCCCTGATGGTATTCATGATGTTCCATGAAGGATTAGAGTTGTTGTTGATATAATTTATGATGTTTAGAGAGTCCCCTTCTATTTTGTAGTTACCTTTGTGCTTTTGGATGATGTTGAGACCTCTCCATAGGGTATGGTCTTCTGCTACGTGATTAGTTTGAATTCCTAGGTTCTCTACAAAGGCGACCACAATCTTATCGCTACTATCTCTGATCAGTCCTCTTGACCCTACCATTTTTGGGTTTACTTTAGAAGATCCATAAAAATTAAGCTTGAGCCATCCTGCCAAGGGGGGTTTCCATGAAGAGGTGTGCCTTGGGTGGATTTGAGTGACACGAGGATTATATTCCCTGGGGATATTAATACTACTGAATAGAAAAAGCTCCAATCCCACATTAGGGGGTTCTATGCAAGGGATGAGCCGAGAGTTCTCTGTGGTAAAGCTAATGATTTTACTAGCAATGGAGGTAGGGTCCTTGGGAGTGTTAGAGAACATTGTGTTGTTTCTTTCTAGTCATACCTACCATAAGAAATGGTGAGTGCACATTTTCCACAAGGATTTCAACTAAGGATTTTTGAAAGGATTGGGCCACTGAATGAAAAAATCTACCATGGGGTTGGGTTGGACCCAGCTGATGTGAAAATTGGACAGTAAGTTACTCATCACAGTATAAGAGAAATCACATTTAGTGAAAATATGGTTGACAGATTCCTAAGATTTATAGCACAGGTGGCATATTTTGGGTACCATCATCCCCCTCTTGATGTGATTATTAGTGGTTAGAATATTGTTTTGAATTGTCATCCAGGAAAACACTGCCAATTTAGGGATGAGGTGCTTGATCAATATTTAGCTAGGAGAGAAGGGAGCTTGTTGTGGATTGAGGATAAGTTGGTAGGTATATTTGACTGAAAAACATCCATTGTATATTTCTTTCCAAATTAGAAAGTCTTCTCTTCCATCTGTCAGAATCACTATAGTATTCAGCATAAGATCCAAAGCCCTCGCTGCCCTAGTTATGTGCCCATAATTTGAGTTAATGTTGAGGTCTTTCCAGATTTTAGACCCATTGATGTCTTGGATGAAGTTTGCTACTTTGTTGCCTATGGTCTCATCAAGGATAGGTTTTAAGATAGATATCTCATCATCTTCAACTAGGGGTTGATCACTGACCCACCTGTCTGTCAAGAAGTTTATGGTAGTACCTGTTCCCAACTGCCACCTTGAACCTTTCTTGAGAACTTCTCTAACCTGAATAATTGACCTCCAAAAAGTTGATCCCTCTTTGGGGATATCTTCATCAGTGAATTATTTGTGCTAAAGGTATTTCCTCTGTATTATTTACACCCATTCTACATTGAGACTTGTGTGAATTTTCCAGGCTTGCTTAGCCAGTAGAGCAATGTTCATATGTTTGATTCTTCTAAGTCCCAAACCCCCTTGGTTTTTTGACTGACAAACCTTTTCCCATCCAACAAAATGAATCTTTTTCTTCTCCTTTGTGCCTCCCCATAGGAATATTTTTTGTATTTGCTCGATTTGGACGTAAACTAAAATAGGAGCTTTGAATATTGAGAGGAAATAGGTTGGGATGCTTTGGAGACATGTTGCGGTAAGAGTGATTTTACCTGCTTGGGTTAGAAAATCCCCTTTCCATCTAGCTAACTTTTTTTTTATCCTTTCCACCACATGACTCCACATGGACAATTTGGGACGACTGTAAAAAATAGGAAGCCCCAGATAGCGAGTAGGGAACTCACCAATGCTACATTGAATAATATGCCTGATTTTAATCTATCTGGAAAGGGGGTATTGATGAAGACACTTTTACTTTTGTTATAGTTGATTTATTGCCTAGTCGCTTTCTCATATAAATCAAGGATTTTTTTATCATCTTGGCCTCCACTACTGAAGCATAGGTAGCGAGTATTGTATCATCCACAAATTGATGTTGTGACAGTGGTTTTAGACTCAAGGTAGCCTTGATCCTTGTGATAGTTTTCTCACTAACAACACTCTTAAGTTCTCTTCTCAGATATTCAATGAGTATTATAAAAAGGATGGGTGATAGGGGGTCTCCCTACCTGATGCCTCTATCGCTAGGGAAATAACCTATGGATGATCCGTTAACCAAGACTGAGAAATGAGGTTTGGATATGCAGCCTCTAATTACATTTATCCATTCCTTGTGAAAACTAGATTTTTGAAGAACAACTAGGAGGAAATCCCTGTTTACTCGATCAAAAGCCTTACTAATATCTAATTCGAGAAAAAAGGTTGCTTTCTTATTTTTGGAATCTAAGTGGAGGACTTCATGCAGGGTGATTATGCCATCATGAATGGACCTTCCTTTGATTGAGTTGCCCTAGCAAGGATCTATAATGAGCGGGAGTATTTCTTTGAGCCTTGTTGTCAGGGCTTTGGCAAGAATCTTGTATATAATATTACATAGATTGATGGTTCTATAGTCATTCATGGATTTTCACTCAGGGCCTTTAGGGATTAAGGCGATGAAGGTGGAGTTGGTACTTTTGGGGATGGCTTTGGATTTTTGCATGTGAATAATGGCTTTGCAAATGTCAACCCCTATGATATCCCAGTAAGTTTGAAAAAACCTAGGGGAGAAGCCATCAAGCCCTAGAGCTTTATTAGGGCCATGGAGAAAAGAGCCTACTTTATTTCCTCAATGGTAAGGTCCTTGATAAGCATGTCATTCATTTCAAGGGATACCAAATTTGGAATATGCTAAAACAATAGAATTTGTTCTCAATATTTTTCAAAGAAGGTGACTACTTCATTTCTGATGAGGTGGATGTCTCTCACACTTGTGCCATCACTGTTTATTAACTCCCTAATCTTATTGGAGATTATGTGATGAAGAGTGGAAGCATGGAAAAATTTTGTGTTTGAGTCCCCATCCTTGAGCCACAGGGCTCTAGACTTTTGTCTCCAATACATTTCTTCCTTGGCTAGAATGTTGTGGGAATCGGCAAGGAGCTTTTTCTTTTCATTCCTAATTTGTAGCTCATCTGCCCTTTCTAAATTTTCTCTTCTATGGCTTTGATCTTGTTGGTGATTTTCTCCTTATTTTCAAAATGTTACCAAACACTTCCTTTTTCCAAATTTTGATGTGGTCTTTGATTATTTTGAGTTTTTGGGTAACTTGAGCGATGGGGGATCCGTCCACCTACTGTTGCCACCACCCTGTAATTTGATTACATAAATCTAGGTGGAGAACCCACATTGCCTCAAATCTAAAAGGGGTCCTAAAAACTAGAGGCTTGTTAGCTTCAAACAGGAGAGAACTATGATCTGATCCGATTCTGGGTAAGGAAGTGAGGGAGGCATAGCCAAACAAAGGTATGGCTTCTTCCAATAGAAAGAATTTGTCTATCTTAACTTGGATCATATTGTTCCCTATTCTTCTGTTATTCCATGTGAATTGATCTCCCCGAATCTAGATATCCATTAGGTTATTCTCAGTGACAAACCCATGGAAGTCCTGAATACTTTTGGTAGGAATGTCATTGCCTTTTGCCTTATCTGACAAGTAAATGGGGGAGTTGAAATCCCCAACCAAAACCCAAGGGAAATTTTTGAAAGCCTACCTCATTTGACTTAGTTGGTCCCAAAAGGAACTCTTGCTAAGGGGATTGTTTGGGGCGTAGATATTAGACAGGATCTAGCATTGATCCTTGTCTTTGCAAAAAAACATGATATTTATAACTCTATTTGAGGACTATATTACTCTACCATCCACTTTCTCTGGATCCCAAAGGCACAAAAGACCCCCATATGGACCTTGGTTGGGATTGAAAATGCTTCCACTATTTTTCCAAATGGTTTTGCCCACCTTGCATGCTTTTGACTGATCTAACTTGGTCTCTTGAATAATGAGGATTGTTGGTTTGGTTTCTTTTCTGACAGTGCTAACCAACCTTTGCTTGGCCACACTATTGAGGCCCCTCACATTCCATGAGAGTATCCTCATCTGGAAACTTTAGATGATTTCTTGCCCCCTTTTGACTGTTGCACAAGTGGTTTGGGTAATTTAGTATCTTCCTTTGGGTGAGTAAACATTTCAGGTACAAGGGTTTTTTGGACTCTATCGGCTATGTCCTCGGCATTTTGGCTTCTTATTTGCTCTTGGATATTGGGCCTTCCCCTTTTCTTGTCATTACCAACATCAACACAGGATTTTTTGGAGCTTCGAGTGTTTTTGGGACTAAAATCTGCTTTTGTTTTCTCGGTAGCCTCTTGGGAAAGAAGATTTTCAATGGGGGATCATGGGAAGCTAGCTTGACTGGAGATAAGACAGGGCTACTAGTGGGAAGGGGATACTGCAAAATTTCTTTGATGGTGGGGATTTGGAGGTCGACATTTGGATCCGACATATCATTTTCTTGTTGAGTGAATAACCCTTCATTTATTTTTGAATCAAAGTGGGTGATATTTCCTAGAATATCAAATTGATTAGGATGAGCGAACAGGGAGCTTACCTGAGTTTGGTCCTCTTATTGTTTTGGCTACACTTTTTTCTTTCCTTTGTTTGCCATAGGGTTTTTCCATGATGCTTGCTGATGAGGGTTTTTGTTATAGATTTGCTTGTTCTTTTGCATAGGGGCTTCCCAGGAAAGTGAACACCTTGGTTCCTATAGATATGGTTGTCAGAATCTACCTACTTCTATGCTTTGAGTGAGGGCAGTGGGACTTGAGGTGTCCTTGAGTTCGGCATTCAATGTAGAAAACTGGTTTGTTTTCATACTCTATGGCTTTGTAGTGGTAGAAGGAACCATAGACTATATTGATTCGAGTTGGGAGCTGGGAATCAAGATTTACGTTGACACATATTCTGGCTTGGGTCAACCTAGTGTGAGATTTGGTGGTTGAATCCGTAGCCATCATTTCCCCTATGTATCTATCTATTCCTTACAAGATGTCTTCATGCCAAAATTGGCTAGGGAGTCCTAGAAGATGAACCCACACTGGAGCAAAATTTATGCTTTGAGTTTCAGTGTTGAAATATTCCCCCCATCTACGAATAAACAAACTCCTCTTCCCATAGAACCATGACCCCCTATTAGAATTTTGGTTGAATCTTTAGGATTTTTAAGGCAGATTTGAAAGAACCCTCTAGGGAGAGCTACAATCTCAATATTCCCTGACCTTTTAGTGGCCCACCATTGAATGGATTCCATGTCCGGTCTATCGCCCATGAACTTCCCAATTAGAGAATGTTCTTCTAGGGAAAGATATTAGGCCATTAGGGTTTTTGGAATCACTAAGTCTTCTCCAACCGCTATCAAAGGGCTTCTGTCCTTGGTATATTTTTGTGATTTGGTACCCGTGATCTTTTCAAGATAATATGTAGAACTGAAGGGCCCAGCATCGATCCCCCTACCTTGGGATAGCCCTTGTTCTTGTCTGGGAGGTCCTTCCCCAAGTATTTCTCCCACCCAGTGAAAATTTCTATTTTAGCATCAACATATGACTCATCAATGCCCTCCCCTAAAGCAAAGCTAGGGATCTCACCTGGTTCGAGGTTCCCTGTCACTGCCACACCCGATACATTCCCACCAAAACTCACCTGGAATAAAATTCTCGCCATCACTATAGGATTTTATTTATTTTGAAGTGTATATATCCCATCATTTTCTAAAAAATTTCACATTTGCACTATCATATCAAGAAATTAAGGATGATCTTCTCACATTTGCTCATATTTTTTTTAATTCACTTACCATTTTAACTCTTATTGACTAGTGATCTAAACCAATCCTTGTCAAAGTATTAATTTTAACATAATTCTCTTCATCTAGCCAATGATCTATGAGTATGCATCTAAGTTTTTTACTATTAGGTTTTGGCCTCTCTTGTTGTTGATCCATGTATAGTTATCCTCTTCAAACTCAACCTCCCAAAGATTATTGTTTTAAATAAAATCTAAGAAATCTGTCACACTTTGGGTTATTTTCATAGTCAAATTTTTCATCCAACTTGGTTATGGCATTAAAAATCTCGTATGATCATGAATTGGATTTCTTGGTCTTTACTTCTCACAATGGCTTCAATCTCACTCCATACTTCTAATATGCCTGAATGAGTTGTACATCCATAGACATTGATAAGGATGAAATATATATCTATAAAGTAGCATGTGACTAAAGAGGTTATACAATGCCTAGTTTTATGAATGGTTGTATAGAAGGTTCTAACAATATTCCAACATCTTAAAATCCCCTCTTGTCATTCCTTCATAATCCACAACATCCCATTCACATCTTGCCCATATCGCTTTCATAGTTTTGGAAACTTTTTCCTTTGTCATTTAGTTTGTTTGATACAAATAATATCAGGCTTATTAATTAAACAAAAGGTCCCTAAGACACCTCTACATTGAGCGGGCATTAGCATCCCTTATATTCCATAAGGTGGTAATCATATCTCATTAGGGGCTACTAGACCTGCCTACGAACTACCAATATCATTTTGATATTTTGTAAAGAGAATTTCAAGCAACCTAGATTGTGTTCATTTCTCTATGTTTTCTCTTACTTTAAAAGAGTCTTAAATATATAATGAGGTACATTCCTTAGGTTAAAAGGGAATGTTCATCCTTAAATCAATATCATATTGAATAAACAGTTTCTTGTTAATATTTTGATCTTGTTTTAGTGTCTTCTAGGCTCTGATTTGTTTTTTCTTCATACACTAAAGCCTCAAAAGAATTGATATTTCTTCTAATAGTATTCCTTAATGATATCCACTATTTATTTACTTTTATCTATCTAGACCTATTTTTTGGAAGTTGAAAACCATCCTCATCCATATTCACTTATAAGTTTCTCTTGCAGTTTTCTACATATGTTTTTGTTGGACTCTTATTAGGGCATGATCTCTCAATATGCCCCACCTCATGATATCCTATGCATCTTAAATATATATTTTCATAATCCATGGTTTGGGTCCACAACTTACCTCCATATTTAAGAATGATAGATTATGGTAAAGTTTACTTATATCAAGCATGACCAATATCTGAGCATAAATAGGCAAGAATCCATCTATTGTAGCTTCTAAAATCTTAAGGAATTACACCAGAGTGTTGCCTATTTACTATAGATAGATTTATGTTTTTAGGTGCAAAGTCTTCATACTAGTGGGTAAGGAAGAGTCCTACTCTTCCCATAAACCAAGGACCCCCTTTTAGTATTCTATCTCTTTCCTTCATGAAACAAAAAACATCTAGGAAGAAAGGATAGAGTCACTCTTGGAGACATCCAACTCCTTTGAATCCATTTTATCAAGGTTGAAGCCCTTGGCAAAGACACATTAAATTTACTAAAAATTACCCTATCTTTGAGTAACACGGATCACTTCTTTGTGAGGTCCACACTAACCTCTATTGCTAGGGATTATTCTAAGGATATAAATCGGTCCATGGGAAGGAAACTATAACTTAAAATCTATTAAAATTTACCTGTATATCATATAGCAATTATATATTTGAAAATGGACATAGGATATTTTAATGCCATAACCAAGATGGATGGAATTTTTAGGGGAACTAGGAAATTAACCCAAAGTATGAGAGTTATCTTAGCTTTTATTCAAAACAATAATCTCTGGGAGGTTGAGTTTGAATAAGACAACTATACATGGACCAACAACAAGAGAGGCCAGAACCTAGTAGCACAAAAAATAGATAGATGCATACTCTCACACCATTGGCTTGATGAAGGAACTTGTGCTAAAATGAATACCTTGACAAGGATTGGTTTAGATAACTAGCCAACAAAAGTTAAAATGATGGTAAGTGAATTTAAAAAGATTATATTTTAAATATGAGCAGATGTGGGAAGGCCATCCTCAATTTATTGATATGATAGCACAAACATGGAATTCTTCAAGGTGGGTTGTTATATACATTTCATAAATAGATTAAATCAATGACATCTATATCAAAAATTTGGAACAATAATAGTTTTGGAAATATTTTTTAGAAGAACTAAGAGATAAAGTTTCAAAATTTCAAAAAGGTGATCATAATAATCCAAGATCAGAGGAAAGGGAGTTGCTTAGTGAATATCATAATATTTTGAGTAAGGAAGAGAAATTTTGGAGATTAAAATTGAGATGGGCTTGGTTAAAACAAGAAGATAAAAACATAGTTTTTCATAGGATGGTAATAGTACAAAGATCAACATCCAAAATTAGTAGAATTAAATCAGTAGAAAGGTTTTGTATTGAATACTAGAGTGAAATCAGAAAGGAGGTAAGGCTTTTTTATAAAAAATTCTAGGATCAAAGGAGTTTGAAGTTCTTAATGATAAACTTCTATAAAAAGTACCTTCAGTTATAGGACATGAATACTATAGAAAATCAAAGCCTATTACTCTAGAATAAGTTCATCTAGATCTTTTGGATTTTAATAAGGATAAATTCCTAGGTTCATATGGGCTCTCTATAGCATTCTATCAACATAATTGGGATATAGTGAAGGATTATTTATTGGTGATAGTGGAAAATTCTAGGGTAAAACAATACATACCTTATAATAAAAATGCAACATATCTTAACTTGATTCCAAAAAATAAGGATGCAAAATTGTTTGATTGATTTAGACCCATAAGCATATGTAATATGGCATGTAAGATTATCTCCAAAGTTATGGTGAATCAATTAAGACTAGTGTTAGACAAAATTATTTTAGAAGAGCAAGGAGGATTTGTGAAAAGGAGATATATTCTAGATGGGATCATAGTAGCTCATGAAGTTATGCATTCAAAAAATTCAAGAAAAGTGAAAGGAATGATTTTATAACTTGATATGAGTAAAGCCTATGATAGATTTAAATAAGATTTTCTTTTTACAGTATTAAAAAAGTTTGAATTTGGGAAGAAATGGGTCAAATGGATTAAAGCTTGCATCTATACAATTTTATATTCAGTGATGGTAAATGGTTAGTAACAAAATAATTTAAAGCAAAGAGAGATCATAGACAAGAATATTCTCTATCACCATATTTGTTCATTATTATGGCAAAGGTTTTGGGTAGGAACTTGAATAAGGCTAACAAATATGAGCTTATAAGTGGACTTAAGGCTAGTAATAACATCGACAACATCACCCATTGACGAGCACCATAAATGCTCATTTTATATACATTGTTTAGGGGTATCATTATTGGTTTAATTAACATGTGAGGTGTATTTTTATATAACTTATGCATATAATTGATAGAAAGTTCGGTATTATACTTAACGGGTGTTTTTAGTGGAAACTGTGTATAAGTGCAGGTTTTGCTACTAATATGGTGTTTTCCAGTCTACACCCCACTTGGACCTAGCAGTGTGCAAGAAGGAGCCTTACTCAAGTGGTGCCTTACTCTGATGGTGCCTTACTCTAGAACCTTACTCTGGTAGGGCCTGACTATGACGCCTTACTTTGGTGGCGCCTTACTTAGGCAGGCACCTTACTTAGGAATACGCATTACTCAGGCAGGCACCTTACTCAGGTAGGTGCCTTACTGAGGCAGTGCCTTACTAAGGTAGGTGCCTTACTCATGCAAGTGCCTTACTCAAGTTGGCACCTTACTCAGGCAGGTGCCAAGCAGGCGCCTTACTCTCATACGTTGAAGACACCCGCATTGGAGATGCCATATGACCAAGTCAACTTTGACTAGTTGACCAGTAAGCTAAGGAGGTTGTTGCACATGAAGACAAAGGAGGAATATTTTAATCATGCATTTATTAAATATAATAAAGTATATTTTATTATTATCAACCGATTGGTTGGTTGACCTTGTAAATCTCTTAAAGCATTATTTTTAGGATGCATTAGTTTAGGATTTTTTGTTACGTACACCTAAGTATTTTTATATTTATCCTTCTGGTGAACGGACATGCTTTAAAATAAAAGAATAAAATCTATGTAGAAACCAATTGTAACTAATCACGTCATGTGATTAGAATAGACTGATTTGTTATTGTAACAAAATATGGCTACGTTTTATATAAATACGTAGGCCAGATGAACAGGATGATCAATGATTAATTTTACACAACTTATTTTATTTTATTCTTTGTCTAAATTATTAAGAGTGCAACTCCTCTTATTCAAGCAAGCTCTACGTAGCTAGCCGGGCAGACTATCTGCAAGAGCTTGGGCCCACTCCCTGTAGTAGTCCTCCCTTATTTTATTTTTGTATTTATTTTCTGTAGATTAGTTTATTGCTTTATTTACTACTTTATTTAATTTTAGTTGTGTGTGTTTATTTCTGTACATTTATTTTCTTGCACTTTATTTTCAGCATTTCATTTCCAGCATTGTAATTTATTTATTTAATTTTTCTGCACTTAGTTTATTTAGTTTGGCTGAAATTCAAATGCATGAACATCCCCCACCAAACTAAATAAGGTACAAATATATTTATTCCCCAACACTGCAGGCATATATTGTGCATGACACTCATAAGTTTACAGACTTACCGGATTGATAATTTATGGAAGAGAAATGATTATTTTTCGAGACATAATTTCTGCTCACCACCCATCAAAAAATTTTAAATGATACAACTCTTTTTGAGAGGGCAAGAATAAACAAGGCCAAAGCTCTGAATAACTTATTAAAGGAATACAAAAGAGTATTAGGACAAAATTTTAATAGGACAAAATTTTAATAGGACAAAATCCAAAATTTACTTCCTAAACATCCCAACTAAAATCAAAGCAGGGTATGCAGGTTACTTCAAATGGAGGAGGTAAATTTGTTAGCAACTTATCTAGGGATGCCCTTATTTGAGGGGAGAATGAAGATAAAATTATGGAATCCAATAATAAGTAAATTTTATAATACACTATCATCCTAGAAAGGTAGATGGTTATCATTAGCAGGAAGAGTGCAACTAAGTCAATCAGTCTTGCAGGCCATTTCAACATATTTTATGTTCTTGTATACTATGCCAAAACCAATAGAAAAAGTTTAATCTATATTATGCGATCATTTTTATGGTCATGATTACATGATAAAAGGATATTCCTTTGGTAAAATAGAGCAAGGTATGTGATGATAAAACTAGGGTAGGTCTTGATTTAAGAGTTCTTAGGGATGCAAACTTAACTCTTAGGGGAAAAATAATTTGGAGATTGTACAAAGAGATTCAAAGACAATGGGCAAGAATTCTTCTAAGTATGTTGAGCCCAATAAACCAAGCTTAATATTTACTACATTCTCTTTACCAAATGGTTATGCACTATCAAATGGTTTGAAAAAATTAATTGATCTAGTGATTAAAGGTTTAATATGGGTGGTGGGAACTAAAGAAAAATGTTCTATTTGGATGGATACTTGGTGTGATAAAAAACCACTCAATCTAGATCCAATTTTGAAACCATAGATGAGATTACTTCAATACAAATATGGTGATAGGGTTTCAAATATTTTGTACAAGGATCAGGAAGGAAGATACAAATAGAAAGAATATTTTTTAGAAGCATACAAGAAATTGATGCTAGGAGGCATCTGGGTAGAAAGATAACAATAGTGATTATTTTGAGAGGATCCAAGGATAAGTTGATTTGGGAGTTGAATAGCTTAGGAGAATACACAAATTAGGAGAAGTGAATATAATGTAAAGCACCATCAAATTAGGAATATCACAAGAATATGGAGAGATATTTAGGATAGCCCGAGCATTCCTAAAGTCAAAATGTTTGTTTGGCTAGTAGGTCATAGAAGAATTTTATCCTAGGATAACCTTATGAAAAGGGATTTTCATGGTCCCTCACAATGTGTTCTTTGTAAAAAGGAGGAGGGGAGTATAGACCATATCTTGGGACAATGCTCAATAGTTTGGAAACTATGGTAATGAATTCTTAATATGTTTGGTAAATGCACGATGATGAATGGTAACATTGAAAATGGTTAAAGCAATGGAAAAGCACTTTTAAAAATGAGGCTTTACAAATAATCTAGAATATATCAAAAGATACAATTCTTTGTATTGTATGGCTAGAAAGGAATAGAAGAATATTTAAAGAAAATAAAAGCAATTTAGAGGTATTAAAAAAAATTGTTTAGTCATAGAGGAGTATAAACCAACCCTATCAACTCACCTAATCCCTAATATGGAAGGAGAGAGACTTAATAGATGGATTCAAGTCATCAAATGTAATTATGATTTTGGGGCTAAGAGAAACAAAAAGAAGATAAAAAATCTAAAGTGAAAACCACTAGATGTGGAGTTTGTCAAATTGAATTTTGATGGAGCATCTAAAGGAAATTTAGGACTAGTAGGAGAAGAAGGTATTATTTTAAAATATTAGAGAATATATTTTGTCTCATTATGCTTTCAATAGTGGACTTAAGACAAATAATGAAGTTGAAGCTTGGGCAACTTTGGAAGGGTTAAAACTATGTAAACAAATGAAATAGAATAAATTATGGATGGAAGGTGATTAACTCATAGTAATAAATACAATTTTGAGGAAAGCAAAGTCTCCATGCAACATACAAAATATACTTATGGATTTGTAGAAGGTGATTCATTCATAATAATAAATGCAATTTTTATTTTAACTACTACCAAGTTGTACACTGGGTATTTTGGCATTGCTACCAAACTACAACTGCTACTTTGTGGACTACTACCAAACTGCAAGTTGATACTTTATGGATTTCTTTTTTTTTAGCACTTAAGTTACAAGTGTTAAAAACTTGCAAATTGTGTACTTTCAATAGATGATAATAGTTTCATCTGTAATATTTTTTTTTATTTTTAGTTTTATAATGACTTGCTCTATGAACTAAGTGTTTTCTGCACTCAAAGACTTTTTTTTTTGGTAAATTGATACCAAAAACACGTGTTTACTACCAATCGTAGATTTTTTTTGGGGGGGTTGAAAAATGTTATCAACTACAAACTGGTTGTTTTCTATTCTTGTAATTGCCTACCATGCTAAAGTTATTGTTGATGGTTGTATGACACTTTTGTGAAAATTTTACCAATGAACTCGGCCCTAGCCTTTGGCTTCCAAGTGGCTTAAGATAAATCTCATTGGCCATAAAGGATGTTTGTGAGTATCACTCTTTGATTACCAATAATATTTCCCTAAGGAATAGTTGCTAAAAAACCAGCCTTATTTTTACCTCTAAACAACAACTCTTTGTATACACTCATAGGGTAAAAATACTATTAAGAAGATGTGGGGTCATTGATCCTTTTCCCTGGAAACACACTCAAACCAATTACTATGGGGTTCTTGGTGCACTCAGAATGAGTTTAAGGGCAATCATTATCCCAAGTACTTCACCAAGTTAAGTGGTCGAGACTTACACCTGATCTTGCAAGAGGTTGTTAGCCTAATGCAAGTGCTTACTAAGCACTAAAATTTCTACAATGGAACTCAACCCTGGAATGTCCTCTGGTACTGGAGCTTTTGCAACAAAACATGACCCTAGAAAGTGCTTTGATACCACTTTTTATGAACCTCTTTGCTTATCCACATGAATTAGTATGAATTTACAAGAATATTAAAAACTTGTGCTCTTAATGAATATAAAAACATTCACATGTATGATGGAAAATTATAAAATTAATTCATGAACAACTCATATGAAATAAAACATGCAAATTCTTCAATTTATTCAATTGGAAATCAAACCGTTGAGGTAGGGCAACATTGAACAATGCTCCTTATTGGAAGGAAACCACTCCTTAACATATCTCAATATGAGACATATATAATATTCTTCTTCTCCATACCCCCTCTATGAGTCTTTGCCCACATTTATAATGCCCAACTACCTACCACTTACACTTATCCATACATGTGGGATAATTACATCTATTATAATATTAATATGATATTATAATATTGAATACTTCCCTTGGGTAACTAACAAAACTTTACAAAGAATCATGGCTACCAACCTCAAAATTTGACCCAATCATTTTTCTTAATGCAATATTGATCTTTTACTAGTGATCTTGATAATAAATTCTCTTATTTTCTTTACTTACTTTTCAAAAAAAAATTGCAATAATTCCATTGTGAAGAGTATGAGTACAACTAGCTCAAATATCACTATATGCTTCACATTCCAAATAAAATGCTTCTCTATCTCAATTACTCCTTTATATACATAAGTTACATATCCTCTTCTTCCATCTCTCTTTTGGTCTCTTCCATTTTTTTATATCACATCTAAGTTAGTAATAGTTGGTCCTTCGTTGGAACATAAGCATTTTTGTTTTTAAATTGATAATTGTCCCTATATATACCTTTTGGCGGTGCTTGCATATAAATATTAAATGCAACAAGATAATGTTTTCTCTTTCTTCCTAACCTCTTTTTTTATACATATTTGTTTTGAACTTTTCCTCAACAAAAGTTTTTATATCTTTGTTATTATTAGACATTCATTAAAGATGTTTTTTTTTAGAAGGGGTTGTACTCAGGTCCCCCACCCTTCTTTAGAGCTTGAGATTTTATAACAAATTTAATTCTTATCTTAATTGAGTCGTTATAGCTAGAAACCTACATCATTTTACATAAAATATCTAAATTATTGATTTTCATTTTTTGGATCTTTTTCAATTTTTTGTGTGAATACAAATATTTCAGAATTTAGCATCCTTCTTGATATTTTTCTACAACATCCATCACAATACCAAAATTTTACCTCTATTATCTATGCATTGCATCTTGTTAGATTTTGAGGTAGATCGCAATGGGAGATGGAAATCACAAGATGTAGAAATATGAGAGAAAGTAAATTTACGAGATTGTAGAAATATGCTATAAATAGAAATGACAGAAATGAATACAATATTGCTATGGAGGAAATGGACACTCCATGCAAGAAGCTACATGACTACATTGTACTCCATCACTAATGGAGTTACACAATAATTTTACTACTACCTACTGTCACTCCAATCTCTTACAATGAAATCCTTTTATAATGGAAGATAGATTCCTTGGCCAACACTCTACCTAGATGTACAAGGAACACCTTGCACATTAACACTTGTGTATTTATTACATTGCATAAAGTAACTAGATAACTTCCCCCTAAAGTAATATAATTTCCTAAGTATGTACCTAGAAAGGTACATTTACATGACCCAAATAATGTAATAGAATCTAACTCTAACACCTCCCTATATTACTTATTTGGGTATTGAAGACTGTAGTCTTCAATATGGATCTTCTTCCTCATATTGAACTTTGTACTCTTTCTTTGGATTATTTGTAACATGTTCAAGCAAATGGTTAGTGTCTCTGTAATCTATTACATTTGTTGATAGAGCTTTCACCTCATAATCTTCTGTGTGTTCCTCCAATTCTTCAATTTCTTCTATCCTCTAAACTAGGTGTCCTTTCTGATTCTCCTTTTGATAGTCCAATTGAGGATAATTGGTTGGTTATTGAAATTGCTACTGACGATAATTCCTTTGATATTATCGTGGTTGAAATTAATTTCTATTGTTTATCTGATTTTCTTGATTCTAGTTTTTGGGATTGTACCTGCAATAACTGGTACTATGAACTTTTTGCATATCTAACAATACCATGTTCTCTTTCCTTTTGCTGATGAAGAAATATTTCCCTATGGATTATCTTTTGATGTCAATGCAATGTTAGTCATCTTATCTTTCACAGTGTGTTCCATCTCGTATTCCTGAAGGATATTGACTAAGTCATCAAAAGAAGTATCTTTACTTAGTATTTGTAAAGATGTGACCAAATGATTATAGTTGTCTGGAAGTGCTCTCATGGTTACTTGAGTAAGAAGTTCATATTTAGGCTCTTGTCCAAGGGTTAACAATTTCCCCTTAATATATGCTACCTTCCTTAGAAATAGTTTTATGCTTTCTCCACTACCCATTTTCAAGGAATGTAGTTGAGTTTGAAGATGAATAATGGTGTATTTGTTATTTCCTTAAAATATATTCTAAGTTTGTCCAAGATTCAGTAGCTGAATTGATATAAGGTTGTATTTCATTAGTGATAGCGAATGTTATGATCATTAGGGCTTTTGAATCATTTTCCTCATATTTTAGAATCTCAGTATCATTTGTGGCAGGTTTCTTTGTTTTCCCTTGGATAATATCCCAAAAAATTTCATATACCAAGATTTCTTTTAATTTATTCTTCAATTTGGTCCCTTGAGAAGTTGGGATTCAGCTAGGAATAATTTTTTGGATGCCACTAAATTCCCTTTATCAACCCTTAGATTATATAAGCTTGATTTGATAAAACATTTATTACCCCTTAGGTCTTGAAGACTTCCTTATATCTCCCTAATGATGAGAGTTCAAAAACCTAATAAGTTTTTTAGGTTTTTTAGAAAGCCTACATCTATCCAATGAATTCAAAACTTGATAATTTTTTATGAATGTGTTGTGGTCATTGCACAACTTACCCCAAATTTGGGGACCCACCTTTAATTTTGTTTTTTGGGATTTTTGTGTTCTTTAATTGATAATTTTGATAGGTATGCTTGTTAGTTAGTGTCTTCTTTAATTTGTTAGTGTTTTGGTTAGGTTGATAGGTTTAGTTGCTTGTTTTTTTTTTAAGATTAGTTTTAAATTTTTTCTTTTAATTTGAATTCCAATAATTAAAACTTTAAAGTTGATTGACTCACATTTTAAAATATATATATATATATATAATAAATTCATGTTGTGATTTATTCATTTAAACATTTGAAACTTGTTAGTCATTTCACACATTTGTGCAAGATATATTTTGTCTTGACTAAAAAAATTGGTATTAAAGTTATATTCTATAAGGTCCATTAATGGCAATGTTTACTCCAATGATGATAGGTAGTCCTTTAAATATACTTGGGCCTCCACATGATTTGCCTATATATCTTATATGTTGTCTACCTGTTGAGGTGTGATTTTGTCTAGTCACAAAAACCACTTGACAACTTAGAATTTAAATTCTCTCTTGCAAAGAACGTAATGTTTCTCCAAGGTTCTCACTTAATGTTTCATGTGTTATGCATATATGTTTGTATAAGTGCCTGAATAAACTCTTGGGTCTTGCAAGTTTCTGTTTACAAGGGGCCTGGGAATTAAGTAAATGATTTCCAGTTTATCATGTTTAACATGCCTTTCATACCAACTTGATTATCTAAATGATGAAGTAAATTTACTTTATGATTTAGGTTTAAGTATGCAAATTTATCTTATGATCTCAATACAATGTCTTAATTAAAATGCTTTTGAATGAATTTAAAAATACAGAAAACTAGCATTTTAATCAAATTTCAATCAACTTTAACCAAATCAAAGTTAATGAAATTCATAAACCTTTAAATATAACAATTTATTTATAATTCAACTTCAAAGGTCTATTTGATAAAAGAAATTATTTGTTCAAACCACTCATGAAATTATATCTGAAAATATCAAAGAGGTGAACAAATGTAATAATGTCTTACCCGATTTATAAGGTATTAAAACCTTATTAATGATAAAGCATAGGGCTTAATATAAAACTAATTTATGAACTTTTGATTTTATGATAAAATAAAGTTCATAAATCAGATCTTTCCTGTAATATTTACTTTTAAAATATTTATTGAATTAAATTTATTAAACATAAATATGTTTTTCGATATGACATTTGGATTTTTAAAATAAGTGAAATTATATTAAAATCAAAATCCAATTTGAGTTTCTGGAAAGACATCAATCCCAATATTCCAACCTTATGATATGAAGGTTAAAATTGGGACAATCATTTATCTTTAAATTTATCAATCTAAATATCAATTAATTTGATATTTAAATAATAAATTTATTACATAATCTAGCAACAAGATTTATCTTTATAAAATTTGAACTAGGTTATGTGAAATAAAAGAACTCAATACAAATTAAATTATAAAAATATTTAATGATAAGAAACTAAATTTGTATCCCGGACAATTGATTACAGACTTAAAACAAATGAAAATTTAAACCAGAACTATTGACTACCAGAACTCACATAGCGAATCAATAACCTGATGCAATCTTCAAAGGAACTTCAAATTTGGAAATTATATGGAACGATTTTACACATATTCAAACCCAGCCTTCACACAAGTTTGAATTTAAAATGTTTCATATAATACTTCATGATATTACATATAAAACCTGATTTTCCTGCAATCTGCCTTCTGTATTCTTCTCAGAGTGATGCCTTGGTTCTTTCTCCTTCTTTCACCTCCCTTCTCTGCATAAGAATATCCAGGATACAGATTTAGTTTCTTATCATTAAATATTTTTATAATTTAATTTGTATTGAATTCTTTTATTTCACATAACCTGGTTCAAATTTTATAAAGATAAATCTTGTTGCTAGGTTACGTATAAATTTATTATTTATATATCAAATTAATTGATATTTAAATCAATAAATTTAAAGATAGATGATTATCCTAATTTTAACCTTCATCTCATAAGGTTGGAATATTGGGATTGATATCTTTCCAGAAACCCAATTTGGATTTGATTTTAATATAATTTCACTTATTTTAAAAATCCAAATGTCATATCGGAAAGCATATATATGTGTAAAATATTTAATTCAATAAATATTTTAAAAGTAAATATTATAGGAAGGATCTGATTTATGAACTTTATTTTATCATAAAATCAAAAGTTTATAAAATTTAATTTTATATTAAGCCCTATGCTTTATCATTAATAAGGTTTTAATACCTTATAAATCGGGCAAGACATTATTACATTTGTTCACCTCTTTGATATTTTCAAATATAATTTCATGAGTGGTTTGAACAAATAATTTCTTTTATCAAATAGACCTTTGAAGTTGAATTATAAATAAATAGTTATATTTAAAGGTTTATGAATTTCATTAATTTTGATGTGGTTAAAGTTCATTGAAATTTGATTAATTTTTTGTATTTTCAAATTTATTCAAAAACATTTTAATTAAGACATTGTATTGAGATCATAAGATAAATTTGCATACTTAAACCTAAATCATAAAGCAAATTTACTTCATCATTTAGATAATCAAGTTGGTATGAAAGGCATGTTAAACATGATAAACTGGAAATCATTTACTTGATTCTCAAGCCCCTTGTAAATAGAAACTTGCAAGACCCAAGATTTTATCAAGCACTTATACAAACATATATGCATAACACATGAAACATTAAGTGAGAACCTTGGAGAAACATTACGTTCTTTGCAAGAGAGAATTTAAATTCTAAGTTGTCGAGTGGTTTTTGTGACTGGACAAAATCACACCTCAACAAATTGGCGCTAGAAGGAGGGCCTGAAAGGTAATATTTTAATTTTTAGCATGTGCAATTTGTTATTTAAAAAAAAAATGAAATTTTTTTATTTATGTTGCATTAATGTTAATTTGTCATAAATTTGAAAATTAGGTTATGATTCAATTTTTGTGAATTTTCATACATAGCCTTGCATATTAAAATTGGTTCAATGGCAGAAAATGATTTACCTTATTTTAGGCATGATGGGACGATTACAACTGAAGAACATATTCAGGAATATAAAAACTTTATGTTTCATTTTCAAATTATGCAGGAAGATGTTTTCTGTAGAATATTTCCATACACATCGGATGAAGTTGCTAAAGATTGGTTTATCAATTTATCTGCAAGTTCTATCACTTCTTGGAATCAACTAGAAACAACATTTCTTGAACATTTTGGAACATTAGTTGACACCAATTTGTTATTAAATCATTTTTCTTCTATCTATAAACAACCTAATGAATCCATGAGTCAATTTAATGATAGGTTTCATAAGTTGTATACTGAAATAGAGATACACTTTATCATTTTAGAAGAAGAAGTTGTTCAAATATACTTGGAAGCTACATTTGCACATGAATCCAGAGACTTTGTTGGATTCATTGTAAGATCTAATATTTTGTATCAAATTCAATTTTTATTAAAAGCAAGCACTATTGTGATGTTTTTAATTTATAAGTTGATTGATATAATTTTTTAATTAAAATTTTCGAAGAAGATAGCACCAAATTTGTGGTAGAATTATTTAAAATCTAGTCTTCCCGAGTTTGGTTTTCAAAGTTGTGTTTTTTTGTGTTGTAGCAAGTTTATCTAAACGTTTTATTCAAAGTTTTTCTTTACCCTAAGACCTTTTTAATTTATTTGAGGCATTAATATTTAAGATAAAACCTAGTTTATTTTATAAAAGATTTAAATTTTTTTTTTGGTAAGCTGGATTTTGAATTCCTTAGAGGGTTTTTTGAGAGGATCCCAAAACCTTATAACATCGCAGGCCATAATCCTGGCATATACAGAAAACCTCATGGGCTAGAGCAACACAAAAACCTTGCTTGACACTTACCAAAATATAGAAATAGATGCCCATATGGCTACATACAAGATTATTCCTAACGAGAGGTAGACGTAGTTTAAAACCTAAAAAACTAAAACCGGTTACAACCCACACATCCATCATCAACAAAACAAGAAACTCTAGGGAACCTCCATCAAGCTTCAGTTTCCTCCTAGTCATCTTGGTCCTAGCGCCCCTTGTAATGCTTCAGAGCTCTGACAATAGCATTGGTGGAGGCCAAAATGTTAGCTGCCATGTCCTCCAGGAACTGAGCCAATATTACCAACCTCTGCTTTGGATATGCGCCAATATGACAAGGAGATAGGTGGCATGGTATAAGCAAAGCCATCGAGGATCACCGTAGACCTCCTCCTAGGTGGTTGTATGAAAACTATCTTGGTTTATGGCTCTCACCACATCCGTCGGGAAGCTTTGATGCCATATGATGAGACACGTGGAAAAAAATCTTTGTTTTCCATGTGGTCTGCCAGACCATTGCCCTCCCTGAAAGTATGTCAAATCTAGACTAAGGAATGCTGAAGAAGGAGGTTCCTTGCCTCAGAAATTATGTTGAACACCTTCTAGGATGGGGTCTTGGAGTTAAGCAAGTAGTTGGTAATGTTCATTGAATCCCCTTCAACCAACAGAGGACAGGGATCCTCTGAGATGAGATCGACACCCCTTAGGACCCCTTTGGCTTCTATGACATGATTTTATTGGATTCCTAGATTTTTGTAGTAAGCAAGGATGAGCTTCCCATTATGGTCTCTGACGACACCACCTGCTTCTGCTGGACCTGGGTTGCCTCTAGACGCTCCATCAAAGTTTAGCTTTATCCAACCATGGGGGGGCTTGATCCACCTAGTCTTTTTTTTGGATAGAGCCAGGTCCGCTAGGCCAAGATCCCCATCAAGCTTCAAAGTCATGAAAATTTCCTCCTCGAGGCCAAACTTTGGGATTGGATGTTAGGATCCCATCCTAACCCTTAATGTAATAACTTCCATGATGTAATAATTCCTAAATAACATGGGTAGTACCCATGATTAATATTTTGTAATGTTCTAAGTTTTATCTTATATAGTGCCTATGACAAATGGCACCCTTTTTATGTAACACATGGTAGATAGGTATGTAAGGTGGCCTTGTGCATGTAATTCGAGTGGCATTGTGCATGTAATTCGAGTGGCATTATGCATGTAATTCGGGTGGCATTATGCATGTAATCCAGGTGGCATTTTGCATGTAATCCAACCATAGAAGGGAACTCTTTAAATACCCGAGAAGGCATGAATGTATTCATATTTTTGCAAATTAATGAAGTGTTGAAGGAGGTTGCCCCCTCAAAGAGGTCTGTAATTCTATCTTATTGTGAGATTGTTCCTTTATGCAAATTTTTGTTATAATGTGTATTTTGTTATGAATATTAATATGATGTTTATGTGAGTTTATTTCCAAGCAATTGTGTGAGAGTGTGTTTATTTGAGTTTATTTTATAGTAGGATCCTACCAAGTGGTATCAGAGCGCTTTCTAGGGCCAATTTCTGATGCAACAGTAACGATTCTTGCCTGTTAGGTATAATCCTCTATTATTTTCATGTAATTTTTTTTTACTATTATAAAAAAAAAAAAGACCAATACCTGTTAAAAAATATATATATAGTTTTTTTTAGTTGAGTAGGTAGAAACCCTGTGTCAAGGGTTTTAAAATATCATGAAGGATCTATCATTATTGGCTAACCTAGATAGCCCATACAGCTTCTAGTGAAGTGAGGGACGATTAGGCTCCAATACCCAAGCCTCAGATAGAACTCGCACACGGACTTGAGCTCCCACGCATCTTTGGGTGTATCAAGAGACAATTCTAGGGTTAACAAATTTTTATCTAGTAGGAAGCTTATCAACCTTGTATCATCCATAGTCCACGGGACACAGCATCTCGGACGATTACCCTGTTGTACTGTCAGAGAGGCAGATAGTGTGCTCAAGGGTATGTGTGGAATCCTCCTTGGGTAGTGGCCTGAAATATTGGTCTGAGCACTATTGTTCGTCACTACGATATAATAGATGGCCTATGGGTGTTACATACTCCTTTACTTAGCATACCTTGGTTCTGTTAAAACTTCAACCTGCAACAAAGTCACAAACCAAAACTCCCTGTTTGTAAACTTGCATTCCAAATTCCCAAAAGTGAGCATATGAGAAAGGAATCATCTACCAAAAAAATAGCATACATTGCATGAATTCGGGATAGAATATGAGGGTGATAGTTAAGTTGACAGTTTGGAGAATAACAGTCAAATTTACAGTGGCAGTAACAGTCAGGTCAGTCAGGTAAGCACAATCAGGTCAAAAATTGTAGTTTTTAGTGTCAAAACAGAACTGTCATAACAGTAACCTACACAATACAGAGAATCTTTAGACCAGTGAGGTAAGCAATGTCAGAGAGACTATCTTGGCTGAGCAAAACATTGAGCAAGTGACCAAAGACCAATTATAGATAGTGCTCCAGTACCCAAATTTTGCACTGTAGCTCAAAATCAAAAACTGTAAACACCGTTAGACTCGACAAAATAGGAGAAAAAAGTCTAGGGTGCCCAAAAGTAGTGTTGTGGGATATAGATCACTGTGACCACCTCTTCGATCTGATCATTTTGATATATAGCATCCAAGCACTTTTTTGGACACTTACTAAAAATAGTAAGTCCTGAAACCCAATTCTAATTTTAGTAACTGGTCACAAAAGGTTCCAAAATGGCCCAGGGTACCCGTGGACATCAAAAAGAGCTAGAACAGATGGACTCCTTAACAAAAACCATTGAGAATTTAAACTTGGCAATTTTATCCATAAGGGAAGAGGTCCAAGGTCTTCGTCTAGATTATGAGGCCACTAGCGCTCACTTAGAAAAAACACTGATAGATGTGGGTAGCAAGTTACATAAGGGACCACTCAAAAAAAAACACCAGGCTGAAAACTCTACAAGGAATGACCATGACCCATCCTTTAAAATGCCAAAATTGGACTTCCCTCGATTTAATAGGAAGGATTTTGATGGGTGGTTATGTAGGGTTGATCAATTCTTTAGACTTCATAATGTTCCCATATATCATCGAGTTCATATGGCTTCCTTCAATTTGGAATATGAGGCTCTACATTGGTTCTAGTGGTTACGTAATTCCAACCCAAATCTCTCTTGGGAGGACTTTGAGTCCCAACTACTGACTCGATTTGGGCCTAGTGAGTATGAGGACTTCACAGGGGACTTGACCAAACTGCAACAAACATCCTCAGTCCATGACTACCAAACTCAATTTGAAAAATTGGCCAATAAGACAAGAGGATTGACGCAAGGGTTCTTCATGAGTTGTTTTATCTATGGGTTAAAAGGGGATCTCCAAGCTAAAGTAAAGATGTTGAAACCACATTCCATGATGGAAGCTATCAGTTTGGCCCGTCTGGTCGAATCTAAACTCTCAAACCAAAGGTGCCCCCCACGGTTTTCTCAAAACTAACCTTCATTTCCTTTTCAAACCTAAAATTCAATGGATAGTAAACCTACTACACCCAAGCGACTGACTACAAAGGAGATGGATGCATGTCGTGCCCAAGGATTATGTTATAATTATGATGAAAAGTTTTTTAAAGGACATAAGTGTGCAAATAAAAGACTGTTCTTGATAGATGTTGAGGAACCTTCTAACACTGACCAGAGTGATGAGGATGAGGACCCCCCTGAAACACCTTCTCCACAAGAAGAAGATACACAGGGGTCTGAGGCAGAGATTTTAGTCCATGCTCTTGCAGGCATTACCACTCCACAAACCATGAAAGTTATGGTATTTCTCAAGGGCCAATGTCTTACCATCTTTATTGATTCAGGCAGCACACACAACTTCATTGATCCTCGAGTTGCTAAGCGGTAAAATTGCTATATCCACACTTGTAATTCATTCGAGGTCATGGTATCCAATTGGGAAACATTACCTTGTAAAGGAAAATTTTGCAATGTAAATCTCAGGATAGGGGACTATGAACTCAAGCATGACATGTTTACCCTCTAGTTGGGAGGATGTGATATGGTTTTGGGATCTCCGTTGGAACTTTGTAGAACTCTGGATGCAATTTCTCCCAAAATGGACAAACACACTTACTCAAGGGCTCCCCTGCAGGAACACCTCACCTCATTAGTTCCAATCGTATGGAGAAAGTGCTAAAGAAATCAAAACTTGGGGTCATTGCACAACTCTTCTCCATCCAACCAACCACTTCACTAATGGCTGAAATTCCATCAGACCTACAACTAGTTCTACACAAACATGATGTTGTCTTTGCAGAACCAACTACACTACCACCGTGCTGCTCTCACGACCATGTTATCCCATTGCTCTCAGGTAGTGCACCACCAAATATCAGGCCATACAGGTACCCTCATGCCATGAAATTAGAATTGGAAAAATTGGTACAGGAATTACTCATGACTAGTGTCATCTGATCTAGTACTAGCCCCTACTCCTCGCCTGTCATACTTGTTCCCAACAAAGATGGCTCATGGCACCTATGTATTGACTACCAGAAACTCAACAAGACTACGATCAAGGATAAATTTCCTATTCCAGTGGTTTATGAATTACTCGATGAACTACACGGGACCATGTATTTCACCAAGCTTGATCTCCGCTCTGGGTACCATCAGATCCGGCTCAAGGATGAGGACATCCCCAAAATTGCCTTTCGCACTCATGACGGTCATTATAAATTCTTGGTAATGCCATTTGGTCTCACAAATTCTCCTTCTACATTCCAAAGTCTTATGAACAACATCTTTCGGCTCTTTCTACGGAAGTTCATTCTTGTGTTCTTCGATGACATCTTGATTTACAACCGCACATGGGAAGAGCACCTCAATCATGTGGATCAAACTTTATAGTTTTTGGTCACCCATCACTTTTTTTCCAAAAGGTCCAAGTATTCCTTTGGTCTAATTGAAGTAGAGTATCTAGGACACATTGTCTCACAGGATGGCGTCAAGGTTGACCCTAAGAAGATTCAAGCAGTTCAAGAGTGGCCGAAACCTCACACCCTCAAGGGACTTTGAGGATTTTTAGGGCTTATAGGCTATTATCACAAATTTATCTACAATTATGGGAAGATAGCTTCCCCCCTCACCTCCATGTTGAAAAAATATTCCTTCACTTGGACAGGGCCTGCTGACCAAGCCTTCATTGAACTCAAGCATACTATGATCACCACTCCCGTATTAGCCATGCCATATTTCTCTAAACCATTTGGCATTGAAAGTGATGCTTCTGGTCATGGTATTGGGGCAATATTGATTCAATAAGGACAACCTATGGCTTTTACTAGCAAGGCACTCTCTGATCGTAATTTGGGGAAATCCACATATGCTAAGAAAATGTTAGCCATATTGCATGCAGTCACACATTGGCGACCTTACCTCATTGGGCGTCACTTCTCCATCAAAACTAACCATCAAAGTCTAAAATATTTTTTGGAACAAAGAGTTGCCACACCTGACCAACAAAAGTGGGTGTCTAAACTCATGTGCTATGATTATGATATCACCTACAAAAAAGGAAAGGAGAATATTATGGCTGATGCTCTTTCTCACCAAATGGAGACCTTAAGTATTTTGTGTGCCATCTCAGCACCACTTCCCCAATGGATTGATTCCTTGCATCAAGAAGCACATCAGGATGTAGATTTGCAAGCTTTTATAGCCTCACTAATGGATGATCCAAATTTTGCACCAGGGTATAATTGGAATGGCCATGATATGTGCTACCATCAATGCCTGGTTTTACCTCATAAGTCCCCACTCAGAGATCTCCTCATGAAGTAATTGTGTGCCACTCCCTTTATAGGCCATTCAGGGTTCCTTAAAACATATGAGCGACTCAAGCGCACCTTCTTTTGGAAAGGTATGAAACGTGACATCCACTCTTTTGTTGCTGCCTGTAACACATGTCAAAGGATGAAAGGTGAAACAGTGTGCTCTTCGGGCACTCTTCAGCCATTGCCTATCCTAGATCAGGTTTGGATTGATATTTCCATGGACTTTATAGAAGGGCTCCCTAAATCTGGAGGCAAGTCAGTTATTTTTGTGGTAGTGGACCACCTTTCAAAGTATGATCACTTTTGTGCCCTTGCCCATCCATATACCGCATCCATTATTGCACAATTTTTTCTTGACTCCATCTTTTGCCTTCATGGCATGCCCACCTCCATTGTATCTGATCATGATCCCACCTTCACTAATCATTTTTGGCAAGATGTGTTTAAGTTGCAGGGGACTCAGCTAAAAATGAGTTCAACCTACCATCCGTAAACGGATGGTCAAACATAAGTTGTTAATAAATGCTTGGAAACCTACCTTCGTTGCTTTGTCTCAGATCATCCCACTCAATGGGCCAAATGGCTATCCTTGGTCGAATGGTGGTACAACACTTCCTATCATACCACAACCAAACTCACACCATTTGAAGCAATCTACGGGTACCTTCCACCTATGCCTTCCTCTTACATTCCTGGCAGCTCCAAGGTCTAGGTCATCGACAACACTTTGAGTTAACACACTGAGGTCCTTTGCCAACTTAAGCAAAATTTGAACATGGCCCAAAATTGGATGTGCCAACAAGCTGATCAGCATCGTTCTGAGCGTAGTTTTGATGTAGGTGATATGGTCTTCCTTCACTTGCAGTCATACAAACAATCATCCCTACAACTTCATAGGTGTCATAAGCTTGCTACAAAATTCTATGGTCCTTACCAGGTTCTACAAAGGATTGGCCCCACAGCTTACAAATTGGTGCTTCCACCTACTTCCAAGCTTCATCATGTTTTTCATGTTTTTGCTCTCAAGAAATTTATGGGCACACAGGTACAGGTTCAATCCACACTTCCTGAATTGGATGAAGAAGTCTCCATATTACTTGAACCTGAGCAATTGGATCGTCGGACTCACACTCTTCATAACCCGTACAATTACAAAGATCCTGGTTCAATGGCATGGGCTTCAACCTAAAGATGCTACATGGGAATCTCTCCACCAACTCTAGCAACAGTTTCCTCATTTCAGCTTTGAGGACAAAGCTTCTTCAATGGGAAGGACATGTTAGGATCCCATCCTAACCCTTAATGTAATAACTTCCATGATGTAATAATTCCTAAATAACGTGGGTAGTACCCATGATTAATATTTTGTAATGTTCTAAGTTTTAGCTTATATAGTGCCTATGACAAATGGCACCCTTTTTTATGTAACATATGGTAGATAGGTATGTAAGATGGCCTTGTGCATGTAATTCGAGTGGCATTGTGCATGTAATTCGAGTGGCACTATGCATGTAATTTGGGTGGCATTATGCATGTAATCCAGGTGGCATTTTGCATGTAAGCCAACCATGGAAGGGAACTCTTTAAATACCCGAGAAGGCACCAATGTATTCATATTTTTGCAAATTAATGAAGTGTTGAAGGAGGTTGCCCCCTCGAAGAGGCCTACGATTCTATCTTATTGTGAGATTGTTCCTTTATGCAAATTTCTATTATAATGTGTATTTTTTTCTGATTATCAATATGATTTTTATGTGAGTTTATTTCCAAGCAATTGTGTGAGAGTGTGTTTATTTGATTTTATTTTATAGTAGGATCTTACCATTGGGCTGGAGAGGATCTTGGAGTTCTCCATGGCAAAGTCCAGGGCTCTATGGGCAATAGAGAGAGGGTCTCTGGGGGAGTTTCCAAACACCCTATCATTTCGCTCCAACCAAATCTGCCAAATAAAATGGTGGAAACAAGCATTCAACAGGAAACAGGTTTTTGGGTTCCGAAAAGGACTTGGCCATTGAAAGAAAAATTCCTTAATTATCTTGGGAGGACTCCACTAAATATGAAAAGTGGAAAGGATGACTCCAATAACAGAATTTGTGAAAGAGCAGTGCAAGAAAAGGTGGTCAGAAGACTCACAGGCTGACATGCACATGTAACACCTATTTGGGAAAGCAAAGCCCCTTTTATGGAGGTTATCAATAGTGAGGGATTTATTCTAAAAAGTGATCCAAGAGAAAAAATTTACCTTGGGGATTAAGTATTTCCACCAAACCATGTTGCAAGGAAACTCCACCCTTGGTCCGCTACACAGAAGATTGTAAGTTGACTTGACCAAGAAGGTGCCACTATCTATTCCTATCCAAATCTTGCGATTAGCTCTCCTTCGAGAAGGGATGGTGACCCCCTTTAGGAGAAAGGATAGCACAAAAACCTCCTCGTCACACCCATCCACTTCATTAATTGACCAATGTGGGTATCCATTCCTCCAAACAATGAAGTCGACCACCTTCTAATCACAGTTGGGGTCCACCACAGATATGAGGTGACCCAACTCCGTACGCTGACACAGAGGATCCTCCTCAAGCCACATGTCCTTCCAAAAGTTTATCTTCTGCCCATCACCCAAGATCCATCTAGTTTCATCTGCAACCAAGTGTTGCAAATGGATGATAGCCTTCCATAAAGCCGATCCACCCATGGGAATGCCTTCATCGAGGATATAAAGGTTGGAGAGGTATTTCTTTTTTACTATTATGGCCCACAGCTAAATAATTGGAGATTATCCTCTAGGTATGTTTGGCCACCAAAGCAAGGTTCATCAAGTCCAATATCCTTAGGCCTAGTCCCCCCTGGTCCTTGCTTTTGCAAACCTTTTCCCAAGCTACTAGGGAAATTCTTCCCTTTTCCTCATTGCCTGACCATAGAAATGTTCTTTGGATCTGCTCGATCTTGCAAAGGGCCAAAGCTAGGAGCCTGAATACTGACATAAATTATATCAGGATCCCTTGAATGCATGCCTTGGTAAGGGTGGCTTTACCTGCTTGGGAAGGAAACTTACCTTTCTTGGTAGCTAATTTTTTATGGATGCGCTCTAAGACCATATTCCAAAAACTCTCCTTTGCCCAGCCACAGAACAAGGGAAGAACAAGGTATGTGGTAGGAAGGGATTCGATGGAGCACCCAAGGATCCTGGCTAACTGGTTCTGCCTTCTTACCGAGGTGTTGAGGAAGAAAAGCTTACTTTTGATGAAATTCACTTTTTGACCTGCAACACACTCATAGAGGAACAAGATCCTTTTGATGTATCTAGCCTGGGCTACTGATACATAAGTAGACAACAGAGTGTCGTCCACAAACTGCTGATGGGTGATCGCTTCAATCCTAGAAACGAGAATAATGCCAGTCACCTTATTCCTTTGAAGTGCCTCCTTAGGTGCTCTACCTAGTACTTCTGCCAGGATAATAAATAGGATGGATGACAGGGGATCTCCTTGGCGAAGCCCTCTAGTACTATGGAAGAACCCAACAAGGGAACCATTGACCAACACATAGAAGGAAGGGTGGAGATGCAGCTTCGAACAAGGTCAATCCAAAGAGGGTGAAATCCAAACTTGGAAAGGACTGCACAGAGGAAGCTTCTGTCAACTCTGTAAAAATCCTTGTTCATGTCGAGTTTGAGGAAAATGGTTGCCTTCTTAGCCATAGAAGTAGAGTGGAGGGTCTCATGAATCATGATGACCCCATCCAAGATGTTCCTACCTTTCATCGAACTGCCTTGGCATGGGTCAATGAGGAGGGGAGGATGGGCTTTAACCTATTGGCCATGGTCTTGGTTAGAACTTTGTAGACAACATTACCGAGGCTTATGGGCCTAAAGTCATAAAAGGTTCTACAAGCAGATGATTTCAGAATCAAAGCCAGGAAAGTGGAATTTATCCCATGGTGAACAGTTCTAGAAAACTAGATTTCCCTTATGGCAACATAGACATCCTATCCAACGATGTCCCATACTATTTGAAAAAAGTGAGGGGGAAAACCATCAAGACCTGGGGCCTTATTAGGTTGCATGAAGAAAAGGGTTTCCTTAATCTTGTCCGAGGAGAAAGGTTCCATGAGCTTTTGATTATCCTCTTGGGTGACTCTGCATGGGATGATAGCCAGGAGCTCGACCTGGGCCTATTGGTCACTTTCAAGAAGAGCTTCCAGTAAGTCCTAAAATAAAGCCACTACTTCAGCTTTTATCTCTACTAAGTCCTTGGTTGAGGATCCGTTGCTGCAAATGATCTCTCTAATTTTATTGGATCCTCTATGTCGCATGGTCGAAGCATGGAAGAAGCTGGTATTGGAGTCACCCTCCTTTAGCCATAAGTCCCTAGATTTCTGCCTCCAAAAGGTCTCTTCCCTGGATAGGATGTTATGATAGTCTGCTACAAGGATCTTCACTTTATTTCTTATGGTTGCGTTGTGGTCCGCATTTTCCATTCTCTTTTCTATCTCTTACAGCCTTTCTGAGATGGATTTTTTGCATTCAAAAATGTTGCCAAAGACCTCTTTGTTATAGATTTTGAGATTTTCCTTGACTATCTTGATATTTTGGGCTAACAGCATCGAGGCTGATCCTCCAACCTTCTATTTCCACCAAGAAGCAAATTGCCCTTTAAAATCATTATGTTGAATCCACATGGACTCGAACCTAAAAGAAGTTTTGAAATAGGGAGATTTTCTAGATTTGAGGATGATGGGGTTATGGTCCGACCCAATTCTAGGCAAGGCGAGCAGGGTTGCATCACCTAGGAAAGGAATGGCTTCTTGAGAGATGAATAATTTTTCTAGCTTAACCTGGATAAGCCCACTGCCCACCCTCCTGTTGCTCCAAGTGAAGGAGGATCCCTTGAGGTTAATGTCCATGAGCTCGTTGTTGTTGACAAAGTTTTTGAAGTCCTCCATACTTCTATTGCACAATTCATAACCTCCTTTCTTCTCTGATGGGTGCAAGGGGCAGTTGAAATCTCCACCGAGGATCCAAGTTATAGTCTTGAAGTTGCTTCTCATCTGAGTAATGGTTTCCCATATCTCAGCTCGCTCTACAGGAGAGTTAGGGGTATAAATGTTGGACAGGGTCCATGAATGATTACTGGTCTTTGAGTGAAAAATAATGTTGAGGATTCTATTTGAGAAATATAGAAGCTTCTCTTCCACTAGGGTCCAATCCCATAGGCACATGATCCCTTCCAATGTGCCTTGATCAGGGTTAAACAGGGTTTCCCCTTTGCTCCAAATGACTTTGGCAGCCTTCCTTGATGAGAACTCATCGTTTTTGGTTTCCTAGAGAATGAAAATAGAAGGGTTCATCCTTATTCTAAGGTCAGTATCCATCCTCTGCTTGGCTGCGCTGTTTAGGCCTCTCACATTCCATGAGATGACCTTCATTTCAATAATTTTGGGTTTTTCTTGCCTCCCTTCACCAACTGGAAGGAGGTTTTGGTGCCTTGTTTTTCATCCTTTTGTGTGTCACAATCATCTAAGAATAGCGTTAGTTGAGTCCCATTTACCACATCGTCCATAATTTCTTTGTTTCATTAGTCATTACCAGAGGGTCTTCCTCTCTTTCGTTCACTGCCATAGTCAATAGTCTGCTTTTTTCTTTTGGTGTTCCTAGGGTTGATCTGCCCCAACAGGGAAGGCCCTCCTTCACCTTTATCCCATAGAAGTGGGGATTTCCTATTACTTTTTAGATTTTCTTCCATGAAGGATTGCAAAACACCAGGTTCAAGGAAAAACTATACCTAGGAAATCAAGCCCTCTACTCAAAGATTGCATTGTAGCAAGGGTTTTGAAGGAGTCTCTTGCTAGTTTTGACTTGGTGAGAGAGCTTCTACATGTGCATATTCCTACTCAAGATTTTTATCAGGTTCCTCACGGTCCATAGATGGTGGGAGATGATCCTCCCTTTGTTCAACTTCAGCTTCACCTTGAGAAGGAGTCTTGGCTTGGTCTTAGGATTGATGGATAGGGTTGTGTAAAATGAGTTCTGGCTGAGACTTTTTGTTGCTGGTCCCAGGACCCTGGTTCCTCTGATTTCCTCTCTTAGCCTCTTCTTCTCGTTGCTTTTGAGTCCTCATATTTGGGCATTGGGGTTGGAGATGCCCCTGAGTACGATAATGAGTGCAAAAGGCAGGTTTATTTTTGTACTCAATAGGTTACCTTTTGATTAGGGTTTTCCCTCTGAATAGGTTGATGAAAGTGGGTAACTCAGCTTCTAAGCTAGCAGTAACATAGAATAGAGCATGTACCATCCTAGACCTGACCTTGGTGGAGGAATCAAAAGCCACTAACTCTCCAATGGACCGAGCAATCCTCTGATTACATTCACATGCCAAAATTGAAAGGAGAGGTTTGGAAGTCTCACCTATAGCGGAGTGAAATTTATGTTTTGGGTATTAGGATTAAAGTCCTCCCCCCATTTCCTAAGAAAGATGCTCCTGCACCCTAGTAACCACGACCCTCCGACCAAGATGTTGCAAAAGTTCGTCTGGTTGTTAAACTGGATAGCAAAGAAACCTTGGGACAGGGCCACAATCTCTATGTTGCCACTGGTTTTCCACTTGATGGAAGCCCATATGGGGATAGTGTACATATCCAGGAATCCCCCCAAGAACTTCCCAATCAACATGAACTTATCCATCTCCATATAGCTTTCCATAAAGTCTTCGGGAATGACCAGATCCTCCCCTAAGGGGTGGAGCTCCTGGGTGGAGAAATGTGGTAGGATGCCTAAACCCAGAACCTGGGCATAGGATCCCTTATAGGTCTTATAGAGGCCTTCCTTATCAGGGGTATCCTTCCCGCTACTACCCATCCCATCGGTCTTAGCACCCACCGCATCAAGACTGGATCCTTCATTGCTGTCAGAGCTGGTCCCCCCCGAAACCTTGCCTGTTCGTCCATCCTCCCTCCTCTCGCCTACTTCTGCTCTGCTACCATCCTCCACTCGCTCTCCCGTATTCTCTCCTTTCCGACCACTCATCCTCTCCTCGTAATCCCTCGTCCAACTCCTATTTTTAAAGATAAAAGATTTAAATTTTACAACTAGGTTAAGTTTGAATTTATCACTCAAATATTTAATTCTATAAATATTTCAGGTTAATAAATTTCACAGAGGAGAGAATCAATGAGCTTTTGATTTTAAATTTGATAAAGTTTATAAATTTCATTGAATTTGTTTTATTAAAACCCTAAGTTGAATTTCAAAGATTTATATTTATAGAAAGGGTTGTAAAATTTATTTAGGTCAAATATTTAAGTTAATATTAAATTGGTTTTGTGTGTTTGTTTGATCCTTGAGTATGTCAAAGGTGGTAGGCCAGGTCCGAGTCCTGGGTATTTTTGGTGGAATGGATACCCCTACCTCCTTGGGTCTTACCCGAAAGTGGCATCCCTTTTAGGATGTTTTCCACAAATTAAAAAAATATATATTGAAATTAATAAATATTTGACAAATAAATTTTAGAGACTAAGAAAGATTATATGGATTATTGATTTTAACATCATAAAATTTAAAATTCATAATTTGAGATTTATTTATGTTTCTCGAAGTTTTATTTATTAAAATTTTCAATCTCAAATCATAAATTCCAAAGTATACTATTGAAAGGATTAAATTTATTTACTTCAAATATTTAGTTTAATGAATATTTGAAAATAAATAAACATCACATTAAGGAAGATTACGTGAATTCTAATTTTCATATTATAAAGTACAAAACTTTATAATTAGAATTCATACATATTAATTATTTATATTTATTTATTTCAAATATTTGAATTAATAAATATTTTGTTTAGAAGGTTATATAAATTCTATTTTTTATATTATAAAGTACAAAACTTTATAATTAAAATTCATACACATTAATTATTGATATTCTATGAAAAGAAGCAAGTATTATAAAGCTCAGAATATTCTAAAGGCCCAAACATAGGGATTATAAAGTGTTTCACATTTTATAATTAGGGTTTTTATTTTATTCATCATTTATTAGATCTAATTTTAAGCTTCATTCATGAAATAAATGTAAGTTTTGAATTAAAATGCTTTAAAACATTCATGCAAGTTTAATATAAGGTTAAAAGCATTTTTTTTTGTAGGTAAAAATATTTTATTGCTTTACGGGTTGAAGGGTCCCGTTCCTATTACATCAGTAGCAAAATGAGACACCTGAGGCCTCCATTGGCAACAGCCAAAAACCAGCTTACCAAATACAATTCCACCACATACAACATATCTTATATTCGAAAGATAGCCCTTACTATAAGGGACATAAAACAAAAAGATGCAGCTGGAGGACATACACGAGACAGTCCACCTATCTATCTGAAATCCTCTCAGGTTACTGGGATTTTTTGTTCTTTTTCTGTCAAGCAGCGTCATCCTGATTAACAGAGAGTCAACTTTCCACATCTTGATTCGCTTGGGAGATAACTTCTTGAGGAAAATATTCTTCCCAGACAATAAAGTTTGACTGATTAATAGCTTTGTTAGCGAGAATGTCAGCCACTTTGTTGGATTCCCTGAGAAAATGGTTGGTCTAACTTTGGGGGTTGTTGTTGAGGAGTAATTGGCACTCCTGAATTATATTCTGAATGTTCTTCCACCCTAAGCTGTTGTTGGTAATGTGACCAACAATCACAGATGAGTCACCTTAAAAGATGATTGGCTTGGGAAAGGTTCTACTTTCCTTGATGCTCCTCCATAGGGCTCTAGCTTCTGCATAATTATTGGTTTGGGTCCCCAATTTTTTTTAGAATGCTTTGATTATTCTGCATGTGTGGTCTCTGATGACACCTCTTGCCCTAGCTCTCCCTAGATTTCCCTTTGAAGCACCATCAAATTTGACTTTGAGCCATCCCTGCAAGGGAGGGGTCCATTTTTCCAAGTTTCGAGAGTTACCAAACTTTTGGATTCTGCTATAGTCTATGGGAATCTTAAGGGAAGCAAAAATAAGGGATTCCAATCCATAGTTAGGAACCTCTTCGCACAAAATCATACTGCTATTTTTGATAGCTAGGGATAGTGCTCTGTTGACAACATCTTCAAGATTCTTGGTATCCTCTTTAAATATGTGGTTATTACGTTCCAACCAAATTTTTCCAGACCGCATGGTGAAGCATGGAACTCCATAGGAATCGAAATCTAGAGTTTTTGAAAATTCTTGGCCATTGAATGAACATTTCAACAATAGTCTTGGACTGGGTCTAGCAAACCTGGAAATTTTTGATCAAAATGAATAACACATTATTGGCAAAGGGGCAGTCCAGGAGGAGATGTTGTGTGGATTCCTAAGCTTTAGTACAGAGGTAGCACTTGTTGAGGACTATAATTCCTCTGTGAATCAAGTTGTCAGCGGTCAATGGTCAGTGGTCAAAATTTTGTTATGAGCAGCAAGCCAGCAAAAATGTGTCACTTTTGGGATTAGCAGCTTGAGCCACACACTCTTGGCTAGAGTCTAGTTGTCATCTTTCTTGGTTCTAATAAAAGTATTTTCTAACATCTGGGCAACATTTTTTATCGTGAATTTCCCATCACTCAACCCCTTCCAACAGCGTTCATTCTCCTTCAGGTTCTGGGGTATGAATTTAGCTTTAAATATGTCCATGAGAGTGGCAAGGCCTTTGTTAATCACATCATTCTTAATTGTAAACTGAACCTTTTTTCAAATGTGGGATCCTTGGTCAGAAGTGATGAAATCGACAACATGAGCTCCATACTTGCTATCAATGAGGTGCTTAATGGGGGCTAAGTTAGGATAATTGATGAGTGGTTTTTTTCTGGCCCATGCATCTTCCCATAAATTGATGGTCTTGCCATATCCTAGTTGCCACCAAGATCCCTGTTGAACCAACTGCTTAGTGTGGTTGATGGATTTCCAAAAGTGGGACCCATTGCAAGGGGTCTCCGTTTTAAAGAATGAGTGTCGTTGTGGGTATTTCCTTTTGATAATGGTCACCCACTCTATTTTAGCATTTGTAACCACCTTCCAAGCCTGATTATCCAAGAGGGCTTGATTTGTGATGGTTATGCATTGCAATCCTAGACCTCCCCTGTATTTAGGAGAGAAGACTTTGTCCCAGGCTACTAAGTGAAACTTCTTGTGATTAGCATTACCTGACCATAGGAACTATTTTTGGAGTTTTTCAATAGCTTCTCCTACCGTAGCAGGGATTTTGAACACTGAAAAAAAGTAAGTTGGGATGCTCTGTAGGACCGACTTGACCAAAGTCGCTTTGCCTGCACTAGAGAGTAGGGCCCCCTTCCATCCTGCCAACTTCTTATGAATCTTGTCAGTGACATTGTTCCACATTTTTTGTTGAGGCATCCCCTTGAATATGGGTAGGCCCAGATAAGATGTTGAAAAATCAGCAATGGAGCACCCCAATATGCTAGTAATATTGGCTTATTGTCTAGTAGGGGTGCTGATGAAATGAAGCTTACTTTTGGTATAGTTGATCTTCTGCCCAGTCACTTCCTCATATAGATTGAGAATACCCTTGATGTTTTTGGCTTCAGAGATTGAAGCTTTAGTTTTTAGCAAGGTGTCATCCACAAATTGTTGGTGGATGATGGGATTTAAACCTGAGGCTGCCTTGATACCAAAAAATAGGTTTCTGTGATAGGTATTCTTAATGGTTCTGTTGAGACTCTCTGCCAAGATGATAAAGAGGATGGGGGAAAGAGGGTCCCCCTATCTTAGCCCCTTGGTGCTGGGAAAATATTCGACAGCAAACCCATTCACCAGGACCGAGAACCAAGAAGAAGAGACACAATTAGAAATCAAATTTACCCAAGATTCATGGAAACCAAATTTGAGGAGGATTTTGAACAAAAATTTCTAATTCACTCGATCAAATGCCTTATTCATATCAAGTTTCAAAAATAAGGAAGTGGAGTTAGCATTGTAGGCAGAGTGGATCAGCTCATGTATGGCGATAACCCCATCCAAGATGTTTATGCCTTTGACAATACTTCCCTGGCAGTGGTCAATGATGGTAGGAAGGATCCCAGTGAATCTATTGGTCAAGGCTTTGGATAGAACCTTGTAGATTACATTGCAAAGACTAATGGGTCGATAATCAGATAGATACTGGGAATTGGGTCTCTTGGGGATGAGAACCAAGAAAGTGGAATTAATGTCTCTGTGAATGGATCTAGAATTTTGCATGTCAGAGATGGCCAGGCACAGGTCAGGTCCCATAATGTCCCAGAAGGTTTGGAAGAACCTTGGAGAAAATCCATTGAGTCTAGGAGATTTTTCAGGCTACATGGAGAAGAAGGCTTGGTGGATTTCTTTTTGGGATAGGGGGCTGAGGAGGAGCTCATTGGTTTTATCGAGAATGGTATTGGGAATGTTCTCAAGTAGGGAATCCATGGCCGTGAGGGAGGAAGTGGGGGAGGGAGGCGAGGAGATCTTTAAAGTGGCTGACAGCTTCATCCCTGATGTGGTGGATATCAGATATAAGGGTCCCATCCTACTTAGTAAGGCTTTTAATCATGTTATAGCCCCTGTGCCTTAGAGTGGATATGTGAAAAAACTTGGAGTTGGAATCTCCTTCCCTGAGCCAGAGTTATCTCAATTTTTGGTGCCAAAAGGTTTCTTCCTTACTTAGGGTGTTGTGGTATTCAGAGATCAGTATCATCTCTTCACTTCTGAGACTGTCATCACCTTGGCCTCTTTGAAAACTATCCTCAATTTGCCCTAATCTGGTTTTTATGTTCTGCTTGGTTTCAAAGATGTTCCAAAAGGTTTCTCTGTTCCAAAATTTGATATTCTCTTTGACCCATTTGATTTTTTGCATAAATTGGTTAGAGGTTGTCCCTGGAAAGCTTACCTACCACCATTCTGCTATCCTATTTTTAAGATTCAGGTGGTGATTCCACATGGATTCAAACCGAAAAGCGGTCTTGAGCTGAGGCTTGCTACCAGTCTTGAAGAAAAGTGGGTTATGATTAGACTCAATCTTCGAGAGAGACTGTAGACTGGCATCACCAAAGAGAGGGAGGACTTCTTGGGAGAGCAGCACCCGATCAAGGTTCTCTTGGATAAGATTGTTTCCCATCTATATGTTACTCCAAGTGAACCTGAGGCCTTGAATCGAAACATCCATAAGGGCATTACTATCAACAAACTATCTCAAGTCCTTTATATCCCTATTAGTAACTACATTTCCTCCCTTCTTGTCATAGAATTGAAGAGGGGAGTTAAAATCCCCTGCTAGAACCCATGGAATATTGGCAAAGGCCTGTCTCATCTAGGTGAGGGTGTTCCACAACATCGTTCTTCTCGGAGCAGTATTGGGAGCATAAATATTGGACATAATCCAAGAATTCTAGGAGTTGAGATCATGAAATAGGATATTAGATAGCCTGTCATGACAAAAAATAAATCTACCCTTAACTACAAATGGGTTCCAAAGGCATAAGAGCCCACCTGTAGTGCCAGAAGCTGGGGAGTAGACAAAATCACAAATTTTCTAGATGATTTTGGCTATCCTAGGCGAAATTTGATTGTCCAATTTAGTTTCTTGAATGAGAAAAATTATGGGATTGTAATCTCTCCACATAGTTGCAACCAATCTTTGCTTAGCTACCCCATTCAGTCCTCTCACATTCCAGGAGAGGACTTTCATTTGGAACTTTTGGAGGTTTTCTTGCCCCCTTTGCCTTGTTGTGCAAGGATTTTGGGTCTTTGGTTTTTGTCCTTGATAGAACTGACATTTTCTTATAACAGGGTTCTCTTCATACCATTTCCTATATCCTCGGTTGTGTCCCAATTTTGGTGTTCAATATCGAAATGTCTACCTTTCTTTCTATCTGCTCCCACATCCATTTGGGACCTTCTGAAGCTACGAGTTTGTTTGGGGCTCCAATGGTAAAGGGATTATGGTGTGGCCTGATCGCTATCAGAATTGACATTGATAGAGGAGGATGGGGAAGTCGAAAAACCAGACTCTTCAAGGGGTGGGGACAGGGTTATGGATAATGAAAACTGAAGGGGTTTTGTGGTGGGCTCTAGGGCACATTGTTGGACTTGGGGATCTTCTCTTGAAGGGGATAACATGGAATATTTTGAATGGGCATGGCGTCAGGGAGCCTTGGAGGGGAATTGATATGTTTTGGGGATGGAGGGATAGGAATTTCACCTTGTTCAAAGACCTCATTAGTTCCAGAATCTGTAAGTATATCAAATTTATTAGTAGTGGTGAAAGAGGAACTTGCCTTTTGTAGATCTTGAACTTGATCTTGAAGCTGTTGGTTCTGCTGCGCATTCCTCCTGGCTTGCCATTGACTGCTAGTTTCCTTCTGACTAGTTCTTGGCTATGGACACCCACCTGGCTGGGAACCTTCATTAGGGTTTTTGTTCTTAGGTAATTAAGAAGGGAGGTGCCCTTGTGACTAGCAATTTGGACAAAAAGTAGGTTTGTTTTCAAAGATCAGTGGCTACCTTTGCCTGAAATCCTCGTATATAAGATTGAGGTGATCTGGAAGTTGTGATTCCATATTCACATTTACATAGATGCGGGCCTGGGTTAGGCGTGTTATAGCATGGGTAGCTGGGTCAATAGCTACCAAATCTCCAAAAGCCCTAGCCAAACCTTGGAGAGCATCCTCGTAGAAAAAATGTGTAGGGAGGTTGGGGAGGTGGACCCAAATGGGGGCGAAATTGATGTTCTGAGAGTCGGGGTCAAATTTTGGTTCCAATTTCTTGAGGAATAGACTTAATATTTTGAAGAACCAAGGACATCTTGAAATAATATGCTATGCATCCTCCTGGGTATTCAGTTGAATCATAAAAAACCTTTGGTCATTGTCAAAAGACCCAAATTTTCCACAACTTTGCATTTCGAAGTAGCCCACCACCGGATCGCATCCATTTCTGGGTGCCCTCCTACAAAATTTTCCAGTAATGAGAAGGAATCACAAGATGCATAATCTTCCATGAGGTGTTGAGGGCACAACACATCGCTGCCTTGTAGAATGAAATCCATCGATTCGTTAGGGGGCGGTCTAGGATTTTATTGTAGACATTCTATGTAAGATTTTTCTGGTCTGTCCAATTTGTCAGGAGGTTTTTTCCATCATTCAATGTCATTGTGGGAGGCTCCATTTTTAGTTGCACTCTAGTCAAACCTTGTCGTCGTCATGGCATTACGGGCTTCTTCCTCCTACAAAATTTGCTTCTTAGGGTTTTGATCTTTGATCATCGAAACCATCGCTCGCTCTCCAGCTATACTTGATCTCTTTTAGGTAAAAAGCATTTTTAATAAAATTTCATCTTTTAAAATAGATTTGCATTCTCAAATATTAGCTTTAAATGGTAAGTTTATTGATTTTGAGGAAGTAAATTATACTGATGAAAATGCAATTAATGATTTCAAAATCAAAATATTTGTTATACTATGCCCCTTGTTAACAGTTGATTGTTAATACCTGAGATGTTATGTGCACTTAATTGACATAAATTCATAACGTGTTACGTAAAAGAGCCTTGGAGAAACATATTTTCTTTGCAAGAGAGGATTACAATCCTTAATTGTTGGGTGATATTTGTAATCGGATAAAATCACACCTCAATACTACCTCAGTTTAGGCATTATGTGGGATCGATTGAGGAACATATTCAGAGATACAAGAATATTTCAATTTATTTGCAAATCATGCATGAAAATGTTACTTGTAGGATATTTCTATACACGTTAGATAAGGTTACGTATGATTGGTACAACTTACCTCTATGTTCTATCACCTCTTGGGTTCAACTAGAAGCAACATTTCTCAGCTATTTTGGAAAGCTAGTTGACCCAGTTACGATACTGAATCAATTTATCTATATCTATAAGGAACCTAATGAATTTATGAGCCAATTCAATGATAGATTCCATAGGTTGTATACCAAAGTGGTTTTCCATTACATCATGTCATAAGAACAGGCCATTCAAATATACCTGGAAGCCTTAGACCCCTTTACCTCTATATTTCTAAGGAGAATTCTTAAATATCCATCCTTTCCTAGATCCTATAGTGAGGCATTAACAGTATAACAATGGTGGATTTCGAAAGGTATGGATGTGGGTCGATTATCATTGCTCAACCCTAAGGCTCACAATAAAATACCACCAATGAGTTAGGCTGAGGCAACATCTTCTCCCTTAATGAACTTTTCTTCAGGAGTCAACCAATACCAACCATCTAATCTAACACCTGTGAATCAAATGATGTCTTATGTAAGCAATCAATAAGATAAAATTGAATGTCCAAATGTTACAACCACCTTAGATATCATCCAAGAGGAGGTGCAATTTTCAAAGCCAATATCCACTAATTAGGATTGTGGTAAACAGGCCTACTAAGATGTAGATATTGGTTCATTTTTAGAAATACATGAGTCTTTAGGCAATGGAAGAGTCCTAGATCTAACTAGCATTGAAATATATGACAGGTCAAGACCTTCCATAGAATTGGATAATTGTTAAAGCAGATGACCAATAATTTCAACATGTTCCAAATAATGACCAGATAGAAATGACAATATTAGAGTCATTGGATGTAAATGGAGATTGTGATAATCTAGTCAATCTAAATGCAAAATTTGATTCAATTTTATAAACACTTGAACCATCAAAATTTGTTGAAAGTGAATTTGAAAATGAATCTAAAGATGATACAGAAGGCACGATAGATATTCATCCCTTGATTGTGGAAGATGATTATTATAATGGTTGGGAAAGATATAAGAAATTATTGGTTTCTCACACTTCTATTGATAAAATTTCTATTTCACTTGATATGCAAGACGTTGAAATCGCCATCTCACATGAAGATATTGCAATTCCTATACAACCATAAAATGGCATACCACTTGCAGAAATAGAGAAGGTTCCAAAATTCAATCATTTTGGATATGAGTTTATGGAACACCCTTTTGAGATAGAAAATGAATAAATGGTAAATGTTTCTTATGATTCATCTGTTATGGATGAGGAAGAGGTAAAACCTTATCTTTTATTCTTGACTACTTAAAATATGGGTACAAATTCACATTATTGTCTTGGATATTCAAATGAAGAAATACCATGGGTGGTTAACAAGGAATTAGAATTGACTTCTATTCCTCCAAATGATAAAAATGTTTCTTTATTAAAAATGAATCAAGTAGTTGATCAGGGATATGTGTTATTTGACACACCCCTTGATCGACAAGATTTATGGTTTGAAAAGGATGCACATATTTTTTATTGGGTGATTAACTTTGGTGTTTTTGAAAAACAAAAAATTGGTGAAGATGAAGAGCTACAATATGACACTAATGGAGATCATAAGGAAATTACAAATCCTCATCAAGTCATGATAAATGAAAGTGTACAAAAGGTAAAATCTCATCCTTTGTGTCCAACCATCCAAACTCCAGGTAAAATTTTGCATAATTATCTATTGGATTTGAATGTTATTAATGATGAAATACCATTGGAGGTTAACAAAGAACTAGAGTTGATTTCTACTCACACCGCTAATAAGATTACTTTGTTGAATGAAACAAAAGTAGATGTGCTTGAGTTGTTGAATCAAGTTCATTAACAATTAACAATTGAATCTAAGATAAAAATTTATAATGATCCTCATTTAGTAGATATCCTAGATGCTTGCAAATTGTTACATAAGTATGATTGGCCTAAAGACATAGATGATGACTTGGCTTTAAAATTTTCAGAAATAGCCTCTTATTTGAAGGAAATCCTATATGTTTGTGAAAATGAGAACTCAAGTCAGAGTGATGAATCAAGTTTTGAAATTTACACCTCATTGAATAATCAAAAGATAGTTGAAAATCACGTATTCTCTTGCAAGATTAATGAATCAAAGTTTCAACATGGAATTGCTAATATCATTGAATCAGATTAGTGGGGTAAGAGAGGCAAAATGGGATTTTTTGTAGTGTGTGGCCTAATATTATTTTGGTTGGATTTTTGTAAAGCATGGCATACATATCATGGTAAATATATTTTAAATTATGGTAATCGTGTTTGGGATCCATGGAAATGATAGCCTAAATTTTGCACCATATTGTACATATATTGTATATTATTGTATATAGCTTGTGGGTTTTCATGTTTTTGCTTTTAGTTTTTCTTTGTGTGGCACTTTTGTGCATAATTTCTTGCTTGGTAGGTTTTATTTATTTTGCTTTCTTGTCAGTTTGCATTAGGTTAGGTGTTGGTTTATCTTCAAGTTTTGTTTTTCATATTTGCGAGTATTGTGTTTTGGGTTGGTCCCTATGATTGTGACGGTGTTTTATGATAGCTACTAATTTATGGCCTGTTGGTTATTTTTGTGTTCCTTTGTCATGTAGGTTGGATTGCCTAGTTTGGAATCAAGTGGAATTAAGGAAAAGAGGGATGAAGTTGTTTAGTAATTATTCTTAGACTGTGGACTAAGATGGTGGAAGGTGAAACAATGAAACATTGTGCTAAGGATCCACATATAATTCATATATTAAAGTGTATTTCTCAAAATATTGGAGGATGAAGTCATTTTGGTTTGCAACTTAAGGTAAAAATCTAACACACTCCATATTTAGACTTGAATGGTCTCTAACCTAGGTGGCAAGTTAAGTTTGCAAAGCAATACAATGCTCAATAATTAAAAAAAAAAAAGCCAAATCAGTTAAAAGGCTTAGGTCATTTCCATCGAGACTATAGACACATGACTGGCAGTGGAGCAATATCTATAAAAGAAAAAAGGTAAAAGCAAAGTTAACCTAATACCTAAGTGATTTGGATAATCTCTACCGAGGCTATAGACACTTGGCTAGCAGTAGAGCAAGGTCTATAAAAGATCAATATCATCTCCATAGGGGCTATATATGTCTGGCTGGTAGTGAAGCAATGTAGAGGCACATTTTAATGAGTAGCATTCTTTAGCCTAAATGCAAATCAGGTGATGGAATCTAGATTATTTCAAGAATGCAAAACGAATCACATTCCACACACTGAGCAAAGGCAAATGTTTTATTTGTTTTCATTTGAAGTTGTCTACCTCCATCTTCTCTGGATATTGCTAAATAATACTTATTTCACTGATATTTGGTTTCTTTGGTTTTAAATTAGGTTCTTCATCTGAAATGCTCAAGAGCATTTCCTAGTAGAGTCACCATTTGTTGTGGCCATTGCACAACTTACCCCAAATTTTGGGACCCACCTTTAATTTTTTTTTCGCATTCTTTAGGTGATAATTTTGATAGGTGTGCTTGTTAGTTAGTGTCTCTTTTTGTTTGTTAGTGTTTTGTTTAGGTTGATAGGTTTAGTTGATTATTTTGTTTTTTTTTTAATTAGTTTTGAAGTATTCCTTTTATTTTGAATTCCAATAATTAAAACTTTAAAATTGATTGATTCACATTCAAAATATATAATAATAATAATAATAAATTCCTAGGGGGATAGCGCAATGGTTTTAGATTTGGCTCTTCTTTGGGATGTCCAAGGTTCAAACCGGGATGTGTGTGAGGGGGTGGGTGTTTGGTGGATGTGTGTTAAATTGTCTATTGATAAGCATAACACTCAGATTTACAAGGGGTCATGGTTGGGAAGATACTACTCAGCCCTGTGCATCGATCGTAGGCATTTCTCACACTAACCAAATCAAAAAAATATTAATAATAATAATAAAATTCATGTTGTGATTACTCATTTTTTTTAAATCAAGTTATATGAAATAATGTTATATTAATATTCTTTACCTTTAGACACATGAAATAACTTTATATAAATAATATTTTATCTTTACATAGGGCAATAAATCCAAACGTTAGCTAGGACATGAATCTTGGCGATCGATTGATGCAGAGGTCATCGGACGAACTAGATCGACCTAGATGACCATGATGTCTTGGATATGGTAATCGGTATGGAATAAATGAACGATGAAATGGCAATGGCCCATGAGGGTGATGTGGAAAATCAAACATATTAGATGCAAACATACTGGATGTGAGCTAGAAACTGAATGACTTGGCATCTAACTATGGATTGACGAAGATAGTGAGGGCTTGGCAAACAGACAGATAACAATGATGATGTGGACCAATTAGCACATATAACTGGATGGACCCACATGGCCAACCTCAACGAAGATGACCTGGACGGTGATCATAAGCAAATGACAGGTTGGAATGAAAAATTTATGCTTAAAATAGAATTGTGACAGTGAATGGAAAGGTGTCATCCATCAACAAGGTCGGGAAAGTGACAATAGTTGTCATGTGACTCATCAAGGGAGGTGGCATGTATGCTAAAGTGGGATGAATGTCGTATGAGGAGTTTCAAACTGACATAGTTATCTCACATTGTACTCAGCATATCCGCATGGGGGTGATATGTTTCCAAAAATAGACTGAGTGGGAATGGACAGTAGAATCCTATTTCATCCAGGGAGGTTGGGAAATTATCCAAATCTCACAAGTTATAATGGCATCTGATTACGTATTATTAATAGTTCCTTTTAGAGAACATGGAAAAAATTTGTTTGTATAATATAAATGTAGATGAATTCATGGTCATGTATTTCTTTAATTGTGGGGCTATGTCAGTTATATAGGTCTATTTGGAGAATTGTGACTCAAAAGACAAATCTAGTAATCGCAATAAAAATACACAGATAGAGTGTGTCATTGTCAAGGATGTAGGAAAACATCATTTATAATCATAGATAAGTCATCATGCTTATGAGATGAATCCGTTGAAGGATTGGAAACACAGGTTGCCTATATTTCATCGTAAATGGCATACACTAGTTAAAATTGGTTTTACCATTATTTTCAAGTATACTCAACAGTATTGTTAGTCCACTCTTCAGAGGAAATGACAAATGGTGGGTGGTATTTATGGTCTATAGTTTTACTTAAGTATCCACATATGTAGTGATTACCATATTATAAGACTGAGCAAAGGGTACCCAAGGTCCCACGTACCGATGTGTTCACAGGTGGATAAGGGAATCGTGTGACGTGGAGTCCACGAATACAGCGGTCTGAGTGGATTGTCTTTTCTTATCAGTATAATCATTTCCAAAATGTAGTGTGGTTGGGGGATTTTGTTGAGAGGGAGCACTCAACTTGTACAAACAGTTTTATATGGTAATATTTTTCAAACACGTAACAAATGTTTATAAGAAGTCCTCAATCATAACGCAATTAGGAATTAAAGGCGAGAAGGTGAATAAGATCCTTTTAAAATGTTATAAGAAGAAATCACCATTTGTTGAGGGGAATTATAAAAAAACGGTAAAGCATTACAAAGTGAATGAAGTGAGGGAAACATTTCATGTAAGAAGACCAGATGTGGTAAAACAAGGAAACAAAGCAAGCAATGGAAAACGAAACAAAAGGCCAGATTGAAAGTTTTAAAACCCATGTAAACATAGGAGGGGCTGGAAATTTTGGAACAAGATGCGTGGAAGGAGATTGGAAGGTTGTCCAAGCTACTGTAGAATGGGTTTTCCCTCATCTTGTATGCAGAAAAGGAGGTTTATGAACATAATATAAGCTTTATTGCCTATTCTTTTTGCACATGTGTTGAGCATATTTGAATGGTGTTTTATGCATGAACATGGTAGCATTATTTAGATATTTTCAATACATGTTTTTACCCCTTAGACTCTCGCCATAACCAGATTTTAGATTGTGTGGATGCATGTTTAACCTGGTTGTATTTCGTGTTCATGAACTAACGTTTTCTACAACATAGGTCGGATTCATTTGCAGTGGTTTTTTTCTTTGGTCATTTCCATATTCCAAAATTGTAAATTTTATTTTTATTTTTCTCTAACCCTATCCTTTTTCATTTTTCAAATTCATCAAATAAAAAAATATATATTAAAGAAAAAATAAAATCCAAAAAAGAGATGCATAGATGCCAAGATTAAGCTTTAATGTTTTATTTTAAGCCATTTCGATTTTATTTTGAAGGAAATTCAAAATTCCTAAAAATTATATAAAGTTCACATTTTAAAAGGAATTTTGTAATTTCAAAGCTTTACATGATTTCACATTTTAAAGGAGGATAAAATTTCAAGCTTTGCACTTTTGTTTTTCAAGCAATAAATTAACTTCTCTTTATGAAAATTACAATTTCATTAAAGGGGGGTAATTTATATGGCATTCCAAAGGCTACTACATTTCCAAAGTTAGTCATGTAGATTATTTTATTTTCATACTCAAAGCAAGATAAAATGAATCCACTCATCATTTCATATTCACATTTTAGATATAGATTTTAGTCTTTTCTTTCATGCTCAAAGCAAGGTTTAGCAAAAAAATAAAATTTATTAAAATTTGCTTAATAAAATAAGATAAAATCTATCTAAAACACTTCAAGATAAAATGAATTTCACCTTTTCATCATGTTCATATGAGGGCCAATCACATCACATTTTCTTTTCTTTTAAGTTTCATGAACAATAATAAAAGCATGGCAAAAATCCAAGTAATACCAACACAGGCCCCTTGTTAACAGTTGTTTGCAAATCACTAAGGTATTATAGTACTTGTTTGACATATTTTCACAAGCATACAAGCACACAATAAGTAAAAGGAACATTGGATAAATTTCTATTTCTTTGCAAGAGAAGGTTTTTTAATCAAAATCGTAACTGTGAGTGTGGTTTTGCAATTGGGCAAAATTATCACTCAATTGGATGATAATATTACCAAGTTTTATAGAATATCTTATGATTCCCTAGGGTGTTTTGGATAGGATATATGATCAATATAGTGCTTTTTGTAAATTGTAGTTCAATTTTGGGTTGATTTTGTGATATTTTGTAAACACCAAAATCAACTTTTCTATCTCCTTACTACTCCTATTGAACTAAGCACTATTTCAATTTTTGAAGAGGTTTTGATGTTGGATTTATTTTGCCTCCTTTAAGTGTTTTTGAGATAACACTATTATAAAAATTCCAACCTTTGAAAATCTTTAATAAACCTCTTTAAATACCCCTTTTGGTTGATTTTTAATGTTTTCTAATTTCCAATTCCTAATTTGATGTTGTATTCCTTATAACTCCCAAATTTTGAAAGATTAGAAAATAATATTTGCAAATAATTTAAGTTTTAGTTATAACCCTTATTTCTCCTTGGTTACCTTTTGCAAATATTAATAATATTGAAATATGCTTGCTTAATAAATCACTAATGTTGAATATTGCAGTAGTAGATATAATGTACCCTTATAACTCCAAAAACCTTATGTTTAAAGCAATTGAATAATAAAATCAACCTTTACCTTAATAATCCTTCAATGTTGTTTGGTGGCAGATTCATAGATTTATGCAGTGTAGAGCTCAAGGGCAATCAAAGCCCTATTTGATTGGCGTTGGTTTCCTCCTAGGTTGGCGCTCCTTCTCTTCCACAAATGGAATCGAAAACTCCTTAAAATATGCTTTGCTTATGATAAAGCTCCTTTGAATGCAAGCATTGGTTTGCTGGTTTTATGACAGTATTTTAAATGCTTCTCTTACGCATTTGAATGGTATAAGGCTTGAATTAGCCTTTTCCTCCAAGTGAGCTTTAATCCATAAAATACTTGACTTTTTTTTACTCCGTTCTTACTCCCTTTTTTAGGATAGGCATCTTAAATAGGATGAACTTCTTGCAAGTCGTGACAAGTGCCACTTGAAGCGTTACAAGGTAGGTGTCTTCAATGTACCTTTGGCAATGATGAGGTTGGTGGTAAATTCCAAAGATTCTTAACTCCCTCCAAACGTATGTAACTCCCTTTTAGGTGAGTGCTTGGGTCTTCATGAAATTTGGGATGCTTAGAGAATTTGTTCCAAGTGGCACTCAAGGCTTGTGCATGTAAGCCTTCTTTCTGACGCTTCAAATATAAGCTTGCAACCGTAATTCTTCCTTTATCTTTGCATCCTACATGATCTTGTTATGTTTCTTGACATGTAAGCTTACATTTGCACGTTGGCTCGAAGAGGATGATGGATGGCTATAGCTGGATTGCTCCATGATTCTATGGCACACTTTTGAGCTTCTTTTTGGTGGATGTTTGCTTCAATTGATACCTTAGGTATAACTCCTTTCTCTTCACCTATTTGTAGGTTTTGTAGCTTGTTCTAATACCTATTTGTGCCCTTCTTTAGTGCTTGAAAGATAGTGTTGTTTGAAACAACCAATAGGTAGCCTTTTTGCTTGGCCTTTTATGTAGATAACATGTCACTGAATGCTACCCTTATTTCTATGTAAACACAAGTGATAATGACTTCTTTCAATGGCTTCACTATTGTAGGTGATGTGTTGCTTATAGGGCTGGATTTGATGGAGGAAAATGGTGTTTTTAAACATCTTGATTTTGGAGGTTTGAGCTCTTCGGTGGATCCTTCCTCTTGCAAAAAATCTGTTGGATATAACGTCCTTATTGCCCTTGTAAATAGTAATACTTTTGTATTTTTAAAGGAACAAAAGAGGTGCTTTTGTAATAGATAGATCTTGCACCAAAATGAAGAATTTTTATGTAATCCTTCTTGCTTCTTCTTCTTTGGATGATAGTCAATCCAAGATAATAAATTTTTTTATTTGAATAAGGATTCCTACACTCTATACTAAAATAAAACCCTTACATTCTCCTTGAATCTTAAGACTTCCATGGTCTCAATTTGAGGCTTCCTTCAAGGACTTCAATTGTGGATTTATTCTCTGCATTTTTTTGTAATGGTGGCTTCTTTTGGACACTAAAGTGCTACAAATTTTGTGCTAGTTTTTGTGCTTTTAACAACACAAACTAATTGAGAATAACTAGTTAAAAAATCAACTAGTATAGTGCTTAATAGATGCACTTTTAATGGTAACAATAATCTCACCTTATTGCTCTACTAATTTATCAAAAATGCACTTAACAATTCCACTACAACCTTTCAAGCATAATCTGGAATAAACTCTTACAAATTTCACTACAAACATAGTTGTAGGATCTAGTCTTATTTTCTCTTCAAAGTATGAGATAGGTAGTTGATAGATAATTGTAACTCTAAAATCTAATCAACTCCTAATGTGCAAATGATCCTTAAAAGGAATTTTTCTCTTTTTACACTTTTGAAAACTGTGATTCAATTTGCAACTTTGATCCAATATAAGGTGCTTTAACAAATTTGATAAGTAATCCAATTAAGGAATCTACCTGCACCAATAGTTGCTTACCTTTTTAAAGCTTTTTGTAGAGGATGTAGATTAAGCTTGTTTCTTTAGATAAAGTTTTGCAACTTTTGTTAGCTTTTCCAAAAATCTCCTCCTTCACCAAAAAGTGGTCTCAAACTTTCTTTCATGAGCCTGGGGTTTGGTGGCTTGTTCTTCTCTTGTAATATTCTCCTTCTGTTGTAGATTTGGAGAAGTCTTTATGCCTTCTTGTTGTGAAATGTAATCTTCAAACCTCTCAGATTTGGTAAGCTTTTGTCTTCAAGTCTTATGATCGAATTATGACTTCAAGTAGGATCTTCTTCTCAAGACTTTGAATATCTTGAGGTCTTATGTATCTTCTTTGGCACTCCTTGCCAATTTTTCTTCTTATTTTTGGGCTTCTTGTCGGATGGCAATAATTGTCGCAATTCTTTCCCTTATCAAAAACTTTCTCCTTGATGGGGAATTTCTCTAATGAGTTCTTCTAGAAACTCTTTTAATGATCTTGCTTCATCAACAAGGCTCTCCAAGCCTTTTTCCTTGAGACCTATCCTAGGTATTCGATTTTGCAGCTTCTTTGGTCATCTTTGAGATCTTGTATATTCAAAAATAAAGAAAAACTTTGCAGCAGTACCTTAGCACAACAGATATCAAATAACGAAGAGGAAGTAGAAGCACAAGCGAAAGGGCACTTCACAACATAAGAACAAGAGATTGCTCCATTTTTTTTTCGACGTAAAAAATTATATAAGCTTTCCAAAACTTCAAACAGTTCGAGGCTCGAAGCCCTGTAGCAAAATTTATGGCCGATTAAATTTGGGTTGGGTTCTCACAACCCAACTGTGGCACATAAATTTCTTCATATTTTTGTTTTTTCTCCAACAGATGATGCCACGACCAATATGGCAGAGTTGAGGGTCTTTGCTTGATTTTTCATATAGATATCCAAGCATATTTTTGTTTAGACAAAAATCACGAGTAAACTGGCAGTTGTACAACTTCATTAGAACTGAGGAGATTTCTTTAGACCAGGTTGTCTTAAAGAGATCTTCTGGAATATTTTCTGGAGCAGTGCAAGCTCGTGTTAAAACTCCACCTAGGCAAAGAGTGGAAATAAGAAGCGGTATGGGTAGCTTCGGGCTCTCAACTTCTAAAATAATGGATGCTTCACCTTGTTGAATCCTTCGTCGTCCGCCTATCTAACCAGAAACCTATTTATTTCGCTGACTATGAAGGCCTTTTTCTGGTGGGGTGGATGGAATGAACAAAAATGGATATATTGATACACATTCATTGGTTTCTGGAATAGTTTCCAACCCAGACATCCTGGAACAATCATGGAGGGTGGTTTGACCACCAAAATATCTAAGATGTTAACTTTAGAAGTGGAAATGGCAGTAGTGATGTTGATGCTGGGATAAACAAAACCATAAGCATCAAGGAGAGCTTGAATAATCTCGATAGTACCATTCCAAACTCCAAAAGCATCATCAATATATCATTTATACAAGCAAATATTTTTTGAAATAGATGGAAAAAAGATTGAAAACTTGCAATTCCAAGTAACAAAGAAACAGACAGGCATAGACAACTAAAAAATTGCTCCCCATTGTTGTACCTCTTTTTTGCCTGTATATCTTACCATCAAATTCTAGATAGTGTCTGTTTATGACCAGTTTTGCAAGTTCGAGGATCAACTGGATCAAACCTGGCTTGAACCTTCCCGAAATGAAGTGTTGAAGAGCAGCCAATTCTATTGTTGTAGGAATTCTTGGCTACAAGCTCTCAACATCAAAGGTGAATAGAACACAACTTGGTGGAAAATCTCTTTTATGAAGGATTTTCATTAGGCTCAGCGAGTCTTGTAGATGATTTGGTTGTTCCAAGAGAATGGGGAGAAGCTAGTGGTGAAGCCATTTGGAGATATGCTCCAACATATAACTGCAGTAGGAGAATATGGGTCTACCCTTCATAGGTTATTTGTGAACCTTTGGAATGAGGTAGAAAGTATAGACTCAAGCAATGATGGGGTTCTTTTGCAGAAGATAGTCCACTATTTTCTGATCGAGGAGAATACTTATTTGTGCATTTTGAACAATGAACTCCAAACTAAAAAAAATAGAGTTCCAAGGGACAGAAATAACCTCTTGGTAAACTTCCAGATCTAAAAGTGTTCTCATCCCTTCTTCCAAGTACCATGCTTTACTGAGAACAGTGAGGTCGAGATTTTTGTCAGTGGGTCTGATGACAATGGAATCATCAGATCTAAGAGAGTGCAAGGCTCTTGCCAGATGCTTGGGCAAGGGAGGTTGGAAGATACTCTTCGTAGAAGTAAGTTATTGTTCAACTCGAGGCTTTCCATAATTAAGAAGATCTAGTAGGGGCTGGTATTTCACATCAAGTTCCCATGTAGAATTTGAAATATGGAAGGAAGAGTAGGTAGGTTCTTCCCAGTTGGCGATGTTCCTTCCTTTTGGATCAAAAAACCACTAAAGCTTGAGAAGCCTAGAAAATAAAGCATACTCCGCATGGATATCATCATGGTCCATGGGAGGTGGGACAGGGATATATTTCAATCCTAGCCCAAGAAGCTCTTTTTATGCCGCTGTGAGAGGCTATTTGAGAAATTATGAACAATGGAATTTGTGATCATGCCATCAACAACACCTACCTTGTTCTTGCTAAATAAGAGCATGCATCTGTCGACAGGGCTGAAGATGGCACTCCAACAATTCAGTAGCGATTTACACCACCCTTATGAGGATGGCCTTGGGTCTACTGTAATCTTGAACCTGATCGCCTGAGAACATATCTCATAGAGTTTTTATTTTTTCGAGAACCAAATCCTTGGAAAGTTTTGCCAAAGCCCCATCGTGACTATTGATGCACAGGAGGTATGAATCCTTTCTCTGGTTGTTGCCAACGAACTCTATTCTAGGATCGGTCTTGCGACCTATTTTTTGACTGAGATCGTTGGTTCTGCCTGTCGGGGTGATTCTGCTACTGTTGTTGTTAGCCCACCCATTGAGGTTGATATTGTTACTATTTTTTGTTGTGGGTACGACTCTGACTTCCATTCCTTATCCTTTGATTTTGGGGTGAGGGATTACAAGAGTTAGGTCGGGAGGAAATGGCAACATCTATGACAAGTTTTTTGAGATCTTGGATCTCAGAAAAGAGTGGAGCACACTCCTTTTTTATGAGGGAAGCCATCGAGGTGTTGGCTTCATCCATGATAGTATCTTGCTATTGTTTCTCAACAGCTTTTTGGGTGTCGATTGCATCTTGTTGGACCTGACGATCCACACACAGTTCCATTTCGAGAGCGTTGGACTTCAAAGCAAAGTCTTCCTTGATTTACGATTTCCAATGGGACGTAATCTCGAAGTTGTAAACCAAAGTCATGTTATTAAATATTTGCTCCATTTGCTCATTGAACTACATGACAACGACATCCTTCTGAACCTTCAAGCTCTCAAGTAATTTATTTTCTATTGAAAGATATACTTTCGAACATGCTTTCTAGAAATTCAAGGTGAGCTTGGCAAATTTCTTGTCCATCTCTTCCTGAAGAGTAGGATCTAGAATCTGGAGGCATGGAGGTTTCATGCGCAAACTGTTTGGCATGGTGCCTTCATTAATGCCTTTCTATATTTTCATGATGAAGGTCTCAGTTTTGTGGACCTTGATGAACACAGATCAAAAGGTTTCCTAAAATTTTGAGTTAAGATCTTTAAGATTCTATGGTAGATCCAGAATGTGCATCGGGGGTTGCGACGCTTCAGGATAAGAAGAGCATGACTTTTTTTGAGTGCATTCTATGCATGAAGTGGAAGCTTCAATCTCTGAAAGCAACATCCTGGGTCTCTTTTGAGCAGATCTGGTGGATTCCAGAACATGAGAGCCTTCACGAAAGAAATGGGGATCTTCTTTTGGATTTCGGATAACTAGGGCAGCATGTAACATCAAATTGAAAAAGATAACATTTATATTCAAAAAGAAAGAAAAACTTCGCAGCAGTACCTTAGTGCAACAAAAATCAAATAACGAAGAGGAAGTAGAAGCACAAGCGAAAGGGCACTTCACGACATAAGAACAAGAGAGACTGAAATGAAAGGGAAAACTTTGAAAACGTGTTTCGCACCTTAAGTGCTCATCAATTTGGCTGATGACCAAACATTATAATCCATCTTGTTTATATATATTTCTCAAGTCAGTGGGTGCCCTAGCCGACATGCCACGTGGCGAGAATCAAGAAAGAATGACTGTTACCTTGGGATATGCCAAAAATGGCAGTAATTGCAAAGAATAACGGTCAAAAGTGCCTAAAAAGCTAAAAAATGCTCCTCGATATGTGCACCCATGAATACGAGGCATTGATTGCCGAAAAGAGATGCTATGAAAAAAATCTAAACTTTAAAACTCATTTTGAGGGGTCCAAAGGCTCTGAAAAGGGCCCATTTTTCCAAAAAAACTTTTTCTTTGAAATATTTTTTCATTTTTCGTCGTAAAAAAATATATAAGCTTTCCAATGCTTCAAACAGTTTGAGGCTTGGAGCCCTGTAGCAGAATTTATGGCTGATTGAAGTTAGGTTGGGTTCTCACGACCCGGCTACGGCATATAAATTTCTTCATATTTTTGTTGTTTCTCCAACATATGATGCCACGACCGATATGGGAGAGCTGAGAATATTTGCTCCATTTTTTGTAGAGAGGTCCAAGCACATTTTTGTTTAGACAAAGATAACGGGTAAACTGGAAGTTGTACAACTTCATCAGAATTGGGGGAGATTTCTTTAGACCTCAACTAGTATAGTGCTTAGTAGATGTACTTTTAATGGTAACAATAATCTCACCTTATTGCTCTACTAATTTCTCAAAAATGCACTTAACAATTCCACTCTAAAATTTCAAGCATAATCTGGAATAAACTCTTACAAATTTCACTACAAACATAGTTGTAGGATCTAGTCTTCTTTTCTCTTCAAAGTATGAGATAGGTAGTTGATAGTCATGTTGAACATGCCTTTCATACCAACTTGATTATCTAAATGATGAAGTAAATTTGCTTTATGATTTAGGTTTAAGTATGCAAATTTATCTTATGATCTCAATACAATGTCTTAATTAAAATGCTTTTGAATGAATTTGAAAATACAAAAAACTAGCATTTTAATAAAATTTCAATCAACTTTAACCAAATCAAAGTTAATGAAATTCATAAACCTTTAAATATAACTATTTATTTATAATTCAACTTCAAAGGTCTATTTGATAAAATAAAATTTAGATATAATCTCATGAGTGGTTTGAACAAATATTTTATTTTGTCAAATAGACCTTTGAAGTTGAATTATAAATAAATAGTTATATTTAAAGGTTTATGAATTTCATTAATTTTTATTTGGTTAAAGTTGATTGAAATTTGATTAAAATGCTAGTTTTCTGTATTTTCAAATTCATTCAAAAGCATTTTAATTAAGACATTGTATTGAGATCATAAGATAAATTTGCATACTTAAACCTAAATCATAAAGCAAATTTACTTCATCATTTAGATAATCAAGTTGGTATGAAAGGCTTGTTACACATGATAAACTGGAAATCATTTACTTGATTCCCAGGCCCCTTGTAAACATAAACTTGCAAGACCCAAGAGTTTATCAGGCACTTATACAAACATATATGCATAACACATGAAACATTAAGTGAGAACCTTGGAGAAACATTACGTTCTTTGCAAGAGAGAATTTAAATTCTAATTTGTCGAGTGGTTTTTGTGACTGGACAAAATCACACCTCAAAGTTTTTTCTTTACCCTAAGACCTTTTTAATTTATTTGAGGCATTAAGATTTAAGATAAAACATAGTTTATTTTATAAAAGATTTAAATTTTACAACTAGGTTAAAGTTTGAATTTATCACTCAAATATATAATTCTATAAATATTTCAGGTGAATAAATTTCACAGAGGAGGGAATCAATGAGCTTTTGATTTTAAATTTGATAAAGTTCATAAAGGTCGTTGAATTTGTTTTATTAAAACCCTAAGTTGAATTTCAAATATTCATATTTATAGAAAGGGTTGTAGAATTTATTTAGGTCAAATATTTAAGTTAATAAATATTTGACAAATAAATTTCAGATACTAAGAAGGATTATATGGATTATTGATTTTAATATCATAAAATTTTAAAATCCATAATTTGAGATTTATTTATGTTTCTCGAATTTTGATTTATTAAAATTTTCAATCTCAAATCATAAAGTCCAAAGTATACTATTGAAAGGATTAAATTTATTTACTTCAAATATTTAGTTTAATGAATATTTGAAAATAAATAAACATCACATTAAGGAAGATTACGTGAATTCTAATTTTCATATTATAAAGTACAAAACTTTATAATTAGAATTCATACATATTAATTATTTATATTTATTTATTTCAAATATTTGAATTAATAAATATTTGGTTTAAAAGGTTATATAAATTCTATTTTTTATATTATAAAGTACAAAACTTTATAATATAAATTCATACACAGTAATTATTCATATTCTATGAAAAGAAGCAAGGATTATAAAGCTTAGAATATTCTAAAGGCCCAAACATAGGGATTATAAAGTGTTTCACATTTTATAATTAGGGTTTTTATTTTATTCATCATTTATTAGATCTGATTTTAAGCTTCATTCATGAAATAAATGTAAGTTTTGAATTAAAATGCTTTAAAACATTCATGCAAGTTTAATATAAGGTTAAAAGCATTTTTAATCAAAGTTCATCTTTTAAAATAGATTTGCATTCTCAAATATTAGCTTTAAAGGGCAAGTTTATTCATTTTGAGGAAGTAAATTATACTAATGAAAATGCAAGTAATGATTTCAAAATCAAAATATTTGTTATACTAGGGCCCTTGTTAACAGTTGATTGTTAATACCTGAGATGTTTTGTGCACTTAATTGACATAAATTCATAACATGTTACGTAAAAGAACCTTGGAGAAACATATTTTCTTTGCAAGAGAGGATTACGATCCTAATTGTCGGGTGATATTTGTAATCGAAAAAAATTACACCTCAACACTACCTCAGTTTAGGCATGATGTGGGATCGATTGAGGAACATATTCAGAGATATAATAATATTTCAATTCATTTGCAAATAATGCATTAAGATGTTGCTTGTAGGACGTTTCTATACATGTTAGATAAGGTTACGTATGATTGGTATAGCTTACCTCTAGGTTATATCACCTCTTGGGTTCAACTAGAAGCAACATTTCTTAGCTATTTTGGAAAGCTAGTTGACCTAGTTACGATATTGAATCAATTTATCTCTATCTGTAAGGAACCTAATGAATTTATGAGCCAATTAAATGATAGGTTCTATAGGTTATATACCAAAGTGGTGTCCCATTACATCATGTCAGAAGAAGATGCCATTCAAATATAATTGGAAACCTTAGACCCCTTTACCTCTACATTTCTAAGGAGAATTCTTAAAGATCCATCCTTGCCTAGAGTCTATAGTGAGGCAATAATAGTAGAACAATGGTGGATTTCGAAAGGTATGGATGTGGGTCGATTATCATTGCTCAACCCTAAGGCTCACAATAAAATACCACCAATGAGTTAGGTTGAGGCACCATATTCTCCCTTGATGAACTTTTCTTCAAGAGTTATGGATTCCAACCAATACCAACCATCCAATCTAGCACTTGTCAATCAAATGATGTCTAATGTTGGCAATCAATAAGATAAAATTGAATGTCCAAATGTTACAACCACCTTAGATATCATCCAAGAGGAGGTGCAATTTTCAAAGCCAATATCCACTAATTAGGATTGTGGTAAACAGGCCTACTAAGATGTAGAGATTGGTTTATTTTTAGAAATACATGAGTCTTTAGGCAATGGAAGAGTCCTATATCTAACTAGCATTGAAATATATGATAGGTCAATACCTTCCATAGAATTGGATGAAATTGTTAAAGCAGATGATCAAGAATTTCAACATGTTCCAAATAACGACCAGATAGAAATGACAATATTAGAGTCATTGGATGTAAATGGATATTGTGATAATCTAGTCAATCTAAATGCAAAAATTGATTCAATTTTATAAACACTTGAACCACAAAAAGTTTTTGAAAGTGAATTTGAAAAGGAATCAATTGATGAATCTAAATATTATGCAGAAGGCACGATAGAGTTTCATCCCTTGATTGTATAAGATGATTATTATAATGGTTGGGTAAGATATAAGAAATTATTGGTTTCTCACACTTCTACTGATCAAATTTCTATTTCACTTGATATGCAAGACATTAAAATCGCCATCTCACATGAATATATTGCAATTCCTATACAACCATAAAATGGCATACCACTTGCAGAAATAGAGAAGGTTCCAAAATTCAATTATTTTGGATATGAGTTTATGGAACACCCTTTTGAGATAGAAAAGGAAGAAATGGTAAATATTTCTTATGATTCATCTATTATGGATGAGGAAGAGGTAAAACCTTCTCTTTTATTCTTGACTACTGAAAATATGGGTACAAATTCTCATGATTGTCTTGGAAATTTAAATGAAGAAATACCATGGGTGGTTAACAAGGAATTAGAATTGACTTCTATTCCTCCAGATGATAAAACTGTTGCTTTATTCAAAATGAATCAAGTATTTGATTAGGGAGATGTGTTATTTGACACACCCCTTGATCGACAAGACTTATGTTTTGAAAAGGATGGGCATATTTTTGATTGGGTGATTAACTTTGGTGTTTTTGAAAAACATGAAATTGGTGAAGATGAAGGGCTACAAGATGACACTAATGGAGATCATAAGGAAATTACAAATCCTCATCAATTCATGGTAAATGAAAGTGTACAAAAGGTAAAATCTCATCCTTTGTGTCCAACCATCCAAACTCCAGGTAAAAGTTTGCATAATTATTTGTTGGATTTGAATGTTATTAATGATGAAATGCCATTGGAGGTTAATAAAGAACTAGAGTTGATTTCTACTCACACCGCTAATAATATTACTTTGTTGAATGAAAAAGAAGTAGATGTGCTTGAGTTGTTGAATCAATTTCATCAACAATTAACAATTGAATCTAAGATAAAAACTTATAATTATCCTCATTTAGTAGATATCCTAGATGCTTGCAAATTGTTACATAAGTATGATTGTCCTAAAGACATAGATGATGACTTGGCTTTAAATTTTTTAGAAATAGCCTCTTATTTTAAGGAAACCCTATATGTTTATGAAAATGATAACTCAAGTCAAAATGATGAATCAAGTTTTAAAATTTACACCTCATTAAATAAGCAAAATATAGTTGAAAATCATGTATTCGCTTGCAAGTTTAATGAATCAAAGTTTCAACATGGAATTGCTAATATCATTGAATCAAATTAGTGGGGTGAGAGAGGCAAAATGGGAGTTTTTGTAGTGTGTGGCCTAGTATTATTTTGGTTGTATTTTTGTAAAGTATGGCATACATATCATGGTAAATATATTTTAAATTATGGTAATCGTGTTTGGGATCCATGGAAATGATGGCCTAAATTTTGCACCATATTGTACATATATTGTATATTATTGTATATAGCTTGTGGGTTTTCATGTTTTTTATTTTAGTTTTTCTTTGTGTGGCACTTTTGTGCATAATTTCTTTCTTGGCAGGTTTTATTTATTTTTCTTTCTTGTCAGTTTGCATTAGGCTAGGTGGTTGTTTATCTTCAATTTTTGTTTTTTATATTTACGAATATTGTGTTTTGGATTGGTCCCTCTGATTGTGGTGGTGTTTTATGATAGCTACTAATTTATGGCCTCTTGGTTGTTTTTGTGTTCCTTTGTCATGTAGGTTGGATTGCCTAGTTTGGAATCAGGTGGAATTCAGGAAAAGGGAGATGAAGTTGTTTAGTAATTATTCTTAGACTATGGACTAATATGGTGGAAGGTGGAATAATGAAACATTGTGATAAGGCTCCACATATAATTCATATATTAAAGTGTATTTCTTAGAATCTTGAAGGATGAAGTCATTTTGGTTTGCAACTGAAGGTAAAAATCTAACACACTCCATATTTAGCCTTGAATGGTCTCTAACCTAGGTGGCAGGTGAATTTTACAAAGCAATACAATGCTCAATAATTAAAAAAAAAGAAAGAAAATCCAAATCAGTTAAAAGACTTAGGTCATCTCCACTGAGACTATAGACACATGACTGGTAGTGGAGCAATATCTATAAAAGAAAAAAGGTAAAAGCAAAGTTAACCTAATACCTAAGTGATTTGGATAATCTCTACCGAGGCTATAGATGTTTGGCTAGTAGTAGAGCAAGGTCTAGAAAAGATCAAGGTCATCTACATAGGGGCTATAGATGTATGGCTGGTAGTGGAGCAATGTAGAGGCACATTTTAATGAGTAGCTTTCTTTAGCCTAAATGCAAATCAGGTGATGGAATCTAGATTATTTCAAGAATGCAAAATGAATCACATTCCACACACTGAGCAAAGGCAAATGTTTTATTTATTTTCATTTGAAGTTGTCTGCCTCCATATTCTCTAGATATTGCTAAATAATACTTAATTCACTGATCATTGGTTTCTTTGGTTTTAAATTGGGTTCTTCATCTGAAATGCTCAAGAGCATTTCCTAGTAGAGTCACCATTTGTTGTGGCCATTGCACAACTTGCCCCAAATTTGGGGATCCACATTTAATTTTTTTTTCGTATTCTTTAGGTGATAATTTTGATAGGTGTGCTTGTTAGTTAGTGTCTCCTTTCATTTATTAGTGTTTTGTTTAGGTTGATATGTTTAGTTGCTTGTTTTGTTTTTTTTTAATTACTTTTAAAGTTTTCCTTTTATTTTGAATTCCAATAATTAAAACTTTAAAATTGATTGATTCACATTTATAATAATAATAATAATAATAATAATAATAATAAAATCCTAAGGGGGATAGCGCAACAGTTTCAGCTTTGGCTCTTCTTCAGGGTGTCCAAGGTTCAAACCGCAGTGTGGGTGAGTGTGTGAGGGGGTGGGTGTGTTGTGGATGTGTGTTAAATTCCCTATTGATAAGCATAGCTCTCAGCTTTTCAAGGGGTCATGGTTGGGAAGAGACTTCTCAGCCCTATGCATCAATCGTAGGCATTTCTCATACTAACCAAATCAAAAAAAATATTAATAATAATAATAAAATTCTTGTTGTGATTACTCATTTTTTAAATCAAGTTAAATGAAATAATTTTATATTAATATCCTTTACCTTTAGGCACATGAATTAAATTTATATAAATAATAGTTTAGCTTTACACAGGGCAAGAAATCCAAACATCACCTAGGGACGTGAATCTTGGCGATTGATTGATGAAGAGGTCGTCGGACGAACTAGATCGACCTAGATGACCATGATGTCTTGGATATGCTAACCGATATGGAATACTCGAACGGTAAAATGGCAATGGCTCATGAGGGTGACATGGACAATCAAACATATTGGATGCAAAAATACTAGACGTGAGCTAGAATCTGGCTGACTTGGTGTTTGACTATGGATTGATGAAGATAGTGAGGGCTTGGTGAACAGACGAAAAACAATGATGACATGGACCAATTAGCACATAGAATTTGATGGACCCACATGGCCAACCTCAATGGAGGTGACTTGGATGGTGATCGTAAGCAAATGATAGATTGGAATGGTAAATTTTTGCTTAAAATAGAATTGTGATAATGAACAGAAAGGTGTCATCCGTTGACAAGGTCGAGAAAGTGACAATAATTGTCGTGTGACTCATCAAGGGAGGTGGCGTGCATGCAAAAGCAAGATCAATGTCATATGATGAGTTTCAAATTGACATAGTTATATCACATCGTACTCAACATATATGCATGGGGGTGATATGTTTTCAAAAATAGACTGAGTGGGAATGGACAATCGAATGCTTCTTCATCTAGGGAGGTTGGGAAATTATCCAAATCTCACAAGTCACGATGGCATCTGATTACGTATTATTAATAGTTCCTTCTAGAGAACATGGAAACAATTTGTTTGTATAATATAAATGTAGATGAATTCATGGTCATGTATTGCTTTAATTGTTGGCGATGTCGATTATATAGGTCTATTTGGAGAATGGTGACTCAGAAGACAAAGCTGGCAATCGCAATAAAAATACACAGATAGAGTGTGTTGTTGTCAAGGATGTAGGAAAACATCATTTATAATCATAGATAAGTCATCATGCTTATGAGATGAATCCGCTGAAGGATTGAAAACATAGGTTGCCTATATTTCATCATAAATGGCATACACTAATTAAAATTGTTTTTACCACTATTTTTAGGTATTCTCAATAGTATTGTTAGCCACTCTTCAGAGGAAACGACAAATGGTGGGTGGTATTTATGGTCTATGGTTTTAATTAAGTAGACCCATATGTAGTGATTACCATATTCTAAGACTGAGTGAAGGGTACCCAAGGTCCCACGTACTGATGCATTCACAAGTGGATAAGGGACTCGTGTGACGTGGAGTCCATGAATACAACGGTCTAAGTGGATTGTCTTTTCTTGTCAGTATAGTCGTTTCCAAAAGGCAGTGTGGTTGGGGGATTTCGTTGAGAGGGAGCACTCAACTTGTACAAATGGTTTTATATGGTAATATTTTTCAAACACATAACAAATGTTTATAAGAAGCCCTCAATCATAGCACAATTAGGAATTAAAAGCGAGAAGGTGAATAAGCTCCTTTTAAAATGTTATGAGAAGAAATCACCATTTGGTGAGGGGCATTATAAAAAAAGGGTAAGCGTTACAAAGTGAATGAAGTGAGGGAAACATTTCATGTAAGAAGACCATATGTGGTAAAACAAGGAAACAAAATAAGCAATGGAAAACAAAACAAAAGGCCAAATTGAAATTTTTAGAACCCATGTAAACTTAGAAGGAGGGGCTAGAAATTTTGGAACAAGATGCGTGGAAGGAGATTGGAAGGTTGTCCAAGCTGTTGTAGAATGGGTTTTCCCTCATCTTGTATGCATAAAATGAGGTTTATGAACATAATATAAGCTTTATTACCTATTCTTTTTGCACATGTGTTGAGCATATTTGAATGGTTTTTTATGCATGAACATAGTAGCATTATTTAGATATTTTCAATACATGTTTTTACCTCTTAGACTCTTGCCATAACCAGATTTTAGATTGTGTGGATGTAGGTCTAACCTGGTTGTATTTTGTGTTTAGGAACTAACATTTTCTACAACATAGGTTGGATTCATTTGTAGTAGTTTTTTTTCTTTGGTCATTTCCATATTCTGGTCCATATTCCAAAATTTTAAATTTTATTTTTATTTTTCTCTAACCCTATCCTTTTTCATTTTTTTAACTTCATCAAATAAAAATAAATAAATTAAATTAAATCCAAAAAAGAGATGCATGGATGCCAAGATTAAGCTTTAACATTTTATTTTAAGCCATTTCGATTTTATTTTGAAGGAAATTCAAAATTCCTAAAAATTATATAAAGTTCACATTTTAAAAGGAATTTTGTAATTTCAAAGCTTTACATGATTTCACATTTTAAAGGAGGATAAAATTTCAAGCTTTGCACTTTTGTTTTTCAAGCAATAAATTAACTTCTCTTTATGAAAATTACAATTTCATTAAAGGGGGGTAATTTATATGGCATTCCAAAGGCTACTACATTTCCAAAGTTAGTCATGTAGATTATTTTCTTTTCATGCTCAAAGCAAGATAAAATGAATCCACTCATCATTTCATATTCACATTTCAGAGATAGATTTTAGTCTTTTCTTTCATGCTCAAAGCAAGGTTTAACAAAAAAATAAAATTTATTAAAATTTGCTTAGTAAAATAAGATAAAATCTATCTAAAACACTTCAAGATAAAATGAATTTCACCTTTTCATCATGGTCATATGAGGGCCAATCACATCACATTTTCTTTTCTTTTAAGTTTCATGAACAATAATAAAAGCATGGCAAAACCCAAGTAATACCAGCATAGGCCCCTTGTTAACAGTTGCTTGCAAATCACTAAGGTATTATAGTACTTTTTTGACACATTTTCACAAGAATACAAGCACACATTAAGTAAAAGGAACATTGGATAAATTTATATTTCTTTGCAAGAGACGGTTTTCTAATCAAAATCGTAACTGTGAGTGTGGTTTTGCAATTGGACAAAATTATCACTCAATTGGATTATAATATTACCAAGTTTTGTAGAATGTATTATGATTCCCTAGGGTGTTTTGGATAGGATATATGATCAATATAGTGCTTTTTGTAAATTGTAGTTCAATTTTGGGTTGATTTTGTGATATTTTGTAAACACCAAAATCAACTTTTATATCTCCTTATTACTCCTATTGAACTAAGCACTATTTCAATTTTTGAAGAGGTTTTGATGTTGGATTTATTTTGCCTCCTTTAAGTGTTTTTGAGATAACACTATTATAAAAATTCCAACCTTTGAAAATCTTTAATAAACCTCTTTAAATACCCCTTTTGGTTGATTTTTAATGTTTTCTAATTTCCAATTCCTAATTTGATGTTGTATTCCTTATAACTCCCAAATTTTGAGAGATTAGAAAATAATATTTGCAAATAATTTTAGTTTCAGTTATAACCCTTATTTCTTCTTGATTACATTTTACAAATATTAATAATTCTGAAATATGCTTTCTTAATAAATCACTAATACTAAATATTGCAGTAGTAGATATAATGTACCCTTATAACTCCAAAAACCTTATGTTTAAAGCAAGCGAATAATAAATCAAACTTTACCTTAATAATCCTTCAATGTTGTTCGGTGGCATATTCATAGATTTATGCAATGTAGAGCTTAGGGGCAGTCAAAGCCCTATTTGATTGGCGTTGGTTTCCTCCTAGGTTGGCGCTCCTCTTCCACAAATGGAATCAAAAAATCCTTGAAATATGTTTTGCTTATGACAAAGCTCCTTCGAATGCAAGTTGATTTGTTGGTTTTATGACTGTATCTTAAATGCTTCTCTTAAGCATTTGAATGGTATAAGGCTTGAATTAGCCTTTTCCTCCAAGTGAGCTTTAATCCATAAAATACTTGACTTCGTTTGACTTCGTTCTTACTCCCTTTTTTAGGATAAGCATATTAAATAGGATGAACTTCTTGCAAGTCATGGCAAGTGTCACTTGAAGCAAGGGAGTTGTCTTCAACGTACCTTTGGCAATGATGAGGTTGGTGGCAAATTCCAAATATTCTTAACTCCCTCCAAACGTATGTAACTCCCTTTTAGGTGAGCGCTTGGATATTCATGAAAGTTGGGATGCTTAGATAATTTGTTCGAAGTGGCACTCAAGGTTTGTGCATGTATGCCTTCTTTCTAACACTTCAAATATGAGCTTGCAACCCTAATTCTTCCTTTATCTTTGCATCCTACGTGATTTTGCTATGTTTCTTGAGATGTAAGCTTACTTTTTCACATTGGCTCGATGAGGATGATGGATGGATATAGCTGGATTTCTCCATGATTCTATGGCACACTTTTGAGCTCCTTTTTGGTGGATTTTTGCTTCAATGGATACCTTAGGTATAGCTCCTTTCTCTTCACCTATTTGCAGGTTTTGTAGCTTGTTCTAATGTTGATTTTTGCCTTCTTTAGTGCTTGAAAGATAGTGTTGTTTGTAAAAACCAATAGGTAACCTTTTTTCTTGGCCTTTTATGATAATGACTTCTTTCAATGGCTCCACTATTGTAGGTGATGTGTTGCTTATAGGGTTGGATTTGATGGAGGAAAATGGTGTTTTTAAACATCTTGATTTTGGAGGTTTGAGCTCTTCGGTGGCTCCTTCCTCTTGCAAAAAATCTTTTGGATATAACGTCCTTATTGCCCTTGTAAATAGTAATACTTTTGTATTTTTAAAGGAACAAAAGAGGTGCTTTTGTAATAGATAGATCTTGCACCAAAATGAAGAATTTTTATGTAATCCTTCTTGCTTCTTCTTCTTTGGATGATAGTCAATCCAAGATAATAAATTTTTTTATTTGAATAAGGATTCCTACACTCTATACTGAAATCAAACCCTTACATTCTCCTTGAATCTTGAGACTTCCACGGTCTCAATTTGAGGCTTCCTTCAAGGACTTCAATTGTGGATTTCTTGTCCACCTTTTATTTTGTAATGGTAGCTTCTATTGGAAACTAAAGTGCTACAGATTTTGTGCTAGTTTTTGTGCTTTTAACAACACAAACTAATTGAGAATAACTAGTTAAAAAATCAACTAGTATAGTGCTTAGTAGATGCACTTTTAATGGTAACAATAATCTCACCTTATTGCTCTACTAATTTATCAAAAATGCACTTAACAATTCCACTACAAACTTTCAAGCATAATCTGGAATAAACTCTTACAAATTTTACTACAAACATAGTTGTAGGATCTAGTCTTCTTTTCTCTTCAAAATATGAGATAGGTAGTTGATAGATAATTTTACTCTGAAATCTAATCAAATCCTAATGTGCAAATGATCCTTCAAAGGAATTTTTCTCTTTTTATACTTTTGAATACTGTAATTCAATTTGCAACTTTGATCCAATATAATGTGCTTTAACAAATTTGATAAGTAATCTAATTAATGAATCTACCTACACCAATAGTTGCTTACCTTTTTGAAAGCTTTTTGCAGAGGATGTAGATTAAGCTTGTTTCTTTAGATAGAGTTTTGCAACTTTTGTTAGCTTTTCCAAAAAGATCCTCCTTCACCAAAAAATGGTCTCAAATTTTCTTTCATGAGCCTGGTGTTTGGTGGCTTGTTCTTCTCTTGTAATATTCTCTTTTTGTTGTAGATTTGGAGAAGTCTTTATGCCTTCTTGTTGTGAAATGTAATCTTCAAACCTCTCAGATTTGGTAAGCTTCTATCTTCAAGTCTTATGATCGAATTTTGAATTCAAGTAGGATCTTTGTATCAATACTTTGAATATCTTGAGGTCTTATGTATATTCTTTGGCACTCCTTGCTAATTTTTCTTCTTATTTTTGGGCTTGTTGTTGGATTTCGACAATTGTCCCAATTCTTTCCCTTATCAAAAACTTTCTCCTTGATGGGGAATTTCTATAATGAGTTCTTCTAGAAACTCTTTTAATGATCTTGCTTCGGCAACAAGGCTCTCCAAGCCTTTTTCCTTGAGACCTCTCCTAGGTCTTCAATTTTGCAGCTTCTTTGGTCATCCTTAAGATTTTCTTGTTCAACTTCTAAAATTGAGATCTCCTTCCTAGATCTCTTGATTCTGCTACTTATGGATTTGAACAGGACTCTCATATTCCTTCTCGTTCTTCCAAGAATGGAAGTTTTTTTAATGAGATATTCACCTGATCTATTCACCTTCAAGTTTAATTTAGGTGTTGGATTGATTCTGAAGAAGATACTCTTCCTAAATTTCTTGTAGGAAGTTTTCCAACTCATTGAATCTCCTTTCCCTGCAACAAGTTATTAGTACTAAAATCTAAATCTATTTTTGAATTAGGTACTCTCTTCTGGAATCTTCTTTAGGATCAAGGCTTCTATGGCCTTTTATTTTGTGAAGTTGACTTTATCAACAGAGATCTTCAATCTCCAAACTTCACCACAACTCTTTCTATTAGAGTCTTTTTTTGTAGTATTCTTCTCTTGTAACAACTAATCACTGCACTATGAAGGCACTCCGACCTTTGGACAACGAAGTTAAAATCTCCTAGCTTTTTATTGTAGGAGGTGTCCTAATAATTTGAGAGTTATTTCCCTACAATAAAAGAAACTTCAGGCAATAACAAACTTTTTAGATCTCTTAGATGAGCTTCACTAGTGATTCATCAAACTAGTGGATCAAATATTGAGTCCTTATCTTCACGAGTTTTCTTGCAACTCTTTGGGAAGACTCTGAGCCAAATTAATCTCACAATCCCATATTTCCTGTCTATTCTACCAAGCAATCTTAAGGTAACAAAATATACATGCAACAGGTCCAAAGGTACATCCAGTTTGCAAAAATTGAAGCTATGGTGATTAGCCCTTTTTTATACAATAGTACTTTCTCGAAGCTCTCCCTACCACCTTGATTCTTGTGAATATTTTTGCAAGAGCTAGTACATTGTGGTGAATCAGGCTCACAAAAATTTAGGCTCAATAATAATGGTGGTTCTCTTCTCAATCTACAATAGCTAGATCTATTGTGACTAGATCTACCATGGCTCTGATACCACTGTTAGCTTTTGAGGTAGATCACAATGGGAGATGGTAATCACAAGATGCAAAAATATGAGAGAAAATAAATTTATGAGATTGCAAAAATATGCTATAAATAGAAATGATGGAAATGGATACAATGTTGTTATGGATGAAATGGACACTCCATGCAAGAAGCTACAGGACTACATTGTACTCCATCACTAATGGAGTTACACAATAATTCATCTACTACCTAATTTCACTCCAATCTTTTACAATGAGGCCTTTTTATAATGGAAGATAGATTCCTTGGTCAACACTCAACCTAGTTGTACAAGGGACACCTTGCACATTTACAACTTACACATTGACACTTGTGCATTTATTACAATGCATAAAGTAACTAAATAATTTCCCCCTAAAGTAATCTAACGTTCTAAGTATGCACCTAGAAGGGTATATTTACATGACCCAAATTATATAATAAAATCTAACTCTAACACATCTTAGTAGACTAATATTTCCAAAACATCAAACTATCATAGTCCTCTTTGTCATATTTGGATTGTTAGTTTCCTTCTTGAAGCACAAGTGCAACCATTAAAATTATAATAAATAGTTTATATAAAAGCAAATTAATGTTGTAAAATAAAGCAAATATTACCAATGGAAAACACTAAATTAAATCTTAATCATTATTTAAATCAGGAAATCAACATATTATTATTAGCTTTAGCTAAACTTACTACTTCCTCTAACCATAGAAAAGATAATTTAACTTCACAATCCTCAATTAAAACCCCTCTATTGGCTAGTCTTTTTGCATATTTGTTTCCTTCCCTTAACGTATGTGTAAACCTTATTTCTTCAAACTCTATAGCAAGGTCTTGAATTTCTAAAATTATCTCTTGTATGTTCCATAGAGCCTTTGCTTTTCTCAAAATTACATTTATTACTATGAGTGAATCACCTTCCATCCATACTCTATTTCATTTCATTTTTTTGCATATTTTTAACCTTTCCAAAGTCACCCAAGCTTTAGCTTCATTATTTGTCTTAAATCTACTATTGAAAGCATAATGAGATAAAATATCTCATCTATTATTTCTAATTATTCCTCCTCCTATTGGTCCTAGATTTTCTTTAGATGCTCCATCAAAATTCAATTTGACCAACTCCACATTTGGTGGTTTCCACTTTATATTCTTTGCCTTCCTTTTGTTTCTCCTATACCCAACATCATAGTTCCATTTTATGGCTTGACTCCATCTATCAAGGCTCTTTGCTTCCATATTAGGGATTGTGTGAGTTGATAGGTTTGGTTTAGACTCCTCTATGGCTAAACAAATCTTCCTTTTCATTACCTCTAAATTGTTTTCCTTTTTATTTAAATATTCTTCTATTCCTTTCTAGACATATAGTCCAAAGTATTGTATTTTTTGATATATCCTAGATTGTCTATAAAGCCTCACTTTTAAAAGTTCTTTGTCATTGCTTTAACCATTCTTCAATTCTACCATTCATCACCATGCATTTACCAAACATATTAGGAATCCATTACCATAGTTTCCAGACTATAGAAAAATATCCCAAGAGATGGTTTATACTCTCCTCCTTTTTACAAAGAATATATTATGAGGGGTCATGAAAACCCCTTTTCATAAGGTTATCCTAAGATAAAATTCTTCTATGACCTACTAGCCAAATAAACATTTTTACTTTAGGAATGTTTGGGCTATCCTAAATATCTCTCCATATTCTTGCAATATTCCTATTTTGTTGGTGCTTTACATTATATCTACTTCTTGTTGTGTATTATCCTAAGCTATTCAACTCCCAAATCAACTTATCCTTGGATCCCCTCGAAATAATCACTATTGTTATGTTTCTACTCAACTGCCTCCTAGAATAAATGTCTTGTATACTTGTAAAAAAATATATTTTCCATTTGTATCTTCCTTCTTGATCCTTATACAAAATTTTTGAAACCCTATCACTATATTTAACTTTAAGTAATATCATCTACGATTTCAAAATTGGATCTAGATTGAGAGGTTTTTTATCACACAAAGTATCCATCCAAATAAAAAACATTCTCCAGTTCCCCTATCCATATTAAACCTTTAATCATTATATAAATTGATTTTTTTTAAACGTTCCAATGTGTAGAACCGTTTGGTAGAGAGAATGAAGTAGATATTAAGCTTGGGTCATTGGGCTAAACATACTTAGAAGAATTATTGCCCATTGTCTTTGACTCTCTTTGTACAATCTCCAAATTATTTTTCCCCTAAAAGCTAAGTTTGCATCCCTAAGAACTCTTAAACCAGGACTTACCCTACTTTTATCATCACACACCTTACTCCATTTCACTAAAGGAAATTTTCTTTTATCATGTAATCCTGACTATAAAAATGATCGCATACTATAGATTAAAATTTTTTTCTATCGATATTAGCATAATATACAAGGGCATATAATATGTTGGAATGGTCTATAAGACTGATTTAATTAGTTGCACTCTTCTTGCTAATGATAACCATCTACCTTCCATATAAGTAGTTTATTTTAAACTTTATTTATAATTGGATTCAATAATTCTATTCTCATTCTCCCCTCAAATAAGTCCATCCCTAGATAAGTTGTTGATAACTTTACCTATTCCATTTGAAGTAACTTGAATATCCCTACTTTGATTTTAGCTGGGATGTTTAGGAAGTAAATTTTATATTTTCTTATATTAACTTTCTACCTTGATACTCTTTCGTATTCCTTGAACAAGTTATTCAAAGCTCTGGCTTTGATTATCCTTGTCCTCCCATAAAGGGTTGTATCATCTAGAAATTGTTGATGGGTGATGTTTTCAATGTTATTACTAGTCTTAAGTCCACTTGTAAGTCCATCTTTGTTAGCCTTCTTCAAGTTCCTACCCAAAACCTCTCCCATAAAAATAAACAAATATAGTGACAAAGAATATCCCTATATAAGACCTCTCTTATCTTTAAATTATTTTGTTACTAACAATTGACCAACATTGAATATGAAACCATAGAGACACAAGCTTTAATCCATCTAGCCCATTTCTTCCCAAATCCAAACTTTTCTAATACTGCAAAAATAAAATCCCATTTAACCTTATCATAGGCTTTACTTGTATGAAGTTTTAATATCATTGCTTTCACTTTTCTTGAAGTTGTTGAATGCATAACTTTGTGAGCTACTATGATCCCATATAGAATTTGTCTCCCTTTCACAAATCCTCCTTGCTCTTTTAAACTATTTTTGTGTAACAACAATATTAACCGATTCATCGTCACTTTGGAGATTATCTTATATGCCATATTACATAGGCTTATGGGTCTAAATGAATCAAACAATTTTGCATCCTTCTTTTTTGGAATCAGGGTAAGATATGTTGCATTTATTTTATAAGGAATGTATTGTTTTACCCTAGACTTTTCCACTACCACCAATAAATAATCCTTACGTATATCCCAATTATGTTGATAGAATGCTATAGAGAGCCCATATGGACCTAGGTATTTATCCCTAGTAAAAGAGAAAAGAGTTAAATGGACTTCTTCTAGAGTAATAGGATCCATCAGTTTCGTATTGTCTTCATATGTTATAACTAAAGTTACTTATTGTAATATTTTATCATTAAGAACTTCGAAATCCTTTGATCCTAGAATATTCTAATAAAAAGACCTTACCTCCTTTTATATTTCACTTTAGTTTTCAATCCAAACCCCTTCTACCAATTTAATTCTACTAATTTTGGATGCTAATATTTGTACTATAGCCATCCTATGAAAATACCTTGTATTTTTATATCCTTTTAACCAAGTTTGTTTTGATTTTAATCTCCAAAATTTCTCTTACTCAAAATATTATGATATTCACTAAGCAACTCCCTTTCCTCTAAGCTTGGATTATTATGATCACCTTTTTAAAAATTTCAAAATTTATCTTTTAGTTCTTCTTTCTTCTCAAAAATATTCCCAAATGTGTTCTTGTTCCATTATTTTAATCTAGATGTCATAGATTTAATTTGTTTTGGAAGTGTATACAACATATTGTCTCTTAAAAAGTTCCATGTTTGTGCTATCATATCAAAACATTGAGGATGGTCTTCCCACATTTGCTCATATGTAAAATATGATCTTTTTTGTATTCACTTACCACCATTTTAACTCTGATTGGTTAATGATATGAACCAAACCTTGTCAAGATATTAATTTTAGCACAAGTCCCTTCATCTAGCCAATTATCTGAGAGTATGCATCTGTTTAATTTTTTCTATTAGGTTTTGGCCTCTCCTGTTGTTGACCCATGTGTAGTTGTCTTCTTCAACCTCAACCTTCCATAGATTATTGTTTTGAACAAAAGCTAAGAAATCTCTCATACTTTGGGTTAATTCCCAATTCCCCAAATATTTTTATCCATATTAGTTATGGCATTAAAATCTCCTATGATCATGAATCAATTTTCGTGGATTTTACTTCTCATAAGGCTTCAATCCCACTCCAAACTTATAATTTGTCTAACTGAGTTGTAGGTCCATAGACATTGATAAGGATGAAATGAATATCTGCAAAAAACATGTGATTAAAGAGGTTATCCAATACATAGTTTTATGAAAGGTTACACAGGAGGTTCTAATAGGATTCTAACAAGTTAGAATTCCCCCTACCACTCCTTCAGAATATATAACATCCCATTCACATCTCACCCATATTACTTTCATAGTTTTGGAGACTTCTTTTGTCATTTTTATTTTTTGGATATAAAAAATATTAGACTCATTACTCAAACAAAGGTCTTGTATACACCTTTGCTTTGAGGGGGCATTAACACCTCTTAAATTCACCTTCTCTTGGCTCTACTACATAAGCTTTTGACTTGACCTTTTTTAATTTGTATTTCCTTATTAATGGTAGAGGTATTAACATATAACACTACATTTCCTTTACCAATTTTTTCTCCTAAATGGTGCATGGTACTTCAAGGGAGTATTTAAAATATGATGAGGCACATTCCTTATGTTCAACAAGAATTTTCATCCCTAAATCAAGATCATAATGAATAGACAGTTCCTTGTTAATGTGTTGAACCTATTGTACTGTGTCCTCTACACTTTGATCTACTTTTTCTTCATAGGCTAGAGCCTCAAAAGATTTGGTATTTCTTCCAATATCCTTCCTTATTGGTCTCAATTGTTATTTGCTTTCATTTCTCTAGATCTAAATTTTAGAAGTTGAAAACCATCCTCATCCATATCCATTTGTAAGTTTCTCTTATGGTTTTCCACAAATGATTTTTTTGGACTCTTCCTAGGGCATGATCTCTCAATATGTCCCATCTCATAACAACTTCTACATCTAAAAGATATGTTTTCATAATCTATGGTTTGGGTCCACATCTTATCCCCATACTAAAAAATGATTGATTTTGGAAGAGCTTTAATTATATCAATCATGACCAATATTCGAGCATAAATAGCCAAGAATCCATCTTTTGTAGTTTTTGAAATCTCAAGGAATTCTCCTAGAGTGTTTCCTATTGCCTCGAAGATATACTTGTTGGTCAAATATCTGCCTAATCAACAAAATTACGTTTGTGCACCCTAGACATGGCCAACATTGAATGACCGAAGAAAAGAGATGTCCTCCGTGTCAATCTCCAAAGAGGGTTGGCTCCCAAACTAAATCCTACACTGGTTGAAGACTAGAGTTGCAAGAAAGAGATTAAAAATTACAGAAAGAAATGGGAAATATGGCCACAGGTCGAAGGTGTAGGATTCGGGGTAGACTAACAACAGGAAATTTACCCAAGCATGAAATAGCATACAACAAAAGAGAAGCAACAAAATTTACTTATAAACTTGCAACAACAACCTTCAAAATAACACTCCAGCACTCACTCTCTCATTAGCAATATTTAAATTCAGATGCAAAATTTTAAATTCAATAGCAAATAAAGAACATGAGTGTAAAATAGAAGTATTTAAAAATAGAAGGAAATTGCACACAAGATCACTTGCAAATTCATAAGCCTTGTATCTTCTATTGATGCAAAGAACTTGGAGAGTTTTCTCGCAAAGTGTCTAACCTCCTTTTACAATGAAAATTGAGTAGTATTTATAGAGGATTTCACCTCTTTCATTAAATGCACATGGAGACAAAATGATCGTAGATCAGGAACCATAGTGAGGAACTTCCTCCTTGGAAATATTGAAAATTCATTCTCTTAGAACAACGATCCATATTTCAAGGAAACATTCCCAGGAAATCAACATCTTTGGGCGTCGATGCACAAAAAATTGAGAAACATTTGATGCCTTGAAAATGCACTCCCGCTTTGGAAATCATGAAAATCCTCTTGTGCTTTTAACAAACTCTCTCCTTCGCTTGGGATTCACAATTTGAGTTACTCGTTGCCTCCATCATTTAATGTTTTTCGTGTTCTGCCCTGGGCACCTTTAAAAATCTAGACATTGATGACGAATACACCTTTTATTGTCTTAACTCCTTTTAAACCATGGCAACGACGATTCCTTTCATTTAAGGTGAAAACCTTCAACCATCGAACATCTTCATGTTTGCAATCACGTCCATGCTATTTCCTTTCAAATTTGCATTCACCCTTAAGAAGGGCAACAAATATAGTCGCCTCCCTATTAGGGTGACTACGATATTGTCTTGCTGTCGCAGCATCATTTTAGGTGCATTCACATGATTTCATTTTTTGGTGTGCATTTACCTGTGGGAGAGGAGAACGGAATGTTCGCCCCTCAACCTAGGTGAATGCATCGTTGATCATTTTATCGCGTGCATTATCGACTTTCCCATCCTCATCGCCTTACATTACGTTCGCCCCTAGGTGGGGCGAACGGAGTTGTCGCCCCAACCTTAGGGCGAATACAATCTTTCATCGAAACAATTTTTTAGAAGGTAGGTGATGCACAATTTTCAAATCTTTTAGAAAGACATTCACCCCTAGGAGGGGCGAATGGAGCTTTCGCCTCATCTTTGGGGCAAACGCGTTTTCCACATCTTATCCTTTTTCAAATATTTCGGTCCTTCGCCATTTTATTTTTTAAATGCTTCTTTCCTTTTCCTTTTGATAGAGTGTATAGGGGTGAAGGCATCTCCAATTCTTAGTGTTCTCGAATGTTGCAAATTTGAATTTCTAATGAAGTTCCCAATTTGCCTTTTCCCGTTAAACAGTCATCACTTCCAAGCAAAAAATGGTACATATGCAAAATAGAAAAGTAACATACAAAATTGATCCACAATGATATTTTTAGAATAAATATCACCATATTACAATCAAAATGCTCCATCAAAATAAAACAAAAATCCCAATGTGGCAAAGTACAAAACTACCAACATTTTTGGCGACTCACGGGGTGTCCAGCTCGCATGGATGCAAGCGATCCCAGGCCTTTATCCATTGGGCTATCATGGAGTCTTCTTATCGGCCACCTTGGTTGGCGCCTTTGCTATAGATGCCTTCCGATGCACTTCCTCTTCAGCTTTCTCCTTTTCCTCAGCTTCATCCGTGACTTTGAGAACTTCAGCTCGCTCTACCTCTTCTGTTGCTTTCTCCGTCATCGTGCGCTCTATCGTTGCCTGCTCCTCCTGCTCTTTGAGGCTCTCAAAAATTACCTCATAGACTGTGACTACCTCCTTCCAAGCATGAGTAGTGAATAGGCATGGGACACTTAATGACTCATAAACGAAGCGAAGATTTTGAATATCTATTAAGCTGAGACGCTTCGCTCGTTGAGCTAGTTCATACAATGACAACTCCAGGCGCGTATATTTTTGCATCAGGGGCAATACATGTGCTTCCGTGAGGGGCTCCTCCCATGCATCGATCTCGAAGGTATCTTCCATGAACTTCCTCCAGATCACCTCCAATTGCTCTTGTGGCAAGGGTTCACCCCACTCATCCGTAAAGTCCAAAAATCCCAACTCGGTAAGAGTATCAAAGTGAGTCATAGAAATGGTATGTTCTCGCTCGATGGTGTTGAGAATTGTTCGACCTTCTCTTACCAGGTCCATCCTTTGAAAATAACTATGCAGCGTGACCTTGGAAGTTGACCAGGCGTGATCCATCTCGCTTAGAGGGCGAATACGTAGGTTGGCATTGGTCAAAGCCTAAATTTTCATAGCCATTTCCATGTACGACCCCAAACTCTACTCTATATTATCAATTAGTTGTTGCCCCAAATGGATCTGTATTTGTGCTTCCCATAAATAATGCAACACTTGGACTACCTTTGTAGCCAGCTTCTCATAGTTTTGGGTAGAGCGAAGATGGGCCTTGACACTTTTTGACGAGAAACCAACAACATGTGCAGCCTTCTCTGCTAGCTGATTTTTCATATCTTCGAGCTATTGGTGGAGCTTATGCATCTCTATTCTAGCAACATCTCTTTCTTTCAAATGCACTCCGACTTGTCGGTGCAAGTGCTCATTTTCTATGGTCGTATTTTCTTCCTGTGCTCTACTTTTCACCAAGGCATTTTCGAGCTCAATAATTTTATTTTCATTCTCAAAATATTTTTCCTTGTAATGCTCACCATGCAAGTATACCGAGCTCATATCAACCTATATATTGCCCATATTTTTAGTTGGATCTATCTTGGTGAGGTCTTCAGTTATAGTCTCACAGACATAATCACTCGACAACATTTCTCCTTGCGACTTTTGGACTAAGGGAGTGATTTTAGTCGTGTGAGCCTCCATGGCGACTGGGTCGAAAGCAACTTTCTTGATTGGCCGAGCCAGAGCCAAGGCCTCCTTTCGCCTCTTGCTCTTCAACCACTATGAAGAACTCAGGTGCGCTCGATTGATCTTCTCCATGTCGGGCTATTTTTGTGCCACCTGCACATTGGGCAATGCTTGTATCTCCAAAAATGGGGTGAATGGAATTACGGCTTCTGAACGACTAGGCTCAATGGAAGCGGATGAGATGGCTAGAAGAGGGGGAACTAAAATGGTGGTTTGAATGGAGGAACCGGGTTCAGATGCAGTTACGCTTACTCTGGGAGGAGCTTGCGTGCTTACAACCTCAATGGTAGTGGTGGCGATGATAGAAGGGGAAGGACGCAAAAAAGGATTCGACCCTGATGCATATGAACTAAAAGAAAGGGAGGACGAAGAAAAGGGAAGAGAAGAGGGAGCAGTAGTGACTTCAGAAAGGGAATATGAAGGAAGCGAAAGAGATATGGAGGGCATACCAAAGGGTGGAGAAATAGAAACAGAAGATGATGGGAGTGAAACTGAAGTCACTACATGCTCCAGAGAAGAAGAGGAGGGAAAATAAGATGTACCTTCGGGCGCGGGCATCGTGTGACATGGTGATGGGGGCGGTTGTGAAATCACTTCTTGTTATGCTTTTGCCCTCTCCTTAATGTTCACATTATCTTCGTCATCCATGACCTCTACTTGGGAGCTCTTCGACTGATGATCCTCCACCTGCTGTTGAGCCATCAAAAATATTTGTGCAACCATAGTCAGGACCTCTATTGTCGGTGAGGGGTTAATAACTACTGCTGAAACAACAGGAACTGTAGGAACCACCGCAACTGAAACTTCCACAGTAGAAGCAGTAATGGCACTAGTCCTTGGTCTCTTCATCGCTTTGGGAAGCGGTGGTGCTTTTGGCACATTTTGCTTTTAATATGCAGGCATCACTTCAACTTTTTGTTTCATCCGCTACGATCTCTGTTTAAACATGTATTGTTGCTCTTCTTCCTCTGGAGTCTCCTCCTCAACCAACGGATGTTTTCCTTCTATTTCACCTTCACCACTATCGAAGTTTTGAAAACTCTATGGTAGAATATTGGTGAAGGTGACGGGCTGATACGAATCAACATACTCATCGTAAAGCTCCAAAAATGATTCATCCAACTTCAACCCGTAAGGAGTTGTCGGCTTCCCTCGGTGAACCCGCATTATCCACCAATTCATAATTTTCTCCTCAGTCCATTTGGGCTCACTTTCTTTAACCTAGCTAAACAAACCTGATGGAGGGATTTGAGATTTATACCTGGTTGGATTATACTCTGCCTCTTGCTCATAGCAGTCATGCCAAGGGGGAAGCGATGTCATCTTTTCAATGTGCCAATTCATATCAGGCCCATAAAAATTATTTTGATTCTTCCGAATATCGGGCCGAGGGCAACAATGGAATGATTTAGATTTTATTATAGCTAAAAATTTACCCAATGGGTCATACCTCCAACACTGCGGTAGTTCTATCAGTCCCAAATCTTGTAGTGCTACTGTAAGGAGCCAATTTTGTCCTACTTGGCTCACCTCTATACTACCGAATTTAAATGGCATATTGCATGTCGTTTTCTTCCCGTGCCCAACTCCATACACATCATTCACGTAATCCAACTGGCGCACTACTTCCATAGCAAAAACATGCTCAGTAGCAAAATAGGGCAACAAAAATGGCTTACCCGTGAAACCAAAAATTCTCACAACTACACCCTGAGTAAGCAAAAAAATATCTCCTTTCTCTTGGGCAACCACTGCGTCTCTTAATTCTCGTGGCACTCTCTCACATGTACCGCAAAGCAATTCTATTGCAGGCCCCAAAAACCAACTGTTAAAACTGTAATATGACTCCCTTTTTGTCAAGACGGAAGTCCAAATATAAACCGATAGAGGTTCATTTTTCTCATTTGTCTGTGTTACTGCAATAAAAGGAAAGCGTCACTAGATTTGAAAAAGAAACACCATATCAAAAATAAAGTGTGCCTGAAGGACTTTTCCTCACCAATCTGCAACTTCTCTAGCTGAAAATTCAACCTTCGAGAAATAAAATCAGCCCAATCGAAGAAAATCGGATTGGTGCCCTATCTCATAGCTGAAGGGGAATAGAACTCCACCTGAAAAATACATTGTACCAAGGCTGCCTGCCACTTATGAACGATGTCATCCGAAGACAAGCCCACGATCCATGCCAACATTGAGTAAACATCTAAGCTTTTGAAATCTAAGAGTGGCTTTTGTAAATTAGGAAGTTGCCCCATTGATGGCTCTTTAAGCAGTTGGGTCTCCATAAACTGTCGCATTGTTACCGTGGAGACGTATTTGTCCTCTTGTTCGTCAGTATGCAATTTTTTATGGACCCCATAGGAAGGGGGCTTTAGACCATAAGCGAATGCCTCTCGTACCTCATCCGAGGTGATAGTGAAGAGAATTTCTCTCCGGGCATTTCTCACAACTCTGGTAAATGGGTCATAAAATTGAGCAATAAGCCGCACTAGCTCAGGGTAAGGATGAACTGACGGGCACAGGTACCAGAACAGTTATGAATGATAAGGCATTGTCAGCCAGCTTTTTGATGTCACCCCCTGATTTACTATGAATTCAACATCCTACCACAACCTTTCCACCCCTTTGTGAGTAATAATACAATCACCAATTTTTGCCATTGTGTCTTCATACGGGTCTAGATCGACGTAGTCATTTTTTCGGGCCTTCTTAGCTCTAGACTTTGACCTTTTGGGCTCTATAGCCTCTATAACGTCTTTAGGCTCTTTACTTCGCTTTCCCATTATCTCTTTTCCCTAACAAATACTCTGGATATTCTCTAGAAACCTCTGCAATGACAATTCGAAATGCAGCGATAGTAAAAATTTTGAAAAAATTAAACTATGGGCTATTACCTCATCCTTTATATAGAGCGCTCTCCCATCTGCCGTAATAAATACCGAATTAACCTGGGCACTTTTAGGAGATTGTGAACATTGATTCACTCGCTTGGCACCATTCCCAATGTTCTAACGGTATCGCCTTTGATTCACTGCCAAATCATCCTGGGAAAGAGTGCCCTCCTTACCGCGTAAGTTTATTGTAAATTGTGCCCTGGCTACTGAAGCTTGCTTGGAAAAATAAATCGATCGCCTGAAAACCAATGGAATATCTTCTTGTTCCTTGGGAGCACAAATCTTCGACACATTTGAATTAAATGCATTTAAAATGCTCTTTCCGTCGGTATTCCTGTTCTCCAGAATTCGCCACGTGTTTAAGAGCGCAATCCTTCGGCAACGCTCTTTCGAAATTGAAAGCAATGCATTTGTCCCCTTTTCCTTCGGTGAAATCATCTTATGAGTGCACAATATCCTCCTCCTTTTCCTGGAAAATCACTGTGCTTCGAATATAATAAAAACAAATCATTCTAGGGTGCCTTCAATGTGCTTGATAATTGTATGGCAAACAACTTCCTTTTAAAACCTCTTCCCTTCGTCCCTTTTTGCCAAAATTTAGAAAATCTGATTTTCTAAAAAAAAAACAAAATCGCTTTTAAAGCAACTTTTCTCTTTTTCCCTTTTTTTTTAATATTTTCCTTCCCTAAAAGGGCTCATTTTCTTTAATAATTAAACCTATTAAAAAAACAAAATGCATGAACTCTCCTCTTATTTTATTTATTTTATTTATTTATTTTTATATAGAGAATCCTTATCACTCTGCTTCCTTTAAACGACGCATTCGCCCAAACTAAGGGTGCACGACCGTTTTGCCCCTCATCTGGGGCGAACGCAATATTAGTTTTGTGCTCGTTCGCACTCGAAAAGGATGTCAACACTGTCAACGAGTTCACCCTAACCAAGGGCGATCGGTCGTGTCACCCCCTCTTCGGGGTGAACACGACTTTAAATGTATACACTTTGCTTCTGTGTTCATTCACCCCCAAAGGGGGTGCCTGAGGCTTTGCATTCTCTCCTTGGATGAAAGCACCCCTTTTTCTTTAATTCTGTTGCAACACTTCGAGAGGGGGCAAAACTTTGCTCTTTTATGCCCAATTTAACTTTCTAGAGGGGCGTCCGCTTACTAGGAATCACATAACGCCATTTTTTCTTTTTTCTTTTTCTTTTTTTTTTATAAATACCATCAGCAATTTAAAGCAAATAAAACACTAAAAAGAATATTTACATATGTACAAGATGGTACCTCATCAAAATCTCGTCATTGAATATAGGCCTTCAAATGAAGACCATTGATCGAAATAGGAAGATCCCAACCCTCCATGTCACGAAGATGATAAGCATTTGCCAAATTTACTATGAAAATCTGAAAAGGGCCTTCCCAGATAGCATCAAACTTATGGTGTTTCCCTGGCTTGGCTTTATTTTTGTTCCATTTGAGCACTAAATCTCCCACCTGGAAACTGCGCTCAGTAGTTTTCTTTCTGAACCACTTCTTCATTTCTTTAGTGTGCTCAGCAAATGCCTGATAGGACTGTTCTCTATCTTCTTCCAGCTGCAATAGTTGTGCCAATCTTGCACTCATAGGGTCGTACTCCTCATCTTCACCTTGAAATAACTACAATGTTTGAAGAACTGGAAGCTCAATGTGTGTAGGCAAGACAACTTCTTTTCCATACACCAAAGAATACAAAGATGTTTTGATAGATTTTTTTATAGATATGTGATCCGCCCAAAGAGCCTGGTTCAACAACAGGTGCCAACTCCTCTTGTTATTCTCGAGTGTCCTCTTCAAAATCTGCAACAAATTTTTATTGGTAGACTCGGCCAAGCCATTTCCCTGTGGGTAATAATTGGACGATGTCTTGAGATAGATTCCATATTTGCTAGCGAACTCGGTGATTTTGGCCCCAATGAATGGAGTTCCATTATCAGTTACAATTGAATTCGGGACACCGAAACGAGTAATGATTCCTTCCAAAAAAGAAATGACGATCGCCTGATCAGCCTTCTTGGTGGGAATAGCCTCTGCCCATCTGGTGAAATAATCAGTTGTCGTTAAGATGTATTTATGTTTTGCAGAAGAATGTGGATCAATGACTCCAATGAAGTCAAGACCCCACTACTGAAAAGGTGCTTCCACTTGAATGGGGTGTAGAGGCAGTGCTCCTTTCCTGATTCTGCCAACGTATCGCTGACAGTTGTCACAATGTTGACTTACTTTATGAGCATCAACAAATAGAGTGGGCCAGAAATAGCCAGCTCGGATAATTTTTAAGGCCATGGGCCTACCTGCATAGTGACCACCAGATAGCCCAGAATGAAATTCTTCTAATATTCTTTCTTTCTCAGATTCCTTCACACATCTAAGGAGAACTCCATCAATATTTTTGTGAAATAGCCCATTAGGCAACAAAACATATTTGAGGGCTTGCAGTCTAAACCTTCGACGCTGCGAAGCATCAAGGTGTGGTGGACACTTCCCATAAGTAAAATAATCAATAAGCTCCTTTGTCCAGTCATGATTACTCGAAATGTGATTTACACAAATGCTTTCACCAACCTCTTCCTCTTGCACCATATCCAATGATTCAGATGTGACACTTTTAGCTAACTCTTGGAAAAGATCTCGCTCGTGAACTAGCTTTGTTGGTCGGATATCCACATCATATTCTTGGATCTTTGAGACCCAGCCTGCCCTTTTGTCGCCTAGTTCTCCTTGGAGTATGAAATTTCGAACATCAGGATGTATAACGTAAATGATAGTTTTGCTCTGGGAAACAAAGTGTCAAAACTTTTTCAATGATTTCATCACCGTGTAAACCTGTTTCTCAATAAAATTGTACTTCTCCTGGTGGGGTGCAATGACTTGACTTAGGAAGGCAATTGGCTTCTCATCTCCATATTCTTGCTTCTACGTCAAAACTACAACATAGCTCTCTTGCTCACCTACTGCATAGAGAATGAAGTCCTTTGAATAATCAGGATTAATCAACACTGGAGCTTGGGTGATTCTTTCCTTGATCTCTCAAAAAGCTTATCTTCTGGCTTCTATCCATTTAAACTCGATATTCTTCTTTAAGAGCTCAATCATGGGTTTCACAACCTGAGCAAAGTCAGCAATAAACTTGCGGATGAAATTTATTTGGCCGAAGAACAATTGTAGATCTTTTTTGTTAACTGGAAATGGTAGCTTCAAAAGTGCTTCAGCTCTTGTAGGATCGATCACCAATCCTTCTTGCAATATCACATGGCCCAACAACTTCCCTTATTTAACAGCAAAAATTGACTTCTTCAGATTAATAGAAATCCCAAACTCACGATACTTCTCAAACACCTGCCTCAAATGAGAAACATGGTCTTCTCTACGATGTGAAAACATAGTCATATCATCAAGATAGATTACAATAATTCTATTCAATAACTCACCGAAAGCGATGTCCATAGCCCTCTAAAAAGTAGCACCAACATTTGAGAGTCCAAATGGCATCCGTTGGTAGGAAAATGTGCCCCACTTAGTGGTGAATGCCATTTTATGTTGGTCCTCATCTTTCACCCATATCTTATTATAGCCAGAGAAGCCATCTAACAATGAAAAACTCTGTGCTCCGGCAACCATGTGAAGGATTTGATCAATCTGTGGTAGAGGGTAATGATATTTTAGTGATGCCTAGTTCATATTTCAAAAATCTATGCATAGTCAAATATCCCCATTCTTATTCTGCACTAGCACTAGATTTGCCACCCATGTCGAGTGTTTAATTGGATAAATTTGTTACACACCAAACCTAGCCGTCGGCTAGGTATCCAAGAGTAAAATATTTCATATATATAGTAGTTAGATTATTCAAATTAAAATCATCTTTTTTATATTTTCGATCACTGCATTTCGCAATTGCCTTCACGGCGGGGACGTGCCCTCCCTGAGTGGCGATTTATATCCGATTCGTTTTATTTAAAGTTTTACTGTGTTTTCTTATTCCGCCTTTATACTGTAAGTGTGGAGTTATTGAAATTAAACTTAAGGAACGAGTTGTAACATTTCAAGTGGTATCAGTCTAGACGATTCAGGGGATCCTCGATCTCACAACGCAACAAATATTGTGCACTGTTCGATCGAGCAGCAATAGCCGATTACAGATTGGTGGAGTTTACCAGCGTATAAAAGTAAACCTTACGACGACGATTATAGGCGGTTGGTTTCAATTTTTCCATCACCGTTCGTTCCAGTTCTTGTCCCAAAACTACAGCAACGGCATCCAGGGTCTCAAATCCTTCCTTCACGATCAAAATCTGAATGCCAGGACGTAAAATTGCACACAGTCCATCACAACCATTCGCAAGCAGCGTCGTCCAATCATAATTCATGAAATATTCAATTAAACGGGAAAGACTAAGGTAGTTTGATTAAATTCGATTGCTGACGTCAGCTAAGATTTTTTCGTGGCGTTGGGCTTAAATCTTTATCCCACATTCAGTGTATTAAGTTGGTTTAAAGGTTTAAAAGGCATAAGTCACACCTTCTACGGTGTGACTTCGGTCACACGTTGGTGTTCCTCCGTGCATAGTATTCTTGTCGATTTACGGTTGTCGTCTTTCCAGTTGCTAGCTGTCATTGTCGCGTGTCGTTTGGTCTTTCGTCCCGCTTGCGTGTCATTTGGTCTTTTGCTCTGTTCGCGTGTCGTGTCTTCTAGTTGTCAGGTCTTCCGCTCTGTTCACGTGTCGTTTGGTCTTTCGTCCCGCTCGTGTCTCGCGTGTCGTTTGGTATTAGCTCGTGTGTCGTGTCTTCCAGCTGTGGTGTCGTCGTGTCCGTGTCCGCTTCGTGTCTCGCGTTTCGTGTCCTCGCGTCCATGTCCGCTTTGTGTCTCGTGTTTCATGTCCTCGTTGTCCGTCATCTTCTGGCGGTCCGTGGTTAGTGGTTAGTCCCGTGTCGTGTCTTATAATTCATCAAGAAAAGTTGTCAAAAATTGCAGTCAAGAAAAGTTGTCAAAAATTGTCAAAAGCTATCAAAAATTGCAGTCAAGAAGGAGCCCAAATCCAAATTCAAATCCGCGTCGCAGTTGGAGCGACAGTTGAAGCGAAAACCAAATTTTTGGCTAAATTCAATCACATTTTGCAGCAGTCAAAGTTCAAAAGTTCCTAAGCAGGTTATGTTAACAAGTGCATGAGCAAAAGGTGGATCAAAGGATCTGACGGTCGATTATCAAGCTCGGAGATGACCAATAACAACGCAAGAAGACCTAATCGAAGCCCAGGTACAAAAAATTCTCCTTCTCCTTTCAAAATTGGCAGTTATAATCCACATCATCCACTGGTAGACCCTATGGCTACTAACCCTCCCCCAACTCACGAAAACATCACACAAGGAAACTCAAGTAACTCAGCCGTTTCCAACGATGAATCTCTTCGACTCTTAATAGATGGTATGAACGAAATTAGTCTCAACCTAAAAACCCTAGTGCGAGCACAAAACCAGCTTAATCCCAATACTAATCCCCAAAATCACTCCCATGCCCAAAGGAATGAAGAAAATGACGATCAAGATGACGATTGGGAACAACAAAGAGGCAATTCGGATAATTACAGGGATCGCTATCATAGACAGCGGTATAACCAAGATCAAGAAAGGGATACGGGTTATCACCAACCGAGAGGCCCTAATAATTTTCCACGCATTGATATGCCCACTTTTGAGGGTCATGATCCTCGTGGTTGGATAGCCAAAATGGAAGGCATTCTCGACTTATACCAAATTAAGGAATTTGATAAAGTCCCTTTCGTTGCATCAAAATTAGGCACTGAGGCCTACCAATGGTTCGTATGGCTTAAGCGAGAGAAAGGAGCTACTATTAACTGGAGAAAATTCACTACCTCTTTTTTAGAAAGATTTGATGAAGGAGCTACATCGTCATACACAGTAAGACTGTTATCTCTTAAACAAGAAGGATCGGTTAGCGAATTCGTTTCGGAGTTCACCAGTTTACTACCATATACTTTAGACCTCAGTCCCGACACAGTGGTAGGAGCTTTTCGCAATGGATTGAAAGAAAATATTAGAGTGGAGGTAGACATGCACAATCCAACCTCGCTGAACGATTGTATAAGAATAGCTAAGCTGGCTGAGAAGAGAAATCAGTTGTATGCACGACGTGAAACTTATAGTCGTCCTTCGTATCGCAACAATTCCTTTCGTAGAAATGATCAACCATCAAGATACTTTTGCTATAAATGTCGCACTCATCACCCCAAGGAACAAGCATGTGCCCAAAAACAAAACTTTCATATTGAAGGCGATCAATATGAAGGAGAAGAGGAAGAAACTTACCACCCAGAAGAACCTATGCAAGAAGAACTACCAAGTACTTTAGAAGAAAAGGAAGAGGATACAATGGCGATCTCCGTGCATGCCCTCATGGGGTTAACCGCCCACCATACCATCAAGGTACCAGGATTTCTCCGCCAAAAAAAGGTGAATGTGCTAATTGATTCTGGCAGCACCCACAATTTTATCGACATCAAAACAACAAAAGCTTTGAATTTATTCATTAACTCTTCCAACAAAGACAAATTCCAGGTTCTAGTGGCCAACGGGGTGAACGCGCAATGTGTTGGTCGAACATCTCAAGTTTCCATAAAAATGGGAACTTATACCTGGTTTGGATCCCTTTTCGTCATGAATTTAGGGAACTCTGATGTCATTTTGGGAGTTGAATGGTTGGAAACATTAGACACGGTTAGCTTCAACTTCAAAAAATTATTTGTGGAATGGAAGGAAAACGGACGAGTCATTCGCTTACAAGGCATTACTACTCCTCCATCACAAATGGTGAGCTCTCATAGTATGGAGAAGATGTTAAAAAAGGGTGGATATGGATTTATAGCTCAAATTAATTGTTTGGAAAAACAATCTCGAGCAACTTCGGATATTACTGCTCCAGAGTTACGAGACATCATAACACATTACGAAGAGGTTTTCCAAGAACCTAAAGGATTACCACCTAAACGATCTCATGACCATGCCATCCATTTGATTCCAGGGAGTGTCCCACCTAACAATCGTCCTTACCGCTATCCTCAACCACAAAAGATAGAAATCGAACAGATCGTTCAGGATCTGCTAGATCATGGAGTCATTCGTCACAGCACTAGCCCTTATTCCTCACCTGTAGTTCTGGCTAGACGAAAAGATAACTCTTGGCGTATGTGTCCTGACTTTCGTTCTCTCAATAAACTCACTATCAAGGACAAATTTCCTATCCCTCGTCATAGATGACCTACTAGATGAGTTGCATGGTGCAAAATTTTTTACAAAATTAGACCTTCGCTCCGGATTTCACCAAATCCGTGCCGAGAAGAAGATATTCCCAAAACTGCTTTTCGTACTCATGAAGGTCATTACGAATTTTTGGTCATGCCTTTTGGTCTCACCAATGCACCATCCACATTCCAAAGTCTCATGAACCAAGTGTTTCGTCCACTCCTCCGTAAGTTTGTGTTAGTTTTTTTTGATGATATTCTCATATACAGTAAAACATGGACGGACCATTTACATCATGTGGATAAAGCCCTTCACATTTTACACAGAGAAAAGCTATTTGTCAAACGTTCCAAATGTTCATTTGGTGTCCAAGAAGTCGAGTATCTTGGTCATATAGTTTCACACGAGGGTGTCAAAGTCGACCCCAATAAGATTAAGGCAATTCAAGAGTGGCCCTTACCTAAAACCATCAAGAAACTTCATGGTTTTTTGGGTCTCACGGGCTACTATCGCAAGTTTGTACGAAATTATGGTAAGATTGCAGCACCTCTCACAACACTCACAAAGAAGGATGCTTTTCGTTGGTCGAAAGAGGCCACTCAAGCCTTCGAAGCTCTTAAGAAGGCCATGTGTACAACTCCAGTATTAGCAACTCCCAATTTTCACAAACCATTTATTATCGAATGTGATGCATCAAGAACAGGAATTGGGGCTATATTAATGCAAGAAGGTCATCCGTTGGCATTTGAAAGTAAACAGCTCTCCGAGAAAAATTTGGGAAGATCAACATACGAAAAAGAAATGTTGGCTATTCTTCACGCAGTAGAAAAATGGAGACACTACCTAATCAGTAGCCGCTTCATTATAAAAACAGATCATAGTAGTCTCAAACATTTTCTTGAGCAAAGGTTTTCATATCCGAAACAAAATAAGTGGTTAACCAAACTATTGGGCTATGATTTTGTTATCGAATACAAGAAAGGGAAGGAAAATATAGCCGCCGATGCGCTGTCCAGGAAATATGAAGATGAAGTAGTCATTAACGCTATTTCAGGTCCTTGCTCCCAATGGGTGAATCAATTACAAGATGAATGGTTGTCCAATAGCGAAACTGCTCGTATACTTCAAGAATTATCTATAGGGTCCTCTAAACACCCTTTGTTCTCTTATGAAGATAAAATCCTCCGAAAGAAGAACCGCATTTACATTCCACACAATTCAGAACTCAAATCGAAGATCCTCGACGAATCGCACGCTTCTCCATCAGCAGGACATTCAGGATTTTTGAAAACATATTTAAGGGTCAAACAATCATTTTGTTGGAAAGGATTAAAAGCAGAAGTCAAACAATGGGTAGCAGAATGCGAAGTTTGCCAGCGCAATAAAGGAGAAACAGTCAAATCACCAGGGTTGTTACAACCATTACCCATCCCTGAACGACAGTGGGAACATATATCCATGGATTTTATTGAAGGTCTTCCAAAGTCAGAAGGCAGGACAAGTAATCTTCGTAGTCGTAGACCGGTTATCCAAATACGCTCACTTCCATGCTTTACAACATCCATTTTCCGCAAGCAAGGTGGCAAAGGTATTTATGGATTCAATTTTCAAATTACATGGTATGCCAAAAAATATTGTAAGTGATAGAGACCCCATCTTCACTAGTAACTTTTGGCGGGAATTATTTCGACTTAGTGGTACCAAATTGAACATGTCCTCACCTACCATCCACAAACTGATGGTCAAACGAAGTAGTTAACAAATGTTTGGGCACGTACTTAAGATGTTTCGCTCAAGATAAACAATACCAATGGAGCCAGTGGTTAGCATTGGCAGAATGGTGGTACAACACTTCTTACCATTACTCAATTAAGATGTCTCCATTTGAAGCATTGTATGGCACCAAGCCTCCAACCGTCGCAGATTACGTACAAGGATCATCCAAAGTAGCCAAAGTGGATGATTGGTTCCAACAAAGGCAGTCTACACTCACCATCCTCAAAGAGAATTTAGTCCAAGCACAAAATCGTATGAAACAACAACAAGACTTGCACCGATCAGAGAGAACTTTTAATATAGGTGATTGGGTTTTCCTAAGGTTGCAACCTTACAAACAATCATCGCTAAGGATAAAGTCCAGCCAAAAGTTGGCTCCACGATTCTATGGTCCCTACAAAATTGTGCGCCGCATTGGAGAAGTAGCCTATCAATTAGAGCTACCTACATCATCACGAATACACCCGGTATTTCATGTTTCATGTCTCAAAAAAGTAATTGGTCAGAAAGTGCAAAGTCAATCCGAATTACCAATGCTCGATGAGGAAGGACGCATACATCTCCAACTTGAAGATATACTACAACACAGAATACGAAGACTGAGATCACGTCGTATTCAAGAATTTCTCATCAAATGGCAAGATTTACCAGAGGAGGATGCCACATGGGAACCTGAAAGTATTTTCCAGACATTTCCAGCTTTGAGGACAAAGCTTTCCGAGGAGGGGAGTCATGTTACACACCAAACCTAGCCGTCGGCTAGGTATTCCAAGAGTAAAATATTTCATATATATAGTAGTTAGATTATTCAAAATAAAATCATCTTTTTTATATTTTTGTTCACTGCATTTCGCAATTGCCTTCACGGCGGGGACGTGCCCTCCCTGAGTGGCGATCTATATCCGATTTAATTTATTTAAATTATTATCGTGTTTTCTTATTCCGCTTTATACTGTAAGTGTGGAGTTTATTGGAATTAAACTTAAGGAACGAGTTGTAACGTTTCAAAATTACCTTCACCTCTAGCATTTTTAACAATTTTGCCTTCATGAGTACTTCTATCTTGGGGTTGACAAGCCACTATTTTTGCTAGAAAGGCTTTACCCCCTCTTGTAGCTCGATGGTATGTTGGATCACGTTCTTGTCATATCCCTTTAAATCCTGATAGCTCCATGCAACAATGTGAGGGTACTCATAACACAAGTTCTTAATGTCTTCCAACTCTTCAGGCACACAATCAGTTTCGATTTTGATGATATTTTTAGGGTCTAGCTATAACTCCTTATATTCCTTTGCATCCACATTAATCATGTGCTTTTCAACCCTATCATTTTTATCAAACAAGCAAAATCAGTCCCCTAGGAATGTGATTGTTCTTCAATTGTATCATCCCTTCCATCTATTCTTCAACTAGCTTTATGTCATCCGCACTTGCGGCCTCCTTGATCAGAAAGTGGACTATTTGCTCATCATTATCAAATACTTGCCAATAGAGGTTATTGTCAGGGACTAAGGGTCTATAAATCACCCTGATAGTATTGGGTTTTTTGACTATATGCTCCACAATAGAATAATTTGTGCCAAGAGAGGCTAGAATATCTGCGTGTTTGTTTTGCTCTCAGGAGATCGCCTGAATGTTCAAAGTTGTGAAAGATTTGAATAAATCCTAAACTTTGTTGCGGTAGGCTTTTAGGTAATGCTGCTTGGACACACATCTATTAGTGGTTTGGTTAAAAATGATTTTGGAGTCACCAAAAATTTGCAACTGCTTAATGCCCAACTTTTCAAATTTCTTCTATCCAAGGCACAATGCTTCATATTTGGTCGTGTTATTTATGCAACTCCAAGTCAATCTGTAAGAATAAATATTTTGTAACCCCGTTGGGGAGATTAAGACGATACCAACTCCTACGCCATTCTTACATCTAGCACCATCGAAATAAAGCTTCCATAACTTATATGTGACAGGATTCAAGAAATCAAGGATCTTTTCTTCAATTTGCTCCAGTTTGGTTATTGTATAACAACCAATGTTCGTTCCAATCATTGCATTAAAATCTATGAGTGAGAATTCATATTCCAGGTGAAGTTCACCAAGCACTTCTTCCATCAAGTCAACCTCTTCTAATTCTTCAGTCATCATGTTAACTGCACCTGGAGATTTTTCTTCCTCCTCCAACTTCTCAATATGAAAAGTTGATGGCTTTTCATTATATATGCAAATTCTCTTTCCTTTGAATGGGATCTCCAAATGCAAATAGTCCAGGGAAAGGTATCCTCCTAGTTTTGTTGTTAACTCCCTTGAGAGGCACATGTTAAAGTATGGCTCCAGGTAAACCACTACTACTTCCTGGATGACTATGATTTGTGGCATATTGTGAAGGACAATAGGAATATCTTTGATTACTCCTATTGTTTTGATCGGAGTCCCATCCAACTGTAACACTCCTAGGATATTTCTTGTATATTCCATTCCCATCACTTCACATATTGCCTTTGGCATGACGGTAGTCACAGCATCGAAATCAATCATACAATTGTGTACAATCCACCCCTCCATTCTGAGTGACAAATAAAATGGGGGTGACCTATTCTTTCTAGTGGCCAAAGTTGGTAGTGCTTGCACCAACACTGTTTGAGAAGGATTTTTCTTTTGATCTTTAGTAGTCTTCAAAGACTCTTGCAGCAGGTCAACTTGTCCCGACAACTATAGTGCATCATATAGGCTCACCTTCGCGGGTATTTTCTTCATTTCTTCCACAATATTATAATTTGAGATGATCAAAGCCTTCTCTTCTATAACCCATTCGTACTTGTCCCGATACTGTTGAGTAGCTTCTACCCTTTGTCTCTTTGTCAACGATGGGTACTTGAGTCACTCTTTGGCCTGCTCTTTTGTTTCATTTTGCATTTGGGCAGCTATTGTAGGTTGTGAAGTTGATGCCTTAGTTTGTGCCTTTTCTTGGGCTTGCTTAGGTAGTAAATATTTTAACTTGATAGAATCCTACTCCTTAGTCACTACACCAGGTGCTTTCATTGGAGGTTGCCTTTTTTCATTTTGCACCTTTGGTTTCGCAAGCACCTTCAAGGGTTCAAGTTCAGCTAGATCTACAGTTACTGGCTTCTTTTCGGACCTCATAAGAACCGAAACTTGCTCCAAATATGGCATCATAAAATTATGGTCAGCCTCCCTGATCATGTTGATTTGTCCACCAACTAAACTTTTTGCAAGCATCTGCACATAGTTCATATGCACCATGCAGGTTTCTTCTCCATGAGGATCGTTGCATGTTGAACACCAGTATGCCTTTTCTGTCATACTAGTTTCCTCGTTTGCTAGCATCATTGTGCTCTTCTTAGGGTATTTACTAGCAGATGCTTGTTCTCCAGTAATCTATGGAGTTTGAAATCTCCTCGACCGAAATTCAACCTCAGCTTGCTTCTTCCTCACCATCGTAAGATCATTTGATATCATCCTTAAGGCTGAGTTATTTGATTTCACTTCTTGTAACAATTTCATGAAAGGATTAGGGTTAGAAGGTGTGAGAGGTGCTGGCAAAGGTAGGGGTGTTGGCAGCACGGGCAATGGTAATGGGATCGGTGGCATTGGCAATGCTATAAAAGGAACAAATGATGATAATTGTGGTATTGATTGAACGGACAACTATGAAAAACTTGGAGTGGAATGTTGTGGGACAAGGATCAGAGCGATTTGAGGTGGGCTTGAGCTCCATGAGGGGACTAGGTACAAGGAAGGCATGGGTTGCGAAAATACATTTGAATACAAATGTTATGGTAAGTCAGGCAGAATAGGCATCATCATTTTTGGAGGAAGCTTGCCTATGGCAATCAAGTTGGATTCAAATTTTTGGGCTTGCATATACAGATCAGGGAAGGTGTTCACATTGGTTTGTCGAATAGCCATGCCAATATCGATGTTGAATGCATTAAGGTAGTAGAATACATCTTGTTCATGCATGTACTGCAAACCATCAAGAACTCTTTGCCAGCTTTGAGCGAACTTGATGTTGAAATCAACTATCTCCTCTTGCGGATGTCTTTGGATCGTTGTAAACTAGTGCAACAAGGAGTATGGGTCAGCTTGTTCATTGAAATTCTTTATCAACAACTTCGTCAACTGATCCCATGAGGTAATAGTGCCAAGTTGCAACGATCGGTACCAATACAACAATTTTCCTCTCAGCAACAATACCGACAACTTTACCATTATATCTTCATTTGTTATTTCATGGATCGTAGCCAAAGAAACTACATCTTGAATATGTTCATAGGCCATTTTACCAGTGCCATAATAGGTCGAAAAAGCCTTCAACGCTGCTTGGGGCACTGTATTTTGTGCTTATAAGTTCAAGGTCCCTAAGCTATTCCATGTTGGGAACTGCCTTGGCAGTTGTGGTTGTTGTGGTGGTGGATTTTAGGCCATGTGGACTGGTGTGTGAGGTGGAGCTTGAGGGACGCTAGTGGTAGTACTAACTGGACTTGTGGGAGTAGAAAATACACTAGCTAGTCGTGAGGATGTGGTAGATGATATATGGGATGTATGAGGTAATGAATATGTACGATGTAGAGTGGCTAATTGAGGGTGCTCTCCTAACCTTTGAATATCAAGTTCATAGAACTCAATTTGATGATCTAGATTTTTGGCCTTCGATCTTGTATTCATGAGACACAACTTTCACTATCCTCACATTTGGAGATTTTTGGGTATAATCAAGTCTCCAAATGTTCTAACTATATAGCACGAAGGTGAACATCAAACCTTAATACTGTTGGAAGTGGAACTTTTGGGGTCCCACCGGGCATGCCAAAAACTATTGGTCAAATATCTGCCTAATCAACAAAACTGCGTTTGTGCACCCTAGACATGACCAACATTGAATGATCGGAGAAAAGAGATGTCCTCTGTGTCAATCTCCAGAGAGGGTTGGCTCCCAAACTAAATCCTACACTGGTTGAAGACTAGAGTTGCAGGAAAGAGATTAAAAATTACAGAAAGAAATGGAAAATATGGCCACAGGCCGAAGGTGTAGGATTAAGGACAGACTAACAACAGAAAAGTCACCCAAGCATGATATAGCATACAACAAAAGAGAAGTAGCATAATTTACTTATAAACTTGCAACAACAACCTTCAAAATAACACTCCAACACTCACCCTCTCATTAGCAATATTTAAATTTAGATGCAAAATTCAAATTCAACAACAAATAAAGAACATGAGTGTAAAATAGAAGTATTTAAAAACAAAAGAAAATCACACATAAGATCACTTGCAAATTGATAAGCCCTTTATCTTCTATTAATGCAGAGAACTTGAAGAGTTTTCTCATAAAGTGTCTAACCTCTTTTTACAATGAGAATTGAGTAGTATTTATAGAGGATTTCACCTCTTTCATTAAATGCACATGGATACAAAATGATCGCAGATGAGGAACCATAGCGAGGAACTTCTTCCTTGGAAATATTGAAAATTCATTCTCTCAAAATAACAATCCATTTTTCAAGGAAATATTCCTAGGAAAATAACATCTTAAGAAGTTGGTGCACAAAAAATTAAGAAACATTTGATGCTTTGAAATCGCACTCCCGCTTTGGAAATCATGAAAATCCTTCGGTGCTTTTAATGACTCTCTTCTTCGCTTGGGATTCACAAATTGAGTTACTCGTCGCCACCATCATTTAATGTTTTCGTGATCTACCCTGGGTACCTTTGAAAATCTGGACATTGATGATGAATACACCTTTTATTGTCTTTACTCCTTTTTAACCATGGCAACGACGATTCCTTTCATTTAAGGCAAAAACCTTCAACCATTGAACATATTCATGTTTGCAATCACGTCCGTGCCATTTCCTTTCAAAATCGTGTTCGCCCTTAAGAAGGGCGACAAAGACAGTCGCCTTCCTATTAGGGTGACTACAATATTGTCTTGTCGTCGTAGCCTCATTTTAGGCGCATTCACACAATTTCATTTTTTGGGGCGCGTTTGCCCATGGGAGAGGCGAATGGAATGTTCGCCTCTCAACCTAGGTGAACGCACCGTTGATCATTTGATCGTGCGCGCTTTCGACTTTCCCATCCTCATCACCTTACATTACGTTCACCCCTAGGTGGGGCAAATGCAGCTGTCGCCCCAACCTTAGGGCGAATGCAATCTTTCGCTGAAACAATTTTTTAGAAAGCGGGTGATGCACAATTTTCAAATATTTTAGAAATACGTTTGTCCCTAGGAGGGGCGAATAGAGCTTTCACCTCATATTTGGGGTGAACACGTTTTCCACATCTTATCCTTTTTCAAATCTTTTGGTCCTTCGCCATTTTATTTTTTGAATGCTTCTTTCCTTTTCCTTTTGACAGTGTACAAGGACGAAGGCATCTCCAATTCTTAGTGTCTCGAACGTTGCAAATTTGAATATCTAATGAAGTTCCCAATTTGCCTTTTCCCATTAAATAGTCATCACTTCTAAGCAAAAAAGGGTACATATGCAAAATAGAAAAGTAACATACAAAATCGATCCAGTATAACATTTTAGAATAAATATCCCCACATTACAATCAAAATGCTCCATCAAAATAAAACAAAAATTCCAATGTGGTAAAGTACAAAACCGCCAACATATCCATATCTCAAAATTCAATGGGTAACCTATACATCCTAACCCAAAATGGTACCAAGGATAGATACATTTTTAGGTGAAAAGCCTTCATACGAGTTGGTAAGGAAGAGTCGTGCTCTTCCCATAAAACAAGGACACCCTTTTAGGATTCTATCTCTTTCTCCCCTAGAACAAAAAATGAATAGGAAGAAACCTTTGGGAAGAAATGATAGACTCACTCTTAGAGACTTCAAACTCCTATCAATCCATTTTCTCAAGGCTGAAGCCCCTGGCCAATATCCATTAAATTTATCAAAAACTGCCCTAGCTTTGAGCAACGAGGATTGATCCTTTGTGGTGCGCTTACTAACCTCTATTATTAGAGATGACCATAAGGATTTAGCTATAAATTAGTCCATGGGAAGGAAACTAAAACTCAAAATCTACTAAAATTTACCAAAATATCCTATAGTGAATATAATATTTGATAAAAAATTATAATAATTTGCATGCAAAATTTCTAAGATAAAGAAGAAAAAAAAACTTAGCTGAAAATTTCTATGCCTAAACAAAATATCTTGCCTCACTGAAGCCCTAACCCTCCATTGCTCCTCCCATCGTTCAAACCCTAGTTGACAGATATTTGCAATTTCGTTTTTTGCGCTTTGAAAAATCATCATTGTTCTTCTTTCGGATGTTTGACATAATAGGGTCGTATCTCCCTCAATACTGCTCAAATTTCTTCATATAAACACTCATTTAAAAACCTTTATGTTTTGTACAAATTGTTCCAAGAATCAATTGAATCAAACAACCCTTCGCGAAGATGTAAGTCCTAAGAGTAAAACGTTTAAAAAAAAATTCTAATCCTTCACATAGATCATTTAAGATGATGTTTTATTTATTTTTTATTTTTTAATCTATAATTTGTTTATTTTATTTTGTTTATTGAGTAAATATTTCTTATACATATACATATCCGCCGTGGGGTTTATATCTACTTTTAAGCCATTTATTTACATTTAAATGTTTAATTTTTTTTGTTATATAAAATTAACTTTCTTAAATTTAGTTGTAATCCAAAATTTTTAAAATCCTCACTATTTCTACTATTTTTACCCGAGCCGAATGAATGAAATATTTTAATTATGTCCGTGAGACCCAAAACATGGCCTATGGGACCTCCAAATATGAAAACACAATTATTCAAATCATATGATCATTAATATCCTTGAGAAGGTTGTTCCTTCTCCTACTAATTTGGGTTAGCAACTCCCCAACTTTTTTTATTTTACTGTCTTCAAATAACTCTGTCATAGACCCTTTTCCAAGTGTTTCTTTGTATTTGCCACGAATGTCCGAAAAACTCGGACATTCATAGATGAAATGTTCCTCTGTCTCTATTGCCCCTGTGCTGCATAGAGTACATATTTGTTCTTCCCATTATTCCTTCCTTGGGCGTTGTCCATCTCCCTGTTTCACATCTAATCCTATGAGAGCTAGTCCTTATCTAAGCAATGAGGATTTTTTCCCTCCACTTAATTTCAACGCCTATATATGCTTTTTCCTTGTGGTCATACGTTGGGTTAAACTTTGCAATATAGTATTGTCTTTTCTTGCTTGCATTTTTCCATATTCCACTTCTAAACTTTTCATTCACATAGTTTTTTATGTCTTTGTTGAAATTTGGACATTCATTTATGTTAATTTCCCAACGTTTCATCCATTTCTGATTTTGTTTCATCCATGTGTTCTTCCGTCTATGTAGCTCTTCATCACTAACTGCCCTAAGCCATATGTTGTTTTTTCAAGTGACATAATCGCTTGGTCATAGCAATTGCCTCTAAAGGGAACATTCTAGTTTCAGCTAGAATAATTTCATAAGGGACTGTGGTCTTAATTCTAAGAAAATTTGTAATTAGACATTTTTGAATCCTTTCTATTTGCCTCTATTTTGTACTTGTCATGCCACTGGCCCATACCTCGCAACCATACAACAGAATCAATGTGACAAGTAGATCAAATAAGACCTTGGTGATCTTCCAGTCCGACAACTTGGTTTTCCTACAACGATTTTGAAGTGCATATAGCGCTCTCCAACCACTTAGAGTTCTTTTCATCCTACATGTATTTGAATTGAGTTTGTCATGAAAGTCTATGCCTAGATATATGTGTTCTATCACTACCTCAAGAGGTTCTCTTGCAAACTGAAATTGAAGATGTTGCTTTTTCTTTTTTGTTGAAACAATCATGATTTTTGTTTTGCTTGTGTTCACCTGCAACTCAACTTCCTTACAAAAAAGTTCTAGAGCCCGAAGGTGATCTTCTAGATCTTTAACTGTTTCAGCTACAAGAATTACATCATCTGCGTACATGAGGAGTTTTATCACATATTTAACTAAGTGCACTCCCTCTCCCCCAGATTTGTTTATCCATTCTTCTAACTTATCAATGTACAACCTATATAATGTCGGAGATAGAGGGCAACCTTGTTTGACGCCTATGTCACTCCTAAAACATTCAGATAACTCTTCGTGCATTATGATTCTAGCCTTTACATACGCATATAATCTGTGAATTGCTGCCCTGTAGTGAATTGGAACCTCTACCTCTTCCATTTTGCTCCATAATTTTTTCCTTGGTATTGTGTCAAATACCTTTTTAAAATCTTAAAAAAAAAAAAAAAACTCTTTTTAATCCCATATTTTTTTTACTATATATCTTAAGTGTGATACAATAATCTATAATTAAATGCTTGACTTGAAAACCGCTTGCCACTTTGCTCTCTTTGCTCTCTTTCCCTTTGACAAGGGCATGTTGAGTGGACTCCATCTCTTGACCAGTAAAACCAAGCATGTTAGGAGTTTAAGCAGCCGAACTTACATTAATTTAAACTCTACTACGTGGCATATTTGGCAGCACGTTTAAGATATAATGCACTTCAAAATTCGTAGATGGATAAGCTATGCAAAGGCGAAGGCCGAGGCGGACGAAATGGATGCCATATCCTCCAATGCCTACGCGCGGGCCTATTTCCATTCCTGCAAATTGCCCTTCCTAGCAATGCCACGCAGTGCCCGATTCCAGTTATTTCCATCTCCATCTTCATCTCCATGGACTGCAAGATTATTACCAGAAATATATAATAATCGTTGTCATCTTCTTCTCGCTATTTCTACTTGGAAAGATGAAGATAAAAATGCTTCTCCCTCAGATAGTTGCTCCATTGAGGCAGAGGGGCACAAGGAGGAAGCGGCAGCTAATAGAGCGCCATTAGCTGTAAGAAAGCCTCAGCTTGAGAGTACCCAACAAGAAGAAGCAGAACCAGTTGAAGATGAAGAGACAGTGGATGAAAAGGAGAAAGAAAAGAAAGAGGAATTAAGAATGTCTGAATCAGAATTAGCATCAGTCGAGTCTTCGGGTCCTCTGAAGATCAATCTGGATTTGGCATTATACAGGGCAAAATCCCTGGCCAGAAAAGCTCTTTATGCTGATGCTGAGCAAATTCTTAGACAGGTAGATGCTCTCTATTGTCTTTATATTTTTTCACACAAACCCCAAAGTTATCAGCTATGAGTGATAATACTAATAGAATAGAACAGGTCATCTATCTCACTGACATGTGCAGCGAACATGCGCATGAATTTGAGTGGATAAGCAATCAAATAAATCATGGATAACACAAATATTATGGAAGGAAAGGAGTGCCACTTCACTTTCATACCAGCTAGCTGGTTGCATTAAAGAGTTACAGGAGGATAATTCAAACTATTTGTTAGTGAATGAAATGAAGAGAGTCGATACAATCTTTTCTCATGGACGGCAATAGATGCATTAGTCTGCAAGAATAACTGACAAAGGGAAAAAAAAAAAAAAAAGCAACTTTATCATAGCATTGGAACTGGAAGAAAGGAAAGCAAGCTATCAGAATTTATTGACTTCTGAACAATGAATGCACGTCGTATTGAGCAGACTATATACTGGCATGTCAGCTGGAATATCTAAAATTTAATAAATTGAAGAGGTGTAAGAACAAAGACCAGATAATACGTTACCCGTGTCTTTTCAAAATTGATTAATCATTTTACACAGAACACAGTTTGTGTTCATTATGACCTGACCTTTCTTTGATCCAAACAAAGCTTTAATTAAGCCAATGTGTGGTAGATTCAACGGTAAATTATCACCATAAAACAAGTTTTAAGCCAATGTGTGGTAGATGCAACGGTAAATTATCATCATAAAACAAATTTAGGGAGCAAGCCCGGCGCCAACAGGCTACAAATCTGAGCACGGCAGAATTCTATGGACTCCCCAGGAAACCTAGCTAATGAGACAAAGAAACATTAGGAGCAACTAAGAACTACATGTTTAGTAAAGACACTACTGTAGAGGAACCCCGGACTGGTATGTATAGTCCAAAGCCTTTTCTTTTGCAAACCCCATATATCTAAAACAAAGACGGGTTCAGATCACTAGTTACCATCTGAGATGTTAGAACACTGTCTGATAACAGAATCTAGGATGAACTGCAAGTCACAGGACCCAATATTGCTTCTGTCTAAGCTGTCTAAGTCGTCAAGGGAAATTAATGCATAAACTACTAGAGGGTGGCCACATATCATAGAAAGGGGTGATCCATACAATTTGCTGCAAGTGTGTCCTCTCATGCCACCAAACTGGAAGTATCCTTGCTTTTTGCTGCTAGTACCCATCAAATGTCCCTGTGAAACCTAACTTGGTAGCAATAAAGTTGGTTATGTTGAGAAGAGATGCCAGCCTCCCTTATCCTTCATGATCTTTGTTATGTACCTAACTATAATTGCTATAACACATAACCAAACACAAATTTGAATTCTGAGCTTTTTCAAGTTGAAGTTAAATCTATTGATCTACCTATATATTAATTTCACAAAAAAATTGAAAAGAAATTTAGCAGAACTTAATAATATACTGTCAAATATCCTCAGACATATAAATTATGTTATTTAAAAAAAATTGAGAAGTTATGGACACTGACTTACATCCAGTTTAGAAGGTGAGCATAGGCATTGCATTTGGCCAAGAGAATTAGTCTATTGCAGGATAATTCTAAGAATAAATTCCCAAAAAGAACACTCATAAAACCTTGCTACTATTGTGTTTAATTGAATTCCAATCCCTCCAAATTTTTGCAAGACAATAAAAAGGTAGTTCTAAGAATATGCAAGATGATAATAATAATGATAATAAGGTAATTGGAGGAATAGTTTTTGAGAAGGTAAGCTATGAGAATTACTATTTCAGATAATATTCCTACAATAAGTAACAACAGGTAAAACTAAGGTTTAAGCAAATAAGATAGCATCATAAGATAGTCTACCCTAACACTAGGATTGACTTTTTATAATTCCTAATGGTCAAGTTTGGATATAAGGATATGGAACAATTTGAATTTCCTTCTTCTAATGACTTCGATTGGAAGAAGATTTAGTCATTTGAGGCCCTTCCTAAGTTCTTGACATGTTTTTGTTTAACAATCTAGAGCAAAAATCTTATAGATGCTAACATGCAGAGGGGTTATCATGGACCTTGTGGGTGTGCTTTGTGTAAGGAAGATTTAGAAACTTCAGATCATCTATTTCTTCATTGTCTTTTGCCTTTGATATTTAGGGTTGCTTTTTCAAGAAAATGACAACATGCTAGTTTGCTCCATTGACAATGGAGGAGTTGATGAAATGTGGGATTAATTGTTTCAAAACAAAAGCATTAGGCGTTTTGAAGAGGATTGGTCCTGTGTTATTTGTTTTGACTTGAAGGAATAATAAAATCTTCACAAACAAATCTCAGAATCGTATACAAGTTTGGATTTGTATTGTTTCCTCTCTTGTGGAGTGTTTGTAGGCATGGCACTCATCATGGGGAGTCTCGAATGTGGAAAAAGTTGTGTTGGCCTCTTGGTTACAACATTTCAACATACATGCTAGGTGATCTATGATAATGGATTTAGTACAAAGGCTTTGAATTGATTTGTAGTAAAATGGAAATGGCTGAAATTTGGGTCCATCAAATTTATTATTGATATTGCTCTCACAGGATATCCTAGGAAGGCTGGCAGAGATGGTTTTCTCTAGATTCATGAATGCAAAATTCTCCTTATCTACTCAGTTAGAATCATATGAAACATCCACGAACAACTATGCAGATGCTAGGGCATTCTAATGGGGATCAAGATTGCTATTAAAAGAAGAATGGAGACATGTTTCAACTGAGGGGGGTTCATAGATTATTATTATCGATGTAAAGAAAAACATGTGGAAATTATTGGAGGAACAACAACATTATTTTTTATGGCTATCAATTATATTGGTGGAGGCAATATCTTAGAAATGTCAGCGTGCATATAGAAGAGGAAATAGGGTGACATATAATTAACCAATTGTGGTTTTGATCTCTAGGTTGATGAAATTCAAATTCTAAAAGGTAAGTGGCTAAGGGAGATTCTTTTCTCTTAGTGAAAATGATATGAAGATTTGATAGAGAAAAGTTGTAGTTTGATAAGAAGAAAAGGGAGTTAGGAAATATATTCAATAGAACGGAAAGCAAGGAATAATTGATAGAAATTTTGCTTGAATTGGTCTTGACTCTTGATAGGAATTAAAATTCAAGGGAGTAGGTTGGGGTGGGGGGTTGTTTACCTCTATCAAACCAAATCATACAATTATCCTCACTTTGGTAGTATCCCAAAAAAACAAAATAGTAGTACATATTTCTATATGGCTAAACTCAAAATGTACATAAATATAGCTATGAACAAAAGCAACCATCCACACTTTCCCTTTTCCAAAAACCAGTAGATGCTTTGTTAAACAAGATGACATTCCTTAAAGTAAGCTTAACTTACTTAATCTACAATAGCCCTTCCATTGTGCCAATTGTCGACTTTGTTGTGGATAGTAACTAGCATATCATGCATGCTCTCCCTAGAACGTTGTTCACTCTATACCATTTGATTAGTGGAATAATGGGATGCTCCATGATAGTTGGCTATTTGAGATTAGGCTGTTTAGAGGAGATTTGTATGATGGGTAGTCTTATGAGACCAGGCAGGGAGCCATGGTACAGGTTGTCTTTTGAGAGCAAGATTTTCGAATGTGGGCCGTTCGAGTGTGGGACGTTTGAGGGTCAATTGTCTACACACTTGTTGCCTGAGGTGATGTTGTCCGAGCACCATCATAGGTGGCCATTTGAGAGGTGGTTGACTAGGAGATTGTTTTTTTTTATTAGGTAAAAGAAGGGGTTTTGAAAGGGTCCCCGAACCTTTTACAAACTAGAAGCTAAAGCTTCCACAGATTAAACCAAAGAGTAACATACATGGAACTGTCCCACCCAAGGGAACCTAAAAACAAGGACATAGCCAAAATGAAAACAGGAGGACCAAGCAGAGAAGAAAAGGAGCTAAGAGAGTCAAGAGAACAAAGAGAACCCTTCTCAATCCTCAACTTCAACATCCTCTTTCTTGCCTCAGAATCTTTTTGGTCCCATTGGATCCACTCCATCATCATGTTGACCTCTTCAGCAAACGAAACAACCATTTTGAGAGTGCTTCCCAGGGATCTCAGAAGATCTTTCACCATCCTCCTTGCGGACTTGGGCGTTTTGAGTGGATCCTAGATTGGATTTTTCATTTTGCCCACAACGGTCCCCTTGGAAGGTTTAGCTTTCTTTTTGATGACAATAGGGGAAGAATTCTCAAAATCTTCTTAGTCTTGAATAAAAAGAGGAGCCTTTTCAGCCTTCATTGCTCTGGACTTTAGGCGCTTAGAGCGTCTAGCCCTATCCTCACTGCCTTTGGAACTTCTCGGCTGCACAACATCTACTTGAACCTTCTTTAACTCGGCCTCATTGCCGGGAGAAGCTTAAATCTCAGACGGGCCTCAAAATTGTTTGGGGAGGAAGAGACTTGTTCTCCAAATTAACAGGAGACTCCCCATTCTTGATTACTCCAAGAGGGCTTCCAATAAGGGCCTGGTTAAAACTCTCCACCATATCTCCTTTCTTAGTCACAAACTCGAAGATTAATTTTAATAGACCTTGATGCAGCGGGTCTGTAACATCTCCTTTCTGGGTTTGAAGCATCTATTTTTCTAGCGATTTGAACAAAAAGGTTGGGATATTCAACCTCTTCTTGCGACGAAGCTAGTTTAGGAAGGCAAAATGATAACTTCTGACAATTGCCGGGTTGTTGTCAAGGGTAAAATACTCCATGATTACCAATGTTACCCTATCCCAAGGGGCCTTGAGGGAATTCCATAGGATCCCATTTTGAAACTTTTCTGGCTCTTCTCCATTTACCAAGAAGATCCTGAGCTCCTTGGCTAAGGAGTGTTTCTCCCTATTCAAGCATTCTCCCGCAATGGGTAACCCCGTAACTTTCGAAATCAGCGGGATAGAAATGTGAAACTCCAAGCCATTCGCTTTGACTCTGCCATCTTTCCAAGTGTGGGCCAATTGAAGGGAAAGCCCCTTGTTGAATCCATTGAATTTCTTCAAACAGTTAAGGAGACCACCCTTCTCCATAATCTCTTTTACCTCATCATCCAGCTTAAGGACAAAAGGTTCCACCTGACTCAGTTCACTAGCCATATTCTGCTCCCTTGCTCTGTGAATACTTTTGAAGGATTTCTAGAAAATGTTAGACCGGACCGTTCCACCAGGATTCGAAAACCCCCAAATGAGATTAATTTTAAACACAGTGATCTCTAACTTCCTGCTTCCAGAAGAATCAATGCGTAGAGAAAGTTGTGCATCCCAAGCTTGAATAAAACCTCTGAGCGAGGTCCGCAGCCGTTTCGAGAAAGACCCAAAGCTTACGCACCACCACGAAAGGACCAATCGGGAGGTACAACTCGAAGATTTGAAGTTGACAATAGCAATGTCTAAAATATGATAACCATGCATTCTTAAAGGGAAGGAGTTGGATGCGCAAAGTTGGCATGGGTATCAATAGGAAATAAATAATCATGCAAAACCGGACTTTGCCACCTTGTCTCATGAAATCCATGCCCAAAAGTTAGGCAACGATCCGATTGATATGTTACGTTTTTGCCGATCTTGTGATTATGATTGGAATAGGTATCTGACTGGCACACTTTACTAATTAAAAGAACCTAACTAAGGTGCCGCATGGCGACCCTAAGAGTAGAAAAGAACTTCCACCTCCACTTCATATGGCCCAGATTAGAAAGGAATGAATTGCAACGAATCTCAAGATGCCACTTCATCTTATGATAACCTTTCACAAAATTAGAGCAGCCCAGGTTGTATTTCAAAATTCTGCCTAAGTCTACTATACAATACTTGTCGGGCATCGGATCCTGCCAAAGCTACCACCTGGAGTTCGGGCTGGGAATTTTGAATTTCCATATCACACCCACATGATAATTGATGACCCCCCACTAAGAACCCTCGCGAAAAACATAAAGGGAGAAAATCCTTTATTTCTTTTAAGAATTCTAACGAGGGTGTTATGGGGGCCTGCCAAGAAATGGTTTTGCTGCCACCGAGGATTAAAAGTGAGAGTCTCCATTTTCTTGTCATCAATAGGGACAAGTTCGAATTTGAAAGTGATCGGATGGCACCAAAAGGATCCTATCAAGTTGCTGAAGAGAGAAGCCCTTGATTCTAAAACAACGAAGAACACCTTGAAATCAAAACTTTTAAAAAATCTTATTACAAAGAAAGAAACGAGAACCAACAAAAGTGAGACCAAGATAATTACGATATCTGAGAGAGGACTGGCGGGAACTTTTCCTCCCAAATTGGAAGGCCTTCTTGTTGCAGACCAAGATTGGCCAAAGCATTAGCAGATGTGTTTCCTTCCCTATAAGTGTGTCTGATTTGGAATTCATCCAGCGACTGAATATGCCTTTTAGATTCCTCAATCATGTTCACAATACTCCAACTAGGGGTGCGAGTACCAATACCAGAGTTGATAATATTTAATGAATCTCCTTCTATGATCACTTTTCTGCACCCTAAAGTTTCAAGCAAAGGCTATACCCTAGAAAAGAGCTTTGGCTTCCGTGAAGTGATTAGTTTGAATTCCTAGATTTTCAGCAAAGGCAAGAATGGTTTCTCCCTTATCATTTTTGAACACCCCTCCAGCCCCAGCTCTCCCTACATTTCCTTTAGAAACTCCATCAAAATTGAGTTTGATCCATCCAGGGTAAGGAGGGCTCCATTTAATTTTGGATTTGTTTATCAGACCAGGCTGCTTCATCTTTCTGGTCCTAGAAGGAAGGCCTAACTTCTCCTCAAGATTGGACTCACTCTCATTACCCCTGTCATTGTCCAGATGTATGCTTAAAATATTCTCAATAATGGCATTAAGAATTCTAATTCTAACAGAGACAGCATCCCTTTTGGACTCCTTGAAGGCCCTGTTATTTCTTTCCTTCCAAATCCCCCAAAGAAAATGAGGAAGGCTGAAGTACCAAAGGATCCAAATCTATGGTTAAAGAAAGGAGCGATCCATCGATCAAACATTGGAGAGGTAGCACGAAACAACCCAACAAACCCCAAGGCTATTCAAAAGGGAATAGAAGACTTCCTGGGAAAAGGGGCACTCTAAGAATAAATGGTTAGAGGTCTCTTCACTCTTTTCACACAGGTAACATCTATTGGGAATACTCATCCCCCTTTTTTGAAGATTTTCTATGGTAAGGATCTTATTCTGGATGGCTAGCCAACAGAAGAAGTTGACTTTAGGGACAAGATTTTTAATCCAAAATTGTCTGTTAGAAAACCAGGAGACAGATTCATCTTCATCCAGAAAGTACGTTGATCTCACAAAGTACGATCCATCTTCTTCACCCTTCCAAAAGACTAAATCCTCCTCTCCAGAATTTTTAATAACCTGAGTTCTTAGTTTATCAGCTAAGAATCTAATGGCCTCCTCCTCTTCTTGAATTAGGTTTAGAATAAAAAGAGGTTTCCATTTTTTCTTGCCATCAATTGTTTCTATGAAATCAGCAGCTTTAGGGCCATAGAGAAGCCGAGTTTTGTGCTCTGAAATTGCAAGATTGGAAATGTTTGACAGGGTTGAGTCCAGAAGCCAAGAATCCTTCCAGAAGTGAAAATTTTCACCATTCCCCAGGTTCCATCTGCACCCCTTTAGAATGAGAGATTTCGTTTTGAGAGTACTGATCCAAAAAGCAGAGCTTGAGGGAGGAAGGGGATCTGTTAGAAAGTTTTTACTCTGATTCAAATATTTGGTTGAGAGAATGTGAATCCATCCCAAGTTTTCCTTCTTGAATAACTTCCAGCTTTGTTTGGCCATTACAACTTTGTTCATTTGTTTCAGCTTCCTAAAACCCAGTCCCCTAACTTCTCTTTTGTTGTAGACTTGTCCCTGGGAGACTAGGGGAATTCTTTTTTCTCCTCTGATCTCGACCAGAGAAAGTTTTTTAGATATGTTTAATTTTTTGGGCAACTTTCGTAGGGATTTTGAAAAGGGACAAGAAATAGATAGGATTATTTTGGAGAGTAGATTTCACCAACTGGGCTTTACCTGTCTGGCTGAGAAGGGCATCTTTCCATCCAACAAGTTTCCTTTGAATTCTCTCCATAACAGGGTCCCAAAGATTATCCTTCATTCTGCCTTTGAAGAGGGGCATTCCAAGGTAGATTGAAGGAAAAACAACTATTTCACAACTCAAGATTTGAGCGATCTTCCTTTGCCTATTGGGAGGAGTGTTGAGGAAGAAGATTTTACTCTTCAGGAAGTTTATCTTCTGGCCAACAGCTCTCTCGTAGGACGACAAGACGCTCTTGATTTCCTTAGCTTGGGGAATGGAGGAAGAAGTGGTTAAGAGAGTATCATCTACAAATTGTTGGTGCGTGATTGGGTCAATGGATAAGGCTGGTCTAATTCCTTCAATGGTCTTCTGAATGGAGGCAGCTTTAAGAGATCTACTGAGAGCTTCAGCCATCATAATGAAAATATATGGGGAAAGCGGATCTCCTTGACGGAGATCCCTTAAGCTCTTAAAATATCCTGTAGTAGACCCGTCGATGAAGACAAAGAACATAGTTGTCGAGATACACTCTTTGACTAGACATATCCAGCTTTGGTGAAACCCAAACTTAGCCATGACTTTCAAAAAGAAGTCCTAGGAGACTCTGTCATAAGCTTTAATCATTTCCAGCTTAAGAAATAAACCAGCTCTTCCAATCTTATCCACAAAATGAATAAGCTCATGGATTGTTATAATGCCATCCAAGATATGTCTTCCCGCCATAAAGCCTCCCTGATTGGAATCAATAATACTTGGCAAAAAACTTTTGATTCTATTAGCCAAAACTTTGGTCAAAATTTTATAAATGGGATTACAAAGGCTAATGGGCCTGAAGTCTTTTAAGTCCTTGGCCCTTGCAATATTAAGAATAAGAACAAAAAAGGTGGTGGAGTTCACATCTTTCGGGATATGACCAGTTCTTTGGATCTCTTTCATAGCTTCCACAACTTCCTTCCCAATCATATGCCAGAACTTCTGAAAAACAGGGCTGGAAAACCATCTGGACTAGGAGCTTTAACACAGCTCATAGAGAAAACAACACTCTTGACCTCCTCTTCCTTGAATGGGCTAATCAAGAGGGAATTCATCCCATCCGAGACTGGGGGGGGGGTGTTGAGAAGAAGATTCCTTTCCGCCAGGGCATCTCCATCCTCCTTGGAGCCCTATTGGGATTCAAAAACATTAACAGCTTCTGCCCTAATTTCCAAGATGTCATCCGATTTTAAACCATCTGCCTTTATCACCTCTCTGATTCTATTAGTGCTTCTGTGTCTCAGGGTTGAAACATGGAAGAATTTGGTGTTACAGTCACCTTCTTTTAACTAGAGGGTCCTTGATTTTGTCTCCAAAATATCTCTTCACAAGCCAGAGTATTGTGAAAATCTGCCAGGATATTTTTCTCCTTATCTCTTGTATCCGAAGGCAACGTTCTAGATTCAATAGAGTGTTCAAATTCTATCAATTGCTTTCTCAGTTCCTCCTTTTTGAGGAAGATATGTCCAAAAACAGCTTTATTCCAGATTTTTATATTAGTTTTCACAAATTTGAGCTTATTGGTAATTTGAGAGATCAAGGGACCAAAAAACTTTTGGGACCACCATTCCTTAACCTTGGAATCCAAATCCGGGTGTTGAGTCCACATTGCTTCAAACCTGAAATGTCTTAGAATTTTTTTGGAAGCAGGAAAGGTTTCAAGCAATAGGGGATTATGGTCTGAGGCTATTTTAGGAAGGGTACTTAAAGAAGTGTTCCCAAAGGAAGTTGGGCCTTCTTTGGAAATTAGGACCCTGTCCAATCTTATTTGGATTAGCTGACTTCCTATCCTTCTATTACTCCAGGTAAATTTGTTTGCTTTCAAGTCTAAGTCTGTTAATTCATTTTGGTTAACAAAATTGGCAAAATCTTCTACTCCTTCAGACAAAACTGGATTGTCCCCTTTTTTGTTAGACTGAGAAGAAGGGGAGTTGAAGTCCCTGGCCAGAAACTAGATCTCATTTCTGAATGCCTCTCGCATTAATCCAAAAGAAGCCCATAAAGAGCTCTTTCCAGAAATAGTATTTGGAGCTTAAATATTGGAAAGGACCCACCTACGCTTAGACTCCTTACAAAAGAAGAGGATGTTAGTAAATCTTTATGAAGCTGAAAATCACCAAGCCATCTAGCTTTTCAGGATCCCAAAAGCATAAGAGCCCCCCTGAAGCCCCTTGGGCTGGACTAGCTACATGCCCAACATCTTTCCAATTAACTTTTTTAACTTTATCAATATTACTTTCTTCAACTTTGGTTTCTTGAAGGAGAATAATTTCCAGCAAAACATCTTTCCTTATTGAAGCTACAAGTCTTTGTTTGGAGTGACCATTCAGGCCTCTTATGTTCCAAGAGAGAATCTTCATTTATGGAGTTTGGAATTGAGTTTCTTTCCCCCACCAAAGGATGGGGAGGGTTGAGATCTGAAGGAAGCTACACTTATTTGTTTTTCAAAGATATCTTTCCCTCCCTCCATTTTCAGGATCAATTGCGATCCATTGGCTATGTTTGTTTTTGTTTCCCTTTTTCTGATATCTTTATTGGTGGGCTTACCAACTTTACGTTCTATGCCAACATCAACACTTCCCCTTTTTTGGCTTCTTGTTTTTGGGTCTGGGGAAGCAGGGTCTTTCCCCATTTTGGATTTTACTTTAGGGGACTCTTTTCGAGATTCAAGGGCTTGAGATTCAACTGTCTTGTGGAAAGGGGAATTTGAATCTAAAATGTTTCTATCTATTTTGGGAAATCTGAGACTGAAGCGAGACATTTGAAAGTGTTTCAATGGAGAGAATTTAGAAGAAGCATTTTAGGGGAAGGGAGTAAAGAGCTAACTTGGGTAACCTGAACTTGGATTTCACCTTCCTTTTCAAAGGGAGACACTTCCGAGACTTGCTGAACCCTGTTTGCTTGCGGGAGAGAGTGGGGAGACTTAGTAGCCACAGGGACTTCAGGGCCAGCCTGTCCTTTCACAACTTCCTGTAATACATGTTCTTGGATTTCATGAACCCCGTTCACTTCCGGTTAAGAAGAATTAGCAGCCATAGGAATATCAGAGCCCTGAACATTAGAGCTATCAACCATCCTTAGCAATTCCTTGAGTAGGCTTGCCAACGACATCTGTCTTTGACCAGACTTCCTTTGCAGGTTTTTTCTTAGAGGGTCACAGAGCAGAAAGATGCCCTATTTTCTTGCAATTTGAACAGAAACTAGGTCCATTTTCATATTCTATAGATTGAAACCAAGAGCCCACATCAAAGATGAGCTCAATAGAGCTTGGGAGACCTGCTTCGAGATCAACATTGACAAACATCCTTTGCAAAGATCATCCTTGACTTCGCCCTCGTAGCATAATCAATGAAGATGAGATGTCCAATAGCCTTAGCAATTCCTCTTAGAATGTCATCGTGCCACAGATGAAAAGGGAGACCAAGCAGCCTAACCCACAGAGGCATCGTGTTAATTTTCTGAGTATCAGGATTAAATTCAGGCCCTTATTTCCGAAGAAAAAGGCCTCTCTTACCATAAAACCAAGGACCTCCACCAAGAATACGCCTCATGTCATCTTCACAATTCAACTTAATAAGGAAAAAGGCTTTTGGAAGGGCTACAATTTCCATAAGACCTTGCGGTATCCATTTAGAGTAAGCCCATCTCTTGATGGAATCAATGTCCAAACGAACTCCCAGGAATTTACCCACAAGGTTAAAAGCACCCTGATCCATATTGAGCTTCAAGAAGTCCGTAGGAATGCGCAACTTCTGCTAGACTGGGTTAAGATCCAAAAGCACTTTCGAAGAGACTTGCCTACCGGGACAGTTCGAGACAACCGCATCATAGGAATGCATGCCTAGATCAAAGGGCAAGTGGATGTCTTGCAAGCCCAAGGGCGGGTCTGCCCCTCCAAACAAGGGACCCAAGCTGATCTCATGATCCGCCAGAGTTACGCTCGATCCTCCATTCTCCACTTTCCCGATCTCTACCTCCCCGCTCTCACTCATTTCGAATCCAGTCCGCCAAAGATTGCAAGCACATGCCGTTCGAGTTGTTGTCAAAGCACTTGTCATTTGGGCTGCCATCTAGGAACCTATTATTTAGGCTATCATTCAATTTGCAATCCAAGCACTTGTCCTTTGGGCTGCTGTTTGAGCAAGTTGTGGCATAGGGAGTCTTACAAGTAGATTGAGGGGGTGTAGGTTTGTTTGAAGAGAGTGTCATCATTGTTAGCCATCAAAATGATGACGATAGGAAAAATTCATATATGACATTGTAACAAGTGTTGCCCCTTGATCCTACAATGGGGATTTTGCCCCCTTTGTCCCCAACATAGGTGACAATGGGTGTTGCCAATGGAACTTGTGATGCAACTAGTTGTATGTGTCAAAGCAATTGATTGGAGAATAAAGTTGCATAGCAAAGAATTGCAGATTCCTCTTTTGTGGATGATGTATAGAATAAGAAGCGGAAGGAGTGTGACAAGTGTTCATGTGGCGAGACACCCAATTTAACTGATTTGCTTGTCTATCGACATGGATGCCAATAAGTTTAAAGGAGACAGATGTTGATAGATGAGTTGGTGCATGAACATCATGTCTATATGTACACTTGAATGCATAAAATCATGGACCATGTTGCCATCTGGTCAACCATGTTCCATGGGGACTCTTGTGATTTGGGGACCATCTCGGAGACACATCCCACCATCCTGAAAATAAGTGCCACAATCCCAAAAAGTCATCCTGTCATCCTTGTCTTGGAACTTCTTAGAACATAGTGTTTGTGATATGCATAAACGAGTTATGTGTTGTAGGTATAGGCAGCATACCCAACATGGCAACATCATAGCAGCGAGGGGCCTAGTGTGTGTTACGAACATGTATGAGCATTTTGACCTTGTACACAGTTTAGATATGTGTTGTTGTGTATAGGTTATTGCATTGGTACATGTAGCCATTTACAATATAGTGAGTAAGGGTTAACTTTGTGTATATGGATATTTGTTTATAGTTGGTAGTTAGATAGTTACCAACTATCTTCCCTAATGATCCTTTTGTATATATACATCCCTTGCTTTCTTGGTTAGTAGTTTGAGTAGTTAGAGATATTGTATACAATATATATTAATTGTCTTGCTAATATTTCGGGCATGATATGAGAGTTGTTGTGCATATTAATGGATTGTCTTTATCGTTGATGTTAGCTTTGTTTGTAAGTTAATTTCATTTCATGCATTTGTACGTTACTTTCAATTATTATGGAATACAAAATTGCTATGCTACATTTTGTGCTGCTGTTGTAATAAGTTGGGATCGAGAGATTGTGGTGACAAACATGAATGTGATGAGAATTGAATAGGTAACAATCCATGGAGTGCACGTGGATGTGGATGCAAACATTGATGAACAAAATAAGAGCCTACATGTAGGTCTAAGCAGAATGCACATTGTATGATGCAATTGAATGACGAACATGGCGAAGACGACGTGTGTGGGACTTGTGACAAAGTTTGATTGAACCATGGTAGCCCTTTCCACAGACAAAAGTGTATAAAGTGAGTCTGCTTTCTGTAGAGCCCCTTTGTGATGACGAAAGATGAGTGCAAATACCTTTTCTTGTTCTTTTTGAACTATGATGCACGGATAATAAGGATGATGTTGTTCCTATTGTTTGCGTGACAGAGGGAGTCTTGTCGTGGAAATCCAATGCATGTGGTCCACTTGAGAGGAGGGACGTCCTCACACGAAAGACATTGTCTCCAATGAGGAAGAAAATATGAAATGTGAGAAGCAAGCTTTATGGGATACATTGTTGTTGTCGATTGAAGACAAACAAAATGATGGAGGATGTTAGGATGTTTGTATAGACAAATTCCATGAAAAAGAGTATGTTTGCATAAAGAAAGTTTCAAAAGAAGATGAACATTGTATACCAAGAAGCTTTTGATAAAGCCTTAAACTTAGAAAGTGAAATAAATATGGTGATGGTAATAGGAAGTCGAAGCTGAGTTGCGAGTAGCTTCGATAATGAAGGAGGTGAGGAAAAGAGTATTGTGCCAATTGAAGTGCTTGTCAAAGATGTGTTGCACATGTGCAAACTAATGGAAAAAAAAAGAAAGAAAAGGAGAATCGAGACATTTGGCATAGTGAGTGTTGGGCGAAGGCACAGTCTAATGCCAATTGCTCGAAGCGTAGTTGTTGTAACATCTACAAGGCACATAGACATTGGATGTTGATGTCTGTTCAATTTAAAAAGTAAGAAGCATTAGGCCTTGGCATTGCAAAAGAAAACTAAGGAGAAGCTAGTACCTTGAAAAGCAAAAGTAATTCAACAAGTGGCAGATACTGCAACGATTGTCAAATAAGTAGAATGGTGACTAGATGGTTGGTCAATTGGGTGCAAAGAATGCAAATAGCCACATTCAATACGACACTAGGAACACATAAGGGGGTGGGGTGGGAGAAAAATGAAGCTCAAAAAGGACAAAAAGGTAAAAGAAAGGAAGAAAGAGGAGCCTTCATTGGAGAACTTGACCTAGGGGCAAGAAACTCATGTGGAGATGAACAATATTAGGTGAGAGACCTTTGATGTATTTGGTAATGATGTCTAGGGAAAAGGTTGCTTGGGTTATAACTTCGCTAGACTTAGAGGCTTTTATTTGCTCAAAACGTTAGATTTTACCTCTTTGTTTACTACATGGTAAAACAAAAGGAATTGTTAAAAGTAAAAGTCCATGACTAATAAAGAAAAAGGAAGAAAGAAAGAATTTTGTCAATGTCCATGACCGACCAAAGTAGGTCAATGGGGCTCTAAGACAGATACAATTATATTTTTAGTATCCTCAGATGACCAAAATAGGCCAATGGGATTCACCAGAAATAATCTTGTTATAGTGCATGCAACAAAAAAAGAAAAAAGAAAAATATACTAACAAGGTAAACTAGACTAGAGTAAATAAACTAAAGAAAATTATACTTAGTTACAATAGCATGAGGGAGCCAAGAATACATGCTCCAAAGTCATAACTAAAAACTAAAGTCATAAGATTTCAATCAACTTATCAAATAATAGGTGAACCATGTCACCTACGAAGCATCATTTAGAAAAATGCAAAGCTTCATGTCACTAAGAATAAAGAAGGCGAGGAAAAACGGAAAAGCAAAAGTGAAAATACTTTTCAAATTTGAAACTCTTAATAGCAACACCACCTGTTCAAGCAAAATAGTTGGCCCAATTGCCACTCATATGAGCAAAAAATGGAGATGAGCTAATAGTTTTAGATATGTTAGACACAGGGATCATCTATAGCTAAGCAAAGTCCCTCTTTGGTGTCAATACTGATGGTGTGCAAGAAAGATTTCTAATGGAGAATGTTCCCAGATATTTGGGATCTCAACAATTAGACAATTAAAGATATGTTTCCCAAGCTTGTAATCTATGATTTTAGGTGTTTGCTAATGAAGATGGAACATTAGTTGTAGGAGTCCAAGTGCATGAGGAAATTAGGACTCATAGAAAAGTCAAACCTCGGGTTGAGACCACTTAGTATACACTAAATGACAAACAACCCAAGAGATCTAGAAGTCACTAGTTCGAAGGTGGTCAGGAGAAGAGAATAGATGAAGGATGAGGCTAAAGCTCTTAGATGCAGGCTAAGGATAAAGTTGAAGGAATGCATAAGGGAATAAGATTTGGAGAAGAATGAAGCTCAAAAAGGAGAGAAAGGTAAAAGAAAGGAAAAAAGACGAGGCTTAACTTTAGGACTTGAACTAGTGGCGAGAGTACTCATGTGGTGATGAATTTACATTTAGTTGTGTGGTAGTATTAGGTAGAGACCTTTGATGAATTTGGTAATGATGTCTATAGTAAAGGTTGTTTGAATTATAATTTAGCCAGACTTAGAGGCTTTTCTTTGCTCAAAATATTGGATTTTACCTCTTTGTTGTACTACATGGTAATGCTAAAATGTAAAAGACAATGACTAATAAAGAGAAAAAAAAGAAAGAAAAAAAATATATCAATGTCCGTTCATGAGCGGCCAAATTAGGTCAAGGGGACTTGTAGAGAGGATACAATAATTTTATTAGGATCCGTAGTTAACCAAATTAGGCCAATGGACTCACTAGAAATAATCTTGTTACAATGCACCATGAAAACCAAAAAAATACCAAGATAAACCAAACCAGAGTAAATAAACTAAATAAAATTATACTTGATTACAATCAACCTATCAAAATAATAGGTAAACCATGTCACCATGTGAAACATCATATGGGCCAGTGCAAAGCATCATGCCACTAAGAATATACAAGGGCAGCAAAATATCGAAAAACAAAAGTAAAATACCTGAAGTCTGCAAGCTTTTCCAATTTGAATCTCTTAATAGCAGCACCCTCTGTTCAAATAGTGGCTTTCCCTCCAATTGAATAGGCAAAAAGCTTTCAAAGGGTGAGGAGATCTAGTGCATGCTAATCCGAATTCACTATCTGAAGGAAGAAAATCTCTCAGCTGAAAATGTTAGTTGTATCTGCAACAACAGACTGTCTTAAAATTGAAAAGGGTATGATGTTTGGGGTAGAATGAGAAAGTTAGGTCAAGGCAGTTAAAGTTCTAGTCTTAAGACTAAGATCTTTATAAATTTAAGCATAAACGTAAAAACAAACTGACTTATGGCAAGTTAAGCAACAGTTCAAGCAAGAATGGTGTGACTTAGGCTTTTTCATGTGTGTAACAAGGGCCTACTTGTATGCTATGGTTGAGCAAATGTTGGGTATAAGTCACAAATGAAAAATAAAGATTTCTACTACTCATTGTGGAAAGCTCTTGATAAATTTGATCTAGATGACTTCTTCATGGGCATGAAACTCAAGAATGTGAAAGCGTAGGGTGTTGCTCTTATCAAGACAGCGCTACTAATTAATTCAAAATTTAGAAAATGTGAGATGAAACCCCTTTTACATGCAGCGACTTCACAGATTGGAAAGTTATTTATGGGAGAAGTACAGCTACAGGGGAAAAGGCTGGCTTCAATTTAGTATGTCGTCTACAAGCAATGCTGCAAGGCTATCTTTAAATTTTTTGGGCATGGCCAGGTCCTACAAGTGCAAAATTAAACTCTTGGAGCTAAGCCTAAGGGCTGGTGTCTAGATAGTCCTAAGACTGAAAATCTGTCTTAGAGCTTTTTTCCTGAAATAGGATATCAAAGAACATAAGCCAACTATAGGAGCTTCATCTTTGTGCGCCCTTATTTTTCCTAGTGGGATTCTATTCCAGGTGCTTATGAGCACTTAGCTATGGGAGAGCAATATCGTGAAATAGCGAAAGAGGTTGTTACACAAATCCATCACAAGAATGCTACTTGTTTGTTCATGTAGGCTTAAATGCAATGAATGAGGCAGAGCAAGGTAGATGATGAGCTGTCTGAATGGCCTGTGCAAACATGTAGTAGTGGCCAAGGATTAAGTTGACTAACATTTTGGCGACAAAATTGTAGCATGTGGGACATGGTAAAAATTGTCTGAGGCAAAATAAATGAATATGACATGTAAAGTATTGAGAATCAGGGCCAAGTTGGACCTCTGAATACTTCACGACTAGTTAAGCAAGTCAAAAGAAATAATGGAATCCAGGCAAAGGATGACTTGGGTGGAATGCAGCTTGAGTGCACCAGTAAAAGAACCAATCATAGAATTATCCTCTGTTGAATTATGGTTGCATTGGGAGGTAGTGTTGACCATTTTGTCACATTTCATCCAAGGGGTAAAATTTTGAAATAGTACTTACATTTAGATTTTCCTTCTCCTCCACGTCTTGTTTTTTTTGCTTTTCTGTTGTTTTCATGATGCTTCGGCACAGCCAGTTCCTGCCTTTTGGCGGCCACATGTCAATTTTTGTAATAGGAGCAGCTTCGCTAACAAAGTAGGCGGAAAAGGGGAGCTTCGTTGAGGAAAGATAGTCAAAAGCCCATTTTGAACAAAAAAAGTTCTAAGGCATGAGGGGCACTTCGCCCGCAAGACTGCTGAAGTGGCTACTTCAGGCGATATAACTGCGAAGCTCCAGTTTTGATTTGATCGCAAAATATAAGGCAGATGGGCCGCTTCGCTAGAAACGATTCCGAAGTGCCACTTCGACCCACTTCTCCGGCGAACCATCTCTTAGAAGCAGCTACTTTGGGTGCTTAGCCTGCGAACCTCCCACTTCGGCCGCAACATTGTCGAAGCTTCACTCAAGAGATGGGAAAAAACGTCTAAGGCAGAGGGGGCATTTCGGCCAAGGCTCCCCCGAACCAACACTTTGGGATTCGATCACTGTGAAGTGCCCGTCCAATGCGAAGTATGGGAGGAAGAAGATTTCGTTGCACCTTGACAACAACAGCCAGCCACTTTAGGCAAACTCCTTGCCGAAGTAACACTTCGGGTCCCTTTTTCAGCGAAGCATTCGATTTTAGCAAGTGGCAAAGCAGGGAGTTGAGTTGCCCTGTCTTCTACAGCGAAGCTAGCTACTTCGGCCAGAATCAGATTAAGTGCCTGCTTCGGCTGGTTCTTTTTGCGAAGATTTTTCCATGGCCAGATTTCAGCGAACCACCCCCTCACGAGGCCATTTTGACTTAGAAGATTTTGTCCATCCTCCTGGCCTTCACTTCGGCCCAATTGCATTGCGAAGCTGCGCTTCAGGTGCAAATTCAGTGAAGCTTCCCCAGGGCCGCTTCTGACAACAGCGCTACTCCCGAGGGGCACGTATTCAGAGACGGGGTATGAATCCAAGGCACGTCCGCAGTGCATAAATGCAAATTTCCCCGCCTAATGCGGCCCTGCAATTAATTGTAGAAATAGGATGGGAGGTTTAAATTGTAGAAGTAAGGCGAGCATCATTTTTGGAGCCGCCCTAGCGTCCTTGTAAATCTGGTTCATTAATGGCTTAGAGGGAGGGTTCTCTATAAAAACCCAGTCATTGTAATGAAAAAAGAAGGAAGAACATATTGCTAGAAAGCTGTTGTAGCTAGACATTTTGCATCAATATTGAAGATCTTTGGCTCTGATTCTGCGTCTTCTTTGTATGCTGCCTCTGGCAAGTATTTCTGCTGTTACATTTAGTTTTCTGATTGCTGTAATTATGTTATTTGGATTTCGGCGTTAGAAGATAAGTGTGTTTGGAATTCTTTCAGAGGATACATAGGGAAGCATATGCAGTTTTAGTTTCTGTTACATTTTCTGTATTGATTGCTGCTGGTTTAGATATAGACTAGTTATTGTGCTGCTTGTTCTTTCCCACCGTTACTGTCAAGCTATTTACATTTCTTTCAGTACTTTTTAATCTCTTTCCTGCACTCTTATCTTAAAACCCCAAGTAGTTAGTATAGGAGCCGGCCTTCTCCGGAGATTGGCACAGAGGGCATTCCTTCCCTCTGGCCTTTCAAGGTTGGTCCAGGTCTAGGGCGCGTAGACATACAAAATCCTTTCCTGTGGCAGATCTGTGACCAACAGGTAGTACCCTGCATTGGCAACCTCCTTCCCTGAGAGGCCATCATTGACTGAAGCAGTAGCAGATGGTCCAAGGTTTCCACATTTCCTACCATCAATGTGTGTCATTGTGGTATAGTTCATGGGCCCAGGATGGTGGGCAGCAAAGATTTTGTGTGATGAAATTCATTACTGCAAACTCAGCTTGGCAAGATAGTGGCAATGGTGGGATAGGCATTGATTGACTGCCAAGTAGGCAAGGACTCTTATGAGGGCAATGGCTGATAGCATCAAGCTAAAAGGGATGGCAAGAGATGGGAATGACAAGCTTTGCAAGTTGTAAGCCAGCAAAATGAGTCTATGGGCTAAAAGGAAAGAAATGGACTGGAAAATATCTAATAAACTTAGAAAATACAAAAAAAAGATATTCCTGAATCTGGTGGGACAGTGAGGTCTTGTGATGATTAAAAAAAGGAACCAGCATAATAATCTGCATTAAGTGGTTTGGTAGGCCGACTGCTGACTCAAAGGTTTTCTATTAAAAATAATGAGAAGGTGCCTCAGTGGTAATGGGCTGGTAGTCCAAAGGTAAGGCTCATCACAGGTAAATATAAAGTGGTATGGCTAGCTCGATGCTATGGCCATAAAATGGGCAAAAACTGGGTATTAGAGGCACAATAATCCCACTCTCAGCATCAGATGTAACTCAAGGCTTTCCATGCTGGAGAGATAGCACAAATGAATGCTGCAGATGCCGCATAAGGCAGATTGGATGGCTACACCCTTATGTACGAGCAGCTTGAGTGGAAGACAAAGTGGCTTAGGCGGTAGGAGCAGAATACCTAGCTAGAAGCTAAGATTTGGCAAAAACCAAAGATGTCAGGGACCTGCAAAATAGATTATCAATAGGAACAACCATTACAGCCATATATGCATAGACCAGGCCAATAATGCCAGTTGGTGACTACCTAAATTAGAGCATCACAGGAAGACATCATCTTGACATGAGGGGTTAGGAGAGACATCAGGGAAAGCTAGTTAGCCAGCAGAGGAGATTTAGCAATATTGGTCAGATAAGATATTTTTATTAATGTCCACAGATGGCCAAAGTAGGCCAATAGGATTCATTGAAATGAGCTGTTACAATGCCCTGTTGTAACCAAAAAGTACTATGAAATTAAGGTAAACTAGAGGAAAGAATCTAGTGTAAACTACACTGAAGTGGAACAACTGTATGGAATAAAATTACAGCCTCAAGGGGTAATTAGTCATGTCTACGCACAAGTAAGGGTGAGGGACAATAGATAACATTTGATTTACAACCAGATTTTGTATTAAGGGAAAGATTGTAGTGTGTGGAAGAGGTATATTTTGAAGTTAGGAATATTTATATTGTAAGAGAATTTAAAGGCCCATGCTAGTCACATGGGCTTCCCTCTAAATTTAAGTGCTCCTCATTAGATGGAACACTTGGTCCATTACCGAGGGTTTTGGCATGTTTGTTATGCCTGTTCCTCCCTGGGATTTATATTACATCATGGCATGTTTTTATGCATGGTAATTGTCTAGCTCAATACCTAGTGCATGCTGTTTATATGATGCAAGAAGTGTATGCACATTTGCATGGTGCTATCATCCTTCCTTAACAGCAAAATGGATTTTGCAAATGTGAACATGGAAAGATAAGTGAACCATTGGTCTAAGAGTTCACCAGTTGTTACTGTGGTTTTTCTTTCTCAACATGGTTCAGCTGACAACACAACTTGTTAGGGGGTCTAGGTCCTGCCTCAAAATGTATCCAGTAATTGCAATCTCTATGAACTAGAAGGTTATTTCATCAGTCATTGCAAAAGAAAAGCAGGACTAGGAGAGATTGCATTTTTCTTTGGACTTATTTTAGGTATCATCTCTTGTTACTTATAGGAAAATAGCATAAGGAGAATCTCTGTTGACCTTTGAGACGAACTACTTACACCAAGAGTTTTCTATTGTTATTACCATTCTTTATTAGAATCTTAGACCATGTCAAATGAATTCAAGAATTTGAATTTAAGAAATGATGTGTATATGTAAATAAGCTTTAAAACTTGCCTTTGCCTGAGAAGTCATCATACTTGCCAATCATCATGATGTGGAAGTGAGATCATCATGATCACCATGCTCACTAGTTGCCTCGACTCGAGCTATATACTCATCATAAACTTGCCCATATTTTCCATCAATTTGCTGAACTTCCTGTGTATCAGGCACAAAATAGTTGGAACTTAATGCTCTTGTTAAACTATCCAGAGACGAGATTCTGAGAGCAAACATAAATTATCACGAATATGGCTTCGGCTTCATTATTACCAGCTGAGGTCCCAGATAAGTATTTGGACCCTTCACTTGCTGCATTGGGTGACTCTTTGAACTTATTTAATGAATATATTGTATAGTAGTCATTCATATATTATATTGTCATTTCAGTTTTGACTTGTTCTCACTGGTATTTAGATCAATATGCAGGTAGGAAATTTTGTTCATGTTTCTATACTCAACCTCTCTATCATGGGCAAAGACTGCTTGGAAAATTTTGAAATGGATAAATAACTTGGTAATAGTGTCTTTGCTATCCTCTTTTGGATATTCATAGCATAATAGGATATTGATAACATAATGGTTAAAGTAAATTCTTCTCATTCTGTGTTATTGCGTAATATGATAAAACTTAAAAGCAAATATAAAAACTGAATGTTGATGGAATCTATGTAGAGCCTTTTAGAATTGAAGCTACATTGTATTCACTTTAGTAATCATTCTCACTTGTTAAACATACGTATGGTTTATGTCTTTAAAAAAATTATTTGTTTTCTTTCATCCATAGTCTCTCGTTCATGCTTATTGAAATATTTTCATTATTTGTTTGGAATTCAAGCCTCATCTTCTGTTTTGTAATTGTTGGATTTTCTTCCAGTGCATTAGATACTGGCCAGATGATGGAAGGCCATATATGACACTTGGTAGGCTCTTAAGCAAGCAAGCAAAATATGAGGAGGCCAGGTCTGTCTTTGAGAATGGTTGCCAGGCAACCCAAGGTGAAAATGCATATGTTTGGCAGGTGTGTACATTACCATTAAATCTTGTGATATATTTGCTTTCTTGATGGATTTGTGCTTGGTGATCACCTAACAGTTAACACATACAACACACAATTAAGAGCTGCAAATTAATGGGCAACAGTTCATCTTGACTCGCATGCCTTTATGGTGATCAAAATAAATCCCTTTACAATTTTAAGGGAGAACAATGCATGAACTTGTTTTGTCAGAATTGTAAATTTTTCTTCTTGTTTAATGATACTTATGAAAAGGAAGTATGCCTTAGTTAAGGAAGTTTAACTTTTCTGGAACATTCAATAGGAGTCTTGTTTTGGGATAGAGATTGCGTTTATTTATCTAGTAGTAGCCCATAATCGTGGCATTATAAGAGGAATGGTGATATGGCCAAAGGTGGACCAAGGTAAGGGTTTTTAAAACAGAATTTATGTAGCATGCAAAGAAAGACACGAGAATCAATGTAGAATAACATAGTTGCATGCAGCTGCTTTGCAATAGATGAGAAAGAATGGGGTTCTTCATGGGAAAATACTTCTCCTAGTTGAATGCCATCCCATATCTCTGAAAAAAGAATTTTTAGAGTGTTAATGATAAATAACATCAAAATGTAGGAGTTATTTTTTTTAATAAGTAAAATGTAGGAATTATTATTATCATATGAATAACGATAAAATAAATGTTAATGATCATGATCCCTAGTTACCACTAATATCTGCAAGAATTGTGTAAGCAGATAGGAATATCAGTAACAATAAGCTTTGCATACCACCCTCAAACAGATTATTGGACAAAAAGAGTTATCAAATATCTTGAACACTATCGACATTGTTTTATATATCTGATAAACGACACCAATGGACTAGGTGGTGGTTTTTAGATCAATGGTTTATAATACGACCTATCATGTGTCTGCTAAAATGAATCCTATGATGGAATTTCGTTCCACTCTTATATGGATATGGGCCTTCATGAATCAAGTATTTTATATTTAATCAAGTAAAAGTTCAAACAACTTGGGATTTTTTAAAGGAATATCACACAATTATTTGAATTTTAAAATATAATTTGGATTAGATATGAAAGAGAATGAAACAATAGGTGGATTAATGCTGTTCTTAAATAGAATTTCAATAATGTAATAGGGTTTGTATTCTTTTAGAACCCTACAGACAACTGTAATTAAAGGAAAGTGCTAAAAACTCAGATCTTTCTTCAAAATGCTATGGTCCATTTTAAATACGAAAGCAAATAAGTAATGTTGCATATACCTTAGAAGTTCCAAACAAGGCATATTCATAATGTTTTTCTCATGTCTTGTTTAAAAAAGTTGATAATCTTTCTTAGGTTCAAAGTGCGATTCCTATTGTAAGTGAATAAGGAATACTTGTTTTCAAATTGAAGGTAGTTTTTGAGCACGAGCTGAATCATTACTCATGACAATGCACTTGATCAAATGGAAAGGGTTCCCAAAGGATGGAGCTTTATGTGAAAATTAATGCTTATCCTTCACTACCAATATGTCAAGAAAAAGCATTTTTGCAAGGGAGGATTTGTAATGACCCTACTTAATTAAGGGTAGGGCATAAGAATGCATTCCTATAATGGCACCCATTGAAATCTATGAACATGAGGTATGACCTCTCCTCTACCACTCATGTATTTGTATTTGTAGGAGTTTTCTCTCCATCCAAGCTATTGTACATGGATGCAATATTCGAGTCCAATTGACCCACTTTGGTCACTCCTGGACAATAGTAAAATTTCTTTTTTCTTTCTTATTTGTATGATCTCATCTAACCATGCATTTTTGCGTATAAATAAATACATGTGTGATGTCTTTTCTGTTCTTAGTTTTTAAAGTAAATATTCTTAATTATTTATTTTAATTGGTGATGTGGGATTGAAATGGGCCCCACTCGTATTACATCATGACCATATTATCATGGCATTTAAACAACCCATATAGTGGTCTTGGCAATTATGGATAAATTGCCTTTCAAGATTTGAATTTAGGTCTCTACCTTAAAACTTTAAAAGTCCATGCTTTTAACTTTGAGCTCATGCTCTTTGATGAAAATTCTTAGTTTTTTTTAATGGGTTCTATGGGATTGAAATGGGTCCCACCTGTATTGCATCATGACCACATAGTGGTGCGACAACAACTTGGCAAGATTCGAACCTTAGTCTCCTCCTTCAAAGTCGAGGAATTTAACCAGTTGAGTTAATGCCATTTGATGATGATTCTTATTTATAAAATGAAGGAAATTAAATTAAATTTATTTTAGAGTTATAATATTTTAGTGTTTGAGTATCAGGTTTGGGAACAACTGATTGAATATGAAAATTCTCCTACGCTTTGCAAAGTTTGTAAAAGAACAAGATATTTTCCAAAAAACCGCCTGTCCAAAAAACTGGTTAATAAGGTATGGAGGAGGAAAGAGCAACCAAAAGAAAAGGATACAATGGAAGAGGAGCCTCCTAAGTTCCCTTCCTTAGATGCAAATATTGCTGAAACCCCCGAGGAGGGAGAATTTGTAGAGGAGGATCAAGAGAGATAGGAGGAAAATTCCCAGAAGGATGCCCTAGGGGGAGAAGACAAAAAATTGAAAGAGCAGCCAAATGTAATGGAGGAGGAGATGACTAAAATTTTGGAAACCCCAATTTCTATGGGAACAAAGCCACAAGAGTCTAAAGCATAATCTTAGCCAGAGGATGCTCCCAACCAAGGTATGGAAAATGTTGATTATGTTCCTTGCTCTTTGTATGAGTCAAAAAATTCTGCTCAAAATAAACCCTTGACCTCTAAACAAGATGACATTTTAGTGAGACTCATTAGGAATACTAGAAAAACAGTAGATGTAGGGGTTGAAGCCAAACCAGGTAGACCAACTAATAATGAGCTTAGAAACAAAGAAGCAGCGAGAGAAATTGCAATTGGAACACAAACAATTTTGAATTTGAGGGGAAGGAAGACTTCCACGAGGGGTAAAAAATGAAAATCATCTCCTGGAATATAAGGGCAAGACAGAGGGTGGTTAAATCCTTGAGAAAGGATAACCAACCGGATATATTTTTACTCCAAGAAACAAAAATAGAGGACAATAAATTTTCCAGAGTTAAAAGTTTTGTGTGGAAAAAATTAGATTTTGTAGCTAGTAGTGCAAATGGTGCTTCTAGAGGTCTTTTTGTAATGTGGAATCCGGAAGTGGTCGAGGGAGCTTGTTTGGTTAAGAATTGCAAGTTCATCTCAATGATTTTTTTTCTCAAAGAATAGGAACTATAAGTGGCTGCTGACTAATGTGTATGCCCCAAATAATTTGGTTGAAAGAAGGAAATTATGGGAGGAACTCATCTAGGTTAGATAGAACTCGTTAGATATCCCATGGATGGTTGCAGGTGACTTCAGTACAACTTTATTTTTGAATGACAAGAAGGGAGGGAATCAAACCTTTTCAGATAGTATGGAAAAATTTGCGAATTTTCTTTCTCAATGTGGGCTGCAAGACTTGGATTTAAGGGAAACCAAGTATACCTGGTCTAATAGGAGACTAGGAGAAAGTCTTATTCAAATCAGATTGGATAGATTTTTGGTTACTCAAGACTAGTTTGTAGGGAATTGTAATGCTTGCCTATTGGTGCTTCCTAATATTGGCTTAGACCATAACCCTCTTTTGCTGGAAATTGAAGATAATAAGAAAAGTTTCAAAAGCCCATTTAGATTTGAATTAATGTGGCTTTTCCATTCTGGGTTGGAGGGAAAAATTAAAGAATGGTGGAATATTGATATTCCAGGTACATCCATGTTCAAGGTCTCCAAGAAGTTAAGAAATATTAAATATAATCTAAAAAAATGGAATAGGGAGGTTTTTGGCAATATTCTACAGCAAAAAGAAATTATGGTCCAAATTTAAAGGATATAGAAACCCAAATTCAGGTGCAGGGAATGATGGAAGAAATATTAATGAAAGACAAACTTTTATTATCAGATTTCACTCTCCCTGGCTAAAGAAGAAGTCTTTTGGAGGCAGAAGTCTAGGGCTCTTTGGCTTAGAAAAGGTGACAGAAATTCAATTTTTTTTCATCTCTCTACTCTTCGCCACAGGAGGGCAAATAAAATAAAAAAGGATGATAGTAGCTTAACCAAAGATGAAATAGAAATTTGAAATGAAGTAGTCTTATTTTTCAAAAACTTACTCTCTAAGGAATATGAGATGAATGAATGAGCAACTGAACAACTACTACTTCATATTCCAAGGGTCATTTTAGAAGAAATTAATGAAAATCTCTTAAGACCCTTCTCAGGGGAAGAAGTGAAGAATGTAGTGTTTGGGATGCCAAAGGATAAGGCTCCATTGCCGAATGGATTTCCAGCTGGTTTTTTTCAAGCATCTGGCATATAATTGGAGAAGATGTTAGTGCAGCTGCAAGGGAATTTCAGGTTACCGACAGTCTTCCAAGAGATATTAACTCTATTTTTTTGGTCTTAATTTCTAAGAAACAGGGGGCAAACAATTTCAAGGATTTTTGGCGATCAGTTTCTGTAATATATATTAATACTTATTAATGCTATATTAATAAATAAAATAAGATATATTAATGCTTATTATCTTTATTAAGTCGGTTTTTCTTTCCCACCACCTCGCCACCAAAAAATAAAATATTGTTCATAATCATTATATAATTTAAAGTAGTTTTTATATATAAAACAAAATTTAGTCTTTAGAAGAGAAGACAAATATAAGGAATTGCAAATAACACCTAAACCAAAGAAAGTGCAAAAGTTAAGTGATAAAACAAAACAACTGAAATTTTTTATTTCAAATGTGGAGGATGAATTACACTCGGATGCATGGACTTAGTATCTTCCAGATCTCTCTGGTAACTATAGGCTTAAAATATTAATTAACCTATCCTTTTCTATTCTATTCCATGGGTTTCTGGAACGACATGGGTCATCTATTTTGCCTGCTTCTACTGTGGAAGAGTTTTCATTGTTGTGCTTCAGAATTGTTTTTTTCAATTGGTTATATGGGATTGAAACGGGCCTCACCCGTATGACATCATCACCACATAGTGGTTTTACAACAGAGCTCAGATATTATCCATGTATCGCTTGGCAAGATTTGAACCTTGGTCTCCTCTTTAAATATTGAGGAATCTAACCGGTTGAGCTAATGCCACTTGATATTGTGCTTTAGAATTGTTAATATGGCGGGTAGTAATCATTCCACCTAAAGTGCCTTTAGCAGTAAACGCCATTCAAAGCATACCTGTTTGAGCAAATACCGCAAGTGCAGTTTTATAAATGAATAAACAAAAAGGCCTGGCCAAATTATTACATGCCTTAAAAATTTCAAGTTTATTTTCCTGCACGTGCTTCGAAGTTAGAGACCCTTAGGAAACAGTCTTATTTTTCAGGAAACTTTCTTCTTTCAAGGTAAAATATCCTCTTCTGTTGTGCATTTCGATCTGCCCTAAAAGTTTGTCTTTGAACCAAACCTAGAACAGGTTTATCCAAATCTGGTCACTATGATTTTTGGGCGGTGTTCTTTCACATATCGAATCACGTCCTTTTTGCATCTTGGGTCCACACCCTTCCGTGTCTTGGGTTGCACCCTTTCACTCTTGGGTGACACCATTTCACATCTTGGATTGTACCCTTTTGCGTCTTATGTTGCACCCTTTTGCTCTTAGGTTTCAACTTTTTGTGTACCAGATTGCACCCCTTTATGCCTGTCTTAGACAAATGCTGATTAAATCTTAGGTAAGAGTTTGGTAGGTGAGATGAATATTGACAAGCACTATTTGTAAATATGTACTTTAAAACACAATCTCCATAGGATGATTATAGGATACAAGCTTCCAATTTTTTTTGTCATTGACAAGAAATTGAATCACAAGTTCAATAGCATGGCTGTGATACCATTTTTAAGAAATAGTCTCTTACATGAATTCCATTAAGGATTAAATATGTGATATAATATATAAAAGTGAGACAAATGGATGAATGGATACCCTCTTGAACAAATGGTAGACGATATATATAGTCCAAGGGGTATAGGTTAGAGAGTCATAACTCTTCCTACCTACTTAATAAATAACCATTTAGCAGGTTATTATTAAGGTAAGATATTGAATAAGAATATTATATAATGTAAAGGTATTACAAGAGATAACATATGGTAGTGGTTAAGTCTATTCCATGGATGCAAGGGCCAAATTGGGTCTTTATACTTGGTAACATGATATAACATAATTCTTGAGCTGCTAGCATGTACAACTGTGATGCTTCATATTACATGCATTGGAACATTCATTTTTGAATACCATTGAGTCATCAAGTCTTTTGTATCCTTTTGCCTACAGGCTAGGAATGACATGTACATTTAACCATATTTGGTATGTTTATCAAACTATTGTCCTTTGAAATATTCCATGTTATTTAGTCAGTTTCTTATTTTTTCTCATGTGACCTAAAAGAATATTGTTTCTTATACTCAACGCTGGTGAGGACATGGATTTGAAATTGTTATGAATTGTAACCTATTGCTTGGATGCCACACCGATACTTTTTGTCATATTGTTTTGAGTCTATGATTTAGAATTTCAAGAAAAATCGTGTTTTCTCTCTAAAAGATGCTGTACCATTTGCAGGGTTGGGCTGTTTTGGAAAGGAAGATGGGAAACATTACAAAGGCAAGAAAACTGTTTGATGCTGCAATTGTAGCAAATAAGAAACATGTTGCAGCATGGCATGGTTGGGCGTGTTTGGAAATCAATGAAGGCAATATTAAGAAGGGAACAGACCTTCTTCACAAGGGTCTTAGGTATTGTGGTCCAAATGAATATATATTTCAAACACTTGCGTTGCTGGAAGTCAAAGCAAAAAGATATGACCAGGCACGGTCTCTCTTTTTACAGGCCACTAAGTGCAATCCCAAAAGCTGTGCTAGTTGGCTGGTAAATTTATGCCCAAAGTGAGATTTTTTTTTTTTGCCCCTCCATTCATTGGCTTCCCTTTTCTTCTTTGACTTGTACTTGGTAGTTTTCTTTCATGATACAGAGTTGACATTATTTTGCTTGGACATTTGTTTTTTCTCTCTTAATAAGCTACATTTCATGCAAATACAGGCATGGGCACAACTAGAGGCACAGCAAGAGAACAACAATTTTGCTCGATACCTTTTTGAGGTATGGAAAAAGATTTTCCTTTAATGGCAGTGTCTGTGATTTATATTTCTAATTGAGGGAGATAACTTACGTTTGTTTTGTGAATGAATTTCCTATTTTCCTTAATATACTTATTTCATGATCATGAAGCATGGTCTAAATCCAAGATATCTTTCTATAAAAATATGTATCAGAAATATTGGATTGTTTTTTAAAAATTGCCAAAGAGTTTTAAAAGTCTCTCTCTCCTGCTTTTCTTTTTCCTTTTAAATTGGTATAAGGGATTGATACGGGTCCCACCCATATTACGTCATCATTGCATTACTGCAGTATTTCAACAAACCACATAGTGGCATAACAACTAGCAATTATGCATCAATTGATCATCAAAATTTGAACCTAGGTCTTGTAATAGCCGACTACTACCATTGCTTCTAGAACAAGTTCTGTTGCGCAATTAGAATGAAAAATGTGAAGGGACTAAGACAGATTTCATAGACGCTTCGCCTTGAACATTTTTCACTCTATAAAGTACCCACTCGCCGAAGCGTCTCTCTCATTGGGTACTTTGTTCTTTAGAATGACCCACTTTCCAAGCGACCTCGCTCCCCAAACAAAGATCCGTTGCATAAGATGAGGTAGAAGTCAGAGTAGAGTAGAATTCAAAAATTGGTTAAGTTTTTGGAAGAGGGAACCCCGCTCTCTGGGCACTCCGCTTTTAGAGTGACTTGCTCTTTGAGCACCTCGTTCTTAGAGCGACCTGCTCTCATAGCGCCTTGCTCTTAGATCCACCGACTCTCAAAAGGCCCTGCTCTCAGAGCAAACCTCTCTCATAGCATCCTGCTCTCTAGGCGATCCACTCTCATAGTGGCCCGCTCTTCAAGCGATCTACTTTCATAGCGCCTTGCTCTCTAGGCGCCTTGCTTTGAGAGTGCCCTGTTCTTAGAGCAACTTGCTCTTTGGGAACCCCGCTTTGATAGTGACCCTCTCTTTGCACACCTCTCTCTCATGGTGAACAGTTCTTCGAGCTTCTTGCTCTCATAGCGACCCGCTCTCGGAGTGAGCCGTTGCCAAGGTTCCTTGCTCCATGTCTATCTTTAGTAAACAGATAAGAATAATGTAATCACCTCGTAATTATCATCAAGGTTCATTGTATGTAGTCCATTTCATGGCTACAAGTTGAAGTATAAATAAGAGCTAAATGCTCATTGTAAGGGTCTTTTGGCCTTAGAAGCAAAACTAGAGCTACTCTTCGGATTAAAAATTGTAAACTCAAATTGCAAAGTCAATAAAGAGTTGCACATGGCATTCATATTTGATTGTCTTTGACCTTTGCGTTATGAATGTGTGAAATGAGTGGCTCTGCCCTCCTTTCCCCAGTTAGTCCTCTTTGATTGTTGTTGCAAGTATTCAAAGATCTTATGTGATGAAGTTAATCAGTTTCTGCTGAAAACGCCAACTACACTAGATCTAAACCCCGCTACGACCTCAGCTGTATTTTACATTTTATTTCTCTTACACCCTTACTCCTCAAACAAAGTAGATTAGATTTGTTTTTTACATTCTTAGATTAGATTGCGTATTTTGTTTTCTGAATAGTTTATTTTTTTGTTTTCAACATTAGATAGAAGGTAGAAGGGAATCGACCCCGAGATTCGGAGGTTGGGGAGAGTAGAAACCTCTCCATCCATTTCTTGAAGTGCAATCACGAGCACAAATCACACTTGCCGATTTCTATGTTCAACAGGTCTCTAAATTTGGAGCCCGTGTTTTTAACCACTTATGCTCCTCTCATTTGATTAAGATGTTAAGGTTCCCCTATGGCATTGAAACCTTGGTTTATAGTGTGAAACTCTTGCTTCTCCACCACCTATCCCAAGACTTTAAAATGTTCAGGTTCACCCAATAGGGTTGGAAGCTTGCTCTATGGTATAGAAATAAAGTACAACACAATACGATATAATTTCATTATAAACATATAAACAAATGTACATAATGGGAAAAGTTTGTAGATACATTATACACTGCAACACACACGTATCCTGCACAAACCAATTATCTGCAATACATTATCATGATCTTTTCAAGGGTACAACACAGATTTTCCTTGACCAACATCGACTAGCACCATACTTCGCCAAACAACATTGATCATTATCAACAACATCTTCGACGTCTCCCATGTAGATACGTACGCAGGTATTACTAGATCGATAGCCGGTTGGCATCTGCCTAACTACCATTGAACTACTTGTGTATGTCAAAATATTAAAATGTACCTGATAACACATCACATGATACACAACACTTATTGACACATATACACATAACAACAGTACATGACAAGACTCACAAACAACAACTCTATTTACATGTATCGCCAATGCATGGCACATGCATCTATGCACACATGTGCTCATACACTTGTGCATTCATGCAAATGTGCGCTCATGTAGAGTGACATTCACACATCAATTCATCTGCCTACATCTATCCTCTCCTTTAGACTTGTCGGTTGTCGAGTCATCGACAAACCAACTGAACATTGGGGTAGAAGCATTGAACGTGTTTATTGAATCTATTATTGCACTCTTATCTCTTCTTTTTGTTCTATGAATCTTTTGAAACTAGATGCATTGCAAATCATTGCTACCAAAACCTTATTCTCTAATTGCTTGCTCCGCTTCATGTAAGTACTCTACTCCAAACAATTCCAAATGACATGCGTGGTGCACGGACAACAGGCGATGTGCATGGTGTACGGATGATAGGCATTGTCATGATGCAAATACGTTGTGCATGAACAATGGTGCACTAATGGTAGACCCCATGAATGCATTGACAATAGACAATGTGCATGGACGGTAGACTGCGTGTGCACTAATGACAAATGATGATGCATCAACGACGATGCACCAATGATACGAACAATTGCGCATAGGACTGTGCATTGGTTGCACAAGAAATGCTGCACTAATGATAGATAGGGTGCATGAGTGGTGATGCATCGATGATATAAACAATAGCATCTTGACGGTGGTGCATGATGGGAGACAACATGCATAGACAATAATGCACCAAAGTTAGACGATGTGCATGATAGATAACGTGCATGGGCGACGATGTATCGACAATAGACAATGTGCAATTCAAATAGCAATGATTTGAATTTAGGCGTAGACAACCTATGGATAACATTATATGACCTACACTACATGGTAAAACACTTATGTTGTTCAAATTTGCTCTTTATAGGCTTTTGGATGGCTTGCTTCATGTTTCAAATGGTGTGGAGTAGGGCTTGAATGATGTCCACTCTATCTTATATGATATCCACCTTGTGTTAGACGACACCCCCTCTGCGTCATTAGACGACCTAACTTGCATTAGACAACACCCCCTTTGTGTCAAATGATGTCTGTCTTGGAAGTTTTTTCTCCCCCAAAGACAAGGACTTTTTCACTGAGGAGACTTACCTTGGCCTAGACAACAAGAACTAACCCTTAGACGACAATTATTTCCTCTTAAACGGTAAGGGTTTCTCCTTGTGAGGCAACAAGGATTTTTCTTTCTTAGATGACAAGGGTTTCTCTTCCTCAGGCGACAAGGATTTCTCTTTCTCAAACAGGAAGGATTTCTCTTTCTTAGATGACAAGGGATTCTTCTCCTCCGCTTGGAAGCATTTATTTTTCTTAGATAACAAGGGTTTCTCCTCTCATATGACAAGTATATCTCTTTCTCAAATGGCACAAATTTTGTGCTTGGACAATCATCTCCATGTTTGAGATGACAACCTCTCAGATGACAATTTTCTTTCTCTAGACATCATTCACACATAAGTGGACCACAACTTAAGCTTAGACGACTCACTTTTGGTCCTAGATGACGAGGAATTTGTGTCAAATGGCATTTATCCACGACTCAAACGACATTCACCATGTTTTGGATGACATTCATTGTCTTGGACTTTAAGGGTAAGAGTGTGGGTCATATTTTCCTTCAAGACAACCCTCTTTATTTGTTGGATGGCCCTTTCTGTATTGTAGAGAATTTGTAATTACCCTTGAATGATTTAGGCAATGTGGGAGAACCTGTGCATCATTTGAACATCCTTCTTCCTTATCTGGATGACATCCTCCATCACCCAAATACTCTTGCATGTCCAAATGATATCCTCCATCATTTGGACTATACTCTTCATCATGCCTTTCTTTAAATAGGTTGGTGGTCTCAACTCTATTCTCGCCATCCATTTATAGAGGAAAACATTCAAAATAAAAAGTACCAAAGATTCCCAAAGTTTATGCCTCTGCTTGTGGCAATGTTAATATGTGCACAACTTATTCCTCATCCACCAAGACATGGTCTATCTCCTTGTCTCCAATAAAGTTTGCATTGCCCACATCTTTTTGTTTTGGACTGTGAGTCTTCACAGCTTTTCTTGGAGCTCTCTACACACCATTGGCTTGTTAATTTGACATTGTTGTGTCAAATGCCCCCAATGATGACATTTATGGAACTATAAAAGGGGTTTGCCCTTAGTGTCATACTCAATTCGATGTCTTCTATCATCTTGACGGTTGTCACGAAATGCACTACCGATGGCACCTCTCATTTGAACAATGGCCTTATGTGTTGTAAATAATTGTAGCGCTGATTTAACATTAATACACATTCTCTGTGTCACACTCATTCTTGAAATCATCACAATTGTCGCTTTCATCTTCAGAGTCATTCTCTTCGCTGATTTCTTGACCCTTATATTTGGACGTTGTCCTTGAATCATTCTCCAACTTGCTTTTGTACCGAGAAGCATCACTTTCACTACTAGAGTCACTCTCATTCCCATTAAAATGGCCCCAACATTTTAATGATGTCTTCACTCACTTTTTGAGTTCATGGCCAAATGAAAAAGGCCCTTCATGAACCATCTCTTCTTTAGTGGATTTGACTAATCCTCCTAATGGGGGAACAACCTATTCAACCTCCGGTTGTTGGACCGAACAAACTCTGTCTCACTGTGCTCCATCCTAGAGATTTCTATGATCACCTCAACATCATTGCGGAACAATTTAAACTCCTTCACAAAGGCTTCCTGTAACTTCTTCTAGGTCTACTATTTTCCCTTTTGGCAATTCCATGTACCAATCCCTTGCGATTCCATGCAGTGTTGTAGGTAATAACCTCCTCCAATTTGCTTCATTTATTTTCCCATTGATCTTCCACATTGTAAGGTAGATTTTCAAATGTTTGGGTGGGTCCTCTATTCCACCACAATGAATGAAACACACTCTTATGTCGCCAAAATTAGTCGTTGTTGTGAGTAGTTAGTTTGAGATAGACAATCCTCACATATACATCAACTGCACCACTTTGCAAATGCTCCCGTGTTGTACTCCTATGTTGTGCATGAGAAAATGTGCCAACCTATGGTTGCTCCGATGTTTGATTCTCGACCCACTCACCATGGAACACACCAACTTGCAATTGGTCTAGTGTCGGATTTCCATCACAAGCATTGCTTGACACACCATCTTGCATTTGCTCCAATGTTAGACTCTCATCCTGCTCACCATTGGACACATTGACCTACAATTATGCTACTGTGAGACTCCTATCATGTGCATCATCTAATACAAAACTTGCTTCAACCACTTTTGGCCTTTCTTTCTAAATAGGGTGTTAACTTGTCGACACTTTGCCCTAAGTTGCATCTTGCATTGTCATGCATGCCTTTGTTGCACCTTGTATCACTATGCATGCCTTCACGCTTCGTGTCATCACGCATACCTTTAACCCTTGCATTGTCACTCATGCCTTTGTCGTGATTCTCATGACAAATGAGTTCGTCATGCGGACTACTTTGTCGTGGATGGCTTCGTCAATGTAACCTCTCTTGGCACACATGACTTTATCATAAAAACCTCCATCGATACATGCCTTCATGACTTCCATCATCATGAACACCCCAAATGGCATGACCTCTGGTGGCACACCCACTTTCATTACACAATCTGTCTTAGACACCTTCGTGGTTAGATCGTCAACAACATGCATTCCTTTGTCATGGACATCTTCATTGGCACGTATGCCTTCATCACTTGGCCTTTGTGGCATCAACAAACGTCTTTGCATCACTTTTGTTGCAAACTCCAATCTTCCCTTCTCGTAAGGGGACAATGGCACACTTAGACTACGTCGTTTGTCGACCACACTATAATCGTCCCATTGTTGTCATTGCATTCCTTCTTGAGTGATATGCTTGTTACAACTCCATGTCACCAAGTTCAACCCAACATTGCAGAAGGAACGATGCCAAATGTAGAAATAGAATACCATAGTACAATATAATTTCATTATAATTATATAAACAAAGGTACAAATCTTACAAATACATATGGATACATTGCACACACAACATGTATCCTTCACAACCCAATTATTTGCAATACATTGTTATGGTCTGGTCAAATGCACTACACATAAAAACTTACCTTGACCAGTGTCGACCAACACAATACTTCGACCAATACAATTAACCAACATCATCCTTGGCATCTTCCACATACATGTGTATAAGGAGGTGGTTGGCAACGACCTAACTATTATTGAACTATCTGTACACGTTAAAACATTAAAATATGCCCCATTTTTACAAACACTTATTGCCATGTATACACAATAACACTACGTGACAACACTTGCATTCGACAACTCTATTTACATGTATTCCCAACACGTGGCACATGCGTACATGTGCTCATAAACTCGTGTGTTGATGGAAATGTGTGTTCATGTAGACGTGACATTTGTACATCAATTCATTTGCCTAAATATAACATGAAACTCCTCACTCTTGACCACTTGCCTCAAACATTATGGGCAAATGGTAAGGTTCACCTATAAGTTGGGAACCTTGTATGTTGTGAAATTAATCACTCCTCACCAATTGCCCCAAACTTCATGGGCTGAATGTCGAGGTTCACCCATGAGATTGAAAGCTTGGCTTATGGTTTGAAACTTCTTATTCCTTGCCACCTAACCCAAACCCCTCGGGATTTCATAATGTTAATCCAAACTTCATGGGCTAAATGTTAAGGTTAGCCCATGGGTTTGGAGCCTTGGTTTACGGTGTGAAATTCCTTGCTTTCCACTTCTTGCCCCAAACCCAAGGGGAACCAAAGAATGTTGAAGTTATTGGTGAATAAATTTAGCAAAAGCTACTAGTTGAGGCCTTACCTTGTCCTTTGGGGCTTATCTGAGATGCATTTGATTGGATTCTAGTTCTGTTCTTATCTGAGATGCTTATTTTTTTAGAATAGTTGGTTAGAATTGTTGGGGGAAATTCTTGCACCTTAAGAGATTTGTCACGCTGTAAGACTTCCCTAATCCAATCAGCACTGTGGACTTTGGTGGATCCATCTCTTTGACTTGGGAAAAGATTATCACAAGACTTTAGTCAGGTCGAGTAAAGGTAAGTAAACCCTTGAGGTGAGCCTACAATATTTCTCATATGCTCATGCTCATCCAAATTTGCAAAAATGAAATAAAACTGCAACATAAAAGTTGACCAAGCTTGAAAGTAACTCCCAGCTAGTGCTTCAATCAGTAGACGAGTGCCTTAGCCATTGGGAAAATGTAGCCAGATTTAAAATATGATGAAGAGAGAGATGGGGGAGAAGATAAAACTGAGCCAACCACATTTATTCAAATAATGCAACAAAAGTGATTAAGCATGCCAGTGAAAGAAGACGTCATTTACACATTCAAATGATGTAACATGTAATAGGACAACAAACAAAACTGCACATAGAACTGCTGAAAGGAGGAAGCAAGATTGTACTAATCAATAGATCATTACAATGGGAGTTTGATCAAGATAACCAGATCTCACTAAGCAAATACAAATGAGTTCTCCATTCAAATGATGCAATAGAGAACTGCAACTCTTCGTTCAAAGGATGTAACAAAAATCCTCATGGCTTCCGGCCTCAGCTACTAGAATTGATCTCAGTAAACTGGGCACCTCCTCAGCAAAACCTCTTGCAGAATTTTGCTATGCAAAAATTTGATCCCTTTTACTGCTGCAACAACTCTCTCATATAGCTTACAAATTGGTTCTCATTCAAAGCTCGATGATGGTCCATAACTATAACTGTCATTTATTAAAACCAGGTGATGGCCCATAATAATTGCAACTGCCACCATATTTGATCCACAACATTGATTGCATTTGTATTGGTTCTCGTTTGTAGCCTGATAGTAGCCTGAGTGGGTTAAAACTGCCTCCATGTAACTGCCACATATAAAATATGATGAAGAGAACCGGTACAACAGTGAAAGAAGACGCCATTTACACATTCAAATGATGTAACATGTAAATAGGACCAAACAAAACTGCACATAAAACTGCTGAAAGGAGGAATCAAGATTGTATTAATCAATAGATCATTACAATGGTTGATCAAGATAACCAGATCTCACTAAGCAAATACAAATGAGTCCTCCATTCAAATGATGCAATAGAGAACTGCAACTCTTCGTTCAAAGGATGTAACAAAAAGCCTCCTGGTTACCGGCCTTAGCCACTAGAAATGATCTCAATAAACTGGGCACCTCCTCAGCAAAACCTCTTGCAGAATTTTACTATGCAAAAACTTGATCCCCTTTACTGCTGCAGCAACTCTCTCATATAGCTTGCAAATTGGTTCTCATTCAAAGCTCGATGATGGTCCATAACTATAACTGTCATTTATTAAAACTAGGTGATGGCCCATAATTATTGCAATTGCCTCCATATTTGATCCACAACATTGATTGCATTTTGTATTCGTTCTCGTTTGCAGCCTGATAGTGGCCTTAGTGGGTTAAAACTGCCTCCATTCAAAGCTTGATAATGGTCATATATTTATAACTGCCTTTGTTCATGCCTATTATAACGGCCTTCATATTTGGCCCATAATTATCTTTTCATCATAAATACTTCGAGCTATTAAATGGTGCCCAAAAACAAAAAAATTTAGCACCTTTTGAAATTAATTGATAGCCCCGCAAAAAAAATAAAAAGTTTCGGCTGTTATTCTGGTTCAAATACAAACTTAAAAAAAAAATTATTATTTATTTATTCTTTATATATATATTACTTCTTTTAAAAAAAAAAAAAAAAAAAATTCTCTTCTTTGACCTCGTGGGCCGCCATGCATAAATGGGCCCAAAGGGGCTCTTGGGCCGCCCAGGTGGGTCTTGCGTTGGCGGCCCCACGGTGGGAGGCGCCTTGAGGGGGCCCCACTATGGAGGCGCCCCAACCATCGAGAAGTGGTTGATCTTTTATGCGTGTCTCCTCGCCTTTATACCACTCGAGGGCCAACCACACCTCGATGTGGGATAAAAACAAAACCTAAGTGACATAAGCTTGCCTCTCCCGTGCATGCTCAAAACCTATCATTCGTTTGCTGCCACGTGGCATGGTCCTATTGGAGCGCCCGAAGACTCCTGACACCCCCTGCTCATATGCGCGCCGTTGCATCGCACACTCCTTTTTGGGCCTTTGATTTCCACGTGGTTTGACTTTTCTTGCCTTATTGTCCGCACATGTTTTTGCCACTTGTCACACTCCGGTTGGAGCGCTTGAGACCCCCGCTGTCCTCTGCACCACCGGATCCACGTGCTTCCCTGTGCGCCAGTGATTTGCGTTGAGCCCTTCCGCAACTTTCACCTATTGCCAAGTGTCACCATTGGATTGGGGTGCTTGGAATAACGTGTTTCCCCCCGCTTCGGCCCGCGTCATTGGATCTATTTTATTTATTTATTTATATATATATATATATATTTATTATTTTTGCAAAAGGTTTAAAAGTGGGTGAGAGGGGAATGGTTTAATTAAAGGGAAAGGGACGTGATGGGGTGAAGGGGGGCGGGTTAGGTGGTGAGGATGGGGGGGCGTTAGGGGTTAGGCTAGGAAACAGTGTTCCACGGGGACGCGTCCCCCTCGTTTCCCCCATCCTCCAGCACAGGGGGACGGCAAGGGGGACGTTTCCCCCCATCCCCTTTGGGGGACGACTGGGAAACGTCCCCGGGACGGCTGAGGCCTATGGCCTCCCGTCCCCGGGGACGGTTGGGCCCCATTGGGGATGCTCGGGCTGTCCCTAGGGACGGCTGGGCCTCCTCGGGGACGGCTGGGCCCCATTGGGGACGCCCAACCGTCCCTAGGGACGACTCGAGCGTCCCCAATGGGGCCCAGCCGTCCCCCACGGCTGGGCATCCTCCCCCAAAGGGGAAATTAAAAAAAAAAGAAGAAGAAAATTTAATAAAAAAAAAGGTAAGGGGTGGGACCCATTTTAAGTCTCACCCTCCCCCCCCAAACCCTAAAACTAAAATAAACTCTATATAAAGTGAAAACAAAAGGAAAAAGTCAAAACAAACTTACTTATATTTCAAGTTTCAAAAGTGAAGAAGAAAAAGAGAGCTGGGAGAGCAAAAGGAGGCAGCAGCAGTAGGCAGCAAGGGCAGCATAGCAGCAGCAAGCAACAGCAACAACAAGCAACAACAAAAGGAGGCAGCAATAGCAGACAACAAGGGCAGAGATAGCAACAACACTAGCAGCCAACAACAACAGAAAGAACAACAGCACTAGCAGGCAGCAACAACACTAGGTTTTCAATTTTTTTTTACCTCTTCCAAGCTGTTTTCAAATTTTATATTTTAATTTCAACATAAAACATGGCCAGCAGTGCATCAGGTTCATTTGAGGTTAATTTGGAGGAGGGAAACCAAACTGAAAATCAAAATATAAACATGAATGTTGCTACTGTTAGGGATTCATCCTCTACCATCCAACCCCAAACTTCCAAAGGGGATAGCAATGCTTCTCAACCCAGTTTTGAATGCCCATCTTCGTTATTAAAAGAATATGCCAAGGGTCCATTTAGTATCAAAAAATGTAATGTCCCCGTCCTAGTCAGTCTTCAGTTGCAGAGTGGACTTGCCTACTCACGGGTTCCCGTAGGCAGTGTCAGATGTGTGGGAGCCCACTTGGGATGTTGAGTTGTCATTTGGACAGGCAGTGTGTTCTTTTGCCAGTCTTTCAGGCCGTTTTGGATAGCTTGACAAAGACTTACTATTTTTAGTAAGTCAGTTTGGAGCAGTTTCTTGGGGAACGGAAGGTACGTTTGGAATCTACAGCGAAATGGGTGTCCGTTTCTCATATTATTTCTTGGGTCGGCATTGGGGAGCTAAGAAATTTTAATGGCCAAAGTTTATTTCCTAATAAATTAAATGTAATGTTTAATTTATTAATTTTGGGCCTTATATTTTAATATGGGAGACATAAGGATGTGCTAGTCACTTAAAATTAAATTTGATATCATAAAGTGACTATTAGTATGATTAAAAGGGACGCCAATTTCAAGGGGGACTTAGATGAAATCAAAACAAATTAAAAGTAATGAAATGCCCAATGTGGTCCATCCCCTTGGTGAGTAATATAAAAAGGAGATGAAGCTTCATTTTTCATATCTTTGGCTATTGTGAATTCATGAGCATTTTGGAGAGCACTTGTAGAGTTGATTTGCAGGGGTTTATTGGAGCTTGTGTGGAGACGGAAACCTCCAGCAGGGACACCATTCTCGAGATTGCAAGACATCTTTAGAGTGGTTTAGTGCATTCTCACTCAGGGAGTGCCTGTGGGCTACATTGTTGCAGAATTATTCAGTCATTTTGAGGAGTTTGGAGAGGGTTTTGTGTTTAATATTGCAAACTCCAGATTTCTTATCATTTGTAGCAGAGGCCGTACATTTTGGGCCTTCATTTCAGAGTTTGTGTGCACATTCAGCTAGGGTTTGATTTTGCTGCTAATGAAGAACTCAGTTTTCTGAGTGGCTGCCATTGATGTATCAGATCATTTCCAGCTTGCAATAAAAATCGGGTACCTTAGTTTCTAAGATTTTTCTTAAAAGGGTTTACTGTTATATGCATGTATCAATTCTCATTGTGATGGGAAATGTAATTTGAAAGTTACAGATTTCCTTAGTTGCTGTCATTTTATATTTCTGTTCATTTCATTTTATGCAAAATACACAAAAAAATAGCAAACACCCAAAACTCAGTTGGGGGCAGAATATTACAGTGGTATCAGAGCCCAACTCTTCCTGCCATCCTGAGGGTTTGAATGCAGCCGGGTACACACCAATACTATCGTAGAAGAAACAGACCTAATCCCAATATAGACGAAGACCCATTTGACACATTTTCGGAAACAAGGAGAGAGGAAGAAAACATGGGTGAGAGAGAGATAGAGACAGGGATAGAGAGAACAGAGGGCCTACAGATAGAGAGATCATAACAGAATTACAGAGGGGGCAGCGTGACCTTCAGCAGAGTATGGCTCAATTAGTTGCACTAGTGACCCAACAAATGGTTTGTAACAATGCAAACAACAACCAAAACAATCAAAACAATAATGGGCAGCGAGGAGGTGAGGCTGGAAACAACAAAAATAATGGAAACGGAGAGGGTTCAGTGAACCAAGGGGGTGCGGATCAGAATTACAGAGCTAGGGCAGCAAGCACTAGACCTTTGATTCCCACCTTTCCACCCAGAGTTGAGGTGCAGCCTAAAGAGGAGCCTACTCAAAATGACTTCCAGGAGCAGATTCTACGGGATTGGGAAAATTCCAGTCCTGAATTTAGAGCAAAGTTGTCCTTCTGAGAGTATGTAGATTGGAGAGCTAGGAATAGGCCATAGAGGGGAAGGCATCATAATCATGAGCTTTAGAAGAGGGTTAGCAAACTCTCTATACCATACTTTGATGGATCCGGGAAGAGTACTGCTAGAGCATGGGTCCAAAAGTTGGACACATACCTTCACTTGAACCCGATGCTTGAGATAGAAGCAATCAAATATTCAGCGTTACATCTAGATGGTCTAGCACATGAGTGGTGGCATCATGGGATGTTCACCCTTGGACATGGTCAGATTACCTCCTATACAGACTTCACAGAGAGATTGATTGAGAGGTTTGATAGGAAGGATCCAGAGCTCCATTTTAAGGAGTTGGCGCAACTCAAGCAATGGGGTTCAGTAGAGAGCTATGTTGCTGATTTTCAGAGGCTCTTAGTCTTGGTTACAAATATTTTCGAGAGGAGGCTCATAGTGTTGTTCATTGATGGTTTGTCCGATCCATTGAAGGGCTGGATCAAAGCCCTTAATCCTCCCGGATTGCAGGAAGCCATTCGCAAGGCTAGGGATATGGAGTCATCCACTTCCAGGAGTAAATTTCAGTCTAAGGGTTTCGGGCATAAGAAGGATAAGAGACAATTTCAGAAGAATTCAAACTCACCTAAAGATTCTCCTAGAAAAGTGGACAGCGAGAGTTGGAATGAGCTAAGGAAGAAGAAATTATGTTTTCAGTGCAGGGAGCCATGGGATCCATCTCACAAGTGTGCAGTGAAAGCTAAAGCTAAACAGATTGAGTATTTTTCAGCTACAGATTCAGATACAGAGAAATCAGACCAGCAGGATGATTTATGTATAGTGACAGACTTGCATGATGAGCATAATTTTCATGTTGAGTTAGAATTAAGTGATCAACACTTAATTCCTTGGGATCCAGGTGTGATGGTGACCATTTTGGAGGTAATTTCAGTGTGGAAAATGATTAGAATTTTCAATTTGGCTGACATAACTCAGATTTGCAGCAGGTGTACTCCTAGTAAAACGCTGATTTACCAAAAATCAGACCTTGAGATAATAATTTCAGTCTTGGACAGCGGTATGTTTCTTCATTTTGGGGTATCTCGGGAGTGTTATTACAAACACTTCATGTTGATGAATGATATATTTTCTAATCATGCTTTCATTACTACTACTGAGTGGGAGTGTTTGAATCCTTGGGATAACTTTTTGGACACTTGGAGTTTAAGTGTCATCAGGGTGTTTCCAGTTTTGGGCAGCGGAAGTATTCCCAAGATGTTTATTTTCAGAGTTGATATTGCTGTCCACTTCTATATCAGCTACTTGTTGGAGACTGACCAACACCTTTGTTGGGTCACCGTGGTGGGATTCGTTGGGTATCATTTTTCCTTATTGAGCAGATTGTATTCTCAGGTACACCGATTCATGTTGGTCAGTGGGATTGCCGGAGTTTACCAACATATCAATTGCTACCTATTACTTCTGGTGTTGAGTATGGTGATATCCGGATATGAGCAGATAGATTTATATTAATTCTTGGCTTGCGAGCAGCAGGGTGTGGGAAATTCTTTAGGTGTCAGGCAGTTGATTTTATGTCCCACATGGTTGTGTTGTGATCACTGCAGTTTAGTTATGATGTTGGTAGCTATCTTTTCAGAAGATGCTTTGATGATTGCAGTTGACTTTGGTACTGGGGATCACCTGATTTTCATCGTGAGGATGAGTGCTGAGATAAGATTGTTAGTTCACATTTCCAGAGATGATTTGGCAGTTTCCTATGTTGATGTTTTCACTGATATTACTTGGCGAGAAATATTCCATTTCAGTTTGGTTTGGTATTTCAGTTTCAGACTGGAGGGTGATCTTATCATGGTGTTGCAATTGAGACTTGTGCAGTTCTGGCACAGTGTTTGTTTTGTTGTGATCAGAGTGGTGCAGCATCAGCGTGGTGGAATTTTCTTGAGGATGTTATGGGATCCTGGTATCACTTGTGACTGTAGCCAGGAGCTAACGGATGACTGGAGTATGATTTGGTATTGCTTGAGGACAAGCAATCTTGGGGAGGGAGGACTGTAATGTCCCCGTCCTAGTCAGTCTTCAGTTGCAGAGTGGACTTGCCTACTCACGGGTTCCCGTAGGCAGTGTCAGATGTGTGGGAGCCCACTTGGGATGTTGAGTTGTCATTTGGACAGGCAGTGTGTTCTTTTGCCAGTCTTTCAGGCCGTTTTGGATAGCTTGACGAAGACTTACTATTTTTAGTAAGTCAGTTTGGAGCAGTTTCTTGGGGAACGGAAGGTACGTTTGGAATCTACAACGAAATGGGTGTCCGTTTCTCATATTATTTCTTGGGTCGGCATTGGGGAGCTAAGAAATTTTAATGGCCGAAGTTTATTTCCTAATAAATTAAATGTAATGTTTAATTTATTAATTTTGGGCCTTATATTTTAATATGGGAGACATAAGGATGTGCTAGTCACTTAAAATTAAACTTGATATCATAAAGTGACTATTAGTATGATTAAAAAGGGATGCCAATTTCAAGGGGGACTTAGATGGAATCAAAACAAATTAAAAGTAATGAAATGCCCAATGTGGTCGACCCCCTTGGTGAGTAATATAAAAAGGAGATGAAGCTTCATTTTTCATATCTTTGGCTATTGTGAATTCATGAGCATTTTGGAGAGCACTTGCAGAGTTGATTTGCAGGGGTTTATTGGAGCTTGTGTGGAGACGGAAACCTCTAGCAGGGACACCATTCTCGAGATTGCAAGACATCTTCAGAGTGGTTTAGTGCATTCTCACTCAGGGAGTGCCTGTGGGCTACATTGTTGCAGAATTATTCAGTCATTTTGAGGAGTTTGGAGAGGGTTTTGTGTTTAATATTGCAAACTCCAGATTTCTTGATTTCTTATCATTTGTAGTAGAGGCCGTACATTTTGGGCCTTCATTTCAGAGTTTGTGTGCACATTCAGCTAGGGTTTGATTTTGCTGCTAATGAAGAACTCAGTTTTCTGAGTGGCTGCCATTGATGTATCAGACCATTTCCAGCTTGCAATAAAAATCGGGTACCTTAGTTTCTAAGATTTTGCTTAAAAGGGTTTACTTGTTATATGCATGTAATATCTTAGTATCAATTCTCATTGTGATGGGAAATGTAATTTGAAAGTTACAGACTTTCCTTAGTTGTTGTCATTTTATTTTTTGTTCATTTCATTTTATGCAAAATACACAAAAAAATAGCAAACACCCAAAACTCAGTTGGGGGCAGAATATTACAGTGGTATCAGAGCCCAGCTCTTCCTGCCATCCTGAGGGTTTGAATGCAGCCGGGTACACACCAATACTATCGTAGAAGAAACAGACCTAATCCCAATATAGACGAAGACCCATTTGACACATTTCCGGAAACAGGGAGAGAGGAAGAAATCATGGGAGATAGAGACAGGGATAGAGAGAACAGAGGACCTACAGATAGAGAGATCATAACAGAATTACAGAGGGGGCAGCGTGACCTTCAGCAGAGTATGGCTCAATTAGTTGCACTAGTGACCCAACAAATGGTTTGTAACAATGCAAACAACAACCAGAACAATCAAAACAATAATGGGCAGCGAGGAGGTGAGGCTGGAAACAACAGAAATAATGGAAACGGAGAGGGTTCAGTGAACCAAGGGGGTGCGGATCAGAATTACAGAGCTAGGGCAGCGAGCACTAGACCTTTGATTCCCACCTTTCCACCCAGAGTTGAGGTGCAGCCTGAAGAGGAGCCTACTCAAAATGACTTCTAGGAGCAGATTCTACGGGATTGGGAAAATTCTAGTCCTAAATTTAGAGCAGAGTTGTCCTTCCGAGAGTATGTAGATTGGAGAGCCAGGAATAGGCCACAGAGGGGAAGGCATCATAATCATGAGCTTCAGAAGAGGGTTAGCAAACTCTCTATACCATACTTTGATGGATCCGGGAAGAGTACTGCTAGAGCATGGGTCCAAAAGTTGGACACATACCTTCACTTGAACCCGATGCCTGAGATAGAAGCAATCAAATATTCAGCGTTACATCTAGATGGTCTAGCACATGAGTGGTGGCATCATGGGATGTTCACCCTTGGACATGGTCAGATTACCTCCTATACAGACTTCACAGAGAGATTGATTGAGAGGTTTGACAGGAAGGATCCAGAGCTCCATTTTAAGGAGTTGGCGCAACTCAAGCAGTGGGGTTCAGTAGAGAGCTATGTTGCTGATTTTCAGAGGCTCTCAGTCTTGGTTACAGATATTTCCGAGAGGAGGCTCATAGTGTTGTTCATTGATGGTTTGTCCGATCCATTGAAGGGTTGGATCAAAGCCCTTAATCCTCCCAGCTTGCAGGAAGCCATTCGCAAGGCTAGGGATATGGAGTCATCCACTTCCAGGAGTAAATTTTAGTCTAAGGGTTTCGGGCATAAGAAGGATAAGAGACAATTTCAGAAGAATTCAAACTCACCTAAAGATTCTCCTAGCAAAGTGGACAGCGAGAGTTGGAATGAGCTAAGGAAGAAGAAATTATGTTTTCAGTGCAGGGAGCCATGGGATCCATCTCACAAGTGTGCAGTGAAAGCTAAAGCTAAACAGATTGAGTATTTTTCAGCTACAGATTCAGATACAGAGAAATCAGACCAGCAGGATGATTTATGTACAGTGACAGACTTGCATGATGAGCATAATTTTCATGTTGAGTTAGAATTAAGTGATCAACACTTAATTCCTTGGGATCCAGGTGTGATGGTGACCATTTTGGAGGTAATTTCAGTGTGGAAAATGATTAGAATTTTCAATTTGGCTGACATAATTCAGATTTGCAGCAGGTGTACTCCTAGTAAAACGTTGATTTACCAAAAATCAGACCTTGAGATAATAATTTCAGTCTTGGACAGCGGTATGTTTCTTCATTTTGGGGTATCTCGGGAGTGTTATTACAAACACTTCATGTTGATGAATGATATATTTTCTAATCATGCTTTCATTACTACTACTGAGTGGGAGTGTTTGAATCCTTGGGATAACTTTTTGGACACTTGGAGTTTAAGTGTCATCAGGGTGTTTCCAGTTTTGGGCAGCGGAAGTATTCCCAGGATGTTTATTTTCAGAGTTGATATTGTTGTCCACTTCTATATCAGCTACTTGTTGGAGACTGACCAACACCTTTGTTGGGTCACCGTGGTGGGATTCGTTGGGTATCATTTTTCCTTATTGAGCAGATTGTATTCTCAAGTACACCGATTCATGTTGGTCAGTGGGATTGCCGGAGTTTACCAACATATCAGTTGCTACCTATTACTTCTGGTGCTGAGTATGGTGACATCCGGATATGAGCAGATAGATTTATATTCATTCTTGGCTTGCGAGCAGCAGGGTGTGGGAAATTCTTCAGGCGTCAGGCAGTTGATTTTATGTCCCACATGGTTGTGTTGTGATCACTGCAGTTTAGTTATGATGTTGGTAGCTATCTTTTCAGAAGATGCTTTGATGATTGCAATTGACTTTGGTACTGGGGATCACCTGATTTTCATCGTGAGGATGAGTGCTGAGATAAGATTGTTAGTTCACATTTCCAGAGATGATTTGGCAGTTTCCTATGTTGATGTTTTCACTGATATTACTATGGCGAGAGGTATTCCATTTCAGTTTTGTTCGGTATTTCAGTTTTAGACTGGAGGGTGATCTTATCATGGTGTTGCAATTGAGACTTGTGTAGTTTTAGCACAATGTTTTTTTGTTGTGATCAAGTGGTGCAGCATCAGCGTGGTGGAATTTTCTTGAGGATGTTATGGGATCCTGGTATCACTTGTGACTGTAGCCAGGAGCTAACGGATGACTAGAGTATGATTTGGTATTGCTTGAGGACAAGCAATCTTGGGGAGGGAGGACTGTAATGTCCCCGTCCTAGTCAGTCTTCAATTGCAGAGTGGACTTGCCTACTCACGGGTTCCCGTAGGCAGTGTCAGATGTGTGGGAGCCCACTTGGGATGTTGAGTTGTCATTTGGATAGGCAGTGTGTTCTTTTGCCAGTCTTTCAGGTCCATTTTGGATAGCTTGACAAAGACTTACTATTTTTAGTAAGTCAGTTTGGAGCAGTTTCTTGGGGAACGGAAGGTACGTTTGGAATCTACAACGAAATGGGTGTCCGTTTCTCATATTATTTCTTGGGTCGGCATTGGGGAGCTAAGAAATTTTAATGGCCGAAGTTTATTTCCTAATAAATTAAATGTAATGTTTAATTTATTAATTTTGGGCCTTATATTTTAATATGGGAGACATAAGGATGTGCTAGTCACTTAAAATTAAATTTGATATCATAAAGTGACTATTAGTATGATTAAAAGGGATGCCAATTTCAAGGGGGACTTAGATGAAATCAAAATAAATTAAAAGTAATGAAATGCCCAATGTGGTCGACCCCCTTGGTGAGTAATATAAAAAGGAGATGAAGCTTCATTTTTCATATCTTTGGCTATTGTGAATTCATGAGCATTTTGGAGAGCACTTGCAGAGTTGATTTGCAGGGGTTTATTGGAGCTTGTGTGGAGACGGAAACCTCCAGCAGGGACACCATTCTCGAGATTGCAAGACATCTTCAGAGTGGTTTAGTGCATTCTCACTCAGGGAGTGCCTGTGGGCTACATTGTTGCAGAATTATTCAGTCATTTTGAGGAGTTTGGAGAGGGTTTTGTGTTTAATATTGCAAACTCCATTTCTTGATTTCTTATCATTTGTAGTAGAGGCCGTACATTTTGGGCCTTCATTTTAGAGTTTGTGTGCACATTCAGCTAGGGTTTGATTTTGCTGCTAATGAAGAACTCAGTTTTCTGAGTGGCTGCCATTGATGTATCAGATCATTTCCAGCTTGCAATAAAAATCGGGTACCTTAGTTTCTAAGCTTTTGCTTAAAAGGGTTTACTATTATATGCATGTAATATCTTAGTATCAATTCTCATTGTGATGGGAAATGTAATTTGAAAGTTACAACTTTCCTTAGTTGCTGTCATTTTATTTTCTGTTCATTTCATTTTATGCAAAATACACAAAAAAATAGCAAACACCCAAAACTCAGTTGGGGGCAGAATATTACAGTGGTATCAGAGCCCAGCTCTTCCTGCCATCCTGAGGGTTTGAATGCAGCCGGGTACACACCAATACTATCGTAGAAGAAACAGACCTAATCCCAATATAGACGAAGACCCATTTGACACATTTCCGGAAACAGGGAGAGAGGAAGAAATCATGGGAGATAGAGATAGGGATAGAGAGAACAGAGGACCTACAGATAGAGAGATCATAATAGAATTACAGAGGGGGCAGCGTGACCTTCAGCAGAGTATGGCTCAATTAGTTGCACTAGTGACCCAACAAATGGTTTGTAACAATGCAAACAACAACCAGAACAATCAAAATAATAATGGGCAGCGAGGAGGTGAGGCTGGAAACAACAAAAATAATGGAAACGGAGAGGGTTTAGTGAACCAAGGGGGTGCGGATCAGAATTACAGAGCTAGGGAAGCGAGCACTAGACCTTTGATTCCCACCTTTCCACCCAGAGTTGAGGTGCAGCCTGAAGAGGAGCCTACTCAAAATGACTTCCAGGAGCAGATTCTATGGGATTGGGAAAATTCTAGTCCTAAATTTAGAGCAGAGTTGTCCTTTTGAGAGTATGTAGATTGGAGAGCCAGGAATAGGCCACAGAGGGGAAGGCATCATAATCATGAGCTTCAGAAGAGGGTTAGCAAACTCTCTATACCATACTTTGATGGATCCGGGAAGAGTACTGCTAGAGCATGGGTCCAAAAGTTGGACACATACCTTCACTTGAACCCGATGCCTGAGATAGAAGCAATCAAATATTCAATGTTACATCTAGATGGTCTAGCACATGAGTGGTGGCATCATGGGATGTTCACCCTTGGACATGGTCAGATTACCTCCTATACAGACTTCATAGAGAGATTGATTGAGAGGTTTGACAGGAAGGATCCAGAGCTCCATTTTAAGGAGTTGGTGCAACTCAAGTAGTGGGGTTCAGTAGAGAGCTATGTTGCTGATTTTTAGAGGCTCTCAGTCTTGGTTACAGATATTTCCGAGAGGAGGCTCATAGTGTTGTTCATTGATGGTTTGTCCGATCCATTGAAGGGCTGGATCAAAGCCCTTAATCCTCCCAGCTTGCAGGAAGCCATTCACAAGGCTAGGGATATGGAGTCATCCACTTCCAGGAGTAAATTTTAGTCTAAGGGTTTTGGGCATAAGAAGGATAAGAGACAATTTCAGAAGAATTCAAACTCACCTAAAGATTCTCCTAGCAAAGTGGACAACGAGAGTTGGAATGAGCTAAGGAAGAAGAAATTATGTTTTCAGTGTAGGGAGCCATGGGATCCATCTCACAAGTGTGCAGTGAAAGCTAAAGCTAAACAGATTGAGTATTTTTCAGCTACAGATTCAGATACAGAGAAATCAGACCAGCAGGATGATTTATGTATAGTGACAGACTTGCATGATGAGCATAATTTTCATGTTGAGTTAGAATTAAGTGATCAACACTTAATTCCTTGGGATCCAGGTGTGATGGTGACCATTTTGGAGGTAATTTCAGTGTGGAAAATGATTAGAATTTTCAATTTGGCTGACATAACTCAGATTTGCAGCAGGTGTACTCCTAGTAAAACGCTGATTTACCAAAAATCAGACCTTGAGATAATAATTTCAGTCTTGGACAGCGGTATGTTTCTTCATTTTGGGGTATCTCGGGAGTGTTATTACAAACACTTCATGTTGATGAATGATATATTTTCTAATCATGCTTTCATTACTACTACTGAGTGGGAGTGTTTGAATCCTTGGGATAACTTTTTGGACACTTGGAGTTTAAGTGTCATCAGGGTGTTTCCAGTTTTGGGCAGCGGAAGTATTCCCAGGATGTTTATTTTCAGAGTTGATATTGTTGTCCACTTCTATATCAGCTACTTGTTGGAGACTGACCAACACCTTTGTTGGGTCACCGTGGTGGGATTCGTTGGGTATCATTTTTCCTTATTGAGCAGATTGTATTCTCAGGTACACCGATTCATGTTGGTCAGTGGGATTACCAGAGTTTACCAACATATCAATTGCTACCTATTACTTCTGGTGCTGAGTATGGTGACATTTGGATATGAGCAGATAGATTTATATTCATTCTTGGCTTGCGAGAAACAGGGTGTGGGAAATTCTTCAGGCGTCATGCAGTTGATTTTATGTCCCACATGGTTGTGTTGTGATCACTGCAGTTTAGTTATGATGTTGGTAGCTATATTTTCAGAATATGCTTTGATGATTGCAGTTGACTTTGGTACTAGGGATCACCTGATTTTCATCGTGAGGATGAGTGCTGAGATAAGATTATTAGTTCACATTTCCAGAGATGATTTGGCAGTTTCCTATGTTGATGTTTTCACTGATATTACTTGGCGAGAGGTATTCCATTTCAGTTTGGTTTGGTATTTCAATTTCATACTGGAGGGTGATCTTATCATGGTGTTGCAATTGAGACTTGTGCAGTTCTGGCACAATGTTTTTTTTGTTGTGATCAGAGTGGTGCAACATCAACGTGGTGGAATTTTTTTGAGGATGTTATGGGATCCTGGTATCACTTGTGACTGTAGCCAGGAGCTAACGGATGACTGGAGTATGATTTGGTATTGCTTGAGGACAAGCAATCTTGGGGAGGGAGGACTGTAATGTCCCTGTCCTAGTCAATCTTTAGTTGCAAGTGGACTTGCCTACTCACGGGTTCCCGTAGGCAGTGTCAAATGTGTGGGAGCCCACTTGGGATGTTGAGTTGTCATTTGGATAGGCAGTGTGTTCTTTTGCCAGTCTTTCAGGCCATTTTGGATAGCTTGACAAAGACTTACTATTTTTAGTAAGTCAGTTTGGAGCAGTTTCTTGGGGAACGGAAGGTACGTTTGGAATCTACAATGAAATGGGTGTCCGTTTCTCATATTATTTCTTGGGTCGGCATTGGGGAGCTAAGAAATTTTAATGGCCGAAGTTTATTTCCTAATAAATTAAATGTAATGTTTAATTTATTAATTTTGGGCCTTATATTTTAATATGGGAGACATAAGGATGTGCTAGTCACTTAAAATTAAACTTGATATCATAAAGTGACTATTAGTATGATTAAAAGGGATGCCAATTTCAAGGGGGACTTAGATGAAATCAAAATAAATTAAAAGTAATGAAATGCCCAATGTGGTCCATCCCCTTGGTGAGTAATATAAAAAGGAGATGAAACTTCATTTTTCATATCTTTGGCTATTGTGAATTCATGAGCATTTTGGAGAGCACTTGCAGAGTTGATTTGCAGGGGTTTATTGGAGCTTGTGTGGAGACGGAAACCTCTAGTAGGGACACCATTCTCGAGATTGCAAGACATCTTCAGAGTGGTTTAGTGCATTCTCACTCAGGGAGTGCCTGTGGGCTACATTGTTGCAGAATTATTCAGTCATTTTGAGGAGTTTGGAGAGGGTTTTGTGTTTAATATTGCAAACTCCAGATTTCTTATCATTTGTAGCAGAGGCCGTACATTTTGGGCCTTCATTTTAGAGTTTGTGTGCACATTCAGCTAGGGTTTGATTTTGTTGCTAATGAAGAACTCGGTTTTCGAGTGGCTGCCATTGATGTATCAGATCATTTCCAGCTTGCAATAAAAATCGGGTACCTTAGTTTCTAAGCTTTTGCTTAAAAGGGTTTACTGTTATATGCATGTAATATCTTAGTATCAATTCTCATTGTGATGGGAAATGTAATTTGAAAGTTACAGCTTTCCTTAGTTGCTGTCATTTTATTTTCTGTTCATTTCATTTTATGCAAAATACACAAAAAAATAGCAAACACCCAAAACTCAGTTGGGGGCAGAATATTATAGTGGTATCAGAGCCCAGCTCTTCCTGCCATCCTGAGGGTTTGAATGTAGCCGGGTACACACCAATACTATCGTAGAAGAAACAGACCTAATCCCAATATAGACGAAGACCCATTTGACACATTTTCGGAAACATGGAGAGAGGAAGAAGTCATGGGAGGTAGAGACAGGGATAGAGAGAATAGAGGACCTACAAATAGAGAGATCATAACATAATTACAGAGGGGGCAGCGTGACCTTCACCAGAGTATGGCTCAATTAGTTGCACTAGTGACCCAACAAATGGTTTGTAACAATGTAAACAACAACCAAAACAATCAAAACAATAATGGGCAGCGAGGAGGTGGGGCTGGAAACAACAAAAATAATGGAAACGGAGAGGGTTTAGTGAACCAAGGGGGTGCGGATCAGAATTACAGAGCTAGGGCAGCGAACACCAGACCTTTGATTCTCACCTTTCCACCTAGAGTTGAGGTGCAGCCTGAAGAGGAGCCTACTCAAAATGACTTCGAGGAGCAGATTCTACGGGATTGGGAAAATTCCAGTCCTGAATTTAGAGCAGAGTTGTCCTTCCGAGAGTATGTAGATTGGAGAGCCGGGAATAGGCCACGAGAGGGGAAGGCATCATAATCATGAGCTTCAGAAGAGGGTTAGCAAACTCTCTATACTATACTTTGATGGATCCAGGAAGAGTACTGCTAGAGCATGGGTCCAAAAGTTGGACACATACCTTCACTTGAACCCAATGCCTGAGGTAGAAGCAATCAAATATTCAGCGTTACATCTAGATGGTCTAGCACATGAGTGGTGGCATCATGGGATGTTCATACTTGGACATGGTCAGATTACTTCCTATACAGACTTCGTAGAGAGATTGATTGAGATGTTTGATAGGAAGGATCTGTTGTCACATTTTGCACGGGGTGCAATGTCTTCAATGTTGTTTTGTAACAGTGCTGCTCTTCTTTTCCTCCTTCCGTTTTTCTCCCTTCTCTCCCTTTCCTTTTCTTTCCCATTCTCTTTCTCTCCCCCCTTTTTCCTTGGAGTCCCCCAGTTGATTTTCCAGCTTTCCAGCAGGTCTATCTGAAATTGGCTAAGTCTGGGTGCGAAGTTCGCACTTCGCCCAGTTTTGGTGCGAAGTTCGCACTTCGCCCAGTTTTGGTGCGAAGTTCGCACTTCGCCCAGTTTTGGTGCGAAGTGCGTACTTCGCCCCACCTCTTGGGCGCACCTTGCACTGGCAGACTGACAGGTCAATGCAGAAAAAAGGTAAAATGTCGGAGCGAGTCCATATGGCGGCGGACACCGGTGTTCGCTCGTGCGCGATTCGACTTCTCACCGGAGCCGGAATGCGCCCTTGACGAGTGTACGATAGGGGAACAAACCCGGAATTTGACCAAGGCTTGAAGGCCTTCCCCGACTGCACTGATTTCTGCACGCATCCCAAGGAGCCCCGATCCCAAGCAAAGATGGATAGACTGCCCTCTAAGGCAGGCATGTGTCACACAGCATAACCCATCATTAGACAAGTGTCCAGCTTCGGGATTTGAACCAAGACCGCCGACCAAAAGGGATAAGCATGGGCTGCCTGCACCGCTTGCGTTAATAGCCTCATTCAAAGCTGATCTGAGGTTTCACTGCTCCGACTACTAGCAAGCCTGCCGACTTGAAGAATTACCCAAGCACTCCGCCACGTAGCCGTCCGGCTTCCGGGAAGACCATGCTTGCGGGTACAGCCCGATCCGACAAAAGGTCAGCATTTGCGGCTCTTTCGCCGCTTCGTCGACTCATGTTTGATCGGGACTCGTGCCCATTAATGTAACGGGTGGGACTCGGGCTATAAAAGCCCATCTGAAATTCATTGTAAAGGGTGGAAGGGGAATGTTTGTTAGGGAACTACCGTGCTTATTGTAACCGTGCTTCCGCTTATGAATACAATCGTATGCCTGGTTCCGTTCTACTTGTCTTTATTCTTTTATGCTTGTCTTTCATTATATGCCTTAGGCCCACCTGTGTCGTCGCTCGTTAATTCACTTTGGCATTTGGCGATCAGGTTCCTCTAGCATTGCTTGCTTAAAGCACCATCTGTACTTCATTATTTAAAGCATTCATTATAAATTTGGTAGCAGTTCCATCAGTTGTGTGTGACGTTGCTGGCCCGTATCTGGTGATTGATGCGATCCCTCGCCGTTAGTTCCTTGTAGGGAATGTTTGCTAGGGAGCCATTGAGGCTGTGCGGTTAAACTCTCTACCTAACACATATACACGGCTCGACATCTCTAGGTTTACTTTCTACCCCCGTCGGTGTATGTATCCGGTGATTGATAGATCCCCGCTTGTTAGTTCCTTGTAGGGAATGTTTGCTAGGGAGCTATTGAAGCCGTGCATACGCTCGCTGGTGTATCGGAAGTACATCTAGGTTTTGCGGTTCCTTGTCATGCTCTGTGTTTGTATGCGATAAGTAGCGGTGATTGGTGTGTTCCCGTACTTTGTTAGTTCCCCCCCACCAACCTTTGGACATATTTGTATCTCTTTCTGTACATTTGTCTCTTTCCGTTCATTTATTTCTTTCCTGTTCCCTTTAGCTTAAATCAAGCCCCCTAAAAGGAGCCGGCCTTCTCCGGAGATTGGCTCGGAAGGCATCTCTTCCTTCCGGCCTTTCATCGTCGGTGGGCGAATCTGGGCGCATTAACCAAAAATCCTTTCCTCATGGCAGATTCGTAACCAACAGGATCCAGAGCTCCATTTTAAGGAGTTGGCGCAAATCAAGCAGTGGGGTTCAGTAGAGAGCTATGTTGCTGATTTTCAGAGGCTCTTAGTCTTGGTTACAGATATTTCTGAGAGGAGGCTCATAGTGTTGTTCATTGATGGTTTGTCCGATCCATTGAAGGGCTGGATCAAAACCCTTAATCCTCCCAGCTTGCAGGAGGCCATTCACAAGGCTAGGGATATGGAGTCATCCACTTCCAGGAATAAAAGGGTTTCGGGCATAAGAAGGATAAGAGACAATTTCAGAAGAATTCAAACTCACCTAAAGATTCTCCTAGAAAAGTGGACAGCGAGAGTTGGAATGAGCTAAGGAAGAAGAAATTATGTTTTCAGTGCAGGGAGCCATGGGATCCATCTCACAAGTGTGCAGTGAAAGCTAAAGCTAAACAGATTGAGTATTTTTCAACTACAGATTCAAATACAAAGAAATCAGACGAGTAGGATGATTTATGTATAGTGACAGACTGACATGATGAGCATAATTTTCATGTTGAGTTAGAATTAAGTGATCAACACTTAATTCCTTGTGATCCAGGTGTGATGGTGACCATTTGGAGGTAATTTCAGTGTGGAAAATGATTAGAATTTTCAATTTGGCTGACATAACTCAGATTTGCAGCAGGTGTACTAGTAAAACGCTGATTTACCAAAAATTAGACCTTGAGAAAATAATTTCAGTCTTGGACAGCGGTATGTTTCTTCATTTTGGGGTATCTCGGGAGTGTTATTACAAACACTTCATGTTGATTGATGATATATTTTCTAATCATGCTTTCATTACTACTACTGAGTGAGAGTGTTTGAATCCTTGGGATGACTTTTTGGACACTGGGAGTTTAAGTGTCATTAGGGTGTTTCTAGTTTTGGGCAGCGGAAGTATACCCAAGATGTTTATTTTCAGAGTTGGTATTGCTGTCCACTTCTATATCAGCTACTTGTTGGAGACTGACCAACACCTTTGTTGGGTCACCCTGGTGGGATTCGCTGGGTATCATTTTTCCTTATTGAGCAGATTGTATTCTCAGGTACACCGATTCATGTTGGTCAGTGGGATTGCCGGAGTTTACCAACATATCAATTGCTACCTATTACTTCTGGTGCCGAGTATGATGACATCCGGATATGAGCAGATAGATTTATATTCATTCTTGGCTTGTGAGCAACAGGGTGTGGGAAATTCTTTAGGTGTCAGGCAGTTGATTTTATGTCCCACATGGTTGTGTTGTGATCACTGCAGTTTAGTTATGATGTTGGTAGCTATCTTTTCAGCAGATGCTTTGATGATTGCAGTTGACTTTGGTACTGGGGATCACCTGATTTTCATCGTGAGGATGAGTGCTGAGATAAGATTGTTAGTTCACATTTCCAGAGATGATTTGGCAGTTTCCTATGTTGATGTTTTCACTGATATTTTGGTGCGGTATTTCAGTTTCAGACTGGAGGATGATCTTATCATGGTGTTGCAATTGAGACTTGTGCAGTTCTGGCACAGTGTTTTTTTGTTGTGATCAGAGTAGTGCAGCATTAGCGTGGTGGAATTTTCTTGAGGATGTTATGGGATCCTGGTATCACTTGTGACTGTAGCCAGGAGCTAACGGATGACTGGAGTATAAATTGGTATTGCTTGAGGACAAGCAATCTTAGGGAGGGAGGACTGTAATGTCCCCGTCCTGGTCAGTCTTCAGTTGCAGAGTAGACTTGCCTACTCACGGGTTCTCGTAGGCAGTGTCAGATGTGTGGGAGCCCACTTGGGATGTTGAGTTGTCATTTGGACAGGCAGTGTGTTCTTTGCCAGTCTTTCAGGCCGTTTTGGATAGCTTGACGAAGACTTACTATTTTTAGTAAGTTAGTTTGGAGCAGTTTCTTGGGGAATGGAAGGTACGTTTGGAATCTACAGCGAAATGGGTGTCCGTTTCTCATATTATTTCTTGGGTCAGCATTGGGGAGCTAAGAAATTTTAATGGCCGAAGTTTATTTCCTAATAAGTTAAATGTAATGTTTAATTTATTAATTTTGGGCCTTATATTTTAATATGGGAGACATAAGGATATGCTAGTCACTTAAAATTAAACTTGATATCATAAAGTGACTATTAGTATGATTAAAAAGGGACGCCAATTTCAAGGGGGACTTAGATGGAATCAAAACAAATTAAAAGTAATGAAATGCCCAATGTGGTCCATCCCCTTGGTGAGTAATATAAAAAGGAGATGAAACTTCATTTTTCATATCTTTGACTATTGTGAATTCATGAGCATTTTGGAGAGCACTTGCAGAGTTGATTTGCAGGGGTTTATTGGAGCTTGTGTGGAGACGGAAACCTCTAGCAGGGACAACATTCTCGAGATTGCAAGATATCTTCAGAGTGGTTTAGTGCATTCTCACTCAGGGAGTGCCTGTGGGCTACATTGTTGCAGAATTATTCAGTCATTTTGAGGAGTTTGGAGAGGGTTTTGTGTTTAATATTGCAAACTCCAGATTTCTTATCATTTGTAGCAGAGGCCGTACATTTTGGGCCTTCATTTCAGAGTTTGTGTGCTTATTCAGCTAGGGTTTGATTTTGCTGCTAATGAAGAACTCAGTTTTCTGAGTGGCTGCCATTGATGTATCGGATCATTTTTAGCTTGCAACAAAAATCGGGTACCTTAGTTTCTAAGCTTTTGCTTAAAAGGGTTTACTGTTATATGCATGTAATATCTTAGTATCAATTCTCATTGTGATGGGAAATGTAATTTGAAAGTTACAGCTTTCCTTAGTTGCTGTCATTTTATTTTCTGTTCATTTTATTTTATGCAAAATACACAAAAAAATTAGCAAACACCCAAAACTCAGTTAGGGGCAGAATATTACAAAAAACCTTAGCTGCAATTTGTAACTAACTGTGACCAAGGAAAAAAAATTTATGGGGGCTCAAGAACATGGCTGTGTAATTTTTGCAAAACTAAATTTAAGGGCAGCTATACTAGGGTTGAGTCTCATCTCATGGATAAGGCAGGAACAAGGGTTAGGGCTTGCCAAAAAATGACCCGGGCACAAGTTAATGAAGTCCATAAGATTGTGCAAGAGTCTAGATTTAAAAATTGTGGCTTGTCTTTACCTACAACTAGCCAATCATTTAGAGAGGACATTGGGGCCTCCTCAAAACAACCACAAGAATCAACCCAAACATCTAGTATGCCACTGCTGCCCTCAAAGAAAAAGGGAACCATAAATGAGATGTTTAATGTGGAAGGAAAAGAAGAAACAGATCATGCTATAGCAAAATTATTTTTTGCACGTGGGCTTCCTTTCCATATTGCACGCTCCCCCTATTTCAAGGACACAGTAAGACAAATAGCCAAGGCAGGGACTTCATATCTACCGCCTGGAGAAACTGGGCTGCATACCTCTCTTTTGGACAAACACTATTCCAAATGCAAGTGTGGTTATGGAGCAGATGAGGAACACATGGTTGACTCATGGATGTTCTATCATCATGGATGGGTGGAATAGAATTCGTCAACGTCCACTCATCAATATCATTGTCACATGTAAAGCAGGTCCCTATTTTCTTAAAGCCATTGATTGCATGGGGAAAAAAAAAGATGCTGAGTTCCAGTTCTTTCAGTTGAAGGAGGCTATTGAAGAGGTTGGAGCCTCCAATGTTGTACAGGTAATCAATTCGACAATTTCCGTTTTACTTTTAACTTTTAAGTTTTTCAGATTTTCTTATGAAAATCAAAATCTTTAAATTTTAAAATTATAAATCTAGATTCTAAATGGTTGTTAAATGAGACCATTTTTGTTGTACACAACAGGTAGTTACAGATGCAGCCCCTGTTTGCCAACGTGCAAGGAAAATGATAGAACAAGAATATAGACATATTTTTTGGACCCCGTGTTGTGTTCATGCATTGAACAATGCAATGAAAGACATTGGGAGGATAGATTGGGTGAAGGCTATGGTTGCACAAGCCAGAGATATACAAATGTTCATTTGCAACCATCACACTTCGTTAGCCCTCTTTCGGTCTTTCTCAAAGGAGTTCATCAAACCAGGAGACACTAGATATGCTACCTATTTCATTTTATTGGAGAGGATGATTGAGGTGCAAGATGCTCTACAATCCATGGTAGTATGCACGGAGTGGAAGAGGTGGCCGAAATCAAGGACTCAAGCCAAGTAAGAAATGTCATTTATGTTTTTTCAATTTTCATTTTTTGTTTCAAATTGGATTGCTCATATGACATATAGTCTAAGTTTCTAAATTTTGTTTTTGATTTCTTGTAGGTATATTGTGTCTTTTGTTGCCCCAATTGTTGTTGTCATCAGATATGCTGACACAGATTCTCCTAGTCTAGGAGAGATCTCTGAGACTTTTGACAACATGTTGGGGGAGATTAAAAAAATCATTTTTGCTAGAGATCCATCCCTATTATTCTATGAGGCCTACATCAGGCCTATTATACAGAGGAGGTGGGATAGGATGAACACCCTTGTTCATATGGCAACATATGCAGTAAACCCAAAGTGGTATGAGCCTAGGCCTGGGAGACTGCCTCCCCATGAGGATTTAGAGGTGAGAGAATGGTTTTTGAATGCCCTTAGAAAGATATATGCGAGGAAGGAGGGCTCAACTCTTAGAGATGAGTGGCTCAAATTTGCTAATCTCGAGGGCCCTCGCTTCAGCCACCCAGAGCGTAGGGAGGATAGGGCTACCATTGCCCAAAGAAATCCCATTGGATGGTGGCAGCTATATGGGGATAGCACACCTAACTTGAAACATTTTGCAATTAGGGTTCTTTCACAGGTTGCTAGTTCCTCTGTTGTTGAGAGGAATTGGTCTACATACAACTTTATCCACAATGTGAGGAGGAATAGGCTTACCTCTCGCAGAGCGGAGAAGCTAGTTGCAGTGCATAGCTCTCTTTGTCTTCGTGAGAGAGTTAAGCCAGAGTACAAGCAATCTCCAGCTACACGATGGGATGTTGATCCAGAGGATGCAGGACAGATTGATGAGGATGAGAGTCATGAGGGGTTGGTTGGAGTTTCATTGGAGGATATTCACTTAGATGATGAGGGCAGCTCATCAAATAGTGATAGCCCAACAAAAGTTCCATAGGAGTTCCATACAGTCTCATTCCTATTTTTGCTATTTTAGTTTTTACTAATTTAGTTATATGATGTACATTGTATACTCTTTTGAGTCTTTTTGTTGTAAATGAGCATTGATACTATGGGTATTTCTGATTTCTGATTGTTGTCATATTTGAACAGTTAGTGACTGAAAAAATAAAAAAATGACAGTCTTTCTTTGAACATTGGTGGTTGAAAAAATGATGACTGATATTACTTAAAATGATGACTGTTTGAACATTGTTTGCACTTGATATCATTGGATGAACCTTTTAGTTTTAGTTTTTGAACTTGAAACAATTAAATCATAAATGGCTGCACTTAGTAACTATTGGCATTTCTGCCACATAAATTTTTTTCACAAAATTTTGCCCAAGTATGGAGCTTTAAATCGGCAAATCACATGCAGATATGTTGGCATTTTCGCGGGCCCTAAAAGAGGATGATAAAGTGGACGAATTGATCTTTTGATGTCTCATTATTGCAGATCTTTTCGCAAGCTTTCCGATGATATATTACAATAAGTGATCGGGTCAACGGATCAAAAGTTATGGCCCCAAGAAGTACAGCCAACAAATGTCCACTTCGGGCTTGAAGAAAATTCTAAGGCATGAGAGGCACTTCGCCCAGAATGCTGCCGAAGTTGCCACTTCGGGCTCTTTGGTCGCCGAACCTCCACTTCGGCCCCAACTCCAGCGAACCTCCCCGTCCTGATGGTGAAAGAAGGTTGGCAGGTTACTTTGCCAGCAAATCAGTGTAAGATAAGAAGCTTCGCTGAACAAAAAGAAGGAAAGGGGCAGCTTAGCGAAGAAGGGACAGGAAAGCCTAAGTTCGAGCCCGGAAAATTTCTAAGGCATGGAAGGAGCTTCGCGTGCGAAGCTGCCAAAGCACTTACTTCGGGTAGAAAAGTTGTGAAGCTGTGATTGTAAGTTGCCGGGATTTTCTAAGTCAGCGGAGTCACTTCGCTAAAATTTTAGCGAAGCATTCACTTCGGCCACAGTTTTAGCGAACCTCCGGTTGGCAGAAAAAGTTTTAAGACAAGAAGGGCACTTCGCCCAAAATTTGGCCAAACTGCCACTTCGGGCCTCCACTTCATCGAAGCCCATGTTGGTCGCGAAGTTCATGTCGGCCAAAACGCCCAACGTCGGCCAAAATGTCTAAGTTGGCCAAAAAACTCAACTTCGCCAGCGAAGCTCCATGTAGGCTCCAAACCTCACGTCGGCCGCAAACCTCACGTCGGCCGCAAACCTCACGTCGGCCAAAATATCTAAGTTGGCCGCGAAAGATGCCTAGCGCAATTTTTGGAGCCGCCTGAGCGTCCTAACCAAAGCAGGTTTGCGGTTCATAAATGCAGGTTTCTCCGACTAACGCGGCCAAGGTAACTAATTATAGAAATGGATGTGAAATTTCATTCCCATAGGAAGGCGAGCGCGGATTTCTCGGCTGCCAGGGGCGTCCTTGCAAGCCCAGCGCATTAATGGCTCAGAGGGTCGGGTCCTCTATAAAAACCCTAGCATTGTAATGAAAAAGGGGGGGAACTTTTGCTAGAAAGCTGCTGTAACTTGATTTTTGCAATTAATATTAAGAACTTTGGGCTCTACTTCTCTCTTGTATGCTGCCTTCTGCGACTATTTTTCTGTTTCTTCATTTGCATACTGTAATTTTGCATCCTGGATTTAGGTGTGTGACTGGGGACAGAACCCTGGAATTCTCCTGGAGGATACATAGGGGAGAAAATGCTATGTTAGTTTTCTTTTTTGCTGCTTGTGGTTAGTGTTTCTTCTATATTCGCATATTTTTCCAACTGCTGTAATTCTGAAATCTGGATTTAGGCATAGGAAAGTGGTTGAATCCTGGAATTCTTCCAGAGGATACATAGGGAAGTTAGCATGGTGTTCATTTATGTTTTATTCTTTGTATTTATTGCTTCTACTTCAAGGTATTAGCTAGTAATTGTGCTGCTGGTTCTTTCGCACTAAATCATTCACATTTCTTTCCCCATCTCCTTTTATGCCTTTCCTGCACTCTTAGCTTAAAACCCTAGTAGTTTAGTAAAGGAGCCGACCTTCTCCGAAGATTGGCACGAAGAGCATCTCTTCCCCCCGGCCTTTCAATGTTGGTCCAGGTCTAGGGCGCGTATACATACCAAAATCCTTTCCTGTGGCAGATTTGTGACCAACAGTTTCTGGCACGTCCGGTGGGACGAACAGTCTCCATATTTTAAGGAAGCTTGAGTTTGGTGAATCTCTGGCTTGCCTTCATTTGGCAAAATCACCTGGCGACTCTGACTGAGCTGAAGATCCAAATTTCTTGATCGTAGGCGCCTTTTAAGATGAAAGAAGACACCTCGGAGGACCCAAGGTTTGGTGATCAGCCTTGACCTCACAAGAGGAGAGAAGAATGTTCACCTGGCGACTCCGACTTAGTGGCGAGAACCGTGATCTCTGCAGACCATTGCTATAATGGAGGGGGTATGCTATCCTAGCTGGGATGATCTTGGCCCTCTGAATCTCCAAAGTTGGCACGAGATTCCCAAAAGTTCCTTGAAAATCTTGACAAAATACAATGGCACTAAGGGAATGTCCCGAGAGCACCTTGAAGATGTTGCTGCTCTAGCGACCCTCTATAACATAACCCACAAAGATGTCATGATCAGACTTCTGGTTCTATCTCTGGATGGAAGGGCGCTGCAGTGGTACAAACTGCTCGGGTGTAAGAGCATCTGCTCATGGGATGACTTAGCGAGAGTGCTCATCAACACATTTGAAGGCTCTTAGGATCCCTTCCAGCTCTTGATGCACCTCTCCATCATCACGAGAGCACCTCTGGAGAGCATCACAGACTTCAATGTCCGATTCTGCAGAAGTTGGAAGAGAATTCTAGGGGAGATCCAACTGACACGCGCCCAGGCCCATCCCTTCTATGTTCGGGCTTTCCACCCGGACATAAGCCTCCTCTTGCTGCAATCAGGTGAACGTAGATTCCCTCAAATCTTTGAGGAAGCAGTACAAGCAGAGCAGCTTCTGCTCCTATCAGGAAAGTGGCAGTGGGGAGAAACTCCATCACTTTCTCCGGTATTTGCTGCTCCTGTCTATCCCGCGTAGTATTCACCATGGCAGATCCCTCATACTGTGCAGAGACCTCGAATGCAGCTGTGTGGAGCTCGCGAGGTAGATCTCATCCAAGGCCAACAATGGGAATATGCAAGCATCGCCCAAGCGATGAATAATACGGTTGCTTGCAGTTTCCATCAGGAGATGGGCAAAGAAGGGGAGCAGGGTCTAACGGCAAGCTTTGAGTGCGAAGAAGACGCCATTTTGCACCCTTTTTGTGTCCCAGGGCATATCACGCAAGTATCCAGCCAAAACCCAACAAGCATGCCTCATCAAGAGGCTGATCCTGAGGAGATCCTGGCAGAAGGCCTATCATCGGAAAACTCTTGCTGTCGCATCAAGGGGCTGGAGGAGCCTGTACTCAGCCCACAACCAGTGGACTCTTTAAAGTGGTGGTATTGGCTCCAACCATCACTACAACCGGTACCCGAAGAAGGCCCCCATGTGGCAAACCTCTTTGCCACATTATTCATCAACTATATGGGTACTGGCATGAATGATAACTTGCCACCTTCCACCCTGTTCGCAACATGGAGAACTTCGGGAAGAGGCCAGCCGGACTTCAAAGATCAACTGAAGTACAATCAGATCTGGTCCGGACACTTCAGGTTCACCGAATAGGCACCCGAAGTCGGGTTTGTGGTGGCGGCATGCCAATCATGTCGCAAACTTTTGTGTAAAAACTGTAAATAGCCCTACTGGTAAATAAAGTGCCGAGGGCACTAAGTGTTGCTTAGGAGCTTAAGTACAGTTTTACGTTTTCTGTTTAGTTTGTGTGTGTTTCTTTTTAACGCTCCGAGGAAAAAGGAGATAGCAGTTTTCAAGTGTTGTTTTTAGCATCCCCTGGCACAGTAGTCCAGTGCCATATAAGGCGCTGTCATTTTCAGATCGAGCGCTTGGGCAATTGTACAACCAGAATGGGCAAGAGGAGCGCTGAAAAGAAAGAAAAGGCCCCAGAGAGGTTGGAGGAGTTTACCACCACTAGTGAGCACTCAGAAAAGGACAGCGAGGATGACTCTGTTGCCCAATGGATAAAGGCCTGGGATCTCTGCATTCAGACAAGCTAAATGCCCTGCGAGCCGCCAGGAATGTTGGCATTTCTGCCACATTAAATTTTTTCACAAAATTTTGCCCAAGTATGGAGCTTTAAATCGGCAAATCGCATGCAGAGATGTTGGCATTTTCGCGGGCCCTTAAAGAGGATGATAAAGTGGATGAATTGATCTTTTGATGTCTCATTATTGCATATCTTTTCGCAAGCTTTCCGGCGATATATTACAATAGGTGATCGGGTCAGCGGATCAAAAGTTATGGCCCCGGGAAGTACAGCCAACAAATGTCCACTTCGGGCTTGAAGAAAATTCTAAGGCATGAGAGGCACTTCGCCCAGAATGCTGCCGAAGTTGCCACTTCGGGCTCTTTGGTCGCCGAACCTCCACTTCGGCACCAACTCCAGCAAACCTCCCCGTCCCGATGGTGAAAGAAGGCTGGCAGGTCACTTCGCCAGCAAAACAGGGTAAGATAAGAAGCTTCGCTGAACAAAAAGAAGGAAAGGGGCAGCTTCGCAAAGAAGGGACAGGAAAGCCTAAGTTCGAGCCCGGAAAATTTCGAAGGCATGGAAGGAGCTTCACTTGCGAAGTTGCCAAAGCACCTACTTCGGGTAGAAAAGTTGTGAAGCTGTGATTGTAAGTTGCCGGGATTTTATAAGTCAGCGGGGTCACTTCGCTTAAATTTTAGCGAAGCATTCACTTCGGCCACAGTTTTAGCGAACCTCCGGTTGGTAGAAAAAGTTTTAAGGCAAGAAGGGCACTTCGCCCAGAATTTGGCCGAACTGCCACTTCGGGCCTCCACTTCACCGAAACCCATGTCGGTCGCGAAGTTCATGTCGGCCAAAACGCCCAACGTCGGCCAAAATGTCTAAGTCGGCCAGAAAACTCAACTTCGCCAGCAAAGCTCCATGTAGGCTCCGAACCTCATGTTGGCCGCAAACCTCACGTCGGCAAAAATATCTAAGTCGGCCGCGAAGCTCAAGTCGGCCTCCACTTCAGCGAAGCAAGTTGGCGAGCGAAGCTCTTGTCGACCGCGAAGTTCATGTCGGCCAAAGCGTTCAACGTCGGCCAAAATGCGTAAGTCGGCCAGAAAACTCCACTTCGCTAGCGAAGCTCCATGTCGGCCCCGAAGCTCATGTCGGCCGCAAAGTTCATGTCGGCCGAAGAGTCCAACGTCGGCCAGAATCCCAACGTCTGCCAAAGTCGGCCAAGTCGGCCAAAAATCCAGCGAACTGCCAATTCGGGCCAATTTCTCAGCGAGGCTTCTCCGGAACCTTTTCTGACGACGGTGCTTCTCCCGAAAAGCACACATTCCAAGGCCGGGTATTTATCCAAGGCATTGGTGCGGCACATAAATGCAGTTTTTTTCGCCCGAAAGACCCGGTATCTATTTGTGGTAATAGGATGGGAAGTTTCAACCGCAGAAGCTGCCCAGCGCAATTTTTGGAGCCGCCTGAGCGTCCTAACCGAAGCAGGTTTGCAGTTCATAAATGTAGGTTTCTTCGACTAACGCGGCCAAGGTAGCTAATTATAGAAATGGATGTGAAATTTCATTCCCATAGGAAGGCGAGCGCGGATTTCTCGGCCGCCAGGGGCGTCCTTGCAAGCCCATCGCATTAATGGCTCAGAGGGTCGGGTCCTCTATAAAAACCCTAGCATTGTAATGAAAAAAGGGGGGGAACTTTTGCTAAAAAGCTGTTGTAACTTGATTTTTGCAATTAATATTAAGAACTTTGGGCTCTACTTCTCTCTTGTATGCTGCCTTCTGTGACTATTTCTATTATTCTGTTTCTTCATTTGCATAATGTAATTTTGCATCCTGGATTTAGGTGTGTGATTGGGGACAGAACCCTGGAATTCTCCTGGAGGATACATAGGGGAGAAAATGCTATGTTAGTTTTCTTTTATGCTGCCTGTGGTTAGTGTTTCTGCTATATTCGCATATTTTCCCAACTGCTGTAATTCTGAAATCTGGATTTAGGCGTAGGAAAGTGGTTGAATCCTGGAACTCTTCCAGAGGATACATAGGGAAGTTAGCGTGGTGTTCATTTATGTTTTATTTTTTGTATTTATTGCTGCTACTTCAAGGTATTAGCTAGTAATCGTGCTGTTGGTTCTTTCCCACTAAATCATTCACATTTCTTTCCCTATCTCCTTTTATCCCTTTCCTTCACTCTTAGCTTAAAACCCTAGTAGTTTAGTACAGGAGCCGACCTTCTTCGGAGATTGGCACGGAGGGCATCTCTTCCCCCCGGCCTTTCAATGTTGGTCCAGGTCTAGGGCGCGTATACATACCAAAATCCTTTCCTGTGGCAGATTTGTGACCAACAGTAACTAATATGAATATCCTAATACCACTTATGTGTTAGTAACTAATATGAATATGATTGGCTGCACTTACATAATTGATTACTAATATGAAATATCATTTTTGTTGGGTGTAGAATTTTGAATGTGTAGATTATTCTAAATTTCTAAAAAATTTCAATTTTTATAGTATTATACCAGTCGTTCCCCCCAGCCGTCCTCGAGCCATCCCCTAAAATCGGCCTGCCGTCCCCCGTCGTCCCCCGAAACCCGTCCCTTCGTCCCTTAGGCTCGTGGAACCTTGCTAGGAAATAAAGTGGGGTGGGGGACGGGTTAATAGGATGGTGGATGGTGGATGGGGAATGGGAATTAGGGAATAGGATAAGGGGGGTTAGGTAGTGCTCCCTTACCCTCTTTTTTTTTTTTCTTTTTTTTTAAATAGCATTATAGGATGAGGCGGGCTTAGAATTATATGATGAGGGAAAGGGGAAACTCGAGGATAAAAACCAAGGGGCCCAAAATTTAATTTAATTGAATATATAATTAAAATTAATTAAATATATAATTTAATTTAATTGAATATATAATTAAATTTAATTAAATATATAATTAAATTTAATTAAATATATAATTAAACCATATATAAAAAAGAAAATATTTAATTAAATATTTAAGACCTTTGGAGGTCAAAAATAATTAATTAAACCTTATTTAGGAAAAAATTAATTGACATAAGACCTTAGGAAAATCAAAACAAAGACTTGTAAGGAAGGACTCACAAAGACCCAAAATTTGCGATAATTGAAAAAGACCCGAAAATTTATTAAAAGGAGATTGACTAGGGAATTATTGCAAATTTGGAAAGACCTGAAACTAGGACTCACAGGACACCAAAAATGTGAAAATTAGGGGCAAACTCAAGTTGGATTTTGAGGGTCCAACAAGAACATGTCGCTCATCCCCTCTTGAGCCTATGTTTTTCACTTTCTAAATTTAATAGATCTTTATCCTTGTGGCATGCTATCTGCTTCAATCTATAACCACGTAATATTCCAACATCTAATGTATCTCTTTACGCTTAAGCCAGTATTTGCACTAAAATTCACCACTGCATGGTCATGGAATTAGCAGCTTACACGCACACATTTCACACACATTTCAATGTGCTTTTGAAGGGCTATTATACTGTTCATGGTACTTTGTTGTTCTCTGGTTCCATGGGATAAAAAACATTATATGTTCATCTAGCATGCTTTTTCTCTTTTATCTATTATAACTTTACAGATTATTCATTATACTGATCATACAATATATCTTATCCAGAGAGCAGTCCAAGCTAGTCCAAAGAACCGATTTGCATGGCACATATGGGCACTGTTTGAGGCTGATCAAGAAGAATATGACCAAGCAAGAAGACTTTTTAGAGTAGGGCATGCACTAAATCCCAGGGATCCTGTTATTCTTCAGTCTCTTGCACTGTTTGAGTACAAATGCTCATCTCCAACGATTGCTCGTGAGATATTCAGGCAAGCCAGTCAAGTTGACCCAAGTCATCAACCAGTGTGGATTGTAAGACACAAAACAGCGGAAATTTATCTTCCTTTCTGTCTTTTACTTTCTTTTGAAATCCATTTGTTTGTTTTTTTGTGTTCCAAGCTCTGGTGGTGGTTGAAGGCAAGTTACTTTAAACAACAGAGAGTGAATTAAGCAGATATCTTTGTACTTATGCATCCAATTGTCTGTTAGTTTTTTTACCATTGCTTTCTTGCCTGCAAGCTTATGTCATGTTTCATAAAATATGAAAACATGGGCCAATCACAGAATTTGTCAAGATGAATATCCTTACATAATAATCTTTATTTGATAAAATAACACGTCTCACTACTAGTAAAAAGCTTCACGTAGACATTGTTGCTTGTATATGTTCTGCAGTTGAGTTCCCCAAGCAGGAAGAGCAAAGAGACAACTTAGAAGACTATAAATTTGGAATTTATCTCAATTACTGAATATGATTGATTGATGTTCTTTTTCCCCAAAGTTCTGAAGAGGTGAGTATCATAAGTGCAGACTAAACTTGTTATGAGATTAGTTAGCCTGCTGCTGCTCACTGTACTTCATTTCAACCTCTCCATTTGGATTAAATACATGTCGAATATGTTTATCATCTGCCTTGTGTAATTTTGCATTGTGTTGCATTTAATGCTATAGTTTGTACTTTTTTTGGGAGCAAGTTGCTACTTGAACCTTTCTATCTTGAACTTAAAGTGTGGGTTAGGCTATCTTCTACAGATGTTGGCATGATGGTTTACTCATATGTTATGGAGCTGGTTGTTTTTCATGAAGAAATATTGGAATTTCTGTGATATTGCTCTTTTATTTCAATCAATAATGTCCTGTTATGGAATTTTACTCATCTAAAGGGGGTTTATATGCCTCCTTACATTTCACATGAACTCTGCAAGGACACACAGATCCCATGCTGAAGTTTCAATTGCCAAAATCACAGTTTTGTATAACTCGTCCTATACATAAAAAATACAGTGAGCATTTCTATTGTTCTCTATTTTGTTCTGAGTGTATTTTAGTGCATGATCACATATTTTTAGATAAAGAAAGAAGTTTTATTAGTATCATCTACTGACCCAAGCAGGTCTATGAGACATAAATGTTACATCTGGTTACCATAGCTTGTAGGGAGCCAAAGGTGCTCCAAAGAATACAAAATTAGTAATTACAGGGATAAATATGTCCAAAATTCAAAATTGCAACGCAGGATGGGATGTGCATATCTCTGTGTGGCATAAAACATCTGAAATGTATATACAGTACAGATATGTTATAGGTGTATAAGGAGGCCTCAGACTGCTGTAGAAGATCTGCTAAGAAGAGGGGGTGGATATATTGTGTGGGAGTATTCCAGTCATGCACACAGAGATACAATGCAACATGCTAAAATATAATTCCATTATATACAAACAAACACAATAGGAAGAACTTGCGGATACATAAATACACTATGTATCCATCACCATATTCAAATCATTTGCAATACATCATTGTCTGGTTGAACGAACAACACAGAGACAACACATCTCAATATTGACTATCCATACACACATCAAACATAGATGATGAACAGCCTCAACCAACATGGCTTGTCTATCCTACCTCGACCAAGGTAGATGACACATATATAGAGATCATGGGAACTAGTAGGCCGTTGGCAACTACCCAGCTACCACCTATGTATACATGAAAACATTAAATATACCCCATAACACAGTACATGATATTTATTACAAACACTTGTTACAACCACGCATGCAATGCCACATGTAATGACAACTATGTGATTACAATACACATACAACATACCAGATGCAACCCATTCTAAAGTTCATGCGACGTTCATATGCCAACTGTTCTTCTGTAGTCATTTAAAAAGAGGTTATAACCTGAGTTATGGTTCCTTCAACACCTAGGTTAAGTTTATCAAGTGCTAGGAGTCTCTACCTAGACTCCATATTGTAGGTAGGCGATTTGATACGTTTGCATGAGTGTTTGTTTATATGAATGTACTCGTGTATGCGTGCATGAATGCATGTTGAGATGATGTGTAAATAAGAGTTGGATGTGTGTGTTGTTATGTAGTGTTTTGTGTGTGTGGGGCAATATGTGTCTGTAATAATATAATGTAATGTTATGGGTAATTTTGATGTTTTGAAGTTTTATAGGTAGTTTAGTGGTAGTTGGGTAGTTTCCAACCACCTATTGGTCCCATCATGTTTATAATTACACATCTATCTTGTTGGTAGCATGGTTCATCAATGTAGGTTGTTGGCCAAGAGTGCATGTTAATAGTTGAGTTATTCGTCAAAGACCTTGATATATTGCATAGAGTAGTTTTGCATGATATATGTTGTGTGCATAGTGTATCCATTTGTATCTGCAAGTTATTCCGATTGTCTACTTTTGTTTGTACTTATAGATAATGGAATTATATTGTATTGTGTTCTATTCCATTTTACGTTTTGGCATCATTGCCTAGTCAAAATGGGGTTGAATTTGGTGACATGGAGTTGTGATGAGCATATCGCTTGGGAATGTATGCAACAACAACAATGGGATGATTACAATGTAGCTGACGAAATGACACAATTTCCTTGAGGAGGAAAGATTAGAGTTTGCAACTGAAAGTGACCCAAACTTGTTTGTTGATGCTAAAGCAGACCAAGTGGTGAAGATGTGCATGAAGACATTCACCATAATGAAAAAGTGCATGAGAGTGTGCATGATAAGCGACACTACAACCTATGTGATAGGCGACAGAACAACCTGTGCAGTAACATACGTGAAGAGGTTTGTGCATACATGCGAGTTGAGGAGGAAGTCTGGACAAATGTGCTTGCCGATGAAGATGTCTACACAAGTGAAGACGTGCATGCAAATGGACACATTTGCGTAGGTGAAGATATGCGCCTAGATGGACAAGTGCATGTAGGCAGACAAGTTCGCGTAAGTGTACATGCAACTAAACATGTTTGCGAGGACATGCACACAACCGGCGGAGTTGTTTGTGATGAAGGCATATGTGGAGACAAAGGTCATGTCAAATAAAGTGTCTATAATGAAGGGTGTGATGAAGGCATGCACGACAAAGGCATGTGTGAAGAAATGGAAGTTTGGGCCGATGAATTTGGGTGTGATGAAGCACATGATGACAAGTTTGATGGAGGAGAAAGCCTCTTTTGGCAAGAAAGGCTGATAATGATTGGAGCATCTTGTGCGTTAGACAATGCGCATGACGAGAGTTTGGCACCAAAGCAATTTTCAAATTTGGCCCATCGACTATTCTCAATTCATTTGTGCTTCTTCTCTGTTATACATTTTCCTAATTGTCTCCATAGTTTTTTTAAATTTATTTATTCAGTTTAACTTTAAACATGGCTAGATAGCCCGTGGATGTCTCAAAGACACCTAACGCATCTTGCTTGCATCTCGTGTAGCCCCAGGGCGCTTGGGGGACATTTGTTCTGTAGGCGCATTGTCTTGGTAATGACATCCCTAGATCCCCAAGACATCCCAAGAATGACATTCACTGCATCCCCATTTGTGAGGACATCTCGAGGACCTTTCCAACCTCGTAGGACACCATGATATGGGGGGATGTTTGGAGGGGCGATACATCCCTATGGAGACCACTTAGTAAAACTAGGACATGCAATCAATCATTGCTTACAAGGACCAATTTTGGCGCAATGCACAAGTGGCCCACATTTCACGGTGGTGAAACAAAGGACCCAATTAGGCATTGGAAAATCTGCCTTACGATGTGGAGGGACAATGGGCAGAGGAATGAAGTATATTGGAGGACGTTATTCCCTGCAACATTGCATAGAATCGCAATGGATTGGTATAGAGATTGCTAGAGGGTACATACTAGACTTGGGAGGAGTTACATGAAGCCTTCATGAAAGAATTTAAGTTCTACAATGACAATGAGGTGATTGTAGAAGTCTATAGGATGGAGTAGGGCGAGATGGAGTATGTTTGGTCCTAAAATTGAAGGTTGAGAGGGTTGTTTACCCATTTGGAGGAGGATCCATCAGATGCATTGAAGAAGAGATGGTTTGTGGAGGGCCACCTTCTTTTGCATATCTAGAAGTCAGGGTGGTCCCTTAGACATCATATCAAGAGGCCTTTGAGTAGGCCTTGAACTTGGAAAGCACTGCAAAGACGTAAGTAAAATATTAGGGTCATGTTAATGTAGATGGGAGCGACTTTAAAGGTGAAAGTGATTCCAACAACGAGAATGACTTTGCTAGTGAGTGATGAATTTGAGAACAAGGGTAACTTGGAGGATAGTTTGTCGGCATAACCCAAATATTGGGATTGAGATGTAAGCGAAGAGAGTGACTTTGAAGATGAGAGTGAGTGTGACAGGGAGAACGTGTGTATGGACGTAAAATTGTTCCTAGAAGTATATGCAGCACAAGAGTTTGTTCCAAGGAGGAATGCTATTGGTCATGCGGATAGTGACAACTACCAAAATATTGGAAAACGTTGAATTAAGTTTGATATTGAGGGCAAACCCATTATGTAGTGTTGAAGATGTCATCTTTAGGGGAGATTTCATACGCGAATGTCAGTGAATTGCAAGTCAAGACAATTAGTGATGTGTGGAGGATTAAAAAAACTAGAGAAGAGTCAAAGCCCTATAGAGGAAGTAGAGAAAACCATGAACCGGGTTGGTTGAGCTTGCACAAGTGTTTGTGACTATGGAGGAGGTTAAGACTACATCACACATCGACATGGTGGATGATGTAGTGATTGTGCAACTTAGACTAAGTTGGGAAGAACGACATATGTAAGTTTCCAAAGGAGAATTTCACCAAATGTTGGGTGCAAACGACGGAGTGAGTGATGTAGATGATAGAAATGAAATGAAATATTATTAATGTCCTTGGTGGGCCAAAATAAGACCCAAAGGACTATAAGAAGGACAATAATGACTGCCAGCTAGCGGGCTAAAAAAAGCCCAACAAAGAAAAGAACTAAGATAAATAAAAGACGAAACCCGACAACTGGGCCAAAGAGAAAAGGAGAAAGAAAAGGGGGACCAGAAGAGGGCGAGGGTTGCAGTACGAAAGAGAGTACACGCCAAGAACGGAGAGAGAGGAGGGGGGAGGGAGCAACCCAGGAGGGGCAAGCTCTAAGAACCCTTGAAAAACTAATCTCTCCTAACAGTCAAGGCTGAAGTATCGGGGTTTGAAGAAGTCCATGATATGTCTCTATCCATTGCTGGTTTGGAACCCTGACAAGTTGTGGGTGCGCTGTCTAGTGACCCTGATCCTGTTCAAATTGGATGATGTGGGGCGTTTCCATCCGGAGTCATCTGAGCCGTTAGAGCGGCTGAAGTATGTTGTGATGAGCCGATGTTGAGGAGGGTGAGATCCATCTGGAGGAGAACTTTTATGTCGTCGAAGCTGAGTTATCTCCCTAAGAAAGAGTGCAAGACACCGCTGGTCCGGGTATCTAAAGAAGGTAGAAACAAATCGAGAGTTGTCTTTGAAAAGGCAGTGGAATTTATCTCGGATCTTATAATAAATGGGATAGCAAAAGATAAAGTGATGAAGGGTTTCAACTTCACCCAATGAGAAAAGCAAGCAAATCCGCTCCTCCGTCGAAAGATGGTGGTCTGACTCAATCAGGAGTTGGTGAGAACATGCATTGTGTGCTGTTGAAGGTACCGTGGAGGAATTATTCTGCCATCCTATATCTGTAGGAAGTGCTCATGGTAGAAAGACAACTTGGGGGAAAGAGGGGCAACATGAGAGATACATGTGCATCTGGTGTATTGGAGACTAACATCCTTCCGAATCTCGTGGAGCATCTTCTCCTTACTATGTCGAGAGGGGGGAGAACACCCAAATAATAAGGGGGGAGCCTGTCCATCCGTGTCTGAATGCTGGCCAGGAGGGCAGAAACTTGAAAATACCAGCTCCTCCAGCCTCCTCGAGAATTCGGAAAGAGTTCCATTGAGGAGCGAAGGGTGAGGTAAGGGTACTGCCTGCAACCCGTAGGGGTATCTCCTAATGTACGGATCCTATGAAGATAACCGATAATCAAGAAGATAATCTCAAGTTGGAGAGGAGAAGCCCCAAACTCTGCCAAAATAATAGAGCGGGGGACTGTGCCCTTGCAACGAATGAATTGTCGAAGAAAGAGTGTTTGGACTCGTTCAACCCGTGACCACTCAGCCGGGCCAAGACTAGGACCCCAAACCACTGACCCATAAGTAATAGTTGGCTTGACCAAGGCATCAAAGATCCTCATCTTCACAGGTATATCTTGAAAATGTGCTCTGAAGCAATTCCTCTCTAGCAAAGACAGAGCTGCATACCCCTTACACACCCGAGCCTGGGTGACGGGTTTCATACCAAAAGTGGGACCGGTGAAAAGAACCCCCAAGTACGCATAAGAGGTGGTGATCTCGACCTCCCGACATTGGAAAAAGAAGTGGAGATGGGATAGGGCCTCTTTGGATTGAATACCATAACCTTGGTCTTAGAAAGATTCGTCGTCAACTGTCTCGAGTCACAAAAAGCGGCAAGAGTGTCCAGATGACGCTGAAGCCCCTTAGGAGATGTGACCAAAAGAACAACATCATCAACAAAGAGGAGAATAGAAATCAGCACATAATGAAGAAGGCAACCATCCTTTGGGTGAGCGTTCTCCTTAATAAAAGTCTCAAGCTCGTCGATAAAGATCTCGCAAAAACAAAAAGTGTCGGGGAAAGGGGGCACCCTTGTTTCACTCCTATGGTGCTAAGAATATTGGCTGAAAGCCCTTGATGGGAGTGAAACCAACCTTTCACGATCTCATAATCGTGTAACCGTTGTCAAAAACTGCCCAGAGATACCAACTGACCGAAGTCGCTCAAGAAGTAAATTGTAATGTCCCCCCCCTGTTCTGATATTTTTAATATTTGGGACACTATACTGTTTCTTAAAATCAGAAAATACAACTCCAGGAAACAGGAAATAACTAACAATTTTATTTTTCAAATTTCTTTCAAAATAGGGTTCAGATTACAATATTTTAAAAATATAATCTTTCCACAATATGTCTGCAAACCCTTGAAATATACTAAATCAGCAAACATGGAAAGATACCTCTGAAGACTGATGAAGCTCCAAGTGTGAATCCTGTGTGAATTCACCAACAGAGAACTGGGGTTTCGTCCAGCTCCAAAAATCTGAGGGGTTTCGTCCTCAGCCACACCGTTGGGGTTTCCGTCCCTTCGGAGAAGAAGTCTCAGCCACTGGCCTCAAACTCTAGAGGAAATAACTAAAATCCAGAATATAATGAAATGAGACCAAGCCACCGAATAAATAGACTCCTCCACAACAAACTCCTTTTGCACGCTCAATGTGGGATAAATCATGAAACATAACTCTTTTTTAAGTCCCACGTCCCCTTTTTATAAAATAAGGTTTTAAACTATATAAAGTATTTAAATAATTTTACTTTATATAATTAAACCTTCGCACATTAAAAACTTGGCCTTCTCGATTATCCGATCCGCAAACCGAGGATAGATACGGACACCCATTTCAATGAAGAATATCACCGCACCGTCCGTTTTGCCTGAAACCCTAAAAAACTAACTTACTAAAAATAGTAAGTCAAGGCTCTGCCCATCCGATTCAACATCCGAGAGTGGATTCGAATACCCATTTCGCTCAATTATCCGCTCCCAAAACTCCAGTTAGGCTCCCCTGCAATCTGCCCTAGCCTACGGGAACCCGTGAGTAGGCTAAACTGTTCTGCACACTGACTGCCTAGAAAAAGGGGACATTACAGTCCGCCCTTCCCAAAGATTGCTTGTCCTCAAGCAATATGCATACAAACTCCAATCAAGTGTCTGCATCCTGGATAAGGTCCATCAAATCCCTGGATCCCATAACAATCTCGTAAAGTAACTGCCACGCCGACGCTGCGCTACTTTGATCATCACCGTCCCTCCGACATGGTTAAGTCGTTGAAGTCTCAACTGCAATAGCATGATGAAATCTCTCCCCAACCTGGCACTAGTCCGCCTATCTAAACTGAGATGAAATATCATGTGCCACGTCATATCCAAGAAATCATCATCATAAACCACTGCAAATACAATGTTGGAAGTGCCTCCATAGTCATCACCTGACCAACTCAACTCAGCGTTCACACTCTTGGAATAACCCAGATAATCCCATGTAGCCCAATCTACTGCAGTCAACAAAATATCCTCTGGAAAGATGACGTCCCTCATCATACTCAACCAAGTAGGGTGTAATTTTATCTGTGAGACTCCTGAAAGACCATCCATACTCCACTCCTGCAACTCCATAAGAAGCTCAGCCTCATAATCAAAACTGGTATGCCCATAATGACTGAACTCTGTGCCAAGAAACATCTGATGCATAGGTGACTCAACCAGGCCTACCTGCTCACTGATTAAGCTGACCCCCTGAGAGAACATGGTGTTCAAATAAGAAGTAGGATACTCCATATAATGCCAACCAAACTGCTGACCAACCTCCATCAAGTAAATGTTATGGCTGCCCAAAAAGCGAACAGCGACATATCTCTCATACCCATGATCAACTATCACCCATATAATGCTCCTACCATCGCCCTCGATGCTCATCAATGCAAGCATACGATCCTGGGTAAGAGAACTCAATCCCCGATCATCATGATTAGGCTGGAAAATGCTCATGAAATCACTCTCAGACTCATGTCGAAATAGACACCCTGTCTCAAACATTGTATCCTCATGATCTATCATAGGAAAGAATCAACACTCTTCATCTCAAAAAGAGGATTATCAAAAGATGTATCATGATCCATCTCATACAATGGATTGTCAGTCCATGAGAAATTATTATCACTCTCGTGCTTATCACAGCCAATCCACTGATCCGAAATTGTGTAATCTGATCTCATGGGACAATGTGTTAAGTTATAGTCCTCCCGAATGCAATCTAGTTCGACAACAATCCGCCCAATCTCCCCGGCTCTCTCCCCGATTCAGCTTGTTCAGTGGATTCTAAAACAGAATTGAGTTTCAACTCTGTCTCATGCAATGAAAGACGAGCCTCCGACAAAGAGCTTCTAGTCTGCTCAAGCTCTTCGCTTAGCTGACTAACTTCTTCTTTGCTCCCGTATGCACTAGGGGTCTCTTCAACAAGCTTGGCATAGTGATCTCTCGTCTCGCAAGAGTGCTCATGAAGTCTGACTTCATAGTTTCTAAGGCTGCCTTCAAATTTTGTAAATCAGCACTAGACTCATCATGCATTGAATTTTCATGGCTGTCCTGGTGAGATGAAATATCATCATAAGCTGATTTAAAATCAGCAACAACCTCAACTGTGTTATGATCTGAAAAATCATGTCTGTCTTCATCAGAAGGGGCTGCCACGTAACCTGTAACAACACCATCATGTGTATCATGCATAACTGATTCCATATTCAGCTCACTCTGCAAATCTCCGAAGAAGATATAGCTATCCGGTGCATGCATCATAATGGGTTCAGTGTGAATATCCAACCCAAGTTCTTCTCGAACTCGTCACCATTAGAATGTGATGGGTGAATATCATCATGAGCTGATTGGGAATCTACGTCACTATCAACTGGCTTCTCCAACTTTTCTGGGACAGCAGGCTCTTCATTGTGTTTCGAATTTTTGATCTTCTCAAGAAGGTTCATTTTTTCATTTCCATTGGGTTGTTGCCTCATACGCATATCAATATAATCTTCATTAGACATAAGGGCACGAAAATCATCATCATGAGCCCTCCACTCTTGCTGGAACTGATCAAATAATTCAATGACTATAGGCTCAACCTTTACCTTAGGAAGATTTGTAGGTAGAGAAATTTGCATCATTGCAGTTAATTGACTGATGGATTTTTGTATCTCACTCTGAGTCCTATCCCAATCACGCTGTCTCCTAGACCAATCATTATAAGACTCCATGAGTCTGAAATTTACTTAGGCTTCCACAGGCTGGCAAAATAAGCTGAGCTCTGAATTAACAATACCCAAAACTCTTAAAGCCCAAATCAACCAAATGGGTATTCAAATCACCAATACCCAGAAACTGGAAACCCTAGATTTGAAACGGCAACCAAACCCTAACTTCCAAGTCTGAAAAATACTCACGGCTGCTGCAATTTTTATTTTTTTATTTTTTTTCACACAATACTGAAATCATTTCTGAAATTTTCATCAAACCCTGAATAGGCTAGCAGGAAAAACCAGCTCTGATACCACTGTAATGTCCCCCCCTGTTCTGATATTTTTAATATTTGGGACACTATACTGTTTCTTAAAATCAGAAAATACAACTCCAGGAAACAAGAAATAACTAACAATTTTATTTTTCAAATTTCTTTCAAAATAGGGTTCAGATTACAATATTTTAAAAATATAATCTTTCCACAATATGTCTGCAAACCCTTGAAATATACTAAATCAGCAAACATGGAAAGATACCTCTGAAGACCGATGAAGCTCCAAGTGTGAATCCCGTGTGAATTCACCAACAGAGAACTGGGGTTTCGTCCAGCTCCAAAAATCCGAGGGGTTTCGTCCTCAACCACACCGTTGGGGTTTCCGTCCCTTCGGAGAAGAAGTCTCGACCACCGGCCTCAAACTCTAGAGGAAATAACTAAAATCCGAAATATAATGAAATGAGACCAAGCCACCGAATAAATAGACTCCTCCACAACAAACTCCTTTTGCACGCTCAATGTGGGATAAATCATGAAACATAACTCTTTTTTAAGTCCCACGTCCCCTTTTTATAAAATAAGGTTTTAAACTATATAAAGTATTTAAATAATTTTACTTTATATAATTAAACCTTCGCACATTAAAAACTTGGCCTTCTGATTATCCGATCCGCAAACTGAGGATAGATACGGACACCCATTTCAATGAAGAATATCACTGCACCGTCCGTTTTGCCCGAAACCCTAAAAACTAACTTACTAAAAATAGTAAGTCAAGGCTCTGTCCATCCGATTCAACATCTGAGAGTGGATTCGAATACCCATTTCGCTCAATTATCCGCTCCCAGAACTCCAGTTAGGCTCCCCTGCAATCTGCCCTAGCCTACGGGAACCCGTGAGTAGGCTAAACTGTTCTACACACTGACTGCCTAGAAAAAGGGGACATTACATAAATGCCGAGGCACCATGTCGAAAGCTTTCCTGAAGTCTACAAAGCAACAATAAACCTTTGAGGACCTGGAACATGCCTCCTCAATAATAGCTCTGAGGACTAGAATGTGATCTGTGGTTTGGTGATCTTGTCGAAAACCATCTTGGCCAACCTTCGGGAGAGAAGCACATCCAATGTTGTGGCATAGAGCTTGGCAAAGATATGCCCAATCATGATGGTCCTATAGTTATTAGGTTCATGAGGATCACCTGCCTTATGAATGGGATGAATGATATGCTGAGTCCAAGAATCAGGAAACCCAAAACATACAGAGAGATTAAAGAGATCCGTGAGGGACCCAACAAGAGGGTCAATACCATGCTTCAAAAATTCTGCCTATAACCCATCCAAATCTGCTGCTTTGGTCACGGGAGAGGATAAAGCGTCAGAAGGATTTAGGAGACTGCTGAAGGGAGTGGATAAGATCAAGACGATGCCGAGAGAGGAAGAGATGCTTCTTCTTTCGAAGAAGCATCCGGTAGTATTTGTGAGAAATGGCATAGAGCTGGAAAGGATTCCGAATGGCATATTTCAACCTTCGGTGGGCAGACTTACATTCCTCATCATACTAGATGTTCATGGGGCAATGACCAGGGGATGAGGATGAGGACTAGTAGTGTGAGGGTACGAGTCCAAAGCAACCTTCCAAATAGTTTGGACCAAGCAAGCAAGACGATTGGAAACATCGGGAAGAGGACACCCTGGGGAGAACCTGGCGCAACCGGTCCATGTAGGTAAAGGAAAAATAATAGTCAAAGTCCATAATGACTCGAGGGGCAAAAGGGGAGGGAGGAGGGAAAGGAATAACAGGAAGGGAAACAACAGATAACGTAAGAGAAAGAATGAATGGAATGGAATGAGGGTGGTAGAGGAAATAGCATAGTCGACGACACTAGATCCACCACTATGAGGAAAGCAAGTAAACCAACTTGAATTTGGGAAACAAGATATGCCATTGAGAAGAACGAGCTTGTTGGATTCACCCAACTCAATAAGATTATTACCGTAAGCAATAACCTATGTGTCACTAGAGGTTCGAGCAAAACCAAGGTCCTCAGGATCCAATTCTCTAGTCTGCATCTCATCGGTTGTGAGGTCATGAAGAGAAACCTGCATAGGTCCGGTCCGAGAATTGAAATCTCCCTGCAAAAGTATCTCCCCTGAAGCCGAGTATCTAGTAATGTCCTCATAGAGATATTGGAAAGGGTCCTCGTTCGTGTGAATAACAAAATTGGACGTGGTGGGAGGAAAGTAAAAGGTGGCAATGTAGATATCCCAAAGAGGTGGGTGACGATGGATTTTAATCCATAAAAACCTGGATTGGGGGTTAGTCGAAACCAAGGAAACTGAACCCTGGAAACTGTCCCTGATAAGAGCAGCAACACCTCCTGAACCTCGAACCCCCCAAAGCGCCGAGTGAGTTGCCGACAACTGGACCACCAGAAGTAACCAGAAATAATTGGTAGGGCCCGCTCAGGACTCTTGTGCGTCTCACAAATAAGAATGACGTCATGTCTGCCAATCACATCAAAAAGGGACCCTGAGGAAGACCACATCATACCATTGCAATTTCAACAAGCTATAGCTAGCTTATCTACCACCTCCCTTCCGTGCCGATGGAGTCATTTGTTAGGCAAGGGTTTGGACCACCCAGGTGGGGGAGAGTCCCTTATCATTGCACGCAAATTACGAATAACTGCCCACTTGTTGGCTTTCCTAACTGCAACTACTTGTTCCCTGTATTTCTTCAATTCTTCAACCTGGTGTCGCGTAAGGTCCTCATCAACGTAAATCTTGTCCTGAAGAGTAAATAATTTCCTTTTGGCCCTCAATGCCTTCATACGCTCTTCAACAATTTTGAAGCGTATGACCAATGTGGATTCGGGAGAGAACCATGCTCTCTCGAGAGTAACATCTGTTAACTCAAGAGTGTTGTGAATGAAGGCATTTCCAGCTTGAAGCGGATCAGTAGGTTTGGGCACCCCACGAACCCTGAGATTGAGCGCTTTCACATTACATATCCTTTCTTCTTCAAATTTAGCTTGGACAACCAACTCAACTATGGGGGGTGGGTTCTTCTTTCCAACTACAACCTGAATCCAAGATTGTTGGTTGGCTAATTTTTGACTTTGTGCAGTTGACGCTTCCTTGAGACGTTCGTGTTCAGCAAGAAGAACAGCCTGTTCATCTCGAATTTTTAGAATTTCAGAGTGTAAATTCGTAGAATTCTGAGGAGGTTGTTTGATATGTGCAATCTGCAATTGAGTAATGATGGCTTGCTGTTAGAGTAAGTGAAGCAAACGATGAAGAGGGAGGTTGTCCAACATTAGGTTTGTTTGGCTGTCTAGAGACCCAACAAGGAGCATTCACCAATTGACCAACCATGAGTTTGGGACACAAAAGTCGAAGTGCTAAGTGTCAGAGGGAAAGACCTAGGGCTTTGTAGGAGTAAAACGAATCAGAAAGAGGGAGAAGAAATCAACAATCATTTCGGAAAGAATTCCACCACATCGAAGCTAGAGTTAGGGCATGGTGTTGTAGAAAAACAAATGAGGGTTTTGTCGAACCACCCAATGTTGACGTGAACCATTGCAAATTTTAAGTGAAATTGCAAAGTTTGTCGAATATTGCAAGACTAGGGTTTTGCTCTCATACTAGATGTATTGAAAAAAAGAACCATAAGGACGAGGGTTTGGGTGGTTTGAAGTATGGTCATCTTGAAAGAAATATAAATCTATTGCAAAGAAGGCCTTTTCATTGTAGAAGAAGGGGGCATGGATTGGGGCGATTGGGAGCACATCTTGGCCATCAGGAGATTGAGGAAAGTTGTTTGCAGCAATTTGGCCAATGAGAAGCACAATACCCTGCCATATAGCCCAAACACCATCCTGCAATTCCAACACACTTCCCCACAAAAAATGCCCCAATATCCACAGTTTCTCGAAGCTCCATAGTGTTGACAAGTTCCTTGGAACCAACAAGATATTAGACACAACCAGAGAACTCAAGTACATGGTTTCAATGCTTTAGTCATTTTATACACGAGTATGAACTTGATGAGGGGAATTGGTTGGTGCCCCAACAAGGAAATTTTTAGATAGTTGATCAGGCATATAACTATTGGTGAATCAACCCACTATAGTTGGCCAACCAATGGCTGATCAACTCATGATGAACCAACTAGCGATGAGTCAAGTGGTTCAACTTCCTCAGGCCGTACAATGCAAGTCTGTGCGATGCCTAAAAAATCGTCAATGTGCAGAAATTGTTCAACTTCCCAAGGTGATGTCATGTACAGTACTCATTCTAATGGGGATGACTCCTCTTGAAGATCACCTCTTTGATCATCAAAAGTCTTACCCCCCTCAACCAATAATAGAACCTGTGATAGCAAATGAAGACTCGAAAGATGAAGGGTTAGAACTCATAGAAGAGTGTGAGGTTTGTCTTTTTGGAAAGAGAAGGATCTAAAGATGTGATGGAAACGAGTATGTGATCGGAATGTGAGACAATTATACAAGGCCTTGCGAGAACAATGTGGAAGAAAGGAGAGCTGGCTAGACTAGAAGAGTTGTCGGATGCGCTCCCGTTCATTGAGGTGTGTCATTTCTTCGAAAAAGGAATTCTATAAGAAGATCATCAAATCCACAAAACACCTTGTAAACTAGAAAGAGAACCTAAAGTGAAAGGCGAAGATTTGGAAGATGAATATTTAGAGGTCGATGGAAAATATGTGGCATTCATGTTTCCATTAGAAGAGGGATACTTACAAGAGCGATGGAAGCAAATAGTCATCCAGAATATGAAACATTTAGTTTTATTTTGTAGGGAAAATAATCTACTAGTTTTGAAGAGTTTATGAGAAGATCCCTTGTGGAAGGAGTCTACCACCTTGAAGGAAACCTTAGTAGTAGACATTGTTCAACCGATGGGTATGGATCCACCTGCAAGCGCCGCAAGTGTACAAAGGAGTTCAAATGAAGGAGCCACACTAAGTGATAGAGAGGTCATTTTTGTAAAATGATGTGGTTTCCTACGATTTTGGGGAGCAAAGCTAAGGTAGGGTCTACATTCAAACAATTTAGTGCTATGGAGGACGGTAGCAGGTTTGTCAAGGAACGTTATCAAGAGAGACCACCATTGCTGAGTAATGATATACTGTTTGGTTGCACGGGAATGAAGGTCTGAACTAATCATTGATACCGAAGATCACCATGGATGAGAGGGAAATAAGCAGTCATAATTGCTGAAGTCCAAGTATTCACCCTAGCTTCCAACCTTTTTAGGGCTGAAAGGGAATATTCTCCCCTAGATGTCTAGTATCAAGTTTTAGATCAGGAAAAGGGGCCAAGGGTATCTTAATTGCTATAACTCTTTTTATGCTTTCGGATTTGCACAATCCTTTGATGAGTGGGGTATATTGTTCACTAGAGCACATTCACGAAAATCTGAGTTGGGGAAGACCTCTTGGCAGTGTGTTGTTAATGTTGTCTGACCTACTATGTTTGTATAGGTGTTGGAAGATCTTGATTTGGAATGTTCACATTAAGAGGAAAGGCAACTACTTCTTTGAGCCAGACGACGGAATCAACCTGCTCAACAAGATTGTTGTTGACAGATCACAATAATGATTCATGATGTACATCACTTGGAAAACCAAAAAAAAAGAAAAGAAAAGAAAAGAAAGATTTGCTAGTGTTAAAGTGTGCCCGTTCCAGTTTTGTGCACCCTATTCGGTACAAGTGCACCATGTTCGATTTGGCAAATAAAAAAAAGGGTGGGCCCATTTGATATAAAAGGATTCAAAGGAAAATTGAATTCACTTTTACTTTCAAAAAGAGCACTCTTGTGTTCTGAAAAATTTCCACTCCTTAAGATGAATATTGTTTGTAACTGCCTATTTTCTCAACAAATTCCAAATTTTGTGAAAGACCCATTTGAGCACTTGTGGAAATAGAACAAGTTGTGGTTTTGGTTTTCTGGAAAAAACATCCAAGGTGCGTTTTTTTAGTAGAGGGGGAAAACAAGGTTTTTGTTTTTTGATAGCAGCCAACCGAGATTAGGAGTGGTTGACACTACGGGGAGAGTAGGAAATCAATGGAAAGACTATTGCTATTAGTTCTAGGGCTTTCCACATTCATTGAGCAACAAATTTTACTTCCCGAGAATTGAGGGTTTCATCCTTGCTAGAAGTTTATCATGGGTAACGTTGTCCCATCTTTCACTTAGTGATTTTCATTTTGGCAAATTTAGAGTTTACTTTCTATTTGTTTTCCATCCTTGCCCATACTTTCCTAAAAATTTCCCCCATTCCCAAGAACCTGAGTAAAATCATCTTCAAACACCTCGAAATTTTCCCCAAGTCAGAAAGAATATGCCCTGTTTAGTATGACGTGCCTCATTCCTCTACTGTGTGACTTGTCCAAACTAGGAGTGTCCCACTTTTTTCAACGTCCTTACATTGATTTTCCCAAGTACAGATTCAATGCGCTTTGTTATGCTTTATCCTTTAGTGCGCCTCGTGAAGAGAGTGCGCTTTGTTTGCTCCATTGTCCGCCTTGCTCCCTCTTAGTCTCATTCTACCAAAATTTTTAAGTGTGGAAGAACAATGCATCCTGTCCATTACTGATGAGCTCTGATATATTCTTGACTTCCTTGTGCTAATTTTTCTAACCGCTAGTCTGGCAATGCACCTTATTCTGAAGTAGTGTGCCCCATTCTTAAGCAATGCGCCCTGTTTTGAAGTAGTGCGCCCTGTTCTTAAGCAGTGCATCCTGTTCTAAAGTAGTGCGCCTTGTTTTAAAGGAGTGTGCCCTGTAAGTCTAGTGATGTCCTATGTTCCAAAATTGTGTGCCGCCTTCCTAAATTGAGCTACTTTGTCAATTGGATAATGATATGGAGCCCTAATTTGTCAGCAATGATTCTCTTGAAATTATCTAACAAACGATGGATACCATGATAGATTCATATATACCACTTGAGATTGAGATGGCGAACTTTGAGGCTAGTGGAAGAACAATAATATGAATGTTAGGTACCCAAGATAGGTTTTTAATAATTTAATATTGTATTGTATAATGGTATGAGCCATAAATTAATTATTAAGGAAGACCACATGTCAAATTAGAAATAGGTATGTCATAGAATCATATATGTAACCGTTGGGGAATATTGTCATATGTAACCGTAAGGAATATTGTCATATTATTATGCACTTTGTAACTCATGGAAGGTGAACCACCACATGGGTGATCTTGTAACTCATGGAAGGTGAACCATCACACTCTTGTATAAAGAGAGATGTACCCCCATTGCAAAAGATATGTATGAAGTATTCTTGTAGAAGTCTTGGCTCGTGGAGTTGAAGATCTTGTGGAGTGGCTTCCTTCCAATAAGGAGCATTGTACGGTGTTGCCCTACCTCAAGGGTATCATCAATCTCTATTTGTCGTGTGGATTATTATTGAGCAATTTATTTATGGATGCATGTTGAATATTTCTTCATATTGATGAATGATTTATGATATGAGAAGAGAGGTTCATAACATTTGGTATCAGAGCAACAAATCTAGCAAAGAGGGTTTTTTTTTGCAGAGCTAGGGCACGTTTTTTTGAAAAAACGTCACATTTTGCGAAGGCCATATTTTTTATTTCAGCAGTTATTTTCAGAATGTGTATGTCTTTTTAAGTACTACAAAAATGATTGCTCATTTGTTGAATTCTAATCAGTATTGAGAAAGTTATGGCTGTTTTAATCAGTGATTGCGTGAATGTTTTTTCAAAAAGAAAAAATTCGTATTAAATGTTTTAGCGGTCATTTTTAAAATATGTTTGCACCATCATGTATATTATTTTGAGTACTACAAGAACGACTGCTCATTTGTGAAATTCAGATACATATTGAGAGAGTTACAGATGTTTGAAGTTGCGTTGTTGACGCTATTTTTTTGTTGTGCAAATTTTTTTCCAAAAAAACAAATTCGTCTTAATTTTTTCAGCAGTCATTTTCAAAATCATTTTTCACTAGCATGTAGATTATTTTGAGTACTATAAAAACGACTACTCATTTGTGAAATTATGATAAGTATTGAGAGAGTTACAGCTGTTTGAAGTTGGGCTGTTGAGGCTGTTTTTTAGTTGCACGATTTTTTTTTTCAAAAAGAAAAAATTCATATTAAATTTTTTAAGAGTCATTTTCAGAACATTTTTGCACCAGCATATAGATTATTTTGAGTACTATAAAAAAGACTGCTCATTTGTGGATTTCTAATCAGTTTTGAGAGAGTTACAGCTGTCTGAAGTTGGGCTATTCAAGCTGTTTTTTGACTGTGCGATTTTTTTCAAAAAGTAAAAATTCGTATTAAATTTTTTAGTTGTCATTTTCAGAATTTTTTTGCAGCAACATTTAGGTTATTTTGAGTACTACAAAAATGCCTATTCAATTATAAAATTTTGATAAGTATTGAGGGAGTTATAGCTGTTGCAAGTTGGGCTTTTGGTGCTGTTTTTGGGCTGCACGGAAAATGAATTTTTTTTTCATAACTTTCAATCCGGGTATGCAGATTAGTTGCCTTTTGTTTTGTTTTGAAGAAAATTTGCAGATTTAATTGTTTGAAGAAAGAAATAGATGAGATCTCAAAAATTTTAATTTTTGAGAAATTTCGGTTATTTAAAAAAACCCTTCTTGTTTGGGAAAAGTTTTGGGTTGAGGTCATGGATTTGCCGAGATTCTTTGGAAGGGATGATAGTGATGCCAGGGATTGGTTGAAGGAGTTTAAAAAATTTACTTTAACTATTCCTAAGTCACTGTGGAAACATAGCCTTTATTTTTCCTTGAAAGAGGAAGCTTTTTCTTGGTTTTCAGAATTTTTGTATGCTCATAAAAATATATACACATGGGGAGACTTTGAAGTTGCATTTCTAAGAAAATGGGGATCCAAAGAAAAGGATAATAATTCAATTAATGTAATTTGGAACCTGATTTAGTTTCATTTCGTGTTGGGAGTATGGTAAGAAAGGAACAGGAGAATTTTTAGAGGGGAAAAAAGGTCAGCAATGAGAAGTTTTGGAAGTATCACCCATTTTTTAGAGGAGAATATTAAATCTATCAAGTACCCTATCAAGCCAGAGAATACTGAAGAGACTATGATAGCTCAGGCATGGAATTTTGAACCCATTAGTGGTGGAGAGGCAAATGCTCAGGTTAGAACTGATGTAAAATGACAATCACCCCGAGATGAATGGTTGAAGTTAAATTTTGATGAGGCATCCAAAAGTAACCCAGGTAAGGCCGGAGCAGGAGCAATTTTGAGGGACAATCAGGGCAGATTGGTGGGGGCAACTTGCAAGTTTTTGGGAATTACTACTAGTCATAAAGCTGAAGTTAATGCTTTACATTTGGGTGCAAAGCTAGCTAAGGATTTAGGTGCTAAGAAAGTTATCTTTGAAGGATACTCCCTGAATATTATTAATCTTTTGAAAAAGGAGGGAGAAAGCTAATCGGCAAATTGATTACATTTTGCAAGATATTAGAGAGATTGTAAAGTATTTTGAAGAAATTGACTTTGTTCATGTCTTTAGAGAAGGTAACAAACCAACAGATTGGTTGGCGAACTTTGGTGCCATTAAAGAAGAGGATAGGAGATGGATCCCCCCAGGGGTGGTCCATGAGGACTTAGAAAAGTTCACGAGGGAGGACTGCAGCTAATTGGGGTCCAGGATGGATATTGTTTGTCTTACATCCAGGGAATTTTTGGCTACTTGCCCTTGGCAGCTGTGCAGTTGATGGGCTGACTTTGTGTTGTAAAAGGGTTCGGGCCCTTTCAAAATCCCGTTTTTACTGGAAACTACACCTTATGAGTTAGGGCCAAACAGTGGTAAAACAGATTTGTTTGAATGCAAAAATTCTATTTTGCAAGTTCATGGTTGCATTCATAATCAAAATATTATTGTTTCCATAAACCCTAGCAACAAATATAATTTTATCAATATGTCGTTGACTAAGAGGTTGCAAGTTCAAGCAAAGAAATCAAAGACATACAACTTGAGGGTAAAAATGTTCAAATTTTTGAAGATTTGAAGCTCACCATGGATAAATATGTTTTACATTCAAATTTTCATGCTATTGAGATGAATGATGTAGATATTGTTCTTGGTTATCCTTGGTTGCATTCTTTGGATACTATTAACATCAATGTGCAAAAGTGAAGTTATGGTACAAGAAGAAGAAGCTAACATTGCAAGATATCTCTCAGTCTAAGGTGCAAGAATCAATAGCAAACCAAGAAGTTATGGTAGGGACACAAGTTGCAGAAGATCATGAAACAAAGACTGGTGAAGGCAGTCACAAAAATCAAGGAAGAAGCAAAATCTGAATCCAAGGACAAACTCCAAGATGGGAGCTTGAAACAAGCTCAAGATGTTGAAGAATCCAAAAAGTTTGAGCATCAGGCTAAGGTTGGAGTATATCGTCATCCACACCACCATGAGAGGAAACAATCATGGAGACAAGGCTTGAGGCAATAGAAGAACAATGAGTGCCATACACAAAATCAGAGGAGCCAAAACTTTGGATATGCTACAAGTTGTCAATGCAAGCAGGTATGGATGGAAAAAAGATAAATTTATGCTTCCAACACATGGCATTGGCATCTACGAAGACTACCATCAATAATAGTTTTGCTAGGATGGATGGATGATCGATATTTGTACCAATATTTAGCATGGCTTAGAAGATCATATTATTTAGCCTCTTCTAATGTTTCGAGGACGAAACATTTTGTAAGGGGGATGGAATGTTAGGTACCCAAGATAGGTACTTAATAATTTAATATTGTATTGTATAATGGTATGAGCCATAAATTAATTATTAAGGAAGGCCACATGTCAAATTAGAAATAGGTATGTCATAGAATCATATATGTAATTGTTGGCATTCCTGCAACATTGATGTCCTTTGTACATTTTTTAATGTTCAGTAACTTCTCCTTCCCTGAAGCTTTCTTCTTTGTACATAACGTATTTTCTCTTTCCTGCTTTCTCTATCAATAGTTGTCGGTTGTGCCTAAGGGTTGGTGCAGTTTTCTGTTCATTCAATATGCAGGGTCCTTACCTTGTCAAGGGCGAAGGTAGTTTCACACCATGTCTCTAGGTGCAAGTTTGTTTCAGGGCTAAAGAAGGGCGCGGGCCCATTTCGGGCTAGAAAGAAGCAAAGGCCAATTTCGGGAGAGAAAACGTAAGGGCGCCCATGCCTTTTCGCCCTGTCTGGAGAGCACAAGGCAATTTTGGGACTTGACTGAGCGCAGCTGCAGTTTTAGAAGAAAAATGCTAAGTGTAGCAAGGTGTTTTCGCCCTATCAAAGGCGCGCAATGCCTTTTCACCTTGTCTGAAGAGCGAATGGCCCTTTGACTTTTCCACGGGGCGCGGCAACAGTTTTCAAGAGAAAATGCTAAGTTTGGACTGCCAAGGGCGCAAGCGCATTTGGCTTTTCAACTCTGGCATTGCTCCCGAGGCCCTAAGATGCTTCGCTCCAGTTTCCCAGCACAATCCCTTTTCGGAGCTGGAAGAAGAGAAACGGGCTTTGACTTTTCAAAGGCTCTACTCATGGGACGAAAAAAATTCTAAGTTTTGAAACAGTCGTTTTGTTCTGTTTTTTCCAGCGTAAAGCCAATTCAGAGCAAGTGGGAGCGCACTGACCTTTGACTTTTCAACCTTGGCGCTGCTCCCAATGCTCCAAGACATTTCGCTTCATCTTTCTAGCGTAAGGTGATTTCGAGCCTGACAAAGGCGCAAGCGCCTTTGACTTTTCCACGCCAGCACACCTCCCGAAGCTCCAAGGCCTGTTTGCTTCAGTTTTCCAGGCGCAATGCAATTTTGGGCCAAAAGAGAGAGAAATAGGCTTTGGCTTTTCCATAATGCAAACCCGGTTCTTAGACCAAAAAATGCTAAGTGTGGATCAGGCCGTTTTGCTCCAGTTTTTGAGCGCAAGGCAAATTCGGGGTAAGTGGAAGCGCAATGCCTGTTGACTTTTCAACGCCAACACTACTCCCGAGGCTCCAAGGCATTTTCGCTGCAGTTTTCTAGCGCAAGGCATTTTCGGAGTCTTTCAAGGCGCAATCACCCTTGACTTTTCAACGACCGACGCTGCTCTCAAGATGACAACTAGTTTTGCTGCAGTTTTGGAGCGCAAGCGCTTTTCGGAGACTGCATCAGCGAAACGTAGGTGGGGCCTGCATCCATTAGACACCTGTTTCTGTCTAGCCCCCTTGCCTCAGCCAAAGTTCCTTAGAGGTGCTTCTCAGCAGCCCAAGGCGCATCCTTATCCATTCAATTGCAGTCGTTCTGAAAAGCTTCTAGAATTGACATTCCCGGATTCCAAAATCCTATCCTGAGTTAAGGCAGTTCCAGCAAGCAAGGAGACAGCGCCAACAAGCTAACCCTGTCAGCACATTGAAGAGGTGCAGCTGCATTTTAGCGAGTCATCGGTTCCAGGCCATGCCTCATTATTGTTTGGTGGGCGCTGAAATCTTATCTTTGCTGCCACCACAACGTTTTGTGGGTGTGCATTTATGTTTCAAGCGGCAAAATTCCCTATAAAGACTGACAATTCTAATGTAATATGATGGACATTTTGCTAGAAGCTTGCTGTAACTTGAATTCTGCTATCAATACAGAGAATGTTTGGCTCTAATTCTAGACTTCTTTTTATGTGTATGTCTTCTATCTTATATTTCTATTAAATTCTCCGTTTTGTATGTGGGTTATAATTCTATGTCTGGATTTGACTCCCGATAGAGGGTGAACGCTGGAATAATTCTGGAGATTGCACATGTTAGAGGTCTGGTTTTAATTTCTGTTAGTTTTTTGTGTTGAGTGCTATTTGATTCAACGTGCAACTAAGTTATTGTGCTTCTTGTCCATCACCCCTGTTCTACTTGGCCTGAGGCCATATTTCCCATCCCTTTCAGTCATTTCAATTTCTTTCTTGTTCCTTAATATCAATCCCCAAGTTAGAATAGCAAGGGAACCAACCCATCTCTGGAGATTGGCACGGGAGGCATTTCTTCTTTTGGCCTTTCAATGTTGGCCGGGTCTAGGGCGCACGAATGAAACATTTCATACCTAAGGCGGATTCTTGACCAACAGGAATATTGTCATATGCAACCACAAGGAATATTGTCATATTATTATGCACTTTGGAACTCATGGAAGGTGAACCATTACACTCTTGTATAAAGAGAGATATACCCCCATTGTAAAAGATATGTATGAAATCTTCTTATAGAAGTCTTGGCTTGTGGAGCTGAAGATCTTGTGGAGTGGCTTCCTTCCAATAAAGAGCATTGTACGGTGTTGCCCTACCTCAAGGGTATTATCAATCTCTATTTTGTTGTGTGAAATTTATTGTGCAATTTATTTATGGATGCATGTTGAATATTTCTTCATATTGATGAATGATTTATGGTATGAGAAGAGAGGTTCATAACAATGAATTGTCTTGGGCTAGTAGATTGAAATCCAAGAAATAGAAGGAAAACAAGAAGAGAAAGAGGAGATTTGTAGAGAATGCCCTTGCAATAATGTGTCGTGACCCATATCGAAATGTTTATGAGGGCATGTACCTGCATTCCCCTAGCTCTATGAGGAAGGAAGCTTATAGAAGTTCAAGTTTGGACTGTAGACCAATTCATGGTCTATCAACAGTGTGGACTTTTGGTCTCGGTTTGTTTTTGGTGCCCGGGATTGGGGAGTGTCTGAAGCTCATAAAATTTTGTGTTAGATGATATGCTAGTACAAACAAGATCACCAGGGTCTTGAGAGATGGAGAGGCACCGATCTACATTTCAATAGAGGCTCTGTTGAAAAAAGAAATGATGCAAGTTGAGGCTAGAGAAGAAGAATGGGTACTGTTTAATCACAAGTTGAACATGAAAAATTACCAAAAGCTCTGTAGCGAAAATCGACAGAAAATCACGATTCTAATCGGAAAATTGCGATTTTGCGAAGATCCGATTAAAATCGCATCGGAATCTGCATTTTTGAAAAAATCGGCAAAAAATCGGAATCGCGATTTTTTCGGAAAATCGCGATTTTTTGGCGAAAAAATCGCCCGCGGCCGAATGGGTAGAGGAAACGCTAAAAGGTGTTTTTTTTTTATATTTTTGCTCATTTTCTTCCTCTAAGCTTTGAGAAAAACGTCTGCCTACCTCTTGCCACACTAAGGAAAACCCTAAAACGCATCAAATATCCGGATTTTTTGAAGTTTGAAGGAATCTACTAGTCACCAACAACCACCAACAACCACCAACAGCGAATTGCATTGAAGTTTTAAGGATCCCGACAGCTACCAACAACCACCAAAAGGATTCATTTGAGGTAAGAAAACTGATTTTAGGGTTTAGTTTTTTTTTTTTTAATTAGGGTTTAGTTGAATGTTTGAAAATTGAAATTGAAACAACTTAACAAGTATGCCAGGGTTTAGTAACTTAGGTTTTTTTTTTCAACTAGGGTTTAGTGAAAGTGAAACAAATATGGGTTTATTTTTATTTTTTTAAAACTAGGGTTTAGTTGAAAGTTGAACTAGGGTTTAGTTGAACTAGGGTTTAGTTTAAAACTAGGGTTTAGTTTGAACTAGGGTTTTTTTTTTAAAACAACTAACAAGTATGCCAGTTCAAACTAGGGTTTAGTTTTTTTTTTTAATTAGGGTTTAGTTGAAACAAGTATGCCAGTTCAAACTAGGGTTTTTTTTTTTAAACTAGGGTTTAATTTTTTTTAAACTAAGGTTTAGTTTAAAGCCTAAAACAACTACAAGTATGTTAGTTCAAACTTCAAACTAGGGTTTAGTTCAAAGTTTCAAACAAGTATGTGAGGGTTTATTTTTTTTAAAGTAATTCTAGGGTTTAGTTTTTTATTTATTTAACTAGGGTTTAGTTGAAACTTGAAACAAGTATGCTAGTTCAACCTTCAAAGTTTCAAACTAGGGTTTAGTTTTTTTTTTAATTAATTGTTTGTTTAGTATTTGTTGTCTTAAATTTGTATGCAAGTGCATGTTTTCAACTGCCAACGTTTACAGTTTCAAACTAGGGTTTAGGGTTTAGTTTTTTTTTTTTTTTTTTTTTTAAATTATTTCTTTGTTTGATATTTGTTGTCTAAAATATGTATGCAAGGCAGCAAGTGCATGTTTTCAACTGCCAACGTTTACAATTTCAAACTAGGGTTTAGGATTTAGTTTTTTTTTTTTAAAGTAATTCTGTCTAAATGTTTGTTATGTGCAGCCACAAGAAAATGTCAGGGTCCAGAAAAAAGGATAAAAAAGATATAGCATGGAAGTATGGAGAAGAACAAGAAGAAAAAGGGAAATTTTCTGGCAAATTTTGTAAAACTGTTATACCTGGAGGAATATACCGCTTTAAATTTCATTTGGCAAGGAAACCGGGTGAGAATGTTCTCTGCCCAAGTGTGCCAATTGATGTTGAAAGAGAATGCATTGCAATTGTCACTTCAAAAGCAGAAAAAAAGGAAATAAAGAAAAGAATATTTGAAGCCATGTCAACCCCCCCTCTTCTCATCATCATACAACTAGTGGGAGCAAGAAGGTTTGAGTCCATCAACTGCACAAACACCGGCACCGACAAGGAGTGGGATGGATGAGTCCAATTTTGGGACAAGGACACAAGCCACACTTGATGGTATGGCCTCTTGGAACTAGAAGAAGCATAGGGCAGCTAGGAAGGCCATTGGTAATTTTTGGTATTTTTCTGACCTTCTCTTCAATGCGGCAAGGTCTCCATACTGGCGAAGCATGGTGGATGCCATCGCAGCTTGCGGCACAAGATTTAGGCCGCCAACTTATGATGACATTAGGGGCCCTCTCCTTAAAGAATGCACTCTTGACATTAAGGTTATTCTTGAGGAGCAACGCAAGATGTGGAGCACTAACGACTGCAATATCATGTCTGATGGGTGGACCGATGGTAGGGGAAGAACATTAATTAATTTTTTGGTTTGTTCGGCAGGAGTGGTATTCCTCAAGTTAGTGGATGCATCGGCGCAAGTTAAGAGTGCCGAAATGCTCACAGGGTTGTTGGGGTAAGTTGTGATCGAGGTTGGGGTGGAGAATGTTGTCCAAGTCATCATGGAAAACACAACAACATATGTAGCAACTGGCAAGCTGTTGGAGGAGAGATTTCTCACAATTTTTTGGTCCCCATGTGCAGCCCATTGTCTTGATTTGCTCCTTGAAGACATTGGCAAATTACCTTGGGTGTCCGAGGTTGTACAAAAGTCTAGGGCAATTACAAGATTTATCTACAACCATTCTTGGGTCCTCAACCTCATGAGGCAATTTATTGGTGGGAGAGAGATAGTGCGGCCTTGAGTTACACGCTTTGCAACAAACTTCGTGACATTGCAAAGCATGTATAATGCAAGAGGGTCCCTCAAGCAAATTTTTGTGAGTGAGGAGTGGAATTCTGAGCAAGCTGCTAGATACCGATTCTCCAATGAGGGGGACAAGGTATATGAATATGTGTTTGAGGAGCCCTTTTGGCAAACCATGAATGAGGCCATCAAGGTACAAAACTGTTTTTAATATATTTTAATTATATTTTTTTAATTTAAATTTTAAAATATTTTTCTTTTTGCAAATATTGTATTTTTAAATAATTTTATAAATTTTATTTAAATAGTTTTTTTTTTTTCTCAGGTGACAGAGCCTTTGGTGAAGGTTCTTCGTCTTGTTTATAGAGGTGAATCACCAATGGCCTATATATATGAGGCTATGGATAGGGCAAAAGAGGCAATTGCCTCATTTAATAGACATTTCCATTCCAAATATAGTCCCATTTGGGATATTATTGATAGACGATGGACATCTGAGCTCCATAGCCCTCTTCATGCAGAGGGGTACTACCTCAACCCCAAAATTTTTTACTCCAACACGTTCCATGCTGATTATGAGGTGATGGCGGGCCTTCGATTATGTGTTGACCGCATGTACCCTGATGAAGAAATAAGTGCTAAGATACAGGTTGAGATGCATTCAAATAAAAAATGTGAGGGCATCCTTTTCCCATCGCCAATATGCATTCGGTCAAGGTCAACTATGAGGCCAGGTAACCCTCATTGAATTACTGTTTATTTTGTCATGTCTTTTGAATTTGTTTTAAAAAATAATTTGAATTTAGGATTTTACATGTGAATTATTAAGTTTCCTTCTTCTTGGTTGTTTCCAGATTTATGGTGGGAGGACTTTGGTGCATATACGCCTCATCTACAGCGCTTCGCCATTAGAGTTTTGTCTCAACCATGTAGCGCTTCAGGTTGTGAGCGCAATTGGAGTATGTTTGAGCACATACATTCCAAGAAGCGCAATAGGCTTACACAAGAAAAATTGAATGATCTTGTATTTGTTCACTACAACCTTCGCCTCCACCACAAGAAAATTATAGGAACAAGTACCGAGGCCTTTGACCTAGACGAGATTGACCCATCTAGTGATCGGATCACACAGGAGGAGAAGCAACAACGAGATGTTCTCTTCAGCATGGAGGAAATTTAAAACTTAGAAAACCAAGCAGAGGAGATGGCAACAAAGGAACAAGAAGATGCACAAGCCTCACAACCAAGGCACCAAAGTCAAAGAGAGACTAGAGCTTATAGTAGGGCAAAGGGAAAAGGGATTCAAAGACATTGATAATTTGATTGACTGTTGACTTATGACATTTTGTAATTTGTAATTTTGTACTGTTATAAACTTACATATTATAACTTATAAGTATTAAGCAATATAAGATGTGTTTTGTCTCTTTCGTGTGTAGTAGTTTAAAACTGTAATACTTTGGCTTTAAACTTGTAGCACTTGCCATTTTCATGTCTATTTTGAGCTAGTATCACTCATAGTATTAAAATTTGATTTGCATAGTGTTAATTCATTGTGATATGCATGAAAAAAAGAAAATTCAATTTTTTTTTTGCCTTTTCTTCGGTTTTTTTTTTCCGATTTTTTCCCTAGTCGATTCCAATCCGATTCCGATTTTCTCAACTATGACCAAAAGTATGAGTAAGAAAGATGGGTTGATGTTTTGATGGGACAATTGGATAAACTAGAGCAAGCAAAGGATTTCCAGATTCCATTGTTGTGCATTTGGTTCAAACTTGAGACACAAATGGTTCTGCTAGGAATGGCGGTGACATTGTTGGGGCAAGATGATGATAGAAAGATATGGGAAGAACATAACAATATTAGGTGCAATTCAGGAATGTAGTTTTACCTATTGGATAGCAAGAAATTCATTGTGCATCAGATAAGTACTTGGCAGAGAATTTTCAAAACTCCCACTCTTTTTGATATCCATCATAATTGATGACGAATCATCCATCGGGAGTGGTTCTCCAAGTTATAGTTGGATCAAGTAGATGAGCAAGGGAAGCCACGATTGACATGCAAATGTACTAAAGTTCTTTTCAAAGATGATGGAAAAGATATCTATGAGTTTTATGCCAAAGTGTATGGACCATTGTGTGGAAATTAGAAGGGGAGTTACCCAAATTGCCCATATATGCCAGAGTGTTACTCAAGCCCAAAGGAGAGATCCATTAGGGGATTTCTACTTGATTAAAAACAAAGCATTTATCAGGTTATATGGATATTCAGGTAAACCATTTGAATTGTCGATGTACATATCTGGTTATATTTGCATTCTTGAAGTTATCCACCAACTTGATTGTATAGATCATAAGTTTTTCAAAGGATAAAAGAGGACCGCTTGGTACAGAGTGCCAAATACATGCTAATTACACCCAAACACAAGAACTACAGTCTAAATTCGTATACAGACTGAATTTGCTTGGGTTAAAACAAATGTCAGATTATTGGTCATATGATCCAAATGCAGTGTTTGCAAGGGTATTAGAGGAATATAGGACAAGAAGCAAGTACACCCTGAAAAAGAAACCTAAATTAGAAGCTGAAAAAATCTGGAGGAGCAGCTTGCGATGGCAAGGATAAATGCTCCAAGGGCATACAAAGACAAGCTTAATAAATGGTATAGTGAACCACCTACATAGCATGCTTTCTACAAAAGAGCTCGAGTTTCAATCAATCAAGATGCACACATTAACTCCAAGATTAGAAGTGTTCTTCTACAAAATCATGCGTGGAGTTTAGAAAAAATACTTGCATGGAGGTGCATAAGGTATCAAGTCAATGTAGTTGAAAGTCTGGTAGACAAAGATAATTGGGATAAATCATTCTAAAAAAATCTGGGACTTGTACCATCCTAACAAAAGAAGAACAAAAGGGAGTGGTGCTTCTAAAATAGAAAGTGGTAGTACGTTTAAAAGGACAAAGAGTGGTGTTGCTTGTTTAAAAATAAAATCTACCAGCAATTAGGCACAAGAAAGTGAGCAAGGGGCACCCAATCAAGCAGCTAAGAAGAAAGAGAAAGCATATACTTGAAGAATCGATGATCTTATAGGGTAAACAAATCAGCATGGAAGAAGGCAAAATACCTTAAGAGCCTCAACACATGTATACTGAAGTCAATTAAGAAACAATTTTAAAGGTTGAGGGCACCACAAATCTAATAGGTATTGTTCCCCAAGGTGCGGAGGTATTGGTAAGTGGTACCATCGATGAAGAAATGGCTGGAGTAGGAACAATTGTTTTAGAAGTCCCAAATAATCCTGACTCAGAACTTTTCCAATTTTACTCCATTGACTTTTTCTTCTACTCCTACTATTTCTTCTTGTAGACAATGGCGAGGACTTCCTGAGACGAGGGAATGGCAGTTTTAGGGGGAGGGGAGTTGGCAATACACACTAAGGAACATATCCATATGGCTTGATACAACTTGGGTTAGTGTTGCTTTGACGACTAATTCCCAACGACTCAGATTATGACAGATTGATCTATGACGGAACTAGTCTTTGGCAACAATGATGGATTAGTCTATGACGAATGTCGGCTTCATTAGGACGACATGACGAATAAGGACATGACGAATGTCGGCTTCCTCAAGATGACATGACGGATGTCGACTCCTAGCAAGATGGATGTCAGGTTCTTATGTTAGCATAGTCCATGTCGGTTCCAAGCATGATGACAAGCTTGTGTCGGTTGCAAGATGTCGGTTGGCTTGTCTCGGCTCCCCTGGACAGTTAGGTAGCGCCGTCCCTGCAACTGTTACGTTCCACTTGAGCACTCCTCCCTGCAACACTGTAACAACATAGATCTAGCACATACAAGCATTCAAAGAGACAAAGTTGGCACCAAATAATATCCTTGCATTATCATGAAGATGGTTACATTCAGTCCTGTGACTGCAACAATCTTACGCACAACACTTACAGTGGCTGCTCTCCTATGCAATGGACAATTGATAGATCGTCTATGGATGATGGATCCTAGATAGATGCTTTTCAAAATGAAAGGGGGGTCTATATATAGGGTGGCTTTGGTGGTTATTGTAACCAACCAGGCCTCAACTATAAAAACTGCTTTGTGTTTCAGCCTTAACAACACAATTAATAGCAGTTAACCTGTTATACATGATGACTGGTTTACTTTATTAACATTGCTTAATCTCATGCGTCTGATTACATTGCATTTCTTATTACTAATCGCTAAATGACATTGCTTTTGACCAAATTGACTATTTGCATGCCATTCCTACATAAATACAATGTACAATGTTTGATGCGTAGACATTTCATCAAACACTTTTATTTCTTTTTGGAACTATTGTCTACACCTCTATCCTTTCTCCTTTTTATCCCATTTCTTTAACCCTCTTAATTCTTTTGCTATGTTCCTTCCTCATCAAACACAACCAATCTAGTGACAGGAATAGGTCTACCTAACACCTTAGTTGGACCCACACATGTTGTGTAGTCATTGACATCCATGCCCACTAAACCATGTCAACCGACACTTGCTTTCACAATTCCCATAGTGTCATCCACACTTACGAATGATCAATTCATCAAACCGCTCCACCTTCTACATTGTCCACACAACCTTCCTCCTCTCGCCACCTCATTATAGTGACTCATCGTATCAATACCAATCTTGCTTCCTAGTCCCATTGTCGAGGACTAGAAGTACCCTCTAGGTGTTTGGACTTTAACTTGATATCACCCATGAACCTAGTCAATATATTTGATCAAATGGGCCAAGCTTTTAGAGTCAAATTTGCGCAAGTAAACCAATAGGTGAAAAACTATAAAAGCCCAATGGGTGTTGAACAGAAAAACAGGTTGATTGCCCAATTGCACAACCAACTAGCAATTGAAAAAAATGAAAAGGAGGATCTCATAATACAAATGGTTAAAGAGAAGCAAGGTCGAGAAGAGCAAATTGAACAATTAAGACGGTGTGAGTAGGAAAATGAAGAGTTGAAAAGACTACTTGAAGTAGAGAAAGGTTGTGAAAGGCAAAGAGCAGAGTAGGAGGCACAAACCCTTAGAGAATAGTTGGAAGCAGAAAGGGATCGGATAAAGCAAGAAGTTAGAAACATAAATGAACAGACAAAAGCAAAAATGAATCAAATGAGATAATAACATGAGGATAGAAAGCGTAGTTTGCAAGAGCCTATAGAACACTTAAAGGCCAGTGCATGGGAGTTAGGAAGTCAAACGAATGAAGAAATCACATAGCTCAAGCAAGCATGCGCATAAATGAATAAGTCACAACTTGGGATCTTACATCAATTGGGATTGATGTCCTTGCAAGTCACCAAAATTATAGTAGCCAACTAATACCTTCACTCTCTGAATAGAGATTTGTCGTATGAGCTGAGGCAAAAGACAAATCACAAAACAAACCAAGGGAAAATGGCAAAGGCATTGTGCACCTCGTTCGTGTTTTGTGCATCTTGTTCTTGTTTTATGCACTCTGTTCTTGTTTTGTGCACCTTGTTCCTATTTTGTGCACCCTGATCTGTCCAATGTGCCCCATTCTTGTTTTGTGCAACTCATTCTGCATTGCGTGCCCTATTTTTCACAAAGAGATGATGACGTTTTTTGTGCCACTTCATGATTAGCACCATTGTAAATTGCAATTTATTTTGACTGTAGTTAGAAGTAGAGTAGGTTAAAATTTTCATGTCTAAAAAAGAGTTCCATACTCATTGTAAGGGTCCTTTGGTAATTTCAAGAAAGCTGGAGCTATCATTTTAATTGGCTATGATTTGTACACCATTCTTTCAATCAATGAGAAACTAAAGACGATGTTCATGTATCAATTGTGTTATGCAACCTCTTTATTTATGAGTGTGTGGTGTTAGTGGCTCTGCTCCTCCGCCTTCTTCTTGTCCCTTTTCTCATTTACTGCAAGTATTCTAAGGCTGATTCATTAATGTTATTTGGCTAACACTTGGGATCATCATTGGACCAATGCTGATCTTGCTATGGCTTCGGCTGTATTTATTTTCTCGCACCCTTTACCTCAACAAGAGTAGATCAGATTTAATTTGTTTGCTTAGCTTAGATTCTTTTTATTGTTTCAGTTAGATTAGTGAGGAACTAGCCTGAATTTGAAGGTTGGGAAGAGGAACCGCTTCCCTTCCATTTGTTGAATTGCGGTCAAGGGCGCATATGCCATTTGATGATTTTCATGTTTGACTTGTTTACAAAGAGGCCATCTAAGACATTATTGTTTGGTAGAGGGTTTCTTGACAATAGGCTATATGGCAAAGCAACCAATGATAGACGATTGTTAGGGAGGCAAGGAAGGTTGTCGGGAAGAGCACTTGTACCATCTTAAGGTGCAAGGAGGCCATCTAGAAAAGAGGCCTTGCTATCAAGAATGAATCTATTGTCAGGAAAAATAGGCAGTCCATTAGAAGGAATGAAGTCACCATTAGGGAGGATAGACAAGCTGTCTGGGTAGATCGTTGTCTAGCTGACAGAGGATGTTGTTTAGAAGTGGCCAACTGAGCCGTCTAGCCAATAGAGCCTATCGTCTGGGAGTGGCTAGCAAAGCCAACCATTTGGGAGTGGAGGAAGAGGACCCCTATTTGGGGCATGCCATCTGGACTTGCCGTTTGAAACATGCCGTCTTAGGGAACCATTTAGGGGGTGTAATTGGGGTTGTCGCGTAGTAATGGAAGGTTTGAGTAGTAAATTGAGTGTTTAAAGTGGGTTGAGTAGAGGAGATCAAAATGTAGGTGATGGGAAAAATTTGGCTAAGATAGTGAAGGTTCCAATAGTTTAGCAAGGGGAACTCGCCCCTTGGACCCTTGACATAAGTGACAATGGGCATTGCCTATCATATTGGCCATGAAATCATTTACATGAAATGGAGAAAGCAATTGGTGAACAATGTTTTGTTCATAACAGGTTCAAGTGCAACCAATTGCAGAAGACCTACGGATAGAAGGAAGTGGAAGGAGCGTGGTAAGAGATTTGGTACTACATTCAATGCTTCTATCTGCCAATGTTTATTTGGTCTGTCAGCGAGGATGCTGAAAAGTCAATAGGAGGGCGTAGATGTAGGTAGACAATGGGACATGTTTGCATGAGTTCCTGGTTATATGAACATATAAGTGTATGCATGCGTGAATGTCTATGCATAAGATGAGATGTGTAACTAAGAGTTGTATGTGTGTGTTGTCAAATAGTGTTTTGTGTATGTGGCAATATGTGTTTATAATCATGTAATGTAATGTTATAAGTTTTTTTAATGTTCTAATGTATACGGGTAGTTGAGTGGTAGTTGGGTAGTTGCCAACTACATATTGGTCCTATCATGTCTATAAGTATGCATTTATCTCATTGGTAGTGTGGTTTGTCAATGTAGGTTGTTGGCTGAAGTGTTGTTGGTTAGGAGTGAATGCTAGTGGTTGAGTTGTTCATCAAAGACCTTGATATAATGCAAACAATTGTTTTGCAAGATACATGTGTGTGTGTAGTGTATCTATTTGTATTTGTAAGTTATTCCCATTGTCTACTTTTGTTTATATTTACAGAAAATGGAATTACATTGCAGTGTGCTGTATTCCATTTCTACATGTACCACTTAAGATTCTTTTACAACAATGTTTGGCTTTGGCTCTTTTTTACGAGTGGAATTCCCAAAACTCATGTGGGAGTCACAATCTTCATTTTATTTTGGGTTTTTTAATTATGTTGATATATTGCTTATTGATTTCCTCTTTATCATGTTGCTCCAAATGTTACTTTATTAGTTTTGGCAATTCCTTAATGTCATTCACTCTTTGCTCCCTTAAATTGTCTATTTTTGTGATGTCATTCAGTTAGTGAGCGTGACGTGTCCAACTAGTCCCTCATTTGCACTTTGTCCATTTGAACCATGTTCATAGCCGCCCAACTCATGTTTGTCCTCCAGGTTGCTTTGACATCCTTTATCATCTAGATAGCAGGCTTCCTTGCTCGGATGACATTTTGCATCTTTGGAATGTTCCACTTCCTCACCAAAATGGCATCTTTTATCATTTGGACGATCTGTGTCCTCAATCATGAGGCCTGCACCCTTATTCTCGTAGAATTTGCATGTTTCGATTGCATCGTCTATCATTTGGACAACATTCTTCCTCTCATTTGTCTTTGGCTAGGATGTTGATTTCATTCTTGTAGAGACATCCAACATAAAAGAATATCATAGTATCTCTACCTTGCAAATTCCATGGCTAAGTCAGATGTCTAGTTAAACATCAAGCTTGGTCTCTTATTCAAATTATGGGGTTTAGGGTGGATGAATCCCTTCAAGGGTTCTCATACTCTACATAAAGAGTACTTGGTTAGGCCTATGACTTGAAAAATACATTAGTTGTGCCTCTCTCGATGTGAGTGTTTGCACAAGTTACTCTTTTGTGCATCTCTCATCCACCATGGTGTGCTCTACCTCTTTGTCTTCTACTGCAATTGAGTTGACAATGTTCATTGCCCCTTTGACATTATTGTGCGAAGTGCCCTCATAGACGACATGACATTGGACAATAGTTTTGTCACATGTATCATACTTGATTTGGCTTCTTTTTTTGCCTTGGTGGCTTTTAGCATAGTTACCAAGTTCATCCAAACTGTAATGTCCCTTTTTTAGGAACAACAAACCCTTACTACGAAAATGCAGAAATTAAGTACAACAAGGAAATAACTCAGAAATTGCTCATAAAATAACACAAGTATGAGGAGAAATCAGCCAGTATCATATATTAAATATTGCCAAACCAATACAACAGCTGGAATGGACAAATGGGTCCTCAAGGAACTCAAAATGCAGATACAAACTCCCACAAGTGGGACGAACTAACCCCAAGGCTGAACAGATGCAAAAACTCCTCAAAAATGACCCCAAATACAAGCGTAGGGTTTGGGGCTGCCAACAGATCTGAAACACATGACACAAATGCTCCCAAAAATGCCACGAACTCCTCACGGATGCCTCTTTTTGTATTTTTGATATTTTAGGGCAATAACACCTGCAATGATATTGCCAAGACCCCAACCATGCACCTCCAATGCACTATGGGAATGAGCAAGACCTGCAATCTCAACTCATGGAACCTCTAGGGTTTCAATATTCAATTCTGATATCAACATAACATGCCCAAAATGGGACGTCTCACTCCCTTATATAGGGTGAGGTTCTAATTTGGAGTTGACATCTCCCAACCCTAAAATCACTTAAAGTGCCTTATTACAACATAAAAACATAAAACATAAATAAACACAACTTAAGTTATGTCTCCTAGTCACATGAACCCCTTTTTCACTTTTATAATTAAGTGTAGGAGACATTTACAAAAAATATTTATTTTTGGGACATTACAAGTCCACCCTCCTCAAATTGCTTGTCCTCAAGCAAAGTCAAAGCTGGAGCATCTAAAATTTCTGCACCTTCCCAAGTAGCATCCTCCATAGGCAAGTCCTTCCACTTCACAAGATATTCTTTGACAGTCCTACTCCTAAGCTTTCTCTCCCTTGTCTCAAGGATCAATTCAGGTTCAAGAATGAGCTTTCCTTCATCATCAAGGGGTGGCAAATCTGAAGATGGCTGAATATGTTGGCCCAAGGCCTTCTTCAAACAAGAAACATGGAAGACATTATGTATTTTACTTCCACTTGGAAGTTCCAAAGCATATGCAACTTGTCCAACCTTACTCAACACCTTGTAAGGTCCATAAAATTTGGGTTTGAGTTTTTCTGCTCCACTTCTTTTCAATGTAGACTGTTTGTAGGGCTGCAACCTAACATAAACCAAGTCTCCCACCTCAAATGAGCGCTCACTACGCTGCTGATCTGCATACTTCTTCTGCTGATTTTGTGCCGTAAGAATATTGTCCTTCAAAGCATTAAGAATATCTTGATTTTCTGCTGCAAAGTCTCTAGCTTTTTGGACCCTTGAATCACCAAAAATCAGATCTGAAAAGTGTGGGGCATCATAACCATAAAGTGCCTTGAATGGAGACATTTTTATGGACATATGATAAGTAGAATTGTAGCAATATTCACCAAGGTGCAGCCATTTAACCCATGCCTTTTGTTGACCTGAAACATAATTTCTCAAATATCCTTCAAGCCATTTGTTAATAATTTCAGTTTGCCCATCGGTTTGGGGATGGTAGCTAGTACTAGGAGTCAATTTAGTACCACATAGCTTAAACAATTCTTGCCAAAACATGCTCAAAAATCTGCTGTCCCTATCACTCACAATGGATTTAGGCAAACCATGCAATCTGAAAACTTCTTTAAAAAACAAATCAGCAACTTGTATGGCTGTACAAGTTGTTGAAATGGCATAGAAATGAGCAAATTTTGTCAATCTATCAACAACAACAAATATGCAATCCTTCATGTATACCTTGGGCAACCTAGTAATGAAGTCCATGGAGATACTTTCCCATTTCTGATTGGGAATAGGAAGTGGCTGAAGTAAACCAGCTGCAAATTCATGTTCCCCCTTGTTTTCTTGGCAAATAACACATTCCTGAACATGCAAGAAGACATCCCTTTTCAAACCCTTCCAATAGAATCTTTCTCTAACTTGTTTGTAAGTCTTGTAGAAACCTGGATGGCCTACAAGTGGAGCATCATGCATGGCTGTAATTAAAGCTTGTTTCAGCTTTGATTCAGGTACTAAAAACACTCTTCCCTTGCAAAAAATCAGTCCTTCTTTATGGCTGAACCTGTCATCTTCAACTTGCCCATTTATTAGTTTAGAACAAAAATCATTCTTTGCATATTCAGCCATAATTTTCACCTTCCAATCAGCAGAAATAATGGAAAGAGAATGAAAAGTAGGGTGCCTAGAAAGTGCATCAGCAGCTGAATTCTTCTTACCCTTTACAAACTCAATTTCAAAATCATATGATTGCAACTTTGTTACCCATTTCTGCTGTCTTTCATTCAGTTCAACTTGCCCCAAGAAGTATTTCAAACTGTTATGATCAGTTTTGACCACAAACTTGCCACACACTAAGTATTGCTTGAATTTGGTCAAGGCATGCATGATAGCTAGCATCTCTTTATCATAGATGCTGAAAGTTTTCTCCACATTTGAGAGCTTTCTACTCTCATAAGCAATGGGGCGTCCTTGTTGCATAAGTACAGCTCCAACTCCAACACCTGAAGCATCACAAGCAATAGTAAAAGCAACAGAAAAATCAGGAATAGCAAGTAAAGGAGTGGAAGTCATTACATCTTTCAGCTTTAGAAAAGCTAAAAGAGCCTCATTGGACCATGAAAAGGCCCCTTTCTTAGTTAATTCAGTAAGGGGGGCAGCCAAAGAAGAAAACCCCTTAATGAACCTCCTGTAGTAACTGCATAAACCCACAAAACCCCTCAATTCCGTTAGGTTGGATGGTATAGGCCATCTTTGTACAGCTGAAACTTTAGTTTGATCAACCTTCACCCCATCTTTGCAAATAATGTGCCCCAAGTATAAAATTTCAGTCATAGCAAATTCACATTTAGATTCTTTTGCATAAAACTCTTGCTGTCCTAAAATGCTCAAAACTGAATCTAAATGTTGTAAATGATCATCCCAATTTTTGCTATACACCAAAATATCATCAAAAAATACCAAGACAAAGCGCCTCAAATGCTGATTGAAAATTTGATTCATGGCTGATTGAAAAGTGGCTGGTGCATTAGTCAAACCAAAGGGCATAACCATAAACTCATAATGCCCACAATGGCATCTAAAGGCTGTTTTGTACACATCCTCATCCCTCATACGAATTTGGTGATATCCGGACCTAAGATCAATCTTTGAAAAATACATGGCCCCATGCAACTCATCTATTAGTTCATCCACCCTAGGAATAGGATATCTATTCTTTATGGTCTTCTTGTTTAATGCCCTATAGTCAATGCACATTCTCATGGTTCCATCCTTCTTTTTTACTAACACAACAGGTGAAGCAAAAGGACTACAACTAGGTCTAATGTGCCCACTCTCAAGTAAATCAGCAATGGTCTTTTCAATCTCATCTTTGAAAACCTTAGGATGCCTATAAGGTTTAATTATGACAGGTTTACTATTTGCTTCCAATTCAATAACATGCTGAAAACCTCTACTAGGTGGCAAACCTTTAGGTAGGTCAGAGAATACCTTAAGATGTTTTTGTAGTAAACCTTGAATTTGAGGATGATAGGTGGCTGATTTTTTCCCTTCTGAACTGAAAATTACAGCTGCCCACTCAACGTCCTTATGCCTTATCATCTTCTCCATTCTTTTGTATGAAACCTCCAAAATTTTGCAAGAATCTTTTGACCCATTTTCCTTGATTCCTTGCAACACCACATCTTTCCCTTCAAGCACAAATTTCAGTTCTAATTTCTGATAATTAGTAACATAATCACCAAGTGAATACAACCATTGCACACCCAAAACCATATGTGGAATACCTCCTAAGGGAAAAACAAAGAATTGCTCATCTACTTCCATGTTGCCAAAATTAATTTTTATGTTTCTTACCACTTTGTTGCATGTGATAAGATCACCATTGCCAATAGCAACACTAAAACCAGGAATGATAGCTGTAGGAAGATTCTTTCTAGTGGCAAACTTCTCATCAACAAAATTGTAAGTAGCACCACCATCTATTAAAACAATAACCTTTTCATCAAAAGATCTACCTGGTACCTTAATAGTGCGAAACTGATTCAGCCCACTTAAAGTGGCTAGGGAACCTTCAGGAACTTCCTCATACTCCCTTTGTGCTTCCTCTTCCAAGGGTGTCTCATCTGCCTCATAAAAATCAGGATTATCAGAATCAGAATCAGAATGTAATTCAATGATTTTCATACCTCCTTCTCTGCATTTATGACCTCTTTGCCAAGGAGACTTGCAAATGAAACACTTGTTTTGTTTCCTTAGCTCATCTTTCTCTTCTTGTGTCAAGCGTGGGCCCTTTGGGGGCTTATTAGGTGGCTGAAAACCAGATCTGAAACCTTCTCCATGCGTGGGATTCCTGCCATAAAAATTTCTCTCATTTCCACCTTGCTGCGTGAGGTTTCCTTGCTGCCCATACTGCTGTCCAAAAACTATTTTTCTGGCTGCAAAAGGTGGTCTAGCAGGTGGATTATGTGCAAAATATTTCTGTCTAGGAGGTAAAACAGATTCTAAGCTTAAAGCTCTCTTAATGGCATCTTCAAGAGTGGCTGGTTCAAAAGCTTTAACTAATCCCTTCACGGGTTCCAACAAACCATCCATAAAAAGAAAAATTACCCTCTTGGGTGAAATATTTTGTACCTGAACTGAAAGTTGTTCAAACTCCTCCACATAGGCATGAATGGATGAAGTTTGCTTCAAAGTGGCAAGCTCCTTGAAATACTCTTCCACATTCCTCCTTTCAAACCTGTTCAAAACCCTGGTACAAAATTCATCAAATGTATCAATATCACCATGCCCTTGGGTTACTAACCCATGATGCCACCATGAGTAAGCACTACCCTCAAGGTGGAGTGTAGCAATCTGAACTGCATCAGCTTCAGAAATAGGCTCCAAGGTAAAATAAGTCTGCAATTTTTGAAGCCATGCCCTATCTGTAAGACCATCTTGACCATTAAATGAGGGAATGGTCACCTTTTGATGCAAAAAGGGCTTCTTTTTCTCTTTTTTAGCCTCAACAACAGATTTACCCACAATCTTCAAATATTTATCAAAAGAAACTGCTGCCCTAAAACCCTCGGATTTATTACTATAAGCGAGCAAACCATTCATCTAATTCATCAATTACCTCATTTTCCTCCGGTGGAGGTGGTGGAACAAGGAACATAGGCTTGGACGGCCTAGGCAAGGGAGTGTGTGAGTTAGATGATGACTCATGCCCATTGTTGTTGCCTCCCCTTTCTCCTTCCCTCCTTGTGCCATTTGGGTTGCCCAAAGCTGCCCTCAATTCTTGCTGATTTGTCTCTTGTAAGGACACCATTCTTTGCAGCATGTCAAGTAGGGCATCGAATTTTTGCTCAGTCCTATCAACTGGCCTTTGGGGCTCCTCAACCTCTTCCCTGTTTGACATTTCCAAAGCGAGTCTGTTTCTCCTAGTAAAATATTGATGAACAGGAGGACGATGCATAAAACCCTATCAAACCCTAAAAAGATGGAAATCTGAAATTCTGAAAATTCTGACCACCAAAAAAAATTTCTGAAACCACAGAACTGCAAATTGGTCAAAAGGGTATCCAAATCTGCAATTTTTATTTTCTGAAAAAAAAATCCCTAAAAATCCGCGAATCCCCTAAAAATCCGCGATTTTCACTAGGGCACAACTTTTCACCACAAAAACACACTTATCACCACGAATCCACCACGAGTCGGCAAGATTCCAACTCTGATACCACTTGTAATGTCCCTTTTTTAGGAACAACAAACCCTTACTACGAAAATGCAGAAATTAAGTACAACAAGGAAATAACTCAGAAATTGCTCATAAAATAACACAAGTATGAGGAGAAATCAGCCAGTATCATATATTAAATATTGCCAAACCAATACAACAGCTGGAATGGACAGAAATGGGTCCTCAAGGAACTCAAAATGCAGATACAAACTCCCACAAGTGGGACGAACTAACCCCAAGGCTGAACAGATGCAAAAACTCCTCAAAAATGACCCCAAATACAAGCGTAGGGTTTGGGGCTGCCAACAGATCTGAAACACATGACACAAATGCTCCCAAAAATGCCACGAACTCCTCACGGATGCCTCTTTTTGTATTTTTGATATTTTAGGGCAATAACACCTGCAATGATATTGCCAAGACCCCAACCATGCACCTCCAATGCACTATGGGAATGAGCAAGACCTGCAATCTCAACTCATGGAACCTCTAGGGTTTCAATATTCAATTACGATATCAACATAACATGCCCAAAATGGGACGTCTCACTCCCTTATATAGGGTGAGGTTCTAATTTGGAGTTGACATCTCCCAACCCTAAAATCACTTAAAGTGCCTTATTACAACATAAAAACATAAAACATAAATAAACACAACTTAAGTTATGTCTCCTAGTCACATGAACCCCTTTTTCACTTTTATAATTAAGTGTAGGAGACATTTACAAAAAATATTTATTTTTGGGACATTACACAAACCAGGCCCTAGTTCAGTTCAGGATTTTCAACCTAAGTCAATTTGGTTTGGTTTGGGTCTTCATTATTTATTTTTTAAATTTTATGTAAAAGTTATGAAATATTTTTTAACTTGAAATGGAACAAAATGCGTATAGGCCTAAAACCTAGCATGCGGTTTGCCATATCTCGATGACCTTCATGCATAGTATGGCGACGCTTTACAGTAGTAGAGAACGTTTTGGGTTGTGGGCTTCAATAGTGAATAGAAGAAAGCGTTGACACAAATGAATTTGAATGTTATTGGATTTTTGTGGCCAATGTATATTTTGTGGCATATAGTTAACTCTCTCTCTCACACACACACACACATGCACACACACACATTATGTATACATATATTATTTTAATTATTTGTATTTTCTTGAACTGAACTGAACCATTTTTTAAATTCCATCCTTTTTTGACTCTCCATTCGGACTAAACTTTTGAACAAGGTAACTATGGTTATTATGAAACCTCCCATCAGTGGCATTTCCTGCTAGAACGATTTCCTAGAGGGACTAAACTTTTGAACATGGTTACTATGGTTGTTATGAAACCTGCCATCGGTGACACCTCTTGCTAGAACAATTTCCCTTTATCCCGCACACACCTGATGGTTGTTCATCAAATTAAAGGGGCATTCATTCATTGAATATTCTTCCATGTCATAATTATCACAAAATGCTTGTTTTGTTTCTTTGAAGTCATTGAATCTTGTGTTGTGTTCATTTTTGAATGCATCAAACATGTATTTCATTTCCGCATGTAGAGAACCTATTGACATTCCTTCTTTATCACGTGCATTCTCCATGTCATGCTCATTCTTCGAGTCGTCGCTCTTGTTCTTGGAGTCATGACTCATCGTCAATGTAGCGCTCATCACATAAATCTCAACCTCAACATTGAGATGATGTCTTTGAATCACTTGCTATGTTCAGGACCTGTTCGAAGGCCTCTTTATATGACAGGAAAGGAACATCCTTAATTTTCTTCCTATTAAGAGGAAGAAATCCCTTTACAAATCATCTTTTCTTCAATCCATTCAGTGGCTTCTTCAGATGATTGACCAACACACTCAACCTCTAGTTGTAGGATCAAACAAACTTCGTCTCACATTGCTTTATCCTACAATTTTCTGTGATGACCTCATTGTCATTACAGAAAACTTAAATTGCTTCTTGAAGACTTAGTGCAACTCCTCTGAAGTCTAGTATTTTCCCTTTTATAGTTCTGCATATCAGTCTACTGCAATTCCAAGCAATGTCGTAGGGAATAGCCTTCTTCAATTTGTCTCATTCATTTGTCCATTCTAAATCTTGATGCATGTTTTCTAATGTTTGACTGCCTTTTCTCTTTCACCACGATCAAATGAGAAATGAAATGAAATGAAATATTATTAATATCTAGAGTGGACCAAAAAAGACCCAAGGGACTATAAGATGTACAATAATGACTACCAGCTAGCAGGCTAAAACCCAACAAAGAAAATAAATAAGATAAAAACAAGATGAAACCCGACAATTGGGCTAAAGGGAAATGGAAAAGAAAAATAAGGGAGAGAAAAGGGGGGGGGGGGCAGGGTTGTAGTCCGAGAAGAGTGAAGTGCACGCCAAGAAGAACAGGGAGAGAGAGGGAGGGGGGAGGGAGTAGCCCAGGAGGGGCAAGCTCCAAGAACCTCCCAGAAACTAATCTCTCCTAGCAGTCGAGGCCAAAGTATCAATGCTGAAGAAGCCCATGATATGTCTTTATCCATATCTAGAGCGGGACCCTAACAGACTGTGGGTGCGCTGTCTAGTGACCCTGCTCCCATCCAAACTAGATGATTGGGGCGTTTTCGTCCGGTGTCCCCTAGTCCATTAGAGATGGTGAAGTATGTTGTTATGAGCTGATGTTGAGGGGGGTGAGATCCATCTGGAAGAGAACTTTTATGTCGACGAAATTGAGTTACCTCCCTAAGAAAGAGTATAAGACACCGTTGATCCGGATATCTGAAGAAAGTAGAAACAAATCGAGAGTTGTCTCTGAAAAGGCAATGGAATTTGCCTCGGATCTCGTAATAAATGGGACAAAAAATGAAGTGATTTAGGGTTTCGACTTCACCCAAGGAACAAAACAAGAAAATCCACTCCTCTGTCGGAAGATGGTGATTTGAATCAATCCAGAGTTGGTTAGAACACACCTGGAGTTGCCCAATCGGGATCCGAAGACTATGCATTGTGTGTTGCTAAAGGTATTGGGGAGGAACTATTTTGCCCTCTTGAATCTGTAAGAAGTGCTCATAGTAGAAAGATAGCTTGGGGGAAAGAGGGGCAACAGGAGAGATCCATGTGCATCTAGTGTACTGAAGACTAACATCCTTCCGGATCTCATGGAGCACCTTCTTTTTACTAAGCTGAGAGGGGGGGAGAACACCCAAGGAATAAAGGGGGAGCCTGTCTATCTGTATTTGAATGCTGGCCAGGAGGGCAGAGACTTGAAAATACTAGCATCTCCGACCTCCTCGAGAACTCGGAGAGAGTTCCATCGAGGAGCGAAGAGCGAGGTAAGGGTACCGCCTGCAACCCGCAAGGGTATCCCCTAAAGTACGGATCCTGTGAAGATAACCGATAATCAAGAAGATAATCTCAAGTTGGAGAGGAGAGGCCCCAAACTTTGCCAGAATAATAAAGCGGGGGACTGTGCCCTTGCAATGAATGAATCGCTGAAGAAAGAGTGACTGTACTCGTTCAACCCATGACCACTCAGTCGGGCCAAGACTAGGACCCCAAACCACTGATCCATAAGTAATAGTTGGCTTGAGCAAGGCGTCAAAGATCCTCATCTGTACAGGTATAGCCTGAAAATGTGCTTTCAAACAATTCCTCTCTAGCAAAGACAAAGTTGCATACCCCTTACACACTCGGGCCTTGGTGTAATGTCCCCCCTGTTCTGATATTTTAATATTTGGGACACTATACTGTTTCTTAAAATCAGAAAATACAACTCCAGGAAACAAGAAATAACTAGCAATTTTATTTTTCAAATTTCTTTCAAAATAGGGTTCAGATTACAATATTTTAAAAATATAATCTTTCCACAATATGTCTGCAAACCCTTGAAATATACTAAATCAGCAAACATCAAAGTACCTCTGAAATCGTTGAAGCACCAAAGCGTGAATCCTGTGTGAATTCACCAACAGAGAACTGGGGTTTCGTCCAGCTCCAAAAATCTGAGGGGTTTCGTCCTCAGCCACACCGTTGGGGTTTCCGTCCCTTCGGAGAAGAAGTCTCAGCCATTGGCCTCAAACTCTAGAGAAAATAACTAAAATCCAGAATGACATGAAATGAGACCAAACCACCGAATAAATAGACTCCTCCACAACAAACTCCTTTTGCACGCTCAATGTGGGATAAATCATGAAACATAACTCTTTTTTAAGTCCCACGTCCCCTTTTAATAAAATAAGGTTTTAAACTATATAAAGTATTTAAATAATTTTACTTTATATAATTAAACCTTCGCACATTAAAAACTTGGCCTTCTGATTATTCGATCCGCAAACTAAGGATAGATACGGACACCCATTTCGGTGAAGAATATCACTGCACCGTCCGTTTTGCCCGAAACCCTAAAAACTAACTTACTAAAAATAGTAAGTCAAGGCTTTGTCCATCCGATTCAACATCTGAGAGTGGATTCGAATACCCATTTCGCTCAATTATCCGCTCCCAAACTCCAGTTAGGCTCCCCTGCAATCTGCCCTAGCCTACGGGAACTCGTGAGTAGGCTAAACCACTGCATCTAACTAATTGCTCAAAAAGGGGACATTACAGTCCGCCCTTCCCAAAGATTGCTTGTCCTCAAGCAATGCTCATGAATATCCCAATCAACTGAAAATTCCTGGTTGTCGTCAATGAAAATTCCAGGATCCCAAACAAACCTGATGAATGTCCCATGACAGTGACACAACCACCAACTGCCACCACAAGAACTGACAAAGCTGGTAACCCCTGTCATCCATCTGAATCTGCTAAAGCTGACAACTCTCTCAGACTCCGTCACTAAACTGAAAAATGATCCATCGTTGAAATCAAGTAGATTCCTGGGGTCCCAAACCAGTATCATGTCAACATCACCATGCTGACGCTGCGTCACTCTGATCATAACTGTAGAGTCCATGTGCCTCGGCTGAACTAGCCTCACCAATAACTCGGTAATGAATCCATCATAACCATCCAAGCTGCAATCCCTGTGAGAACCGGAATTTGAAACATGAAAATTCCCCTGCCATGGCACCACTGTACAATCGACATCTGTAATCTCTCCTGGATCCCATATCCATATTCTATCACCAGTACTGCTCCTTGGGCCAACGAGTGTCTTCCACTCCCTCATAGACACTCCTAGATAACCAGGACCAATAGGGAATCTGACATTCCCACTACTTGAAGAATACCGCTGGGCTAACTCGCACATAGGTGGAATATTGTTCGGCCACAATTCCTTTCCTGCATAAAATCCACTGCTATCTCTGCAAAAATCCAATTTTCCTTCTGACGAAGGGGGTAACCCATAGCCAAGTGAAGTATGAAGTCTATCAAAACAGTCTTCCGGCTCACTACTATGCATCATCAAAAACATGGTCCACTCATCTATAAGAGGTCTGAAATCAAAATGATGTACATACCTCACAATAGCGTCCATATGAACTTCACCAACTAAAACCCTGTGAAGCTCTGAACAATCCTCTTTCTCTTTGAGTTCTTGGAAGGCCTTATCTGCAAATTGTAAGGCTTGATCCCTGTCGGATAGCAACCTCAAATAATCAGATTTTATCACCTCTAATGCCTGCTTGATAGCCTGCAAATCGGTAACAGTAGCTCCAACTGTCAACTTCTGTCTCTCCCCAAGATGGGCTGCCTGAAAGAGGCACTCGACAAACTCGTGTGTCCTATCCAAGTGAGTTAATGTCTGAACAATATGCTCCTCTGTGACCTGTAACTGGTCCTTCCAACCTTGCAATGGATTGGAATCAACATCACACAACAAACTTTCAGATTTGCTATCCCACGCACAATGATCAAAATCAGCCTCCTTCACAATACTGCACTCCCCGATTACATGCTCCGAAGTTATGACAGACCTGTCCTCATCCTCAAAATCAACAATTGCATGAATACTATCATTTATTGTTGATTTGACAATATCAAAATCAGCATGCTCACCATCTTTTTGATGACCAATGCATAATTCTCCATTCGTCGAAGCACAGGATGAATTAACTTCATCTTCATTATTTTTGTCCTTCTGTTCTTCCCTGCAAGTTTCTTGACTAGAAGGCATGATCATAATCTGATTTTTACTCATCTCATCAACTAGGTCAGTCTCATGCTCAAGTGGAAATTCATCAACAGTCGCATCTTCTTCTAAATCTGCCATAGTCTCCAACTCCTCGGAGAAATCACAACCCAACAATCTGTTAATTCTTTCCATTTCGGTTTTCAGCGAAGAATCCTTTTCATTCGTAATCATTTCCTCATCAAATATGGGATCTACGGACACTTCATTATGAAAGATGCCATCATGCATTAATGAATTGATGATAGGAAAATCACAAGATTCATCATACCTTATATTAAAGATTTCACAATCCACACTAGATTGTTCTAAGTGCATATCCAAAACTGTTGTGCTGTCTTCCTCATCATCACCAACATCATTCTGGTTCCCTGTTATGCATGATTCTTGATATGAAGCATCTTTCCCAAACTCTAAGATTTCAACTTTACTGCTGTCCTCTTCTGCACTTGGCTGCCTTAAGTCATTCTCTTTATCGTCTTCGCAATTGTGATCAAGTGACCATTCCCTTTTGCAAGTGAAACATCGCCCTTCTCTCCTCAACTGATTTTTGCTTCCGTGAAGAAGTCTTGTAACCTGCAGATCACTCGGTTTCCTTTCCTTTCCTGTTAACTGTTGTTTACCCTTGTCAATCTTCTTTGGGACAGCAAACTCAACTTTATTAGCCGCAATATTAGCTGCAGTTTTAGGATCTTGTAAAGTATTTTGTTCAACTTCTTTCTTCGGCAACTTTATGAATGACAAATCAACCTTATCCTGAGGAAAAACTGAAGGTAGAGAAATTTGCATCATTGCAGTTAATTGACTGATGGATTTTTGTATCTCACTCTGAGTCCTATCCCAATCACGCTGTCTCCTAGACCAATCATTATAAGACTCCATGAATTTGAAAATTAATTAGGATTCCACAGGCTGGCAGAATAAGCTGAGCTATGAATTAACAATACCCAGAACTCTTAAAGCCCAAATCAACCAAATGGGTATTCAAATCACCAATACCCAGAAACTGGAAACCCTAGATTTGAAAACGGCAACCAAACCCTAACTTCCAAGTCTGAAAAATACTCACGGCTGCTGAATTTTTTTTTTTTCACACAATACTGAAATCATTTCTGAAATTTTCAGCAAACCCTGAACAGGCTAGCAGGAAAAACCAGCTCTGATACCACTGTAATGTCCCCCCCTGTTCTGATATTTTAATATTTGGGACACTATATTGTTTCTTAAAATCAGAAAATACAACTCCAGGAAACAAGAAATAACTAGCAATTTTATTTTTCAAATTTCTTTCAAAATAGGGTTCAGATTACAATATTTTAAAAATATAATCTTTCCACAATATGTCTGCAAACCCTTGAAATATACTAAATCAGCAAACATCAAAGTACCTCTGAAATCGTTGAAGCACCAAAGCGTGAATCCTGTGTGAATTCACCAACAGAGAACTGGGGTTTCGTCCAGCTCCAAAAATCTGAGGGGTTTCGTCCTCAGCCACACCGTTGGGGTTTCCGTCCCTTCGGAGAAGAAGTCTCAGCCACTGGCCTCAAACTCTAGAGAAAATAACTAAAATCCAGAATGACATGAAATGAGACCAAACCACCGAATAAATAGACTCCTCCACAACAAACTCCTTTTGCACGCTCAATGTGGGATAAATCATGAAACATAACTCTTTTTTAAGTCCCACGTCCCCTTTTAATAAAATAAGGTTTTAAACTATATAAAGTATTTAAATAATTTTACTTTATATAATTAAACCTTCGCACATTAAAAACTTGGCCTTCTGATTATTCGATCCGCAAACTAAGGATAGATACGGACACCCATTTCGGTGAAGAATATCATTGCACCGTCCGTTTTGCCCGAAACCCTAAAAACTAACTTACTAAAAATAGTAAGTCAAGGCTTTGTCCATCCGATTCAACATCTGAGAGTGGATTCGAATACCCATTTCGCTCAATTATCCGCTCCCAGAACTCCAGTTAGGCTCCCCTGCAATCTGCCCTAGCCTACGGGAACCCGTGAGTAGGCTAAACCACTGCATCTAACTAATTGCTCAGAAAGGGGACATTACACTTGGCGACGGGTTTCATACCAAAAGTGGAACCAGTGAATAGAACCCGTAAGTACACATATGAGGTGGCGATCTCAACCTCTCAACCTTGGAAAAAGAAGTGGAGATGAGATAGGGCCTCTTTGGTAGTATTAAACACCATAACCTTGGTCTTAGAAAGATTCATCGTCAGCTATCTCAAGTCACAAAAAGCGGCAAGTGTGTCTAGATGGAGGGGGCCAAAATAACAATGTCATCAACAAAGAGGAGAATATAAATCAGCATGTAGTGGAGAAGGCAACCATCTTCTGCATGGGTGTTCTCCCTAATAAAAGTCTCAATGTCGTCGATGAAGATCCCAAAAAGTGTTGGTGAAAGGGGGCACCCTTGTTTCACTCCTATGGTGCTAAGAATATTGGCTGAAATCCCTTGAGGGGAGCAAAATGGACCCTTCATAGTCTCATATAACTGTGAAACCGCTGTCAAAATCTGCCTAGAGATGCCAACTGATCAAAGTCTCTCAAGAAGTAAATGTCCAGGCACCGTGTCAAAGGCTTTCCTAAAGTCTACAAAGCAACAATAAACCTTCGAGGACTTGGAACACACCTCCTCAATAATAGTTCTGAGGACTAGAATGTGATTTGTGGTCTAATGATCTTGCCGAAAACCAGCCTTGCCAATAGCCCTATGACCCTCCTCCAACCTTCGGGAGAGAAGCATATCCAATGCTGTGGCATAGAGCTTGGGGAGAGAAGCATATCCAATGTTGTGGGAGAGACATTTATGCATCACCCCAACACAAAAGATACATGCAACACACTTTAATAAAATTTGATTATATATAAACAAATAAAGGCAACAGGAAGAACTCATGGTGAGGTTTTGTGAGAATTGATAGGTGGCTGGCAACTACCCAACTACCACCTAATTACCCTTATACATGAAAACATTACATATAGCTTATAACACATTACTTGATATTTAATATAAATACATGTCACAACTACACATGCAACATCATATGTGACAACATAATACATCAAAACATTAAATATAGCCCATAACAGATTATACGATATTTAATACAAATACATGTCACAACTACACATGCAACATTGCATGTGACAACATAATACATACGACATATGATACATAACCTAATCAATAGGTCACGTGATGTTCATGATTCATGCATTCATATGCCAATTCATTCATGCACTAACTCCTCTGCACATAGTGGATTGCAAGGATCATCAACTGAAAGCAATTACTACTGGTCTATGTCCAACTGTACCGAGTCATCAACCACCAGCGCAGAAGACCTCATTATATTTGATGAAAAATAGTCAGGAAAAGCATGGTAGGCTGTATCCTGGGATCCCTCCTATCATCCAAGGACAAAAGTCCCCCCAGAAGTGGCCAAGAATCTAAAGATAATTGCGTGTCTGAACCTCCCAGGCTGTGGGCATGGTTGGCTGGTTCATCTTGTGCATGTGTGTGATGCCCCTGTAGCTACTTCCTGGGAGAGGCACTGTCTCACTGGTCTAACCCAATGGAAGAGTATGAAACCAAATCTTGTAAGGGGTGCTTAATGCCACCCGCTGATGGAAGAGAGTAGATTTAGTTTTTGGTTTTATTCAGCCATCCTACAATAATCAGAGGATGGATTTCTCTTTTTTTTGTCTTTTTTCTTTTGTGAAGAACTATATTTCTAGTCTAAAACACAAACAAACATCATACATATGACCTCAAGAATTAATGGAAACACTATTAAATTAAAAAACACAGTAAGAATATGAGGGGACCAGGACCCCTCATAAAAACCTGTGTAAACTCATTGAAAAAAAAACACAGCAAGAATATTATCCAGGCAGTGTGACATGGTAGGAAAAACATTTAAAGTAATCATGTTAAGATGAATTAGACCTGAACATTGAAGCATAGTACGTGTGACAGACAAAACAGGTGGATCTTTATAATAGTTGTAGATTGTATCATTTTTTCTTAAATATCCTTTGATCATTTGATGTGTGGGTAAGACATTCAACTCTATTGAAATCTATTTTCAGCTTCCATTCACTTTACAAGTTTGGGATTCTTTTTCTTTTCGAAATTTAAAATTAGTCATATGGGAAATGAGACCCACCCAAATTACATCATGACCACCTAACCACAATATTTTAACAAATTACATAGTGGTACTAGGCACTTATAAATGGATCTCCGCCTTGAAAGTCCATGTTTTTAATCACTTCATCTCACATCATTTGATAAAATGTTATTGTTCACCCATGGGATTGGAACCTTGGTCTATGGTGTAAAACTCCTCACTCCCCACTGCTTGCCCCAAATCTCATGGGATAAAAATGTTAAGGTTCACCAATGGGATTGGAACTTTGGCTTATAGCATGAAACACTTTGCTCCAGAGTGTTTGCTCCAAACCCAATGGGCTTAGGAATTTGTTTTTTTAGTGCATTTGGAAAAGGACATAAGCACATTAATAGTGTTTGGTGAAGCTAATGAATGCTATAGAGTCATAAAATATTTTGAAATCTTGATGTTTGAAGGAAGTGTAAGGTGATAAAACAAGTCATTGCTATTTGCACCATAAAGGAGTTATAAGATGCTTCACACTAGCTATATGGATCTATGATATATTCTCTTGAGGATTTAAAAATTTGTCATTGTCCCCATTATAGGTTAATGGAGGGCAAGTTTTGCTTAGTTTTTAACGGTTGTGATATATTAACAATTTTATGAAGCTTTTAGCAGGAATAGTAGGGGCATTAATGATTAGTGGGTGGAAAAGTGATGGTCATTTGAAAAGCAAATTTGGAATATCTAGCCAAATAAAGTAGAGGACAGAAAGATTGTTGAATGTGATCAGGTAAATGTTGAACAAATCTTTGGGACTGGGAGTGATAATGAGAACATAGCCATAGGCTAATAAAATGAGAGTATATTCAATTTAAAAGGGAAGAAATGCAGTCAAGATGCAATGGGCCTAAAGCTAGAAACAAGATATAGAATAATACATTTATGTGTTAGTTTGATTGCACAAGGAAGAATATTAGCTGAATATTACACTACATGCTAGACACCTTCAAGTTGAAGGAGATAGATGCATGCAGTCAAGGGAGTTTGGCCAAGGGAGATAGCTAGTCTTTTAGGAATTCAACTCTGTAGCTAGACACAATTGTATAGGGATCCAGAATTGTAAGGGTATGACATAACTTCTTTGGTCCATTTGGTATGGGTATGGCATGTGTTACATGATTTCAAGAATAATGGTGATAACACTTCCAGCAATAACAGTGTTTCTATGATGACTTAAGCAGGTTGTTGGGTTTATTAAGTATCCTTAGATGACACATTTGTATAGTTGTAAATGTTGATAACTATAGATTGAAGACTGTAAATAATAATGCCAGTGTAATATTAACAGTTGTGAACATAGCAGGTGAATTTTCAAATGTAACTGTGAGTTGTATTTATTCAAGATTTCTGAATAGAAAGATGGACTTCATTGTTACAATCAACTGTATTCTATTGTGCTTGATATACTTTTCATGCACAGGAATTTCATTAATTCTAACATATACTTATTTGTAACACATTCATCCATAGAGAAAAGCAAAATAAAGTTCATTTAGAATTCTCCTTATATACTGAATTTGAGTCCTATGGGTGTAATGAACATGACAAAAGATTCTTCTAGTTCCAAGAATCATAATGAACTTTTACAAGGACCTGATCAACTCCATTAGGCAATTGGATGGAGTTTAGTACTTTTTGTCCATAAGAAGTGTTAGAAGTTTTCCAATGGCCTTGAGCATAGTAGACAAACTTAGACATGGCAAAGTAATAGCAAGGCCATTTTGAAATCAGACTGGGGACTTGTAGAAAAACAAATACATAATATAATGCATTTTTCATCTCCTTTGAAGCCTATCAGTGTTGCATATCATAGGAGTTAGTGTGGATTGTGAGTTGTTTGTGTTGTCTGAGATTCTGCACTCCTGCCCCTAACATGTATCCGTGTCATGTCTCAGTCTCAGCATCACAATAGCTAATAAATAAGCTGTTTACCTGGATTGACAGAAGTGAGTGACAGCCAACAAACATCTGGGCCAGTTTTGTCAGTTTTTCAAAGCAAAAGGAAGCGGGAAGAAAATATAAACACTCGCCAAGTCTCACTGATATGGTTATGTGAACCTCAAATGGGCGAAAATTAGCAAGAGATATGTTACTAACTTGAGGACAGAAAAAGCCATCTCCTGATTACTATGATAACTTTTTTTCAATTTGTTGCACTTTAATACCTGTTCTCCTTAACGTCTGTTGCAGAGAGAGAGAGATGTGTGTGAAATCTGAACTGCATTAAATGTTTTTTGATGGATATGGATATTTCTATATGAGAACCTCAAAATTATTAATTTGTATATGATTTGAGAGTATCCTATCTCATTTTCATATATGATTTGAAAAATCTGTGACCTTGTACTTCGTTCTGTAATTGGTCTATGGGTACACCTAGTGGGTAGAAGAAACTTTTTTGGAGTATTCATCATTTTTTTTTTTTTTAAATTTACATGGTGGAATCGGTAGCCACCACGAATCCGGGCAGGCTGTCCAGCTTTTTATGGCTGCCACAGTATTCTGCGCTGTCTGCCCCAGAAGCCGCCACATAGATCTTCGTGCAGTCCGCCCCTATAACCACCATGCCACAATCATTTTAAACCTTTTACGCCGCTGAAAGCACCAGGAAAGGGTTTTTTGGAGTATTCATTAAAAGAGATTTTATGCCTGAATAGAAAAGCATTTGGACACAAATGACTAGGTTATATTCTTTTTGGCCAATCTAGTTGTATCTGCTCTATTTCTTTTGCAACATTTACCATCTTTTATGTTAATATATAACATTCGCTACCATTTCTATATATTAGTTAGAGTGTCTCTAAATGCTCCCAAGAACAACTCAAAAGTTACATTTTGAATGTTGTATTGATTGCTTTCTCTTTTGCCTTTCTTTTGACTATATTTTGCTGGCTTGTTTAACATTGTTGAAGTTTGTATGTTAGCAATTTCTTTAGTTTGAAAGTACTTAAGTTATAGTGGTGGAACACATCTCCATTGTCACGTTATTTGGTCTCATGTTGCTTCTATTAGGATGCAAAGGTCTTACATGAGTGAACTCAGATATGTTCCTCACAGTTAGATGTATTAAATATAAGGGTTCAAACATGCCCTATTTTTCCACTTATATTCCAGGAACGGGTAAATTTTTTGGTTTATAAATTAAATATGTACCATGATCTTTCTCTTTTTTTAATTTAATTAATTTACATGTAGGCTTGGGGATGGATGGAATGGAAAGAAAGAAATATTGCCGCTGCGAGGGAATTATATCAATGTGCACTCGCAATTGATTCAAGTAGCACAGATGCAGCTCGTTGTCTTCAGGTATCATAAGATATAAGATATTATATGTTCTGAAATTTTCAGAAATTTTCTTTTTCCTATTAGAGGAAAAAAAGAGTGCTTTTCTTACTTATGCCTAATCACCTGCATACACAATAAAGCATCAGAATGCTCTGGTGGGTAGGTCCAGGTACATACAAATTAAACTTGGATATTCTACAACCAATAAACATAAACACTTAAGATGATTGGTGAGAACTTATTGTGTGCAGTTTTTGTATAGCTTCAAATCTATGTAATATAATTGTAGAAAAAACATCTTGAATCTACAGACATGTTTTTTTCTTTTTTTTCTTTTGAATCAAGCTTATTAAATAAATGTATCATGCTTACAATAATAACTTACGCATTAGGATTTAGTCCACAATTACATGAAAATTATTTTAGAAAGTGTCTCTTCAGCAGTTCAAGTTTCATTTATTTATAATTATAGCATCATTATGGGGTTTGAATCCAACCAATCCAAACGCAAAATAAGATTCTCAACATAGGGACTTTACAACAACCTCTTATTTTGATTTTTAGATAGAAAATTTATGACCAAAGAAATATTTTTTACAAATGACTTACTAGTCATGTTCCACAGGGATGCAACCCCTATTATCTATATCCATGGGTACTCAAGCTGTTGTCCTCTTGTAATGGGGGTACATGCCTTTACGGAGCAACTCAAGCAATGCTTTATTAACCATGGACTTTCATGTGTGGTTCTTGTTAGAAAAAGTTTCAGATTTTATACCTGCAAGTAGAAACACAATGATAGAGAACAAAAAACAGCAACACAAGTAACACAAAGATTTACGTGGAAACCTGCAATGTGCAAGAAAACCACGGGGCAATGGCAACTTCTCTTTCTTTATTATTTTTCAGCAGAACTTTACATTCACATTACAACAAAGATTTACGTGGAAACCTGCAATGTGCAAGAAAACCACGGGGCAATGGCAACTTCTCTTTCTTTATTATTTTTCAGCAGAACTTTACATTCACATTACAACATTACATATTTTCAAGGGATCAATTCCCTTTTATAGAGCATATGAAGGAAGACCCCGAACTGTTCGTTTCCTCTCCCAAAGGAAGCCTCCGCAAAACTGTTCGTTTCCACGCGCAATTGAAATAGTTCGTCTTCTGTGTCTTGACGTCTAGCCTAGACGTCTAACAACCTTGACGTCTGGTCTAGACGTCTGCTGCCTAGACGTTTGTCCTAGAAATCTAGCAGCCCAGATGTCTGGCCTAGACGTCTACGTCTGCTGCCCAAACGTCTAGCCTTGACGTTTAGCAGCCCAAAAGTCTGGCCTAGACGTCTAGCAGCCCAGAAGTCTGGCCTAGACGTCTGCTGCCTAGATGTCTAGCAATCCAGACGTTTGCTGCCTAGACGTCTAGCAGCCCAGACGTCTGCTGCATAGACGTCTAGCAGCCCAGACGTCTGACCTAGATGTTTGATGCCTAGACGTTTGACCATGACGTCTAGCAGCCGTATAGCCATCTGCTGCAACCTAGCTTCTGCTGACAGTGAAATTGTATAGTGACTTCACTTCCTAACATTCTCCCACTTGAAGTCAGTATTTAGAAATTCTTCTGCCAAAGATTTTCATCCAATGCCAATTGCCCAATGGTGCCCTTGTTATTTTTTCAGCAAGCCTAGAGAAGTTTTACACCACTCAAACTTCTCTATCTTGACCGACTTTGTAAGCATATCTGCAGGATTCACTTCAGTGTCGATTTTCTGCAATAGGATCCTACCTTCTTCCACCACATTTCTTATAAAGTGGTACTTGAAATCAATGTGTTTCGTGCGATCATGGAACGTTGGGTTCTTCACTAGCTGAATAGCACTTTGGCTATCACAATGCAGCGTAATTTTCTCTTGCATTACCTTGAAGTCACCCAACAGTCGCTCTAGCCAAATTGCCTCTTTGTTGGCATGAGTCGCTGCAATATATTCTCGCTTCGGGTGGTTGATAAAGCCACCACAGACTGCAACTTAGAAGCCCAACTCACTGTTCCACCGGCAAGAGTGAAGGTATATCCTGTAGTGGACTTTCTTCCATCTCTATCTCCACCATAATCAGAATCCACAAAACCTTTAACTTGCAAATCTGCCGATCCAAAGTAAATGGCAACATCTGAAGTGGATCTTAAATATCTGAATATCCACTTCACCGCATTCCAATGCTCCTTACAAGGATTTGCCATGTACCGGCTGACTACTCCCATTGCTTGGGCAATATCCGGTCTGGTGCTCACCATGGCATACATGAGGCTTCCTACTGTTGATGAATACGGTACATGAGACATGCTTGTCTTCTCTGCTTCTGTTCTAGGACACTGTTTGGAAGACAATTTTAAGTGTGAAAGAAGTGGGGTACTAACTGGTTTTGCATTCTGCATATTGAAGCGTTGCAGAATATTCTCTATATATGACTTTTGACTTAACCAGTTCTTTCTTCCTTTTCTGTCCCTGTGTATCTTCATCCCTAAAATTTGGTTTGCTGCTCCTAAATCCTTCATTTCAAATGTCCTAGCCAACTGAGCCTTAAGATCAACGATTTTCTTCATGTTGGGGCCTGCAACCAGCATATCATCAACATACAACAACAAAATAATAAAACTGCCATCATCAAACCTCTTATAGTATCCACAATGGTTAGCTTCACTCCTGCTGAAACCTTGGCTCTTCATGAAGGTGTCAAATTTCCTGTACCACATCCTTGGCGCCTGTTTCAACCCGTACAGTGATTTCTTCAGTTTGTAAACCAAATGCTCTTTGCCTCTTTCTTCATAGCCCTCAGGCTGATCCATATAAATCTCTTCCTCAAGATCACCATGCAGGAAAGCAGTCTTTACATCAAGCTGCTCCAGTTCTAAATCTTGTGCAGCTACAAGTGTAAGTAGAACTCTAATAGTAGTCATCTTCACAACTGGAGAGAAAATTTCATTAAAGTCAATACCTGACTTTTGCACATAGCCTTTTGCCACCAAGCGAGCTTTATAGCGTTCCAAAAACCCATCGCTGTTCTTCTTCACTTTGTACACCCACTTGTTTCCAACATCTTTCTTCCAGGTGGGAGATCCACAAGTTCCCACGTTTTATTCTTGCGAAGTGCCTCGATTTCCTCCTCCATGGATTTCCTCCACTTTTCTGCATTCCCAGACTCTCTAGCTTCCTAAAATGAACTATGTTCACCATCATCAGTTAACAAAGCAAAAGAGGACTGATAAACATAAGAATACCTTTCCGGACACTTTTGTGGACGTGTAGATATTCTAACCCAATGATCTGTTAATTGTGGCTCTTGGTCTTGTGACCGTTGTGGCTGCTCTACTTGCTATTCTACTTGTTGTTCTGCATGCTGATCAAAAACTTCAGCATGCTGATTTTCATATTCATCTTCACTCATTTCTACTTCAACTGGTACAACATTAGGAGTTTGCTGTACCTTGTTCCTTTGCATGGATTTTTCATCAACAATTACATCCCGACTAATAATTACCTTGTGGGCAGTAGGATCCCACAATTTATACCCCTTCACTATATCTCCATAGCCGACAAAAACACATTTGCTTGACTTTGGGTCAAGCTTGGACCTTTTTTCTTTGGGTACATGGGCAAATGCATTATAGCTAAGGGTACGCAAATGAGAGTAATAAACTGGCTTACAACACCAAACCTCCTCCGGAATCTGACCATCCAACGCAATTGTAGGTGACCTGTTAATAAGATAAACAGCTGTATTAACAACCTCTGCCCAAAACTTTTTCTCCAACATGGCTGCGTTGAGCATGCTTCTTGCACGTTCCATGATTGTGCGATTCATCCGCTCAGCCACACCATTTTGCTGTGGAGTATATGGTACTATCTTTTGGTGCTTAATTCCTTCCTACGTACAAAATTTATCAAATTCCTTGGAGCAATATTCATCCCCATTATTTGACCTAAGACATAAAATCGACTTGCCCAAACTCTTCTCTACCCGTGCTTTGAAATCTTTAAATTTCTGCAAAGCTTCCGACTTCTTCTTCAAAAAATAAACCTACACTCTCCTAGAATAATCATCTATAAAACTCAGAAAATAGATGGCGCCATTTAAGGACTGAGTGGGGACTGGTCCAAATATATCCGAATGTATAAGTTGCAGAAAATCAGAACTCTTACCAAGACTTGCAGTAAATCGAACCCTCTTTTTTTACCAAAAATACAGTGCTCACACAAGTCTAAATTTCAAGACTTAATCCCAGAAAGCATACCTTTGTCATGCAGAATTTTCAGACCTTTTTCACTCATATGGCCTAGGCGTTGATGCCATAGCATTACTGCATCCTGAACAAAAGTTGTTGCTGTTGCATGGTTTGTCACAGTATCACCACATAAACGATATAGGGTCCCATAAGATTCTCCCTTTGCTACTACTAGAGTTCCTATGGTAATTTTGCAGTAGTTGTTACTGAAAGTGACAAAATACCCTAGCTTATCCATCATCTTGATTGAGAGCAAATTCTTCCACAAATCGGGCACATGTCGTACATCACATAACATCCTTTCTCTACCATCGTCCAGCTTGATCCTTATATCCCCTCTTCCCAAAATTTCTAAAGGGTGATCATCACCCAAATAGACCTTTCCACCATAGTATGGCTAATATTTGTCAAACTAGTCTCTGTGGGGAGACATGTGGAAAGATGCACCTGAGTCCAAAACCTAGGTATATAAAACAGATTTGCTGTTACCGATACAGAAGGCTTCACATGTGTCTCTTCTGAATCTGCTGCACTGGCCTCAACTGATGGCTGAATTTGCTTTTCACCATTCTTTAATTGCCAACAATCCTTCTTTGAGTGTCCTGTCTTCCCACAATGCCAGCACTTCCCTTTCTGCTTATGTCCTTTAGACTTATATCTGGACTGTTTTCTACTTTGTTTACCCCTCTCGAAAGATCGACCTCTCACAGATAGGGCTTCATTGGTTGAGGGTTCTAGAGACGTTTTTCGCCTCAAATCTTCTGCCAACAAAGCAGCTACCACATCATCAAATTTTAGAGTTCCTGATGATGAATTACTGATGGTCATCAGCATATGATCCCAATGTCCGGGAGGGAACAAAGTAGGGTGATAGCTCTATCTTCATGCTCCATCTTCACATTAACTGAAACCAGTTTACTGATAAGAGTATTAAACTCATTCAAATGATCTACCACGGATGAACTTTCCTTCATCCTTAAGTATAAAGCTGTTTTTCAGAAAAACGTTTTGTTGCTGATTTTGTTTCATACAACGTTTCAAGCTTTTGCCAAAGGGCTTTTGCGGTCTTCTCTTCTACTACATTGAACAAAACAGAGTTTGCTAGGCAAAGACGGATTGTAGAAACCGCCATCCTGTCCAGCGTTGCCCACTCCTCATCTTTCATGCTGCTTGGTTTACTCGCGACCCCTTTCAAGGCTTGAGCTTGGTCATTCTGAACCAGCAAATCCTCCACCTTCATCTTCCATAGAGCGAAGTTCCTGCCATCAAATTTCTCAATCTTGATCTTGGTTACAGCTCCTGTCATTGTTGCACCTCCCACTCGCACAAAAGCTTGAGCTTTGATACTAGATGTTAGAAAAAGTTTCAGATTTTATACCTGCAAGTAGAAACACAATGACAAAGAACAAAAAACAGCAACACAAGTAACACAAAGATTTACGTGGAAACCTGCAATGTGCAGGAAAACCACGGGGCAATGGCAACTTCTCTTTCTTTATTATTTTTCAGCAGAACTTTACATTCACGTTACAACATTACATATTTTCAAGGGATCAATTCCTTTTTATAGAGCAGATGAAGGAAGACCCCGAACTGTTCGTTTCCTCTCCCAAAGGAAGCTCTGCAAAATTGTTCATTTCCACGCGCAACTGAAATAGTTCGTCTTCTACATCCTGATGTCTAGCCTAGACGTCTAACAACCTTGACGTTTGGTCTAGACGTCTGTCCTAGACGTCTAGCCTAGATGTCTGTTGCCTAGACGTCTAGCAACCCAGACGTCTGGCCTAGACGTCTAGCAACCCAGACGTCTGGCCTAGACGTCTGCTACCTAGATGTCTGGCCTAGACATCTAGCAACCCAGACGTCTAGCCTCGACGTCTGCTACCTAAACGTCTGGCCTCGACGTCTAGCAGCCCAGGCGTCTGACCTAGACGTCTGCTTCCTAGACGTTTGACCATGACGTCTAGCAACCGTATAGCCATCTGCTGCAACCTAGCTTCTTATGACAGTGAAACTGTATAGTGACTTCACTTCCTAATAGTTCCTATTGTTCATGTAGTGACCACAATTTGGCATGAACTTCAATGCCTTTGACGAAACTTCTTAGCCATTGATAATTGTAATAAATATGATTGATGCGCTTATAAAATGTGAAGTTCTTATTTTTTAAAATATTTTGTATAGTTGTAACTCTTTCCATCCCCTTTTTCTAGGATTTGGAGGGAACTTCCAAACATCACTTTTTGCATTCCGGAGTTTCTTGTCTTTCCTAGAGGAGGACTTGGTGGAACATAGCTTTCTAGGGAAAATATAGTATTAGTGTTGGAATAAAAATGCTAAATATATGTAGTAAGCGTTGCTAAATTTATAATATTTGTATAAATATCTAGTTAGAATGGTAGATCTTCTTTGATGTAAAAGGACAAACATTTGGAGAAATGTAATTTATTTAAGATTCTAATAGGAGCATTTGTAGAATATATTGAAGCAAATGCTGCTCTCTTAATACTACAATTCATGTTGATGGATATGAAGTTTGCTTTGCCTTTTTCTAGGGATTTATGGTAAGTTTACAAGGAGATAGGGAATGAGGCAATTAGTCACCCAGTGCTACTGTACTGACATTCAGTAAATGCTTATAATTTATATTAGGATTTTGGTTAAGTTTCATGGATTACCTTCTGCATGGTTGTCTGCATGTACACATGAAAAACAAAGTTGATTAGTATTGCCTAGGAATAAAGAAACGTGCAGGCCTAGTACAAACAGTGATTATGCATGAACAATATTTGTAGATGGGTGCCTACAAGCAATCAACTTCCCCATCCACACCAACACTAACTATATACCTAGCAAAATGATGACAAATAACCATGCAATACAATTGGCATTTTCATAAGGTTAAAGTCCCATTTTTGGAATTTTGGGGTAACAATAGCTCATGGTTAACATCACATAAACTACCCCACTTGTAACCCATAGAGTTTTGAGGTCAGACTTACGAGGTCTGGATCATGTGAGATCATGCCCAACTTATAGTGAGTGAAAGATCTCTGAAACAAGGACTTTGGTGTGATGCTTTTTTTGAATATGGATCCCCTTCGCCATCATGTAAAAAAAGTACAACTCTATGCGTTTATGAAAGAAATCCAACCAAGAGTGCTTTGAACATGTCAAAAAATGCGCAAACCCTGATCACCACTACCCTAAACATCCTATCAACCTTGTGTCCCAAAAAGCATATATTGTGTGAACCAAGGATCTATATTCTATGAAAGGAATTTCTGGGAATAGATCGATGACAGTAAAACCATTTAGAAAATATAACAAACTTGTATGCATCTACCAAAATATTTATCTGTTCAAGGTATCTCTGTATAAAGAATATTATAGGTTAAAATAATATGGCAAAACTAAAAAACTTAAAATTGGACCTCTACCTCCTACTTGTTAGCTGAGAGTTAGGGAAGCATCCAAACCATGTGTTTTGACAAATTTTTGTACAACTTGACTGCCTTTCGATGGCATATGCAGTCATCTTGATTGAAGTCATGAACCTTGATGTTTGAGCATTATATTTCTTTTGTTACATTTTTCATGTTGCTTTGATGCAGTTGTATATATGATGTACTAATGACATGATTTATATGTAGTTGTTGTGTTGTTTGAAAGTACACTAATTTTGAAGAATGCAATAGACTCATGCCTTGATCTATATTTTGTTGTATTCGTCATTGTGTTGTCTTTCGATTTCATGGTATTTACATTAATTTATACTTTATTGTATTCTATTGTATTTTGTGGTACATGTATTTATGACATGAATACTCACACATGCTATATTTTCATCACCATTGGTTACATGAACATGGGTGGAGATGAGACAATGATGCTAGTGAGGATATCGACCCACACATAGATAAAAGAGAATCGTGGAAGTAGAGCACCCAGACATAGCATAGGCAACAAGAGAGCATGCATGAAAAAAAGTGATCTGCTTATTCCTCAACAAGAAGTTTAGAAGGGGATCTTTCTATAGTGCCCCCTTAGGATGAGGGAAGTCAATTATCGCCTTGTCCGAGGTAGTTGTTGGAGGAAATATGGTTCATGCAAACACCTCTACCCTTTTAGTGGAAGGTAATATGGGGACAAAAGTGATAGTGCTGTAGTGCTTTTAAGCCTTGAGGTGATTTCTCAATGGGAACATGTTTAACCTTTTCAAGCCAAGTGAAGTCCTTTGCTAAAGATGTCTCCAAGATTCTTTTTTATGAATAGTTTGGTGTGGGTGAGCCCAAGGGCCTCTTTAAGAGAAGAGAACTGCTTATGGACTGAACTTGATTTAGTTGGAAAGATGGATACTCTTAGACGAGGATTGAGATGGGCAGGTCAAGAGAGAGTTGTGAGAACTTGTTGCCAAAATCATATTTGGTGCCAAGAGTCGCATTGTTTGTGCATCCAATATTGTGAGAGAAGTCCAACATGGAAGCGACTGTATGTTATTGCATCCAGCTATTCATGGGATGGGAGCCCAATGGTGCAACTATAGAGCAATGTGGCTAATGCTATATTGGAGTAGAGTCGATTACAAGATTGACAACTATGGGTATTTAGAGGCAAAAGGGACGAGAAAAAAATTGGAAGAGTCTAGGCATTGATAAGCACGAGAGAAAACATGAAGAGGTTAGAAATTGATGTTTAACAGGTCTCATAGAATGAGAGTGGGAGAGAGGTTAGTTAACTTAACAATGAATCAACCAATGAAGAAGATGGTTGGTGTTGGGGAAAAGTATAAATGCTTCAAATTTCATGGTAATAACAAGGAAGACCTTGTAAGACGTAAAAATTGCATTATGCCTAGGGAAGAAAAAGATCCAACCAATAAGGTAGATTGGATGAGGGCATCTTTTGAACACTATGTAGAATTGCAGTGAACTTGTACATGGAATTAACAAAATACAAGCACAAAGCTTTGAAAAGCTTATGGGAGGCCTTGCAAAAAGAGTTCAAATTGCTGTGCATCAACATTGAGACCATTGTAGATATTTTCAACACGATATAGGGCAAGACAGTGCCTCTCCAGTCCTATAATAGGAGATTAAAAGAGTTGGTTAACAAATAGGAGTAGCCAACAAAGGGACTTAAGAATAGGTGATTTGTGGAGGGACTTGTTTCTAAATTTTGGAAGAAGATGATGGCGGTCCCTTTATCTGTAATTTCCACTAATGAAGGAAGATACTTTTGAATACTAGAAGTTCTCCTTGGCTTGGTTTCACTTGGAGTATGGAAAAACTTGTCACTGGAAATATGAAACCTCTGTTTTACATCGAATTTACTCTTCTATGCACAAAAATGTTCTTATTTATTAACAAGGTATGGACAGTCCATAAATAGGTCGATGCAATGTTAATAAAGTTATAATCCACTGTGATGCAATGGTATGCTGCTGCATTGAATTAGTTCTCACTTTTACTTCAAACTCACTAGTTTCTAAGCATGAAAGCCACATGAAACTATGGAAATCCATAGAATGAAGTGGAATGCAACTAAACTTATGATGTATTCAGAAAAGAAACTTAGTCACAACAGTAAAGATGCAGTAATCTAAAGTGCAAAAATCCTTTTGGGGAACAAAACCCATGGATAAATTAGTCAAACTTCATATTCCTTGTAAAATGGATGTATTCCAAGAGTATTTTGCCATCAACTTGGTCCTTGCTGAGATTTATGAGCCCTATGCACTTCTTTGCACCCTCACTTTGTGCCTCAAAGTGGTTTCTTGCTCTTTTTCATTGGAATCTACTTGTTCTTGTTTTTGGCTCTTCTAGATTCCCTTCTTCTTCCTCGACTTGGCCCAAATAAGCCTTGTCTAGTCTCTTCCTCTTCCAAATCTGGGTGTGCAGTTGATGTTTCTTTATTCCTAAGGTTCTTCCAAGCATATAAATGCATGGAGGTGACGTGTTATGTTTCTTATTGCATACACCTCTTGAAAATTGACCAATTCAGTTTTAGGCCACCATGTGCATGCCAACTTTGTCCATTCCATGACACATTGATGGTTGGTTAATCCTGGTTCTAGATGGCTAAGGGCTGGCCAGATTCCCCTCAATTGGTGCAATTTTCCTCATCGGCTAGGGCAGGCTACTAGACAACCTTTTCTCCCTTGCCGATGATTGTCCCATAGGCACAAACGACTGTTTATTACTCTTAGGAGACTATCTTCCCTTCAGACAACATTCTTTTCTAATCAGATGGTCCCTTGTTGTCAAGTGATCATCATCATTTCTTGGATGACATCCTCCATTTAGACGACAATGTCACACAGCTAGATGGCTATTTTACTCTTTTGCATGACTAACTTGTTGTCGATCTTTTCCTCCATATGGCTAGTACTTCTTCTTGAATGACTTATTCTATGGCCTAGATGGCCTTCAACTTGGTCCAAATGACCTTCAACTTGGCCTAGACGACCATGGCCTTAATCTAGACAACCTAGGTCCAAATGGTCGAGGACTTGGGCTAGACGAACCAGTCCAAGATGATTTCTTTTTCGCCCTCGACATTATTCACTTTGATGTCTGCATCACTTTAATGGTTTATCCACTCCCTTGCAGGATTGATTACAAATCCATTGCTTGAATCCAAATAGAGCAAGGATCAACATAATAAGGACATGAATAGGCTAATCAGATAACTCAGAATGGGTAAAAAAGAAACTAGGATGTCAAGTTTCAATGAAGAGAAAGACAATCAAATAATCCCAAAAATTTGACTAAGGTAGAACAATGTTCTGTTCTCATAACGAGTGCATCCCATCTAAGTGTCTACGTCTAGAGTGTACCCCATTTGAATGCTCAAGTCTAGAGTGCACCCTGCTCCACAAGAATGCACCCTGGTCCACAACAATGTCTCTCACTATCTCACAAACGCATGCCCTGTTTGTTCTAAGTGCAAAGTGTGGCATGCTACCTCAGCAACACTCCCCGCGTTTTTCTTCATAGCAGTGCGCCTCGCTTCAAAGCAATGTGCTTTACTATCTAAGCAACGCGCCTTGCTTTTTGTTCTAAGTGTAAAGCGCGCCTTGCTTTTTGGTCTAAATGTAGAGTGTGCTTCGCTTCATTCTAGAAGTGAGCCTTGTATGCTACAAATGCGCCCTACTATGCCTTGGAAGAGTGAAAATGACATTTTTGGCTTCTAGTGCCAACTACTATGTAACCCAAGATTTAGTTTTACTGTAGTTAGAAGTAGAGTAGGCTAGACTTCATCTATAAATAAGAGTTTCATACTCATTGTAAGGGTCCTTTGGCATTTTCAAGAGAGCTAGAGCTACTCTTTGCAATCAATTGCCACTTGTTAATTATAATCAAACTTTCAATTAATGAGATGGAAGCCTGGAATTTATGAATCAATTGTGTTGCACAACCTTTTCTTCATGAATATTTGTTGTTAGTGGCATTGCTCTTTCATCTTCCAATTAGTTTTCAATTTCATTGATTATAGGTATTTTTATATTTTAATTTCACTGAAGTTATTCGACCTGAGATTATCATTGGACCACTCCAATCCTTGCTATGACCTTGACTATATTTGCTTTATGCATGTACTTATTCTCTCACATCCCTTTCCTACAAAAGTAGATTAGATTTGCTTAACTTGTTTTAGATTTGCTTAACTTGTTTTAGATTTATGTTGTTTTATTTAGATTAGTGGGGAACCGATCGGGAGCTAGAGGATGGGAGGAGTAATTCCTTCCCATTCATTTGTAGAATTGTGATTGTGAGCGTAAATCTCATTCGATGATTTTTGCACTTCAACAATCACTCACTTCATTGACTACACCACTCACTTCACCATATACACCCAACACTTGGTGAAGTTCTCCTCTAGAGGCTTGTGGGTATTTTTCTTCTTGACTTGGACTTAGTTGCACAATCACGACATCGTCCATCGCATCTATGTGTTGTGCAATCTCATCTACTCAATGACTTGCTTAGTTCCAACTAATTGTGCAGTCTCAACCGCTTGTGTTGTCTTGTCCTCTTGTGCAAGAACTGCCATTTGCACCATCTCAACAACCAATCTAATCTCCACCTCGTGTGCAGTATCTGCCTTCTATGCAATCTCAACCTCAATTATAATCAATTTCACCTCGTTGATTGCAATCATTTCCACCTTGGCCTTTGGTTCTTGTCTAGGGCTTTGACTCTTCACTGGATTTTTGAACCCTGTAGACTTTGTTTGTCTTGAATTGCAACCCTTTGACATTCGCATGCAAAGTGCTCCTAGAGATGACATTGTTGACAGTTGACACTATACAATGGGTCTGCCCTGATTATCATACTCAATTCAACGTCTTCCAATTCTTAAGCGGTTGTTACAAACCCGACTAAAGATGGCATCCCTGCTTGGAATAGTCTCCCTTTATGTTGCATATACTTTTAGCAACGATTTTATGTCTACACATGCAATTTTTGTGTTACACTCATCCTTAGAGTCATCGCTCTTGTTGCTCTCATCTTCAGAGTCACTCTCTTTACTTATTGAGCCTAATAGTTGGATGATGCCCTCAAATCATCCTCCAAGTTATTGTTCTCAAAATCATCACTCCTGATGCTAGAGTCATTCTTGTTGATGGTGTCACTTTTGTCTTCCAATTCTCAGGCGGCTGTCACAGATCCCATCGAAGATGACATCCCTCCTTGGAATAGTCTCCCTTTATGTTGCATGTACTTTTAGCAATGATTTTATGTCTGCACATGCAATTTTCGTGTTGCACTCATCCTTAGAGTCATCGCTCTCATTGCTATCATCTTCAAAGTCACTCTCTTTACTTCTTGACCCTAATAGTTGGATGATGCCCTCAAATCATCCTCCAAGTTATTGTTTTCAAAATCATCACTCTCGTAGCCAGAGTCACTCTTGTTGATGGTGTCACTTTTTTCTTCAAAGTGGCTCTCATCTTTGTTAAGATGATCCCAAAGTTTTAATGACATCTTTGCATCACTTTCTAAGTTCATGGCCCACTCCAAGGCCTCTTGATATGATGTTGGAGGGACCACTTTGATCTTCTTTTGCTACACAAGAAGAAGGCCCTCTATGAACCATCTCTTCAATGCATCTAATGAATCCTCCTGTAGATGGGTAAACAACCCATTCAACCTTCGATTGTAGGGCTGAATAGAGTCCAACTCACCCACCATTTTATAGATTTCAATAACGACCTCATTATCATTGTGGAACAATTTCAATTCTTTCTCGAATGGTTCCCGTAACTCTTAAGTTTGGTATTCACCCTCTAGAAATCCCATGTACCAGTCCATTGCGATTCCATGTAGTGTCGTAGGGAATAACCTCCATTCTACTAAAATCCTCTATCTATTGGCCTTCCACATTGTAAGGCATACTTTCTAATGCTTGTTTGGGTCCTTTGTTCCACCATGATGAAACGTGGGACCATTGTGCGTTATACCAAGATTGGTCATTGTTGTGACTGGTTCAGCATAGGCAATTGTTGTTCAAATATCTCACTCTCGTCATAGGCATCGCTAGATGCACCACACCATAATTTTGTTGTGGAGAATTTCCATCCTGCACACAATGAAATGTGCCAACTAGTAGTTGCTTTGATGTCGAACTCGCTTTCTCGCTCACCATTGACCAAACCCATTTGTAGTTGCTTTGGTCTCGAATTCTTGTCATGCACATTGTTAGACATGTCATATTTTCATTTGCTTGTCGGACTTTCGTCTTGCTCACCATCAAACACACCAACCTGCAATTGCTCTAATGCCAAGCTCTTGTTATGCACACTGTCTAACGCACAACTTGCTTCCACCACTATCGACCTTTCTTGCCAACGTATGTTTCCTCCTATGTCAGAATCGTCAACTTTGTTATGCCCAATTTCAGCAGCACAAACTTCCATGTTTGCATGCATCTCTTTGTCATACCCTCATGATGAACACCTTTGTCGATATGACCTCTACCGTCACATATGTCTTCATCACATAGTGAAAACTTGTTATACATGCATGTCTTTTCATATGGAAACCTGTTTAATTGTGTGCACGTCTACACCCACGTGTACTTGTTTGTTAGGATGAAGTCGTTCGTATGTGCGCATGCGTAGGTGAACTTGTTTGTTTACGTGCATGCCTTTGCCTGAATAAACTTGTATTTTTGCATGCATGTCTCCACCTACACGTACTTGTCCATTTGTGTGCACGTCTTCTCTTGTGCATAATTCTTTGTTTAGGCACAGTTGTCCATTTGCTAACGTCTTCGCTTGTGTGCACTTCTCCATCTGCATGTACTTGTTTGTCTACACATATGTCACCTATTTAGACTTGTTCGTCTTTGTGCACGTCTTCGCCTGTGCAAACTACTCCTGCACCACCTACATGCACGTATTTGCTTGCGCAAACTTCTTCATTGGTGCACCTATCTACATGCACACCCACATCTGCATAAACTTCTTCTCGTATGCTTTTGAGCAAGCTATCGCGTTGGTTATTGCATAAGTTCTCCTCATGCACTTATTTGTCACTTGGCCCTTCATTGACATCAACAAACAAGTCTGCATCACTTTCAGTTGCAAGCTTTAGTATTCCCTATTTTTGAGAGAGACTACGTTGTTTATCAACTATAGTGTAATCATCCCATTGTTGTTACTGCGTACGTTCTTGAGCGATATGCTTGTCATAACTCCATGTCACCAAATTTGACCTAACCTCGAGTAGGCAATGATGCCAAAATGTAGAAGTGGAATACAACATTGCAATATAATTCTATTGCTAATATGTAAACTAAAGCACATTATGGTAATAAATTATAGATACACATGGATACATTGCGTACATGTGTATCTTGCACATCACATCTATCTAAAATACATCTTGGTTTTCGAGGAACAACTCTACCAACATACACACTCAACATCTCTTACACTCGACATCTCTCACATTGATGCATATTTATAGGAATCCGAAGGTGATTGGCAATTGCCCAACTACCATCAATCTACACATGTACATCAAAACATTAAAAATAAGCCAAACATTATGCTATTATAAATAGATATTTTCACGTACATACAACACTACTTGGCAAACACACACAACTCTTATTTACATTATCAACTTGTGTACATGCATTCATGTAAATGTGATATGCATCATTTCATTTTCCTATAGAAGATGTAGAAAGGAGTAAGGCGAAAGCATTCACTACTTAAGATTATTCCCACTCGAAACCCATCTGCATAGATGGAAGACTGCTCAGAAAACAAGTCACATACAACATAAGATTTGAAGATTTACGACAGAAACATCTTTGAACATATGATAGAGTTGGAACTTGATGCAAAGCCCTTTAGACAGAAGCAAAGACTTGTCAGAAGATTTGAAGGTTTACGACAAAAACATCATTGAACATATGATAAAGTTGGAACTCGATGCAAAGCCCTTTAGACAAAAGCAAAAACCTATCAATCCCAAAATCGAAGCGGTAATGAAGAAAGAGCTTTCAAATCTTCTACAAGCCTCAATTATATTCCCCATTAAGCATTCTACTTTGGTGGCCAATCTGGTACTAGTCTGCAAAAAGAAGGTTTATATGTCTATTTTAGGAAATAAGGCATCACTAAAATACAATTACCCATTGCCTACCATAGATCAAATCTTGTAGGAAGTTGCTAGATCCCAAATGTTATCACTCTTGGATGGCTCCTTAGGGTACAATCAAATTTGGGTTAAAGATAATGACCGACACAAAATAACTTTTATGACTAAATGTTGAACCTTTGCATACCGAAGAATGCCTTTTGGTTTGTCAAATGTTGGGGCCATATTGCAAAGAACCATGGACATTGATCTAGATGAAATCATACTCATATACCTAGATGATTTAGCTGTTTTTCTTTTTGTAAAGAAAGAAATAAGCATATAGGGAGTATGGCATTTCATTGAATCCAAAAAGGTCTATCTTTATGGTATAAGAAGGGAAGCTCTTATGACATGTAGTGTCTAAATATGGCCTAGCAATAGACCTTGATAGGATAAAAGCAATCCAAGTGCTACCTTTACCCACACCCATCAAAGGAATTAGCTCATTTCTCGGGCAAATCTAGTTCATAGCCAAGTTCATAACCAATTTCGCACAACTAGTCTGATTGATAACCAAGATGTTAAAGGAAGATGCTACCCTTGTATGGACAAAAGAAGGCAGGAAAGCTTTCTAGGATATAAAGGATGCAATTACAAAAGCCCTAGTCCTCATCAACCTGTAATGTCCCCTTCTAATCAGCTAGTGGGAGCACATAGAGACTAGCCTATACACGGGTTCCCGTAGGCTGTCATATGGATGAGAGCCTTTGGAGATATTTGAGACAACTTTTGGATAGAGCTCAGTTTTGGTGGTCGTTCGGGATCAAATGGAGCTAGGATGCTGGAATTGCTATTTTTAGCAGTGTTGGGTTTTAGGGTTTCTTGCCGAGCGGACAGGGGGATGTTGTTCTACAATGAAATGGGTATCTAGAACAGGTTTCAGTTGGTCAATCGGAGTTTCATAAGGCAGAGTTTTTAAAGCGCAAAGCTTGGCTTTATTAAGTGAATTATTAAATTCATTTTATAAAGTTAAAACTTTATATTATAATTAAAGGGGAAGAAATATGTTTATCCCACATTGAGCGCAAAAAAAAGAGTTTGCCAAGGAGGAGCCTATTTATTCAGTGACTTGGTCTCATTTTAGACATTTTGGTTTATGTTATTTCTTTTCTTGGAGATTAAGGTCGACGGCTGATATTTCTTCATCGAAAGGGACTAAAACCCCAATCGATAACCCGACGGACGAAACCCCGAAGGACATATCGATTCCATTTCAGGGATCGACAGTGTGCAGATTGTTGAAGTTCTAAGGACGAAAACCCTCAGTATTGGAGAAGGGAGTTGGACGAAAACTCAGTTCTTGGCTGGTGAATTCACTCAGGATTCACGCTTATGTGATTCAATCAAAGATTCAGGGGTTTATAGTCCATCAATTTGAGATAATAGCAAATTGGTATGTTTATAATGATATTCTGAAGACATTTATCCACCTGGAATTTCTAAACATTGTTGTTAATTTGCTGATATGAATTAATAAGCTATTTTTGATTAAGGGTGGTGCATAAAAATCGATTATTCAGTGTTAAGTCCATCTGGGTATCATTGCATGCTGCTGTTATTGGCTTCTTTCATTTGGGTATTATTGCATGTTCAAATTAATCCATAGTTCTTGCAAAGACAAACCAAAACCACAGTAAATTTTTTTTTTTTATCCAGATTTGGGGGTGGAACATTACAGTGGTATCAGAGCCAAAGGTTCTGCCAGCCTGTCTGGGTTCTTTATCTAGTGTGTTTCCTCATAAAAGTTACAGCTGGGATTTGATATTGCTTGGTATTGTGGAGAAAAGACTTGCAGCTGGATTGCAGGGTTTCTACAGCTTGTTGGGGACGAAAACCTCCATCAGGAACATCAACTTCGGGAGTGGAAGACCTCCTCAGGTTGATATTTGGCACTCCTACTTCAAGGAGTGTATTGAGCTTCAATCGTTGATAATTTTCAGTGTTATTTTGGAAGGGTTTCAGAATATTTTGGGTGTTCTTCATTTGTGCTTGCCATTCCAGCGAGGCTGTACCATTGGGCCTTCATTCAGTGCATTTTGTTGGAGTTTTTTTGATAGGGTTTCAGAGCAAACTTGGACTGAGTTTCTGAAGATATTATTAATAAATCAAGTTTCTGTGTTGTTGGACTGAGTCTGGTCTGTGTTTTCCAGAATTTTATATCTTACGGTACTTCTATATTTTGCTATTTCCTTAAATGGGTTTGTAGTTGTATGTTATTATTATCTATTTCCAGAATCTCATAGCATTTGGATGAGTAGATTAGTAGTTATTGCATTTTCAATATTGCTGTCCTGCATTGCTGAAAACACCAAAAAACTAGAAAAAAATATAAAACCACAAAAAATTCTAAATTCTGAAAACACAGAACAAGGTGGGACATTACAATGGTATCAGAGCTGGTTTTTCCTGCCAGCCTGTTTAGGGTTTCATTGCGAATTTTGTGAAGTCTTCTATCGAAGACAAAATTCTCAGGTTTGATTTGGTGGAAATAATTCTTTGTCTGAAATTATATTGCTTGAAAATTTGCGGAGTATAAAAGATTAGTAGAAGACAGGGTTTGGTTGCCGTTTTCAAATCTAGGGTTCCCAGTTTTTGGGTATTGGTGATTTGAATACCCATTTGGTTGTTTTGGGCTTTAAGAGTTCTGGGTATTGTTAATTCAGAGCCGGTCATTCCTGCCAACCTGTGGAAGCCTCAAATTAATTTCAGATTCATGGCGTCTATTAATGACTAGACTAAGAGACAATGTGAGTGGGATAAGACCTAGCATGAGATAGAACAGTCCCTCAAAAATTTAGCTGCAATGATGAAAATTTCTCTACCAATAGGTGCTCCTCCGGTCAAGATTGAACCTTTATACACTGAGTTGCCAATACAAGTTGGAATTAAAAGAGATGAGCTTGCTGTCCCAGCAAGAAATGACAAAGGAAAACAGAAGTTGGTAGGTAAAACAGTGGCTTTTGAAGTTTCACAGGATAGAGGACCTCCTCGTATAAGCAGGTTTCAGTTGAGGAGAGGGAATAGGTGTTTCACATGTCACCAGACTTGGACATTTGGTCATGTTTGTGGAACCAGTAATATTAGTAATTTATTGCAGCCACACATAGTTCATGACAGTGGAACAATTGAATTTATAACAAATGCTTTATCTTAGGAGGTAAGCAGGTAGAGACTCAAAATGATTTGGGTGGTGATGAGCTGGTAGAAGATGGTTTGTCACAGGTTGAATCCATATCAGATTTTCAGGATGACCTGGTTAAGGAATATTTTGATGATAATAGTGATGGGGCAAAAATTGTGGGTTTACATGCAGAACAATCCATTGATAGTTATGGGATTTCTTATAGTAGGTTGAGTAGCCATTTGTCTGTGCATAATGATAATTATGATGTTCCTGAAGATCCTAAGTACGATGAATTGGAAACCCATGATGATTCTTCTTTGAGTTCAGAGGTAGAGAGGATCAACAGGGTGTTGGATGGTGAACCGGATAACCCACAGGTCCCAACATTGGAGAGTGGAGATGAATTTCCTTGTGATCATGTTACTGTTTTCGATGAAGATAAAGTTAATTCATCTTGTGGTCCACTTCCGGAGAGATGTACAATGGAAGTAAGAAAGTGGAGAATGCTGATTTGGTTGCTAAATCAGCAATTGTTAACGACTCTTGGGTTGAGAATGAATCAGTTATAACTTCGATACACGAAGTTGGTGAATGTAGTGTTAAAAGGGATGCTAATATTGATCATTATGCTAAGGTGGTCAAATCAGAAAAATTCTTGTGTGCTGTTGATCGTGAATTAGAACCTGAAGCAAAGCAAACTTGGAAAGACAAATTGCAGGTCACAGATGGGCAGATTGTCCAAGCCTTAACCCACTTGGACAGCACACATAAGTTGGCTGAATACCTCCTCTGGATTGCCCAGCGACAAGAGCGACAGGAAGGTTTGACAAAAAGCGTCTCTGAAAAAGCATGCAAGCAATTAAAAATGCTTTAGAGAAGATCAAATCAGATTATTTACAGTTGTTGTTTGATAGGGACTTGGCTGTTCGTTTTGCTGAGGAGTCTTACCAAGAACTCACCAAAAAGGAGAAGATAATTAACAAACATAACCTTGAGTTAAGTTTTGTTCAAAAAGAAGAAAATTGGTCAACTGTTACAACCACTCAGAAGGAACAACCCGAGTATGATGCTGATGCAGGTTCATTTCCTTGTGTTATGATTGGCGAAACATCTCATGACTTCTCTGTGCAGAATGTTGAGAGTTGTAGCACGGTGATTGTATAGACCCTTCCATGGAACCAGTTGGTGAGGTTCGGATGGACTCGTATAGTGAGGTATGCTCATAGTTTTTCTTTCAGTCCACATGTTGATGATTTGACCATGTCATATATGAATGGGAAGAAGGGTTGGTATAAGGAGTTATATGTATCACCTTGGCATGAGGTGCTCTTCCCTGTAGTTGTAGTCAGAGTGGCACAACAGAAATTATTAAATTTCGGGAATGACAAAATCCCTATTTGGCTATGGGATCCAGGAATTCCTTTGAGGGATGGATTGTTTTATAGAGTGGCAGAGCTCGACAGAGTTATCGGGGCCGGTTGTATCGGTTTGGTGACAGAGCTTGACAGTGTTTTCAATTTCTGGGATGACAGTTCAGGGCAATGTCTTCATCATGAGACATTCTTCAGATTTATTTGGGATCCTGGCATACAGATCATATTTCTTGAGGACAAGCAATATTTGGGAAGGGTGGACTGTAATGTCCCCTTCTAATCAGCTAGTGGGAGCACATAGAGACTAGCCTATACACGGGTTATCGTAGGCTGTCATATGGATGAGAGCCTTTGGAGATATTTGAGACAAATTTTGGATTCTTAGAGCTCAGTTTTGGTGGTCGTTCGGGATCAAACAGAGCTAGGATGCTGGAATTTCTATTTTTAGCAGTGTCGGGTTTTAGGGTTTCTTGTCGAGCGGACAGGGGGATGTTGTTCTACAACGAAATGGGTATCCGGAACAGGTTTTAGTTGGTCAATCAGAGTTTCATAAGGCAGAGTTTTTAAAGCGCAAAGCTTGGCTTTATTAAGTGAATTATTAAATTCATTTTTTAAAGTTAAAACTTTATATTATAATTGAAGGGGAAGAAATATGTTTATCCCACATTGAGCACGAAAAAAAGAGTTTGCCAAGGAGGAGCCTATTTATTCAGTGACTTGGTCTCATTTTAGACATTCTGGTTTATGTTATTTCTTCTCTTGGAGATTAAGGCCGGCGGCTGATATTTCTTCATCGAAAGGGACTAAAACCCCAATCGATAACCCGAAGGACGAAACCCCGAAGGGCAGATCGGTTCCATTTCAGGGATCGACAGTGTGCAGATTGTTGAAGTTCTAAGGACGAAAACCCTCAGTATTGGAGAAGGGAGCTGGACGAAAACCCAGTTCTTGGCTGGTGAATTCACTCAGGATTCACGCTTATGTGATTCAATCAAAGATTCAGGGGTTTATAGTCCATCAGTTTGAGATAATAGCAAATTGGTATTTTTATAATGATATTCTGAAGACATTTATCCACCTGGAATTTCTAAACATTGTTGTTAATTTGCTGATATGAATTAATAAGCTATTTTTGATTAAGGGTGCTGCATAAAAATTGATTATTCAGTGTTTAAGTCCATCTGGATATCATTGCATGCTGCTGTTATTGGTTTCTTTCATTTGGGTATTATTGCATGTTCAAATTAATTCATAGTTCTTGCAAAGACAAACCAAAACCACAGTAAATTTTTTTTTTATCCAGATTTGGGGGTGGAACATTACAGAAGGGAAGCTCTTATGACATGTAGTGTCTAAAGATGGCCTAGCAATAGACCTTGATAGGATAAAAGCAATCCAAGTGCTACGTTTACCCACACCCATCAAAGGAATTAGCTCATTTCTCGGGCAAATCTAGTTCATAGCCAAGTTCATAACCAGTTTCGCACAACTAGTTTGATTGATAACCAAGATGTTAAAGGAAGATGCTACCCTTGTATGGACAAAATAAGGCAGGAAAGCTTTCTAGGATATAAAGGATGCAATTATAAAAGCTCTAGTCCTCATCAACCTAGCTTTTTCTAGAGATTTCAAGGTATATTTGTTTGGCATAGATGAAAGTATTGCATCCGCTTTGACTATGAAAGATGACAGAGGAAGAACATCTAGTCTCCTTCATGAGTCGAGTGCTGCATAATTATTAGGAAAGGTATACTTTTGTAGAAAAGCATGTGTATGCCATGATGAAACCCCTAAGGAATTTTAGATATTACTTGTCCCAAAGGAAAACTATTGTTTTTTAGTTCATTTTAATGTGAGATATGCTGTGTTGCATTGTGAGTTGGGAGAAAAGAGAGCAGGTTGGATAAATAAGATTCAAGAATTTGATATAGAGATCAAACCCATCAAACTGGTTAGGGGTAGAGCTTTTTGCGAAAATCTTGCCATGCCAACCCCCAAGGATTAGGTAGCATTGGTAGGAAAAATCGAACCTGATGATCAACAAGGATGGATGGGAGACATTAGGAGATACATAATATTGGGACGAGTTCAAGAAAGCTTAACTTCTAAAGAAAGGGCTAGATTTAGATAGAAGGCGATGCACTATACCTGGCTGGATAATGTTCTTTTCTGAAAAGGGTATGATAAAGTTCTGTTGTGGTGTGTTAATGAAGAAAGGACCAAAACCCTAATCAAGGAGTACCATGATGAGGGAGGATATTATTCTGCCCAAAATACAACTAATAAAATCCTAAGAGCGAGATTTTATAGGTGTACCATCTTTACTGAGTGCTTCCGATGGGTTAAAGGAATGCAAAGCTTGTTGCACTTTCATGGGTAGGAGAAGAAAAATGCTAATGTCCCTAAAGCCCATCATTGTTACTAAACCCTTTCAACAATGGGGCCTAGATTTTATTGACAAGATCAATCCCTTATCAAGTGCCAGACATGGATGGATTCTAATCGCCACTAATTACTTGATTAGGTGGATTGAAGCAGTACCGGTCATGTTTGTGAATTATGAAGCTGTTACTCAACTTTTCCAGGACACCATCACCAGATTTGGGACTCCTTCCACAATAACCATTGATAATGCCATGGCCTTCACGGGGTTCAAGGTAATGAAGTTTATAGTAGAGTATGGTTTTGTGTTAAAAACAACATCCAACTACTACCCTCAAGGCAACGACTTGATTGAATCTACAAATAAAAACATAGTCAGGATCTTGAAAAGGACAATAGCTGAGTCACAAAGGGATTGGCATACCAAATTAAAAAGTGTGTTATGGGAAGAGAGGGTAACACCTAAGGCTTTCATAGGAACATCACCTTACAAACTTGTCTTGGGAAAAGTAGTATTGCCCCCGTCAATCTGGAACTCCCTTCTCTTCAAATGTATCAACAATTGGAGCTTGAAGACATAGATATTGAACCAACACAAACACAAATAAATGGATTATTGAATCTAGATGAAAAGGGAGAAGGTTTGTAAAAGTTGGTGTAGCATCAAATGGTCGTCAAAAGATGGTTCGACAAAAGAGCCACTAAAATGGACTACAAGGAAGGTGACTTAGTGTTTAAGTGGGACACGAATAGAGCAAAGCTTGGAAGGCATAGGAAGTTCGATTCACTTTGGAGTGGGCCATACTAGATCCGCTGAATTGCAGGACCAAATGCATATAGACTTGTGACCATGGACAAAAGGCCACTAGCGATTTTGGTTAATGGGCAGCAGCTAAGGCCCATCTAAAGGGTGTCAAAAACAAAAGAAAAATGTATGTACATAGTACTTTTATAGTTTCGACTATTATTTTTGTTTTTGTTTTCCTGTTCTAAAAGAAAAACACCAAAAAATTTGAAAATAGAAAAGTACCAAGAAAGGGAAAAAGAAAAAATTTCTAAGTACAATTGAAACCCCTGAAAAAGGCGCTTAGAATGTTCCCTTTCCCTCCTCTCATTTTCTCTTTATTGCTCAATAGTTTTTGTAGAAGTTTTACTCAATTTTCAAAAGGATAGCGATTCGCTTCCGAGTGAGTGAATTGCTCCGATCCACAGAGTGAATCTTTTCTCGAAGTAAATAGCTGCAAAATAAAAGCAAAATAGCAAATCGACTGTTGGTCACCCACCAATAACATTTATTAAAGGGGGCGGAGTGGGCTTGTGATGTGTAATGTCCCCTTTCCTAACTAGCCACTAGGTACAGTATGGACTTGCCTATACAATGGTTCTCGTAGGTAATGTCGCGGGTTTGGGAGCCTCCAGGTGTTGTGGAGTTACTATTGGACGTTCAGTTTTCAGTGTGGACAGTTTTCAGAACTGTTTCCAGCAGGTTTCAGGGGGACTTACTATTTTTAGTAAGTCAATCAGAGGCAGTATCTTGGGAAGCAGGCGTTACGGATGGATTGTTCAGTGAAATGGGTGTCCGTTTCCAGTATTTTTTCTTGGGTCCGGCCTTAGGAGGATTATTATTTTAATGCCCAAAAGTTATTAATGTAATATTTAAATGTAATGTTTAAATATTCTAAATGTTGGGCTTATATTTTATTATTAAGGGGTTATAAGGGGGATTTTTGGGAGTCATAAGGTAAGTTATAAATTAAAATTAAGATGTTATCTCCCTAGGAGTTTGGGATGACCCCTCATGGGGCTCTTTAAAAATAAATTTAAATGCAAATGAAATTAAAGGAAAAAAAAGCAAACTAGGCCGACCCAATTGTGAGAGGGAAATAAAAGAATGAAGTTGAATTCATTTTCACATCTTTGGCTATTCATTCTCTTGGAGCAATTTTGAGGAGTTCTTGCAGAGTTGCAGGGGTTTCAAATTCAGCTTGTTGTGTGACGAAAATCACCAGCAAGGACAACATCCTCGGAGTTGAAAGATATTCTCAGGGTGTTCATGAGCAACTCTACTTTAGGGGTTGCATTGGAGATTTATATCTGTAGATTTACTGTGGTTTTCAGGGGGTTTAGAAGGGATTTCGAAGCATATTTTGCATATATTGCTGTAGCATTCATTCCTCAGCATAGTCGTACAAGTGGAGTCATTTATTGTATGTGATTCCATGATTTGAGTTGGGGTTTCAAGGTGACTTGGTTTTTTGCTTCTACAGTTCCAGCTGTTCCATTTAGAGTGGATTTCTTATGGTTTTAGGGCAGATTTCAGACATTTATTGCTGGCCATAATTTCCTCTAGCCTGGCCGTACCACATCTTGCTTGGCATTGAAGGTGGTTTTTAATATTCAGAGTTTGGCTGCCAATTAATGATTGTGATTGAGGCGTCTAAGGATTGGAAGCTTTCCTTTGCATTGATATTGTAAAAAGACATCTTTTATTTGTTGCTGGGAAAGAAATACATATATTCCTTTGTTGTTGTTCAGCTATAAAGTCGCCATTTCAGTCTTGTACAGCTTCCGGGTATTTTGCTACTTTCCAAAGTCCTTTAAAGGGTTTATATTTTTATATAAATATTATCTAAATTCCAAGTTTCATTGATTCCCGCCAAGTAGTTTGCTAGATATTATTTTTTTCAAGTTGGCAGTTTAACTTTTTTCTGCATATTCTATACTTAAATAAAAAAATACAAAAAAATCATAATATTGCACAAAAACCGAAAACCTTGCAAATTTCTAAAATAACAAAACAAGGCAGAAATTTCGTATCTCAGCTTGGGTGGGATATTACATTGGTATCAGAGCAGAATACAGTAAACCCTTTTAAGCAAAATACACAAAAAAATAGCAAACACCCAAAACTCAGTTGGGGGCAGGACATTACATGATGGGGTTAAGATTTGATAGACGCTATTTCCAAATCATCAATAAGCTTGCTTGCAACGAATACACCCTTCCTTCATTGCATATACCTCTGTGACCATGGTTTAAGCTTCGCATCCCCTTATGCACTTGGGCTGTGATCACCGCGACTGCCATGACCATATTGCTCCTATTCTAAGCCCTAGGCGTCTCGTGCCCAAAGCACAAGCTGCTAGGTTGTGCCCTAGCTAACTTCCTTTCACCTTGCCTTGCATGATTACAAGAAGGTTCAATTATACATCCCACCTAATTTGGCTCATATTGAACTAAGAGTTGTTTCCCTCACTGCAATTGAATTGAGTAGGGGTTGATAACTAATGTCTTCCAATTGTGGAATGTACAGACGTGCCTTGTTGAAAAAAAGGAAAAACCTCATTTTGTTTCTATGAGTCACTTTAGCATCCAATCGTGTTAAAATTAAGGGAGAGAATACCAAGATTGTTTGAGGAAGCTTGAAACTTGCTAAAGTCATAGGAATGGCCAAATGACGACTTCTACTTGGGAAAGCATCGGTCCTTCATCTGTCTCGTCGGATTTTCTACCATGTCCTTCGAGATGCCTTCCTTTGTGCCAACTTACCTACTCAATTTGGAATATGTAAGGCAGATGGATTACGTTGACTTGAAGTATTTCAAGGGCCAAAAGAAAGCAACCTTCTACCCCGTCAAGCATCAAATAATAAACAATACACCCAAGTTGTGAGAATTCAATCACATCATAAAATAAAAGCTAAGAAGCATGGGGTTAGAAAAATGGAGGGATGTGTAGTCCTATGATTTGGAGGGGTATTTTAGAAGGCAGGTGAAAAATAAGGGCTTGCATACCTTCTACACCTGTTAGAATATTTGAAATTGAGAGAGTCCAACCCATTCTAGGAGGTAGCCATAGCCAAATTGGGTGAACCATATGGATACAAACATGGATTTTAACAATGGTACATGCACCCCTCGGAGTAGTTTTCCTTCTATGCAAAGGCCAAGGTCAAGCATGAATTTGACCTAGACTGTAAGATTAACCATAAAACAAAAAGTGCCTTAGAGAAGCTAGGTTTCTCAAGAAGGAAGATCCGTAATAAAAAAAGAAACATGGCGAAGTAGTACTCTAAAAACGTAAACTAGTTTCTAATTCACCAGATCGCAGATGTGCAAGTGAAGAGCATACTCCTAGTGCTGCAAGCTTTCTAGTTCACCAGATCACATTACATGCAAGTGAAGAGCATAATACCGACAACAAAAATGTATTAGAAAATATAAGGAAGAAAAATGAGGGATTATAAACTTAAAGAAAAAGATGAGTTAGGAAAGGAACAAAATACATTTGGTTGAATTTTTATTCTGAAAAAAAGAAGTGATACATCTACAAAACTCCGAATATGTTTCAACCTACAGGTCTCATCAATGGAGTGAGCTTCGAAGAGGTACAACCTCTCTTTATAAAGACCTAACTCTAGGGAGGGAGCTGAAGAGTAATGCATGTGGGATAAAAACACCCAAGAATTGTTACAAACCATAGGTTTATAGACCAAGACGGTGAAAAGAAGAGAAGTCCCAAGCTTAACCCCCGAAAAAACACACCCACGCAAAAAATAGAAGAAAGACATTAAAAAATGCGAAAATACAAGAATATTATTTCCTAGTTGGAGAATCTTTTGGAGGGAGTGAGGGTGATTCCTAAATCTGAGGAGGAGCTGCTATAGGAAGAATTTGAATATCTAATGGTAGCAATGGCCCAACTCGAGAATGTTAAGATTCCCTCTGATGTGGAATGGTTGACTCTACAAAATCTGCTAGCCAAGTAGAGGTTGTGGTCATAATTTTGAGCATTCTCTTCTTTGACTTTGTAGCCCAAGGAACAAGGCCATCTAGGGTTCCTCGCCAACCAGGCTTGGCATTCATGTAAGTCACGATAAATGTAGTATGTGCTACTACCTTTTATTCACAAGCAACGAGACAATGGGAGTTTCGTATGGGAAGGATGGAGCTCTATGTCAGATAGGGAAGAGTCAACAATTTTGCAATTTTGAGGCAACATGTAGCAAAGAGAAGACTAAGTGAGGCATTTGGCGTTTTGTTGAATTGTGATCCGTCAAACCCCAATTCGTTGAAATTCTAGCAAATCGGCAACACAATAGCCTGTCCAAGGGAATCCAGATTGAAAGTGACATATGTCTTTTTGCTGTAGTTTGTAAATGTAATCTTCTTTTTACATAGTAAAAAGGGTAAATCCCTTACTATAAATAAGAGCCTAGGGCCCATTGTAAACATCTTTTGGCTATTTTGAGAAAGGCTAGAACCACACTCTTGGAATGTACTCATACTCTTTGATTAATGGAAAACTGTTCTTGGCCTTCATACAAGACTATCAATTTGTCAGACGTCCCCTTCTATGTATTTGTGAGTGGTGATGCCTTACATGTGCATGTTACTCATTTTTTCTAGTTATGCTTGTATTTGAGATAAATTCTTATTGCTGTAAATCGGTCCTCCTGATGTAGTGTAATTGATCACACTCTATTTTTGCTATAGTCTCTAGTTTTATTTACTTTTTTTGTCATTGCTTTTGATCTCTTGCACTCTTATCTTAAGAGGTTTTATGTCCAGCATTTATTTTTCAACATTAGATTAGGATTAGGTTAGAATAGTGTAGGGTAGTGGGGAGCCAACCTGAATCTGGAGGTCAAGGGGATTGAATACTCCCTTTACCTAGGTTTTGAACACAGGATATGGATGCGATCCAAGATAAGTCAACCCTATGGATCAAAACTTCCATATCCTATGCAAGTATTGATATGTCAAATGGGATCCTCTTTCTCGTCTCCGTGAAATATCTCAAGACATTTACTTCGACTAAACCCTCGATAAAGATAACCTTTTATATACTCCCAGTCGTGATTTTTTTCCTTGAAATCATATTTGTGGCACTTCATTCCTCTCCTCACCCTATAGGGAATGGGGATAATAACAACCCCGGAAAGGCTTAATATAATAGTGGTCGAGAGCTAGGAAGAGCTCCCCCCCCTTGGTGTTTTGCATACTCGATTGATTATCCTAAACTTTTCAGGATTAGGCTCTTAATATTGGAGCAATTATATCTCATTGGTTGGAATTAGCTTGCTGTTGCTGCAATCAGTTGCTTCATTGAGTCATTTTCCTTATCAAATTGTATCCATCCCATTCTAGGACATCCCTTTCCCATATCCTAAAGAGTGATTATTGCCATAGGGAATAAAGAAGGGTTCAGTGCCATAGGGAATAAAGAACAATATCATGAGTTCATTCACTGTTGCCCATTGATATGAATAAAGAAGGGTTTGTTGCTTTCCCATATAAGGTGGATTGAACGTTTTTGCTCACTCGCTCTTGCTGCAGTCATTGATGTTTGTGTTGTGCTTGCTCCAAGGATTATTGGTGTTGTGCTTGGCTGATATTTGTCATTAGTTGTTGGCCCCTCTTCAAATGCTTGATAATAACTTAGACATCTTTCAATGTCCACGATCATTCTACGTGATCTCCTTCGTGAGTATACAAATGTTGGCTCTAATTGAGTGCTAAAACTCCACTAGCTTCTTGATATTATTATGTAGTTTTCTTTTTGCTAGATTCTTGTCCCTTGCACCTCAGACACTTCCTTTTGCACCTATGTCTGTACTGGAGTCACTCACATGCCTTGATCGCTTATGTGAATTGCTTCGTCACATCTGTCTTTGTAACAAATGTCTTCTTCTATGCAAATGCCTTCTACATGCATGTCTTCTATGCATATGTCTTTTGCATCTGTGTCTTCTACACGAACATATTCTATGCATGTCTTGTACATAAACATCTTTTTTCTAGGCATCCTATTCAATGTGTCATATGTCCATTGTTTGCTCCTCGACCGACAACAACAATGTTCCCCACCATGTTTCTTATTTTCATCTTATGTTTCTCTCCTTGACGGAAATAGTCTCTTCTGTTTGGGGATTTACCTACTTCTGAGGGTCCATGTGTTCAACCTTTGGCAACAATACTGCCAAGTCATTGAAACAATCAGGAAGATGTCATTGCTAGTTTTCACACATCTTAGTTAAAATAGAATGGGCACTTGTGTTTGTACACCTTCTCTTCCATTTTCCCGAAAGGGGCTTTGTAGAAGTTTCACATTCTGCACTTCCTTCTTCTCATGGAATTGGCACTTATGGTTGCATCACCCTTCATTGTGCATCCCTATGCACGCCTTCTTCACCATGTCCATCCTTTGGTTGTGTTGTTGGCTGTGCAATGTACTCATACGTAAATGTAGGTTTTTTAGCTCATCATTGCCTGTGTCCATGTCAGCATGTAGTTTGTGGATTGTTCCTCATCCAATTCCTTTGTCATCGTAGTCTTTTGATCTGGACTTGCTATGACAATGACTCCAAATATAGCATAACAATTTGATATTTTGTATGTAATGCAAAGAATGTAAATTGCAAAGCAAGAAATAGCTCAAACACATGCTAACCTTAATTATGTAACAATCTATTTATATGCACAACAATGATTGAATAAAATGAACATTAGATAACAAAAGCAATGTACAACAAATCCAATGTTTGCACCAACTTGTACTTGAACTGATATGACCAAGATGATACTCATCATCTTCATAATCATACTAATCCAAAAAAGGAATCAAGGGATGTGTATATACAAAAGGATAAACGGAAGGACAATTGGTAATTGTCTAGCTACTAACTACCTACCGATATCTGTATACTCAGAACAAAAATTAACACCCTTACTTTATACAAAAAAGTGTAGCACCACATGGGACAACCTACATATAAAGTCAAATACCAAAACCATAGACTTCATACAAGTCAAAATGCTCACACATGTCACAGACATGTACTCGGCAACCCACTGCTGAGGTGGTGCATAAGCTGGTGCCACCTTTGATATGCTGCCTACATAGCAGGAGCTGTTGAAAGATATGATTGAGTCACTTAGCTATATATAAATTCCGAGGTTACTTATTTCTTCAACATAAATGCAGAATGCAAATTTCATTGTGTTTTTAGTAGCGTTGCCCCTGCTAATATGTATTTTCTCACATTCATCAATCTTTTTTTCTCAAGACTCAATTTGTGTGGTTAGACCTTCTTGTCTCTTCCGTTGTTTCGAAATATCATCAGCATTTCTTTCTTCTTAAAAATTCTAGAAAAATGGAATGAAAAATAGTAGTTCACATTTCACAAATTATTATAGACATGTGACCTGAGATATCTTCAACGGTTTTCCTTTTTGTTAGTTTATAGTCAAGCTAAGCCTTTTGACTTAATAGAAAAATCCTCTTCTTAGCTGGAATGCCTCGTATTTCTTCTAAAACAGCTTCGTCCACAAATTCTCTGTCAAGAATTTTTGGCTTTGATACATCCTTCAGATTTGATCCAAAACAGGTCGGAGCAATGGAGGAGAAAACTCGTGTTTCTCAGTAAATGTGACTTACAACATGTCAAGTCAATAAATGTTTTGGTCCACAGGAAACATGTGTTGAGTTTTATTGAAATTGTAATTCCCTGTCATTTGCATTACGTCTTTATTTGAAGCAACTTATTTTATGTAAAGCGAAGTTGAGGGGTTTCATGTTTGGACTTGTCATTAATAATTCATTTGATTCTGTATAGGCATGGGGAATTTTAGAAGAAAGAGAGGGGAACATAGCAACTGCTCGAAGATTGTTTAAGTCTTCCATAAACATAGACTCACAAAGTTTTGCAACATGGATGTCATGGGCTGCTCTTGAAGAGAACCAAGGAAATTCTGTCCGTGCAGAGGAGATTCGCAATCTTTATTTCCAACAGGTTGTTTTACTTGTTTGTTGGTTGTTACTTATGAAATTCCTTGTTTTATATCTGTATGTATGGAAAAATAAAATGTAGATTTCATATTGACTTTGAACAAATATCGTGGTCTAGTTTGTTAATCCTTTTTTTTCCAGCCTTCATTTCTAAGTTGGTCTGCAGTTGCTCAATGTTTTCCTTGAGAGGTCCTCCTCTCACATGGCTATTTGTATTTGCACTTCCATAATATGGTTACAACACATGCTTTGGGTTTACCTCCTTATAGTTTCAATATATGAAGTATTTTAGTTCTTAGTAACTTTTCATCTTTTATGGTTCTTTATCCCCTAGTAATTTTATATTCCAACTGGGTATACTTTGAAACCCAGTGACCTACTTTGGTCACTAATGAATAGTAGTATACATTTTTTATTTCTTTCTTTCTCAAGGAAGATATTGACCTTTCCCAAATATGCCTGTATTACCTATACAATTGAAATATAGCAGTATACACAGAGCATTATATGATGTACTTGATGAAATTTTAAACACTTCGGAGGTCCCCTCCACTTTCATTCAAGAAATGTTATGCTGAAATTGTTGATGATCAGATGCAAACATCCATTACATTTACTCAAATGCACATGCTTATTTACTATCAACACATGCATATATTCTAGACATGAATGACTGATACATTTTAGAGTGATTTTTGCTATATTATGGTATTTGACAGGGTTGGCCCCATGTGCAATTACTAAATGTAATTGTGCTTTTCTGGGAACCACTTTGAGAGAGTAAGCCACTAGTTGGGGCACAATAATTTTTTGTCTATATGTTAGGACTGGAACAATTGTTTTGCTTGCATGCTATATCTTCAAATCCTTTTTATCTGGGGGAGCACTAGTGCTGATGCGCAGATTTTGGGAGGCTCATTTTAACATCTTTTAGATGAATTAATCCATGTTCATTTTCATGCAAATCTATGTTGCAGGAAACTCTTCAGGTGCCTTCATTTCCCCATTTCGGAAACTTATAAACTAGTCATCTTGGCTTCTCATATGTCCTGGGATTTCTAAGAGATGTTTCAAAACATTTTGAAGGGCGTTTCAAATATTTCTTGTCATTTTATACCAAATGAAAGTCCAAATTTGATATTTATAGAGGTACTATGGGTATTGTATAAGGCTCACATGGGACACAATGACCCACTTTAATAAAAATCAAGTTACTATAAAAAAGCTCAAAGTTGAGGAAAAAGTGAACAAATTTAATTATAACTTGAAGATAAGTTGGTATCAACGAAGCTAGAAAAAGTGGCAAGCTCTTCAGCAACAAAGAGAAATTGAAGCTTTTATGGGTTCACTAAGCAAAACAAAAAGGAAAAACTAGAGGATCTATTTTTTTGAATTCTAATAGTTGTCTTGTATCTTGAAAAAAGAATAGTACAGAGGAGGGCAAACAGAATAATGGGTTGCGGATCCTAGAAATCCTAACTTGAGATATTTCCATGGCTGCACCTATTCTTGAAGATGATGAAAGTCCTCATTCACTTGTTGTTGAAGTGAGAGGAGTTGGGTCTTCTTTCAATTTTGGTACTAATTTTGATGACTTTGAAGATTAAGAACTAAGTATAGCTTTGATCTCTAATGGTTGAACTTTGAAGATTAAGAACTAAGTATATGAGATTTAATAATTAAATGTGTTTTTATCCATTATGATCTCTTTAGTTCAATATTATTACAAATTTATAAATTATTTATAAATTATTTCTAATTTTTAAGGCATTTTCTTTGTTGCTTCCACCTTCCCAAGGGGTTTGAGGACTCACACTTCTTAATGTGTTTCCTTTTCAGAAACTTTACCTGTTTCCAAGTTTCATGCAACTTAGATGCAAATGATAAGATCAATATTTTGATGCTTTGTTTCATGTCATCTTCCTTTACCACTTGTTTAGTAATATAGAAATAAATACCTATAAATGATGTTCATATAAGAACTTGGCATAAAAATATTTATCAAATAATAAAAAACTTCCTCCATTTTGGTGGTGTTGCATGGCATGCTTGTGGATCATTCTGTAGTACAACAATTTTGTATTCTGCAGTGTGCAAAGAAATAACATACAAATAACATATATAGAAATGAAACTCATAAAACATGTATGCCATTATTTTTATGCAACATAGTTGACAATCCAATCTTATACAAAATAACAATCATACCATGCTTGAACAAATAAGAACACCAGAATATCATTACCATACACAACATGCTATACATGGTAAGGGATGAATATATCCAAAAGGGTCATCAAGGAGGATAGTTGATAGCCGCCCAACTACCAGCTACATGATACCCATGCAACAAAATTAAAAGTATCCCCTAACTATGTTAAACATACTTTTTAGCAATCAATTAGGTGCCGCACACCCACATGAGACAAACTATATACATATCAAAATGCTCACTTGTGTGATCATGATGACTTAGTCCTGCATGGTGTGTGAGATGGTAGCATGTCAGATTTGGCACCTGTTGGCATTTTTGCCACATTAAATTTTTTGAAAATTTTTCGCCTAAGTATGAAGCTTTAAGCGGCAAAGGGCGTGCAAAAGTGTTGGCATTTTCGCAGGCCCTAAACGGGGATGATAAAGTGGATGAAATGATCTTTGGATATTTCGTCATTGCAGATCTTTTCGCAAGCTTTCCGGCGATATATTATAATAGGCGATCGGGGCAGTGGATCAAAAGTTATGACCCCGGGAAGTAGGGCCAGTGAAAGCCCATTTCGGGCTGTAAAATTCCTCTAAGGCAAAGTCACCTCGAGTTCGCTCCATTTTCGAGCGATCCTCGGTCTCGCTCCAGAATCCAAGCGAACTCCAGCAAGCGGGCACAAATAATGTCTAAGGCAAGGACCCCAAGTTCGCTCCAACTCTCCAGCGACTCTAGAGTTCGCTTCATTTCCGAGCGACTCCCAAGTTCGCTCCAACTCCCCAGCGATTCCCAGCATCGCTCCCATCTTGCAACGAACGTCGGCCAAAAATCTCAAGTTCGCTCAAATTTCGAGCGATTCTCGGAATCGCTCCCCTTCGTCAGCGAACCCCTGTGTCGGCCAGAATCCCGATGTCGGCCAGAATCCCTATGTCGGCCAGAATCCCTATGTCGGCCAAAGTGCCCTATGTCGGCCAAAATCTCTATGTCGACCATGATGCTCAGGTTCGCTCCCCAAGTCCAGAAATCTCAGGTTCACTCCAAAAATCAGCGAACTTCAGCTCCACTCAGGTTTTCAAGCGAGGAACAGCCTGGACAATGCAAAGAATAGCTAAGGGATGGAGTGTCTCGAGTTCGCTCCGAAGATGAGCGAACCCCGGTCTCGCTCAGGGGCCTGAGCGAACTTCAGCTTGCGGCGTTTCTCGAGTTCGCTCCGGGAAGGGTAGCCCTCAGCGAGGTGCATCAAGGCGTAAAAGCGGCTAAGTTAAAATTCCCCCAAGATCGCCCTCGCTCGTCGGCGACTCCCATTCTCGCTCTTTTCCTCCAACGATTCTCAACCTCACCTGCTTCCTTAGCGAACCCTGGCGTCGCACCATTTTTGGCAAACAGCGGCAGAGCGGCAAATATTTTCTAAGGCATGATAAATCCCAGGTTTGCCCCCCACTGTTGTGCGACCCCCATCATCGCTTCCTTTGGCAGCGAACTCCAGCATCAACCCTTTCCGGGCGAGGGGGCGTCGAAGTTGAAGGCCCCAGGTTCGCTCGATTCCTGAGCGACCCCCGGAGTTGCTCTCGCCCTCGTGCAACTCCCGAGTTCGCTCCTCCTTTGAGCGATCATCGTCGTCCCCCCCCCCATTATGGCAAACTCCGTTTGTTAAAGAATTGAAGGCAAAAAAGTCCTCCCAGGTTCGTTTCTTCCCCCAGCGATTCCTAGCATCACTCCTACCCTACAACGAACCTCAGATTTGAACTAAAAGCTGGCGACTTCATGAGATTGATCCAGTCTTAGCAGGGCTACATGTAGGCTTCAGGAGGCAGGGTAGGTGGACATTTATGATGCGTCAGCTCAATTTTCAACCCTAGGACATCTTGTTAGAGCCTTTAAACATCCCAAAGGGCAAATCGTACTTGCGGCATTGAAGAGGCATACCCTCTCAACAACCAGATCCGTTCGGAACCATACCAAACTCAGGAGAATCGTGTTGCAGGTACGCTCACAACCAACAAAGGTCAAATCTCAGTAGCTGTCGCAGTTTTGGGGTTCTGTGCATCATGTATTTTGGGGGGAAAATTCTGCTATAAATAGCAGTCCATTTCAATGTAAAAGGGGGGGAACATATTGCTAAAAGAGCTACTGTAAACAAACACTTGCTTCAATACAAAGGATCTTTGGCTCTAACTCTTGTCTCTTTCTTTTATGCTGCCTTCTGCAAGTATTTCTGCTTCATGTTCATTTATTTTTCTGATTGTTGTAATTCTTCACTCTGGATTAAGGCATTGGACATTAAGTGAATCTGGAATTCTGGCTGAAGGATACGTAGGAAGGAATCGCAGTGTTAGTTTCTGTTGCATGCTTTGTTTTGATTGCTGTTGGTTTGGATATTAGTTGGTGATTGTGCTGCTTGTTCTTCCCCACCGCTACTGCAATGCCATTTACATTTCTTTCTGCAATTTTTAAATCTCTTTCCAGTTATCTTATTCAAACCCCAGTTAGAATAGAATAGGAGCCGACCTTCTCCGGAGATTGGCATGGAAGGCATCTCTTCCTTCCAGCATTTCAAGGTTGCTCCGGGTCTAGGGTGCGTATGCAAACCAAATCCTTTCCTAGGGCGGATTCATGACCAACAGTTTCTGGCACGCTCGGTGGGACGAACAATCTTCATATTTTAAGGAAGCCCGAGTTTGGTGAATCTCTGGCTTGCCTTCATCTGGCAAAATCACCTGGCGACTCTGACTGAGCTGAAGATCCAGATTTCTTGATCCTAGGTGCCTTTTAAGCTGAAAGAAGACACCCCGGAGGAATCAAGGTTCGGTGAGCAGCCTTGACCTCACAAGCGGAGAGGAGAATGTTCACTTGGCGACTCTGACTTAGTGGCGAGAACCGTGATCTCTGCAGACAGCTGCTATAATGGCAAAGCTGTGCCATCCCAGCTGGGATGATCCTGGCTCTTTGAATCTCCAAAGTTGGCATGAGATTCCCAAAAGTGCCCTGAAGACCCTAACAAAATACAATGGCACTAAGGGAATGGCCCGAGAGCACCTTGAAGATATTTCTGCTCTAGCGACTTTCCATGGCATAACCCACGAAGATGTCATGATCAGACTTCTGGTCCTGTCTTTGGAAGGAAGGACGCTACAATGGTATAGACTGCTTGGGCATAAGAGCATCTGCTCATGGGCGAACTTGGCAGGGGCACTAGTCACACATTTGATGGCTCTCAGGATCCCTTCCAACTCTTGATGCACCTCTCCACCATCATGAGAGCACCTCTAGAGAGCATTACAGAACTCAATGTCCGATTTTGCAGGAGTTGGAAGAGAATTCTAGGGGAAATCCAATCGACACCCGCCCAGGCCCACCTCTTCTATGTTCGGGCTTTCCATCCGGACATAAGCCTCCTCCTACTGCAATTAGGCGAACAGAGATTCCCTCAAATCTTTGAGGCAGCAGTACAAGTAGAGTGGATTCTACTCCTTTTAGGAAAAATACAATGGGGAGAAACTCCATCACTCTCTTCGGCAGTTGTTGCTCCTGTCTATCCCGCGCAGTATTCACCATGGCAGACCCCTCAAACTGTGCAGAGGCCTGTAATGCAGCTATGTGGAGCTCAAGAGGCAGATCTCGTCCAAAGCCAACGATGGGAATGTGCAAGCACTGCTCAAGCAATGGATAATATGGTTGCTTGCAGTTTCCATTAGGAAAAGGGCCAAGAAAGGGAACAGGCTCAAATGGCAGATGCTAAGAACAAAGAGGGCACATTTTTGCACCCTTTTTGCGTCCCAGGGCATATCATGCAAGTATTCAGCCAAAACCCAATAAGGACGCCTCATCAGGAGGCTGATCTTGAGGAGATCCCGATAGAAGGCCTATCACCGAAAAAGTCCTGCTATCGCATCAAGGAGTTGGAGGAACCCGTCCTCAGGAGCCCGCAGTCAGTGGACTCTCTAAAGTGGTGGTATTGGCTCCAGCCATCATTGCAACCAGTGCTCGAAGAAGGCTCTCATGTGGCAAACCTCTTTGCCACATTATTCATCAACTGTATGGGTACTAGCATGCATGATAACCTGCCCTGTTGCCCCCTGTTCGCAACCTGGCAAACTTTAGGAGGTCAGCCCGACTTCAAAGATCGACTGAAGTACAATCAGATCTAGTTCGGACACTGCAGATTCACCGGATAGGCACCCAAAGCTAGGTTTGCGGTGATGGCATGCCAATCATGGCGCAAAATTTTGTGTAAATAATATAAATAGGCCGACTAGTAAAGTTCAGTTAATTTTTTTTAGTTTAGTTTGTGTTTTTTTGTGCTACAAAGAGGACCATGAGCTCCAAGAGGCAGAAGGGGAGAAGTTGGAGGAAGAGTTTGCCGTCGTCAGTGAACACTCAGAGGAGGACAGCGAGGATGACTCCGTTGCCCAATGGATAAAGGCCTGGGTCCTCACATTGAGGCAAGCTCAATGCCTCGCGAGCCGCCAAAAATGTTGGCATTTTTTCCGCATTAAATTTTTTGACAAAATTTCACGTAAGTATGAAGCTTTAAGCGACAAAAGGGCGTGTAGAAGTGCTGGCATTTTCACAGGCCCTAAATGGGGATGATGAAGTGGATGAAATGATATTGGGATATTTCGTCATTGCAGATCTTTTCGCAAGCTTTCCGGTGGTATATTATAATAGGCGATCGGGGCAGCGGATCAAAAGTTATGACCCCGGGAAGCAGGGCCAGCGAAAGCCCATTTCGGGCTGTAAAATTCCTCTAAGGCAAAGTCACCTCGAGTTCGCTCCATCCAAGCGAACTCCAGCAAGCGGGCACAAATAATGTCTAAGGCAAGGACCCCAAGTTCGCTCCAACTCTCCAGCGACTCCCGAGTTCGCTCCATTTCCGAGCGACTCCCGAGTTCGCTCCAACTCCCCAGCGATTCCCAACATCGCTCCCATCTTGCAGCGAACGTCGGCCATCCGGCGAACGTCGGCCAAAAATCTCAAGTTCGCTCAAATTTTGAGCGATTCTCAGAATCGCTCCCCTTCGTCAGCGAACCCCGACGTCGGCCAGAATCTCAATGTCGGCCAGAATCCCGATGTCGGCCAGAATCCCAACGTCGGCCAAAGTGCCCTATGTCGGCCAAAATCTCCATGTCGGCCAAAATCTCTATGTCGGCCATGATGCTCAGGTTCACTCCAAAAATCAGCGAACTTCAGCTCCACTCAGGTTTTCAAGCGAGGAACAGCCTGGACAGCGCAAGAATAGCTAAGGGATGGAGTGTCTCGAGTTCGCTCCGAAGATGAGTGAACCCGGTCTCGCTCAGGGGCTTGAGCGAACTTCAGCTTGCAGCGTTTCTCGAGTTTGCTCCGGGAAGGGTAGCCCTCAGGGAGATCCATCAAGGCGTAAAAGCGGCTAAGTTAAAATTCCCCCAAGATCGCCCTCTCTCGCTGGCGACTCCCGGTCTCGCTCTTTTCCTCCAACGATTCTCAGCCTCACCTGCTTCCTTAGCGAACCCCGGCGTCGCACCATTTTTGGCAAACAGCGGCAGAGCAGCAAATATTTTGTAAGGCATGATAAATCCCAGGTTCGCCCCCACTGTTGTGCGACCCCCGTCATCGCTTCCTTTGCCAGCGAACTCCAGCATCAACCCTTTCCGGGCGAGGGGGCGCCGAAGTTGAAGGCCCCACGTTCGCTCGATTCCTAAGCGACCGTCGTCGTTCCCCCCCCCCATTATGGCGAACTCCGTTTGTTAAAGATTTGAAGGCAGAAAAGTCCTCCCAGGTTCGCTTCTTCCCCCAGCGATTCCCAGCATCGCTCCTACCCTACAGCGAACCTCAGATTTGAACTAAAAGCCGGCGACTTCAGGAGATTGATCCAGTCTTAGCAGGGCTACAGGTAGGCTTCAGGAGGCAGGGTAGGTGGACATTTATGATGCATCAGCTCAATTTTCAACCCTAGGACATCTTGTTAGAGCCTTTAAACATCCCAAGGGGCAAATCGTACCTGCGGCATTGAAGAGGCATACCCTCTCAACAACCAGATCCGTCCGGAACCATACCAGACTCAGGAGAATCGTGTTGCAGGTACGCTCACAGCCAGCAAAGGTCAAATCTCAGCAGCTGTCGCAGTTTTGGGGTTCTGTGCATCATGTATTTTGGGGGGAAAATTCTGCTATAAATAGCAGTCCATTTCAATGTAAAAGGGGGGGAACATATTGCTAAAAGAGCTACTGTAAACAAACACTTGCTTCAATACAAAGGATCTTTGGCTCTAACTCTTGTCTCTTTCTTTTATGCTGCCTTCTGCAAGTATTTCTGCTTCATGTTCATTTATTTTTCTGATTGCTGTAATTCTGCACTTTGGATTAGGGTATTGGACATTAAGTGAATCTAGAATTCTGGCTGAAGGATACATAGGAAGGAATCGCAGTTTTAGTTTTTGTTAAATGCTTTGTTTTGATTGCCGTTGGTTTGGATATTAGTTGGTGATTGTGCTGCTTGTTCTTCCCCACCGCTACTGCAATGCCATTTATATTTCTTTCTGCAATTTTTAAATCTCTTTCCAGTTCTCTTATCTCAAACCCCATTTAGAATAGAATAGGAGCAAGCCTTCTCCGGAGATTGGCACGGAAGGCATCTCTTCCTTCCGGCCTTTCAAGGTTGGTCCGGGTCTAGGGCGCGTATGCAAACCAAATCCTTTCCTAGGGCGGATTCATGACCAACAACACCTACATTTGCCTCCTCTCTAAACTTGTTGAAGTCCCCACTAACTACACGTTGAATGGTGGAATAATCCGTACGATTGAGCCCATGAAGCCACAGTTCAACAAATGGATGAGAAGGAAGTACTCTTTTCAACCTCCAGATTTGGGCTGGTTCCTTGCTAATCTAATTGATATAAAGTGAATCTAATAAAGTAAATCTAACATACTTTTGTGGGAAGAGGGTGTGGAAAAGTAAGCAAAATGCTTAAACAAATACGGCTGAAATCGTAGCAAGATTAGTGTGATCCAATGATAATCTCAAGTAGAGGCCGAATAACTTCAATAACCAGATCCAGAATTCCTACAGTTAATGAGGAGGGCTAATAGGAAGTGAAAGAGCAGATCCACTAGAACTGAACACCCATGAATAAAGAGGTTGCACAACATGGTTGATCCATGAATGCCATGCTCAGTTTCTCATTAATTGCAGAATTTGAGTACAAAGTGAAGATTACAAAGAGTAGCTCTAGATTTCTTGAAAATGCCAAAGGACCCTTACAATGAGTATGAAACTCTTATTTATAGGAAAAGTCTAGCCTACTCTACTTCTAACTGCAGTAAAAGAATCAACCCCTAGTTACATAATCTTGATACTAGAAGACAAAAATGTTGCCATTATCTTTAAGTGACGGAACAAATCGTTGTCCCTTGATGGCGAAGCACGTTCTAGAAGGTGAGGCATAGTCATGCCTTGGAGCGGGCATTGTTCTTGCATGGAGTGAAACATCGTTTGAGAAGAGCAAGGTGTTGTCCTAGAACAGTTGGGCGTTGTTCTGCCTTAGAGTGGAGCATTATTTTGCCTTAGAGCCAGGGCATTGTTCTGCCTCAAAGCGGGGTATTCTTCTATCTCGGAGAGGGGCTTTGTTCTCTTTCACAGCTGGGCGTTGTTCTACCTTGGAGGGAGGTGCTGTTTTGACTCAGAATAAGGCATCGTCTTAGAAAAGCAGGGCATTGTTATGCCTTAGAGAGAAGTGCAGTTCTGCCTTGGAGTGTGGCATTGTTATGAACCTCTCTTCTCATTATAATAAAACATTCACCAATATGTTGAATATACAACATGCACCCACAATAACAATCCACACAATAAAATAGAGATTGATAATACCCTTGAGGAAGGGTAATGTTGGTTACGAATCTGTCATTAGGAAAGGATTTTAATCTTTTGTGCCTTAGATTCGCCCAGCAGATTGAAATGCCGGGAGGAAGAGATGCCTCCCGTGCCAATCTCCGGAGAAGGCCGGATCCTATACTACACTACTGATGTTTTTGAGATAAGGGAATTGGAAAGAGATTATAAATTGCAGAAAGAGATGTAAATAGCATGTGGTTTAGGTGGGAAAGAACAAGCAACACGATCACTAGCTAGTACACAAACCAACAACAATCAAAACAAAGCATGTAACATAAACTGTCACTGCAATTCTTTCCTATGTATCCTTCAACTTTGTATTCCAGATTCATTTAATCACCAATGCTCTAATCCAGGATTCAGAATTACAGCAATCAGAAAAATAAATGAACATGGAGCAGAAATACTAGCAGAAGGCAGCATAAAAGAAAAAGACAAATGTCAGAGCCAAGGATGCTTAATATTGGAAGCAAGTGTTTGATACAGCAGAGCTTTCTTAGCAATATGTTCCCCTCCGCCCTTTTACAATGAAAGTCTACTACTATTTATAGCAGAAATTTCCCCCCAATTACAATCATGCACAGTATCCAAAGATTGCAAAAGCTGCCGGGATTTAACGTCTGTTGGCCGTGAGAGTACCTGTAACAAGATTCACCTGACTTTGGTGCAGCTCCGGATAGATCTGGTGGGAGAGAAGTCAAGTTTGATTAATGTGGTAGGTGCAGTATAGTTTGCCTCTGAAGACACCATCAATGTTCACCTACCCTGTACTTTCGAGGTAGACCTTCTGTTCCATCTTGACAGGCTCAAATCCCGAAATCCATGTGTGGTCTAGTCTCAGTCTGCGGTTCGTTGAAGTGGGGGAGGTTGACCAAAGTCGCCTGATAAAAATGACCCCGGGAGTTGCTTCAGAATGGAGCGAACCCGGGACACATTCTGCCTTGGGAAATTTTGCAACTTGGTCCTTCTTTTCTTGCAGTCGCTGAATGGGGAGGGAGACGACGGCGGTCGCTGGCCGATGGCAGCGACTACGAGAGTCGCTCGGAAAATGAGCGACCAGCGTCAACATGCACTTTCGTGCCTTAGAAGAATTTGAAGCCTCCTCACTCGTGGTCGCTAAAAAGGGTAGGCCGACGCCGAGAATCGCTCCAAAACGGAGCGATGGGCGTCGACTTTTGAAATGCTGCACTAGCTGACGGTCGCTTGAAAACTGGGCGACGACGGCGATCTTAGGCGGAGTTGAGCGACGACGGGAGGTGCTCCGAAATGGAGCGACCAGCGTCGCCTCAACACAGAAAAATTTGAGTTGCTTCCCCTGCCGACCACGGTCGCTGAAAAAGCGAGCGACCGACGTCGATCGCTGAAAAAGCGAGCGACCGACGTCGATCGCTGAAAAACCCAGCGACCGGCGTCGACGCTCCAACACTTAGGCATTTTTGACCCTTTTTCGCCTATTGACCGTGGTCGCTAGAAAACCGAGCGACCAACGTCAATCGCTCCAAAACTGAGCGATCGACGTCGACGCTCCATGCCTTAGTTTTTTTCCTGATTTGCTCATCGCCGACGGTCGCTTGTCGCCAAGGATCGCTGGTGGAGGCTGGCGATGACAGCGACTGCAGGAAACTTCACACTTAAACAAATCTTGTCAATTTAATCCCGCTTGCTTTGCTCTTTGTCGTTGCCGTCAGTTGCCGAAGAGAGAGGCAGAGCTGGGAATCGCTGGAAAGAGGGAGCGACTCCCGGAATCGCTCCAAAATGGAGCGACCAAGGGAGTGCCCCAGACTTAGAATATTTTAGGCTTTTCCCAAACCTGCCAAACCTGCTGAACACTTGGAAAATAAAACAAAAAACTGGAAACGTGAAATCTGCCTGGATGAATCTGGAAAGGAAGGAGGAAGGAAGAATTTGGTCCGAGAAGTTGTAGCAACAATTTTTCAAAATTTTCAAAATTTCTACCCCTTAGCAAAATGTGGCAATAGGTAACACTATACAATGCTCCTTAATGGAAGGAAGCCACTCCACAAGATATCCAACACCAAGAGCCAAGACTTCTACAAGAATACTTCATATACGACCCCTTTACAATGGGGGGTACATCTCTCTTTATATAAGAATGTGATGGTTCACCTTCCATGAGTTACAAAGTGCATAATAATATGACAATATTCCTTGACGGTTACATAAATGATTCTATGACATTATTCTCCTACCTATTTCTAATTTGACATGTGGACTTCCTTACATTAGCCAATAATTCATTTATGGCTCATATTAATTTATTAAGTGCCTATCTTGGTACCTAACATTCCATTCCCCTTACAAAATGTTTCGTCCTCGAAACATTAGAAGAGGGTAAATAATACGATCTTTTGAGCCATTTTGAGTACTGGTACCAATCTCGATCATCCATCCATCCCAATGGAACTCTGATTGGCGGTGCTCTTCGTCGGTGTGGATATGCCATTTTTCCACTTGAGTAGCCAGAACTGCTTAGTTGGCTCCACGCTTCCACTGATCTACTTTGATAATTTGAAAGATGAGTCCATTTGTTCCTTGATGCAGCTACACCACTCTGAAAACTAGAGTCACTATGCTTTCTTTGCCAAACATTACCATAGTTGGTGCCCTTTTGATTCCATGTAGAACCATAATAGCTTCTCCGTTGCTCTTTGCCTTGTCTCCATGATTATTGCCTCTCATGGTAATGTGGACGGCGATGTGCTACTTTCCTTGACTCTTCAATCTTTTGTTCCTCTATTTTGTGCTCTTTTGTCATGCTGCCATCCATTGATTCTTCCCTTACTTTTGCTTCTTTGATTTCTGCTATTGCCTCCTCCTGAGATTCTATTTCAGGTTCTTTTGTTTGTTCTTCAGTTTGTTCCCCTGCAATAGCTACATGTTTTTCGTTACACTGAGAAATGTCTTGTAATCTTATCTTCTTCTTTCGGTACCATAACTTCATGAATTTCTTTTGCACATTAATGTTAATAGTACACAAAGAATGCAACCAAGGATAGCCAAGAACAATATCCATATCACCCATCTCAATAGTATAAAAATTTGAATGTAAAACATATTTATCCATGGTGATTTTCAAATCTCCAAAAGTCTGAACATCCTCGCCCTCAAGCTTTTATGTTTTTTATTGTTGTTGTTGGAACTTGCAAACTGTTAGCCAAGTTCCTACCTCTCTTGCCAGACTTGGCCCGAGTCTCGAGTACTCGACTGAGTTCGAGTTTGAGTAAGAGTGGGCTGAGCCGCACCAAGTCCACTTAGACTCATTTTTTTCCTGGACCTGGTTGAGTCCAGCCGAGTCCGGGGCCGAGTGCGAGTCCGACCTGGACTCGTGAGTCCTGATATCAAGACTCGGCTGGCCCAACAAAACTTAAAGTTAAAATTAAAAAAGAAAATCGTCTGGACGTTCGTGCATCTATTCCGCGGAGAGCGCAATAGGCTCAGTCAGCTCACTATTACTATATTACTGTCAAATTCTATAACGATAAAACATAATATTATATGTAACAGACTTCTCTTCAGCTGGTTGGAACCCCTTTTTTTAATAAGAACGGCTGCAACTTATGTCATTTTCGAAATAACACTTGTCTGCCTGCTATATGCCTCATTTCAGAATGTTTTGGCTTCTTTTGGCCTTACATTGATTTCATAGGCTAATATGTTACTATGCTATGTAACGTACATCTTACTGTTCTAACGACATTCAACGGAATAACTTTAAACAGCAACACGAACACACCTCTCTGTGTATATATATAAATATATGCCCAATGTATATCTGGTTACAGATACGTATGCAAGAGAACAAACGGGAAAAAATAACAAACCATGCTTGACTTACAAAACGATCAACAAGCTAAGCACTCGAGTGACGGGAAAATCAGGCGCACTATCATAATAAGTCTAGTAATGTAGACCAATGCTTGAGTGTTTGTCGCTATGTAACTATCTAAAAATAGCCGGGGATCTTTTCAGATTCAGTGGTTTACCTCACATTTTGGTAATCTTTTACGATTCTATGGTCTACCTTATACCGGAAATTGCTAGAGAAGTAGGAAGTAAGCCCCAAATTTTTGAGAATGAATAGGGATCATAAAACAATAAGGAAAATTGAAATTTAGACCCCAAATTTTTGAGAATGAATGGGGATCATAAAACAATAAGGAAAATTGAAATTTAGACCCAAAAAGTTGCATATTCTCTTCAAACCTAAAAAATATAAATATCTATAATAATAACAAAGCATAAGGACAAAATTTTAGTAAAACCTTTTAAATTATATGTAAATAACAATATTAAAATATATAAATATTTTAAAGTTTTAATTCTTTATTATAAAAATACTTAAATAAAAAAATTATATACCAACATACACTTAGAAGTTAACTTATATTTATAAAATATTTATTTATTTATATAAATAACATTCTAAAATTTGAACTTTTACCTAAAATCTATAAGATATTAAATAAATAATAATTCATTAAGTCAAGGTAACAAACAATTATGCTTTCTTGTCTTAAAATTTAAGAATAACTTATTCTACTTTACTTTTCGTGCCTTAATATAAGAGTCTATAACTTATTAAGTCAGGGTATCATTCAATATTATGACTAAATTTAGAATAAAGATTAAGATCTAAGTTAAGTGAGATCTGGGAAATTTATATCCATAGCAAGTAAAATTTATATCCATAGCAAGTAAATTAATTTATAAAATATATTTTTTAATTCAATTAATACCACTTTTCTTAATTTTTTATTTTTTTTAAATCCGATATGATAATTAAAAATATTTCAATATTGAGGTCCAAGGTTCAAATCTCGAGCCTTTTCGGACTGAATGCTTGTCCCTTTCCTAGTGCTTTCAGCGGCGTAAAAGGTTTAAAATGATTGTGGCATGGTGGTTATAGGGGCGGACTGCGTGAAGAACTGTGTGGCGGCTTCTGGGGCGGACAACGCAGAATACTGGGGCAGACAGCGCAGAATACTGTGGCGGCCATAAAAGCTGGACAGCCTACCCGGATTCGTGGCGGCTACCGATTCCACCATGTAAATTAAAAAAAAAAACATAAATGAACTAAACTATTATAAAGCAATAATATTCTCCGATGCTAACCCCTGTTGCCAGCTGGCTGTTTGACCGTGACAATCTCTTGTATTTGCTTTCTTGATATCTTATTGGTAGATCAAAGGTATAAGGATGCCTTTCAAAACCCTACTTGTAATAGGTTTGGGAACCTTTAAAAAAATCCCTTCTACCAACCAAAAAATTAATAATATTACACCATAAAGCTCGCATAAATATAACAGTCTTTATTTCTTGACATAACATTAATAGAATATAAACATATATTAAATATAGTGGGAAAGGGATATGTAATACTTTACAATCTCGTATAAATATATAAACTCAACCATCATCTATTATATTTGAACGAATGGTTGTTGCATAGTCACTTCACTTTTGTTTTTACTGTATATATCAGATTTGGACAGGTTCAATTGCTTTTAGAGTTAGAGTAGAGTTGTAATAAGTAATGTTGAGTAAGTGTGTTAGAATATACTAATAAGTAATATGCATGAAAAAACTTATTTTTTCAATGAAAATTTGTTTTTTTTTTTCATTTTTTCTTTTTGCCGAGTCTTGTCGAGTTTTTTTGGCCGAGTCCCATGTCGACCTTACCGAGTTTGAGTTTTGCTACTATGGTTCCTACTGATGAAGTTATTTTTGTTGCTAAGGTTTATGGAGACAATAACATTTTCTTTTGAATGCAACCATGAACTTGCAAAATAATTTTTTTTACATTCAAACAAATATTGTTGACCACTGTTTGGCCCTGACACACAAGGTGTAGTTTCCTTAGCCTACACATTATTATCCTTTTCTTTTGATGCCCGTTTGTTTAAAAATGCAACTTCAAATTCTTCCCATGTATATCTAGGTTTACGGAAAAAACTCCATAAACCAAGATAAAGCTTCCCCTCATAAATAAAAATAAATATCACATCTCCAAAAATAATAAGAAGATTTTGAAGACTTATAAAGTTTCCACCATTCCCAAGCATCACTATCATCCTCTCCAGTGAATATTGGCAACTCCATGATTTTTTTTCAAAGTAGCTAAGGTTTGAAATAACTGGAATTTCTCAAAAATTAAAATTTCTGAGATCTCATCTATTTTTTTCTTCAAACAATTAAATCTGCAGATTTTTTTTCAAAACAAAACAAACGACAATTGATTTGCTTACCCAGATTGAGTGTTATGAAAATTTTCCCCTTTGCATGAATTTTCTATGTAGCCTCAAAAACAGAAAAAAAAAGCCCAACTTGAAACAAATGTGACTTCCTTCATACTTATTAGAATTTAACAGGTGAGCAGTCATTTTTGTAGTACTCAAAATAACCTATATGTTGGTGTAAAAGGATTTTGAAAATGACTCTAAAAAATTTATTACGAATTTGTTTTCTTTTGAAAACAATTTCGCACAACTAAAAAACAGCCTCAACAACCCAACTTCAAACAACTGTAACTCTCTCAATATTTATTAGAATTTCACAAGTGAGCAGTCATTTTTATAGTACTCAAAATAATCTACATGCTGGTGCAAAAATCTTTTGAAAATGATTGCTAAAAAATTTAATACGATTTTTGTTTTTTCTTTTGGAAAAAAAGTTGCACGGCCAAAAAACAACATAAATAACCCAACTTCAAACAGCCATAACTTTCTCAATACTTATCAGAATTTAACAAATGAACAGTCTTTTTTGTAGTATTCAAAATAATCTACACAATGATGCAAAAACCTTCTGAAAGTGACTGCTGAAAGAAAAGATATGGCTCCCGCAAAATGTGACATTTTTCTAGAAAACGTGCCCTGGCTTTGCAAAAACAACCCATTTTGCTAGAATTGCTCTTTTAATACCAAATGTAGTGAACCTCTCTTCTCATTATAATAAAACATTCACCAATATGCTGAAATATACAACATGCACCCATAATAAATTCCACAATAACAATCCACACAATAAAATAGAGATTGATAATACCCTTGTGGTAGGGTAACACTATACAATGCTTCTTATTGTAAGGAAGCCGCTCCACAAGATCTCCAACTCCACGAGCCAATACTTCTACAATAATATTTCATATATGATCCATTTACAATGGGGGTATATCTATCTTTATACAAGAGTGTGATGGTTCACCTTCCATGAGTTACAAGATCACCTATGTGGTGGTTCACCTTCCATGAGTTATAAAGTGCATAATAATATGATAATATTCCCTGACGGTTACATAAATGATTCTATGACATTATTCTCCTACCTATTTCTAATTTGACATGTGGCCTTCCTTACATTAGCCAATTGACATGTGGCCTTCCTTACATTAGCCAATAATTCATTTATGGCTCATACCATTATATTAAATTATTAAGTACCTATCCCCCTTACAAAATGTTTCGTCCTCGAAACATAAGAAGAAGCAAAATAATATGATCTTTTGAGCCATGCTGAGTATTGGTACCAATCTCAATCATCCATCCATCCCAGTGAAACTATTATTAGTGGGGGTCTTTGATGTTGATATGCCCTTTTGCCACTTTAGTATCCAAAACTCCTTAGTTGGCTCCACGCTTCCGTTGATCTACTCTGATGATGGGTCCATTTGTTCCTTGATGTAGCTACACCACTCTGAAAACCAGAGTCACTATGCTTTCTTTGCCAAACCTTGCCATAGTTGGTGCCCTTCTGATTCCATGTAGAACCATAATATTGTTGCCTTAAGCCATGCCTCCAAGATTGTTGTCGCTTCTTGTGGTGTGGGTGGTGATATGTTGCAACCTTAACTTGATGTTCTACTTTTTTTGACTCTTCCTTCTTGCTTCCCTCATTTAGTTTGTCACTTTCTTTTACATCTTCCTTGATCTCTAGCTGAGATTCTATTTCAGATTCTTTTTCTTCTTCAGCAATAGCTTCTTTTTTTTTGGTAGTGGTGAAAAAAAAGGGGTTTTGGAGGGGCCCCAACCTTGTTACAGAATTAAGTTATCCAAGGTTACAAGATAAACATCAACCTCCTCCTTGGATAACATGATATCGAAATCTATTTCTAGCAATGGAGCAAAGGTTGATCTGACTGTTGTTTATTCCTCCCTTCCACACCAATAGTAGTAGCAATCACTCCAATTCTCAATACTAGGTAATAGAAATAGCAACAACAAAAGCAGAATCACATTGCTGTGGCATTTGCTAGAAACACAACTACTGTAATTATAACAACATACAGTCACATCAGTAGCACCAAGAGACCCCAGAAGTAACAGCAATACCGACATCAAAAGACAATAGCTTCTTGTTTTTCCTTACACTGAGAAATATCCTGTAGTGTTATCTTCTTCTTTCTATACCATAACTTCATGAACTTCTTTTGCACATTAATATTAACAGTACCCAAAGAATGCAACCAAATATAACGAAGAACGATATCCATATCACCTATCTCAATAGCATCAAAATATGAATGTAAAACATAATTATCCGTGGTGATCTTCAAATCTTTAAAAATTTGAACATCCTCACCTCAAACTTTATGTTTTTAATTTTTGTTGTTGGAACTTGCAAACTGTTAGTCAAGTTCCTACTGCTGAAGTTATGTTTGCTGCTAGGGTTTATGGAGACAATAACATTTTTCTTTTGAATGCAACCATGAACTTGCAAAATAAAATTTTTACATTCAAACAAATCTTGTTGACCACTATTTGCCCCTGACATGCAAGGTGTAGTTTCCTTAGCCTGCACATTATTATCCTTTTCTTTTGATACCCTTAAACATGCAAGTTCAAATTCTTCCCATGTATATCTAGGTTTACGGGCACTAACAAACTCCATAAACCAAGATAAAGCTTTTCCTCGTAAATAAAAATAAAGATCACATCTCCAAAAACAATAAGAGGATTTTGAAAACTTATAAGGTTTTCACCATTCCCAAGCATCACTATCATCCTCTCCAGTTAATATTTGCAACTCTATGATGGTTTTGTTTTTTTTTTTCAAAGTAGCTAGGGTTTGAACTAGTTGGAATTTCTAAAAAATTAAAATTTCTGAGATCTCATCTATTTCTTTCTTCAAACATTTAAATCTGCAAATTTTCTTCAAAACAAAACAAATGGCAACTGATTTGCTTACCCGGATTGAGAGTTATGATTTTTTTTTCCCTTTTCCGTACAGCCCAAAAACAACACCAAAATCCCAACTTGCAACAGCTGTAACTCCCTCAATACTTATTAGAATTTCACAAGTGAGTAGTTGTTTTTATAGTACTCAATATAGTCTACATGTTGGTGCAAAATGATTCTTAAAATGACTGCTAAAAGTTTTAATTTTGAAAACAACTTTGTGCAGCCAAAAAACAACATAAATAACCCAACTTCAAACAGCAATAACTTCCTCAATATTTATCAAAATTTAACAAATGAGTAGTCGTTTTTGTATTACTTATAACGATCTAAATGTTGGAACAAAAATATTTTGAAAATGACAGTTGAAATAAAAAATTTGGCCTCTGCAAAATGTGACGTTTTTTGGAAAAATGTGCCCTAACTTTGCAAAAACAAACCCACTTTGCCCAAATCGTTGCTTTGATACCAAATGTTATGAACCTCTCTTCTCATTACAATAAATCATTCACCAATATGCATAAATATACAACATGCATCCACAAATAAATTGCACAAGATGAATCCACACAATAAAATAGAGATTGATAATATCCTTGAGGTAGGGCAACACTATACAATGCTCCTTATTGGAAGGAAGCCACTCCACAAGATCTCTAGCTCCATGAGCCAAGACTTCTACAAGAATACTTCATATATGACCCCTTTACAATGGGGGTACATCTCTATTTATACAAGAGTGTGATGGTTCACCTTCCATGAGTTACAAGATCACCCATGTGGTGGTTCACCTTCCATGAGTTACAAAGTGCATAATAATATGACAATATTCTCTGACGGTTACATAAATGATTCTATGACATTATTCTCCTACCTATTTCTAATTTGACATGTGGCCTTCCTTACATTAACCAATAATTCATTTATGGCTCATATTAATTTATTAACTTGTTGCCACATTTTGCACGGGGTGCCATGTTTTCAAATTTTGTAAGTATGCTGCTCTTCCTTCCCTCCTCCTCCTTTTCCCTTTCTCCACTTTTCCCTTTCTCCCTTTCCTTCAGTTTCATTCCTCCCTTTTTCCCTTGTACCTCCCCCAGTCAAATTCCCAAAACAGAGCAAGTATTCCCTGAAAATTTCTAAGTGTCAGGGCGCAACCCGACTTCGCAGCGAAGTCGGGGTGCGCCCTCAAGTTGGAGCGCACTAGGGAATGCGAAGTGCGAAAGCAGGCTGAAAAGGAGCAGAATTTGGCTAAGTGTCGGAGCGCAACCCGACTTCGCAGCGAAGTCGGGGTGCGCTCTTCTTCCCGTGCGCACTTGGGAAACAAGTGTTTGCAAAATTCAGCTAAGTGTCGGAGCGCAACCCGACTTCGCAGCGAGTGGGGTGCGTCCCCTAGTCGGGGTGCGCTCCCCTTTTTGTGCGCAGTCCGAACAGCGGCCGAAACAACCAAGTGCCGGTGCGCAACCCGACTTCGCAGCGAAGTCGGGCTGCGCCCTCTGACCGGTGCGCAGTTGGGCAAGATTCATCAAGCAAGCCCAGAAATTGGCTAAGGCACGGAGGCCTCCCCAACTGCGCTGTTTCCCACCTGCGCTACCCGATGGCGCTCTGATCCCGGGCGAAGTTGGACAAACTGCCTTTCAAGGCAGACATGTGTCACTCATCAGAATTCGACAAGTGTCCAGCCTCGGGATTCGAGCCGAGATGTGATGGGAAAAAGGACAAGCATGGACCGCATTACCTACGCCAATTGCCTCCATTTAAGCTGATGCAAAGTTCCATCTACCACAGCTACCCGCATTCCTGCTGACTAGAAGTTTCACCCGACGCATTGCCACGTAGCTGTACAGACTTTCGGGGAGACCTTGCTGCAAGTACGATCCTCGCCGACAGGAGTCAGCATCAGCAGCTCTTCTGCCGCTTTTGTCAGCTATTGTCCGGTCTGGGACTTTGTGCCCGTAATTGTAATCGGGGGGAACTTGGGCTATAAATAGCCACACCATTTCATTGTAAAAGGGTGGAAGGGGGATATCCTGCTAGGGAACCATTGTAGCTATACGTTTGCCTCTGAATGCAAGACACACACTTGGCTCTATTTTGTTGTTGTTGTTCTTTTATGCTGCCTGTACTTGTCATTTCTGCCTCATGTTTCTTATTTCATTGCTTACCGTTATTCTGAATTCTGGATTCCGGTATTTGGTGATTGAGTATTCCTGGAATGCATAGATAGAGGATACATAGGATACATGACAGCGGTAGTTTCTATTGTGTGTTCTGTTTTGGATTGCTGTTAGTAGTGGTGATTGATCGTTGTCGTGCTGCTCATCCCCCCCACCCAACACCAATCCTATTTCAATCTCTTTTCGCACTTTTATTTCTTTCCCGTACTCTCAGCTAAAACACTAAAAAACCCATAGGAAGCCGGCCTTCTCCGGAGATTGGCACGGAAGGCATTCCTTCCTTCCGGCCTTTCAATCTGGTGGGCGAATCTGGGGCGCATTAAACCAAATCCTTTCCTCATGGCAGATTCGTAACCAACAGTTTCTTTGGCACGCCCGGTGGGACATGGAAGTTTCCCACCCCAAAACAGAATCGAAGCACTGGTGTTCGCTTCATTGCTGTTAAAATCAGAACACCTGGCGACTCTGCAAGTACCTGAATATTCTCTGAGTCCGTGAAGACCGGTCCGAACGCCTTCATGCAAACGAGAAGGTGGAGAGCAAGGAATCCGGGAAACCAGCCCCGACCTTTACGAAATCGACATTGCCGCTCCAGGAGAGCGCGTCAGCCGGCTGATCACCAAGCTCGCATAGAAGAATCCGAGCCCGAAATCGAAGAGGCCGAGGCTGAAGAGCAATCTACATCCTCGGACGGTACCGATACCGAGTACACTACCGGAGGAGAAGAAGAAATGGCTGCTCAGCAGAATGATGATGATCTCTTCCCGGCGGTAGACTCCACGGGGCCCTTGGCCCTAGTCGGACAACAAGCTGTGCCCCCCGCTGCCTTAAAGTCCATCCCTACCTACGATGGCTACGGCAAGACGGCGTACGAACACATCCAGGACATTCTGGCCCTGGCTGCGCTACATTCCATTACAGACGAGAGTGTCAAGACCCGTCTACTGGCCCTTTCCCTAAGGGGAAAGCTTCTCTACCGGTGGAGATCTCTGCCAGAGGGATCTATCACGGGGTGGCGCCAGCTGGCTGGCAGTACTCGTAAAAGGATGCAACGAGTCTGTTGATCCCTCTTCTTTGTTGCATCAGTTCCAAAGCATCCAACGACACCCCCAAGAGGAGGTGTCGGACTTCAACATACGGTTTGCGAGGTCTTGGAAACGAGTACCTCGCGAACTGCGACCTTCGACGGGTCAGTCGCGCACTACTACTTGAGGTCTTTCAACTCAGACATCTGCCTGTTGCTGAAGATAGCCCGAGTCGACTCATTCCCTGCCCTGTACGAAGCTGCCCAACAAGCTGAAATGGACATAATCTCCATAGGCAGACTCCCGCATAGGGTACAACCACCCATTTACCCTGACTTTCCTCAATCCCAGTACCCATCGGCCTCTGGTGTGATGCCGTCATCTTCAGGACAGCACCCCCAGCAGCAATGGAATCCGGCGCCGGTCGTAAATCCCTACGGCCCGCCACAAATTCATTATCCTAACCCGCCGCCTCCTCCTCCGCATTATCCAGCACTCCCAGCTCCCCCTCAGTATGCGCAGTATTCTGCACCTCCTCCATTGGCTGCATTACCTCCGCCAGCTCAGTTGCCGCCTCCAGACAATGATATTCAGAACAAAATCCTCCAAGAGGTACGGGCTCTGGCCTCTGGGTATCATACCATGTCAAATGACATGACTATACTGAAGAAGAAGCAGGCCCAGATGGAATCTGTTCCAAGGAGGCCATATCCTCCTCCGGCACTGACAAAAGATCAAGCCGCAGAACGGCAAGTTCAGAGGCGCCCCCTGCAAGAAATGCTGCCATCGAGGACCAACTTGGCACTTCTGACCAGGTTAACTGGTGCTCCACGTGCAACGACCCGCATTCAGAAGAAGATTGCACACTGCACCAGCATTACCTCCAGACTCTGGCGGGCAGCGCCATAGAAGATGAAGAACTTTACATGATCCTGGACGATGAAGGCAACTTTGCCGTCCCAGAGGAAGATCTGGCGTTGCCCCCTGCCAAAGAAGACAAAAAGCCTGTTGAAGCTGCTGCAAAGCCATTGAAGGTATACGCCAGGAGAGAAAAGGCGCAACCTGTCGGGCTGCCACCTGACAAGAGGCTGTGGCCTCACACGGCCAAGGAAAAATTGCCTGCAGCGAAAGCTCCCGCAGCAAAAGCCTCCAGCTGAGACCAAAGAACAAGCTCAGGAGAAGCTGAGATACCCGTCTCTGACAAAGAGACAGAGTCGAGGCCACGCAGCAATACCGGACCAAGTATGAGCCTGCGAAAGAAACGGAGGGAGCTAGCACTTCAGGCTACAGCATAGTGGATGAGCTAAAGAGGACTCCCGCAAGGATAAGCATGTATGACGCTCTTCTGCTCCCAGGGCAAGTTGATCTGCTGCAGGAATCTTTGAAGAGCATGAAATATGGCAAGCAGATACAACCTGTTGTTCTGGTTCAACCCCTGACAGTCTCCGCCACTGGGAAGAACAGACCACCTCCCTTCTATCTGTCATTACGGATGCAAGGGTATATCGTACACAACTGTATGGTGGATTCTGGTGCCTCCACGACTGTTATGCCAAGAGCCGTCTGCGACGAAATCGGGATGGAATATACAAGGAGCAGCCAAGGTGTGCTGCAACTAGACGGCACCCCTGTCAAGACAGTCGGTGTCATTAAAGATATCCCGATCCGGCTGCACAAAGCTCTTGACATAGTGGTCATTCAAGAAGTCGTGGTTGTCGACTTGGAACCCTACTTCGGCATGTGTCTCTCCAGGGAGTTCACTGCGAAGCTGGGTGGGTATCTGTCTCTGGATTACTCGCATATGGAAGTGCCCTTCAAAGGAAGGAGACTGAAGATCTACAACGAGAAGCCTTCCACATTTCTAGTGGAGAAGATACCCGGAGAAGAGTCGCAGGACTGCATGGTTCAGCTGACAGAGGAAGAACTGGTGGTGGTAGACATGACAGAGCAAGCTCTTGAGCTGTTGCAAGTGGAGGATGAGTTCTCCTTGCTGGATTTCAACGCCATGATCGAGACTGAGCAAGGCTGCTACACCGTCATTCAGCCTGAGAGGCTTGACCAGTCAGCCAAGAAAGAAGTAGGACCTGCACCAAAAAAGCTATGGCAGCTCTTCTTTGATGGCGCCCGATGCAAAAATGGCGTCGGTGCGAGCGTACTCTTGGTTTCCCCGATCCGGGATCCAGAAGGACTACACCTACAGGCTGGCTTGGAGCTGTACCAACAACGCGGCAGAGTACGAAGCCCTGTGCTTGGGTTTGAGAAAAGCGGAGAGACTGGGGATAAAGCATCTGCAGATCTTTGGCGACTCAGAGTTGGTGTGCAACCAGATTACGAACAAGTGCGCCTCCAAGAAGCACTACCTCAAGGCGTACCGTAATCGGGTCTGGGACCTGATGGAGTCATTCGACTCATTGAATGTCAAAGCCATATCACGTGAGAAAAACAAGCACGCTGACATTCTGGCGTCTGTTGGAGCCAGGTACGTTCCGGCTGATGACACTGTCCAGAAGCCGAAGCCGGTTCGTACCATCTACAAGCCTTTTGTGCCTGATAAAGACACCCACCGGCAGGTGTTTGACTGTGACGAGGAGATCGTCACTTTTTTGGTTACCGAAGCATGTACAATCGAAGGTAGAGACCCTGATGACGAGCAATATGAGGGGTTGATACAGTTAAAGAATAATCATGTCCCGAAAGGACTGATTACACTAGAAAGTCTCTTTGATCAGAATGACAGAGCGATATCACACAGGATCAAAGTAGACCCCAAGCAGTACGTCGACCTGGAGCTTGAACCTGGAAAGACAATCAAGGTCGGAACGGATTGCACCGAAGAGGAACTCGAACAGATCAGATCATTGTGCGGAGAGTTCCCCGATATAGTAGCCTGGTGCTACCAGGACTTGAAGGGGTATGACAGACAGATAATCCAAGCATACCATTGAGCTAGAAGATGGTGCGAAACCATTCCGGCAGAAGCATAGGGTTGTAAACCCGAAGATTGAAGCCATGATGAAAGCCGAGCTCCTGAAAATGCTGGAAGCCAAGATAATCTACCCCATCAAGCATTCATCCTGGGTTGCGAATCTGGTTCCCGTGAGGAAGAAAAACGGAGACATTCGTCTCTGCGTAGATTTCAGAAATCTAAATCAGGCCTCACTAAAGGACCATTACCCGCTTCCCCAAATCGATCAGATCCTCCACATAGTTGCTGGAGCGCAGAGATTCTCCCTCTTAGACGGATTTTCTGGGTACAACCAGATCTGGGTCAAAGATGAGGACCAGCATAAGACAACGTTCACCACCAAATGGGGAACGTTCGCCTATCAGCGCATGCCCTTCGGCTTGTCCAATGCTGGCGCCACATTCCAGAGAGCCATGGACCTGGCCTTCCGAGAGTTGCTTAACAAGATCATTGTCATCTACTTGGATGACATGACTGTATTCTCTCACAGAAGAGAGGACCATGCTTCCCACTTGCGGCAGATATTTGAGAGATGTCGTGAATTCGGCATTTCCATTAACCCGAAGAAATCAGTCTTCGCGGTAAGAGAAGGTAAGCTGCTGGGACATGTCATCTCCGAGAAAGGCCTTGCAGTGGATCCTGACAGAGCCGAAGCCCTCCTCCGCTTGCCCGCCCCAGTCGACAAGAAGGGGCTACAGTCCTTCTTCGGCCAGATCAACTTCGTAAGGAAGTTCATACCGGACTTCGCACAAGTGATCAAACCCATGGCCGAACTGCTGAAAAAGAATGCCGAATTCCTGTGGACTGACGAGAGGAGGCAGGCCTTCGAGGAGATCAAGGCCAGAATTGCACAAGCTCCGGTGTTGATAAACCCGGATTATTCCAAGGACTTCATCCTGTACGCGGTGGGAGAACCCGAGAGTTACGCCGCAGTCCTGACTCAGAAGGGAGACGATGGCGAAGAGCGCCCCATAGCGTTCTTAAGCCAGGTGATTCAGCCGCACGAGGAAAAGTACAATTTTATTGAGCGGCAGGTTCACGCAGTCATGAAGTCTCTCCGAAAGTTCAGGCACTTCGTCTCCCAGAGCCGGACAACTGTCTTCGTGATACACCCGGACGTCCGAAACTTCATCATACAAGGGGAGCCGGGTCACAAGAGAGCAGGATGGATTGCCAAAATCCAGGAGTTCGACATCGAGGTACGGCCAACAAAGCTGATCAGAGGCCGAGCCTTGTGCCAGGAGCTGGCCCGAAGCGCTGCAGCCGAGATATCTGCCTGTAAGTGGGAAGATCCGACAAACAACCACCAACCTAGCCAACTCCTTATCAGAGGAAAGTGATTGGACAGATGACCTGGTGAGGTATTTCTGCACCGGGAGATGTCCAGATCACTTCAATGCCTCACAAAGAAGGAGGTTTCGGCTAAATGCCTTGAGATACACTCTTCGCCCCGACGGGCTTTACTTCAAGAACATTGACGGCATCCTGTTGCGGTGCGTCAAGAAAACCGACCAACCCAGGGTCCTTGGAGAATTTCACTCCGGGATGCCTGGAGGACACCATTCTGGAAGGCCTACGGCCTTGAAAATCATCAGAGCTGGGTACTATTGGCCCACTCTCTTCACAGACGCACATGCGGTCTGTGTAAAATGTGATAAATGCCAGAGATTTGCTGGCAGAAACAAAAAAGCACCCCTGCCCCTCCAACCAATTCAAGCCGAGACTCCGTTTCAGCAATGGGGTCTGGACTTCATCGAGGTCATTACGCCTAACTCTGCAGCAGGGCACAAGTTTATTCTTACCGCCACCGATTACTTCACTAGGTGGGCAGAGGCGATCCCCACGAAGAATGCGGACCAGGAAACGGTCATTGGGTTCCTCGAGAGCCTCATCACCCGTTTCGGGGTCCCAGAGTCAATAGTGACGGACAACGGTCCGGGGTTCGCAGGCGCTGTACTCACGGAGTACACCAGCAAGTACGACATCTATCACAAGATGTCTTCTAACTACTACCCGCAGGGGAACGGCCTGGCCGAGTCCACCAACAAGAATCTACTGAAAATTGTCAAAAGGACAGTAGAGAAGAACAAGAGGACTTGGCACCTACTCCTGAATCGGGCGCTGTGGGCGGATAGAATATCATACAAGAAGTCTATCAAGACATCCCCCTACGCGCTCGTGTATGGCAAGGAGGCAGTCCTGCCAACCCACATAGAAATTCCCGCACTCTGGATGTTGGATGAAGAGAGAGTCAGCGGGGATCCAGTGGACGCCAGACTGTGCCAGCTGCTGCAGTTAGAAGAAGAAAGAGAAAAAGCATACCAGGCCTTCACTAAACACGCTGAAGCGACCCAAGGCTGGTTTGCAAAAGGCACCACCGCCCGAGTTTTCAAAATCGGGGACCTGGTGCTGAAGTGGGACTCACTGAAGGCAAAGCCGGGCAATCACGGCAAATTTGACGCCCTCTGGGAGGGTCCCTATCAGATTGCCCGGGTGAACCAATTTAATGCATTCGTGCTCCGGGACATGGAGGGACAACTTCTCCCCATTCCCGTCAACGGGTTCCACCTCAAAATTTATCACCACTGAAGGCACCCCAGGCGGGTCCTTCCTTGTAAATATTTCTTTTCTGCATTTTTTATCAGCTTGTATATATTTATTTCAGCATTTCAGCTTTTAGTTTGCTAGAGCCTAAGTGAAGCATACAGCAAACCCCGACTTCGCAGCGAAGTCGGGCATCGCTCCCGGAGCAGTGCGACATCGGGAATTTGAGAGAAGAAAGCTGGCAGAAAAAAGCAAAAATTTGACTAAGTGCTGGGTGCGAACCTCGACTTCGCAGCGAAGTCGGGGTGCGCACCGTCTTGAGAGCGCAGTTGGGAAAAGCAGGGCTAAAAACGGCTAAGTGTCAAAATCAGACTGCGCAAGCAAATTTGAGCGAAGTCGGATTGCGCCCATTTTTCGGGCGAAGTCCGACTGCGCAGCAAAATCTGGCCGAAGTCGGAGTGCGCCCGTTTTTCGGGCGAAGTCCGAGTGCGCCCTCATTCTTGGGCGCACCTTGGGTGACCTGTCACGGGAGGCAAGGAAAAATGGTAAAATCTTTCTAAGTGTGGGCCCGGACAGCGCAATTCGGCATAGTGCGAAGTTGGGTTGCGTTCCTTAAAACCCTGGGCCCAAAGTTCTCCCTCAAAAGGTGTGCCCAGGCGGCGGCTATGACGTCATCAAAGGCACGAAGTCCGAAGAAGTTTTAATGATTGCGCGACTTTCAAAAACGATGTCATTAAGAAAGCAAGGCGCATTAGGACCAACTGCAACTAGGGTACGCTTTTCAAGATTAAACCCATGCACAACCGCCAAAGTATCATAACGCTTCCACCAACTTCCGGCAAATCACCTTAACCCCTGCCCTGGCGCCATTAATGCTGAAATCCTTGCCTAGAAAAAGGGCCCTGGCATACTCAGAAAATCCAAATTGTCTAACCGACTCTGAGCTGCAAAGTCCAGAATTGAGCAATCAATAGCCAGAATCTCTGTCTCTGCCAATTCCAGCAGAAAAGAAACGATGGACAAGGGGAAAGCGCCAATGCCGGTGCAGTCCAGTGACGCAGAACCCGAAGCCGAGGAGCAGACAGAATCAAGCGCTCATGAGAGCGAAGCGCCGCAAGAGCAGAAAAGGAAAACCCGGACGAAGAGAAGTCGAGGGCAAATTCCGCCGCCGCCCGTCAATCACCTGGCCGGGTACAAAGATGGCGAATTTTCTATCAGCCTCACCAAGCTGCGGCCGAATATTGCAAAGTGGGCTGACAAGGTTTCGCCCTCACACCATGTCGGGGCTGCGTATAAATCGAACCTATACTGGTTCTTATGCCCTCCTGCTCACCAGTGCCCGGAGCTGATTGAATCAATCGTAGCATATTACAAACCAGCTGCCCGGCAAGTCTGCGACAACAAGGGAAGAGTGTTGTTCACACTCTTCAGGGAGAGCGTCCAGCCAGCGTTCGCCCCAGGGCTTCAGTACGACCCGGCGCGATTGTCAGAAGGATTAATCTGGATGAACAGACGGGCAGATTCACGCAGACCAAGAGGATGAGAGAATTCCTCAACTCAGAGCTGAAGACTCCGCTGGCAGCCGGACAGTGGCCGACAGGCCCCATACCCCTGGACAGGTTCGAGAACAAATACATATACATCATCCTGGCATGGGTACTCGGCTGCGATTCTGACAAAGTGGTACGCCCGTACTAACCGGCGCCGCGTAATGTATCCTGCATGGGGAGTTTTACGACTCCACGGCGCAAAAGAGTGGGAAGCGCCCCATTTTCTTCGACTGGGCAGACTGGCTGGCGTACGCCATTCATTCAAACCTAGTCAGGCTGCAGCAGAAGCAGACAACGGAATTCCGGTTTTGCTCCTTCCTCACATGGTTGTGCCTGTACCACATGCACTACCGGATCAGAGTTCCTGACTTGAAGAAGGTAAATGAAAAAGGAGAGCCGCTGCCCGTGTACGAATGGACCGAGATCCTGTACAGAAAAGGGTCATTCTATGAGTTTAATTTTAAATTTCTGTGCATGGTCCTGGGGCTGTTCAATGGTGAGGCATCCCGCCCGCCAGAGGTCATGACAAGCTATCTGAGGAAGCACAAGTACGGGGACACCTTCCGGCTGACGCAGGGCGTCGTGGTCAGAATCTACGGATTCAAGGGGAAGCCGTTCCTGCTGCCCTACTTCTGCACTGACCACCAGTTCGGGATGGAGATTGCGCGTCAGATGGACTATGTCGAAGAAGAGTTCGGCCAGGGCAAAAAGAAAGGCCATATTTTTCAGTATCCAATTTGCTGGGCGAACATCCGAGTGCACGAGATTGGACAGCACGTCTACCTCGAGCGAGAACTCATCGACATGGTTCTGATAATGCTTCCGCAGCGCTGGAAGTACGACCCAATTGGGGTCAGGGGTAAGTTTGCGCACATCTGCCCCCGAGCAGAGATCATGCAGGAAAGGGGCAACAGAACAGGTGCTGACCTTGAATGGCACATTGAGCAGATGCAATCATGGCCTCCATGGCATGATTTTTACTGCGAAGAGGTGGCGTATGATCCAGAGCGAAACCCGGATCACCGGTTGGAATCTGCGGGCTTCAAAAAATTCCTCGCCAAGGTGGCGCCCCTCAACTGGCAAAAGGACAAAATCATTGAATGCTGGAAGATGAGATGCCGCACGCAAAGACGATAAATCCAACCGGAAAACGTTGGCCGTTGATGATGAGTTTTCGGCCCTATATGATCAATACGCTGACACGTGGCGGCCTTTCGCATTTCGAGATTGCGTTCCCCGAGGCGCTAGGAAAAGGTATACAAGGAGGTCCCCGTCCCAGCAATCGTCTACTCCAAGAACTTCCAGCGCAACGCCAACGAGCAGTCAAGTGGGCCCAATGCAGCCTCCAGCTCCTGAAGCATTACCCGAAAGGGCGCAAGGGTCAGAGAGGTCAACTCCTGAGGTGGCCCCCCAAGCGGAAAAAGCGCCAGAACAGCCAGCTCTCAGACCGGCCGCGGCAGGCATCCTCCCAGTTAGACCCAGGTACAAGTTTACCGTGGGGACATCGCTGCCTGCAGCCCCAACATCCTCTCCGTCCTTTGAACCAGCTACAGCGCCAGAAGAAAAGAAGAGGAAGAGGAGTGAAAAGGCCAAGCGGCCTAAGGAATCTGTACAGCAGCCGGCCGCAGCGCAGACAGGGACAGCCGCGCCAGAAATCGTCTCACTAGACAGCCCTGAAGCAGAAGCAGACACTTGGGCTGCAGGCGTCCTCCAAACAGCGGCTCAGGCGGAGCCCGCAGGTACGTCCACTTCTCCGCTTCCCCAAGTCCCAGTCGGCCCTGCCATAACGCCATCCCCCATTACATCAGGGCAAGCCGTAGTTGCATCCCCATCTTCCCAGACTGTCCAAACATCCCACAGCCCCCATTCCTTCGACCAGTTCGCCCAGGACCCTAACGCCTTCCAGTCCCTCAGCCAAACCCTGGAACCCTCGCCTGCGGCCAGTGTCGAAGCTACACATACATCGCCGCGCCGCTCACCTCACCTGTTCAAAACCCCGCCAACGCCGTCCACTCAGCCGCTCGCTTCCCCTAGGACCCGGTCGCCCTTAAAAGCGGCCACTCCTTCTGGAATACCTCCTGCTTCGTTGTTTGCAGGGAAGATGCCGCAGCAAGATCCGATGCTGGAAGACCTAGACTTCATGGGCGACTTCATGCAGATCGCAGACGATCAGCCTTTGGCAGCAAAGGCCGCAGGATGTTCCGCCTCTTTCCTCCAGGGTGTCAAACGGAGGAGAGCCGAGGAAATAGCTGCCCCGGTAAAGCGCACCAAGTACGACTTGGACAGGAGAGTGCTGACAACTGAGAAGTTGATCCCAAAAGTGAAGAAGCCTCTCCGGGAAATGACCGAGGCAGACTATGAGCATCAAGTCAAGGAGAAGAGCTTTGATGACATCAACGAGGAATACGAAATCAACGGTATTCGTCGTAGAACACATAATCTCCTTGTCAAGCGACTTGAGAATCAGGAGGCGCTGTTTCAGCTGCAGAATACTTCAAGACAGCTGGAGGAAGATCTGGCTAGGGCCACCGCGCAGCTGGGGTCTGCACAGCAGGAGATCGATGAACTGAAAGCCCAGCTGGCCGCCTCTCAGCAGGAGGCCGCAGCGCAAAAACAGACAGCCGAACAGCTGTCAGAGGAGAAAAGGGCAGCACTGGAGCAGGTCTCTCAGCTCCAGGATTCATTGAAACAGGCTCAGTCGCAGCTAGAGGAGAAAACATCACAGACGGCGGCCTTTTCAAAGAATAAGGTCAAGGAGATGCGGGCTGGTCTGCTGCAGGGATGCAGGCCCAACGTTGTCAGATCTATATCGGTCCTGGATTTCGCATCCAGGATCCAAGAAGTATCTGCCCAGGGAAAGCCTGTGGTAGAGGAGGCCGAACACCAAGCGAGGCAATGGCTAGACTTGGCTATGAAACTTGAGGAGTATGAGCGCAAAGGCCTCCGATTTCCCCCAATGTCCCGACTTGCCTCAGAGTGGGCAGATGCAAGGGTAACCTTGCACATTTATTTTGATAAAACAGAGAAGATAAGGGCCGCCAGGAAGATGCTGGACTCATTAGACCACGAAATGAGCATTTGCCTGGCCCCCTTCAACACTCTGTCTGAACACGGGTGCCCGAGCTTCGTCAAGGATGGCGAGTTTCTGACCCTTGAGCAGGTGAACCTGAATTGGCTGTCCTTCGAGGCAGACACAGCAGAAATTGATAGCTGGGCGGAGCCAATCCAGGAAGCTCAGGTCACCCAGATGGTGTCAAGGTACTGCAAAATCAACACCTCCCTAAAAGAGTTGGGAGAAAGATACGACACCATCGACCTGCATGCGGTTGCTGCATTCAGTGCAGCGCTGAAAGAGGTCAGCGACCTAGGGCCCTTCCAAGCAGCAATCTGGGACCAAGCCAAGGCTGCATACGATCGCATCCGCGAGCGGGAGGCCGACAGCGAAGACCATTCAGGTTCAGGAGGAGAAACAGAAGAGGCAACTGCCGAAAGTGAACCTGAAGAAGAACAGTTGCCCGGGAAGAAGCCGTCAGAGCAGCGGAAAGCAGGGGAAGGGAGTTCCTCTGCGCCCAAAGGATGAAGGCCTGGTTCTTTGCGTCGAGGCGAGCTCGACACCCCGCGAGCCGCCAGGAATGTTGCCACATTTTGCACGGGGTGCCATGTTTTCAAATTTTGTAAGTATGCTGCTCTTCCTTCCCTCCTTTTCCCTTTCTCCACTTTTCCCTTTCCTCCCTTTTCCCTTGTACTTTTTCCCCAGTCAAATTCCCAAAACAGAGCAAGTATTCCCTGAAAATTTCTAAGTGTCAGAGCGCAACCCGACTTCGCAGCGAAGTCGGGGTGCGCCCTCAAGTTGGAGCGCACTAGGGAATGCGAAGTGCGGAAATAGGCTGAAAAGGAGCAGAATTTGGCTAAGTGTCAGAGCGCAACCCGACTTCGCAGCGAAGTCGGGGTGCGCTCTTCTTCCTGTGCGCACTTGGGAAACAGTGTTTGCAAAATTCAGCTAAGTGTCGGAGCGCAACCCGACTTCGCAGCGAAGTCGGGGTGCGCTCCCCTTTTGTGCGCAGTCCGAACAACGGCCGAAACAACCAAGTGTCGGTGCGCAACCCGACTTCGCAGCGAAGTCGGGCTGCGCCCTCTGACCGGTGCGCAATTGGGCAAGATCCATCAAGCAAGCCCGAAATTGGCTAAGGCACGGAGGCCTCCCCAACTGCGTTGTTCCCCACTTGCGCTACCCGATGGCGCTCTGATCCCAGGCGAAGTTGGACAAACTGCCTTTCAAGGCAGACATGTGTCACTCATCAGAATTCGACAAGTGTCCAGCCTCGGGATTCGAGCCGAGATGTGATGGGAAAAAGGACAAGCATGGACCGCATTACCTACGCCAACTGCCTCCATTTAAGCTGATGCAAAGTTCCATCTACCACAGCTACCCGCATTCCTGCTGACTAGAAGTTTCACCCGACGCACTGCCACGTAGCTGTACAGCTTTCAGGGAGACCTTGCTGCAAGTACAGTCCTCGCCGACAGGAGTCAGCATCAGCAGCTCTTCTGCCGCTTTTGTCAGCTATTGTCCGGTCTGGGACTTTGTGCCCGTAATTGTAATGGGGGGAACTTGGGCTATAAATAGCCACAACATTTCATTGTAAAAGGGTGGAAGGGGGATATTCTGCTAGGGAACCATTGTAGCTATACGTTTGCCTCTGAATACAAGACACACACTTGGCTCTATCTTGCTGTTGTTGTTCTTTTATGCTGCCTGTACTTGTCATTTCTGCCTCATGTTTCTTATTTCATTGCTTACTGTTATTCTGAATTCTGGATTCCGGTATTTGGTGATTAAGTATTCCTGGAATGCATAGATAGAGGATACATAGGATATATGACAGCGGTAGTTTCTATTGTGTGTTCTGTTTTGGATTGCTGTTAGTAGTGGTGATTGATCGTTGTCGTGCTGCTCATCCCCCCCACCCAACACCAATCCTATTTCAATCTCTTTTCGCACTTTTATCTCTTTCCTGTACTCTTAGCTTAAACACTAAAAAACCCATAGGAAGCCGGCCTTCTCCGGAGATTGGCACGGAAGGCATTCCTTCCTTCCGGCCTTTCAATCTGGTGGGCGAATCTGGGGCGCATTTAACCAAATCCTTTCCTCATGGCAGATTCGTAACCAACAGTAATAGACACTATTTTGACTCAGAGTGGGGTGCTAACCCAAAAAGCAGGGCGTTGTTATGCCTCAAAGGGAGGTACAGTTTTGTTACGAAACTTGGCAAGTTTTTGAAAAACTTGTCTAGCCCGCACTCGAGTCAGCCTTGCCAATTCAATCGGGCTCGAATCGAGTTTTTTGAACTCTCCGAGTCCCCAAAAAAACATGGTCGGTCGTGCATAGGCATAGGAAAACGACAAATTGCTCTTATTTTTGCTGTTCTTAGTTGTAGAGAGCAAAAATAAGGCGAAATCATACTACGAAAATGCAAACAAGGAGAAAAATTCAGTTCAAACAATGAAGGTATTAATGGTTTTGCCGTTGAGGTTTTGGGGCATTGCCCCTTGATCCTGGACACAGGTGGCAATGGGCGTTGCCCATCATGTTGGTCGTGCTTGTCATGTTGATCAAGTTGATGATATGGCTGATTGCGAAAAGTGGAGTGAGCAATCGAAGAACAATGTGTTGTGGGCAACAATTTGAAGTGATGCTAGTTGTAGAAGATGTCTAGAATAAGAGAGAGCAACAACAACAAGAGCCTCTCTTTTCAATAGATAAATTTGAAAGTATAGTGGAGGAGTTAGTCGCAAAGGAAGAAGAAGAGGCACAAAGAGAGAGGACTAGAGCTTTTGCTAGGGCAAAGGGCAAAGGCATTGCAAGACACTAGATAGTGGGCCTATTGAGGCATTTTGACACATTTTGTAATTTGTACATTTTTACATCATAAGCAATACAAAAATATTTGAATTTTGGAGGCATTAATTTTTTTTTAATTGAAGTGTGTTTTGTGACTTTCATGTGTAGCTTAAGGTTGTATCACTTACAATATTAATTTTGGATTTGTATAATGTTAATTAATTGTGATATACATGCAAAAAAAACTTTTTCCCAATGAAAAATTGCATTTTCTTCGGTCTTGTTTTTTGTTGAGTTTTTCGGAGTCTTTTTGTAGAGTCCAAGTCACGATTTGGCCTTGCTGAGTTTTTGTCGAGTCCGAGTTTCTCTACTATGCTATTGTACATGGCAATACCTTGTGAGGTTGAACAATTTATGTCCATTAAGGATGTTTCAGGCATTGCATAGACTTGCATCATATCAGTCTAAGGTACATTTCTTGAATCATGGTTGGTTCATCGTGAGTTGACTAACTATTGGTTGACTGACTAGAGTGGGTTGATTCATTGTGTCGCTTTGTGCCTGATCGGTCATCTGAAAGTTACCCTGCTAGGGCATTGGCTTGGTTCGTCCCTTCATCTAGCTCATACTCGTGTATAGAATGATTGAAGAGTTGAAACCATATACTTGAGTTTATCTAGTTGTTTGGATGTCTTTGTGGTTTTGAGGAACTTGTTGACATTGTGGAGCTTGGGGAATCTGTGGATATTGTGGCAACTACTATGGGGAAGGGTATTGGAATTGCAAGATGGGAATTTGGGTTGAATGGGTAGGGTATTCTTGTTTAGTGTACATTACAAGGTTTTGTTCATGAATGAATTGAGACGATTAAGGCACTTATCCATATTGTATGGGTCAGCCATACTACCCTTGCTTATTTGACATTTGTGATATAGGCGGTTCTATGGGGTATAAGTTGGCTATTGTATAATTTGGTGATTTAGTACACAGGATATACCTGACATAATCAGAGTGTTTCCTCCTAGCAAGATGGTCAAATAGCTGACAGAACCTGTATCGATTGAGGTTTTATATTGTGCCCATAGACAAAAACTAGAGATTTCAAAAAATGGATCGAAAAGAGTCTCATGGTGGGGTACACACCCCTCAAAGCAGGGTGCACTATTGGTAGAGCGGGGCACACTACTTGTTAGATGAGGCATATTCCTATGTTCGGCAAATTTTTGAAGGCCAATTTCATAGAACAAGGCACACTTGGGTAATGGGGTGCATTGTTTCGGAACGGGGCACACTTTGACATAGCCAAAAAATAGAGTGCGCTTTAGACAAATAGTCTCAACATTGTGGAGCAGGCGCACCAAATCAATTGGCAATTTTTTGTTGTGAAGCCTCAGTCATAATCTATTTTGAAAATACATTTTGAAAAGCAAAAATGGATTTGTCGAACAAATATTTCAATTTTGAATCAAGTAAAGCAAAATTCTAGGTTAGCTTGAAAAACAGAGTCACCATTGCATGAACATTACAAATTGAAAAATATCTCAAAGGCAAGGAAAATCACATTTCAAAATTTTGACGCAAATTGATTAGATATGGATCGAAATGGACGGATATGACCAAATGGTTTGTGGGTTTTGATGTGACAAACAAACCCATTTACAGATCTGAAGAAATTCAAAGTATATGTTTGTAGATTTGAAAATTTTGATGCGAGTGGGGTAAGATCAATTTCATGTTGAAATTGTGCTTGTTTGTCCCACCAAGCGTGCTAGAACTGTTGAAGCATGTACAGTGGCTATTTCTTTGTGGGATCAATCAAATGTCGTTGCTGATGTAGATTGTCCCATCGTGCGTATCAAAACTGTTGAAGCATGCACAGTGACTATTTCTTTGTGGGTCAATCAAAAGTCTTTGCTAGAAAAAAAAAGTAGATTGTTCCACTGGGCATGTCAGAAATGTTGAATGCAAAAATAATTGGATGAGATTTGCTCCCATGATTGCAGTTCAATAAATGGAAGGGAAGGGTTTATTCTTCTCAACCTTCGAATTTAGGTCAGTTCCCCACTAATCTAGCTGAAACGATGTAAAAATCTAAGCTAAGCAAACAAATTAAATCTCATTGATTCTTGTTAAGGTGAAGGGTGTGAGAAAATTAAAACAGTCGAAGCCATAGTGAGACTAGTATTGGTCTATGAATCACTTCAGTTAATCAGCTTTAGAATACCTGCAATAAATGAGAAAAGGGACTAGCAGAAGGTGGAAGAGTGGAGCCACTAACACCACACACTCATGAATAAAGAGGTTGCATAATAAAGTTGATCCATGAAATTCATGTTTAATTTCTTATTGATTAGAAAAAAAAATGGAGTAAAATCATAGCTGATTATAAAGAGTACCTTTGGCTCTCTTGAAATTGCCATCCATTTCAAATGAGCCCATGGCTCTTATTTATAGATGAAGTCTTAGCACTAAATGACAAAAAACGTCATTTTCATCTCTTTAGCACAAAAGGGGCACAATGTTGTAGACTGGGTTGCGTTGGACTAGATCAAGGTGCATTTATGGCAAAAGGGAGCATCAAAATAGGAACGGGTCACACTGAATTGGATTAGGGTGCTCTGCTAGAACAGGGCGGACTGCTAGACTAGTACTTCAAAAATTAGCATAGGAAGGGGGTGTAGGAAAGTAGCAAAGCACACTTCTAACGAGTAGGGTGCACTCGTCTTCTACAAAAAATTCTGTAAAAAAAGGATTAAGAAGTTATCGGGGTGGACTAATTTGGAACGAGGCACACTAGACTAGATTGGGGTGCATTTCTGGTGAACAGGGCCATGCTTTTAAATGGGGTGGACATGCACCGAACCGGCCACACTTGCACTAAATGGTGTACATTATTTCCAAACAGGGCACACTTACCTTGGATGGGCATATGGTTTCTAAATAGGGCTGTTTTTGAACTTAGAAAGTCAACAAAAAAGGGCTAAGTAGGTAGGTATTGGGGCACATTGCTTCAAAACAAGGCACTCGTTGGTTACGAATCTGCCACTAGGAAAGGATTTAGTGAAATGCGCCCTAGATTCGCCCACCAGATTGAAAGGCCGGAAGGAAGGAATGCCTTCCGTGCCAATCTCCGGAGAAGGCCGGCTTCCTATGTGTTTTCTCGGATGGTTTTAAGCTCAGAGTGCAGGAAAGGAATTAAAAATGCGGAAAGAAATACAAATATGATTTGAGTTGGGTGGGGAGGATAAGCAAAACGACAACGATCAATCACCACTACTAACAACAATTAAATACAGAATACATTACAGAAACTACAACTGTCATACATTCTATGTATCCTCTAGCTATGCATTCCAGGAATACTTAATCATCAAATACCGATATCCAGATAGCGGGAATAACAGTAAGCAATAAAATAAGCAACATGAGGCAGAAATGCTAAGTAAAGGCAGCATAAAGAACGATAACAGCAGATAGAGCCAAGTGTATCTTGCATTCAGAAGCAAACGTATAGCTACAATGGTTCCCTAGCAGGATATCCCCCTTCCACCCCTTACAATGATGTGGTGCGGCTATTTATAGCGCAATTTCCCCCCGATTACAACTCTGGGCACAAAATCCCAGACCCGACAATAGCTGACAAAGCTGACAAAAGCGGCAAAAGAGCTGCTGATGTTGACTCCTGCAGACAGGGACTGTACTTGCAGCAAGGTCCACCTGAAAACTTGGCAGCTACGTGGCAGTGCGGTTGATGAAACTTTGAGTCAGCTTGAATGCGGGTAGCTGCGGTAGATGGAACTTTGAGTCAGCTTAAATGAGGGCAGCTGCGGTAGATAATTTGGCCCACGCTTGTCCTTTTTCCTGTCACATCTTCGGCTCGAATCCCGAGGCTGGACACTTGTCAAATTCTGATGAGGGACGCATCTGCCTTGAAAGGCAATCTCTCTTTTATGTCCGACTTCGCCCGGGATCAGAGCGCAATTAGACAGCGCAAGTGGGGAACAACGCAGTTGGGGAGGCCTCCGTGCCTTAGACTGTTTTTGGGCCGCTTGAAACATCTTGCCCAAGTGCGCACAAGTCAGAGGGCGCAGCCCGACTTCGCTGCGAAGTCGGGTTGCGCACTCCAGCACTTAGCGGTTTTGCTTGCTGTTCAGACTGCGCACAGGAATGAGGGCGCAGCCCGACTTCGCTGCGAAGTCGGGTTGCGCTCTGGCACTTAGCCGATTTTCAGGATCCGCTGCTTCCCAGGTGCGCACAGGAAAGAGAGCGCACCCCGACTTCGCTGCGAAGTCGGGTTGCGCTCCTGTACTTAGCCAAATTTCGGTCTTTTTCGGTCCTCTTCCGCACTTCGCATTCCCGAGTGCGCTCGAACTTAAGGGCGCACCCCGACTTCTCAGCGAAGTCGGGTTGCGCCCTTAGACTTAGAAATTTTCAGGGACCTTTTGCTCTGTTTTGGGAATTTGACCGGAGAAAGTACAAGGGGAAAAAGGAGGAATGAAACTGACAGAAGGGGAGAAAGGGGATAGTGGAGAAAGGGAAAGGAGGAGGAGGGAAGGGAGAGCAGCATACTTACAAAAAATGAAAACATGGCACCCCGTGCAAAATGTGGCAACATTCCTGGCGGCTCGCGGGGTGTCGAGCTCGCCTCGACGCAAAGAACCAGGCCTTCATCCTTTGGGCGCAGAGGAACTCCCTTCCCCTGCATTCCGCTGCTCTGACGGCCCCTTCTTGGGTAACTGCTCCTCTTCGGATTCACTTTCGGCAGTTTCTTCTTCTGTTTCTCCTCCTCTTTCTGAATCCGAATGATCACCACTGTCACCCTCCCGCTCGGCCGGTCGCTCCCGCTCACGGACATGGTTGTATGCAGCTTTGGCCTGGTCCCAGGCCGCTGCCTGAAAGGGCCCTAAATCGCTGACATCTCTCAACGCTGCTCTGAATGCTGCAACCGTGTGCACGTCGATGGTGTTATATCTCTCTCCCAACTCCTGAAGGGAGGTGTTGATCTTGCAATATCTCGACACCATCTGAGTGACCTGTGCTTCCTGGACTGGCTCGGCCCAGCTGTCAATTTCCGACGTATCTGCCTCAAAAGACAGCCAATTCAGCTTCACCTGTTCAAGGGGCAGAAACTCCCCATCCTTGACGAAGCTCGGGCATCCGAGCTCAGAAAGAGCGTTGAAGGGGGCCAGGCAAATGTTCATTTCGTGGTTCAATGCGTCCAACATTTTCCTGGCGGCCCTTGTTTTTTCAGTTTTTTCAAAATAATTGTGCAAGGTTACCCTTGCATCTGCCCAATCTAGGGCAATTCGGGACATTGGGGGAAATCGGAGGCCTTTGCGCGCGAACTCCTCAATTTTCATTGCCAAGTCCAGCCACTGCTTCGCTTGGTGTTCGGCCTCCTCTACCACAGGCTTTCCCTGGGCAGATACTTCTTGGATCCTGGATGCGAAATCCAGGACGGATATGGACCTGACGACGTTAGCCCTGCATCCCTGCAACAAACCAGCCCGCATCTCTTTGACCTTGTTTTTCGAAAAGGCCGCCGTCTGGGACGTCTTCTCCTTGAGCTGAGATTGGGCCTGCCTTAACGAATCCTGCAGCTGAGAGACATGCTCCAACGCTGCCTTCTTCTCTTCTGACAGCTGTTCGGCCGTCTTTCTTTGCGCTGTAGCCTCCTGCTGAGAGGCGGCGAGCTGTGCTTTCAGGTCATTGATTTCTTGCTGGGCAGACTCCAGCCGCGCGGTGGCCTTAGCCAGATCTTCCTCCAACTGCCTTGAGTCATTTTGAAGCCGAAACAGCGTCTCCTGATTCTCGAGTCGCTTGACAAGGAGATTGTCAGTTCTGCGACGAATACCGTTGATTTCGTATTCTTCGTTTATATCGTCAAAGTTCTTCTCCTTGACCCGGTGTTCATAGTCCGCCTCGGTCATTTCCCGGAGAGGCTTCTTCACTTTCGGGATCAACTTCTCAGTTCGCAGCACTCTCCTGTCCAAGTCGAACTTGGTGCGCTTCACCGGGGCAGCTATCTCCTCGGCTCTTCTTCGTTTGACGCCCTGGAGGAAAGAGGCGGAACACCCCACGGCCTTCGCTGCCAGAGGCTGATCATCCGTAATCTGCAACTGTTCTCCCATGAAGTCAAGCTCCGCCAGCATCGGATACGCCGAGACTAAATCTTGCTGCGGCATTCTTCCTGCAAACAATGAAGCAGGAGATATTCCAGAAGGCGTGGTCGCTTTCAAGGGCGACCGGGTCCTAGGGGAAGCGAGCGGCTGAGTGGAAGGTGTAGGCGGGGTTTTGAACAATGGAGGTGAGCGGCGCGGCGATGTAGGCACAGCTTCGGCACTGGCCGCAAGCGAGGGGTCTAGGGTTTGACTCAGGGTCTGGAAAATGTTCGGGTCTTGGGCAAACTGCTCGAAGGAATGGGGACTGTGGGAGGGTTGGGAGGTTTGAGACAAGGAGGATGCAACTAGGGCTTGCCCTGATACAGTGGGGGACGGTGTTACGGCAGGGCCAACTGGGATCTGGGGAACCGGGGAAGAGGACGTACCTGCGGGCTCCGCCTGAGCCGCTGATTGAAGGACGCCTGCAGCCCAAACTTCTGCTTCTTTCCCAGGGCTGTCCAATGAAATAATTTCCGGCGCGGCCGTCGCTGTCCGTGCTGCGGCCGTTTGCTGCGCAGACTCCTTAGGCCGCTTGGCCTTTTCGCTCCTCTTCCTCTTCTTTTCTTCTGGAGCTGCAGCTGGTTCGAAGGAGGCAGAGGGAGTTGGGGCGGCAGGCAAAGATGTTCCCACGGTAAACTTGTACCTGGGTTTTGATGGAAGAATGCTTGTCGCGGCCGTTCCACCAGTTGACTCTTCTGGCGCCTTTTCCTTTTGGGGGGCCACCTCAGGAGTTGACTTTTCTGGCTCTTGTACCCTTTGAGGTAACGCTTCAGGGGCTGGAGGCAACATTGGGCCCACCTGGCTGCTTGTTGGTGTCGCGCTGGAAGTCCCTTGAGTAGGCAATTGCTGGGACGGGGGCTTCCTTTTATATCTTTTTCTGGCGCCTAGGGGAACGCAATCTCGAAATGCGAACGGCTCCCATTTGTCGGCGTATTGATCATATAAGGCCGAAAATTCATCATCTACGGCCAACGTCTTCCGGTTAGACTTATCGTGTTGCGTGCGGCACCTCATTTTCCAGCATTCAATGATTTTGTCCTTTTGCCAGTTGAGGGGCGCCACCTTGGAGAGGAATTTCTTGAAGCCCGCTGAGTCTAACCGGTGGTCCGGATTGCGCTCCGGATCATACGCCACTTCTTCGCAGTAAAAATCATGCCATGGCGGCCATGATTGCATCCGCTCAATGTGCCATTCCAGGTCTGCACCTGTTTTATTGCACCTTTCTTGCATGATCTCCGCTCGGGGGCAGATATGCACAAACTTTCCCCTACCCCAATCGGGTCATACTTCCAGCGCTGAGGTAGCTGTATCAAGCCCATGATGAGGAGTTCTTGTTCGAGGTAGACATGCTGTCCAATCTCGTGCACTTGAATGTTCGCCCAGGTAATAGGATACTGGAAAATATGACCTCTCTTCTTTCCCTGGCCGAATTCCTCCTCGACATAGTCCATCTGGCGTGATATCTCCATACCGAACTGATGGTCAGTGCAGAAATAGGGCAGCAGGAACGGCTTCCCCTTGAATCCGTAGATTCTGACCACAATGCCCTGCGTCAACCGGAAGGTATCCCCGCACTTGTACTTCCTCAAATAGTTCGTCATGGCCAGTGGCGGGCGAGATCCCTTGCCGTTGAACAGCGCCAGGGTCATACCTAGAAATTTGAAGTTGAACTCGTAGTATGACCCTCTCCTGTACAGGGCTTCTGTCCATTCGTACACAGGCAGCGGTTCTCCCTTCTCATTCACCTTTTTCAGGTCAGGCACTTTAATCCGGTAGTGCGTGTGGTACAGGCACAACCATGTGAGGAACGAGCAGAGTCGGAATTCTGTTGTCTGCTTCTGCTGCAACCTGACCAGGTTCGAATGTATGGCGTACGCCACCCAATCTGCCCAGTCAAAGAAAATAGGGCGCCTTCCGCTCCTTTGCGCCGTGGAGTCATAAAACTCCCCATGCAAGATGCATTCTGCGAGCGCCAGCTGGTACGGGCGCACCATTCTGTCAGTGTCGCAGCCGAGTACCCATGCCAGGATGATATATATGTACTTATTCTCGAACCTGTCCAGGGGTATAGGGCCTGTCGGCCACTGTACGGTTGGTAGCGGGGTTTTCAGCTCTGAGTCGAGAAACTCTCTCATCCTTTTGGTCTGAGCGAATCTGCCCGCCTGCTCATCCAGGTTAATTCTCCTGACAATGGCGTTGGGGTCGTACTGGAGCCCCGGGGCGAAGGCTGGCTGGACGCTCTCCCTGAAGAGGGTGAACAACACTCTTCCTTGGTTGTCACAGACTTGCCGGGCAGCTGGTTTGTAGTATGCCACAATGGATTCAACCAGCTCCGGGCACTGGTGGACAGGAGGGCACAAGAACCAGTACAGGTTCGATTTGTATGCAGCCCCGACATGGTGCGAGGGTGAAACTTTGTCAGCCCACTTCGCTATATTTGGCCGCAACTTGGTGAGGCTGATAGAGTACTCGCCGTCCCTATACCCGGCCAGGCGATTGATGGGCGGCGGTGGAGCTTGCCCTTGGCTTCTCTTCGACCTGGTTCTCCTTGTTCGCTCCCGCGGCGCTTCGCTCTCATGAGCGCTGGATTCTGTATGCTCTTCAGCTTCGCGTTCTGCGTCGCTGGACTGCGCCGGCATTGGCGCTTTTCCCTTGTCCATTCTCTCTTTCCTGCTCGAGGTGGCAGAGACGGGGATTCTGGCTACTAATTCTTCAATTCTGCGCCTTGCAGCTCAGACTTGGCTTGACAATTTGGATGTTCTGAGTATGCCAGGGCCCCTTTTCTAGGAAGAAGAATGCAGCATTAATGGCGCAAGGGAGGGGGTTAAGGTGATTTGCCCTGAGTAGGTGGAAGCGCTATTATTCTTTGGCGGCCGTGCGTGGGTTTTTCTTTGGAAAGCGTACCCTGGTTGCGGTTGGTCCTAATGCGCCTGCTTTTTTAATGACATCCGCTTTGAAAGACGCGCAATCATTATTTTTAAAAAAATTCGGACCTCGTGCTTCCAATGACGTCACAGCCGCCGCCTGGGCACACACTTCGAGGGAGATTTTTGGCCCAGGGTTTTAAGGAGGGACGCAACCCAACTTCGCACTATGCCTTACCGTGCAGCCTGGGCCCATACTTAGAAATATTTTATCATTGTCCCTCGTTTCCCGCGACAAGTCATTCAAGGTGCGCCCGAAATTGAGGGCGCACTCAGACTTCGCTCAGAATTTGTTGCGCAGTCTGACTTCAACACTTAGCTGATTTTTGCTCTGCGCTGCCCGACTGCGCTCCCAAGACGGTGCGCAGTCCGACTTCGCTGCGAAGTCGGGTTGCGCACCCAGCACTTAGTCATTTTTTGGCTTTTTTGTCAGCTGCCTTCTCTCAAACTCCCGATGTCGCACTATCCAAGGAGCGATGCCCGACTTCGCTGCGAAGTCGGGGTTTGCTCTAGGCTTCACTTAGGCTCTGAAAACTAAAAGCTGAATGCTGAAATAAATATATACATTCTGTGATAAACTAAAATGCAGAAAAGAAATATGTACAAGGAAGGACCCCTTGGGTGCCTTCAGTGGTGGTAAATCTTCAGGTGGAACCCGTTGACAGGAATGGGGAGAAGCTGTCCCGCCATGTCCCGAAGCACGAATGCATTAAATTGGTTTACCCGAGCAATCTGATAGGGACCCTCCCAGAGGGCATCAAATTTACCATGGTTGCCCGACTTTGCTTTCAGTGAGTCCCACTTCAACACTAGGTCCCCGATTTTGAAAACTCGGGCGGTGGTGCCTTTCGCAAACCAGCCTTGGGTCGCTTCAGCATGTTTAGTAAAGGCCTGGTATGCCTTTTCCCTTTCTTCTTCTAACCGCAAGAGTTGGCAAAGTCTGGCGTCCACTGGATCCCCGTTGCCTTTTTCTTCATCTAGCATCCAGAGTGCGGGTATCTCTATGTGGGTAGGCAGAACTGCCTCCTTGCCGTACACGAGCGCGTAGGGGGATGTCTTGATAGACTTCTTGAACGATATGCGATCCGCCCACAACGCCCGATTCAGGAGTAGGTGCCATGTCCTCTTGTTTCTCTCTACTGTCTTTTTAACAATCTTCAGTAGATTCTTGTTGGTGGACTCAGCCAGGCCATTCCCCTGCGGGTAGTAGTTCGAAGACATCTTGTGATAGATGCCGTATTTGCTGGTGTACTCCGTGAGTACAGCGCCCGCGAACCCCGGACCATTGTCTGTCACTATTGCCTCCGGGACCCCGAAACGGGTGATGAGGCTCTCGAGGAACCCAATGACCGTTTCTTGGTCCGCATGCTTAGTGGGGATCGCCTCTGCCCACCGAGTGAAATAATCGGTGGCTGTAAGGATAAACTTGTGTCCCGCCGCAGAGTTAGGCGTGATGGCCCCGATGAAGTCTAGACCCCACTGCTGAAACGGAGTCTCGGCTTGAATTGGCTGGAGGGGCAAGGGTGCTTTTCTGTTCCTGCCAACGAACCTCTGGCATTTATCACATTTAACACAGACCGCATGTGCGTCTGTGAAGAGAGTGGGCCAATAGTACCCAGCTCTGATAATTTTTAAGGCCGTAGGCCTCCCAGAATGATGTCCCCCAGGCATCCCGGAGTGGAATTCTCCGAGGACCCTGGGTTTATCTGTTTCTCTGACGCATCGCAACAGGATGCCGTCAATGTTTTTGAAATAAAGCCCCTCGGGGCGAAGTACGTATCTCAAGGCGTTTAGCCTAAACCTCCTTCTTTGTGAGGCATTGAGGTGATCTGGACATCTCCCGGTGCTAAAATACCGCACCAGGTCATTTGTCCAATCACTTTCCTCTGATAAGGAGTTGGCTAGGTTAGTTTCTGCTATCGGATCTTCCCACTTGCAGGCAGAGATTTCAGCTGCAGCGCTTCGGGCCAGCTCTTGGCACAAGGCTCGGCCTCTGATCAGCTTTGTTGGCCGTACCTCGATGTCAAATTCTTGGATTTTGGCTATCCATCCTGCCCTCTTGTGACCTGGCTCCCCTTGTATGATGAAATTCCCGACGTCCGGATGTATCACGAAGACAGTTATCTGGCTCTAGGAGACGAAGTGCCCGAACTTCCTGAGGGATTTCATGACTGCGTGAACCTGCCGCTCAATAAAATTGTACTTTTCTTCATGCGGCTGAATCACCTGGCTTAAGAACGCTATGGGGCGTTCTTCGCCATCGTCTCCCTTCTGAGTCAGGACTGCGGCGTAACTCTCGGGTTCTCCCACCGCGTACAGGATGAAATCCTTGGAATAGTCTGGATTAATCAACACCGGAGCTTGCGCAATTCTAGCCTTGATCTCCTCGAAGGCCTGCTTTCTTTCGTCAGTCCACAAGAATTCGGCATCCTTCTTTAACAGTTCGGCCATGGGCTTAATAACTTGTGCGAAGTCCGGTATGAACTTCCTCACGAAGTTGATTTGGCCGAAGAATGACTGTAACCCCTTCTTGTCGACTGGGATGGGTAAGCGGAGAAGGGCTTCTGCTCTGTCAGGATCCACTGCAAGGCCTTTCTCAGAAATGACATGCCCTAGCAGCTTACCTTCTTTTACCGCGAAGACTGACTTCTTCGGGTTGATGGAAATGCCGAATTCACGACATCTCTCAAATATCTGCCGCAGGTGGGAAGCATGGTCCTCTCTCCTGTGAGAGAATACAGTCATATCATCCAAGTAGATGACAATGACCTTGTTGAGCAGCTCTCGGAAGGCCAAGTCCATGGCTCTTTGAAATGTAGCGCCGGCATTAGACAAGCCGAAGGGCATGCGCTGATATGCAAACGTTCCCCATTTGGTGGTGAACGCTGTCTTGTGCTGATCTTCGTCCTTTACCCATATCTGGTTGTATCCAGAGAATCCGTCCAAGAGAGAGAACCTCTGTGCTCCAGCAACTATGTGGAGGATCTGATCGATTTGGGGAAGCGGGTAATGGTCCTTCAGCGAGGCTTGATTAAGATTTCTGAAATCCACGCAGAGGCGGATGTCTCCATTCTTCTTCCTCACAGGAACCAAATTCGCGACCCAAGATGAGTGCTTGATGGGGTAGATGATTTTGGCCTCCAGCATCTTCAAGAGCTCAGCTTTCATCATGGCTTCAATTTTCGGGTTTATCGCCCTTTGCTTCTGTCGGAAAGGTTTTGCATTATCTTCCAGCTCTATGGTATGCTGGATCATCTGTCTGTCATACCCCTTCAAGTCCTGGTAGCACCAGGCCACGATATCAGGGAACTCTCTGCATAATGATCTGATCTGCTCCAGTTCCTCTTCAATGCAATCCGTCCCGACCTTGATTGTTTTTCCAGGTTCCAGCTCCAGGTCTACGTACTGCTTGGGGTCTACTTTGATCCTGTGGGATATTGCCCTATCATTCTGGTCAAAGAGACTCTCTAAGGTAATCAGTCCTTTCGGGACATGATTGTTCTTCAACTGTATCAACCCCTCGTACTGCTCGTCATCAGGGTCTCTACCTTCTATAGTACATGCTTCATTAATAAAAAAAGTGACGATATCCTCGTCACAATCAAACACCTGCCAGTGGGTGTCTTTATCAGGCACAGAAGGCCTGTAGATGGTACGAACCGGCTTCGGCTTCTGGACAGTGTCATCAGCCGGAACGTACCTGGCTCCAACAGACGCCAGAATGTCAGCGTGTTTGTTCTTCTCACGTGATATGGCTTTGACATTCAACGAGTCGAATGACTCCATCAGGTCCCAGACACGGTTACGATACGCCTTGAGGTAATGCTTCTTGGAGGCGCACTTATTCGTAATCTGGTTGCACACCAGCTCTGAGTCGCCAAAGATCTACAAATGTTTCACCCCCAGTCTCTCTCGCCTTTCTCAAACCCAAGCACAGGGCTTCATACTCCGCCGCGTTATTAGTACAGCTCCAAGCCAGTCTGTAAGTGTAGTCCTTCTGGATCCCGGACGGGGAAACCAGGAGTACCCCTGCACCGGCGCCATTTTTGCATCGGGCGCCATCAAAGAACAGCTTCCATAGCTTTTCTGGTGCGGGTCCTACCTCTTTCCTTGCTGACTGGTCAAGTCTCTCAAGCTGGGTGACGGAGTAACAACCTTGCTCGGTCTCAATCATGGCGTTGAAGTCCAGCAAGGAGAACTCATCCTCCACTTGTAACAGCTCAAGGGCTTCTTCGGTCATGTCCACCACTACCAGTTCTTCAGTTGTCAGCTGAACCATGCCGTTCTGTGGCTCTTCTCCGGGTATCTTCTCTACTAGAAATGTGGAAGGCTTTTCATTGTAGATCTTCAGTCTCCTTCCTTTGAAGGGCACTTCCATATGTGAGTAATCCAGAGACAGATACCCACCCAGCTTTGCAGTGAACTCCCTGGAGAGGCACATGCCGAAGTAGGGTTCCAAGTCGACCACAACGACTTCCTGTATGACCACTATGTCGAGGGCTTTATGCAATCGGATCGGGATATCCTTGATGACACCAACTGTCTTGACAGGGGTGCCGTCTAGCTGCAACACACCTTGGCTGCTCCTTGTATATTCCATACCGATCTCGTCGCAGACGGCTCTCGGCATAACAGTCGTGGAGGCACCAGAATCCACCATGCAGTTGTGCACTATATAGCCTTCCATCCGTAATGACAGATAGAAAGGAGGTGGCCTGTTTTTTCCGGTGGCGGAGACTGTCAGGGGTTGAGCTAACACAGCAGGCTGCGTCGGCTTCCCGTCTTTTATATTTTTCAAAGATTCCTGCAGCAGATCAACTTGTCCTGGGAGCAGAAGAGCCTCGTACATACTTATCTTCGCGGGGGTCCTCTTTAGCTCGTCAACTATGTTGTAGGTTGAAGTGCTGGCTCCCTCTATTTCTTTCGCAGGCTCATACTTAGTCCGGTATTGCTGCGTGGCTTCGACTCTCTGTCTCTTCGTCAGCGACGGATATCTCAGCTTCTCCTGAGCTTGTTCTTTTGTTTCGGCTGGAGACTGAGCTGCGGGGGCTTTCACCGCGGGAGCCTTGAGCGCAGGAAACTTTTCTTTGGCTGCAGGAGGCCACAGTGACTTGTCAGGTGGTAGCCCAGCAGGTTGCGCCTTTTCTCTTCTGGCGTATACCTTTAATGGCTTTGCTTGGGCCGCGGCAGCTTCAACGGGCTTTCTGCCTTCCTTGGTCAGGAGCAACGCAGGATCTTCTTCTGGGACGGCAAAGTTGCCTTCATCGTCCAGGATCATGTATAATTCATCCTCTATGGCGCTGCCCGCCAGGGTCTGGAGATAATGCTGATGCAGCGTGCACCCTTCTTCTGAGTGTGGATCGTTGCACGTAGAGCACCAGTTGACCTGGTCAGAAGTGCCAGGTTGATCCTCATTGGCAGCATTCCTTGCAGGGGGGTGCCTTTGAGCTTGTGCGGCTTGATCTTTCGTTAGCGCCGGAGGAGGATACGGTCTCCTTGGAAGGAACTCCATCTGGGCTTGCTTCTTCTTCATTATCGTCATGTCGTTAGACATGGTATGATACCCAGAGGCCAGAGCCCGTACCTCTTGGAGGATTTTATTTTGAATATCATTGTCGGCAGGTGCCAACCGGGCCGGCGGAGGTAATGCAGCCAATGGCGGGGGTGCAGAATACGCCGCGTACCGAGGGGGAGCTGGGAGTGCGGGATACCGCGGGAGGCGGAGGTGGCGGGTTAGGATAATGAATTTGAGGCGGGCCGTAGGGGTTTATAACTGGTGCCGGATTCCATGGCTGCTGGGGGTGCTGACTTGAAGATGAAGGCATCACACCAGAGGCCGATGGGTACTGGGACTGAGGAAAATCAGGATAAATAGGGGGCTGCACTCTATGCGGGAGTCTGCCTATGGAGATTATATCTAATTCTGCTTGTTGGGCAGCTTCGTATAGGGCAGGGAAGGAATCGACTCGGGCTATCTTCAGAAGTAGGCAGATATCCGAGTTGAAAGACCTCAAGTAGTAGTGTGCAACCTGACCTGTCGAAGGTCGCAGTTCGCGAGGTACTCTTTTCCAAGACCTCGCAAACCTTATGTTGAAGTCTGATACCTCCTCTTGTGGGTGTCGTTGGATACTTTGGAACTGATGCAACAGCGAAGAGGGATCGGCAGACTCGTTGCATCCTTTTACAAGCCTGCCTGCCAGCTGAGGCCACCCCGTGATAGATCCTTCTGGCAAAGATCTCCACCAATAGAGAAGCTTCCCCCTTAGGGAAAGAGCCAGTAGACGGGTCTTGACACTCTCATCAGTAATAGAGTGTAGCGCAGCCAAGGCCAGAATGTCCTGGATGTGTTCATACGCCGTTTTGCCGTAGCCATCATAAGTAGGGATGGCCTTCAAGGCGCCGGGGGTACAGCCTCTTGTCCGACTAGGGCCAAGGGCCCCGTGGAGTCGACCGCTGGGAAGAGGTCGTCATCATTTTGCTGAGCAGCCATTTCTTCTTCCCCTCCGGTCGTGTACTCGGTATCGGTGTCGTCCGAAGATGTAGGTTGCTCTTCAACTTCGGCCTCTTCGATTTCGGTTTCGGATTCGTCTATGCGAGCTTGGTAGTCAGCCAGCCTGACGCGCTCTCCCGGAGCGTTGATGTCAATTTCGTAAAGATCAGGCTGGTTTCCCGGATTCCTTGCTCTCCACCTTCTTGTATGCATGAAGGCGCTTGGACCGGTCTCACGGACTCAGAGAATATTCAGGTACTTGCAGAGTCGCCAGGTGTTCTGATTTTAACAGCAATGAAGCGAACACCGATGCTTCGATTCTGTTTTGGGTGGGAAACTTTCGGGTCCCACCGGGCGTGCCAGAGAAACTGTTGGTTACGAATCTGCCACTAGGAAAGGATTTAGTGAAATGCGCCCTAGATTCGCCCACCAGATTGAAAGGCCGGAAGGAAGGAATGCCTTCCGTGCCAATCTCCGGAGAAGGCCGGCTTCCTATGTGTTTTCTCGGATGGTTTTAAGCTCAGAGTGCAGGAAAGAAATTAAAAATGCGGAAAGAAATACAAATATGATTTGAGTTGGGTGGGGAGGATAAGCAGCACGACAACGATCAATCACCACTACTAACAACAATTAAATACAAAATACATTACAGAAACTACAACTGTCATACATTCTATGTATCCTCTAGCTATGCATTCCAGGAATACTTAATCATCAAATACCGGTATCCAGATAGCAGAATAACAGTAAGCAATAAAATAAGCAACATGAGGCAGAAATGCTAAGTAAAGGCAGCATAAAGAACGATAACAGCAGATAGAGCCAAGTGTATCTTGCATTCAGAAGCAAACGTATAGCTACAATGGTTCCCTAGCAGGATATCCCCCTTCCACCCTTTACAATGATGTGGTGCAGCTATTTATAGCGCAATTTCCCCCCGATTACAACTCTGGGCACAAAATCCCAGACCCGACAATAGCTGACAAAGCTGACAAAAGCGGCAAAAGAGCTGCTGATGTTGACTCCTGCAGACAGGGACTGTACTTGCAGCAAGGTCCACCTGAAAACTTGGCAGCTACGTGGCAGTGCGGTTGATGAAACTTTGAGTCAGCTTGAATGCGGGTAGTTGCGGTAGATGGAACTTTGAGTCAGCTTAAATGCGGGTAGCTGCGGTAGATAATTTGGCCCACGCTTGTCCTTTTCCTGTCACATCTTCGGCTCGAATCCCGAGGCTGGACACTTGTCAAATTCTGATGAGGGACGCATCTGCCTTGAAAGGCAGTCTCTATTTCATGTCCGACTTCGCCCGGGATCAGAGCGCAATTAGACAGCGCAAGTGGGGAATAGCGCAGTTGGGGAGGCCTCCGTGCCTTAGACAGTTTTTGGGCTGCTTGAAAGATCTTGCCCAAGTGCGCACAAGTTAGAGGGCGCAGCCCGACTTCGCTGCGAAGTCGGGTTGCGCACTCCACACTTAGCCAGTTTTGCTTGTTGTTCAGACTGCGCACAGGAATGAGGGCGCAGCCCGACTTCGCTGCGAAGTCGGGTTGCGCTCTGGCACTTAGCCGATTTTCGGGATCCGCTGCTTCCCAGGTGCGCACAGGAAAGAGAGCGCACCCCGACTTCGCTGCGAAGTCGGGTTGCGCTCCTGTACTTAGCCAAATTTCGGTCCTTTTCGGTCCTCTTCCGCACTTCGCATTCCCGAGTGCGCTCGAACTTAGGGCGCACCCCGACTTCGCCGCGAAGTCGGGTTGCGCCCTTAGACTTAGAAATTTTCAGGGACCTTTTGCTCTGTTTTGGGAATTTGACCGGAGAAAGTACAAGGGGAAAAAGGAGGAATGAAACTGACAGAAGGGGAGAAAGGGGATAGTGGAGAAAGGGAAAGGAGGAGGAGGGAAGGGAGAGCAGCATACTTACAAAAAACGAAAACATGGCACCCCGTGCAAAATGTGGCAACAGGCACATTTCAGGCAAATGGAGAACACTTGCACCGAACATACAAAAATCAGCAATAAAGGGCTAAGAAGGTATGGGGGCGCACTACTTTGGAACGAAGTGCACTGTTTTTGAATAGGGTGCACTTGCACTAAACAAGGTGCATTGTTTATGAATGTGAAAAATCAGTAAAATGCATCCAAGGTGGTATTTGGGCAAACTCCTTCATAGTGGGGTGCACTAGACTGGATCAAGGTGCATTTTTGGCAAATGGGACACATTGCTTCCAAACAGGGCGCATTGTCTCTAAACAAGGCACACTTGCATGGGGTAGGGTGCCAGGTGCATTGTTTCACTTAGCCAATTTTCATTGATTTATTTATTGCTTTGTCTTTTGCCTTAGCTTATGCTACGGATCTTTGTTCGGAGTGTGATGGTAGTAGTGGCTACTATGGTAAGACATTGGAAAATCTACCTTACAATCTGGAAGGTTAGTGGGCAAATGAATGAAGCAAATTCGAGGAGCTTATTCTTTGTGACCCTAAGTGAAATTGCAATGGATTGGTACATGGGATTTGTAGAGGGCAAGTACCATATGTGGGGAAAGCCTTCGTGAAAGAAAATTGTTCGACAAAGATGGTGAAGTCATTGCAGAAATCTATAATATGGAGCAAAGTGAGATGGAGTCTGTTTGGTCCCACAACTAGAGGTTGAACAAGTTGTTTACCCATCTAGAGGAATAGCCATAAGACGCATTGAAGAAGAGATGGTTTGTGGAAGGCCTTCGTGTGAATCGCAAAAATATCAAGGTGGTCCCTCCAACATTATATCAAGAGGCCATTGAGTGGGCCTTGAACTTGGAAAGCGATACAAAGAAGTCATTAAAATGTTGGGATCAAGTTAATGTAGATGAAAGTGACTTCGATGATGAGAGTGACTCTAGCAGTGAGAGTGATGACTATGAGAACAAGAGTAACTTGGAGGATGATTTGAGAGCATCATCCAAATGTTGGGGTCAAGAAGTCAGTTAAGAGAGTGACTCTGAAAATGAGGGTGATGACTTTGAGAATGAGTGCGACACACAGAACACACTTACGAACATAAACTCCTCACTATAGGTATATGCATAGTTACAAAACTTGGGGAGGTTTTTAAAAACTCGCCAAATCTGGGTCCGAGGCTTACTCGTTGAGTCACTTGGGTTCAACTTGGCGAGTTTTTCCGAGTTTTTTTTTTTTGCATTTTCTTCCTTTTCTTTTGGCTGAGTTTTTCTCCCGAATTCGAGTCTGAGTTGTGATTCAACCTTGCTGAGTCCGAGTCTCTCTACTATGGGTATATGCAACATAGAAGGAGATTATTCCGAGGAAGATGCCATTGGTTGTGTAGTCCGTGACAATTGCTAAAGCAGTAGACAATGTTGAGTATGATACTCAAGGCAAACACATTGTGAAGTGTCAAAAATGTCATCATCGAAGGCACTTTGCATGCGAACGTCAATGTTGCTAGTTGATATGAATCAATGATGTGTGGAGGGTTTGAAAAGCTAGAGACAACTGAAAGCCCTAGACAAGATGTAGAGCACATCGTGAACTTGATTGCAATTGATGAAGTTGATACCATGCGAGTGGCTGAGACTGCATAGGAGACAAATTATGGAAGAAGATGAGGTTGCACAACACATAGGCATGGTGGATGATGAGGTTGGCGTGGACAATTTTTTGAGAGTGCAACTTAGTTCCAATAGACGACACAAACATACCTCGAAGGAAGAAATGGGCCTAGTATCAAACATAGTCGAGGAAGTGAATGGTGCAGACAACAAAGAGAATGATGTGAAGAAAGGGGTCTAGCATTTGGTTGTCTAGTCTAAGTCCCAAGTTATTTGGGGACAGGCCATCTGGGTTGGTATCCAACCCATTTGACCCAAAACACTGACCATTCAACGAGTGGGTCAGGTTGTTAGCCCTTGGGACTAGGCCATTTGGAGCCATTTAGGAATTGACAAGATGTAATTGCACAATGAGGGAGGATTGGACTAGTTTGTAAGATTAATCGTCGAAGACATAAGGGAATTTCATTGACGAAATAAGTGGCCAAGTGTCAAACACGATGACATAAGACTACTCTATCATCAGGCATCAGGCAGATGACAAAAAACCATATGGGTCGGTTTGTTGGCTTTCTAGCAAGGCTGCCTATCTAATGGGCCTAGACGACCAGCCTTCTAGGTCAAACATTTGATCGATAGGCCCAATAGACAGGTCATTTGGCCAATGGTGAAGGCCATCTGAGCTAAGGAGGAAGTTGTGTAAGCAAAGATCAAGGTTGTCTAGACTTTGGAAGTTGCCTTCTAGATGAAACTGATTGTTCGATGTACCACTATTTGAATACTCCTAGCTAAGAGAGGAGTTGTTCAACTGGAGGCCATCTCATAGAGAGTTGTCTGGCGAGAGGTTGTTGAGAAAAGCATTGTTTGGCAAAGTGTCGTTTAGCAACAAGTTGTCTACAAAGCTTCCATCTAGGACAATTTCATTCAAGGGAACATCGTCTGATGCCAAGGCCATTTGGCCATCAAAGATAATCGTTTGGGACTGGCCGACTAAGGCAACCAACCAATGTCAACCATTTGGGCTTGCCATCTAGGAGTGGCTAACAAAGGCTATTGTTTAAGAGTGGCTGAGGAGACTGTTGTCCAAGAGTGGCCAATTGGGACCTCCTTTTAAGGTTTGCTACTTGGGCCAGCTGACGGGGACCATCATCCAAGGCTAGTCATCAAAGGCAATTGTTCAAAATTGTCTATTTGTATGTTTCATCTAAAGCTATCATATGAGAGGTGCCTTTGGGGCCATCTGGTAGCAATTGAAGATTTAAGCGATGTTTTGGATGTTGCAAGTGGGTTGAACAAAGTCATCAACATGTCGTCCATGAGAAAATTTTTGCTTAGACAATGAAGGAGTTAGCTATTCGACCCTACAAGGGGCACTATCCCTTGATTCTACAAGGGGTTTCCCATCTCCTTGACCCTAGACATGCGGCAATGGGCATTGCTTGGCATAGTTGTGATTTGGTCAGTTGCATAAAGCATAGCAAACAATGGGAGAAAAATGTTCTGTAGTAGTTGTTTCAAGTGTAGCAAGTTGTTGAAGATGTATGGAATAGAAGAAAGCAGTAAGGGTGTGACAAGATTCAAGTTCCATGTATAGTGATTCTATTGCTAGTGTTTAGTTGGTCTGTCCTTGAGGATGCCAACAAGTCTAAAGGAGGGGATAGATGTAGGCAGATGATTTGACACATCTGAATGATTGCATATTTATATGAATACATGTATGAGTGTCATGCACGAGTGGACGAATGTATGTGTCCATAAATGCATTCACATGAGTTGATGTTATATATAAATTAGAGTTGTGTTGTGTATGTGGCAATATGTGTTTGTATTAATGTAATATAATGTAACATGTTATTTTAATTTTTAATGTACAGAGGTAGTTTGGTTGTAGCTAGGCAGTTGCCAACCCCATGCTAGTTCCGTGATACATATATTTACATGCCTACCTTGGTGAAGGTATGTTGTTGGTCGGATGTGCATGTTAGTAGTAGAGTTGTTGGTTGAGGACCATGATGTATTGCAAATAGTTGTGGAGAGTACATGTTGTATGCACAATGTATCTATATGTATTTTGAAGTTATTTCCATTATGTATTTTTGTTTATATATTTGTATTGGAATTATATTGTAGTGTGTTGCATTCAATTTCTACATTTTGGTTTCATTGCCTGTTCAAAGTGGGGTTGAATTTGCTAACATGGATTTGTAATGAGCATATCACTCAAGAAGGTATGCAACTACAACATCTAAATGATTATAGTGCAATCAACAAACGACGTAGTTTTCCTCGGGAGGAAGGAATATTGGAATTTGCAATTGAAAGTGATATAGATTTGTTTGTTGATGCCCAGGAAGGGCTAAGTGACAAAAACGTATATGTAGATGAAGATGTTTATGCAAGAGATGTACACATAGACATAGTAGTGTTTGCAAATATAGAAGTTCGCAAAGTCGTGTGTGGCAATGAAGTTTGAGCAAGTGAAGAAGTGCGCACAGACGTGTGAGCTGACAATGAAGTCGTGTGCATAAGTGAAGATGTGTACACATATGTGAATGTGCATGCCAACAAAGACAAGTGTCAATGAGAATGTGCATGATAACATACACGATAACATGTGTGATAATGTACACAAATATGTGGGCATAGACAAGTTCACATTGGCAGAGACATGCACATAGACAACTTTGCACAAGTGTGCATAGATGTGAACATGTTTGCAAAGATGTCCACACAATTGGAGGTGTTTGTGATGAGGGTTTTTGTGACAATAGAGGTCATGCCAATAAAGGTGTTCACAAAGGGTGTGATGAAGGCATGCAAGCAGACAAGGAAGTTCATGCCAATGAAGTTAAGCATGACGAGCTAAGGACAAGTCTGATGAAGGAGAAAAATTGGGTTGGCAAGAAAGGTTGATAGTGGTTGGAGAATGTTGTGCATTAGATAGTACACATGATGAGAGTTTGGCATTGGAGCAAGTGCAAATTTGTCTGTCCAGTGGTGAGGGTAACATGAGTTTGACATTAAAGCAAATGAAATATGGTGTGTTTGGTAGTGCACGTGACGAGAGTTTGACACTAGGTAAACTATAGCTTGGTGTGCTTGATTGCGGGTAGAGCGATAATCCAACATTGGAGCAAGTGTAGGTTGGCACATTTCATGGTGCAAAAGAGGAGAATCCAACACGAGAGCAATTGTGGTGTGGTGCATCAATGATGTGTGTGATGAGAATGAGACTAACAAACAACCATTGCCTATGTTGAATCAACTGGTCACGACAATGATCAATTTTAGCATCATGCACAAGTGTCACATTTTTCATGGACGTGGAACAAAGGACTTAATAAGACATTGGAAAATATACCTTACGATGTGGAAGGCCAATGGATAGATAAATGAAGCATATTGGAGAAGGTCATTCCCTACGACACTATGTGGAATTGCAATGGACTAGTACATGGGGTTACTAAAGGGCAAGTATGATGCTTGCTAGGAGTTATGATAAGCCTTGGTGGAAGAATTTAAATTGTTTTGCAATAACAGTGAGGTCATTGTAGAAATCTATAAGATGGAGCAAAGTGAGATGGATTTTATTTGGTCCTACAATTGGAGGTTGATCAGGTAGTTTGCCCATCTAAAGGAAGAGTCGTTAGATGCATTAAAGAAGAGATTTTTGTTTAGGTACGTTTCGCTTCATATAGGAAGAAGATAAGGGTGGTCTCTTTGATGTAATATCAAGAGACCTTTGACCAAGCCAAGAACTTGGAAAGCCATGCTAAGATGTCATTAAAATGTTGGAGTCATCTTAATGAGGACGAGATCGAACTTGAATATGAAAGTAACTCTGACGATGAGTGACTATGGCAACTAGAGTGATGATTTTGAGAAAAAGAATAACTTGGAGGACGATTTGAGGGCATCATCTAGATGTTGGGACCGATAAGTCAATGAAAAGAGTGACTTTTAAGTTGAGAGCAACAAGAGTGATTACTCCAAGAATGAGTGTGACATGAAGAACATGCATATAGACATAAAATTGTCTCTACGAGTAAATGCACCACACAAGCAGACTATACCAAGGAGAGATGTCCATAGGTGTGGTCTGTCACAACTAGCAAAGCAATGGAAGATGTCAAGTATGATACTCAAGGTAGATCCATTGAGTAGTGTCGAAGACGTCATCTTTGTGGGGACTTTGCACACGAGTGTCAAAGTGGTGCGAGTTGAGATGAATCAAATGATATGTGGAGGGTTTGAAAAATTGGAGAAGATTCAAAGCCCTAGACAAGAAGCAAAGGGTATTGTGAACTTGATTACAATCAAAGAGGTGAACTTGATTGCAATCGAGGAGGTTGAAACTGCGTAGGTGGTTGAGACCGCATACAAGATTGAGATTGTGTAGGAAGATGAGATGCGTAGCACATAAACGTGGAGGACGATGAGGTCGTGGTGGGCGATGCAGTAATTGTGCAACTTGGTTCGAGTAAACAATGCAAACAAACCCTGAAGGAATAAGTTGAAGTATCAGACATAAACAACGATGTGAATGGTCCAAACAACGAAGAAATTGATGTTTGAAGATCATTTTGCCCAAGTCCCAAGCCATCTGGGGACAGGTCATTTGGGTTAGGACCCAGGTCGCCTGATCTAGATCATTGACCATTCAACAAGTGGGTCAGGTCCCTTGGTACTAGCCTATCTAGCACCATTTAGGAGTCGACAAGATGTAACTGGACAAGGAAGGATTGGACTAGTCTACAACATGATTTATTGAAGACACAAGGAGGGAATTTTGTCGATGAAAAAACTAAAAAAGAAGATAAATGTTAAACATGATGACATAAGACTAGCTTGCATTTTGGCAAATGATGGATTGGTCATCTACGAGACTACCCTTTCATTAGGCAGATTGCAAACACGCTGTCTAGGTTGGTCATTGGCCTAGGTAGTCTAGTGACTGATTAGCCATCTAACAAGCTTGACAGATTGGTCATCTGACCGAAGGTGAAGACCATTTGGGCAAGGGAGGAATTCATTTTGGCAAAGGTCAAGGCTGTTTGGATTTTGGAAGTTGTTGTCTAGAAGAAACTGGTCATTTGGTGTACCACTATTCGAATATTCGTCGTGAGAGGAGTTGTGTAGCTAGAGGCCATTTGGTAAGGAGTTGTTTGGCAAGAGGTCATCGCAAGAGGAAATGATTGGTAGAGTGTTGTCTAGTAGCAGGCCATTTGTGAAGTTTCCATCTAAGACATTGTCGTTTAGCAAGCTATCATTCAGGACAGTATCATCCAAGGGAATACCATTTGATGCTAGCACCATTTGGCCAACAAAGACAATTGTCTAGGATTAGTCAATGAAAGCAGTCATCTAGGGTTGGTTGTCTAGGCTTGCCATCTGGGAGTGGCTAACGAAGACCATTGATGGAGACTATTGTCCGTGAATTGCCAATTGGGACCGTCGTCTAGTGTTGGCCACCTGGGTCACCCGATTGGGACTAGCCGATGTTGACCACTGTTTGGAGTTGGTCGTTTGAGGTAGTCAATCTGAGGCTGGTTGTTTGGAATTGCTGTTTAAAGCATGCAATCTGAAGCAATCGTTTAGGGAGTGCCTTTGGGGTCATTTGATAGTAGTTGAGGATTTAGAAGTGTTTTGGATGGTCCAAGTAGGTTGAGCAGAGGCCATCAACATGTTGTCACCCACTTTCAAACACACTCCTCTATGGTTGCTTTTATGCTGGATTCTTATGCACCATCGCACTCTCTCATACTTGTGTCTATGTTAGAATTTTCATCACAAAAAATTATCATTCACTCTCTTCTTCTTTTGGGCTTTTGTCACAAATAGGTTTGTCATGCGCCACTCTTCATGGATGCCTTTGTCACACCTACGAACACAAACATCATTTCCATGCCACATTTTCTCATGAATTTTTTTGTCATGCTTCAGCTTGACATTCTGTTATCCCATCGACAGTAGCAATGTCTCTTATCTAAGCTTGGTTCTTTTGTGTTGCACTTTGTTCCTCTTTGGAAAATAAGTCTTCCATTTTAGGACTTAAGTCCTTTCAAGGCGCCCACACATGTTGGATATCAGGTGACAAGACTTCCTCTTCCAACTAGACAGTTTGGATAATAGTGTCACTTATCTCTGTGTCTTTGTTCATAAAGGAGGATGGGCAAAGGTGTTTGCATAACCTCTCTTCTCTTATCATAAGGGGAATCTGTAGGTGGTCTGCTTTTTGTACCTCCTGTTTGTGAAAAGGGCTCTTGTGGTTCAGTTGGACTTTGTCGCTCTTATATGCACATGTTTTTCCCACCACATTCATTGTTCATCACAGTTGTATGTTGTGCAATCTGCTCGGCCTGCACTTTAGCTCTTCCCACTATTGTTGCTGTGTAAGTCCATCCATGTCTTGTGGTTTATTGGTCATCCACTTGTCACCATGTTCTCCTTGACTCAACCTTAACATGCCAACTGCCAAATATAATACAAAGTTTTATGTATTCCAAACAACAAAGGAGAGAATAACAGTAATGAAACATGCAATGTACAACAGCTAGAAGAACTCATAACAGCAGCAAAGAGATCTGATTATTCTTTGGAAATAGTACATTGATGAGCCGGCATTGTCACAGAAACATACATGCATACAAAGCTATCTCGAACAACATAACCATGAACTATCAGAAAGATTTACAAGAATACAACAGTCAACAATATCCTATGAGAGCAGTAAGGGGTCAATATATACATTTGAAGGTATTGACGAGCAGTTGCAACCAACCACCATGCATCCTGATATGTAACTACATACAAGGAGTTGAAAATACACCATAACTTTACGTGATGTACATTATTATGACATAAGGGGTATTGTGCACACACATGCAACAATCCCATGAAACATATGGCAAAACAACTATGTACAAGACGAAATTCTTGAGGGACGACTTGCTATAGTGGCACTTGAGCCAGTGCCTTGTTGATTTTGCCACCTACAGAAGACATATAGAGAATATGGTGTGGTAAAATTGTGGTGCATTGTGAGCATGGTCAGTTATTTGAAGCCTGTGAGGTAGAGTGGGGGCATCCCTTTGGGGGGTCTCCATACTCCAAATTAGGAGTGCTGGGCGAGGCCTGCAACCTTCTTATTATATATATATAGGCTCTGATTGACATGATATACATGAATTGTCAGTGTGATTATTTTTTCTATCTTTAGCAATTATTGTCACCAAAATGTACCATGATGTGGATGGTTGATATTTTCAGTCTTACACATTACAATGAGATGGTGTGCACTGTGCATTACATTTTTGGCTGTATGGATTGACTTGTGAATTGAACGAATTGGAGACCTAATATTTCTTGCTGATGTCAAAAAGAACCTCTTTTGTTGGTGTGCCATTACATTGGAATATTATAGCTAATTGGATTATAGAAGGTAACAGAAAGTGATTATACAGCATCATATTCAAGGCCTTCATGGCCTCCAAAAAGTGGGTTTACTAATTATAATAAAAGTTGCATTGTTTAATAATATTAAACTAATTATATGGGATTGAAACAGGCCCCACCTGTATTACATCATGACCACATAGTGGTATTACAACAGCTTGGCAATTATGCATGTATTGCTTGGCAAGATTCAAACCTGGATCTCCTCCTTGAAAATTGAGGAGTTTAACAGGTTCAGCTAATGCCATTTGATGGCATTTAGTGTTTTGTACTTGAATTGTTATATTAAGATTTTCCTTAAACCGGGAGGGGATTATTTATTTAACATTTTTAAATGCTTAATAGATTATTTGATTACTTTTATGTAGGGAACATTATACTTGATGTTACATTTTACCAAATCATGTGAAACAAAAAACCTTATCCATCAAACTCTATCTTCACAGCCATGCATGTATAACAATGAATTTTACCCTTGTTGTATGCTACTGATTGAATAGCATTCAAGATTTGTTTGGATGAATTCCAAAGAGCACCATACCTGTACATTGTAGATTTAGTTGGCAAATAAATTGAAAAAACATAAAACCCTTAAGAATATACATCTGATTTAATTTTGAGGCTTGCATAGTGTACCGGAATCTCATCATAGACAGACCATTGTAGGGTTACCTTCTTCCTAGCCACATTGAGGTGCTTTCAATGATAACAATATAATGATGGCTTATGATGTGTGGTAAGGAATCTCTGGCATTGGTAGCTGGCAAACCAGTGATAGGCCATGCCATAACACCGGATAATGCTATCCAAACTCTAATTCATAGTATTTTAAGAAGCCACCTCTGGCTAGAGAAGTACAAAATTGTCTGAATGTGATGACCATGTTTTATTCCCATGTGTCTGGAATAAACCATGAGTGTTCTTACTGGTCAAACTGTGCCTCTGAATGATAATGCCTGTAGAAACATGGAAAAGCTCTTAATCAATTGAAGATCAGTATAAAATAGGAATTTGATGTTTAGGAAGACGCATGCTAAACTTTTGATGGCACAATTATCTTATTTTTGTTGGTCTTCCTTGCTTTTGCCCGCACGCCCTCTGTCATAGTTTTCTTCAGTCGTGGATGAGTGGCAATATGGAAGAGGTCTTGCATATAATCTGATACAGCAAGGTTAAAGTTTAGTTTCTGTTTTTAACCATAATTTGCACTTTGAAGTGTTCAAAGTAATTTTTTTGGTTTTAATTTTATCTTAATAATAATGTGGTGGATGCTTATAGCTACTTTGTTATATTAACACTGCAGAGAACAGAAGTTGTGGGTGACGCTTCTTGGGAAGTGAATTTATCTGAATTTTTTGCCCCAGCTATCAACCGTATAAAGGGTTTCCTAAATTTTGATTTTGATCAGTTCCCAAAAGAAAATGAAAATGAAAATGGGCAGCAATCTGAAAGGGGTTCATTTAAGCAACGCGAAGGGGACAGTTATGTGCCAGATTTTCAGAGCATTTCAGAAAAATCAAGGTTTGACTTGGACTCTTTCCTGAGAGAAAAGCTTTCTCTTGACGTTTCGAAAGTAGGCAAGGGGGTAGGACCATTTTTCTCAAAGAAAAGCAAGAATTCCCATTTAAATTCTAGGAGGATATGGAAAAAGGGAACTGGAACATGAACTGATGGAAGTTGTTATAATATTGTATAGGCCTCTCACATCTCATCTCATGATTTGTAAAATTAAAAATGACATAACTTGTTTGTTCAAGCTGCTGGCCAACCGGTTTATATCTTAAAATACATGGCATCTTCGGATGGGTTAGGATAGGATGTGGTTAATACGTTCTTCTTATTGACAAATGATCTCCCTATTTTTTATTTTTTGTATTTTACCCTTTAGAAGACATGAAATGACTCTTGAGGAATTATATTTGCATTTTAAACAGCATTTTCGAAATTTACTTCCTAAATGTTATGTTTTAAACTTTCTTGGACTCCCTTCTTTTTGACACGGCATGCCCTTCGCTACACACCACTCAAGGAAGTAAGGAATCCGTATAACTAACTTGACTGATTGCAAATTTTATTTCTACCATGCGCTGAAGAACAGACGGATGCAAAACGTTGAACGAAATTGAATACAAATAGCTGCTACTCTCTTTGTAAGTGCGTGCAAATTATGGCCATGGATTATTTATCCAAGAGCCACCACCTCCCTTACATTTGTATGTTTATGTTATGTTGTTGCTGCCTTCGTCTAAATGCGTCTGTCTTTTGAAATGAAATGAAATGAAAGATTTTAATTACGTCCGAGACCCAAATATGGTCTATGGGACCTCAAATATGGAAGTACAATTACTCAAATCATATCATAAGATCTTTAATATCTTTGAGAAGTTTGTTCCTTCTCGTGCTGATTTGGGTTAGCAATTCTCCAACCTTTTTTTATTTTACTGTCTTCAAATAAATCTGCCATAAACCCGTTCCCAAGTGTTTCTTTGTATTTGTCACGGATATCTGAAAAACTCGGGCATTTATAGATGAAGTGTTCCTCTGTCTCTACTGCTCCTGTGCTGCATAGAGTACATATCCTTTCTTCCCATTGTTCTTTGGGCGTTGTCCATCTCCCTGTTTCACATCTAAGCCTATGAGAGCTAGTCGTTATCTGAGAAACGAGGATTTTTTCCTTCCACTTGATTTCAGCGCCTATATACACTTTTTCCATTGGGTTAAAATTTGCAATATAATATTGTCTTTTCCTGCTTGCATTTTTCCACATTCCACTTATGAACTTTTGAAATGGTCCAATTTTTACCTTTAACGGCTGCATGCATTTTAGGACAAATAGAAATCAAAGTAGGTCTCTATCATGAGACTAGCTAATCTTAGTTCAGATGATCATGGTTAAACCGTTTCAAACGTTTAAATTGTTGAACCTTAATATAATTATGATAGATCATTTTCAAGAAGAAATGGTAGGTTCTATGTAATTTTTTAAAAGCAAGGTAATAAACTACTCAAAAGAATGATTTTTTTTTAGGAATATGTTCATAGGCAGAGTTAAAAGTTTCACACCATAAATTAAGGTTCAAATTTTTTAGGTATACGGTAACATATAATTGTATGTTATTGTGTTATGATATAAAATGGGTGAAATCTATCTTGATTCCATATAACCAATTAAAAAATCAAATAGTATAATCTCAAGTTTTTAAAAGCATGGGCTCCAACTTAGAGGCTCATTTTAATCCAATTAAACCTATTAAAGTAGTAATTTAAATAAATTTATATTTCTTACTTGTTTTTAGTTGTGATATATACAAGGTTACAAAGTGATCAATGTCAGCGAAACATGCAATCTTCTTAATCAAGGGCCCATAGTGGTTAGAGTTATCAAATTTGCAACTTCTAAAGGCCTAAATAAAAATTGTCTTTTATTAAAAAATAATTTTTTTATTTTTGACCCTTTAAGCTTGAAGTGGGGGAGGTACTTGAACTTTTCATCTAAAGGTAACTTAAAATTTTACCTATCAAAAGCTAACACCTATAATATAGTATAATGGAGTTAATAAATAATTGTTACTGAAAAATGCATGTGATGCATGATAAACCCATGTTTAAATGAGTAAACAATTAACCAAAAAGACTATGAGTTAATAAACAAGTGCAACATAAGATAAAATAAAATATATGCACCCATCATTTTAGGTTAACATTAGGGAGATGTATCTATTCCAAATTCCTAGGTGTACATATTACACCCTAATAATGTATTAAATGTGCAAATGGAAAATAAGTATATTTTGGCACCTTTAACATGTATACCAATATTCGCCTACACTTGCATTGATCTTCATTGCAAGGCATAAATGTGGCATGGAGGACAACTCCCTCAACCAACTTATAGCACCAAAAAGTTATGCAACCACTCATACACTCCCTTTATGGTCTTGAAGGTCATCTCCCAATTGTCTATGGGTTCAATTAATACCTGATGATAACCTTATTTGAGGTTGATCTTGGTGAAGTATTGATCCTCTTGGATTTGGTCCAATACATCATCAATGTGTTGTAGTGGGTACCTATTGAATGTGATCTTGTTTAGTGCTTTGTAGTCAATACACATGTGTCATGCCCCATCCTTCTATGGTGCTAGCACAATGGAACTACCACATGGTGACAAAAATCATCCCTTGATTGATTAGCTTCTATACTTGGTTCCAGATATCATTGTTCTCCTAGATTGATTGGCAATATAGAGGACTATTAGAGAGTGTTGATCTTGGGGCGAGGCAATATGATGCTTCACCAAACAATGTAATAGACTCCCATGGCATCGTAGAAAATATCAAAATATGGAAAAAGAAGGGCATCCATTTATTGAGATAGTGCAAAACTTTTTGGTTGAACTTCTTAGGACCATCGTTCTCAAGGAAAACCATCAACCAAACTTTTGAGCATGAGAAATAAGTTCTTTTATATTGCTTTATTTATACTAGCTTCACCTTCTTCTAAGGTAAGCACTTTGGTATCCTCCAATTTATGTGCACCATTGTTGCAAACAAGCTTGGAAGGTCACTTGGCAGTCAAAGATGTATGCTCATCCCAGTAAGAAATCACAAATGTATAATGGTGCTATATTATAGGTGATTGAGTTATGTATTTGCTTGATGTTGTACTTGAGGATGCATTGGCGTTGAATCTCTATACATTTTCTATTGTTGCATCATAGTTTGGAAGTTGAGGTACTTGACTATGACTTGTGCTATAATGTTCTTTTGGTTGCCTATGTGAATGATGACATAGAGGCTCAATATTTACCTAGCATCACATGTGAAATAGGTTCTCTTTCTTTGTAGCGGTTTGTGTTGGCAATTTTGCACTTTGCCACATTGGAGATTTTGCTGGAGTCTTTTGATGAATTTTGATGCATTATGATGATACAATTTTGTTTGTCTATGGTGGCTTTTATTTCAAAACAATTTTGTCTATACCTTATGTACTTTTTTGTATCGGTGCTATAAGTGTTTTGTAAATCGCTTTGGTATGAGTATATTAAATAAAAGCATCTTTGGGCCTGTGTAAATAAAAACAAACAATGAACAATTTGATGAAGAATCTTAAGTCCATTATTTTGGAAGTATCAACGCGTTCGCCCCAGACAAGGGGCAAATGCCCCATTTGCCCCAAGTTTGGGCGAACGAAACAACAAAATATCCGAAAAACTCAAGGAGAATGAAAAGGAAGCACGACAGAACTCATTCGCTTTCGCCCCTCCTTTGGGTGAACGCGCTTCAACATTCGAACGCAATTGCGTTCGCCCGAAAGCAAAGCGACATTGCGTTCACCCCAGTTGAGGGGCGAACATCCTATTTGCCCTTCCTTTGGGCGAACGTACCTTGCAAAGAGAACACATTTGCGTTCGCCCCAGTTGAGGAGCGAACATCCTGTTCGCCCCTCCTATGGGCGAACATGTTTTAAAGAAACGATCGTGAGCACTTGAAGGAGGATGAGGCAAAGCGGATTTTGTCAAAAGGCGAAGGTAATTTTTGGGCGAAATGGATCACGGTCAAGGCCTCCAAGGGCGCCATATTTATACACATTAAATAATGGTGGAAATGAGTAACTCGAATCATGGATCCCAAGTAGAAAAGAAGTTGTGTGAGAGGAGCAGGAGAATTTTCACGATTTCAAAGGCGTAAAGACGTTTCCAAAGCATTCAATGTTTTCCAAATTATCTGTGCATTGACGCCCGAGTTGCTGGTTTCCTGGAAATTATTCCCTGAAATATGGATCACTGTCTCTAAAGAAGGGATTTTCAATGATTTCGAGGAGGAATTTTCTCATTTTTGTTTTTGATCTGAGATCGTTTTGCTCCCTTGTGCATTAAATGAAAGAGGTGAAAACCTCTCTAAATACTAATGGAATTTCTATTGTAAAAGAGGTTAGACACTTTGCGAGAATACTCTCCAAGTTCTCTGCATTTAATACAAGGCATCAGGCTTCTGAATTTGCAAATTGTCTTGTGTGCAATTTCCTTCTGTACTCTGCACTTCTATTTTACGTTCATGTTTCTTATTTGCTATTAGATTTAAATTTTGCACTTGGATTTAAATATTGCTAGTAAGGGAGTGAATGCTGGAGTGTTATTCTGAAGGTTGTTACCGCAAGTTTATAGGTAAATTATGCTGCTTTTCCCCTGTTAAATGCTATTCCATGCTTGGGTGAATTTGTTGCTGTTAGTCTGCCCCGAATCCTGCACTTCGGATTTTGGCCATATTTCCCATTTCTTTCTGCATTTTTTCAATTTCTTTCCTGCATCCCTAGTCTTCTACCAGTGTAGGATTTAGTTCGGGAACCAGCCCTCTCTGGAGATTGGCACAGGGGACGTTTCTTTCCTCCGGCCTTTCAATGTTGGTTGTATCTAGGGCGCACAAACGCAGTGTTTGTTGATTAGGCAGATATTTGACCAACAGTTTTTGGCACGCCTGATGGGACCTCAAAGTTTCCACTTCCAAAAATATGAAGGTTTGATGTTTGCCTTTGTGTTATAACATTAGAACATCTGGCGACTTGACTATACTCAGAAATCTATGAATGTGAGAGCAACGAAAGTTGTGTCTCATGAATACAAGATCGAAGGCCAAAAATCCAGATCATCAAATCGAGTTCTACGAACTTGATATTCAAAGGTTGGGGGAACATCCTCAATTAGCCATGTTTCGGCGTACATCCTCGTTACCCCATATATCCCACATACCATCTGTTACATCCTCACGGTTAGCGGGTGTATGTTTCGCTCCTATAAGCCCAGTAAATACTGCCACAAGTTTTCCACAACCTCCGCCCGATACAAATACCGGTGGTCCTCAGCCTACACCCTATATACCAGTCCATATGGCTCAAAACCCTCCGCCAAGGCAGTTCCCAACATGGAATAGCTTGGGAACTTTGAATCTGCAAGCACAAAATCCGGTCCCACAAGCTGCTTTGAAAGCCTTGTCGACCTATGATGGTATTGGTAAAACTGCATATGAACATATTCAAGATGTGGCTTCCTTGGCGACCATTCATGACATAACAGATGAAGATGTAATGATAAAATTGTTGGTATTGTCGCTAAGAGGAAAATTGCTTTATTGGTACCGATCGTTGCAACCTGGTACCATTACATCATGGGATCAGCTAGCGGAGTTGCTGATTAAAAAATTTCATGAACAAGCTGATCCACACTCTTTGCTGCATCAGTTTACAACGATTCAAAGACATCCACAAGAAGATATAGTTGACTTCAATGTCAGGTTTACGCGAAGCTGGCAAAGAGTCCCTGATGGATTACAACCCACACATGAGCAAGTTGCATTCTACTATCTGTAATAACCCTCCCTATCTAGTTCTCTAGGCGTTTGCCAATTCTTAACCTTTTTCGTGAATTTTTGATATACAAAATCACAAACACAGAGCAATCCAGAATTCTCGAAATATTGATTTATTCTTATATCAAAACTAGGGCACAAATTACAATGCAAATACGTCAAATGCTGATGAAACCCTAGTCGCTCTCGTACTCTATAAATGATGATGAAGGCTCAGCTCCTTCGATGTGAATACTTGTGTGGTGTCCCAGCTCCAAATATTCCTTGTATAATCTCTCGAATGACCTCGTGTGGTAACCCAACTCCAGAAGTCTTTAAAACTGAAGTTCAACTGCAATCCCTGTGTGGAAATGCCCAGATTGACCTGAGGGTAATCTTGCAACCCCGAAGCCAATGTCCCTGTAAGAGGTTGTCATCTCTCACAAGCTCCAGAATCTCTGTAAATGGCTCTGCTAGAGAGTCCTCCAAAAAACCACAGAGAAATAATAATCTTCGCATATCTCCAAATGAACTCAAAACCTCCTTTTATCTCCTCCATAGGTTGACCTAGGGTTAGGTCACTTTTAGGGTGAGCAAATATAATTTTATCAAATTTTAATTCCACCTTATTTCTCCTTAATTTATTTACCCCCTTATGCCTATGCTTAACGACTTTTTAAGTCGTCACTTAAAATGGCCCCTTTTAAGTATAAAATGATTTTATAATAAAATAAAGTCACTGACTTTAATAATTAAATTTAATAATCACTTTATTAATTTTATCTTCGACCATTAAAATTTCCAACCTCTTCCCATCCGAATTGAAATCCGCAAATGTTTTTGGACACCCATTTCACTAAAGAATATCACTGCACTGTCTGTTGTCCATCGAAACCCTAAAAACAAACATGGCTAAAAATAGTAACTCTGATAAAAAAAATCTCCGAATGAGCCCAAATGACCATCAATCAATAGCTCTCTGGGTATTGACAAAGATTTTGATATCTCCAATGGCTCCCCTCCATCCGACTTAGCCTACGGGAGCTCGTGTAGAGGCTAATCTGCTCTACACCTGATTGCGTAGAAAAGGGGACATTATAGTCCGCCCTTCCCAAATATTGCTTGTCCTCAAGCAATACGTATACATACTCCAATCAGATGCTACATCTCGGCTAAGATCACATCAAATCCCCTAGATCCCATAGCAATCTCAAAAAGGAACCGCCACGCTGACGTTGCGCCACTCTGATCATCACTACCCCTCTGACATGGTTAAGTGGCAGAAGTCTCAACTACAATAGCATGATGAAATATCTATCCAGTCTGGCACTGACATGTCTGTCTGAGCTGAGATGTAATATCATGTACCATGACATACCGAAGAAATCAACGTCACAGATTATTGCAAACACAATGTTGGAAGTGCCTCCATAGTCATCACCTAACCAACTCAACTCGGCGTTCACACTCTTGGAATCTCCCAGATAATCCCATGTAGCCCAATCTACTGCAATCAATGTAATATCCTCTAGAAATATGATGTCCCTCATCATACTCAACCAAGTAGGGTGTAAATGTATCTGTATAATTCCTAAAAGATCAACCACACTCCACTCTGGCAACTCAATAAGAAGCTCAGCCTCGCCATCAAAACGGGTATGCCCATTATGACTGCACCCTGTGCCAAGTAACATCTCATGCATAGGTGACTCAACCAGGCCTATCTCTGCACTTTCACTGATTAAAATGATCCCTTGAGAGGGCATTGTGTTCAAATAAGAAGTAAGATACTCCATGTAATGCCAACCAAATTGTGGACCCATCTTCATCATGTAAATGTTATGGCTGTCCGAAAAGCGAACATCGGCATATCTCTCATACCCATGATCAACTATTGCCCACAACATGCTCCTACCTATCGTCCTCGATGCCCATCAAGGCAAACATACGATCCTGGGTAAGAGAACTCAACTCCTGGTCATCCAGATTAGGCTGGAGGATGCTCATGGAATCACCCTCAGACTCATGTCGAAGTAGACACCCTATCTCAAACAATGTATCCTGGTGATCTATTACAGTAAATGGATCAGCACTCTGCATCTCAAAAAGTGGATTGCCCAAAAATGTCACATGATCCATCTCATATAACAGATTGTCAGTCCATCGGAAACAGTTATCTCCCTTGTGCTTATCAAGGTTATTTTGTTGATCCCAAATTGTGTAATCTGTTTTCATGGGACAATGTGATAAGTCATAGTCCTCCCGAACCCAATCTAGTTCATCAAAAATCTGCCCAATCTTCCCGGCTTTCTCTCGATTCAAGTTGTTCAATAGATTCTAAAACAAAATTGAGTTTCAACTCTGTCTCATGCAATGAAAAGTGTGCCTCTGACAAAGAGCTTCTAGTCCACTCAAGCTCTTCAGTTAGCTGATTGACTTCTTCTTCTTTGCTCTTGTATGCACTAAGGGTCTCTTCGACGAGCTTGGCATAGTGATCTCTATCTGCAAGAGTGTTCATGAAGTCTAACTTCATAGTTTCTAAGGCTGCCCTCAAATTCTGTAAATCAGCATTGGAGATTACTCCTTCTACACCCGTATGTCTCTTCTCAACTTGTGCCCTCCAATATAGTTCTTCGGTGAAGTTATGGGTGGCATCGAAACGAGATAAGGCTGCATCAATTATGTCCTCATCAGACCTGGAACTAAAATCAGATTTATGTACCAAGTTTTCAAAATTATGCATCTGGTCTCCCTGTTCACAACTCTTGGTGTTTGGCTCCCTGTATGAAGATGTAGTAGGTAGATCATCAATAGGATGACCATAATAAGGTGTTGATCCACTCGGATCCTCATTAAGCTTATCATGAATACAATCTGAAATGGGATTATAACCAACAATAAACTCAACATCTGTGGAGTCCTCATGGGTGTCTTGAAGAGATAAAATATCCTTATAATCTTATTTTAAATTAGCAACAATCTCAACTGTGTTATGGTCTGAAAATTCATGTGTGTGCTCCTCAAAAGCGGCTGCTATGAATTTTGTAACATCACCATCATGTGTATCATCCACCACGGACTCCATATGCAACTCACTCTGCAAATCTTCGAAGATGTAGTTATCCAATGCATGCATCCTACCTTGTTCCGATTGTGAACCCGAATCGATAACACTTCCCTTTGAATGGGTCTCAACCTCATGTTTTGGCTCATCAGCAGTGTGTACTTGTATATCAAATGAACTAACCTGTGATCCTACCTCGCATACCTCATGGGAAGAGGACTCTTCATTCTCACAATTTGCTGATTTGTTTTTCTTTCTCCACAACTTGGTCGCCAACTATGTCATCCCATTAAGATAAACAAGATCACTTAAAATAGCATTCATCTTGTCCAATAGGTGTATCATTTCCTGCTGATTTCTAACCCGATCTCCGTGCGGGTCCATGATTTTATTCTCTCCGGATATGTGAAGTCTCGTCTTTGCTCATTGTCTGCTGATGTATAAATCTTGAACTGTCCCCCTAAGAATTACTGCTTAGTTTGAAGCCAGACTTCACACATTCCTTAATTCTGCCACCCACAGATGGTACGGCATAGATTGTTGAATAGTGTAGGACTATGTAATTTTAGAACCGAATTGATTATTTGTTCCTTTAAAAGGTACAGCAGATGCAACTAAAGGGTCTTCACCAATACCTCTATACATAGGCTTCAAAATGAAGTTGCCCTATGAAGGAAGATTAGTTATAGTGACTTAATCAAACTCTGTTATTTCGACTGCAGGTAATATGAATATTCAGTGATGTAATGGTATGTCCCAGGTATTATGTTATTCAGTCATAGCCGAGGAAGTTTCAACACTACAGTCCAAAAAGTGTCATGTCTCTCAAAGGAGTCATCGTCAGTTATGACAGAATATTTTGCCCCTGGCAAATACAAAATAATGTGATCGCCGATATTGTTCATTACCAAACTGTTAATTTTTTCAATGGATTTAAAAAAAAATGGTCAATATCTGTCAAACTCCCCATTCATCAGCGCAACAAAGAATCTTATTATTTCGTATTTTCTCAGCTTAAACCAATCTTCAACCGCAACTTTTCTTCAACTTATATTCATTTCCCACAATCCTTGAAAAATAAACATTTCACAAGCAGCGACTATATTCCTACGGGCACAAAGATTCATATAGAATCACCTTTGTTAAAAGAATGCCAAAATTTTATTTGGCCCCCATATTTTTGTGGAGTCGATGCCTCCAGTATTACACTGTTGCTCCACATAGTATGTTGGCACGTTAAATTTATGAAATTTATCCTTGTACAGGATTCATAAATTTTTCCAATTTACCATCGTTATGCTTCAAGCAAACCCTAACAGGTAGACAAGAAAAACCCGCTCTGATACCACTGTAATAACCCTCCCTATCTAGTTCTCTAGGGCTTTGTCAATTCTTAACCTTTTTTCATGAATTTTTGATATACAAAATCACAAACACAGAGCAATCCAAAATTCTCGAAAATATTGCTTTATTCTTATATCAAAACTAGGGCACAAATTACAATGCAAATACCTCAAATGCTAATGAAACCCTAGATGCTCCGTATTCTATAAATGATGATGAAGGCTCAACCCTTCTGATGTGAATACTGTGTGGTGTCCCAGCTCCAAATATTCTCTGTATAATCTCTAAATGACCTTGTGTGGTAACCCAACTCCAGAAGTCTTTAAAATTGAAGTCCAACTGCAATCCTCGTGTGGAAATGCCCAGATTGACCTGAGGGTAATATTGCAACCCCGAAGCCAATGTCCCTGTAAGAGGTTGTCGTCTCTCACAAGCTCCAGAATCTCTATAAATGGCTTTGCCAAAGAGTCCTCCAAAAAACCAAAGAGAAAAATAATAATCTTCGCATATCTCCAAATGAACTCAAAACCTCCTTTTATCTCCTCCATAGGTCGACCTAGGGTCAGGTCACTTTTAGGGTGAGCAAATATAATTTTATCAATTTTTAATTCCACCTTATTTCTCCTTAATTTATTCACCCCCTTATGCCTAGGCTTAACGACTTTTTAAGTCGTCACTTAAAATGGCCCCTTTTAAGTATAAAATGATTTTATAATAAAATAAAGTCAATGACTTTATAAAATTAAATTAATTAATCACTTTATTAATTTTATTTTTGACCATTAAAATTTCCAACCTCTGCTCATCCGAATTGAAATCCGCAAATGGTTTTGTACACCCATTTCACTGAAGAATATCACTGCACAAACCCTAAAAACTGACATGGCTAAAAATAGTAACTCTAATAAAAAAAATCTCCGAATGAGCCCAAACGACCATCAATCAATAGCTCTCTAGGTACTGACAAATATTATGATATCTCCAATGGCTCCCCTCCATCTGACTTAGCCTATGGGAGCTCATGTATAGGCTAATATGCTCTGCACCTAACTGCGTAGAAAATGGGACATTACACTATCTTAGGGCGTTTAGCACCGAAATTGGTATGGTTTTACGGTAGGCCAATGTGACTACATTTCCAGACTTGTATACGCAAGCTCAAAAGGTCGAATCTGATTTGATTGTTGTAGGTAGGCTTCCCCGAAGATGACTATGCCCATTGTCCCTGACCTTCCACAGTATCTGTATTCAAGCGCATTTTTGCAACCCATGCCTTCCATGTACCCGGTTCCCTCATGGAGTTCTAGCCCACCTCATGTTGCTCCAATCCCTGTCCCGCAATGTCCGGCCTCAGGTTTTTCTCAGTTATCGACTCAATCAGTTCCCCAGTTGCCAGCATCTGTCCCTTTCCCAGCATTTCCAGTGCCCCCGACTCCCTTGTCGTTACCTGCGCTGCAAGCACCCTTACCTTTTCCAGCGCCCACTCCACCATCTAATCTTGACCCCCTCACGGTGTTGTTGCAGGAAGTAAAGTCCAATAATGCAGCCTTAAGGACAATATCTAATGAGCTTACCATGGTAAGGAAGAAGCAAGCAGAGGCTGAGTTTCGATCTAGGAGATTTTAGACCCCACCTATTACAAGAGAACAAGCTTCTACAAGTAGAGGCCCTGAGAAGAGCCAAGCAGTGATGGTGAATGAGGAGATTAGTGCAATAGAAAAGGTGTATTGGTGTTCGACATGTAATGATCCTCATGGAGAAGAAACCTGCATGGTGCATATGAATTATGTGCAAATGCTAGCAGAAAGTTCTGTTGGCGGACAAGTTAATATGATTAGAGAAGTCGAACACAATTTCATGATGCCATCCTTGGAGCAAGTTTTTGTACTCACAAGGTCCGGGAAAAAGCCAGTAACTATAGATCCGGTGGAACTCGAGCCTTTGAAGGTTCTTGCAGAACCAAAGGTACAAGATGAAAAGTGGCCACCTCCAGCAAAAGCGCCTGGTGTGAGAACTAAGGAGCAAGAGTCTGTCAAGTTGAGAGACTTATTGCCTAAGCCAACTCAAGAGAAAGTACAAAATAAGGCATCAATTTCACAACCTGCAGTAGTTGCTCAAACATAGAATGAAACAAAAGAGCAGGCCAGGGAGCGACTTAAGTACCCATCCTTGACAAAAAGACAAAGAGTAGAGGCTACTCAATAGTACCAGGACAAATATGAATGAGCTCTAGAAGAGAAGGTTTTGGCTGTCTCAAGTTATAGCATCGTAGAGGAAATGAAGCGGATTCCAGCTAAAGTTAGCTTGTATGATGCACTGTAGTTGCCAGGACAAATTGATTTGTTGCAAGAATCCTTGAAGACTGCTAAAGATCAAAAAAAAATTTCTTCTCAAATGGTCCTAGCGCAAGCGTTACCCACTTCTATGATAGGAAAAAATAGGCCTCCCCCATTTTATTTATCACTAAGAATGGAAGGGTGGATTGTACATAATTGTATGATCGACTCTGGAGCTGCAACTACTATCATGCCAAAGGCAGTATGTGAAGTGATGGGGATGGAATATATGAGAAGCAGCCTAGGAGTGTTGCAATTGGATGGGACTCCGATCAAGATAGTGGGGGTTATCAAAGACATCCCTATTGTCCTCCACACTATGCCGCAGATCACCGTCATCCAAGAAGTGGTAGTAGTTGATCTGGAGCCATATTTTAGCATGTGCCTCTCAAGGGAGTTCATGGCTAAGCTGGGAGGATACCTTTCCTTGGACTATTCACATTTGGAGATACCATTCAAGGGAAAATGGATTCGTATCCATAATGAAAAACCTTCACCTTTTCACATTGAAAGGTTAGAAGAGGAAGAACAATCTCCAGGCGCAGTGAACATGATGACTGAAGAACTAGAAGAAGTTGATTTGGTAGGAGAAGCATTGGGTGAGCTTCACTTGGAGGATGAGTTTTTGCTCACATATTTTAATGCAATGATCGAAATGGACATTGGTTGTTACACAATAACTAAACTGGAGCAAGCTGAAAAGCAAGTTCTCGATTCACAGACTTTTGACACAAATCAGTTATGGAAACTATATTTTGATGGTGCCAGATGTAAGAATGGTGTAGGAGCTGGTGTCGTATTGATCTCTCCCGAAGGTATACAAAAGACTTATTCTTATAGGTTGACTTGGAGTTGTACAAATAACATAGCTGAATATGAAGCATTGTGCCTTGGATTGAAAAAGGCTAAAAAGTTGGGCATTAAGCAACTGTAGATTTTTGGTGACTCTAAGCTTATTGTTAATCAGACCACTAATAAATGTGTATCAAAGCAACATTACCTGAAAGCTTATCACAATAGGGTCTGGGATTTATTTGAAGCTTTCACAACTTTGAACATTCAAGTGATTCCTCGGGAGCATAATAGACATGCTGATATTTTAGCTTCCCTTGGTGCAAATTATTCCCCCGTGGAGCAAGTGGTCCGAAAGCCCAAGACTATCAGGGTGATCTATAGACCTTCAGTTCCAGACAAGAATATCTATTGGCAAGTATTCGACAATGATGAACAAATAGTCAATTTCCTACTCAGAGAAGCTGCTAGCGTGGATGATAGAGTACTTGCTGAGGAAGAGAAATAAGGGATGATTCAATTAAAGAATAATCACATTCCCAGAGGATTAATCTCGTTGGAAAGTTTGTTTGATCAAAATGATAGAGCTGATAAGCACAAGATTAAAGTGGATGCCAAGGAGTACAAGGAATTGTAGTTGGAACCTAAAAAGGTTATCAAGATCGGGATTGATTGTGTGTCGAATGAACTTGAAGGTATTAAAAACCTGTGCTATGAGTACCTCGACATTGTGGCATGGAGTTACCAAGATTTAAAGGGTTATGATAAGAATGTGATCCAGCATACCATAGAATTGTAGGAGGGGGTAAAACCCTTTTAGCAAAAATAGTGTCCTATCAATCCTAAGATCGAAGTGCTCATGAAGGCAGAATTGTTGAAGATGTTGGAGGCAAAGATTATATACCCGATTAAGCACTCGACCTGGGTGGTGAACCTGGTCCCAGTAAGGAAGAAGAATGGAGACATACGGTTGTGTGTTGATTTTCACAACCTGAACCAGGCATCACTTAAATATCATTACCCTCTACCCCAGATAGATCAAATTCTTCATGTGGTTGTCGATGCTCAGAGATTCTCACTATTAGATGGCTTCTCCGGATATAATCAAATCTGGGTGAAAGACGAGGATCAATATAAAATGACATTCACTACCAAGTGGGGTACATTCACCTACCAGTGGATGCCCTTTGGTCTCTCGAACGTCGGTGCTACCTTCCAGAGAGCCATGGACGTCACCTTCGGTGAGTTACTGAATAGAATTATTGTGATATATCTCGATGATATGACTATATTTTCCCATCGCAGAGAAGATCATGTTGCTCATCTAAGATAGGTGTTTGAGAAGTGTCATGAGTTTGGAATCTCCATCAATCCAAAGAAGTCGATCTTCATCATCAAAGAAGGGAAATTGTTGGGTCATGTAATCTCACAAGAAGGATTGGTGATAGATCCTGCAAGAGCTGAAGCACTCATGAAATTGCCATTGCCTGCTAATAAGAAAGACTTGCAATATTTCTTCGGTCAAATTAACTTCATCCGCAAGTTTATTTCTGATTTTTCCCAAGTTGTGAAGCCCATGACTGAGCTTTTGAAAAATAATGTTGAGTTTAAGTGGATGGAAGTCAAGAGATGAGCTTTTTAAGAAATCAAAGAAAGAATCACCCAAGCTCCAGTTTTAATTAATCCTGACTATTCAAAGGACTTCATTCTTTATGCAGTAGGTGAGCATGAAAGCTATGTTGTAGTGTTGACTCAGAAACAAGAAGATGGAGAAGAGAATCCAATCACTTTCTTGAGCCAAGTTATTGCACCACATCAGGAGAAATACAACTTCATTGAGAAGCAGGTTTATGCCATGATGAAATCATTGAAAAAGTTTTGACACTTTGTTTCTCAGAGCAAGACTATTGTTTATGTTATTCATCCTGATGTTCGAAACTTTATACTACAAGGAGAACTAGGTGATAAGAGAGCAGGGTGGGTATCTAAAATTCAAGAATATGATGTGGAGATCCGATCGACAAAGCTAGTTCGTGGGTGCGCTTTATGCCAGGAGTTAGCTAAGAGTGTTGTCGTTGAGACGTTGGATGTGATTCACAAGGAGGACATAGGCGAAGCAATTTGTGCAAATCTTACTGCGAGTGACCATGATTGGATAGAAGAGCTGGTTGATTATTTTACTTCTGGGAGATGTCCAACTCACCTCGATGCTTCACAGCATCGGAGGTTCAGGCTGCAAGCGCTCAGGTATGTATTGTTGCCTAATGGATTATATCATAAGAACATTGATGGAGTTCTTCTTAGGTGTGTAAAAGCATCCAAAAAGGAGAAGATATTGGAGGAATTTCACTCTGGGCTATCTGGAGGGCATTATGCAGGCAGGCCCATGGCTTTAAAAATTATTTGAGCGTGTTAATATTGGCCCACTTTGTTCATCGATGCTCATAAAATAAGCCAGTAGTGTGATAGTTGTCAATGATATGTTGGCAGGATTAGGAAGGGAGCTTTGCCTCTACATCCAATTCAAGTGGAAGCACCTTTCCAACAATGGGGTCTTGATTTCATTGGCATCATTGATCCACATTCTTCCGTGGAACACAAGTATATCCTGACGGCGACTGATTATTTCACCAGATGGGCGAAGGCTATTCCCACTAAGAAGGTCGATCAAGCTACTGTTATCTCCTTTCTAGAGGGGCTCATTACTCATTTTGGCATACCATATTCTATTGTAACTGACAATGGCACTCCATTCATTGGGGCCAAGATTACAGAGTTTGCTAGCAAATACGACATTTATTTGAAGACATCATCCAACTATTATCCACAAGGGAATGGGTTGGCCGAATCCACTAATAAGAACTTGCTACGAATCTTAAAAAGGATGATGGGCAGTAACAAGAGAGGTTGGCACTTGTTGTTGAATCAAGCTCTTTGGGCAGATCGTATCTCAGTGAAGAAATCTATCAAGACTTCCCTGTATGCCTTGGTTTATGGGAAAGAAGTTGTCCTCCCTACACATATTGAGCTGCCAGTACTCCAAACATTGCAGTTGTTCCAGGATGAGGATGAAGAATATGACCCTATGAGTGCAAGGTTGGCACAGTTGCTACAGTTAGAAGAGAATAGAGAACAAGCTTATCAGGTATTTTTCGAGCATACTAGAGAGATGAGGAAGTGGTTTGGAAAGAAAATGATCGACCATAGTTTTCAGGTGGGAGATCTAGTTTTAAAATGGAATGAAAAGAAGGCTAAACCAAGGAATCACCATAAGTTCGATGCTATCTGGGAGGGCCCTTTTCAGATTTTCACGGTGAATTCAGCAAATGCTTATCATCTTCGTGATATGGAGGGTTATGATCTCCCCATCCCTGTGAATGGCCTTCATTTGAAGGCCTATATTTCATGATGATATTTCAGTGAGGTACCATTCTGTACATATGTAAATATCCTTTTTAAGTATTGTTGTTTTAGTTTGTTGATGATTTATATGTTATATATATTAAAAAAAAAAAGAAAAGAAAAAAAGTACGAAGGGCATTCGCCTCAAGAGTGGGTGAAAGGGCTTCTCGCCCTAAGAATGAGGTGACTAAGAATTGCAGAAAAGTAAAATATTTCCCTAAGGAACGCCTTCGCCTAAGAAACGTCTTCATCGGCTATGGCAACATGTAGTTTTGGGGTAAGATAACAAATAATGTATTATGTGCTAAATGCATTCGCCCTTGGTAAACTAAAGCTTGGTCGTTCATTTTCTGGAGGGGTGAACTTAAATTGATGACAAGTTCGGCGATAGTGAACATTGGATTGACATCGTGTTCGCCCTAAGAGGGGTGAATGGGTCGTTCGCCCTTGTTATGGGTGAATGCGTCAAGAAAGGTGACAAAAGTTTGTTTTTGCATAAGTTTAAAATTAAAAGTGCATGCTTTTCAAAGCTTTTTTTCTATAAAGCGCTTTTAAAAAGAAAAAAAGAGGAAGAAAAGAAAGAAAAGGGAAAAAGCAGCTTTAAGTTATTTTTAAAGAAAAATTTGATTTTTGAGGTACATGCGAAAAGTAGAAGCAAACAAAGTTTTCTTTTAAAAGGAGCTATTCGCCATGGGTTTTCAAACAGATCGAAGGTGCCCAAATTAAGTAAAGTGTGACGTTTTGACCTCAATTTTGAAGTCGCCAAGGAAGGATGAAATTGCTTTGCGCCGAAGTAATTTTATCGGAAGGAGGAAATGATTGCAGTGGTTTTGGAAGCACGTTGTGTAATGAAAAGTGCCCTTGGGTACGTGTCAGCTATCGAAGGGTGAGAGTGCTGATAGAAGAGCATTAAATTAAAATGTGCGTTGTGCCGAATTTTTGTTTTCCAAGAAGCAATGAATATTAAATGATTGGTTGTTAAGCGACCAATTTAGCTTTCCCAGCAAGCTTGAGGTGCTAGGGCACAATTTCCAATAAAATTGCATGGTGAGAAGGGCACATTTTTTGAGGAGGATCCGATAGTGAATCAAAGGAGAAGTCGTTGAGACGTTGGGAATGGTGCCAGGCTAGCAGTTCGATACCTTTTCTCTCCCGAAAGTGCTTGCAATTAATTTCGCATTTACTACGGTAGATGTCGGAGGGCTCTATAAAAACCATGAGGTAAAAGGCATAGTTTATATTTGATTTGTAAAAATTGTTTACTGCTATTCATGATTGTAGCTGTAGAATATTTTAGAGTTTCCTCAGAGAATTTGTTAGAGAGAAGGAAAATGGGAAAACGTAGCAAGGAGCCTAAGGACGTCGTAGAGGCTACAGAGCCTAAGAAATCAAAGAAGAGGGTGGATCTAGAGCTAAAAGGGCTCAAAAAAATGATTATGTGGACTTAGACCCATACGAGGATACCATGGCAAAAATTGGAGACTGCCTTATCACACACAAAGGAATCGAAAGGTTAAGGCAAGAGGTAGAAGTTGTTGTGAGTCAAGGGGTGTCATCAAATAGCTGGCTAATAGTGCCATATCATTCGTAGTTGTCCTGGTATTTGTGTTCACCCGTTCATCCATGCCTTGAGCTGGTGCAGCTCATCGCCCAGTTCTATGACCCGTTCACTAGGGTTGTCAGAAATGCCAGGAGGGAGATTCTGTTTACCATTACTCCGGATGAAATTCGGGAGGCCTTCGCTTGTGGATTGAAGCCCCCCTCTTATGCAGTGCATAAAAAGCTACATATTGACGAGCAAGAGGATAGGTACGTCTCCATAGTGACAATGCACCAATTTATGGAGATGCAACTTGTTAAAGAGCCACAGATGGGGCAACTTCCTAATCTGTCGAAGCCACTCTCAAAATTCAAGAGTCAAGATATATACTCCATGTTGTCTTGGGTCATTGGATTGCCTTCGGATGAAACTGTGCATAAGTGGCAGGTGGTTGTTTCACAGTGTATTTGTAAAGTAGAGTTTTATTCTCCCTCTGCCATGAGGCAAGGTGGCAATCCCATTTTCTTTGATTGGGCTGACTTCATTTCTCGAAGGATAAACTTTCAGTTGGAAAAAATGCAAACCGGAGAGTCCAAGTCATTTTTGCATACATCATTTTTAGTATGGTTTTTCTTTTTCCAATTGTAGCAGCGCTTTTCCTTCATTGCAGTAATGCAGCTGGGTGAAAAGAATGAGCCCTTGCCGGTTTATATGTGGACTCCCATTTTGACAAGGAGGGAGTCGGTGTACAACTTTAATAGTTGGTTTTTGGGGCCGGTGATAGAGTTGCTCTGCGGTACCTATGAAAGAGTGCCATAAAATTTGAGGGACGTAGTCATCATGCAAGAGAAGGGTGACATTTTCTTGCTTACCCAGGGTGTAGTCGTGAATTTTTGGTTTTACGGGTAAGCCATTTTTGTTACCATATTTCGCCATGGAGCATATGTTTGCTATGGAGGTTGTGCACCAGACTGATCATGTGAATGATATATATGGAGCTGGGCATGGAAAGAAGACCACATGCAACATGTCATTCAAATTCGGCAACATAGAAGTGAGCCAAGTTGGGCAGAATAGGCTCTTGACGGTGGCACTCCAGGATTTGGGTTTGATTGAATTGCCATAGCACTGGCGATATGATCCTCTGGGAAAATTCTTAGCTATTGTGAAGGCTAAGTCATTTCATTGTTGTCCTCGACCGGATATTCAGAAGAGGAGAAATAATTTTTATGGGTCGGACATGAACTGGCATATTGAAAAAATGATGACCCTCCCGCCATGGCATGATTATTATGAGTAGGAGGCAGAATATAATCCGGCTAAAAATAAGACTCAAATTCCTCCACCAGGCTTATTCAGTTCTGTTAAGGAATTCGAACCTAATTGGACTGAAGAAAAGATAATGAATTGGTGGATTATGCGGATTCACCATGGGAAGCCGACCACTGCTTATGGGTTGAAATTAGATGAGCAATTTTTAGATATTTATGATGAATTTGTAAATTCATATCAACCCATCACCTTCACCAATATTTTTCCGCAAAGCTTTCAACATTCTGATAGTGGCGAAGGTGAGACTGAGCAAGAGCGGCCCATAGTTGAAGATGAGACCCCGGAGGAAGAAGAGCAACAATATGTTTTCAAAATGAGGTCTCAATGAACAAAGCGACAAGTAGAGGAGATGCCCATACCCGAAAAGCAAAATTTATCAAAGGTGCCACCATTTCCAAAGGTGATGAAAAGGCCAAGGTCTAGTGCAGTTATGACTTCTGCCATTGAGGCCCCTATAGTTTTAGTTGTTGTAGTTTCTACAGTGTTAGTTGTAACTGTTCCCATGGTTACTAATGTATCAACAACTATTGTAAAACCTTCACCCATGGAGGAGCTCCCAACCAAAGTTATCGAAGTCTTTTCAATGGCTCAAGCATCGGTGGAAGATCAATAGTCCAAAAGCTCTCATGTCGAAGTAATGAATGAAGAAGAGATTCTGGACATTAGAGAAAGGGTAGGAGTGCAAGAAGAAGAAGCAGTTTCGCAACCACCTCCATCATCGTAGCACATGGTGCTTGCACCCGAAGGTACATATTTTCTTTCCCCTTCCTCTTCTATGGAGCAAGTAGTGATTTCTGTTTCACTTCCATCTATTCCACTTTCATCATCCTCGGTCTCCGTTTCTCCACCCTTCGGTATGCCCTCCACATCTGTTTCATTTTCATCTTCTCCCACCCTCGAAGTCACTACTGCTCTCTCCTCTATTCCCATTCCTTCATCTTCCATTTCTTTCAGTTCATATGCATCAGGGCCGAATCCCTTTTTGCACCCATCTCTTTCGTTCCTCCCTCCACCACCATTGAGGCTGTAAGTATGCAAGCTCCTCCTAGAGTAAGCGTAACTGTAGCTGAACCCGCTTCCTCCACCAAGACCACCATTTCTCTTCCACCTCTTTTAGCCATGTCATCCACTCCTATTGGGCCCAGTCACTCAGACATTTTGGTTCCTTTCACCCCATTTTTGGAGCTGCAGATAGTTCTTGATGTACAAGTGGCCCGTAAGCAGCCCGACGTAGAGAAGATCAACCGGGCACACTTGAGCTCTTCGTAGTGGTTGAAGAGTATGCGGTGCAAAGAGGCCTTGGCTCTAGCTCGATCGATTAAAAAATTTGCTTTTGATCCCATCGCGAAGGAGGCTCATATTACCACAATTACGTCGTTGGTTCAGAAGCCCCAAGGAGAGTTATTGTCGAGCGATCTCATTTTCGAGACTATAATAGAAGACCTTATGTGGATAGATCCTATGGAAAATATGGGCAACATTCAAGTAGATATGAGCTCAGTGTACCTGCATGGTGAGCATTTTAAGGAGAAATATTTTGAAAATCAGAACAAAGTAATTGAGCTCAAAAATGCCCTGGCAAAAAGTAGAGCCCAAGAGGAGAAGACGGCTACAAAGAATGACTATTTGCGCCAGCAGGTCAAAGTTCACTTGAAGGAGTGTGATGCCGCTAGGATTGAAATGCACAAGCTTCAACAACAGCTAGAAGATGTGAAGAAGCAGTTAGCTGAGAAAGTGGTACAAGCCACAAGATTTTTGTGCGATAACGTCAAGGGAACCCGCCTTCGCTCTGCACAAAATTGTGAAAAGCTGGTCGCGCAAGCTGTTAAGGTGCTACAATATTTATGGGAGGCATGGATACAGATTCAGTTGGGGCAACAATTAATTGATACCACTGAGGAGATGTTGTCACCCTATATGGAGATGGTCGTAAAGATACAGGCTTTGATTAATACCAATTTGCACATTCGCCCCCTCAACGAGATGGATTACGCCTGGTCTAAGGTAAAAGTTACACTGCATAGTTACTTCCAATGCATGGACCTGGTACGGGAAGGACGGGCCATCCTCAACACTATTGAACATGAACACATTATTTCCATGTCTCATTTTGAGACCATTGATGAGTTGGGATTCCCGACCTTTGTGGATAATTAGGGAGAACCTCTTCCCATGGAACAACTGGAAGAGCTCTGGAAGAAGTTCATCGAAGATACTTCTGAAATTGATGCCTGGGAAGAGCCTCTCGTAGAAGCACAGGTGTTGCCCTTGATGCAGAAGTATACGTGCTTAGAACTATCATTATACGAGTTGGCTCAACGAGCAAAGCGCCTCAGTTTGATGGATGTTCAGAATCTGCATTTCATTTATGAATCCCTCAGTGTCCCTTGCCTATTCTCTACTCATGCTTGGGAAGAGGTGGTCACTACCTATGAGGTCATTACTAAAACCATCAAAGAGCAGGAGGATAAGGCAAAAGCAGAGCATGCAACGGCGAAGAAGGCAATAGAGGAAGCGGAGCGAGCCGAAGTGTTAAAGGTAGCGGTCGAAGCGGAAGAGAAGGAGCGCGTAGAAGAAGAGGCTCATCGAAAGACATCTATAGCATCGATGAAGGCACCAACCAAAGACTCTGTTGCCCAATGAATAAAGGCCTAGGGTCACTTGCATCCATGCGAGCTGGATACCCCGTGAGTCACCAGAAATATTGGCAATTTTGCACTTTGCCACATTGGAGATTTTGTTGGAGTATTTTGATGAATTTTGATGCATTATGATGATACAATTTTGTTTGTCTATGGCGGCTTTTATTTCAAAACAATTTCATCTATTCCTTATGTACTTTTTTGTATTGGTGCTATAAGTGTTTTGTAAATCGCTTTGGTATGAGTATATTAAAAATGAAAGCATCTTTGGGCTTGTGTAAATAAAAACAAACAATGAATGATTTGATGAAGAATCTTAAGAAGTTCATTATTTTGGAAGTATCAACGCGTTCACCCCAAACAAGGGGTGAATGCCCCATTCACCCCAGGTTCGGGTGAATGAAACAACAAAGTATCTGAAAAAACTCAAGGAGAAGGAAAAGGAAGCGTGGCTAAACACATTCGTGTTCGCCCCTCCTTTGGGCGAATGTGCTTCAACATTCGAACGCAATTATGTTCACCCGAATGCAAAGTGGCATTGCGTTCACCCTAGTTGAGGGGTGAACATCCTGTTTACCCTTCCTTTGGGTGAATGTACCCTGCAAAGAGAACACATTCATGTTCGCCCTAGTTGAGGGGTGAACATCTTGTTCGCCCCTCCTATGGGCGAACACGTTTTAAAGAAAGGATCCTGAGCGCTTGAAGGAGGATGAGGCAAAATAGATTTTGTAAAAAGGTGAAGGTAATTTTTGGGTGAAATGGATCACGGTCAAGGCCTCCAAGGGCGCCATATTTATACACATTAAATAATGGTGGAAATGAGTAACTCGAATCATGGATCCCGAGTAGAAAAGAAGTTGTGCGAGAGGAGCAGGAGAATTTTCATGATTTCCAAGGCGTAAAGACGTTTCCAAAGCATTCAATGTTTTCCAAATTATCTGTGCACCGACGCCCGAGTTGTTGGTTTCCTGGGAATTATTCCCTGAAAGATGGATCGTTGTCTCTAAAGAAGGGATTTTCAATGATTTCGAGGAGGAATTTTCTCATTTTTGTTTCTGATCCGAGATCATTTTGCTCCCTTGTGCATTAAATGAAAGAGGCGAAAACCTCTATAAATACTAATGGAATTTCTATTGTAAAAGGAGGTTAGACACTTTGCGAGAATACTCTCCAAGTTCTCTGCATTAATACAAGGCATCAGGCTTCTGAATTTGCAAGTGATCTTGTGTGCAATTTCCTTCTGTACTCTGCACTTCTATTTTACATTCATGTTTCTTGTTTGTTGTTAGATTTAAATTCTGCATTTGGATTTAAATATTTCTAGTGAGGGAGTGAATGTTGGAGTGTTATTCTAAAGGTTGTTACTGCAAGTTTATAAGTAAATTCTGTTGCTTTTCCCCTATTAAATGCTATTTCATGCTTGGGTGAATTTCCTGCTGTTAGTCTGCCCCGAATCCTGCACTTCGGCCTGTGGCCATATTTCCCATTTCTTTCTGCATTTTTTCAATTTCTTTCCTGCATCCCTAGTCTTCTACCAGTGTAGGATTTAGTTCGGGAACCAGCCCTCTCTGGAGATTGGCACGGGGGACATTTCTTTCCTCCGGCCTTTCAATGTTGGTCGTATCTAGGGCGCACAAACGCAGTGTTTGTTGATTAGGCAGATATTTGACCAACAGTTTGATAAGATATTATTTGCATGTTGAGTTTTAGGACATAGGCATATATTGTATGTTTCCTACTTTTGATGAGGAAAATTCATTTACCTATGGTTGAACCACCAAAGTATTTAGTTGTAATCAACATTTAACATGACTATGAGTGTGATGACTACATCACTTTTTGCCCACCTTGTGTTTAATCTTATATTATGTTATTGGAGGATTTTTGACTTAGATGATGTTGTGGGTTCCTTGTGTGGTGGAGTCATAGGTGGTTAAAAAAATGGTGGCTTTGGCTTTGGCATTGACATTATATCTAGGGTTGATGTCAATCCCTTATTTTAGGTCATGATATTTCTTCTAGGTTGGACATACAACGGAATGCTTGTTCCAAGGAGTCCATGGGAAGGAACTCCATATTTAAGCAATGATACTATAGTAGCCCCTATACATATTTAAGAACCTGATGCTTCTTATTATCGTTGATGTGTAGGAGGTTGACTCATTAAGATAATTAGTGCACTATTGGATAGGCTAGTCTTTGTGCTAACACATTTGTTAGAAATGCATACATTCATCTTCGTAGTGGTGCTAAGGAGAAAACCTTTCTTGTACTAGCTTGACAAAGGCTACCCATGTGGTGATTGTGTCTCCGTCTACAATATTGTTGCTAGCAGTTTTCTATAAACATGCAATCAATTTTTAACATCTTCAATACTACGAAAGTAATATTGTTACAGTAAAATAATCAATTGGCAACATAATAGGCTTTGATTTGTGGAAGCCAAGTATCCAACTCTTCAGTATTGATCAAGATTGAAAATATTAGAATAACATGTTTCTCTACACCTTTAAAGGACTGTGGATTTGAAAAGCAGGGTTGGTAGTTGAGAACAAGGCTCCCATGTTGATCATATGATCCCAAAACTACTCGAAAATCAGATTCCTATATTCTTCGAAGGTGTCTTGGATGAGCTGCTTAACATCTTGTCTTTGTCTACCACTATGATGGTGATTTCTCCATCTCCAACATTTTCTTATTTGGTGTGACATGCTTCAAGGTACTTAGACATAGAACCTAGTTTGACACCTTGATTCTCATCCCATAAATGTAAGTGGACATGTCTTGACACATAACCTAATTTGACACCTTGCTTCTCATACCACGAATGTGTGTAAGTGGACATGTCTAGACACATAACCTAGTTTGACACATTTCTTATCATACCACAAATGTGTGTAAGTGGACATGTCTAGACACATAACCTAGTTTGACACCTTGCTTCTCATCCCACGAATGTGTGTAAGTGGACATACAACAACAAAACATATTAGTGGCTCTTTTTTGGACAAAGATGACTACAAAGAAGGTAAAATGAAATGAAATAAATCAAAGTGTGAGAAATTAGCTTTAATACCACTTTATTTGCATTGTAGGGTCTAGGATGTGGTGATGTGGAGGACAATTACCAAAACTAGCTTGTGGTTCTTGATATTTATGCTTTAGAGTTATGCAATAGGAAACAACACAATATAAAATATTTTTCTCACACATAATGCAAAATTTATCACAAATGTTCCAAATGCAAAAATATACTTAAGAATACACGACTCATGTAGCTTTATTGGCAACATTATAAATGCATTGTACATGAGATAGAGGGCATTGCAAGGTATAGGATGCTATGTTCTACTGCATTGAAATAAGTAATAGAAGAAATGCTTAGGTGATAAAAATAACTAGTGTTTGGAAGGTGAAAAATGGAAAGAAAAGGAAATTGTTGGAGCTTGAAAATAACCAAATAAGTGTAGCACCTTGGCACTAGCTTTGTAAAATTTTGTTCATTTTGGAATCTCCACGCAACAGTAGGAGGCTAGTTGTTGATTGGCTTAAAGTATAATATCTTGGGCCTAAAACCAATAAAAAAAAATTGCCTACAAATTTTTTTGATTGGTTTAGAGGAGTGATTTAATTAATAAAGGTGTCTATTTGCTCTAGGAGTGATTCACTTGACATAGGTGGTCAGTTTGCTTGCTAATGTGAGTGAATCACTTGCAAAATCAATTGAATCGCTCGACAAAGTCAAGTGAATTATTTGTATAAGGCATAAAAAGTGGAAATCAACATAGATTACAAGGAGAATATTATAAAAAGCAACTTTTTTTGCATTTGATGGCACAATAAGCATTTTTTAAGCCTTCTAAGCCTATTAGCTGCATAATTAGAGGCATGTAACATTTGGATGTGCAACATTTTTCTAAAGTTACTCCAAAATATTTACTTTCACTAGAAGTAATTGTTTTTCAGCCTAGGTAACTCAAGGGTAAACTTTTGCTATAAATAAGGGCATAAGATCCTCATTGTAAATATCTTATGGCCATGAGAATTTTGAGCTACAATCTAATTGGAAAGTCCTTATGCATCTGATTAGTGGCACTCCCTCCTAGTTTGCTAAGTGCATGGTAGTTGGGCATGACACTTCTAGTGTATATTTTTATTCACTTACCAATTTCATACTCAAAGAAGTGGGTAGGCATTGATGCTATTCGATTTATCATGTGTCGATTGTTTGCATGTTACCCTTGTTATGGTGTAATAGTCATATTTACTTTCATCTCTCACACACTAAATGTCACAATTTTACATTCTTCACTTTATGCATTTTATTTTTGCATTTTACTTTCATGTATTTTTTTTCATGTAATTAGTTTCCATGCAAAATAGTTAGTGTAGATTAGAGAGAAATACGAGGATAGCAAGGAGCCAACATTTGATGGATTTTTAGCTAGATTAAATCATAGGTCCCAATATCCAGGATCAAGTATAAATAATATAAACTATATGAAGGCTCATTCACAAAATAATATCAATATCAATATCAATATCAATGAATATAACATTCATGAAATAACAACAATATTATTGAATAAAAATTCTCACAAAATTATTGATTTTTCAAATATATAGCTTGATATTTATTGGATACTTTTGTGATACAATATAAAGAGCTTTGTCTCCATAATATAACCTTTGAAGATGACTCTTCAATGTTTAACTATTGTTCTCCTCACATATGTGGGAGATGCATCCTTTCCTATTCCACGCATAGCTCTCATGTATATTGACTTTACATATTCACTTGTATACTTGACACATACACACTTGACTCTTGACTTACCTATATGACACATTGCACACTCTCACATATTACACACTTGCACTCTTTATTACATGACACTTTGCACACTCTTACACTCTACACACTTGCACACTTTGTTACATGACACTTGGACTCTTTTCACACATTAACACATACTTTAGGGGAAATATAAATCACACTTCCTAATATAATAACTCACACTCTAATATAATATTTATAAATGTACAATTGTACCATGGGGGCACTTTCACATAGTACCAAATAATGTAATATTGTTCGACACCCCCCTGTATTATAACATTTGGTTTGAAAACTTAAGTTTTCAATCATCATCTTCATCTTTTACCTTGTGTTCATCCATGGATTCTGCCTGTTGATCCTACTTGATAATCTTGCACTGTGTTTGATCCATATTCATGTTTCCTATCTTTTGGAGAAATAAAAAATTCACCATTAGGTTGTTCTTGAGGCAAAAGACAGTCTAAAATTCCTTGTGAAAATCCCATTGTGTCTAGAGCAAATATTCCATTTTTTATGGAACCCATAGCTTCAATTTTGTTTTGTTTCTTGATGACACATTTTTTGTTTCCATTTATGAATTTGAATTCCATTATTATACCTTTTTCAACCAATTGAGCAACTGAGATAAGATTATTTGATAATCCTCGAACATACAATACATCATCTAGCATGAAATCTGAAAATGGAAAGCTAGGTATAATTTTTCTAGATCCTTGGACATAATAAATCTTATCATTTACTATTTTTAGTGGAATGTTTGGTCTGACTTCTAATGATTCAAACCAATGTAAATTCCCATTCATATGATGACTAACACCTGAATCTATATACCATGTATCTTTTTCATTTTTCATATTTTGATGAGATTCAAGTGATCTTATTTCATATCTTTGATAAAAACTTTGAAAATTTCTTCTCATATTATATGGTCCTTTGAATTAATATGATTGTCTTGATGCTTTCATTCTTCTTATGTGCGATTTTTATCAGGTATATAAAATTATTAGAGGTATCAGGGGCATAAATCCTCAACCTATTCTCAAAAACTAAATAGAAAAGATGGTGTGACTGCTCTATTGAGCTATGCCATGGAATTGAGAGCTCCAAGTGGGCTATTTTCTTTAAAATTTTCAAATTAATTTCTTTGAAGTAGTAATTCTTATCTCCCAAATTTTAATTTAAGCAATCAATCATTTTTTCAATCAATCAATTTCAAAATCTTTTAATCAAGCAATCATGCATTCAATTTCAATTTCAATCTTCTTATAACTTCCAAAAATTCTTTCAAATCAAATTTCTTCAATCAATTCTCAAATTTTCACTCATAAATTTCAAAATTCAATTTGCAAAATTAATCAATCAATTTTGCATTCATCAATATTTAATAGTCAAATTCTTCAAATTATCAAATTCAAAATTTAATCAAGCAATCATTCATTTACTTCTTATCACTCCAATTTAATTCATAATTTCTTTCAATTCAAAAATTTCCTTATAACTCTCATTCACTTTATGCAATCAATATTAAATTTAATATTCCCTTATTTCTCCTAAATCATAAGTCAAATAACTATTTAAAATTCTCCTTATTGCTCCTAAATTTATGCACTCAATAATTGAAATGATTTTTGCCCAAAAATCAAATTATAAACCTTACCTCCTTTTTAGCTTCACACTTAATCTTCTTCAAATTCGTCACAACGTTTTAGATGTATCATGGCACTTCAAACATGTTAGGACACTCAATTACTTCAAATAAATAATGTTCATTCATAAACATTTCACATGCAAGCTTTAGAAAATAAGCTTTTCTCCTTCACAATCGAATCTGAGGAGACTTCTTTTCAGGCACTTTCACTTTTGCTCTCAAGCAAATTCTCAGTCTCAAATGCTTTGTATTTAGCTTTGGCATCCCTCAACTTCAACTTAGCTTTGAATGTGTTGCTACTCAATGGTGTTTTGACTTATGTAGGCACTCATTGCTTTCACCTTTGCTTTTCTATTATGCCTATTCTATCTTGGCTTGCTCTGTCATAACCTGCCTTGGAAGGACTTTTTGCATACTAGACTGTGTTGATGAATGACTACTTGATGCCTAGTTTTAATGCATTTAGATGGTTATGCAATGTTTATATTGATTTATCCTTGAGGAATATGGTATTTTTGATGTATTTTCAATGTACAGGACAAGGTACATCCATAGGTGGAAGAGGTAGAATCAACCACTGAGAGTGGGGTACTTGAAAAGGGAGATGATGATTAAAGCAGCTCAAGGTAACATGAATGACTACCCTTATATAGGCATGCATTCTTGTTTTTTGGGGTGATCATCTACGATCCAACCATATAGAGCCAAAGTTGGTAACCTAGAAGTTACCTTAAGTCCTCGGTTAGGATAGGTGATTGGGTTTACAATAAATCACCCACCTTGCTTGATCTGAAACATTGACATATGTTATAGTGAAGACATGTTATAGAAAAATATATTATGGAGTAGACTCTAGTTGAGTAATCTCCTAGTTGGATAATGTTGTAATACTTTATTATTTTAAAGTATGGAAGTACTTTTACCATACTTGGGTTATGTAATGATTTAATATATGAATGAAAGATGTATCTCTTACTTGTTATTTATAAAGAATCTTTGATGTTGTAGTTTCATAAATTATTCTATTTTGTTAATGTTTTAGTTAGATCATGATGTCTTATTTAAGTACCTTCTTTGATGTTTTTGTAGATATTATTCCATGCTTAAATTAAGTAGATAGACTTAATCATATCCTTCTAAGGAAAGAAAAGTTAGAAAATATCGTAATGGTTTAGATGATTAGAGATGTTATCTAAAGAGGATTATACTTATGTGTTTAAAGATATAAATAAGGAGACCTAAGGGATTATGGGGTCCCTCAGGGAGAATATTTAAGGAATATTCTTAAACTAAACTAGCTAGTTGCATGAAAACATTAAGATAGATTAAGACAAATAAATTTGGTTATCACTAGGAGTGATAGATGGAATAAGTTAGCTCATCGTGGATATGAGATTGATAGCTTATTTGTACTATGCATAGTATACCTACATAGATGGACTTGTGTATGGTGTAGTGATGGGCGTACCCTTTTTAACTAGCAAAAGAGGATAAGTTAGCTCATCGTGGAGATGAGACTAATAGCTTATTTGCAATACACCTAGTATACCTACACAGATAGACTTATGTATGGTGTAGGGATGGGTGTATCCTTTGATAGATTAAGGAAGGGGATAAGTTGGCTCATCATGGATATGAGATAGACAACTTAAACATTAGATTAGTTTAGATAACTTTGTAGAATGACATATGCTGGTTAGGGATATGTAAATCCCTCTTGAGTATATGTTGTATATTAAAAATATATATTTTTGCCTTAGTAGATTAGTTAGATTTTTTTAGGGTTGTTACATTTGGTATCAAAGCTCTAGGTACGATGGACTAGAGGCTTCCATGGAATGTGCTAAGGATTTAGGTATCTTCCTATTCAGGCTTGTGCTTAGTTCTTAAGCTAAAATCGAGAAGACCTAGAATTTCCAATTGCTAGAATTCCAAGAGTTGACCCTAGGAAGGGTAGCTCATTTCAATATGACACCTTACGTATAGTAAGTGTGGCCATTAGTAATGGAATTAGATGGCAATTTTTAGAGTAACACCCTATGTAGAGTGAGGGTGGTCTTAGTATGAAAACTCTATAGTTAGCTTATATGGATGACGTATTTAGCTAGAGTTAGTAGTACAGTTCAAGGAAGAAGTTGTAACCTAACATAGTATTCTTTATTTTGTGTGACCAGGATAAATGGCACCAAAGACAAGAAGAGGGAAGTCTATTCCTCCAAATAGATAGAATTGATAAAGCAATGTTGAGAAAAGAGCCTAGGATGAAAATTTGGGCAATTCTAGTAGAGAGGTAGAGAACCTCACTGTGATAGTCACCATGATGCAAGAACAAATGGAACAATAAAAATAGTTGTTGGAGACTATAGCAAACCAGGATTTGTAGGCTAGGAATTCAGAGGTTAGGCAAGCTAATGAACAGACCGTTGAGCGAGAGGCCAGAGCTCTTCTAGAGATAGAACTGGCCAAGGACATAAATAATGTTCATACCTCCAAATTTAATGGAGAAGGAGAAGGTGATGCAATCAAAGCTTAGCTAAGGGAACTAGAAATCTACTTCATAATGAAGAACTACTCTACTGGGACTCGGACAATTTGGGCATATCTATAAGGGGTCTGGATTGGAATGGTGGGAAACCTTCCAAGAAGAGCAAAAAATTGAAGCAGTTGATTTAAAGTGGAAGGATTTTTTTACAACTTTCAAGAAGAGGTTCCTTACAGAACATTTCTATGCAGCAAAGTTTGAGGAATTTACCAACCTTCAACAAGGGACCAAATCAGTTGAGGTATACTATAAGAAGTTGGTTAAGTTGTTGAAATACGTACCCACTTATGATGAGAAGATGAAGATTCATAAATTTATCTTAGGAGTAAAACCTAAGATTAGGCATGATGTAAATATGCACGAGCCAAAATCATTATAGAAATCTTATGACTTGGCTAAGAAAGTAGAATCTCATCTCCAGTTTAACTATGTAGTTTTATCTGAGCAAGATCGACAAGCACTCAGGAAGAGAAATAGTGTTGGTTTCATAAAGTGGGAAGGAGAACAGAACTAGAAGGGTAAAAGCTTCCCAAAACCTGAAAGGAGGAATGATGGGAAGCAAGGAAAGTTCAAAAGGAATTTCCAAAGGAGGAACAACAACAATAGTAATAACAAACCTCAACCTCAAAAGCAACCAAATTTGGTACCAATGGGTAAAACAAGGGAACAAAAACAAGGAGTGCACCCAGGACCCAAGGGTGGGTGCTACAATTGTGGAGGTCCACACTATGCTAACCATTGTCCACATCAACCAGGACCAAGTACATCTAGTGCAAAAGAAAAAGAACCTACCCATAGGATTTATGTTGCGATCAAAAGCTAGAAATTGGAAGGGCAAGCCACCCCATTGCTCTTAAAGGGTAATTTTTAATAAATAAGTAAATATTTTAATTGATATTGGAGCTACAAGATAGCTTTATTTCTTCTAGTATAGTTAGGGATATGCCATAAATACCAAGATATTTGGCACAAGGGTGGAAGGTTGAGTATGGTTTTGGACAAACCTACTCAGTGGATCAATGTTTTCCTATGGCAAAAATTACCCTAACCAATGGTTCTACCGTAGGATGTTTGTATGTAGCATCGCTACATGCTTTCGATATTATTTTGGGAATGGATTGGTTACAGGCTCATAGAGCCTTAATCAATTTCCAGGATAGGTGGATAGAGTATTTAAAAAAGGACAAGGGAATATTAAGGATCCATAGTGAGCAAGGATCTTTCAAACCCTAGTTTCTATCTACTATGCAACTAAAGAAAACCATCAGGAAAGGAGGGATGGTTTATGTTGTGAAACTCAATGAAGTCAGGGAGGATCAAAAGGAAGAAGTATTTGGAAAACACCCAATCTTGCAAGAATTTAAGGATGTATTTCCTGAAGACCTACCTAAACTTCCTCTTGTGCATGAATTCGATTTCACTATTGAGTTAATGCCATGAGTAGAACCTATCCACAGATCTCCTTATAGGATGAATCCTATAGAGATGCAAGAGTTAAAGGTACAACTATAAGGGTTGTTAGAAAAGGGACTAATAAATCCTAGTGTGTCACCATGGGGTGCACTCGGTACTTTTTATTAAAAATAAATATGGTTCTTTGTGGCTATGCATAGACTATAGAATGCTCAACAAAGCAACCATCAAGAATAGGTATCCTTTACCTAGGATTGAAGACCTGTTTGATCAATTGAAGGATGCCATGATATTTACAAAGATTGATTTAAGATCAAGGTATCATCAATTAAGGATACATGAGGAGGACACTCATAAGATGACATTCAAAACTAGATATGAGCATTATGAATTTATAGTCTTACCCTTTGGGTTGACTAATGCCCTAACCACATTCATGAATTTAATGAATAATGTATTCAGGAGACATTTAGACCAGTTTGTCCTTGTATTTTTAGATGATATTCTAATATATTCTTGGGATAGGAAAGAGCATGATAGACACCTTAGAATCGTGTTGGAGTTGTTAAGAAAGAATCAACTCTATGGGAATCTATCAAAAAGTGATTTCTATGTCTTAGAAGTATGATATCTGGGACATATAATATCTATCGAAGGAATTGTAGTGGATCTAGAGAAATATTGAGGCCATTTTGAATTGGTCACCACCTACCAATGTGTCTGAAGTGTGAAGCTTCATGGGTATGATGGGCTATTATAGATGATATGTGAAGGATTACTCCAAAATAGTAGCTGCAATAACCAATCTCCAGAAGAAAGGGAAGGAATTTAAATGGACAAAAAAATGTGAAGTTGATTTTGCGTTGCTTAAACAAAAACTCATTACGACATTTATATTGAAGATTCTATATCCTCAAGGAAACCTCTCAATATGCACTGATGCATCACTAGAAGGATTAGGAGTGCTTTCACAAGATGAATCAGTCGTAGCATATGCATCAAGGAAACTTAAGAAACATGAAGTTAACTATGCTATGCATGATCTAGAGTTGGCAATGGTTGTGCATGCTCTTAATATCTAGCATCATTACTTGGTTGGAAGACCCTTTGAGTTAAGGACCGACCATCAAAGCTTGAGGTACATATTTACTCAACCTATGCTCAATGCAAGACAAAGAAGATGGATCGAGTTCTTAGTTGAATATGACTTTGATATTGAATATATCAAAGGAAAGGAAAATAAGGTGGTTGACGCCTTAAGTAGAAGGCACATAAGAACTTTGACCTGGAGCCATGTAGATTTATTAGACCAAGTCAGGAAGATGCAATCTCAGGATGAGTATTGCAAGGAAATTTGGGTCAAAATGGGAAGAAATCCTAAGGAAAATAAGGATTTTGGCATGAAATATGGTCTTTTGTGCTATAAGGATAGGGTCATCATACCAAAAATAGGTGATTTAAGGAGACTAATCATGCAAGAAGTGCACAGATCTCCTTACTCTGCTCATCCTAGAGGGGCCAAGATGAGGGAGAATATGAAAAAGACCTTCTTTTGGATAGGAATGAAGAAGGATATCACCGATTTTGTTGCTCGGTGCTTAGAATGCCAGAAGGTGAAGGTTGAACGTAGACATCTTGTAGGGCAATTGTATCCACATGATATACCTATGCAAAAATGGTAGGTTATATCTATGGATTTCATAGTAGGTTTACCCAAGACCAGGTATCAACATGATGCAATCCTTGTAGTAGTCGATAGATTGACTAAGGTTGCACATTTTATACCAGGAAACATCAAAGATGATGCTCAAGTTGTGGCTAATAGATTTTCCAAAGAGATATTTAGGTTGCATGGGTTTCCTAAAATGATTATTTTAGATAGGGATTCTAGATTCACTTCTAAATTTTGGAAAGCCCTACATCGTGCAGTAGGCACAAAACTGAATATAAGCTCAGCATATCACCCTAAGACCGATGGTCAAACTAAGAGGGTAAACCAAGTACTAGAAGACATGCTTCGCATGTACTACATGGATCAGAAGTCTTGATGGGAAGACTATCTACATCTTGTAGAATTTACTTATAATAATGGGCATCATTCTTCTTTGGGTATGGCCCCATTTGATGCCTTGTATGGCAAGAGGTGTAGAACACCATTATCTTGGGATAATTTAGAGGATCGGGTCATGATCGGACCAGACATGGTCAAAGAAATGGAAGGTCAACTTAAGATAATTAGGCAAAGGCTTAAGGAAGCCATCGATCATCAAAAAAGCTATGTTGATCTGAAGAGATCACCAAGGGAATACTCTGTGGGAGATAGAGTGTTCTTAAGGGTTAAGCCAATGAAAAGTTCCATCAAATCCATGAAGTTGGATCCTCGATTTGTTGGACCCTTTGAGATCATTGAGAAGATTAGCCTAGTTGCATACAGACTCGCCTTGTCACCTAACCTATCAAAGATCCATGACACCTTCCACATATCCCTACTTAGGAGGTACATTGTTGACCCTGATCATGTGTGGGATGTTTCTAAATTGTAGATGGCAAACCCCAAGGCAATTGAAGTGATGTCGGTGAATATTCTAGAGTTTCATTCCAAATCAATGAGGAAATAGACTCTAGAACAATGTAAGGTCCAATGGGACCGTTATTCTGAAAGAAGTGCCACTTGGGAGAAAGTGGATGATATGAAGAGACATTTTCCTTTTTTATTTGAAAATATATTGTAATAACATTTTTATGATAGGAAAACACATGGGACTATGTTTAGTCCAAGGGGGGTAGTATGTCATGACCCACCTTGGCAGGACTTTTTGCATACTAGACTATGTATTGATGAATGACTACTTGATGCCTAGTTTTAATGCATTTAGATGGTTATGCAATGTTTATATTGATTTATCTTTGAGGAATATGGTACTACTGATGTATTGTCGATGTGCAGGACTAGGTACATCCATGGGTGGAAGAGGTAGAATCAACCATCGAGAATGGGGTACTTGAAAAGGAAAATGATGATTAAGGTAGCTCAAGGTAACATGAATGACTACCCTCATATAGGTATGCATTCTTGCTTTTGGGGTGATCATCGATGATCCAACCATCTAGAGCCAAAGTTGGTAACCTAGAAGTTACCGTAAGTCCTCAGCTAGGATAGGTGATTGGGTTTACGATAAATCACCCACCTTGTTTGATGCATTTGATTGCTCGATTTTGTTTACATGTGTGTTGTGTGTAAAAGGATTGGGTAAAGAACCCCCTTCAGAAAGGACTAATGGATATAGAGGTTCCATTAATCCTTAGTCCGCTTAAATACCATACTAATGTTTAATATTAGTATAGGTATTTTATTTGATTAAAATAATGATCAATGACCTTTATGATTTTTTTGTTGGAAATAAGGGGTTGTACTCGGGTCCCCAACCCTTGACAAATTACATCTCTCCTATTTATATATTGAGAGTTTACAAATAGATACACTTCTCATCTCAATTGAGATGCTATAGCTAGAAACCTATATCATTTTACATAAAATGTTTGAATTCTTGATTTTCATTTTTTGGATATTTTCAATTTTTTGTATGAATACAATTAATCCATAATTTAGCAACTTTCTAGACATTTTCCTATAGTAGCCTTCACAATGCCAAAACTTCACCTCTACTATCTATGCCTTACATCTTAGTAGAGTAATATTTCCAAAACATCGCACTATCATAGTCCACTTTACCAAATCTGGATTGCTAGTTTCCTTCCTGAAACACAAGTGCAACCACAAAAATTATAATAAATAGTCTAAAAAAAACACATTATTGTTACAAAATAAAGCAGATAATACCAATGGAAAACATTAAATTAAATCTTAATCATAAATTGATTCAGGCAATCAATATTTTTTTGTTAGCTTCAACTAAACTTTCTACTTCCTCTAACCATGGAAAGGAGAATTTAACTTCATGATCCTCAATCAAAACATATCTATTGGCTAGCTTATCTACAAATTTGTTTACTTCCCTTAATATATGTGTAAACCTTATTTCTTCAAACTCTTTAGCAAGATCTTGAATTTTGACAATTATCTCTTGTATGTTCCATGGAGCCTTTACTTTCCTCAAAATTGCATTAATTACTATGAAAGAATTGCCTTCCATCCATACTCTATTCCATTTCATTTGTTTATATATTTTTAACCCTTCTAAAGCTGCCCAATCTTCAACTTCATTATTTGTCTTAAATCCACTATTTAAAGAATAATGAGATAAAATCTCTCCTCTATTATTTCTAATTAATCTTCCTCCTCTTGCTGGTCCTGGATTTCCTTTAGATGCTCCATCAAAATTTAGTTTAACCCACTCCACGTCTGGTGGTTTCCACTTTACATTCTTTGCCTTATTTTTGCTTCTCTTGTAACCAACATCATAATTCCATTTAATGACTTGAATCCATCTATCAAGGCTCTCTGATTCTAAATTAGGAATTGGGTGAGTTGATCGGGTTGGTTTAGACTCTATGGCTAAACATATATTTTTTTATTACCTCTAAATTGCTTTCATTTCTTTTAAATATTCTTCTAGTCATTTCTAGCCATATAGTCCAAAGTATTGTATCTTTTGATATATCCCATATTGTCTGTAAAGCCTCACTTTTATAAGTGCTCTGTCATTGCTTTAACCAATCTTCAATTCTACTATTCATCACCATGCATTTACCAAACATATTAAGAATCCATTTCCATAGATTCCAGACTATTGAGCAATGTCCCAAGAGATGGTCTATACTCTCCTACTTATTACAAAAAACACACATTAAGAGGGACCATGAAAATCCCTTTTCATAAGGTTATCCCAGGAGAAAATTCTTCTATGACCTACTATCCAAACAAACATTTTGACTTTAGGAATAATTGGACTATCCCAAATATCTCTCCATATTCTAGTGATATTATTATTTTGTTGGTTTTGAACATTATATCCACTTCTTGTTGTGTATTATCCTGAGCTATTCAAGTTCCAAATCAATTTATCCTTGGCTCCCCTTAGAATAATCATAGTTGTTATCTTTCTACTCAATTTCCTCCTAGCATCAATGTCTTGTATACTTGTAAAAAAATCTTCTTTCCATTTGTATCTTCCTTATCGATCCTTGTACAAAAATTTGAAACCCTATCATCATATTTGTCTTGAAGCAATCTCATCCAAGGTTTCAAAATTGGATCTAAATTGAGTGGTTTTTTATCACACCAAGTATCCATCCAAATAGAATTTTTTTCTCCAATTCCCACCACCCATCTTAAACCTTTAATCATAAGATCAATATATTTTTTAAACCATTCCAAAGAGTAGAACCATTTGGTAGAGATAATGCAGTAAATATTAAGCTTGGGTCATTGGGATCAGCATATACTTCTTAGAATAATTCTTGGCCATTGTCTTTGACTCTCTTTGTACAATCTCTAGATAAGTTTTCTCCTAAGATCTAAGTTTGCATATGTAAGAAATCTTAAACCAAGACCTCCCCTAGTTTTATCATCACACGACTTGCTCCATTTCACCAAATAAAATTTCCTTTTATCATGTAAACCTGACCATAAAAAGGATCGCATAATATAGATTAAACTTTTTTCAACTGATTTTGGCATTGAATACAAAGACATATAATATATTGGAATGGATTGTAAGGCTGACTTAATTAACTACACTCTTCCTGCTAATGATAACCATATACCTTTGCAAGCTGGAAGTTTATTCTAAACTTTACTAATAACTATATTCCATAAATTTATCATCATTCTCCCCTCAAATAAAGGTATCCCAAGATAAGTTGTTGGTAAATTTACCTCCTCCATTTGAAGCAACTTGCAAATGCTTACTTTGATATTAGCAGGAGTGTTAAGGAAGTAAATTTTGGATTTAGTCCTATTAAATATTTCCCTAAAGCTCGTTCATACTCTTTTAAAACTTTATTCAAAGCTCTGGCCTCGTTTATCCTTACCCTTCCAAAAAGGATTGTATCATCTATAAATTGTTGATTGGTGATGTTATTGATGTTATTACTAACATTAAATCCACTTATAAGCCCATATTTGTAAGCCTTATTTAATTTCCTACTCAAAACTTCTACCATAATAATGAACACATAAGGAGATAAAGGATCTCCTTGTCTAAGGCCTCTCTTGACTTTAAAATATTATGTCACTAATCCATTTACCAACACTGAATAATAAATTGTAGAGACTCAAGATTTAATCCATCTAACCCATTTCTTCCCGAACCAAACTTATCTAAAACTAAAAAAAGAAAATCCCATTTAACCCTATCATAGACTTTACTCATATCAAGTTTTAAGATCATTGCTTTCTCATTTCTTGAAGCTGCTAAATGTATAACTTCATGAGCTTCTCCCTTTGATAAATCCTCCTTGATCTTATGAAATTATTTTGTCTAAAAATGGCATTAATCTATTTGCCATCACTTTGGAAATAATCTTGTATGCCATATTACATAGGCTTATGGGTATAGAAGAATCAAACAATTAAACATCCTTCTTTTTTGGAATTAGGATAAGATATGTTGCATTTTTTTATAAGGTATGAATTGTTTTACCCTAGACTATTCCTCTGCCACCAATAAATAATCCTTCACTATATCCCAATTATGTTGGTAAAAATCTCTAGAGAACCCATCGAGACTTGGGTATTTATCCTTATTAAAATAGAAAAGAGTTAAATGAACTTCTTCTAGAGTAATAGGCTCCATCAATTTCCTATTGTCTTCATTCATTATAACTGAAGGAACATCTTGAAGAAGTTTATCATTAAGAACTATGGTCTCCTTTGAACCTAGAATATTTTGATTAAATGACTTTACCTCTTTTCTAATTTCACTCTAATATTCAATCCAAAACCCTTCTATTGATTCAATTCTACTAATTCTTGAAGTTGATCTCTGTACTATAGCCATTCTATGAAAAAAATTGTATTTTAATCACCTTCTTTTAACCAAGTCTATCTTGATTTTAATCTCTAGAATTTCTCTTCCTTACTCAAAATATTATGATATTCACTAAGCAAATCCCTTTCCTCTAAGCTTGGATTATTATCATCACCTTTTTGGAATTTTGAAAGTTTATCTTTTAGTTCATTTTTTTTCTCAAAAATGTTTCCAAAGGTGTTCTTGTTCCATTCTTTTAATCTATATGTCATAGCTTTAATTTGGTTTGGAAGAGCATACAACCCACCATTACCTAAATAATTCCATGTTTGAGCTATCATATTAAAAAATTAAGGATGATCTTCCCATATTTGCTCGTATTTAAGATATGATCTTTTTTTAATTCACTTACCACCATTTTAACTCTTATTGGTCAGTGATCTGAACCAATTCTTGTTAAGGTATTAATTATAACACAAGTTCCTTCATCTAGCCAATGATCTGAGAGAATTCATTTGTCTATTTTTTTTTCTATTAGGTTTTGGCCTCTCCTATTGTTGGTCCAAGTATAGTTGTCTTCTTCAAACTCAACTTCCCATATATTATTAGTTTGAATAAAAGTAATGAGATCTTCATACTTTGGTTCAATTTACTAATTCTCCCAAATTTTCATCCAACTTGGTTATGGCATTAAAATCTCCAATGATCATGAATCAAGTTTCTTGGTCTTTACTTCTCATAAAGGCTTCAATCCCACTCCAAACTTCTAATCTACCTGACTGAGTTGTAGGTCCATAGACATTGATAAGGATGAAATGAATATCTGCAAAGTAGCAAGTGACTAAAGAGGCTATCCAATACCTAGTTTTATTAATGGTTACACAAGAGGTTCTAGAAGGATTCCAACAAGTTTGAATTCCCCTGCCACTCCTTTAGAATTTATAGCATCCCATTCACATCTTGCCCATACTTCTTTCATAGTTTTTGAAACTTCTTTTGTCATTCTAATTTCCTGGATACAAAGAATATCATGTTTATTACTTAAACATTGGTCCCTAATACACCTCTACTTTGAGGGGGCATTAGCACCCCTTATATTCAAAGATATGATAATCATGTCTCATTAGGGGCTTTTGGCCCCTCTTGCATGTTACCAATATCAATATGTTGTTTGGTAAAGAGAATTTCAACCAACTTAGTTTGTGTTTCTTTCTATATGTCTGCTCTTGCTTCCCTGGATTTGCTTAATAATTTGAGGATTTTCCTCTTTTTGTCTTGCCTATATCAAGAGTAGGTCTTATTATTCTATTCCTCAATATTATTTCACAATTTTGTTTTTCATCATATTTATCCTCTCCTAGCTCTATTATAGAAGCTTTTGACTTGTCCTACTCATTTTTTGGTATTTCCTTATTAATGGCAGAGGTATTAACTTCTAAAACAACATTTTATTTACCAATTAGACCTTTATGATTTGAATTAGATTGAATTCAATATTATAAATAATTAATGCCTTAAGTTTTATCTATTCCCGTCTTTCACTTTTTGGTACAAAGAAAAGAATGGCTTTATATTTTATAGATTAGATAAAGAAAAGAGTAGCTTTATATTTTATAAAATAAATGAATAGCTTTAGATTTTATAGATTAGATAAAGATAAGAATAACTTTATCTATTTTCAACCAAATAAATAATTGAATAATTTTACCTTTATAAAACTAAATAAATGGGTAAATGATTTTTTAAATTGAGTGAGATATTTTGAAAGAAGAGAACTATTTTAAAAATTCAAATATCTCTCTCTCTTGTCACCTATCTTTACTACTGGTTGATGGAATTTATGTCACATTGGATACTTTGGGATGAGGGTGGATAGGTTTCCTTCATTAAAAGGACTAAAGGATTTGAGAAAGAAAGGGGGGGATATTATTCTTTGGAGACTACAAGGGTGAAGGCGAGAAGAAAAGACAAGGTAGGGAGATGAACTTGAAGAGGAATTTTCATCGCAGGAAGATTAAGGTTAGGGGATACTTTCATTTTTAATCTTATCTCTACATTACTTACATGTCTGGAAGCTTTTCTTTTGAAAAAAAATTATTGTATTTGGCCATAGTAGTTTCTTCTCTTAGTACAATTAAAACTAACTTAAACCCCTTTGGTGTTTGCATACTCATATGCTAGTCATCCTGAACTTTGGGTGTTTGGGGACATGTGGTAAAACCTCCTATTAGCCAACCTAAAATGAGCGATTAACATCCTATTTTATTAAAATCAATCCATGAGGTTTTTCTCATGTTCATCGAAAGCTTAGTGGTGAGATCAATGCCCTAGTTGATCCTACTTCTGCAGCCCTTACTAAAACACCTAGAGTTGTTTTCCTCTTCCTGTTACTCATTGTCGTCCTCTCAGTTGCAAGAAAGGTTTTTTTTAACTATTTTATCCTTTCTAAAATATCTAAGGAAGTCCACTGTGTTATAAAATTTGGAAGAAGCCTTCAAAAACTACAACCCCTCCTGTGGGTTGTTTCAATACCTTTCTTATTCTATCACCAACTAGATTCATGGGTGCTTGAGCATGACCAATTTTTTTGTTTTGAAACTTCATCTCTTCTCCAAATGATTGTCTGAGCTACCTCTTCCTATGTTTAATCAGTTGCTTGATGTTTGACTAGGTTCTTTCATTTATCTTTGTCACCCCTTTTTCTTAGGCTCCCTAAGGTTCAACTTAGGAGAAATTTGTTAACTTTATATTGGCTTGGCATCACTGTCAAGCCATAATATGATTGAGTGGTTACTTTGCACTTAGGAGGGCACCGACCAAGGGAAGGTTGCTTAGGCCTTCCCATGGATTTGTCCCACATTGATGATGTGGGAATGCGTTAAGCTATTTAAAGGGGATAAGTCTCCTTGGTTATGTCAACCATACTCGGTGGTCAAAGGCACCACCAAGTGAGGTCGCCCATGTGCTAATTTAAGTATAAATGTCTATTGGACACCTACCTTTGGAACAAGCTACTGACATGGCTCTGTCTCACTTCTTTATTTGCCCACTTGTGTGACCAGTTGTTTACAGATGGCTAGATTCCATCTTGGGTGGCAACGCCCTATTTTGCTATTGTATGAGAGATTTATCCCACATACCTTATGGGGAAGGTATAAGGTTTTACTTAAGCACTTAGGTGCTTAAAGCTTAATAGCCAAGCGCCTAAGCACCTACCTATTGATTAACAAACCCTAGTTTACCTACACCTTCAAACATGTGGCTTGATGTGTTTTGGTTACTTGTTGTTCACCTGTTGGGTTGCGAAGTGTGCTGGTTGTTGGCATCAATTGTGTTGACCGTTGACTATGATAACCCCTTTTTGAACTTAGTGAAGTAATATTTTATTTAGCCCACATGTTTCTCTAAAAATTATTATTTAAAACTTGAAAACAAAGACTCTAGTTTCCAAAGAAGAATGGTTAATTTTTTTGAAATAGGAGAATGGTATTTCATATGGATTAAAGATATGGTTTGTATTTAAGTATTTAATTAATTAAGGGTATGGGACCTTAATTGGTTAAAGAAATGGTTTTTTTTAGGTATTTAATTTATTAAGGGTATGAGACCTTAATTGGTTAAAGAAATGGTTTGTTTTAAGTATTTAATTGATTAAGGGTATGGGACTTAATTGGTTAGATAAATGGTTTGTTTAAGTATTTAATTGATTAAGGGTATGGGACCTTAATTGGTTAGATAAATAGGTTGTTTTATGTATGTAATTGATTAGGGATATGGGACCTTAATTGGTTAAAGAAATGGTTTGTTTTAATTATTGATTAGTTAAAGGCATGGGACCTTAATTAATTAAAGAAATAGTTTTATATGATGAAAAACATGAACTCTTGATTGATTAAAGGAAGTATTGTTGAATTACTTTGTGTTGGATAATTGACCAGTGTCTTTCATTCTTAAAAGATAAAATGAATCTCCTGTTATGATGAGATAAAGAATGAATTTGGGAAATTATGGGGTTTCTTATGGTGGGTTTACTTAATGATTTATGGTTTAATGCATTGAGTAGTTTGTATAGCTGGCTTCTAACTCATAAATGCACATGTTTTCATAATCATTTAGTAGATGCATTTAGTTGCATGCTTCATAAGATCCATGAGATGTCATGATCCCTTACCACCATCAATTGAGCAATGGTAAAACAAGGACCAAGGAAGACGCGTAGATCCGAAACAATGACATATGTTGTAGTGAAGACATGTTATGGAAAAATATATTATGGAGTAGACTCTAGTTGAGTAATCTCCTAGATGGATAATAATGTAATACTTTATTCTTTTAAAGTATGGAAGTACTTTTACCATACTTGGATTATGTAATGATTTAATATATGAATGAAATATGTATCTCTTGTTTTTTATAAGGAACCTTTGATGTTGTAGTTTCATAAATTATTTTAATTTATTAATGTTTTAGTTAGATCATGATGCCTTATTTAAGTACCTTCTTTGATGTTTTCATAGATATTATTCCTTTCTTAAATTAAGTAGATAGACTTAATCACATCCTTCTAAGAAAAGAAAAGTTAGGAAAATCGTAATGGTTTAATACAGTTTAGATAATTAGAGATGTTATCTAAAGAGGATTCTACTTATGTGTTTAAAGGTAGAAAGAAGGAGGCCTGAAGGATTATGGGGTCCCTTAGGGAGAATATTTAAGGAATCTTCTTAAACTAAATTATCTAGTTGTATGAAAACATTAAGATAGATTAAGACAAGTAAATTTGGTTATCACTAGGATTGAGGGATGGAATAAGTTAGCTCATAATGGAGATGAGACTGATAGCTTATTTGCAAACACATAGTATACCTACATATACGGACTTGTGTATGGTGTAGTGATGGGCGTACCCTTTTAACAAGAAAAAATGGGATAAGTTAGCTCATCACAGAGATGATACTGATAGCTTATTTGCAATATGCCTAGTATACCTACAAATATGGACTTGTGTATGGTGTAGGGATGGGGTTATCCTTGATATATTGATGAGAAGTATAATATGGCTCATCGTGGAGATGAGATAAACAACTTTAAAATATTATATTAGTTTAGATAACTTGTAGAATGACATACATTGGTTAGGGATATGTAAATACCTCTTGAGTATATGTTGTATATAAAAGAAAAAAAATATTTTTACCTTAGTGGATTATTTAGATTTTTTGGAGTTGTTACATACTCAGAGGTGCTTACTTTTTCCACCTTCTATTATGCTGGTTCATAAGTGTTGATTGTTTTACTCTTCTATTCTATTGGTTCACAAGTGCTCTTTTCTTTTTAAATTTCATAAGCATAATATTGTCAAAGTCCATAGACCAGTTCTTATTTTTTGGCTTCTCTACGCTTTCACCGGTTTCTTCAACTTGGCTTTACCTTTACTAATGTATCTTTCTCTTCTCAATGACTATGACTTCAATAGTCTATAATAAGTTCTCTCAATTATTAGGTGCTATTATCAACCTGTTTTTCTCAAATTTAGGGTGAAATCAACCCTTTCTTCTATCTTCTTCAATATTATTTTAAATTCACACCAGAGTACAACTCTAGTGCTAGCTTCTTAAATATACAAATTCTTCTCACACAAAAATGAGGGCTTGTAGATTTTATACCACTAATGGATTTTTAGCCAAATTAAATCATAGATCCTAATTTTTGGTATCAACTATAAATCATATAAATTATATGAAGGCTCATTCATAGAATAATATCAATATCAATGAATATAATATTCATGAAATAACAATAATATTAGTGAATAAAGATACTCACAATATTATTGATGAACCAAATATGCAACTTGAGACTTTTTTTTAAAGCAAAAAACCCCTTGCGGGGCCGCCTTGGTTTGAGAGACCACAACCAGGGGGTTCTACACCATCAAAGTCACCCGAGAGTCATGCCCAGCCCTACCCGCACCAACATTATCAATTGGATTTTGGGTACCCAATTCAACTTTTTGGTAGGGTGGAGATTCGAACCTAGGAACTCCCTTGGAGGATTGCCCTCTCCTCTCCAACTCACCTACAACACCTGGGTATACAACTTGAGATTTACTAGATACTTTATTGATACAATACATGGAGCTTTATATCCATAATATAACCTTTGAATATGACTCTTCAATACTTGACTATTGCTCTCCTCACATATATGGGATATGCATCCTTTACTATTCCACACATATGACAAACCTCTCATGTCTCTTTATATTACATCTTCACTTGTATACTTGACACATACACACTTGACTCTTGACTAACATATATATATTTTTGATAAGTAACTAGAATTTTATATACAAATTGGGTTTTTTAAAAGGATCCCAAAACCTTATAACAAAAAGGGCCATAGCATCGAGATTTAATGCAATTCCTTAGTACATGAAAATAAACACAAACTGTAAGAGAAAGGACCAGAAATAACCCTTGATCCAAGCAGAAAGACCATATTCTAGTACCAACTAGTGAGGCCCACTTCACAAAAATATCATCCTCCCATTGCTAGCAGTTTGGGATCCTCTCAAGGGTGGATACAATAGTTTGGGATCCACCTGAGGGTGGATACAACAGTCTGGGATCCTCCTAGGGGTGGATACATCAGTCTGGGATCCTCCCAGGGGTGGATACAGTGCACCTGCCCAGACCTGCATAGGGAGAGCGAGAAGGCCAAAAATAGCCTACAGCCAAAAATCTTGCCTAAAACCAAAAGCAGGGAATTATAAGAAAACTAGAGAGGATCCTCTCCCAGGGATGGCTCGAGATGCAACCTAGGGTGTAGCAGAGCAACAAGCAACCACATGAGCAAAGCAGCAAGCAACACCGGGATACAAACCAAGGATCAACAATGGGATAGCCTAGGAAATGGCTTTAGGGTCCTCAAAGAAAAAAAATGGGAAGCCTCCGCATGAGCCTAAAAAGTGGAACAACACTACTGGGGATATCTACAGGCCAAGATATCCCTATGCACAACAAGGAGAAATACAAGAAATCTGGAAGGATCTAGGGAAAATAGCAATAGGCACTAAGACAAGATCTCAAAAGCTAAAACCGAAGGAGGAAGGATGGACCACAGCTACAAATACAATTATCTCCCCCCTAGACCAGAGAATACATAAGGAAGCCTCCACCACTCTAGCAGAAAGGCCCAGGAATCACCATCCTAGCTCACTTTGACTAACCTATATGACACATTGCACACTCTCACATATTACACACTTGCACTCTTTATTACATGATACTTTGCACACTCTTACACTCTACACACTTGCACATTTTATTACATGACACTTGGAATCTTTTCACACATTGACACATACTTTAAGGGAAATATAAATCACACTCCCTAATCTAATATTTATAAATGTATGATTGTACCATATGTGTACTTTCACATAGTACCAAATAATATAAATCCTCCAAAAACCTTAATTCAGAGGTTAGGGAAAGCCTTTAGCAAACACATCCAACCTTGTTGAAATAAAAGTTAGGATAATTCTTTGGATCAACATAGTTCTTAGCACGCTCAGTGGAACTATCTCACTATATTATACATTTTTGTTAAAATTTCTAAAATTTTGTGTCCAAAATGTATTCATAATGGATGGAGCAATTGGTTCATAATCAAAGAAATTTTTGAATAAATATATTTTTACAAGTGATTTTAAAGAGGTATTAGTATCTAGTAGTGCCCCATCAAAAGGAAAAATTTGCATGGCTACTTCATGCCACCAAAAATTGGCTACCTAAGTCATCTAATGAGTTATTCAATGGCTCTAGCAAATCCTAATTGGTCTAATCAAGATCCTATAGTCACTCATATCAATCCCTTATACCAAGTATTGGTTGATGTTAACAACCTCATAAATAATCATCTTTTCATGCATCGACTTTATAACCAACCTATAAATTTTGGTACACAAAATATACCTCCAAGTGCCCCTCTAGTATAAATCCCATTTGGATCCAGTTTATCTAATACCTCTAACATTCCTCCAGTTTAGTCCATAGCCCCAATAGGATCTTTAGGATTAAACCTAAATGTTACCTAGAATATGCAAATTATGGTTAGATAAATGGTGGCATAGGCACCCCAGGGAAACACCCATATATTAAGACCACATCCGACCATCCAACTATAATAAATTATGCAAGGTATACCTCCTTAAAACTAATAGATATTACATATAGGGTTGAAATATACCCCTCCACAACAAAACATTCAACCACCATATAATCAATAATGGACTTATCAAAAAATATTGCATCAATATCCATCATATTACCCTCTATACCTATACCCTCCCTACCACACATACCCACCTCTTGGATATGTGATGTACCCTCCTCATCAATAGTATGGTCGTCCTCCCCAACAAAATTATCCAGGTACACTTTCTAGACCTCAAAATCAACTTCTTGATTGGATTTATCAAGGACCTTTAAAAATATTGGTCTACTTCTATTCCATCAACAACTATGTAAGATTTACCTACCTTTGATAGGAACAAAAATAAGATGGCACTATATCTCCTCAACAAACTATCAATGCTCAAGTTAATTTATTGCATTCAATAGGAGGACATAATGTTATATTTTATTTATGTGATCTCTTCAAGATAAAGTCGTTTTATGATATAGGGGATTACAAGATAATTTAGTTACTAGTTGGGCATCAATTGGAGAATCATTCATGCTTAGGTTTAGTAGCATGGGAAATGGACATTCAATTTTATTTCAGTTAAATACAATGTAAATGCATCCTCAAGAAAACATTCATGATTTCAACACTATATTCTTGAGGACCTTGAATTGGATTCCATAAAATGTTAGGCCAAACGAAGAACAAGCATTACCATAATATATCAAAAGTTTAAAATATGATTTTAGCACTAATGATCTATAATGCTAACCATCATACACTAGATACAACATTTGAAGAAGTGACTAAAGGAGAAGATGTTCTTTTTTGGGTAGGATAGATACCTCCTATCTTGTTTATGGTCTATGCGGTGTAAATCTCCTAGGGTGCACCCATGCAAAACCCTACTCCCAATTTCTCTTCAATCTTGAATCCCCCACAAAATTCATTTATGCATTCTTCTTCATCATTCATCAATTATTTTGACCAAAGCATATGGTCCATAGTAGATTTACAACCACCAATTTTAAGCTTTCTCTCTCCATTTAACCCATGTAATGAACCCAAGAATAATTTTATTATGAACACAATGTTAGAGGTAATAAATACTATTAGATTAGGACAGTGTTGTAAAAAATGATGGTAGCAATCATTATATTGGTAACCCTAAAAGACATCGTGCTTGAAAATAATTAGGTGCCCTTGAAATTTGTTAGTCAAGGGCCAAACCAAGTTCACAATTGTATGGTTAATGTCAATTCAAAATCTAAATTAGCATGGTGCCTTGTAATAACATGCATGATCCTACTGAATGCATGATTTCCATCAAGCATTCACAAAATGTGTAATACATCCAATAATGTTAGTTTTAGCAAGTTGCCACCATTGGCCAAGAACTCCCTATAGTGAATTCTATCATATACCAACAATCCCATGCTATGCAGTTAGTACCTACCTTACCCAAATCCAACAATGCAATATTGGAAAATTTAATGCCCTAGAAATAGAGCAAGAGTTATCCTTTGAAGATGTTTCTACATTTGTCAATCAATAAGGGTTGAAAATAGAGGAAAAAGAAATATTCCTAAATAATGTTGGTTTTTTAAGCCTTTATACTACCACAAAATATAGTGAAATATCTCACAATATCACATAGGTCCCCAAATATGAAATAGCCATAATAAAGGTCAATATAATAATATAATGAGTAGAATAATATAAGCAAATTAATATGTATATCAAGGCTTATAATAAATCAAATAACATTCATTTATATACTTAAATATGAAAAATATCCTGAATCATTCATGTACTATGCATAAAGAACAACTTACAATATTAATTTCTCAAAATGTATACAAGCTTTATTACTCTTCTACTTCTTACAATCAGATAATAAGATATATGAATATGACTCAATATATACTCTGGAACATTGTCTCCATAATATAGCCATAATGATGACTTTTCAAGTACTAGACTATTTCTCTCCATATGCCAAGTATCATGACTCTTGGCTTATCAACTTGTCACTCGCATACTTGATGAACACTTGACACTATAACATTTGCACAACTCTATATGACTCTTGAACTTCTACACGCACTCCTAATCTAAGACACTTGTGTATATTTTTACATTACATATTTTTACTCTTACATAAAAGATACTTGTGCACATTTACTCAACCTACACTTGCACTCTAACTTACATGACACTTGTGCATTTCTAGCACATTCACACTTACACAAGGGGAAATTTAACTCATGCTCTAAACTATAGAATCAACCCTAATCTACTATTTACAAAGGTTATAAAAATAATATCAATAGGTTCTAGAAGATTTCTTGCAAATGGAATAGATAAAGGATGGAGTTTCATTTTCACTCACATATCATACCCCTAGTTTCTATGCTAGCTCTGGGTTTTTACTATGGGTCTATCCATTTATTAGAGATTTATGAAAGATTTTAACTATTTCTTTTCTTTCTGTTGGTTTATTTTTTGCTGGTTTCTATCCTGGTTATGGACATGGAGGTTATTTTGATGATTATGTATTGATATATAATGATCTTTATCCTTATTATCCCCATGTTATTTTGAATATGGGGTTTCCTCTCTAATTTTTTCAATTGTAATTTTATTTTGACTCCCAATAATCTATTTTATCTAGGTTTTTGTTTGTGCCAAGGCACTTGAGAAGTGTAATTTTATTTCATTCTTGAAATAAAATTATGATTTTTTCTTGTTAAAAAAATATTTCAACAAAGAATAATTATCTAATCAGTAGATAGGCACTAAAATATTTACAAAATTTCCTACGAGGGAAAGTCCCCATTTACACTTAAAATATAAAGGACCTATCACAACATACCAAGGAAAGCAAAAGGAGAAGGATAATATCATAAGGGAAGCAACAAACATACCTTCAAAGGATAATCAAGGAACAGTGAACAACAAAGACTAGAGGGTAGATAAAGGGAAAGAAAAAATGGCCAACAATGAAATATACAAGCATTGATAACTCAACTAAAAAGGAAAATGAAAAAAAAGGAAAATCCACTTCAAAGGGAAGCCAAAAGAATATTGAAATACCCATCCCTTGCAAGTGAATGACAAAGAATAACTTTAAGGCAACCTCAAAATTTATTCACAAAGAAAGAGGGATCCTTTTCCAAGTTTAATATTGCAAAAGAGATGAACAAAACAACAACCATAGTTAGTATGCCAGAAGCATTGGACCAACTTATGCAATGAGACCTACTTTGAGAAGCCATGAAAAAAAAATAGTAGAGTTATACCAAAGGCAAGCAAGCAAAATTAGCTATAGTTAACATAGCATAACAGCATAATTTGATAGCAAAAAACCACTAGATATCTAGGTTAGTATCTTCGAGATGCAGAATGCTCCTAAGCCAAAAATATTAAACCACCCAATTCTACATGATGTTCAAGATCAAGAACTATATTCTTAGAAGTTGTGTCATATATTTAGGAGCAATGATTATAATCATATCCAATGTTGTCTATGAAGATATGGATATTCTTTACACTAAGATAACTAGACACCTAATCTAAATGGATGGGATTAGAGTTAATTCAATGGGTGTTCTCAAGGATATAGTCATGAGTATATCCCGATATCCAAATTCTATGGTATTATAAGAGGTAATAGTCAAGGATCTACCCTTGAACTTTGGAATTTACTATCCAAAGAATAAATACTAAAGTTATCAAGAGGTGGCTATCTAGCAATGGACTACATGCACATGAAGGTTTCCAAGGACAAAAAGATAATTAGGATATATAATGAGTTACCTTGTAATAACCTCCTATACAATTTGAAATATGAAAACATAATGAATCAAAATGAACTCCTAGAATACATTAACTATGATGAGTATCGAGAAGGCAATCAAGACCCAAAGATAGAAATGATAATCGATGTGCTACAAGATGATGGATATCCAAAAGTGGAGTACAAAAAACTATGTTGGAAAACTACCTAATAACAAATACTCTTGATGTCCCCACCTTAACAAGTCATGGGGTTGAAAATATATGAACTATGTATTTTGATGATGCCAAAACTAAAAATGTAGCAAGCACTAGAATACAATTTATTTATCTACAAGGAGCATAAGTTCATTATGATTGCAGGCTATTGTTTAACTATATAAATAATATCTACCAATATGAAGCACTCTACATAGTTTGAGAAAATTAAAGATAAGAATCAAAGACCTAAGAATATATGGAAAATCTAAACTAATAGCGAACCATATCAAGTTCCAATGCACCACAAAGAATAAACACCTAAAGTGTTTATTCATTTAGTCAAGAATTTGCTTAAAATATTTGACTCTTATGCAATCAAGGAGATACCCAAAGAATTGAATGTAAAATAAAATTAATTGGAAGGTATGGTAACACAATACAATTTGACAACTGATAAGTGGAATAAACCAAAGGAGCTAGAAGTTGTGAAGCCAACATTTCCAAATAATTCTAATCACTAACTAGTATTTAATAACAATGAATAAATCATAAAATTACTAATCAAAGAGTCTCAACATGTCAAAGAACAAAACAATTATGGGGACACCATCAAGGATGGAGTCATATAATTGAAGTTAAATTAGTTGCCTAAAGGTATGATTACATTGGAAAGTTTGTTTAACCCAGATGATAACTCAAGAAAAAATAGTCTTAATATGGAATCTTTTGCATATCACATAGTCAAGGTAGTTGAAAGGAAGAGTCTAGTATTGCTTTGGAAGGACTATACTGAGGAAGAAAAATATATTTTCAAATAACTTTGTGTTAAACACGGAAGCATAATTGCCTAGTCATGAATATTTTAAGGCCTATGACTACAATGTCATAGATAAAACCATCAAGTTAGAGCTTAATGCTAAGCCTTTTCAACAAAAGTAGAGATTAGTCAACCCTAAGATAGAGGTTATGAATTAAAAAGTGTTAAAGCTTTTGTAAGCTGAAATTATATTTTCAATCAAGCACTTTATGTGGGTCACTAATCTGACCCTAGTATGCAAGAAAAATGGGTATATAAGGTTGTGTTGATTTCAAGAACTTGAATAGGGCATAATTAAAGGATCACTACTCATTTCCCACCATTGATAAAAATTCTATAAAAAGTAATAGAATCACAAATATTGTTATTGGTAGATAGTTTCTCTAGGTACAATCAGATTTGGGTCAAAAATGAAGATCAACATAAGATGACCTTCACCGCTAAGTGGGGAACTTTTACATATCAATGTATGTTGTTTGGTCTATCAAATATTAGTTTTACTTTCCAAAGGGCTATGAACATAAATTTTGTAGGACTTATGGGTGATATCATCCTTATAAGCCTTGATGTTTTGACAATATTTTCCAAAGAAAGGAACAAGCACATCAAACATCTAAGGTCGGTCTTCCATATGTGTAGAGAGTAGTATTTCTCTAAATTGTAAGAAATCTATATTTATAATTCAAAAGGAAAAATTGTTAGGTCACTTAGTATAAGAATAAGGTATATCTATAGATCCTAACTAAAACAAAGCCATCCAAGATCTACCATTACCCACATTAGCCAAAGGGATAATGTCTTTCCTAGGGAAAATCCAGTTTGTAGCCAAATTTATTACCAACTTTGCTCCAATGGTTAGGCCCATAACCAATATTATCAAGAAATATGCCTCCTTATATTAGAATGAAGAAGGGAAGAAAACTTCCAAGAGGTCAAATATGCCATTACTAAGTTCCCTATCTTGATCAAACCATGTAAATACCTAAAACTAGATATATGTGATAAAGGGGATTAGAGATTCCTTTAATATATTTATTGGGAAACTCTCTAGAATTATTCAAATAAAAAAACCTCTTTTACATAAATCTTTAATCCAAACTCACAAAAAGGTCAAAATTAACAATAACAATTAATCCAATACTGGAAGTAGCAAATTTGCTATCTTTGAGTGAATTCACCAAGAAATTGAATACACTTTCAAGCTGGTGTATTCACAACAACTTTAAAATCCCCTGCCATTTGCTAGATTTGACCTCTAATGGTTAGATTCATGAATATGTCTAGATGTAAATACACTTGTTACTGTATTCGTATAGGAGGTATATTTGCTTCCAAAAAATAAAAGTCAAAGTTGTGCCTATAATGGCCTATTAGGGTTCAAATATTTCCTAACTACCATTTTGCAAGCATAGGTGATCAAAAAGTAGGTAGGAAAATTGGTGGATTTCCTTACATTCTCTCTACTTGCCCTAAAATAATATTAGATCAAATGGCAATTGATTGTAGGTTACAATTAGAAGCTAATATGCCTTTCCGCCAGCCAGGTTAGCCCACATGTTAGCCACTTCACCCCTACCACTTGGGAAACCCTAGGAGGGATAATTTATATAAATTGGTCCTTGGGGATGGCATTTGAAGTTTGAATGCTATTATAATGAAAATATATTAGAATTGCAATTTATTTGAAGCATAACAAAGTGCTACCAAAATTCTCTCATACGGTTGCCCAATGATTCAACCTCAAAGGAAGGAAAGGGGGCATCTCACATCAAAATTGATAAATTATTTCATGATATGTTATGATCTCATTTTAATTACCATTAATATTTTTATGATCCAAATTCATAACATGCATTATCATATATTTTATCTTCATATTTAATCATCATCATCTTTGTCAAAATTTCTCCTCTATTGGTTCCATAGGTGTCCTAGGAAGCTTTTGCAGTGAAGAAAATAGTAGCAATAACTCATGACGTACTGGGAGAAGATATCCATAGATTCTCCATAGCTAGACTCATCATTCTATTAATGGATTTAAAAAATCCACCAGCTAGATTTGTTTTAGGTGATGTATTCCCATAGTATAGTCATGCCTTAATTTTGCCAAATTAGCATTATCTATTAGTTTATAGTCTCATGAGTGATAATACCAGTTGTAACTAATGCAAGTGATGTATTCAACATATATATGAGAATCCTAAGATTCCCAATCATTCTAGCATCTAGTCTATTCAAAGTTGTCTTTGTATTTATTTAATTAATATATCAGATATGTATTGTCAACTTGTTAATTCTTAAGTTAGTTTAGTAGTATTTGTGAATCCACTAGCTAGAAAACTTCAAATTGGTGTATTCACCATATATCATTCATAATACCTATACAAGACAAGGTGAACTCATTTTTTTTATAAATAGAGAGCCTGACCATGCCAATCAGGAAGAAATATACTTCTTGCTATTTGGCAGGCCCCTAAATTGTAACTTTCTTCTTTTTCTATCTATTTTGCAAGGATTATTGAATCCACCAGTTGTAGGATTTCTAGGCAATATATTTGTACAAAAATTGGATTTACATCCAGATGACATATTTGCTTTGAACACCGGATAGGTAAGTACCCCTGATCATCCAATTTTTAATTTGTAAATATAGGTTGTTTTCTTATTCTTTACTTGCTATCTATGTTTTAACACCTATATAAGAAGGGAAAAAACTCTAGTATAGTTGTTTACTTCATTTTTATACATTTAACCAAAATTGCATATAGTAGTTTACATATAGGATAAGTGGTATCAAAAGAAAAGAAAAATAAATTTTTTATTTTTATATCATAGATAGCATTAATCAAAAAGTTAAATTGCATATAAGATAGAATTGTCTTCTTGCATTGTTGTTTTTCATATTGCATTGCATCAACATCTGTATACATTAGTTCTTAGGATAGAGTACGACCTAGGTGCATATTGAAATTGAAAACATAAAATTAGATTAGGGGATCTATCCCTTGGTGAACCCAAATTATCCCATCAAAGATAACACTGCACATAAAAACACAATCAAAATGATGAATTAGCAACAACACTCTCTCGTCCAAGTATGGATGATCCTAGAAGGAACACATTTGGGGAAAGTGCACCCATGCACATTTTTTATGTCCCACATATTTGGTTAACTTGACGTGAATCACATCATTTGGGTCCCCTATCCAAAAACCTGATTGCTTAGCACCTTATACTTAATTAAGAAAAAATCTATTACATTTTAATCAAGACCACTTAATCATGTTTGTTTAGATAAATTAAATTAAATCAATATAATAAGAACATAATTGATTGTTAGTCCTACTAGGGGAAGGTTAATGACCCCTTGAAAAAACCAACATACAAACCTTGGATGGAAATCCTTCTTGGCTAGTATATTACAGTGGACTAGCAAGAGTCATGAGGGATATTTTCAAGGTGACATAAGGATATCAAACATCTTCTTTTTCTTTGCTATAATTACTCTTAAAATAATAATAATAAATTGAACTCATTTTCCATGTTTGAACCCCTCTATATCACTCAAAATATTTTACAACAAATGGCACAAAATCCAAGTGATTCACCTAAATTTCTAGAGAAGAAACCCTTGATCAAAAACCCCATCTATGAGGAAGAAGAGGAAGAAAATCCTCCTCCTAAAACTCTTTCTCCTATTCATAATGAAAAAGGAGAGGTAGTTTTCAAATCCATGGATCATATTGCTACTTTTCTATGAGGAAACAAAGAAACCATGGAAGCCACTTTAAGGACATGATAAATCTTTCATTCTGCTATGAAAGAACCCCTTTTAGAACTTTTGTATCAATCTAGATCAAACCCTATGAGAGATCAACATAAAGACTCGATTGTGACCAAAAAATTAGGAGGGATATCACTAAGTATCCCACCCCCTTCAGGGAATTTGGGATCTATACCTCTCAACATAGAGCCACTTAGGCTAAACCCTACTATCCCTCAACACATAAGCTATCCACAAGTTCAACATGTAGATGTCCTTCCTAGTATGTCTCATGCTTCAAATGTGGTCACTTCTAACCCATTATATAGCATACCTATGCTTACTAACATTCTCTTTACTAATATTCCTCCTACTAACATACCTTTGTAAGGTAAACCAATAATTAATAACACAACGGTTCCTTTTGGATCATCCCATCCACATACTCAATTTTACCCTTTAGTGAACCCTCAATATCAGTCTATAGTACCATCAACACCTTATCCTAGGTTCTAGAATATAAATGCTAGGCTAGAACAATTAGCAAAAGAAAACTCTAAGTTTAAACAAAAATGAGCCTCTATTTAGGGAGGTACACATAAAAAGTATTCTTACAAAGATTGCTACAATGAGCTTGTAAACCCAAATTTAGCAGATAGATCTTATCCTCTAAACTTTGTGTTGTCAAATTTTTTATTATATAAGTGTGAGGGTGACCCTATAGAATACCTTCAAATTTTTAGAGTTGCATGCCATGACATCAAGTATGGTGAAATGTTGTTATTGAAGTTTTATTTTCACAAGTCTTGGTGGTGAGGCATTGGAATGATTTTATCAAATACCTCATCACTTGATCAAGAATTTTTTGATCTAACTAAAATTTTCATCTAACATTTCATCACTTATATCAAGTAAAAATATATAGTTGATGACCTATCTCAACTAAAGCAAAGGAAATATGAATCTTCCAATGAACTTTTACCTTGATGATGAATGCTAGTTAGAAAACTACCTTTTGCTCTACCACTTGGGTAACTATTGCATATTTTCATACATAACTCGTAATAACATTAGAGATGACTCATGTTATATCTTTCAATGATGTGACTGATCTCAAAAAACAAATGGTAGTTACCCTTTAAGGAATAGGGCAAATAAAGACTAAGAAGGAATATAAGAAACCATCTCCTTCCAACACTAAAGAACAATATAAAAACAAATATGTTATGGGTGATTGTGTAACTGACTCTCGCCCCAATAGTAATATTAAAAGAGATAATATTAGTACCATGGTAGCATTAAACAAATTAATCTTAGCTAAAACTCAAGAAAAACTTCCTAGAAAGTTTACTTAGTTAAATCAATCTCTATCCTCTATGTTAACACAACTACTGGATGCTAAGATGATAGAATTACCCCCTATAAGATAGCATGACCCTAGAAAGGATAATTTTTTTTAGTTTAATATTAACCAACAATGTGCTTTCCATTGCACTAATGGCCACAACACAAACAAGTGTATCATACTTAAGAATGTAGTAGAAGACGTTATCGATCAAGATCATTTAGTAGTTTATGGGCCTACACAAGTGATATATTCCAAAAAATATTTGGATATATTCTAGGACCCCCTACCTAAAAATGGACAAAATATTTGTAATCAAGTACAATATAAGAACATCCCTCCACTAGATTAGAATATGGTAGGCATGATTCATGTTTGTACTATGACTAGACAATAGACCAAAGAGAAAAGTAAAGCCTCAAAATTACCTCTTGAACCTCCCTTAGTTTTGTGGCCCATACATATGAATGCTTCTAAAGAACAACCTTTGGTTCTAAAACTACAAGAAAAAATATTTTAAACTTTAGCAACAATTATAGGACACACTAACTAAAATATCTATACTAGAGTTGTGAACTTCTCCAAGTCACAAAGAGAATTTGTTCAAGCTTTTAAGTGAATAAATAGTGCCTAAAAATGATACTCTTGATGATTTGGATTATCTATGGGGTCACTTAGCATGAACCACACAACTATATATTTCTTTAAGGATGATATTCCACCTACCTCTATGCTTGGAGAGATACCCTTGTATATCACTTATAATATTGATGAACAACTCATCAAGAGGGTTCTCATTGATAACGATTCATCAATCGATGTTTTTAGTCTTAGTTGTATTCATAATATAGGGCTCAACAAAGGGGATTTAAAAAAATTAGATATTATCATAAATGCCTATGAAAATAAAGAATGAGAAGTTGTTAGAACTATAATTCTGCTAGTGAAACTAAGGCCACATATTTTAAACACACTATTTTATGTTTTGCCATGCATGTTAAACTATAACTTGATTTTTGGGTGATCTTGGATCCATACAATGCAATTTTTTTCCTCAACTTACAATCAATATGTTAAATTTGAATATTAGGGTAAGTTATATAGCATAGTAGTTGACCATGATCCCTTTGCCTATTTCTAAAATATTTATTCTAAAAACCCAAAAGCTTGGTCCTGACCTTCATTGAATTATTCTTACCATTATAGACTATACTTTAAGTTCCAACTCCCTTAAAGAAATGAGCATCAACCAAGAGGAAGGAACCAAGAGTTAAGCTATAATGAAAGGTAAAGAAAAGGTTGAGGATATCCACAACATCAACCTTAATAAACAATACCATGAACTATTAGCCTTATACTTGGTTAGGTACCCTGTCACATCATGCTTTTGGGTTATCTTCTATATGAGGTATGATCGTGCAAATAGAAACTTGCACATTTGTATCCATAGGAACAATAAATAGGGAAAGAATGCATGGAACTAATTTGCAACCAATAGAGCAAAGATACACCTTATGTTTTCTTTCCAATATTTAACCTATCCCCAAGAAAATCCTTTACAATGTTTGATACATGGGAAAAGGCCTAGGACTTCAAGAATAAGGAATTAAAGAGCCTTTAGAAATTGAAACCTAGCTCGAGAATTATGGGTTGGGGTACTTTCATAACCATAATAAAAAGATATATTTTTCTTCTTTTGAAAGTGATGATGACGATGTTTAGTTATCCTCATTTGAACCTCAAATATAAGTAACTTTGACAACAAGTCTAGATTAGGATAAATATGAGGACATTGAACCTCTCCATTTTTCCTATTGTAGAGGGGGAAAATTGCCTTGTCACGTACAATTCTTGGTTGGATTCATTGGGAGCCAAGGTGACTGTAGGTGTGTGTTATATTCTCTACACTTGGGATCTTTGGGATTGAAGGGTTCACCATAAATTTTTTAGGACTCGCTCCAAGTCCAAGGATGGAGATGTTTAATGTGTATATTGAAATAACACCTATGTTTGGCTTCTCTAGATCTAAGCTATAGAAAATGAAAGAACAATTCAAGACAAACAATGATGCAAGAAGACAAGAAGCTAACCTTAGGATGATTCTTGATTTTCAATGATAACTAAAACCTAACTTGAAATAAAATATTTTTTATTTTTTAGCAAGGGTTTAAGGGAATGCACAAACAAAGTTAACCTTATAATGCAAACTATATACTTTTTCTCTTTTGAATGCCTAGAAATAAATCAAAATATTTCCCTTCTATTTATGATTTAAAAAATAAATAACCTAAGAATTTTATTTAAGGTACTTATCTAATCTAGTGGTCGATCCTAGATTTAACTTCCATCCAAAATATCCAAACAATTTCAAACCTGCAAATCAACTTAAAACCCTATAAAAATTGATTAGTGTTTGGGGGCCTGCTTAGGCTGCTATATGACTAATCTTGGAGGCACAACATTCAATCCCCCTAGGTCATTTTATATGACCTTTCAAAAGAAAAAATAATCATTGACCTTTTGAGAGCAAACACAAGATATTATAGCATAAAATAATGACTAGATACAAGCAGAATGAACACAATGCTAAATAAATTTGCAACTAGAAATCTAGGGTTTTGGGGACAAAATTTTTCTTTCAAACTAATATGATTTAAATGCAAGCGACACAAAATTATAGCAGTTAAAATAGAATGCTAACAGGAAGAAGACAATGCAAAGCAGATATGTAAAATTTAAATCCTAGAGTTTGGAGACAAATGGTTTCCCCCAAGTCTATTATGACCAAATTTGTGCTCTATAGATTACTAGTCACAAATACGAAAACAAGAAGAAAGAAACAAAAAGAATGCAGGACTAGAAAAAATAAGATTTTCGTCAAATCTACACCCTGTAATGGGCGGTGCATAGTTTTAAACAAGAATATTTAAACAAAGAAGTAAGATGCAAAATGCAGTTTTAACACTAAACTAAATGATTTAAAAGCTAATTAATGAAAACAAACAACTTGATAATCCTGTAGAGGAAGCAAGAGCAAAGGTAGAAGACCTCTCCTCCTTCAAGAAGACACATTTGTCATCAAGGGTTTCTCCACTTATAAATCACAAGAAGCACACCAAAAGTAGAACACCAAACAAAATAAATATTGTACAAGAGCTCACATAGATCGCTTAGGAATTTTAGGAGCACTTCACACATCAAGATTTCCAAAAATGAATTCTTGTCTCAAAAAGGGATCCAACCCCCATCAATTATAGAGGGTTTAAAGGGCTAAAAATATAGAAATATGAAATTAACCTTGGCCAAGCCAACGTCACAAAACGTCAGCCCAAAATTTAGATATTTTTTAAAGAAAATGTCTAAATTTATCAAATTTCTACCTTGTAATTTATCGAGTGCATATTTGGTCAAGGTTAAGAGAAAATAAAGCAAAACAAGGAAAAAGAGGGTTCAAACTTGCACTTAGCAATTTTGAGGGCCTCTTTTGAGATTCTAAGGAAAATGACTCATTTAGATGGGTCAATTTTCCATATCTATATTTTTCCCCCTCTTTGATGCATTTATGGCCTAATAAATGCATCAAAGAAATATGTAGACACCTATGGACGAAAAATAACAAACACAAAAAAAAGGTGGCTAGTTTAGAAGAAATGAGTGGTTCAAAAATGGTGTTAGTTTGGACACTTAATTTTTTTCACATAAATCAAGGCCTTAGGGACATTAATGCCTCTCAAACTAGGGTGCCCCCTTGAGTTTCAAAAGGAATATTATATTCCAAAGAAAACTCGAAATGATAAATGTAGAAGAAAACAAAGTGGCAAGCAATGAAAGAAATAAAAAGAAAAGGCACCAAGAGAAAGAAAAAGAAAGAAATATAAAAAAGAGAATAAAAGGTAAGAAGGGGTGAAAACCTAATTTATTTTCACCATGCAAAGAAAAGAAAGAAAAGCTCTAGAGAAAAATAGAATAATGACGCTTCCCACACACCGAGCTGCTATTGCAAGGGGTGAGGTTGACACAGTAGCATAGCAAGCACAGGTAAGAGTCGAGACCTTGATTTAAAATAGGATTTTACTTACATTTTTAATTTTTTTTTAGGTTTTTAGCAAAATTCACCATTCAGGGTGCCTTGGCATGGATTCGATAATCACCTAAGGATTCGGCCAACCCTGGCAGTGATCAAATCTATGTCCCATGTCATATAGGAAATTTTTTTTTGAACATGTTACCTAGAGGATACGAGGCATGAATTTGGAAAGGAAGAAAAGGAATAAAAAAGATAAGAGAGAAAAAATAAATAACTAATTTCTTTGGTTACTCTTTATTTTAGTTATTTTATTATGTTGTGATGAAATTGATGGAATGTGATGGATTGTTATTGTTGTAGCATGACGTGCTCTAGAGTAGGGAATGACAATCGAGTACCCTAGAGGAGGCACTTTGATAACTCACACCAATGGAGAGGGACACACTATGGGCGATGGAGCTATTGAATCTGGTAGAGATACCCTAAGTAGAGGCTGATAGAGCGCTATTGGAAATGCTAGCAGAGAGGTGGTACTTGTAGTTATCCATATTTTGGTTACCAATGGGAGATATGACTATCAAATCGGAGGACCTATTGTGCATCTTGAGGATCCCCATTATGGGGAGGATTGTTTACAGGGCATAGGTGCCTTAGGAAATAACATAGATATTGAGGAGTGACCTATCATATGAGATCCATAATATTGGATTTCATATCGATGATATAGGATTGGGGCACTAATGACCATATTTTATGGAGTGGTGGTGGGATTGCTAGTGTGCCATACCAGTCAACAACACCTACCATGGGCACTGGAGAGAGTAGTGGTAGACATGCAAGATCATCAAATGAGGTTCGCATGAGGGCCATATGTGTTGACCCGTTTGTATAGGATGTTGTACAATGTCATGTATAAATGACACATTAGACTAGTGTGTACGATATTGCTCTAGGTGTGGTGTTGGAAGCACATATCCATAAAAAGGCCAAATAAACTACCAAGGTCACTACTCGACCTAGAGTGACCAGTAGGATATTGGTGATCCCAATATTATGAGTGTACATAGAGGGCATATACAGGTATTCTATCACTAATTTTATGGGTAATAGATGAGCTACGAGATCACCATATCATATGGCAACCATGGCATCTACACCCTAGATGGGCTAAGGATGTAAAGGAGCTAGCTCAGGTTAGGAGGGTCCGATGGGTAACCATAGAGAAGGGAGAGTTGGAGCTTTATCGATTTGACAAGGTGTGATAATAGTTTAGGATTCTTAAGGAGATACCAAACCTGGGCAACTACTAGTTTAGGAGTTTGAGGAGGGGTCCATCAGGGATCATAGGGGACCCTAATATGGCTAGGTTTGTAGAGGATAACCTGGATGATCCCCTCTACATCAATCCAAAAGTGGATAATTTAAAAGTAACCCTTATATATAGGAGATGGTATAGGGGTATTACACCCCCAAGGATATCCCCATAGGTGCAAGTATAGATGTGCTAAGTCATGGGTCGACAGGTGTAGCTAGCACTCTAAGAGGTAAAATGATGCACTACAAACCTATGATAAAGGAGGCTAGAGCCTCCTACGTATGTAAGGATACAAGTTAGGATAAATATGGTGATGGCCATGAGGATGACCATCACTGTATTTGGCTCAGGGGTAAGGGGGATAGTAGGAGGTACCCCCAAAATGACATAAGTAGGACCTAGCAGGACCATAGGTTAGGAGGATTTTATAAGGGAGGTAAAGGGGGTGCCAGCTAGGATAGCTACTATGCAGGAGGGAATAGACACTCTCTATGAATAGCTAGGCTATGTCTCAATAGAGTATGAAACAATGAGGGTTGAGGTATAGTTACTCAAGGGGGAGATGTATCAAGTAGAGTAGGAATGATAGCAAGCCTAAGTAGAGAGTATGGTTGTTATGAGTAGCTAGTCAGGTGAGGAGATCCACCTTCTACATGTTGGCATTAAATGCCTATGTAATCACACATTTTTAATATGGATCAAAGTCCAAGGATGAGGTGTTAATGCATATGTAAGGATGAGGTATCACCTTGCATGCACACGTGAGTTGACAACGACAAATGCTAGGGTTTTTTTTGTAGAAGATGCAATTTAGTATTTATTTGATATTGCTAATGGAAAAAAATGGTATGTCTAGACATCCCCCAAGGAAGGGTTTTCCCTTGTTATTCTTTTGTTTTGTGTTTGCATCTTTATTTTGCTACTCCTTGTTATGTTTAGCTCTCTTCATTTAGTATCAATGTCATGTTCAATTTTAACATTTGGTATTAGAGCCTATGGTTTTGAACCTGGGTAGTTTATGGCATTGTATGAAGAGATGCAAGGGTTTATAGCTTACAACAGATCTGGTAAGCTTTGACAATGATACATCTAGTGAGATTTGATAGTGGTAGATCTGGATTAAGGATTGTTCATGCTAGTGTTTTATTTTTAAATCTTGTTGATATTATACAATGATAGATATGGTGAGCTTCAATAGTGGTAAATCTAGTGAGCTCAAAAACAACAAATTTGTTGAGCTTCAACCAAGATAGATCTAGTGAGCTTTGCTAGTGATAGATCTGGTGAGATTTGATAGTGGTAGACTTGGTGAGCTTTGATAGTGACATTGTGTTTTATCTATATTTAGATGTTTATTTTTTATGATTGTGAGCTTCAACAATGGCATATCTAGTGAGCTTTCACAATGGTATATTTGCTGAGCTTAGTGAGCTCCAATAGTGATAGGCCTAGTGAGTTGTGGTAGTGGCACTATGTTTTATCTGTATTAATATGTTTATTTTTTGTGAGTGTGAGCTTTAACAGTGGTAGATATGGTGAGCTTCAATAGTAGCAAACTTGGTGAGATTCAACGATGACACTATGTTTTATCTATATTCAGATGTTTATTTTTTGAATAGGTGTTGGATTTTAAGGTTGGAAATTCCTATTCTAGTGGTTTAATTATGCAAGTTACAAAGGTTTCCATGTATGAGGTTTCATGTTGTAGCTGGTATTCTTCCTATTTTAGTTTGTTTTGTAGAACTGAAACCTCAAATATGTATTTTGCAAAGTTGCTGAAGAATATCTAAGATGGTTTATTGGTTGTACCATAAGTTTAGGGTAAGTATTAACTACTAAAGCTAGTGTAGCTTGTACCTTAAGAAGCTACTATAACTGGTGTAGTTGGATTATTGGTTAACGTAATTGGTGTTGCTTGTAAGGTTTTTAATGCTACTATAATTGGTGTAGTTTTACCCAAAAGAGACTGGTGTGGATGCTAGTGGTGGTTGCCTAGTGTAATGTTCTTAGAGTTAGCTCCAGTAATATTTGTAATATTTTAAAAGTGGTTTTTTGGATTTTTTTGTTACCTTGTTGGTATATGGCTAAGGGTAATAGGTGAAGCTAATATGTTTAGAAGGTTAGAGGTATCTTGTAGGGTGACTAGATCTTGAAATTATTAGATATAGCTAGTGGAAGTTATAGGTCTATAGGTTGGTAGTAGAAAGATTGGTTTTAGCTTGTGCCCATGAAGGGTTGTGTCAAAAAATTATTATTTGTAATACAAAATTACATACATGTCATTAATGGGGAATGTTGGAATTAAATGCCTATATAATCACACATTTGTAATATGGGTCAAAGTCCAAGGATGAGGTGTCAATATGTATGTAAGAATGAGGTATCACCTTGCATGCACATGTGAGTTGGCAGCGATAAATGCTAGGGTTTACCTTGTAGAGGATGTAATGTAGTATTTATTTTAGATTGCTAATGAAAAATTGATATGTTTTGACATCACCCAAGGGCTTGTTATTATATTATTTTGTGTTTGCATATATATTTCATTGCTCCTTGTTATGTTTAGCTTTCTTCATTGGTATCAATGTCATGTTCAATTTTAACACGACAAGAGTAGCTGTAGAGGGTAGAGGAGAGGCCCAAGGTGTTGGTATGGAGGGAAACCTTCTACCAAACCCTATAATTTTAGGTGGTCGAGGTAGAGTAGAGGGTACCTCCATCGTCCTTCCTTCAGACACAAGGTCAGTCATGATATAGATCATGAATTACCACATAGTCCATGAACATACCCCCACCAAGACCACCTTTGATAGGTAGAGAAAAGGAGATGGGATAACGAAGCTAGGGCTAGGATCGAGGTGACATGCCAATTTTTTTATTGTGGTATGCATCCCTAGGGAGGATCAAGTGTGTCGATATTGGACTATGGTGCACCAACCCAATTGACATGTACTTTTACTATTGATTAATATCATATTATTGTTTATTATTTATGGTGCAAAACGTGTGTGCATTATGTGTGTTCTTGTATTTTGTTTAGTTTTTTTTGTTATGCATGATGATCACAAACATAAGGAATGTTATGCTTGATGAATCTAACTAAAGGAAATACATGAATGAATCTAACTAATATAATGTATAAGTGCAATCTAAAATGAATGTAAAATTAAATGGCCAGTTGAGTGGATGAAAAGAAAAGAAATGAATAAGAAATAAACAAATAAGCAAGAAAACAAAGAACCAAAATAGAAAGAAAACAAATAAGTAAAGAATTAAAGCTCCAAAAGGTCAAATAAAAGGAAAATAAGATGGATCATGATCCTTTGAGGATGTGTGCTCATAAATGGCCATATGTGGAGTCTACCCCTTGCTAGTGGCCATTAAGCTATTCCATAAGGATGTTATGCTTGCAAAGATGGTCAAGTCTGGAGTGATACCCACTATGGGTGTAGTGCTCACTGATGGCCAAAGATGAAGAGATACCCACTAAGATGTATGCTCACAAATGGTAGAATGAGGGTTGCCCCTCACTCGTGACCATGAAGCTATCATGTATGGAGTGAAATATTGATTGATTTTCCAAAATGAGTGCTATCCTATGGGGGTGTGGTGTGTGCATGATATGAGTAAGAAAATATAAGCATAGCATGTGTGTGCACATGTGTTAGAAAATAGAGAGAATAAATAAAGACAAACAAAGAAGAAAAGGTGTGTGTGTATGTGTGTGTGTCTTTCTCAAAATTTTGAGAAGATATGAACATAATATAGTCAATGGTTGTATGAAAACCATAAATGGTTTGCATATGGTATCTAACCTATCTCATGAGGATCCCTTAATAGTCAAAATATCAAAAAATAAAAAAGTGTGAGCAAATCAAGATGAGCAAATAGAAGAAATAACGTATATTATTTGTCTTAACAAAAAGGATAAAGAAAACCTACAAAGGAAAAGGATATACAAAGAGAATAACTATATTCCTTGACTTGGAGAAGAATTTTGATGATCATTTTATACTTTCAAATGTCAAGGAATATAAAAGAATAAATAAAAACATGAGCAAATGCAATGATGAAAATGCATGGATATGGGCCCTAGGTTGGTAATTCACCAGGCATCAGAGCCCTAGTATGAGTGCAATGTATGTGAGATAAGACCTAACTAGGTTTCATCACTTGCCATTCTCATGAAATCCCCAAAAAACTATATGATCAAGTAGTCATGCAAGTATGATCAAGCAACAATGCATCTATATGATAAACAAAGATGCAAGAAAAATAAAATGTCAAGCAAATCATGCAAAATATGATAGGCAATCATGCAACATGAATAAGCAAACCAAATGAAATATGAAAACTAAGCTAATTGTAATATGAGAAGATGAAAATATAAAGTCATGCACAATATATTTTTAAATGTATTATGTTCATTGGTTCTTTAAGTTCTTTACCATATATAGAAGTTAACCAATAAGCTCCTAAGCCAAACTTGGTTGTTATGACAAAGGGGCCTAACCAATTGGCATAAAACTTGCCTTTTAGATATGATCGAGCATTAGTGTTCTTTTGGTTTTTCTTAAGTACAAGGTCCCCAACCTCAAAATAATTATTATGAAATCTCTTAGAATAAGCTCACTGTAGACTCTTTTGATAGGTTCAAAGATGCTCTAAGGCATGAATGCACTTTTCATCCAACAAATCCAATTGGTGCAAATGGTCAAAATAATACTCATTGCATCAAAGGGATATCTAACTCGAATAGAAAAACTACCTCAATCCCATATACCAAGACATACAAAGAAGCACCTGGAGGAGTTCACAAACTGGTATGATAGGCCCACAAGGCAGGATAAAGTTGGATATGCTAGTCTTGACTGGTCGTACTAACCAACTTCTTAATGGTCTCAACCAAAGACTTATTGGATGCTTTGGCTTGATCGTTATCCTAAGGGTAATATGAATTTGACCACTTGTGTTGAATCTTGTACTTAGCACAAATTTTATGGGCATACTTGTTCTTGAAAGGAGTGCCATTGTTAGAAACAGTCATCGAAGGAATACAAGGGGGAACCAAAGTTATATTGCAAAAAAATATGTTTGAGGAATAAGGGGGTCCCTTATCCTCATCATCCCACTCCAAGCCTTGATGATCCAAATATTTGGCATGAGTAATAAGGTGATCATCATATCTAAATGGTAAAGGTTGGTTTTTATTGGGTATGAAGCCTATTCCACATATCCTAGGCTAAAAATCAACTTCCAAAGTCTCTTGAATACATTTCTGATGTGGCCCCAAACCTTTACCTATATATTCCATAGTAGACAAGATTTTCTTGGAAAATAGGTGATCATTGGATAGGTAACATTGGGCAAATGAATGGTCTATAGGGAGGGGGTTTCTACCATTAATATTTTCTTTGATGGATATACCCATGAAGATAAAGGTACACATACCAATGTGTACAACTTCACCCTTCTTATGAGGTAAACCCATAGTCCTTGGTGAAGGTGGTATCTTGGCTAAATACAGAAGAGGTTCTTGAAGAAATAGATTGACCTAATATTGTGATGAAACTTTTATTAGCAATTCCTCACTTATTTTTAAATTTTCAAGTTGCTTTGTAGATGAGATGAGGAAATTTATGGACATAAATTAATATTGGATTGATCTTGCTCAACCATTAAATAATATTGAAATTGATGAGGATCACTTGGAATGGTGACAAGTTGATATTTGAATTTGAACTTCAAACATTAATGAAGAGTAGAAGGTAAAACCTCATCACATGAATCCAAGGGCATCCAAGAAGAATATTAAAAGATGTGGGGTAAGGTACCACATAAAACAAGGTATCTAAGATCTTAGGTCCAACCCTAAGGGGGAGGGATATAATGCAATAGGCCTCTTGGTGACTCGTTGTTGAAATCTTTGATGATAACATCGAATTTAATTAAATCTTCCTATTTTAATATAAGATTTTAGAAAAATTGATAAGTGCATAGATTAAGGTAGGAACCATTATCTATCAAGATTCCCCAATAAATGCAATGATGTAGAGAGAAAAATCCCCTTGCAATTCCAAGGTAGGAATATTGTCATCCAAAAATGTGATATGATGTGTCCCAAGGGAACCTACAACATTAGCTATAGCACTAGGGGAAATGTCTTGAGGGATAGAATGTTGACTTAGAAGCTTCAACAAGGCTTCCCTATGAATAGAATTTTTTTACAAAATCTCTAAGAGGGAGATCTTGGCTAGGGTACTAGGTAACTATTATTGAATATTGAAGGATACTTTAGGTTGAGGTCATACATTTGGTGAAACAAAAGTATAAATGTTGAGATGAGCAATATGAGGAGGAAATTGAGCATAATCTTGAGATGCACTACTAGTTGGAGGAATTCATGGAATTCTCCCAACATTGGTGGTTACAATAGTGACATATGTTGGTTTATGAAAAGGATTAATGTGATGTGAAGATTCAAACAATGGATTAATATAAACATTTTGAGGGGAAAATGTTGGAGGATGAGATATTCAAACTTCTTCATCTTGGTAATCCTCCTCCATAGCCTTAACCAAAGCATCCTTATGATGTTTCATGAAATTCTAGATATGATCATATGATTTAAAGGTGAGGTATCCATTAGACCCCTCAAGAGGATCAAGATAAATAATAATTTCCACATATTCTTCCTTATCTAGATTAGTGTTCTCCATATCAATCTAGTCATCTTCTTTAAGAATCTTAGATTCCAAAAGCTTATGGGAGCCATTAGTAGAAATAGAAAGGATAGAGAAGAAAAATGAGGATCTAGAAACTAGCAAAAAACATACAATATCCTTAAGATGTTTTTAATATTTTTTAATTTTAATTCAAAAGAAAAACAAAAAGGAAGAGGCTTCTTATCTTGGTCACTAAGACATGTGTTCATGTTGGGTTCACCAAAGATGTAGATGGGAAAAACTACCCTACTACGTATGATTCTCAATTGGATTTGCTGGGAGCCGAGGTGACTGCGAGGGTGTCTTATATTATCTACATTTGGGGGCTTGGGGATTGAAGGGTTCACCAATAATGGATTTAGGACTCATTCAAAGTCCAAGTATGGATATTTTTAATGTGTATATTGAGAAAACACCTATGTTTGGATTTTCTAGATCTAAGCTATAAAAAGTGAAATAACAATGCAAGATAAATAATGATTTAAGAAGACAAGAAGCTAACCCTATGATGATTATTGAAATTCAATGATAACTAAATCCTAACTTGCAATAAAATAATTATTTTTCCTTTTCAGCAAGGGATATATAGAATGAACAAACAAAGTTAACCCTATAATGCAAACTATATGCTTTTTCTCTTTTGAATGCCCAAAAATTAATCAAAATATTTTCCTTTTATTTATGATTTAGATCTAGAATAAAACTGGATAGAAAACAAACAAAAAAATAGCCTAATAAGTTTATTTAGGGTACTTATCTGATGTGGTGTTTGATCCTAGCTTTAACATCTATTCAAAATATTCAAAAAACTTCAAACCTATGAATCAACTTGAAATCCTACAAAAAATGATTAGTGTTTGGGGGCCTACTTAGGTTGCTATATGACCGAGGTGGAGGCACAAAAATCAAGATCCTTGGGTCCTTTTAGATGACCTTTCAAAATAAAAAATGATTGTTGATCTTTTGGGATTAAACACAACAATATATGATAGCATAAACCAATGAACTAGATACAAGCAAAATGCACACGATGCTAAACTAGTATGCAACTAGAAATCTAGGGTTTTGGGGATACAAATTTATCCCCAAGCCAATATGATTTAAATTCAAATGACACAAAATGATAGTAGTTAAAACATAATTCTAATAGGAAGAAGACAATGCAAGGTAGATATGCAAAATCAAAATCCTAGGGTTTGGAGACAAATAGTTGCCCCTAAGTCTATTATGACCAAATTTGTGCTCTATAGATTACCAACTGCATATTCAAAAACAAGAAATGACAAGAATGTAGGACTAGAAAAAATAGGTTTTTCGTTGAATCCATGCCCTATAATGGGCGGGGCACAAATTCGCACAAGAATATTTGAAGTAAGATGCAAAATGTAATTTTAACACTAAAGTAAATGATTTAAAAGCTAATGAATGCAAAGAGAAAACCTAGTAAGCCTATATAGGAAGCAAGAGCAAAGGTAGAAGACCTCTCCTCCTTCAAGAAGATAAATTTATCATCAAGGTTTCTCCACTTGTAAATCACAAGAAGCACACCAAAAGTAGAAAACGAGAGAACCAATAATACTAGATAAAATGGATATTGTACAATAGATCACATAGATCACTTAAATTTTTTAGGAGTGCTTCACACATCAAGATTGCAAAAAAGATAACTTATCTTAAACAAGAATCCAAACCCTTAATTTATAGAGGGTTTGGAGGGCTAATAAGGCAGGAAAAAAAAATTAACCTTGGCCAAGCTGATGCCACAAAAGGTCAGCCCAAAATTTAGATGGTTTTAAATAAAATATCTAAATTTGTTAAATCCACACCCCGTAATTTATCAGGTGCGGATTTGGTCAAGGTTAAGAAAAAATAAATCAAAACAAGAAAAAAGAGTGTTAAAACTTGCACTTAGCAATTTTGAGGGCCTCTTTTGATATTCTAAGGAAAATGACTTATTTATATAGGTCAATTTTCCATGTCTACAACTATTTTGATCTCTTTTTGCAATATAAGCAAATTAACACCATAAGTATGGAGCCTAATGAGGAGATCAGGTAGGACTCCAATGATAGCCTCAACAATAAGCATAGACCACTGCCATTGCAAGAAGATAATGGTATGACATATCAATTAGTGGTTGATCTTGTATCAACATTACACATAAATGATTGTGAGGTAAAAATTTTATCTCACTCTCTTCTTAGGAATAACGACAATAATGTTTCTTATTTTGGTGATTGAAGGATGTATTTCTCTAGACACACATCCCTCACAATCATTTAATCTAGAGCAATGGACTTTAGAGGCCGATGAGATTAGAACTCTAGGGATCATACCTACTCTTCCATGTTATGAAGACAAGTCTAATATCTTAATAGAAGAGACTATAGATATAAACATAGGGTCAAATGATAATCCAAGGATGATAATATTTGGAAAGATGCTAACTTTAGAATAAAGATAAGAGTATACTAAGCTCTTAATTTAATACTATGATATCTTTGCATGGTATTATGTGGACATGCTAGGATTAGATCCATCTTCAATAGTTCACCACTTAGTAGTCACACCTAACACTAAGGTAGTGAAACATAAATTATGAAAGATGCACCTAAAATTTGCTTTGCTAGTTAAAGAGGATCTCCAAAAACTTTTGGAAGTAAAGTTTATTAAAGCTATTGACTATTTTGATTAGATATCGAACATAGTCCTAGTTGCCAAGAAAAAATGTATTGTACAAGTATGCACAAAATTTTGAGACATCAACAAAGCCTATCTTAAGGATGATTTTTCTTTGCCAAACATAGACATGATAGTTTATTTCTCTATCAGTTATGTAATTTTATCCTTGATGGATGGATTTTCTAGTTATAATAAAATTTGCATAGCATGAGAAGATCAAGCTAGAACAATGTTCACTACTCCCTAGGGGACCTTCTACTATAAATTCATATCCTTTATATTGAAAAATGATAATGCAACTAATCGATATGCCATGACATATATTTCATGATATGATGCATAATATCATAAAATATTATGTTAATAATATTCTCACGCGATTAATGAACGGAGAAGATTGTGTCATGAAACTAAGATAAATTTTTGAATGACTTGGAGAATACAAGGTTTGTCTTAAACCCTCCAAATGTATATTTAGGGTAACATCTAAAAAAATATTAGGATTTATGGTATCTATACGAGGCATTAAGGTAGATCATGATAAAATATCGACAATAACCAATATGCCATTCCCTCAAAACATAAAAGAACTTAGAATTTTGTAATGCAAACTCCAATCAATTCGAATATTTATATTCTAGTTAGTAGAAAAATGTTGAACCTTTTTTAGACTATTATGGAAAAATATTGAGTTCAATTGGGATGAGGAATGTCAAAAAGCATTTGATGCTCTTAAAACATACCTACTATCTCCTCCAATATTCATTCCACCTATTCCCCTCAAGCCACTATTGTTGTACATTGTAACAATAGTTCACACTTTAGGTGTCATGTTGGCACAATACGACGAGCAACATGGAGAACGGGTTGTTTACTATATTAGAAAAACCCTCATTAGTTATTAAACTAGGTATAATCCTTTGGAAAGATGTACCTCACAATGGTCTTTACTTCTTAAAAGCTAAGATATTACATATTAAGTCATAAAACATATGTTATAGCTAAGTTTGATTCGCTATGATATCCTATCTCTAAATCCTACCTTTTAGGTAGGATAGCCAAATGGGTTATAGCACTTAATGAATTTGATCTTGTATTTATTAGTCAAAAATTGGTTAAGGGACAAGTGATAGTTGACCAACTAGAAGTAGCCACTTTAGTAGCCAATCATCCCTTAGAGATTGAGTACACTGATGAGATGGTGTGCACTCTTGAGGTATCATAACAAAATTCTTGAAGTATTTTCTTTTATGCTGCAAGATGTGTTAAGGGAGTAGGAGTAGGAATCATCCTAGTATCACCACAACAAATCATAATTCCCTTGTCTTTCAAGCTTCAGTTCTCGTGTATTAGTAACATGGTTGAATATGAAGCTCTCACCCTTAGGCTATGAGCAACCCTAGCTCTAAATATCACTAGCCTCTCCATATTTGGAGATTCTCAATTAATAGTCAATCAATTTAATGGAGTCTATTAGACTAAATATGATAAACTAAAAAAACATAAAAATATTATGGATAACTTGATGACTTCTTTTGAAAAGGTAACCATTGATATAGTTCCATGCTCTAGTAATTGTCAAGCAGATGCAATTGTTACCACTACATTACTTATGCTTTAGAATTAGAAGATGAACAAGAAATAATTATCATTCGTTAGATTAGGAAACCTACAACCTTACAATCCAGTCAAGAACCATAGTTATTTTTTCCATAGAATAAATGATTATCCTTGACTCTTGATATAAGGAAATATATGATTTTCTTAAGAGTGGTGTTTTACTTGAGGGACTAAATCATAAAAAGTGGAATAATCTTAGTCAACGGTCTTGTCAATTTGTGATAATGTGATACATCCTATATAATGAACATTTTATGACATTCATTTAAGATCCTCAATATGGTACCATTTGTGATAATGGTACTTCAATATGGACAAAGCCAAAATAATCATTCAATATACCCATGAGGGGGTATGTGGTGGATACATCAATGGAAGTACCATTGCTAAGAAGATCATTTGTATGGACTATTATTAGTCAACTATGGAGAGATGCTCATAACCACATACACAAATGTGGTAAGTGTTAAAAACATGTTAACCTAATTCATGCACTTTCTCAAGATCTTAAGTCAATTACATATCCTTGGCCCTTTTCTTCTTGGGGGTTATACATTATCAAAAAAATAAATTCGATGTCATTCGATTGACACAAGTTCATCATTACCACAACTGAATACTTTACCAAGTGGGTAGATTCCATGCCCGAATCCTCTCTAATAGGTGTTTAGGTTTTCAAATTCATCCTAAACCAAATCTTATCATGATACGACATTCATAGCATACTTATATTCGATAGTGGCACTCCTTTTAAAAATAAGAATGTAGTCAAACTCTATGCTAAATTCAAAATTTAACATAAAGGGTCAACATCATATTACCCATAGGGTAATGGGTAGGTCAAGGCTTCATATAAGAAATTAATAATATTTTTAAATAAAATCATAAGCAAAAGTAGTAGGGATTGGTATCTATAACTATATCCCACTTTATGGGTATTTCACACCAGTGTGAGAACCCCAACTAGAGTTATGCGCTATGCTTTGGTCTACAATACTGAATCCATATTTCCCTTTGAATTAGAAGTCTCATCTCTTATAATCCTTTTAAAGGATGTAGTAGTTGGTGATGAATATTGTCATGCACAACTTAGCCAACTTGAGTTGCTTTATGAAAAGTAGACTCATGCCTTAGAGCACTTACACGTGTATGATCAGACTTAAGAAACCTATGGTAAAATATTTTGACTTCATTCCTTCAAAGTAGGAGAATTAGTCCTTAAAGAAATCCAAAAAAACACTAACGCAAAGGAAGACCTTAAGGGTAAATTTATGCCCAACTGGTTAGGTACCTTCCTAATAACAATAAAATATGGGTTAGGAGCATACCACTTGGATGCATTAGATGGTAAATAACATAAAGAACCTATCAATATAATACATTTAAAAATATATTATGCTTGAATTTGCATGTTTGATTGTATGCATGATTATATTTCAATGCATTTGTGCTTGCCTTAAAGTGCTTGAATTGCATGTTTACTTGCGTCTACCTATTCATCCCATAAAATCACAAGGGGGCATCTTGTCATGAAGAAATGATGATCCTAGATAACAAATAGTATCACTTGTGTTGCACTTGTAGTAGGTCACTAATATAGTGGGCTCCATCGATGACTTTTCCAAAATGATCTCTAGTGCTTTTGATATTTTAAACTTGGAAAGGAAATTGAGGTCTTGTTGGCATATAGCAGTTGTAGTTATCATCTGATTGTATATTGATATGGTTTCTCTTTTTAGAATTTAAAATTTTAAAGAACTTACTTGCATTAATTTTGTTGGATCATGTGTTTGCTTATTGCATAATCGAATGATAATTTTACTTGCTTGTGTTCATATGTTTGTTATTTTCATATAGAGTTGACATGATTCACCATGACTAGTGATAATCCTAGTCAATATAGATTACATTATAGAATTGCATCTTAGTTAGGTATATAAGATAGTGAATCTCTTTGATGACTCCTTTCGGATGGACAACTCATAATTTTAAACATCTTCTTTACCTCATATCTTCTTATCAAATTATTTCTCTAACGAGTTAGTACTCAATGATGAGGCTGATACTACAATGTCAACTTAAGGGTGGAAAAAAATAGGACGATCTGAGCTAACAAGTTTTTCCCTAAGCAATAAATAATTTTTTTCTTCCCTCTTTTACAATATCTTTTATCACAACATATTTTGATTCATCTTTGCACCTATAAAAAGTAGGTCATAGGATTATTTGATGACTGGCAAGTGCTTGAAAATATTAAAAAGCATCCAACAACATGGGATAATTCTATGAAATATTTTTTTTCTCTATGTAAGAATCTATCAAAAGTATCAAATCTTGGCAATATCTTAAACTCTTTAAAAAAGTATTATTCAAAACATAATATTCATCAAATTATGATTCACTCTTATCTCCAAATAGAAAGTTTGGTAGAATCATTCACCACTTGGTAAGTGTTGGCAATTCATATATGCCCAATGAGTGATGAATAATTTTGTAAACATTCTTTTTTGATATAGGATTCTATCATATATCTAACTAATAACAAGCATAATGTTATCAAGAAGAAAACCTTTTGATCAGTTTGTGATTCATTCTTATATCTATAAAGAAGGTGGGATAGAATTATTCACCACTTGGCAAGTGTTAGCATTCCTATATGCCCAACAAGTGAGGGATAACTCTATCAAAATTTCTTCCTCAATATCAAGACCTATCACAAAGTCAACTTTATCAATTGTAAAATTTATCATTATACCTAAAATAGATAAATGAAATAAAATTGCCAAATACCAGACAAAGTGTTTCAAACATTAAATGGTCTTGAATAATTAGATTAGAAATTCTATCTTGGTATAAACCTTTATCAAAATTATCATATAACCACATTATTTTACTAAATCAAGGCAATACAATGAACCATAATTGTTGAAAACCCTATATATAATCAATTTCCTAATATAAACATCATAATAGACTGGTTCTAAATCTTCCTAATTATCAATAATTTTATATACATAATGCATTTCCTGTTTTATTTTGCATAGTTGTATGATTGCACATATGCATAAAATGCATTTTTTAGCTAGTTGTTTATCTTACTTCATCAGGATGCAACGATCACCTTATTTCTATTATATTAGGATCATGTGCTAACAAATTTTTTGTGATACTACATAGCATAGCCCTTTTCAAGGAGGGAGTGGTGAAGGTAGTTTTATGTTTGATGACATAGTGTCAACATAGAATTACCTTCTCATCATCTTGCTTCCCCAAAAATGCATAAGCTCATAGTTTCTGAGGAGGTGAATAACAAGAATCATTTACCGCTTAAATAATTTTCATTATTGTGAAAATATTTCATGGAGGATAATTGTTGTTTCTCATCCTTCACTCAAGAGCATTGAGACATTACTTATACATAATTTATTGCAAAATTATTATTGTCATGACTATAGACCTATATTTTTGCATTGATCATGTGTACATATAGAAGTTAGGGGATTTTATAATGAGGTGATGATGACCACTAGTTAGGATAGCATTCATTTGCATTGCATTTATACTAGGTCTCTGATGCTAGCAAATCCCTCCCCTTAGGATCATTTGCATGATGATGTTTCTAAATGCTAGAATACTCTTTCATGATTTAGAAATATACATTTTGTATATGGTTTTCCCATGTAGTTTTTGTTTATGAAGATAGCATGTTATTGTTGAAATGACTATGATATCCTTTTAAAAAAATAGTACCATGGAAAGAAACAATAATCTTCATATATATTTAGCTTGCATCTTAGCATATTGACTGTCACACATTGATTTAATTCATAGACTTTATTCCTTGCAACAATTTTAACAAAGATTAGCGCATATAGGGTGCTATTTTTAAGGATGTTGTGTGTGAGCAAAAATCATGGAATAAATCACCCAATCTTCTCAATGCACTCTTTTTGTGATAATAACAGGTTTCCCAAGTTAGCACACCCTTGTTATATTCACATAAAGAGTTGTCATGTTTGAACATTAGATACATAGCCACCATGATGCAACAAAAAATCCAAGCTATACATACCATTATAGAATTTGGGTCCTAAATGCTAGTGATAAATAAATAAAATGCACATTGATTTTTATGTTTGTATAAATACAATAGTTGTCTGATCCATGAATTGGTTCATAAATGCATCAAACAATAAAAGAAAAAGAAATTAATTCAATTCAAAAAACAATCCTCTGCTTGCCAAATAATTTTATTCCCTAAGTTGAAAGGATGGATAGCTATAGAATTTTATACATAAATCTCCATTTATCTTAGACATATTTTATAGGTCTCTCATTTGTGTTTTCCAAGTGATGGATTAAGAAATACCATATTTCTTTGCAGGCCCTAATAAAGGTCTCAAATGATCAATCCTATGACAAATGAATCTCATCACCTCTAACAACTCATTTTAGAGGATGATTTGACATCTTCAAATATTCTAAAAATATGCTAAATGACAAAAATCCTGACATCAATACTATTGATGGCAAGATCTCCTATTATCATTTTATCACAACACTAATCTTCTACATAAACCCTAAAACTAAGGGCATTAAATATCCAATAATAATGACATAAACTATCTAAATCCAACAAAAATGAAAGTACCATATCACATGGAAATAGACTATCCAAGAAAGCAAAAGTACCATAACATGTATCATATGGACATTGGCTGTCCCTTATATTGTATTATATGAATATTGATTATCCCTAGCATCATATCAGTTGGGCATTATCTGTCTGCAAGCATTGTACCATATTATGACATTGATTGTCCAAACATCAAAAGGTATTAACTACCTACAAAGCAACAATTTTACTAAGTGTTTGTAAAGTAATAAGGCTAGAAGATGCATGGACTACAAAAAAATTTAAAGGACATAAACTAGCCTATGGCATGGACTACCTAAAAACATTATCAATCAAAGTCACCTATGCATTTGTCCATGTATTATGTTGAGAGGTCATCACATAGGGTCTATTGATGACATGAATAAATCAATTTACAAAGTGCTATTCAATTAGCCTTCCAAATTGATATGTATAATATACAATAGTTTGTCTCTAACAAACTCCTTGTTTTAAGCTTATGGTTGGATGCTAGTTTTTAACCATTCTTTTTTGCAAACAAAATAAATTTGTGAAAAATACTTCCTCTTCCTCTAACTCATGATAGATCACACCAAGAATATTCATTAGCATTATTTAACATGACTCCCATTATTTAACATGAATCCCAACTTGAAGTTTAAAAATTAAATCATCTTTCAATTTTAACAAATTTATTTTAGATCTCAATTGCAATGTTAACATGATTACTCCAACTCCAAAATCTAATTTCACATATCAATTATCCTTCAAGTTATTCCTACACCTCTTCATAAACTAACATTGATCACATTATACCTATATTTTAAATCATCAATTGACAGTAATTCATTTGTAAAATTATGTCAATTTCCTATGAAACTCTTAATATGCAAAATTTTCCAAAACAAAATTAATTTGGAAAAAATCTAAAACAACTTTGAAATCAAATTTCTCTTGAAATAAAATCAAAGTTAATTTTTATATCATAGATAAATTTCATCAAAAATTTAAATTACATGTAAGATAGAATTGTCTTCTTGCATCCTTGTTTTTCATAATATATTGCATCAACATATTTATGCATTATAACCTAGGATAGATTATGACCTAGATGCCTGTTGAAATTGAGCACATAAAACTAGATTAGAGAATCTATAAATCCCTTGGTGAATCCAAATTTCTCCCACTAAATATAACACTACATGCAAAAGTGCAGTCAAAATGATGGGCTAGTAGCATTGCTCTCTTGCCTAAGTGTGGATGACCCTTTAAGGAATGCATTCAAGGCCAATGCCCTTGTGCACCTTTTTGGCATCACACAACCCTTATTTCTCTAAGGAATTTAGGATGTATGTGTTTGGAATAGATGAGAGTATTTAGATTATCCTAACCCAAAAGAATGGTCATGATGAGGAACATCCTCTATCTTTCATGAACCAAGTCCTTCAAAACTACAAGGAGATATAATCTCATTTAAACACAAGTGTTTGCTAGCATGAAGACCTTGAGAAAATTTAGATATTATATTTCATAACCAAGACTACTATTTTTATAGTGATGTTTGGTCTACTATGTTAAGTGGTAAACTAGGAGAAAAGAGAGTCAGATGGATCAATAAGATATAGGAATTTGATATAAATATCAAAACCACAAAACTAATTAAGGAAAGAGATTTATAAAAAATATTAGCAAGGATAGTGTTTGAATAACATGTTGTAAATGAAGAAATGTATAATGACAAGGGCACTGGATGGATGAACAATATGTGTAGGAACATGGCTATAAGGAAAGTCTCTAAAGGGTTATCGACCAAAGAAAGAGTCAATTTTAGATAGAAGACAATGCACTACCAATGGCTAGATGTCTTGTTTGGAAAATAATATGATAGCATCCTACTTCATTGTGTAGAGGAAGATAGAAAAAGAGACTTAATCAAGTAATATCATGACAAAGGAGGATACTTATTTACACCTATTATGGCTCACAGAATCCTAAGGGCTAGATACTACTAGCCTACCATGTTCATTGACTTCTATTAAAGGGTCAAGGATTGAAAATATTCTAGGGAAGGAATAAAAGAGCCTTGATACCTTTGAAACCAATTATTGTAACCAAACCATTAGAATAGTGTGGTCTATATTTCTTAAGAAAGATTAACTCATTATCAAGTGTAGGTATGGATGGATCATCACTACTATAGACTACTTCACAAAGTGGGTCAAAGCAGTCCTAACTAAACTAGCTAATCAAGAAATAGTATTGCAACTACTTGAAGATATTACGCCAAGTTATGAGCCCCTACTACCATTGTCATAGTTAACTTCACCTATTTCAAATGAGTTAAAGTGATAAAGTTTACCATTCAAAATGGGTTCCTACTCAATATGTCATCCAATTACTATCCTAAAGGAAATGTATTAGTTGAACCAACTAACAAGAACATCACCAAGATCTTTATGAGGATAATTTTAGAATCACGAAGAGATTATCACACAAAGTTGTATAAAGCATTATGGTAAGATAGAGTGATACCAAAAACATCCATGGGATCATCTCTCTATGAGCTTCATTCCCTCCAAATTTCAAAGCTTAATTTGAAGGACACTGACATCTAGGCCATGCAAGATAGATTAAACACACTACTAGCGATGGAGGAGGAAAGAGAAAGGTATTTTAGGGGAATTGATCAACTTTAAAATTATATCAAGAAATAGTTTGATAAAGTGGCAATAGAAATGGAATAAAAAGGATACCTTGTGCTAAAATGGTATGAGGATCATGCAAAAATAGATGCCCATCAAAAGTTTGATTCATTATGGAGCAGACCTTACTAGAGCTGAAATCATGAGACCAAATGCCTACAAAATTACCTTTATGGAGGGAGTAATGTTGCCAATATCAATGAATGGGAAACACATCTACCTAGTATAGAAAAAGGGATTCCTAACAAAAATAATAATCTAAATATATAGTATTGGCTATTAATTCAGGAAGTACTTCCAAGTTTAATATTCTCTTTCTTCCTATTTTTTCCTTTTCTTTTTTCATTTTCCATCAAATACTACCTCTTGCTCCCTAAAATCAATAATGTACAAGGTTTATTTATGGCTTTTTTAAAAGTGTAATTTGCTTGCTAGATCAAATAGTTAGCTTGCCTAAGCAAGCAACATGCTCACCCCTTTCATCGACCCTGAATGAACCATAAGGCTGAGATAATTAATGCTTAATAGGTCAAACACCCTTGCAAATGAGGTCCTTTGCTCCATGAGGTATATCTAGAACTTAGGTAAAGTAAAACATGCCCTATCCAAGCCTATATATACATTGGGGAGCAAAGGGCCCTCATTTGGATATAAAACACTCAAGTAACATGTAAACTTGACATGCTCCCACCTAGAAAATATGCATAGTCCAATGAAGTGCATGCTAGATTCTAGCTAAGTCATATCTCCATAGGAGATCCTCAACTACTAGAAGAATGAGTGAATTTATTGAAAAAAAATACCAATCTTTCTAGAATTTTCCTATCATTAAACCGAGTGAATCACTCAATGAGTAAATCACTTGACTCATTGAGTGAATTGCTCCTTAGAATAAGTGAATTATCCCATTTTCTAAGAAAATAACCTTTAATTAAAGCAAGGCACTTACATTCTTGATTACAACCACATGCCTCCAATGAGTGAATCACTCATATTTTTAAGCAAGTCACTCTAATTTACAAGCAAATTGCTCCAAGCACAAAAAATCCAAATTTAATCAAATTTTCCCTTTTTACAATATATTTTCTCCATTATTTCCTATGGACACCTCATATACCTATTCCAAAACTTTACTTATTGAGGTTCAAGCAACCTCACTGCCTTCCACAACTGCCACCCCACCCCTTATAGTTCCACTATTGCCTATTATAGTCGTAAAAATAGAAGTTAAGCCATCAAAAGGATATGGATGAAAGAAGAGGTAGAAGAGGAAGAGACATGGATTCCCTCCCTCTAAGAGTATAGAAGAATAATTTTAGAACCCCTATTGTAATGTGATGAGAAAATTAAACACACTTCATGAGACAAGTGAGAAAGAAAGTAATCATGAGATATAATTGGCCCCCCAAACAAACTCTTGGAGTATAAGCTAAAGTTGTACATTTAGCCTAGCTATGAAACTAGTACCACAAGTATGGAAATACCTTGAACTAATATAAATTATGATAGAAAGGTATATTCCATAAAAAATATTTTCTACCTCTCGCAATAAATAGAAGATGCCTTATATTTATTGAAAAAAACACTCAAGTAACATGTAAACTTGACATGCTCCCACCTAGAAAATATGCATAGTCCAATGAAGTGCATGCTAGATTCTAGCTAAGTCATATCTCCATAGGAGATCCTCAACTACTAGAAGAATGAGTGAATTTATTGAAAAAAAATACCGATCTTTCTAGAATTTTCCTGTCATTAAATCGAGTGAATCACTCAATGAGTAAATCACTTGACTCATTGAGTGAATTGCTCCTTAGAATAAGTGAATTATCCCATTTTCTAAGAAAATAACCTTTAATTAAAACAAGGCACTTACATTCTTGATTACAACCACATGCCTCCAATGAGTGAATCACTCATATTTTTAAGCAAGTCACTCTAATTTACAAGCAAATTGCTCCAAGCACAAAAAATCCAAATTTAATCAAATTTTCCCTTTTTACAATATATTTTCTCCATTATTTCCTATGGACACATCATATACCTATTCCAAACCTTTACTTCTTGAGGTTCAAGCAACCTCACTGCCTTCCACAACTGCCACCCCACCCCTTATAGTTCCACTATTGCCTATTATAGTCGTAAAAATAGAAGTTAAGCCATCAAAAGGATATGGATGAAAGAAGAGGTAGAAGAGGAAGAGACATGGATTACCTCCCTCTAAGATTCTAGAAGAATAATTTTAGAACCCCTATTGTAATGTGATGAGAAAATTACACACACTTCATAAGACAAGTGAGAAAGAAAGTAATCATGAGATATAATTGGGCCCCCAAACAAACTCTTGGAGTATAAGCTAGAGTTGTACATTTAGCCTAGCTATGAAACTAGTACCACAAGTATGGAAATACCTTGAACTAATATAAATTATGATAGAAAGGTATATTCCATAAAAAATATTTTCTACCTCTCGCAATAAATAGAAGATGCCTTCTATATCAAGACAATAGTTGTAAGGAAAAAATTGAAAGTCACCAATAACCCATCCATGTCAATATCTTGTAGTCTTAAGATCTAGAGAGACTTCTACTATAGGCAATCCACTACCTATTGACATAGTTTCTTGATCCTTTATCTAAAGAAATATTTTATGCCATTCAAATTTAGTATACCAATGAATTTGTACTAGTTCAAGGAGGACATCCAAAGGGTAATGTCAAAGATATCAACCATCCTTGGGGAAAATACTAATAAGAAGATTTATTAGAAACATGTTTCCTTACTACCTTAATTTAAACCTACTCAAGTCAATTCAAAATGATTGAATATATCAATTACACCTTAGAAAAAATGGATAGTCAATTAAAAGAATTCAAGGGAAGAAGTTCACATACACCTCCTACCTGATTTGGTTAATTTTATCCTAGAAGAAAATCTGGTTTTCCACTCTTCGTATTGGTTAGTTAGGGGAATATGGATGACCCCTAAGCATAACAAATTGAACAATTATGCCCTATGAAGAAGTGGAAAAAACTTCCTATCACTTATATGATGAAGTGTATGATGTCATAACGGAAATATTTAGAGCAAAGAAACCAAGGTTGACAAATGAGACACAAAATATGCTAATAGGGAAAAAATGAGCACAAGGAGACTTTTATTTGGGTAGAACCAAATCCTTCTTCCTTTATGGTTTTTCAACCATATTATTTGAGTTTCCTATGAGGGTCTCAAGCTACATATTCAACCTTGAGTATATTAGGTAACTTGACTATATTGACTTAAAGTACTTCGAACATTAAAATAAGACTATATTTTACTCACTCAAATAAAAAATCATGAATATTACTCCTAAAACACGGGGTTACAACATGGTGGTAGAGATAAGGTTGAAGGACATGGGTCTTGAATAACTCAAATATCAATGATCTAATGACCCAAATAATATTTTCAAGTAAAACCTCAAAGACAAGAAGTTAGATACATTCAAATATGATAATAGGTATAACGTCTAGTAGTAGGACAACCTAGATGAGGAGATGACCCTTTCTAGTCTAGGGAGTAACAAGGGTTACAAAAATTTAGAGATGGTATGACAACACCCTAGAGTGGCATACCTTTTATCCAAAGGTATAAAATATATATTTTGACCTTGACATCAATCCAAACCACCAAAGGTTGGGGGACCTTTGAGAGTTAGGGTACATAAATAAGAAAATCATATCATGGAAAAGGATAAGGTATGAAACAAACAATATGATCAAATCCACAAGATATGGTCCATTTGATGCCAAATTCTCTATCACCTAGGACAAGTGACATACCAAAAATACCAAAAGATCTAAAAACTTCATGGAAGTAGCATTAGTAGGAACTTCATTCCCATAAAAGGTAAATCTCAAGAAGCATGTAGCATAAAAAATAACCATATTAGCTATGCCAACAACTCTAGCAATACTTAGGGTAGTTATCATAAAAGAGATGATTAAAGAGAAGGGTTTTGAAAGATATGGCTCAATTTTTGGCAAGGTGGCTATGGCAATAGAACAAGAGCAAAAAGAGCAAGATACTTAGGTTGAAGAGAGAAAAATCCCTCAAGGCAACTCTCCTTTAGATCTAGGAATGACTAGTCTAATGGTGATAACCACACTCACCCTTCCTCCACCTTCATCATCCATTGCTCCTCTTTATTTTTCTACTACTTCTACATTTATATCTTTCTCGCTCTCATCTTGCTCATATCTCTACTCCTATTTTCCATTATTTTGTTGTTCTTCCTCCATCATCCACTAGCATAGCTCATGTTTCTCTAAAGTGTAACTCATCCCATGGTTCTCCAAGAGGTACTTCATCTCCTTTAGTCACTTTCATAATAGGAATTTCCCCCATCACTTCCTTTCTATCTCCATTGGCTCAGATACTTGCTTCACAATCTATGGTTCCATACACCATGTCTCTATTTTTAGCCACCCCAGTTAGATTAGCATCACATTCCACTCCCTAAACTTACACTCTATTTCTTATTGTCACCACTCATTTCACACCCTTTCCACACTTACTACCTCCAATCATCCTCTATCTCATGCATAACTCGTCCTACAATAAACAATACCCACTCTCCCTACTCAAAGAGTTGATTTTGTAGGAGTCCCAATAAATAAGTGTATTTGAAAAGCCTATTCCAAGATACAAATACTAGGATAGAGAGTTGGAGGTGTAAAAGGCATTATATATCCTTGTTGCTGAAATATTACAAGTGACTCAATAGGAATATTATAAATTTTTGGTGTCAAGATAGTACTCAATTATAGGTACTACAAAGTTATAGGTAGTTGTAATTTATATAGTTAAAAATTATAGGTATCCTCTCTTGTATATATTATTACATCAATAAATAGAACAAGCAAAAATTTATCTTTAAATTTTGGTATCATAGTGGAATACAAAATTAGGATATGGGAGAATGATCATTTCATGCAAGAAAGAGACACTTTCCAAAAGGAGACTATGTGGATTTTATTGCAGAAGAATTATTATTTGTGCTTTTCTCTTTTTTTGGTTGTGTTTATAGGTGTGGAAAGAATATAATTGAAGCAATCATCCTCATTATTTCTTGCTAGATTCTTATTGAAGTTTTATAAACAAGAAGAAAGGTTGAATGCATGAGAATGGACTATTTGAGCATAATGTCATCTAAAGGCTACTAATCGTGCCACTTAAATATGATGTCATTTGAAGGATGATAGTTGGGTCATATAAATGAAGGTTGCCTAAATTCTAAGTTTAATGAGAAGGTTGTCAATTGCATAGGTGTAGATAAGGGGTGAAAAAGTGAAAGTTCAAATATATCCAGAAGAAATATTACCAGTTGAGTAACTATGTGTAAACTACAAATTCATGCTATCTAAAGAAGAAAGGATTTTAGCTATACAATTTGGAAGAGAGTAGAATGGTCATAGAGAAAGCACAATGGACCCACAATATTTTATTTATTAAAGCCATGCCTGTGTGATAATTTGCATCACACTTGCTATGCATGGAATTGTTATGGCATCATATAGAAGATATTTTTCAAAGGTGCACAATGGAGGATGAAACTACTAAATACACATTTATTTTAATGGCATTTAAGCAACATGGATTTTAGCATCTAAATTTTGATCAAAATTTGATTGGTATACAAAAGAGTTGTTTAAAATATTATCAAAATTTGAGCAACATTCACGTGAGTTGAATATTCATAATTTGAAGGTTCAAACTTCTATTGCTATCTAGAGCCATTAAAGAATGACAATACATGAAAATAAAAGAAGCCATCATATGAGTAATGTTTGACCAAAAATTTTAATTGTGGTTGTTGTCTATTTTATTTATGAATACAATTTAGAGAGCATTAAGAGAGGCAACTAGGCATAGGTATCAATAGAAGCTTATTGAAGTTGCATTAAAATCAGGTTAATTTGAATAAGCAATGTTTTAGCCTATATATGCATCTATGATGAATTGAAAGTCATGATTTATTAATAAAACCCCATATGCAACACAAGAATGGATACTGTGCCATTGAAATTTGATTGTTTCTAAAGACAATATTGAATAAGCTAGATGATGAACTCTTTTTTTATCCTATGCGTCAAAGTTTTTGAATAAATTAACATTATAGATGTATGCACTCAAAAAAGTCTACCATGAAGAGAAGCATGACAGAACATTCCATATTGTAGTTATGCTAATGCTAGTATGGTATTTATATATATGCTAGTTGTAGATACCCAAATATAAATACATGGTTAATCTTCAAGTTTTTCAATCCTTTTATCAATCAGCCTTTTAATAATCCAAATTTATTCAACCTTCCTTGTGCCCAAATTTGGATCATTTATTGCTCCAAAGGCAATAGTGATAGGGTATGAGTAGTAACACTAACTGCACTAGTGTGACCTAGTCGTGCTTTTGCAAAAAAAAATCAAATTTGACCTCTCCTTACCCATTTTTGAACTCCAATGATCATGAGGTAAAAGATATATCATAATAGCACCACTAACACATTTGACCATCATGCACCAAAATTAATATTTTTGACTTTATATCTCTTTCAAGCCCCCAACCATTAATGAACCAAATCCTAAAAACATTAATCCACATCCCCTACAGTAGATCCCAAATCCAAAGCTTTCCACTCTCACGATATTCTATTATAACCTCTTGTTTCTCTTTTCAAATTATTACCTTCTTCAATATTGTCATATTTAATACAATTCTTCCCCCAAGGAGCCATGGCTTCTTATTAAACCAAAAATTGGATGACCAGTTCATCAAGATCTTTAGAGTAGCAAAAATCTATCAAAATATCTCTAGAATCATAGGCATTTCATTATGCATGGCAATATTATGTCAAAATCTTGTCATTATCTTGTGAGGACCATCCTTGCAATCACTTAAGCTCTTTCTCTTGCAAGCATCCAAGCAAGCCTCCAATCAAATCTCCATCCTTTCTCCAAGCAATCAAGTCTACAAGCAATCATCAATCATCAAGCATAAAGAATCAAGCTTCAAGCTTAAGAATTCAAGTGCCATCAACAAGTAAGCTAGCAAACCTTCAACAAGCTTCAAACAAGGTAAAAAAAACCTTGTGCCTTAAGTTGTGCTCTTTACCTTTATTTTGCTTATTGAATCTCCCTTGTCCTTGTAGTTTTAGGTTTTAATTTTATTATATTTAGAACTAGTTATGCATCTTGAATTGGCATATAGCTAATCTTACATTTAGTCATTTAATCCTTTAAGTAATTAAATCCACATTTTTCTACTACTAGACAGGGCCTCTATAGTACTAAGTTAGAGCACTTCATCATAGGTATCTTAAGCTTATCATTTATTGCATTCACTATTTTTGGTCTTCTCTTAGAAGCAAAAACATTACCTAATTGTAGGTTGATGGTGTTATAACTCTTCAGTTTTACATAGAGTAAAAGCATCATTTCTAAGCAAAAGCGTTCACAATGCTATCTTGACCCAATGACACATTTCTCATCTATCATTTATTTCTTACATTCTATCATTTTTATCATTTTTTGTTTATCTAAAAATGGGTTTGATTTCTATGTAAGGAAGTCAACCATCATTTTCCAATTCAGACAATCCTCTCTACCATTGACTATATATTTATTTGTCTATTTTTTAGGTTAAGTTATAGTACCATTAGTAGGAAATAATTTTGGTGGTGCTTTTTCGAGCGGGATAGTGCTTGTGACACTTTTGCCATAGTAAGTGATAATGCCATTACTAGGTGATAGTGCATGCGACACTTTTGTCACAGTGGTAGAAATATATGTTTTTGCCATATAACTCTATCCTTTAAGCATCTAGGTTCTAGTTTTACATAGAGTAAAAGCATCATTGCTAGGCAAACATTTTAATGGTGGTATCTTGACCCAATGACACTTTTCCATCTAGCATTTATTTCTTACATTCTATCATTTTTTGTTTATCTAGACATGGTCCTGGTTTCTGTTTAAGGAAGTCAACCATCCTTTTCCAATTCAAACAATCCCATGTACCATTGACTACATATTTTTTAATCTATTTTTCAAGTTAATCTATAGTACCATTAGCAGTAAATAATGTTCGTGGTGCTTTTGTGAGTAGGTGGTGCTTTTTCCATAGTAAGCAATGATGCCATTACTAGGTGATAGTGCTAGTGACACTTTTGCCACAATGGTAGAAATATATTTTTCTACCCTATAACTCTATCATTTAAGCATATAGGGTCTGGTTATACATAGAGTAAAAGCATCATTGCTAATAAAAAGCATTGATGATGCTATCTTGACCCAATGACACATTTTCCATATAGCATTTATTTCTTACATTCTATCATTTTTATCATTTTTTATTTATCTAAAAATGGGCCTGATTGCTATTTAAGGAAGTCAACCATCCTTTGCCAATTCATACAATCTCCTCTACCATTGACTATGTATATTTTTGGTCTATTTTTTAGGTTAAGTTATAATATCATTAGTAGGTAATAATGTTGTTGGTGCTTTTGCAAGCAGGTGGTGCTTTTTCCGTAGTAAGCGATAATACCATTACTAGGTGATAGTGCTAGTGACACTTTTTCCACAATGATATAAATAGATTTTTCTTCCCAATAACTCTATCCTTTAAGCATCTAGGATCTAGATTTTGTTTTTTGTCTATGTAAACTAGGTTATATTTTTTTATTGATAAAATAGATAAAAATAAAAGAAGTAACTAGTCAGAATTAATCATATATGGGACCATATTAATTGTTAAGATTTAGAATCAAATTGAAATCATATATAGTTGCATCTTAGGATTTGTTTACTGCATCTTTTTGTGCCCTTGCCTCTTAAAAGAAAAATTATTACTTCCTTCATCATCAAAATCAAAAGAGCATTTTATTTATAGGCTTTGTATGTTGTATTTTGTATATGCATAAGGGATGGGTTAAGATTAATATTAGACAAAGAAATTTCTTAGAAGAAACATAATTGTTCTTAAATCAACCCAACAAACTAGACTTTAAGATCACAATGTTCCCTAGTCTCAAAGTGAGAAAAAATAGAGTAGAGAATGTCATGAGGAGGCCCTTCATGATGCTCCTTTCATATTTTTCCATTCTCAAATTTTGGTGAACCTGATGAGAACACTACCATGGTTCCTAATATTCCCCTTCATCCAAGCTAAGCCTTAATCAAATTAAAATTTATCTAAACTTTAATAAATATCATATAATCTCGTTTTTTTATTTAAATCGCATTAAATCTAGAAAATAACATAACCAATTGCGAGTCCTACTAAGTGTCTTTACAACCCTTTGAGTAGTTGTTGAAAAACTATTTGTCTACATTCGGTATATAGTGATCCTAGGCCACCATACACCCATACAAGATCTCTTATATACTTATGCCTAGTAAGGAGTATATCATAATGGGCTAGCCAGAGTTATAAGAAGGTATATTTTTATCCATGACATACCATCTTGGCCACATATCAAAGTGGTCACTTCCATGTAGTGTTGGAAACCTACATATTGATTTTCTCTCATATACTAATGGGTATATAGAGAAGAGTCAGGTATATAGGGGACTTTGGTATATAGGGAGGCCCTTGAGGTATATAGGTAAGATATGGTTTTTCAAGGGAAGGGGATATAAGGTTGTAAAAATATATTCTCTTTCCTTTTATAATAAAATCTATAAAAAAAAATTAAATTAATTGAATATATTTTTCCTTCTAATTCATGGCTAAGAGATGCTACCTAACCTGTAGTGTCACTCAACAACTGGTTGTTAACCCTAATCCTTCAATGAAAAGTCTTAAGGATCAAACCATATTTGAGAACCTAAAATTTGAAGAAGAAGATAAGAAAACCCTCCCTTAGGCTCTCTAACCCTCATCCATGATGATTAAGGGGGAGTGGTTTTTAAATTTTCTAAACACTTGAATCAATTGGACCATCTACAACAACCTAGTTTAAAGCATTTTAATCAATTGAATCCATACTTTGGATCTTTAGATGTAAACCTTAATTCATCAGCTCTAATTTCATTGATTATAATATCTTCCTATTTCCATGAATTTTTTTGGTTCAAAGCATCCCATATTCCTTGGAATATTACTCATATTTATCTTCTCTTGAGGAACTACTACGAGGCAACGTGAGTTGTCCCATATCTCAACAAGTAGACACAAGTTATGTTCCTAATTTGGATTTAATATCAAGTGTTCCAATTTCTAATTCTCATGTTTATAACTTTCATTCTAATATCATAAGTGTGAGTATGGGTTTCACTCAAAAACATAATCCCAAAATATCTTATCTTTTATTTTCTAATTATTTCAATTCAAACACCTTGGGAGCAAGTCATATGATTTCAATCTCAACAATGTATGCCTAAGTACATAAATCTTATCCCTATATCAAATATAAATTTACTCCTTTCTCTTAATACATGTCTTTTGTGCAATCAAATCCCATGTATTCTAAACTTCAAACTATAACCTCTAAGCTAGAGCTACTAAAACAACAAATGGTCACAATCCAAAGGAATTCCTTTAGTCACAAATACTCTTATGATTATGTTCAAATAACCTTTAGATACTTTTGTAGCTAGCCACCCTTTTCCTCTCAACTTTTAAACTCCTAATTTTTAATGTACAAAGGGAAGGAAGATGTTATCAACCATCTTAGGTTGTTTAGAACCACTTGCAGCAATGTTTTTTATTATGAAACATTGCTACTCAAAATAATTTCTAAGAACCTTAGTGGCCTTGCATTGGAATAGTACTACCAAATACCAAGACATTCCCTTAATATATTTATGGATCTTGTTGAGATTTTTATCAAATAATTCTATCTATATTGAGTAAAAGGTCGTTATTAGTGATCTCTATCAACTCAAAAATCAAAATATGAGAACTTTGCTAACTTTTTGGCAAGATGGCAATACCTAGTAGGGTGAATCCAATATATCCCTCCACCAATAGGCCTTTTAAACATATTTATAGGTAATATTAATGAAAAATTGGCCTTCTATTTGGAGATGACTAATATATATTCTTTTAAAGATGCCATCAATATGACCAAGATAGTAGAGGTTACCCTCCTTAAGTGAGGACAATTGAAATTCAAATCCCATAAGGAGGAAGATAAGTCTTCCTCTAAACCTAAGGAGCAAAACAAGAATAAACATGTTTTAGGTGATGGAGTTATAGAATCATGCCAAACCAACACCATGAGTTCTATGATGACCCTTCTAAAATCTTGACTTAGAGAAGCCACAATGACTAAAACCTAGGAGGAAGTACTCTTGACTAGATGAACCTCCTATAGCCATATTGGATCAACTCTTGAAAGCAAAAATGGTAGAGCTTTCATTTTTCAAGACTTTAGATCATAGAAGGAAAAGTTCCTTGGTATCTCCCCAATGAAAATTTGTCCTTCCATTACATTAATGATCATACAAGCAATAAATACATGAGTTTGAGGAACCTAATCCAAGACTTGATCAATAAAGGTCAAGTTGTTCTCATTATATCTAAATATAAACCTTATTCTAATCAAGACCTTGTAATATTTTGAAATATATTACCTAATCATAATTAGAATCAAAACATAGAAAATAGCATTCACTATAGGAAGATCCCACATTCAAAGTGAAATAAAGAAAAACTTGTTGCTTGCATTGATATATATGAAAAGGTGTTACAAAGTGTATTATGTAACTCTTTTATAATATGCCCCATGGGCTAAAAATAAGGACTTATGAAGAGTGGTCTTGGTCATCGATCTCCTTTGCAACACACCAAAAGGTTCTTCTTTGATTCCTCAGAGTTGAAGTGGGATTATGATGCTTGCCACCTTGAGCTACACCTATCTACAATACCTATGTAACCCTAAAAAAATGTGTTAGATCATTTGGAGGTCTATCTCAATCAGGAATCCTATAATGAAGACATGTCAACACAAAATCTAGTAGAAAATGCATAACATGGATTCAAAATGCGATAAAATTAAAAATGGAGTGTTATGTTACCTATATGGCCTATATGCTAGCCTGAAGCAAGAAAACGTACCTCAGGATGAATTTTCTATCAAAATGGACCTCGAAGTCCATTTTCATTTCTAAAAGTTGCAGAGGGTTGCAAGTGTCCCATAATGCCTTCTATGGTGTTTTGTTATACGTAGATCCTCGTAGTCACCTGTTCAATCCTGTAGAATGCTATAAACCTACAATGAAGAATATGGGGGAGAAATCTCATGCATGAAAATGGATTAAAGATACTTTGGACATGATTTTAGTAGCATAACCTTAATTACTTTCTCCTTGAATTCATAGATAATAGTCTCCTTTTATAGATTTTATAGTAACCAAAAATGGGTTATGAGGTGGAGGAGAGAGGAGAAGCCTCTTAAATGAGCATGTGATGGAATAGACTTTCCCACCTAAGTGATTTTAATGGAAATGGGCACTCCATGCCCATGTAAATCCTAGGAAGAAATAAAATAACCCCTTTTCAACCTCCCTCTTAAATGCTCTTTATGAAAGGTAGGTGGTTCTTTGAAAAAATGCATAAGTGGATGTTTTGAAATGTGTGTGAGAGGGGTGTGAGGGGTGCTCACATTGAAAGGGGGAAGAATAAACCCTTATTTTATTGCCTCCTAAGTTTTTGAATTTATTTTTACCTTGACTTTAGGGTTTTTGAATTTTTTTACCCTTTTTGGAACTAATTTTATCTTTTTGAAATTGACTTTGTTATTTTTGTTCATTTTAATTGGTTTTGCATTAATTCAACAAGGTTTTGATTTATTTTGTACGCATTGAATTGATTTTGAATTGTTCCTGGGGATTTTGAACCAAATTTTACCTCTTTTGAGATTGATTTTGTATTAATTTTATCTTTGATTTTAATATATTTCGTAAGGGATTAATTGAGACATTTTTAGGTGTCTACATTTTTACCCCTTTTTCAATTGCATTGTGTGAAGACATGATGCTTGTGCTAAAAATTTTGACAGTAATTTGATGATTGATAATAAGATAGCATGGAGTAATAGATGATGACCAGCCATTTGATTTGAGGGGAGTAGATGTAATATGTCCCAATTGTGGATGGGATGCTTGTCCTTTGAACTTTACCATTAATCAATTGATGAGACCATTTTGGATTGGTAAATCGATTAGTCATATGTAGGTATTGTTGGTCAGAGATATAACACCTAAAATGGAGGTAGGGTCAGAGAGGACCGATGCACCTGCAGACCCATGTAAATATTGAACAACCATCACACCCCAGGAGGGTAGGGTGGATGATCTTGGAGAAGGTCGGTTCCTCAAGGGTCCTAGCTACTAACCTAAAATTGGGGAGAAAAGGGGGCAGGAAAGGAATGAAAAGAGACCGCAGTCAAAACTTATAAGGATTGGTATAGTCACATCAAGACACATGTGTGCTAAGTAGATGCCATCGCTGAAAATACAAGCAAGTTACCTAACAAATCAACCAACCTTACTCTTGCCTATACTTTGACACCCTCTACTACAAGTGAATTCTAGAACCAATGAATGAGATGTAGGAAATCTAGATAGCATAATTATTGCATGCACATTCAACTAGCTTTAGTAGAAATAAACCCACAACATTCACACACATGTACAAGAGTCAATTTGGAGACCAAATAGTAAAACACTTGCATTAACATAACAACATAAGCTTTACATATGAATTGTAATGGCTAAAGAGCCACCCTTGGGATATCTAACATCCCAGTATTTATAGATACATTTATAGTAAATTTAAATTACATGCATTAATTACATTAGGTGGAAAGATAGTACTGAAGCAGATGGGTATGTAGTAGGTACTTTACTTATTGGGAGAATGACAACCATTAGAAAAGGGGTGGGCACTTCTATATGAATATGGACCTTTGATGATTATGACATTCTTGTCAGGTTATTTAATTCTCATCTACTTTACCCCTTAAACTAGTCAAATATCCCTCAATTAGACAAGGGTCACGTATTTCAAATTAATAGATCCGTATCCATAACAACCCATACTTGGGTAGCTAAATTCGTTAATACCCTTCCCTTGAGATTTCTAATGATGGTGATGATTCTGGTACCAAGTGGATCTTTGAGCTCGTTAGCTTCCAAAACTTTCACTAGTCATGGCACTATGAAGCGGAGGGACAATAGAAATGTGATTCCTCAGACTTTGTATTTCAAACTTTACTTTATATCCCAATTGGAAGGCTTGTTTCCCCATGTGTCGATATTTTTTGATGTAGGGTGGGCCACTTAGGACCTATCTTTCTAATTACGCTTTACCCATTGTGTTGTTCCCCACTAGGCAGGGTTCTACAAAAGTTTTATTTTTTGGTCCTCCCAAATTTTTACCCTCCAACAGGTAAATTTTTTTGTCCTACTAACGGGCGAATATTTGAAATAGTTTTGCCCTTTTAATTGGTCAAAGCTTTCATTCGACCAACGGGCGGGGGTCTAGGATATATTCACATTGAGGCAGAGCCTAATTGTTCACCAAATTATTCTTTGCCCTTCCAATTTTTTGCCCACCCTTTGCATAGTCCTTAACTTTGTGGCTAACTCATGGAAGTAGTCTTACTTGGCCACCCTAAATATTTTGCCCTTTAGCTACTCATTGCCGCCTATTGGTGCTACTGCCTTCATCTTCTACCAGACCATTAATGCTTCAAAATTTGGCCAAATTTGCAGGTCATCATCTTGTAAATAACATTGGGTGAAGGGGAGGGAAAAATTTCTCCCACACTTTGTAATTTTTAGGGGTTTTTCACTTATGAAAAATAACCCTAGAAGCTAGGACTTATGATAGCTTCAAATGGAAAGACAAGGAAGAAGAAGAAATAGAAGAGAGGAAATGGGAATGCACAAACAAGAGTATACAAAGAGGTTTGCAAGATGAGGAAAGATGTTAGAAGAAGTGACACACTTAATATGGTAGAACACTGAGAGGAAGAAGAAAATAAGGGGGACTAGAGGTGATAACAAAGGGGTACAACAAGGAAAAGAAAGCTAGAAAACAATAGAGGAAAGGGAGTACACAGGAAATAGTAGAAGCATAGAGATGGAGGTTAGCAACCCAAAGAGTTGCAAATAACAAACACAAGGGGAAGATGGAATAAAGGGGAATATGCGAAAGAGGGGAGACACAAAAAGAAAAGCAACCCAAGATCTATCACATGAAAATGACAAGGCAAAAAACCCATTCCATGAGATATCCTCGCATAATGCATTCACCTAAACATATCCCACCAAGGACCTAAAATATTCCAAGAGAAAATAGATTGCCAATGACTACCATCTATCTTCTTATGGCTTTGTTTCTTAACACGATCCAACCAGAACTTAGCACACTTACTACACTTTATGTTGTACATTGGGGATTTATTTATAGGCTAATTATTTTCTCAAATAGGGGGCGGGCGTTGTTCTCATGGTATTGATCTGATACCAATTACTCAGATGAAATTAGATTTCCTTTAGGAATGCCTTTGAATCATGCATTGTCAGGTCTTCCCTACTTCATGTGGTGGTGGATTTTCTAGGATTTACACAGAAGCCTTTTGTCCTTGTTTCCCTTCATCCATTGGGCTACGAAATCACTATAGAACACAAAAAAATAAGGAATAAAATGAGGAAACAAAAATAAGAATGCATAGAGAAGAAAAGTGTCATAATATAAAGAGGCCTTGAAAGCCTCCCCAATATTCTTGGTTCCAATTTATCAATTAACCTATCATCAGGACTAACCACCTATTATTTTTATACAAAATGATGTCATCCATTTGTGCAGACATGTGTCTGATGCAATTTTATTTATTTGTAGCATATTTACACAAAATAGTGGCATACCAAGCATGCCTAAGCTAGGGATGTTTATGCAAATCATCTTGTGAATCTATAATGGCCAGACCAAATTACATTGAATGTGAGACGTTGCTTGTATTCCATTTGGCACCATCCATAGTGGCTCATAATTGTGCTTAAACGACAATTCAAATTTTTATTGCCTGAGCGTCTTGGAACTCAGGCCATATTCAATCAGGGTGGCAATAAAGTTTTCCACATCATTCCACCTTGTTGGTGGTTATTTTCAAGGAATAAAATCTGGTTTTGCTCATTCCCGAGATTGTCTTACCATATCAGTCTTGTAGCAGGCTCCTTCACTGTTATCAAGCTTCGTGCCTAGTTGCATGTATCCACACTATCGCCCCATGGATTCAATTGGATCTAGGGTATATTTGTTGATTTGACCTTGAGCATGTGGTTTTCCAACAAGATTCTTCCTAATATGGCACAACTCTATGGCATGGTACAAGCTTTGGTGGAGGGAAGATTGCACAGGACTTCAATGGCTTCAATTCTACAACTAGCATTTGCTTGACTTGATAGCCTCCTCATAAAGTTGGGGAAATATATTTTCCCTAGATTAATGTAGAAGGAGACTGATATTAGATTTGAAGGCTCAGATGTAATATAGATGCACTTGGGTGGAGGAGGGGAGGAGTTGCTGGGGAATTTTTTTCTAACTCATCTCGAATTGGACATTGAATTCAACAATACTTTCAAGAGGGTTCCTATTGATAAATGAGAATTGAGTTAGTAGTTGGAATATATCCTTGAATCCTCCAAATGTATCTAAGATAGGCTCAACTAAACTCACCCACGTGGAGATGCTTCCATGTTGCAAGGTTTTATACCAGAGCAATGCTTTACCCTCCATAGAAACAACCAATAACTTGACCATCACATATTTATGTGTGATATTATGGAGGATAGCTAGGGAAGCCACGTTTTCAAGGTGCTCACTTACAGTCCCTCTCATGCCATCATAATTTTGTTATGGTGTTGAGAGCAGTCTTAGGGATATCTTGCAAATCAGGGAGATTGAAAAGACCCACATCATTCCACTAAGGACAATGTTGTTGAGCCATTATGACATTGGTTTTTAGGAGTATTTGTTCTTGCGTTGGATTTTGAGTCACCAATGAGCATACTTTCTCCACCAGTGAGGTCAATACTGCTTATTAAATCTTGAATCCTTCGATATATTGAGATCTTTGAAAGCATTTGTAGAGGCAACCGATCTTCAGTTCTTGATCTTTTGCTCAAGGGAATCGTTAGGTTATTTGGCCAAATTTGGGTAAACCAAAGTATCACCAACTCTGATTTCCTTACACAATGAAGACCTTATGAGTCCTAAGCATAGTGGCAAAAACTACTTTTATTGAATGCAATCGGTTATAGGTAAATTGGTTTGTTATGCAGCATAGTCGCTAGGTGGATAGTTGATATTACATAGTAGAGCTTCATCGAACTCTACAAGGATGAGACCTTTCGTTCCCATCAAGCATGCCAAAAACTATTGGTCAAAGATCCAAAACCTAATGGGGAGGCAGGGTAGGAGAGGACAGATGCACCCATGAACTACACCAACATTGAACGGCCACCACACCCCAGGAGGGTAGGGCAGATGATCTCTGGAGAAGGTTGGTTCCTCAAGGGTTCTAGCTACTAGCCTAAAATGGGAGAGAAAATGGGGGCATGAAAGGAGGTCATAGCCAGAATTGAAAAGGATGGGTATATCCGCATCAAGGCACATGTATTCTAAGTAGGCGTTGTCATTGAAAAAACATGTGAGTTACCTAAAATATCATCCAACCTTACTCTTGCCTATACTTAAACACCCTCTACTACAAGCGAATTCTAGAACTAGTAAATGAGATGCAGGAAATCCAAATAGCAGAATTATTGCATGCACATTCAACTAGCTTTAGCAAAAATAAACCCACAACATTCACACACATGTACAAGAGTCAATTTGGAGACCAAACAGTAAAACACTTGCATTAACATAACAACATAATATTTACATATGAATTGTAATGGCTAAAGAGCCTCCCTTGGGATATCTAACATCCAAGTATTTATAGATACATTTACAGTACATTCAAATTACATGCATTAATTACATTAGGTAGGAATATAGTGTTGAACTAGATGGGTACGTAGCAGGTACTTTACTTCTTGGGAGAATGGTAGTCATCCAAAAATGGGTGGCCACTTTTGTATGAATCTAGATCTTTTATGATTCTGACATTCCTTCTAGGTTCTTAAATTCTCATCTACGTTTCCCCTTCAACTAGTCAAAGCTCCCATAGATGAATGACAAGAATTTATTACCTTGGGGTCAAGTATTTCAAATCAACACCTCTATGCCCATAACAATCCATACTTGGGTAGCTAAATTCATTAATGCCCTTCCCTTGAGATTTCCAATAACTTGATATTTCCAATGATGGCAGTGATTATGGTACTATGCAGATCTTCGAGCTCATCAGCTTTCCAAACTTCTGCCCGTCATAGCACTATGAAGGGGGCGGATAATAGAACTGTGATTCCTCAAGCTTCATGTTTGAAACATAGCTTTATCTCCTGGTTGGAAGGCTCATTTCTCCATATGCCAGTATTTTCTAATTCAAGGCAAGTCCCTTAGGGCCTATATTCCAAAATATGCTCTATCCATCATGTTGTTCTCCACTAGATGGGGTTCTACAAATGTTATGCCTTCTTGTCCTCCCAAATTTTTTCCCTTCGATGGACATAATTTTTTGCCCTTCAATGAGGAAAAGTTTCCACCCTACTGACGGGCAAGGATTTGCAAGAATTTTGCCCTTTTAATTATCCAAAGCTTCCATCTAGCCAATGGATGAGGGTCTAGGATATCTTTGCCTTGAGGCAGAGCCTAATTGTCCACCCAACTTATTATTTGCCCTTTCAATTTTCCACCCGCCATTTGCATAGTCCTTAACTTTGTGGAAAAATCATGGAAGTAGTCTTACTTGGCCACCCTAATTATTTTGTCCTTCAACTACTTGTTGCTGCCCAATGGTGCTATTGACTTCATCTTCTTCTTGATTATTAATGCTTCAAAATTTGGCCAACTTTGCAGGTCATCATCTTGTAAAGAAGAGTGGATGAAGAGGAGGGCAAAATTTCACCCACAGGTATGCTCATGATTGCTTTGGTGAACTCAATAGTGCATTTTGATGAAGCGTGTTTGTATGAGCAATCCTGCAGTATTGTGACATACAACATGAAAAATTTAATTGATTTAGAATTTTATCTAAGAAGATAATTTTGCTTTTCTATTTACCCCAACAAATAAGGGTGTATGATGTTTTTTGGTAAATGTTCTTGGAAAAAATTATGTATTTAATATCTACCCCTCAAGTGATGAGTCGATAGGTGAGAAATTTGAAGGTGATGATGAATTGCTTGATTAGATGAAGTGGTATTGCATAGGATGGGGAAAAGGACAAACGTGTGAGTGAAGAATGATGCTATAAAAAGGTAAAAAGAGGGTGAAGTTGATGATTGCAAAAGGTAAAAATAGAAAGGGTGAGATACGATGAAAGTGACAAGGGTGATATTGATGGCGATGCTAGTGGGCATGGGGATTTGGAGTGCATATGATGGAGATACTATTACGGTGACCACATGCATGTTGGGCGTATTGGATGTAATGGTGCATGAAGTGTTGGAGGACATTGCAGAGGTGCAATTGATTTAGTGGTGTCGCGACAAGGTGAAGTGGATAAATTTTTGTATCATGTTGGAAAAGGGGAACGACGAACAAGTGTTAGTGTATGATAAAGAATATGCATATGTAAGGTGTGTCTTAGGATTACTGCCATATGTATGTGAAATATGCATGTGCAAAAATGATGTGCCCTAAGGCAGTCTTGCCTAGGGTTTTTATAACTGCGATAATATATTAATAAATATATATCATTTTGTGTGAATGATATGTGTAATATGAAATAATGTAAATATTGCGATGATTATGTATGAGAGTAATATTATAGATGATATTAATGGTAATTGATGGTTGTTGGAGTGAAAAATAGAAGCGATAGTGGTCATTGGATGGAGATGAAAAAAAAGTGAGAATGGTGCATGATTTGATGGCTTGAAATTTTTTTGCATTTTTGGGAATTTGGGCCAAATGGGTATCTAAATATGTAATTTTTTTTTTAAAACGCACCTTGAGGTGCATTTTTGGGCCAAACACACCCCGAGGTGTGTTTTGGCTGAGGTGCATTTTTGAGCCAAACGCACCCTGAGGTGCATTTTTGGACCAAAACGCACCTTGAGGTGTGTTTGTCCTAATAAGCATCATTAAATAGGGTGTGCACAATCATTATGGCATTCATTCACATCGTTGTGAAGAAAGGAGTAGAGAAAGGATGAGCAAAAGCAATGAGATGGCCCAAGATGGAGAGGGATCGAGTGTTGGCAAAGGCGTTGATGTAAGTGACTATTGACCTATATGTGTGTTGGTTGTTTGTTTTTGTTTGTTTTTATTTTCATTTTTGTTTTAGTGTAGATTAGGGTAAAATGAAACTAAACAAACTAAACTTTGTACAATGTAAAACTCAAAATAAAATGTTGGAGATAATCAACCATGAAAAACTCTTGAATTTGTGCAAAATGTGGAAAATCTAAAGAGAACAGTTGATACAATTAACAATTAAAACCCTAGAATTTGTGTAAACAAAAATCCCTAAGTAGACGTCACCGAGTGACCGTTAAAACCCTAAATTTTTTGCATGGCCAGGTATTTAGGGAAATGGGTATCTAAAAATACCACTTTCATGGAAAATCAACCTCGAGGTGTTTTTTTCCAATAAAATCACCTCGAGATATGTGTCAAATAATACATGTGTGTGTGTCATTTGTTTGTTGATGTTTCATGAAAATTTGTTAGCAAAATGGCATGTTCATTAATTTTTGTCAAAAAATTGTCCCGTTTTCATCTAAAAAGTTGTTAAAATATTGTCAGCCAAAAGTTGTTTGAAAATTGTTATGAAATACCATCGCAAAAATTTTGATGCAAAAAGTTATCATTGAAACTTGTTGACGAAAAATTGTTGCAAAAACTATCATGAAAAGTTGTCGACGAAAAAGTGTTGCAAAAACTATCATGAAAACTTGTCGATAAAAAATTGTTGCAAAAACTATCATGAAAACGTGTCGACAAAAAATTGTTGCAAAAATTGTCTTAAAAACTTGTTGATGAAAAATTGTTGCAAAAATTGTCATGAAAACTTGTGGATGAAAAATTGTTGCAAAAACTGTCATGAAAACTTGTCAACAAAAAATTGTTACAAAAATTGTCATGAAAACTTGTCAACGAAAAATTATTGCAAAACTGTCATTAAAACTTGTCGATGAAAATTTGTTGCAAAAAGTTGTTAAAAAATTGTCATGTAAAATCATTGATGGAAAATTGTTGCAAATGTTGTTAAAAAGTTGTCATGTAAAAATCATCGACAAAAAATTGTTGCAAATGTTGTCATTGAAAAATTATCAATGAAAAATTATTGCAAATTGTTGTTAAAAAATTCATCATGTAAAAATCGTCGATGAAAAATTGTTGCAAATGTTGTTAAAAATTGTCATGTAAAAATCATCGACGAAAAATTGTTGCAAATGTTGTTAAAAAGTTGTCATGTAAAAATCATCGATGAAAAATTGTTGCAAATGTTGTTAAAAAGTTGTCATGTAAAAATCATTGACGAAAAATTGTTGCAAATGTTGTTGTTGAAAAACCCATCGACAGGAAATTGTCGTAAAATGCTGTTTTTAAATTGTCATGTAAAAATCATTGATGAAAAATTGATACAAATGTTGTTGTTGAAAAACCTGTCAACGGGAAATTATCGTAAAATGTTGTTTTTGCAAAAGTTATAAAATGTTGGCATGCAAAAAGTTGTGCAAAAATGGTAAAAATTTTGTTGAAAATTATGTTTTTGCAAAAATATAAAAGTTGGTTTGAAAAGTTGTTATTGTGCAAAATTTGTTAAAAATTTTTGCTTGAAAAGTTGTTTTGCGAATTCTGTCAAATTTTGGCGACATAAATTTGTAAAAATATGTTGCTGAAAATGATGCTTCTCTCTTGTTTTTTTTTTGTTTAGTATAAATGCAAAAAGTTGCTAATGGAAAATTTTGATGTTGTTGTTGTAGGTGAAAAAGTTGATACCACGACATCACTTTTTGCCATTAGCTACAAATTTGAAGGAATTTGTGAGAGAGGCAAAGTGGGAGTGGTTGGAGAATATTGGTTTTTATGGCATGGTACGAATGGATACTATATGTTGTGATCATGCCTATTTAGATGTGCTTTGTGAGCATTGGGATCCTGATAGGAACATGTTCCATTTCTTGGTAGGGGAAATGACCATTACATTGAAGGATGTGTATAACATATATCGCTTACCGATGGAGGGGATGGTGATGATGGTTGCATGAGGGGAGGCTACACAGAAGGCAATTTTGGAGAGGATGTTTGGAGATAGGTGGGTGAGAGTGATAATCACCAATGGGGGGATCAAGTACCAATATTTGTACACTTCAGGCATGCTTCCATGGTAGCATACGTTATTGATGCTATGTATTATGAGCTATGTATTGCCTGATGCCTCAAGGGTGATACTCCCATGGAATTTTATGTGGATGGTGTGTGAGATGGTAGAGCATCGACTACAATTCGCATGGGCACCATCTTTATTGGCATAGACTTATCGAGAATTACATGGTGTGCGGATGACGATGAGGAAGTCATGCAACAATTTGTTGATACAGTTGTGGGTGTGGGAGCACATTGTAGTGCTAAGGCCAGAGGGGTTACCTTTTGAGGCACACATGCTATTGGGAGCAAAGGTACCCTATGCTTGTTAGTGGCCATAAGATATGGAGGATAGGTGAAAGAGGGACCATGAGGGATATGAACTATTCTATAGATAGTGACTAAGCAAGTTGAGGTTGAGTGACATAATATGGAGGCCCTATAGAGGAGGACCGTCGTGGGAGAAAGATGGAGTAGAGTTGGGATGGGTGTGATGACGATGATGGGTGATGGGTAGGTATGCATTTCAATTAGAGTTATTTTTGTTCAGTTGGGTGCAATGACAGTTTGGGTTGATGCAGGGTGATGAGTGTCGTTATTGTCATCATTTAGTTTTCAATGTCTGTCAAATCCTGGGCGGTGTCCAAGGTTGTTTACGATAGAAGGTTTTGGTAAGTTATAGTTTAGTAATTAATTTACAAGATTTATTTGATGAAACAGAGGTTCATTTGGTCTTTTCAAGGTGACAATAACTCATAATATGTAGAATTGAAACTAACTTAACTTGCAAAATTGAAATTACTTTTAATTTGCAAAATTGACACGTAATCTATAGTTGCATAATTGAAAATTAAACTAAAATGTAAAATTGAAATTTTTGCGTAAGGAACTAATTTATGCTTGCTAATTTGAAATAACATGAATGAACAATGCTAAATTTAAACTAACTAAATTTAACCATGCTAAAGTTAAACTGCCAAAAACTATCATAAAAATTGCTGCAAAAATTGTCAAAAAAGTTGTTGAATTTTGAAGTGCAAAAAATAGAGGAAATAAATGCATACAAAATAGGGGTTAGCTAGATGTAAACAAAATCACACCAATCACACTTAAAACACATGAAAAAAACATGCTAAACTAGGGAAAATTATGTTTACAAGAAATAAGCAAGAATTTAGTAAAAATTGCAACAAACAGAAAACTATCAAAAAACCTGTAAAAATGCTCCTTCCTCCAGCCCTGAGAGTGGGCCCTTGCTCCCTAGTCCAAAATAAGATCTATTCATGCAAAAATTCAAATTCTAAGCACTTTCACACTCATAAATTAACATGCTTGGATAAAAACTACACTTTTATTGAAAACTACTATTACAAAAGATGACTATTACAATTCATACTTTATGACTTTTGACTTCTACTTTGACTTCCTACTCTGAATCTACTAACTCAACCAATGGTGAGTGATCCTATTTATAATATTTCTTACATCATTATTTGCAACTACAAAATTAAATGTTATGTTGTCTATGCGTGATTTGTTATTTTGTTGCAATAGACATGGTCTATTTCATGATAAAATTTGTTGCACCAGTCATCCGTGCACATTTTCATGCTTTCAATATGGTGGAAATAATCCAATAATAGGTGTGAAATAAGTTGTTACACCTGTCCTCTTACCAACTTGCTCAACTTCCCTAAAAATCTGCTAAAAAGTCATTTTTCAACAAATTCTGTATTTTTCTAACTTTTTTTAACTTTATGACAATGAGTTGAAAATGAAATATTCTCTCCTTTTTGCATGTTAAATTTTTTGTAGGATGCTTGGGCATGATTTTAGGGATGTGTGTATGATTTCACCTTTCCAATGTTTTGTTTGCACATGTCAAAAATGTCAACTAACTGCTATTTTCGTGCAGGAAAAATTACAGTTTTCTTATTGCAATAGGTTGCACACTTGTAAAAGTTATTGGCACTAATTGGATCATGTGGTATCACTTCCTAGTGTATTATAAGTCTTTCCTAGTCTCCTTGAACACCTTCCCACTACTTCCACTCATTGCTTTTGACTCTTATGTTGTCCTTTAATGTTATAGGTGGCTAGAATTTGTATGATGCTTACAACTGTAGTGCTTAGTTTCACAGTGGAGTGGTTGACTTGGTGCCAAATCACCTCAACTGGTCATATTAAGGTGGGAAAAATGCATAAAATTCTTTATCCAATCACAAATGTTAGCACCTTCTATTTGCTATCAAATTTATTATGTTGTTTATCACTAAAACCATGCAAAAACAAGACATAAAATGCAAAAAAATAGTCAAAACAGGGCATAGTATTTCTACACACTTAATCATGCAAACACTAACAAAATAACATATTTTAATCAAATATTTGGCAACAAACCATATTATGTATTGTTTTATGGCAGTTTTATATGTCAAAAATATAGCAAAAATGAGGCATTATTTGACCTCATCATTCCTCCCCCAACTTAACTTGATGCATGTCCTTATGCATCCTAATGGGCCATAGTAATACTTTGATTAAGCCTTATGAAAAACATCCTTTGTCACCTGATAATTTGTTGCAATTTTTGAGAAATGATGAAGATGCTGCAATTTTTGAAGAATTTTCAAAATATTGAAATTGCTAAAAATCTAAAATTACTGCAATTTTCGAAAAATGTTGAAATTTTGAATTTGCTATTATTTCTGAAAATGCTAAAAAATTTAAATTTGTTATCATTACTAAAAAAATGCTGAATTTTCTAAATTTGCTATAATTTTCTAAAAACTGCTAAAAAATCTTAAAAATGATGAAAGTCTGAGAATTACTGCAGCTTCTAAAAATTACCAAACAGTTCACATTCTTATTACCTGGAACTTGAGAAATTTCTCCTTGCTGCACTGTACTAAGCATTCTAAAATTAGGCACGTATTTTTTTCAATTCTAAATTTTTTTTTTGTTTGATTCCTATTCTAATCCTGTAATTTCTACAATTTTGTAATTCAACAATTTTTATAGTTTGCAATTTCTGTAATTATGCAATTTTTGCTTTATTGTTGTAAAATGCAATTTTAATGCATGGTAATGAGATACCCAACCTACTATGGCCTCATTATGCTCTGCTAATGACACCATATTCGGTAGATGTGCTACCATTGGTGAAGGTTCATGAATTGGAAGCAATTCAACCTAAAATTTAATATTTATAGTTTGAACTGTAATAACAAATTCTATTAAAATATATTTTTCCTCTTTCTTAGGTGATGTACTTGCATGTATTAAGTTGGTTTATACTCCAATAATTTCTTTTGGATGTTCTAGAGCTTTTTCTGGAATTTCAGATGTTTTTTTGGAAGTTCGGGTGCTTTTTCTGGTCATTCCAAAGCTCTGGTCATTTTGGAGCTCTAGTCATTTCGGAGCTCTGTAATTTCCTATTTTTATGCTACCAGACTAAATTTTTCATGCAACCAAGGGCAGGATAGGGTGTTTCTTGACATGTTGAACAAAATGTTCCATTGTTTTGCCAAATTTATAAATAGTTTTTGCCAAATACTTAATTATCATACATCACATGTTAATGCTTACTATGACTAAAATGCAAGAAACACATACCTTACTGCTTTGAGAATTTATCATACACCTTTTAAGTCGTTGCTTCTGATGATTATTAGCAAGCTATCTAAAAACAAAAACATGACATACTGTAGTAAGTGAAATTTGTACAATGATAGATAAATCAAGAAGGAAAACATGCTGAAAATCAGTTTTCATATAAGCCTTAATTCAACAACACCTTCGAAAAGGCTTTCACTATAGAATTATTCATTTTTTTCTTTTCATTTTTTGTCATCTTTCTTTTTTTCATTTTTTTCATCTTTTTTCTTTGATTTTTTAGGAGCTTCGATGAGAGAATGTCTCTCGTGAGGCTTCAATGAGAGAGAATGTCTCTCATTTTTATTTGGATAAGAACAACCTTTATTTTATAAAAACACATTTTTTTTGCAAGAAAACAACAACAATGAAGCATCAACTTTCTTTCCATATGAGCAATAAGAATCCTCTCATGTTATCATTTCCTCTTTATTACTGAAAATGAAATATTAACTTCATTCTTTCTCCTCCTTGCTGAAATTGATGCATGTCTTCACACATCCTCATTTTTTGGGACATGCCTTATGCTACAACTTTCTCTTTATTTTTTCTCTTTTTTCTTTCTCTTTTTTCTCTTTTTTTCTTTTTTTTTTCTTTCTTTTTTCTCTCTTTTTTCTCTTTTTTTTTTCTTTTTTTTCTCTTTTTTAATGATTCAAAGATATGATCATTCAGAATCTTTTTCAAGAGAGGAAGCCTCTTCTATCATATGCAAGTTTAACTATGAGAAATATCGAGAAAATTCCACCTTTGTTAGTGGCTTATGGTACAATCATAAACGATTTCCATTCACCACTAATGTCCTATTTGAATTATTAATCAAAGAAAGTTGAACAAATCCATTCTCAAACACTTTTGGTTCATCCTTGCTGCTTTTAATTTGATCATCATGCCACATTTTCCATTTTTGTTGAGTGAACTTTGTTTGGTGAAGTGCCTCCAACAGAAGTTCATCCAATGCATTCAACTACAATTTTTTTTTGTTGTGTACCTGCAACAACTCAATGCCAACTTCTAAAAATGTATGAGGTGTTAGTAAATCATTAGGATGTTGGATCAATTTATCAAACAATTTTGCTTCTTGGTTATTAGTCAACCAACTACTGATATTCAAAGGCTTTTTTGGTTGTGTTTCAATTTTTTTATACCAGGATGTATTGAATTGATTCTTTGAAAATTATGCATTAATGAATTAAGAGAGCAATGGTGTGGTAGAAGATAATGGAATATTTGTGTATCTTTATCAAAAACAATTCTTGAATGAATTAAATTTGATAGATGGAAATGAAAATATGAGAAAATATGATGATGCCATCCATGTGGTAAATGAAAAGCATTGTCTTGTATTGGAATGGATGATATATGTTTAAGTTCTTGTTCTTTATTCCATAGTAATTGTTGGATAGCAATTGGTTCATCTTTAAGCTCTAAATCATGCAATTTGTTGATTAGAACATTTTCATCAAAACTAAACCTTTTGGATGAATCCAACTCTTCTACATTATCCTTTACAACTATGGATGCCAAATTTGAAATGTTCTTTTCATTTTCCTTATATGATTCAAAAAACCATGGGCTTCCTAGATAATTATACTTAGGTGGAGTAAGTTTTCCTTCAAGCAAGTCTACTAATTTTCCACCTAGTTGTATGGTTTTAGGATATACTTTCTTCTTTTTTATTGTTTTATTAAAACACATTTCCTAAACAATCTTATTAATGATTGGTATATCTTTAATAGATTGTAGTAAAGGGATTGTAACATATAAATGTTTTAATTCTTTTACCACATCTAAGTTTGAAGATGTTATTTTTGATATCTCAAATTGTTCAGGATATGATACTTTCTTTGTTAAATCACTTTGAGAGAGTTTTTTTTTTTTTTTTGATGTTTTTTGTTGTTTCAATGTAGATGGGTTTTCATGTTTCTTTTCTTCAGGTACCATTTCTACATTGATAAGTGGAATAGGTTCAAGAAGTTGTTTTCTTGAACACGATTGAGTGTTGTCATAGTCACTAACATTTATTATGGCTATATATTTTGATTTAGCCATAGAGATAGGGGTTGCTTGTTTAACATTATTTGAATTGGCTATAGGTTAAACTGAAAGTGGAGGTTGTTTTGCTTGTTGTTGTTGTCCTTGAGAGAAATTATGGGTACGAGTAGGCAACAACTTTGCTTTTTTATTTTGATATTGTTGTTGCCCTTGGTAAGATTGTTGTTGTTGTACCCATTGTTGTCCCTACATTTTTGGTTGCGGCCATGGTGGATGTTGTTGATTTGATTATTGATTCATCCATCTAGGTTAAGACCACTCTTGGAAATATGCCCATGGTGGTTGACTCCAATGTGGTTGAAGTGGACTTGAAGTAGACCATGGCATATACCAAGGATTATTTTCCTAATTTGTAGGAAATTGAAAAGCATTTTGATATGGAAATTTAAGAAAATTACCCCCTTGTCTTTGTCCTATAAAATTGAGTTCTTTCATAGGTTGAGACTATTTTTCAAAGACACTTGTTAGTCCTGGTAACAAAACGCATTGATTTGTGAGGTGTCCTTTTTCACAAATGCTACTTATATTAGATATAGAATTTTTGTTCAAAGGACATTCATGAATAGAGTGCTTCTTATTATATCTTGACCAATAGATGGCTAAAGAATCAATGGATTCATTATTTGTGTTAATTTCATCTAATGTTCTGTTAAGATATTTTAAAACATCATCTTTTAGATTAGTACATTCTTTCATGAATTCTTTCAAATCATTATTGTTACCATTTTTACATTTTCTATGCCTTGAACGAGAATAATTTTTACAAAGTTCAATTATTTCCTAAAATTCAAGTGTATCTACATCTCCTTTTCCCATAATATCCAATACATATCTTGATTCATCTTGTAGTCCTCTCAAGAATATAACTTTACTTAATTCTGATTCAACACTCTCACATATCTTATGAACAAAAGCAAAAATGTCTAGATAGTCTTCTAGAATTTCATCTTCCTCTTGTTTCATTCTAAGCAATTCATCATTTTAATTTTTGACGACAATATTTTTGGTATCTCTCCAAAAATATATTTTCCATATCATCCCAGGTTTGAATTGAATTAGGTGCTAAGGTGATAAACAATCATAGGGCTAATTATTTAAGAGTGGAAGGAAATAATTTGAGCTTTTGACTATAATTAGTATAGTCATAAGTTAGGCATACAATCTTAAACTCAAATAGAAACAAATAAGGGTCTTAGATGTAACTCCCTTAAAATTTGGTAACACCAAAGGTGAAATAACTTTCATGGGAGAGTTTTGATTAGGATCTAGTCAAATGGAATTTTGAAAATTTTTGGTAGGTGTACTAGTTGCACTAGGGTGGAGCACATTACTGGCTCTCCCTAGATTCTCTTGTGAGCCTACCATTATGGGTTTCCAACAACAATTATAAATCCTATTAAATTGTCTTGATTGTATGGATTTGTCAAGAGATGGTGGTGTTGAACTACTGAATTTTTCTTTTTGTAATGATTTCTCAAGAAATCCTACACTTCTTGAAGCAGATGATTGTGATTCTTTGAAAATTCTAGCATTTTTGAAAATAATAAATTCAAAAAACTTTGGCATAGGTTCAACCTCTTGTCGTGAATATTTTCTTCTTGTGTTTTGTGAAAATTTTGTTTTGTATCCTCTAAATCTATTCATACTTTCTATGTTTGTGTTCCTAACTTTCTCAATTGCAACTATCAGTTTCACAACTGTGTTTCATACAAATTTATTGTGTTTAGGATTTTACTCTAAAGTTCATAGCTTAGCATAATCAACAATTTGTTTGACTATTTTATCCTATAAAAACACCTATGTTCCCCAAAAATAGTGCCAAAAAATAATGTGTCGTTATTATCATCATCTAATTTTCGATGTTTGTCAAATCCAAGGCAGTGTCCAAGGTTGCCTGTGATAGAAGATTTTGGTAAGTTACAATTCAGTCACTAGTTTACAAGATTTATCTGGTGAAATAGAGGTTCATTTGGTATTTTCAAGGTCACACTAACTCCTAATTTACAGAATTGAAACTAACTTATTGTAGAATTGAAATTACTTTTAATTTGCAGAATTGACACTTAATCTACAATTGTAGAATTGACAATTAAACAAAATTGTAAAATTGAAATTGTTGCAAAAGGAAATAATTTATGCTTACTAATTTGAAATAACATGAATTAACAGTTCTAAATTGAAACTAACTAAATCTAACCGTGCTAAATTTAAACTGCCAAAAACTGTCATAAAAACTCCTGCAAAAATTGTCAGAAAAGTTGCTAAATTTTGAAGTGCAAAAAATAGAGGAAATAAATGCATAGAAAATATGGTTCAACTATTTGTAAATAAACTCACACTAATCACACTTAAAAAACACAAAAAAAATGTGCTAAAAATAGGGGAAATTTTGTTCACAAGAAATAAGCAAGAATTTAGTAAAAACTATAGAAAACTGTCAAAAAACCTATAAAAATGCTCTTTCCTCCAGCCTAGAGAGTGGGCCCTTGCTCCCTAGTCTATAATAAGGTCTATTCATGCCAAATTTGAAATTATAAACACTCTCATACTCATAAATTAATACATTGGATAAAAACTACACTTTTATTGCAAACTGCTATTACAAAAGATGACTATTACAATTCATACTTTTGACTTCTACTTTGACTTCCTACTTTGAATCTACTAACTCAACCAATGGAAAGTGATCCTATTTATAATATTTCTTACATAAATATTTGCAACTACAAGAACAAAGGTTATGCTATCCATGCATGATTTGTCGTTTTTTTGTAGCAGACTTGGTCTATTTCAAGATAAAATTTGTTGCAGTAGTCATCCTTGTGCCTTTTTGTGGTTTCAATATGGTGGAAATTAGCTAATAGTAGTTGTTACACTTTTACTCATGCCAACTTGCTCAACTTCCCTAAAAATATACCAAAAAGCCATTTTCAACAAATTTTGTATTTTTTCTGACTTTTTCCAACTTTATGACAGTAAGCTAAAATGAAATACTCTCTCCTTTTTGCGTGTTAAATTTGTTGCAATATGCTTGGGTATTATTTTAGTTATGTTTGTATTATTTAAATTTTCTAGCACTTTATTTGCACATATCAAAAAGGTCAACTAACTATTATTTTTGTGGAGGAAAAACTGTAGTTTTCTTGTTGCAACAGGATGCACACTTATCAAAGTTGTTGGAACTAATTGGATCACATGGGATCACTTCCTAGTATATTATAAGTATTTCCTAGTCCCCTTAAACACATTCCCACTGCTTCTACTCACTTAATTTGACTCCTTCCATGCCCTCCTTTAATGTTACAGGTGGTTGGAATTTGTATGTTTATAGTTGTAGTGCCTTGTTTCACAACGAAGTGGCTGACTTGGTGCCAAATCACCTCAAAAAATCATCTTAAGGTGGGAAAATATATGAAATGCTTCATCCAATCACAAATGTCAACACCAACTATTTACTATCAAATTTATTATGTTGTTTATCACTAAAACCATGCAAAAAGAAGACATAAAATGCAAAAAAACAGTCAAAATAGGGCATAGTATTTCTACACAATTAATCATGCAAACACAAACAAAACAACATATTTTAATCAAATATTTGGTAACAAATCATATAACGTATTGTTTTATGGTATTTTTATGTCAAAAATATAGTAAAAATGAGGTCTTATTTGGCCTCATCATAGGGCATGTGTGGGAGACAATGAAGGTGAGATTTAAGGGTAGAGTGGAGTTAGAGTAGGTGAGAGGACAAGTCGCAGTGCTAAAATAGGAGTTGGATGAGATGTTAGCTGAGAGAGCTTGATTGTGGGGTGAGGTGGATCGGTTGAAGGTTGAGGAGGCAATAACAATATTGTAGGCTAAGGTTGTACGATTGTAGGAGGTGGCAACCATATATGGGTGTGAATTTTTGTGAGAGTAGGCATTTGTAGTAGCATGCATGGTTTTGTTGGTGGAGAACCAGATAGCATTACCATCATGTTCATTCTTATTGTCACATTGAAGCCATAGGAGTATGGCATCGGTGACTCAGTCAGGATCACACTTTAGGGAGTTGAGGGCATCAGTAATGGGAGGATCAACCTTTGTGCAGAGAGGTGAGAGATCATGAGTGAGGCATGGTGAGGGGTCACAACGAATGGAGAGGATTGATGAGACGTGCCTTGAGTAGCAGGGTTGATGTATTATTTTATTTTTTTTGTTCCTTTTGATGTGGTCGATATGCCATAATTTTTTATAATGGTATAACTTTTAAGATGGATATATGTAGCTGGTTGGAAATTTTTATGATGGATGTATGAGATGTGGATCAATATATATATATATATTGATATTTTAACATGTTATAAGTTATGAATGTGTGATGATGATACTGATTGATGTGTGTGGTATGATGATGATATATGTTTAATCCATGTGGATGAATAATTTGAATATGTTGGATATTTGGAGATTTAAAATGTGGGCTGGGTATCTCTTATTTTGTGGATATGTGTGTTTGATTAAGACCACCACTGTATGGTAACCGTAATCAATGATAGAGTAACGATTGTATGATCTAATTATGAAAAAATGAGTAATATTGTGATGATATGAAGCCAAGTATGAAATGTATGTAGGTACAGATTATAATGTTATATTGAATGAATGAATATAATGGCTAATGTATTGACACTTTGCTATATGTGATGACTAAACCATATGTATGAGTGTTTCTTCAGCTAGGGTGTGTCAGTTGTTAGAAATATTTTCTAGAGAGTCAAAAAATTGAGTTTAATCAATATATTAGATATTCTACTAAAATTTAGACCATCCTATATGATGTTGAGCCTATCATGAATCTATGTGTGGAAAGAATGATTTAATTTATTTATCAATTTTGAGTGAGGTTGGACTTTGTAAATTTAGCCATTTAAGATAGTTCACCCACAAGCGCATAGTGGTTTGTACAAAAGAAGGTCGCTAATGTGATAGAAATGTTGCCACGCGTAAGGCTACTCCACTTCCAAGCAGGCATCTATAGCCTATTTCTAGCGATGAAGATCACCCCATGGTTGTCGAACAATTGAGAATTCCAATGATTCAAGCTTTTTAATGGTGCTCTTTTGTTTCTCTTTTATTTATCTTTTTTATTTTCTTGAGTAGTGCTCTTTTTAGGCATTTGCTTTTGTTTTCTATCTTTTCTCTTTTATTTTGAATAACTTGTCCTTCTATCAATTCTTAACTTTTGTAAACCATGCGCATGATAGGATGAACAGGGGAAACCTTTTTCTTAAGGGCTAAATTACGTAAGGTGTCATCTTCTCTATACAAAAAAATTGTTTGCACATGTGTTTTTAATCCATGAAGGAACTTCTAGTCAGCTAGGGGAGGTCTAAAATTGCATTAGAATTCAATGACATTGGATAAATTTTGATGAGGTCAACTAAAGTGTTTGACTAACAAAAATGATTTCTATGATTGTACAACCTATGCATAAGAGAGAGCATGCCATTGTGCTATTTGTTATGATGAGTGTATGATATTTTTACAATAAGAATATCTATATGGGAGTGGATGTACAAAATGATGCGAGAATGCATAAATGGATGATTTAATGTATAATAAGGTGATGCTTATTTATAATGAAATGCAAGACAAGTTCTATCATTGAGTAATGGAACCATGGGTGGATGTGTAACCAATATTTCATATCCATAAAAGGAGACCACAACTGAGTAGAAGTCTCATAGGATGATACATGAATGAATGTGATGGAATATGTGAATGTTTGGCGATATCAACGTGAGTGAGTGGTATAAAAAAAATAGAAGGAATGGAGAAGAAGAAGAAGAGAGATATGGAAGAGAAGAAGGAAGAAGAAGGAGAAGGAACCAATCTTAGGTATTTAGCCACTCGAAGCGTGACCATACAACAGAGATAGAAGAAAGAAAGAGAGGAGGAAGAAGAGAAGAAAGAGAAGAAGAAGAAACATACCCCAAGTATGTAGTCGCTTGAAGCATGACCATACAACAGGGAGAGGGGAGAGAAGGAAGAAGAAGAAATATGAGGTAAAAATGTACGATGTTGTGTGAAATGGTTCTTTTTGTATTTTTGTTGTTTTTGTATTTTTGATGTTTTTGTATTTTTATTTTGTGAAAGAGAATGTACAAGAATGTGTCAATCATTGTTCATTGAATCAAGTGTAAAATGCACGGATATGAATAATGTTGAGAGGCTCAGGTTCCACAATTCCTTCAATATTGGCAAGTCGATATGCCCCTGAACCATATTTATGCATGATGATGAATGGACCCAATCAATTTTGTGCAAATTTATCACGTAGATGACGTGGTTTGTTGAGATTCTATTTTTTCTTTGAGTACTAAATCTTCGACTTCAAATTCTCATTGAGTAATGTGTTTGTTATGTGCACGATGAACACAATCTTATGCAATGCTCATCAAGTAGTGTGAGTTGATCTACGCATGCTTGAGGAGTGGCGTCATCATCAATGAACTCTTGTAGGGTGATTTGTAAAATATGGAATCTCTAACTCTAAGGGCATGATGGCTTCAACACCTTGACCAATGAGAATGGGGTTTCCCTAGTAGGTGTGCGAATGCTGGTGTGATATGCCTAGAGTGTAAGAGGGATTTGATTATGCCAATCATGATGAGAATTGGAAACAGTTTTGCGCAAGATGACATAGATAGTTTTGTTTGTGGCCTCTACCTGACCATTACCTTGAGGATAATAAGGTATGGAAAAGTTGTGTTGGATGTTATATTTTTTACAGAGAGCGTGGACATCTATATTATTGAATGGGGTACCATTATTAGAGATGATGTGTGAAGGAATACCAAAATGACATATAAGATGTTGTTGAATGAAGTCAACAATTTTAGGTCATGTTGTTTCTATAAGTGGAACAACCTCTACCCATTTAGTGAAGTATTATGTAGCACTAATGATAAAATTATGTTTACTAGATGATGCAGGGGTGCTTTTACCAATGAGGTCGAGACCCCACTATGAAAATGACCACATAGACTGAATGGGTTGTAATGCTTGTGATGGTAAATGTGTTAAATTTACGTGTTGTTGGTATTTGACGTATTTCTTGACATAGGCACAACAATATCATTCCATTGTGGGCCAATAAAAACCCATGCATAGAATTCATTTAGTGATGGCCATACCACTAAAATGACCTCCACAAGTATCATCGTGTGCAACAACAATGACATGATTTATTTCTTGTAAGTCGAGGTATCGAAGAAGAATTCCATCATAATTGTGTTTGTAGAGTATGTCGCCCAGCAAGGTATATTGTATATCCTTTTGTTTGAACATTTTTTGAGTGGATTGAGATAAATCAGGCGGTAGCATGCTTAGTTTGAGATAGCCTTTGATTTTGGACATCCAAATACTAGGAGATTTTATTTGGACAAAATTGATAGGATGGTCAGTATTCGATGGATGGGTGGAAATGGAAGATTTGTATAGTTTTTGGATGAAAAGATGTGTAATATTTGCATGTGAATTTTAAGGTATAAGGGACCCCAAGGAAGCCATGGTATCCACAAATCGGTTGTTTGTTCATGGTAGAGCTTCAATTTTATACCAGGTGAATTGCGAGAGTAAGTCATGAGCCACTTGTAAATATTGCTTGTATGACATCATAGCAATTAAATTTACCTATGACCTGGTTAACTACGAGTGAGGAGTCCCCAAAGATGTGAATCCGAGTAATGCGTATAGCGAGAGCCGTTTGAGACCCAATATGAGGGCCTCATACTCGACATTGTTATTTTTACATGGGAACTCAAGTTTGAAAGTGAATGGGAGGGAAAGTCCGTAAGTTGTAAAGAAAACACATCTAGTAACTCCTATTTATCGGTATTTGGCCCCATAAAAGAACATCGTTAGTTCCACTTTATCATATAAATTGACATGTTCTTCCTGTTCAGTGATATGAAATATGGAATCATCAGGAAGTTTGATAAGAAGGGGTTTGTCATCTAGAAGGGGAGCTTCTACCAACTGATCGATGATTACTTATCCCTTGATGGACCGTTGATGGATAAATTCAAAATCAAACTCGGATAGTAGCATTAACCATTTAATAGTGTGGGCATTTTGGTATGAGCGACCCATCATGTAGCGTAGGGGATTATCCCTAGCAATGACATAGGTAGTGTGATTAATTAAGTAATATCATATCTTCCTTATGCAAATATGAGTGCTAAGAAATTTTTTTCAATATACTCATATCATATTTCATAGCTAAAAAGTGTGTGATTGAGATAATATACTGCTTTTTCTTAGATCCTTGATTCTTTTGGGCCAATAGAGTACCCAAACAAAATTTGTGGTTGATATGTACAAATGGAATGGTTGATTTGGTTGTGGTGGGGTTAAGACGGGTGGTGACGTAAGATATTGCTTGATATCATCAAATGTATCTTGACATGCTTGATCCCAATTAAAGGGTACCCCCTTTTTGTATCAAGTGGTTGAAGGACTAACACTTATCTGACAACGATGAATATATTAGTTTTTTCCTTGTAGGCTATGCAATTGTTTAATATTGATTAGAGGTGGCATTTCAATAATGGCTCTGATTTTATTTGGATCTACTTCGATGTCTCATTGAGAGACAATGAATCATAATAGTTTTCCTGATAATACACCAAATACACACTTCTTGGAATTCAATCAGATGTTGTGTTCAAGAAGGTGATCAAAGACTTTGCCTAGGACGTCAAGGTGAAGATCTTGTTCTAGTTATTTTGCTGCAAGATCTTCTACATAATCATCTAATTTTTTTTGCATGTAGTCATGAAAAATGTAAGTCATGTCTTGTTGGTATGTAGCTCCAAATTTTTTAAAACCAAATGGTATGAATTTGTAGCAAAAAGTCCCCTAGGGGGTTATGAATGAGGTTTTGTGTTGATCATCGAGGTTGAGCCTAATTTGATTATAACTTGAAAACCCATCCATGAGGGATAACATTTCGTGACCTGCACATGAATCGACAAGTATGTCGATGTTTAGGAGAGGAAAGTCATATTTAGGGCAAGAGAGATTAAGATCTCGAAAGTCTATGTACATGCAAATTCCTCCTTTCGGTTTACCAACAAACACGATGTTGGATACCCATTAAAGTTAGTCAATTGGTTGAATAAATTCTACATCCAAGAGTTTTTGCAATTCATCTTTGACCATCAAAGTGATGGTGGGATGCATTTTGTGTAGTTTATGTTTAACCAATTTGGTATCCTTGTCTAACATAATGTTAAGGATAACCATGTTTGGATCAAGACTGGACATGTTAGTGTAAGATCAAGCAAAAGCATTTTCATATTTAATAAGGAATGCAATAAATTATTATCGTTCATCAGATGATAAACTTACCCCTAGTTGCATAATGTGTGGATTCTGAGAGTCTTTGCTAATGTCAATCTTGATGGTATCTTCCACCAACATGTGGGATCCATTTTCCAGCTGGGCGAGTATCGAAATAAGGTGTATATCATCTGATGTATCCAAAATAGATGTGTCATTATCGATAGCGAGATCAATGTGGTGAATACTTGAAATGGGATGGGAGGGTGGAATGTATGTATTAGCATGGCGAAGCATTTGTGGGATGGGAATGAAATGATGTGGGGATGGATTGGGTGGAAGGTGATCAAACTTGATACAATCAAGATCGATTACAAGAATTCGATCAGGGTGTTATCGTAATGAAGTGGGGAAAATAGGTCAATAGATATCATGTTGATCGTAGGTGATGAGGAGGGTGCACGTTGCACTAGACGAGGAGGTTTGATGGGTTGGAGTAAGGGTTATAGTGGTGGGGTAAGCTGAGGGAGGATGAGGGGAATGGAAACAAGGTGAAGAAGATGATCATTTTCATCAGTTGAGGTAATGAGGGGGAAGATGTGAGTGGTCATGTCCTCTGAGCTATCTGTATATATAGAAATAGTGTCAAAATGTAGATTGAGCTCATCATCTGAGTTGTCGAAAGACTCGATGTGGAAGAAATAAGAAGGTATGTCAATGGATGATTGCAAATATGGGCTTCTTGGTGGAGAAGGTCAAGGAGAATCCAGAGAGTTCTCCTCATCATAATCAGTGAGTGTGATGCTAAAGCATCGAAATTGATGCATCAAATCATCTATATTTGTGTTACAAAATTGTATGTCTGATCTATCATTGGGTTGTAAAAATATGGGATTGATGAGGTCACACTACTCTTATTCATGGTGTCCTAACCTATATCCTTATTAGTTGTGTCATTGAAAGTATTTTAAGGCAAAATATGGATTAGAAATATAATGGATATTGGCACATAATGGTAGCTCAGGTTCAGGGGGTTTGAGTGATTGTAAGGAGGTACAAATACCTCCATAGATAAAGTTTATGTGATTTGTGGGAACCCCCATGGGAATGAAAATACCAATTGTGAGGGGTGCATTGCAGGGATGACCAAAGTTATGGGTGGATTGGATGTTTGGTGGGATGAGGTGAGCATTATGGATGACGTACTCTCCGAGTATTGGACTGGTCATAAGTACTAAGAGATGAGATCTCAGGATGTGTTTGAGACATGAGGGATCCATAATTTGGTGAGGGTGAGGTGGAAGAAGATGCTTGGTATTTAGGTGAATGATCGATGGGTGAGAGGGAGATGATAGGTGGAAGGGTACTAGGACTAGGAGGCATACGAGAGGTAGAGGGGATAGAAGTAGGAAATAGGTAATGTGGGGTGTGAGTAATGATGGGTGGTAGAGGGAAAATAGTGGTAGATGACGAAGGACGAGGAGGAGAAATGCGGGAAGAATATGGATGAGGTGGTCTGTGAGAGGTGAAGGAAGGTGGAGGGAAAATGGTGGTAGATGATGAAGGGTGAGGAGGAGAATTATGAAAAGAAGTTAGATGAGGTGTTCTATGAGAGGTGAAGTAAGGTGGAGGGATAATGGTGGTAGATAATGAAGGGCAAGAAGGGGAAATATAAGAAGAATTTTGATGAGGTAAATGAGAAAAGAAGCATATATAAGGATGAGAAGGTGTACTTGGCAGAGGAGTTGATTATGTGTATGCGTTAGGTGTTGTTAAAAGAGGGAAGTGTGAAGGTTGGATGGGTCTGGTAGCAAGGTAAATGGAAGAAAGAGTGGTTGTAGATGGTAGGGAAACTAAATTGTAAAATTTGAAGGGGTCATCATCGATCGAGATGTGATGCACTGCTCCTACATGGATGTATTTGAGACAATGGTGAATGGTGGAGGGAACACATTGCATGTCTCAGATCCATGGTCTACCAAGGAGAAGGTTGTATTGCATTTATCCTTCAATGATGTGGTAGAGGGTGAAGATGGTTTTGGTGCCTACCTTGATGGGGAGGACTATGGTACCCAATGTTTGGCAAAGTGTGCCATTGAAAGAGCATAAATCCATGGTGGGAGTAGTGCAATGCTCAGGTGGAATATGGAGATGATCAAGGGTGAGTGAGGTGATGATGTTTATGGAAGAGCCAATATCAATCAACACCCTTTTATAGGTGGTACCATTAACTTCTACCATGATTTGCATGGGAGGATCGGATCCAAGGCCAATGAGAGTAGTGACTTCGTGGTTGTAGAATACAATGGATGGTTGCATACTGGTACGTAAATTGCCAATAAAGTTGAAAAATATTGCTATCATTAGTTTGAAGATCAATAGATCATAGTATGTTGTTCAATTCCTCACAATGAGGTTGTGGTTACTATAAAAGGTTGTAGATAGATAGCTTGGTTGGAGCAGTTTGAAATTGATGTGTAATATTACTATGAATGGTGATGATTGGTCATGGTAGTGGAGGTGGAGGTGTGGAATATGGTGGAAGGGGTACGGGCACTTGTGGGGGAGTGGATTGAGTGGGACATCAGTTATTTTGTGTAACAATGTTGATCATCCCCACAAAGCCTTGTTGTTCAAGTACACGATTGATGTGATTGACTTGGAGGTTTTGTGGTTGTGCATTCGATGTGGAGGTGTTCAGTGGGGTGGTATTATGATATGATAGAGGATTTTGAAAGACATCCAAGTTTTGGTTGGAGGGAGTTAGGGGATTATCAACCTTGATGGTACCCTTATCAATGAGGTCTTGGATGAGATGGCAAAACTTGTAACAATTACTAATGTCATGCCCCTTGCAATGATGATAGTCACATTGGGCATATTCATTGTATCCTTTGGGTTTGGGTAGGGTGGGATCCTTAGGTTGAATTGGTGGTAAAGCTAGATGGCTTGTAGTCATTAAGTGATGAAAATATGCTACCCATAAATTCTATTAACAGAGTCCATGTACGAGGTGGACAATCATTTTGACGTTGGGGGTGCACATATTGGGTTGTGATGGTGGGGTAAAGGCATTCCCTAGGTGTGGATGAGTTTGTGGTTGTGGCAATGAAGTGTTGTGAATAGGTGAAGTGGTGGTGGTGTTTAGTATGAAATTGGTATTTTGAGGTGGTTTGGGTGGGGTTTGACTAGAATTACCTTTTTGGAATCGGTTTGGATTGTAGTTAGTTATTTTGTGGGGTTTGATTTTCCCCTTTTGGATTTTAACTTCCTCAATCAGCTTGGCATGATTGGATGCCTCCTCAAATGTGTTGTGGGGTTGCATTTATAGATTTCTAGAGATGGGCTTGATACAACTTCTAAAAAATACCTTAACCAATTTTATTTGAGGGAGAGGGAAAGGGATATCATTAATAGTCATGATGAATTTAGTGATGATGGATTCATCCTCAAACTACAATAAATTATAGAGATCGAGCAGTCCAATCCTATTCTTGAAGTTGAGGGTAAATTGTTCGAGGAAGATGTTGGTCAATTGCTCAAATGTGTATAAGCTATGGCGAGGCAAATTGTCATACCAGTTGAGAGTTGATCCCCCAAGTGATTGTGGAAAGGTCTTGAGCATGAGGGCATCATGATCATTGATGCGATAACATGCAAATCGATAATTACTTAAATGCTCTCTAGGATCCTCCTTACCTTTGAATTTATCAAATTTGGGGTCAAATTTGGAAGGTTAAGGTAGCATGTGGATAAAGGGATGGATGGATTCAGAATATAACTCACTGTAAGTGGTTTTGGTAGACCCATAGGTATTAGAACATGTTTGCAATTGCTTGATATCTGCTTGCATGGCTTGAATGGCATCGGGTAATACTGGCATAAATAGGTTAGAACCAATGAGGATGGTAACCACTGACTGATCTTGAGAAGTGTGGTTAGATGGTTAGTTGGCTTGTGATGCTTGATTGGGAATAATGGTGTGTTATTGCATCTATGGATTGATATTTTGATGTGGAGTTTGATTTACCATGGGATAGAACCCTGCTAATAAATTTGTGGAGGTCCCTCATAATAGTGAGTTTGTTCAAACATTTATTAATTATTTATCAAAGGGAATGATGATGGATGAGGGTATGGAAAGATGTATCCTTGTTGGGGTGTACCTTGAGCTATCATTGATTGTTGGAATGGTATGTGGATATACCCTGATTGATTTTGCCCTTGATTAGGTATTTTTTGTTGCTGTTGTGTGTGATAAGTGTTGGATGGGGTAAATCCTTGAGTGGAGACTTGTTGTTGGAAGGGTATTTGAGAAGACCCTATTTGACTAATCCCCTGCATGGGCGGTGGTGGTTGTTGATGTTGTGTATGATGAGAGTTTTATTGAACAAATCCTTGAGTGGGACTTGTTTTAGAAGGGTATTTGAATCTATCCTATTTTATTAGGCCCATGATTGTGCATTTGGGATTGTTGTTGTTGTGTGTGCTGAGAGTTTGATTAAACAAATCCTTGAGTGGGGACTTGTTGTTAGAAGGGTATTTGAGCAGACCCTATGTGATTAGGCCCATGATTGGGTGTTTGTGATTGTTTTTGTTGTGTGGTATGAGTATTTTATTGAGAAAATTCTTGATTGGGGACTTGTTGTTGGAAGGGTATTTGAGCATACCCTATTTTATTAGGCCTATGATTGGGTGTTTGTGATTGTTGTTGTTGTGTGTGATGAATGTTTTATTGAATAAAACCTTGATTGGGGGCTTGTTGTTGGAAGGGTATTTGAGCATACCCTATTTTATTAAGCCCTTGATTGGGCATTTGTGATTGTAATGGATTTGGATAAAACCCTTATGGATATTGCCCTTGAATGGGCACTTGAGTGCTGAAAGGAAATTGTGCACTCCCTTGTTGATTTAGCCCTAAAATGGGCACTTGATTATGGAAAGGGAATTGTGTACCCCTTGTTGATTTAGGCCCTGAATGGGCACTTGATTGTTGAGAGGGAATTATGTACCCCCTTGTTGATTTAGGCCCTAAATGGGTACTTTATTATTGAGAGGGAATTGTGTACCCCCTTGTTGATTTAGGGTTTCCCTTGTTGATTGAGGCCCTAAATGGGCACTTGATGGTTGAGAGGGAATTGTGTACCCCCTTGTTGATTTAGGTCTTGAATGGGCACATGATTTTGAAATGAGAGGTGAGAGAACCCGTGTGTCACTGATGATGGAAGGGTTTGTCCAAGAGATGGAATGGAAGGTAGGGTGGATGTCCAAGAAGATAGGGTGATGAAGAACTAGTTGGTAAATGGTTGAGAAAGAGGGGGGGTGCTAGAATGTATGGGGGGAAATGAGAATGCTATGGTTGTGGAAGATGGGAAACTAGTAGAAGTTCCAAAGGAAGTGGATGGAATATGTAAGACAAAGCTCAATATGTAAAGTTGTGAGATAACCAGTGGTTCGGTTTGAAGAGTGTATTGATGGTAAAGGAGGGGTTTTGAGTGACACTTATCAAGGATAATGAAGTTGGTGGCTCGGTCGGATGCTCTTGCTGAGATGACTCTCCTTGATGTTCAAACAATGGATTGAGTCGGGCATTTCTTAGAGGTGTGCGCTCTTTAGCAATATTTTTGCTTCATGTGTTGACCATAGTGATTGGAAAATGGAATGTAAATCAAGTTCTAGAGTTAAAAATTAGAAAGAAAATAATAGTCTAATTTGTGATAGGTTATGGTTTGGGATACAGAAGCAAGTTTCTAGAAAATGCACCTCGAGGTGCATTTTTAGGCCCTAACATACCTCAACCTACATTTTGAGTTCAGAAAAATTGGTGGTTAGAGAGGTATTGGGGAGGTCTTTGAAAATAGATTTTGCATAGTGTTGAATAGTTTTGATATAGTTTTGAGAACTTTTACAACCATTTTGTGAAGTTTTGTAATGAAATTTTGTAAGGCGTAAACAACAAACAAGGTGTGTTATTTATTGTGAATTTGATAGTACATGACCTTGATTTGTAAGTTTGTGTGTGTTTGGATGTAATAAGATCACTACAAAATTTTAAGAGGTGTGGGTGATTTCTAGAAAAGGGTGTGTCATAGCATAGAACCTTTTACAACACCCAAAGGTGTGTAAAATAGAACTATGTGTCCAATAGGTGAATGGCGATTAAGTGGAAGGTACAACAAAAATATAACTAAAAAGGAGAAACTCAAAATACTCTGATGAGTCAAAATCCTCTTATGAAAAGAGGTCACACTATCTAATGTGTTGCTACTGGCCCAATCGGTCGCTTAACCCTCACATTTAAGACATGCACAGTAACGATAGTTGCATCCACTAATTATTTGAAAAGCCCTGTGGTAAAGAGGCTTTCTAATCCTATCCACTTCGGGATGTACCCAAAAGTAGGGGGATTTTCAGTGATGAAGTTCAAAAAACCACTCATAGGGTCCACTAGGTTGTTTAAGGGTATGAGTCAAATATTTCTAATGAGAGCCAATGCCATTGATCTCTATTGGTGGTTGGTTATTAAATCCAACACAAACTAATGTTAAAACTTGGTGGTTGGTGATGAAATCCAACACAAACCGAAGGTGTATCTTGTGTGCATGTGTGTGAAAGTTATGTTGAATAAAGTATGAAATTCTAAAAGGAACTAATTTAAGAAAAGGAAATGCACTTTTTGTTTACAATTGTTGAATTTTTGTAAAGGAAATGCAAGAAACAATATAAGGGAGGTCGCTTCATTGTAGTGACTTGATATAAGACTTGCTTAGGCATAAATCTATGTACACTAGCCAAGATATGTTTGGTTAGGTTATGTAGATGTCTCCGAGATATTTATATATGAGGCAACATATCAGAATCATGCTCTCCGCTCATGGAGATGAAGATATTAAAAGGGGTCTTCATTCTTGATTTAGATGAATTAATGCTAAGCTAACTAGAAGAGTGACCACTGAAGAACACAAGCTTATACTGAGAGGGGGGGTGAACAGTATAAGACCACTTTTTACTTTTCTTTCCCAATCAATATTATGCAATGTATCAATAGCAATATCAACAATAGTAATCAAATCAATGCACAAATCACCACACACAATAGAGACACCAATTTAACGTGGTTCACCCAATGTGGGCTACTCCACGGAGAAAATATTTCACTAAAATTTTCTCAACAAATATCTTGGGAATCCTTTCCCTATTACAATGTTTATGGACCTCTGTCCAAAGGAGACACCAATCCCCTAATCAAGTTCATGGATCTCTATCCATAGGAGAACTCTTTCTCCTTAGCTCTAGTTGGTGATCTTCTAGAAGAACTACTACCTCCACTACATTGGCTTATGGATCTCTATCCACTGAAGACTCTTGCCCTCACATAGAAGACCTATCTTCACTACCTTGGCTAATGGACCTCTATCCACTGGAGACTATTGTCCTCTATACTCTGTCACCTCCAAATCTTGCTCTCATCTCTATCTCAAATCTGCACTAAACATAGTCCTTCGATCTAGCATAAATCTGCTCAATATCTATCCTCAAATCTACACTAAACATAGTCTTGATCTAGCACAAATTTGCTCAATCTCTATCTTAAATCTGCACTAAACATAGTCCTTCGATCTAGCACAAATATTCTCAATATCTATCCTCAAATCTACACTAAACATAGTCCTTCGGTCTAGCACAAATCTGCTCAATCTCTATCCTCAAATCTGTACTAAACATAGTCCTTCGATCTAGCACAAATCTGCTCAATATCTATCCTCAAATCTGTACTAAACATAGTCCTTCGGTCTAGCATAAATCTGCTCAATATCTATCCTCAAGCCTTAACACAAAGCTTGACTTAATCACAAATCAACTCTTTTAGATCTGCCCCAAACCTTAACTCAAGGTTTGAACAAATCAATCAATCAACTCTGCTCACAAGTCTTCTCAAAGACTTATCTCAAATCTGCATTGTAAGCTTCCATAAAATCTCACACTAATCTATCCACAAGTCTTCACCAATACTTACCTCAACTCTGCTCCACAAGTCCTCACTAGAACTTGTCCAATCTTCTCAACAAGTCTTCACCAAGACTTACCTCAAATCTGTATTGTAAGTCCAAGACTTACCTCAAATATTCTCAACAAGTCCTAACTAGAACTTTTCCAATCTCACAGAAATATATAGAGAATTGTTAGAGACTCAATATGCTTCACACTCATCACAATGCTCAATCACTTTCAATCTCTTTCTCAAATCAAATTAGAATATAGAACAATTTGTTTCATATAATTAGAACTATCACTTCAACACTTCCACTTGACTAGGCTCAATCAACTCCACTCAATCAATCACTCAATGAAATACTCCTTGCTTACAAACCCTAGTCCAAGCATATGAACACTCACTCAAATATTTCCAACAATGCTTATCAACCAATCTCACATAACAATGATACTCATGTTCTTTCACAAACCCTAGTTCAAGATAGTTCACAACTTCACATAACAATGATACTCATGTTCTTGCACAAACCCTAATCATGCATATGAAGGTTCATCCAATGTTTCCAACAATGCTTATCAAACAAGGTTTCTATCTTCAACCTTTATTCCAGAAAAACCTTGAAGCATTAATACAAAACCAAACTCAACAATGCTTACCAAACAATCCTTTTCACTCCAACTTAGCATTCACAACATCCAACAATCACTCACAAGAAAGATGTGCCCATACCTTTTTGTTTGATGAAGAAGTGCCCTTAAAAACTTGTCTCAATCACAATTATTCTCTTTGCCAATTTTAAGGGTTAGGTAGTAAAAACCTTCTCAAAATTTAATCAATAATTTCCTCACAAATTATTTTCACCATTCACAACATGAAAACTCAATTAACCTTATTACTCCTTTCAAATATTAAACAAAATAAAACTTTATTTTGAAATAACATTCAAAACCATCTAATACCTTATCACTCCATTCAATATTCTAATTACCCAAAAATCACAATATAAAAATCAACTTTCACAACCCTTATATCTCCCTAAAAACCTTATGTCAAAACAACCTTAGGATAAAATTAAATTTGAAAAATTTAAATACCTTTTGCCCTTGGTGGGAATCGAACCCACGCTACGCTTCCACTAGCACCCTAGCCATGGCTCCAACCACCACATGAGCTAGGCACTCACCTTGGGAGAAAAGAGCACCACATGCTCTTTATCCTCCCCTCTTGGCACCTAAACAAAAATTTTGGCTGCTTCCTTTGGCGCCCAAGCAAAACACTCACGAACACTACCATCGAGATTCGATCATGGGTCCTCCCACTTCCAAAGCCTTAGCTCACAACCATTTGCCACCAGGCCAAGCCATCGGATGGATATGAGGCTTAGAGCCTCACCGAATTTACTCCTTCGCTGGCGCACACAAGACAAAAATTTTTGTCTTCTTCCTCGCATGAAATCACATAAATCACATTAATCATAGGCCTTTTTGAATTCGAATGAAGGTAAGATATTTGCCACTAAGGCATATGGTATTTATACCATTATGCCACCATTGTTTTTAGACGTCGATGGAGGGATTTTATTTATGACGTCGACGCATTTATTTTTGCCTTGCAACCCTAACTTTAGTTTAGGGTAAATTAAATTATATTATAATTTAATTAATAATAAAATTATTATAATTAACTTATAATTAATTTAATAACCATAGGGTTAATTAAATTAAATTACAAATTAATTTATAATGAAATTATTATAATTAATTTAATTTCCTTAGGTCTTTCCATTAGACCTTTAATATTATAATAAAATATTATAATATTATTTTTCTTGGGCCTTCTAACTTCTCTTGTAGACCTTATCTGATCACCTTCTTATTTCTGAAACTGACTCTTGAAGTCCTTCCTCTTGCACTGCTCACTAAAACTGACTTTTGACATCAATGACAACAAATCTTGCTCATATTTCCAACAATCTCCCCCTTTGTCATTGATGGCAACCCATTTTCCTTTTACCATTCCTTTTACCTTTTTCTGTTCTGCTCCCCCTGAGAAACTGCTCCCCCTAACTGAATGCTCTCCCCCTTTGTCATCAATGGCAAAGGGTCACCTTTGGGGCTCAGGGCTAAGAATGAGACTCTTAGCTTAGCCCCTCCCCCACCTCCTCTTGAGGTGGTTAATTCTAGGGTGGGAGTATTTCTACTCCCAACATGCATTACTCTTTTCCTTTGTCCACTTTCCTCCTCATCTGATCCTTCTGATTCCTCTGACTATTTATGTTCCTGCTTGTCTCTGGAATTTTTGCTCTACACCACTTTGTTGTATGTCCATCATTATTGCACTTATAACACTTAATGTTATTATTCCTTGGAGGTGCAAATATCTTGGGATTTCTCCTGGTGAAGCCATATCTATTCCTATCATGAACCTTACAATTCATTGCCTTGTGACCAAACTGATTACAAGAGTAGCAATACCCTTGAAATAGCTGCCTATTTCTGAAGTTCCCATATTCCTGTCTTTCATGTGTCCTGCATTGAGAAGCTTTGTGCCCAAACCTATGACATGAGAAGCATCATCCATTGAAATTGCCTTGCCTTGACCTCATTGGTCTTTTAGTCTCTTTTACCTTGTGCTGGTTCCTGTTCCATCTGTTCCTCTTTTGTGCATTGTTCCTTTCCTTGTTGAAATTTCTTTTGTCCAACTCATCCTCAGAAGTCTCACTTTCTCTTACACTCTCTTCTTCTGAAGTTTCTTCTTCTTCAGAACTTGAGGTTGACTCCTCTCCTTGTTTCTTTTGTACTTGTTCAAAACCAAGACCTGTTTTGCTTGATGTAGGTTTTTGTGTCTTGATAATCTTATCCAAATTCTTTGAGCTTCTCCCAAACCTGTGTAACCTATCCTTAGACTCTTTCACTTCCTTCCTTAGTGAAGCTACTTCATGCTCCAACCTTTCACATTCTAAGACCTTTGCTTCTAACCTATCTTTGAACTTCCTTGTCTTAGCCATTGACTTATTTAGATCCTCTATAAGCTTTCCTCTCTCTTCATCACATTCTTGAAACTGAAGCTTAAGTTGGGAGTTTTGCTTTCTTACCTTCTTTAATGCATCAAGAGCATGAATAAGCTCTCCCTCAAGATCAACTTCTCCCTTCTCTGATTCTTCCTCTATTTGTTTGCCTTTGAAAACATCTTCATTCTTTTCTGACTTGTCTTCTTTAGGATCACCTCCTTCTTCTTCTAGTGCCATAAGAAGATTCTCTTCTGGTCCTTCAAGTGTATCTTCATATTCATCATCACTGAAACTGAAACCACTCTTTGTACAACTATCCTCAAGATGACCAAAGTTACCACATCTAAAATATTTGAGGATTATTGGTGTTCTTTTCCTAACCACTTCTTTTTCTTTTTCCAGAAATAGAACTTCATCTCTATCATTATCTGAGGAACCATCATCACTATCAGTTGAGTACTTACTTGCCTTATCTGCATAGAAACTCTTCTTGTGCCTCTGGAAAAACTTCTTCCCTTGTGTACCTTGTCCATCCCTATTTTTCTTTTGGTACCTATGCCTTTCTGCATCCCTGTTCTTATGATCTTGTTTCTCATCACCACTGCTATTTCCAGCTTCTGGACAATCAGATGCATAGTGACCATATTTTCCACATTTAAAACATCTAACTGATTTTGTACCTTTATATTTTCTTGAGTCCTTGTTCCTTCTGCCATAATTGGCTTCTTCATCACTGGATAGCTCATTGCTTGAATCTGACTTCTTACCCTTAGTCTTCTTAGTGGCTTTAAATGCTGCTTCTTTCTAGGGAATAGGTTCCTCTTTTATTCTTATCTCAAATATTGTGAGAATGCCATGTAATTCATCTCTTGTCAAATGATCAATATCTTTTGACTCTTCTATAGCTGAAATATTTTCACTAAACCTTTTTGGGAGTGACCTTAGAATCTTATCACACACATCAGGTTCTGAAACTTCAAGCCCAAGTCCTTGCATGGAGCTAACAACCTCATCCACATGAAGTAGATATCCCACAATATTTTCTTCATCCTTCATTTTTAGGTCTTCAAATGCTCTCTTGAAATTTTGCAACTTTACCCTTTTGACCTTTTTATCTCCTTCATATATGCCTTGCAACTTATCCCAAATATCCTTTGCTGATTTGCAATGCATAATATTTATAAACTCTATTTCACGTAAGCCCTTTTGAATTGCATTCATTGCTCTTGAATTATAATGATGTAGAAGCTTACCATATTTATCTGTAGGTGGAGTTTTTGGTGGTGTGTATCCATTTTCAACTGCTTCCCATACTTCATTTCCAAGTGCCATTAGATGAAACTTCATCCTTGTGCTCCATAGTGTATAATTGTTCCCATCGAACAATGGTGCTAAATTTCCTGAGGATCCACTCTGAGAATCCATCTGTGTTCTTGTAAGATTTTCCTTCAAGTTGTTAAACTCTTCCAAAGGAACCCGCTCTGATACCAATTGAAGAACACAAGCTTATACTGAGAGGGGGGTGAATAGTATAAGACCACTTTTTACTTTTCTTTCCCAATCAATATTATACAATGTATCAATAGCAATATCAATAATAGTAATCAAAGCAATGCATAAATCACCACACACAATAGAGACACCAATTTAACGTGGTTCACCCAATGTGGGCTACTCCACGGAGAAAATATTTCACTAAAATTTTCTCAACAAATATCTTGGGAATCCTTTCCCTATTACAATGTTTATGGACCTCTATCCAAAGGAGACACCAATCCCCTAATCAAGTTCATGGATCTCTATCCACAGGAGAACTCTTTCTCCTTAGCTCTGGCTGGTGATCTTCTAGAAGAACTATTGCCTCCACTGCACTGGCTTATGGATCTCTATCCACTGAAGACTCTTGCCCTCACATAGAAGACCTATCTTCACTACCCTGGCTAATGGACCTCTATCCACTAGAGACTATCATCCTCTATACTCTATCACCTCCAAAGCTTGCTCTCAGCTCTATCTCAAATCTACACTAAACATAGTCCTTCGGTCTAGCACAAATTTGCTCAATCTTTATCCTCAAATATAAAAAATTCATTTTCTCAAATCTACACTAAACATAGTCCTTCGATCTAGCACAAATCTGCTCAATATCTATCCTCAAATATGCACTAAACATAGTCCTTCGATCTAGCACAAATCTTCTCAATATCTATCCTCAAATCTACACTAAACATAGTCCTTCGGTCTAGCACAAATCTACTCAATATCTATCCTCAAATCTGTACTAAACATAGTCCTTCAGTCTAGCACAAATATGCTCAATCTCTATCCTCAAGACTTAACACAAAGCTTGACTTAATCATAAATCAACTCTTCTAGATCTACCCCAAACCTTAACTCAAGGTTTGAACAAATCAATCAATCAACTCTGCTCACAAGTCTTCTCAAAGACTTATCTCAAATCTGCATTGTAAGCTTCCACAAAAGCTCACACTAATCTATCCACAAGTCTTCACCAAGACTTACCTCAACTCTGCTCCACAAGTCCTCACTAGAACTTGTCCAATCTGCTCAACAAGTCTTCACCAAGACTTACCTCAAATATGCTCAACAAGTCCTAACTAGAACTTGTTCAATCTCACATAAACATATAGAGAATTGTTAGAGACTCAATATGCTTCACACTCATCACAATGCTCAATCACTTTCAATCTCTTTCTCAAATCAAATTAGAATATAGAACAATTTGTTTCACATAATTAGAACTATCACTTCAACACTTCCACTTGACTAGGCTCAATCAACTCCACTCAATCAATCACTCAATGAAATACTCCTTGCTTACAAACCCTAGTCCAAGCATATGAACACTCACTCAAATATTTCCAACAATGCTTATCAACCAATCTCACATAACAATGATACTCATGTTCTTTCACAAACCCTAGTTCAAGATAGTTCACAACTTCACATAACAATGATACTCATGTTCTTGCACAAACCCTAATCATGCATATGAAGGTTCATCCAATATTTCCAACAATGCTTATCAAACAAGGTTTCTATCTTCAACCTTTATTCCAGAAAAACCTTGAAGCATTAATACAAAACCAAACTCAACAATGCTTACCAAACAATCCTTTTCACTCCAACTTAGCATTCACAACATCCAACAATCACTCACAAGAAAGATGTGCCCATACCTTTTTTTTTGATGAAGAAGTGCCCTTAAAAACCTGTCTCAATCACAATTATTCTCTTTGCCAATTTTAAGGGTTAGGTAGTAAAAACCTTCTCAAAATTTAATCAATAATTTCCTCACAAATTATTTTCACCATTCACAACATGAAAACTCAATTAACCTTATTACTCCTTTCAAATATTAAACAAAATAAAACTTTATTTTGAAATAACATTCAAAACCATCTAATGCCTTATCACTCCATTCAATATTCTAATTACCCAAAAATCACAATATAAAAATCAACTTTCACAACCCTTATATCTCCCTAAAAACCTTATGTCAAAACAACCTTAGGACAAAATTAAATTTGAAAAATTTAAATACCTTTTGCCCTTGGTGGGAATCGAACCCACGTTGCACTTCCACCAGCGCCCTAGCCACGGCTCCAACCACCGCGTGAGCTAGGCGCTCACCTTGGGAGCAAAGAGCACCACGTGCTCTTTATCCTCCCCTCTTGGCACCTAAACAAAAAATATGCTGCTTCCTTTGGCGCCCAAGCAAAACACTCACGACCACTACCACCGAGATTCGATCATGGGTCCTCCCACTTCCAAAGCCTTAGCTCACAACCGTTTGCCACCAGGCCAAGCCATCGGATGGATATGAGGCTTAGAGCCTCACCGAATTTACTCCTTCACTGGCGCACACAAGACAAAAATTTTGTCTTCTTCCTCGCACGAAATCGCATAAATCACATTAATCGCAGGCCTTTTAGAATTCGAATGAAGGTAAGATATTTGCCACTAAGGCATATGGTATTTATACCATTATGCCACCATTGTTTTTAGACGTCGATGAAGGGATTTTATTTATGACGTCGACGCATTTCTTTTTGCCTTGCAACCCTAACTTTAGTTTAGGGTAAATTAAATTATATTATAATTTAATTAATAATAAAATTATTATAATTAACTTATAATTAATTTAATAACCATAGGGTTAATTAAATTAAATTACAAATTAATTTATAATGAAATTATTATAATTAATTTAATTTCCTTAGGTCTTTCCATTAGACCTTTAATATTATAATAAAATATTATAATATTATTTTTCTTGGGCCTTCTAACTTCTCCTGTAGACCTTATCTGATCACCTTCTTATTTCTGAAACTGACTCTTGAAGTCCTTCCTCTTGCACTGCTCACTGAAACTGACTTTTGACATCAATGACAACAAATCTTGCTCATATTTCCAACAACCACATGATTATGGTACCTTTTTGAAGGGAAATCTAATATAAGTTGCAAGATGACCTACAATGTTAGGTGCCTTTTAAAAAATAAAATGCAAACAATGATTTAGAACACAAAAGTAAGAAAAAATGGGATAAAACAGGTGAATATTATGACTTGAAATAGTCTACTTATGTTCTCCAGATTTTGGTTGGCTTATGTGGTCTGTCGGAGTCCTCCATAGGTGTCAGAAGTCAAAATGCACCTCGAGGTGTTTTTGAAGGCCCTAACGGACCTCGGGGTGCGTTTTCCATCAAAATCAATGTTTTGACCAAGTTTTGACTTGTAATAGGTTTTTAAGACAAAAAACATGTGATTTTCTACTCTATAACTATAATTTTCTAGAAAGTCAAAATTCTTGTAAGTGCAAGAAAACCTATTTGCAAAGTAAAACATGAGAATTTAATACAAGATAAAGCACGAGATTGGTGATATGGATCTTGAAGTGTGTCTCAGGGTTTTGGGAGAGTCCATGCCCAATTTTGGAGACCTGTAATGATAACAAGACCACAAAAGTTGTTAGACTTCTAACTCAAGCAATATAAATTATGATTTCCAAATTAAAATAAAGAAAAAAAATTTGCTTGCATTAATATATATGAAAAGGTGTTACAAAGTGTATTATATAACTTTTTTACAATATACCCCATGGGGTACAAACTAAGGACTTATGAAGAGTGGTCCTAGTCATCGATCTTCTTTGCAACACACCAAAAGGTTCTTCTTTGATTCCTCAGAGTTGAAGTGGGCTTATGATGCTTGCTACCTTGAGCTACACCTATCTAAAATTCCTATGTAACCCTACAAAAACATGTTAGATCGTTTGGAGGCCTGTATTAATTAGACCTCCTGTAATGAAGACATGTCGACATAAAATCCAATAGAAAATGCATAACATGGGTTCAAAATGAGATAAAAGTAAAAATGGAGTGTTATGTTACTTGTTTGGACTATCTACCAACTTGAACCAATAAAACACACCTCGGGGTGCATTTTCTATCAAAATGACCTTGAGGTCCATTTTGGTTTCTAAAAGTTGTAGAGGGTTGCATGTGTCCCATAGATGCCTTATGTGATGTTCTATTCTGCATAGATTCTCGTAGTCACCTTTTAAGCCCTATAGAATGCTAGAAACCTGAAATGGAGAATATGGAGGAGAAATATCATGGATGAAAATGGATTACAAACACTTTGGACATGATTTTAGCAACATAACCTTACTTATTTTCTCCTCCTTGAATTCATATACAATGGCCTCCTTTTATATATTTCATGGCAAGCAAAAAGGGTGATGAGGTGGACGAGAGAGGAGAAACCTCTTTATTGAGCATGTGATGTAATATACTTTCCTACCTAAGTTCCTTTAATGGGAATGGATGTTCCATGCCCATGTAAGTCCTAGAAAGAAGCAAAAGAACCCCTTTTTAACCTTCCTCTTAAATGCTCTTTATGAAAGGTAGGTGGTTCTTTGAAAAAGTGCACAAGTGGATGTTTTGAAAAGCATGTGAGAGAGGGTATGATGGGTGCCCACATTGAAAGGGGAATAATAAACCCTTATTTTATTGCCTCCTAATTTTTTGAATTATTTTTACCTTCACTTTAGGGTTTTTGAATATTTTTACCCTTTTTGAAACTAATTTTATCTTTTTAAAATTGACTTATTTTTTTAATTGATTTTGCATTAATTCAAAAATGTTTTGGTTGATTTTGTACCCATTGAATTGATTTTGAATTGTTCCTAGGGATTTTGAACCAATTTTTACCCCTTTTGGAATTGATTTTGTATTGATATGATCTTTGATTTTGGTAGATTTTGTAAGAGATTAATTAAGATTTTTTTAGGTGTATACACAAAGCAAAGGATGGTGGAAGAAATATATTATTTTGATTATTTTTCTCACATTTGTGTTGTAACTAAACAATACAAAGATGCTTCATTTGATCAACCTTCAATATATCCTTTGGTCCTTCATACAAAAAGTTCTCCACTTAAAGGACCTCCATTAATCATCTAGTCAAGATCTAAGGCTAAGGGAAATTTCAATTTGCTTCATCAAATTAGAATTACTTTGGCTAAAATATTCCTTATTGAGATTCTTAGGACCTCTAAAATCCATAGGGACATCTTCCTCAACCTTTTGAGTGAAGAAGTTATTTCTCAAGATCTCGACCTAAATGACCCCACTTATGTGGTGGGATCCATTAGGATAAATCTTGCAACTGTATCATTCAATGAGGAGGATATATCTTAGCCTTATATGACCAAAGAGCTCCCACTATACATCATGATACACAATAGTGATAGGTTCATCAAATAAATCCTAGTTGATAATGGATCTGGTCTCAATGTTTGTAGCCTAAGATTCATTAGTCATCTTGGGCTAACCCAATAGGTTTTAGAAAAAATTGATCTTATTATCAAGGCATTTGATAACAAGGAGTGTGAGGCTAGTGGTACTATAGTCTTACTCCTCAAAGTTGTATCTTGTGTTCTCAATACTCTTTTCTATATCATGCATTGTGATAACCTGCAATATTCTTATTGGGTAGCCATGGATCCATGTGATGTAGGTCATCCCTTAAACTCTTCATGGGTACCTCAAATATAAATATAAGGGCAAGACTTATCATATTCTAGTTGAACTTGAGCCCTTTTTCTATTTCCAAGTAATAGAGATTAAGAATATTAAGGCTCATCTTTGCCCTTCTCTCAATTTCTCTTTTGATCCATCCTCTTCTTATTTTATTCCAACCACTAATGCATTAAGGTCTCTCACCTTAGGTAATAAACCTAATAATAATTCTAAAGGTCAAACCTCTATCATGGATAATCAAGATAATGATACAACATTTTTTAGACCTAGCTAAGCTTCCTCTATATCCTTGAACCTTAGGCTTATCTTCTAGTAGCAAGGGTAAAAAAATACAATTTAGAAGTTATTTATTTGTGCCAATACCATTAATGATGATAAAATTTATGGTAGTAACCCTTTCCTAGTTGAATAATAGCATGCTTCATATTTTTTTCCAAACTTGTATTCCATTCTAAAATAGATTCCTTCTAATATGAGATAGCAAGGTAAAATACTAGGTCTGCATGATCAGGGCATCAAAGAGCCCTTATAGGTCAAAGCGTAGCTAGGACACTATGGGATAGGTTGTATCACCATCCATAATTGGCCTCTTCCTCCTTCCTCCTCATTCAATAGTGAAGTTGAAGCTTACCTTTCTGATAGGAAGTCCCATGATGGTGTCATTTTATTAAATGAATTTGATTAGAAAATGAAGGATGACTATGGTTCATCGCTTATTTTAGATCATAGTTTCTCTTAATTTACATGCTTTTCTAGTGTAAATATCTTAAGCTGATTTCCAATGAGTATTACAAGATGAAGGACATCTAGAATACTTTTCCTCAAGATGATCCCTCAGACTATCTAAGCAAAAATGACTTGTATTTTGGTGGATATTTTTTCCAAATTGTAAATATAACTTTCTTGCAACCAATCAACCACACTCAATAATCCTTATATCCTATAGATCTTAATATCATAGATATATTGCTCATTCCCCCTCTATTGGAAGAAAAGTCTTGTATTTTAATTGAGAAAAACATAGACATTGATATTGGGACTCCTAAAAACCCTAAGATATTTAAGACAGGTTAAATATTAACCTTAAAAAAGTGTGAGGAATACATCAAGTCTTTTTCAAAATCTAGTGACATATTTTCTTGGTCCTACATCAATATCCTAGGTCTTGATCCTTTGTTTTCTACCACCTAGTCATCACTCCTAATGCAAAACTTGTAAAATAAAATCATAAAAGATACAACCAAAAGTTGCTTTGCTAGTTAAGGAGGAGCTCCAAAATATCCTTGATATCATATTCATCAAAGCTATTGACTATTATAATTATATCTCTAATTTCATTCGTATTTCCAAAAAATAGGTTGCATTAGAGTTTACATAGAATTTTGGGACATCAATGAGGCATGTCCCAAGGATGGCTTCCCTTTGCCCAATATCGACATGACTATCTATTTTACTGTAGGATGTGGAATATTATCTTTTATGGATGGATTATTGAACCATAATAAGATTAAAGTTACTTCTAAGGATCAAGCCAAAATAGCTTTCACCACATCATAGAGAACCTCATTCTATCAAGTCATGCCTTTCAAAATTAAAATGTAGGAGTTACCTACTAGTGATCCATGGCATACATATTTCATGATATGATGCTTGACATTATGGAATACTATATCAATGATCTTCTTGGTTGGTCTTTTAATGAGGATGATCATATTTTAGACCTAAGGTGTATCTTTGAGCAACTAAGGGAATACAAGGTATGCCTAAAGCATCAAAAATACATCTTCAGGGTTACATCAAAAAAAATATTGGGATTCATCGTATCCTGATGTGGCATAAAATTTGATCATAAAAAGATATTGGCTATTGTCAATATGCCACCCCTTGAAATTTAGCCCAAATTTAGATTATTTAGGAAAAATCCAATCCATTTAAATATTCATTGCCTAACTTTCTAACAAGTGTCAATATTTCACCAATATTTTAAGGAAGAATGTGGTCTTCAATTGGGATATTGATTGTCAAGTGACCTTTGATGCTCTAAAATTCTACCTCTTATCTCATATCCTTGTTTCTCCTAGTCCTTCTTGACATTTTTTGATATATAGAATCAATAGACCATGCCTTAGGTAATATATTGATGCAGTACAATAACCATCATAGATAATGATTCGTTTTCTATTTAAGACTTTCATCAATTATGAAGCTTGCTACACCCCTTTAGAGAATTTTTTTCTTGCCATATTGTTTGCTTATGAGAATATTAGATACTACATGCTTCGCTATAAGATATTTAACATCATGAAGATTGATCCCTTGTGATATCTCATGTCAAAGCCTCACCTTCCAAGATAAATCACTAAGTGGGCCATTACCCTTAGAAAATTTGATCTTGATTTTGTTAGCCAAAAGTCTATGGAGGGTTAGGTCATTGTTGACCAACTAGTTATTGTGTCCCTACAAGTCAACCATCCTTTAGCTATAGATTTCTTAGATGAATTGGTCTTTAGCCTAGAAATTGATCAACCTAGTTTTTAGGTTTTATACTTTGATGGTACTTTATGTACCAACAGAACATGGATAGAAGTCATCTTTATCACCCCTTAGTAGCAACTTATCTCTTTGTACTTTAAGCTCAAGTTTTTCTATATCAACACAATGGAATACAAAGATCTTATCTTAGGGCTTCATACAATATTAGCTTTATAGGTTAGAACCCTCTTCATTTTTTAAGGTTCTTGACTTGTAGTCAACCAAGTCAGTGTTGTTTATCAAGTGAAAGATAAAAAGCTAAAGCTATACAAATACATTATCGCTAAGCTCATGTTTACTTTTGAAAAAATTACCATTGCAACCATCCTTAGGTTTAGTATCTAGTATACCTACACTATATCAGCAGATACATCCCTTATCCCCTTAGAGTTGGATGATGAATAAACCACAATCATCATTTTATAAATTAGGGAGCCTTCAACCTTAGAGTCTAGACAACTTTCTCTAAGAGTCATTTTTGTAGGAGCATCTTTGAATCCTTAGTTTAATAATATATTTATCTTCCTTAGGGATGGCATGTAGCCTAATATTTGAACCACAATGAGTGTAATAACCTTAAGCAATGTACCTATTGACATGTTATTATTGGTGAAAACTTATACTTCCATTCCTTTGATGACATTCTCTTTAGATGGCTCACCTCATGGGAAGCCTAAGTAGCTATCAAAGAGACCCACAATGTATCATGTGGTGGTCACATTGGTGGTATCATCATATCTTAGAAACTCCAATAAATATTTTATTATTGTCCCTCCATGGAAAATAAATCTTACAACTATATTAGAAGGCATGATAAGTGTTAAAAGCATGATAACCTTATCCATGCTCCATCCTAGGCTCCTAAACCCTTGATATTTCCTTAAACTTTTTCCATTTAGGGCTTAGACAACATTGGGAAGATCAACCTGGTGCTATTTAATGGGTCTAAGTTCATCATCATTGCTACTAAGTACTTCACCAAGTGGGTTGAAGGTATACCTTTAGCCTCAATCATTAGAGTCAAAGTATTCAAGTTTATCCTTCACCAAATATTTAGTCACTACAATGTCCCTTCCATGCTAATTTATAATAATAGAATATCTTATAAGAATGAGCATGTCCAAAATACTTGTGCTAAGTACAAGATTCAACACAAATTTCTAATTCCTTACTATTCTCAAGGAAATGGTCAAGTTGAAGCTTATAACAAAAATATTGTTAAGATCCTTATAAATATCGCCAATAAAACAAGTTGGAACTAATATATTTAGCTTTATCCTACCTATTTTCCTATCATAATAGTGTTTGAACTTCCATTAGTGCAAAGGTTTATAGAACTGAAGTATTCTTCCCTTTTGATATGAATGTGCCTTCCTTGCATATTTTATCATAGGACTCTTCTATCAAAGATGTATATCATATTTCCTATCTTAGCCAGTTAGAACTACTCAATAAAAAGTGGATCTATGTCCTAAGAACCTATGTGTCTCCCAACAAAGGCTTAAGCATACCTATAACAAGAAGGTATGATATTTCTCCTTTGAGGTTAGTGACTTCATTCTTAAAGAGAATCAAAAGAACACCAATACCAAAACTAATCTCAAAGGTAAGTTTGAGCCTAATTGGCTAGGTCCATTCATCATAACCACTAAGTTTAGTTTATGAGCCTACCATATTGTCATGCTTGATGTAAAATAACTTAAATAACCAATGAACATAATGCATCTTAAAAGATATCATATTTGAGTCTACATTGGCTGCCTATTTATTTTAGTTTCTTAACATTTCTTACTTGCATTTTACTTGATTTCATATTTTCTTGTATACACATACTTGTTTAAGTTTGGACTACTTGATGCATCTTGAATCAAGGATCCTTGATGACATGCAATGATGATCCTAGTTACTATAGTTCATTTTTTATTACACTAGGTGATTGATCCAAGCAAATCCTCCTAGTCCTGTATTTTTGAACCAACTTAGGTTTACATGATCATCTATCTCTATCAATTTTTATCTTATAACTTTCTATCTAGCTCAATCTGATTTGTCTCAAACCATATCTATAAGGTCTTATAAAATACAATTTCCTTGCCACATGATGAATACTATGAGGCTCGTAGGTGTTGATGGAAAAATTAAATTAAATTCTTTTATCTCATCAATTGCTACATGATGAATACTACAAGGTTTATAGGTTCTTATAGCAAGATCAATCTCATCTTCTATTATTTTCCTTTCATAATGCCTCTCATGGGGCAATTGGTCAACAATAAAATTATCTTCCCAACTAGAGGCATCACTCATAGCTATACCAATCAATCATAAGTACTCTATCACACTTCTCTATGAGGTAAATTATTCTAAGCAAAAGTTCTTTATGCATTTATTTAAAGGTAAGGTAGAATTCCTTTAAGCATTTTTTTAAATGTAAATATACATCATTTAAATTAAACACATGGCCATTGCATCATACAACATCATATACATAAAATTCATTACACCAATTATGAGCCAATAAAATTATTATAAAATCATATAAATAAAAAAGATACAAAAAACTAAAATCAACCCTTGTAGGGGCATCCAGATCTAGGATCTCTTGCCTATCATTCCCCTCCTCTTGTCAATGGTGTTATTCTCACCGACAACTATGACTACGATGTGATTTATTGGAGTGATTATATGACTGTGTCCTTGTGGGTGATGGGAGTCACTAATCCACATGCATAGTTGCATGGTATGTTGTCCTATAGTGATCTATCTACTTGATCTATATCTATATCTCCAACTACATCTATTCCATCTCGTCTAGTAGCACTTGAACCACCTATCCTCCTCCATCACTCCCATTATTTTAAACCTCACTATTATTATGTCTCACTTTGTAGATATACCTTAGATGGTATATTATATCATTATGACCTAGTCTATAAGTTTTTCCTTCTCTATAGGTCATCAAGTTGTCTCTTTTTTTGTTGTGACTAGTGTTACCTTTAGGATCTCCAATTGATGAGCTAGTGCATCCCTATTTTCCTTAGTTGTTGCTTGAGATGACCTACTTGATATTGCCTTTATAGTTGTGCTCCCTAGCAATGATAACATAAAAATTATGGCACTACTATTAATGGTGGTGTTATTATTATCCCTATCTACCTCTATCCTTCCCTCTATTTATGTACCTCTTTGTAGTGGCACATCAAAGTTGGCATCACCTACCTTGGCCAATATGGCTGCACCCTTGAAACTATAACTATCTCATGTTAGAAACTTTGGTACCATTGAATTTACATTAGCACAACTCTAGGGGATCATATATCAAGGCCATAAAGATCCACCTTAGCATGCGTATCTAGGTCTACTTGTTTTCTAAAGTCCCTCTTGCACATAAACCTCATATGAAACCAACATTGTTGGTATCCCCTATTGTGCAACAAACTAGTAGACCACTTGTTCAAAGAAATGGAGCTTGCATTCCCATTGTAATATATATCCATCTAACTCATCTTATAAGAGCTAGACTATAGATATCATATTTCTATTCATTATAATACCTATACAATCACCATGTGATCTATGTCATCTATAGATCATCAATCATCCTTTGTGCCATTATCGAGGACCATCTCTATGGCTCCCTTTGTCTATCCTCAGAGTTTTGAACCCACATATATGTAGCTAGTTCTTTCTACTTTTCCACCTAAATTGGCATCCTTGGTGGCCTTATAATGGCAATGTGATCTTAGGCCCACACCTAGAATAATGCACAACATACTAGACTCCTCACCTACATGTAAATAATCCAATAAAGTATTTGATATAGTCTGGCCAACACCACCTCCCTCATGCATATACCACCTATTGGTCCCACATCTTAACCACCACCTCTCCTAATCTATAGGAAACTACTCAGTTGCTTGTATCATTGAGTAAGACTCCCAATATTAGTGCACAAAGGAGGTTAGTATTCCTATCTAATCGATCCTTTATGTGATATTGATATTGATGCTAGATTTGACCAATGGGAATGTTGAGTATCCTATTAGAATCTCTAAGATCCACCCTTGATCTTGTCATATCCATATAACTACCTATTATATTGACATCTTGAGGATCTACGATACATCCTCTAATGTGACAATCATCTCTCCTATGGGTAGCTAGAAGGTATTCATATCCAAATACAATATCTACAAGTACTATCAGTAGATATTAGTTAAACTTAATTTTTTGCATTAGGGCTACATGATATAGCCCTAATATCATTAGGAATGCATAGTACTCCATATCTAATAGACCCTAGATGGTATAGAATGCATGAGGGTGTCACTTTCTACACTTCAATATCATCCATCAAAGAAAATTTTAGTCAATCTAATATTACCATCCAATCAAGCATGCAAATGCTAATATTTTATACTTTTCTACCTTGATGTGATAGCACCATCAATGCATAAAAGTATCTCTAGATGATAGAACAATCAACATGAAAAATATTATCAAATTATTAAAATTGTTACCAATGTGATAGTGCCATCAATGCACAAAAGCATTGTTGCACATTGAAAGTGCCATGTGATAGAACAATCACTTTATTATAACATATTTTTTGAGGTAAATTAAAAATTAAAGATTAATTTTTTTTTGTTTGCCACTATTGGCATTGTCCCCTCTAGGATTGGTGCTTGTACAAGGTCTATGTGATGCTCTGGTCATATATGGTGCACCATCAAACTTTTGGTTCAAATCATTGCTCTAAAACCCCTTTGTCCTCTCCTTACACAATGAAAATGAAATTTATTTTCACTCTCACCAACCATTTTACCCTTAGTACTCTTGGGCTATCTTTTGTTGTGTGTCCTTAATTTCGTATTGCTACACTAGTGTGGATCATAATCAAGTAAATTTTTCTTGGCCCATATTGATATTCCCTCTAAAATTTAATGGGGTACATTGGGAACATCAACATATAATGCTACTTGAAATATAACTTTGAAATCACATATAAGCAAATAATATTAGCATCATTTATCTAGCATCATCAACCATAAGCAAAAAAATATATCTCAAAATTGAGGTATCTATGTCAGTTTTTGGTGCATTTATTATGCAATAAATGTGTCAAAAAGAGATAAATGTAGATATCCACTTTTGAACATGTGGTTAATCTTCAAGTTTTCCAATCCTTTCATCAATCAGCCTTTTAATTAGCTAAATCAAATCAACCTTCCTTGTACCCAAGTTTAGAATATTTATTGATCTAAAAATGATGGCATTGATGACACTATTATGACACGGTGGAACTTTTGTAATTTTTTTTAAATTTGACCTTTCCCCACCCATTTTTGACCTCTAATGGTTATGATATGAAAGCACCAGTACAATAGCATCACCAATGCTATATCCTCTTGATGTTTTTCATTGTCATGTATCAAAAATAGTTTTTTTAACTTTTTATTTCTTTTAAGCCTCCAACCATTAATGAACCCAATCCTCAAAAATTTGATCTATAGGCCCTACAACAGATCCTGAATCCAAGGTTTTCCACTTTCATGATCTTCCATTTCTAACCTCTTGATACTTTTTTCAAATTCTTACCTTCTCCAATCTTATCATTTTCAATTCATTTATTTCCCCAAGGAGCCATGGCTTCCTATAAAACTAGCACTTAGGATGATCAATTCATCAAGAGCTTTAAAGTACCAAAAATTTGTTAAAATATCTCTAGAATAATTTTCATTTTTAATTTTTGGATGGAGAGATTATGCCCAAATACTACAATAATCTTATGGACTATCATTGAAAGCACTTAAGCTCTTTTTCTTACAAGTATCCAATCAAGTCTCCATGATTTTTCCAAATAATCAATTCTCCAAGCTTTCTCCAGGCAATCAAGTTATTAATTCTACAAGCAATCATAAATCATCAAGCCTTCAAGCTCAAACATTCATGTGCCATAAATTAGCAAGCTAGCAAGCATTCAATAAGCTTCCAAAAAAGGTAAAACAACATTGTGCCTTGAAATGTGCTCTTTCCCCTTATTTTGCTTATTGGTTCTTTCTAGTGCTTGTAGTTTTAGGCTACCATTTCATTGCATTTAGAACTAGTTGGGTATATTGCATTGGAATATAGCTAATCTTAAATTTAATTATTTATTCCTTTAAGAAATTAAAATCCATGTTTTTTTAATTAGATAAGGCCTCTATACTTCCAATTTAGAACCCCTCAACATAGGCATATTAAGGTTATCATTTCTTACAATTCAATATTGTTGTTTTGCTCTAAAAAATGAAAGTGCCATCAGATTGCAAGTCAATGGTGCTATCGCTATTTAGTTTTACATAGAGCAAAAGCACTGATGGCACTATCATGATCTAATGGCACTTTCACAACTTATAATTTATTTATTACATTCTATCAATTTTATCATTTTCTATTTATCTAAATAGGGGCTTGATTTATGTTCAAGGAAATCAACCATCATTTTCCAAATCAAATGGGCCTCTCTACCATTGACTATATCTTTTTTTGTCTATTTTATAGGTTAAGTCATAGTTCCATTAGGAGGTGATAGCATCAACAACAAATTTGTAAGCATACAATTTTTTTCCACAATAAGCGAGTGTCATTAGCAGGCAATAACACTAAAAATGCTTTTACCATAGTGGTATAATTAGGTTTTTATACCCTATAACTTTATTATTTAAGTATTTAGGGTTTATATTCGATTTGTTTTCTATGTAAACTATGTTTTATTTTCTATTTATTGATAATAATAGACAAAAATAAAAGAAAAAACTATTAGTCTTAATCATATAAGGGACCATATTAATCGGTACTCTTTAGCATCAAAGCAAAATTGCATATAGTTGTATCTTAAGCTTTGTTTGCTACATCTTATGAAATGACCTCTTAAAAGAAAAATTGTTACTTCCTTCATCATAGAAATTAAAAGAACATTTTAGTTTTAGGCATTGTATGTTGAATTTTGTATGTGCATGAAGGATAGGTTAGTGTTAAGCTTATATAAAGAAGTTTCTTAAAATAAACATAGGTTTTCTTCAATCAACCCAAAAAAATAGACTTTAAGCTCACAACATCCACTAGTCTCAAAGTGAAAAGAGAAGAGAGTAAATAATATCATGAGGAGGCCCTTCATGATGCCCCTTCCATATTTTCCCTTCTAAAACTAGTATGGTATTCACAATAAGCAAGATAAATTTCATTCATGCTTGTATGGTATTCATATTTATGCTAGTATGTTATTCACATTAAGCAAGATAAATCTCATACAATCATACTTAGGAAAACAAGAAAAGGAACTCATAGAAGTAAAGACAAAGTAGTAGTGGTTATTTATGATAGTGAAAGTGATGATGAAGAATATAGATTTATGACACACAATAAAGAAACTCCTAAGAATATTGAGGGGAATATGTTCTTTGAACTGCAACAAATTATGTACTTATGAATTGTTGTGTTCCTAATCACAAGCTAAAGATGTATCTATGATTGGATGAGTGTGTTTGTAATCATAGAAGTGTTGTATATGGTTGTGTTTTGTCTCTGTATACAACCTTTGTTATGTATAGCATGTGTTTCCCTATCCATATGTGATGTTAAACATAGATAATTATGTCTTTACTTATCCTTGATCATATAGTGAACAATTGAGTGTATCCATATATAGTCATGGATAGTGTGTGTTCTAATCCATGCTTTTTGAAATTTTGGACAAACTTTTGTGTGTGTCCAATTTCATAATCTAATTCTTAAAATTATTGTCTACTTATATATTTATGTAATAAGGAGGGTTTGTTATGATTTTTTTATGTCAAGATAGTAGTCAATTACATGTACTAGATAGTTATACATAGTTGTAATTGATAAAATTACAAATAGAAAATATCCTCTTTTGTATATATATATATATTATTACATCAATTAATAAAGTAAGCAACATATATCTCCAACAAGGTCCAAGGCCTTAGTGCTCTTCTACTCACAAATATCAAATAATAAGAATAAAGTGTATTTCATCGAGGTATCTAAAATTGACCCATCCAAGATAACATCAAATTCTACTCACATAACTACTAGAGTGTTGTAATTGGATTTGGACAAGATGTACCCATGCCAAATGTTATTCTTGGCTAACCAACTCACACTTGGGGTAGTAACAAAATATGACCAACTGGAAATTGAGGATGATGTATTATAGACTAGGAATATCAAACTAGAAGTTAAAATAGCTTGGATCAAGGTAGAAAGGGATTAACTTCGACAAGAAAACAATGGGATAAAGAAGGAGATCATTAAAATAAGAATTTAAAGAAATAAATTCAAGACCTCAAATCCCAACTTGCCAAGTATAAACAACTTAAGCAAGAGATGACTGAGGAGTAAAGTAGACTACTAATAAAACTAGAATAGGACTAGCAAATCAAGGAGTTGGAAATTTTGAAGCCTTAAGAGATTGAGGTAGACCCAAAAATAACATAATTAATTTAGATGGTAAATACCCTATGGTACCAAATAAGGGAGAAGATAAATAATTTCTTTGAATACTTCTGATTGGTGTCCATAATAGAAAATTTAGAATTAGTCAAGACTATCATCAAGCAAGTGGAAGAGAAACTTTCTATTAATGGAAAGCATCAAGATTTTCTTAAGATCCTTTCCTCAATGACCACAAAACAAGCACAATATTATGGCTATATTGTATAGAGATGGTCAAGAAAATTTTAAAAATTCCCCATATGTCTAACAGAACTTCTAAAATTGTGAAGACAACTTGGCATCTCTAATAAGAGCAAGATATGGACAAATGAATTCATGGGTTGATTGTTTATAGGATGCTCAACATCTTCTATGATAGAAAACATATCCTAGATGGTGATGTTGTCAATGCTATGATTGAAAAATAAAATGACCATATCGATCAAGGGAATGCCACTGAGATGTATGAGAAGATGAAGCTAGTTCATACCAAATTAAAAGAGTTAAATACTAAGGGAGAAGATTTATCTGAAAATACTTTGAAGACCTGATAGGGGAGGCCAAAGATATCATACAATATAGTTGCTTGAGGATAACAAGTGGTAAAAATTTCTAAGACTACTGTCATTGAAAATTGGCTAAGGGACCAAAGACAACAAGGAGAAACAACAATTTTACAAGTGTGGATCCCAATTTTGTAGAATTCATGCCCAAGGATAAAGGAAAGATCTAGGATGCTATCCCAATCGAGCTTAGTGTTCCATAAAGTCACTATCAATGTAGTATCTTGGTACTACCTTTTCCAAATTCTATCCATTCAAAAGCCATGAGTAGTAGGAGGAGGCTAGATGGTAGAAAAATACTCAAAATTTTCAAAAATTTGATAAAGTATTGATTTTCCTAGAAAATCTATTGATTTTCTTAGAGGAGAAATTTCTCAACAAAGGTGACAATTTGCTCAAGGATCTATTCACTTGATAGAGGTGGTCAATTTACTTTCTAAAGTGAATCACTTGTATAAGTGAGTAAATCACTTGATAAAACCAAGCAAATCACTCAAACATGATGTAAAAATGAAAATCAATAGGAATTATGAGGAAAATTTTCTAGAAAGTGATATTTTTGGTGTTTTATGGCTCATTAAACATCTTTAGACATTTTAAGCCTACTAGGAATATAAAATTTGGAGGTACAATGTTCTGTTAAAGTTACCCCCAAATATTTACTTTCACTAGGAGTAATTATTTTCACCCAAACTCAGGGCTAAACTTAGAGGCCTAGGGCCCTCATTGTAAGTATTTTTTGGCCATGAGAATTTAGATCTATACTTTGTGAAACCCACATTATGCTTTGTACTTGTGAGGTTATAATAAATTGGCAATTCCTTATGCATCCCATTAGTGGCAGCACCCTCCTAGTTTTCTAAGTGTGTGGTGGTTGGGTATGACCTTTCTAGCCCATCTTGTCATTTGATTATCAAATTTTAATCAAATGAATAGGTGGACATTGATGTTATTTTATTTATCATTTATTGATTTATTGCATGCTATCCTCGCTATGCTATAGTAGTTGTGTTTAATTTAATCTTTTGCACTCTGAACTTCAAAATTTTATATTTCATACTTTATGCATTTTACTTTTGCATTTTACTTTCATGTATTTAGTTTCCATGCAAAATAGTTATATTAGAGAAATACAAGGACAAAAGGGAGCCAAACTTAATCTAGAGGTTGGGGAAGCCTTCAAAAAACTCATCCAACCTTGTTGAAACTTGGATTTGGAGATGCAACACTTAAATCAAAAGTCGGGACAATTTTTGAAATCAACAATAAGAAAAAGAGGAGACCCTATCCTATGCTTTATAAACTATATACAAAAGTTGCAAGATAGATAGAAGGTGAAACAATTCAAATTTTAACTAATTAAGAATCTATATTGGGAATAGTTCTAGAACCACTCCTTCTACTTCCTCTATAGCTAAAGTTAGTCCATGGGATTCCAATTGATTGAACTGGATGTTGGATAGATGTGTCTATTACATGGCAATGGGGTATTCTATATGCAGTTTGATGCTTGATGGAAACACATGGAATTGGTGTGATAGGTTTTTCTATCTCTATGCTATGGTATCGTTGTAGTTATCTCCAAATGAGGGTTATCGTTATAGATATCCTGAAACCACAAGTTGAGTTAATATCATGCCATAGTTTGATGATATAAGAAGGATTAGAGCTAGTTTGCCTAGCAAAGAGACCAAATAGGTGCTAAGGCTTACACATTGAGAACATTTGATATCATATTTCTTGGTAATTTAAGCAAGTCCTACTTTGATCAAATTATGCACCCATATATTTGCACAAATTATTCCATACCTTATCTATATCAATGCACCCCTACATCCACATAATCTTGGTAGAAAGAATGATATCAAAAAAATTTATAATAATCATAATTTTATTTATGTATATGTAAATTTTGAGCAAATTTTTTAATCTCGTCTCTTATTATATTTGCATAGAGTAAAATGCAAAATGAAAAAAATAAATTAATACATAAAACATATTTTAAAAAGTGTTAACATAGTTTAATTTTTTTATTTGGTTATATGGGATTTAATCAATCCCACGTGTGTTACTATAGTAGCCTAACTAATACCTTGGAATTCTAGCTAGAAGTGGGCTATCAAGGACAAGGAAACCAAATTTTGCAGCCCCAATAACCCATAATTTTTGAAAAAATATATTAAATTTGGCTAATTCAAAAGGGTCAATCTGTAAAAAGGAGTGATATATATCAAAATAGCAAAGAACTATTTTAAAAATGATCACATTTCCATTTTTAGAATTCATGCATCATCATTGTTCAAACCAATTGAGACAAGGGTAGCACAAAATTTTAGGTAACCTTAGAAAGTGACATCTAATGACTATATTACAACCAAAGGAAGATATAGGCTTACTAAATAGATTTAGAAGCATATTTGGAGCAATTTAAAGTTTAAAGTTATATCATTTTTCTCAAGATTCCCCTAAATTAGAGATTTTAGAATAAGTAGAAATGATTTACCTTAGGTAAACTCATAGTTGAATAATTTGCTATAAATAGGAGCTATGGGATCCATTGTGAACATCTTTTGTTCATTTAAAGAAGTCAAAGCTACACTTTATGAACTCTAAATTACAATATCAAATCAATTTTGAAATACTAGAAAGACTATTCATGGCATTTGATTATCAAATTTTTCATTGCCCTTTTGATATGTGGAATGCATAGTGATTGTGACACCACCATTTCACTTTCTATTAGTCATTTCCTTATATTATTTTGAATTGCATTCATAATTGGAACACACTAATAGTATTTAATTATCTTCGTATGTGTTGATTGATCATGCACTAATATTCCTATGCTTATGAACATATTTATTTTAATATTTCATACCCTATCCTTCTTGAATTTAATTTTTTGCACTTGGTTTATATTAGTGGGGAGTCAACCTAAATTCATAGGTTGGAAAAAACATGTTTTTCCTTCCAATTTTTTGATTAGATAAAATAAGGGGTTTTGAAAGGATCCCCAAAGCTTATTACAAAGAGAAACTAAAAGAGCTCAAGGCTCATCCCAAGATACTCTAACAAAAAGAACCAACCCAACTAAAACAATAAATTGCTATTACAAAAGCATCCGACCAACAAAGACCACCACCATACTAGAGAACCAAATCCCATAGGGAACAAAATTAGGATCACAAACAGAGACAAGAAGGACCCAAAGAGAAACCAGAGCAAAAACTTATGCCTTGGGAATCAATTTCCCTATTTTTTGAAGTCCTTATTAGGGGTTCTTGGTTTATCTCCATTGTAATTGAGTCATGCTTTGGATCTCCTCGATAAATAATATTGCCATATGAAGATATCCTCTCAAGACCTAGTGCTTATCATTCAACTTACTAAGGAAAGGCATGATATTGGAGGACTCAAGCCCCAACATGGGAGAGTACTTGTAAACTTTAATCGATTCCTTTGAAAAATTATCTTTCTTATTTGTAGGATATTGATCCTCGGACTCGAACATCTCCACATCAACATGGGAGGTTTTAGCGTGAATAAATTTCTTAGATAGGCATTGGGAGCATCTAACGCTCCCACCTTTGATTCCCCTAGGTGAAAATAACACTCCACCTAAGTTCTTGACCTTATCTTTAGCAGAGATGGTGGGGATTTTAAGGTCTTTTAATTTAGACTCTAAGGAGTCACTAGAAGTAGAGATATATGGGACCAAGGGTGGACCAAGAACTAGAGGAATATTTTGGATTTCAATTTGTGATAGGGCCTCATCCATCGCCACCCCTTTCGCCTTGGCCACATTCTCAAAAATAAATATTTATAAGCCCTAGTGAATGGGTTATTATCGTTTTCCTCCCCTCATGTATATCATTATCTTAGCCAAGGAGTGAAACATGAAATATAAGATATTCATAAGTTGTTTATTCCTCAAATGGTTCCAAAAAATTACATGGAAGTTGCGTAGCACATCCCTGTTGGACTCTAATCTAAAATAATTCATGCTCACTGATATGACTTGATTCTTGGAAGCTTTGAGGGTCTTGGTATTGTATCTATTCTACAATTTTATTAGGTACTAATATTTAGTAAGAAATAAGCTCAATTCCTTGATCAGGGAGTGCTTCTTCCTATTGTAATAGGCACCATTCATTGGAAGACCCATCACCTCCCCAACCAGGGAAACAAAGACTTCAAACTCTAAACCACCAACTTGGATCTAAAATTTCCTCTATGAGTGTGTCATTAGTCTAGAAAGTCCTCTATGATGACCATGGAAGGCTTGAATGCAATCAAGCAGATCGCCTTTATGTAAGATCTTTCTTATCTCATCTTCCACCTCCAAGGAATTTGGCTCCAAAGGAATCATCTGACATTTTTGTGATGAACAATGGCCCATATTCAATTTCCAAACACTTTCTTTCTTGGCTTCAAAACATCCAAACGTGTGACTAACACCACTACAAAGAAACACCCTTAACAAATAAAATAAGCCAAAATATTCATTTAGGTCATGGTAGGTATTTTTAATGAGGATTTGAAAACCATACCAAAAAAGTGATGTCATATATTAAGATGACAAGTACAGAGGAAGATCACACTTCCAAAAATACCATCTCTACACACATTCCAATAATTATTAAACATCTGGACCATCATATGTTTCACAAGCAAGAAGGGTGGTTTATCTCCCAAGTGTAGGAAGTAGCACTGTCACCTTACCACTTCAAAAAAATCAACATTGAAATTCAACAAACAACCATTTCCATGAATAAACATTATGATTAAAAGTTTCATAGATACATGTATATTTCATCCAATCAAAACACCTCTAGCATTGGTGACAACTACTAATGTGGCCAACCAACTAACCAAAAAGTGTGTCAACTGACAAACATCTATTCCATCTGGTACTATCAAACTAGTCCATGTTATTATGGTGGGTTTTCCATCTCAAGAGATGACTGAGGAAGTGGTCAAACACCTCACTACCAAGTGTGACACCATACCACCCACTTCTCCAACTTGATCTATTAGACCAATCCTCTAATATCTAGCACATGAGGCAACTAATGATGTGTCCAACCACCCTTCCAATTATTAAAACAAAATTGTGGGTACAATTAAAATAAGAATTTTCCATAATTCAATAGTTTTTAGGATGCCCAATGGGACCAAGGGCTCAATTTCCATGTTGAAATGAGGCCTATTCCCCTCATTTAGAAATTAGATCTAAATTTACTTAAAATGTTTCTAAATATTTTAAAGGTTTTTTTATTATGTTGATTTACGCCTAACTCATCATTAATATGTCAAATTTACTTTATCTTTGAATCTCTAGTATTTCCATAAAATGGTGACTCATATTCAATTAAAAAATTCCATGAATATGTGATCAAACTAAAGTTCCCATGTTGGAACTTTGACTAATATTGATTCTTGGAGATTTAGGGGACGAAAACCTTCATTTTTTTTTATAATTTTAAAATTGGTGTTTCTTCATTTTCTTCTAAGTGATACACCTCTAAAATTTAGAAATTTAGAAATTTTGGCTAAACTAGTGATTCACCACCAAAGAAAAGTGATTCTTCAAAATTCCAAAAATAAACAAAATTTCTAAGTTAAAATTAAATGTTTCCCTATTTTCAAAATCAATGATTTGCCTTCTCAAATCTAGTGATTTTTATTTTTTCTTTTTTTAATTTAAAAATTTCTACGTAAAATTTTGGTGACTCACTATTTTCATAGTGATTCTTTATTTTTTTTTATGATTGGAAAGTGTTGATCCATGGGGTTGATTAATTAGAGATCAAACCTGCAATCTCACACCCAATGCCTTGGAAAAGGGAGTTTTTAATCCTAATAAACTCTATATTTATGTTGGTTCCCTACTAACCTATGATAGCCTATTATAATCTAATGTAGAAATTAAAACAAAATAACATATGTGTTTAAGAGATGAAAAATAAATACAAGAAAAGTAAATATGAATAGACCATAGTGAGGCTAGTGTGTGATCATTTGTTCCATCTCAAGCAAAGAAAAAAACAATAATTTGAATTCATATCAAGCATGCATGTAGTGTAAATGAGGACTAATAGGCAAATGTAGGGCATCACCCTCATAAATGCATACAAAAAAAGGTCCAACCAATTAAGACACTAGTTTATATAAAAACCATGCACAATTTTCCATTAATTAGAAATGAGATCATAACTACAGAGCATAGCTCTAACATCTCCTTAAATAACCAAAAGATGTTTACAATGAGCCTCAGATCATATTTATAATAAGGGTTCATTTCTTTCACCATGAGGATAAAAGTTTCACATTTACAATTTGCAACAAAATACAAACATGTTGCTTTTGATCAAGGTGTGGTGTCACCAATTCATTGGATGATAGCCTAGTGGTTCAATAGATTGTAATTTGATAAATTGCAAATTACTTGACTTGACTCTTTGCTAATTCAATGCTAAAATATCACAAAATCAATAGTGACTCCAAAATTATAGACTCCTTGTTTAATATTAGAGCTCCTCTTTGCTTATGCCTAGCTTCTATTGTTAAGTTTCTCATTAGGTATCAAGTTAGTACCTCATACTACATTTTTGGTGACTTGTAGAGATGCCAATATTAGTTGGAGAAGAACCCCAAACTATCTTATCCATGGGTTATGGACTTATAATATTTTTCAAAATAAACTATAGGACCTTATTTGACTAGAAAAATTTGTAGGGAAGACCATTCTATGACAAATGGGATCTTGACATTCTTGAGTTGGGAAATTGCTACTGTTAGTCATCAAATTCTTCTTGAGGTGGTTCCTCCTTTTTTGGAATAGCTTGTACCCCTTCCAATAGATTCTCAAGCTAGAGAATTATGTTAGGGGCATTGGTTTTTGCAACTACTAAAGACTATTTGTTTGCCTAGGATACTATATTTTTCTTCGTCTTAGTCAATTTGGTATACTCTTCCTTATAGAACATGGTAGTTTGAACCAAAATAGGGTTGGGAAGTCCTCCTTGGACTAAGTGATATGGTGCTTTAGCTTATCTACAATTTTATTTAAACCTTCATGGGAGGTCTTGTAGGTAACAAGGATTTGCTACTTAAGAAATACATTCACGAGCTTCACCTATATGACTTATTTTGAAGCCCCAGGTGATGCAACTACTACCTTATGACTTTGTGGGTCCACCTCATGATATACATATGATTTATCTTAAAGAATTATTTGGACCATGAATTGTTGAGAGTTGATTGGGCCTTCTATAGAAGTCAATCATACTCTTGAATGTTTTATAAGTAAATCTTTGCTTGCTTAACCTCATTGAGGATCTTATCCCAAATACTGTTGAATGATATTTATGGTAAAGACCTTAGATTTAATATACTCTATCTCCACTTTTAGACTCTAGTTTATTTAATTAGGAGATTTCATTGTCTTTCTTCCCGCACCTCATCATTTTCTTGATACAATTTTTTCTACTCTTATTTCAATTGTTCTACCAGTTGCCTTTGATTATACCTTTCTTTATTTGTGGTATCCAATTCATCCATTAGATTAATGTTCTCCTATATTGCCTTATGTTTCCTAGGATTTTTATATTTCAATACCATGATGAGCTCCTTATTTTTCTTAGCAAGAGTTAGGTTCTCATCATCCATCCTTAGGTAATTGTGTGACATGGCTAGGTTCACTTATTTAAAAAATGTACAAATACAATGTGACCAACCCACTATAAGTATAGGATCAACAACTAGGATATGTAGTCTAAATATATGGTGATGGTATGACCTGGGTCCATGGAGTGTACCTCTATGAATAGGATCATTATTCCTATATTTGCCACTTGTGTTTTGAGGGCGGTTGTCCCTTCCTTCGAGATAAATCCCCTATATAAATATGTTTTATGGCCTATTTGAGCCTATTTTGAGGATTCATCTATGATGTCCATGACCACTTACTTAGATGGAAGGATATTTTACGATAGTAAGCAAGTCATGGCACGTAAAGGATTAATCCACTATTCTGTAATCTCCACTTCCTAAGCTAGACATAGCACCATCTAAAGTTTTGTTTTTGTCTAGGTCAACTTTTATGGTCTTTGAATATTTTTACATTAATACGTTTTCATTTGTTATTTGTTCAGGCACTCTAGCAATAGGTTCTAAACCTTGATAATAATATCCAAATAGGGATAAGATATTTTCCTTATCAAGGATAAATTTAGGTGATGGTGTGATGGAAGACAATGTGTGGGATGGAAATGTATAGGATGCCATGGTTGATATGAAATGATTATAGGTGTAAGTAAGAGTGCAGGTGTATATTGAGAGAATTTGCACAAGTTTCATGTATGTAAGTGTTCCAATATGTAAAGTGAGGATGTGCACAAGTGTTTTGTATTAGGAGTTGTTGGCAGTTTTGCACTTTGCCACATTGGGATTTTGGTTTTATTTTAATGGAGCATTTTGATTGTAATACGACGACATACATTAATCCTAATATAATATTTTGGGCCGATTTTATATGTTGCAGTTATTTTATCTTTTTGTTTTATTTGTATATATACTCTTTTAGCTTGGAAGTGATGAATGTTTAAGGAGAGAAGTTGAAAATGACATTGGAAATTCAAGTTTGCGTCATTCAAAAGCTCACTGCAAATTGAAAACGCGTTCGCCCTACACACAACCAAAGGAAAAGGAGAAAACATTAAAAAATGGTGAAAAATTGAAAGGAGTGAAAGCACCCAATGATGAGATTTGAAAGAGTGCGTTCACCCCAAAGATGGGGCGAAGACTCCGTTCGCCCCACTTTGGGGTGAACGTCTTTCTAAAGTTTGAAATAATGCATACCCGCCCATATTTAAGAAATTATTTTGGTGACAGAATGCGTTCACCCCAAAGGTGGGGTGAAAGCTCCATTCGCCCCACTTTGGGGCGAACGTAATGTAAAGCACGATGAAAGAAGGAAAGTCAATGGCGCACGTGACCGAATGGTCAACATCACGTTCACCCAGGTTGAGGGGCGAACGCCCCGTTCGCCCCTCCCATGGGTGAACGTCCTCCCAGGAACAGAGTCGCGTGAACACGCTGGAGAATGGATATTGGGTGAATGCATCAAGAGGGTTGAGGCGACGTTGAATAGTCAACATCGCGTTCACCCCAAAGGGAGGGCGACTATCTTTGGCACCCCTTTTGGGGGTGAACATGATTTTTAAAGGCAAGCGATGCGGCTGTTAAGTATTTTCACCAAGGATAAAAGGAATTGTTGTCACCATGGTCAAGGCAGGAAGGTAGTCAATGAAAAGTGTATTCACCATTAATATCCAGATTTTCAAAGGCACCCGAAGCAGATCACAGGTAACATTAAATAATGGAGGCAAGGAGTAACTCAAATCGTGAATCCCGAGCAAAGAAGAAAGCCGTATTAAAAATACAGGAGGATTTTCATGATTTTTGAAGCAGGAGCACGTTTTCAAGATAGCGAATGTCTCTTAATTTTCTATGCACCGAATCCAGAAGTGCAGATCTCATGGAGAGGTTTCCTTGTAAACCGGATCGTTGTTTCAAGACAACAAGCTTTGAATATTTCCAAGGAGGAATTTCCTCACTATGGTTCCTGATCTACGATCATTTTGTCTCCATGTGCATTTAATGAAAGAGGCAAAATCCTCTATAAATACTACTGAATTCTCATTGTAAAAGGAGGTTAGACACTTTGCGAGAAAACTCTCCAAGTTCTCTACATCAATATAAAAGACACAAGGCTTCTGAATTTGCAAGTGATCTTGTGTGCAATTTCCTTCTGTATTCGTGCACTTCTATTTTACATTCATGTTCCTTATTTGTTGTTAGATTTGAATTCTGCATCTGAATTTAAATGTTGCTAATGAGGGAGTGAGTGTTGGAGTGTTACTTTGGAGGTTGTTATTGCAAGTTTATAAGTAAATTTTGCTGCCATTCTTTTGTTATATGCTATTTCATGCTTGGGTGAATTTCCTACTGTTAGTCTACCCCGAATCCTACACCTTCGGCCTGTGGCCATATTTCCTATTTCTTTCTACAATTTCTAATTTCTTTCCTACAACTCTAGTCTTCAACTAGTGTAGGATTTAGCTTGGGAGCCAACCCTCTCTGGAGATTGACATGGAGGATATTTCTTTCCTCCGGTCATTCAATGTTGGCCATGTCTAGGGTGCACAAACATAGTTTTGTTGATTAGGTAGATATTTGACCAATAATTTTTGGCATGCCCGGTGGGACCCCAAAAGTTCCACTTTCAACAGTATTAAGGTTTGATGTTCACCTTCATGTTGTATAGTTAGAACATCTGGCGACTCGATTATACCCAAAAACCTCCAAACATGAGGACAACAAAAGTTGTGTCTCATGAATACAAGATCGAAGGCCAAAAATCCTAAAAATCCCATTGAGTTCTATGATCTTGATATCCAAAGGTTAGGGGAGCATCCTCAATTAGCCACTTTACATCATACATCATCATTACCTTATACATCCCATATATCATCCGCCACATCCTCATGACTAGCCGGTGTATTTTCTGCTCCCACAAGTCCAGTTAGTACTACCACTAGCATTCCTCGAGCTCCACCTCACACACCAGCTCACCACCACAATAGCCACAACCACCAAGGTAGTTCCCAGCATGGAATAGCTCAGGGACCTTGAACTTACAAGCACAAAATCTAGTGCCTCAAGCAGCTTTGAAGGCTTTACCGACCTATGATGGCACTGGTAAAATGACCTATGAACATATTCAGGATGTAGCTTCTTTGGCTATGATCCATGGAATAATGGATGAAGATGTAATGGTAAAATTATTGGTATTGTCATTGAGAGGAAAGTTGTTGTATTGGTACCGATCATTGCAACCTGGTACTATTACCTCATGGGATCAGTTGGCGGAGTTGTTGATAAAAAATTTCCATGAACAAGTTGACCCATACTCCTTGTTGCATCAGTTTACAATGATCCAAAGACATCCATAAGAGGAGATAGTTGATTTCAATATCAGGTTTACCTAAAGTTGGCAAAGAGTTCCTAGACCATCAGCAGAACAAGCTTGTATTCTATTACCTCAGGGTATTCAACACTGACATTGGCATGGTTATTTGACAAACCAATGTGAATACCTTCCCTGATCTGTATACTCAAGCCCAAAAAGCTGAATCCGACTTGATCACCATAGGCAAGCTTCCTCTAAAAATGATGATGCCTATTCTTCTTGATCTCCCATAACATTTGTATTCAAGTGCATTTTCACAACCCATGCCTTCCATGTACCCAGTTCCCTCATGGAGCTCAGGTCCACCTCAAATCACCCCGATTCCTATCCCACAACTTCCTACTCCAAGCTTTTCGTAACTACCTACTTCGATAGTGCCACAATTTCCAGCACCCATTCCTTTCCCAATATTGCTAGTACCACCGGTTCCACTACCATTACCTACTCCATCAGCTCCTCTACCTTTATCGGTAGCCCCCGCACCTTCTAACCCTGATCCATTCATGACATTATTACAAGAGGTGAAATATAATAACTCAGCCTTAAGGACAATATCAAATGAGCTTACGATGGTAAGGAAGAAGTAAGTCGAGGCTGAATTTTGGTCAAGGAGATTTCAAACTCCATCGATTACTCGAGAGCAAGCATCTTCTAGTAGAGGCCTTGAGAGGAGCACAACTATGTTAGCAAATGAAGAGACTAGCATGATAGAAAAGGTGTACTAGTGTTCAACATGCAACGATCCTCATGGAGAAGAAACCTGCATGGTGCATATGAACTATGTGCAGACGCTTGTAAAAAGTTTAGCTGGAGAACAAGTCAACATGATCAGGGAGGTTGATCATAATTTTATGATGCCATCCTTGGAGCAAGTTTTGGTTCTTACGAGGTCCAAAAAGAAGCCAGTAACTGTAGATCCAGCTGAGCTTGAACCCTTGAAGGTGCCTATAGAACCAAAGGTGCAAAATGAAAAGGGGCAACCTCCAACAAAAGCACCTAGTGCAATGACTAAGCAACAGGATTCTGTCATGTTGAAATATTTACTACCTAAGCAAGCTCAAGAAAAGACACAAACGAAGGCATCCACGTCACAACCTGCAACAACTGCTCAAACGCAGAATGAGGCAAAGGAGCAGGCCAAAGAACACCTCAAGTACCCATCATTGACAAAGAGATAAAGGGTAGAAGCTACTCAGTAGTACCAGGATAAGTATGAGTGGGTTATAGAAGAAAAGGCTCCGACCATCTCAAATTATAACATTGTGGAAGAAATGAAGAAGATACCTATGAAAGTGAGCCTATATGATGCACTACAGTTGCCTGGACAAGTTGACCTATTGCAAGAATCTCTTAAGACTTCTAAAGACCAAAAGAAAAGTCCTTCTCAAATAGTGTTGGTGCAAGCACTACCGACTTCGGCCATCGAAAAGAATAGGCCACCCCCATTCTATTTGTCACTCAGAATGGAGGGGTGGATAGTACACAATTGTATGATTGATTTCGGTGCTGCGACTACTATCATGCCAAAGGTAGTATGCGAAGTGATGGGGATGGAATACACAAGAAGTAGCCCCAGAGTGTTGTAGTTGGATGGGACTCCGGTCAAAACTATGGGAGTAATCAAAGATATTCCTATTGTTCTACATAGCATGCCATAAATTACTGTCATCCAGGAAGTAGTAGTGGTTGACCTGGAGCCATACTTTAGCATGTGCCTCTCAAGGGAGTTCACAGCGAAACTGGGAGGATACCTTTCCTTGGACTACTCGCATTTGGAGATTCCATTTAAAGGAAAGAGAATTCACATATATAATGAAAAGCCATCAACTTTTCATATTGAGAAGTTGGAGGAGGAAGAAAAGTCTCCAGGCATAGTTAACATGATGACTGAAGAATTAGGAGAGGTTGACTTGATGGAAGAAGCGCTTGGTGAACTTCACCTTGAAGATGAATTCTCACTCACAGATTTTAATGCAATGATTGGAATAGACATTGGTTGTTATATGATAACCAAACCAGAGCAGATTGAAGAAAAAGTCCCTGATTCCCTGAACCTATCACAGATCAGTTATGGAAGCTTTATTTTGATGGTGCTAGGTGTAAGAATGGTGTAGGAGCTGGTATTATTTTGATCTCTCCCGCAGGGTTACAGAAGACTTATTCTTACAGACTGACTTGGAGTTGCACAAATAATGCAGCCGAATATGAAGCATTGTGCCTCGGATTGAAGAAGGCTAAAAAGTTGGGCATTAAATAACTACAAATTTTTGGTGACTCCAAACTCATTGTCAATCAAACCATAAATAAATGTGTGTCTAAGCAACATTACCTGAAAGCCTATCACAACAAAGTGTGGGATTTGTTTGAGTCCTTCACAACCTTGAACATTCAGGCGATTTCCCATGAGCAAAACAAACACGTAGATATTTTAGCCTCTCTTGGCATGAATTATTCTCCCATGGAACAAATAGTCAAAAATCCCAAGACTATCAGGGTGATCTATAGACCCTCAGTCCCTGACAAGAACATCTATTGGCAAGTATTCGACAATGACGAGCAAATAGTCAATTTTTTGATCAAGGAAGTTGCAAGCGTAGATGATAGAAAGCTTGTTGAAGAAGAGATGGAGGGGATGATACAATTGAAGAACAATCACATTCCTAGGGGACTGATTTCATTGGAAAGTTTATTTGATCAAAATGATAGGGCTGAAAAGCACAGGATCAAGGTGGATGCCAAGGAGTATAAGGAGTTGCAGCTAGAACCTGAGAAGATCATCAAAATCAGAACTGATTGCATGCCAAAAGAGTTGGAAGACATTAAGAACTTGTGCTATGAGTACCCCAACATCATTGCATGGAGCTATCAAGATTTGAAGGGATATGACAAGAACGTGATCCAACACACCATTGAGCTACAGGAGGGAGTAAAACCCTTTCGACAAAAATAGCATCCCATCAATCCCAAGATAGAAGTACTCATGAAGGTAAAATTGTTGAAGATGCTAGAGGTAAAGATAATATACCCAATTAAGCACTCAACATGGGTGGCGAATCTAGTGCCAGTATGAAAGAAGAATGGAGATATTTGATTGTGTGTTGATTTTTGCAACCTGAACCAGGCATCACTAAAATATCATTACCCTCTATCGTAGATTGATCAAATCCTTCATGTGGTTGTCGATGCACAGATATTTTCATTGTTATATGGCTTCTCTGGTTATAATCAGATATGGGTGAAGGATGAAGACCAACATAAAATGACGTTCACTACAAAGTGGGGCACATTTTCCTATCAAAGGATGCCATTTGGACTCTCAAATGTTGGCGCTACTTTCCAAAGGGCCATGGACATCACTTTCGATGAGTTATTGAATAGAATTATTGTAATCTATCTTGATGACATGACTATGTTTTCACATCGTAGAGAAGACCACGTTTCTCATTTGAGGTAGGTGTTCAAAAAATGTTGTGAGTTTAGGATTTCTATTAATCTGAAGAAGTCAATATTTGTTGTTAAAGAAGGAAAATTATTGGGTCATGTGATTTCACAAGAAGGATTGGCAATTGATCCTACAAGAGCTGAAGCACTCTTGAAGCTACCATTGCCTACTAACAAAAAGGACCTACAATATTTCTTCGACCAAATAAATTTCATTCGCAAGTTCATTGCTGACTTTGCTCAAGTTGTGAAACCCATGACTGAGCTCTTAAAGAAGAATACCGAGTTTAAATGGATAGAAGCTAGAAGATGAGATTTTTAGGAGATCAAGGAAAGAATCACCTAGGCTCCAGTGTTGATTAATCCTGATTATTCAAAGGACTTCATTCTCTATGTAGTAGGTGAGCAAGAGAGCTATGTTATAGTTTTGACATAGAAGCAAGAAGATGGAGATGAGAAGCCAATTGCCTTCTTGAGCCAAGTCATTGCGCCTCACCAAGAGAAGTACAATTTCATTGAGAAACAGGTGTACGCGATGATGAAATCATTGAAGAAGTTTCGACACTTTGTTTCCCAGAGCAAAATTATCATTTATGTTATACATCCCGATGTTTGAAACTTCATACTCCAAGGAGAACTAGGTGACAAAAGAGCAGGTTGGGTCTCAAAAATTCAAGAATATGATATGGAGATCCGATCGACAAAATTAGTTCATGGATGAGCTCTTTGTCAAGAATTGGCTAAAAGTGCAACATCAGAATCATTGGCTATAATGCAAGAAGAAGAAGTTGGTGAAAGCATTTGTGCAATTCATACTACAAGAAATCGTGACTGGACAGAAGAGCTTATTGACTTCTTTACTTCTGGGAAGTGTCCACCACACCTTGATGCTTCACAATATCGGAGGTTTAGGTTGCAAGCACTCAAATATGTTTTGTTGCCTAATGGATTGTTTCATAAGAATATTGATGGAGTTCTCCTCAGATGTGTGAAGGAGTCTAAAAAAGAGAAAATACTGGAAGAGTTTCATTTTGGACTCTCTGGTGGCCATTACGTAGGAAGGCCTATGGCCTTGAAAATCATCCGAGCTGGTTACTTTTGGCCTACTCTGTTCACTGACACTCATAAAGTGAGTCAGCACTATGATAGTTGTCAATGGTATGTTGGCAGGACTAGGAAAGGAGCACTGCCCCTACGCCCAATTCAAGTAGAAGCACCCTTTCAGCAATGGGGTCTTGACTTCATTGGAGTTATTGATCCACATTCCTCCATAGAGCATAAATACATTTTAATGGTGACTGATTATTTCACCAGGTGGGCAGAGGCTATCCCTACCAAAAAGGTTGATCAGGCGACTATCATCTCTTTCCTGGAAGGACTCATCACTCGTTTCGGTGTCCCAGATTCAATTGTAATAGATAATGGAACTCCATTTATTGGAGCTAAAATTACTGAGTTCGCCAACAAATATGGAATTTATCTCAAGATGTCATCCAATTATTACCCACAAGGGAATGGCTTGGCCGAATCTACCAATAAAAATTTGCTACGAATTTTGAAAAGGACACTCAAAAATAATAAAAGGAGTTGGCACCTGTTGTTGAACCAAGCTCTTTGGGCAGACCGTATATCTATGAAAAAATCTATTAAGACTTCTCCATATGCTTTGGTGTATGGGAAAGAAGTGATCCTGCCTACCCACATTGAGCTTCCAATGCTCCAAACATTGTAGTTGTTTAAAGATGAAGATGAGGAATATGATCCGATGAGTGCTAGATTGGCACAACTTTTGTAGTTGGAGGAGGATAGAGAAAAGGCTTATCAAGCATTCATCGATCACACTAAAGAGATGCAGAGGTGGTTTGGAAAGAAAACTACTGAGCACATATTTTAGGTGGGAGATTTAGTTCTCAAATGGAACGAAAATAAAGCCAAGCTAGGGAAACACCATAAGTTTGATGCAATCTGGGAAGGCCCTTTTCAGATTTTTGTAGTGAATTCTACCAATGCATATCATCTTCGTGACATGGAGGGATGGGACCTTCCTATTCCAGTGAATGGCCTTCATTTGAAGGCTTATATCCAATGAGTTGATTTTAAAGAGGTACCATCTTGTAAATATGTATATATTTTTCTAGCATTTTATTTGCTTTATATATATATATATAAAAAAAAGGGAAAAAAGAAAGAAAAAAAAAATGAGAGAAAAGTGTTGCTTTTTAAATTAGTGTTGTCCCAAATTTATTTATATATTTATGGCTAAGGATATAGTGTTACAAAGTTCCTAGTAAGGAAAGTATAAAAATGGATATAAATTCTTTAAGGAAGAGGAGGTTAGTGGAAAGTAGAGGGAAGCATGGGATCAACGTTTAGAAAGGTCAAAAGTGTGTTCGCCCCTAGAAGGGGGCGAAATGGCCGTTTACCCCCAAATGGGGTGAACATGTTTAAAAGAATATAAGCACCCAAAAAGCTAGATAAAAATTATGTTCACCCCATAAAAGGGGAGGTTGTTCACTAAGTAGGGGTGAAGATGTTGGTTTAAATATGGGATTTAGATTTAAAATGCAGTTATAGATTTTTGGGCTAAAAGATTTCAAATATTGATTTAGGTTTTAAAAGAAGGAAAAATCTAAAAATAAAAGCCCTAAAAGTAGTTTTGCTTTTTTTAAGAAAAACAAGTTTTTTTAATCTGGATGAAAAGAAGAATGAGAAGGTTTTAAAAGAAGGTTGTGCTGAATATTTACCAGATGAGATGAAGGTGCTTCGGAGTGAAAGGAAAAATTAGAGAAGGAAAACAAGTGCGCTTCGAATTATTTTTGCCCCATTTCTTTTTGGAGATGCGCTTGCAGAAGAAGTTTCCCCTTGGATGCGTGGTAGTTATTGGAAAGCGTGCATGCAGGTTGAAGAATGTGTTGAAGCCATTTAATTCGAACGTGCACCTAGATTTGTGTAGAAGGAGAATTTTGTCTTCTCAAGGAACATAAATATATATCATTGGTTTTGGTGGTCGCTTTGTTTTTTCCAAGAAGGCTTCAATTATGGGCACATTTTATAATAAATTTACGTGAAGGAGGGCACTCTTTCCAAGGATGATTTGGTAGTGAATCAAAGGTGATATCGTTAGAGCATTGGGAATAGTGCCAGGTGAGTGAATTAATATACACGTTCTCTCGAAAGTGCCTAGGGTAACTCAACATTTATTATGGTAGTTGGGAGAGCGCTCTATATAAAGGACCAGGTAAAAGCCCGTAGTTTATTTTTCTAAGTTTTTTATTGTCGTTGTGTTTCGAACTGTCATTGCAAAAATTTTCAAAGAGCTTTGAGGGTATTTGTTAGAAGAAAGAAATAATGGGTAAGTGAAGTAAAGAGACTCAAGAGACTACAGAAGCTATAGAGCCTAAGAGGTCATGAAAAAGGAAGGAGGGTCTAAATCTAAGAAGGCTCGAAGAAATGAAAATATGGATTTAGACCCATATGTCGACACAATGGTGGAAATTGATGACTGTGTGATAACACACAAAGGTGTGGAAATATTACGGCAAGATGTGGAAGCTGCAGTAAATCAGGGGGTGACATCACAGAGCTTGTTGATAGTACCGTATCACTCGTAGTTATTTTGGTACCTGTGTCCACCCGTACACCCTTGTCCGGAGCTAGTAAAGTTGATTGCTCAGTTTTTTGACCCATTCACGAGAGCAGTGAGAAATGCTAAGAGAGAAATATTATTTACAATCACCCCAGATGAAGTGAGGGAAGCATTCGCTTGTGGTTTGAAGCCTCCTTCTTATGTAGTTTCTAAAAAACTGCATACCCATGAGCAGGAGGATAGATATGTCTCCACTGTAACCATGCATCAATTCATGGAGACACAGCTGATTAAGGAGCCACCGATGGGGCAGCTTCCAAATTTGCTGAAGCCACTTACAAAATTCAAAAATTTAGATATTTATTCTATGTTGGCATGGGTGGCGGGTTTGCCTACAGACTCTATTGTTCATAAGTGGTAGGTGGCCCTAGCATAGTGCATTTGTCGGACTGAATTTTACTCTCCGTCGGCTATGAGGAAAGATACCAATCCAATTTTCTTCGATTGGGCTGATTTTATTTCTAGAAGAATGATTTTTCAGTTGGAGAAGTTGCAGACTAGGGAGGAGATGTCTTTCAGACATACCTCTTTCCTGGTATGGTATTTCTTTTTTCACTTGCAACAACGTTTCCCTTTCATCACGGTAAGACAGATGGATGAAAGAGATGAACTTCTACCAGTATACATGTGGACTTCCATTTTGACAACTAGGGAGTCATTTTACAGTTTCAACAGTTTATTTTTGGGACCTGTGATAGAATTACTCTACGGTACATGCGAGAGGGTGCCATGAGAGTTGAGAGAATCGATGGTTAATGGAGAGAAAGGAGATATTTTTTTGCTCACTCAAGGCATGGTCATGAGGATTTTTGGCTTTACAGGTAAGCCATTTTTGTTGCCTTATTTTGCCATCGAGCATGTTTTTGCTATGGAGGTGGTGCGCCAGTCCGACTATGTAAATGATGTATATGGAGTCGGGCGTGGCAAGAAAACAACCTGTAATATGCCATTCAAATTTGGTAGTATAGAAGTGAGCCAAGTAGGGTAGAATCGGTTGCTCACGGTGATACTACAAGATTTGGGCTTGATAGAACTACCGCAGCGATGGAGATATGACCCATTGGGAAATTTTATAGCGATAATAAAAGCCAAGTCATTCCATTGTTGCCCACGACCCGATATTGAGAAAAGGTGAAATAATTTTGATGGGCCCAACATGGATTGGCATATTGAAGACATGATGATGCTCCCACCCTAGCATGATTGCTATGAATAGGAGGTCGAATATAATCCAACAAAATATAAGAATCAGATTCCTCCACCTGGTTTGTTTAGCTAGGTAAAATATAGTGAACCCGAATGGACTGAAGAGAAAATCATGAACTGGTGGATAATGCAGGTTCACCGAGGGAAGACTACCACTCCTTATGGGTTGAAATTGGATGAGGCATTTTCGGACACCTATGATGAATTCATTGACTCCTATCAACCTGTTGCTTTCACTAAGATTTTGCCCTAGAGTTTCCATCATTTTGATAGTGGTAAAAGTAGAGATAAAAGTGAACGCCCTTTGGTTGAAGAAGATATTCTGAAGAGGAGGAACAATAATATGTGTTCAGGTGAAGGTCATAATGGACAAAGCAAAAAATAGAGGAGGCACCCACATTAGAGAAGCAGAATGTTCGGGATGCACCCCCATTTCCCAAAGTGGCAAAGAGGCCAAGGACTAGCACCATTTCATCCTCTACTATTGAGATTTTAGTTGTTGTAGTTCCTATAGTTCCTGTTGTTTTGATGGCAGTTATCAATCCTTCACCAACGATAGAGGTTCTAACCATGGTTGCACAAATATTTCCAATGATTCAAGAACAAGGGGAGGACCATCAGTCGGAGAGTTCTCAGGTGGAAGTCATGGACGTCATGGACAATGTGAATGTTGAGGAGAGAGCGAAAGAGCAATAGGAAGAAGTTATTTCATAGTCACTCCCATCATCGCATCACATGGCACATGCCCGAAGGTACATCTTCTATTCCCCCTTCTTCTCCGGAGCATGTAGTGACTTCTGATTCACTCCCATCAGTTTCCATCTCCATTTCTCCACCCTTTGGTATACCCTTCGTATCTATTTTGCTTCCTTCTTCTTCCCGAAGTCACTATTGCTCCCTCTTCTCTTCCCTTTCTTTGGCCTCCCTTTCTTTTAGTTCATATGCATCCAAGTCGAACCCATTTTTGTGCCCTTCCCCTTCCATTGCCGCCACCACTACCATTGAGGTTGTAAGTATGCAAGCTCCTCCCAGAGTGAGCGTAACTACAACTGAACCTAGTTCTTCCATCCATTCCACCATTTTAGTCCCCCCACTTCTAACCATCACAACTACTTCTTTTGAGCCTAACCACTCAAAAGTTGTGATTCCATTCACTCCATTTTTGGAAATACAAGCATTGCCCAAAGTTTAGGTGGCACCAAAACAGCCCGACGTGGAGAAAATCAATCGGGCGCACCTGAGTTCTTCATAATGGTTGAAGAGCAAGAGGTGAAAGGAGGCCTTGGCTCCAGCTCGACCGATCAAGAAGGTTGCCTTCGACCCAGTCACCATGGAGTCTCACATGACTAGAATCACTCCCTTAGTTCAAAAGCCACAAGGTGAAATGTTGTCGAGTGATTATGTCTGTGAGACTATAACTAAAGATCTCACCAGGATTGATCCAACGGAGAAAATGGGCAATATACAAGTTGATATGAGCTCGGTATATTTGCATGGTGAATACTACAAGGAGAAATATTTTGAGAATGAAAATAAAATTATTGAGCTTAAAAATGCCCTAGCTAAGAGTAGAGTGCAAGAAGAAAGAACTGCCATAGAAAATGAACACTTGCATCGACAGGTCGGAGTGCACTTAAAGGAAAGAGATGCGGCTAGGATAGAGATGCATTCACTCTGACAATAGTTAGAGGCTATCCAAAATCAACTGGTCGAGAAGGCTGCATAGGTTATAGGATTTTCTTCAAAGAATATTAAAGAAGTGCACCTTCGCTCAACCCAAAACTATGAGAAGCTGGCTGAACAAGCAGTTCAAGTATTGCATTATTTATGGATGGCTAGAATACAGATTTAGTTGGGATAACAATTGATTGATAACACTAAGGAGATGCTAGAGCCATATATGGAGATGGCTGTAAATATTTAAGCTCTGGCTAATTCTAGCATTCACATTCACCCCTTGAGTGAAATGGATCATGCTTGGTCCACTACAAAAGTCACTTTGCATAGTTATTTTTAGAGAATGGACCTGGTGAGAGAGGGCTAAAAAATTCTTAATACCATCGAGCGAGAGCATACTATTTCCATGACTCATTTTGATACTCTTGCCGAGTTGGGATTCCTAGACTTCACTAATGAATGGGGTGAACCTCTCCCTAAGGAACAATTGACTGCTGCTTGGAGGAAGTTCGTAGAGGATACCTCGGAGATCGATGCATGGGAGGAACCCATCATAGAAGCATAGGTATTACCTCTAATGCAGAAATATACCCGCTTGGAGTTGTCATTGTATGAGTTGGCTCAGAGAGCAAAGTACCTCAGCTTGGAGGATGTTCAGAACCTGCACTTTGTCTATGAATCCTTGAGTACGCCCAACCTATTCACCACCCATGCTTGGGAAGAAGTTGTTATAGTTTATGAGGTTACCTTTGAGAGCCTCAAAGAGCAGGTGGAGCGGGCAGCAACAGAGTGCATGGTAGCAAAGAAAGTAGTAGAAGAAGCAGAATGCATCGAAGTCCTCAAAGTTGCGGTTGAAGCTGAAGCCAAGGAGAAAGTCGAAGAGGAGGCATGTCGGAAGGCATCTACAATAAAAGCGCCAACCAAGGTAGTTGGAAAAAGACTCCATAGCAGCCCAATGGATAAAGGCCTAGGATCGCTTGCATCCATGCGAGCTGGATACCCCGTGAGTCACCAAAAATATTGGTAGTTTTGCACTTTGCCACATTGGGATTTTGGTTTTATTTTAATGGAGCATTTTGATTGTAATATGATGACATACATTAATCCTAATATAATATTTTGGGCTGATTTTATATGTTGTAGTTATTTTATCTTTTATTTTATTTGTATATATACTCTTTTAGCTTGGAGGTGATGAATGTTTAAGGGGAGAAGTTGAAAATTGTATTAGAAATTCAAGTTTGCATCATTCAAAAGCTCACTATAAATTGAAGATGAATGAAAGCTCCTTGAAAAATAGAAAATATTAAAAAACATTGAAGGGAATGAAAGTACCCAATGATGAGTTTTGAAAGAGTGCGTTCACCCCAAAGTTGGGGTGAAGACTCCGTTCGCCCCACTTTGGGGTGAACGTCTTTCTAAAGTTGAAATAATACATGCCCTCCATATTTAAAAAATTATTTTGGCTAAGGATGCGTTCACCCCAAAGGTGGGGTGAAAGCTCCATTCACCCCACTTTGGGGTGAACGTAATGTAAAGTGTAATGAAAGAAGGAAATTCAATGGTGCATGTGACCAAATGGTCAACATCGCGTTCACCTAGGTTGAGGGGTGAATGCCCTGTTCGCCCCTCCCATGGGTGAATGTCCTCCCAGGAATAGAGTCACATGAATGTGCTGGCGAATGGAATATTGGGTGAATGCGTCAAGAGGGTTGAGGCGACGTTGAATAGTCAACGTCGCGTTCACCCCAAAGGGAGGGCGACTGTCTTTGGCACCCCTTTTGGGGGTGAACATGATTTTTAAAGGCAAGCGATGCGGTTGTTAAGTATTTTCGCCAAGGATAAAAGGAATTGTTGTCGCCATGGTCAAGGTAGGAAGGTAGTCAATGAAAAGCGTATTCACCATTAATATCCAGATTTTCAAAGGCGCCCGGAGCAGATCATAGGAAACATTAAATAATGGAGGCAAGGAGTAACTCAAATCATGAATCCCGAGCAAAGAAGAAAGTCGTATTAAAAATACAGGAGGATTTTCATGATTTCCGAAGCAGGAGCACGTTTTCAAGATATCGAATGTCTCTTAATTTTCTGTGCACCGAATCCAGAAGTGCAGATTTCATGAAGAGGTTTCCTTGTAAACCGGATCGTTGTTTCAAGACAACAAGCTTTGAATATTTCCAAGGAGGAATTTCCTCACTATGGTTCCTGATCTGCGATCATTTTGTCTCCATGTGCATTTAATGAAAGAGGCGAAATCCTCTATAAATACTACTAAATTCTCATTGTAAAAGGAGGTTAGACACTTTGTGAGAAAACTCTCCAAGTTCTCTGCATCAATAGAAGACACCAGGCTTCTGAATTTGCAAGTGATCTTGTGTGCAATTTCCTTCTGTATTCGTGCATTTCTATTTTACATTCATGTTCCTTATTTGTTGTTAGATTTGAATTTTGCATCTGAATTTAAATGTTGCTAATGAGGGAGTGAGTGTTGGAGTGTTACTTTGGAGGTTGTTATTGCAAGTTTATAAGTAAATTCTGCTGCCATTCTTTTGTTATATGCTATTTCATGCTTGGGTGAATTTCTTGTTGTTAGTCTACCCGAATCCTACACCTTCGGCCTATGGCCATATTTCCTATTTCTTTCTGCAATTTCTAATTTCTTTCCTGCAACTCTAGTCTTCAACCAGTGTAGGATTTAGCTTGGGAGCCAGCCCTCTCTGGAGATTGACACGGAGGACATTTCTTTCCTCCGGTCATTCAATGTTGGCCATGTCTAGGGTGCACAAACATAGTTTTGTTGATTAGGCAGATATTTGACCAACAAGAGTGCATGTAGGAGATTAAGAGTCATGTAGAAGTGTGCAAGTGTCATAGAGTTAAAGTATGCATATAAGAAGAGAGTGAAGAGTCTAGTATACAAGTGGAAAGATGAGAAGCCAAAGGTCAATAATAGGAAAGGTTGCATCTCCTAGATATGTGAGGAGTGCAATATACAAGTATTGAAGAGTCATATTACTATGTCTATATTATGGAGACAAAGCTCCATACAATGTAAGGGAAAATGGTCTATAGTGATCACCACATAGCAAGCATTGATAATAAAACTTGTATACAAATTTTGAGCAATTTTATTGTAAGTATTCTTCATGCATGTACATGAATGATTTTTTCCATTTACATTCATATTTGATATTATAAGTGAATGTTATTTCATTATTATATTGGCTTAGATATATATTTGATTGCTCATATATAAAATTCTACTCTTGATTATTGATATTTTGACCTATAATATTGTGGCTTATTTATATTGGGACTTGTGATATTTTGAGATAGTTAGACTTAAAAGCCAACAATTTTGATCATTTTGATAGCCACCTTGATTAAAACCTTGATTTTGATTTATTCCCTATATGTTGATTAGGAGCTTGTTGTTCATGGTTGGTAAATGAGGTATTATAAATTCCTAACCTATGATTATGAGGATGATTATGCTTTTTTCGGAGAATCCATTTGTTTTCATGAAATAAACTAATTCTATTAAATATTGACTTGATCAATATTGAAATCAAGGCCAAAAGTTGTTTGAGGTAAAATCTATGTAATTCTATGCAAGTAGAATTATCATGATCATAAGGTCTATGCTAAAAGTAGATTTTGTTAGGATTATGCCATAAAGGTGATTCAAACCTATCATTAAAATGGTAGTTTTTAAACTTAGATGGAGGACATATTTTGAGAATATATTTATGAATCCATTGGGTCATCATATTCTCAAGCCTCACACCACCCCAAATATGGTAGCATGTGTATAGGATATTTATCTATTTCTAACTCATGAGAGGTATCTTGGATAACTACATTACAAATCCCATCCCCTACAACATTCTTCTTCGTCTTTTTGGATTTTAAGAAATTTTGAGCTTCTTTCTTTTCCAATATTCAAGGATTTTAGAAAATTGTATAAACTTGTATAAAGAGGGCCCTAAAAATACAATCTGATATTATTTATAAACACTGATGATAATACCCCTTCAATTAAGTTCATATTAGCATGACATTTAAGTCTTTCACACCTCTTGTGGAAATCAATAATAGATTCATTAGGGATTTGTTTAGCATTCACAAAAACATCCATTTCTTCCATCATAGTCATGTCATCATCAAATTATTGTTTTGAATTTAAAAAAAAATGTCTAAGGAGTCAATAGAGTGTTTCGGCAAGGATGGAATCAAATCAAGAGCATTTCCTACCAAATCCCTAGTCATCAATTTTAGTAAAACATTTTTATTATGTAACCAATCTCTATAACAAGCAGTGAACTTATCAATGAATGTTTGGTTTGATTTATCCCATCAAACAAGGATTTAGAAACATGCCCAAAATAATCTATGGCTTCCACATTAGAAGCTAGAGATTGGCTGATAAAGAATTAAATAATATTAATTAATTAAACGTTATGTTTATTTAATTAATTAAAAATTAAATAGCTTTTTAAGTGCCTATGAGCATTTCTAAAATTGTCAAGCCTTATCTTGAAATTGTCAAGTCTTCAAGCTTTTTGTAAAGTTGATTTGTCAATCCTTCTATTTGATTTATCTCTTTGCTCCTAGTTTTGGGCCTTTGGTTTTGCCCATCAAGTGGTTTTGTATTATATATAAATATACATTTTTATTATCAATAAAATTATGCAATATTTTTTAAAGTTTGAATCCTCATCAATCCTTATCAGTGGTATCAAGGCACCCCAATCCTTCTTTGTGGGCTACTACTATTTTAGGCACCATGTTGCCTAATCTCTCTTTAGAAAAGATATCTAAATGAACTAAATTTTCTCTGCTAAAATCATGTTAATTAAAGCTGCCATGATGGAAGAAATGGTAGAAAAAAATTTGTTGTTGAAAAAAAATTCAATGAAATTTCTTTTATTATTGAAGAGAAAAAATATTAATCTGAATTGTTAGCAACACCTGAATTTGAACCAGGACTTATGGGCAAGCCCATCCTCTTGCCTTTAGACCATACTATTGATATTATTATTATTTTTTTTGAGTAAATACTTCTTATACACAACCACCATGGGGATTGAACCCAAGTCACATCACCAAGAATGCAAGTGGCATACTATTAATATTATTAATGTTGAAGAAATGAACGATTTTGAAGAAATTGATGAAGATTTGAAAGAAGAAAAAAAAGACTTTATACCTGTTGTTGTTGAAAGATATTGTTGGTGTTATTTAGTTTGATAATGTTGATGTTGTTGTTGATGCTTTTGTTGATTCTAGTTTTTTCTTGCACATCTCTCACTTCAAGAATTTTGAAGGTCTGAACTACAGATGATCCATTCCTTATCAGATTATAAGTGCTAAATGGGATCATCCGGATGCCCCTCGTATGGTTGTTGTTTTCTTTGTCAACCCAGACAGTTTTCCTATGATTCTTTTTAGATCTTTGTAGACGATTTTTTTTTTTTTAACTATTGCTCTCTGCTCTGTGCACCACCTTGGCCATCTCTCAACTTAGTCTTTTCACAATATTTCATTCCCAACAACTCATGTCGAGGGTTTTAATTTTCCCTCATATTGAAGCCAACCCCTTTTTATTATATTACATCTGAGGCCCTCCTCCTTCATAGTTATGAATCTGTAATTCGTTGATCTGCATTGACTTCCTCTGTCCCATAGATTTTCCCTACCCTCAAGACATTGTTACCTCTCCTCTAAGGAAATTTTATCATTTTGCATGGTTTCCACGCAGTTTTCATATGAAGATTCTTACTCTCAAACATGTGGCTCATCCAGATGACTGTTGTAGTAATCCTCCATGCACATGGTGTCATGGTTTGGTTTGGCCACCTTGTTGCCCTCTAAATGTTTTTAGTACCACATGATGCCTCCCCAATCGTGATACAACTCCAGCAGGTACTTCCTTGTGGACTTTTGAATGTTGTATTTATTTTAAATTCTCATCCCGCCAAGTCACTTGTTCCCAATCATGTTTTTTTACCACTCAAAATGCTCACGACAATCATACATGGCTCTTTTCCTTGTGTACAACACTTACACTTATTTTATTTTATTAGGAGAGTTGGTTACTATCACATTATTTTTAGTAATTTCAAATCATAAGGACTGATTCCACCAAAATAGTTATTGTTGATGAAGAGGACTATGGTCGCACTCAAAAGATTCAGATCAAACTACTACTTTTACAAACAAACTACCCCAAAATTTAATCCTAAATTTTTTTAATAAATGCCTAACCAAACAAATACTTGCTAATCCACCTACTTTTTTTTTTATCTTAAATATTTTTATAAAGCGCCTGCTACCTGATTGATTCCGTCCGCCTAGCACCACATCAATCACTTGATCCACACTATATGGCGTCCCTCTCTACTATGACAAATACCTCTGTTAGATTACTACTCTGGTGTTTTCCATGTCTACAGATTGTGCTGGACCCATAGTGCCCTTATTCCTACACAGGGGCAATCTACTCCTCTACACCATCCAAAAAGTGGCAGCCTGTTTCTTCCTCCTACAATCTCCTTTCCGACCAAACAAAAAACTTTTACTCTATTTGGCTGGTTGGCCTATGGTTTTGCAAAGCCGCTGATTATGCCCTTTACTTTGTGTTCTCTATTATTTTTCCATCACACCACAAGCTATGCTTTGGCTATGCCACAAGGACATACTCGTGGTAATTTACTTGTATTTCTCTGCATGCCTTAGATTTAACATGACAATTAGCTATTTTTATCTAGTAGATATGCCCTTCTACCAAATACTGCATGTTATTCCAAGTGGCTTCTATTTTTAGTCCATGGATCTATCTCCAATACTTCCCCCATGTGACCACCATTCATAAGGACACATATCTAGAGCATCCAGATCCACCACATGAATTGTGGGTAAGGCATATTAATTTTTTATATTCTATTTTCTTTCAATTTCATACAGCCATGGTAAACACCAAGCCCAAGATGTTTTAAAATATTGGATTTTTTTTTTTTTCCTTTACAAAGAGTTGGTTATATAGTTTTTTTAGTAAGAGTATCGTTGTTAATCAGGGAAGGGTTCAAGTCAGATTGGTTGGATTATTTTTTTAGATGTTCTGAAGAATAGGATGGATATTACATTGTTTTTTTAAATGTAAAAACATATGAAAGCAAGGGTGGCCATATGAAATTTTAAAACGGTAGATATAACATTTGGAAAAATAGCAAAATGTTTCCACGAATATTTCTAGATGTAAAGGGCATTTAGCCTGAGGTGTCATCTTAGGACAAGCATAGATAGGTATATTTGTAGTTATCAGAAAGCTTTTCTTAAGTGTGACTTAGTGGCGTTAATATTTTTGAGTTTTATGAAGATCTATTTTAGTTATTGACGCAACAAAATTTGGGTCATTTGTTTTTAGCTTTTGTTTTTTTTTTTTAATTATTTTTCATTTTTATTTAGGATGAGTGATAAGGAATTAAATAATATTAATTAATTAAATATAATGTTTAATTAATTAAAAATTAAATAGGTTTTAAAGTATCTACGAGTGAGGAGCGGGAAAATGAGCTCTGGTGATTTTTGAATCTGAACTAGGGTTTCTGGATTTTCGAAAAATCTTTGGCTTCTGCTGGCTTGCAGAGGTGTCTTTGGGGTATGGTGGTTCTGAAGGTTCGATCAGTGCCCCAGGAGTGTCCAATGGGGACTCCTCTGGCTCCTTTTCCAGGAAGTACTAGCTCTTATGCTGATTTGTTTAAAGAAGATTCTCCTCCAAAGAATGTCGAAGCCCAAAAGATGGCATATAAAAAGCTCTTCATGACTGCTGGGAATAGGTCTTCAGCACGGCGTGTGAATGGTTGTTTACCGCAGGCCGAATCCAGGCCAAAAATCATCATTGATCCCGACGATGGTTGAGGAGTCCGTCCTCTATAGAGCTAGACATGATTTAATTTGCAAGTTCATGAGTATTCGCCCTTCCCCGAGCTTTCTGCATTCTTGGATCCGCCAGAACTGGGAGCCCCATGGTGAGTTTTCATTGTGGTTTATTAGTAATGGTTATTTTATTGTCGACTTCTCGGCTCCGGCCGATAGAAATAAGGCTTTTGAGTCGGAGAAGAAAAACCATGGCCTGACAGGGCTATTTGTTCAACCCTGGAGGGTAGGATTCGATCCTCATGTTGAACCTACTGTTGTCCCAGTGTGGATTTGATTATATGCTCTTCCAATGGAATTTTGGGGTGAGCAAGTACGGCAATGATTGGCAATTCGATTGGTAGACATCTGGGTGTTGCCAGAGACACTATTGAAGGGAGCATGGCGGTGTATGCTCGAATATGTGTGGAGATGAATCTGAGCCAGCCTTTGCCGACAGAGTTGGAAATTGAACTGGTAGGTCTTTCCTGGATTCAACAGTTGGACTATGAGGCCCTACCCTTTAGATGTTAGGTTTGCCACAAGCATGGACATTTGGCCTGTTTTTGTCCTCTTAATATGAATGCCAATATGGAGGCCTCCTCAGGAATGCCAAACTCGCCTAAAGAGGATAAGGCTGCACCCAATAAAGATCCTATTAGCACCAGTCAAGGCCAGGAGGCTCAGAGAGAGGGTTTTGAACAGCCCAGAAGAAAAAGACGGACAAAGAAAAAGGAGGGAAAGGAGCAATCTCATCTCAGGCCTGCCAATAGGTATGAGATTTTTAAGTCATTGGTTGATGAAGAGGATCAATCTATGGAGGGCTTGGAGGGTTTCAAGGAAACCTCTGTTGTTCCTGGGCCACTCCCCCTCTCATATTCTCCTGTCATTCAGCAGATAGTTGATCCCTCTGAGGTATCACAGCTAGTGTGTTCTGGTGCCTTAGTAGTCCATAACCAGGAGCAGACAGTTTCTCAGGATGTTCTCATGGGGATAACAGAGAAAAACAGGGAAAGACCATCTTTGGGGATAACCCAGATAGAAAAAAAATCAAAAAATAGTAATTCTCAGGGAGCTGGTAGAAGATCCAATAAGGAGTTGCTAGCAGCCTAGGGAGACAAATTGATCATGGGAGGATTGGTGAGGACAATTGACTCTTATTGCTCCCAGGGTAACCCATGATTATACAATATTGGAATGTGAGGGGTTTAAATAGCAGAACCCATCAATATGTTGTTCAAAGATTATTAGAGCATAGCAATACTGATTTTTTGCTTTTACAAGAGACCAAGATGTCTTTGGATCTTATGTCTAAAACAGTCAACAGAATTTGGAGAGGTGCTGGTCATATGGATGTGGCTGCCCAAGGTGCCTCAAGGGGGATTGTTACTCTGTGGAACTCTCTGGAATGGTCTGCAATAGAAGACCTTGCCTAGAAGGGTGTTCTCACTTCCTTGTTTAGGAATAATGTCTCTGCAAAATTCATTCTTGTCACTAACTTTTATGGTTCTCAAACTCTAGAGGGTCAAAGGCGGTAGTGGAAGGCTGTGCATGACATGCAAGCATCAAGGGAAGATATAGACTGGATTATAGCGGGGGACTTTAACGCTAAATTATCTTCTACAGACCAGGAAGGGGGATCACCTCTTTTGGATCTAGGGGACCGGTTCATGATTGCTCAAGTCCAGGCTTTGCACTTAGTGGACATTAAATGTCTTGGCAATAACTTCACTTGGACTAATAAAATGCGGGAGCCCCATAGTAGGAAGGTGAAGCTAGATCGCTTTTTGCTTTCAGAGGAGGTGTTTGTAAAATGGAATATCAATTTTCAAATTTTGGCAGGCCCTGTTTCTGATCACTGTCCTATTCTGTTGGAAAGCGGGACTAGGATGGGGATCCATCACAAACCTTTCAGATTTGAGAATTTTTGGCTTCAGAAAGAAGAACTTCGGGATAAAATTCCACAGTGGTGGGAAGAGGGCCGCCCGACTTATGGGAGAGCTATGTTTAGAATCCACAAACAACTTCAATATGTCAAATCTCGGTTGAAGTATTGGAGGCGTTCTAATAAATCTGACTTCCAGACCCAAAGAGCTCCGTTGGTGGCCTGCTGGGATGAGGTCCACAAACAGTTTAGAGGAGTAATAACTGATCAGCTCAAAGTTGAGGATGATGCCTTGCATTCTATGGTAGAGGACATTGACAACCAGGAGGAGATCTATTGGAAACAGAGAGCAAGAACTTCCTGGTTATTAGAAGGGGATAGAAATACAAAATTCTTTCATCGGACTGCCTGTGCTCGAAGACAGATGAATAAGATGGAGGCCCTTCAAGATGAGAACGGTCATTCCTTTGATACTCTTCCAGGTATTCATTCCCATGCTATGGATTATTTTTCAAAGCTTTTTAAGGAAAGTGTGGTTCAAGATGTAGAGGCCCAAAATGAAGTTATTTCTATCATACTTGTTATTATTTTGGAGGATGAAAATCAGGCCCTCCTCAAACCCATTGATAGGGATGAATTGAAAATCGTGGTCTTTGGAATGAGCACTGGTAAAACTCCTGGTCCAGATGGCTTCCCAATTGAGTTCTTTCAGGCTTTCTAGGACTGCTTAGAGGAAGATGTAAGGGCTATTGTTGAAGAATCTAGAAAAAATAAGAGAATGCTTAAAGCTATAAACCACACGTTCATTACCTTGATTCCAAAATGGGAGGAGGGGGTTCATATTTCAGATTATAAGCCTATTGCCTTATGTAATGTGGTGTACAAAATACTCACAAAGGTAATGGCTGAGCGCCTAAAACCTCTTCACAACATTATCTCCTCTAAGCAAGGAGGCTTTGTTGAGGGATGGCAGATTCTGGATGGGGTGGTTGTGGCCTAGGAAGCAATCCATTCAATGCACACTTCTGGTAATAAAGGGATGTTCATTAAGTTGGATATGTCAAAGGCTTATGATAGGGTTGAATGGAGCTTCCTGGCTAAAATGATGGCAGCCTTCGGCTTCTCTCAGGGCTGGATTGAGTGGATCATGATCTATGTCTCTTCCCCGACTTACTCTGTGCTTATTAAGGGCCTTCCTTCGCAACCTTTTGGAGCTTCTCGAGGTCTGCGCCAGGGGGATCCCTGTTCCCCTTATCTTTTTCTCATTCTAGCTGAAGGTCTTGGCAGAATTTTCTCAAGGAGAAGACAACAAGGTAGATTATTGGGTATTAGGGTGGGGGATGAAGTTGTATCGCACCTGCAGTTTGTGGATGACACTGGTTTGATGGGAGTAGCCGGCATCGGGGAAGCTAGAACGATTAGGGATACTCTTAATGTCTATCTCAGGGCTACTCAATAGGTCATTAATGACAAGAAATCCAAAGTGGTCTTTTTTAATCTGGAGCAAAGGCTTCAGAACAGAATTTTAGAAATCCTAGGATTCACTAGGACTTCTCTCCCTGTGGTTTACTTGGGTATCCCCTTGCACTTCAAGAGGCTGAAATTAGACACTTGGAGGAATATGATGGAGTGTATCAAGGACATAATTAATCACTGGTCTCACAAGTGGTTAAGTTATGGTGGTAGATTGACGTTCTTACAGTCAGTCATTCAAGCCATGCCAATCTACAAATTTTCTATCCTAGCTGCCCCGCTTACAATATGGAAAGAGTTGGACAGGATGGCTAGGAAGTTTTTGTGGGAAGGAGCTAAAGGAAAAAGAAAGTGGGCCTTAGTGGGTTGGGATAAAGTCACCCAACCCAAGGTAAAAGGTGGGTCGGGACTGAGAGGATCCAAGTTAAATAATCAAGCCTTGGCTGGAAAGTTGTACTGGAGGTGGATTTCCCAACCAACTTCCTTATTCAGTAGAATTCTAACGAGTAAATATTTGGGTCAAGTTAACCCCAATGAGGTGGGTCATTTCCCTCTGGATGTGGCAGGCTCTCAAGCTAGGATCTCAGGTTATTAAAGATCAGCTATTTTGGAAAGTGGGGAGAGGGGAGAAGGCCCGTTTCTGGACTGATTCTTGGGATCAGTACCCACCCATCATTGTTGAATTCCCTGAGTTACTTCCAATAAAATCTGCCATAGAAATCATGGGTTGGGTCCACATTGAAAGTTATTTCAACACTTCTCAACTGGGGAGTATAAGTTTAAGAAGTTTAAGAGGTTGGAGGAGTGGCCAATTCCAATCCCCCGGAGTTGGCACCCATCTTAACCAAAATCTTGATAGAAAGGTTTCTCACAGGGAGAGACGAGGAAGATGAATTAGCTTGGGGCTATGGGAGCCTTGGTGTTTATACAGTGAAGGACGGATATGACAAGATCCTCCCAAACCCTCCCCCCCATTCTTTTTCAATTGAGGATTGGAGAAATATTTGGCACTCTAAGGGCTGGCTGAAAGTAAACTTTTTTGCTTGGCAGTTTATGCACAATGGTATTCTCACTTTTGACAATCTTAGATGTAGAGGAATAATTGGCCCTTCTCAATGTGTTTTATGCCACAAGAACAAAGAAACAACTGATCACCTGATGTTTGAGTGCCCTTTCACGCGTCAGATTTGGAAGCACTGGCTCTCTCATTATAAAATCTAGGTTAATGGTGACATGAATCGGACTAATATTTGGGAAAGATGGAAGCGGAGTAGATTTACATCCAAAGCTCTTCAAATTGGGTGGGAGCTTGGTTTATACTTCATTTGGTGGTAAGTGTGGTTGGAGAGAAATGCTAGAATTTTTAGAGAAACCTTTTTCTCGTTAGATGGAGTTTGGCAGGTCATCTGGAGCAAAGTCACAGAAACTGTTGTCGTCTACGCTAAAGAGGAAACTCAGGTTGTTCCTAGGCCAATGGAAGAGGGAGTTGACCAGCGAGAGGGACAGAACAGAACCAGTTGGAAATCACCCCCAGAAGGCTGGATTAAAATCAATACTGATGGAGCTGCAAAGGGCAATCCGGGTAGCGCCGGTATTGGCGTGGTCTGTCGAAATCATGAGGGATCAGTGCTTTATTGGGAACTGCAAGGTTTGGGTAGAGCCACAAATAATGAAGCAGAAGCCATTGCTATCAAATCTGCCTCTATTTGGGCAGTTACTCAGGGTCACAGGAGGATAATTCTTGAATCTGATTCTCAAATTCTGGTTGGAGCTCTAGACTGCATGAGGAACTTTTTATTGAACGCTTGGAGGTTGAGGATTCTGGTCTCTCAAATCAAGAAATTATGGATGGAATTAGATGATGTGATTCCAGTATATGTGAGCAGATATTTAAACAAAGCGGTCGATTTCCTGGCTAAGATGGGTGCTGCAAAAGAGGTAGGGGTGCGGTTGCACGATGACATGCCTATTGAAGATGAGGTGATTAGGCAGGGCCTTGAAATATCCTTGAGACAATGATCAATGAAAAAGCTAAGGGTAGTTTTTGTTGTGATTTCGTGACCTGTTGCACCATCGTGGCCATTGGCGGTAAGCTGTCGCGATATCGCGACATGTTGCGTCGTCGCGGCTGCTGGAGAAAAGTTGTCGCGATATCGCGACATGTTGCGTTGTCGCGGTCGATGCGGGAAAGTTGTCACGATATCGCGACATGTTGCGCCATTGCGACCGCCGAGGAAAAGTTGTGATATCGCGACATGTTGCGCCATCACGGCCAAAGGAGGAAAGTTGTCACGATATTGTGACATGTTGCACCATCGTTGCTGTCGAGGGAAAGTTGTCGTGATATCGTGACATGTTGCACCGTCGCTGCCGTTGAGGGAAAGTTGTCGTGATTTCGCAACATGTTGCGCTATTGCGGCCGATGTGGGAAAGTTGTCGCGATATTGCGACATGTTGCACCGTCACAACCACCGAGGAAAAGTTATCATGATTTCGTGACATGTTGCACCGTTGCAGCCAAGGGAGGAAAGTTGTCACGATATCGTGACATGTTGTGCCGTCACGGCCAAGGGAGGAAAGTTGTCGCGATATCGTGACATGTTGCACCGTTGTTGTCGCCAAGGGAAATTTGTCGCGATTCCGTGACATGTTGTGCCGTTGTGGCCAAGGGAGGAAAGATGTCGCGATTTCATGACATGTTGTGTTGTTGTGGCCAAGGGAGGAAAGTTGTCACGATTTTGCGACATGTTGCGTCGTCACTGCCGTAGAGGGAAAGTTGTCGCGATATCGCGACATGTTGCACCGGCGTGGCCAAGGGAGGAAAATTGTTGCAATATCATGACATGTTGTGCCATCGCGGCCAAGGGAGGAAAGTTGTCGCGATATCACGACATGTTGCGTCATTGTGGCCGCTGGTGGATTTTTGTCGCGATATCGCAACATGTTTCTCCGTCGCGGCCAAGGATGGATTTTTGTCACGATTTCGTGACATGTGATTTCGTGATAGGTTGACTTTTTTGCGGTCAGAGGAGTCTTGTGTCACGATTTCATGACTTGTAGCTTTTTCGCGGACAGAGGTGAAGTTGGTGTTTGCTACGTGTTTTCGCGATAAGTTGTTGTAACAGACCTATCAGCTCTCTTAGCTAGCTTGGTATTGGTTCAAGAGATTTGGATCCAATGCAAATCTTCCTCTTCTCTTGTAATCATGTGCTTTCATTGTTTTCGACTAGGATGTGTCTTATCCCAATTGTAACTGATCAATGTTTTAATACAAGTTTTTTTCAAAATTTTCAAAAAAAAAAAAAAAAGTATCTACGAGTATTTTTTAAATTGTTAGGTCTTATTTTAAAATTGTTAGATATATCCTTGTTGGGACACCTTAGCAATATGTCGTTGGACTATTATCTAGGATACCCAAGTTCAAATCATAGGGAGGGAGATCCTTGTTGTACCTCTACGGAGTGTGGCCCTTAGTTATGCTACCCGTTGTACTTTGCCTTCAATAAAAAAAATGTCAGGTTTTCAAGCTTTTTGTAAAGTTGATTTGTCAGTCCTTCTATCAAGTTTATATCTTTGCTCCTAGTTTTAGGCCTTTGGTTTTTCCCATCGAGCGTTTTTGTACTACGTATAAATATACATTTTGATTATCAATTGAATCAAACAAGATTTTGTAAAGTTTGAATCCTCATCATTGGCTTTGATAATTTCTCAAAGTAGGATCAATTGATATAGGTAAATCCACCCTAGGGTTGATTGGGGGATGAAGAAGGAGGAGCATTATGGTTCAAGAGGGATAATAGACTTCACTTAAGGGTTATTATTAATACTCAAAAGTTGAGTAATATTGATCATTATATCCTGCATTTGTTTGGGTATTTCTCTCCTAAATGCTTCCATCTACTTCTCAGTATCACACCTATTATTATCTATATAATAGATAAAATATTCCCCAAGATTCATCACATACAAGGCTAATTTTTTATCATGAGGTTCAAAATGGGCATAAGAATTTAGGGAGGAATGTTCTACATTTACCATTTACATTCATAACTATTTGTGTAATGATACCATATTAAGCATTGATCATGGTTCAACATGACATTCATCATCATTGCCCAATGTGGATCTTCCCAAATAATTTTGAGACCCTACTATAGACCTATAAGGTTCATCAAAGTCTGTATTAGGATCTTTTTCTTTTTCAAAATTAGAATCTCTATCCGTCCAATCTCTAATTTGGAGTTCATGCTTATGATTAAGCTCTATGGGATGAATATTACAGCTTTCATGAGCAATGGATTAAGTGATATCATCTTCTACATTTATGATTTCTAAAATTCACTTCTTCATAGACCAGTAGTCATTTTTAATCCCTTAGAACAAGTAGGAGGATCCATAAGGGAAAGAATAAATCTTACTCAAAGGCAACAAGGGATTTGCCAAAATTTTGATCCCTAAGCAAGCTAACTACAAAAAACCCTTACAACAAAATAAAAAATTTAGATTTTCAAGGTAGTCTTATTAGAAAGAGGAAGTCTACAATAGGGTTATTTTGCTTTTAGCTAAATGCAACTACCAACTTAAAACCTATAATAGCAAATCTACTAAACCCTAGGGGTTAAAAAAGAAAAACAAAAAGCCTTCAAAGGTGGAGTTTCATGTTGGGTTCACCAAAACTTTTGTAGGAAAAGCGAATTTCTTATACAATTACATGAATTTACACAAGATAAATTAAAAATTAATAAATCATGAGAGATAAGCAATTAGAGCTTAAACTATCTTGATATAAGCAAAAATTAAAAGAAAGCATTCAAGAGCATACTACATTGATATCATTCATAAAAAATGATAACTAGGGCTGATCCTAATGTAGTAGAATACATTATTAAATATCTAGGGTATCGAGGACCAAAACATCCAGTATTAAGTATAAAACACTCAGTTATATTCTATCTTGTTTGATGTCACCACAGTAAGAAAGGAGAGATCACACCTAGACTATATGTGGAGGATACATGCATTGAAATTTGGTCCTTGAGTGATAGTTCTTGACCTTTATCTATAAATATTAGTAAAGTATCTTGTCTTCCTTCATGGAAGGTAGTGAACCTATAGTTGATGGATTTGGTTATACCTCCAAGGATAATAGAAATATAAAGAGAGCAAGAAGGTCCCATGTCATGGTAGCAACAAAGGTAGAGAGTTGAAGTAATGTTAGCAAGAGCACAAAAATGGTAGCTAAATATTTTTTAGATGTTTGGTGAGTAAATAATAAAAATAAAATAGGTATTTATAGTAGATGAAAAGGACAACTTTCCCTTTTGGGACCAATAGTTGAATTACTCTCTTTTTGGAACCATAAAAATGTAGTCATCAATCCAAACAACCCTTCCTCTTAATCCTAGATGTAAAAACATGCTTCAATAGTGACCATATATTGAAAACCATGAAATTCAATCAATGATCATGATTCCCACTTAAAGTTGTAATTTTGACATCATTGATTTTTAGGTCATGTGTTTTAGAGGACACGTGTGAACATGTCCCTTATTTATGACTATCTTTATTTTGGGGTTCTAGAAAAGTTAACAAGTCAAAACAATTAAGAAAGATGGAAAAAAGGTGACAACTAGGTGAAGGAAGAGAACCAAAACCATCAACAAATATGGATTAGTTTCATCCTACCAAAGGACTAACAAAGTTAGTCAACCCCTATCGCATATATAGGAGGATAGGACTCCCCACCACCTACAAAGTACAAGTAGCTTTGGGACTCAATTTTGGATAGAATAAAGCTTGTTTGGCATATTGAAAAGGTAAGTTTTTAACTATGGTAGGAAGGTTACAACCCATAAAGACTACATTGCAATCCATACCTATTTATATGATGTTACTTTCAATATTATAAATAGGTATAACATCAAAATTTGATAAAATTACAAGAGGATTTTTTGGATAGGATGTGAGAAACAATTTAGGTTTCCTCTTTGTAAGTGTGATAGGGTCTGCAAAGGCATAAGAGGCTTTATTTGGATAGGATGTGAGAAAAAGTTTAGATTTCCTCTTTGTAAGTGGGATAGGGTTTGCAAAGGAAAGAATATTAGAGGTGTTGGATTACAGAATTGTAGACTTATGAGTTTGGTCTTAGGGGAAAAACTTGGTTGGATATTATTCAAATATCAAGGAAAGAGTTGGACAAAAATGTTAGTTCAAAAATATATAGGGTCTTTTGATGCATTGAAATTATTCAAGAAATAAACTTTACCCAAAGGATCCCCAATATGGAACTTCATATCAAATAATTTCGAATTGATCGTTAAATATATTAGATGGATTTCCAATAAGAGATATCATGTAAAATGTTGGTTTGATGCTTGGTTGAAGCCTTATCCTCTTATGTCTAATTAAAAATAGAAACCACTATCATAGACATGTCTAGCTTGTAAAGGTCTAAATATCAAAGATTATATGAATGTGATCAACAACTTCAAATCCTAGGTTTTGATTAGTACATTGATAAGAACTCAAATAAATAGTAGATGAGCTTCAAATATGCTTTAATATTTTTATTTGCCTATTTTTACATGAAAATATGAGTTGGTTTGGGATCTATCAAAATGTGGTGGATACTTGGTCAAGCTGGGATATGAGCATTTAGAGAAATCAAAATTTCCTACTCTCAATGATTTCCCTTGGAAGAATGTGTAGTCACTAGAGGCTCTCTCTAAATCCTTAGCATTCATTTGGTTAGTATTCCAAAGTAATATTATTACAAGAGAGTCTAAAAAGAAAATATATCATGGAACTTTTAGATGTGCCTTGTGTAAGAAGGATTTAGAAACACCAAATCATTTACTTCTTTATTGTCCCTTTACTCATACAATTTTGGGTTGATTTTTCCAAAATATGAGTATATACTAGGTATATTTTTCAATATTAAAAGAGTTCATAAAATGATGGCTTAATTATTTCAAATCTCAAGCATTATGTATTCTGTGGAGGATTGGTCTTGTCATAATTTATTAGAATTTACGGCTTGAAAGGAATGCTAGAATTTTTAAAATTAAATCTCAAGATCATGCCCAAGTTTGGAACCATATTATTGTATCTCTTATAGAAATTTTATAGATATGTTTCTCATCATGGAAAGCCTCAAACGTAGAAAAAATGGTGCTAACCACTTGGTTACAAGACTTGAACATACATGGAAGAGTCATCGAAGACAATTGTAATAAAATAAAGGATTTGTTTTCATTTATTATAAAATGGAAATGCCTAGGAATTGTGTTTATAAAAATTAATTTTGACGGTTCTTCCAAATGAAATCTAGGATAAGCTAGTGGAGGGTGGCATTTTTAAAATAATGAAGGTAAAATTTTCCACACTCAGTCAAAATCATATGGAACTTCAATTAAAAACGTAGAGGTTATGAAACTTCTTATAAGGATTAAAATTGTAATTGAAGAAGGATGGAAATATATCTCAATTAAGAGGTACTCATAAATTATCATTAATGCTATCAATAAAAATGGATATGGAGATTGGATTAAAAAAAATATTGTTGATGTCCATAAACTATTATAGAGGCAATCACTTGAAAATATGAGCATATCTATAGAAAAATGAATCAAGTAGTAGATAATTTAGCCAATAGTAGTATTGATCTTAGTTTTGGTGAAATTTAAATTTTAGAAGGTAACCAACCAGTTGAGATTTTTATCTGTTAATGAAAATGATGTCAGGGGGTTTATTGAAGAAACATAGCACTTTGAGGAAGATAAAGAATATATTTCATAGAAAAGTAAATTATGAATATCTGTGATAAAAAAACATATTGGGTATGGTTTTATTGACCTAACAACAAACATAATATTTAGGTATCTTAATGGGAGTGGTCCCAATATATCTAAAATATAGCTTATTTAAAATTAAAATAGATAAAATAATATGTGGTTTGTTTAATTACCCATGGCAACATAGGTATGATGTAGCTATTGAATTGTGGAAAGTTATGACTTTAATTGTGGTCATAATTCCATTTCAAAAATTGGAAGAAGAGAAAATATGTTCTTCCAAAATTCCAATTTAGGATGGATCCTCTTTAATCATGCCAAACTATTATAATCTAGGTGTAGAAAAGTAAATTCAAGAAAGATAGGATGCGAGAGATTAAAATAAATTACAAGGAAATAAAATATGGTTGTAAGCATAGTAAAATTATTGTGTTATTAGTTAATAGATGAATAGCATTATTGTGCTCCAATTTTATATGAAATTCAAAATAATAGAAGTAAAGGACTAACAAGAAGTGAAAGACAATGTCATAATCACTATGCATCCTAAAAATTAAAAGGATAACACCACAATTAAAAAGCCAACGTCATGCTTATTCTTTCTATTATTTAAAGTTTGGTTTGAAAATATAATGTGGAGTGCATAATGTGTAGCTTTGATTTATTTAAATATCCAAATGATATTTACAACATAACCCATAGCTCATATTTATAGCAAATTATTCACCTAAGGGTTTACCGAAGTTAAATCATTTATACCTTTAGTAAAATCTATAGTTTAAGGGTATTTCTAGCAAAATGATGCACCTCTAACCTTTAAATTACTACAAATATGCTTCTAGATAAATTTAGTAATATCATATCTTGCTTTGGATACCATATGGTGACAAATGTTGCTTTCCTAGAGGTTGCCTCAAATTTTGTGTTGCTTGTGTCTTGTTTGTTTTAAATAATTTGTTATTTCTAAAAGTGGTAATTCACTAATTTATGCATACATCTAAATGAAAATAATTAATAAGGAAGTGGATCTGAGATTTTATGGTGGTAGATCTGGGGAGAGTGGGTTTTAGTAGTAGTGGATCTAGGCTTTGATAGTGGTAGGCTTTGGCTTCAACGACGGTAGATATGGGCTTTGATAGTGGTGGGATTTAGCAACTATGGATCTAGGCTTCGAAGGTAGTGGATCTAAGCTTCAATAGTGGTAGATCTAGGGAGAGTGGTCTTTAGCAGTGATGGATCTAAGCTTCATTGGTGGTGGGATTTATCTTTGATGGTGGTAGATATGGGCTTTGATAGTGGTGGGATTTAGAAACTATGGATCTAGGATTTGAATGTAGTGGATTTAATATTCAATAATAGTAGATCTAGGGAGAGTGGGCTTTAGAGATGGTGGATCTAGGATTCAATAGTGGTGAGATTTGGATTCAATGGTTTATAATGAAATCCTAGAAAATATAGTCTCTTGCGAGCACTATGGGCTTGGGTTCCTCCCATGATCCTTTGCTTGTGAGAGAGTGAGGTGAGGAAGGTAGGGAAAGCACTAGAGATAAGGGGGATGGTTTTATTGGAAGCAAAGACAAATATAATGAAGGTGATGGAGATGATGTAGACATGGCAAAGGCAGATCCAAAAGTTATTAGTGGTAGCATCAGCCTAGTTGACCTAGGTGTTATAGCTAGACACTTATGGTCTAATTTAGTTAAAGGTACTACTATGAGTCTCTTAAAATTTCAATATCTATCCTTCTAAAGATGAGGATATGCCATATCTAGATGTCCTAGATAGATTAATTAAAAGATCAACAAATAGAAAAAAAAATTAGTTTAATTGGGAAATTTATTGATTTTTGATCAAATATGGACATTATTAAAAAATGGGCAACTTGCAAATGGAATATTAAGGGTCATATAGAGATAGTAGCTCTACCTATAATATTTGTGCTTTTTACCTTCATTATCATACATGATATGACTAATATATTGCTAAAAGGACCTTGGTTCTTGGGCAGAAAGGTCAATATTTGAAAATATGGAAGCCATAATTCAATCCTGAGACGTATAATATTCACATAGCTCCTCTCTAGATGAGGCTTTCAGGCCTCTCAATTGAATATTGGGATGAATACATAATGAGGGGAACCATCAAATCTATAGGATAGTTTATTATCTTTGACCCAACAACCAAAGTAAGGACTAGATTTGTTTTTTTAGGCTTTGTATTAATGCAAACATGGAAATAACCCTACCATCCTCAATTAGGTTGAAATATAAATAAAAATCTTGGGAGAAAAAAATTGAATATGAAAACTCCCCATCCTTAAACAGGGTTAGTAAAAGAAAATACCATCTCCCTGAAAATTGTCCACCCAAGCAAAAAGAGGGTAAAATTTGGCAAAGAAAAGAGTCTCAACAACAAAACAAAGAGGTGGAAATGTTGAACAAATTCACTAGCAAGAAACAAAATGAAGAAGGAGATTCCTCAAAAATACAAAGAGTAGACATGAATAGTTTTAGCACCCTAGCAAGTAAAGACAAATAAGGGGAGGTCTTTGGAGAGGAAGAAGAAAAGTATAAAGAACAACAATTATTGTTGGTTCCTCAAAGTCTACCTAAAGTCCATCAGACTTCCAGTGAAATGGGAAATGAGCTTCTATTTGTGGGTGTTCTTGTTGATGTTGCATAATAGATCATGTAAAAATATAAGGGAAGGATTTCTTCTTCCCTTGTTAAAAAATGCTTTTCTACTCCATGCCTGAGAATAACCATAAGTACTAATAAAATGGATGTAGGAGTGGTAGCAAGAAAAGGAAGACCCAACCTCAAATAAATCTAAAATAGAGAGACCGATAAGGAGGTGTGTGATGGGAATAAAAGAACTTTGACGTTAAGCATAGCTGGAAGCCAAAAAGAAAATATAGCAATGTAAGTTGACTATTGTTTTACTATCAAAAAGTTGTTTCAGTGTTGTCAATTTGCTGACTTTGTTTTAGATTTGTTCTATTTTGGGTTTCAAAGCCTTGTTATTTTTGTAAGCTTATTTTTTTACCTATAGTTTGGCTATGTACAAGGTTGTGGGACCTTCCAACACCCTCACCTTTGGTAAAAAGGCTCGAGGTCCCTTTCAAAACTCTTTTTATAAAATAACACCTTTACTACTCTGATATGGATCACTCCTTTTAATGGATTTTGCATATGACCTATTGCTTCTTTTGTAAATTTACCTCTTTTGAATTAGCCAATTTTATGATATTTTTCTAAAATTTATGGACCAATAATATTATACTTGAGGCTACAAATTTTGGTTTTCTTGTCCTTCATAATCAATTCCTAGGTAGAATTCAAAGGTAGTAGCTTAGCTACCACATATTTGGTGACTTATTAAGAATTAAAGCTTGATTTGTAAGATATTTCAAATCCTACCCTTATCCTTGGATGTGGAGTCTTCCAATTTGGAATAATTTACAATAAAATTGTAGAACTGATAGGTCTAGATTTATTTTATGTTAACAAATTTAGAAGTGCTTGCCAATCCACATTACTAGAAATTCCAAGTCACTTTTCATCTTTGCCTCTATCACTAGTACTTAATATTTGATCTTGGATAGACTCTCACTTTTGCTTGCTACCATGTCTACCTTATTTAGTAGTTTCTCTAGTTTGACAACTTTATCTAGTGTGGCATTCCTCTACTCTTCTCTTTTTATTGTCAAAGATTGTATCCATTTTCTTAAAGGTAAATTGTTTTTCCTAGCTATAAAAGATGTTAATAAAAAAAATTTCTATCAATTGCTATGCTTCTTTCTTCATATCTTATGTTGGATACTTTAATACATTACGGGTAGTCCTACATTCCTATAGTTTTCTTTATATGTTGGGGATAACCTGTATCTACTTGACTAAAATATTTCTATAAAACATACCTAGTTGCTCGACCTACTCTATAGTCATATTTAAAAATTGCTATAGTACCTTTGTGTACCTTTCTTTTGAAGGTAACTCCTTTTCTATTTTTTGAATTTCATTAGAGGTTTTTTATCAAGAATGACCTTTGACTTTACAATAGAATAAAAATAGGCCTTGGCATGTGTGATCTTAGTGTATATGTTGCCCCACAAGGACTGGACCTGATTAATTATAAAAATTCCATGATTTAATTTCATTTTCCTTTTCTTATAGTTCTAAATTTATCTTATTTAACTTAGAAATCTTATCCTTTTCCTAAGCAACTATTTTATTTGATCTAATTAGGGATTCAATTCTTGTTTCTTATTCTCAAACTATTGTCCTGGGTATTCTTACCCTTGTGCCAATTATTCTAATACACCTTCTAGTTGCTTCTTCAGTTTATCATTATCTATTAAGTGGCTTTTTATTTCCTTCAATTCTCTTTCATTTATTTTTTGGCCACCTCTTTCTTTAGCACCTTGATTTCTTGTTGAATTTATTACTTCTATGTTGTCAATTATGCTACTACCTAGGCGTATTTTGATACGTATTTCTTGGATGTTTTAGCATTAGTGACTACTCTAGCATGTTTGATGGCATTTTCTTATTGCGATTGACCTACTAGTTGTATAATTTGAAATGGTTTCATTATCATTAAGTTAAGCTCAAATATCCTAGTGACATAATATATCAATGCTATAATTGGCTTGGTAGAATCTAAGTGGAGAGATTCCACTATCACTAACTTCTTTTTAAACTTAATAATTTGTGATAGTATGACCACAAGAACATTTGGAGCTAAGGCCTTGAGCTTGACAATTTATTCCATTATCTGCTTATTGGTATCCTTCATAGAGATAATGACTTCATTTATTTACTTCCCCCCTAGGGATTCTATTTTTTGATGGACGGATGTTTAGAACCTATAGTAGGATGTTGTATTTGGATGGTTTTGATTAGATTAACCATTTATGGTAAAGTTTATATAGATAATATCATGACCATTTTGAGGAACTATTATGCTAAGGTACATGGATCTAAAGGTGGTTGAGATGATACAATTAGAGAAACAAACTAGGTGGTGATGGATATTAGGGAAGGTGGAGATGTGGGCATTGATACATGGGTAGTAATATATGTTAGCATAGCGGAGAGCAATGACATAATAGGATATGTGGAAAGGATATTAGAATATATGACAAGTGGATGAATCATGACTACTTTAATGATAGGTGCAAGAAAAGGGAATGAAGTGATTGGTAGGGTAAGGAGTATTGGTGGTTGACCTACAATTGGAAGTAAGTACCTCTAGATTATCCTTTAGTTATACTTATGTGTACCAAATTAGGTATAGTAAAATAAATAAGGGGGATTAGAAAAAGAAAAGAAGAAATATTACTTAGAGAAGAAATATAGAGTCGAGAGGAAGGGTGTGGATGAGAGAGAAGTGTGGTTATTGGAGTGGATGTAGATATTGTTATAGCTTCTAAAGTTATGGCCCCTATTTCCATGGCTTCATCCTTGATTGATGATATGACCATTTGTGTGGACCCTTACCCTAGTATTTATCCTTCTTTTCATGCTTCTATGTCTTAGGATGTTAAGGATTTTGATACCTCTAACTCTTTCTTGGCCACTACCTTTTTTAAAATTGAATCTCTTAGATAAAATTTATACAATATTATTTCTTTCATGGGGTAGTGGTTTGATTTATATGGAGGGATCTCTATGTTAGATTCTATCTATAGGCTCTTAGTCCTCTTCTTTTAGTGAGATATATCCCATGCACTTGAGAATTTTGTATCAAATTGTCCTTGGTGCATAGGATCCCTTAGGGTACGCATTTCATTTTTAATCTTATGCCAAGCTAGGATATTTCTTACCTAATATCCTTGATTCTTGTGGGATTTTCTTATCTAATGGTTTACCTTTACATTTGAATCAAAATAAATCTTTATGAAAATATTGGCATAGAAAGAATACCATGGAGGAGGGCAATCTTACCATTATCATAACTTGTATTTGTATCCTTTGGAAGCCTCCAATTTAGCAATGATGATGTACTCATTTAAATGTAATCCTTTATCTACCCCATGCTTCTTTTCATGGACATAAAATGTGTTGATCATATATTACAAACAACGAATCAAAGTCATAAGATAAAAATTCCTATAGCAAAATCATCCCTTAGTTTTTTGAGCAATTATTGATAAATATTTGACAATTCCTAGCTTTTGGAACCACCATAATGATTGCTTCTTTGGTGTTGTATAAAGTAGACTTTTTTGACCCTTGAAGTATTTTTAGTCTACATAAATCAACTGTCTCACATACTTTAGGTTTAATAAATATGTTGGCATAAATAGAGTAGTTCATAAGAAATTGTAGAGCCCATATAATCTGATGAAATGCCTATATTTACCTAGATAGAAGTATCCATTAGGTAAAATTTTGTATTTGAGGATGTTTCAAGATTCCTTTGATAGTCTAGGCATATTAATATTTAGCCCATCTATGATAAGATGGTAGACTATATCATACAAATTATATGTGACCTTCCCTTCTCCCTTGCATGATACGTCTATGTAGTCATAAATTGACAATGACTTGTTGTTGACCCTTATTTTATCCAACTATAATTTAGAAAACCATTATATATATGGCGTATGAAGTATAGTTAAACTAGCATGTTTCCTTGAATTTTCTAAATTGTTTATTCATGTGGTTAGCCACATACTTATCACAACCCAACATTTAGAAGTGGCCTAGGGATTGCTCTATTATATGTAGCATAGCCACATGCTACTCTTTGACCAATTCATCTATCATTTCTCTTAGGAATATTGCTAGGCCTTATAAGACCATCTATACATCTTATTGAACTACCTAATCTTTAGGTGCAACTAAAATTTTTGGGTATCCTAGGGATTTTAAATTTATAGCATCAAGAATTCCTTCCACTTGTAATCAAAATAGTTGTATTACTCCATATAATCCTATGGATTACATGTTACTTAATGTGTGATCTTGCCATATGAATTCATATTTTTTAGTTCATTCTTAGTGATACACACATGGATTTCATCCTAATCCTCAATGTAAATAGCATGATGTTCTTTATTGTATAATTTTGCACATGTTTTTATGATCTTTGGTCACTCCTAATTTGGTAAACCAAGTTCATTGAAGTATAACAGTCCATATGTGTTTAGTGCTCTAAGTGTCCATCCCTTGTCCCATCTCATAACTCCTAATAGCCTTAATTAGTGAGTCCTTTTGTTTTCCTTATATTGATTTTATATAAGGGTCTTTAAATATTTCTATGGTTTATTTTTGTTTCTTTGGCATTTTTAATTTTTGTTCCTAGGGGACCTGCTTGCTCAACTTGTACTTAAGCATCATATGGAACTATTGTAGTACCCATAAGTTGGCTCACTTGAGTCATCTTGGTCATGGTGCTTATACTTGAGGCTACATGAGTATCCATATTGTATTGAATGATTTTGAATTCTACCCAAGGATTTTCCAAGTCTAGGTCAAAATGGATATTCATTGTTTCTTGTTTGTTATCAAATTTGGCAATTCACCAAATATAGAGATAGTGATATGCCTAATTAGAAAGTAGTAACTTACTACTTTTAACTTGGGAAAAGTTTTTTTTCTCTTAGGGAATGTATCAATTTACTTAGTCCAAATTAATGATTTGTTGATCTATGGCTTGGGTGAATTTCTTTAAAGGGTTTATGCAATTTGTTCTCTATTAGGATTAATCATAACCTAAAACTCTGGACTTACACATGGGGGAATTCAAATCTAGACTGTGGTCCATTTTGAGACCATGCACAGTGGTTGCTTAAGGATCATCAAATATGTTATCAAATGTAGTTTAGTTCAAAAGGAGGCACTTTATTAATCCTATGTCTTTCTCTTGTTCCAAAAACCACAAAAATACAATGAATCATTCGTTCCTCTTTGCATTTCTCTCACAACTCAAGGTTCAAGTCAATTATCACTCTTATAGAGTCTTTCTAGGTCTTTTTATAAGCTTCTCTAAGGGTTCAAGTGTTTAATTGGGGCATGCATGGGTTAGAAGCCTCTCCTTGTTTTCATTTATGTGTATGCCTAACTATCCCTAAGCATTAGTTACATGTAATTATCAATTATTCAATTTTATTATGGTGATTTACCTCCTTTTTCCCTTTCATCCTTGGAAATAATTTTATAATTCACAAAAAAAACTGTAATTTGTCACTTTTAAAATTAGTTAATATCAAACTTTGAGTTGAATTTCTTATTAAAAATGACAAAATCATTATTTTTTATTGTGGTAAATCATAATATAATTTTGGCAAATTATAATTTCAAGACATAGAAGAATTTTTTAGTTTTGCACTAATTTTGAGAAAATATCAAAAGAAAGGGTATTGTCTAGGTAGCGTTTTTCAAGGTTTTCACCTAGACGGGAAGGGGGGGATTTTATTTTTATTTTGTCTCTTTTTTTCTATATTTTGTATTTTTCCTTTGAAAGGGGAATTGTAAGTAGCAAAATAACACAAGGATGGAAATAAATAAATAGTTGTGTACATATATACAACTACTTTCTCTAATCTCTAGAGTGATTTTAAGTATTTCCTATTAACTGAGTGAGGCACCAATCTTCCATCAAGTATCATCAACCTAAGCATTAGTTCCTTGAATTCTATCAATTCGATATGGCCCACTCCAAAGTGAGACAAATTTATTGTCTTCCAATCTTAAAATTTTCTTCATCTCATTTGAGAATGAGATTCCTTCTTTGAATTCCATGTTTAGCATATTCTTGTTAAACCATATCTTAATTATCATTTGGTTTTGGGAAAATCTCTTGAAAGTATTTTCTCTATCCTCTTCAAATAATAATAGTGTGTTCAACCTAGATTACAAAGAGGTTATGTTAGTATCTTCAAGCTCCAATTGTTGGGATATATGGATAAAATGATGCTTTAAATATATTGAGAGCACTAATTCTTTATTTAAAATAAGTTTATAAGGAGATAATCCAATGGAAGAATAAGGAATTACTATATTTTCCCATATATTATTTTTTATCATAGCATACCAATATTTTGGAGACTTGGAAATTGTCCTTTTCATAATCCTAATGATAATTTTAATGGACTCTACTAAGCCATTCCCCTTGAGGTAGTAGTTGGAAAATGTTTTTAAGATAAATGCATATTTAAATGTAAACTTCATCAACTTGGATCCTATAAATACTATAGCATTATCAATAACTACTATTGAGGGGTCCTATACTAAGTGATAATACCTTTCAATAGTTGGATGATGACTCCTTAATTCATTTATTTGACTAGAGTTGCTTTGGTCCATATAGTGAAGTAATTTGTGGCAATTGAAATAAACCTATACCCTACACTTCACAAGGGGAAACTATTCCCAATGAAATCCAAGCCTCATTATTGAAAGGATTATGTGACAATTATAGAATTTACATTCATTGGGGATTTCCTTATTTTTCCTATGAACATACAATAGACCTTTCAAAGTATCACTCATTTAAAGTAATTTTTAAATATAGTAGGCCAATAATAATTAAATATTAGGATCTTATAAATTGTAACTTGTGTTGAATAATGAGTACCTTCATCATGATATTATTTTAGCAAATAAATTTCTTCCTTCTTTAACATATCTTAGCAAAAAACATTTACAAGAAAAAAATTGTAATTTTATTTTAAGAATGAAAGAAAATTACACTTCTCAGGTGCCTTGGCACAAAAAAAAACCCAAATAAAAGCATATTATTAGGAGTCAAAATATAATTACAGTTTATTATATCAGAGAGAAAAAACCCATCTTCAAAGTAGCACGGGGATAATAAGGATAAATATAATGAAATGTGTGTAATCAACAACATTTGAATTGATATTGATTTGAATATATACAAGCATAAAGTAGGTATGGTAGTTGCTAACTACCCAACCTAACTTGGAGAGCACTTAAAGTGCTATTTTAATAAATATAACAATAATGTAATATGCCACCACCTATAGTTGCTAACATCCCCCCTTATTACATTATTGGCAAATACATAGAGCATTGCAAAATAATTCAAATTTGACACAAGCAAGTGCCTTGGTGAAAATATCTGCAACTTGTTGATCAGTGGGAATGTAATGGAGCTATATGTGGTGCTTTGGAACTTCATCATGAATGAAATGGCATCGAGTGTTGATGTGTTTGGTATGATCATGAAATATTGGATTCTTGACGAGATTCAAAACACCTCGATTGTTGTAAAATAAATGTAGTGGAAGATTCTTTGGAAGACCCATGTTTGTGAGAATGCAACTTAACCATATTATCTTGTAAACTGTTGCACTGGTTGTGTGATATTCTACCTCTGTAGATGATATGGCAACCACCTACTGCTTCTTACTATGCCAAGAGACAAGACCAGATCCAAGATGGAAAATGTATCCAGAAGTTGATTTACGATCATCAATAGATCCGACATAATCTGAGTCCGTGTATCCCTGTAAATAGAACTTGCTATTCCTCTTGTAATCCAAGCCAAAATCTGTAGTACCACATACATTATAAATAACTCTCTTTGTTGCTTTCCAATGACTCACTTTTAGTTCATGCATGAACCTTGAAAGATAACCCACAACAATGCTGAGATCTGGCCTGGTATTTGTCAGATATATGAGATTTCTAATTAGTTGGTGATAGAGAGTACCATCTACCTATGGTGATTTATCATATCATGAGAGCTTGAGTCCAGACTCCATTGGAGTTGCCTTAGACTTACAATATATCATGCGATATTTATTAATCAATGTCTTGGCATACTTATTTTGTGATACTTGGATATGATGCTTTTTCTTAGTCACTTTCAAACTAAGACAATAGTGAAGAAGTCCTATATCTATCATTTCAAAATATTGTTTCAAATCATCTTTTACTACATCAATCATACTCTCTGATCTCCCTGTTATGATTAGATCATCTACATATAGCACCAAAATCACTATGTCAGAACCATTGTTCTTGATATAAATATTTGCATCTGAAGGACTTCTTTGAAAACCATGTTGCACTAGGTGACTATCTATTTTGATGTACCAAGCTTGAGGAGCTTGTTTCAGCCCATACAAGGATTTGATAAACTTACAAACTTTTGTTCTTGTCCTTCAACAACAAATCCTTTTGGTTGGATCACGTATACTTCTTGTAGGTCGCCATTCAAGAAAACACTTTTTATATCCATCTGATGTAACTTCCACCCAAATTGAGCTGCCATGGCACAAAGTAATCAAATGGTAGTCATTTTAGTAGTAGGGTCAAAAGTCTCTTCATATTCTATGCCTTCTTTCTGAGCATAGCCCTTTGTAACAAGATGAGATTTATGTTTATCAATAGTATCATCTGCCTTTTACTTCACTTTGAACACCCATTATAGCCAATGGGCTTCTTTCCTGAAGGCAGATTTACTAGCTTCCATGTATGATTTTTCATGAGGGATGTATGTTCTGCTTCCATAGTAGCCTTCCACTGAGGCTCACTAAGTGCATCCTAAACTGTTGTGGGTTCATTTTCATCCAAAGCTATCATATAAACCCTCTCATATTCCATATATTCCTCTACATCTATAGATATATCATCAAATTGTTGGTAAATCTTGTCAACCTTTGAAGTTGATGCCTCTGCTCTTTTTGTTGTGTCATACTTCAACTACACGGTCGGTATATAGTTAAATATGGAAGTGATGTTAACTTGGAATCTCTCAATGTACTGGTATACCATTTTGGAATCTTATTATGAGGAGGTGGAGTCTCTTTCTTAGGCTCATCTTCCTCAAGGTATACAATTGTAGAAGTGTTATTTGATGTGAAAGCTTCATCAAATACCACATCTTGACTTATATGTGTCTTCTTAGTCATAGGATATATCAATCGATATCCCTTGGAATGCTCATCATAACCAAGAAAGATACATTTTAGGGTCTTCTCATCTAACTTCTTCCTTTTTTATTTTGGTATGTGCATGAATGCATTACATCCAAAAACCCTTAGATGAGAAATAGAGGATTTCTTACCACTCCATGCTTCTTGTGGAGTTTTACCCTGTAGAGCTCTTGTGGGTGCTCTAATCAGGAGGCATGAAGTTGTGTTTATTGCTTCTGCCCAATATTCTTGCTCAAGATGTACCCCTGTAAGCATACATCGAACCATTTCCACAATGGAATGATTCCTCCTTTCAACAACTCCATTTTGTTGTGGAGTATAGGTTGTAGTCAGTTGTCTCTTAATACCATGTTCATGCAAAAATGATGAAAAATCCTTGGAGGTATATTCCCCCCTTGATTGAAGTGAAGGGTTTTGATAGAACTTCTTGACTCCTCAACAAGTTTCTTGAACTGCTCAAAGTACAAAAAGGCTTCTGAATTCAATTGAAGAAAGAAAACCCACATCTTGTGTGAGTAATCATCCACAAAAAATTGAAAATACTTCTTTCCACCATAGCTGGTTGGCATAGGACCACATAGATCGATGTGTACCAAATCCAAAGATTTCTTAGCTCGTGAAGAGCTAACTTCAAACGATACCTAGTGTTGCTTCCTCGCTAAGAAATATGAGCAAACTAGCAGTGTGGATGAAAGGTTGGGAAGTCCTCTCACCATCCCATATTTTCTCATTTCGAACAAATATCTTGAACTTAGATGCCCATATCTCTTCTACCACAGATAAGTAGCCTCATTTGTAGTTGCTTCTAGGGCAACATGAGGCATTGAAATGGCATCTAAAATGAACAAGCCATGCTTATATGATTCGGTTGTGACATGAATTCCTTTTCTTTTTATAAAACATCTCTTTTTTCCTTTTGCAACACGAAACACAACATCCATATCTTGATCCAACATTTGAGGAACTGACAATAAATTATTAGCCAATCCAAGAACATAGAGTACCTTTTCAATCTAACATTTTCCATCTGGAAGAGTGACAAAAACATCACCTTCATTCATCACTTGGTATACTTGATTGTCAGTAATTGTTATTGGCTTACCTTCTTTCTCCTCAAATGTCTCAAACCATGTTTTATCGCCAGTCATGTGCTTACTAGCACCTGAATCAATATACCATACAACATCTATCTGCGAAGATGAAGTATGAGTCATGAGCACCTTGTGTGCTCTTTTAGATTCTGAGTCTGAGTTTGATTTTGCAGAATCTAATTCTGAATTTGATTCGACATAAGCAACATACCCCTTGGGTTGCTTATTTTTTTCTATGGTTTGAATTTCCCTTTTCCCTTCTTCTTATGATATTGGTCATTATGTTGCTTGTTCTTAAACCAACACCTGTTGGTGTCATGGTTATTCATATCACAAATCTTGCAATATTGTTTGTCATTTTACTAATGTTGTTTCCTTTTTCCCTTTGATGAAGGTCCTAATTTTTGAAACTGACCTTGTTTCTTACCCCATTTTTTGGTGTAGAGAGCATTATCTGGCACTTCATCCTTATGAAACTAATTTTCCTCCTCAATTTGAAGTAAATTTACCAATTCCACAAAAGATACTTGTCTTCCAGATACATTAAGATAGGTTATCAACATCTTATAGGACTCGGGCAATGCTTTCAAGATGATAGATGTCAAGAGAGTATCATCCACTAGTTATCCCATAGCATTCAATTTGGCTTTCAATTCTACCACTCTGCATAGGAATAGATCAACTGTCTCACCATATATCATACTGAGTGTATGTAGTTGATTTTGAAGGTGTAGAATAGTGGATCGATTCTTACCTTCATAAATAGTAATCAAATCATCCCAAGCTTCCTTACTAGTTTTGGCATCATAGATATGAGGTTGGATCTCATCTATAGTAGCAAGTAGGATAAACATGAGATATATTTTGTCCTTCTTATCAAAATATTCTTGATCTGCTCCTACTATTGTAGGGCATTTTGTAGTTCTAGTCACTACATCCCACAAATATTCCACTTGAATAATAACACACATCTTATTCTTCCATGGTGTGAAGTTAGAACCTTTTAGCAATTGTGAATCTAATAGATATTTGTGAATAGAGGTCATTGTGAAGGTTCCTTATAACACCAAATGGTCCCCCTTTCTTTATACCTACCAGGCCTTTATACCGAACTTCTCTATATATACCCGCCCTTACATGAGGGAGACTATAAGTATATACGAGCAAAACGATACGTGGAACTTAGGTGATACTGAAAGGGAATCGTTTTGTTTATGACACCTACCATAGAAGGTCTTTCCTCATGCTTGAGGTGTAACTTCCCCTAAACACTTCAAAAATCACTTCGTTAATATTTATATCTAACAACAATAACGATTAGGATATAAATGGAGTGATATCAAAACTGGTTTACCTTATTTCTCCTCGACGATTGATAGAGAACAAGCTTAGACATCATTTTTGTAGCTATATTAGGCATTAGATATAGTAGTCCAAGCACGACAACATTACCTGTAAGTGTGGACCAGAGGTATCGTAGATACCGAACGTTGTTGTGCAATAAATTTTACAAATAGGTGTATAAATTTGGGGTCTTTTCTTTTGCTTTATTGTATGATTGTTAATGCAAGAAAATAAAAAAATTTAAATGCAAAATACAACCACAAATTCCCATAAATTTAACTACTTTAGGTGTCGGTTTCCACCAAAAATGCACCTATTACAATGCCATTTTTCAAAAAAATATTCACTTTTCCACAAAGCAACAATTTTTATTCCCCCTTTGTCTTAGAATTTTGCAAAAAGAAATGTTGAAGATCCCCCCTTTGTGTTGCAAAATAAACAAGGATGAAAAAATTGTATGTGGACCCTTTCCAATTAAAAAAAAAACCACTTATCCCTAAAAAAAATGCTTGGAAAGAAAAAAATTGAAGTACGAAAGAATACCTCAAAAATTGTGTGTGGTTGCCTTCTTGAGACGGGAAAAAAAAATGCTCTTGTGCCCTCCTTTGACAAAAAAATGCCCCTAGTGTGCAAAAAATTAGGCAAAAAATTATCAAAAAATAGCAAAAAATGACACACAAAATGGTGGCATCAATTTTGCTTGCTTAGGGCATCAAAATTCCTTGCTTTGGGTATCACCGGTCATCGCAGGACATCACTAGTTGTCGTGAGGCATCACTTGGTGATGCGGGGCATCACTTGGCGATGCGAGGCATCAAAAAACATGACCAGACATCCAATTTGTTTTTTTGCAAGGCTTGGGAACCCCTTTGTGGGATTCAAACAACGAACCGCGTCCGCAATAGTAAACGGTATAACCAACTGTGCCACTTGACGTTGTGAGTAGGAGGAAACCTGACTAATATTTATCCCGAATAGTAGAGTAAATTTTGTTTAAAAATATTTTTGGGACATTATCCCACATGCATCAGATTGATGCATCATCGGTGCTTTAAAAAGAGGAAGGCGCATGTACTATGGTGACTGCCTTTGGGCAGTCATCCCCCAGTATTTTTCCCCTACCAACTATGCCATGTCACATTTGAAATGTGCTTCCTACCAATTGAAAATTTCCATGTCACCTGTAGCCCTCGATCTACGTTTGTCAATCTGGAACTGCCATGTTAGTGTCAGTCTGTGTCGGTTTGTGTGTAGCCTAGTCAGCGTCTATATGCATCGATCTGTGTGTAGCCCAGTCAGCATTGGTCTATGTGTAGTCCAATCTACGTGTAGTCTGGTGTGTTGTCATCTTAGGGTTATTCGAAGTCAGGAAACACAGGGTCGTCTGAAGTCAGGAAACTCACTACGATCTAGCCTCGGCCAAAACATCTGCCTAGTATGTCAGGGGGTCAAGAGTCAATCAGTGTTTGGTGTGCCCTGCATCCACCTTGTTGTGCCCAACATCTGCTAAGAAACTTGTAGTGTAATGGTTATTGGTCATAACCACCTTCTCCAAGCTCTGATACCATAATGAAATATGTGCAATCGACAACATTTGAATTGATATTGATTTGAATATATACAAGCATAAAGTAGGTATGGTAGTTTCTAACTACCTAAACTAACTTGGAGTGCACTTAATGTGCTATTTTAATAAATATAACAATAATGTAATATGCCACCACCTATAATTGCTAAAAAAATATCCTTATATATCAATACTTAATCATCCAAATAACCTCCATGTCCAAAACCTGGATAGAAATCAGTGAAAAAGAAACCAACAAAAAGAAAAGAAACAGTTAAAATCTACCATAAAGCTCTAATCAAATTAACAGGCCCATAGTAAAAATGTAGAGTTAGCACATAAACTAGAGGTTTGATATGTGGGTGAAAGAAGAAACTCCATCCTTGTTCTCTTCCATTTGCAAGAAACCTTATGGAACCTGTTGACCTTCTTTTGATAATCTATTTACTTCTTGAATTAATTCCCTATAAACATGATTAGAAGATATATTTTCAAAAAGGAAAATTGTCTCCGGTAGTTCATATCCCACTGGTCATATCTTAGTAATACTACATCATATCCTTTGCAAAAAAAGGATGTTATTTAGCTAGGTGTATTGGGTAAAGTTTTGTTGAAACTGAGCTCTTTTATTAGGCATCAAACCCCTAGGATTTTCCCAATCAACATATATCTCTTTATATTACCCATACATCCCATTTTCTCTTCTAATTCAACCTCATCCACAAGTGCTACTTGTTCTTTTAGTATAGACATGCCAAGGTTCTCATAAATAACTTGACCTATTACCAGTTTAGTTGACTTGATTTCAATATCAAACTCTTGGATTTGTTTATCCAACCTACTCTCTTTTCTCCAAGCTCCTCATGAAGTATTATGGACCTTACATTAGGATGGATTGTAAGAAAGGTAGTTCTAATTTTAGATAAATAATACATATGCTTTTTTAGGATTTCTTAGTTGTAAACACCTATTTTTCTATAAATGTGTACCACTCTATAAAGTTTTGAAGTGTTTGAATCATAAAGGAAATGAATCATATTTTTGAGTTAACATGGCTATAAAACATTCATCTATACAACAAGAATTTAACCTAAAATCCCTAGAGAAGTCTAGATTAATTAATATTGATGCTTTTATTATTGTATCCTTAATACCTTGGAAGCTTTGTTTCCCCTCTCTGATCCAAATAAAAGTGCCATCTTTATTCAACATTTTTGGTGATGGGTATAACTAGTTGTGCAAAATTAGTTATTAATTTAGCCACAAACTAAATGAGTACAAGGAAATACTTGATACCTTTGACTCATGAGGGTAGTGGTAGCTCTTGGGTCACTTTGATATGATCAAGATTAATTACAAGACTTTATTTTTATTCCACGTCACTCTTGAACAAAGAAGACTAATTTCTTAGGGTTTAATAAGATCCCAAATTCTCTACACATCTTGAAAATTGACTCTAGGGTTTGATCCTGTATTTTGAGAGGACTATTAGGTCATAAAAACATTAAGGTATAATTTCATCAAGCAACTCAAAAAAGGTGATATCCATACCCTTCTAAAAAGTGAACCCTATTTTGGATAATCCAAAAGGAATTATTTGGTAGGAAAAAGTTTCCCATTTTATGGTGAATGTTATTTTATGTTGGTGATCATATTGACCTAGATTTGGGTGTATCCTAAGAAATCATCAAGTAACAATAACACTTGTGACCCTACTATTTTTGTAATATCTTATCAATTAATAGTATGGGTAATTGAATTTTAGATATGACTTGTTTAAATTTTTAAAATCAATGTAGAATTGGATACTTCCTTCATTTTGTACATTGGGACCAGGTTTCTATCCATGTAGAATGATTGATAGGAAAAATAATTGATCTAAAATAACTTTAAAAGCTCCTCCTTTATAGCTAATTCAATTTTTGGATTGATGGGTCTCTGTTTCTAATGAAATATTTTAGCTCTTGGTTCAAACTTGATAGTATATTCAATGATGTTCCTATCATAGACCTTGAAGTATTCATATATCTAGGTAATCAGGTCTCTATATTTTCTACATAATTTTTTAAATATATAGTCTTTATCTTTTGTGTATAATTTTCCCATGAGTTGGATTTTTCCTTATAAAATTTTAGTGGGGTGATAGGATGCTATTTTTTCTTTGAAACTAGCCATATTAACACTATCATCAATGTTAGAAAATATTTTTAACATGATTAGCTCTTTAGGTAACCGATTTGTTTTCTACCAGATTATCCCATATTCAATATCATCCCTATATTCATTCATCTCTTATACATGCTAAACTTCCCTTACTAGGAACTCAATGATCTACTCATCATTATTGAACATATATTAGTTATTAGTATTATCATGGATGACAAACCTAAAAACCACCTCTAATTATCTTATTTTTTCCACATATGTGTGGTTAAATTTAATCTAGCAAGCTAGAGAGTCTAACTCATCTATCTTTATATTTAGTTCTCTTGGTATTTCTTTAATCTCATAATTATTTAAGCTTTCTAGTAGATCTCATACCATATGCTTGTAGAATTTTAGATGTTTATTTTTGGTAACATATGTTAAATTGAATTGGTTTATCATCTATTTGGAGTCTAATGACTTTTAGGTTCTCGAATCCCATCCTTTTAACATTTCTTAGCCTCACACATATGTTTCATATTCAAATATGTTTTTTGTACATTAAATAACAACCTAAAAGCATATTTTATCTACATAACTTGCAGGTTAGTCAATTGTATACCAATCCTTGATCTATTTTTTTTTGGTGCCCCATCAAAGTGGACTATCCAAGTGCCTTCTAAACCTTGAGATTATCTACTAGTCAAAGTCATAATTATGGTTGGCTCTACAAATTGAAGGGAATTATCAAGATCAATTTCTTTGTATGTTCCTCCTAAACCTTATCTTCTTGTAGTACCCCCATGATTGTATCTAATTCATAAATTATCCCTCTATTTAATTCTTTATAAAAAAAACTTGGAAAATTTATTCTAAATAATGACTTCATCGTCATCCAACTTGTGTAAGAGATAGTTGCATGGGAGCTCATTTTCAATTCTAATAGTTTTTCCATTTCTAGACTCCATATGTGTATAGTCCATGGCCATGTACCCATATTCTAACAATTTTTTTATCCATTACCATGATAATGACATCACAAAATGAATGGAAAGGTCAATCATAATCACCTCCTAATGATAACTAGTTCTAGATGTGTTACATGATCATTATTAAATCTCTTAGTAATCCCATGCCATTTATCCAGGTTCTATCTATATAGATGGATTTTATAGCAATCTTTATCTAAGGAAATATCATTTATTCACATATTTCTTTAAGCACTATTCTCATAAAAACCCCTCAATCTACAATAAAGCTCTATAGTAGATAATTATTGATCTTTAAGGTGATGTAAAATTGTGATTGCTTTGTCATTTTGAGTTTAGGTATATTCAATATATTTGTCATGTTCACCTAGATATAAAATGGGTCATCTTCTATTAAATTTTATCATTTAATAGGACTACAATGTGTTTGTCATGGTATAACTACTTTTCCCTTAGTGTAACTCCTCTCTTATTCATTGAGGGATTTCTATAGTATGTAGTTTTGACCTAGAAATTCTAATACTTCCAACATGCTAACCTTGGTTGGTATTTTCCTTAATTTTATAATAATATTAAACCTTAATTTTGTTGTATTACTTTCAATCCATGAGGTAAAATTTTTGTTTTTTTGTGCTATAATAGCATAACCTTCATTGGTCAAGGAGGGATAATTAAGGTGGATTTTGACTTCTTTTATAACTTTTCCTTCTTATTTTATTTATCATTCATCATTATATTTGTTTGACCCCAGGATCTTTTGATTGGTAAGCATCAATTTATGGATTCTTGTTTTGTGTATTATTGTGTCATTCTCTTATATACCATATTGACTAGAAGTTATTATCCCCATATATTTCAAGTGTAAGAATGATCAACCTCTTCTTAAAACCATAGTGAATGTACCTCACTCAAAATACTTATTTAATATTGTCTGTAGGACTATAAGTTGTTCAATAATCATATTTCTCTTGCTCCTAATTCTAACCTCTTATTGTTGATTCACCATCACTACTTGATCCTCAAAAGAAAAACATTGTCATCTTTACAATACCAAAACTGGAAAATACTATATTATTTGGCTTAGGTAGGTCTAGGACTGATTATTGGGTTACCCCTATTTGGTCTACCATAAGGGATGCCTAAAAAATTGTTTGATTCACCATATGTAGGTAGTTTATAATAGGCATATTCATGGTTATTACTTGACCCATTGTCATAACTTATTACACCTAGAAATTGTTAGCGTATCTCTATTACAGGCTATATGTTGTTATTACATTATTAGTATTATTGTTATATTATTAGCATTTGGTTAGGTTGGGTTATTTAGGGTATATTTGTTATTCGCCAACTGCATTTCTTGTGGGCTAATTTGAGCCTAATGTAACCCTATAAATCTACTCTATACAATGCTCTACCTAGTTCGCATTTTATCATGGTATCAGAGCAGGCGGCTCTTGGTTGACCTCGGCATCACGGTTTTTGAGACACGAACATGTTTCCCGAGGCAAGGCTGGACCTGCTCGAGCATGCATCTTGAGACAACTGTTGATTGGTTTTATTTTGATCGGGCACATCTCTCGAGGTCGAGGATCTGACGTGGTTCCATTGGATTGGACATGGATCTCAAGGTCGATCCAAACTGGATCTGACTCGACACATTTCTCGAGGTCAGACAGACGCCTGGACTGACATGTTTTTTGAGGTATTGGATTGGACGGGGTTGCTGGACTGGACCGGATCCCGAGGAGGATCCCAAGGCTAACTAGACAAGATCGGGCACAAAACCTGAGGCTGACTGGATGCAGACATCAGGCACAAAACCCGAGGCTGAATAGACGATATCGGGCACAAAACCCAAGGTTGACTGGATGCGAACATTGGGCATAGAACCCAAGGCTGACTGGACGTGGACAGACGATGTGGTGACACATGGCATACTGGCCATGTGCCACCTAGACAGATGACGTGGTGACACGTGGCGAACAGGCCATGCGCCACCCGGATGCGATGCATGGTGGACTGGCCACGCACCACTTGATGCAGCAAAAAGACATGGGAAACCCGATTTCCAGTGGGTAATCAAAATAAATAGGGCGAGTTTGCCCTTTTATCCTCGTGAAGCATCGCCCGCAGGGGCGATGTGGGATTAATCCCATAGGATTTTTTTTCCCGCTTCACGTCGGGTATAGGAAGAAAGGGAAGGAGCTTCCCTTTCCTTCCCATCGAGCGACATAGCCCGACTGGCAGGAGCGCCAGTCATTGGGCTAACAGCCGTAGGGTCGGGGGTTCCAATCCCGCCGACCCCCCCAAGGTAAAAAAAAAAATTCAATTTTTTTTTTAAGTTTTTTTTTAATATTTTTTTTCTAAAGTTAAGAATAACATATTTTTTATAGTTTAAAAGTTATTTAAAAAAAAAAAAAAAATTTACTATATGAAATATTTTTTTTAACTTTAGTTATACAACAAATATTTTAAAAATGCTTTAAAAAGAGAGAATTTTTTTTTGGGGGGAGTATTTTTTTCAAAAATCAAGGGGGATTTTTTGTTCCTCATTGCACAAAATTGAAACAAAGGGAGATACTTCTTAAAGGCACTAAGAAAGGCATCAAGTCATCAAATCTCAAAACCTGGAACCTATTTTTTCGTAGGCTTCATAAATAGCAAAAAAAAAAATTGTTTGAAGTACTTCACACAGGGGGGATTTTTTTTTATGACATTTTTGTGCTAATCTGCCTAAGAGGCAAATATTGTAATTTTTTACAAACCAGTAAAAAAAGCCTTCTGGAGCGCCCATTTTGTGCTGCCCCTTGGAACCCCGTACAGGGGAGATATAATTTTTTGCAAAACCAAAGGGGGAAGACTTATAAGGGTGCATTTTCGGCAGTGACCGACACCTTAGTCAAATTATTTTTGCAAAATTTTATTGTAAAAGGTGCATTTTCGGCAGAGACCGACACCTTAAGAATGGGTAGATCAAAGAAGAAACCTATCCCAAAACAAACTGATGATGTTGCAAAATCAGTTAAAGGCCCATATTTTTCCCCACACCTGGAAGGGATAGATTATTATGAAGATGGCACATTTCGTACACTAAGGAGTGGTGTAAATGCCATAATCAATGATTCTGCGTCTTGTGGAGACATGCAGAAAAATGGTGTTCTAATCCCTATTGATGCTATAATGGGCATATTCATGTCATTTTATGCTCTTGATAAAGCACAACATAAAAGGGACATTAGTGAGGAAAGCGAGGTCCTAAAGGCGATCGCTTGTTGTGATACAAGTGACCTTCAACCCATTGTGGTGAATGCTTGTTGTGACACGAGTGACCTTCAGTCCATTGTGGCACATGCTTGTTGTGATACAGGCGACCTCATACCTTCTATGGTAGATATCAGTTGTAGCACAAGTGATCTCATTTCAGTAGCAGATTTTGCTTGTGACACTAGTGACTTAACAACTGAACCTCCTCAAAAAGAGCTCCATAATCTCATCAATAGCGACAAATGCAATATTGTTAAAAGCATTGATGAATATGTTGAAATTGGGTGTTTTGAAAAACACACCAAAGGATTTGGTTCCAAAATGATGAAGAAAATGGGATTCAATGGTGAGAGATTAGGTAAACAGGAACAAGGCATTAAATCTCCAATAATGCTAAATGTCAGGGCAAAGCATGAAGGCCTTGGCTATACTAGACAAGCAAGTACCAGTAATTCCATGTTTGTAAAACCTAAATCTCCTACATCTCCTAAAAAGCATTATTGCAGTCACTGTGGAAAAGCAGGACATGTTGCAGCTAAGTGTTGGAGATTACATCCTTGTGTTTTTTGTGGATGTACTAATCACTCTTCTTCACGATGTTGGCATAAAATGAAAATGGCCAACAAGGTTCATATTGATTGTGGATGGACAAATTTCACACAATGGACCATGATGAAAGAAATGTTGTATGGCTTCTACCGAAAAGGTAAAACCTATGGTATACCCAGAGGCAAATCTAGTGATAGACCGAGTGGTAGTCCTAGAGATAATGACCCAGAGACAGACCTAAAGACAGACCCAGAGACAAAGTTCTAGAGGCAGATCTACAAGCAGATCTAGAGGCAGTTTCACAGGTAGATCCTGAGATAGACCTAGAGGTACAATTTCAGAGGTATGCTTAGAGCCAGATCCAGAGCCATGAGCCTGAGCCTGAGCCGAAGACAAAGCACGAGCCACCATTCTTTCATTTCTCTTATTCTTCTTCACTGTATTGGGGCAGTTATATACTTTACCCAAATATTGTTGTATGGGGGGATATTAGCATAGCTAGTAGTTATATTTTTACCCAAATAATGTAATAAGGGGGGATGTTAGTGTATCTCTATTACAGGCTATATGTTGTTATTACATTATTAGTATTATTGTTATATTATTAGCATTTGGTTAGGTTGGGTTATTTAGGGTACATTTGTTATTCGCCAACTGCATTTCTTGTGGGCTAATCTGAGCCTAATGTAACCCTATAAATCTACTCTATACAATGCTCTACCTAGTTCGCATTTTATCAAAAATATTGATTATATTTCTCTATATGAGTATTGCTTATATCTATAATACTTTCCACTAGATTATGTCCAATATTACAAGCAAATCACCATAAAGTATTTTATTAATTTATATCGACCATATTGGTTAATACCTAACTCCCTACTTGATTCTCAGGTTGACAAGGAACTTGAACATTTGTGAGATGAGTTTTTTGTTGTTACCAATTCCTTAGCTACTCCATCCACTATCTTATTGTTGACTATTATATTTTCTTATATCCTTAATTTGATTTATAAAAATCTTCATCATTTCCCTTAATTCATTTACCTAAACTTGTATTTAATTATTTTAAATTTATGATGAAGAGGTAATAACTATATTGGTTGGTTTATCTACGGTTAGCAAGGCTATGAATTAGGTCTAAAAGCTAATGGTTGTCAAAGCATTTAACCAACAAATATTACCATATATAGAAAATTTTCTTTCAAGTATGTAGGCATATTAGATGATGACTAAAGTGTTAGAGTATTTGGAATTGATATCACTAATGGAGGAGGAATTTGTATTTGTGAAATTTGGTCTTAATCTATGTATGTAGCAAGGTCATAAGTGAGAGAAGGATAATTTAACAACTTGGATAAGTATGTCCTCTACATTGGCTACTTTTGTAAAAGCTCCAACTAGGGTGACATGATTAGCATTACAAACCACTAGTGCTACTAAATATGATTTTAACCTTTTAATATAATATTACAAGGTATGCTCATTTGAGGGTCAAATATTTGGTGGTATAAGATACATTGTCCTCATAAATTTGGTCATGAATAATTTTCTAAGGATTCCTTTAGCTAAAAAGGGATTGAATAAGCATTGCCCAAGTTGCCAAACCTATTCTTGAAAGCTTTAGTAATGAAATTTTAATTGATGACTGAATTATAAGGTATGCTTCTATACCAAAAGGTTGCTTTATCTCTTAGGGACTATATAATTGAGTATGCCATGATATAATCTTCATGAATCCTATGTATAAAATTAGGTGTGAACAACTTATTAAGATGCTCTCAAGTAGTTTTAGTTAAATTTTCATCAAAGGTAAGGATTTGAGATGGGGAAGTACACCATTAGGTTTAGATATCCCTCATACATACCATTGAGTAACTAATTTTGGGATCTTTCTTGCATTGGCAATCAATAAAATTTGGGACCTTATGCACATTGTATTTATGGTGTGTATTACATATGACATGGAGGGGCTACATATGCATGAGGTTGCAACAAATATTAAACCATTTATTTTTGTGGGGCCCCTTGGATATTTTATGGTGCTATAGGATACTAGGGAATAAATGATGTAATTTTATTTATTATAGCTTGAGGATTTGAACATACCTATGGATTGAGATTTGGTACTTGTGGGTTAGGTATATTTTGTTAATTTTGTAGAGGTGGATAATATTTTAGGATCAACTAATTTAAGAAGATAGACCCAACTATAGATATTGTGAAGGATGGCTCCAAGGTAATGGGTAATTTAGGATGGTGCACTAGCTTGTTTATTTTTCTTGTTATGATGGATTACCAATTTTGTGCAGTATAATGGATTGCTTAATAGTTTGGTAGAATTACCTACACTTGGATAATACTAATATTTTAGTATGATGTTTTTCCTACTATCTGAGTTGAAGGAAATAGTGATATGAGTTAGAAAATTTGGCCACTAAGAGGTTATTGTAGATTTAGGACACTTTCCTAAATAATTTATCCTCTCAATTGGTCTTTTTTATTTATCTCAAATTGAGGTTGACTAGTAATTGTATGGAATACTAGTTAATGATCCTTATTAACTAAAACTAACCTATGGGTTAGAAGCATTTGGTAGCATGGACTAACTATCTAGATACAATGTAAAGGGTTTCATGCATAAAGGTTGTGGGTTACTTAAATCAAGTCTTGAATCATTTGAAGTATTTTGTATAAAATATTAGTAATCTTAGTGTGCATTAAAGGACTAATGAAATTTTAGGGATGGTTGGCTAAAATTATGGTAGGCAAGGGATTTCCTTCCAATTAAACTTTTTAGGTAAGCAAATAAGTGGTACTTGGGTGGGGTTGAGAAGAAGAGTTATGTGTTCAAATTTATTTGTAATGGAGTTATCATAGGTTTATTACCTTTGGATGGTTTAGGGATTGGTTAATTGGCTTCTTGGATCCACATTATAGTAGTTGGATTATTTCCCTTCAATCCCTTTATTTGATATAGAATGAGTTTGGCTAGTTGAATTTTCCTTTTAGAATATTGTACCTTTGACCTCGTATTCATAAGCATTACTCAAATCTTGTATATATCTTCAAGCAATAAATTTGAGTGAGAAATTAAATTTTTTATTAAAACTATTTGTAGTATGATGTGCTAACTTTGTCCCTAATAAGTGAATTGAAAGTAGAAGCTAGTAATAATCAATGAGGAGCCATAAGCTTATACTATGAATCTATGATTTTGGATCCACTACTAATTTTATGACATCCTAGAAATAATGTAGCAAAGCTCCAAGTCAAATAACTAGTTATTCATATTACATTCTATCAATCCATAGATCCATCAATATTCTAGTGAATTAGTGACTATGATTTATAGAAGAGGATTGAAGGTTGAAAGTGATGTATTTTTATTTTGTTGTAAAGTATAAATGTGAAATTTTAATTTATGAGGAAATAACTGAATTCCCTAAAAGAGCCTTGGACCCATTGCAAATATATTTTATCCATTTTGGGAAATTCTAAAGCTATGATATCTAATTTTAATCTCTTATTTTCAATCAATGGAAAATTATGCTTGGCATTCATACAAGACTATGCCCTAATTGGTCGGACCTCTCTTTGTATGCATCTCTGAATGGAGATACCCTATATTTTCTTTTTAGTCCTATTTTTTATTGCGTGAATGCTTGAGATGAATTCATATTATTGTCATTCAATCTCATTGATATGGCACAATTGATCACACACTAGCCTCACTATGATCCCTAGTTTTATTTACTTTTCTTGCATTTAATTTCAACCTCTCACACCTTTATCTTATTGTGTTTTACTCTCTATATTATATTAGATTAGATTAGCATAGGTCAACGGGAAGTCATCATAAATCTAAATGTTAAGGGGATTTAAAACCCCATTTTCCAAGGTTTTGGGCACAAGGTCATAGGTATGATATGATTAGTCAATGCCATGGATCACTAGTTCTTTTTTGGCACTCCTAGTAGGATGCATTTCACTCCATGCTAGAATATTTAAACTTAAATAGATATTTTTATATGCAAAATATTATCAAATCCATAAAATGGATTGATCCATTCTTCAAGACTATCAAACCCAAAAAATGTTCCATGGATCTCTCCTCTAATAGGCCTCGAATTAACATTTTATTTTAATTCTAAACTTATTTTTTTTTTTAGAAATTATGATGGATAAGAGTGAATGGTGACTCCATTTAAGAATTAAACCCAAAAATATTCTTAGTCCCAATTTTGATGGTTCACTAGTATCACTTGGAAAATCATTGAAAAATTTGCTTACCATAGCCTTACACAATTCTTCATTCATCACATTGTGAACCTACATTTGAAGACAAGTCCAAGTTATAGTTATTTTTCAAAATGATCTAATGATTCATTAGGATGGATTGCTGACATACCAGTAACATCATAATATTTTTTTGATTCTACGAAACTAAGTACTAATTATCATGATTTGCTAGAAATATGTCAATTCATCGAAACATCTAACATGTTGTTGGAAACCAACCTACTTCATTTTTCTTGATAGAATTGACCTATTTTTTAGTTTTGTGTTCTGATAGGTAAAAATGGTATAGGTTGTTGATTCAGGATACCTCTTATGAAGATGATATCCAAAGAATGATATAAATTCAAGGAACCAAAGCAGATGAAAATCATTAAATAGTTGTGAAAGTAAGTAAAGAAAATAAATTGTCCCCCATTATCTAGATACAAGGATCAAAAGAAAACCTCATAGCTTATATAGAACAAGATATTATGGCTACTTGAGATACTCCTATATCCAATATTTTACCCATGTCTTAGATAGAATTAAATCTCTCTGATCATCCACCTATAGGTCATTAATCAAGTGTCATTTATACTTGGACTAAAACTCCTCGCACTATTACAAATTTTATCAATAATCCTTTATTTGGTATGGATCAAATATCCTAATCCTTCTAGATATTTCATCACTTTAAGCTCTTATACCATGGTTTCTCAAGTGATTAGTATAACTTGCCCTCTTGTTATACATTCATTTAAACCACTATTCTACTTGAATCAAAACTCTCAAGTTGTATCCAATATCCAAGAAAACATTAACCTATCATATCTCAATACTAGTAATCCAACAAATGTTCTCATATTAAAACCTTGGTGGAATAACCAAATCGTTTACTCATAATCATGCAAGTCAAGGGTCTCAAGCCTTCCCAAAATTGATCCATTAGCAAATACTGTAGAATCCACCACTAAATCCTAATATATTCCAAGGCATATAAAATTAACTTCTACCCAATTTGGTTCCAAACCAAAATGCTACCCAAAACCATTAGATTCCAAACATACAAATAGGATCTCAAAACTTGCCACCTTTATCTAAAGCTATTATACCTAATATTTTAAACCTCCACCTTTTAACACATAAATTCTATGATAGCCTCATGGAGGTATGAACCTACAAGTACCATTGAATCCACCTCCACCATAAAATATCAATGTATTTAACCTAGCTATACCACACCCCCTCCAATGGTGAACCCTAATTAGTAATAGGTACAAAAATACTAGAAAATGGTGCCTTCCATCCACAACCACAAGGGTATGTGGCTCCTCTATAAAAAATTCCATACCACCCATTAATGTCTTATGGTTTACCTTATCAAAATCATCAATTGAGGTCCCTTAGACCACAACAAGAATTATTTGATTCTACACACTAGAGATCTTTGAATTTAATGGTTTACTCTTTCATACTTGTTATGGTAAGGCAAATAATACCATCCTGGATCATCTAAATGAGTTATCTATTTTGAAGTTAATACATTAAACCCAAGAAGAAGATACAATGGTCTAGTTGTTGATCTATTTATTGAGAAATAAATCTACCATATAGTATCAAAGCCTACTTGACAACTCTATAATTGGTTAGGATTCTATATTATAACCATTCATGAGGAGAGTTTGCATACCTAGGAATGAATGATCTATCTTGCTTAAGTAAAATATGATGTAAAGACTTATCCAAGAGAATATCCATGATTATAACACTAGGTTTGTAAGGACCTTGTAGTTGATACCCCAAAATATTAGGCCTTTTGATGAGCAAGATTTTTCCTATTATATTAAAGGTATACAATCTAATTTGGCTCTAATGGTTTATAATGCTAATCCATAAAACCTTATTAGGATCCATTAAAGAAGTTACTCGATTAGAGGATATGTGGATTTGATTGGGGAAACTACCTCCTACACCACCTATGGATTATGTTTCATAGATAAATCCTACACCTAGTCTATCAATACCTTGAGTTATATCTAAAATTAATCATATTCTAAATATTTAGGTCCAATCTATGTTAGTACAACCTAGCATACTTATATATTAGCAAATCAATTCTACTTATATTTTCATCCTCCTAGGCCAAAGTGCACCTAATACCATATATTTCTAGCCTCAAGTTCTTGCTTTTCTTCCTTTACCTCAACTCCCTAGCCAAAATATCAATCTCATGTTTTAGTACCAAGTAAAGGACATTCAAATACAAATTAACTCAAGAAAATTATAAAAGTTTTCATAAATTAGACCAATGTTGAAAAGAGGAAAAAGTAGAATACATAGTAAGGAGGTGAATGACATCCAACAAGAAACTAGCAATAGAGGACTCCCTATCTAACAAAGGATCAAATAATATATCAAAATACTAACGATATTAGAAATCATATACAAAACAATATGGTCAATACCAATATACATATGAACATCCTATGGTGTCTTGTGTGCAGTAGCATAACCCACTAGATTGTGTAGTTGCAATAAGAAAAACTTAAACCTTGATATATAACAATAGTTTAAAGCATAGGAAGAGAAGACGATGAGTCAGACAATGGTCTTCCCAATGTTGATAGCTAAACAAGATGCAATACAAAACCTAAATCTAATAGATCCAATAAGCATCATTTAGCAATGGATCACAAATTTTTCCAATTTGGATAAAATAATTTTAGAAACTTTTAGGGATGATAATGAGGAAGATGATGCATTCATTGAAGAACAAGTTGTATTGGTTAATCATCAAAAGGGGGACCATAATAATAAGTAAAATAAAGGTAGTAGAAGAATATCTTAGTCCCCAAAGAACTAGGTAAACAACAAGGGATACAATGAATAGGAAAGGTTATCAAATAAGGATAAGAAGAATATGAAGTGCCCCTTGTTAACCAGTAATGGCAAGTTGACAATAACAAGGCAATTTAGAAATTCTGTGCAATGAAATGAAACTAACTCAACCAGTTTAGGTTTCAATGTTGTCAATGAACTGAAGAAGGAACCCACCCAAGTGAGCATCTTGGAAGTTTACCAAGTCAAATAAACTTGTTACAAGAATAATTAAGGAAGAAATGATGAAGTTATACCAAGGCCAATATTATTATCGGTGAAGCTCAACCAAATGCATCTGGGTAGTATATTTGATAGCACAAGACCCATTTGACATATAGGTGAATGCAATAGATTTGTTAAATGATCCAAAACCAAAAAATATGAAGTAATCTACCTTCTACATTACTTTAATGGTCAAAAATTATATTTTAAGGAGGTGCATTATTGATTTGGAGAAGCAATAATAGTCATGCCAAAATCCATTTATGAGGATATGAGATTACCTTATTCACTAATGACCAATAGATCAATACAAATGGATGGAACATAGATTAATGTTGGTATACTAAAATATCCGGTGATGACTATAGCTAGACACTTAGAGCTAGTGGTAGTCCAAAATATGATTGTAGTTGATCTTCCATATTATTTTGGAATGTTATTATTGAATAAATGGACTAGAAAACAATTGAAAAATAGGTATTTAGCAATGGACCATGCTCATATAAATGTACCATAGGATGTAAAATATGGTCTAAATAGAAAAAGAACCCTATGCAATTATCTCTTACATAAATTGGGTGATCCTAGAGTAGTTAACTAAAAAGAACTCTCTAAGTTTATGGATGAATCAATTTAATGAGATCCAGTTTCTAAGATAGACATGATTATTGACACCCTACAATACAAGGGCAATTAGGAAATAGATGAAGCATTTGAAGAGACTAAACTAGGAAACTACTTGTTGGAGAAGCCCAACAAGATCCTATTAATAACAATCTAGCAAGCCCAAGTGCTTGATATGACATAGATTATGTACTTTAATAGTGGAAAGACAAGTAATGGGGCAAGTGTTAGAATTCAAATTATCGGCCTTTAAGCTAAATCAATGAACTATGCTTGTTGTCAAATGTTTAATTGTACCAATAATATAGCCATTCATGAAGCTTTGTGCAATGGATTAAGAAATATTGAGAAGTTGCATGTCAAGACATTAAATATTCTTGGTGAGTTGGAACTAGTTGTAAACCAAGTAAGTTCAACTTGTGCCATTAGAAATCAATAGTTGATATCCTATCAACATCAATTTTGGAACCTCATAAATATTTATGACACTTACAAGATCACTATAATACTAAGAGAAATGAATCCTAAATTTGATCACCTAGCTACACTGGTTATACAATTTGATTCTTCTATAGACAAGTGAGATAATCCTAAATATATTAGACCTTCAATCCTATATAATAAGATCATAAAAATATCTTCAACAATGATAAACAAATTATTGAATTTTTTGTGAGAGAAGTATAGTATACAATTGGAAAAAAATGAATATGGGTCTAGTATTAAGGATGGGGTAATCCAACTCAAAATCAATAATTTATCCAAGGGTTTAATTACCCTAGAAATTCTATTCAATCCCAATAATAGCACCAAGAAATACATCATCAAAGTAAAACTATCAACCTATTAACTGGTCCAAGCAACTGAAGGGAAGAATTTATTGATGGGAAAATAATGCACTAAAGAGGAAGTACACATATTCAAGGAGCTATGTGGATGATACAACAATGTAATTGCTTACAACTATAAATATTTAAAAGTGTATGATAGAAAAAATTCAAACACACCATTGATCTCATTTTGGTAGAAAAAAAGACTTATAAATATAAATATAGAAGTAATAAAAAATGAGCTTCTTATATTATAGCAAGTTTAGATAGTCTTCCCAATACAATATTCTATGTGAGTTTCTAATCTAGTTCCTATGAGAAAAAATATTGAATACATCAATTTGTGTTTTGATTTTATAAATTTAAACAAATCCTCTTTGAAAGATCACTACCCACTATCATCCATGGATTAGATTCTCCGGTGGTAGGTTTACAAATGATTTTGTTGGCTAATGGGTTATTAGGGTACAATTAAATTTGGTGAAATATGACAACTAACATAAAAACTACTTTCGAACTATAGGGATTTGCAGGTACTATTGAAGGCTGTCAAAGGATAGGTGATTGGACGAGCTCTGGTGATTTGGCGGGAAAAACCTCTGCGCTGGTTTCGGGCATTTCTCTAGGGTTTTTGGTGTGGAAGCTCGTTCAGGGCCTGCGGGGGATTGATTGTGCATCTGGCTAAAGGTTCTTTCGCTGCCATGGGAGGGCCCAATGGGGTCTCCTCCAGTTCCTCTTGCTGGGAGAAAGAATTCGTATGCTGAGATGTTAAAAGAAAACCCTTCGCCTTCCTCTGATGAAGCTCAGCGAAGTGCTTTTCAAACGTTACTCAAGAATGCTGGCAAGGGTGCATCTGCACACCGAGTTAATGGCTGCCTCCCGCAATCCGCTACCAGACCAAAGATTATTATAGAACCGAAGCTGGTTGAAGACACAATCTCCTACCGTGCTCACCATGACCTGATTTGCAAATTCATGGGTATTCGTCCCACTCTGAACTTTCTGCACACCTGGGTTAGACGAAACTGGGAGCCACTGGGTGAGTACTCCTTATGGCCTATTAGTAATGGTTATTTTATTATTAGTTTCTCCTCTTTAGCAGATAGAAACAGAGCATTTGAATCAGAGAAGAGGAACCATGGCCCAGCTGGGTTATTTGTCCAACCATGGAGAGTGGGTTTTGACCCTCGTATTGAACCTACGGCAGTCCCGGTCTAGATCCGGCTGTATGCTCTCTCGATGGAGTTTTGGGGTGAGCAGGTTCTAGAAATGATTGGTAATTCATTAAGAAGATTCATAGGAGTCTCCAGAGATACTATAGAGGGAAACACAGCTGTCTTTGCTAGGATCTGTGTTGAAATGGATATTAGCCAGCCTCTACCAACCGAGGTGGAACTTGAGTTGACAGGGCTCTCCTGGATACAACAGTTAGATTATGAGGCCCTACCTTTTAGATGCAGAGTCTGCCATAAGCACGACCATCTGGCGAGGTTCTGCCCAAATATTCTGAGCACAAAAGTGGAGGCTTCGCTTGGAAATCCAAATCGCCCCAGAGAGGGTAAGTTTACCCCTATCCAAGAACCATCTAGTATTCCTCAAGATTCTGATCTCCAGAAAGATGGTTTTGAACTACCAAAGCGAAGGAGAAATAAAAAGAAAAATTCCAAGGAGCAGGCACAACTTAAGCCAACCAATCAGTATGAAATCTTTAAATCCCTAGTGGATCAAGAGGACCAAGTTATGGAGGGAGTGGATGGGAAGGTTGAGGATATTAACATTCACTCTCAGGTTTATCCTCCATTTACCCCTGTCTTAGAACAGGTTATGGAACCCTCTAGGACAGTGCAGCCAGAGAACTCAGGGGCACTGGTAATCCACTCCCCAGCACAGCCGGTTATTAAGGATGTCAATATGGGAAGTTCTGAAAAGAACAGAGAAAGGCCGGCTCTAGGGATTACCCAGGTGGAGAAGAGGTCTAAAAACAGTAATTCCCAAGGAGCAGGCAGAAAATCCAATAAGGATCTACTAGTAGTACAAGGAGACAAGCTGATCAATGGAGGATTGGTGAGGCCAATTGAGTCTTATTGCTCTCAAGGTTCTCAATGATTATTCAATCCTGGAATGTTAGGGGTTTAAACAATAGAACCCATCAATATGCTGTTCAAAGACTTTTAGGAAAATGTAAAACAAAATTTTTGCTCATCCAGGAGACAAAAATGTCTGTAGATCTTATGTGCAAGACTGCTAACAGAATATGGCAGGGTGCTGGTTATATGGATGTGGCTGCTCAAGGTGCCTCGGGGGGGATTGTTACTCTCTGGAACCCTCAGGAATGGACAACTTTAGAACACATAGCTTGGAGGGGTGTTCTCACATCTCTATTTAGAAATAATGCCACAGCTGAACATGTTCTTATTACAAACTTCTATGGGGCTCAATGCTTTGATGGCCAGCGACTCCAATGGAAAGCTGTACACAACATGAGGTCCTCTCGGGAAGCTTTTGACTAGATCATAGCTGGGGATTTTAATGCCAAATTTTCTGTTAGGGATCAGGAATGTGGTGCCCCAGTTTTGGATCCAGGGGACCGGTTCTTGATTGCCCAAATCCATGCCCTTAACCTGGTTGATATCAAAGGCCCAGGAACCTACTTTACTTGGACAAATAAGAGGAGAGAGCCACACAACAGGAAGGTTAAGTTGGACCAGTTTTTGGTCTCTAAAGAGGCATTTATCAAATGGAATCTTAAGTTCCAGATTTTGGAAGGCCCAGTCTCAGACCACTTTCCCATTTTTTTGGAGGGAGGGACGATGACAGGTCAACACCACAAGCCATTCAAATTTGAAAATTTTTGGTTGCAAAAGGAGGATCTCCACAGGAAAATTCCACGGTGGTGGGAAGAAGGCCGCCTACCCTTTGGGACAGCGATGTTCAAATTTCATAAACAGCTTCATTTTGTAAAGTGTAAATTGAAACAGTGGAGACAAACCAATAAGTCGAACTTCCAGCTCCAAAGGGCCCCCTTGATGGCTAGATGGGAGGAGGTGCAAAAACACTTCAGGGATGGTACCATCACTGAGCACCTTAAAGCTGAGGATGATGCTCTGCGCAAAGAGGTTGAGGACATTGATAATCAAGAGGAAATTTACTGGAAACAGAGAGCAAGAACCACTTGGTTACTAGAAGGTGATAGAAACACAAAAATTTTTCACCGCTCAGCCTGTGCAAGGAGACAAATGCACAACATGGAAGTCCTTCAAGATGAGAATGGACACTCTTTTGATACTCTTCCTGGAATGCATTCCCACTCAATGGATTATTTTTCAAACATTTTTAAGGAAAGTATGGAACAAGATGTGGAAGCCCAAACTGAAGTTATTAATGTCATCCCCTCTATTATCTCTCATGAAGAGAATCAGACTCTCCTTAGACACATTGACAGTGATGAACTAAAGAAAGTGGTATTTGGAATGAGCACTGGAAAATTGCCAGGCCCAGATGGCTTTCCTATTGAATTTTTTTAGGCCTTCTGGGATACTCTGGAGAAGGATATTTTGGCTATCACAGAGGAGTCCAGAACTAATAAAAGAATGCTTAAGGCTCTCAACAACTCCATAACTTTAATTCCAAAAGGGGAGGGGGGGTTCACATCTCTGATTTTAGACCGATTGCCTTATGCAATGTTATTTATAAAATAGTCACGAAGATTATGGCTGAACGGCTAAAACCTCTTCTCCATAAAATAATTTCCTCTGAGCAAGGGGGTTTTGTTGAAGGATGACAGATCTTGGATGAGGTGGTCCTTGCTCAAGAGGCAATCCATACAATTCAGACATCAGGCAACAAAGGAATGTTCATAAAGCTGGATATGTCTAAGGCTTATGACCGGGTGGAGTGGGGCTTCCTGGTTAAGTTGCTGGTAGCCTTTGGCTTCTCTCAGGACTGGATTGACTAGGTCATGAGCTGTATCTCCACACCTTCTTTCTCTGTTCTAATCAATGGGCTCCCCTCGACTCCTTTTGGAGCCTCTCGGGGCCTTTGTCAAGGAGACCCTTGCTCTCCTTACCTCTTCCTCATCTTAGCAGAAGGATTAGGCAGACTCTTCCTGCAAAGACGGCATCTAGGTCTGATAACAGGTATTAAAGTGGGGACGAAAGTCTTGACCCACTTATAGTTTGTGGATGATACAGGACTGGTTGGAGTGGCCAGCCTCAAGGAGGCAAGAGGAATCAGAGATACTTTAAACATCTACCTTCGAGCCTCAAATCAAGTCATTAATGACAACAAATCCAAAGTGGTCTTCTTCAATCTTGACCGAAGATTACAGGACAGAGTTACTGAGATCCTGGGTTTTACTAGGACCTCTCTATCGGTTGTTTACTTGGGGGTTCCTCTACACTTCAAAAAACTAAAAATTGATATATGGAAGGATCTTTTGGATGGCATCAAAGAGAAAATGAATCATTGGTCTCATAAATGGTTAAGCTATGGAGGTCAACTAACTTACTTACAATTAGTAATCCAGGCTATGCCAATTTACAAATTCTCCATCCTGGCTGCCCCACATTCTATATGGAAAGAGCTTGATAAAATTGCCAGAAGCTTTTTATGGGAGGGTGCAAAAGGGAAGAAGAAATGGGCCCTGGTTGGCTGGGATAAGGTTACCCAGCCCAAGGATAAAGGCGGGCTGGGACTGAGAAGCTCCAAGTTTAATAATCAAGCTTTGGCTGGTAAACTATACTGGAGGTGGATTTCCCAGCCAACATCCCTCTTTAGCAGAATTCTTTCTAGTAAATACCTGGGCCAGGCTCATCCCAATGATCTAGGACGTTTCCCTTTGGAGGGTAATGGATCCTTAGTGTGGCAGAATCTCAAGCTTGGAGCTCAAGTTATCAAAGATAAATTGTTTTGGAAAGTGGGGAGAGGGGAGAAGGCCCGCTTCTGGACTGATTCCTGGGATCAGCATCCTCCTATCATTGCTGTGTTTCCCGAATTGCAACCCATTAAATCAGCCATAGAATACAAGGGCTGGATTCAAATTGAGAGTTATTTCAATACCAATCAAATTGGTGAGTACAAGTTCAAAAAGTTCAAGAGGTTGGAAGAGTGGCCAATTCCAATCCCACCGGAGCTGGCACCCATCTTGAAAAAAATTTTGACAGCTAGGTTTCTTACGGGGCGTGATGAGGAGGATGAACTTGCCTGGGGCTTTGGGAACCTTGGGGTTTACACTGTGAAGGCGGGATTTGATCAGATTCTTCCAGAGCCCCCCCCACACTCTTTTTCGGTCCATGTTTGGAAGAAGATATGGCACCCCAAGGGCTGGTCGAAGGTGAATTTTTTTGCCTGGCAAATTATGCACAATGGAATTCTTACCTTTGAAAATCTCAGACACCGAGGCATCATCGGTCCTTCTCAGTGTGTTTTATGCCGCAAACATGAGGAAACTGCTGATCATTTGATGTTTGAATGCCCCTTCACACGACAGATTTGGATGCGCTGGTTCTCCAACTTCAAAATCCATGCCAACAGTGATGTGACTCGGACCAATATTTGGAACAGATGGAAGAAAGGTTGATTTAAATCCAAAGCTCTTCGAATTGGCTGGGAGCTTGGCTTTCTTTTTATTTGGTGGCAGGTGTGGTTGGAGAGAAATGCCCGCATTTTTCGTGAAACATTCTCTTCACTTGATGGAATATGGCAGGTCATATGGAGCAAAGTTGTGGAAATGGTTGCCATCTACGTTGAGGAGGAAAATCAGTCTATTTCTGTGCCATTGGTTGAGGGAGCTGTTGCTCTTGAAAGACAGGCTCATGATAGATGGCACCCTCCCCCAATAGGCTGGATCAAAATCAATACTGATGGTGCTGCTAAAGGAAACCCGGGTAGTGCTGGAACTGGAGTTGTGTGCCGTGATCATGTTGGGTTTGTGCTTTACTAGGAACTACAAGGTCTGGGTCATGCCACAAACAATGAAGCAGAGGCCTTGGCTATTAAATTTGCTTCTATCTGGGCTGTCAAGCAGGGTCATAGAAATATAATTCTTGAGTCCGACTCCCAAATTCTGGTGGGCGCGCTCGATTGCATGAGGAACTTTGATTTTCAGGCCTGGAGGTTGCGGAGTCTTGTCTCTCAAATAAAGGATCTCTGGAAAGAATTAGATGATGTGGTTCCCATCTATGTGAGTAGAGATTTCAACAAGGCGGCCGATTTCCTTGCTAATATGGGTGCTGAGAAGGAAGTTGGAGTGCAGATGCATAGTGATATGCCTGTGGAGGATGTTGTGATTAGGCAAGGCCTTGAATGCTACCTATGATAATGTGCAAAGTTTTTGCTGCTAAGGAAGGTTTTTGTCGCGATTTCATGACCTGTAGCGGCATCGTGGCCTCTTGCTGGAAGCTGTCGTGATATTGCGACAGGTTTCACCTTCTTAGACTCCGAAGGGAACCTGTCACGAAATCACGACTTGATGCACCGTCGTTGTCTATGATGCAAAGTTGTAGCGATTTCGTGACCTATTTGGCTGACAAGGCCTTCTCTGGGAATTTGTCACGATTTTGCGACCTGCTGCGCCATCGCGGTCTGTGGATGGAAGTCGTCGCGATTTCGTGAAGTTTTTGGCATAGGGGTGTCAAGGATGAAAAATGTCGCGGTATCACGACTTGTTTTGCTGTTGTTGCCTCCAGTTGGAATTGGTCGCGATTTCGTGACACTTTTGCTGGCTGGGCGCTTCGGAGAAATTTTGTCACGATTTCGCGACCCTTTTGGAGATTTGATGCTTCTTGGAGTTTTTGTCATTATTTTGCGACGCTTGTGAGGATAGACCGACGGAGGAAGCTGATGTCGCGATTTTGTGACTTTTTTGGCGATCAGACGCGGAGGGCCTGGTCTATCGCGATATCACGACATGTCGTGTTATCGCGGCTGATGGCGCTGCTGCGGCTGCGACGGGGTTGATTGCCGCGATTTCGTGACATGTCACGGTTTCGCGCCTCGTTGTCTTATGTGCTCTGTGGGGGTTTTCTTTGTGCTCTCCGCTTGCTATCTAGTTCTCTGCTGTTGGTTGGGATGAGTTTTCTCCCTGTTGTAATTGCCTTTTGTATTAATACAAGTTTTTCAATTTTTTTCAAAAAAAAACATAAAAACTACTTTAACAACAAGTGGGGGGCATTTTCTTATCAATGAATGTGGTTTGGTATTTCAAATGTAGGACAATTTTTCCAAAGAGCAATGAATATTTTCTTTGCAAGTTTGATCAATAAAATAATTGTAACATACCTTGATGATTTAACCATATTTTTGAATGAGATATCTAGACATTTTGAACATACAAATTAGTTTTTGAAAGGTACAACAAATTTGGTATATCTCTAAATCCTAAGATATCTATGTTTTTTGTGCAAGAAGGAAAAATATTGGGTCATTTGGTATCCAAATATAGGCTTGCTATTGATCCTAATGGTATTAAGGTATTTCCATATCAAACCCATTATAAACAAATTATAATGGGATCCACCTTACCTTTTCTTATATACCATTTTATAAACCACAAAATTATTGTCAAAAGTTTCATAAAAGTTTAGCCTTGCATCCATAGAGGCAAAAAATAAAAATTATGTTAAAATATGTTCTTCCCATGAGAGTAAACCTACTAATAAAGGAAAAATTTGCTAAGGGCAAGATTTCCCAAGTGAGTGTCAAAGAAGTGGAGATTAAATCAATGGAAACTTTAGAGGTTATGGTAGATATTGATATACTAGAAAAGAAAACTATGGTTGAAGTAACCAATGATATGGTAGAAGTAGAGATTGAACCTATAAATATTGCTAAGCATATTAGAGCAAATAAAAAATAGTAGATCAAATACATTGGTGATTCCATTGACTTATCTACAAGAAATATTTTGGACCCTAAATTTTTCAATTATTTTACACACTTTTTATGAGGGGTCCTCGTCCCCTCATACTGTAAAACATAGTCTATATTTTTAATGATTCTACACAAGTTTTTATGAGGGGTCATGGTCTCTTATATTGAGTGGGGTTTGAACCTTGGACCTCTCAAAGAGAAGCCAAAGTTCTTACCACTATAGTAAGCTTGTAGCTTAATTTAAGTTTACACAAGTTTTTATGAGGGGTCCCAATCCCCTCTTACTAGGGTTTGAACTTGGGTCTCCTAGATGAAAATCCAAGGACTTACCACGACAGTATCCCTCATGGGTCTTTTTGGACCCTAAAATTGAATATGCTTCCATAAGTTATTTTTATGATACAAAATTTAAATCATTAAAAGGTAAATATTCTAGAAAAAGAAAAAGGCCTGAGAATAATGTTGTAGTTGAAAGAGTGCATGAAATGACCATTGCCTTAGTAGATAAAGTTTGAGGAGAGGAAATAAGTCATACATATTAAAGTGGATAATTAGAATGGGACAAATTTAGAGATTTAGAGAAGAGGGTCACATACCAATTCTAGCAAATAAATCTCTAGAATATTAAAGGATATTCGAAACGGCTCGTGTTGGCATACTTGAGGAGAGAGTTTCATAGTTAGAAAAATTATTTTAGATAAATAATTATGTTATATATCCATGGCGTAATACCTCACTTATTAAATCAATATATTGAAATAATAAGCCTCTGTTGTAGACACCAATGGACATTATAAGTATAGCCATAGAAGCTAGGAAAGTAAAATCTAACATAACTATTGATCTTTTTCTAAAATTATATTTTTGTAGGGTTACTAAGAGGAAATTTGATCATGAAAAATAAAAATTTGATGTGCTACAAGAAGCAATTTAGCACACTCAAAATGGCCTGATGAATACTAAGCAACAAATAATGGATCCTAGCATTAGTTCATTCTTACCTAATTATAAAATTTATAGATGATCTACTTAGATCACATTTGCTTAGAAAAGAATTAACCACACTCATGAACTGCTACTCAAAATTGATTCTATGATTGACAAATTTGATGGATAAATGAATAGTCTAGCAAAAGAAATCAAAATTGCACAACCATATGAGAGTTACAGAATTTTAATTGGTGAAAAATGGTACAAGGCAAATGTTTGCAGCACTTTAGACAAGGTGACATGGATTATTAAATCTATGGAAAAAAATTCTTTGGAAATTTTTAATAAATGTCTCATAAATTGGGCATTTAACAATGAGAAGATGCATGGTTATATTGGTGGATTTATCTCCATTGAGTCATCACTTGAAGAGAAGTTTGAAATCATAATTTTTTATTGGACATTTCAATTATGAGAATGATTTGATTCAATATTCCTCGTGATAGATGGATGTAGTTTTCATTTTAACTAACATGGTAGTTATCCAACTACATTTTAGACTCTCCATTTTAAAGAAAAAGACATGGTGATTTGGAGGTTTAGAATTCCTTTACTTTAATTGAATTTTTAAACAAATACTTGAATATTTTTAGCTTTTCTTGCATGTTTACAGCTATAATTTTTATTCAATCTTAGCTAGAATTATTTTTAGCTTTTCTTGTGAGAAAGTGTTTCCTTTGTTTCATGAATATTTTCTAAAATATGAAGTAAACTATTAGTGAATGGGTTTTAATGCTTGTTAGTTTAAATCATATTCATTGATATGATTTATATGTTCAAGTGTTTGATGAATGAACTAGGGTATGCAGATTTTTAATTGTTATTGGTCTAATTACCTACTTTTATAAATGAGTAGTTTTGCTAGATTGAATAATGAACCAGGGTATGTTGGCAAATGATGCTGACATGTGTGCATTTTTTGGATTAGAAGGAACAAGAGAATATGTAACCATTTTGTAATAGTTTTGTACAAGTGTAGGTGTAGGAATATTGCAGTCATAACAGTCTTGAACTGTTACCTTGTTTGTAACTGCCATAGATTCTTTAGGTTTGATTTCCAAGATAGATTAAGATTATTATTGCATTGTACAATTTTGGTGTGTGAGAAAACACGAATTAAAGGTAAAAAAATCCATTTTTTTAGCCTGTTGCATTTTATTGTATGTTGCAGTCCATATTTTACATAAAAGCCTGAACTGCCTAATTTGGAGGTGTATAACTTATGTTGAATTTATCCGTTTTCTGCATACAATACATCATTGGAAAGCTCTTTCCAAGATATTTCCAACCATATATCACACTCCATGTTTCATTCAGTATTTTTTCTTACTTTCACCTCTGAAAATCATGTTTTGTCCACTTTTTCCATGCCTTGGGTAGACCCTGTACAGCTACCTTGTAGAGCACATAACGTTTGACTCACAACTCTATTTTGCATGTTCTTTACACAATTGGAAAGCTCTCAGAATAATATTTCTATCCATATATCATTTGTATCATTTTGATCTCTTTTGGACCTTCATATTGTGACTATAATTCTCTTTTGTTGAACTTTGGTGCTCTGTTTCAACCTTCAAATCTTCATTTGGAGCCTTCAAATCTTCAGGGTATATAGAATTCTAATTGTTATTGGTCCAAATACCTACTATTTAAATTCAGTAATTTTACTAAATGAAATAATCATAGTTAGTTTAGATTGTAGAAAGTAATATATTATTTTGAACAAAAAAATAAAGAAACAAGTGCTTTGAACTAGATGGTTGTAAAACCCCTTGGTTGTTGTCTGCATAAAAGTAGTCAACATAAGGCTATACAAGAGCTACCATTTCCATATTTCATCAAATGAATTAGGTCCTTCTTAGGCTATATTCAATTTATATATAAATTCATCACCAATTTTGCACAATTGGTGAGCCCCATCACCAAGATGTTGAAGAATTATGTTATTTTTGTATGTAGAGGAAGAAAAAGGGTATTCCAAAAAATCAAAAAGGTTGTTATGAAAAATCCCTTATAAACCCTAATTTCACAAAATACTATAGACTATATGTATTTGGTATCAATGAAAGTGTCTCTACCATATTTACCCAAAAGGATGATAAATACAAAGAATCTCCCATATCATTTATGAGTCAAGTGCTACATAATTACAAAGAAAGGTGTACTTCCATATAAAATAGGTGTTTACAATGAACACTTTGAGGAAATTTAGATACTATCTATTTTGATGTAAATCTATTATTATTTTTATACATCCAAATTCTAGATCTATAGTCCTCCATGGATAATTAGGAGAAAAACAAGTAGGATGAATAAATAAAATATAAAAATTTAACATTGAAATAAAACCAAATAAACTAGTGAGAGAACAAGCCCTTTGTGAGAGTAATGTAATGGTGTATTCAAGTGAGTATATAACATTAATCAAAGATATTGATTTAGAATTATTGACCAAATGGATGGGAGATATCAAGTAATATATGTTGATAGGATAATTTCCCATGTGTCTAATAGTGAAGCAAAGGGATAAATTCAAACAAAAATCCATGGATTACACTTGAATCGATAACAATTTATTAAAAAAGTGTTAGGATGGGTTGTTGCTAAAATGTTTTAAGGGAGGATGAAATATATTATGGCCAAGTATAATGATGAAGGAGGTCATTATTCAATGTAAAAAACCCATACAATTCTAAGAGCAGGGTATTATTGGCCAACATTCATAGATTGCTTTCAATGGGTTAAAAATTATAAAGCATGACATATCTAAAAGGATGGAAGAAGAGCTCCCATTCCATTGAGTTTGGTTATAGTGAGTGAACCTTTTTACCAATAGGGCCTAGACTTTATTGAAAAGATAAACCTAATAATTAGTGCAAGGCATATGGTTGGGTATTTACAACCATGGACTACTTTACCGGATGACTACAAGTTGTCCTAGTTAAAGTAACAAGCCAAGAGGCATTTATCCAACTAATAGAGATATAATAACCAGATTTGGAACACCCTTGATAATTACTAATGATAATGTCATTCCATTCATAGGGGTAAATTTGCTTCAATTTGCACTAGAATATGGGTTCTTCCTAAGAACCTCCTCAAATTACTACCCATACAACAACAACTTTGTTGAGTCCACAAATAAGAATATTATTAGGATTCTTAAAAGCATGATTTCTAATTTAAAGAGATATTGACATGTTGATTTATAGAAAGCATTATGGGATAAGCTACTATATAGGAAGGAAGTTATGTTGCCTATTAACATAGAAATCCCTTCACTCAAAATATTCCAACAACTAGAGCTAGATTATATTGATATATTGCTCTTATAGGCCCACCTTAATGCATTGTTGTAACAAGAAAGAGAGAGAGATAGAGCCTTCTAGCGGTTTGTGCACCATCAACAAATCATCAAGAGGTGGTTTGATATTCAATATAAAGGAGATATGGTGATGAAGTGAGATGAACATATAAATAATCTAGGATAACATAGTATTTTTGACTACTTGTAGAGTGGGTTTTAACAAATTAGCAAAGTGCAATCCCGTAATACCTATAGATTGGTCCTGATGGAAGGATGGATGCTACCTATATCAGTCAATGGAAAGTACTTATGTCCCATGTAGGTATGAAAGGAAGGAATCATTTGTAAATATGTAAATACTATTTTCCATTTTCTATTTTTCTTTTCTCTCTTTCCCTTTCTATAAGAAAAAACACCTTTCTACTAAGTGAAAAAATTGAAAGAGACACTTAGTTTACCTCTTTTTGGTTTCTTTTCTAAAAGGTATCAACTTGATCAATTGGTGAAAATAAAAAAGATGATCAAGGTTTGCAAAACTTTTCTAAGTAAAAATTTCACTAATTTTTCAGACATATCCAATGATTTGCTAGATTTTGGGAGTGATGCCACCCTGACATCAATGAAAATTATACTATATTTTGCCAAATATTGACTTTATGATTCACTAAATTCTAACAATTCGTTAGACTTAAGCTAGTGCAACAAAATACAAATTAGAAAAATGATGTGATTTGTGAAATTATAAATGTCATGCTAATGTAGACCTAAAAAGCCTTATGCCTAAGAGAGAGGAGAAGAAAATAAAAAATATGTCACCTTAACGACAACTTGATTTGTTTGTGGTAGATCATAAAGGTACCCAATGGCATCATCATGAGGAAGCATCAATTATATACTCCAAAGGAAAGAACCCAAAATAATGATGATGTCCATAAAATATCCTATTAATTTATTGGCTTCAAAGGAGAAAGGGTCATAGAAATGGTGATGTCATGAGGATACCATCCAAACTTACATAAATTCATTAAAAAATATATACACCAAAAGGGAATTTATTTCACAAGTGAATTAATTTTGTACATGCAAGGTGGGTCAATAAAAAATCTATAAATAGGGAACATTGGAGTCCATTTAATTCCTATGACATAAAACTTGAAATTTTATGAATGACTCATGATTTAGCATCCTTGTGACCTACAATCTAATATAATTGTGATCATTAAACTCCATACACATGGAAGGGGGTCTTATTACTAGTTTTTGATACCCTTCTACACCTATAGATGTCTTCAATTCTTTGAAAGCTAACATAGTCTAGGCTCAAGTAGATGAAACCCTAGATCCTTTTCCTTCCTACTTTAATGGATGCAATTACAATTAGTCCTCATTGTATTTACTCCATGGTTTATGAGAAGGAGATCCACACACTATTTCAACCTATCTTCTAAATTTTATAGCATATCCAACTATTTCATGTTGATACCTACTTGATGTCACATCACAAATAATTTTCCCTATAAAAACTTTAGTCATTTCTAGGCAGGTCATAACCTTGTTATCTCCCTCTTTAATTGCATTTACTTTTATCCTCTCATTAATAAAATAAACCTTATTGATTTTATCTCTTTTCCATTACAAAAATCCTTTGAAACCATTAAGTATCATCCATGATCATTCATCAAATTATAACTCATACTATGCAAGACCATTGATTCTGACCATGTCCCAAATCCACCAAATAGTTGGCCACATTTCTTGACCTGCTAGAAGATGAACTAAACCCAAAAACTTAAAAAAAAAACAATATTTTCCTATCTTGAATTTGATGAGTTATTGATCTCCCTTCCACATGCCACTAGCTAGCTTCAAAACTAGCAATTCTTCAAGTCATCTTATCAAATTATTGACTCCAATCACCCAAAAGAAGAGGTCAAATACCAAAAAATAATCAAACACATTTTGTGATTAATAAAAGAAGAAGTCCATGGATAAATATAGGGCAAAATCTAATGATTTATTGAGTTTTAGCTAATTGCATGTACAAGACTTAGCAAAAAATTTCAAAAACCCCTATAGCTTTTTAGTAGAATGGATCCTACACAACTAAGTACCAGCCCCTCCCAATAAGTTATTGAATTGAATATAAGGAAGAAGAATATTCTTGTAGTGAGGATTCATCATCATGGAACTTGATCAATCCTTTACATCTAACGAGGAGGAAGCCCCTAGGCCATCTTCGAGAAAGGAAAAAATGATTGCAACTCCCCATAATCCAAATAGGCTAAGAAGAAGAGAGTAGAAAAAACTATGTAAACCCTTTATGATGAAATCAATATTATGATCTAAAATTCACCCTAGAATATTATAGGAATAAAACACTAAAGAGATATAACATGACCTTAAGTGGCTTCTAGATCATATCTAGGTTATAGAGTTTGGGAGTAGGGTAGTTCCTAGTACCTAGGGTGTCAAAGTTCCATAAGCTACTTGTGCCTAGAGATATGACAAGAGTGGGCAATTACTTGTTCCTTTGAAGCTATATTCATCTCTAATTTGGTCATAGTAGAGGTCATCTATGCTATGATGCATGTAACAAATAACATTGTTGGATGGATATCATGCTCTCCCAAGGTAAAAACATAATTATTTGATGGAAAAGATCAAAGTACCTATGAGAAATGTTTAGAAAATCACATTAATAACCCCATAAATACAAAAGGGCCAAGGGTTTTATCGATTGGTAAAATGCCTTGTTTGGCATGTGTAATCCCAATTCAAATCTCAAGGCCTTGTAGTATCAAAGGACATGTCACGCCAGCACCACTAGCTACGTTAAAAAGTCTACTCGACACAACTGGAGGTTATAGTGGTAGCAAGGAGTAGGATTTTAACCCAAAAAGAGTCGATGAAAAAAGTAACAAGTTATCAATTTCTCTAGTATACACAAAAAAACAATCATAGAGGAAAAGGTGTTCAATTTGTCTCTCTATATTAAAACATTCAAGGAGAAGGCACATGAATATTATATACGATATACTTCATAACGAGCACAAGGTCAGATAGGATGATAAGGAAGGAGCATCTTCAAATGTTATATGTTATAATGGAAGTGGCATGGTACCCCCAATTGCTAGACTATACCACCTATATAAAAAAGAGATCACTCAATAGTTGGTATTTTTTAAGAACTCTAGAGTCTTTATATTAATCTTACACCTTGTGTTGTTAATATTGCACCAAAGGTGGGACTAGTTTTGACATCTACAATTTGATAAAATAGATTCAACAGGGAATCCCTTATTGGATTTTGAAGCCACCAAGGCTCCATGTAGCAAACCAAGAAAATTTTCATATAACTTGTATATGGAGGTATATAAACCCATTTTGGAGAGGATTATGGGGAATCTATCAAGGTTATATCCTGCATACTAGATTCTAGTGCAAAAATGAATGAGGAGACATGTGAGTTTTACCTAGGATCCTACTCATCATACATTTGCTTGCATGGGTTATCCAAATAGATCTTCAGACTACTTGCCTACATATTCGAATATATTTTTATACTATAAGTAGTCACATAGTTGGACTTATTGACATGTATTTTGGTAAAGGGTAGAAGAAGACTAGCATGTTTGACCATGAGAGAAGCTATTTAATAGTCACGATGTTCATAAGGGGTGCATAAAAGAGAATTCAAAAAGGTTGAGAAGATGCATCTTGGTGTTGATAAGATATAGGTGGGCTTATGATGCCAATACTCAATTCATGTAAACATTGTTAGACCAAAGGATTCAAATATTTTATGCACGAAAATCATTTTATTATTGATAATGAATGCAATCTTAGTGAGGAGGAGGTCAAGAAGGGGATCAATATAGACAACACCTAGGATGATAAAGTGAGATCCTTGAGGGATCATACCTTTCCCTAGTTCTATTTTTTATAGATAAATATTAGAGAAAGAGGGAAACCAAATTCATCCCAATGTATACATAAATTACCAAACAAGCAAGACACTCGCTAGGGTAAAGTATAATTAAAGAACGAAGAAGGTGGCAATGTACACTTGGATGAGGTATGAAACTGGTGATCCCAAGCTCAAGAATAAACACAATCCAATGAAGAGACACTTTAGTGACATGTTATCTACTATCTTGGATGAGCAACACCCATAGGAGGTGGAGACAGGAACTTCAAGAATAGGTTTCCTCTCCCCAAGTGTTTGTGAGCCTAGAAATCTTGGTAGCTTGTAGAGTTGCATAGGCCATATTCAAAAACCTTACTTGAAGAGATAGGAATCTTGTGCATTGTAAAAAAAAGGAAGATACAAGAAATCAAGGTGAAAAAAGTGAAGACACTAATCAACATAAATATGGGCACAGTAGGGGGAGCTATATGTAGTATGGAAGAAATTGAAGAAGGTGAAATTGTACTAAGGAAGGAGACCTTTAGATCACTAGTCAAGTAATGACACATGCGAGAGTTTCCACTTTTGAGGTTCTTTAAGCAATCACAACCATATTTTCTACCATCTTCTCCTATTTTCCATCTTCTACTATTTCTTATTTCTTCCTATATTTTTTTCAACTCTCCCCTCATTCTACTTCCTTTTTCTTTATTGCACATCCACCTCCATCCAACATAATTCTAACCACCTCTTCAACCATCATTGTTATCTCTCCAACTACTAGTTCATATCATTGAAGTTTGAATTTAAAAGTCAACTTGTCACCATTTTGGGCGACCCTCGTCCATTTCAATATTTTTTAATGGTTGAGCAAGCTTAATATAGTCTCAATTTATGTCCATCAATTTCTTCATCTCACATCACCAAGAAACTTAAAAATATAAAGGTGAGTGAGGAACCACTAATCAAAGTCTCATCACAAGATTAAATCATTCAGTTTTTTCACGAGCCTCTTCTAGATTTAGCCAAGCTACCACCTTCACCAAGGACTATAGGTTTACCACATAAGAAGGGTGAAGTTGTACACGTTGGCATGTACACCTTTGTCTTTGCAGGTACGACCCTAAAATAAAATATATATAATAGAAACCCTCTTCCTATAGAGCGTTCTTTTACCCATTGCTACCTATCCAATGATTACCCACTTCCCAAGCAAATACTATCTAGTATGGGATAACGGTTTGAGGCCACAACAAAAAGGTATTCGAGATCCTTTGAAAGTTGAGGTTTGGCCTGGGAGATGTGGTATAGGCTACATGCCCAATAAAAACCAACCTTTGACATTTGATTATGATGATCACCTCATTACTTACGCCGAATATTTGTATCATCAAGGCATGGAGTGGAGTGATGAGGATGAGGGATCACCTTATCCCACTGAAATTCTATTTTGCAATGTGGTGTATTTGGTGCATCTTGAGTTAGTTGTGACCCTAGGAGAGTATTTTGAAGGGGATACTCTTTGTGAAATGGATCATGAGGATGTCCTCTGCAACTTCGTCTTTGACGGGTCAATCCCTTGTGTCATGCATATCAATTCTTCTAGTTAAGAGGATTTTGGTTCTATGTCTCCCGAGGACCTTGAGCAACTAGGAGTGATCCTTGCCTTACCTTCTTATGAGGATGAGTCTCATATTCTCATTGAGGAGACCATAGATGTTAACATAGGTTTTGAGGAGAGCTCTAGAATTCTTAAGCTAGGTAAAACCTTGTCCGTGGATGGGCAGGATAAATTGACCAATTTGTTGAAGGAATTTCATGATATTTTTGCTTGGTCATATGCCAACATGCTAGAACTTGATCCCTTCCTTATTATGCATCATTTGGTATCCAAACCTAGTGCTAAGATTGTTAAGCAAAAACTCAAGAAGATGCATCCTAAGGTAGCCCTTTTAGTCAAGGAGGAGCTCCATAAACTCCTTGACATCAGTTTCATAAAATATATTGAGTACTCTAATTGGATCTCCAACATCTTTCATGTGGCTAAGAAGGTAGGAAAAATCATAATATGTACCAACTTAAAAAAAATGAATTTAGCATGTCCCAAGGATGATTTTCCTCTCCCCAACATAGATATAATCATATATTTCACTACTAAATGTGGAATGATTTCGCTCATGGATGGTTTCTTGGGATACAATCAGATCATGGTTGCCCCTGAGGACCAGGCCAAGACAAATTTCATCACACCATGGGGTACCTTCTATTATAAAGTCATGCCTTTTGGATTGAAGAATGTTGGTGCCCCATATCAGAGGGTTATGACTTATATTTTTTATAACATGATGCATGATATTTGAGAGGACCATGTGGATGACCTTCTAGGTCATTCCATACATCGAAAGGATCATGTTCATGATTTAAGATGAATATTTGAAAGGCTTCAATAGTTCAAGGTTCATACTAAGCCCTCCAAGTGTGTGTTCATAGTCACATATGGAAAATTGCTAGGTTTCATCATTTCTAGGTAAGGTATTGAGGTGGACCTCACTAAGATAGTGGCTATCACTGACATGCCTCCTCCCCATACCTTAACCAATTTTCCTAGATTGCAAGATAGAATTAAAGCTATTTTTCGGTTCATGGCTTAGCTAGCCGATAAGTGTCAACCCTTTCTTAAGCTTCTTAAGAAATATGTGTTCTAGTGGAATTCAAATTGTCAACAAGATTTTGATAAACTCAAATGGTATCTCACTTACTCACCTATATTAGTTCCTCCTAGACCAGATAAGCATCTGATGATGTACATAGTAGTCACAACTCATGCTTTGGAGGTCTTGTTGGCTCAACATGATGATCAAAACAAATATCGAGCTATCTACTATATCAGTAGAACCTTGGTTAGCTATGAAACCTGGTATACTCCCTTAGAGAAGCTTTACCTTGCTATGGTGTTTGCTTCCCAGAAGTTAAGACACTACATGCTCAACCATAAGATATCGGTTGTTGCAAAGTTTGATCCTTTGCACTACTTGACGTCCAAGCCTCATATTTTAGTTTGAGTTGCTAAGTAGGTTTTAGTCCTTAGTGAGTTTCACCTAAGCTTTATAGGTCAAAAGGCTATCAAAGGTTAGGTGATTGTTGATCAGCTAGCCTTGCTCCCTTAGAAGCTACTCATCCCTTGGTCATCAAGTTTCTCGATAAGTGCTTTAGTATAGAAGTCGAAGAGCTAGAGTCTTGGACTTTGTTTTTTGATGGAGCCTAATGCTTAAAGGGCACTTGTGCTAGAATTGTTCTAGTTACTGCACAAAAATAACTCATCCCTATTTCCTTCAAGCTTCGTTTCTCTTGCATGAATAATACTATTGAGTACAAAGCCTTGATCCTTGGTCTTAGAGCATCCTTAGCCTTTTAGATTAGAGTTATTTTGATGTTTTGTGAATCAGATTAACGATGTTTATCAGAATCAGGATGATAAGATAAAACCTTACAAAGAGATTTTCACCAAGCTATTATTTGCTTTCACTTAACCATAGAGTTTATCCCTAGATCCTCCAACTACCATGCAGATGCCATGGTTGTTGCTGCATCCTTGTTTCCTTTGTAGTTGAAGATGATCAAACATCGTATATCATTAGACAACTATGGAAGTTCACATCGCTTGGTTCTACTCTTGTTCCATTAGATGTTTTGACCATTAGAGCTTCCCCATTTAAGCCATGCTATAACATATTTATTTTTCTCAAGAATGGTTTGATTCCTAATGGTTTAGATTGCAATCAACATAAGATTTTGCATAAAAGAGCATGTCAATTTGTTATAATTGGTAATACTTTATATCGACGTTCTTTTGAAGGCATCCTATTGCGATGCATTAAATTCGATGAAGCCCAACTAGCTCTTAGTAAGGCTCATGAAGGTTCATGTGGAGGACATTTCAGTAGCAATGCCATTTCCAAAAAGCTCCTTCGGATGGGATACTATTGGTCTTCCATGGAGAAAGATGCATGTAACCATGTTCGATGTTGCGACAAATGTCAACACTATAACAAAATTATTCATGCTCCTCAAAACCTTCAGCTTATTTCTTCTCCTTATCCATTTTCCATGTGGAGATTGGACATCATAGGGAATATTAACCCAACATTGTATGATGGTCACAATTTTATCATTACAACGACAGAGTACTTCAATAAATTGGTCAAATCCATGTCCCTAGCCATGATGACTAAAGTGTAGGTCTCCAAGTTCATCTTCAACAAGATCCTTTGCAGGTTCAGGATTCCCTCAATGATTAATTTTGACAATGAAATTCCTTTGAAGAACAAGGATGACCATAAGCTTTGTGCTAAGTACAAAATTCAACATAGGTGGTCAACTCCATATTTCTCTCAGGGTAACGATCAAGCCAAAACATCCAACACATATTTGATCAAGATCGGAAGTTGGTTAGTAATATCGATCATGATTGGCATATCCAACTTTATCCTACCTTGTGGGCCTACCGTACTAGTGTGCGAACTTCTACAAGCACTTCTCTGTATGTCTTGGTCTATGGGACTGAGGTAGTTTTTTTGTTCGAATTAGAGGTCCCTTTGTTGCGCATCTTGTTGCAAGATGCCTCAATCGATGATGAGTATCGCCTTGATCGTTTGAACCAATTAGAGTTGCTAGATGAAAAGTACATTCATGCCTTAGAACATCTTTAAGCCTATCATAATAGGCTCAAATGATCTTATTCCAAGAAATTTTAAAACCATTCTTTTGAGGTTGGGGACTTTGTCCTCAAGGAAAACCAAAAGAACACTAATGCTTGTTCGGATCTTAAAGGCAAGTTCCAGCCCAATTGGTTAGGTCCCTTTGTCATAACAACCAAGTTTGGCTTAGGGGCCTATCGTTTAGCTTCTTTAGATGGTAAAAAACTTAAAGAACCAATGAACATAATGCATCTCAAAAGATACTATGCATGACTTCGCATTTCATACTGCATTAAGCTTAGTTTCATATTGCATTTAGTTTGTTTGTCCATACTACATGATTGCATGTCCTCATTTGCATGGTTTGCCTATCATTTTGTTCTATTTGCATTTCGCTTGTCATATCGTTGCATAGTTGCTTGACCATATATGCATGACTGCTTGATCATATAGATTTTTGAGGACTTTGTGAGGATGGCAAATGATGAAATCTAGTTAGGTCTTAGCTCACATGCATTGCACTCATCCTAGGGATATGATGCCTATTGAATCCCTATCCTAGGGATCATTTCCATAAATCTTCATCATTGCATTTGCTCATGTCTTTCTTATCTTCTTTTATATTCCTTGACCTTGAAAGTTTTCATCATTTCTAATTTCTCCAAGTCAAGGGATATATTTCTTCATATCTTGTATGTCCTTTGTCCTTTGAAATATCATTTTCTTCTCCTCTCCAAGACAAAGGATGTATGTTCCTCCTCTCTGCTTTTGCTTTTACCTTTGCTTTCACTCACACTTTTCCTTCTTGATATTTTGATTTTTAAGCGGTCCTTGTAATATAGGATAGATATCACATGGGTATCATTTATGGTATTCATACGACCACTGACTATCCTATGCACACCTCTTAACTCTTGATATTTCAACAATGACACACACACACAATCAATTTGCTTCTTGCATATTTATTTTTTTGTCCTCTTTTAACACACACTTACATTTTTTTGCTGCATTTTGCTTTGCTCATTCATATTTTGCACACAACACACCCCTATCGAGTAGTACTCGCCTTGGTAAATCAATCACATATTTCACCCCATACATGATAAACTTCATTGCCACATGCAAGAGGTAGCCTCCATCTTAGCCATTTGCAAGCATACATCCTAACATGTATCTCTTCATCCCTAGCCATTAGCGAGCACTACACCCATAGAGGGTATCGCTCCACACTTGACCATCCCTGTGAGCACTACACCCATAGAGGGTATCGCTCCACACTTGACCATCCCTGTGAGCACTACACCCATAGAGGGTATCGCTCCACACTTGACCATCCCTGTGAGCACAACACCCTTAAAAGATAGCTTCATGGCTACAAGCGAGGAGTAGCCTCCATTCGTTCATTTGCGAACATACATCCCTACAATTCTTTTTGTTTTTGCTTGGTCTATGGTTGTTTGATCACACTAATCTTTCACAGTCTATGCTAATTCAAACATCATATTCCAAGCATATTTTTCTTTTTTGAGCTTCTGCCTCCTTTGCTTCTTCTTCTTGTTATTTTCTTCTTTTCTTTTTGTTTTTTTTTAAATCGTGCATTGTCTATATGGGGTACGACTTTGCTCTACGTTGAAGTTGTAGTTCATCTTTACGGAGCGCGATTTCGACTAGAGCCATGTTTTTCTCTCCTTTTCCTTTTCTTCTCTTCCATAATATTTTTCTTTCATTCCTTCATCCATCCATGCATATCATTTATCTAGTTAGGTTCTTTAGTCCATTTATGCATTTTATAGTTATGTTATCATTCATTCATGCATAGTCAAACATAAAAGCACATAAAAATAACAACACACACATAAATGTACACATTTAAAATAAAGTAGCATGATATTACTCGAGATAAAAAGAAAGGGTACATATGTCTTTTCAATCGATGTGCCATAGTTTGAACCTGACATAATTGACCCTCCCCATGGATACATGTCACACTCAAAATTGGCATGCTACCCCAATCCTATCCCTAACTTTGGGAGCTTGTCTCCTCCACCCTTCCCATCAAAGGTGGTTTTGGTGGGGGCATGTTCATAGACCATGAAACCATTCATGATTTGGACCGTGACCAACCTTGTATCTAAAGGGAGGACGATGGAGGCACCCTATGCTCCACTAGCACCACCTTGAAGTACATCATCTGGTAGAAGGTATCCCTCCATACTGACACCTTTAGCCTCTCCCTCGCCCTCTATATCTTTGCCTATAGTAGGCGGATCCCCTTGCCCTATTGGTTATTAGTCACAATAGCCATCCCCTCTGCTTGAGCCTACTCTTGCTCTTCGTCCAGCTGGCTCACCTCTCCCTTGAGGTAGTCTGCCTCAACCTATGTCATGTTTAGCTCTTTGAGTGTTGTGCTCAAGGCACTCTATAGCCTCTCTATCCTCTTGGACCTATCCTCTTGGAGTAGGTTCATCTCCCTTTGTATGGTTGCTATATGGGGTTGCAACACCTTTATCTCCCTTGTTGGGTCTCCCTGACCCATGGTCCTGCTCGACCTGGCTATCACTAATGTCGATGCCTATTTGGTCGCTCTAGTCGATCCAAATTCAATCATCGTGGGGGCACCTCTTGCTGCTCCCCTATCCTTGGTACCTGTAGTAGTGGTGGCTACTACAAACATATCTATCCAAACCGCATCCATGTCTATTGTAGGGTCTTCTAGCCTTACCACTACCGCTTTGTGAGGCATCGAGTTGCCTCTCAAAGTGCCAACTGCACTTGTCGACCCATAACTTGGTGCCTCTACACTAGCACCGATGGGGATATCCTCAAGGTTATAACACCCCTGTACCATATTCGATACCCAAGAGCCACCTTGATGTCATCCACTCTTGGATCCATGTAGAGTGGATCATATATGCCCTCCTTTGCCCATATCCCCACATCAAGATCCCCTTCAAATTCTAATGGGTCCCTTTGCACTTGTTTGTACCAGTAGTCACCCAGGTTTGATATCTCTTGGAAGATACCAAACTACCCTTGAAATTGATCAAACTTGAAGAGTTCCAACTCCCCCTTCTCCGTAGAGAACCACTTGATCCTCTTGATCCAAGACAAATCCTTCATGTCCTTCGCCCATCCAAGGTGTAGATGCCACGACTGCCAGATGATCCTGTGCTTCTATAGCTCATCTATCACCCGCCTCACTAGTGGTAGGTTCCTGGTGTATGTCCTTTGGACTTGCTTGAAGATCCTAAACCATTTGTATGTTGTTGGTCACTTTAGGTCGCGTAATGGCCCTGGTAGTGCTTATGGTCTCCTGACCTCTATGTACTCTCAACACCACACCTAGAGCAACATTGTACACACCAACCTTGTATTCCCTTTGTACACGACATTGTACAATGTCCTATATAATCTAGCCAATACAAACGGACCCCATGCGAACTGCACCTATTGGTCATGCATGTCTACCACTAATCCTACCAACGCCCATGACAAGTATCGCCTACTAGTATGACATACAAATAATCTCATCGCCATTCCACAAAGCATGGTCATTAAAGCATTGACACCATAGCACTCAACCAACTCATTGACAAGGATTCGACTCTCTTAACCCGGTGGTCCTAGCCCCCTGATAGCCTCTATAGTGTAACTTGCTACCCTCGGGCTCTATAAACTATCCTCTGTGCAAGATGTGCCACTCTCCTCTAGTGTGATTGTCATCTCCCTTATCAGTATTCGAAAGGTCGATGACTTCAAATACCATCTCTTCGCTAGCACTATTAGTAGTGCTCTATCCGCTTCCACCCAGGGTATCTCTACAAAGTGTTGTAGCCCTACTGCCCCAGGGTGTCCCTCTCTATTGGTGTGAGCCCCCATAGTTCCTCCTCTAAGGAAACCGATCACCACTCTCGACTCTCTAGTACATCATGCTACAACCAAAACATAACAAAAAATTTAATTAGTTTCGTATAAAATATAACATAAAATAATGAAAACAACACAGAGCAACATTTCAACACCTAAGCTTGCTTGTATTGGTTTTTCTTTCTTTTTCCTCTTCTTTGCTTGTTTCCTTTCTTTTTTGTTTTCCTCTTGGTTGAAATCGTGCCCCGTTCTCCATGCGCGTGATTTCATCTTTTTCTCTCTTCTTCCAAACTTGTACTCTGTGCTTACAAGACATGAATTCGTGAAGTCGTGCCCTATGGTTTTGGGGTATGACTTTGATCACCGCAATGAACGAACCAAAATCATGGTTGGCCCCCAAAATCGTGCTAGGGTTGCATGCGATGAATTCTTTAAAAAAGGTTAAAAAAATAGCTAAAATGCACTAAAAACCTAATCTAGCCTAATATAGAGGAAGGATTTTGGTCCTTACCATGCTCGCTTTGTTGTTTCATTTGCCTTGCCTCTTGCAATGGTTGAACGGTGTGTGGGTAGCACCCTTTGTCTTTATCTCTAGAGCTCTTCTTCTCTCCTTTGCGCAATGAAAATGAATTAGAGTTTTCACCTATTTTGCCTTTTTATTCTTCTTTTTTGCTTTTTCTCTCCTCTTTGGTGCTTTTTTTGTTGTATGCCCCTTTGCTTTATTCTACGTTAGCCCTTTCGTGTTTCCTCGAGAATGTGACATTCCTTTCGAAACTCAAGGGGGCACCCTAGCCTAGGAGGCATTAGTGTCCCTAATGCCTCATTTTACATGCAAAAATATTGAAGTGTTTGAAATGGCACCATTTTTGTACCACCCCTTTCTTTTAAAACAACCACCATTTTTGTATTTTTTGTTCTTTGCCCATAGGTTTCTACATCTTTATTTGATGCATTTATTAGACCATAAATGCATCAAAGAGGGAGCAAAATGTAGACATGGAAAATTGACCCACTAAAGTGAGTTATTTTCCCTAGAACCCTTGAGAAGGCCCTCAAACTTGTCCAAGAACAAGTTTGGGCCTCTTTTCCCCTTCTCCTTCCCTCTTTTCGTAGCTTTGCCGAAATCATGATCACCTAGTACGAGATGTAATTTTGGCAAGTTATGGTTTTCTCTTAGAAAACCCTATTTTTTGGGCCAACCTTCAGGACGTCCACCCTCCCCTAGATTTCCTTTTCATCTTTCTGCACTTTTACCCTTTGAACCTCCTATAAATAGAGGGTTGGATCCTCTTTTTCCCTTAAGTGCGATTTAAGTTATTTTTCTAAGCAATCTTTGGCTAACAATTTCTCTTGGCAAGCAAGTCTTCTAACAAGATCAAGTGTCTTCTAGTGTTCTTCTACTACTCTATTGTTGATTTGTTGCTCTTCGTGGATAAGTGTTGGAGCCTTGAGGAGGAGTCTATCATTTTGTGGAGGTCTTCATCCTTTTTTTTGTTATTTCACTACCACTAGGTTTATTCTTGCATTTTGGTATTTTTAGAATCATTTATTGTGCATTTTACGTTGTATTTCACATCAATTTGTCATTCTTGCACTTCCATTGCAAAATCGTGTCACGTTCGTACAAGGCGTGATTTCGGTAGGATCCAAAATCGTGATCGCCCCTTATGAGGCACGATTTTGGGTTCATCAGGTTTGGGGGTAAATTTTCGCTCCCAAACCCTCAATTTGTATTTACATGTTCCATTTAGGCCATAACATTGTTGTTTATATTTTGTTCTTTGCATTGTTTCATTGCATTGCATATTTGCTTGTTCATTTCCAAAAAATTCAACAATCACTTTTGTTTTTAAAAAATTAGCTAAAAGGACCAAGGGGGCATGACTGTTGTACCTCTAAGCTCAGTCAAACAATGGCCTAAGCAGGCCTTTAAATGTTGATAAATTTTTCTAGGATTTTATGAAGTTGTTTTGCAGGATTCGAAGTTGTTGGATACATCTGGATGCAAGTTAAAATCCAAGACCAACTACGAGATTAGATAAGTGCCCTAAGTTTATTTCTTAGGTTGTTTGATGTTTTCTTTCTACCCATTTATGTTCCAAACCTAGATCATAAATAAAAAGAAATATTATATTCTCATTTCTAGGCATTTGAGAGAGAAAAGCATATAGTTTGCATTCTAGGGTTAGTTATGTTTGTGCATTCTCTTAAACCCTTGTTGCAAAAGAAAAGATTTATTTTATTACAAGTTAGGATTTAGTCATCATCGAAAATCAAGAATCATTTTAGGGTTAGTCCTTGTTTTCCTGCATTTTTGTTTGCTTGCATTGTTCATTCATTTTCATAGATATATTTTAGAAAAGTCAAACATAGGTGTTTGCTTAATATACACATCGAACATTTCCATCCCAAAATTCAAGTGAGTTCTTAAACTGTTCCTGGTGAACCCTTTGATCCCCAAACCCCTGAGTGTAGAGAATATAACACACCCTTATGATCACCTCGGCTCCTAGTGGATCCAACCAAGAATCGTACGCGACATGGTTATTTTCCTCTCTACAATACTTCCCCCTGGTAGTCCTCAAGAGTCCAAAAAAGTCCAATACTCATCTCTTGAATAGCTCGTATGATTACAACAAATGCAAAGGCATGAGGTCTTGACGCAATGGCTTCCCCATATTCTGACATGTATGGCATGTGGAAACAAAATCCTTCATCTTGCAATAGAGGGTGGGCCATCACAATCTAACCAAGAGGAACTTCCTCATCATCATGTCAAGTCCCATGAATCCTCTTGTCAAGTATTTGTGAGAATTATTCAATTCATTGTGCACTTCTTCCTCCATTACACACTAGCACAATGCCATGTGTGTTCCCTTTTTTACAATAAACCTCCAATCAATGGGAATGGTATTGACTTTAAAACAATCCTTTATCGCTTGATTATCAGTAATTTCCTTGATAGATTTACTAAATAAGTACATCCCAATGTTCTCATACCAATATGACTACATGGTGATTGAAATAGATAAGCATTGAAAACTCATCTGACAATCCTCATATATAGGCTTGCTAGAGTGTATGCACAATAGCTAATCTGTATCACAAGCTACTTTCCATTCCTAACCACTACCTAAAACACAAACTCCTACAATGACTCTTGCACTGTGATGATCCACTAATCATAGCCATATAAATGGTTGGCTTATTGATAGAATAAATGAAGCCTTGATGATTAACAAACACATGAATCAATTTATGAACAAGTAGTATTAATATTTCTGCATGTAAACCATCCCCTATGCCTCATTTCTTATCATGTTGTAATTATTCTCTACATGTGATAGTAGCTAACTTAAGAAATATATGGGCTAGTCCATCCCATGTGATTGCTCTTGTGCCAACCCACACCCATCTACAAAGTTTGATGCGTCAATATGGATGTGAATCTTTGTCCTTATCTAGAAATATAATAATGGGCACACTAACTTGGTCTTCAGCTACTTGAAAGTCGATCATTGCTCATTAGTCCGCTTGAAAGGAACACCCTTGTATGCTAATGCATCCAATATGTAGGGCTTCTATGTTAAGTTTTTAATGAACCCTATGTGCCCCTAAAATCATTCAACAAGTCAATGTCATATGGATCCTCCATAGTTACCAGGATATAGGTCTTGTTAGGATCCATATTTGGCCTTGTCTAGCATACAACATATCCCAACAATATCACATAGGGCACAACTTACATTACTTGGGGTTCAATAAAATATGAGCATTCATGCATATTCTCATTCATTCTTCTAGTGCCTTCAAATACTTCTCCTCCTTACCAAAAAGTGACCAGTCATTTATAAATATTTTGAATTTTCTCGTTGACATCTATTCAAGGATGTACAACAATAATCTTTAAAATGTGGTAATTGTGTTACATAAGCCAAGTGGTATTCATTTGTATACATAAATTTCCTTCTCCATGACAAATATGGTCTTCAACCTATCCTTCTTAGATATGTATTTGGTTGTAATTAAAGAATTCGTCCAACGATGAGTGGATTTCATGTTTGGCTACCTTGTCTCAAATTGAGTTTGTGAATGGGTTTGGACATGTGTCCTTTATTATGAATGCATTGAGGGCCCTAAAGTCTATGCAAACCCAAATTTGCACACACTCCTTCAAACATGTTATGACTAGAGAGACCCAATCACTTACAATCACCTTGAAAATAATGTCAATGTCTAGCATCTTCTCAATATTTGGATTGACGAGAGTCACATACTATGGGTCATGCAGAATGATCTTATTATTGCACACCCAATACTAAGGAAATCATGTATATTCAAAACTCATGTGAAATCCCTTGTAGGTCATTATATGTCCATGCAAATACATCCTTCTACTTAACAATATTTTTAAGGGTTTTTAATATTGGTTGTCAATTACCGCTATCCCTGATCATCTTCTCCTTGTTCACCTCATTGAGGTGCACCTATACCACACATGTCCTTTATAATTAATGGTGTAGGGTACATTTACTATTATTACATCCAATGGGTGTTGGCTCTTCATCAAAATTCACATTGTCAATGTTGTACCCTATAAAATTATAGGAAAAGATGTCTTCTCATTCATTCCTTGTATGTGGTCATTTGTCACCTTCCTTGTTTTGGTTCTATAGCTTGAATCACCTACTTCATAGGTTCTCAATGTTATTGTCATTTCCTTTCATGCTACACCTTGTTCTTCTTTGACATTTAAACACAGACATGTTGGTATCAAAACTTCATAGTCACCCATATACCAATGGAGGAGATTGTTATCTAAGTATCCTTTATTCTCCATGCACTCTTCTAATTCTAGCACCCATTATTATTTAGTTCCATGTTGGCCCATTTATCTTCTTCATCAAATGAAGAAACATCCGACTAATTCAAGATGATATCCTTGTTCATTGACTAGTTCCTAAGGTTCATTGTGTGCTTGTGTTGGAAATTTTTAAATGTAATGTGGTCTTTTTTTCAATTGTGAGTCGACCTTCACCATGCATAGCCATATATGATAGAATAATGCATTATATATTATCTTCTATAGTTGTATGACCACAAACACTATCATGAAGGTTTCTTTAACAATTATGACCTACCTAATCAACACTCCTTTCATTTTGATTTTGAATTGATCTACTCCCAATAGTCCAAAATTTGTGTACCATTAGGTTGGTACACCCAATTATCTCCACATCTTTCTTGGAAGTACGTTCACACTCGACCCATCATCAAAGATGACATGCATCAATGTATGACCCAAGCAATCACATATGCAAGCTTCTTTATTTGTGTCATCTCTCTTTGTTTGATGCACCAACTGTTGAGTATCACATGTAATTTTAGGATTGTGTGGAATAAAGTTACCACTTTCAAAAGTATGCTTAACTCCATTGACTACTTCGCCATGCTATTGATGTATCCTTAATTTTGATAGTTATGAGTTCAATGTCTTTCAACATGTTTCACACATTCTACTTTCTTCTTTGCCTATGCTCAAGTCATGACAAGCATATGTTTCATTCTCGAGGACCTTTATTTAATGTCCAAGAAATTTAAATTCTAATTTCTTCCAGTTATTTAGGAAAGTTCTCTAAGTTATTTCTTGATCCGCAGTAACACATCATTCATTCATTGTTGATGGTGATGTTTATGTAGTTTTGTGTAAAATGTCTCAGTTTTTTACATTTTCTACACTACATAATTGGTCTTCCAGACATGTATTGCAAACAATTGTCTCATGAATTTCTATAACATACCTTATTATGTCCTCCATTATTTCTTCTGATGGTTATTCTGGTAATTGTTGTTTGTTGTACCAACTCCATTCTTCAATGTACTCAATTGTTGGTTTGTTTCCTTTTAGATAGCTAAGGTCTCATGCTTTTTGGTTTTCAAGTTGAATGGAAATTCCAATATCGAATATACATTTACTCCATAAATATATAGTATGATCTTTTTGGGTAATTGGCATTCATATATCCTATCCAATAATTTGAACACCAAATATATTTTTTATCCTTTGCTTGCTTTTTATCTTTGATCTCATAGATAATGCACAATATTTCCTTCATGATCATTAGATGGTCACACTCATCTTCTCATCCTCAACATCATTGTTGCAAATACTTCCATCTTAGTTTCATCTACTTGCCATCATCATCTTCGTTTCACTTTCCAAGTTCACCACTCAAAGGCTTTTTGGTATCATGTCAGGGGGACAACTTTCACCTTATTGAAAAACTTCAAAATAAATCTAGCCATGAACCACCACTTCAAGAGTTCATCAGATGGTTACTTATCTATTTTTCCAGTCAAACCCTCCAAACAAAGGTTGTAGGACTTAACATTATCCTTTTTATGCTTCATTATATAGTTTTCCTTGAGGATTTCTATATTATTGTCCAACAATCAAACTCTTTCTCAAAAATAGTCTTCAATTCATCCAAAGTATTAAATGGAGTTTGACATGATAGATTCCACTCCATGGCAACAACCCTTGGAGTGGCTCAAATGATTGTATCCACCTTGCTTTATTTGTAACTTCATTTGCCTTTCATATCATCACACAAGTGTCTTTATGGCAGGTTTGGTCCTTCTAGTCTCCTATGAATTTAGACACCAATTATTATAAGTTGTATTTTACTTGCTCTTACTCTTGGTGGTGTACTTGTTGACTCACTCTACCTTGTCAAATGACACTTCTTTTGACCACTCAAACACCTTGTTTGTTTGCATGATTCTCTCCCTCACATTCAACATCAATTGTGCACGTCTTTGCTTATGTGAACTTTCATGTTAATAATACCTCTTAATATATATAAATGTCTTTATCATTGTGCACATTTTCACTTACATGAATGTATTTATTGACACGTCCTACTTGCATAAATTTGTTCAACTATGTGCTTCCTCAATTTATTGAATATCTATAATTTGCTCTTCTATCCACAACACCAATGTCTCTCACCAAGTTTATTGTTTGGGACTCTCATTCAAAACCTCTCTTTCCATTTGAGAACTCCCTTCCTCCAAAGGAGGCCACATGCATTCAATTTTGGTGATCAAACTCTTCCTGCATGTTAGTTAGTATCATCATTGTTATCCACAAGTCTTCATTTTGTTAGAATGGTATAGGTATCTGCATACACTATTTTTCTTTAGAATGAGTTGTTATGTCATAAATTGTGTGTCTCTACATACATCTTTGCACATGTCTTCATCGTGTTTATTTGTTAGTCACATTTCTTGTTGTGCAATCCTCTATAGCCTTCACATTGGCTCTTTTCTTGCCCCTAGCATCTACATCCACTTAGTGGATTGTTGCTCATTCAACTTTCTTTATCACTTCCAATGTTATCATAGTCCTCACTATGATGATGCCAAATGTAGCACAATTGGTTTGCTATTCCACACTAATGAAAGGTATAAGAAAGTATACAAAAATTAATGCAACGTTAAAAAAAATAATCCATGACTCAAAATAGAAATTGTACAAAGTAATTATATTACCAATAATGTACAATATAATGTGTCCAGCTAGAATAACAATGCACAACCAACATCCATATGCTATCAATAATACAATACAAGATACAAGATCAAAATTATGATCTTAAAAATGGAACTAAGGGAGATACAAGTGAATTGGTCCCTATTCATACTTGGTCAGGTTTTGAGAATTTTTGTGAGGCATCTGCAACCTAATTTCTCTATCACATGCTCCTTCGAAATTTGCAAAAATTACAAGGTAGTGCCAAGGTACTACATGTACATACCAAATTTGCTTGCATACATGTAATATACATGCATGTGTTCAGTCATGGCTACGTTGGCACTTGAGTTGGCGACACCTCAAATTCGTCCATTTTGGAGAGATGGTGCTATGAGTCACTTCTTGGATTTATCCTTTTCTTATCTAATATCACTAGGTATGGGTATACATATTTAAGAATGGATTCCACTTCTGAATACATAAATGACAACCCTTGGGTACACCTATTTTGGAGAAAGGAAAAATGGACAAAGCAGTTGGTGAACTCCTATAGGAAGCATGTGAAAGGGATGAGCTACTACTCCATGACCTATTTGGGATTAGGTCACCAATTTCAGATGTCCACTATGTTTCTATAGGATATGAAATTCTGCTCTAAAGTGTTTAGCATGTGTTAACTCAGTTTGTGTGAATAATTGTTTTCTATGTAAATTTAAAAAAAAAAAATGCATGTGTTCCAATGTTTCCGCTAGTTGTTTCTACTACTATTAAGCAAAAGCTAATGTCAAGAGGATCATTATAGATACTGTCAAATCCACTACTCATCGAATATGATAAAATTCAATGTGGCCAAGTGATTGGGATGGCTGTCTAGTTTGCCAAACAAGACAATTAAGAATTCATATTATGATCCTTGTCACAAGTACCTTAATAAAATTAATTAATAATGAAGAGTAGACTTCCACAATTAGAGTCATTTTGAGGAAGGAAGAGTCCATTATTGCCTTCCATTTTCTAGCTAATTAAAAGAAATTATTGAATTATAAAGGACCACTTATTCAGAACTCTATAGAAACTTATTGAAGTTCATTTTCAGATAATCTCCCACCATTTTTCTGTATACATCCAACATCAACTTCTTGATACATATACAGCCTTAAATACTTGGTTTTATCTCCTTCAGTTTTGAGAGCAGGTACAGAATCCTTCTCAATGACTTAGAACCTTTGGTCAATACTGTTGCCTGGGTTCAGTGTAAAAGCTTATATATTGATCTTCATACAGAATCCCTTTCCATGATTTTGAACCTCTGGTCCATAATGTTACTCTGATATAATAATATACAAGCATATATATTCATCTCCGTGAGAAATACTGCCTCCTCCATGATGAGGATGACAAACATTAACTTGGGCAAGCTCTCTTCAATTTAACGTTCTTCCTTCCCTCAGCTGGTATGTATCTTCTTGGCTGAAGTTTCTGTGTTAACTGAGCTTGGATTTGGATTGACTGATTTCTATCAGCAGGAATTGAATGGATTCATGGAATCCCTCAATTACCAGATTGTTAATTAGTGTACTATTCACTTTATTTGATTTGCTAGATTGTTCAAAGCTATCAATTTTAAGACTTCAAAAGTCCATTCTTGTCATACATGTGTCCATGTTTATAGCTGTGTTGCAAGTTGTATGGGCTCTTTTCAGGTGCAACTCAGTTGTTTTGCACTCGTCCATGATCTAGTTTCAATAAGCCAATAATCAACTAGCTATATAGTTATCATTATTTTAACATCAGACATATTCTGCGTGCATTTGTGTAGCGGATGAATTGTTAGTCTCTTATGTGCTGGGCTGTACACCAATTGAACTAATTCTATAATAGTATTGTGCGGTTTTATTATAAAGCTAAAACAGCTTTTCAATTAATAAATATTCTTTTTTCCATTGGTTTGTTACCAAGTTAGTTTATATCTCACCAAACTGAGTTCAAAGAGACATCCTTGTATAGGTATTACTGAGATGCCTATAACATGCTCCTACATGAATATATAAAACGTTTACCCATTTTTTCTCCTCTATCGGAGGAATAGTAGAAGAGTCGTGCAGAGAAATTATTAGAAGTTAAGTGGAGGTTTATCTCGTTCCCATCTCAATGCCAATAACTGTAAGGAAGATGCTTATGCCATGTATCAACTATCATATCACATCTAATCAATGTTACTATTGTTTCCAAATGTGCTTGATCAAAAACCAAATTATTAGAAGATTAAATTTTCACATCTAATCTATGTTACTATTGTTTCCAAATGTGTTTGATCAAAACTCAAATAATTAGAAGATTTTTGGTATAGGTACTTGAATTGGTAACAAAACAATCACCGTTTTGTAAGAAATCCAAGTCCCTTCCCTTCCTTTGATTGGACAGCTAGTATGTAATAAAGTTCTATATCTTGGCAACTTGCTTGGTTTGCAATAATACATCCTGCAATTACAGATAGCATGAAATAGCATCTAAATTTAAACTTTAAAAAACAAGCTTGAATCCAAACTTGTTGCATTTGTCTACTCTGAAAATAAAGCAGGAAACTATCTTCGGCAGACATGGTTGTCTTCCACATCTTGAGTTAGTTTCAAAAGAAACAGAAAGGGATGGCCTAAAATGAACACAACACATTATTTGAAATACTTCTCATTCAGTACATCCACCAAAGCCACTTCTAGGCAGGAAGGAAGTTTGTCAAAATTGCAGTTTCTTGTAGATGCTTCTTTAAAATTGAATAATGAGCACACAAATTTCCAGTTCAACTATTTCTATTGACCTAAATAATAAGTCATTAGTTGGAAAACATCCTTTATGAATGGCTTCATTTAGACTTCCTGATTCAGCCTCAAATTTAGGCATCTTGTGAGATATCTCATTAAAAGTGAATAATGCTCTAGTCTGTAACAAATGAGTAACATTGTTGATCTTGTAATCCTGAGGAATACTTTCTTCTTGCAACATTGGTAACTCAAGTCCTCTCCACCTTACAACAAAATATCTATCAATATATTTTGATCCCCATTCTCCCTTTAATTTAAAACTAGATTTACCACAATAACACTTTGTTATGCTTGTTTTATAACAGAGCCAATCATGAGGACAAGAACGGTCTGACAGCTTTTTGATCCTTCGATCCAAAATGTTTTATGCAAATTAGTTGTTTCCATCATAGTTACGAGGTTTGGCAGCACCTGCTCTTGACTGAACCAGTTCAGTTCAGTTCAGTTCGGACCCTTTTTATTTGAAAATGTTTGCAATTTTTTTTAATATAAATCAGGAATGTTAAAAAATTAAAAAATAAAATGAAAACACATAATGAGCATCAACAAATGTAATCTAATCTAAAGCTTTGAGTAACCCAAATTTATATCTACATCTAACCTAAATATATAATCTGATCTCATAAAAAACTAACTTAAATCTAAATATATTTTGTACATTTTAAATTTAAATATAATAGGATTAGTTCTTCATATTTTACCAAACTGAACCAAGCCTTTTTTGAAAAAACAAACCCTCCAAACCTTTTTTTTTTACTTTCGAACAAAACCAAACCTCCCTATAGAAATATAGGAAACCACAAATGGTTCTGTACTCCCACCTCTGTATTCATGAGGTGCAGAAATGACGTTCCATGACTATCCTCTGTCTTCCTAAGTATCTTCAATTCTGGCTTTGAGTCTAATAAACTATAACACAAATAAGTTGCCATTCTCAATAAGGTGGATTTAATTAGGCTTTTGTTATTGGCTATCTATTCGTCTAAATGAAAAAGATTTAGAATCTAAGATTCCAGTTTTAAGAAATCTGAGTTTCAATATTTGCATTACTTTTGACTTAATGTAAGTTCTAAATAACTGAAGTCATCAAACATCTAATCACAGAAGATATCATACAGAAATCTGAGTTTCAATATTTGCATTACTTTAGACTTAATGTAAATTCTAAATAATTGAAGTCATCAAGCATCTAATCACAGAAGATAACATAAAGAAAACTTTGTTCAAAAGTAGAGAAGGGCCAAGAAATAATTAATCTTTCCAATACCTTAGATACCAGTGGATGGAAATGTCTCCTCTATGATTCAAGCAAATAAGGTTTATTATGCCAAACACACATGTTGCTTACATATTGTGCCAATTCCAATTGTAAGGGCTTGTTCTAGAGAAGAACCTAGCATGTACCTACATAGCTTAAATCAAACAATGTTCTCTATATATATTTAATATTTTAATTGAAAGGCAACTAGTTTGTTGCAAGTTGATTCATTATATGTGAAATTCAAAAGAATTTCTCAAGAGTTCTTAATCAAGGGAAATTATCATTTAAGCTGGTTCTATTGTTCTTTGAGCAGCAATGCAATTTATCAGTAAAGGAAATACATAGATTTGTGAAGCTTTAGGGTTATTTATGATAATCTACATCACCATTTCATAGTAGTCTTCCCAGAACACGCAGTTTTTGGTCATTAAGACTTAAGTCATTTGAAGGAAACACCAAATTTAACTTGTGCTTCATATGGAAATAGCAGTAAAGTTTTCTTGTTACCTTCATAAATATAAATGGATGGTTTGCAAAAGTATGGCATAGTAAGTGATAGTAAAGAACAAACATAATAGAATGGGGCAGTGTTCTTTCTAGAGTAACCATTGTTCCATATGGCTGTAATACATAATGGAAGTAACAGAATGCCTATACATTGCGCATACTAAGCTGTGTTAGTCACCCAAAAAAGGAAAAGAGAGAGAGAGATAGAATCAAAATTGTATTGTCGATAGAAAGAATTAGAATAAGTAACTGAGTAGCTATATGGTCATTACAAGCACAAATCGAAGTAAAGGAAGCAGCAGAACTGATTGCATCTGCTTGTGCTATGTTATCTTCTTCGCTTAGAATCTTTCTTCATTTCCAAACGATAGTTTTCCATATTTTGTTTGATCCATAAGCGTTTGTTCACAAGTTCGTTCATGACTGCCTTTTCTGAAAGCAAAAAAAAAGAGAAAAAAAAACTGTAAATAAGCTCCAAAAAGTTTCGTGGAAGCAGTAGAAGGTAGATGGGTATTTAATATTCAGCTAAAGTCCATACATATGCTTACCCATGCAAATCCATGTTCCAAGGGGAATGCCAAGGCATCCTCGTGTTAAATAGCAAGCATCATCCCGAGTATAGGGCAAACACCTTATCTTATACCTCCAAAACCAACATATTGCCCATAAAAGTATCTGGGAGTAGATGGACAACAATAGAACTATTATAGAATTATTCAAAACGTGCATCAAAGCTCTACTACCATTTATTTAACATTTTAACTCATATCACACATGAAATTGAATAGTGACTACTCCCATTGAAATTTGCTTGTATTATACAGCATATATAGAGCAGGAGTCATCATTTTGTACTACAGTACAGAATATATGACAGTTGACTCATTGGTATTTAAATTTGAATTTTATCATCTGAAAGCAATTTCTAGGAATGCCTCAAAATAAATAACATTCAGATAAATTCAGCTTAGAATCAAAATCATTAAAATTTTCAAACGTGCATGCCACAGTCTGCAGTAAAGGAGATCATAGCCTATGCTTAAATGCATATTTACAAATTAAAAACTAGTGCAAGACCTTAGCTTACAGTACACTGCCAAGCAATGTAGAGAAAAAGATGAAATAGGAACATTAATTAAAAAAATGTCAAATGAAAATCACAGCATTTGACAGCCTACTCATTAAATCTATGTTTAGAGAGGAATTTGCAATCCCTGAGTTTCTAACACCACTGGAAATTGAAGGAATTTAATGCATCAGAAGGAATTTTTTTTACTAGAATCTACAAATGATTGAAGTAGGTCAGTCGGACTTGAAAAAGAATACCAAGTTACAAAGCATTGTAGAAGCCAAAAAGAAGGCTCCAAAGTCAAAAGGAAATGAAAGAAAGCACATGTTGTAACTAGAACAAGCTAAAAACAATAATAACAAAATATTCCAACTACACAAGTAAACCCCAAAACAGGTAAAGCTTAATGAAGTCACAAACATCATATGGCATCAGAAGTACAGATAGTACAATTAGTTATGCAAAATAAGAATCTGTAGTAGTAAACTACTACCATCGCCTCAAGAATGACACCTGCCATGCAAAAAGGAAACAAAGAACGAAAAAGAGACCGATTCAAAGCTTCAAAGGTGCCTTGATCCAAATTGTGCAATCTACTCTAAGTGTGCCCCGCTTCTATGAGTGCCCCACTTAGAGCGATTTTTTGGAGTGTTTGGCACACCGCACTTCCTAGAGCACCCTGATCGAAGCAACCAGCACGTCACTCTAGTTGTAATTCTATTTTTTGGGGCTGTGCCTGCATGAGATTGTGAACTGCTAGTCCAAAATTAGATTAGGTTTTTACTTTTCAAGTATAAATAAGAGAATGATTCTCATTGTAACGGTCGTTTGGCTACCCAGCATACAAGAGCTACTCTCTCATTTATACTTGACATTCATAAAACAAAGAATTATGATTGACATTCATGAAGGTTTGTGCCCATGACCTTTAATTTATGGATGTGTGGAACTAGTATCTCTGCTCTTTTTTGCAATGTTAGTCCTTTCTTTGTGATATGGCTGATTACTTTGGAGATCTGATCACAGTGAAGTTATTCAGTACCTGATGGAATTGCTAATTGTGCCAACCTTGAACCTCACTATGGCTTCAACTATATTTCTGTTTTCAATTCCTTCAAATATCACCAAGATAATTGGTTTGAAATTCAGACGACGACGCCAAATGTAGCACAACAATGGTATTCCACATTTAAAGGAACATAAGAGTAAATGATAGAAAACATCAACAATAAACAACATTCACCATATTATGAGAAAACATATTCAGAAGTAAAATGGAACGAAATTGCACACAGTCATTTGTATTTATTTATGAACAATAGATACACAATCACGTACAACGGCAATATCACAAGTATACAACAGGTATTCCTCACAAAAGATGTTCACAAAATATGTCAAGCAATCATACTATGCCAATGATGTTCATCAGCTACTATGCTATTTGAAAATTGTAAGGGGTCTATTAATTTTATACCACTCCTGAACAGGGGAGGCAGTTGCCAACTTTTGCAACTTCCTCGTACCTATCCCTAACTACCCATACATGACAGCTCATATTGCATGACATTCTTTTTATTTGCACACTAATAATGTCCGAATTTGACAAACACTTAAATGTGTAGACTGTACAAAATAAAACTTGTGTACAATCAAAATTGTATGTGAACTTGTCTCCTACACTCTCATTCATGTTCGAAGTGGCACTTGAGGTGGTGCCATGTCAGAACTGGCTACGCCATTTTCCCTCCCTCTAGATTGGTTGACGTCCTTGTCATCGACTGCTGCCACTTCTGAGGACTTTGGCTCTGCTACGGCTGTGGAGTGGATCATATCTGAATAATTTCAACTCCCAACTCCAACACTTGCATTTTCAAAGCATCATTTTCCTACTTCAAGGGCTTTGCATAGGCTTCGTACCGTGCCCACTAGAAACCATAATGTTTATGATTTCTGCTCCATTTCAACAAGCCTAGCATGCAACATAGCTCCTCGCTTCTCAGTTCTACAAGTTGCTAATCTTTCTTTGCTATCAACTAATCACGAAGGGATACCTCTAAAACCATGATTTCAACAACCTATTCATGCACTGCACATTTAGACTTCAAAAGCCCAATCAGCTAATTTTACTCCTTCCATTCCTTTTTAGTTTCTCCACTTCCTATTGCGACCTTGCCAATCCTGCTTTGACTTTCTACTTCATATACCAAAGCTGCTATTCTGATTCATTCAACTAGATGGATTGTTGTTCCTTATGCAATTTCAAGTTGTTGGTCATTTCATGGAATGTTTCCAATCCAACTAACAACCATACTATATGACCAACAACTAGATGGATTGTTGTTCCTTATGCAAATTCCATCTCAAGTACTAGTTTGACTTTCTTTACGACCTCAGATGGAGGATAGGTCTCAAAACTATTCTTACCAACGTACACTCGAGGTGGGTGTCAATACAACATTGTGGTTTCTTCCAACAACTCTTTCACAACAATTGCAATTTGCACATTGATTCCAACATCAAACTCCCATAGCTGAACTTGGTGAATTTCAGCGCATTTCTTCATTCTTTCCTCATCCTAGGCCCAACTAATCAACCTACCTTGTTCCACATCTACGCTCAACTATGACAATTGCCATTCTTTGAGGGTACTAACTCAAAATTCGTTGCGCACCCTGTCAATAACTCTACCCAACTTCTCAACGAAACTATCAACTTGTTCATAGGTTTTGGCACCATAGACTAGGAGTTGCCTCAAATTTGACACTTCAATGAGCATATGCTCATCGTATCATTGTTTGCTCCAAATTCATCATCCTCCATGGTGGTTTCCTCCTTATCCTCCCCACCAAGTCCTGCTATGGCATGCTTTCCCTTGTTAGCATTTCCTTTCTCCTGCACCTATGGTTGCAACTGTGTAGTTGGTTGTTTCTTCGCTTCAACCATGACTTCGTCTCTCGTCATCGCCTAACTGATTTGGCCTTTCTGCCACAAAGCGTGTTCTGATACAAGGTGTTTGCCTTTCTCCTATGGCACCAAAGTCTATGTCATCATCTATGTGGTGGTAGATGCAATTTTGATGGGCTCCTTGTCATCCAAGGAAGGGAAAACACATCGCTTATGCAAATTGTCACAACAGCATAGTAGCAAAACTCTCCTAATGGAAAGTTGGTGTATCCACCCTCATTCCTCCTCCATACAATCCAAGTGTCGCTAGATCGTCTCCAAATCCCTATGACCTGTTAAATTCCGCTAGAGAAGTGTCTGTAGCATCCAAAGCAGCATCCATGTCTTCATCTACCACGATCGACTGCACCACTTCCTATGCAGCTTCTCCTCTACTTTGTTGTGTTGTCTCCTCTACTGCCATAATAACTATCTCCTATAGTTGAGAGAATCTGCAAAAAAATCCTGATCTTTGCCGATTCCTTCCCTTGCCAATAAAATCCTGATTTTTTGCTGAAAAAATCTGCTGCAGCAGCATTGGTAGAGGAAACAACATAAATAGCTTGTTTTTTCATTTAGACTCATTTTGCTTGTTCCAAACTAAAGAGAGAGGTCTGTCTACCTGCTATCACGCCAAACAAAACACTAAAGGTTTGTCTGTCAATGAAAAATTGCATTTTCTTCAGTTTTGTTTTTGGCTGATTTTTTGCCGATTCCCAATTTTTTCCAATTCTTTTGCCTTGCCGATCTTTTGCTGATTCCAATTTTCTCAACTAAGTTGTCTCCCATGCAACTTCATCTTGATGTGGCTATTGTTCTTCTCATGCAACCTTTTGTGGAACCTCTCTCATGGCACCAATAATAGTTCCTACGGTGCCTCCTTACACAGGCTTGTAGAAATGAAAATGCAAGACAATTCCATTTCTACTTTACTAAACCTACCTTCTGCAGCAATTAGCAATAACAATAGCAGATGATAAATGAATATGAACAGATTTTGTATTAACAATACCCTATATGGTTAACCATTACATCATCTTCTTACAATACACAGTCTAAAACCTTGCGCAAAATATCCTTCATGCCAATGACCACACTTTGGCCAACAATGCCCCCAACATCTTAACACACATGTTGGCCAACTCCACCACCATATGACTACGGTCCTCACATTACAACCATCACAACCTGAATGAATGAGGCAAGGGTCTTTTTTATACAACTAGAAAGTAGTTGCAACCTCCAACTACTCGACACCTCATCATTTTCCTAAATTATATTTCACATGCATTTGACTCACATTTACATGTCACTTCTTAACTCACTTTATGTCTTTGCTGTACATACTTCACTTAAACATAAATATTCCATACATTATTACATTGGCATTTTATAAAATTATTAATTATACAAACGCACATTTCGTCAAACACTTTGCATACGAACTATAAAATAACACAAAATGACAAAACTTATTCACTAAACGCAAACATATCAATTGGCCTACCTACATCTGTCCCCTCCTTGAAACTTGTTGGCGTCCTCGATGACACATGAGCTTAACACTGGGGATAGAAGCATTGAACAATGTACTGGAATCTCTTGTCCCATTCCTTCCACTTCTTCTATTCCATACATATTCTGCAACAAACTTCACTTCAGACTGCTACCCGCAACACATTGTTTTCTGATTGCTCACTCCACTTTTTGCAATCAGCCATATCATCAACTTGATCAACATGACCTTCATGACCAACACGACCAACATGATGGGCAATGCCCGTCGCCACTTGTGTCGAGGGTCAAGGGGGTGGGAGCCCCCTTGCAAGATCAAGGGGCAGTGCCCTTGCAAGGTCTAGGGACGAACCCATTGAAACCTTTATTGTTTGAGCTAAATTTTTCTCCTCTTTTGCACTTTTATAGCTCTTACTTGATCCACTTAAATAGCTTTCCCTCGGCTCCAAATTATTGCTCTCTTGTCCCAATTGACCGCTTCTTGGCCTTTAACTTAGCCTCTGACAACACTCCTTATATGGCACCTCCTTGTAAGACACTTCCTTATATGGCACCTCCTTGAACGACACTTCCTTGCACAACACCTCCTTGAATGGTAGGTCCTTGAACGGTAGGTCGTTGAACAACAAGTCCTTGAACGACAAGTCCTCTTATATAGCGACTTCACTTGTACAACATGCATTTGTATGACAAGGACTTGTACGACACTCCACGTCAGCAATGCTTGTATGGCGCTCCTCGTCGACAATGCCATCACACCCCAACTTGTACAACACTTCCTCAAACGACAGCTTGTCGTATGGCCTTGGCAACTGTTGTCACATTCTGCACGGGGTGCAATGTCTTCAATATTGTTTTGTAACAGTGCTGCTCTTCTTTTCCTCCTTCCGTTTTTCTCCCTTCTCTCCCTTTCCTTTTCTTTCCCATTCTCTTTCTCTCCCCCCTTTTTTCCTTGGAGTTCCCCAGTTGATTTTCCAGCTTTCCAGCAGGTCTATCTGAAATTGGCTAAGTCTGGGTGCGAAGTTCGCACTTCGCCCAGTTTTGGTGCGAAGTGCGTACTTCGCCCAGTTTTGGTGCGAAGTCCGACTCCGCCCCACTTTCTGGGCGCACCTTGCACTGGCAGACTGGCAGGTCAATGCAGAAAAAGGGTAAAATGTCGGAGCAGGTCCATATGGCGGCAGACACCAGTGTTCGCCTGTGCGCAGTTTGACTTCTCAACAGAGCCGGAATGCGCCCTTGACAGGTGTACAGTAGGGGAACAAACCCGGAATTTGACCAAGGCTTGAAGGCCCTCCCCGACTGCACTGATTTCTGCACGCATCCCAAGGAGCCCCGATCCCAAGCAAAGATGGATAGACTGCCCTCTAAGGCAGGCATGTGTCCTACAGACATAACCCATCATCGGACAAGTGTCCGACTTCGGGATTTGAACCAAGGCTGCCGACCAAAAGGGATAAGCATGGGCTGCTCGCACCGCTGCGTTAATAGCCTCATTCAAAGCTGATCTGAGGTTTCACCTGCTCCAGCTACTAGCAAGCCTGCCGACTTAAAGATTTACCCAGCACTCCGCCACGTAGCTGTCCAGCTTCCAGAAAGACCATGTTGTGGGTACAGCCCAGTCCGACAAAAAGTCAGCATTTGCAGCTCTTTCGCCGCTTCTGTCAGCTCATGTTTGACTGGGACTCTGTGCCCATTAATGTAACGGGTGGGACTCGGGCTATAAAAGCCCATCTGAAATTCATTGTAAAGGGTGGAAGGGGAATGTTTGTTAGGGAACTACTGTGCTTATTGTAACCGTGCTTCTGCTTATGAATACAATCTGTATGCCTGGTTCCATTCTCTTGTCTTTATTCTTTTATGCTTGTCTTTCATTATATGCCTTAGGCCCACCTGTGTCGTTGCTCGTTAATTCACTTTGGCATTTGGCGATCGGGTTCCTCTAGCATTGCTTGCTTAAAGCACCTTCCGTACTTCATTATTTAAAGCATTCATTATAAATTTGGTAGCAGTTCCATCGGTTGTGTGTGACGTTGCTGGCCCGTATCCGGTGATTGATGCGATCCCCTAGCTGTTAGTTCCTTGTAGGGAATGTTTGCTAGGGAGCCATTGAAGCCGTGCGGTTAAACTCTCTACCTAACACATATACCAGCTCGACATCTCTAGGTTTACTTTCTACCCCCGTCGGTGTACGTATCACGGTGATTGATACGATCCCTGCTGTTAGTTCCTTGTAGGGAATGTTTGCTAGGGAGCTATTGAAGTTGTGCATACGCTGCTGGTGTATCGGAAGTACGCCTAGGTTTTGCAGTTCCTTGTCATGCTCTGTGTTTGTATGCAGTAAGTAGCGGTGATTGGTGTGTTCCCGTACTGTTAGTTCCCCCCCCACCAACCTTTGGACATATTTGTATCTCTTTCTGTACATTTGTCTCTTTCCGTTCCTTTATTTCTTTCCTGTTCCCTTTAGCTTAAATCAAGCCCCCCCCAAAAGGAGCCGGCCTTCTCCGGAGATTGGCTCGGAAGGCATCTCTTCCTTCCGGCCTTTCATGCTGGTGGGCGAATCTGGGCGCATTAACCAAAAATCCTTTCCTCATGGCAGATTCGTAACCAACAGTTTCTCTGGCACGCCCGATGGGACGCTTGTCCCACGATTTAAAGAAAGAGTACCCATCTAGTTTCCACCTAGCGCAACAGTTCTTCTGACCCGCTCGGCGGAACACGGGTCCCACATCTGACGAGAGATTTTCTGATCAGTCTCCACCTGGCGCTGACAGTTCCTGAGCTCTTGGTGAGACAAGGAAGTTTCTCACCCCCGACAGAATCGAAGCACCGGTGTTCGCTTCATTGCTGTTCCAAATCTGAACACTGGCGACTCGCACGAACAAATCCTCCGAGTCTAGAAGACCGGTCCGGTCACCTTCATGCACACGAGAAGGTGGCGAACAAGAAATCCGAGAAGCCCGCCCGAGTTCTACGAACTAGACATCCACGCTCGAGGCGAGATACCCAGTGCGGCTGATCCGCGAGCTCGTTTCGACGAAGCCGAGGCTGAGATCCAAGAAGAGGCCGAAGCCGAGGTCGGAAGAGCCGAGTACGAAGTAGAAGAGGCCGAGGAAGAGGAAAATCCTGTATCCTCGGAAAGTACCGATACCGAGTACACAACCGACGGCGGAGAAGAAGAAGAAATGGCTGATCAACAACCGAATGACGATGATCTCTTCCCGGCGGTGGACTCTACGAGGCCTTTGGCCTTGATCGGTCAGCAAGGCTGTGCCCCCTGCTGCTTTAAAGTCTATTCCCACATACGACGGCTACGGTAAGACGACGTACGAGCACATCCAGGACATCCTTGCCCTGGCCGCACTGCATACCATCACCGATGAAAGTGTGAAGACCCGTCTGCTGGCCCTTTCCCTGAGGGGAAAGCTTCTCTACTGGTGGAGATCGTTGCCAGAGGGATCCATCACTGGGTGGCCCCAGCTTGCCAGGAGGCTCGTAAAAGGATGCAACGAGTCTGCTGATCCTACCTCTCTACTGCATCAGTTCCAAGCAATCCAGAGGCATCCTCAAGAGGAGGTGTCTGATTTTAACATTAGGTTTGCGAGATCCTGGAAACGGGTACCTCGCGAACTTCGGCCTTCAGCCGGCATGGCTGCTCACTACTATCTAAGGTCTTTCAACTCAGACATATGCCTGCTGCTGAAGATCGCCCGAATTGACGAGTTCCCTGCACTGTACGAAGCTGCCCAGCAAGCTGAAGCTGACATTATCTCCATCGGCAGGCTTCCGTCCAGAGTGCAGGAGCCGATTCATCCCGACTTTCCAAGATCGCAGTATCCTTCCCGCTACGGTGGTGTGCCGTCTACTTCGAGGCAGCAGCCCCGGCCGCGATGGAATCCGGCGCCGGTCGTAACTCAATACGGCCCGCCTCAGTTGCATTACCCTCATCCGCCTCCTCCCGCTCCGCATTTTCCAGCGCTTCCTGCTCCCCCGCAGTATGCGTCTTATTCTAACCCTCCTCCATTGGCCGCTTTGCCTCCACCGGCACAGTTGCCGCCTCCGCTGCAACGACATCCGAACACGATTCTACAAGAAGTGCGGGCTTTGGCCTCCGGATATCATGCCATGTCCAATGACATGACAGCTATGAAAAAGAAGCAGGCCCAAATGGACTTTGCTCCTAGAAGGCCGTATGCGCCACCGGCGCTGACAAAAGATAAAGCCCCAGAAAACCAACCGCAGAGGCGTACGCCTCCGAGAAATGCTGCTATAGATGACTCACCTGGTCCTCCTGACCGAGGTCAAGCCAGTGCACTACGTGCAATGACCCGCATTCGGAGGAAGATTGCACTTTGCACCAGCACTACATCCAGACCTTGGCCGGCGGCACTATAGAAGATGATGAGTGCGTACATGATCTTGGACGGCGAGGCCAATTTTGCCCTGCCAGAAGAGAACCCAGTGACGCCCGCCAAGAAAGAAAAGAAAGCTGCGGACGCGGCTAAACCTTTGCACGTATATGCGAGAAGAGAAAAACCGCAGCCCAATGGGCTGCCACCGTACAAGCGGCTGTGGCCTTACACAGCCCAGGAGAAGGCATCCAAAGATGAAGCTCCCGCTAAGCCTTCTCTAGCAAAGGCCGCTGCTTTTCCAGCTAAGCCTCCAGCAAAGGCCCCAACTCCCGCTAAGCTTCCTGTACTTCAGCCCCCAGCCGAAACCAAAGAACAAGCCCAGGAGAAGCTGAAGTACCCGTCTCTGACCAAGAGACAACGAGTTGAGGCCACCCAACGATACCGGACCAAGTATGAACCGGCTAAACCAGCGAGAAGGAGCTAGTATCTCGGGCTACGACATTGTAGACGAGTTAAAGAAGACTCCTGCCAGAATCAGCATGTACGATGCCCTTCTGCTTCCAGGCCAGGTAGATCTGCTGCAAGAATCACTGAAAAACATGAAGAACGGCAAGCAGATGCAGCCTGCTGTCCTGGTTCAACCTTTGACAGTCTCCGCCACTGGGAAGAACAGACCGCCACCCTTTTATCTGTCTTTGCGGATGCAAGGGCACATAGTTCACAACTGCATGGTGGATTCTGGTGCTTCCTCGACTGTGATGCCGAAGGCCGTCTGCGATGAGATCGGGATGGAATACACACGGAGCAGCCAAGGTGTGCTGCAATTAGACGGCACCCCTGTCAAGACAGTTGGTGTCATAAAGGACATCCCTATCCGGCTGCACAAAGCTCTCGACATTGTGGTCATCCAAGAGGTCGTGATTGTTGACTTGGAGCCTTACTTCGGCATGTGTCTCTCTCGGGAGTTCACTGCGAAGTTGGGCGGGTACCTGTCTCTAGACTACTCGCACATGGAAGTGCCCTTCAAAGGAAGGAGACTGAAAATTTTCAATGAGAAGCCTTCCCCTTTTCTAGTAGACAAGATACCCGACGGAGAGATGGATCGCATGGTCCGAGTTGTCGAAGAAGAACTGGTGACGATGAGAACCGACCGAGCAAGCTCTCGAAGTGCTACAGCTAGAAGACGAGTTCTCGTTGCGGGATTTTAATGCCGTAATCGGGACAGAACAGGGCTGTTATTCCATTAAGCAGCCCGAGGAGCTTGACGTGTCCGTTGCGAAGGAAGTAGGACCTGCACCCGAAGAGCTGTGGAAGCTTTTCTTTGACGGCGCCCGTTGCAAGAATGGCGCCGGTGCGGGGGTCCTCCTGGTTTCTCCAACCGGAGTCCAGAGGGACTATGCCTACAGGCTGGCCTGGAGCTGTACTAACAATTCGGCGGAATACGAAGCCCTGTGCTTGGGTCTGCGAAAGGCGGAAAGGCTAGGAATCAAGCATCTCCAAATTTTCGGAGATTCAGAGTTAGTGTGTCATCAAGTTACGAATAAATGCGCGTCTAAGCATCACTATCTTAGAGCGTACCGCAATCGGGTCTGGGACTTGATGGAATCGTTTGACTCATTGAACGTTAAGGCAATATCGCGTGAGAGAAACAAGCACGCGGATATTCGAGCGTCCGTTGGAGCCAGTACGTTCCGGCTGAAGACGTCGTCCAGAAACTGAAGCCGGTCCGCACCATTTACAGGCCTTCTGTGCCTGATAGGGATACCTTCTGGCAGGTATTCAGCTGTGACGAGGATATCGTCACATTCCTGGTTAACGAAGTGTGTGTAATCGAAGGTAGAGACCCTGATGACGAGCAATATGAGGGGTTGATACATTTACGGAATAATCACGTCCCAAAAGGACTGATTACATTAGAAAGTCTCTTTGATCGAAATGACAGAGCAATATCCCACAGGATCAAAGTAGACCCGAGGCAGTATGCTGACCTGGAGCTCGAACCTGGTAAAACCATCAAGGTCGGAACAGACTGCACGTCGGAGGAGCTGGTGCAGATTAGATCACTGTGCCAGGAGTTCCCCGACATCGTGGCCTGGTGCTACGAAGATTTGAGGGGGTATGACAGATCTGTCATCCAGCATACCATCGAGCTAGAGGATGGCGCCAAGCCGTTCCGACAAAAGCAAAGGGCCGTAAATCCAAAGGTTGAGGCCATGATGAAGACCGAGCTCTTGAAGATGCTGGAGGCCAAGATCATCTACCCCATCAAACATTCATCCTGGGTCTCGAATCTGGTGCCCGTGAGGAAAAAGAATGGCGACATACGTCTCTGTGTCGACTTCAGAAACCTAAATCAGGCTTCCCTCCGGGACCACTATCCGCTTCCCCAAATCGACCAAATTTTGCATATCGTTGCTGGAGCCCAGAGATTTTCACTTTTAGATGGATTTTCCGGCTACAACCAGATTTGGGTCAAAGACGAAGACCAGCATAAGACGGCGTTTACCACGAAGTGGGGGATGTTCGCCTATCAGCGCATGTCGTTTGGCTTATCCAATGTTGGTGCCACGTTCCAAAGGGCCATGGACCTGGCCTTCCGAGAGCTGCTCAACAAGATTATTGTCATCTATCTTGATGACATGACTGTTTTCTCTCACCGACGAGAAGATCATGTTTCGCAACTGCGGCAGATATTTGAAAGTTGTCGAGAATTCGGCATCTCTATAAACCCGAAGAAGTCCGTCTTCGCGGTAAAGGAAGGAAAGCTGCTTGGGACATGTCATCTCCGAGGAAGGCCTCGCCATTGACCCTGACAGAGCAGAAGCCCTCGTTCGCTTGCCAGCCCCCACTGATAAAAAAGGTCTGCAGTCCTTCTTCGGTCAGATTAACTTCGTGCGGAAGTTCATTCCGGATTTCGCACAGGTGATCAAGCCTATGGCCGAACTGTTGAAGAAAGATACACCTTACGAATGGACTGATGAGAGAGAGCAAGCTTTCGAGGAAATCAAGGCTCGAATTGCGCAAGCTCCGGTGTTGACAAACCCGGACTACTCCAAGGACTTCATCCTGTATGCGGTGGGAGAACCCGAAAGCTACGGCTGCAGTCCTGACTCAGAAGGGAGACGACGGTGAGGAGCGCCCCATTGCGTTCCTAAGTCAAGTGATTCTGCCGCACGAAGAGAAGTACAATTTTATAGAGCGACAGGTCCATGCGGTCATGAAGTCCCTTCGAAAGTTCAGGCACTTTGTCTCCCAGAGTAAGACCACTGTCTTTGTAATTCACCCCGATGTTCGCAGTTTCATCTTGCAAGGGGAACCGGGTCACAAGAGAGCAGGATGGATTGCCAAGATCCAGGAGTTTGACATCGAAGTACGGCCCACCAAGCTTATCAGAGGCCGAGCCTTGTGTCAGGAATTGGCCCGAAGCGCTGTAGCCGGCATCTCCGCTTTGTAAGTGGGAGGACACGGCGACACGCGTCTACCTAGCCAACTCCTTATCGGAGGGGAGTGATTGGACAGATGAACTGGTGAGATACTTCTGCACCGGAAGATGTCCCGATCACCTGAACGCCTCACAACGAAGGAGATTTCGGTTAGGTGCATTAAGGTACACTCTTCGCCCCGAGGGGCTTTACTTCAAAAACATTGACGGCATCCTGTTGCGGTGCGTCATAAAATCTGACCAGCCTAGGATCCTCGGAGATTTTCATTCCGGGATGCCTGGGGGTCACCATTCTTCAAGGCCAACGGCCTTAAAAATAATAAGGGCTGGGTACTATTGGCCCACTCTGTTCGCAGACGCGTATGCGGTCTGCGCCAAATGTGATCAATGCCAGAGGTATGCTGGCCGAAACAGAAAAGCACCCCCTGCCCCTTCGACCGATTCAAGCCGAAGCTCCGTTCCGAGCAATGGGGTCTAGACTTCATTGGGGTGATTTCTCCTAACTCCTCCGCCGGCCACAAGTTTATTCTCACAGCTAATGACTATTTCACACGGTGGACGGAGGCGATCCCGACCAAGAACGCCGACCAAGAAACGGTCATCAGGTTCATTGAGAGCCTGATTACCCGCTTCGGGGTTCCAGAGTCGATTGTGACGGACAACGGTCCGGGATTTGTAGGCGCTGTACTCACGGAGTACACCGGCGGCCTTGGCATCTATCACAAGATGTCTTCTAATTACTACCCGCAGGGGAATGGCCTTGCCGAGTCTACTAACAAGAACCTCCTGAAAATTCTCCGGAGGACCATTGAAAAAAAATAAGCGGACTTGGCACTTGCTCCTGAACCGGGCGCTATGGGCGGACAGAGTTGCGTTCAAGAAATCCCTCAAGACGTCCCCCTATGCGCTCGTCTATGGCAAGCAAGCTGTTATGCCATCACACATTGAAATCCCCGCCCTGTGGATGATTGACGAAGACAGGAGCAGCGGAGACCCGGTAGACGACAGGTTGTGCCAACTCCTGCAGTTGGAAGAAGACAGAGAAAGTGCATACCAGGCCTTCGCCGATCACATTGCAGCCACTAAAGGCTGGTTTGCCAAAGGCACCACTGCCCGAGTTTTCGAAGTCGAGGACCTGGTGCTGAAGTGGGACTCATACAAGGCAAAACCGGGTAATCACGGAAAATTTGACGCTCTCTGGGAGGGCCCTTATCAGATTGCCCGGGTGAATCAGTTCAATGCCTACATACTTTCGGATATGGAGGGTCAGCTCCTCCCCATCCCCGTCAACGGGTTCCACTTGAAGCTTTATCGCTGTTGAAGGCGCCCGAGTGGCCCTTCCCTGTAAAAATTTTGCCTTGTGTTTTTATTTTTCCCCGCATGTATAGTTTCCAGTTTTAGCATTCAGTTTATTTTTCCTTCTTTGAGCTTAAATACGGCATGGGAGAGAAAGACAGACTTCGCAACGAAGTCTGTCGTTGCCCCGCAGAGGAGGGCGAAGTTCGGCTATGCGAGAGAAAGAAAGGAGAAAAAAGAGCAAAAAATCGACTAAGTGTTGACCGAAGTCCGACTTCGCAGCGAAGCCTGACTTCGGCCCAGCCGAATTGCGAAGTTTGTCCGAGAAAAGCTGAAGCAGACTAAAGTCCGCACTGCGCAACCCTTCGTGCGAAGTACGCACTGCGCGCAAAGTTTGTGCGAAGTGCGAACTTCGCACCGAAGTCCGACTTCGGCCAAGCGCCCGTGCGAAGTGCGTGCTGCGCGCAAAGTTTGTGCGAAGTGCGAACTTCGCACCAAAGTCCGACTTCGGCCAAGCGCCCGTGCGAAGTGCGCGCTGCGCTCAACGCTTGGGCGAAGTGCGAACTTCGCGCGAAGTTCGCACTTCGCATCAAGCTTCGGCCGAAGTCCGAACAAAGCGGCAGCGCCCGTGCGAAGTCCATCTAAAGATCAAAGGCGGCAAAGACCCAGATCGCGCCCAAACCTTGGGCGCAGCTAAAAACAGAGGTAGAACAGTTCAAGCACGCGCTTCGCGCGAAGTTCGTACTTCGCCCGAAATTCGGGCGAAGTCCGACTTCGCCGGCGAGGTCGGGCCGTGCCCAACTTCGGGCGAAGCCCGGCTGCGCCTAGTTTTCCGGGCCAGTATTGGGACGCGGTTTAAAGAATAATAAAAAAAAAAAAAATTCAAAAACCCCAAGCTGGGCCCAAGGCGCGTTTGCACTTGTTTTAATGTGGGTTTCCGCACCGAAGGTTTTGTCTTGATCAGTGTGCCCAAGTGGTGGCAGCAACGTCAGCCATGGTGCAGTCCCCAACGCTGAATTAATGATTGCGCGTTTTTCAAGCAAAAACGCAACTAAAAAAGCAAGGCACGGCTGCCGGGGCGCGTCTTTTCCTAAACGTTCTCCTGCGCGGCCACCAAGGGTTTTAACTCAGCCGACCTACCCCTCCTGCGTTGCATTAATGGCGCTGTTTTTATCTAGAAAAGGGGGTCAGAATCATGCCAACATTCCAGATTGCGAGATTATTCCTCGGACGATGCTAATTATTCCTCCGATAGCAAAATTTGTTGCGAGACGACTGAACTGTCATTATTGCTGACTCGGAGAGATGGACAAGGGAAAAATGCCGTGTCGGCGCAGATCCAGTGAAGCAACGAACCGAGGGGATTTGCCGCGGCCGGGGAGTTTTCAAAGGCGATCCTCCGCCAGAGAAAAAGTCGAAGGCCCGGACGAAGAAGGTACGAGCGTGGGCAATCCCCACCACCTCCGGTGAATTACCTGGCAGGATATGTGGACGGCTCGTTTTCCATGAGCCTAACTCAGCTGAGAGCGAATGTGGAGAGCTGGGCTGACAAAGTTTCGCCCTCCCATCATTTTGGAGCGGCGTACAAATCAAACCTCTTCAGATTCATGTGCCCTCCTGTCCACCAATGCCCGGAGCCGATAGACTTAATTGTCAGACACTATAAACCAGCTTCCCGGCAAATCTGCAGTTCAGTTGGCAAACCCTTGTTCGCACTGCGCAGGGGAGCGTGCGACCAGCTTTCGCCCCAGGGCTGGAGTATGACTCCGGCACCATCCTCAAAAAAATCAGTTTGGGCGAACAAGCGGGACGTTTCACGCACACCAAGCGAATGAGGGATTTCCTCAATTCAGAGCTGAGCGCCCCGCTTCCGACGGACAATGGCCGACTGGCCCCATGCCTTTGGTAAAATTTCAGAGCAAGTATCTATATACCATCTTGGCATGGATCCTCGGCTACGACTCCGATGAGCTGGTGCACCCGTACCAGCTGGCGCTGGCAGAATGCCTCCTGTGTGGAGAATCTTACGAACCAGCGGCGCAGTGGAGCGGAAAACGCCCCATCTCTTTCGACTGGGCAGAGTGGTCGGCTTACGCCATTCATTCCGATCTGCTGAAAATCCGAAGCGCCGATCAACCAATTTTCGTTTCGGTTCCGTTCCGGTGCGGCTTTGTTTGTACCATCTGCACCCCCAAATGCCGATCCCGAACTCGAAGAAGGTTAACGAGAAGGGAGAACCCCGACCCGTCTATAAGCTGGACGGATGACTTATACCGGAAAGGGTCCTACTACAAGTTCAACTTCAACTTTACGGGATTCGTCATGTCGGTCTTCACCGAAAGTGAAATCCCCCTTCCCCGAGAGAAATGACGAGTGCTTTGATAAATCGGAAGCTCGGGGACGTTTCGGATCGACGCGGGGGATTGTGATCAGAATCTACGGATTCAAGGGCAAACCCTATTTGCTGCCCTATTGGTGCTCAGAGCATCCGTTCGGGATGGAGGTTGCCCGACAGATGGACTATGTGGAAGAAAAGTTTGGCCTAGGGAAGAAAAGAGGACAGATTTTTCAATACCCTCTTTCCTGGGCCAACGTTGAGATTATTGAGGTAGGACAACATGTCTACCTAGAGCAAGCGCTGTCCCGGATTGGCCTGGTTTTGCTGCCGCAGCGCTGGAAGTATGACCCTCATGGGATAAGGGGAAAGTTTGCACATTTGTGCCCCCGGGACATAACCGAAGATAGATGCGACGTGGTCCATGTGGACCTTGACTGGGAGATTGAATTAATGGAAGCTTCTCCCCCTTGGCAGGATTTCTTCTGCGAGGAGGTGACATATGACCCCAAGAGAAACCGGGACCATCACTTCTCATCTCCGGGGTTCAAAAAATTTCTGTCCAAGATTGCGAGGCCTTAACCGGTCTAAAGAAAAGATTATTGAATGCTGGAAAATGAGATGCCGCACGCAGCACGATAAATCCACAAGGAGAAACCTGGCCGTAGATGACGACTTCTTAGTTCTCTATGACCAGCATCATGACAGCTGGCGACCGTTCGCATATCAAGGTTACGTTCCCCGAGGCCCCTTTGAGGATTATAAAAATGGGTCTCCTCCCAAACAGTTGTACACTTCGGCAACTGCCAGCGCCGGCCCAGCAAGTACCAAGGCCGATCCGATGCTGTTCGTGGCTCCTAAGGCGGCGCCTGAAAAGGCGAAAAAGTTAGTCAAGGCAGCGCCCGAGGCACTTCCTCAGGCAAGAAAAGGGCCAGCGCCGCCAGAAAGCAGACCGGTCGCGGCAGACCTTCTGCAAGTCAAACCCCGGTACAAGTTTACCGTGGGAGCATCAGTGCCTGCTGCACCTGCCGTCTCCTTCCCCTGATCCGACAGTTGTTCCAGAAGAGAAGAAGCGGAGGAGAGTTGAGAAAATCAGGCGACCTAGCCCGATAGTGCAGCAGACCGATCGCAGAGCCGCAGCCGCGTCCTGCCGCCGCAGAGGCAATTCCTTTGGGCAGCCCCAAGCCAGCCGCCGAGACAAGAAGCGAAGACATTCACCGGCATCGGCTCGGGGCGGAGCCCGCAAGTACGTTTGCTGTCCCTGTCTCTCTAGTCTCACCCGGTTCTACTTCCACTCAGTCCCCCGCTCAATCTGGGCGAGCCATGACCACATCCTCCTCCCCGTCTCCGCGTCCTTCTAGCGGCCCCCACTCTTTCGACCAGTTTGCTCAGAACCCTAACGTCTCTCTTTCTCTGAGCACAACTCCAAACCCTTCGCCCGAGGTTAGTGCTGAGGCTGTCCGTTCACCATCACATCCTCCGCCTCAGCCGCTTCAAACCCTCACAGTGTCAGCCGCTCCCATTTCCATTTCCCGATCGCCCCCACAAGCGACCGATTCTTCCAAGGTCTGTCCGGTTCCTCCTGATCCCATCCCCGCAGGAGAGACGTCTCAGCAGATCCCTAGGCTGGGGGAACCAGATTTTATGGACGACCTCCCGAACTCAGATGACTTGCCCCTGGCAACAAGAGCCGTAGAGTATTCTGTCTCTTTCCGCCAAGACCTGAAGCGGAGGAGACATGAAGAGATAGCCGCCCGGCAAAACGCGCAAAGTATGATTTCGGAAGGAGAGTGATTACAACGGAGAAAATAATCCCAATAGTGAAGAAGCCTCTCCGAGAAATGACTAAGGCGGACTACGTGCTCCGGACAAAGGAGAAAAGCTTTGACGACATTGATAAACAGTATGAGATTCGGACGATCATGCGCAAAGTCGACAATCTCTTTGTCAAGAGTCCGGAGGAGCGGAGAAGAACTTTTCGCGTTGCGAGGACAAAGTAAGGCAACTTGAAGAGGACCTATCTAGGTCCACCGAGCAGCTGGAAGCGGCGCGGCGAGAAGCGAGATGAATTCAAAGCCCGACTAGCCGCTTCTCGACAACGAGCCGCAACCGAAAAGAAAGCAGCCTCGGAGCAGATTTCTCAGCTCCAGGAGTCTTTGAAGCAAGCACAGTCGCAGCTTGCAGAAAAAACATCTCAAGCGGCTGTCTTTTCAAAGACAAAAGTTAAGGAAATGAGGGCTGGTTTGCTGAGGGAATGCAAGCCCCATACCTTTAAGGCAATGGCGGTCCTGGACTTCGCATCCAGGATTCAAGAAGTTTACGCCCAGGGAAAGCCTGTGGTAGAGGAGGCCGAGCGCCAGGCAAAGCAATGGCTGGACCTGGCGATAAACCTTCAGGAGCGCGAGCGCGACGGCGTCCTTTTTTCCCCCGTGTCCTCATTCGCTGCAGAATGGGCAGGTGCAAGGGTGACCTTGCACAAATATTTTAGAAAAGTTGAAGAGGTGAGAGTGGCCGGACGAATGCTTGACGCATTCGAACATGAAAAAGATATCCGTCCGGCCCCCTTTCACGCTCTTTCGGAACTTGGGTGTCCGAGGTTTTGTTGAGAATGGCGAGCTCCTCACCCTAGATCGGGTAAAGAAGAATTGGCAGTCCTTTGAAGCGGATACGACTGAAATTGATAGGCTGGATCGAGCCAATTCAAGACAGTCGAGTCACTCGGATGGTGTCCGGATATTCCGGGATCCGCTCCTATTTTCAGGAGTTAGAGAAAAGATACCTCACCATCAACCTGCACGCGGTCGCTGCTTTTCACGGAGCATTAGAAGACATAGCTGACCGCAAGCCATTCGAAGCGGAAGCCCGGCGCTCAGCCCAAGAGGCGTACACTCGCATGTGCGAGGCGACGAGAAATGGAGACCTTTCAGAAGGAGATACTGATGAGGCAACTGACAAAGATGAATCTGAAGAACATTTGCCGCAAGGAGAACAGTTAGAGCAGCAAAAGGCAGGGGAGGCAAGTTCCTCTGCACCCAAAGGATGAAGGCATGGATTCTTTGCGCCGAGGCGAGCTCGACACCCCGCGAGCCGCCAGAAATGTTGTCACATTCTGCACGGGGTGCAATGTATTCAATATTGTTTTGTAACAGTGCTGCTCTTCTTTTCCTCCTTCCGTTTTTCTCCCTTCTCTCCCTTTCCTTTTCTTTCCCATTCTCTTTCTCTCCCCCTTTTTTCCTTGGAGTTCCCAGTTGATTTTCCAGCTTTCCAGCGAGTCTATCCGAAATTGGCTAAGTCCGGGTGCGAAGTTCGCACTTCACGCAGCTTTGGTGCGAGTGCGTACTTCGCCCGATTTGGTGCGAAGTCCGACTCCGCCCCAGTTTTGGTGCGAAGTCCGACTCCGCCCCACTTTCGGGCGCACCTTGCCTGTGCGATGGCGAGTCAATGCAGAAAAAGGGTAAAATGTCGGAGCGAGTCCATATGGCGGCGGACACCGGTGTTCGCTCGTGTGCGGTTTGACTTCTCAACGGAGCCGGAATGCGCCCTTGACGGGTGTACGGTAGGGGAACAAACCCGGAATTTGCCCAAGGCTTGAAGGCCCTCCCCGACTGCACTGATTTCTGCACGCATCCCAAGGAGCCCCGATCCCAAGCAAAGATGGATAGACTGCCCTCTAAGGCAGGCATGTGTCACACAGCATAATCCATCATCAGACAAGTGTCCGACTTCGGGATTTGAACCAAGACTGCCGACCAAAAGGGATAAGCATGGGCTGCCTGCACCGCTGCGTTAATAGCCTCATTCAAAGCTGATCTGAGGTTTCACCTGCTCCAGCTACTAGCAAGCCTGCCGACTTAAAGATTTACACAGCACTCCGCCACGTAGTTGTCCAGCTTCCAGAAAGACCATGCTGCGGGTACAGCCCAGTCCGACAAAAGGTCAGCATTTGCAGCTCTTTCGCCGCTTCTGTCAGCTCATGTTTGACTGGGACTCTGTGCCCATTAATGTAACGGGTGGGACTCGGGCTATAAAAGCCCATCTGAAATTCATTGTAAAGGGTGGAAGGGGAATGTTTGTTAGGGAACTACTGTGCTTATTGTAACCGTGCTTCCGCTTATGAATACAATCTGTATGCCCGGTTCTGTTCTCTTGTCTTTATTCTTTTATGCTTGTCTTTCATTATATGCCTTAGGCCCACCCGTGTCGCTGCTCGTTAATTCACTTTGGCATTTGGCGATCAGGTTCCTCTAGCATTGCTTGCTTAAAGCACCTTCTGTACTTCATTATTTAAAGCATTCATTATAAATTTGGTAGCAATTCCATCAGTTGTGTGTGACGTTGCTGGCCCGTATCTGGTGATTGATGCGATCTCCTGCTGTTAGTTCCTTGTAGGGAATGTTTGCTAGGGAGCCATTGAAGCTGTGCGGTTAAACTCTCTACCTAACACATATACATGGCTCGACATCTCTAGGTTTACTTTCTACCCCCGTCGGTGTACGTATCCGGTGATTGATACGATCCTCGCTTGTTAGTTCCTTGTAGGGAATGTTTGCTAGGGAGCTATTGAAGTTGTGCATACGCTGCTGGTGTATCGGAAGTACGCCTAGGTTTTGCAGTTCCTTGTCATGCTCTGTGTTTGTATGCAGTAAGTAGCGGTGATTGGTGTGTTCCCGTACTGTTAGTTCCCCCCCCCACCAACCTTTGGACATATTTGTATCTCTTTCTGTACATTTGTCTCTTTCCGTTCCTTTATTTCTTTCCTGTTCCCTTTAGCTTAAATCAAGCCCCCCCCCCAAAAGGAGCCGGCCTTCTCCGGAGATTGGCTCGGAAGGCATCTCTTCCTTCCGGCCTTTCATGCTGGTGGGCGAATCTCGGCGCATTAACCAAAAATCCTTTCCTCATGGCAGATTCGTAACCAACAGCAACTTTACAACTTTTTCTTGTGCAACTTCAACTACCTGCTAGATTTTTGGTTCTTCAATTGCAACCAAGTTCACCTCCTCAATTGCAATCATATTCATCAAGTTTACCTCCTCTACTTCCTAGCTAAGGTTGTGACTCTTCTCTGGTGCTTCGAACTCTCTACGCATCACTAGCTCATCTCAACTTGCAACACTTAGACATTCATGCACAAAGTGCCCCCACAAATGGCATCACCAACATTGCATCATGGGTCTGCCATCTATATCATACTCAATTCTGCGTCTTCTAGTTCAATGGTGGTTGACACAGATCGCATTACTAGTGGCATCCCCCCTCGATACAATCTCCCTTTGTGGTGCATATACCTGTAGCAATTATCTTGCGCTTTCCAAATCACACTCATTCTCAAAGTTATACTTCTTGTCTTTGGAGTCATTGACTTGTCAACCCCAACACGTTATTGATGTCTTTGCATCACTTTCCAAATTCAAGGCTTGCTCCAATGCCTCTTGATATGACATCGGAGGTACCACCCTGATCTTCATCCAATACGTAGGAAGAAGTCCCTCTATGAACCACCTCCTCTTCAACACATTTGATAGGTCTTCCTCCATATGGGTGAACAAAACATTCAACCTTCACTTGTAGGATCAAACAAGATCTTTCTCACCCTGTTTCATGCTATAAATTTCAGCAATGACTAGTTTTTAATTGTGGAACAACTGAAATTTTTTCACGAATGCGTCACACAACTCTTCCCAAGTCTGATACTCGCCCTATGGCAATATCATGTACCAAACTGTGACTCCATATAATGTCGCAAGGGATAACCTTTTCCAATCTAAGTCATTATCCTGTCCAATAGCTCTCCACATCATGCAGCAAATTTCCTAATGCCTAACTAGTTCTTATGTTGGTCCTCCATGAAACAGTGGACACTCACATGATATGCCCAAATTCGCCTTTGTTGTGACAAGTTGACTTAACATTGGCAATGGTTGTTTGAGTATTTCCTTCACACATTGTATCAGGCGCACCACATCGCAATTGCTCGTGTCGTACTCCCATTCCACACACCATGAAATGTACCATCCTGCAATTGTTTTGGTGTCGGTCTCCCATCCCACTCACCATAGAGCACACCAACCTAATATTTTCTCTAGTGTTGGATGCCCATCTCCCGCACTATTGGTCACACCATCTTCCATTTACACCAATCTTGGACTCTTGTCCCTCTCACCATCAGGCACCTCCACTTGCAATTACTTTGATGCCAAACATTCTTCGTTGGCATGAAATTCCTCACGGACACCTTCTGACGACTCTTGCTGAACCTAGTGTCTACCATTTGTGCCCTTGACTTGTACGACGACTACTGCTCACACCTTCGGCTTGTATAGCAATGTGCACCACTGCTTGTATAGTGGCTGCCATAGACCCCCTCTACTTGTACAACAATATGCACTTCTTCCACAACAAGTGGCATTTACACTTTGTACAGTGTTGTTGAATAATTCCTCCACTTGTACGGCGGTGGTTATTCCATGACTTGTACTGTTGTTCACCTTCCTGCTTGTACGATCGAATTCCATCACTTGTACAACAACCTCCTTTGCCTTCTTGTGCATCTACCGTACATGTTCTATTGTACAACCCTTTGTCAACATCAACAAACAAATTCGCGTCTTCATCTGCTTCTTTGGCTACATTGGCTGCATTCCATCACTTCTTTAGATACATTGGCTGCATTCCATCACTATCGTTGTGCACCTTCCCAAGTGACTTGTTTCTCACAACTTCATGTCACCAGGCTTTACCCAAAATCGTACAAGCAATGGCGCCAAAATGAAGAAATTAAATTTGACATAATGCAACACAATTTCATTTCTCCTTTAATAAACCTATAGATCTACCTTCTGCAGAAATTAGTAATAACAATACAAACATCCAATAGCAATAACAATAGAATATGATAAATGAATATGAGCAGATTTTGTATTAACAATACCCTATATGGTTAACTACGTACATCTTCTTACAATACACAGTCTAAAACCTTGTGCAAAATATCCTTCATGCCAATGACCACACTTTGGTCAACAATGCCCACAACCTCTTAACACACACGTTGACCAATTCCACCACCATATGACTGCGACCCTCACACAACCCGAATGAATGAGATCTTATTTATACAACTAGAAAGTAGTTGCAGCCTCCAACTACTTGACACCTCATCATTTTTTGAAATTACATTTCACATGCATTTGACTTACATTTACATTTCGTTTCATAAATCACTTTATGACCATGCCATACATACTAATACTTCACTTCCACATAAATTTTACATACATTATTACATTAGCACTTTATAACATTACTTACTATACGTACGCACATTTCATCAAACACTTCGCATACAAACTACAAAATAACACAAAATGACAAAACCTATTCACTAAATGTAGACATATCAATTGGCCTGCCTACAAGGCTGGCTCTTTGAATGCGTAAGTATGACCTCAGAACTACTCCTATGACTTCTCACTAGATGGCACTGGAACGTCTATCGCTAAAAATGAGGACTACTTTTTGTCCTCTTCCAAGCTCAAATAGCTCGCCTCCAACTTTGGATGGCTTCCTCGTGCTCCCAAACAGCCTACATGGTCTGTACCAATTGCATAACAGCTCAAGGAAGTTACTAGACAACCCAGACATGTTGCTTCACAGCCCGAGAAAGTTATTGAACGATCATGGTGAATTGCCTAACAACCCCCCATAGTTAGACGACCTATCTCACTTCCTAGATGACCCATCCCAACATCGAGACGACCTATCCCTATTGTCTCAATTGTTGTATGGTGCACCCCTTTAGCCAAACAACCCACTTTTTTAGTTTGATGACCCAATCCTCGCCTCAAATGGCTGGCTTCTTGTCTCAGATGATACACTACTTCCACATGGCCATCTCCCTTTCCTTCTTCCTTTAGACGATGCAACTAGCATTTTGTATGACCTATATGGTTTTGTGTTTTCATCGTACAACCTACTCCAATTACCAAGCGACCTATTTCAACCCTTGGACAGTTCTTTTCTATTACGCGTACAAGCTTTTCCTTTGCTAAGCACTTCTTGTTGTCGCACTACTGCTTGGACATTCTCCACTTTGTTCTTCCTCGTTTTCACCACTGATTTTGCAACTATCATGCTGCTTTCTCCTTTCAACACGTAGGCTTTCTCAAAACCTTGGCTGGTTTTGCTGACAAGGATTCAAAATTATCCTTCCTTCTCCATGTTCCCTTGCTGCAATTTCTTCACTTGCACAAAATTTCAAATATTTCTAGCTATCAATCAAGGGTTTTCAGCAAAACCCTCATTTTTGTTGCAATGTTGTCGTGCCCTAGCTCCAACACTCTAGAGAAGTGTGTTTCTTTGTAGTTAGTTTGTCCTTCTGCTTCGCTGCCCTAGGATTTTGCGCAATGGAATGTAGTTGATTTGCCTTTTTGACATCCCAAAATATGCACTAGATGGTGTTGGTTCAATGACTTGATTTGCTCTACACTTGCTTGTTTTCCTTCTTGCTCCTTAGCTCTCCTACGCTTGAGAATGTGCAAATGAGACCTCCTCACCACTTTTTATAAGTTGAGGGGTATAAAAGAGAAATTGTCTAGCATGCACCAATTATGCCTCCACTCCCTTAACTGCCACTTCAACTCCTCCAACTTTCATCCATGCAACTACTCGATTTGTATGATGTGTTTGTCAAACATCCATTTGGATTTTTCTTTGTCTTCACAAATTGTAGGCCCACAAGGTAAATGTGCGTGCTCTATTTTTGGCTAGCAAGACTACAAGTTTCCTTGGCTCAAACGACCTCCTAATCGTACGAAGGACCTAGTGCCTTGGCCTAGACATCCCAACGGGCTAGACAGCCTACTTGGATGTCCAAATGGCCCACTTCTTCGACCCAAATAACCCTATATGTCGACTTCTTCTAGCTTGGACAGTTGGCGGCTTTGCATCATCACTTGACAACCTGTCTTCAACAAACAATCTAATGTGATCATCGAACAACCCGACTTGATCACCAAACAGCCCAACTTGAACATCGGACGATCTGACTAGATCACTGTCCATCCATATTGATCACTGTATGGCCTGAGGTAATCATCTGATAGCCCGGAGGCCGTCTAAGTCTTAGACAGCCTATGAAGGGCTCATATAGCCCTCCCCTTAGGCCTAACAAGCCAAGGGTTGTCTAACAATCTAATGTCCTTGCTAGATGACCAAGGGGTGGCCCAAACAGCTCTTCGCTCTAGCCAGACAACCTATGGGCCATCTAAGGGTTGATCACTCTTCCCCAATATCTAAGAAGAAGGCTTGATGGCCTCCCCTCTTGGTCAAGTCGTCGTAGACAGCCTACCTAGACGGCCTACGAGGCCCTCTTCACAAGATGACCTCGAACAATCTAATGGACCATACAACGCACTTAGATTGCCCAAGGAATTGTTCAAATTTGGCGGAAAATGGCAGATAGTGCTTGTCCTAGTGCCATCTCCTCAATCCCTGGTTGAATTTTGATGTACACTGCATCTTAGTTTGCCTAACTCCAACTAAGCTTGATTAACCTTGTTCTTCGTCAATTTGTCTGCCATGCCACTCCTTCAACGTCAGATGTCATTTCAAGCCCATCTTCTCTTCCTTCCTAGAAAGTGTTACTTGGTGCCAAATTATCATTATTTGGTAGATAATCATCTGGCGGGCGTATCACTACCTAATCGTTGACAACCCTCAACATCGTCCTTGGTTTTCCATAACTGAATTGTCTCTCGAAACTAGATGTAGGCACTACTCCAATCATCTTCTTCATTGCGTGGACTCATCAAGGATACATTACTACTTTCTTCCTCAGACAAGTTGCCATTAATCACCCTTTCTCTTGACACCTCTACATTTGATTTCTACGGCCATTCATGTGCACCGATACCATGAAGAGGTTCACGCAAGACTTCATGGACACCTCTCCATTTGATTTCTACCAATCTCTTGCTTGATAGAACTGACAATCTACTTGTCCCCCTATCACTCACCACGTTGGTACTCCTGGCACTCTTATTCCAAAAACTCAACTTACATCACAAGGTTGTCAGCATTTCCCAACACTTCTTTGTATGTCGTGTGCCTCCAGGAATATCTTCTATACTTGTTCCCTATCCAAATAATCTAATTTTGTTGGTTGCTTGCATATCTTGGCATAGTTGCATTAACCTAGTGCACGTTGCCTCTACAATTCACCAATTCAAACATTCAATTGTTCGCTCCTTTCATGCAATTGCTGATTTTTTCATGCATTCTTTGTTGTATGCGCCCTATGGACACCGACATAATCATCCCTTTGTCTTGGTCCTCATCACTCTGACTCTCTTCTTCTAGTGGTACTTCTTGTCTAGCATGCGTTACCACCATCTATTGCACACTTTCATCAAGTGAACTTTGACCTTATTTGGCATTGGGGAACCTTATATGTACCTGCAATCTCCTATGCTTGGTGGGTTTAAGCTTCAATTCCTCCCACTCCACCATTGGTTGCATGTCATTTCGCAAACTTGCAGTTTCCTATTCATACAGCCATGCCAACTGCTCTGCAAGTTCATTGTTTTCAGAGTCACTTGTGTCTTGCACACCATCTTCTCCTCGGCTACATTTTCCAAATTCGTTATCGAGATCCCCTCAAAGGACCCCAAAGATTGACCCAGTGCAATTTTCGGTCTACCCGTACTTGCCTCTTCACCATCTAGTTCATAGTTAACAAGGCTCACTTGCACCCTAACCTTGTACAGTTTCAGCTTCAAACCATTGACTGTCTCACAACACTACATCTCATCTAGTCTCATCAATTGTACTACGTCATTATCCAAAAAGTCTTCAACTTGGAAGGGTCCAAGCCACAAGGTCTTCAACTTCATTGGTTTGATTTCTCTCTTGTGATTATACTTTAGTGCAAGGTCGTTTGCCTTCAATTTTAACTTCTGCAGATGTTGCTTGTGCCAAATTTTGTGCTGACACTGGGCAACCGACATGGCCCATTGTGCCATCACTCTCTACTCATTCAATTTGTAAGTGTCGTTAGCCTCTCCTCGAGGCTCTCGTGGTTTCCAAGACGGCTCTTCACCACCTCTCAAACTCAGCACCAAAAACTCAATTGACACCACTACCTCCTAACCCAACATAAGCTGGAATGGCGTATGATTCATCATCGAACTGTATGTTGTACTATATGCCCACAAAATTGTTGGTGATTTCTCCTCCCAATCAACCGTCTCAATTCCACATGTTTTGTACATTATCAAGACAAAAAATATTTTCATTGCTTCCACTTGTCCATTTGCCCATGGATAGTATGGACTTGACAATTGTAGCATCATGGTGGTATTTTGCAGTTAAGGAACAAAGAAGGAATGACAGAGTAGATTAGCAAAACAACTCGTCAACATGCAATCTAACACTCAGATGGACTCTAGTCTCACTCCAAAAGGTTTGCAACACTATCAACCTCCTCCTTGACGGCCTTGCACAACACAACAATTCAAACGGCCTTGAGCACACTCCAGATGGCTTGTTTCTAAGTTAGACGGCCTTAGCTTTGCATGGGACAGGTTGGGTTTAGAGTCCAGAAGTCCCAGTCTAGTTATCTATAGCAAACAAAATAAGGTAGAAATAGCTCGGATCATTTATCTACAACAATGACAATCAACTACAAGCACATGCACAAAGATTACACAATTTGCATGACAACAACTGAATGGCAATATCATTATCAGCAAGAATACATGTCTGTAGTCAATTTAGTTATCACCTATGTATTTTCTTGTGTTATGCCCATATTACATTATGACCATATAGTGTTATTACAACAACATTTTTGTTAGGAGGTGGATTTCTGCTGCGCTCAGGAGGTGGATTTCTGCTGTGCTGAGGTGGTTTTCTGCTGCACTCGAGGTGGATTTCTGCTGCGCTGAGGTGGATTTCTGCTGCGTTGGAGGTGGATTTTTTCTACGCTCGGGAGGTGGATTTCTGCTGCGATGAAGTGGTTTTTTGCTGTGCTCGAGGTGGATTTCTGCTGCACTCGGGGGATTTCTGCTGCGCTTGGGAGGGGATTTCTGCTATGCTCGGGAGGTGGATTTCTGCTGCGCTGAGGTGGTTTTCTGCTGCGCTCGGGGGATTTTTGCTGCGCTCGGGAGGTGGTTTTTTGCTGTGCTCGGGAGGTGGTTTTTTGTTGTGCTCGGGAGGTGGATTTTTGCTGTGCTCGAGGGATTTCTGCTACGCTCGAGAGGGGATTTCTGTTGCTCATTATGTGTTACTCAAAGGAGGAATGGAGAAGACACGGGCTTCTCCTCTTAAATCTGTCCAACGCCTTCACACAACAGTTTCATACCAGCGTTTGTCTAAACAGTTTAATTCTCTCCAGAAACAGCTAGACACGGAAGCTAGTATTATACTCTCCTTGCAAGACCAAGTGAAATACGGCAACCGCATTATCACGGATCTCCAAATTTAAATTTCAAGATCAACAAGCCATCATTACTCAATTGCAGACTGCACATACCGAACAACCTCAGAATTCCGCGAATTTACACTCTGAAATTTTAAAAATTCGAGATGAACAGGTTGTTCTTCTTGCTGGGCAAGAACGTCTCAAGGAAGCATCAACTGCACAAAGCCCAAAATTAGCCGACCAACAATCTTGGGTTCATGTTGTAGCCGGAAAGAATCCAAGATAAATTTGAAGAAGAATTCGTAATGCGAAAGCGCTTAATCTCAGAGTTCATGGGGTGCCCAAACCTACTGATTTGCTTCAAGATGGAAATGCCTTCATTCACAACACTCTTGAGTTAAGAGATGTTACTCTTAAGAGAGCATGGTTCTTTCCCAACTCCACATTGGTCATACGCTTCAAAAATGCGGAAGAGCGTATGAAGGCATTGAGGGCCAAACGGAAATTATTTACTCTTCAGGACAAGATCTACCTTGACGAGGACCTTACGCGACTCCAGGTTGAAGAATTGAAGAAATCCAGAGAGTAAGTAGCCGCAGCCAAGAAAGCCAACAAATGGGCAATTATTCGTAATTTGCGTGCAGTGATGAGGGACTCTCCCCCTCCTGGGTGGTCCAAACCCTTGCCTAATAAATGACTCCATCAGCACGGAAGGGGGGTGGCAGATAAGCTAGCTATAGCTTGCTGAAACTGCAATGGTATGATGTGGTCTGCCCCAGGGTCCCTTCTTGATGTGATTGGCAGACATGACATCATTCTTATCTGTGAGACGCACGAGAGTCCTCAGCGGGCCCTTCCACTTATCTCTAGTTACTTTTGGTGGTCCGGTTGTCAGCAACTCACTCTGCGTTCTAGGGGGGTTCGAGGATCAGGAGGTGTTGTTGCTCTTATCAGGAATAGGCTCCAAGGTTCGGTTTCCCTAGTTTCAACTAACCCCCACTCCAGGTTTTTATAAAATTAAAATCCATCGTCACCCACCTCTTTGGGATATCCACATTGCCACCTGTTACTTTCCCCCACCACGTCCAATTTTGCTATTCACATGGACGGGGACCCTTTCCAGGATCTCTACGAGGACATTACTAGATACTCGGCTTCAGGGGAGATACTTTTGCTAGGAGATTTCAATGCTCGGACCGAACCTTTGCAGGTTTCTCTTCATGACCTCACAACCGATGAGATGCAGACTCGAGAATTGGATCTTGAGGACCTTGGTTTTGCTCGAACCTCCAGCGACACACAAGTGACTACTTACGGTAAGATCTTATTCAGTTGGGTGAATCCAACAGGCTAGTTCTTCTCAATGGTATATCTTGTTTTCCGGATTCTAGTGGGTTTACTTGCTTTCCTCATAGTGGTGGAGCCAATGTCATCGACTATGCTATTTCCTCTACCACCCTCATTCAATTCATTTCCCGATTTGACGTCTCTGATCACCCTCCCCCCCTTACCATTCATTCAATTCTATCTCTTACGTTATCTATTGTTTCCCTTCTTGTTACTCCTCCCCCTCCTCCCTTCCCTTCAACCCCTCGAGTCATTATAGACTTTGACTATTATTAATCCTTTAACTACATGGATCGGTTGCATCATGTTCTCCCTAAGGTGTCTTCTCTTCCCGATGTTTCCAATCGTTTTGCTTGCTTGGTCCAAACTATTTGGAAGGCTGCTTTCGACTCGTACCCCCACAATATTCATACTCCCCCTCGTCCTCGTCCCCCTGGTTGTTGCCCCATGAACATCTGATATAACTCGGAATATAAGTTTGCCCACCGAAGGTTGAAATATGCCATTCAGAATCCTTCCCAGCCCTATGCCATTTCTCACAAAGACTACAGGATGTTTCTTCGAAAGAAGAAGCGTCTCTTCCTCTCTCGGCATCGACTTGATCTTATCCACTCCCTTCAGCAGTCTCCTAAATCTTTATGGTGCCTTATCCTCCCCCGTGATCGAATTACTCATAAGATCGATCTTTCCTCTTGGACCATTCATGCCTCTTCCCTCTATACCATCCCAAGTCAGCCACGCCACCTCTTTTCTACTAGTCTTGTTAGGCAGGCTATCTGGAAACTCTGTATGAGCAAAGCAGCAAATTTGGATGGGTTACAGGCAGAATTTTTGAAGCATGGTATTGACCCTCTTGTTGGGCCCCTCACTGATCTCTTTAATCTTGTTGCCTGTTCTGGGTTTCCTGATTCCTAGACTCGGCATATCATTTACCCTATTCATAAGGCAGGTGATCCCCATGAACCCAATAACTACAGGACCATCATGATTGGGCATATCTTTGTCAAGCTCTATGCCACAACATTGGATGTGCCTCTCTCCCGAAGGTTGGAGAAGGGGGGTTTCAAGGCTCTTGGCCAAGCTGGTTTTTGACAAGATCACCAGACCATAGATCACATTCTAGTCCTCAAAGCTATTATTGAGGTGGCGCGTTCCAGGTCCTCGAAGGTTTATTGTTGCTTTGTAGACTTCAAGAAATCTTTCGACATGGTGCCTCAGCATTTACTTCTTGAGAGGCTTCAGTCAATTGGCATCTTTAAGCAACTTTTGACAGCGGTTACACGGTCATATGATACTGTGAAAGGTCATTTTCATTGCCCTTAAAGGCTTTCAGACAGGATTATGAGCACCATAGGAGTGAAACAGGGATGCCCCCTTTCCTCGACACTTTTTGGGATCTTTATCGATGAGCTTGAGACTTATATTAGGGAGAACGCTCACCCAGAGGATGGTTGCCTTCTTCACCATGTGCTGATTTCTATTCTCCTCTTTGCTGATGATGTTCTTTTGGCCTCATCCCCTGAGGGGCTTCAGCGTCATCTGAACACTCTTGCCCCTTTTTGTGTCTCGAGACAATTGATGGTAAATTTTTCTAAAACCAAGGTTATGGTATTCAATACTACCAAAGAGGCTCTATGCCATCTCCACTTCCTTTTCCAGGGTCAGGAGGTCGAAATCACCACCTCTTATGTGTATTTGGGGGTTCTTTTCACTGGTCCCACTTTTGGTATGAAACTCGTCGCCCAGGTCCGGGCGTGTAAGGGGTATGCAGCTCTATCTTTGTTAGAGAGGAATTGCTTCAAAGCACATTTTCAAGATATACCTGTGAAGATGAGGATCTTTGATGCCTTGGTCAAGCCAACTATTACTTATGGGTCAGTGGTTTGGGGCCCTAGTCTTGGCCCGACTGAGTGGTCATGGGTTGAACGAGTCCAAACACACTTTCTTCGACGATTCATTCGTTGCAAGGGCACAGTCCCCCGTTCTATTATTCTGGCAGAGTTTGGAGCTTCTCCTCTCCAGCTTGAGATTATCTTTCGGATTATCAGTTATCTTCACAGGATCCGTACTTTCGAAGATACCCCTGAGGGTTACAAGCGGTACCCTTACATCGCCCTTCACTCCTCGATGGAACTCTCTCTGAGTTCTCGGGGTGGCCGAAGGAGCTGGTATTTTCAGGTTTCTACTCTCCTGACCAGCATTCAGATACGGATAGACAGGCTCCCCCCTTATTCTTTGGGGGTTCTCCCCCCCTCTCGACTTAGTAAGGAGAAGATGCTCCACGAGATTCGGAAGGGTGTTAGTCTCTAGTACACCAGATGCACACGGATCTCTCCTATTGCCCCTCTTTCCCCCAAGTTGTCTTTCTACCATGAGCACTTCTTACAGATAAAGGAGGGCAGAATAGTTCCTCCACAAAACCTTCAAGAGCACACAATGCATAGTCTTCGAATCACTATCGAGCAACTCAAGGTGTGTTCTCACCAACTCCAGATTGAGTCAGATCACCATCTTCTAATGGAGGAGAGGATTTGCTTGTTTTGCTCCAAGGGTGAAGTCGAAACCCTTCATCACATTATTTTTTGTTGTCCCATTTATTATGAGATTCGGGGTAGGTTTCATTGCCTCTTCAGGGACAACTCTCAATCTGTTTCTACCTTCTTCAGATACCTGGACCAACATTGTCTCGCACTCTTTCTTAGGGAGATAACTCAGCTTCGACGACAAAAAAGTTCTCCAAATGGATCTCACCCTCCTCATCATTGGCTCATCACAACATACTTCACCAACTCCGACGGACCAGGTAACTTCGATCGGAAATGCCCCACATCATCCAGTTCGAACAACAGCAGGATCACTAGACAGCACACCAATAGTTTTGCAGCATTCCGAACTAGCAATGGGCAGAGACATCATGGACTTCTTCAGCTCCGGTACTTCGGCCTCGACTGTTAGGAGAGATTTGTTTTTGGGGGGTTCTCAGAGCTTGCCCCTCCTGGGTTGCTCCCTCCCACCTGCTCTCTCTTTGTTCTTCTTGGCATGCACTCCTCTCTATTGGACGCAGCCCTCCCCCCCTCTACTCTCCCTTTTCTTTTCTTTTCCCTTTCTTATTGGCCCGTTTGTCGGGTTTAATCTTATATTTATCTTAGTTCCTTTCTTTGTTGGGATTTTTAGCCTGCTAGCTGGTAGTCATTATTGTCCTCCTTATAGTCCCTTGGGTCTTATTTTGGCCCACCGCAAACATTAATAATATTTCATTTCATTTCATTTCTCCAACATGTACCCTCTCGAATGAATGAGGGGTCCTATTTATACTTTTGGGAGGTAGTTACTCCTCCAACTACCTACTCAACACCTCATCATCTCTTACATTACATTTGTCATACATTTCCATTTCATTTCATTTCTAACTACATGACTCATTAATTATACGTATGCTAACTATTACTTCATTGTACGCATAACAAAACATTACAATGAATTCAAAACTATTACATTCAAAATTACATGTATGTGTCCTTGACTTCTGAAGCACTTATTTTATGTATGAGGTGGCACTTGTGATGGCACCACACTAGAAGTAGCACCTACATCTACACTCCCCTCTAGATTGGTCCACGTCCTTGTCAACAACTACTATTGTTCTTAAGGGCTCTAACTCTGTTGTGCATGACGCGTTGGCCAAGGTACTCCACCCAACTCTTGGACTTACAACTTCAAGGCTTCGGTCTCTGCTTTCAACGTCTTTGCATAGGCCTGGTAACAAGCCCACTATGACAGGTACCTAGGTATATGCATGTGGGAATATAATATAATATGGTATTATGGCATGGGTCACACATAAGATTATAATAATATTTAACATAATGCCATATTATTATATTATGAACTTTGTAACTCATCGGAGGTGAACCACCACATGGGTGACCTTGCAACTCATGGAAGGGTGAAACACCGCATTCTTGTATAAAGAGAGATGTACGCCCAATTGGTCATATCAAGTATTCTTTGTAAGAGTCTTGGCTCGTGGAGCTTGGAGATCTTGTGGAGTGGCTTCCTTCCAATAAGGAGCATTGTACGGTATTGCCCTACCTCAAGGGTATTATCAATCTCTATTTTATTGTGTGGATTGTTATTGTGGAATTTATTTGTGGATGCATGTTGTATATTTCTGCATATTGATGAATGATTTTTGAGAATGAGAAGATCGGTTCATAACACATTGGAAGCCATAATGATGTGATTTTGGCTCAAAATCAGCCAGCCTAGCCTTCAATTCAGCCTCTCTTGTCGCTGCTTCAGCTTCCTTCCTTATCAGTTGCTCACACTCCACGATCAATTAGTCCCGGTGAGTAATCTCCTGCATCTTCACTTCACTTCAAGAGTTTGTTCCCTCTCCGCACATTCCGAATTCAGCTGACCAATCAACAAATCTTGCTGCATCTATGCTTGCCTCATATAGTCCATCGGGGTGCTCCAAAGAGCGGGGCACCCTAGTAGCATAGTGCTCCAGTGAGGCAGAGCACTCAGTGAGCAAGTCACTTTGAGAATGGGGCTCCCTCTTTCAAACACTCGGCCAATTCTTGTTGATTTCTGCCCTACTTTGTCTTCTACCTCAGTTTGTGCGACGCATCTTCATTTGGAGCATGATGGTAGTAGCAGCTACTATAGGAAGCAAGACTAATAATATTGGGTTTAAAACAAATGCTTGACTTTTGGTCTTACAATCCTGAAGAAATGTTTAGGCATATGCAACTACCTCCCCTGTTGAATTCCTTATTTCTAGGCCCCTTACATTTGAACAACATATGTGTGTATGTTGGGTGTGAGATGGAGTACCTAAACCCTGCCAAAGAGCAGGAGAAATGGTAAGAGGCTCGTGTGCAAAACGAAGCAATGACAAAGCAAAACAGTGATAAAAGGCAAAAGGAACCTATCACAATGCCAAAAGGAGATTTGTCAACAAAGGAATTAGCATTGCAAGTAGTGGACTTGAATGTGTCGATCAAGATGTCCAGTTTAATTCATGCAATACAAAAGATTTTATGCAATGGTCCAAGAGTTGACATGCACAAGGAGAATGCAAACCGCCAAACAAGACAAATGAATAAGGATTAGTACATAGACCTGTTGGCATTTTTGCCACATTGATTTGATTATTGATTATTCATGCTTGAGCTGTTGCAATTCTAACTTCTCTACAGGTTTTGATGCAAAAAATGGCTAAGTCCGAAAGTTGTCGCGAAATCGCGACAAAAAACAGCATAGAGAGCCAAGTCGGAAAACCGTCGCGATATCGCGACATGTCGCAGAATCGCGGGTCGGACGAGGAGAGAGAAAATCAACGCAGAATTGGCGCGATTTCGCGACGTGTCGCAGAATCGCGGTCAACGCAGTCAACGGCATCAGGTGGGCAAAACCGTCGCGAAATCGCGACGTGTTTGATTTTCGCGGCTTGCAAACGGGCAGAAGGCATAAAATATAAAATGGTCGCGAAATCGCGACAAAACCGAGCAAAAGGCGATAAGGCCCAACAGTGTAGCGAAATCGCGACAAAAACTGACACAAAGCGCATAAGTCAAAAGGCGTCGCGAAAACGCGACGCGCTTCGCGGCGCGGATGGATTAAAAGGCTTAAGTGGTAAAATGGTAGCGATTTCGCTACAGTTAGAAAATGAAGCCAAACAAAGCAAAGAGCGTAGCGAAATCGCTACGTGTTCCGTTATCGCGGGTCAGGTAGAGAAAAAGAGTCTAAGGCACAAAGATGTAGCGAAATCGCGCAACTTTTTAGAAAACAGGCAAGCCAAGCCAAGACGTCGCGAAATCGCAACAGAAAGTGAGAACCATGCAGAGGGCAGGAAATGGTAGCGATTTCGCAACACTTTATTGAAAAGAGACTAAGTGCGGAGAATTGTAGCGAAATCCCGCCAGGGTGAGGTTGAAGACATTCTAAGGCAAAAGTGTCGCATTTTCGCGGCTTAAGAGCAAGGCCGTATAGCATGCATAAAACTTGTAGCGAAATCGCGACATGTTAGTATTTCGCGGTGCAGAAGGGAAGATAGAGCCAAAAGACAGAGAGCGTAGCGAAATCGTGCAGCGTTGTGTTTTTGCGGTGCAAGCTTGCGAAGGAGATAAAGAGGCCGAATGAGTAGCGATTTCGCGACATGGTTGTTTTTCGCGGGTTTGAAGCGGCAGAAGCGTACGGAGCAGAAAGACGTCGTGATTTCGCGACCTGTCGCGTTTTCGCGACCTGTTGCAGTTTCACCCCAGGAAGCAGTTCAAACAGCCCGATGCTATTTTGTGATTTCCGATGATTAAATGCATCCCAGAATTGAATGTTTTGTTGATTTCCGATGCGGTCAAGCTAGAAGAATGCGCCCAGGCTACCAGAATTGAAGATTTCCAAGGATTCGAAGCTGCTATCCGCAATTTTTCTAACGGTTTCATGCATATTTCCAAGAACATCATTTAATGAAAACAGCCGACTCTTCCATATGGCATTTAATTGCAGATTTTTCCGAAGCCGTTTAAGGATATCATTTCCTTGTTTCCGTTGCATAAATTGTAGATCTCGAGGAGGTCCGTTGTAAGTTTTAAATGCTGCTAAGAGGCTAAACCTCTATAAAAACCAATGTAAATCTCATTAGCAAGTATCGGGAGTGAGAGATACTTTTGCTGAAAGCTTTCAAGTGCTTTGCATGAATATTAGACATTCGGCTCTCTGGTTTCGCGAGTGATTTTCTGTGTATATTGTCCCTTCTGCATACTGTATTCCTAATTTGTGCTCGGATCTTTTATTTGCTGCTAGTTTTAATTCTGTATTGAGTTTTAACAATTGCTAGTAAGAGAGAGAGTTATGGAATGTCATTTTGGAGGTCATTTATGCAAGATTGCGAGTGGATCACGTCATTGTCTTCTGTTATTTGTTGTTGCTGTACTTAGAGTTATTTGCTGTTGCTCTTCCTCGATCAGATAAATTCGGCTACGGCCATATTTCCTGTTTCTTTCCGCATCTTTACAATTTCTTTCCTGCAACTTTGATCTTAAAACATACTTAGAATAGTAAGGGAACCAGCCCACTCTGGAGATTGGCCTGGGAGACATTTCTTTCTCCCAGCCTTTCAATGTCGGTCGGGTCTAGGGTGCATCTTATATAAAAATCCTTTCCTGTGGCAGATTCGTGTCCAACAGTTTTTGGCACACCCGGTGGGACAGACTTTTTCTGTCTCAGAAAGATCCCATAATATCGAAGGTTTAATGTTCGCCTTCATACCGTAAAATTAGAGCATTTGGTGACTCCGCAATACCCAGAAATCTCTGGACGTGGATGCAATGAAAGCTGTACTTCATGATCACGAGATCACAGTCTAAAAAAGTTGAAGATCTAGTTGAGTTTTTTGAACTTGACAGCACAAGAAGTGGTGAGCATTCTAGGTTGGTTTCTCCATCGCCTGCATCATCTGCCATATCCACTCAAAACCCTGGTATTGTTACTAGTTTTCCATCTTCACTAGTTCCAATGGCCCAGTATCCTCCACCCAGGAAGTTCTTAGCATGGAATAGCTCAGGTGCCTTGAATCTCCAGGCTCAAAATCCAGTTCCTCAGGCTGCCTTGAAGGCATTGCCAACTTATGACAGTACAGGAAAGATAGCATATGAACATATTAATGATGTAGCTTCTCTGGCAGCCATTCATGATATAACTGACGAGGATGTGATGGTGAAGCTCTTGGTGTTATCTTTAAGAGGAAAATTGTTGTACTGGTACCGAACGTTGCAACCAGGCACCATAACATCATGGGATCAGCTAGGAGAACTGCTAGTTAAGAATTTTCATGAACAGGCTGATCCATTTTCATTATTGCATCAGTTTAACGCGATCCAGAGGCACCCGCAAGAAGAGATAGCTGATTTTAATGTTCGATTCACCGAACACTGCGCAGAGAATTCTTGATGGTCTTCGGCCTGCTGATGAGTTGGCTGCATTTTACTACCTCAGAGCGTTCAACACAGATATTGGTTGGGCTGTCCGGCAGTCCAACGTGACGACATTTCCGGAGTTGTTTGAACAAGCGTTGAAGGCGAAAGCCGATCTGATTGCTATAGGTAAACTTCCTCCGAAGGTAACTATGCCTATTATACCTGATTTGCCTAAGTATTTATATTCTGGTTCACTTCCACAGCCCATGCCATCTATGTATCCCACCCCTTCATGGAGCTCCAATGCACCTCAAATCGCACCTATTCCAGTTCCCCAGCTTCCTGCTCCAACTGTTCCCCAGTTGCCTGCACCGAGCATTCCAAGGTTAGTTCCTCCATTTCCAACTCCTGCAGTATCTTCCCCACAGTTTCCATTACCTTTACCGGCACCGCCTGTATCCTCAAGTCTAGATCCTCAATTGGCTATGTTACAAGAAATTCAGTCGGCTATTAGATCTCTCACTAACAAGGTGACATCTATGGAACGGAGAGAGGCGGAAAGAAGCTATCAACCACGAAGATTTATGCCGGCAGTGACCAGAGAACAACCTACTCCAAGCAAGGCTATGGAGAAAGCACCTGAAAGGAACTCAGCAGTTCTGGTAAGTGAAGAGGCTGGCCCTTCTGAAGTTTCACATGAGCCATCTTACTGGTGTTCTTCCTGTAATGACCCACATGATGAGTCCACTTGCATGGTCCACCAAAATTATTTGCAAGTTCTTACAGGGAGCCGTGTCAATATGATTCGAGAGGTGGATCTTACTTCCGTGGAGTCTCTGGAGGAACATATAGCAATACTGACATGCAGCGGCAAGAAACCAATGTTGGTAGATCCGGCTAAGATGGAGCCATTGAAAGTGCCTCCTGTACAAGCAACGAAGCAGCAAATGCCAACAAAGGCTCATGAGTCCCCAGCGCAACGGCAATCACCTGTTTTGTCGAAGGATCCACTTCCATCACCAATAAAAGATAAGGGACAAGCTTCTACTTCCCAGCCGCAGACAGAAACAAAGGAGCAAGCCAAAGAAACATTGCAGTATCCATCATTGACCAAACGGCAACGAGTGGAGGCTACCTAGCAATCGAAGAGCACATTTGAAGCTGCTAGTGGCAAGAAAGAACAGGCCTCCGTGGAGTACAACATTGTTGAAGAACTTAAACGGATACCAGCTAAGGTAAGTCTGTATGACACCTTTCAGTTGCCTGGACAAGTAGATCTCTTACAGGAATCCTTGAAGACCATACAAAGTAAGGGGAAAGCTGCAGCCCAAGTGGTTATGGCTCAAACATTAACTTCTGCAGCCACTGGCAGGAATAGACCACCCCCGTTTTATCTGTCATTGCAAATAGAGGGTTGGATTGTACATAATTGCCTGATCGATTCTGGTGCCGCTACAACTGTCATGCCTAAGGCAGTCTATGAAGCAATGGGAATGGAATTCACACGAAGTAGCCCTGGCGTTTTGCAGTTAGATGGTACTCCCGTGAAAACAGTGGGTGTAATCAAGGATGTCCCAATTGTTTTGCATAATATGCCCCAGATTACAGTCATTCAGGAGATTGTTGTAGTTGATCTAGAACCGTATTTTAGCATGTGCTTATCCAGAGAGTTTACCGCAAAGTTGGGCGGTTACCTTGCACTGGATTATTCTCACTTGGAGATTCCGTTCAAAGGAAGACGAGTCCGGGTCTACAATCAAAAACCTTCCACTTTTCATATTGAGAAGATAGAAGAAGAACATGTTGTTCATATGATAACTGAAGATTTGGAGGATGAGTTTTCAATGCTCAATTTCAATGCTATGATCCAGACTGAAATTGGCTGTTATTCCATTATGCAGCCTGAAGAGGTTGAAGTCAAGTTGCCACCTGATCAAGTTGAACAAGATTCTCTGCCAGATCAGCTCTATTTTGGGACTGAACAATCATGCCTAAGTCTCAAGATGGCTGGGACACTTGGAGTGCAGCAGTTACAGACCCTTGGTGATTCTGAGCTAATCAAGAACCAGAAGTTTACTGAGCATTTTTCAAGGATCTGGGATCCAGGAGACAGAGCCGTGTTTGGGTTCCTGTCTTTCCCGAAAGTTCACATCTAATTCGGGAGTTACTATTGTATATAGAGTTTTAAAAAAAAAAAAAAAAAAGTATTGTTTTTATTTTTCCACTGCGGCTCTTTTTGTATGCGAGCCGTGAGTGCCCCTTTTTTGTTTTGTTTTTATTTTCCCTTCCCAGCAGTTGGTGGCTTTCTAGCAATTTCTTCCTTCCCCTTCCCTTTTTCTTTCCTTCCTTTCCTCCTTCTTATTTTTCTTCTGCAGTAAAGAAAAAGCCACTGCTGTTGTTTCTTTTCCCCTTTCCTATTATTCCCGTTTCTTCTTATCCCTTTCTTCTAAGTTCTCTGTTATTTTACGCATTTATTTACAGTTCAGTTCATCCTCATTTCACTTCCATTCCATTATTTCGTTTTCCTTTCATTCCTCTTCCATCGCAGCTGGTAACACAGAAGCATCCTGTTACTGTGCTTACCGCATCACTTTCACCCATTTCACCACTCCATCATATTACCATTCCATTTGCATTTCACCGCCTGCGCAACCGCAGGATCTCATTCCATTCATTTCCATTCCATAATCAGTCGAGCCAAATGCAGATCCCTTTCAGTTTCAGTTTGTTCGGCAAAAGTTATTGCAGCAGTCCATCGAGATGAAACTCCAGCAGCTAGTTTCTGTTCTAACGTTTTCATGACTCTGTTGCCCAATGGATTCAGGCCTGGGATTCTTGCATACGACAGAACTGTATACCCCGCGAGCCGCCAAGAATGTTGGCATTTTTGCCACATTGATTTGATTATTGATTATTCATGCTTAAGCTGTTGCAATTCTAACTTCTCTACAGGTTTTGATGCAAAAAATGGCTAAGTCCGAAAGTTGTCGCGAAATCGTGACAAAAAGCAGCATAGAGAGCCAAGTCGGAAAACCGTCGCGATATCGCGACATGTCGCAAAATCGCGGGTCGGACGAGGAGAGAGAAAATCAACGCAGAATTGGCGCGATTTCGCGACGTGTCGCAGAATCGCGGTCAACGCAGTCAACAGCAGCAGGTGGGCAGAACCGTCGTGAAATCGCGACGTGTTTGATTTTCGCGGCTTACAAACGGGCAGAAGGCATAAAATATAAAATGGTCGCGAAATCGCGACAAAACCGAGCCAAAGGCGATAAGGCCCAGCAGTGTAGCGAAATCGCGACAAAAACTGACACAAAGCGCATAAGTCAAAAGGCGTCGCGAAATTGCGACGCGTCGCGTTTTCGCGGCGCAGGTGGATTAAAAGGCTTAAATGGTAAAATGGTAGCGATTTAGCTACAGTTAGAAAATGAAGCCAAACAAAGCAAAGAGCGTAGCGAAATCGCTACGTGTTCCGTTATCGCGGGTCAGGTAGAGAAAAAGAGTCTAAGGCACAAAGATGTAGCGAAATCGAGCAACTTTTTAGAAAACAGGCAAGCCAGGCCAAGACGTCGCGAAATCGCGACAGAAAGTGAGAACCATGCAGAGGGCAGGAAATGGTAGCGATTTCGCGACACTTTATTGAAAAGAGACTAAGTGTGGAGAATCGTAGCGAAATCGCGACAGGGTGAAGTTGAAGACATTCTAAGGCAAAAGTGTCACATTTTCGCGGCTTAAGAGCAAGGCCGTACAGCATGCAGAAAACTTGTAGCGAAATCGCGACATGTTAGTATTTCGCGGTGCAGAAGGGAAGAGAGATCCAAAAGACAGAGAGCGTAGCGAAATCGTGCAGCGTTGTGTTTTCACGGTGCAAGCTTGCGAAGGAGATAAAGAGGCCGAATGAGTAGCGATTTCGCGACATGGTTGTTTTATGCGGATTTGAAGCGGCAGAAGCGTACGGAGCAGAAAGATGTCGCGATTTCGCGACCTGTCGCGTTTTCGCGACCTGTCGCGTTTTCGCGACAGGAAGCAGTTCAAACGGCCCGATGCTATTTTGTGATTTCCGATGATTAAATGCATCCCAGAATTGAATGTTTTGCTGATTTCCGATGCGGTCAAGCTAGAAGAATGCGCCCAGGCTACCAGAATTGAAGATTTCCAAGGATTCGAAGCTGCTATCCGCAATTTTTCTAACGGTTTCATGCATATTTCCAAGAACATCATTTAATGAAAACAGCCGACTCTTCCATATGGCATTTAATTGCTGATTTTTCCGAAGCCGTTTAAGGATATCATTTCCTTGTTTCCGTTGCATAAATTGTAGATCTCGAGGAGGTCCGTTGTAAGTTTTAAATGCTGCTAAGAGGCTAAACCTCTATAAAAACCAATGTAAATCTCATTAGCAAGTATCGGGAGTGAGAGATACTTTTGTTGAAAGCTTTCAAGTGCTTTGCATGAATATTAGACATTCGGCTCTCTGGTTTCACGAGTGATTTTCTGTGTATATTGTCCCTTCTGCATACTGTATTCCTAATTTGTTCTCGGATCTTTTATTTGCTGCTAGTTTTAATTATGTATTGAGTTTTAATAATTGCTAGTAAGAGAGAGAGTTCTGGAATGTCATTTTGGAGGTCATTTATGCAAGATTGCGAGTGGATCACGTCATTGTCTTCTGTTATTTGCTGTTGCTGTACTTAGAGTTATTTGTTGTTGCTCTTTCTCGATCAGATAAATTCGGCTACGGCCATATTTCCCGTTTCTTTCCGCATCTTTACAATTTCTTTCCTGCAACTTTGATCTTAAAACATACTTAGAATAGTAAGGGAAACAGCCCACTCTGGAGATTGGCCTGGGAGACATTTCTTTCTCCCAGCCTTTCAATGTTGGCCGGGTCTAGGGTGCATCTTATATAAACATCCTTTCCTGTGGCAGATTCGTGTCCAACAAGACCCAATAGTTTTGATGATAGATGCCGAGAAAAACCTTACACTGATTCTGCTTGGACATAGGCTAACATTAGAGATTGTCAATTGGGGTTCCAATGTAAATGTCTTGCCTCAAAAAGCCATGGAGAAAGTTGGGTGCACCATTCTTATGGTCACATAATTTTAAAATGTATGGAGCAAACCAGTACAAAATCAAGATAAGGGCAATATTGATTGCAAAGAAAGTGAAGATTGCCAAACAAATGTTCATTCTAGACTTCATAGTAATTGGCATGCAAAAACCAGTCGACAATGGATTGTTGGGACATGGATGGTTACGCAAGACAAAAGTTGATCATAATTGGGAGGAGGACTGACTAACATTTAAGAAGGACCAGCACAAACATGTCATAAACCTGAAAAATCAGTTCATCAACAAAGAGTTTGTATTTTCGATCAAGTCAACAGATTCCCCACCCGACAAAGAAGAGACAACATGTGGATTGGAGCTGAATGAGGAAGAAATTTTGGAACTTAAGGAGTACATGGAAGACGAAGGGCACTCAAACAATGGGTTGCTTCATTGGAAAATGAAAGACTATGAAGCCTTTTGACCCACATGCTTGTGAATCAGCACAGAGGAGGGACAAGATGAACAACCTCGTAGCACTTACGAGGTTGGCTAGTATAGAATCATGCAATAGAGAAGAAACTTGGCAAACCCATAAAAGTTGAAGGGGAGGAGGAGAAAGAGTTATTTCCTCCCAATTTTGTAGATTTGGCGATGCACAAATTAATGAAAAGCCAGCAAATTTCTTTGATGTGGCAAGGTGACAAAAGACCCTAACACCATCAAATATGAAGGCCCAAAGATGGTGCAAGTGAATCATGGTCAGGACAAAAAGAAGATGATCAATTGTGGAGATGCTTGGGACCCATTCTTGAAAGCAACAACTTTAAAGATATTTGTGCAATATAAGGTCTTTGCTTGGACATATAGAAACCTGCAAGGTATTCCACCGAAGTTGTGCATACATGGAATCCCTCTTGTTCCGAGTGCACAACATGTGAGAAGAAGATAGTATATGATGAACCCCAAATATGCGGCTCTAGTAAACTCAAATATTGAAAAGATGGTTAATGCAGGAATAATCTTCAAGGTGATGGCAAGAGAATGGGCATCCCCCATAGCAATCAGCTTTAAGGAGAGCAGTCAAATTTGCATATGTTTAGACTTCAAGAGCTTGAATGCAGTAACCATCAAAGATGCCTTTCTAATCCCTTTCATAAACTCTGCTTTGGAACAAGTGACAAGCATGAGATCTATTCCTTTTTGGATGGATTCTCAGGCTATAATCAAATAAATATTATCGAGGATAAACTAAAGACAAATTTTACAGTAGAGAATGGCATATATGCATACAATCAAACGCCTTACAGTTTGTGAAATGCACCCACCACATTTCAGAGGATAATCTTGTACATTTTGAACAGATGTCAACAAGCAAATTTAAGGTGTTTCTAGATGATTGGTTGTTTTATGGCAAGAAGGAAGAGCATTTGAAAGCATTGGAGGATCACATGACATTGTGTATGAATCCTCGACTTTCCTTGAACCTGAAGAAATGCATACTGTTGGTGTCATATGGCAAGTTGCTAGAAGGTATATGTGCAAGGGCTAAAGACAAATCCCAACAAAATCTGCACCATAATGGGCATGGAGCCATACGAGTAAGTTCTTTACAGTCGCTTTTTAGGGTATCTTGTATAAACAACAAATCATTAAGAATTTTGCGCAAACATCACATTCATTGGATGCACTGACACGTAAGGGTGTTCCTTTCAGGTGGATGGAGCTTGGAGCATCTTGTATAAACAACAAATCATTAAGAATTTTGCGCAAACGTCACATTCATTGGATGCATTGACACATAAGGGTGTTCCTTTCAGGTGGATGGAGCACCAACAGGCCCTTGAATTGTTGATGGCAAAGTTGGTTTGCGCACCCATTCTGGTGTTTCCAGAATGGGGAAAGGAGTTTCATTTCCACTTTGATGCGTCCAACTTTGCAATTAGGTGCGGGTTGGTACACAAAGGTCAATTTTAGTTGGATCAACCCATATACTTTGCAAGTTGATTGCTGTCAAAAGCATAAAAGAATTATAGCACGACAAGAGAATACTCGAGATGCTTTATGCGGTGCAAAAATTCAAACATTATCTGCTTGCAAACCCCTTTGCATTCTTTGCTGACCATCAGGATTTGTTTTATTTGATCAACAAGCCAAGAGTACGCAAAGAAGTTAATAGGTGGCTCATCACGCTAAAATAGTTTATGTTTCGAGTGATGGTGAGACAGTGGAAGAAACACAATACAAGATAAATTGTCAAGAATTTGCTTTGGAGAACCTCCAAAGGGCAAAGTGTCAGATGAATTTCTCGATGCTCATTTGTCAATCACAACGTTGTCGTCTTGGTAGGACGTTGCAGACAAGTGAATTGCTAGAGGGGATACCAATAGTTGCTTTGGAGAACCTGCAAAGGGAAAAGTGTTGGATGAATTTCCCGATGCTCATTTATTTTCAATTGTAACATTGTCATCTTGGTAGGACATTGCAAATGAGTGAATTGCCAAAGGGGATGTCGGAAACTAAAAGGAGGAAAAATTTCATAAAGTCAACATTATTCCAATTGATTGATGATTGGTTGTACGAGATAGGACCTAACAGGATTTTGCAAAGATGCATAATGGATAAAGAAGTGCAGACGACATTGAAGAAGGCACATGAAGGACTGGTTGGAGGGCATATGGGGCCAGATGCGACTATGAGGAAGGTGCTTCTAGCAGGGTTGTGGTGGTTGTTGGAAATATTGAGTTGTCATTGATGTCAAAGGTGCATGGTATTTAAGGCAGAAATATTCTTCAAGGGTGAGAAGTTTATAAGGTTGGACAATATATCAATGGTGTCAAAAATGGACTTTGTGAATAGCAAACAATGGACAATTATTCAAGGCAAGGTATATTTCAAAGCAAGGCAAATTTTTTAAGTAAAGGATTATAATATTTAAATATCAAATTTAAGTATTACAAGAGAAGGACAAAGGGTTAAAAGTTGCTTGGGACAAAAAGATTTAAATATTACAAGAGAGGGACAAAGGTTTAAAAGCTAATATTATAATATTTAAATCATAAGATTTAGGGCAATGGTCCAAGGTTCAAATCTCGGGCCTCGCTGGACTGAACGCTTGTCCCTTTCCTGGTGCTTTCAGCGGCGTAAAAGGTTTAAAATGATTGTGGCATGGTGGTTATAGGGGCGGACTGTGCGAAGATCTGTGTGGCAGCTTCTGGGGCGGACAGCGCAGAATACTGTGGCGGCCATAAAAGCCGGACAGCCTGCCCGGATTTGTGGCGACTATCGATTCCACCATGTAAATTCAAAAAAACAAACAAAAAAAAAAAAAATCATATGATTTAAAATATTATAATATAAAGTATTTGAAAAAGAAAAAGGCGCCAACATTCTTGGAGAAATTATAAAGTTTGAAAGCAAAGAAATTTGAGCTGACTTGGACAAAATCAAAGAACATTAGGAAGCATATAAATATATGGTAATAATTCACCTTTGGGTAAGTGAACAATCGAATAATTTTCCTTCGTGGTGAGTGCGAACGACAGACAGAGGAGCTGAGACAACGAAAATTCGAGGCAGCGATAGACAAAGTTAAACATCACATTGTGCTCCTTTGGTTTCACTTGCTGGGGTAGCCCAGCCGATTGTTTGGCTTTGCATGGAACGCTGCTGTGCAGGAGGTTAGGGGGTCAAATCTGGTCTATGCCGTTTTGATGTGGTTTTGTTGTTGACAGAGCGCAAGGACACGGATAAATATTCGGGCGCCCCTTTTTGTTTCACCTATTGTGGTAGCATAGCTGGTCACGAGCGCGTGCTTGTGAAAGCGCTGCGCTTCTAGAGGTCAAGGGTTCGATTCGCAGTTGTGCAAGGTATTTGAAATATTTTTTATTAAAATTTAAATTTGAGGGAGATATAAGGGTCAAGGAGTTAGTATAGAAATAGTGATTTTTACAAATTAATAAAAGGAGAAATAAGGATTGTGATGTTAGCATAAAGGTTTCATTTTTTAAAATTAATAAAAGAAGATATATGGGTTTTGTTGCTAATAAAGCTTTACTTTGTGAGTTTCAAAAGGGAGATATGAGTTATTTTTAAGATTTATTGTGCATCTTTTTAAGGGTTTTTTAAGTGATTGATTTGATATCTAATCAAGAAAAGAAAAAGAGAATTGCTAACCAGTTTTTGAAGGGGCAAACAAAAGGAAAATTATTTTTGTCAAAACAGGTTTGGAAAGCTCATGCAAAAGAAGATCATCATCATTGAGGCAGATTTAGAGGTATGGTGATATAATTCCTTTCTCAGGTGGTTTTGGTTAAGGAAAATATTTTTGTTGTCATATGGTTGGAGGTATAAGGAATTATTGGATGTGCATTATTTTTTATTGAAATTGGAAGAAAATGTGCGAAGGTTATAGATCAGATTTGAGAGCAAATTTGTGCATTTTTCATGATTGATTTTGGGAGTAGATGAGAAGGACAAATTTGTGCATTGTGATTGGTTTTGAAGTGAATGTGGAAATAAGCAAAATAAGTATAGTCTCACACAAATAGAAGGGTTGTTTTAAAGCAAGTCAAAGTGTCACATAGTGCAAGGATAATGTGAAAGGATTCAATTGAAAAGAAGGAGATTTTCAGCTATCTACAAAAGGGAAGGAAAGGTGCAAATCAGCAATTACAAGGTCAATTATCAAGTGCTAGACTAGAGCAACCTTTTAATGTGAGACATTTGGAAGCGGCAGACTTAATGAATGTGAAGAACATTTTGGGCATTTGATAAGTGCATACCATTCTCTATATGTTCATGAAAGAATTCTGGGTAGAATATGTCTGAATTGCTTTAGTTGAAGAAAGCACATTGAAGAATAGGTGAAGAACTTGATGACATCATTATGCAAGATTTGAGAATAGATGAGGATTGTTTGTATACAAGATTTGGATCAAGTTTGAGCAGGTTTTATGAGCAGGTTTTGGAGCAGGTTTGAGCAGGTTTGAGCAGGACTGGAGCAGATTTGAGCAGGTCTTATCAGAAGGTTTGGAGCAGATGTGAACAGGTCTTACGAGCAGGTTTGGAGCAGATTTGAGCAGGTTCTGTGAGCAGGTTTGGAGCAAATTTGAGCAGGTTTTGTGAGCAGGTCTGGAGCAGACTTGAGCAGAGTTTGAACCAAGACTTGAGAGCTGAGGGGATTGGTGTCTCCTGTGGATTGGTGTCCACAAACCAGAGCAGAGGGGATTGATGTCTCCTGTGGATTGGTGTCCACAAACTTGAGAGGGGATTGGTGTCTCCTGTGGATTGGTATCCACAAACTTGAGAGGGGATTGGTGTCTCCTATGGATTGGTGTCCACGAACATTGTAATAGGGGATTGGTGTCTCCTGTGGGTTGGCGCCCACGAAATTTGTTGAGAAATTTATAAGCAATATTTCTCCGTGGATGTAGCCCATATTGGGTGAACCATGTTAAATCTGTGTCTCTCATATGTGTGATGATTTGTGCATTGTTTCATTACTGCATTGATATTATTGTTGTTATCATTTGGATTGAAAAGTAAAAGTTTTATCTTATACTGTTCATCCCCCCTCTCAGTATAAGCTTGTGTTATTCAGTGGCCCACTTCATATTGCAACACAAAGGAGTTTTGTCATACATTTCAATGAGCTAGAAAGTCGTTTCGACAAGACGTCATACCATTGCATCCACTGTAGTCGCAAGTCACCTGAGCGTTGGGCTTGGACTTTGTTGGGCCTCTAAAAACCAGCAAACAAGGTGTACATACATCAGGGTGGCAACTAAATATCTAACAAAATGGTTCTAGGCAAGAACATTAGCTGCCAACTCCGCCAAGAGCACTATGCGCTTTGAGTATGAGCAAATAATCACAAGACTTGGAGTGCCACTACAATTGACGAGTGATTGTCGAGGTTACTTTGTAAATGAAATTATTAAAAAGCTAACCACAAAGTTTTAGATATTCCACTTGTTGTCAAGTCCATACTACCCAAGGCAAACGGGCAAGTAAAGGTGATGAACAAGGTTCTGGTCACAATCTGTACAAGACTTGTGGACTTGAGGGTGTAAATTGGGAAGAAACGTCACTAGCAATCATGTGGGCATATAGGAAAACATATAAGCTGAGAACAAACCATATACCATTCTAGCTAATGTATGGACAAGTAGTATTGCCAATGGAGTTCAAGATACCAAGTTTGAGAGTGGAAGTAGAGAACCGTTTTGGAGATCAAGAAAGCCTAGAGGTGAGGCTGATGGCACTCATCAAGTTGGACAAGAGGGTGATAATGCAATTGGCCATAGATGTTTCCTAGTGTCAACGAAAGCTTTGGCATGACAAGCACTTGTGGAAGATGATGTTGAAAGTCGATGTTCTCATGGTGCTCTCATACTGAAGTATAATGGTAAGAGGGATGTCCACGTGATTTTGTTGAAAGGGATTTGCATCCTTTCCTTCCCTTTTCCTTTTTGCGAGGACAACGCCTTTTCCTTACTCTTCCCACTGTTTCTCTGCATTCTTAATGGTTTGGGTGTTCACATCATAGAACATGATCAGGACCTCGAGTTGTCACCCGTAATGTATCTATGCCAAGATTCTCTTCTATCTTCCTCTCTCGCTTGTCATTCATACCCTTAAAATAACAATCCATGCACGTTTCTGCACATCTTCGTTCCTTGACTGGGCATTGAGCTCTGTTATTGTTGTGGACCAAATCTTGATGGTTTCTTCTACAACTCCCAGCTTCTTTCTCCTTTTACAATTCAAGGTCTAGGATGCGTTCAATCTTTGATATGGCCTTGTTGATTCTGGGCTCTTTCTTCTTTTGCTTGTCTAAATTCCTTGCACGAATAGTTGGAAATAACTACCGTAACAACCATCTATGTCGGTCAACAACTACCTCAAGTCTTCCAATTTACAGTGTTGACATGTCAAGTTCCTACAACTGCACGACAACTCCTCCAGTTTGTGGCATGCCCTAGCTAAATTCACAACCCCCACCTAATTAGGACACCCTTCAATCTTTTCTTCTTGGCAATTGGGGTTTCTTCCTAGATGGCCTTGTTCATAAATTTCTTTGTTCAAGTGACTCCCTCGTGCCTCTTGACAACTCTCTTCCTCCTTAATATGGCTTGTCAACTACACTGGATGACCCTCTTTCTTAGGATGACCTTCTCTTCGCCCCAAACAACCCACTCCTAGCCCTAGATAGCTTTGCCTATTGGTCGGATGACCCTAGCAAATGGTTGGACAACCATGGCAACTGGTTAGGGGGTACTAGTAGTTGGCCAAACAACGCTTCTTGACCAGACGACTACACCCCTCTAAATGGTTGGGTACCTTCACCAGATAACCTAGCTTATTCCACTCACGAAACAAATTCCTCGACGACCAACACCTAGATTTTCTTTCGCAGACTAAATTCCTTTGCTAAAATGTTGAATTTCTTGCCAGAATACCAAATTTCACTACAAAAATGCCAAATTCCACCACTAGCACATTGACTTCGCTGATATTCCCTTCCTATCCAACAACCCTTGTTGATTTGATGGCTAGGGTAAGGATTTCCACTTTTCTTGCTTTTGGCTCTACGGCTGGTCTCCAATCCTTTGATTTTCATTGGGCTTTGGATTTTTCTTTGCCATGGATGAGGTTTTTCTACAAAACACTCATTTCTTTTGCCATTTCTCCATGCCCTAACTTCTCCTTCATGGTGAAACTCTTCTTTGCCTTGTTGCCGCTGATTTCTTTTCCTCTTGAAACCTTGGCTTCACTTTGTTGAATCCTTAGAACATGTCATGGATTGTGCCCTAACTGGCATGCCTTAGTTCTCATCTTGGCTCCTCTGGTTCTAGTTCAATTGGCTCTGGTCTTGGCTTCCTCCTTGGCTTTCTCTCCTTGGCATAAATGAAAATGAATTTAATTCAATTGCCTTCTTCTTTTGATAACTTCAAGTAAGGTGACACTTGGTGCCCATGCGCCAGACTTGAAACTCTAATTACAACTACTTCAACAACTGCTCATTCAACATGCCATGTCAAAGGGCAACTGTCAAGAGGGGCCTATCATCCATACATGGCTAGGTAGTGTTTTCATCATTGTCAGCATTGTCTTGTTAGCAAAAGGGGAAAGGTTTGTCAAAAAAACAAGCCACATGGCCGGATGACTTGGGTTAGCAACCCTTGTTTTGGCATGGACAACCTCGGGAGCTAGATGGCATTTGTAGTTGTCCTTGTTTCGTCGGTTGGATGACTTGGTCTATTTGAGGGTCAGACGATTTCCATAGATGGTTGAGAAGGGTCCAACACAACCCTCCTTGGGGGCTAGATGACCCTCCTAAACGGCTTGGGAAGCATGATGACCGTCCTAGATGGGTTGGGGCTTTTCATGGCCCTTTCAGATGGCATGGGAGGCCGTTCGATTGTCTCAAATGGCTTGGGGTGCTCGACGACCCATCTAGATGACCCAAGAGGCGTGATGAATGTCCTGAATGGCCTTGAAGATATGATGGCATGGAAAATTAGGCAAACTTACCAATGGTTATAGATGGTTTGACAACCTGCCCAGATGACCCTAGTCGATGCCATCATTGGAACACTTAAAAATTTTTTGCACTCCCCGACTTCCTTGCACCCTTCAGGAGTTGAGGCTCCAACTCTCTCTTAGTTTTTGTGTTCACATTCATCTTCGTCGACTCTCCAATGTGGGTTTGCTTTGCCATCTTGGTGCTTCGTTCATTTACCTGCTATCTTCAATGCTTTGTAGCCAACCCTATCAATGCTCGTGCATGCAATTTCTCTATCTGGTGAATGGGTCCCTACTACCTTACTAACATACATCAATATCATTGTTTTTTGCACTCCTTGGTGATAGTAATTTGCACATGCAATAATTGTCCGCAATACTCGATGGTTACTGTAACTACCCCAATGATTTCTTGGACTTTTCCTTCGCCCAAATCTATTTAACCCTTATCTAGACTTGGGACCACTTCAATCTTCCTCCTCACTACTTAAGCTCGTTAGGGTCACATTGTTGTTCTCCATCAACCTACACAATCCACTCTTTGGCAAATCCTTGTCACCATGCAAAGGGTTATTTTGCACATCATTTTTTGACAAGTTACTACCGCCATGCATAGGGTTATTTGGCATGTCATGCACATTTCTCCAACCTGTGGCAAAACTTGTTGAACTGCTATGGCAAGCTATTCTTTATAAGAATTTTAGCTTGCACCGCACAATAAACAAGATGTTCCAACACCACCTTGTTTTTTGTCCTCTAGCTATAGTTTTTGGACTTGTCCCTTCATCAACAACTGCATTTGTCAACATGGCCTCTTGTAGCTACTACAACCCTTGCATAAGCTGCCTTTGCAACCCACCAATTCAAACATAAAACTCTTCGCTCCATTCACGTAGATGCCTGGTTTCTACACGTATTCTTTGCTGCGCACGCCCAATGGCCACCAATAGACCTAGTCCATCATCCTGTCTTTCCATGCATCTTGGATTTATCCCTTTTGGCGACGACCAGTGTTCATGTCTCATCGTTAGTGGTGTGCTCTCGCCACCTTGTGGACTTTGACTTCCTTCATTATTAGGGAACCTGACATGCATGCACAACCTCCTTTTTCTAGGATACAATGACTCCAACTCTTCTTGTTCAATGGTTGGTTTTTGCCTTTGCACATCATTCCCAATGTGCCTTGCAGCTTCTTGCTTATACAAGCACGCCAACTACTCGCAAACTCGCTATCGTAGGAGTCACTCTTATACTTCGCACCATTTTTCGTTTTTTTGGTTGCGCTCTCCCACTTCTTGAATTGCAATCCCTTTAAAGGACCCCAAGGACTCATTTGGTCCATTAGACAGTCCGTTCAAACTTATATCTTACAATGGTTTGTGATTTACAATATTTACATGGTTGCGACCCTTGTATGGTTTCAACTTCAAACCATTTACTGTTTTGGGACACTGCAACTTGTCCAGTCTCTTCAATTTTATTGCGCCATTATCTAGGACCTTCTCAACCTGAATGGTCCACGCCACAGGGTCTTCAATTTCCTTGGAGAAATTAGGGCATGGAGAAATGGCAAAAGAAATGAGTGTTTTGTAGAAAAACCTCACCCATGGCAAGTAAAAATCCAAAGCCCAATGAAAATCAAAGGATTGGAGACCAGCCGTAGAGCCAAAAGCAAGAAAAGTGGAAATCCTTCCCCTAGCCATCAAATCAGCAAGGGTTGTTGGATAAGAAGAGAATATCAGCGAAGTCAATGTGCTAGTGGTGGAATTTGGCATTTTCGTAGAGAAATTTGGTATTCTGGCAAGAAATTCAACATTTTAGCAAAGGAATTTAGTCTGTGAAAGAAAATCTAAGTGTTGGTCGTCGAGGAATTTGTTTCGCGAGTGGAATAAGCTAGGTTATCTGGTGAAGGTACCCAACCATTTAGAGGGGTGTAGTCCGTCCGGTAAAGAAGCGTTGTTTGGCCAACTACTAGTACCCCCTAACCAGTTGCCATGGTCATCCAACATTTGCTAGGATCATCCGACCAATAGACAAAGTTAACTAGGGCTAGGAGTGGGTTGCTTGGGGCCAAGAGAAAGTCATCTTAAGAAAGAGGGTCGTCCAGTGCAGTTGACTCGCCATATTAAGGAGTAAGAGAGTTGTCAAGAGGCACGAGGGAGTCACTTGAACAAAGAAATTAATGAACAAGGCCATCTAGGAAGAAACCCCAACTGCCAAGAAGAAAATATTGAAGGGTGTCCTAATTAGGTGGTGGTTGTGAATTTAGCTAGGGCATGTCACGAACTGGAGGAGTTGTCGTGCAGTTGTAGGAACTTGACATGTCGACACTGTAAATTGGAAGACTTGAGGTAGTTGTTGACCGACATAGATCGTTGTTACGGTAGTTATTCCCAACTATTGGTGCAAGGAATTTAGACAAGCAAAAGAAGAAAGAGCCCAAAATCAACAAAGCCCTATCAAAGATTTAACGCATCCTAGACATTGAATTGTAAAAGGAGACAAAAATTGGGAGTTGCAGAAGAAGCCTTCAAGATTTGGTCCACAACAATAACAGAGCTCAATGCCCAGTCAAGGAACGAAGATGTGCAGAAACGTACATGGATTGTTTTTTTAAGGGCATGAACGACAAGCGAGAGAGGAAGATAGAAGAGACTCTTGGCATAGATACATTCCGGGTGACAACTCGAGGTCCTGATCATGTTCTAAGATGCGAACACCCAAACCATTAAGAATGCAGAGAAACAGTGGGAAGAGTTAGGAAAAGGCATTGTCCTCGCAAAAAGGAAAAGGGAAGGAAAGGATGCAAATCCCTCTCAACAAAATCACATGGACATATCCAACAAGAGATAAGATGAAATAATTTTAATAATGTCTACATATGGCCGAAGTAGGCCAATTGGACTCATTGATAAAAATTGTTACCAATTACAATGCACTATAGTAACCAAAAAGTAGTACAAAAATAAGCTAAACTAGAGTAAATAATCTAGTGTAAATTATTATGGAGTGGAACAACCGTATGACATAAATGAATAAACCCTAACATGCTAAAAGTAATGATTAAGAGAGAGCTAGAAGTCGAGATACAACAAAGATAGAAAGGAGCTCCAATGGATCCAAGCACCAACATTAATCTATAGTGGGATGTAAAGTAGAAGCACATCCTTCGTCATCACCAACTCTTCCAAAACAGCCAACAAAGGAATTAAAGTTACTTCTAGGAGAATGGCCCAGACTCTGAGAGCCTAATTGGATAATCTTGGGATGACATGCATATTGACCCATCAATACACTTCTAGCATCTATGGTTGTGGAACCAATAGAAGAGAACAAGAAAATGGTAATCTATGTTTCTCTACAACTCCTTGATATGTGAGGGGTGTCCAACCCAACATTGAAGAACTAAAATCTTGTCTTGCCACAAGCAAGAAGAGAAAACAAAAGCCCTAGTAGCCACTCTTGTATGCACACAAGGGCACACAAATCTGCAATTAACATTTTGGATAATTGTAGCTTTAAATGAACATTTATTACTCTCAACTGTATAGATAGAGTGAAAGAATGAGGTGATTAGGCAAGTAGTAGTCTATCTCCCCTGTAATGTCTAACACCAAAGAGTGATAGCTTCCCTGAGGTATAGAGCCAAGCATCTTTGGTCAGAATAGCTGACAAAAGTGCCAAGTAATTCACATAAGTCTCTATACAAGCAAGAGAGATTTCAAGAAGATGGTGGCATGTGAATTCTACAAGTCCACTAAGGTTGATATTTCGTTTGGCTTTAGTTTACTATATCATGCAAGTACCAAATTTTTGAAAAGGAGTTTTTCAAACCCTACCTTCTGTAAATGCTAGAAAGGTACAAGGCAGACAGGAGGAGCAAAATAGTGATCGGGAAGCACGAAGTCAGAATGACTTTCGATGCAAATGACTTCAAGAGAGTGTTCAGATTGCCTAGTCTGAACAGAAAATCGATCCACGAGGAGGAAGTGAGATCTCTTAAATTGAAGGAGCTTGCCAACAAATATTCATATCTATCGAAGGAAGAAATAGAGAAGCTGATGAAACATGGTAGTGGAGTTCTGAAAATGCATCAGCCAAGTATTGATCAATTAGGATGTGCCATGTGTATGGCTGTCAAGTATGATTGGGCATCACATTTGTGAGAGAGCATTAATGAGCAAGTTGATACTTTCTTTGAGAAGATTATTGGAGCGCTGGAGAGAGTGCGCATGAAGTTGTGAGTTGGATGCATTGGGGATTGGTGACTATGGCAGTGGAAGATGGAGAATGAACTAGCCAAGCTAGTGCATTGGGCTAGATATGAACAATGGATGAAGAAGCTAGCTAATACATCAAACAGCTATGGGAGCTAGAGATTGGCAATGTGAAAACAATGTTGGGATTGAAGTCTACCAGAAGGGACTCAAACACTCTCGGCATCCAACGAGAGTATATGTAGACAAAGGAACTTTGGCAGCCCACCCGAAGGAAGACGCAGGTGTCAAGTATCTCAAACTTGCACCTGACCTGGTAAAATCGTATGCCATGATGAATTTCTTGGCATACCCAATTCAATGGTTATCCACAGGATTGGAAAAGTTTCAATAGACAAATGTGGAGCAGGCTAACCAACTTCAAACAATGGAGGGATGACTTTGGAAGGTGAAGGAGGATGCCGAAGCAGAACTAGAAAAGTTGAAGAAAGAAGTTGAGGAGAAGACAAAAGCACAGGAGGAACAAGATCAATTGATCGGACAGCTGAAATCTGAATGGACCATGAGGGAATAGTTGCTGGAAGTAAAGAAAAAGGAAATTACCACGATCAACTAACAGCAAAGAAGGATGAGCAGCTAGCAATTGCAGCCAAACGAGAAGCAAAAAGATGCGAAAGTTGAAACTACAAATAGGGAGGCTGACCTGTCGGGAAAGTTGGCAGAAGTCGAGCAATGATTGAATCACTGTGGTGTGCAGTGGCCTCGATACCAGGCCTATGCCAAAAGGTTTAAAGGAGAGAGGAAGGCCTTGAAGCTGCAAATCCACAAGCTCAGAGTACCTATTCCCATGCCTCAACATCAGCAGAACCCAAGTCCCTAGGAACAGTGGCAGTTGTCGATGAGGACGTCAACCAATCTAAAAGAGAGGGAAGCTGGAGGAGCTAGTTCTGACCAGCCTTAGAAGAAATAATATAAATAGTGAAATAAGTTGCAAATGTGCACAAATGTACATGACAATGCAATGAAATGCAATTTTGTAGTTTGATGTCAAGGGTCATGACGTCAACATTTGATTATTTGAATTTGTAATTTACGGCAAGGATAGGAATTAAGCAAAATCAAATGGAGGATATTTAATAATGAGGTATCCCAGGTGGTAGTTGTTAACTACCAGCCCTCAAGGACAAAAAGGGATCCCCCATTCATTTGAAGAGTACCATGCAGAGTCTGTATCATCAAGAGTGTTTATGTACTGTATATTGCCCAGTGTAGATAGGTCTATATTGCCAATGCCATATAGGCAATATTAATGCAATGACTATTCATCCTTCATCTGTGTGTTGTATGTATTCTTGCTGCAGTAGAGTAGAATTGTAGTTTGTTCCAGGTTTTGTGTGTAGGTACAAGTCCAGAGTTGTAGTCCAGAAGTGTCGTCAACAAGTGTCGTATGAGTAGAGTTGTCATAAGTGTTGACGAAGTGTGCAGTACAAGTGCTTGTCATACAAGTGCTTGCCGTACAAGTGACTAACGTACAAGTCACTTTGTTGTACAAGTGGATGTTGAGCAACTTGCCGTACAAATGAGTGTTGATCAAGTTGTCGTACAAGTGGAGATGTTGTGCAAGTGTGAAGTAATGCTGACTATAGTCTTGGTTGGCTCCTGAATCTGTCATATCAAATTGTTCCTCCAACACGTTACAGTACTCACCAACGTGCTACAATCAATTTGTGGCTTTCTATCGCAGGGTCCTAAGTAATGTACTCCCTTTGAGATAAATTGTTGAAAATATATTTCTTGATTTGGCAAAGACAGTACTAATAAAACAAAGCTACATGCAGCCAGATAATAAGAGACAATGCAAGAAAAAATAAAATTAGTTGGAACATTTAAACAGCTGGACAAATTGAGTATGGAAGCAGTACAACAAACCTTCCCAAAAGTGTATGGAAGCAATACAAATTGAGTACCAAATAGTTTCCAAAAAGATGGTTTTTCAGCTCCCTCAATTTGTAATTCAAGTTCCTTGCTAAGTTCTTCATCTGCATCTCCTCTGCATTTTACAAATAGCATCATATTATATCTCAAAATCAAGATTCATGAAAGGTCCTAGTTTAACACATAATAGACTCTCTTGCAAAGCAAGATATACATTTGTTTCATTACAAAGGCTAAAGAAAACATCCCAACCCACTTGCAACTGATGTTGTGGAAAAATTGAACAGTGTAAATGGCTTGGAATCAATTCAATAAGGATATAACAAAGATCTTTGCAAGATGATCCCTAAATGTTCTCTCTTCAAAATATATCTGATAAGAACAACTCCTTACTGAAGGGATTAGGAATGCAGTAACAGAAATGTTTCTACAGCCATCTGACTAAAGACTTGTATAATCAAATCAACAAACACTTCATCAATCTCCTATGGTTTGAACAAACATGAATCGTTCATCCTGAAGTGCATTGGCAATGATGCTGCCAATCCATATGGAAAACAAGATCCTCATTCAAGCTCAAACTATTGGGTTGCTTAGTGCTGCAAAAAGGATTTCCAAGCACATCTATACAAAATTGGTATCAACACGTTTTGTGCATTCTATGTGGAAGGGAGGATATAATTGAGCATGTCCTTCAGAGGTGCTCTGCTGCTAAGGCTTTGCGGTCATGGCTGCTGGCAGAATTTAGTTCTTATTACTGCATCCCTTTCGTACCAAACTTTTAAGCAAGTGTTTCAGAAAGACATGCTCCTCTCAGCCTAGGCAGATTGAAGTACTTTAGACAGCAGTTGGCTGATTCTTCGTCCATTGATGTAATTTTCTTGTTCAGTGATAGAATATAAAATGCATTTGTGAGAAAGGCAGAAATACTGCATGCGTGTGCATGCACTCACAGAGACTGAAAGACAGTTTCAAGTTCAACTATGCAAGCTCAAACCGTTGATGTACAAGTTTGAAAAAGAAAATGTTAGATATGTAAATGAATATTACACACAATGCATCCATTGTAGTTAATTTTTATTTATTTCATCAACAAATTTGTGGACTTCCCTCTCACCATACAAATTATTGCAAATGTATAGGTTATGATTGACTGCTAGAGTTGAACCAGAGCCCAGAATTTTTTAACGGACTTAATGAACCCCAAACATATGTATGAATGTATGCAATGCCTCTATATAGCTGGGTAAACAAATTCACCTATGAAGCAATTGTGGCACTAGACTATTAGTACTGGATGGTGAAGAATAGTCAATTGGACTTGACTGAAAATATAATCTTTTGAATGATCTAAAGCTTCTTCCACATCAAAAACACTTCCTCTTCCTTCATATATTGACTACTTCAAAAATCCCATGTCATCATTCTGAAGTCAACTTTGATTTAGCAACTGTTTTGACATTGTGGTCATTTATGCATGCTGAAAACTTTGATACTGGTTGACCATTTGTTAGATTGAAGGCCATAAAGAGCAAAGATGGAAGAAACATGAAAGGATATTTGAGACAACACATGGCAATATAGAAGAAAAAGTGAGGAAAGTGTTGGCATAAAAAGGGCTACAACAATACAATCCTGACATCAAATTCCAAGACTTTATAAATAAAAGTAAAAGAAAACCAGTGCCCCCTAGCAGCTAGTCCCTATGGGGTTTGCAGAGTTTTCAAATAGTAAGTTTGTTTCAAATATGTGGCTAATAGCATGTTTATATAAGTCTTTAAAGGCAGGTAGCAAGTTGTCAATTTAGAAATGAACCAATGGTATATCTATGCACCATAGTTATCAGGTAAAGTTCCGTTCAGAAGGCCAAAAATGTTCAGAGCGGTTCGGTTTGGAAAAGTTCAAATAATAAATATATATATAAAATCATATAATAATAAGGTTATAAAGTGGCAATATAATAATCTGTAATAAAGTGAAATATTACCATGTACGGAAAACTCATAAAGTGACTTATGAAATGAAATGTAAATGTAAGCTAATGCAAGTGAAATGTAATTTGGGAGAATGATGAGGTGTCAGGTAGTTGGAGGGTGCAACCACTCTCGAATTGTATAAATAAGACCCTTCATTCATTCAAGCAGTAGTATGGTGCGAGCATATGGTAAGGTTGATTACACCATACAATTGTTGCCCAAGGTGTGGCTGGTATGAAGGAGATTATGCACAGGATTGCAGATTGTATGCAAGTGTTGTACAATTATTTTTAATATAAAATCTGCTTATATTATTTATCATCTGCCATTGTTGTTATTGTATGTTGCCTGTGTATTGTTATTATTAATTGCTGCAAATCTGTAGATTCATTAAGTAGAAATGGAATTGAGTTTCAGTATGTTAAATTCCGTTTCTACATTCTGGCGTCGTTGCCTGTACGAGTTTGGGTCAAGCCTTGCGACATGGAGTTGTAAGAACCAAATCACTTGGGAAGATGCACAACGACGACCATGGAATGCAGCCAAAAACGTAGATGAAGAAGATTTATTTTTTGATGCTGACAAAGGGTTGTACAACAGGATGGGTACGACAAACACACAGAAGGGAGGAGAAAGGCAAACTATAGAGTGTTTGTACAGTAGAATGGAGGATGGTTGTACAACTAATGGCCGTAAAATGATCGTCATTCGAGTGACTGTCATTTGAGTGACTGTCTTTCAAATGCATTGTTGAGTTGTTCAGTTGATCCAACTGTTGGCAATTTTGCCACATTAAATTTTTTGATAAACTTTGGCCTAAGTATGGAGTTTTAAAGCAGCATGCTGAGGTGTTAGGTTTTCGCGGGCCATAAACGGGGGCGATAAAATGGATGAAATGAGCTTTGGATATTTTATCATTGCAGATCTTCTCGCTGGCTTTCCGACGATATATTATAATAGGCGATCAGGTCAGCGGATCAAAAGTTATGGCCCCGGGAAGCAGGACCAGGAAGCTTAATTTTGGGCCAGAAAATTTACCAAGTGTCGGGCCCCGCCCGACTGCGCTCATCCGCCCGACTACGCTCATCCATTTGTGCACAGGGCAGAAAGACAGGAAGAAGCAGCCAAAAATATTCTAAGTGTCGGGCCTCGCCTAACTGCGCTCATCAATTTGTGCGCAACAGGGCAGAAAGACAGGAAAATGCTGCTAAAATATTCTAAGTGTCGGGCCCCGCCCGACTGCGCTCATCCTCCCGACTGCGCTCATCAATTTGTGCGCAATAGGGCAGAAAGACAGGAAAATGCTGCTAAAATATTCTAAGTGTCGGGCCCCGCCCGACTGCGCTCATCAATTTGTGCGCAATAGGGCGGAAAGACAGGAACATGCTGCTGAAATATTCTAAGTGTTGGTACTACCCGACTTGGCAGCGAGGTCAGGCTGCGCCCTCAAACTTGTGCGCAGTTGGGCAGCTCAGCGAAGTCAGGCTTCACCCTGGAAAAAGTGCGCAGTTGGACAGCCTATCATGGTGACTCCAGAAAAACGACTAAGTGCTAAGCCGCCCGACTCCGCAGCGAAGTCGGGCTTCGCTCATTGACCTGTGCGCACTCGGGCAAAGAACGTTGAAACCTGCCCAGAAATTTTCTAAGGCACGGAGGCCTTCCCAACTGCGCTACTTCCCCCTTGCGCTGCTCGGTTGCGCTCCAATTTTGGGCGAAGTCGGGCAGGAGAGAAAGTATGAGCTTCTAAGGCAGATTTTCCCCCTCCATCGGATGCTGACAGGTGTCCAACCTCGAGATTCGAGTCAAAGATGTGACAGAAGGTGTGCCGCCAGGGTACCGGACAGATGAGCGTGAACTAACAAATTGTACCGCATCTGCCCCCATTCAAACTGACTCAACTTCCCACCTACCGGATTTCCACGGAGCTGCCACGTTTCAGGAGGACCTTGCTGCAAGTACATTCTTTACCCGCAGAGGTCAACATCAGCCGCTTTTGTCAACTTTTGCAGCTTTTGTCAGGCCTGGGATTCTATGCCCAAAAAGTAATCGGGGGGGAAAATTGCGCTATAAATAACAGCCTCATTTCATTGTACAAGGGTGGAGGGGGGACATATTGCTAGAAGACTCTGATGTGATGGATCACCTTCTAATTAATTCAAAGCATCCTTGGCTCTGCTTCTTGTCTCTGTCTTTTTGTGCTGCCTTCTGCTAGTATTTCTGCTTCATGTCCATTTATATTTCTGTCTGTTTGAATTCTGAATCCTGGATTTGAGCATTGGTTATTATTTGGATCTGGAATACAAAACAAAAGGATACATAGGGTAGAATAACAACTACAGTTTTTGTTACATGCTTTGTTTTAATTGTTGTTGGTTCGGATGCAAATTTGCGATCGTGTTGCTTGTTCTCCCCCCACCCGAAACGCATGATATTTACATCCCTTTCCTGTTCCCTTATCTTTTTCAATCTCTTTCCAGTTCCTTTACCCCCCTTTTTTAATCTCTTTCCTGCACTCTTATCTAAAAACCCCCAAGTAGGTTAGGAAAGGAGTTGGCCTTCTCCGGAGATCGGCACGGGGGCATCCCTTCCTCTCGTCCTTTCAATGTTGGTCTATGGGTCTAGGGCGCATTGACACACCAAGTCCTTCCCAGGTGGCGGATTCGTGGCCAACAGTTGCTGGCATGCCCGGTGGGACGAACAGTCTCCATATTTTAAGGAAGCTCGAGATTGGTGAATCTCTGGCTTGCCTTCATCTGGCAAAATCACCTGGTGACTCTGACTGAGCTAAAATATGGAAGCCCGAGTTGGTGAATCTCTGGCTTGCCTTCATCTGGCAAAATCACCTGGCGACTCTGACTGAGCTGAAGATCTAGATTTCTTGATCGCAAGCGCCTTTTTTTAAGCTAATAGAAGACACCCCAGAGGAATTAAGGTTTGGTGAGCAGCCTTGACCTCCCAAGCGGAGAAATGAATGTTCACCTATAGTCTCCATATTTTAAGGAAGCCCGAGTTTGGTGAATCTCTGGCTTGCCTTCATCTGGCAAAATCACCTGGCAACTCTGACTGAGCTGAAATATGGAAGCCCGAATTGGTGAATCTTTGGCTTGCCTTCATCTGGCAAAATCAATGGAAAATCCCTCATACTATGCAAAGACCTAGAATGTAGCTGTGTGGAGCTCAAGAGGCAGATCTTGTCCAAGGCCAACAGTGGGAATATGCAAACAACACCCAAGCGATGAATAATTTGGTTGCTTGCAGTTTCTATCGGGATTCGGGCCAAGAGGAGGAACAAAATCCAGTGGCAAATTCTGAACACAAAGAGGGCACATTTTTGCACCCTTTTTGTGTCCCAGGGCATAGCACGCAAGCATTCAACCAAAGCCCAATAAGCATGCCTCACCAGGAGGTTGATCCTGAGGAGACCTCGGTAAAAGGCCTATCGCCGAAAAGCTCCTACTATTGCATCAAGGAGTTGGAGGAACTCATGCTCGAGAGCCCACAGGTGGTGGACTCTCTAGAGTGGTGGTATTGGCTCCAACCATCACCGCAACCGGTACCCGAAGAGGGCTCTCGTATGGCAAATCTCCTTGCCACATTGTTCATCAATTGTATGGGTACCGGAATGAATGATAACCTGCCACGTTGCACCATGTTCGCAACCTGGAAAACTTTGGGAGGCTAGCCGGACTTCAAAGATCAACTGAAGTACAATCAGATCTGGTCCGGACACTACAGGTTCACCGGATAGGCAACCAAAGCTATATTTGTGTTGGCGGCATGCCAATCATGCCGCAAACTTTTGTGTAAATAATATAAATAAGCCGGCTAGTATGCAAAGTTTTAGTTGTTTTCTTAGTTTATTTTGTGCAGTGTTTTTTTTTAGTGTTCCAAGAGGGCCATAGGTGCCAAGGGTTTGAGAAAGAGGTTGCTGCCGGTAGTGAATATCAAGAGGACGACGAGGGTGACTCTGTTGCCCAATGGATAAAGGCCTGGGTCCTCACATTGAGGCGAGCTCAATGCCCCGCGAGCCGCCAGGAATGTTGGCAATTTTGCCACATTAAATTTTTTGATAAACTTTGGCCTAAGTATGGAGCTTTAAAGTGGCAAGGAGCATGCGGAGGTGTTAGGTTTTCGTGGGCCATAAATGGGGGCAATAAAATGGATGAAATGAGCTTTGGATATTTTATCATTGCAGATCTTCTCGCTAGCTTTCCGACAATATATTATAATAGGCGATCGGTCAGCGGATCAAAAGTTATGGCCTCGGGAAGCAGGACCAGGAAGCTTAATTTCGGGCCAAAAAATTGACTAAGTGTCGGGCCCCGCCCGACTGCGCTCATCCATTTGTGCGCAACAGGGCAGAAAGACAGGAAGAAGCAACCAAAAATATTCTAAGTGTCGGGCCCCGCCCGACTGCGCTCATCCGCCCGACTGCGCTCATCAATTTGTGCGCAATAGGGCAGAAAGACAGGAAGAAGCAGCCTAAAATATTCTAAGTGTCGGGCCCCGCCCGACTGCGCTCATCAATTTGTGCGCAATAGGGCGAAAAGACAGGAAAATGCTGCTAAAATATTCTAAGTGTCGGGCCCCGCCCGACTGCACTCGTCAATTTGTGCGCAATAGGGTGAAAAGATAGGAACATGATGCTGAAATATTCTAAGTGTTGGTACTATCCGACTTCGCAGCGAAGTCGGGCTGCGCCCTCAAACTTGTGCGCAGTTGGGCACTCACTTGAAGACAGCTAAGTGTTCGGCCTGCCCGACTTCGCAGCGAAGTCGGGCTTCGCCCTGGAAGAAGTGCGCAGTTGGACAGCCTATCATGGTGACTCCAGAAAAACGACTAAGTGCTGAGCCGCCCGACTTCGCAGCGAAGTCGGGCTTCGCTCACTGACCTGTGCGCACTCGGGCAAAGAACGTTGAAACCTGCCCAGAAATTTTCTAAGGCACGGAGGCCTTCCCAACTGCGCTACTTCCCCCTTGCGCTGCCCGGTTGCACTCCAATTTTGGGCGAAGTCGGGCAGGAGAGAAAGTATGAGCTTCTAAGGCAGATTTTCCCCCTCCATCAGATGCTGATAGGTGTCCAGCCTCGAGATTCGAGTCAAAGATGTGACAGAAGGTGTGCCACCAGGGTACTGGACAAATGAGTGTGAACTGACAGATTGTACCGCATCTGCCCCCCTTCAAACTGACTCAACTTCCCACCTACCGGATTTCCATGGAGCTGCCACGTTTTCAGGAGGACCTTGCTGCAAGTACATTCTTTACCCGCAGAGGTCAACATCAGCCGCTTTTGTTAGCTTTTGTCAGGTCTGGGATTCTGTGCCCAAAATGTAATCGGGGGGGGAATTGCGCTATAAATAGCAGCCTCATTTCATTGTACAAGGGTGGAGGGGGGACATATTGCTAGAGGACTCTGTTGTGACGGATCACCTTCTAATTAATTCAAAGCATCCTTGGCTCTGCTTCTTGTCTCTGTCTTTTTATGCTGCCTTCTGCTAGTATTTCTGCTTCATGTCCATTTATATTTGTCTGTTTGAATTCTGAATCCTGGATTTGAGCATTGGTGATTATTTGGATCTAGAATACAAAATAGAAGGATACATAGGGTAGAATAACAGCTGCAGTTTTTGTTACATGCTTTGTTTTAATTGTTGTTGGTTCGGATGCAAATTTGCGATCGTGCTGCTTATTCTCCCCCCACTCGAAACGCACGATATTTACATCCCTTTCCTGTTCCCTTATCTTTTTCAATCTCTTTCTAGTTCCCTTTACCCCCCTTTTTTAATCTCTTTCCTGCACTCTTATCTAAAAACCCCCAAGTAGGTTAGGAAAGGAGCCGACCTTCTCCGGAGATCGGCACGGGGGGCATCCCTTCCTCCCGTCCTTTCAATGTTGGTTTGCGGGTCTAGGGCGCATTGACACACCAAGTCCTTCCCAAGTGGCGGATCCGTGGCCAACACCAACATACACTGTCGTTCAATCGATTGTTGTATTAGCAACTGACATGCAGGTGTATGGTTATCGTTCAAGTGGTGTGCACCATACAAACAGAGCCTACCTTACGACTGACATGAGTCGTTCAAGTGGAAAGCATCATACGAATGGAGTTTGTCGCACAAATAGAACTTGTCGTACAAGTGAGGCAGTTGTATGACAAAGTCGTACAAGCCAAATGCATATATTGTACAAGTGGAGGTGTCGACAACAAATGTCGTACAAGTGCAAGTAGTTGTACAAATAGGTTGAAGGGTCATACAAGCTAGGTTCAGTCGAAGTTTGGAAGATGTCAGTGAGGAGTTACATGCTGATGAAGAGTGTTTGGCGCTGAAGTAATTGTAAGTTGTGGTGCACAATGGTAAGCAGGATCGGATTTCAACATCAATGCAAAAGCAAAATGACGTCCAATAGTGCATAAAACGAGAGTCCCGCACTAGGGAAATAGCAGATGAGTGTGCTCAATGGTGAGCAGGACAGGAGTCCAACATTAGAGCAACTGCAGGTTGGAAAGTTGTCTAGTGAGAAGAATGGGAGTACAGTGGAAGAGCAATTGCAAGGTAATGCATCTAAGGCTATGCGTAAGGGAGAGATACGCAAACAATTGCTGCCAATGAAAAGCCAACCTATCAAACCAAAGATAAATTTAAGTATATCGTGTAAGTGTCCACAGTTTCATGGAGAAGCAACAAAAGACCCAGTTAGGCATTGACGAATCTACTGCATGATGTGGAGAGTGATTGGACAGAACAATGAAGCGGACTGGAGGTGGTTATTTCTCATGACATTTCATGGATTTGCAATAGACTGGTATATGAAATAACCAGAGGACAAGTACCAGACATGGGAAGAGTTGCGTGATGCATTTGCGTAAGAATTTTGGTTGTTCGACAATGACAATGTGGTCATTGTTGAACTTTATAGAATGAAACAAGGTGAGAACGAGTTTGTTCGTTCATACAACTAGAAGTTGAGTGGGTTATTTAACCATTTGGAGGAAGACCCATCAAATGCATTGAAGAGGATGTGGTTCATAGACGGACTTCTTCCTACGTATCGAATGAAGATCAAGATGTTCCCTCCGAGATCATACCAAGAGGCTTTGGATTATGCCTTGATTTGGGAAAGGGATGCAAAAACATCATTGAAGTATTGGTGTCATGTTGATGTTGAGGATGAAAGTGATTCTGATATTGAGAATGACTCAGATAGTGAGAGTGATGATTTTGGGCAGGAGAGTAGTTCCTCGTTCAAGTGTTGGAGTCAAGAAGTCGAAGAAGGAAGTGATTCCAAATAAAAGAACAACGAATCTGACTATGAGTACGACTCAAAGAATGCAAGATCTGGAAATTATGCAGCACAAAGGGAGATCGTACAAAGGAGGGATGCCACTAGTAATGCGGTCTGTGACAACCATTGAAGAAATAAAAGACCTAGAATACAATATGATACTGAAGGCAAACCCATTGTACAATGTTGGCAATGCCAATTGTGGGGGCCCTTCGAACGTGACTATCAAAGTGTTGTGATTCAAGATAAACCAATGACGTATACAAAGTTCGAAGCGACAGAGAAGAGTTACAACCCTTTCCAAGAAGCAAGAAAAGAGAATGTGATTGAGGAAGTGAACTTGATGAGTTTGATTGGAATTGAGGAGGTGAACTTGATTTCGATGGAGAAAGAAAAAATTCAGCAAGTAGTCAAGGTTGTGTAGGAAAAAGTTGCAGAAGTGGTTGATGCAAACAAGGAAGAACAGCAAACTATCTTACAAGTGAACGAGGTATGGCAGAGCATCGCCCAAGGCAAGTGTGTACAACAGATTGTCGTTCAAATGGAAAAGTTTGACGTACGAATGGAGGGTGTCATTCAAATGGAGAAGTTTATCGTACAAATGGAGAGCACCTTGAAGTCTCGTCATACATGTGCATGTCGTACAAGTGAAGTCGCACAAGAGCAGGTATCGTACAAGAACATACCATACAAAGAGATGTTCGAGCAGGTGATGTACAAAGACCTGTTGTACAAGTCATGCCAACATTTGAAGCCGTACAAGGGGTGTTGTCATCTGATGTCGTACAAGTGATGTTGTGCAAGAACCTATTGTTCAAATAGATGTTCAAGTAGATGTCGTACACATGCCTGTCGTACAAGGAGGTACCATACAAGGTGGTGTCGTACAATGAATTCTGGTACAAAGAGCTGATGTACAAGGAGAGAGATGTATGTTAGAGGCTAAGCCACAATTAGTTCAAGCAAGAGAATAGTACTATGGAGCCGAGGAAACGTTGTGTAAGTGGGGCGAGCAAAGGCTACCCAACAGTGATGGTCTCAATGGCTTCGTTGTTGAGGTTTCAAGGCGTTGCCCCTCAACCCTATGAGGGGGGCTTCGTTGTTGAGGTTTCAAGCGCTTCTATCCCCATAATTCAATTCATGTGTCATCGAGGACGCCAACCAATTTAAAGGAGGATAGATATAGGCAGGCAAATTGATGTCTATGTTTAGTTTTGTTATTTGCATTATTTTGTAGTTGTATGCAAAGTGTTTAACGAAATGTGCGTACATATAATCATAAGGTTATAAAGTGGCAATATAATATTATGTGATAAAAGTGAAATATTACCATGTACGGAAAACTCATAAAGTGACTTATGAAATGAAATGAAATGTAAATGTAAGCTAATGCAAGTGAAATGTAATTTGGGAGAATGATGAGGTGTCCAGTAGTTGGAGGGTGCAACTACTCTCTAATTGTATAAATAAGACCCTTCATTCAATCAAGTGTTAGTATGGTGCGAGCGTATGGTAAGGCTGATTATACCGTACAGTTGTCGGCCAACAATAAAGTTGGTGGACATTGTTGGCCCAAGGTGTGGCTGGTATGAAGGAGATTATGCACAGGGTTGCATATTGTATGCAAGTGTTGTACAACTATTGTTAATATAAAATCTGCTTATATTATTTATCATCTGCCATTGCTGTTGTTATTGTATTTTGTCTGTGTATTGTTATTATTAATTGTTGCAGATCTGTAGATTCATTAAGTAGAAATGGAATTGTGTATCAGTACGTTAAATTTCGTTTCTAAATGCACTCATTCCAATAAATCTACTTTGTTGTTGGAATGTGAGCAACCCCTGGCTCACATATTCCCAAACAAGAAAGTTTGACATGGATTGGAAGTCTTATGTCAACTAATCTATTCTTTCTTAACTAGTATGAGGGGTTTCAACTTCTCTATATGTAAAGAAATTCTATCACTCTCTATGGGTTTCCATGATGAGGAATAATTTCTCATATGACAATATGTCAATCCTAATCCACGATGGCAACAATACCAGAAATGGAGGATGGGAATATACAGTCAATAGAGACAAAGAATTGAACCAATGTTTACACAAAACAGATAGATAAACAGAAAAAAGAAACAAAAGCATGTTATGCACTCCTCAATCAATATATGCTGACTACATTCTCCACCAAAGATAGACCCAAGAAGAATGAAGGTGACTCCCTACTATATGACTGTTAGGAGGTGAAGTCACTATCCAGATTTTTTGTCAGAAAAATCTAGGCAGCAGACGTCTAATCTGTTGCTAGACCTCTAGGCTGCAGAATGTGCTAGACATGTAGCTGCGGAAGACGAACAGTTTTCCGGAGGCTTCCTTTGGGAGAAGAAAACAAACATTTTTTCGGAGGCTTCCTTTGGGAGAGGAAACTAACAGTTTTCGAAGTCTTCCTTCATTTATCTATAAAGGGGAACGACCCCTTGCATGTAAAGGTGTTGTGTGAATGTAAAGTTTGCTGAAATCAATAAAAAACAGAAGCTGCCATTGCCCCGTGGTTTTTCCTGCACATTGCAGGTTTCCACGTAAAATCTTTGTGTTACTGTTTTGTTCTTTGTTATTGTGTTTTCTGGTTGCAGGTAAAATCTGAAGTTCTAACTAACATCTGGTATCAGAGCAAGGTTTTGTGCGAGTGGGAGTTGAAACAATGACAAGAGGTGTAACCAAGTTCGAGATTGAGAAATTTGATGGCAGAAACTTCGCTCTATGGAAGATGAAGGTGGAGGATTTGCTGGTTCAAAATGACCAAGTCGTAGCCTTGAAAGGGGTCGCGAGTAAACCAAGCAACATGAAAGATGAGGAGTGGACAACGCTGGATAGGAAGGTGGTCTCAACAATCCGTCTTTGCCTAGCAAACTCTATCTTGTTCAATGTAGCTGAAGAGAAGACCGCGGAAGCCCTTTGGCAAAAGCTTGAAAATTTGTATGAGACAAAATCAGCAACAAACAAGGTTTTTCTAAAAAAACATCTTTATAGCTTGAGGATGAAGGAAAGTTCATCCGTGGCAGATCATTTGAATGAGTTTAATACTCTTATCAGTAAACCGGTTTCAGTCAATGTGAAGATGGAGGATGAGGATAGAGCTATCACCCTACTTTGTTCCCTCCCGGACACCTAGGATCATATGGTGATAACCATCAGTAATGCATCATCAAGAACTCTAAAATTTGATGATGTGGTAGCCACTTTGTTGGCAGAAGAGTTGAGGCGAAAAACATTTATGGAACCCTTAACCAATGAAGCCCTATTTGTGCGAGGTCGATCTTTCGGGGGGAGTAAACAAGGTAGATCACAATCCAGATCTAAGTCTAAAGGATGTAAGCAGAAAGGGAAGTGTTGGTATTGTGGGAAGCTAGGGCACTCAAAGGACTGTTGGCAATTAAAAAATGAAAAGAATGGTGAAAAGCAAATTCAGCCATCAGCTAAGGCTAGTACAGCAGATTCAGGAGAGACGGCAACATGTGAAGCTTTATGTATCAGCAATAGCAGATCTGTTTTATATACCTGGGTATTGAACTTGGGTGCATCTTTCCACATGTCTCCTCACAGAGATTGGTTTGACAAATATCAGTCATACTGCGGTGGGATGGTCTACTTGGGTGATGATCACCCTTTAGAAATTGTGGGAAGACGAGATATAGAGATCAGGCTGGACGATTGTAGAGAAAGGATGTTATGTGATGTATGACATGAGCCTGATTTGCGGAAGAATTTGCTCTCAATCAAGATGATGGATAAGTTAGGGTATTCTATCACTTTCGGTAACAAATACTGCATAATTACCAAAGGAGCCCTTGTAGTAGCGAAGAGAGAATGTTATGGGACCCTATATCATTTATGCAATGATACAGTGACAAACCATGCAGCAGCAGCAACTTTTGTTCAGGATTCAGTAATGCTATGGCATCAATGCTTAGGCCATATGAGTGAAAAAGGTCTGAAAATTCTGCATGACAGAGGTATGCTTTCTGGGATTAAGTCTTGTAATTTAGACTTGTGTGAGCACTGTATTTTTTATAAACAAAAGAGGGTTCGGTTTACTGCAAGCCCTAGTAAGAGTTCTGATTTTCTGCAACTTATACATTTGGATATATTTGGACCATCCCCCACTCAGTCCTTAAATGGTGCTATCTATTTTCTGACTTTTAAAGATGATTATTCTAGGAGTGTGGGTTTATTTTCTGAAGAAGTTGAAAGCTTTGCAGAAATTTAACGAGTTCAAAGCACAAGTAGAGAAAAGTTTGGGCAAGCCTATTTTATGTCTCAGGTCAAATAATGGGGGTGAATATTGCTCCAAGGAATTTGATAAATTTTGTACACAGGAAGGTATTAAGCACCAGAAGACTGTACCATATACTCCACAGCAAAATGGTGTGGCTGAGCGGATGAATCGCACAATCATGGAACGTGCAAGAAGCATGCTCAGCGCAGCCATGTTGGATAAAAAGTTTTGGGCAAAGGTTGTTAATAACAGGTCACCTACAGCTGCATTGGATGGACATATTCCGGAGGAGGTTTGGTGTTGTAAGCCAGTTGATTACTCTCATTTGCCTACCTTTGGTTGTGATGCATTTGCCCATGTGCCTAAAGAAAAAACATCCAAACTTGACCCAAAGTCAAGCAAATGTGTTTTTGTCGGCTATGGAGATACAGTGAAGAGGTATACACTGTGGGATCCTACTACCCACAAGGTAATTATTAGCCGGGATGTTATTGTTGATGAAAAATCCATGCAAAGGAAGGAGGTACAGCAAAATCCTAATGTTGTACTAGTTGAAATAGATATGAACGAAGATGAATATGAAAATCAGCACGCTAAAGTTTTTGATCAACACGCAGAACAGCAAGTAGAACAACAAGTAGAGCAGCCACAACAGTCACAAGACCAAGAGCCACAATCAACAGATCATTGGGTTAGAAGATCTACACGTCCACAAAAGCGTCCGGAAAGGTATTATCCTGTTTATCAGTCCTCTTTTGCTTTGTTAACTGATGATGGTGAGCCTAGTTCATTTTAGGAAGCTAGAGAGTCTGAGAATGCAGAAAAATGGAGGAAAGCCATGGAGGAGGAAATCGAGGCACTTCGCAAGAATAAAACGTGGGAACTTGTGGATCTCCCACCTGGAAGAAAGGCTGTTGGAAACAAGTGGTTGTACGAAGTAAAGAAGAACAGCGATGGGTTGTTGGAACGCTATAAAGCTCACTTGGTGTCAAAAGGCTATGTGCAAAAGTCAGGTATAGACTTTAATGAAATTTTCTCTCCAGTTGTGAAGATGACTACTGTTAGAGTTTTACTTGCACTTGTAGCAGCACAGGATTTAGAACTGGAGCAGCTTGATGCAAAGACTGGTCTCTTGCATGGTGATCTCGAGGAGGAGATTTATATGGATCAGCCTGAGGGCTATGAAGAAAGAGGCAAAGAGCATTTGGTTTGTAGACTCAAGAAGTCTTTGTATGGGTTGAAACAGGCACCAAGGATGTGGTATAGAAAATTTGACACCTTCATGAAGAGCCAAGGTTTCAATAAGAGTGAAGCTGGCCATTGTGAATACTATAAGAGGTTTGATGTTGGCAGTTTTATTATTTTACTGTGTTATATTGATGATATGCTGGTTGCAAGCCCCAGCATGCAGAAAATTATTGATCTTAAGGCTCATTTGGCTAGGACATTTGAAATGAAGGATTTAGGAGCAGCAAACCAAATTTTAGGGATGAAGATACACAGGGACAGAATAGGAAGAAAGATCTGGTTAAGTCAAAAGTCATATGTGGAAAAGATTCTGCAGCGCTTCAATATGCAGAATGCAAAACCAGTTAGTACCCCACTTCTTTCACACTTAAAATTGTCTTCCAAACAGTGTCCTAGAACAAAAGCAGAGAAGACAAGCATGTCTCGTGTACCGTATTCACCAGCAGTAGGAAGCCTCATGTATGCATGGTGAGCACCAGACCGGATATTGCCCAAGCAGTGGGAGTAGTCAGTCGGTACATGGCAAATCCTGGTAAGGAGCATTGGAATGCAGTGAAGTGGATACTTAGATATTTAAGAGGCACTTCAAATGCTGCTATTTACTACAGATCGGATAATTTGCAAGTTATAGGTTTTGTGGATTCTGATTATGGTGGAGATAGAGATGGGAGAAAGTCCACTACAGGATATACTTTCACTCTTGCTAGTGGAGCTGTGAGTTGAACTTCTAAGTTGCAGTCTGTGGTGGCTTTATCAACCACTGAAGCAGAATATATTGCAGCAACTCAGGCCAGCAAAGAGGCAATTTGGCTAGAGCGACTGTTGGGTGACTTCAAGATAATGCAGGAGAAAATTACGTTGCATTGTGATAGCCAAAGTGCTATTCAGCTAGTGAAGAACCCAACATTCCATGATCGCACAAAACACATTGATGTCAAGTACCATTTTATAAAAAATGTGGTGGAAGAAGGTAGAATCCTGTTGGAGAAAATCGATACTGAAGTGAACCTTGTAAATATGCTTACAAATCCGGTCAAGACAAAGAAGTTTGAGTGGTGCAAAACTTCTCTGGGCTTGCTGAAAATGTAACAAGGGCAGCATTGGGCAATTGGCACTGGATGAAAAACATTGGTAAAAGAATTCATGTATACTAACTTCAAGTGGGAGAATGTTAGGAGGTGAAGTCACTATCCAGATTTTTTGTCAGCAAAAGCTAGGCAGCAGACGTCTAGGTTGCTGCTAGATGTCTAGGCAGCAGACGTCTAGGTTGCTGCTAGATGTGCCAGACGTGTAGCTGCGGAAGACAAACAGTTTTTCAAAGGCTTCCTTTGGGAGAGGAAACGAACAGTTTTCGAAGTCTTCCTCCATTTATCTATAAAAGGGGAACAACTCTTTGCATGTAAAGGTGTTGTGTGAATGTAAAGTTTGCTGAAATCAATAAAAGACAGAAGCTGCCATTGCCCCGTGGTTTTTCCTGCACATTGCAGGTTTCCACGTAAAATCTCTGTGTTACTGTTTTGTTCTCTGTTATTGTGTTTTCTGCTTGCAGGTAAAATCTGAAATTTTAACTAACAATGACATGATATGAACATATAGTGAGAGACAAAGGTAGGGATGGTGGAAGCAACAGGCCACTCATGACCACAGAAGAACACAGGGCACTCCATAGAGTCCATATCATATGGCATGATACAAACATATAGTGAGAGACAGAGGTAGGTATGGTGGAAGCAACAGCCCACTCATCTGTATTGGATCAACTCAAAAATCAAGACTCCATCATACATTAATTTTATCACTATTAAATACAAGTACGCAAACAAATCGTAATCAAAGTAATTAATGTCAGGTACTGAAAATTATTCAAAGTAATGCCTACAGACACATTGAACACACCAGAAAAGATAGTCTTCTCATCACCATATCCACCTCTAGATGCAATGCATATATTGATAGGATATGTATAAGGTGTTCAACATGACTTGTAAAATTATAGATAACAACATGTAACATTTTCAGTTCACTAGTGCTACATTTAGAGTAATAAATTGGAGGAAAAAAGAATTGATGCAGATAGGGAGAAAAAGAGATACCTGTTCTTTTGTTTTGTTCCCTTCTTCTTGTTTGTCACCCCTCCTTTTCGCTCCAATTCTAACGCTTTCAACTTATTCTTGTATGCTGGGGTCTTTTTGACCATACTCACAATCTGCACAAATTAAAAAGCACAGACATCCAAAGTGTGAACATATATCCCTTTCTGCTTCTCTGCTTTTGTTAATAGAAATGATTAAAAAATGCATGTCATGATACTACTATATCAAGAGTTTTTGTTCAAAGTATTGTGGAGCAATGGAATATGGGTTTCAATTACATTTGCATGACCTGAGTTCAAATCTCTGCATTGTAATAAATATTCCTATGATAAATCAGCTCATGATAATACAATTTGTTGTAATACCACATTGTGGTCTATTGAAATGGATATAATACAGGGATTAACTAAAAAAAAGGTAAAAAGAACTAATGCTGATGGCTTGTGAAAATAAAGACATCTATGGAAGCCAAACTAATTATTGAAGGTGTAAATTATACAATCCTAAACATTTTTCAGGGGACCTAAAGATCAGCATGACAGAATTTCCCTATATCTAAAATCTGTAATAATATTAAACTTGGAAACAGCTAGAACAGCTAGAATTGGAGGCACTTCAAAGACGAGGAAAGTCAATGAAAGTGTAATGTCCCCTTTCTGAGCAGTTAGTTAGATGCAGTGGTTTAGCCTACTCACGGGTTCCCGTAGGCTAGGGCAGATTGCAAGGGAGCCTAACTGGAGTTCTGGGAGCGGATAATCGAGCGAAATGGGTATTCGAATTCACTCTCAGATGTTGAATCGGATGGACAGAGCCTTGACTTACTATTTTTAGTAAGTTAGTTTTTAGGGTTTTTGGTCGAGCAGACAATGGAATTATATTCTTCAGCGAAATGGGTACTCAAAACAGGTTTCAGTTGGTCAATCGGTTCGCTAGAGGTCAGAGATTTTAATGCCTGAAGGTTTGGCTATGTGAAAAGTGAAATATTAATTATTTTTATATAGTCAAACTTTATGATATTAAAGAACTTAAAGGGAAGTCACTTAAAAGTGAAATATATTATATAAGTGACTAATTTTCGGAGCAAAAAGGGATATTATAATATTTTATATTATGTGCAACCCTAATTAGGGCATTGCATCTTGTGGGTTATAAAAGGGCATTGAGAGATTCATTTGATATATTCCGGATTTTGGTTATTTTCTCTGGAGTTTGAGGCCAGTGGCTGAGACTTCTTCTCCGAAGGGACGGAAACCCCAACAGTGTGGCTGAGGACGAAACCCCTCAGATTTTTGGAGCTGGACCAAATCCCAGTTCTTTGTTGGTGAATTCACACAAGATTCACACTTGGAGCTTCATCAGTTTTCAGAGGTATCTTTCCATGTTTGCTGATTTAGTATATTTCAAGGGTTTGCAGACATATTGTGGAAAGATTATATTTTGAAAATATTATAATCTAAACCCTATTTTGAAAGAAATTTGAAAAATAAAAATTGCTAGTTATTTCCTGTTTCTTGGAGTTGTATTTTCTGATTTTAAGAAACAGTATAGTGTCCCAAATATTAAAATATCAGAACAGGGGGGGGACATTACAATGGTATCTGTTGGTTACGAATCTGCCATGAGGAAAGGATTTTTGGTTAATGCGCCCAGATTCGCCCACCAGCATGAAAGGCCGGAAGGAAGAGATGCCTTCCGAGCCAATCTCCGGAGAAGGCCGGCTCCTTTTGGGGGGCTTGATTTAAGCTAAAAGGAACAGGAAAGAAATAAAGGAACGGAAAGAGACAAATGTACAGAAAGAGATACAAATATGTCCAAAGGTTGGTGGGGGGAACTAACAATGACGGGAACACACCAATCACCGCTACTTACTGCATACAAACACAGAGCATGACAAGGAACTGCAAAACCTAGGCGTACTTCCGATACACCAGCAGCGTATGCACAGCTTCAATAGCTCCCTAGCAAACATTCCCTACAAGGAACTAACAGTAGGGGATCGTATCAATCACCAGATACGTACACTGACAGGGGTAGAAAGTAAACCTAGAGATGTCAGAGCCAGGTATATGTGTTAGGTAGAGAGTTTAACCGCACAGACTTCAATGGCTCCCTAGCAAACATTCCCTACAAGGAACTAACAGCTAGGGATCGCATCAATCACTGGATACGGGCCAGCAACGTCACACACAACCGATGGAACTGCTACCAAATTTATAATGAATGCTTTAAATAATGAAGTACATAAGGTGCTTTAAGCAAGCAATGCTAGAGGAACCCGATCGCCAAATGCCAAAGTGAATTAACGAGCAGCGACACGGGTGGGCCTAAGGCATATAATGAAAGACAAGGATAAAAGAATATAGACAAGAGAATGTAACTGGGCATACAGATTGTATTCATAAGCAGAAGCACGGTTACAATAAGCACAGTAGTTCCCTAACAAACATTCCCCTTCCACCCTTTACAATGAATTTCAGATGGGCTTTTATAGCCCGAGTCCCACCCGTTACATTAATGGGCACAGAGTCCCGACCAAACATGAGCTGATAGAAGCGGCGAAAGAGCTGCAAATGCTGACCTTTTGTCGGACTGGGCTGTACCCGCAGCATGGTCTTCCCGGAAGCCGGACAGCCTACGTGGCGGAGTGCTTGGGTAAATCTTCAAGTCGGCAGGCTTGCTAGTAGGCTGGAGCAGGTGAAACCTCGGATCAGCTTTGAATGAGGCTATTAACGCAGCGGTGCGAGCAGCCCATGCTTATCCCTTTTGGTCGGCAGTCTTGGTTCAAATCTCGAAGCTGGACACTTGTCTGATGATGGGTTATGCCATGTGACACATGCCTGCCTTAGAGGGCAGTCTATCCATCTTTGCTTGGGATCGGGGCTCCTTGGGATGCGTGCAGAAATCAGTGCAGTCGGGGAGGGCCTTCAAGCCTTGGTCAAATTCCGGGTTTGTTCCCCTACTGTACACCTGTCAAGGGCGCATTCCGGCTCTGTTGAGAAGTCAAACTGCGCACGAGCGAACACCGGTGTCCGCCGCCATATGGACCTGCTCCGACATTTTATCCTTTTTCTGCATTGACCTGCCAGTCTGCCAGTGCAAGGTGCGCCCAGAAAGTGGGGCGGAGTCGGACTTCGCACCAAAACTGGGCGAAGTACGCACTTCGCACCAAAACTGGGCGAAGTACGCACTTCGCACCAAAACTGGGCGAAGTGCGAACTTCGCACCAAAACTGGGCGAAGTGCGAACTTCGCACCCAGACATAGCCAATTTCAAATAGACCTGCTGGAAAGCTGGAAAATCAACTGGGGAACTTCAAGGAAAAAGGGGGGAGAGAAAGAGAATGGGAAAGAAAAGGAAAGGGAGAGAAGGGAGAAAAACGGAAGGAGGAAAAGAAGAGCAGCACTATTACAAAACAATATTGAAGACATTGCACCCCGTGCAAAATGTGACAACATTTCTGGCGGCTCGCGGGGTGTCGAGCTCGCCTCGGCGCAAAGAATCCATGCCTTCATCCTTTGGGTGCAGAGGAACTTGCCTCCCCTGCCTTTTGTTGCTCTAACTGTTCTCCTTGCGGCAACTGTTCTTCAGATTCATCTTTGTCGCTTGCCTCATCAGTATCTCCTTCTGAAAGGTCTCCATTTCCTGCTTTCGCCTCGCACATGCGAGTGTACGCCTCTTGGCTGAGCGCCAGGCTTCCACTTCGAATGGCTTGCGGTCAGCTATGTCTTCTAATGCTCCGTGAAAAGCAGCGACCGCGTGCAGGTCGATGGTGAGGTATCTTTTCTCTAACTCCCGAAAATAGGAGCGGATCCCGGAATATCCGGACACCATCCGAGTGACTCGACTGTCTTGAATTGGCTCACCCAGCCTATCAATTTCAGTCGTATCCGCTTCAAAGGACTGCCAATTCTTCTTTACCCGATCTAGGGTGAGGAGCTCGCCATTCTCAACAAAACCTGGACACCCAAGTTCTGAAAGAGCGTGAAAGGAGGCCAGACAGATATCTTTTTCATGTCCGAATGCGTCAAGCATTCGTCTGGCCACTCTCACCTCTTCAACTTTTCTAAAATATTTGTGCAAGGTCACCCTTGCACCTGTCCATTCCGCAGCGAATGAGGACACGGGGGAAAAATGGACGCCGTCGCGCTCGGGCTCCCGAAGGTTTATCGCCGTGTCCAGCCATTGCTTTGCCTCGGCGCTCGGCCTCCTCTACCACGAGCTTTCCCGGGCGAAACTTCTTGAATCCTGGATGCGAAGTCCAGGACCGCCATTGCCTTAAAGGTATGGGGCTTGCATTCCCTCAGCAAACCAGCCCTCATTTCCTTAACTTTTGTCTTTGAAAAGACAGCCGCTTGAGATGTTTTTTCTGCAAGTCGCGACCGTGCTCGCTTCAAAGACTCCCGGAGCCGAGAAATCTGCTCCGAGGCTGCTTTCTTTTCGGTTGCGGCCTCGTTGTCGAGAAGCGGCTAGCCGGGCTTTGAATTCATTTGTTTCTCGCCGCGCCGCTTCCAGCTGCTCGATGGACCTAGATAGGTCCTCTTCAAGTTGCCTTACTTTGTCCCGCAACGCGAAAAGTTCTTCCTCGCTCCTCCGGACTCTTGACAAAGAGATTGTCGCCTTGCGCATGATCGTCCGAATCTCATACTGTTTATCAATGTCGTCAAAGCTTTTCTCCTTTGTCTGGAGCACGTAGTCCGCCTTAGTCATTTCTCGGAGAGGCTTCTTCACTATTGGGATTATTTTCTCCGTTGTAATTACTCTCCTTCCGAAATCATACTTTGCGCGTTTTGCCGGGGCGGCTATCTCTTCATGTCTCCTCCGCTTCAGGTCTTGGCGGAAAGAGACATAATACTCTACGGCTCTTGTTGCCGGGGCAAGTCATCCGAGTTCCGGAGGTCGTCCATAAAATCTGGTTCCCCCGACCTAGGGATCCGCCGAGACGTCTCTCCCCGCGGGGATGGGATCAGGAGGAACCGGACAGACCTTGGAAGAATCGGTCGCTTGTGGGGGCGACCGGGAAATGGAAATGGGAGAGGCTGACACTGTGAGGGTTTGAAGCGGCTGAGGCGGAGGATGTGATGGTGAACGGACAGCCTCAGCACTAACCTCGGGCGAAGGGTTTGGAGTTGTGCTCAGAGAAAGAGAGACGTTAGGGTTCTGAGCAAACTGGTCGAAAGAGTGGGGGCCGCTAGAAGGACGCGGAGACGGGGAGGAGGATGTGGTCATGGCTCGCCCAGATTGAGCGGGGGACTGAGTGGAAGTAGAACTGGGTGAGACTAGAGAGACAGGGACAGCAAACGTACCTGCGGGCTCCGCCTGAGCCGATGCCGGGTGAATGTCTTCGCTTCTTGTCTCGGCGGCTGGCTTGGGACTGCCCAAAGGAATTGCCTCTGCGGCGGCAGGACGCGGCTGCGGCTCGCGATCGGTCGCTGCACTATCGTGCTAGGGTCGCCTGATTTTCTCAACTCTCCTCCGCTTCTTCTCTTCTGGAACAACTGTCGGATCAGGGGAAGGAGACGAAGCAGGTGCAGCAGGCACTGATGCTCCCACGGTAAACTTGTACCGGGGTTTGACTTGCAGAAGGTCTGCCGCGACCGGTCTGCTTTCTGGCGGTGCCGGCGCTTTTCTTGCCTGAGGAAGTGCCTCGGCGCCGCCTTGGCTAACTTTTTCGCCTTTTCATGCGCCGCCTTAGGAGCCACGAACCGCATTGGATCGGCTCGGGTACTTGCTCGGGCCGGCGCCGGCGATTGCCGAAGTGTACAACTCGTTTGGGAGGAGACCCACTTTTATAATCCTCAAAGGGGCCTCGGGAACGTAACCTTGATATGCGAACGGCCGCCAACTGTCATGATGCTGGTCATAGAGAACCGAGAAGTCGTCATCTACGGCCGGGTTTCTCCTTGTGGATTTATCGTGTCGCGTGCGGCATCTCATTTTCCAAGCATTCAATAATCTTTTCTTTAGACCAGCTTAAGGCCTGCAATCTTGGACAGAAATTTTTTGAACCCCGGAGATGAGAAGTGATGGTCCCGGTTTCTCTTGGGGTCATATGTCACCTCCTCGCAAGAGAAATCCCGCCAAGGGGGAGAAGCTTCCATTAATTCAATCTCCCAGTCAAGGTCCACATGGACCACGTCGCATCTATCTTCGGTTATGTCCCGGGGGCACAAATGTGCAAACTTTCCCCTTATCCCATGAGGGTCATACTTCCAGCGCTGCGGCAGCAAAACCAGGCCAATCCGGGACAGCGCTTGCTCTAGGTAGACATGTTGTCCTACCTCAATAATCTCAACGTTGGCCCAGGAAAGAGGGTATTGAAAAATCTGTCCTCTTTTCTTCCCTAGGCCAAACTCTTCTTCCACATAGTCCATCTGTCGGGCAACCTCCATCCCGAACAGATGCTCCGAGCACCAATAGGGCAGCAAATAGGGTTTGCCCTTGAATCCGTAGATTCCGATCACAATCCCTCGCGTCGGTCCGAAACGTCCCCGAGCTTCCGATTTATCAAAGCACTCGTCATTTCTCTCGGGGGCGGGGAATTTCGCTTTCACTGAAGACTGACATGACGAATCCCAGAAAGTTGAAGTTGAACTTGTAGTAGGACCCTTTCCGGTATAAGTCATCCGTCCAGTTATAGACGGGTTGGGGTTCTCCCTTCTCGTTAACCTTCTTTAGGTTCAGGATCGGCATTTGGGGGTGCAGATGGTACAAACAAAGCCAGACCAGAACGGAACTGAAACGAAAATTGGTTGACTGGCGCTTCTGGATTTTCAGCAGACTGGAATGAATGGCGTAAGCCAGCGACCTGCCTGACCGAAAGAGATGGGGAGCTTTCCGCTCCGCTGCGCCGCTGGTTCGTAAGATTCTCCACACAGGAGGCATTCTGCCAGCGCCAGCTGGTACGGGTGCACCAACTCATCGGAGTCGCAGCTGAGGATCCATGCCAAGATGGTATATAGATACTTGCTCTGAAATTTTACCAAAGGCATGGGGCCGATCGGCCATTGTCCGGTCGGAAGCGGGGCGCTCAGCTCTGAATTGAGGAAATCCCTCATTCGCTTGGTGTGCGTGAAACGTCCCGCTTGTTCGCCCAAACTGATTTTTCTAAGGATGGTGCCGGAGTCATACTCCAGCCCCGGGCGAAAGTCGGTCGCACAGTCTCCCTGCGCAAGTGCGAACAAGGGTTTGCCGCTGGAACCGCAGATTTGCCGGAAGTCGGTTTATAGTGTCCGACAATTAAGTCTATCACTCCGGGCATTGGTGGACAGGAGGGCACATGAATCGAAGAGGTTTGATTTGTACGCCGCTCCAAAATGATGGGAGGGCAAAACTTTGTCGCCCTAGCCTCTCCACATTCGCTCTCACCTGAGTTAGGCTCATGGAAAACGAGCCGTCCACATATCCTGCCTGGTAATTCACCGGAGGTGGTGGGGATTGCCCACGCCGTACCTTCTTCGTCCGGGCCTTTGACTTTTTCTCTGGCGGAGGCTCGCCTTTGAAAACTCCCCGGCCGCGGCAAATCCCCCGGTTCATTGCTTCACTGGATCGCGCCGACACGGGCATTTTTCCCTTGTCCATCTCTCCGAGTCAGCAATAATGACAGGTTCAGGCTTTCTTGAACAAATTTCGCTATCAGAGGAATAATTAGCACTGTCCGAGGAATAATCTCTGCAATCTGGAATGTTGGCATGATTCTGACCCCCTTTTCTAGATAAAAACAGCGCCATTAATGCAACGCAGGAGGGGTAGGTCGGCTGAGTTAAAACCCTTGGTGGCCGCGCAGGAGAACGTTTAGGAAAAGACGCGCCCCGACAGCCGTGCCTTGCTTTTTTAGTTGCGTTTTCGCTTGAAAAACGCGCAATCATTAATTCAGCATTGGGGACTGCACCATGGCTGACGTTGCTGCCACCACTTGGGCACACTGATCAAGACAAAACCTTCGGTGCGGAAACCCACATTAAAACAAGTGCAAACGCGCCTTGGGCCCAGCTTGGGGTTTTTGAATTTTTTTTTATTATTCTTTAAACCGCGTCCCAATACTGGCCCGGAAAACTAGGCGCAGCCGGGCTTCGCCCGAAGTTGGGCACGGCCCGACCTCGCCGGCGAAGTCGGACTTCGCCCGAATTTCGGGCGAAGTACGAACTTCGCGCGAAGCGCGTGCTTGAACTGTTCTACCTCTGTTTTTAGCCGCGCCCAAGGTTTGGGCGCGATCTGGGTCTTTGCCGCCTTTGATCTTTAGATGGACTGCGCAATGCGACGCTGGGGCTTTGTTCGGACTTCGGCCGAAGCTTGGTGCGAAGTGCGAACTTCGCGAAGTTCGCACTTCGCCCAAGCGTTGAGCGCAGCGCGCACTTCGCACGGGCGCTTTTCCGAAGTCGGACTTCGGTGCGAAGTTCGCACTTCGCACAAACTTTGCGCGCAGTGCGTACTTCGCACGAAGGGTTGCGCAGTGCGGACTTTAGTCTGCACTTCGCACTTCGCACTTCGCACGGGCGCTTGGCCGAAGTCGGACTTCGGTGCGAAGTTCGCACTTCGCACAAACTTTGTGCGCAGTGCGTACTTCGCACGAAGGGTTGCGCAGTGCGGACTTCGCACGAAGGGTTGCGCAGTGCGGACTTTAGTCTGCTTCAGCTTTTCTCGGACAAACTTCGCACTTCGGCCGGGCCGAAGTCGAGCTCACTGCGAAGTCGGACTTCGGTCAACACTTAGTCGATTTTTTGCTCTTTTTTCTCCTTTCTTTCTCTCGCATAGCCGAACTTCGCCCCTCCTCGTGGGCAACGGCAGACTTCGTTGCGAAGTCCGTCTTTCTCTCCCATGCCGCATTTAAGCTCAAAGAAGGAAAAATAAACCGAATGCTAAAACTGGAAACTATACATGCGGGGGAAAATAAAAACACAAGGCAAAATTTTTACGAGGAAGGGCCACTCGGCGCCTTCAACAACGATAAAGCTTCAAGTGGAACCCGTTGATGGGGATGGGGAGGAGCTGACCCTCCATATCCGAAAGTATGTAGGCATTGAACTGATTCACCCGGCAATCTGATAAGGGCCCTCCCAGAGAGCGTCAAATTTTCCGTGATTACCCGGTTTTGCCTTGTATGAGTCCCACTTCAGCACCAGGTCCCCGACTTCGAAAACTCGGGCAATGGTGCCTTTGGCAAACCAGCCTTTAGTGGCTGCAATGTGATCGGCGAAGGCCTGGTATGCACTTTCTCTGTCTTCTTCCAACTGCAGGAGTTGGCACAACCTGTCGTCTACCGGGTCTCCGCTGCTCCTGTCTTCGTCAATCATCCACATGGCGGGGATTTCAATGTGTGATGGCATAACAGCTTGCTTGCCATAGACGAGCGCATAGGGGGACGTCTTGAGGGATTTCTTGAACGCAACTCGTCCGCCCATAGCGCCCGGTTCAGGAGCAAGTGCCAAGTCCGCTTATTTTTTTCAATGGTCCTCCGGAGAATTTTCGGGAGGTTCTTGTTAGTAGACTCGGCAAGGCCATTCCCCCGCGGGTAGTAATTAGAAGACATCTTGTGATAGATGCCAAGGCCGCCGGTGTACTCCGTGAGTACACCGCCTACAAATCCCGGACCGTTGTCTGTCACAATCGACTCTGGAACCCCGAAGCGGGTAATCAAGCTCTCAATGAACCTGATGACCGTTTCTTGGTCGGCGTTCTTGGTCGGGATCGCCTCCGTCCACCGTGTGAAATAGTCAGTAGCCGTGAGAATAAACTTGTGGCCGGCGGAGGAGTTAGGAGAAATCACCCCAATGAAGTCCAGACCCCATTGCTGGAACGGAGCTTCGGCTTGAATCGATTGAAGGGGCAGGGGTGCTTTTCTGTTTCGGCCAGCATACCTCTGGCATTGATCACATTTGGCGCAGACCGCATACGCGTCTGCGAACAGAGTGGGCCAATAGTATCCAGCCCTTATTATTTTTAAGGCCGTTGGCCTTGAAGAATGGTGACCCCCAGGCATCCCGGAATGAAAATCTCCGAGGATCCTAGGCTGGTCAGATTTTATGACGCACCGCAACAGGATGCCGTCAATATTTTTGAAGTAAAGCCCCTCGGGGCGAAGAGTGTACCTTAATGCACCTAACCGAAATCTCCTTCGTTGTGAGGCGTTCAGGTGATCGGGACATCTTCCGGTGCAGAAGTATCTCACCAGTTCATCTGTCCAATCACTCCCCTCCGATAAGGAGTTGGCTAGGTAGACGCGTGTCGCCGTGTCCTCCCACTTACAAAGCGGAGATGCCGGCTACGCCGCTTCGGGCCAATTCCTGACACAAGGCTCGGCCTCTGATAAGCTTGGTGGGCCGTACTTCGATGTCAAACTCCTGGATCTTGGCAATCCATCCCGCTCTCTTGTGACCCGGCTCCCCTTGCAAGATGAAACTGCGAACATCGGGGTGAATCACAAAGACAGTGGTCTTACTCTGGGAGACAAAGTGCCTGAACTTTCGAAGGGACTTCATGACCGCATGGACCTGCCGCTCTATAAAATTGTACTTCTCTTCGTGCGGCTTAATCACTTGGCTTAGGAACGCAATGGGGCGCTCCTCACCGTCGTCTCCCTTCTGAGTCAGGACCGCAGCGTAACTTTCGGGTTCTCCCACTGCATACAGGATGAAGTCCTTGGAGTAGTCCGGGTTTGTCAACACCGGAGCTTGCGCAATTCGAGCCTTGATTTCCTCGAAAGCTTGCTCTCTCTCATCAGTCCATTCGTAAGGTGTATCTTTCTTCAACAGTTCGGCCATAGGCTTGATCACCTGTGCGAAATCCGAAATGAACTTCCCGCACAAAGTTAATCTGACCGAAGAAGGACTGCAGACCTTTTTTATCGGTAATGGGCAAGCGAACGAGGGCTTCGCTCTCGTCGGGGTCAATGGCGAGGCCTTCCTCGGAGATGACATGTCCCAGCAGCTTTCCTTCCTTTACCGCGAAGACAGACTTCTTCGGGTTTATAGAGATGCCGAATTCTCGACAACTTTCAAATATCTGCCGCAGGTGCGAAACATGATCTTCTCGTCGGTGAGAGAAAATGACCATGTCATCAAGATAGATGACAATAATCTTGTTGAGCAGCTCTCTGAAGGCCAGGTCCATGGCCCTTTGGAACGTGGCACCAGCATTGGATAAGCCAAACGGCATGCGCTGATAGGCGAACGTCCCCACTTCGTGGTAAACGCCGTCTTATGCTGGTCTTCGTCTTTGACCCAAATCTGGTTGTAGCCGGAAAATCCATCTAAAAGTGAAAATCTCTGGGCTCCAGAGAACGATATGCAAAATTTGGTCGATTTGGGGAAGCGGATAGTGGTCCCTGAGGGAAGCCCGATTTAGGTTTCTGAAGTCGACACGGAGACGTATGTCGCCATTCTTTTTCCTCACGGGCACCAGATTCGCGACCCAGGATGAATGTTTGATGGGGTAGATGATCTTGGCCTCCAACATCTTCAAGAGCTCGGTCTTCATCATGGCCTCAACCTTTGGATTTACGGCCCTTTGCTTTTGTCGGAACGGCTTGGCGCCATCCTCTAGCTCGATGGTATGCTGGATGACAGATCTGTCATACCCCCTCAAATCTTCGTAGCACCAGGCCACGATGTCGGGGAACTCCTGGCACAGTGATCTAATCTGCACCAGCTCCTCCGACGTGCAGTCTGTTCCGACCTTGATGGTTTTACCAGGTTCGAGTTCCAGGTCAGCATACTGCCTCGGGTCTACTTTGATCCCGTGGGATATTGCTCTGTCATTTCGATCAAAGAGACTTTCTAATGTAATCAGTCCTTTTGGGACGTGATTATTCCGTAACTGTATCAACCCCTCATATTGCTCGTCATCATGGTCTCTACCTTCGATTACACACACTTCGTTAACCAGGAATGTGACGATCTCCTCGTCACACCTGAATACCTGCCAGAAGGTATCCCTATCAGGCACAGAAGGCCTGTAAATGGTGCGGACCGGCTTCAGTTTCTGGACGACGTCTTCACTCGAACGCCCTGGCTCCAACAGACGCCAGAATATCCGCGTGCTTGTTTCTCTCACGCGATATTGCCTTAACGTTCAATGAGTCAAACGATTCCATCAGGTCCCAGACCCGATTGCGGTACGCTCTAAGATAGTGATGCTTAGACGCGCATTTATTCGTAACTTGATGACACACTAACTCTGAATCTCCGAAAATTTGGAGATGCTTGATTCCTAGCCTTTCCGCCTTTCGCAGCCAAGCACAGTGGCTTCGTATTCCGCCGAATTGTTAGTACAGCTCCAGTGCCAGCTCGTAGGCATAGTCCCTCCGGACTCCGGTTGGAGAAACCAGGAGGACCCTCGCACCGGCGCCATTCTTGCAACGGGCGCCGTCAAAGAAAAGCTTCCACGCTTCTTCGGGTGCAGGTCCTACTTCCTTCGCAACGGACACGTCAAGCTCCTCGGGCCGCTTAATGGAATAACAGCCTCGCTTCTGTCCCGATTACGGCATTAAAATCCCGCAACGAGAACTCGTCTTCTAGCCGTAGCACTTCGAGAGCTTGCTCGGCCGGCTCACTCGTCACCAGTTCTTCTTCTGACAACTGGACCATGCAGTCCATCTCTCCGTCGGGTATCTTGTCTACTAGAAAAGGGGAAGGCTTCTCATTGAAAATTTTCAGTCTCCTTCCTTTGAAGGGCACTTCCATGTGCGAGTAGTCTAGAGACAGGTACCCGCCCAACTTCGCGATGAACTCCCGAGAGAGACACATGCCGAAGTAAGGCTCCGAGTCAACAATCACGACCTCTTGGATGACCACAATGTCGAGAGCTTTGTGCAGCTGGATAGGGATGTCCTTTATGACACCAACCTGTCTTGACAGGGTGCCGTCTAATTGCAAGCACACCTTGGCTGCTCCGTGTGTATTCCATCCCGATCTCATCGCGACGGCCTTCGGCATCACGATCGAGGAAGCACCGTAATCCACCATGCAGCTTGTGAACTATGTGCCCTTGCATCCGTAAAGACGGATAAAAGGGTGGCGGTCCTGTTCTTCCCAGTGGCGGAGACGTCAAAGGTTGAACCAGGACAGCAGCCGCATCCGCTTGCCGTTCTTCATGTTTTTCGGTGATTCTTGCAGCAGATCTACCCGGCCCGGAAGCGTAAGGGCATCGTACATGCCGATTCCGGCAGAGTCTTCTTTAACTCGTCTACAATGTCGTAGCCCGAGGTACTAGCTCCTTTCGCTGGTTTAGCCGGTTCATACTTGGTCCGGCATCGTTGGGTGGCCTCAACTCGCCGTCTCTTGGTCGAAGACGGGTACTTCAGCTTCTCCCGGGCTTGTTCTTTGGTTTCGGTCGGGGGCTGAAGTACAGGAAGCTTAGCGGGAGTTGGGGCCTTTGCTCGGAGGCTTAGCTGGAAAAGCAGCGGCCTTTGCTAGAGAAGGCTTAGCGGGAGCTTCATCTTTGGATGCCTTCTCCTGGGCTGTGTAAGGCCACACTCGCTTGTACGGTGGCAGCCCATTGGGCTGCGGTTTTTCTCTTCTCGCATATACCTGCAAAGGTTTAGCCGCGTCCGCAGCTTTCTTTTCATCCTTGGCGGGCATCACTGGGTTCTCTTCTGGCAGGGCAAAATTGGCCTCGCCGTCCAAGATCATGTACAGCTCATCATCTTCTATAGTGCTGCCGGCCAAGGTCTGGATGTAGTGCTGGTGCAAAGTGCAGTCTTCCTCCGAATGCGGGTCATTGCACATAGTGCACTCGGCTGACCCGGTCGGGAGGACCAGGTGGGTCATCTATAGCAAGATTTCTCGGAGGCGGACGCCTCTCGCGGTTGGTTTTCCGGGGCTTTATCTTTTGTCGCGCCGGTGGCGCATACGGCCTTCTAGGAGCAAAGTCCATTTGGGCCTCGCTTCTTTTTCATAGCTGTCATGTCATTGGACATGGCATGATATCCGGAGGCCAAAGCCCGCATTTCTTGTAGAATCGTGTTCTGGATGCCGCTGTCGGGAGGCGGCAACTGTGCCGGTGGAGGCAAAGCGGCCAATGGAGGAGGGTTAGAATAAGACGACATCGCGGGGGAGCAGGAAGCGCTGGAAAATGCGGAGCGGGAGGAGGCGGATGAGGGTAATGCAACCGAGGCGGGCCGTATTGAGTTACGACCGGCGCCGGATTCCACCGCGGCCGGGGCTGCTGCCCCGAAGTAGACGGCACACCACCGAAGCGTAAGGATACTGCGATCTTGGAAAATCGGGATGAATCGGCTCCCGCACTCGGACGGAAGCCCGCCGATGGAGATAATGTCGCCTTCGACTTGTCGGGCAGCTTCGTACAATGCGTGGAACTCGTCAATTCGGGCGATCTTCAGCAGAAGAGGCATATGTCTGAGTTGAAAGACCTCAAATAGTAGTGAGCAGCCATGCCGGTTGAAGGCCGAAGTTCGTGAGGTACCCGTTTCCGGGATCTCGCAAACCTAATGTTAAAATCAGACACCTCCTCTTGAGGATGCCTCTGGATTGCTTGGAACTGATGCAGAGAGAGGTAGGATCAGCGGACTCGTTGCATCCTTTTACGAGCCTCCCCGGCAAGTCGGGCCACCCAAGTGATGGATCCCTCCGCGGCCGATCTCCACCAAGAGAGAAGCTTTCCCCTCGTGGAAAGGGCCGCAGACGGGTCTTCACACTTTCATCGGTGATGGTATGCGGTGCGGCCGTGGCAAGGATGTCCCGGATGTGCTCGTACGCCGTCTTACCGTAGCCGTCGTATGTGGGAATAGACTTTAAAGCAACAGGGGGCACAACTTGTCGACCGATCGGGGCCAAAGGCCTTGTAGAGTCCACCGCCGGGAAGAGATCATCGTCATTCGGTTGTTGATCAGCCATTTCTTCTTCTTCTCCGCCGTCGGTTGTGTACTCGGTATCGGTACTTTCCGAGGATACAGGATTTTCCTCTTCCTCGGCCTCTTCTACTTCGTACTCGGCTCTTCCGACCTCAGCTTCGGCCTCTTCTTGGATCTCAGCCTCGGCTTCGTCGAAACGAGCTCGCGGATCAGCCAGACTGGGTATCTCGCCTCGAGCGTGGATGTCTAGTTCGTAGAACTCAAGCGGGCTTCTCGGATTTCTTGTTCGCCACCTTCTCGTGTGCATGAAGGTGACCGGACCGGTCTTCTAGACTCAGAGGATTTGTTCGTGCAGAGTCGCCAGGTGTTTAGATTTGGAACAGCAATGAAGCGAACACCGGTGCTTCGATTCTGTCGGGGGTGAGAAACTTCCTTGTCTCACCAAGAGCTCAGGAACTGTCAGCGCCAGGTGGAGACTGATCGTAAAATCTCTCGTCAGATGTGGGACCCGTGTTCCGCCGAGCGGGTCAGAAGAACTGTTGCGCTAGGTGGAAACTAGACGGGTACTCTTTCTTTAAATCGTGGGACAAGTGTCCCACCGGCGTGCGCAGAAACCGTTGGTTACGAATCTGCCATGAGGAAAGGATTTTTGGTTAATGCGCCCGTATTCGCCCACCAAGCATGAAAGGCCGAAGGAAGAGATGCCTTCCGAGCCAATCTCCCGAGAAGGCCGGCTCCTTTTGGGGGGCTTGATTTAAGCTAAATGGAACAGGAAAGAAATAAAGGAACGGAAAGAGACAAATGTACAGAAAGAGATACAAATATGTCCAAAGGTTGGTGGGGGGAACTAACGAAGACGGGAACACACCAATCACCGCTACTTACCGCATACAAACACAGAGCATGACAAGGAACCGCAAAACCTAGGCGTACTTCCGATACACCAGCAGCAGTATGCACGACTTCAATAGCTCCCTAGCAAACATTCCCTACAAGGAACTAACGAGCAGGGATCGTATCAATCACCGGATACGTACACCGACAAGGGTAGAAAGTAAACCTAGAGATGTCGGAGCTGGTATATGTGTTAGGTAGAGAGTTTAACCGCACGACTTCAATGGCTCCCTAGCAAACATTCCCTACAAGGAACTAACGATAGGGATCGCATCAATCACCAGATACGGGCCAGCAACGTCACACACAACTGATGGAACTGCTACCAAATTTATAATGAATGCTTTAAATAATGAAGTACATAAGGTGCTTTAAGCAAGCAATGCTAGAGGAACCTGATCGCCAAATGCCAAAGTGAATTAACGAGCAACGACACAAGTGGGCCTAAGGCATATAATGAAAGACAGCATAAAAGAATAAAGACAGTAGAATGTAACCAGGCATACAGATTGTATTCATAAGCAGAAGCACGGTTACAATAAGCACAGTAGTTCCCTAACAAACATTCCCCTTCCACCCTTTACAATGAATTTCAGATGGGCTTTTATAGCCCGAGTCCCACCCGTTACATTAATGGGCACAGAGTCCCAATCAAACATGAGCCGACGTAAGTGGCGAAAGAGCCGCAAATGCCGACCTTTTGTCGGATCGGGCTGTACCCGCAGCATGGTCTTCCCGGAAGCCGGACAGCCTACGTGGCGGAGTGCTGGGTAAATCTTCAAGTCGGCAAGCTTGCTAGTAGTCGGAGCAGTGAAACCTCGGATCAGCTTTGAATGAGGCTATTAACGCAAGCGGTGCAGGCAGCCCATGCTTATCCCTTTTGGTCGGCAGCCTTGGTTCAAATCCCGAAGTCGGACACTTGTCCGATGATGGGTTATGTCGTAGGACACATGCCCGCCTTAGAGGGCGCTCTATCCATCTTTGCTTGGGATCGGGGCTCCTTGGGATGCGTGCAGAAATCGGTGCGATCGGGGAGGGCCTTCAAGCCTTGGTCAAATTCCGGGTTTGTTCCCCTACCGTACACCCGTCAAGGGCGCATTCCGGCTCCGTTGAGAAGTCAAATCGCGCACGAGCGAACACCGGTGTCCGCCGCCATATGGACCTGCTCCGACATTTTACCCTTTTTTCTCGCATTGACTCGCCGATCGCAAGTGCAAGGTGCGCCCGTAAAGTGGGGCGGAGTCGGACTTCGCACCAAAACTGGGCGAAGTACGAACTTCGCACCAAAATCGGGCGAGTGCGCACTTCGCACCAAATCGGGCGAAGTGCGAACTTCGCACCCGCACTTAGCCAATTTCGGATAGACTCGCTGGAAAGCCGGAAAATCAACTCGGGGAACTCCAAGGAAAAAGGGGGGAGAGAAAGAGAATGGGAAAGAAAAGGAAAGGGAGAGAAGGGAGAAAAACGGAAGGAGGAAAAGAAGAGCAGCACTGTTACAAAACAATATTGAAGACATTGCACCCCGTGCAAAATGTGACAACAGTATCAGAGCTGGTTTTTCCTGCCAGCCTGTTCAGGGTTTCATTGCGAATTTTGTGAAGTCTTCTATCAAAGACAACATTCTCAGGTTTGATTTGGTGGAAATAATTCTTTGTCTATATTGCTTGAAATTTGCGGAGTATAGAAGATTAGCAGACGATAGGGTTTTGTGTGAAAAAAAAAATTCAGAAGCCGTGAGTATTTTTCAGACTTGGAAGTTAGGGTTTGGTTGTCGTTTTCAAATCTAGGGTTTCCAGTTTTTGGGTATTGGTGATTTGAATACCCATTTGGTTGATTTGGGCTTTAAGAGTTCTGGGTATTGATAATTCAGAGCAAGTCTATTCTACTAGCATGTGGAAGCCTAATTAAATTTCAGATTCATGGAGTCTTATAATGATTGGTCTAGGAGACAGCGTGATTGGGATATGACTCAGAGTGAAATACAAAAATCCATCAGTCAATTAACTGCAATGACGCAAATTTCTCTACCTTCAGTTTTTCCTCAGGATAAGGTTGATTTTTCATTCATAAAGTTGCCGAAGAAAGAAGTTGAACAAAATTATTTACATGATCCTAAAACTGCAGCTAATATTGCGGCTAATAAAGTTGAATTTGTTGTCCCAAAGAAGATTGACAAGGGTAAACAACAGTTAACAGGAAAGGAAAGGAAACCGAGTGATCTGCAGGTTACAGGACTTCCTCACGGAAGCAAAAATCAGTTGAGGAGAGAAGGGCGATGTTTCACTTGCAAAAGGGAATGGTCACTTGGTCACATCTGTGGAAACAACACGCACAATGATTTTTTGTGGCCAAATCAAGTTGAGGACAACAGTAAAGTTGAGACCTTAGAGTTTGGAGAAGATGCTTCATTTCAGGTATCATGCATAACCGAGAATCGGGATGATTTTAGTGATGATGAGAAAGACAAAATAACCGTTGTGGAAATGCATTCAGAACAATCCAAGTGAGGATTGTGAGATTTTTTATATGAGGTATGATGAATCTCCTAGCATCGGTTCATTAATGCATGTTGATGTTTTTCATGATGAAGTTTCTATAAACCCCAAATTTGATGAAGAAATCAACGTTGTTGAGGATGAGTCTCAGCTGAAATCTGAAGAAGACAAAATCAATAGGTTTTTGGAAAGAAATTTTTCCAATGTGATGGAAACTATTATAGATTTAAAAGATAAAGCTGCAATTGATGATGTTTTTCCTCTTAAGCAGAGTGTTGGCCTAGAAAATGAACCTGAGACTATTATAGTTTTGGGAAGTGGAGATGAATTTCCTTTTGAAATAGTTGTTGCCCAAACTTCAAAACATGAAATATGCGAAGTGGATAACATAGAAGAATCTGATTTTATGAGTCAAGATTTAGAAGACAAAATAGTAAATTTATTACATGAAGCTGATTTTTATCAAATGCTTAGTGAAGATAAGGTTGTTGCTGCCTTAACACATTTTGATAACATCTACAAGCTCATTGAAAAACTTTGTTGGAAGGCTCAAATTGAGAAGAGACAGAAGGGTGTTGAAGGAGTAACCTCTATTGTTGAGTTGCAGACAGTCATAGAAGCTTTAGAAAATTTGAAATCAGGTTTCTTGGAGTTACTTACAGACAAAGATCATTCCATCAAGCTTGCAGAAAGGACTCTTATTGCATTGAAGGAAAAAGAAGACGAAGTTGATAAGCTCACCTTTGAGCTTAAGTCTACTAAGGATTCATTGGAGAATACTCAAATGGCTCTACAAGAAGTAGAAAATCACCTTGCTATTGCTGAACAATTTAGGGAGTATGAAAATGAGGAAAGAGCTAAGGAAATCAACAGGTGATTGATGAGCTACATAGACTCCATACAAATTTTGATTTAGATCAGTTTCCAAAGACTACAGGTGAACATCCAGAAAATGGAGGTAATTTTCAGTTTGTTGATAATCCTCTTTTTGAGTGGGATGTAGAGGTTACTTTCGACAATCCACTCTTTGATTTGGATGGTGGAGCGCTTCTTGATTCCAGTAGCATGTTTGCTGACAGTCACAAGGTATGGGATCCCGGTGAGCCTCACAAGGGTATGAATGCAGCTAATACAATATCATCTATGCATGACAAGGATCACCAACCAATCATACAGGTGTTTAGCAGTGAACCTTGGAGGATTAGGAGATATCAGATTAGTGATGGTGATGTTATCACTTGGCATGATGTTCATCTTTCAGAGCTGACTAATGGTGATTGGTTGAGCATATTGAATTTTTTGTTGCCCAGGATCGTGATTGACAGAGAGATTACATATATGTACCACATAGAGGTGCCATGGCAGGGGGTCCTTCATGTTTCAGATTCCGACTCTCATAGGTATGGCAGTTTGGATGGTTATGATGGATTCATTACCGAGTTATTGGTGAGGCTAGTTCAGCTGAGGCACATGGACTCTATAGTTATGATCAAAGTGACGCAGCGTCAGCATGGTGATGCTGACATGATACTGGTTTGGGACCCCGGGAATCTACTTGATTTCAATGATGGATCATTTTTTAGTTTAGTGATGGAGTCTAGGAGAGTTGTCAGCTTTAGCAGATTCAGATGGATGACAGGGGTTACCAGCTTTGTCAGTTCTTATGGTGGCAGTTGGTGGCTGTGTCACTGTCATGGGACATTCATCAGGATTGTTTGGGGATCCTGGTATTTTCATTGACGACAACCAGGAATTTTCAGCTTATTGGGATATTCATGAGCATTGCTTGAGGACAAGCAATCTTTGGGAAGGGCAGACTGTAATGTCCCCTTTCTGAGCAATTATTTAGATGCAGTGGTTTAGCCTACTCACGGGTTCCCGTAGGCTAAGGCAGATTGCAGGGGAGCCTAACTGGAGTTCTGGGAGCGGATAATCGAGCGAAATGGGTATTCGAATTCACTCTCAGATGTTGAATTGAATGGACAGAGCCTTGACTTACTATTTTTAGTAAGTTAGTTTTTAGGGTTTTTGGTCGAGCAGACAGTGGAATTATATTCTTCAGCGAAATGGGTACTCAAAATAGGTTTCAGTTGGTCAATCGGTTGGCTAGAGGTCAGAGATTTTAATGCCTGAAGGTTTGGCTATGTGAAAAGTGAAATATTAATTATTTTTATATAGTCAAACTTTATGATATTAAAGAACTTAAAGGGAAGTCGCTTAAAAGTGAAATATATTATATAAGTGACTAATTTTCGGAGCAAAAAGGGATATTATAATATTTTATATTATGTGCAACCCTAATTAGGGCATTGCATCTTGTGGGTTATAAAAGGGCATTGAGAGCTTCATTTGATATATTCTGAATTTTGGTTATTTTCTCTGGAGTTTGAGGCCAGTGGCTGAGACTTCTTCTCCGAAGGGAAGGAAACCCCAACGGTGTGGCTGAGGACGAAACCCCTCAGATTTTTGGAGCTGGACCAAATCCCAGTTCTTTGTCGATGAATTCACACAGGATTCACACTTGGAGCTTCATCGGTTTTCAGAGGTATCTTTCCATGTTTGCTGATTTAATATATTTCAAGGGTTTGCAGACATATTGTGGAAAGATTATATTTTGAAAATATTGTAATTTGAACCCTATTTTGAAAGAAATTTGAAAAATAAAATTGCTAGTTATTTCCTGTTTCTTGGAGTTGTATTTTCTGATTTTAAGAAACAGTAGTGTCCCAAATATTAAAATATCAGAACAGGGAGGGGACTGTTGGTCACAAATCTGCCACAGGAAAGGATTTTGGGAAGGATACGCGCCCTAGACCTGGACCAACATTGAAAGGCCGAGGGGAAGAGATGCCCCCTGTGCCAATCTCCGGAGAAAGGCCGACTCCTGAACTAAACTACTTGATGTTTTAAGATAAGAGTGCAGGAAAGAAATAAAAGGATAGGGTAAGAAGTGTCAACAATTCGGTGGGAAAGAACCAACAACACGATTATCAACTAATAACTTGGAAAAGCAGCAATAAATAATGCATAAATGAACATCACGCAAAGTTCCCTATGTATCCTCTGGAAGAGTTCTAGAATTCAACTATTCTCCCATGCCTAAATCCAGATTTCAGAATTATAGCGATTAGGAAAATATATGAACGTAACAAAAACCACTAACCACAGGCGGCATAAAAGGAGTTTAACGCAATATTATCTCCCCTATGTATCCTTTAGGAAAATTCCAAGGTTTTGTTCCCAATTACATACCTAAATTCAGGATTCAAAATTACGGTATATAAACAAAGACAAAATAGCAGAAATAATCACAGAAGGCAGCATACAAGAGAGAAATAAGCCCAAAGTCTTTAATATCAATTGCAAGAACCAAGTTACAGCAATTTTCTAGCAAGAGTTCCCCCCCTTTTCCATTACAATTCATGGGTTTTTATAGAGGACCCGACCCTCTGAACCATCAATGCACAAAATCTGAGAGTACGACCTCGAAAACCTGAGAAATCTACCTTCGCTCCTCCCGTGACCGAGCTCTCACATCTGTTTCTATATTTGGCAGTTACGGCCGCATTAGCCGGGGAAATCTGCATTAATGAGCAGCCTAACTCATCCTGAATCTCCGGGTGCGGTGCTCGAGTGGCTGCTAGGTCTGTCGGCTTCTCCCCCTGCGACTAATATTTCCTCTTCCATTGCCAAAAATGAGTCCCGAGTCTTTCGGGCAAGTAAAAATGCATTTATGAAATACTCGATTGCCTTGAAAAGATACCCGGCCTTGGTGTGTGTGCCCTAGAGAGCTTCGCTAAATTCCAGTTCGGGGACCTACTTCGCGACGGATGTGAGCCGAAGCGGGGCTGACCTCTCTGCATGGGTGCTTCGCGCGAAGGGGCCTTCAAAAACAGCTTCGCAAAGACTTAGCGCCGAAGCAGATTTGCCTCTTCAAAACATGGTTCCCAATCTCTCATCGCTTTGCCGGGAAAACGGGTTGAAGGTTGCTTCGCTGATGGGCTGAAAGAGTGCTTCGCTGCGAAGCTTTTTCAAAATGGCCGTTCGGGGGTCTTTTGGCCGAAGTAGAATCTTGCCTTAGAATATTTCTCCGACTTCTTCAAGGCAACTAGGCTCCTAGTGAGGGAGCTTCGCACCAAAATTGGCCGAAGCAGGTGCTCCGCAGCGTCCCAGGGCGAATCAACATCTTACCGGAAAAACGGTTTGCCAGAAAAAGGGGTCTAAGCGAGTGCTTCGCTGAGATTTCGACGAAGCAGTTTTCATACTTTGCAATTTTTTCTATCGCTGCTTTGCCGCTTCGCAAAAACGGGGCCCGAAGCTAGTCTCCTAGAAGCTTCGCTGGCGAAGCTCTTTTCATGCCTTAGAAAATTTTGGGCATGCATTTCATTTTCCTATTTTCTCTTGGCGAACCTATGGGCGAAGCTTCTATACATATAGTTTATTTACAAAAGGAGCAAAAAACGATAGCCAAAATTGCTAGAGTGTTGTTTACAACCAAAAGAAAGAAAACAAACCAAGAAATTATCACAGAATTTTGAATTTTGCCACCCCTCCAAGCAATGTGACAAAATTGTCAACATTCCTGGCGGCTCGCGGGGCAACGAGCTCGCCTCGGTGTGAGGACCCTTTAGCTTTCATCCATTGGGCCAGAGTCACCTCCAGACCCTTCTCCTCGCTGTTTTTCTGATTCTGGGGGCACCTCATCAACTGCTTCTAATCTTTTCCCATCTCCTTCGCCAGGTATCTGCTCCAACGGCGGCGTGGAAGGCGATCTTGGATCCTCTCCATGGTTCGGCGAATGTGGGCCCACGCGCCTTTCTGGAAAGGCTCTCGGTCTTGCAATGCCTTAACCAGGACATGGAACCTGTCAATCTGCCCAATGTCAGCAGATTTGGCCCTAGTGCTTAAATCATTTAAGCACGCCGCGATCCTACAATATCTCAAAATAAAATTTGTGACCTGGCCTTCCATAACTGGCTCTTTCCACTGATCAATCTCAGAGACATCGCCTTCAAAGCTGAGCCAGGCAGGTTTCAGTTCTTTTGTCAAAAGGTTCCCGTCATTGTCAGTGAAACTAGGGAAACCCAGTTCTGAAAGATTTTCAAAATACCCCAGAGAGGTACGCTGCTCCTGTTCAAATATATCCAGAAGTTGCTTCGCCTTCTGTGCCTTTCTCACCTTGGAGAAGAAGGCGCGGACTGTGGCCTGGGCGGTGGACCAATCTCGAGCCATCCGACTCATAGCTATGACTTGCAGGTCTTGGTACTTTATGCTCTACACTTCAAAGGCTAAGCTGAGCCGGCTTCTAATCTCCTGGATGATTTCGTCCACTATTGGCCCCTTTTGAGAAGCAGCGTTCTGGGCTTCTGTAATATATGATAATATTGAGAGGGCACTAGAGGCCCGAGATCTGAAATTCCTGAGTAAATGAGAGCGGATATCCTTAATTATGTTCCTGTCGAACAGTTCCAAGCTCTCCTTTTCGTACAACTGCAGTTGCATCTACAAGATCCGGTCCTCAAACTCCTTGGCCTTCAATTCAGCCTCGGCCTAGGTCTTGCTATGATCTCCTACTTTACTTTGCAGTTGTTCTATCTGATGTTTTAAGGCATCCCTCTCCTCCTTCATCTGCTCACATTGCTTCAGAGCATCCTCCAACTGAGAGCGGACTCTAGCCAGATCCTCCTCCAGCTTGACATTGGCATTCTCCGCCTCACAGCGGCGCTGGTTGGCGATTTGGGCATGTGCGCGGAAGGTCTCTATTCTCACATGCATTGATTCTGATTCATTATCAATGTCTATATGTTCTAGGTCCTTGAACTTTTCTTGATACTCATAATCTGCAGAGGTCATTTCGTCCAAGGGTTTCTGAACCTTGGGAATTTTCTTGACCTTGTGCAATTTCCCATTCTTCAGATCAATGACCGCGCACTTCTCTTGTCTTGCCAATGAACGCCCCCTCTTTCTCCTCGCCTCCTTGAGCATATTGTCAGTATTTTGGCGAGCTCGGATCAACTTCTTCGCTAGAGGGCTCTCCTTGATCATGGTTAACTCATTTTCTAATAAGGCTGGGTTGACAGCCGAAGGGGTAAGCAGGTACAAAGACTGAATCGGTGACGTGTTGCCGGTGGGTTCGGTGGCGGGCGTGGTAGGGGTTTTGGCTAGTGAAGCGATAGCTTGCGTGGGTGTGGGGTGGGAGTTGGGGTTTGAAGATGAAGTATCACCTTCGGTCTGACCAAGTACCAACGAAATGATGGCATGGGTGAGTGAAGTGGCGGCTGCGGACACGCCCCGGCCTGACGACTCAAATGGGGTGGAAACACCTATGGGACTAGCAGAATCGCGAGACACATCTGCTACAGCAAAAGAACCTTCACGCTGGGGTGACTGTACCACTGGACAAGTAAATTTTTTACAAGGCTCCAGGAGACTTTCGGCCCGGACCACTGTTGACACAACTTGGGAAACTAGAGTAGAAAAAGAGGGATGCGTACCTGTGTGTCCTACTGGCAGAGCAGAAGCGGAAAATTCTTGCGTGTTCGGTTCGCTACTTCCAGCTTCTACATCCTCAAAATTTTCAGCTTTTTCACCAACGTTTTCTTCATCTTGGAGGAATTCCTCCACATTAACAACGTCTAACTCAACACTTTTCTCCGTATTTTGAAGCACTGTTTTCTCAACATCAATCTCCACCGAGCCTGCTGTAGACTGTTCGTTGGAAGCACCGGAGGGTCTGGTGCGAGGCCGTTTCGGATGAGGAGGGGGCAGTTGAACCTGTTCGGGTCTTTTTCTTTTCCTCATATCCTCCTTTTCTTGCTGCTGCGACGACCTCCCGACATCAACTTCGGAACCTTCAACAGGCTCCTTAAGCGGCTCTTGATGTGTCACTACAACTTCGTCTTCATCTTCCTGTTCGGAATCATTAGCAATTCTTCTGGGGCTATCGCCCGAGCCTGGGGGACTAGGAGGGATGAAATCACCAAAGGAGAGGGGTTGCCAAGATTCGGCATACGCTTCATAGTAGATAGCGAAGTCCTTATCTGTCTCCAAGAGTCCGTATGACTTCTGCTTCCGACGATGAACTCTCATAATCCACCATTCCTTCAATTGTGGTTCGCGCCAATCCCTTCTCTCCCTTCAAATCGTCTTTCATTTTTCTCCAAAATGCAGAGTCTGGGCTCGGGAAGGGGTGCTTAATGGGATCATACTCAGCTTCCATAGTGTAAAATTCGTGCCACGGGGGCAACGTCTTCATCCTTTCTACTTGCCACTCTAAATCTCTGCCAGTGGGATTATTCCTCTGTTCTACAATCTCCGGTCGAGGGCAAACATGAAAATTTTTTAATATCAAATGGTCCCTCATTACCCCCAAGAGGCCATAGCACCACCGTTGCGGAAGCTGCAGCAACCCGAATTCAGCAAGTTTATTTTCCAAATATATGTGTTGTTTTAGGGCGAAGACTTCTACGACTCCCATTTTGAAAGGGAATCGCAAGTCGAAGCCCACTTTCGGCCATCGCCATAGATAACATTTGTCGCGACGCTCTGGCGAGCGACCTCTAAAGCGAACTGGTATCCAGAAGGATACACAGGCAAGAGGAAGGGTTTCCCCGCGAATCCAAATAGACGGATGACAAGGCCCTGAGTCAGCTGAAAAACGTCCCCTTTCCGCTCGTTGACCACTTTGTCCCTCAGGTCCACGGGCACTCGAGGGCAAGAACCCTGCAATAACTGAAGAGCCGGTCCTAAAAATTGCTGATTGAACACATAATACGACCCCGTCCTGGCTAGGAGGGAGGTCCACTGGTACACCGGCAACGGGGCTCCGTCTTTGCCACTCTGAGTAATGGCAATATGAGGAAAATGCCTGTGGGTGTGACAGAAAAAGAGCCAGATTAGGAATGAGCACGGCCCAAAATATTGGCCTGTCCCGGCATTCTTCAAACTCGCCAGCCGCGTGTGCAAGGTCCGCGCTACCCATTCTGCCCAGTCAAAGAAAATCGGGTTCGTTTTTGGCCTTGAGGGGTCTGGTGCGTAGAACTCTCCTCGAGAAATGCATTCGGCCAAGGACACTTGCCAGGGATAAACGTCGGCGTCTGTAGACAAACCTGCGACCCATGCAATAATGGAAAAGATATTTGTGCTTTTGAAGTCTTGCAGAAGGCAAGGCATCTGTGGTAGCTTGCCTGAAGGTAACCCATCCTTAAGACTCTCCTTCAAAAATTTCACAATGTGGCTGGAGGCGTTAAATCTGTCCATTTGTTCATTCAACAGAACATTGCGCACCAAATACCCCTTGGGTGGCCCTTGCAAAGGAGCGAAAGCTACTTGTACATCTTCCTTAAAAATCGAAAATAATTTATTACCCGCAGCGTCCAGAACTTGTCTGGTGGACGGCTGGTAATTCTGGGCTATCGCACAGATTAATTCAAGACAGTGGTGGCTCGGTGGAGTCAGATACCAGTATATCTGCGAGTAGTATACGGCAGCCCTCTTATTTTCTGTATATAATCGACTCTTCATGTAGTCGATAGTGTATCGCAGTTCTACGATGCTTTTTGAAATTTCGGTGTCTCTTATCTTCTCCCACCCGTCAATGGGAGGTGCCTCCTGATAACCTTGAGTGGAATTCACCAAGGACCCTTTTCTTATCGTCCTCCCTTATACATCTTAGAAGGATACCATCAATATTTCGGTAGAACAGGCCTTCGGGTCGTAGAACATAGCGAAGGGTCCGCAGCCTGAAGTGTCTTCGCTGCGAAGCATTCAAATGTGAAGGACACCTCCCAGTGTTGAAATATTCAACTATTTCACTGACCCAGTCTCCTTCATCCATTTCTTGGTTTATGAAGCTTTCTCCTGTTATCAAATCATCCCACTGGCAGGCTGTCACTTCGGCCGCTACACTCTTCGCAAGTTCTTGGCACAGCGCGCGACCGCGAACCAACTTTGTGGGTCGGATTTCAATATCAAATTCCTATATTTTGTTGACCCAACCAACCCATTTGCTGCCCAATTCTCCTTGGATAATGAATTTCCGTACGTCTGGGTGGATAACAAACACTATAACCCGACTTTGGGAGACAAAATGTTTGAATTTTCTCAAGGATTTCATGACAGCATGCACTTGTCGTTCTATGAAGTTGTATTTCTCCTCGTGTGGATGTATCACTTGACTTAAAAACGCAATAGGGCGCTCTTCACCGTCTCCTCCCTTTTGTGTCAAGACTGCGGCGTAACTCTCAGGTTCCCCCACAGCGTACAGGATGAAATCCTTACTATAGTCCGGATTAGTCAGAACGGGTGCCTGAGCGATTCGGGCCTTGATTTCTTCAAATGTCGTCCTTCTGTTGTCAGTCCAGATGAACTCAGCATCCTTTTTCAAAAGTTCGGACATCGGCTTGATGATTTGAGCGAAGTCCGGGACAAACTTCCTCACGAAGTTTATTTGGCCGAAGAAGGACTGCAGCCCTTTCTTATTCATCGGGAGTGGGAGTTTTAAGAGAGCCTCAACCTTGTCGGGGTCTATTGCGAGACCTTTCTCTGATATAAGATGTCCCAATAATTTCCCTTCATTTACTGCAAATATGGACTTCTTCGGATTGATTGAAATGCCAAATTCTCGGCATTTTTCGAATATTTGCTGCAAGTGCGAAGAATGATCCTCCCTTCTCCGGGAAAAGACAGTCATGTCATCTAAATAGATGACGATAACCTTATTCAGCAATTCGCCAAATGCTAGGTCCATAGCCCTCTGAAAAGTAGCTCCTGCGTTTGAAAGGCCGAATGGCATTCGCTGGTAAGCGAACGTCCCCCACTTAGTAGTAAATGTCGTTTTGTGTTGGTCTTCATTTCTAACCCAAATCTGGTTATATCTTGAAAAACCATCAAGTAGGGAGAAACGTCGGGCTCCGACTCATCGAGTGCAATATTTGATCAATCTACGGGAGAGGGTAGTGGTCTTTCAGTGAAGCCTAATTTAGATTGCGAAAGTCTACACATAGCCGAATGTCCCCATTTTTCTTCCTGACGAGAACTAAGTTCGCTACCCAAGAAGAGTGCTTTATGGGATAAATGATCTTGGCTTCAAGCATTTTCAGAAGTTCGGCTTTCATCAGGGTTTCAATCTTTGGGTTGACCGGCCTTTGCCTCTGTCTGAAGGGTTTGACCCCTTCTTGCAGCTCGATTGTATGTTGAACCAGTCTTCGGTCATAGCCCTTTAGGTCTTGGTAAGACCATGCCACTATATCGGGATACCTCCTACACAGAGATCAGATTTGTTCTAACTCAGCTGTAGTACAGTCTATTCCAACTTTTATCACCTTCCCGAATTCAAGCTCTAGATCTTGATATTGCCTAGCATCAACTTTGATTCTGTGGGAGACTGCTCTGTCATTCTGATCGAACAGGCTCTCCAGAGTGATCAATCCCCTTGGAACATGGTTATTTTTTAACTGGACCAGTCCTTCATACTCCTCGTCCTTCGGGTTTCTTCCCTCGACAGTGGCTGCTTCTTGGACCAGGAAATTGATGATCTGTTCATCATTGTCGAAAACTTGCCAATGCATGTCCTTATCCAGCACAGAGGGCCTCTAAATCATCCTTACGGCCTTCGGTTTGTGCACCATGTTGTCGGTTGGAGAATATCTAGCCGCGATGGAGGCCAAGACATCAGCGTGCCTATTTTTCTCTCGTGGGATGGACTGCAAATTGAGTGATTCGAACTGTTCAAGCAAGTCCAATACTCTGTTGCGGTAGGCTTTAAGATAGTGCTTCTTGGAGATGCACTTGTTGTTGACCTGATTGCATACCAATTCTGAATCTCCGAAAATCTTGAGATGTTTTATGCCTAACTTTCCTGCTTTCTTCAATCCTAGGCATAGAGCTTCATATTCTGTTGCATTGTTGGTGCAGCTCCAAACCAGCCTGTAGCAATATTCCTTCTGCTCTCAAGACGGTGATACTAAAAGTATCCCTGCCCCCGATCCGTTTTTGCATCGGGCTCCGTCAAAGAACAATTGCCATAATTCTTCTTGGGCGGGTATCTTATCTTTTGGCTTTGTGTTTCTCTGGTTCTATGATGGTGTAACATCCTATTTCTGTCTCTATCATGGCATTGAAATCTGTCAATGAAAATTCAACTTCAGAATTTAGCTGTGCAAAGGATTCTTCTACTAGGTCCACTTGTTCTACTCCTTCTGCTATCGCATGGACGGGATCATTGCATTCTTCTTCGGTCATCTTCTGTATGAGAAACGTAGAAGGTTTCTCGTTGTAAATTTTGACTTTCCTTCCCTTGAACGGAATCTCTAAATGCGAATAGTCCATGGATAGGTATCCCCCCAGCTTTGCTGTGAATTCCCTTGAAAGGCACATGCTAAAATAGGGCTCCAGATCTACGACTACCACCTCCTGTATTACCACAATTTGGGGTACCTTGTGCAGCCGAATAGGTATATCCTTGATTACACCGACCGTTTTCACAGGAGTACCGTCCAGTTGGAGCACCCCGTGGCTACTTCGCGTGTACTCCATTCCTATTTCTTCGCAGACCGCCTTAGGCATGACTGTCGTTGCTGCCCCTGAATCAATCATACAATTATGGACGATGTGTCCTTCCATTTGTAAGGACAAGTAGAATGGAGGAGGCATGTTCTTTCCTGTTATGGATGTGGATAGGGTTTGCACTATGGCGAGCGATGCTGACTTCGCAGCTTTTGCGGACTTCAAGGACTCCTGCAGCAGGTCTACTTGTCCTGGCAGCTGCAAAGCGTCATATAGGCTAATTTTGGCGGGGATCCTTTTTAATTCATCCACGATGTTATACCCTATGAGGGCATGCGCTTCGGGCTCCCTTTTGGCTTCGTACTTTGTGCGATATTGCTCCGTGACTTCGACTCTTTGCCGCTTGGTTAGCGAAGGGAACTTAAGCTTTTCCCTTGCCTGTTCTTTAGTTTCGGCCTGAGGCGGGGCTGTGGAGGCTTGTTGGTTCTTTTCTTTTGTTGGCGCGGGAAGCAAAACTTTGTTTGGGCCCTTAACAGGTTGCTGCTCTTTTGGGCGGCGAGTATACACCTTCAACGGAGCCATTTGAGCTGCATCCACCTCCATTGGCCTTTTTCCTTCCTTAGTAAGAACTGAAATTTGTTCTTCTTCATCCACCACCAGGTTCTGATCTGCTTGCCTTATCATATTGACTTGTCCACTAGGGTTGCTCCCCGATAGTGTCTACACATAATGCTGATGCAACATACAGGTATTCTCCTCATGTGGGTCGTTGCATGTGGAGCACCAGTACACAGTGTCAGAAGTTCTTGTTCCTTCGTCGATCACAGCATTCCTTGCCGAAGACTTCCCTGGTAGAACCACTTGATCTTTGGTGAGCGCTGGTGGGGGTAAGACCTTCTTGGAAGGAATTCCTGATGCGCTTCTTTCTTTTTCATGATAATCATATTATTGGACAAAGTCTGCACCGTGGAGTTCAGAGATTGAACTTCCTCCAGTATTTTCTCCTGCATATCTTTAACTTTGGGGGCCGATGGCAATGGAGCCATCGTCGGTATCGGAGGCAAGGCACAGTGTTGAGGTGGTGCCGGTAACGTGGGAAATGCCGAAGGGACAGTAGGCTGTGGTGCTGAAAATGCAGGGAAATGCACTTGTGGAGTAACGATCTGGGTTACAACGGGGTTGGGGTTCCATGATGAGATGGGATATACAGGGGTTGTGGAGGTTTGCGAAGTAGTTGCGCTCAGGTATTGTGTCTGCGGAAATTCCGAGAATATAGGCATCAACATCCTTTGGGGAAGCTTCCCTAAGGCTGTCAGATCCATTTCCGCTTTCTGGGCTAGCTCATATAGTTCGGGAAAAGTATTCACATTCGAATACCTTACCATTACACTGATATCTGGATTAAAGGCCCTAAGGTAGTACTATGCTACAGCTTCGCTGGTTGGCCGAAGTCCAGCAAGTACTCTTTGCCAAGTCCAAGCGAACCTCACATTGAAATCTGCAATCTCCTCTTGTGGGTGCCTCTGAATTGTTGTGAACTGATGCAAGAGGGAGGAAGGATCGGCAGACTCATTAAAACCTCTCATCAGTTGTCCAGCTAACTAGTCCCAACTCGTTATAGTGCCAAGCGATAGCGATCTATACTAATAGAGGAGTTTTCCTCGGAGAGACAAAACCAGGAGCTTCACCATGACTCTTTCTTCCGTAATGTCATGAATCGCTGCCAGAGAAACTATATCTTGAATGTGTTCCAAAGTTGTCTTCCCCGTGCCGTCAAAGGTAGGGATCTTCTTCATTGCAGCAGGCGGAACCTGCCCTTGTCCTGCTAAGTTTAATGGTTCGGAGGAGTTCCATGTTGGGAACAATATGGGCGGTTGTTGCTGTGGCGGCAGCTGTTGTTGTTGCTGTTGTTGTGCCATGCTGGTGCCTGGGTTCGGAAAAACAGGAGTTCCCGAAGTTCCTTGTTGATGGTTGACCGAAACGAAGACACTAGGATGATCAGGGGAGTTAGGAGGATTGGGAGTAAGACTAGTTGCTGTGCTGTCCGAAGTTAGGCCTTCTTCGTCAAAAGCAGCCTCTTGTGAAGAAGCTCCACATAACAGCAGTTCGGGTGTTACTAACCTAGGGCGTTCCCCGAAGGCGTCAATATCAATTTCAAAAAACTCAGTTTCTTCCCCACTATTCCTAACTCTATCTTGTTTGCATGAAGGCACAATTTTATTAGTATCGGTCTTAACGACTTTGAGATTTCCAAGTTAAACAGAGTCGCCAGATGCTAGAGTCCTTTTGGTAATGAGATGAGCATCTGCTCTCACTACCACTCACAAGGTGAGACCGACCGGGTCCCACCGGGCGTGCCAGAAACCGTTGGTCACAAATCTGCCACAGGAAAGGATTTTGGTAAGGATACACGCCCTAGACCTGGACCAACATTGAAAGGCCGAGGGGAAAAGATGCCCCCCGTGCCAATCTCCGGAGAAAGGCCGGCTCCTGAACTAAACTACTTGATGTTTTAAGATAAGAGTGCAGGAAAGAAATAAAAGGATAGGGTAAGAAGTGTCAACAATTCGGTGGGAAAGAACCAACAACACGATTATCAACTAATAACATGGAAAAGCAGCAATAAATAATGCATAAATGAACATCACGCAAAGTTCCCTATGTATCCTCTGGAAGAGTTTCAGAATTCAACTATTCTCCCATGCCTAAATCCAGATTTCAGAATTACAGCGACTAGGAAAATATGTGAACGTAACAGAAACCACTAACCACAGGCGGCATAAAAGGAGTTTAACGCAATATTATCTCCCCTATGTATCCTTCAGGAAAATTCCAGGGTTCTGTCCCCAATTACACACCTAAATTCAGGATTCAGAATTACGGTATACAAACAAAGACAGAATAGCAAAAATAATCACAGAAGGCAGCATACAAGAGAGAAATAAGCCCAAAGTCTTTAATATCAATTGCAGGAACCAAGTTACAGCAATTTTCTAGCAAGAGTTCCCCCCCTTTTCCATTACAATTCATGGGTTTTTATAGAGGACCCGACCCTCTGAACCATCAATGCACAAAATCTGAGAGTACACCCTCGAAAACCTGAGAAATCTACCTTCGCTCCTCCCGTGACCGAGCTCTCACATCTGTTTCTATATTTGGCAGTTACGGCCGCATTAGCCGGGGAAATCTGCATTAATGAGCAGCCTGACTCGTCCTGAATCTCCGGGTGCGGTGCTCGAGTGGCTGCTAGGTCCGTCGGGTTCTCCCCCTGCGACTGATATTTCCTCTTCCATTGCCAAAAATGAGTCCCGGGTCTTTCGGGCAAGTAAAAATGCATTTATGAAATACTCGATTGCCTTGAAAAGATACCCGACCTTGGTGTGTGTGCCCTGGAGAGCTTCGCTAAATTCCAGTTCGAGGACCTACTTCGCGATGGATGTGAGCCGAAGCGGAGCTGACCTCTCTGCATGGGTGCTTCGCGCGAAGGGGCCTTCAAAAACACCTTTGCAAAGACTTAGCACCGAAGCAGATTTGCCTCTTCAAAACATGGTTCCCAATCTCTCATCGCTTTGCCGGGAAAACGGGTTGAAGGTAGCTTCGCTGATGGGCTGAAAGAGTGCTTCGCTGCAAAGCTTTTCAAAATGGTCGTTCGGGGGTCTTTCGGCCGAAGTAGAATCTTGCCTTAGAATATTTCTCCAACTTCTTCAAAGCAACTAGGCTCCTAGTGAGGGAGCTTCGCACGAAAATTGGCCGAAGCGGGTGCTTCGCTGAGATTTCGGCGAAGCAGTTTTCATACTTTGCAATTTTTTCTATAGCTGCTTTGCCACTTCGCAAAAACGGGGCCCGCAGCTAGTCTCCTAGAAGCTTCGCTGGCGAAGCTCTTTTCATGCCTTAGAAAATTTTGGGCATGCATTTCATTTTCCTGTTTTCTCTTGGCGAAGCTATGGGTGAAGCTTATATACATATAGTTTATTTACAAAAGGGGCAAAAAACGATAGCCAAAATTGCTAGAGTGTTGTTTACAACCAAAAGAAAGAAAACAAACCAAGAAAATAATCACAGAATTTTGAATTTTGCCACCCCTCCAAGCAATGTGACAAAATTGTCAACAGGGACATTACAAAAAGAGAATTCAAGAATCGAGATCCCACAGAACATCTTAAGTGCTTCCACTCTCTCCTACCTGCGACTTGCACCATGCTCCAATGATGTCATATAGTTCCGGGACCACTTGAAGCAATGTTGTCCTTTTGACTAACACATCCATCTAGAAAATTTGAGTTGCAACACCTTTGTGAGATGTTGACAGTTCCTTAGCAGTAGGTGTAGACATACAACATTCTTGCTTCCCCATTTCGTCATTCTCTTTACTCATTTATCACTCTCTGGTTGCACTGCCTTCCTGCCATCTCTTCTCCATGGCAGGGTCAAGATCCTTTGCTTGCATTTTTGCTTTGAGCCATGTAATAGCGAGCATTTGCTTTTCTGCCAAGTTTGTTTCCTCTATATTCAGCAAATTGACACTTTGAATTTCGAATGGCAGAATTAGTACAATTGTTTGCAAAGTGTTCCCATTCCTGCAACTGGCAGCATTGCACAATAGGTCTCCCAGCTATATCGTACTTAATATAGCTCTGACTCTATCCTTACATATTCTTGTCACCACCCTAGTTACTCCTTTCCCTGTTTGTTGTTCTAGTAACCTCCACTCCTTGTGCCTCCTTGGGCGTGCTCATGCTTTATTCCTCTTCGGCCTCCTTATAGAGTGCCAGAGTCTATTGCTTCTTACTTTTCACGTTAAATGAACACTTCAGCGTCGAGTGTCCGTGCACCTCAGAAATTTTGCCATAGTTATGCTTCAAGTAATTGGTGTTGGTGTGTGTCCTTCTGTTTGACACTCCGAACAACAAATATCACATTTCTCTTTCTCAATGTGATAAACAAGGTTATGAAAATTGAGATCTTCAATGTGATGAGATCCTTCTCCAATTTGCAAAAATATGAATGTGCAATATTTTGTGTTATATCCCAAGGTTTGAGAAAACAAAATGCACAAATTGCTTTTGATTTTGCAAAAAGTTTTGATTTTCAAGTGCCCCCCTCTCCTTGTGTTACAAATTTGCAAAAAAGAATTACAATTTCTTGTCTCCCCTTTGCTCTGCAAATTTAACAAGGTAGCACTCCTTTCAAGCCAAGTCGACACACGACAAGCTTTTGAAAGGCTTTCCAGAACCAGTCGACACACGACATGGTATTAGTGGACCCAATGTCTATTCTTCAGTCTCGCAGCGGCTCAGTGGTTTGCAAAAAAAATAAAATGTGCAATTTCTTGTGTTATATCCCTCCTTGGAGAAAAACAAATGCACAAATTTTGACTTTGAATGTTGCAAGTTTGATGTCTCCTTGTATTACAATTTTGCAAGAGAAGAATCACATTTCGTGATTTTGTCCCCTTTTATTTTGCAAAATTAACAAGGTTTTGAGAAGAATTTAGGGCTCCCTAATTTTGCAAGAAAAATATGTCTTACATCCCCCTTTTTGGAGAAAACAAAAGCACGCTTTTGTTTGAAATTTGCGAAAAAAATGGTCTCCCTTTTTTAAATTTTAATTTGCAAAATTTTTAAAATGTTAATCAAAGATTTAATTAATAATAAAAAAATTTCACTAAACAATCATTAATTAAAAAAATGATTTTTAATTAAAATAATATTAAATTATTAAAAAAACACTTAAAAAAAATATAAATTTACCTTGAACTTGTTGCGCGTTGCCTTAGGTTTCGAGATTCCCGCCGATGCAGGTGGTCGATCCACGTGTCCGCCACATCAGGGCCTCGGGATCCGTGCCCAAGGTGACATTTGGACAAGTTGTCAATCCGAATTTCGTGCTGTGTCAGACCCTCAACAGTGTGTGTTGCGTCAGATCCGCGTTTTGGAGGGTATCATGCGCCTCATTGTCAGGTCTGCTTTGGGGGCTGTCAGTGCAGCTTGGTGTTCACTGCCAACGTCAGGTTAGCGTCAGCCGTCGCCACTGTCAGATCACAAGGATCAACGCCACGAGCTTGGTGTTCACCGCCAGCGCCAGGTCGCGTCAACCGTCACCACTGTCAGATCATAGGGATCAACACCACAGAAATGCACGCTGGAGGGAAACGCACCAAAGATCACCACAAGGAATTCCGTACCCATATGACGTCGCCAGATGACATCAGCAGGTTCCAAAGACCTCAGGATCTGTGCCAAGTGAGTCAAGGGATTCCGCTTTGGGAACCGTGTCCCGTCCAGGGGGGTCCTGTATCGGTATTTGTGCCCCCGTGGTTCAGCTTGGGAGCGACAAAAATGTCGCCTTCTCCTGCCGAAGGTCACCTCATACTCAACCTTGCCTAAGTCAATCGCTCAACCAAAAATGACTCTGATACCAATGTGGAGCGATTAATAAAAATCAACTACCAAAAATAATATTGATCAAAGACTATATAGTACAACTTAGGCTAATAATAGCCTAGATAGAATTTGCATAACTATCTAGCCCCTATCTACGCTAACAATAATCAAATAGCGCTAACTACTAACAATAATATATTTGATAAATAGAGATATTTATCGAATATCTAACCTAGGTAGAAAACCTTCACCTAGGAGTTTATTACAAATTACCAAATGAGGTAATAATTATAGTTACTATAGCATAGTAACTCTAACAAGCACATGTTCAACTTCTTTATCGTCCGACTAATCTATGTTGTTGATAGCCTCACTTGCTATTGGCCCTACCTTCTTTGAGCAACTATATTTACTCGTCTCTTATTATGACACCTTGAAAAGAGGCATTCATAGACTAACTAGAAGCATTGGTCGGTTCTTCCAAGTCAATCAAGTTGACCAATGCATGAACCTTATAAGGCTTCAACTTCGATCCATTGAAAAGTTCCATGAACGATGTCCTTTCAAGCAGGTCTATCATCCACCATCTCATTTACTTGGAAAAGAGGCATTCGTAGACTAACTAGAAGCATTGGTCGGTTCTTCCAAGTCAATCAAGTTGACGAATGCATGAACCTTATAATGCTTCAACTTCGATCCATTGAAAAGTTCCATGAACGATGTCCTTTCAAGCAAGTCTATTATCCACCATCTCATTTACCTAGGAGGGTTCAAGCCATAGGGTCTTTAGTTTCCTTAGTTTTATCTTTTGCTTACCATTAAATCAAAGGACAAAGTCCCTCGTTTTGAATGACATCCTACACAGATGTTTATCATGCCATTGCTCTCGTCATCGTTGGGCTACCTCAATAACCCACTAAGCCATCAACCTTGGTTTGTCTAGTTGATTGACTAAAAGGGGTTTTTCCTCTAGACTCTCCTAATCCCATAGCCAGTTTTGCACTGCTACTATCTAATTCAAAAGCAAAAAATCCATTAGTACAACAATCTCCTGGCCACACATTAACTAGAAAAGCATGTGCCCAATTGGCACTTTATACGTCATCCTATATGCCCATAGAACTATCAAAAATCCTTCTTCCCAATTTCCTCAACTTTGCAAGACATTTGTATTACCAAAAAAAGCACTTTAAGAGTGGCTTCAACATGTCAGTCCTAGGGTAGTACAAAAAAGATAAGATATTGATAGTTTATGAAGTTTGACGTCAGCCTCTTAACTACCTCGTTAACAAAACGTCACAGACAATCACTCATGACTTGCATGGAATTTCAAAACATGTAATTATTTGCTCATAAATGAACTTGGTAGTACTCATGGCTAACTTGTTAAGCAATGGTCTCACCTCAACCTACTTCGTCAAATACTTGGTCACCACTAGAACATATGCACTTCGTCTTGGCTTAGTTTCAATGGTCCAACAAAATCCAATCCTCATTATTCGAACAACTCCAACTGTTGGGACAAATTCAGTGACATGATATCACTTTTTAGTAGCTCTGATGTCCTTTGACATGTGTCATAAGAATGCACCCACTCCCTCGCATGGCAAAACGAGGTCAACCGCCAAATCACGACTAACAAGACTTTTCTATCAGTTGCATTTGGTCTCATATTTCCACTATTAGAAAATACCAAAATTCGAGCAAGTAGAAAACAACAATAACGCAGAAAAAACAATAACACAGATTTTACGTGGAAACCTTGCAATGTGCAGGTAAAACCACGGGGCAATGGCAGCTTCTTTATTTTATTGATTTTGGCAGACTTTTACATTCAATCAACTTTTAAATGCAAGGGGTCATTCCCCTTTTATAGAAAAGACAAACTGTTTGTTTCCTCTCCCAAAGGAAGACTCCAAAAACTGTTCGTTTCCTCTCCCAAAGGAAGACTCCAAAAAATTGTTCGTTTCCTCTCCCAAAGGAAGACTCCAAAAAACTGTTTGTTTCCTCTTCCAAAGGAAGACTCCAAAAAACTGTTCGTTTCCTCTCCCAAAGGAAGACTCCAAAAAACTGTTCATTTTCTCTACTAAAGAACATTGGAGATCTGGATATTGACTTCACCTCCTAACATTCTCCCACTTGAAGTCGATATACAGGAAATCTTTGCCTATGTTTTCCAACCAAGTGCCAATTGCCCACTACTACCCTTATCACATTTTCAGCAAGCCCAGAGAAGTTTTGCACCACTCGAACTTCTCTGTCTTGACCGGCTTTATAAGCATATCTACAGGATTCACTTCAGAATCAATTTTCTCCAACAGGATCCTTCTTCCACCACATTTTTTATAAAATGCTACTTAACATCAATGTGTTTCGTGCGATCATGAAATGTTGGGTTCTTCACTAGCTGAATAGCACTTTGGCAAACACAATGCAACGTAATTTTCTCCCGCATTATCTTGAAGTCACCCAACAATCGCTCTAGCCAAATTGCTTCTTTACTGGCTTGAGTCGCTACAATATAATTTGCTTTAGTGGTTGATAAAGCCACCACAAACTGCAACTTCGAAATCCAACTCACAACTCTACCAACAAGAGTGAAAGTATATCCTGTAGTAGACTTTCTCCCATCTCTATCTCCACCATAATCAAAATCCACAAAACCTTTAACTTGCAAATTTGTCGATCGGCAATAAATAGCAGCATCTGAAGTGCCTCTTAAATATCTAAATATCCACTTCACTACATTCCAATGCTCCTTACCAGGATTTGCCATGTAACGGCTGACAACTCCCACTACTTGGGCAATATCCGGTATGGTGCTCACCATGGCATACATGAGGCTTCATACTGCTAATGAATACGGTACACGAGACATGCTTGTCTTCTCTGCTTCTGTTCTAGGACACTGTTCGGAATACAATTTTAAGTGTGAAAGAAGTGGGGTACAAATAGGTTTTGCATTCCGCATATTGAAGCGCTACAGGATCTTTTCTATATATGACTTTTGACATAACCTGATTTTCCTTCCTGTTTTGTCCCTGTGTATCTTCAGCTCTAAAATTTGGTTTGTTGCTCCCAAATCCTTCATTTCAAATGTCCTAGCCAACTGAGCCTTAAGATCAATAATTTTCTTCATGTTGGGGCCTACAACCAGCATATCATCAACATACAACAGCAAAATAATAAAACTGCCATTATCAAACCTCTTATAGTATGCACAATGGCCAGCTTCACTCCTATTGAAACCTTGGCTCTTTTTGAAGGTGTCAAATTTTCTATACCATATCCTTGGTGCCTGTTTCAACCCATACAGAGATTTCTTGAGTCTGCAAACCAAATGCTCTTTACCTCTTTCTTCATAGCCCTCAGGCTGATCCATATAAATCTCCTCCTCAAGATCACCATGCAAGAAAGCAATTTTCACATCAAGTTGCTTCAATTCTAAATCCTGTGCTGCTACAAGTGCAAGTAAAACTTTAACAGTAGTCATCTTCACAATTGGAAAGAAAATTTCATTAAAGTCTATACCTGACTTTTGCATATAACCTTTTGCCACCAAGCAAGCTTTATAGCGTTACAACAACCCATCACTGTTTTTCTTTACTTTGTACACCCACTTGTTGCCAACAACCTTTCTTCCAGGTGGGAGATCCACAAGTTCCCACGTTTTATTCTTGGGAAGTGCTTCCATTTCCTCCTCCATGGCTTTCCTCCACTTTTTTGCATTTTCAAATTCTCTAGCTTCCTGAAATGTACTAGGCTCACCATCATCAGTTAACAAAGCAAAAGAGGACTGAAAAACAGGAGAATACCTTTTCGGACACTTTTGTGGACGTGTAGGTCTTCTAACCCAATGATTTGCTGGTTGTAGCTCTTGGTCTTGTGATTGTTGTGGTTGCTCTACATGCTGCTCTACTTGCTGTTCTACTTCTTGTTCTCCATGCTGATCAAAAGCTTCAGCATGCTGATTTTCATTTTCATCTTTGTTCATATCTACTTCAACTGGTACAACATTAGGTGTTTGCTGTACCTCCTTCCTTTGCATGGATTTTTCATTAAAAATGACATCCCGCCTAATAATTACCTTGTGGGCAGTAGGATCCCACAATCTGTACCCCTTCCTTGTATCTCCGTAGCCGAGAAAAACACATTTGCTTGAGTTTGGGTCAAGTTTGGACCTTTTCTTTTTAGGCACATGGGCAAATGCATCACAGCCAAAGGTACACAAATGAGAGTAATCAACTGGCTTACCACACCAAACCTCCTCCGAAATCTGTCCATCCAACGCAGTTGTAGGTGACCTGTTAATGAGGTAAGCAGTTGTATTAACAGCCTCTGCCCATAACCTTTTATCCAACCTAGATGCGCTAAGCATGCTTCTTGCACATTCCATGATTGTCCGATTCATCCGCACAGCCACACCATTTTGCTGTGAAGTATATGGTATAGTTTTCTGGTGCTTAATTCCTTCCTGCATACAAAATTTATCAAATTCCTTGGAGCAATATTTATCTCTATTATCTGACCTGAGACATAAAATAGGCTTGCCCAAACTATTCTCTACTCATGCTTTGAAGTCTTTAAATTTTTGCAAAGCTTCCAACTTCTTCAGAAAATAAACCCACACTCTTCTAGAATAATCATCTATAAATGTGAGAAAATAGATAGCACCATATAAGGACTGAGTAGGGACTGGTCCAAATAAATCAAAATGTATAAGTTGCAGAAAGTCAGAACTCTTACCAGGGCTTGCAATAAACCGAACCCTCTTTTGTTTGCCAAAAATACAGTGCTCACATAAGTCTAAATTACAAGACTTAATCCCAGAAAGCATACCTCAGTCATGCAGAATTTTCAGACCTTTTCTACTCATATGTCCTAGGCGTTGATGCCATAGCATTACTGCATCCTGAGCATTTTTTGAAGTTTCTACTATTGCATGATTTATCATCGTATCACCGCACAAACGATATAGGGTCCTGTTGGCCACGGATCCGCCACCTGGGAAGGACTTGGTGTGTCAATGTGCCCTAGACCCGCAGACCAACATTGAAAGGCCGGGAGGAAGGGATGCCCCCCGTGCCGATCTCCGGAGAAGGTCGACTCCTTTCCTAACCTACTTGGGGGTTTTTAGATAAGAGTGCGGGAAATAGATTAAAAAAGGGGGAAAAGGGAACTGGAAAGAGATTGAAAAAGATAAGGGAACAGGAAAGAGATGTAAATGTCATGCGTTTCGGGTGGGGGGAGAACAAGCAGCACTATCGCAAATTTGCATCCAAACCAACAACAATTAAAACAAAGCATGTAACAGAAATTGCAACTGCAATTCTATCCTATGTATCCTTCTGTTTTGTATTCTAGATCCAAATAATCACCAATGCTCAAATCCAGGATTCAGAATTCAAACAGACAGAAATATAAATGGACATGAAGCAGAAATACTAGCAGAAGGCAGCATAAAAAGACAGAGACAAGAAGCAGAGCCAAGGATGCTTTGAATTAATTAGAAGGTGGTTTGTCACAGCAGAGTCCTCTAGCAATATGTCCCCCCTCCACCCTTTCTACAATGAAATGAGGCTGCTATTTATAGCGCAATTTTCCCCCGATTACATTTTGGGCACAGAATCCCAGACTTGACAAAAGCTGCAAAAGCTGACAAAAGCGGCTGATGTTGACCTCTGTGGGTAAAGAACGTACTTGCAGCAAGGTCCTCCTGAAAACGTGGCAGCTCCGTGGCAATTCGGTAGGTGGGAAGTTGAGTCAGTGTGAATGGGGGCAGATGCGGTACAATCTGTCAGTTCACGCTCATCTGTACGATACCCTGGCGGCACACCTTCTGTCACATCTTTGACTCGAATCTCGAGGCTGGACACCTGTCAGCATTTGATGGAGGGGGAAAAATCTACCTTAAGAGCTCATATTTTCTTTCTTGCCCGACTTCGCCCAAAATCGGAGCGCAACCAGGCAGCGCAAAGGGGAAGTGGCGCAGTTGGGGAGGCCTCCGTGCCTTAGAAAATTTTTGGGCAGGCTTCGACATTCTTTGCCCGAGTGCGCGCAAGTAAGTGAGCGAACCCCGACTTTGCTGCGAAGTTAGGCAGCTCAACACTTAGTCGTTTTTCTGGAGATACCATGATGGGCTGCCCAACTACGCTCTTCTTCCAGGGCGCAGCCCGACTTCGCTACAAAGTCGGGCAGTCCCAACACTTAGCCGTTTTCTTCAAGTGAACTGCCCAACTGCGCACGAATTTGAGGGTGCAGCCCGACTTCGCTGCGAAGTCGGGTTGCGCACCCAACACTTAAACTTTTTTGGGATGTCCTTCACTGACAATGCCCAGGTGCGCACAAAACTGAGAACGCAACCCAACTTCACTGCGAAGTCGGGGTTCGCTCAATACTTAGTCAAATTTTGGGCTCAGCTCTCTGCACGTCAGCTCCCCAAGTGCGCACAAAATTAAGGGTGCAGACCGACTTCGCTGCGAAGTCGGGCTGCGGCAACACCAACACTTAGAAAATTTTGGGCCTTTGTATGAGCGCAGTCGGGAGGATGAGCGCAGTCGGGCGGGGCCCGACACTTAGTCAATTTTCTAGCCCAAAATTGAGCTTCCTGGTCCTGCTTCCCGGGGCCATAACTTTTGATCCGCTAACTCGATCGCCTATTATAATATATCGTCGGAAAGCTAGCAAAAATATCTGCAATGATAAAATATCCAAAGCTTATTTCATCCATTTTATCACCCCCATTTATGGCCCGCGAAAACCCGAACACCTCTGCATGCTCTTTGCCGCTTTAAAGCTCCATACTTAGGCCAAAGTTATCAAAAAATTTAATGTGGCAAAATTACCAACAGGTCCCATAAGATTCTCCTTTTGCTACTACAAGGGCTCCTCTGGTAATTTTGCAATAATTGTTACCGAAAGTGATAGAATACCCTGGCTTATCCATCATCTTGATTGATAGCACAGTACATCATATAACATCCTTTCTGTATCATCATCCAACCTAATCCTGATGTCCCCTCTTCCCACAACTTCTAAAGGATGATCATCACCCAAGTAGACCATCCCACCGCTATGTGGCTGATATTTGACAAACCAGTCATTGTGAGGAGACATGTGGAAAGATGCACCCGAGTCTAAAACCCAGGTATATAAAATAGATTTGTTGTTGCTGATACAGAAAGCCTCACATATTGTCGTCTATCCTAAATCTACCGTAATGGCCTCAGCTGATGGCTGAATCTGTTTTTCACCATTATTTTCCTTTTTTAGATGCCAACAATCCTTTGAGTGCCCTGACTTCCCACAATGCCAGCACTTCCATTTCAATTTGCGTCCTCTAGACTTAGATTTGGATTGTGATCTACCTTGTTGACTCCTTTCGAAAGATCGACCTCTCACACCTAGGGCTTCATTGGTTGAGGGTTCCAGAGACGTTTTCCACCTCAACTCTTTTGCCAACAAAACGGCTACCACATCATCAAATTTTAGAGCTCCTGATGATGCATTGTTGATGGTCATTAACAAATGATCCCAAGTGTCCAAGAGGGAACAAAGTAGGGTGATAACTCTATCCTCATCCTCCATCTTCACATTAATTGAGACCAGTTTACTGATTAGGGTATTAAACTCATTCAGATGATCTGCCACAGATGAACCCCCCTTCATCCTTAGGCTATAAAGTTGTTTTTTCGGAAAAACCTTATTTGTTGCTAATTTCGTCTCATACAACTTTTCAAGCTTCTTCCAACGGGCTTTCCGCAGTTTTTTCTTCAGCAACATTGAACAAAATAGAGTTTGCTAGATAGAGACGGATTGTAGAAACCGCCTTCCTTTCCAGTGTTGCCCACTCCTCATCTTTCATGCTGCTAGGTTTATTCGTGACCCCTTTCAAGGCTAGGGCTTGGTCGTTTTGAACCAGCAAATCCTCCAGCTTCATCTTCCACAGGGCGAAGTTCCTGCCATCGAATTTTTCAATCTCAAATTTAGTTACACCTCCAATCATTGTTGCAGCTCCCACTCACACAAAACCCTAGGCTCTGACACAGATGTTAGAAAAATATCAAATTTCAAGCAAGCAAAAGACAACAATAACGCTAAAAAAACAGTAACAGATTTTACGTAGAAAACCTGCAATGTGTAGGTAAAACCACGGGGCAATGGCAGCTTCGTTATTTTATTGATTTCGGCAAATTTTTACATTCAATCAACTTTTACATGCAAGGGGTCATTCCCCTTTTATAGAAAAAACAAACTGTTTGTTTCCTCTCCCAAAGGAAGAATCCAAAAAACTGTTTGTTTCCTCTCCCAAAGAAAGACTCCAAAAAACTGTTCCTTTCCTCTTCCAAAAGAAGACTCCAAAAAATTGTTTGTTTCCTCTCCCAAAGGAAGACTCCAAAAACTGTTTGTTTCCTCTCCCAAAGGAAGACTCCAAAAACTGTTTGTTTTCTCTTCTGAAGAACATTGGAGATCTGGATATTGACTTCACCTCCTAACATCCACCTGCTAGCCCTTCATGTCCTTTCCCTCTACATGTTGCACACTTCTTCCACAAGATATGTGCATGATAATTGGTTAGGCCATATTTCATACAACAATCACCCAATGAGCAAGAAAGGCCTCAAATTTTACAAGTGATCTAGTTGACAAACAGGTATAAAAGTGCTCATCCCAAGATGGAAGCACTATGATATGAAACAAGTTGGTGTTCAAAAACTCCTCTAGCACCCCACCCTTAATAGATTCTCATGAGTGTATTTGGGGTAGTTAGCTGACAATCACATGCTTCTTTCTTAGCCAAACCACCACCCAAAACATAGACTCCTACAAGGTGATGAGCCACCAACTAACTTGCCCATGAATGGTCGACTTACTAATCAAGTTCAACAATAACCGATGATTCAAATAGAAGAGAAAGTGTTCCACAAGTAGATAGTGCTAGAGATTCTCCATCATGTAAACCATTCCCAAGTCCTTACGCTTTGTCATACTATAATATTTCTCCGCCCTTGATATCAATCTACTCGGAAAGTAGATGGGTCGGTCCAATCCATGGATTCCCCATTGAACCAATCCACTTCCAATTGTAAAGTTGAATGCATTGAAATGAACATTAAATTATTTATTCCAACCTAGAAACACCAAAATAAGTGCACTAATCAACCTAACCTTCACTCCTCAAAGGCCTTCTAGTGCTCCTTCGTCCAACTTGTTGTGTCAATACAACAAGGGAATGCGATAGCTCCAAAAGTTCTTGATGAACCTTCAATGTTACCCCGTGTGCCCCAAAAAGGATTTCAATGAGTTGACAGTGTAAGGTTCCTCTAAGTGAACCATTATGTGGATCTTGTCAAGATCCATTTTTAACCTTGAACCACATACAACATGCCCCAACAATTTCCTATAGGAGCCCAACAACTTACAGATTTTAGGGTTGAGTGAAAGGCAAGCATCCATGCATAGCTACATGCACTGACAAGTTTTGCATATTTTGGATTAATGAAATCAGGCCTCCTTTGCACTTTGTAAGTCCAAGTAAAGTATGGCTTGTAGTACATGAAGATTCTAGATGCAATTGTCTTAAACATTGACCCCTATCATCATCAACACTAACGAATATTTCTTTGTCCATGGCATAAAGGTTCATCTAACCCATCCTTAGTCTTTCGTATTGGATAAACCCTAGTTCCTCAACTAGATTGCATGTATCAAGTCAATGCATTAGTCTCTCGTCCAGTTGTGTACACAAAATTAAGGGAATGCAAGGTCTTTCTTCCTCCTCCACAAGCATGCTTGTACCATTTAATTGACCACTAGCACTTGCATGGTTACTTGACTCCTCAATGCATAATGTGTTGAGCACTTTCACCTTCTCCTCTATAATATTCTCTTCTCCAAAATCCAAATAGATGCACCTTAATTGGAATACCTCGTAATTTTCCATTTGTCAATGGAGGAGACCTTTGTTATAGTGACACTCATTCTCCAAGCATTCCTCCAATTCCAAGATATAGTCATCATTGGGCTCCATGTTGGTCTTTCTATGCACTCAGTCATCAGGCTTGAAAATTTGACTCATCCAAGGAAGCAATATTCCTATTGACCGTTTATGGCTTTATATTTATAATATGCTTGTGTCACTTGTTAAATGTCAAGCAGTTTTTTCCCTATTTGTGATCAACTTTCACCATACTCAACAATGAGCAACACAACAACACATCAAAAACTGCATTCTACAAAGTCTTTACAACAAAGTCTAAGCAAGATGAATCTCATTCGAAATAGCTACCTTCTACCCTATCAAAACACTATTTAGCTTCATGTTCAACTAGTCAGCTCCAAAAACCCTAAAATTGGTTGGCCACAACGTTAGCAAACCAAACTCCTACGTCTTTTCTAGGAGCACATTCACACTCAACCCTTTGTTGATGATTACATGCACCAAAGTGTGCCTCAACAATTTGATGTTTAGCAGTGATGTCCACTTCCCATCATCAATCATCAAACATTGCTAGGCCCATAAATTGATCGATCAATTGTTGTTTGCCCTTCATTGCCAACTACTTAATAGAAGGCAATGCCTTAAAATCTCTACTAACACATAAAGGTGATCAGTCCATTTTCCCTAGAATATCATGCAACTCAAGGATTGTCTTCATCATCATTGCCACTTTTACTAGCACACTAAACTACAAGGGTTGGCAAGCAAAATTCTATGATGTTAATGTTGCATCGATGATGAGTGTGTGCACAACCCTCAATTGGTCATGTTTGTTATGCTCTTCCATCATCGCTTGCCTAATGCATGGTTGAGCCTCTTGCCATTACTTATACCCAATAGACAGGTCAAGGTACTAAGCCATTTTCTTCGTTTCAGCCCTAGCGAAGGCCAAAATATGTTTAGTCCCCATTTATCTCGCTTGGTCCCTTGTTCTTCAATCTCTATTAGGTTGACTGAACTTGAGTTGCCCCCTCCTAATTGCTTGGGACAATGGGCCTCATCACGGTTTCTTGGCCCCCAACATCTGCACATGGTTGGCATGTTTGGGTTAGCAGCGTTAGTGCAATCACATGCAAAATGCCCCTTCCACTTGTGTCGTAACGATTTTGACTATTGCTTCCCATGTTGCCTCTGCTTCCTCTGACATTGGCCAAATGAGAGTAACTCTTACTAGCTCAAGATCAAGGATGACCATTAAATTCCTAAGAAAGACAACATAGAAGATGCAACTATAAAAGCACTTTATCTTCAAGCACACAATATACTCTGAGATTAGGAAGTGCTACTATCTATATAGAGATCAAGGAAATCTCTCTCTCTCTCTCTCTCTCTCTCTCTCTCTCTCTTCGTTCTTCTTATGTCCCGACCAAAGATACCTTGCTCTATGCCTCTAAGGAGGCATTAACTCAAACAAATGTTTTTTTCATAGCCCTAATAGATTTCCATGCTCATTACCTCTTTTCAGCCTCATCTAGCAATAGGTACCACTAAGCACCTATAAGCAGACAAGTTAATTTGCATCATCAGCCTCATCAACATGAGACATATAAGTGACTTATATGTCACAGGTTGCATGTTTCTGTTGCATAACTTTATTATCATTAACATAAACCATTCACCAATATGCAGAAATATCAAATCATTCATCCACAATACATTATCCACAATAACAATCCACAAATGAGAGAGAGATAGATAATACCCTTAAGGTAGGGAAACACCAATAATAATCCTTAAGGAAGGAATAACTCCACAAGATCTCCCAAGGTGAGAGGCCACTTCGTGGGCATAGACGATTACATAAGATTCTTCTTCAATGATATGATATTACAATGACAAATATCTCTTCTTTATATATCCATATTCTTATTCTACTTTGGGGAGCCTACTACTAATATAATATTATATTATAATATAATATAATATTATAATACAATCAACCTTGGGTTATGTGTGGCCCATGCCAACCCTTATACAATATAATAATATATCCCCAAATATCTATTCCTAGGTACCCTACCATGCCACCCTCCTTACAAATGTTTCATCCTCGAAACATATGAAGAAACATGATAATATGATTTGCTAAGCAATGTTAGCAATTGGTACCAATCTCGATCATCCATCCATCCAAGTGAAACATGTTGATGTTGGTATGCCATTTTGTTACTTGAGTATCCAAATCTGCTTCGTTGGCTCCACGCTTTTGCTGTTGTATTTTGATAACTTGAATGATGGGTCCACTTGTTCCTTGATGCTGATGATCCACTCTGAAAACTAGGATCCCTATGCTTTCTCTGCCAAACACTGCCATAGTTGGTGCCCTTCTGATTCCATGTAGAACCATAATATTGTTGCCTTGAACCATACCTCCAAGATTGTTGATGCTCATGGTGGTGTGGATGGCGATATGGTGCAACCTTAACTTGATGTTCTACCTTCTTTGACTTCTCAACATTTGGCTCCATTGTTTTAAATTCTTCTACACATTGTTCTTTCATGTTCTCTTTGTTTGGTGTGTCCTTGTGCTCTTCTATCAAAGCTTCCTTGGACTCTGTTACTGTTATTTCCATGGACTCAATTGTTGCTACTTCTTCCATGGACTCTGTTGCTGCTACTGCCTTCTTGGATTCTATTTCAGGTTCTTCAATTTGTTTCTCTACAACCACTTCTTGATTTTCCTTGGATCCTTGCTCCTTAAGCTGAGAAATATCCTGCAATGTTATCTTCTTTTTCCTGTACCATAACTTCATAAACTTCTTTTGCACATTAATGTTAATAGTACCCAAAGAATCTAACCAAGGATAACCAAGAACAATATCCTCATCATCCATCTCAATAGCATAGAAATCTGAATGTAAAACATATTTATCCATGGTGATCTTCAAATCTTCAAAAATCTGAACATTCTCACCCTCTAGTTGTATGTCCTTAATTTTTGTTGCTTGAACTTGCAACTTCTTAGCCAAAGCAATATTAATAAAATTATATCTGCTACTAGGGTCAATGGAAATAATAACCTGTTCCTTTTGAATGCTTCCATGAACCTACAAAATAGACTTTTTAGATTCAAACAAATTCCTTTGTCCATTTTCTAATTTATCTTCTACCAAAGGTATGGTTTCTTCTGTCTGCATACTAACATCTTTTTTATCTTCCCTAACCTTTTCCTCTTTCTTCTTGAGTAATTTTATTTCTTTTTCATAGTCTTCATTATGTTTCTTGAAAACTTCCCATTCTCCTTTTATTTCATTCCGCTCATTTTGAATTCCCTGTAGTTTCTTTTCAAGGTCTTTGATGACATCCATTAGGCTATCTATATAATATGGGTCCCATTTACTCAAGAATGCATGCTCCATTTCATCCCAAGTGTATTCATTATTCCTTTCTTTACAAAAATTTTTCCACCAAGACAAAGCTTCCCCTTTAAGACATAAAATGAAGGATGATTTCCATGATAATTATTACAATGTAGAGATCTAAAATTTTTCCACCATTCTCTAGCATCAATATCATCTTCTCCAAAAAAAATTTGGAGTGCCATTGTTCATGCCCTAATGCAACTAGGGTTTTTTGATAATATATATCATGCCCTAATGCAAACTAGGGTTTTATGGAAATAAATATCTTCCCACTGATTTGAAGCTAAAAATCCACATAGACAACTAGATCTGCAATTTTTCTTCCAAACAAAATAAAGTGCAACTGATTTGCTTACCCAAACTAAACAAATTTCATCTTTCGAAAAATTCGCGACTTGAAAATTCGTCACTACCCTTGTTCTAGATGGCTGACTTCAGAAGGTCGTATCTCCCTCAATACTACTCGGATTCCTTCATATGACCACTCATTTTAAAGCTCTTCAAATTCTGCACAAACTGATCCAAGAATCGCCTGAATCGGATAAACTTTCGCAGAGATATGGCTTCTGAAAGATGAGACGTTTTTCCAGAAAAAATCTGCGAAATTCGTCACTATCCTTGTTTCGGATGACTAACTTCAAAAGGTCGTATCTCCCTCAATACTGCTCGGATTCCTTCATATGACCACTCATTTTAAAGCTCTTCAAATTCTGCACAATCTGATCCAAGAATCGCCTGAATCGGATAAACTTGCGCAGAGATATGGCTCCTGAAAGATGAGACGTTTTTCCAAAAAAAAATTTGCCCTAATTTTGCAATTTCACACAAAAATCCCCACTTTGCCAAAATCGTTGCTCTGATACCACTTGTTGCATAACTTTATTATTATTAACATAAACCATTCACCAATATGCAGAAATATCAAATCATTCATCCACAATACATTATCCACAATAACAATCCACAAATGAGAGAGAGATAGATAATACCCTTAAGGTAGGGAAACACCAATAATAATCCTTAAGGAAGGAATAACTCCACAAGATCTCCCAAGGTGAGAGGCCACTTCGTGGGCATAGACGATTACATAAGATTCTTCTTCAATGATATGAATGATTACAATGACAAATATCTCTTCTTTATATATCCATATTCTTATTCTACTTTGGGGAGCCTACTACTAATATAATATTATATTATAATATAATATAATATTATAATACAATCAACCTTGGGTTATGTGTGGCCCATGCCAACCCTTATACAATATAATAATATATCCCCAAATATCTATTCCTAGGTACCCTACCAATTTCATGTGCACTAGTCATGTGTGTCATATTGTACAAGGTCTTTTCATTGTCCTATTATGTTTGGAATTGTCCTAATATGTTTTGGAATTTCTGCTATGAAATAAAAAACATCTAAAGCTAGGGGTAGTTTTATTGTTTTGTTTATATGGGTTGTTAGTTGGTTGGATAGGTATGAACGCTACCTCCTATCTATCTTCTACCACATCCTCTTATGTACTCCATTCTTGGTCCAGACAACACTCAGTCAATACAATCGGTGATAGCGCACCATGGCAGTGTACTGAGTTAGTATGACATGCTCAAATGGGTTATGCAATGTATTTTACACTCTGGAGAAGAATGATACATGCTCAATTCTATTTCATTATGTTCTACGTTAGTTGTGAATGACTTCTACCATTTGGATTTGTTTAAACCTTTCTGTAATTTACCTTCTATATTGCTTCTACTCCATTGTATTGAATTGTATGTGATAACTGATACTCCCATGAATTACGGCAACTTCCAAATGACATGGTTGCATCCTTCTCAAACAGGATTAGAGTTGTGAGATAGTGCCTCCCCTATTGAGCAATTACCCTAGGACCATCTTCACACAAAGGACGAGGTAGTCAAAATCACCCACATCCACAAGCTAAGAAATCTAAAAAAGCAAACATTTCTAGATTTTTCTTTGTTTCTAGAGGATCCTAAACCTTGGACGATATGAAGATTACCAAGATCCAACTTGGACTATCTTGTCCTGACCATTCTTTATCAAACAACATCAAATCTCGCATTGATTCCTCTATGGATCCAAACAATGAAACAATGCAAATGGACAATGATAATCGATTTTAGCACATAATCTCCCCTTGTGATCTACTTCTTGACAACATACCTGTTGGCGATCGAATAGGCCTAGTTGCAGATTTTCTAAGTTTGCAGCGCTCTAGACCCGCTGCCAAGCATTGAATGTCCGAAGGAAAGGAATGTCCTCCATGACAATCTCCAGTAGGGCTGGTTCTGAAAGTAAAAATGAGGTTTTGAGATAAGGGTTAGGAAGATGCTGAAAGAGATGGAAATTACTGAAAGGAATAGGAAAAGGCCAAAAGCCTGAAATACGGGGTAATGGACAGGAAGCACGACACAGCTTAACACTTGAACCAACAACAATCAAAACAATAGACCTTTAACAGAAACCAACATTAAATCTTCTGAACTGCATAAACTCCAGGGGTACTCCAGGGATTAATCCTCTACTGACAACTAAATCCAGAAAACAGAATTCAAGCTTTATGATAAAGAGACTAATTTAATAGAAATAACATGATAGAAGTCATACACAGAGATAGAAGATTCAAGACCGGAGCCAAAAGCCTGTATTTCGGAAACAGATTTCAAAGTATACAACTACTTTTCTCGCAGAGATTGTCCATCCTTAGTTACAGAGAAAAGACTAGTTTTTATAGAGGATTTTGCCTCTTAAAACATTAATGCCCAACCACTTCTGCGACGGTGATAGGCAGATGTGATCCGGAACCGTCTCAACAACATTCAATTCGACCTTGCAGACAACTCAGCATTGAAGGTAGAAGGTTCCGATGATCCACAATGATCGGACAGCTTAGAGCGCAGCTTCGGGTCGGTTTAATCAGTTAATGGTGGTTTTGGGCAGTCCCTGACAGTTCCAGGCAGTCCATGGCGGTTATGTGCAGCTTGCGCTGTGTTTGGGGCCCGCCTGGAGTTTCGCTCCACAACTGGAGCAACAGCACTCTCGCTCCAGAGGTGGAGCGAAAGCATACTCTGTACTGCCTTAGAAACCTTTCGTGCCTTTATTTTGGGTGTCGCTCCCTGGGTGGAGCGACAGAGCCTTTCGCTCCACTACTGATGGAGCAACAGCAAGTTTGACTGTCAGTTTGACTCCCTTGAGCTTGTCGCTCCCTCGGTGGAGTGACAAAGTCTTTCGCTCCACTGGTGGAGTGAAAGCACCTTTGACCGAGTCATTGACCTTCTTTTGCACTTTGGTTAATTTTCGCTCCACTGGTGGAGCCATTGGGAGTTTCGCTCCACTGGTGGAGCGAAGGACCTTTGACCACATCTTTGACCTTCCCTTCCATTTTCCTTGAGGAATGCCTAACTTTGCGCCTTTCCGGAGTGATGCTCCAAAAGTGGAGCGACAGGGAGTTTCGTTCCACTGGTGGAGCGACTGCATCTTTGATCGTATTTGGACTTTATTTTAATCCTTCACCAACGCTTATGTTTGTGCCTTACCAGACCTTCGCTCCACTGGTGGAGTGACAGGGCCTTTCGCTCCACTGGTGGAGCAACAAGGCCTTTGACTGCCAGGTTGACTTCTCACGGTTCTCAAGGAGGGGCTTTCGCTCCATAAGTGGAGCGAAAATACTTTCGCTCCACAAGTAGAGCGAAAGTGTAGCTAGTGCACAGTTAGCCATATTTGCTTTTCCTTCCATTTGATAGAGAATTTCACTCCACAACTGGAAGCGCAAGCACTTTCGCTCCACCAGTGGAGCGAAAGTGTCCCTGCTTTATACTTACACGCTCTGAAAACTGTCTAAGTGCCGGAAACCATTACTAGGCGCACAGAGTGAAATGAACTTATAGAAAAATGGCCTTAAGGCAACAAACACATCCACAACATCGCCCATGCCAAAACCTCTACAATTTTACATGCGATACGACAGGAAAAGTGCAAAAAAAGCAGAGAAACCACAGAATTTGAAAAAAGACAGTTTTGAGTAAAAGAGACAGCTGGTGAAAACACAGCAACATAACGTCTTGACCATTTTTCATGGAAAAAGAGAAGTTTTTACAATGATTTTCTCTCAAAACTGCATACAACATAAATTTTAACAAAATGTGGCAAGAATGGCAACATCTCTGGCGGCTCGTGGGGTATTGAGCCTGCCTCAATGCAAAGATCCCAGGCCTTATCCTTGGGTTGCAAAGTCTTCACTTTCAAAATCCTCGGACTGTTCCTCGCTGCTGCCTAGTACCTCTTCAAGCCTATCCTTCTCTTCTTCCTCTTCTTCCTCTTCCTCCTTTCCTTGCTCGCTTCCAGTCTATTCTTCATAATTAAGCTCGCGTGGATGGGGGAGAAATCTGTCCAGAGAGCTCTTGAACACATGTTGGTATACCGCAGAAGCATCGATCCAGTGCTCAAGGGAAAAAGTTGGCTGTTTCTGGAGCTCCTGGATCAAATAACGAAGGTTTCAATGCACTCAATGTCAGCCAAATCCAGCCTCCGGTCAAACTCCTGCAAGGAAGACTCGATAGTGGCATATTTGGCCATGAAAGGCATCACCTGTGCTTTTGATATTGGGTCCTTTCAAGTGTCAATGTCTGGAGCGCTGTCAACAAATGTCGCCCATATCAGCTTCAACTCCTCGAGAGGGGGAATGTGTTCTTTACTGTCTTTGAAACCGGGGATGCCAATTTGCGCTAAGGCATTAGAGTACTGCAGCGAAACTTCCCTCTCCTACTCAAGGGCGTTTGAGAGCTTACAAGCCTTTTTGGTCAGCTCGAGCTTCGTGGAGAAAGAGCACAGGGTCATCTTTGTTGTCGCCCAGGATCGCGCCAAGGAGCTCATGGGAGTAAAGTGCACATGCATATCTTCAATTTTTCGGAGCTGTGAGACTAGGTCTAGCCAAAGACCAATGTTTGTCTGAGCAGCTTCCAAAATGGAGCGGCCTTCAGCAATTGCCTCCTACGCTTCCTTGAAAAATGTCAAAACAGTGACCCCCCGCGCAGCTGTCGTCGAGAAATCCGCCAGGAACTGCAAGCGCATCTCCTTAATGCGCTCCCTAGAGAATGCAAAATGCTGCGACGCCTTCTCCGCTAACTTGGTCTGCAACTGCTGGACCTAAACGGTAAGCGCATGTATCTGCTGATTTGCTTGGGCGCGCGCTTTGATCTACTAATGCGCGCCTTGGAATGCTCATCTACCTCCGCCTCTAGCAAAAGTACTTGCTGCTTCAGCCACACGGCTTCGGGCTACAGCGTCTCAATCTGTCTCCTTGCCTTCGCGGAGTCCTCCTCAAGGTCGACGTTCTTGGCCTATGCTTCAAAGAAGCGCTCCTTGTAATGCTCGCCGTGAAAATAGATGGAGTCTATGTCAACTGCAATGTTGCCCCTCTTCTGGGCTGTATTCAATTTCGTCACGTCCTCCACGGTATGGCGGTAAGTGTAGTCGCCCGGGGTCATCTCCCCCAAGGGCTTTTGAACAATGGGAATCTTTTCTACCGTGTGGAGCTCCATCTTCTCCGGATTGATGATAGACGCTTTCTCAGCTTGCGCCAAAGCCAGCACTTCCTTCTTTTGACGGTCCCTCAACCAGCGCGATGAACTGTGACGCGCATTGCGAATGCTCTTGGCAGTTGCAAGGTACTGCGTCATTTCCAACTCAGCTTTGAGCGGCTCTTGGACTCCAAGGATCGACGTGTACGGGAAGAGGGGAAGTTGTTGTTCAGGCTCGGACGGCGCATGGGAAACAGGAGGCGAAGCGACTACGCTAACCCTCAAAGGCACTTGAGTTTGGACAGCGACTACCGAGATAGTGGGCTTAAGCATTGAAACGTCAAGAGCCACTGATGCCATGATGGCGGAGGGCTGAGAAAGGGAGAACGGATTTATTTCTACAGCAATGGAAATATCTACGATAGGATCTTCTGCGACAGAAAAAGGGAGGCTAACAGACGTAGAGATTGCGAAGGCGTTAGGGTTAGTGGCAAAAGATGCAAATGCTGCCGATAATGGCGCTGAAAGGGTCGGGGAAATTGAAATGCTTGGAACAGCAGAATGCGGTAGCGAAAGAGAAAGAGGGACGATGACTAGGGTTTCGGCTGTTGAGGAAACAACCGTTGCAGAGAGGAAAGAAGAGAGAGATAAAAGAGATTGCGTACCTTCGGACCCCGTGATCAAAGGGGCCGAGGAAGATGGACGCTGCGTGTGTGGGTCTTCTTTCTCCTCCGCACCTGGTGTGTCTACGTCAATGACCTCCACATTTTCACTTTTCTATTCTTCAGAATGCTTCGCCACAGGTGTTTCGGAAGCGCTCGATGGGGAGTTTTCAGGTGTCGCTTGAGAGGTCGCTTTGAAGGGCCTTTGAACGTTGGTGCGCGGCCTCTTTGTCGCTTGTTGCAAGAGAGGCGCCTCCTCAGCTTTTCTTTTTGGAAGAGCGCTCTGCTTCTTATGGGACAATGGCCCACTCTCTCCAGCCAATGGTGGATCACTCACGACTTCCTTGACCTTGCCTTCTGTCGCGTGCCTCTTAGCTGCTAGGTCGTCCACCTTGTCGGGGCTTCGCGTACTTCAAGGCACAATCTCGAAAAATGAGAGGGCCCGATAGGTGTCTATGTTTTCGTCGTACGTCATTGAGAACTTGTCATCTATCGCCATTGGGTAGTCCAAAGACGTCTTGTCATTATGGACCCTCATGATCCACCACTCTTTGATTTTGTGGTCTAACAAATGCTTTAGCTTTGCTTTCATCACCGCAAAAACACTCCTAGGCAGCTTTTGTTTCGGGTTGACAGCCGAGTCGTACTCAATCTCCATGGAGTAAAAGTCATGCCAGGGGGGCAAGGGCACCATCTCATCGATGTGCCACTCCAACTCGAGTCCCCTTGGGTTATTCCGCTGAGCCACCATGTCGGGGCGAGGGCAGCAATGAAAAGACTTCGTTCCAATGTGATCTCGGAAGATGTCACGTGGATCGTACTTCCAGCGTTGGGGGAGCTCAACCAATCCGAAGTCAAACAGCGTCACTGTAAGCACAGCGTTCTGACCACATTGCGTCACCTTAATGTCCTCGAACTCGAAGGGTATAGGGCATGTGAGCTTCTTCCCCCTGCCTTTCCCGTACAACTCGTTGGTGTAGTCGCGCTGCCGGGCGACCTCGAGGGCAAACAGGTAGGACGTGGCGTAAAAGGGCAACAGAAAGGGCTTTTCTATGAATCCAAAAATCCTGATAACCAAACCCTGGGTGAGCAGAAAAATGTCACCCATCTTCCCGTCCACTACTTGGTCTCTCATTGCCGCGAGAACTCGCTCATAATGGTCGTAGATCAACTCCAGCGCCGGCCCCAAGAAAACTTGGTTAAAAACGTAGTACGATCCATCTCTGGACAAGCTCTGCGTCCAGAGATAGACCAGCAACGATTTTACTTCTTCGTCCGTCTGGTTCTTGGGGATGTAAGGGAACTTATCATGCAAGTTGTAATGTCCCCTTTCCGAGCAGTTACTTAGATGCAGTGGTTTAGCCTGCTCACGAGTTCCCGTAGGCTAGGGCAGATTGCAGGGGAGCCTAACCAGAATTCTGGGAGTGGATAATTGAGCGAAATGGGTATTTGAATCCACTCTCAGATGTTGAATCGGATGGACAAAGCCTTGACTTACTATTTTTAGTAAGTTAGTTTTTAGGGTTTCTGGTCGAGCAGACAGTGGAATTATATTCTTCAACGAAATGGGTACTCATAACAGGTTTCAGTTGGTCAATCGGTTCATTGGAGGTCAGATATTTTAATGCCTGAAGGTTTGGCTATGTGAAAAGTGAAATATTAATTATTTTTATATAGTCAAACTTTATGATATTAAAGAACTTAAAGGGAAGTCACTTAAAAGTGAAATATATTATATAAGTGACTAATTTTTGGAGAAAAAAGGGATATTATAATATTTTATATTATGTGCAACCCTAATTAGGGCATTGCATCCTGTGGGTTATAAATGGGCATTGAGAGCTTCATTTGATATATTCTGGATTTTAGTTATTTCCTCTAAAGTTTGAGGCCAGTGGCTGAGACTTCTTCTCCGAAGGGACAGAAACCCCAACGGTGTGGCTGAGGACGAAACCCCTCAGATTTTTGGAGCTGGACGAAACCCCGCTTCTCTGTTGGTGAATTCACACAGGATTCACACTTGGAGCTTCATCAATCTTCAGAGGTATCTTTCCATGTTTGTTGATTTAGTATATTTCAAGGGTTTGCAGACATATTGTGGAAAGATTTTATTTTTAAAATATTGTAATCTGAACCCTATTTTGAAAGAAATTTGAAAAATAAAATTGCTAGTTATTTCTTGTTTCTTGGAGTTGTATTTTCTGATTTTAAGAAACAGTATAGTGTCCCATATTAAAAATATCATAACAGGGGGGGACATTACAGTGGTATTAGAGCTGATTTTTCCTGCTAGCCTGTTCAGGGTTTGCTGAAAATTTTAGAAATGATTTCAGTATTGTGTGAAAAAAAAAATTCAACATCCGTGAGTATTTTTCAGACTTGGAAGTTAGGGTTTGGTTGTCGTTTTCAAATCTAGGGTTTCCAGTTTCTGGGTATTGGTGATTTGAATACCCATTTGGTTGATTTGGGCTTTAAGAGTTCTGGGTATTGTTAATTCAGAGCTCGGCTTATTCCGCCACTGTGGAAGCCTAATTAAATTTTAGATTCATGGAGTCTTATAATGATTGGTCTAGGAGACAATGTGATTGGGATAGGACTCGGAGTGAGATACAAAAATCCATCAGTCAATTAACTGCAATGATGCAAACTTCTCTACCTTCAGTTTTTCCTCGGGATAAGGTTGATTTTTCATTCATAAAGTTTCCGAAGAAAGAAGTTGAACAAAATACTTTACAAGATCCTAAAACTGCGGCTAATACAGTTGAGTTTGTTGTCCCAAAGAAGATTGACAAGGGTAAACACCAGTTAACAGGAAAGGAAAGGAAACCGAGTGATCTGCAGGTTACAGGACTTCCTCACGGAAGCAAAAATCAGTTGAGAAGAGAAGGGCGATGTTTCACTTGCAAAAGGGAATGGTCACTTGGTCACAATTGCAAAGACGATAAAGAGAATGACTTAAGGCAGCCAAGTCAAGAATCATGCATAATAGGGAACCAAAATGATGTTGGTGATGATGAGGAAGACAGCACAACAGTTTTGGATATGCACTTAGAACAATCTAGTGTGGATTGTGAAATCTTTAATATAAGGTATGATGAATCTTGTGATTTTCCTATCATCAATTCATTAATGCATGATGGCATCTTTCATAATGAAGTGTCCGTAGGTCCCATATTTGATGAGGAAATGATTATGAATGAAGAGGATTCTTCGCTGAAAACCGAAATGGAAAGAATTAACAGACTGTTGGATGGTTATTTCTCCGAGAAGTTGGAGACTATGGCAGATTTAGAAGAAGATGCGACTGTTGATGAATTTCCACTTGAGCACAAGACTGAACTAGTCGATGAGATGAGTAAAAATCAGATTATGATCATGCCTTCTAGTCAAGAAACTTGCAGGGAAGAACAAAAGGACCAGTTACAGGTCACAGAGGAGCAGATTGTTCAGACATTAACTCACTTGGATAGGACACACGCGTTTGTCGAGTGCTTCTTTCAGGCAGCCCAGCTTGGGGAGAGACAGAAGTTGACAATTGGAGCTACTGTTACCGATTTGCAGGCTATCAAGCAGGCATTAGAGGTGATTAAATTAGATTACTTAAGATTGCTATCCGATAGGGATCAAGCCTTACAGTTTGCAGATAAGGCCTTCCAAGAACTCAAAGAGAAAGAGGATTGTTCAGAGCTTCACAGGGTTTTAGTGGGTGAAGTTCATATGGACAGTATTGTGAGGTATGTACATCATTTTGATTTCAGCCCTCTTATAGATGAGTGGACCATGTTTTTGATGACGCATAGTAGTGAGCCGGAAGACTGTTTTGATAGACTTCATACTTCACTTGGCTATGGGTTACCCCCTTCGTCAGAAGGAAAATTGGATTTTTGCAGAGATAGCAATGGATTTTATGCAGGAAAGGAATTGTGGCCGAACAGTATTCCACCTATGTGCAGGTTAGCCCAGTGGTATTCTTCAGGTAGTGGGAATGTCAGATTCCCTACTGATCCTGGTTATCTAGGAGTGTCTATGAGGGAGTGGAAGACACTCGTTGGCCCAAGGAACAGTACTGGTGATAGAATATGGATATGGGATCTAGGAGAGATTACAGATGTCGACTGTACAGTGGTGCCATGGCAGGGGGATTTTCATGTTTCAGATTCCGGTTCTCACAGGGATTGCGGCTTGGATGGTTATGATGGATTCATTACCGAGTTATTGGTGAGGCTAGTTCAGCTGAGGCACATAGACTCTACAGTTATGATCGGAGTGACGCAGCTTCAACATGGTGATGCTGACATGATACTGGTTTGGGGCCCCGGGAATCTACTTGATTTCAACGATGGCTCATTTTTTAGTTTAGTGACGGAGTCTGGGAGAGTTGTCAGCTTTAGCAGATTTAGATGGATGATAGGGGTTACCAGCTTTGTCAGTTCTTGTGGTGGCAGTTGGTGGCTGTGTCACTGTCATGGGACATTCATCAAGTTTGTTTGGGATCCTGGTATTTTCATTGACGACAACCAGGAATTTTTAGTTTATTGGGATATTCATGAGCATTGCTTGAGGACAAGCAATCTTTGGGAAGGGCGGACTGTAATGTCCCCTTTCTGAGCAGTTAGTTAGATGCAGTGGTTTAGCCTACTCATGGGTTCCCGTAGGCTAGGGCAGATTGCAGGGGAGCCTAACTGGAATTCTGGGAGTGGATAATTGAGCGAAATGGGTATTTGAATCCACTCTCAAATGTTGAATCGGATGGACAGAGCCTTGACTTACTATTTTTAGTTAGTTTTTAGGGTTTCTGGTCGAGCAGACAATGGAATTATATTCTTCAGCGAAATGGGTACTCATAACAGGTTTCAGTTGGTCAATCGGTTCGCTGGAGGTCAAATATTTTAATGCCTGAAGGTTTGGCTATGTGAAAAGTGAAAATTAATTATTTTTATATAGTCAAACTTTATGATATTAAAGAACTTAAAGGGAAGTCACTTAAAAGTGAAATATATTATATAAGTAACTAATTTTTGGAGCAAAAAGGGATATTATAATATTTTATATTATGTGCAACCCTAATTAGGGCATTGCATCCTGTGGGTTATAAAAGGGCATTGAGAGCTTCATTTGATATATTCTGGATTTTAGTTATTTCCTCTAGAGTTTGAGGCCAGTGGCTGAGACTTCTTCTCCGAAGGGACGGAAACCCCAACGGTGTGGCTGAGGACGAAACCCCTCAAATTTTTGGAGCTGGACGAAACCCTAGTTCTCTGTTGGTGAATTCACACAGGATTCACACTTGGAGCTTCATCAATATTCAGAGGTATCTTTCCATGTTTGCTGATTTAGTATATTTCAAGGGTTTGCATACATATTGTGGAAAGATTTTATTTTTAAAATATTGTAATCTGAACCCTATTTTGAAAGAAATTTGAAAAATAAAATTACTAGTTATTTCTTGTTTCCTGGAGTTGTATTTTCTGATTTTAAGAAATAGTATAGTGTCCCAAATATTAAAAATATCATAACAGGGGGGGACATTACACAGGTGGTAGAAGAAATACCACACTAGGGAGGAGCAATTCCTGAATTGATCAGCTCTGCAGGTAGGTCAATGATACGTGCAACTGCCGCGCCACCCACAATGCCCAGTCGAAGAAGACTGGTATGGCATTCAGCTTCATCCTGGCCGGGAAATAAATCTCATTGTGGAAAATGGACTCTGCCATGGACACCTACCAGCAATAAATTGTGTCGTCAGTAGAAAGTCCCATTACCCACGCCAGAATTGAATAGATGTCGCGATGTACAAATTCTGTCAGGCGCATGGGTAATTCGGGAAACTCTCTGAACAATGATTCTCCTCCCAACTGCTCCCTCATGAATTGGCACATATCCGGCGTGGGCTGATACCTATCGTTCTGCTCCGTACTATTGATCTTTCTAAGGGAAGTCAGTTGAGGACTTCTTCCTGCAAGCGAAAGCTTCTCGGACCGTCTCCGCTGTTATGGCGAACAGCGTTTTGCCCTTAGCATCCCGCACTGTTCTTGTTTGTGCATCGTAAAACTGTGACACTGCCTGTATGAATTATGGAAAATGGTGTAAGGGCGTGCACATGTAGAAGTATAAGTGGGAGTGATACACTGCAGCCGGTGGGTTCCCAGTCGGGTTTGCATTGTACGCCTTCTCAACGTCTTGGCGCAGCTGCCCCAAATCCTTCCATGTCATCAGACAGTCGCGGAGCTTGAAGAGATTATCTTCAGGCGGCATCAACTTCACCGGCTTCTTTGTGAGCTTCTGCGGCTTCTTCGAGCCGCTCTCCTTTGTGGGCGTCGCTTTCTCCTTGGGAGCCTTCTCTTTGGGCGCCTTTTGTTTAGGTTCCCCACTCTTCTTGCCCATGTCGGCCGGTAGACTGCTATGAATTGCACGGATAAACGCTTTGAAAAATGAAGGGTGCAAATGTAACAGGAAAACACAACTGCAACTGCAACTGAGGGCACGAAAAGAATCTGGGCGCACTTCACCTTATAGTTGTCCTTTCAAATCTACCGCATTAAATGTCAGCGTCGGAAGTTACTATAGGTGAGATTGAGTCATGAAACGTGTGCCTCTCATTCACCCTCGTGTTGCTAGTTCGCTCTCTTTAATGATGGATGACGGCCCCGGACAAGAAATATCATCCTTGGGGCGCGCACGCTTCTCGGGAGGAGCGCTTGCTCGAACTTGCCAGGGGGGGCGCTTCGGCCGTTATGGAGCAAAAAAGTTTTGATTGGACAAGGACGGACGGCCCCACTTTATAACGTTGCACTAGGGTTAGAAGACGCTTTTCGAATTTAATTTATCCCCTTTGCAACACTTGGCGCTTTCCGACAAGACAGCTTTGAAGGAAATTAAAGAAATAAAAAGCAAAACTTTTAAAAGGGAAGGGGAGACATTAGCTCCCCTAGTGGAGAGAAAGTCACTTTTTCATAAAAAAAAAATTTTTTTTTACTTCACTTTTTGAAGAGGGAGAGAGTTTTTGCTCCACTAGTGGAGCGAAAGAGGGCTTCGCTCCACAAGTGGAGCGAAAGAGAAACTTCCGCTCTTTTTTTATTTTTTAGCTTCGCTCCAAAGCTAGAGCGACAACGAACTATACACATGCATTTTTTTTCTTTTTTTTCAACATATATACATAAGATTGTACCTAGCGAATCAATGATTTTTCTCGGAACTCGGCTGATGATAAGCTTTCAGAAGAAAGTCGTTCACCGAAATCGGGAGAGTGAAACCCTTCATGTCCTGCAGAATGAAGGAATTGATTTGATTGACGCCGAAGACTCGAAATGGGCCTTCCCAGAAGGTGTCGAACTTTTCATGGTTCCCCGGCTTAGACTTGTTTTCATTCCATTTTAAGACCAAGTCCTCGACACTGAAGGTTTTATCGAAAGTCTTTCTGCCGAACCAGCCCTTGGTAGATTCGGCATGCTTCGCGAAAGCTTCATAAGCTTTCTCTCTTTCCTCCTCCAACTGCAACAACTGGGCTAACCTCGCATCCATCGGGTCAAATTCACCCTCTTCACCGTTGAGCCACTTGAGTAACTGCAACGCGGGTAGCTCTATGTGCGTGGGTAAGACTGCCTCTTTCCCGTACATGAGCGAATAGGGTGACGTCTTGACAGAGCGTTTGATGGAAATGCGATCAGCCTAAAGCGACACTGGTCCAAGAGCAGATGTCAGCTTCGCTTATTTTTCTCAAGAGACCTCTTCAAGATCCACAGCAGGTTTTTGTTCGTAGACTCTGCCAATCCATTGCCCTGCAGGTAATAGTTAGACGAGGTCTTCAAGTAAATACCATACCTGACTGTGAACTCACAGATCCTCGCGCCGGTGAAAGGAGAGTCGTTATCAGACACGATGGCTTCAGGCACGCCGAAGCGAGTGATCAACCCTTCTAGAAAAGAGATAACCACGTCTTGGTTGGCCTGCTTAGTCGGCACTACTTCCGACCACCGAGAGAAATAGTCTGTGGCGGTCAAAATGTATTTGTGGCCAGCGGAGGAGTTGGGATTGATGATCCCGATGAAGTCCAGGCCCCACTGCTGGAATGGAGCTTCTGCTTGGATGGGGTGAAGAGGAAGCGATGCATTCCGGGTTCTGCCCGAGTAGCGCTGGCAACAGTCGCAGCATTGATTGACCTTGAAAGCGTTGGCAAAGAGGGTGGGCCAGTAGTAACCTGCCTTGATAATCTTCAGGGCCATTGGCCTGCCCGCGAAATGACCTCCCGAAATCCCAAAATGAAACTCCTCAAGGATTTTCGACTTCTCCAACTCTTGGATACACCTCAAAAGGACTTCGTCAATGTTCTGATAAAACAGTCTGTTGGGTGTTGGGACGTACCTGCCAGCCTATAAGAGAAATCTCCTTTGCAAAGCATTGAAGCGAGAAGGACATCTGCCTGTGTCGAAATACTTGACCAGGTCATCTGTCCAATCTGGACTCTCAACCGACAGGTTGGCAAGGTTGTTGTCGGGCGCAGGGTGGTCTGAGTCGGGGATTGCTGCTTCAGCTGCAACACTTCTGGCGAGCTCTTGACAGCCTCGGACCAACTTGGTAGGGCGTACTTCAATGTCGAATTCCTGGATCTTGGTAACCTATACAGCCCTCCTATTGCAAAGCTCCCCCTAAATGATGAAACTCCGGACGTCGAGGTGTACCACGTACACTATCGTCTTTCTCTGGGAGACGAAATGTCGGAATTTTTGGAGCAACTTCATCACCGCATGCACTTGTCTTTCGATAAAGTTGAACTTTTCTTCGTGCGGTTGGATGACCTAGCTGAGGAACGCTATCGGGCACTCGTCTCCATCTTCCCCCTTTTGGGTTAGAACAGCTGCATAGCTTTCTGGTTCCCCGACAGCATACAAGATAAAATCTTTCGTGTAGTCGGGATTTATGAGGACTGGAGCTTGAGCGATGCGCTCCTTGATCTCTTGGAATGCCTACTTCCTTACATCGGTCCACTTGAATTCGGCATCCTTCTTTAGAAGCTCGGTCATCGGCTTCACCACTTGGGCGAAGTCGGCTATGAACTTCCTAACAAAATTGATTTGCTCGAAAAAGGACTGTAGGCCTTTCTTATTTGACGGCAGTGGAAGGCGGAGAAGCACTTGAGCTCAAGCGGGATCAAAAGTTAATCCCTTTTCAGAGATCAGGTGCCCGAGAAGTTTGCCTTCCTTCACTGCAAAGATTGATTTTTTGGGGTTGATGGAGACCCCGAACTCCCGGCATTTCTCAAAGACTTGCCGCAAATGTAGGTCGTGTTCCTCCCTCTTATGGGAGAAGACTGTCATGTCATCCAAGTAGATCACGATGACATGATTTAACAGTTCGTTAAAGGCGAGGTCCATCGCCCTTTGGAAAGTCGCTCCGGCATTTGAGAGGCCGAAGGGCATACGTTGATAGGCGAAGGTTCCCCACTTGGTGGTGAACGCAGTCTTATGTTGGTCTTCGTCTTTGACCCATATCTGGTTATAGCCGGAGAACCCATCCAGCAAGGAGAACCTCTACACTCCCGCCACTACGTGAAGAATCTGGTTGATCTAGGGTAGCGGGTAGTGGTCTTTGAGCGACACTTGGTTGAGATTTCGAAAATCGAAACACAAGCGGATGTCACCGTTCTTCTTTCGCATCGGGACAAAGTTGGCCACCCAGGAGGAGTGCTTGATCGGGTAAATGATCTTTGCTTCAAGCATCTTCAAGAGCTCAGCCCTCATCAGCATATCGATCTACGGGTTGACGGGCCTCTGCTTTTGCCTGAAGGGTTTGATCCCTTCTTCCAGCTCGATGGTGTGTTGGATAACGTTCTTGTCATACCCCCTCAGATCTTGGTAGCACCAAGCGATGATATCTGGGTACTCCTTGCATAGGGCGCGAATCTGTTGGAGCTCTTCAACTGTGCAATCGGCCCCTACCTTGGTAACTTTTCCCGGCTCTAACTCCAGGTCCACAAACTCTTTTCGGTCCACTTTGAACTTGTGCCCGACAGACTTGTCATTCCGGTCAAACAGACTCTCCAGAGTGATCAAACCCTTGGGGATGTGGTTATTTTTCAATTGAATTAACCCCTTGCGGTCTTCTTCGTTCAGAGTCAGATCTTCAATCGAGGACGCTTCATTAACCAGAAAATTGACAAGTTGTTCATCATTGTCAAACACCTGCCAATGGAGTTTTTTATCAGGCACAGACGACCTGTAGATCAGCCTCATCGTCTTCGGCTTGTGCATCATATTATCTGCCGGTGAAAACCGGGCGCCGATGGAGGCTAAGATGTCCACAAGCTTGTTTTGCTCTCGCGAAATAGACTTGATGCTCAGTGCGGTGAAGGATTCAAGCAAATCCCACACCTTGTTGCGGTACGCCTTCAAATAGTGTTGCTTGGAGACGCACTTGTTAGTAACTTGGTTGCAGATTAATTCGGAATCCCCGAATATCTGCACCTGTTTGATGCCAAGCTTTTCGGATTTCTTGAGTCCGAGGCACAAAGCCTCATACTCTGTTGCATTATTCGTACAGCTCCATACGAGCCTGTACGAGTAAGTTTTATGTTCGCTGGATGGAGAGATAAGAGCAATGCCAGCTCCTGCGCCGTTCTTACATCGCGCGCCGTCGAAGTATAGCTTCCATAGCTGATCAGGTACCCGAGGCTCTTCTTCGGGTGCTTTGATTTCAGCCTTTTCAAGCTTAGTGAGTGAGTAGCACCCTATGTCCGTCCCGATGACAGCATTAAAATCGGTCATGGAGAACTCGTCTTCAACTCGGAGCTCGCCGAGAGATTCTTCCATCAGGTCCATTGTTTGCATTTCTTCTATCATCAGGTTGACAGAGACTGAGCCATTCTCATATTCAAGTTTTTCAACATGAAAAGTGTTAGGCTTCTCATTGAAGAGTTTAATTTTGTTCCCCTTGAAGGGGATTTCCAAGTGTGAGTAGTCGAGGGAGAGATAGCCTCCCAACTTAGCTGTGAATTCTCTTGAGAGGCACATACTAAAGTATGGCTCAAGGTCGACTACCACGATCTCTTGAATGATTGTGACCTGCGGCATTTTGTGGAGTTGGATCGGAACATCTTTGATCACTCCTACCGTCTTCACGGGAGTCCCGTCTAACTGCAACACTCCAGGGCTGCTCCGGGTGTACACCATGCCCATGATATCGCACACTGCTTTGGGCATAACGGTCGTTGCAGCGCCTGAGTTGATCATGCACTTATGCACGATCCATCCTTCCATCCAAAGGGAAAGGTAGAATGGCAGGGACCTATTCTTACCTGTGGCCGAAGTTGTCAGCGGTTGAGCAAACACCGTCTGCGTCGGCCTACTGTCCTTGTCCTTAGCGGACTTGAGGGATTCCTATAACAAGTCTACTTGACCCGTAAGTTGGAGGGCGTCATAAAGGCTTACCTTGGCGAGTGCCTTCTTCATCTCTTCGACAATGCTATACGCCGAAGTGCCAGATTCTTCAACTCCCTTTGTAGGTTCGTACTTATTCCAGTACTGTTGCGTAGCATCCACCCTCTGACGCTTGGTCAGTGAGGGGTATCGAAGCCTCTCCCTGGCCTAATCTCGTATCTCGGCTTGCGACTGCGAAGTCGAAGCTTTGGGTTGGAGAACTCTCTCTCTAGCTCGAGGCGGCAGGTGGTCCTTTAGTAACTTAGACTGCTCCGAGGTCGTCGTTAGATCGGGAGCTTTCGCTAGTGGCTAGGTTCTTTCGCTCCGCTATTTGGGTGCATCCGGCACCTTCAGTGGATCCATCTGGGCCGGATTTACCTAAATAGGCTTCTTCCCAGCCTTGGTGAGGACTGAGACTTGCTCAGTGGAAGACAATGAAATTATGACCAGCTTCTCTGATCATATTGATTTGCTCGTAAGGGCCACCAGTCAGCATCTGAACATAGTTGAGGTGCACCATGCAGGTTTCTTCGTTGTGTGGATCATTGCACATGGTACACCAGTAAGTGTTGCCGGATGAACCGACTTCAGCACTTTCCAGCACTGCTGAGTTTCTCTCAGGAGCTCTACCGGTGGAAGCGGCTTTCTCCTTAGTGATTAAAGGAGGAAATCTTCTTGGTTGGAAGATTTGATCATTCTGCCTCCTCCTCATGACAGTCATCTCATTGGCTATCATTTTCACATATGCATGCAAATCATGCAACTCTTTAACCTGGTCCGCATTTAAAATTTCCTGAGTCACAGGCGCAGGTAATGGCAATGGTGCCAAGGGCGCAGGCAATGCGGGAAATGGGACAGGAACTGGGAGCTGAGGAACAGCGGGCGCTTGATACTGGGGCATGGGTGTCGCTTGAGTCTGAGGGTTGGGGCTCCAGGATTGATTAGGGTACATTTGGGATGTAGGTGGAGCAAATGAGCTCGGGTACATATTATGTGGAAAGTCCGTGTAAATCGGCATCTTCACCTTGGGAGGCAACTTCCCAATAGCTATTAGGTCGGCATCTGCCTTCTGCACTTGCTCGTACAAGCCAAGGAATGTGTTGATATTAGCATGTCGGATGCACATACTAATATCCGAATGAAAAGCTCTCAGGTAATAGAATGTCGCCTGCTCGGGCGAACCTGACATTGAAGTCAGCTATCTCCTCCTGAGGATGCCTCTGGATGGTAGTGAACTGGTGCAACAAAGAGAAGGGGTCCGCTTGTTCATTAAAGCCCCTTATTAATTGTTCTGCCAGTTGGTCCCATGAAATGATGGTCCCGGCCGGGAGCGACCGATACCAGTAGAGGAGCTTACCTCTCAATGAAAGCACCAACAGCTTCACCATGACGTCTTCTTCGGTGATTTGGTGAATGGTTGCTAGTCCAGCGACGTCTTGGATATGCTCATGCGTCGTCTTTTCGGTACCGTCGTATGTGGGTAAAGCTTTCAGTGCTGCGGGCGGTACTTGGTGCTGAGCCGCCAAAGCTAGAGGTCCCGAATGATTCCATGCGGGGAAATGCCCGGGGGCAGCTTGCTGTGCCATCGGTACGTGTGGAGCGGTTGGCTGAATCGGAGGATTCGGCTGCAACGGCTGGTTCGGTTGGACAGGAGGATTTGGTCGAACCGGCGAATTTGGTGGATTCAGGGGCAAGCTGGTTGTTCCACTAGTGGAACCAGAGTTGACTTCTCATGGTTCTCAAGGAGGGGCTTTCGCTCCATAAGTGGAGCGAAAGTGTGGCTAGTGCACACTTAGCCATATTTGCTTATCCTTCCATTTGATAGGGACTTTCGCTCCACAACTAGGAGTGAAAGCACTTTCACTCCACCAGTGGAGCGAAAGTGTCCCTGCTTTATACTTAAAGGAAACACGCTCTGAAAACTGTCTAAGTGCCGGAAACCATTACTAGGCGCGCAGAGTGAAATGAACTTACAAAAAAACAGCCTTAAGGCAGCAAACACATTCACAACATCGCCCATGCCAAAACCTCTACAATTTTGCATGTGATACGATAGGAAAAGTGCAGAAAAAGCAAAGAAACCACAGAATTTGAAAGAAGACAGTTTTGAGTAAAAGAGACAGCTGGTGAAAACACAGCAACATAACAACGTCTTGACCATTTTTCATGGAAAAAGAGAAGTTTTTACAATGATTATCTCTCAAAACTGCATACAACATAAATTTTAACAAAATGTGGCAAGAATGGCCACAATACCTCCTATGGCATTTTGCATTTGGGCCCCCGTTATTCCATATGGGTGTATTATATTTGTACTATATTTGAGGTGTACATGTTCCACATGATGCAATGTTACATAATAACTTGTTCAGCCCATTATTGGGAGAAACATGTAGTTTTAAACTCTACTTGCATGTTATTTGAAGAAATATTTCTGACTCCTAAATTACTGTTATAAGGCTAGTATTGGTTGCTCCACATAAACTCTAACCAAGTGTATTATTTGAGTCTTATTGATTGACTTCGGTCACTCCTAGACATTAATAAAATTTCTTTCTTCTATACCAATTTTAATTAATAAGGCTAGTATTGGTTGCCCGACATGAACCTTAAATATTTTGCTCCCCATTTTCCTTTGATTTTTTTGGAATTATTATAGCTTCTTCCTAATAGTTGTGTTCAACATTATTTTGGATCCTTCCATCACACCTTTGGTTTCTTTCACCTTTTTGTACTATCTTCATTATTGGGGCAATTTTAAAATTTTACTTTTTAGAGAGTTCCCAGAATTATTTAAAAAGGGAGCCCAACAGGTTTGGGCCAACCAGTGGGAGGCATAGCATTCCACACCATAAGTCTAGGTTCCAATCCCACAAGCGAGGACCTGAAGAGACACAAAGACACTTAGAGATAAAGGTCAAAATTATGGCTATGCAAGGACCCAAGTCAAATGGCCATAGACCTTGAGTCAAGTGTATCCATATTACAGAGCCAAGGCCACCTTCACGTGCTCTACAATCTCTACCCAATGTTAACATTTTAACCAAATGGCATTAGCTCAAGTGGTAAAAAATGTGGGATTCCAATGAAGAGACCTAGGTTCAAATCTTGTAAGGCAATATAATACCACTACGTGGTTCGTTGAAATACTATGGTAACATGGTGATGATGTAATATGGGTAGGGCCACTTGAATCTTATTTTAACCAATTTCAAAATAATAACAATAAATTACAATTTTTTTTTGAGTTACAAAGGGAGAATTTATATATATATATATATATATATATATATTAATTGGTTATATGGGATTGAAATGGGACCACTCATATTACATAACAATCAAGCTACCGTGGTATTTCAACAAACCATATAGTGGTATTACAACAGCATTTTGACAATTATGCATATATTGCTTGGCAAGATTCGAACCTAGGTCTCCATGAAGGTCAAGGTATTTAATTGATTGAGCTTATGTTGTTTGATTAAATATTAAAGTTCACCCATGGGATTTGAACCTTGGTTTATGATTTAAAACTCCTTGTTTCCCACTGCTTGTCCGAGAACACTTGGGCATCTAGAAAATAAATTTTGAAAAAGGATATTATTTTTATTCGATAGAAATTTTAAAATTATTATATCTAAAAAATTAATTTCACTCCCCCTACAAATTTACTATCAACCATGTCAATTCTGCCAGCAACATTATTCATCTGTCCAAACTCCACCGTTCTTCCTTGACATGTGTATTCTCAGACAAGCTACTACCATTAGCATCAACCCTTGTAGCACTAAACCTTATTTCCAACTTCGCCTTTTTGACATCTCCAACCCTCAAACATCACTATCATAATATATGATAGGATAGAGCATTGCAACTGCTATCATGCTTGTTGTAAACTACATAAAATAATTTAAATAGACAAAAACTGATTTATTTTGCAGGCACGCATGTCAATCAAAACACAGCACATTTCATAAACTCAAACCAAAATTTATAAGTAAAAACTTAAATCTGGCAGTGGTCAACTTTAAAATAAGTACTGAAAGTCCCAATACCTGATTGTATCTAGTCCACTGATTCAAATATTGAAACCCTGATAAAATGAGGAGAAGGCCAATCAAAACTGCTCGAAGGTCCTGCCAATTGCCTTGATTCAGCATCCAATCTCTTGTGTAATGCAAATTTTAAGTAGTCTCCAAATCTATATTCACTGAAAAAGTATTATTTTAATCCTATCGCAAAGTATCTTTCTCAGAACACTCACCGTTTTGTGACCATAGTAAGCCTGATAGTAGCGAGCTGTATTATAAAAGACCTGCAACGACATTGACAAAATTAAATGAAAGATATTTAAGATACTGCTCATGACAAATGTTGAGATTACCCAGCAATGCTCCTAAAGATTACTACTTACTATGTAACAGCATACCAGAAGAACAAAAAAAATGAACCTACCAAACACATGACCTTCTTCAAAGTAAGATGATCATATTTGGTCATAGAACGAACTTCAACAAGAAGATCTCAACTACAATATGAAAAGAATACAATTTTTTCCCATATTTCCAAGTACCAACTGTTACAACAATGGCAGTGAATGGTTTTTGGAATGAGGACAGAATAAATATGCACTGTCATAGTGGCAACTAGATTCTGGCAGTTTATCCTAAATCCCATGTACAGCAAATACATAAATTTTGGAATTCTTCTAATTTTTTGAACATATTGATATTTTACACAGACTAGAAAAAACAATTATAGATGCTAGTCAGGATATATGGCTCACTGATCTGCAGGCTCATTTGTTGGTCCTTGCAAAGAAAAACAATAACCTGTGTTGACTCAAGGGGCCCAAATGGGCTGTTGGAGCCTAAAGACTTTAAAATCAGGATGTACCACAATTAGGACAGGTGGGAAGTGTTTTGTGTTTCAGGAGGTCTAGAGGATGCTTCAGTTCAGATGCACCTAATCATGCATCAGTTGCATGCTCCATCTATGCCTGTATGGCCCAAAAGTATAACAAATTTACCATTTCCATTTTCAACCATTTCAGAACCCTGATTGCACCAGGTTGAACCAAATCACTTCACATTAATCCAAATCAGTAAACCTTAGTTGTGGAACAAAGTTAGAATTTTGGCATTGTTCGCAAATCTCTTGGTCATCTTTTGAACCAGCCCCAGACAGAAAAAGAGAAGGCGCGGGGGTAGGGGAAGAGGTCTGCTCCTACAACAAGCAGGGAAACAGGCCCAACCAGTGGGAAGCAATCCTGTCAGGGGATGGGAAGCCTTCAAGTGGGAGGGAGACCCTGAAAGGGCACAAGGAGCCCTGTATTCCTGCAGGAAGCTTGCAGCTTCAGAAAACTGTCATCTGAGCACAGGAAGAGAAAGGTGCCATCTGATGCATGGAACTTTCAAAAGTTGCCAAATCATCTGAAAAATGTTCTTTTACCATCAAGGATCTGACACATGGAACTTTCAAGAGTTGCCAAATCACCTGAAAACTGTTCTTTCACCATCATGGACCATGGGATACTTCATAATTTTAGTTACAATCTTCCATTTGGATTCTACCTGAGAGATTGAGGACAGAAGGAAAACCAAGCAAGCAAGGAGAGCTGCCATTCATGTTGTGTGAACAAAGTAAATAAGGGCAAAGTACTGAAGGTGGACTTGGTGACAAGAGGGTCACTATAGACATTCCAAGAGCTTCAGGAATGCAGAAGAATTTTTTAAGTCTTACCATGAGCTCAACATGTAGCAGCCAGTACTGACTTGGCGCCACCTCAAGCATGAACAAGCGCATACAGAGCCAAGTACAAGAAAGCAATTTTGATTGTATATACAGTTTTGTCATTTTGCATACTAAATGTTTGATGAAATGATTATCAGACATTATTAGTGTGCGTGTAATTAGAATGTCCTGTAATTCGGATGTCAGGTAATTTGAGGTGTCATGTAAAGGTAGTTAGGGTTAGGTATGAGGAAGTTGTGTAAGTTGGCAACTATCTCCCCTTCCTAGAAATAGTATGAGTAGACCCCCTTACATTTTCTGAATACATCCGTAATCTTTTTGTGCATCTAGTTGTTTGTACCTGGGAGCATATCTGTGTGTGCAAGTAATTGCATGTGTCTATGAGCGACTGTAGTGAATAATATTGCTGCTGTACATGAATGTATATTGCTGTTCATAAATAATGCAAATGACAATGTGCAGTTCTGTTCCATTTCAAATCTGAATATCTTTTTCTCGTACATGTTGAATGTTGTTTATTGCTGATATTTTCTGTCATTTACTCTTCCATGTTCCTTCAAATGTGGAATACCATCGCTGTGCTACATTTGGAGACTTTGTTATCTGAAGTTCGAACCAGTAACCAAGGAAACAACTGAAGAAGGGAGGAAGTGAATGACAAATAACCTGACGCAACAACATGCAAGAAGTGGGCGTGGAAGGGTGAGTGCAAGAACGAGAGAGGAACCTATGAGAAGATGCCAAAGGATTGCACAACAAGAACTAAGGATTCATGGGAATGTGACTTGTGCAAAAGAGTTACGTGACAGCGGTGGAGAGTTATGTGATGGTGATGGAGAGTTATGTAACGGCAAAGAGTTACTTGACGGCGAGTTACACGGCGGCAAAGTTGGCAACGCAAAACTACCTAGGCGTTGAGAGAACTTGTTCGCAAGGAAATAGATGAAGACAACGACGGAGTTGGAGTTTCATCACCAAAAGTGGAACGTGTGTGGAACCCTCGAGAGGAGGGAAGTCCAGACGAGGAAAAAGTTGAACGGTGGCAGACATTATTTTTGACAATGGAGAAAGACATGCAAGTTGAGGCACAACAAGCAAACCTAAATCAGGCCAAGGAGAACATTCACACAAGTGGAGAAGAAAGCACCAACGTGGAACATGTGCAAAATGGAACGAAGCAACTAGTAACTATAGCACAAGTGTAGGGGAGAGTGCCTAAAGGTGCAGAGGATAGGAGTCAAGCACAAGGGGCAACAACAAGAGAGTTTGCTCAGATGACCAAAACCAATGCTCATCTATCGACGAAGGAGATTGCAAAGTGCAAGCGCAATAGGGAGCGGCCAACAATTGTTTGTAGAGGACCAGTCGTTAGCAAAATGTTCGTTGAATAGTGAGGAATCAAACAAACAACCACCACCAATAGTAGACATGGCTACAGCAGTAGCAAGCAAGTAGAAATACTTGAAACTCACTAGAGACAGGAAGGAGGATTCCAAGCAACATATTGGAATGTGCAAGAAGATATTGAAAGCGAATGGGATCACATATGAAAATGCATGGTTGCGATTGTTACCAGCAACATTGCATGGAGTGGCAATAAACTAGCACCTGAAGAGAGAAGAACCCTTCACTGACTAGGCAAATCTCAAAGAAGAGTTCAATAAGAAGTTCAAATTGCTTCAAGATGATATGGAGATCACTAGCAAAATATATTCCATGAAGCAAAAAAAGGACAAGAACATAAAGTCATACAACGGCCATCTAAAGGAACTGATTGGGAAGATGGAGGTTAAACCTGACGATGGATTACAAAAGATGTGGTTCTTGGATGGGTTGTTGCCATATTATAAGAAGATGAAATTTGTTCCACCAACAGCCTACCGAGAAGTGTTCAATCGTGTGTTGAACCTAGAAAGCGATATGTAGACAGCAGCAGCAATTGAGGAAAGCATGAGGCATGATCGAGATGATCTCAACACAACGATCCAAGCAACACAAAAGGACCTCAAACAGATGATCAATGACATGAAGGCAAACAAGGAAAAGGACATTTGGTGTTCAAACTGCAATTTGGAAGCACACACGAACGTGAATTGTCAAAAAAAGGCATATTGCAATATTTGCAAAGTTAGTGGACAGGCAACTACAGAATGTCCATGCAACCTACTAGTGAAAGGCACCAGACACTAACAATCCGGAAGGAGAAGAAAGAAGAAAAAACTAGCACTTCCAAGAGCAAGAAAGGAGCAACCAATGGTAGTGATCAAAAAAATTGTCAGGGGAGGAGACAACCGCAATCGAGGAATTGGTTCGATGGAGGCGGCAGTGAAGGCCAATTGCAATACAATTCAGACAAAAGATGTGGGGACACTTTGCGTATACTTCCACAAACGCATAGCCTAGAGGAAGCGAGAACAACTTAGCCATGATGTGGTGATGGTGTGGACCTGGCAACCATAAGGAGGCAAACTGTCTGAAGAAGGCAAGTACCAGTAACTCGCAAAATGTTAATTTTATTGACATTGAATAACCTCCAACAAAAGGACAAGGAGAAACACGTGCTAGCAGTGACGTGAGAACAAGCGAGAAGATGGGCCAAACAAAGGTGTGTTGGAGTTGGAAGAGTGCACAGAAGATGAAGGGCACTCAAATAGTGGGTTACTCCATTAGAAGATGGAAGACCGAGGGTTTTCAACAAAGTTGCACGTGCAAAAGCATGGAGGACAAAGACCAAGATGATGGACTTCGTAGTATATATAAAGTAGGCGAATGTAGTCAAAATCTGAAACCAGCCATAAAAGTCGATGGAAAAATGTCTTTTTCATAGAACTTTGTTGAGTACAGTGTCGGCAATGTGTAGATTGATGAAAGGCCAACACATTCCCTTGATGTAGAAAAAATAGCAAAAGGACCTGACACCAAGTTCAAAGATCCAAATATGGTACAAGTAAACCTCATTGAAGGCGATGAAGAGAAGATCCATTTTGGAGATGTGTGGGGCCCAGTTTTAGGAGCGACAACTTTTAAATATCATGCAATATAAGGTGGTCTTTGCACAAACGTACAAGGATCTCAAAAGGATTCCACCAAAGTTGTGTTTACATTGACTTCCGTTGATTCCAGGCCCGCAAACCGTGAGGAGAAGGCCATACAGGATGAACCCAAAGTATACGGACTTAGTCAAAGTGGAGATTGAGAAGATGTTGGATGCGGACATAATATTCAAAGTAACAGTGTGCAAATAGGTGTCTCCCATCATCATCAATCTGAAGGAGAGTAGTCAAATCTACATTTGCATAGATTTTCAAAGCTTGAACGCAATAACAATATAGGATCTCATTCACGGATTTGATTTTGGAGGAGGTAGCAGGGCACAAAATCTAATCCTTTTTGGATGGATTTTGAAGCTACAATCAAATTAGTATTGTCGAGGACACATTGAAGACAACATTTATTGTAGAGAATGGTATTTTTGCATATAATTGAGTGCCCTTCGGTTTATGTAATGCCTCCACAACATTTCAAAGGATCATCTTGTACATTTTCAAGCAAATGTCAAAGGGCAAGTTCAAGGTGTTCTTGGATGACTAGTCATTCATTGTACAAGAAGGATGAGCATTTAAAGGCGCTGGATAAATGCATGGGGCTATGGATGAATGAATGCTCAACTTTCCTTAAACCCAAAGAATTGTAAGTTGCTGGTGCCATACAAAAAGTTGTGAGGGTATGTGGTGTGTAAAGGGACTGAAGACCGATCCCAACAAGATTCGTGTAATGATGTGTAAATTTTCCCACCCTAGATAACTGCTGTCCTATGTTATTTTAGAATTAATCAGATCTGAAAATAATTTATTCAAACATGTAACAGTCACACATATGGCTAGAAAAAATAAATAACGTGAACAGCGGAAAATAAATATATTTCTGAACCTGAAATATTACAAAATAAAGGAGGCTACAGCTACAGCAGGACACCCTGCTCTCTTGCTACCTTTCTGGCCAGCAATTTCACTGTTCTTCTCCTAAGCTTGCAATTTTTCCTTCAGCAATTTGTTCTCCTTCTCTTCTTTCTATGTATAAAACACTCTTGACCTTCTCCTTTTATCCTTGAAAAAGGTTAACCCTAATCTCCCTAACCCTAAGATTAGATTTCATCACATCTTGAGATGTAAGGTTAAAAATAGAAAATCACTTGAGTGAATTTCAAAATAGAATCACTTAAAGTGAATTACAAAATAAAATCACTTAAGTGACTTAAAAATAGAAAAGCACTTAAGTGAATTTCAAAATAGAAAAGCACTTAAGTGAATTTCAAAATAGACTCACTTAAGTGAATTACAAAATAGAATTAGAAATGTCTCAAACCACTTCTAGCACATTCATACAAAAGCCTATGCAAGAAGTTCCTGTCCAAGCTACATTTCTCAACACTCCCTCTTAGCGAGGAAGGAATTCTGCACCAATCCAAGTTTGTCTCTGAATGCTTCAAACTTCCCTTTCACTAAGGGCTTGGTCATAATATCAGCTACTTGCTGATCTATGGGAATTTACTGGAGCTTTACGGCTCCCTTCTGAATCCTTATCTCATATGAAATGATATTCGATGTCTATGTGTTTGGACTTGTCATGAAATACTGGATTCTCAAAGAGTTTGATACAACTCTAATTATCACAGTATATCATCGTGGGATCCAACTCCTGATCAATCAATATGGTAAGCAACTTGCAAAGTTCGATGGCCTCACAACTAGCAATACTGGCTGCCATGTATTCGGCCTTTGTTGAGCTAAGTGCCACAGAAGTCTGCTTCCTGCTGAACCGAGATCTCATGCCTGATCCCAAGCTAAAGCAACACGCTGAGGTGCTCTTCGTGTCTGCTACATTGCCTGCCCAATCTGAGATTGTATACCCCTGCAACCTCACTTCACCATCTCCAAGATATCTTAGACCATACTCCACCGTGCCTCTCAAGTATCTGAGCATATGTTTTGCTGCTACCCAATGCTCCTGCCTTGGCTCCACCATGAACTAACTCAAGGTGTTCACTACAAAACATATATTTGGTCGAGTGTTGACCAAATACATCAAGGATCCTATCAGCTGCCTGTACAACGTAGGGTCCACCAATTCTGAATCTAAAGTTGTCACCTTCTTCAGATTAGTGATCATGGGTGTGGCCATAGGTTTGCAATCCTCCATCCGAAACCTCTTCAATATCTCAATTGCATACTTACCCTGCCCAAGGAATATCTCCCCTGGTCTTTGCCAAACCTCCAAACCCAAAAAGTAATGCATCATGCCAATGTCCTTCATCTCAAACTCAGCCTACCATATCTCGCTTTGCACCCCCGCAATGAGCTTCTCTCGCACCTGTAAGAAACAAATCATCTACATATAGCACCAAAATGAGTAGATCAGTCCCAACAAATATGTAATATAGATTAGGATCTACATCACTTTTGGCGAAGCCCACACTCTGTAAGTATCCATCTATCCTGGAATACCATGCTCTCGATGCCTGTTTAACTCCATATAAGGCTTTCTTCAGCCTACAAACATGGGACTCCTTCCCATTTACCTCAAAGCCTTGAGGCTACTCTATGTACAATTCTTCCTCAATGATCCCATTAAGGAAAGTTGTCTTCACATCCATTTGATGAATCCGCCATCCAATAGATGAAGCTAAAGACATAATTGCTCTAATGGAAGTGTACCTGGCGACTGGAGCAAAAGTCTCGTCATAGTCCACTCCCTCTTCTCGGGAGAACCCTCTCGCCACAAACCTTGCCTTGAACTTCTCGATGTTGCCATCTGCAGCATGCTTAATTTTGTAGAGCCACCTAGAACTCACAACCGACTTCCCCTCCGATCTTGGCACTATCCCAAACATCATTCTTCATGATGGAGGTGTACTCCTCCACCATGGCATCCCGCCAAACCTGCTGGCTTGTTGCCTCCTAAAAAATAGAAGGCTCCAAATTTATGATGTTACTCATCAATGCCATGTAGTTTGAAAACTTCCTTGGAGGTCTGCTCTCCCTAATCATGTTGCTAGGAGCCTCAACATACTCCCCGAGCATCCCTCAATGTCCGTGTAAGCCACCGAGGTCTCCCGATAGAACTGGAAGAGGCTAATGTCTCCACCTCCTCACCTGAAGGTTTTGTCCTGAACTGGAAACCACTGGTGTCTTTGGTGACACTGGCTCAACCTTCGAAGCTTCCTGCTCCTCATTCTCTATCATTGTAATAGGCTCATGGAACTTCCTAGATGCAACGTCCTCCTCAAACTTTACATCCCCGCTCACTACTCTGTCTTCCTCTTCTCTCGGAATATAAACCATGTAAGCTTTTGAAGTCTCATCGTATCCTACAAATAAACCCTTCCCACTGGAGGGCTCCAACTTGGTCCTCTTCTCTACCGGAACATGGATATAAACTAGACATCCAAAGATGCGGAAATGACTCATCTCTGGTTTCACACAGTGAATGCCTCCTCTGGTGTCTTGTCCTCCAAGATCCTATGAGGACACATGTTCTGGATGTAGACTGTTGTGTTGCATGCTTCTGCCCAAAGAAACATCGGCAAGCCCTGGTCATGAATCATGGCCCTAGAAGCCCCTATGATGGATTGATTCTTTCGCTCTGCAACCCCATTTGGCTGTGGGTTGTATGGAACAATCAGCTCCCTCTTGATTCATGCCTGCTTGCAAAAACCATCGAACTCCTTGGAGGTATATTCACCCCCATTGTCCTTGATCTTCTTCTTTGTCTGGTTCTCAACTAGAACTTTGAACTCCTGAAACCTGCTAAAGACTTCATCCTTGGTCTTTAAGAAGTAGATACATGTCTTGCGAGAGAAATAATCAATAAAGGAAACATAGTACATGCTACCTGAAATTGATGCTACTTACATCGGTCCACAAACATCCGAATGTACTAGATCTAGTATCTCCTTAGACCTATGCTTGTTGTTTGGGAAAATAGCCTTGGCATGTTTGGGAAAATAGCCTTGGCAAGCTTGCCAAGTGAATTACAAAATAGAATCACTTAAGTGAACTTAAAAATAGAAAATCACTTAAGTGAATTTCAAAATAGAATCACTTAAGTGAATTACAAAATAGAATTAGAAATGTCTCAAACCACTTCTAGCATGTTCATACTGAAGCCTGTGCAACAAGTTCTTGTCCGAGCTACATTTCTCAACATGATGAGCATAGAGAAACCATATGACGTAAGTTTGTTGAAGTCTTTCTTGGGGCAGGTTGGGTATTATCGATGCTTCATCAAAAAATTTGCACAGATGTCACATTTGTTGGATACATTGATGCGCAAAGGTGTTCCCTTCAAGTGGATAGAGGAACCAAAAAGCCTTCAAGGAGTTGAAGGCAAAGTTGGTTTGCACACCCATCCTAGTGTTTCTAGATTGGAAGAGGGAATTTCACGTCAATGTAGATGCATCCAATTTTGCAATTGGATGTGGAATGGGGCAAGAAAGGCAATATGGGTTAGATCAGCCCATATATTTTTCAAGTCGACTATTGTCAAGGGTGGAGAAGAATTACAGCATGACAATGAGGGAAGAATTAGTGTACACAGTGCAAAAGTTCAGACAATATTTGCTCGCAAATCACTTTGCTTTCTATGTTGATCATCAAGCACTGTTGTATTTGATCAATAAGCCAACAATTCACAACAAGTAAGCAGGTGGCTTGTTACATTGCAGTTTGTGTTTCGAGTGGTGGTTAGACTGGAGAAGAAACACATCATAGTGGATCAATTGTCAAGGATTCACTTGAGAGAATCGGCAGAGTGAGTGTACGATGAATTTTTGGATGCTCATTTGTTTTCAATCACTACGTTGTCATCGTGGTACAAGTACATTGGAGAATACTTGTCTAAGGATGAGTTGTTGAAGGAGCTATTGACAACCAAGCAGAAGATTATAATAAAGTCAGTACCATTCCCACTAATTGTGGGTTGTACAAGATTGGACCAGATGGAATTTTGCAGAGATGCATAATGGACGAAGAGGTGAACGCAGCACTAAAGGAGGCTCATGAAGGATTGGCAAGAGAACATATCGAGCCAAATGCGACCACCAAGAAGGTGCTTTTGGCATGGCTATGGTGGACCACCCTCTATTGTGAAGTGAAGGAGTTTGTGATAGCATGCAATACATGCCAACGAGTCGGGAAGCCATTATAGAGGAACTTCATGCCATTGTACCCATCTTGGCCACAAGAGTTGTTCGAATGTTGGGGTCTAGATTTTGTGGGACCATTGAAGACCAATATAAGAGGTTGCAAGTACATTGTTACAACAACTGGGTGTTTGACAAAGTGAGTGGAGTCAAGGGCATTGTCAGATAACTCTACAAAGAGCACACAATTCATGTATTATTACAAGATTCAGAGTGCCTCTTTAGTTGGCGAGTGATCGTGGAGGCCACTTTGTCAATGAAAGCATTTAAAAGCTAACATCGAAATTCAAAAGTTTGCATTCGTTGTCAAGTCCATACTATCCAAGGACAAATGGGTAGGTGGAGGCAATGAACAAAGTTTTAGTTTCAATAATGTACAAGATTTGCAAAATCGAAAATGCTAATTGGAAGGAACATGGGCATACAAGATGATGTCTAAACTGAGAATGAATCATACTCCATTCCAACTGATGTATAATCAAGGCGCAGTAATGTCAGTTGAATTTTTGGTGCCAAGTTTAAGAGTGGCGGTGTAGAACTGTCTTGGCAACCAAGAGAGCCTAGTAGAGAGGCTGATGAACTCATCAAGTTGGATGAGAAGAGAATGATGGCATAGTGGGCCACATAGGTTGCCTAATGTCAGCACAACCTTTAGCACGACAAGCATCTACGGAAGTTGAAGGTAGGTGACCTCGTGTTTAAGTATAATGGCAAGCATGAGATTAAGCTAAGGAAGTTGAAGACCCTATCGCTTGGACCCTTTAGAGTTGAAGAGTTACTAGATGATGGTGCAATCCAATTGAAGAGACTGGACGAGACAGTGTTCTAAAAAAGTCAATGGTTCAAAATTGAAGTTGCACAAGGTTAGCGCAGGTGAATCTTGTCAATCACGAACCATATGAAAAAGAGTCAAGTATGGGAAGGCTATCAATTGCACCACGCCAATCTTCAAGATCCTTTGAGGGAATCTTGATATATGAACTTAGCGAACGTAGTCGCATATGATTAAATGGTGTGGATGATACAAGTGACTCTCAAAACAATGAACTTGAGGCATAGTTGGCATGGTTGTATGAACAAGAAGCCGCAAGGAATCAAGGGAATGACATGCAACCAACAATGGAGCATGAAGAGTTGGTGCCCAAACCCACTGAACACAGGAATTTGCACGTACATGTAAGATTCCCCGATGTTGATGAAAGAACACTTGGTGATGAGAACATGTAGCAAATGGGGGCAAGGCATATCGAACAATACGAAACGCCAGAAGAGGAACCTCAAAATGATGGGAGCAAATACGAAGGAATGAGCTTGTTGGCAACCATTGGACAGGCACAATAGAAAATGTGTGAAGAAATGAGCAATTGCATGAAAGGAATGAATAGTTGAATGTTCAGATTGGCAAGTTGCAGAGACAGCGTGCACAAGGATTGATGCAACTGCAACTAGACACCTAAGCAACCAATAAAATTAGATGTTTTGGAAAAGGGACAAGTCCAAAGGATACTCCTAGAGGTGCACAACAAACAAGGAGATGTTGGTAATGTTGATAACCATGTGGCAGAAGTTGAACTTCCGGACGAAGAAGCAGCAAGTGATGTGGGGACAAGCAAATTGTCAGTTTTACCAAGCAAAATATTGGCAAAAATCGAATGGAGAGATGTGCATGAAGTGTTGCATGAACTTAGTTACAACACCAATGCACTTGAACAAGCATAACTGAACAAAAGGGGCAAATAATGGCAACTTGTTGGAGGAAGAACATAGTAATGTTTCCCTGACAAGTCCAAGTAGTGAAGAGGAAGATTGAAATAGTGCCAGCCCCAACTTAGATTTCAAGGGACAATACAGGCAGGGAACACCAAGGATGACATTGAGAGTTGACGATGATGAAGTAATGATACACCCACCATAAGATATCAATCCGTTGCAAATTATTTTTTTGCAAGAAGAATGAGAAGGCAAGCTCAAGATCATTTCCAAGGATGAAGAAGTAATACGCGCATGGTGGATGTGCAGACAAAGATGAACTAGAGAAAGCAGGCTTAGTTGGAGTCCAAGCCAACGAAGGCGTGGAATAGGTCAAAATTCAACTAAGTCCCAAGGAACTAGAGGAGATGGTGTTCGATTAGTACTGGTTTCCATCGTCTGCCAACCTTGAACTATTCCTTGGGCAGTCTAAGTGGGCCATCAAGTCCATCAAATTGTCCTAGGACAGCTTGCAATGAGGGATTCCCAAGTCGTCTAGGTGGGCCGTCAAGTTCCTCAAGTCGTCTAGGACAACACAACCAAGGGGAGAAGTCATCAAGCCTTCTTCCCAATTGTCTGGGGGGAGCAATCTGCCCCATACAGCCCATAGGTTGCCTAGCTTCTAGGGTGGGTCGTTTCGGCCACCCCTTGGCCTTCTAGCAAGGACATCAGGTCCACAGACAAACCCCAAGGGGAGGGCTATCTAAGCCACATCCCAAGGTCATCTGAGGAGGTTGTTTGAGACTTAGACTGCCCCTAGGCCATAAGATGAATACCCAAGCCTCCAAAATTCAAGCAAGATCGTCCAACACTCACTCTAGGTTGTCTGGAGTCCAATTCAAGAGTATTGACAAGGTCGAGCCATCTGGAGACTAAGCAAAGCCATCCGATGATCAAAATTCATCTAGAGTCGGGGTTGAAGATAGGTTGTTAGGAAGTCAAGTGGGGTCATCTAAAGGAGAAAGCGGGTCGTCTAATATCCACACTGGCAGGAGGAATAGTCAGGTCAAGCCATTTGGATGGCCAGGTAAGTCGTCTAGCCACCTAGGTCATCCGAGCCAGAGATGCACAATGTTGCCTAGATGTCCAGGCAAATTGAAGTGTCATAATTGTTAGAAACAAGGCAAGCGGGCCCGCCATGCACAAGAGGCAAGGAGTCAAAGACACATAAGTGGTGAGTAGAAATGGTGTTCTGTAAAAGGGCTAAGTCTGTCCACTTGTGTCAATTCTGGAGTTCGTAAACTTGAGAGTACCTATGCACAATATATGCCTGTAGTGTGGGAGATGAGTTCCTATATATCTATCGGTTTGGTGGAGGGATTTGTTTGTTCATGTATGTTCAGTTTAACCCAAACCCAGTAATACTAATAAATTAAATAAAGTAGATAATGCAATAAAATAAATGCATACAAGAAATAAATAAAATCCACACTTGCAGAATTAAAATAACTGAAAGAAATAAATAAAATCCACACTTGCAGAAAGAAAACTGAATTAAAATTGTTGAAGGTAAATAAAGCACACAACTGAAATAAAATGCAAGAAATAAATAAAACATACACACTCTAAAAACTAGAAATAACAAGAAATAGCAGAAATAAATAAGGGAGGATTACTGCCTGAGTGGGCCCGAGCTCCCACAGATGGTCCATCCAATGTGTTATGCGAAATTAATTCTTAGGTTCACGCAAAAATAGAAACACTCGAAAATCAATTGATAAATATGCAGTACAACAATATTAAAAATTTGCGGAATATATTTTTAGAAATGGTTTGCGTTTTTATACAGAACGCAACAGATTTCTATTACAATAATAACATATTCAAAATTCTTATTTTAATCATAAATCGTGATTCACTACAACGGGAACATGCACAACTGTGATTTTTGCCTATTAAAAGAGCGATCGTTCCTCAAATTCAATCATCGATGGATGAGGACGACGCTCCCCTGTTTTTCACAACTACTTATTTCTAAAAATCGCACAATCTTTCTGTCAACAGTCACGTGCGGAATACAGGCGCTATATGCTCGTTGAACATAGGCGCCCTCCTGCGTTCGGGAGGTAGGCGCCTTCCTGCGTCTGGGAGGTAGGCGCCTTCCTGCGTCCGGGATGTAGGTGCCTTCTTCCTTGTGGGAAGTAGTCACCCTACCCTTAGCAAGATGTAGGCACCTCCTTCATTCATCGTGGTTCTCTTTAAATCATCTGCTTCTTCAAAAATATTATATTTTCCGCACAATGTCAGGTCCATATGGGACCTCGACTGAAAAATGTGAAAGAACTTAACAAAAACCTGCGGCTACACACATATCCAACTAAAAACACCAGTCAAGCATAAGTACTTCATTTTCTATTAAATACATGCAATAATCATACAAAAATGCATTTCTAGTGTTAAATATGCCCATACAATACCCTTACAAACGTGAATAAAATGAGCATTTTTGGTGCTCATCAATAAGATGAACACAACATGCAAAACAAGCAGTTGCATGGACAACAGTTACAAGTGTGCAAGTTTCAATTAAGGGAGTGTAGGGAAACTTGTTGCATGCAAGCCAAGTGTCCTCCTACCTTAACTTATAAAAAGAGGCAAGGAGCTCTCATTTGATCACTCTCAAGCAAAGGAGAGCCAAGGCGTAAGGAGAAGCAAGTGGAGAGCGCACCAGGCAACCAAATCTAAACCAGATAGGCAATGACAAAGGACATGCACTAAGAAGTTAAGAAGGCAAACAAATCACATCCACCATGCAGAATTCCAAGGCAACAAAGGAGAGACGCAAACCAATTCAACGTGAAAGGAGGGTCATCAAGCTATTAAAATGGATAGTCTGACTGAGAGAGTGCGTTGTATAGACAAAGGATAAGACCAACACAGTTGTTTGAAAACTAGGACAGATCATTTGACTATAGAGTCGAGTTGTCTTGAGGAGTCGAGCAATTTGGACCATAAGTTAGGTCGTCTAGAGGAGTCGGGCCATCTGGGCCAAAAGTCAAGCCATCTAGAGCAAAAGTCATTCCTTCTAGAGTGGGAATCAAGTCATCTGGAGCAAGAGTTAGATGCAAGCCTTTTGGAGCAAGGAGGTCGTCTGGGCATGCAACAAGATGAGGAACAATTAGGGTACACGCATCAAGGAGAAAAGCAGCATGAAACATGGGACATGTACTAGATGGAGCTATGTGAGGGTGCCACAGTTTGGGAGACAGTTGGGGTAGTCGAGAGTAATTGCCACCAAAGGATTTCAAATTCAAAACACCTACGGAGTTGAGTATAGGTGGAATGCAGCAAATGATGATTGAGCCGAACAAGTTGTAGGTATTTGTGGACAAATTTGCCAACCTAAGTTTGGGAAAGGTTGGAAACTTGATGAAACATGGCATCCACAGGCTGAAGATGCAACACTTGAAGTCGAATGAGTTGTGCTGTACCATGAATGGTAATGTCCAATTTGTCAAGAGAACGAGCCTCAAATACGCCCATTTGGCTCATACCATACATGGAGGGAATCATGTGCGGTATAAAATTTGATTGGGCATCATTCTTGTCAGATCGCATTCAAAAATTTCTATTGAAGGACACAAAAAATTTCGATGGCTTTTCATGCCATCACGTTGCTTCTGAAAACATAAAATAAGGTCCAAGTTTCGGTGCTAGGCTTGCCTCAATACATGCCAGAAGAAGCACCCACAAAATTTCGTTGGATTCATTGGTCCTAGTGACAAGAAATGGGCCAATGGGAAAAGTAGTAAGGTCCTCAAGGGGACAGAAGAAGGCCATGGCAATAAAGAAGAGGAAGGCACCAATGGTGCAATCAATTGAGTCGTTGGAAGAGGAAGACAAGGGAGATGACATTGATGCATTGGTGGAAGAATATGAGGAGTCTGAAATATAAGGGCGCAAGAAGCGACTAGGCTTGCCTCAATACATGCCAGAAGGAGCACCCACAAAATTTCGTTGGATTCATTGGCCCTAGTGACAAGAACTAGGCCAATGGGAAAAGTAGTACGGTCCTCATGGGGACAGAAGAAGGCCATGGCAATAAAGAAGAGGAAGGCATCAATGGTGCAATCAGTTGAGTCGTTGGAAGAGGAAGACAAGGGAGATGACATTGATGCATTGGTGGAAGAATATGAGGAGTCTGAAATAGAAGGGAGCGAGAAGCGACTAGGCTTGCCTCAATACATGCCAGAAGGAGCACCCACAAAATTTTGTTGGATTCATTGGCCCTAGTGACAAGAACTGGGCCAATGGGAAAAGTAGTACGGTCCTCAAGGGGACAGAAGAAGGCCATGGCAATAAAGAAGAGGAATGGTGCAATCAGTTGAGTCGTTGGAAGAGGAAGACAAGGGAGATGACATTGATGCATTGGTGGAAGAATATGAGGAGTCTGAAATAGAAGGGAGCGAGAAGCGACTACCCATTACAAAGGAGTTGGAGGGGAAAGAGAAGAGGTAAAACCAGCTGAACCAGTAGTGGCAGCAAATGAAGCAGCAGCTGCAGCCTCAGACTCAACCCCGACCGCAAAGACAAATGGTGAGGATCATACCTCCCAAGGCACTGTCTCAAACTACAATAGTTGGTACAATTGATGGGCAAAGTGGAAGTGTTGCATAAATTGTACTAGGCCAATGCTATTAATTTCAAGGTAAGACATATTGTGGTGCAGTCTAGTGAACAATGAGTCATTAGAGGAAGTTTTGAGGCCACTCCTATGCATTCAAGGAATTAGTTTGCGCAAGGAGGCACTATAGGTACCATTCCTTATACCAAGATAGAGGCTTCATAGGAAGCTACATGGGTAGAACGGTAGTTGGAGCCACTAGAAGCTATGCAAGAAGCAATGGCAGTGAAGGAGATGACGCAACAAAGTAGAGGAGTTGCACAAGAAATGGCGCAGCTAGAACTAATTGTGGTAGATGATGATGAAAACGCGCTCTTGAGGCAATGGACACTTCATGTCTAGCTGAGTTAGAGAAGCCACAAGGGTTTGATCGAGGGACGCTTGGATTACATGGAGTTATGGTGGACACACCAACTTTCCCGCAAGAAAGCTTTGCCACCACTCTGTTGCAACAATTTGCGGAGGAAGCATAGCGAAGCATTTCCCCACCTTTGGACGATGAGAAACCTATCGAGATAGAGGCTTCATAGGAGGTTGCACAGGTAGAACAGCAGTTGGAGCAAGCAAAAGCTATGTCAGGAGCAATGGCAATGGAGGAGACAACACAGTAGCGTAGAGAAGATAGAGTTGCACAAGAAATTGCGCAGCTAGAACCAATTGTGGTAGATGACGATAAAAACGCTGCTCTAGAGGCGATGGACACCTTGTCCCCAACTAAGTTCGATAGGCTATAGGGGTTTGATCTAGGGACACATGGATTATATGGAGAAAGAATTATGGTGGACACACCAACTTTCCAGCTAGAAAGCTTTGCCACCACTCTATTGCGACAGTTCAAGAAGGAAGCATAGCAATGCGATTCCCAACCTTTGGACGATGAGGAGCCTATTGAGATTGCATCCACCACCATGCAAATGACGGCACAAACACCTTTGGTGTCATTGGAGAAAGGAAAATACCCTGTACCAAAACATGTTTTGTGGCAAAAGGGCCAGAGTAGTCAACAGGCAATGGGAGATGAAGCTATGCTTGAAGCAAAGAAAGCCAACACCACAGATTCAAGAGAAAGGCAAGTCCGACAAGAGGAAGGCCGCCATAGGAGGATTTAGTGGGGAGGAAAAGGAAGAAACCACCATGGAGGACGATAAGCCTACGGAAATAAGTGACATGAATGAGCACTTAGTAATTGAAGTGCCAAATTGTCATAGCCCCCACTCTTTGGTGCCAAGATCAATGAGCAAGTGGACAGTTTCTCTGAGAAAATGGGAGGAGTAATTAATAGGGTGCGTAGAGAAATTCCAGACAGTTTCCTCGTAGAATGGTGACTATGGTAGTTGAGGGTGGATGTGAAACTAGGAAGATTGATCAGTTGGGCCCAAGATGAAGAATGCATGAAGAAGATTGATGAAATTCATCAAAATCAGCCATGGGAACTTGGTGCAGGCAGTAGCACGTAGGTTATGACTGAAGTGACGAAGCTGCCAGAGGGGACTAAAATTTTTATAGGCACCCATCTCAATTATATGTCAACAAGGATAGATTTGATGAGTATCCTGAATCACTAGCCTTGAAGAAAATCAAACTGGCAATGTAATTGGAGTCAACAGATGCCAGAATGAATTTCTTGGCCTGTCTGATAAAGTGGTTGGCAGTTGGAATGAAGGCATTTCATGAGATGGCAAACAATCGAAAGTTGAAAAGGGAACATTCCATCCAATTGTCGGAAACAGAGAAGTAGCTTCCGCAAGTGAAGCAGGACTGGCAAAATTGCAGCAAGAAATGGATCAATTGAAAAAGGGATGGGAAGAGCAAAATCAACTGATCGGACTATTGAACTAAAGGTGTGCAGTAAGAGAATAGGTTCTTGAAGCCAAAATGCAGGAAGTAGCCCATCATGATCAGCTGATAGGAAAAAAAGGATGAGCTACTTGTGGATGCAAAGAGAAGAGAAGCAGAGTTACGTGCAAGGCTCACAGAAATTGAGTTGAAGTTGCAACACTATGGCTTCCAGTGCGCAAGATAAAGAGCCTACACCAAATGCTTGAAGGAAGAAACTGATGCCCTCAAGATGCAAGTACAGGAGCTGGGAGCTACACCCATTCAAATTCAATCCACTCCACAGATACAGCAACACCAAAGCCCTTAGGAGAAGCAACAATTGTCGACAAGGATGTTGACCAATCTAGAGAGGAGGGCAGATGTAGCAGCCAGTTCTAACGTGGCCACACCTCAACCATGAACAAACACATACAGAGCCAATTACATGAAAGCAATTTTGATTGTACCTACAGTTTTGTCATGTTGTAATTTGCAGGCTAAGTGTCTAACAAAATGATCATCAAACATTATTAGTGTGCATGTAATTAGAATGCCATGTAATCCGTTCATGTAATTCGGATGTCATGTAGTTAGGATATTAGGCAATTTGAGGTGTCATGTATGGGCGGTTAGGGTTATGTACAAGGAAGTTGTGGAAGTTGGCAACTACCTCGCCTTTCCCAAGAACAGTATAAGTAGACCCCTTAAATTTTCCGAATACATCCATAATCATTTTGTGCATCTAGTTGTTTGTGCCTCGGAGCATATCTGTGTGTGCAAGTAATTGCATGTATATGTGAGCGACTGTAGTGAATAATATTGCTGCTGTATATGAATGTATATTGTTGTTCATGAATAATGCAAATGACAATGTGCAGCTCTGTTCATTTCAGATCTGAATATCTTTTTCTCGTACATGTTGAACGCTGTTTATTGCTGATATTTTCTCTCATTTCCTCTTTCATGTTCCTTCAAACATGGAATACCATCGCTGTGCTACAAAACATGCCATGTACCAACTCACGTTGTACAGAAATAAAGCATTCTCATATTTATAACATGAAGTTTTCTCCCTGAAAAGTGTTTCTCAATGTAAATGGCTGCATTGCACCATGACTCTTTGTGTAGATGCTCCTGTGATTATATTCGTTATCAGTTGCTTCCATTTGATATATGTATATGAATTGAATAGCAATTGAACATAGAGAAAAGGGTTGTGCATGAAATTGACGCTGGTAAGCTGAAAATGCATATCTCAAAGATTTGAATGCATTTCAAATTCATTCATAAGATCTGTTTGATGAATTCTAATTAAAAGTTTAAGAGCAATATCATTCAGGGTGAGAAGACATTGACAAAGAAGACTGTCTAGAATCTTTGTGTAGCATTACTCTTGTACAACAAAAAAGCTCTTTATTTATGCTTGAAAGCCCCCTGTTTCACATATAAATGTTTAGAGTGCCAAACGTGTTTGCTGAAGAATATACCAAATCTAAAATAAACTAGCAAATTGAACAAAAGGATATTTCTGACAGTTCACTGAATGCAGGAAGCACAATCTGAGCAAAATCAGTTTAAGAATTTGAATCTCAAATTAGCTATAATTATCGTGTATAAGTAACCCCAAGAAATGGATATGTTAACATATATTAAAATTTTTTCCTTAGAAAATGAAAACTTGATGTGCTTATTCCATCAAAGCACTGTGTGCACCTGAATTCAACAAGGATGGAATCCTAAATTGAGATAACCTGAAATACGATTAAATCGGAAATGATGCCTATGAATCAACCGTGTATCTTTACCTTACAAATACATGGAACCCACTACAATGACCTTCCCACTACTTGATAATATCTTTAGAAGATCATAGACGTTTGGAGGGTTTCTTGTTCAAAAAATGATCTAGATGAGGCTACCAGGTTGTTAACAGATAAGGCATAACATATATGCAGATTAATCTGCAATTTAAATATAAGTATTGTAGTTAGATTTCTAGCTCAACTATATCCTTGCAGACTTATAAAAGGTCAGCTTAAAATTCTGCAAAAGACAAACTACATTCCTTTCTGAGAAATCAGGCTTAAAAACTGAACGACCAGACATTATATAACAAACCTCTTCTGGATGGGCAATAGCATAATCATATTGCTCCCTAGTGGCATCATCCTTCAAAATCTGCATAAACAATAAAATATACCTCAGTCATTTAAAAAGAAAGAAAACTCAATGTGAATAACAATAACATGTTCAACTTCGAGTCTCAAAAGCCATAGATAGGCCCCACAAACCAAAAACCTAAGACTCAACACTTACAATAGAAAAAGTTCAAAGGTCATAGATAGACCCCACAGTCCAGGGTATGAACTGGTCACTTGCAACAAAGCATGGGCAAATTTTATATTGAATTTTCATATTACAAAGAGACTGTCAAATACAAGATACATAAAATGAAAACGTCTCTTGGCAATAGTTTTAGCGGTTCAATAAACAATTTTGTCATGAGATGGATAGCCCTTTTCTGTAAAATTTCAAGCAATACTTCAATAACTTGCTTTGGGCAGCCTAATTCATCTCCTAACACTTCTGGTCAAATTTTAAATACCAAAAAAATCAGCAAAATTCGTCAAAACGAGTTAAATACTAAGACAATTCCAATGCATATCATAATCCTTATATACATAAAACATCAATTAAAATTGACCTTCCCAAATACGATATACATGACCCATATCAGGGGCTAGACTGGGTCAGTAAAATGAAATACGATCTTTTGTTAAATTTTGTTAGGATCGATGAGAAGCTTCAAGTTGGTATACCTGGAGGCAACAAAAGATGGAAGGTTTCACCCTCATGTGGAATGAGGTTTTAGGTGACTTTTATAATATTCCAAACTTCACATACAGATTAGTTTATCCAATTAATGTGGCTTCGATAAAGAAGGTCAATAAGAGAATATTCATTTGAATGGGAATCACTAGCTACTTATGTGACCAAGATTCCTAAACACTTGTGGCTTGAGAGTTATATTGGAGGACTTTGGGTTGATACTAGAAGTGAATTCAAAATGTGTGAACCCAAATCAATTCAAGATGACATGAATAATGCTCACTTGGATCCAAGAAAAAGACTCTAGAACCAACAAAGGTCCTTTGTATCTTTCGTACACGGAGAAGTAAGGTAAAAAGCAGAGTTTCAAAATTCAAAATAATCAGAAATGTCTTATATGTTAAATAGTTGTGCGAGTTTGGCAGAATCAAGTTGAACCTTGACAAGCAATCTATGAAGAGGTCAAAAACATGTACTTTGGGCACATCAAGGCCCTCCCACCCAACTGGTTTCTTCACATCATTTGGAGCAAAACTTCAAAAAGGAACTTTTGTTGTCCTAGCATGATGCCGTGAATTGGAAGTTCTCCCAAACTCCACCAATAAGAAGACTCGGGACATGGAAGCAATTATTAGCAAACATGAAGAATTGTTCAAGGACCTTCGAATGGCACTACCAATAAAACAGGATATATAATACAAATAATTGAGATACAACCAAGCTAAACACTTGTTAACATTAAATTTTTAAACAATATTAATATCCACATCATCACAAATAAGAAATTGAAATATTAGTATGCAAGTTATTAGACTTAGAAGGCATAACAGCAAGCAAAAGTCCATACTTGGCTCCTGTCATACTCATCTAGAAGAAAATTAAATCATCTCGTTTGTGCATTTATTTAAGATGGAAAAGTAAAATCACAATCAAAAACAAATTTCCCATTCACTTTATCAAGAAGATATTGAATGAGTTGCATGGTATAAAATACTTCGTAAAGCCCAACCTTTGATTTGGATATTATCAATTCTGCATTTGTCAAGAAGACATTCATAAGACGGATTTTTGAATGCATGAAGGCCACTATGAATTTAAGGAAATGCCTTTTGGATTTACTGATGCACCAACTAACTTTCAAGCTGCAATAAGCAACATTTTCTAGACATATTTATGGAAATTTGTGTCTTCTTTAATGATAATTTGATCTATAGGAAAACATAGAAGGGGACACTTGGTGCACAATATTTTTAGCACTCTTCTTTCTCAGCTCTCAACAGCACTATGAATGTGTTTGGACATTGCAAGGCTGCATAAGGCTCGTTTGCGTTGTTGGTTCTATTCTTACTAGTGACGCTTGGGCACACTTTACTCAGCACGGATGTTAAAATGAAGACTATCACCTCTAGGCCGAGGGATTGAATCCTATTCCAAGTTTTTCGTTGACAGCCATAATGATGTGGCAAATAATGCTGATTTGGCAGCTGACATGGACCCAGTCAGCATGCATATCACTTTTCCAGCCAATCAAACCATGACACGTGGCATCCAATCATTCGCCCTAGTTGCACAATGGCAGACGTGTGGTAGCAGTACCCTTATCAGCATATGACAAATGGCAGCCTCTGGTTTGCCAACATTTTTCTAAGGTTTGGAGGCATTAATTTTTTTTTTGTGTGTAAGTGCTAATATGCCCAACTCTTCTGAAGGCCATAACTTCTACATACAGAAGCATTTTGGGCCCAATTTTTCAAACCATATTGTTTTTTAAGCTCTACGCATTGGTGACATCAATTCAAAGACCTTTTACAATGTTGTAGAACATTTTTTGTTTGGAAGAAGAGTATGCTTCAGAATCCAGATAGTCAATGTAAGTAAAGCCTTGTTCCTACGAGTCCCTCTCAAACCCCCCCGTGGTTGATTATTTGATGACCTACTTCTATTGCTTGATGATTCAGCTATTCCCTTTTTAGCTTGGGGGACAAATTGTTGTCACCATATCGCATGTTGATGATGTCCTATAGGGAAGCTCAACATCTTTGATCCAAAAGGTGGAGTCACGGCTTCATGTCTAAGCAAGGGTTGATCTAGTCTATGTACCTTTAGCAAGAAAATATAGTAGAATTCATGAAAAGATTCCTTATCCCATTTGAGCATTCATATTGTGTGTGTCTGTTGGTGGTGGTGGTTGAGGGGGTGTTCTCCTTGGTCCCTCAACTCATATTATGGGGGCAAGGGGGTTGGCAACTCGTCTAGCATCCTGTTGAGAAATTGTATGGGGAATTTGTAAATGATTGTGATTTTACTTATCCCTCTAAAATCTATGCATAGACAAAATTATTGAATTTTCTTCTAAATGAGTATGACAAGAGCAGAGTAGGGACTTTTGTTTCTTATTAAACCCTCTAAGTCTACTTACTTGCATACTAATATTTCAATTTCTTATTTGTGATGATGTGGATATTAATGTGGTTTAACTCTAATGTAACAAGTGTTAAGCTTGGTGTTCAATTCAAATAATATTTTTATAACTGATTTAAGGGGGAAACTTGGCATGCATGTGCCTAGTGACTCCCCAAACAATTATTAGCAACTACAACTAGGACTAATCGTTCGTTTAGGAGGCCAAACAGCCTACCCAAATGGTTGGTGGGGAAACGGGGATGTTCAACATGAGGTGCCTATTTGTTAGATGGCCCAATTGAACAACCACCCCGTCATCGACAACAGGGGTGGGAAGGGACAAGACTGGTCGACCAGACAACAACTGACGTCGGTTGACAGCCCCATGTCTAGCCCAAAAAACCTAGGGGGGCTTATGGCCTCCTCTAATAGCCTAGCCCATCAAATAGACAGCCAAAAATCTATCTTGGAGCCTAGCGGCCTGGGGAGCGTCTAGTCAACTAGATGGCTTGAACAGCCCATCTATCGTCACAATGCCTTCAAATAGTTCCTAACAATTGGCTAGACAGCCCAAGGGGCTGGTTTGTCAATTGTTTGGCTAGAACCCATTGAGATCAGCGTTCCACAAGGTATTTGTACATTTCATCATTTAGGTGCCAAACTTTGATAAAGAATTTTTCAAGCCCTATTTGCAACAAATGCTAGAAAAATATGTCTTGGATAGGAGGAGCATAATTTTGGTCGAAAGGAAGGAAGTCCAAGTCACTTTTGGCGTGAACAATTTCAGGAGAGTGTTTGGGTTGCCTAGCCCAAACAACCGACCTGTTTGTAAGGAAGACGTAGAGCCATTCAACTTGCAGGAATTTGTGAATATGTATTCCAACTTGTCACTGGAGGAAACAGAAAAATTGATGAAACATGGCAGCAAATGTCTGAAAATGCACCAACCTAGCACAAATCAACTGAAGTCTAAACTGTACATTGTGATGTCTAGGATGTTAGGAGAACAACGAGCCTCGGATATGCCCACTCGGCTCATGTCATACATGCAAGGTATATGGATGGTGTGAAATTTGATTGGGCAGCACACCTAGCAAAGCGTATCCATAATTTCATGCTTAGAATCACAAAGAAATTCTCAATGATATTTTGTGCCATTGTGTTGTTTTTAGATGGGATAGCAATAGAAAAGGCTCAAAGATGAGGGTTATAGTCTCCTAAACAGATTGCAATACCATCAATCTTCGATGGGCAGTGGTTGCGCCCACTTCGAAGATATGAACCTTGGAGCAGGTTAAGGCAACCAGCAAAAGGAAGGCACCGGTGGCAAAATTAGTTGAGACGTGATTAGAGGAGGAAGATGACAAAGAGGACACAAACGCATTGGCAGAAGAGTCAAAGACCAAGGGAAGTGAGGAGGAGGATCAAAGGCATTGGAACAATTGAAGCAAGAACAAAAGCAAAGGCTGAAATTATAGCCTCAGCCGCTAAAACAGGCGATAAGGATCATACCTCCTAGAGAGTCATCTACTCAGACACTCATCAGTAAGGGAAGCAATGGACGGTGAACCCACCAACACAACAAGCTATGTAGGTAGGCAGTGCAACAACAGCAAAAACAACAACGAGGAGGCCAAACAAGACCTATACTTGCACGAAGACAGCATATTCACTTGCAAGTCAATCCACCAAAGGCCAAACATTCATTGTATTACCAAAGTTGGTGCATGCATAGGTTGTGGCGCAGAAGGTGACCAAGAAGGTAAATGAAGGTACACTTGCATAAGTTGGTAGTGGGAGTGTGAAAGTGGGTACTGTAGGGGAGACGATACCGGTGGATAATGTGGGTAATGTAGTTATAGATATCAGTAGGCATGATATTCAGCCTATGCTACAAGGCTGAAAACTGAGACTGAAGCATTGAAGACACAGGTTCCAGGGTTGGGTGCAGAACCTGTTAGAGTTCAGCCTTCTCCACAGCAGTAGACTTCCTAGGGGTAGCAGAAGGAGTCAACGAGGACGTCAACTAATCTAGAGCGGAGGGCAGATGTAGCAGCCAATTCTGAGGTGGCACCATCTCAAGTGCCAACTCATACATAGGAGGATCCGTAAAGACATGAGTACGGAAATGCAATTTTGATTGTATAGTTTTTCTTGTCATGTTGTGAATAATGCAGTTTGCGCACCAAGTGTTTGTAGAAAGTTGCCACGTTGTGTTACGTGGCAAGTGTTTGTCATTATGTGTGCACATAGAGTTGTTGTCAGATAATAATTCTTTGTCATGAAATGGGTCATTAGTTGTCAGTTGTCAGACAGGTATGAGGAAGTTGTACAGTTATGCAACTACCTCTGTTGTTGGATTCCTTATTTATAGGCCCCTTACATTTCGACAAGAGATTGGTCTGATATATGATGAAGACTCGATGTATGCATGCAGACATTTCTGAATATTGTTGTGTTCATGGTGATCTTGTTGTTTATATTCTTAATACATCAATGATAATGTGCAGTTTCAATTGATATCTTATCTCTGATCTTTCTTTGTACATGGATGTTGAATAGTTATTGCTATTAACATTTGCTGTTATTTATTTTTGTGTCCCTTCAAAGTGGAATACACTTACTGTGCTACACTGTATAGAAGGGATCAACCTCAATCATGCAGCAAAGAAGCATATCTCTGATTCGGATCTACCTAATAGCCACGATGCTTGTATAGTATTCCCTATTGTTTACAAACACTTGAAAAATAACATCCTAAAATAAAATTTGGAAGACTGGTTGATAATAAGAGGGGGAGATAAGACACTTGATTAATGATAGCTGAATAATAGTTGGTAATATTTAAGAATCTCACACTTGGCACTAGTTCGCCTAAATATTTTCTTTACAACTTTTCTACTCTCACCTGAAGACTAGTTGATAGTAAGAGAGAAGATAAGACTCTTCATTAATGATAGATGAAAAATAGTTAGTGATATTTAAAAATCTCACCCTGGGCATTAGTCTGCCTAGATATTTTCTTTACAACTTTTCTCTTGTCAACTCAAAGATGCTCTAACTTCCATATTAAAGACATTAAACACAAGGAATTACACAACACAACACAGGGGGAATATTTAACATCATATTCAATCCTACAAACGTTCTATCCAATCCTAAAGACAAGGATTATATTAAACTTTAAGAGAAGGATTATATATGCTATATTCAGTACTAATAAAGACAAGCATATACAAGTATTATATTTCATTCTACACTCTTCTAAGACCTACCTCTATGCAAAATACAAACAAAACTACGTTAGAAACATATTTACATCACTCCTTCAACACACATGTATTTACTAGGTCTAACATGCATGAAGAAGGGAACTACAAGAAGGGAATACTATCAGACGACATAACCCCTATAACTATGCCCATCCGATCACTTAAGGAAAATCCCATATTAGACAATCAAGATATGATATCATAAGACGATCTCAACAACATGGATAGGCCTCCCTTACTATCAGCCTATCCTCTTTGTATCACCCATCAGGAAGGCCTCCCTCATTTAGTCAATGGGAGGCCTCCCTCTCAGTCAACCTCCCCCATTTACCAAACGGGTAGGCCTCCCTTCCTATCGGCCTACCTCCTCTTTATCATCCATTTATCATGCTTTTATCACACTCAAAGTATGCTCACATCACTTTTGGATGGAGACAGACCACCATATTCCTCAAGAGGATAGGGTATGTCATCTTTGCTCTTTTTGGGAGGTGGAGACTGAAGAACATTTCATCTTTAGGTGTCCTATTTATTATGAGATTCAAGGGAGGTACTATTGCTTGTATAGAGACTCAAGTGGATCGCTTGCCACTTTTTGACCAAATATGTTTGGCTCTTTACCTTACAAAAGCTATCACTCTGTGGCGTCAATTATTCCAAGGGAGACAGACTACTACTCGACTAATCACCTCATTCTTGCACTCTCTGCAATCAAGAGTAATAAGGCTCATTTGAAGCTACAACTATCCAAAACGTTAATGATAGATTGGTGTGGCCTTGTCTGCATACAAGAGTGGCTACTAGGGCTTTGGTTCTTACTTCTTGCTTGCAACAAGATAGGATTGCAATTCTTTGGCATTGGGTTTCGGCCACCCCTCACACATCTAGGAGTTGTAGAAAGACGCAACTTACTAATTTGTTGTCCTCTTCTATTGGTTCAAAAGCCATGGATGCTAAGAAGAGTCTTAAAAGGGTTAAACTCTATGTCCTCCCAAGATTATCCAACCAGGCCCTATTAGTTGTTGTCATTCTCCTCAAAACATTAGATCCTTTGTTGGCCCTTTTGGGATGGTGATGACACGACTGTGCTTCTACTTATATAGATTAATGTTGCCACTTGGATCCACTGGAGCTCATTCCTATCAATGTTGTACCTCAATTTCTTGCCCTCTCTTAATCATTACTTTAAGCATGTTAGGGTTTAACCATTTTGGGTAACCCTCCAGGCTGTAATTTTATTCCATACAGTTGTTCCACTTGAAAAAGTTTACACTAGATTCTTTACTCTAGTTTAACTTATTTTTGTAGTACTTTTTTGGTTACTACAGTGCATTGTAATTTGTAACAGCTCTTTTCAATGAGTCCCATTGGCCTACTTTGGCCATCTATGGAAATTAATAGAATAGAGTTATCTTATGCACTAACTTTAAACTTTGTGTATTATTCATGATATGATTCCATATCCAATCAACCACCTTAGATTATTATCATCATCGCATTAATGGTGTTATTTCCTTCTTTAAACAAATGGTTAAGTGGTAGACAAGTCAAACTTAATTGCTATTGATTATTGCCCAAATCCTCCCAGAAACAATAAAATATGAAGGTTGGAAAATACTAAATTGCAATAAAGATCCTATGCCTCCTCTATATATGTTATTTTTCGTGAAGGTCTTTTTCACAGCTAAAAAAAATTGTTGGGGTGTAGACATATGCAAGGTAAATGTACGAAGCAGCTGGTGCAAATGCCAACATTTGGGTATGTGGGTGTGAGAACGCATGGTATGCAGGATGCAAGGGTGTAAAGATATGTAGGGTTTAGATCATAAAGTTGGCTATTTTGTAATAAAACTGAAAGTTGAAACATAAAACCATATTCGCAAAACAGTAAATTGAATTCAAATATGAGAGTTGCTGATGTGTTGAGTAGGAATGAGAATAAGATTTTCAAGGAAGGCATACAGCAGTGAAAGCTATGTTTTACTATTTCCATTATATTTCTTGTTGTTTTCCATATTTTACTGCAGAATTTGACGCAGTGAGTGTCCTAATATGGTCAATTGACCAGGTGTATCATGGCTGTCATGCATCAGGCATAAGAATAAGGCATTACACACCTGTACCTGGTCCGGTCAAAGATGCATGAACACATGTACCCAGACAACACAGGAGCTAAAGAGGGCATTAGGAGATGAATAATTGACAGAGTTTGACAAAGACAAAAATATAGTAGATATTTTAGTGGTCATATGCTTAGTAACAATAGATCTTCTACTGAATCACTGATCATCTATTCTGAATCTAGTTGAGCATGCCATAAGTTAATGAATTAGATTTTTGCAGCAAAAAATGAACCTGAAGCCTTGAGCGAAAGCGCACAAATACAAATGTATGCCTTGGTTGGATAATAACTAAACTAACAGAAAAGCATTATCCTTGGCAGGCAAGTGCTTGAATGCAAGGATTTCTGTCATATACAAGAAAGGCCTTCCCTGCAGTGTTCAAATTCTTATAGAAGTAAGAATTCAGGAAAGTAGAATATGCCTTCCGAAGTGTCTAGAGCCTCATCTGCAACTATTTCCAAACCTTTACAGGAAATACAGATCTTGCAATTGCAATGTCAATCAGTAACTAAACTAACAGAAAAGCATTATCCTTGGCAGGCAAGTGCTTGAATGCAAGGATTTCTGTCATATACAAGAAAGGCCTTCCCTGCAGTGTTCAAATTCTTATAGAAGTAAGAATTCAGGAAAGTAGAATATGCCTTCCGAAGTGTCTAGAGCCTCATCTGCAACTATTTCCAAACATTTACAGGAAATACAGACCTTGCAATTGCAATGTCAATCAGTAACTGAATCGTTATTATTACTAGATCTTCATACCACTAACACTAATGGACCTCCGATGAGATGACTACCATGGACTTATTTTTACTAACAGGCATATATTCCAATTCAGGGAATAACAAACAAACTTTTCAAATTTTATATTTTTCACTCTTCCCATAAGAATCTGAGATCATATATGGTTATGAATGGATTGACTTGTTTACATTTGCTTGGTTTACAGATGTTTACTCTGGTTTATGGGGGGGAATTATTCCATGTAGTATGAGATTATCATTGGAATAATTAGATTAGATTAAAAGAGAAACACATCACAGAAAGACGCGGCACCTACCTCATAAGCATTTGCTATTTTTACGAAAAGCTTTCTCGCTTCTGGATCGGCATTCTTATCCGGATGGCTGCAATCATTAATTCACTCAGTCATTCACCGACATAGCATAACAACTACAATCATATAGAGAGAGATAGAGAGAGAGAGAGAGTACTATTTGAGGGAGAGCTTGTAGTAAGCCTTCTTAATTTCTGAGGATGTTGCAGACTGGGTAACTCTGCATTCCATTCCAATGTCAAACTAAGAAAACAAGAGCATTCCAAAAGAGTAAGAAAGTGAAAATAGGAAAAAGACGGTGATCCCACTAACCCAAGTAGATCATAGCAATCGTCTTCCTCGCAATAAATTGCTAAAGTTGTTGGCACCATCAACGACAAAATTATCATCGTCACACAGAACCCCAACCCCCATCCCGACTTGTCCATGGCCAACAACAACACCGCTGCTGGTGAGGGAAGAAAGAGAAGCCCACGAAATCTAAAACTGCCTTCCAATAAGCAATTTCAATGTGTGAGATATGTTGCAGTTCTCTTTATATTCGAAAATTTCAATCTGTAGCCTTCTTTCTTTCGGCGGCGCAAAATTGAAATCGCTCTACAGCACTTCCACGCAGGCAGTAACGTATGTCGAGCCAAGGACGAGAAGATATAAACGCTATAATGTCCGAGTTTCAGAGCCAGCCCAAGGGCGAGAAAATATGACCACGGTAAGTTACGGGTTTCAAAGCCAAATATGAATTTTTTTTCAGTGTATATAATATTATAAAAAAAAAAACCAAATGTGAAATTACCGCTTAGTATTCAACAATAACCATTAGAATAGAACCGGTGTATTACAATATAGAAGTGAGGGAAACTGGGAAACTGGGAGACACCAAGTGGTTGGGGTTGGTACGGCCATCATTAAATTGGCGCACATTCAACGGATTTTAGACAGACTACCACTTTTACGTTAGAGTGGGCATACCCGCGAGGTTTGAATCTAAGTCTCCTTCTGCAAGTGTCCAACGTCTTACCAATCGACCTAGTCGGACAGCATTTGTATGATTTTATTGGTGTAAAATTATTTGGATAGGAAATCTAAAAAGCATCTAGATTATAGATCCTTAAAAACCTATATTAGCTATGTTTTTCTATCAATATGAAATATTTGTGATGAAGGTTTGAGGTTGAATATTATATTGTAAGAATATAATTAAAATCTTAGAAAATCCCCATGAGTGTGAGTGTGAGTGTGAGTGTGAGTGTGAGTGTGAGTGTGGTCTACCGAAGGGTTCCGTAGTGTCTAGTGACCGAGGGCCCATTCAGTACAACGAACAACAGAATACAAGAAACGGGAGCAGATTAACAACGAACGGAGAGCAGATTATTGAAACGGGAGCAGCGAACAACAGAATACAATCGTCGTATTATCGAAGAAGAATACAATCGCAACATAACGGGAGCGGTGAATGATTATGGGAGCAAAGGAGTGCTTTTTATTATACACCTATCTCATCGGGTAAGCACATTTTCCTTCTTCTTTCGATAAATAAAACAATTTAAGTAAAACATTGTTAGACAGAGCAAGTAGAGGGTTTGCAGTGGAGGAGGGTTTGCAGAGCAAGGAGAGTTGGGTTTTATTATATATTTATTTCATCAGATCAATAGTATAAGGGGGTTTGACAAGGGCTTGTAGCGAAGGAGGGTTTGCAGCGAGAGGAGGGTTTGTGGCAGAAGGTTTTATTACATATCTATTTCATCGAATCAATAATATAGGGGGTTCAACAATGGAAGAAGGGAAGCAACAATTGCAAGAACCAATATATGTCAATGAGAAACAGTACTGGAGGATAATAAAGCGTCGACAAGCTCGAGCAAGGGCAACAGTAATGAAGAGGACTAATTGTAAAATAAAAATAAAGAATATTCTACCACATAAACATGTGGAGAATAAAGAACAAACAAAGGCACTAACCATCATCGGACGAGGAGATCAGTCAGCCCAACAGAGGGGACAAAAAAAGGAAGATAAAAGAAATATAGAAGGAAAAACAAGCGAGGAGAAAAAAATAAAAAATAACTGCAAGAAAGCATTCAACATGGAAAGTGGAGGTCACCAAAATGAGTTTTCAGATGAGGAAGAAACTTACAGTCCCACAACCACACCACTTATGTGGGCACCAAGACTTTATGTGCAAGAGCTAATGAAGATGAAAGAGAAACTTGAAAGCATGGAAAGGAGGGAGAAATTAAGAGATACTAAATCACATGAGATTATAAACACCATTCAGAGGTTGGAAAAGGAAAACAGCCAACTCAAGGAGCAGGTGTCAAAGCTACAAAACCTTGCGAACATGGGTCGGCGTGAATGGCATGTCCTCAAACAAGCCATCCACCCCCAAACAATGATGCAATAGAGGTGGGAAAAACAAATGCAAGTCAAATAAAAGAGGTACGGGAAACACTCCGAAACATGGAAACAAGAGAAAATGAGTTGCGAAATGAATTAGCAAAGGCAAAGACATGGTCTCAAGTAGTAAAAGAACCAGTCAATCAACAAAAAGAGTTGATAGAGAAGCAAGTAAAAATTCAAATAACAGAAGAGAAAGAAAGACATGAGAAGTTATCAAATATAATCATCAAAGGGTTGAAAGATTATGGGGATAGGGAAGACACAAACCGTTTAACCAGGGACTTCTTGTCAGATCGGTTACAATGGAAAGGTCAAATAAAAAAAACAAGCGAGAATTGGCAGGTTGAGAGAAGGCGGCAGAGATAGGCATATCCGGGTCACATTGATGAGCTACGAGGACAAAACAAGGTTACTAAAAAACAGAGGCATGTTGAGAGGGTCACAATTCTATTTAGATGATGACCTAACATTTTTACAGCAGGAAGAAAGAAACAAGGAATGGGAAAAGGTGAGGGCAACAAGGAATGAAGGGAAACAGGCATATTTAAGAAATGGAAAGGCATACATCACATCTAAACAAAACAAATAGGGAGTATGGCCCGCCCGGGAACATCTTACGATGGTAAGCTGGAACTGTAGAGGTTACCCTTGGAGAAGAGGACCCGGGTTAGGGCCCATTGCTAGAGACAAAGATATAATCATCCTGACGGAAACACATGAACATGATGGATGTAGGACTCCAGAATTTGTGGGATACAAAAAAATAGCAGTATGGAATAAAGCAACAGAAAATGGCAAAGGGCATGGGGGTATTATGGTTTTAATAAAAGAGGAATGGGATAGGGTCATTAAAATTGAAAAACATGATGAAAACAAACAGTACATCTGGATAAAGATCCTACAAAATAAGTCAGTTATTAGCATAGCAACATGTTATTTTGCTCCCAAGAATTCTAAATTCTATAAGAAACATGACCTTAACAGAGAAGATCCATACTCCTCCCTAAAAAGAGATATTTCAATATACAATAAGTTGGGGGAGATTATATTAATTGGAGATTTCAATGCAAGGACAACAAATAAGCAAGCTAACATTCTAGAAGGAAGTGAAGATATTGAGATGAATCCTCTTTGGATGCCAGAAGAGGAAAATCAGCAGTGGACCAGGACTTCAGAAGATGAGCATGGGGCTATCACGCAATATGGAGAAGAGTTGTTAGGCCTCTGCAACATACACAACTTGATTATTTGCAATGGGATGAACAAATGGAAAAATTCAGGAAGGTATACATGCAAAACATATAAGGGACAAAGTGTAATAGACTATGTAATATGCTCACAAAATTACATACCAAAAATAGAGGAGCTAGAAGTGGAAGATTCTCCAGTGGAACTTAAGTCAGATCACAACCCAATTGTTATGAAACTTCGAATGCAAGGAGACAAACCAAGGGAAAAACACTTGCAAAGCAATCAAAACAAATATCCTCACAAGGGAAACATTCTCTTAACAGATGAAAATCGATAGAATTTTAGGGCAGTATTAAATAACAAGTTATAGGAAAGGGAGAAACTACCTCATAGTAGCAGGGATTACAGTAAGAGTGAATGGTTAATGCACATTATCCAAGAAGCTCTAAACAAATGCAAGAGAGCTAAACCTCAAAAGAAAGAAAGGAATAGCTTCCCAACCAACCCATGGTTCGATGAAGATTGCAAAGAAGCGCGAAGATTACTAAAGGAACCAACGGGTAAAACAAGAGAAAATAGAAAAGCATATGAGAAACTGGTAAGGGCAAAAAAAGAAGAATACACTAGAACAAGGAGGAAAGAACTGATTTACTTAGGGAAGCATGAACCAAAGAAATTTTGGAAGGAGCTAAGCATAAAAAGGATGCAAGCTGAAAATAGCATAACAGTTAATCAGTGGTTGGAGTATTCAAAACAATTGTATCAGCGTAGTAACCAGAAGGAGACACCCCCTATTATCACTGTCAAGAAAGAACTTTTCACAAATGAAGACATTATTCAAGGGATAAAAAAGTTAGCAACTGGTAAAGCCCGTGACATAGACAATCTTCAAGCAGAGCATATAAAATGGGGGGTAGATATTATGGCACCGCAGATCAAAGAAATTTTCAATGAGGTCATACAAAATGGTTTCCCTACCGAGTGGACAACTAGCTTGACCATTCCTTTGTTTAAAAGTGGAGATGTAAATAATCCCTCAAACTATCGAACTATCATGATCAACCCTCTCTTTGCAAAGTTGTTTGGGAGTATGATAGAGCGTAGGATAAGTATATGGGCAGAAGAAAAGGGAAAGAGAGCAAAGGGACAAGCAGGTTTTAGGCCCAAGCACTCAACTATTGATCATTGTATCACACTCAGACACATAGTGGAAAAAATATGGGACAAAAAAGAGGAGGCTTTCTGTTGTTTTGTAGACTTCAAAAAGGCATTTGACACAGTGCCAAGGAAAAAATTATGGAGCAGAATGGAAGAGCTAGAGGTTCCAATTCACTACGGGGCAGCAGTTCACAGATTATATGAGCATGTAAAAGCTAGAATCAGAACACATGAAGGGTTATCTGAATGTTTTGGTAGTGACATAGGTGTCAAACAAGGTTGCCCTCTATCTCCTACCTTATTTGGGTTGTACATTGACAAGTTAGAAGAATGGATAAACAAATTTGGGGGAGAGGGTGTGCACTTAGCCAAATATGTGGTAAAACTCCTCATGTATGCAGACGATGTAATTCTTGTGGCCAAAATAGCCAAAGATCTAGGAGATCACCTTCGAGCTCTAGAACTCTTTTGTAAGGAAGTTGGGATGCAAGGTAAACACAAGCAAAACAAAAATCATGATTTTTTCAGCAAAAAGAAGAAGCAACAACTCAAATTTCAGTTTGCAGGAGAACCACTTGAGGTAGTAGTAGAATACAAATACCTGGGCATAGACTTTCATGACAAACTCAATTGGAATACATGTAGGATGAAAAGAACTCAAAGCGGTTGGAGAGCACTGTATGCACTTCAAAATAGGTGTAGGAATGCCGAGTTGTGGGACTTGGAAGACCACCAGGGTTTTATTTGGCCTACTTGTTACACCGGTTTTGTTGTATGGTTGCGAGGTGTGGGCTAGTGGCACAACAAAGGCAAAATGGAGGCAAATAGAAAGGATTCAAAAATATCTAATCACAAATTTTCTCAAAATTAAGGCCACAACCCCTTATGAAATTATTCTAGCTGAAACTGGAATGTTTCCTTTAGAAGCAATTGCTATGACCAAGCTGTTATGTTACTTGAAAAAAACAGAAAACATGAAAAACGACGAGATGGCCAAGGGCAGCTAAGGACGAAGAGTTGCATAGGCGGAAGAACACATGGATGAAACAAAATCAGAAATGGATGAAACGTTGGGAAATCAACATAAATGAATGCCCAAATTTCAACAAAGACATCAAAAGCTATGTGAATGAAAAGTTTAGAAGTGGAATGTGGAAAAATGCAAGCAAGGAAAAGACAATATTATATTGCAAAGTTTAACCCAACATATGATCACAAGGAAAAAGCATATATAGGCGCTGAAATCAAGTGGAAGGAAAAAATCCTCATTGCTTAGATAAGGACTAGCTCTCATAGGCTTAGATGTGAAACGAGGAGATGGACAACACCCAAAGAACAATGGGAAGAAAGGATATGTACTTTATGCAGCACAGGGGCAGTAGAGACAGAGGAACACTTCATCTATAAGTGCCCGAGTTTTTCAGACATCCGTGGCAAATACAAAGAAACACTTGGAAACGGGTCTATGACAGAGTTATTTGAAGACAATAAAATAAAAAAAGTTGGGGAATTGCTAACCCAAATCAGCGGGAGAAGGAACAACCTTCTCAAAGATATTAAAGATCATATGATATGATTTGAGCAGTTGTACTTCCATATTTGAGGTCCCATAGACCATATTTGGGTCTCGCGGACGTAATTAAAATCTTTCATTTCATTTCATTTCATTATTGGTGATGTGACTTGGGTTCAATCCCCATGGTGGATGTGTACAAGAAGTATTATGAAAAAAAAAATCTTAGAAAATTGACTAAAATAAAATGTTTAAGTGTAAATAGAATGTTTAAATAAGGGTAAAGATATAAAAAATTATGTTAAAAAAATAAAAATTTGGATAAGATTTATAAATAAATAATTTTTTTTTTTTTTTTTTTTTTAAGCGAACAACCCTTTACGGAGCCCCCTTAGTCTGAGAGACCACAAACAAGGGGTTCTACACCGTCAAAGTCACCCGGGAGTCGCATCCGACCCTACTCGCACCAACATTATCAATTGGATTTTGGATACCCAATTCAACTTTTTGGTAGGGTGGAGATTTGAACCTGGGACCTCCCTTGGAGGATTGTCGTCTCCTCTCCAACTCACCTGCAACACCTGGGTTAAAAAAAAATGTTTTTTTAATAGGTAAAGAAGTTGTACTATTAATTCAAATTTATATATAAAAATTAAAAAAAACTTTAAATGGATAGTTATAACCTTAGTTATCAAGTTCGAGTTCGTATTCAAATTCGATACTTTTCAAGTTCGAAAAAAATTCGACATGTTTAAAAATTCGACATAAAATTCGATATATAATAAATGTATATATTTTCATATAATTTTTATATAAAATTTAAAAATCAAATATACAAAATATATATAATAAATATAAACATTTTTATAACCTTATGTAATTTAATAAATGAGAACATTTTTAAAGGTTAAATCAATAATTGTTTTGAAATATAAATTATAAGTTTTTTTATTAATTATAATAAAAAATCATTAAAAAAATAAAAAAAATTGTTAGATCATGCAAAAAAAAAAAAAAACTTAAAATATCTTATATTATTCAAGTTTAAAAAGTATAAAAGTTTAATTTTAGGTTTCATTAGAAGCTAGGGTTAAAGAGCAATGTATTTTTTTATTTATTTTACAAACAATGTTTTGCCTTAAAGATCAATGTTTTTTCTTTTATTTTAGGGTTAAAGAGCAATGCTTTTTTTTTTTTTTTGTAGGGTTAAAGAGCAATGTTTTTCTTTGTTTTATTTTATTTTACGAGCAATGTTTTGCCAGAGCAATGTTTTTTCTTTTATTTTAGGGTTAAAGAGCAATGCTTTTTCTTTTATTTTAGGGTTAAAGAGCAATGTTTTTCTTTCTTTTATTTTGAAGAACTTGTAGATTATTTGAGACAAGGAGCATTTTAAATAGCAGATGCAAAAATAATGAAGTTTTCGGAGGAGATTTGTTTGTCAATAGCACTTTCAGAGCTATTCATTCTCTCATATGATGATAAAGAAATAAAGAAAACAACATCCCCAATAAATTGAAAATGGTTGCTTCGGATATTATTTGCAGAAAATATTGCACATTGCAGGAGGGAGATTGTAGGAGGGTTTATTCATAGCTGCTGTGTTTATAGTGCTTTATGTATTTTTTTTAAAGCTAAAATTTGATTTCAGGGTTTTTTTTTTTTTATAAGTAACAATAATATTTACAATGGGTTTTTTTTTTAAAGGGTCCCAAAACCTTAGGTACATAAGTAGTCGTAGCTATATTCTGATGTTAGAGTAGACCGGGGCTGCACCCTTGGGGACCAAGCCGAGGCCCCGGTTCCTACAAATAGTCCATCCAACGATGTTTCCAGCAAGACAAAATTTGGCCTGAGGCCACCAAACAGGGAGAAACCTCAAAATTGCCCAGCAGTTAACCCAAAAAATTACTGGCCACCATTGCTCCAGATTGCCTTGTAGCCGGGCCTGACCTGAACAGGGGCCCTGACCTGGCAGATTAGTTCCCCTCCTTGTCAAGGCCATCGCTCGACCTGCGACGGAGTTCAGACAGGGCATTGGTCGCTGTGGAAGCCGCTTTTGTAGAAGCGGTTAGGGAGCTGATCGTGATGTCTAGGAGGGCTTTGGTCGAAAAGTTTTGCAACTTACTTTCGGAGTCAGAGCTGACTTTGGTGGCTTCCGGGACCTCCACCTTGGCCTTCTTGGAGCTGCCAGCAGCCCTGCTGCTGTCGGGGATCGGGCCCTTGCGGATCAAACTTGCACCAAGAGTCGAGGCCCTACCTAGGGCCTGAGCCGAGGTTCTACGTTTTTAGGAGGGTCTGCGCAGTTTCGAGGAATGGGAGGCGTCGGGGGATGGGGTCTCCTTAGATTTGGACGTTGCAGGGGAAGCAACAGGGGAGCCAGCCTCTTTAGGGGATAGGGGAGGGATGTGATGTAGTTGGGGCTGGTTTGCTAGGGCATGTCTATACAGAACAACCATGAGCCCTTGATGGGAGGGCCGAGAATGATTCCTGTAGGCCCGATCAATGGTGAGGCTTAGGGAATAAAAGAGAAATTGGGGGGTGCTTACCAGCGTGGCTCCACGAAGGTGATTATAGAAACTGAGGTGAAAGTTATAGAGGCGTTGATTCGGGTCGTCACAAGTTATATATTGCATCACTGGGACGATGGCCTCGTCAAATGGTACCGGGAGGTCAGCTCGAAAGAGGTTGGCCTTGTCCCATTGTTGTTTCGGGAACTGGGAGAGCTCCTCCTCCTAGTTGTGCTTGTCCCGTCGAACAAATCTTCCTTTCTCATCGAGGTGCAGGCCCGTCACTTCAGTCAAAAAATCCTTGGACACCTTGAAGTGAAGCCCTTTCACTTTGACCTTCGCGTCGTTCCAAGAATCCAGAAATCCTTGCGTGATTTCTTTGTTTGCCCCTACGAACTTACTGAAGAAGGGAGTGTAGTTCTTAGCATCATAAAAGATCTTGGCAGACTCGCTCAGGTCGAGAGTGGAGGGCTCAAGGAAAATTGCCTTGGCAGCCATGGAAGGCAAATAGGAAGGCCAGGGGCAGGGGAACCAGAGTTGACCTGAACTGAGAGGGAAGACTCACGGGGACAGGGGAAGGGGAAAACACACAGGAATGCGAGTGGCCTCTGAACACGGCTGGGTTAAAAGCTTGCAAGGAGGCGCCAAGGAGGGGAAGGGTCGTAGGCATCGGGAAGGGGCATTTAGTGCGGGGGACGACACGAGCTGGGAGGAGCTAAGGGGGCGAGGCTGGCGGTAGCCACGTGGGGCAGGGAAGGGGAGCCAACGACAACACTCCAATTGGCACAATATTGATGGGGAAGTAGTTTGGGGAAATCTCTCAGGAGAAAGGCGCGTGCGGTCTGACTCAGCATGAAGATCCGTCAGAGCGAAGCCCGAGGCGAGAAACTTGTACTAAGAAGTCGCGTGCTCCAAATTGGGCTTGCCAGGTTTGCTAGCGAGGCTACGATTTTCTAGATCAGGAGAAGCCAAAAATCTAATGTGGCCTCTAAAGCAAGGAGCACTTGGCAAGACGTGATGGCGCTTGATTGGATTGGCCAGCCCTCGGGTGGAGGGTCGCTGGGGCCAATCATCAAGGCGGAGCGGGAAGGAGTTTCCCCTGTCCACGTGGGGAGGGCATGACATCGTACCTTTAAGGCCCCGACTCGAGGCAATCTAAGCGCCTGTACTCTCATCAAGGCTTGAGTTGTCTTGAGACGCTAATTGGACCAGAGCATCAGGGAAATTCGTGGTCCAAGTAGTGAGATCTTTCGTTGTGGTGGCTTTATTGGCCATGAAATCGGCTGCCCTGTTACCTTCTCTGTACACATGATGAAAGGAGTGATGAGTGAATCCTTGGAAGATGGTGAGAACTTATCGAATGGTGTTGTGGATACGCCATGAGCTATTTCCCAAGTTACGGGTGACCTTGATGATGACTAGAGAATCGCCCTCAATGATGACTTTTGGGGAGGTCTCCTTGAGGGCTATCAACCCACGAAGGAGAGCTACTACTTTGGTGAAGTTGTTGGTCTGAATGTCAAGCGGTTCGGCATACGCCAAGATCAGGGCCCCATGACTGTCCCGGATGACCCCGCCCGCTCCAGAGGGGCCGGGGTTTCCTTTAGAAGCTCCATCGAAGTTAAGTTTAACCCATCCAAGAGGGAGGACAGTCCACCTTGTCGTCGAACGATAGGAGGGGGCGGGAGGGGGACCGAGGGGGTAAGCTAGACTCCGAGGGAGGAGAGGAGGGTGGACTCGACTAGCCTTCGAGGCACCTCGCTCAAGGGGAGGGAGCGGGAGTTCTCAAGGGCGAAGGCAACCGCCTTGGCCGCCACCCATTGGGGGGAGCGGGTCGGGGAGGAGAAGGCTCTGCTATTGTGCTCAAGCTAGAGTTTCCAGAGTAGATGAGGGAGGTAGGAGCCCCATAGGAAGCGGATGAAGGGGTGGGCAAAGGGATTGGGCCACTGACACAGGAGGTCAGAGATGGAATTGGGAGCCACCCACTAGATAGAAAATTGGGATAGGATGAGGCCCAGGGCTTCAGAAGAGAAGGGGCATTTGAGGAAGAGGTGATTAGTAGACTCCCAGGTAGCACAACAAAGGAAGCATCTGTTCAGGATCTAAAAGCCCCTCTTGATCAAGTTCTCGATAGTCAGGGTCTTATTTTGGATGGCCGTCCAAATGAAGTGGCTAATTTTGGGGATCAAATTCTTGGTCCATACCTGTTTAACTAGGAATGGGGCCTCATCAGGGACTCTTTGGAAGTTGTAGGCAGATTTGATAGAGAAGATGCCACTGAGGGTGCCATGCCAGACGCATTTGTCGTTCCCTTCGAAATATGGGATAACTGTCACCTTGAGGAGACGTTGGAGCCTGGAGGATTGAAGTGGGTGCCTGGGGTTCACAATGGGATTCCATGTTACCCGTCCTTGGTTATGGGTGAGATAATCTGACACTTTGGGCCCTCTGCCCACCAAGCCCGATTTGAGGATGAGGAGGTCGCTGTTAGCAATCAGGGCCTCATCTTGGATCCACCTGTCTTCCTAGAAATTGATCTTGGTTCCGTTCTCAAGGATCCACTTGGTCCCCTTTCGAATGATGTCTTTAGTGGAGATCAAGGATTTCCAAAAGGCTGATCCGTCTCTGGGCTGGGAGTCGCTGAGGAAGGGGTGATGGTGGATGTATTTCCTGTGCATGATACTGATCCATTCATCAAGGGCATTGGTGAACACCTTCCAGACGTGCTTGGACAAGAGGGCCTTGTTCATGAGGGTCACCCGCTTGAGCCCGATCCCTCCCTCGCCTTTGGGGTGGCAGACCAAGGGCCAGGAAACCAAGGGAATCCTCTTCTTATCTTCGTTGCCCGACCATAGAAAGCATTTCTAGATTTTCTTGATGTGTGCTGCAATGGAGGCCGAGATTCTGAAGACCGACATGAAGTAAATCGGAATTCTTTGAAGAACCGCCAATAGGAGGGTGGCTCTACCTACTTGTGAGAGGAGGTGGCATTTCTAGGAGGCCAGCTTCCTCTAGATTCGATCAATCATCCCACTCCAAAGGGTCTTAGAGGAAGCTCCTATAAACAGGGGCATCCCAAGGTAAGAGGAGGGGAGGGAATCAGGGGTACAACCAAAAATCCATCCGATTTTGATTTGCCTAGCCGGGGGGTATGGATAAAGAAAATTTTACTTTTTTGGAGGTTTATTTTATGCCCGGTCGCCTCCTCATACAGGGTCAAGATGTGCTTGATGGTCTTAGATTGAGGGATCGAAGCTAAAGTAGCAAGGATGGTGTCGTCCACAAACTGTTGATGGGACACAGGGGGTAGGCCCAGCGTAGGCCTGATGCCCGAGATAAGTCCACGAGAGGCAAGATCTCATTGATCAAAATGATCCCATCAAGAATTTATCATCCCTGGACAAAACCCCTTTGGTGTTTGTCAATGACAAAAGGGAGAGCCATCTTCAACCGTTTTGTAGGGACTTTGGACATAATTTTGTAGAGATTATTACCCGAGCTAATTGGGTGATAATCTGCAAAAGATTTAGCACCTACAATCTTCGGGATGAGGGCTAAGAACGTACAATTCACATCAAAAGAGATCCTTTTGGAGGTCTAAAACTCCTTAATTACCAAGGTGACCTCATTACCAATGATGTGCCAAAAATTGTGATAGAAGAGTTTCAAAAACCCATATGGACCAGGATATTTGTCTCCCTTCATGGAGAAGACCGCATATTTAATTTCCTCATCCGTAAAGGGGCTGAGGAGATAGTCATTTGTTCAGTTTGTAATATTTAAGGGAATACGACCTAAAAACAGGTTCATCGCCTCTTCATCCAACTTCGAATCCACTCCTAACATGTCTTGGAAAAATCGAACAACTTACCCTCTAATTTGGAAAGGATCCCTTGTAGAAGAACCATCAACAATATTGAGCTCCTGGATTTTATTAAAACTTCTTTGACTGAGAGTGGAAACAAGGAAAAACCTTGTATTCATGTCCCCTTCCTTTAACCACAAAGCTCTTGATTCATGTCGTAGGAAAGCCTCCTCAAACACCAAAGTATTATGCCAATCACATAGAAGATCCTTTTTCTAGTCTGAACTTCCTTCGAATACTCCCCAAAACGTAAAGAGTTTTCTAACTCCATGAGTTGTTGTAAAGTTACCTTTTTAACCATAATGTCTCCAAACACCTCTTTATTCCACAGTTTTAAGTTTCGCTTAACAAATCTTATTTTATTTTCTACTTGAGTCAATCTATCCCCAAAAAAATCTTGTTGCCACCAAGATTTAGTCCTGCTCTCTAAATCAGAATGAAGGATCCACATATTTTCAAATCGAAAAGGGGTAGCAAAGAGCCTTCTTCTGTATTTTGTTTCCCAAATCAAAGGATTATGGTTTGAGTCAATTTTTGGGAGGGTCGTGAGAGTAGTGTCCCCAAACAACACTAAGCTCTCCTGAGAAATCAACATCATGTCCATTTTGATCTGAATCAATTGACTCCCCAATCAACTATTAATCTAGGTAAACTTTGCTTGTTTAAGTTCCAAGTCCATCAAAGCATTTGAATTTATAAAAACACCAAACTCATTCATAATATGTGAATATCCTTCAATGCCTCCCTTCTTATCAGATGAATACAAAGGGGTATTGAAGTCCCCTGCAATGATCCATGAGATGCCTAAAAAAACATGTATGAGTTCACTCAATTCCCTCCATAACATACATCTTCCAACCATAGTAGTGGGTGCATAGACATTTGTAATGATCCACTAGGAATTATCCTCCTTTGAAAAGAAGTGGATAGCACAAAATCTATCATTTGAGATAATTTTTTGTCCTTCCAATTTATTTGGGTCTCAAATACACATCATTCCTCCTAAGGAGCTCATTGAGGGTTGAGCAACAAAGTTTGCACCTATCCAAATATTGTCTTTAACCATTGCTAAGTTTGCTTCTACCACCTTTTTCTCTTGTAATAGCAAAATTTCTAGGTGAATATCTCTTCTCAACGTTTGTACCGATCTATGTCTTCTAATCCCGTTGATACCTTGTACATTCCATGACAAAACCTTCATTTTTTAGATTTAGCTGATTTCTTCCCTCCCCCGCCCATATTGATGACGTTTTGTGTTCCTCTAGCTATCTCTGTTGTTGTTTCCATCTTCCTTACCTTTGTTAATGGGGGTCTACCTACGATGTATTCCTTTCCAACATCCAAGGGAGTTCTCTTTGCTTGATTCCTAGTCACCCTTGAGGGCATCATCGAAACCTCCTCTGAACCGGAATCCTCCCATATTGGAGCTATAGGCTTCACCTCTATCTTTTTTAGGATCTACTTATCTTCCTTTAATGCTTTTCTAGCTTCATCTTGCCTGTCCCAATTTGTAAGAATCGTGTCAATAGGGTTAACCTCTACATCCACTTCTAGAGGTTTTAGAATCTCTTATTGTACCCCCTCATGATTCACCCATTGTGTCTCCTCTACAAATTCCACAAATTCGATTGGATCTCCCATTTCATCCTCTTTAGATCCTCTCAAGCAAGCAAAAGAGTTAGGTTCTGCAAAGTCACGAGGTTCCACAGCTCGAGGGGGCTGGACTACCACAACTCCATAAGAGGGATATTCCATGTGTTCCTCCTCAGCCACCATAACCTGCTAGTGTGAGGTGCTTGCTTCCTTCTAATTATCCATCATGAGATCAGTGCCTTTACCCTGCTCTGCATCTTTAATCTCCTTCCTCTACCAAACTTTCTTATTGGGAGCTTTCTTCTTCTTCGGGAAAAAGTTTGAGATATGACCTCTCCCTTTACAAAGATAACAAAGGGGTGGAATATTTTCATACTCTAGCCTCTGAGTCTAGGTACCCACTGGGGACATTAGGTCTATTGTTTATGGAATATTTTTATCCAAATCAACATTAACACAAATATGGACAAACACCATATGGGACTTTAGCCTGGTTACCCTATCAATGGTAACAAAGGTACCAATACCATTTGCAATAGCCATTAAAACTTCATCATGCCAATATTAAAAGGTAAGGTGAGGTAATATCACCCAAACAGTAGTTGTGTTGAGACTTTGGGTGTGAGGATTAAAATCCACATCCCATTTTCCGAGTACGCTTCCCCATTGACCATGGTCCTCCATCAAAAAAATTTCTGCATGTCACTTACCTCAGTAACTTTGATCATGAAGAACCCATTTGGGAGGGCCACAATCTCCATGCAGCCTATTGGTTTCCATCTAGTGAAGGCCCACCTTCAAATAGTATCTATATCTGGCCTTGTCCCAAAAAACTTGCCCACCAAATTGTGTTCCCCTTTCACCTTCATGTTCAAAATTATCTCTGAGGGAATGTTGAGAATGCTATATTTAACTCTCAAGTTTAAGTGGCTTACCAATGGAGGAAGAGTAGTAACAGGTTTAGCACCATGTACCACCTAGGCCCAAGAGCATTTATGTCTCACTTATGGGGCCCAATTCTTATGATCGTTGTCTAACTCTGATTCATCTAGCCCCTTCTCTAGGATCGCTTTGTCGTGAGGTTCTTGGATTTTTCTTCCCAAAAAGCCATTCTCCAGCTCTTCATCCAAGGCCCCATTCATTGATGTACCTTCCAAGACCCTAGTTTGGCCCTGCCCTACTTCGATTCTTGTGCCAGCCACTCCCCATCTATCTTCGATCGCTCTAAACCTTGGAATGTTCTCTCATTTTCCTGCATGTTCTATTTTTTAACTCAAACACCCATCAATGGGTTGAAAATAATTGAAAACCCTATTTTTTGGGTTTTCCTTTTTTCCTCTTTTCAAATTTTGAGCCCTCGTCGGTTATTCGTCCTACCTGCTACTCCCATTAACTAGGTTCGAGCTGAAATTTTTATCACTATTTTTGCTTGTCGCCACCACTACTTTGAGATTTGTTTGTTGTTTTTCTGCCCGCTTTGCTCAAGGGTTTCCATTGTGCAACCCACTACACACCTACGCCCTACACCTGCATCCTGTGTATGCTTTATGACTCTAGTCGTTGCATGAAATTAGGATTCTTGGATGAGGGTATTTAACCCCACTACATTATGGTCATGATGGCAATTGGTTTATGTTTATTTTCCACAATCTATATTTATGTCTATGGAGACTCTTTTTTATAAGTAAAACATATATACATATTGGAACCCCTAGAAGGTTAACGTACTTATATGGAAGAGGCCATCAATATTTTGTTTTTCATAACCAAAAAATAACATAATATTATCTCTAGAGGTATTAAAAAAAAAATTGGATTAAATAGGAGAGTTGATCACAACCACACTATTTTTAGTAATCGGCAAGTGCAGGGTTCAAACCATAGGGGTTGCTCCTACCAAATATATTTTTTCTTGTTATTGTTGACCCGACATGAAAGGGAACAACCGTCACTCAAGATTTGTACCATCATCATCAGTATGGCATACACTGAGAGGATTCAGATCAAACTACTACCTTTGCAAACAGGTTGCCCCTGAGGTTTGAACCTAGGTGTCTTCTTGGTAAGTGCTTGGCCAGACAAGCACTTACCAATCCACCTAGTCCTCGAGGAATATATATATATATATATATATATTATTAGTAATAAGTTGTCCTATTATGCAAATGAGATTGTGAGCATGGGATTAAGGAGTAGGTGTGAATGGAAACAAGAAGAGAGTCTAAGTGACAATATGGATCAAGCCTCGCATTTAGAAATTTTAATACAAAACTTTGAAGAAATTCAAAAAAAAAAATAGTAAGAAAATCTAATAACCAAAAAAGGAATTTTTTATGAAAGTCTTAAATAGAAGTAAGAATATCCTAAGCTTAGACAAAACAAAGAACAATTTTATAAAAATTCTTATCCAAGTGGAAGAATGTATACAAAAGTGATCATCAAGGATGAGATCATCAAGTATGACATAATGATTCTTAAAAGTAAAGGATTGATATACAAAGTTGGGCTATGAAGGCAGGATTTCACAAGTTGGGCCTTTCCTTCCTGACTAAGAAGAGAGCCTTTCCAAGAAGACAATTTCCTTGTAACACGTTCAATAATCGGATCCCATAAGGCTTCCTACATACTCCCATGAAATAAAGGCATCCCAAGATAGGTTTCTGGAAAATAACCAATGCCACAGTTGAAGATTCTTGCTATTTGCAGTTGGAGAGCTCTAGAGGTATTCAGGAAAAAGCTTACTTTTATTAAAATTTACCTTTTGGCCTACTGCACGCTCATAGAATTGCAAAATCATCTTAACATGTCTTGCTTGTGGAAGAGATGATCTTGTTAAAATTATAGTATCATCCACAAAATGTTGAAAAAATATCGTTTCCAGAGTAGAAGTTGGATTGATACCTTCTATGTCTCCTCTATCTATGGTTGTTGTGAAGGCTCTACCCATAGCTTCAGCTAAAATTATAAATAGACAAGGGGACAAGGGGTCCCCTTGTCTTAACCCCCTCTTGCTAGGAAAATAACCCACTTCAGACCTTTAACTAATATGGAAATCATCACTATGGAGATGCATTTTTTCATCATAGAGATCCAATCCTCATGAAAACCAAAATGTTGGAGCACTTTGATCGAGAAATCCCAAGAAACTCTATCATATGCTTTTTTATATCCAATTTAAGAAATATACATTCTTTTTTTTATTTAAAGACAGAGTGCAGGATCTCATGGATCGAAATGATCCCATCAAGAATCTATCATCCTTGAACAAAACCCCTTTAGTGCTTGTCAATGACAAAAGGGAGAGCCATCTTCAGTCAATTTGCAAGGACTTTGGACACAATTTTGTAGAGTATTACCTAGGCTAATTGGGCAGTAATCTACAAAAGATTTAGCACCTGCAATATTTGGGATGAGGGCTAAGAATGTACAATTCACATCAGAAGGGATCCTTTTAGAGGTCTGAAACTCCTTAATTACCAAGGTGACCTCATTGCTAATGATGTGCCATAACTTGTGATAGAAGAGTGTCGAAAACCCATATGGACCAAGAGATTTGTCTCCCTTCATGGAGAATACCGCCTCTTTAATTTCCTCATCCGTAAAGGGGCTAAGGAGATAGTCATTTATCCAATTTGTAATATTTAAGGGAATACGACCTAACAACGGGTTCATCGCTTCTTCATCCAGCTTCGAATGCACTCCTAACATGTCTTGGAAAAATCGAACTTCCCCTCTAATTTGGAAAGAATCCCTTGTAGAAGAACCATCAACAATATTGATCTCCTGGATTTTATTAAAAATTTTGTGACTAAGAGGTGAAACATGGAAAAACCTGTACTCATGTCCCCTTCCTTTAACCACAAAGCTCTTGATTTATGCCGCTAGAAAGCCTCCTCACACGCTAGAGTATTGTGTCAATCACATAGAAGATCCTTTTCTCTAGTCCGAACTTCCTTCGAATACTCCCCCAAACACAAAGAGTTTTCTAACTCCATGAGCTATTGTTGTAAAGCTACCTTTTTAACCATAATGTCTCCAAACACCTATTTGTTCCATAATTTTAAGTTATGCTTAAAAAATCTCAGTTTCTTTGCTACTTGAGTCAATCTATCCCCAAAAAAATATTTTTACCACCAAGATTGAGTCCTGCTCTCTAAATTAGAATGAAGGATCCACATATTTTTAAATCAGAAAGGGGTAGTAAAGAGCCTTCTCCTATTCGTTGTTTCCCAAATAAAAGGTGTAGACACCAAAATCCAGCCACTTGTAAGTCATCTATACCTTCCTGTCAGCCACGTGTCGGTCATCCACACCTTCCCGCCATTATTTGGCCCAAATCCACACTTTCCCGCCATTATTTGGCCCAAATCCACACTTTCCCGCCATTATTTGGCCCAATTTCACCTTTCCCGCCATTTTTCATCCCCAAATTTATTTAAATTATTATTTATATATATATTTTAATATATTTTAATATATATATATAAATATAGTTTAAGTTATTTAATCTAAGCCGTCCATCCTTCATTTAATCTCATCTGTCCATCCATCTTAATCCGTTTCACAACCTAGATTTATTTTCTACCCTTGGATCCACTTTAATCTTAGCCACACGTTCAAAGTGTTGTTAAAACCCTAAAGTGTGCCCTAAGAGTAGATTATAAATTGAGTCACCTTGATGGCTCAAACCCTATCTTTTCTCAGCTATGTCTTCTGCTGCCCTAAGTCTGAATTAAACCCTGTCGCCGCATCCATCACCGTCCATTTTCGCCGCATCCATCGCCGCATTCGCCGCCTGGTCTCGTCGCGTTAACAGAAAAAGAGGTATAGATTCTAAAGAAAGTAATTTTTTTATGTATTAATCTGCCGTTTTAGTTCTTGCATTCTGTTTATTTCATTTCTAAGGTTTTAGACTGTTTCTGAGGGCTCACACAGTGGAGCCCTCTTATTAGTTTCTAACCCTTTGAATATTTTAATGTGTGCAGGTTTTTTAACGGTAGATCTAATTTGTTGATAGCAGCTGCTTAAGCTAGAGTGGTCCGAGCCAAAGGATACAACGAAGCCCACTCATTCTGTTGAGGTTAAGGATACATTCTTCGGAGACGCCACCACATTATGCCAGCTAGGGTTTCGGAGAACCCTAGCACAAATTGTAATCTTGTATCACGAAAAGGGTTACAGGCCCTGTTGTACTTAAAAGGAGTTTCTAAACTCCATTGATTAATAAAAAAAAATCATTCACTTTGTACAACTGTGTTCTGCATTACTTTATCGTGATTTCTTTATTTTTGTTTGGCGTTGTATCTTTAATCTACAAATGGTGATCACGATGGGACCCCCTAGGGTTTCATGTTTTTAATACTTGCTTTACTGATCTATTCCTATTTTCTGTTTTATTTTGCAGGTTCCAAAAATCGCAAAATTCGCTGTTCTAGCGAACTAGGGTTTCTAAGGAGTTTGCAAAAAACGTGGCAGACGCAGAGCGGCGTCTGGAAGTCCGATCCGAAATGCAGAGGTGCGTTTCAGCCTGCGCAAACTCCCTTGGGCGTTTGAAGGCAGTTTTACAAGAAAGCGTAAGCTTTCGAGTAAGTGCATTTTTTTTTCGCTGTTAAACTGTACTTTTTACGTTTTTGGTCTTTCAGCTGTATTCTGTTTCTTTTTCAGATCATTGCTTTAAAATGAACAAAAACTAAGTAATCTGGAAAAGAACAGTTATTTTAAGTTATATTTTTCTGCATTGCATCATTGGTTGTTGCTTGCATAAAAAAAAAAAATTGCATACCTAGCTGCATATTAGAATAGCTACAAATTATCTGTTTTAGTTATCTAAGTAGGACTATTGATTGGATGTCAATAGTACTCCCGCCATTGGGTGATTCCGAGCGAGAGAAGTGGACGAACCTTTCGGTTGCTCCTTTGATATCTGATATCATTGGTAGGAAGGGGGTTTTAAACGGTGTACTCCACTTCTTCAGAGGAAATGGCATGTTTTCAGTAGCCTCTTGCTTAGATCATTAGAACTTTTGATTTATAGCTTTGTATGTATACATTAGACAACTAAAACACTTAAAATAAAATTCATTGCATTTCATATTGCATTTAAAACAAGTAATATCCGGATTTCATCACCGAGTATTGCTTGAAGTTTAGTGACGGTGGAATTCATCTCCATCCATTAAACTTTTGCCTTAGACACCATAGGTCACCCCCGAGCAAACTTGCTTGGATTTCATCACCGATAAGAATCTCGTTGTCCTGTCCTAGCCATAGTTTTTACCTTTTTTGTGAATAATTCAAGATTAGATCACATGCGAGAACTCATAAATCGGACACTTAAAATTTACTACGATTAAGATCAAAAAATAATTAATTAACCGCGGGTAAGACATATTGGTTGAAACCTAGGTTGTGACTGTTTTCTGATAATTTCTTTAGTGTAAATTTATCATTCAAGTTTTGCATTATTCCTTTCTGAATTTGTTTAGATTTATTGCCTTATGGTCTTAACAAGGAATCAATCTAAAATGTTAAATCTAAAAAATCAAATGAATAATTCACAGAATATCTCCACCACCAACATGGCCACTTATCCTAGTGAATTTCAGGCAGGTTCGCCTGCAGGTCTTTCACGTCCTTCTACCACCTACCGCATGGCCATGCCCATGGAGGAAGACAATTTTTGTCATATTACCCACATTGATATGGCCCAAGTGCAAACTCACTTAAGAGATGGCACTGGCTATATCCTTGAGCCAATCCAAGATTCCCCTATGCAAGATTCTGTTTTTCAGTAGGATATTGCATCAACCCTACCCGCTGGTTTCACTCAGGTCTACACTAGCCCCATCTTTGAGGCTAATGCTGTATCTGCTCAGCCGACTTCGTCTCCAACATCTTCCCAGATGCTCAATTGTCCTCCTTTGGAGACAAATGTAGTGTCTTCCCGACCAATTTCTCCTCCATTTACCCGGGTGTACACCAATTCTCTCTATGAGGCTGGTGGAACCTTCTCTAGCCATGACCAATTTCAACCCTCTTCTTCCCAAACCATTTATGGTTTCACCCTACCCAGGGCACGATCATCTGTTTCTTCCCGTGTATCGCCTACTTCAGCCACCTTCATTGCCCCTTCTATGCAGTCTCCTGTGACTACCATGGCAGCCCGCCCTCCACCTTCATCCAATCATCCCACCTCCCTTGGGTTAGAGATTAATAAGGTTAGGGAGTACCTCGACAAGTTGCTTCTGCAACAACAGCAACAAAATGCTCAACCACCTGTTGTAGTAAATCCTACACCCCAACCAATTTCTACCCAGCCAGCTTTTCTTAGCTCAGGCCCCACCCGGGTACCCCAATCTTCGGTGGTGTCCATTCCTACCCCACCTTTCTCCCAACCCAGTCTAGTTCATCATCCACCCCAATCACCTTCTTTCCGGTATCATCCATACCAACATCCTGTCCATTCCACACCGCCTAATCCAGGCAATTTCATCCCATCTCATCATTTTTCCACTCCTCCATTGCATCATCATAATCATCAAACGAATCAAAATTTTCATGAAGATTCTCGACTCCATGCTATGCAACAACGGATTGACAACCTTATGCTCAACATGCCTGGCTCATCTAGTCAGAAACCTACGCTAAGGTCGTTGATCAATCAACCAATTCATCCTTCGGTACCTTCACCGCCATATCCGATTGATTTCACATTATCGAAGTTTGACAAATTTTGAGGAACTGAGGATCCTCATGAACATGTGAGCTCATTCATGCATGCCTGATTTAGAATCCAAAATAATGACGCTCTTATGCTCAGAACTTTTCCTCAGACATTAGGGGGAGATGCTGTACAATGGTACAATCATTTAGCTCACCATAGCATTTATGCTTACGAGCAATTGATTAATCTGTTTTTAGAACGATTCTCCCTAAATGTATAAAAGAAAATCTCATTGTCCGATTTATACAAGCTCAAGCAACATGACGATGAGACTGTTTATGACTTTGGAAACCGTTGGAGGGCTATCATTAATAAATTGCCATTCTCCCTACCAATGGAGGAGTTAACCAAAATGTTCACCCAGAGTTGTCTAAAACCTATCTCTTGGTTACTCCAATTACAACAATACATGACTTTTGAAGAGGCTTTGGCCCAAGCAAGTATCATAGAAGACATTAAAGTCCAAGAGGGTGTTTTAAAACCCCGTAGAAAAGAATGGCAACAAAAGGGCCAACAACAAAATAATAATTATGGCCAAAACAAACAAGCACAGGCTAGTACAGCCTCAAATGTTAACCAAGTTAATCAAGTGGTGGCGAGCCAACCCGTAATGGCTCAACAACAACAAGTAATGCAAAGTCAACCGCAACCAATTGCTTATCATGCGGTACCTGCCCCTCCTCAACCAGCTCACAATACTGGGCCAACCACGAAAACTCGACCTTGGCAAACAAATCGTCCCAAGCGACAGTTCACACCTTTAGATGAACCATATGCGGTCATATTCAACAAGTTATATAGCATAAATCAGTTAACTTTACCTGAGTTTAAACCTTTAGAACCGTCTAGAAGGGGGAAGTATTACAAGGAGTACCTATTTTGTCCTTATCATAGGCAAAATGGGCACGATATCAATAATTGTACAACTTTCAAACATGTGATCCAAGATCTTATTGAGATTGGAGCCATTAAATTGGATAGTCCCTTAGCCCAACAAAATCAAAATCTTGGTATATTTCAAACATCCCTTCCACATCGGGAGGAAGCTCCAACAACTTCAGGGGGAGTGACTCAGGTAACTCCTCCTAATCAAGTCAACTATGTACAACCATACCAAGGTTTTGTGGGTACTATTAACGTAGTAACCCGGGGTCAAAGGGCGAACCAACCAAATCAGGCTTAACCACAGCCACCTGTACAAACCCCCAGTCCACCTCAGGTAACAGTGACCCAATGACATGCTAGTACTTCTCAACAACCGCTAAATCATTCTACTCAACGCCAACGACCCATCATGTCATTGAGTAGCCGATTAACTACCAGTTTAAAAATGGCTTCTGCCAAGTTATCGATCTATGACCTCATTCAACAATCTCCTCCGCATAGAGAGGCATTAATGGAAATCCTAAAGTCAATCGAGCTTCAAACTCAAGATACTAATGCCTTCAACAACTTTGTGGGGAGCATTCAAAAATGCATGGAACCCTCCATCACTTTCTATGATTTTGAAATCAAACCTTTGTCAACAAAAAGTATAGATCCTCCACTGCATATCATGGCCCAGATCGATCACAAGCCATTCAAGAGAGTCTTAATTGACACCGGTTCCTCAATAAATATCATTACAACATCGGCGTTGAGTAATCTAGAGCTGTTGCCATCCCTTATCACCAAGTCGACTTTTACTCTTAAAGCATTCAATGATGCTTTATCTTCCACGGTTGGCACGGTTATCTTGCCCATTGAGGTAGGGGCCCGAACTTTGCATATCTTGTTTCACATCTTGGAAGGGTCCATGGCATACAATGTATTGCTTGGACGACCATGGCTTAGGGAGATGAGATGTGTCCCTTCTATACTGCATCAATGTCTGAAGTATGTATATGAGGGACAGGTTCATTGTGTACCTGCCGACACTCGAACCCTTCAAACATTGCAACTATGTCTCAAATCCTTATGAGATTGTGTTGCCATCCACTCATCTTTTCTTGACCCCATCTACTTCTTCTATACCATATTCTTCTAAAGCTCCCATTCCTGAGGAGCTACCCATCATATCGCAACCATCTTCCTCTTCCGCTATTCCATCTCATTCACCACTTTCTTCATCTCCTAATCTTCCTTCTTCTTCCCAACCATCACCAGCTGATGTTTCACAAGTCAGTGAAGCATCAACCCAACCAAATCCTTCCAATTCTTCTATCCCACATTCTTCTATTCCATCATCTAGCCAATCTCCCTCCCAAGTCAAGGTCCATCTCACTGATGCAGGTATTGGTGAGTATGCCATCCAAGATGTCCACATCACACCGTTCAATGTGCAAACAGTTAAATATTTTGGTCATCCACATGACCAACATTTATCCATTGGATCGGTTTATAACATGGGTTCTATGCCAAATTCCATTAATTTTGTATATGGGGGAATAGAGTCATCTTCTAGTCCTACCACCATACTAGAACCCAAGCATCCAGTCCCTACCAATATCGAAAGGATGGAGGGTTTTCCCTCTCGCTATTTCCATAGACATAATTGGCAGCAATTTGGCCTAGGTCGATACGAGCAAGGGATAACTGAACGCATCGATATGCCATATCCGAGACCCACTGAGCGTTTTGGTCTGGGCTACCAACCACTTCCATCCCTTTCTTCTTTGGAACAAGCTTGTCAAAGCATTAATCTTAATTCAGAAGAAGAAATCCTCCACCCCGACGAATCCGAAGATGAAGCCTATGAAGAATTTGATGTCATGTCAAATGGTGATGAATCTGAAGAAGAGTCGGCACCCATTGTTCCCCTCATTGAACAAGACGAGTTTTATCTCCAATTGTTCCCTCTCCAAGAGGCCATATTTCGCTTGCTTCTTCCACAAGAACGAGGTGAACCACCCCCTCCGCCACATCCATAAGTCATAATCCAAACCTGTATTATATGTATATACTAAAATAGCGGTTTTCACCACTACCAAAAAAAAAAAAATCAGAAAATTCCCCAAAAAAAAAAAACTTTATTGCTTTATGTATGTGTGTAATAGTGGTTTTCACCACTACAAAAAAAAAAAAAAAACTCAAACTACAAAAAAAAAAAAACTGAAAAACTATGTTGTTTTGCATTTCAGGTCTTTTGAGGTCTTCACCGGTATTCCCTTCCATTCCGCCCATCCTTTCTTCCATAAGTCGACAATGAATTTTGAAGACTTATTCACCCCGCTCCATAATACATATGATCTGGATAAGCCAATCCCGATCAACCCAAGCCTGATTGACATGGATCGGATTTCATCCCCTCCATCTATTTCAGAGTTCATCCTTTCCGAGGAATTGTTAAGGACTTCCACCAATTACATTCCTCCTTCACCTCCACATTCACCTTCATCTTCTAAGCCAGAGGTCTTCCAGGCAGACATAGACGAGAGCAAGGCACAGGAGCTTGATGACATTTTAGATGACATAAATATGATCCCTACTCCCCATCAGCTTGAGGAAGGTTCCCACATGTCTATTGAAGAAACTATCGATGTAGACCTTAGTCCAGACCAAGATGGCACCCAAATTATGAAACTGGCTAAAAGTCTATCATCAGAGGAACAAGAGCAAATGATTGCTCTACTCAAGCGAACAGAAGGAGATATTTGCATGGTCTTACAAAGACATGCCAGGCCTAGACCCTAATTTGGTTGTCCATAACCTCACCTTACAAAAAGATGCTAAACCTCGTCAAACGAAACTTAGGAAAATGCATCCTACCGTGGCCCTCATAGTTAAATCGGAGATTCGAAACTTTTGGATGTTAAATTTGTCGTCCCGATTGATTATCCTGAGTGGCTTTCTAACATGGTACCCGTTCGCAAGCCTAACAGGGGATACGTGTTTGCACCGATTTTTGAGATCTAAATAAAGCGTGTCCTAAGGATGAATTTCCTCTTCCAAACATTGATACTCTTGTCGACAACTGCGCTGGTCATGAAATGCTTTCATTCATGGATGGATTTTCGGGATACAACCGGATTCGAATAAACCCCGAAGATCAACACAAAACAACATTTACCACACCTTGGGGAACTTTTTGTTACAGGGTGATGCCCTTTGGCCTTAAGAATGCAAGTGCAACCTATCAACGAGCCATGACTTATATTTTCCACGATTATATGCATAAGATTATCGAAGATTATGTGGATGATTTATTGGAAAAATCTAAAACTCGACAAGAGCATTTTGATGTATTGGAAAAGGTTTTTGATAGACTTCTAGAGCATAAAGTAAGGTTGAACCCTAAGAAATGTGTCTTTGGTGTTACCTCGAGCAAACTCCTAGGTTTTATTATCTCTAAACGAGGTATTGAGGTGGACCCAAACAAGGTCAAAGCCATTATGGAAATGTGTCCCCCAACTAATTTGAAGGAGTTGCGTAGTTTGCAAGGAAAGATTAATTTCTTTGCAAGAATTTATCGATGATGATATTGCTAGACAAGCACGTCTTGATCAACTCACACTCATAGATGAAAAACGAATCAATGCTTTAGAGCATTTGCGAGTTTATCAAGACCGATTGAAACGTGCTTACAATGCCAAAGTTCATCTAAGAGAATTTCAAGTAGGAGATCTTGTCCTTAAAGAGAATCAACAAAACACCAATGCATTGCCGCATCTTCGAGATAAATTCGCGGTTAATTGGTTGGGTCCATATATGGTCACTGAAAGAGTGGGTAATGGAACTTATAGACTTGCTAGTTTAGAGGGAGAGGAAGAACCCGAACCACTTAATGTTATACACTTGAGGGCATTCTACGCATAGTTTGAATTTTATATGTACATATATACATGGCTTGTACAACAAAAAAAAAAAACAAAACAAATAAAATAAAAAGAATTTGCATTTCATTGTTAGTTGCATACATCTCATTGAAAACCATAACATTTCATTTTCAGCCATAGTCGCATATCATGTTAGAGACAATTCTATCTTTTGGATATAAAATTTGGGTCAAGCAAAAGTCATGTTGCCTTAATCGGGGGCACCTTCATAAAATCCATCAAACCGAATTGTCATTCGTACACCCATTTTTCCATTTGCACATATTTACATTGCCAAAATGTTTTCAGTCACAACCATTTCTAGTGTTTTAAGCAAACTTTGAAATGCATGTCAAAGTTCTCTAGGGCCATATCACAAATTACACTAAATAAAATCTTGAGTATTGGGAAATGATTTCAAAAGCGGTCTTGAACCTATCACAATTTCACATCTTAAAAACATCTTGTGTCAAAGAGAAATAATACCATCCTTGGGTTGTGCCTTGAAGTGAAAAGGGTAATCCTCGTTTGTCCTATCATGCAAACATAGTCCATAAAACAGTGGTTCTTACCACTATCACAAGCAATCACAAAATATAAATATAAACAGAGTAGTAAGGATAGGGTAAAATTCTCATCATACTTCGGTTGAGAATCCGATTCCCCAAAGCTCTAAGGAAATGAACATTTTTCACACACCACTGATCCCAAATAAGTTGTAAGGATCGTACTACTTGTCTAGTCAGACGGATAGGTAGTCATCCCCAAGGCTTACAAAGGTCAAGAAAAAAAAAAACAACATGGACTATGGAGTTAACCTTCACCGGGGCTATAGACGCTTGACTGGCAGTGGAGTATACTCATTGCGTGGCGACATGTCTCTCCTCAAAAAGAGACCTCTCGAATGCTCATACGGACAAATTAACTTCGGGGTCTTCTCCATAACAGAGGTTACCTAATTTATGCAAGATGAGGTTAATGAACACACTTGCACACACACAGGTTTTTGATTGCCTAGAGTCACTACCATGCTTCTGATTTGGTTAATGAACTCACATGCACACACATTTGGTCCTAGTTGAATTAGGCAGTGTTAGTAAGTTTGTTTGATACCACTAACATGTTTGAGTCTTTGTAAAACAGTCTTCCATATCACCCTCCATATCTTCTTCCATATTCATGTCATTCCATACGTCATCCATTCACAAGCCACCAAGTTCGGTGCCCCTGATTAAACAATTATGATAACAGTTGGCTAAATCTAACTATCTAAAAGTATGAGTGCTTCTTAGTGCATATCTCATTTACTTAGTCTTGCATTAATCATCCATAGATTTACATATCATTTATTTAGTCTTGCATTAATCATCCATAGATTTGCATGTTATATACTTAGTCTCGCATTAATCATCTATAAGTTTGCATTCCATTCCATCACATATACATCAAAAACATTAAAACATATAAAAACATGCATCACAAAAACATAGGCATTCACACAAAAGAGAGTAAAACACCAAATAAATAAAAGCCATGTATATATATATATATGTATAAAGGTCAAACTGTACAATGAATGCCAAAAGGCTACAATATACAATAGGGCACCAAGGCTCATAAAGAGTGCATCTAAGCACTAAGCTAACCATCAAAAGAGGACCCCTGAGACCTAGTAGGAGCCCTAGACCTAGTAGTGTGCCTAGAATCACTACGCCCAACCTCCTCATCCCCGAAATGATAGGGGAGAATCGGTGTCGTGCCTCTAACACCCTAAGCTGCAAAACAACAAAACAAAAATTTGTTACAAATTTTTTTGAAAAAAAAAAAAAAAAACACATAATAAGTACTTGCTTAAATGAACAAATACCTCATTTGGCTGCACTGGCGCGTCCGCTCCCATCTCCGCCATAGCTCCCGCATGCTTCACTCTCCCACACAACCTTTCACTCCACTTCACTCCACTCCCTCAGACGCACTTCTCTCAAGCGCGAACGCACAAATGAGCGAAATGCTCGCTGAAACTGTTTAAATAGCTGATTTTGGTGCCTTGAAATGCAGTTGGGCGTTTCATGGTGGATTCAGACATAGTCCTGCGTCTGCAGAGCGCCTAAACACCGACGGGCATCTCTGCCAACCACAAACGCAGACCGGTGTTTGGTGTCAGTATTGAATAACGGAACAAAACATACAAAATTGAAGCTTACCTCCTCCAAATTTCATCAAATTGCATTCATCCATTCTTCTTATCATAATAAAACATTTTGTGAAGGTTACAACAGTTTTGGACACAAATTTTGTCATTTCGCTCAAAAAGCGCATCATTCATCATTGTGTTACAAATTGGGTTAAAAATATTCAAAACCTTCACAAAATTAACCACATTCATCAATTCTTCTGATCTATCGTCAATTTAATTCATTCTTCTTTCATCATGCATATTTTTGCCAAATAAAATTAAAGTAAACGTCATATCTAGTGGTATATTCTATCACCTTGGCGATTGCAGCGATTTGCATTCATGCAATTCGGTAAGAGGATTAAACCACCATAAGGACACTTACCATTTATCATCATCAATTATTTCACTGTTTGAAAATTGGAAATCAATTTTGGGTATTCTACTTTTCAAGTGACCTCATACAAAGATTAATTTGCTCAACAGTTGTCATTGATGGCCTAGTTCATGGGGCCTTAAACATGGACAATCTTTCATATCATCATCATTTTAAGTCTTGCGAGAGATTGTGGCTACCTAGGTTGATTGGTTCCGACCTGAGGAATTATCCATACAGTCACTAGGAGCATCTATGAGTTCTGGACTCTTTTCATGCATCTTTCATTTCTGCATATCAATGGCGCCAACAAGGCAATTTCATCAACAGTACAAATTCCCACACAGGAGTTGGGGCATCCGTTATCAATTTCTAATTTCCCTATAGTGGAATTCATCTTACATGATCATGGAATTTACAATTTGGCAAAAATCCCTTTATAACCGTTGGGGCAGAAAATGGTACATCTTTCACATCACTCATATCGTCTTCAATAATATTCTTTTCTGGTTTGTACACCAACCCCTTTTCTGTTGGGACATAAACAGATGGTTCATACACCAACCCCTTTTTTTTCACCGTTGGGGCAAAAACGGTTCATTTTCTTCCGAATTTCTTCCAATTGGCTTGTGAGAACCATTCTCGCTCGCCAATTGAGGGGGTAAGCTAAAATTTTTTAAATATTCTTTTATTCTTTAGTCTTCAAAGTTGTGCTTTAGTCTTGAGAGAGAGTTGCGTCTGATCCAACGTTTCAGGTGTCTTAAGTTTTTGTGCTGCATTGTGTCTTCACACAAAGCAGCTCAAAAAGGGGCATCTGTAGACACCAAAATCCAGCCACTTGTAAGTCATCTATACCTTCCTGTCAGCCACGTGTCAATAATCCACACCTTCCCGCAATTATTTGGCCCAAATCCACACTTTCCCGCCATTATTTGGCCCAAATCCACACTTTCCCGCCATTATTTGGCCCAATTTCACCTTTCCCGTCATTTTTCATCCCCAAATTTATTTAAATTATTATTTATATATATATTTTAATATTTTAATATATTTTAATATATATATATAAATATAGTTTAAGTGATTTAATCTAAGCCGTCCATCCTTCATTTAATCTCATCCGTCCATCCATCTTAATCCGTTTCACAACCTAGATTTATTCTCTACCCTTGGATCCACTTTAATCTTAGCCACACGTTCAAAGTGTTGTTAAAACCCTAAAGTGTGCCCTAAGAGTAGATTATAAATTGAGTCACCTTGATGTCTCAAACCCTATCTTTTCTTGGCTATGTCTTTTGCTGCCCTAAGTCTGAATTAAACCCTGTCGCCGCATCCATCGCCGTCCCTTTTCGCCGCATCCATCGCCGCATTCGCCGCCTGGTCTCGTCGCGTTAACAAAAAAAAGAGGTATAGATTCTAAAGCAAGTAATCTTTTTATGTATTAATCTGCCATTTTAGTTCTTGCATTCCGTTTATTTCATTTCTAAGGTTTTAGACTGTTTCTGAGGGCTCACACAGTGGAGCCCTCTTATTAGTTTCTAACCCTTTGAATATTTTAATGTGTGCAGGTTTTTAACGGTAGATCTGATTTTTTGATAGCAGCTGCTTAAGCTGGAGTGGTCCGAGCCAAAGGATACAACGAAGCCCACTCATTCTGTTGAGGTTAAGGATACATTCTTCGGAGACGCCACCACATTATGCCAGCTAGGGTTTCGGAGAACCCTAGCACAAATTGTAATCTTGTATCACGGAAAGGGTTACAGACCCTGTTGTACTTAAAAGGAGTTTCTAAACTCCATTGATTAATAAAAAAAAATCATTCACTTTGTACAACTGTGTTCTGCATTACTTTATCGTGATTTCTTTATTTTTGTTTGGCGTTGTATCTTTAATCTAAGGATTATGATCTAAGACAATTTTTTGGAGGGCCGTAAGAGTAGTGTTACAAAACAACACCAAGCTCTCTTGAGAAATCAACACCTAGTCCATTCTGATCTGACTCAATTGACTCCCCAGTCGCCTATTAATCTAGGTAAACTTTGCTTGTCTAAGCTCCAAGTCCATCAAAGCATTTGAATTTATAAAATCACCAAAATCATTCATAATATCTGAATATCCTTCAATGCCTCCCTTCTTATCATATGGATACAAACGGGTATTGAAGTCCCTTGCAATGATCCATGAGATGTATATAAAGACATGAGTTCACTCAATTCCCTCCATAACCTTCATCTTCCAACCACAGTAGTGGATGCATAGACATTTGTAATGATCCAGTGGGAATTATCCTCCTTTGAAAAAAGTGGATAGCACAAAATCTATCATTTGAGATAATTTTTTGTCCTTCCAATTTATTTGGGTCTCAAATACACATCATTCCTCTTGAGGATCTCATGGAGGGTTGAGCAACAAAGTCTGCTCCTCTCTAAATCTTGTCTTTAACCATTGCTAAGTTTGCTTCTACCACCTTTGTCTCTTGTAATAACAAAATGTCTAGGTGATTATCTCTTCTCAACGTTTGTACTGATCTATATCTTCTAATCCCATTGAGACCTTGTACATTCCATGAAAAAACCTTCATTTTTTAGATTTATCTGATTTCTTCCCTCCCCCACCCAGATTGATGATGGTTTGTGTTCCTCTAGCTATTTATGTTGTTGTTTCCATATTCCTTACCTCTGTTAAGGGGGGTCTACCTACAGTGTGTTTCTTGCCAACATCCAAGGAAGTTATCTTTTCTTGATTCCTATTCACCCTTGAGGGTGTCCTCAGAACCTCCTTTGAACCAGAATCTTCCTGTATTGGAGCTGTAGGTTTCACCTCTATATTTTTTAGGATCTACTTATCTTTCTTTAACGCTTTTATAGCTTCATATTACCTATTTCGATTTGTAAGAATCGTGTCAATAGGGCTAACCTCTACATCCACTTCTAGATATTTTAGACTCTCCTATTGTACCCCCTCATGATTCACCCATTGTGTCTCATCCACAAATTCCACAACTTCGATTGGGTCTCCCATTTCATCCTCTTCAACTCCTCTCAAGCAAGCAAAAGAGTTAGGGTCTATAAAGTCACGGGGTTCCACAGCTCCAGGGGAGCTGGACTACCACAAATCCATAAGAGGGATCTTCCATATGTTCCTTCTTAGCCACCACAACCTGCTGGTGTGAGGTGCTTGCTTCCTTATGATTATCCACCATGAGATTTGTGCCTTTATCCTGCTCTGCATCTTTACTCTCCTTCCTCTACCAAACTTTCTTATTGGGAGATTTATTCTTTTTCGGGTAGAATCTTGAGATATGACCTCTCCCTTTACAAAGATCACAAAGGGGTGGAATATTTTCATACTCCAGCCTCTAAGTCTAGGTACCCACTGGGGATGTTAGGTCTATTATTTCTAGAAGCTTGCTATCGAGATCAACATTAACACAAATTTGGGCAAACACTATCAATGGTAACAAAGGTACCAATACCATTTGCAATAGCCATTAAAACTTCATCATTCCAATATTGAAAGGGAAGGTGAGGTAATCTTACCCAAACAACAATTGTGTTGAGAATTTGAGTGTGAGGATTAAAATCCACATCCTATTTTCTAAGTACACTTCCCCATCGACCATGGTCCTCCATCTAAATTTTTTTGCATGTCACTTACCTCAGTAAGTTTGATCATGAAGAACCCATTTGGGAGCACCACAATCTCCATGCAACCCACTAATTTCCATCTAGCGAAGGCCCACCTTCAAATAGTATCTATATCTGGCCTTACCCCAAAAAACATGCCCACCAAATTGTGTTCCCCTTTCGCCTTCATAAATTATCTCCGAGGTAATGTTGAGAATGTCATCTTTAACTCTCAAGTTTAAGTGGCTTACCAATGGAGGAAGAGTAGTAGCAGGTTTAGAACCATGTACCACCTGGGCCCAAGAGCGTTTCTATCCCACTTTTGAGGTCTGATTCTCATGATCGTTGTCTGCCTCTGATTCATCTTGCCCCTTATCTGGGATCGCTTTATCATGAGGTTCTTGGATTTTTCTTCCCAGAAATCCATTCTCCAACTCTTCACCCAAGGCCTCATCCATTGATGTATATTCCAAGACCACAGTCTGGCCCTTCCCTACTCCGATTCCTGTGCCAGCCGCTCCTCGTCTATCTTTGGTCACTCCAAACCCTAGACTTTTCACTCGTTTTCCTGCCCATTCCATTTTTTAACTCAAGCACTCATCTATGGGTTGAAAATAATTGAAAACCATATTCATTGGGTTTTTCTTTTTTCCTCGTTTCAAGTTTCGACCCCTCGTCGGTTATTTGCCCTACCTGCTACTCCTGTCAACTAGGTCTAAGCAGAATCTTTTTTCGTTGCTCTTGCTTATTTCCACCACTGCTTTCAACTTTGTTTTTTTATTTTTTTTCCCGCTGTGCGCAAGGGTTTTCATTGTGCAACCCACTACACACCTGCGTCCTGCACCTTCATCTTGTATATGCTTTCTAACTCTAGTCGTTGCATGAAATTAGGATTCTTGGAGTAGGGAATGTCTCTTCAGGGTATTTAACCCCACTACCGTATGGTCATGATGGCAATTGGTTTATTTTTATTTTCCACAATCTATATTTATGTCTATGGGGACTCTTTTCTATAAGTAAAACATATATACATATTGGAACCCCTAAAAGGTTAATGTACCTATATGGAAGAGGCCATCAATATTTTGTTTTTCATAACCAAAAATAACATAATAATATCTCTAGAGAGGTATTAAAAATGTATTTTTTTTTAATTACATAGGATATTTGGTCACAACCACACTATTATGCAAATGAGAGTGTGAGCATGTGATTAAGGAGTGGGTGTGAGTGGAAACAAGAAGAGAGTATAAGTGACAATATGGATCAAGCCTCACCTTTAGAAATTTTATTACAAAACTTTGAAGAAATTCAAAAAAAAAAAAAAAAGTAAGAAAATCTAATAACCAAAAAAGGAATTTTTTATGAAAATCTTAAATAGAAGTAAGAATATCCTAAGCTTAGACAAAAGAAAGAACAATTTTATAACAATTCTTATCCAAGTGGAAGAATGTATAAAAAAATGATCATCAAGTATGACATAGTGATTCTTAAAAGCAAAGGATTGATATGCAAATTTAATAGATATTAGTGAGACTTTTCAAAGACTTACAAGTGGACTAAATAGAAATTGAGATCGAGTTCAAATTATTCAATGGATTTTCTATCAAAAGGAATTATTTTATCATAGTAGTAGCTAGTTATAATGTGGCACTATCATAAGCACCACCTTGTGCATACATAGATGCATATGAATTTGAAGCAAGTATAATTTTAGTTGTATAGTTTGTTTTGTCATTTTGTGAATAATATAGTTTACATGCGAAGTGTTTGTAGAAAATTGCTATGATGTGTCACATGGCAAGTGTTTGTTATTATGCACGAGTAGGTGTTATAAAATAATAATTTATCATGAAATAGGTCCTTAGTTGATAGTTGGTAGACATGTATGGGGAAGTTGCATAGTTAGGCAACTCCCTCCCTTGTCGGATTTGGATTCTTCATTTATAAGTCCTTTATATTTAACAAAATACACATGACACAAACATGATAATGATATACTTTGTAGATTTAATGTGCAAACATTATTGAATATTATTGAATTTGCATTGTTGATAATATGCTCATGTCAATGACAATGTGTAGTTTTTCTCTTAATATTATGTCTCTAATATTTCTATATATATGTTGAGTTGTTATCATTGATATAAATTATAGATATTTCCTTATATTAATCCTTCAAAGTGGAGTTCACTCAGTGTATTGTATTTGACATCGTTACTACAATATGTTTGGACTTGTGACTACAGTGACATTTCAAGAGGAAATAATATGAATCATTAATAATCCAATGTAATTGTCCCAATATAGTCATGTTAGCTAATTATTTTTATCTCGGCCCATGGATTTAATTATTCAGTCCTTAAGAATTAGGGTTAGGTTAATATTGATTTCATTAATAAATAGGAAGAATATTTTAGTAGTTAGGATCATTGGATAATTTGGATTTAAGTCACCTCGGTGCGCATAAGAAACTTTGCCCTCTCAAAGTGGCTATGAGAATTTACCCTCTGTAAGTGGATATGAGACTTTGCTCTCTTTGAGTGGGCTATGGATTTGCTATTGCATTAATTTATTTTTGGATTTGATATCTGCATTTGGTTCCTAGCAACTGAATCTAAATTATTGTTGTTTTTTTTTTTTGGATAATAAGGGGTTGTACTCGGGTCCCCCACCATTAACAAATTGTATCTCTCCTCTTTAGAGATTGAGAGTTTACAAATAGATACACTTTTCATCTCAATTGAGATGCTATAGCTATAAATCTACATCATTTTACATAAAATGTATGAATTTTTTATTTTCATTTTTTGGATCTTTCAGTTTTCTGCATGAATACATTTATTCCAAAATTTAGCATCTTTCTTCACATTTTCCTATAGCATCCTTAACAATGCCAAAAATCCACCTCTACTATCTATGTCTTGCATCTTATTAGAGTTATATTTCCAAAACATCACACCAACATAGTCCGTTTTACCAAATTTGGATTGCTAGTTTCCTTCTTGAAACACAAGTGCAACAACAAAAATTATAATAAATAGTCTAAATAAAAACACATTATTGCTACAAAATAAAGTAGATATTACCAATGGAAAACATTAAAGTAAATCTTAATCATTAATTGATTTAGGCAATCAACATTTTTTTGTCAGCTTCAACTAAACTTTCTACTTCCTCTAACCAAGGAAAGGAGAATTTAACTTCATGATCCTCAATCAAAACCCCTCTATTTGCTACCTTATCTACACATTTGTTTCCTTCCCTTATTATATATGTAAACTCGATTTCTTCAAACTCTTTAACAAGATATTGAATTTCCATAATTATCTCTTGCATGTTCCATGGAGCCTTTGCTTTCCTCAAAATTACATTTATTACTATGAGAGAATCACATTCTATCCATACTCTATTCCATTTCATTTGTTTACATATTTTTAACCCTAATAAAGTTGCCCAAGCTTCAGCTTCATTATTTGTCTTAAATCCACTATTGAAAGCATAATGAGATAAAATATCTCCTCTATTATTTCTAATTATACCTCCTCCTACCAGTCCTGGATTTCCTTTAGATGCTTCATCAAAATTCAATTTAACCCACTCTACATCTAGTGGTTTCTACTTTATGTTCTTTGTCTTCCTTTTGCTTCTCTTGTACCCAACATCATAATTCTATTTAATGACTTGATTGCATCTATCAAGGCTCTCTACTTCCAAATTGGGGACTGGGTGAGTTGATAGGGTTGGTTTAGACTCCTCCATGTCTAAACATATATTCTTTTTCATTACCTCTAAATTATTTTCCTTTACTTTAAATATTATTCTATTCATTTCTAGCCATATAGTCCAAAGTATTGTATCTTTTGATATATCCCATATTTTATGTAAAGCCTCACTTTTATAAGTGCTATGCCATTGCTTTAACCAATCTTCAATTATGTTATTCATCACCATGCATTTACCAAACATATTAAGAATCCATTGCCATATATTCTAAACTATTGAGAAATGTCCTAAGAGATGGTCTATACTCTCCTCATTTTTACAAAAAATACATTGAGATGGGCCAAGAAAACCCATTTTCATAAGGTTATCTCAGGATAAAATACTTTTATGACCTACTAGCCAATCAAACATTTTAACTTTAAGAATGCTTGGGCTATCCCAAATATCTCTCCATATTCTAGTGACATTATTATTTTGTTGGTGTTGTACATTATATCCATTTCTTGTTGTGTATTCTCCTGAGCTATTCAACTCCCAAATCAATTTTTCCTTGGCTCCCCTCAAAATAATAACCGTTGTTATTTCTATCACCATATTTGTCTTGAAGCAATCTCATCCAAGATTTCAAAATTGGATCTAAATTAAGTGGTTTTTTATCACACCAAGTATCCATCCAAATAGAAATTTTTCTCCAGTTCCCACCACCCATCTTAAACCTTTAATCATAATATCAACAGATTTTTAAACCATTCCAAATAGCAAAACCATTTGGTAGAGATAATGGAATAAAATTTGAACTTGGTTTATTGGGATCAACATACTTAGAAAAATTCTTGCCCATTGTCTTTGAATCTCTTTATACAATATCCATATTACTTTTCTCATAATAGCTAAGTTTGTATTTGTAAGAACTTTTAAACCAAGACCTTCCCTAGTTTTATCATCACAAAACTTGCTCCATTTTACGAAAGGAAATTTTATTTTATCATGTAAACCTGACCATAAAAAGGATTGCATAATATATATTAAACTTTTTTCAACTGATGTTGGCATAGAATACAATGACATATATTATGTTGGAATGGCTTGTGCGATTGACTTAATTAACTGCACTGTTCCTGCTAACGATAACCATCTACCTTTCCAAGCTAGAAGTTTATCCTAAAATTTATTAATAATTAGATTCCATAAACCTATCCTCATTCTCCCCTCAAATAAATGCACCCCTACATAATTTGGTAAATTTACCTCCTCCATTTGAAGCAACCTACAAATTCTTGCTTTGATGTTAGTAGGAGTGTTAAGGAAGTAATTTTAGAGCTAGTCTTATTAACTTTTTGCCTTGAAGATCTTTCATACTCTTTTAAAAAGTTATTCAAAGTTCTGGCCTCATTTATCCTTGTCCTTCCAAAAAGGGTTGTATCATCTACAAACTATAGATAGGTGATGTTATCGATGTTATTACTAACCTTAAGTCCACTAATAAGCTCATATTTGTAAGCCTTCTTTAAGTTACTACTCAAAACCTTTGCCATAATAATGTACAAATAAGGAGATAGAGGATCTCCTTGTCTAAGGTCTCTCTTGGCTTTAAAATATTAAGTCACTAGCCCATTGATCAACACTGAATAAGAAACTATAGAGACACAAGCTTTAATCCATCTAACCCATTTCTTCCTGAAACTAAACTTTTCTAAAACTACAAAAAGAAAATCCCAATTAACCCTATCATAGGTTTTATTCATATCAAGTTTTAATATCATTGCATTCTATTTTCTTGAAGTTGTTGAATGTATAACTTCATGAGCTACTATGATCCTGTCCAAAATTTGTCTCCCTTTCACAAATCCTCCTTGCTCTTCGAAAATGATTTTGTCTAGCAATGGCCTTAATATTTTTACCATCACTTTGGAGACAATATTATACGCCATATTACATAGGCTTATGGGTCTAAAAGAATCAAACAATTATACATCCTTATTTTTTGGAATTAGGGTAAGATATGTTGCATTTATTGTATAAGGTATGTATTATTTTACCGTAGATTTTTCCACTACCACCAATAAAGAATCCTTCACAATGTCTCAATTATGTTGGTAAAAAGTTACAAAGAACCCATCTGGACCTAAGAATTTATCCTTGTTAAAATATAAAAGAGCTAAATGAACTTCTAGAGTAATAGGCTCCGTCAATTCCTATTGTCTTCATTTGTTATAAGTAAAGGAACATCTTGAAGAAGTTTATCATTAAGAAATCCGATCTCCTTTGAACCTAGAATATTTTGATAAAAAGACTTTACCTCTTTTCTAATTTCACTCTAATCTTCAATCCAAACCCCTTCTAATGATTTAAATTTACTAATTCTGGAAGTTGATCTTTGAACTATAACCATCCTATGAAACACTTTGTATTCTTATCTCCTTTTAACCAAGTCTGTCTTGATTTTAATCTCGATAATTTCTCTTCCTTACTCAAAATATTATGATATTCACTAAGAAACTCCTTTTCCTTTGATCTTGGATTATTATGATCACTTTTTAGAATTTTAAAAGTTTATATTTTAGTTCTTTCTTCTCAAAAATGTTTTCCAAAGGTGTTCTTGTTCCATTCTTTTAATATAGATGTCATAGATTTAATTTTATTTGGAAGAGCATACAACCCATTATTACCTAAATAATTCCATGTTTGAGCTATCATATCAAAAAATTGAGGATGGTCTTTTCACATCTACTCATATTTAAAATATGATTTTTTTTTACTTATCACCATTTTAACTCTTATTGGCCAGTGATCCGAACCAATCCTTGTTAAGGTATTAATTTTAGCATAAGTTCCTTCATCTAGCCAATCATTTGAGAGAATACATCTATCTAATTTTTTCACTATTAGGTTTTGGCCTCTCCTATTGTTGGTCCAAGTATAGTTGTCTTCTTAAAATTCAACTTCCCCTAGATTATTGTTTTGAATAAAAACTGAGAAATCTTTCATCTTTGGGTCAACTTCCTAATAACCTTAAGTTTTTCATCTAGCTTGGTAATGGCATTAAAATCTCCAATGATCATGAATCGGGTTTCTTGGTCTTTACTTCTAATAAAGGCTTCAATCCCACTCCAAACTTCTAATCTACCTGACTGAGTTGTAGGTCCATAGACATTGACAAGGATGAAATGAATATCAACAAAGTAACAAGTGATTAAAGAGGCTATCCAATGCCTAGTTTTATGAATGGTTACACAAGAGATTCTAGAAGGATTCCAACAAGTTAGAATTCTTCTTGTCGCTCCTTTAGCATCCACAGCATCCCATTCACATCTTGCCTGCTTTCATAGTTTTTAAAACATCTTCTTTTATCATTTTAGTTTCCTAGATACAAAGAATATCAGGTTTATTACTTAAACATAGGTCCCTAATACACCTCTGCTTTGAGGGGGCATTAGCACCCCTTATATTCCATGAGATGATAATCATGTCTCATTAGGGGCTTTTGGCCCTGCTTGCGTATTACCAATATCATTTTATTGTTTGGTAAAGAGAAGTTCAACCAACTTAGTTTGTGTTCCTTTCTCTATGTTTGCTCTTGCTTCCCTTGATCTTGCTTGATAATTTGAGGTTTTTCCTCTTTTTGCCTTGCCTATATCAAGAGTAGGTCTTATTATTCTATTCCTCAATATTATTTCACAATTTTTTTTTCATCATATTTATCCTCTCTTGGGTCTATTATAGAAGCTTTTGACTTATCCTACTCATTTTCTGGTATTTCCTTATTAATGGTAGAGGTATTAAATTCTAAAACTATATTTTATTTACCATTTTTTTTTCTCCTGAATGGTACATGGTACTTCAAAATATGATGAGACATATTCCTTAGGTTCATCGAGAATGTTCTTACTTAAATCAGGATCATATCAAATAGATGATTCCTTATTAATATGTTGAAATTATTGTACTGTGTCCTCTAAGGTTTGATCTACTTTTTCTTCATAGGTTAAAGCCTCAAAAGAGTTGTTATTTCTTCCAATATCCTTCCTTATTGGTCTCCATTATTTATTTTATTTTATTTTTCTAGATCTATTTTTTAAAGTTGAAAACCATCTTCATCCATAACCATTTGTAAGTTTCTCTTACATTTTTCTACATATGATTTTTTTGGGCTCTTCTTAAGGCATGATCTCTCAATATGTGGTACCTCATGACATCTTCTACATATAAAAGATATGTTTTCATAATATATAGTTTGGGTCCACATCTTATCCCCATACTTAAGAATGATTGATTCTGGTAAAGCTTTACTTATATCAATCATGACCAAAATTTGAGCATAAATAGCCAAGAATCCATCTTTCGTCATATTTGAAATCTCAAGGAATTCTCCTAGAGTGTTTCCTATTGCCTTGAAGGTATCTATTTCCTAAAATTCAATGGGTAACCCAAACATCCTAACCCAAACTAGTACTAGGGATAGATTTACATTTTCAGGTGAAAAGCCTTCATACCAACGAGTAAGGAAGAAACCTACTCTTCCCATAAACCAAGGACCCCATTTTAGGATTTTTTCTCTTTCTTCCCTAGAACAAAAAATGTCTAGGAAGAAACCTTTGGGAAGAAATTATAGAATCACTCCTAGAGACTTCCAACTCCTATCAATCTATTTTCTCAAGGTTGAAGCCCCTGGTCAATACCCATTAAATTCACCAAAAATTTCCCTATCTTGGTGCAACAAGGTTCTCTCTGAGGTGTGCTCACTAACCTCTACCACTAGAGATGATTCTAAGAATTTAACTATAAATCGGTCCATGAAAAGGAAACTAAAACTCAAAATCTATTGAAATTTATATGAATGTCCTATAGCAAATATAATATTTAAAAAAAACTTTATAAATTTTTCATACACAAATTCTAAGATAAAGAAATGAAAAAAAACTTAGCTGAATAATTCTTGTCCAGATAGCATGTCTTGCCTCACTAAAATCCTAGCCCTTCATTGCTCTTCCCATCATTCGAACCCTAGTTGACAAATATTTGCAATTTCGTTTTTCGTGACTTAAAAAATCATCATTGCCCTTGTTTCGAATGGTTAACTTCACAGGGTCGTATCTTCCTCAATATTGTTCGGATTATTTCATATAACCACACAATTTTAAGGCTATTCAAATTTTGCACAATTTGGTCCAAGAATCAACTAAATCAGATAACTCTTTGTAAAGATATGACTCCTAAAAGATGAGACACTTTTTAGGAAAAAACACTAATCCTTCATAGTCTAAATTATTATTGTTAATAATATTTTGAATATTAAAGTGTTGTTGCGGATATTAAATAATTGTGTGGTATCATAACAAGTGGTATCAAAGCACAATTTCAAAACCAATAAATTAACAAAGATATTTGGTGCCTTGAAAATTAAGTTTTCAAATTTTCATAGAAAAACATAGGTTTTCAAAATATCTCTTCCAAAAAAGTACATTTGATTTCCGAGAGTAATTAGTTTTTTTTTTTAATTCACAACTCCTCTCCCTTTTTTATATTAATAATTAAATTAAATTAATATTTAATCTCTTTTCATTTGTCTTTATTATTTTTTAATTATTCAGCGTAACTTTCCTCCCTACTTTATATTAATAATTAAATTAAATTTTATTTAATTTAATTATTAATAGAGAGTAAGCATCCGTTTCCATTTGTATTTTTATTTTTCTTCGTATTTCCTATAATTAATTAGGGTTATTTTTTAATTATTTGGCACAACTCCCTATTTTTTCAATGAGTTTACACATATATTTATGATGGGTTTTGGTCCTCTCATACTGAGTGGGGTTTGAACCTTGGACTTCTCAAAGAAAGGCCAAAGATCTTACCATTGTAGTAAGCTTAAAGCTTATACAACTCCCTACTTTATATTAATAATTAAATAAAATAAAATAAAATTTAATTTTTAATAGAGAGCAAGCATTTCCATTGTCTTTCTCTTGTGTTTTCCTCTCTACGTCTATGTCATATTACATTTCATTATTTTGAATTATTAAACACCCACCCTCAAATTTCACATTTCTTTTTTTTTATTAATTATTAAACACCCACCCTTGCTTTCACTTCACATTCTTTTTTGAATTATTAAACACCCCCTAGACCTATATATATATATATATATATATATATATATATATATATATATATATATATATATATATTATTAACTCTCTCGACTTTTGCAATTTTTTTTTTGCTTTCACTTCACATTTTATTTTTTTGACATCCACCCCACTTTCACTTTTATTTTTTAAATTATTAAACACCCCCCTCATTTTTTTTAAATTATTTGTTGTGCATGGCTTCTCCCCCACCCAATACCTCGGATTATTTTTCTCCTCCTCTCACTATCCTTGCTCCCCACTACCCCTCCAAGTCATATTCCTCTTCCTAGTAATATTGACCCTAGTTTACATCAATATATTTCACAACAAGAACAAAATGTTGATACCATTATCAACATCTTGAATAGAATTGAAGGAATCCTAGTTCCATCTACTACTACGCCTCCTCTTGTCCAAGATTCACAACAAATTGTCAAGCCCCAACCTATGACCATTCATCAAGCACCAAATATTAATGTTCTTCCACAATAACCACCTAGTCATAATCCTCCAGATTTTGGATTTTATGACATAGGCTTTACCTATGATCTAGAATCCTTGGTAGGCGGTGCTTCAAATTTATAGGAATGCCCTCTTGATGTTAAGGTTCCTCGCATTGACATTCACACCTTTGAAGGTGTCGAACCTCGAGGATGGTTGGCCAAAATGGAAGGCCTTATACATTTGTACCATATTCTGAAAGTAGGTCATGTCACATTAGCAACTTCTAAATTGAGTACCCAAGTTTATTGATGGTTGTTATGGAAGCTTCTCCAACATGGTGGCCCTATTTTATGACCTAATTTCAAGGAGCAATTTCTCTAAAGGTTTGACAAGGGAACTTCCACATCATATGTGGTATATCTTATGCAAACTAAGCAAATAGGAATATTGGAAGACTATTGCTTCAAGTTCACAAGTCTCTCACCTATACCCAATAATTGAGTCCAACTGTGATGGTCTCTGCCTTTCACTATGGCCTTACGGATAAAATTTGGAATAAAGTTGACATGCATGATCCTTATGCTCTTGATGATGCACAAATATAGCTTTGGCAACATAATAAAAGCTCTAAGATATTTGCCCTCCTTATAGACATGATTTCAACTCTCATCACAATATTGATCATTCCCAGGGCTTCTTCTATTTCAAATGTCATTCTCATCATCCTCGAGATCAAGCCTATGAAAAAATTATAACTTTCTATTGGAAGGTAAAGACACAACAATATGTGAAGATGTAGATTCATTACAACAGGAGAAACCAACAAAAGTAGATGAAGCATAATAGGAGGATGATACCATGGTTCTCTTGGCTCATGCACTTATGGGACTTCAAGCTCACCATACTATCACAATACAAGGATTTATTAAAGGACAATGCATCAATGTGTTGATTGATTTAGGTAGCACTCACAATCTAAGATAGCCAAGTCCTTGGGCTTGTATATCAATACTTCAAATCAAGATAAATTTTAAGTCCTAAGTGAATATTAGGGTTAGGTTATTATTGATTTCATTTATAAATAAGAAGAATATTTTATTAGTTTGGATCATCAAATAATTTGGATTTAAGTTGCATCAATGCACATAAGAGACTTCACCCTCTCAAAGTGGCTGTGAGAATTTGCCCTCTCTAGGTGGCTATGAGACTTTGCCCTCTTTGAGTGGTTGTGGATTTGTTATTACATTAATTTATTTTAAGATTTGATATCTGCATTTGGTTCGTGGCAATTGAGTTTGATTTATTTATTTATTTTTATTTAAATATTGAAGTATTGTTATGGATAAAATAATTGTGTGGTATCATAACATCTAATGAGCAAACATGGGAGACATGGACATGGATAGACAAAAGAAGATTCAAGTCAAAGAAGTCAAATACTTGTGCAATAGCAAATACAACAAAAATATTATAAAGAAATACATGACAAAGTACACGTTGAAGTGCATGATGAACAACTTGCTAACATACAAATGCATGATGAACAACTTACTAACATACAATTGCATGATGAACAACTTGCTAACGTACAAGAATGTGACAAATGACTTGTCGATGTAGAAGTACAAATACAATAAGAATGCACAAAGAAGAACAATGTTGGTGTTTTGTGACCAAATTTGGAGTGCACATGGAACCCTCAAGAAGCGTTAAGACAAAAGAGAAAAGATAAAGTGACTGGTATGAGATTTTGTTCTTGGTGATGAAGGAAGATGCATAATAAGCAAAGGATGAATTTGAATGACAAAGATGTTTGCACAAGTGGTGAAGAATGTGCTAAGGTGGAGTTTGACAGAGAGGATCATCCAACATAATATGAGTTTGAGCAAGTGGTAACTCCAATAACAACATAAACATGAGGGAGATTACTTAAAGGTATGGAGGATGAGAGTCAAACACAAGGAAAACAACAAGAGAGTGTTTCCAAGAGATTTGATTTGATGCTCATATATACACAAATGAGATTGAATAACATGAGTGAAATAGGAAGCAACCAACCATTGTTTACACGAGAGGAATACTAGTCATCAAATAGGAGTTCATCAAGCAAAGAAAAATTTAATGAACAATAATGATAAGTACCGTACTCAAAGTTCATGGGATACAAGACGAAGGATTTTGAGCAACATATTGGAACATACAAAATAATATGAAAAGCTAATGGTGTGACCCTTCCAACAACATTGAGAGTAGTAGTTATAGATTGGTATCTAAAAGGGAACAAACATTCACTATCTAGAACAATCTGGAGAATTTATTAAGGAATTCAAATTGCTTTATGTCAATATAGATATAATTAGGATATTTACACCATAAAGAATAAGAAAGAATTATTATAATCATTTGCTAAAGAAGTTGATTGGAAAAATGGAAGTGAAACTAATGGATATACTACAAAAAAGGTGGTTCATGGATGGACTACTACCATAATACAAAAGGAGATGTAGTATCATCAACAACGTATTAAGAGGTATTTGATCAAGTGTTGAAACTCAAGAGTGACATGAAGATGGGAGTAGTATGCAAATGTGCAAGCCATGACAAAGATGGCATGGAATCTAACAATAACAAAGAAGATCTTAGCGCAATAATCTAGGTAATGAGAAAAGAGCTAGAAAGAATGATAAATGATATGATTACCAAGAAGAATATAGAGAAAAAGGATATCTGGTGTTTGGATTGTAATATGGAAGGGAACATAAGCAACAACTATCAAAATAAATCATATTGTAATATTTTTGAATTCAACAAACATGCAATTATAGATTGCCCATTCAACTTGAGAAGTGTGTGAGACAAGACATTGATGATGCAAGAGGAACCAAAATATAAACCTAACACTTTTAAGAGTAGACAAAATGCAATGTGTGTTGATTACCATAATAATCACCAAGGAAGAAGGTAGAACATGCAATATGGTAATGTCCAATAGAGGTGGCAAGAATTGATTATAATGTGATTTAGACGATAGGCCAATTACCTAGTGAAGTAGGTTTCAGAAATAGGGAGACTTCATATGGAATTACATGAATGCATCAACTAGAGGAAGTAGTAACAATGTGGTAGTGATGTGTCGATGGTGTGGCCGTAACAATCATAAAGTGGAAAATTGTCTAAAGAAGGTAAGCAACATTAAATTATGAACTATTAATCTTATTGACACTGAAGAGACCTAGTTTGACATTAAAAAAGAAAAGCATGTACTTGTAGTAACACATGCATAAGCAAAAAAATTGGAGTATCTAAATCCTAGAAAGAAGAAATAAAAATGGTAGAAGGCCCCTGCACAAGTGGAATAAGAGACAATGAAAAACAACAAGAAATAAAAAATAGAACAAACCAATCATCGTGTTGGAGAAGGATTCTTTAGCAAAATAGTTGGCATTGTGAGTACTAGAATAAAAAATTTCAATCAAGATTTCAACTTATTTTGTGTGGTACCAAATCTCTACACAATGGTAGAAGAGTTGATGTACATACATAATAAGATATTGAACAACTATAACAAGATAACTAAATAAGGATTAATATATAGACTTGTAGTGCATATTACCACCTTTGACACGTTGCAAGTAACTTGAAAATACTCATCAAACAAGGAAATTAGATATCCCAAGACAAGCAAAGATGATTTGAAAATTTTAAGGTAAGATTGCTAAAATAATGGTTAATTCCTATCCCAAACCCAATGAATCAGTGACATAAGCATCCTTCCCAAGCAAATCTAGATCAACAATGATGTTTTTGTCCTCTTGTTGTAATTTGTACATGTAAAGTATTCTTTCCCAAAGTGAATAGGGTGCTATAAACAAGGGCCTAGGACCCATTATAAATAATATTTTTTTCTATTTGAGAAAAATTGAGAGCTATGTTATCTAAATGTAATATCTCATATTTTGATTAATGGAAATTCATGCATAGCCTTCATACAAGAGTGTGTCTCAATTATTGGACCTCTCTTTGTATGTATGTGTGAGTGGTAATGCCCTAAATGTGCTTGTTATTCATTTTTTATTTATTTTGGTTTTGCATCTAAGATGAATTCATACCATTCTTATTCATCCTTCTTGATCTAGTTTGATTGATCAGAACACTATCCTCACTACAATCACTAGCCATATTTGTTTTTCTTGCACTTACTTTTAATATCTCATACTCTTACCTTTAAAATATTATTTTTGTATTTATTTTTCATGTAATAACATAGGATTATATTAGTTTAGCATAGGGTAGTAGGAATTTGACCTAAATTCAATTTTCAAGGGGATTAACAACACCCTTTTCCTAGAACATGGAATGTAGAGCATTACTATGAACATTTTCTATTTATCAACTCACTCTATACATCAATTTATATAAAAGTCTCAACCACACATGTAGGCTTATTAGGTAATGCAAAATTATAGTTTGCAAAAAGTGTATTAAAGCCAATAATAAATGCAATAATTCATACAATAGCAAATTATGACACCAAATTACCAAAGTTGCACAAAATCAAAAATGGATCTAATATCCTCAACAATCAACATATGCTCTAACAAGACAACCTATGTAGCAAGTATTGTATGGGAAAATTTAGTATGGGCAAGAACCTCAATACAAAATCTAATGATGTCTATGTTAAAAAATTATCCAACGTTTTTGGCCCAAATCCATCAACAATAGGTGGCCTCATAGCATCAACAAGTTCCTTGGGAACAATAGGATCCTCAATTGTAAGTAACTCAACAACAATTCCAATCAATCTATGAGAAAGGGAAAAGAGGAAGGTCATGAGGGGCTTCTAGGGGGATCCCCCATGGTTATCTCACCTCTTCTCACTTTGAGATTAGGGATATTTTGTGTGCACTTTGTTTTAATGGATTAACTGAAGAACACCTATGTTTCTCCTAAGATACTTGTTTGTCTAAGCTAAAACCTAATCTAGCCCTAATGCAACATATAAAATGCAACAATCAAGGCCTAAAGCTAAAATAACTTTTACTTTTTATGAGAAATCTAGTAACAAATTCTCTTTTATGAGGCAAAGGTGCAAGAGAATGCAACAAAAAATATTGAGATGTGGCTATATACAATTTTGATTGAATAATAAATATTAATAATAAAGTTGGTCCCCTATGTAATAAAGACTAAAATAATTCCTTCTTTTCCCTTTACTTATTTTGTTAATAAAATAAAAATAAAACCTATTTTAAGTAGACAACAAACAAAATTTAATCCTAGATGCTTCAATAACAGAGTTATGGTGCAAAAAACCTTATATTTCCATAGAGACAAAAGTGTTTCTAGTCCACATAAGTGTCATTGACACTTTTGCCTATCGATGGTGCTTTCTATTAACCTATAAAATAGAAAACATAGACAAGGGCGATGATAGAGGGTCTATCTAAGCTAGCAGAGGATAGTTGACTCCCTTGAACAACAACTAGGTCCCTATTTCAATAGATATAAAATGACAATTATAGAATGCATAAAATAAATGCCCAATGACAAAAGTGCCAGTAAGTTGCAATAGTGTCACTAAATATTTTGCTCAATGCCAACACTTTTGCTTTGCATAAAATAGAGAGAAATAGCACCACCAACTTATATTTTGGCAACACTTTCGCTTTTGAGAGTATAATTGCAAGATTAAATGCAAGCTAGACTATGATTATAATAATAATGATGAAGGGTTCTGAATTGGGATTATTAAGACTATTAAATAGCAAAAACCACTTTTTAAGTTACTTGATATGAAGATTTAAATGATAAAATTATATGCTAACTAAATGCAAATGCAAGATACAAGATTAGTTCAAAATGCAACAAGATAAAGCTTAAAGCTACAAGGTAAACAGAGAGTCAAAATCAAATAAGGGGAAAGAAAACAACCCAAGACACAAGGTTGTTTTCACCTTGTTTGTGAAGCTTGTTGAAAGCTTACTATCTTGCCTATTGACACTTGATTGCTTGAGCTTGTGGGTTTAGATGCTCGATGCTTGGATATTTGATGATTGCTTAGAGGATACTTGATTGCTTGGATGCTTGTAAGAGTGACTGGAAAGATATTGCAAGGAACAAGAGCTTGAATGCTTGCAAGGATGGCCTTCACAAAATTGAACCAAGATTTTAACATATCTTACCATGAAAAATGATAAATTCCTATAATTCTAGAAATATTTTGATAAATTTTTATTGCTCTCAAAAGACCATATATTGGGTTCTCCCAAGTGTTATATTTATAGGAAGCCATGAATCCTTGGGGGAATAATTACATTAAATATGACAAATTGGAGATAGTAAGAATTTGAAAAGAGGTCAAGAAGCCATTAATGGAAGAAGATTTAAAATAGCAATTCTTGGATTTGAAAATTTTGTAATTGTGAATTAGATCTTGGAGATATGGTTCATCAATTGTCGGTGGCTTCAAAGGGACACAAATTCAAATTTCTTAGTTTTAAAAAATAGTAGTCAAAAGCACCATCGATGCTTTTGTGTTAAAACTTTCTCCCCATGTCTATTGGGGGTCAAAATTGGATAAAAAGGTCAAATTTGATTGGCAAAAACACCACTAGAATCACAAGAGTGTCATTTATGATATCGCTCATGCCCCAATGCTTTCACTCTTGGAGCAATAAATGCTCCAAATTTGGGTCCAAGAGAAATTGATTCAATTTAGCTAATTGATAGGTTGATTGGTGAAGGGATTGGTAAGCTTGAAGATATCCATGAATGCAAAACTAGGTGTCTACATTTGACTCTTTTTAATGTCTTTATTGCATAATACATATGTCAAAAACTAACATAGATGCTTTAATTTTAAGACATGAAGATTTTTTATTACGTATGATCTATGATGCTAGATGATTGATGATGTGGCTGTTTGTTTAGCAATGATGTATAAAAATTATATTTTATGTAGTATTAAATTCTACCATACCCCAATGTGCCATCTCAAGTTTTGAAGGAAAAATTAAGTTGGACTGAGGATTCTCGACCTTATTATGATCCACACTAGTGCAATGATGAAAAAGCTAGGACAAACAACAAAAAATGGCCTAGGAGTGTTAGCTTTTGATGTAATGAGCACTGGGAGATAACAATCACAAGATGCAAAATAATACGAAATAAAGTAAATATGCTAGATGACTGAAATATGCAATGAATAGAAATGATATAAAAGAGTACAATGTAGTTATGGAGGAAATTAGCACTCCATTAATAAAGTTATTGAACTACATTGCATCCATCACCAATGGATGGTGATACACATAGAACTGTACCAAGCACTAAGCTACACTATCTGACTATGTCCCCCGAATCTCTATCTACCTAACAATGAGGCCATCCTTATATAGACAAAATAGGATACTTGGCCAACACTCTAACTAGTTGTGCAAGAGACAACTTGCACATATACAACTTGCGCAATGATACTTGTGCATTTATTACATTGCATGAAGTAACTAGATAACTTCATCATAAAGTAATCTATTGTCCTAAGTATGTATCTTGGAAGATACATTTACATGACCCAAATGATGTAATATACTCTATTTCTAACACCCCATGTATTACATTGTTTGGGTATTGAAGACTTTAGTCTTCGTTATGGATATTATTCTTCTTCATCATCCTAAAATTTGTATTCTTCATTTGCATTCTTTGTGTTCAGGTTCAGTAGGTAATATGTGTCTTCATATGATGCAGAGTAAGTTGGAGCTGAGGCTTTGGGTGATCTTTGACTTCTTCAGATTCATATTCCTTGTCTTCTATCCAACCACATTTATAGTTCTCTTTGCAAGTATCTCCATCTAGTTCTAATTGTTGATGAATGAGTAAAGCATGATGCAATTGTCCTCTAATTTTTTTGTTTTTGATCCCGTTGTGCTTGGATTTTTGGTGTACTGGTTCTTAATTTCTTAAACCCGTTCCTTTGTAAATATGTTAGCATCATTTTGAAATACCACAATGTCTTATGATATTTCCATTGAGTCTAGGATGTATGTATTTTCATGAATTAAACTTGTTGCTTTTATGTCATCTTGATTCATAATGAGACAAGTATTGATCCCATCCATATATCCAAAGTTAATCATGTAGTTGTTTTCTACTAACTTGCTTACTGAGATGAGTTTCAATGTTAATCCAGGAATGTACAATACTTTATGTAGTATAAGATTTGGAAATGATTTGCTTGGTGTTACACATCCATATCCACGTATAGAATACATTTGGTTGTTTGCAATTCTTAGTCTGTAACCTTTAGCAACTTCAAGATAGTCAAACCATTGTATATTTCCTGTCATATGATGATTGGCTCCTGAGTCAATATACCACATGTGTTCATGATTTGTGAATTGGTTCTTATTGTAGCAAGTTTTACATTCATTGTATGACATTCCTTTACCCATTTGAAGAAGAAATACGATAGGATTGCAACTCCCTAATTTAAGCATATAAGCTTGATTTGATAAGCCCTTAATTAATCCTCAGATTGCATCCTTCCTTATGTCTCCCTAGTAATGAGAGTATGAATACCTAATTTTAGGTTTTTGGAGAAAGATTATGCTTTCCCAACTTGATAATCTCTGACAAATATTATTATTATAAAGTTTTTTAGAATGCCTTATGACTCCATAATGTTTTGGAGTATGATTTAGTGCTTTTATAAAATATAGTTCAATTTTGGTTGATTTTGTATAAACGTTGTAAAGATAAAAAATCTTCTTAACACCTTATTACTCTTATTGAACTAAGCACTTTTCAATTTTGAAGAGGTTTTAATGTTGGATTTCTTTTGTCTCCTTTTGAGAAAATTTTGAGACAAGAATACAAATTTCCAACTTCAATAAAAAGATTTTAATAATCTCTTTTTATAACCCTTAGGATTTTATTCAAGTGTTTCTATTTTCCAATAACCTAGTTTGATGTTGTAACCCTTATCACTCCCAAATTTGAAAAATTAGAACATATTAATATTTGCAAACATTAAATGGATTAATTCTAAGTATCCCTTATTTCTTCTAAGCTATATTTTGCAAATATTAATTTCTCTAAGTTTTGCTTTAAAAAAAAGATTGATTTCATTCAATATCTCAACCTTAACATATAACCTTATAACTCCCCTTTTTAAAATGAAAGCAAAAGAGATGATAAAATTATGATTAAGGCTTTGTACCTTTATGAAGTTGGATGAATATGGTAGTAATTTGTCCTTGAGCATGAATTCCCCAAGGTGTGCTTTGGCTTTAATGTTATCCTTTAATGTTGGTTGACCGAGAGTGTTTCCTAAGACTCTCCACTTGCTTCAGATATTGTTGAACTACCGTCGAGCTTCTGTCGAACTTTCGTTGATCTACAGCTACGTAGCATTCAAACTACTACTACTCTCTTTCTTTCCAAGGTTTGAGGTGCCTTTAATAGCCAGTCAATTGAGTGACAAGTGTCACGACATAATTTTTAACTCCCTATGAATGCTTCGACTATTTTGTGGAGATGTCAAACTTACTCCATTGCTTATGACAAAATTCACCTTTAGATGAGATGTTTCTATTCTCCTTTGAGCATTTTCCAAGAAACACTTCTTCTTCAATGTCTACAAGACTATCTTGGTATAATAGACATATATCAAGCTATTTGTTGTACGTAACTCCTCTTTGTATGGAGTATGGGTGCCAAGAGAGAATTGTAACGTCTTTTTTGTGAGTAATATTTAGAGTTACTCTTGACGAATGACAAGTGGCATATACATGCCTTTGTCTTTATCAACGCTTTCTTGAAGGCTCTCCAACATGTTTTCCACCTTGTTCTTTATTGTTCTACGTAGATGCTAAAATGTATCCAGCCAAGCAAGTTAATGGAGGAGCTTTGGTGACCCTTGAGTGGAGTTCGAATGGCAACACTTGGACGATGACTCCTTAATGCTCCACTTATGGTGGAAATGCTCCTTGATTGGACGTATCTTGCTTTGATAGAAATACTTCTTTGCTTTGATGTAGGCTTGCTTTGATATAAATGCTCCTTTACTTTGACATAGGTTTGCTTTGATAGAAATGCTCCTTTGCTTTATACTCTGCTTGATTTTTCCATGTGCTTTGTCTTCTACAGGTTCAACCATCCAAGATACCTAGAGAATGAGCCAAAAGAGAGGCTCTTTGATTTGCTTGGATGAGTGATAGTATTCATCCACCTTTGGCTAATTCAACCTACTTGTAGTGTACCTCTGAGGTACTTTACAATCTGTCCTTGGGCTGTAAAAAACCATATTAAACTAGTGCAATAAAATATACTATATATTGTACATTAACCTCCTTTAATGCACCTTCTTTTGCACTCTTATTTTAGATCTGAAATTTTGGTTTCATGACAAATTTTTCTCTTGCAATACAAGGGTTTTGAGGTGGTCTTTTATGAGTAGACACCTTCCCATTTTTTCTTGGACACTTTGATAACAAATCCAAACTTAGATAACATTAGATAGAATCTTTTTAATTTATGCAATTTTTTGTACTTTCTTTTCTTGCATCCAATATTGCAATGCTTTGGATTTGAGACTCACCAAGTCTCAATATTTGAAGCTTCTATTTTTGTTTTTGGTTAGTTGCGTTCTTCTCCATTTTTTGGAGGATTCTAACCTTTTTGGGTGGCTTCTTTTGGACATTACAAGTTGCAGATTTATGTGCTTCAATAGTGTCTTTAGACACTTGATACAAATCAGATTTTGCGCCCTTCAAAAAAACACAAAATTAATTTCTTTTTGAGAATAGTATAATAGTGCAAGTCTTTCACTTTTAATGCACTAATATTACACCTTATCACTCCAATCAACCCTCAAATTAATGCACTAACAATTTACTACAACTAATCATGAATAACCTAAAATGAATCTTTAAGAGTTATACTACAATTTCACTACAATCAATATTGTAGGTTTTAGTCTTCTTTTTATTTTTCCAAAGTAGATGATAGGTATTTGATAGAAGAAATTTTAAATCTAATAAAATCTTAATTAATGTGCAAATGAAACTTAAAAATAACTTTTCCTTTTTGCACTTTTGAAGACTGTAATCCAATTTTCTATTTGCAACTATAACCCAAATTCAAGTGCTTCTAACAAATCTGATATGTAATCCAATTTTCTAGTTGCATATCTTTTTTGTAATAGCTCTTTTATCGCTTATGTAGAGGATATAGATCTTGGTGTCTAGGATCACCAAGTTACTGCTATGAGTATAACTTTGTAGCTATTTGTAGACTGTCCTGAACAACTTCCTTCTTCACCAAATTATGGTCTCGAACTTTCTTTCACGAGCCTAGGATTTGGTGGCTTATTATCCTCTTGTATTCTCCTCCTGTTGTATATTTAGAGAAGTTTGTCTCTAAAGTGATGCCTTCTTACTGTGAGAGACAATATTAAAATCTCCAAGATTTGGTGAGCTTCCTCTGTCTTCAAGTCTTCTTGTCGAATTCTGACTTCAAGCAGGATCTTCTTCTAATATTTGGCACTCCTTGTCAAATTTTCTTCATGGATTTGGCACTCCTTGCCAAATTCTTCTTCATAGATTTGGCACTCCTTGCCAAAATATTCTTCTCTTGGGCTTGTTGTCATATGGCGACAATTATCCCAAGTCCTTCACTAGCAAGGGCTTTTCCTTGGTAGTGGATTTCTCCAATGAGTTCTCCTTTGAGAACTTATTCAGTAAGGCTCTCCTAGCCTTTTTTTGGATGCTCGATAAGTCCTTCCCAAGTTTTGATCTTACAGTTGTTGATAGTCTTCCTTGAGACCTTCTCTTCAACCTTCTTCTCCTAGAAGTGTTGGTGATGAGATCTACTTTTGTATCTCTAAATCTGTTGCTTCTAGTTTCGATCATGACTCACCTAGTCCTTCTTATTTGATTGGAAATTCTTAAATGAGATATTCTCCTGATCTCTTTGATTTTGCTTCAGGTGTTGAATTGATTATGAAGAAGATACCCTTCCTAAATTTCTTGTAGGAAATTTCCCAACTCACTGAATATTCTTTCCCTGCAACAAAGTATTAGTATTGAAATATTTAGTCTGCTTCTGAATTAGATATTATCTTTGAATTATTCTTTAGGATCAAGGCTTCTATGGTCTTTTTCAGTATCAAGGTGTTTGTGGCCTTTTTTAGTACCAAGGCCACTATGGTCTTTTTCAGTATAAAGACATGCTGACCTTCGGGTAACAAAGTTGGAGTCTCCTAGATTTTTGTCGTAGGAGGAGTCCCAATCCTCTGAGAATTAATTTTCTACAACAAAAGAAACTTTAGAAAAAAGTTAGCAAATTCTAGATATCCTAGATGATCTTCACTAGATGATTTGTCAATCTAGTGGATTGAATGCCGAGTCCTAGTCTTCACAAGTTTTTATGCAACTCTGTGGATTAGACTTTAGTCAAATGCAATCTCAGTATTTTTGGAATTGAGATTTCTTTCAGTCTTAACTTTGTGACTCTCCCCAATTCTACCACCTAGATTATTTTACGATATTTTGACAGTGGCTGGTCTAGCACTGTGTTAGTTTGATAAAAAAACTTAGTCTTCATGATAATGGTGGTTTCCCTCTTGACTTGCATAGACTATATCTACCGTACCTTTGATACCAATGTTAGCTTTTGATGTAGTGAGCACTAGAAGATAGCAATCACAAGATGCAAAATAAAATGAAAGAAAGTAAATCTGCTAGATGACTGAAATATGCAATGAATAGAAATGATATAAAAGAATACAATGTAGTTATGGAGGAAATGAGCACTCCATTACTAAAGCTACTTAACTACATTGCACCCATCACCAATGGATGACGATACACACAAAACTGTACCAAGCACTAAGCTACACCATCTGACTATGTCCCCCGACTCTCTATTTACCTACCAATGAGGCCATCCTTATATAGGTAAAATATGATACTTGGACAACACTCTATCTAGTTGTGCAAGGGACAACTTGCACAATGCCACTTGTGCATTTATTACATTGCATGAAGTAACTAGATAACTTACCCCTAAAGTAATATACTATCCTAAGAATGTATCTTGAAATACATTTACATGACCCAAATGATATAATATACTCTATTTCTAACAAGAAGGCTAGGGGTAAAAGGGTTGGGGATACAAAATAGTTTATTTTCATTATGTGGAGGAGATAAAATAGATCTTTGGAACCCTATTACTAATGTTGATCTGCATGGCTCTACAAGTAATATTGACACATCATACGAACTTGGTATGAGTACCAACCATAAGCGGTAGAGCGAGAGCATTGATAAGTCATACAAATTTGATCTTGTTTTTATTTTTCACCTCAAAAAACATGTCACAAGGGAGCAAAGATGTTATCGCATGATGTTATCATTGTGCAATGGTACTTTCACACTATGGTGATGCTTTTACATGTCGATGGTGCTATCGCCTGATGGCACCTAGGCAAGATTGACTAGATTTTGCATTTTTGCTTGGTTTACACTAATGCCAATTAGACTAACATAGCATTTGGGTTAAATGGATATAGGTGTGACAAACAATGCTAGATTGCAAAGAGAGGCAATGCCATGCACTTGATATCATCTAGATACTATTAGACATCATAGACTATGCATTACTACTAGTAGTAGGGTTGTATCATGAAGTCTTGATTCCAAAGGTCCAGTTTGAATGGGATCTAGTGACAACACCCACCAAGAGATGGTATTTAGAGGCAAATACCTTTTAGCTACCTACAATAGAGATGGGGTAAATCCTAGGATTTGCCACACATTGGAGGATGTGTGGCAAATCCTATGAGTGTCTATTAAATGGACCAAGGTATAGATGGGGTAAGATTAGGGGAAACTCTAAAGAGGCTTATAGAAGACACAACCTTCCCTCTTGTTAGATCCAACATTAACATCAATACCACATATGCATAGGGGCAAATGGATAGGTAAACTACTCTTGTTTTTTTCTATTATCTAGAGTTTTGCTTGGCGATACGAGCAAAAGGGTAGTGCACTAGGGATAATGGGAGGCAATGGTTGACATAGAGGACCAAGAGATGGTCTTTGCATGGGGACATGTCATGCTAGCATGCTTGTTTTAAACACTTCATCATGTGGTTTATAGAGGGGGACATAGCTGGAAATGCCACACACTATTCTAGGTGTGGGCTTGGAAGCACATTGATGTGATGAGGCCACCAGGGTGGGTGGATCACCAAGAGGTATCAAATACATACAAATGGAGCTAATAGTTTGAGGAAATATATGGGAGGTATTAGAGGGGGGTTTGGTAGTGGCATGGATAATGGTTGATGAAAATCCAATCGACATAGGTTAGATAACAATTTTATAGGCATCATCATAGCTAGAAGGAGGATGTCTATCATATAGCTTATGTGAGACAAGTTAGATGGATGGTGGGACCACATGGGGAGTGGGAGAATTATCATTTTGATTGGGTGATCCACCAATATGGTGCCTAGTAGGGGATACCAGTGAGGTCACTATATTATAGAAGGTTCACACAAGAAAGAGGAGTCAGAGGGCCACCAGATCCAAATGCACATATAGAAGTTGATCTTGATGACCTCATTATTTTAGGCCCTAAGTAGGACAATACTGGAGTGGCAATTGGATATATTTAATGGTACTAGATATTCCATCCTAGGAGGGTGATAGCTCCAAGACTACAACCATATATTCCAAGGTAGATTGCACTAGCATGGATGTGCTAATATAGGGAGGAACACAAGCATTGAGAGATATAGAGACAAGTAACGATCATAACAACACTAGTAGCAATATCACCACTACTGGAAATACCCATGCTAGGGAGCACAACATGCAAGGCAGGACTAAGTAGGCCACACCACTCAACTATCAAGGTAGAGAGGGATGCATTAGATAGATAGGTGGAGAGCCTAAAGGTGGGGAGGGTCTGCTAGTAGCACAGGTCATGGTGATGTAGCAAGCTATTTGGAGTCTGACTACAAAGTAAGATATGACAATGACAAGAGTTGTAGTAGTAGCAAGAACAACTAGAGAAGGTAAAGTAGTCTAGGTATTGTTGGACGAGCTAGTGTAGGTGCAGAGGGATGTGGTGATAGAGAGCACATAAGAGACCTATTACATGGTCTATATCATGCAACCATCATGACAGATCGATGCCTACCATCATCAATGATGATGTAGTCACAAACCTAATCTAGGTCAATGACTCACCAATCACAATGATTGGTGTGGATGCCACCACCTATAAAAGGAGGAAGGGGTGCCATACACAAGCTTCCAAAACTAGCTAGGGGTTATTGGGTTAATTTTGAGATATTTATCATAATTTTGAGAAGGAATTTGAGATTGGATTATGATGTTTTTGTATATGATGTCTACACACATCATGATATTAAAACATATAGTGGATTTTATTGGTTCATTGATTAGATGTTATTTATGTGATGATGTTATTTAAGTATTTTATGTGGATTAAGATATTGGCAATGATACTCAATTTCTATGAATAATTCAAGCAATCCCATATTTGCCAACGATTAGGGCTTTTATATAAAAAAATCTCATATTTTAGGAGCCATATATGGTAAAGAGTTGTCCAATTCAACTGATTCTTGGACCAATGTATGCAACATTTGAAGATCTTTAAAATGGGTGGTCATATGAAGGAATCCAAGAAATATTAAGGGAGATACGACCCTATTGTAAATTTTCCTAACCCCAGATAACTGTTGTCCTATGTTTTATTAAAATAAATCAAATCTAAAAATAATTTATTCAAACATGCAACAATCACACATATGGTTGGAAAAATAAACAACATGAACAACGAAAGTTAAATATATTTCTACACCTGAAATATTACAAATAAAGGAGGCTACAACTACAATAGACCACCTTGCTCTCTTGCTACCTTTTTTGGCCAACAATTTAACTGTTTTTCTCCTCCTAAATTTGTAGTTTTCCTTCAGCAATATGTTCCCCTTATATTCTTTTTGTGTATAAAACACTCTTGACCTTCTCCTTTTATCCTTGAAATAGTTAACCCTAATCTCTCTAACCCTAAGATTAGATCTTATCTCATCTTGAGATGTAAGGTTAAAAAATAGAAAATCACTTAAGTGAATTTCAAAATAGAATCACTTAAGTGAAATTAAAAATAGAAAATCACTTAAGTGAATTTCAAAATAGAATCACTTAAGTGAATTACAAAATAAAATCACTTAAGTGAACTTAAAAATAGAAAATCACTTAAGTGAATTTCAAAATAGAACTAGAAATGTCTTGAACCACTTCTAGCACATTCATACTGGAGCCTGTGCAATAAGTTCTTGTCTGAGCTACATTTATCAACACTCCCTCTTAGCGAGGAAGGAATTCTGCACCAATCCAAGTTTGTATTTGAATGCTTCAAAATTCCCCTTCACTAAGGGCTTGGTCAAAATATCATCTACCTACTGATCTGTGGGAATATATTGGAGGTTTACGACTCCCTTATGAATCCTGTCTCATATGAAGTAATATTTGTTGTCTATGTGTTTGGACTTGTCATGAAATACTGGATTCTTAGAGAGTTTGATACAACTATGATTATCACAATATATCACTATGGGATACAACTCCTAATAAATCAATACTGTAAGCAACTTGCGAAGCCATATGGCCTCACAACTAGCAATACTGGTTGTCATGTATTCAGCCTCTGTTGAGCTAAGTGTCACAGAAGTCTGCTTCTTACTGAACCAGGATATTATGCCTGATCCCAAGATAAAGCAACACCCTGAGGTGCTCTTCCTGTTTGCTATATTGCCTGCCCAATCTGAGTCTATATACCCCTGCAACCTCACTTCACCATCTCCAAGATATCTTAGACCATACTCCACCATGCCCCTCAAGTATTTGAGCACATTTTTTACTGCTACCCAATGCTCCTGCCTTGGCTCCACCATTAATTGACTCAAGGTGTTCACTGCAAAACATATATCTAGTCGAATGATAACCAAATACATCAAAGATCCTATCAGTTGCCTTTACAACGTAGGGTCCACCAATTCTAAATCTGAAGTTGTCACCTTATTCATATTAGTGATCATGGGTGTGGCCATAGGTTTGTCTTCCTCCATCCGAAACCTCTTCAAGATCTCAATTGCATACTTATCCTGCCCAAGGAATATCTCCCCTAGTCTCTGCTAAACCTCCAATCCCAAGAAGTAATGCATCCTACCAATATACTTCATATCAAACTCAACTACCATATCTACTTTGAACCCTGCAATGAGCTTCTCTACACCTATAAGAAACAAGTCATCTACATATAACACCAAAATGAGTAGATCAGTCTCAACAAATATGTAATATAGATTAGGATCTGCATCACTTTTGGCGAAGCCCACACTTTGCAAGTATCCATCTATCCAGGAATACCATGCTCTGGTGCTTGTTTGAGTTCATATAAGGCTTTCTTTAGCCTACAAACATGGGACTCCTCATTTATCTCAAATCCTTAAGGTTGTTCTATGGACACTTCTTCCGTAATGATCTCATTAAGGAAAGTTGTCTTCACATCCATTTGATGAATCCACCATCCCATAGATGAAGCTAAAGATATAACTGCTCTAATGGAAGTGCATTTGGCGACTGGAGCAAAAGTCTCCTCATAGTCCACTCCCTCTTTTCGAGAAAACCCTCTTGCCATAAACCTTGCCTTGAACTTCTTGATGATGCCATTTACAACATGCTTAATTTTATAGAGCCACTTAAAACTCACAAATGACTTCCCCTCCAGTCTTGGCACTATGTCCCAAACATCATTCTTCATGATGGAGGTGTACTCCTCCACCATGGCATCCCGCAAAACCTGCTGATCTGTTACCTCCTAAAAATTGGAAGGCTATGAATTTATGATGTTACTCATCAATGCCATGTAGTTTTAAAACTTCCTTGGAGGTCTACTCTCCCTAATCATGCTGCTAGGATCCTCAACATACTTTTGAGAATCCCTCAATATCTGTGCAAGCCATTGAGGTCTCTTGATAGAACTAGAAGGGGCTAATGTCTCCACCTCCTCATCTGAAGGTTATTGTCCTGAATTGGAAAACATTGGTATCTTTGGTGACCTTGGCTTAATCTTCGTAGCTTCCTGCTCCTCATTCTCTATCACTAGAATAGGTTCATGGGACTTCCTAGATGCAACGTCCTCCTCAACTAGAGATTTGAACTCCTAAAACTTGCTAAATACTTCATCCTTGGTCTTTAAGAAGTAGATCCATGTATTGCGAGAGAAAAAAGAAACATAGTACATGCTACCTAAAATTGATGCTACTGACATCAGTCCACAAACATCTGAATGTACTAGATCTAGTATCTCCTTAGACCTATGCTCGTTTTTTGGCAAAATAGCCTTGGCATGCTTGCCAAGTGTGCACCCTCTGCATTCTCCTCATTGCTTAATGTTGAACTTTGGAGGACCTATTACTATCTCCCTTAGAATAGACAATGCTCTATGATGCAGGTGTCTCATCCTCTTGTACCACAACTCACACAAGTTGTTACTGCTATGAACTAGGGCTCGAACAGGTTCACCCTAAAACTTGTATAGATTGCCTTTTCTAATCCCTATCACTTGTGTTGTTTCTAGGATAGATTCTTTTGGTCTAACAAGGACATTTTGGTTCTTGAACTCCATTGCATAACCATTTCCTCCATTTCTGAAATTGAAAGCAAGTTCTTCCTGAGACTTGGAATAAATAAAACATCATGAAAGTCTAAAGAGTTCCTTTACTGGAGTCGAAAAGGAATGGTACCAATTCCTGCAACTGTATATTTGGTATCATCACCAAGCTCAACCTGAACCCTTGAGTTGCTCTTGTAGACTGGTAAAACATTATCGAGCTGATGTTATGTGCCAAGATGCCCCACTATCCATATACCGAGCATCTCTTGGAACTATGCTAGTATAAAGGTAAGAGTCTAATGAGAAATACTTTTTGAATTTTGCAATATACTCGCTCATCTGAGTTTTTGCAAAGGCTACTACTCGCGTCTGATGTTGCTTCCCTTTGCCCGTCTTGTCTGGACATTGTGATGTATAATGTTTGTTCTTATGAAAAATAAAGTACTTGATCTTGCTCAAGTTCTTCTTCCCTGAATGTGAGGTTGACTCCTCATTCTTTCCCTTACCCTTGTTGGGTCCTTTACCTTTGCCCTTCTTAGTTTACCCAAAGAGAGCTAGGTTATCATCACCACCTTTCTTGTTGGTCTTTGACTCCATCCAAGCCTCCTCCTGGATGAAATCATCCCACAGTTTCTCAAAGTTGGAAAGGTTCTCGCAAGCACAGATGCCTTTGACAAATGGTTCCCATGAATCTGAGAAACCATTCAATGCCATATTCACCAAATTTATGTCTTCAACCTTATCCCCAACTACTACTAGTTGATCACAAATTTGCATGATCTTCATCAAGTAACTGGTAACGATGTCAGATCTGGTCATCTCCATAGATCTGAGTTTGTTTCGCAATATCATCTTCCTGTTTATGTTCTCACTCTGGTAGAGTCTAACCAGGGCATTGAACATCTCCTTTGTGGTAGTCTTCTCATATATGTGAAAAATTAGGTGATGCTTCATTGCATCCAAGATCATCCGCTTGGTCTTCACTTCCTTCTTTTTATGAGCTACCAATTGTTGTAGATCTGTAGGCAGAGTCACATCATCCTTGACAATATCCCAGAGATCATTCTCTTCCAATAAGAACATTACCCTAACTTTCCAGGTCAAGAAATTAGAGGCATATTCCAATCTATCCTCAAATATGAGGTTATTTACTGCCATCTTTGAGACCTATTGTAAAAGCTTTCAGATCTGATATGAATGACCCAAAAAAAAATTGTCCTGCAAATAAGCTTAGTCCTTCAAGCACAAAATATGAAACCCTATAACTACTATTTTTTTATATCCAACAGTGATCTACTATTGTAAATCCTTAAGGATCTCAATCACAAAACATAGCTCTCATACCATGCAATTTTTTCTAACCCTAGATAAATGTTGTCCTATGTTATTTTAAAATAAATTACATCCAAAAATAATTTATTCAAACATACAACAATCACACAGATGGCTGGAAAATAAACAGCGTAATGGAAGTTAAATATATTTTTTAACCTGAAATATTACAAATAAAGGAGGCTACAACTATAGTAGACCACCCTGCTCTCTTGCTGCCTTTTTTGGCCAACAATTTCATTGTTTCTCCTCCTAAGCTTGTAGTTTTCCTTCAACAATCTGTTCTCCTTCTCTTCTTTCTGTGTATAAAACACTCTTGACCTTCTCTTACCTTAATTTTAGATCTCATCTAACCCTAATATTAGATCTCATATCATCTTGAGATGTAAGGTTGAAAATAGAAAATCACTTAAGTGAATTTCAAAATAGAATCACTTAAGTGAATTGCAAAATAGAATCACTTAAGTGAACTTAAATATAAAAATCACTGAAGTGAATTTTAAAATAGAATCACTTATGTGAATTACAAAATAGAATCACTTAAGTAACTTAAAAATAGAAAATCACTTAAGTGAATTTCAAAATAGAATTAGAAATGTCTTGAACAACTTCTAGCACGTTCATACTAAAGCCTGTGCAAGAAGTTCCTGTCCGAGCTACATTTCTCAACACCTATGAAGTCAACCATCCGAAACAAGGGTAGTGACGATTTTTCAAGTCGTGAAAAATGAAATTGCAAATATTTGTTAGCCACGCTTCAGATGATGGGAGGAGCAATGGAGGGACATGGATTCACTGAGGTAAGACATTCTATGTAGGCATATATTTTTTAGCTAAGTTTCTTTTTCTATTCTTTATCTTAGAAATTTTGCATTCAAAATTTGAGTAAATTTTGAGTTTTAGTTTTCTTCCCATAGACCAATTTATAGCTAAATCCTACGAATCATCTCTAGTAGTAGAGGCTAGTGAATGAATCACAGAGGATTGATCCTCGTTGCTCAAATATAGGGCAGTTTCTAGTAAATTTAATGGTTATTGGTTAGGGGCTTCAACCTTGAGAAAATGGATTGATAGGAGTTGTAAGTCTCCAAGAGTGATTATATCCTTTCTTCCTAAAGGTTTCTTCCTAGATATTTTTTGTTCTAGGGATTAAATAGATAGAATCCTAAAATGGGGTCCTTCGTTTATCTGAAGAGAAATACTCTTCCTTACCCATTGATATGAGGTTTGTGTTGTGGGAGAAGAGAACTTTGATAGTTGATGAAAGGGTGAAAGGGTAAAATTGGGGCATTGGACATACAAAATTTGAGTATGCATCATATGACTCGTCCCCAAGCCATTCAAGGCAAAAATATTTGAAGATAAATGATTCAAGGTTGTGGGAATGAGGTTTTGAGCAAAATCTACATTCATGCTTGGGATTGGAGGAAGGTTGTTGACACAATGATAAGATATTGGAGCACTAGGAAGTTAATATTGGCTACGGATATAGTGTGTGCTCACTTGTTGAGATACAAGGATGTTAGTCTCACAATGACACTAAGAGGGGGGGTGAATCAGTGTAGCTCTTTCAAACTTAAATCTTCAACACTCAAAGCCAAAACAATGAAAACATAAAACCAAATAAAGCAAGTATAACAAGAGAACATCACACAACACAAGATGTACCGAGGTTCACCGATTTGGCTACATCCTCGAAAATGACTGTTTGGACTCCCATCCAAATCCAATCTTTGCAAAGCACCAAATTTACAATCAATTTACCAGCACCTACTAGAAGGAGCACCAACCTCTGATTTATCTGCACCAACAGAAAGGAGCACCAACCCCTGATTTATCTACACCAACAGAAAGGAGCACCAACTCCTCTACCAAGCACCCACTTGATTTTAATATTGATAATAAAATGACATATATGAATGGCTTCACTGAAACCATAACCCTCTATGGTCTGTAAACTCAAAATATAAAACTTTCTATTTCACCCAATATAACATCCCTCTCTCTGCATTACTCATAATTTGAATCTTCTCTTCTCACAAAAAATAAAATTGATTTTTCTCTGATCTCGTTCTGCCAATTTCTAAACGCTTTCTGGGTATTATGCAACACTTTATCTATGAAATACTCTCAAAATTTCATCCAAAATGGATATCATATGAGAAAGTTATGCCCAAAATACTGAAGTGACATTTTTCACCACTCTTCAAAAATCACGGATTTTCACTCTTTATTTTTCTCCACACACACTTCTCTCTTCACAAAATAAAGTCCCCACTTTTCAATAAAATCCCTCGTCACTTAAAAAGCACACTTGCATTATTTTTCCCTTTTCAATTTTCAAAATATTTTCTTTAATGAAGCTTCTTAAAACAATATAACTTTCTTTTTTTATTTTGAGAAGGCATTTCGTCAAACACGTCACATGCAAATAATTGACACCTTACTCGTTCTCTTACTTCGAAGCCACGTGACACCTCAAACCAAAAATGAAAGATGCTCTATTTGATGCATTGAAGGTGTAACAACACTGAAACCAAAACTCTGGCGACTCTGCAAGGTCGAAACGACCAACTAAAGGATTTTGCACAAGTGGAACAAATTGACATAAAAGTGACCTGTACCATTTTTGCAACAATCATAACTCTCACCTCATAACTCTATTTTCTATTAAATTTGAAAAATAGAATCTCTGTAATGCTAACTACATCCAGTTTGAATATTGCTGCATAAATCCTTACAGTTCACCTGTACCACCTCCACGAAAATTGTTGTTGACACTTTTTCCCAAAAGAGCATTTTTGTGACAGTCTTGCAACGCTTGCAACATTCACCTCGTTTCTCCCTTTTGGTGGAAATTTGGAACACATGTTCTTGAAGATAACGAACACATCTAGTTCAAATTTTGCTGTCAAATTTTTCTCAGGTTGCTCGCAATGCTTCTTACAAAACTACCCTTTTTCGGCCTGTACAACCATGCCAAATCATTCGCCAAGATACCGAAAACGTCGTTGATCAATCCAAACACTATGCTGACACCTCCAATGCTATTCTGGACTATTTCCTAACATGTTGGCATGTTCCAAACTGATCCATCCTGTCCAACTGCGCTCGTGATGACTTTTACAAATTTTTGACAACTTCTTGACAAATTTTTCAACTTTTGCAAATTTGCATGAACAACTTGTAACAACTTCACCCGAACATCAAAAACATCCTCATAAGCATTGAACATCACTGTAAATACTCTGAAAAACCTTTGAATAATTGTCCACTACATCAACCTATCCATCTGAGTGTGTTGACAACAATGACAATATTGTCGTTGCACATTGCTCAACAATCTCCCCCTTTGGAATTGTTGACAACACATGCACAACACATGCACAATTTCTTGTAACTCTTATCCCCCTTTGACAACAAGACCAAAGGGCTACTACAAACTCCCCTTGAGTCCATGCACAAAATTCTAAGGCAAAAATTATTATACTTAGCAAAAATCACAAACATGAGCAAAAAGATAAACAAATACACAAATGCTCCCCCTGAGAATGTGGCCCCTATAGCTAGTCAATTCTTGAGAAGTGTGACCACTCCCAATTTCTTGTGAAGGTACTCAAAGACTTCCTTGGGCAATGGTTTGGTGAAGATATCCGCTACTTGCTCTGTTTTTGGAACAAAATCCAACTTAACCTCACCTTCCGCAACTTTCTCCTTCAAAAAATGATATCGGATAGCAATATGTTTTGTGTGAGAATGCATAATCGGATTCTTTGAGATATTAATGGCACTGATGTTATCGCACTTAACTGAAATCGGCTCACTGAAATTAATGCCAATATCCTTTAGAGTTTGTTTCATCCATAACACCTATGTACAACACATTGTCGCTGCAATGTATTCTGCCTCTACTGTGGATAAGGAGACTGACTCCTATTTCTTACTATGCCATGCGACCAACATGTCTCCAATATAGAATGCACCTCCACTGGTACTCTTCCTGTCATCTACACATTCTTCTCAATTTGCATCTGAATACGCAATAAGGGTGAAGTCCTTACCTTTCAGATACCATAACCCATACTCCATAGTACCCTTTAGGTATCGAAGAATCCTCTTCACTGCTGTCACATGAGTCTCCTTGGGACTAGCCTGAAATTGTGCTACGATGCATACCGCTCGCAAAATATCTCGGTTTGGTAGCTGTCAAGTACAGTAAGCTCCCAATCATAGATCTATACATAGTTTGATCAACATGTGGAGATTTGTCATCCTTGCTCAACTTGTAACCTGTCGTCATAGGAGTGCTAACTGGCTTACAATTTTCCATTGTGAACTTTTTCAGCATCTCTTTCACATATTTAATTTGAGAAATAAATATGCCCTTCTCCTTTTGATTACTTGCAATTCGAGAAAATATGAAAGTTCACTAATCATTGACATTTGAAATTCTTTCTGCACCTTATTTGCTAAATCTTTACACAACTCATCTTTGTTGTTGCCAAATATGATATCATCTACATATACAACAAGAACAATATGATGACCATTTTTTGTTTTGACATACAAATTACTATCCACCATACCTTTCTTGAACCCTTGCTGAGTAAGATAATTGTCTAGCCTTGCATACCATGCTTGGGGTGCCTATTTTAAGCCATATAATGCTTTCTTCAACTTGCAAACCAAGTTGGGATCATCTCCAAGCTGAAAACCATCTGGTTGCTCAATATAAACCTCTTCTTTAAGTTTCCCATTCAAAATGTTGCTTTCACATCCATTTGATAAACTTTGAAATTCTTGTAAACTGCTAAAGCCAGAAACATTCTAATTGCCTCTAGTCTGGCCACAGGTGCAAAGGTTTCCTCAAAGTCAATACCTTCAACTTGTGCATAGCCTTTGCATATCAATCTTGCTTTGTTCTTGACTACCTGTCTGTCTTCATTCAATTTGTTTCGAAAGACCCATTTAATACCGATTACATTTTTATTTGCGGGTCTTGGTACTAACTCCCAAGTCTTGTTTTTTTCGATTGGATCTAATTCTTCATTTATTGCCTTTACCCAACTTTCATTTTTGCTTGCGTCAATAACATTTTTGGGCTCAATGTTGGATAATAAAGAGTAGTTACTAATCTTCTTCTTGTATGAACACCAACTGTGGGGTCTCCAATTATTTGTTCTCTAAGATAATCTTTCTGCTAGCTGCCTGTTTTGAATTTCTTGTTTTCTTCCACTTCTGAATCACTGTTTGAATCCTCTGAGTCAATTTTTGGTTTTTTTTTTGTTTTCTTTTTCTCATCTCCTTCAATGACATCTTCATAAATTGGGTAGTTCTCTTCATAGCTAATTACTCGTTCCCTTCCTTTATCAACTTTAACATCGGCACTATCCACAATTTTCCTTAGCCTCTTGTTGTAGCATTTGTAATCTTTGCTTTTTGATGAATAGCCAAGAAAAATACCTTCATCCGCTCTATCTTCAAACTAACCAAGGTTTTCTTTAGTTTTTTTGATGTAACACTTGTTGCCAAAAACTTTAAAGTATGTTGTTGTTGCCTTTTTACTGAACCACAACTCATAAGGAGTTTTGCTTTCATGCGTCCTCAACATGCACCTATTTTGGATGTATACCGCAGTATAGACTACCTCTTTCCAAAATATGTCTGCTACTTTGCTCTCAGTCAACATAGTTCGTTCCATTTCCAGCACTATCCTATTCTTTCTTTCTACCACACCATTCTGCTGAGGTTTCCTAGCTGCTAAAAACTGTCTCCTAATGCCATATTTTTCACAATACTTTGTGAAATCCTCTGAAATGAACTCTCCTCCTCTATATGACCTTAAACATTTAATCATTTTTCCTGTTTGATTCTCAACTTGATTTTTAAAAACCTTGAACATCTCAAAAGCTTCTAATTTATGCTTCAAAAATAGTACCCATGTCATCCTGGAATAGTCATCTATACACAACATGAAATATTTGTCACCATTTATGCTTTGCGTTCTCATGGGTCCATATAAATCAGTATGTACTAGTTCCAAAGGTTTGCTTGTGTAGTACTCTTTTGTTTTAAATGAGACTCTAGTTTGCTTCCCCTTTTGACATGAAGCACAAATGCTATTTGATGGTTTGCCAATGGTGGTAATCTCTCACTACTTTCTTTGAGCTGATTTTTACTAGATTGTCAAAATTGATATGATCGAGCCTCTTGTGCCACAACCAATTCTCTTCTTCCTATCCAATCAAGCAAGCTCCTTCTGAAGTCTTTGAGAGAGTGTACAAGTTGCCAGATGTCCTTGATCCAGTTGTTATCAACTTCCCATTGTTTTCCTTTCTGACTTCACAACCTTGCTTCTTAAAGATCACTTTATGACCTCTATCACAAATTTGACTTACGCTCAACAAGTTATGCTTTAGACCAACCACAAACAAGACTTCTTTTGACCTGATTTTTTCGTCACTAATCTTAACTAAACCTCTACCAACTATCTTAGCTCCATCATTGTTTCCAAACTTTACTGAACCACCTTCATATTGCTGCAACTTCTCAAATTTTTGTTTGTCACCTGTCATATGACTGGAGCATCCACTATCAAGTATCCATGGTGTAGATTTATTCTACGCTTTAAATGTCGTATGTACGATCAAGGATTCTTTTTCTTCCTTAGGTCGCTCTTTTTCTTTCCACTCAGGTTTGATTACAATTTTGGGCTATTGTTTTGGCTTTTCTTTTTCAGTAGCTTGTGCATGTTTTTCGAAAAAATTTCTATTTTGTCTTATTCCATTTGGCTGAAATTTTCTTCCTTGAAATTGATTTGATGCAAATGTACTTCGACAATTTCTTGCAATATGCCCAAAATTATGACAATTATAACATTCTACTACATAATCCATCAAAGGTGAAAAAGTGTTTCTGTTGGTAAAATTCCTTGGTCCTACATTATACTTGCAATCTGAGATCTTATGTCCATAACCATTGCATTTAAAATAGTAACCAGAAAAGAGATGATTGAACCTGGGTGGTGGTCTTTGCCATGTTGTCGTAGGAGCCATAAATATTCTTCTTTGATGTGTGACATTGGTGAAGCCATCATTGTCAATTCTCCTTTCGTGCCTTGCATTATTGCTTTCCTTTGCATGATTCGTTTTTGCTTGATCAACCTGTTTCTTCTCTTCATTCTTTGTGGATTCTTCATTTATGGCCTTTGATCCATTTGACGATTCTCCTTCATCAAAACCCAAACCAAATTTGATGCCTGTAGTCTTTTGGTTATTTATGATCTTATCTAGCTTCATAGAACTTTCTTCACGTTTGTGATAACAACTAATTTTCTGATTCATATCTTCTAGCTGCATTCTTAAACCAACAATCTCTTCTTCTAGCTTGTTGCAATAATCTATTTTCATGGTTATTTGCACTTCGAGATCTTCAGAGATTTTTTTGGATTCTTCTATCTGTACTTTCAAATTTGTTATGATTTCATTTGCATCCTCAAGCTTTCTTGATTTTTTTTTATTTTTTTTTCTTTTTATCTTCAATTCATCTAGAGCTACAATTAGTTCCTCTTCCAAATTCACTTCTGCGTTAATTTCTTCTTCATCACATTCCTGTTCTTTTTCTGGTTTTTCTTCTTTGAGTGCCATGAAAAGAGCTTCACCTGTTTCATTTTCAGAATCCTCACTGGAGCTATCTTCTAATGAACTAACATTCTTGGAGATGAAACTTTTCTTCTTGAAGTTGTCTTTTCTGAAATTTGATTTTTTCTTCCAGTCACTTTTTTCTTCGTGTGATCCTTCATCACTTCTGTTCTTCTCATTAAGTGGACATTTAGCTGCAAAATGCCCAACGCTTCCATAGTTGAAACATTTAAACGATAACTTTCCTCTATATTTTTCTTTTCCTCTCTTTAGTTTTCGAACAAAGTTTGCTTCCATTTCATCTGATGTCTCTTCTTCTTCGAATTCTTGTTTTGCTTTCATATTTTTATGGGCTTTAAAAGCAGCTTCTCTATCTGTGGGTTTAGATTTTTCTATTCTCATCTCATATGCAGTCAAAGAACCATGCAACTCATCCATACTAAAAGAATTTAGATCTTTACCTTCTTTTATAACTGAAACTTTAGAATCAAATCTTTGGGGAAAGGATCTTAATACCTTTTTCACGATGACAAAATCTTTGATTTCCTCATCGAGTCCTCTAATCGCATTAATGACTTCATTAACTCAGCATATATGCCTCTATATTTTCATCGTCATTCATCTTTAATACTTCGAACTGAGCTCGATGTGTTTGTAACTTGGCCTCCTTGATATTAACGTCTCCTTCATGAATGCTCTTCAGTTTGTCCCATATTTCCTTTGTCGTTTTGCAACCCATAATCTTTACCAGTTCGCTGTCCACTAATCCACACATGATAACATTCTTTGCTTTTGAGTCATTTTCAAACAGTTTCTTATCGACAACATCGGTTGGAGAAGTGGTGGGTATTGTGTATCCATTGTCTATTGAATCCCAAATTTCGTATCCCAAAGCACAAAGATATGTCTGCATCCTGAGTCTCCAAAATGCGTAATTAGTTTCGTCAAATAATGGTGCTTTGTTTGATGAGAAGCCTTCACCACCTACCATTGTGTCACTTCCAAGATCACCCTAGCCGATTAAGCCTGTTCAGGAACCTTGCTCTAATACCAATTGTTAGTCTCACAATGACACTAAGAGGGGGGGTGAATTAGTGTAGCTCTTTAAAACTTAAATCTTCAACACTCAAAGCCAAAACAATGAAAACATAAAACCAAATAAAGCAAGTATAATAAGAGAACATCACACAACACAAGATGTATCGAGGTTCACCAATTTGGCTACATCCCCAAAAATGACTGTTTGGACTCCCATCCAAATCCAACATTTGCAAAACACCAACTTTACAATCAATTTACCAGCACCCACTGGAAGGAGCACCAACCCCTGATTTATCTGCACCAATAGAAAGGAGCACCAACCCCTCTACCAAGCACCCACTTGATTTTGATATTGATAATAAAATGATATATATAAATATCTTCACTGAAACCAGAATTCTCTATGGTCTGTAAACTCAAAATCTAAAACTTTCTATTTCACCCAGTATAACATCCCTCTCTCTGCATTACTCAAAATTTGAATCTTCTTTTCTCACCAAAAAAACTGATTATTCTCTTAGATCGTTCTACCAATTGCTAAACGCTTTCTAGGTATTATGCAACACTTTGTCTGCGAACTCCTCTCAAAATTTCAGCCAAAATGGATATCATATGAGAAAGTTATGTCCAAAATACTGAAGTGACATTTTTCACCACTCTCCAAAAATCACGGATTTTCACTCTTTATTTTTCTCCACACACACTTCTCTCTTCACAATATAAAGTCCACACTTTTCAATAAAATCCCTTGTCACTTAAAAAGCACACACTTGCATTCTTTTTCCCTTTTCAATTTTCAAAATATTTTCTTTAATGAAGCTTCTTAAAACAATGTAACTTCCTTTTTTATTTTGAGAAGGCATTTCGTTAAACACGTCATATGCAAAGAATTGACACCTTACTCGTTCTCTTACTTTGGAGCCATGTGAAACCTCAAACCAAAAACAAAATATGCTCTATTTGATGCCTTTAAGGTGTAACAACACTAAAACCGAAACTCTGGCGACTTTGCAAGGTCGAAATGACCAACTAAAGGATTTTGCACAAGTGGAACAAATTGACATAAAAGTGACCTGTACCGTTTTTGCAACAATCATAACTCTCACCTCGTAACTTTGTTTTCTCTAAAATTTGAAACGTAGAATCTCTGCAATGCTGACTACATCCAGTATGAATATCACTACATAACTCCTTATGGTTCGCCTGTACCACCTCCACGAAAACTGCTGCTGACACACTTTTTCCAAAAAGAGCGTTTTTGTGATTCTTGCAACGCTTGTAAAATTTTCCTCGTTTCTCCCTTTTGGTGTAAATTTGAAACACATGTTCTTGAAGATAACGACCACCTCCAGTTCGAATTTTACTATCAAATTCTTCTCGTTTTGTTCGTAGTGCTTCTGACAAAACTGCTATTTTTCGGCCTGTACAACCACTTGCCAAATCATCCGCCAAGATACCAAAAACGTCACCGATCAATCCACACACTGTGCTGACACCTCCAACGTTGTTCTAGATTATTTTCTGACATGCTAGCATGTTCCAAACTGATCCATCCTGTCCAACTGCGTCTGTGATGACTTTTGCAATTTTTTGACAACTTCTTGACAATTTTTTCAACTTTTGCAAATTTGCACGAACAACCTATAACAACTTCACCCGAACATCAAAAACATCCTCATAAGCATTGAACATCACTGTACATACTCCAAACAACCTCCGAACAACTGTCCACTGCATCAACTTGTCCATCTAAGTGTGTTGACAACAATGACAATATTGTCGCTGCACCTTGCTCAACAAAGGAAACTCACATTGACCTACAACTCCTCTAGAGGAAAGCATGAGCGATGTCCCAAGGATGATGAGAGGTTTTGTGCCCCACCCTCTATGGAAGTAGTGATAATTGGAGGATTAGAATCAACACAATTTGGGGTCCATGTATTAAGGTTCATATTTAGAGACCCAAAGGATGGGTTTGCTTGAGTAGAGGTTAAGGGATTATAATTAGGTTGTTGGGGGCAGTCCAAAAGGGACATCTCCTTAGCTAAGGGGTCACTATTTTCTTTAAGGATCATTGTTATAATCTTATGATGCCTATGCAAGAAAGAGGTCATGTGATCGAGGGATTTAAAGATTACCCTCTCTTTATCATCATGGACAAGGGACAAAGAACCAGAGGGAGGGGCTCCCTCATATTCCTCTTTGTAAAAATAATTTTTGAAGGTGGATTGGTTCTCTTGGACATCAACCAAAGGTTCTGAGTTGATGGAAAGATGATGAGCAACACTTCTAGTCATAAAACATCTCTTGACCATGGCTTGGGAGAGAAAAGGGGGATTATATTTATCAAGTTGCTTAAATAAGAAAGAGGTGTTTTGATATCCTTATATCACCTTTTCTTGATATGCCTATCTAGTCTATATACCTCAAGGCCTTCCTATATACTTGAAGGTACCTATATACCTAATCGCTCTCTATATACCCATCGGTACGTGAGAGACAATTGATACATGGGACAATGATGGTATGTGAAAGTGACCTCTATATACGCAACCCAAAATGGTACATGAGGGGTAGCAAAGACCTTTATTATGACTCCCACTAGTCCAAACATGTAAAAAGTGGAAGCACTACATCTTGGGCAAGAAAACGACCATCCATACAGATCATATACCTTTGGAATTCATTCAAACGCAATATAAGCTAAGAAATGAAAGACATCAAAAGTGGGCTATATATGTGTAGTAGTTATGTTTAATCATCAACAACAGGAAAAGGAGTATCAATTCAATAGCAGATTGTTTGAACCAACTGCCAATCAAAGCACTCACTACCATTCGTGATTCCTATTGGCATGAAACTTCCAACTGGTCCACCTTGTATGGAGTACACTCTGATTTTGCATATGCATACCAAGCTCTTTATGTGGGTAAGCATGTTTCTAACTTCTATTTGCAAGATAACCTCCTCTTTCACATAGGAAATTTTTGTGTATCAACCAGTGAGGGATCAAAGATGATCTAGGAAGTGCACTTCAACAAAGTAGTACGTCACTTTGTGGTGGGAAAATGTTGGCAATTCTTCGAAAGTACTTCTATTGGCCCAAAATGAGGAATGATATCGAGAGATATATCAAGTCATTTACCCCCTACATTGTTGCGAAATCAACCAACAAGAAATAAGGTTTGTATACATAATTGTCAATGCCATCCAAACCTTAGGAATATCTCTCCATGGATTTCCTCTCATATTTCCCACACCTAAGCATGATCGTGATTGTGTTTTTCTAGTAGTCGATCATTTTTCAAAAATGACTATCACAATTCCTTACAAGACTACTAAGCTCTATTTTAGTCATATGTGGCTTAACTTTGGATTGTCAAAGTCCATTGTATGTGACAGGAATAGCATATTTTTGAGCATATTTTGGTCCACTTTATGGAGCATAATAGCAACCGAGCTGACCATGCCCACAACCTTCCCACAACCTTCGATCCTTAGACGAATGGCCAATGAGAAGTTGTGAATCGATTGATTGTACATATTCTTTGGATGTAGAATTCCAAGTATCTATGCACATGGGATGAGAGCCTCCCCTACATTTAGCATGGATACAATTGAGCTTTGCACAACTCTACCAAACACAGTCCTTTCATGTTTGCTTCAAATTCCAACCCTTGGCACCCACTAATGTAGCTATCCTTGTGCAACCCACATATACTTCCCTCATGGATAGAAAGAAATAAAAATGGAAACAAGGTTTGTGGAACAAAATCAGCATATCCAACAATAGGTCCATAACCTTTTGGAAAAGACAAATTAGAAATACAAGCAAAGCCATGACAAACATTGTCCCACATCAATTCAAGGTTGAAAATAAGGTATGGTTACGCCTTCCAAAAGAGACTTACATGACCCCATAGGAGTTTCATACCTCTTCACTATGGGTTATACACCATCACCAAGAAGGTGAAAGAGAATGTCTTTGAATTGAATCTTCCATATTATCTTAGTTTGTATCCAATACTTGATGTTGAACTTCTCAACCCCTATCACCCACTTTTGTTGGATACTTCGATAATAGCAAAATAGTTGGACATTGAAGAACTCAATCCAAATAGTTTAGCATAAGTAGAGGAGGATTAGATTGTTAATACATGGACTAAGACCATCAGAAGGCATTTCATTCAAATGTACAAAGTGGTCAAGGTAGTGTCCAAGGGAAATGGCTTACACAAAAAAAATGAAGAAAATTTCCGCACCTAATGTTAAAAGTTGACACATGGGAACCATTGCTTTTGAAGGGGGGCAGATGATCTAGGTATGTGCCCATTTTTTGGTTTTGCTTTTTGCTTGAAAATGATAAAGAATATATTTTTAAAATTCTAACTACAATGTTACAGGCATAACTTTGTGCTCGAGACTTCGTTTGATTCATTCAAAAAACACTAAAATGAAGAGCAAAAAATTCAACAAGCAACTATGTCACAAACAAAGTTGCCAAGTTTGTGGAAAAAACACTCCAAATACCTTCACAAAATACTTACTAAAAATAGTAATTTTCTATTTTTAGATTTTCATGCATCTCCATATCTCCAATATGGGTGACTTAACTCATGTACGGTGAACCACCAGATCTCCATATGGGTGACTTAACTCATGGATGACTTAGTTTTTTTCGTTAAAAAAAAACTTTTAATTTTAAAAATTTCCCATAAATTTAAAACAAGAAAATGTGGTACGTGTTCCTTGCTTACTACTTGCTCCTAACGAAAATAACCTTACTTTTAATTAAGACTTTCAAAAATAATTTTCTTGCCATTGTATCACAATAATAAGTAGTTTCCATTATAAGAAGTATTTACTCAAAAAAAAAAAAATAGTTTTTTTCGTTAAAAAAAAACTTCTAATTTTAAAAATTTTCTATAAATTTAAAACAAGAAAATGTGGTACTTGTTCCTTGCTTGCTACTTGCTCCTAACACTTCTAAAGGTAAAAATAAAATAGTTTTCAATATCCATGAAACCATAGATCACATGAGACAATTCTCATAAAAGATGTTATTTACCCGTATATGTTTATCCAACCGTTGTAAGCCTACGATGTATCCATGTACCCCATTTTATTCAAACTTTGACTAACTCAAGTTGTAAAAACAAGAAAAGATTTTATTCAAACACCTTGACTAGTTGACCCACTCAATCTATAAAAACAAGAAAAGATGAGGCTCTCTCCGTGTTTATAAATACACTTTCTTGTAAAGCCAATATTCTTGCATACATAATTCTTTTTTATGATTATATTTTTAAACCAATATTTAAAACTTAATTATTCTAAAATTATATAACAAACATTTAAATTGTATTTTTGGATTAAGACAATTGATTTATTTTTTTTAAATAAAAAGTTTGTTAACACTAAATTTTAAAAATGTAGTTTATCTCTTCAAATATCTTGTTAGTACCTTAAACTAATGTGTAGAGTTGTGCATCATACTTTAGAATTTGGTTGGATAAACATATATTAGATAAATAACATCCTCATATAAAAGCAGTTCATATAACCCATCTTCATAAAAATAAAAAACTATATATTACCCTTGTTCCCTCAATCAACTATGGCAAAAAAAAAAAATAATAATAATAATTAAACACTTAAATATATATAATATATATATATAACAAATATAATGACTATATCCACAAAGAAAAGCTTGCTTGGGTTTAAAATTTTAGATTATAAATCTCCAATTATATCACAAACTTAAAAAAAATTGAAATAAATGCTTGTTTCATCAAAACAATAAAATAAAATAAAAACTAATGACTTAAAATACTGATATTCCCACCAACTATACTTTAACCAACAAAAATAAATAAATAAAATAAAAAGAGCTTGAGCAGTCTTTTTAGCTTGAGAGGATGCTCAAAGAGGTTGAATGGTCACTACAACCAAATTTCTTTAATTTCCTCGTCCTCACGCTTGACTTGACTTGGGCTATAATGCTGTTGAGTGCCCATAGTGGTTGCATCTTTCAAGTGCTTTCTACAGAGATATCCACATTCCTATAATGATATGTCATTATTACTTTTGAAAAATATTTGATGCGTTAGGGAATCAGAGTTGTCAGTGGGAGTGGGTATATATCCCACTCACTCATTCTCCTTCCCTTTCATTTTCGATGTATTCCTCCCATGTAACAACAAGTTAAGGAGATGGGGAATCAGAATCGTCGGTGGGAGTAGAGAGTATCCCACTCACTCATTCTCCTTCCCTTTCATTTTCGATGTATTCTTCCTTATCATTTTCGATGTATTCTTCCTTGTAAGGACAAGTTGTGGAGACCCCACCTGCAATGCAAAAACATTCATTCCACACCACTCTCTTTGATTGGTTTAAAATAAAAAATTATCTACACGAAAGTTTAGAAGTGGAAGTGGAATATGAAAGAATGCAATGTAAAAAATTTCATTCCACTTCACTCTTATATAATTTAATATATAATTTAATATAAAAATTATGTGAACCAAAAGTTTAGAAGTAGAATGAAAAAATAAAAGAAAAAATATATATGTGAACCAAAAGTTTAGAAGTGAAATGGAAAAAATAAAAGAAAAAATATATATAGACGTGGAGGAAAAATCTTCATTACTGAGATAAAAACTAGTTTTCATACCAACAATGGAAAGAGCGGATATGTACAAAGCTTAGATGGACATTGCTGAGATAAAAACTAGTTCTCATACCAACAATGGAAAGAGTGGATATGTACAAAGCTTAGATGGACATTGCTGAGATAAAAACTAGTTCTCATACCAACAATGTAAAGAGCGAATATGTACAAAGCTTAGATGGACAACATCCAAGAAACAATTGAAAAAAGATATGTATAAGCAACACAGGGACAATGTTCAAGACATCCGTAGCAAGTACAAAGAACGCTTGGAAAAGGGTGTAGAGTTATTTGAAGACAGAACAACCTTCTCAATTTGAATAGCTCGATATCGATAGACCATGTTTGGATCCAACAGACGTAATTAAAAATTTTCATTTCTTATCCGATCGAGGTGAGTCAATGAATGGCGGAAAGCCTTCGAATGAGGAGATCGAAGGTGTGACTACGATCGAGCATGCTGAGTCTTACGTAGCTTTGGGGAGCACCAAAATGTCTACCACTGCGAGTGATGATTCCATTGCTTCTCAATAACTTTTCACAATCTTCTTCTTCTTCTTCGTCTTTCCCTTCTCTTCCCCCTTCACATTTTAGCCAAGCGAACGCTGCGTTTGAACAAACAAAAAAAATTAGGGAACTTAATTTTGTTCTTCGTCTTTCCCCTCTCTCCCCCCTTTACATTTTAGCCAAGGGAAGCTGCCTTTGAACAAACAAAAAAATTTAGAGCAGTTAATTTTGTGTTTTTCTTTACAAAACTAGCTATAAACTTCAGGTTTTATATTTTTTTAAATACCAATTCAAACTTTTAGTTTATTGAATTACTCTAAAATGCAAATGAGGATTCTCCATTTAAGCCTTAATAGATTCTGTTAGAGTGAGGATTCTCCATAGCTCCCAAAATCTCCATTTAAGCCTTAACAAATTCTGTTAGTTTACTTTGGTACGTTTCAGATGCTACTTCACATTGCCCATCCATTCTTCTGTTCAGATATCCTCAACATATTTCATCTTAAAAGCTAAGCATATAACTCGTTGCTTACAGGATTGTGATCTTCAATCTGTGAGTATGAAGCCCAAGGACCAAGAGTAGTAGCATTTGTGTTTGATTGAGTTTTACCTGGTTGAGGAGCGGTGTAACGACCAAAGAAGTTGCAAAATGCAGGTTCAAATGTGGGCAAACTGAAGCGGTGATTGAGACTGACCACATCTCGGAGCCTCTTCCACCTCTCTGCCATTAAAGAAGAGCCATGATGAAAGAATCTATCTTCGTGCTTATGCCCTGCACAGGAGGAGTCCGTGTCACACCCATCCTTCATCTCAGAAGTGTAACTGCTGCTCACAGAATGCAAAATTTGACTGGCCCGAAGCTGAGAATCCTTTGAAACTCCAATGGTGTTCAGTTCTATGTATTTGGTCATCTTTTTAGCTACTTGAGCATCTTTTACAATTGCCCACCTACACCAACAGACTCGTTACTAAGCTAAAATGCACTTAATCAAACAAACTAGAGAGCATATCCCCAAAAAGTATTTCAGGATTCTAACTAAAACCAAAACCTCATTACAAAATCAAAACCTCATTACTATCTGGAAACCACTACTGCCGATGCAAAACAACAAATAAACAAACTCCAGGGGATAATAAAGGAATAATATCTGCTCCATAAATGCACATGGGCGTCAATAGTGATGCAAAACAACAAATAAACAAACTCCAGGGGATAATAAAGGAAAAATATCTGCTCCATAAATGCACATGGGCATCAATAGTGAATTCACTTACCCGATGCGGCTTCCGGCATGACCTGTGCTTTTAGATACAGTGAAAAGCATAACATCTCCGTCTGCAGGGGCAATGATAGGGGTATAATGTGGCCAGTAATAGGCATGATCATATACCACCGGTCCAGACCCATTTACAACGGCTGCTCTAGTAAAGCCGTCAGGGTTATTTGGGGAAGTTACAAGCTCAATATAATAGTCTTCATCTGAGGTCTGCCTGTACTTAAAGGCATCACCAGCCCATCTATACATTTCTGATTTCAAATAGTCCGTCACCACTGGATAAGACTGCAAAGCATATTGCATATCCATTCCTTAGCTATGCCACTAAAGAAGAAAACATAGAAAGATAATAAAGTTTGAAGCAATGATTGCCGTCTGGATAAGACTGCAAAGCATATTGCATATCCATTCCTTAGCTATGCCACTAAAGAAGAAAACATCCAAAGATAATAAAGTTTGAAGGAATGATTGCAGTTTGCAAGATGACCATACCGAATAATAGGGTGCTGCTGAGACAACGTCAGCTGGTTTGAACCTATGTGAGCCAGAGAGGGCATATAATGCCGCCTGAAAGAGCTGAGTTGAGCCTGTGCCTACGACTAGATGTCGCCCTTTGGTTACAGCATTACCAACGAGACTGTGAAGATATCTAATTTCCTTTGCTAACTCTGGCTCTAAAAACCAGCATATGTTGCCCACATCTGCAAAATAGCTCATCCCCTGCCAACCCAAAATCACGGTTGTACTCTTTTGCCCGTTCTTAATCCAAAAAGACTCGAACATTGTTGGATCCCCGCTGCATCACATTCAATCCAAAGGCTCAATTCATCACCAAATCCATAGCTCTATCCATTGCATTTAAGTATTGTAGTGCAAAAACTTTACAGCTTACACATTGTGCCCATGTTTTAATTGTAGTCTACTTGGGATTTTAGTTGGCAACAACCTATGGGTTTGGACATGTTCTCACATTGTAACACTTACAACATTCACAGAATCACAAAAGAAAGCCACAAAAATACAAATATTTAGATTACATTTAACAGAAATCAAAGAAAGAAAGGAGTGATCAAAATCAGACATAAATTTGTTAAGGTTTACTTCATTCCTAAAAGCTCATAGAAATGAACCATAGCCTTACATGGTTAAGAAAACTCACTGGTCAAGATTGATGACGCAATTGGAGACCAGGGTGGAACAGTTATGTCCACTAAAGCACGCATGGCATTTGCACTCAGAAGATGTCTGAGACTCTGCAGAAAAGGGGGTAGAATTTCTACTTCTTTTAGTAACCCAGTGGCCATGACCAGAACACCAAGAAGAGAAAGACAAAGATAAAGCTACTTGAGCAACTGCTGCTTCGGCAACATGCTTCTCTAGATCCTCTCCTTCCCCTGCACACACTGGGTCTGGAGATACAGGGAGATGTATCTGATTCAGATTAACCAATGATTTTCCTTCATCCCTTAACCTTTTGGGCTGATTTTTTTTCTGGTATACCAGACTAGTAAGAAGGATGATATTCATTGTCATGGAGAGACATATCAAATATTTGCTATTCATACTCCCTGGAATTTGAGAAAACCCTCCCTTGAGCAAACAAGGTTCCTGCCCCTGCCCCTGCCCCTGCCCCTGCCCTTGCCCTTGCCCTTGCCCTTGCCCCAGCCCCTTTGTCGGCCCTCCTTGCTTTGAGACATTGTTGCCCAACCTACCATGTCTACTTCTCCGCCGCGATGATGCCATTGCCTCCCCAGTTTCCTCTCCTCACCTCTCCTCTCCCGCCACTCCCCTCGAAACCTTCCCAATTATCCCAATAGTTTTTATTAGCAAATGTTGTCTGCGCCTTCCCAGTTTCCTCTCCTCACCTCTCCTCTCTCGCCACTCCCCTCGAAACCTTCCCAATTATCCCAATAGTTTTTATTAGCAAATGTTGTCTGCGCCTTCCCAGTTTCCTCTCCTCACCTCTCCTCTCCTCTCTCGCCACAAACCTTCCCAATTATCCCAGCAGTTTTTATTAGCAAATGTTTTCTGCAAAAAAATACTGTAGCAGATTCAGTCAGCAATCGACCTGTGGCTAATTTGCAAGAAAATTAACCAACCAGTACCCGTACTTGAAAACTACACAAGTTCTACCCTTTAAAAGACTCTGAGGGCCGGCGAAATCGCGCTTTCCCCGGAGTAGGATCACATCCCGATTAATCCTATTCTGACCATGGCCATGTGGAGATCGAAATACTCAATTGCACGTACCTTCAAAACGGTGACAGAGACGTTAACTGTCAGGCGGCCGGGCCGGCCGACTGTAGACGACTATACGCATAGGCAAAATTAGCATACATTCATGCATACATACATGCATTCCTTCATTGACATCCGTACACGTAGGCACTGGCATAGAGGGCAATGGGCACATTAGGCACTGGCATAGAGGGCAATGGGCACATTGAGTCGAATGTGTCACTCAATGTGTCACTCATGCCTCTCTTCACTCGTTTGTTTCGCATGTGGGCGGTTACTTTTGGCTAATTTTGAAAAGAAAACAATCCAGTGGAGTGGATGGAAGTGGGACATAATACACTCATGTTGCCGGAAATTGAGATCCCTCCTCCCCAGATAGCCAAAAACTGGGTTAGTTTTTGGGTTTAGTTTTGTGTTGCAATAGTGCAATGATTAGGGTTTTGATTTTTTAAGTTGGAGATTGATTTTTTTTTTTTCCATATTTCCAAAAAAATTAAGTCAAAAACAGGGTCTAGTTTTCTGTTACCACAGTACAATGATTAGGGTTTTGATCTCTGGAGATTGAGATCCTTCTTTCTAGATTTTCAAAAAAAATTTAAGCCAAAAGCTCGATCTAGTTTTCTGTTGCCACAATGCAATAATTAAAATTTTGATCTTTCTTTTAAAAACTCAAATTTAAAATATAATAATTAAGATTTTGATCTCTTTTTAAAAATTCAATTTTAGAGAGCTTTGACCCCTCTTTCCAAAAATTCAAATTCGTGCGTGTATTGTTCACACTTGACAGAATCAATCGGAATCAATCATAACTAGCACGAGATTCGCAGCAGCTGCTTGCACGCCAGGTGCAGAAGAAATGAATAGCATAGACGGTAATTGCCTCTTGGTTCTGGTTGGCATGTGCTCATGAAAGGTCGGCAAATGCATTATTCCCATTTCCCATGCTGCCACATGATCCTCTTCACCCATTTCTAATTAGTTAATAGGTCGAATCCATTGGCGACCTTCATCTGGACTAGTTTGGACGCTGCACAAACTGAAGCATTAACAGTATGCGCAGCAGTAGCAAAAGGCATAGGAGACGCCGTGGGAATCGTGGGAATCGCCGCCTGCCTTTGCCATGTCTTAAGCCTATATTAGATTACATATTACACCTTTAAGGTAAGTGCTGGAGGAAAGGCAAGGCGGCGCTGCATAAGCGCAGATTCTCCAGAAGCACCTTCAGGCTCCATTCCTTTGCGTTGGGATCCCACTTTTCATCATTATCATAAGTGGATCAAAAAAACAAAAACAATAAAAAATTGCTTTTGGGAATCTTATTTATTATCAGATTCGGCTTCAACAGGTTTTTAAATATATTTTTTAATTTATAGGAAATGGGTAACAACATAAATGGGTTGCTTCATAAATCACATTTAAAAGGGATTATCAAATATATTTTTTAATTTATAGGAAATGGGTAATATCATAAATGGGTTACCTCTGTTCGATGGGTAAAGAACATTCAAAGCGATTATCAATTTTTCAGTTGGCAGACACTCGACCACTACCATCCAATCTATCCTCCATCCCCAAATATACAAAGGTTTAAACCTTGGATCTTCAAAAAAAAAAAAAAAAAAAAAATCAAAACCCTAACCCCTTTCCCAATATACAAAAAGTTAACCTTAAATTTTTCAAAAGAATAAAAAAATCACAACCCTAATCATTATTATTATTTTTCTAGGGAACTTAGATACTTGCTCGAAATTCGAAATTTTTGGGGCTTTGATTGACGGTAAGTAGGTCATACCCCTGTAGAGATTTGTCAGATATCTTCTTCGGGTGTGTGGTCCTTTCAAATTTTAGTTAATTCACTGGCGTCCTGGCCGAGCAATGCTCTTGTCAGGGTCGGTCTCTCCTCTCCACACAAGTGGATGGTATAAATAAGGGGAAAGCAACTAATGATTGATTAATATTATACATTTAATAAATAATTTTATTAATGATAGTATTAATATATTTAACAAATAATTAACAAAATAGTCCGTGGGATATTGTAACACTGTAACGTCAATTTGGGAAATTCAGAATTTTTGTAAATGTAATTTTTAAAAACTAATGATATTGGTACACATAAAGAAACAACAAATAATTCATATGTGAATGATATTATGGGATAATGCAATTTTTGTGGTTAAAACAACTAAAGATTTTGAAGATTGCAGATCTAGAAGATCATTTGAGTTTTAAAACTTTTTTGTAAGGAAGTTGGGATGCGAGTGCTCTAAAACTCTTTTGTAAGGAAGTTGGGATGCGAGTGCTCTAAAACTCTTTTGTAAGGAAGTTGGGATGCGAGTGAACACAAGCAAAACAAAAATTATGATTTTTTCAACAAAAAAGAAGAAGCAACAACTCAAATTTCAGTTTGCAGGCGAACTGCTTGAGGTAGTAGTAGAATACAAATACCTGGGCATAGACTTTCATGACAAAGTTAATTGGAATACATGTAAGATGAAAAAAACTCAAAGTGGTTGGAGAACACTATATGTACTTCAAAACATGTGTAGGAATGCGGAGTTGTGGGACTAGAAGACCACCAAGGTCTTATTTGGCCTACTTGTTACACCAGTTGTGTTGTATGGTTGCGAGCTGTGGGTTAGTGACACAACAAATGCAAAATGAAGGCAAATAGAAAGGATTAAAAAATAACCCCTTATGAAATTATTCTAGCTGAAATTGGAATGTTCCCTTTAGAAGCAATTGCTATGACCAAGTTGTATGACCAAGTTGTTATGTTTCTTGAAAAAAACAGAAAACATGAAAAACGACATATGGTCTAGGGCAGCTAGGGAAGAAGAGTTACATAGGCGGAAGAATACATGGATGGAACAAAATAAAAAATGGATGAAACGTTGGGAAATCAACATAAATGAATGTCCAAATGTCAACAAAGACATAAAAAAATTATGTGAATGTAAAGTCCATAAGTGGAATGTGGAAAAATGCAAGCAAGAAAAAACAATATTATATTGCAAAGTTTAACCCAACATATGACCACAAAGGAAAAATGTATATAGACGTTGAAATCAAGTGGAAGGAAAAAATCCTCGTTGCTTAGATAAGGACTAGCTCATGTGAAGCAGGGAGATGGACAACTAGCTCATGTGAAGCAGGGAGATGGACAACGCCCAAAGAAGAATGGGAAGAAAGGATATGTACTCTATGCAGCACATGGACAATAGAGACAGAGAAACACTTCATTTATAAATGCCCGAGTTTTTCAAATATTTGGGGCAAATACAAAGAAACATTTGGGAACGGGTTTATGGCAAAATTATTTAAAGACATAGAATAAAAAAGTTGGGGAATTGCTAACCCAAATCAGCAAGAAAATGAACAGCCTTCTCAAAAATATTAAGGATCATATAATATAGATATAGTTTGAGTAATTATACTTCCATATTTAAAATTCTCGTGAACCTAATCAAAACCATTCATAGACTTGAAGAGAGCATTGAAGTATATTGTGATGGAAAGAGAGGGTGTGACTCTCATTATAATAACAGTAATGAGCTTCCATGATATGTTGTGATGTGAAAGAGAGTGTGATAATAATAGTAATGAGCTTCATGATATGTTGTGATGTGAAAGAGTGTGACTCTCATTCTATTCTCATTAGAATAATAGTACCCTAGATTTGATGATGTTCTGACTATCCACCATCGAAAAAGTTAGATTGTAAGAATTTAATTAAATTAATGCTAAAACTTAATGTGAATGCCACTTGTCCACTAACCAATATTTATATATAAAATTATAAAATAATATTAAAAAAGAACATTGATCTTATGCTACTTGGCATCTAACTAATGTTTACATATAAAACTTTGAGATTAAATGAGAGGAGGTTCTATTTTGTTATATTTTTGAAGAGTGTGATTATTATTCATTATATTTCGAATTATTTTTAAGAAAATTTAAATAAAATAATATTTAAAAATAATAATGAAAAGATGTACTGGTAAAATCTAAATTAAAATAGTTAAATGTTCAATAAGTAATGAGGACCACGTTTAGATTCAATTGTCATTATATGTAGATTTGTTTTTTTTTTAAATATTAAGATAGGGGGTTTTGATCAGGAATCCTCCAACATGTTACAACAACTTCTTCAGGGAGACACACACCCACCTCCTCACACACTCACCCACACCACAGTTTGAACCTTGGACCTCCCAAAGAAGAACCAAAGCCCAAACCGTTACATTGCACCCCCACCCACACCACAGTTTGAACCTTGGACCTCCCAAAGAAGAACCAAAGCCCAAACCGTTACATTGCACCCCCAGATGCCACTATATGTAGATTTGTTAAGATAAGGAATTGGATTTAATTTTTTTTTATTTGGTTAGTGTGAGAAACCCCTAAGATTGCAGGGTTGAGTAGGCTCCCCCTAACCGTGACTCCTAAAGCCAAGAACTATGCTTATTAATAGAAAATTTAACACACACCCACCACAGATCCATCCTCTTACACACTTGTCAACGCTACAGTTTGAACTTGAACCTTAGACCTCTCGAAGAAGAGTCAAAGCCCGAACCATTGCACTATCCCCCATGACAAAACAGTATGTTAAAGAAAATTGTTCCTCGTATCCTTTATGTTAAAAAAATCGTTCCCCGTATCCCCTAAGGCCAAGACTTTCCGTTCCACGGGACCTGTCCCATTCGGATATACCTTCATGTTAGTCGAGTTTTTTTTTTTTTTTTTTGCATCAAATCATCAAGCTTGAACCTTGAACATCGGACCTCCTTCCAAGATCGATGGAACTTGCTAGTAAGGGACCTCTAGAGTTAGACACCTTAAACATATCATCAAAATTGGATTCAATTTTGATTATATGTATAAGATAATAAGAATTATTTGTTAAATTTAAAAAATTAAATTAAAATAATATATAAAATATTGTTAGAATAACTAACAATTAATAACATTGGTATGATTATGGAAGCAAGTTTGTTTGGAGTAAAGGTAGTTCACAATTTTGATTATATGTATAAGATAATAAGAATTATTTGTTAAATTTAAAAAATTAAATTAAAATAATATATAAAATATTGTTAGAATAACTAACAATTAATAACATTGGTATGATTATGGAAGCAAGTTTGTTTGGAGTAAAGGTAGTTCACTGTCTTGACTCTGTTGAATGCGTGGCAGTTTTGACAACAATAGTTTCAATCCTAAGCCACCGATGGTTTCCGTCATGTTGGGTCATGTTACTAATAACGAGGTGAGGAGAGGGTTATAGAGGTAGCTCCAAGGGTTTTAACTTAGGTCTGGTAGTAAAAAATAAAGGAAAGTTACTTATTCCTTTGTACCCAATAGAAAATATTTACTTGTATGGCTATAACGAAGAAACAAATAATTATACAATCTTCGCAAAGCATTAAGGTTTTTTTTTTTTAAATGTCTTAAATATCTTTTAAGAGTGATTCCTCAAATATAAATGATTAGACTATGCATTAAATATAAATATAAATATATATTTTGGTATGACTAATAAAGAAGAAACAAATAATTATACAATCTTGGCAAAGCATTATGGTTTTTTTCAAAATGTCTCATGTTTAGGGGTCATATTTTCGCAAAAGGTGATCCCATCCAGATTATTGGACCAACTTATGTTTAGAGTCATATTTTCGCAAAATGTGATCCCATCCAGATCAGTTTAGAGTCAAATCTTCGGGAAAGGTGATCCCATTCAAATGATTATTGGACCAACTTATGTTTAGAGTCATATCTTTGCTAAAGGTGATCCCACTCACCATTAACATTCAGTCTATTCTCCCTCTCCAAACATATAAGGGTTTGAACCTTGAATCTTAAAGGTCGAAATCCTAACCATTATTATATTTTCGTGGTGGCTACCATCCAACCTATCCCCTCCCCAAATATACATAAGTTTAACCTTAAATCCTCTTAAAAAAATTCATAACCCTAATTATTATCACTATTTTCTATGCAGCTTAGATACTTGCTCGACATTCGAAATTTTTGGGGCTTCGACTGACGGTAAGTAGATCATACCCCTGTAGAGATTTGTCAGATATCTTTTTCGGTTTGTGGTCCTTTCAAAATTTAGTTAATTCACTGGCTTCCTGGACGAGCACTGCTCTTGTCAGGGTCACTTTCTCCTCTCCACACAAGTATGATTAATGATAGTATTATATATTTAATAAATAATTTTATTAATGATAGTATTAATATATTTAACAAATAATTAATAAAATATGGGGATATTGGAACACTATAACTTCAATTTTGGAAATCCAAAATTGTTGTAAATGTAATTTTAAAAATTTAATGATATTGGTACACATGTTTTGTTATAGGTAGGACAAAGGACTTGAAGAGAGCATTGAACGATTGAAAGAGAGTGTGTGACTCTCATTATAATAATAGTACATGAGCTTTGGTGATATGTTGTGATGTGAAAGAGAGTGTGACTCTCATTATAATAATAGTACCCGAGATTTGATGATGTTGGGACTATTCACCATCGAAAGAAATAAAAAACACTTTAAAATTAGCTTCTAAGAATTAAATTAAAGTAATTTTAAAACTCAAGAACATTGATCTGATTAAATTAAAGTAATGTTAAAACTTAATGTGTCAAAAGAGAACATTGATCTGATGCCATTTGTCAAATAACCAATGTTTACATATAAAACTTGAATAAAATAATATTTAAAAAAATATTAAAGGAGAACATTGATCTACTTTTCAAATAACCAATGTTTACATATAAAAACTTGAATAAAATCATATTAAAAAAAATATTAAAGGGGAACATTGATCTCATGCGTCTTCTAACTAATGTTTAGATATAAAATTTAGAATAAAGCGAGAAACCTTAATTATATATTATTGAGATATTAGAAATCAAATTATATGAATTTGAATTTGAATTTGTATTAATATCTATATGATTGTAAAGTAAAACATATACAAAGCAAAAGAGTGCCTAATGCAACTCTAGAGAAAATAAAGCTTCTAATTTTATTATTTATTATATTTTAAATTATTTTAAAAATAAAAAATAAAATAATATTTAAAAAAATTAATGAAAAGGTGTGCAAGTAAAAATCAAATTAAAATAATTAAATGTTCAATAAGCAATGAGGACTCGTAAAGACGGGCAATTAGATTCAATTGTCGCTATATGCAGACTTGTTAAGACAAGGAATTGAATTCAATTTTGATTGTATGTATAAGGTGTCTTAAATCTAGATAGATTATAGTAGGAATTATTTGTTAAATTTTAAAAATTAAATTAAAATGATATATAAAATATTGTTAGAATAATGTTGGTATGATTATAGAGGTAATTTTGTTTGGAGTAAAGGTAGTAGATTGTCTTGACTCTGTTGAGTGTGTGTCAGCTCAACGACAACAGTTTCAATTTTAAGTTATCGGTGGTCTCTTTCATGTTGGGTTATTAATAACGAGGTGAGGTGAGGGTTATAGAGGTAGCTCCAAGGATTTTAACTTAGGTTTGGTAGTAGAAAATGAAGGGAAGTTGTTACTGATTCCTTTATGTATCAAATATATATTGGTATGACTAATAACGAAGAAACAAATAATTATACGATCTTCGCAAAGCATTAAGGATTTTTTTTTAAATGTCTCATCTTTTAGGAGTCATATCTTCGCGAAGGGTTATCCGATTCAGTTGATTCTTGGACCAACTTGTGCAAAACTTGAACAGATATGAAAGAATCTGAGCAATATTGAGGAAGATACGACCTTGTGAAGTCAATCATCCTGAACAAGGGCAGTGACGATTTTTCAAGTCACAAAAAATGAAATTGTAAATATTTGTCAACTAGGGTTCAGATGATGAGAAGAGAAATGAAGGGCTAGGACTTCAGTGAGGCAAGACATTCTATCTGGACAAAGAATTTTTCAGCTAAGTTTTTTTATCTTTATTTATTTTTGAAATTGTGCATTCAAATTATTATAAAGTTTTTATCAAATATTATATATATATATATATTGCTAAGTTAAGTTTATATACAAATTGGATTTTTTAAGAGGATCCCAAAACCTTATAACAAAAAGGGTTGTAGCACCGAGATTTTAGGCAATGCCTTAGTACATGGAAATAAACATAAACCGAAAGGGAAGGAACCAGAAAAAACCCTTGATCTAGTAGAAAGACCAGATTCTAGTACCAACTAGTGAGACCCACTTTGCCAAAACGCCATCCTCCCGTTGTTGTCAGTCTAGGATCCTCTTGGGGGAGGATACAACGCACCTGTCCAAACCTGAGTAGGGAGAGCAGGATGGCCAAGAATAGCCTAAAACCAGATATCCTGCTCGAAAACCAAAAGCAAGAAATTTTAGAAATTTGAAGAGGATCCTTGCCCAGGGATGACCCAAGATGCACCCTAGGGTGTAGCAAGGCAGCAAGTAGCCACACGAGCAAAGCAACAAGCAACAACGAGATACAATCTAGGGTGCAGTAGTGAGACGACCTGGGAAATGGTATTAGGATCCTCAAAGGCCTTCGCTTGAGCTTGTAAAGTGGAACAACACTATTAGGGATATCTACAGGCCAAGGTATCCCCGTGCACGACAAGGAGAATTACGAGGAAGCCAAAAGGATCTAGGGACAACAACAACAAGCACAAAGAAAGGATCCTTGAAAGCTAAAATTGAAGGAGGAAGGAGGGACCACAATTGCAAACGCATTGATCTCCAACCCCAGACCATAAAATATAGAAGAAAACCCCCACCACTCTAGCAGAAAGGCCTAGGAACCCATCATCCTCGCTCACGAAAAGATCCAAGGAACCGGAACTGGGATTGGGAACAACTCAGGAACGAGGAGGCCCACCCCCAAGGCCAAGAACATGCTCTAAGAGTCCACCGAGAAGCAAGACCAAAAGGCAAAATCCCTCGAACAGGAACTAAATGAAAAACTTGTGGATCCCAAGTGAAAGTGGTAGTAGGCACAAAGATGGGATCCGCAGAAGCCTAACTTGGGGGAACCAAGGTCTGCATGCATTGATCACGGGTCCCCTCCCCAAGATCGATATATGTAGCAGAAACCCTAAGAACCCCAACATAAAGGACCAGGAACCCCCCATCCTTGCTCGTGAACAACTTCAGGGAATTGGGACTGGGAACAACCCAAGCATAGGAAGAGGCCCACCCCCAAGGCCAACAAATTCCTTGGGCATCCACCAAGAAGCAAATCCAGCAAGAAGAAGCCTTCAAACAGGAAATCAAAAAGGGCCCTACCCAAAAGGACAAGACCAGCAGCAACCAAAGGCATCCCAGAGTGGAGTCACAAGCAAAAGAGGAAACTGGCCCCCCAGACCAACCTCAAAGTTGTGAGGACATCACAGGATGCACCAGGAAGCAATTGAAAATCCAACCTGCAACCACCACCGACTGAGGAGGCCCTGGGAACCGGATCCAAGCAAAAAACCTACAAAAAACCCTAGGGGAAAGCCTAAGGGAGATCGGGGAAGGGATCCCGAAAACATGCAGGAAACCCTAGAAGAACCCTAGGATGCACCAGACCAAGGACTCAAGTAGGGAAACCCCGAAACTACTAGAAAAGGAGCAAAAAGTGGGGAAGGATCTCCCCCAAGGAGATCATCTACTACAAAGCATTCCCAGAGTGGGATGACCCGGGATGAGCTAGGGAATGGGCAAGAACTAGGGGATGGGGAGTAGGGAGAGGGAGAAGGACCCTTCCCCTCTCCCCCGAGATCTTATAAATGAATTTATATATAAACTTGATTTCTTCATCTATCAAATATTATATTTTCTATAGGACTTTTAGATAAATTTCAATAGATTTTGAGTTTTAGTTTCTTTTCCATGGACCAATTTATAGTTAAATCCTTAGAATCATCTCTAGTGGTAGATTTTAGTGAGCGCACCTTAGAGAAATCCTCATTGCTCCAAGATAGGGTCATTTTTGGTAAATTTAATGGGTATTGGTCAGGGGCTTCAGCCTTGAGAAAATGGATTGATAGGAGTTGGAAGTCTCTAGGAATGATTCTATCCTTTCTTCTCAAAGGTTTCTTTCTAGCCATTTTTAGTTCTAGGAAAGAAAGAGAAAAAATCCTAAAAGGGGGTCCTTGTTTTATGGGAAGAGTAGGACTCATCCTTACCCGCTAATATGAAGGTTTTTCACTTGAAATATAAATCTATCCCTAGTACCACTCTGGTTAGGATGTTTGGGTTGCTCATTGAATTTTAGGAAATAGATACCTTCAAGGCAATAGACAACACTCTAGGAGAATTCCTTGAGATTTTAGATACAACAAAAGATGAATTCTTGGCTATTTATGCTCGGATATTGGTCATGATTGATATAAGTAAAGCTTTACTAGAATAAATCATTCTTAAGTATGGGGATAAGATGTAGATCCAAACCATAGATTATGAAAATATATCTTTTAGATGTAGAAGATGTCATGAGGTGGGACATATTGAGAGATCATGCCCTAAGAAGAGCCCAATAGAATCATATGTAGAAAAATGCAAGATAAACTTACAAATGGTTATGGATGAAGATAATTTTTAACTTCCAAAAAATAGATCTAGAAAAATGAAAGAAAATAAACAGTAATGACCAGTAAGGAAGGATATTGGAAGAAATGCCAACTCTTTTGAGGCTTTAGCCTATGAAGAAAAAGTAGATCAGAGCTTAGAGGACATAATACAACAATTTCAATATATTAACAAGGAATTGTCTATTTAGTATGATCTTGATTTCAGTAAGAACATTCTCGATGAACCTAAGGAATGTGTCTCATCAGATTTTGAAGACTCTCGTGAAGTTCCATGCACCATTAAAGAAAAAATAATTGGTAAAGAAAATGCAGTTTTAGAAGTTAATACCTTTGCCATTAATAAGGAAAACCCTCAAATTATCAAGCAAGATCCAGGAAAGCAAGAGCAAACATAGAGAAAGGAACACAAACTAAGTTGGTTAAACTTCTCTTTACCAAACAACAAATATTAGTAATATGCAGGCAGGGCCAAAAGCCCTTAATGAGATATGATTATCATCTCATGGAATATAAGGGGTGCTAATGTCCCCTTAAAGCAGAGGTGTATTATGGACCTATGTTTAAGTAATAAGCCTAATATTCTTTGTATCCAAGAAACTAAAATGATAAAAAAAGTTTCAAAAACTATGAAAGCAGCTGGGCAAGATGTGAATGGGATGTTATAGATTTTGAAGGAGCTACAGGGAGAATTCTAACTTGTTGGAATCCTTCTATAACCTCTTGTGTAACCATTCATAAAACTAGGCATTGATTAGCCTCTTTAGTCACTTGCTACTTTGTAGATATTCATTTTATCCTTATCAATGTCTATGGACCTACAACTCAGTTAGGTAGATTAGAAGTATGGAGTGGGATTGAATCCTTTATGAGAAGTAAAGATCAAGAAACCCGATTCATGATCATAGGATATTTTTATATCATAACCAAGCTGTATGAAAAATTTGGGGGAATTAAATTAACCCAAAGTATGAAAGATTTATTAGCTTTTATTCAAAACAATAATATATGGGAGGTTGAGTTTGAAGAAGACAACTATACTTGGACCAACAATAGGAGAAGCCAGAACCTAATAGCAGAAAATTTAGATAGATGCATTCTCTTAGATCATTGGCTAGATGAACTTGTGCTAAAATTAATACCTTGACAAGGATTGGTTCGTATCATTGGCTAGTAAGAGTTAAAATGGTTAGTGAATTTAAAAAAATATCATATTTTAAATATAAGCAGATGTGGGAATGTCATCCTCAATTTTCTAATATGATAGCTCAAACGTGGAATTTTTTAGGTAATGGTGGGTTGTATGCTCTTCCAAATCAAATTAAATCTATGGCATCTAGATTAAAAGAATGGAACAAGAACACTTTTGAAACATTTTTGAGAAGAAATAACTAAAAAATAAAATTCCAAAATTCCGAAAAGGTGAACATAATAAACCAAGCTCAGAGGAAAGGGAGTTGCTTACTGAATATCATAATATTTTGAGTATGGAAGAGAAATTTTGGAGATTAAAATTGTAGACACCAAAATCCAGCCACTTGTAAGTCATCTATACCTTCCTGTCAGCCACGTGTCAGTCATCCACCTTCCCGCCATTATTTGGCCCAAATCCACACCTTCCCGCCATTATTTGGCCCAATTTCACCTTTCCCGCCATTTTTCATTCCCAAATTTATTTAAATTAATATTTATATATATATTTTAATATTTTAATATATTTTAATATATATATAAAGATACTTTAAGTGATTTAATCTGAGCCGTCCATCCTTCATTTAATCTCATCCGTCCATCCATCTTAATCCGTTTCACAACCTAGATTTATTCTCTACCCTTGGATCCACTTTAATCTTAGCCACACGTTCAAAGTGTCGTTAAAACCCTAAAGTGTGCCCTAAGAGTAGATTATAAATTGAGTCACCTTGATGGCTCAAGCCCTATCTCTTTTACTATCTCTCTTTTGTTATCTATCGCTATCTATCTCTTCTTCAGCTAAACCTACCCATCCATCGCCGTCCCTTTTCGTCGCATCCATCGCCGCATCCGTCGCCAACTTCGCCGCCATCCCTTCTGCAGAATCCCCCATTCTTGTCGCAAGTGGCCGCGGGCGTTTACCCGCAGCCACGTATGCAGACTGGCGTCCGCAACCCCGATCCAGAAGCACGCGGGCGTTCAGCGATCGCACCAGGGCGCCTTTCGTAGCCGATTTGATAGTTACATCACTTCCATGTGCCGCCTGGTCTCGCCGCGTTAACAAAAAAGAGGTATAGATTCTAAAGCAAGTAATATTTTTATGTATTAATCCGTCGTTAGATTCTGCATTCTATTTATTTCATTTCTAGGGTTTTAGACTATTTTTGAGGGCTCACACAGTGGAGCCCTCTTACTAGTTTCTAACCTTTTTGTAGTTTTAATGTGTGCAGGATTTTAATGGCAGATTTGATTGGATGATAGCAGCTGCTTAAGCTGGAGTGGTCCGAGCCAAAGGATACAACGAAGCCCACTCATTCTGTTGAGGTTAAGGATACATTCTTCGGAGACGCCACCATATTGTGCCAGCTAGGGTTTCGGAGAACCCTAGCACAAATTGTAATCTTGTATCACGAAAAGGGTTACAGGCCCCGTTGTACTCAAAAGGAGTTTCTAAACTCCATTGATTAATAAAAATCGTTTGTTTTGTACAACTGTGTTCTGCATTACTTTTTATCGTGATTTCTTTATCTTTTGTTTGGCGTTGTATCTTTAATCTACAAATGGCGATCACGGTGGGACCCCCTAGGGTTTCATGTTTTTAATACTTGCTTTACTGATCTATTCCTATTTTTGTTTTATTTTGCAGGTTTCAAAAATCATGAAATTCGCTGTTCCAGCGAACTAGGGTTTCTAAGGAGTTTGCAGAAAACGCAGCAGACGCAGAGCGGCGTCTGGAAGTCCGATCCGAAACGCAGAGGTGCGTTTCACTCGTGCAGACTCCCTTGGGCGTTTGAAGGCGCTTTACGTAAAAAGCGTAGGCTTCCGAGTAAGTGCATTTTTTTTTTCTTTTTTAAACTGTACTTTTACGTTTTTGGTTTTTCTGTCGTATTCTGTTTCTTTTTCAGATCATTGCTTTAAAATGAACAAAAACTAAGTAATCTGGAAAAGAACAGTTAAGTATATACATTTTTTTGTTACATTTTTAGTTACATTTTTCTGCATTGCATTATTGGTTGTTGCTTGCATAAAAAAAAAAATTGCATACCTAGTCGCATATTAGAATAGCTACGAATTATCTATTTTAGTTATCTAAGTAGGACTATTGATTGGATGTCAATAGTACTCCTACCATTGGGTGATTCCGGTAGAGAAGTGGACGAACCTTCCGGTTGCTCCTTTGATATCTCGATATCATTGGTAGGCGGGGGTTTTAAACGGTGTACTCCACTTCTTCGGAGGAAATGGCATATTTTCAGTGGCCTCTTGCTTAGATCATTAGAACTTTTGATTTATAGCTTTGTATGTATACATTAGACAACTAAAACACTTAAAATAAAATTCACCGCATTTCATATTGCATTTAAAATAGTAATATCTGGATTTCATCACTAGGTATTGCTTGAAGTTTAGTGACGGTGGAATTCATCTCCATCCATTAAACTTCTGCCTTAGACACCATAGGTCACCCCCAAGCAAACTTGCTGGATTTCATCACCAGTAAGAATCTCGTTGTCCTTTCCTAGCCATAGTTTTTACCTTTTTTGTGAATAATTCAAGATTAGATCACATGCAAAACTCATAAACCGGACACTTAAAATTTACTACAGATTAAGATCAAAAAATAATTAATTAACCGCAGGTAAGACATATTGGTTGAAACCTAGGTTGTGACTGTTTTCTGATAATTTCTTTAGTGTAAATTTATCATTCAAGTTTTGCATTCTTCTTTTCCGAATTTGTTTAGATTTATTGTGTTATGGTCTTAACAAGGAATCAATCTAAAGTGTTAAATCTAAATAATCAAATGAATAATTCACGGAACATCCCCACCACCAACATGACCACTTATCCTAGTGAATTTCGAGCAGTGTTCGCCGCGTAGGTCTTTCACGTCCTTCTACCGTCTATCGCATGGCCATGCCCATGGAGGAAGACAATTCCTGTCATATTACCCACATTGATATGGCCCAAGTGCAAACTCACTTAAGAGATGGCACCGGTTATGTCCTTGAGCCAATCCAAGATTCCCCTATGCAAGATTCTATTTTTCAGCAGGATATTGCATCAACCATACCCGCTGGTTTCACTCAGGTCTACACTAACCCTTTTTTTGAGGCTAATGTTGTATCTCGCTCAGCCGGCTTCATCTCCAACATCTTCCCGGATGCTCAATTGTCCTCCTTTGGAGACAAATGTAGTGTCTTCCCGACCACTTTCTCCTCCATTTACCCCGGTGTACACCAATTCTCTCTATGAGGCCGGTGGAACCTCCTCTAGCCATGACCAATTTCAACCCTCTTCTTCCCAAACCATTTATGGTTTCACCCTACCCGGGGCACGATCATCTGTTTCTTCCCGTGTATCGCCTACTTCAGCCACCTTCATTGCCCCTGCTACGCAGCCTCCGTGACTACCATGGCAGCCTGCCCTCCACCTTCATCCAATCATCCCACCTCCCTTGGGTTAGAGATTAATAAGGTTAGGGAGTACCTCGACAAGTTGCTTCAGCAACAACAGCAACAAAATGCCCAACCACCTGTCGTAGTAAATCCTACACCCCAACCAATTTCTACCCAGCCAACTTTTCTTAGCTCAGGCCCCACCTGGGTACCCCAATCTTCGGTGGTGTCCATTCCTACCCCACCTTTCTCCCAACCCAGTCCAGTTCATCATTCACCCCAATCACCTTCTTTCCGGTATCATCCATACCAACAACCTGTCCATTCCACACCGCCTAATCCAGGCAATTTCATCCCATCTCATCATTTTTCCACTCCTCCATTGCATCATCATAATCATCAAACGAATCAAAATTTTCATGAAGATTCTCGACTCCATGCTATGCAACAACAGATTGACAACCTTATGCTCAACATGCCTGGCTCATCTAGTCAGAAACCTACGCTAAGGTCGTTGATCAATCAACCAATTCATCCTTCGGTACCTTCACCGCCATATCCGACTGATTTCACATTACCGAAGTTTGACAAATTTTGAGGAACTGAGGATCCTCATGAACATGTGAGCTCATTCATGCATGCCTGCTTTAGAATCCAAAATAATGACGCTCTTATGCTCAGAACTTTTCCTCAGACATTAGGAGGAGATGTTGTACAATGGTACAATCATTTACCTCACCATAGCATTTATGCTTACGAGCAATTGATTAATCTATTTTTAGAACGATTCTCCCTAAATGTACAAAGGAAAGTTTCATTGTCCGACTTATACAAGCTCAAGCAACATGACGATGAGACCGTTTATGACTTTGGAAACCGTTGGAGGGCTATCATTAATAAACTGCCATTCTCCCTACCAATGGAGGAGTTAACCAAAATGTTCACCCATAGTTGTCTAAAACCTATCTCTTGGTTACTCCAATTACAACAATACAGGACTTTTGAAGAGGCTTTGGCCCAAGCAAGTATCATAGAAGACATTAAAGTCCAAGAGGGTGTTTTAAAACCCCGTAGAAAAGAATGGCAACAAAAGGGCCAACAACGAAATAATAATTATGGCCAAAACAAACAAACACAGGCTAGTACAGCCTCAAATGTTAACCAAGTTAATCAAGTGGTGGCGAGTCAGCCCGTAATGGCTCAACAACAACAAGTAATGCAAAGTCAACCGCAACCAATTGCTTATCATGCGGTACCCGCCCCTCCTCAACCAGCTCACAATACCGGGCCAACCATGGAAACTCGACCTTGGCAAAAAAATCGTCCCAAGCGACAGTTCACACCTTTAGATGAACCATATGCGGTCATATTCAACAAGTTATATAGCACAAATCAGCTTAACTTTACCCGAGTTTAAACCTTTAGAACCATCTAGAAGGGGGAAGTATTACAAGGAGTACCTATTTTGTCCTTATCATAGGCAAAATGGACACGATATCAATAATTGTACGACTTTCAAACATGTGATCCAAGATCTTATTGAGATTGGAGCCATTAAATTGGATAGCCCCTTAGCCCAACAAAATCAAAATCTTGGTGTATTTCAAACACCCCTTCCACATCGGGAGGAAGCTCCAACAACTTCAGGGGGAGTAACTCAGGTAACTCCTCCTAATCAAGTCAACCATGTACAACAATACCAAGGTTTTGTGGGTACTATTAACGTAGTAACCCGGGGTCAAAGGGCGAACCAACCAAATCAAGCTGAACCACAGCCACCTGTACAAACCCCCAGTCCACCTCAGGTAACAGTGACCCAACGACGTGCTAGTACTTCTCAACAACCGCTAAATCATTCTACTCAACGCCAACGACCCATCATGTCATTGAGTAGCCGATTAACTACCAGTTTAAAAATGGCTTCTGCCAAGTTATCGATCTATGACCTCATTCAACAATCTCCCCCGCATAGAGAGGCATTAATGGAAATATTAAAGTCAATCGAGCTTCAAACTCAAGATACTAATGCCTTCAACAACTTTGTGGGGAGTATTCAAACATGCATGGAGCCCTCCATCACTTTCTATGATTTTGAAATCAAACCTATGTCAACAGAAAGTATAGATCCTCCACCGCATATCATGGCCAAGATCGATCACAAGCCATTCAAGAGAGTCTTAATTGACACCGGTTCCTCAATCAATATCATTACAACATCGGCGTTGAGTCATCTAAAGTCGTCGCCATCCCTTATCACAAAGTCGACTTTTACTCTTAAAGCATTCAATGATGCTTTATCTTCCACGGTTGGCACGGTTATCTTGCCCATTGAGGTAGGGGCCCGAACTTTGCATACCTTGTTTCACATCTTGGAAGGGTCCATGGCATACAATGTATTGCTTGGACGGCCTTGGCTTAGGGAGATGAGATGTGTCCCTTCTATACTCCATCAATGTCTCAAGTATGTATATGAGGGACAGGTTCATTGTGTACCTGCCGACATTGAACCCTTCAAACATTGCAACTATGTCTCAAATCCTTATGAGATTGTGTTGCCATCCACTCATCTTTTCTTGACCCCATCTACTTCTTCTATACCATCTTCTTCTAAAGCTCCCATTCCCGAGGAGCTACCCATCATATCGCAACCATCTTCCTCTTCCGCTATTCCATCTCATTCACCACTTTCTTCATCTCCTAATCTTCCTTCTTCTTCATCAGTGACCACATGCACATGTGGCCATGACCAATCATCTCTTTCCACGTCATTACCCCATTCTTCTACACCTTCTTCAACATCACCTATTATTCCTCCATCTTCCCAACCATCACCAGCTGATGTTTCACAAGTTAGTGAAGCATCAACCCAACCAAATCCTTCCAATTCTTCTATCCCACATTCTTCTATTCCATCATCTAGTCTTTCTCCCTCCCAAGTCAAGGTCCATCTCATTGATGCAGGTATTGGTGAGTATGCCATCCAAGATGTCCACATCACACCGTTCAATGTGCAAACAGTTAAAGATTTTGGTCGTCCACATGACCAACATTTATCCATTGGATCGGTTTATAACATGGGTTCTATGCCAAATTCCATTAATTTTGTATATGGGGGAATAGAGTCATCTTCTAGTCCTACCACCATACTAGAACCTAAGCATCCAGTCCCTGCCAATATCGAAAGGATGGAGGGTTTTCCCTCTCGCTATTTCCACAGACATAATTGGCAGCAATTTGGCCTAGGTCGCTACGAGCAAGGAGTAACTGAACGCATCGATATGCCATATCAGAGACCCACTGAGCGTTTTGGTCTGGGCTACCAACCACTTCCATCCCTTTCTTCTTTTGAACGAGCTTTTCAAAGCATTAATCTTAATTCAGAAGAAGAAATCCTCCACCCCGACGAATCCGAAGATGAAGCCTATGAAGAATTTGACGTCATGTCAAATGGTGATGAATCTGAAGAAGAGTCGGCGCCCATTGTTACCCTCATTGAACAAGACGAGTTTTATCTCCAATTGTTCCCTCTCCAAGAAGCCATCTTTCGCTTGCTTCTTCCACAAGAACGAGGTGAACCACCCCCTCCGCCACATCCATAAGCCATAATCCAAACCTGTATTATATGTATATACTAAAATAGTGGTTTTCACCACTACAAAAAAAAAAAAAAAACTCAAAAACTATGTTGTTTTGCATCTCAGGTCTTCCGAGGTCTTCACCGGTTTTCCCTTCCATTCCGCCCATCCTTTCTTCCATAAGTCGACAATGAATTTCGAAGACTTATTCACCCCGCTCCATAATCCATATGATCCGGATAAGCCTAAGAAATGTGTCTTTGGTGTTACCTCAGGCAAACTCCTAGGTTTTATTATCTCTAAACGAGGTATTGAGGTGGACCCAAACAAGGTCAAAGCCATTATGGAAATGTGTCCCCCAACTAATTTGAAGGAGTTGCGTAGTTTACAAGGAAAGATTAATTCAATCCGTCGCTTTATTGCACAACTTTCCGATAAATGTAGGCCATTTTGCCACCTACTACAAAAGGGGGTACAATTTTCATGGACAGATGAGTGTCATAAAGCCTTTGATGACATCAAGCAAGACTTAGCGTCTCCGCCGCCTTAGCTCCGCCTCGTCGAGATCCCTTCCTTGCGAATTTCTTTGCAGGAATTTATCGATGATGATACTCGCTAGACAAGCACGTCTTGATCAACTCACACTCATAGATGAAAAACGAATCAATGCTTTAGAGCATTTGCGAGTTTATCAAGACCGATTGAAACGTGCTTACAATGCCAAAGTTCATCTAAGAGAATTTCAAGTAGGGGATCTTGTCCTTAAAGAGAATCAACAAAACACCAATGCATTGCCGCATCTTCGAGATAAATTCGCGGCTAATTGGTTAGGTCCATATATGGTCACCGAAAGAGTGGGCAATGGAACTTATAGACTTGCCACTTTAGAGGGAGAGGAAGAACCCGAACCACTTAATGTTATACACTTGAGGGCATTCTACGCATAGTTTGAATTTTATATGTACATATATACATGGCTTGTACAACAAAAAAAAAAAAACAAATAAAATAAAAAGAATTTGCATTTCATTGTTAGTTGCATACATCTCATTCAAAAACATTGCATTTCATGTGCATACATCTCATTGAAAACCATAACATTTCATTTCCAGCCATAGTTGCATATCATGTTAGAGACCATTCTATCTTTTGGATATAAAATTTGGTCAAGCAAAAGTCATGTTGCCTTAATCAAGGGCACCTTCATAAAATCCATCAAACCGAATTGTCATTCGTACACCCATTTTCCATTTGCACATATTTACATTGCCAAAATGTTTTCAGTCACTCAGCCATTCCTAGTGTTTTAAGCAAACTTTGAAATGCATGTCAAAGTTCTCTAGGGCCATATCACAAATTACACTAAATAAAATCTTGAGTATTGGGAAATGATTTCAAAAGCGGTCTTGAACCTATCACATTTTCACATCTTAAAAACATCTTGTGTCAAAGAGAGATAACACCATCCTTGGGTTGTGCCTTGAAGTGAAAAGGGTAATCCTCGTTTGTCCTATCATGCAAACATAGTCCATAAAACAAGTGGTTCTTACCACTATCACAAGCAATCACAAAATATAAATATAAACAGAGTAGTAAGGATAGGGTAAAATTCTCATCATACTTCGGTTGAGAATCCGATTCCCCAAAGCTCTAAGGAAATGAACATTTTTCACACACCACCGATCCCAAATAAGTTGTAAGGATCGTACTACTTGTCCAGTCAGACGGATAGGTAGTCATCCCCAAAGCTTACAAAGGTCAAAAACAACATGGACTATGGAGTTAACCTTCACTGGGGCTATAGACGCTTGACTGGAAATGGAGTATACTCATTGTGTGGCGACATGTCTCTCCTCAAAAAGAGACCTCCGAATGCTCATACGGACAAACTAGCTTCGGGGTCTTCTCCATAACAGAGGTTACCTAATTTATGCAAGATGAGGTTAATGAACACACTTGCACACACACAGGTTTTTGATTGCCTAGAGTCACTACCATGCTTCTGATTTGGTTAATGAACTCGCATGCACACACATTTGGTCCTAGTTGAATTAGGCAGTATTAGTAAGTTTGTTTGATACCACTAGCATGTTTGAGTCTTTGTAAAACAGTCTTCCATATCAACCTCCATATCACCCTCCATATCTTCTTCCATATTCATGTCATTCCATACGTCATCCATTCACAAGCCACCAAGTTCGGTGCCCCTGATTAAACAATTATGATAAAAGTTCGCTAAATCTAACTATCTAAAAGTATGAGTGCTTCTTAGTGCATATTTCATTTACTTAGTCTCGCATTAATCATCTATAAGTTTGCATTCCATTCCATCACATATGCATCAAAAACATTAAAACATATAAAAACATGCATCACAAAAACATAGGCATTCACACAAAAGAGAGTAAAACACCAAATAAATAAAAGCCATGTATATATATATATGTATAAAGGACAAACTGTACAATGAATGCCAAAAGGCTACAATATACAATAGAGCACCAAGGCTCATAAAGAGTGCATCTAAGCACTAAACTAACCATCAAAAGAGGACCCCTGAGACCTAGTAGGAGCCCTAGACCTAGTGGTGTGCCTAGACTCACTACGCCTAGAGACAGAGGAGGATGGAGGATCAGGAAACACAATGTGATGCCTAAACAATGTGTCCTCAAGCATCACCGTCATCTCTCCAGTCGAGAGCTGGAACGTCCCCCGATCTGGATCCCACCTCTCGGCCAAAGCCGAGAGGTACCCCTCATCCGCCCGAACTACCTCCAACCGGGCTGCCTTCGCTAGCCCCACCGCATCCAATATCTCCCAGTCTGCTTGGGACAACGACCTCCTCATCCCCGGAATGATAGGGGAGAATCGGTGTCGTGCCTCTAACACCCTAAGCTGCAAAACAACAAAACAAAAATTTGTTACAAATTTTTCCCAAAAAAAAAAAAAAAAAACACATAATAAGTACTTGCTTAAATGAACAAATACCTCAGCTGGCTGCACTGGCGCGTCCGCTCCCATCTCCGCCATAGCTCCCGCGTGCTTCACTCTCCCACACAACCTTTCACTCCACTTCACTCCACTCCCTCAGACGCACTTCTCTTAAGCTCGAACGCACAAATGAGCGAAATTCTCGCTGAAACTGTTTAAATAGCTGATTTTGGCACCCTAAAACGTAGTAGGGCATTTCATGGCGGATTCAGACACAGTCCTGCGTCTGCAGAGCGCCTAAACACCGACGGGCGTCTCTGCCAACCACAAATGCAGACCGGCGTTTGGTGTCAGTATTGAATAAAGGAACAAAACTTGCAAAATTGAAGCTTACCTCCTCCAAATTTCATCAAATTCAATTCATCCATTCTTCTTATCATAATAAAACATTTTGTGAAGGTTACAACAGTTTTGGACACAAATTTTGTCATTTCGCTCAAAAAGCGCATCATTCATCATTGTTTTACAAATTGGGTTAAAAATATTCAAAACCTTCACAAAATTAACCACATTCATCAATTTTTCTGATCTATCGTCAATTTCATTCATTCTTCTTTCATCATGCATATTTTTGCCAAATCAAATTAAAGTAAACCTCGTATCTAGTGGTATATTCTATCACCTTGGCGATTGCAACGATTTGAATCCATGCAATTCGATAAGAGGATTAAACCACCATAAGGACACCTACCATTTATCATAATCAACTATTTCACTGTTTGAAAATTGGAAATCAATTTTGGATATTCTACTTTTCAAGTGACCTCATACCAAGATTAATTTGCTCAACAGTTGTCATTGATGGCCTAGTTCATGGGGCCTTAAACATGGACAATCTTTAATATCATCATTATTTTGAGTCTTGCTAGAGATTGAGGCTACCTAGGTTGATTGGTTCCGACCCGAGGAATTATCCATACAATCACTAGGAGCATCTCTGAGTTCTGGACTCTTTTCATGCATCTTTCATCTCTGCATATCAATGGCGCCAACAAGGCAATTTCATTAACAGTATGGACTCACACACAGGAGTTGGGGCATCCGTTATCAATTTCTAATTTTCCTATAGTGGAATTCATCTTACATGATCATGGAACTTACAATTTGGCAAAAATCCCTTTATAACCGTTGGGGCAGAAAACGGTCCATCTTTCACATCACTCATATCGTCTTCAATCATATTCTTTCTGGTTTGTACACCAACCCCTTTCCCGTTGGGACATAAACAGATGGTTCATACACCAACCCCTTTTTTCACCGTTGGGGCAAAAACGGTTCATTTTCTTCCAAATTTCTTCCAATTGGCTTGTGAGAACCATTCTCGCTCGCCAATTGAGGGGGTAAGCCGATAAAATTTTAAATATTCTTTTATTCTTTGGTCTTCAAAGTTGTGCTTTAGTCTTGAGAGAGAGTTGCGTCCGATCCAGACTTTTCGGTGTCTTAAGTTTTTGTGCTGCATTGTGTCTTCACACAAAGCAGCTCAAAAGGGGCATCTCGTAGACACCAAAATCCAGCCACTTGTAAGTCATCTATACCTTCCCGTTAGCCACGTGTCGGTCATCCACCTTCCCGCCATTATTTGGCCCAAATCCACACCTTCCCGCCATTATTTGGCCCAATTTCACCTTTCCCGCCATTTTTCATTCCCAAATTTATTTAAATTAATATTTATATATATATTTTAATATTTTAATATATATATATAAAGATACTTTAAGTGATTTAATCTGAGCCGTCCATCCTTCATTTAATCTCATCCGTCCATCCATCTTAATCCGTTTCACAACCTAGATTTATTCTCTACCCTTGGATCCACTTTAATCTTAGCCACACGTTCAAAGTGTCGTTAAAACCCTAAAGTGTGCCCTAAGAGTAGATTATAAATTGAGTCACCTTGATGGCTCAAACCCTATCTCTTTTACTATCTCTCTTTTGTTATCTATCGCTATCTATCTCTTCTTCAGCTAAACCTACCCATCCATCGCCGTCCCTTTTTCGTCGCATCCATCGCCGCATCCGTCGCCAACTTCGCCGCCATCCCTTCTACAGCATTCTGCAGAATCCCCCATTCTTGTCGCAAGTGCCCGCGGGCGTTTACCCGCAGCCACAGACGCAGACCGGCGTCTGCAACCCCGATCCAGAAGCACGCGGGCGTTCAGCGATCGCACCAGGGCGCCTTCCGCAGCCGATTTGACAGTTACATCACTTCCAGGTGCCGCCTGGTCTCGCCGCGTTAACAGAAAAAGAGGTATAGATTCTAAAGCAAGTAATATTTTTATGTATTAATCCGCCGCTAGATTCTGCATTCTATTTATTTCATTTCTAGGGTTTTAGACTGTTTTTGAGGGCTCACACAGTGGAGCCCTCTTACTAGTTTCTAACCTTTTTGTAGTTTTAATGTGTGCAGGATTTTAATGGCAGATTTGATTGGATGATAGCAGCTGCTTAAGCTGGAGTGGTCCGAGCCAAAGGATACAACGAAGCCCACTCATTCTGTTGAGGTTAAGGATACATTCTTCGGAGACGCCACCATATTGTGCCGCCTAGGGTTTCGGAGAACCCTAGCACAAATTGTAATCTTGTATCACGAAAAGGGTTACATGCCCTGTTGTACTCAAAAGGAGTTTCTAAACTCCATTGATTAATAAAAATCGTTTGTTTTGTACAACTGTGTTCTGCATTACTTTTTATCGTGATTTCTTTATCTTTTGTTTGGTGTTGTATCTTTAATCTACAAAAATCAAGACAAACTTGGTTAAAAGGAGATAAAAATACAAAGTTTTTTCATAGGATGGTTATAGCATAGAGATCAACATTTAGAATTAGTAGAATTAAATCAATAGATAGTATTTGGATTGAATACCAAAGTGAAATTAGAAAAGAGACCAAGTCTTTTTATCAGAATATTCTAGGATCAGAGGAGATTGAAGTTCTTATGATAAACTTCTTTAAGATGTTCCTTCAATTATAACGAATGAAGACAATAGGAAATTGATGGAGCCTATTACTCTAGAAGAAGTTCATTTAGCTCTTTCTCTTTTAATAAGGATAAATCCCCGAGTCCATATGGGCTCTCTATAACTTTTTACCAATAAAATTGGGATATAGTGAATGATTTTTTATTAGTGGTAGTGGAACAGTCTAGGGTAAAATAATATATACCTTATACAATAAATACAACATATCTTACTCTAATTCCAAAAAAAAATGATGTTGAATTGTTTGATTCTTTTAGACCCATAAGCCTATGTAATATGACATATAATATTATATCCAAAGTGATGGTAAATCGATTAAGACCATTGTTAGACAAAATTATTTTAGAAGAGCAAGGAGGATTTGTGAAAAGGAGACAAATTATAGACGAGATCATAGTAGCTCATGAAGTTATACATTGAGCAACTTCAAGAAAAGAGAAATCAATGATCTTAAAACTTGATATGAGTAAAGCCTATGATAGGGTTAAATGAGATTTTCTTTTTGCAATTTTAGAAAAGTTTGGATTCGAGAAGAAATGGGTTAGATGGATTAAATCTTGCATCTCTATAGTTTCTTATTCAGTGTTGGTCAATGGGTTAATAATAAAATATTTTAAAGTCAAGAGAGGCCTTAGAAAAGGATATCCTCTATCTCCTTATTTGTTCATTATTATGGTAGAGGTTTTGAGTAGGAACTTAAAGAAGGCTTACAAAGATGGGCTTATAAGTGGACTTAAAGTTAGTAATAACATCGACAACATCACCCATCAATAGTTTGTAGATGATACAACCCTTTTTGTAAGGGCAAGGATTAATAAGGCCAGAGCTTTTACTAACTTTTTAAAGGAATATGAAAGAACATCAGGGGAAAAAGTTAATAGGATAAAATCCAAAATTTACATCCTTAACACTCCTGCTAATATCAAAGCAAGAACTTCTAGGTTGCTTCAAATGGAGGAGGCAATTTTACCAACAACTTATCTAGGGATGTCTTTATTTGAGCAGAGAATGAGGAGATAATTATGGAATCCAATTATTAGTAAAGTTTAGAATAAACTTCCAGTTTGGAAAGGTAGATCGTTATCGTTAGCAGGAAGAGTGTAGTTAATTAAGTCAGCCTTTCAGGCCATCCCAACATATTATATGTCATTGTATTCTATGCCAAAATCAGTTGAAAAAAGTTTAATCTATATTATGCGATCCTTTGTGGTCAATTTTACATGATAAAAGGAAATTTCCATTGGTGAAATGGAGCAAGGTGTGTGATGATAAAAGTAGGGGAGGTCTTGAAAATAGAAAAATTTTGTAGTTTTTGGAGCTCTGGCGTTTTGGCGGGAATCCCTCTACACTATCGACGGCCGTGGCTCTAGGGTTTCAGTTCGGAAACCTCCTTCAGCGTGTTTGGGGTCTGTTGCGTGCCTCTCGGACAAGGATCTTTCGGTTTCCCGGAGGGCCCAATGGGGTCTCTTCCCCGGTTCTCGCGAAGGAAAAAAGACCTCTTATGCGGAGATTCTTCGAGAGAATCCCGCGTCTTCCTCTCGCCGAAGCTCAACGCAAAGGCCTTCCATCTCGCTAGCCAAGAATGCGGGCAAGGGCTCTCCTGGGCACATAATTAATGGTTGTCTCCCGCAATCTACATCAAGACCGAAAATTGTCATCGAACCCGTAGCCGGTTGAAGACACGATAAACTACCGGACCACGCATGATCCGATTTGCAAGTTCATGGGCATTCGACCCACCCCCGCACTTTTTGCATTCCCCGGGTGAGACAAAACCGGGAGCCAATCGGTGAGTACTCCTTATGGCCCATTAGCAATGGGTATTTCATTATTAGTTTTTCTTCCCTAATGGATAGAAACAGAGCATTTGAATCGTAGAAGAGGAGCCATGGCCCTGCAGGGTTATTTGTCCAGCCCGTGGAGAGCGGGTTTCGACCCTCGCATTGAACCCACGACTGTCCCGGTTTGGATCCGGTTGTACGCGCTCCCAATGGAGTTTTGGGGTGAGCGGATTCTTGAATTGATAGGCAACTCTCTAGGTAGATTTTTGGGAGTTTCTAAGGATACCATCGAAGGAAATACTGCCGTTTATGCAAGAATTTGTGTAGAATTGGATATTAGTCAATCGCTACCAGCCGAGATGGAATTGGAGCTAGCAGACATTCTTGGGTACAACAACCTAGACTATGAAGCCCTACCTTTCCGTTGTAGAGTCTCGTCATTTGCATGGCCATTTGGCAAGGTTCTCGTCCAAATATCTTGAGCACCAATGCGGATGCTACACAGGGAATGTCAAATCGCTCCCGAGGAGGTAAGTCCACTTCGGCCAAGGAACCATCTCGTCATTCCCACCGGGTCAGAGGGCCGTAATGATGGCTTTGAACAGCAGAAGAGGAGAAGAAACAAAAAGAGAAATGGTAAGGAGCAAGCTCTCCCCAAGCCAACAAATCGGTATGAAATCTTCAAATCTCTTGTGGATCAAGAAGACCAACCTATGGAAGGAGCAGATGGGATCCTTGAGGACAATATTATCCCTACTCATGCTCCTCCTTCCTCAACCCCTGTCCTTGAACAGGCTTTTGATTCCTCTGAGACTTTGCACCATGAAAACCTTGGGACTCTGGTTATCCACGCCCCAGCCCAGCCCGTTATTAAAGATGTTTCTATGGGAATTGCAGAAAAGCTCAGAGAAAGACCAGCTCTTGGAATTTCACAGGTGGAGAAGAGATCGAAAAATAGTAATTCCCAAGGGGTGGGCAGGAAATCCAATAAGGATCTAATCGCAGTGCAAGGGGATAAGCTAATCAATGGAGGATTCGGCAAGAACAATTGATTCGTATTGCTCCCAAGGTTTCCAATGATTATACAATCTTGGAATGTGAGGGGTTTAAACAAAGAGAACCCATCAATCTGCTGTTCAAAGACTTTTAGAAAGAAGTAAAACAGACTTTCTCGCTCATTCAGAAACAAAAATGTCATTAGACCTCATGAGTAAAACCGTCGGCCGAACTGGAGGGGTGCTGGCCATATGGCAGTGGTTGCTCTTGGTGCCTCGGGAGGGATTGCTACTCTTTGGAATCCTTTGGCATGGATAGCAGTAGATCATATAGCCTGGAGAGGGGTCCTAACATCTCTTTTCAAGAATATAGTTACAGCTGAACAAGTCTTAATTACAAATTTTTATGGGGTGCGAATACCGAAGGTCGACGGTCTCAATGGAAAGCTGTTCAAAACATGAGGTCCTCCCGGAAGATCTTGATTGGATTTTAGCCGGGGATTTCAATGCTAAATTATCCGCTAGAGATCGAGAAGGTGGCATCCCCTGTTCTGGATACAGGGGATAGGTTGTTTATTGCCCACGTTCAGGCCTTTAACCTTGTTGACATCAAAGGTCCTGGTACAAACTTTACATGGACTAATAAGAGAAGAGAGCCATACAATAGGAGGGTTAAGCTTGACAGGTTTTTGGTCTCGGAGGAAGCTTATGTTAGATGGAATATCAAATTCCAAATCTTGGAGGGCCCAGTTTCTGATCACTCTCCCATTTTGGTCGGAGGGAGGGACTATGTCGTGAAAGTATTACAAACCTTTTAAATTTGAAAATTTTTGGTTGCAAAAAGAGGACCTACGAAGGAAAATTCCACAGTGGTGGAAAGAAGGCCGTCCCCCTTTTGGAACAACTATGTTCAAAATTCACAAACAGACTCCTCTATGTTAAGAGTAAACTGAAACAGAGGAAGCAAACTAACAAATCTGATTTCCAGCTCCAACGGGCCCCCTTGCTGGACAGATGGAATGAGGTGCAAAAACAATTCAGAGAAGGAATTATTTCCGAGCATCTTAAATTTGAGGATGACGCCTTACGCAAAGCAGTTGAGGACATTGATAATCAAGAAGAGATCTACTGGAGACAGAGAGCCATAAATACTTGGCTATTAGAAGGAGACAGAAATACTAAATTTTTTCATCGTTCCGCTCGTGCTAGAAGGCAATTGAATAACATGGAGTTCCTCCAAGATGAGTTTGGAAATTCTTTTGACACTCTTCCTGACATGCACTCCATATCTATGGAGTACTTCTCAAACCTCTTCAAGGAAAGTTTGCAGCATGATGTGGAAGCTCAAAATGAAGTCATTGACGGAATTCCCTCTATTATTTCTCATGAAGAGAATCAGTCCCTTCTTAAGCCCATAGATCGTGATGAACTCAAGAAGGTGGTCTTTGGGATGTGCACAGGAAAGTCGCCTGGCCCGGACGGTTTCCCTATTGAGTTCTTTCAGGCCTTCTGGGACATCCTGGAGGAGGACGTGTTGGCTGTCATTGAGGAATCCCGAATTAACAAAAGAATGCTCAAGGCTCTAAATCATACCTTTATCTCTTTAATTCCGAAAGGAGAGGGGGGGCTCTCATTTCTGATTTCAGACCTATTGCTCTATGTAATGTGATCTACAAAATTATTTCTAAACTTATGGCTGAAAGACTAAAACCCCTCCTTCAAAATTTAATTTCCCCTGAGCAAGGGGGTTTTGTTGAAGGAAGACAGATCTTGGATGGAGTGATCTTGGCTCAGGAGGCTATCCATTCTATGCATAATTCAGGTAACAAAGGAATGTTCATCAAATTGGATATGTCTAAGGCTTATGACAGAGTAGAGTGGGGTTTCTTGGTCAAGATGTTGGCAGCCTTTGGTTTTTCTCAGATCGGATTGCCCGGGTCATGAGCCGTATCTCTACGCCTTCATACTCTGCTTTAATTAAGGGGCTTCCCTCGCCACCTTTTGGAGCCTCTCTGGGTCTCCGTCAAGGAGATCCCTGCTCTCCTTATCTCTTTCTTATCTTGGCTGAAGGTCTTGGCAGACTCTTCCTGAGAAGAAGACGTCAAGGACAGATTACAGGAATTAAAATCGGAGCCGAAGTTTTGACTCATTTACAGTTTGTGGATGATACGGGCTTGGTGGGAGTTGCCAGCCTCAGAGAAGCAAGAGGAATCAAAGATACTCTTAACGTCTACCTTCGGGCTTCTAATCAAGCCATCAATGATTCAAAATCAAAAGTGGTCTTCTTCAACCTTGATCAAAGGTCGCAAGAGAGAGTTATGGAGATTCTGGGTTTCACTCAGACCTCCCTTCCTGTTGTTTATTTGGGGGTTCCTCCGGCACTTTAAAAACTCGACAACTGATTTCTGGAAGGACTCGCTAGATGGCATCAAAGAGAGAATGAATCATTGGTCTCATAGATGGTTAAGCTATGGGGGCCGATTAACTTTTCTCAAGTCTCGTTATTCGAGCTATGCCTATTTACAAATTCTCAACTCCGCCGCCCCTCCCTCAATCTGGAAAGAGTTGGACAAAGCGGCTAGAAGTTTTCTTTGGGAAGGTGCCAATGGAGAGAGGAAATGGGCCTTGGTTGGTTGGGATAAGGTCACCCAGCCCAAGGAAAAAGGTGGGTTGGGCTTGAGAAGCTCCAAGTTTAACAATCGGGCCCTGGCTGGGAAATTGTACTGGAGGTGGATTTCTCAGCCTTCGTCTCTCTGCAGCAGAATCCTTTCTAGTAAATACTTGGGTACTGTTCCTCCCAATGACTTGGGCCGCTATCCTCTGGAAGGTAATGGTTCTCTTGTGTGGCAGGCGCTCAAGCTTGGTTCTTGCATTATCAAAGATCAATTGTTCTGGAAAGTTGGGAGAGGGGAGAAGGTCCGGTTCTGGACTGACTCTTGGGATCAGCATCCTCCTATTCTTGCAGTGTTTCCCGATCTGCTTCCGCTAAAAATAGCTCTTGAAGACAAAGGTTGGATTCATATTCAGACCTACTTCACTACCAGCCCTCTGGGGGAGTATAAGGTTAAAAAATTTAAGCGGCTGGGTGAATGGCCTATTCCAATCCCTCCGGAGCAGGCCCCAACTCTGGAAAAACTTTTGGCTGAAAGGTTTCTATCTGGGAGTGATGAGGAGGATGAGCTTGCTTGGGGCTTCGGGAACCTTGGGGTTTATTCTGTGAAGGAGGGCTATGCTTCGATCCTACCTGAGCCCCCCCCACACTCTTTTCCTGTTCATGAATGGAGGAAGATTTGGCATCCCAAGGGCTGGCCGAAAGTGAACTTCTTTGCTTGGCAACTGATGCATAATGGTATCTTGACCTTTGACAACCTTAGAATTAGAGGCATCATTGGTCCTTCCCAGCATGCTTTATGTTATAGGAATGAGGAAACCGTGAACCATCTTCTCGTTTGATTGCTCTTTCACACAGCAGATTTGGCAACGTTGGTTCTCCCACTTTAAACTTCGAGTGCTTGGAGATCTCGTCCCGACCAATTTATGGGAAAGTCGGAAGAGAGGTAGATTTATTTCTAAAGCTCTTCGTACCGGGTCGGGAGATCGGTTTCCTTTTTATTTGGTGGCAGGTTTGGTTGGAAAGAAATGCTCGTATTTTTCGTGAAACCTTCTCTTCGGTGGAGGGGATTTGGCGGATCATTTGGAGCAAAGTTGTGGAAACCGTTGCCATCTATGCCGAGAAGGAAAACCAGCTCGCTTCTAGGCCTTTGAGTGGGAGAGGTGCTGATCCGGAGAGACAGTAAGAAGTTGTTGGAAACCTCCCCGTAAGGTCGGGTCAAAATCAATACCGATGGAGCCGCTAAAGGTAATCCGGGCAATGCTGGAAGTGGTGTTATTTGCCGTGATCATGCTGGGACCGTGCTATATTGGGAATTGCAAGGTCCGGGATATGCCACAAACAATGAAGCTGAGGCCTTTGCTATTAAATCTGCTTCCATCTGGGCCGTCAAGCATGGCCATAGAAAGATAATCATTGAGTCTGATTCTCAAATCTTGGTTGGTGCTCTTGATTGCATGCGGAACTTTGCCTTAAAAGCTTGGAGGCTCCGGATTTTGGTTGCCCAAATTTTAGAGCTTTGGAAAGAAATTGAGGATGTGATTCCCGCTTATGCTAGTAGATCTCTTAATAAAGCGGCCGATTTCCTTGCTAAGTTGGGTGCCGAGAGAGAGGTTGGGATTCATCTCGCATAGCAATTTGCCTCGTGGAGAATGTCGAGATCGTACAAGGCCTTGATCAATTCCTGAAATAATGTGCAAAGTTTTTTTTGCTAAGGGTCCTTTCTGTCGCGATTTCGCGACTTGTTGCCCTGTCGCGGCTGTTGGCTGGTTACTGTCGCGATATCGCGACAGGTTGAGTCTTTGTAGTCTCCGACTGGTTTCTGTCGCGATATCGCGACATGTCGCGTTATCGCGGGTCGCGATTCCGCGACATGTTGCGCTATCGCGACATGTCGCGTTATCGCGTGACGCGATCCCGCGTCTTGTTGCGATATCGCGACATGTCGCGTTTTCGCGCCTCGCGATTCCTCGACATGTTGCGATATCGCGACAGGTCCCGCCTTCCTGGCGTCTGGGTGGTTAACTGTCGCGATTTCGCGACCTGTTGTGATGCTGCTTCTTTGAGCTGGTTTTTGTCGCGATTTCGCGACAGTGTTGTGCCCTCCCGGTCTCTCGGCGTTTTTCTTGCGCGATTTCGCGGCATGTTTGGCTCCTTTGCGATCGGGTGGTTTTCCGTCGCGATTTCGCGACCTTATTGAGGCTTGTTTGTTGCTTTCTTTTTCTGTCGCGACGCTTTCTGCGGGAGGCTGTCGAGGGCCTTTCCTGTCGCGATTTCGCGACATGTCGCGATTTCGCGACATGTCGCGATTTCGCGACATGTCGCGTTATCGCGCCTGTTGGTGCCATAGTGGCCGTGTTGGGTTTTCCTGTCGCGATTTCGCGACATGTCGCGGTTTCGCGACATGTCGCGGTTTCGCGACCTGTTGCTGTTTCGTGCCTTCCGTTCTCTGTGCCTTGCGGTTCTTAGCCTTGCCTTGGTGCGCCTTCCTTGTTGTTTTGCTTGTGGCTCTGGCTCGGGATGTGTTCTCTCCCGCTTGTATCTGGTTCTTGTTTTAATACAAGTTTTTCATTTTTTCAAAAAAAAAAAAAAAAGTAGGGGAGGTCTTGGTTTAAGAGTTATTACAGATGCAAACTTAGCTCTTAGGAGAAAAGTTATCTGGAGATTGTACAAAGAGAGTCAAATACAATGGGCAAGAATTCTTCTAAGTATGTTGATCTCAATGATCCAAGTTTAATATTTACTGCTTTCTCTCTACCAAATGGTTCTGCTCTTTGGAATGGTTTAAAAAAATCTATTGATCTTATGATTAAAGGTTTAAGATGGGTGGTGGGAACTGGAGAAAAAAATCCATTTGGATGGATACTTGGTGTGATAAAAAACAACTCAATTTAGATCCAATTTTGAAACCTTGGATAAGATCACTTCAAGACAAATATGGTGATAGGGTTTCAAATATTTTGTACAAGGATCAGGAAGGAAGATACAAATGGAAAGAAGATTTTTTTTACTAGTATACAAGACATTGATGCTAGGAGACATTTGAGTAGAAATATAACAACTATGATTATTCCGAGGGGAGCCAAGGATAAATTGATTTGGGAGTTGAATAGCTCAGGAGAATACACAACAAGAAGTGGATATAATGTACAACACCAACAAAATAATAATATCACTAGAATATGGAGAGATATTTGGGATAGCCCAAGCATTCCTAAAGTCAAAATGTTTGTTTGTCTAGTAGGTCATAGAAGAATTTTATCCTGGGATAACCTTATGAAAAGGGGTTTTCATGGCCCCTCTCAATGTATTTTTTGTAAAAAGGAGGAGAGTATAGATCATCTCTTGGGACATTGCTCAATAGTCTGGAATCTATGGCAATGGATTCTTAATATGTTTGGTAAATGCATGGTGATGAATAGCAAAATTGAAGATTGGTTAAAGCAATGGCAGAGCACTTATAAAAGTGAGGCTTTACAGACAATATGGGATATATCAAAAGATACAATACTTTGGACCGTATGGCTAGAAAGGAATAGAAGAATATTTAAAGGAAAGGAAAGCAGTTTAGAGGTAATGAAAAGGAAGATATGTTTAGCCATAAAGGAGTCTAAACCAACCCTATCAACTCACCCAATCCCTAATCTGGAAGCAGAGAGCCTTGATAGATGGAGTCAAGTCATTAAATGGAATTATGATGTTGGGTACAAGAGAAGCAAAAAGAAGGTAAAGAATATAAAGTGGAAACCACCAGATGTGGAGTGGGTTAAATTGAATTTTGATGGAGCTTCTAAAGGAAATCTAGGACCAACAGGAGGAGGAGGAATAATTAGAAATAATAGAGGAGAGATTTTGTCTCATTACGCTTTCAATAGTGGATTTAAGACAAATAATGAAGTTGAAGCTTGGGCGGCTTTAGAAGGGTTAAAAATATGCAAACAAATGAAATGGAACAAAGTATGGATGGAAGGTGATTCTCTCATAGTAATAAATGCAATTTTGAGGAAAGCAAAGGCTCCATGGAACATACAAGAGATAATTGTGGAAATTCAAGATCTTGCTAAAGAGTTTGAAGAAATCAAGTTTACACATACATTAAGGGAAGGTAACAAATGTGCAGATAGGCTAGCCAATAGAGGGGTTTTGATTGAGGATCGTGAAGTTAAATTCTCCTTTTCATGGTTAGAGGAAGTAGTAATTTTAGTTGAAGTTGACAAGAAAATGTTGATTGCCTAAATCAATAAATGATTAAGTTTTACTTTAATGTTTTCCATTGGTAATATCTGCTTTATTTTGTAATAGTAATGTGTTTTCATATAGACTATTTATTATAATTTTTGTGGTTGCACTTGTGTTTTAGGAAGGAAACTAGCAATCAAGATTTGGTAAATCGGACTATGATAATGCGATGTTTTGGAAATATTACTCTACTAAGATGCAAGGCATAGATAGTAGAGGTGAAGTTTTGGTATTGTGAAGGCTGCTATAGGAAAATGTCAAGAAGGATGCTAAATTTTGGAATATTTGTATTCATATCAAAAATTGAAAAGATCCAAAAAATGAAAATCTAGAATTTAGACATTTTATGTAAAATGATGTAGGTTTCTAGCTATAGCATCTCAATTGAGATGAGAAGTGTATCTATTTGTAAACTCTCAAGCTCTAAAGAAGAGAGTTGTAATTTGTCAAGGGTGGGGGACCTGAGTACAACCCCTTATTATACAAAAAAAAAGAAAAAGAAACAAATAATTATTGTATATTCAAAACAAGGTTGTAAATTGAAATTCATTTTAAATGTTTTAAGCGATTGTAAATATATTTTACTAAAAATAATAAAAATTTCCCATAAATCTATCATTAACTCATAAGGAATAAATCTCCAAACTTTAAAATAATTAATAGCAATTTTGAATAATATCATATGATATTGTAGTAGCATGAATATCAATTAAGAATTGACCATGGAGAGCAAGGAAACTAAATTTTGTAGCCCCAAAAAATTCTCTCTCTCTCTCTCTATATATATATATATTGGTATGACTAATAACGATGACACAAATAATTATTGTATATTCAAAACAAGGTTGTAAATTGATATTCATTTTAAATGTTTTAAATGATTGTAAATATATTTTACTAAAACTAATTAAATTTACCCATAAATCTATCATTAACTCATAGGGAATAACTCTCAAAACTTTAAAATAATTAAATAATAATTTTGAATAATATCATGTGATATTGTAGTAGCATGACTATTATCTTTGAATATCAGTCAAGAATTGACCATGGAGAGCAAGAAAACTAAATTTTGTAGCCCCAAAATATATTAGAAGTCTCTCTCTCTCTCTCTCTATATATATATATATATATATATATTGGTATGACTAATAACGAAGAAACAAATAATTATTGCATATTCAAAACAAGGTTGTAAATTGATATTCATTTTAAATGTTTTAAGCAATTGTAAATATATTTTACTAAAACTAATTAAAGTTACCTATAAATCTGTCATTAACTAATTTACCTATAAATCTATCATTAACTCGTAAGGAATAACTCTCCATATATATATATATATATATATTGGTATGACTAATAACGAAGAAACAAATAATTATTGCATATTCAAAACAAGGTTGTAAATTGATATTCATTTTAAATGTTTTAAGCAATTGTAAATATATTTTACTAAAACTAATTAAAGTTACCTATAAATCTGTCATTAACTAATTTACCTATAAATCTATCATTAACTCGTAAGGAATAACTCTCCATATATATATATATATATATATATATATATATATTGGTATGACTAATAACGAAGAAACAAATAATTATTGCATATTCAAAACAAGGTTGTAAATTGATATTCATTTTAAATGTTTTAAGCAATTGTAAATATATTTTACTAAAACTAATTAAAGTTACCTATAAATCTGTCATTAACTAATTTACCTATAAATCTATCATTAACTCGTAAGGAATAACTCTCCCTACTTTAAAATAATTAATAACAATTTTGAATAATATCATGTGATATTGTAGTAGCATGGCTATTATCTTTGAATATCAGTCAAGAATTGACAATGAAGAGCAATGAAACTATTTTTTCTAGCCCCCAAAAACAATATTACAAGTATCTCTCTCTCTCTCTCTATATATATATATATATATATATATATCGTTATGACTAATAACGAAGAAACAAATAATTATTGTATATTCAAAACAAGGTTGTAAATTGATATTCATTTCAAATGTTTAAAGCGATTGTAAATAAATTTTACTAAAACTAATTAAATTTACTCATAAATTTATCAATAGCTCATAAGGAATAACTCTCCAAACTTTAAAATAATTAATAACAATTTTGAATAATATCATGTGATATTGTAGTAGCATGGCTATTATCTTTGAATATCAATCAAGAATTGACCATGGAGAACAAAGAAACTAAATTTTGTAGCCACAAAAACAATATTACAAGTCTCTCTCTCTCTCTCTCTCTATATATATATATATATTGGTATGACTAATAACGAAGAAATAAATAATTATTGTATATTCAAAACAAGGTTGTAAATTGATATTCATTTTAAATTTTTTAAGCGATTGTAAATATATTTTATTAAAACTACTTAAATTTGCCCATAAATCTATTATTAACTCATAAGGAATAACTCTCCAAACTTTAAAATAATTAATAACAATATTGAATAATATCATGTGATATTGTAGTAGCATGGTTATTATCTTTGAATATTAGTCAAGAATTGACCATGGAGAGCAAGGAAACTAAATTTTTTTAGCCCCCAAAACAATATTACAAGTCTATATATATATATATATATTTGCTTGATAATAAGGAGTTGTACTCGGGTCCCCTACCCTTGATAAATTACATCTCTCTTCTTTAGAGCTTGAGAGTTTACAAATAGATACACTTCTCATATTAATTGAGATGCTATAGCTAGAAACCTATATCATTTTACTTTTCAAATTTTTGTATGAATACAATTACTCCAAAATTTAGCATCTTTCTTGATATTTTCTTATAGTAGCCTTTACAATGCCAAAACTTCACCTCTACTATCTATGCCTTGTATCTTAGTAGAGTAATATTTCCAAAACATCGCATTATCATAGTCCGCTTTACCAAATTTGAATTGCTAGTTTCCTTCCTCGTTGAAGTCATAGCCCTTCATTGCTCTTCCCATCGTTCAAACCCTAGTTGGAAAATATTTGCAATTTCATTTTTCATGACTTGAAAAATCATCACTACCCTTGTTTCGAATGGTTGACTTCACAGGATCGTATCTCCCCCAATATTACTTAGATTTTTGCATATGATCACTCATTTTAAAGCTATTCAAATTTTGTACAAGTTGGTCCAAGAGTCAAAGAAATCAGATAACTCTTCGTAAAGATATGGCTCCTAAAATATGAGATGTTTTTTAGGGAAAAAATCCTAATCCTTCACACTTTACAATTTTTTTTCGTAACTTGAAAAATCATCATTGCCCTTGTTCTAAATGGTTGAATTCACAAGGTCTTATATACCTCAATGTTGCTCAAATTTTTGCATATGACCACATATTTTAAAGCTATTCAAATTTTGCACAAGTTTGTCCAAGAATCAACTAAATCAGATAACTCTTTGCGAACATATAGCTCCTAAAAGGTGAGACATTTTGAAGGAAAAAACCCTAATACTTGACACTTTGCAATTTCATTTTTCTCATTGTAAGTAGCCTTCCACGCTCCTTCAACCTTCCCAACCTTCCACTCAGTATCCCAACCTTCCATTTAAAGCTTCTTTAGTCGACCTAGCCTTTCACGTTCCTTCAGCCTTATCATCCTTCCACATTCCTTTAGCCATACCAACCTTCCACCCAACATCCCAACCTTTCACTGTAGCTTCTTCAGTCAGTCCAATCTTCCATGCTCCTTCAGTGAACCCAGCCTTCCATGCTCCTTTAGCTTTGACACTCTAAATATCAACTCATCATTCAGTATTCCACGCTTTTTCAACCTCTAGCCTTCAACACTCCTTCAATATCTAGCCTTCCACGCTCCTTCAACCTCCAACCTTCCATGCTCCTTCAACCTCCAACCTTCCATGCTCCTTCAACCTTCAGATTTGTTGATCATTAAAGCACCAGGTATTTATATATATTGGTATGACTAATATTAAAGAAATAAATAACCATTGTATATTCAAAACAAGGTTGTAAATCGATATTAATTTTAAATATTTTAAGTGATTGTAAATAAATTTTACTAAAACTAATTAAATTTACCTATAAATATATTATTATTTTTATAGATTTGGTTAGTGTGAGAAACCCCTACGACCAACGCATAGGGCTAAGTAGTCTCCCCCCAACCATGACCCCTTGTAAAGTCGAGATCTATGCTTATCAATAGGGAATTTAACACACACACACCACACACCCACCCCTTCACACACTTGCCCACACTGTAGTTTGAAAATTAGACCTCTCGAAGAAGAGCCAAAGCCTGAACCATTGTGCTATCCCCCCTAATACAAAATATTTGTTAAGGAAAACCATTCCTCGTATCCCTTAGGGGCTAGGACTTTCCATGCCATGGGACCTGTCCCATCTGGGTGAACCCCTCAGGTTAGTCGAGGGTTTTTTTTTTTGTATCCGGTGCAGGTTGCCAAGCTTGAACCCTGGACCTCTTTTAGAGGAAAACCTTTGTTAAGTAAAATCGTTCCCCTTATTCCCTAGGGGCCAGGAATTTTCGTTCCACAGGGTCTATCCCATTCGGGTGAACCCCTCAGGCTAGTCGGGTTTTTTTTTTATATTTGATGCAAAAGAGCTTATGGTAGCCAGTGTGATTTGAACCAAAGTTGAATGGACCCACGATATGGATCACAGATCTCAACTAGTAGCCTCACACCAAATTGGCTACTCACTCATCCTTAAAACCTTTGTTAAGGAAAATCGTTCTCTGTATCCCCTAGGGGCCAGGACTTTCCATTCCATGAGGCTTGTCCCATTTGGGTGAACCCATCAAACAACTGAGGGGTTTTTTTTTGTATTCGATGCAGGCTGCCAGGCTTGAACCCTGGACCTCTTTTAGAGGATTAGGGGAACTTACCAGTGAAGTACCTATAAATCTATCATTAAATCATAAGGAATAACTCTCCAAAATTTAGAATAGTCAATAACAATTATGAATAATATCATGTGATATTGTAGTAGCATGGCTATTATTTTTGAATATCAGTCAAGAATTGACCATGTAGAGTAAGGAAACTAAAATTTTTAGCCCCAAAAACAATATTACAAGTCCACAAAATTTGAGGAGATATCAAAAAATTGAGCAACCCTAAAGAGGGTGATTGGTCAAAAGAGAATGATTGATCAGATTGGTCGATTTTTCAAAGAGGATGATTTATCTCAAATTAATGAAGTGTCATTTTGTAAATCGACAAGTTACCACTTTCAAAATAGATGAATACCATTTTTTGGGATCAATAGGATAAAAGTAGCATAAAGTTTGAGGAAAGTTTCAAGAAAACAATATGTTGTCTTTACATGGTGTCTAAGAGGAGTTAGAGACATGATAAATAGTTTTGGAGGTATTTTTCAAGGAATATAAGGTTTCATGGTGTGTAATTTTACTAAGGATGCCCCCTAAACTAGATATTTTACCATAGATAGAAAGGATTTACCATAGGTAACTCATAGGTGAATAATTTACTATAAATAAGAGTTATGTGTTCCATTGTAACCATATTTTAAGCATGTGAGGAAATTAGAGTTGTACTTTATGGACTCCACATTGTATTCTCAAACTCATTTTAGAATAATAGAAATACTATACATGACATTTACGTATCAATTATGGAATTACCCTTTTGATATATGGAATGCATAATTATTATAGTAGTATCATTTCACTTTCTATTAGTTATTTTCTTCTGTTCTTGCAAATATTATACATATTGGAGTACACTGATGCTAATACATTCAACTAATATATTAATTGATTACACATCAATATTGTTATGGTTATGACCATATTTTATTTTATTGTATTTACTTTAAATTCCTCATACCTTGCTTTTTCAAATTTACCTTTTTTGCACTTAGATTAGGTTAATTTAGCATAATTGGTGGGAAATTCCCCAAATTTAGATGTGAAAGGAAACATGATTTTTCTTCTTCCAATTGTTTTTCAATGCATTTACATAGGTTTTTATGAGGGATCTCGGTCCCCTAATACTAAGTGGGGTTTGAACCTTGGGCCTCCCAAAGAGAGGCCAAAGCCCTTACCACTATAATAAGCTTGCAGCTATTTATATTCTTCTTGCAATTGTTTTTTTTTTTTTATGTATATTAGAGGAATCAGTAACTCGTTACATTTTTCAATGCCTCTTTGTGGTTTTGAATCCTTCTCCTTATTGTCACTATAACCTCCAATTGCATCGGGTAAACTTTTTATAATAGTCAACGACGTCGATGAAACATGCCCTCCGGTACTACAAGACCTTGAGATTTGAACCAAGGTTATACATGCCAAATGAGGTGCTTTATCAACTGACCAAACCCTTAAACCTCTTCTTCTTCCAATTGTTGAAGCATAATTATAGGAATAATTTAATCAAATAGTTTTGTGGTTCAATAGTTTTTGGCATGCCCAATGGGACCAAAGACGATTTCCACATTGATATCTGGCTTAGTCCCCTCCCCTAAAATCTTTCAATATTTATGTAAATTTACTTAAAATCTTTCAAGACCTATTAAAGGGTTTTTCTATTATGTTTATTTACATATAACCTTGAATTTTCTTATCAAAATTATTTGTTACGACTTTAGATATGCTTGTTTTATATTTATCTATCTATAGGTACATTATGGAATAGTGAATCCATTACAAAATGCAACAAGCCTCTTCAAGAAATTTGTAGATTTTTTCATGAAACATTGACAAGTTAAATTTTTTAAGTTGAAATTTTGATAGATCTTGATCTTGCAAATCTATAAATTCAAAATAATTTACAAAAATATTGCTAAGAAACAAAGTGGTCATCACCATTTTCTAAACCAATGATTCATCATTAAAGCAAAAGTTACAATTTGCCAAAGTAAAAAAAATTAAGTAAAATTTTGGTGATTTTCCATTTTCAAATTGTTGGAATAAGAAAGAGAAAGAAATTAATATTATTAAACAATACTACATATTTAATAGGTTATATTAGTTATAGGAAGTTGTAATAAATCAAGATCAAGATAGATAATTGTTGTACCCTCGTGTAACCTCCCATAAGGTGTAATACTTACCTATCATTAAATAATATAATAATTTTACCTAACATCCCCCTTATTACATTATTTGGTTTAAAGAATTTAGAGGGACTCTGACTATGATTATGGTTGTTTCTTTGTGTAATTGGGTGCATACAACTAGGCGAGTGCATGTTGGCTCTTTCTTTTTTCTGGCTCTTTGATCTGGCTTTGGCTTTGGCTCTTCTCATTTTTGTTTTCACTCTTAGTGGAAGAAACTCTATGGTTCAACATGTAGTACAAAATCACTGCATACATATAAATACAAAAAAATAAAAATAATTGAATTAGTTGAAAATGCGTGTTCGTGGTTTCACAACTGCAAGTTCATGGTTTTCGGTCCACCACTGCACATCCACGATTTCACAGTCCTGAGAACAAAAACTTACACAGAGCAGAGATTAGTATAATAGCCCTCCTTAGTGGTGAAGGACTTAGACCTTCTAAAGTGGTAAATATAATTTGAATTCTTATTCGATCTACATATTTGCATTCATTTGATGATTTATTAGGCTACAAGTGGTATCAGAGCCGAGATCCAGGAAAAGAACATTAAAGGTATCATACTCTTCAAACTATTTCATAATAAACTTCTTCACTCAACCAATTTCTTTTTCTTTTCCTTTTGAAATTTCCATTAGCAATAGAGCAAATCTCTTTCACAATGTAAGGTTTATCCTCTTGCCTATAAGTAATATAGAGGTAAGCAACCAAGATGGCATCCTAGAAGAATGGCATCCTAAAATTCCTAGAAAAATTTCATTGCTTAACAGGCTCAAAACCCCCTCCCATAACCATCTTCTTAAGTCCATGCATGGCCTAGTAGCATGACCAGTGTCCTAGCCAACCATTGTCCTACACGAGATAACTCTTATACCAATGTTGAAATAAGCAAGAGAATGACATCGGTTTCATTAAACAATACAATATAATTAATATATTAGATTAGTTATAAGAACCTATAATGGATTAATATCAAGATAGATAATTATTGTATCCTCCATGTAACCTCCCATGAGGTGTAATATTTACCTATCATTAAATAATTTAATAATTTTACCTAACACAAATCTGGTGATTTGCATTTTTTAAGTTTGGTGATTCATCTTTTGCAAGAATTTTTCCAAGTGTAAATACAATGACTTGCCAATATTAGGATCAATCATTTGTTATTTTATATTTTGGTGATTCAACCTTCTACCATAATTGTGTTCTTTGAGTTGATTCTTTTGTGTGTAGATACAAATCTAATCAAATTTTAAGCTTATGAATACGAGTTTAAGGATGTAATAGTAACATAATAAGATTCAACTAGTCAAGCTTATTTCTTGCTAGAGGAAAGACACTAAAGGAAGAAAACAATTGGTTGTTGTGTGGATACAATAGTCCCATGAGTTAAATCCAAGTTTAGAAAAAGGTAAACGATACATGGCAACCCAAAGCAAAATCAAAATAAATCTAGATATCTTCCTTCATCATTAGCATTGAATCCCTAATTTTTTCAACCCAAGTAGGACAAATCAATAGCTACACTTTCCTATATACCACTCAAGCTACTCAAATTTGGGCCTCTACTAGCCCTAGTAATAAGATTACAAATTCATTATATGGCATGCTAGCACAAAATCTACCACAAGTTAATAACCCATTACCCCCTTGGTAGGTTCCATTGTGCCATAGTCCACCATGATTAAATCTCAATTCCAATCATCCCTAGCATCAACTAGCCAATAAACAAGTATACTTATCTCACAAACTAATCAAGATGGATTTATTTCATAAGCTAGTACTAGTCAAACATAATAAACTAATCCTAAAAAATGCTAATCAATATTATCTTGGGTCAATTAAACAAGTAATATTTTAAACCCATGGAATGTACAAGTCCAAGGGTCATCCAATCCATCAAATTGGGTAATGGGACAAGCATAGCAAAATGCGTCCAATCGTTTCTGATGCAATGAAAGTTACTCTAACTAAACCCTCCATTGAACCATGGTGTCACATAGAATCCACTTATTCTACTTGACCAAGTAGGGGGAAAAAAATCTTGAGTATTTCCTAGAATCAATTGTTACCTCTGTGTAACCATCCTCTACCATATCTATAATAAATACCTCAAAATACCAATTTGAAAGCATACCAAATTAAACAAGTAATGAAAAGTCCAAATCTACCATTGATTTCTCAATATTTTTGGCTCATAAAAATCCTCAAGTGTTCCTTGATTAATAGATAATTCAATATGCATCACTACCACAAGCATACATGGGTCCTCCCATGTTCATTATGTCCCTATAATTCCATATGGGCAAGCATCTCAAAATTACCAAATGTAGATGCAAGCAAGGCCACAAAATCTTTATAGTTATTAGACACACCAAGAACCCTTGAATTTAATAGTTATTTATCTAATTTCCATATTTGTAATAAAATATTTACATACTTTTGATAGAAATGATGCAAAAATTGTCATAGATCATCTCAGTGCGCTATCAATATTGAAATCAATACATAGGATTCAAGAAGAAAATATTATGATGTGATTGCTAATATATTCACTAGAAGATAAAGCAACCTTATGATATAGGAATTTTCCTTACCAATAAAGTCATTGATTGGAAAACTATAATTGAACCATTCATGAAGAGATTCGATAATTTAGAAAATGGTTACTCTGATATCTTCTAGTTGAATGTTATGTAAATACATCCTTAAGAAAACATACATGATTGTAACACAAGGTTTATAAGAATGTTGTATCTTATGCCTCTAAATATATAACTATTGGATGAGCAAGCCTTACCATACTACATAAAAGGGTTACAATCATACTTAGCCTTGATGGTGGTAAATGACAATCATGTTACTTTATCTAGAGCATTTGAAGTAGTCCATGCCAATGATATTTTCATCTAGGTAGGCAAACTACCTCTAGCTTTGCCAATGGCCTATTCTATGAATGTAACCCAGACTTAGAGCCCACAAACTCAATATCCTCCTCCACAAATGGTACCCATTTCAAACACTTTTGCTTATCAACCTGCACAACCTACAACCCCTCAACTAGCCCAATTACCACCTAATGATATTATATATCCATAAACTAATACTTCATACATGGTAATATTACTAGGTCAAAATACACCTAGTACCTTCACCTTCTAGCCTCAATTTTCAACCTGACTAGACTCACCTCAACAATCAAATGTAATTTCACTTCAATATCAATATAATGAACTAAAGAATCAAATAGATGAGTTAAGTTGAATGGTTAAAAAATTTGTGAATCAATCCAACATAGAGAACATACAAAATAATGGTTAGCAATAAGAAGGGAATTAAAAACTATGAAGAACTACTTATCTTATAAAAATCAAGTTCCTTGCCCACTTAGAAACAAGGTAATTAGTCATGTTCAAAATAAAATGGCTGGTAAAAAATAGAAATAAATACCTTATGGTGTTTTACCTATAACATGGACCACAACCTAGTGGAATGTGTTGTGGAGATAAGGAATGCTCAAGATACAATATATATAACCAATAGTGCTAGGCATGACAAGCAACAATGATGGAACTCACAATGGTTACCCAAATGCCTATGACTCAATGGCTAGTTATGATAGCTCAATTAGGTGTAGTTCAATAATCAATATTGGTTATGCAAAACCTAAATAATAGAGTGTTCATAAAATTTGAAATACCCAAAGAAGACACATATTTCTCTTAGAATATAATGTAGTATTTACTAACCAACAACATGGGATTTCAACTAAGAATAAAAGAAAAATAATTGATGAGAAAACTCAACTCACTACTCCTCAGGAAGTGCCACAAAAACAATAATACTTGGGGATATGCACTGTTATTTTAAGATGAGTGCATCATCATTAAATTTTAAGGATTAAAAGTAGATGACAATTAACCAACCTACTACACAAGAAAACCCCAAGGAAAGTACACCAGCCCAAGCTCTATAGGATAATGTTCCTATAACAAAGAGCTTATGGTTGAAAAGAATGCAACAACATTTGGTAATCAAAATGAAGGAGAAAAGTTACAAAAGAAGGTTGAATAACTTAAAATACCCATCCTTGACTAGAAAGGATCAAGCAAGTTACAATATGCCAATATAGAAAGTTCATCCCATATGGTGAATGTAATTCACTCAATCAAATTTTATATCATTGAGGAATTAAGAAAAGCATCGACCAAAGTTAGCATGTCAGAAGCATTAGCCTTGCTAGGGAAAAGAGACCTAATATCTCAAAGATCAAGAAATAAAACAACAAACATGAAATTCAAAGGAGATTTGGTTCTCAAGTGAGATGAAGATAGGGTTAAACTTGGAAAACATTAGAAATTTAACTTGCTATGAAGTGGACCATATCAAATTGATAGGGTTCAAGGAACAAATACTTATAAGTTGATGATATTGGATGGAAAGATGTTGTCTATCTTAGTTAATGGGCAACACCTAAGCCTTATTTGAGTTTGAGAAGAACAATTATAATTATGTGCATAGTTTTTATTTACTTAATCCATTTTTCCCCTACTTCTATCACCCCCTTCAAAAGAAAATATAAAAAAAAAGGGTTTTTTTTGAAAAACAAAGAAATATTCCTTTCTAGTTCAAGTGAAAACCTTTTACAAGGTATAGGGGCATCCATATTCTTTCACATCTTGAAATTCATACAAAAATTATAATTTTTTTGAAGTCCTAGAATAGTGATTTCCCAAAGTTACAAGTAGCAAATCAACATCTTGAAATTGGTGATTTGACAATTTTGATAAGGGGAAAATTGCTAAATTTATAATGAATCACAAAATTGCTTGTTAGGTAGAAAAGGTAAAATAAAAGTAATAATTCATCATTTATAAATTGGTGAATCATCCATTTTTGTCTTAAATACATGAATATGGTAGTTGACATCCATGAAAAGGAGGGTTTATAATCATTGTAACCACCATTCACATCCACAACAGATGCTTGGAACCCTAAAATATCACCCTACTATACACTAAGCTAAATAAAGAAACTAATAAGCTTTGCACCATTCAAAGAACAATAAGAAGAGAAGAGTTCTTCACACACTAGGATGTCATTAATGAGGGTTTTACACATAGGAGTATGGTCTCAATGGAGCCTTACACTGGCTTACATTGACTCTGTCAAAATCCTTCCTCTTATTATATCAATTATGAACTATAGAGCCTTGTCATCCTTCATGAACTCCTAAAAATATCCTATAAAAATCTAATTTTTGGTTTGTAGTTTTCCCCAATAGACAGTGAATCATGAAAACCTTGGTGAGAAATTTTGCCTAAAAATAAAAAATTATCAAATTGACATTTTTTCAAGGGAAAATTTATAATTTTTTGTATTAGTGAATATTTAAAACCCAATCAATGAATCACCAAATTAAAAAACAATAAATTATCAGTTATAATAGGGGATAAAAATCAATGATTCTCAATTTGTCCCAAGACTTAGCACACTTTGGGACATAAACATAAAAATCCTTTAAGGTCTATAATGGATACTAGTGAAACTTCTAGTGGTAGCATGAAAGCTAAAACAATTCCAATGATCCCACCTTTGACCATGACAATGGTCCCAACTAAAACTAGGCCATGAAGATCCTAACCACAAGCTAAATAGACAAGTCCCTTGAAAACCAAGAAGACTCCAAATAATCCAAAAAGGTAACATATATGTTTCAAAATCCATATTCGAAGGTGGTTGAGGGGTAGTACAAGAACATGTCAATTAAAGTAAGAAAATAAGTTATAAGGTGTTTCATGATGGATCTAGGAATAGACTCATGGAGCATCAATTGCATGTGGATTTCTAGGCTTGTAGTGAACTCAATGCCTCAAGTATGGCATTGCCTAGACATTGTAGAGAGGTGTGTTGTATAGTATGATAGGGATTATTACACTATCCATACCTAGGCCTAGAATGAAACACATATCTTCATCACAAAGGATGATATGAGAAGGATGAAGAGAAAAACAATTCAATACTCTAGGTGAAATGTAAATCCTAGTGCAATTTGAAAACTATAAAAAATTGATCAAATGTGGAGGTATCTTTTGGCCACACAACTACATAAACCCCAATATGTCTAAGGGTTTGAATTGGCTCTCAAAATTGAGTAGTTCGAGAAGGACATGTAGATGGTTCTATCCAATATAACAATAAACTAGGATAAATGAGTGATGAATTGGTGAGAGAAGATGTGGTAATGTTGCATGTAGTTGAGCACTATCCAATCTATTCATAAATTTTGGCTAAAGTAAGAAAATAAATAATAAGATCTTTGTGATGGGTCTAGGAGTAGATTCAAGGAGCATCGATAGCATGTGGATTTCTAGGCTTGTAATGAACTTGGTGCCTTAAGTATGACATATCCTAGATATTATAGAGAGGTGTGCTAAATGGTAAGATTAGTACTATTGTATTATCTATACCTAGGCTTGGGATGAAATACATATATTCATTATGAAGGATGAGATGAGAAAGATGATTGAAGGCAAAAAGCAATTTAGTATACTAGGTGAAATGTAATACCAAGTGCAATTTGAGAATTGTAAAAAAATTGATCACATGTGGAGATACTTCTTGGTCACACAACTAGAGAAACCCCAATATGCCTAAAGGTTTGAGCTACCTCTCAAAATTGAGTAATTCAGGAAGGATGTGAAGGTATCTAATATAACAATATTATTGGAATAAATGGGTGATGAATTTATGAGAGAAGAAAATGTGGCAATGTTGCATCTAGTTGAGAACTACCCAAGCTATTCACAAAAGTGGATTGTACCCAATATAATAAATAACCACATGAATCAAAAATTGAAGAACTTAACATAAATCTAATAGTTCAAATACTCTTTATACCTCATCTAGCCAATAATGAACCAAACGAAGCACTAGTTTCCCAAACTATAGATAGAAAAATAAGGCATACTATCAAGACATTGGTTATTTGTGAGTGCATATATGTACCATGCAATGTAAATGATAAAACTATATATGACTTATATGAAAATATTTATCACCAAATTATGCATGGAATGAAAGATAACATTTGCAAACTATTAGAAGAGTATTATAGTCTCATAAATCCCATAAATTTATCCAACAAAGATTTCTATGTGGTCACATTCAATCCTTTTATTAGGATCTATGGGTTCTCTAGAATATCCACATGTTACATTTCAACTAGAATACATGTGGGCATTCATAGGTTCTTTATGTGCTTTTGTGTCCAATTACTTATTCAACTTGGAATACATGAGGTAGTTGGATTGCATCGACCAACAATATTTTAAGGGATGAAGGAAAGCCACCTTTTACCACATGGTGTTAGCTCCTTCCCTGTCTATGAAAATACATCTAAGGTGGAAAAGGAAGAAAATATACATGAGGATACAACTATTTCTAAACTCAAACTCCAATGGATATAAATATGAGTTGCAACAATGGAAAAACCACCCTCCCATATGGTATGCACTCTATACCAACATGAATATAAGAAAAAAATTTGACCCAAATGTTAGGATAAATGATCAAACCATAAAGAGGCCCTTATGGATCAAGGTTATTGAACATAGAATATCGTGACTTGGAGAAAATTGAGATATAAGACTAACATCATGGAAAATATAATAAAGCAAGGGTATTTTGAGATCAAATTATTTAGTGCCTAAGATAGATTACACCAAAATAGGAGGACATAGAGGCCATGTAAAAACATCAACACACCAAGTGGTCCTACTATCACTATCACATCCACTAGCACACCAAAAGAGGAGGAAAAAGAGGACATGTATAAACATTAACACACCAAGTGGTCCTACTATCACTATCACATCCGATAAGCACACCAAAAGAGGAGGACAAAGAGGTCATGTACAAACATCAACACACAAAGTGGTCCTACTATATCTATGAAAATACATCCAAGGTGTAAAAGGAAGCAAAGATACATGAGAATATAACCATTTCTAAACTCAAACTCCCATGGATATAAATATGAGTTGCAACAATGGAAAAACCAACCTCCCACATGATATGCACTCTATACCAACATGAAGGTAAGGACAAACTTTGATCCAAATGTTAGGATAAATGATCAAAGGATCAAGGGTATTGAATATAAAAGATCGTGACTTGGAGAAAATAAGATATAAAACTAACATCATGGGAGAATTAATAAGGAAATGATATTTTGAGATGAAAGTCTTTAGTGCCTAAGATAAAGCACACCAAAAGAGGAGGATAAAGAGGACATGTACAAACATCAACACACCAAGTGGTCCTACTATCACTATGACATCTAAAAAAGAGGAATATTAAACAAAACGAAAATTTATAATGTACATGGTATTTTTATTTTTATCTTGGCTACTATATTTGGCTTCCACTTCCTTTTTATTTTCCTAGCTAGTATTCCCACTTATATTTTTCCTTCCTCAAAGAAAATAGTTTTTTTTTTTTAAATACAAACAACTTAGAAAAAGAAAATAAAATTGATCACCCAGGTGTTGTAGGTGACTTGGAGAGGAGAGGGTAATCCTCCAAGGGAGGTCCTAGGTTCAAATCTCCACCCTACCAAAAAGCTGAATTGGGTATCCAAAATCCAATTGATAATGTTGGTACGAGTAGGGTCGGGTGTGACTCTCGGGTGACTTTGATGGTGTAGAACCCCCTGTTCGTGGTCTCTCAGACCAAGGCGACCCTGTAAGGGGTTTTTCGCTTAAAAATAATAATAATAAAATAAAATAAAATTGATTTCAAATGAGAACCTTGAAAAAGGCTTGAACATTCCCTTTTATTTCTTATTTTCTTCACTTTTCTTCACGTTGCTCAAAGTCTTCCATGTTAAAAAAATTATTTTTGTAAAATAAAATAGCAAATTTCTCCCTTAAGAGCAAATCACTCCATCAATAAGAGTGAAATGCTATGACCTCTCGAGTGCTTTGCAAAGCCAATGACAATAAAAATTAAAAAGGCTAGGCAAAACAATTTACTTTTATAGCTAATCACCTACCCATGCCATTAACTATAGGGTGCAAGAAGGTAAAAAAGGCTAGATAAAATCCTAGTGTCCACTATCATTTCCATTTCTATTTCCCCTATGCTTAGAGTCATGTCTTAAAGAGACCCTTCTATGTCCATGTTTTACGCTTCATTTTGATTGTCATATCCCATGTCCCACATATTGACACCACATCCTTTGTTTGGTATGCTATTGCATTTACCCTAGGCCTTGAAGAATAATCATCCCCTTTTCCTACAATAAGAGAGTGTCATGACCCTCCCAGATGGACCTTTGAATGTGAAAAAAAACAATGTATTAATATTTGATGCTTTAATACTCGGTTTTGTGCAATTAAACAACTATGCAATATTATTAGATATTGGAGAATATGATACTGCTAATAAATTGTCAATGTGTAGGATCAGGTTCAAAGATGAGGGTACTTGAGGTTGGGGAAATGATAATATGACAACTCCAAGGTAACAAGGATAGATACCTTCATATAGGTATGCATTCAATTATGGATAATTGTCAATAGATAGTCACCTTGAGCCCCAAACTGATGGCCTAGTAGCTATCATATGTTCCCGAGGCAAAGATGGGTGAATAAATTGATGGAAATATCTCCTTCTTTGTCTATTGCACATGCTTGATTGTCTTTCACTTTAGCACTTTACCTCAATAATGTGGAAAATATAAATGAATGAACTACCTTCATAATGCCTTGAATATTCTTGAATAAAAGGGTGATTTATAATAAATAGATATTCATTTTAGATACATGGTGAAATTTTTTAAAAATGTTAAATAAATCATATTCTTGAATAAAAGGGCGATTTATTATGAATAAGATATTCATTTCAAATTAATGGTGAATTCATTCTAAAATGTTAAATAAATCATATTTTTGAATAAAAGGGTGATTGATGATAAATAGTTATTCATTTTAGATAAATGGTGAATTTATTTTAAATTGATAAATAAATCTCATTTTGGAGTAAATGGTTGATCTACCCTAAACAATGAATGGGTTTCATTAAAATAATGAATCAACGATCGAATGGTCTATCACGTATAAAACCTACCCTTGGATTTGGGACGATCCAATCGGGTAAAGTCCTACTATATGAAGGGATGACCCATTAATACGAGGGATGGCTCTGCCAGCGCGAAGGGATGGGTTCATCTACGTGAAGAGGAGGGACTTCAATGTTGGCTGCATCTTAGGAAGATGAGAGGAAGAGATATCTCCTCTACCACCTAACGAAAATGTGTGGGAGTAATGGTAAGCAGGTGGTGGACGAAAGCCAAGGGGGAGATAGGTGCCAAGAAGGAAAAGGAAGGCCAAAATAGAGGAAATGGGAGAGCTCTACAAGGAGAGAGGTGATGAGAAGGAAGCACTGTGCAAATAGTGAAGGAGGAGGTGCTGAAGCTCAACCAGAATGACCAAAGGAAGCTAACAACAAAGGTGACCAGGTTGGTTTGGTGCTTTATGGTTCTCTTTGTTTGTTACTAAAGCTCGCTATGTTTAAAGCATAGCTCCCTTGTTTATCAAAGCTCACTGTGTTTAAAGCGTAGCTCCCTTGTTTTTTGAAGCTCGTTGTATTTAAAGCATAACTCCCTTGTTTTCTGAAGCTCACTATGTTTAAAGCGTAGCTTTCTTGTTTACTGAATCTCATTGTGTTTAAAGCATAGCTCCCTTGTTTGTCGAAGCTCACTGTGTTTAAAGCGTAGCTCCCTTGTTGTCGAAGCTCGTTGTGTTTAAAGTGTATCTCTCTTGTTTTCCAAAGCTCGCTGTTGTTGTGGCTATTCTACAACTAGCCCCAAATTTGGGGACCCACATTTAATTTTCGTTTTTGAGTTTTTTGGGCTTCTTTAAGTGACATTTTTGATGAGTTCTTACCCCTGGATTTCGCCATGTAGGGGCCAAGGTTCATTTTTTGTGTGTGTGTCTTTTAAATTTGATGAAAGTGTCTTGCTTATAGTTAGTAAAAGTTGGCATTTTATTTTATTAATTTTGGTATCCTTTGTTAGAGTCTAGTGCGTCTTATTTTGGTATCCTTTGTTAGTGTCTAGTGTGTTTTATTTTGGTATCCTTTGTTAGTGTGTAGTGCGTTTTATTTTGGTTTTCTTAGTGTGGTTGTAGTGGCACTTTTTATCTAAGAGGAAGGTGTATTTTAATGTTCTTTTTAAGGACATTATAAAACAAAAATTATATATATATATATATATGAATAAATAAAAAAATAAATAATAAATAAATATAAATAATTAAAAGAGAGCTATGAGGGCTTCCTTGTCCACGCTAATGCCTGTCTATCTAGCTTTCTATTTTTGGGCATAATGTTAATATTACTTTGGATGTATAATATTGGATTTTACTTTGTTTAGTCATAGGGTCTTGTTTTGATTTTATATTTGGAGTGTTGTGTTTCTAATTATGAACTTGTTTTAATATTTTGGTTTCAATGGTTGCAGGGATTTATAAATTGCACGACAAGGAAGATGAGTTATGATTTTGGGATGACAATGACATGGAAGACTGATGAGCTCGTATGATGAGGTGATGTCGCAATGTGGAAAGGATGACTAGTGTTGAATTGAATACCGAATTGAGGTGTATTTCCACTCGTCGTCGAGGAAGTGCATTCTCAACATGGTAAAAGATGCTCGTATAAGTTGGAGTATTCGAAGGTCATGATGGAAGGACTCCAAACACATGGACTGAAGGTGGACCCTCAACTCCACGTGAACCTATGACATTGACGACTATCGAGACCACCTAGATAATCTATAACAAACATAACATAGTCGATGATGTGCATAAGTATACGACATAGGATTTTAGTGAATGAATATACATGCTAACATGGCAAATGGATGAATCGGGAAGAATGTGGACAACATGTGTATTTGGACAGTTGGTGAAGTGCAGATATACACAGACATGGGAGAAAGTAGGCATTGTTGGTGGTCAACAAAGGCGAAGATATACAACGATGACACGATAGACCCGAAGCAGATAATGCAGTGACCACGAACCAGAATGAATAACTACTGGAGGTTTTAGGCTAATTTTATCTCTTTGCTCTTATGTTTACTCCATGATGTCACAGTGTGTAGTAGGATTAAAATATGCAAACCAACTCAGAGTATATTCGATAGATACAAGGCGGATTCACCGATGCTAAACAGAGGACACAATAGATCAACAGGGCGGTCTCATGGAGGTGTTTGTTTATCAGATAGAGCCCACTTGTAGTATATATGAGCATGGCCCACTTCACTTGGTGAGATAGATCTAGGATCAGACCACCATAGGCACTTTATTTTAAGCCATGGGTACACATCAGCTTGGATAGTGTTTCAAGATGGGAAAATTATAGGACAAGAAGGTCATGGAGATAAAGTGTTTCAGCAAATGAAGCTGCCTTGGATGTCGCAACAATAGCATGAAAGAAGACATTGAAGCTTATAGTGCATAACAATTGATTCCAAAAAATGTGAACACATAAACAGGGAACACCGTGAAGTATTAATCGTTCAGTAACAACGAACGATAGGATTTGGAGGAGTAGCACTCTAGGTAGGATAGTTAGTGTTGTGGGCTTCGACGATGATACAAGGCCAAGAAATTCAAAAAAATGACTCCAGTCATGGATATCTTTGATGCCAACGTGGACTGTCGGGTTTGTTTTGTGTAGGGATACATGCTACAATTATGTCAAAAAAGTCGTGTGACTTGAATTTGAATCTCACTTACATAGATCCAAATACAATAGAACTACGATGAATAGCTGGTGATGCTAATAAGGATGCAGCACTGAAGAGGCCACGTAGGATGGGGGGTTATGTACAGGCAGGGTCGTTGCAAACGTAAGTTGAAATACAGGTGCATCCACTAAGGGAATCATGGCCATTTTGATAGTACATTTTCAATAGTGAGCAGTGGTAATCCATATTGTCGGGCGAACATGTTTGTGGTATATAGATGAAGAAGCGTTGTAGTTTCAAAGGAAAATTTGCAAAAGGCTAATTCTAGCATGTTATTGGAGGTCACAAGGTAAAAGTTGATATTAAACAAAAATTCATCTATTTAAAGCTTTGAAGGTAATAACCCAAGTTTTTGTCTTATAATGAATAAAGGGGAATTATACACGATGCCCAAAGTATTTATATAAAGAAAGGTAGAAATGATTAATAACGGATCCTGAGTAAGTTGGGTATTCATAGTGCAGTTTGAAGAATCTTCAGACGTTCATATTAAGTTTAAACGACCATGTATGGTGGAGGAAATATTAGGTACTTATTGCATTCCCTAATAGGGTGCATGATAAAAGAGCGCAACGTGTTCATATATAATGGATAATGATTAATCCTTTAATAAAGGCTCTTATAATAAAGACAAAGTCGTGAATACGTAGGGTAAAGAAAGTGTTATTAAAAGGGGTATCTTAAGTTGGTGAGATGGAAAAATATGACAGTTACAAATTAAACGAATGCTTGTGCAACGTTATCCAAAAAACGAAAGAGAAAAATGAAAAGAAAGCGAAAAGTCTGTTGTTAAAACTTTAAATATCGATTTTCAACGTAGAAAGAGGGTTGGAAAATATAGAAGCAAAGTTGCAGGTTTGAAAGCAAAGATGTTGGCACTGGACTTGTTTTGAAAATTTTCCTTGCACCCCAAGTTGGTCTGTAGTTTCACCATTGATGCCAAATGGGAGTTTGTATTTTGCATTTGTTGAGCTTATTGAAAATCTATTATCTGTCAATATATTGAAGTTTTTGCAGGTTTTATGCATGCTTATGGTTAATTTGTTTGTTATTTTTCAATATATTGCATTTTTCCTTAGAAGATCACACCTCTTTGAAGGTTAGATTGCATGAATATGGATCACTTCAATGTGGGTTTTCGTGCAGGATACTAATGTTTGCAGGGTCTATGGAAAATTTCTAAGTTGCAACATTTGTTTTATTTCGTTTTATTTTATTTTTTAGTTTCTAACCCTATCTTTTTCATTTTTTTTAAGTTTTCAAAAAAAATATAAAAATATATAAAAATATAAAAACCCAAATATAGATGCATGGATCTCTAAAATAAGCTTTAATGTTTCATTTAAAGCAAACACGTTTTTTTTTAACAAAAATTTAAAATTCTAAAAATTTATAAAGATTGCAGTTTTAAAAGGAATTTTGCAATTTCCAGTTTTACATGTTTTCACATTTCGAGAGAAGATTTAGATTTCAAGCTTTACATTTTTGTTTGCAAATAATAAATTAGTTTCCCTTTATGGAAATTACAATTTCATTCAAAGGGGGACGATTTATAAGACCTTTTTTGGAATAATTTCTTGCATCCATAGGGTTGAGCTGTCACACTACAAGAATTTATTTGAAACCAATGAGCTATTACAGGCTCTAGTCAACCTGCCTCTTTATTCTGGTAAAAGATATATTTGCTTGATTTAGAAAGACCAAAATGGGTAAGGAAACCCCAGTGGTAAACTTATGATTTTACAAGTATTACGCACTCCAGATAATAGTTACAACTTAGTTTTATTAAATTGACCAAGCAAAGACAACAACTCTTATTATGCCTTATGTAGACCGGTGCCTAGATTCATTGGGTTGTTATAGCAAATTAACAACGCTTATAATATGAACAAAAAGGAGGAAGAGAAGAAATTGGCACTATTAAACTCATTCGAATATCATAATAAATCTAATAGTTGGCCAATGAAAGAAAACATTCATAACACATTCAAATAATGTAATATGCTACGAAGTCACACACAAAACTGAAGACAAAAATGGTAGAATTGAACCCCAAAATTGTATTAATTTTCCAATGAATTTACATGTAGAGTTGGCAGAATGCCATTGAACTCTGTTACAACTTTTTAATACAATGAGAAAATCTTGTTCAAATAATGTAACAAGACTTCTTCAATTCTCCTATTCCAATATGGTAACAGGAAGAATCTCTGGACTTCAGGCTCAAAAGGAATTGGAAATGTTCTCAGCTTCTTGAGCATAGTTCTACCAAAACCTGCATAGCAAAGGGGAAGAATGAGGGGTGAACAAAAAAAAGACACAAAGGATACAACAACACAACTCATAGGGCACTCAAGTATACCTCTTAGAAAAATTTGCTATCTCTAAAGCTTGATGTTGATTCTGACCGTGGTTGCTTCTTTTATAGCCTTCAGTTCTTGATTCAGTTATTTTTGGCCTCATTTGGGCCTTACACTTGTCTTCTTTAGGATTGATCTTCCAAATACTTGTACAACTATCCTCCATTATCTCCTTTTGCTTATATTGTACACTCTGCTAGGAATTTTTAATTTGACTATTTTTCTAACCAGTTATCTCAGTTCTTGATGAGTATTCTTCCTCTGTTCCTACTTCATCCTCTAGTCGACCTCCTACTTTTGAACTCTACCCTATTTTTGTGCTCTTTATTTCTTCTCCTCGAAGGAGTTTTCAACATTATTTGCAGGCCATACACTCAGGTTTCTTTCATATTTTTAATTTGTTGAAGCTTTCTGATCTGCTTTCCAATCAACCTCCACACCTCTATATGAAAGGATGCAACAAACCTTACTGTGCTCATTTTTTGTAAGATTCTACTCTTTTGTGCATTGATGAAGACCTTATTCTTCTCGTACATAGTAACCAGGGAGTCTACAATATTGATTAAGAAGGTAGCTTGCTTGGCCATTTCTTTTTCATCATCCAGCTGACAGTCAAACCCTTCTATTTTGTGCAGGATGAGGTCTTCAATGTTGGTAGTTTCTAAGAACTCTTCTAGTGATTGCCCAATATCTGCCAATTTTCCTCTTATATCATCTAGTAAAGAGCACATCTCTGCTATATCATTGTACCATTTCCCTAAGTTCCCATCAAACAATGACACCTTCATGAATTCAAAATTATTTCTAATCTCAGTGCCATCACTCAAGACTACCTCTTTATCCTGCAACTCTTCATAATAATCGGCCATTAGTAAGAGAGTAGGATAAATGACTTCCAAATCTTGTTCCTTTTGATATAGCAGGCTTTCCATCTCATGGATAGTAAATCTGATCAATCCAATTTATCTGAACATTTTTGTGATTCCATCAACCCTATCTTGTATCTTTACAAAGTTTTCTTTTCTGATTTTAGAGAGGCACACTGCATAGTCTACCTCTTCCTTCACTGTAGTAGGTGGTACCTATGTGGCCTTTGCTTGAGACAACTATTCTTGCAGGTTGTTGATCAAAGCTTGCATTTCTACCTTTTCCTTATCCCTTGTCTCCAATTGGCTCCTCAAGTATTTAGTCTTCTGGTGTAGATGGTCTATAGTTTTTATATGCATTGCTTTATTCATTCTAACCATGTCATCTTCCTCCCCTTTCATTGAAATTTCCCCTGTATCATCATCAATTCCAAAGATAAAAGTTTTCTATGGTGCAAGTATGGATATCTTTGCAATAGATGTTCTAGACATGTCTTCCTCTACTCCTACAACAGAGCTTTCTTCCATGCCACCCATTCCTGCTACTATTTGTAGTTCTTTTTCATTGGAAACACTAAAAACTATTTCTTCTTCTACCCTTTCTAGTGTAACTTTTGTTGAGGTTAGAGCCAACTTAGACTTCTTTGCCTTAGGGGCAGACACAACTTCTTGCCGTTTAACTCTGTGTTCTCTTAAGAGGTCCCCAAAACCACCTACTTTCCTCATATTCATTTGTATTACTGATGGGATTGGTACTACTTTGTCATTAATTTTTAGTGAACTGGGAATGACCTATGGGGCTAATATTTTCACACTAGTAAGGGCTACTAACTGATCAGGAATAGGGGCTACAACTGGATTTTCTAAAATTGCAAGTTCCTGGGAGGATGTGGTTACAACTTCTTTCCCTTTCCCTGTATCAGATTCTGTGGGAGCTTGTTGTGAAGTGTTAGGCACTACCTCTATCCTGAGGTGAGGGCTTTCAAGGACTTGAATTTGTTGTTCAACTACATCGACCATACTCACCATGACCTCCATTTGATCGATGCCCTACTCCTCTATAATTTCCAATATAGGATCTTCTCAGATTGCTGGAGTGGGGGTAGGGAAAATAGGGGTTGCTGAATCCACATAAATCCTCCTTATTGCATTCAACTCCGGGGGTATTCATATGGTGTTTGAACTTGTGAATTACCTCTACGAGCATAAGGGAATTCCTCCCATACTTTGTACAAATCTTCCCCCTTTTCTATAGCTTCTAAGAGCTCCTCCTCGTATTGGTCCTTCTTATGTTTGACCCAAGCATATTTGTGGGCTATCATTTCTCTGTATTTTCCAATAGGATCATAGGGTCTCCAAGTTATTTCTTCAAAGTCCAAGCTTTCTAAATCATACATGCCCTTGAATAGGGCTGGATACCCTATGAAGATGTAATATCCAAATTTGTAGGGAACGTTGAGCCAGGGGACTCGACCATGCTTCTTTTCTTACCTCATTTTAGCTTCTTCTGCAACCTATCTTACCAGTTCCAGGGCGGCCAGGGAGAAAGGGCAGTACATAGGTAACAATTTGGGAGGGATTTTGACCCCATAAAGCCTAATGTATGTGAATCCTTCCAAGAAAAATAGTCTCCTATTTATTTTTCCTTAATGAAAGCTTTTATTCAAAGCCCCAATCTCTCAGGAATATCACCTGTTAGGATCCAGTGAATTTCCACCATGAAATTATCGCAAAACCATCCCAAGTGGGTGCATCCCTCATGTATCTTCCAGAACCTATTCTAGACATATGGACTATCGGTGGCCTCCAACCTCTTTTTACTTTCATATCCTAATTGCCTAGCTAACAAGTGCATGAGAATTGAGTAGTGGGAGAAATGAGGACATTTATTTCCTCTGCTCTAGGACTACCTTTTTTAATTTTTTCAACTGTGTGTGCATTTTTCTACTCAACTCTTCTTCCCAAGCATAGATGGGGGGTTTTATTTTCCTATTACTTTGTGTTACTAGGTACAAGACATCCCTCCATACCACACTAAGTTCTTGTACTCCCAACATGATATTAATCATGTCACAAAAATCCTTGACCCAAGGTTTGAATGCAATTTTTTTGATTGGGAATTTAAATTCTACCTTTTCATATGTATCAAAAAGCATTCTAAATGAGTCTAAATTAGTTAGCCTATGAGACTATCTTTCAATTACCTGGAGAATGAGCTGAGTGTTTGAGGGCATCAAGTTGAAGACTTTCTTGATGTACTTGGGTGCGATGCTAAACACTGGCCGGTCCTTGTTGTCTCGGAAGGTTTTGGTATTCTCATCGTAGGCTACTACTAGCCATGCCATTAGGTCTGTAGAGTAATACACTTTGGGACATATCAATTTCCCCACATTGTTGGTCCACCTATTGCTTCTAGGAGTGCCCAAGTACTGCAACTTCTTCGCTTTATGGAACAAATCAGCTAGTAGCCATGGATAGCATTGTGAATTCTCCTTGATGGATTCAAAGCTTCGAACACAAGTGTTTTCAATTTCATACTGTTGGTCCAGTGTCAATTTCTTGTTTTGCCCAAACTGCTTGGAGAAATCATACATTCCCATTATAGCAACTACTTCTTTGAGGAGCTCGATATACGGTGTCTGGTCTATGATAAATTTCACCACCTCTTGGGTGTCCTTAGGCATGAAGGTAGCTCCCTAGGTGGCCATTATGCTCACAGAAATCACTTCAACTTACTAAAACACACTCTTCTGAGTTCTCTCTGACTCTCTACTCATTCACACAAGTTCTTCGCTCGAGATAACCAGGGTGGTAGTGTCATTCGAGAGTGGGGGTTTAAGTAATTTATGGAGGAGTGGCTTCACTATCTTCACATAGGGTGTTATTAATGTAGTGTCACCAACTACCTTTCAAATTTGGCCAATGAATGCTTGTCGTTGCATTGTTTCTAAAATCGGGTAGTTATGTATATGATCTTTCTCGACCTGTACATTCGCGATGGACTTTGGTTTGTGTACTACTAATCATTTACAATGCTCTCATTGGTCTTCGGGTAGCACCACTATCTGACATGGTATTTAGAACATGGTGGTGGTAGCATTCTTAGGAATTTCCTCATAAATATTCAGCCACCTTGGTTTTATAAAAGAGTTAGCTCGAAAAGATATATTGTTAAAGAGTGATCATCTTTTTGAGTGTTGATCATCATATCTGATCATGGAAGCGTGCGCCCATTGAGATTCACCAACATGCATATTAATTAGTCCATGGGAAGAACATATCGTAACTGGGTTATCTTGGCCTAAGTATGATTATTAGAATTAATCAAAATTTAATCAACCCTTAAGGCACCTTACCCATAATACTTACTCTTTAAAAGTTTGTTCATCGATCATAATACTCACCATTAGATCTAATCCACTTCGAGCACCACCGTTGATGTCCCTGAAACTTGCATAATTGTTAGTCCAATGAAATAATAAATGTATGCTAAGTTAGTCATGCACATCAAGTCAAAAAGCCATGGTTAGCAGCAATTTAATTAGAAATACTTAGGCCAAAATTTAATAATCATTGTGTTCATTAATCAAAGTATTAAACCTACACATAATCCCAATTTATTTAGATTAATCAGTGATTAAAAACTTTAATAGCCTTTCTATTAAATCGTAAGCCTTCATAATCCGATCATATTCTCATGCGCTCACCATTAGATCAAGTCCAAGTCATGCGCGCTCATTGATTTCCTTTAGACCTGCGCAAAGGTTAGTAGGATGAAAGGGGGAGGATTAACAATGTATTATACCCTCATTAATCTTGATTAGGCATTAAGATTAGCCTTATTAACCTTTAATTAATCATTCGACCAAAATAACTTGACATAATTAACCTTTGGATGCCTTGGAAAAGCGCCATCATCAGATCTGGGTGGGATCAAGCAATGTCATCACTAGATTTTTTGATGATGTGTGCTTCATATCCCAAGGGGGAAACATTAATATGTGCTTAGACCCTTGCTAATCATGATTAGTATCTGCTTTAACTCTTAATCACCCAATAAATTTTGCTTTATTATCTTTCGATCACCTTGAGAAAGCATTGCCATTGGATCTGGGTGGAGATGAGCGTTGTTGTTAGATCTTACTTTGACCATAACTCCATCGATGACTAATTTGTTAATCTCTGACTACTTCAAAAAAGTGCTACCGTTAGATCTGATGAGGATCGACACCACCATTAGATCTGATGAAGATGGAATATAGTTAACCTTCACTCAGATGAAAGCTTTTAACGATCGATCGATCTACTACGAGTGCTATCGTCGGATCAACTAATGATCGAGCACAACTACTGATATCTTGAGACCTACAAAATGTTTAACCATGGGGTGCATACCTTTATATATTAATGATTTAAAACCTTATGTCATAATCATTGATTACCAAAGGGGGAAAATATTAGCAATGTATTAAGACCCTCATTAAATCATGTTTATCGTGGTTTAATTAAGAATTAATTATCGGGCGCTCAAGGCCTTATGTTATAATTTTTCCTTAGGTCTTGGTAATCTTTTTAAAGCGGTGATTAATGAAGGGGGAATGATTAACCATGTGTTTAGAACCCTGACTAATCATGCTTATCTAAAGTTAATGAATTTTAATTAAAAATTTAATCATTGAGCGCTTAAAACTTTGGGGTTTAAAGGTTGCTTAGCCTGAGTGGTGTGCAACCATTGGATCTCGTCAGAGTCACGTGCTGTCATCAAGATCTTGGAGACTGTATGTTTTTTTTAATCATTGGATTTAGACTATAGTTTGAACTTAAACCCATGCTTAATCAATTGATTATTAATATTAAGCTCAGATTTATCCTTTAATAAAGCCTTTAGTTAACTTTGGTTATGCTTGGTGAACGCGCATCCGTCGGATCAAGATGGAGTAAGTGCTGCCCTTGGATTCTCTAATCCTACTTGATGCTTAACCATATGGGCACATGAATTATATTATGACCAATTTAACTTTATCTTTTAGAGATTAGACAACTCAGGGAGCACGCATACGTCAGATCATGCATAGATTGGGCATTGCCATCTAGATCTTCAAAGATGCATGATTTTTAACCAAAGGGGGTGCATGAATCTTACTTTAAACTTAATTAAATCGATAGCTTCTAACCTTATAAAATTTTTGACTATGGCAACATTATTGACTCGTTTGATTTAACCTTCGGGTTACTCATGAAAGCACATCCATCCAGATCTTGGGGAGGCAAGCGCGTCCATCCAGATCTTCGAATTTGCATAAGTTTTACCACAAAGGGGGTGCATACCCTCACTTGATCAATTGATTTAATTCAAACCTTAGGATTATTTCTTTTTTACTTAGGACCCTATGTTCCAATTTATTTTATTTTAAGGGCCAATCGGACTAAGGGGACTTTTTAGTGAACATTTTATTAATCCTTGAAATTTTATAAGCTCTTTGATTATCGGATAAGGTTAACGATTAATTTCTTAATGGCTAAAGGGTATTTAATCCAATGACTAAGGGAATTGGTTTTAATTTTGATTTAGACAAATGTTTAAAATGACTCTTAAGGGTCAAAAAATTTAAAAATCAATTTTACAGAAGCGAATGCAATAGAGACCAACAAATTTGGGCGAAGGCTTTTGAAATCAAAAATTTAAAATTGGGGGTATTTGATGTTGAGTCAAATTTGGCTCCAACAATATTTTAAAGGTTGTTTTCTTTAAAGCAATAAGTTACCTTCCCTTTATGAAAATCTCAATTTCATGAAAGGGGAAATAATTTATATGGCATTTCAAATGCGGTCACATTTGAAAATTTACTTATGCACATTTACTTTCTTTCATGCTCAAAGCAACATAAAATGAATCCACTCATCATTTTTAGATTTACATTTAAGAGATAGATTTTAATATTTTATTTCATGCTTAAAGCAAGGTTTAATAAGAGGATAAAATTGGTTAAAACTTGCTTAACAAAAAATGATAAAGTCTATCTAAAATACTTCAAGATGAAAATAATTTCACTTCTACATCGTGGTCATATGAGGTCCAATCACAATTTCTCTTCTTTTAAGTTTTATGAACAATAATAGCATAGCATAATAAGGTAACACCAGCATAGAATCCTTGTTAATAGTTATTTTGCAGATCACTAAGGTATTCCAAGCACTTATTTGACACATTTATACAAGAATACATGCACACATTAAGTAAAAGGAACCTTGGAGAAATGTTTATTTTTTTGCAAGAAAGGGTTTTCTAATCAAAATCCTAATTGTAAGTGTGGTTTTGCAATTGCGCAAAATTACCACTCAACAACTGTGTAAAGCGTAGCTCACTTATTGTCGAAGCTCATTGCATTTAAAACGTAGCTCTCTTGTTAGTCGAAGCTCGTTGTGTTTAAAGCGTAACTCCCTTGTTTGCTGAAACTTGCTATGTTAAAGCACAACTCCTTGTGCACGTAGCTCGTGGGTTGTTGTAGCTCCTTGTGGAGCTTAGCTACTGTTATTCTGTTAGAATATTCGTTGACCCTAGGCCAGTGGCTTGGGCCACTCCTTGCTCCCTTGCCTAGGCTTAGTCTTTGTGTTTGATTGCCCATAATGGATGGAAGGGTAATAATAAAGTGTAGTTGCTATGGGAGGTGTGACGAGAACCACCTCAAAATTGCCCTGCGCTTGACTTGTGTTCTACCCATGTGGTGTTAGATTTAGTAGAGGGTGCTACCATGGAAGGTCGTAGGGTGTTTAGGTAGGAAACCCCTATTTTGCTCAATAATCGAGTAGGGAAGTTTGATCTAGGGTAAAGGATTTCCTTAGTTGTAGTTTCATTAATTAAATAATGATTTTAGATTAATGAAATGAAGAAAAAGGTTTATTTGAAAATTAGAGTAGATGGCTTTAATTGGATAATAAATGTGATTATGGTTTGTTTTGTAAAATAAGGGTATGGGACCTTACTTTATGAAATGAAGAAAAAAGGTTTATTTGAAAATTAGAGTAGATGGCTTTAATTGGATAATAAATGTGATTATGGTTTGTTTTGTAAAATAAGGGTATGGGACCTTACTTTATGAAATGAAGAAAAAGGTTTATTTGAAAATTAGAGTAGATGGCTTTAATTGGATAATAAATGTGATTATGGTTTGTTTTGTAAAATAAGGGTATGGGACCTTACTTTATGAAATGAAGAAAAAGTTTTATTTGAAAATTAGAGTAGATGGCTTTAATTGGATAATAAATGTGATTATGGTTTGTTTTGTAAAATAAGGGTATGGGACCTTACTTTATGAAATGAAGAAAAAGGTTTATTTGAAAATTAGAGTAGATGGCTTTAATTGGATAATAAATGTGATTATGGTTTGTTTTGTAAAATAAGGGTATGGGACCTTACTTTATGAAATGAAGAGAAATGTTTATTGGTAGGATTAAAGTGGTTTGCTTTAATTGAATAAGATGTGTGAACCCAGTTCATTTAACAATTAAGGGTATGGGACTTTAATTGTTAAGTAAGGGTTGGATCATTTATTGCAAATAAAGCATATGGTGGGATGCATGGTGGTTTGACTCTCATGAGTAGATGAGAGGGGTCATAGAAAGGGTAGTTCTATGATATTAGCTATGCATTAGAAAGTTGAATTGCTTGGGTTATTTGTATAGTTGCAATTTGGCAATAAAATAAGCAAGTGCATTTAGAAGCATGTCTATCTGGATCCATGAGTGTCCTGATCCCCTACTATCCTCACTTGATCGATGGAAGAGCGAGAGGACCAAAGTCATGAGATGGACCACTTCGCAAGTTTGCTCTCTACCTTACTTCTTGCTTGATTATGCAATAGATTAGATTTGTGGGGAGATTTCCCCAATGGAATAGATGTAAAGTAATTGTTAAAGGTATGGGGTTTGCCATACATGCTTATGTATTAAATGAACATTGTTGATTATTGTATTTTGGATAACCTTCTTGATTGCAATGATATTTAACCTTTTATCGTATGTTTTCCCTTTAATGGATGCTTTATGTTTTGGTTAACCTCACCTATTTAATATTGCATGTTTTGTTAGATTTAGTATCTAGATTTATCCTTTGTATTCTTGTGAGCTTTAAAAAAATATATAGTAAGTTCTAGGTGAACTTAGAGGATGACCTAAGGGCTTGAGACCCCCTTAGGGAGATTTGGTAACTAGGTTTAGAAGATCGTACCAAGAGTTAAGATAGCTTGTCAGAGGATGAGATTGATAGCTTAACTCATAGTACACATAGCATACCCACACATAATGGTTTGTGTGAAGTATGGAGATGCGTGTATACCTTCCAATGATCGAGGGTGGTAAGTCTAGCTCATCAAGAATGATGAGATGGATGGACTTATGTGCATGACATGAGATATGCCTACACAGAAGGGACTTGCATGAGGGGAATATCGTGTGGTATAGTTCTTGAGAAACTTAGGGGATGTCAAACATTAAGTTGGTCTAAGGTTGGTTAGGGATTTATGAATCCTTCTCCTTAGTCAAAAAAAACTTTTTCTTTCTATTTTTGTGTGTTTTCTTGTTTCTTGATTTTTTGATTGTTACATTTGGTATCAAAGCTCTAGGTTCGAGGGTATAGAGCTTCTTATGTGCGAAAAGGGATTCAAGTGTTTCCAATGAAAGCCTTGCTTAGGGTTAAGCTAAAAGGTTGGGATAACCTAGAGTCTCTACTTAATTAGAATCTAAATGGAGTCGACCCCAAGGAAAGATGAATGTTATGATACCTTAGTATGGGCTTCGGTGTCGATAATACATCATAACCTTGGAACCCTATTCTAATTAGATTTCTAAATGAGTAGCAAGAAGAAATCTGTAATGTGGTTTGAATTAGTAACTCAACAAGATAAACTGGGATCTAATTCTTTTCTTGGTTGGAACCAGATCAAGATGCCACCTAAGGCCAGGATAGAAAGGACCTCCACCTAGATAGACTCAACAAAGTAATGTCGAAGAAGAGATCCAGAATGAGGGTCCAAAAAATCCCAATATGGGAATAGAAGAACTTACTACCATAGTTGTTGAATTACAAGATCAGTTAAGACAAGTGCTGGAAACTATGGCAAATCAGAATTTGCAAGCTAGAGATTCAGAAGTCAACCAAGTTGAGGGGATGATAGTGGAATAGAAGCAAGCAAGAACCCTCTTAGAAAATGATATGGTAAGAGACCTAAAGAATATATGTATCTCCAAATTCAATGGAGAAGGAGAGGGGGATGCAGTTGAGGCTTGGTTAAGGGAACTAGAAGTTTTCTTCATGGTAAAGGGATATTCATCAGGAACCCAAATGGTTTGGGCTACTATTTACCTTGAAGGAGCTACCCTAGATTGGTGGGAAACTTATTATGAGGAAACCAAAATTGAATCGGTAGACATTCCATGGAAGCAATTTGTAGACATCTTCAAGAAGAGGTTCCTCACGAAGCATTTCTATGCTCTAAAATTCGAGGAGTTTGCCAGTCTAAGGCAAGGGACCAACTCAGTGGAGATATATTATAGAAATCTAGTAAATTTGTTGAAGTATGTACCCGCCTATAATGAGAAAATATGGATTCACAAGTTTACTCATGGATTGCAATCAAGGATAAAGCACGATGTAGAGATGCAGGAGCCTAAGTCATTGCAAAAGGTATATGACCTAGCAAAGAAAGTGGAGTCACATTTTCATTATAAATATGAAACCTTGACTGATCAGGAATGTCAAGAACTGAAGAAGAGGAATAGCAATGGGTTTATAAAATGGGAGTCCAAACAAGAATGAAAGGCTAAGAACCCCCAGAATCTAGAAAATAAATTCAATGGAAGCCAAAATAAGTTCAAAAATAACTTTTATAAGAAAGGCAATAAACCTAATAACGCTAAACCTCCTCCACAGAAACCACAAGGCCCTATTCCAGCGATTAAGGACGAAGAGCAAAAGATGAAAAAGATACAAGGGCCCAAGGATGGATGCTACCATTGTAGAGGGCCACACTTTGCTAACCAGTGCCCATACCGACCAGGGCCAAGCACACCCAATGCTAAGGGAAAGGAACCGATGCATAAGATCTATGTTGCAATTGGGAGTCAGAAACTTGAAGGGCAAACCACCTCGTTGATCATAAAAGGTAAGATTTTTGATAAACAAGTAAATATCTTAATAGATAGTGGAGCCACTGATAGTTTCATTTCTTGTAAGTTAGCCAAAGATATGCCGAAAAGGCTAGGGTATTTGGCTCATGGATGGAAGGTTGAGTATGGATATGGATAGACCTACTCTGTAAACCAATGTTTCCCAATGATGGAAATTACCTTAGCTAGTGGGGCCATGGAAGGATGCTTATATGTAGCCCCACTTCATGCCTTCGATGTGATTCTAGGAATGGATTGGCTATAGGCCCATAAAGTCGTAATCAATTTCCAAGATAAATGGATTGAGTATTCTGAATAATGTAAGACAAGACTATGAATTCATAGCGAACAAGGGGTATTTAAACCCCAAATGTTGTCATCTATGCAGTTAAAGAAATCCCTCAAGAAAGGAGGGATTGTCTATGTAGTAAAGTTGAATTAAGTTAAAAAGGACCAAATGGAAGAGGTGTTTGGGGCCCACCCAATTTTACAAGAATTCCAAGATGTATTCCCTGAGGATCTACCTGGGCTCCCTCTTGTACAAGAATTTGATTTCACTATTGATCTTATACCAGGAGCAGAACCCATTCACATATCTCCGTATAGGATGTCACCTATTGAGATGTAGGAGTTAAAGGTACAATTGCAAGGATTATTAGAGAAGGGGTTGATAAAACCAAGTGTGTCACCTTGGGGTGCACCCATTTTATTTGTAAAAAAGAAGGATGGGTCTTTAAGATTGTGTATCGACTACAAAATGTTGAATAAGGCTACAATCAAGAATCGGTACCCCCTACCCAGGATCGAAGATTTATTCGACCAATTAAGAGATGCCACGATATTTACCAAGATAGATTTAAGATCAAGGTATCACCAATTGAGGATACGTGAGGAGGACACTCACAAGACGACATTCAAGATAAGGTATGGATATTATGAGTTCACCGTCCTACCTTTTGGGCTAACTAATGCTCCCATTGCCTTCATGAATTTAATGAACAGTGTGTTCAGAAGGCATCTAGACCAGTTTGTCCTTGTATTTCTAGATGACATCCTAATATACTCTCGAAACAAGGAAGAGCACGATAAGCATCTCAAGATCATGTTGGAACTACTGAGGGAAAATCAACTCTATGAGAATCTAGCCAAAAGTGAGTTCTATGTTTCAAAGGTGCGCTATTTAGGGCATATCATATCAGCTGAAGGGATCACTATGGATCTAGAGAAAATTGAAGCCATGTTAAATTGGCCACCTCCTACCAATGTTACTAAAGTAAGAAGCTTCATGGGGTTAACGAGCTATTACAGATGCCATATAAAGGATTTCTCAAAGATTGCCTCGATAATAACTAACCTCTAGAAGAAAGGGAAGGAATTCAAATGGACGGTAAGGTGTGAAGCTACTTTCACTTTGTTGAAGCAAAAACTCACTACCGCACCAATATTGAAGATTCTAGATCCTCAAGGAGATTTTACAGTATGCACTGATGCATCATTGGAAGGATGAGGGGGAGTACTCATACAAGGAGAATCCGTAGTGGCTTATACTTCAAGAAATCTTAAGAAGCACGAAGTCAATTACGCTACTCATGATTTAGAACTAGCCATTGTAGTGCACGCCCTAAAGGTCTGGTGCCACTATCTAGTAGGAAGACCCTTTGAGTTAAAATCAGATCATCAAAGTCTAAGGTACATATTCACCCAACCAATACTCAATGTGAGGTAGAGAAGGTGGGTTGAGTTTCTCATTGAGTATGACTTTGAAATTGAGTACATAAAAGGAAAGGATAATAAGGTTGTAGATGCTTTGAGTAGAAGAAGACACATAGCAACCATAACTAGGAGTCATGTAAAGCTCATGGACCAAGTAAGGTAGGAGCAAAATTAGGATGAGTATTACCAAAAACTAGGTACCAACATGATGCAATATTTGTAGTAGTTGAAAAACTGACCAAGGTTGCACACTTCATACCTGGAAGCACCAATGATGATGCTCAAATAGTGGCTAATAGATTTTTCAAGGAAGTGTTTCGATTACATGGATTTTTAAAAGTAATCATATCAAATAGGGATTCCAAGTTCACTTTCAAATTTTGGAGAGCCCTTCACCAGGCAATAGGCATAAAATTGCACATGAGTTCAGTGTACCACCCTAAAATAGATGGTTAGACAGAGCGGGTAAACCAAGTACTAGAAGATATGCTTCGCATGTATTGTATGGACCACAAGTCTCGATGGGAAGACTATTTATCATTGGTAGAATTTACCTACAATAATGGGTATCACTCTTCTCTAGGGATGGCACCTTTCGATGCCTTGTATGGATGAAAGTGTAGAACACCACTGTCATGGGACAACCCTGAAGATAGAACTATGATTGGACCAAAAATGGTCAGGGAAATGGAAGAGCAAATTAGGGTAATCAGGCAAAGACTCAAGGAAGCTGTTGATAGGTAGAAGAGTTATGCCGATCTAAAGAGGACTCCTAGAGAGTACTCGATGGGAGATAAAGTGTTCCTAAGGGTTAAACCAATGAAAAGTGTGATCAAATCCATAAAATTGGATCCATGGTTTGTAGGACCCTTTGAGATCATTGAGAAGATTAGTCCAGTTGCATACCGACTCGCCTTACCTCCTAATTTGTCAAAAATCCATGACACTTTCCACATATCTTTTCTTAGAAAATATGTTTCTGACCCTGACCATGTGTGGGATGTTTCTAATTTGCAGATGGCAAACCCAGAGGCAATTGAAGTAATGCCAGTGAGGATTCTTGAATTCTTCTCTAAGGCTATACGAAATTAGACCCTTGAGAAATGTAAGGTCCAGTGGGACCATTTCTCTGAAAGGAATGCCACTTGGGAAAAAGTGGCGGATATGCAAAAATATTTTCCTTTTTTGTTTGATGAACTCTAAAGAAATTTTTTGTGATAATTTGTATATTGGCTACATTTACCTATGTAAAAAAAAACAACATCGGGGACGGTGTTAGTCCTAGTGGGGGAGGATGTCATGACCCTCCTAGATGGACCTTTGAATGTGGAGAAACAATGTATTAATGTATGATGCTTTAATACTCGATTTTGTGCAATTAAGCAGTTATGCAATATTATTAGATATTGGAGAATATGATACTGCTAACAAATTGCCAATGTGTAGGATCATGTGCACTCGTAAGTGGAAGAAGTTGAGTCATCCACCGAGGACGAGGGTACTTGAGGTTGGGGAAAATGATGATATGACAACTCGAAGGTAACAAGGATAGATACCTTCATATAGGTATGCATTCGGTTAGGGATAATCATCAATAGATAGTCACCTTGAGCCCCAAACTGATGGCCTAGTAGCTATCATAAGTTCTCGAGGTAGAGATAGGTGACTAAATTGATGGAAAGATCTCCCTCTTTGTCTGTTGCACATGCTTGATTGTCTTTCACTTCAGCACTTCACCTCAATAATGTGGAAAATATAAATGAATGAACTACCTTCATAACTCCTTGCATATTCTTGAATAAAAGGGTGATTTATGATAAATAGATATTCATTTTAGATAAATGGTGAATTTATTTTAAAATGTTAAATAAATCATGTTCTTGAATAAAAGGGTGATTTATGATAAATAGATATTCATTTTAGATAAATGGTGAATTTATTTTAAAATGTTAAATAAATCTTATTCTTGAATAAAAGGGTGATTTATGATAAATAGATATTCATTTTAGATAAATGGTGAATTTATTTTAAAGTGATAAATAAATCTTATTCTTGAGTAAATGGTTGATTTACCCTAAATAATAAATGGGTTTCATTAAAATAATGAATCGACGATCGAATGGTCTATCACGTATAGAGCCTACCCTTGGATTTGGGTCGGGCCAACCAGGCAGAGTCCTGCTGACATGAAGGGATGGCCCATTAATGCGAGGGATGGCTCCGCCAATGTGAAGGGATGGTTTCATCTATGTGAAGAGGAGGGACTTCAATGCTGGTTGCATCTTAGGAAGGTGAGAGGAAGAGATGTCTCCTCTACCACCTGATGAAAATGTGTGGGAGTAATGGTAAGTAGGTGGTGGACGAAAGCCAAGGGGGAGATAGACACCAAGAAGGAAAATAAAGGCCAAAAGAAAGGAAAGGGGAGAGCTCTACGAGGAGAGAGGTGATGAGAAGGAAGCACTGACAAATAGTGAGGGAGGAGGTACCGAAGCTCGACCAAAACAACCAAAGGAGACAAAAAAAAAAGGTGACCAAATAATTTATGCCTCTCTTTGTTTGTTATCGAAGCTCGTTGTGTTTAAAGCATAGCTCCCTTGTTTGCCAAAGCTTGTTGTGTTTAAAGCATAGCTCCCTTGTTTGTCGAAGATCATTGTGTTTAAAGCGTAGCTCCTTTTTTTATCGAAGCTCATTGTGTTTAAAGAGTAGCTCCCTTGTTTGCTGAAGCTCATTGTGTTTAAAGCTTAGCTCCCTTGTTGCTGAAGCTCATTGTGTTTAAAGTGTAGCTCCCTTGTTTGCTGAAGCTTATTGTGTAAAGTGTAGCTCCCTTGTTGCCAAAGCTCACTGTGTTTAAAGTGTATCTCCCTTCTTAGCTGAATCTCGTTATATTTACAGCATAACTCCTTTGTTTTACGAAGCTCGCTATGTTAAAGCATAACTCCTTGTGTGCATAGCTCATTGGATAATAAATGTGATTAAGGTTTGTTTTCTAAAATAAGGTTATGGGACCTTACTTTATGAAATGAAGAAAAAGGTTCATTGGTAGGATTAAAGTGGTTTGCTATAATTGAATAAGACGTGTGAACCCAGATCATTTAACAATTAAGGGTATGGGACTTTAATTGTTAAGTAAGGGTTGGATCATTTATTGCAAATAAAGCATATGGTGGGATGAATGGTGGATCGAATCTCATGAGTAGATGCGAGGGAAAATAGAAAGGGTAGTTCTATGATATTAGTTATGCATTAGAAAGTTGAATTGCTTGGGTTATTTGTATAGTTGCAATTTGATAATAAAATAAGCAAGTGCATTTAGAATCATGTCTATCTGGATCCATGAGTATCCTGATCCCTTACTATCCTCACTTGATCGATGGAAGAGCGGGAGGACCAAAGTCATGAGATGGACCACTTCACAAGTTTTCTCTCTACCTCACCTCTTGCTCAATAATTCAATAGAGTAGATTTATGGGGAGATTTCCATTTTGGAATATATGGAAAGTAATTGTTAAATGTATAGGGTGTACCATACATGCTTATGTAATAAATGAACATTGTTGACTATTGTACTTTGGATAACCTTATTTATTGCAATTATAATTAACCTTTTTATCATATGTTTTCTATTTAATGGATACTTTATGTTTTGGTTAACCTTACCTATTTAATACTACTCTTGCATGGTGTCAAAATTACCTATATCCTATCCAAGGTTTAAACTCCACTCAATATGAGGGGACTAGGATCCCTCATAAAAACCTTTGTAAACTCATTGATTAAGTGGCATTATCTCAACTGCTTATATTCCTCAACATTCAAGGAGGAGACCAAGGTTCAAATATTGCCAAGTGATAAATGGATAATATCCAAACTTTATCATAATACCACTATGTAGTGATGATGTAATACGGGTGGGGCCCACAATTGAAAAAAAATACCTAGATATATTCTCTTATGGGTGGCTTGGTACAATCTTGAAACCCTCACTACATTTTGTTGAGTACATCACAAAGAAATAAGTAGAAACTTTCATAAATTATTGCCTTCAAGAGCAGTTTACTCAAAATTGAGTGAATCACCCCTATCTGACTTGGAAAATTATCTAGTTTCTTAAGAAGTGAATCAATCCTCTAAGGCCAACAAATTTTCCTGATTTGAAAAAAATTCAAGAAGTTTTATAGAGGCTTCTTTATTGATCAATTTACTCAACCATACTGAGTGATTCACTCATCTAACCAAGCAATTTTTTTACGTTAAAAAATTATCATTTTTTCTTCAAGCTAGTGATTTGCTCATCCTAATTGAGTGATTTGATTCTCTTCACTGACTAAATTAATCCCCCTCATTTGAGTTGAAAAATATATTCTATTTTCTCTAAAACATGTTTTACTTCCCAAAAGCATCATGGATACTACCTTTACAACTACCAAACCATCCATATTGAAAGCAAGCCCAATAATTTTATCTATCACTATTGCTACTTCACTAGTCTCCACCTTCATGCAACCCATTACAATCTATATCTTTGCCTCACAAGAAATCTTATCCAAAGGAAAGGGAAAGAAAAATACAAAAAATAAGAAGAATCCCCCATAAAAGAGATATGAGGAGATGTTGGATTAACTATATAGACAAGTAGAGAAGAGGATATTCTTACATTATCTTGTAAAAGTGAGGAAGGAAGCCTTAAGGAGATTCAAATTAGGACTAGGCATAGATTTTTGGATCATAAGTTGAGTCTAGACATCAGGTTTGGTAATGAACCTTGTGCCTAAATTCTATAATTTCCTCGAGTTAGTAGAGGCATGTGCCAAAAGGTATGATTTTAAAGGCAAAAGAATAAGGTCTCCACAATGGAAAGAGGAGTTCTCCATAAGGGAGGATGATACTAGGCAAATGTTGAATGTGTGGTTGATGATCCTACAATGTATGTAATATGCAACCCAAATCCCTAGAAAGACTACTATTATGAATATAATTACCATTGTCGGGGATACTTCCTCGTAATGCACTTGAAGGACCCAAATAAATCCTTTTCAACATCTTGTTGGAAATAAAGTTATTCAAATATGATGTTCACTTGGTATTCTCTATGATATTCATAATATTGGAGGAGAAAACAAATGCTAGAATCTATAAAAAAAATATTGTTTTATTGCATACATTTGAAAAGTATCTGAGCCACTCTCAAATGATTGATTATACCAAATACATAGTTGATCAAATGAATAAATTACTAAGGGAATTTAAAGAGGCTAAAAATATCACATACACCTCTTATTTAGTTTGAATTATATTATATCATAAGAAAGAGTGGTTCCTCACTTAATTATTAAACCAACTAGGGGTCAATGACAAACATATATCCATAATGGATTGCATGGGTGTTCCCTACCAAAAAATGGTAAGATTGTGTACCACTTCTATGATGCAATACATTATCCAATAATGTTGAAGTTGAAGGGTTAGGTGTAAAGTCTATCAACAAAGGACAAAATTCTATTGAAGTGAAGTGGTCAAATGGGAATTTTATCTAGGTAAACATAGATATTTTATCTCTTTATGGGAATTTCACTCATGACTCTTCACTTACACACATAACACCTTTCACTCATAATTCACACTTGATTACATGACACACTTCACAACTTGACACATACTAAACTCACATCCTAATATAAATATTTACAATGGTACTCAAGGTACCAAATAATATAATACCTACAACACCTTCTCATATTACATTATTTTTTATGAAGACCTTTTGTTGTATAGAGATGCTTTTGAAATATCTCTTCTTTGTTTCAACCAAGTGCCTTTGTAAAAATATCCACAAGTTGATCTTTAGTAGGAATATATTTTATTTGAATATGATGGTCTAGAACATGATCCCTAATAAAGTGACATTGAGCTTCAATGTGTTTTGTTCTTTTATGAATCATAGGATTTTTTATTAATTTATGAACTCCTTAATTATCACAATTTAGTATTCTAGGAGTTATTTTGATTCCCATATCAAATAGAATGTATTGTAAATAAAGTGTTTCACATACATCTCTTGTTCCTCAATATCTAATTTTGTTTATGAGAGAGACATTGCATGTTGTATTTTATTGTACCATGAAATAGGCCTTGAACCAAGATAGAATGCGTAATATGATGTCAATTTTCTATCATATATTGATCCAACATAGTCAAAATCTGAATATTCCTATAAGTAGAAATTATTATTTCTCTTGTATTACAGACAATATTCTATGGTTTATTGAGATATTGTAGTATTCTATTTGTAGCTTTCCAATGGCTCTCTCTAGGATCTTTCATAAAGTTAGAGAGATAATTTACAACAAAGACAACATCAAGTCTAGTGTTTGTCAAATACATAAGACTTCCAATTAGTTGTTGACACATAGTAGCTAAAACTTTTGGTGACTCATCATATTTTGATAATTATAACCCCTATTCCATTGGAGTATCTTTAGGTTTGCATTTTACCATTCAATATTTTTCAAGTAATGATTTTGCATATTTTGTTTGAGTTACTGTGATGTTATTTTTTTGGTAATTTTATAGACCAAGGTAACAGTGTAGAAGTCTCAATTCTATCATCTCAATTTCTTTTTCCAAATCACTTTTTACACTATCTATTAGTGTTTTGAGCTTCTTGTGATTACCAAATCATTGACATATACCACAAGAATTGTTATTTCAAATCCAACATTTTTAAAGATTTTATTTTGATGCACTTCTTTGAAATCGTGTCATAGTAGATGATTGTTAATTTTAATGTACCATACTTTAGGAGCTTGTTTTAAGCCATATAATGATTTTTTTAACTTGCAAACCTTTTGTTCTGTAGACACCAAAATCCAGCCACTTGTAAGTCATCTATACTTTCCTGTTAGCCACGTGTCAGTCATCCACCTTCCCGCCATTATTTGGCCCAAATCCACACCTTCCCGCCATTATTTGGCCCAATTTCACCTTTCCCGCCATTTTTCATTCCCAAATTTATTTAAATTAATATTTATATATATATTTTAATATTTTAATATATTTTAATATTTTAATATATTTTAATATATATATATAAAGATACTTTAAGTGATTTAATCTGAGCCGTCCATCCTTCATTTAATCTCATCCGTCCATCCATCTTAATCCGTTTCACAACCTAGATTTATTCTCTACCCTTGGATCCACTTTAATCTTAGCCACACGTTCAAAGTGTCATTAAAACCCTAAAGTGTGCCCTAAGAGTAGATTATAAATTGAGTCACCTTGATGGCTCAAGCCCTATCTCTTTTACTATCTCTCTTTTGTTATCTATCGCTATCTATCTCTTCTTCAGCTAAACCTACCCATCCGTCGCCAACTTCGCCGCCTCCCTTCTGCAGCATTCTGCAGAATCCCCCATTCTTGTCGCAAGTGCCCGCGGGTGTTTACCCGTAGCCACAGACGTAGATCGGCATCTGCAACCCCAATCCAGAAGCACGCGGGCGTTCAGCGATCGCACCAGGGTGCCTTCCACAGTCGATTTGACAGTTACATCACTTCCAGGTGCCGCCTGGTCTCGCCGCGTTAACAGAAAAATAGGTATAGATTCTAAAGCAAGTAATATTTTTATGTATTAATCCACCGTTAGATTCTGCATTCTATTTATTTCATTTCTAGGGTTTTAGACTATTTTTGAGGGCTCACACAGTGGAGCCCTCTTACTAGTTTCTAACCTTTTTGTAGTTTTAATGTGTGCGGGATTTTAATGGCAGATTTGATTGGATGATAGCAGTTGCTTAAGTCGGAGTGGTCCGAGCCAAAGGATACAACGAAGCCCACTCATTCTGTTGAGGTTAAGGATACATTCTTCGGAGACGCCACCATATTGTGCCAGCTAGGGTTTCGGAGAACCCTAGCACAAATTGTAATCTTGTATCACGAAAAGGGTTACAGGCCCTGTTGTACTCAAAAGGAGTTTCTAAACTCCATTGATTAATAAAAATCGTTTGTTTTGTACAACTGTGTTCTGCATTACTTTTTATCGTGATTTCTTTATCTTTTGTTTGGCGTTGTATCTTTAATCTACATGTTCATATCCCTTGACAACAAAAAATTATGATTGAATCATATATACTTCTTCAATATTACCATTAAGAATTGTAGTCTTAACATCTATCTGATATAGTTTCCAACCAAATTGAGCTACTAATGCACAAATTATATGAATAGTAGTCATTTTTGTTGTAGGTGCAAATGTTTCTTCATAGTCAATTCCTTCTATTTGAGTATAACCTTTTGCAACTAGTTGTACCTTATATTTTTCAAGAGAACCATCTACCTTGTATTTTATCTTGTAAACCCATTTGCATCCTACTATTTTTTTCTTTTGGTAGATCAACTAAATCCCATGTTTTGTTCTTTATTAGTCCTACATATTCTTATTCCATGGTTGTTTTCCATTATAGTTGTCTTATGGAATTTTGTGTAGGTATAGCTATTATTATTGAACTCATTAGACCCATATTTATTCTTGTCATGCTACGAGTTTGGGGTCTTGTAGTGATAAGATATGGCAATTTATCTAACTTAGAATCCTTAAGCTCATTTATATACCATTTTACTTCTTTTTTTGTGGTTAGATTAGGATTTCTATCTCTCAAACTTGTTCATCAAATATTTTTTGTGATGATCCTTCATCTAAATATTCTTCTTTATTTTATGAAAGATCTAGAATAAGACTTGTATTGACCTTTGGGATTTCAACAAGAGTTTTGTTTTCTTCATCAAAAACCACATCTCTACTCACATAGATTTTCTTTGTGATTGGATCAATTATTCTATATCCTTTTGAATCATCATCATATCCAAGAAATATGCCACACATATTTTTTGTATCTAATTTTGTTATTTTTTGCTTTGAAATTTGCATGTATGCTTTACATCAAAAAATTCTTAGATGTGATACTAATGGTTTATATGTTGACCAGATTTCTTTAGGGGTAATATTTCTAAAAATTCTTTTGGGAGATCTATTTTGTATATATACTTCAATTTTAACAACTTATGCCCAATATTGTTTACCAATATTTGCTTCTTTTAGTATAAAATGTACAATTTTCATAATGAAGCGATTCCTTGTTTTCACTATACCATTTTGTTGGGGTGTGTAGAGGGATAAAACTGCCCTACAACATACAATTCTCAGCTATATCTTCTAGGAGCCGAGGTGACCATGACGATGTGTTATATTCTCTACACTCCGGGGCTATTGAACAAACACCTATGTTTTGCCTTTCTAAAAGCTAATATATGAAAATAAAAGAACAATACAAGCAAACAAAAATACAGACAAACAAGGATTAACCCTAGAATGATTCTTGATTTTCAATGGTGACTAAACCGTAACTTATAGTAAATATTTTATTTTCAGCAGGGATTTAAGAGAATGCACAAACATGTTAACCTTAGAGTTTAAACTATATGCATTTATTCTTTTGAATGCCTAGAATTGAGAATAAAATATTTCTTCTTATTTATGATCTAGATTTTTAAAACAAAAACGATAAGAAAATAAAAAACAAACAACATAAGAGATTAATTTAGAGCACTTATCTAATATGACAATTGACTTTAGCTTTTAACTTACATCTAGATGTGTCCAACAACTCTGAATCCTGCAAAACAACTTCACAAAACCCTAGAAAAATTTGATCAGCGTTTGGAGGCCTACTTAGGCCACTATAAGACTAAGCTTAGAGGCATAGCATTCAAGCCCCCTTGGTCCTTTTAGTTGATCGTTTGAAAGCAAAAGTTATTGTTGACCTTTTTGGAAACAAACAAGACAAGATGCAATGAAATAAAATAGTGCAAAAAATAGAATGCCAACAACAATATTACGATCTAGATACAATATGCAAATGTAAATTGATGGTTTAGGAGTAAATATTTGTAGCCAAACCTTACGAGGTTGAAATCGTGTCCTATAAGGGGTGATTGTAATTTTAGATTCTATTGAAATCTTGACCTATACGAAAGGGGCACAATTTTGCAATAGAAGTGCAAAAAAGATAGATGGATGCGAAGTTGAATGCAAAATGTGAAATAAATGATTTTAAAATATACCAAAATGCAAGAATCCACTTGGTATCAGTGAAAGAATAGACAAAAGGATGAAGAACTCCACAAATGGTAGACTCCTCCTCAAGGATCCCTCACTTATCCATCAAGAATAGAAAATGAAAAATAGATCAACAATAAAACACTAGAGAACACTTGATCTTGTTAGAAGACTTGCTTGCCAAAAGAATTGATCACTTGAAATCATGTTCCTCAAAACTTAAGATCACTTAGAAAACTTCTAAGAGAAAATGAGGATCTAAACTCTTTATTTATGAGAGGTTTGGAGGGCAAAAGGGTAGGAAAACAAAAAGACAATCTAGGGGCAGACTAATGTCCTGAAAAGTTAGCCCAAAAATAGGATTTTCTAAGAGAAAACCCTAACTTGCCAAAATCGTGCCTCATAAGGAGCGACCAAAATTTAGAAAAAGCTAGGAAAACAAGGGATAAAAGGGGGAAATGAGGCCCAAACTTGTGCTTAGACAATTTTGAGGGCCTTCTCAAGGGTTCTAGGGAAAATGACTCACTTAGGTGGATCAATTTTCCATATCTACATTTTGATCCCTCATTAATGCATTTATAGCCTAGTAAATGCATCAAAGAAGTATGTAGACACCTATGGGTGAAGAATGATAAACATAAAAAAGGATGGCTGGTTTAGAAGAAAGAGGAGGTGCAAAAATGATGTCATTCTAGACACTTTAATATTTGTACATGCAAAATGAGGTATTAGGGACATAATGCCTCTTAAGCCAGGGTGCCACCTCAAGTTTTGAAATGAATGTTACATTCTAGAGGAAACTCGAAATGACTGACGCAAAAAGAAGCAAAGTGACAAATAGCAAAAAGAGTTTCAAATAGGAGAGAGAAAAAGCAAAAGAGAGAATAAAAGGTAAAAGGAGGTGAAAAACTCTAATTCATTTTCATCGTGCGAAGGAGAGAAGAAGAGCTATGGGAAAAAAAGATAAATGGTGCTACCCACACACTGTTCGACCATTGTGAAGGGTTGATCAGTGCAACAACAAAGCGAGCATGGGTAAGGACTAAAATCCTTCTTCTAAACTAGGCTAGATTAGGGTTTATGATCTTTTTTGCAATTTTTTGTCTTTTTGGAAGAATTCGTCTTGCACAACTTCAATGCTATTTTGGAGGGTGATCGTGATTTTGATTCATTCATTATGGTGACCGAGATCACGTCCTAAAATTGTAGGGCATGATATTAAAAATCCATACCTTGTAAGCATGGGATATGAATTTAGAAGAAGAGGAAAAAAGACGAAACCGTGCCCTCTAAGGATGGAGCACAATTTTGACCAAGAGAAAACAAAGAACAAAGAAAACAAATAAAGAAGAGGAAAAGGGAAAGAAAGGCCAAGATAAGTAGAATTCGGTGTTGATATGTTGTTCTATGCTATTTATGTATGATTATTTTATGTATTATTATTTTTATATGCAAAACTAATTAAAAATTAAGTTATATTTTTTGTTGCAGCATGACATACTCAAGAGTTAAGAGTGGCAATCGAGTTCCTTGGAGGAGGAACTACAAGGTCTCTCATAGGTAGAGAAGGACACTCTAACGGTAGTGGGGCTACATCACTTGGTGGAGATACCTCAGGTTGAGGCAGATTGAGCGCTACTAACAGTGCTGGAAAAGAGTTGGTATCTAGGATCCTTGACCTTATAGTTACCAACAAGGGAGATGACGATCACACTAGAGGGTGTATGGTGCATCTTGTGCATCCCCATCAAGGGGAAGGCATGATATAGAACCTGATAATAGTAGAAAATATTATAAATACTATTAGGGGGATGGGTCCACCAGGTCCAAGAGAGTCATATCTTGATTGATGATTTGGTGGGGTGCTATGGTGTTGATGCTTTGATGATCATACTTTGTGGGGTGGTAGTAGGATTCCTGGTATGCCACATGAGTAGGCAATACCTACCATGGGAACTGGAAAAAGTGATAGACATGTGATACCAATAAGTGCTGTTAGCATGGGATCTGTATGTGTCGATCCAATTATACTAGACATTGTACAATATCATGTACAAAGGATATATAGGGTTGGTATGCACGATTTTTCTCTAGGTGTGGTGCTAGGTTCACATAGTAGTCAGGAGATCATACACACTACCAAGGCCATTGCTCAACCCAAAGTGACCAACAACATATTGATGGTCTAGGAGAGCTTTGAGCAAGCCTAGAGGATATACGTCATGAACCTACCACTAGGGAGGTAGGTGATAGATGAGCTACATGAGCATAGGATTATACGGTAGTTGTAGCATCTACACCCTAGACACAAAGGAGTTGGATCATGTGAGAAGTGTCAGGTGGATCTCTATAGAGAAGGGGGAGTTGGAAATTTTTAGATTTGACTAAGTCCAATGATAGTTTGGTTTCTAGGAGATACCAAACCTGGGTGACTATTGGTATAGGCAGGTATAGAGGGACCCATCAAGAATCGAAGGAGACCTTGATGTGAGGAGATGGGCAAAGGAGGATCTGTATGATCCAGTGTTTGTGGATCCATGGGTGGACAACATCAGGGTGGATCTCAGGTACCAAAAATGGTGCAGGGGTATTATGTCCCTAAGGATATCCCCATTGGTGCCAATGTAGAGGCACTAGGTTATGGGTTGGTAGATGTAGTTAACACTATAATAGGTAACCAAATACACCATAAAGCAATAGCAAAGGTAACCCGATACACCACAAAGCAGCAGTAGTAGGGTTAAGAGGCCCCATGGCAGACATGAGTGTAGGTTTGGGTAGAGATGGTCGTAGCAGTCACCACTATTGTTGGGACCAAGGATGGGGGAGCAGTAAGAGGTGCCCCCATGGCGACTAGGGCTAGGTTGAGCAAAGCAATCAGAGTGAAATCCACATTAGTGGAAATCAATCCAAGTAGGATCGTGGATTAGGGAGAACCAAAGAGGGATACAAAGGTGTTATATGCTCTAATAGTAGCCATGCAAAGGTAAATGGACCTAATATAAGAGTATAGGTCCAAGAGGATCAAGGGATTGTGAAGTACCTTGATAATGACACTCACAGAGTGAGACATGATGCAAGTTGAGGCAGATCACCTCAAGGGTGAGATGAGTCGACTAGACTAGGATCGATAGTAGGCTCGAGTAGAGGAGATGGATGTTGTTATGAGAAGTTAGTCAGGAAAGGTAATTTTCCTTCTACAAGAGAAACTACAGAAGAAAAAGGAGAGGTGGTAGGTGTGAATACAAAGGGAGACCTACCAAAAATTGTACTTTCATGTAGTGTTGATGGATCGAAGGGTGCCTCCACTAGCCTCCATTAAAACATAAAGTTAGTTGTGATCTAGATCATGGGCTACCACATGGTCCATGAACATGACCCCACTAGGACCCCCTCTAGCAAGCATAGCAGAGGAGATAGGCTTACAGTGCTAGGACTAGGATCGGGATGACATGCCAATTTTTCATTATGGTATGCATCCCTAGGGAGGGTTGAGTGTATCGAGCATGAATTATGGTACACCAATCAAATTGACCTATGTACCCTTTCTATATCAAGTAATATCATGTTGCTTTAATTAAAATGTGTGCATTTATGTGTGTATTGTGATTTTTATGTGTTTTTATGTTTTACTATGCATGAATGATGACATAACTATGGAAATGCATGAATGGACTAAGCTAATGTAATGCATGATGAGGCTAACTAAATGAATGAAAATGCATGGATGGATGAAGGAAAGAAACATATGATGGAAGAAAGAAGGGAAGAAAAAGAAGTGGGAAAACATACCTTTAGCCAAAATCACACTTCGTAAATATGAACCATGATTTTAGTATTAGAGTGAAATCACGCCCCATAGAGATAGAGCATGATTTCAAAAAAGAGAAAAGAAAAAGAAGAAAATAAGAAGGAGAAAAAAGAAATAGAAAATGGAGAAGGTCATCAAAGCAAAAAGGTTCTTGGAAGATAGTGTTTGATTTAGCATAGACCGTGAAAGATCAGTGTGATCAAATGAGCATGGACCAAGCGCAAACAAAAGGAATGGAGTAGGACCCTGTAAGGATGTATGCTCACAAATGATTGAGATGGAGGCTAACCCTCATGTGTGGCCATGAAGCTATCCTATAAGGGTGTTATGCTTATAAAATGGTCAAGTGTGGAGTGACACCCACTATGGGTATAGTGCTTGCTAATGGCCAGATATGAGGAGATACCCGTTAGGATGTATGCTCACAAATGATCGAGATGGAGGTTACCCCTTACTTGTGGCCATGAAGCTTATCCTGTATGGTGTGAAAATATGTGATTGATTTTTCCAAAGTGAGTACTACTTGATAGGAGTGTGGTGTGTGTAAAAAATGTATAAGAAAAGCAAAATAAGGTATGTGTGTGTGTTTGATATGGAAGAAAGAGAAAATCAAGAAACAAAAGATAGTGTGTGTGTGCATGCATCCTTAGTGAAATTTCAAGAGCTAAGAGGTGTGCTTAAGATAGTCAATGGTCGTATGAGTACCATAAATGATATTCATGTGGTACCTAACCCATCCCACGAGGACCCTTAACAGGTGAAAGATCAATAAGGAGGAGGTGTGAGCAAAAGCAAAAGCAGAGAGAAGAAGGAACATACATACTTTGTATTGGGGAGAAGAAGAAGAAATGATTAAAAATTTCAAGCATAAAGGACATACAAGAGTTGGAGAACTATATCCTTTAACTTGAGAATATTAGAAATGACGAAAACTTTCAAGGTCAAGGAATTTAAGAGAAGAAAATAGAAGAAAATATGGACAAGTGCAACGATGAAAATATGTGAAGATGGGCCCTAGGTTTGGGATTCATTAGGCATCCAAGCCTTGGTATTAGTGCAATGCATGTGAGCTATGACCTAACTAGGTTTCATCACTTGCCATCCTCATGATGTTTCTAAAAATTTATATGATCAAGCAGTAATGCAAATATGGTCAATCAATAATGCAACTATATGACAAGCAAAATGTAAATGGAACAGAATGTCAGATAAACCATGCAAAATATGGTAAGCAATCATGCAGTATAAATAAGTAAACCAAATGCAATATGAAAAATTAATCTAAATGTAATGTAAAAATATAAAGTCATGCATAGTATATTTTTAGATGCATTATGTTCATTAGTTCTTTAAGTTCTTTACCATATAAAGAAGCTAAATGATAGGTACCTAAGCCAAAATTTATTGTTATTACAAAGGGACCTAACAAATTGGGTTGAAACATACCTTTAAGATATGAATGAGCATTGGTGTTCGTTTTCCTTGAGGACAATGTCTCCAACCTCAAAAGAATTATTGGGAACTCTCTTGGAATAAGATCACTTGAGCCTTTTTTGATAGGCTAAAAAATGTTCTAAGGTATGAATTCACTTTTCATCTAGCAACTCCAATTGATTCAAATGATCTAAGAAATACTCATCATCAACTGAGGCATCTTATGATAAGATGCACAACGAAGGAACTGTTAGGACCCTCCTCCTTAAAATCACTAATAAACTATTGATTATATTTATTAAGGGACATGTCCCTTCATATTCACACCTCTTAGATAGATATAATTAGACAATTCAAGAGATGTCTCAGAAGACATCCAAGAACATTTATTTATCTTATTGGGGGTTAAACCTTACAATCTAAAAGCGATTCATTTCTAAAAGTGATTCTTTCTCCAATTTTGCATTAAAAACTCATATTTTATAGACCCGAGTTTGGCCAAACAAGCTAATTTCTTTATATACCCCTACAATAACTTTGAAGTCATGATTGGTAATGGCAAAAAAATTACATCCAAAGGGAAATGCAAGAATATCAAACTCACTGTGGGAGGGTATAACATGAAAGCAGATATGTATGTACTACCATTATGAGGATGTGACATTTTTTGGGAGTACAATGGCTATGAACACTCGACAAAATTCAATGAGACTTTGACAAAACAACCAAACTTACACAATTCAAGGTTTAAAAATGGGTCCCACACAAATCGTAAGTTCCCATAGAATGGAAAATATCTTTTGCAAAGGAGGAAGAGGTATGGTTTCCCAACTATTTTCCTTGCAAAATACCAATGAAGAGCAACCATAGGCACCATAATTAATAAAAATCCTAGAGAAATATGATAAAATATTTAAAGAACCAAAGGGATTACCTCCACAGTGAAGCCATGATCATGCTATCCAATTACTTTCGGGACACCAACATCTGAATATTAGACCTTACCGATATCCATACTTACAAAAGAAAAAAATAGAAAAATTAGTACAATACCTACTAAGGGCAGGGGTCATTCGACCTAGTAGAAGTTCCTCCTCTTTGCCAGTCATACTAGTAAGAAAAAATGATGGATCATGGCGCCTATGTGTGGATTTTCATGCCCTAAACAAAATAACGATTAAAGATAAATTTCCTATTCTAGTCATTGATGAACTACTTAATGAACTTAATGGAGCCGCATATTTTTCTAAACTTAATTTATGATCTGATTACCACCAAATTCAAGTTAAGGAAAGTGATATACCCAAAACTGATTTTTGCACCCATGAGGGACATTATGAATTTTTGGTGATGCTTTTTGTCCTCACCAATGCTCCATCCACATTTTAAAGCCTTATGAACAAGGTATTTTTTCCCTTCCTTCGAAAATTTATTTTTAGTTTTCTTTGACGATAATTTGATTTACAACAAGACATGGGAAGAGCACTTAACACATATAGAGCAAGCACTCAAGATCTTGGAAGAAAATCAATTATATGCAAAGATATCAAAATGTTCCTTTGGCCAACAAGAAATTGAATACCTCGGACATATTATTTTCAAGGAAGGAGTTAAAGTAGATCCTTGTAAAATTGAAGATGTGGAAAATTGGCCAATTCCAAAAACACTAAAAGGGTTGCATGGGTTCTTAGGATTAATTGGCTATTATCGCACATTTGTCAAGGATTATGGCAAAATAGCGACACCCTTAATGGCACTACTTAAGAATAATGCTTTCTTATGGTCTCCACAAGCTAATGAAGCCTTCATGACCTTAAAAAATGCCATGTGTACCATCCCCGTCCTAGCCATACCAGATTTTTCTCAACCATTTATTATTGAAAGCGACGCTTCAGGAGTAGGAATGGGAGCCGTGCTCATGCAAAATGAAAGACCCTTAGCATTCACTAGTAAGGCATTTTCAAAAAATAATTTAGCACGTTCCACTTATGAAAAAGAAATGTTAGCTATTGTCCATGCTATCCAACATTGGAGACCATAACTTATTGGAAAAAAATCATTATCCACACCAATCACCACAACTTAAAATACCTTCTAGAACAAAGGATAACCACCCCAGAACAACAAAAGTGGGTGACAAAACTATTAGGCTATGATTATGAAATCATATACAAAAAAGGGAAAGATAACATGGCTGCAGATGCACTTTCTAGAAAGTTTGAGGAAAATTCTCAATTACATGCTCTTTCCTACCCTATTCCAAGATGGATCAAACAAGTCAAAGAAGAATGGTATGCAGATCCTACCACACATACCATAATTCAAAACCTCCAACAAAACCCCATGAGTAAACCTCACTATTCTTGGTAAGATAACATACTCCGTTATAAAGAATATCTTGTCCTCTCACCCACATCCACTTATCGTACAAAGCTTTTACATGAGCTACACGCTACACCTACTATAGGACACTATGGATTCCTCAAAACCTACAAAAGAGTAACTAAATACTTTTATTGGATAGGGATGAAAAATGATATCAATAGATTCGTCAATGAATGTGAAACATGCCAAATAAATAAAGGCAAAATAGTAGCAACACCAGGCCTTCTTCAACCCCTCCCCATACCAAAAAAAACATGGGTGGATATTTCAATGGATTTCATTGAAGGCCTTCCCAAATAGGCAGGAAAAACAACCATCTTAGTGGGGGTCAATCATTTATCTAAATACGCATATTTTTTTCCTGTATCCTACCCCTATACCGCTAGTACTATTGCCCAAACTTTTCTGGACAATATCTTTAAATTACATGGCATACCTTCAACTATAGTTAGTGATCGTGATCTCACTTTCACTAGTAATTTTTGGAAAGAATTATTTAAACTCCAAGGTACTCAACTTCGGATGAGCTCCACTTACCATCCCCAAACTGATGGCCAAATGGAAGTTGTTAATAAATGCTTAGAAAATTATCTTCGATGTTTCATTTCCACAAAACCCTTTCACTGGGTTAAATGGCTTCCATTAGCTGAATGGTGGTATAATACTACATATCACACAACCATAAAAATGACCCCTTTCAAAGCACTATATGGTCAATAAAATCCATCTCTAACCTCTTATATTCTCGAAAATACAAAGGTGTCTGTTGTATATAAGGAGCTTGTTACTCGAGAGAATATTATTCAAACTCTGAAAAGACAATCTACACATTGCCCAACACTGCATGAAGCAACAGGTAGACCAAAATTGAATTGAGTGAGTTTTTTAGGAAGGGGATATGGTATTTCTTCACCTTCAACCATATTGTCAAATTTCTTTAAAAATCAAGGGGTCTCAAAAGTTAGAACCTAAATTTTATGGTCCCTATAAAGTCCTACATCGCATTGGACTAGTTGCATATAAGCTTGAGGTACCTGAATCCTCAAAAATCCATTCTGTCTTACATATTTCTTGTCTTACAGTCGTAGTAGGCACTCACATTACTACTCAAACTCAAATTCCAGAGTTTGCTGATAATGGGGTCCTCATGGTTAAACCATAAGTATCTTAGATTGTCGCATGCACCACCTTCGCAATCGCACCATTATCGAAGTATTGATTCAGTGGAAAGGTCTACCTTTAGAATATGCTATGTGGGAGACCATCCATCACATTCAACAATAATTTCCACAATTTCAACTTTGAGGACAAAGTTTTTAAAGGAGGGTGGCATGTTAGGACCCTCCTCCTTAACATTACTAATAAACTATTGATTATATTTATTAAGGGACATGTCTCTTCATATTCACACCTCTTAGATAGATATAATTAGATAATTTAATAGATGTTTGAGAAGGCTTCCAAGAACATTTATTTATCTTATTAGAGGTTAAACCTTACAATATAAAAGTGATTCTTTCTCCAATTTTGCATTAAAACTTCATATTTTAATAGTAGTGTCCTAAAAGGGACCTCTAACTTGAATGAAAAAACTACCTCAATCCCATGGAATGAGACATACAGAGAAGTGCCTATAGGATTTCACACATTTGTATGATAGGCCTACAAGATGGGATAAAGCTAGATATTCCAGTCATGACCGATATTACTAACCAACTTCTTAAGGATCTTGATCAAAGACTTGTTGGATGCTTTGACTTATTCGTTACCTTAAGGGTAATAAAATTTTGACCACCTAAATTGAATCTTGTACTTAGAACAAAGTTTATGGACATCCTTGTTCTTGAAAGGAGTGTTATTGTTAGAAATAATCATCGAAGGAATCTTGAACCTACAAAGGATCTAGTTGAAGATGAACTTGGAGACCTAGACTCTAGTCACCATGGCCAAGGGTATGGCTTCAACCCATTGAGTGAAGTAATTCATTGTTGTTATGATAAAATTGAGACCATCATATGACATTGGGTTAATATTCCATATGATGTCTAGTTCCCATATGGAAAATGGCCAAGGAGAAGAAATAACTTGAAGGATTTGAGAAGGAGCATGGACAAGGTTTTCATGGCGTTGACACTTGTTACAGCATATAACATGGTCACATGCATATTTATCTATGGAAGGCCAATAACACCCCATTTGAAGGAGTTTCTTGGCAATGGCATTGTCGCTAAAATGGCCTCCACATGATCCTTCACGATCCTCACTAAGAGCTAGTTGGGCTTCATAGAAATTGAGGCATTGCAAGAAGATGCCTTCAAAAGAACATTGATACAAATTATTGGAAAAAATCATCTCAGTTGCAGCAAAACTCAGCCTTGGAAAGTGCTTTGATACCACTTGTTAGGATCTCACTATTAAAAATAAGCACACTCACACAAAATACTGAAAAATAACTCAAATACATCAAATAACTTAACAACTCTATGCAGAAATGCAACAATCACACAATAACACAAAATCATAGGCCTCTTAAAGGGGGAAACCTCCTTCAATATTTTATTAGTTTGCAAAAGGATGAATTCGTACATGGATTTATATATTTTAAAGAAAAACTTCATGCAACCCTACCTTAAGGCTCAAGAGTTGGCTTGCATGCAAAATACCACTCGAGCTAGAATCTCCTACCTTCCATCGATTACAATCTTGATAAAAACGGTTACATGAGATGGTGCCACTTGGCTAGGTACCATATTTACCATATATATTACAAACTATTACAAAATAATATCATAATGGGATCCCTCATGTTGGAAGTGGGTCATTACATAAGTAAATGAGAATTAAAAAATGGCGTTAGGATAAGATCCTAACATGTCCTTCCCCTTTGGAAATATTTGTCCTCAAAGCTAAAAATGAGGGAATTGGTGCTGGAGTTGATGGAGAGACTCCCATGTGGCATCTTCTGGTTGGATCCCGCACCACTGAACAATAAATTCTGTGATGGTACGGTTACAGAGAGTGCGGGTTCGACGATCTAATAATTGTTCAGATTTGAGTAATATGGACCCTTCTTCATCCAATTTTGTTAATGTTGACTGAACTTGTACCTATGTGCCCATAACATTTTTGAGAGAGGAAACATGGAAAACAAGATGGAGCTTGGAGGTAGGTGGAAGAGCCAATTTGTAAGCAGTTGAACCAATCCATTTAAGAACTTGGTAGGGTCCATAGTATTTTATAGCAAGTTTCTGACATCGACAGAGTTGTAGATATGATTGTTTGTATGACTGCAAGTGAAGGAAGACCATATCACCCACATAAAAGCTATGCTTAGAACGATGTTGGTTAACCTATTGTCACATCCAATTTTGGGCCATGTCCAAATTTTGCTTTAGTTGGTAGATAACATCGGTATGTTGGTTGAGAGTAGGGTCGACTTCCTGGATCTTGGAGCTACATGGGATGTATGAAGAAGGTGTGAGTGAAGGACACCCATAAATGACCTCAAAAAGGGTGATTTTTGTTGTTGTATGATAGTAAGTGTTGTACCATTATTCGACCAAAGGAATCCACTTCATACATTGAGTAGGATGATCTGATGCAAATCAACGAAGATAGGTCTCCAAATATTTATTGATAATATCAGTTTGACCATCCATTTGCGGATGGTAGGCTGAACTCATTTTGAGCTGAGTTCCCTGCAAATTAAACAATTCTTGCCAAAAATAACTAGTGAAGGTTGGTTCTCAATCGGACACAATGGAGGTGGGCATACCATGAAGGCAAAAAATAGAATTGAGAAATATTTGGGTAATGATGGAGGTTGTGTAAGGATGGCCAAGGGAACAAAAATGAGAATACTTCGCAAGGCAATCCACTACCATGAGAATAAGACTTACCACTAGATTTAGGTAACCCTTCTATAAAATCCATGGAAATATCAGTCCAAGCCTGATCTAGAATGGGCAAGGGTTGAAGAGTACCCGAAGAACATATTGTTTCACCTTTCATTCGTTGGTAGGTATCACAAGCTGCTACAAAATCATAGATGTCCTGTTTCATACCTTTCTAGAAGAATGTGTGTTTAAGGTATTCATATATTTTAAGAAATCATGAATGGCTTGCAGAGGGAGTAGTTTGTAGTTCCTTCATGAAAAGATCACATAGTGGGGACGTGCGAGGAAGAACAAGTTATTGGCGATAACGCAGATCATAGCCATCCCAATTGTAACCTAGGAATGAAGTAAGATCATCACGAAGCGAGGTCACCAAAGCTTACAAGTATGCATCCTGAAGTACATCCTGTCATAAGAAATCTATCCATTGAGGAACCGGTGAGGAAATGACACAACATACTGAGGGCCTCAAATTGGTGAGAGAGAGAATCAGTCACAATATTCTCTTTGCCCTTATTATAGGTGATATCGTAATCATATCCAATGAGTTTAGAAATCCATTTTTTTTGTTCTGGGATAGCAACCCATTATTCCAATAAGTGTTTGAGACTTTGATGGTATGTTTTAATGGAGAAATGGTGCCCAATGAGATATGGTCGCCAATGGGTTACGACATGTAAGATTGCCAACATTTCCTTGGTATATGTAGATTTTCCCAAGTTATGATAAGAGAGTGCCTTACTAGTGAAAGCCAAGGGTCTCCCTTCCTGCATCAACACTGCCCCGATGCCATGACCAAAAGCATCACTTTGACGAATGGCTTGGAAAAATTTGGTATGGTTAAAACTGGTGTTGTAATCATAGCATGCTTTAATTCAAGGAAGGCTTGGTCAGTGGACCCCATCCAAGTAAAAGAGTCCTTTAACATGGATGTGAGGGGGGCTACTATTTTATCATAATTATAAACAAATTTGCAGTAGTAACTTGTAAGCCCTAAGAATCCCCAAAGGCCCTTGAGAGTGTGAGGTTTTGACCAGTCCTAAACTACTTGAATCTTCTTGGGATCGACCTTGATGCCATATTTGGAGATAATGTGTCCTAGATACTCCACTTCAGTCAAACCAAAGGAACACTTGGACCACTTAGCAAAAAGTTGATGTTGTGCCAACAATTGTAATGTGTGATCAACATGGATAAGGTGTTCCTCCCATGAGCGGCTATAAATCAAGACATCATCAAAGAAAACCAGGATGAAATTTCATAGGAGAGGGTAAAATATGTTGTTCATCAGGCTCTAAAATGTGGAAGGAGTATTTGTTAGACCAAATGGCATTACCAAGAACTCATAGTGACCTTCATGAGTATGAAATGCAGTTTTGAAAATATCCTCATCCTTGAGCCTGATTCGATGGTAGCCAGAAGGAAGGTCTAACTTGGAGAAGTACATAGCTCCATGTAATTCATCCACTACCGGAATGGGGAATTTATCCTTGATGGTCATTTTTTTGAGCTCACGGTAGTCTATACACAATCTCCATGAGCCATCTTTCTTGCAAACTAGTAAAACTGGAGAAGAGTAAGGGCTGGTACTAGGTCGAATGACACAAACTTTGAGCAATTCTTGTACCATATGCTTGATTTCAAAATTGAGAGCATGAAGATACTGATACAGTCTGATGTTTGGTGGTGCATTACCTGGTAGTAGTGGAATAGCATAGTCATGTGAGCGATGAGGTGGTAGGGTAGTTGGTTCTAAAAAAATGCCATCGTGCTTGGTTAGAACAAGTTGCAAATCTACTGGAATTTGATCCACTATGTAAGTGCTTGGTTGAATTGAAAGTATTTGTTCAATGACCCTATCGGATGACTTTTTAAACAATTTATCCATATGATTGGAACTGATAATTTGGGAAGGGCCTATTTTGGCACCATGGAGGTTGTGTGTTTGTCCATGTTGTGAAAACTACATCCATAGTTCTGCAAAGTTCCAGGAGATAGTACCCAAGGTGCTCAACCATTGGGATCCCAACACAATGTCACATCCTTCCAATTGGAGGGTAAACATGTCTTGCTTGAGTTCATAATCTCCCATCCTTATTTTAACATTGCGAAATTTACCTTTACAAGTTAAAGTGCCTCCATTTGCCACCATGACTTCAAATTAATTGCATGTGTGTATATAGAAATTGGCCTGCTTAGCGACTTGAGGATCAATAAAGTTATGTGTATTGCCTAAATCAATAAGAATAGTAAGGCGTTGGCCTTTGAAAAACCCACAAATTTCATGGTTTGTGGAGTGGTAACCTCGACAAGAGCATGGACAAAATTTTTTGCTTAAGGTTCTTGGGTTTCCTCTTCCTGTTGAGTTGGTGCTTCAGTTGTGTCACTCTCCTCATCATTATGGTCACTACTATCGGGTTCCTCTGCATCTATTAAGAATAATATTTTATTTGCACATCGATACCCCTTCACAATTTTTTCATCACAATTATAACATAGCCCTTGGGTGCGACGCACATCCATTTCATTTGTAGTTAGTCGCTTAGGAGTAGGAGGTTTATTATTAGTATTATTTTGGAACCGAGGAGGAAATGGAGGTCGATCTTGAGAAAATTATGGTGTCTGTCATTGAGATGAGAGTTTAGATTCGGCCAATTAGGCTAAACTGATAGCCTCCATCATGGTTTGTGGTTTAAATATATTGAATTCAGCCTGAATATCATATTTCAACCCACTAACGAAACAACTCATAAAAAATCCCTCATTCGAGCCTCTTGTTTTATTGGCCAATTTCTCAAATTGTGTTTGGTAATCACGAACTGTGGTAGTTTATTTCAGCTTTGTCAATGCTCCTGTAAAGTCTTCATAGTCACTAGGGCCAATTCAGGTGAGTAGTTGGGACTCAAAGTCCTCCCAAGATAGATCAGGGTAGTGGCTCGTAGCCATTGGAACCAATGTAAGGCTTCAAATTCTAAGTTGAAGGAAGCCATCTGAACCCGATGATATATAGGGACATTATGGAGTCTAAAGAATTGATCAACCGACATAACCACCCATCGACATCCTTTCCACTGAACTTAGGGAAATCCAATTTAGGTATTTTGAAGGTCGAATCACGGTCATAGTGAGTGTCTTCGGTTCCCCTTATTTGGTCTTTTGTTTCCCTTATTCGACCTCATTCAAAGTTTTCAACTTGGTGTTCAGATGTGAGAGCACCCTACAATTGTGTCTCCACATTTTTAAGTTGTTTTTTTAAGCGGATTCTAGTGGTATCCTGATGCATTCGGAGCTCTCGAATATGTTCTCTTATGGTGTGATTTGTAGTGGTCAAGTAGTCAAGGGCTTTTTGCATATCAACCAATATTGTGGTAAGTTCTAACTCCTTTTGTCCATGAGTCTCGATCATCATTGTGGGCCCTCTTTTACTTAGTTACTAAAAATAGAGAGGTTTTAGGAGTTACTATTTTTAGTAAGGATCCAAAATTTAATTAGGAAAGTAAGTTGCAACACTGATTTTAGGATAGGGTCCACTTTGGTGGCTACTTGATCTAAGCACTCAATGAGGAGATATACTAAATTTCTTGACTTTTTGTGATCTCCTGGTTGGTTTCCAGTCAATGTCAAGGTATTTTCTTCCACTTGGACTTAAAATTTTACCAGTGAGTCCTTGAGGGTATTTGGTGCATAATTACAAGTAGTTTCTATTCCTAAGAATTTGGATCAATTTGATTGACTGTTGAAAAGTTATGGCCTTAGCAAAAAAAATCAAAAATTGCCATTTTTGGAAAATCAATGCAAAATTTGACCACGGGCTGCCAAGGACAAATTTGCTTGGAATAGAGTGTAGAATTACCTGCTAAAATTTTGAGTCAATTTGAGCTATGTGTAAAGAGATATCCCTATTTTTTTTTTGTATTCTAGTGTTGGTTTTTGATTTGGAGTTACGGTTCAAAGGTTGGGGTCTGGGAGTAACTATCACTGACCTGTAGTTTGCCCCCTGACCACCCTGTCACTATCCTATCTCTTCCTCTATCACTAGTACTATGGTTGCTGACATGGTTCCTATTACTGACCCTGGGGATTCTTTGACACTAACAATACTATTTCTGAAACTGGATGTCTATAATTTTGGACTGTTACAGAGGGTTGTTACTGTCGACCTGAATATCAGTGTTACTAACCAGACTATTTTTGTTACTAACCACGACTGTTGCAGACACTTGCAAAATCGGTCCTGACTACTAGTGCATGGAAGTTTGTTTTTTGTGATAAGGAATGCCTTCTCTGTATGCTCACTTTTGGGATTGTGAATGCAAGATAACATAATAGAGATGGTGTTGATTTGCAGGTTGAAGTTGTGTTTTGTAGAACCAGGGTACGCTAAGTAAGGGAGTATGTAATCTATTATATCATAGTGATGAACAATAGTGTTCAGACCAATATTTCAGGCCACTACCTAAGGAGGATTCTACACACCCTTGAGCACACTATTTGTCTCTCTAACAGTACGAGAGGGTGATCGTCTAAGATGATGTGTCCTGTGGACTATGGATAATACAAGGCCGTAAAGCTTCCTACTAGATATATATTTTTTTAAACCTAGATTGTCTCCCAATACACCCGAAGATGCGTGGGAGCTCAAGTCCATGTGCGAGTGTTGTCTAAGGCCTGGGTATTGGAGCCTGATCGTTCCTCACTTCACTAGATGCTTTATGGGCTATCTAGCTTAGCAAAAAATGATAGATCCTTCATGATATTTTAAAACCCCTGTCATAGGGTTTCTAACCTACACAACTACTAAAAAAGAGACTGTATTTTTTTTTGTGTTTTCTGGTTTTTTTGACCGAAAAAATAGACTGTATTTTTTTGAATTTTTAAGAAAGGAAAACATAGAAATGAAAAACACACGAAAAATTATACCTAACAGGTGGAATGGATGGCAAAAATCATCTCAGTTGTAGCAGAACTCGACCCTGGAAAACGCTCTGATACCATTTGTTAGGATCTCACTATTAAAAATAAGCACACTCATAAAATACTGAAAAATAACTCAAATACATCAAATAACTCAATAACACTACAAAAATTAAATGCAAAAATGGAACAATCTCACAATAACACAGAATCGTAGGCCTCTTCGAGGGGGCAACCTCCTTCAATATTTCATTAGCTTGTAAAACGATGAATTTGTACATGGCTTCATATCTTTTAAATAAAAACTTCATGCAACCCTACCTAAAGGCTCAAGAGTTGTCTTACATGCAAAACACCACTCGAGCTAGAATCTCCTACCTACCATCGGTTACAATCTTGATAAAAATGGTTACATGAGATGGCACCACTTGGATAGGCACCATACTTGCCACATACATTACAAAGTATTACAAAATAATATCATAATGGGATCCCCCACGTTGGAAGTGGGTCATTACATAAGTAAATGAGAACTAAAAAATGGCGTTAGGTAGGATCCTAACAGTTAGTGATAGCCACTATCTCAATAGGGTCCACCTCAATACCTTACCTAGAAATGATGAACCCTAGAAACTTGCCAGATGTGACTCAAAACACACACTTGGAGGGCTTAAGATGAACCCTAAACTATCAAAGTATTTCAAATATTCATCTTAGATCATAAACATAATCTTGTTGATGTATGGAATGACCTAGAAGACTATCCACATAGTCTTCTATAATATCATGCATCATGCCATCAAAAATATAAGTTATAGCCCTTGAAAATGTGGCACCAACGTTCTTCAATCCAAAAGGCATGACTTTATAACAAAAGGTACCCCATGGTGTGATGAAAGTTGTATTGGTCTGATCCTCAAGGACAACCATGATCTTATTATATCCTAAGAAACCATCCATGAGCAAAAACATTCCACACTTGGTAGTGAAATCTATGATCATATTCTATGTTGAGGAGAGGAAATCATCCTTAGGACATGCTAAGTTAATGTCCCTAAAGTCAGTACATATTCTGATTGTTCCTACCTTCTTAGTCATAGGAACGATGTTGGAGATGCAATCAAAATAGTTGATAGATTTTATAAAACCAACATCAAGGAGTTATTACCCCATAAGGGGGTGGAGGTCCAAGGTTCAAATCTTGGGCCTCACCGGACTGAACGCTTGTCCCTTTCTTGGTGCTTTTAGTGGCGTAAAAGGTTTAAAATAATTGTGGCATGGTGGTTATAGGGGTGGACTGTGCGAAGATCTGTGTGGCGGCTTTCGGGGCGGACAATGCAGAATATTGTGGTAGCCATAAAAGCTAGACAACCTGCCCAGATTCATGGCGGCTATCGATTCCACCATGTAAAAAAAAAAAAAAACATCAAGGAGTTATTGGAGCTCCTACTTGACTAAAAGGGTAACCTTAGGATGCATCTTCCTAAGTTTTTGCTTAACAGACTTAGAACTAGGCTTGACTACCAAATGATGCATAACAAGATAGGGATCAATCCCTAATAAATAGGCATATGACCAAGTAAAAATATCATGAAAAGCTTTCAACAAATTGGTCAATTGCTCCTGCTCATTCATGGACAAGGCTTTACCTAGCTCAAGGATTCTAGGGTTCTCCTCAAGACCTACGTTAACATCTATGGTCTCCTCAATGAGAATCTAAGACTCGTCCTCATAAGTAGGCAGGGCAAGGATCACTCCTAGTTGCTCAAGGTCCTTAGGAGACATAAAATCAAAGTCCTCTCGAGAACTAGAAGACTCAACATGCAAAACATAAAGTACCGAACCTTCAAAGAAGATGTTATTTCAAAGGACATCCTCATGATCCATGTCATAAAGAATATCACCTTCAACATACTTCCCTAGGGTCACAACTAACTCAAGATGCACCAAAGTTGCCACATTGAAAAATAGAATGTCATTGGGATAATACGATACCTCATCCTCATCACTCCACTCCAAGCTTTTATGATCAAAAAATTTAACATAAGAAATAAGGTGACCATCATTATCAAAGGGTTAAGGTTTGTTTTTATTAGGGATGTAGCCTATGCCACATATCCTAGGCTAAAGCTTAGCTTCCAAAGGCTCTTGAATACCTTTTTGTTGTGGTCCCAAACCTCTACCTATGTATCCAATACTAGATAGGATCTTCTTATGAAGTGGGTAATAATTGGACAAGTAACAATGGGTAAAATAACACTCTATAGGAAGGGGATTATTACCATGGATATTTTATTCAAGGGATACTCCTATGAAGATAGAGGTACATGTTTCGATATGTACAACTTCACCTTTCTTATAGGGTAAACCCATAGTCCCTGGTGAAGGTGGTAGCTTGGCAATATTCAAAAGGTATTCTTGAACAAATGGATTGACTTGACTATGATGAAACATTTATTAGTGGTTCCTCACTCACCTTTAAATTTTCAATTTGCTTAGTGATGTGAGAAGAAGAGATTTATGGACATAAATTAAGACTAGATTGAGCTTTCTCAACTACTGAACAATATTGAAATGGATGAGGGTCACCCAGAATGATGACAATTTGATATTTGAATTTGAACTTCAAAAATTTATGAAAAGTGAAAGGGATAACCCTCATCGCATGAATCCAAAGACATCCAAGGACATCCAAGAAGAAGATTAAAAGATGCAGGGCAAGATACCACATAAAAAGGGTATCTAAGATCTTAGGTCCAACCCTAAGAGGGAGAGATATAACACCGCAGGCCTCTTGGGACTCATTTTTGAAAGATTTGATGATGATATTGGATTTAGTTAAATATTCATATTTTAATCCAATATTTTGGAAAAATTGGTAAGTGCATAGATTGAGGGAGGAACCATTATCTATCAAATTTTTTTGATAAACATTTCCTCAATAAATGTAGTGATGTAAAGGAAAGAATCCCCTCATAAGTCCAAGGAAGGAATATCATCATACGATAATGTGATATGATGTATCCCAAGAAAACCTACAACATTAGCTATAGCGCTAGGGAAAATATCTTGAGGAATAAACTGTTGTCTTAGAAGCTTCAAAAAGTATCCCTATAAATAGAAGTTTGCAAAAGTTCTAGGAGGGAAATCTTAGCTAGGGTACTAGCTAACTGTTGTTGAATGTCAAAGGAGACTTTAGGTTGTGGTTTCAGCACTAAAGGTGGATTTTCTACTCTTGTGCTCCTTTTTTGGGTGTTATTCAAAACTAAAGGTGGTTTTGAAGGTTGATTGGATGTAGACCTCATCTCTTGCTGAGATCATTGAGTCAGTTGTACTTGAGCCTATTGCCTTGTAGTTGTTACTATCATACCTACTATATTGTTGTAAGGAGGTGGCACATTATGATATGACACTTGATTAGCTACTTATTTTTCATGCTTAGGTAGGGGGTCTTGGAAGATCCCCATGTCTTGACTAGTTGCGGATGCTTGTTGAGTAGGAGGTTGATTTTTTGTTGGAGGATTTGGTTGAGAACCCTCTATAATAAGGTGACCCTTCATAAATTAAGTCTTGAACCACATGTTTCAACTTCTTACATAAATTTTTCATGTGTCCCTCCACTCTATGATACTCATAATATTGACCAGGATTATACCAATTAGTTGTGGTATGAGGTTACCTTATGGGAGGTAAATCAATCATATTAGCTTCCAAAATCTGCTTTAGGACCATGTTCATAGGTGTGTTGAGTCTTGTGAAATTTCTTGGTGGGAATTTTTAAGGTTGGCTAAGCACCATATTTTATAGGGTGTCAACAACACTGTTAACAGGCCTACTATCCATTACCCCATCACCAACTACATCCCTTTTATTATGCTAATTTTTTATGGTCATATACTCTTCTTTATTTGGCTTAATTTGATCTCTTCAAATAAGATCTTGCTATACCCTTATTTCCAGATCTATTTCTTGGTCAAAAGAGTTGATGGTCATTGTTTCCAATTCATAAGATATTTGCTCTTGTAAATTTCCAATGAAGATTTCTAACATGTCTCAAGGAGGTAAAGTATATCTCAACCATCCAACTAATCTTTTCCAACGAGACAAGAATTTTGAAAAGCTTTCCTATTTACCTTGTTTCAACTAATAAATATCTTTCATAGTTACATTTTTCTCAACATAACCTTTGATTGTTGAACAAACAACTTTGTTATCTCTTTGAAATTCCTTAAAGAATGATAAGTCAACTGATAATACCATTCTAATGCCATACCACCAAGACTCTTAGGAAATGTCTTTAGTAACAACATGTCATAATATATCCTAAACATCCGTAAATGTTCAATTGAATCCTTTGTTACCTTATAAATAGGTAAATTTGACATTGGAAAATGCTTAGGGTAGGTCCTAGAAGCGACAAAAAGGTCTAAGGATTGATTGCACATCTCCTTGTAGTTGTAGGTGAAACTTGGAGGTTGAATCATATCCACTCTTGAAACCAATTATACAAAGTTGAATGCAGAATGTGAAATAAATAATTTTAGAAATACCAAAATGCAATAATAAATCTAGTAGCAGTGAAAGAACATACAAAAGGATGAAGACCTCCATAAAATAGTAGACTCCTCCTCAAGGCTCTCACACTTATCCACCAAGAGTAGTAAACCAACAATAGAGCAACAATAGAACACCAGAGAACACTTGATCTTGTTAAAAGGCTTGCTTGCCAAGAGAATTGATCACTTAGAAAACTTCTAGGAGAAAAGAAGGATCCAAACCCTTTATTTATGAGAATTTTGGAGGGAAAAAGGGTAGGAAAACAAAAATACAACCTAGGGGCAGGCCAATGTCCTAAGAGTTGGTTCAAAAATGGGATTTTCTAAGAGAAAACCCTAACTTGCCAAATTCATGCTTTGTAAGGAGCGATCGTGATTTCGACAAAGCTAGGAAAAAAAGGGAGAAAAGGGGGAAAGGAGGCCTAAAATTGTGCTTATACAAGTTTAAGGGATTTTCAAGGGTTCTAGGGAAATGACTCACTTGTGTGTGTCAATTTTCTATTTCTACAGGGTGAATAGGTTGTAGTGAGTTGTATTTTTATACCATTTTGTATTAGAAATGATTCAAACTCTTTTGATAGGAATACACCACCCTTGTCTGAGTGAATATTCTTGATTGATCTTCCAATTTTTGTTTTTACCAGTTGATTGAATTTTTTAAAACATGTAAAGGCTTCAAAATTAAATTTCAAGAAGTAAACCAATATTTTTTTAGAATAGTCATCAACAAATAACTAAATATATTGATGTCCTCCAAGGCTAGCATCCATTTGTCCACATAAATTTGTATGCACTATTTATAGTGATTTTTAACTCTATGTAAGCTTAACTCAAAAGGTATTAAATGTTGTTTACCTTTCTAGGCATTCTATATAGATTTTAGATTGTCATGTTAATTTAGGTAATACTGCCACCATTTGATATCTATTCGTTTCACTTAAAGACAATGCACTTATATGCCCTAACTTTTGTATGCCATAGATATCTTGTTTTTAATGTTCTTACTGATAGAACAATATTAGATAAGGTTTTAAGTGAAAATAGACCATTTGTAAAAGATACAGTGGCTATGAGTTTTCCTTATTTAGAAATGAAACATTTTATTTTGTTTTCAATAATTATGAATTCAACCACTAGATTTTGATCTATCTTTTGAGACATTGGTAGTAGATTAGCAGCCATACCAAGCACATATAACACATTTTTAATCATGCATTCTCCATCAAATAAGTTGATTAATATATTTCGTATACCTTAACTTCATATGTCCTATCATTTGCTATAGCAACTAGTTTCTCATATTTTTCTTAAAAAGTATTAAACCATTGTTTATTTCTAGTCATATGTCTACTTGCCCCTAAATCAATGTACCAATAGTTTCTAACTGAATTTGTGTCATATCCTTCTTTAAGTATTGTCATATTTTTCCTATACTAAATTTCCCCTTAAAAAAAACACAAAAAAACTTCTTATTCCTTTTAATATTCAATTCTCTAATTTCTTCCTATTTTAATTCATCAACCAATTTAATCTCAAGATTTCTTAATTTTATTGTCTCACCAATTCTCAATTTCACAATTTCAATTAAATTGCACTTTAAAAAAAAATCATTTCATTTCCTTATAGTTCCCACTTCATTAAAGTATTTTTGAATACACTTTAAATACCTTATATATCCCAAATATTCCTCTAATTAAAAACTTTATAACTCAACAATACATCTGAAAAGCTTCAATCAAATTGCACCCTTATTAAAAAATAAAAATACTTGAATGTAGCACCATGATCACTTCATTTTTGCACTAAAATACTCCCATGTATACTGCATTTGTCATGCGAATAAGGCGTTGGTTGAGGTGTTACAACAATTTGCATCAATTTAAATTTTATCTACATCCCAAATTTTATTTTCAGCTACAAATATTTTAGGCTCCAATGCTTTAGGTCTTTGGCATTCTACACTTGAGTCTTCCTATGAATCTCAAGCTTTGATGCATTCAGTTTAATGCACTATGATCCAGATGCTTCTTAGGGCTTCTCATTTTTTAGGTCTTCACTCTCTAATTTGCTACTCTATTGATGTTCTAGTAATTCTTTGTTGCTCATAGCTTCCAATTCAAACCACCAATCTATAACATTCAACTCTACCTTTGTAGCAAGTCTTATGTGTTTGTCCAAATCGTTTCTCTCCAAATGTCACATTTTTTGCACCACTTTTAAGCCTGCTCATCTTGTTCTCCTTTTATTAAATCATAATTGAATCTCCACTCCAATAATAATCATATTCCACTCCAATAATAATCCCTTCAATGCTCCAATATTCATCCTTCAATAATCTGCTCCAATATTTATTCTCCAATAATATCCTCCAACAAAGCTTCTACTTCAATGTAGAAAATGGCTAATACTCCAAAAATCCTTCCTCAACTCCAATATCTCTCTATCTCCCAACTCTTCATATTCTCTCCTTCCTAGATGGCTAAACCAAAGTGCTTTTCACCAATAAGGTGGCTCTCACCAATGTGGCTTTGATACCACTATTAGCAAATGGGTCCAAATATTCACAAGTCTATATTTCTAGGATCATAATCTCACACATAAAATATCATTCAATAGTAATGCACAAAATAAAAAGCTTTATTGATCATAATCCAAAAATTTTACATAACATAGAGCTTTGTCATCAATATATAACCTTACATGAGACTCTTCAATGCACCTGATTTTTACTCTCCTCAAAATCATGGGAGATACAACCTTTCATATGCCTTTCTTACATAATGATAAAGTCTCTCATGATTACATAACTTCCTACTTCTAATCTTGACACATCACACTCATAACTCTTACTTACATACATGACACCTCTCACTCATGACTCTTCACTTACACATATACCATATTTCACTCATAAATCACACTTGATTACATGAAACACTTCACAACTTGAAACATACTAAAATCACATCCTAATCTAAATATTTACAATGGTACTCAAGGTACCAAATAATGTAATACCTCCAACAAAAATCAACAATTTTGACTCAAATTTTAAGATCAACCATCAAGCAATGAATGCACTACAGAACTTGGCCTATTCTTGTAGGAAGATCTTATCCTGACATAAATTATGATATAAGATAGGACCTATCAAGAAGCTAGTGCATTAGGACCCCTTCAACAAACACTTATCATCCATTTGGGATAATAAACATAAAAGGTTGGCTAAGAGGCCTAGGATATTAGAGGACTCCCCAATAGGTAACTTAGAAGCAAGAAGATATTTTCTTATTGTAATTTAAATAGAAATACCTATGGCCCCATAAACCCTAGAAATAGTTAGTGCCACAATACAATATATGACCAAGGATATGTCAAAAAAGAACAAAAAGATACTCATTGTTCATTTTTAGAAAAGTAGCAATACAAATGAGGGAGCACCAAGTGCAAGCCTAAGTCAAGAAGTGGGAATAGATCCATAAAAAGAACCTAGATGAGAGCTGCCTCCATATGAAGGGGAAATACCTCAAGTAAAACCCCTTCTAAAGTTGGTAACTACCAAAAAGCAATAAATGGCATTGACTACTTTTGTTGAGAGTGTAAGTGAAGAACAAGTTAAAGCACTCGATTAAGTTAGAAGGGAAAAATAGTCTAGGATCTAGCAGCTATTAAAGCCTCCATAGACTCATCTAGGAAAAAGGAGCTAATCACAAGGACAATTTTGGAGGCTACCACCAAAAACTCTATTATTCCTCTCTTATTATTTCTTATTATATTCACACTTATTTCTCGCCTATTTCTTCTACTTCCACTCCTTCACTCTCATCTACTTCTTTTGTTGTACCTTATTTTTCTATAATAAGTGCAATTATTTGTTCTTTGGAGGCACACCACCTTGGTTCAACACTCATCATCTCATTTTAATCTCCCACCATAAAGGTAACCGCCATGCATCTTCTTATTTTATATTTTTAGAGTCCATCTCTATTGAAGCTAGTCTCAACATTAGCCAACATACTAGTGCCAATAGCAACTAACTTTTTAGTTACAACTTTACCCTTTACTACCATATCCACACAATTTGCCCCACCCACTGTGCCCTACTATCCTCCATGTCATCCAAGCATTTTGGATAAACAATTTCTATTTTGTATGATTATATTGCCAACATAAACTTATGCAACTAAGTCGACGAAATCACCCTAGAGTAGTAACTATTAATAGGAACCAACATGCTTATATTTTGCAGGGGTGTCCTAGGAACTACATATGCATAGAAATCATTTGATTAAATTCAAGTAGAGGAAATAAATATAATAAATGAGTAAAAATGCTTAAAATACCAATCCCTAAGGGCACTAGTGATCATGAGGTCACAATTAGCTATTGGTGGAGGCAAGATCTTGATTACCAAATCATTTCAAAGCAATTCATCCAAGCCATCCACCTCCTCCATTGACTTCATCACTAGAGTATCATAGTTGGATACATCAAGAGCTATTGAAATTATAATTTGATTCGTAGCCAAGGCTAACATTGTGCAATGTATTGGATATACCTAAGGGTATTTTCATTGTACAATGTATGAATTAGTTATAATATATTATCATGTAAGCCCCATGGGTGATGGTTAACCTTGTTATGGTTAAACCCTCTTTATAATTGTAACTAACCTAATTCTCTCTTCTTATGTTAGCTTGGATTAGAATTTATGATGTAAATGGGGTTTTGGTATTGCTATAAACACCCCATACTAATCCTTATTTAATTATGAGAGTGTTTTGTAATATCATCTATAGATATAGTGATTATTTATGGTGCCTATTGGTGCCCAACAAATCTTTATCTTTTGTCCTTTCCACTTTTGTTTAATATTTAAGTGCATGGTTAGTTTCTATTAATTTATGAAATATATTGTGAATTCCAACAAGGTATTAGAATAGGTATGAAGCTACCTCACTTGGTAACATAGAAATATTGTTCAGTGCATTTGATTTTTTCTTCCAAACTAAAGAGTGATTCTCTCCTTTTGACCGCTCTTGTTGGTTTTTCCTAAGAGACAAAAATATCTATCTTCAATTTTTTATTTTCCTTCTCAAAAGTCTTGGAGTATCTATCTTGTGCTTCAGAAAAATAGATTCAATGATTAAGAATCAAATTTATTGTTTTTGAAGGCATCAAAGGATTTTCATCTAAGATTTTTTCCTTTATCATAATTTTAGCATATATACTTTGAGTTCAAAATGTGTACTCTTTGCATGCCAAGGCTTTGGCTTAGTGACCATATGATAAGGGGTGCATACTACCTTTTCCTACAAGGAAATAATATGTCCAAAATATTATGATCAAATCAATTCATGTAAGCATGTTGTTGCTTGGAGGATCTAAGTTCAAATTCAAATGCACAATGTTTTTTTTAGGGAGTGTGTTATGTTCAAAGATCTTAGAATGTTATTAGTTCTCCTAAACTTGGGCATACCTATTTGAGTATGGTCTTAGTATCATGGTTTAGAGGTTTCATTAGAAGGGACAAGGCATAGGATCAAATCACATCCATCCTCTTTTACAAAAGATACCCATATTTGTGGCTTCTATAGAAGGATTGATTGTTTCCTTGCCATAACACACATTGCCTATGTGGACAACAGAGGTGTCTTAGCAAGTAGAGGGCATGTGATTGAATAGCATGCTAATTGTTTTTGCCAAATAAATTAATGTTTTTAGTAGTTCAAAAAGAATTTCTTACTTTTCTACCCATCCATAGTATGGCTAAAGTGGCTAGTGCATGGTGCTTGGCTTAGAAGAGACCCAAGTTTGGTCCCCTCCAAGTCTCTTTGGGCACTTAAAAAAGTTCAATGGATATGAGGTTGACATGGTGACTGACATGGACTTATTTCATGACACATCAATCCATATTTTTCTTATATATTTGCTCAACCAATGAAGTGGAGACAAGTATTAATGATCGTGAAAAACAAAGGAGCTAAAGTGGTAAACCAAAATTGGAGTGTAATAGCGAATTAGATTTTTCCAAGTGATAGGTAGGAATTGGCTCTTGCAACCCTAAGATTTGAGCATTTAATTTTTAATATTTTGGGATCCATCAAGGCAAAATTTTTGGAGGCCATAAATTTTGCACACAAAAGCATTTTAAGCCTAGTTTTTCAAATTGTTTAATTTTTTGAGCTCTTCACATTAATGGCATTAGTTTACAAACCTACTATAGTGTTAGGTATAAAATTGTGTAATATGGACCACAAAGCCCAAGTTACTTACCTTAATAGGAGAAACTACAATGGTTAGTCAACTTAAATAATTGAACTACCATGAAGTAAGAACCTATAATGCATATTTAAAGAGGATAAATTAGTGATTCTTGATGATGAGACTCACCATAAAAAGGAAAAAGAGGCTCTTACTCTATTTTCCTTGTTGATTGAACCAAATTTTCTTTTCCACATAAAAGAGGAGAATGACCCTATCAAGGTATGGCCAAAACTACACGAGATTTTTTGGAAGTTTAATATAATTGAAGTAAGGCACTTGTAGTAGAGCTTTCTTCTCTTAAACTATTTGAATTTTATAACATTGAGGACTATATTAAGATATTCAAGGCTTTGAGGATAGATATTGCATACTCTAGAGGTAAAAATAAAGATGACAAAGAATGCGTAAAAATTACCTTTGCTAATTTCTCCCTCTTTTTAGATGTTGCACATGGTGGCTCATATGATTCATATGTTTTTGGAATCTCAAAAGAGTCTTACTCTTGATCAAATTTTTTCTCTCCTAATTTACTTTCAGGTGATAATGCGAATTGTGGTGGTACTTTACAAAAATAGGCTCATGCAAAGGAATTCAAATATAAGGGGTATAAGACCTAGGGGCTCAAGGGCTAGGGTAATTCTTCAAAGAAAATGATTACCACTTATGTATAAGTAAGAGGGAGGGACATCCAACAAAGAATTGTTTATTAATGTTGTAAAGGATTAAAGTTGAGTTCTTGAAGTTAGGTGGATAAATTCTAGATGATGAGGGATATTATGAAGGATCGACCTTAATTGCAAAGGTCAAATAGAGCATCCATTATGGTAGGAAGATATTATTGTTACTAATGTCTTCTCTTCTTGACCCCTCAATTTAGATTATGGGGGGTGTTAAAATTATAATTTGATTTATGGCCAAGATCAACTTTGTATGATGTATTGGATAGTCTTAAGGGCATTTCATTGTACAATGTATTAATTATTTGTAATATTTAATTATGTAATCCCTATGGTCCATGGTTAATCCCTCTTTGTAACTTGTAATTAACCTAATGATCTCTTGTTATATCTACTTATGTTAAACTTTATGATGTGATTAGGGTTTTGATATTGCTATAAATACCATCTCCCACTCCTCATTTAATTATCATGTTTGTGTAATATTATATATGGATGTGATGATTATTTATGTTGCCTATGGGTGCCCACCAAAACTCTCTATTTTTCATAATTATTTTTATTTTTTGTATAATATTTGAGTGCATGGTTAGTTTACATTTGTTTCTAAAAAATATTGTAGATTCCAACATGAATAAATCCATATCAAATGGACTAACCCTCAAATTAGTTGGCTATTAAACAAGACATGCAATACAACTGACTAGTGATGGAGAATGAAGAGAATAAAATGAAGGTCAAAGATATTACCTTGGAAACAACCCGAATTTTACTAAAAAAATTACAACTTCAACAGGAAGTTAAAACCCTAAAGAAGGATGCCATTGAAAATGTTGAAATATTTATGATATAACCTTATTAGGCCAAGGACAGTAATGATGAGGTACCTATAGGTTCTCTTGATGTAAGCCTACAAGCAAGCATTGAGTAAACCTTTGGGCATATTTATTTAAGGCTGTGAGAATTCTATATATAAGCATATGGGTATATTTTATGTCATACTATAGGCATTCTTCTATGTAAGCCTACGAGCATCTATATGTAAGCCTATGGGCATCTTGATGTAAGCCTAATGGCACCTTTCATATCACCCTTAGCTATATTGGTTAATCCACCTTTATGGATAACCTCGCTTAAATGACATAGTTTATTATTATTTCATTACAAGTTAACCATAAGGCCAAGTTGGTGTTAGCTTGAGATTAACTACTCATTGCGGTTTTGGTATAGTTAGAAAATCGCTACTATTCTCATAGGTTTATCACTATTCCAAGATCATCTCAAGAACATATATGCACAAAAAAAACAATGAACATAAAACTCATGAATATTATTCAAAATTATATCTACTTTAAGTAATACATAAATGCAATGCTTATTCAATCTTGTTAGCTTTTGAAGCTATAAACTTAAAGGAAATGCAACCACAAGTATGGAAATAAGGATCCAATGTTATAACGATGATAATGGTTAACAAATATGCATGAAAATATGATAAGAAACTTTTTTTTTTTGGTAATTAGAGTATTTGTATTATGTGGGTTTTGACTGGATCCCAAAACCATATACATCGCTTTTAATCAGCATGAGTTAGCAGCCATGAACTACTATGCCATCAGGGAAACCATGTAGGGAATCCGTAGATTGGGATAGAACCAAAACCTCCATGTGTTACAACTCCATGCATTTCGGTGCTTACAAAAATTCCTGCCAAAATTGACTGCAACTTCATATACAAAAAGAGACACCAGCCAGTGCTGGGAAGAAACTAGAACTACATAGAGGACAAAAATCCTAGATGTACCGCTAAGACTGGACACCATTAATACCAACCAGGGAAAACCATAAGCATATCTCAAAATCCCTACACAGGGGATGAAATACATTTGAAGACCACATAAGAAACCATTACAGAAAACAAAACCAACCACGCAAGCCCTTCCATCATGCATCGGTTAAGTCCTCCTTCGTTGAGTTGCTCTCAGTAGCATTCTTGATCAGCTGCTTCAGGTTCCCGCTAATGGTCTCCAGGGTGTTGATGATGCTGCTGATGATGATGGTAGCAACTTTGTGGTGGATGTTTGAGCCGTGACCCGAGCTACCATTGTTGTCATCAGAAATGCGCTTCGAGGAATTTTCACTCATTTCTTTCTTGAATTTTTTGATGCGGGTCGATCTACGAGTCTGAGTGGTGCTTTCCTCCAATTTGATTTTCCTTTTGGAAGGTAGGGGCTTGGGAAAGGTAGCAGGGGAGGCCCTACTTTTGGTCAGGGTTTGAAACTCAGGGGACACTTCTGACTCCACAGGGTCCTCGGGGAGGGAGTGGGAGGGGCTTGGAGTAGAGGGAGACTGAGGTGGATTGGACTAGAGGGGGGACGATGATGGGTGAGGGTTTGGCTAGGGTATGGTAGTACAAAATGGCAAATAGACCTTGGTGGGTGGGGTTGTTCAAGGATTTCCTCTTGTGGGCATTGTGAATGGACAACCTGATCGAGCGAAAGAGGAAATCAGGGATGTTGATGGGTTTGAACCCTCTCAAGTGGTTTACTAGAGCAAGGTGAAAACTTAGGAGGGGCTTGGAGGGATCATCAACTGTAACATACTGCAAGATAGGAATTAATAGAGAGGACCAGGGGGAAGGGAGGGATTCACATTCGAGAGCTATACCTTTCCATTTGAAAATCTTGGAGTGGTTGGGAAAACCTTCAAGCTCTGGATCCTAGTTGTGCTTGTCCCTACGAATGACTCGACCAACCATCAGTAGCTCCGTAACCTCTGCTAGCATCTCCACTGTCACCCAAAAATGAAGGTTTTGAACCTTCACGCTGCCATTGTTCCATGAATTCACGAAGTCACTGGTAATGTCTACCTCAACTCCTTTGAATTTTTTAAAGAAAGGGATGAATCCCTAGGCTTCAAAGAATGACAGGGCCAAGGGGTCAATTTGGAACTCAGTGGGTTCTAACAACACCATTGGGAGGAGCCTGACTGGGTATACAACAAGGATTGGGATGGGGAGCTGAGTAGCAAGGATTTCGTAATCAAAGGACATGAGCCCATTGAGAGAGAAGCTATTTAAAAACATTTGGGGAGGGGTATTGTAGAGGCTGAGGACCCAAAAGACCATACAATTGGCATTGGTGCATTGGGTAAAGCTTCTTTGGGAAGGTCCATCATCATTGGCAATCGAGGTGGCAAGATCACACTTAATTTGGAAGTAATGAACCTTGCTCATGTGGATCCACCTACTTGAGTTGATCCTGAATGACCCATCTCAAAAAATCCCATGCATGAATTTCTCTGTAGATTTTTCGGAGGAGGACATATGATTCTGACTGGAGATGGTAATGGGAGGCGAGCCCTCTTGAACCCCACCATCATTGGAAATAGTGGGAGCACCTATGGAGAAAAGGAGCTTGATTTGCGGATTATGGGAGTGTTTAATGCGAGAGAAATGAGGATGAATATTTCCAAGACTGAGCCAACGTCATCTTGAAACCAGAGAGCTTTGGAAGAACCACTCTCTAGGGAGGCAACAAACAAAAACCCCGTTGACATGGATTAGGGGTGGATATAAATGAATGGGTGAGACAGAAAGGGTGGTGAGGTGGCCCAATGGGATGGGGGGAGGGCAAAAATCAGATGTGCCCATGACTCGACCAATCCTTTTTTGCTTCATTGATGACATCTTGAGGAATATTCCTATCCCAGATAATCAAAGAATTTCCATGAACTCCTCTGTTGGCAAGAAGGTCAGCCACCTTGTTGGCTTCTTGGTACATGTGGCGGTAGGTGACGTTGAGCTGACTTTGGATCAAAATTTTGGCCTCTTGGATGGCATTCCTGATGCTCCATGAAGGGATTTTGTTGTTGTTGATGTAGTTAGTAACATTGAGGGAGTCCCCTTCAATTTCAAGTTTATTGTTATACATTTGGATGATGCTTAGTCCTCTCCATAATGCGTGAGCTTCGACAACATGGTTTGATTGAATTCCTAAGTTTTTAGTGAAGGTGACCAAAATTTTGCCCCTGTGATTTCTGACAAGACCTCTAACACCTACCATTCTCAGATTTCCTTTGGATGCGCCATCGTAGTTGAGCTTGAGCCAACCTTCAGGGGGAGGTTTCCAATAAGTAGACTATCTGGGATGGGGAATGGGAGGGGATGAATTGCTTTCCCAAGGGATGTTGAGCCTGATGAACAAATTTTGCTCTATTCCCGGATCGGGGGGTTTGAGGTAGGGGAAGAGATGAGAATTCTCTACAGCAAAGCTAATGGTTTTGTTGGCAATGGTTATGGGGTCCTTGGGGGAATTAGAGAAAACCCTACTATTCCTTTCAAGCCAAACCTACCACAAGAAATGATGAAGGTAGATTTTCCACAGGGCATGGAGGTGGGAATTTTTGAAAGGGTTGGGCCACTGAGTGAAAAACTTTATTAGGGAATTGGGTTGGACCCACTTTATGTGAAAGGTGGATAGAACATGGCTCAGAATAGAGTTGGAGAACTCACACTCAGTGAACAAATGATTGATAGATTCCCAAGATTTGGTGCACAAGTGACATCTGTTAGGAACCATCATCCCTCTCTTGATGAGATTATCAGTGGATAGGATTTTATTTTGGATGGCTAGCTAGGAAAAGGTTCTGAATTTGGGAATGAGGTGTTTAATCCAGATTAGGTTGAACGGAATAGATACTTGTTGAGGGTTGAGAAGAAGTTGATGGGCAGTTTTGATAGAGAACATCCCATTGTCAGTTTCTTTCCAGATGGGATGGTCATCTATTCTATCCGTCGGGATCACTGTTGTGTTCAGCATGTGGGACAAAATTCTCACAACATTGATTATTTGCCCCTCAGTTGAAATGATGTTGAGATCTTTCCACTTTTTAGAGCCATTGTTTGATTGGATGAAGTCCACCACTTTGCTGCCTGTAGACACATCTAGGAGGGGTTTCAACAAGGATATTTCATTGTCTTCGATGAGGGGTTGATCTCTGATCCATCTGTCTATCCAAAAATTTATAGAAAGACCCGATCCCAGTTGCCATCTTGATCCCTTCTGAATGAGACCCCTGGTTTGGATTATCGACTTCCAAAAGGTAGATCCTTCCTTGGGGATGTCTGCATCCATGAAGTCTTTGCCTTGAAGATACTTCCTTTTGACAATTGACACCCATTCTAAATTAGAGTTTGTGAAGATTTTCCATGCTTGCTTTGCCAACAAAGTGGTGTTCATGTTGTTGATTCTTCTGAGGCCCAGTCCTCCCTGGCTCTTAGTCGTACAAACCTTTTCCCATCCGACCAGGTGAATCTTCTTCTTGTCTTCTGAGCCAGCCCATAGGAATATTTTTTGAATTTGCTCTATCCTTGAGTAGACTGAAATGGGAGCTTTGAAAATAGAAAGGAAGTAGACTGGAATGCTTTGGAGGTAAGCTGAGGTAAGGGTGGCTTTGGTAGCTTGAGAAAGAAGAGCTCCTTTCCAACCTGCCAACTTTTTGTTGATCCTCTCTATCACGTGGCTCCACATGGAATCTTTGGGGTGTTTGGTGAAAAGAGGGAGGTCCAAGTAGCGTGTAGGGAACTCACCGATACTGCACTGAAGAATTTGGGTAATTTTGACCTGTTTGGGGTGGGGAGTGTTGATGAAGAAACTTTTGCTTTTGGTGTAATTTATCTCTTGCCCTACCACCTTTTCATATAATTCAAGGATGCGCTTGATCATTTTGGCCTCCAAAACTGAAGCATGGGTGGCGAGGATTGTGTCATCCACAAATTTTTGGTGGGATAGGGGATTTAGATTCGATGCAACCTTGATTCCCAAAATGGTGCCCTCGGAGACAACGTTCTTGAGGGTTCTTCCCAATGATTCAACAAGCATAATGAAAAGAATGGGGGAGAGGGGGTCACCTTGCCTGATGCCTCTACCACTCGAGAAGTATCCTGCAGTGGATCCATTTACCAAAACTAAAAACCATGGGTTTGAGATACATCCTTTGATTAAGTCAATCCAGTCCCTGTGGAAGCCAAATCTTTGAAGGACAACGAGGAGGAAATCCCTGTTGACTCTATCAAAAGCTTTGTTGATGTCTAGCTTGAGGAATAGGGCAACCTTCTTATTTTGGGATGTTGAGTGAAGGACCTCATGCAAGGAAATGATGCCATCATTGATAGATCTTCCTTTGACTGAACTGCCCTGACATGGATCAATGATGTGGGGGAGGATTTCTTTGAGCCTTGTTGTCATTGCTTTGGCTAAAATCTTGTAAATTACATTGCATAGACTGATGGGTCTATAATCATTCATTGATTTGCACTCAGGCCCTTTTGGGATTAAAGCAATGAAAGTGGAATTTGTGCCTCTAGGAATAGATTTGGATTTTTGCATGTGTTTGATGGCATTGCAAATATCTTCTCCAATGATGTCCCAGAAGGTTTGGAAGAAGCGAGGGGAAAACCCGTCAGGACCTGGGGCTTTGTCTGGCGCCATGGTGAATAGGGCTTGCTTTATCTCGTCATTAGTGAGGTCCTTGATAAGCATGGCATTCATTGTAGGAGTGATCAAGCTGGGAATGTGCTGGAGAAGTTGATCTTGGGCCAGCCTAGGATAGGGGGCACTAGCTCCCAACATGTTTTCAAAAAAAGTGGCTGCTTCTTCTCGGATGTTGAGGATGTCTCTTGTTGTTGTACCATCACTTTTGGTTAGCTCTTTGATTTTTTTTGAGCTTCTGTGGTGAAGGGTGGAAGCATGGAAAATTTTCATGTTTGAATCCCCTTCTTTGAGCCATAGGGCTCTGGACTTTTGTCTCCAAAATATTTCTTCCTTGGCCAAAATGTTGTGATATTCTGCAAGGAGTTTTTTTCTTCATTTCTGATCTGGATGCTCATCTGACCATTCTAGATTTGTTGCTCTATTGATTTGATTTTGTTTGTGATTTCTTCCTTGCTTTCAAAAATATTACCGAATACTTCCCTGTTCCAGACTTTGATGTTTTCTTTGATTATTCTGAGTTTCTGGGAAACTTGGGATATGGGAGATCCACTTACTTGTTGTTGCCACCACTCAAAAATTTGGTTTCGTAGATCAAGGTGTTGGACCCACATTGCTTCGAATCTGAAGGGGGTCTTGAAAATGGGGGCTTTATTTGCTTCAAACACAAGAGGGCAGTGATCTGATCCAATTCTTGGTAGGGAGTTGAGAGAAGCATCACCAAAGAGGGGAATGGCTTCTCTGGATAAGAAAAATCTATCTAGTTTAACTTGGATGTGTTGGTTCCCTATTCTTCTATTGCTCCAGGTGAAGTGAGTTCCTCTGATCTGAATATCCATAAGTTCATTATCAGTAACAAAGTCATGGAAGTCTTGAATGCTTTTGACTGGGATGTCGTTGCCGCCTACTTTGTCAGAGGGGTAAAGGGGGGAGTTAAAATCCCTAGCCAGAATCCAAGGGTAGTTGTTGAAGGTATTTCTCATTTGGCTCAGGGAATCCCATAAAGAGCTCCTGTTGTGGGGATTATTGGGGGCATAGATATTAGACAGAATCCAACAGAATTTCTTGTCTTTGTAGAAAAACATTATGTTTGTTACTCTGTCCGAAGATGAAATAACTCTACCTTCCACCTTCTCCAAATCCCACAGGCACATTAAACCCTCGGATGAGCCTTGGGTGGGACTGAAAATATTTTCACTATTTTTCCATATGTTTTTGGCTACCTTGTGAGCTTTTGCCTGGTCAATTTTGGTTTCTTGCATGATGAGGATTGTAGGTTTGATTTCTTTCCTTACAGTGCTTGCGAGTCTCTATTTGGCCGCACTGTTGAGCCCTCTCACATTCCATGAGAGGATTCTCATTTGGAAACTTTGGTTCCTTTCTTGCCCCCCTTTGAATGCTGCAAGGGAGGTTTGGATAGTTTGGGATCATCTTTCGACTGGTTGAAAATTTTTGGGAATAGGGTTTTTTGGACTCCGTTGGCTATATCTTCTACAGTTTCTTTCCTATTTTGCTCCTGTAGATTTGGTCTTCCCCTTTTCTTGTCCAATCCATAATCCACCAAGGCTTTTTTGGAGCTCCGAGTATTTTTGGGGCTGAAATCACCTTTGGCTAAAGGGGACTTTTCAGGCTGCTCTTGCCTAGGGAGGGGATCAAGGGAAGGGTCAGAAGGTCCTGATCGGGATGGGGAGAGGGGTGGACAGAAATCATCGAAGGGAGGAAACCCAACCTTTGAAGGGGGATAGGGCTAGGAATCTTCTTCAATGGAGGGGTTTTGGATCTCATTTGCAGTGGCCAGGATGTCATCATTTGAGAGGGTAAGCAAATCTTCATTTATTTCAGAATCATGATTGGTGTATCCAGAAGGAATATCAAAATGATTGGGGTGAGAAAAAATGGAGTTTACCTTGCTTTGGTCTCCTGGTTGTTCTGAGCTCACGATTTGCTTCCCTTTGTATGCTAGGGGATTCTGGATGCTTGCTTGCTGGTAGTGATTCCCATTATTTTTTTGCCTACCCTTTTGAGTGTGGGGTCTACCTATCTATCATCCAGCTTGGGCTCCATTTCTTCGATCATTGTTATCCATTTCTTTCTGCTGCCTGAGAGAGGGGCATTAGGTCTTGAGGTGCCCTTGGGCTTGACATTCAATATAGAATGCTAGTTTATTTTCATATTCTATTGCCTGACATCTGTGGTAGGATCCATAGATGAGGTTGATCCATGTTGGAAGCTGGGAATCCAGGTTGGCATTGACACAAATTCTAGCATGGATCATGCGAGTGCGGGCTTTGGTGGTGGGATCAATGGCTACCATTTCCCCTATGTATCTACCAATTCCCTACAGTATATCTTCATGCCAAAACTAGCTGGGTAGACCTAGAAGTCGGACCCACACCGGTGCAAAGTTGATGCTCTGTGTTTCAGCATTGAAATCCTCACCCCATTTGTGGATGAACAAGCTTTTCCTTCCATAGAACCATGGTCCCCCTATTAGGATGCGGGTTGCATCCTCTTGGTTGTTCAACTGGATCTAAAAAACCCTCAAGGGAGGGCTATGATTTCGAGGTTCCCTAAGGTTCTCCACCTGGATGAAGCCCATATTCGGATGGACTCCATATCCGATCGACCTCCTACAAATTTCTTGATCAGGCAAAGGTTCTCCAGGGATAGGTAGTCATTCATTCGGGTTTCTGGGATCACTAGATCTTCTCCCACCAGGACTAAGGGACTGCGCCCTTCAGGGGTAATCTGGGTGTTGATTCCCTTGACCTTTTCAACATATGATCCAGATGGAAAGGGCCCGTGAAGGGCCCCATATTTGTTGGTATTCCCATCGGGTTTGTCCGAGGGCTCCTTTCCCTGAGACTTTTCCTTCTTCCCAAGGGATTTGTCATCTTTCGGATCTGGGTCTGATCCCCCTGCATCATCCCCTGTAGCAGATTCGATGATCTCACCTAGTTCAGGATCCCGAGAAGTTGTCCCTCCCATCAAACCCTAGTTCCCGCCTGAAATTGCCTGAGCTCCTTTGTTCACCATGGGATCCCCTTCTCTGATAAGAAACTTCTTAAAGCACTCAAGACATAGCTATTAATGAAAGGTCACAAAAATATACAATGTTATGCAATGGAGGTAACTACGTCTCCATATTGCATAAATTCTCTACATTGTAACTACTACTACTCTCACCTATTGACTCCAAAATCCTCTTACACTTCTATTCTATGAAGGCCTATTTATAATGAGACATGGCTTTTTGCCTTCCACATTCCTATGACACCTCACTATTCTATTCTAAGGACATATGTACATGTGGACTACATGCACATTTACATCATTGCACATTCTAACACTTATGCATTTATTACATTGCTTTAATCAACTACTTAAATCCTAACAAACTCCTAATATAAATATGTACCCATGATTGTACATTAGTAAGAACCAAATAATGTAATATATTCCAAAACCTCCCTGTATTACATTATTTGGGCATTGAATACTTTAGTCTTCAATATGGATCTTTGTATTTCATATATTATTTATCTTGATCAGGTCCTTCTTCTTTAGTTTGTAGATAGTCAAGTAGTGCGCAGTGTTTTTGACCTCTCATCCTTCTAATCTGAATCTTCTAGTTCTTTGTCTGTATTTATGATATATTGGTTCTTCATTTTTTGCAATTTGTTTCTCAAAGAATATATTAACATTGTTTCTTAATACAACAACTTCTTATGAGGTTCCAATTGCATCTAGTGCATATATATTTTTGTGGATTGATCTAGTGGTTTCTATCTCATCTTGATTTATGATGAGACACCTATTGAATCCATTTGAATATCAGAAATCAATTATTCTTTTGCTCTCTACTAGTTTTGCTATGGAAATAAGATTAGATGATAATCCAATAACATACATTACATTATGTAGAAAAATATTTGGAAATTATTTACTAGGAGTTACACATCCATATCCATGTATATGATAGAATTTTCCATCTGCAATTTTCAACCTGTAATTGTTAGTAACTTCAAGGCAATCAACAAACCAATGTAAGTTTCCTATCATATGATGACTTGCACCAGAATCAATATACCAAATGTCCTTTTCATTTTGACTTGTGAAATTGTTTGGGTTTGAAGTGATTTTGCATATTTGATATGGTATATTGGATGGATTTTGATCTTGAGTCCTCTTGTAGTGAATATTATGATGAAATTCCCCTTTTGCCAATCTATCCATACTCTCAAAAATTGTAGTATTTCTTTTATAAATATCACCAAAATCTGATTAGAATCCCTTTAGTCTCTGAAGAATAATTTTGATTTAAGTTTTATAACCTTTGAAGTTGTAAACCTTATGACTCCCTAGTCATTGATATGACTAATAAATATCTTTCAATTTGTAGAATCAATCTTGAAAAGACTTTTCCAATTTTCAAGTTTTGTAAAAGATATTTCTACCTTGAAAATAAATGAACTATGGACTTGATAGAATGCTTGGCTTTCAAGATTTGAGTTGAATTTCTTTTGTCTCCCTAGTAATGTGATGACAAGTTTAATATAATGTTCAACTCTTTAAAACAATTGTTTTATCTCTCCTTGTAGAAATATTAATGATGCAATTAGATAGAAATTATCAATATCTTCAATATAGTTAAGTTGGATTCTCTATGTCTCTTCAACTTGAGTATGACACTAATAAAAAATAATCTTCCAACTTTTGTGAAATGTAGTTTCTAAATTTCTATAATTTCAATTTGGTGTAGGATTCCTTATATCTCCCTAGTTAGAAATTTAGACTATGTATTTGCAAATTAAACTTATGTCTCCTTGTTTTATAATTTGCAAATGTTTGAAGCAATAATAATAAATATTTTAATGCTTCTAATTTCTACTTATTTCTTAAGGCAATCAATGTGCTTTCTAGGGTTTCTTTTAACATATTATTACTCCAATATTTCAATGTCCCTAGAGTATAAAACTTAATTGATATCAACCTTAAATTTTATGCCTTAATTTCACCATTGAACTTGCAATATATATGAGGATAATTCTTACCTTCCAAGTGCTTAATTTTGTCTTGCAAACTGACTGTAATCAACTCGATTTCTTGCATCTTAATGGTATTTGACTCCTTATCAGCTTTGAGGTGCTATGTAGACCTCTCACTCCTATTTGTCATCGTATTGTGTGCTCTTCTTAAACATAAATATGTTGGCCTATGTACTTCTCTTCAATCGATCCACTCTATATGTTCTTACTCCTCAATATTCGTACTGCCTTGAAGTCTTACGTGGTGCCTTAAATTTGTGACTCTTATCACTGTTGATACTGGATTTTTAAATATGTTATATAAGCGCTTATTTTATGAGTGTATCCTCTAGATTCTACCATAGTGTAATATGGATAGTGCCAAGTGGCACTTGCATTTTCCAACTTCTTCTAAATGACTCTTATGCACCTTCTTTCAATGCCTATGCCATGTGGCATTAAGATTCTTAATCCTTTCTTTCAACATCTCGATGGTATGTGTTCTAATCAACACTTCCTTGAGAGCGTTATTCAAATGATGTTATATGCTCAAGTACTTCTCTTGTTTGTGTGCTTTGAGTTATCTTCAACGATGTGGTGATTTCCATTTTTCTTGCATTAAACACCTTCTTCCACATGGTGTGTATCCTTCAACAATGTGCCCTAACTTCCTTTAGGCTATTCAATTTATTAGTCTCAATTTCTTAGCACTCATTCACTGCACTTCTTGCTATACTTCCAAAATTTCTATGGTAAATATATGATAGCTATTCTTCCAACACTTCTATGGTAGAGGTATGATAGCTATTCTTCCAATGCTTCTATTGAGTACCAACCAAGTCTATGCAGTGGCTTTAGGCAGTAAGTAATCCATCCTTGAAACTGATTAAAACATATTAATACTCATTATAGTTTGATGTATCTCCTCCTTATCTTTATGATACAGGATTTTTGAGTTTACCTTACACATTATAATGAATTCCACATTGTATACCTTATTTGAATGGATTACTTGCTTTGGTGTAAGTCAATGTCATCTCATGGGAAAAAATGGAGGCTATTCGAAGTGCCAATGATGCTACTTCCAATGTTGTTATGTGGGTAGAATAGAGACTACATCCTATGAAGCATGTGCAACTGTGATGCATCATTTGATTTCATTGCTTGGAGGTAGACATTGTTGTGTTTCCCTATGTTGCCTTCACCAAAGGCTACCGAATATGAAAGGTACCTTGTTTTACCATCAAAGGCTTTTAGGTGTACCTTATCTTACCTTCACCAAAGGCTTATTAGATGTTGAATGTACTTGGCTTGATGTCCTTAGTGTAGTTATTTCTCCTACCTTTTACTTTCACCTTTCTCATTGTCTTCTTCTTGTAAGCAATATCTATTATTGCTTGGATGATGATTATAGGTTGATGCTATCCAAAATATCTCCCTTTTCCTTGGAGATCCTTCACTTTTAGAGCTCTATTGAGTGGTATAAGTTTAGTGCTTTACAAATTTAGAATGCAATGAGATAGATGTTTTCCCCCCTATACTCTTAAACTAACTCTCTTGGCTTCTTAAAATGATGGCTTCTACTTCCGTTGCAGAATGAGATAGGCTAGAGTCAATATTACCTTCTAACTCTTGGCAATTGTTTCCTTTATTAGCTACGTTTACTTTGATAACTCTAAGATTTTTAATAATATTTTGCACTATAGTATATGCAAATCTGTAGATTCTTATTTTACTTGAAGAGACAATAGATAGTTAATATTTTTATTTCTCTCGAAATATATCTAACTTCTATTTTATGTGCAGGTTTGAAACTTGTAGACTATAACTTTTGCACTATCTTGAAGAATTTAAATTGAAACTTATTTATGCAACCTCTAAACCTTGAAATTGATGCTCAATAAACTTAATAAGGAACCAAATATAAAATTTTAGCTAATGAATCTTTTGCACCTTAGTTGCATGCCTTTTCTAATTTTGTAGATGGTGTTGTTATTGGTGATTTGAATCACCTAAATGCTTCCTAGTAGTAGATGAAATTGTAGCTCTTCTAGGCTATCTGAAACAACTCTTTAGCTCACCTATTTGTAGCTTAAAGACTCCTCTAACTTGTTGCCCAATAGGTTTGGTAGGGAAATCAACCAAATCACAGTTTATTTTTTCTTCAAGAAATCTTCAGTAATATGCTTTAAAAACCAGTAAATCTTCTATATCCGAAATAACCTTCAAGCCTTCAATGGCAATCCCAAAATATCTCATATTTTGTGGCTTCTCTATCTCCTTTATCCTTCAACCTTCTTGTCAAATTCCAACTTCAAACTTGGCCTATCTAATGGCCTTCTTCTCAATATTCTGATTATCTTGAGGTCTTCACTATTTTCCTTCAAAATTTGGTAACCTTATTGCAAAATCCTTCTCTCTTGGGTTTGTTTTTGGATGGCAATAATTATCCCAAGTTCTTTATCGTAAACTTCTCCTTGAGTTCTCCTCAAATAATATCCAATGAAATTCTTCAAGTCTCCTTTGATGAGTCTCTTCAAGCCTTCTCCTTGAGACCTCTTCTCTAGGATCTTCACTCTCACAACTTCTTTGGTCTTTCTAATGAGATATTTTCTTCAATATTCTACTATGGAAGTTTTACAATGAGATCTCCTTCTTCGATATCTTAAATCTGATGAAATTTGCAATAGGGCTTTTTCTAGTCCTTATCTATCCTCAATCTTCCAAATATGGAAGTTCTTCAATAGGACATCCTATGGGTCTCTTCTTTAATGTGAAGTTTTCAATATTGAATGGAGATATCCAATCTCCTATCTTCACAAGGACTTTTCTCTTAGATTCTCTTCTACCTTCAATGGGGTCTTCTTTCTAGGACCTCCTCCTTGATTTGCAATATTTAATGTGGCTTCCTTGGCCTCTATATCTCTTCTCAACCTCCAACTTGGAGTCTTCAATCTACAAATCTTGCAATGGGACCTTTTTCTCAGGCCTCCAAATATTCAATATTTGACTTTTTTCTTTAGGAACTGGATTGATTTCAAATAATAAATTCTTCCTAGCTCTTGTAGGAAGCTTCCTAACTTTCTTTGAATATCCTTTTTTTTCTACAAAAAAATATTAGGAAATGATAATAGAAATATCTATAAATCTATAGAAAATAATCTTGACTAGTTGATTTATCAATCTAGTGGATTCAATGCTGAGTTATAATCTTCACAAGTTTTTTTGCAACTCTATGAAAAAACTCTAGCCAAATACAATTTCAATTTTTTTTTAAATGATATTTGTAATCTGCTCTCAATCTCTCTTGTGGATCTCTCTATTTCTTATCGATCTACCTAGTGCTCTAATACAACTATTAGCTTTTGAAGTTATAAACTTAAAGAAAATGCAACAATTTTATGACTATGATAATGACTAACTAATATGCATGAAAATATGATAAGAAACTTTTGAAAGTACTCAATAAATAGCTATTAAATAAAGCTTGCAAAAATATACAATGTTATGCAATGGAGGTAACTACCTCTCCATATTACATAAATTCTCTATATTGTAACTACTACTACTCTCACCTATGCACTCCAAAATCCTCTCACACTTCTAATCTATGAAGGCCTATTTATAATGAGATATGCCTCTTTGCCTTCCACATTCCTGTGACACCTTACTATTCTATTCTAAGGATATATATACATGTGGACTACATGCACATTTACATCATTGCGCATTCTAACACTTGTTCATTTATTATATTGCTTTAATCAACTACTTAAATCCTAATAAACTCCTAATATAAATATGTACCCATGATGGTACATTAGTAAGGACCAAATAATGTAATATATTCCAATAAATACTTTGTTACAATGCTTTATCTTCAATATATACATACGTGAGACTCTTCATATTCACAAGACCTAGACTTTTATACTTACATAAACTCTTCATCTCCTCATACTCATGAAAGATATAACTCTTCATATTTCTCAATACATAATAATAAATCTCACATATTTACATAAAGAAAAAGACTCATTATTACACATAACTCATAACTCCTTACTTATAAACATGACACATAACTCACACTTACTAACATGACACCTCACCTACATAACTCCACACTTATTTACATGACACAACTCACACTTAGTAACATGATACCTACTCAAATATTAAACACACCCTGGTCTAAATTACTTGCATGGTGCTTGCATAAATATTGTAAGGTATCAAATAATGTAATAACTTCAACACCCCCTCATATTACATTATTTGGTATGAAGACCTTTTGCTTTCATGTGCTTTCCATCTTCTTGATTCTTGTCTTGGTCTTTCTACTCTAATTCTAGTACTCTTGTATGTTTTAGTTATAAACCTATTCTTTTGAGTTGTCCTATGTACTTTTCACGGTTATGAGCAATTCATAACGATAATATATTCCATATTTGATAATTTTATCCTTGATACCCCTGCTATTAATGCTCTCAAATGTAGTATGTAATAGATTATCATATTTTTTATTTGTATATCTTGTTCTATCACATTCTTATTTATTGTTTATAGATTTCAAACCAACACATTATGTATCATTACATATAATTTTTGTACATACTTTTCCAATGCTCAAGTTATTTTTGTTATCTATTCCTTGAACCAGTTCATAACTTTTATTTGTTGTTATATGCCTTAAATCACTTGTGTCATAGCTGATATCTTTCATCACCAATTCATATTACCTTTTATTCTTATCTTTAAGGACTTCAAGAGTGGTTAATGCCATATACATAATCTTTCTTATATTAGTAGGTAGTGTAATAGCATCTTTAGAGTCTTCATTTGCTTCAATACATCTTGAACTTAGATAATTACCAAATGTTGCAAAAAAATCATTTTTGGCTTCTCTGATTTTTTTGTAGATCCTTCTTTAATTTTATTGAGATATTTTTTGGTTCTTCAACATTCTCTATCATGTGTCGTATGCAAAGCTTTAGATATTTCAATATTTCCTTACTTTCTACCAATGAATCATATTGAATGTTTTCTTCTCTTTTTTTCATGCTTTCTTCAGGTAATTTGTCTTTAAGGTTTTCAACAAATCAAACAATTATGTAATTTTTTGCTCATACAAATTTCTTCTTCAATTTTATTTTCTTTTGTTGTAGACTTTCCTAATTACTCCAAAATTATTAATTTTCTCTTCTATAGAATTTTCCTTCAATCTTCAATAATTTTTTATTTTCTTCAAACATTAACAATTCTCTTCATAATATATTTTATATTGATTTTTTCTTTGTAGAAATCCTTTTATCGCCAAATTTAATACTTTCCTTTTTCAATTATTCTTCAAGTTATTTTCTTCAATAATCAAATTTCTTTCCTTAATTTCAATATTCTTCAAATTTTTTTCTTCTCTAATTTTTCTTCTATTTAAATAATTATTCAAATTCTTTGTTCCTCCAATCTTTCATTCTTTTAATCTTCTTCTTCAAATTTTTATTCATCTTCAATCTTCAATATTAATATTTATTTTTTCATCAATTTAATAATCCTTCAATTAATTAGGTCTGAGGTGTAGACCAATTGGTTCAACCAAATCCTATGAGAATGGTGGAGGTCCAAGGTTCAAATCTCGGGCCTCATCGAACTAAACGCTTGTCCCTTTCCTGGTGCTTTCAGCGATGTAAAATGTTTAAAATGATTGTGGCATGTGTTGAGCAAGGTGCAGCGACAATATTGTCATTGTTGTCAACACAGTCAGATAGATCGGTTGATGCAGTGGACAGGAGTTCAGAGGTTATTCAGAGTATGTACAGTGATGTTAAATGCTTATGAGGATTTTTACCCACCTTTTTGCATATTTTCCAAGAAGACCGAAGTGGCCCATATGCTAAAGATCAAAGAAAAAGCAAAACACCGCAAAGAAAAAAGTGTCGCGATATCGCGACATGTTGCATTTTCGCGGCCAAAAGAGAAGAGAAAGAACAAGAAAGAAAAAGTGTCGCGATATCGCGACATGTTGCATTTTCATGGCCAAAAGAGAAGAGAAAGAGCAAAGAAAAAAAGTGTCGCGATATCGCGACATGTTGCATTTTCGCGGCCAAAGAAAAGAGAAAGAGCAAGGAGAAAAAAGTGTCGCGATATCGCGACATGTTGCATTTTCATGGTCCAAAGCAAAGAGAAAGAGCAAGGAGAAAAAAGTGTCACGATATCGCGACATGTTGCATTTTCGCGGTCCAAAGCAAAGAGAAAGAGCAAGGAGAAAAAAGTGTCGCGATATCACGACATGTTGCATTTTGGGCCAAAGCAAAGAGAAAGAGCAAGGAGAAAAAAGTGTCGCGATATCGCGACATGTTGCATTTTTGTGGTCCAAAGCAAAGAGAAAGAGCAAGGAGGAAAAAGTGTCACGATATCGTGACATGTTGTATTTAAGCAAGAGAAAGAAAGAAAAGTGTCATTATATCTGCGACATGTCACATTTTGACGACTCAAAAAGGGCAGGTAGGCAGAGAAACAAAAGTGTCACGATATCGTGACATGTCACATTTTCTCGACTCAAAAAGTGCAGGCAGGAGAGAAACAAAAGTGTCATGATATCACGACATGTCGCATTTTCGTGACTCAAAAAGGGCAGGAGGAGAGAAACAAAAGTGTCACGATATCGCGACATGTTGCATTTTTCCAAAGGAACAGAGTAGTTGATAGTGCGTTTGATATTAGTGATGAACACCAGGATAGTGAAACTAAAGACTGCATAGTGACGTGGACCTATAAGGAATAAATCGAAGATTGAATAAGGTAATTTGTCACATAAGGACAAAATTCAATGAATAAGACAAAATGTTACATAAGGAATCTTTAATGATTTGAAATCATCTAAGATGGTCGTTACACATGGAAAGAAGCGGACGCATGCCCATGTGGAGAAAAGGAAATGAAGGGTCACAAAATAGAAATGAAAAGCCTTTTTGGAAACCAAAACACATGCATGCACAAAGGATAGGAGAATATTGTGTCATAAAGGAGTTACATAAAGAAGTTACAATTGACAAGTGGCATATGAGAATATGGAAGTTACAAAAGAAGGAGTTACAATTGATAGGTGGCATGTGAGAATATGGAAGTTACAAAAGGAGTTACAAAGAGAAAATATTGTTATAAAAGGAGTGTTGCTTGGAGAATTTTTGTGTGCGATAAGTGTGTGTGTTTTGTGAATTGTGGTAGACGTTGGGTAAGCAATAGACCAGTTAGGGTCTTGTAAAAGTGAAGGCATTTTTATGTCAATCTTCTAGTTTCAAAATTGAAGTCCAAGTTGGTGCTTGGCATCAGGGGTTGGTGCTCCTTCTAGTTGGTGCTGGTAAATCAAGGGTTGATGCTCCTTCCAGTGGGTGCTGGTAAATTGATTGTAAAGTTGGTGCTTTGCAAAGGCTGGATTTGGATGGGAGTCCAAACAGTCATTTTGAGGAGTAGCCAAATCGGTGAACCTCGGTACATCTTATGTTGTGTGATGTTATCTTGTTATATTTGCTTTATTTGGTTTTAAGTTTTCATTGTTTCGGCTTTAAGAGTTGAAGATTTAAGTAACAAGAGATACACTGATTCACCCCCCCTCTCAGTGTCATTGTGATACTAACAATTGGTATCAGAGCGAGGTTCTTGAACAAGCTTAACCGGCTAGGGTGATCTTGGAAGTGACACAATGGCAGGTGGTGAAGGCTTCTCATCAAACAAAGCACCATTGTTTGATGAAACTAATTACGCATTTTGGAGACTCGAGATGCAGACATATCTTTGTGCTTTGGGATACGACATTTGGGATTCAGTAGATAGTGGATACACAATACCCACCACTTCTCCAACCGATGTTATCGGTAAGAAACTGTTTGAGAATGACTCAAAAGCAAAGAATGCTATCATGTGCGGATTAGTGGACAATGAACTGGTAAATATTATGAGTTGTAAAATGGCAAAAGAAATATGGGACAAACTGAGGAGCATTCATGAAGGAGACGTTAAGATCAAGGAGGCCAAGTTACAAACACATCGAGCTCAGTTCGAAGTATTAAAGATGAATGACGATGAGAACATAGAGGCATATATGCTAAGAGTTAATGAAGTCATTAATGCGATTAGAGGACTCGACGAGGAAATCAAAGATTCTGTCATCGTGAAAAAGGTATTAAGATCTCTTCCCCAAAGATTTGATTCTAAAGTTTCAGCTATAGAAGAAGCTAAAGATCTAAATTATTTTAGTATGGATGAGATGCATGGTTCTTTGACTTGCATATGAGATGAGAATAGGAAAATCTAAACCCACAGACAGAGAAGCTGCTTTTAAAGCCCATAAAAATATGAAAGCAAAACAAGAATCCGAGGAAGAAGAGACATCAGATGAAATGGAAGCAAACTTTGTTCGAAAACTAAAAAGGGGAAAAGGAAAATACAGAGGAAAGTTACCATTTAAATGTTTCAATTATGGAGGCATTGGGCATTTTGTAGCTAAATGTCCACTTAATGAGAAGAACAAAAGTGATGAAGGATCGCACCAAGAAAGAAGTGACTGGAAGAAAAAAACAAATTTCAGAAAAGGCAACTTCAAGAAGAAAAGTTTCATCTCCAAGAATGTCAGTTCATCAAAAGACAGCTACGGTGAGGATTCTAAAAAGGAAATAGGTGAAGCTCTTTTCATGGCACTCAAAGAAGAAAAAATAAAAAAAGAACAGGAATGTGATGAAGAAGAAATTGATGCAGAAGTAAATTTGGAAGAGGAACTAATTGCAGCTCTGGATGAATTGAAGATAGAAAGAAAAAAAAATAAGAAAATTTCAAGAAAGCTTGAGGATGCAAATGAAATCATAACCAGTTTGAAAGTACAGATAGAAGAATCCAAGAAAATATCTGAAGATCTCGAAGTGCAAATAACCATGAAAATAGATTATTGCAGCAAGCTAGAAGAAGAGATTGTTGGTTTAAGGATGCAGATAGAAGAGATGAATCGTAAAATTAGTTGTTATCACAAACGTGAAGAAAGTTCTATGAAGTTGAATAAGATCATAAATAACCAAAAGACTACAGGCATCAAATTTGGTTTGGGCTTTGACGAAGGAGAATCATCAAATGGATCAAAGGCCATAAATGAAGAATCCATAAAGAATGAAGATAAGAAACAGGTTGATCAAGAAAAATTGACTCATGCAAAAGAAAGCAATAATGCAAGGCACGAAAGGAGAATTGACAATGATGGATTCACCAATGTCACACATCAAAGAAGAAGAAGATTTATGGCTCCTACGACAACATGGCAAAGACCATCACCCAGGTTCAATCATCTCTTTTCGGTTACTATTTTAAATGCAATGGTTATGGACATAAGATTTCAGATTGCAAGTATAATGTAGGACCAATTAATTTTACCAAGTAGAAATGTTTTTTCACCTTTGATGGATTATGCAGTAGAATGTTATAACTGTCATAATTTTGGGCACATTGCAAGAAATTGTCGAAGTACATTTGCATCAAATCAATTTCAGGGAAGAAAATTTCAACCAAATGGAATGAGACAAAATAGAAAATTTCTCGAAAAACATGCACAAGCTACTGAAAAAGAAAAGTCAAAACAAGAGCCCAAAACTGTAATCAAACCAGAGTGGAAAGAAAAAGAGCGATCTAAGGAAGAAAAGGAATCCTTGATCGTACAAACAACATTTAAAGCATAGAATAAATCTGCACCATGGATACTTGATAGTGGATGCTCCAATCATATGACAGGTGACAAACAAAAATTTGAGAAGTTACAAGCAATATGAAGGTGGTTCAAGTAAAATTTGGAAATAATGATGGAGCTAAGATAGTTGGCAAAGGTTCGAGTTAAGATCAGTGACGGAAAAATCAAGTCAAAAGAAGTCTTGTTTGTGGTTGGTCTGAAGCATAACTTGTTGAGCGTAAGTCAGATTTGTGATAGAGGTCATGAAGTGATTTTTAAGAAGCAGGGTTGTGAAGTCAGAAAAGCAAACAGTGGAAAGTTGATAGCAACTGGATCGAGGACATCTGGAAACCTGTACACTCTCTCAGAGACTTCAGAAGGAGCTTGCTTGATTGGACAGGAAGAAGAAAATTGGTTGTGGCACAAGAGGCTCGGTCATATCAGTTTTGACAATCTAGTAAAAATCAGCTCAAAAAAGGTAGTGAGAGATATTCCCACCATTGGAAAACCATCAAATAGCATTTGTGCTTCATGCCAAAAGGGGAAGCAAACTAGAGTCTCATTTAAAACAAAAGAGTACTACACAAGCAAACCTTTGGAACTAATACATACTGATTTATGTGGACCCATGAGAACGCAAAGCATAAATGGTGACAAATATTTTATGTTGTGTATAGATGACTATTCCAGGATGACATGGGTACTATTTTTGAAGCATAAATCAGAAGCTTTTGAGATGTTCAAGGTTTTCAAAAACCAAGTTGAGAATCAAACAGGAAAAATGATTAAATGTTTAAGATCAGATAGAGGAGGAGAGTTCATTTCAGAGGATTTTACAGAGTACTAGTGAAAAATATGGTATTAGGAGACAGTTTTCAGCAGCCAGGACACCTCAGCAGAATGGTGTGGTAGAAAGAAAGAACAGGACAGTGCAGGAAATGGCACGGACTATGTTGATTGAGAGCAAAGTAGCAGACAGATTTTGGAAAGAGGCAGTCCATACTGCGGTATACATCCAAAATAGGTGCATGTTGAGGACGCATGAAAGCAAAACTCCTTATGAGTTGTGGTTCGGTAAAAAGGCAACAAGTAAGATACTTTAAAGTTTTTGGCAAGCAAGTGTTACATCAAAAGAACTGAAGAAAACCTTGGTAAGTTTGAAGATAGAGCGGATGAAGGTATTTTTCTTGGCTATTCATCAAAAAGCAAAGCTTACAAATGCTACAACAAGAGGCTAAGGAAAATTGTGGATAGTGCCGATGTTAAAGTTGATGAAGGTAGGGAACGAGTAATTAGCTATGAAGAGAACTACCCAATTTATGAAGAGGTTATTGAAGGAGATGAGGAAAAGGAAATGGAAAAGAAACAAAAAATTGACTCAGATGATTCAAACAGTGATTCAAAAGTGGAAGAAAATAAGAAATTCAAAATAGGCAGCTGGCAGAAAGATCATCCTAGAGAGCAAATAATTGGAGACCCCACAGTTGGTGTTCAGACAAGAAGAAGAGTAGTAAGTAACTACTCTCTATTATCCAACATTGAGCCCAAAAATGTTGTTGACGCAAGCAAAGATGAAAGTTGGATGAAGGCAATAAATGAAGAATTAGATCAGATCGAGAAAAACAAAACTTGGGAGTTAGTACCAAGACCTGCAAATAAAAATATAATCGGTACTAAATGGGTCTTTCGAAACAAATTGAATGAAGACGGACAGGTAGTCAGGAATAAAGCAAGATTGGTATGTAAAGGCTATGCACAAGTTGAAGGTATTGACTTTGAGGAAACCTTTGCACCTATGGCTAGACTAGAGGCAATTAGAATGTTTCTGGCTTTAGCAGTTTACAAGAATTTCAAAGTTTATCAAATGGATGTGAAATCAGCATTTTTGAATGGGAAACTTGAAGAAGAGGTTTATATTGAGCAGCCAGATGGTTTCCAACTTGGTGATGATCCCAACTTGGTTTGCAAGTTGAAGAAAGCATTATATGGCTTAAAAAAGGCACCCCGAGCATGGTATGCAAGGCTAGACAACTATCTTACTCAACAAGGGTTCAAGAAAGGTATGGTGGATAGTAATTTGTATGTCAAAATAGAAAATGGCCATCTTATTGTTCTTGTTGTATACGTAGATGATATCATATTTGGCAGCAAGCAAAGATGAGTCGTGTAAAGATTTAGCAAATAAGATGCAGAAAGAATTTGAAATGTCAATGATTGGTGAACTTTCGTATTTCCTCGGGTTGCAAGTTAATCAAAATGAGAAGGGCATATTTATTTCTCAAATTAAATATGTGAAAGAGATGCTAAAAAAGTTCACAATGGAGGATTGTAAGCCAGCTTAGCACTCCCATGACGACAGGTTGCAAGTTGAGCAAGGATGACAAATCTCCACATGTTGATCAAACCATGTACAGATCTATGATTGGGAGCTTATTGTACTTGACAGCTACTAGACCGGATATTTTGCAGGCAGTATGCATGGTAGCACGATTTCAGGCTAGTCCCAAGGAGACTCATGTGACAAGCAGTGAAGAGGATTCTTCGGTACCTCAAGGGTACTATGGAGTATGGGTTATGGTATCCGAAAGGTAAGGACTTCACCCTTATTGCGTATTCAGATGCAGATTGGGCAGGATGTGTAGATGACAGAAAGAGTACCAGTGGAGGTGCATTCTATCTTGGAGACAAGTTGGTCACGTGGCACAGTAAGAAACAAGAGTCAGTCTCCTTATCCACAGTAGAGGCAGAATATATTGCAGCGACAACGTGTTGTACGCAGGTATTATGGATGAAACAAACCTTGAAAGATCTTGGTATTAACTTCAGTGAGCCAATTTTAGTTAAGTGTGATAACACCAGTGCCATTAACATCTCAAAGAATCCGGTTATGCATTCTCGCACAAAACATATTGCTATCCGGTATCACTTTTTGAAGGAGAAAGTTGCGGAAGGTGAGGTTAAGTTGGATTTTGTTCCAACAACAGAGCAAGTAGCGGATATCTTCACAAAACCGTTGCCCAAGGAAGTCTTTGAGTACCTTCACAATAAATTGGGAGTGGTCACGCTTCCCAAGAATTGACTAGCTATCGGGACCACATTCTCAGGGGGAGCATTTGTGTATTTGTTTATCTTTTTGCTCATGTTTGTGATTTTTGCTAAGTGTAATAATTTTTGCCTGAGAATATTGTGCATGGACTCGGGGGAGTTTGCAGCAGCCCTTTGGTATTGTTGTCAAAGGGGGAGAAGAGTTACAGGAAATTGCACGTGTGTTGCCAACAATTCCAAAGGGGGAGATTGTTGAGCAAGGTGCAGCGACAGTATTGTCATTGTTGTCAACACAGTCAGATAGATCGGTTGATGCAGTGGATAGGAGTTCAGAGGTTATTCAGAGTATGTACAGTGATGTTAAATGCTTATGAGGATGTTTACCCACCTTTTTGCATATTTTCCAAGAAGACCGAAGTGGCCCATATGCTAAAGATCAAAGAAAAAGCAAAACACGCAAAGAAAAAAGTGTCGCGATATCGCGACATGTTGCATTTTGGCCAAAAGAGAAGAGAAAGAAAAAAGTGTCGCGATATCGCGACATGTTGCATTTTGAGGCCAAAAGAAAGAGAAAAGAAGAAGAAAAAGTGTCGCGATATCGTGACATGTTGCATTTTCGGCCAAAGCAAAGAGAAAGAGCAAGGAGAAAAAGTGTCGCGATATCGCGACATGTTGCATTTTGTGGTCCAAAGCAAAGAGAAAGAGCAAGGAGAAAAAAGTGTCACGATATCGTGACATGTTGCATTTTCGTGTCCAAAGCAAAGAGAAAGAGCAAGGAGAAAAAGTGTCGCGATATCGCGACATGTTGCATTTTCGGGTCCAAAGCAAAGAGAAAGAGCAAGGAGAAAAAGTGTCGCGATATCGCGACATGTTGTATTTTGTGGTCCAAAGCAAAGAGAAAGAGCAAGGAGAAAAGTGTCACGATATCAGTGACATGTTCATTTTGGTCAAAAAGAGAAAGAGCAGAGAAGAAAAAGTGTCACGGATATCGCGACATGTCGCATTTTGTGACTTAAAAAGGGTAGAGAAGAAACAAAAGTGTCCGATATCGACGAATGTGATTTCAAAAGGGGGAGAGAAACAAAAGTGTCGCGATATCGCGACATGTCGCATTTTCATGACTCAAAAGGGAGGAGAGAGAAACAAAAGTGTCGCGATATCGCGACATGTCGCATTTTCTGACTCAAAAGGGTAGGAGAGAGAAACAAAAGTGTCGCGATATCGCGACATGTTGCATTTTATCCAAAGGAACAGAGTAGTTGATAGTGCATCGATATTAGTGATGAACACCAGGATAGTGAAACTGAAGACTGCATAGTGACGTGGACCTATAAGGAATAAATCGAAGATTGAATAAGGTAATTTGTCACATAAGGACAAAATTCAATGAATAAGACAAAATGGTTACATAAGGAATATTTAATGATTTGAAATCATCTAAGATGGTCGTTACACATGGAAAGAAGCGGACGCATGCCCATGTGGAGAAAAGGAAATGAAGGGTCACAAAATAGAAATGAAAAGCCTTTTTGGAAACCAAAACACATGCATGCACAAAGGATAGGAGAATATTGTGTCATAAAGGAGTTACATAAAGAAGTTACAATTGACAAGTGGCATATGAGAATATGGAAGTTACAAAAGGAGTTACAATTGATAGGTGGCATGTGAGAATATGGAAGTTACAAAAGGAGTTACAAAGAGAAAATATTGTTATAAAAGGAGTGTTGCTTGGAGAATTTTTGTGTGCGATAAGTGTGTGTGTTTTGTGAATTGTGGTAGACGTTGGGTAAGCAATAGACCAGTCAGGGTCTTGTAAAAGTGAAGGCATTTTTATGTCAATCTTCTAGTTTCAAAATTGAAGTCCAAGTTGGTGCTTGGCATCAGGGGTTGGTGCTCCTTCCAGTTGGTGCTGGTAAATCATGGGTTGGTGCTCCTTCCAGTGGGTGTTGGTAAATTGATTGTAAAGTTGGTGCTTTGCAAAGGCTGGATTTGGATGGGAGTCCAAACAGTCATTTTGAGGAGTAGCCAAATCGGTGAACCTCGGTACATCTTATGTTGTGTGATGTTATCTTGTTATATTTGCTTTATTTGGTTTTAAGTTTTCATTGTTTCGGCTTTAAGAGTTGAAGATTTAAGTTAACAAGAGATACACTGATTCACCCCCCCTCTCAGTGTCATTGTGATACTAACAGCATGGTGGTTATAGGGATGGACTGTATAAATAACTGTGTGACGACTTCTGAGGTGGACAACGCAAAATACTATGGCAGCCATAAAAAGCTGGACAACCTGCCCAGATTTGTGGCGACTACCAATTCCACCATGTAAATTAAAAAAAAAATAATCCTTCAATTAATTTCTTCACAATAAATAATTCAATTTCTTTCTTCAATAAAATATTCTTCCTTCAAATAATTTCACTTCTCTTTAATTTTCTTCTTCAATTTAATAATCACTCTCTTTTTTTCAATTGGTTATTTAGGATTGAAATGGGCCCTAACTGTATTACATCATCACCACATAGGGATATTATCCATGTATCGCTTGGCAAGATTTGAACCTTGATATCCTCCTTAAATGTTGAGGAATCTAATTGGTTGAGTTAATGCCACTTGATAACTTAATAATCACTCTCATTCAATAATATTCCAATATTAATTTCTTCTTACAACTCCCATTAAAATATTATTTTCTACATATCTTCCTTCAATTATTAATTCCTTCAATCAATAATTTTTTTCTTCAATTATTTTTTTGAAATTTTGAAAAATAAATTATAATAATAGAAACGATATCACAAAGTAAAATGAGTCGAACATGAACCAAGGGAGAAAGAGAAATATCCTCCAAACCCTTTTGGATTAAAAATTACCCATTAAAACATTATATAGGTGGGTTCGTTGAAAACATCACCTAAGGCCATCATTATACAGTTATTGATGCACATCAACATCACTTGAGTTGAATTCTAATTTTCCTTGTTCATCTGAATTCCATAGACCATCAATCTATCTTTATACTATTTTGAAGTCATTATTGGCATCTTGATCATGTCTGTGATACTTATTTTTCTAAGGGATAGAGGCTTATTTTCTCTTAATCTAGCCATACTCAATAAAATACCTATGGCTATGTGTGTTTTATTTTTGAAAGTCATCCACCTTGACCACTTTGAGTCTATCAGTAGTAATTTCATACAATAGAATAATAGTAGCCTGCGGACGAAGATACGAAAACCTATGGCAGTAAGCCAAGAAACTTTCTTACCTAGCTTGACACTAAGATTACTTATCATTTGTTTCCTTTTGGGCCATTGCTCCTTGGCCTAACTACGATAGATTCATTAGAATTACTATTTGCTCTTCTTATTCTATTATTTTCCTATATCACCTCTCGTATCCCTTGTATTATTTGGCCCTAGCTTATCTGATTTTCCATTTGAAAGTCCATTTATTGCCCTTCCTCCAACTCCTTTCCCATTTTGCTAAAAAAAGTGTCGTCTTGTTTCCCTCTTGCTTGATATGCGTAATAAAGACATCTTGAAAAATCTTTCAAATATTTTGAACTACTTCCACCTTCCTTTTCTCCTAAATTCCCAACACCTAAAAGGGTCTTATCAAATCCAATATTCCAACCCATACCTAAGAGTATGTATTTATCCATATCCTATGTAAGTATAGATTCACAACTATCATTGACGTTGACAGGATCGTCTGTCCTTCTGCTTCATTCTTTGTTTTCCCCCATACCTTATACTCTCTACTACACCTATTCTCCTTTCAAATTCCTTATGATAATACCAAAATCAACTTTTCTAAGATTTTTAGTAGAAGCCCCATCCATTTTAGACTTCACCCACTCTCTAGGAGGTGGTATCCACTCAATGTCATTTGAAAAATTCTCACCTATGCATCTAGCCCTTAGCTATTTTTCTTTTATAGTTATTCCAAAGCTCCTAAGGATGGTCACTTCCTTCATTTATATGTATGAATATTCCTATAATCTAATAGATAGTATTTCCATTACCTTACAAATAATCCTCTTCTATACTTGCTCCCTTGTTTTGTGCTCTGATCTAAATTTGTGTGCATTTCGTTCTAGCCACAACTACCACCATATGAAGCTAGGTCCCATATTCCATGTCATTTTTATTATTTTAGTCTTAAAACTACATTATTTCCATTTCTCATGAAATCTCTCACAACTCCCAAAGATTTCTCAACGTTGTCTCATCTTCCCAAACTAACTAATCCATGTCTTTAGTAAAATAACACCCAAAAAACAGGTGACTTAAGGTCTCCTCTACCTTCCCACATAGAACACATTTGGAAGGCCCATAAAAACCTCTTTTTTCTCAAATTATCAAATGTTAAGCACTTTGCATGCTTAATCATCCATGAGAAAATGTTTATTTTTAGCCATCCTTCCTTTTGTCAAACAAATATCCATGAAAGTGGTGTTTGGGCAATCACATATCCACAGACTACCTTGAATCCCTCCTTTGCCTTATATATTCCTATCTTGCTTCATCCCCATACAAGTATATCCCTATTGGAACCATCAATAATTGGGTATCTTTGGAGATATCTCCATAGTTTTTTAGTTAGTTCCTTTATCCCTCTCATTGGCCATTCTCAAAGATGTTTCCATTGTAGTAAGTCTGGAACATATTGATTACATGCTTTCATATAGTGAGAGGCTTTAAACCACCTTACCTCCCGGAGCTCTGCTTTCCAACTCTCCATCTATGGGAATGTTTGAATAATTGGTTAGGATTGATTCCATGAATCCTCTCAAAAGAGAGCATCCTTTCCATCCCCTATATGTCAATATAGGTATGGCTTTATTAACTTCTAGCCTACTTTCATTGATCTCCATATTGTAGATCCCTCTCCTTCCACTCTAAGTCTTGGGATTTTTTCTTAGCCACTCCTAGGTAATAATTCACTTGTAACAGTCTACTCCATAAGCCCCTAGCAATTGTAATCCATCTCCAGTATAGCTTCCTTGCAAGTGCCCTACTATTTTGGGATGTTGATATTTTTTCTAGTTCTCCCTATTTTTTTGGTTGGCATATCTTCTCCCATCCAATAAGTGCTAATTTTTTTCTCCCCTTATGCCTGACCACAAAAAATTTCTTGTGTGTTTATCAATATCTTTTAGAATTCCCTTCAGAGCTTGAAGTATAGAAAATTTATAAACTGGGAGGGTTTGTAGCACAACTTTAATCATTGTAAGCCTTCCTCCCAAGCTTAGCCATTTGTGCATCTAGTTGCTCAACTTAGCTTGTAGTCTGCTAATCAACCCTTTCAACTCATTGCTTTTTATTTTATTTATAGATAAAGGTACTCCTAAATACTCTATGGGTAAAGGAGGTTCCATGACGTTCAACAGTTGTATAATTTTATCTCTCACCCTCTTCATTGTATTAAAAAACAATTTGATATTTTTTCATTTAAATTTTATTGAGTAGCTTGAGTATACCCATATAAAACTTCTTTATTGTTTCTTTCTACTAGGAGATTGTCTTGACTATTAAGAGCAATATCATCCATAAACTAGAGGTGATTTACCTCAATTTTAGACCTTATTTTTGGACCCCTTAGCCTCCCCTCTTGTCTCCCTTTTTCTAATATTCTCCCTAGACCCTCTGCATAAAGGATAAAAGGGTAAAGGAAAATAGGGTCTGTAGAGGAGGGAAAACCGCCCTACCGCGTACAATTCCTAAACAAAAGGTCAGATCTGCAAGGAGGAACCTTTTGTGGGGTGAACCACGGGGGCATTTTGTACTCTACACTTGATGCTAGGGGGAAGGGTTCATAGGAACGGTTTAAGGACTCGCTCCAAGTCCTCAGGATATTCGGGATAGTTTGATGTATTCAATTTCAAGACAAACACCTAAGTTTGACCTTTCTAGATCTAAGCTAGAAAATATAAAGGACAATCCAAAAAGTAGAATAATGCAATTGGAAGCATAATTCAGGCATACAAGAGCTATCCTAGAAAGCTAGAAAATATAAAGGACAATCCAAAAAGTAGAATAATGCAATTGGAAGCATAATTCAGGCATACAAGAGCTATCCTAGAATGATTCTTTATTTTGGATGCTCACTAACCTAGGGTTTGATTTCGGAAAACCTTTAGAGCAGAGATACACAAAATAAATGCACAAAAATTATCCCTAGATGCAAATTAAATGCCTTTCACTTTCATATTCCTAAGAATCAATAATTAAAACATATTTCAACAAATAGAATGAGTAGAGCACTTATCTAGACCGGTGGTTGATTTAGCTTTTTTTGCCTCTTGTCCAATGATATCAAGAATACATATTTCTGCAAGATCACTCATGAAACACTAAAAAATAGAATTAGCATTAGGGGGCCTCCTTAGGCCGCTATGTAACATATATTGGAGGTGCAACAATCAATCCCCCTAGGTCCTTTTAGATGATATTTTAATACAAAAGCAAAAATTGACCTTTGGAGAATTAATCATAAAACAAAAATGCAATAACAAAAAGCAGAAAACAAAGTGCAATAATATGATCTAGATGCAAAATAGAATGTAACAATGAAAGTAGAATCTAGAAATTACCTCTAGTATGCCCTAGGGAAAAATCGTGCCTCGTCTGGAGCAGGCACAAAAACGCAGCAAAAAAATCGCATCTTGCCTAGACGGGGCACGATTTTGCTTTTGCAGATTAATTTGCCCTAATTAGGGTAGGCGAAGGCACGCCTCACTAATTTCGGGCGTGATATCATTGTAGACTGATGAAAAATAAAAATCTTGTGCAGAAGATAAAATAAATGCTAAAAATAAAGTAAGCAAACCCTAATGGACATTGTAGAAGCAGGTAGAGAAGATTGAAGTATCCGAGCGGGCACTCTATCTCTCCGAACTACACCACGGATCCACCAAGTCACATAGCAAATCAATCCAATCCACGCAATAGAAGATCAATCCAAAATTCACACTTTGGGGTTAGCTTGCAGTAAAGAAAACAAAGGAAGAAGAACAAACTATCATAAATATTTTGAGCTTAATCAATAATCAGAAATTTGCACTAAGATCGCACATCAAAACTTCGCATATCGCATCTTATTTATTTAGCAAGAATATCTTTCCTTTTATAGATGAAATTGGAGGGAAAAAGGTAGGTAAAATAAACTCACAACCAATGCCAAAACATGCTGGAGGGTTTAAACCTGGGTCTAAGTGGGCCCAAAATAATAAAATAAAATTAAATTAAAAAAATTAGGTTAAACAGCGAAGTCGCGCCCCATCCTGATGGGGCACGATATCGCTGGTGCAAAGTCGTGCCTCGTAAATATGGGGTGCAATTTCGCTAAAATATAAACAAATTAAAAAATGGAGGCAAAGAGGTCTTCCCTTGCTCTTGGTAAGGGTTGAGGGCCTCTTAGGGGCACTAAGGAAGATTGCCCACTCAAAGTGGGTCAATTTTTTGTGTCTACATTTTTCCCCCTCTTTGATGCATTTATGGCCTATTAAATGCATCAAAGAAAGGATGTAGGCACATACTGGAAAAAAAAAAAACAAGAAAAAAATGGGGTGGTTGGGTTAGAAGAAAGGAGTGGTGCAAAAAATGGTGTCATTTCGGATACTTTTTAATTTGCACATAAATCGAGGTATTAGGGACATTAATGCCTCTATAGGTTGGGGTGCCCCCTCTATTTTTTATGAAAAATCGAGGTATGAAAAACTCAAAAGAACTGACATATAAGAAAAAGGAGAGAGAAATAGCGACAATCGAGCGAAGAAAAATGGGAGAGAAAAAAAATAGGGTTGAAAAGAAAAATAGGGGTAAAACCCTAATTTATTTTTACTACGAGGAGAAAAATATAGCTCTAGGAGAAAAAACAATGGCGCTTCCAGTTCATCGAGTGGTGACTACGAGAGGTGAGGTCGGGGCTCGAGAATGGGTAAGGATTGTCTTCGTCCCTCCTTTCACTTTATTTTCTTCTCATTTTGCGTAATTTGATTAGGGTTTTAGGATTTTTTAGGAAAAATCATCGTAAAAGTCTATTTTTGCATCGCAACCCGGGCGTGACTTTGCAGTCTGGGCACAATTTTGATTTAGGTAACACATGGTGAAATCATGACTAGAAGAAACCAGGTATGACTTCATGAAGTCATTCCAGGAAAATAGGGGGCGCGACTTCACGAAAGCAAAGTCACGTGCCCTAAAAATGGGACGCAACTTCACGAAAACCTAGGAAAAAAGAAAAAGATAAAAAGGAAAAAAAGAAAAATAAACAAGTAAACCCCAAAGTGCTAATTGCGAATTGAAATTTCCTTATGCTGAATTAAAATTTTTAATTAATTTGATTTTATGATGGAACTGATGAAATTTTATGTTGTTTGTTGAATGCAACTAGGTATTCTCGAGAGTCGAGAGTGGCGGGTAGGGGCTCTGGCAGAGCTAGATGCTCTAGGATAGGTAGAGAGGGCTAGACTAGAGGTAGTTGGGCTGGACCACATGGCAATGATGCCACAGATCAAGATGGATAGGGCTATGTTGACCACCTTGGTAGAGCGATGGTATCCGAAGACTTCTACGTTTTGGCTACCAATAGGGGAGATGACCATCACACTGGAGGATGTGTGGTGGATCTTGAGGATCCCCATTAGGGGGAATAAGGTTTATAGGGCCCATGAGAAGGTAGCTACTCTACAATGGTTTTCCATAGGTTTCACCCACTAGGTGTGAGAGGGCACCATAGTAGTGGATGACTTGGTCAGCCGCTATGGAGCGGATCCTCTGACTGCGGTACTCTTAGGGGTAGTGGTTGGTCTCTTGACTTGCCACACTAGTAGATGACACTTGTCATAGGAACTGGTAAGAGCAATGGCAGACATACGGTAGTAGGGAGTCCACTTCGTATCGGATCCTTATGTGTTGTCCTGCCTATACAAGATGTTGTACAACATTGTGTATAAGCGACATACAGGACTGGTGTGTATAACATTGCTCTAGGTATGGTTCTGGGAGCACATTGCAGTACGTAGACCATTAGCACTACTAGGAATCACCTAAACCAGAGTGACCAGTAGCATACATATGGTCGATATCCCAGGAGAGGACCACGAGGGCCTATGCAGGGAACCTGCCACTGGCGAGGTGGGTGATCGATGAGTTGTAGGAGACACAGCTCGTCTAGAGACCATGGAGGCTTCACCCTAGTTAGGTAGAAAATGGGACAAAGTTAGCGAGGGTGAGGAGGATCAAATGGTTATGATCAGAGAGGGTAGAGCCCAAGGTGCTCAGGTTCAATCGAGTCCTATGGTAGTTCAGGATCTTACAAGGAATCTCAAACCTGGGGGACTACTAGTACCATAGGGTGACCCGAGACCCAACAGGGGTTAGAGGTGAGCCAAACCTCACTAGGTGGGCTAAGGAGGATCAATATGATCCTCCTTACATCGACTTAGGGGTAGGCAATGCAGGGATGACCATCGGGTATAGGCGATGTTACAGAGGAGTTGCATCCTAGAGGATCTCATTGCCCGTACCAGTACAAAGATGCTAGGTGATGGACCTGGGCATGCAGTGGGTATTCCAAGAGGTAGCTTATAGGGCCATGGAGAGGGCATAGTAGGCTCCTATTGCATCTAGATAGAGGTTGAAACAGGTTCAAATATGGGTTGTAGAGGAGACCATCCTAGGAGTAGAGACCATAGAGGGAGACGGGAGATACCCCCACACAGGCAGAGGGGCCACGGGTTATAGGACCTAGGGAGGTATCCATATCAACAATGATGGGAGGCTAAAGCTATGGGATAGAGGATTTACAGGTATTTCTAACTTCTCTACAGACATAGATGGCCCAACTATAGATTGAGAGGGACACTACACTAGTAGAGGTTACTCGGTTGTAGGGAGAGGTAACCTAGCTGGATGGAGAGCACCAGTGGGCCAGGGCTAAGGGGATGGCTACCATTGGGAGTAGCCAAGTAGGGGATGCGATGCAGCTCCTTTAGGTAGAGTTGTAGTGTACCAGCAATAGGTTGGAGATAACCATTTAGAGGGCCATGTTCTTTGAGATGACTTACTGCACAACTGTCCCTCCAAAGTAGAGGATGGAGCTTCCTTCATCCCTTCAGTTAGTGAGTAGGTTGTAATCTCGATCATGGGCATCGATGACATCATAGTAGTTGGTGGTACAATTGAGATTGCCTCCACCCTAGGGAGGGCTAGAGGGAGCTGGCTCTCAGATCTAGGATAGGCTAGGCTAGGGATCGGGATGATGCATCGATTTTTTATTATGGTGTGCATCCCTAGGTTGAGTATACCGATTCTGTATTGTGGTACACCAACCTCACACGATGTACTCTTTTTCCTATGAGTAATACATAGTTGCAAATTTTGTTATGATTGTGTGTTTTATGTGCAATATTTTATGTGTTTTATATGCAATGCAAACTATATGAAGGATGAAATGAATGCAAAATAAGAAGAACAAGGAGAATAAGGAAGGAGAAATAAGATCAAGCAAGAGAAAACAAGAGAAATAAAGAAGAGGAGAAAAAGAAGCGAGAGGAAATAGAAGAAGAGATAAGAAAGAGAAGAAAAGATAAGAAAGAGAAGAAGAGAGAAGAAAGAGAATAAGAAGAGAAAATAGGGAGGTCCAAAGGTCAACCATCAAAAAGGAGAAGAATGAATGATCCAAAGTATAAGGCTAGCGTAGGTTGCTATGAACCAATGTAGCCAGACACTGTGGATCGGATAGATGAGGTAGCTAGACCCGCTATAGGTGTAGCACTTGCATCAATGTGAACAAGTGTGTGGAGGTTTGACCCACTATGGATGGTTGCTCCCTTATTGATTGTTGTGAGGTGATTACCCACTAGGATGTATGCCGAGGTCTACTAAAAATGACCAAGGAGCTTATCCTGTAATGGGGTGTTGAGCCTGTTGAGTCAAAAGAGAGTATGACCCGATAGAAGATCATGAATAGTGCAATACCCACTAGGATGTATGAGTATCCCATATGGGGTGTAATATGTGTAAAAATATTATGCAAGTGCTATCCCAGAGTGGGACTATGAGAAATATTTTGTACAACATCATGAAGAAATCGAGAAAAGGAGAATAAGTGACCAGAAGAATAAAAGGAAGGAAAGAATCCCTAGGGGGATCTTGCTAGGCATCAGAGTCCTAGTGAAAAGTGCAATGCATGTGAGCTATGACCTAACTAGGTATCATCACATGCCATTGTCGCAAGATCCCCAAAATCTATATGAGCAAGCAGTCATGAACAATCAATCATGCATTTATGATAGGAAAACATGCAAGGAGTTTGGTTTAGATGTCAAGCAACCATGCAAAGATGACAAGCAAGAATGCAATATGAGCAAGCAAGCGGATGCAAATGTAATTATATAATTTTTTTTTTGGTTAAGAATTGAAGTCAATGCAAAACCTAAATGCACCATTCATATTATTAAAATAAATTAACGTGCCATGAGGTGTTGGATCGAAGATATCCCCAAGGAGTGCATTTTATCGATGATGAAAATCATGGGAAAGTTCTTCCAAGGCCCTTCTTTTGACATCCATGGCACGATAATCACTACATTTTCTAGCAGCACCATTCCTTTTAACATAAAATACATTATACAAAGATTCCTCATTCTCTAGCACAGAAGGAAAGTTATCTTTAGAACAGACAGAACCAACCATATTACAAGACATTATCTTTGAAGGAAAAGAAAAATTAACACTTTTATTATCATCTATTGACAACTTTTGATATTCCATATATTCTGCATAAGTCATAAGATGGTCATCATCCTCAAAAGGCAAAGGTTCATTTTTATTAGGTATAAAACCTATACCACATCTCCCAGGCCAAATCTCAACATCCAAGGGTTCTTGAATACCCTTCTGTTGTGGTCCCAATCCTTTACCTGCATATCCCATATCGGACATGATCTTCTTAGGAAGGGGATAGTCATTAGTGAGATAACATTGAGCAAAAGAGCGCTCATTGAGAGATGGGTTGCTACCATGAAGCTTTTCTTCAAAAGCCATACCTCCGAAGATAAAAGCACACGTGCCAATGTGTACAACATCACCCTTCTTATGAGGTAAGCCCATAGTTTGAGGTGAAGGTGGTAGCTTGGCTAGATCCAGAAGAGGCTCTTGAAGAAACTGATTATCATGATCCGAGGAGAAAGAATGGGTCCTATGTTCCTCACTCACTTTTAAACTTTGAAAATATTCAGAAATTTGAGATGAGGAACATGGGGAAGTGGTTGAAGAAATAGAAGGACATGAATAAGAATCTATTTGAGCTAACTCTATATTTGAACAAAATTCAAATGGTCGAGGGTCACCCAGAATGGTGATAACTTGATTCTTGAATTCAAATTTGAGACATTGATGAAAAGTAGAAGGGACGACCTTCATAGCATGGATCCAAGGTCACCCAAGAAGAAGATTAAAATATGCAGGACAATGTACCACATAAAACAAAGTATCCAATATCCTTGGCCCTACTTTTAAGGGGAGAGATATGACACCACAGGCCTCTTGGGACTCATTGTTGAAAGCTTTAATAATGATATCAATTTTTGTTAAATCTTCCTCTTTTAATCCAAATTTTTGAAAGAATTGATATGTACACAAATTGAGGGATGACCCATTATCAATAAAAACTTGCTTGATAAGGGTATCCCCAATAAGTGTGGTGATGTAAAGTGATGAATCTCCATGTAAGTTTGAGGAAGGTTTATCATCATCTGAGAATGAGACATGATGTATCCCAAAAGAACCTACGATGTCAACTATGGCATCAGGAGGGATGTCTGGGGAAACAGATTGTTGTTGTAAAAATTTCATTAAAGCATTTTTGTGATCGGGAGAAGTCTACAAAATTTCTAACACTGATATCTTTGTTGGAGTACTAGCTAACTACTTCTGAAGATCAAATGAAACCTGTGACTGTGGTCTCAACACTATAGGTGGAATCCTTGTAGCTGAATCTCTTCTCTGATTCTCCTTTAAAACTGAACTAGGTTGAGATACTAAACTTTGTCCTTGTTGATGTTGTTGATTCTGAGCCTATTTCCTTGTAGTTACCCCAACCATACCAACCACATTGCTATGGCATAGGGAATCATCTTGATGAGCCACTTGATTGGCTGCTTGTTGCTCATGCTTAGGTAGAGGATCCTTAAATATCCCCATATCTTGGTTTGTTGTTGGAACTTGTTGAGTAGGAGTTTGACTACTCGTTGATTGGAGATTTCCTAAATCAATGCATCCCACATCAATCAAATATTGAACCACATGCTTCAATTTCTTACAAGTGTTCATCCAATGTCCTTCTACTCTATGATAAGTGTAATATTGACCTGCCTTATACCAATGAGTTGTAGTATCTGGTTGTCTTACTAGAGGTAATTCTATTGCTTTAGCATCCAATAGTTGCTTTAAAACTGCTTCCATAGGGATACTAAGTCTTGTGAAGTTCCTTTGAGGAGGTTTCTGAAGTACAATATTTTGTAGGTTGTTAGTGACATTGTTAATAGGCCTACTATCACTATTACCTCCTATATACTTATTCTTAGGTTGAGACTTAGTTGGCTTATCTTCTTTAACCTTGAGTTGACCTCTCCTAATGAGAGCTTGTTCCACTTTTCTTGCTAACTCAATTGCTTGATCTAAAGATGTGACAGTAGTAGTTTCTAGAGCATAAGATAATTGTTCTTGTAAATTACCAATGAATATATCAAGCATATCTTTTTGAGACATAGGTTGTCTTAACCGACCAACTAAACTTCTCCAATGAGCTAAGAATTTTGAAAAAATTTCTTCTTTACTTTGCTTTAAATCATATAGATCTCTCATTGTTACTTCCTTTTCAATATAGGCACTAAACTGATGAACAAACATCTTTGCAGTCTTCTCAAAACTCTTCAAAGAATAGTTGGGCAACCGATAATACCATTCTAATGCCATTCCAACAAGACTCTTTGGAAATGTTTTTAATAAGAGCATATCATCATAAATAAGATCATGACAAGCTATCTTGAATCCTCTCAAATGCTCTATTGGATCTTCAGTCCCTTTATAGATTGGCAATACTGGCATAGAAAAATGCTTAGGATAAGGTCTAGCAGCAACAATAGGATCCAATGGTTGACTACACATTTCTTTATAGTTGTATGTAAACCCTGATGGTTGAATCATATCCATCCTTGAAACCAATTGATTCACAACACTTGTCAAATTCTGCATTTTTGGATTACTATGTATGTTTCCCAGACTTCCCAAAGGAGGAATGTATGTATGTTGAAACCTTGATGTTTGATTTAAACTTTGGATACCTTGGTTGTATGTGGCACTTTGAGGATAACTCACATTTGGTGGAACAGAAGCAATAGTGTTGATATTAGAGGATACAGGAGGAAATTGAGAATAAATTTTTGGGCCACTACTAGTTAGAGGGACTTGCAGATTCCCTCCAATATTGGTGGTATTAGTATTGGCACAAGTCACTTGGTTCTTAAAATTGTTTTGATGCAAGGATTGAGATGTAGGAATATCATGATGAAGCAAAGGAGACCTATTGGGAGGGGAAGGAGTAGCGTCCTCTTTTTCAAGGTGAGCTTCTCACTCCACATATTCCAATAGTTTTTCCTTATGAGCTTTCATGAATTCCCAAATGTGATCAAATGATGAAAAGACATAACTCCCATTAGGTCCAACAAAAGGATCAGGATTAGTTTCAGTTTCCATGTCTACCTCTTCTTGCTCTTTTGGATCTACATTAGGGTTTTCCCTATCAATCTGATCATCTTCCAAAGGAACATAATCAGACTCTAATTGTTTCCTCTGACTTCTAAGGAAAGGAGCCATTAGAAGTAGTGAAAAACAAATAGGGAAAACACTAACAAACAAATTCTTAATTACTTAAAGATTTTTCCAAACAAAATTAATGATCTTGCTTAGTGTTTAAAAGAAAAGGAGGTGTTCACATCGGGTTCACCAAATATGTAGAGGGGGAAAACTGCCCTACCGTGTACAATTCCCAAACAAAAGGCTGGATCCGCAAGGAGGGAACCTTTTGTGGGGTGAACCACGGGGGTATGTTGTACTCTACACTCGGTGCTAGGGGGAAGGGTTCACCAAGAATGGTTTAAGGACTCGCTCCAAGTCCTCGGGATATTCGGGATAGTTTGATGTATTCAATTTCAAGACAAACACCTAAGTTTGGCCTTTCTAGATCTAAGCTAGAAAAGATAAAGGACAATGCAAAAAGTAGAATAATACAATTGAAAATAGAATGCAGGCATACAAGAGCTATCCTAGAATGATTCTTTATTTTGGATGCTCACTAACCTAGGGTTTAATTTTAGAAAACCTTTAAAGCAGAGATATACAAAATAGATGCACAAAAATTATCCCTAGATGCAAACTAAATGCCTTTCACTTTCAGATGCCTAAGAATAAATAATTAAAGCATATTTTCAACCAATAGAATGAGTAGAGCACTTATCTAGACCGGTGGTTGATTTAGATTTTTTTGCCTCTTGTCCAATGATATCAAGAATACCTGTTTCTGCAAGATCACTCATGAAACACTAAAAAATAGAATTAGCATTAGGGGGATCTGCTTAGGCCGTTGTGTAACAGATCTTGGAGGCGCAGCAGTCAAGCCCCCTAGGTCCTTTTAGATGACCTTTTAATACAAAAGCGAAAATTGACCTTTGGAGAATTAATCATAAAATAGAAATACAGTAACAAAAAATAGAAAATAGAGTGCAACAATATGATCTAGATGCAAAATAGAATGCAACAGTGAAAGCAGAATCTTGAAATTGCCCTCGATGTGCCCTAGGGAAAAATCGCGCCTCACCTAGAGCGGGTGCAATAACGCAATAGCAAAGTCACGCCCTACCTGGATGGGGTGCGATTTTGCTTCTATAGATTAATTTACCCTAATTAGGGCAGGCAAAGTCACGCCTCGCTAATGACATGCATGATATCACTATAGATCAATGAAAAATAAAAAGCGAGTGTAGAATATGAAATAAATGTAGAAATAAAGTAATCAAACCCTAATGGACATCGCAGAAGTAGGCAGAGAATATTGAAGTATCCAAGCGGGCACTCTATCTCTCCGAACTACACCATGGATCCACCAAGTCACACAACAAATCAATCCAATCCATGCAATAGAAGATCAATCCAAAATTCGCACTTTAGGGTTAGCTTACAGTAGAGAAAACAAAGGAAGAAGAACGAACTATCATAAATATTTTGAGCTTAATCAATAATCAGAAATTTGCACTAAGATCGCACATTAAAACTTTGCATATCGCATCTTATTGATTTAGCAAGAATATCTTTCCTTTTATAGATGAAATTAGAGGGAAAAAGGCGGGCAAAATAAACTCACAACCGATGCCAAAACATGCTGGAGGGTTTAAACCTGGGTCTAAGCGGGCTCAAAATAATAAAATAAAACTAAAATTAAAAAAATTAGGTTAAACAGAGAAGTCGTACCTCGTCATCGTTGGTGCAAAGTCATGCCTCGTAAATATGGGGTGCGATTTCACTAAAAGATAAACAAATTAAAAAAGGAGGCAAAGAGGTCTTCCCTTGCTCTTGGCAGGGGTTGAGGGCCTCTTAGGGGCACTAAGGAAGATTGCCCACTCAAAGTGGGTCAATTTTTTGTGTCTACAGTGGTCCCCTTGCCTTAGTCCCCATCTTGCTATGAACATGGGAGAGGGACTGCCATCTACTAGAATTGAGAACGATGTGGTCTATGTACATGCTTTTATCTAGTCTCTCCACCCCTCTCTAAAGCCTATATTTTCTAAAATACTTTGAAAGATCTAGGTCTAGTCTACTCTGTCACAGGCTTTAGAAAGATCTAATTTAATAAACATACATGGGTCCTTTTGCTTGGACATTGTGTATATCACCTCTTGGGCCACTACTATTCCATCTAGAATTTATCTACCTTCAACAAAACCACCTTGCTCACTTGAAATCATATTTGGTAAAATAAAATTTAACCTCTTCATCATAAGCTTTGTTAATATCTTCTATACAATATTACATAGTGAAATAGGCCTATAAATACTAATTATCTCACTAGGCGATCTCTTAGGAATTAAAGTAATAAAAGTATGATTCAAAGCTTTTAACATTTGTTTACTTTGTCTTATTTCCTCTAGTGCCTCCACCACTGCTTGGCCCACAATTTCCTAGAAGTTCTAATAAAATTCAATGGGGAACCCATATAGTCCTAGGATATTTCTTGTTTGTACTTTTCGTATGATCCACGATGTTTCTTCCAAAGAAATTTCCTTCATTAATAATATATTATGTTCAAGTTCAACTGATTACAAAATTTCATCTAGTATCTTCTCCTACCATGCTACATTTAAATTTTCATTGCTACTTAATAGGGTATGAAAGTACTGATTTTCTATAGTTTTCATTTCACTTCCATTGGTTTTTACCCGATCCATCAAATTTGTAAGACCTATAATTCTATTATGTTGTATTCTAGCTATTGTTGTCTTATGGAAGAAAGTTGTATTTTGATCCCTCTCTTTTAACCACGTAACTATGGCTCTTTGCCTCTAGTAGATCTCTTATTTTTCCTCCAAAGCTTCCTCTCTAATAAGAATTTTTGCCTCACATTGTAATAGTTCTTCGTATAGTTCCTTGTCTTATCTCCCAAGCAATATTCTCCTTCTGATCCTTGATTTCATTCTTTTAGATTTAAGTGAGTTCCTTCTTATGTTTACTTCACTCCTTTAGTTGGATCCTTACATATTGTAGTTGTTAGTGGAGTTTGAATTGGGTTGTCCCAAATCTTGGTTTCCCTACTTCCCACCATTCCTTTAAGTGGTCCTCCAACTCCTCATCTTTCAGCCACCATAGCTCAATTTTAAAAGTTCCTATGTTTTTATGATTATATTCTTCTATGGTAAGGCTTACTGGAAAATGGTCTAAAGAAAGCCTATCCATTACCCTCCTTTGATTCTTGGTATGTAAGTATAATTTCTCCCCCATAAAGAAATTATCCAAGCAATATTTGACTGTCTCATCTTCCCCTCTTCTATTTATCCAGGTCATGGAGCTATCCATAGTTGGAATATCTATAGGTTCATTTGATATGTTATTGCTGAGAATAACCTATCATTTTTCTCCAACATGGATCTACCTCCTTTTTGTTCCTCTATTCTAAGCTTTGCACTAAGATCTCTCCCCACAATCCATTGGTCCTTCGGGTAGTTATCTATAAATATTTGGATGGTTGTCCATTGATCCCTCTATAATCTAATTGTTTGTGCTCCATAGAAATTAACTATAGTCCAATTTTTCCATTTTCCCTATTTTGTAACTGAACCATCAACACCCATCTCATTGAGGCTACCCCTATAACTAGGAATAGTTGGTGATTCCACATAGTGGCCAATCCCCTTGATTTCCCCTGTGTCGATTGAGTAAGCATCTCTCCTTTTTGCCATATCCTCCTGTTTATTTTTTGTAAGTCTTCTCCCTGCATTCTAGTTTTCTGTAACAAAATTATATCTAGACTCGTAACCATGATAATGCTTTTGACCACCTTCTTTATGGGGTGACTACCTAAACCCTTCACATTCCAAGTAATTAATATAATTGAGAATTGGGAGAGAATAAATCAACCATTAATTTTACCTTTTGTTTTGATTCAAATTTCTTCCTTGTTCCTCCATATTTCCCTTGTTTGACTTCCTCCCTGCAAATTGGTTCGGTTTATGTTTCTTCTCCATTTGATGAATTCCTAAAATAGGGTCATATTTGTTCTCATTTTCTTCTTTCATCTCTATTTCCTGAGGTAAGACTATCCCCTGCTCCATTTCCCCTCATGGGTTGAATCTCTTCCATGAGAGAGGTTGGGTTTGTTTCTGCTCCTTGCTGGTTCCTCGACACTACATTGGAGTATTATTTATAATTATCCGGTGTGACCTGGTGAGTATCCTCCTCTAATCATTCCATTTGAAAATTCCCTTTTGTTTCCAAGCTTTCAAGTTGTTTTAATATCTCATATATGTTGTTTGTTCTTCCCACTTTTCCTCATTGTCTTTGATTACTTTCCTGATTTCTTTTGTTTGGCCTTCTGATTACTTTTTGGAAGCCCTTAGAGTTTTTTGGACCTTCCATTTCCTTTTGATTTACCTTCTATTAAAGATATTGGCTCACCATATTAATATTTACTTTTTCCCCTCTTGTTTTAGTTGATGATCCTTAACTATTGGGCACATTCTAGCTAGATATCCATGAGCATGGCACATCCTACATCTAAATGGAATAGCCTCATAATCCAATTTTTGGTGCCAAACAAAATCCCCTATTTTTAGGTCTATCTTCATTAAAAGAGATTCACTGAGGTCTATATCTACACAAATCCTAGCAAAATTTGTTGATCCTCCTAAAACTATTTCTCTTGATCTACCCTAATAATGTCCTAGTAAGTTGCCTATTGCTTCAAGTACCTCCTCTTTCCAAAATTCAAGGGGAAGGACAAATAATATTACCCATATTGGTACTGTGGTTGGTTCCACCCTCGGGTAAAATATCATCTTCCATGGTTGCAAGAATAGTCTTGTTGGCTCGTGATGATACAACCCTCCCTCAAATACTTTTTATCGCTCTACCATTGATGTGAACTCCAAAAAAACACCCATTTGGGAGAGTTAGAATTTCGTATTCTCATTACAAATGTCATTTTTTCCTTATCCATACATGGAGGAAGTGCACAGATGGTCTAAAACCCATGAATTTACCTATTAGGTTGTGTTTTGTCTTATAAACTATGTCTTAGGTTATCCAATCCTTTGTTATTTCCAATACTGGTATTTCTTTTGTCTGTGGTAAACATTTGTTCATCCTTCCAGATAGATAATCCTCCTTTTATCACTTCCCCATGGCATTTATGATTATTCTTACCTATGTTTTATAGTTGCTAAATCTATCTTGGGTTCTACTTAGCTTATCCAAGTATGAGATTCCTTGTTTTGTAGTATCTAGTAACGAAGCACCTATGACCCCCATTCTTGGTGGTGACCCTTACTATTGAAGACCCTCCGATAGGATTGATCCTCTTTGATGGTGTTTCTCAAAAGAAAATGTTCTCCAAGACTCTACCCTAGCCTCTTGAACCCTAGTTTATTTCCTCAAAACTCCAACTTATGATCCATTAGTGATTTCTTTAGAACACAACATAACTCATAAGAGTTGATTGTGCCCTGTTAACAATTGATCCAAATTCAATATTAAACCTTCTTCTTCAATTATTTATTCTTCACCCTAGTATTTCATTTAATCATCTTCTTATATCTCCCTCAATTATTTTCTTTCTCCAAAATAAAATATTTTTCTTATAACTCCTTAATTGTTCTAATGCCTCTTAAATCTTTTCAATAAATTAATCTCCTTATTAAAAATGTAATCATTCAATGTTTTGAGGTAAATTTTAGACTTTACCTTATGTGATACCTTTTTCCTCTCATATCTCTAGCCTACGACATTATTTGCATAGATTTAGTTTAATTACTCTAGAAACAATGATTCCAATCTCTTAGTTGGACATTACAACCTTAGTAGATACGTTATCATGATCGCTCTTTTCTTGATGTTACACTTGCACGTTATTTCCTCTTTTTAAACCATATTCACACTTTTGGATGTTATTCTGATTGCTCTTTTCTTAATATTACACATGCATGTTTTTCCTATTTTTGCACCATATTCACACTTCTAGACTTGTCTGCTATCCTTGGAATGATATGCACAATTTTGAAATCATATGCACCATATTCAATTGTCTGCTCTCCTTTGAACATATTCTCTCCTATGTCTCCTCTAGAAGTTGTCACTCCTCAATAGTCTCCTCTCATTTTTTGCTTGCTTGGACGTCTCTCTTTTCTTTGAGGATGATTAATAACTCCTCCAAATGTTGCTTTCTAATAGGTGCTTTTTCTAGCATGGTTATAGTGTGACTCCCCAATGTTCATTATGACTCCATAATGTGGCTCTCTCACTAGGCACTTAATATTTCTTTCACTACAATGTTGCTCTTCTTCAAACCTAAACAAGAAAAAATCTTGTCTCTTCACTAAAAATCACCCTCACTAGACCTCTGATAATGTGGTTAAAATTTATCTATATCGTAGCTCTGATACAACTACTATTCTCATAGGTTTATCAATCTTCCAAGATCAAACAATATCTCAAGAACATATATGCACAATAACAACAATGAACATAAAACTCATTGAATATTATTGAAAATATATCTACTTTAAGCAATGCATAAATGCAATGCTTATTTGATACTTTGTTACAATGCTTTATCTTCAATATATACATACATGAGACTTTTCATATTCACAAGACTCTTGACCTTTACACTTACATAAACTCTTCATCTCCTCATACTCATGGGAGATCTAAATCTTCATATTTCTCAATACATAATAATAAATATCACATATTTACATAAAGAAAAATGCTCTCATGATTGCACATAACTCATAATTCCTTACTTATAAACATGACACTTAACTCACACTTACTAACATGACACCTCACCTACATAACTCCACACTTATTTACATGACACATAACTCACACTTAATAACATGACACCTACTCAAGTATTTAACACACCCTAGTCTAAATTATCTATATGGTCCTTGCATTAATATTGTTAGGTACCAAATAATGTAATACCTCCAAAAGGTATCACTATAAATAGCCCTCAATGAGCAATCATTTGTATTCATAGTATGATATACGAAAATATTATGGGGGTGCCTATGGATACCCACCCCTTATTTCTTCTTTCAAATTGTGTCTTTATATTTCTCTCTCTTTTTTGTCTATTTGTTATTCTATTCCACTCTTCTTCCATTTTTTGCATATGATTATGGTAAATGGATGTTTCATGATGTTTCTAGAAGATATTGCAAATTCCAACATGGTATCAAAGAAAAAATGAAGCAACTTTGATCAATCGCACAAAGGGTAAACCATGGTAAATATGGATGAGCTATCAATTATGTTGGATTACTTGCAAAATTTTAGGAGGGTGCCAATTTAACACTATTGGAGATTTTATCATTTTAATGTTTATTTATTGCATCTAAAAAATGCTTGTTTTCCCTCCAAAATTTGAAATATTCCATGCAATATTCTATTATGTAATGAGATAAGGAAGAGAGGCACATGAAGAGTTAATAAATATTATTTTTTTAATAAATATAAAGGTACAGATCTAGAATTTTATTTGTTTAATAAATATAAAAAATTATAGCAAAATTTATTCCCATTTGTAGGTATGGCATTATGGTTGGTCTCTTTTCTTGGAATAGGAAGGTCTTTAGTTCAAATCCTGTGGAGGTCAACCAATTATTTTTTTTCAAATGTTGATACTTGATTCACTATTATCATCCTAATTTTTAGTTCCATCAATAAGTGATGTCAGCGGAGGTAGTATTTGAAGGTGACAACTGGAGGCTTCCAATTGGTTAGTTTTTATCCTAAGGTATGCCATTTAATTTTTTGCTCTCCTTTTAACTTTAATATGCCTGAATTTCTAGAGGGTATAACTTTTGTATACAAAAGCATTTTGGGCCCATTTTTTCAAATTGCTTAGTTTTTTGTGATGACATCAATACAAGGATTTGTTACTATTTTCTATGGGATTTTTCTATGTAAAATGGACCAAGTTGGCAATGTTATTCACATCAATATCATGTATCATTTAAAAAAATTATTTTGCAAGAAGATCATGTATATCGATTGGGCCCTAACATTGATTTAAATAGATAGGACATTAATTTTCAAAGATTAATTGGTATAGAATATTAGGGATAACATGGGTGATTTCTCTAGAGGAAATAAGTCACGGGGCTTCATTCTCTTGTGCATTTTTATAGGTGTCAGATCGACAATAGTCATTTGCAGAGTTCCCAAGAGCATATCTATCACCAATTTTTAATCTGTTGTATCACATTCTTCTATTGTATTCCAACTTCATGTTAGCTTCCCCTAGTATTCTAGCCAATTTTGTAACCCATGATTCTCCAAGCCTTGGAAAAACTCACAATAAACTTTTAGATTTGGATGTGCTTCCAAACTTGAAAACTTTATTCTAAAACTAAGGTTATTCTATGAAAATATATGCCATATCAAGTTCTATCCTTATTTTGGCCAATCAACTACCTCTATGCATGTGTTTTTGAAGGCTTCTTCTCCTCGATTTGGTTTTTATTTTTCATATCTTTCGATATGATATGGCTTGAGCTTTTGCTTAAATATTTGAACAAATTTCTTGGTGTAGGGGACGACCACGACTATGGTCTAGGATCAAATATTCTCTTAGTTTCTTCAAATATTCCTTCGATAAACATACCTCGAACAAGGGTGTAAGTCAGTAATTACCATATCCTGAAATATTATGAAGTTTAAACTCTTATGTAATGTTATAATAACCTTTTTTTATAAAACCAACTACTTTGATTTGTGTTCCATTAAAATATAGTAGTTTAGGATCTGATTGAATGTAACCTAATCCCATGTCATTACAAATTTTCTAAGGTATAATTGTGATATCAACCTTCCGATCTATCATGCAGTTATGCAATATGCAACCTTCCAAGCAGAGAGATAAATAAAAGGGAGAGGACTAGATTTTTCCACGCTTAAAAATAGTTGCTTACTTTTTAGATTTAGGGAACTATCCTTATATTTGATCCTATCAATGCCAACTTGACGAGGTTCACTTGTTGAAACACCAACAAATATCTTCTTAAACCTTTTACTTTTCTTGAAGGGTCACCTCTTGCTTCATTTGATGATTCTAGTTTTGGGACTAATGGTTTGAATAGACTTTGATACTATTCAACTATATCTACTCTTTATGTTTGAGTCGTGGCCAGGAAAACTTCTTGTAGGCTTCAATTCTTTGTCAACTTAACTGCCATGTTTTTAGACTTGATGCTTAGGCATGTGGCTCTAGATATCCCTTTTCTTGTTGGCTCTTTTATGGATATGATGTTGGTTCTGATTTTTTTTCTTTATATTGTTCTCCATTTATCCTATTTACAATGTTTCAATCATGTGCTAACATAAGAACAATTTTAAACTCTTCACCCATATCCATCGAACAGGTCAAAGCGTACACACCTAAATTTTTCATATTAACCTTTATCTAAGGTCACTAATCAATAATTCTACAAAGGTTCCAATTAATTAAAATTGTGAACATAATAACCTTAGAAACATCAAATCAACCCTTCTAGCCCCTTTTGACCACTAAGCCCCATCCTACACCTAGCCCATGGTCACCATGTGACTATCCCACTCCCCCTAGCCTATGTGCACATTCCCCTAGTCTACCCTTTGACTTTAGCTTAGGTCCACCTCACCCTAGCCTAGCCTACCCCCTACTCTCCATATCCCCATGCACCCACACAACCCCCCATGCTCCTTAATGCATATGGGTGGGGTGAGGACTCTCCCCACCCAAGAGCATTAATGAGGCATGGTGTGCATATACCACTTGAGTGGGGTGAGGACTCTTCCCACCCAAGGATATTAATGAGGTATGGTGCACACCATGCCCATTTGACCAACCAACTTGGAAATCCCAAATTTTCCTCTCCTCACCCAAGCCACTTGGATGCCATGTCATATCCACCTCACCTCCACATCACTACCCCTAAAACTTCCTAAAATTCTATAAATAGATCCCCATTTCCTTCATTTGTAAGAGAGTGTGAGATTACATACCAAAACTCTACCAAATTTTAGTTAGAATCCTTTTGTGTGCATACCACTTGCTTGCATATCATCAAAGGATAATATTGTAGACCTCTATGTGCATGCATCTCTTTTATAAAATTGCTCATAGGTGGATGCTCTAATAGACTCCAAACCAATACCAGAGGCTCCTTACTACTGATAAAATATCTCTTGCAAGTTTCATCAAGTTATGTGCAGTCCAAAGTGAACGACCTACCCCCAGATGGTTCAAATTTGCAACCACCTACCTCTAGATAGTTGATAGTCACAACCATCTACCCCTAGATGATTGACCATCCAAGACCAAACACAATCAAATATCCAATCTTAGAAATGAGAACCATCTACCCCTTCAAGATAGTAAACCAAGCACAACAAATAAAGAAGACCCATCATCTGGGATAGGATGGTTCCCACTGTGAACCATCATGGATGTGATGGTTGTTGTCATAGAGTCATTTTTTGATGCATAACTTATGCAATAGTCCCTATTAATTTCTAAAAAGTGTTGGACCTAAGGTAGGTGCTCTTGTGTCTAATTTTTGGCCTAATTTCATGAAAAATATCTAATCGAGGTCTATTTACTTTGGTTGAAAATGTATTTTCTTTAAGTTTGCATAACATTAAACAAAGGTTATATCCCCATTCGTATGCTCTCCTATCGCATTGAAAAGCAATATTAAGGATAAAAAGGGTGGAAGAATATTTTGAGGTAAAATAATTCTCATTTGCTTTCTAGAACCTTCTTTTGCATTTGCATCTCCACAATCTACACTAAATAGAAGATTTGGTCCATGTATGCTCTCTCCTTGCAACGTGAACTTGGAGATCAAAAGTGGGTAATATCTTCTAGATTAATGAACCCATCACCACACGTTACATTAAGTGAAGGACTTGGCTCTCGTATGCTTTCTCCTCACACCCTAGAGCGATCTTGAAGATCAAAAGAGAATCATTTCTTCTAAGTAAAAAACATCGCATCATTGCTCAAAATATCACATTAAGAGGACCCTTATCCTATGTATGCTCTTCCATTGTTCTTCATACAACCTTGGGAATCAAAAGCGGGTGAGTGGCCTCAAGTCAAAGAATCTCATCTTGTCCTTATTTCATTATCTTAGATTTTATTTCCCATATTTACTTGCTTTCTTAGCTTAGATTTTATTTTTTGTGTTTACTTGCTTTCCTAGATTAGATTTTCTTTCATGAATTTTACTTCCTTTCCTAGATTAGATTTCATTTCATGTATTTCCTTGCTTTCCTAGATTATATTTCCTTTTACACATTTTACTTGCTTTCCTAGATTAGATTTTCTTTCATGTATTTCCTTGGTTTTCTAGATTAGATTTTCTTTCATGCATTTTACTTGCTTTCCTATATTAAATTTCCTTTCATGTATTTCCTTGATTTCCTAGATTTAATTTCCTTTTGTATATTTCCTTACTTTCCTAGATTAAATTTCCTTTCATGTATTTTTTCCTAGACTAGGTTTTCTTTCAAGCATTTCTTTGCTTTCCTAGATTATATTTGCTTTCATCCATTTCCTTGTTTTCCTAGATTAGGTTTTTTTTTAAGCACTTTCTCGCTTTCTTAGATCAATTTTTCTTCCACACATTTTTTTTCTTTATTAAATTAGTCCTCATTTCGTACAATTTTCTTGATTTCATTAAATTAAATTTCCTTTCTAGAATTATTATTTGCTTTTGTTAGTATAGGTTTCTTTCTTGTTTTGTCATTTTTTGTCCTTAGTGTAGTTTTTCTTCCAAAAAGTCATGTGTTTTCATGTCTTGCATATTCATTTCCTTAGCATAGAACTTTCCTTTTCTACCTAACTAGCATAGGTTTATTTGTTTTCTTGATTAGCATATGAATTTTTTTGTCGCTTTCTTCTCAGCTTAGGTTGTCTTTCCAAAAAAGCACATGTGCGGGTAGTTTCCTTTCTTATCATTTAATTTCTTACATAAAATTTCCTTTAATTGCATCTTAAGTGGAAAAGAGCATTCTTAGATTAGGATCTTCTACATTGCATCTAGTCAAGGGTAAATTTACATTTGCATCCTTAGGATAGTATTATTTGCACATCATAGTTAGGCATACCTTAAAAAAGAAAACCCCTAAAAAAAAAACAATCAATCACACACATTGCAAACCAATCAGTGAGATTGAAATTCACCCCCAACCATCAATTGTCCCTTTAGATGCCAATAGATAGTGTGCATATTTTCTTGGATTTCATCATTGAGAAGTTGACTACCCTTGGGACTAGCTTGGGGTAGTCTAAGGTTAGACACCCTTGCTCACGGGGCTAAATAATTAGTGAGTGCATAGTTGTCATATTTTACCAAGCCTGCTCGAGAGTGAAGCAAAATTTAATTGGTTCAACTCGAGTTTTAGATAGCACCACCTTTTATTCCCCCTAAAAATGATATTGCAGGTGTTTTTTTTCCTTTTAGGTAACCCAAGCCACAATCGCCTTATGAAGCTCTTGATTGTTTATACACATCTTCTTCCCATGTGCTCTTGGGTATATTGGAAAGAATGCATAGGCACACATTTATATATTCCCATATATATTTAGTAGATATCAAGGGTAGGTAGCATCAAAACACACAAAAACCAAAAAATAAATAAAAAATCAAACAAAAATTAAAAACTAAAAAACACCAAACATCATAATAGATCTTAATCAAACACCTTCATCTTAATAGTTTGTTGCTTGCTTGTTTTTTGTGTAGATAGCACATTATCCAACAAAAACACTCATAAAAGTAGAAAAGACCAAAAAATAACAACAAACCATCTCTCTTTCTTATGTTTATGTCACCAAAACCCCTAAAAATTATCTCTAGAACCAACTATCTAGGCCTAAATAGTTCACAATCAAAACCATCTAGGTAGGTATAGTTCCCTCCCAAGTCAATTTACAACACCCTCTTCCCATACCATATACTTTTGCACCTCTCATTCTATCTCTAGTCGTTTATGCTCTTAATAAAAAATCAAGTTAGAGCACAAGCACACCCTTCCATGGACCATTCCAAGCTAATCCCTCATACTTCAATAAATCCTCCAATCCATTCAAAGGATGCACCTCTCACCCCACTCATTAGCATATTCATTATCCATCATATCTTCTATTTGAATGATATGGACTTTTCTAGACCCTTGAATTCTAACCAAGACCTAATAAATCAGGCCACTCACACCACTCTACCCAAGGAGACCACTTTATCCTCCTCGTACCAACCCATGCCACCACTTCTCCCAATGACATATATTCCACCTCTTCTTTTGACACCTCAATATCCATCCCAAATGGCCCATATGACCTACATCCCACAACCTCACCACTCAAAATATCCTCCTCCCCCATATTTTCCCTGTTCCTATTCTCATCCTCACTACCTTGATCCTACTCGTGTTGCCCTCCTTGTCAATCATATCCAAGCCCATTTAACTCCATCTTCAAATGAACTACAACAAATCCTAGATTAAATCACAAGTCTTGAGCTACAATCGAGTCACTATGGATATCAACTGTTTGGGTAGGAATTTACCCCACTGCTACCTAACTACCCTTCTAGTCACCCTCAACACCCTCCCCATCCACCTCGCAATTAGACTCTCCTTTTTGAGCCATTGTTCACTATCTTTCATAAGTTGTATGATGCAAAAATAATTTCCTTACCAAAAATCTAGCCAAAAGGACCCCAACAAGGTCAAACCCAAATGGTATAAAGAGCATCACTTTTACATCTACCATCATCAAAAGGGTTACGATATTAATGATTGTTGATACTTCAAACACCTAGTACAAGACTTGCTAGATTAAGAGGACATATAATTCAATAATACCCTCATCCCATCCAACCAACACCTTGGTATATTTAGACATCCATTTCCACAACATGGAATGCAACAACCACAAGCTGACAACTCGACATTTGCACCTACACCCAAAAAAAATTAATAATAAAAATCATATCCCTTTCCACCAAGTTTTTCGTTGTCCCGATCGATATTGTTACTAGCAATCTAGGATCCCAAAGTAGACCATCTCAAAAACATAACCCTCCAATGCCTCTAATACCTTCTCAATCTTTCCCTTCTCTCCATTCTATTCAACCATATTTCTTCACCTATTCCCTTTCATAGACTCTCATTCAACCTCTCACTCCTTTGCAACAACCACTCCCATCTACCTCTTATCAATGGCTACACACATTCATGAGTTCAACATCATACCCACTCACCCATCACCTCACCACTTATATTGGATGACATTACCTATCAATATTGTCAAAAACATGATCAATACCCAAACACTCAATCTTGAAATCTGCATTTTTCCAAAAACCTTGCCTAAGACTATCACTAACCCTCCTTTGCTAGGGAAAAGAGCATAATTTATCTTCTCAAAATTAACCTCAAATCCAATCCAATTTGATACACTTTAGACCTACGTTTGTATGGTTACTCACACACCCACTTTGACAAGTCGATCGAAGTATCCTGAGGATACCTACATATGGTTGATCAGTGTGCCAAATCAAATGATCTCACCACTCTATCAATGACAAGATTCAAATACATTCACCCCTTCCATCATTGGGGTATCTCACATTAATCATGATTTAAGACAATATTACATCCCCTCCTTAAATGTCACTACGACCCACTTAAAGCTACCATCAACCACTGTCATCATCTATTTTCTCATCGACTCTACTCTTGTTTCTCCTTTTGCACCTCTTCAACCTCTTCATATCTTTCTTTAATAGGTTCCATGTCATTGTTTTACGGTCATGCACTAGCGGCTACATACCTATAGCCGATCCTTTTTCCCCTTGATTTTCCTTCTCTTCTTCCTCCACCTTCCTCTATTCCCCAACATTCTTCTCCTCTTCTTTTTCCCATTTTTTCCCTCCCTTAACCTTCTTTTTATCCTCATTTCTCTCCTCCTCTTCAATCCAAAACTATTTTTGGAGGCATTCACCCTATTTCACACCACCTTTCGATCTTAGGGAGTTGATCCATTTTCCATCTATTTTTCTGTCTAGGGGAGTCGATACTCCTTCCAACCAATTTTGTGCCAAGGGGAGTTCACATTCTCTCTTTGATTTCAATTTTATCACATTGTATTTATCCATCACATTCATACATTTCACTCATACATAAGGCTTATACCATGCTAATTTGATCATATTTTGGATGTGTGAATATGCATTTTCTAAACTTTATTGGTATAATAAATCGATGACATAAAACAATTGTATGTATTATTCCCATCTGTGCCTCTCATGCTTTGTTTGTCTCACACATTTTTATCCATTACGTCTTTTTTTATCACATATCATATTGTTGTGTTCATTGTGTTCCCAACCATGTTCTATCTTTAGTATTTTGTTCGTAAACATGCATTAGCCATCACCTTCATTACAATGTCTTGTTCAATCATTTTCTTATGTTACCTAGAAATAGAGGTTGTTTTCACTATTAAACCATGCCTAGTATTCCACTCAACCTTTATCAAAAGTCATCATGTTCTAAGGAGATTTTGGCCTCCCTTGGCTAACTCGAGTTCCTTCTTGGACCAAACACATGTCACACATTAATCAAATTTTGAGTCTAGGAAATATGACACCATGCATAGTCTTGCCATAAAGTGAAATTTTTCTCGCTCATCCTATCATTTGCATAATTCAAATCTGAGGATCAAAAGTACAAATTTCAAAAAAAAATAAAGCAAAAAAGAAACCCAAATATTGGTCCTCTTAGGTACTTTAGGTGCCTCCACTAGGGCTATAGGCACCTGGATGGCAGTGGAGCTACGTCGAAGGATTATGGGGCTAACCTCCATCGAGGCTATACACATCTGACTGACAATGGAGTATGCCCTTCAAGTGGTTATAGATCTTTGAATGCTTGCAGATGAGCTAGCTTATATTGGCTTAAGTCACAATTGGTTAGTCCAACCTCACTCAATGTGGGAAATTAACTTCACTGTGCACACATCGGTCCATGATAATGCTTGATCTTTTTTAGGATGGTCTAGGTTTTTAAAGGATATTGGTTTACCATTATATGATTTTGATTATCACAACTAGGGTGTTTGAGTTTCTTGAAATACTTTTAAGATCTAAAAACCCTAAGGTATTTGGGCAACAAGCATCTTGGCTCACCACTATTCACTATATATATGTCCTAAGTCTTCCTTCATATCATTTATCATTAGTCATTATCTAGTATCCATCTATTTCGTGCATTATCCATTACATATAATATTATCATCCATGTCTTAAGTCTTGTGTCCATTGTGGTTATCTTGTCTTATGTTGCATTAATGTGTCATTATGACTCTTAACTTGTCATTTAATAATTAATACTAATATTTATTGTGAAATGCATAGGTGCATATCCAAAAGTGACTAAAAAAAACTGAGTCTAAACAATGCAAAGAATTCAACACATCATCATCCATCACATATGCATATTGTATCCATATCTAACATATTATCTTTATCTAATCATAAACATTCATAAATCATAAACATTAAAATCATGTACACATGCATTACATCACATAATAATATATCGTACATCATCAATGTATCATCATCAAACCCCTGCAGGCTACATCAAAATTACTCCTCGAGCTACATCATCATGCATCCATACATCCCCATATCATAAAACTAATACTCTATAAAATCATGGCCAATATGCCACACCAAAAATAACACTCATTATCATCGTCCTCATGGAATCTCCCTATTCCCCTACTCTGTATCACCACTATCCATTGTCCTTGCATCTCTTGACCTATTATTTGACTCTCTTTGAGGTTGCTCACTCTCATGCAACATCATTGGTTGTGCTACTTATGATGATATTAGGTCCACAAACCAAGGTACAACTAGAACCATAGATATTGTGCTCTTGTGACTTCATCAAGATGAGGACCCTGTGCATGATGGAATAGGCACATATTGGATAATCATCATGTCCTCGTATGTTAAAACTTTGCCCCTCTTAATCATCCAATGATGCATGTTCTCATCCATGTATTGTAGTTGTGCAATCTTTGCTTGCAAGGCTGCAATCATAGTCTCATCCACCTCTATCTCCACTACTACTAGTTTTGCTCACATCTCCTCCACATATCAATGGATATAATCCCTCTCACCCATCATCCCATTCCTCTCTACCACTGTTGCATCCCTCTTGGTGATCACTATCTCAAATTGCTCTCATAGCTCAGCTCACTTGTTCCAGAGTGTGTCTCGCTCTATGACCATTGTATCTTGCTCTATGGTCACTGTGTTTAGTTATCATCATAACTCATATCCCTTTACATGTAGATAAACCCTATCTATCAAGATCCTATCTCACTCTACCACCACTACATCTATTTGTGTTTGCATCCCATCTCTATTCTCCTATAGTACATCCCTCTCCTCCTATAGTTTATCCCTATAGACCTATAACTTGATCCTCTCTACTGCCCCTATTATCACATACTCTATAAATTGTGTCTCTGATTGTTGTACTGATGCCTATAACACCTCAACCTCCTCTACCACATCCATTAATCCATGAACCTTCATGTCGTCATCAAAAATTGTCCCCTAACCTACTTGGCAATGTATGTGTTACCTAAGTGGCTCCTCCTCCTGTCTCTCATGCGTCGCCTCTCCTCCATAATTTGTCTTTTCTATCTCTCTAACTACCTCTCCAACCTCCTCCATACCCACATCCTCATCTACAACTCCCCCTGCATGCCACTATTGTATAGATCACCAACTCTCAAACTTAGGTATCATGCCAATATCATCCACATCAAGCATTGGTATAGGCTCATTAGACTCCATGCCCAAGGGGTCTATGAATGGTGCAATTGTCATATCATCCCACATCCTCATGAACACCATAGGTGGATCAAGTATCCCTTATATCAACCCAAATTGGCATAAAACTCGAGTATACTAAAAATACTTGACCTATATGCTCCATCATATGATCACCCATCTTCCTCATCACACATGAGCCAACTGTACCACGCCATCCCTCTACACTAACCTCACTATCCAAGGTTATTACCATCACATCCTATAACCTCAAACTTACCCAAGCATCTCAATAGTGGTATTTATCTCCTGCAAGGCTTACTCACATGTGCCTCCATATTTGTCTACCATATCAAAGTGTATGGCACCTCCCACCCCATAAACCTATGGGTATCATATGGTAGAGCTCATGGTCTCTCTACTACTATATGCTCCCATGCCCATAACTACACCAACAAACTACAACTCAATCCTATTCACTTCGTCCTCCTCACCTCATACAACTCCTTGTATATTTGCACTAGTAAAGTTGGAGCCCATGCAAATACTATTGCACTGTCCACGAAGTCTAACATAATTCCTAAAATGTTCCATGGGAATTGTACCCTTGATAAATCTAGTAATACACAATTGGATATCAACACCATCGCTAAGGTATACCTTAATGATAACACCCTCATATTATAATAAATCTCATATAAAACCTTGCCACTACTCATGTTCACTTGAGACCACTCTGCATCAAATAGCCTCTCCATAATCAGTGCCTTTTATGACCCACCCATAGTTATAATGGTACAACCCTCTATCGACAACCGATAAATTCAATAGATATCCTTTAGAGTCAAAGTCATCTCCCCTATAAGGAGATGAAATGTTCCCCTATTGAGGTCCCATCTCTCACAAAACACTGATAGATACATTTTGTCAGTGTGCACTATCTCCAATTTGGCCATCCTAGCAAACCCTGTCGCTGTAACCACTTCTAGTATTCAACATGCAACAACCTCCTAAAATTGACAAAAAATGGCCAAAATCGATGTTAGGGTTGCAATACCTTTAACTGCCACTAGTTTCTCGAGTCAAATCAATCATCATATTAGTCCCATAAAAAATACCATATTGCCCTGTATGCTTCAACTAAACAAATTCTATCATATGGATTTGTACGGTCCACCCAACTGTATGGTCCCGGTTGCTAAACCAAAAACAAATCGAGATACTCTTTATCTTAAAATAGCCAAAAACATAAAATAATTCAAAAAACATTTCCCTCACAAACACAAAATAATCAAAATTCAATCTCATGCACACAACCACACACAAAAAAATAAAACAACACATGCAAACCCTGCAATCCAAAAACAAAAAAACACACACTATTTATATACTATCCTATGCTTCTATGGTTTCATTTCACTAAAAAAATAAGCCCTAAGCTTTATTTTATCCCTAAAATGCAAAACTAGAATAAAAGGGGCAAAAAGTTCACTAACCAACCCTACACACACTCCATTGCTCAGTCTCACACCATTACTTGCCATCTTGTCTTATCGTGTCTCCAATATGGCAACATTTTGTGTCAATTTCTTCACCTCACCCCTCTTTCACTCCATCTTCTCCTGGCGTGCATATTGAAAATGAGCCCTTGCATCTCACAATTAGGCTTATATAGCCAAACATTGTTTGATCGTACCATACAATAGTTGATTGTACCTTGCAGTCAATGACCATACGACCCTGTTCAATAGATCAGTGTCTAGCCTTGGATGATTCCCTTTGCTCTACTCTTCATCCTAAAACCATCGAATCTCAATATTTTCCTTAATCACTTTAAATTCTTGATTGCTCAATGACATTTTGTCAAGCACTTCATTGTTATCTTCTGCTTCTACATCCATCAAATCACCACTTGAGGGGTATATATTACACATAAAATATCACCTTGAACAAGTCCAATACTCAAACACTCAATCTTGGAATCATGTTTTTCCAAGAATCTTTTCCTAAGGCTATCACTAAACGCCACCTTAATCGGGGAAAAAAGCATAATTTCTCTTCTCAATACAAATTCCAATCCAATCCAATTTGGTACACTCCATGTCGACATATGTATGATTACTCACACACTCGCTTCATTGAGGTAGTAGCATTAATTCCACTTCTCCAATCTACTAAAGCGTAATGAGGACCCATACCAATGGTTGGTCAGCTTGTCAAATCAAAACGATCTCAACAATCTATCGAAGGTAAATTTTTCAAGGATATTAACCACTTTCATAACTAAGGTATCTTACATTGTTCTTAATTCAAGACAACCCTATGTTTTCTCCCTCAACTGTCGTTGCGATACATCAAAAATCATGGTCAACCATCACCACCCATTGTTGTCCATCATCAATCTAGTCATTTTTGTGTCATGTATTTTTGCACTACATCATGTTTACACATGAGGTAGTATAAAAAAAAGCAAATGCAAACACCTAAAATTTATCATATTAATATTTGTCTAAGGTCAAAAATCAATAATTCTACAAAGGTTCCAATTAATTTAAAAACTGGACATAATAACCTTAGAAATATTAAATTAGCTCTTCTAGCCCCTTTTGACCACTAAGCCCCATCCTACACCTATACCATGGTCACCATGTGACTGTCCCACTCCCCCTAGCCTATGTGCACATTCCCCTAGTCTACCCTTTGAATTTAGCTTAGGTCCATCTCACCCTAGCCTAGCCTACCCTCTACTCTCAATATCCCCATGCACCCACACAACATCCCATGATCTTTAACGCAAATGGATGGTATGAGGAATATCCCCACCCAAGGATATTAATGAGGCATGGTGTGCACATAGCACTTGAGTGGCATGAGGACTCTCCCCACCCAAGGATATTAATGAGGTATGGTGCACACCATGCCCATTTGACCAATCAACATGGAAATCCTAAATTTTCCTCCCTTCACCCAAGCCACTTGGTTGCCATGTAATGTCCTTCTCACCTCCACATCATTACCCCTAATCCTTCCTAAAATTCTATAAATAGGTCCCCATTTCCTTTATTTGGAAGGAGAGTGTGAGATTACATACCAAAACTCTACCAAATTTTAGTTAGAATCCTTTTGTGTGTATACCACTTGCTTGCATATCATCCATGGATAACATTTTAGACCTCTATGTGTATGCATCTCTTTTCTAAATTTGCTCACAAGTGGATGCTCCAACAGACTCCAGATGAATACTAGAGGCTCCTTATGATCGACAGAATATCTCTTGCAAGTTTCATCATATTCTAGGTAGTCCAAAGTGAGCTGCCTACCCCAAAATGGTTTGTAGAGGCAATCGCCTACCCCCAAATAGTTGATAGTCACAACCATATACCCCTAGACGATTGACCATTTTGATCAAACACAATCAAATATCCAATTATATATAGTCGAAAAAGGTGAGCAAGATAATTTTTTGATATTTTTATCTCATTTTGAGGTTGATTTAATGCTTTAATACAAGTTATCATTGTTTTATCCTCTCATAAACTTGGGTCCAACTTAGGTGGACCCAAGGGGTGCTACTAACTATTGTTTTAAGTTATGTGCAGGGGTTTTTGGAGACTCATTCAACCAAGGGTGGTCATCAAGCATAAAAACCCACCCACTCTTTGAGGTGGTCTAGAAGACAAATGTGCCATTACCTTGTGATTTGTAAAAGGGGATTTTCACCTTGGAAACCCTTATTGTAGCCCAAGGAGCATGTGATGAAAGATTGTATTGTAACAAAGGCTATTGTTGTAATATATTTCAAGATTAATGAAATGGCACATTTTCTCTACCACACAAGGAAATCCTTTATTTCGAAAAGAATTACCTCAAATTTCTTGTGAAAGCTACCATATCACCCATTTATGGAGTTGTTTTTGAATGGGAATAGGGTTGACAACTATTATCTCCGTAACTTTTGTTGAACATTGATAATTTGCACATAACTGGAACACAAGACTCTTCATGTCCTTGACCTTTTCTGGTATCAATACTAGACATTACTCAATCTTCTAGGATGTACATGTTATGAGGATCCATCTCAACCTCTACCTAGGCAATTTGTCTTTACACCCTATTAAGTTCTTTAGTCAATTGGTGAATTAATCTTTTAACTCTTGTTGTATTCAGGATTGTGATATAGGTAAAATGGAAGTGCACTCTATCATGGATGGATGACATGAACATAACTTTAATGTCTTATTATGTGGCGGAGGGGATAAAATAAGACTTGTGGACTACTTAAATAATTTTGAAATATTTCCCATATGATGGTTCTAGGAGGAGCTTTTTAGCTGTAATAAGCATATTTTCTGTTGCTATAGCCTTTTAAAAAATCTATGGGAATTTTTTTCATTGCATTGGTGGACTAGAAGACTGAAGTCAGGGTAAATATTATGGTAAAAATTGAAGCTCATATTAACTCAATAAGAGAGTACTTAAATAAGCTCATATTACAAACAATAACCCTAGAAAACAACAATAGATCCAAGGATTACATAATCAAGCTTAATCAACAAGCCCTTATTATATATAAAACAAAACACCTAGACTTAGACATTTCAACATGAACCATTCATTACCCTATGTTGAATTATTCCCTAGACTAAGTCCTAATTCCACAAACCTAAGGTTTATAAAATAAAAATTAATCCTCATCAGTCATCCCAACAAAAGAAGCATTGGACTCCAATGCTTTTAATAATGAGGGAAATTCTTGGGACATTTGGTGAGCAGAGATCCTGCGAGCCTGATGTGGAAGTTGACCATAATGGGCTATGAGATATGAAGTAGTAGCACCCTAGCGAGTCTATCGAGTCTTCTTATCAAAGAGTGTATCAGTGTCAAGCAAAAGTTGTGCATCAGGAACCACATCAATAGGATGACTAATAGCTAGAGCAGACTCCAATATAAAATCATAGCATTACTTCAAGAGATTCACATTGATGACATCATGATTGCCAATATTAGCTAGAAGATACAGACAAAATATATTCTCAAAAAATTTCTAAACAATGGTATATGGTCCATAACGATGAGGTTTGATATTGCTATGTGCCTTTTTCTGCAAAACATCATTTATCCAAATAAAACCATACTTTGTCACCAACTTGAAAGTGATGAGGAGTGTGGTGTTTGTCCATCTCTTGTTTCTTCTTTTGTTGAGTCTTCTGAAAAAATTGAACCACTTTGGAGTGAAGGCTCTACAAATTTTGAATAAAAGATTTGGCCTTATCTTGCTCCTTCTGAATGTGCAGGGTAGTTGGATAGGGCAAAGATGAAGGTAACTCATATGGAGACAAAGGCTGGAATCCAAAATATACTTCAAATAGAGAGTGCCTAGTATAACTTTGAACTGCCCTGTTGCAGGTGTGCTCTATGTGAGTGAGGCTCAAATACCACTTGGTAGGAGTGGAATGATGATAAATCCTCAAACTCTATACAAGAGTACGATTAACTACCTTTGTCTTCCCATCGGACTAAGTATGATAGGCAGTAGAGAAGTTAAGGGATACTCCCAAGATCTTCCAAAGAGATCTCCAAAAGTGATCCATAAAACATGAGTCACGATCATAAACAATGCTGGTTGGAAGACCAAAATAGTGCCACACTGTATCAAAGAAGAGCTGGGTTAAATCCTGTGCGAAACTCATCTTACGACATGGAATGAACTTGGCCATATTACTAAATCTGTCCATAATTACGAAGACACAATTATGTTGTCTTACTGTCATCAAAAAACCGCTCAACAAGTCCATGGAAATGCTTCCCCACATATAAGAAGGAATGGGTAAAGGCATGCTCAATCCCAATTTCCTGTTTGTTGATTTGGAATGGTTATAGACGATACATTATCGCAAGAAATGAAGAACATCTCGATACATGTGAGGATAGAATAAGAATCGCTAAAGGTGATGAAGAATATTTTGCTTGTCAAAATGTCCTCCATAGAGTGTAGAATGAGCCTCTTTCAAGAGAGACTTCTTGTGCTCATGAAGGGCTCTTAAATTTGAAGAAGGATGTGAAAGTTGCTGGAAAACTTTTCCAGAGTCAGGATCCAAAGGATACTGTGTTGGCCAAGTTTTGATGCACCTTGTCGAAGCCATAACTTGTGAACCATATGCCCATTTGCCTTGAAATTTAACAGGTAGTTATTGTACCTCTAAAGGAGGATGGGCCGAGTGAGAGCTTGTTGACTATAAAGGAGTTTCTTGCAGAGATCAAGGATGCTAGCTTTTGTTATGCCTTAAAAACTAGGAAGCTAGAAACAAAGGAAGTGGTTATGCCTACAGTAGCAACTAAGTTGCTAAGTGAATATAAAGATGTCACACCAGAGGAGTTACCGTATGGGCTACCACCAAAGAGGGATATCCAGCATCATAGGTTCATTCGAAGTTCATTTTATCAACCATGATATTTGACACCATATACTCACAGCTACCACCATCAATGACAATGTTACATACCTTCCCTCTTGATGTACACCTTGTTCGAAAGATGTTTTTTTATAGCCCAAAATCATCACCATCTATGGTTTGCCCCTTCACTTTGCTTTGCACCTTCTCTTTCTTAGGAACAATCAGCGTCCTTCTTATCATAAGTGTTTCCCCCATGTTAGCAACAACTTCATCCTCATCCTGCTCTTCCATCTCAACCAGATTGGCCCTTCCTTGTCCTCCTTGACCCCTTTCTTGGACATCACATTGGGGACACTCAAATGCTTTGTGCCCCTCCTCACAACATCTATAATAGGTATATGACCTTCTTGGATCATTTTTATTTCGTCCACCACTGTAACCTCTACCTCGTTGGTATCCTCTTCCTCTCAGATTCTGCCCATCTTCTTCTTGTTTAGCAGGTAATGAGGATTCCCCCTTGAGAAAATTAGATCCACTTTGACCCCGACCTGAAGAGGGTGTGAATCCCTTCTTACCTCTTTTATTAATCCTTTTTAATTTCTCCTCTGCCTTGAGGGCCATTTGATATACATACTCCACTGTAAGAGTGTGATGCATGCTCATCTCATCTTGGATAGCAAAACTTAGGCCATTTACATACCTGGCAGTCGTTTGGTCCTCCGTCATATTATGCTCCACTCGAATGGATATCTTGTAGAATTCATTAGTATAGTCCTCAATGCTTTGATCCTTTTGTCGAAGATTCTAAAATCTATGAAATAGGGTTTGGGAGTAGTCTACAAGTATAGATTTTTCTTGTAACTTCTTCTTCATATTTATCCAATCCTTGATCTTTTCCTTTCCATTCCTCTGTTGTGTAGTCTGTAAATGATCCCACCAAATCAATGCATATCCCTTAAAATTTGTGTATGCGATCTTAACCTTCTTCTCTTCAGCAAGGTTACTCCATTCAAAATATTTTTCCAGGCTATTGATCCAATCGATCAACTCCTTTGGTTTCAACCCACCAACATACTCGGGAACCTTGATCTTGATCTCATCTCGATTCCCCTTAAGCCCCTCTAGAGCTTGTATCAACTGATTTTCAAAATTGTACCCTTCTTCCTTTGGGCCCTCTGGTTCTACTTCTATGTGGACCTCAGATCCACGTTCCTCGGGTATATTTTCATCATTAGATCCTTGATCTACATGCACCTTGGGATGTCTCTCTCCCATGTGATCAATCACACCAGTTAGCCATGTTGTTTCTGCATTTAGATCCTCGATCTGCCTATTAATCTAGGCATATATTCTAGGCGGCATCTTCCCTTCACTGGTGAGATCACACCCACTCTGATACCAAATGGTGTAAACTTAGCTACAAGAGACCAATAAAATGGACTCCAATCACATAACACAAATGCAATATAATGGAATAAACTTGCAAATCGATATTCTTCTCATTTATGAATTCACACCCCTTCTCCAAAATATTACAATCCATAATATAGCAACCAAAAACCAAAGAAACCCTAAAACGTTTTTTTTCTAAAAATTGCTAAAAATAGATATTTTTTCTAAAATTTGCTAAAAATAGAAATGAGTCGGATTACGCCCAAATTCGGTGCACACATCCCTCTTACAATAAATAACCTTAATTTAAAATATTAGATCTCAAATTAAGGTATAACAAACGATAATAAACTTCTAACAGCCAAAAAAACCCAAAAAACCCAAGAACCTATTCTAAAAGCTAATTTGGGGCACTAGATGGAGGATTTAGGTCTCGAAAACATGATTTTTGGAGGGTTAGGAGGATCAGAAATAATCCTAATGCATAACACACATGCGGAACCACATGTTAAATTTAAATGCAAACAAGCGTACGATTCATAATTTATGGCTCCGACAAGGTGCATCAAGTTTGGAAGCCAATATGGGACTTGGTCACAATAGTTAAAGCAAGGATTGGTCATGGACAACTCAAAAAATCTGCCACTGTATTATTCTTCCCTTTCATATACTTGATCACCAAATGGAATTGTTGCAAGTATGATGCCCACTTCATGTGTCTAGCCTCTTCAATTTTGGTTTGGGATTGAAGAAACTTAAGTGGCATATGATCTATGTGAACTATTGTTTCTTTACCCAAAAGATAGTGCCTCAAATACTTTATGGCCTGAACCAAAGCATATAACTCCTTATCATATGTATAATAGTTCTTCTTTGCCTCTAAATATGTTTCATAATGATAGGCCATTGGATGACCATTCTACTTGAGCACGACTCCTAGTGCAAACTATGATGTATCTATATCTATCTCAAATAGTTGAGCAAGATCTGGCAGAACAAGAATATACGCAAAACATGATTTGTGTTTCAATGTGTCAAAGGCCTTTTGTTGATCCTTTGTCTATTGAAACTCAATTTTGATCTTTGTCAAATAATGTAAAGAAGCAGTAATAGTGGAATATCCTGCTATGAACTTACGATAGAAGTTAGCAAGTCCAACAAAACTCCTTAACTCTGTGACTGAAGTAGGATTTGGTCATTTGAGGATGAATTCAATTTTAGAAGGATCCACTTGAACACATTTCTCACTGATCACAAATCCAAGATAGGCAATGGAAGTTTGACCAAAAGAACACTTAGGAAGATTGGCATACAACTGGTTCTTCTAAAGAGTTTGAAGAACTGATTCCAAGTGCTCTAGATGACTTTTCCAAGTAGGAGAAAATACAAGGATGTCATCCAAGTAGATGATCACAATTTTTTCCAAACAATATCTGAATACTTCATTCATCAGTCGCATAAATGTGGTAGGAGCATTTGTAAGACCAAAGGGCATGACAAACCACTCAAAGAGCCCCATTTTGGTATTGAATGTTGTTTTCCAAGTATCCTCAGGCTGAATTCTGACCTGATGATACCCACTTTTGAGATCTATCTTGGAGAAGAATTTAGCCCCTTGGATCTGATCCTAGAGATCAACAATTTTGGGAAGTGGATATCGATTCTTAATGGTGATTTTGTTGAGTGCCCTAAAATCAATGCATAGCTTCCATGTACCATATTTCTTTAACACAAGCAAGATAGATGAAGCACAAGGAGAAGTGCTAGGTTTTATGAAACCCTTAGACAACAAATCATGAATTTGATTTTTAATTTCTTCCATTTGCACTATTGACTGTCTATACATTTCAACATTGGGAAGAGAAGCTGTAGGGACAACTCAATGTTATGATTAATTTATTGTTTAGGAGGAAGGCTTGAAGGTTCTTGAAAAATACCATAATATGATTGAAGCAATGAATTAACTGAAGAATATCTATTATGTGTATGCTTAGGTGCTTGAATATCTTTATTAATTGGTCTGATGAAGATGAGTGTCAATTCCTTTGCTTGATTAATGACTTTTCGTGCTTGTATACAACTTAACATCAAATTTTGTGGTGTTTTTTATGTACTTTTGATTATGTAAACCTTATTATCTTTGTACAAAGTATATGTGTTCTTATACCCGTCATGTATAGACCTATCATATTGATAGGTTCTACCAAGCAATAAGCCGCAACAATCCATTGGAGTCACATCGCACACAACTATATCCATAAAAATGGGACTTAAAGCAAAATTCATCGTACACATGTGTGTGATGTCAGATTAAATCCCATTATCCTTCCACCCTTAAGGATAAGGATGAGGATAGGGATTCATCAAAAAATTCAGTTTGTCAACAATAGATCTTGTAATTAGATTTTTCTGCGAGCCGCTATCGATGATACAATCAACCATGAAGGTTTCATTTAGGTGAACCATGGTCACAAACAAGTTCTCATGATCACCTTGAGAAGTATTCATAAGGGTTAATTTTTTCAACCCTGCCAATTCCTTGTATGCCTTTTGTTCCCCTGTAGCATCAATAGGACCATATTGTGGATCCTCATGTGAAGGCTTTATAACTAGGTATTTCTTCTTTCAAATTTCCAATTTAAAACATTGATGTTTTTTATGGCCTTTCTCCTTACAAAAACTACATTTCATAGGGGATTTAGAAGAATATTTTTGAGAAGAAGAAGAAGAGGAATAAGAAGAATATGGAGAAGGATAAGAGGAAGAAGAAGACTTGTTCACCTTGGATTGCTGATTAGAACCCTTTAGATTTCCTCTAGACGATGAAGAGCGAGACCCACACGATGATTCTCACAACTCCTCCTTCGAAAGGATGGCTTGATTGAAAGCCATGTCAATTCTGACAATAGATTTGTACTTCAATTTCCTATTAAGGGGTTCTTGCAACCCATTTTTAAAATTGTTCACAAGTTTAGTGGCGGAGTCCTGCACGACATTCAAAATGTACAATTTGTTAAATTGAAACACATAATCATGGACACTCATATGAGAATTTTGTCGAAGATGAAGCCATCTAATATCAAGTTCTTCGACGTAGTTTGAAGGATAAAAATTACTCTTCAAAACTCGTTGTAATTCATCCCATGAATCAATAGGATTTTGAGTCCGTTGGTGATTAGTGACGAGGATCTTAGCAATGCCAGAGAGCTTAAGCTTGGCAAAAGCAACTTGTTGATCCTTCATCGATGTAATCCAAACAACTATCCATGTCTAGAATTCAGCTATTGAGAACTTCAGGATCACGAGAGCCATCATAAGTTGGAACATCACATTGTGGTTGGATGTCTATGGAAGTGACCTTGTCAGCCAAAACACTCACAATTTGAGTAAGTTGAGCCATCTTATCGGCTAATTTGATAGCCATCTGGCCTCGTGTTCGCGCCAACAGGAAGTGTCACAAATGAGTACAAAATTAGTGCTAATTACCTAAAATAATTGCAAACCAGAGTTTATGGGTGTGTAACTTTACAATGATATAAAAATGTAATATTAAATTTAGCACCAAAAATAGATTCACTTAAAGAAAAAACGAAAGGGAAAAATTTATTTAATACCCCCCTTAGAAAAAAATTGTATAATACCCCCCTTAGAAAAAAATTGTTTTATCTGGAAGGTCTGGTCAAAAGCAAAAATATCCACCAATTCAAAATTAACTGCAATGTGCGTGCGAAGAGAAACGGGTCCATGATCAACAGTAAGACAACCATGGTGCACAAGTTGTCCACACGGGCACAGAGATAGCCAGTAGAAGTTGGTTATTCTCTAAAGTGTATTTGCACCCAAATAAAGGTCAAGAAGACCTTTAACCCACTCAATCTGGGATAAACTACTTCAACCACCAAAACAGACCAACAAACACTCCTTGGTAATCATGAATACATGGTGTAGAATGAACCATCAGTTGCAAACGTAAAAATATTGCCAACTTCGAGACGTGATTGGTTGAGAAAAAGGAGTGATCCATAAATTTTGTGAATCTTCAAGCCAAAAATACGTCAGACAAGTTTGATTTACATGCCAATGGGGAAAAACGATAGGGCATGGAGTTTCAAAAATTGGCTAGTGGTCATGGGCTGGGTTGGAATCTATGTTAATCATATATTTGGTGTTAACAGTCAACAGGAACTGTGCTTCTTCTAGTTTTGTCAGGGTACGATGGATCGCGATGGGGCAAGAAAAACACACAATTAACCGAAGGGTTTGTCAGATGCAATAAAGTGTGTAGAGTGTCAGTCATGGTAGGTGTGCAATATGGCATATAGAATCAAAAAGAGGAACCGATCATGTATCAAAAGTGACACCAATGCTCTTGTGACCCAAAGGTTACCATGAGCTTAATTGGACTAGCACTCATCGATAGTTGGGATGATGACCTCCTATTGTTGGTGACTACTGGTCATCATGGGGCACGGGTAGAGGAGAAACACATGTTTGCGGGGAGAATTTGCACAATGCCAAGGGTGGGGTATGGGCCAGTGGATTGGGCCCGTGTTCCTGCCTTATTTTTTAATTAATTAATTGATCAAAAAAATCAATATTGAAATAGAGCAACAGTGAAAGCTAAATATCAATTTGGCAAAGAAATATTTTTTGATCGAGAAATGATCAATTTCAAAGGGAAAACCAACAATGTTTTGCATTGAGAGCTTCAAACAAGAAGAAAATTTGGTCGAAAATAACCCAAAACCTTCTAAAATTTCCTGATGTGATACCAAATGTTATGGCAAAAACTAAAGGTCATATTAAATCAATAAGAGAGGACTTAAATAAGCCCAAATTACAAATGATAACCCTAGAAAACAATAATAGATCCAAGGATTACGTGAACAAGCTTAATCAACAAGCCCTTATTCTATGCAAAACAAAACACCTAGACTTAGATATTTCAACGTGAGTCATCCATTACCCTACGTTGAGTTATTCCCTAGACTAAGTCTTAATTCCACAAACCTAAGGTTTATAAAATAAAAATTAATCCTCATCAGTAAAAGGCATGGATGTAGTAAATATATGCTTGGGCATGATATGGTTGTATTTCTTAGGGAATTATTTTCCAAGTTCTTTTGAACTGGATATTGAAATCAAAAAAATTTTCATGAGGATTTCTTTGAATGAAGGAAAATTTGGTGAGAAACAAAAATGGATCTTTCGGGTCATCGAATTCTGATATGAAAGGTTTAGCTAATTCAACCCAACTCCTAATAATTTTGTCTTCTAAGAAGTGATACCCTATCAAAACTTTTCCCTAAAATATTGAACAAGTAGTTTGACCATCACATCCTCAAATATGATATTGTATGTGATGGTCAAGGTAGTTACATCTTGATAATGCTCGTAAACTATTTTTCACTACCATTGTAAATGGGTAGAGCTTTCAAAGCAACCTTAGGGATCTCATGGAAGGTTGGAATATCAAGGGGACCAAGACTATCCCAAGCTACGTAGAACTATATGTCCATGGTTAAGTGAATAAGAACCTTTGTATGGTATAGCCTCTAATGTTCTTCTTTGAGTGATTATGGGATTTGTTGCCAATGGATTCATCAATTTCTATGGTTCTTTTATCAACAGAGTTACTAGGTGAACATGTATTCTCTACTTGAGAGGTCAAGATTATTCACCAAATCTTGAGTCCTCTAGGTAGATGAGATGAATGGATGAATTTATCCCACCAGGTGTGCCAAAAAATGTTAGTCTAAAATTTTCCCAAGTCTATGAAGAGCGCACTAGACTTTAGACAACATTAGATGACTGAGATTTCTCTCAAGTTCAACCTCTGGAGAAGACTTACTCCTTGAAATAGTTATGAAATAAAATAGGGGTTTAAGATAAAAGTAAGATATGAAAGGGTTAGAAAGGAGTAAGGGTTTAGATAAATTGTTGAATGATGGACGAGGTATAGCGTAACAACATTGGATACATACTACATGAAAGCACGAGATTCCGAAAGCAAAAGGAAAACTATAACTATGCAATATAAGACGAAATGTAACGCTTTAATCCTATGCACAAAAACAAGGAAAAGAGATAAATTGGAAATGAAAGCACAGATGTAAGGAAATCACAGCCCTCTTTATTCAAATTTCTTATCCTCGGTTACATATACGTCTCCTCCCCTTTTAGGGGCTAGGAGCGTTAAATTGGTCTTTGTTACAATTTGTGATTTTAGTCTTCCTCCTTCCGCATGCCCACGTTTGGAATGGGCGGGCCAAATGTTGCCGCCGCTTGCGTTGGTAAGGTAGACTCCTCGCCGCTCCTCTAATGCTGCAACTCACACTCAAAGAAACAAACAAGAAAGTCGTAGGCACTCGTGTATGAAACATAAAAGATGAATCTAACGATGGTTGAAATGAATCTAAATGAAATGAAAGACTTGACAAAAGCATAAACATGAAACTAAAAGAAATACCACGATTATGAAAGCACAAATCGCCGCAAGTGAACTAGCAAGGACTTCGTCGCTCAAAATGCTCCTTCTCTCGTATATCCTTTTTGGGTGAGAAAACTCACCGCTTTTATAGACCCAAGGGGTCTTTTTGAATTAACATGCAAAAGTGTTTCTTTGCATGAATGCTTTTGTTTGTGAAGAGAAGACTTCTTCTTGATCAAGGGCTTCTTAACTGCCTCTGTGCATGTCTTTGCATGTTTTAGAAAAACTCATTTGCACTCCCATGCAATGAAGGGATAGCTAAGTGGCAAATCTGAGTTGTCTTAACAGAACTCACTCGCACTCCTATGCCATGCAGGGAAAGCTAAGTGGCAGATGTGTGTTGTTAAAAGAACTCACTCGCATCATGCAGGAAAGAGTGGATGTTGTTAAAAGAACTCACTCGCACTCCTATGTCATGCAAGGAAAGCTAAGTGACAAGTTTCGAGTTGTTATATGCCGAGATTTGACTTTTTTGCAAGTCAAACTCTACAATCGTCCCACCCCGAAGCGAGCGCCGGTAATCGTCCCTGGGTGACACGAGTATCAGTCAGCACTCGTCCCTAGGAAAGACGAGTATCTATCAGTCAGCACTCGTCCCTAAGAGAGACGAGTGCCAGTCAGCACTCGTCCCTAAGAAAGACGAGTAAAATTCTCACTCGTCCCTGGGTGGGACGAATAAGAAATAAGGTGTCCAAAAGGTGCCAAATTGGTTTCTGACTTGCAAAATCGCTGTGTGAGTGGTTAGAACCACTGTTTAACCTCCGAGGGCTGCCCTGGGGGCTGTGTGTGTTGGTGCGATCAGTGCTTGTCGTCACATAATCGGATTGGTGCTGTTTTGGTGTCTACAGATGCCCCTTTTTGGGAAGCGTTATGCAAGGCGCAACGCTGAGCAAAAATATAACCAAAGCACTAATGATTAGGGTTTCTCAGTAACCTAACCAACTCTTGATGCCCCAAGTATGGAAAGGGCACGCATTCTTGAATCCTTGCTTCTGACGAGCTAAGGAACTTAAGTCAAGCATTAACCTGGTTCGGTGAGGTATTACTTGAACTTAGACATTGATCAGCCATGAATAGGCAAAGGGCGCAACCTTTTGTTGTGGGAACCTTGAGTTCATGATTCACGAATGCCAAGTATATGATTAGTTTGTGATGATTGCTTGTTTGCTGCCCTGGCAGGGGCGCGATTGTCTCTTGCAATGATCCTTTGAATGCGTGTCATTTCCAAGACTGGGTATAATGTTGTTGATTGGCAACTAAGTGTGACTACCCCCTCAAGCGACGAATCGATGAGGGAATGACCGACATGAGAAAAGCGACGAGTCGCTTGACCCAAGATGACGTGTGCAAGGGTGCCTTTAGATGGTTTACCGCTAAGCATGCTCGAGCAGTTCCTCGACTGTTTTGACCTATTTTTGATTTTGTTGGCATTTGTCATGTTTATGTTTGGTTTTGTTGTGTTTTTTTTTTTTTATTCGTCCCGTGGTGGGACGATTGTGTTGATGTTACTCGTGCTGGGGTGGGACGATCACTCCTTGGAGGATACTCGTCCCGGGGTGGGACGAGCGCGTCGAAAAGCGCTCGTCCCAGTGAAGGACGATTACCAGCAGACAAAAACTATAAATATGCGAAAATGACGGATTTGGCTCATTTGCACTGTTCAGCGATTGCGATTTGGAGCTCTGGGAGGAGGAGGTAGATTTCTGACGCGAAGCGCTGCCGGATCATCCAACCACCATGAGTGCACAGACCGGGTCGTCGAGCGGCGGAGCCGAGGCGAGACCAGTAAGTGCACTATCTCTTCGATTGTCAATTTGAAAAATGCAAAGTTGTTTTTATGGTGTTTTTCTTGTGTTTAAACATGAAACCCTAATTAATTAAAGTAAAAGGTAAATGAATGACACCGAATGAAACATGGATGCAAACCTGATGGAAACTTAGATGGAAAACTATAGGATAAACCCAAAATGAAACTTAGAGTAACACTTTAGGGTAACCATGGTTAGAAAATGTTTTTCTATGTGAATGGTAAAACTTAGGTCGAAACCATAGGTAAACCATGCCCATATTTTTGTGTTATGTTTATGAAATTAAAAAATGGAAAATGAATGAATTTGTTTTTTTATTGAAATGGTAAACTTAGGTCGAAACCGTAGGTAAACCATGTCGATTTTTTTTTTTTTTTGATGAAATTAAAGATGATTTTTTTTGGTTGAAATGGTAAACTTAGATAAAACCGTAGGTAAACCATGTCAAATTTTTGTCATTTTTGATGAAATTAAAGATGAATTTTTTTTGTTGAAATGGTAAACTTAGATAAAACCGTAGGTAAACCATGTCAAATTTTTTGTGTTTTTGATGAAATGAAAGGTGAATTTTTTTTTTTTTGAAATGGTGAACTTAGGTAAACCGTAGGTAAAATGTCAAATTTGTTGTCGTTTTTAAATGAAAAATTGATGAATTGTTTTTGTTTTGAAATGGTAAACTTAGGTAAACCGTAGGTAAACCATGTCAAATTTTTATTGATTTTGATGAAATTAAAGATGCAAAATGGATGAATTTTTTGTTTTGAAATGGTAAACTTAGGAAAAACCGTAGGTAAACCATGTCAAATTTTTGGTGTTTTTGATGATGAAATGAAAAATTGATGATTTTTTTTTTTTTTGGATGTACATGTGAATGAAAAATAGTACGGTATAGTTATGCATTTTTGTACATGTAATGGTGATATGATGCATGTTTTTGATGTTTGTTGTTTTTGTTTTTTTTTGTGATGTGCAGGTGGTGAAGAGTCGACATCGAGTACCGACCATTTTTTCTAATGCCCGCGAGGCGTTGACTGATGATGATTGGGAGTGGCTTGATGCCCTAGGGCTCAAGCATGTGGCTCGGTTGGATGCAGTTGTGGCAGATCGGGCGTACATTACCGCATTGATTGGCCTGTGGGATGCTCGTACGAACACCTTCCATCTTCCTACAGGGGAGATGACAGTCACCCTAGAGGACGTGTATCGGATTCTTCGGATTCCAATAGACGGGGTTCCCATTCGGACGACACCACGGAGCCAGAGGACGGCGGTACTGACGCGATACTTTGGACATGGAGGGGATGGGGATGGGATGACCTCGTTGGAGAGGGCAGAGCTGGATTGTCAGATTGGGGGGATACTGGTACGATGGTGGTACGCGAGGGGAGTGTTGGGAGTGAGGCATGCAGTACTCATGAGCCTCATTTCCAACATGCTCTTGCCAGATTCGTCAGGAGCGAGGTTCCCATGGAACCTAGTGGAGGTAGTATGGCAGTTAGTGGATTGCCCGATGACAGAGCCGGTTATTATGAGGTGGGGCCAGACGCTTTTGGCGCAGTTATATGATGAGTTGTACGAGGTCCGCTGTCGGAGGCGAAAGGGGTTGGGGTGCAGTTTCTTGTTGCAGTGCTGGGCATGGCAGAACATAGCCATAGAGCGACCACGAGGGTTGCCCCGGACTACCCGAGCGGAGATGGTGGATAGGGATATTGGGTATGGTGCTTTATGGTACCGATCAGAGGAGCGGGGGCATAGTCGGCGGTTCGCGGGAGACGTGGACCATTACAGAGATGCACTAGCACGACTGACTCCCAGAGATGTGATATGGAGGCCATATCGGGATTGTCCCGCATGGCCAGAGGCAGATGATTGGCTTCGACGGGTCCGGAGGGGGAGATGGGTGATTGGGCGACATGGGACAGAGCAGGAGTACTTCCACTACCTCCGAGTGACGCGGCAGTTTGGGGTACGCCAGGGATTGCCTGGGGAGCCCGTAGCCTACCGACACCGGAGTGATGAGAGGACCCTAGCTGCGCCGATCCTCGAGCCACTAGGGGAGGAGTCAGATGCTGTGTTGGACATCCCGGATGTTGATGACGTCGGCGTGACAGCCGAATATCAGGAGTGGTGGACGCTACGACAGTGGCGAGGGGAGGGGCCCTTGGGAGGAGAGGAGGCAGCGGGAGGCGGAGAGGGTGCAGAGGCACCAGGAGAGGGTTGGGGAGCACTTGCAGATGTAGAGATGGTGGAGGTGGCAGAGGTGGGAGATGACTTTGAGGAGGAAGAGCAACCGGAGATGCAGAGGCCGGAGAGGCCGGTGGGGGGGTGGGGAGACAGAGGCGGGGTTGCGCGCTGAGGTAGCGCAACTGACAGGAGAGCTTGCGAAGATGACACAGGAGAGGGATCGCCTGCGGTCACAGTTGGCAGAGCGGGAGAGCGCAGGGGCTGCGTCTCGCCAGCAGGGTGGTGATACGGATGCTGTACGGGAGAGGGATCTCCTACGGGTGCAGCTAGCACAGCGTGATGATGCCATTGCGTACTACCGTAGGCGAGAGGCCGAGTGGAGGCTACGGGAGGCAGACTTGAGACGACGAGAGGAAGCGTGGGGGCGGCATCGGTCAGAGATGGAGGCTGAGATTCTCTGCCTGGGTGGGCGAATACCAGAGCCTCCGACCAGTGGCTCGTCGCACAGGACGAGAGACAGCGGGACGGAGCAGTCGGCATCATCCCGACGCAGGCGACGAGAGGAGGGCAGTGCGAGTGGTCGGGATGCAGGGGCGAGCAGTCGCCCTGAGAGATCTCAGAGAATAGATACCGCGGGGGGTAGCTCTCGTCGCACCGATCCTGCGTGATCATGGTGGCCGACGCCCTAGGCTGGGGGTTTTGGGAGTTTGGATGATGGGAGGGAGGTCTGAGGACCAGTTTTGTAGCCTACGGGCAATTTTGTTGTGATATATATACAGATGATTCTGTTTGGTGTGTATCTTTTTTTTTTTTGCATGATTTATGTTTATGTACATGTTTTTACATTGATGTATGCATATGCTAATATGAATGTGATGATGCTAATTTATATGATGTATGCATATGGAATGGATGATATGTCGATGCACCATAGACTGGTACAAAATTGGAGTGGCTTGTTATAGTAATAAGATAACTTTGTGGAATGCTTGTACATATGAAAACTTTGTTTTTGTATTTTGTCTATTGTTTTATGGTGATGTATGGAATGAAATGTATCGGTTGTTTGAAAATGTAGTTAAGCTTTTCTGAAATGCAGATATTTTTAACTAACTAACCAAGACTGTTCGTTTATCTCACAAGACTTCTGAACAAGGTCTAAATTTGACTTGAATTTAACCAAGTTATTTCACATCCCTGTGTGTGCAATTGAGTTCATTTATGTGTTATTCATCAGGATACCGCCAGTGCCAGATGGGCTTTCAACCGAACCTGTACTGAGGATCACCTAATTAGCTCCACGAACTCCTTTATTGTATTTAGTCAGATTTGTCTACGATGTTATCTAGGATACCGTAAGCTAGCTCATCCACATGCAAACATTGATCTGTACACAAGTTAATGTGATAGATATATCGTCATGCGAGAGGTTTACCACCAGTAACCAATAGGCTATCAACCAAATCGGTACTGAAGCTTGCCTCATGACCTGTCGAAATGCTGAGAATTCCAGGGATTCAAGGTCGACTCCCTTCTTTTCTTCAAGGGTATTGGGATACTTGCTCTTTGATAGTGATAAAATGATAGTACTCGTCTTGTTTTTTTTTTTTTTTTTTGAGCAAGGGATTTGAATATAGAGTGATGATAATCACTGTTATTTGTGTCTTTTGATGTGTGCACTGTAGGATGTCAAATTTTAGTGCTTTGACGTTTTGCAAATATTTGATGGTTTTGCAACTTTTGAGAACTTGGGATTCATGGGGAATTGGGTAGGGAGGAAGCTTGTCCTTTTGCCAATTCTCAGCATTTCTAGGGTCATTCGCACAGGGGGATAAGCAAGATAGCCGTTTCACTTATGGTAACCAGGATTACGGTGCAGGTTTCATCTTTCGTCTACACAACTTAGGAATTATTTTATGTGTGTTAATATGTGTTGGGATGCTACGTAACAAGGTGTGATCCAAGTAAAACTTTCCCATGTAAAATCTGCTTAATTGTGTACAGTTCTTGGCTAGAAATTTAAAGACATCTGAATGACGAAAACCCTATATACATTAGGCGACACTGATGATGCTAAAAATAAAAGGGTGATATGCTGGATGTAGGTGTTTATGAAAATAGATCTAAGGTGGAAATGAGGGAATTGCCAAATAATGACAGCCTATGGTGCTTTTGACTTATATGACCTAGCGGAGTATGCAATGTATGTATGCAATGCGGAATGCAAACTATACTTTTGTATTTTGATTGTTATGAGAATGCATGGAATGGAAATGCAAATGTTTTTTTTTTTTTTTTTGAGAATGCATGGAATTGAAATGCGATTGTTTTTGTGATTTTGATTTTTATGTTGTTTTTGTTGATTTTTGAATATTTATGTTGACCAAGCAATTATGGTAACGCTTGGAGCTTTTAGGTTGACCAAGTGATTGTGGGAATCCTTGGAGCTTTTGGGTTGACCAAGCGATTGTGGTAATCCTTGGAGCTTTTTGTTGGACTATGGCTCTCTAGTTGTGGAATGACCTCAAATGAATGATATTCAAGGGTTCTGTTTCCTTGATTCCTTCAAGAGAGGCAAGTCGGTATGTTCCAGGTCCTATTCTACTATCAATGATGTAAGGACCCAACCAGCTTGCTACAAACTTATCCCGAAGATGGGAGGGCAAATTAGAATTCTGCTGGTTCTCTTTTAAGACCAAATCACCAACCTGAAATTCCCTGAAGTGGACTTTCATGTTGTATGCTTTCTTAAGTCGCTCTTGATAGATACGCAAATGCTCGAGAGCATTAACGCGTCGTTCGTCAAGCAACGCGCTGATCTAACCGGCTCGCCGTGCAGTTGTCATCATCGATGAACTCTTGCATTGAAATGCGTAGGGAAGGAATTTCCAACTCAAAAGGCATGACTCGCTCGGAGCCATACACCAACGAAAATGGAGTTGCCCCGTGGGCGTCCGAATGTCGGGTGCGATAAGCCCATAGGGCAAGCGGGATCCGAATGTGCCAATCTTTATGATTATCTCGCAACTCGTATTTTTAAGAATGGCGACTAGCATTTTGTTTGACGCCTCTGCTTGCCCATTTGCCTACGGATAATAGGGTGTTGAAAAGCTATGCTGAATCTTGTACTTTGTGGTCAAAGCACGCACATCTTTATTCTTGAATGGTGTCCCATTATCCGAGACTATTTTGGATGGAATACCAAAACGACATATGATGTTATGCAAAATAAACTCCGCAATGCGAGCTCCAGTCGTAGTGGTCAGCGGAATTGCTTCCACCCATTTGGTAAAGTACTCAGTGGCCGTTAAAATGAACGTGTGACGACCCGACGACGCAGGGGAGATCTTTCCAATTAGATCAAAGCCCCACTGCGAAAAAGGCCAAACCGATTGAATCGGCTGTAAGGCCTGAGAAGGTACGTGTGTCAAATTAGCATGATGCTGACACTTCACGCACTTCTTCACATATGCGCAACAATCTCGCTCTAAGGATGGCCAATAATAACCCATGCGAAGAATGCGCTTTGCGATGGCCATACCGCTGAAGTGGCCACCACATGTACCATCGTGAGCTTGGGTGATCGCCCAAGCGGACTCTTGCTGGTCCAAACAACGAAGGAGGATTCCTTCATAATTTCGACGATACAAAATGTCTCCTACCAAGACATGCTTTGCCGCTTTTTGTTTGAATGATCTTTTCGCGGCTTGGGTCAATCCAAGTGGGAGATTACCTAGCTTGAGGTAATCCCGAATGGGTGTATACCAGTCTTGCTGATCAGAAACCTCGATAGTATGAACGGCCAATCCCTTTTGAAGTTTATCCCGAACAAAAGCTGAACAGGAAAGAACTTGTAAAAACAACGTGGTGTTGCTAGCAAGAGGGGCCGGGGAGAACAAGGACCCCAGCTTGGCTTTAATCAAACAATCTCGAATTCGAGAGAACTTATCCGGAGATGGTTCAATCTGGATCATGTGGATTTCTCGCGTCGAATCAGAGCTTGCACGCTCCATCGCAGATTGCGATAATGTTTTAACCTCGAATGGTTGTCATTTCACTGTAAGGGTCTTGCGGAATAAGTGACCCCAAGGAGGCCATAGTATCCGCAAAACGATTTGATGATCGAGGGAGTGCCTCGATGTCATACCATTCAAATTGTGCCAAGAATTTATCCACAAGGGTTTTATAAGACTTCAAAACTGGACATTTACATTGGTATATCCCTTTTACTTGGTTGACAATTAACAACGAATCACCAAAGATGTTCAATCGTTTAATGTTCATGGTGATTGCTGTCTGAAGACCTATGAGCAAGGCTTCGTATTCTGCATTGTTATTGGTTAGCGGGAAGTCTAATTTAAATGACAAGGGCATTGGAGCACCTTGTGGAGTGAAGAATACAATTCCCGCACCACCCCCTTGCTCACATTTAGAACCATCGAAGAAAAGGGTTATGTCAGCCTGGGACTCAGGCTCATCGTAATCCGCGACTCTAAACATGGAAGACCCCATCATCAGGTAGTTCAAAAGTCGTAGGCTGATCGTCTTCAAGAGGAGCCTCGGCTAGTTGATCGGCAATGACTTGACCTTTTATAGATTTCTGTCCAATGAACTCTATGTCAAACTCCGTCAACAACATGATCCATTTCGCCGTGCGGCTACTATGATAAGTACGACTCATCATGTATCGCAATGGATTCTCCTTAGACACAACATACGTCTTATTACTAAGCATGTAGTGGCGTAGCTTTTTGGTAGCAAACACCACCGCCAAGCGTAGTTTTTCAACATATGCATAGTTAAGTTCATAATCGACCAGGGTGCGGCTAAGATAGTATGTAGCCTGTTCTCTGTGAAGTTCATTTTTTCGGGACAAAGATGGCGCCCAGTGCCACCTCGATGGCCGAGATGTATAAATAGAACGGCACTCCTGGTCTGGGTGGTGCCAGTATTGGTGGCGAAGCCAAGTACTGTTTAATGTCGTCAAAGGCTGACTGGCACTCGTCATCCCAATGAAATGTGACCCCTTTATGCAATAATTTATTCATGGGTCGGCATTTGTCGGATAATTGCGCTATGAAGCGCTTGATCGACGCAACCTTTCCCTGCAGACTCTCGAGCCGCTTGATGGTGGTTGGGGGACGCATTTCAAGGATTGCCTTGACTTTGTTTGGATCAACCTCAATTCCTCGTTTGGAGACTATGAAACCCAAGAGCTTTCCAGAGGTGACGCCAAAGACGCACTTCTTGGGGTTTAGTCTGACTTTATGCTCAATGAGGCGATCAAGGACCTTACTCAAGTCACCGATGTGATCTGGGCGCAAAAGAGATTTGGCCAACAAATCATCCATGTAATCTTCCAAAATTTTGTGCATGTAATCGTGAAAGATGTATGTCATGGCACGTTGGTAGGTAGCTCCGACATTTTTAAGGCCAAAAGGCATGACCTTATAACAAAATGTCCCCCAAGGCGTTGTGAATGCCGTTTTTAGCTGGTCCTCAGGATTAATACGAATCTGATTGTATCCTGAGAAACCATCCATAAGGGAAAGCATTTCGTGGCCCGCTGTAGCGTCTACCAACGCGTCGATGCTCGGCAAAGGAAAATCATCCTTAGGACTCGCTTTGTTAAGATCTCGAAAATCAGTGCATATGCGAATCCTCCCGTCGGGCTTCTTGACAGGAACCATGTTAGACAACCATGGCGGATAATCCACACAGATGACAAACTGGGCATCCAACAACTTTTGTAACTCATCTTTTACCATTAAGGCTACTGTTGGATGCATCTTGCGTAGTTTTTGCTTTACTGGCTTGATTGTCGGATCAAGCGTTAAATTGTGCGTGACTAGCTATGGGTCTAGTCCCGGCATATCTTTGTATGACCATGCAAAAACCTCCTTCTTTTCCTTAAGAAGGGCAACATAATCGGCTCGTTCTTCAGGGGAAAGACTTACCCCCAGCTTGAGAATCCGTGGATTCATTGGATCTCGTGCCGATGTCTACATCGGCCGTTGCTTCAATCGACATATGGGATCCGTCTTCCAACCGGTGTGGAATGGGGATCGATGGATATCATTTGCTGAGTTGAGATCGTCATTTGGAACATCAAGTTCCTCCTCAAGCATGAAAGACATCCTGAGTCTGTCTTGGAGTGAAATGAAACATCCCACCGCAAGGCCAATACTCTGATGGAGATGGTGGTGTGTCAGTGCGATCCCAATCAATAGCTTCTATGTCTAGATGCAATAATCGTGTTGGATTGGCTGGATCATGGATGGGGGCGGTCAAGTCAATGGAGACCATGTTGATGAAATGATTGTAATCTCCATAACCGCAAATGTGACAACTGTGACATTCTGGATGTTCTTGGTGCTTTGGATCTGGCTCTGTGGGCACTGGCACAAAGGGATCAGCCCTATACGCAGTCCTGCAAACAGGGTCTGCCCTAGGCACTGATGAGTTGATAGGGTCTCTAGGCGGAAGATGTTCGTTGTATGCCTGGAGTGGGGGGTGCAGTAATTGCTATAACTGCGCCAGGGTGAAATGCCTCCTAGGTCTTGGATCTATGTGTAAGTGTTCCAACCTCGTCATCTATGTCTAAAGGATCTTGCAACCTATGCTCACTAGGATCATTCAATGGGAACATCCTCAGGAAGCTTTCCCGATCATCATTCATTTGATATTCATGCGAATGATCGTCCTCCGACTCATTTTCGAAGACCCTTCGTGGTCTTGTCCATCTTCCCCTTGTGGGTGAGTCCATGAGGTTTCTCCTTGTTCAGCCGTAGGGAAAGGGTTGTTGAGGTCAACAAGGTTATTTGTGTGCAATGGGAAATAGTCCCCCCAGTGTATAAGTCGTATTTGGATTGGCATATGGATCCGATGCCAACCCATCCTTGTTGCCTATCCCTAGGCCTTGCATGTTTTCGACCAAGATGTCGAGGGGCAAAGGGTGGTTAAACCCTACTCCTGACTTGTCATAAGGCATTTGGTATCTTGGTTGACACAAAACACGCATTCCTTGTTCATACCGGCCTAACCCGTATCCATGCCAATTGCATTGGCTAAGATAACGTAATGCGAAGTCTGGGTTAGCCAGATAGTTGACATCTTCCATAAAGGGATCTTCATCTTCTTCTTCTTTTCGGGAAGGTTCAATGCCATGATCCAGGCCCCCAAAAATAAAATTTGTCTGATTAGGTGGGTAGCCTAAAGGAACCACGGAGCCTATGGGGAGTCGAGGTCTTCCCATGTCTTGCATAGATCGAAGTGTGGGCGTTGCAACAACATTTCGCACTATGTACTCCCCCATGCCCGTGTTAGACATCTCAAAAGTAATCGTTGGCGATTGAGGGGAAGTGAATGGGAGTTCTCCTTGAGTCCACTCCATGTGGGGTGCACTAGGCGTCTCAACTTCCATTCGATTAGGCGTCTCTCCTGTAGAGATGTTGGAGACTAGAGGTGGTTCCGCTTCCAGGGGCTTCTTTCCTTTGTCCGTTGGTGTGGCCATCGTAGGTGGCGTCGTTGTGGGAGGACTGGATGAAGAAGATGAAGAACTTGATTGAGTTGGCAAGGGAGATTCTTGCTTAGTCGAACCCCGTTTAGATGGATTTAACTGGAAATCCACGTGCGTTGAAGGAAGGGTCGATTGCGGCATGATTTGCACCGAATTGCAGTACTTAAAAGGTTCCAAATCTGCAGGGACCACGTGCACTTGTCCTTCAAATGTATATTTCAAACATTGATGAGCAATTGAAGGGACACACTTCATATCCCGGATCCAAGGCCGTCCAAGCAAGATATTGTAAGCCATTTCCCCTTCTAAAATGTGGCACAACGTAGGAATGATCTTTTGTCCCACTTGTATGGGCAGGACAATTGTGCCAACTGTCGAGCATATCGTATCATTAAATGCTCGAAGGGTATAAGTGGAAGGTGCAATGTGAGAGGCTGGTAGTTTCAGATGTTTCAATGCAGCGGTTGTAATAAGGTTACTGGAAGAACCAAGTATCTATCAACACCCGTTTGTACGGAGTCCCGTTGACCCGCGCAATAACGTGCAGGGGCAGATCCGGTACATCTCCAGCCACCATTTTTAGCTCATCTTCCCTAAAGGTAATAACCGGTTCAAGACACTCGTTTGACATGCCCCACAAAATTGTTGAACGAATCCGCTTCGTGGGGTTGCAACTCAATTGCCTTTAATATCTCCATAAGAGCTTCCCGATGGGGCGCCGATTGTTGAATAAGCTCATAAATGGAGAGCCTAGCCGATGTGGTCCGTAGACTTTGAGTAAGTCTAGATCGAATCGTGACCACCGGTCTAGGTGGGGGCAACTGTGTAGGATTCGGTTGATGTTGTGACGTGGATGAAGCTTCCCTAGTGGCCGTCGCGGGGACAACTCCCGGGTGTCTCTTGTTTCTTGTCACAATACTTATCATTCCAACATACCCGTCCATGGGGTAACTCGTTGCACTTCATTGACATGCAAAGGTTTTGTTTGTGCATCATGTGTGGGTAAAGGATCTTTGAAAACACCCATTTGTTGGTTGTTGGGTGCGATGGGGTTATCCACTACCAATGTGTGATTATCAATAAGATCTTGCACTAAACCTTTAAACGTCCAACAGACATTAAGGTCATGCCCTCTCCTCCGATGGAATCTACAGAAAATATCCTCTCTGTAGCCCTTAGACTTCGGCGCATTAGGATCGATTGTTGGAATATCTGGCAGATTAATCAAGTTTGCCGCTGACAAACGGTCAAACAAGGAATCCCTAGACTCAGTGTATGGAGTAAATTGTCGCTTAGGGCGACGCTGCTGATTTTGATCCTATTTTTTGTTATCTTTCTCATAATTAGTATGAGGCACCGCCTGATAATTAGCCTTTGAAGGCTGTGTTGCTTGGGCAGGCGTAGGGGCATTAATAGCAACTTGATTGACCGCGACGGGTTTTCGTTGCGTATTCCCTGTTTTGGTGCTCTTGTTCCACTCTTTTTCTTAGGCTTGGCAATTTTGCCATCCTGTATCTTGATCTCTTCGATACGTCTAGCTTGCGCCAGAGCTTCTTCTAAAGTGGCGTATTGCTGCAGCTGCAATAGCACAGAGATCGATCGCAAACAGCTCTTTGCGAACATTTGAGTTAGGTCGGACATAGGAGGGAGATAGGACAACTTTGAAAGCACCGTCCTCCACCGATTCCCATATGCGACCATGGACTCTTCCTCATACTGTTTGAGGCTAGCTAGATCACTGAGTGACGCCTTTTTCTTTGTATTGAAAGCAAAACGTTCTAGGAACGCGTCCACTAGTTGATCCAAATTGTAGATGCTATGCTTTGGTAGATGGGTAAACCAATCCGAGGCAGACCCTGCAAAGGTGGTTATGAATGTTCTCAATAGCAATGCATCATTGTCTTGTATACCAAAGCACTGACTCAAAAATCGAGTCACATGTTCTTGAGCATCCTCATCCCCTTTAAAGAGTGCCAACTGGGGCAGCTTGAAATGTTCAGGGTATGGAGGTGCTGGCACTGACGGATGTATTGGATGACTACGGAGTTGGCGCAAGGTAGGCTTTTGAGGCCCACCAGTCTTAAGTTCCATATTCTCCAAGCGTTCTAACAACACTTTGTAGGCATCGGAGGATATAATTTCCTCCTCCTTAGCTTGTTCCCGTTGTGGGTTGCGGGAAACTTGAGGCCTTTGAATGACTAAATGGTTAGCATTCCTTCCGCCTTGATAGGGTGTTTCAACCCGCTCTTCTTCTTGGTAATAATCCTCATAATCTTCGTGAGGAGTGTTTGGCCTAGGCCTATAAATATGGATGGGCGCCCGTGGAGGATACCCATCATGGTCACGGGGAATGGCCTCCCGCTCGTGTCTAAAAGGTCTTGGAGGCAATGCTTGCCGAAGTCGTGGAGACCTATCTCGCCCCTAAAGGGTTGTGCCTCACATACATCTCAGAGTGTTGTGCACGAGGGATCGGGGCCCTCTCACGTGCATGGTTGTGAAACCTTTCAGCAGTCTGACGCTGAATGCGCTCTTGATCAAGGTGACACAAATGTTCTAATTCCCGTTGTTCTTGCTTAAGCCGCATGATTTGCGCTTGGCGGGCGGCTAGTTGTGTAAATGCCAAGTTACTTTGTGCTGTTGTCTCTTGTTTGATAGGCCGAGATGTCTCTCCTACATATCTATTTCGATCATAGTACTCTGAGACCCCTACATGTTGCTTCCCCTCGTCGAGGTTGGCCGCATTAACTTGAAACTCGGTCTCAATAAGTGATCTGGATATAATGCAGGTGCAGACGTGCATCTTTTTGGTACTGGACACTGGACTGGAGGGATGTAGTGATCCTCCTCTCTTTGTCTGTGATATGCATAAAAGGTGCGGGCAGAATTGCCTTGCTCTGTCGGGAGGACTTGTTGTTCTGGATGTGGTCTACTGTTTTCGACATTAATTGGGGGTAAATTAGGAACCACAACATTATGTAATTCTTCATTTTGGACCCGTTGTTGTTCCATAGCATTACACAATGTTTCATCACTAGGCCATCCATAATGAACTTCAAAGGGAGGCTTCGTGCTTAGACCAGGTGGTATATATAAGTTATTGTCTTGAAAAGATTCTTGTTGCTCATGAGTTTCCCTTAGAGAAGGGGTTCTAAAGTCTCGTCTATTGAAGGCCTGATTTGGAGAGCCACTCCTTGAGACACCTCTAGAACCTTGTTCTATGACTGTATGGGTTGGAGTGCCCCGCCATGATGGGGCTCTAGAACCATGTTCTGCATGATGTGAACTAACTGTTGTATCCCGCCGGTGAGGCGGAATGACTAAGTCTTCAAGGCTATATCGGAGACGATTTGTCTCTCTTGGTGCATGTTCTACAGCTTCTGCCCGTGATTGGGCTTGGCTACGAGTATTCACCATGGTAATGCTATCCTAAAAATGCAAAAATTCTTTTTATGATTTTCTTTTTATGATTTTTTTTTTTGTCTAAAACAGAAAATAGCATACACACTCACAAGCAATGCTTATCTCTTTTAAAGATTAATAGTGTGCCCTAGATCTGGTTTAGTGTGTTTTTGTTGTTTGTTTTGTTTTTGAAAATTTTTGTGAAACGTTTAAATGCAAGTATGAAGGCTCTTATAACTCCCAAAAAATGGTCGCCCCTTCAATATACCAACCAGGCCGATATACCAACCTCTCTATATACCCGCCCTTACGAGAGGGAGACTATAAGTACGTGAGAGCAGATGGTACGTGGTACGTAGGCGGTACGAAAGGGGGATTGTCCTGTTAATGGCACCTACCATAGAAGACTTATCCTCGCGCGCATGGGAATCACCCCAACAGCACTCGGTCGCCTTTCGTCAGGATTTACGTCTAACAACAGCTTGACAATCGGGGAATGGATGCAAAGCTAAGCCAAGGTGGTGATGAACCCACCGTTGGTCTTGCTCAAGGGTTGGGGTCTTACGACCAACGCCTTGGTTTAAAATGTAACGTGATGTGTGGGGTTCGTTTTAATTTTGCAAAATTGAAACAAGCAAACGAAAAGAAATCTTTCCCTAAGCCATTCAAACTGAAAACCGTAAAACAAAAAAATAGAAATTTGACAGAAGCTGTAAAAACCCCTACCTCTTCTCTCGCCTAATCGGAAATTTCTGATTTGCTCGAAAATTTGCACAGTATCTATAATCGTCCCCGGGTGAGGCGAATAACAGAACCGTAATCATCCCAGGGTGAAACGAATAGTTTATTCGTCCCGGGTGAGACGAGTAACAATTCCGTAATCGTCACTTGCAGAGACGAATAACAGTTCGATTGTTGAAAAATAGGTACTCGTAAAAAACAAGCAATTTTTAGATCAGTAATTTAACCTAAACAAAAATAGAGGACAGAAGTCCCACCGTGATCGCCATTGAAAGCACGAGATTCCGGAAACAAAAAGGAAAACTAAATGCAATATAAGACGAAATGTAACGCTTAATCCTATGCACAAAAACAAGGAAAGGAGATAAATTGGAGACGAAAGAAAAGATGTAAGGAAATCACAGCCCTCTTTATTCAAATTTCTTATCCATCGGTTACATATACGTCTCCTCCCTTTTTAGGGGCTAGGAGCGTTAGATATTGGTCTCTGTTACAATTTGTCTTTAGTCTTCCTCCTTCCGCATGCCCACGTTTGGAATGGGCGGGCCAAATGTTGCCGCCGCTTGCGTTGGTAAGGTAGACTCCTCGCCGCTCCTCTAATGCCGCAACTCGCACTCAAAGAAACAAACAAGAAAGTCGTAGCACCCGTGTATGAAACATAAAAGATGAATCTAACGATGGTTGAAATGAATCTAAATGAAATGAAAGACTTGACAAAAGCATAAACATGAAACTAAAAGAAATACCACGATTATGAAAGCACAAATCGCCGCAAGTGAACTAGCAGAGACTTCGTCGCTCAAAATGCTCCTTCTCTCGTATATCCTTTTGGGTGAGAAAACTCACCGCTTTTATAGACCCAAGGGGTCTTTTTGAATTAACATGCAAAAGTGTTTCTTTGCATGAATGCTTTTGTTTGTGAATAGAAGACTTCTTCTTGATCAAGGGCTTCTTAATCGCTCTTGTGCATGTCTTTGCATGTTTTAGAAAAACTCATTTGCACTCCCATGCAATGAAGGGATAGCTAAGTGGCAAATCTGAGTTGTCTTAAAAGAACTCACTCGCACTCCTATGCCATGCAGGGAAAGCTAAGTGGCAGATGTGTGTTGTTAAAAGAACTCACTCGCACTCCTATGTCATGCAGGGAAAGCTAAGTGGCAGATGTGTGTTGTTAAAAGAACTCACTCGCACTCCTATGTCATGCAGGGAAAGCTAAGTGACAGTTCTGAGTTGTTATATGCCGAGATTTGACTTTTTTGCAAGTCAAACTCTACAATCGTCCCACCCCGAAGCGAGCGCCGATAATCGTCCCTGGGTGACACGAGTATCAGTCAGCACTCGTCCCTAGGAAAGACGAGTATCTATCACCAAGCACTCGTCCCTAAGAGAGACGAGTGCCAGTCAGCACTCGTCCCTAAGAAAGACGAGTAAAATTCTCACTCGTCCCTGGGTGGGACGAATAAGAAATAAGGTGTCCAAAAGGTGCCAAATTGGTTTCTGACTTGCAAAAACTGTTGTGTGAGTGGTTAGAACCACTGTTTAACCTCCGAGGGCTGCCCTGGGGGCTGTGTGTGTTGGTGCGATTAGTGCTTGTCGTCACATAATCGGATTGGTGCTGTTTTGGTGTCTACACTACATAAGAGCCTAACATTATTAACTTATGATTAAACTTAACAAACCAACCATTGTTAAATGCATAACAAAGTTTATTTAATAACAATTATATGCTTTAATCATGCCAAATACTTAATGAAAAATAATCTAATAGTGATCCAAAGAGCATAATTTGCTTTAACTGAATAATCATAAGTGTAAGATAAATGACTTAAAATACAATCATTCATTCATAAAAACCTTTAATCACGATTACAATGGATGCCAAACAACTTTCACCTTTCGTTAATTGATAAATATTACACAACATACAACCAGGCAAATTACTACATAGTCGACCCTTATTTTTGGGGTTCATTCAATTATCTATATGTTGTTTCTTGAATCTTGCAGTGTAAGATTTACAATTTTTTTTTAATAAGCTATGTGTGGCTTCTATTGGGGGCCACTCCCATTAACAAACAAAACAATACATTGCTCTCATTACATTTCTAACAAGTTAATTACAACATACTTATCTTTGCTTTTCTATCAAAGATATTCTTCATCTTCCTCCAACTGCTAAGTTTCCATAATCAACTCTTTTTTTTTTGAACTAACAAGAATAACCCTTACATGACACATAACTGCAAAAGATAGAAGGAAAACAAACATAACAGTTATCCATAAGTTTGACTATTTTTATTTTGTAGCAAAGGTTCTTCCTATAAAGTGGCAAGATCTGAGAATGCATTTTTGCACTTCAAGCTCCTAAGGTAATATCTAGTTGTAACACATTTTGTAGGATCTTTATTTTCAAAAAATTGACCATCAATTATTGTTTCATATATAAATTCAAGAATACCACCTGAGGTGCTAATATTTTCCATGGAACTATCTGGATGATCTTTAGTAACCATTTGATTTTTATCACGGATCTAATTCAAATTCTCCTTTTGGGGTTGAGTCTTTTGTTGCTTGCATGATTTTTCTAGACAATTGGTGCCTCTAGAGGATGAGCTTCTTTATTTTGACCTAAGATATTTGAAGGTTTTGAATCATTCACATGCAAGGCCTTCTCCACCAAGGAGAAATCAAAACATGATCGGATGTTCAAACATCTCTTCTTCAGGTGGTCATATTGCTGACAACCATAACATCTTATGGAGAAGTTTTCATATTCAATATTTTGGATTCATTCCTCTTTGATCGAGGAGATAGTAATGTATTGAGGCCCAAGAACTGAAACATTCATCCAAACAACCAATCTTGCTTTACTCATATTAATTTTATTGGATAAATTTTCCTCTGTTTGGGCATCCATATACTGGAATGCACCAATGGCATCATCGATTTTGGTGAAAATATCTCTTCCCAAAACTCCATAGGAAGAGCATAAAGATTCACCCAGACTGGGAAGCAATTAACTTCTTTTGTAAAGGGATTGAAACTAGGAGTACAAGGTCTTATATAGACCCCCCTTTTTTCAAAAAACAAATTATATCTATAATCCATTACCTCATCTCTATCCGCTAATTTAGGAAAGGAAACAAAAAATAAATTTTTGGGTAGGAGAGTTGCTTGGAATTCTGACTAGTCCACCAAAATTTAATGTATCCTTTGAGCTCCTCTAGGCCTAGTATTTTACCCTTGAGTTTGCAAATAATTGTTCGAGCTTTGTGATAAATTAAATCCAACCCAAATTCATCCTCTAAAATCTTGATAGAGGGCAGGGTTTCATTCACCCGCGAACCCAAATATCCCTGAGAGATATTTCTTCTGATTGGAGAGATTTTCTCATAGATTGAAGAGATGGTTTACGAACAACCCTCTCCCTTCAACGCTTGACTGCACCTAGGGTTTGCACTAAGCCCATAGTTGATGTTGGTGCTTCCTATAATCCTTTGGTTCCCCATGGACTTTGCCCTTGCCTACCTCCACATCATTGTAGAAACCTTGCTGCTCATATTCATCATCACTAACTTCACACTTGTCATGACCTCCATGGTTCGTGCTTGTCGTAACCTCTATGCACCATGCTCACCGCAGCCCCTGCGCATTGTGCTCACCATTTGATAGCATTTAGTTTTTGCTTTTCATGTCACATATTTATTTTTAACTGATTAGGAGAGCACCTTTCAAATATGAGAATATCTTCATTGCATAGATATGTCATCACAAAATCATAATTGATTTCATTGGAAAAATAAAGTATACATGATATTTCTATAGGTCTGAAATATTCTTGCTAGTTATTTATGCTCTCTATAAGATTTACAATGTTGTTACATGTTTGTTAGGAAAAATTGTGGCTAGGAGCACTCTTGGGATCTTGCAACTCTTGCACTACATTAGTTTGGTTATTTGTATTGTTGATATGGCCAATTCAAATTTTGCCTTGCATCTAGATTCAAATGTGTTTACAATCTAGTTTATGGATCTTCAACTATCTTCTATAAATGGTTGGGCAACTACAACTATATGTCAAATATATCACTCTCAAGCCCAACATCTTTAGTTCGACCAATTTGTGAGCATTGGAGCAATTATAACTTGAATGGAGGTGAACTGGATGGAGGGCATACCCCTGGGTGAATCTTGTAATAATGTTGTGACTAGAAAATGATGAGGATAAACCACTAGGCCCATTTGGTTGAGGGATGAAGAATTTTAAAACTTAGTAAGAAGAGAATTAAGGCATCATGACCCAACCTTAGAAGAGATAACCATGATTTAGTTCATCACTAGTAATCTTGGAAGAATAAATTTTGTACATTAGTTTGGGCCAAATTGAAATATTAGAAAACGGAGGCAAGACTTACTGAAATTGAATCTTCCTTGAATTAGCTTTACAATACTAGAGGTAACAAAGTTTTTTTAGAAAATAAAATCATACAAGTCAAAGAATTAGAAAAATAAGAAGAGATAATTATTAGAATGGGAGGAGGCAAAATGGATAATGAAGAACAAAGCTTTATGGCTAGAACAAGGGGATAAAAATATAAATTTTCTTCAAAATTACGCAAAACAAAGAAAATATACAAGCATAATTTGGAAAATTAAAGGAGAGAAGGGAAAGACTTAGAGAAGATTCCAAAATTTGGCTTCATTAGCAATAAACTACTTCAAACACTTGCATAAAGATCCAAATAGAGAAAATATAGCATAGACAATCAAACTAGTTCTTAATCTACCCAAGATGGTCAATGAGGAACAAAAATAATTCTCACAAATCTTCAAGTTACATTCAATAGTCAAATAAGTCCAAAAAGAAAAAATTCAAGGTTTGGATGGATGAACAATTGATTTTTATTTGAATTTTTATGAATTATTGGAGGAGGATCTTCTAAAAGTTGTGGAAGAATCAAGGATTAGGGGAATATTTTTAGGATACATAAACTCAACTTTCTTAGATTTGATGCCAAAAAAGGACAATATAGAGTCTTTTGGGATTATAGATCTATCTCTTTATGTAATAATCTCTACAAAATCATCTCAAAAAGTATAGCTAGGAGAATTAAAAGGATCTTCTCAAGCATTTTTTTAGAAGAATAGCTCAAATTTTTAAGTAAAAGGTAAATTCATGAAGCAATAGGGGTAGTCCAAGAAGGACTACATTCAATAAAGAAAAGGAAGCAACAAGCAATGATAATAAAATTGGATCTAGCAAAAGTGTTCGATAAATTAAATTGGTTATACATTAGGCATAGCCTAATTCAAGTTGGATGTAGTATTCCCTTTGTGAATTGGGTGATATGATGTACCAATTCAACCTCTTTTTTTGTACTTACCAATGGCTCAACTTCAAATTTTTTCAAGGCTTTTAAAGGTTTAAGACAAGGGTGTCCTCTTTCTCCTCTCCTTTTTATTTTGGTAGCAAAAGGTTTGAGTAGACTGATTAGGGAACAAAAAATATAGGAAATGATCAAGGGTATCAAAATTGGTAACTCTTTGAAGGTTACCCGTTTGCTCTTTGCATATGATGTTTTAATTTTTGAAAATGAGACATTGAAGGAAACCTTGGATTATAAAGAAGTGTTGGACCAACACTGTATGGCTACAATAATAAAAATAAATCTTTAAAAAACAAATATAATCTTCAATAGGTTTCAACTAGGGCAAATAAAAGCAGTAGTGAGAATTTTTGGTTTTAAGCAAGTAAACTTTGATAAAGGGATAAAATATTTGGGCTTTCATCTGAAACCTAATGACTAAGGGTACAATATTGGATCTGGTTATACACAAAAATAGAGAAGAGAATAACCATTTGATGCACTAGGTGGCTATCATTGGGGGGTTATGTTGGTGAAGTAAGTCTTGGAAGCCACCCCAATCTACTAGCACTCCCTGGCTTACATTACCATCACAATAATAGAAAAAATGAGGGAGAAGTGTTTCCAATTCCTTTGGTCAGGGAACAAAGAAAAGGATGCAACGACACTAGTTGAATGGAATTGAATAGCTAAACCAAAATCAAACGAAAGATGGGACCTCAAGAATATACATAATTTTGGAAAAGCTTTAGTATGAAAAATTTTATGGAGATTGATAACCGACAAATGATTATGACAATAAGTAATTCAAGAGAAATAAATAGGCATCTTGTCCTTTGTAGATTGGATTAGACTTCATAATAAATCAATTTCAAAAACCATAACTATTTGAAAAGCACTAGTGTCAACTTTCCTATTAATTGGGATTTTTTGGCATGAAAAATAGGGAATGAGAAGGAAATAAGGATAGGAAAATATCCTTGGCTAGGCAACAAAGGAGACTATCAACTTCCACAAAACATAATAGACCATTTCCATAGCCAAGGAAAGATGGTATTAGCATAGGTGGTATTGATAGAGAACACTAATTTATGAAAACAAGGATGTCTCACAAAATAAGAGCTTACATTTGGAGGTAATGAAGCACATATTTCATATGATTACACAAAGGAACTCGAAAGAGCAAATATAAGACTAAATCAGCAAAGAGACTTTTTGATATGGTCCAAGAACCCAACAAGTAGGCATTACATGACCAAAGAAGGGTATAAGACAAGCTTTAATAACAACAATGAGAAAAAAATTTGGTGTTGGAGTAGAATATGGAAGGTAAAAAAATATTTCTCTAATTAGCTCTAGATTTCTAAACATGGTCCATCTTTAGTATGAGCATAGATTTCTAAACTACTTAAAGTTGTAAGGTTGAGATAATAATAACAAGAATATTATAATGTGGAAATTACTTAAATTCCTAATTATGGTATGGCTGAGAGAAAATTATACATACTTTAATTATTAAAGATAACACCACGTCTAAGGAGAAACTTTAGATGTTATTTGATATGCTTAAAGTAAAATGTAACAAACTAATATTACTTTCACTTAATATAATTGCACATATAGTAATGGTATTCAATATGGGCTTGTTCTTTAAATTTGCTCCTTATCATCACATAGTAGAAAAGTGTGTGGTTTATTATACCCAAAGTTTAATTTCCTCTATGGTTTTCTCTAACCTTTAAGACTTCGTTACTTCCTTTGAAGAACCTAAAGACATATTTAAAAGTTGGAAAGCGTGCCCTATCTAAGAAAAACATCCATTTATTTATTTTGAATACTCTAGTTAAATGGTGGTATACGATGTTTTTCTTTTATCATTCAGAGAAGAAGATTGCTAGTTTCAATATTTCATAATTGATTATTCACCACAATAAGCCTTTAATAGAATATCCTTTATAAAAAAAATTTGTCCCATTTAAACCTATATCACAGCCCTAAATTACTATTATTTTTCTTTTTGAAACCCATACCGATAACTAAATCCACCAACCTAATTTATTATTTAAGGTGTTGTAATTTCCTCGTTGTGCATCCATAAAGGGCGGATACCACAACGCGAGGTGAGGTTCCCAAGCCATGGATATTGGTAGTATATTCGTTATATAATTTCCAATGTTTTTAGTTTTTTTACTAAGGCTGGGAAATCTACGTCTTCCTTCTAATAAGGAAGCCAAGAATGGTCCATCCCAGACAGATCTTGGTAAAGGCCTTACATAATTTGGTATAAGGCCCGTCGTTGGTTCCATAATGAACTATCAACACTCTTACCAACGCAACCATTTCTCATCTTATAAAGTTTTCGAAGTACACAAAGACATTTAACCAAAATTTTGGGTCCTTCTATGTACACATCGCGAAGATAAAACTGGTTGTATTGTCATACACAACCAACGAAATTCTTCTAAATGTAAGCACACATAACAACGAAGGATAATTGAGTCGCCATTGCATCCGGTAACACAGTTGGGTTCATTGTATGGCTGAAATTTCTCTTAAGAATTATTAGTGAACAAAGTAATACATGTTTTTTTAAGAAAACACGATATTTGAATGCTAAAACAATATTTCCAATGCAATAACATATACAATATATTTTTCATATAATCCATGTCATAGAATTACAAGGAAACGTTACATTTTAGTGCAATCTCCTCAAAACAAACTCATTTCAGTGAGCGCTACGTAGAGCAATCCTACAAAATCATCCAACCACATAAAATTTACAATTATTTTGCCTTAGACAATACAAGAATAAAAGCTATCATAGTTTTTTTTCTTGAAAGCCACCCCAATCTACTAGCACTCCCTGGCTTACATTACCATCACAATAATAGAAAAAATGAGGGAGAAGTGTTTCCAATTCCTTTGGTCAGGGAACAAAGAAAATGATGCAACGACACTAGTTGAATGGAACTGAATAGCTAAACCAAAATCAAACGAAAGATGGGACCTCAAGAATATACATAATTTTGGAAAAGCTTTAGTATGAAAAAGTTTATGGAGATTGATAACCAACAAATGATTATGACAATAAGTAATTCAAGAGAAATAAATAGGCATCTTGTCCTTTGTAGATTGGATTAGACTTCATAATAAATCAATTTCAAAAACCATAACTATTTGAAAAGCACTAGTGTCAACTTTCCTATTAATTGGGATTTTTTGGCATGGAAAATAGGGAATGAGAAGGAAATAAGGATAGGAAAATATCCTTGGCTAGGCAACAAAGGAGACTATCAACTTCCACAAAACATAATAGACCATTTCCATAGCCAAGGAAAGATGGTATTAGCATAGGTGGTGTTGATAGAGAACACTAATTTATGAAAACAAGGATGTCTCACAAAATAAGAGCTTACATTTGGAGGTAATGAAGCACATATTTCGTATGATTACACAAAGGAACTCGAAAGAGCAAATATAAGACTAAATCAGCAAAGAGACTTTTTGATATGGTTCAAGAACCCAACAAGTAGGCATTACATGACCAAAGAAGGGTATAAGGCAAGCTTTAATAACAACAATGAGAAAAAAAATTGGTGTTGGAGTAGAATATGGAAGGTAAAACAATATTTCTCTAGTTAGCTCTAGATTTCTAAACATGGTCCATCTTTAGTATGAGCATAGATTTCTAAACTACTTAAAGTTGTAAGGTTGAGATAATAATAATAAGAATATTATAATGTGGAAATTACTTAAATTCCTAATTATGGTATGGCTGAGAGAAAATTATACATACTTTAATTATTAAAGATAACGCCACGTCTAAGGAGAAACTTTAGATGTTATTTGATACGCTTAAAGTAAAAGGTAACAAACTAATATTACTTTCACTTAATATAATTGCACATATAGTAATGGTATTCAATATGGGCTTGTTCTTTAAATTCGCTCCTTATCATCACATAGTAGAAAAGTGTGTGGTTTGTTATACCCAAAGTTTAATTTCCTCTATGGTTTTCTCTAACCTTTAAGACTTCGTTACTTCCTTTGAAGAACCTAAAGACATATTTAAAAGTTGGAAAGCGTGTCCTACCTAAGAAAAACATCCATTTATTTATTTTGAATACTCTAGTTAAATGGTGGTATACGATGTTTTTCTTTTATCATTCAGAGAAGAAGATTGCTAGTTTCAATATTTCATAATTGATTATTCACCACAATAAGCCTTTAATAGAATATCCTTTATAAAAAAAATTTGTCCCATTTAAACCTATATCACAGCCCTAAATTACTATTATTTTTCTTTTTGAAACCCATACCGATAACTAAATCCACCAACCTAATTTATTAGTTAAGGTGTTGTAATTTCCTCGTTGTGCATCCATAAAGGGCGGAAACCACAACGCGAGGTGAGGTTCCCAAGCCATGGAGATTGGTAGTATATTCGTTATATAATTTCCAATGTTTTTAGTTTTTTTACTAAGGCTGGGAAATCTACGTCGTCCTTCTAATAAGGAAGCCAAGAATGGTCCATCCCAGACAGATCTTGGTAAAGGCCTTACATAATTTGGTATAAGGCCCGTCGTTTGTTCCATAATGAACTATCAACACTCTTACCAACGCAACCATTTCTCATCTTATAAAATTTTCGAAGTACACAAAGACATTTAACCAAAATTTTGGGTCCTTCTATGTACACATCGCGAAGATAAAACTGGTTGTATTGTCATACACAACCAACGAAATTCTTCTAAATGTAAGCACACATAACAACGAAGGATAATTGAGTCGCCATTGCATCCGGTAACACAGTTGGGTTCATTGTATGGCTGAAATTTCTCTTAAGAATTATTAGTGAACAAAGTAATACATGTTTTTTTAAGAAAACACGATATTTGAATGCTAAAACAATATTTCCAATGCAATAACATATACAATATATTTTTCATATAATCCATGTCATAGAATTACAAGGAAACGTTACATTTTAGTGCAATCTCCTCAAAACAAACTCATTTCAGTGAGCGCTACGTAGAGCAATCCTACAAAATCATCCAACCACATAAAATTTACAATTATTTTTCCTTAGACAATACAAGAATAAAAGCTATCATAGTTTTTTTTCTTGGAAGCCACCCCAATATACTAGCACTCCCTGGCTTACATTACCATCACAATAATAGAAAAAATGAGGGAGAAGTGTTTCCAATTCCTTTGGTCAGGGAACAAAGAAAATGATGCAACGACACTAGTTGAATGGAACTGAATAGCTAAACCAAAATCAAACGAAAGATGGGACCTCAAGAATATACATAATTTTGGAAAAGCTTTAGTATGAAAAAGTTTATGGAGATTGATAACCAACAAATGATTATGACAATAAGTAATTCAAGAGAAATAAATAGGCATCTTGTCCTTTGTAGATTGGATTAGACTTCATAATAAATCAATTTCAAAAACCATAACTATTTGAAAAGCACTAGTGTCAACTTTCCTATTAATTGGGATTTTTTGGCATGGAAAATAGGGAATGAGAAGGAAATAAGGATAGGAAAATATCCTTGGCTAGGCAACAAAGGAGACTATCAACTTCCACAAAACATAATAGACCATTTCCATAGCCAAGGAAAGATGGTATTAGCATAGGTGGTGTTGATAGAGAACACTAATTTATGAAAACAAGGATGTCTCACAAAATAAGAGCTTACATTTGGAGGTAATGAAGCACATATTTCGTATGATTACACAAAGGAACTCGAAAGAGCAAATATAAGACTAAATCAGCAAAGAGACTTTTTGATATGGTCCAAGAACCCAACAAGTAGGCATTACATGACCAAAGAAGGGTATAAGACAAGCTTTAATAACAACAATGAGAAAAAAATTTGGTGTTGGAGTAGAATATGGAAGGTAAAAAAATATTTCTCTAGTTAGCTCTAGATTTCTAAACATGGTCCATCTTTAGTATGAGCATAGATTTCTAAACTACTTAAAGTTGTAAGGTTGATATAATAATAATAAGAATATTATAATGTGGAAATTACTTAAATTCCTAATTATGGTATGGCTGAGAGAAAATTATACATACTTTAATTATTAAAGATAACGCCACGTCTAAGGAGAAACTTTAGATGTTATTTGATATGCTTAAAGTAAAAGGTAACAAACTAATATTACTTTCACTTAATATAATTGCACATATAGTAATGGTATTCAATATGGGCTTGTTCTTTAAATTCGCTCCTTATCATCACATAGTAGAAAAGTGTGTGGTTTGTTATACCCAAAGTTTAATTTCCTCTATGGTTTTCTCTAACCTTTAAGACTTCGTTACTTCCTTTGAAGAACCTAAAGACATATTTAAAAGTTGGAAAGCGTGCCCTACCTAAGAAAAATATCCATTTATTTATTTTGAATACTCTAGTTAAATGGTGGTATACGATGTTTTTCTTTTATCATTCAGAGAAGAAGATTGCTAGTTTCAATATTTCATAATTGATTATTCACCACAATAAGCCTTTAATAGAATATCCTTTATAAAAAAAATTTGTCCCATTTAAACCTATATCACAGCCCTAAATTACTATTATTTTTCTTTTTGAAACCCATACCGATAACTAAATCCACCAACCTAATTTATTATTTAAGGTGTTGTACTTTCCTCGTTGTGCATCCATAAAGGGCGGATACCACAACGCGAGGTGAGGTTCCCAAGCCATGGAGATTGGTAGTATATTCGATATATAATTTCCAATGTTTTTAGTTTTTTACTAAGGTTGGGCAATCTACGTCTTCCTTCTAATAAGGAAGCCAAGAATGGTCCATCCCAGACAAAGCCTGGTAAAGGCCTTACATAATTTGGTACAGGGCCTGTCGTTGGTTCCATAATGAACTATCAACACTCTTACCAACGCAACCACTTCTCATATTATAAATTTTTTGAAGTACACAAAGACGTTTAACCAAAATTTTGAATCCTTCTATGTACACATCGCGAAGATAAAACTTGTTGTATTGTCATACACAACCAACAAATTTCTTTTAAATGTAAGTGCACAGAACGACGAAGGATAACTAAGTCACCATTGCGCCCTTTAACACGGTTGGGTTCACTGTATGGCTGAAATTTCTCCTAAGAATTCTTAGTGAACAAAGTAATGCAAGTTTTTTTAAGAAAAAACGGTATTTGAATGCTAAAACAATATTTCCAATGCAATAACATATACAATATATTTTTCATATAATTTAGTGAGTGTAACGCAGAGCAATCCTACAAAATCATCTAGCCATGTAAAATTTACAAGTATTCTGCCTTAGACAATACAAGAATAAAATCTATTACAATTTTTATCTTCTACTTAGTCGTCCTCCTTATGTTACATAGCTTAGCAAACATGGAAACGAATTCCTAAATGTTACAATATAGCAAACCATCCAATCGGGGTTTCAAAGTTCGGCTATCAATCTATGAGCAATTAAAGTAACTATGCTAATTCAAAGCTTTTCTATTGCAGTGTTTTTAAGGAAGAGGAATGACATATATTATCATGAAACAATCCTGAAATTCTTTTGCTACGACAATTCACCCCTGAGATATTCATTAGTATGCTAAGGTTCCCAGTTGCGATCCAAGGGATCAGAGTGGCCTTATTTTACATGCTATACATCTACTTCCTAAATGTTCAAGCCATGTAACTATTAATACAGAGTAAATCCATTTTTTTATAAAGAAAAGAAGCATCAGTTCTTTTTAAAAATATTACTTTTGCTCACAGATTACATTCCTTTTCGAATAATCCTGACCAAATCATTTATTCAACATCACAAAACTAAAGAGGAGAAATTTTCAGAGAGCCGACCTTTATGACGACATGCTCTGTCCTTTTCCAGATAGCCACTGCTCACTTTTGAAATCCTCCACTCTCCTCTGAAGACGATGATGCCCTTTTTTAATTAATCAATCGGTTTTATAGTTAAACACATTATTTTCTTGTTAGACATTTGTTATTTGGGTGTCTGGAAGCTTGCCATGTGGTGAGCCTATTCACCTTAGTTCTATTTATTACTTTAAATTATAATTTTAGCTTTCGTATTTTAATTTCATTTCATTTCCCTTTTACTTTAAAATCATTTATTTTTTTTTAAATTATAAATTGTTATAATATTTGTATTTATTATTGTTTATTAATAAATTCAATTTTATTTATTTTATAGTATCATTATTATTTATTATTTATATTTTTATTATTGTTATTATTATTATATTTTTTAAAGTAACATAAGCCAAACAAGCCTAGTTATGCAACTACATGAAATGCATCTACATGGACCGCTGGCGGATGCATTTCTAGTAGGGATTTTTGAATCCCTAATCAAGGTAAATACACCGCCACTCATCATACCCCTTATCTTACCGTTCACCGGTTAAACTTGTCTATTAATCGTACAAGACATCGTTTTCGCCAGCGTTAACATCTGTCCCAGCATCCATACATGAATTAGCAGTACCTTATCCTTGTAGATAAAATAAAATAAATAAAACAAGAGTTAGATTTCGAAGGGTCATTACATTATTCCTCTCTAAGATTAAACACAGTCCCTGTGTTTGTAGTGTACATAATAACATCAACAATGCTATATTAAAGTTATAAAAATAGTAACAACACGGTATTAAAGAAGTTTGTTCAAACATCCATACATATCAAAATATTATAATTTTTGAATAAAAAATATGATTATATCATTGTTCAAACAAAAATGGAAACTATCTTTTCATAATGGCCACATCTTCCCATGTGGCATTGTTTTCAGAGTACTGGTCCCACTGGATCTTACATTGTTTGATGTTTCTTTTTCTTAGTTATTTTGTCTTGTAGCCAAGAACTCTCACTAGTCGCACCTCAATGCGCAAGGGGTCGATCATTTGCAAGTAGTCAACATTCCAAACATGAGAAGAATCAGATACATATTTCTTAAGGAGAGACACATAGAAGGTATCATGGATTTTTGACAAATTGGGTGGTAAGGCCAATTTGTAGGTTATTGGGCTGATTTTATGAGTTATGGCAAAATGTCCTACGTATCTTGGGCTAAGTTTGGAGGATTTGATAGAAATTTTAGTTGGTTTAACCCTTAAGAATACTTTGTCTCCCACAATGAATTCTCTTGGAATTCTTTTAAGGTCATCATAACTCTTTTGTCGATCAGAAGCTTCTTTGAGTCTTTGACGAATTTCTTTAAGTTGTTCCTCCATTTCTTTAACCATATTCGACCCAATCATTACTCTATCCATCGGATTGCTCCATGAAAGTGGAATTTTGCACCTTCTCCCGTACAGAGCCTCAAAAGGAGCCATACCCAATGAAGCATGGTACCCATTGTTGTAAGCAAATTCTACCAGAAAAAGGTAGTCTTCCCATTTTTTTTGATGATCCATGTAATACATTCGAAGCATATCCTCTAAGACTTGGTTTACCCATTCTGTCTGTCCATCAGTTTTTGGATGGTATGCAGTATTGATATTGAGTTTTGTTCCCCATGCTTGGTGCAATGCCTACCAAAACTCGGACGTAAATCGAGAATCCCTATATGAAATAATTATTTCTAAAAACCCATGCAACCATACTATTTCCCTAGAAAACTTATGAGCTAATGTCGGAGCTCCATATTTAACATTTCTAGGCAAAAAATGTACCATTTTAGTTAGTTTATCAACTACTACCAAGATGGCATCATGCTGAAAATGGTTTTTGGGTAAACCAACTATGAAATCCATGGACACTACTTGCCATTTATATTCTAGAATTTATGAGAATACATACGTCCTACGAGATGCAAATATTCTACCTTTACTTTTTGGTATTCTAGACATTTTGCCACAAATTCAATAATATCCCTCTTTATTCCTGGCCAATAGTAATCTTTCCTCATATTTTCATGCATCTTTACATAGCCCCAATGGGTGGAATAAGGAGCACACGGTGCCTCTTGTAGCAGCATGCTTCTTAGGTTCTGGTTGTTGGGTACTACCATCCTGTTTCTGAAATATAAAGTGTTCCCTTGGATTCTAAATTCTCTTGCTTTTTCAAAGCCTTGTCGTATCAAATCCTGACATTTTTGAAAAAATTCATCTTGGAATTGTAGGTTTCTTATTTATTCGATTATATCAAATTGAAATTGTGTTATAGTAGTGATATGTCTTCTCCTACTTAGAGCATATGCTAGCTTGTTTTCTTTTCCCTTTATATACTCAATGCTAAAATCATATTCTACCAAAAACTCCATCCAACGTCTTTGTCTAGCATTGAGCATTGGTTGAGTGAAGATGTACCTCAGGCTTTGATGATCAGTTCAGAGCTCAAAAGGTTTACCTAGTAGGTAGTGACACCACACTGCTGCTAATTCCATATCATGTATAGCATAGTTCAACTCATGTTTCTGAAGCTTTCGGGTCTCATAAGTTATTACACCCTCCTCTTGCATGAGAACTCCACCTATTCCTTCAATGGAGGCATCAATGCAAATAGTAAATGGAAGTTTAGGATATGGTATCTTAAGAATTGGTGTCATTGTTAATCTTTCCTTGAGTGTTCTAAAGGCCTCCTCACAACGTTCAGTCCACTTAAAAGCTTTTCCTTTCTTCTGCAAGTTGGTTATTGGATAGGCTACCTTAGAAAAGTTCTTGACAAAGCGTCGGTAATACCCAACCATTCCCATAAAACTTCGTACTTCAGATACATTTGTTGGGGCAGGCCAGTCAATGATGGCTTCTATTTTCTTTGGATCTACAAACACCCCTTCAGCTGAAATCACATGACCCAAATATTGTACTCGGGGAGTATAAAACTCACATTTGGATAATTTTTTGTATAATTGGTTCTTTCTAAGTACTTCAAGAACAATCCTCATGTGTTGATCGTGTTCCTCTCTATTCTTGGAGTAGATCAGTATATCATCTAAAAATATCAATACGAACTGATCTAACTGTTCCCGAAATACACTATTCATAAGGTTCATAAATGTTGTTGGGGCATTAGTTAACCCAAAAGGTAGCACTATGAATTCATAGTGGCCATACCTAGTTCGAAAAGCAATTTTATGAGTATCTTCTTCTTGAATCCTTAACTGATGATATCCAGACCTAAGATCAATTTTTGAGAATATCGTAGCTCCTTTCAATTGATCAAACAAGTCATCTATTCTGGGTAGTGAGTATTTATTCTTAACAGTCATCTTGTTGAGCATTTTGTAGTCAATACAAAGCCTCAAAGTCCCATCCTTCTTCTTAACAAAAAGAACCGGTGCACCCCATGGAGAGACACTAGGTTTTATGTGTCCTTTCTCCAATAGATCTTGAAGCTGAGTTTTGAGTTCCTGCAACTCTATTGTGGTCATCCTATAGGGTTCTTAGGCTATTGGTGTAGCTCCTGGAAGAAGTTCAATTGAGAAATCAAATTCCCTTTGGGGTGGTAGTCCTAGCAAGTCTTCAGGAAAAACATCCCGAAAATCATTTAGTATTGGAAAAGTCTAAAAAAGACTTGCCTCAGACTCAATTTCCTCTTTCTTATTAAGCTTGACTAAAAAAACTCTACTACCCTTTCTAATGGCTCTTTTAACTTGCATGGCTGTTAGAAGATGTGGATCCACTGATTCACGTCCACAATAAATTCAAATCCTTTGCTTGGTGTTATCAGTGAAATCCATCCATCTTTCTTCAAATTTTAGCAATGCCTTATGAGCCTTGAGCCAATAAACTCCCAATATTATATCAAAGGCATGCAATGGGGCTACATACAAATGCCAACTAGTCTTTCCCTGAGGCAATACTATCTGAGGGTCAAATAAACATTGATTTACAATATAGGTTTGCCTAGACCCATACTCAACCTTCCACCCATTAGCCATAAATCTAGGTTTTTCTGGTATGTCTCTCAAAATATTTGGAGAAATAAAACTATCAGTTGCTCTTGAATCAATCAAAATGCATACATCTCTATTGTAAATTTTACCTTTCAACAGAAAAGGTGTTGCTTGACCATTAAGTTTAGAATTACCTATTGCAGCATAGATATTATGAGTTGGCTTTGCAGGTTATTTTCTCCTATCTGCTCTCATAGGACACTTATCAGCATAATGAGGCTCTTTATAGATCCAACAGCCAGTTCGAGGTGCCCTCTCCCTCTTGTCCCCATAATTGCCTTCCTGAGCACCAGTTCTAGCTTTTTGATCATATCTACTGAAATTTCCCCTATCCTGGCCTCCACGATTATTCTAATTTCTATTCCCTTGGTACTTATTCTTGCTTTTATCAAATCTTCTCTTGTTTTCACTTCATCTTTTATTTTTTATCCCACTTAGTTGGGCCTGCATTTTTCTTTTTCTGCGGTTCCTCTCTGTTAGAGGATTTTTGATAATAGGCCTTTTTGGCCTTATAATTATCCTCATACTATTGGGCCAGATCACAAGCAACAGTCAGGGTTGCCAATTTAAGCATGAGAATCAGGTGACCGATCTTTGGATGAAGTCCCAAAAGAAATTTTTGGACCTTAATCTCAGTCCTTTGTTCATACTCAGGCATATACTTAAGCAATTGCACGAATCACTGATAATACTCGGTAACAGTCATATTACCTTGAGTCAACCTGGAAAACTCTACGGTCTTCTCAAGGTAAAATTGGGGAGACAGATATATTTCCTTAAACACCTTTACAAAAGTTTCCCAAGGCACATCTACTGCTTCTACATTGTGGGTTTTTCTATACATGTCCCACCAGTCCGTAGTTGCTCCAGTCAATCGAAAAACTGCCCAAGAGGTTTTTGATTTAGAGGAAATAGTTCTAACAAAAAAATATGCTTATAGGTTGTTTAACCATCTTTCCATCTCTTTCCCATCTCCCTTGCCATCGAATTTGGCTATCAATTCTTCGCATATCTTTATCTAACTCAGAACCCACTTGTCTTCTCCCGAGGTCCACGGATGTTTCTTCCTCAACAACTATCGGTTCCTTCCCTTTTGATAGGTTTTCTATTATCTTTTGTTTTTGGGAGATCATTTCCTGTTGCTGAGTAAGTTGAGTTTTTTGCTACTCCATGTGCTCTAACATTTGAGCCCTTTGTTGAGCCATATGCTCTACCATTTGAACTCTCTACTGATCCATTTGCTCCTTTTGCTGGCTCATTTGTTCCTGCATTAGTTGCATCATCCAGGCCATTTTGTCTTCTTTTGAATCTGGCTCTTTCTCCCTCCTAATCACCTGAGGAGGTTCTGTGGCTTCCCTTATCGCTCTCGTCCTCACAACTCTTCTGAGGACCTGCTTAGGATTTTTAGCCAACCCTTCCCATTGTATCGATGAAGTCCCAAAAGAAATTTTTGGACCTTAATCTCAGTCCTCTGTTCATCCTCAAGCATATACTTAAGCTATTAAATGAATCGTTGATAATACTCAGTAACAGTCATATTACCTTGAGTCAACCTGGAAAATTTTGCAACCTTCTCAAGGTAAAATTGGGGTGTCAAATATATTTCCTTAAAAACCTTTACAAAAGTTTCCCAAGGCACATCTACTGCTTCTACATTGTGGGTTTTTCTATACATGTCCCACCAGTCCGTAGTTGCTCCAGTCAATCGAAAAACTGCCCAAGAGGTTTTTGATTTAGAAGAAAGAGTTCTAACAACAAAATATGCTTCTAGGTTGTTTAACCATCTCTTCGCCTCTTTCCCATATCCTTTGCCATCGAATTTGGCTATCAATTCTTCACATATATTTATCCAACTCAGAACCCACTTGTCTTCTCTCGAGGTCCACGGATGTTTCTTCCTCAACAACTACCGGTTCCTTCCCTTTTGATAGGTTTTCTATTATCTTTTGTTTTTGGGAGATCATTTCCTGTTGCTGAGTAAGTTGAGTTTTTTGCTACTCCATGTGCTCTAACATTTGAGCCCTTTGTTGAGCCATATGCTCTACCATTTGAACTCTCTACTGATCCATTTGCTCCTTTTGTTGGCTCATTTGTTCCTGCATTAGTTGCATCATCCGGGCCATTTTGTCTTCTTTTGAATCTGGCTCTTTCTCCCTCCTAATCACCCGAGGAGGTTCTATGGCTTCCCCTATCGCTCCCATCCACACAACTCTTCTGAGGACTCGCTTAGGATTTTTAGCCAACCCTTCCCGTTGTACCACCGTAGGTCTTTTTGAGGAACTAGCCTTTAAACCAGATGCCATTGCCTGATTCAAAAGGAGCTTTGTTAGTTTTGGTTTAAATGTTTGTAACAAATTACAAATTTTTGTTTATCTAAGAATTCTTAAGCTTTGATACCAACTGAAACAACCCAAGTCATCCCACTTGGTTGTACTAGCTTCGAAAGAGAAAAAATTTCAACCTTAATTCACCTTTGATCTAGTACAAGCATGCTATGTCTTCACGAGTGCCATTTCGTTGTAGTCAAAATACTCATGAGAACGAGGTTGGCCAATTCTTATTGTGTAAGCCTTAATAGTACTTCCTCTCCATATCCGAAAAACCAAGTACAGACAGGGGTTTTGCTTCTAGGGCCCATTTCACCTAGAATTTGAACGTTTAATTCCCTACACCTCGACATGAGATGCTAGCGTATGCATGTTGGAGCTAGACAATTTCAACTAACCTGGAAATACGTCTAGGGTCTACCACTACCCTGGTAGTTACCTGGAAGCCTTAACTGCATAATATCCCATTCCATTATGCAAGTGATACCTCTAGTCTCTTAGAGTATAAGGACTTCCACTCTTGTACTAGCAGGGTTTGCCTAGGAGAAATGCCCATATCATAACTCCTTTACCTCCCATCCCAGTTATTAGGGAATGGTAAACCCTGACAAGATGTTTGTCTTCCCACAACATCTCGATGGTTGAAAGGAGATTGTTGTTCATAATCTCTATAAGACATGGTTGTCTGCCCACAACCTTAAGCTTATAACATTTCCATATTCATTATAACATTCCCATATTTTAGTGAAGACATGGTCCATCTTCAGTATGAGCATAGTTTGCTAAACTACTTAAAGTTGTAAGGTTGAGATAATAATAATAAGAATATTATAATGTGAATATTACTTAAAGTCCTAATTATGGTATGGCTGAGAGAAAATTATACATAATTTAATTATTAAAGATAACACCGCGTCTAAGGAGAAACTCTAGATGCTATTTGATATGCTTAAAGTAAAAGGTAACAAACTAATATTACTTTCACTTAATATAATTGCACATATAGTAATGGTATTCAGTATGGGCTTGTTATTTAAATTCGCTCCTTATCATCATGTAGTAGAAAAGTATGTGGTTTGTTATACCCAAAGTTTAATTTCCTCTATGATTTTCTCTAACCTTTAAGAATTCGTTACTTCCTTTGAAGAACCTAAAGACATTTAAAAGTTGGAAAGCGTGCCCTACCTAAGAAAAACATCCATTTATTTATTTCGAATACTCTAGTTAAATGGTGGTAACGATGTTTTTCTTTTATCATTCAAAGAAGAAGATTGCTAATTTCAATATTTCATAATTGATTATTCACCACAATAAGCCTTTAATATAATATCCTTTATAAAAAAATGTTGTCCCATTTAAACCTACGTCACAACCCTAAATTACTATTGTTTTTCTTTTTGAAACCCAAACAGATAACTAAATCCACCAGCCTAATTTATTATTTAAGGTGTTGTAATTTCCTCGTTGTGCATCCATAAAGGGCGGATACCACAACGCGAGGTGAGGTTCCCAAGCCATGGAGATTGGTAGTATATTCGTTATATAATTTCCAATGTTTTTAGTTTTTTTACTAAGGCTGGGAAATCTACGTCTTCCTTCTAATAAGGAAGCCAAGAATGGTCCATCCCAGACAGATCTTGGTAAAGGCCTTACATAATTTGGTATAAGGCCCGTCGTTGGTTCCATAATGAACTATCAACACTCTTACCAACGCAACCACTTCTCATCTTATAAAGTTTTCGAAGTATACAAAGACATTTAACCAAAATTTTGGGTCCTTCTATGTACACATCACGAAGATAAAATTGGTTGTATTGTCATACACAACCAACGCAATTCTTCTAAATGTAAGCGCACATAACAACGAAGGATAATTGAGTCACCATTGCATCCGGTAACACAGTTGGGTTCATTGTATGGCTGAAATTTCTCTTAAGAATTATTAGTGAACAAAGTAATACATGTTTTTTTAAGAAAACACGATATTTGAATGCTAAAACAATATTTCCAATGCAATAACATATACAATATATTTTTCATATAATCCATGTCATAGAATTACAAGGAAACGTTACATTTTAGTGCAATCTCCTCAAAACAAACTCATTTCAGTGAGCGCTACGTAGAGCAATCCTACAAAATCATCCAACCACATAAAATTTACAAATATTTTGCCTTAGACAATACAAGAATAAAAACTATCACAGTTTTTTGTCTTCTACTTAGCCGTCCTCCTTATGTTACATAGCTCAGGAAACATGGAAATGAATCCCTAAATATTACAATATAGCAAACCATTCAACTGAGGTTTCAAAGGTCGGCTATCAATCTATGATCGATTAAAGTAACTATGCTAATTCAAAGCTTTTCTATTGTAGTGTTTTTAAGGAAGAGGAACAATATATATTATCATGAAACAATCCTGAAATTCTTTTGCTATGACAACTCACCCCTGAGATATTCATTAGTATGCTAAGGTTCCCGATTGCGATCCAAGGGATCATAGCGGCCTTATTTTACATGCTATGCTCTACTTTCTAAATGCTCAAGCCATGTAACTATTAATACAGAGTAAATCCATTTTTTTTTTTAAATAAAAGAAGCATCAGTTCTTTTTAAAAATATTACTTTTGCTCACAGATTACATTCCTTTTTGAATAATCTTGACCAAATCATTTATTCAACATCACAAAACTAAAGAGGAGAAATTTTCAGAGAGCCAACCTTTATGATGACACACTCTGTCCTTTCCCAGATAGCCACTGCTCACTTCCAAAATCCTCCACTCTCCTCTAAAGACGACGATGCCCTTGTTCTATTAATCAATTAGTTTTATAGTTAAACACATTATTTTCCTTTTGGACATTTGTTATTTGGGTGTCCGGAAGCTTGCCATGTGGTGAGCCTATTCACCTTAGTTTTATTAATTACTTTAAATTATAATTTTAGCTTTCGTATTTTAATTTAATTTCATTTCCCTTTTACTTTAAAATTATTTATTTTGTTTTAAATTATAAATTGTTATGATATTTGTATTTATTATTGTTTATTAATAAATTCGATTTTATTTATTTTATATTATCATTATTATTTATTTATTATTATTATTATTATATTTTTAAAAGTAACATAAACCAAACAAGTTTAGTTATGCAGCTACATCGAATGCATCTACATGGACCGCTGGCATATGCATTTCCAGTAGGGATTTTTGAATTCCTAATCGAGGTAAATACATTGCCGCTTATCATTCCCCTTATCTTACTGTTCACCGGTTAACCTTGTGTGTTAATCGTAGAAGATATCGCTTCCGCCAACGTTGACATCTGTCTCTGCATCCACAAATGAATTAGCAATACCTTATCCTTGCAAATAAAATAAAATAAATAAAACAAGAGTTAGATTGCGAAGGATCATTACACAAGTTTTTATAAGGGGTCCTGATCCCCTCTTACTGAATGGGGTTTGAACCTTGAACCTCTCAAAGAGAGGCGAAAGCCCTTACCACTGCCGTAAGCTTGCAATTCAAAATAATGTATTTTTATTTCAATAAGTTTAAAATTTAAAAATATTTTTTCAATGAGTTTACACAAGTTTTTATGAGGGGTACTCAAAATAATGTACAACGCAACGGTTTGGGCTTTGGCTCTTCTTCGAGAGGTGCAATGTTCAAACTGCGATGTGGGTGAGTGTGAGGTGGGTGTGTGGTGGATTTGTCTTAAATTCTCTATTGATAAGTATAGCTCTTCACTTTACAAGAGGTCATGGTTGGGAGGAGCCTGCTCAGCACTGTGCGTGGTCATAGAGGTTTCTCACAATAACCAAATAAAAAAATAATGCATTTTTATTTTAATAAGTTTAAAATTAAAAAATATTTTTTTCAATGAATTTACACAAGTTTTTATGAGGGGTCTCAATCTCTTATATGAATGGGGTTTAAACCTTGAACATCTAAAAAAATACTAGTTTTGGAGGACAACTAAAATTAGAAAATATTAATTTTGGGGGACAACGCAATGGTTTGAGCTTTGGCTCTTCTTTGAGAGGTCTAAGATTCAAACCACGGTGTGAGTGAGTGTGTGTATGATTATACGTTTAACCCCTATTGATAAGCTTAACTCTTAACCTTATAAGATCATGACTAACTATTTTTCGAGAGGTCCAAGGTTCAAACCATGCGTGGACTAGTGTGTGAGAGGTGCGTGTGTGATGGTTGTGTGTTAAATTTCCTATTGATAAGCATTGCTCTCGACTTTACAAAGAATCATAGTTGGGAGGAAATTGTTCAGACCTGTACATATTTGTGTAAGGATTTCTCAAATGAAAAAAATAAAACATTAATTATAATTTTTTTTCAAACTATCCTAACCTAAAATATATATTAAATAACTTAAAAATTAAATTAAACATTAATTATAAAAATTTCTCGCACTATTCTAACCTAAAAATATAATAAATAACTTAAAAAAATTTAATTTTAACTTAAAGAAAACCAAATCCATAACAATGCGAAAAACTTTATTACTTAAGCTTCCATGAAACCATCAACCTTTATACAAATAAATAAATATAAACAATAGAATGGCCAATGGTTGGCCAATCGCACCTCCCATGGTGACGGTAGTAGATTGGATAAAGCCAAAAGTACCTTCTTTTATATCGCAGTTTTTAAAATATATGTTGTTAAAATATAATGTATATAAAATTTTAATCTTTGAATTTTTTTATTATATTTAAATTTTAATATTTTATAGTTTAATAATTTTTAAATTTTTTTTTTAAGGTTTTTATTGAGAAGATTTAATTTCAAACTTCAATATCTTCTAAAAACTTATGTTTTATCTTAACAATTAATAGTTTGAGTTTTTACTTAATAAAACCCAAGTTCAAATGTAGTATAAAGGAATTGATTTGAGGTCCTTGAAAAAATCTATGCTTTATCTTAAATAATTTGTCATTAGGACAACATAATGGATAGGGCTTTGACATATCTTTGGAAAGTTCAAGGTTCAAACCATGTACCTAGAAGGGGATAAGCTGAATGGTAATGGCGGAGTATTTGTTGACTGTCTTAGTTTGATGCCTCCAAGAATTGGGATACCAGTTCGATGCCTTATTTTACTCAATGGACTAGGATTTATAAAGACAACATCCAACAAGGTTACCAATTTTTTTTATGTATCAGAAATAAAACCAGGTCCATTAACTTTGTTTTACCAAAAAAACTAATATTTATAAAAACAATATTAAAAAATATTACCGATTTTCATATATCATATGAAAAAATAAAGTAAGTTAAAAGGCACCTGGGTGCAGACGTTTCGGGTTTTGGTTCTTCTTCAGAAGGTCGAAGGTTCAAACCGCAGCGTAGCGAGTGTGTGAGGAGGTGGGTGTATGGTGGCTTTGTGTTAAATTTTCTATTGATAAGAATAACTCTACTTTAAAAAGGGGTCGAATTTCTTACAATAACCAAATCCAAAAAAAATTAAGTTAAACTTAACTAAAAACAAGGCCCTCTTAACAATGCACTATGCACGCTTGGAAGTACAATGTATTAAGAGATTGAAGCGAGCGCAAGCATTCACACTCAACGATACGTACCTACAAATCCTCATCCATAACGCGCAGCAAAATATTCCGTCAAAACTTTGACGCTGTTGACGAAAACCCAGTTTCTTTCGTAAGACCGAGTTCGGGAGGTCAAATTCGCTATGCTTGCGGTTTACGAGCCATTGAAGTGCCAGCAATCCTACATTCTGCACTTCTTTATCTTATAATTTGTGTGCTCGTTTATCGGTGGAAGCATGAGCAGCACCTCGACCTCCAATGGGGTAGGTGATTATTTGTTTATTTATATATTTTTTTCAGCAATTTGGTTCAACTAAGATTGTGGATATTGAGGAGACTTAAAGAAACGGCGTCCATTCCAATTGTGGGTGCAGGGTTTGTCGAGAATAGCGTTAAAGAGGTTACAGAAAGAGTTTCTCGAATGGCAGGCTAACCCTCCTGCAGGATTCAAACATAAAGCAACTGATAATTTGAAGAGGTTTCTGCCCAGTTTCCTTTCTTAATATCTTCTCTACTGTTTACGAGAGTGTAATTGGCAATTGATTCTTCAAGGCAATTTAATTCATTCACTGCAGGAGAGTTTACTGAATTTAATTAATTGATTGTGGTATCATTTTGGCTAGGTGGATTATCGAAGTAACAGGTGCTTCAGATACTGTTTATGCTGACGAGACCTATCGGCTTCAAGTGGATTTCCCGGAGCATTATCCAATGGAAGCTCCACAGGTTATATTAGATTAATTGATGTTAATTGTTAAATGCTCGCAGGTTCAAATGATGAGAATTTGGGTTTGCCTTTTCCATTCAGGTTATTTTCCTCCAGCCTACGCCCCTTCATGCTCACATCTACAGCAACGGTCATATTTGTCTAGGTATTTTTTAAATGTAAATTTTCAGTATGATGGTCCACATTTGCAAATTGGAATAGCACACTACTTGGAACTAAGTTTTTATAGGCTTAACATCAACATTACTTCATAAGAGGTTAGTCGTAAATTTTTTTTTGGTACCTTCTAAACTTCCTTAAGTCACCGCCTAAGGTGTCTGTTGGTGATGTGTTTGATTATTATTCTGGTCCTTGTGTGTTAGCAGTTATTACATCATAGCCCTAACCACCCCTCGCAAGGTATACATGTATGTAGTATAAGACAGAGATAGAGATACAAGGTATCTGTATGTAGTATAAGACAGAGATAGATGGGAGTTTGGTTATGAGTTTGTTATATACTTAAATACGGTAATTTAAAGTATCAAAGCTTTAAGTTTTAACATGTGGTATCAGACCAGGTAGAAGGAAGACAAACTCTTATTTTTATCCATTTTTAACTTCAAAACAGAGAAGCCAAAAGAGCACTCTGTTTGAGAAAAGGAGTTCCATGGGTGAAATTACCTTGTATAAAATTGTTTGAAGATAAACATTGAAAGAGAGGTAATCATTTTTTCTAACTTCGAAACAGAGAAGCCAAAAGAGCACTCTGTTTGAGAAAAGAAGTTCCATGGGTGAAATTATCCTGTATAAAATTGTTTGAAAATAAACATTGAAAGAGAGGTAATCATGTCTGAAGCAAAATTCCACGGTAGATTCAAACGTCTTATGGTGAAAAACCCTTGCTAAAGACCAGAAAGGCAAAAGCCTACAAACATTAAAATAAGGTCTCGATCCCCTCTAAGACCAATAAACTCATAAACCTGCAAATAACAATAAGGCCAATTTCAGCAAGAAGAAAAAAGTGCCATAAGTTTTCCCTAAAGAATTGCCATTTCAAAAGGCACTAAAAGAAACTGTTGAAGTTTAAAAAAAAAAAAAACATTGAGTTCTAGACATTGCCCGAACAAGAATCAGAGAGCCTATAGTGAAGCAAGTATGTGAGAAAGCAAACAAGCTGTGAAAGGAACCAATGTGCATCTAGTGAAAGATGAGAACAGACAAAAGAAGAATAAGCGCAACTGAATCCACATTGAAAAGAGCAAACAAGCCGGTGTACACAAAGGACAAAAGTTTCAATTAGAAGTAGAACTGTTCCATAGCACTTGTACGTGTTCACACAATCCATATACAAGCAAGCAATGCGCGTTTAAACCAAAAATAGCGCATTTGAATGTTACAGCCTGCAAACATGAGTTTGAAGAGGTTATACAAAGAGCAAAGTATTCCTCGGGTAATCCATTTTTCAATAACCTAAGTTTGAAGAAGACATAAGAAAGAAAGAGCTCCAGAGAAGCAAGAAGATTAAGGAGCCACGAACAAGACGTCTCACATCAAAATAGAAGCAGCAGAAAGTTAAAACAAATGTTCCAAACATAGCCAAAACAAATTGCAGGCAAAGCAAGAAGCAAAATGCAGGACATTAAGTTGAATTTCAATACAGGCACAATAATCAACACAAGGAGAAGAAGCTCAAACTGGGACGCTGCATCTACGTCGTCACCAAGAATCAATTCGCAGCTGAAATTAATTCGTCCCTTGTAGAAATAGCTAGCAATTTGCAGCTGGAAAAACACAAACACTCTTGACACCAATTAAATGTTGTTCGAAGACATCGAGCTAGTATAATAGTAGGCTCAAGTACTTTAAGAAGACAAGGAGAGGCCATTTAATTGTCCTCCTCGTAGAAAGTGCACCACCATTCCGTCCTAGGAGGAGTATTGCATGATACAAGCCTGGAATGTCACTTGGGACGACTAAGGAAAGTCCGCACTCTGGAAGCAGGGTTTGACATTTTCACCTAGCCATTGAAAAGGAGAGCAGGAGAAGTCATCTCCAAGCAAACATGCTCACCAGACAATGTCGGAAATTAAAGGCTCCTCCTCTGAAAAAAATTGGAGGCTTGGAGCATTGCTCGAAGTTGCCTGTTGGAGTTATCTTTGGAAGTTGAGCGCCTAAGGCAGATTCGCAGAAACTTTTAAAGACTCGACGACAAGCACAAAACAATGTAGGAGAAGTCAAAAAATTTATAAATTGGAAAGAGTGACGTCCAAAGTCCAATACTTGCACTTGGAAGAAGATACACCAAGAAATTAAAGGTACAAAATATATTTTTTCAGTCAAATTCAAAGTTGCAAAAGGCATCCACATAGAAAAATATTAAGTAAGCACATTCAATCAGCTCTTGTCTCCTACACCAAATGAATGGTGAGAAAATAGTTAATTGTCCTTTTTGAAATAAAAAGGAGCATATAATATATTCTTTTGAAAAGGCATTGGAATATTCTAAAATATTCTTTGAAGATTCTATTAAAGGAACAATCTTCATAACTTGCCTGGAAAAGACATTTTTTGCAAATTTGAAGCATCAATTAAAGTTTGAGTGTAGGCTCATATATTCTTGTTGGAAAGTATTTTTCGAGGCTAATTTAGTAAAAGAAAAATACTAAATTTTTGTGAAAGCTTACTATGGTTAGTGGAGCACCGAAGTTCTTGTTGCTCGATTCCCAACTGTTAAGGGGGAACAATTATGCTGCCTGGAAAACCAAACTCAGAACGCAGTTTGAGTTTGAGGAAGTATGGCAAGTAGTAGATGGGACCACTACCCATCCTGAAGAAGCAAATGAAGACCAAATAAAGTTCGACAAGGCAGATAGAAAGGCAAGATTAATCATCATGTTCGGAGTAGCAGATGAAGTCCAAGCATACATTCGAGATTCAACCATGGCCAAAGATGCATGGGAGAAGCTAAAAACAGTCTTTGAAGCAAAGAATCAAAATCAAATTCTATTCCTCTAAAGCTAGCTCCATTGTTTGAAGATGAAAAGTGGAGAGAAAATGGAATCATTCATGAGGAGAATAGCTGCATTACGAGCATCATTGCAAGCATTAGGAGAAAAGGTATTTGATGAAAATCAAAGTACAATGTTTTTGTGACAACATTAAATATTACTGAATTACCAAGCTTTGAAAAGTTGGTGAACCTACTTAAAAAAGTAGAGGCCTCACATACAACAGATGAAGAAGAACAATTACTTCTTACAAATCAAATGAGGAAGCAACCATTCAGAAGAGGCATGAGACCTCCACAATGCTTCCAACAGAGAAACAACTTTCAAAAATATTGAATTAGAGAAATAATTCTCAAAGAAATACTTTTCACATACAAAAGATGTGTGAATATTGTGGCAGAAAGTCTACATTAAGGGGGGGTTTGGGGGAATTTCTCTCTCAAATTTCAACATCACCCTAGAAATTATTTTTGGTCATAAGCTAAAAATAGAGCTATGACTATGATGTAATAAGGGGGGGGAATGTTAGGAGTTATTACATCATAGCCCATGTGAGAAGGCAAGTGGTATAACCACCCCTCACAAGGTATATGCATGTAGTATAGGACAAAGATAGTTGGAAGTTTGGTTAAGAGTTTGTTATGCCTGAAATAGGCATTCTATGTACTTAAATACCCATCATTGCATAATGTAAAGTATCGAAGCTTCAAGTTCTAATTGTGGTGAGAAGTGGTCCACCTTGCGGCTATACCACAACCTTAATTGAGATGTCGATCGTTAAGAGTTCCATTCGTTGCAAGACTAGAAATGTTGTTCATAAGGTGCCCACTAACTAAAAAAGATTTAATAAACTTTAACACAAAGCTAAGCAACATAATTCGGAGCAAACTCCATAAACAAACAGCACCTGACACGAACAACTAAGTTGTTGTCCATTGTCACCAATACGAAAACTGTTACAACAATGGGCTTAACCTGTACTCCTTACTCATCTTAAGAACTTTCCTTCTTTAAGGACTCAAGTCCTGGTCAAAGGCCAAAAACCTAATAAAAAGATTTAAGATAAAAAAAATGATTGTGAAGAATGGCTGTGCGTCTATGGGCCTAAACTCTCTTGAGGCTAGGTGCAATTCCCATGCTAGTTTCAGCTTCTTAGTCGGATTGTATCCTAAGCTTGATGGTACACATCCTAGAGGGTGTCCTTTTTTTTTAAATTAACTGAACAAAAAGTAGATAAAAAGATGCTCAATTACAATACCTTTGGGGTTTTGATAGCTTTGAATATGATCTTTCAGGCCTAAGCTACATTGTAATCTGTTTCATAGCCGTTACATTTGTCTACATTGGATTATTGTTTCATTTTATAAGATATATGTGAAATTATATTTGTTTATCAACAAGGAGCACTTTATATTTAAAGATACTGCCAATAAGTAATTTACCAAGCAAAAAATTCACATTACTTTTGCAAACTGAAGAATTTAACATCTGAAACCATTCTTTTTTCTGCCAGAGTTCAACTAAGCTAGAATGATGAAAACAAATGTAAGATTCAATTACTCAGTTGTTACATTATTGTGGATGGGATGTGGAGTTTTTCTTGATGAATAAATTGACAACACTCACATCTACCTTCTTATTTGAAGAGTGCTATCAAGGTTCCACATTATCTTGGTTGTAGTCACATGGGGAGCATGTGACTTGTGAATAGTTAGCAATAACATGAAGTATGCTGGAATGAACAACAATAGAAATGGAATATCAATGAACAACCAAATGGAATGACATCACATCAATGTATAGGAACACACTATGAGGAACAAAATATCTCCTTATATGCCCATATGATGTGCATGTCCTAATATCAGGCTTAGCTCTCACATAATGACATGTTGATGAGCACCTGGTGGAGATCCTTGATGCAGTCTGGCAAGGTTAGAAATGCTATCATTGAAGGGTCTGTCCTATCTGCAACTAAGCCTAAACTCAAAAATTATGGTTAACTCATAACAAGTGGTATGTCATAAGACTCATAGCATATGTAAGAGGCTCTTCTCTTCATTGTAATTCTTATTTAGTTGTGTACAATGATGGTAATAAAGTGTGCCTACATTTATCTCCTCCTTTCAACATTGTAGTCATCCTTGACTGCTATATTGGAGGAACGTGGAGGGGTGGGCAATGAAACTGGGATGTTGATATTTGGTAAATTCACAATAACAGCACAAGTTAGAGTTACATTAGAGGCAGAAGCAGAAGTGGCTAGAAGTGTCATCAATAGTGGGGCTGTTGGGGTTGTCATTGAGAATGAGAGTGGTTTCATTGGGAAAATCTCCCACAAACATTGAGGTCATTAATGAAGGTGTTGCAGTCACTGTCTTCACTGTGGATACTCTTCTATCCCAGAATTATGATGTTGTAGATTATGATGGCAGAGATGGAGGTCTTTCCTTCTATTATTTGCTTTCTGGCAATGCAGTCCTCCTGTCAACCATAGCTAAAAATTGATCACATCCTTATCTTTTCAACATTATTTTGTCAATTTTTCCAGTTTCCTTTTCAGCTTTTCTCATTCCACTTCCTTGTTTTTCAATTTATCTAACTTCATCACAAGGCTAATGACCTTGTTCAAGGGGCCTTCATGCTGCTTCTTTTCCAACACTACTTTCTTCCCACCATTTTGCACCATGTGTCTTTGAGTTTCAACTGTTTCTCTGCTTCATGCAATTTTCTGTTCAGTATCTCTTTATACATTGAACTCAACTCTTGTTTTCTCTTCACAGTCCTGGGATTTTCATGCCAAGTGGACAACATCCTGTGCTGATTACCAGTCCTCTGGGTACTGATTCCTATGCCTCTCATGGACCTTGGGCTTCATGAAATGCCACTGAATATGCCTCTTAATAAAAGTTAACTGATCGAGCTGTGGATGACATTGTTATGCATTTACTCACTCATGACTCTACCAATCTGCAATGAAGTCTATATCACGCCATTCCAAAATCTGTCTGGTTAAGATACTCTGCAATCTGCTCTTATCTTGTACTCTTGGTAGCTAGATAAGTTCTTTGGCATCATATCCATCAAGATAGTCACCTTGTTCTTTCACTGCCCTACATCTGCGTTCTAAATTTCTCTGGCTAATTCTCAAATGCAGCTGGGTCCACTAAGTATGACTATTAGCCCTATCATCATCCTTCCTATTCTTTGTCCCCGAAGAACACGTTGCTAGTACCATATGCTGCTTCCAAATCCTCTACACATCAAGATAGTCATCCTCTTCTGTTACTGCGCTGCATCAGAGTTCCAAAATTTTCTGGCCATTTTCAAATGGATCTGGTTCAGTAAGTTTGAGTATTAACCCTATCACCCTGCTTCCTATTTTTTGTTGATGAAGAAGAGGATACTAAGACCATCTGCTGCTTCTCTTCATGAGATGCACATGAAAGTACCTAAGATACACAATTTCTAGTCCTGGAGAAATAAAAAGAATTCTCATTTTGCGACCAAAAGATGCAGAGTTTGTCAAAATAGTAGTATTTAGTCTAAATAAATATACAAATGATGGCAGTCTCTTTTGGGATTTTACTAGGATACAACAGAAGGCAGAGTTTTTCAATTAAAACTAAATAATTTAATTAAATTTTCCACTTCAGAGACAATGGGGCATGTATAGGTTTTCAACTCAGGGTGCACAACTTATACTTTCACCACCAGTGGATGCATTTTTTACCTTCTGATCAGCAGATGACCCTATTGTTTGCCCATTGATTAATAGGGTTTTTCACCTTCATCTAATCAGCTTTGCCCTACTCTCTCTTTGGCATCAGTTGTATATGTTTCTTTCAGCAATTGATTGTCTCTTCCGCCTTTAGAAATCAGAGAGGTAACTGTGGGGTTTGAGTGCATCATACCGCATTTCCTGTGGGTGCTTAGGTTTCCTTACAGTCTTTTGACAAAAGTGTAGGGGAATTGAATTTAGAAATTTATTCCCAAAGGTAGGACAGGTGAATATAACAAGTTTTCATGTATCGTATCTTCAGATTTTATGTCATATCATGACGGGAGGAAGTGTTTCCAGGGAATGCACAATTAGAAAGGTGACTTTGCCTATGAATTTAAGTGATGTGTTTTTTTTTTTTATGTCCTGGTGATGTTTGATTTTTAGCCAATTGTCAAATCCATCAAGAAAAATGAGATAATCTATCAATAGTTAACTGAAATTATGTCGTCTATGAAAATATATGTATAAGGTGGAGTTACCTCTTATTGAGAAAGAGTCAAGGATCTAGGAGATTCAAATGCAGTAATTGGTAATGCCCACAGTTTCAATTGTGATTTAGAAAACAAAGGACACGAAAATTAAAAACTGTAGTAATGATCTTAGCAATGCAGCGAGTAGGGATTGAGCCTTGCCTCCAAAATTTGTGGTCCAAATCTTTGAAGAAATTCCAAGAATGATGGATCATCATGAAGAAATGCTAGTTGCAATAAAGAAAAGTCATTTAAGGAAGTCCTAGTTGAAGTAAGGATGCCCTTAATGGGATAAGTAATTTTCTGCCAATCAAGAACAAAAGGAAGAACGAATCTATGATGGTCCCTATCTAAGCAGCAGGTGATACACTAGAAGTGATTATCAAGGATGTGATGACCGAGCATGATATAACGGTTCTTGAAAGATGAGGGTTAATATGTAAGTTCAATGGATACGACTAGGTTTTTTGGTGATTCAAAAGTGGATTGAAAGGAAATAGGGACTGAATTCACATTACTCAATGTCTTTTCCTGCAAATTATTTTTAATTTTTTAATTTTTTTAAAGTAGGGTTTTGAATAGGTTGCCCTTTCCCTTTTACATCAACTTAGTCACATTGAGCTATTTGGTGCCACTGAGATTTGAACCTTGGTGTGGGCTACATCAACTATTTGTCCCAATCGTTGAACCAAGGACCCGTTGGCCTTGAAAATTATTTTTTTATTCCTCATCATCTTATTTAGTTTAAAAGTCAGTGACAAAATATTGGATGATGCGCTATGGTTTATGGGGATGATTCGCTTGTATTTAAGATGATGGAGTGGAATTTTTCTGTAGAGACAAAAACTCTTGAAAGGCTTTCAGTGTGGGTCAAGCTTTTTGGGCTTCCATATCAGTTTATCAGTAAGGAGGTTTTGAAAACTATTGGTCACACTCTAAGGGAGTTCATCTATGAGGCACTAACTTTTAGGGTGTGAAAGCTAATTATGTATATGTGGATATGTGTTGCCATAGATATTTCAGAACCTATCCCAAAATCCATTGTGATTAAATCTGAATCAAGGTAATGGGTTCAATGCGCCATGAGATTGGAGACATTGCAAGAGATTGCAAAATGAAAATAATTGAGAAAGAGGCGAAAAGTTATTCTCATGAGACAATCCCAAAGTTCAAGCAAGAGGATTGGATTGTACTAGAGGATGCATCAGATCAAGGATTTTCCACTTCTAGAAAAGTGGCAAAGAAATCCCCATCGTCTCATTAAATGGCGAAGGGCATCATGGTTCATTTGAAGCAAACATTGGAAGAAACCAGGAACGATGCACATGGTGAGGAATTGCGATGTGAGTTCAAATTCAGAAAGAATTAGAGTAGTGAAGGAAATTGCGAAGTCAATTTTCAAAGCAAAAAAGGTGGAATATGTTAACTTTGATCAAAGTGAATAATCTCTATTTTCTTCAGATAGTAGAAAATCATCTCCTTGCGATAAGAATGGAAGTAGTATGGAGGTTGCCTCTTGCACTTAAGGATTTCAAGGGTAGCATAATAAAGATAGTAATAAGAAGGTTTTCCATTGCACTTTAGGGTTTCTAGGACAACATAAAATAGAAAGTAGTATGGAGGCTATCCTTTGCACTTCAGGTTCTCTAGGGCAATATAATCCAATAGATGATATAGAAGAAGTGGAAGAGGATGAAAACATTGGTGGGAATGGAAAATAGGGAAGACCCCCAAAGCATGAATAAAGAGAAAAGGAAATTCAAAGGGAGATTGATTTAGGAAGCCACAAACAAATATTGCAAATGTTAACAAGAAGTGAGCTAAGCCCACAAAGAAGAATAAAAATTGATGGTGAAGATGTATCAAGAAACTAATAAGTTATAATTCTCAATTTATTTTGATATAGGAAACAAAAATATATTGTAAGGAATGCAAGCATAGGATGCATTCAAAAATATTTGGATAGCGGGGGATTTGCCTGGCTGTCTTTGCAATGGGAACTTCATGAGGCATTGCAACATTATGGGACAATCGTAAATGGGAGGGACAATTGCTAGAAGGAAGAAGTAATTGGGTTGTGGGCCTTTTTTGCAAGAAAAAAAAAAAATGAAATGGAGTCATAAATGTATATGTCCCAAATATGGTTATTCTTCAAGATAGATGTTGGAAGAATCTCAGTTTATTCATGTCAAATTCAATGATGTTTCCCAGTTGTAAGATTTAGATTCTGGGGGAGACTTCAACACAGTCCTATCTCCTTCATAAAAGTAGGGTGGTAATCCTCACTGGTCTAGATCAATGGAGGTTTTTGCTTTCTTTGTCAATCTAAATGGCCTTTGGAATGCGTTTCCTTCAAGCTTTCAGTATGCATGGGACATTGGTTGCAATCATCTCAAAAGAAATTGGATCTCTCTTCTGAAGGATTCCCTTTTCACTGGCATTTAAATTGAGCCCTAGTTTCGGAGTCTCTGTCGTGGATGTGCACTGACAAAGACTCAGATCACCTTGCCTTGCCTTGAAAAATTCTCCTATTATGTTCCAACCACAGTCTTCATGTTACCCTGGCTGGTAGCATTTTCCATAATAAAGTCAGGTTTTGAGCATTCACTAGAAGCTGCCATGTCTAAATTACAATACCCAACTCCTTTGGTGATACCCATGATCACTTGAACATTTGGATGAATGAGTTCCAAACCTTCTAAGAGGTAAGTGGTTGACCTCTTCCATCTAGTTTTAATGCAAACATCTTGATGGGCCCACGCCTCTTTGGTTTGTTTACAGTGGCATATTCCTATGATTGAATTTTGTTTTACTTTAATACCTTATCTCCTTCATGCTACCCACAAGAAGAATTTTGTCTTTGGCCATGCTTGTGATTTCCAGATATCATTCCAGATTTATGGAGAGTAAGCTCCTTAGTCACCTGCCACCAACGTTTTATAACCTTCTTTAACTGTGTATTCCCTTTAACCAGTTTGGTTCTATTAAATACAGTCATCTTCATCTAATTGAGTAGTATGGGGGGTGAAGGACTAGTTCTCCAAAATTGAGAAGCTTTATTCCATATTTCCCTCCTTTGGATGGGGGGTTGCACTAAATGATCAATGGATTTCCATATCCTTTCCCTCAATCCCTCCATGCCACCTGATAGTCCAGTACTATTTGACTTTCACACCTAATTCTGGGGCAAAACATTTCCTTATATTTTGAAGATCCCTTCTGTGGGACAAAGGTTGGTCTGTCAGCTAAGTATCTGGGCAGAAATCCACCTTATCACCATTTCCAACTTTTCAAAGGACTAAATTGGCAAAAAATCTTTTCCATGATTAACGTTGTTCCATATAGCTGATCCCTTTGTACTAATCAAATATGAAAAACCGTGATAGGTAATTTATCGACATGGTCTGGAAAATATCGAATCTGCAGTTAATTGGGGCAAAAGTGGCAAAACCTGTGATTTTTCCTTTATTTCTAAAAACATATGATTTGAAAAAATTGGCTAGTCCTGAATAAATTGGATGGCTGGAAAAAATCATGATATACATGATAATCATGATTTTTTAATGTTTTTTAAAATAGTGGGAGTGCTGTAGTGGGGAAAAACTCTCCTTTTACAGACTATCAAGGTACTTGTCTCTCAAAAGAATACTCCAACCTAAACTTCTTTTCAGAATAGTAGAGAAAACATTGGTTTTAACTTTGTTCCTTGCTACAGGAAAGTATCTCATCAGAATATTTATTTTTCTGATAAACCTTGAGGATGCTGTCAAAATAGAGAACCAATAGGCAGGTATCTCTTCAAGTATTGATTGGATCAAAGTAATTTTAGATGTGGAAGACAGCCAATTCCCTTTCCAAGTTGACAGATGCAATTGCAATCTCTTCGTTAAATGAGTCCAGAACCTTCTTCTAGCCTGCCCCTGAAATAGGGGAGTACTCAAATAAATATCTGGGAGATCTGCCTTCTCCTACTCCAGTTGTATGGCAAAGTATATTTGCACTGGTATATTCACATTAGAGAAAAAAGAAATGAATTTTCTTCAATTCCCTATCTATCCTTAGGATTTCCTTAATCTTACAAATCTCTCTCATTATCAGTTGAGCAACTAGCATTGTATCATCTATAAATTTTTGATGGATAATCGAATCTTCTGAGCCTGAAGTTGTTATGATTTGCAAACTGTCTTTGTGTTATGCTCTGCAAAAGCTCCTTCCAAAAATGTTTGCCATGATAGTAAAAAAATATGACAAGATTGGATCCACCTTGAGAAGACTGAAAATGCCCTATGGAGATAAATTAACTAGAACTGAAAAAGTAGGAGTGCTACATGATTCCTTCATCCATTCCCGAATATTGATGCTAAATCCAAACTTGTTTAAGACTTCATCGAGAAAATTCCAGCAAATTGTCATACCTTTTGGGAGATCTAGTTTTATTAACATGCCTTTTCTTCCAGTGGAAACTAGAGAAGGAACCGACTCGTGTCATAGCTACTCCATCTAAAATTTTTTGTTCTTTAACAAACCCATCTTGTTTCCAAGGAATAATATTGGGTATAATCAATTTAAGGCTTTCAGCTACCCCTTTGAAATGATTTTTTACACCATGTTACAACTGGATATAGGTCAAAAGCCATCCAAATATTTTGTTTCCCCTCCTTTAGGAATAAGTGATATAAAGGGCTTATCTAAAGATTTAAGAATCCTTTTTGAATGTCCTTGGTTCCTTTACAAACTTACAAATATTTTCATCCATTAAATGCCAAAGTGTTGAAAGAAGAAAGCTGGGAAACTTTCTGGCCCTTGAGCACCACCTGCCTTCATATTAAAAAGATCTTTCTTAAATTTCTTTGTGATAGGAGCTATTATCATTTTGTTTTGTTTTGTTTGTGGGTTATTAAGTTGAGAATAGACTGAAGTATAGCTTGTTTCCGACATCTCTAGGGAAGCCAATCTTCTCAGAATTTTTTTAATTTCTGGTATAGCTTGGATGTCCAAATTTGTCTACTTTTGCTTCAAATATTTCAAATAGAGTTCTGAGTTTCTTCAAGAAAAGATTCAAATAGGGTTTTGACTGCACTAATTTGCTTGTGTTGAGAATTTCTCTTTGTATTCATGTCAGATACAACTTCTCTTTAATGTTAAAGAGTTTACAAAAGTTCATTTCTTCTTCATCATATCATAAAAACTGAGGCCTTATGTAAGGAACACTACATCTGATGGAAAGATTTCAGGGTGAACAGTGTCCTTCTAGAGCAAGGTAAAAGATGTGTCCCAATTCTTCATTGGAGAAATTATTTTGCATGTGAAAGATTTCTTTTGATGATTTTACCTTGTAAATTTTCAAAACATTCTCTCTTATTCATTTTCAAAATATGGGTAGTAGCATGTATGATGTCATTTTTGAAGGATTGTCTCTTTTTTATTTTTGAAATACTGTTTCGTCTTAGTTGTCATAGGGCAATACTTCATGCATTAAAAAAAAAGAAACAAATTTTGAATCTCACAATTGTGCAGACTCTTATTTTTTCGCTTTGTTCGAGATTTCCATGTCCTTGAATCTTTGCATGAACCAATGTTTTCAAATTCCTCTGGTTCATTTGACTTCCATTCTGTCTTGTGTTTCTCTTTCCACCACTATTGTCTCTCGACTTTGTTTGATTAGGTGTCAGGGATTCAAATGCCTTTGTTACAATGGCTGAGCTCATAGGAAATCTATAGTCTTGTGAAGGATACCTAGCTTTACAAATGAAAATAAAATTCTGAAAACCTTTCACATCCGTAATCTGGTCAGAAAGGAGGCAAATGATAAATATGTAAGAGGCTTAAATCAAAATGTCAAAAACACCACAGGAAATTTTTGATGTCAAACATTGATGATTACATTGTATAAAGAAAACCCATGCATAGGATGGACATTAAAGGGTTATTGCTGGCAAAGACTCACATTGTCGCCATCACCATTGCTGGCAAAGACTTTGCCAGCAATGGTGATGGCGACAATGTGAATACACCATAAAGGTGGATTTAGGTCCCAGGCTAGCCATCATGCTTCATTGGCATATGACATCCTTACTGGTTATTGTTGACAATTTGGTCACATTGCTTGGAGGGGTAATGGAAATCAAAATTTTGTAAAGTATTTTTTAATTTTCCATGAATTTATTCCCTTGCTTTTGAACATTTTTAAGTATTGCAGCAATTTTGGCTTTCATTTTTATCCCCTTGTACATAGAACTATATGTGTAAGAGCTTTGCCACAAAGCAAACCAGGTTTAGGAGCTTCGCAGGAAAAAGAAGGATAGCTTCGCCAAGAAAAGAAAACAAGAGAGTTCAGATCGTAGCCCAAGATTTGCTAAGGCATGGAAAAAGCTTCGCTAGCGAAGTAGCCTAAACAGTCGCTTCGGGTGAAAACCTTGCGAAGCGGAAAATGCAGAAATTCCTAAGTGTTGAGAGAATGCTTCGCTAAGATTTAAGCGAAGCATCCGCTTCGGACCCCTCTCCTAGCGAACCATTTCTCCAAGCATAATCTACTTCGCCTTAGGCCGAAGCGAAGCATCCACTTCGGCCAACTTTTGTGCGAAGCTCCCTCATCCGAAGCATTAGTTGCCCTTGAAAAGTCAAAGCAATATTCTAAGGCAAGAATGCGCTTTGGCCAAAAACCTCCTGAACAACTGTCTTGAAGGAGGTTCGCAGCGAAGCATTTTGTGGCCCATTGGCGATTATTTGCCGCTTTGGACAAAACCCCCTGTGAAGCGACATCCAACTTGTTTTTCTGGCGAAGTAATAAACAGTTGGGAGCCACGTTTTGAAAGGCAATCATTCCCGCTTTGGCCCACGTCCGTTGCAAAGCGAAGCTCCGAATGTGAGTTTGGCGAAGCTCATTCAAGGGCGCTTTTCTCAAAGGCGCACACTCCTAGGCCTGGCATTTTTCCGAGGCAATCGAGTATTTCATAAATACACCTTTACTAGCCCGAAAGACCCAGTACCCATTTGTGGCAACTGGAAAAGAAATATCAATCACGGAGGAGAGCCAGAGGGACTCGAAGACCCACTCGAGCCCCACACCCGAGAAAATCCAGGACGGGTCAAACAGCTCATAAATGCAGGTTTCCCCGGCTAATGCGGCTGTAATGGGTAAATTTGGAAAAGGATGTGAAAACTCAATTGCAGGAGGAGCAGAAGCAGATTTTCCAGGTTCCCGAGAGCGTACCTCCAGATTAAGTGCATTAATAGCTCAGAGGGTCGGGTCCTCTATAAAAACCCACGAATTGTAATGAAAAGAGGGGGGACCTTTGTTAGGAAGCTGCTGTAACTTGACTTTTGCAATCGATATTAAAGACTTTGGGCCCAATTTCTCTCTTGTATGCTGCCTTCTGTGATTATTTCTGTTATTCCATTTCTTCATTTGCATACTGTAATTTTGCATCCTGGATTTAGGTGTGTGATTGGGGATTGGACCCTGGAATTCTCTTGAAGGATACATAGGGGAGAGAACACTGCGTTAAATTCTTTGTATGCTGCCTGTGGTTAGTGGTTTCTACTACATTCATATATTTTCCTAATTGCTGTAATTCTGAAATCTGGATTTAGGCATAGGAAAGTAGTTGAATCCTGGAACTCTTCCAGAGGATACATAGGGAAGTTAGCGTGGTGTTCATTTATGTTTTATTCTTTGTATTCATTGCTGCTACTTCAAAGTATTAGTTAGTAATCGTGCTGCCGGTTCTTCCCCTCATTAAATCAATCAACTGCATTTCTTCCCTAGCTCTTTTATTTCTTTCCTGTACCCTTACTCTTTTTATCTCTTTCCTGTACTCTCATCTGCAAAAAAGCAAGTAGTTTAGTAAAGGAGCCGGCCTTTCTCCGGAGATTGGCACGGAGGGCATCTCTTCCCTCCGGCCTTTCAATGTTGGTCCAGGTCTAGGGTGCGTATCCTTCCCAAAATCCTTTCCTGTGGCAGATTTGTGACCAACAGTTATAGTATATTGTTCAACTTCAAATTTCCTTGACTTTTGACCTTTTGAGCAAGCATATGATAAGTTGAGACTTCCAAATCTATCTAATGGTGGCCCTGAAAAAGGTAACAATGAATGAAATACTGCTATTGTTATTTTATTTCTTGAAATTCAATCTGATGGTTGTTTGGATCATTAAAATAGTTAGTATTGTTTTTGGCAGAGAATACCCTCTCCTTGGTCACAAATGAAATGTTTGAATTATATGAGATATGATGGTCCTATAAAACAGAGATTAAAGCGACATGGAAAGGAGAAAATGAACAGGAAAAAAAAATTTCACAATACCCCATACAATGCCCTATACTTACATACATACAATAGGATGTCTTTTGGTTGTCTCAAGAGACTCTTGGTGCTTCACATTCTCTCCAAATCTGTGTGAGAATATTTCATTTCCTTTTTTAGATTTCACATGCAATTCCAATTCTGTTGTGTGTCTTATTCTTGTTCTGTTCTGATGTTTGGCTTATTTTTGACCTATTCTGTTTTTTCGTCTCATTCAGTATCACAATTTTCAACATTCTCCCCCTTGAGATTGAATGGGGGAAATCTTCATTCTATCTCTGAGTGAAACAAACCAATTCTTTGCCACTTTGTAAAAACGTTTGCATACTGATATTTCGAATTGCAGTGTTTCAATTCATCTTCCTTTTCCTGAACTAAGTCTTTCATAAAACGATCGTCAAATCAGTGTGCTTTGATTTTGTATGAAAAACAAGTTTTTTAGTCCTTTAAATTACACTCATATTACCAAAAAAATAGTAGTTGTTCTCTCTTGTCATTAATCCAAGTCTTTTGGGATTTTCCTCAATCATACCACTTATGTTCTTGCTAATGTAGTCGCTATATGCTTTTCCTCTACTAGTAAGAGTGAAACAATTGCTTGTTTTTTTAAATTAATTTTACAAATACATTTTTCCAATGAAACATAATTTCCTAATGTATACTTCCTATCATCAATTAAAAATTCCTATTTTTAATCACTCTATCCACCCATATAAATCTTATTAGTTGAAGAATAATGGATTCCATAATTTAAAGTTTTTTTCACATGCCTCATTTATCTTAGATGCTCCCATATAATCCTTTGATGGATTGCTCATGAATATTGAAACTAAAGATATTCCATATGCAATATCTCATATTGTTATTGTTAAGTACATATTGTTGTCAATAAAACTCCTACACTTCTTATCTACTTTTTCACTTTCATCATTATTGCACATTATGTCACCTTATGTAAATATTTATAACTTTCCATGCCAAACTTCTTTAACCTATTATATGTATATTTATTTTTCTAAATGAATGTCCTATCATGTTTTTAATGTGTAACCATGCTCAGAAAGTAATGTATCAAATATAAATCAATAATTTTAAATTATTGCATCATGGCTTGCTTGAATTATTTATTCATTCTTGATCAACCACATGTGAAAATTAAATCATCAACATACAAAAATTAAACAAAATACCCTTACCTCCATTTTGTAGTACAATGTGTACTTATTATTACTTCACAAATCCACAATTTAAAAAGTATTCATCAATTCTTTAATACCATGTCCTTGGATATTTTTTGAGTCCATAAAATCATTTTTATCTTGTAAAGATGTCCTTATTTATATTTCATTTTAAATTAGTGTGGTTGTTTGACATACACTTCTTATTAAATATTGTCATTCAATAATGCATTCTTTATATCAAATTGATGTATGCTCCATCATTTTTGGTATTCTAAGGCTAAGACTAGTTTTATAGTATATTATCTTGCAACAAGTGTATATGTATGTTCATAATCTATGCCAATTTGTTGTGCATATGCATTATGTCACTAGGCTTTATTTTTATCTTTCACATAATCCATCACTATTGTAGTTGATCTAGTACATTCACTTCACTTAAATTACCTCCTTGTTCTTTGGAAGTTCATGCAACTTCCAAATATCATTATTTTCACTTGCATTAATTATTTTTTATAGTTTGGTCCATACCTTGTTTTGGAATACTTCTTCAAAACTTGAGGGCTCCAATTTAATCAAACAACAAGTCATACTTCGCCATTAACTTCTTGATTGTTTTATCTATGCTCTTGGTTGTGCTTATCTTTTTGTAAACATCCTACTAAAATCTTGATCCAATATGTTTTAGCTTGAATGTGATTATAATGTTTTATTCCCTTTCATGCTCATCTTTGGATAAATGTTTGTTTTTCCACTTGATGTATATGTTACACCAACATCTTCAATTATAATTGTCATCTCAATTTGTTTACTTGTTGTCTATGTAAACTAACTTGATAAAAAATGATATATCTAGATACAAATACATTATTTATATATAGGATCATAACATCTATATAACTCGCTTTCTTTAGAATAACTAAAAAAAATGCATGCTTGACTCTTTGGATATAAATTATCCTTTTTTTATCTACTACATGAACATAACCCAACCAACCAACCACTCTCAAGTGACTTACCAAAGGTTATTTACCACAATTATCGGACATCTATTAAGTATGTATACTATTATTGTAATTTCTTTAACCCATAAATGATTTCATAGCTTCTTCTGGTAGTACCATTCTTCTTTCTATTTTAATTATTGTTCTATTGTTTCTCTTTGCCACTCCAGTTTGTTGCAGTGTATAAGTTATTCTCAATTGTCTTCATATCCCATGATCTCATAAAATTGATTCAATTTCTTATAACAATACTCACCAATATATCAATACTTAATATTTTGATTTTATATTTGCTTCCATTCTCTACTATGGATTTGAAGCTCTTAAATACTTTAAAAGCATCACTCTTATTCATTAAATAATATGTCAAGTTTTTCTAGTATGATTATCAATAAATGGGATAGATTAAAAGTAGGTACCAACATTTGGTGTGTGCATTGGACCACAAGTATCTGAATGTATCAGCTGCAATGGATGTGATGCTCTCCATGTTTCTCCTCTTGGAAAGCTCTCTCTCTATGATGTCTTCCCGTCCTGTAACCTTCACATACTTCAGTTCTTACTTCTACACAAGGCTGTCCATCGACCGTTCCTTTAGCATTGGACAAATACAAGATTTGAAAATTAAGGTGACCATACCTTTAGTGCCATAACCAGTCATTGTTCTCAATAGCTGTAAGACACAAATTGCTTTTTTCTCCTCCAAGCTTTAAAGGAAACATTCTGTTTTTTGTCATAGGTACAACAACAACAACCACTGCTTGGTTCCCTTTTGCTTTGTCATAGACGATGCACTCATTCTCAAACACTAGTTTGTAGTTTTTCTTTAGAAGCTACCCCACACTCAACAAATTGTGCTTCAATCCTTCAACCTCCACTACTTTGTTGTCTTCAAATTGTACCTCACTCTTGTATGAGTCATCCACCAGAAACGCCTCCTTATTACCAGTCATGATTTGAACAACTGGAATCTAAGTACCAAGACTCTATAGTTGAAACTTCTGCCACATTACATGACAAGAAAATTTCTTTTGAGCTCTCACTTCTTCATGTGAAAAGGTTGGCTTTTTTCCTCCTTTATTGGTCGTGCCTTTGCAATATTGACACCGAACATTCCTCTTATCCACAAATCTGCATCTACCTCTTCCACTATAGCCTCCTCTTCTACCATGGCCTCTTCCTCTTGTAGAATGCTGATTTTGCTGCTCCCCTCTTTGACCTTGGGAATTGGAGCTTGAGCTAGCTCCATTGTTGTTTGGCACTCTAAACTTGGGAATCTCCTTCTACCACGGCCTCATCCTGTGCATGCACATTGATCATCTCTGGAAGTGTGCCATTAACAGCTCTCCTTTTTTGCTCTAGAAGACCCCCCTCCTACATTGTTTGGAGTTGGAGTCCTAGAAAAATGAGGAACAAGAATGTGAGGAGTGGAAGTCACAGAAGCTGTTGTAGCTACTCTACTACATTGCATTAGTGTCCTGTTCCACTACTAGATTTTGCATATTGAGTCTGCAATTTGAAAATTTCAGCCACTTACTCGGTTGATAATGAGTCACATTTCTTTGCCGCCCTCCCTCCCCCCCCCAAATTAAGGAGGCGAGCAACAACACTTGTATAGCTGCCCTTGAATGAAAAATTGCAAACATTACACTTGTAAATATGTGTCCCTCCTTGTCTCTTGTCAATGGAATCATCTGCATGTAAAATAGTCACAAATTGTAGCAAGGGCTTATCTTTTTGGATAGGCTCCCTTGCATATCATTTCAACAATGCAGATGGACAATCAGTGGTGGAGGCTACCGATCCACCCACACTTTCAGCAGAGCTGCCCTCTGTTCCACTTCCACCCACTCCACCCATCTGTCCAACTGCAACTCCACATTCTTCCATCTCTCAGGAGAGGACAGCACCTTCAGCCAAACTCATATTTGTTGTTTGTTTTCAAAAATTGCAATACAAAGTTCATTGTTCAAACTTCAAACCCTAACCTTAACCCTTCTGAAATAGTAAATAGAGAGAGATTCATATTTTATATTTCAATACAAATTTACAAAAGTGAAAACTCCAATGAAAATTCTAGAACTTTAACCCTTCCTACATAATGATAATGCGCATTGCAAAGATTTAAACAAACAATAAAAAAAACCAAAACCTGCCGGTAAGAGTTGAAACTATAAACTTGAAAGTTTGAAACCCTAACCCTTTCAAGTTCTCACTTCTCATATAAATATATAATGCAAAAATTGGGGGAGAAAAAAAAAATAATCTACAATATAATGAGAAAATGAGTACTTTCATTGCATTGTAGATGTAGATTCTTTTAAAAAAATTCAAAATTGTGAACAAGATGAAGAAATGGACATCGTGGGGTGTCTCAGGCATCCCCACAACGTCCCCTGAGGACCGTCTTTGGGACGGCATCCCCGGATATCTGCGATGTCGTGTGGATGACAGTCCCCATGTCCCCATTTTTTGGGATGTCTCAGGGATGTCCCCAGCCCCTCCAAGACGACATGGGATGGGTCATCCTGACCCCGGAGATGTGTCCCTGTGGGACACACATATTTTATTATTTCATGTTATGTACTATTCATAAACATTTTGTGGTTGTCTGAAAATTCTGAGAGAGCAGTCAAAATTAGCGTAAATAGTTTGCTATACAGTCATAAATTTGTTTATAGTCTGCAGTATATACTATTTTAATATATACTCTCCGTGGTGAAGTTCCTGACTGAAGTTGACAAGACAAAATTCTGAAAATTCTGAGAGAGCAGTCAAAATTAGCGTAAATAGTTTGCTATACAGTCATAAATTTGTTTATAGTCTGCAGTATATACTATTTTAATATATACTCTCCGTGGTGAAGTTCCTGACTGAAGTTGACAAGACAAAATAATATATACTCTTAGTGATATATGACTAAAATGGTTGCATGTTTGATAAATCAAACAGTTGGAAAAAGTCATATTCGATATAAAGATCTTTCCTTTTAATGTTATAAATTCATGGGGGGTATGGTGGATAGGTCATACTGAGATTGAGGATCATCAAGGAAATAGTGTAGTGACAATAATTAAGAGCGGAATTACATTCCAAGTCTGTAAACTATGGTGCATCCAAAATGGGGGAAGCCTGGTAGGTACAAATCTATAAAATGTTCATACTGTCAACCCTGGGACTTGGGTAATCTTATAAAGATTCCTAATCTATCAACAAAGAGAATCATTGAAAAGATGCTAAGTATTACTTTGTATTTTGATTAATGTTTAACCATGATATCATATGTCCATAAATTGCGAACAGCTGTTGAAAGCCAAAATTTAGATGTTATATGATGGATCTTTTGTTAATTAGCTATAAGCTAGTATTTCCACATATAGTAGCCCTTTCTTTTTGTCAAAGCTTGGAGAGATTGTGGACATAGCTGGTTGAATATGGAAAACTTCGATTTTTCCCAACAAGAAATCTCAGGATGTTTGAAAAATGAAATGTTTTGTCAATTTTAATGGCTGTAGAGTTGTAATGTTCTCTTAAGATTTTGTGCATTTTTTCAAGTTTGGGTAAATTATGCAATTCACCATTAGCGGATAATACAAAAGATGTAGAATATTGGAATATCTGCGTGCTTTTGTACTCAGCTAATTAATTGCATTTGGATTTGAGTAGTCTCTATACAATATATTTCTTCTTTCTTCTCTCTCATATTTGTATTTTGTCTGCTAGCTGCTTTGTTTCTTTTCTGGATTTGTTTTGGGCATTATAAAGTTATTTATTGACATTTGAAATATTTGCTTGTAGTCATAACTTCATTTGTATGGTGGTCAAGCTAAACCTGTGTTGTATGTGTCTGTTCCATTTGTTGCCAGACGACATTTGCCTTTATGTATATACTCATTTGACACATTTGCTGACCTATGTGGACAGATATTCTTTATGAATCCTGGTCACCAGCAATGACCGTAAGCTCTATCTGCATGAGTATCCTGTCAATGTTGTCGAGCTCGACTGCCAAGGTTCACAAATCTGGACCGATCTTATTCTTTGTTAATGAGGAATTGCCTATCGTGCAGGCTTGCATCATAAAGTCAATAATTTTGTGTATAGATCCATGATTTGGGAGCTTTGACATGTGCTACTTTTGAAATGCAGCAAAGGCCGCCAGATAATGATCGTTATGTCAAAAATTGTAAAAATGGTAGATCACCTAAAGAGACTCAATGGTGGTTCCATGATGACAAGGTCTAATAACTGCACTATAAGTGTTCTCTGATGAATGGAGCATGGCTCGCCAGCAAATTTACCAGAACTTGTGTTTAAAACAAATCTGCTTTTGGAGGGTTCTGCTTGTGAAGGGTGTAATAAGAACCGGTGGATTATTATGAGAGTTATCTACTGACAATATTTGAGCTTGGATAATCAAACTGACATGGTTTTGATGGGTACCATGAAAACCATGATTTTCCACATGAGAAACTATTTGTTACTGTGTTAATGATTTAGCCCATTGTCAAATCTGTCAGTAAATACTACTTCCTCCATCTCATTGTTCATACTATCGTATGCGTTATGTAGGCTTTAATTTTATGATGAAATTAGAAATAGTTATTTTAGTTTATTTTTGTATTTGTTTTTCAAATTGCATGATGCAAAAGAAATGATGTGCACCTTAACGTCATTGTATGTACAAAAAGAATCTTATAACAAGAAACCTTTTTTACTTGGCTGTGTTAATGAACCGTATCTGATAATATAAGGGGATGCGTTAATGAATGTGTTCAGCATTGAAATTACAACAATTCAGTTAATAAGAAGCCTAGGCTTCCAACTATGGTTCAAACTTTATCTTATTCCATTATTTTTTTTCCTGGATGTATAGATATTCGTATAAAAATTACATAATTTAAATCCTGGATCTGGTGACAAATACAAATCTATACCTTGCCATCATAGATTGCAAGGCCAATGTTTGTTAAGTTACTGTTAAATGCCCAGTTTTATGTTCATGTTTGCTCTTTGCACAAAGTGCTAGGTGTAATGATGCAATAAAACTTCAGGTGCATTAATATTTCATCGCTCTTGATGTTTTCTACTGTCTGGTTGGTTCACATGGAAAATTTTATGCTTGTATAAGAGTTTGTTATGCCCCCGGGAGCTAGTGGTCAGATGTCTCACTTTATTCTTTGTAATGATGCTTATAAATTATTTTATGTACATGCCATCTAGTTCAGGGTATTGTCTGACTTAAGAATAAGCACTCTGCTGAAGTGTGACATTTATTATTTTGAGCAATGCAGCAATGGTGATGGGTCTGGCGCAAAATATGGTTTCTGTTAAGCAGTTTAAGAATCTGTTGAAGTATCCTATTTGATTATTTCCATTTGTCATTTATTCCTACACATCTTTTCTGTTTGGCGAAAGAACTTTATAAGAAAAATTACAAACAACAACCCACAGGGCATAAACACCTGCAAGAGCTACATTAGTCAGAAGTTTTAGATCCCCTTCCCCCAAAAGTAATCCTAGAACCCAAATATGCTGATGAAGTTTTAAACAAGGTGGTTAATATGGTTTTGCATTGTTATCTATATTTTTCCTTCCAGATCTCAGAAGCTTGTCATTGTTTTGGGTATTCCCTTTCCTTATCAGTCTGTGAGAGAAGCTTGGCCATGTTGACCACAAAAAGAAACAAGAGGAATTTTAGTCTTCTTTGGAACTATTTCACCAAGAACTTTATTGTATTTGCAATGATTGTCAGGTGGGATTTTTCCTCCGTTATTTTAAGGCCAAGATGCAGGAGGCCACTGTCAACGTGATGTGGGCTTTGAACTGCCATTTAATAATAAATAAAGTGATGAAACAAAGGGAAAAGAAGATAATATTAGAAGGGCAAATACATTGATTTGACTTGTGTGCTAGTCTATACATATTACCTATGCTTGCATTGGAAAAAGGGTTGCACACATCTATTCTGCCTGTACAAAAGGGTTGTAAATATCTATTCTGCTCGTACAATCAACTCTATAATTTGTGTATGAATAAATGAATGACTTGATTTTATTAAATTAGAGAGTTTGTGACATGTGTTGGCCTTTCTACGAGCTTGTGACTGCTATAATAGTTTTCTTTTGTAAGGAGGTTCTTTATATGTGTACGGTTGCATTTCTTATTCTGTGGTATCACAATAACATTTTGACAATTATGCATATATCGCTTGACAAGTTTTGAACCTAGGTCTCATCTTGAAAGCTGATGTATTTAACCATTTGAGCTCATGCCATTTGATAAAGAGGGATCTTATATTATAAATTGTGAGTTTTGATCTAATAAGTTTGCAAGCTTCATTTCTTTGAAAAGGGCCACATATCTCGTACTTGTTAAGACTTTACTACATATGATCTATACAAACAATCTATTTTCTTTTTTAACAAGTTAGGATTGGAGGAAAGCAAGAGTGGTGGATGATGAAACTCACATGTTGGGATTGTTATGATAGATATGACTCTAAGTTTCTCGTAACATCTAGCCACTTATATTATATTCATCTCTCTTGGGTATTCCATGACTTGCCAGACGAATTGTCCAAATAGTTTACCATTATCTAGCAACAACTAACTCTTGAGTGTAGCCTAACTAGTTTTTACCTTTTTTCCTAACTTGGTGGCACATCCATTTGGTCTTGGCTTGTTTTCCATTCAAGTTTGCTTCTTCTCCAAAGTAGCCCTCTTTTTGTACACATACCTAGTTATGACCCTTTCTCAAAGAGCATACTAAAAAATATAGCCTTAAGATCATAAGCTCAATAATCTTATAATTGTGTTAGACCATGGTTATCTAATTTTCTCCTAAATAATCAAGTGTGACATCCTTTTGCCATAGAAGTTGTAATTAGAAACATTTCCTTGACCTTATACAAGGATGATTTTTTTGCCCCTTGAAATACATGTGATCTACACGATCTAATTGCTTGACAAACCCTAAACTAAACAATAGTCCAACAAGTGTAGGTAATTCAAATGGGTATCTTGAAAAACTATAGTTTGAAAAAAGATTTATTTTTACCTTAGAATAAATATCCTTTTTGCTATTCTAGTACCCTAACTAATGCTCTACTTTCTTTTGACAACCTTGTCATTACACCTTTTAGCTGCTTAATGATAGGCTTATACATGATCATGAATTCATAACTACTTTTCCCTTTGTCTTTATGGGGTACTTTTGTATAGTCACACACCAGAAATTATTTATCATATGGTTTGACTTTGTCTAATTAAAGCTTGTGAAACCAATGACTCTTTTTATACATGATCATCTAGATTAAGTAGGATGTAAAGATAAATTACCTTGTATTTATAAATTTCCTTAAGTAGTGATACATGTGATATATCTCCTAGGAGGCACAATTCAATATCTATGTATCTTGGGTAATTATTCATTGTTTGCAATATCATCATATGTTACTCCCTCACTCATAATTTGCTTCTTCTCATGATGGATGCTAAAATAGATAAGACATGCTAGACATCAAGGTTGAATTGATTGATTTTTTGGAAAAAATTAAAGCCTTGTATCTCTGATGATTTTACCAATTATTGATCTAGGGAGTTCATCCACTTATTTTCATCAAAAATATTATAATAATCCAATTGATCCTAGGGCAAACATGAAATCCAATGTGCTCTATCATCTTCTACCTAGATCATTACTTTGATTTCCTTGGAAGAAAGCATAATTAGAGGGTCTTCCCATAAGTGTATTTTGATTGTATGACTATTCTTGTCATAAGCATTGACACATATGTCTACTATTTTAGGGCAATCACATACTTGTGGTAACAAGAATATGCCCTTCCTTGAGGTCCATATCTTGATGTTACTTCGTGAATAAGTTTTTGGACTCATTTTAAACCTTTAGATTATCTCATTTCTTAGAGTACTAGGTGCATGTGTCTATTCATCTTCAATGAATTTAATTATATGGATCTTTACTTAATTTTTAGTTGCTCTTTTTCTCTTCTTAGGCATTTGAGTTTTTGATGACCCTACTTACTCTTATGGAGTCCTTGATGCTTTTTAGTTGGCCCTAACCCCTAATGGACTCACCATAGTTTGGGCTTTAATGGTCATTACTACCATGTCAATAGGAACTGCTAAGACCCCCAATTCAGTTACTTGTGGAACCATTCCACAACTTGATACTCCTTGAGTATCCATCTTTGTGGCCGCAAAATTTTTACTTGCTATCAAATTTGGAAAATTATTTTGTTAACTTCTTATGAATGTGATTCACTCTTTGCTAGTACAACATTGATGAAGCTAATCACTACTCCAAGCACTTAGCGAAATATTATTTTTTTATGGGGGCAATTCACTGTAATATGTATAGAGCAATTAACACTACTAAACACTTAGAGGAGTTTTGTTTTTCTAGACCCTCTTTAAAGGCATGCACTTCATTATTGAGCTAGAAATCAAATAATAACTCTTTGGATGACTTAGACATTTTTCTTGATTTGCTTTTGACTTCAATAAGAATAAATCACCTTCTATGGTGTGGGTCACAAGGCTTGATATTTAAAAATAGGAAACATGGACAAGGTGGTAGACATATTTGTTGTTCAACCTTATAGTTGACCTTCATTGCAATACTAGGGGTTTGATCCTCATACTTATGGCTTGACCTTCTTTCTATTCATGAGAAATGATAGTAGAAGGTTGACTTAAAAATCCATAACCATAGATGCAATATTAAAATATCCAAATGAGTCTTCCTCATTTTCATATTTTATAGCTAGATTGATTGATTCAAAGGAGGCACTACATTTGGAGGGATCATTGCACTATCAAAATGATGGGATTAATGTCGTGTTGGGGTTAAAACCTTTTCCAAAATGCATTAATTAGAATGCAATGACCATTTTTTATGGTTAATTTATTGAGAGAGCAATTCACTCTTATTTTGGGAGTGTTGCTCCTTAAACTAGCTAATTTCTTTAGGCATATTTTGCTTTCCATGTAACTCAAGGGAGCAAATCATTCTATTTGAAGGGAGTGAATCACTCCTAAAAAAACATAATTTTTTTCACGTTTTTAAACATGCGATTGTTTTAGCCTAAGGGAGAACAATCACTTTATTGCAAATGGAGTAAATCACTCTTCCCATTATTTTAAAAAATTTCAAAATTTTCAATCCCTTTTTGTTTTTCCTGTAGCTTACAAAGAACAAATTGATCTTGCAAGTAGAGGATAGGAAGGTGGGGAATGTTTGAATGTGTCTTTTGATATTTTCATCCAAGTGAGATAGAAAATCTTTTATTTTATTATAATATCACATTTATCTCTTTTTCTCCTTTTTTATTTGTATTTTTTAAATAGAAAGGGAAGACAAGAACAAAAATTCTTAGAAAACAAGAATAAATAAGAATCTATATATGTCTATAATATAGTGACCACTTTAAACCAATCAGATGTGTTTTAAGTGTTGATCATTTATAGAAATAGACAAAAATCTCCCTTATATTATGGCCAACTCATAAGCATTAATTCTTGTACCCTTGTAATTTCATATGGACCACTCCAAAGAGAATAAGATATTATGTATTTGCTCGGCTTGGATCTATCTTCATCCTATTGTAACACTAGATCTCCTACTCTTAATGTAACATTTGTTGCCTTCTTATCAAACTAAATCTTGATAGTCATCCAATGATGACGATGATGAATGAAATGCTTGAATGTTTTTTTCCACTCTTATTTAAAAATAGTAAGGCATTTAATCTTACGTTTATAAGTGTTAAATCAATGTCATCTAACTCTAGTTGTTACAACATTTTAAGTGCTTAAGGTTGATTGTCAATACTTCTTTCTTCTAAAACATAAGCTTATATGGTGATATATTTGTCGAAGACATTGGGAAGTCCTATCTTCTCAAAGTGCTCTTTTTAAATGTATACCAATCCCTATGAGATTCAATGATTGTCCTCTTCAATATTTAAACCATATTTTTATTTGTTGATTTTGTCATATTGCTTCCTTAAGAATAATAGTTTAATGATACCTTCAAGATGAAACCGTATTATGATGTGAAATTAGATTAATATCCTCTATTGAATACCTTAGCCATTTTTTTTACGAAGGTACAATATACCAGGTAATCACATCTTCTAGTAGTTGTATCATAGTCTCCTTATTAGAAGTTTTAATTGGAGTAGTTTCCACCCATATTGTAAAAATATATGTTGTAGTTAAGATCCATCCATGGCCTACACCAATGAAGTCTAATCCTCATTGCTAAAATAGTTCATTCACTTTGTTGGTTGGAGTTGCATTAATGCTTTCTTCCTTTTTCTAATAAACATGTAGCAAGATTTGCATTGTTTTACCATTGAAATAAATTGGAGATAATTATTAGACACTAATATCCTACTCTTTGGATCTTATGGGCTATTGTGTAAGCTTATTAATGAACACCCTCATCATGCTTCTCATGTAGTAGATCATTACCCTTCCTTCTTAAATACACCTTAGGAACACACCATCATATTCTTTTCAAAACAAAACCCCATTAAGTAAAATGTAATCCATGGTCTTCTCTTTGAAACACCTTATCTCTTTTAGTGTTAAATATTCTAGAACATTACTAGTCCTCATATACTTCCTAACATCATGCATCCATCTTGTGTGCCTTTGTTTCCCTACTTGTTCTTCTAGTTTCCAAATCTTATCTACAACTACTATTTGATGAGTAGAATGAAAATTTGCTTAGTTTTTATATGAGGCTATCTATCTTGTTAGTTTTTGGTATTAAACTCTTGAATTTTTTTGATTCCAGTAAGCCTTTTTCCCCTAGCTCACCATTTAGTATAGCATATCTACCATTGGGTTGCACTACAAAAATTGTAGTTTTATTCTATGAGAAAATATCTAGATTTTATTAATACTTTCATAGTGGTAAAGATATAATTCAAATAAGGATCTCTCCTCATAGTTATACATAATCTATCTCATAAAGTATATTGAATGTTCCTCATCTTTGTCATTTTTAATGCGAGAACTACAACAATACTGATATTTATGTCAAAAACATAGAGTCTGAAGTATTTAGTGAAATTTAGGTTTATTAAAATAGGGGTTCTACTAGTCATATATTTGATATCCTAGAAGGTTTGTTTACCTTCTTTAGTCTCATTGAGGTTTACATTTTTCTTGAACATCTTTGTAATGGGTCTAACAATCTCTACAAAATTAATAACAAATTTGGCCATAAATTGAATTTGATCCACAAATGATCTAAGTCCATTTTACCAATGAGAAAAAGTGTTGGATGGTCATAATACAATTTAGATTAAAAATAAGCTTATATTTAGAGATGATGTGTGCTAACAATTTTCCTTCTTGCACAAAGAAAAATAATTCCTTTGGGTTTAATGATATACCATTTTCTCAAAATCATTCAAATACTAACTCAAGGTGCGTTGTATGTTTCTTTTGATATTCCAAGAAAACTATTAATTCATAGATCAATAATATTTCATCAATTAATCTTTAGAACATAATATCCATGGTCCTTTGGAAAGTGATCGCTATATTTGATAGCCCAAATAACATCCTTTGGTAAGAAAATGTTTCCCATTTTATCATGAATGTGATCTTATGTTAATCTTCATAATTTACCTAGATATGATTATATCCTACAAATCCATCAAGCAATGACATTATCTATGACCCTGCAAATTTTTATAATATGCAAACCATGTATCCATGTCGAGGATCCAACTGTTTAAGACCTCCAAATATCTTGAATCATAAATCTTGACCTCGCATTTTGTTTGGACACAAAGGTCATTGTTGTAGATTTTGATGTCATTAGGACCACTTTAAACCATTATATCATTTACCTTATCTGCTAAAACACTTACAATATTGATCAATTTAACCATTTATTCAGCTAAATTTGAAACCATTGTGTATAAGCGAGGTATAGCTAACAAAAATGATCCCAAGGTTACAAAAAATTTAACCTTTTCTAAATAATTAGAAAGGTGTATCTTTTTCTGTTTTCAAACGCACTTTCAAAAAATAAAAAATTAAATTAACGAATTTAATCAAATTAATGTGCATCTTACAAAATTATGTGGAATTAGATAATTACTCTGGGTACTTCAACTGCTTTGAAAATTTTATACCTTTGTGCACAATGACTCTTCTGGGCCCAACTGTCAAAATTTCTGCGGTCCACAACTCAGCCATTTAAGCCACTTAAACCACGTGCCACTTCCAAAAATACTGCCACAACCGGTACCAAAAGGGTACCAATTGTCACGAAGGTTCCAACGTTAAAGTCAAACACCTTGGATTTCCCTCACGTGTCAAATATCAGCCACCACCCGTGATGTACGGTCACTTGGGTTTCAGGGGGCGGGAGGCAAATATTATTTTTAAACGACTTCGATCCATTTCCCTACTAATGTGGGATAAATGGATGCAACCGTTTCTCCTCCCGCGTCAATTCCAAGAGCGAATACTGCTTGTCGGCCAATTTTCGGATCATGCCAAATGTCGCACGATGTTGGCGTTTATTTTTACAGAGTCAACGTATGAACACAAAGAAAAAGGGGCTCAAATCGAGTAGAATTTTTTTTTTTATTTTTTAGATATGAAATACGGAGATGCACAATGCATAAGTTTAGATACGAAATAGGGAGATGGATAACGCGTAAGTGTAGGGAAAAAAATTTCATTGTTTAGATAAAGAGTAGTTTTCATAAGATGTGAAACAGGAGTAGCGAGATGGACAACATCCAAAGAACAACGGAAAGAAAGTAACAACATCCAAAGAACAACGGAAAGAAAGTATATGTACTCTATGCAATGCAGGGGCAAGAGAGACAGAGAAACATTTTAAATACAAAGAAATGCTTGGAAAAGGGTCTATAATAAAAATTATTTGAAGACAGTAAAATAAAAAAAGTTAGGAGTTGTTAACTCAAATCAATAGGAAAAGGATCAACCTTTTCAAAAATATTAATGATCATATAATTTGAATAACTGTATTTCTATATTTGAAAATCCAATAAACTATGTTTGAGTCTCGCAGACTTAATTTTCTCCAGAAATATTCCAAGGAGACTCTGATAGCAGGCAATACGGGTAACAGACTCTGATGAGAGCAGCAGGGGAATCGACCAGGTCATGCTGGACAATTATACCAAGATGATGTATGCCGAGAGCGAGCTGCCTCGATCCAAGCCTCAGTCTCAATATCCCAAGATGATTTGATTCCCGCTCACGGGAATGCCGTCCTCCATCTTCGCTTGCAAACCCCGTGAACAATTTGGTGTCGCTCGATTTATGCAGCCGTATAACACCCGGCTTACCTGCTTACTTCCGCCGGACAGCTACAGGGGCCGGACGAAATCTTTACAACCGCCAAGTGGCACTCTTCTGGCTGTGTTCGATAAATTTCTGCGTGCGCCTGCAGGAGATTGCTCTTCCTCCTGCCTGTCTTCTCAACCCCGATGTCGACCCCGACGATGAGGAGTCACAAGAGGTTGGATTCGGTGGTGGACAGCAGGAGGAAGGTTTTCTTAGTCGGTAGCGTGTACAAATTGCACAGCACAGCTTACAACTCGATGCACGAGTTTCCAGCCTCGTGTAGGTTAGCGAGGAATTGGTTTGTGCATCAGCCAACCTCGAAAAGCCAACGGCCACTTAGCGGCCTGCTGAAAGAATTGTCAGTCTTCAGCATTGACGCAGGCCGGAGAACTCGACATCGAGTGAAGTGAAGTGGAATCCCCGGGAAAACTCCACGTTATGCATGCAACTTCGTGACTGCAGTTGAGAAGTGACGTTGGATGTCAGAGAAAACAACTCAGCAATCTGGCAGCAGGGGTTATGCAGTGAGCCGGAGATGAATGTGTTGGAGCGTCCGAAATAGCGCAAAGCAGCGAAATGTCTTATTATAACAAAACATAGGATAACAATTCTGTTTCGTGGGACACCCATGTGGTTAGAGTTTTGGGTTTTTTTTGGGAGATCCAAGTTCAAACCACCGTGGAGTGTACGTGGGGTGTGTATGCGAGTGAGTTTGTGTAAAAAAAAAAACACAATAATTCTTCTAAGTGTTACGCAATTCATCAAACAAATATGTCTAACAAACTGCTCTGATACCAATGGTATGCATGAGCCAGAAGCTGAAGTGAAGAGTGCAAGCTGCTATCTAATCTTAATTCATATGATATGCAAGGATTGCAAGAAACACATGATGCATCTAATCTTAATTCATATGATATGCGAGGATTACAAGAAACACATGATGCATCTACTCTTAATCTTAATAGGATGACAAAATTAGATGTATTTTGCAAACTAACAAGTAACAATAACATAGGTGGCTAACATTAAGCTAACATCTAATAACTAAGAGGTTATCTAAAACATCTAATACTAGGAAGTTATCTAAAACAACTTGTCAACTAGGAAGCCAACTTGAGAAATGGAGGCTCACGTATTACATAGCAAGAATATAATAAAATACTTCTAGCTAAATGTTCTCATCAACATCTTTGTGCTAGTAGGTTCCATTTTGCTATCATCCTCTACTTTCTTATTGACTTTTTGTAATTTATTGGCTATATCCCTCATTAGTTAAAATATATCGTATGTCTATCTAATTATTAGCACCTTCAAATTGTTATGTTAGTTGATTTTGACTCATTTAGGTAATAGATGTAGTTCATAATGGTTGTGACAAAGGTACTATTGGTAAGTAGGGTTGGAATGCACCAAAACTAGGGGTTGTTTGGCCTAGTCATAGTGAAATGGGTATTGCATTATTGATAAATAGGTGTTGGAATATATTACATTATTTGGTACATGCTAATGTACCATCATGGGTACATCTTTAGATTAGGAGTTTGTCTTAGATTAGGATTTGAGTATTTACTTTGTGCAATGTAATAAATGCACAAGTGTTAGAATGTGCAAAGTACTTGATGATGTAAATGTGCATGTAGTCCATGTGTACATGAGTCATAGAATAGGAAGATGAAGAGTCATAGGTAGGTGAAAGGCCAAGAGACACATCTTATTATATATAGGTCTTTGATAGATAAGAGAAAGAGAGAGGAAAGAAAGCATAAGTGAGAGTAGAGTAGAATACAAGTTAGACACAATGTAGAACTTGTATGAAGCATGAAGCATTTGAGATCTCCACATTTTGTATGAAGATCCTATTTTTGTGAGCTTTCATTAATGGTAGTTTTATGAGTTATTACAGAAGTTTCTTATGAGTTTTTCCTACTTAGTATATTACCATTATCATATATTTAATATTGCATGCTCATTTTAGTTCTTGTGGTTGTATTTCCTTAAATATATAACATCAAAAGCTAACAATAGGTATGTTAGATAGTAGTGGGGTGGCGTATGTCTACGTGTCGTGGTATTGTATAGTTAGGGTTAATGTGATTGGTGGTAGAGGGTACTAAATCTATCAGGTCAGAGGTTGTGCCACATGAGGTATATAGACCATTGGTGATGTAGGTGGTAATATTACCATGTGGATTAATATATATTATACATGAGTTGCTTAGATGAATATCTGATAATGTAACATGATTTGAACTCCTAACCTTTATTACAAAACTAGATTATAAAACCCTTATGTAATATACCAATGCTTATTTGTCTACTGGTCAAATATTCAATGGCATGAATGATAAAGTTTGCATAACTATCATACTACAAACATGGATATTTTTATTTGATTGTCTTTGATGGTGTTTAACTAGAATAATACTAAATATTCATTCCCAATGTTGCTAAAAAATTTCATGAATGATTCAACAATAAAAGCTCAATTGATAATCAAATTGTTTTATAAACTCATATCACATTATGACTTTATCTCTTAACAAAAATACTAACAACTACACCATGAATTTTTTATTGTATCCAATGAATTGAATTTAGTTTTAACAACTTATTGAGGCGATCTAATGTGATTTTGTTACCATTCCCATAAAATGTTGGAAGAGATTTCATTGTTGTAATAGGAATTGTTGAATCAATTGGCAAGTTTAGTGGGCCTTGATATGCTCAATTAAGAAGTTGGTTTTAAGGTCTTAATTGCATTTACATCTATTAAAATGAGAGTCATTTTTCATATGTTATCCATTGAAAATATTGCATTTGGTACATGGTGGACCTATTGGGACATATGATAGTTGTTGAGGGAATTGAGCCATTTGCTAGTTTTGTGTAGATTGTAAGTTTTGAGCAACCATCTATTATTGTTGTGTATTTTGTTGTAATTTTTTTGCAACCAATTGTTTTAGGATGAATTATTGATTTGAATTAGGTATAAATTGTTGGTTTTAGTACATCTACCGAGGATTATAATTTTTCATTATTTGAAAGTTATGCATGTTCTATTAATTCTAAAGAATTTATTAATATTATAGAATCAATTTATTTTGGGTAACATTTGGATACTAGAAAACTTGTTATTGACCTTGAGAGAATTGTAGATACTAAGGCATTTGCTAATTTTGTGTGATATTTTGATCCTATATAATTGGTAGATTTGGTGGAATCTAGTGGTTTTCTGTAGTATTTTAATTCTATATTGTTGGTTTTGTAAGGTTGGTTGATCTTAATAGTATTCTAATCTTGTTTGCATTGTTGGTGTTGTTCCATGGGATGATTTTGTATGTTATATTGGCATTTTGATCTAGGTTGATTGTTGGTTAGGCTTGATTTGTTGTGTATTAGTACTAACTTATAATTGATTTGGACCAACCTATTGATTTTGGGATAATTGCTTGTTTAACAGAAATGGTTATTTATTAGTTGTAACTTGTTGTTGGTTTGAAACCACTTATTGTTTATAAAGTTTGTTTTTGGTTTTCCCTTTGTTTTAAATATGTAGAAGCTATTATACCAAATTATGTATTTATAATGATGGGATGATGTGGTGGTTTGAGTAACATGTTGTATAGTGGATTTACTATTATGAACTAAAGGTTTACTATTATGAATGGGCTGGTCATGGTCTAATCCTAACTAAATTATATCACAGTTTAGGTTTCTAGGTTGCTAGGTTGTCCTATTGTAGGGTTGATCTATACTAGTGGGATTAGAGACAATGGTGGTGTTGTCATGCAAGGAGGATCTAGATTTATACTAGGGTTAAAAAAATTCATCAAATTTTTCTTTCCTTTATCAGTGTCAATTGTTCATGGGATATTTAGTATTCATTTTGATTCTTGGATCCAAACCATAGTCACAGGTCTCTTTCCTTTGGTATGTTTCCTTTGATAAATATGTAATCTAACTAACTCAATTTCCTTTCTTGATTTATAGGTTCCTAATCTTGTATTCATAAGCTTTATATTAAATTTTTGCACTTTCAATACCTATAATTATTGTATCTACAAAAACCCAAAGTTTTAATTCCAAGATCTAGAAAAAAAAAAATTTAGCTGTAAAGATGAATCAATCTTTACAGACTGGAATGAATCATTCTTGAGGATATTTACTAAAATTTTATATTTTTTAAAGAAAATTTACATATTCAACCTACAATTTATACAAATGATGCCTTAGTATAAATCTCAGTTCATAAATTAGGTTTGAACCAAAATGGATAGCTATGAAGATTAGTTTAATATATTCAGTATCTCAAAGCTTCATAGAGCAAATCATTCTTTAGGATAAGTTGGTCACTTTAAGAGGTACTTGCTTAATTTGAGATCTCCCTTTGTAGATATGGAGTCACTCCTTAACTTGGAGAGTGAATCACTTTTTGTAAGGATTTAATGGATTTTAAAAGTAACTTTTACACAATCTTAGAAAAATCTTGTATATAGGAATGAATAGCTCTGTTGATACATGTAATATTCCATTAAAAGAAAAAGACTTTAAACCACTAAGTTAGATTAATCTATCCAACAATACTAAAAATTTATTTATGGATTTGATGTAAATATTGAATCTAATAAAAATAAAAGGTTACTTTAAAATAGAGTATTATTTCATGAAACTTTATTAGTTTAAACAACAAAACTTGTAAAAATTGATGTGAAATGATCAAATATATAAAGCCAAAATATATAAATATAAAACAATTGAGTTCTAGGCTGTGTTAGATTTGATACTATTAACTAACCCTTTAATATATTTAAAGAAATTTAAAGTGGATTCATGTAGATCTAGAATACAACAAAAAATGATACCTCTAATTAATGCAAAATGGGATTGTAAGGATTTTCCTTACGTGCTAAGACAACAATGGGAATCAATGAAAACTCTGAGATATTATAGCCACTTAGAGAGGGCAGGACTCTTGCTATGTAAACAATAGATTAAATTGATATTCGATGATAATGAAATGAATAACCAATCTAACTATAAATATATGAGTGATTAAATGAATAGACACAACCTATCAACGAATCAATGTCTTCTTTGGCATCTTTAAATGGCTCTCCTCCTCACAAAGCTTTGTTCTCAAACTTGGAAATGACCGGAGAATACTCTTAGGTTCCCACATAGCATCTTCTTTTGGCAAGTCCTACCACTTAATTAGGAACTCTTGAATTTTGCGTGATCGAATATGTCGTACTCTGGATCGTAGTATTGCTTCTGGTTGGAGAGTTATTTGATCTTCTTCATATAGTAGTGGGAGCTCTGTCTAGGATTGCACCTTTTGACCAATAACTTGTTTAAGGTATGACACATGGAAAATTGGATGGATATAAGATGAAGGGGGAAGCTCTAATTGATATGCAACTTCATTGATGCGACAAACTACTGTGTAGGGTCCATAAAATCGAGGTACCAATTTTTGACTAGACTTGATATTCAAGGATAATTGTTTATAAGGTTGTAAGTGCAAAAAGACCATATCTTCGATATTAAATTGTTGTTCTGAATGATGTATATCATGTTGTTTCATGCGATTTTGTGCCTGGGTCAAATTATCTTTAAGAAGCTTAAGTGTCCTCTAACGTTGTTGTAACAAATAATCTACCTGGGCTACCTTGGAAGTGCTTGGAACATAGTTTGTGATTGTCAATGGTTTCTGACCATACAAAGCTTCAAATGGTGACATCTTAAGGAAAAAATTCTAAGAAGTATTATACCACCATTCGACTAAGGAAAGCCATTGAATCTAGTGATGTTGCTTGTCTTGAGAAAAACAATGAAAGTAAGTACCTAAATACTTGTTGACAATATCTGTTTGACCATTTGAATGGGGATGGGATGGTGAAGATATATTTAATTTGGTACCACTAAGGCGAAAGAGTTCCTTCCAAAAGTTGCTAGTAAATATAGGATCACAATCACTCACAATGGTTTTGGGTATGCCATGTAGTTTGAAAATGGAATCAAGAAATACCTTGGCCACCTTACTTGTCGAATAGGGATGTTGTAAGGCACAAAAATGAGCATATTTGGAAAGGCGATCTACTACCACCAAGATCATTGTTTTACCTTTAGATTTGGGTAGACCCTTAATGAAGTCCATGGAAATGTGTTCCCACTAGCGGTTAGGGATAGGTAAGGGTTGTAATAAACCAGGAGTTTTAACTGTTTTCCCTTTGTTTCGTTGACATACTTCACACTCAGCCACAAATTTTTTGACATCCATTTTTAGGCCTTTCCAAGAGAATGATTGTTTCAGCCTTTGGTATGTTTTTAGGAATACAGAATATCCTAAAGTAGGAGATGCATGCAATTCTTGGAGAATCATTGATTTAAAAGTGGAATATTAGGGAAGGTAAATGTAATATTTCTTGTAAAGTACTCCATTATAATAAGAGAAGTAATAATGCGAGGAGGATCCACACTTTATATGTTGAATAACTCGAGCAGTCTCTAAATCAACCATCCATTTTTCTTGAAGTTGGGAAAGCCATTGGGGGCAAGGACACGGGATGGCATTGATGGTAACCTCATATTCATATTTATGCGATAAGACATCAACTACTATATTTTATTTACCTTTCTTGTATTCAATGACAAAATCTTAACCCAAGAGCTTGGTTAGCCATTTATTTTATTCAGGGTGTGAAATACGTTTTTCTAATAAATGCTTTAGGCTACTATGGTTAGTTTTAATGATGAAATGATTATTTAATAAATAATGTCTCCATTTATCTATAGCATGTAGAATAGCTAGCATTTCTTTTTCATAAGTGAAGCAGCCCAAATTCTTACCTAAAAGTTGCTTACTCTCAAAAGCCAATGGATGTCCATCTTGCATTAAAACCGATCCAATACCTGTGCTAGAGGTATCACACTTGAAAGGGCTTGCTAAAATCGGGAGTGGCCAAGACTAGAGTGGAACACATAACCTCTTTGAGGGTGTTGAAAACCTGAGAATCAACTTCATTCCAATGAAAACATCCTTTTTACTAAGAGCTGTGAGTGGTGTCGTAATCTTACCATAGTTGCAGATAAATTTTTGATAATAGCCAGTGAATCCTAAAAAACCACGAATATTTTTGAGTAATTTTGATAAAGACCAATCTTGGATAGCATTGATTTTATTAGGATCTACTTTAATTCCTTCATGGAATACTATATGACCTAAATATTTCACCTCTTGGACTCCAAATGCACATTTGGATTGTTTGTAAAATAGTTTATCCTTTTGTAATAGATAAAGGACGTTACTAACATGATCTAGGTGATCCTTCCAAGACTTGCTGTAAATTAAAATATCATCAAAGAAAATTAGGACAAATTTACGAAGATAGGGCCTAAAGACATGGTTCATGAGGCTTTGAAAAGTTCATGGAGCATTAGTGAGCTTGAAGGGCATGACTAAAACCTCATAATGGTCCTCATGAGTACGAAAATAAATTTTAGGGATGTCTTCTTCTTGAACCCTAATTTAGTGAAAGCCTGAGTGTAGGTTGAGTTTGGTGAAATAACTAGCACCATGTAATTCATCCAATAAGTCATCGATGATTGGGATAGAAAACTTATCTTTGATGGTAATCTTGTTAAGAGGATGAAAATTAGGACACATGCACCAAGAGTTATCCTTACGGTGTACCATCACCATGGGGGATGAATAAGGATTGATGCTAGGATGAATGATGCCATGCTCTAACATTTCTTGGATCAATTTCTCAATTTTTTATTTTTGGGGTTGTGGATAGCGATAAGGATGCATGTTAGGAGGAAGACTACTAGGAATTAGATGAATGGCATGATCATGTGACCACTTAGGAGGTATACCCCTTGGTTCACTAAAAAATTCTTCATAATTATCCACAATATCTTGAAGATCCCTTGGAATAGTTGTAGGAGAAGAATCCAAAAATTGAGCCTCGATGGAATTTATTTGGGCAATAACCCCATAGCCACCATTATTCAATAACTTCTCTATGCTATGTGAACTTACTACCCTGGAAGGAGATTGGATCTCTTGAAGACAAATAACCCTTCCATTATTTGACCACTTGATGTATAATTTTTGGATATTAATAGTAACATTGCCTAGTTGAGATAAGCATTGTGCTCCCAAAATGACGTCTAAGATTCCTAGATTCATAACATAGACAGTACCTGTACATGTATAATTTTTCATTTGGATTATGATTTTGGATGTTTAACCCACACATTGAGTATTACCTCCATTTGCAATAAGTACTTGAAATTTATCTTAATTAGAAGAGTGGATATACAAGTTCAAGGATTTTGTTGTTTTATAATCAATGAAGTTATGTGTACTTCTTGAATCAATCAACATATTAACACATTGGTGTTTAATGAATCCTTACACCTTGATAGTGTGATGAGCTTGAATACCCATAAGTACATATACTGAGAGAGACATTGTATCCTCGTCCTAGGTGTTATCATTTGCGGGTTCTATAGATGGCTCAGGTTTTGCAAGAACTTCTTGATGGGTGTCGTCTAATGCATCGTCATATTCTAAGTGAAAGTTTTGATGTTGCACATAAGCTTCTTCTATTGGGTGATGTGAGAGACATTTAGAGGAGAAGAATCATGTGGAACACTTAATATTGTGATAAGGACGATGAGAGTTGAAATCTCGATGATATGTGGGGATGAAGTCTTGAAGTTTTTGTTCTGTTGTTTAAGTTGTATGTTGTGCATCATCTAGGGTAAATGGATAATTCATATCAACTTCCTTGCAAATATTATATTTAAGATCATATTGAAAAGCAAAATCCACCACTACTGGACTTAATTCATGGGTGTAAGTGAGTAGACTAGTAAATTCTGAGATATAGTCGTCAACTGATCCTGTTTACTTAACTTGCATAAGACGGACCATGTATGATGTGGAAGATACTCTATTGTATCTTCTGAGAAATTTTCCCTTAAATTTGGGTCATAAAGAGGACACTGATTTTCACGAAGTTGCCATAACAACCATTGATATGCTTGTGTACCCAGTTTAGAAGCTACAAAAGTAACACGACCTATTTTTGGAATATGGTGTAATCAGATAAGGCCTTCCATTTTTGCTAGCCATGCATGAGGGTCAACACCTTCAAATGTGGGCATGTCAACTCAAGGAACTAGAACATCATGAGGACATTCCATATATTTGGAAGCACCGCCTACTTCTAGGTCTAAATCATTGGTGAAGCCTTGGTTAGAAGCAACTATTTATATTTGACGAGTGTTTAAGGGTTCAGGATTGAGAGTATCTTATGACCTAGGGGTATGAGGAGGTGTCAAAGAAGTAACATGGGATTTAATAGATATTATCATGATACAAATTTCCTTCAACATTGTTTCTTATTGAGTAAGATATTGACGTAAGGGGGCATCCACATTGGTGGGAATTGGGATAGGTTCCCTAGGAGGAGGGTTATTGAGAAAAGGATAGGTATAATATGCATAAGGTGAAGCCATGGAATTGAATGATGAATAATGGTGTTGATCAAAACTATCGATGTTGTTGGAAGTGCTTTGATTTTTTGGTGGTTGCCTCCTTGTCATAATTCATTAATTGGTGAGGAATTTCATTGTAATTTACCGTTTACGTGATTCCACTCACGAGAGATTTTGTGATTAATTTGTTCAAATCCTTGTGATTAAATTTAGAATTTGATGTCTGTGGTACCAATAAGATAAATTTATCAATTTTGTAAAGAAATTTGCTGTAAAAATTTGTAAAAGTAAAAAAAATTGGCAAATTTTGAAAAAAATTGGTTTATTCGATCTTCAACGATCAAGTGCTGCTTTATCCAATTTGCAATGATCATGAGCGACAATGGGTAATTAGTGATTTAATCTAGTTTCAAAGACTATATTTCAAATTTGTTTTCAATGGATAAAGTGACATAATAGTCAAGTGGTCGGCTAGAACAAACGAAGTGGCACAACGGTCAAGTGGTCGTGGAAGATGGGAGAAGCTAGGTGGAACTAAAAGGTGATAGTATGCGAAGGGTATGGATTTCAAAGATAGTGAATTGACATTAATATAGACATATTGATAAGTGACTAACGCAGATAACTGACACTAGACTGATAGATAAGTGGGCAAGCGAAGGAAAGGGCAAATGAGTTTCATGCGCAAGCGAGGAACAATGTATGACAGTGTGGATAGTGATCAGATAATAGTAAGAATAATTGGATGATAAAAAATGGAACTAAACTCAAAATTCAGAATGAGATATGAAAGGTACAAAGTTTCAGAGCGATCATGGATGCATGAGATAGAAGGGAGGTGACCACCAAGTGGTCACTCAGTTATAGGTGTGAAGGTGCTTATAAAAAAGGGAAATTGCTCCATGGGAGCAATGTGGGATAATCCCATAATAAAAAGAAAATTGGAAAACCTATGAAATAAGACAAAATGAAATCACAGCTAGTCATAACCCTAATTTCATCGTAGAAAGTATTAAGAACACCGGTATGCCGAAGATGTCCACATCGGATTTTACGCAGTTTTTGATACCATATATTTCATCACTGAAAATAAAGGATGAGATGTCTAAATCCTACTTTCATTGGAAATGATGCATCTTTGGAGTGAGGCCACGATAAACAATAAAAATAGAAGAAAATATGGTTTAGCATTTGCTATGAAAAATATGTCAGACGACTTGATTAACTTCACCTGCCCAGATGCTTGGATTAGCTATTCTGGTCATTTATGTTCTGGTTAGAGAATTGGAATGAAAGGTGCAATTCACCAGTCTTGTGAACCGAGCTTCTAGGAATCGACTCTGCCCTTTAAAATTTTGGGTACCAACCAAAATGCTAGGATATTTAGTCTTCACAATGATCCTTCCAAACAATGATTCTACGTGCAATAGTTCTAAAATCATGAATAGAAGAACATATGAAAGAGATTTGGAAAAGGAAGTGGATATCCTGTGTTCACGAATAAATTAATTATTATTTGTTTATCAATAGTTGATTGAATTTTCAATGAGACATCTTCCAAATTCCAGAACGCTAATGGATGGTGCAGTCTTTCAGGATGAACTTATACCGATTCCCAAATTCTCCCATAATAAATTTGCCATGGTCTCTGTAGATAAATTCAACAATACTGAATCAGATTAGCACAATTTGATAGAGCTCCTTGCCTTCCTATCAATTTTTAGTCAATCCTCATCTGTCATTGATGTTGCTTTGTTATTGAGATCACAATCTACTAATCTCTATCAACCAACAGATCCTCCATCTTGAATTTCTATAACTCAATATTTTATTGATCAAATTTTTATAATCTCTACCTGTGTGCCTCTCATATTTCTCCTTTACCTGGATTCTTTCACATACGACTCCCACTCAAGATTTAATTTATCACAGGGTTGAAACCCTTACTCTTCAAACAAAGCTAAAACCTATCTCTGATACCAAATGAAGAGAAATAAAGAGCCACGATAAACTAAATCTAGAAAAGCAGTAATTGCAAAATCAAAAGAAGAAGATAGCAAATACATAAGTAACACAATATTTATCATAGAAACCCTTAACCAAGAAAAACCAGCATAGTATTATATTCTTATTTAATAAACTTGACTATCTCCAATACAATAATGTTCCTCTTATGTATCTCTCCAAACCCTAATGCAAGTGTGATATATATAACAAAGGCACATGCATGGATTTTACAATATCATGGGTAAAAAATAATGGGTTCAAATATAGTAACCCAAAAAAACCCATATGGGTCTAAAAATAACTTTAAAAACCCTAAAATTTTTGTTGGGGGCTGCCACCCTCGGACCCCTACTTTTCGAAGGGCTACCACCTCCGAACCCCTATTCGAGGTCCGATATGACCCCAAACCCCGACGAGTATAGGTACAAAGTGTCAAGTACCTTTTAGTGTTAATCCCACTAGAATATAATAGAAAATATTCACCCGGTGTTGTAGGTGAGTTGGAGAGGAGAGGGAAATCCTCCAAGAGAGGTCCCAGGTTCAAATATCCACCCTACCAAAAAGCTGAATTGGGTATCCAAAATCCAATTGATAATGTTGGTGTGGGCAGGGTCGGGTGCGACTCCCAAATGACTTTGACGGTGTAGAACCCCCTGTTCATGGTCTCTCAGACCAAGGCGGCACCGCAAGGGGTTTTTCGATTAAAAAAATAATAATAATAGAAAATATTCAACATATTTCCAACAATGACATATAAAATTGATTGATATGATTTGTGTGTCCTTGAGATCATAGTTTAACATAGAAAGGGGATCAAGTAAATTTACAATCTATGAGTTAAAGGAAAAAATTTCATTAAATTAAACTAAGAAAAAATAATTTAAAAATTTTGTAGGAAAAGGGGTGTGAGAAAAAACTAATGAAATAAATATGATCATGGAAATATAGTTGTTGATCTAGTTGGAATCTCTAGAAGGGATCAAATAAATTTTGTGTGATCAGATCTATGAATATTTTATAACAAATAAGTGAAAGTACTAATAAGGGATAGGAAGGTGGAGACATAAGCAATATACATCCATAATAAAGAGGTCAAAAGACATATTGATCCATAAAATCCATGTAAAATATTTTTATTAATTATAGTTTAAAAAAATATTATAAATTTAATCACGAGTAGCTCTAGTATTCATAAAAATAGCAAAAGGACCCCTACAAGTGAGCATGTAAATCTTATTTCTTGCAAAAGTGTAATATGAATTTTAACTAAAATAAAAATAATTCTCCTCCTCGTAAAATTCTAATTTGGTAGCATCTTTTAGCAAAATTGATACTTGGCCAATTTAAAATTAATTCTAAACTCATTCTAAATGATTTTAATAGCTCCAATCCTCTACTAGTGGCACTTGAAGATAACTTTATTTCTAGGATACAAGCTCAAACTTCATGTGTTATTATCCATGACAAATGATTATTTTGTAAGATCTTCCCTCTAGAAGTGATTCTTTATTCAAGATGACAATGATTTGCTTTGGGATCAATGAACAAATTGGTCCTTCCTAGACTTAGTCATTTTTGCATTGAGGAATAAATCACACTTATTATGCCCTTGCCATTTTTATAATTTTGTTCTTTCTCATCCTTTTTTGACATATTAATAACCTTATTTTTGTCCCATATCTCTATGCAACTCTTCTTACTATCAAAGTGCAAAGGTAGTACTTGGGACACTATAGGTAGGATGTGTCTTTGTATGTTAGGTAATTTTATGATATGAATTATTATCTTAGATATTATTTTTATCATCATTAGAACTATGATATATGGAATCATATTATATTGGAGGAATTAAGAAATATAATATAATATTTAACTTACTTAAGAAGATGTGTTGGACTAGTAGAGGAATCAACAAGAATCAACAAGGTACAATGCTTTTGATTCCATATCAAAAGATATTTTTTAATTGTCTTTATGGGATTGAAATAGGTCCCACTCATATTACATATATTTTAAATAACCAACATATGGTATTACAACAAACCATATTATTATGGAATACCTTATCAAGGAAATTTCCATCATAATGCATGAATTTAAATTGATCCATAATACCTTGGACTTGTCAAAATAGATTTAAGAAATTAAATCTTGGAAATTTTAAATTCAATATTTGTCTATGCCAAAGAATAACATTATTTTTCCATTATCTATTTAGGATCACCATATTGAGAGGATAAAAATTGAATCCTCTTTACTTGTGAATATTTAGCTTCTAATAAAGAAAAGTTAAAAGTTGAGAATTCTAGATCAAAATTTCCTCATGAAAATTAAACAAATTGATGCTAATAGATATGTTGATAAAAAAAAGGAAAAATTACCCATGACTATCAATGTCAATAAAGGAATTTAGACGGATGTCATAGATAGAGAACAAACCAACATTATCCACATCATAATGTATATTAGTATCATGTTACTCATAAGAAGAGGAGATTGAGATCAAACTTTAAGTATAATTATGGAAAAATTATTTTTGATATTAGCATAAAGGATGATAGAGATAATTTATTGCATCACAATAAATCATAAATGTTATTAGCAACTAAACTTATTTGCATTAAGTTTTAATATGCATACCATATTTTAGAATGAAAAATATAGTATCTCAAAAGAGGCTCTTAAATATTATTATTATTTTTAAATGTATAGTGATGAGTATTTATCACAAAACTATATTATTATTCTTAGAGTATTTTTCATACCCATTGTGCCCATCTTACTTTATTGTATGTATTTGTTGAACCAAGGAATTTTCCTAACTTCTAATTGAGATTTCATGCTCCAAATCGAGTTTCAACAAAATTGGAAGGGATTACCAATGCCTTATCTCAAATTTTAAATTTAGGATGGCTTCCCATTGTCCTTGTAGAATACTCCTACGCTATCCCACAATTACTTACAGTAAAATTAAAGTGTGAAAAGAAAACTACAAAAAAAAATAGAATGTAAAAATAAAATGTATGAAAGTTTAAGGGTGCAAGAGAATTAAACAAATATAGGTTTTAAACTACAATGAGAAAATTATGTGATAAATCAATGCACGAGAAGCTGAATAACATCAATGTCCACCCATTTATTAGATCATGAAATTGATAAGTGAATGATAAGATGGGCTAGAAGGGCCATGTTATAACTATAACATACTTAACAAATTAAAAGGGACATGCCACTGATGGAATGTTTAAGGACTTGTCAATTGCTTACAATATCATGATGAAAAAACATAATATGAATTTTATAGTGTAACTCTACAATTTAATTGTCAAAAGATGAATATAATAAGGGCCCTAGGCCCCTATTCATAGTAACAACTTACCCTTGAGTTATCTAGGGTGAGAAACAATTACTCTTAGTGATAGTAAAGAATTGGTGATAACTTTAACAAAATGTTACACCATCAACTGTTACCTACCTCTAATTATCCTTCTAATAAACTCTTTCAAAATGATTTAGTGCATCATTATATGAAAAAATATCATTTTTTAGAATATTTATTTTGGGATCCACACCTTCAATTTACTTTTGTGATTATCTGAGTGGTTTGCTTTGGCTTGGTGAATGAACCACTCACATTCACATGTGGATTGACACCCTTCATTGAGGAAATTGATTCCTTGAGCCAATAAATCCTCTTTAATTAGATAATTGATACTTGGAGTCACTGATTAGTTTTTATAAGCAAATTAGTCCCTATTAATACTTAGCCAAATTTTGAGAATTTATGGGAACCATCTACATTCTCCTTCGAAATTTGTAAAAATTACAAGGAAGTGTGGAAGTACTATAATATTTTAGACCTTGAACATACTTTATTATGATGCTTAACAAGAGATATCAACATGTTTTATTTTACATCATGGGATGGTATGAGATATCGTGGTTTTCTTATGATCTTAGATGGATTATATATAGAATTTATAATTGCACTTAAGATGATGTGGAAAAAATATACTCATTGATCATTTACTTCATGGCGTTTGGTGGATCCTTGGAATGATTGTACTACATTTATATGTGGTTATGTTATAACTTATTAATGAATAATTGATTCTATTTATTTAGTATGAATATTATTGATAGTCGCACCTTATATTATCATTAACATTTACAATTGATTTGCATTTTCATGGATAAATGATGTATTAGATGGATGGATTATACCAAGTAGGTAAATAAATCATATTATGCCTGACAATATAGACTCAAAGAATTAAACATAGCTAAAGTTGTAGAATTTGATGTTAAAGTAAAATAAAGATATAATATCCTAAAAAATATTATTAAAAGTTTAAATTTAAATTATAGTATATGATCTACTTCCACTTTATATTTATTGACATTTTATTATAACCAAGGTTAATATGTGCATTATCTACTTCCTTTCTAATGTATAGTCAAATATCATTAAATGCACTATTTAAAGTATTGTGAATGAATTTTACAATTAATGGAATACTCAGGTTTAATTATTATATATTATACAAAATACAAGGTTCTGCATAAGGGGGTGACCCCAAAATATATTTATAAAAATAAGGTGAATCTATTTTGAAATCAAGGCAAATTGTATCCAAACTCATGTAGAAGACATGGCGAATTGCATTTTTTTTGAACCAAAAATTATAAAAATGGGGTGAATCAATTGCAAAATCTTGGTACCACACTTTTTCATATATTTTTATGATAAGACAATAATATTTACCAGATCCATAATTTTAGGTTGCCAAGATCTAGCATCCTTTAAGGGTTTTTGCACATTACCCTTACTAGATCTCTACTTGCTTTTTCTCTAGTATCACACTTTAACAACTTCAAAGCTCATTTTGGAGGTTTTTTGAGGTTTTTTTAAGTATTTTACCAAGTGCCAAATTCATCATAGACTGGTTTAAAGTGTAGATCTCATCAAGCTAGGTGGTTTAAAAAAAAATATAAAACAAAACTCTAGATCAAAAATTACATCTTTTAGAAGATTCTCTACTTCAAAAGTAAAAAAAAAATCATCCATTCTGCCTATTGTCCCTCTTTCTACTTTCTATTTTCTGTCGTCCAACATATCCCTTTCTATTGTTTGTCATCCATCATCCCCATTTTTGCTATTTATCATCTTCTATCCCCATTTTTGCTATTTATCGTTCATAGTTGCCCTTTCTGCTGTCCATTGTTTGTAGTCACCCTTTCTGTTATCCATCGTTCGTTGTCACCCTTTTTGTTATTCATCATTCGTCATCCCTATTTTTATTGTTCATCATACACCATTGCCCTTTTTGATGTCCATCGTTCATCATTGCCCTTTTTTATATCTATCGTCTGTTATCCATTGTTTTTTGTCGGTCATCTATTGTCTCCCCTTTCTGTTGTTTGTCATCCATTGTATCTCTTTCTGCTATCCATCATATACTATCCCCCCTTTTTTTTATCTATTATTCGTTGTCTCTTTTTCTATTTTTTGTCATCTATTGTCACCCTTTCTACTATTCGTCATCTGCCATCCCCCTTTCTACTATCCATTGTTCACCATCCTCCTTTTTGTTGTTCATCATGCATCAACCCCCTTTTTGCTATCTGTCGATTCCAATTCTTCTACCTATTATCTGTTAGCCCTCTTTCTATTGCCTATAATTCTTTGTCCCCATTTCTACTACCCATCATCTGTCATCCCTCTTTTCACTACTATAGTTGTTTTTATTGCCACAAGTCATTTTTTTTGCTATAATTTTTTTGCTACTACATGCCATTTTTCGTTGTTGTTGCAAGTTTTTCATTGTTGTAAGTTTTTTGCTGCTACAGGTCCTTTTTCAAGGAGAATCAATGTTTTATATGTAGGAGTATCGCTATCACGTTAGGTATATATATTGGTGGTATAAGAGGTAAATTTGGCAAGATAAATAAAATTATTTATAATTTGAAGGTAAAAAGGTCCATGATTTAGGCAGGAGTGTTTGGCAATTTAAAATAAAATGGTAAAATAATTATCAAAGGAGGACGAACCGATCCTAAAAATTTTTTACTCCCCAAAATTTTGGGTAAATGGACTAACGTCTAGGGTCCCCATATTTTACAATTTCCAATTTCAAAAATCCTAATATTAATGAATTAATGATGATTCAAAGCTATGCATAAGCCTAAAAAAATATAATTTAAAATACTCTTTACTTATTAACTAATAACTTTTGTTGTGACTTAGATTCATATATAGGGATATATGCTACTTTTATAAATGTGTGTTATATATACATGGGAGGAAATTCTAAAATTAGTAATTTTATATCCTAACATAATCCTATGCCTAAAATATATACGAGTTACTAACTCCAAGAAGTGACAGATACAAATCTATAATAGAAGGTTCTCTTTCCCAATTAGGAATTGCATGGAAAATATGATAATATACGAAAAAATATATTTCTTATTTGGGTATGTTTGAGGAGAGAACAATGGGGGATTATAGGAGGAAGCTTCCAAGTTCAATTTTGGACTTCTACACTTTTTTGTTTGGGCTATTGGAGATAAGGTTTCCTAGTTACATTTATTGGTGGTTTGTGTTGAGCCTTATAGTATGGATTTGATTGACTTGACCTTATTTTAGAGAATAAATTAAATATAAAGCTAAGATTAATTCTAAAAAAGTATTTATTTATATTTTTCAGAGGGTTCTTCAAATTTATAAAAATTTAAGCATTGTACTAAATGTAGCAAAGGTTTCAAGATTAAATTTCTTTTACATTATTATTAAGGGTAGAAAACCTAATTTGGTTGCTATTATTAAGAGATATTTAAGTGTGCATATTTTTTATATACTATAAATCCTTTTATGTTATTATGATTATATATTTAGTTATTCACATATATAGGAAATGCATATCGGCTAAGTTAGACATGATGAGATGGTAACTATACATAACTCAAGATGGGATTGGCTCTTAACCCTAGTAAGAGGAGGAGGAAAATAACTAGGGTTTTGGAGGCTAGGGAAGAGGCCTATAGACATTTTCATGTGAGACACATCAGAGAGGATCAATCTCTTCAGAGGGTATTTCAGTAGTAAGGGTCACAACCAAGAATGAGGGTCATAAATACTTTAGTACTAGATCATCCAAATAAGGAATCTCATACTTGGATAAGCTATGTGGAACCCTAGCTAGCTTTAGTGAGTATCAAACACAGGCAAGGACAATCATAAATACAATGGGGAAATGAAAAAAGGAGGATTCTCTACCTAGAAGGAAGAATGAATGTTTACCACAGGCAAAAATAATACCAGTCTTGGAAATAATAGAAGACTGGATAGCCTAGGAGAGTTTCTAAGATTAAACGCAACCTAATACGTAAATTCATGGGTTTCATACCATCCTTGCACTTCCTCCACATGTGGATAAGGAAATAATGACATCTGGAAGGAGAATACAAGATTTTAACTCTCCCAAATAAGTATTTTTCTATGGAGTTCACGTCAATGGTAGATCGATAAAAAGTATTTGAGGGAGGGATGTACCATCATAGGCCAATGAGACTATTCCTACAACCTTGGAATATGGGATTTGACATGAGGATGGAATAGATAATAACACCAATATGGGTAAGATTATTTTCTCTTCCCATTGAATTTTAGAAAGAGGAGGTAGTTGAGGCAATAGGCAACTTACTAGGACATTATTAGGGTAGATCAAGAGAAACGATTTTAGGAGGATCAACAAATTTTGCTATATTTGTATAGAACTGGACCTTAGAAAACCTCTTCCAATGGAGATAGACCCAAAAATAAGGGATTTTATTTGGTTCTAGCAACTATATTATGAGGTTTTTCCATTCATATGTAGGGTATACCACCCTCATGGACATCTAGCTAGAATGTGCCCAACAGGTAAGGATCATCAACTAGAACAAGAGGGGACAAAAACAAATATGAATATGGAGGACCAATATCTTCGAAAAAAGGTAAATAAAAAGGTAGAGGAAGGACCAACAGACTTTTAGGGCTTCTAATAAGTAATCAAAAGAAGAAACAAAAGAAATCAACAAAGTAGTTAAAGACAAGGAGGAAAATCGAGAAGAACAAACAACAAATATGAGATATTCAAACAACTTGGAAGCTTGGAAATAAAAGGGGAATTTAAAATAGAAGTATTATAGGAGGATATTAACCAGGTCACACTATATAATTAGGAATAATACTCGAATATAGCATCGGGGAACAAGCAAGGACCAAAACCAGATATAACCTCTCTTATGGAAGAGGAGAGTCAACCCATGAGAGAGACCTCAGGAGGGGAAATGGAGTAGGGGATAGTATTACCTCAGAAAATAGAGATGAAAGAAGTAATAAGAACAAATATAATCATACTTTAGGGACTCATAAAATGGAGAACAAACATAAACAAAACTAATCAATAGGGAGGAAGTCAAATAAGGAAAAGATAGAGGAACAAGGAAGAAATTTAAGCCAAAATGAAAAGGTAAAATTAATGGTTTGTTTTTTTCTTCTAATTCTCAATGATATTAATTACTTAGAATGTGAGGGTTTTAGGCAGCCACCCCAGACAAAAGGTATTCAAAAAATTTATCATGGATATGAGTCCAAATATAATATTGTTATAGGAAACCAAAATGTAAGGATAAGACTTACAAAAAAATAAATAGAAGGATATGGTAAAAAGGAGAGATACTTACTCAATCGACACAAGGTGAATTAGGAGGATTGACCACTATGTGGAATCATCAACTATTCCTAGAAATAGGGGTGAATTCCATGAGAGGTGTGCTGATGGTTCGGTTACAATAAAGAAAAATGAAAAAAATGGACTATAGTTAATTTCCATGGAGCACAAATAATGGAATTACAAAGGGATCAATGGGTAACCATCCAAACATTCAGAGACAACTACCTGGAGGACTAATGGATCATGGAGGGATATTTCAATGTAAATCTTAGAATAGAGGAACAAAAATAAGGTAGAGCGATGTTAGAGGAAAAGGATAGGTTCTTCACAACAATAACATGTCAAATGAACCTAATAGATATCCCAACTGTTTATAGCTCCATGACCTGGACAAACAAAAAAAAGGAAGATGAGACAGTCAAATATTGCTTGGATCATTTCTTCATGGGAGAGGAATTATACTTTCATATCAAGCATCAAGAGAGGGTCATAAATAAGATTTATTCTGACCATTTTCTAGTAAACATTACCATAGAAGAAGAGAACCATAAGTTGTAGGAAATTTTAAATTTGAGCTATGATGGCTGAAAGATGAGTATTTAGAGGACCACTTAAAGGAATGGTAGGAAAAAAGGAAACCAATATTTGGTACAAACCAATTCAAAATCCATAAACAACTAAAATATGTGAGGACCCAACTATAGGGGTGGAGTAAACACAAGAAGGAACTCACTAGAATCCAAAAGAACAAAATCAAGGATAAGAAGAAGAAGATTGCTAGGGAGATAAGGCAAGGAACTATTACAGGAGATCTATTGCAACACGAGATATAAATTCTTAGGAGAGAGGAAGCATTGGACTAAGAAGAAGAGATCTAATGGAGGCAAAGACCTAGAGTTACATGGTTAAAGGAGAAGGATCAAAATACAACTTTCTTCCATAAGAAAACAACAACTAGAAGACAACATAATAGAATTATAGGCCTTATAGATATGATGGGTCAAGTAAAAACCAATGGAAGTAAAATGAAAACTATAGCAAATCAGTACTTCCATACCCTATTCAATAGCAATGAAAATTTGAATGCAACATAATAGGAGAAGATACTAGAGGAAATTCCACAATCAGTCAAACCTAGACACAATAAATTATTAATGAAGGATATTTATTTAGAAGAAATATTGTGGATTATATAAAAATTACAAATAGGAAAAACCCTAGGACTAGATGGGTTCCCCATTGAATTTTATTAGAACTTCTAGGAAATTGTGGGTCAAGCAGTGGTGGAGGTATTGGAGGAAATAAGATAGAGTAAGCAAATGTTAAAAGGTTTGAATCATACTTTTATTACCTTAATTTCTAAGTGGCCACCTAGCGAGATCATTAGTAATTATAGGCATATTTTACTATGTAATATAGTATACAAGATATTAACAAAGCTTATGACGAAAAGGTTATTTTTTTTTTTGCCAAATATGATTTGAAGTAAGCAAGGTGGTTTTATTAAAGGAAAAAAAAATCTATATGGAATAGTAGTGGACCAAGAGGTGATACACACAATGTCCAAGTAGAAGGACCCATGTATATTTATTAAATTAGATATTTCTAAAGCCTATGACAAAGTAGACTAGACCTTTATGCAAAGGATTTTAGAAAAAATATGTTTTGAAGAGGGGTGGAGAGACCGGGTAAAAGAATGTACACAAACTACATCATTCTTAGTTTTGGTAAATGGTAGTCCATATTCCATGTTCACAATAGAACATGGACTGAGGTAAGGGGAACCTCTTTCCTCTTACCTTTTTATCCTATATGTAGAGGGTCTAGGGAGACTGCTAGAAAAAGGGAGACAAGAGGGGAGGCTTAGGGGTCTAAAAATAGGCTCTCAAATTGAGGTAAATCACCTCCAATTTGTGGATGATACTGCTCTTTTTAGTCAAGCCAATCTCCTAGTAGCAAGAAACAAAAAAATATTTTAGATGGGTATACTCAAGCTATTGGGAAAACTTTAAATGAAAAAAGTCTCAAATAGTATTTTTCAATACATTGAAGAGGGTGAGAGATAAAATTATGTAACTGTTAAACTTCATGGAAACTCATTTACCCATAGAGCATCTAGGAGTACCTTTATATGCAAAGAAAATAAAAATTAAGGAGTGAAAAATGTTGATTAATAGACTACAAGCTAACTTGAGAAAATGGATGCACACATGGCTAAGCTTGGGAGGAAGGCTTACAATGATTAAAGATGTGCTACAAGACCTTCTAGTTTATAAAATTTCCACACTTCGAGCTCCAAAGAAAATTCTATCACTGGTTGGGGGGGAGAAGATATGTCAACCAAAAAAATAGGGAGGCTTGGGATAAGATCAACATCTCAAAATAGCAAGACACTAGTAGGGAAGCTATACTAGAGATGAATTATAGCTATTGGGGGCTTATGGGGCAGACTAATACAAGCCAAATATCACCCAAGAGTGGCTTAGGAGAACATCCCAAGAATCAAAGTGGAACGAGAGATATGGAGAACAATGGAGGCAGACCAAGAGTTAATAACACCATACCTATATTGGTAATTAGGGGATGGAAAGGATGCTTTCTTTTGGGAGGATTCATGAAATCAATCCTAACTAATTTTTCAGATATTCCTAGATATGGAGAGTTGGAAAGTAGAGCTCTAGGAGGTAGGGTGGTTGAAAGGCTCTCACTACATGAAATCATGGAATTAACATGTGCCAAATTTACTACAATGGAAATATCCCAAGGAATGGCCAGTGAGGAGGATAGAGGAACTAATTGAAAAACTATGGAGATATCTCCCAAGACACCGAATTCAGGATGGTTCTAAGAGGGATATACTTGGATGGACAGGATGAAAGTTGGGAATATATAAGCAAAGCAGGGATACAAGGTAGGCTATCAATATTAGATTTTTCCAGCATGACTTCCATCGATATTTGTGTGGAAAAATGGAGGAACAAAAAATAATATTTTCTCATGGCTGATTAAACCATGGAAAGTGTTTGACATTTGATAATGTGAGAAAAAGAGGCTTCTATGGGCCTTTCAAATGTGTTATGTGTGGGAAGATAGAGGACACATTGAATCACCTCTCCTTTGGGTGTTCTTTTGCTAGAGACATATGGATCAGTTGGTGGGGGTAGATGAGACAATGCTGGGAAATATTTGTGATCTGGAAAAGCTTTTATGAGAAATGGAAACAATACAATTCTAAGACTAAACCAATGAAAAGGGTATGAAAGTTGAGACCCAAATTCATATGGTGGTAGTTATGGCTATAAATAAATGCACACATATTTATATTAGAGTACATAACAAGGGAGAAAGTATGGAAGAGGATTATTAGTAAGGTAATGAAAACACTATCTATTAGATTACAAGAGGAAACATACATAGAAATGGAGAAAGTGGACTATCCTTAGGTGCTTTGGAATAATTATAAAAGAAAAACAACTAAGGGCTGGATGTATAGGTGGGAATTACCTAAGTGACATAGGGAGGATATTGCCTCCTAGAGAGTAGGTGAAGGCTAACACAGATGGAGTTTTTACTAAAAATCTTGGAAAATATAAATTTGGCCTTACCATAAGGAATTGGAAAGGATAATATGTGTATTAGAGAGTAGAATGTATGGGGGAGACAACAAATAATTAAGAAAAAATATAGGTGATCTTGTAAACATCAATGATAACTATGAATCTACGCTTACATAGGCTATGAATAGAGACAGGCTCCCAGGATTGGACTAGAATCTTAGATTTGATAAGACCCTTCCAAGTGCTAGGAATTAGGGAGAGAAGGAAGGTGGCAGTAGTTTGAAATATTTGAAAGGTTTATCAAGATGTATTTATTACACATATCAAGTGAGAGGGAAATAGGGTGGCAAATTATTTAGAAAAATGGGGAAAGAAGCTAAAGGAAGGAAAATACGTGGATTCCCAAATGGAAAAATCAAATAAGCTAGTGCTAAAAAATCCAACGGGTTTAAGAGGTGATATAGGTAGATAACATAATAGGTAAAGTAGATAGTGATTCTAATGAATCTATCATAGTTAGGCTAGTGAGCAATGGCCTCAAAGGAAATAAATGATAAGTTATCCTAGTGTCAAGCTAGGTAAGTAATTTTCTTGGATTACTAGCATAGGCTCTTGTATCTTCATCTTCAGGCCACTATTTCTCTACTGTATGACATTACTACCACTACAATCAAAGTGACCAAGGTGGATGGATTTCAAAAATAGAACACACACAACCAAGGTATTTTATTAGGTATGGCCAGATTAAGATAAAATAAGCCTCCATATTACATAGCAATAGGTAAGTTAGACATGATCAAGAGCCAAGAATGACTTTAAAATAATATGAAGATATATTTATAGCCTAAAAAATTTAGATGAACAAAGAAAATTAGAATTCAACTTAGGTGATATTGATGTGCATGGATAACTACATAATGGTGGTATCAAGTATTATTTTCAATGAACCCACCTATATAATGTTTGCAATGCTTCATGGGAAGTGATTTAAATGAATGGTAGTCAACATCAATCTCATGGCAACCTTTGTAATTCTTGATATACTATTTATATACAGTTCCAAGTTACTCCCAAGGCGGGTTCGAAACCAATCAGGGCCCATATTGAGATAGGCGTTAATGATGAGAATATCACTTTCAGTAGGTGTATGGGTAATTTTTCAGTCAGGAGGAATTGGAGGAGGCTCCTCTTTTTCCCTTGTTTCCTGTCTAGCTCATTTTACTTTGTAATACAAGTTCTATTAGTATAATATATTTTTCAATCTTTTAAAAAACCCTAGTATGAGGGAAGAAAGAATAACATTCCTATCCTAAATATGCAACTAGTACCTAGATATGGATGTTGGAGTATATTATATTATTTGGTACATGCTAATGTACCCCCATAGCACCTTCATGGTACATATGTAAATATTAGATTAGGGTTGAGTCATAGTTTAGAGTATGAGTTATATTTCCCCTTTCTATGTGTGTATGTGTAGGAAATGCTTGTGTCATGTGAGTAAGTGTACAAGTGTAATGAGAGTCTATGTGCACAAGTGTCTTATATGTAAGAGTGAAAATATGTAATATAAATATGTGCACAAATGTCTTATATGTAAGAGTGAAAATATGTAATGTAAGTATGTGCACAAGTATCTTAGGTTAGAGTGTGCACCATTTAGGTCAAGAGTCATGTCTAGGTGTGCATACAATATAGAGTCATGTGTTCATCAAGTATGCAAGTGTTATATAGAGAAGCCAAGATTCATGAGACTTGGCATGTGGAAAGAAATATTCAAGTATCCAAAGAGTCATTCTACTATGGCTATATAGTACTTCATAGAGAAGCATCTAATCTGTCTAATGTATCCAATATCCAATATTCAATTATCAAGTGTAGCATCAAGCATCAAGAGTCTAGTATCATATTTGTAAGAGAAAGAGAAGTAATAAATATTGCATACATTTTGAGCAATTAATATTGTAAGTTTTTCTACATGCTTTGTATATGTATGATTAAGACTATCTACATTCATATTGTTGTTTATTAGTGAATGTTATTTGATAAATTATTAACCTTGATATACATATTAATTTGCTCATATTATTATGCTCATATCATTATCTTGATATTGGCTATATTATATTTGATTATGTGATATTTAACCTATGATATTTGTGGTAATATTAAGGCTTAAAAATCCATCAATAGTATCAACTACTAATAAATTATGTCCAGGTTGATTGAATTTATTTAGCTATATACAAAAATCAATTTTGTCCAATTTGATGAAATTGATTTAGAGTCTATCCACTTTAAAGGTAGTGTGACTCAAATTCTATAGTAAGGTCAAAGTGAGTAGAAAGTCTAGAGTATTTCCATGGTTAAGAATAATCAGTGAAGACCAAGACTCAACTATAGAGTCTTTCCATGGTTGAAGAACAACACATGAAGACCAAGACTCATCTATATTGGAAGGCAAATCAACTTTAAGATAGTTGATCATTCAAGGACATAACTGACCATTGACATTAATTTTAGAGATAGAAATATTTTAGGGACATAGATGTTTCTTGACACAAATTTCTATCAACTCAAAAGGAAGTTGAAGAATTTAAAACAATAAAGTCATGTTGACTTTGATTGAGGCATCAAATAAATTCAACATCACCTTGATATTAGAGGTTTGAGTTTTTAGGTGTGACCTACGATATTATTGAGAGAAAGTTGTAGTAGAGATTGATCATAAAAAGTGTGAGAAGCTTCCTACAATATGTAGAGAAGAATTTCATCTTCTAAGTGCAAGAGAAAGCAAAACAAGAGAAGGATATATCAAGGAAAGATATATCAATATGAAAGTAAGCTTTCATCAAGCAAAGATTAATTAAAGTTGTATGATACTAAATTTTTAGGTTAGATAATTTTACCTTGACATTATAGAATCAAATTTTAGAAACCTTGACATTGAAGTTTCAGGTCACAGAGAAATTGACCTTGACAAAAGGATTCAGGTCTTGAAGATAGACCTTGACATAAGAGATAAATTATTTAGGTATTGAAGATAAACCTTGACATAATAAGGATTTAGAAGGTTGAAGGTCACTCAGACCTTAGCATTGGCATCAAGAAGATTAAGTTAAATATAAGGATTTTTGTAGTAATAGCAACAAAAGATTGAGGTTACCTATTTTGAAAGAGTTATTAAAAATAGAGGTAATCTATAAGAAAACATATTTAGGTCATTAGATATTGATCTTGACATAGATTCAATAAATTTTGATAGAGGTAACCATATAAAGATTAAAGATACAATGAATAAGGTTTGAAGAAGAGATCTTAAAGTGCAATCATAGAAAGAAATCAAGAAGCATTGAGAAGGCACCTGAAGTTCAAGATGAAGAAGAAGCTAGTGGTCTAAAATATCAAGACAATGATATTTAGCTCAATAATACAATGATATTCTATTCAATGTAGAGTTTGGAATTCATTTTAAGGAGCTAGGAAGTAAGTATTTTGGCTTGTTGAACGCAACCAAATCTAGCACTCCTAGTATGTTGAGCTAGCCAAGAACAAGGGTCAACTGAAAGTGCACAAGCATACGTTGGTCAATGAAGTAAATCAAAGTAGGTTAAAGGAAATCAAGGTAGTAATAACATCAAATGTTGAGTAGCTCCTTGAGAGCATTAGATGTCAATGTAGCATCCTAAAAGCAACAATCATCAGAGCATCATCTTATCTGCAACACATAAAATAAGCATCAAAATATTTATTAATGATAAATATTGAGCAACATTAATATTAACATTACTAGGCTAACCAATTTGATCAAATATGCATCACTTTGAGCTACAAAAACACAAGAGTAAAGGGAGACTAAACGTTAAAGAAGAAACCAAGAATCGTAGGAGTGCATAAATTTCAAAGGGAAGCAAGAACATTGTTCTCAGGAACAACATTTAGAAGCTATAGAGAGTTACATGCAAAGGCAATGGTTGGAAAGAATGTGGTATAAATATTCATTCAAAATAAAATGACACTGAGAACCATTCAAATGAAAGCAACATTGAGAACCATTCAATGGAAGCAACACTAAAGTGACACATCTATATGACAACTAAAGAGAGTCAAAGTTGTTGGTGTTACTTCTATTGCAAGTGCAATTGCTTAATGCAATGGATGGGCATTAGAATATGAAACATCTAATTTCCCATGCAAACACACAAGTGGCATAAGGTAATCTTCTTATGTAAGCTTGAAAGAAGCATCAATGAGAGGTGGAAAGTATTAGATGCATGCACAAAGCAAACACAGTGAGATCGAGACATTCGCACATGATAGAGTTAAGGTTAGGTTTTCAAATTTATAAAGTTTATTTTTAATTTATGTTTGGAGCGATAAGCTAAGGTTATAAAGTTAATTTGATTATTGGAGAGATAAGTGAAGGTTATTAAATTACTTTATATTATTGCTTCTTTATTTGGAGAAATAAGTTTGTTTAAATAAAAATAAGGTTTATTTTAGATATAATAAAAAAATTATTTTTAGGTGAAGTTTGTTTTTAATGTTGGAGTAATAAGGTTTTCAACTAAGATATTTATTTTTGAAATGAAGTGATAAGAAATGAAAATGGGTTTCAAAAATTTTTACGTCTATTTAATTTGGTTTTATTTTTGAAAGGATTTGAAAAATATATATTTTTGAATATTTGCAAATTTAGTTACTTGAGAGTCAAAAGGATTTATACATCAAACTTAGGAAAACAAAAATTTACAAAATTCATTAGTTTCTAGAACTAGGGATACATAAAGATTGCTACCTCACAAGATTTAATTTAGAAATTTTAATTTATTTAAACTTGGGAGTTATAAGGTTTTCAAATTTAAAAAATGGAAAAGAAAAATCAAACAAAAAGAAAATTAAATAGTCAAAAACCAGAAATATATGAGTTGTCAAAGACAAATGAAGAAGAAAACTTGTGTTTTCAAGAAGAACAAACTTATAATCAAGATGCCCCATTAGAAGAAACTAAGGAAATGTTACAAGATTTAAAATGTTGTTCTCAGTATATGATAGATAAAATTGAAGGTCAAAAATATACTTCAATAAATAAAAAGAGTATTACAATTAGTTATAAGAGAAGCCAAAAATGAAAAATTTTCAACACTTAGCAATTATCTAAGTTCAAAGCTTGATGAAGCAGTTGAAAAATCTAAAGATGTTTTCATATTACCTAATGATATAGGTAAGATAATGTATATGCAATTACTCTATAATGAAGTTCTCAAAGATAAGAATAGAAGACGAGGAAATGATCAAATATTTGAAAAAAAAACTTAGTTTATTACCAATAAAGCAAATAATTTAAAATTTTTATGACAACAAATATATTAAATCCCATTATGAAAGATGTTTGCTATGATACAAATGACTTAAGACCCATGAAAACAAATGCATGTTGTGATACAAGTGACTTCAACAAAATATAAAAGAAAATTGTGATGCAAGATATGATACTTCTCACTTGGAATTCATAATGAAGATAAAATAACTTGATCCAAGAATAGATGTTGCATGTGACTCAAACATAGTTCATGAAGATAAAGAGTGTGAAGATAGTGTGTGTAACAAATAACATTGTAATGTAGACTTCAAACATTTAGAAAATAAATGTGAACATTGTGGCAAGCATGGACACAAGATAGAAATATGTTGGAATCTTCATTGTTGCAAAATTTGTGGAGGTACCAACCATTCTAAAAAATATTTTTGGTACAAATAAAAATATATTTTTGAATGGATATACACAATGACAAGAAAAACTCTTAATGGATTTCCTTAGAAATATTTTTTAAAATTTAGAGATGGGCACAAGAAAGGTATGAACTTCTTCAACAAAATATTTAGAAGGAAAATAGTAGCAATGCCAAAGTCAAAACTCAAAGTCAAGAAGAAGATGAACCTGGAAGATCTCAAGTAGAGGTTAATAAATAGTGTAAGGCCACTTGAAGAATGAAGATCAATATGAAGAACTTGATTGAAGACTAAAGTATTCAATAACCAAATAATATAATATAGGGAGTTTTTGTAGTATATCACATTATTTTGTACATGCTAATGTACCCCCATGGTACCTTCATGGTACATATGTAGATATTAGATTAGTATTGAGTCATAGTTTAGAGTGTGACTTATATTTACCCTTTCTATGTGTGTATGTGTAGGAAATGCATGTGTCATGTAAGTGTGCAAGTGTAATGAGAGTCCATGTGCACAAGTGTCTTATATGCAAGAGTGAAAATATGTATATAAATATGTATACAAGTGTCTTAGGTTAGAGTGTGTAAAGTGAAGGTCAAGAGTCATGTCTAGGTGTACATACAATATAGAGTCATATTTTCATCAAGTATGCAAGTGTCATATAGAGAAGCCAAGAGTAACGAGACTTGTCATATGAAAATGAATAGTCAATTATCGAAAGAGTCATTCTACTATGACTATATAGTACTCCATAGAGAAACATCTAATGTATCCAGTATATGATCAACAAGTGTAGCATTAAATATCAAGAGTCTAGTATCATATTTGTAAGAGAAAGATGAGTAATAAAGATTGTATACATTTTGAGCAATTAATATTGTAAGTTATTCTACATGCTTTGTACATGTATGATTCAGGCTATCTACATTCATATTGTTGTTTATTAGTGAATGTTATTTGATATATTATTAGCCTTGTTATACATATTATTTTTCTCATATCATTATCTTGACCTTACTATATTGTGGTTATATTATATTTGATCTTGTGATATTTATCCTGTGAAATTTGTGGTAGTATCAAGGCTTAAAAATCCATCAATGGGTCCCAACTAAGGAGGAAAAGGATTTAAAACTCTTTTAACAAGTAAGAAGAGAATAAAAACACCATAAGTGTGTTCTAGATTTTAAGGAAAAGAGGAATATAAAATATATAATGATAAAAATATGACTCAAAGAAACATATGGTTTACATAAAAGGAAGAGAAACCATCATAGATATGAGTCCCCAACCATTATGGATGTGTCTTCCTCCAAATATTCATGCAATGCACACTAGAAAAAAATAATGGTAGATAATAACCACATAGAGAAGATTTATTTAGGGGATTTAGCACCAACAAATCATTCAATAAGGTAGATTAAAATGGGGAAATACTATGGATGTGTCTTCCTCCATAGATATGAATCCCCCACCATTATGGATGTGTCTTCCTCCAACTCTTCATGTAATGCACAATAGAAAAAATTAATGATAGATAATACCCACATAGAGAAGATTTATTTAGGGGATTTAGCACCAAAAAATCATTCAATAAGGTAGATTAAAACTTGTGCGTTCCTCTCTTCACCTTAAGAAATTGGCTCAACAGGAGTATTTGGTTATTGAATCTAAGGATGATGAGAAGGACTCCTTTGATAAGTGCATGCAAATATTTATCATTAACTCCATCTCAAACTGTATCACTCATCTTGTTGACCTTCGTAATGCTCTTCACCTACATTTTTTAGGAAGTCCTTTCCTGATGGTAAATGTAGTGTTCCTGCTACAAAGATCAATGCTTATGTTGATATTGGTGTTCCCGAGGATGACCTTGGCACTGCTATTGGCATCATGGTGGACACTTCCAATGTGGAAAATGAAGATGCTGGTGCTAAGCTTAAGGAGGGAGCCTAGTTGCTTCTGGCTTACCCGTTTTGGGTCCTGGTTTCATATTTTCTCTAGTTGTTCATGCTTGTTGCTCTGTTTTGGCATTGGCTAAGGATATCCTCCTTTATATTTTGTATTAAGGATGGCCTCTTGAGGCTTGCTTTGTTGATCAGTTTTATCCTTGGACTGTGTCCTGCTTCAAAACTTTTGGGTACTTGGGCTATCAAAGCCATTTTGTAATCAGGTTTTGGGATTCCTGTTAAAACCCATTTTTAATCTAAATATTTTAACCGATAAAAAAAGGGGAAATTGTATTTTATCAATGTTCAGTATGTGCACATCCACCCATTTATGTAGTATATATTAGTATAGGGTTGTGATGGATCGATATCAAGACCAATAAGGACTATCTATAGGATCAAAAGAAAAGGGAATAAAGATAAGAGTAAAATAATGGGATAAAGGAGAGATAATAAAATACAAAAGAAACAATCATTGTACAATTAGAAAAATACATTAATAATGATAAGAGTAAAATGCATATTGTAGGTTAGTGGGATTAATTACAAAAAATAGAAAAATGTTTGAGTTTGTTGTCATTTTACAACTAATATTTACTAATTATTAATTGGTAATTGAGTTAGTATTTATGCCTAAAATTTAAAGATAAATTGTAGAATAGTACAAGTTGGAGTAAATTAAAATTGTAGTTTGGTAATTTAGAGGATCCATTAAAATTTAGATCAAACATGTATGAAAAGAAATAGAGCATATAAAATAATGTTAGCACATAATTATATGATAGCATCAATTAATAAAAGTTCTAAACTAATAAAAAAAATAAGTATATATGTAACATGATATGTAGATATGAAGTATAAGAGAGAACCTTATACATGCCATTAGTAAAATATGTTGATAGATGTCTAATTATAATTAAGAAAAAGAATTATTGCTTGCATTAACCAGTTGGAGCTTGTGTCCTCATAGCTTGAAACATCAACAAAATCTTCATGAAAAATCACAGGGTCAGGTCTCCTCAAACAAAGACCCATAAATAGTTTTATCTTAGAAAATATGGTCTGAAATATAGATAAAATTTAGTTGTATTTTATATTTTTTAGGTCATTTCAAGTGCAAGGAATGCCTAAAATCTAAACTAAATTTTGTAAGAAAATTAGCATGACGCGGGGTAATAGTTTTTAGTATATGACACAAACCTAGATTATCTCTCAACCAACCATAACATCTTTTGTGTGGTATCTCTAGTGAATTCACACAAGAATAAAATTATCATTTCTATAGAGCACTCAAAGAACAAGGAGGAGCAATAGAACATCATTAAAGACGTCTAAAGCTAAATATGGAATAAGTAAGAGTCAAAATTTAAATGGATCTTTGTAAACACATCTAGACTCATTCAAGCAAGTATATTTGATGTCCTCATGCAGAAGTTTAACCTGTAGACAATGACCATTGCAATACACACCCTAAGATAAAATTCTAACCACTAGAACATCGTAGGAGCCTTGTTCTTGCTTGACATAGACATCACACACTCCTTTGAAGGAATTCAACACTATTTGATAAAGCTATGATGTACAAAATATCACATACATTCAGAATAAAAGGTCCCTTAAAAATTAATTACACCATGTCCTATATGATAGTTTTATGATATATAACCTGGTACATGGACTAGTGATGTTAGACAATATGTAGTCAAAATCAACAAATGGATCAATGCGTGGTCATTCACAAATAGTAACAAGAGATTTATCCCACATTGAAAATTGGAAGGCTTATTAGAGCCTATAAGAGTTTTAATTTTTTTTTAGTTGAGTGCAGGTGTAAATGAAAATAAGCTATACAATTTTGAAAGAATCAAAATATTTCAAAGAATATTTCCTAGAGGAAGAATATTCCCTCTATTTATTATTTTACCCGATGAGACATTATTTTCTTGTATTTAGAGGCATTAATCAAGCTACGAGTATAAACTTATATATAATCATTGGAAAGCATTTTTCGAGACCTATCTAGTGGAAGAAGATTTTTCTAATTTTGTGAAAGTTTAATATGGCTAGTGGTGCAACAAAGTTCTTGCTACTTGAATCCCAATTATTGTGAGGAAATAATTATGTTTCCTGGAAGATAAAAATTAAAATACAAATCAAGTTTGAAGAAGTATGAGGAGTTGTAGATGGGTCCATTACCCATCTTGAAGCAAAAGATAAAAAAATAAATAAAATTCGATAAGGCAGATAGAAAAGCACAATTGATCATCATGTTTGGAGTAACTGATGAGGTACAACAATACATTCAGGATTCTATCACAACTAAATATACATGGGAGAAAATTCAAGCAATATTTGAGGTAAGGAACCATAATAAAATCCTATTTCTTCAAAGTTAACTTCATTTTTTGAGAATGAAGAATAGAGAAAAACTCGAATCCTTCTTGAGAAAAGTTGCTAAACTATGAGCATCACTACAAGCCTTGAAATAAAATGTATTGAATGAGGTACTTGTTCCTATTATTTTAAGATCACTTCCTTCTCAATATAATGTATCTTTGAAAATAATTAACATAACCAAGCAAACATCAATATTTAAAAAGTTGGTGAACTTGTATAAAAGTAGAGGCCATACATACAAAACAAGAAGAACAAGTACTTATTACAAATAAAAAAGATAATCAATAATTCAAAAGAGGTATAATACCTCAACAACAGTTCTCATAATAGAGAAATAAATATCACATGTATGGATATTAGTAGTAGAAAAACAATTTTCACATATAAAATATGTGAATTTTGTGTTAAAAATGGCCACATAGTGAAGAAATGCTGGCATAATCACTTCAAAAATGGTTCTTTTTCTCAAGATATGCATCAAAAACAAAATTGGTCATCATCAAATAAGATAAATTCAAATTGGAAAAAGGTACAACAAAGTAATGTAGCTAAAGATAACCAAATTAGAGAAGAAGAAGAAGATCATGTAGAATAAAAAGAGCATGTATTTGTTGCACATGCATAGCTAAGTTAACATATTCATGTTTGGTGCAACCCAAAAGCAACCAATCTTATGAAACATAAAAAAATTTGGTTTCATCCAAGTCATATAGGAAAAGTATCTCTACAATATAATAAAACAATAACATCAAAATCCTAGTTGATCACTCCAAGTCACTAGAGAACCAACAAGATATTAAGATGAGTGATAAAAAATTTCAATTTCAAATGAAGTACATTAAAGCACCTAAAATTGAGGATGTGTATTACAAATGCGATTCCTCTTCATATGTAGAAGAATTTGAAGAAAAAATAAGCAAAGAGAACAAGGATTCAATGCATTACGCACTTAAGATTCAACCATCAATAACACACTAAAGAAAACATGAATACATCACTTTCCACAAACAATATATTAGTCAAATATACAAATCCAAGACTCAAAAGAAGAAGCAGAAGATGATTGATCTTACTACAACAAGTGATATTTAAAATATAAAATAGAAACATGTCATTAAGTGATAAACACATAAAACATGACATTGCAATACAAATATCCTTCGACGGAAAATATGATGATTGAAACATACTTTTTGTGAATAGATATACATATATCTATTCACAAGAGGATCATAGATAATATTGTAATATTTATGAAATTCATATGTATTAAGTATTCAAATAAGTAAATTATATCTTTGAAGTGCATGTTTTGTGGTACCCAAAACTCCTAAGTATGATAGTAGAAAGTCAACATTGTGGGGGAGATTTCTCTCTATCAAATCTAGAGATCATAACATCATCCTAGAAATTATTTTCCTTCAATTCAAGAGCTAGATCTAGAGCCAACACCAAGAGCTAGAGCTAGCACCAAGAGCCAGAGTTAGAGCCAATGAGCTAGAGGTAGAGCTAAGAGCAAGAGAAAGAGCTGGAGAAAATACTATGATGTTAGAAGAGGGGTATGTTAGGAATTATTACATCATAGATAATATGAATGTAAGTTGAGTAAAACTACTCAACACATGGTATGTAAGGTCCACTAAAGGTCAAGGGTAGTTGCAATATTAGTTAAGGTTTGTTATGCCAAAATTGGGTATCCATTGTATTTAAATATCCTTTATTTCATAATGTAAATTATCAAAGCATATAAGCATTAGCAATATCATTATATAGGAAATAAGAGGATAATAATGAGAGAATGTTACTATGATATGGTCATAAACATGTAGAATAGACATAATAGAAGTATTTAGGATAGGTTGCTAGTCTAAAGAATCTTATTCATATGAAACCATTCCTTGATGGATAATACTATCACCTATTAGCCAAAATAATAACTATAGTTAGAATCACCACTGTTAGTTTTTTACTAGTCTATAAAAATATAAAATAAAAATAAAATTAAAAGTTTGAATGAAATTTTGGCAAGAAAGGTTTTAAATATAACCAAAATAGGATTAGTGATGAAAATAAAGTAAGATATATTGGAAATACATGTTTAAGATATTAAAAGAGCATTATATAGGTAGGTTAGGTGTCGATGTTCTTTATTTGATGTTAGATAAAATCATGTAATTAGCACTACATCAATAAAAAATTAGAGGTTCACCATTATTGTACTATGATGGTATGTAAACACTAGCTAATATTAGAGGCATATGTAAAGTAAAAACAACACCTAGATAACAATAATATAACCAACACAAAAGATATTGCACAATGAAGAGATAATATTGTATTAATATGGTGGGAGCCTTGATATCCAATGTTACAATATAATATGTGTTGATACAATAGTTACAATCGAAGGGTTTGAAAACCCTTGTTCACAATGAATATTTGGTGTCTTCTGCATTGTCTTCACTCCAAATAAGTTTGTGGGTGGGATTTGCATATTCCTACGGGACCATACTAGATGAAAGAATCGTAAATACTATAGTTCCTATAACTATAAATATATTACAACACCAAACAAGTCAGTAGCATATGCGAGGGCTCCACTATGTGAGACCCTCTACAAAAGATAAAATCTACAAACACTAGTGTTGTAAATGATGAAATGCAATCTAAGTACAAAAATATAAGATGTAAAACAATAAAATATTTTACCTTTTCAAAAAATATCTAATTTGTCTGATCCATGCTTTTGATTCTATGATCTAATGGTGCATGAATACCCGTGAGTGTTCGAGGGTTTGACAATGGTAAATCAAGGGCTAGGAAACACCTTGGAGTATTCTGTAATGGCTATGGACACCTTGCAACATTTATGGAATGCTCAATAGCATTCGAGGAATGCTAAAAAATATTCGAGATTAATGGGTGAGCAATCTGTAGAACCAAATCTGATTTGTACGAAGTTCAAACGATAGAAATGGGGGATGTGATGGCGGTATGGGGAGGAGATGTTAGCAAAATGCTAGGGTTTTGGAAAACAATGGATGCAAGGGCTTAACCACTTATTTCATTGCTTAACTACTTAATCCTCATTTACAAAAGTGAATGATCTTTTATAACCTGCCTTCAACATGTTAGGGTTTTGATGACACCAATGGGCAGTCAAGATTAAAACATGATGAATGGCTAATATTATAACTTTGATGTGTGACATGGATCAAGTTAGATGGATGGTTGAGATTAAATCATGATGAATGGCTATGATTTATTCATATATAAATATATTTATATTAAATAAATAATATAAATATATAAAATATTTATATTTATATATAAACATATATAAATAAATATATATAGATAAATAATGGACGGATATGATTGGATGTTGTGTGGAAGACAAGTGGCTAATATTTGGTGTTTGAAATACCCCTTTTTTTCTCACGTTGCATGAAACACAATGCAGTGCAAAAATAAGAGACACCTAGTTTGGTGAAGCAGGTTTCTTTCCTTGGAGTGCAAGAAGATCTTGGAGATAAAGAATGTTGGTCTAGCTTATCCCATCAGTTGATGAATGAATGAAGAATGAGTCTTACAAGCCAATTGATAGAATTGTGGGTGATAATGTGGGTAAATGATGTATTCTATTTTTGTCCCAATATATGAAAGGATTTTTGATGATGTGGATGATATGAATGATGTAAATGTGGGTGACATAGATGATGATGCAATGGTTTCTTCTATTTTTTCCCTAATAGAAAAGGGGTTTTTGCCAATTATGGGTGATAGTGTGGGTGTATGGTGTATTCTATTTTTGTCCTAACAAAAAAGGGGTTGTTTCCAATTGTGGGTAATATGAATGATGTAAATGATGTATCTCGATGTGGGAAATCAAAATAAAATTTGGTTGCCCCAAGTTGGGTGATTCTATGTTGTTGAAGAATATGCCTTTTTGCATCATTGAAATGCAAAGTGATGAAAATACAAGATCACATCGAGGAATTTTACCGTATAACGACTGTTGATAAATTTCTTCAATCAAAACCAATCATTCTAATGGCCCGTATCCTCAATGATTGTAGGTGTAAAAGAGATGATGTTATTGAAGTTATCCATGTTTCAAGCCCCAAAAACAAGGCCATAAATGATATCTTATGAGAAAATTAAAATGATTATAGTCTCACTCAAAAATTAAGGGACCAAAAATATTTTGATTTCGAATAAGAGAATGTTGGGTGATGATATGAGCAAGTGTTCTTATGGTGATTTACCCATCTTACCAAATTGCATGGATAACCAATCGTTGCAATCACTAGGGGGATATAATAAACCACTAGATACGAGGTTCAATTGGATGATATGAATAATGTGAAGGAATGTGAATGATGATGTGCATGTGAATGGTGTATGGATTGTGAATAGTGTAGTGATTGATTTATGCTTTTGCCCAATAGAAAAGAGAGGATTTTGATTGGATGATATGAATGATGTAAATGAATATGGATGCACAAGTGTCCTTATGGTTATCTACTCATCCTATCACATTGCATGGATAACCACTCGCTGCAATCACCAGGGAGATAGAATAAACCACTAGATACAAGGTTCACTTAAAAATTATGAGTGGAATTGGCAAATGTTGAATGAAATGCAATGATAAATATAGTTGGTGAAGTGGAATAATAATGTAATATATGAAATATATATGGAGATGCATTGATGAATGAATTGGATGATTTTGTGAAATTTGGAATTGTTTTTGGAATGTTTTTGAGGTAATTTTGGACAATTTTATGACTTTTGGTTGCAAACAAAATTTAACCACCCAAATCAATCCATGTTATCACAAAATGTGATGAAATATTGTGATGAATGATTGGGATGATGAATGTGGTAGTTTTATGAAATTTTGGGTCATTTTGAGGCTTTTGTACGCAATTTTAGCATTTTCACGAATTTTGATCGCAAACAAAAATGAATCATTCAAATCGATCCATGTCTTCACAAAACATAATGTAATGATGAAATGGATGCATGGATGAGATATTAGGTGATTTTGTGGGGGTAAGATACATTTTTGAACACTTTTGATATTTTTGCAACATTCTAGAGCTAGACACTAGCCAACATCCATATTAGTCACAGACGTAGGAGAGAGTCTGCCACATGGCAGATGCAGGGTAGCATTTGACTACGCCATGAAAACATTGATGGGTGTTTAAGCGTGCAAATATTGGATTAATTATTACATTTAAGATTCAAAAACAATGTCTAAGGAGTGGGGTGAGTGTGAAGGAGTGTGACAATGGCAATGGAGGGAGTGGATGTGACAACAGGCATGGAGGCGCAAGTGGCTGAGGTAAGTGCCCTTAGCAATCTTGTTTGGAGTTTTGCAATATATATATTTTTTGTGCAATTAATGTGCATTTACATGTTATATTTTGTTGTAGTTGAGAATCTTGGAGGCTCGACACCGATTATCACCTATCATACCAAGGGTGAGAAAGGCCTTGCAGAGGGTCCATTGGTATAATTTGGAGTAGATGGGATTGGCATGGTGCACCTAGATAGGGGTAGTGAGGGTGGATGAGGGGTTCCTTTTAGCTTTGGTAGAGAGATGAGATACATATATGGGGAATTTATAGCTCTTGATAGGGGATATAACTATGATGTATATCGCATATTTCAAGAGTCAATGGAGGGGTTACATGTCCAAGTCATGCATGATAGGGAGGATGAGTTGAGGTAGAATTTTAGAGATGAATTGAGGGATGTGAGTGTGAGGGATGGAAGGATAAGGTATTTGGCCATGTATGCAAAGAAAGAGTTGGAGGCATTTCCCACCTTGATCATGTTCTTGTTGGCCAAGATATTGATGCCTAACAATATCGGGTGTCGGTTCATAGAACATGATTAGGATAATATACAATATGATCGATGAGCCTTAGGTGTATGCATGGGCACCTGCATTATTGGCACAAATGTATATGGAGTTGTATGAGGTGAAGAGGTAGGGGTAAAAGGGATTGGGTTATAGTGTGCTGCTATAGTGTTGGGGCTAGGAGCACTTTAGTGTGGCTCATCCTATGGGCTTACCTTGTGGGGAGTGGAATAGGGATTAACCCTATGTGTTGAGATGTTGGGTGGATAAGAAGGTAAATCATAGCCATCTTGGTTACAATGGATAGGAATGTAGATATATATGGGCCAAATTGATAGGAGAACAGGTGTATGGGAGGCCATGGCAGGAGGCTATGTGGCCTAGTAATGGAGAGTAGCTACAAAGGACTCGATAGGATAGATGGGTGGTTTGATGACATGGTAGTGAGGTGGAGCTGATCTAGATGACATGGTAGTGAGGTGGAGCTGATCTAGTTATCATGGGTGCTATGATAGTTTTGGATGAGGTAAGGAGTTTCATAGGCCCTAGTGCTCTATAGGCATTGAGTTGATGAATCGAGCCTACCTTGTGTGGAGTGGCAAGTGGATTATACGGATGATGAGGAGATAGATCTCATAGATGTGGATGATATCAAGACTACAGTGGAGTATCAAGGTTGGTTCAATTTATAACCTCTATGGATATTGAGTTGGGTGATCAAGGAGTATAGTAGAGATGAGGAGGAGGCAACAATAGAGGAGGATCCCTAATGTTAGAGACATCATTAATCCAGTAGAGAGAGGTAGGTGAGGGACACAATAGAGAAACCTCTAGTTATTGGAGGTGATGATGGTGGTAGGGATGATATGGAGGAGGTTATAGAGAGACCTCCTGGTTAGAGTGAGTAGGAGTAGCTGAGGCTAGAGGTTGAGTGGAACCAAATCTAATAGATGGTGGTAGAGCAAGATGCGAAGATAGCTCAATTATGGATAAAGTTGGATGCACAGGTGGTGGTAGGTGGAGGTAAGGATACAATAGCGAGGCTCAAGGTAGAGTTAGCACAAAGGAAATCTCATTAAAGGTATGATGTACTACACCTTTGATCCAAGGATAGGTGTATCCAGGATTTAGAGGATCTACTCATGCAACACCATATTGGGCTTCTAGATCGATCTTCTTCCTCCATAGCATATTCTGTTAGGCATAGTGACTCTAGGTATAGTTTCTCTAGATCTAGGGCTCCTTCAGGATCACAAGGGTCTACCTATGGGTGCTAGTTAGTGCTTAGATGCACTTTTTGTATATGAACCTTGGTGCTCCATTGTATATGACCTTTGGGCATTCATTATACATGAGATTTTTATACATATATATACATGGCTTTTATTTTGTGTTATGACTCTTATGTGGATGTTTATCTGAATGCATATGTGTGTGATGGATTTCAATGTAATGATGATGTGAATGAATGCAAATGAAATAATGTACTAATGATCATTCATAGTTTAGAATTTTTTCTTGACCATTGTTAATAATTGTTGTTTAACCAGGGATACGAAAATGGTGATATGCGAAATGGAAGACTCATGTAATGGGAGGATAATGACATGGATAGTGTTGTGGCTTATGGATAGCTGATTTGAAATTTTTTTGTAGAGACTCAAATATCTTAGTGATATCACACAAACTCACTAAGTTTTGTCTAATTTCTCTAAGATCAAATGTGTGTGTAGTGAATGCTCATTTACCAATCAGGAGAATGGTAATGACTCAAGGTAATCAAGAACCAATGTGTGTGCAAGTGGGTTCATTAACCCATATTGAGTAAATTGAGATGGAATCTATCATGAAGGAGACCAAGAAGCTAGCTTGTCATTATGTGCAGTCAAAGGTCTCTTCAAAAGAGACATGTCACCATAAATGAGCGTACTCCACTGCCAATCAAGCATCTATAGCCCCGATGGAGGTTAGCTCCATATTCCAATAATATAATATCTAAGATTTGGGGATTTAGACTACCTAACCATATGGATGAAAATGTAGTTCTATCCTTACGACTTGTGGATTTGTGGTGTGTGATGTATAAAAAAGTTAGAGCTTTTGGGAATCATATTCTCAATTGAAGTGTAATGAAAATTTAGCCCTATCCTTACTACTCATTCTTTTATTTGGAAGTGTGAGTAGTGGTAAGGACCACTATTTTATATTTTGGACTATGTGCAAAATGGGATAAGCAAAGATGACATTTTTCACTTCGAGGTTCAACCCAATCATGGTGTTATTCCTCTTTGACACAAGATGTTTTTAATGTGTAAAATATGTTTGGTTCAAGAGTGTTAGAGTCAATTCCAGAACTCAATAATTTCTTTAGTGAAAATGTGCCTTGGTCCTAGAGAAAATTTGAAATGTGTTGGAGGTTGCTTGAAACACTAGGAGTGGTTGAGTGATCGAAAACACCTAGGGGTAATGAAGTGATAGTGAAAATGTGGTGTATAACTAGGTCAACAAATCACAAAGAATACCACTTGGTGCAGAACTGGGTCAACAAATCACAAATAATATTTTGAAAATAGAGAAATTGCAATAGGAGCCAGAGCTTTCATATTAATTTTCATAAAAAAATGGAGAAACTATAGCGACCCTGAGGAAGCGGCGCACCGTCCACAATTCTATTTACGAATATTATTTACTTAATCATGCATTAAAATAAAAGATACAACCAAAATATGAAGAAATTAATATATAATGTTTTTTATTGCTTTTTCTCAAGTTTAGTTACATATAGATCTCTTTGAGGGATTCCCTTCATTTGATATAAATTTTACAAAATAGGGCAGCAGATGTATGATATCCCCTCGCAAGGGGTGATGCACTTTTGCAGGCTTCTCGATGATGCACATAAAACTGTATGAGGGCTTACAGATGCCTCCTTCTCTAGGTCTGGCTCCTAGAGATATCCTCTTGCTTTCATATGTTGATAACCTGTCTAGTGAACCTGTAGTCCTGCAAGCATGAAAACAACAACAAACGTTCAACTATCCGAGATTGCCTCCCTAAATGAGGTTGTTAGAATATACCCTAATGATAAATAGGATGATGCTCAATGATAATAGAAACTAATTCTATGAATGAAATAAATAAGATATATGCTAATGGCGTGAAAACATGTAATAATATAAATGAAATAAACTAATGCTAAGAACCCTAGACTAGGCCTACGGGCCACTATCCAAGACAGTGGCCGTTAATATGAAATCCTGTATCTATTGCTCCAAGGCCATGACTCTAGGCTTGTTACCAATGTTGAATATGATTGTTTTTTTTATTCGATGTATTGAATATCCTATATATGGTAACCCCTTAGTCGGCCAACACTTCGTTGCTCCTAAAAGATGCTCCAATTTGCTCTCTGATCTGACAAGGCTTCGCTACAAGAAAAACTCTCCAAGTCTCGAAAATCTCTTCTCAGTTGTATCCCTGCAAAAAGTCTCCAAATTCTCCCTTAGTGCTCTTAGGTTTGCACCTTATAATGTCTTTGAAACCCTAGGTCAATGTTCGATCCTAGGACTAAATTTTGCATGTACACTAGAGCTTAGCATGCAAATTTTTGTCTTTGTTGTGTTTGAAGGCCAGTTAAACTGATGTCTAAACCTGGACTTGAGTCTCTCATGTAAACTGACTGTGATGAGAAATACAAAGTTATCCCCGCTCGATATTATTTTATGCAAACTGCCACTTCCACCCGATATTAGGTTGTTTTAGCAGCAAATTACATTTTAAAGTTTAGCTATTGTCATCTAAAATGGCTAGGGTTTGGCCGCTCTGAGCTTCAGTGGCCAGGATTCAGCCGCTCTGGTTCATAGTGGCCAAGCTTGGATGGGCTAAGACTGCCCTAGATGAGTGGTGAAAACCACTTTTGATACTTGGAAGGTCCCAAGGTTTAGTCACATGGTCTATAGATGCCCATATGAGTAGTTCTCCTAAACACGATATGTTTTGGGTATCTATAGATGCCCCTTTTTGGGATGCACTGTGGGAAAAATACAGTGCTGAGAAAAAACGTAGACTATCTGTGTTTATAGGGTGTATGATGATCATTGGTCTGATCAACGCTTGGATGACCCAATAATGCAAGACGATGCACACCCTTGAGTCATTGCTTCGACATACTAGTAGGCTTAAATTAGCACATGGCTCGTACATATTTACTTGCACTCATTCCTAAAACACAATCGAGTAGATTATGTCACTACAATGAGATCCGATTGAAGGAGAGCTACAACTAAAAATGTCATATTTTGCTTATGAACCCAACAAATAGGAGTAAATTTTGTAATAGTTATTTGCAATGATTCGTAGGACGAATTCAATTTTGATATGATTGAGTGATATTTAGTTGACTTTGATTATGATTATTTGAAGAGCTAACTACCCCCTCACACAATGAATTGATGAGGGAAGGGCAATGAATGAAGTGACAAGTCACTTGACCAATATGACTAATTTGGTTCCTTTCTAGTAAACCTCCATCCAAGTGTGATCTCAACTATTTATGATGATCATTCATCCCTATCCATGGGAGTGGTCCGACCATAAATGTCCTTCTTAGGGAGTTAGGATGAGTGATTCTATTTAAGCTTTTGTTGAATCACTTGGTTCAATGTTTTTATGTCATAGAGGAATTAGGATGATCCTATCATACCCGTGGAGCAGTCCGACCATCTTGGTCTTCTTCAGGATTGAGGGGGCACATCATGATTCCAAAATAATTAATTTATCCCAAGTAACCCTATGGTAGCTCACTCATCTCACTGAATTGCATGGAGTACAAATCGCTGCAACCATCAATTTGATAGAGTAAGTAACCGGATACGAGGCTTACTTGAGATTTTATTTCTATGTGATTTTTTGTTATTTTGAGCATTATGATGTTTATGGACCATAAAATGTGCTTATTTGATTTTTTTTATTAGTCCTCATGGGAGGAATTTTCTTGTTTTTTTCTGTGTTGTTGGCCGCTGTCAGGTCCAGCAACCCATAAATGCCTACTTCTGGCCACTCTCAACCTAAGCAACCAAGAATTTTGGGCCACTGATGATGGTAATGACCAAGGAATAACTTAGGAAATATAAAAGCAGCCTAGGGTTTTGACTTTTCATTCTTCCATCTGGTGATTCGCTTCTCAAAGCTCTAGAGAGAAAGTGACAATTTTCAACTTGGAGCATTTTGCATCGAGGATTATGGCTGCACAAGGTGAGGCATCAGTGAGTGGAGGATCCAGAGCTTCTAGGGTGCGCTTCAAAACTCTAACCTCACTTTGTATTTAGTAAAAATGAACCTCACTAAGCAACCGGTAAACGAACCTCACTAAACTTGCTAGCAAAGAACCGAATTCATAACTAGGCTTAGTTTAAGTTTTAATTTGCTGGGATTATCCCCATTTTATGTTTTTTCAAAATTATTTGGTATTTTTGGCCTAGGGCATATGCGTTTTTCATGTCGCCCATCAGCCAAGCTGCTATCGATGGCAGCGACCGATTCAAAATCCCAACAGTAAAAAAATTGACCATTGGGGCTTGGCTGGTATCAGCCTCAACGACTGATTTTTGGTCACTGTAGGTGAAAGCGATTAGGAACATTAGGCAATTTTTTTATTTTTTTTTGCATTTTTGTGATAGTTAATTGATTTTTTTATTTTTATTTTTGAGTTGTTTAATTGAATTTTTTTGCATGATTAGGTGCATTTAACCTAAACCCTAAACCCTAAACCCTAAAACCTAGCTCTTTCACTTAGAATTAGGATAGTCTGTCATTATTTGCACAAATTTTCATTTTTTTATTGTGATTTATGCCTTAGATGTGCTATTGTTGTCTTTGATTTTTTCCCTTAGATTCTCATTGCTCGGGCTCGAGATCCGAAGCTCCTAAATGACCTCCTTCTACTCATGGATGATATGGACTAGGCCTGGTTTAAGGCCCGTGAACTACAGTTTGTGACCAGGCTACCAAATATTAAGTTGGATCAAGCCTACCTCACGGCCTTGGTTCATCGATGGGACCCTAGGATGAACACCTTCCACCTTCCTACCGGTGAGATGACTATCACACCGAAGGATGTGTACAAGATTTTTTGGATCCCTTTTGATGGAGTGGCCATCATATTTTTGATCACTAATGATCGTGAGACAGTATTTGCTAGGGTGTTCAGGAGGTATGTTGTGGTTGCCTTCAGGGACACCAAGTTTGGAGGTGTATCTATTCTATGATGGTATAGGGAGTAGGTCTTCTCTATGGGGCATGCAGTGTTGCTGATGGTTTTCAACAACATTATTATTATAGACTGTTTAGGCTTGAGGTTCTTGTGGAACCTCCTTGCAATGATTTAGGACTTGATGGATAGCACGGAGCCTATCATCTATGCATGGGGGAAGTCCTTGCTGGCACATTTCTATGACGAGTTGTACCACATTTTCCAGTGGGGTCATGTTCATATTACTTGCAGCTTGCTCCTTCAGATATGGGGATGAGATCATATCAATGTAGATCATCCCAGAAGGCTCCCTGCTAGGATTACAACTAATAATGGTTGGATGTAGTGCTACGCTACTAGATGGGATTGAGAGCGCGAGTAGCACAAGAGCCGCCCTTCTACGAGGGAGCTTTCCCATTATATTACTACTTTACTAGGATGTAGGCTAAAGATGTCATATGGCACCCATACCATGAGTTCCCAGCTTGGGATAATATAACAAAATTCACAACTAGGACACAGCGTGAGCGGTGGCTCATTGGCCATAAGGCCGATATCAAGGAGTATTTCTTCTACTCTTGAGTTCTTCATCAGTATGGATTACAACAGGATGTGCCACTTATCCCATTCTTGTATAAGCACATTGGAGCAGAGAGATACCTCCCTCCACCATGGATTACATAGCTGAATGATGATGAGGATGCCCTAGAAGTTGACCCAGGAGTCTCTAGGGGAGTCAGATATATTTGCATAGTGGTGGGGTGATCAAATGTGGCATGGTGATGGCAGTATGGGCCATGAGGATGACGTCAATGATGGAGGGGCAGACCCAATAGGGCACAAAGTTTGAGCTAGGACTGAGGGATGGGGCCAACTGATAGAGAATGGCAATAGAGGAGCAAGAGGCTCCTGAGGAGGAGGAGGAGGAGTTCAATCCTGAGGAGAGAGATTCTCCTTTGAGAGGTCATTTGCATGAGGTGGAGGCTGAGCTCCAGTTGTCCAAGATCTAGGTACAACAACGTGATGCTACTATAGCATAAAAATATGCCACTATAGAGCAGCTCATGATATAGATACAAGTATTATAGGCTGCTATCAAGGGAGGTGCTACTAGGATGTAGATTGTTGTTGATCCTCCTACACCAAAGGTTCCTACAGAGGCAGATCCATGGGCAGAGACTAGGCAAACATAGGCCTTGCTAGATAAGTATGAGGTGAAGATTTTTGATGATGCAACCTACATTGTTACTCTCTCGATGTATATTAGGAGGCTAGGAGCCACTCTTAGGGAGAGGGTATGTGTCCATGGAACACAGGTTAGCGAGCAATCCACATCAGGGTAGTCTTTCATCCAGTCTAGGCAGAGGACCCAAACTCATACAAAGAGACCAATAGGATCTAGCTCGCACCATTATCCTAGGGATCTTGCCACAGGGGGCAGTGCTATAGGGGGCGCACACCCAATTTGATCCATGATGCACTTTGAATTTTATTTTTGGGGTCAGCTGACCTATATGACTATAGCCTATGAGTATTTTTGTACATCCATGCATTTGAGACATATATTTATATGATATCTTTACCTTAGGATTCATTATGTGTGTCATTTATTGCTTATGTTTTTGTTTTATTTATGCGATGTGATGATGGTGTTATGATGTGATGATGTATGTGTTATATGATAGGTGATATTTATGATGATGTGGATATTTAGATGGATGCTTATGTAGATGCTTTTATGATCTGATTACTATGACATGATGTGATGTATCATGAGTTGACTTAATGATGGATTTATGATTGTACGCATAGGCGGCTTATGATGTATGCATATATGGATGCCTATATGATTTCATGTGCTTTGATTATGGCTATATGATGTAATGTATGTGGATGCAATGATCTGATATTAGGTGTAGATGGATGATTGATGATCTATGCAACTTTATTTGTTAAATGCATGTTTAATTTACTTTTAGTTGTATGCATTTGACTTATGTTATGATGTGGCAAATGCAATGTGTGGAATGCATTATCTACATGGTTTTTGATCTAATGCAAATGAACCTATATGCTTTAATCACTTAAAACATAATGAATGCATATGATATGATTTTAACGATCTAATGGGTGACACCACATAAAGTATATTAGTTATGAAATGTAAATAATCACTCTTATCACAAGAACTAATTATTTGAACATCCATATGTGAAATGTAATGGCGTGGAATGTGTGTAGTTTCTTGATAATATCCTATAATTTAAAAGATACAAAATAGTCAGTGGTCGTCTAAACATCATTTCTGACATCCATCCGATATCTAGCTATTTTATTAATACATTTTAATTCACAAAACCTCATAAAGAAAATTGATGATGTGATTGATGATATGATTTGTTGCCATAAAGGAAGTTTTGAGGCTTTTCCTAAGACTCAAAAACTCTAGTTACCCTATCAATAGTTACGTACTGAACATACAAGACTTTTGAAAAGCAAGGCTTTCATCATGGTCCTAGAGATTCATTATCCCTATGTGTGCAAATGAATATATTTAGATAGAATTCAAGCATTTCCTCCAATGTCAGGCAGGATTATTTCAACTAATTGCTAAGATCAGGGATCCTCAAGTGTTCATCTGATCCTATGTTGTACTTAGTTGGACTATACCACTGGATAGTATTGGGTTACCCAAAGCTAGGTCATCCACATGCAAACATTGGTCTACACAAATGCAAAATGTTATTGTGATAGACATATCGTCATACATAAGGGTATCACGATTGATAGGGATGGATGTACACCAAACTTGTAATGGGGATCACCTTTCGATTTTGTATAATGCTAAGAATTCTAGGGATTCAAGCTCCATTCCCTTCTTTTATTAATTTTATTTGGGATACTTGCTCATGCTTTAGTGATGAACATCACCGTTTATTTTTGATCGATTTTTATCTTGAGCAAGGGACTTATGTGGGGATGATAATTGCTTGTTTGTTTTGACTTTGACTTTTGCTTTATTTTGGGATTATTGCTTGTTTTAATGAAAGCAAGTGATTTATGCAGTGATGATAATCACTTGTTTCTAAGTAGGGCATAACTTGTTCTTTTGTCAATTCTCAGCACCTTTGAACCGGTTGCACAGGGGGATAAGCAAGGAAGACCCTTTTTTCTTAAGACAACCTAGACCACTTTTGCAGCTTTTATCTTTACCTTGTACCAACTAGGATTTTAGTGTTTATAATTAGTGATGGGATCCTGAATATCTGAGGCATTCACGACTAGATATTACCCTCTACTATTCAAGATGGTTTTCCACAAAAGCTGATAATACCACTAGATATGGTTGAATGACCAAAGAACCTTAGCCTATTCTTTATAGCAACAAGAAAAATTGTGTTGAAAAACACAATTACACACATGGATGAATGACTGAAGATGGGTTTGAGTATTTATGGTTGTGATACAAACTATGGCATCATTTGCAAGATTGTGATCATAACATGTGCAAATGTAATGGATATGAATGTAATGTAGCTATGTGGATGCAAATATAAGATGCAAATGTTTTTTTATTTTTTATTAGTTTGCATTGTTTTTGTGTTTTTGATTATTTTGCATTGTTTTTGTGTTTTTGATTATTTTGTATTGTTTTTGTGCTTTTGATTATTTATTGAACAAAGGGCTTATTGTGCCTTTGGGGCTTTTCGGGGTTGAAAAAATGGCATGAGGATACCCTTGGAGCATTTTTGATTGAATTTGACCAAGCGGCATGAAGATACCCTTGGAGCATTTTTATTGATTTTGACCAAGTGGCATGAAGATACCCTTGGAGCATTTTGACTGAGGTGACCAAATGGCATGAAGATACCCTTGGAGCATTTTTATTGATTTTGACCAAGCGACATGAAGATACCTTTGGAGCATTTTTACTGAGGTGACCAAGCAACATGCAGATGCCCTTGGAGCATTTTTATTTATTTTGACCAAGCGGCATGAAGATAACCTTGGAGCATTTTGACTGAGGTGACCAAGTGACATGCAGATGCTCTTGGAGCATTTTGATTGAATTTGACCAAGCGACATGAAGATACCCTTGGAGCATTCTTGGAGCATTTTGATTGAATTTGACCAAGCGACATGAAGATACCCTTGGAGCATTTTTACTGAGGTGACCAAGCAACATGCAGATGCCCTTGGAGCATTCTGATTTATTTTTACCAAGCGACATGAAAATACCCTTGGAGCATTTTGATTAACTTTAACCAAGTGGTATGAAGATACCCTTGGAGCATTTTTGACTAATTTTGACCAAGCGACATGAAGATACCCTTGGAGCAATTTTGTTTTTGAATATTTTATGTTTTTATGATTTGTTTGTGATTTTATGACATATTTGATTTTTTTTTGTATTTTATATATTTGAATGTTTTTGTATTTTATGTATATTTGAATGTTTTCATATTTTATGTATATAATTTATTTAAATGGATGATATTGAGAGGCTCAGGCTCTTCAAAACCATCCAATTATGTGAGGCGATATGCTCTAGGCCCAACCCTTTTTTAGATTATGTACGGACCTATCTAATTGGCCATAAATTTGTCTCGTAGGTGCGATGGCAGATTTGGGTTTTGCTGGTTTTCCTTGAGCACAAAATATCCAACCTTGAATTCTCTTAAATGGACTTTACTATTGTAGGCTCATGCAAGGCGATCCTAATAAATGTGGAAATGCTCTAAGGCATTGACTCGACGTTCGTCAATAAGCGTTAATTGATCCAGGCAACCTTGTCGCGTGGTGTCATCATCTATGAAGTCCTTCAATGGTATGCACAGGGTTGGAATTTCCAACTCTAAGGGTATGATGGCCTTAGTGCCATATACAAGTGAAAATGGTGTTTCCCCAGTGGATGTCAACACACTAGTCCTATATACCCATAATTCAAGAGACAATTGCAGATGCCAGTCCTTATGATTATCTTTCACCGTCTTCCTCAATATGGAGACTATTATTTTTTTTGAGGCTTTTGGTTGCCCATTTGCGTATGGATAATAGGGTGTTGAAAAACTGTGCTGAATATGGTATTTTTTTGTTGAATCATGCACATTTTTGTTCTTGAAATATGACCTATTATATGGTATTATTTTCTAAGGGACCCCAAAATGACTTATGATATTATGGAGTATAAAATCTGCAATCCTTGTTCCAGTTGTCGATATCAAGGGGATCGCTTTGACCCATTTGGTAAAATACTCAGTGGTCATTATGATGACCATGTGTTAGCCTAAGGATGGGGGTGATATCTTCCCTACTAAGTCTAGCCCCCACTATGAGAAGGGCCATGCTACCTGGATGGGTTGCAAGGCTTGTGATGGCAAGTGTGTAAGGTTTGCGTAATGCTGGAGTTTAATACATTTCTTGACATACTCACAATAGTATTTTTCCATAGTGGGCCAATAGTAACTCATTTTAAAAATGCACTTAACGATAGCCATACCACTTAAGTGACCACCACACATACCATCATTAGCCTGTGAAATTGCCCAAGATGCTTCCTGTAGCTCAAGACAACAAAGGAGCTGTAGACACCTAAAACGCATCATGTCGAGGGCGACTACTCATATAGATATGCTACAAGACCATATGGAGGATATTGGATAGACTCCAAGATAGAGCAGTGGTTCTAACCACTCAATTGAGGCATTTTGGCCTAATCAGTTTGAACCATAGCCCAGACCTGTGATCTCTAGTCTAAATCATGGTTGACACCTGTGGTCTATAGTCTGGACCACAACTGTGACCTGCGGTCTTAACTGAAGTTTAGTTAGTCCTTCCATCCGAGAAAAATTGGTTGGAATGACCAAAAGATCTAGAAGAAGGTAGTTGAAGGATGAAAGATTCCAGAGGCTTCCATCTCAACTGTCCTGACCACCCTTCTTAGTATTGGCTTCTCCATGAAGCCACCCCTAGCCCTAGGGGCATGCTATAAATACCCCCTACAAATGGGGAGAATAAAATAAGCAAGCATTGGATATTTGAGCAGCGAAGCCCTGGAAAATTGTACACTCAAAATGAGTATACTAAGATTTAGAGCTATTGCACTTAATCCCTGACCCTTTTGCCAACATTCATGATGAATTGCATTATGGATGCCTTAGGTGCTTAGGAGCATAAAAAAGCATAAATATGGGTAAACGAAGGCCCTTCACATCGAATTGACCACCAAATAAATCTGAGGACAATAAAGGTGACCCTTGAACATCAATTTAGACAAGGAGATCAAGCCCACTACCCCTAATTTGGAGGGTAAACCTATCAGAGGTCAAACCGCAACTGTCAGTCATGATTCACAGTGTAGACCGCTCACCAAAGCTACAATTTCTAACAGGTGACAGATCACCTTACTCCTTTCATTTCTATCTGGTTAAATAGGTGAGAGGTTATCTATATTTTTGATCGTGTGCTATTATTTCTTGATCATAGGAAGATAGGTACAAGAGGAGTCTATATCATAATCCTTCCACATCATGAAGAAGGGGGTCAACTCCACCCCAAGGCAGTTTGTGACTAGTCAAAGGGCAATATTAATGCGCCTACCCTATTGAGGGCATTGGCAATTGTATAGACTGTATCATCATTCAAGTGACCCTAAGAGGGGCATATTTGTAACAAAAATTTGTTCATAATCAATACAAGAAATATCATTTTGTTGAATTTATGCAATGTGTCAAGATTTTACGCTTTTATGATGACTATAGACTAATATGGTAGATAGGAGCATGCTTTTTAGTTATGTCAGAAGGTGATCACGATGGAACTCCGCATTTGTAGCCCCTAAGTGCTGACATTCTTGAATTTTCTTATCTCTAGTGCTAACCGTAGCTAAAAACTATGGTTATTTGTTGGCCCATGGCTTTCACCCGTGGTTCACACTGCAGTCCACAGACTAGAGCTACGATTTATAGCAGAAGTAGCAGACAGTAGAGAAACCACTTGGCATCAGATCAGGAGCTGAGGTAGGCTCTGTTTTTATTCTTTGTTCTGTATTTTCTTCTCTGTGTTTTTAAAGTAAGCGTTAAATCGATTGCAAATTAGGTACACTAAAGAAAAAGGGTGAATGAATAGTCCTAGTTTGCTTTCGCATTCCTTCCATTAGAAAGGCACTGCTAGGAACAACGAACCTCTGATTGTAGTTTGCCCTAGAATACAGTGACCTTGATAAAAATTGAGTGGTCGTTTGCATGCTTGAGGCCCAATTAGAGGCCATGTCATCGTAATCACATTGTCATAACATCATGTAGGACATAGCATGCATACCTTTCTAAATTTGAAACGTTCCTTTTCTTTTTATGCATATCATGTAGGAATGATCATATGAATGCTCTTTTATGCATTTGTCTTTATGCAAAGTAAAACGAACCACACACACCACGTTTCATTTAAACATCAGTGGCATTGGGCTCTCACATCCAACCCATTTGATTGAGACCAACAATGGATGTCATTACCATTTGGTTGGCTCATTTGAAATTATATTATCGGGACCCGCTCATGGCCAAGGTCAAACCAAGAACTATCCTATCCATGCAAAATAGCACGCACTCATCTTCGAAAGAGTATCACTATGCACGGTGTGCTGGGTGAGGGTTGGTAGTACCTATGCTACCTCGTTGAGTATGGACTTCACTCCCATATTTGGCTTGTGTGAGTGTATAGGTGAAAGCCAATTAAACTGAGAATAAAATCCAACGATTTTGCAAAACATGCGAGAGTTTCTCATACTGATACAACACATTTTGAAACAACATCAAATAGTTTAGGGCTCATTTTAAAATTTAAAAATAAGATAAGCATCATTGTATACCTTGTTTGATAATAAAAGATACATCTAGACGTTAGGTACACTATGGTGGATACACGGGGTGGTCGAAAAAGGTGCAAGCCTGAAGCCAATGACCAAGCCCCAACCGATTCACAAATACACGTGTCTAGTCCTCAACCACATGAGCAAACCGAACGTCATTCGACGAGCATTAGAGGAGACAACTCGACACGAGGGGATCCCATTGAGCATACCCTTGATAGACTAGCATCAGTGCATTCTGTTAGACATAGATTAGAGCATGGAGCTTCTCAACCTGAGGGTGCTCCACTTGAAAGCCATTATCGAGACCGTAGTGCACGTGCATCCATGGGATCGATCGAAGAGTATGTCATGCAGGGGACCATATTGGTACCCATTCGCACTAAGTCTATAGGGTGTACTATACCCCCACCTTCTGAGTATAGAAGGAATAGATATCCACCCATTCAGGGGCAAGTAGATGGGCTCCCTGCTGAGTGCAAGTCTACCCATACTCCCATGCATACTATAGCATGCAAGATCACCATCGATATATCGAATGTGGGAGCTAATGGAACACCACCCCATGAGAGGTGGAGGTCTAGATAGCTAGATGGTCTAGGTAGTGTGTTAGAGCAGCTAGGTTGCAAGCCTTCGGCTCTGCCCACTCGTGCTCCGAGTGAGCATAGCGGGAGCACCATTAGAACTACTAGAGAGCATGGAGAGGCTTCTAAGCGCCCTCATGTCTCATGTCCACCATCCATGCATGGTGGCATGCAGCACAGGACACAACATGATGCCAATGCCATCTTCACAGATAGAGGCAAAGGTACAACACATCAGTTCGATGGGTACAGAACCCACAAGGTCGCTCGTACAGAGCAAGCGTACCAAAGGCCTCCTACGGTTGACCAGGTCGAAAGATCATATCGACTGGCCTCTGAACAGAAATGCCAACTCCTCCAAGATCAATTGGAGGATGCTCGCCTAGAGAGGCAGCGCATTGAAGATGAAGATCTTCAAGCGTAGAGGCTTACTAGACAAAGGCTGTATGAGCAGCGCTTGTGCAAGGAGCGCATCCTCATCCAGAAGGAGCGTGTAGAGTAGGAAGATAGGTTGGCTAGGGTCAACCTATATTCTCAGGATGAGCATAGAGAGCAGGTGCACAGGAAGGCTCTTTCACAAGCCGACATGCACCATGAGCGCGTAAGCGTTCACACTCATATCACTGCCCATCAGAGAGAGTGACCGCCTTCGATCGACAATCAGAGGCAACAACATTATGAGGAACAAGAGGGGAACAGATACAACCAAGAATATCTTGAGAGTTCTCGAGCTGAGGAGGAGGAAGAGCAATGCCCTCCACCTCGATAGAAGAGGATTGTACCTCCCAGAATGCCTCCATGCTGACTTAGGGAGGAGGAATTTCTGTCTTCTAAGGCTTACAAAGCTTTGGTCGAGAAGGTCAAAGCAATTGAGAAACAAGGCACGGCTATCCAAAAGCCGACACTGAGGAAAATTCACAATGAACCTTTAGATCCCTCGGTGCCTACGCCCCCATACCCTAAGCATTTTGAGATGCCCAGGTTGGAAAAATTCAAGGGTGATGAAGAGGCACAAGAACATGTCACGAGCTTTCTGGATGCTTGCTTCCAGATAGAGAATAATGATGCATTGTTATTGCATACGTTTGTCATGACTCTCTCTAGTCCAGCCTGAGAGTGGTTCAATCAGCTAAAGAAACATAGCATAACAAATTTTGAGCAATTAGCTGATGCCTTTCTTGAATGCTATTCCTTCGACATCAAGAAACAGGCCAACCTTTCCGATTTGGCTGCGCTAGCTCAGCGCGACGACGAGCCAATAGAACAGTACGGGAAGAGGTGGAGGAGATTAATGGCAAAGTTGTCATTCTTGATTCCTGCCATAGAATTAACCCGAATGTTTACAAAGAGTTGTGCCAAGCACATCTCGCTACTATTGTAGCTACAACAGTATGCTACATTCGAAGAAGCTTTGGCGCAAGCCAAGGTAATTGAGGACATCAAGTTGCAGGAGGGCAACTTGAAGCTCAAAACTAGGAAAGAGGGATATAGGAAGAGTACCTCAAAGCAACAGGGCAAGCAGGCCCATGTGAATCGGGTGGTACTAAATCTCCAAAATGAGGATAAGGGGCAAAAGAAATAGAATTATCAAGCCCATCCTCCTCCTACGCAATACGACCAATGCAAGAATAACTACAAGGGCAAGAACAAAGAGCAACGCCCACCTCGCATATTCACGCCATTGACGGAATCATTGACATCAATTTTTCATCAGCTCTGTGAGGCCAAGGCAATAAGATTACCCGAAGTCAAGATGGTTGATCCTAATCAGCCCAAGCCCAAAGACTATCAGGAAGATCTATTTTGCATATTTCATAGAGCGAAAGGCCATGACATCGAGGTATGTTGGTCTTTCAAACATATTGTGCAAAATATGATAGAAAAGGGAGAGCTTGTGGTACCAGGAAATCCCTAGGCACCGAACAACCAAAACATGGGGATTTTTAAAAATTCATTACCAAACCATGAGGCGCCCCATAACCACGCTGGCCACGTCAATCAAGTGCGAGTCGAACCACCTACCCAGGGGTTCATCGACATGGTCAATGTTGTTACCAGACATGGGAGGTACGAACAACCGAATCAACCTCGTGCTCCCATTCAAATACAAGCCACGCCCCAATAATGACAGGCACAAAATATTCCAGGCCCACCAACGAGACCGGTGGTGACCATTAGGAGTAGGTTGGTTCAAAACCTGCAGATGACTCCTACAAAGTTGTCAATATATGAGCTTATACAGTAGTCCCCTAGGCATAGGGAGACTCTTATGGACATTCTGAGGTCCATTGAGGTACAGTCCTAGGATGCACAAGCATTCACAAACTTTGTGGGGCACGTACAATAGTGCCAGGAACCAATGATCCAATTCTATGATCATGAAGTGAAAATGGTTTCTGCAAGCGTGGCTGACCCACCACTACATATCATTGCATGTGTTAACCACGTGCCATTCAAAAGGGTCTTGATTGACACTGGTTCATCGATCAATATAATCATGACTAAGGCATCGCACCATTTGAAATTGCCTAAATCACTCATCGTACCAACCACCTTTACATTGAGAGCGTTTAATGATGCACTATGCTCTATGGTTGGCATGATTGTCCTACCTATTCAGGTGGGACTAAAGACCATTCCCGTAATGTGTCACGTGATAGAGGGTGCCTTGCAGTATAACATCCTACTAGGGAGGCCTTGGATTCATGAAATGCATTGTGTTCCCTCGATATTGCATCAGTGTGTCAAGTATATACATGAGGGACAAGTTCACGTGGTTTCATCAGATGAAGAACCATTCAAGTTCATGAACTTAGCAGATTTTCCAGGGGGCTTTGTACTCCCATCAACGCACTTGGAAATACGGTCCACATCACCGGTAAGGGTTCCAAGAGGTAAAAATATGGTGCATGTTCAACCATCGATATCTGTATCAAATAGATCTGAACATACCACTACAACTTCTCTAAGATCGAGTGCATCAACAATGCATCGGGATGATGAGAAATTAAAGGTAAAATTGGGTAGGAAAGAAGCAAAGAACGTGCTCGAACTAGTCATCGTTGAGGCTGCCACTCCCATGGAGGTGGAGGAAGCCTAGGATCAAGTCGAGGAGGCACCTCAACCTGCTTCTCCTGCATCGTCAGCAGGGTCATCCGCATCGCGGGTGACTGTTCACCTAGCTAGTATAGGTATGGGTGAGTATCTTGTGCAAAATGTGACCTTTGGTCCTATTTTAGAGACTGCACGAGACATGGGCTGACCGATAGCCCATCGATATCTAGTTGGATCCATAGTACCATTGGGTGAGCCACCCAACCAAACAAACTTCATCTACGTCGGGTTGGATCAAGTTCCAATGCGAGCACCCATGGAGATGGATGATGAGGAATAGTTCACGGTGAACGTTCGGTACTTGTCCAACCCAAAGTATGCCATGCACATTTTTGAGCTCTATCATTGGCATGGATATGACCTTGGTATTTTTGAACAAGGATGAAGAACCCCTCTTGAACTACGTTATCAATTGGCAACTGATAGGTTCGGATTGGGATTGCAGATTCAGGGACATGATGATTTACTCACTGCATCATTGGATCATTTATACCTGAGTCTGGGGGATGATGTGGATTTTAATCCATATCATCCTAACATGTCTAGTCTTCGGGGCAACAACCCAATGGTGTCAGTCATCACCATTGAGAGACCGAAGCTTGAACATGAAGAGTTCTCAGAGCAGAACCCCAGAGGCAACCTGGGTCATCAAAATCGTATCACAACCGATGATACTGGTATGCAGGGGCACAACCCCACCATTCTAGGTGATCTCGATTCAGGAGATATTTGTAGTGAATATGGAGAGGAGTCCACCTCCAAAATAAGTGGACCGAGTTATGATGCAGATGGTGAGTCCTCGGATAATGATCAATCTGAAGAGGAAGTTGAACGAGCCTTCGTGGTTTCGGTATTTCTATGCCATTTGCTACCTAGAGAGCAATTAGATGAGATACAAGAGCATTTCATAGTCGATAGTGATTATGAAGATGAGATAGAGTAGGCCTACTTAAGGCCTCATCCAGCTAATCTCCCAATATTTATGGACATGATAGAGTGGTCTGCTCATAGTAGCAATCATAGCGATGAGGTTGAGATGACCGATCCGAGGCTTGTATATCCACTACATCTATTGTCTATGGAGTCAGAGTATGTTATAGAAGAAGTGCCTCTTAACACTGATCACTCTGAAGAGGAAGCAGAGCCAATTTTTGCATCGGTGTCATATATACGATCGTTCTATCTGGTTTATCTGGATAGTGATGATAGTGACCATAGAATCAGATACATGGGGCCACATCTGGCAGATCACCCCTTGCATATGGGGGGAAGTGAAGGATTATATCTGTATAGTGATGATGAGGATTCATTGGAGATGGCCTATTTGGGGCCTCATCACCTATGTAATCAGAATCCACCTCGGGGTCCACCACCTATTACAGCTGTAGGTTTGCATCGAGAGATTAATCTCCAGCATCGCCTCAGGGAAAGAATAAATCTGGAAGAGGAATATCAAAGACTCTTTCCCCATCCACCTACTTATGCTGAGCTACTTGAGTTGAGAGATCCCATTTTTTAGTTAGTGCATAGGGAGGATCCAATTGTCCGGGCATCCCATAGGGAGGACCCGTTCGTCCCCATACCATCTGAGCCAGATCTTGGGTATGAAAGCTACACAGATGATGTAGAGTTCAGTCCATGTGGTCTTGGAGATCAATTCCATTCCATCAACATGGTCTCCATTGATTTGACCACTCCACTCCACAATCTAGCAGATCCATCCAAACCATTGCATCTAAACATGGATGCTATCGATTGGGATCATGTTGATTCGCTAGTAGAGCCTGAAGACTTCTTCTCGAATGAAGAGATGCTGCAACCATTTCATTTTGGACCAGGTTGTGCTTATGATGTCTATCACATTGAACATGCTTCCAATGAAGAACATATAAATCTAGTTGATGACATCCATTTGATCCCTATGCCTCATCAGCTTGAGGAGGGATCCCATATGTTAGATAGAGGAAACCTTTGAAGTGGATATCGGTAACGACCCCACCAATCCAATGAAGGTTAAATTTGGAATGAGTCTCACTCTAGATGAGCGCGCTAGCATCATCCCTCTGTTGAAAGAGAGACCTGACCTTTTTTCTTGGACATACAAAGATATGCCCGGTCTAGACCCAAAATTGGTTACTCATAACCTTTCGCTAGACCCATCCAAGAAGCCTATCAAGCAGAAGCTCAGAAAGATGCATCCAACAGTAGCCTTAATGGTGAAAGATGAATTGCAAAAATTGTTGGATGTAGAATTTGTCATTTCCATCGACTATCCAGAATGGGTATCCAATATGGTGCTATAGGAAAACTAGATGGAAGGATCCGTATTTGTATGGATTTTAGAGATCTCAACAAGGCAACACCCAAAGATTCATTTCCGTTGCCCAATATCGATGCTCTAGTAGACTCTACTACAGGTCACGAAATGCTCTCCTTAATGGATGATTTTTTTGGTTACAATCAAATTCGGATTAAGCCCGAAGACCAGCACAAAACCACGTTTATAATGCCATGGGGAACATTTTGCTACAAAGTTATGCCATTTGGTCTCAAAAACATTGGTGCCACATACCAACGGGCCATGACATACATTTTTCATGACTATATGCACAAAATTCTTGAAGATTATATCGATGATTTGCTAGCCAAGTCATTGCTACGAGAAGAGCATGCAGAGGTCTTAAGAAAAGTCTTCGATCTCCTGATAGAGCACAACGTCAGGCTGAATCCTAAGAAGTGCGTATTTGGCATAACTTCTAGAAAATTACTAGGGTTCATTGTCTCCAAGAGAGGCATCGAAGTAGACCCAACGAAGGTCAAGGCCATTTTGGAAATGCATCCTCCCACCAATATTAAGGAATTAAGGAGCCTTCAAGGCAAGGTAGCCTCGATAAAGTGATTTATCACCCAACTATCGGATAAATGTCGACCCATGAATCGACTACTACATAAGGGTGTCCCATTCAACTGGGATGAGGACTGCAAGGCAGCCTTCATTGAGATAAAGCAATACCTAGCGACGCCACCAATGTTAGCTCCACCAAGGCCAGAAGAGCCTTTTTTGCTATATATATCGACAATAGACTTTGCGTTAGGGACCATGTTGGCCCAAAAGAATGTACAAGGCAAAGAGCAAGCCATATATTACATTAGCCGAACCTTGGTGAGTTACGAGCTAGGATATGCATATGTGGAAAAACTATGTTTAGCAGTAGTTTTCGCTACCAAGAAATTATGGCACTACATGTTGAGTCATACGACATATGTGATATCAAAACAAAATCCTTTGCAGTATATGATGAGCAAGACATATCATAATACACGTACTGCAAAGTGGATCATGCTATTGATAGAATTCGATCTAGAATTCATAATCCAGAAGTCCATTAAGGGATAGGTCATAGCAGATCAGTTAGCTGAGGTGCCACTATCCAATAGTAGGCCTCTAACAATCGAGCTTTCGGATGATGCAGTGTTTGTAGTATCCGAAGCTCCCAAACCCGAAGAACCAGAGAACAATGCTGATATGACTCTGTTCTTTGATGGTTCAAAATGCGAGCAAGGAGCTGGTGTAGGGATAGTGTTTTTCACGCTGCAAGGAGCTCCAATGCCCTTGTCATTCAAACTAGACTTCCCATGCACCAACAATAATGTTGAATATGAAGCCCTACTTTTGGGCCTCCATACAGCCATCGCCATGAATATCAAGAGACTAAACATCTTTGGTGATTCCCTACTCATAATTAACCAAGTGAAGGGACTATTTTAGTGTCGATGTCCAGTACTAAAAGCCTACAAAGATCTTGTTGCCACATATCTGGCTAAACTAGAATGGTACGACATCGAGGCAATCCCTCGTTCATCAAATAGGTTTGTAGACACCATGGCATCTTTGGGATCCTTAATCCCTCAGAATCCATCTACCGACTTCACTACCATCCATGTCAAGATGCTCTCGCATCCTATAGTAGAGCGTGCAACCTTTGATAACAAAGAATCAGTCAACATGATTAGTGTGGAGCCAAAAGCTGATTGGTTCTGCAAAGCTGAAGACTTTCTCAAGAAAGCACCCTAGGGGTCTTTAACCTCCCAGAGTCCTACGGGGAGTGGCACCACCATTCACCACCAGGTTGTTTCCCAGTCTACATTTACAAAAATAAATATGTAGGGGGAGCAAGTCGTCTTAGCAGTCAAAGCTGAGGCTCATCAGAATTGGATGTCACAGATTCAAGACTTCCTAAGACTTGGTTTTGTCTTGGAGGGACTGTCGCATGCCGCAAGATGCACATTTAAATAGAAAGTGACTAAATATGTCTTGATAGGAGATATTTTGTACCATCAAAGTTATGATGGAGTTCTCCTTCATTGTCTTGAGCCCCAAGAGTCATCTTGGGCAATTTTAGAAGCTCATGACGGTACATGCGGTGGCCATTTTAGCGGCATGGCCATCATCAAGTGCATCCTTCGAATGGGTTATTATTGGCCCACTATGGAGAAGGATTGCAATGTGTATGTCAAGAAATGCATCAAATGTCAGCATCATGCTAATCTTACGCACTTGCCATCATAGGCCCTATAACCCATCCAAGCGGCTTGGCCATTTGCTCAGTGGGGGTTTGATCTAATTGGCAAGATCTCTCCTCCATCATCAGGCCGACATACATTCATTATTATGGCTACTGAGTATTTTACAAAGTGGGTGGAAGCCATTCCCTTAACAATGACCACTAGAGCTCGCATAGCTGAGTTCATAATGGAGCATATCATAAGTCATTTCGGGATACCATCCAAAATAGTTTTGGATAATGGAACTTCTTTTAAGAACAAAATTATGTGAGCTTTAACATCTAAGTACCACATCAAACATAGTTTTGCAACTCCATATTATCCATAGGCAAATGGGCAAGTTGAGGCCTCAAACAAGACTATGGTAGCCATCTTGAAAAATATAGTGCAAGAACACCATAAGGATTGGCATATACAACTGCCCCTTGCATTATGGGCTTATAGGACTAGCATTCGGACTCCCACTGGGGCAACTCCATTTTCACTAGTATATGGCATTGAGGCCATTATGCCCTTAGAGTTGGAAATTCCAATGCTGCGCATCACATTGAAAGAGTTCATCGATGATGACACCACATGACAAGCTCGACTAGATCAATTGACGCTACTGGATGAACATCACGTGAATGCCCTAGAGCATCTCCACGTCTATCAGGAGCGATTAAAATGAGCTTACAATATCAAATTCCACTAGAGAGACTTTGAAGTTGGGGATCTTGTGCTGAAAGAAAACCAATAGAACTCAAATTTGCTGCCCGATATGCGAGACAAATTTATGGCTAATTGGCTAGGACCCTATATCATATCTAAAAATATTGGTCCGGGTACCTATCACCTGACATCGCTAGGGGGTGTTGAAGAGCCTGAACCTCTCAACATCATCCATATTAAGGCGTTCTATGCTTAGAGAGTGTAGCATAAAAGGCTCCAAAGGCATCTGTAAGCCCTTTGGTTAGTCAAAAAGGCACCAAGGATTTCTAAAAATTGCTTGGTCAACCCAAAGGCTCCGAGAGGTTGCTTAAAGCCACTCGGTCATCCCAAAAAGGCACCAAGGATTTCTAAAAATTGCTTGGTCAACCCAAAGGCTCTGAGGGTTGCTTAAAGCCACTCGGTCATCCCAAAAAGGCACCAAGGATTTCTAAAAAATTGCTTGGTCAACCCAAAGGCTCCGAGAGTTCCTATAGCTTCTCGGTCATCCTAAAAGGACTCCAAGCTCTCTTGCTAAGAGTTTGGTCAACTAAAAGGTTCCAAAGGCATCTGTAAGCCCTTTGGTCAATCCAAAAAGCTCCAAGGATTTCTAAAAATCGCTTGGTCAACCCCAAAAATCTCCAAAGGCATATATACTCATCGTTTGGTCAAATATGAAAGCTCAAAAATTCATAAAAATTTGAAAATATATAAAATTCCAAAAAATTTGGTAAAGCATAAAATCCAAAAACATTTGCTTTTGCAGTTTGCATTTTCATACATGCATTCACCTCATCATATTGCATTTAGGCATTTGTCATCCATTGCATTCCATAGTAGAGTGTAATGTGTCTATCAAAATCTTACAAATGGTCGCACGTTTGTGTTTCAATCATGCACCCTTGCATTTATCATAATTCATTGCATTCATACACGATACCTGTTGTGAAGAAATATGTATGTATATTAAGTTTTCCAATCACTCAAACATACCTAGTGGGTTCTTCAGATATTGTAGAAAGCTTGCTTTGCTTTTATAGATGAGGTCATTAGTTGGGATAGTGCTTCAACATATCAGGATCCCGTCACTAAGCAAAACAATATAAAATCCTGCTAAGACAAGAGATGATGAAAGCTGCGAAAGCGGTCTTAGGTATCTAGAGAGATGGGTTTCATGACCTACTTATCTTGCAAATAGTTCGGTCTAGAGAGGTGAACTTTGGCAAAAGGACAAGAATTTCCCCTATAAATCCCAAAGTTACAAAGTTTAAATCCCAAGTTACAAAGTGCAAATTTCAAAGTACAAAGTTCAAATCAAATGTAAAGTGACATAGTGAATCAAAAGCACTATAAAAATCCCTTGCTCAAAGAAAATGGTAACACGTGGACTAACAATGATTTTTATCACTACATATGAGCAAGTAAGAAGGGTGAGAACTTGAATCCCTGGATTGTCCACCTTTTGAAAGCCATAGAGTGATCCCCGATCGCAGCAATGGGTTGGAAGAGTCCCACCTGCAATCGGAGGGGTAGTTCTATTGGGTGATCCCCAAATGTAGCAATGGGTTGAAAGAGTCCCACCTGCATTTGGAGGGGTAGCCCTGATCAATTTGCAAGATGAGCTAGCTCTAGGTGCCTAGGTTTGTCTAGTTGTATAAGTCTAATCAAAGCTGAAACAAGGATGGTACGATCGTATGAGGAACCCTATCTCACATATGGGTTGAAAGAGTCCTGAATGACATACGGGGTATGCTTATGGTCTATCTAAAAATACTCACATGCACACATAGGGATAATGAATAGTTGGGTCTATCATGACAAAAGCCTTGTCCAATAAAAGCCTTGTACAGTTAGTATGTGATTTTTGGAGAAGTCTACTAGGGTGTTTGAGTCTCATGGAAAACCTCAAAAGGTTCTCTAATAGCAATAAAATACCAAATATCATTAGACATAAAAAATAAAAGAGTCATACATTTATCAGAATGCATTTTACAAAGCACAATCAAACATATAGGATAGATACCGCATGAATATCAGAAATGATGTTTAGACGGCCACTGACTATATAGTGCAACAAAGAAAAATATACAGAATGACATATTCATTCATTAGCATTATACCAATCCATTTTACTGCATTTCATATATGGGTGATTAATTGATTAAGTTCTTGTAATGAGAATTATCAATTATTTTGCATGATTGTTATACATTCTGTGGTGTCGTATTTTAAAATTGATATACATAGTTTACATTCATTCCTTATGTTTTAAGTGATTAAAGCATACAGGTTCATTCCCATTAGATTACGATTATGTACATAATGCATTACCATACATTGCATAGCATACCATAACTTCATAAAAATAAATGCATGCCCACAAAGCAAAAACAAATATGCGTTAAAAATAAACAGTGCATCCATATGCATACATCATACATGGCACATCTAATCATCTAGATCACTGCATCTCATCAACATCATCATAAATAAGATAGCTATCTAGTGCATGTCATCCATACATCACATCATATAAACATAGCATCAACATAAGCATTGCATCCATGTGCATCAAATAAACATAAAATCAAAAATACACATCGGTACACATAATGAGCCATAAATGATCAAGTCATATATATATGTGTCCAAAAGAGTACATAGGGAGTGTATCAAAATTCCCATAGGCTACAAAGTGTGTAGGTCCTCGACCTTACACCCAAAATAAATATGGCATATCAAAAATGTAGTCTGCATCTAGCAGAGCCCAGATCTAGTCTGCTCCCCCTATACCGGAGCTCTCGTCGCCTCCCTCAGCACTGTGCTCTAGAGCCTGCTCTCCTATCTGCTCTAGCACCCATGGTGGGTCCTGCTATGGATCCTACCTACCTCCAAATCCTAAGGCACCCAACACATGAGAAACTGGTAACTAAAGCAGGCTAGTCCTCTGACCGGTGGCCCCTGAAGTCTGCCCTACATCTCTAGGCCTGGCATGCGATGTCACACCATGTGAGCTAGAGGACCTATGCGTCCTCTCAGTCCTATGAGTCCTATGACTCGAGCTCACCATAGACTATCCAGAGGTCCTAGACCTAGTCCATTGAGACTCTAAAGTGAAAGGATCCTCAGGAACCTATAGCCCATGCATCTCAATGTAGCCGACTAGCTGATCAACATGAGCAAGTCGGGCTGCATGCATCTCATTGGTCCTCATGACCATGCTATGTAGTCACTCTACCTCGACCATCGAATCTTGACCACCTATTGAAGCTATCATTGGTGCTACCGGAGGCCCCATAGTAACCTGAGGAGGTGGCATAGCCCCCTTGATACCCGAAGGAGATCCCTCTCCACCTCTGCTATAGTCCAATGTGCCTGTGCTAACTCTAGTGTAGTCTATAGTCTCTGAACCTAGGCCTCTACATCTATGGCCCACGTAGTGAGATCCTGTATCTGATCCTGCACCTCAGTCAGGCACCTATCCCTATCAGCTACCTTCACCTCTAGAGTGGTGATAGTAGTATCTCGCTCTAGCTACTGTGTATGGAATCATCCAAGCTGACTCTACAAGTCAGCCACCTAAGCTAAGAGTAGACCCTCTACACTTTCGAGAGGGACCTCACCCTCCTCTAGAGCCTCCTCATCTGGGTCAATCTTGGGAGTCTCCTCGATGGTGGCCTCTATGCCCCAGCCACCCTCTGTCCGCTGGCGCACCCTACGCCCATCGGGATCCACCTCTGCCTCTGCCTGATCTGGCTCTCGGCCTAGAGGCCCTATGCCATACCATCTGAACATGGACCACCACCCATCATACTCTGGAGTGGTCCCAATAGTCTCAACTCTAGTCTCCTGGTAGTCATCAAGAGCATCTCCTAGAGGCTCAAGAATGATCCATTATAGATCAGTCTTCATGACCATGCATCGGTATCTGATAGGGATATCTAGAATATCTTACACCATCCCAAACTATCATAGGACATGAGAGTAGAACTGATACTCTCTAATCTTGGCCTTTCGATCGATAAGCCACCTATCTCGATGAGCCCATCGAAGCCTCTCATCTACCTTAGGCCATGCGGGGCAATCCATGTAGGGGCGCTAGACAACGTCCCTCGGCCCAAGTGATGCAAATCGAGTAATGTAATGCTCGACATCACCAACATGGATCCTACTATGGGTACCCTCCCCCTCATGAGGCTAGCATGTGGCGTAGCACTGATGATCAGTATCTATCTCAGTAATGCATAGTGGAAGATCTATAGGATGCTCGATCCGGATGTGCTGCCACCCCCAGATCTACAATAGAAGACTACAGCTGATGCCCTTATGGCTATGCTCAGTAATCTGATATAGCTCCCTATAGATCTGACATAGCAGGGTGCTCCCCCATGATAGAAGTAATGGCTCCTCTATAGAACTCTGAAGAACCCTCCAGGTAGTGGACAAGAGGTTCTAGGGAATCCTCATGCCCGAAGAGTCTGGAAGGACAATCTGTACTATCAGGTGCATGAAGAGGGCTTCCCATGTAGAGAAGACATCCTCATGATACCAGTCACCAATGTGCACCCCTCCATGGTCAATCACATCTTGAGCATCCTCACTCTGGTCATCGAAGATAGCATCAAAAACAGCCTCCTTTACCCTGGAGGTAGAGGAGACGATGGCCTCACCATCGATGGGGATCTTGAAGATCCTGTAGACATCCTCTAGAGTAATAGTCATTTCACCTATAGGTAGGTGAAATGTGTTGGTCTGCGCATTCCAGCATCGGGCCAACACAGTCAGGTAGGCTTGATCTACCCTAATAGTGGGTAGATCCATGACATAGCCGAACTCGATAGCTCGAAACCAATCTCGGTCATCATCAGAGAGAGCCTCATGGAGAGTCTTCAGAATGTCAGGCTCCCGGGCTCTAGAAGTCAATTTCTAAAATAAAAAGCATAATGTAAGACAAAATCTAGCTAAACAGAGCTAAAAACAATGCTAAAAATGACAAAAATATATAAAAAAACATAGCTAAAACCTGTGGTCCCAAATTTGCCAATTGGGAACCATAGCTAAAACCTACGGTCCCCAATTTGCCAATTGGGAATCGCAGCTACTAGCTGCGGTTTAGGAGAGGCACCCATTTTGGGTACCCTCCTAGTCCACTAAATCCAAAAATTAAAATCCTAAGCTAACCTAGACTAGTGGGGTTCATTACCAATAGTTTAGTGAGGTTCATTATCCGCATTACTTAATGTGGTTCATTTTACTGGTATTGAGTGTGAGGTCTCGATTTTGAGTTACCTTGCCCGCACCCTGGCCTCGGCTAGTAGATGGCTGATCAGGATCCGCCATCGAGGTAGACGAGTGTAATTATGGTAGAGTGTGGTAGCATTTCAGATCAGGGAATGTTCTCTCACTCTCAGAGCTCTCAAGTTGCTAGTGCTTGCAAGAAAATAATGAAAAATTTCAAATGGGAATTCAATTTATAGGTTCTCCTAGTCTCGACGAACCATAGTTGACACCTACGGTTTTAGAACTAGGGTTTTTCACCCGTAGGTATGACCCACGGTTCCCAAAATTTGAAAAATTAAATCGTAGACCGTACCCACGGTCCATAGCTAGCATTAAATGCACTCAAAACCCATCGTGGGAAGGTCTAAAAAAGCATATTAATGACTCCCATTGGATAAAAATTCAAAATCAATGATCAAAATTGCAAATTTGGTGATGTTAAAAGCACCAGGATCAATCAAATAAATGCAAAATTAAAACAAAAAAATCAAATAATTAAAAACCAAATGCGCCTCGTATTCAGTGATTTATCCTATACACTTGGCGGTTGCAGCGAGTTGCGATCCATGCAATCCGACAAGATGAGTAAATCACCATAAGGACATTTGGGGTAAAATTGTCATTTCTTTTATGACATCTTTCAGCAAATCATCGACAAATATGATTCAACACAAGTCTAATTGCATTTGTATCATTTTGATTCCTTAAGATGACTATTGTAGCCTGACTGCTCCATGGGATAGAAATGTGCAAATACTACTAAGAGTTGCAATCATAAGCTGAACTAGGCCTAGCCAAGGCATTAAAAGGCTCAAATCTAAATTTTTTCAGGATCATTCATTATGGTCAAGCGATTTCGTCACTTCATACATTGTCATTACCCTCATCGACTCATCGCTTGAGGGGGTAGTCATAATTTCATAATCATAATCAAAGTCAGCAGAAGATCCCTGAGATCGTAGATCCCTTGATCTTGTCAAAATTGTGTTCATTCTTGCGAATCATTGTCAACAACTATCATAAGCTTCCCCCTTTGCTTGGGGTAAACAACAAATATGATAATTGGTTTGTAACTCTCATCCTTCAAATTTATGGGTCAGAAGATACCCATACTTGGCATTGATGCTATCCGAATGTCTGATGATGAGTGCAGACTTGTCAAAATGTAAGCCTTTCATGAGTTGGAAGCAATGATTCCAAGATGCACATCCTTTTGTTGGACCTGGGGCATCTAATGTTGATCCAACTAATGATCATCATAGAACCTTAGGCATCATTTTAGGATGTATATTTTTGCTCAACGTTGTTCGATCTCACAATGCATCTCAAAAGGGGCATCTGTAGACACCTAAAATGCGTCATGTCGAGGGCGACTACTCATATGGACATGCTACAAGACCATATGGAGGATCTTGGATAGACTCCAAGATAGAGCAGTGGTTCTAACCACTCAATTTAGGCATTTTGGCCTAATCAGTCTGAACCATAGCCCAGACCTACGGTCTCCAGTCTAAACCATGGTTGACACCTACGGTCTACAGTCTGGACCGCAACTGTGACCTGCGATCTTAACTGAAGTTCAGTTAGGCCTTCCATCCGAGCCAAATTGGTTGGAATGGCCAAAAGATCTAGAAGAAGGTAGTTGAAGGATGGAATATTCCAGAGGCTTCCATCCCAACTGTCCTAACCACCCTTCTTGGTCTTGGCTTCTCCATGAAGCCACCCCTAGCCCTAGGGGCATGCTATAAATACCCCCTCCAAATGGGGAGAATAAGAGAAGCAAGCATTGGAGATTTGAGCAGCGAAGCCCTGGCGAATTGTACACTCAAACTGAGTATACTAAGAGATAGAGCTATTGCACTTAATCCCCGACCCTTTTGCCAACATTCATGATGAATTGCATTATGGATGCCCTAGGTGCTTAGGAGAGTCAAGAAGCACAAATTCGGGCAAACGAAGGCCCTTCACATCGAATTGACCACCAAATCAGTCTGAGGACAATGAAGGTGACCCTTGAACATCAATTTGGACAAGGAGATCAAGCCCACTACCCCTGATTTTGAGGGTAAACCTATCAGAGGTCAAACCATGGTTGTCAACCATGGTTCATAGTGCAGACCGCTCACCAGAGCTACGGTTTGCAATAGGTGATAGATCACCTTACTCTTTTCATTTTTGTCTAGTTAAATAGGTTAGATTAATCATTTCTTAGGTTTAATTGTAGTTTAGAAGAATTATGACCGTAGGAATTAGCTTAGAATAGTTAGTTTATGCTTTGCATTAATTAGGACATTTGTGGATCTTTTATGCACCTCTATGCTTCTATTTTGATATCTGATCCATGCATTATTTGTCTAATGATCTCCTTTATGCTATATTACAAATCTTGATTCAATTAGCATAGTTTAAAGGTTTTCTTTATGTTTTCTTGATCATTAGTTTAATGGCATTATCATGTATGTTTCCTTAAAGGGCCTCATCATGAGAGGCTATCTATCTTTTTGATCGTGTGCTGTTGTTTCTTGATCGTAGGAAGATAGGTACAAGAGGAGTCTATATCATAATCCTTCCACATCATGAAGAAGGGGGTCAACTCCACCCCAAGGCAGTTTACGACTAGTCAAAGGGCAATATTAATGCGCCTACCCTATTGAGGGCATTGGCAATTGTATAGACTGTATCATCATTCAAGTGACCCTAAGAGGGGCATATTTGTAACAGAAATTCATTCATAATCAATACAAGAAATATCATTTTGTTGAATTTATGCAATGTGTCAAGCTTTTACGCTTTTATGATGACTATAGACTAATACGGTAGATAGGAGCATGCTTTTTGGTTATGTCAAGAGCATTCCATCGTAACCTCATCTATAAAGGATCTTTCCCAAAAATATGTACCTTTTTGCCTTCTATTTAAATGTTCATATTTCAACATGCGATAGGCCTTGCGGTACCATTCCAAGCTTTAGGAAATCTCATAATTGGGAAAGCCAATCTTGATAAGCCACAACTTCTATAGAAAATATGGCATGTTCCTCCTATTTCTTGGAATTCATGAGTACATATTGAGAAATAACTCTATGGCAAATGGTTGTACCACACTCTGTAGGACCTTGAGAGATCAAAGACCCCCAAGATGTCATTCATAAGAAATCTCTGGCTCTAAAGGACCATTCCTGATTTGGTTTGATATTGATCATGTTGAATGATTCCTGATTATCAAAAGCCTCACGCTGTATCGTTGAGTGTGAGAGAACTTTAACATGAATGGTTGTAAAATACACAGACAGATTTTGAGGGATTAAGAATCCCAAAGATGCCATGGTGTCTACAAATCTATTTGACGTACGAGGTATTGCCTCGATGTCATACCATTCTAGTCGAGCTAGATTCGTGTCAATAAGTTCTTTGTAAGCTTTTAGGAGTGGGCACCTACATTGGAACAATCCTTTGACTTGATTAACTATGAGCAAGGAGTCACCAAAGATGTTCAATTTTATTATACCCATTGTGATGGTTGTTTGGAGTCCCAAGATCTGGACCTCATACTCAATGTTATTGTTTGTGTAAGGGAAGTCTAGTTTGAATGATAAGGACAATGGAACACCCTGCGGTGTGATCAATACAATCCCTGCTCTTCCCCCTTGCATGAAATTCTAACCATCAAAGAACAATGCCATATCTCTTTCTTTTACAGGTTCTTCATGTTCTGGTAGATTTGATAGTGCAAAGACTACATCATCGAGCAATTCTATGGTGAGAGGCTTGCTATCCTGAAGAGGTGCCTCTGCTAATTGATCTGCTATGACTTGTCCCTTGATGGAATTTTGGCTTATGAACTCTAGATCAAACTATTTCAATAGAATGATCCACTTTGTAGTACATATATTATGATAGGTCTTGTTCATCATGTACTGCAAAGGATTTTGTTTTGATATGATGTAGGTCGTATGGCTCAACATGTGTATCACAAATTTTTGGTTGCAAAGATCACTACCAAACACAAGTTTTCTACATACGTATACCCTAGCTCATAACTCACCAAAGTGTGAATGATGTAATATACGGATTGGTATTTATCTTGTGCATTATTTTGGGCCAACATGGTGCCCAAAGAAAAATCAATAGCTGATATGTATAATGAAAATGGTATGTCTGGCCTTGGTGGAGCCAATACTAGTGGTGTTTTCAGGTAAGTTTTGATCTCTACAAAGGCTTGTTGGCACTATTCATCCTAATGAAAAAGGACTCCTTTGCGTATCAGTTGATCCATGGATTGACATTTATATGATAATTGAGCAATGAATCATTTTATGGATGCTATCTTGCCTTGTAAGCTTCTCAATTCCCTAATGTTGGTAGGGGTAGACATTTTCAATATAGCCTTTACCTTTGCAGGATTGACTTCAATGCCTCATTTATAAATGATGAAACCCAAGAGCTTAGCAGAAGTTATGCCAAACATGCACTTCTTAGGATTCAATTTGATGTTGTGCTCAATGAGGTGATTGAAGACTTTCTTAAGGATCTCAGCGTGCTCTTGTCACAATAAAGACTTAGCTAGTAAGTCGTCCATGTATTCCTCTAAGATTTTATGCATGTAGTCATGAAATATGTATGTCATGGCCCACTAATATGTGGCACCAGCATTTTTAAGGATGAATGGCATCACCTTGTATCAAAATGTTCTCCATGGAGTAATAAAAGCGGTTTTGTGCTGGTATTCGGGTTTAATTTTGATTTGATTATTCCCTAAAAAACCATCCATTAGGAAGAGCATCTCATGACCTATAGTGGCATCAAAAAGAGTATCTATGTTAGGTAATTAGAATGAGTCCTTTGGAGTTTCCCTATTCAAATCTCAGAAGTCCGTGCAAATACGAACTCTTTTGTCAGGTTTTCCCATGGGCATGATGTTTGAGATCCATTTAGGACAGTCGATAGGAACGATAAAAATCACATCCAAAAGCTTTTGTAACTCATTCTTCACCATCAAAGTGATAGTTGGATGCATTTTCCTCAACTTTTACTTGACTGGCTTCTTCCTGGGATTCAATGAAAGGTTGTGAACAACTAATTTTGGATTAAGCCCTGGCATGTTTTTGTAATTCCAAGCAAAAATTTTTGACCTCTCCTTGAGGAGAGGGATTATGATGGCTTGTTCCTATGGAGATAGATTTTCTCTGAACTTGAATTTATTTGGTTGAGTAGGATCATTGCTAATGTCCACCTCAAAAGTCACTTCTATAGCCATATGTGACCCATCCTTTGACCGGTGATGTATGCATATCAAATGAATGTCATCGATGGGATTTATAGGTCCTACTGACTCAGGATCCAAACCAGCATGGAATATGTCATATGCATAGCCTGATACAAAATGAAATGGTTGTAACACCTCTTCATTAGGAAAAATATCCTCAAGCTCTACAGGTGAATCAGCGTGATCCCAATCAATAGCATCTATATCAAGACACAATGGTTTAGTAGGATCTACTGAATTATAAAGTGGGGTGGTCAAATCAATGGAGATTGTATTGATAGATGGAATGAAATATCCAGGACCACGTGGGTGAAATCTCGTCTCATAGGTTTCTCCCCCATGTTCGCAATGAGGCTTCGGAGGAAAAGGAATCTCTAGATCTGGCTTGTGAGCAGGATGAATAATAGGATCATTGGGTTCCAAGATATTCCTGAATGTAGGCGTAGGGGGATTTATAGCATGATAAATGGTATTTAAGTCTATAGGTCTCCCCAAAAATTGTAAGCCAGGGTCTATGGCATGAAGTGCTGCTTCTCTTCCTACCAGCATGTTGACTTGCCATAATATCATCTTCAAAGTCATCATCACTTATCTAGAAACCATTAGCATTGGTATGTGGTCCCAAGACAAGGGGCACATCTCTTAGCCCCAAGTAGGCCATCTCTGTTTCATCCTCATATTATTTGTCACTTATGAAGATGCAATTTGCATTAGTTTCTTGCCCCAAGGTATGGGGCCACTGCCTTGGCCCTAGGTAGGCTCTTTCTATTGAGTCCTATGACTCATAGTAACTTTTGTCTGATATGTACCCACTCTCATTATGGCTGGACTAGGCAAGGCTTTGTAAATAGTGAGGCCCATGATAAGCTAAGCTTTTATGTACTTCATTATTACTTGCCACATATCCATTTTCTTCTTGCTCTTCTTACCACAATATGTAACCTATCAGGGTGGCATCGATTGAGGAGTCCGAATGATAAATCTCTGGTGGTGGTATGTTTACCATGACCACTTATCTGTTGATCATATGTCTTGTACTTGGTGGGTGATAAGGAATAAAATTGATGTCTTCTCCTAACCCCAAGATTAATCTATCCAAGGATTCTACTAGAAAATAATCCTGACCTCTGATGTGGTAGCCTAACCCAAACTTGTCAGTGGGAAGCTGGTATTGTGGCTCACATGGATGCATATACCCCTGCTCATATATACCAAGATCGTAGCCATACAAATAACAATGTTCAAAGTAATTTAGATAAAACTCAATATTAGAGAGGTAATGAATGTTAATTGTGAATAGTTCATCATTGTCCTCTTCTATGTCTGAAGACTTATGAGTGCAGTCCAGGCCAGCATAGATAAAGCTGATCTAGTTGGAAGGGATTCCAAGTGGAATCACTGTTCCCACTGGTGGTCTCAGGTCTTTTGGCCATCTCATGTCTTGTGTAGAATCAATTATAGGTATGAATTTTATATTCTACACAAGGTACTCTTCTATCCCTATAATTTCCAAGTATATCATCACATGTGATGTGGATGACCCTACAGATGACACTGGCGAAGAAGGTTCTAGTATTTCCTTGGCTTGATTATGGAAATCTTCTTATTCCATGGGACTTGGGATTTTTGCAATGGATATAGTTAGCAATTTCTTAGGCTTTCCTTCCTTGATTAAGGGTACCTTTAGCTTATGATTATCTTTAGGTTTTGATGTTGATGGTCTCTTAGAAGCGTCAGTTGTTTTGGGCACAAGAAGAGGTGCCGATGTGGATGGGTCTTTTTGTACCCCTTTGTTTATGTTATTTAGTTGCATAGTTGGATATGAAGGTCTTACATATAGGTGGGTGGAAGGAATCACAAAATCCCCTAGTGAATTCACCTGATGGACATATTTAAATGGCTCTTCATAAGCCAGAACTACATAGACTTTGTCATCGTGCACATACTTGACACATTGGTGTAAAATCGAAGGAACACACTTCATATCTCTTATCCAGGGACACCCTAGGAGGATGTTGTATTGCATAGCCCCTTCCAAGACATGACACATAACAGGGATGGTCTTATGCCCCAGCTTAATGGGTAGGATTATCATTACCATACTAGTGCATAAAAAATCATTGAAAGCTTTTAACGTGTAGGCTCTTGGAATGATATTGGACTTGGGGATCTTGAGATTTTCTATGGCTGTTGTTGTGATGATGTTGATTGATGAACCTGTATCGATCAAGACCTACTTGAAAGGTAAATTATTGACTAATGCAACAATGTGCAGCAGAGGGTCTGGTAAAGCAGTAGATACTATCTTAATCTTATGATCATAAAACCGGATTACAGGTTCCTGGCATTGCTGTACTTATCCCACAAAATACGTGAATGCATTGGGGTCTTATGGTTGGATCTCAATTGATCTAAAAATCTCCATAAACATCTTTCTATGATTTGGGAACTGTTGTATGAGCTCATAGATAGATAACCTGGCCAGAGTCATTTGTAATTTTTGTTCTAGTCTACTCTGAAAAGTCACCATAGGTCAGCTTGGTGGACTTGGAAGGTTGTTTTGCTCCTGCCTCTGCCTAGGTGCAGCTAGGACATTAATGGGAGCCATAGGAGGTTGTGGTTGACCATATCATCTAGTACTAGTGCTATTGACAATTTCAACCATCCCAACACACCCATGGGTAGGTGTATCGACTTGGACATGATTGATTTGGGCACCTTGCCCTTTAGGGGCCTCATGATTTGGCAACGGGTTTTTGTATATGCCCATATCTCTGTTATCGGGAGCCAATGGGTTGTCAACTTTAAGTTCTTCCACTTTAATCATATTTTACACCTGGTTCTTGAAACCCATGCATACTTCAATGTCATGCCTCGATATTCTGTGATATAGGTAAAAATGATCTTCCCTATATCCTTTTGGCTTAGGATGGTTGGGATCTAAAAAAGGTACATCAAGAAATCTAATCTTCCCAGCCTCGCTCAACTAGTTGAAAATTGATTGCATTGAATCTGATAGAGGTGTACAGTAGCAAGGTGGCTTGCATTCTCTGTTTTACCATTGATTATTATTTTGATCATAATTGGCTAGTGGAGGCTATGCTTGATAATTATGGGGTTGCTACGTAGCCCCATACTTAGGTGCAACCAATATGATTTGATTAAATGGAGCAGGGTTGTCTTGCTTCCATTTGTATTTGTCATTCTTGCCATTCTTGTTCCACTCCTTGGTTTGAAGCTTAATGGTTTCATCGTCTACTTTTATGTCTTCAATGAGTTTGGCCTGTGCCAAGGCTTCTTCAAATGAAGGATGTTGTTGAATTGTTAGCAAGAGGAAAATGTGTTTAGAACAAATCTTGGTGAACATGCATACAATATCTTCTGTGGGGAAAAAGAATGATAAATTTGCCATGATTTTTCTCCATCTATCCCCATACTCCATTATTGGCTCATCATCATAATGTTTTAAGTTGGCCAGGTCTGAAAGGTTCACCTTATTATTAGCACCAAAAGAGAAACATTTTAGAAAAGTGTTTAATAGTTGTTCAAAAGTGGATATGTTGTGCTTAGGAAGTTGGTTGAACCATTGAGTGGCAGCACCCAAAAATGTCATAATGAAAGTTCTTAGCATAAGAGTGTAGTTATCTTCAAGATAAAAACATGCATTGATAAAATTGGTAACATGCTCTTGTGCATCGTCTTCGCCCTTGAATTTTTCTAACCTAGGCATCTAAAAGTGCTTAGAATATGCAGGGCTAGGAACTAATGGGCACAATGGATGGTTGTGTATTTTACTCAATGTTGGTTGGTTCCCAACCATATCTTGTTTCTCAAAGGATTTCATTTTCTCCATGAGTGCCTGGAATGCCTTTGACGTGAGGAGTTCCTCTTCTTGCAGGCCCACTTGTGGTGGTAATGGAGGTAACCCTTTATCCACTTGACTTGTTCTATTATCTTCCCTCCTATGAGGGGATTCAAGATGTGTTTGATCCTGATTTATCATGTTTACCCTTTATCCATCAGTTTGATTCTATTCATGATTTGAGTGGTGGTTTCGTTGTGGGTTGTCTTCTTGCCTAATGCACCCCTCTTGTTGTGAGTCAGTACGTTCATTTCTTGGGTGGTCACTACCATTTTATTATAGGTTTATGCAAGCTAGCTACTCAGCTTATTCCCTTAAACTCTGCTCATGCTGGCGCAAAAGCCTTTCTCTTTGTTTATCATGCTTAAGAGCTTCCACTAGCTCTTGTTCTTTGCACAATGCATTTTCTAACTATCGCATGCGATAAAATTAAGTTTTCAAAGAAGATTCATGTTTTTCTAATTTTGTTCTTGTGGTTCTGACTCGCAGATTCCTTGAAGGGGTTTTCGTTGTTTCTTTGCTCTTGTTAGTTAATGTAACTTGTTTAGTGTGTTGATAAGTGCCTCTATGATCAGACTTTGTATGTGTATTGTGGGGTCAATTTGAAGCATCCCAAGGTTGAGTGGTGCATTTAGAATTTATGCTTTATGAACTTCCTAATGTAAAATTTTTGTAGCTATAGTTTTGGGAGTTGTTCTCGAATGAAATTGATCTAACCCATCTAACTATATTATTTTCCATGGCTGATCCTATGGGGTGCCATTTACTCCAATGAGGTCATGGTCTATTGGAATCCTTCCTCTTGTGTGAAGGGTATCTTCTATTTGATGTCTATTATTGGATGTAGCTCTAGTTTCTTGCACTTTAATGGGCATACCTATTCTTAGTGTCTCATGTGAAGTTTGAGATGTTGTGCTTCTTATGTGTCTTTTTGGTGATGAAGGTTTTGTGGCCCCACCTTTTCTCCATGAGGATGGAGGTGGGGAAACCTCATCATCCTAATGTGAAGAGTTGGGTCTAGAACCCCTTTTATGTCCATGTGGGGAGGAAACTCTTGAAGCCTCCTCATGTCTTTGAGAAGTTTTTGTGTGTTGAGAGGAGGGCCTTGAGGCCTCCTCATGTCTTCTTGATGATGATGGCCGTGAAGCCTCTTTGTGTTTTTGTGACTTAGTTCCATGATGTGACTCCCTAGGTGGGGTTTCTCGAGGAGAACCCCCAAGGATTGAGTTATCACCCCTTATGCTCATGAAACTGCATCCCACGGTCTTATGAATGGGTGATTCAATGTTACTACGACTTCACCTAAGGGTATGTGTTGCTTCATATTCTACCTCGGTGTTGGACCATAGTTTGCCTTATTTTTCACTATTTGACCATAGTTTGCTTTATCATTGCATTAGTACTTGATCAAATATAGTAATTAGGATTAATATGGTATTAAGATAGGAAGCATGATATTATGTGTTATAATGAATCAAATGGGATATTTTTATTGATTAAATACCAATCTTTAGCTGATAAATAGATTAGGAGGTTTGGGACATAGTAGTGAGAGAATCAAATATAGTATGAAAACTAGTGCTAGAGACAACATCATGTCGAGCACAACAAATGAAGACTTCAACAAGCATCAAATGCAACACTACACAATTAATGTCAGATTCAATAATAGTTGAAAGGTGTCAAGTATGATAGTGCTATATTGATATTGAACATCAGGATGATAGGGTGGATCTAGACATGGTAGCAAGTGGTGATAAAGGGTGTGGCTAAATACGATTTTCATTATATACCTACAAATCATATCCTTACTATTTTAGCCAAGTATTTTTTATTCTACTAGCCTTACGATGCTAACGTAAGTAGTTGGTCAACTACATATTGACTCGGCATAGCTAGCACCCATGTCTAGATGTTGGAAAACTTTTTTTCCATGCATAAGCATGGTAAACTAATCTATAACTAGAATCCATTGTTTCTAGCCTTATAACCATGGCAGTTGAGATCTAACAAGGGAAATTACTCTAAATTAGAACCTATTGCACCTTATTTTGTTTGTATCTACTAAAGTAAATCTACCAATTATGTTATCATTGTAATAGTTTGATAATGAAGTTAAGGTTAGGGTCTTGTACTCCTTATCTATAAGTTGATAGCTTTATAAACCTATTACTTAATGTAAATATTACAAGAATATAATCATAGGATTGAAATAAAGTTGCAATATAATGAACTCAATAAAGATGACAATAACATAAGAATAACTTTGAAATACTCATAAAATAATCACATGGAAATGCTCATGAAAATATTGAAAATCCTATTGGATAAAGGTCTACTCATGTATGCAATAAGCTATGCATTTTTTATAACAATTACAATGTTTTGTCACAAATATATAATAGTATGTGACTCCTCATATGTGCACTCTTGACCTTCACTCTTCTTTGAAACTCTTCACATTTCTATTCTAAGGATACATGTGCACTCTTACATAATGGACACTTGTGCACATTTACACTCACAACACTTGCACACTTAATTACATGACACTTGTGCATTTATTGCATATTATTATATTACATGAAATATAAACTCACACTCTAATATAAGACACACATATAATCTAATATTGTACCAAGGTGGTACATTGACATGTACCAAATAATGTAATATTCTCCAACACCCCCCTGTATTACATTATTTGGTTATTGAAGACTTTGATCTTCAATACAATCTTTATCCTTTAATTCATTTTGCATTGTATGCGTCCTTCATTATTATAAAATTTCTTTTATTCTTGTTTTTCTTCATATTTAGTCTTAATTTTATGATCTTCAATCCTTTTTTTTCTCGTACTATCATATTAGATTCATGCAAAAGAATTTTCCCTTTGCCTTTGTTCTTCATATCACATGTCTTCTTTAGTATAGAGACTTTTGGATATTTGCTTAAAGCATCATGGTATGATTATGAATTAGATGATCTTGATGTATCAATATTGCATGAAGAATAAAATATATTTTCCAAAAAGGATTCATCTATTTTTGCTTTCTTCTTAAGGGATTCAATCAATTCCTTTTGTTTTATGCTTTCCTCTTTGTGATATTTGAGTGTAAGCAATGCCATATATAATATGCTACCAATATCCAAAGAAATTAGAATATTTTATTTTCCATTATCAATTGCTTCAATAATCCTAGCATGTAGATGATATTCCAAAGTTTCAAAGCTTTCTTCAATTGCTTCACTATAGATCAATTTTGAAGCTAAATCACAAATTTTTTATTCTAGTTTTTATGACATTTGCCCTTTATTTTCTAATTATGTTTTCCATATCATTATCCACAAAGTTCCTAGAAGTAGACATCCTTTTGACTCCCTAGTTTTTTATTATCTCTAGTTTCTAAATTTGATAAGAACCTTTGTAGATGAATACCTTATGGCTCCCTAAGTTTTTGAATGAAAAAAATGTTTGCAAATTTAAAAATTCTAAGTCTGAAGTAGAATTCCTTCTCTCCATAATTGAGTTATTTACAAATATTCTATGGATTTTAAATTTAAAAATTTATTAAAATAAATATTTCAAAAGAACTTTAATAAATATCTTTTCACTAACTACTTATCACTCCAAGAAAATGCTTAAAAATAATTAAAAATCTTTATTATTCTAATAGCACACTTATCACTCCAAAATAACCTTTAGAAAACCTTTAAAAATAAAAAATAAATAAAAATAACTCCTTATCACTCCACTAAACTTTAGATAAATAAAAAATTAATTTAATTTATCTAATAAACCGTAATTTTACCTCCTTGAAAGGTGCTGCTTCTTATGGCAACTTTGACGTTGGCAAGTTCAATAACATTTTTTTGTCCTTTCTTGACTCGAGTGTGTGAGAGCGTGTGAGAATGTAAGGTGAATCTTAACTAAACCACTATTTGAAATATTTTTGAATAGATGTTATACATTATGCCCTTTTGCCTTCTTTAACTCAATGTATCCATTATACAATTCACATGGCATTTCAGTTCACACTCAATGTTCTAATGCTTCCAACCATTTCACATTTCTTTGGTGCACTAATTGATTCACTTTTCTTGATGTTAGGGTTAAAATTCAATGCTCAATCTCCTTTCAAACACTTTGAACATCACTTGATATTGTTTGTGATAATGTTATCTCTCCTCTTGGTTGGTGTTTAGTATACCTAAGCACTATAAATTTTATTTACATTATATTTTGGCACTTATCAACCTTTGGGCTTCTTCTGCTACATATGAGGTCATGCTTAACGATCATGTTGATATTTACCCTTATATTCTCTTTGGAATGCACTCAGCTCTTTCCTCTATGATTGAGTTGCACTTAGTTCTTTCCTCTGGTTGAATGATGTTATCTCTTTTCCTTTTGTACACAAGTATTTTGAGACAACCTAATGAATGCTTCCTCTCCTTTATTCCTAGAATTTCTATCTCTTGCAATTCCACTTCAATAGATGTCATCCAAATTCCTCTAGAGTTGATGTTTCATTTCCTACACTTGAACAAACTTGGAACCTATACCTAATGGTGCTTCCTTTGATTCTCACACTAATTGTTGGCTTTCTTGTGCTTAAACAAGTGTGGTGCTTGTGTCTGATGGTGTTTCCTTGGATCTCAAATGTGTGTGCTTCTCTATGGAAATATGATGGCACTTTGACCTCTCAATAATGATTCCCTCCTTGTTGACGTTTGTTTCCACTATAACGCTTGTCATATTGGTGATGTTTACCTCCATGATGGCTTCTATATGGAACTGTTTACCATGATGGTAATTTATCACCTTTTTTTTACAATGATTTACAATGAATGTTATTCACTTATGTGTGCATGTTTGAAGGTGAAGTTCTACATTTTGGATTCAATCCTTTGTTACCACTATGTTCTCTTTTGCTATCAAATCTCCTTGTTGTCTTCCTTTGTTGTCCTTCTTGCAAGTGTAGGTGTAGGATGCTCTCCAAGATTACACTCATACTATGTTGTCCTCTTACTTTGACTAAATTTTCTCTTTATATCATCTTACTTTCTTCTTAGATACTAATCTATTTCCTTCTACATCGATGCTCTCCTTGTCTTTCAAGGATATATTTCTTTCTCCTGCAACTCCTTGCCCTTGCTTACACTCAATATCTATAAAATAAACTATATTAATGATATATTTTTATTAAGAACCACTAACTTTATCTCCTTGCAGTTTGATTTCTCCCCCTATGCTCAATTTAGTTTTGATCTTTATTTCTCTATATCTAACTTTTATGGGCTTGTCATCGAATGGTGATGATTATTCCAAACTTGGTGTAATAAATCCTTCTAGAGTTCTTCTTTCTCTCTCTACAATGTTGTTCTTCTAGATTTTAGTCCTTTTCTTAATAGAATATGCTACCTTCTCTAGCTTCAATACTTCTTTTTATGGTGCTATTGTGATTCTTAATTGCTTATGGAAATTCTATGAATTTTACCTTGCATTCTCTAAAATTGTTGTCTCTTTTATTTACTGTTGCCCTTGTGGCATTTATTGTCTTTATCTCCAATGCTATCTTTGTGACATTCCAATATTATATTTATCTTTAATGTTGTCCTTGTGGATTTAAAATTCTACATTTCTCTTTAATATTGCCCTTATGGATTTAAAATTCTACCTTTCTCTTCGATTATGCCCTTGTGACATTCATACTTTTCAACATTGCCATTTTGGTATGCACTCTTTCAATATTACCCTACTCTTTTGTTATCCTAATTTTTTTATTTTTTTTGTTCAATGTGGAATTCTAATATGTTGGCTTTTAAGTGTTATGTGTTGTCATTTAACTAGGATTATCCTCAAAAAATTTTGCTATCTTGAAGTCTTATTCCTTCTATCTTTAATATTTAGTAGGACCTTCTTTTTGGGTCTCTTATTCTATCTTCAATGGGACTTTTTTCAATTCTCCTTTTTCTATCAATATCAAGGTCTATATTCAAGATCTAAATCTGTATTGTAGATTGCCTTCTATTCCGAATATATTATTGGAATAGGTAAACTTAATATATAGACTGACCAAATTTTACCTTGATTTGGTTCTCTAAAATTTGAATCTTTAATATTCATTGGTTGTCCTTCAACCTAGTGGTATTAATTCTTGGCTTCACTGGTTTTCTTCAAAATATTGGAAATGTTTATCTTCACTGGTTTTTCTTATCTAGTGGTAATATCCTTAACTTCACTAGTCTTTCCTTAGGCAATGAAATTTCCTTAGACTATTTGCAACTTTTAAAAACCTATGCAAGTAATCTTGTTGTAGCTCTGATACCACTGATAGCTTTTGAAGCCTAATACTTAATGTAAATATTACAAGAAAATAATCACAAGATCAAAATAAAGTTGTAATATAATAAAATCAATAAATATGATAATAACACAAGAATAACTCTGAAATACTCATAGAATAATCACATGGAAATGCTCACAAAAATACTAAAAATGCTATTGAATAAAGGTCTACTCATGCATGAAGCATGTTATACATTTTTATACCAATTACAATTCTTTGTCATAAATATATAATACTATGTGAATCCTCATATGGTGCACTCTTGACCTTCACTTTTCTATTCTAAGGACACATGTGCACTATTACATAATGGACACTTGTGCACTTTTACACTCACAACACTTGCACACTTAATTACATGACACTTGTGCATTTCCTGCACTTTATTACATTATATGAAATATAAACTCACACTCTAATCTAAGACACACATCTAATATAATATTGTACCAAGGTGGTACATTGACATGTACCAAATAATGTAATATTATCCAACATAAGTAGGGATGTAGTCTTATGTAATAGAGTTGTCAATGTTGATATTGCTATTGTTATTATTTCTATTTGTTGTATATATCAAGCCACTATAATTTTTTACCTTGCTTAAAAATTGTAATGAAATATTAATTTGAAGTTGTTGGAAACTATTTGTTAGTGTGAGTTGATCTAGACTCTTCCTTTCCACAATGCCATGGAGTAAAGTCCCACTCTAGATGAAGTGGAAGATACTTATTCAAGGTATTTTATGTGTGTTGTGGTTATAGTATAAATCATGTTATTTTTTAAATTTCATGAGAATTAAATAGCTATTTGAATTAATCTCTCAAGAGGACTATATAGTAAATTAGTTTGAGAAAAAAGAAAATATTGTTACTGCGATAGTGCGTTGTTAAAGAATACATCATTTTATATTTAGCTTTTAAGACTACACTCTCTTTTCTTTTTGTTGTAAGCATATTTATTTCTAGAATTTGATTTTTCTAAGCATAGTCATCCCTTTTTTTTGCTAGATGTTGTTTCTTTGTTATATTTTAGTTGATTTAGAGTAGAAGACCTAGACTTGACCTTACCTAAACCATTCCTAGTGCATACAACCTTTGGACACCACCCTAGATTTGATAATTAATTAAAGTGAGGTAGATATAAAACCCATCACTTTTTGGCAATATTGTTGGGGAACACAGTGTTGCTAGGATCATTCTAAAAATCTATTGAATATCCAACATCACAACCTCTTTGTTTGGTTAGAAATATGACTAGTCATTAATGTTAAGACACACCTCCTTAATTGGCCATTTCTTAACATAAGTGTTCATTAGTATAGGTTAACGTCGATTCATTAGACCATGATACCTAGTGCCCTTATTTGTACCTTATGCCAATAAGACACTAATTAGAGAAAAAAAGGTAGAGGTACTAAAAAATTAAGGATGTGTTTGTTAGTCTCACAATGACACTGAGAGGGGGGGTGAATCAGTGTAGCTATTAAAAACTTAAATCTTCAACTCTTAATGCCGAAACAATGAAAACTTAAAACTCAATAAAGCAAATATAACAAGAGAGCATTCCACAACACACGATGTAACGAGGTTCACCAATTTGGCTACTCCTCAAAAATGACTGCTTGGATTCCCGTCCAAATCCAGCCTTTGCAAAATACAATTTTACAATCACTTTACCAGCACCCACTGGAAGGAGCACCAACCCCTGGTTTATCTGCACCTACAGAAAGGAGCACCAACCCCTAATTCAAGCACCAACTTGAACTGCACTTTTGAAACTATCAGATTGACATAAAAATGCCTTCGCTTATACAAGACCCTGACTGGTCTGTTGCTAACCCAACCTCTCTCTCTATTCACCAAAACACACACGCTCTTAAAGCTCTACTTACTGCTCTTTTATGGCTCTTACTGCTCTGCTGAATACACTCTTGCGGCTCTCTTTCAACCCTCTTCTTGCAGCGCTTTCACTCAATTTCAGCAGCATGTAATCCTCCACGCAGACCTCCTTTTATAACCATATTGAATCTTTGTAACTCCAGTTGTAACTCCTTCTTTCATTTCTCATACGCCACTTGTCAATTGTAACTGTTACTTTCATATTCTCATCTGCCACTTGTCAATTGTAACGCCTTTTATATGTAACTCCTTTTGTATATATAGAGTAGGCATTACGTTACATGCAACGAATTGACACATATACCTTTACCATGATTGTTCGTCTTCTTGGTCATGACTGTTCGTATTCTCCTTAGAGACTGTTCGCTTTCTTTTCTGTGCATGCATGCGTTTTCACTATAACTGCACCTGTAACTGACGTACTGACTTCAGTTAACTCTTCTTATTTTATCTGCATGAATTTCTTCTCCAACTGCACCTGTAACTACCGTATAACTCTAGTTAACTATTACATATCTTATTTCGGTTGGGTTCTCTTCTTTGCTCGTGCCAAAGTGACCTATCGCGAAATCATGACACTTCTGCCTCTTTGTCCTCTTCTCGGCTTTGCACCCATGAAAACACATGTCACGATATCGTGACACTTTCACCTCCGTACTCTTCTTCTTTACTTTTGTCGTGATATCACGACACTTCTGCCTTCTTACTTTCTCTCTCCTCCTTAAGTCGCGAAAATGTGACATGTCGCGATATCGCGACACTTCTTCTCCTGGACTCTCTCTCTTGCCTTCGGGTCGCAAAAACCTGACATGTCGCGATATCGTGACACTTTTTCTCTCTGACTCTTTCTCCTGCAACATGTCATGAAATCGTGACACTTTTTCTCTCGGACTCTCTTCCTTGCAATATGTCACGAAATCGTGACACTTTTTCGTCCGTACAACCTTCCTTGCAATATGTCACGAAATCGTGACACTTTTTCTTCCGTACAACCTTCCTTGCAATATGTCATGAAATCGTGACACTTTTTTGTCCGTACAACCTTCCTTGCAATATGTCATGAAATCGTGACACTTTTTCGTCCGTACAATCTTCCTTGCAATATGTGAAATGTGACACTTTTTCTTCTAAATGAAACATGTCACGAAATCGTGACACCTTTTCTCTCTCCTTCTCTTCGCTCATGCGGCCTTTTCTCCTACTTTCTCTTTAAAAACTAAATCGCGACACCTTTTTCTCTCTCCTCTTTCTCTTCAATATGTCACGAAATCGTGACACTTTTTCTACTTGTCTCTTTCTCTTCCAACATGTCATGAAATCTGACAATAGTTTTCTTTTCTAACATGTCGAAATCGAGTTATCTTTTCTAGTTTAATCGCGTATCCGAAGTTTTCTTTCTTTCTCTCAAACATGTCGCGATATCGCGACAAATTTTCTCTCTCCTCAATATGTCGCGATATCGCGACAGTTTTTTTTTCAAATGTGTATATCGTGATAGTTTTCTTCAACATGTCGCGATATCGCGACAATTTTTCTCTCTCCTCAACATGTCGCGATATCGCGACAGTTTTTCTTTCTTTCAACATGTCGCGATATCGCGACAGTTTTCTTCCTTGTGATTTTCTTTTGATTTTTTGCATATGGGCCACTTCTATCTTTTGGATAATCACTATACATATTCTGAAGAATCTCTTAACTCCTGTCCACTGCATCAACCGATCTGTCTGACTGTGTTGACAACAATGACAATACTGTTTCTGCATCTTGCTCAACAATCTCCCCCTTTGGAATTGTTGGCAACACACATGCAATTTCCTGTAATTCTTCTCCCCCTTTGACAATAATACCAAAGGGCTGTCTGCAGACTCCCCCTGAGTCCATGCACATCATTCTCAGGCACACGTTATGACAGTTAGCAAAAATTACAAATATGAGCAAAAAGATAATCAAATATATAAATGCTCCCCCTGAGAATGTGATCCCGATAGCTAGTCAGTACTTTGGAAGCATGACCACTCCCAATTTATTGCGAAGGTACTCAAAAGTTTCTTTGGGCAGCGGTTTTGTGAAGATATCCGCTACTTGCTCTGTAGTTGGGACAAAATCCAACTTTACCTCTTCTTCCGCAACTTTCTCCTTCAGAAAGTGATATCGGATAGCAATATGTTTTGTGCGAGAATGCATAACTGGATTCTTTGAGATATTTATGGCACTGGTGTTATCACACTTAACTGAAATTGGCTCACTGAAGTTAATGCCAAGATCTTTCAGGGTTTGTTTCATCCATAAAACCTGCGTACAACACGTAGTTGCTGCAATATATTCTGCCTCTATTGTAGATAAAGAAACTGACTCTTGTTTCTTACTGTGCCATGCAACCAACCTGTCTCCAAGATAAAATGCCCCTCCACTGGTACTCTTTCTGTCATCGACACATCCTGCCCAATCTGCATCTGAATACGCAATAAGGGTGAAGTCCTTTCCTTTCGGATACCATAACCCATACTCCATAGTACCCTTCGGATATCGAAGAATCCTCTTCACTGCTTGTCACATGAGTCTCCTTGGGATTCGCCTGAAATCGTGCTACCATGCACACTGCCTGCAAGATATCTGGTCTGGTAGTTGTCAAATATAGTAGGCTCCCAATCATAGATCTGTACATGGTTTGATCAACTTCGGGAGATTTGTCATCCTTGCTCAACTTGCAACCTGTCGTCATGGGAGTGCTAACAGGCTTACAATCCTCCATTGTGAACTTCTTTAGCATTTCTTTCACATATTTAACTTGAGAAATAAATATGCCCTTCTCATTTTGATTAACTTGCAGTCCGAGAAAATATGAAAGTTCACCAATCATGGACATTTCAAATTCTTTTTGCATCTGCTTTGCTAAATCCTTACACGACTTATCATTGTTGCTGCCAAAGATGATATCATCTACATATACAACAAGGACAATGAGATGGCCATCTTCCTTTTTGACATACAAATTGCTATCTACCATACCCTTTTTGAACCCTTGTTGAGTAAGATAGTTGTCTAGCCTTGCATACCATGCTCTGGGTGCCTGTTTCAAGCCATACAATGCTTTCTTCAACTTGCAGATGAAGTTGGGATTATCACCAAGTTGGAAACCATCAGGCTGCTCAATATAGACCTCTTCTTCAAGTTTTCCATTCAAAAATGCTGATTTCACGTCCATTTGATAAACTTTGAAATTCTTGTGAACTGCTAAAGCCAGAAACATTCTGATTGCCTCTAGTCTAGCCACAGGTGCAAAGGTTTCCTCAAAGTCAATGCCTTCAACTTGTGCATAGCCTTTACAGACCAATCTTGCTTTATTCCTTACTACTTGTCCATCTTCATTCAATTTGTTTCGAAAAATCCATTTAGTACCGATTATATTTTTATTTGCAGGTCTTGGTACTAACTCCCAGGTTTTGTTTTTCTCGATCTGATCTAATTCTTCATTTATAGCCGTCATCCAACTTTCATCTTTGCTTGCTTCAACAATATTTTTGGGCTCAATGCTGGATAATAGAGAGTAGTTACTTACTACTCTTCTCCTTGTCTGAACACCAACTGTGGGATCTCCAATTATTTGCTCTGTAGGATGATTTTTCTGCCAGCTGCCTGTTTTGAATTTCTTGTTTTCTTCCTCTTCTGAATCACTACTTAACTCATCTGAGTCAGTTTTCTATTTCTTTTCGGTTTCCTTTTCATCATCTCCTTCAATAACTTCTTCATATATTGGGTAGTTTTCTTTATAGCTTCTTTCTTGTTCCCTACCTTCATCAACTTTAACATCGACACTCTCCACAATTTTCTTTAGCCTCTTGTTGTAGCAAGTGTAGGCTTTGCTTTTTGTTGAATAGCCTAGGAAAATACCTTCATCAGCTCTATCTTCAAATTTTCCAAGATTATCTTCAGTTCTTTTGATATAACACTTGCTTCCAAAAACTTTAAAGTATCTTGTTGTTGCCTTTTTACCGAACCACAGTTCATACGGAGTTTTGCTTTCATGCGTCCTCAACATGCACCTATTTTGGATGTAAACCGCAGTGTGGACTGCCTCTTTCCAAAATCTGTCTGCTATTTTGCTCTCAGTCAGCATAGTCCATGCCATTTCCTGCACTGTCCTGTTCTTTCTTTCTACCACTCCATTCTGCTGAGGTGTCCTCGTTGCTGAAAACTGTCTCCTAATCCCATACTTTTCACAGTACTCTGCAAACTCTTCTGAGATGAACTCTCCTCCTCTATCTGATCTTAAGCATTTAATTCTTTTTCTGTTTGATTCTCAACTTGTTTTTTGAAAATCTTGAACATTTCAAAGGCATCTGATTTAAGCTTCAAAAATAGTACCCATGTCATCCTGGAATAGTCATCTATGCACAACATAAAGTATTTGTCACCATTTATGCTTTGTGTTCTCATGGGTCCACATAAATCAGTATGTATTAGTTCTAAAGGTTTGCTTGTGAAGTATTCTTTTGTTTTAAATGTGGCTCTAGTTTGCTTCCCCTTTTGGCATGAAGCACAAATGCTATTTAAAGGTTTACCAATGGTGGGAATATCTCTCACTTGCCCTTTTTGAGCTGATCTTTATTAGATTGTCAAAGCTAATATGACCGAGCCTCTTGTGCCACAACCAATTTTCTTCTACCTGTCCAATCAAGCATGCTCTTTCTGAAGTCTCTGAGAGAGTATACAAGTTTCCAGATGTCCTTGATCCAGTTGCGATCAACTTTCCACAATTTGTTGTTCTGACTTCACAACCCTGCTTCTTGAAAATTACTTCATGACCTCTGTCACAAATCTGGCTTACGCTTAATAAGTTATGCTTCAGACCAATCACAAACAGGACTTCTTCCGACTTGATTTTTCCGTCACTGATCTTAATTGATCCTTTGCCAACTATCTTAGCTCCATCATTATTTCCAAATTTTACAGAACCACCTTCATATTTCTGTAACTTTTCAAATTTTTGTTTGTCCCCTGTCATATGACTGGAGCATCCACTATCCAGTATCCATGGTGCAGATTTGTTCTGTGCCTTAAATGTTGTCTGCACAATCAAGGATTCCTTTTCTTCCTTGGGTTGCTCCTTTTGTTTCCACTCTGGTTTGATTGCAGGTTTGGTCACTTGTTTTGACTTTTCTTTGTCAATGGCTCTGTACCTATTTTTCGAGAAATTTTCTATTTTGTTTCCAACCATTTGGTTGAAATCTTCTTCCCTGATTTTTATTTGCTGCAAATGTGCTTCGACAATTTCTTGCAATGTGCCCATAATTATGACAGTTATAACATTCTACTGCATAATCCATCAATGGTGAAAAAACATTTCTACTTGGAAAAGTTCCTTTGTGCTACTTTGTACTTGCATTCAAAAATCTTATGTCCATAACCATTGCATTTAAAACAATAACCAGAAAAGGAATGAGTGAACCTGGGTGATGGTCTTTGCCATTTTGTAGTAGGCGCCATAAATCTTCTTCTCCTTTGATGAGTGACTTTGGTGAATCCATCATTGTCAATACTCTTCTCGTGCCTGGCATTATTGCTTTCTTTAGAATGTTTCATTTTTTCTTGATCAACCCTGATCTTGTCTTCATTCTTTATGGGTTCTATAGTTATGGCCTTTGATCCATTCGATGATTCTGCTTCGACGAAGCCTAACCCAAATTTGATGCCTGTAGGCCTTTGGTTATTTATAATCTTATCCAGCTTCATAGAACTTCCTTCAAGTTTGTGATAGCAAGTCATTTTTTGATTCATCTCTTCTAGCTGCATCCTTAAACCAACAATCTCTTCTTCTAGCTTGTTGCACTCATCTATTTTCATGGTTAATTGAACTTCGATATCTTCAGATATTTTCTTAAATTTGTCTATCTGTACTTTCAAGCTGGTTATGATTTCATTGGCATCCTCAAGCTTTCTTGAAGTTTTCTTATTCTTTTTCCTTTCTATACTCAGCTCTTGAAGTGCAACGACCAACTCACCTTCCAGATCTACTTCAGCCTCAGCCTCAAATTTTTCATCACCTTCCTATTTTTCTTCTGATTTTTCTTCTTCGAATGCCATGAAAAGAGCTTCACCTTTTTCTTCTTCAGAATCCTCACCAGAGCTGTCTTCTGAAGGACTGACATTCTTGGATATGAAACTTTTCTTCTTGAAGTTTCCTTTTCTAAAATTTTGTTTCTTCTTCCAGTCACCTCTTTCTTGATGTGAACCTTCATCACTTTTGCTTTTCTCATTAAGAGGACATTTAGCTGCAAAGTGCCCAATGCCTCCATAGTTGAAACACTTAAATGGTAGCTTTCCTCTGTATTTTCCTTTTCCCCTGATTAGTTTCTGAACAAAGTTTGCTTCTGTTTCATCTGATGTCTCTTCTTCCTCGGATTCTTGTTTTGCTTTTATATTTTTATGTGCTTTAAAAGCAACTTCTCTGTCTGTGGGTTTAGTTTTTCCTATTCTCATCTCATATGCAGTCAAGGAACCATGCATCTCATCCATACTAAAAGTATTAAGATCTTTAGCTTCTTCTATTGCAGAAACTTTGGAATCAAATCTTTGGGTAAGAGATCTTAGTACCTTTTTTACGACGACAACATCTTCCATGTCCTCGCCGAGTCCTCTAATTGCATTAATGATTCCATTCACTCTCAGCATGTATGCCTCTATGTTCTCATCCTCATTCATCTTTAATGCTTCAAACTGAGCTCGATGCGTTTGTAACTTGGCCTCCTTGATCTTGTCGTCTCCTTCATGAATGCTCTTTAGTTTGTCCCACATATCTTTTGCCATTTTACAACTCATAATATTTATCAGTTCGCTGTCCACCAAACCGCACATGATAGCATTCTTTGCTTTAGAATTATTCTCAAACAGTTTCTTACCGACAACATCGGTTGGAGGAGTGGTGGGTACGGTGTATCCACTGTCTACTGATTCCCAAATGTCGTATCCCAGAGAACACAAATATGTCTGCATCCTGAGTCTCCAGAATGCGTAGTTAGTTTCATCAAACAATGGTGCTTTGTTTGATGAGAATCCTTCACCACCTGCCATTGTCTCACTTCCAAGATCACCTTAGCTGATTAAGCTTGTTCAGGAACTTGGCTCTGATACCAATTGTTAGTCTCACAATGACATTGAGAGGGGGGTGAATCAGTGTAGCTATTAAAAACTTAAATCTTCAACTCTTAATGCCGAAACAATGAAAACTTAAAACTCAATAAAGCAAATATAACAAGAGAGCATTCCACAACACACGATGTAACGAGGTTCACCAATTTGGCTACTCCTCAAAAATGACTGCTTGGATTCCCGTCCAAATCTAGCCTTTGCAAAATATCAATTTTACAATCACTTTACCAACACCCACTGGAAGGAGCACCAACCCCTGGTTTATCTGCACCTACAGAAAGGAGCACCAACCCCTAATTCAAGCACCAACTTGAACTGCACTTTTGAAACTATCATATTGACATAAAAATGCCTTCACTTATACAAGACCCTGACTGGTCTATTGCTAACCCAACCTCTCTCTCTATTCACCAAAACACACACGCTCTTAAAGCTCTACTTACTGCTCTTTTATGGCTCTTACTGCTCTGCTGAATACACTCTTGCGGCTCTCTTTCAACCCTCTTCTTGCAGCACTTTCACTCAATTTCAGCAGCATGTAATCCTCCATGCAGACCTCCTTTTATAACCATATTGAATCTTTGTAACTCCAGTTGTAACTCCTTTCATTTCTCATACGCCACTTGTCAATTGTAACTGTTACTTTCATATTCTCATCTGCCACTTGTCAATTGTAACGCCTTTTATATGTAACTCCTTTTGTATATATAGAGTAGGCATTACGTTACATGCAACGAATTGACACATATACCTTTACCATGACTGTTCGTCTTCTTGGTCATGACTGTTTGTATTCTCCTTAGAGACTGTTCGCTTTCTTTTCTGTGCATGCATGCGTTTTCACTGTAACTGCACCTGTAACTGATGTACTGACTTCAGTTAACTCTTCTTATTTTATCTGCATGAATTTCTTCTCCAACTGCACTTGTAACTATCGTATAACTCCAGTTAACTATTACATATCTTATTTCGGTTGGGTTCTCTTCTTTGCTCGTGCCAAAGTGACCTATCATGAAATCGTGACACTTCTGCCTCTTTGTCCTCTTCTCGGCTTTGCACCCACGAAAACACAACATGTCATGATATCGCGACACTTTCGCCTCCGTACTCTTCTTCTTTACTTTTGTCGTGATATCGTGACACTTCTGCCTTCTTACTTTCTCTCTCCTCCTTAAGTCATGAAAATGTGACATGTCGCGATATCGTGACACTTCTTCTCCTGGACTCTCTCTCTTGCCTTCGGGTCATGAAAACCCGACATGTCGCGATATCGCGACACTTTTTCTCTCGGACTCTTTCTCCTGCAACATGTCACGAAATCGTGACACTTTTTCTTTCGGACTCTCTCTCCTTGCAATATGTCACGAAATCGTGACACTTTTTCGTCCGTACAACCTTCCTTGCAATATGTCACGAAATCGTGACACTTTTTCTCGTACAACCTTCCTTGCAATATGTCGTGAAATCGTGACACTTTTTCGTCCGTACAACCTTCCTTGCAATATGTCACAAAATCGCGACACTTTTCATCCGTACAATCTTTCTTCAATTCAAATGAAACTTTCCTCCAAAATGTCAAAATGTGACACTTTTTTCTCTCCTATCTCCTTCGTTTTTGGATCGGAAAATGAAACATGTCACGAAATCGTGACACCTTTTTCTCTCTCCTCTTTCTCTTCGCTTTGGACAAAGAAACATGTCACGAAATCGTGACACCTTTTCTCTCTCCTCTTTCTCTTGCAATATGTCACGAAATCGTGACACTTTTTCTACTTGTCTTTTCTCTTCCAACATGTCATGAAATCGTGATATTTTTCTTCTATCTCTCTCGAACATGTCACGAAATCATGACAATTTTTCTTTCTTGCTCTTTCTCTCTGAACATGTCGCGATATCGCGACAGTTTTTCTCTCTCCTCAATATGTCACGATATCGTGACAATTTTCTTTCTTTTCAAACATGTCGCGATATCACGACAATTTTTCTCTCTCTTCAATATGTCACGATATCGCGACAATTTTTCTCTCTCCTCAACATGTCACGATATCGCAACAGTTTTCTTTCTTTCAACATGTCGCGATATCGCGACAGTTTTCTTCCTTGTGATTTTCTTTTGATTTTTTGCATATGGGCCACTTCTATCTTTTGGATAATCACTATACATATTCTGAAGAATCTCTTAACTCCTGTCCACTGCATCAACCGATCTGTCTGACTGTGTTGACAACAATGACAATACTGTTTCTGCATCTTGCTCAATAGTGTTTGATAAGCTAAGATGTATGAAGAGAGCTAGCAATAAAAAGGGTAGATTTATTAAACAAATTCTTGAACAAGCCATAGGTATGTAGTAATATCACCTAGAGGTTGTACCAAATGGTTCTATAGTATTAGGAGATTTATCCCATACAAGTGAAGGGAAAGGAATCATAGGAAGTTTACCACCTCCCACACAAGATTTAGTATCACCTAAAGTGTTTCATAGAATTTACAACTTTTGTTGGAAAAATATGATGGTATAGAGATAAGACAATGGGGATGGACATAGTAATGCATACCATCCTACAGAGGCTAGTAACACTAGTAGGAAATTTACATATCCTATATGGTTGGACCCTAACACACAAGCACCTATGAAAAATATCTCTCCATCAATCTTGCTAATATTTAGGGGGGATGCATTAGAAGATCCATATCAATTTTAATTTGAATTTAAGATTGTATGCCAAAATTATGACTATGGGACCAACAATAAAAAACTCAAACTATTCCCCTCCACACTCAAAGTCTTAGTAATGAGATGGTTTATAGATTTTGCCCTAGACTCCATTCATAGTTGAGAAAAAATGGAAAGGTATTTCCTAGAAAAATACTAGGAATATTGTCATGTCAACGACCAAAAAGAACTATTTAGGATGAAACAAAATGAGGATGAAACTCTTGAAGACTATTTAGATAGATTTATATTCATTCAAAGAAGATACAAGGAAGGGATGGACCAAGAACTCATAAAAGTAATATTTTTATGAGGATTACAAGATGAATCAAGGGATGTCCTAAACCTCATGGTAAAAGGTGATGTGAACATAAAGGTGATGTGAACAAATTAGGCCTTCTTGATATCATGGAACTATGTAGGAATTATTCCCATACAAGGGGAGGGACTCATAAACATTGAGTAGGAAAGAGTGGCAATGAGATAGGAAAATTAATGGAAGGAATTTGCTAATATTAAAAATGATATTCTGCTACACATACACACAACACTGGATGGATTATAGGCTAAAGTTAAGGCCATCAAACCACTGGCAATATATTTTTCAAGGTGTAGGAAGAAACATACCCTTCAATAATACTCCTTAAACAAGACTAATATATGTAGCATTTACAAAAAAATCCATCCTATGGGCCAATGTGATCTCCTAAATAAAATCAAATCCACCCTTAGAAGGAATCATCCTACTATATAAGAACTTAATAATGTAGGACAATGGAACAATTTCTCTTATAATCAAATGAAATCATGGAAATAAAATCCATGGAACATGTCTCTACCACCACAACAAGGGGGCTAGTACCCATGGCCCCCATCTACTAAATGGTCTAATATAGGATGGTTCAAACATCCATGGATGCAATCAATTTCTAACCAATTATGGATAACTTAGAACCAACAATGATCAGGACTATCTCAAACTAACCAACCTTATGAAGGACAATTATGATTCTAAAATTTATAATAAGCATGGCTACAAGGACCCACTGATACTTCCCAACTTGTACAACCACAACCACTAAAGCAACCTCCAATTCAAACTTAATTTATGGCCAATACAAAAAATAATAGACAAGCATCCCCTATCTACAATACTGAATATAATGACACAATTAACCTTAGTGCTATAGATTGTGATAATTTTTAGCTTCAATCAGGTTAATTATTACATGATCTAGTGCCTCCCATAATAGTAGAATTAAAATAAGAAAGGAAAACAACATTACCAAGTCCCAAGCCTTCAAATAGATAAGAAGAAAATATTCTAAAAGCGTTCCTTTAGGAGCCTATAGAAAACCATGTCTTGAATGTCTAGAATCTAAATATGAGTACTTAGAAGAATCTAATCTATTAATAGAACTAAAATGTTTAAATATAAAAATCCCTTTACTCCAAGCAATCAAATATATACCAATATTTAACAAGGTTATCCGAGAGATGTGTATCAAGAATCCTGAGAGAAGACAAATAAATTATCCGAAGATGATACAATTAGATGGAAAATTTGTTGATATCTTAGAAGGGAAGTTCATTCCACCTAAGTATGGAGACCTCAAACTCCTTGTTATTATACCCTCCATTGGTACAACTAAATTACCATATATTTATTAACTTAGGAGCAGCCATAAATATCATGACTATGAACACATTATCCCTAAATAATATGCAACACACTTCTACTATACTTCAATTAGGAGAACAATATATAGCAAAACCCAAAGAAATAGAAGAATATGTCCCACAAATTGTAGAATCATCAAAATATCTTGTTGATTTTATGATTTTGTAACCAAGAGCCAAGGTGATTGATTATCCATTGATCATTGGGTGACCTTGGTTGGCCATAGTTGTTGCTTTTATAGATGACCTCTCAAGGGATATGACTATCTCCAATGGATTAAATTCCCAAAATATCTCTCTATATCCTCCAACTCAATCTTCCATGGATTTTTGTGGAAATGTATGGATTGAAAAACCTAATGAATAGGATAATTTTACTTATTTGTCTATGGTAACTATAAAATAACATGTAGAGGAGTTAGACCCATAAGAAGTATCCATTTTTGAAGATGAAACTATCCTATTAGAGTTTGCAAGTGGATCTTGCTCAGATGATAAGGAGACCATAGTTCATTGATTCCTATAGAAGGATAAGGGTGGAATCTTCAATTCCTTATCACCTGTATCTTTGCAAGAAAGACCATTCACCTTGGTACATGGGTGGAAAAGACACCTCCTCTCATCCTTTAAATATCCTCTAGTAAAAATAATTCCTACAATAAATATTTTTATGAAATTATTAGAATTTTCCATTCACTTCTACCTCATCATTGTCCCTTGAAATCACTGGTAAGTAGAGGAATTAAATCAATGTAACTGAGCACCAAGTAGAAAGAGATAGAGTAGTTGACTTAGTATAATCAAAATGTAAATATATTTGCATGGGACTATAGTGATATGAAGAGGATACACCCCAATATATGCACTCATAGAATATATACCATTGATATGAAACATATATATCAACCAAAAATGAGCATATATCCTTCTTTAATGGACATGGTGAAAATAGAGATAATTTTTTTATAAGATATAGGTTTTATTTACCCAATATCTAATAGCCAATGGGTTTTTCCACTAGTTATCATCCCTAGGGTTATGCATAGTGGTGAATCATCATTAATTCACGAATATTAGGATTTTTAAAATTTAAAATTGGTGAATATGGGGACCCTTGACCAAGGCCCATTCACCCAAAAATTTTGGGTTGAATTTTTTTTGGGTTGGTTCACCCCATGTTGATAATAATTTCTCCTTTTTTTTTTAAATCGCCAACACTTCTGTCTAAATCATGGACCTTTTTTGCCTTGAAATTATAATTTATTTAAATTTATCCCACCAAATTCACCTCATACACCACCAATATATAACATACTCATATAGCTAAAACATTCATTCTCATCTAAAAATGACTTGTAGCAACAAAAAATGATATGCAAAAACCTAATATGATCAATTGTAGATAGAACATATGATTGAGTGAGAAAAATAACAATTAGTTGTAGAGGAGTAGTGGATCAAAAAAAGAGTTGATCGATTACAAAGGAGCAACTAATAATCATAAGAGTCAATAAATTACAAATTTCTCCTCTACAACCGACCTACACTCAACTAAAGAGTTGCATCTAGGTGTGGTTTGATTGCAAAAGTGCAACCAAACTGCACTCGAATGCAACTCTGCATCTGAGTGCAATTCGATTACACTTTTGCAATTAGACTGCACCTAGATGTAGATTGTATTAAAGTGTGGAATAGTTACAAAGTGCAACCAAACCACACTCAAATGTAGTTTGCAACTAGACCACACCCGAATGCAAAGTTTACATTCGAGTACGGTCTAGTTACAAAGTGTAATTGGATCACACTCGAATGCAAACTCTGCATTCGGGTGTGGTCTGGTTGTAAAATTATAATTGAACCGCACTCAAATGCAACTATGCAATCAATTTTAGGTTAGTTTTAGGGGTTCAACCAACCCACACTCAACTATAGAGTTGCAATAAATTGACAAAAAAGTCGATTGGTTGTAGAGAAAAAGCTATTTAGTAAAGAACCTTCTAGGAGGCGTAACTTTTGATCTCTAGCTCCATTTTTTTTTAAACCACCTAGATTGACAATATCTACACTTCAAATATTCAAAGAATGGTTTGGCTCTTGGTAAAATCCTCAAATAACCCTTAGAAGACCTCCAAAATGAGCTCTGAAGTTGTTAAAGTGTGATACCATAGAAAAATAAGTAGATATCTAGTAAGGGTAATGTGTAGAAACCCTTAAAGGATGCTAGATCTAGGCAACCTAAAATGATGGATTTGGTAAATATTATTGTCTTATCACAAGAATATATGAAAAATGAGTGGTAGCAAGATTTTACAATTGATTCACCCTATTTTTATATTTTTGGGGAAAAATAAAGGCAATTCTCCATGTCTTCTACATGAGTTTGGACATGATTTACCTCGATTTCAAAACTGATTCACCTTATTTTTATAAATATATTTTGGGTTTGACCCCTTATGCATAACCCTGATCATCCCTAAGAAAATTTAAAATATGTGTGTGTGTGTTTATTATAGAAAACTTAATAAGGTCACACAAAAAGATGATTTTCCATTACCTTTTATAGACCAAGTACTCAACACCCTTTCTAGGAAGAAATATTTTTCTTTCCTAGATGGTTTTAGTGGTTATAATAAAATATAGGTGGCATCAAAAGACCAATATAAAACTACCTTCACATGCCCATTGGGGTATTTGCTTATCAAATCCTACCATTTGGGTTATGCAATGCCCTTGCAAATTTCTATTGGGTAGTTCTTGCCATTTATATGGATCTCACAATTGAATGTGTTGAGGTATACATGGATAATTTCATAGTGTACGAAGAAACCTTTAAAGAGGCTCTTCATAATCTTGATTTAGTTCTCACTCGATGTGAATCCCATAACCTATATTTGAGCAATGAAAAGTGTTTGATGATGATGGAAAAAGAGATTGTGTTAGGGCATCATATCTCAACCTTAGGTATAAAAATAGATCCAAAGAAAATAGATGTTATAAACCAATCACATCTGTTAGAGAATAAAATGGAATTTAAAAGTTTCTTAGGGCATGCAAACTATTATAGACATTTCATTGAAAACTTTAATAAAATTGTCTCCCCACTATTCTCCCTCATTACTAAGAATGTTGAGCTTAATTAGAGATAACAATGTCAAGCGACATTTGAGCTCATTAAAGAAAAATTTACCTATGCACTAGTATTGAGAATATCTAACTAGAAACTCCCATTCCATATACATACTAATGCTTCCAATACTACTATAGCTACAATCCTTGGTCAAGAAGAAAATAGAAAAAACTATTTTATTCACTATATTAGCAAAAATTTAACTAGAGCCAAAAATAATTACACTACAACCAAGAAGAAATTTTTGGAAGTAGTCTACGCCATCAACAAATTTTACCATTATATTATAGGGTATCATGTATATGTGCATACCAACCATTTTGTAATTAAGTATTTAATGAATATACCTATGGTAAGTGGATGGGTGGTCTAATGGCTATTGCTACAAAAAGAATTTGACATCACTATTATGGATAAACCTAGTAAATTCAATGTAGTCACTAAAATTAAACACTATTGGTAAAAAATAACTAGTGGATGATTCTTTTATTTACGAACATTTATTCACAATATCAACACACTCACCATGGTTTGCAATATTACGAATTATTTGGTAACTAGGAAGATCCCTTCTTATCTTGCTATTAATAAAAGATGTCATTTAACTTGGAAAATTTCATCATTCCAATGGATTAAAGGGTTATTATTTAAATGTGGTCCTGATTCTGTTTTGCATAGGTGTTTAAGGGAAGATGAAGTCTATGACATCCTTCAAGCATATTATACCTTTCATCGGATGCTACTCAACAAAGACAACTGCACAAAATATTCTAGAAGTTGGATATTATTGGCCCTCATTATACAAGGATGTAAAGAAGTATGTGTCCCACTATGATCAATGCCAATGAGTGGGGAAACCTTATTGCAAAAAATAAGATACCACTTCAACCTCATCGGTTTTGGAGCCATTTTAAAATAAGGGATATATTTTATTAGACCCGTTGATCCACCATCCCAAGGGAAGCAACACATCCTAGTGTGTATATATTAGGTAACAAAATGATTGAAGTAACTGCTCTCTAGTATGCTCATGAGGACAAAGTGGTTGATTTATTATATAATAAAATATTTCAATGCTTTTGTGCTTCTCATGCAATTATATTTAGTTAAGGACCCCAATTTGTGTCAAAGGTAATTCATGAATTTATGTAATTTTACCAAATAAAACATAAGTCCTCATCATATCACCCTTAGGCCAATGGTTAAGTAGAAGTTATCAATAGAGAATTGGAAAACATCTTAACAAAAATAGTAGCTTTGCATAGGAAATATTGGGCCAATAAACTATCAAAAGTAGTGTGGGCTTACATCACTTGGAATTACACTCTTGGATTTACCCCATATGAGTTAGTTTATGGTAAGAAACCCATATTTCCCATTGAATTTGAATTACAAACACTACGTATTGTACTTGATATTGGTATTTAGTTGTCATAGGTACAAGAGGAAAGGATTTCAAAGCTTAATGAGATTAACGAGTTATAAATGGATGCTCTTCATTAGGTAGAAATAATTTAGCAATAATAGAATACATAGAATGATAAGCATATCAAGAGTAATAAGTACAAGATAGTGATTAGGTACTACTATTTGATTTATGCTATCTTGACTCCAAGGGTAAGCTCTAGAGATTGTGGCTAGGTTTTCATGAGATTGATCATATCTTTAATAATGATGTTATGTGACTACTACCTATTGATGACTTGAAGTAAAATATGGTGTTAAATGGACATCTTTTGAAGTTGTATCACAAACCAATATCCAAGGAATAATTTTCTACTCATTTACTTTTATAATTTGATATGTATATGTAAACACCAAAAATTCACACATTGCTATTTTTGCATATCTATAGGTGATTCCAGACATCCCTAGGCTATTGTAGACTATTGTAGTCATGTGTAGACTTTCATAAGTTCACCATAGTAACGTGTAGACTTCCACAAATGGCTTTCAGGTCCAAAACCCTAATAAGCCCTCAAAACCACATCTTATGTGTTGAGATACCTTCAGACGACAACTCGAGGCGATGCATAGCCCATTTACACTCAATTGACACCCCCCCATGGGGTATTAATTGGCAAAATCAATTAAAAGTCAATTATCAAATTCTAATTTAATGTTGACTTCACTTAAGCCCCTTTTTAGGGCAAAATTGGATTAATTAACTCTTAATTCATAATTAGTGTTAATAAAATCCTCCCACATGTGCCAATTTAGGTTTTCTTAGGGTTTTATTTTAATCCTCCCCTAAACATGCTTAAAGCCTACTTAGCATTAGCACTAATCCTTCCTCACACATGTGTGAGGATAGGATATTTCCTACTTAGAATGTGATGTTGCCACATAGCATTTCTTAACCTAACCCTAGTCAGAATCAAACCTAAGTTTAGTCTATCTAACCCCCCCTACACCTTGCATTTGCTATAAATAATGGGTCCCAAACCCCTAATTAAGTCTGATTCCCATATTCAACAAAGTACAGTTACTCTAAATAAATGGAAATCCAATAGTACATAATGCATTCCCGATGCATACAGACAGATTTTGACAGCATACAAAGGCACCCCAACTACCTTAGGATCAATCTACAGAAGATATTTTACCAAAAGAGCATCACAGCTCAACTCGTAGCCTGCCTTGTGAATTCGGCACCAATTAGTGACCTAGGTTGTGAATTGCATTTGCAAGCCCCAAATAACCCCAAATTTGGGAGGTAAACTCTATTTTAGCATATTATTACCTTTTGCATATTTTAGTTTAGTTTATGTTACAAATTTATAGTCATTTCATCTTCTTAAATATAGGGCTTGACTAAGGCAAGCCCCCTAACGTATTGACCCTTTCTTGCAAGTTTATTTCAAGTTATTCAGCATATTTAAAGGAAAGGAACACCAAAAAACAACAACCCAGTGGTGGCCCATATACAAAGAAGCCCACCTACACTAAGGGACATCAGAAGGAGGCATCAGGCCTATATTGCTTATTCATGAAAAGAAAGAAAAGGGGAAACTCTCCTTGTTTGTAACCTTTAAAAAATTGATAATGAATAAATCATATGTTTCTAAATGACTTGTGTTATTACTTGTTGTTAGATCAAATGTCAACTTCTAGTCATTTCATTATGGCACACCCGGTGGGACCCCCACAATGGATAGTGCTAGATTCATTTTTCTTATAAATCTGACATTATCCTCTATTTATGTGTCTTATAGGTACCAAAATTGTGTTTCACTAAAGCCTCCAAATCCCTAGGAATCATCCTAGGCCATCAGATATTTTATTTGAAGCCTTTGAACCTGATTCGTGACCCACCCTACGATTTAGGTTAAATTCATGACCTGGGTCGCGATTTGATTACAGACACCTTAAAACCCCCAAATTAGCTAGGGTGATATTTTTAGGGGCCAAGCAAACCCCCCTTAGCATTAGAATGTAGGTATTTTCATTTTTCTATCTCTGTTGCAAGTTTTGGAAGTAGAAATACATTAACTAGTTGAATAACCATTACTAGGCCTAGTTTTGGGTTCATTGCAAAGTGGTTAAATAATTAGGGTTTCTAAAATTTTTAGGACCTGCAACTTTCTAGAAAGTGTATAAAATTTATTTCTCAAATAAATTTGCATTTGTATTTTGTTTTTACATATGGCATAAGCCTAAGTTGTTCTTCCTTAGTTCATAGCTTCCATTTCTAAAAGGAACTTTACATTCTAAAGTGAAATTAGGGTTTCTAATCCCCTCTTATATTTTTGAAATAATTTTACATTTTGAAAGTTCAAGTTAGGGTTTCATAATCCCTTTACTCCACACACATTTGGATTGCATGTTTCTATTTTTTGCAAAGTAGATTAGTTTGCTTCACAAAGACATTTATACTAGCTCATTTATTTACAAATATTGTAAGATATCTAATAATTTGTTTTCGAAAAAGTATTAGGGTTAGTTTCTTTTGAAAAGGTAGCTAGTTAGTTTCTTATATTGTAAATATCGTTAGCAAAATGCAAACCCACACACACTCACATGATACCTTAAACAAGTGGTGAGATTGGACTTCATCCCCAATCCATCGCTTGAGACTAGTGTGGATCGAGTTTCACTCTCCATCAGCTCACCCCCCTAGACACCTAGTAGCCCCATAGGAGCGGTTTTCTAGATTTCATCACCGAAAAATCCTCCACTTTTGTGATTGGGCCCTATATTTCATCAACAATGGTTACCTACGGAGTGGGACAGGATTAGCGCCTTCATCCATAAGGCTTGTATAATTTATGGAATTGGTAACTATCATTCTTGACTAAGCCCACCCGAGGGTGAAGTGAAAGCATGGGTATGCTAGTAGTAGGTCTCATATAGTGCCACATCTTCTCGTGAGAGGATATTGTGAACTCACTTTAGCATAGTGAGTTCCACCCCTTTAGGATATCATTTTACTGCACCTTCCATACAGGTCACCATTCTCATGTTACGGTACCATTCTATCCTATGCATATTTGGGTGTTGCAGGAGGTTTTTTATTGATGACATTTCCAATTTTCTAGATTATTCACTCCATTACCTATGATTCTACATAGGGATTATCAACATTATAACACACAAAACAAACATAACACTTTTATTTTCTCAGCATTTAGAATTGATTTTGGTCTACCGTTGTTTGCATGATCATAGACCGGTCTCAACACACCACACTATATATTATTTTGCTACACACAGCATGTCACTTACTTCACACTCATAGTAGACACAGTTGAGTCTACATCACATAGGGTTTATTTCTAAAAAACTCTTTTACACATGCCACTATGCCTATGATCACCCATAGTAGGTCGCGTGAGCAATCACGCTCTATGGAGGAATGTCCTCCCCTTCCTCTAGTCAGTCCACTCTTGCTTCTTCAATCATGAAGGAGAGGATTATAGACACATCTAATTCACACATATAATTTGATGCACAATTCACACACATGATGTCTCATGAGAAGACATCGACTTTGAGTGAAATTCTTGCTACTTCACTCATAGAGGATTACCCGCTCTTTTCAACCCATAATCACCTAATCCGCCAACCATGTTCTATGACCATGTGATTTACACAACACCAGGACATATCCTCTAGCCTTCACTATAGATGAGGAGGTCATGCCTACGTCACCCACCTTTACACACCCCTTTTTCCAAAATCTATCTCAATCCCTATTTGAGAATGATTCCTCCCTTCTAAACCATACCCATCCTGAGGTCGCATCATTCACCCCTATCGTAGGAATGGTGTCTAACCCATACTAATCCACTTTAGGAAGCCAAAATCCATCCTTCCAAACTGCATAACAGATCCCTACCCAGTAGGAACTGCAAGCATTCCATCAAATCACACGCTTGTACTCCTCACAAGAGTACCAACCATCCTCTTTCCAAGAGTCGTTCTTCACCATATCTGAGGGTACTTCCTAGTAGCCTCTTTAGGAACAAGAGACACAAACCCAAGTAGGAGTGTACACTTACACTTTCCCCTCAACCCAAGCTCTTACCTCGGTAGCTTATCCCACATTTTCAATAGCTTTCCCGCCTATCTCCCAGGTATCCAGAGTGTATGATGCCCAACCCTTGGAGCCACCTTTGCCTACAATGACCTTTAGGATATCGCCACCTATGCATTTTTAGGCTCCCACTACCCATATCCATCCTACCTATGGACTGACACTAGCAATGTATGTACCTACTCAACCAAATTATTCCACACAGTTTAGCTTCCCCACTTCCTACCCTCCAGGGCAGAGACAGATCCCATATTTTGATACTTCATCTTGACCACCCCTGGAACCAGTAGCAACGACACCTACACCACCACCAGCTACACCTAGATACTTTATGCCTCCTCTAGTTTGATCATTTCCACCCACGGTCCAACCAGTACAGCAGGCTCCAAACCAACAAGTACCCATACCACAACCGCATGTTGCTCAGTCACACTATTATTATCCTCAATAGACATCTACCCCACAACCTAGTGTGCCCATAGACACAACAACACATGTTTCCAAATACCCACCTTATCATGATCAGGCACAAAAATATTCCCCATAGTATTGTGAAGAACAACAATATAAATACCCACCACATCCACAAGGTTAGCCTATCATAGCCCAACCTTCAACTCTTATGACACCCAAACTTCAACTCTTGCGAGATGAAGTCAAAATGCTGAACCTACGTACCTCTAGCTACAGACCGCAAAAGCCTTGCTATGATAAACTATACAATGAGCCAATGCATCCATAAGTCCCTATCCCTCCTTATCCCTATCACTTTGAAATACCAAAATTTGACAAGTATAAAGGTAAGGAAGATCCTAGAGAACATGTGAGCAACTACTGCTCTTCCTATTACGAACTTCACAGTAGTAATACCCTTATGTTGCATACCTTTTCCTTGTACCTCGCTAGGCTAGCATTGGATTGGTACAACATATTACCATGACATAGCCTGTACACCTTTGAACAACTAGCCAATTCCTTCTTAGAGCACTTTTCCATCAACATCAAGAAAAAGACCACATTTTCTGATGTCTACACCTTACGATAGGTGAACGATGAACCCATCACTAAGTTTGTTGCTAGATGGAGAGCGATTATTCATGATCTTGCCCATAGCCTCCCCACCTCGGAGCTTGTGACACTCTTTTCCAAGAGCTACCACAAACACATTTCCACATCCCTCCAACTGCACCAAAGTCATACTTTTGAAGATTCTATATCACAAGAAAAAGTGATCGAAGATATTAAGGTGCAATCTAGGAAGATTAAGTTGAGAACTAAAACCAACTATAACTCCAACTTTCGCTTCAACAAACTGAATCAACCTTACCCATGACCACAACAAATAAATCAAGTTGCAGCTGCTACCCTATCACTAGTATCGACTCCTCCGCCCTATACACTGCAACTGCAAGTGCTCCAAGCTAATGCACCTACCCCACCTTGACCATAGAAATACCATGGCATGCACCCATAGGGTCCACCATGCAACTTTACACCCTTATATAAACCATTACCAGCCCTATTCCATAGATTGTATGAGGGTAACCATCTTGTTCTACCTGACATCCGTCCATTGGATCTAATGGCACCTAAATATCGTGACTACAATGAGCAGTTATTTTTTCCCTTTCATAGGTAGTGTGGCCATAATATCGATTTGTGTCACTCCTTTTGGGGGCAAATTCAAGACCTAATCGATAGAGGCATTATTCAGGTAGCAAACCCTTTAGCCCCGTAGAACCAAAACCTAGGAATTTTCCAAAACCCTCTACTAGATCATAGAGTACCCAATCCCCCTAGACCTCCAAACAATCCTCTAGTGCCCCCTCACCAAGTCAACAATGTCCAACGTGATCCTCCATCATGTGGAGTAGTAGGCATGATCAACCTTACTACGAGAAACCAATGGTACCCATCGCCCCAGACAACATCTATTGTTTCTTCCCCAATCTAATTTACATCCCCATAAACACCCCAAAGACCTAACATCATACCACCACCACCTCAAAATGTGATTACCATCCGTGGTAGTCTAACCCAATAGCTACGTAATGCCCCCATGCGACTATCCATATTTGACCTCCTACAACAATCTCAACCCCATCGTGAGGCATTGAATGACATCCTACGTTCCATTGACTTAGAGATACATGATACAAATGATTTTATAAATTTCATAGGGAATATCCCATGATGCGTTCAATCTTCAATTAGCTTTCATGACCATGAGATAACAAAATTCGTTGGTGAAGGATCGGACCCTCCCCTACACATACATTCTAATATCAACAATATTACCTACAAGCGGGTACTCATTAACATGGGCTCATCCATCAGTATCATATCCATAGTAGCTCTACATCACCTACACCTCCCTCCAACATATTTTTCCACACCTTCCCTAGACCTACGTGCTTTTGATGGTTCCATGAGACCTATCATAGGATCCGTAGTTTTGCCCATTCGTGTAGGCATCCATACGATCCCCATCCTCTTCCACATAATTTAAGGATAAATGCAATACAATATTCTCCTTTGTTGCCCTTGGATCAGAGAGATGTAGTGTGTCCCATCCACATTGCATCATTGCCTCAAGTATGTCCACTACAGACTTTTTCATTGTGTCCCAGTCGATGGATACCCCTTTAAGTTTTGTAATGTCGCAGACCTTCCCCCTGCACCTTCATTCTCATCTTACCAATTGTTCCCTGTATCCTCTCACCAATCAATAGGAGCATCGGTATCCTTCCCAATTTCCACCCCAACATCCTAGTGTTCATCAACAACACAAGCCTCTATATCTGCACCATTAGAATCATCTGCTAGGGGATCTAAAATTGATACTATGCCTTCTACACTGCCATTATCATGGCATCCACAATCCTCCTAACCTCTACCATTCCAGTTTCCACCCATGGTATCACAACCACAATTTCCACCCATAACAAAACAAACTATATTACCTCCTTCACCCCTACATATGGAAGCCCCTATCCTTCCTATATTGCAGACACTGCCTCTTCCCTTCTGACCAAAACCTAAGATATTCACATCTCCACGCATCCCTACACCTGCATTGATGTCATCCTCTACACAGAACAAACAACCTATTCAAGCCACAACAACCAAACATCATGAACCCAAACAACCAAAACCTAGCTCGGATGAACCTTCACACCCTTCAGCTACCACCATCAGGGAATCCCAACTTTCTCCTTCTTCTTCTGACTCAGATATGACACCCTAGTTGCCAGAACGTGCCACACCATGCATATCCATCTTCATGAAAAACAATGGTTTAGGAGACTATAACATATGTGGCACCCATGTATGTGATACCCCTATCCAATCTACCCAATATTTTAGCCATCCCTCAGCCTCAATATTGACTATTGGAACCGTCATACAGTTAGTAAGTCTCAAAAACCACACCAACTTTGTATATGCGGGAGTAGACTCTTCAATCCCCTCACCAACTTCTTCACCACCACAATCTAGCTCTGGTGATGCAATTACACACTGTTGAGTGGTGTTTTCACCCGATTGTGAAAACACACTCTCCGATAGGATTTGGGTTCCAAATCCCCTCTTGCAAAGAAATTAGACAAGTAATTTCTCCAAGGTCTCCGCTATGTTAGCATTTGTGTAGGTATATTAATATATCTCAAATAAATATATTCAATTTAAATGCTTGGAACACCTTAGCGGTTGCAAGTAACTGTAAACAATGGGCAATGTTGGTTTATTTTACCGTGAAACTTTAATGATTGTTCGTTGAACCTGAATAAAGCAAATGTGATTTGGCCCTTGTATGACCACGCTGTAACTTCAAAGTGGAAATTGATGAAATGCCATAAAACAGAACTCCTTCAATGAAATTGGAATTTTCATGAAGGGAATGTCATCATCGGCTCATGAATGAAAAACAAAACTGAAAAATGAAATTTTGGCCCTGAAATGGAAATTTTCTATTTTTAGATTTTAAAGTTTGCAACAAAATAGTAGCTTTGATGAAATTTAAACAACTCCGAAAATGAAATTTTAAAATGCGTATTTGAAATCTGCAGTATTACATACGCAATGGTGGAACTATTTTTGGATTTTGAAGTTTTTTAATTTTTTTATTTTAATGCCTGAGAATTAAAAGAAAATTGAACTTTCTGAAACAATAAAGTGCAGAAAATGAAAATAAAATGCAAAAAAGAAAATGAAAAATGCATTCAGTATGATGCTATCCTATTTCGACAAAACCGAAGATATGAGGTTTCTTGCATACAACCTAACCTATTGGACCTGCAAAACATGCACAATCCTAATAAGCTAAGTGCTAGTTCCTAGGGTTTTGAATGGGGTTTTCAGATTTAGACATTCGCTTGGAGCAACCAAGATAACTTGCATTAAACTCCACCTATAAGCCTAAAATCTGAAAAGGGGAAAAATAGACATTAAATCTTGCATGCAAAAAATAACTCCTTCTTTCTTGTCAATGAGGTGCAACTCTCTAAATTTTTTGTATTAAAAATTGATCATTTTACAATAACAAAAGTCTCTAGTTTTCTCAAAACCAGAAAAAGGGGAAGAAAAACACTCCAAAAGCAGGCCCAGAATGGCTTCTCGCCTTCGGCTCTGCAACTCTGCTCGTAGCGATTTTTGACCCCTGTACCAATCTGTGCTTCTACTTTTAAACTTTCTGGCAATGCTCTCTATTTTGCCCTGTGACGCTTCGCTTCATCTCCCAGATCGCTTCATTTCATCTTCCCCGCCTCTTCGTCATTTTTGACTTTCTGCTCGACGTCGAAACATTTGATCTTCTCTATGAACTGTAATGCTTCCCATAATTCTTACACCTTTATGCCATGTGTTCAATGCTACCCCTGTATGTTCTATAATGGCCCACCATGAATCATGACAAAAATAGCATGTCGCGATATCGTGACATTTTCTATCTGCAGCTTTGTTCTTCCACCTGTATCACGAAAACAAGACATGTCGCGATATCGCGACGTTTTTATACCCGCAGCTTTATTCGTCTTCAAGCACCGCGAAAATGAAACATGTCACGATATCATGACGTTTTTTTGTCAGCAGCCTTGTTCGCCTTCATGCATCGTGAAAATGAGACATGTCGCGATATCACGACATTTTTCTCCTTTGGGCCGCGTGGATGCAACCTGTCGCGAAATCGTGACGTTTTTTCCTTCGCTATGTTTTGTTGTACTTAGCCACGAAAACGTGACATGTCATGAAATCGTGACACCTTTTCATTCTGTACCATCTCGTTGCTTTCTATCATGAAATCGTGACACTTTTTCATTTCGTACCATCTCACTGCTTTCTGTCACGAAATCATGACACTTTTCTCTTTTGGGCTGTGCAGATGCAATCTGTCGCAAAATCGTGACGTTTTTCTCTTTAGCTCTATCTTCCTGCCTTTGGTCGCAAAAATCCAACATGTCGCGATATCGCGACACTTTTCCTCTATGTTCACTTTGGCTGCTCTAGGTCGCGAAACTCCGACATGTCGCGATATCATGACGTTTTTTCTATTTTGCCCTTCATCTCGTCTTTAGATCATGAAAACATGACATGTCGCGATATCGCGACAACTTTAGTGCCTTGCCCTGTTTGACCGGTTTGACCATGATTTTGTGACATGTCGCGATATCACGACATTTTTTTATTTTGTCTTCTCTCTCCTCTTTGACCCGCGATTTCATGACATGTCGCGATATCGCGACAATTTTTGGTCAACACTTCTTCTCTGCTTTGACCGTGATTTTATGACATGTCGCGATATCGCGACATTTTTCACTTTTGTGCATTCTTTGCTCTTAGCCGTGAAAACATGACATGTCGCGATATCGCGACACTTTTTCGCGCAAACACGACATGTCGCGATATCGTGACACTTTCTCATTCATCTGTACTTTTGCTATTTTGAACCATGAAAATGCGACATGTCGCGATATCACGACACCTTTTCATTTTCGGCCGCGATGGAGCAACATGTCGCGATATCGCGACAACTTTTCATTTCTGGTCGCGATGGAGCAACATGTCGCGATATCGCGACAACTTATCATTTTTGCTTTTCTTTGCTCTTTTAACATCTGGGCCACTGCAATCTTCTTGGAAAGTGTGCAAAAAAGGGGGTCCCCAATTTTGGGGTGTGTTGTGGAGCAGCCACAACAAATGGCGACTCTGCTTGGAAATGCTCCTGAGCATTTCGGTGAGAACCTAACCTGAAAATACACAAGCTTAGATACAAGCGTCAACACATAAAAAACAAATGCCGATAGATCAGAAATACATGAACCATTAGAATCATTAAGTATCAGCTCGGTGTGTGCAATGTGTTCCATTCTTTATCGTTTGAAATTGATCCACATTCCATTGTCAGTTTTACATGAATGCATATGTGAGGTTGTGAATGATTTGCATAGCCTAATTAATGGTCTAGAGATATAACTACCTGCTTTATAAAAGCTTTAAACCTTCTAATATCATATACAAATATTTAAAATTATCAAACCCTCTTAGGATCAACTATATGTATAATGAATTGATTTATTAGATCCCAAAGTTGGTTATGAGTCACTACTATCTTGAACCCATGTGCAAGTGAAAGTGAAATCAAAGCTTTGGGGAATCGGACTCCCAACCTAAGCGAGATGGGAGCTTAACCCTATCCTTACTACTCTGATCTGGAATTCATTACCTCACTTTGAGCAAAATAATTTAACCAATTATGGATGAAATGGTCAGGCTAGTCTATCCGTTTGAACAATCAGTGGTCTTGTTTTAGACAAGACATGTTGCCACGCATGGGCATACTTAACCCCATAATCCATGATTTGGCTTCATTCATTCTCTTCTCTTTTTTTTATTTCTTGGACCTTTGGGATGACTACCCATCCTTGCGAGGGACATGTAGTACGATCCTTCCAATCCAATATTAAGATGAAATGGGAAATATTAATTTTATTCCTTGGACCTTGGGGATGACTACCCATCCTTGCTAGGGACATGTAGTACGATCCTTCCAATCCAAGATTTAGATGAAATGGGAAATATTAATTTTATTTCTTGGACCTTAGGGGATGACTACCCATCCTTGCTAGGGACATGTAGTACGATCCTTTCAATCCAAGATTTATGATGGAATGAGACTTAGAAGCTTTTACTTCTTGGACCTTTGGGATAACTACCCATCCTTGCGAGGGACATGTAGTACGATCCTTCCAATCCAATATTAAGATGAAATGGGAAATATTAATTTTTATTTCTTGGACCTTGGGGATGACTACCCATCCTTGCTAGGGACATGTAGTACGATCCTTCCAATCCAAGATTTATGATTAAATGAAACATAGAAGCTTTGGGGAATCGGATTCTCAACCTAGGCGAGATGAGAATTATGTCCTATCCTTACTACTCTATGTAGGTCTTTAAGCTTTATGGAAGTGGTAAAAACCACTGTTTCAAGGATTATGTTGCATGATGGGACAGACGCGAAATACTCCTTTCGCCTGACCTTTTCTTCCAAGCAAGGTTTTGATCATTTTGCTCAAGATTCTTTTTAATGTGTATAGAATGTGCTTGGTTCAAGATAGCTCGGGCATCAGTTCCCAACCTTAGGATTTTTTTTTTTTTTAATTTTATGTTATAGAATAACCCTAAGAGGATTTGACATATTTTTAAAATGATTTAAAATGCATATGCAATTAAAATGGCATGTATATGTGAAGTAATATGAATGCATTGCTCTTTTGAATTGCAGATGAAATAAAAGACTGACTACTTCATGCATCACAGATTTCAAACGATATTATTTGAACTATTTGTGTTTCTTGTGGAGCTTTCTACCACACAATTCCAATGTTTCATATTTCCCTGATCTAAAGCATAAGTTAACATCTCAAAAAACAACTTTTTCATCATTTTTTTTTTTTTTTTTAAACAAACCAAACATGTCAAATAAACACACAACTTAAATCATGATCAAACTAACAATCCCAAAAATGAAACTTGAAAACACAAACCAAAACCAAAAACCAAAATCTATATACAATATAGTACAAGATGATGCCAAGCTTGGACTATTACTTTCCTGGATCCCAGACATGATTAGAACACTTCAACAAAAATATAACATGATACGCATGCCAAATGCTATAGGAATCCAACCAAAACAAGATTAGACCGCACCATGCAAGACACTTCAACTTGCCTCGCTCACCCCACCCATTAGATTTAATTCCATTAGTACTCTCATAGGTGAGCGTCAAATTACTAAAATGATTAGACAATAAATGATATTCAATTTTATCTTGTCTATTCTTGAAAGTATCCATTTCATAATTCGATTCATGATTTAAAATTAGGCCTTCCTTTTCAAATGTGAGATGTTGCAAACAAGAGCCTATTTCTAAAAGTCTTGAATTCAAATCATTTTCCAGGATTTTAAAGCAATCAAAATCATTCAAAACTTGACAAGCATCAACAAAATTTGACATTTCCTCATTAATGATGTTAGCATCCAAAGGGACACCATGTAACCTATCACTTAAAATTTTTGTAGCTACTACCAACGGTAAAGATTTCACCTTGTCATCCATACTCAACCCATCATGATTAAAATTTACCATAACTTGATGAGTGTTAGTAGCCTTTTCTTTTTTCTCATTGTCTTCTTCATCGTCCAACACCTGTTCAAAAACACCAAAGTTAGGCACCCAATCAAATATGCGTCCATCCTTTTCAAAACAAGAGCCTAGTTTTTCAAGATATGTGTCGCGTGACACCTTTCCATGATCAATGTCTTGAGTTGCCTCGAAATCCACATTTTCATTAGGATCATCAATAGTATCAAACCCACACCACTTAGGTTTTGTAATTTCATCATTTTGAGATGGCATAGACATTGTAGAAACAATAGGTGGATCAAGATTTTTGATTTCTTGCCCCTCAAGGGGAACAAAATCAATTGATTCTCCGTCTGTATCCATGGTAGTATAATCACTATCCTTCTCCAACCTTTGATGAGATTCCAAGCCTTCTTCCAAAACATTCTCAGACTGTACAGGACCGGTAATATCCTCATATGAAAGGGCAATTGTATTATCCTGCATATCAATAGGCACACGAAATTCATTAGAAGGTTTGGAGTGAGCATACTCTTCCCATTTATCCCCAAAATCATAATAATCATTTTTCAAAATCAGATTGTGGTGCTCAACTATTTCTTCATCATATTTCAATTCATCAACATGCTTCTCATCAAATTTACCTTTACCTTCCTTAGATGGTTCAATTATTTCCAAAATTGGGTTATTGCTTGTATTCAAATTGATAAGGCTATCATAGTCCACATGTGTAACCCATGATTCAGGTTTAACATAATTTGGAAGGTGGGAATTTTCTCGGCCATTATTTTCAACAATGTCATCCAACGCGTCCTCCGAGCAAGATTCATCCTCATAGAATTCATCTTTTGGTGAGTCAAGGGTTCCCAATTTATCACATGTTTCAATACTAGTTGGATCTAGCACTCCTCCCTTGCCTGAAATCATCATATTATGAAAATCATTGAAATTGATTTTAGAAACATCTTTTGAATCAAGATGAGTATTTTGAAGTTGATTCATACTTAAGAAAGATGATTGATCTTGCATAGTAGGTTGAGGATTTTGCAATTGATTGAAGTTTGGGAATGATTGTTGATTCTGAAATTGATTCAAACTTGAACTCGGTTGAGGTGGATAAATCATCGGGTGGGTAAGGGAGGTATTAAATGATTGAAGATTATATGATCCAAAACCCACACCATAATTTTGATAACTCAGTTGTTGCTCAATTGCCATTGCTTGAGTATAGGCTTGTGACAAAGATGTGATTTGAGGCATCCCTCGCAAATATGTGGAAGTGAGTGGGTCAAGAGCATTGACGTATATTTGGAGAGCCACTTCTTTTGAAAGAGCATAAAATGTCACTAATTGAGTATATAATCCAAAAAACCTTTCGGAGAATGACTTCACATTTTCACTTGGTCCTTTTTTAATAGTGAAAAACCGCTCATACATGCGGATTGGGTCAACTTGCTCTCTGTTGAATTGATTAAGAAATGTTGCCTCTAGCTGAGCCCAAGAAGTGATAGACCCTAAAGGCAGACTTGTAAACCAATCATATGCCACTTTGTCCAAGGTGTAAGGGAACATTTTACAAACAACATCATCATACCAAATTGTTAAGTGATTCACAACAAATTTGAATGCTTGAATATGTTCTTCTACAGTATTTGTCCCATTAGACAAAAATCGAGGAAGACATCTCTCAAAACCAACGGGCAAATAATGTTGAACTCCCGGTATGTTCAATGGGCTACCTGGCATCCACGGTGTAAACATAGCCATTAGTGAATCTTAAAGAATATAACTTTAACAATTTTTTTTTTTTTTAAATCAAATCAAATCACATTATTCCTGTATGAACAATCAAAGCGTTAGAATAGTGCATAGCAATTCATGTCCTCCTTTTAATAGTACAAAGTTGTATTGTTAAGAGAGGGCTAAAAATAATAACCAATAGGGCATGAAATATTCAAAATTGAAATCCCTGTAGCACTTAAATCACACTGAAATAAACCAATTCAGGCCCTCCTTCTAGCGCCAATCTATTGAGTGGTATTTTCACCCGATTGTGAAAACACACTCTCCGATAGGATTTGGGTTCCAAATCCCCTCTTGCAAAGAAATTAAATAAATAATTTCTCCAAGGTCTCCGCTATGTTAGCATTTGTGTAGGTATATTAATATATCTCAAATAAAGATATTCAATTTAAATGCTTGGAACACCTTAGTGGTTGCAAGTAACTCGTAAACAACGGGCAATGTTGGTTTATTTTATCTTGAAACTTTAATGATTGTTCATTGAACCCGAATAAACCAAATGTGATCTTGGATTGTTGACCCTTCAATAAATTGAATTTTAGAATTCATCATCGCTCATGAATGAAAAAAAATGAAATTTTGCCCTCGAAATGGAAATTTTCTATTTTCGGATTTTAAATCTCGCAACAAAACAAGCTTCGGTGAAATTTAAACAACTCCGAAAATGAAATTTTAAAATGCGTATTTGAAATCGCAATATTACATACGCAATGATGAAACTATTTTATTTTCGATTTTGATAGTTTTTCAATTTTTTTATTTTAATGCTCGAGAATTAAAAGAAAATTGAACTTTATGAAACAATAAAGTGCAGAAAATGAAAATAAAATGCAAAAAAGAAAATGAAAAATGCATTCAGTATGATGCTATCCTATTTTGACAAAACCGAAGATATGAGGTTTCCTGCATACAACCTAACCTATTGGACCTGCAAAACATGCACAATCCTAATAAGCTAAGTGCTAGTTCCTAGGGTTTTGAATGGGGTTTTCAGATTTAGACATTCGCTTGGAGCAACCAAGATAACTTGCATTAAACTCCACCTATAAGCCTAAAATCTAAAAAGGGGAAAGATAAACATTAAATCTTGCATGCAAAAAATAACTCCTTTCTTGTCAATGAGATGCAACTCTCTGAATTTTTTGTATTAAAAATTGATCATTTTACAATAACAAAAGTCTCTAGTTTTCTCAAAACCAGAAAAAGGGGAAGAAAAACACTCCAAAAGCAGGCCCAAAATGGCTTCTCGCCTTCGGCTCTGCAACTCTGCTCGCAGCGATTTTCGACCCCTATACCAATCTTTGCTTCTACTTTTAAACTTTCTAGCAATGCTCTCTGTTTCGCCCTGTGATGCTTCGCTTCATCTCCCAAATCGCTTCGTTTCATCTTCCCCGCCTCTTCGTCATTTTTGACTTTTTGCTCGACGTCGAAACGTTTGATCTTCTCTGTGAACTGTAACACTTCCCATGATTCTTACACCTTTATGCCATGTGTTCAGCGCTGCCCCTGTATGTTCTGTAATGGCCCGCCATGAATCGTGACAAAAATAGCATGTCACGATATCGTGACATTTTCTATCTGTAGCTTTGTTCTTCCACCTGTATCGCGAAAACAAGACATGTCGCGATATCGCGACGTTTTTATACCCACAACTTTATTCGTCTTCAAGCATCGCAAAAATGAGACATGTCACGATATCGTGACATTTTTCTGTCAGCAGCCTTGTTCGCCTTCATGCATCACAAAAATGAGACATGTCGTGATATCACGATGTTTTTCTCCTTCGGGCCGCGTGGATGCAACCTATCGTGAAATCGTGACGTTTTTTTCCTTCGTTGTGTTTTGCTGTACTTAGCCGTGAAAATGTGACATGTCACGAAATCGTGACACCTTTTCATTCCGTACCATCTCGCTGCTTTCTATCGTGAAATTGTGACACTTTTTCATTCTGTACCATCTCGTTGCTTTCTATCGTGAAATCACGACGCTTTTCTCTTTCGGGCTGTGCAGATGCAATCTGTCGCAAAATCGTGACATTTTTCTCTTTAGCTCTATCTTCTTGCCTTTGGTCATGAAAATCCAACATGTCGCGATATCGTGACACTTTTCCTCTATGTTCACTTTGGCTGCTCCAGGTCGCGAAACTCCGACATGTCGCGATATCGCGACGTTTTTTCTATTTGCCCTTCATCTCGTCTTTAGATCATGAAAACATGACATGTCGCGATATCGCGATAACTTTAGTGCCTTGCCCTATTTGAATGGTTTGACCGCGATTTTGTGACATGTTGCGATATCGTAACATTTTTTTATTTTGTCTTCTCTCTCCTATTTGACCCACGATTTCACGACACGTCACGATATCACGACAATTTTTGGTCAACACTTCTTCCTGCTTGCTTTGACCATGATTTTATGACATGTCGCGATATCGTGACATTTTTCACTTTGTGCTGCATTCTGTTGCTCTTAGCCGTGAAAACGCGACATGTCACGAAATTGTGACACTTTTTCGTTCCATTGTACTTCGTTTGTCTGGGCCATGAAAACGCGACATGTCACGATATCGCGACACTTTTCATTTGGCTGTACTTTTGCTATTTTGAACCGTGAAAATGTGACATGTCGCGATATCGTGACACCTTTTCATTCCGACGTACTTTGCTATTATGAGCCACGAAAACGTGACATATCACGATGTTTTTTCATTTTTTCTTTTCTTTGCTCTTTTAACATCTGAGCCACTGCAATATTCTTGGAAAGCATGCAAAAAAAGGGGGTCCCCAATTTTGGGGTGTGTTGTGGATCAGCCACAACAACACCTAACCAACCCTCAATTTGCCTTGCACTACCTACAATGCTTTCATTAGCATGGGTTTGGGTTAGGTCATTATGAGCAAGGACTATGTACACCCATTAACCCTCGTGTCCACTCACCCACCGACAAAACTGGTATAGCTTATCACCCAATCGTCGTGTATACATTAGAATATGAGATCCAAGATCTATCCTTACATCCTCCTCCATGCCCAACACACACCTTGGCAGAATACATTGACATGGACATGCTAGAAGACATGCCTTCACCCACATCAATCATCACCATCCCCTATAATTTCTTCCAAGAATCTTCTACACCCGATACCTCCTTGTTCTGTAATGTTTAGATATTGGCAAAACACTTTGCTACCTTATCTTTGGCTACACTACCAATAGAGTCAGACACACTCCTGCATGATTCGCCACCTATAGAGCCAAACTCGATGTCGCATGACCCACCATCGATACGCTTACCTGTATTCTCACCTATACATAGACAGTTATAGAGAGCGACCTCTCGTCCTCATTCACTGCCAGTCGTCTTGTGGCCTTCCTTAATCCTATTAGGATGCGCATAATATATCCAAACTCCATCATCAGATTCTACCCCACCTACTTCATCTACAACATCGATTAACATGGTTGAGGTAGATTTATGTTCTCCTCTCCATTACAACCACCAACAAATTCAAGACGATACCCCAAACCCAAAATTTATCGATCTTGCACACATCTTACATATACCAGCACTTGGAGACTTTCTTCTCTCTCCTCACATCTTGTAGGTAGCCAATACCCCCTCCTCATCCATGTCTTCCCAAATCCCTCAAGTACATTACACGGGCATTTATGTAGATGATGAATTCGAGTTCAGTGAAGCCATTGACAACTTCAATATCATTCCTGTCCCTGAATAATTACGCGATGAATATCGTATGCTCATCGAGGACACGATCTACGTAGAGTGCATCGAAAAAAAATCCACACATCCTCAAATTAGCTGGTAGCCTCTCACTTGAGGAGTGCATCGCCTTCATGAACTTCCTATGCAAGTATATAAAAGTGTTTGCATGGTCTTACAAAGACATGTTGGGACTTGACCCTACCGTAGTAGTGCATAATCTTATACTAGATCCCAATGCCAAACTAGTAAGACAAAAGTTGCGACACATGCATCCAACTATCACATTGATAGTAAAATTTGAGCTTCAAAATCTCCTAGACGTTGATTTCATAATACCCATCGACTATCTCAAGTGGGTATCCAGTATGGTACCTATCCCTAAACCATTTAGTGATGTTCGCATTTGTACAAACTTTTATGACCTAAACAAAGCTTATCCCAAAGACAACTTCCCTTTACCCAACATTGATTCCCTTGTTGACTCCATCGTAGGTCATGAAATGATTTCCCTCATGGATGGATTTTTTGAATATAATCAAATTAGGATCAACCTGGCTGATCAACACAAAACATCCTTCACAACACCCTAGGGGAATTTTTGCTACAAGGTCATGCCCTTTGGCCTTAAAAACATTGGGGCAACCTATCAACGAGCCATGACCTACATATTTCATGACCTAATGCACAAAAATGTGGAAGACTATATAGATGACCTCATAGCCAAATAAAAGAAACGTGTCGATCATCTCGAAGATCTCCACCAGATTTTTTGATCGACTACTAGAACACAACGTGCACCTCAATCCAAAAAAGTGTGTGTTCAGTGTTACATCTAGAAATATACTAGTATTCATTGTCTCCCAATGAGGCATTGAAGTATATCCTAGTAAATTGAAAGCCATCATCGAGATGCCTCCTCCTACCACCTTAAAGCAATTACGCAGCCTACAGGGCAATATTACCTTTATTCACATATTTATAGCACAATTATCAGACAAATGCCAACCATTTAATCGTCTCCTACAAAAAGGAGTACACTTTAAATGGGATGAAAACTGTCAAGCTGCATTCGATGCTATAAAAACTTACCTCATGTCATCACTAGTCATGTCACCGCTGCACCCATAATTACCACTGACTCTATACATCTCAGCCACAGAACATGTGCTAGGTGCACTCCTAGCTCAAAAGAACGTTCTCAACAAAGAGTAGACTATCTACTACATTAGCCACAACTAGTTAGTTACAAAATGAGATACAGATATATGGATAAGCTATGCCAAGCAGTAGTATTCGCCACCCAAAAGCTAAGCCACTATATGTTAAACCACACAACTTTTATCATCACTCGAGATAATCCCCTTCGGTACATGATGAACAAAAGTTATTACAACTCACGCACAACCAAATGGATTATGATCCTAACTGAGTTCGACCTAGAATTCATATCTCAAATGTATATCAAATGGTAATTCATTGTTGACCAACTGGTTGAAGTCCCTATAACTGACAATCAACCCCTACTCATTCAACTCCCTGATGACTCTATCTTTCACATAATTGAAGATGATGAATACGTCAAACCAGAATTCATGGCTGACCTCACCATGTTATTTGATGGATCCAGGTTTCCCCACGCTGGGGGTGCAGGTATTGTTTTCTTTACACCTGAAGGAGAACTGTAGCACCCTAAAATTGGCGCAATAAAATTATAAAAATTACATTCACCTTAGTAAATAATTTAAAATTCAAATTTAACCTCCCAAACCGCCCATTAACCGCCGAGTAATCCGTTTCCCCCTTTTTCGTGCCATTTTTAGAGGTTGTTTTGATCGTTTGATGATATCGTCGCCGATCAGACGATATCGCCCGCATTTGACAATTTCGTCTGGACTAGGACGTCCAGACGATCTTGTCGCAAAACTAATTTTACAAAATTAGCTTCTGTTCCAACGGGTCTCCAATCTGGGCAAAAGAGTGTCTGCACCGTTAGGGACCCTCCCCCATTGGAGATCTCCCAAATTGGGATGATCTCCAACCTCCTAACTACTCCCCTAAGCCTATTTAATCCTAAGCTATTCCCTTAGCACCCCCCTGGCTGAAATTATCTGCAATTTAACTCCATCTATGCTGAATCATCCCAATTTTTCATTTGCACTAGTCCCATACCAATTTTGTTGCAGGTACATCACTATTTTTCAGTCGTAGCCAGCACACATCATCGTCGATGAACCTGTTCAGATCGGAGGCGAACCTGTCGAATCCAAGGCAATTTTGTACTAATGCGAGACGATCTCGACTGCAGTCCATATTGATGCAATCAATGCCTAAAGTTTGCATTTTTCAAACATTTCTCTGCTATTTTATTCTACAAATTAGATATTTTATTCAGTGTTTATGTTATTTTTGCATTTGGAGTTCACCCATTTAGCTTAGATTGCATACTAAGATCATGATTTGTCATTAAAATATCGTAATCTGTTTGAATTTTTGTTCATAACTATTATTCAGTATTCATACAGTAATTTGGTGTTATTTCCCTCTATTAGCACAATAGTATTCGTTGTATTTTGTATCTATTTTTCTGCTTGCAGGTCTTTGACGAATTTTTCTAACGAATTCGTCAGATCTCAGATGATTCTGTCAGATCTTAGACGATTCTGTCAGATATCAGACGATTCTGTCGAATGCCAGATGATCCTGGTTGCTTCAAACATCAGAATCATCACCAGACATTCGGATCAGGTATTCCTTATTTGTATTCTGTAAATTCTTTGTTTTATGTCTTTAAATTTGTTTTTTGTACTCATTGAATTTGTATTTTCATGTAGATTAATCTAGATTCATTTGGCCAAACCTAGGACATGAATGCTTAAAATTAAAAACGAACACATTAAAACACATTCCAAACCTAGGCGTGGAAACTACCAGTAAATGTTTCCTGGTGAACCCACCATCCGTCAAAAAATCATCAAAATACACCTCCCTTGAGATGCGGGACCTTCGCAAAGTCCTCTCAGTCCGAGGTACCGCGACATCCTTTTCCCATCCTCCTTCCGGGCACGGATCCAATAGCCTGAATGTAAGGATGTAAAAAATTTGGAGCGATACATTTTGGTGAACCCGACGTGAATGCATTGTAAACCTTTTGAAAACAAAACAAATATATATATATATATATATATATATATATATATATATATATATATATATATATATATGTATATGTATACAAGAAAAACAAAAACAAAATCATCATTTCAAGTTTATATGTTTTAGATTCAATTCTAAATAGTAGATGTTAAATAGTACTTTTAAAAGTACTAAACAAACCATGAATTTTTACTCAAATCCATATGAGCCCATTAGTAATGTTGGAAGAATTCAACCAAATACATCTGTTGATTATGACCAACCTCATCCCTATTCAACATCACCTCCATCACACTCTTCTTTTTTTCATCCATAACCCAACAAGAAAATCCCTTTGCTAATCCTCTTCATAATGATATTATCTATTCTCCCATATATCCATATCATGTATATCATTCCACATACAATCCTCCGCCACCTTTTCAATATTCTTCTCTTAATACAACACATCCATTTCAATAAGAAAATACTTATTCTTCCAATTCTACCATGCACTCACATCCTACTTCGCAATCTTCCTATCATCATTCAACCCATAATAAAGAAAGTAGAGGTGAGAAACCATTAGGTCCTTTTATGATGAAAGTCCTAAGGCACATATCAAAAACCTCTCAAAAACCTTCATCACGTAAATTTACTAAGCTCAATCAACCAATGGATATAATTCTCAAGTATTTACTTGACACAAATAGGATTGAACTCCCTTCCATAAGACAACTTGATACCACAACAGATTGGTTTAAACCTGAGCTACATTGTGAATATCATAGAGTATATGGACATATGACACAAAATTGTAAAGATTTAAGATGTGCAATTCAAGAGTTGATTGATAAGGGTCTTTTTAATACAAAGGAATTACAATCTACAACTGATGATAAATCTCCAGTAAACAATCAAACTCCTACACCACAAATACCAATAATCAATAAAGACATGGGGATCCACCAAGAACCCCTATTCAATTATCAACAACAAGAAACCAATCAAATATTGCATGTTAATGTGTCCCATCATATTGTAATAGAAACTACAAATGAGCAACCTCAAGTTCAATCAACTCAATATGATATTCAAGAGATGGATTCCTCATTTGACCAACCTTCAAAACTATCTTTGGCTCTAGAGAATGATCCAAAATGGAATGTAAGCATAGAAAGCTCATCTTTAGAATCAAAATCTCAATCTGAAATCCACTTTGATAGCCAACAACAAGTGATTAATCCTCAAGCAAAGATATCCCTTTTAGAAGTATTACAAATTTATCACAAGGAAATTTTGTTCAAAATACCTAGCCAACAATTTGTTCCTCATCATATTTTCTCTAAAAACATAATTAATGGTGTAAACCCTCTTGAGGTTAACCATATTTCATTCTATGATGAGGATATTCCTTCCTCTACTCCACAAGAAGACTCCTATCTTTACATTATAGGATCTAGTAAAGAAACACTTGTTAAAATTATCATGGAAGATAATGATTCCTCTCTTAATTTATGCACTTATCAATTATTCCAAAATCTCAAAACAAAGGAAGAACATATTAATGAATCAAATGTTATTATAAAATTTTTTAACAATGAAATTCAAGAAGCTCAAGGTATTATAATTCTTCCCTTTAATATTGGATCCAAGATCCTGGATACTTTATTTTATGTAGCATATTTCCCTTCACCTTACAACCTGCTTCTCAGAAGTCTTTGGATTCATACGATGAGGTTTGTCCCTTCCACTCTTCACCAATGTTTGAAGTTTGAAATTGCAAATAAAATTGTTACCATACATGGTGACCCAACACCATTTAAAGAATATTTAATGGTTGAAACATCAAGTTCCATACATTCTCTGTTATCAAAATTATTTTCTATTTCTCACTTTTCTTCATCCATATATGATCATCCTTGTTTACCAAATAACATCCATGCATATCTTTCACATCTGCATCTGCTCCTTCCATCTTATCAAGATTTGGAATATAGTGATAAGAATGAAGAACTTTCTTATCCTTCTTACATTTTATTTTGTAACATGATCAATTTTACACATATAAAAGTCAAATCTTTTTCTACATTATTCTACATTATAACCAAGTTTTTGTTATCACTACATTTTATTTATCATCTTTTGTCCTTACCTTCACCTCAACCAGATTATCCTTCAAAACCTCCTTTGATTTTGAAGCAACCTTAGACATGCTATACTCAAATAACCTTGTATAGTGTTTATAGATCATCTTGTATATACCACCAATTTCAATTCATAAATTAAAATCAAAATACAAAAAAATCAAAATCCTCAAAAATCTTCAAAAAAATACTAATGCAACTAAGGGCCTTAAAGGTAAGTTTGAGCCCAACTGGCTTGGACCATACATTATTACTGCTAAATTTGAATCAGGAGCATACAAATTATCTACCTTAGATGGTAAAGAACTTAAAGAACCCATGAATATTTTGCATCTTAAACGTTACTATCTATAAATTTGGTCATTTCATCCATGTATATATTTGTTCAAAATTACTATCATATATTTCTTTCAATTTATTCAAAAAAACCAAAAATATTCATAATCATCAAAAATCTTCAAAACTATTTATTGCATTTATTTATGGCACTTGTTAAATTTTTTGCTCAAAAACAAAAATAAAACCAAAAATCAAAATAAATAAACAGCAATATGCTTGACTCTTTCGAAACCAAAACAATATAAAGAAGAAAGAGAGAGTCAACATTCTCCAAACTTCTCAAAAGTGTTTATATATATTTTCTTACAATTATTGCAGTTATATGTTTCAACTTATTTTGGATAAATTAGCATTTATTTGGAATCCCTCACTTGCACACTCACAAAAATAAATATCTTGATTTTATTTGGCATGATTACTAATCTCTCTTATATCAAAGACCACAAAATTTAATTAAATAAAGTTTGAGCATAGATAATTGATCTTGTTATTTACTTAAACCAAGCATATCCTTCCACAATAAAATGATTATATTTGTAATTTCTATGCTTTGCTACATAGTAGAAGTGGTTTCTTGAGCGAAAAGTTTCCCCTGCTATCCTATCATGCACATGGTCTAGAATCTTTGAGAATTGGCAAAAGGACAAGCTCACCCCTACCCAGAATAAAAATCCCTTGCTCTACAGCTAATCCGAGCAAGTATCCCTAGCAAAGAAAAAGAGAAAACAAAAGTTCAAAAAAAAAAAAAAAAAAATAGAAAAGAAAAATGTTCTTTTATATCATTACAACAATGTTCCAAGCATTATACAAAAGAATACAAAATAAATACAAAAATAAAAATAAGCAAAGTTCAAAAAAAAGCAAGAAAGCAATAAAATCCCTTTCCCTACCCTTTGAAAAGAAAAGAAGGGTTGATGAGCTTGAAAACCTGGAATTCTTAATTATTCGAAAACTGTGAGGTAAACCCCATAACAGGTGGTTTGTGGCCAACCTGCTTGGCCTTGGGTAACTCCTAGCGTGATGATATGTCTGTCACATTAGCGACCTTCTTTTGTACAGACCTATGTCTACTTATCGATTAGCTAGCTCTTGATAATCCGACCTACATAGTAGTCTAGTATGGTTATATGCATCTACATCATGGTTAATGAACACTTATTTGGTTTCTTCAAATCACTTGTATCATATTATCTTGCTCAAAACTGATAAATGAACAATGCAATTGCACACACATTTGTATTTGAGAGATTTTGTGTATCATTATGATAAATCAAGATTGGAAATGAATTCACATATGCACATGGGATTCCTTGTAAATCTAATTTTTGTCTTTAAAATACTTTGAAATATTATTTTGCAACTTGTTTGAAATAAATCAAGTACAGTTGTTTACCACAAAGATAACTATATAATGGAAAAATCAAAAATTTATTTCAAACTATACAATCAAAATATATACACATATATCTGGTTGACTTTCGCAACGATGGTATAGTTCCAAAACCAAAAGTGGAATTTTATGCCTAGCGCAAGTCCTCATTTTCACATTTTCTATTTATCAAAAATCAATCATGCAATAAAACTATCTCTTTTTTATTTTTGCAATGATGGTATAATTCTATACCTACATATTCTATGCCTAGCGCAAACCATTGTAACAATTTTTATTCCCCATTTATTTAAAATCATGAAAACCATATGACTTAAATCATTCTATTACACAAATTATGCTTTTAACAAAAAGAATGCACATTTTCATTATTTCATGTCATTATGTCAACCTTCAATTTTGCAATGATGGTATAATTCCTAAGGAATTATCCAAAAAAATTATCACACTTAGGAATTTATGCCTAGCAAAAAACATCATTTCATGCATAATATTTTTATGAAAATTTGAAAAACAAATCATCATCATCATCATTTGCACCATTGCACCAAAGTCTTAAGACAGTCTCTTAAGCACTCTTTTACTTTTAACATTATTTCTATAACTGGGATTAGCTTGACGATCGAGTGAGCAGCGACTCCATGAAATGGTCTATAATAGCGATAATGTCCTTTGAAATTATTGTTAGAAGTCTCTTTTTATTTTATCACATCACATTACAAACAATCAATTTTTTACATCAGATTATTTCATTTAAAATATTACAGCATGACATCAAAATTATAAATTTTCAAAATGACATAATTTCATGAATGCTCAATCCAATCATCAAATTAATCAATCAAACATAAAAGCATCATCAAAATACACATAACACAAGTCATATGATCAAAAACATATCATATATATATCAACAGTACATATACATCATCAAAACTGGATCGGTATGCCATAATCTGTACCTCGGCATACTCAATCCTCTACCAAAAAATAATAAATCTACATATCAATATGTACAGTGTAATGCAGTCCTCTAGCCTCAAGAGCCCCTCGAGCTCTTAGCCTCATCTCCTCCCCCGCCCTGAGGTGGACAAGGTGGCCCCATCATAGTTTGTGTAGTACTGTGAGTCCTAGTCCTCGATCGGGACGTGGTCCTCGACGACCCGATCCTGATTGGATCTGCAATGTTGGCTGGCAGTGGTAGTCTATCTGCCTCTGGCACCAGCTGGTAGTACAATGTCTGATAGAATGTCAACTGGGTGATAGCCCATGTCAGCTCTCCAGAGCTCGCCCCTCTGCCCCATGCCCTGAGGCATGCAATCTCATCCCATAGCTATGACACCTCAGCTCGATGGCGTGCAGCCTCATCCTGTAGAGTCTGCACCTAGGCCTGAAGGCGATCTCTCTCTGCCCGAAGAGTAGCCATCTCGCTACTCTCTCCTGTGTCGACACCCTTGCCCTTATCGGGCGATGGTGGCCTATCCCTCTGTGGAGATGGGGGTCTCACCTCCCTCCTCTCCCTCTGTTGCGGCCTCTCCTATGCCTATGGCCTCCTCAGCTCTCTCTCGCTATGACCCTGGGATGCCTCCATAGCCGCCTGGCACTGCCTCCCTATTCGATGCACAATCACATGTATCAGACCCTATGCCCTCGTCATCTGAGGAGGGCGGATGCCTACGTACCAGGAAACATAGCCATCTGCAACCCCTCCGTTATCCCCATCCACTGGCTGGATGGGGGCATCATCTGCATCTTGGCTCCAAAATCACTGCATGTCGGGAGCCTCGCTAATCGTGGTGTTATCCCAGATAGTCTAAGAAAACTCATAGTCCCTCAGAGATGGGATCCCCTACTGTAGACCGAACTGTCTCAAAACTCGGTCATAGCGATGGAGCTCCACCTCTCCTCTCTCCATCCGTAGCTAGCAAAATCACCTGACATGAGCCAACTCCTGTTCGTCCTCTGCCCACCTTGGATGCTCCCTCCATGGTCTCCGGGTGATCTGGTTTGGGACTAAGTCATCTAGGAGCCTCCGGGACATAGGTAGGTCAATCCGTCGCTGTGACCCTCTTCGGAGCCACTAGTAGAAAACTCGGGGCCTCTCCCTGTCTACCCCTGTCAGAGGAAGCCCTACCGGCCTCTACACTGCAATGTGCTCCCAGCACCAAACCTGTAAGAGCGATGTCATGACTAGACATCGATCGCCCTTGTACATGACCCCATATAGGATCCTATACAGCCGACATAGCACAAAACTACCCCAAGAAAATCTGTACTCGTGGTCCTGCATATCATAGATCATATCTGCGAGCATCCACGGCACACTGCACCCGCTCTGGTGGCACAGCAAAAGTCCACCAACCACTCCAGCTAGTACCCATGTGAGTCTGGATGCCCAGGCATCTGGTGCAGTGCCTCGATGTTAACTCTGCCCTTCTCTAGGGCGAAGCTCGGGTCACCACACAGTCGTCCCATAGCACGGCCCTGATTGGCCGTAGGAGTAATCAGCCATCCTTGTATGGGGATTCTTAGAATCCTCCATACATCCTCTAGTGTGGGAGTCATCTCCCCTGTCGGTAGTCGAAAACATGAAGAACCCGGATACCACCTCTCTGCTAGGGCCGTCAGTAGCCCCATATCTGTGGATACTTGTGGCATTTTTGCCACATGCAGTAAGCCGGCCTATGCCAGCTGATCTCGCTTTGTCTGTGTAAGAGCGGCCAAGTCATCTCTCAACCCTCCATACTTCCATTCTCTGCTCTTTAGTAAACCTCTCTGCAAACATAAACAACAAAACAATAAACAATCATTAATAAACAATTCAAGTAATTAATAATGTAAGTTAAAATTTAATTTTATGCAATTGATGATATCGCCCACTATTGGACGATATTGTCCCAAATTTGAGCAGAATCGTCTTCGATTTCGCAAGCCGAAATCATCTCTAATTTGACGAAATCGTCCCCCTTTCACCGATTTTGCCCTCAGGAAAAATTGACAAAATTGGGATGATTTCGTCGAAATCGGGATGATTTCGTCCCGACGACGTCGACGGCCCAAAAATGGCTGCGATGCTCAAAAATCATCTAAAAAATTACCTACAAAGCATGTAAATTCAAATTAAAGCATCCTAGTCAAGTCTAGACTCTTACCCGTAGACCGCGCCGGACCTCTGTCGATCTGTGCGTCGTCTCCACCATTTTTGCTTACTGAGCTCTAAAAACCAAAAAATGAACAGTAAAAATGAATTAGGGTTTTACCCTATTTTTCTTAATTTTATTCAAAAATAATTTTTTTTGCTTTTACGCGTTTTTACCTCAAACGTTCGATTTGGGTAAAAACACGGAGGGGGCACCATAGTAAGCTGTCGTATGATTCGACCAAGAATCGTCGCCTAAAAATGGGAATAATTTTTCTTTCTCGTAGATCGAGAAGAACTCATCTTTAACGCATTTTCTTCGAAAAATTCGCTAAAGAGGGGGCAAAATGTAGCACCCTAAAATTGGCGCAGTAAAATTATAAAAATTACATTCACCTTAGTAAATAATTTAAAATTCAAATTTAACCTCCCAAACCGCCCGTTAACCGTTGGGTAATCCATTTCCCCCTTTTCCGTGCCATTTTTAGAGGTTGTTTTGACCGTTTGACGATATCTTCGTCGATCAGACGATATCACCCCAGATTTGATGATTTCATCTAGACTAGGACGTCCAAATGATCTTGTCGCAAAACTGATTTTGCAAAATTAGCTTCTGTTCGAACGGGTCTCCAATCTGGGTAGAAGCATGTCTGCACCGTTAGGGACCCTCCCCCATTGGATATCTCCCAAATTGGGATGATCTCCAACCTCCTAACTACTCCCCTAAGCCTATTTAATCCTAAGCTATTCCCTTAGCACCCCCCTGGCTGAAATTATCTAAAATTTAACTCCATCTACGTTGAATCATCCCAATTTTTCATTTGCACTAGTCCCATACCAATTTTGTTGTAGGTACATCACTGTTTTTCAGTCGAAGCCAGCACACATCGTCGTCGACAGACCTATTCAGATCAGAGGTGAACCTGTCGAATCCAAGGCGATTTCGTACTGATGCGAGACAATCTCAACTGCAGTCCATATTGAGGCAATCAGTGCCTAAAGTTTGCATTTCTCAAACATTTCTCTACTGTTTTATTCTGCAAATTAGATAGTTTATTCAATGTTTATGTTATTTTTGCATTTGGAGTTCACCCATTTAGCTTATATTGCATACTAAGATCATGATTTGTCATTAAAATATCGTAATCTGTTTGAATTTCTATTCATAACTATTATTCAGTATTCATACAGTCATTTGGTGTTGTTTCCCTCTGTTAGCACAATAGTATTCATTGTATTTTGTATCTATTTTTTTTCTTGCAGGTCTGACGAATTCGTCTGATCTCAGATGATTTTGTCAGATATCAGACGATTCTATCGAATGCCAGATGATCCTGGTTGCTTCAAACATCAGAATCATCACCAAACATCCGGATCAGGTATTCCTCATTTGTATTCTATAAATTCTCTATTTTATGTCTTTAAATCTATTTTCTATACTCATTGAATTTGCATTTTCATGTAGATTAATCTAGATTCATTTGGCCAAACCTAGGACTTGAATGCTTAAAATTAAAAACAAACACATTAAAACACATTCCAAACCTAGGCATGGAAACTGCCAGTAAATGTTTCCTGGTGAACCCACCATCCATCGAAAAATCATCAAAATACACCTCCCTTGAGAGGCGGGACCTTCGCAAAGTCCTCTCAGTCCGAGGTACCGCGACATCCTTTTCCCATCCTCCTTCCGAGCATGGATCCAATAGCCTGAAGGTAAGGATGCAAAAAATTTGGAGCGATACAAGAACCACTCCCATTTTAATTCAAACTTGATTTTCCTTGTACCAATAACAACGTAGAGTATGAAGCCCTAATCCTAGGACTAAAACAAGCACATGTTATGCACATCAAATGCCTCCACATCATAGGTGATTCACTTTTGATTGTCAATCAAGTGTAGGAAATTTGGCTATGCAATTGCCCAGTTATCCAGCAATACAAGATCGCCCAAAAACTCCTATCCCAATTTGAATGGTATTACCTTGAAGTTGTGTCACGCTCATCAAATCATTTTGCAGACACCATGGCCTCCTTAGGGTTCCTTATCCTGCAAAATCCAATGTCTAGCACAACATCTGTATCCATTCATACACTTACATAATTTTCTATATCACCCATACCTCCCATAGACAATGGTGGTGTATATGTGGTAAACATTGAACATCGTGACCCATGGTTATTACAGATCTAGGAATACATCAAACTAGGTTTCCTACCATGTGATTTTCCCCATGCCCAACACCGAACCTTTAAGCAAAGAGTCATCTGCTACACCTTGCTTGGGGACATCCTTTACTACCACAGCTATGATGGTATACTCTTGCATTGCCTAGAACTGCAAGAATCACAATGGGTTGTACAAGAAACCCATGATGACACTTGTGGCAGCCATTTCCATGGCATGGATATTACCAAACATATTCTCTGTATTGGCTACTACTAGCCTAAAATGGAGCAAGACTGCTGCGAGTATGTCAAACGTTGCATCAAATGCCAACTTAACACATTTACCATCCCAAGCACTTCAACCAATCCAGTACATGTGGCCCTTCTCCCAATGGGACCTGGATCTAATTGGAAAAATTACACCTACATCCTCTAGCAATCATAAATTTATCATTACAACAACAAAATATTTTACAAAGTGGTTCAAAGCCATCCCAGTAGTCCAAATATTGTGTGTCCTCTCCTACCACATGGACAATGCATGGTCAAAAAGCACAATTTGTGTATATGGCACACAAATAATTAGGAATGCACCCCTTCATAGCACAACTTCAGACCTTATTTTATAAATTTTATTAATATTGTATTTATTTATAAAATAAAAATATAAGGGGGGATATAATTATTTTATTAAGGGGGACATTAGCAGTAAGGCAAAATTTAAGGAAGGAAAATTGGCATAAAGTTGCAAGGGAATTTTTTTAATAACTATATTTATTAGCCCTAGCTCAGACTAGAAGAGCCATGATTACCAATTTGGTAGAGCAAGTAGTAGTAATAGCTCACATAGTTAGCAACTTGGTGGAAAAATTCAATAACATTCATGTTTAACTAGATGTCAAAATAAGCATTCATCCTAAGGCCAAATGTGAAGTAAAGGTATATGATGGCTCTAGGGATCCCAAAGTCTTAAATAGCTAATATCCTAGACATTGATATATGGTTCTCCTTTAGTATTATATCTAAATATTATAAGGTACCCTTTGCAAAATTAAAGCTTTTGGAGTTACCAAAATCCTAATTTTTGAGTGTCAAAATGCTCAAAATCGTATCACCACTTGGGATGAATTAGTCATTGCTTTAAATATCATATTATACCCCTCCAATTATGAATATGATCTAGCTATCAAATGTATTTGGCTATGCTAAGGTATCCAAATGTCTATGTAGTACTACATCTACCAATTCAATAGGTTATGCATCCTCATTCACATTCCAAATATAGCACCATCCCTCATAATAAAGTTCAAAAATGGGATTCAAGAACATTTGTTTAGAGAGCTAAAATACACTCATTTTTGACATTGGATGCATTATTCAATCATTCCCAACTTATGGAGGAAAAATTAGTTGTACAATCAAGGGACCATGACAAGCACATTCACCAGGAGTTTCCAAGACATCCAATTAGCAACAACAAGTGCCAAAGATAAAGAGATATACTTTTTTCTCTCCTTCTTGTCCTTATCCTTTTCTTCTTCTCATGAATAATTTGAATGTTTTAAATATAAAAAGAATCTCATTATAACTCCTCACAATGAGGAACCACCCTAAAATATCGCCATTGAGGTTCTAGGAGAAGATAGGGAGTATGATGAGCTTAAGGTAAAACATAAAAAATTTAGCCTAATGTATCACTCTTCATCTACAGGTGACTATGATGATATATTCATCATGTGCACTCACCTTACAATTATTCTATAGATTATATAATCAACAACGGCTCATAGAAGAACTTAATTGTAAAAAATTTCATCAACAAATTACATCTACTAATAGATCCATGTCCTTATCCCTATACTCTAGGATGGAATGATGGTTTGTGGATAAGTTTGCTTGTGATGTGACACCCATGGATTATTGTGGCTTGCTACTTGGGAAACCTCATCAATATGATAGAAAGGCCCAATATGATGCTTATAATAATACCTATACTCTACATCATGAGAGCAAGATATCTCTCATTCGCTGCATCAAAAGCACCATAATTCTACTCTATTCAACTCAACCACAAAATATTACTCTCATATTCAGTAGGAAAAATTGTGAGTACATAAAAATAATAGGTGTATTACATCCTCGCATGGAGCTTATCATTCCACCACTAGTACCTCCTCCTACTCTTGTTATGATTCCTTAAGGAATTGAACAACCATCTTTCTTATAGCCTTCTTCATCCAAGTGAGTTCTTGTTTTGTAGAAGAAACAATAGAATTAGCCACAAACCATTGATCCTTATCAACTTATTCCTCCTTCCTAGGTTGGTCATTGATTTTTTACCAAGCAATGTATTCTAGACAAAGTATATCTTGGAAAACTAGACATCATTAATTCTCCTATCATTTTGGTACCTGATTTGCAACTACCACCAGAGCATGATTATGTGATCAACTCCTTGACTCCTAAACACATAAGGGTCCTACCATAATTGGCTTATTATCCTTCTATTGTAAAAGCATTGTATTTGAATGCTCCTATGGTGGGGAGGAATTATGAGGAACAAGCATATAACATATAATGTAGTATATAATTTAACATATAATAGCATATAATACAACAATATGTAGTTTTAAATACATTTAATGTAATGGTCAAAACTATATAGTTGCCCATCTAGCATATGAAAAATAGGTGGCCTTCTATATGTCCTGCAACCACCTTCAAGAGTTAGATAATAAATGATTTTATCTATACAATTTAATTCACCCTTATCCTAAATATGGTATTTTGTATCTATAGATATCACTTAAGACAATGCAATGGATAAGTTCTAATAGATCTACATCAATTGAGGAGACAAATTTGATCCTTCTTGTGGAGAACTTCATCAACATTTGATATATAGAAAGGCAATGAGGAGCTAGCTTCTACTTCCTAAATTATCTTAGTAATCTTTGGGTTAGAAACCAATTACTCCTAAAGTTAAGTAATTCATTGTGAAAGAGGACTAGAGATGGCATTGATAAAAACAATGTCTTCATCTTTGTAAGATAATGCATTAGCCACCATATTCTCCTTTCCTTTCTTATATTCAATGAAAAAATTATACTCCAAGTACAGTATCATGGGATAAGTTTGCTCTTTGAAAAGGGAAGGTGGTATAGGGATAAGAAAGTTGTAGCAGTTCAATAAAGCATTGCTAACTAAAATAGGTTGGAGATTGACCAAGGAATAAGATTTGCTTTGGGTTAATATTCTTAAAGGGTACTTGGAAATTTTTATACCCTTTTTTAGAATTTCAGATCCTCCTAAAGGATCAGCAGTTTGGAATGGAGTTTCAAAAACTAGGAAATTATTGAGAGGTGATCTAAGATGGATGGCAGGAGAAGGCAAGGAAATATTTTTTTTGGAAGATACTTGGATTTTAGATAGTCCTTTAAAGCAAATGAAATATTTTATAATACTAAAACATCTCTTGGTTCAAAAATATGGATTTCTAGTCAAATATTACATAGAATTTGGGGAAGGTCAAAGGTTTTGGAAAGAACTAACTTTAGATTTTGCTAATTCGAAACTACAACAATCTCTGCTAAATCTTAACAGATTTTTGTAGCAGTACCACTTACCTTATAATGAATATAATGACTCTTTGATTTGCTTTCCTACTTCCTCAAGGGAATTCTCTGTGAAATCAACTTATACCTTATAGTTCATAAGTGTGGATGGGGACTTTCTTGTAAATAAGGTTTGGAAGAATGAGTTAATCCCTAAATTTGCTTTCTTTCTTTAGCAATGCTTATAAATTAAGATTCTAACTCTAGATAACCTAAGTAAGAGAGGTTTTCAAATGAAAAATATATGTTCTCCTTGCATGAAGGATGTTGAATCAATTGACCACTTTTTTATTCATTGTGAGTTTGCAAGTAAGGTGTTTAATATTCTAATGGAAGCTATGTTCTACTCTTGGATGGTCCCTAGTACTTTTAGGCAACTTTTTAACCAATGGAGATGCCCTTTTAGCAGTAGTAGGTTATCAAAACTTTGGAATTTACTATTACCTTATTTTTTATGGGGTGTTTTGTGGGAAAGAAATTAGAGAGTATTTAAGGGGGAAAGTAAGGATGAACTTTCAGTGTCTAACAAAATTAAAACTACAGTGAGGGAGAATTTTCTTGCCTTTGATAACCATGTGGACTTTGAACATTTTTTGGAAAGGAGAATCACTAGTGAATGGCACTTGGTAGAACCTAGAGCAACATCTTTACCAATCAGTTTAAAAAGAGCAAACACTAGATGGCTAAAACTAGAGGAGGGTTGGGTAAAGTTAAAATTTAATAGAGCTATAAAAGGTAACCTAGGTAGAGCTAGGGTAGGAGGTATCATTTGAAATAAGAAAGGTGAAGTATTATGGGATTTTGCATAAATTTATGGGATACAAAGTAAACACTATGTGGAATCTAAAGTCCTATACTCTGATGTTACGTTGTTGAGATAGAAGAGTGTAATGAAGGTCATCATATAAGGGGACTTTATGAATATTCTTAGGGCTCTTAAGAAAGGAAATTTTGATAAATGATAGGTGTTACTTTTAATTAATAATACATCATCCCTTTTAAAAAAATTGGAAGAGGTGAAGATATTACATATATATTATGAAGGAAATGTTGCAGTTGATTTTTTGGCAAACATTTGAGTTTATTTTGATCAAAGGAAGATATGGGAAGATAATTTTTCCTTCTCTCTTTTAAGGATTACCTCATCAAAGGTAGAATAAAATTATATTCCTTTGGGTGTTATATTTTGATGTTATCGGTATTGTTGTTGCTTCTGGGATCTTTTGGTGCTACTAATGTGACTGTACGGTGTTGCTATTATAGAAATTATGTTTCTAGCAACTGCCATGGTTATGTAATTTTTCTTTTGTTGCTACTATTTCTATTACCTAATATTGATAATTGGAGTGCTTGCTACTACTATTGGTATGGAAGGGAAGAATAAACAACAGTCAGGTTGACCTTTGCTCCCTTACTAGAAATAGATTTCGATATCATCCAGATTGTTGTTTTTCTCTAGTTTTATTTTGGGATTTTTGTTGCAACTTTGCTTTTATCATGTTATCCAAGGAGGAGGTTGATATTTTGGTAAGACCCAAATGTCTTACTATAAATTTATTAATAAATTAATGTAAAACTAAAATTGTAAGCAACTCAAAGGGAGCTCCCTTGTAATCGCTTTGCCACTATAAGGGGCTCCCTCCTTGCCACTATAGAGGGCTCCCTCCTTGAAATATTAAAGACTAAATTTATTCTTCTTACATGCCCTCCTAAAACTATCTACCCTAACCTTTATATCTATTCTAAGGCTACTGTGGAAGGACGTAACCTTTCATATGTGAATTATAATAAATAAATAATTAATTAAATAATAGAATTATGTTAGGATGGAGAATCCTAACATGCCATCCTCCCTAAAAGAAGCTTTGTCCTCAAAGCTAAGACTGAGGAAATTATTGTTGAAATTGATGAAGCACTTTCCAAGTAGCATTTGCACAAGTTCTTGCACAAGTTTAATGTCACTCCTCTATAGGCAGGGATATCTTGAAGGTTGAATAGTTAGTGGTGGATTTCCAAGAAGAATAGTAGGATCATGACGATGGTGAAGGGGCAATCCTTGGGATTCTGTGAATACTCCAACATGATGTGTCAAAAGTGATGGTAACTCTTTCTATTTTTTCTTTGGAGATTGAATAGAAAATATGTGTGTAATGCACTATTTGTGAGGAATCTGCAGGTAGTCCATTTAGAGTGTATGTTTGATCACCAACTATGAATTGCATCCATAAGGTTGCAAAATCCTAGAGTATTACCCTGAGCGTTCGCAACCATTGAGCCCCTAAAACAACATCACTTTCACTTAATGGAAGCACATATATGTCACTTTTCATGTGGTAGTTGTAAATGGTGAGCTTGATATTGTGATACTTTCCTTGATAAGTAATTTGTTCTCTAGTACCAATCATGACCTTAAAGCTATGACAAGGTTGTATATAACAATTAGCATTTTTCACCACGCATGGGTCAATGAAATTATGAGTACTTCCCGAGTCAAGGAGCACCATAATATTTTGATGTTTGAAGGACCCTTGAACTTTCATAGTTTTTGGAGGAGAAAAAACTACGAGAGCATTGGAGGAAGTTTTGAGGATTTCTTCATTGTTGTGATCAGGTGCTTCAGTCACTTCTTGCACATCGACCTCATTGTCTTCATGGTTGTGATCAGGTGTTTTGGTCACTTCTTGCACATCTACCTCATTTTCTCCCTTTATGGAATGACAAGGATCAACTATATTTAATAAATACAATGTTTGTGTAGCGCATTTATGGTGGGGCCCAAATTGCTCATCCCAATTATCACATAGGTCTTTTGCCCATCGTGCCTCCATTTCTTCTAGACTAGGGTACTTAATAAGTAGGGGTAGGTTAGGATTTGGGATAGCATGTGTGATAGGTGATTGTTCAATAGGTGGCTTCTCATGATGATGTTGAGCCTTGAATTTATCTTTAGCTAATAAGGCTAATCCACTGGCCTCCATTATGGTGCAAGGAGTGAACATCATGACCTCCACTCTAATTGCTTCTTTCAATCCATTAATGAAGCAATTTATGAGAAATGATTCATCCAACCCTGAGATGCAATTGGTGATATCATTGAACTGAGTTTTATACCCGAGATGCAATTGATGATATCCTTGAACTGAGTTTTATATGTACGCACTAATGTGATTTGACATAAGTTGGTGAGATTAAGTGGCAAAAGTAGGTTGGGATCTTGAGATATTCTTTTGTCGGCCATTTGCATATTCATTTGGCAAAAAGGTGTCGCTAAAAGTGTTGAAAATCATCACAAAAAAAACATCGCGAAAATTTGTAAAAAAATTTGCTAAAAAGTCAACGTCAAAAATTTTGCAGCAAAAAGTCATCAACAAAATTTGCGCAAAAAGTCATCAAAAAACTTGTGAATTTTGCAACAAAAATCATCAAAAAGTAGTTGTCAATTTTTTTGCAAAATAAATCATCAAAAATTTGTTGTCGTTAAATTTTGCACATATTTTCACCAATAATTGTTGCAAGAATTTTTTTGTCGTCACAAATTTGTTGTTAAAATTTTGTCATCAATTACTTTATCCAAATTTTTCGTCGTCAATTTTTTTTCATCAAAAATGGGGTGTTTATATCAACTTTCGGCATGGTGACAATGTATAGGGTGACAACATGGGCACAAGACACAATGTGTGGGGGTGGATTGCGAGGACAAGGTGACAGGCATTTTTTTCATCAAAAATTGAGTGTTTGTATCAACTTTTAGCATGGTGACAATTTATAGGGTGACAGTGTGGCCACAAGATACAATGTGTGGGGGTGGATTGTGAGGATAAGGTGACAGGTGGAAAAACATATAGACAAGGTGATAATGGAAAAAAATATTGATAGGTGGATAAACTGAACTGACACATGCAAAATATGAGATGACATATGGATGGACTGGACAAGGTATGGGTAGCAACATGGAGCTTAATGCAGATAGAGGTATGATAGGGGAGGACTCAAGACAACACATATGGTGGGAATGCGAGTAGTAAGGAGGGACACAGTACAACGACAGATACAAGAGACACATCGAATACAGGAGACAACAAAGGACATGTGACACAGGCACATAACATGATGTATACAAGGGACGGTATGGTGGTAGGAGGAGTGTAATGAGGTGGATAGCTTAGAGTTGAGTATAAGTGGAAGCAATGCGGTATGGAGAGTGCATGGTGGGACGAGATAGGTGGACGTGTGTGAGCATCTTACGACTACCAAATGGTAGTAACTTGGCTTATACTCCTTCAAACAAATATATTTACCGCACTTTCTTCCTTAGGTATGAATGTGGGATAAATCCCACGCTTCCCTGGATGGCAAAAATCAACTGGCAATGAAAATTCTTGCAATGACGACGATTTTTATTTTAAACCTTAGTAATATGTTTTTATTTATTTTTTTTTTTTGGTTGGATTTTTTGGATGGTCACCAAAGAATGATATTGCTATTGAGGCTCTTAATCCATAGGAAATCTAGAGAATTGAATCTATGTTTTTTGTTTTACCTTGCAACACACCAAAATGGTCAACTGCTGCCCTACCTGTATATTGAATTTCTTTACAACAACGAAAGCTTCAAATATGTAAGTGGCCACTGTATTTTTGGTGTAGACTATTTTTAGAGTATGTGGTTTAGTTTTTTATGAAGCTAGGGCCTTCTAGATATTCTTGTGATGCTGCTAGGGTGGCTACGGATACCAGGATGGTGGCCAGTTGAATGGTTATTTTAGCTATGAGGGTGATGTTCATTTTTCCCCATCACCGTGGACTAGTTATTCACATTGAGGTGGAGTGTTCATCAACACTACATATTGTCTTCAAACAGGGTGAAGCTTTCTTTTGTAGGGAATATTGTGGGATAAAAACCCACAATGATCTGGATGGAAAACAAAAACACAGTGATCTGGATTTTCTTTTATCCCTGAATATTTATCTTTAGATAATTCTCTATGAATGTTCACCCATCAAATTGTTTTCGTCTGCGCATATGCGGAATGGCCAAAATATTTGATTAAAGATGAAAATTTATAATATTTATGCAATTTTATTTTATCCATGAATTTTTATCTTTAGAAAATTCTCTACGAATGTCCACCCACCGAAATTTTTTCATCTACGTGTAGGCGGAATGGCCAAAACATTTGGTTAAATATGAAAAAATTATTAATATTTTTGTCGAGACACCAGGGTTTTAAGGTGATCGTTCGAACGCAAGGTGAAAACTAGGTTGGTTGTAACTTTATCAAGGTAAAAATGATACTTGCACTTCTTTAACTTAACCAGAAGATCTAATGCAATTACCCAAATCACCACTATGATACCAAATGATAAGACCACAAGATCTTACTATAAATTTATTAATTAATTAATGTAAGTAAGCCACCCAAAGGGGGCTCCCTTGTAATCGTCTTGCTACTATAGGGGGCTCCCTCCTTGAAATATTAAAGACTAAATTTATTCTTCTTCCATGCCCTCCTAAAACTATCTACCCTAACCTTTATATCTATTCTAAGGCTACTGTGGAAGGACGTAACCTTTCATATGTGAATTATAATAAATAAATAATTAATTAAATAAATAATAGAATTGTGTTAGGATGGAGAATCCTAACATGTTTATCTTTTAACCTTAGATAAATTAATTTTTTAACAAGGTTGGGGCCCCTCCAAAACCCCTTTTTTCACCACTACCAAAAAAGTATAGATAAAAATAGAATAAATGCAATCAAAATTTAGGATAGGTTTGTGGATATGAAAATGTAACAAGTTTATGTTTTTATACCATCATCCTTCTATTCCTTATGTTTCTATAGTAATTTGGTTCCACACAATGCATCAGGTGCTAGATCATCACAAGCCTGCAGATAAAATTGTAAAAAATGCTCTAGAACATCCTAGCACAAAACTACAAGTTTGTGGTAAATGGGGAAAGCACACCAAGATGAGTGGTCAAATAGCCTTCTCAATGCACAGGTAAGGAGGTGAGTCATGTACCTAACTTTGAAATCAACCAATAAGCCATAAAATAAATATTTTGTATAAAATAAACAACTTTCCATATGTTTTGGCACACTTGCAGTCGACCTATACCAAAAATAAAATAGAATTATAGGAGATTACAAACTATAATTGATGATCTAGAAGCTTTACATTCCACATGGATTTGTCCTAGCTCTATTTCAAGGCATTAAATAGTGAATGAAGGTATCGAAATAGGAAGACTCATCCAATTTAACTTGTTGTCTTAAATCTAATTGGTCAAATTTGACAGCAAGCCTGTGTAATCAATGCAAGATAGACTATTTTCTAACTTAACCCTTGTTCATAAGACAATAAGTTAGAAAATCTAATTATAACTACTATGGAAATCCCATTAAGCAAAGTTAGTGGAAAGTTAGAAAGAAAGTATTAGTTTGCACGAAATCTAGAAGAATTCAATAAAGTGCAGTAGTTTGTCCCAAACTTGACTGTTTCAAGTTCTTGCATGAAATCATTGACTTTGTAGGCTAATTTATCTTTTATTGAAACTTTACCTTTTGCTGAACCTCAAATCAAAGGCCCACTCTGTGCTCTAGTGGAAGGTTTGCTAGTAGTAGTTATAGATTTTTATTTATTATTGCTTTCCTATATTTCATTTTCAACATCATAGTATTAAGTCTATTTGTTATAGTTTTTACTTGTGTTATTTTATTTTTTTCCTATAGATTATATTCATCTATTTTACTGCAAAGAATTTTATTCCTCTTATCCTCCTCATTCTTCCATTTCTATCATTAAATTGTAGTAGTTAAATTATGTTTCTCCCCTACTCTTGAATCCTATTTTTCCCCTATTTTCTATTCTATTTTGTCTTGTTTTATTTTAGTCTAGTTTCTATTAATTCTTGTACTTTCCATTTTATTAAATTAGTCTGAATTAAAGCATTTATTTTTTTCTTTTTGCTAGTATAAATTGGATTTCATTTCAGTCAAAATTAGCATATATTCTCTCAATTTTAGCTGTTTTATTTCTACATTTAGTTAGCATTTCTTTTGGTGCAAAGTATGCAATTTTACCTAATTTCATTTATTTTTAAATACATTATGATTCTTAGTTTTTATAGGATAGTCTAGAGTCCTAAAATATAAGTTGCAATTCCCATATATCTAGCATATACAACCTTAGGACATCACCTTGAATTGACAAAATAAATTAAAATAAGAGCATGAACAACACTCATCAATTGGGGTTCACAATGGAAGGAGGAATGATAGATTACACTACAAGGTTTCTATAAGCAATCAAAATTTGTGTCATATTGATTAAAAAATTCTCCATTTTCTTGGTTTTTTCTCCTCCTAGAAGCCTCCATTTTATTTTTAGTATCACACCTATGAATGTATATTTGGTAATCCGATGAATCACTAAGAGTTGTCATGTACATAGCTAATTATTCATGATGATCAAAATGAGCATTGGACTTAAATACTAGCATTCTATGTGTGTAGTTCATATGTATATCTATTTTGTTGATATTACCATATTTTGGGGCTATCTCAATCTTATTATGATCACCTCATTAAGGAGTGGTTCTAGTCAATCACTGTGCTCATCATCACTACCTAATAGGTAAGGCTCCTATGCTTTTGGTACACTAATAAAAATCTATAAATGTAGTGAAGATTCACTACAATGGAAAAAACCTAGCTCTAAAGGAAATTTTAGCCAGAGCACCTACCTAAAGCCTATATGAAGGGGCCCAACATGCCTACTACTTATGATCCAATCAAAGTCAAAATGCCATATAAGATGTAGCCAAGGAGGAACCACCATTTCCAACTAATATCACACCTAAATCTCCCTCCACCACAGATTCTAGCTAAGTCATCAGACTAATGCATAATCAAGCATCAGGCCTTTTTAGTGATAGCTAAGAAAAGCCTTGGAAAAATAAGAGTCCTTAGATCCCTTTTGATGATAGCTAATAGGGAACTACTTTTTCTAAGGTTTTTCTCCATCTAGGATCTATGGACCACCCTCCCATTCAATTTGGAGGGACGGCCTATATTTCCTCCAAATTCTTAGGTGACCAAATAGGAGAAAATTTTGAGGTCATTTAGAAGGACTTAGTAGGAAGAAGGCCATTGAAGCTCTCTCTTACTTAGGGAAAGCTTAATACTCAAGGACTACTCAAAGTCTATCAACTTAGAAACCTTTGAGTTGTAAGGCTTTGGCTATGCTTTGTAGTTTTTTGTCCTTTACAAGGTCTAATCTAAAAGGTGTGGCAAGAAGGTAGCATAGGGCACAAGAGGAGAAGGCTACCCATGGCACCATCTCCCCATAAGAAAAAAGTGGCCTCTATAGCCTCTACAATTGCATTGACACCTTCACTAAGGGAAATTTCTAAGAGCATGGATGAACCAGACTTTGAACACTAGAACCACTGATCCCATCCAAAATGATTGAATGTAAGAAAAGGGATGATGATCTGATTTTGGTTCTAGCACTCCACAACAAGACATAGTTCCCTAGGAAATGCTTAGAGCATTAAATTGGTGGTAGGAAGGATAGCCTAGTGGGAATGCATGCTCAAGATATTGATGATTGAGGGTTGTGAGTATCTAATCATGGATATTTATCTAGTTATGGATATTTAGAGCCTATAGATCATGAATTCAAATTTTGAAATCCTACATGCTTTTTGGGGGAATTCCTCCCCCAATTCTCATAAATATTGTCCTTCTAATTGTAAAGTATCAAAATCTCTCCCACTCTTCTGAGAGGTACTTTATTTCATTCTCTTCCATATCTTGACCTAGCCTGAGCCTTGAATGGCCTATCAAATAGTTTTCAAACCTATTTTCTCTACATGTATGTAACTTAGAGTTCATGTTAATAAGAATCTATGACTCTTTATAAATTTATGTCTTGGTTCTAGTGTGGGTGTTCTATTTTTGCTACATGTTCTTAGGGGGACCTATGTTCCTCGTGCACTATCGGGTATCATGCATGTGTTCATTAAAACCTATCAGGGCATCAGGGGGTCTTATTCTTTTTATTTGGCACATTATCACCCATATGCTAAGCTAGATAGTTTGTATTCCCTTCATTTTATTTTTTTCCTTTACTTTTATATATTTTATCACTTTCCTATAATTTGCTTTGCTTTAAGTTTTCCTACTTTTCCTCTATTGTCTTTTTTTCCCTAAAGCAACCTAGGATAGAAGTATATTAGCATAGGAGCATAATTATAAGCACCAAAAAATATTTAGTAGCAAGGAACCGGCCTTGGGTAAAACATCCCAGAGGTTATTCGATGGGATTTGTATCCCATAGTTCCTAGGACTAGCACCCTCACACAAGGTGCAAGGCAGTGGATGCACCCACTCTGTTAAGGCAATGATAGACACCAAGGCTACAACAATGAGGGTTCATGACACCTAAGGGATGTAAGGGGGTCACAATTGACCCTTAATAGTTTAGACTAGCATACCTGGTGATACATGAATTTGAAGACATTCATCCTTTGACCTAGAAGTTAGGCCATGGTTCTAGTGAATGCCATGGTCACCAATTTTTGAAGCACTCTATAAATTCACTTGGAAAATCCACTACTAAATAAGAACCTAGAATAATAATAATCTACCATCCCTAGACAAGGTTATGGTGGGAACCTTTGTCTAGCTAGCACTCTCACCCATCTAGAGCAATATTTTGACATGGAAGAGTTAGAGCCCTTTGGTTGTATTTGTCCTCCCTCATTGATGGGACTTGGTTCCCAAAGAGGCTTTAGATTCCTTGTCATATTTCATTAGAGAAAGTAAAATTATCATATTGGAGCACTTACAACATATGGCTATACATTTCAAAGTGCACAATGTCACAAAATAGAATATAGCCCTCAGACTACTAGTGACATATTTCAAAGAAAAATCTTGGAGGTGGTACATCTCCCTACCTGTGCACTCAATAAGATATTAATAATAGATGGACATCTATCTAATGGATCATTTCAAATATGAAGGACCCCTACTGTTGGATTACCTAATTTATATTAGGTAAAAAAATTTGAGATAATGGAGGAGCTCAATGCCTGGTTCCACAAAACTTGGCAAAGGATCTCGGGAAATATCAAACCTTACCTACGTATGGCATTTATATTTTACCTCAAATTTTTACATCCATGGATTGTCATAATGTTCAATTCCTAAGGAAAACTCTTTCCTCGTTGCCTATCAGATTGCCACTGAAGTAGAATATCTCATCCTAGTAGGTAGATTTCCCCCAAGCCTCCAAAAATTCCTCTTCCCTAGGACTTCAATCTAGTCCCTTCCCCTTCATATACAAAGTTGAATTTCCCCTATCCCTTATCAATCAAAATTCCCCTAATGAATACCCAGTGGTACATAGTTACTTGATACCAAAAAAATACTCCAAACATTAATTTTCATAGGACAAGCAATCACCAAAGCAGATGCAATCAATTTCCTAACAAGAAACTAGAACTAGGCCCAAAAAATGTCTCCAAGGAATCAAAACCACTAACAAATAAAAGGTACCAGATCCCGTGAAAGCATAAAAAAAGTAACCATTGACTTTATTGGATGATACTAGAAATAACTCTTAAGCTTCCCCAAGTAGCCTTATGTCTTAACCAAAATCTATCAAGGGGATAGATCGATGGTAAGAGAAAATGGAGATAGAAGAACCTACGTGGGAAGAGATGCAACCACCCCACATGATCCTAAGGTACTAATGAAAGTGTATACAAGGGTAAGTACCTTTCTAAGATGAGGGAATTATAGAGGTTTAGAAGGGAAAGGAATGACAAACTTGACTACTAACCATAATATCAAATTGTACTATATATTTCTTGATGAATGAACAATGATTGATGACTAAAGATGTGATAATCCAAAAAAATAAGTTGCAGAATGATAATTCTACATGGGTAGTTGTTGGATGGGTGAACCCCAAATGGATAACTAGCTATGTGAGTAACTCCATACGGGTAGCTTTCTAGATAGTAGCTCTATATGAGTTACATCCAATTGAGTAGCTCTAGTCTATATAGATTGGGTTCCAGATAGATAGTGCAAGGTTTGGACAGATGATCACTAGGCGGATGACTACAGGTCCTAGATGGATAGCCTATATGGGTAGGCCTATATGGGTTATGGGTAAGCCTCTATGGGTTGGCCTAGATGGATCATCAACAATTATTGCCTTGTATCTCACAACCCTCAAACTCATCCTTGATCACTCTTACCTGCAACTATGCACAACACACACAACATTGGCAATACAAGGTGATTTTCAACCTACTCCATAACATCCATAACCTATAATACAAGACAATATCCTTCACACATGAATTTATACAATACTTATAACAATCCTATTTGTTCATGTTGTTTCTTTTGAATCTATCATAGAGAATCATCCAAATGTAGGACATCTTCGTTCAACTATCGTTCTTTCTCCTATGATTCTACATTTGTCAATTGTAGGTATTTATCTAGATTTTGCCTTTTTATATTCAAGTGATTTATCCCCTCAACTAGATAACACAACAAGTGGGCTAAAAAATTCATCTAACTGTACATTGGCCTTAATTTGGGTACCAATTCCACTTGTGGTCTTTGATCTATGGTGCCCTTGGAAGGATTATTATTACCATGGCCAAGAACATACACCTTGGCTAGCTCTAAATAGAGAGTAGGTATCTTGTCTTGCAATTTCTTGACTCCCTCCATAGTTTTTAAATATTCAATAGGCAATGTCCATGGTTGTTCTTGATAAATATTGGAAATTTTTATATTAGCCTCCCTTTCCATCCCATTTCACAAGCTTGTCCAATTCTCTTCTCCCATCAGTTGCCATTTCTCCCACTGGCCAACACAAGCTACATTAAACTATAATTGCAAGTTATCCATCACATGGATCAATTTGGTAAAACATGCTACTGCTTTTCGATCGATGCAAGCACCCATGTCCAATAAATTTAAAAAATTGGGCACTTCCAATATTATGTATTTTGACCATCTATCCTCAAATTCCTTTTCATCCTTTGGTTCAAGAGACTCCTTTCTCTTCTTGAAAATATCAATGGGCTTCTTAGCTACTTTCCATTCTATAATTATTGGTCATTTCACCTATCCCTTTGATTGGTTGCTTCCCTTAGTGGCCTTAGCATCATACGAGTGTACAATCTTTTATGAATCCTAGTCATTCATCATTCTTGTCTTATGCTCTAGATATACCTCATCTTCCACTAAAATTAGATGTTGTTACATTTTGGCTATTGTATTTTTAGTGCCTGGTAGAATATATGGAGATTCTTTACTTATCATGCCTACTTTTACTTCCTATGTAGTGCATGTGTTTATCAATTTACATGTTACTTTTGCTATCGTAACTATGAGCATACCCTCAAATGAGAAAGCTTGTAGAGTGTTACTAATAGAATTCATGGCAAACAAGGATTTTGGGGGTGCCTTAGGTGACCACACGATCCCAAAATTATGCTTCTACAAAATATCATGTAGGCCCTACATAGACAACATTACTTGGTCTTGTTGGTACATCTTAGAGAATGGAAAGGATTACAAAATTCACTTCTACAAATTTAGACCCCTTACTTTATGACTGCATCTATTGTTTGATTTGTTGGGCCACTACTTGACTGTGAGTTATCTTTTTGGTTGCTACTCCTTCCACTAGTTCTGGTGATGGTGATGGCGATGGTAAATCAACTTTTTACCTTTTCCTTGGTTTGACTGTTTCCTATGCAGATGCAGCAACTACCTTTGTTGGTAATATCTTCTCTTGTAGCTATGGTACAATATCCTCCTCTTCTGAGTTTTCCATTGACCCTTCTTCAAGTAAAGTCTTATCAAATCATTGCTTTACCTATTGCTTTTTCATAGGTGTACTCCACTTCACCTATGGTTTTGCATCCTTCCATTTCAAAATTGTTGGTGCCAAATCCATGTTGGAGAAAAAACTCAATGTTTTATTCATATTCATCTCAGATTTATACAACACATATTTCAATATTAGCTATTAAATACCAACATCAAATAATATGCAATCTGATTATATTCTCCTAAGTATAGCTCACAATACTAATAGTAGTATATTCTATATTTCTCGTGAGCTTCTAGATAGATAACTATAGGTTATCTAAATAACTAAATAATGTAATAATATTTTTCTAACATCCCCTTATTACATTATTTAGTACAATATATATATATATATATATATTACTATCCCCCTTAATGTAGAGGAGAGAACAATGAAAGCTAGCTGTTGGATTTGACTCCTGGCTCTTAGCTCTTGGCTCTTAGCTTTGGCTCTGGCTCTTGGTTTACCTTTGGGTTATTGCTTATAGGTCTCCCTATATATCTACATTTAGGTCTACCTCTAGGTCTTCTCGATCTATCTTTGGGTATGCCTCTCGATCTTCCATTAGGTTTACCTCTTCTATAGAAGCCATGCAATATTTCTTTCATTTTGTTCCATTGTGTGATATTTGTCCATCCACAATCAACATGAATCTTGTTGGTCATTTTCTCTTTATACCAACAATTTATAGGGGAGTGATTAGTACAACCACATATGTCACAAGGATGTAGGTTCCAACACCTAGTTGTTACATGTCCAGTTCTTCCACAATGACTACAACAATTGATTCTAGGAGTTGTATGGGATTTTGGTTTTACAAATATGGTCTTATTGCTTCTTGCTTGACCATCATAGCCAAGGCCTTCATTCTTTGGCCTAACATTTGGCATTATGGGCTTTCTTATGCCTTACCCATTTTTACCCAATCCTTTACCATTGTATCCCATTCTTTGCATTAGTTTTGATCCAATGCCTTTGGTGTGTTTCTCAAAACACCCAAGTTCTTCATCATCAATGCTTTTAACAATATTGCATTTGACAATATCATGGTGATGATTTTAAGGATTATCAATTTTTAAGTCACTAGTGTCATAGATAAAGTATATCTTATGATAAGGTCACCTGTGTCACAACTGATATTTTCCATTATAGGCATGAGGTTGCTTGTGTCACAACAAGCATTGGCCACCATGGGCTTAAGGTCACTTGTATCACAACAAGCATGTGCTACTTGGGGTATGACCTTTGATTCCTCATTTAGTTCCTTTTTCTTTTTATGCTTATAGATGTCAAGGGTTATTAATGACATGTATACTACCCTTACAACATCTATAGGAAATATAGCACCATTCATTTGAAGGTCTTCACAAGAATCAACATCTTTGAGAATGGCTCGTACACCACTTCGTAGTGTGAGGAATTTTCCATCCTCATAAAGATCCATCCCTTCTAGAAAATAAGGACCTTTACCTGATGTGGCACATTCATCAATGTTTTTTGGGCTTGCTTTTTCTTGGATTTGCCCATGTTTTAAGGTGTCGTTTTCCACCAAAAAAGCACCTTTACAAAGTAATTTTGTAAAAATTGCTAAGGTGTCAGTATCTATCGAAAATACGCCTTTATAATGCACTAATCAATGTAATTATTCATTAATAATTTTGAAAAATACTTATATCCCCCCTTTTTGCAAAATACAGGATGGAATATTTGAAAATTTTGTTAAGGTCTCGATCTTCGCCAAAAATACACCTTTGTAATGCACTTTACAAGGGGAATACTACAAGTTTTAAGCCTTAATCAAGCAATTACACAAAGTTTTGATAATGTTACCAAGATGTACAAAGATGTAGTAAAAAGGTTAAAATATATATTAAGGCATAAAATTAAATAATTAATTAATTAAAAGCACTTAATTATTATTTTAAATAAAATAAAAAGTTATCCCTTTTTAAAAAATGTTGTTTTTAGCTTGGTTGGCTAGTGTCCAATCACATGATGTTTGCCATATATGAATAAATGTCTACCAAAAAATTTCCACTCTTAATGGACCCTTATCGCATGTATGAGATCCCACCCACGTGGTGAGTACCAGATGCAATGGCTCGTTGCAAGGCTGGTTGTTTTTAAATTGGTCATTCAAAGCCTTTTAAAAATAAAAAAAATATCTCCACACTACCAATGTGGAAAAATGATGCTGGAAAAACAAATGCAGAATTACATTTCCCTGCTTCTTCAATATGACATGTCAATGTGCCAATAACATGTGTCAGGTTACATGGGCCATAATTTAAGGCTTTTTCTTCAGACCCATCTTTCCAAAAGCATTTATTTCATAGTGATTATGGCACGCAAATGTCCAAAAATCAATTATCTGGCTCAATTGTTTTATTTATTTATATTTTTTCTCCTCTGTGTCACCTGATGCTTGATCAGGCGATTGCAAATCTTTGCAAATAGGATAATTTTTAGGCTCGATCAGGTGATCAAACCCTTATGCCTTTCGCTATGATTGTCGCTTGTGTCTACCTAAGTTGGAAGCCCCTATATCTTCTCACAATAGATAATGAATGATCAATTTTTGTTGATGGTCGCAAAGCTTTGCTTAATCATATCTACTAGTGCAGGAGCAAATCTTATCTCACTATTGGTAGAACACGAAGATAGAATTGTGTTACTATTGTAGATCAGGTCTGATTGATGTTTTATGTGCACCTATAAATAGTTGTGTGGTCGATAGAATACTTCCTCATGCCTTATCATTATCTACTTGTGCCTGGTTGAATACAACATAGATATACTCTTGCATCATGTTGGAGGTGATGCATATCTACTCCTTCCACCCCTCATTTCTTGTGAGGTGCATCGATGAGGTTTTTCATACCATTCATAAATGTCGCCTTAGGTCTAGCATGGATCACTACTTACATCTTGGTGCCCATAATTTTGTGCATGTGCTTCACTATTTGGCTATCTCTTGAGCCTCAGGTCTAGTATGGATTGTTGCTCACATCCTGGTGATCATAATGGTGTGCATGTGCTTCACTATTTTGCTATCTCTCAAGCCTCTATTTTGATATATCTCCTCACCAATGTTGGATTCTTATCATATGCATATGTTTAGCCTCTATATAGAGTTTTATAGAAACAATCCATGTTCCTCTACCTGAGCACCTCCACTCTGTGCAAATGCTTGATCTAACTCAGCTTCATAATCTAACTATAATTTGGTTGTGTCTTTGATCTAGCCAAGAGGGTTTTCATCCATGGCTCTGCTCAGTAGTGTGGTCACCACTCTAGCACACAAGTCTACAGTTGAGTGTGTAGCTTGATCTAGCACATGGTACTGCAACCCACTGTAAAAAATAAATTATTATTTGATTTTGCTTTTCTAAAATAGAGGAACAACAAATAGGAATTACAGGATAGAGAACAATAAGGTCAAACAAAAAAATTCAAATTTAAATTTTCAATCATAGATAATTATTGCAAATTAGATCTGGTAGGCCTCCAAAATATCTTTCAACTCAATTTCTACCTCCTATGTCAAGTTCTAGGCTCACCAAGGTGAGCTCACAATCAACTAGCAAAGGCAGGATTCAATACCTGCTCTGATACCATGTTGGAGAAAACAACTCAATGTTTTATTCATCTTCATCTCATCTTTATACAATGCATATTTCAATATTAGCTATTAACTGCCAATCTCAAATAATATGCAATTTGATTTTATTCCCCTAAGTATAGCTCACAATACTAACAGTAATATATTATATATTTCTCATGAGCTTCTAGATAGATAATTATAGGTTATCTATATGACTAAATAATGTAATAATATTTTTTAACAATTCAATAATACCTTGGTAGGATCCAATCTTGGAATCTATACTCCTGCTCTAGAGGTGAAATCTAGAAGTAATCCAATGGCATGAAAAACCATCAAAAAAATCTTGGTGGTCCTTGCTAGGAAGTTTTGAATACGGAGTGTCAAGTAGTTTGCCCAATCATAGCCAATTCTCTTCTTGATCCCTTTCAGATATAAAATTAGCCATATTAGGAGATTCAAACTCCTTTGTTCCCTAGATAATATAGCTATCAGTACATTCATAATGCACTACAATCCTATATTTTCCAATTGATTTTATTTTACTCATTTTCTACCATGTTTTGATAACAAAATATCAATTTCTTCCATCATCAAGAGTGTAATACTTTGAATCAACTGTGGATTTTTCCTAGGGCTAACTCGTTCATTCAATACATGTTAGCCCTTCCTTGGCAATATGAAGGTTATTTGAAATTATTCGATTAAGAAATCCACCACTAAGTCTTTAGTGCCCATGTGTACTTTGTCGATATTCTTTACTGAATTATAGGTCAGCAACATCTGGATCAGGTACTCCTTAAATAAGTCTTTGTCAAAACTAGGGACCTATAAAATAAAATATACCCCATTTGCCTTGAGATTTTGCTTAACTAGATCATCTACTAGTGCCTATTCCCACCATTGCTGATAAAGTCTCCTTTCGTATGAACCCAGGTTATCTCCATGATCAGTACCTGATATTTTTCAAACTGTTACACTTCTTTACTCTTCCTTTTAGGTGATGCTTCTTATGCATACCTTTTTTTTCTCAATCCTTCCCTTGCTCTAGATTTGGTATTCATCCTCACATCACTCCTTTATTCTAGCCATGGTCTTGAATATGGTGAAGTCATTTTCCCATTACTGACTCTAACAATTCTTCATCTCTTAGGGTTATTAGTGTTCTACCTCCTCCCGGACATTCGATCTCATTGATCTGCATTTGGCCTAACTTCTAACAGCTCATTCTTCTATTCTTGGCACTTCTCATTTTTTTTTAGATGGCTTCTCTACTAGATGACTTTAGTCTCAGACAGATGCACTCCATATGGATGTAGTCTCAAAAATTTATAATTTCATATGGCTGTAGTCCCAAATGTATACAATCTCAAATGTTTGTAGTCCTAGATCAGTGCAATCTCAAACAAAATTCCTCAAACATATCCTTCTTCAAATAGCTCTTCCTTAGACATGTGTAGATCCAGATGGTTATCCTTTCATATGATGAGAACACATCATAGCCATAACCGATTCATGCAACTCCTTCCAATGCACTCCTATTTTTTACTATAATTTGAGGGACATAACTTGCACTTGTACTAATAATTTTAAAATTTTTATGAGGTTCCCAATCTATAAAATGAATTTTGGCATCTAAACAACTTTTTCATGGTCAAATTCTTGATGCACAGGTGACTTTACCTATCACCCCAACCTATTTACCTTAGCAACTTTTCCTTGCGCTATGCATGTGTGCTTCTACTCATGAATACTCTAGACTGAATGAGCCAACCTTCACCTTAGCATCTAATTTATAGGCTTGCTACTGCCCATGCAACTGCCTGTTTAACTACCACCTTCACTCTAGACTTTCACATGTGCACCACCTTGCCACCCTTGCATGCACTTATCATATTTTTATTTATTTCATCCTTTTTCCTATTTTTATCTTTTATTTATTTTATCTTTTTCTTATTTTTGTCTCTTTTTTTCTTTTTTTATATATATTTTTTCAAGAATGCATCTTTCTTTTCACCGTCACCTGCTAAAGTGCATGGAAATGTCTATGTAGACTTCCAGTATCTCTGATTATGCTTCCTCATGTTGATAGCTACTAGTCCCTTGACTACTAAAATATTTGTCACCATACATTGCTTCAGTTTATTGGTGATTTTGATGATTTCCTTGGCTTTGAGGGGTTCCCATTTGTGGTTGTCCTTTATACCTATCATTTTCAATTTTCATGATACACCAATCTTCCCTATCTTCTTTTGTTGGATGGCTTCTTTCTTCCACTAGCCGATGATGCAGTTCTCTTACATTAGTTTGACTACCAAAATCTTGATGTCTACTCCTTATGATGTCATCCTAACTGGTTGTGCCATCCTTCAAATGAGTTTTTTTTACTACATGATAGGTCAATTTTGAATGGTTGTTCTCCAAAAGGGATTTACCATCTTTTGGACTAATTCTCTTAGTCCTTCTAACCTCATGATGGATGATTATTCTATCATCCATATAATAAAACTCAACCCTATTTTGCTCTTATCGATTTTTTGTTCTTTCAATCAGATGGTGTTTTTTTATTGTCCAAAATTTCTATGGATCCTTCATGTGGCTTACCTTCTACCTTGAATTCTATCTTCCTATATTTAGACTTCCACTTATTATTGGTATACCAGGTTTTGGGTTGGATTCCTTGGAGGTATTTGATCCCTATTTCTAAATCCATGTCTCCCCTGAGTCTATGTGAATCATCCTCTTCCCTTTTTTGATCGAATCTCCCTAATTTTGGGCTATCACACTCCCAATTTCCCAAGATTTGGTTGATCTCTTAATCGCTCATGGTGATGTCTTCAATTTCTATGAGCTCACTAAGATAAACTTGATGGTTTATCCTCAAGAATTCATAGGTGTTGGTTGATTTGCACTATGTCTACAAATGGAACTTGCGGTCCATTCTATTGACTAGTCAACCTATGGGTATCTAGAGGGGAATTTCTTCCTCTCAAGCTATCGAGAAAGAGATCAACCAAACTCCCCCTTGGTTAGGCACACTTAGATTACCCAATAGTCTTGAAAAAATATCAATATTACCCAAGTCACCCCTATTTTTGGCTTGATCAATAATTTCTACTCTAGTGCTTGGCTTTGCATGCGCTTGGGTTTTAGGTATTAACTACCTCTGGACCCTTAATATTTTATTTACCCTTATCAATATCCTTCTCCATATTGCTTCTTCAAAGTATCTTTGTAGTGTACATTGAGTTAAGGTGTCTCTATATTGGTATGAGAAGGCAGACTCCATACTTGATCATTCCCTTCTACAATATTCATTGTTCAATCTAAGGTTTCCTGAACCCTTCTTTGTAATCACCTCACTTCTCTCCTTTGTCTTCATAATTCCATCATAGCAAGTTGATATATTGCCACCTCTTGATGTTCAATCGATTTTCTAATTGAATCATCATATCTTGCCATCTCCTAGGGTTTAATCAGTTCTCTAATTGCATCATCTTTATTACTTGAATAATTATCCATTTTCCCATCCTCTTCCTCTTGAGGTATTTATGGTTCCTCATTCTCTATTACTTGGACCATTTAGAGGAATCAAACTCTTGCTTACCAACTTCGGACCTTGTCCCTTTTCCTTCTTCATTCTAGATTGGGACTTGGGTAAGGTGATATAGGTCTGTTGGATCCTCAAAATCCAACTTGAAAAATACCCCTAATTTCAAATTTTGAAGAGTCTTCTAAAGTCCTAAGTATAGGTTTGTTTTTGTCAAGTCAAAATAAAATGACTATCAAGTCTGTCAAATAAGGCTAAGTAAAAGCACTTCAAGATGTCCTTTGTTATGGTCATGTCCAAAAGTCCCTTGCAGTCCCTAGTCTCAATCAAAGTATGGGTCCTCAAAGTTTTATCCTTTTACAAGGTCATTACTTCATGAGTCCTAGTCCTTCAATGTCTTTTTTTAGTCCCTAAGGTCATCACTAGAAATCCCCAAATATCATCATCCATCCATTTTTCCCCCATGGTCCCTAAGGTGCATTAAAAATTTCATATTCATCTCCATTTCATATTTTCCCTAGGTCTAAGGTTCATTAAATATTATTTCATCCCAAATCCTATAGCCTAAGGCCATCTGCACATCATTCCTCCTTTTTTACAACACCAGGAAACATCCATACCTAAAAGAGTTCCCCCCAAAAAATAGCATCTTCCTATTCCTAAGGTTTATTAGTGACTAGCACCTAAAATAAAAATCCTCCACCTATTTTCATTTATGCCCCAACCTTAGTCCCAAAAAATAAATTCTTGAATCATTATACCCATTCCATTTCCTAAGGACTAAATTATTTTCCCGTGAAGAAATATATGCATGATTCAAAAAGATTAAAACCTTCCCTAAGGTTCTATCAAAGAAAATATGTGGCAGGGATGAAAGGGGGTGACTTCAGGTGCCTAAATTTTATTGGTTGAAAAATATGCAATGGGGATGAAAGGGGGCAACTTCAGGTGCCTATATTTCATTGGCTGAAAAATATGTGGTGGGGATGAAAGGGGGTGATCCAAGTGGTCTTACCTAATTGGCCAAGAAATGTGTGGTGGGGATGAAAGAGGGCAACTTCAGGTGCCTAAATTTCATTGGCTAATAAATGTGTGGTGGGGATGAAATGGGGTGACTTCGGGTGATCTATTTCCATTGGTTAAAATTTTATAACTTCCTTCCCTAAGGTTTTAGGATCCCAAGCACATAGAAATATTTCCCCCTTTAGGCCCAAAATATGTCCCCCTTGGGAAAGGCTATGTCACATGGAATATTTTAATCCCCTAAGTCTAAACCCACATGTATTAATCATTCAAATCCTTAGGTTTTTATATGCCATTTCCCCCTCATCCATCCCATGGTGCTCATTTCCAAAGAATACCCTAAAATAATGTTCCCACCATATAGTTTCAAAGGTCCCAAACACATATTTCCCCCCTTCCTCAAAATTTGTATAACAAAGTCTAACCCTTAGTACTAAAAGAAAAATACGTTCCTCAAGAAAAATTAAAGTCTTCCTAAGTTTTAAAAGAGATAAAATGAGTGAGCAACTTTAGGCGCTCAAATCTTATTGGTGTCGATGATTTGGAGTGCTTGCAATTGATTGGTCATGGAATGAGAAGCTCTGATTGGCATGAGCAACCTTAAGTGCTTGAATCTGATTGGGAAAAATTTTGATTCATTTTCTTAAAGTACAAAGGTCCCATTTCATAAAATAAATTTCCACCCCCTTGTTTCCCCAACCTTAATCAAAAAGTGTTTTACAAAGTCTTGACTTAGAAAATTTTTATATGGCATGATGTTGAAAAGTTAAAATTCATAAGAAGCCTAAGTCTCATGCATTTCTCCTAAGTCCCAAATATAATATGTATTAAATAATCCACCATTTATTATATGCCTTAGCCTAAATTCATCACCTTAGCCATTTTATACAAAATACTTCCATCTACCTAAGGGATAAGGCAACCACCATGTCCACGCACCCCCTTCTTAAAAAAAATGAATATTTTTTAAAAAATGACCCTATCCATATAATCACCAAAAATTTATTTTAATCACCTTAACTCTTTTTCAAAACCATGTGGCACCTACCTATTCAAGCGGATGAAGATAAGTGCTAGTTCTCAATTGGTCAAGAAACGAACGGCATGAGTGGCCTCATTGCAATATAAACGCATGACCCAAATCTACTCACTTGAGTTGAAGCACTAGATTCTAATTGGTCTAAGATGTATGGAATAGATGACCTCACTCATAGAGAAGCACATGGATCAAATGTATCCTATAATTATGATAAAATACTTGTACCTTGATGGGAAATTCTTGTAGACAAATTACAAATTTGTTGGAGATGAGTCAACCAGGATAGGACAAAACTAAAGTGGGACCCAATACTAAAAAATACAAGGACATAGGGGCAATTCAACCTTAAAATTTAAAGTGACATACAACTATACCTCATTTTTTAATATTTAAAGGCAGTCCATTAATGATTTCCTTATAAAATAGATAAAGGTAGCTATTTTTGTTAAAACAAATAAAGATAATTATTTTTTAGCTGTAACACACTCAGAAAATCAAGGACACAATATGATGACAAGTGGAGGGTCCAAATGAGGGTAGTTATAATAGCTATAGAGCTACCAAAGCTATAATAAATATTGCTACAATCAAAAAAATGATCAAGCTTTTTGCATAGAAATTTTTGCTATAGGTATACTTGAGTGCCTTTTGTCTTTTTTGTTGTATTCCCTTTTTTGTCTTTCTATTCATCTCTTATTCCTCCCATTTCTATGCAGGTTTTGATAGTAAAGTTCTCAAAAACTCAAATCATTTACAGCTATTTAGTCAAAATTTTGGAGGTGCAACTGTTACCATATTGGAACAAGAGGATGAAGGATTCTTGTTACATTAGTTGAAGAATAATTCTTTTATTATTAATATTTAAAGAGCTTAATGGAAATTGAAGCCAACTCTCATTGTAAAAACCATTGATATTAATACAATTTTGGGCTTCTTCCCTTATCAATTCTTTGTGTTCAGTCTTGTGTGTTTGTCTCTTTTACATGTTACATTATTTGAATGTGTGATTGATGCTTTCTTTCATTGGTAATCAATTATGCTTGTTACATCATTTGAATGAACATAATTGACTCAATATATTCTTTCTCTTTATTTATTAAATACATGAATGTGTTTTAAATCTTACTACAATGGCCCAAGGATAAGGCACTGGTTATACATTAAGGCATAATAAAAGAGCTATAGTAAATCTTGATAGAAGTAAAACTTTTGTACTTTTTCATTTGGACGAGCATGAACTTATACTGTTAAATCTTTAAGTTTACCTCAAGGGTATCCTTACCCTACCCAGTCTATCTAGAATCATAAACAAAATCTATTCTTGGGTTAAAGAGGTATATTAGCTAGAGTCTGCGATACTGATTGGAATAAAAAATTCTTGTAGCAAGACATACTTTAAAGGATACAAGAAATATCTCTAATAGGTCCCTAGGAAGATTTTTTCACTACTTGATTCTTTCAACCATATTTTATTTCTTGGTTGTTTGGGTACCTCTCTAACATCCTTCCACAAAATTATAGCTACTTGTTCTCTACTTATCTAATGTTCTATATTGTTAGCAATATCCTAATGTGGTTCCCTTATCCCATCTTGTTCAGACAATCTCATGGCTCGTTGTCTTTGATAACCTCTTTTCAATGATGAAGTAGTACTTGAAGAGTCCTTGGTATTCAAAATAATCCTAAATGTTGTTGAAGATGAGCTATCATAGTCCAAAGAGGCTAAGCTATTTTTTGAGGATCCTTCTTCATTACCTTCTATATTCTTCCATAGTTCTCCTTGTTGCATCTCTAGTTCTTTTTCTAGTAGTGTTCTATTCCTTATCTTTTGGAATATCTTAGGCAAATTATCAATGGTGTTGAGTATGAATTGTTTGAAGTCATGGAGATTAAGCTACTTTTTGAATAATCTCTCTCATTACCGTTTGTGCTTCCTTTGACACCTTCTTACTATATTTTAGCCTATTTGGCTCTTCGGGCCTCTTATCATTCATGCATTTTTTGCATGGTTTTATCCAACTCTTGAATCACTTGTTCTCATAGTTGTGCATACATCCTTAGACTTTTATATTCCTCCTCCAACCTATGCATATCACAAATCATCTATTAGAGAACTCTTGATTACTCGTTTTCCTCTTCTTCCACTACTAATTTTTGTTCTTGTAATGCGACATCCATGAGGTTTCAAAGTCGCTCTTCTGCTTCATTATTCAAAAATTGAACATAGACTTGTAATAACCTTTGCTCTCCTTTATGAGGTTCCAGTTCCCTCTGTTCGATTATAGGTTCTCCTTTTGCTATAAACAACCACTCTAGGTTCATTGATTCTTAATACCTCATTATCCCACTTGGATCTCTATGTTCATAGGATCATATTCTTGGTCATGATTTTTCTATTAGTTTTCCATAAGTGTCTCCCTGTGTGTCTAATTTGATCACATTCACCTGCTCCTATGCCTTGTACACTTTAAACTTAGAACCATTTACCACTTTAGGACAAATTATACCATCCAATTTCTTTAATTAGATAGCCCCATTTTCCAGTACTTCTTTCACCTAGATGGATCCAAGCCATAGATTTTTTAACTTCCTTGGCTTGATCTCCCTTTTTCCATGATACTTGAGTACTAACTCACTAGTCTTCAAATTCATCTTCTTCATACGCTTATCATACCAATATTTACATCTCTATTGAGCAATTTTTATCACCCATTGTGCCATCACTCTTTTTCTTCCAACCACACGAATATTGTGAGCCATTCTTCGATGCTTTATTCATCATTCAGGTGGGTCTCTACTGCTATTCTTATACTTGGTGCCAAAAATTTGATCAGCACCACTGTCTCCTACCCATACATTAACTAAAAGGGTGTATGGTTTATGGTTGGTTTGAAGGTGGTTTTGTACACCCACAAAACTATCAGTAAGTGCTTCTCCCAATTGGCTTCTTCTATGTTGTATGTTTTGTACATAAATAAAACTAGGACCTTATTTGTTGCCTCTGCTTACCTATTTACCCTGGGGTAATATGAGCTTGATAATGAATAGAAGATATTGGATTCCTTTGTCAGATTCTAAATAGTTTCATTAACAAAATGACCTCCTCGGTCACTTGTCAATTAAAGAGGAAATCCAAACCGTGTGATAACTTGCTCATACAAAAATTGAGTTGTGCTCCTTGCAGAGTTATTAGTTAAGGATCTTGCTTCCACCCATTTTGTTAAATATTTTATTTCTACTATGATATATCAGCATTTTTTCTTATGGTTGGTTTTTAAATATCCCATAAAATCTAAACCCCATCTCTTGAATAGTTTCTGAGGTCTCTTTTTACAATGGCATGAATTATCTTTTTAATGTATACGATGGCATGAAATCTCTTTTTAATGGATTCCCCATTCATTTATATGTATCACGTGCCTTGATAAAATTCTTAGCATCATGATAAAGGATATGACTACATAACCCTACTAATTAAACCTTCCTAATCATTGCATTTGGTCCCATATGGCCTCCTACCAGTCCCTCATGTGCCTCCTTCAATGTTTGTTATACTTCATCCTCTATTATGCATCATCGTAAAATATGGTCCTCCCCATTTTGTATAGCAAACCTACAATCAATGTGAAGGGTGTCAATTTCTTAATTACTTTCCTTTGCTCAACTGTTAGCATCTCCTTTGGTAGCTCTTTTATCAATAGATATTCCTTGGTATACGTATACCATGTTGGTATTGCATTTATCATGAATAGTTGTGCATCAGGGAATTCATCTTGTATCCCTCCTTCTATAGGTTCTCTTTAGTGAATCCTCAAAAATTGGTCTGCTATCACATGTTTCTTCCCTAGTCTCACTACCTTCTAAAACATGAATTCTTGCAGAGTAACGAGTCATCTACTTACTCATCCATAAATTATCGATTTATTGATCAAGTACAACAATGCTTGGTGATTTACATAAAAATAAAATGGGTTAGCCAATAAATAGTACCTATACTTTTGTACTGCATACACCATTCTTAGTGCTTCTCATTCTATTATACTATAATTCTTCTTTGCCCTAGACAATAACTGACTTGCAAAATATATGAGCTAGTCCAATCTGAACTATCCTTCTTTATCCAGTGCACAACTAATTGAAAAGTTTGAGGTATCCACATGAACATAGAATTATTTTTCCATTTTGGATAAACTAGGATAGGCACCTTCACCAAATGCACCTTCAAGCCCTTGAAAGCCTCTTGGTGTTCCTCCACCCACTTGAAAGGAATACCCTTGTGCATAAGTGCATCTAATGGATGAGATGTTTATGCATAGTTTCAGATAAACCTTCTATAATAACCAAATGTTCCTAAGGTCCTCACTAAACTCACATCATGCAGCTCTTCCATCAACAATATTACTCGTATCTTGTCTAGGTTAGGCTTCAAATATTATTGACATACAAATACCTTAGCATCTTCCCATATGGTACCATCAATATGCATTTTCTTGGATTCAACAATATCTAAGCTTTCTTGCATAAGCTCATACATTATTCTAGTGCCTTAAAATATTTCTACATATTTTTGTATAGGGACCAATCATCTATAAAGGCTTTGAATTTATAAAAGTGATCTTTAGCTTATATTCCTCTACAATACTTATCTTGTTATACCCCAAGAATCTACCTGAAAATAAATAAATCTCATCGCCAACTACTTACTCCAAAATGGAACCCATAAAAGATATTGGAAAGGGATATTTCATAGTTATAGTGGTGAGGCTCTGACAGTCCGCACAAATCCAAATTTTATTTGCCTCTCTCTTCAATGTAATCACAATTGGTGATACCCATTCACTAGTCATAACTTTGAATATTATACCTACATCTAGTATCTTCTCTATTTTGGCATTCACCAGAACTACATATTTTGGATTCATCCTATACGGTAACCTCCTTATGGTTTGTGCACCTTGTTAGATTTTGAGGATATATGAAGTAGGAGAGATCTAATGTAAGTCCTAATAAGATGCAGTAAATATGAGAGAAAGTGATTCTACAATATGACTGAAATATACTATAAATAGAAATGATGAAAATACAATGTAGTATGGAGGTAATGGTCACTCCATTAATATAAGCTAAAGAACTACATTGTACTCCATACAAGAGTTCTACCACTATCTACTACTCTCTACTATAATGCACTTGATATGCATGATATGTCTCTATGAGGCCCTTTATATAGGAAGATAGATTCCTTGGCCAACACTCTACCTAGTTGTACAAGGGGACACCTTGCACATTACAACTTGCACATTGACACTTGTGCATTTATTACATTTCTTGAAGTAAGTAGCTAACTTCCCCCTAAAGTAATCTCCTACTCTAACTATGTACCAAAGGTGGTACATTTACATGATCCAAATGATGTAATATACTCTAACTCTAACACCCCCATGTATTACATTATTTGGGTATTGAAGATTTTAATCTTCAATATGGATCTTCTTCTTGTGGATGCTCTTTGGCTTGATCAAGTTCTTTCATCAATTTATTTTTGCATTGGAATCCTCCTCTATTTGGTTCATCTTCTTCTTCTTCTTTAGCTTTGCCTTTAAATCTGGTTTTTGTGCTCTTATAGGTGGTAGTACTATTGCTTGATTCCTGCAAAGATGTTTCTCCTTCTTTGTCCTTACTATGTATAGAAGCTTCCAAACAACCTCTCAAGGCATCAAGATAAGATCTTGAATTAGTAGAACTTGAAGTACCAATGTTACATGAGGATTGAAAAATATTTTCTAAATATGATTCATTCAGCTCTGTCTTCTTTTTGAGTAATTCTATCAATCCTTTTTGTTCTACATTTTTATCCTTGTAATGTTTGTATGTGAGTAATGCCATATACAATATGCTCACAAAGTCTAAAGAAAGTGAGATGTCACTTTTCTCATTACATATTGCTTCATTGAGATGGGCTTGAAGATAGCATTCCATAGTATCAAAATTATCTTCTAAGGCTTCACTATGAATTATTTTTGAAGTTAGGTCTAATGTTCCTTCAGATTTCATGAGTAGATTCATGATCCCAATTTTTATGGCACTTGCTTTTTCCTTTCTGAAGGAATTATTCCTATTAGTGTTTGTTGTATTTTCAGAAGTAGACATCCTTATAGCTCCCTAGTTTAGAATATAAAGTGCTTTTGATAGTGCTTGTATCTTATGAGATAGAATATTCTTAAGTGGTCTACCTTATGACTCCCTAGTTTAGAGTATGTGAGCTTGATTTGATAAAACCTTATGTAGGACTTAGGTTTTGTAGGCTTCCTTATATCTCCCTAGTTAAGAGATGTGAATTTGATAAAATCCTTGTAGAATTTGTAGAAACCTTATGACTCCCAAATGGATTGAGTACTTGATAAACTTTGATGAATGCTATTATTATCAAGTTTTTTAGAATGCCTTATGTCTCCCTAGTGATTTTGGATATGCTAAATGATTGATAAAGTGCTTTTGAGAATAATAGTTCAATTTTGGGTTGATTTTGTAAAGTTTTGTGAATAGCAAAAATCAACTTCTATTACACCTTATTACTCCTATTGAACTTAAGCACTTTCTAATTTGATGAGGTCTTAATGGTTGGATTTCTTTTGTCCCTTTAATGTGATTTTGAGACAAGTATACCAATTAATTTCCAACTCTTGATAATCTTTAATGAACCTCCTTTTATAGCTTTTGATATTTGATATTTAATGTTTCTAAATTCCAATATCCTACTTTGGTGTAGTATTCCTTATAACTCCCTAATTTGGAATATTAGAAAACAATAATATTTGCAATAATAGAAATTTTAATTTTCCAAGTAGAAATCCTTATTTCTCCTATGTTTTAATTTGCAAATATTAAGCTATAATTCTCCTTCAATTTTTCTTTCAAATATGGTTGATTTCCTTATAGTTTCAACCTTATATTATACCCTTATTACTCCTATTAATGAAAGCAAATTAGAATAAGGTAAATTCTTACCTTTATAATGTTGCAAACCCCTACGTACTTGGTGCTAAATTTTAGATGTAGATGACAACAATCTCTAGTGTTCCTCCTGGTTATTATGACCAATGGTAAGCCTTGTATTCTCCAATGTATGGGCGTAGATGAAATCAATAGTATTTAATGCTTATTTTGAACTCGAATGATGGCTGATTTTTTATTCTGTTCTGACTGCAATACTTGGATAGTGGATACCTTAAGTCTGACCACCTTGACTAAGAGCTTTAAATGCTTTATACACTGCTATGAATGTTGCTACGGATGCTACTATGAATGCACTATGAATGCGCTCCTCCTTGGTCTTTGGCACCTCAAATAAGAATTGAATCTTGTAGTGGGTGACAAGTGTCATGATAGTTTCACTTTAACACCTGGGAGAGAGATAGAACCTTGTTGATGCTTGGAGTTTTCTATAGAATGGAAGGTGAGCGTTACAGTCTTGTATGAGCACTTATATTCCTCCTTCTACGTAATACCTTCTTGGAATTTCTTTCAAGTGTGCAAAGGGTGAGTGCTCATGTGGGAGACGTTAGGGTTTCCTTCAAGGTGACAAGTGTCACTTTCCATTTTTGCATGGGCCTTTTCTTCTCAATGTCTCTCAATCCTTAATGTATACTTTGCAAGGTTCTTTTATCAATGTATTGTGGCCAGCTTCTCCTTTGTTGTATGCTTTTGATGGTGCTTGGTGCAAACTGGTTCCAGTTGTAGTAGTGAGCAATGCTTCGATGGCTATGGGTAATGCTTTGGTGGAGTTTTGAGATACTCCAATGGTGCCCTTGAGTGCTCCTTGTGGATGTACGTCTAGCTGGTATAGCCTTTTTGTGCTTTGTTTTCCTCCTTTCAACCTACTATGTATTTACCTTTGTAGATAATACTTTTCCTTCCTTGTGTTTTCTTGCAGGTACCTTGATATGATTATCCAAAACCATGGATGATATGAGCTCTTTGAGAGGCTCTTCTACCTTGCTTGGAGAATGCTCTTTACATAACCACTTTGAGCTAATTTCTCCTTGTGAAGAATGTGCCTTTGTGGCACTTAAACCTTGTCCTTTTTCCTACATAGGACAGATTAGTCTAGTGCAAGATAATGTAAATAAACTTGTAAATAGAATACCTTCTTTTTGCACCTCCTTTTGCACTCTATTCTACTGGTTTTAATGGTGGCTTTCTTGTAGGCAAGGGTTGATTGACGTTGTCTCCTTTTCTAGACAACTCTCTCCTTTTGCTTGGTTACTTTTGGTAATAAACCCAAGCTAATAACCACGTAGATAGAAGCTTTTGTAGAAGTAATTTTTGCACTAATTTTTTCTGTAAATAGTCCTTAGTGCTCCTCAAATCTGAGACTCACCAAGTCTTGATTTGTGGCTTCTTTTACTAATTTTGGTGGTGGCTTTCTTCTCCACTCCTTGGAGGAATCTGATCTGATTTTGGTGGCTTCTTTGGGCCACAAAATGTTGTAGGTTCTATGCACCAAATAGTGTCTCTAGACACTTTGATAATCTACTGGTTTTTGTGCCTTTGATCTTTAACAATCAACAAACACAAACTAACCCTTTTGAGAGTAACTAGTTAAAGATCAACTAGTATAGTGCTAATGAATTAATAATGCACTTTAATGGTAACAATAATCTCACCTTATTGCTCCAATAAACTCTCAAAATAATTTCTAAATGCACTTAATAATCTTCTACAACTTTTAAGAGTAATTTGTAATGAACCCTTAATGAATATTCTACAATTTTTCACTACAATCAATATTGTAGGATGTAGTCTTCTTGCTTTCTAGATAGATAATAGGTAGATGATAATTTTATTTCTTTCAAAAATATCCAACTCCTATTTAATGTGCAAATATATCTTAAAATGAACTCTCCTTTTTGCACTTTCTTGAAGACTATAATATGAGCCCTTCTCCTTGCAACTTTAATCCAAATATGGTGCTTAATGGAATTTAATAATGAACCCTAATTTTGAAGTTCAACTAATTGCACCCAAGTTGCTTACCTTTTAATGGATTCTATATTAGATTTAGATCTTGGTGTTTTGATTCACCAAGTTGTTACCTTGTAATGGATGAATTCCTAGCTTCTTGTTGGTTATCCAAAATAACTTCTTGCTTCACCAAACTATGGTCTCGAACCTTCTGTCTTGAGCCTAGGGTTTGGTGGCTTGATCCTTCTAGTGATCTTCTATTTTTTTTGTATAGATTTAGAGAACTCTTATCTCTGAACTATGCCTTCTTGCTATGAGAGGTAATCTCCAAATCTCTTGGATTTGGTAGGCTTCTTCTGTCTGAATCTTCCTTCAATATTCTTGTTGAATTCTGACTTCAAACAGGATCTTCTTCTTCTCAAGATTCTGAATATCTTGAGGTCTTCACTAGATCTTCTTCTAGGATTTGGCACTCCTTGCCAAATTCTTCTTCTCTTGGGCTTATTGTCAGATGGCGATAATTGTCCCAAGTCCTTCACTATCAGGAGCTTCTCCTTGGTAGTGGATTTCTCTAATGAGTTCTCCTAGGAACTCTTTTGATGATGCTTCTACAAGCTCTGCAACAAGGCTCTCCAAGCCTTCTTATTTTTCTCCTTGAGACCTCTCCAAGGTCTTCTATCTTGTAGCTTCTTTGGTCTTCCAACTGAGACCTTTTCTTCAACCTTCTACTTCTGGAAGTGTTGGTGATGAGATCTTCTTCTCGAATCTCTAAAATATGTTACTTCTAGATTCTGGAATGGGACCTTGTTGGTCCTTCTTCAATCTTCCAAGATTGGAAGTTCTTCAATGAGATATTCTATGGATCTCTTTAGCTTCTTCTAGAATAAATCTTCTATCTGTTGTTTCCAATGGGGTCTTTTCTCAGACCTTTTCAATCTTCACTAGTTATTCTTGAAACTAGTGGTATAAGTTCTGTGCTGAGTCTTGGTCTTCACAACCTTGTGGAAAGACTCTAGCTAATCTACAATTTATAGTCTTCAATGGAGATCACCAATATCCTATCTTCTATTTCTCATGGACTCTTCTCTAGAGTCTTCTTCTAGAACTCATGAACTCTTCTTCTGAATCAGGAACTCTTCTCTAAATTTTTCTTCAGAATTAAGGCTTCTATGGCCTTCTTCTTCTAGATCAAGGCTTCTGTGGTCTTTTAGCTTCTACACTCTACTATGTAGGTATTGATCTTGAATGGAGATCACCAATATCCTATCTCCTCCTTGACTCATATTCTGGAGTCTCTTCTTCCTTGAGTCTGCTATAAGGCTATTGTGGCCTTTTCTTTACTTCTACAATCTGCAGGATTTGCAGCTCTTGTAATGGGACCTTTTTCTAGGTCTTTGAAATATTCAATCTTCTTCTTGTTGTTGCAAGTGCTGGAATGATTCTAAGAAGATATTCTTCCTAACTCTCTTGTAGGAAGCTTCCCAACCTTTTTTGAATCTCCTTTTCTTGCAACAAGTTGTTAGAAACTAGAATGGAAGAATTTATAATTCTAGAGATAATAATCTTCACTAGTTGATTTGTCAATCTAGTGGTATGAATGTTGAGTCCTAGTCTTCACGAGTTTTTTTGCAACTCTATGGAAAGACTCTAGCCAAATGTAATCTCAAAATTTTTATAACTAAGATTTATTTTAGTCCTCACTTCTCTAATCCTATTGACTACTGTGGCTCTTTCTATCAATCGATTCCTAATGGTAATATTTGCATGCAATGACACACAATGACAGATCTAGTTTGCAAATATGCAGGCCAACAGTAGCAATGGTAACTCTCCTTATTCCTCTTGACCTACTAGACTTCTCTTATGATAACTTTTGCAAGTGGCGGTGCACAATGGCAAGTTCGATTTGTAAAATTGCAAGGGAACTATGATGGATGTAGGCCCTTCTATTCTTGATTCATCATGGCTCTGATACCACTATTAGATTTTGAGGATATATGCAGTGGGAGAGATCTAACATAGGTCCTAATAAGATGCAGTAAATATGAGAGAAAGTGATTCTGTAATATGACTGAAATATACTATAAATAGAAATGATGGAAATACAATGCAGTATGGAGGTAATGGTCACTCCATTAATATAAGCTAAAGAACTACATTGTACTCCATATAGGAGTTCTACTACTATCTACTACTCTCTACTATAATGCACTTGATATGCTTGATATGTCTCTATGAGGCCCTTTATATAGGAAGATAGATTCCTTGGCCAACACTCTACCTAGTTGTACAAGGGGACACCTTGCACATTACAACTTGCACATTGACACTTGTGCATTTATTACATTGCTTGAAGTAACTAGCTAACTTCCCCCTAAAGTAATCTCCTACTCTAACTATGTACCAAAGGTGGTACATTTACATGATCCAAATGATGTAATATACTCTAACTCTAACACACCTTCAATGAAAGGAATCTTATATACGCACAACTTTGGTGGTACTCCCTTCATATCCTTGTATGTCCAAGTAAATACATCCTTATATTTTATAAAAAAAATAAATTTTGTCACTTTTAGTATAGGATCCCAATCATCCATGTATTTAATCATCTTCTCTTCACCTTATTCTCCCAAATTAACCTGAATCATTCTAGGTCCTTTGTACTTGATGGACTTAGGTTCTTCTATCACTTTTAGCACATTAATAGGATGGGCTAGATTATATTCAATTAGCACATCTCCCATTGTATATTACATGAAATTTTTGGGAAATTTCTACTTTTCTCGTTCTTTGTTCTTTTCTACTACTAATTTATTTTTGTGGCCCTCTCCTTCCTCGAGCTCCTTCTTTTCATCCTCTTGGACCTCATCTCCTACATTGATGCATAAACATTATGGAGAGAACACTTTGAAATCTTCCATATGCTAGTGGAGTAAGCTTTTATGCTCATCATTCTCATCCTTAGTATATTCTTCTAATTGCAATACTCCATCTAGTTCATATCTCATTTCTCCATTCGATGAGAAATTTTTTTATTTGTCTAAAGTTGCAATATCTTGTCTTATTGCCTAGTTCTTTAGATTAATCAAATACCTATGTTGTCCTTTCTTGAAGGTAAGATGTTCCTTCTCCCAATTATGTTTTGCCTTTGCTATTCTTAACCACCCTATTCCAAGTAATGCATTATATGCAGGTTTCTACATAGAAATTACAACAAAATCCAAAATAAAATCTTGTTTTTCTATGCACACTTTATGACTCATCAATACTCCTCTTGTTTTGATGTCATATTGGTTAGCTCTATATAACCTGAAACTCAAATATCTTAGTGTTTATTAGCCAATACTTCACCATATTTTCTTTGACATCACATTAACACTCGATCCTCCATCAATGATAACTTGATTTAGCTTATGGTCCAATATCTCCATGTGAACCAAAGCTGGATTTTTTCTTGCTTCAATCATTAGTATCATAGGATCGATAAATTGTGTTTACTTGATATTGACTACCTATCATACTTATTTCCTCTTTTTTTTTTTTATTATCTCCCTAACTATAGCATATAATTTAGGTACTACACTAAATAGACTTGATACTTTTACTTCCAAAGTCGTATTGAGTACATGTGTTACCAAGTATTTGATTGATGCATGTTTATTTATCAGGATCTCCATCTTCTTCAAGGCTTTCTCTTGAACTAGCCTGTCCTATTTTTTCTTTGTCCAAATATATCTTGATCATCTCCTGAGCTTCCTACCATCACTCTTTCTCCTTAGTAGGATTCGAATATTGCTCTATTTTCCTAGCATGAGCTCTAGTTATTGCTTGGACTTTTCCTTTCTCTATCTCGGTACTAATTTTACCGATGCCAATCCAATTGATATTTTGCATGTCACTTGTACTTGCTTTATTTGGGTAGTTTACCTCTTTGTGGTTTACTGACCCACACTATCTACACAGTTAAATAGCATTGATACCACTATTATTACCTATATTATAAGGCTTGGGTTAATTCTCTGTAATGTGTCCCCATTCTCGATAATTTCAACATTGGATGATTGGTCTTCCCTTAGAGTTATACTATATATGACTTTATCTACCTTGTCTTCCACCTCAATGATTATTCCTAAATTCACTACTCATTGCACTTTGTCCATTTCTTGAGGTGTTTGGTTGTTCCTTCTATTGAACTATCATAATTTGATGTCTCACACCTTTTAAATTAAATGGAAAATCATCCATCAGATGCCCTGCTATGTCATATATGTTGTAATATGCATTATTTGGGCAATTGGCATTTGTATTTCCTTCTACCTTGTAGTCGAAGCACCAAATATCCTTTCAATATTTCCTCACTTCTTTAACTTCTTTCATAATTTTATTGAATTCCCTTCTAAAGGAGTGTATGGTGCTTTGGACTTTGTCTTCCATATCACTGTCAAAATTATCATTCCTTGAATGTCCTTCGATTCCTACAAATATTTGTTTAGCTTTACTCTTAAAGTTCTATGTTTTTTTGAGATCTTCTTTGTATGTGGAGGATGGTACCACTTTTATTTTCTTCCTATATTTAGGTAGTAGTCCATATAAAAATTAGTATTTCATCATCCCATCTATCGATGGAATTTACATTTTATCAACCAGTTGTTTTAGTCTTCGATTGTAACTTTTGATATATTTGTTTGGCTTTTGCTTCATTGCAAATTTTTTAATGATAATCTCTATATCATACCTAAATGACCAAAATATTTCTATGAATGCATCTTTTAAAGTATTCCATTGTACGAATGGTTGGGTATTCTATCTATTTAGATACCAATCCATAACCATCCCTTGAAAGGTGGTAGGGAATAGTTGTAACCATTCTACCTATTGTGATACTCTATTCACCCCCCAAATTATGATGCAAGGACCTATGTGGTGTGTTGGATCTTCTTTTCCTTCCCTATTGAAGGGTGGGTATTTTTGTTTGCCCACTCTATTAGCAACATTTTCCATTGATACTCTCGCATTGTGTGTATCACTTTATGATGATTGTTTTGGAGTTCAATTCCACTCCTTTTTCATGGTTGGTGGATAAAAATCTTGTTCAAGTATGTATTCAAATAGCCTTATCCTTGACTCTTGTATGTCACTACTTCATGAATTTATTTGTGATTATATAAGGTACAGTTATGGTCTTCCCCCCCAAGAACCTACATGTGGTTGCTTTGGTATAAAACTTCTCTTATGTACTTTTTGGCCAACTCCGCTCTGCTAGATCAGGTGTTACCATTCGCTCCTCATTTCCAATTTTAGATACATCCTTTGCTATTTAATTTTGTAATTCATTCTCTATTGTCAATAATAATGTTTTCCACATTTTTTGCTTTGCTCATGAACTCTCATTATCCAAAGGCTTCCACACTCGTTCCACCTTCGGTTGTGAAACTTCATGTTAGTCTTACAATGGCACTAAGAGGGGGGGTGAATCAGTGTAGACTTTTAATCTTAAATCCACAGCTCTTAAAACTAGAAAAATGAAACCTTAAATCAGATAAAGCAAGTATCACAAGAGAGCATCACACAACACAAGATTTAACGAGGTTCACCAATGTGGCTACTCCTCAAAAATGACTTCTTGGACTACCATCCAAATCCAGCCTTTGCAAAGCTACAACTTTACAAACAATTTACCAGCACCCACTGGAAGGAGCACCAACCCCTGATTTATCTGCACCAATAGAAAGGAGCACCTACCCCTTATTTATCTGCACCAACAGAAAGGAGCACCAACCCCTGATTTACCAGCACCTACTGGAAGGAGCACCAACCCCTGATGCCAAGCTGCAACCTGGACTTCAATTTAGAATCTAGAAATTTAACAAAAAATACCTTCGCTTTTACAAGACCCTGACCGGTCTACTTCACCTTTGTGTTCTCTACGCACTCTACTCTCTCTGTGCAATAACTTCGCACACTCTGCTTTGTCATAGTCGAACTTCATGATCGTCTTCTCCCTCTCTATGCACTACGATCAAACTTTGCACACTCTTCTTCCTTTACGAATTTCACACTTAGCACGATTCGACACGACTTGCTCTCTGCGCTCTTACGATCGAACTTCGCACACATCAACACGCATTCGACGATCTATTCAACACACTTCAATTCTCCAAACAACCCTCCTTTTATAACAATATTTTCATGATGAAAAACCCTAATCTTTTGTCGACTTACATCGGTCTTCAGTCGACTTCAACTACCCCTGTAACTCTTTTGTTGTTGTCGAAAACACAACATGTCACGATATCGTGACACTTTCACCTTCGTACGCTTTCTCTTAGCTTTGCCCATGAGAATACAACATGTAGCGATATCGTGACACTTTTCCTCCGTACGCTTTCTCTTAGCTTTGGCCCGCGAGAATACATGTCGTGATATCGTGACACTTTTTCCTTACGCTTTCTCTTAGCTTTGGCCAGAGAATACAACATGTAGCGATATCGTGACACTTTTTCCTCCGTACACTTTCTCTTAGCTTTGGCCTGAATAACATGTCAGATATCGGACACTTTTCTTTTTCTTTTTTTCTCTTCTTTAGTCTTTTTATGAATGTCGCGATATCGCGACACTTTTTCTCCTTAGCGCTTTCTCTTGCCTTCGGGTCACGAAAAGTGACATGTCACGATATCGCGACACTTTTTCTCCTTAGCGTTTTCTTTTCTTTGGGTCGCGAAATGCGACATGTCGCGATATCGCGACACTTTTTCTTTTCTCTCTCCTTGGGTCGTGAAAATGCGACATGTCGCGATATCGCACACTTTTTCTCCTTAGCGCTTTTTCTTGCCTTCGGGTCGCGATATCATGACACTTTTTCTCCTTAGCGCTTTCTCTTGCCTTCGGGTCATGAAAATGTGACATGTCACGATATCGTGACACTTTTTCTCCTTAGCGCTTTCTCTTCCAACATGTCATGAAATCGTGACAGTTTTTCCTGCTTGCACTTTCTTTTCGAACATGTCGCGAAATCGTGATAGTTTTTCTTTCTTCTCAACATGTCGTGATATCGTGACACTTTTTCCACTTGCCTTTTTTCTTTCCAACATGTCACGAAATCATGACAGTTTTTCTTTCTTCTTCTCTCTCTTCCAACATGTCATGAAATCGTGATAGTTTTTCTTTCTTCTTCTCTCTCTTCCAACATGTCACGAAATCGTGATAGTTTTTCTTTCTTCTTCTCTCTCTTCCAACATGTCATGAAATCATGACAGTTTTTCTTGCCTATTGTATATGTCGCGATATCGCGACACTTTTCTTACTTGTCTTTTTCTTTGATCTTTTGCAAGTGGTCCACTTCGGTCTTCTTGGAAAATCATTGTACATACTCTGAGTAACCTTTGAACTCTTGTCTTCTGCATCTGACTAGCTTTTGAACTTCCTGTCCACTGCATCAATAGATCTATCTGACTGTGTTGACAACAATGACAATATTGTTGTTGTACCTTGCTCAACAATCTCCCCCTTTGGAATTGTTGGCAACACATGTGCAATTTCCTTGTAACTCTTCTCCCCCTTTGACAATAATACCAAAGGGCTACTGCAGACTCCCCCTGAGTCCATGCACAACATTCTCAGGCACAATTTATTACACTTAGCAAAAATCATGAACATGAGCAAAAAGATAATCAAATACTTAAATGCTCCCCTCGAGAATGTGATCTCTGTAGCTAGTCAATTCTTGGGAAGTGTGACCACTCCCAATTTATTGTGAAGGTACTCAAAAACTTCCTTGGGCAATGGTTTTGTGAAGATATCCGCTACTTGCTCTGTAGTTGGAACAAAATCCAACTTAACCTCACCTTCCGCAACTTTCTCCTTCAAAAAATGATACCTAATAGCAATGTGTTTTGTGCGTGAATGCATCACCGGATTCTTGGAGATGTTAATGGCACTGGTGTTATCACACTTAACTAATATTGGCTCACTGAAGCTAATACCAAGATCTTTCAGGGTTTGTTTCATCCACAATACCTGCGTACAACATGTTGTTGCTGCAATATATTCTGCCTCTACTGTCGATAGAGAAACTGACTCTTGTTTCTTATTGTGCCATGCGACCAATCTGTCTCCAAGATAGAATGCACCTCCACTGGTACTCTTTCTGTCATCTACACATCCTGCCCAATCTGCATCTGAATACGAAATAAGGGTGAAGTCTTTACCTTTCGGATACCATAACCCATACTCCATAGTGCCTTTGAGGTACCGAAGAATCCTCTTCACTGTTGTCACATGAGTCTCCTTGGGATTAGCCTAAAATCGTGCTACCATGCATACTGCCTACAAAATATCTGGTCTGATGGTTGTCAGATACAATAAGCTTCCAATCATAGATCTGTACATGGTTTGATCAATAGTTGGAGATTTGTCATCCTTGCTCAACTTGCAACCTGTTGTCATGGGAGTGCTAACTGGCTTACAATCCTCCATTGTGAACTTTTTTAACATCTCTTTCACATATTTAACTTGAGAAATAAATATGCCCTTCTTATTTTGATTAACTTGCAACCCGAGGAAATACGAAAGTTCACCAATCATTGACATTTCAAATTCTTTCTGCATCTTATTTGCCAAATCTTTACACGACTCATCTTTGCTTGCTGCCAAATATGATATCATCTACGTATACAACAAGAACAATAAGATGCCCATTTTCTGTTTTGACATACAAATTACTATCCACCATACCTTTCTTAAACCTTTGTTGAGTGAGATAGTTGTCTAGCCTTGCATACCATGCTCGGGGTGCCTGTTTTAAACCATATAATGCTTTCTTCAATTTGCACACCAAGTTGGGATCATCACCAAGTTGGAAACCATCTGGTTGTTCAATATAAACCTCTTCTTCAAGTTTCCCATTCAAAAACGCTGATTTTACATCCATTTGATAAACCTTGAAATTCTTGTAGACTGCTAAAGCCAGAAACATTCTAATTGCCTCTAGTCTAGCTACTGGTGCAAACGTTTCCTCAAAGTCAATGCCTTCAACTTGAGCATAACCCTTGCATACCAATCTTGCTTTGTTTCTGACTACCTGTCCATCTTCATTCAATTTGTTTCGAAAAATCCATTTAGTCCCGATTATATTTTTGTTTGCAGGTCTAGGTACTAACTCCCAAGTTTTGTTTTTCTCAATCTGATCTAATTCTTCATTTATTGCCTTCATCCAGCTCTCATATTTGCTTGCATCAACAACATTTTTGGGCTCAATGCTGGATAGCAAAGAGTAGTTACTTACTACTCTTCTTCTTGTCTGAACACCAACTTTGGGGTCTCCAATTATTTGCTCTCTAGGATGATTTTTCTGCAAGCTGCCTGTTTTGAATTTCTTATTTTCTTCCACTTCTGAATCATCATCTGAGTCAATTTTTTGTATCTTTTCCATTTCGTTTTCCTCATCTCTTTCAATAACCTCTTCATAAATTGGGTAGTTCATTTCATAGCTAATTACTCGTTCTCTACCTTCATCAAATTTAACATCGACACTGTCCACAATTTTCTTTAGCTTCTTATTGTAGCATTTGTAAGCTTTGCTTTTTGATGAATAACCAACAAAAATACCTTCATCCGCTCTATCTTCAAACTTACCAAGATTATCTTCAGTTCTTTTGATGTAGCACTTGCTGCCAAACACTTTGAGGTATTTTGTTGTTGCCCTTTTTCCGAACCATAACTCATAAGGAGTTTTGCTTTCATGTGTTCTCAGCATGTACCTATTTTGGATATACACCGCAGTATGGACTGCTTCTTTCCAAAACCTGTCTGCTAGACTGCTTTCAACCAACATAGTCCGTGCCATTTCCTGCACTGTCCTGTTCTTTCTTTCTACCACTCCATTCTGTTGAGGTGTCTTGGCTGCTGAAAACTGTCTCCTAATACCGTATTTTTCACAGTATTCTGTAAACTCCTCTGAAATGAATTCTCCTCCTCTATTTGATCTTAAACATTTGATCCTCTTACCTGTTTCATTCTCAACCTTGGTTTTTGAAAATCTTGAACATATCAAAAGCTTCTGATTTATGCTTTAAGAAAAATATCCATGTCATTCTGGAATAGTCATCAATGCACAACATAAAATATTTGTCACCATTTATGCTTTGTGTTCTCATGGGTCCACATAAATCAGTGTGTATTAGTTCCAAAGGTTTGCTTGTGTAGTATTCTTTAGTTTTGAATGTGACTCTAGTTTGCTTCCCCTTTTGGCATGAAGCACAAATGTTGTTTGCAGGTTTGCTGATGGTGGGAATATCTCTTACAACCCTTTTTGAGGTGATTTTTACTAGATTATCAAAACTGATATGACCAAGTCTCTTGTGCCACAACCAATTTTCTTCTTCCTGTCCAATAAAACAAGCTCCTTTTGAAGTCTCTGAGAGCGTGTACAGGTTGCCAGATGTCCTTGATCCAGTTGCTATCAATTTTCCACTGTTTGTTTTTTTGACTTCACAACCCTACTTCATAAAAACTACTTCATGACCTTTATCACAAATCTGACTTACGCTCAATAAGTTATGTTTCAACCCATCTACAAACAGGACTTCTTCTGACTTAATTTTTTCGTCACTAATTTTGATAGAGCCTTTGCCAACTATCTTAGCTCCATCATTGTTTCCAAACTTTACTGAACCACCTTCATATTTCTGCAACTTCTCAAACTTCTGTTTGTCACCTGTCATATGACTGGAGCATCCACTATCAAGTATCCATGGTACATATTTATTCTGTGCTCTAAATGTTGTTTGTACTATTAAGGATTCCTTTTCTTCCTTAAGTCGCTCCTTTTCTTTCCACTCCATTTTGATAGTAGATTTGAGCTCTTGTTTAGCCTTTCCCTTATCAATAGCTTGTGCTTGTTTTTTGAGAAGTTTTCTATTTTGTCTCATCCTGTTTGGTTGAATTTTTCTTCCCTGAAATTGATTTGAAGCAAATGTACTTCTACAGTTTCTTGCAATGTGCCCAAAATTGTGACAGTTATAACATTCTATTGTATAATTCATCAAAGGAGAGAAAGCATTTCTACTAGTGAAATTCCTTGGTCTTACATTATATTTGCAGTCTGAGATTTTATGTCCATAGCCATTGCATTTAAAACAGAAACCAGAAAAGGGATAATTGAACCTGGGTGATGGTCTTTGCCATGTTGTCGTAGGAGCCCTAGGTCTTCTTCTTCTTTGATGAGTGACATTGGTGAATCCATCATTGTCAATTTTCCTTTCGTGCCTGGCATTATTGCTTTCTGTTGCATGAGATGTTTTTCCTTGATCAACCTGTTTCTTATCTTCATTCTTTATGGATTCTACATTTCTGGCCTTTGATCCATTAGATGATTCTCCTTCGATGAAACCCGGACCAAATTTGATGCCTGCAGGCCTTTGGTCATTTATGATCTTATCCAACTTCATAGAACTTTCTTCACGTTTGTGATAGCAACTGATTTTCTTATTCATCTCTTCTAGCTGCATTCTTAACCCAACAATCTCTTCTTCTAGCTTGTTGCAATGATCTATTTTCATGGTTATTTGCACTTCCAGATCTTCGAAGATTTTCTTGGATTCTTCTATCTGTACTTTCAAATTGGATATGATTTCATTTGCATCCTCAAGCCTTTTTGAAAGTTTCTTATTCTTTTTCTTCTCTATTTTCCACTCTTCAAGTGGAGAGATCAACTCACCTTCTAGATCTACTTCAGCCTCAGGGTTTTCACCACATACTTCAAAGTTCACTCCTTCTTCCTTTTCTTCTTCAAATGCCATGAAGAGAGCTTCACCTGTTTCCTCTTCAGAATCCTCACCGAAGTTGTCTTCTGATGAACTGGCATTCCTGGAGATGAAACTTTTCTTCTTGAAGTTGTCTTTTCTAAAATTCATTTTCTTCTTCCAGTCACTTCTTTCTTGGTGCGATCCTTCATCATTTTTGTTCTTCTCATTAAGAGGACATTTAGTCGCAAAATGCCCAATGCCTCCACAGTTGAAACATTTAAATGGTAGCTTTCCTCTGTATTTTCCTTTTCCCCTTTTTAGTTTTCTAACAAAGTTTGCTTCCATTTCATCTGATGTCTCTTCTTCCTCGGACTCTTGTTTTGCGTTTTTATTTTTGAGGGCTTTAAAAGCCGCTTCTCTGTCTGTGGGTTTAGATCTTCCTATCCTCATCTCATATGCAGTCAAAGAACCATACATCTCATCTATACTAAAAAAATTTAGATTTTTAGCTTCTTCTATCGTTGAGACTTTAGAATCAAACCTTTGAGGAAGAGATCTTAATACCTTTTTCATGATGGCAGAGTCTTTGATATCCTCGCCGAGTCCTCTGATCGCATTAATGATTCCATTAACTCTCAGCATATATGCCTCAATGTTTTCATCGTCATTCATCTTTAATGCTTCGAACTGAGCTCGATGTGTCTGTAACTTGGCCTCCTTGATCTTATCATCTCCTTCATGAATGCTCCTCAGTTTGTCCCATATTTCTTTTGCCATTTTATAGCTTATGACCTTTACCAGTTCACTGTCTGCTAATCCGCACAAGATAGCATTCTTTGCTTTTGAGTTATTTTCAAACAGTTTCATTTCGTCAGCCTCTTTTGGAGGAGTGATGGGTATTGTGTATCCCCTGACTACTGAATCCCAGATGCCGTATCCCAAAGCACAGAGATATGTCTGCATCCTGATTCTCCAGAATGCGTAATTAGATCCGTCAAACAATGGTGCTTTGTTTGATGAGAAGCCTTCACCACTTGCCATTGTGTTACTTCCAAGATCACCCTAGCCGGTTAAGCTTGTACAGGAACTTAGCTCTGATACCAATTGTTAGTCTTACAATGGCACTGAGAGGGGGGGTGAATCAGTGTAGACTTTTAATCTTAAATCCATAGCTCTTAAAACTAGAAAAATGAAACCTTAAAACCAGATAAAGCAAGTATCACAAGAGAGCATCACACAACACAAGATTTAACGAGGTTCACCAATGTGGCTACTCCTCAAAAATGACTGCTTGGACTACCATCCAAATCCAGCCTTTGCAAAGCTACAACTTTACAAACAATTTACCAGCACCCACTGGAAGGAGCACCAACCCCTGATTTATCTGCACCAACAGAAAGGAGCACCTACCCCTTATTTATCTGCACCAATAGAAAGGAGCACCAACCCCTGATTTACCAGCACCTACTGGAAGGAGCACCAACCCTTGATGCCAAGCTGCAACCTGGACTTCAATTTAGAATCTAGAAATTTAACAAAAAATACCTTCGCTTTTACAAGACCCTGATCGGTCTACTTCACCTTTGTGTTCTCTGTGCACTCTGCTCTCTCTACGCAATAACTTTGCACACTCTGCTTCATCACAGTCAAACTTCACGATCGTCTTCTCCCTCTCTATGCACTATGATCGAACTTCACACACTCTGCTTCCTTTGCGAATTTCACACTTAGCACGATTTGACATGACTTGCTCTCTACGCTCTTATGATCGAACTTCGCACACATCAACACGCATTCGACAATCTATATCACACACTTCAATTCTCCAAATAACCCTCCTTTTATAACAATATTTTCATGATGAAAAACCCTAATCTTAGTCGATTGTAAACCCTAATCTTAGTCTGTGCAAACCCTAATCTTCGTCGGCTTACATCGGTCTTCGTTGGCTTCAATCGCCCTGTAACTCTTCTGTATGTTGTTGCCATCGAAAACACAAATGTCGTGATATCGTGACACTTTTTACTTCGTATGCTTTCTCTTAGCTTTGCCCATGAGAATACAACATGTCACGATATCGCGACACTTTTTCCTCCGTACGCTTTCTCTTAGCTTTGGCCCATGAGAATACAACATGTAGCGATATCATGACACTTTTCCTTCGTACGCTTTCTCTTAGCTTTGGCCTGTGAAAATACAACATGTCACGAGGATATCGCGACACTTTTTCCTCGTACGCTTTCTCTTTCCTCCTTTTTTGTCGCGAAAATGCGACATGTCGCGATATCGCGACACTTTTTCTCCTTAGCGCTTTCTCTTGCCTTCGGGTCACGAAAATGTGACATGTCGCGATATCGCGACACTTTTTCTCCTTAGCGCTTTCTCTTGCCTTCGGGTCACGAAAATGCGACATGTCGCGATATCACGACACTTTTTCTCCTTAGCGCTTTCTCTTGCCTTCGTAAAAGACATGTCGCGATATCGCGACACTTTTTCTCCTTAGCGCTTTCTTTTGCAACATGTCATGAAATCGCGACAGTTTTTCCTGCTTGCACTTTCTTTTCGAACATGTCACGAAATCGTGACAGTTTTTCTTTCTTCTCAACATGTCGCGATATCGCGACACTTTTTCACTTGCCTTTTTTTCTTCCAACATGTCATGAAATCGTGACAGTTTTTCTTTCTTCTTCTCTCTCTTCCAACATGTGTTTTTTTTTTTTTTCCAACATGTCGCGAAATCATGACATTTTCTTTCTTCTTCTCTCTCTTCCAACATGTCACGAAATCATGACATTTTCTTTCTTCTTCTCTCTCTTCCAACATGTCATGAAATCATGACAATTTTTCTTGCCTGCTGTATATGTCGCGATATCGCGACACTTTTCTTACTTGTCTTTTTCTTTGATCTTTTGCAAGTGGTCCACTTCGGTCTTCTTGGAAAATCATTGTACATACTCTGAGTAACCTTTGAACTCCTGTCTTCTGCATCTGACTAGCTTTTGAACTTCCTGTCCACTGCATCAACAGATCTATCTGATTGTGTTGACAACAATGACAATATTGTTGTTGTACCTTGCTCAACACTTCATATTGAATTTGTGTTCTCTATTTTTCTAGTCTTACACTTCGCCTAAGTGGTATTTGATTCCTTCCTTGTTGGTCTTGTAGCCTAGAATTTGTCATTCACCTCTTTGCCTTATCACATTGAGTTCTTCCTTGACCCAAAGTTGATCCAGGTAATGATGCCAAATGTATACAAGGGTAAGTACCTTCCTAATATGAGGGAATAATAGAGTTTTAGGATGGAAAGAAATGGAAAACTTGACTATTAACCATGATACCAAATTGTACTATATATTCCTTGATAAATAACCAAGATTGATGACTGCAAATATGATAATCTAGACAAACATGTTGTACAATGAAAAGTCTAGATGAGTAGTTATCGAATAGGTGAATCCCCAAATGGATAACTAGCTAGGAAAGTAATTCCAAATGGGTATCTTGCTAGATGATAGCTCCAGATGAGTTATCTCCAGAAAGGTACCTCTAGCCTAGACAAGGTGGGTACTAGATGGGTAGTGAAAGGTTTAGATGGATGAGTGCTAGGTAGATGACTACAAGTCCTATATGGATGGCCCAAATGGGTAGACCTATATGGATAGTCCTATATGGGTGATGGATGGGCCTAGACGAGTAGGCCTAGGCAAGTCATCAATAATTCTTACCCTGTGTCTCGCAACCCTCAAAATTGTCCTCAATTGCTCTTGCTTGTAACTCTACACAACACATACAACATTGGCAATACAAGGTGACTTCCAACCTACTCCATAACATTCATAATATACAACACAAGACAATATCTTTCACACATGAATTTGTACAACACTTAGAACAATCCTACTTGTTATATTTGTTCATATATGGTGGATCGATGGATTATTACAAAAATGAGTAGGGGGTATTTATAAGATAGCCTTGGTGGTTACCACAACCAAATAGGCTCAACCATCCCTAATTGTCAATTATTATTGCCTTAACTAATCATCCTAGGATGCAACTAGCTTTTATAAACTACTAACAAATTAGTCCTCGACTAATTTACTAGTTTGTCTTAACTAGACCAATCATCTGGTTAACTAATCAATCTAATATGGCTAGTATACATAATTTGTCCTTACATGCATTATAATTAATCAAACTATATTCCTTCATGATGGTTGATGTACATACATTCAAATATATTGAAAAACATAATTTTATATCAAAATCCCAAGTACTATGTAGATATTTTAGCAAACAATTATGAAGAGAGAATTTCTCTTCAATATCAGATTCAAAGTGATGATAAAAATTTTGACAAAAAAAAAAAAAAAGGGAAAAAAATACAAGAAAAGCAAAAAGAAGAATAGTCTTGTTTGTGAACTTCCTTCTTGGGTACAAGCAAGACAAGAAAATTTGAAAAAAAAGAGAGAAAAAAAAAAATTTGTAGCAAAGGCATGTCCCACAAAATGGGGATACATGAGGACAAGCATCAATTTCAGCAAGGAAGAGGAACAATGGAGCCAATACTTCATTTCCAGCAATAAGGAGGCAATTATGATGTAAGAAGATTCTTACTTGCTCATCTAGAAAGGAAGGTTGCATCAATGTTGCAGGTTTCAATAGAAAGAGATGGTGTTTTCATACAACAATTGACATGTTTTTGCAGAATAAGGATTGGTCTTATCCAAATAAGAGTGAGAGATGTTCTCTCTCATTGAAGCACTTGAAAAAAAAAAAAGGACAGAAGTTGGTTGAAAACCAGAAATGGCAGCCTCTTCTGATGAAAAAAATGAAAAAAAGAGATGAAAAAAAATGAAAAAAAAATGGAAAGAAATATAAAAAAATGAATAATTTAGTAGTGAAAACCTTCTTGGAGGCGCTACTGAGTTGGCTTGCATGAAAACCGATTTTTTGGCATGCATTGCCTTGTTGATCTACCCATCATTGTTCCACCATTGTACAAATCTCACACTGCACATGTGTTATGTTTGTTTATGTTTTCGGATAGCCTGCTAACAATCATCAAAAGCAGCTTGTAAGGTGCATGACCAATTTTTGAGATAGTAAGGTATGTGTTTCTTGCATTTAATTCATAGTAAACATTTAGCATTTAGTGTATGATAGTCGGTATTTGGCATAAACTATTCATACAATATTGACAAGTTGAAAAAGGAACATGTTCAAGATGTCAAGAAACACCCCCTTATGCCCTTAATTGCATGGAAATTCCAAAACTATGCAAAAACCTGATTTTGGGACAGACATGGCAGCAATTCTATTTCAATTTGTAGGGCAAATTTTAGAAGGAGAACCGCAAGTTTATATCTCACAATTGTCTGATAAATTGAAGGAGGATAATCAACAAAATGCACTTGAAGGTTCTATTTTAGTACTACTGGAATAAAATAGCAACATACAAAACAAAGAATAGCATCTAAACAAAAGGATGAAGAAGGGATTTTTGATGTTATGGAAGGCTTATACACTCTAGAGATGGGCCCACAATAGAATCTGTAGCTAAATTTTGCATAAGAGGTCATTTCTGCATTTTTTTTGAAGATCTTCGAAATGAACAAACATCTTCGGAATGAGAAATGCAGTCTCTTCGAAATGAGCAGACATCTTCAGAATGAGAAATACAGTCTCTTCGAAATGAGCAGACATCTTCGAAATGAGAAATATAGTCTCTTCGAAATGAGCAGACATCTTCGGAATGAGAAATACAGTCTCTTCAGAATGAGCAGACATCTTCGAAATGAGAAATACAGTCTCTTCGAAATGAGCAGGATATCTTCGGAATGAGCAAAAATTGTACCAGAATTGCTGAAAATGCTACAGAATAGCAAAAAGAGTAGGGTACATCAAATATTGAGGTTTATAAGGCTCTACCACAAGTAAGTACATCCCTCAAGCATTTCAAATCAAAAAAAAAAAAATCAATTTTGTTCAAAAGGTGCAAACAACAAAAATAAGCATTCAAGTCGAAATGTTGTTAAGAACAGAAAATTCCATCGGTAGTAGTGCATCTGCCAAATACGGTTCCACAATAAGACTATTGCAAGATGAATCATATGATATCAAGCCTTTAAGAGGTACCTTGCAGCACTAAAACTTGTAGAAAAATAGAAAAAGAGTCATACATGTGCTTAATTGCAAAATACTTGATATAGTGCAGCAAGGAGGAATTTCTCAGTTAGCGGGTAGCAAAGGATGTTGTTCACAAGAATAAAACCTGCATATTACTATGGCCTACTAAGATGCATGAGGGCATGCATCGGTTCAAGTTGGGGGGATGATGAGGCCCAAAAGTGCCTCATTATTGCACAATGTTTGACTACCATATGATAAGTTAATTGCCAAATAGTTGACTAAAATATACTATTTGTTAAGTGTTTGCATGATTTTATGTTAGGAATACTATATCTCTGTTTTTGACTATTTTCAGCATTTTGTGACTGATTTTGCTTGATTAAGTAGCAAGTAAGAACATGCATTTCAATTAACCAAATGTGGTATGCTGATATCCATTAACTTCTCAATGGTTTTTGAATGTTTTCCTGCCCTTCAACTTGTTTCAAATCCACATTGAAGCCAAAATTTTAGGACTGTCATAAATCTGAAAATCTGAAAAAACAACCATATAAAAATCAGCAAGTTGTCACTTTATAGGAACACCTTGAAGTTGTCAAGCAAAGCATGAGGATATGGATGGAATGAGTTCAGAAGGACTACAGAAGACATCTGACCTATTTAGAAGCATTCCCACATGGTCTAAATAGGCAGCAATAGGGTATAACAGAGCAGGGACAATTGTGCAGCATTGTTGCACTATTTCAGCATGGTTACTTGGTGAATGAAGTGTATAAATTCAGTAGCAACTTGATGTACTCCTTCATGTTGATATTTGAATAATTTTTCCATGTTCTAATTTGTTTGAATTTGCAAGAAATGCCAATATTTTACAACTGTGCAAAGTAACTGGAAAATGCAGTAATTTACCATGTAAATTCCAGCAAGCTACCAATGAATGGCAAGGCATGGAATTCACACATGGAGAGGAATGAAGGCTATTGCAATCTGATCCTGAGGGCTAATCCACTTGAGAAATGCAGCTAAAATCATTTGAAGAGCACACAGTTGTTCATTCTGAAGATCTTCGAAATGAACAAGACATCTTCGAAATGAGAAATACAATCTCTTCGGAATGAGCCACTTATCTTCGAAATGAGAACAAAAAGTGCTTTTTGACTTTTTGACTATTTTTGATGATGGAAAAAGGGAAAGAAGGTTGAAAATGTTAAAGGAAAATATCTCCCATCTGACTTTGCCATCCTTGCCATCCAAAGCCACCATTCATGGAAAAGATCAATTTTGATCCTCTTCTAGGATAAACCCAAAAAAACTGTAGCATAATAGAAAGTTGTTTGCAAGATAGAAATGGCATATTCTGAAGTGGAGAAAGATGTGTGAGATATTTCTAGACTCCTCTCATGTACTCCCACCATTGAAGATGCTTTCTAAGGGCCAATGACTACTACTGCAACACAAACTGTCCAGATTTGCATTTATTTCAGATCTAGAATTATTGGCAAATCATTGTAAAGCAGCACATAGGCTGATTTGAGCATGGGATATGTTGTAAATATTTATATAAATAACACAGCTCCCTCCTTGGTTGAGCTAGTTAGGAATTAGAATAGAGGAGAGTTTTCAATTGCAGCAATTAGGACTGTACAATAATTTTTTGTAACAGTTTTCAGCATGTTCTGTCATCAATAAAAGTGCAGCTATTTTATCATTTTCTGTTCTGAGTGTTAATTAGTTAAGGAGTGCTTTTCACCTCCTTCTAGATCAGGAAGTATGGGCCCACTTTCAGATCTAGAAGGAGGGATTTTATGGCAGGTTTTAATCTATAATTTTGTTGTAGCAGAATTAATAGATTGCTTGCCAGATTTCATTTTCTTGTTTTTATTTTGTATTATGTGATTTATGTTTTCTATTATGTTTGTGTACAACATTTGTGTGTATGTCAGCTGACAAATTATATTAAGCATTTTTCCTTTGCTTTCCATGTTTTCCCTACTTTCTATTTTAGCAACTTTCCATTTTTAACATATTTCATTTTGCTGTCAATTCCTATAGCAGAAGCTTGACGACCTTTTGTGGTAGGGCATTGACAGGTGTTTTTAGAATAAGTTTCATTTACAAGCATCATTTCAATTATGCAAGAGTAACTAGATTTCAATTCTGCAAATGTAACTTAGGATTTCATTTCAGTAATTTAAATTCTGCAAGAGTAGATTAGACTTTCAATTTAGCAATTTCAATTCATGCAATTGTAGTTAGATTTCAATTCTTGCAATTTAGAATTAGTTTTCAATTCTTGTAATTTATTTTAGTTTCCATTCTTCAGACTAGGTTTAGTGTGACACCAAAAGGCTAAACCAAAATCTGCTTCACCAATAAATGCTTGAAATCTGAATGCCTGAATTGTACTCTGCCCTAGCCTTCTATCGTAGACAACCTTGGACACCACCCCGGATTGATAAATCATTGAGATTAAATGATGAGACTCAATGACACTCATCATTTTGGCACCGTTTCTGGGGATCATGGTGTTGTTAGAGGGTAAAAGTAATCAAATAATTATTATTGTGCTAACTTATGAAGTTTAGAGTAAAATCTGAATGAAATAGTTGGTATAAATAATAATTATTGATAGTTGCATTTCAGTCCATTTAGAAAACAAGCAACCACAGGGAGGTGATCTTCACACTTGGGGGTTAAATTGCCTATGTTTGAAATTCTTGATAAAAATAGAAAGAATTCATCATCCTCATTATCAAGAAACATAAGATCTCTTAGAAGAGCCATCTGCTAGTACTGCCATTTTTATATCCATATCATCAGGGTAGTATAAACAAATTTGTACTAGGTGTTGGGAAGATATCATGGTAGATATACAAGACTATCCCTTGAACAAAATAGCCATATCAGCTACCTATAGCATTTGTTCATAGGGACATATCATTGATGAATGCCATTTACTTCCATAACTCAGAGATGCAAAATCTGTTGCCTAGTCTGAATTCTTCTCAAAGAGAGATCCCAACAACAACAAATAGGGCAAGTAAATCAACCACCACCTTCAGCCCAACCTATGGCCAATATGAATAATATAGGATAGGCAACCCCTGTCTATGTAAGCTAAAAAAAAATCACAAAAACTTTTGCACAATCAAAATAGGAGTTTACAACTTAATGATGATCCTAGAGTTTTCCATTATTACTTAAATATTGTTAGGATTTTACCATGCTAAACCGCAACCTAGCAATTCTTAGCCTACATAGACAATAGTTGATCTCATTAGAGGTGATCCTACTTGACAAGTAGTTGATCTGCTAAAAGTTGTACACTTCTTGTCTTATTGTGCAAACCAAAAATATTTTTTTTTAGCCCAACTTGTGATCAGTCTGAATAATACAGGATAGGCAACCCCTGTCTATGTAGCTGAATCTGGTATATAAAAAAAAAACCTGTAGGAAATGTTATTGACTGCAGCAACATCCAACTGTGCTCAAACAAGAACTTACCTGAGCTTGAAGAGACAAAAATCAATGGAGATACATAGAAAACCTTTAGTCCAAACACACAGAAATTAGCCTTGGATAAAGGAGAAAAACTAGAAAAATTGCACATAGAAAATTTACTTCCATTTTACAAAGGGGTAAATTTTGTCCTCCTAGGAATGAAACAAATTGAAGTGCAGCCAAGAAAATTCTTGAACATTATTAGCTAGTTGACTTATAAACAAAAAGCAAAATTGTTGTTATTTTGAAACAATATTTCAATCCCTTTACATGGAATTACAAGGGTATATCAAGATTTTATCTTGATGTAAGCACTTAACATCTTTTGGGAATTGGTATTTAATTATTTCAAGAATAGATTGACAAGATTTTGCAGACTAGGAGGCATGGACAACACTTGATTGAAGAAGTTTTCAGATATGGAGCAGTGCTTCTTTCTCCCATTGGTAATTCATGGAGGATGTTAGTGGTGAATGGACATTGCCTTCGGGTATACCATGCACCATTAACTAAGGAGGAGTTCTTGAAGGAGATTCCATTGGATGTACACATAATGGAAGAGAATTTCTCTTCAATATCAGATTCAGAGTGATGATAAAAAGTTTGACAAAAAAAAAAAAAAAAAATACAAGAAAAGCAAAAAGAAGAATAGTCTTGTTTGTGAACTTCCTTCTTGGGTACAAGCAAGACAAGAAAAATTGAAAAAAAGAGAAAAAAAAAAAATTGCAGCAAGAGGCATGTCCCACAAAATGGGGATACATGAGGACAAGCATCAATTTCAGCAAGGAAGAGGAACAATGGAGCCAATACTTCATTTCCAGCAATAAGGAGGCAATTATGATGTAAGAAGATTCTTACTACTCATCTAGAAAGGAAGGTTGCATCAATGTTGCAGGTTTCAACAGAAAGAGATGGTGTTTTCATACAACAATTGACATGTTTTTGCAGAATAAGGATTGGTCTTATCCAAATAAGAGTGAGAGATGTTCTCTCTCATTGAAGCACTTGAAAAAAAAAAAGGACAGAAGTTGGTTGAAAACCAGAAATGGCAGCCTCTTCTGATGAAAAAAATGAAAAAAAAGATGAAAAAAAAGAAAGAAAAAAAAAAATGAATAATTCAGTAGTGAAAACCTTCTTGGAGGCGCTACTGAGTTGGCTTGCATGAAAACCAATTTTTTGGCATGCATTGCCTTGTTGATCTACCCATCATTGTTCCACCATTGTACAAATCTCACACTGCACATGTGTTATGTTTATGTTTTCAGATAGCCCGCTAACAATCATCAAAAGCAGCTTGTAAGGTGCATGACCAATTTTCAGGACAGTAAGGTATGTGTTTCTTGCATTTAATTCATAGTAAACATTTAGCATTTAGTGTATGATAGTCGGTATTTGGCATAAACTATTCATACAATATTGACAAGTTGAAAAAGGAACATGTTCAAGATGTCAAGAAACACCCCCTTATGCCCTTAATTGCATGGAAATTCCAAAACTATGCAAAAACCTGATTTTGGGACAGACATGGCAGCAATTCTATTTCAATTTGTAGGGCAAATTTTAGAAGGAGAACTGCAAGTTTATATCTCACAATTGTCTGATAAATTGAAGGAGGATAATCAACAAAATGCACCTGAAGGTTCTATTTTAGTACTACTAGAATAAAACAACAACATACAAAACAAAGAATAACATCTAAACAAAAGGATGAAGAAGGGATTTTTGATGTTATGGAAGGCTTATACACTCTAGAGATGGACCCACAATAGAATCTATAGCTAAATTTTGCATAAGAGGTCATTTCTACATTTTTTTGAAGATCTTCGAAATGAGCAAACATCTTCGAAATGAGAAATGCAGTCTCTTCGAAATGAGCAGACATCTTCGAAATGAGAAATACAGTCTCTTCGAAATGAGCAGACATCTTCGAAATGAGAAATACAGTCTCTTTGGAATGAGTAGACATCTTGAAATGAGAAATACAGTCTCTTTGAAATGAGCAGACATCTTGAATGAGAAATACAGTCTCTTCGGAATGAGCAGGATATCTTTAGAATGAGCAGAAACTGTACCAAAATTGTTGAAAATGCTACAGAATAGCAAAAAGAGTAGGGTACATCAAATATTGAGGTTTATAAGGCTCTACCACAAGTAAGTACATCCCTCAAGCATTTCAAATCAAAAAAAAATTATCAATTTTGTTCAAAAGGTGCAAACAACAAAAATAAGCATTCAGGCTGAAATGTTGTTAAGAACAGAAAATTCCATCAGTAGTAGTGCATCTGCCAAATACGGTTCCACAATAAGACTATTGCAAGATGAATCATATGATATCAAGCCTTTAAGAGGTACCTTGCAACACTAAAACTTGTAGAAAAATAGAAAAAGAGTCATACATGTGCTTAATTGCAAAATACTTGATATAGTGCAACAAGGAGGAATTTCTCAGTTAGCAGGTAGCAAAGGATGTTGTTCACAAGAATAAAACCTGCATATTACTATGGCCTACTAAGATGCATGAGGGCATGCATCAGTTCAAGTTGGGGGGATGATGAGGCCCAAAAGTGCCTCATTATTGCACAATGTTTGACTACCATATGATAAGTTAATTGCCAAATAGTTGACTAAAATATACTATTTGTTAAGTGTTTGCATGATTTTATGTTAGGAATACTATATCTCTGTTTTTGACTATTTTCAGCATTTTGTGACTGATTTTGCTTGATTAAGTAGCAAGTAAAAACATGCATTTCAATTAACCAAATGTGGTATGCTGATATCCATTAACTTCTCAATGGTTTTTGAATGTTTTCCTGCCCTTCAACTTGTTTCAAATCCACATTGAAGCCAAAAGTTTAGGACTATCATAAATCTGAAAATCTGAAAAAATAGCCATATAAAAATCAGCAAGCTGTCACTTTATAGGAACACCTTGAAGTTGTCAAGCAAAGCATGAGGATATGGATGGAATGAGTTTAGAAGGACTACAGAAGACATCTGACCTATTTAGAAGCATTCCCACATGGTCTAAATAGGCAGCAATAGGGTATAACAGAGCAGGGACAATTGTGCAGCATTGTTGCACTATTTCAGCATGGTTACTTGGTGAATGAAGTGTATAAATTCAGTAGCAACTTGATGTACTCCTTCATGTTGATATTTGAATAATTTTTCCATGTTCTAATTTGTTTGAATTTGCAAGAAATGCCAATATTTTACAACTGTGCAGCAGAACTAGAAAATGCAGTAATTTACCATGTAAATTCCAGCAAGCTACCAATGAATGGCAAGGCATGGAATTCACACATGGAGAGGAATGAAGGCTATTGCAATCTGATCCTGAGGGCTAATCCACTTGAGAAATGCAGCTAAAATCATTTGAAGAGCACATAGTTGTTCATTCTGAAGATCTTCGAAATGAACAAGACATCTTCGAAATGAGAAATACAGTCTCTTCGAAATGAGCCACTTATCTTCGAAATGAGAACAAAAAGTGCTTTTTGACTTTTTGACTGATTTTTGATGATGGAAAAAGGGAAAGAAGGTTGAAAAGGTTAAAGGAAAATATCTCCCATCTGACTTTGTCATCCTTGCCATCCAAAGCCACCATTCATGGAAAAGATCAATTTTGATCCTCTTCTAGGATAAACCCAAAAAAACTGCAGCATAATAGAAAGTTGTTTGCAAGATAGAAATGACATATTCTGAAGTGGAGAAAGATGTGTGAGATATTTCTAGACTCCTCCCATGTACTCCCACCATTGAAGATGCTTTCTAAGGGCCAATGACTACTACTGCAACACAAACTGTCCAGATTTGCATTTATTTTAGATCCAAAATTATTGGCAAATCACTGTAAAGTAGCACATAGGCTGATTTGAGCATGGGATATGTTGTAAATATTTATATAAATAACATAGCTCCCTCCTTGGTTGAGCCAGTTAGGAATTAGAATAGAGGAGAGTTTTCAATAGCAACAATTAGGACTGTACAATAATTTTTTGTAATAGTTTTAGCATGTTCTGTCATCAATAAAAGTGCAGCTATTTTATCATTTTCTTTTCTGAGTGTTAATTAGTTAAGGAGTGCTTTTCACCTCCTTCTAGATCAGGAAGTATGGGCCCACTTTCAGATCTAGAAGGAGGGATTTTATGGCAGGTTTTAATCTATAATTTTGCTGCAACAGAATTAATAGATTGCTTGCCCGATTTCATTTTCTTGTTTTTATTTTGTATTATGTGATTTATGTTTTCTATTATGTTTGTGTACAACATTTGTGTGTATGTCAGCTGACAAATTATATTAAGCATTTTTCCTTTGCTTTCCATGTTTTCCCTGCTTTCTATTTTAGCAACTTTCCATTTTCAACATATTTCATTTTGCTATCAATTCCTGTAGCAAAGCTTGACGACCTTTTGTGGTAGGGCATTGACAGGTGTTTTTAGAATAAGTTTCATTTACAAGCATCATTTCAATTATGCAAAAGTAACTAGATTTCAATTCTGCAAATGTAACTTAGGATTTCATTTTAGCAATTTAAATTCTGCAAGAGTAGATTAGACTTTCAATTTAGCAATTTCAATTCCTGCAATTGTAGTTAGATTTCAATTCTTGCAACTTAGAATTAGTTTTCAATTCTGTAATTTATTTTAGTTTCCATTCTTCAGACTAGGTTTAGTGTGACACCAAAAGGCTAAACCAAAATCTGCTTCACCAATAAATGCTTGAAATCTGAATGCCTGAATTGTACTCTGCCCTAGCCTTCTATCGTAGATAGCCTTGGACACCACCCCGGATTGATAAATCATTGAGATTAAATGATGAGACTCAATGACACTCATCATTTTGGCATCGTTTCTAGGGATCATGGTGTTGTTAGAGGGTAAAAGTAGTCAAATAATTATTATTGTGCTAACTTATGAAGTTTAGAGTAAAATCTGAATGAAATAGCTGGTATAAATAATAATTATTGATAGTTGCATTTCAGTCCATTTAGAAAACAAGCAACCACAGGGAGGTGATCTTCACACTTGGGGGTTAAATTGCTTATGTTTGAAATTCTTGATAAAAATAGAAAGAATTCATCATCCTCATTATCAAGAAACATAAGATCTCTTAGAAGAGCCATCTACTAGTACTACCATTTTTATATCCATATCATCAGGTAGTATAAACAAATTTGTACTAGGTGTTGGGAAGATATCATGGTAGATATACAAGACTATCCCTTGAACAAAATAGCCATATCAGCTACCTGTAGCATTTGTTCATAGGGACATATCATTGATGAATGCCATTTACTTCCATAACTCAGAGATGCAAAATCTGTTGCCTAGTCTGAATTCTTCTCAAAGAGAGATCCCAACAACAACAAATAGGGCAAGTAAATCAACCACCACCTTCAGCCCAACCTGTGGCCAATATGAATAATATAGGACAGACAACCCTTGTCTATGTAAGCTAAAAAAATCATAAAAACTTTTGCACAATCAAAATAGGAGTTTACAACTTAATGATGATCCTAGAGTTTTCCATTATTACTTAAATATTGTTAGGATTTTATCATGGCTAAACCGCAACCTAGCAATTCTTAGCCTACATAACAATAGTTGATCTCATTAGAGGTGATCCTACCCGTACAAGTAGTTGATCTGCTAAAGTTGTACACTTCTTGTCTTATTGTGCAAACCAAAAATATTTCTTTTTTAGCCCAACCTATGATCAGTCTGAATAATACAGGATAGGCAACCCCTGTCTATGTAGCTGAATCTGGTATAAAAAAAAAACTTGCAGGAAATGTTATTGACTACAGCAACATCCAACTGTGCTCAAACAAGAACTTACCTGAGCTTGAAGAGACAAAAATCAATGGAGATACACAGAAAACCTTTAGTCCAAACACACAAAAATTAGCCTTGGATAAAGGAGAAAAACTAGAAAAACTGCACATAGAAAATTTACTTCCATTTTACAAAGGGGTAAATTTTGTCCTCCTAGGAATGAAACAAATTGAAGTGCAGCCAAGAAAATTCTTGAACATTATTAGCTGGCTGACTTATAAACAAAAAGCAAAATTGTTGTTATTTTGAAACAATATTTCAATCCCTTTACATGGAATTACAAGGGTATATCAAGATTTTATCTTGATGTAAGCACTTAACATCTTTTGGGAATTGGTATTTAATTGTTTCAAGAATAGATTGACAAGATTTTGCAGACTAGGAGGCATGGACAACACTTGATTGAAGAAGTTTTCAGATATGGAGCAGTGCTTCTTTCTCCCATTGGTAATTCATGGAGGATGTTAGTGGTGAATGGACATTGCCTTCGGGTATACCATGCACCATTAACTAAGGAGGAGTTCTTGAAGGAGATTCCATTGGATGTACACATAATGGAAGAGAATTTCTCTTCAATATCAGATTCAGAGTGATGATAAAAAGTTTGACAAAAAAAAAAATACAAGAAAAGCAAAAAGAAGAATAGTCTTGTTTGTGAACTTCCTTCTTGGGTACAAGCAAGACAAGAAAAATTGAAAAAAAAAAGAGAAAAAAATTGCAGCAAAGGCATGTCCCACAAAATGGGGATACATGAGGACAAGCATCAATTTCAGCAAGGAAGAGGAACAATGGAGCCAATACTTCATTTCCAGCAATAAGGAGGCAATTATGATGTAAGAAGATTCTTACTACTCATCTAGAAAGGAAGGTTGCATCAATGTTGCAGGTTTCAATAGAAAGAGATGGTGTTTTCATACAACAATTGACATGTTTTTGTAGAATAAGGATTGGTCTTATCCAAATAAGAGTGAGAGATGTTCTCTCTCATTGAAGCACTTGAAAAAAAAAAGGACAGAAGTTGGTTGAAAACCAGAAATGGCAGCCTCTTCTGATGAAAAAAATGAAAAAAAGAGATGAAAAAAAATGAAAAAAAAAAAAAAAAAAAAAATGAATAATTCAGATAGTGAAAACCTTCTTGGAGGCGCTACTGAGTTGGCTTGCATGAAAACCGATTTTTTGGCATGCATTGCCTTGTTGATCTACCCATCATTGTTCCACCATTGTACAAATCTCACACTGCACATGTGTTATGTTTGTTTATGTTTTCAGATAGCCTGCTAACAATCATCAAAAGCAACTTGTAAGGTGCATGACCAATTTTTAGGACAGTAAGGTATGTGTTTCTTGCATTTAATTCATAGTAAACATTTAGCATTTAGTGTATGATAGTCGGTATTTGGCATAAACTATTCATACAATATTGACAAGTTGAAAAAGGAACATGTTCAAGATGTCAAGAAACACCCCCTTATGCCCTTAATTGCATGGAAATTCCAAAACTATGCAAAAACCTGATTTTGGGACAGACATGGCAGCAATTCTATTTCAATTTGTAGGGCAAATTTTAGAAGGAGAACTGCAAGTTTATATCTCACAATTGTCTGATAAATTGAAGGAGGATAATCAACAAAATGCACCTGAAGGTTCTATTTTAGTACTACTGGAATAAAATAGCAACATACAAAACAAAGAATAGCATCTAAACAAAAGGATGAAGAAGGGATTTTTGATGTTATGGAAGGCTTATACACTCTAGAGATGGACCCACAATAGAATCTGTAGCTAAATTTTGCATAAGAGGTCATTTCTACATTTTTTTTGAAGATCTTCAAAATGAACAAACATCTTCGAAATGAGAAATGCAGTCTCTTAGAATGAGTAGACATCTTCGAAATGAGAAATACGACTCTTCGAAATGAGCAGACATCTTCAAAATGAGAAATACAGTCTCTTCAGAATGAGCAGACATCTTTAGAATGAGAAATATAGTCTCTTCGAAATGAGCAGACATCTTCGAAATGAGAAATACAGTCTCTTCGAAATGAGCAGGATATCTTCGAAATGAGCAAAAACTGTACCAGAATTGTTGAAAATGCTACATAATAGCAAAAAGAGTAGGGTACATCAAATATTGAGGTTTATAAGGCTCTACCACAAGTAAGTACATCCCTCAAGCATTTCAAATCAAAAAAATTATCAATTTTGTTCAAAAGGTGCAAACAACAAAAATAAGCATTCAGGCTGAAATGTTGTTAAGAACAGAAAATTCCATCAGTAGTAGTGCATCTGCCAAATACGGTTCCACAATAAGACTATTGCAAGATGAATCATATGATATCAAGCCTTTAAGAGGTACCTTGCAACACTAAAACTTGTAGAAAAATAGAAAAAGAGTCATACATGTGCTTAATTGCAAAATACTTGATATAGTGCAAGCAAGGAGGAATTTCTCAGTTAGCAGGTAGCAAAGGATGTTGTTCACAAGAATAAAACCTGCATATTACTATGGCCTACTAAGATGCATGAGGGCATGCATCAGTTCAAGTTGGGGGGATGATGAGGCCCAAAAGTGCCTCATTATTGCACAATGTTTGACTACCATATGATAAGTTAATTGCCAAATAGTTGACTAAAATATACTATTTGTTAAGTGTTTGCATGATTTTATGTTAGGAATACTATATCTCTGTTTTTGACTATTTTCAGCATTTTGTGACTGATTTTGCTTGATTAAGTAGCAAGTAAAAACATGCATTTCAATTAACCAAATGTGGTATGCTGATATCCATTAACTTCTCAATGGTTTTTGAATGTTTTCCTGCCCTTCAACTTGTTTCAAATCCACATTGAAGCCAAAAGTTTAGGACTGTCATAAATCTGAAAATCTGAAAAAATAGCCATATAAAAATCAGCAAGCTGTCACTTTATAGGAACACCTTGAAGTTGTCAAGCAAAGCATGAGGATATGGATGGAATGAGTTCAGAAGGACTACAGAAGACATCTGACCTATTTAGAAGCATTCCCACATGGTCTAAATAGGCAAGCAATAAGGTATAACAGAGCAGAGACAATTGTGCAAAGATTGTTGCACTATTTCAGCATGGTTACTTGGTGAATGAAGTGTATAAATTCAGTAGCAACTTGATGTACTCCTTCATGTTGATATTTGAATAATTTTTCCATGTTCTAATTTGTTTGAATTTGCAAGAAATGCCAATATTTTACAACTGTGCAACAGAATTGGAAAATGCAATAATTTACCATGTAAATTCCAGCAAGCTACCAATGAATGGCAAGGCATGGAATTCACACATGGAGAGGAATGAAGGCTATTGCAATCTGATCCTGAGGGCTAATCCACTTGAGAAATGCAGCTAAAATCATTTGAAGAGCACATAGTTGTTCATTCTCAAGATCTTCGAAATGAACAAGACATCTTCAGAATGAGAAATACAGTCTCTTCAGAATGAGCCACTTATCTTCGAAATGAGAACAAAAAGTGCTTTTTGACTTGTTGACTGATTTTTGACGATGGAAAAAGGGAAAGAAGGTTGAAAAGGTTAAAGGAAAATATCTCCCATCTGACTTTGCCGTCCTTGCCGTCCAAAGCCACCATTCATGGAAAAGATCAATTTTGATCCTCTTCTAGGATAAACCCAAAAATAACTGCAGCATAATAGAAAGTTGTTTGCAAGATAGAAATGGCATATTCTGAAGTGGAGAAAGATGTGTGAGATATTTCTAGACTCCTCCCACGTACTCCCACCACTGAAGATGCTTTCTAAGGGCCAATGACTACTACTGCAACACAAACTGTCCAGATTTGCATTTATTTCAGATCCAGAATTATTGGCAAATCATTGTAAAGTAGCACATAGGCTGATTTGAGCATGGGATATGTTGTAAATATTTATATAAATAACACAGCTCCCTCCTTGGTTGAGCCAGTTAGGAATTAGAATAGAGGAGAGTTTTCAATAGCAACAATTAGGACTGTACAATAATTTTTTGTAACAGTTTTCAGCATGTTTTGTCATCAATAAAAGTGCAGCTATTTTATCATTTTCTGTTCTGAGTGTTAATTAGTTAAGGAGTGCTTTTCACCTCCTTCTAGATCAGGAAGTATGGGCCCACTTTCAGATCTAGAAGGAGGGATTTTATGGCAGGTTTTAATCTGTAATTTTGCTATAGCAGAATTAATAGATTGCTTGCCAGATTTCATTTTCTTGTTTTTATTTTGTATTATGTGATTTATGTTTTCTATTATGTTTGTGTACAACATTTGTGTGTATGTCAGCTGACAAATTATATTAAGCATTTTTCCTTTGCTTTCCATGTTTTCCCCGCTTTCTATTTTAGCAACTTTCCATTTTCAGCATATTTCATTTTGCTGTCAATTCCTGTAGCAGAAGCTTGACGACCTTTTGTGGCAGGGCATTGACAGGTGTTTTTAGAATAAGTTTCATTTACAAGCATCATTTCAATTATGCAAGAGTAACTAGATTTCAATTCTGCAAATGTAACTTAGGATTTCATTTCAGCAATTTAAATTCTGCAAGAGTAGATTAGACTTTCAATTTAGCAATTCCAATTCTTGCAATTGTAGTTAGATTTCAATTCTTGCAACTTAGAATTAGTTTTCAATTCTTGTAATTTATTTTAGTTTCCATTCTTCGGACTAGGTTTAGTGTGACACCAAAAGGCTAAACCAAAATCTGCTTCACCAATAAATGCTTGAAATCTGAATGCCTGAATTGTACTCTGCCCTAGCCTTCTATCGTAGACAGCCTTGGACACCACCCCGGATTGATAAATCATTGAGATTAAATGATGAGACTCAACGACAATCATCATAAAGAATCCTCCATAGCCTCCATAAGTGCATTGACACCTTCACCAAGGTAAACTACTAAGAGCATGGATGAATCAGGCTTCAAACATCAAAACCATTGGTCCCACCCAAAGTGACTAGATGTGAGGGAAGGAATAATGATCTAATTCCAATTCTAGAACTCCACAACTAGATGCAATTCCCCAGGAAATAGCTAGAGCATTAAAGTGGTGATAGGAAGGATAGCCCAAGGGCTAACTCATTCTCAAGATATTGATGATAGATGGTTGCAAGGATCTTTATATGGAGATTTTCCCAATTATAGACCTCCAAACCCTTTAGATCATTTATTGTTGATGTCAACTATCCTAGGCAAAGTTTTGAATTCAAATTTTGAAATACTGTATGTATTTTGGGGAAACCCCTTCCCTCCTTATAAATACTTCCCTTCTTCTAATTGTAAAGTACTGAAAGCTCTCCCATTCTTTTGAGATGTGCTTTATTTAATTCTCCTCCACATCCCAGCTTTTCCCAAGCCTTGCATGGTCTATTGAGTAGTTTTGAACCTTTTCTCTCTGCATGTATGTAACTCAAATTTCAAGTTAATAAGAAACTAAATCTTTATAAATTTTTGTCTTAGTTCTTGCATGGGTGTTCTATTTTTACTACATGTTCCCATGGGGACTTGTTTTCCTATTGCATTATTGGTTTTTGTGCATATGTTCATTAAAACTCATTGGGACATTGAGGGGGTTTTATTCTTTTTCTTTGGCACATCACCATCCATAGGCTAGGATAGATAGTTTTTGTTTCACATATTTTACCTCTTTCATTTACTCTCTTGCAGTTTGTTGCTTTCCTACAATTTTCTTTACTTTAAGTTTTCCTATTGTCCCTCTCTTTTTCTTTTTCCCCAAAAGCAGCCTAGGTTAGGAGTATATTAGCATAGCAACAAAATGACAAGTGCCAAAGAATACATATAGAAGTAAGGAACCATCCTTGGGTAATAAGCCCCAAAGTTCACCCAATGGGAGCCACATCCAATGCTTCCCTAGATTTTCGAGGACTAGCACGTCGACACAAGGTGTAGGGCATTGGATGCACCTCCTTGACCAAGGTGGTAATAAATGTTGAGGTCACAATCACAAGGGGTCATGATGCCTAGGGAGCATAATGGGGTCACAACCACCCCCCAACAATAAGGTTCATAAAAGGTGACATTAGGGTCTTTTTCTTCTTCTAATTCTAAATCTCTATTAGTTAAATCCCTAATCTAAAGTTCATTGTTAGGGTTAAGCGTAAAAGAATGAATGGTGTAAATTTAAAGGGTAATAAGAGGAATATCCTCTTTTATTTCTATATGTTCTATAATATGTTTATTTTTATATCTAGTAGTCATTCCAATACTCTTGGAATAAGTAGGAGGAGCCATAAGGGTAAGTAGAAAACCTACTTAATAGCAATTGAAATTTATCAAATTCTCTACCCTTAAGCAAGCAAACTACCAAAAACTCTCACAACAAATAAAATTAGGTTTTTGGGAGATCCCTAAGAGAAAAAAGAAAACTACAATAGTTTTATTCAACACATAGCAAAACATGGTAGCTAACACAAAAGCTATAGAAACTAACCTACTAAACCCTATAGGCTAAAAATGGAAAGAAAATCTTAAAAGGTAGATTTCACATTGGGTTCACCAAAATTTTTATGGAAAAAAAAGAGATATAATTACTCAAATTAATACAAGATAAACCAAATATGTTTAAACTAAGATAGTATAATAATAAATTAATTGTAAGCAACTGAAAATTATCTCAATCCACGCATAAATAAATTTGGAGCATTCAAGAACAACCTACACTAAGATTATCCATAAAATGTAAATGTTAGGACTAATCTTAATGTAGTGAAAATAATTACTTGATCCCTAGGTCATTAAGGACCATATCATACAAAGCATAAACATGTTAAATAGCTCATTCCTACCCTATCTTGCTTGCAATATCACCATAGTAAATAAGGAGAGATCACACCTTAGATGTTTGCAGAGGATTTGACCTACCTTGGAAACCAGTTCTCAAATGGCAATCAATAATATTTGGGTATAAATCCTAGTAGATTGTCTTTTCCTTTTTCATAGAAGGTAGTGAGCCCATGTTTTATATCTTTGGTTGTACCTATAAGGAAAAGAGAGTGTAAGAAGTGTGTAAGGTGGTAGCAATAGAGGCAAAAGATCTTGAAATTAGACTAATGCCCTATATATAATAATTTATCCTTATCAAAATGTAAACAACGTTATCACTTTTTAATTTTGGTTACCTAATTTATTGGCTCCTTACTAGTCAACTAATGGAAAAACTGTCTCTACACCACAAAATTAGAATGATGGAATCCAATTTCAGGTAAATAAGTTAAGATAAATAATAAATATCTTCATAAACCAAACTAATATAGAAAAATATAGAATCAAGGTGGTCAATGGCATAGTAGGTGGTAGTAGTTAAGGAATTCATAGCAATGAAGGACTCCTTACCTCATAAAATAACAAGTCCCTCACCAAATTGAGAATCAAATAGGTAATCAAATTTTGAACAATATAATGAATACCAATTCAAATATGAATACATTATGGTGTCTCACATATAATGTTAGACATAATCCTTTAGAGTGTATCACTTTAAGGAATGCTCAAACTTCTATATATAGTCAACAATGTCAAGTGCAACAACTAAAATGATGAGTTAGGTGATAATTACCTAGATCTTAGCCACCAAACAAGTCATAGCTCAACTGATTATAAAAATGGAACTATGATAACTAATACAAAAATGGATCTCAATGCTACCCAATATAAATATGTTATATTGGTAAATTTTCATGTCCTTGAAGATATTAAAAAATTCCCTTTACAGGATCATGTAGTAGTAACCAATCAACAAAAAGCAATCGCAACTAGAAGAGAAAAGTGATAAACAATGCACCTAAGTCATCAAATCCTCAAAAAAATCCATATAAATAGCCTAATCTAAGTACTTGTACCATAATCCTTAGAATAGGGTGTCCTATGTTGCACCTTAAGGATAAGGTACTAGTGATCAATAAGAAATTACACAAGAAAATGTTTAGGGGAATGTGGCAACCCAGATCCCACAAGTCGAGACCTAGAAGATAAGTGAACCTTCAATCAAAAGGAGAGAAATATAGAAAAATAAAGCTACTAAAAAGAATTTTGATCCTTTTCTTTCAAATTGCATAATTTATAGAGCTTTATGCAATTGTAGCATCAACTCTTAGGGGTCATATTGTGTAATATAGACCACAAATCCCTAGTTACTTGACTTAATGGAATTTTTTATAGTATTTGGTCAACTCAAATAATCATCCTAAAATAAATTAAGAACCTATGGTGCATCTTGTATGAGGATAAAGTAGTTATTATTGATGATAAATCTTAGCACCAAGGTAAAATAAGCTCTATTTTTTTTTTACTTGTTGATTGAATCAGAATTGCTTTTGTATATTAAAGAAGAGAGTAACCCTTTTAAGGTATGGTCAAAGTTTCATGAAATTTTTGGAAATGATAATACTACTAACGTAAGTCACTTGGTGTTAGAGCTTTTTCTCTTAAGTTAGTTGAGTTTGATAACATTGAGGACTATATCATGGTATTTAAGGATTTAAGGGAAAATATGGTATCTTGTGAAGGTAAAAATATAGATGGTGCAGAATGTGTTAATATTTTCCTTGCTAATCTCTCCACCTCCTTTCAGATGTTGAATCTAATGGTTCATATGATTCCTATATTCTTGAAATCCCAAAATACTCTTACTCTTGATCAACATTTTCTCTCCTAGTTCAATTTCAAGTTATAATACAAAATTATGGTGGTGGAACTCCTTAAATATAGGCTCATGTAAAGGAATTCAAATATAAGGATGCTAAGACCCAATGGTTTATGGTTAAGGTTATATTTAAATAAATTTAATATCACTTGTGGATACTATAAAAGGGAGGGATATCTAATGAATAATTTCTTACTAAAGCTACAAAGAATTGAAGTTGAGTTCTTGAAGTTAGGTGGATGTCTTCTAGATGATGAGGGATATTCGAAAGGATCTACCTCAACTATAGAGGCCCACTAGAGCATCCATTATAGAAGGAAGATATTATTGTCACTAATGTCTTCTCTCATTGATCCCTCAGTTCAAATTATTAGGGGGTGTTGAATTTATAATTTAATTCATGGTCAAGAGTTGATATTATGTGATGTATTGGATAGTACTAAGGATTTTTCACTATATAGTGTATTTATTATTTTATAATATTTTATTATGTAAGCCTAATGGGCCATGGTTAACCTTGTTATGGATAATCTTATTAATGTTTGTAATTAACCTAATACTCACTTGTTATGTTGGCTTAGGCTAAACTTTATAATGTAATTAGAGGTTTTTTGTATTGCTATAAATATCCCCTCACACTCCTCATTTATTATCAGTGTTGTGCAATATTATCTACATATAATGATTATTTATGGTGCCTACAAGCACCCCCCAAAAAAATTCTTTCATTATATGAATAAGATTTGAGTGCACGGTTTGCTTCAGTTTATTTCTAAAAAGTATTATGAGTTCCAAAAAAATATGGACATATCTACCAAAAATCATCCTTGCACTTGACAATGAATGTTGGAAACAAATAGGGATTGGTACTAGCAAAGATAATAACTTGCTTCGACATATATTAAACTACCCTCTCATTTTTTGTCTTCAAAGGTTAGGGATAGAGATAAGGATGAATATTGGTGGTTAGATTCTTATAATAAGATAAATAGCATGATCATATGCTTACTTGGGAGGAATACCCTTATTCAAAGATATAAGCATATTTGTAGAGAAGAGTACATTTCAAAATAAAGAGCAAGAGGTGACTACTTGAAGGCCATGATTTCTATGGAATAGATCTGGGCAAAGATACCTTTGTTGCTCTTCTTTAATATTTTTCCATCCTATGAGTGTTGATGACCTTAGAAGGTGGCGTTAAAGACCTTATATATAGATAACATTACCATTTTATATCCATAATACATACAACTATTGTAGACTCAAAGTACCATACCCTAATTGAGACAACCATTGAGCTCCAATAATAACATCTATACTTCCTAAATCCATCATGAATAGGTTATTGATCTAAGCATGGATACTCATTTTAATGCAGAAATTAGTAGCATGACCCATAGATTGAGCCTTACCACCACTGGTAATTAAAAATTTGAACTTATATTTATCAATATTATTGATATACAACCTTATGGATTTGACCATATCATGGCTAAAAAACTATGAGTGTTGTTTGAATCAATTAAAATAATGACTCATTATATTTTAATGAATTCATGTACTCTCTTAGTATGATGGGATTGCATTACCTTGAGGGAAAATGTTGAGATACTTACAACACCTATATATTATACAAGCTCACTAAGTTCTACGAGTTCCTCTTGATGAGATGATAGAAGCACTTCCTCACATTTATAATCTTCATCATTAGCTTCCATGTGTAAGTTATATTACTCCTCAAATGTCCAATAATTTGGATTTCATGATTGAAATTTATAAAAAAGAAACCTTATGGGTTATCCTCATTGTAGTTATCAGAGTTCGTCCTACAATGATTGAAATTATGTCATGGCTAAAACCTTGGCAACTAAAGATTATTTTTAGCTACTTGGACCACATGATTAACATCCTTGTATGGTTCATGCATATCTACTTCCCATTAAATTTTGTCCTTAAGCCTATTCCAAAAGGTGAAACCACCATCGTGATATCTAGATGACATGTATGTGAGGAGGCATGTGACTTCACATAGTAGTCATCCATAATTATTGTTTTTGTTTTATCTACATAAACCTAACCATATAAGAGGTAAAAGGATATTTTGTTAAAATTCATCAAGAACATCTTCTTAAATTATAGCCAAGAAATATGATAATCCTAATGACACAATTGGCAAAGAATGCACTAATAAGCATGAGAGCTCAACATAAAGGTAATGAGAGTAATCCTACCTTGTTTAAGAAAATTATATAAGTGTGTTATGCAATCCAACTTAGAAATCCATCCACAAGGGTCTTTGTCAAAAAACTTTGGTATATATGAGTGACCAAAACATCGTGATATTAGTTAGCAAATAGGCAACATCACTAGCTATGTAACTTAAATCAGGTTCAAAATCCTATTCATCCCCAACCATAGCTACATTAGTTTCCATAAAATTTTAAATAGTGCATTTGGATAAAATTGGAGTAATCAAAATCATGTTTAAAAATCCTCTATTAGAATTTCCCTGGATCTTGCTTTAAAATAGTCATTTAGAAGTGCCCTAGATCTTGTTTAAAAATAGTCATTTAGAAGTGCCTTACATTGGAAATGCTCGATAATTATTGGACCATATTTAGAGATATTAGGGCCTTATGATCTTTATTCTATTAAATAAATGCTTATTATATATTTCCTTCTATTTTTTAAATATCAAGGTCCTGCTTCCCTTTAGTATATCAAGTAGAAAATTCCTTCAACTACCTCTTGATGCATATAAGAGATAGCGCAAGTGATTTGAATAGGCTTATTTTTATCAATACTACCATGTAAATTTCTTGTCATTATCTGAAGGTACTAGAAAACTTCTATATCTAGGCTTAGAAGATAAGTATTAGATAAGTTGAGGTGTTATATTATGGGGGTGGTAGAGGAACTTGTGGAGCCAATGATTGAACAAACATAAGGATTAAAGTTTCAATACCTTTTGGGATGTTTTTCTTGCTTTAATTTGTTAGATGATGCTTATTTTGGCGTATATAATTATCATTAGTTGATTTTATTCTTTGCATGTGCTCATTTGATCTTTTTCCATCTTGTGGAAGCCAAAGGATCAAATATATGCCACTAGTCAAATGACAAGGCTCGAGTAGACCTTGAATTTACATAAAACAATTACCAAATATATATCTTATTTTAATTAAATCAACAAGGTAATCAAAATAGGTTTGATTTGTAGACCAATTGGTTCAACCAAACCCCGTAAGGGGGTGGAGGTCCAAGGTTTAAATCTTGGGCCTCATCGGATTGAATGCTTGTCCCTTTCCTAGTGCTTTCAGTGGCATAAAAGGTTTAAAATAATTATGGCATGGTGGTTATAGGGGTGGCCTACCCGAAGAACTGTATGGCAACTTCTAAGGTGGACAGTGCAGAATACTATGGTAGCCATAAAATCTAGATAGCCTGCTCAGATTCGTGACGGCTACCGATTCCACCATGTGAATTAAAAAAAAAACAAGGTAATCAAAATAAGATAGGTCTCCTATAAATTTCCTAACACACTTGATACAATTATTTTTAATTTTGGGAACAAGATTAGCCCTCCCTAAATCACAATACTATAGACTATAATTATGCCAAAATATTGGTAGAAAAAAAATTGGTTAGAAACTACCTGATTAGAAGACATAAATCTAGTCATAAGATATTTTAAAATAGGCCCACTCACCACTTTGTTATCCTTTTTTTCTATCATTGAAATACAAAAAAAAATTCTAATGCCACTTATAATGAAACAAATTCTAAAAAATAATAATGCGATTATAACTTTTAGACTAATAGTAACTTAAAAAACATATGTCATAATATTTTCAACAAAATTATATTCCAAAATAACAAATCCAATAAAATATCATAGATTTAAATTTTAAGTCTTAGAAATCCAAGCCACTCAAATAGGGTAATGCCTTCTAGCCAGTTAGAGAGTGTGAAGTCTTTTATATGCACTAGAGGCGATAGAAGCTAGACATATTAATAATGAATAAAATTCATCATGACTCTCCTATTTATAGTTTTTAAAAGTAATAAAATATAACCCTAATTCTTAATGGTGGTCAATCCTAACTTAAGAGCCCAAGCTAATCAAAATAAATATGGTCACCTAATTCTTGGGTTTATTACACTTACTATTGCTTTTACCCTCTATTATAGAATCCTTGCTTCTAGTAATTTATCTTCTACCAAAGGTATGATTTCCTATGTCTGCATACTAACATATTTTTTATATTCCTTGACCTTTTCCTCTTTCTTATTGAGTAATTTTATTTATTCTTCATATCCCTTGATTGTGACCTTCAAACTAGCTATCTTTTTATATGGGTTCCATCTACTCAAGAATTCATGCTCCATTGTTTCCAAAGTTAGTTCATCTTGATGGGCGCGAGGAATTCTATAATACCAAATCTTAGCTTCTCCTCTACGATAAAAAGAAAGCCAACTTTTCCAAATGATATTATGATGAAACAAGGATTTAAAATTTTTCCACCACTCTCTGGCATCAATATCATCTTCTCCAAAAAAATCTTGGAGTGCCATTGTTCATCCCTAATGCAAACTAGGGTTTTATGGAAATAAATAACTTCCCACCAATTTGAAGCTAAAAATCCACATAGATAACTAGATCTACAATTTTTCTTCCAAACAAAATAAAGTGCAACTGATTTTCTTACCCGAACTAAACAAATTTTTTCTTTTGAAAAAATTGTGACTTGAAAATTCGTCATTACCCTTGTTCCAGACGGCTGACTTTAGAAAGTTTTATCTCCCTCAATACTACTCGGATTCCTGCATATGACCACTTATTTTAAATCACTTCAAATTCTACACAAACTCATCCAAGAATCACCTAAATTAGATAAAATTTCGCAGAGATATGGCTTCTGAAAGATGAAACATTTTTCCAAAAAAAATCAGCGAAATCCGTCACTATCCTTGTTCTGGATGACTAACTTTAACAGGTCGTATCTCCCTCAATACTACTTGGATTTCTTCCTATGACAACTCATTTTAAAGCTCTTCAAATTCTGCACAATCTGATCCAAGAATCACCTAAATCAAATAAACTTACGCAAAGATATGGCTCCTGAAATATGAAATGATATTCCAAAAAAAATTGCCCTAATTTTGCAATTTCACAAAAATCCCCACTTTTCCAAAATCGTTGCTCTAATACCACTAGAATGGGAATAGATACCCTTGAATCCTTTACTCTTCAAAATAGAATTAACATACACATAATGAAATCACTGCAATTGAATAGAATGGAAACGAGAGCGCAAATAAGAAATGTCAATAAATCAATACCTCTTAAGGAGGGCAGATCCCTACCATGAATGGGTAAATCAATGTGAAACATAGATGAATAAATGTGATAAAATGTACCCCAACTCTTGGATAGCTAATCTACTTAAATAATGAAAATATAATTTGGATAGCACATAGCCGACGGTATTGTCATAATTGAAATGTAACAAACCCACAGTAGTCGATTTGTTCCCATATTGATCAAGTAAACCCTCTCATCCTATCTCTACCTCATGATTAGTTTTAGATCATCGTGGTCCACAACCAGGACCATCACCATCCATAGGATATGATTATGGGATTTGCTAAGAAAAATAGGGAAAAACAATTCTCAATATCAACCAAATTGAGAAGATATAGAAGAATGCAACTTCATAGGGAGTAGGAAGAAAAGCAAACAAAAAAATATTCAACAAGGATAAAAACTAAGAGAAATAGGATTGGTCAAGTCAATAGAAAATTTCTACAACATTATTTCCCAATGATAGTATACACATGGAACGTGAGGGGATTCAACAACCACCCTAGACAACTGGCTATCTCAAGAATGCTAGTAGAAACTAAGCTAGATGTTATGTTACTGCATAAAACTAGAACCTCTCTTGAATCAATAAGAACCATATCAAGTAGAAATTGTAAGCAATATTACTACACAACCCAAGCCTCCTAGGTATTTTTAGGAGAATCTTTAATCTTGTGGCATAGACATACTTTTTAAGAAATCATCTTAGCAACCACCAAATGAGTTCTTTTGATAAGACTTAAGAATACGAATACAGGAGAAATATGGATGATTATTAACATATACGGGATGAAGGGTGTCAGAGATCAAAAAATCCAATGGAAAGTAGTTCAAGCTATTAGAGAAGCCTACCTAGAGGATATTTGGATAGTGGATGGAGATATGAATGCTAAAATATTGGCAAATGATCATCAAGTGGGAAGAGCACAATTGAATGACAGGGACAGACTCCTCATCACCCAAGAAAATTAAGTAGAGCTTATTGACATTCCTCCTCCAGGTTGTACCAATACTTGGACAAGCAAGAGGAAAGAGGGGGACATAATAAAATCTATTCTAGATATATTCCTAGTAGGAGAGGAAGCATTTTATCGATGGCAATGTCAATTGAATATTCTTAACCACCTAGCCTTCAATCACTTCCTAATTAGTCTATCCATAGACAAAAGAAAGCATAACCCTAAAAGTCCTTTTAAATTTGATATTTTTTTGCTTGAAAATGAAGACCTTCTAGATATGATCCATCAATGGTGGCAGCAAGGGAAATTTCCCCATGGGACAACCTAATTCTAACTCCACTTACAACTCAAGAACATAAGACAAAACTTAAAATATTGGAGTTGGCTCCAATGCATTGACTTTCAAAAGCAATGAGTAGAGATCATAGTAGAAATGCAAGAGAAGACCATCAAAATTAGAGAAGGGATAGTATCTAAAGAGCTTATTTCTTAATAGGAAGCCCTTTTGAATAAAGAGGAGGAAATAGACCAGAAGGTAGAAGCTTATTCGAAATAAAGGGTATGGATAACATGGTTGTGAGAGGGATACCAGAATACCAAATTCTTCCACTACTCTGCAACTGCCCGTAATCTTCATAATCATATGGATGCTCTTCTCGATGACCAAAGTTCTAGAAATAAAACTACCCTCGATATGCAAAAAATAGCTAACAATTTTTTGTTACTTTGTTTACTATAGATCTAAATTTATCTCCAACCCACCAATAGGATATTCTGAACAGTATTCCAACACCAAAATGAGGAAATTCTCAATGCAATCACTACATAGGAAGCCAAAACAATTGTCTTCAGTATGTAAACTAGAAAATCACTTAGAGTGGATAGTCTTCCTATCAAATTCTTCAAAGTTTTATGGGATATAATAGAAAAATTTGTTACAAAAGCATTAGAAGATATTATATCCAATGGTCAGATCCTCAAAGCCCTCAATCACACCCATCTAGCTTTGATTCCAAAAGGTGAAGACATGGAGGATGTTGCAAACTTTTGCTCTATTGCTCTTTGTAATGTGATCTACAAAATCCTCACCAAGATGATGGCAAAAAGGCTTAAAAATTCCTTCTTGCAATCATATCTCCTAAATAAGGAGGATTTGTGCAAGAAATATAGATTATAGATGGCATCATCTTGGCTCAAGAATATTTCCACACCCTCATCAAGAAAGAGAATAAAAAAATATTTCTAAAACTTGATCTATCTAAAGCTTATGAGAAGGCCAGCTAGGATATCATGGCCAAAATCCTCGAGAAATTTGGTTTTGAAATAGAATAGATTTTGTGGGTGCTAGAATGTGCCTCATCGACTTCCTTCTCAATCCTCATAAATGGAATTCTATACCAACCCTTCCAAGCCTCCAGGAGGATCATACAAGGAGAACCTATATCACCATACTTGTTCATTCCTTATGCAAAAGACTTAGGGATATATATCAGATAAAAAAAGGTAGATAACATCATTACAAGAATAAGTATTAGCCTTGGTCTAAATCTCACTCACTTTCAATTTGTAGATGATACCAAAATTTTGAGGGAGGCAACAATCTGAGAAGCATTTTGCATAAGAAACATCCTCAATTGCTATATAAAGGCCACTAGTCAACTCATAAATGACCATAAATCCAAAATTATTTTCTTCAATGTTACAAAGAGAGTTTGAGAGAGGATTACCCAAATCCTAATATTCCAGGAAGTTTCTCCTCCTCTAGAATACCTAGGAATCCCCCTCTTAGGAAGAATTTTAAAAGCTAAGGATTGAAGAACAATAAAAGATAGAATCTTCTCTAAGCTAAATCACTAGATGAACAAATGGCTAAGTTTTGGAGGTAGAGTTACATTACTAAAAGCAGTCCTTCAAGCAATGTTTGTGTACAAATTCTTAGTCTTAGTGGCCCCAAAAGGTGTGTTGAAGGACCTCAACAAAATAATATGGAGATTATTATGGTTTGGTGTCAAATAAAATAAAAAAATGGCTTTGATAAATTGAAAAAAAAATTGTTGTCCAAAAGCAGATGGAGGTCTTGGAATCTGAGTGGTAGCAACAAACAACCAAGCTCTAACTAGCAAACTTTATTGGAGGTGGTTATCCCATCCAATTCAACTCTGGTCTAAGATTCTCCTAGAAAAATACTACTCATATCACACAAGAGTTAACCTTCCCTAACTCCCAGTAATATGAAAAGGTTCAAAAATCTAGAAAGTGCTAAAGAAAGGAGTTCTATCATTAATAAGATCGTATCCTAGAGAATTAGAGATGGAAGTAAAGACATATTTGGGGATAACTCTTTGGAATGCTACTCCCTCATGGATGTCCAATATCCCCATATAACTAGCCTAAAATTGGCATTCTACGAACATGGTTGGGTCAATATGGGCCACTACCTAAAACCATTGAACAACCAATCCTTGGGACACCTCCTATGGCACCATCTTAAGGAATGACCATGTGAAGGATGGTAGGTAGAGAAGGCAGAACTGTAGGAAATATTGACCATAAGAACTTGAGTGAGGTAAGCAGAACAAGATAAAATAGCTTGGGATTTTGGCACCCTTGGTATTTGCTCATTCCAAGAGGGTTATATATCCATCTGTTCTATCCCTCGATCCCCCAATACTTTCCCTTAGTCAAATTTATGGTAACCCAAAGGTTGGACAAAGATCAATTATTTCTCCTAGTAGGTGGTCCACAATAGTAGCAGTCTAACTCAAGATAACCTATATAAGAGAGGCTTCAAAGATATGAACTGATGCATAATGTGTAACTATTGGACATTTTGATTCAAAGATGTCATTGATGTCAAGGAACGAAGTTGTCATTGATGTCAAGAAATAAAGTTGTCATTGATGTCAAGGAATAAGCTATCGTTGATGTCAAAAGGTCAAGAGGAACAATGCAAAGGTTAAAGGCAAAAGGGCTTCATAATATTTTTAATATTATGTGGAAGCATAAGTTAGAAGGGTTTTTATTAAAACCAGTGGTGAGCAAAAATAAAAGGTTTTTCATAAAAACCTAAGGAAGCTTATTGAAAAGCTAAAGGAGGTTTTAATATTTATTCTATAAAATATTTAAATTCAAATTCAATTTAAATTTTATAGATAAATATTATTTATACAAAGTTGTAAAATGAGAGAAGGCTTTAATAAAGCCAAAGGGATGTAAAAATTAATTTATAAAATTTAAATTCTAAAGAATTTAAATAATTTATAAATTAATAAGCTAAAAATCGAAGTGTCGATGTTTAAAGTTTGAAGAAAAATCGAAGTGTCGATGTTTATGTGTGAATGAGGAAATCAATATAAAGACACTATGCATTAGAGGCATTTAATCATCCTTTTGCTCGAATGATTATGCGTGCAATCGTGTGTTGGAAACTCGTGCAAAAAAGAGAAGAGAACATTTTTTTTAGCGCCAATGAATAAGGATAAATTGATAAGCACCAAATTGTAAGATCCATCTGGGCAACGTGGCCTAGTGGTAATTGGACAACGACTAAAGTGTTTGGATGTAGAGTGACCTGTGATCGAATCGTGGCGGCAGCATTGTTTTGTTGGTTGTGCTTGTGTGGGAAGCACCAAAGGAAGCGGTGCATATTTTTGCATAGGCAAGTTAGGGAGCTTTATAGAGCACGCAGTGCTCTTTACTCCCCAAGTGAGCACCTAGCTCGCATGAAGGTTGGAACTTTGGCTAGGGCATTATTTGAGGCTGTGACATGAGATCAAATCCCACCAAGGCAAAGGTAATAAATTTTGAATATTATTTTTATGTTACCTAAGGTTTGACATGAGGTCTTAGGGATTTAAAAGGGTTGTTTTAAAAGGTTTTTAATTGATCATTATTTTTGGTAACTTGGAGGAATAAGGGATTAGCTTTATTATTGAATAAAGTATTTGTGTCACATTGGTGTATTGAAAATTTAAATTTTTGAGAGGACTTCTTTCCATTGAGTTACTTTTTAGAAAGGAGATTGCATTGATATCATTCTTGGTATTGAATATTATTGGGAGATTATAAGGTGTATTTGGTTAATTATTTTTATATGTTGATGGATGCTTTCTTTAAGATGGAGTGATAAGGTGTATGTGTGTTTTGATATTTGCATTGTATATTTGAGAGATTTTAGTGTCTTCTAACTCCTTTGATCTTGGCAAAGAGGTGTTTGTGGTTGTGGCAGATTTTAGAGGTTCCTTCATCATCAAAGAAAAGGTATGAGCACATTCTTCCATAGTTGAGTTGATTGGTTGGTTTTCTAGAAAACAAGTTTAGAATGAAAAGGAATTGATTAGGGTTTCCTTATTGAGTGTGTTGAGTTAATGCTTCAAGGTTTTTTGGAATAAAGAGTTGTTATTAAAACCTTTTTTTATAAGCATTGTTGTGAAAGCCATCGGTTGATTGAAGAACTTGAACTAGGGTTTTAGTATCATTGTTGTGTTAGAATTATTTTATAAGCATTATTTTTGAAGCCATTGGTTGAGTGAAGAACTTGAACTATGGTTTGAGTATCATTGTTATGTGAAAGTTGTTTTATAAGCATTATCGTTGAAGCCATTGGTTGTGTGAAGAACTTGAACTAGGGTTTTAAAAGAACATGAGTATCATTGTTATGTGAGAGTGGTTGATAAGCATTGTTAGAAACATTTTGAGTAAAGGATCATATGCTTGGACTAGGGTTTGTAAGCAAGGATTGTTTCATTGAGTGTTTGGTTGAGTAGAGTTGGTTGAGCCTAGTCAAGTGGATATGTGAAGTGATTGTTCAAGTTCTATAAAATAAACTATTCTATATTCTGAAATGATTTGAGAAATTGATTGAGTATTGGGTTGAAGCATATTGAGTCTCTAACAATTCTTTGTATGTTTTTGAAAGAGTTATTGAAACTAATTGAGCATTGAGGTGAATGTGAAGTATATTGAGTCTCTAAAATTTCTCTTTATGTTTCTAAAAGAGTGATTGAAAGTGATTGAGCATTGTGATGAGTATAGAGCATATTGAGAATCTAACAATTCTCTTTATGTTTTTGTGAGATTGGTCAAGTTCTAGTGTGGACTTGTTGAGCAGATTTGAGGTAAGTCTTTGAGAAGACTTGTGGACAGATTTGGGTAAGCTTTTGTGGAAGCTTACAATACAGATAGAGAGCATATTTGGATAAGTTTTTGTGAGAACTTATTGAGCATATTGGACAAGTTCTAGAGAGGACTTGAGGATATATTTGTGTGAGATTTTGTGGAAGATTACAAGGCAGATTTGAGACAAGTCTTTGATAAGACTTGAGAGCAGAGTTGATTGATTTGTTCAAACCTTGAGTTAAGGTTTGGAGCAGATCTAGCAAAGTTGATTTGAGATTGAGTCAAGATTTGATTTAAGGCTTGAAGGCAGAGATTGGGGATAAACTTGTGCTAGACCGAAGGACTGTGTTTAGTACAGATTCAAGGATAGATTATGATGTAGATTTGAGGATAGTTTTATGCCAGACCAAAGACAAAGATTGAGGCTAGATTTGTGCTAGATCGATGGACTATGTTTAGTATAGATTTTAGATAGATCTTTAGAGGTGTTAGAGTTGAGGATAGAGATCTCCAACCAGAGTAGGGAAGACAAGTGTCTTCTGTGGATAGAATTCCATTTGCTAGGATAGTGGAGGAAAAGGTCTTCTAGAGGATCACCAGCCAGAGCAGAGATTAGGATATTGGTGTCTCCTGTGGATAGAGATACATAAACTTAATTTAGGGAATTTGTGTCTCCTTTGGATAGAGGTCCATAAATATTGTAATAGGGAAAGGATTCCCAAGAGATTGATTGAGAAAAATTTAGTGAAATATTTTCTTCGTGGAGTAGCCCACATTGGGTGAACCACGTAAATTATGGTGTCTCTATTGTGTGTGGTGATTTGTGCATTGCTTTGATTACTGCTATTGATATTGCTATCTATAAATTGCATAATATTGATTGGAAAAGAAAAGTAAAAAGTGGTCTTATACTATTCACCCCCCTCTCAGTATAAGCTTGTGTTCTTCAATAACAATGAAGAGGAAATAATCCTTCACATGCTCTTTACATGCCCATATACCCAGATTATTTGGCACTAGTAATTTAAAATTTTCAACCAGCAGGGGACCTCACTCCCAAACCTAGAAATATTCTAAAACTTTTGGAAAGCCAATAGATTCACATACACAATAATTAAAAGTGTGTGGGATCTAGGTATTGGTTTTATAAGGTGGCAATTGTGTATAGAGAGAAATGAAAGAACTTTTAGAGAAGACTATAAACCAATAGAGGGAACCTACAACACATTAACAAGGAAGCTAACAAAAACCCTAGAGGTAAAAATATCATAATAATATTAGATACCAGAAGATGAGGAAGAAATATGGAACACTCTAATGAGAGGAGCAACATAAGTAACTTAGATCTAAGGTAAACAAGATACCATAGATAACAGGGCACCAAATGGAGATGATCAAACATGTTAGTACCTTATATGGATAAAAAGGAGATAATGATAAGAAGATGGAAAGAGAAAGCCAAAATGAATCCTCTCCTAGCTATAATATTCTTTGCTATTAGTGTGTATGAAAAAAGAAATTTTATTTGTAATTTGGGTCTAGATAAAAAAGGGAGAATGATTTCCCTTTTGATGTATTATGAGTTCCATTAATAGAATTTTAATCTTTTCACTCAAAAAAAGAAGAAAGGAATTCTTATTGCAATAGAATTTGGATTAGAGCAAGGGTATTCCACTCTAAAAGAAGAGTTAAATAAATATTATCTATAACATCATATAGCAAAGGCCACCATAGTTCACTGTGATCAATCGTTAAGAGAAATAAAGAATGATACAAGGGATAAAAAGGTACGATGTGCAAGTTCAAATTTAGAAGGAATTAAAAGTGTAAAGGAATATGTGAAGAAAAAATTTAAAATTAATATGACAAAAGAGATTAATTTTATTCCAAGTAAATCATCTTTATTTTCCTTGAGTAGTATAGAAAAATCTCCTAGCAATAGAAATGAAATAAGTGGAGCTTATCCCTTACACTTTAGGGTTCCAATTATGGTGATCAAGGAAATCCATAGCAATTTAAGGTTTATAGGGCATCATAAGAAGGTAATTGCTATGGAAGAACACCCTTGCACTTTAGGGTTTCTAGGAAAACATAAAGAAGATTTTTTTTGAGGTTATTCCTTGCAATTTGGATTCTTTAGAGCAAGATAAACCTGTATATGATAAAATTATTATGAAAAATATGAAATATTTGAAGAGATTTATGAATATTAAAGTCTTGGTGTAAATAAAAATGTAACAACCCACCAAAATCAACCCAAGAGAGATTTTTTTTTACAATGTTCACAAAGGGTTCCCAGTATTATTTTTAGCATTCGCAAGGCATCACCGCATTTGAGTTTAATGTCACTGTAAACAAAACTCAAGTGGACATAAGTGGCCAACATTATATATTTTTAGGGTTCACCTTACTAAACTTCATTGTTTATAAGGATGCCAAAGTGGTCCCCCCACGTTTCCCATACCCTCACCAATATAAGACAATTTCACCGCATTTGAGTTTAATGTCACTGTAAACAAAACTCAAGTGGACATAAGTGGCCAACATTATATATTTTTAGGGTTCACCTTACTAAACTTCATTGTTTATAAGGATGCCAAAGTGGTCCCCCCACGTTTCCCATACCCTCACCAATATAAGACAATTTGACCATAAGACCCATAATACTTAAATGGGAATGCCTATTCCCTAACCCTTCCATAAGTTTGTCTATCTAGGTTATTCTGGATTAAATCCTTGGTGCTTAGTTACCACACCCTCATGCATTAACTAAGGTCATTACCACTCACCTAGTAATGAGCATGGTTACCTGAAACTCACCATTTAAGGTACCACCATTGTTGTCTCGTGAATGATACCAATAACTTAATAGTTATGATACACCTGATCCTCACCATTCAAGGTGTATCAATCATAAATATCTGGATATTGCATCACCATAAATCCTTCCAAATTTGTGAGTACCTAGCTATTGCATCACCACAACTCCTTCTAGGACTCACAACTACCTGGTTATTGCATCACCATAACTCCTACCAAGATTGGGTTATCTCCTTGACTCAGGGGTCCTAATAAGGTTCTAGATCCATACCCAAGAACCCCCACCAAACCCAAGAATTACATAAAAACAATATAACATCTCTCCCATGAAAATAATTAAAGTGCTATAACATAAATAACATGCTTAATTATAACACAATGCTAGATCTTGGATTTAAATAGAACATAAATTCCAACATAATGCTAGCATGAAAGAAGCATCTAGATTAAATCATGATTAAATTAATCATAATGCTAACATCTAAACATAATGCTAGCATAAAACATCTATTCAATTAAAGCTAGTAAAGCAAGCTTAAATAGATCATAATGCTAACATATAATTTTTTTCTTTCCACAATGAAAAACATCTTCAAAAGAGTTCATAACCAACTCATTATTTTGTTTGCTCAAAAACCAAAAATTCCATACATTTACATGAATGCTTCCAAGTCTTATTAATTTAGAAATAAAAACCAAATTTATATCACAAAACTTCCATTTACATAAAAAAATTTCATTCCTAAATGCATTAGAGTAGTTTACCCAAGTGGCCTCTACACCACCTTTTTCACAATCCTCTTCATGAAAGGAATCTCCCGCAAATTTTTAAGAAAAGGGTAGGGATCAAGACAACTCATAGATTTCTTATGCAAACCTACTATGCACTAAGCAATAAATCAAGCAATGCATCCTAAAATGTGCCATGCATAAATGCAAGCAACCATGTAAAATACATTCAAGCAATCAAGGAGAGAATCCCATACTTCTCTCTATAATAATTCCCTTATCTACCCAAGTCTCAAGAAATCATTATAATGCATATCAAACCAAAACTTTTTCTCTTCCTCTACAAAATACCCCATAACCCAAGTTTCAAAACAAGCAACTAAAAAGAATATTGCTTCCTCTCTTTTTTTAAACTCTCTCTTTTTACTTTGAAAATCATAACATATTAGTTCATCACCTTCTAATAAAAAACATGCCCATTACTATCAAATCCTCAATCTAAAATTTACAAGAATTGCTATTAAACTTCATTCCCATATATTTGATATCTTAATTCATTCTAAAAGTTTTTGTAGCAAAAAGAATAACACCAAACAAAATAGACAAATGAACACTTGCAATAAAATGAATATCTCTTTTGTATTAAAACAAGGGAGCCTGAATCTCCCAAAGTTACAATGCTTTGAATTACCCCGAGTGTATTGGGGGTAATGTTACAATGATATTGTACAATACAAGTGTCCAAATGAACAATAGTGGCGCTCTCCAAACAAAATCGGTGTTCTTCATCCAGTCAGCTACAACTTCAGAAGGGTGAGTAGGCTTCAAGTATCCAATGCAAGGACCACTCCAGCTTTATCAGCTTTAGTACCTATTATCTACACACATGAAAACCAAAGAATGTTAGTAGCATCTATAAATAAAGATATAGAATATTGTTAAAACCCTAACTGGATAAAATATGTAAATGCAGAAACAAAAAACAAGTGAACTCAAATGTCTTGTTGCATATAATACTTATTGATCTGATTTTTCATGTTTTTTTATATCTAAGAAACCAAATGCGTGCAATGGTTACTGGTAAACCATGCATGGGTAGTGTGGAAACCATGCAGATGTAGTTTTAACTATGAAACCATGGATGCATGATTTTGGTTGAGTGGCATATTACTGTGAAACGGGGCCTTTAGGATTTAGATCTCTCTTTTCCTTAGGATGCATGTAGAGGTCTAGTCCTATTTTGGTAGCTTGATGGTACAAATGTTTAGCCTTATTGATTTGGTGGGGTGAATGTGCCTTTATAGGCTCCTTAGGGTTTTGGAAGGAAATGAGAGGTGGTAAGCCAGGATTGCCAAGTGGTAAGCCTAGGCTGCCAAATGGAGGGGTAGTTAGAATGAGTCACCTAGGGTGTCTCACTTAACTGGGGTGATGTGGCTACAAGTGGAGTAATATATGGAGGGTTTCCCTATGTAAAGGGACAGAGGGCACAAGGGTGTATGATATGTGGTAAGGGATGTTGGGGATGTGGCTAGGACACATGTCCAATGGGTAGGTAGGGTATCCTAGGTTGATTTTCTAGATTAAAAAAAATCTAGAAAATAGGATAATGTGCAGGATTTATATACCTAAGTCTAAACTTAGGCATATAACTTTATTATGTAGGATTTGATGTGGGGTGCTAAATGTGACTTTGTGAATGACCAATTTTTGGTGTCTATAGATACCCCTTTTTGTACCGCATTAATGTGACTTTGTGAATGACCAATTTTTGGTGTCTATAGATACCCCTTTTTGTACCGCATTGTGTGAAACACGATGCGGTGCAAAAACTAATGATACCTGTATTTATTGGATGGATGGCCAACAATCTTCTCAATGCACAAGAATGACCAACTTTTGAAAAACATTATACTATTTTGCCTACCCCCTCAATTGGTGAATGGGTAAAGGATGAAAACCATGAGCCAATTGACCAAATGTAGATGATGAAAGGAGGTGGATGATTGAATGATATGAATGTGATATGTGCAAATGTATGACATTGAATCAACTTGATGCTTGAAGTTTAGGGTTGATTATGTTTTGTAAATTTACCTTTGGTTCATTTGTGGCATATGTTGTGGTAAATCGTCGACCGCATTTGGAGTTCTAGTTCCCTTGTGACTTTAGCAATTCCTTCCAAATTATGGGTTCAAAGAACCAGTCATTCTGGAAATTCGATGCTTGGGTGATTTTTGATTATTACCAAAATTGATTTTATTGTTTTTTCGCTTTTGACCCAACAAAAGGGGTTGAAGGATAACCTTGTACCAATCTAGTTTGAACACAGTCAAGCTCAAATATTGAGGGACCTAGCTTATTAATATCATTTTGATTTGATTATAAGTGTCCTTATGGTGAGCTATCCATCCTACCGGATTGCATGGATTGCTAGTCACTGCAACCGCCAGGTGTATTAGATATTTCACTAGATACGAGGTTCACTAATTGATGTGTTGATGATAATGATGATGATGATGATGGTGATGCTTTTGTAAAAATGTATGATGTGATTTTGTTAGGGTTTGTTGCTTTTGTTTATTTTTTTTTGGTCTTTTACCGTGCATGTGTGGTTTTACATATCCCTAACCGTGCATCTACGATTTGCATCAAAAATCGTGGATGTGCATTTTTGTGTGCTCCACAAAATGCGGGCATGCGGTTTTCACTACAAAAGATGACTATATAAATGGGAGGGGGTGTTTTCTTTTTGTTGTTGTGGTACAAATTTTCTGAGTGATTTGAGAAGAGTGAGTGAGGATGGATGTTGGTGAGGTTATCAAAGTGGGTGCGAGTGTGGAGGTGAGTGCAGGGGTTGGAGGCTCGGTTGGAGCGAAAGTCAAAGTCTGCTATGCCAAGGTAGGTGTCCCAATATCTTAGTTTAGGTATTGTGTTTGTTTGTTGCTTGTGTTATATTTTTTTGTTTTTTTATTTTGCAACCACTAAGAGGGGTTGGCAATTTTGTTTTTGGACATGCATGAATGGGGAAGGTTGAAAGTTTTTTTTTTTTTGAAAAGCAATTTACACTAGGATGATATGAAGTGTTTTTATGTTTTTTGTGTATTTGAAATGCTATGTATGTAAGATGATGTGCAATGCAATTTACACTAGGATGATATGCAATGTTTTTGTGTTTTTTTTAGTTTTTTTAATCTGGATATGCACTGATTTTAACTTTATTTTTGCTCTAGGTTAAGTTTATTACTGCTCACCACCGATGGTCCTACACCATTTCCAAGGTACAAAAAGCTCTCACCATTGATGACTAGAATTTTTTAGAGTCTGTGGGTCTAGATGGTTATGGACGAGTAAAGACTGTCCGAGTTGATGAGGAGCTCTTATCCACACTAGTGGAGAGATGGGATCTTGACAGGTATTCATTTTAGCTTTTTACAAGGGAGCTAATTGTCACCTTGGAGTATTTTTATCTCATCTTCCATGTTTCTATCAAGGGTATGCCTATGAGGGTGCACCACGACAAGCTAGCTGCCCTTAGGCCCATTTATGGAGATGATTGGGATGTTGACTACGGGAAGGGTGATATTCCTTATCTTGATCTCTACAAAGGTAATAAGTTTGGTGCTCTTCCAACCTTCATGATGTACATTCTAGGCAAGATGTTGTTGCCTAACAATATGGGCTTGAGGTTCCCCTAGAACCAGGTATCTATTGTGTTGTAGTTGATTTCATATCCTTAGTTGTATGCATGGGATCTCATGCTCTTGTACCAATTGTACATAGAGCTCTATGAGGTTAATATATGAGAGATAAAGGGCCTTGGTTGTAGCTTGGTGCTCCAAATTTGGGCATGGAAGCATATCATATTTGGTCATCCAGAGGGGTTACCCTGTACTTATGATGGTTCACTACCTCGCACTCTCTGCTAGTGAGTTAGTGAGAATTCTTCTCCTACTCATCCTCCTTGCATCGTGGAGACCTATCGATACAGTCTGAGTGGTTTGACACATGATGACATCTATTGGCGACCTTGGAGAGGTCTAACTTGGGAGGGTGACACTGCACAACTTCATCGGGTGAGACAAGGCAGATGGATTGTGGGTAGTCATCGACAAGATATGGAATATATCCATTTCTCATGAGTGATAAGGTAGTTTGACCTAGTTCAGGAAGTTCCAAATGCTCCCATGATGTATAAGTGGTGGGGATATGATCTCATCCGACCCTTGACTCCTAATTTTTTAATAATGGATAATGCAATGGATGATGTAGCAGTGGACCTCCTTGATGCAAATGATGTGGGGACTACTGCAGATTATAACTCATGGTTTGTAGAGTAGCCACCATGGAGGCCAAGCTAGGTAGTGGATGACTCTGCTAGTGGCGATGAGCCTGATGCTGGTGAGCAGGCTTCTAGGAAATAGAAGCATCACTAGAGTAGTAGTGGTCGAAGACAGTCTATTGTGGGTGTTCAGCTAATATATGTAGGCTCAAGGGGTGGCAAATATTATGGAGACCACAATGTGGATGTAGGTTATGATGGCGATTATGGAGGTTATCAGGTATATGATGCTCCTCCTCACCACATGGAGGAGGATTAGGGGATACTATAGGTGCAGTGGGACAACCTAGATGAGGAGGTGATGAGGTTAAATGGCAAGGTGACTCAGCTTTAGGATGATATGAATGAGTTGTAGTCTAGGTTGAGTGGAGGTGATGCTACTACTACTATTACAACTCAAGATGTAGATATCTCGAGGTTACAGGGTGAGGTGACTCTACTGCAAGGCGAGGTGGATGGACAGTGAGCTAGGCTGAGCAGGGGTGACGATGCTGCTACTATTACAGCTCTCAAGACATAGTTAGCTCAGTAAGCAACACGTTAGACAATGAATTTGAGGACTATCCATAGGAATACTATTTACATTACTATGTTGGAAAATATTTTTATCTATTCCTCTTTTATCATCAATTTTAGGTTCTAGCAAGTGAACTAAGTCTAGGCCAGGCAATTCGAGGTCTCATCAACCATCTAGCTCACATGATCCATCTAGCTCCTAGGCATCAGCTCAGGGGCCATGAGAGTGCTAGCTAGTAGTGCTTTATTACCTCCTTTTGTATTTTTCTATTTTTATTTTGTTTATGAGCCTTAGCACTCTAATGTATAGAGCCTATGAATATTTTGTACTTATGTGATTCATATATACATATACATGGCTCTTTATTATGATCATTTGTGTGTGCGCTTTTGTTTTATTGTATGTATGGATGCATATGAAATGATGTGATGTATGATGTAATGTTGATTAATGCTATGCTCTAATGCTCATTTGGTATTTATAGACTCTTGCTTGATCAACATTATCCTTGTTGTTTGATCAGGGGCATAGATAGATGGTACTGACATGGATTTATTATATGTAGTAATTAAAATGTTATGGTATGATTGGCTGGATGATATAGGGCATTCTTACAAAGACTCAAACATCCTAGTTACTTTAAACAAACCCATTTATGTATCTCACAAATCTTCATGATTCCTAGGTTGTCCTAGTGTTTTCAAATTTCTCAAGGACCAACTATGTGTGCAATGATTGTTCATTTCTCATCATGAGGTAGGTCAAACTAATCAATTGTAACTTATTCCAATAAGCTAGCTTATCCATGAGCATCCATATGTTTGTACAAAAGAATATCACTAATGTGATAGACATGGAACCAAGTGGAAGGATATCCCATTCCAGGTGGAATTCATTTAGCCCATTGTTGTAATGAGGATCACCCCACAGTTTTTGAGACACTAAGAGTTCCAAGGATTCGAGCTCCTTCCCTTCTTTTATTTCATTGGATTTTGAGGATTGCTCTTTTTGTGATGGAGCAATTGGATTTTTATTGCTTTTGTAATATTTTTAGATACTTGCTTTCTTTGAGAAAAAGCAAGGGATTTTTATTACTTTTGTAATATTTTTGGATACTTGCTCATTTTGAGGAAGAGTAAAGGATTTTATTGCTTTTGTAATATTTTTAGGATACGTGCTTGCTTTGAGGAAGAGCAAGAGATTTTTTTGTAGGGGATGAAGGTGGAGCTTGTCCTTTTATCAACTCTTGGTATTCTAGACCATGCGCATAATTGGATGAACAGGGGAAATCTTTCACTTACAAAAATAGCAACTTTTGAGTTCGTTGTTGACAATGTTTTAAATGTGTTTTAATGTGTGTGGTCCAAGAGGAAATTTGATTGACTAGGAGCAATTTATTGCTTCTAAAGATTGTTTGAATTTGAATTAAGTTTTCTCAAAATACTAGGAGTGGTTGAGTGATTGAAAATATTTGGAATTTGCTTATGGGTTGATGTGGTTTGTGATGTTTGGATACTTTTAATGCAATCTTTTGAAACTTAAAATATGCACACAAAATAGTCAGTGGCCGCGTAATCATTATTGCTAAAAATTATACGATATCTATCCTACTTTATGTGAATCCTTTAATCAGCAAAATATTATAAGAAAAGTTACATATTATTGTTATTTATGGATTGTTGAGTGATGTAGGATACCCCTAATTACGGCAACTAGACATATGAACTAGTGATCTTCCAAATTAACCAAATGATCTCTAATGTGATGAATGGTATGAACAAATACCTAAAATGCATGTATGTAATGTAGGTGGAATGCATGTATGGATGTATGAAATGCATGGATGGATGTATGAAATGTAATGCACATTAAAATATTTATGTGTTTTTGTTGTTTTTTTGGTTTTTTTAAGCCATGTATATTTAATGCTTTTAACTTGTGTAGCACCCTAAAATTGGCGCAGTAAAATTGGAATAATTACATTCACCTTAGTAAATAAATTTAAATTCAAATTTAATCTCCCAAACCGCCCGTTAACGGCCGAGAAACCCGTTTCCTCCTTTTCCGTGCCATTTTTAGCAGTTTTTTTGACCGTTTGACGATATTGTCTCCGATCAGACGATATCGCCCCAGATTTGACGATTTTGTCTGGACTAGAATGTCCAGACGATTTCATCGCAAAACTGAATTTGCATAGTTGGAATCCGTTCCAACGGGTCTCCAATCCGGGCAAAAGCGTGTCTGCGCCGTTGGGACCCTTCCCCCGTTGGAGATCTCCCAAATTGAGATGATCTCCAACCTCCCAACAACTATCCTATGCCTATTTAACTCTAAGGCTTTTCCCTCCCCAACCCCTGGCTGAATTTTTATGCAAATTGAACCCTTATGCTCTAAAACATTGTAATTCATATTTTGCATTAGTCCTATAGTCATTTCATTGCAGGTACACCACTGGTTTTCAGTCGGAGCCAGTACCTATTGCGGTCGACGAACCTGTCAAGATCGGAGGCGATCTCGTCAAATTCGGGACGATCTCGTACTGATGCGATATGATTTCAACTGCAGCGCACATCGAGGCAATCAGTGCCTGGAGTTTGTTCTTCTGTCTCTTTTCTCTATCATTTTATGTTATAAATTAGATTGTTTATTTAGTTTTTATATTATATTGCATTTGGAGTTCACCCATTTTGTCTAGTTTATAGATTAAGATCATATTCTGCTATCTAAACATAGTTATTTGCATTTACTTATGTTCCTGTATATTGTTCAACACTCATATTACTGTTTTACATAGTTTGCCCCTGTTTGCAAAATAGAATTTCTCGTATTTCGCATATGCTTGCTGTTTTGCAGGTCCGATGAATTCGTCTGACGAATTCGTTAGATTGCAGACGATCTTGTCTGTTCAGACGATTTTATCAAATTGAAGGCGATTCTGTTGAATTGCAGATGATCCAGACTGCTTCAAGCTTCAGAAACTCCATCAGACTTCCAGATCAGGTAATCTTCATTGGCCTCCTACAAATTCTCTCGTTTCGTTTTCCTTTCGTTTGTTGTATGCATTTAAATTGCATTTGCATGTAGTTTAAGTTAGAATCATTCGGCCAAACCTAGGATGAATGTTTAAAAATAAAACGAACTCATCAAAACTCATTCCCAAAACCTAGGCGTGGAAACTGTCGTCAAATGTTTCCTGGTGAACCCACCATCCATCAAAAAATCACCAAAATGCACCTCCCTTGAGAGGCGGGACCTTCGCAAAGTCCTCTCGTCCGAGGTACCGCACCATCCTTTTCCCATCCTCCTTCCGGGCGCGGATCCAATAGCCTGAAGGTAGGGGTGCGAAAAATTTGGAGCGATACATTTTGGTGAACCCGACGTGAATGCATTTTAAACCTTTTGAAAACAAAAACAAAAAAATATATATACATATGTATACAAGAAAAACAAAAACAAAATCATCATTTCATGTTTTAGATTCAATTCTAAATAGTATATGCTAAATATTACTTTTAGAAGCACTAAACAAACCATGAGTTTTTACTCAAATAAATATGAGCCCATTAGTAATGTTGGAAGAATTCAGCAAAATACATTCGTTGATTATGACCAACCTTATCCCTATTCAACATCACCTCCATCACACTTTTCTCATTTTTCATCCTTACCCCAACAAGACAATCCCTTTGCCAATCCTCTTCATAACGATATTATCTATTCTCCCATATATCCATATTATGTCTATCAATCCACATATAATCCTCCACCACCTTTTCAATACTCTTCTTTCAATACAACACATCCATTTCAACAAGAAAATACTTATTCTTCCAATTCTACGTGCACTCACCTCCTACATCGCAATCTTCCTGTCATCATTCTACCCATAATAAAGAAAGTAGAGGTGAGAAACCATTAGGTCCTTTTATGATGAAATTCCTAAGGCATTTATCAAAAACCTCTCAAAAACCTTCATCACGTAAATTTACTAGGCTTAATCAACCAATGGATATAATTCTCAAGTATTTACTTGACACAAATATTATTGAACTCCCTTCCATAAGACAACCTGGATACCACATCGATTGGTTTAAACCCGAGCTACATTGTGAATATCATAGAGTAGATGGACATATGACACAAAATTGTAAAGATTTAAGATGTGCAATTCAAGATTTGATTGATAAGAATCTTTTTAATATCAAGGAATTACAATCTACAACTGATTATAAATCTCCAGTAAACTGTCAAACTCCTACACAACAAATGCCAATAATCAATCAAGACATGGGGATCTCCCAAGAACCCCTACTCAATTATCAACATCAAGAAACCAATCAAATATTGCATGTTAATGTGTCCCATCATGATGATATTATTAATATTGTAACAAAAACTACAAATGAGCAACCTCAAATTCAATCAACCCAATATGATATTCAAGAGATGGATTCCTCATTTGACCAACCTTCAAAACTATCTTTGGCTATAGAGAATGATCCAAAATGGAATGTAAGCATAGAAAGCTCATCTTTAGAATCAAAATCTCAATCTGAAATCCACATTGATAACCAACAACAAGTGATTAATCCTCAAGCAAAGATATCCCTTTTAGAAGTATTACAAATTGCTCATAAGGAAATTTTGTTCAAAATACCTAGCCAACAATTTGTTCCTCATCATATTTTCTCTAAGAACATAATTAATGGTATAAACCCTCTTGAGGTTAACCATATTTCATTCTATGATGAGGATATTCCTTCCTCTGCTCCACAAGAAGACTCCTATATTTACATTACGAGATCTAGTAAAGAAACACCTGTTAAAACTATCATGGTAGATAATGACTCTTCTCTTAATTTATGCACTTATCAATTATTTCAAAAACACAAATTAAAGGAAGAAGATAGTAATGAATCAAATGTTATTATAAAATCTTTTAACAATGAAATTCAAGAACCTCAAGGTACTATAATTCTTCCCCTTAATATTGGATCCAAGATCCTGGATACTTTATTCTATGTAGGATATTGTCCTTCACCTTACAAACTACTTCTCCAGAGTCCTTGGATTCATACAATGAGGGTTGTCCCTTCCACTCTTCATCAATGTTTGAAGTTTGAAATTGCAAATAAAATTGTTACCATACATGGTGACCCAACACCATTTGAAGAATATTTAACGGTTGAAACATCAAGTTCTATACATTCTCTATTATCACAATTATATTCTATCCATCCCTTTTCTTCATCCATATATGATCATCCTTGTTTATCAAATAACATCCATGCATGTCTTTCACATATACTTTCTCCATCTTATCAAAACTTGGAATATAATAATAAGAATGAAGAACTTTCTTATATTTATGACATTTTATTTTGTAATATGATCAATTTTACACATATAAAAGTCAAATCTTTTGCTACATTATTTTACATTATAACAAAGCTTTTGTTATCACTATCTTTTACTCATCACCTTTTGTTCTTACCTTCAACACAACCAGATTATCCTTCAAAACCTCCTTTGATTTTGAAGCAACCTTAGACATGCTATACTCAAATAACCTTGTATAGTGTATATAGATCATCTTGTATATACCATCAATTTCAATTCATAAATTAAAATCAAAATACAAAAAAAAAATCAAAATCCTCAAAATCTTCAAAAAAATACAAATGCAACTAAGGAACTTAAAGGTAAATTTGAGCCCAACTGGCTCGGACCATACATCATTACTACGAAATTTGAATCAGGAGCATATAAATTATCTACCTTAGATGGTAAAGAACTTAAAGAACCCATGAATATTTTACATCTCAAACGTTATTATGCATAAATTTGATTATTTCATCCATGTACATATTTGTTCAAAATCATTCAAAACCCTCAAAAGCATTCATAAAATCTTCAAAAATATTTATCGCATTTATTTTGTAAATTTTCTTTTGCTTTAAAACAAAAATCAACATAAAAAAATCCAAAAATAGCTATATGCTTGACTCTTTCGAAACCAACACAATATACAGAATAAAGAGAGAGTCAACATTTTCAAAACTTTCTCGAAATCATTATTTTCTTACAATTATTGCAGTTATATGTTTCAACTTATTTTGGATAAAACTAGCATTTATTTGGCATCCCCCACTTGCACAATCACAACAATAAATATCTTGATTTTATCTGGCATGATTACTAATCTCTCTTATATCAAAGTACACAAAAATCAATTAAATAAAGTTTGAGCATAGAGAATTGATCTTGGTATTTACTTAAACCAAGCACATCTTTTCACAATAAAATGATTATATTTGTAATTTCCATGTTTTGCTACATAGTAGAACTGATTTCTTGAGTGAAAAGTTTCCCTTGCTATCCTATCATGCACATGGTCTAGAATCTTTGAGAATTGGCAAAAGGACAAGCTCACCCCTACCCGAATAAAAATCCCTTGCTCTACAGCTAATCCGAGCAAGTATCCCTAGAAAAAGAAAAAGAAAAGAAAAGTTCAAGAAAAAGAAAAGAGAAAAGAAAAATGTTATTCTATATCATTCCAGCAATATTTCAAGCACTATCTCAAAAATCAAGCAAAATAAAAATAAGCAAAGTTCAAAAGAAAGCAAGAAAAGCAATAAAATCCCTTTCCCTACCCTTTGAAAAGAAAAGAAGGGTGAATGAGCTTGAATCCCTAGAATTCTCAATTATTCGAAAACTGTGAGGTAAGCCCCATAACAATGTGGTTTGTGCCCAACCTGCTTGGCCTTGGGTAACTCCTAGCATGGCGATATGTCTGTCACATTAGCGACCTTCTTTTGTACAGACTAGTATGGTTATATGCATCTACATCATGGTTAATGAACACTTAGTTGGTTTATTCAAATCACTTGTATCATAGTATCTTGCTCAAAACTGGTAACTGAACCATACAATTGCACACACATTTGTATTTGAGAGATTTTGTCTATCATTATGATAAATCAAGATTGGCAAGGAATTCACTTATGCACATGGGATTCCTTATAAATCTAATTTTTTCAAAATACTTTGAAATATTATTTTTGCAACTTGTTTGGAATAATCAAGTACAATTATTTACCACAAAGACAACTATATAATAGAAGAAATCAAAAATTTCAATTAAAACATATCATATATATCTTATCGACTTTCGCAACGATGGTATAGTTTCAAAACCAAAATTGGAATTTTATGCTTAGCGCAAGTCCTCATTATCATATTTTCTGTTCATCAAAAATTAATCATGCAATAAAATTATCTTTTCTTTGATCTTCGCGATGATAGTATAAGTCTATACCTACATATTCTATACTTAGCGAAAACCATTGTAACAATTTTTTTCTCAAAATTCATAAAAACCATATGACTTCATTTTATTACACAAATTATGATTTTCAAAAGCAAACACATTTCTATTATTTCATATCATTATGTCAACCTTTGCATTTTGCAATGATGGTATAATTCTTAAGAAATTATTCAACAATTTTTATCACACTTAGGAATTTATGCCTAGCAAAAATCATTTTACAATATTTCATGCATAATATTTTCATGGAAATCTGAAAACAAACCATCATCATCATCATTTGCATCATCACAACAAAGTCTTAAGACAGTCTCTTAAGCACTCTTTTCTTTTAAACAATATTTCTATCCTAGGACTAGCTTGACGACCGAGTGAGCAGCGACTCCATGAAATGGTCTATAATAGCGACAATGTCCTTTGAAATTATTGTTAGAAATCTCTTTTTATTTTATCACATTTCATTACAACCAATCAATTTGTTACATCAGATTATTTCATTTAAAATATTTATAGCATGACATCCAAATTATAATTTTTTCCAAAACGACATAATTACATGAATCATCAATAAAATCATTACACCAATCAATTCAATCAATCAATCAAACATAAAAAGCATCATAAGCATCACATAAGACAAGTCATATGATCAAAAAAAAATATCTCATCTATATATATCAACAGAATATATACATCATCAAAACTAGATTGGTATGCCACAATCTATACCTCGGCATACTCAATCCTCTATCAATACAAGTATAATACAATGTCAGTGGCAGTATCCCGCCCTCTAGCCTCGAGAGCCTCTAGAGCTCTTGGCCTCATCTCCTCCCCTACCCTGCAGAGGGCGAGGTGGTCCCATCGCAGTATGTGTGGTACTGCGAGTCCTTGTCATCAACCGGGATGAGCTCCTCGTCGACCCTGTCCTGATCGGCTCTGCTATGGCAGGTGGCACCTGTATCCTCTGGCCCTCGGCATCGCTCTGGTAGTATAGCGCTCGATAGAATGCGGTCTAAGAAACCGACCGCAGCAGCTCCCCGAGTGCTTACCCTCTCGCCTCGTGCCCTGAGACGAGCATTCTCGTCTCGTAGCTGCGACACCTCAGCCTGGTGCTGTGCAGCTGCATCCTGTAACGTCTACACCTGAGCTCGCAGGCGATCTCTCTCTGCTCGAAGAGTAGCCATCTCGCTACTCTCTCCAATGTAAACACCCTTGCCCTTATCAGGCGATGGTGGCCTCTGTGGAGATGGGGGTCTCGCCTCCCTCCTCTCCCTCTCCCTCTGCCGCGGCCTCTCCTGTGCCTGTGGCCTCCTCTGCTCTCCTCTACCGTGACCCCGAGTTGCCTCTACCGCCACCTGGCACCGCCTCCCTATCCGATGCACAACTACGTGGATCGGTCCCTGTGCCCTCGTCATCCGAGGAGGGTGGATGCCTACGTACCAGGCATCGTAGCCATCGGCTACTCCTGCGTCGTCCCCATCCACTGGCTGGATGGGGGCATCTTCTGTGTCCTGGCTCCAAAATCGTGACATGTCTGGAGCCCCACTAACCGTGGTGTTATCCTGGACAGTCCAAGAAAACTTGTAATCCCTGAGAGATGGGATCCCCTGCTGTAGACCGAACTATCACAAAACTCGGTCATAGCGGTGGAGCTCCACCTCTCCCCTCTCCATCCGTAGCCAGCAGACTCGCTCGATGCGAGCCAGCTCCTGTGCATCCTCTGCCCACCCTGGATGCTACCTCCACGGCCTCCAGGTGATCTGGTCTGGGACCAAGTCATCCAGTAGTCTCTGGGACACTGGCAGGTCGATTCGTCGCTATGCCCCTCTCCGGAGCCACCAGTAGAAGACTTGGGGCCTCTCCCCATCAACCCCTGTCAGTGGAAGCCCTATCGGCCTCCGCACTGCAATGTGCTCCTAGCACCAAACCTGTAGGAGCGATGTCATAACCAGACATCGGCCGCCCTTGTATACGACCCCATGCAGGATCCTATACAATCGGCATAGAACAAATTTTCCCCAAGAAAATATGTAGCCATGGTCGCGCATGTCACAGATCACATCTGCCAGCATCCATGGTACCCTGCAACCACTCTGGTGGCACAGCAGAAGTCCACCAACCACCCCAGCCAAAACTCGTGTTAGTGTAGATGCCCCAAGCATCTGGCGCAGTGCCTTGATGTTCACTCTGCCCTTCTCCAGGGCGAAGCTCGGGTCACCGTAGAGTCGTCCCATCGCGTGGCCCTGATTGGCCGCAGGTGTGATCATCCTCCCTTTTATGGGGATTCTAAGAATCCTCCATGGGAGTCATCTCCCCTGTCGGTAACCAAAAACATGAAGAGCCCGGGTACCACCTCTCTGCTAGGGCCGTCAGTAGCCCCATGTCTGTAGATACTTATGGCATATCTGCAACATGTAGTAAGCCGGCCTGTGCCAGCTGATCTCGCTCTGCCTATGTCAGAGCGGCCAAGTCATCTCTTAATTCTCCATATTTCCACTCTTTGCTCTTTAGTAATCCTCTCTACAAGCATAAACATCAAAACAACAAACAATCATTAATAACAATTTTAGCAATCAATAATGCAACTTAAAGATCAAAATTTTGCAATTGATGATATCGCCCACTATTGGCCGATATCATCCGAAATTTGAGCAAAATCGTCTCCGATTTCGCATGTCGAAATCGTCTCTAATTTGACGAAATCGCCCCTTTTTCGTCGATTTTTCCCTTGGGCGAAATTGACGAACTTGAGACGATTTCGTCGAACTAGGGACGATTTCGTCCGGACAACGTCGATGGCCAAAAACGACCGCGATGCTCAAAATTCACCTAAAAATCCATCTAAAAAGCATGTAAAATCAAATTAAATCAATTCTAGATCAGTTTAAACCCTTACCCGTAGACTGCGGCGGACCTCTGCAGATCCGTGTGTTCGTCTCTACCATTTTTGCTCCGAGCTCTCAAAACAGTAAAAATGAACAGTAACAAATGAATTAGGGTTTTACCCTATTTTTCTTAATTTTATTCAACAAATAATTTTTGCTTTTTCGCGTTTTTACCTCAAACGTTCGATTTGGGTAAAAACACGGAGGGGGCACCATAGTAAGTTGTCGTACGATTCGACCAAGAATCGTCGCCTAAAAATGGGAATAATTTTTTGCTTTCTCGTAGATCGAGAAGAACTCATCTTTAACGCATTTTCTTCGGAAAATTCGCTAAAGAGGGGGCAAAATGTAGCACCCTAAAATTGGCGCAGTAAAATTGGAATAATTACATTCACCTTAGTAAATAAATTTAAATTCAAATTTAACCTCCCAAACCGCCCGTTAACCGCCGAGAAACCCGTTTCCTCCTTTTTCGCGCCATTTTTAGCAGTTGTTTTGACCGTTTGACGATATCGTCTCCGATCAGACGATATCGCCCCAGATTTGACGATTTCGTCTAGACTAGAACGTCCAGACGATTTCGTCGCAAAACTGAATTTGCATAGTTGGAATCCGTTCCAACGGGTCTCCAATCCGAGCAGAAGCGTGTCTGCACCGTTGGGACCCTTCCCCCGTTGGAGATCTCCCAAATTGGGATGTTCTCCAACCTCCCAACAACTATCCTATGCCTATTTAACTCTAAGGCTTTTCCCTCCCCAACCCCTGGTTGAATTTTTATGCAAATTGAACCCTTATGCTCTAAAACATTGTAATTCATATTTTGCATTAGTCCTATAGTCATTTCATTGCAGGTACACCACTGGTTTTCAGTCGGAGCCAGTACCTATTGTGGTCGACGAACCTGTCAAGATCCGAGGCGATCTCGTCAAATTCGAGACGATCTCGTACTAATGCGAGATGATTTCGATTGCAGCACACATCGAGGAAATTAGTGCCTAGAGTTTGTTCTTCTGTCTCTTTTCTCTGTCATTTTATGTTATAAATTAGATTGTTTATTTAGTTTTTATATTATATTGTATTTGGAGTTCACCCATTTTGTCTAGTTTACAGATTAAGATCATATTCTGCTATCTAAACACAGTTATTTGCATTTACTTCGTTCTCGTATATTGTTCAACACTCATATTACTGTTTTACATAGTTTGCCCCTGTTTGCAAAATAGAATTTCTCGTATTTCGCATCTGCTTGCTATTTTGCAGGTCTTTGATGAATTCGTCTGACAAATTCGTCAGATTGCAGACGATCTTGTCAGTTCAGATGATTTTATCAAATTGAAGGCGATTCTATTGAATTGCAAACGATCCAGACTGCTTCAAGCTTCAAAAACTCCATCAGACTTTCGGATCAGGTAATCTTCATTGGCCTCCTCAAATTCTCTGTTTCTGTTTTCCTTTCTGTTTGATGTATGCATTTAAATTGCATTTGCATGTAGTTTAAGTTAGAATCATTCGGCCAAACCTAGGATGAATGTTTAAAAATAAAACGAACTCATCAAAACTCATTCCCAAAACCTAGGCATGGAAACTGTCATCAAATGTTTCCTGGTGAACCCACCATCCGTCAAAAAATCACCAAAATGCACCTCCCTTAAGAGGCGGGACCTTCGCAAAGTCCTCTCGTCCGAGGCACCGCACCATCCTTTTTCCATCCTCCTTCCGGGTGCGGATCCAATAGCCTGAAGGTAGGGGTGCAAAAAATTTGGAGCGATACAACTTGGCTCAACTTGTTCTCACGAAAGGAGCAACTAAAATATGGGTTGATTCATAGGAAACATTCTAATATAGTACTCATCTTTCTCGTTAATGGGCACTATGGGGGCTGCATCTTGGGAATCATTAAAGGTGATAGATAGAAAATCAAATTCTCCCCCAAGTCTTCCTCATAGTTATCATCGGAGATGCAATCATTAAAAATATAATTGATCATTAATGTATGCAATGTAATCTCTAAAAAATCCTCATTTAGATAAGGCATAAAATTAGGGTCAAGATAATCATCATCACTATATTTGCTTTCCTCATCCTCTTATTTGGACCTAAGGGTGAGTCGTTGGAGTGTATGCTCAAAATAAGAACTTGAGGTATATGGCCTGTATCCTAAGCCATAGCTATCATGTATTTCTTAATATTCAATCTCAATAATATAATGTGAACCCTAATCATGTCGTTCGAGGCTAAATTCCTTCTAGTTAACCCTACAAAAATATTGCAAAGTAAAATTTGGGTTGGACAAATATTCAATATCGACGTGAAACTCGTGTATGGGTTCCTCATTAGGAGATCGAATGAATAATCCACTCCCCCATACATAAAATTGATCTTATCTGATCAGGAATTCATTATGTACACTGCACCTATAGCTAAAAGTGAATTACATGGGTGACCATAATCTTTGACTGACTCAATAGGTGGTGTAATTAAGACACTTTCAACAATGTACTCGCCAATACCTAGATTGGTAAGATGGATTGCAACTTGGAATGGTTGGTATATGGATGGCTCAGTGTATGATGAGGGTGCTTTAGTGGTGGCTTGCATTTCAGGTGGAGGTGATGGCTCCTCTCGGATAGGTGATCCTATCTATGAGATGATGGATGGTGAAGTTTGAGGTGGATTAGGCTTGATTGGGTTGTTAGTTGGTGGAATTGGTTGGGCTGAAATGAAGTGGGTGGTGCAGCTTCTTAAGTTGGTGATTGGTTAGCAAGATGATTGGGTGTGGTGGAAAAATGAAATGTGGTGGATGAGGGTTGACTAGAGTTGATGCTTTTGGATGCAAAAGCAGGATCAACTATTGGCAATTTCTCTAGGATGGGGGATTTTGGTGAAATAATTTTAGTGGGAGCGATTCAAATGATGAGGGGCTGAATGGAGAGGTGGGTGGATGGAAGTAGTGGATCATAAGTATTTGAGATCAAGTTACAATATTTAAATGGCTCAATGTCTGCTTGGATGCAATGTACTTTACCCTCATGTACATATTTTAGACATTGGTGTAATTTCAAAGGCACACACTTCATCTCCCTAATCCAAGGGCATCCAAGAAGTATGTTGTATTACATCACCCCTTCCAATATGTGGAAGAGTACATGAATAGTCTTCACCCCCACAGTGACAGGTAGGACTATGTTCCTCACAATTGAGCATAGAGCATAATTAAAGGCCCTTAAGTTAAAGGTGGATGATGTGATGTGGGATGATGGTAGGTTAAGGTGTTTGATGGTAGGAGTGGTAATGAGGTTGATGGAGGAGCTGGTATCAATAAGTACCCTCTTGAATGGATTTCTATTAATATAAGTGACTATGTGCAATGGAGGATCTAGTAAATCTGATGACACACTCTTCTCCTCAAAGTCATAAAATACTATTGAGAGCTCCATGCATTTTTGTATACTCCCCAAAAAGGCATTGAAGGCATTAGGGTATTTTTATTGCACTTTAATGGACTTGAGAATGTCCATCAATGCATTGCAATGTAGGGATGATTGTTGTATTAGCTCATAAATTGATAGTTTTGCTGATACTATTTTCAAACTTTGTGTTGATCGGCTACCTAGTGTGATGGTTGGGTGAGATGTATTACTTGGATTATGAATGAGTGGAGGTGGAATGGATGGCCCTAGTTGTATGGGGACACTTGGTTGCATTGTGGGAGAGTAGGTTGTGCGATTCACTTCTCTTTACTCGTGGGTGACCACACTAATAGCCCCTACAAAACCTTGGTATAGTTGAGACACATAGTTAACTTGGTTGGGAGGAACTGTAGAATTTGATGCTCCCATTGCTTATTGATTTGCCTCATGATGATGCAAAGGTGTCTGATATATCCTAAGGTTTTGTTTAGGTTGGCCTAATAGGTTGTCAACTTTGATCTTTCTTGCTTCTAATAAATCTTACACAATACCTTTAAACTCGTGGTAAGTTTTGATGTCATGTTCTTTTTGTTGATGATAGATGCAATATAAATGCTCTCTATAGGCCTTCGATTTTAGCTTGCTAGGATCTTTGGGTTTAATCTTCGGCAATGTGAAAAGTTGTATCACATACAAAATCTGAAATACATATGAGTAGGGCTCTTGTAATGGTGTGTAATTATGTTTGGGCCTAAAATGATGATGTTGTCTTTCCGCAGGTTGTGTTTGATTCTATACCTCTTATGGGGGTGGAACCACTTGATAATTCAATTGTTGCGATTGTTGTTGTTGGTGTTGGGGTTGTTGGATCTGAACTTGGGCCTATTGATTTTTTTGTGAAAGTTGGCCCAAGACTATATGATTAACTTGAGCGACCTTGTACTGGTCATGGTTATTCCCCTTTTGGTTCTAATTTTGCCACTATTTTTTCTTAGGTTTGATCTCGCCCTCTTGAATATTTATTTCCTCTATCACTCTAGCTTGGATGAGTGCCTCATCGAATGTTCTATACTGTTGTAACTGTAGCAACAAAGATATGGGCTTGGCACAACTCTTCATGAACATTCTTGTTAATTGTATCATGGGGAGGGAGAATGGTAATTTGATCATAATCACCCTACAATAGTTACCAAAATCATGGATCGATTCATCATCGTATTACTTCAAACTAAACAGATCGATCAATGTAGTTTTCTTCCTAACATTTAGGGTTAATCTCTCTAGGAATTGGTTCGCAAGTTGCTCAAAAGTGTAAACACTCTGATGTGGTAAGTTGTACCAATCTTGGGCTTCTCCCCCAAGTGTTTGAGGAAATGTGTGAAGCATGAGTGCATCATTATTTCTAATTTTGAAACACACATTAACAAATCTAGTCACATGCTCTTGAGGGTCCTTATCCCCGTTAAATGTATCAAACTTTGGTATCTAAAAATCAACTAGATAAGGCAGTGCAGGTATCGAAGCATGGAGCGGGTGATTGAGTAGCTACCTTAAGGTGGGCTTTTGATACTGCAAACCTGGTGTCTACATGGCAAGACTATCAATATAGTTCTGTAAGAATTGGAACTTAGAATATTCCATAGGGTTAAAACCCTAGTTTACTTGTTGTTGTTGGTAATACTATGCTTTGTAGCTGGAATTTGGATGATAGGGGATGTTAGGTTGAAGTGCATGATGATATGATTGTTGATTAGGGACTTTATTTTGATGAGGTGATGGGGGTATGATAGCATGTTGACCCGATGAACTAGCATACATGTGATGAATTGGATTAGTTGTTGTGGTAGTGGTTGGGGGTACAATACCCAAGATAGATCTTGGATAAAGGTATGAGTTTTATGAGATGTTGATGGTGGTTTTTGATCAATACTCTATGAATACTAATGCAGGTCAGGATTAATGCTACGGTTAGCATTATTCAAGATCATGTGTTGCAGCTATAATAAAACCTGCTGGATGGAAATCGTAAATGATGTGGGAACAGTCACATATGAAGTGGATGTCTAGGCTTGTTGCAAGGTAACCATGCCAATATATGTAGGTGGGGGTAGGTGGAAAAAGTCATTATCATCGAATGAGGGATGATAGGATGTGTGGGACCCATAGGGGTGGTAGGCAAAATGGATGTGAAGACTTGTGAAGCGACCTGAGTTGGCAATTCATAAAGAGGGTTGGTGCAAATGATGTTATGATGTGGCAAGATGATGGGTGGTTGGCTAGATTATGATGGGTGAATAGCCAGGGTAGTAGCAGTCGACTCAAAAAGCATATTTATGAAGGTTGGGTTGAACTACTACAAGTGTGTGGAGGTAGACTCCTGATGTAATTATGGCATGGTGCGAGGTGGGATGGTAAGTGGTGGTAACAATGGAAAAACCATACTAGCTACATTTAGGTACATCCTAATGGCATCCATTTCTACAAGTGTGACACGACCATTCATTGGTGTGAGTGGCTCACTCCTAGGAGTCTCAATAATAGCAGTATGGGTAGCCCTATGCATAATATCTCTATCCAAAATAGGGGTACTATTATAGGTTTTTGCATTTAAGTTATAGGATATATTAAGAACTACACTAACTTTCCCTACCACCGAAGTGTTAGGGACCTGACTAGCCTAAGATGAATCCATAGGGGAAGACAACTGACTCTGAATTAACACTAACTTTTTGGCCTGACCACGGGTCATGACCATACGCTAAGGTGTGATGATGTGTGAAATGCAAGTGTAAGTGTGTGAATGTGTGATGGAAATACAATGCAAAATAGCACTCAAAGCAAACAAACAAACAATGGTTTTTGTTCCTAAGTTTACGCAAGGTTTGATTTTTTTGTTGTTTGATTTTTTTTTTTTTTGAAAGTTTTTGGGAAAAAAGAAAAATTGATGTGCAAAATGTTTACCCTAAAATGAATCTATAATTTCACTTGTATGCATGCACATACATATCCGGTGATGAAATCTAGATTACGAATCCCATCAGACTATGGAGATGAAACCCATAATCGATGAGGGGACACAAGTCCTACCAATCCTCACCCAGTCTAACTTGGGTAGTGATACACCCTCTGAATAGGAATACATGCAATTTTCCAAGCTACGATAGTTCTTGGAGTTGACCTTGGCCACGAACAAGGTAAAAATATTTTGGTGGTTGGTGATGAATTCCAACCTTTTCCAACATTTAAGTGAGTGTGTGAGGTTTGTTTAACTTATTATGTGATGAAAACTACGATGCAATTTTTTTTTATGCCTAATGCAGAAAATAAGAAATAGAGAATAACAAATAATTCATATTAGGGACTGAGATTGCTAATTTTAGGTAATATCTAGTGAGGTTTTGTTGTCAAGGACAAACCGTGGGTGGGCGGTTGGTTCTAATAAACCGCATTTGTTCATTTTATCGATCGCACGTAAGCATTTGGGAGATCCCAACCTCAGGTGCGTAGTTCTGACTAAACAACAGAACAAGGGTAGATCAGGCTCGAACCCTAAAAATATCCATATTATTACTAATTGGACTTATGCATATGCCTACTTATCTACCATGAAAATGCAGATCCTTTTATTTGTTTTCCTTTTTATGTTTTTATGAATGCTTTTATGAAAAGTAAAGATATATATCCTAAGACCTAAATGCAAACAAGAGGCACATAGGACAAAGACCTTTAACCTAGTCTAGATGCAATACTAAAAATTATAAAATAGAGAAAAAAGGATTTCAAGGGTATAGACTTGTGTTCTTTTCACCGCTCCTTCTAGTGTGCTTCAACCACAGGTTCATGGTATCACAGTGCTAAAACTTCCTGAGTGCATTTTGTTAGGCACCCAACTGTAGATGCATAGTTTTGTAGATCTATAATTTCCTATGCATGTTTCATCAGGTGTTTCACTACCAATGCAAGATTTCTCAGGTCCAAAACCATAAGATGAACAATAGCACGTTATAGATCCATCGATCTCGAGATCGAATCTTTGCACATGCTCAAATTTCAGAAACCTGCAAGCACAAAAAATATAGATCAATATTTAGATAAAACCAAGGCAAAAATAAATGAAATCCTTATGGGGTCCCACTGTGATTGCCATTTTTGTAGCAAAAAGAATAACACTAAACAAAATAGACAAATGAACACTTGCAATAAAATGAATATCTCTTTTGTATTAAAATAGGGGAGCCTAAATCTCCCAAAGTTACAATGCTTTGAATTACCTTGAGTGTATTGGGGATAATATTACAATGATATTGTATAATACAAGTGTTCAAATGAAAAAATTATTGATTTTCTTCATCCTTTTAGCTACAAGTTCAGAAGGGTGAGTGGGCTTCAAGTATCCAATGCGGGAACCACTCTAACTTTATCAGCTTCTCCAAAGTACCTATTATCTACACACATGAAAACTAAATAAGGTTAGTAGCACCTATAAATCAAGATATAGAATGTTGCTACAACCCTAACTGGATAAAACATGTAAATGCAAAAACAAAAAACAAGTAAACTCAAATGCCTTGCTACAGATAATACTTACTAATATTATTTGTCATACTTTTTTGTATCTAAGAAATTGCAAGCGTGCACGGGCAACTAGCAAATCATGCTCAAGTGATATGGAAATCATGCAGATATGGTTTCAACTGTGAAACCATGAATGTATGGTTTCAACTAAATTGAATATTGTTGCAAAATGGGATCTTTAGGCTTTAGATATCTCTTTTCCTTAGGATGCGTGCAGAGCTCTAGTCCTATTTTTATAGCTTGATGGTACAAATGTTTAGCCTTCTTGATTTGGTGGGGTGAAGGTGCCTTTATAGGCTCCTTACGATTTTGGAGGTAAATGAGAGGTGGTAAGCCTAGATTTCCAAGTGGCAATCCTGGGTTGCTAAATGTAGGGGGTAGTTAGAGTGAGTCACCCAATGTGTCTCATTTAACTGGGTGATGTGGCTGCAAGTAGAGTGATATGTGGAGGGTTACCCCATGTGAAGGGATAGAGGGGACAAGGGTGTATGAGATGTGGCAAGGGATGCTGGTGAGGTGGCTAGGACACATGTCCGTTGGGTAGGTAGGGTATCCTAGGCTGATTTTCTAGATTTAATAAATCTAGAAAATAGGATAATGTGCAGGATTTATATACCCAAGCCTAAACTTAGGCATATAACCTTATTATGCAATATTTGATGTGGGGTGCTAAATGTGGCTTTACGAATGACCAGTTTTTTGTGTCTACAGTTCCAAACTATTATCAAGTCATTCAACAAGAAGAATACATTCCATATAAGACTTATTTAATAAATAAGACATCATATACATAGCATTCAAAACAACATTTCCAATTTCCTTTCAACAAAATTAAAGAAATCATTAAGCTAATATTCTAAATACAAGATTTCCTTTTAATTCCATTAATAATCTTAAATAAAGGAAATCTCTAGAAAGTTTTCTAATGCAGTAAAACTTCCGATGATCTTTTATTCCAAGAAATATTAAACATACAATTAAAAACACTACCAACAAATTAATAAGGATAATCCTATGCTTGGATTAAGGCACACAATAAAAATACTAAAGCTTACTGAAGTAGGATGCCCTTGGATCTACAACTCGACTAAGCTTCTTACTACCAGCAAGAGCCTAAACACCTATGTCTAGGACCAAAAAAAAGCCAAAAAGGAAAACTCGACACAAAGCAATTTTGAAGAAAACAAAGCTAAAATGTAATGCATAACCATCATCAATTTAGATGTGGTTACAAGAGGGTCTGAGTGCCAACGTTCACAGCAGATGATCTAACCTAAATCAGCACTTAAAACAACATGCAAAAGAGCAACTCTAACCGACTACATGGTTCTAATATGCACAAGGCAAAAAACAAAAAGTCTATGGGATTGGACCAAAATAAAAACTATATTTATACAACAGAAGCTACAAAAATAACTTAAGCCCTAAGCAAGTGGCCAAATAACATCAAAAACCAAGAAGAGCTCAAGGAAACAAGCCATACACCAACAACAAGATAAAAATGTCAAGCAACAAAGGAAGCAGCAATAAGGTACTCATTGCAAAAACCCAAAGCTCTAACATTCAAAAGTGCAAATGGTCATGTGCTCTACTCTCAGTTTCCTGCTTCTCCTTCACTACTAACCCCCAACTAGAGAAACCATTTCTCCACTTATATATTGGCTTCTTACAAGGAGTAGGAGTTTTATAAAGAATATTTTCATGCCTTGGTTGAGAATGGGTTTGATTTGTTTGTTTTATGTTCAATCATTCAGATTCCTAGGTTGGCTGAAATGAAGCTAAGTTATTCTATATGAAGATTATGATTTATATGAAGACAGAAGACATAAATGAATCCTAATGTGATTAAATACAAAGGATATATAAAATGGAGAAGAGTGCACCTGATTTTTTATGTTTGATGAAGATTTTGAAGCTTGTAGGAGTCCAGATCATCTCGGATATGACAGGATCATCTGTAATTGTACAGAATCATCCCAAATCATAGGAGATCATCTAAGATCACCCAAGATCGTTAGCGACCAGACAAATTTGTCGAAAACCTACAATCAAGAAAATAGACACCAAAAACCAAAAATGCAATTGCAAGAATGATGCAAAATGATAGAAATAAGAGTATAGATGTTTGAATGATAAATCTAGATATCAAATTAAATGAGATGCACTATTTTGGAAACTTATTTTGAATTTTATCATGCAATTACGCTAAATGAGGTGAACTCCAAGATGCAAAACATAAGTAAATTAATCTAATGCACCAATAAATAAGGAAAATGAGATAGAGAATGCAAACTCAGGGCTCTGATTGCCCCCAAGCTGAATTGTAGATCGGATCATCTATAATCGTACAAGATCATCGTCGATCTTGACAGGATCATCTAGAATTGTAGTTGAATCACCTACGACGATCCGAGCTACCTCCGACTAAAACATAGTGAAATCCTACAATAAAACTTTGAAAACACAAGTTCAAATGATGGGAGATCACAGCAAAAACTAAAATTGCAGGGAAATAATCATTCAAGCATCCAGGTAGGGAGTCAGGGAGGGATTCAGGGGGATAAACTAGGAAAATCCTAGTTTATATAGGATTAGGGGGAGGTTAGGAGGTTGGGGATCATCCCAATCTAGGAGATCCTCAACATGGGAATCTCCAACCGTGCAGACATGCTTCTGCCCAAGTTGGAGAGGTCGTTGGAATAGAAGCTAATTGCAAAAATTTAGTTTTGGGACGAAATTGTTTGGACATTTTGTTCCAGACAAATTCGTTCGATTTGGGACGATATCGTCAGATCGATGACGATATCGTCAGATCGACGACGATATCGTCTAACGGTCACAACAACCTCTAAAAATGACATAAAAAATAAGGTAAGCGGTTAATGGGCGATTTCGAGGTTAAAATTTAAATTTCTACTTTTTATTGATGGTTTAACTATGCCAATTTTAGGGTGCTACATTTTGCCCCCTCTTTAGCGCATTTTCCAAAAAAAATGTGTTACATACGAGTTCTTCATGCTTTACAAGAAAGCAAAATTTTATTCCATTTTTTAGACGATGATTCTAGGTCAAATCGTATGACTGTTTGCTATGGTGCCCCCTTTGAGTTTTTACCAAAATCGAACGTTTGAGGTAAAAGTGTGAAAAAGCAAAAATTTAAAAAAATGTCATTTTGAATAAAAATAAGCAAAATAGGGTAAAACCCTAATTTATTTTTACTGTTCACTTTTGCTTTTTCAGAGCTCTATAGGAAAAATGGTGGAGACGGCACACAGATCGACAGAGATCCAACGCGGGTTGTGGGTAAGGATCTAAACCTAGTTTTACTGTGTTTTTAACTTGATTTACTTTATTTTTTGACTTGAATTTTAATTTTTTTGGGCGTCGCGGCCGTTTTTAGGCCGCCAACGAAATTGACTCTATATTGTCGATTTCGTCTAAGGACAAAATCAAAGAAATAGGGGCGATCCTGTCCAAAAAGGGGTGATCACCAAATTGAAGAATGGAGATGATTTCATCCTATTAAGGATAATTTTATCTAAATTTGGTATGATATCGTCCAATAATGGGCGATATCAACTTTTATGGGATGATTTGGTTTTAATTAATTTTTTAATGATTATGTACTAATGATTTTTGTTGTTTTATTGCTTATTTTGCAGAGGGGATTGCTAAAGAGTCAGGAGTGGAAATACAGAGGTCTAAGAGGCGATTTGGTCATGCTCGATTAGGCTAAGCAAGACATATTGGCAAAGGTAGGACTACAATATGTGGTAGAGATGCCATAAATTCCTACAGACATGGGGCTACTGAAAGCCCTAGCAGAGAGATGGTATCCGAAGTCATCCTACTTTCGGCTACCGACAGGGGAGATGACTCCCACTCTAGAGGATGTATGGAGGATCTTGAGGATCCCTATACACGATCGATTCATGACCCCTTCGACAAATCAAGGCCACGCCATGATGAGATTGTGCGAGGACCCAAGCTTCATCCTAGAGAAGGGTGAAGTGAACATCGAGGTATTGAGACAAATGCCTAGGGCATCTCGGTTGACCCAAATTTTGGTAGGGGTGGTGGGTGGCCTACTTATCTGCCACCAAAGCGGATGTAGATTACCGTGGCTACTTTCAGATGTGGTCTATGACATGAGAGACCATGGTTACAAGTTTTCTTACGGTAGCTTTGTATTGTGCCACTTGTATAGGATCCTTTACGGGGTCGTATACAAGGGGGGTCGATGTCTGGTGCTAACATTGCTTTTATAGGTTTGGTGCTGGGAGCACATTGTGGTGCGAAGGCCGATAGGGATTCCACTGACAAGAGTTGATCGGGAGAGACCTTGGGTTTTCTACTGGTGGCTCCAGAGAGGGTCACAATGATGGATAGATCTATCGAAGTCCTGGAGGTTGCTGGATGACCTCACCCCAGATCGAATCACCTAGAGACCATGGAGAGAGCATCCAGTGTGGGTAGAGGATGGATAGGATTTGGCTTGCATCAGGTGAGTCATATGGTTGAGTACATAGCAGGGAGAGGTAGAGCTCCACCACTATGACCGAGTTTTGAGGTAGTTCGGTCTACAACAGGGGATCCCTACTCTTAGGGATTATGAGTACTCCCAAACTATGTAGGATAGTACCACACTGAGTGAAGCTCCAGACATGCAACGGTTCTAGAGTCAGGATGCTGATGATGCCCTCATTTAGCCAGTGAATGGGGATGATGTAGGGATAACAGATAGATATGATGCTTGGTATGCAAGCATCCGCCCTCCTTGAATGACGAGGGTATGGGGTCCGATGCACACTATAGTGCAACGGATGGAGAGGTGGTGCCATGCTACCATCGATACAGCGAGGGGTCACGGAGGGAGGGATCAATGACGAGCTCCTCATAAGAGACATCAAAGAGTACCATAGGCTCCAAAGAGACAGCAGTAGCTAAAGAGGAGGGAGGAGAGGAGAGAGGAGAGGAGAGAAAGACTCCCTCCTTAGCAGAGGGATAGGCCACCATCGCTCGATAGGGGCAAGGGTGTCAAGGTGGGGGAGAGCAACGAGATGGTAGCTCTCCGGGCGGAGAATGCCCACCTATAAGCTTAGGTGTAGACTCTGTAGGATGAGGCTACACGACTCAGGACTCAAAGCGAAGGGGCGAGCATTCTAGAGATGGTGTGGTCTGTTGCTTAGACCACATTCTATCAGGGAGTGTACTACCAGCTGGTTCTAGAGAGCTAGAGGATACAGTTGCCAACCAGCATTGTGGAGCTGATCAGGATGGGGTCATGAAGGACATCATCATGATCGACATCGAGGACCCACGACACAGGATGGGCTTCGATGGGACCACCTCCTCCACCTTAGGGCGGGAGAGGAGATGAGGCTAAGAGCTCAAGGTCTTCTCGAGACTAGATGCACATTGTACATAGACTATTTTTGAGATGATTGAGTATGCTAGGGTATAGATTGTGGCATACCAATCCATTTTGATATGATGTATATACTTCTTGATATATATATGATGTTATTTTTGTGATATGACTTGTGCATATGTTTTATGATGCTTTAATATTTTAATTGTTGATTGACTATTCATGTAATTATGTTGTTGAAAATAGTATAATTTTATGTCATGCTATAAAATTAAATGAAATAATCTGATGTAAACAAACTGGTTGTTGTGGTGTGTTTTGATGAAAATAAAGTGACTTCTAACAATAATTTCAAAGGACATTGTTGCTGTTACATGACCATTTCATGGAGTCGTCGCTCGCTAGGTCATCAAGCTAATCCCAGTATGAGAGAAATATTGCTAAAAGTAAAAGGGTGCTTAAGAGACTTTCTTAATACTTTGTGTTGTGATGATGAAAAATTATGATAGTGATGATTTGTTTTCAGATTTCCATGAAAATATTATGCATGAAATATTTAAAAATATGATTTTTGCTAGGCATAAAATTCCTAAGTATGATAGAAATTTGAACAATTCCCTAGGAATTATACCATCGTCGCAAAAAAATGAATGTTTTGACATAATGAAATGAAATAGGAAAGTTTTCATTCTTTTTAAAGCACAATTGTGTAACATAATGATTTAAGCCATATGCTTTTATGGATTAAATAAATGGGAAATAAAATTAGAACGATGGTTTACGCTAGGCATAGAATTTTAGGTATAGACTTATACCATCATCACGAAATCCAAAGAATAAATTGATATAATAGTTTTATTGCATAGTTGATTTTTGATTTTGAGATAAACAGAAAATATAAAAATGAGGACTTGCACTAGGCATAAAATTCCAATTTAGGTTTAGGAACTATACCATCGTCGCGAAAGTCGAAAATATATAAATGTGACTTTATTGCTAGATTTTTTAACATGTTTTGCAAGAAAATTTTGGATTTTTGAAAAAAAATGTATTTAATTGATTTTATGCTAAGCAGATATTCTTAAGTAAGAAAGTCAAATTATTCCAGAAGATTTGAATAAATATTTTAAATTATCTCAAAGACAAAATTTATATTTATAAGGAACCCCGTGTGCATACGTGAGTTCATTGCCGATCTTGATCTATCATAATGATTCAAAATCTCTCAAACACAAATGTGTGTGCAATTGTAATGTTCATTTACCGATTTTGAGCAAGATAATTTGATACAAGTAATTTGAATTGACCAAATGAGTGTTCGTTGACCATGATTTATATGCATGTAACCGTACCAGACTACTATGTAAGTCGGGTCATCAAGAGCTAGCTGATCCATAAGCGGACATAGGTTTGTACAAAATAAGGTGGCTAATGTGACAAACGTATCACCATGCTAGGAGTTACCCAATGTCAAGCAAGTTGGGCACAAATCACTTGTTATGGGGTTTACCTCACGGTTTTCGAATAATTGAGAATTCCAGGGATTCAAGCTTCACACTTCTTTCTTTCAAAAGGGGGGGGGATTTATTGCTTTTTGCTTTTTCTTTTCTTTTCTTTTTCTATTTTTTTTTGTGTATTTTGTATTTTGCTTGACACTGAGATAATGTTGAAATATTGTTGAGATGGTACAAAATGATACTGCAATAATGCTTCTAAATAATTTCTCTTTTTCTCATGATTTTTTTTTATTTTCTTTTTCTTCCTATACTAGGGATACTTGCTCGGATTGGCTGTAGAGCAAGGGATTTTTATTCTGGGCAGGGGTGAGCTTGTCCTTTTGTCAATTCTCAAAGATTCTAGACCATGTGCATGATAGGATAGTAGGGGAAACTTTTCACTCAAGAGACCACTTCTATTGTGTAGCATCATTTTGAATTTGCAATGAAATAATTTTAATGTGAAAAGGTGTACTTGGTTCAAGTAAATAACAAGATCAGTTCTTTATGCTCAAAATTTTATTTAATTCAACTGTGGACTTCGATATAAGAGAGATTAATAATCATACCAAGTAAGATCAAGATATTTATTCATGTGAGTGTGAAAGTGAGGGATTCCAGATAAATGCTATTTTATCCAAAATAACTGAATATATAACTGCAATACTTCAAGAATTGACAGGTGCAAAAAAGAAGATGTTTTTGAGGATTTTGATGATTTTGATTTTTTTATATTTTGATTTTAATTTATGAATTGAGAATACATAATATTACTATTTTTGAAATTTTTATATGAATTACTAATATAAGACAATATGTATAATATATACAAGTGACGAAATTACCAGATTTATGCATAATAGCGCTTAAGATGCATAATGTTCATAGGTTCTTTAAGATTTTTACCATCTAAGGTAGCTAATCTGTATGCTCCCGATCCAAATTTAGCAATGATAATATATGGCCCAAGCTAGTTAGGCTCGAATTTGCCTTTAAGGTATTTAGTTGCATTAGTATTTTTTTATTTTCTTCTAAGACAAGGTCGTCGATCTCAAAGGATCGATTATGAACTTTCTTGAGATATGCTTTTTTGAGCTTGTTCTGGTAGGCACGAAGATGCTCCAAAGCATTAATGCGCTTCTCATCTAGGAGTTCCAACTAACTAAATCTACCAGCATGAAATTCATCTCCTACTTCAGTATCTTAAAGTAGTAGAGCCAAAGAAGGAACTTCTAGTTCAAAGGGAAAAACAGCTTTAGCACCATAAAGCAAAACAAAAGGTGAAGTGCCCATGGGAGTACGAATGCTAGTTCGATAAGCCCACAAAGCAGGATATAATTGAATGCACCAATCATGGCCAGATTTATTGACCAGTCTCTTGAGGATTTTAATTAATGTTTTATTATATGCTTTTGCTTGGCCATTACCTTGAGGATAATAGGGAGTGGACCAACGATGTTGAATTTTATATTTTTGACATAGTTTCTTTACATCTTTGTTTTTGAAACAAGTTCCATTATCCAAGATGATATTTGCAATAATTCCGAACCTACAAATAATTTGATTAAGAATAAACTTGGAAACTTGCGTTCCAGTGCAAGAAGCTAAGGGCATAGCTTCGACCCACTTCGTAAAATACTCGATGGCGGTTATGATGAATTTGTGTCCATCATATGACATAGGATTGATTTTTCCGATGATGTCTAAGCCCCATTTTGAAAAAGGCCAAGGAGATGAAATAGCCTGCAGTTCTTGTGTAGGCACATGGATAAGGTCAGCATGTTTCTGACACTTGTCGCAATGGCGCACATAATCATGTGCATCATTCTCCATGGTAGGCCAAAAATATCCTATCCTAAGGAGCTTCTTAGCAATGGCGCTACCACTAAAGTGTCCCCCACAAGATCCATCATGGGCTTCACTCAAAGCTGATCTAGACTCTTCTAAATTCAAACATCTTAATAGGATATCTTCAAAAGATCTCCTATATAATGTATTGCCAATTATTACAAAGCGACTTGCTCATCTACGTAATAATTGGTGCTGGTTTCTATTAAAACCTTCAAGGAAGGTCCCATTTTGAAGAAAATTGAGGATGTCAGTGTACCAAATTTCAAGAATAGTTTCGTTGATTAGAAACATGTCCAAAGGTTCCAAGCATGATTTAGTTGAAGTGGGTTCCTAGAGTCAACGAATAATGATGGTAGCATATTCGTCATCTAACTCCAAGGGTAAAAGAGATGCAGTTGCGGCCATAGCGTCAGTCGCACGATTGCTAGTTCTAGGAATAGCTTCCAAGGTAACTTGATCAAATAAAGATATTAATTGTAATACATATGCTTTATATGGGCATAATTTATCATCTTTGGTCCGATAAACATCGTTAATTTTATTTATAACAAGTTGAGAATCATCGAAAACTAATAGATTTTTAATTTTCAGTGCCAGGGCAACTCGTAATCCAAGGATTAGAGCCTCATATTCAACAGTGTTATTAGTACAGGCAAACGTTAATTTAAAGGATAGAGGTATGAGATGTTTTTATGGAGATATCAAAATAATACCTGCACCAGCCCCACTCATGCATTGGGCTCCATCAAAATATAGGGACCATTGCTTTGAATGATCTACATCTAGGTTAAGGCATTCGTTAGGAAACTCAATGACGAGGGGATGGGTTGACTCTAAGGGTGCAACAACTAATTGATCTGCTATGATTTGACCCTTAACAGAATTTTGCCCTATAAACATGAGTTCAAATTTGCTTAGAGCAAGAACCCACTTCGTTGTGCAACCAGATAAATAAGGTCGACTCATGAGATACCGCAAGGGATCGGATTTAGCAATAACGTATGTTTTTTGACTGAGCATATAATGGCGTAGTTTTTGTGTAGAAAATATTATTGCTAGACATACCTTCTCTAATATTATGTAGCGGGTTTCATAACTAATTAATGTTTTGCTAATGTAATAATCAACATGCTCTCTTTTCTCATCATCAAGTTGAGCTAACATGGCTCCTAAAGCAAAATCTAAAACAAAAATATATAAGATAAATGGGAGATCAGGTTTAGATGACGAAAGTACAGGTGAGTTAAGAAGATATTGTTTGAGGAGTTCAAATGCTTCTTTACATTCGTCATACCAATGGAAAGAGACATATTTCTTAAGAAGCTTAAGAAAGGGTCCAGTTTTATTCGCCAGCTTATCGATGAAGCGACGGATAGCTTGAAGCTTACCTTGTAGACTCCGTAATTCAGATATATTTGTAGGTGCGGGCATATCAGTGATAGTCGTAATCTTGAGAGGGTCAATTTTGATGCCACGTAAAAAAACTATAACCCCCAATAATTTACGTGACTTAACTCCGAATATACATTTGGTTGGATTCAATCGAATAAGATATTCCCTTAATCGATCAAATACTTTTCTCAAGTCATCTAAATGGTCATCTTCTTCAGTAGAATGAGCTATAATGTCATCTACATAATCATGTAGTATATCATGCATCATATCATGAAAGATATAAGTCATGGCTCGTTGATAGGTTGCACCTTCATTCTTCAAACCGAATGGCATCACTTTCCAATAGAAATTCCCCCAAGAGGTAATAAAGGTTGTTTTAGCCTGATCTTCAGGAGCTATCCTGATCTGATTATAACCATAAAATCCATCCATTAACGATATCATTCCACTCCCAGCAGTAAAATCAATGATCTGATCCATGTTGGGAAGGGAAAAATCATCTTTAGGGCATGCAGCATTAATATCTCTAAATTTTGTACAAACCCTAATCTTAGTAGCTTCTTTCTTAGTTATTGGAACTACATTCGAGATCCATTCAGCATAATCAATGGCTTGTATAAAAATAACATTCAAGAGTTTTTCTAACTCCCATTTGACTAGTAAGGCCACTTTAGGATGCATTTTTCTAAGCTTCTGCTTAACAGGTTTAGCATCCGGTTGCACTACTATCTAAAATAAGGACCAGGTGGCACTAAAAAAATAATGGTTTATTTCAGAATTTCGTAGAGCAAAATTACATTATTTAATTAAAGCTCTCGCAGAGTTATTCCAACGATCCATCAAACATAGGAAATACAACTTAATTTATATAAAGGAATAAAGGAGGTTAGAAGAGAAGCAGGAAGGGAGGAAGACGGAGTAGAAGATGAAGGGAGGTTGGAGGAATAAGGGGAAAGGAGGTGGAGTGATAAGGAGGAAGAAGGAATATAGGAGAGAATGGAGGGATAAGGGAAATAGAAGAATTTGCCGACAATAATAGAATTTGCCGACAAAATTAAGGGTTCACATTTTCTACATTCTCCCCCTTAAAGTTGAGAGGACTGACGAGACAGTCTCTTAGCTTTACAAATTGAGCTTTAGCCAACGCCTTGGTGAAGATGTCCGCAAAATTCTCCAAATTGTGGCAATAGTGAAGCTCAACAGTTTTAGTTTCCACCATATCTTTGATGAAGTGGTACTTCATATCAAAATGCTTTGTTCTACTATGGTGGACAGGATTGTATGCCAACTGAATGGCACTAATTTTGTCATAGAATATCCTTGTTGGACCACTTTGCTGCTCTCCAATCTCTTCTAATACCTTTCGTAGCCATAGAGCTTGAGTACTAGCATGAGTGACCGCTATATACTCATCTTCTGTTGAAGATAGTGCTACTACTGTCTGCTTCTTGGAACTCCAAGTTATTAGTCCCGATACCAGACTAAAACAGTTCCCTAAAGTTGATTTCCTGTCATCAATGTTGCTACCCCAATCACTATCACTGAAGCCTATAAGCTTGATAGTGTTACATTTATGGTAATGGATTCCAAAATCCCATGTACCCTTTACATATCTAAGAATTCTTAGCTGCCTACAAATGCAACTCAGAAGGGTTAGACATAAATCGAGAGACAAGAGAAATAGCATACTGAATATCAGGTCTGGTGTTGGCGAGAAACATCAAACTCCCAACCATGCTTCTGAAAGTGGTCACGTCAACTTTTGATGCTCCATCATCTTTGCTTAATTGGATCCCATGTCCAACTGGAGTTGCAACTGGTTTGCAATGCTCCATAGCAAACTTCTTAAGCATGTACCAAGCATACTTATGTTGACAGATGAAGATCCCCGTATCTGATTGATGAACCTCCATTCCAAGGAAGTAGTGCATTAAGCCAAGATCCTTCATCTCAAACTGCTTCATCATGGAGTGTTTGAACTCCATATTCATTTTTTCATTACTACCCATGAATATGAGATCATCCACATACAAGCAAACTATGAGGATATCATTTCCTTACTGGAGGTAGTAAAGGGTGGGTTCATTTCTACTTCTGGTGAACCCAAAATCTTTGAAGTACCCATAAATGCATGAGTACCAAGCTCGTGGTGCCTGCTTGAGGCCATAAAGTGCCTTCTTTAGCTTGTAAACAAGATGTTCCTTGTCTTTCTCTTCAAATCCTTGTGGTTGCTCAACATACACTTCTTATGTCAAGTAACCATTTAGAAATGCACTTTTCACATACATATGTTGGACTTTCCATCCCTTATGTGCAGCTAAGGCAAGAATTGTTCTGATAGTCTCCTATCTGGCTATAGGAGCAAAAGTCTCTTCATAATCAACTCCATATTTTTGAGTGAATCCCTTTGCAACTAGTCTCGCCTTGTGTCTTTCAATGCTACCATTAGCATTAAACTTGGTCTTGTAGACCCACTTACATCCAACACATTTCTTGCCTTTAGGAAGCTTTACCAGCTCCCAAGTGTCGTTGTTTTTTATAGAGGTTATCTCCTCTTTCATGGCATCTTGCCAAAATTTTTGAGTACATGCCTTCTCATAACTAGAAGGTTCACGCTATGCACTAATTAACAAAGCATAGTTAACTTGATCTCCCCTAGGTTCCTGCTGGGAGACATCATCACCATACAGGTGCATACTTTCTAATCTGTGTAAAACATAATCCATTTCACTAGCTTGACTCCTAGTGTATCTTCTTGAAAATTTTTTATCCAACATCTAAGATGATGGATGATACTATAGAGTTCTCTTACCTTTGGATGGAGAATCAATGTCCATTGGTGAGGAACTTACGGATCACTACGGAGAAGGACTTGGTGAAGAAGAGGAATCAAAAGATGAACTTGGAGTTGCGGGAGGAGACTGCTTTCCTTTCTGTGGTGTTTGTTGTTGCACCTGCTTAGAAACTACATCAGTGGATTCAACATCACTGAATATTTATGGCTTACCCCATTCTCCCCCTTCATCAAAAATTACATCCCTAGAAATCACAAACTTTCTAGTCCGAGGATTGTAGAGTCTGTAAGCTTTTGTATTCTCACAGTATCCTACAAAGATACATGCCTGACTCTTTGGATCGAGCTTCTTCCTAAGCTCATCAAGAATGTGAGAATAGGCCAACGAGCCAAACACTCTGAAATGCTTAACATTTGGCTTTTTACCATACCAAGCTTGGTAAGGTGTTAGTCCTTTCAAACTTGAAGTAGGACTTTTGTTCAAGATATATACATTGGTCCTGGCTACATCTGCCCAATATGAATTAGTCATATGCTTTGTCTGAAGCATAGACCTTGCCATCTCCATAATGGTGCAATTTTTCCTCTCTGCGACACCATTCTACTGTGGAGTGTAGGCAGCAGTGAACTACCTCTTAATGCCATGTTGCTTACAGAAATTCACAAACTCATTAGAGGAGTATTCTCCTCCCCTATCTGATCAAAGACATTTTACAAAATATCGACTCTCACTTTAAACTCTTGTTTTGAAATCGATAAAGCATTCATATGCTTCATCCTTATGTTTCAAAAAATATATCCAGCACATTCTAGTATAATCATCAATAAAGAGTAGAAAGTAAGAGTTGTTACCCAGACTACGTGTCGCATCGGACCACGGATGTCGGTATGCACTAGGCTGGAGTGGATAGCTAGCCCGCCATGCTTGTCCATGAGGAAACTTTGATCTGGCATGCTTCCCAAGAGCACACCCTTCACAGACTTCTTTATTATCCTGAACTTTAGGAAGTCCAGTGACCATGGCTTGGGAAGTTAGCATTTTCAAACTAGAAGAATTCAAATGGCCATATCTCAAGTTCCATAGAACACTTGGATTGGAAATAGTAACACTTGCTAACTTATCTCCCCCTGGCTGGCCAAACTTTAAAGGAAACAATCTATTCTTTGACATTGGCACTTGAGTAATGATTCTATTATTGTTATTTTTATCAAAAATAGTGCATTTACCCTCATCAAAAAGCAACTTGTAGTTCTTTTCTAAAATTTGTCCAACACTTAAAAGATTATGTTGGAGATGGGGTGTATAATAGATATCACTTACTTGTTTGACTCCTTCTTTAGTTGGAACTGCCATAGCTCCAATGCCTTCTACTGCCAATGATTTATCATCTCCCAATTTGATGCTGGATTTGTAGGAGGAGTTTAGAGTAGCAAAGAGTTCTTCTTTGCCACTCATATGGTTTGAACACCCAGTGTCCAAGATCCATGTATCATTCATGTTCTAATTTTCCTGACCATATGAGAGAAAGAGATTTGTGGCCTCTTCCTCTTCTCCAAATTTGCCAAACTGACTGCTATGGCTGCTACTAGTTCCTTGTGAAGTCTTAGTCCAACAGTCACGAGCATAATGGCCAAGTTTGCCACAATTGTAGCAAGATTGTTTTGACTTATCTCCTCCTTTACCTCTGCCTGATTGTTTCCCTCTATTTTGATGTCCTCAAGTTAGCTATAATCTCTCCTCATGTGAGAGAAGTGAGCCAATGAGAGTTTTAAAAGATAGAGAAGTTAGGTCTTTAGATTCTTCTATAATGATGGCTACTGAATTCCACTTACGAATAAGGGTTCTCAACATTTTCTTCACTATAACTTCAGGCTTGACATCTTCTCCTAAAGTGACCATCTTATCTACTACAGCTTTCACACGCACACAATAATCACCAACCTTTTCATTTTCTTGCATTTTAAGAGTTTCAAACTCTCTTTTCAAGGTTTGGAGTTTAACTTGTTTGACTTGGTCACTACCGCTATAACTTTCTTGTAAAGCATTCCAAGCAGATTCAGCAGTTTTAAAAGAAGCTATTCTAAGGAAAATACTTTTATCAAGGGCAGCATGAATGTGATAAAGGGCAAAAGAATTATTCTTCTGTGCTTCCTTTCTAGCCCTTTTATCAGCACCACTCATAGTGGCCCATTCAGCAGCAGTAGGTTCAATATATCCCTCTTCAATCACATCCCAAAGACCTTTGCCAATCAATAGAGTTTTCATTTTAATTGACCAATACTCGTAATCACCACCATTGAACTCAGGGATTGGTAAACTAGTATTGGAAGCCATTTTAGAAAGCAAATTTTATTTCAACTTCAAACAAGCTATACAAAGAAGTACAAAATAGATCACTTATTTAAATCAAATCTAGCTTTCTTAAAATGCTCACTGATTTGGCGTTCTTCTTCTTGAGGATTTCCCAAAACTAGAAAGGTGAAATTGTCTGCTTCGTCGTCACTGATTATAATGACTTCTTTTGCTGCTGCTGCTGGCTTAAGATGCCTTTTGAGAATAACTCATTCTTCAATTGCAGGTTTCACCTCCACTGGTTCTTTTTCCTCTGCTTCTTCTTCTGCTTCTTTTGGTTCTAAATCAGGAGAGCGAGGTGTATAACTCTCACTCGTTTCAACTTCAGGCACTACAGGAGTATAACTGTCACTTGATTGTCCTTTAGGTACTATTTCAACCATATCGAATTCAACTACTCTTTGCCCAAAGATATTATCTTCAGAATTCGCCTTGTATCCAAAATCTGGTTTTCTCTGATGTGCTATCACTTGGTTTTCTAACTGACAAAACAATATATGAAGTCCACTCTACTGGACTTTCCTGTCAAAGGAATCAGCATTCTCTCTTCTCAACAGAGAGAGCAATGCATAATAGCATCCAGATGACCGAATCATCTACCCAAAATTACATCGCATGAACTGGGTTACAATAATGATGCCAAAAAAAAACTTTTCACCCTTTTAATTCTTTTTTAAACAATTTTCCAAAATTTGTTTTAATAAAGCCCTTAAAAAAAATTTAACAATTTTCTATATATATATTTTAAATTATTCCCTGTTTTTTAAATAAAAGTTTATTTAAAAAAACATTATAAAAATTATTAAATAAAAATTATTAAATAATTTTAAAAACTTTAATTAAAAAACTAAATAATGAAAAATTAAATAAAAAAGAAACCTTTTTTTTCTTTGCGAAATCCCCGATGGGATTTGACCTGAGGACCTCTGTTGTCTACCGACAAGGTCTAGCCGCTGCACCACGCAACTCCGATGAGAGGAATGCAGACCTCCACCTTCTTAAACCCTCCGGCTTCCGGCGATGACAAAAAATAAATAAAAAAACTTGTTTTTTCACCCCGACGGGATTCGACCCCGGGACCTCTATTTCGCAAGCAAGAGTCTCAACCACCTACGCTACCCGCTTCGACTGGAGAACAAAGGAACCGCCTGTTCCTTATACATCTATGGCATTAAGTTTTTTTTTTTTTAAATCATGGATTAATCCCACATTCAGTGAGAGGAAGACACAGAGGTCTTCTTATATGCGCGCGAGCGCATAAGACCTCGATTGCCTTCGGGCAATCACTCCCCCAACATTGTGCCTTGCTCAACAAATCTGCATACGCCACATAAACTGCTTCAGGAAAATCCGCTTTCACCACATGGACAAACCAATTTTTGCCATGTCACCGCACACGCCCGACCGCCATGTTAAATCTGCCACATCAGCTCCTGGGTCACCACGTCAGCTCTCGGCTTGCCACATCAGCTCTCTGCCAGTGCCCACCATGTGTCAGCTATCGCCATGTTAGCATCCACCTCAGCTCCTTGAAATGCGTGTTCGAGTCAGCTCTCAGCTCCGCCTGCCATGTGTCACCTTGAAAAATGTGTAATCTACGTCAACCCTCAGCTCTGCCTCAAAATTTGTGCCCAGCTCTACGCTCTGCCACCTCCTCGATCCGCTCGCCTAGCTCCTCGAACACGATGTGCCCTCGAGATTCGTGCCCAACACGCTTGCCATCTGGATCACCATGCGACCTCGGGATTCGTGCCCAGCACGCTTGCCCGATTGGTTCTGATACCAAAATATAAAATAAGGACCGGGTGGCACTAACAAAATAATGGTTTATTTCAAAATTTCGTAGAGCAAAATTACATTATTTGATTAAAGCTCTCGCAGAGTTATTCCAGCGATCCATCAAACATAGGAAATACAACTTAATTTATATAAAGGAATAAAGGAGGTTAGAAGAGAAACGGGAAGGGAGGAAGACGGAGGAGAAGATGAAGGGAGGTTGGAGGAATAAGGGGAAAGGAGGTGGAGTGATAAGGAGGAAGAAGGAATATAGGAGAGAATGGAGGGATAAGGGAAATAGAAGAATTTGTCGACAATAATAGAATTTGTCGACAAAATTAAGGGTTCACATTTTCTCCATACTAGGTGATGCATAACTACAGAAGGGTCTAAACCTGGCATATCTTCATATGTCCAAGCAAAAACATCTTGATATTCTTTAAGAAATGCAATGTATTTATCCTGTTTTTCTTGACTTAATTTTGATCCAATGTTGATTATGTGAGGGTTATCGTTGGTTCCAATGTTAATTTTTATGACATTTTCTACTTCCATATGTAGATCTCTCTCAAAATTAGGTGGGGCGGGTGAAACGCCCAATTCTTGTAATTCTTCCAAGGTTGGCTTAGATAATTCATCTTGAGGATTCGTGGCCTCAAGGTGGGCTATACTAGGTATAGAGCCATCAAAATAAAATCCATTATATAATAATTCCTCAATGGAGACATCATGAAAGATATCTCCCTCCAACTCATCATCGGATTCAGTGATCATCTCAGGATAAGCTATAGATAGCATATTACATGTGAATGTCTTATTCATTAAATGCAAAGCATCGCGTTCATCTAAATAATCTTGGTAACATATAAGATGGTCATCATCCTCAAATGGGAATGGCTGACCCTTACTAGAAAATAGGCCCACACCACATCGTGTGGGCCACGCTTCTACCTCAAAATGTTCTTTCATACCGTTCTGGAAAGGTCCCAAACCTTTCCCTTTATATCCCAATTTAAGCATTATAGGTTTGGCTTTAATATACTCAGTAAAATAACATCGAGCATATCCATCATAATGAGTTCCGATGTTTCGGGTATTCTACCCCGATCATATCCCTTATAAATAAAGGCACAGCTCCCGACTTGGTAAATACTTCCCATAGGTTGTGGGAGGCCCAAGGTACGAGGAGATGGTGGCAATTTATTTAAAATAAGGGAATATTGCATAGAAGCATTTGTTTCTTCTGATATAAGAATTTTAGATAGATCGGGTAAGAGCTCATCAGTAAGAGCATAAGAGGTAGAAGGAACATTCCCTACGTATTTCGATGTGGAAAATATGAATTTGGTGGATGTAGATGGTGTAGAGGTTTCGATAGATGGGTCTATTAAAGGTATGGAAGTTATAGGGGTAGAACAAGAGACATTGGTTGTGGGATTAGGATATTTCGTAGGTCCTAATGCGGTTTGTTCAGAATATGGTTGAGCTATATGTGGAGGTGCAACTGACAGAGAAGAAGTAGATGACGTTGTGGGTGTGAGTTTTACACGTTTAGATGGATAATGAGAATTAGGATGTGTGGATGACAGAGCAGGGCAAAATTGAACTCCAATAGGTTCTGCGAAAGCACACATATCAAAGGGTCTTAGATCACCATGAATGGTAACCAACTGATTTTTAAATTCAAACTTAACACATTGATGTAAAGTTGAAGGAACGGCTCGTATCGCGTTGATCCAAGGATGACCCAAGAGTATATTGTACGATGCAGGGCAATGTACAATAAACATAGTCATATCCAAGGTTCTTGGACCAACCTGCAATGGAATGGTAATAACTCCACATGTTTCTTGTGTTTCATCATTGAAAGCTTTTATGATCATATCAGTTCTTTTCATTTCATCACTTCTAAACCCAAATCTTTGGTAGAAGTCAAAAGTGTAGATATTTAAAGATGAACCATTATCAATCAAAACTCGTTTGACTACTACATCTCCAATTAAGGCAGTAATATACAAGGGGTTATCTTTATGTAAACTATGTTGCGATATGTCTCTATCTTGAAATTCAATACAATCAACTTCATGAGTTATTATAGTATCAGCCATGGCTTCAAGTTAAATGTTTTGTGGTACCATTATCTGACTTAATGTGAGCATTAATTCATCTCTATGTGTAGGAGAAGATCTTAAAAGGTCCAAGAGATAAATTCTAGTTGTAATATTTGATAATTGTTCATTAATATTATAAGGAGGTTTAGGTTGAACATTAGGTGAATGATTCCCTTTATTAGGAACCTTCAAAACAAATGGAGCTGATCCACCATTTTGAATTTGATCTTGTTGAGAATTTTGAGCCTATTGTCTAGTAACAGCTCCGATGGTACCCACAATATTATTCTACGGATGATGAATGGGTCTTTGTCTAACGTTTATAGCTAGCTCATTAGAAAGTAATCAGTGAGACGATGGTCTAGTAGTGATTCTTCTTGGAAATGGCTCTTCTGGAACCATATAACTTGTGATAGGGTGAATAGGATCTGATTCATCTTTAGAACTATTCGATTTATTTGATGTGATTTCCATATCACTCTCAGTCTCATATTCGGTATCACTAAGATCAGGTATCTAAATATTATATAGAGGCCTAGTTGTAACCACGGATAAAGTTGTGTCAAAAATTTCCAAATCATGAACAGGTAAATTCCCACTAATAGTTCCTACATATCGGGCAGGAGGAGGGACATTATGATGTTCAACTTGATTAGCCACCTCCTTACCATGTTTTGGTAAGGGATGTTGAAAGATGTCCAATGACTAATTGGCATTCTGATTTTGGTTTTGTAGGGTGTTATTTTGAACATTATTAGGAGGATTTTGCTTAGGTTGAAAGGCTTGCACCTCCATCTCATTGTTATCAATCAAGTCCTGTATTTTATGTTTTAATCTTTTACAAGAGTTGGTAGTGTGTCCAGGTCCTCTATGGAAGTCACAATGTAAATCTGCTCTGTATCTAGGTATAGTTGGTTCAGGTTCCCGAATATTTGGTAATTGAATTAAACCTCGTTCTAATAATTGTGGTAGAATAGTTGATAAAGGTTGATTTAACCTAGTAAATTCTCGAGGAGGTCTATCAGGAGGTTTCAGTACAAACTTCTCTGTTGCCTTCGCAGCGTTAACATTAGCAGTATTTCTACTATCGGTGACTCCATCACCCACAACTTGTTTATTCTTATATTGATTTTTGGATTTTTTCTCATCGTCTCTCTTTTTAAGTCGGCCTCTCCTAATGAGAGCATCTTCCACTCTTCGGGCTAAGTCTATAGCCTGAATGAAGGTGGTCAAGGTAGCAGTCGATAATTCGTAAGATAGTTGCTCTTGCAAATTATTAATAAAGATGTCCAACATCTCCCTATAAGGTAACACAAAGTGCAATTTTTCTATTAACTGTCTCCACCTAGCTAGGAAATCAGCAAAGCATTCCTCTTTACCTTGTTTTAAGTTATACAAATCTTTAATGGTCACATCTCTTTTGATGTAGGCACTAAATTGATGAACAAAAGACTCGGCAGTTTCTTCGAAATTCCTCAAAGAATTAGTGGGTAATTGATAATACCACTCTAATGCCATTCCTCCCAAGCTTTTCGGGAACATTTTTAGTAATAACAAGTCATCATGTGATATATCATGACATGCTATCCTAAACATACAAAGATGCTCTATGGGATCTTCGATTCCTTTATATATGGGAAGAACAGGCATAGGAAAATGTTTAGGATACGGTTGTGCTATGACTATAGGATCTAAAGGCTGACTACACATCTCTCGATAATTGTACGAGGGATGGTAGGGATCTATCTGGTCCATGCAGGAAACTAACTGTTTCACCACGGCTTCCAGATTGCTAGTTTATCCACCATATTGGTTTTGTGGCACATAGGTATGGGATCTATGAGCAAATGATGGTGTGACACAAGGATTAGATGTTATATTACTATTATGTAAAGTGTTGGTAGGAAGAGTATTATGAAGGGGATTTGTAATAGTATTATATTGTACCTTAGATTGTTGGTAATTTGTGTTCGGTTTTGTTTTGGGTTTTTATTGATTTGAGGTATGTTGATCAAGAGCTTGACAAAATAGAGCAGTAAATGATGGTTTCTTTTGTGTGGGAATGACTCTAGGCTTGTTAACAGGTACTTTAGATCATTGGGTAACATGTTGTTGTTGCATGCTCTGGATCGTAGCTACTATATCCAAATTGGATGGTCTAGCTTGATCACTCTCTTGTTCAATAAAGGACAAGGGATTAGTGTGTGTTTGAAATACTTCTTCTAAAGTTGTTTGAGTGTCACTAATTCGATCCTTGTCCATATGGGCTGCTCTATTAAAAACACCAATATTAGTGTTAATGAACTTCCAAAATTGTTCCATGTTCTCAAAAGTGATAGCTCCTCCCGAAGACATTTTAGGGGATGAGGATCCTTCCTCTCTAATAGTTTCTTCTTGTTCATTTTCTACAACAAGCTCTTCTTCTTGTTGGTCTAGGGTTTCTTCTTCCTAAACTTGGTCCTCAGGAGGGACATTTTGGTCAGTTAATGGTCTTCCTAACCAATCTTCATCTTCTTTGGTTTGTTTTCCATTCCTAATTCTAGGCATTGTGCTAAACTTAGGTTTTAGAAATATATATATATATATATATATATATATATATATATATATATATATATATATATATATATATATATATATATATATATATATATGCGATAGGGTTGAGAGGTATATATTTTAACTATATACCTACTATAATATTTTAAAGGAAATGTTTTGTTATTTTTTTTTTTTTTGTGATTTTATTATATTATTATTTTACGAGAATAAAAATAACAAACAACATGCTAGTTGTAAGAAACAATAGTAGAAAGAATCACTTAGCTTTCTATGAATAGTTTATGGATATCATTGATAGGTTCAAGTTCATCAAGAGTCATGAAATGCTCCTCTTCAAATTGGAGGTTGTTTTTCAAGAACTTGACAAAGTGTGCTATGGTAATATGATATATTTCAGACTCTGACATGTAAAAATAAAGTTCATGGCAATACTCTCAATACAACACAGCTCTAAGAACTCTATTCCATCTCTTTCTATCCGTAAGAACGACTTCTTGATCATATACACGAGATAGAAATTTATGTACTACAACTGCGTTCTCAAGGTATTCCTCAAAGGTGTATAATTCAGAAGACACAAGTGCTCTTTTATCGGCTAACCACCTATGGCAAGCTCTCTAAAGTTCATGATACAAAGTCACCTGATCAGGATCCAGGATTCTATCTAGGACAAACCTCTTAATTTTCCTAAGTTCTACAGATCTAGATTCAATAATACCCAATCTCCTATCAAGTTCGTCCCATAAAGGTTGGGCTCTATATGTTTGAGGTACTCTAAGCACAAAAGTAATCTCTATGGCCGTTAATTTTATTTTCAACATTTATGGAGATAGCTCGTCTTCTATTATAATCTACCATCTAAGTATGATATGCAAATTTTACAGTTTTCTAATGATTCTAGATGTTCTTAATAATGTGTTTTTTTTTTTTTTTGGATTATTTTCAAAAGGTGTTTTTAGTTTCACGTCGGGTTCACCAAAATGTATTGCCCAAATTTTTTGCACCCTTACCTTCAGGCTAAAGGATCCGTACCCGAAATGGGGGTGAGAAAAGGATGGAACAATACCTCGAACGGAGAGGCCCTTTGAAGGTCGCGCCTCTCGGGGGAGGGGTATAAAGGTGAATTTTCGATAGATGGTGGGGTTCACTAGGAAACTTTGAGTGGTAGTTTCCACACCTAGGTTGAGAATGGGTTTGATTTGTTCATTTTATGTTCAATCATTTAGATTCCTAGGTTGGTCGAAATGAAGCTAAGTTATTCTATATGAATATTATGATTTATATGAAGAAAAAATACATAAACGAATCCTAATGTGATTGAATACTGAGAATATATAAAATGGAGAAGAGTACACCTTATTTCTTATGTCTGATGAAGATTTTGAAGCTTATAGGAGTCCAGATCGTCTTGGATATGATAGGATCATCTGTAATTGTACAAAATCATCCCAAATCATAGGAGATCGTCTGAGATCACCCAAGATCGTTAGCGACCAGACGAATTCATCAGGCGAATTCATCATAAACATATAATCAAGAAAACAAACACCAAAAACCAAAAATATAATTGCAAGAATGATGCAAAATGATAGAAATAAGAATATAAATGTTTGAATGATAAATCTAGATATCAAATTAAATGAGATGCACTATTTTGGAAACTTATTTTGAATTTTATCATGCAATTACGCTAAATGAGGTGAACTCCAAGATGTAAAACAGAAGTAAATTAATCTAATGCACCAATAAATAAGGAAAATGAGATAGAGAATGCAAAATCAAGGCTCTAATTGCCCCCAAGCTGAATTGCATATCAGATCATCTGTAATCGTACAAGATCATCGTCGATCTTGAAAGGATCGTCTAGAATTGTAGTTGAATCGCCTACAACGATCCGAGCTACCTTCGACTGAAACACAGTGAAATCCTACAACAAAACTTTGAAAACACAAGTGCGAATGATGGGAGATCACAGAAAAAACTAAAATTGTAGGGAAATAATCAGTCAGGTAGCTAGGTAGGGAGTCAGGAGGATAAACTAGAAAAATCCTAGTTTATATAGGATTAGGGGGAGGTTAGGAGGTTGGGGATCATCCCAATATGGGAGATCCTCAACGTGGGAATCTCCAACCATGCAGACACGCTTCTGCCCAAGTTGGAGAGGTCGTTGGAACAGAAGCTAATTATGAAAATTTAGTTTTGGGACAAAATCATTTGGACGTTTTGTTCCAAACGAATTCATCCGATTTGGGATGATATCATCAGATCGACGACGATATCGTCCAACGGTCACAAAAACCTCTAAAAATGGTGTAAAAAATGAGGTAAGCGGTTAACGGGCAATTTTGGGGTTAAAATTCAAATTTCTACTTTTTACTGATGGTTTAACTACGCCAATTTTAGGGTGCTACAGGTACTTTATTACCCTTCAGTCGTCGATGAATAAGTCATCCATAATTTCTCATTTTTTTCTCTCATCTCTGGTGGTTGTCCCATAACAATCCACTGGTGAGAGCACCTGGTCCTGCAACCACAAAATCATCAGCAGTACCATATTCCAAAATAGTATAATAAAAAACATTAAGTGCAACTATCAACATGTCTTGATGATATAACAATGATATTATGCATTGGATCTCCACACATCAATACATAATCAAGTATCAAGTTCAAGTCCTACCAAGGAGGGTTGTTACAGAAAAATAGAGGTAGACCTAAGAAGCAAAAATAAATAGAAAAGTAAAAAAAGGGATATTGATATGGGAAAATAAAAGCAAATATCATGAATGTTAACAAGAAGTGGGAATAAACCCACAAATAAAAATAAAAATTGATAAGAAAAATGATGTATTGGAATATTGGGGGTATGAATAAGACCTATAAATAAATAGATATTAGGGAATTGACAGGTTATTATAGACAACATATTTATAGATATGGAAACTAGATACTAAATATTTTAGTTATTCATGGTGTTGATTTTTATCTTGGCAAAATTCAATTTTTAGAAGGTAACTATACGATTAAGATTTTATCTTTTAATAGAAATAATATCAAAGAGTTAATTTTGGAAGTGTAGTAGTTTGAAGAAGATGATGAATATATTTGATAGAAAGGCAAACAAAAAATATCTTTGATAAAAATGAGAGTTGGATATGGTTTAATTGAGATGATAGAAATTCCATGTTTTATTATATTAATAGGAATGGCCCCAATAGAATCCACACAACTTGTTAAAAATAAAATGATGCATCCATGTATCCTTATTGGTTTCTTTTATTGTTTCCTCAAAATGAACTATGAAGGCATTCACCATATGATGAGGCAAAGGGGATTTCTTTATCGTTTTTTGGGAGTGAAAAATACTTGATCTAGTTAAACTTCTCCTACAATATGATCTCATTGTTTATATTTAAATTAATCTCATGGCCATGCTTTCCATCAACTTGTCAATCATTTTCAAATTTGTAATCTCTTGCCATACATATGGTCTCATTAAATTTTTGCATCAAAATGTTATAATTTTATAATCAACTTGTTCATCTCAAACTCTTTATTTAGTATTAATATTAATTAATATTGACAAAGGTTATGAGATATCCATGGAGACACATAACCAAGTCTATGCAACATGATTTTTCTTATCAATAATTGACACCTCTTTGATGAAATTTTATTTAGTATTATCAATATTATTCAAAATCTCCTTATTCATGAGCTAATTTGGAAGTCTAGAGAGATTAACGCATGCATGAAATATTTTATTAATTTTTATATGTTCACATTAAATTCTCACTCTAGGATCTTAAATACAAGCCATATCTCCCTTTAAATAATGGACCACTAATCATTATTTTACTATTGACTTCTAAACTAAGAGAATATGAGGAGAACAACAATATTTTGGAAAGACAATGAATAGTACGAACTCAATCTTGCTTTTTATTTAATACACCTTTATATATTTGAATAAGTTATTCATTATCCTTTGAATTTGTTTATTAACCCTATATTTTTAAGAACCATTATATCATACTCAATCATATCATCCTCGACAATCACTTATTGTAAAACATCTATTGGCTAAATAGAAGTTACCACAAATTCACTCTTCATTTTATACCCAACTAGGACACTCTTAGTTATAGTTAGGACATACATAAGAGACTTTCCCTTGCTACCTAACTTTTTCTTGTGAAAATCCTTCATTTTTTTATTTTCTTTAAAGATCTAGAACAAGAACTCTAAATTTAAGGCTTGCTCACTTCTTTTCCTTATTTGTTACTTCTTGTTTTTATTAATTGTCCATTCTATCTACAATTTTCTTGTATTGTTATAGTACCTATTGAATATTCCATAGCATACAATACTAGATAGTCCCCCATCTTTCAAATATTTTTGAATGCATCCTTGCATTCTTTGATACTTAGTCTATTTTTTGTATTAAAATAAACACATAACTATAACTTCTTCATGTTTTTAAGGACCCTATTCATACCCCTAATATTCCAATATACTTTTAATCATCGCTTTTATATTCTTCTTTGTATACCTAGCCCCATATCTTGTTAATACTTGTGATATTTAATTATGGTTTTCCAAATAATTATCCTCTAGATTTCATTTTCTCTTTGTTTTTGCTTTGAGGATCTTCCTTTATTTTTTCCATTTCCACCACTAGTGTCATCCTCATCAACCTCTTCTATTTTCCATATAATTATTAATCTCAATTTATAGATTTATCCTATCATGGATAACTTTAATACAAGAGATAGCCTCAATAATACTTTCTTTTTTACATTGTCCTAAATCCTATTATAAGGGCCATACTCCATAGCACTTATTTGCTCATACTTATTGAAATTCACAATACTTTCAAAAAACATTATAAAGCATACATGCACCATGATCATATATAGAAAAGAAGCAAGAGTGAATTAAAGATAGTATTGAATGAAATAGAAAGATAGATAAATGATATGATTTACAAGAATGAATAATGGATAGGTTCTCATAGGCATCTCCTAATATCTTCACTTATCACAAATTTATTACAATGGATTAGTAATTGGGACGTATTTATAGTGATATGAAAAACCTAAGTAGTAGTAAATCTCAAGATGATATTAACTTGACTTCAAGGTTAAATTATAATAATATAATAATAAATTACACCCTTTAATCAAGGTTATCTATAAAGGTGGATTAACCAATATTACTAAGGGTGAAATATGAAGGGTGCCCTTAGGCTTACATGAGCATGTCTATAGGTTTACATAAATGATGTATGAATGATTTACATGAATTATTCCCATAAGCTACCGCTTAAGGGGCCTGAAAAATAGTTTGGTACTTTAACGATCAATAAATCTTAAGGTTGAAGGAGCATGGAAGGCTGGAGGCTGAAGGAGCGTGGAAGGCTAGAGGTTGAAGGAGCGTGGAAGGTTGGAGGCTGAAGGAGTGTGGAAGGCTAGAGGTTGAAGGAGTATGGAATGTTGAATGATGAGTTGATCTTTGGAGTGTCAAGGCTAAAGGAGCATGGAAGGTTAGGTTGGTTGAAGGAGCATGGAAGGCTAGGCTAGTTGAAGGAACTACAATGAAATTTTGGGATGTTGGGTGGAAGGTTGGAATGGCTAAAAGAACATGGAAGGCTGATAAGGTTGAAGAAGCATGGAAAGCTAGGCCAACTGAAGGAGCTGCAATGGAAGGTTGGGATGCTGAGTGGAAGGCTAGGAAGGCTAAAGGAGTGTAGAAGGATACTTATAATGAGAAAAAAAAATTACAAAGTGCAAAGTATTGGGGGTTTTTCCTAAAACAATATCTCATATTTTAGGATCTATATCTTTGTGAAGATATATCCAATTGAGATTATTCTTGGACCAACTTATGCAGAATTTGAATAGATTTAAAATGAGTGGTCATATGCAAAAATCCAAGCAATATTGAAGGAGATACGACCCTATGAAGTCAACCATTCATAACAAGGGCACTGACAATTTTTCAAGTCACAAAAAATAAAATTGCAAAGTGCGAAGGATTATGATTTTTTCTGAAAAACATCTCATATTTTAGGAGCCATATCTTCATGAAGAGTTATCCGATTCAGTTGATTCTTGGACCAACTTGTGCAAAATTTGAATAGATTTAAAATGAGTGGTCATATGAAAAATTTGAGTAATATTGAGGGAGATATGACCTTGTGAAGTCAACCATTCAAAACAAGGGCAGTGATAATTTTTCAAATCGTGAAAAACAAAATTGTAAATATTTTCCAACTAGAATTCAAACGATGGGAAAAGCAATGAAGGGCTATGACTTCAGTGAGGAAGAAAACTAGCAATTTAGATTTGGTAAAGCATACTATGATAGTATTATGTTTTGTAAATATTACTCTACTAAGATGCAAGGCATAGATAGTAGAGGTAAAGTTTTAGCATTGTGAAGGTTGTTGTAATTGTATTCTTACAGAAATTTGAAAATATCCAAAAAATAAAAATCAAGAATTTAGACATTTAATGTAAAATGATGTATATTTCTAGCTATAGCATATCAATTGAGATGAGAAATGTATCTATTTGTAAACTCTCAAGCTCTAAAGAAGAGAGATGTAATTTTTCAAGGGTGGGGGACCCGAGTACAACCCCTTATTATCCAACAAAAAAATAAAAAATAATTCCCATAAGCTTACATACACACTTGCCCATAGTCTACATTAATAGTACTTATAAGTGCTCTTCCCCACTTTTGACCTTGCCCTAGTAAGATTAGATTGCACACATTTTAATACCCATCCATAATCTAATCAAATGGTACAAGGAGAAGAGACATTAGAGGTAACATTTCCCCCTGTAATGGGTTCTCTACGGGGTCTCTACTTTATCATCTTCATCCTCTTCTTCACCATTAAAAGTTTATGTCCAAATATCAATAATATTATCTCAATCTTCTTATGTAATTTTTTATGGAGTGTCCTTCCCTTTTAGTACACTTATGAGTGTTTGACTTCTTTGAAACCTTAGAATTTCATGTGGGAAACTACGACATAGATTTCATTAGTTTTATATCCTTTGGATGAGCTTGTGTATGATAAAAATCTCCACAAATTTTCATTACAACTTCATAATGAATAAGAATATTAAAATATCCTCCAAAAGAGGTAGGTTATAGATCTTTGATAGTCATAGCATTCACATAATAAAAAAAGTAAATTATAATAAAAGGAGGAGAAAAATTAGAAGTAATGTATTTTGCATACTCTTCATCACCCTTTATATTGCCTTCTTCCATAGATAAGTGTGGGTAGATTTTCTACACCCACTATTTTGCTTAAAACAAGGAGGGAATAAAGAAAGAAAAAAAGGGTGGTTATTCTAAAAAGTTTGCCAAGAGAAAGATCAGATGGAAATATGGGTTGCATCTATGAATTTCATTGCCCAAAACCTCCACTGAGAAGATAACAAGTTGAAAATACCCGCAATGAAAGAATGGCCAGTAATTTTCATCATAACCCCACCCAAAATTTTATTCGAAGAAAAGTTGGACGAACGATTGGGAGGGCAAAAAAAATGAAAGAGAATCCCAAGTTTTCCCCAGGAAATTGAATCATAAATATGGTAATTTGGGGGGTAAATTCAAGAATAAGAGATCCCATTTCCCTGTCCAAGGATCGTTCGACCACAATAAAGGTGGAAAGTATGAAAAGAGCAAGATGTGCAAGGGTTCCAATTTCTTCGTTACAAAGGAGTATGACCAAGGATCAAGAATATAGGCTAACCCAAGTGTGCACCCAATCCAAAGCTCCATATCAATCAGCAATAAATGCATGAGGATTTGTCTTTAAAGAAGGTTATTCAAATTCAAAACTCCTCCTACCAAAATTAATTGATTGCCAAACCCAAGGATGTAGTAGATAGATGAATTTATGATTGATCAAAGCAAGTACATAAGGTGGTAGCTAGGGATTTTATGTAGATCGAATACTTTAGATCATCCATAAGTATTTTGGAGCGGTGGCAGCATCAAATATATTGATTAGTAGGGAAGGTCCAGATAGGGTCTATCAGTTTTTTTGTTCGGACGTAGTAAAGAATGTTTTATCTATGTCAGAGCAGTCATGGAAGAAATCGCTTGAGCAAGATGAATACTGACATCCCAATCCACCATTAATGAAAACTTAATTAAGCTTTCAAAAAGCCCGCTCTTGAAAGGGGCTATATATACATGTTTGTAATGCATATTTTAAGTGTCAGCTCTCCAATCATTACAACCTCCATGTACAACTTGATACACACAACAATACAAGTGGATTATTGTCTGGCCTTCAATTATTTTCATGTATGTATGATTTTGCTCTAATAATTATTTTTGCTATGGTTAAGTGAATGAACTGGCTTTAATTATACTATTTGGATTTTATGCTACTAGTTCCTTAATTATGAAATTCTTGGTAGAGTAAGGAGTGTAATTGATTAATGAAAATAGTGGTTGGTTTGTTAGGTAGTCCATGAATGTTGTTCATATTTCAAGCTTATCAGGCATGTATCTTGATATAATTGGATCTACACCACTTTGTGTTCTAGCTCTGTATTTTCCTTAGCTTCTCCCCCTTTCCTTTTCCCAAATATTTAGTTAGGACCTACAAGGAGCCGACCTTCTCTGGATATTGAACCTAGGACAGCTGGTCTTGGGGCCATTCAAAGTTGGTCAAGGTCTGTGGGCGCACAATCCTTACCATTAGATAAACTTTTGACCAACAATTTTTGGCACACCCAATGGGACACCCTCCCACAAATTTGAATAATTATAAGGGACTGGTCATACCCTATTTTCTCTAGATTCCTTTATTACCTAGTGATTCCATTAAAATACAGACCTAGAAAGCCACACCAGCCCTGTAGTTTTCATGATTACAAGACAAAGGGCTAGCAACTCAGAAGAACCATTTGAGTTTTGGAAATTATCCTCCAAAAAATAATGACCTGAGCTCATTATTGAGGCCTTTGTTCCCACTAAATAATTAGAGCTAAATCAAATTGATACTCAATTGGTACCCATACCTCAAATACCCACTTCGCATCAAACATCAATGGCACATAATCAAAACCCAAGAGTTCCCAACTGGAATCATACAGGACCTCTTAACTTGGCTGATCAACATGCTATCCCACAGGCAACCTTAAAAACAACATATGAACATGTCCAAGATGTAGCATCGTTGGCTACTGTGCATAATATTCAAGAAGAAGACATGATGGTCAAGTTATTGGTCATTTCTCTAAAAGGAAAATTGCTTTATTGGTATAGAACTCTATCCAATGGAAGTATAAACTCGTGGAATGCTCTGAATTCCAAATTAATAGAGGAATTTAATGAGCAAGCAGGCCTCTTTTCTCTGCTTACCCAGTTCACAGTGATATAGAGACATCCTCAGGAAGATATTATGGATTTCAATATCAGGTTTAGTCATACCTGGTAGAGAGTCCCCGATGGCCTTAGACCAACCCACAAGCAAGTTGTCTATTATTATTTAAGAGCATTTAGTTTAGACTTGGGACTAATGATAAGATAGTCAAATATTCTTGTTTTTCCCCATATCTTTTAAGAAGCTGCAAAAGCAGAAAAAATCTATATTGTTATAGATAGATTGCCTCCCAAGCCTATGATACCTAGTTTTCTAGAGTTCCCTAATGGTCAACCACACTTGACTGTCTCGGTGCCTACTTATGCAACATTATCACCTCCCATGGGTTTCTCTCAATGGCCCAACACACCTGTAGTACCAGTACTACCTGCACCTCCTGTAATACCTACTCCACCTACAATACTCGCATCATCCACCCCAAATTCACAAGTGGCCACTCTACGTGGGTTGTAGGACTTTATGAAAAACCTATCCAACGAGGTCACTATGATGAAAAGGAGGTAGGCTAAAACCAAGAAGATTCTCATATGTCACAAAAAAATCAATTTGTTCCTACTATTAGGCCACCATAGAAAACTAATGTTCTCACCAATGATGGAGGCGAACCTTTGTCTTATATATCTGATAAATACTATTGGTGTTCTACATGTAATTACTCTCATGGGGAAAATACTTGTATGATGCATCAACATTACATGCAAAGAATAGTTTTTGAGAGATCAAAAATAATTCATAAGAGATAAATCAATATGATTGAACCAATGAACATAATTTTATTGCGCCAATAGTAGAACAAGTCTTGATTTTGATGAGATCCAAGAAAAACTGCTTCAAGTAAATCTTGAGGAACTCAACCTCAAGAAAGTGGTTATTGATGACTTAGTAGAAAAGAAATTTGAAGATGATGCTCCTCAAGAGATTCCCCAAAAAAAAACCCACAGCAAGAAAAGGAAGATCCCAAGCCTAGTGCATCCCAATCAAAAGCAATAGAGATTCAAACTGAGGCTAGAGATAAGCTTAAATATCCATCCCTGATGAAGCGTCAATGGATTGAAGCTACTCATGAGTATAGAAGTAAGTTTGAGCCCTCTTCAAAAGAGAAATACATGCAATCCAAAATTCACGTCTTCAATATCATAGAAGAATTAAAGAAACCCCCTCAAAGGCTAGTATGTATGATGCTTTGCTCATCCCTAGATAGATCGACCTACTCCAAGATTCTCTAAAAATGATCAAAAACCAAAGCAAAGCCCAACCAAAACAAAATCTAGTTCAAAATAGTTTTGTTATGGGGGGCAAAAAAAATAGACCTTCACCATTCTACCTTTCTCTAGAAATGGAAGGGTGGATTGTGCACAATTGCATGATAGATTCAGGAGCAACCACCATAGTCATGCCTAAGGCAGTATGTGATGTCATGGGGATGGAATACACTAGAATTTTTCCTAGGGTGTTGCAGTTGGATGGTACCCCAATAAAAACTATAGGGGTGATCAAGGATGTACCTATCATTCTTCATAGATTACCTCAGGTTACTGTCATACAAGAAATTGTGGTAGTTGACTTGGAGCCATACTTTAGAATGTGCCTTTCTAGGGAATTTACTACCAAGTTGGGGGGATACCTTTCTCTTGACTACTCTCATATGGAAATTTCGTGTAAAGGAAGAAGGGTGAAAATCTAGTCAGAAAAACCCTCTCCCTTTCATATAGAAAGAATAGAGGAGGTGGACCGACAAGCAACCATAATAAATGTCATCATTGAGGAAGGAGGTGACATAGAAGAAATTCTGGAAGGACTGCAAACAGAAGATCAATTTTCCATGAAAAATGTCAATGCAATAATGGAAACAAGGGTTGGTACTTACACCATTGAAATACCAAAAGTGAAAATGTTGGAAGCACAAGCAGGGTCTCAGTCTCCATCTCATCAATTGTGGAAGTTATATTTTGATGGAGCAAGATGCAAAAATGGTGAAGGAGTCAAAATAGTCTTGATTTTTCTTGAAGGAATCCAAATTGTTTTCTCATATAGATTAACATGGAGTTGCACTAATAATGCAGCAGAATATGAAGCCCTCTATTTAGGACTAAAAAAGAAAGAAAAGTTGGGTATCAAGCAACTCCAAATATATGGAGATTTTGAATTAGTGATCAATCAAATCACTAAAAAATGTATTAGCAAGTAGCACTACTTAAAAGCCTACAGAAATAGGGTATGGGACCTATTAGAGTCATTCAAAGCATTGAACATTAAGTCAATCCCCAAGGACCAGAATAAACATGCTGACATATTGGCCTCTATAGGAGCAAACTTCTACCCAGTATCAAATACCATTCACAAGGCAAAATCAGTCAGGTTGGTCTATAGGCCATCCATCCCTGATAAGGATACTTTATAGCAAGTATTTGAAAATGATGAACAGATAGTGGACTTTCTAATCCATGAAATGAATTGTTCAGTTGATGGTTCCTCTGAAGCTAAAGAGGAAGGATTCATTCAACTCAAAAATAACCATATTCCAAAAGGACTGATCACCTTGGAAAGCCTCTTTGATAACAGTGATCGACCAAAAGGTCTTAAAATGAAGGTTGACTATGAAGGATATAAGGAAGTTCAAATCTCAGAAGGAAAGAGGTTGAAGATAGGAGTGGATTGCTCAGATGAGGAAGTTCACCAGATTCAGGAATTGTGTAAAATATATGATGATATTATTGCATGGATATACGATGACCTCAAGGTATATAGTAAGGATGTAATCCAACATACTATTGAACTAGAACCTGATGCAAAGCCCTTTCGATAGAAACAAAGACCCATCAACCCAAAAATAGAAGCTCTAATGAAACAAGAATTACTAAAGCTATTGAATGCCAAGATAATATATCCTATCAAGCATTCTACTTGGGTAGCTAACCTGGTTCCAATAAAAAAAAAGAATGGAGATATCAAGTTTTGTGTGGATTTTCACAACCTAAATAAAGTCTCTTTGAAGGACCACTATCCTCTACCACAAATAGATCAGATACTACATATAGTGGCAGGAGCGAGTTTTCACTGGTGGATGGCTTTTGATTCAATCAAGTTTGGGTTAAATATGAAGATCAACATAAAACAACATTCACTACTAAATGGGGAACATTTGCATATCAAAGGATGTCATTTGGCTTATCTAATGCTGGTGCAACTTTTCAAAGAGCAATGGACCTAGCATTTGGTGAATTGGTCAATAGAGTAATTATTATCTACTTAGATGGCATGACTGTCTTTTCTCATAAAAGGCATGATCATATAAAGCATCTTCAACAAGTCTTTGAGAAGTGCATAGAATTCAGAATATCATTAAATCCAAGAAAATAAATCTTTGCGATACAAGAAGGTAAAATTTTGGGATATGTTGTGTCAAAATCAGGGCTTGCTATTAACCCGAACAAGGTTAATGTTATTTTAGAATTGCCAATACCCATGAATAAGAAGTCACTTCAATCCTTTGTATAAATCAACTTTGTGCGAAAATTCATGTCTGATTTCACACAAATAGTCAAGCCTTTGACACAAATGCTAAAGAACAATGTTGAATTCAAATGGACGGATGATCGGAAAGATGCTTTTAGGAATATTAAGGAAGCAATTTTGCAGGTTTCAGTTCTCATCAACCCAGATTATTCTAAATATTTCATTCTATATGCCTTTGGAGCAGAAGAAAGTTATGCAACAGTGTTGATGCAGAAGGGAGATGATGGTGATGAGAGACCAATTGCTTTTCTTAGCCAAACTCTACATGATCATGAAGAAAGATACAACTTTATAGAAATACAAGTATATGTTGTTATGAAATCTCTCAAGAAGTTCAGATATTTTGTCTCACAAAGCAAAATAGTAGTATATGTAGTACACCCAGATGTCAAGAATTTTGTGATCCAAGGAGAATGGGGTGATCGAAGGGCTGGTTGGACAACAAAAATTCAAGAATTTGACATGGAAATTTGACCAACAAATCTAATCAGGGGACGAGCACTTTGTCAGCATTTGGTAGAAGCAATAGCCACAAATTCCAACTTATCTATAGAAGCAGTGGAAAATTTGGAATCAGTACAAAAAGAAATATCATCTAACTCATGGATCATCCATTTGATATCCTACTTTCACTATGGCAAGTGTCCGGAAGGATTGACAACAACACAAAGATACAGGTATAAGATGCAAGCTAGAAAATATGTATTGGTCAATGACACTCTCTATCAAAAAAATTTGATGGTGTGTTGTTACGTTGCATATCACAAGAAAAGGCAAGTGGTTTACTGGAAGAATTTCACTCTGGATTCTCAAGGGGCCATTATTCAGCACAAACCACAATAGCTAAAATATTGAGGGTAGGATTTTATTGGCCTTCCATATTCTTAGATGCATTCAAATTGGTCAGAAAATGTGACAAGTGTCAAATATTTACTGGAAAGGAAAAGCACTATGCCATGCCTTTAAAGCCGATAGTAGTAGAAGAGCCTTTTCAATAATGGGGGCTAGAATTTATTGGCATTATAAACCTAAATTCATCAATCGAACACAAATATATTCTTACAGCAATAGACTACTTCACTAAGTGGACTGAAGCAGAAGCAACCAAACAAGTTGATCAACAAACAGTCATTGACTTCCTAGAAATATTGATTACCATATTTGGAGTCCTAGCCACCATTGTCACAGATAATGGCTCTTCCTTCATAGGAGCCAAGATAATGGACTTTTCTAGGAGATATGGAATATACTGGAATGCAACTTCAAACTACTATCCACAGGGTAATGGCTTGGCAGAATCCTCAAACAAGAACCTATTGAGAATTATTAAAAGAAACATTGAGCACAATCCCAAAAATTGGCACCTTTTACTAAATCAAGCGTTATGGGTAGACAGGATAACCCCAAATAAGTCCCTAAGAACATATCCTTACTCTCTGGTATATGGAAAAGAGGTTGTCCTTCCTATTAATCTTGAACTCCCAACATTGAAGCTCCTACAACAAATAGATGATGAAGAATTCCCACTGATAGAAAGGAGGCTAGCACAACTAATGCAACTAGAAGAGGCATGAGAAAAGGCATTTGATAATACAACTCAACACCGAGTCTAGTCAAGCAATGGTTTGATAAGAAAGCTAAACCAAAAGAATTTTCCAAAGGAGATCTTGTACTCAAATGGGATGTAAATCTAGCCAAACCAGGGGCTCATGATAAGTTTGATTCATTATGGACTAGGCCATATCTCATAGAAGAATGTAAAACTTCAAATGCATATCAATTACAGGATTTGGAGGGCAAGCTGATGCCAATCCCAATAAATAGGCAACACATAAAGCACTATGCTTGAGTTGCATGAGGCAGTTGTATATGTATGTACATACCTTGTTTTTCTTATACATAGGGGGTTTGTATTTTACCTTTGTGTTGTATAGTATATAGTCCTAAAAAAATTTGGTGCTCTAAAAGTCTCTTTGAAAACCATGTTTAAATTCAGAAGTGGATGGAAGAATGGGAAGCTTCTAATTAGGAAAAGGATCTTGAATCTCTGTCTCAAGAAAATATGGAAAAATGAGATTGATATCAGTAAAAGGTGGAACCCAAAATATCATTCGATCAGAAGAAGGAAAAGGAATTATGGCCTAAAGCTCTCAACTCCTTGGTTCATCAGAAGAAGTGATCATCAAGTTAAAAGGAGTACTCAACAAGCATAATTACATGAGTACAAATGGTTGATGCTCCATCTCAATAAAATCAAGGAGGAAGATCATGGGCATGTACATCAAGTGGCCCTAATGTGCATAATGACCATAAAAGAGGTATGGTCATCCAGGTGGTATCCATCAAGGAGGAGCATTTATGAAAAGGCAATGAGAGCACTCTCTTCAGGTGAATTTAAGCATGTGTAATAAATTAAAGAAGAATCAAGGCTGAAGCAAGATCAACCTAGGAAAGTAGCAATTCAATGAATTTCAAAAGGGATTGTGCCCACCTAAATCATTTCATTGGCCCAAGGTCCACAATCCAAGGAAAGTTGGTGAAGGAAATCTGATAAGACTTTGCACCTTAACTGGATTTACCTCGAAGAGAGTGGGATTCATTGCAGCCTCAATCGCCAATCCCATGGATCCTTAATTCTAAATATATAAAGAGGTAACATCGATAGGGCTACTAATTGTTGTTCATGATCTCCAATAAGAAGGTTGGTCCATTAGCTGATGGACTCTAAGTATCTTGAATTCTTGTGAGTAGAAACAAAGCTGCACAAAATGATCAATGCAAAGCCGAAAAAGAGACTAGAAGACTCATTCGAGGGAATTATGGACACATACATCACTTTGAAGGCCAAACTAAAGTTGTCTCGAATGGGAGCAAAACAAAAAGCAAAGGCCATAAACTCTAGTGTCGCTAGAGCAGTGCCATGGAATACGTAGTTGGTGATGTTTTTGCCAATTATTGTGCACCCTTGTCCTGAGTTGGTGGATGTTGTACCCAAATTCTATTATGCAAGCACAAGGATAGTCAGAGGGTAAGATGGACATCCTCTATTTCAAATAACTACTCAGAATATAAGAAAGGCTTTCACGGCTTTGAAACCTTCCCTCAAAGATGTATCTATCAAACATCTTAGGGTTATAAAGGAGAAGTCCCAAAGAGAAAATATTGTAGAGGAGGGTCCAAAAACTTGGATGAAGGAGGTCTTAAACCTGAGAAGCTTACCTAAAGATTATTTAGATAGGACCTGGCAGTTAGCGCAATTCAAAGAAGACATTCAACCAGTTCTGAGCATGATAGCTACGATGCATGGCACTGAAATAGATAAATTAGTCCTTTCAGAGTAGATAGCTTTGGCACATGTTGTATTAAGGGCTAACAGGTCAATAAAGCTAGATTGGGCTGAATTTTTGGCCAAGAACATTAGGAAGCAACTGGTAGAATACCAGTCTAAGCAAAGTATGAAATTCCATCTCCCCTCCTATTTGGCCTGGTTGTTTCTTTTCTTTATGCCTAGAGCAGCACATTTAGTGCAAATTGTTGAGGCTGATCCCCGTCCAGTTGTGGAATGGACGCAATCCCTTAGGAAGAGTCAGTATTATCTAGATTTTAATAAAATCTTCCTTGGTCCAGCTTTAGCCTATGTTTATGGTAGTTGCCCTTGTCTATCTGAAAGAGCTATCCAATTTTTAAGAACAAAATTTCTTGAAGTAGGGGATTGGTATTTCCTAGCAGAGGGAACATGCATAAGATTGTATGGCTTATCTGGTTTCCCTTTTCTCCTCCCTTATTATGTTATAGACTGGATATTTGGGCTTGAGGTCTGTAGGTAGGCCATTGTAGTAGAAGATAAACATGGTCAAGGAGTGAAGAAGAAAATAATATTTTAGTTCCTTGTAGTGTATAACCCCATCAACAATCCCTTCAGAGACCAAGCTACATATCTGAAATTGGATAATAAGTTGCGTGCTCTAGGTCTTGAAGTGATGCCTCCTTAGTGGAATTATGATCTTGATGGTGTTATCAAAAAGAAAGTTGTCAACAATGTTAAACCCCGACCATTTGAGCATCAAGATAATGAGGCAAATCTAGATGTTGTGTGATTCATAAATCTCTTGGATGATCAACTGGTTCCATTTACCAAGTTTAAATTTCATAAGCGACCACCATGGAGGTCCTCATATCCATACAATAGGGTGTTTGACCCCGAAAGGAACCCTAATCAAATAATAGCAGCTACCTTCTTTGAATGAGTTGAGCAGCTAAAGGGTTGGGGTGATGAGGAAAAGGTGGAGCAATGGTGGATAATGAAATGTGAAAAGGATGATCTTAGATAAATTCTCCTAGGAGTGGTAGATGTTACATTTCATACAGAGTTTATGGCTAGCATTGATCAATGGTGAGAGAGAAAGGATGATAATATCTACCTGAAAGTGATAAAGAAATTTGATCCTGTGGAGCCTATAGTCGGAGGAAGCAATGATGATCAAGAAGGAGATTAGGAACTAGAAGGCCTAGATTCTTAAGAGAAATCCAGTGATGAGGCCCATGGAGCACAAGCGAAACCAGAAGTCTCTTCCTCCTAGAAGTTGCAAAGTAGTAGAAGAACAAGGTAGAAAAACCCTTCAAGAGACTGGTCACTCATCTGGTTCTCCTCAGAGATCAATGTAGAGCAAAAATAAAAGGACCCATTCAAGCCTGGTCATTTCAAAAGATCTAGAGCTAGGGCACAAGCATCAATGACTGCAATCCAAAGTGGTGCAAGTGAAGAAGTCGAGAACATCGACACATCATTCTAAGGCAAGTCTGAAGATTGCAGAACCTAAAGAAGAGCAACTTTCATTATAGGTACAACTCAATACTCCTCCAAAGAAAGATCTTTCTAGCAATCCATTGAATCATCCTCCCCTTTTCAATGATTTTCCCCCACCATCTAAAGGATTACTGACCGCAAGACCAATAGCAAAGAAATATTTCCCTGGGTCTTCATCATCACCTTCTCCATTCATCGATCCATCATCTGATCTTCCTCCCAGTTCATCGGAAGTCCCCATCCCTATATCCTTCTCCAATTCATCAGTTATTCCTACACTCTCTGTCACCCCTCCACCTCCTTCTTGAGTATTTCCCCAACATTTTCCCCCCTCATCAGTTTCAATCGTCACCAAAGCCATAAGCCAATCAATCGATACAAACCAAAAACAAACATTTCGATCTCCTCGTTATCCTCTATAATATCTTTTCCAATTTTGTCTTAAGAGTGGAAGAGGAAGAACCATAAATTTTCAAGGTCGTGCATGTGGAAAGAGATAATCAGAATAAATGGGTAAAGGAGCAGCTTTAGTAGGAGCACCAAAGTCATTAGGAGGCTACTATGATGCTTTTGCATGAGCTTGACCCGATTGAGGGAAGACAACACAAACTAATTGCCAAGCCCAGAGTCAAGAAGACAAAAATGGATATGAAAAGTGATGACAGGGAATTTGAGTGCCTCACCAAGCACATTGATGATATCCCCTTTGTTGAAGTGTTGAAAGCATCACATGTTAAAATGGCAGAGAACTTTGAGGCTCAATATCATAGGGTATAGCAAGAAATGAAAACTCTCGAGAGTAGAAATAAAATGTTGAGTGAAACATTAAAAAAAGTTCCTTCACCCGAGCTACTACAGCAAAAGGAGGATGAGATTGCTAAACTCAGTAATGAGTTGCAAGAATTGAATAGCAAGCTGGAGCAATGCAATGAGGAGTCCAAGTTGAAAATGTAGTAGCAAGAGAATGAGTTTAATTGCCTTCTCAAAGAACTATAGAAAGAGAAATAAAGGCCTACTAGGTCTACCATTTCAAAGGATAATTTAAGGAGGATCAGGCTCATCCATTTGAGGAAAGCAAAGGAAGTTGCCTTGGAGATTATTTCTCCTTTTGCATTAACAATAGAAAGCAGCATCGAAATTTTGATGGTGATAAAAGTTGAGCTCAGCAGAAATAAGGGGATCATACAAAATATGAGCCCACAAACGGCTACTTTGCGGATAGTGTTGAGCAATCACAATGCTAGTCCTCGTAATTGTCAAAAATATGAGACGGAGCAATATGAAGTTATGATACAATAGGTTCCATACCTAACAAATTTATATTGTGAAGGCACCAAACTTTTGAACATTTTGAATAAAGATCTTGGGGAGATGAATGAGTTTAATGAGCTACTCAAGGCACTTAGGTCACCCAATTTTTGGGACAGTAATCATCAATTGTATTCAAAGAAAAATCTTGAAAGACTATTCCAAGATCTTGAGGAAGATAAAGGTATGATCGTGGCCTTGCAAGAACTCATAATGTTGAATCAACTCTTCAATTTTATCTCCAAAATGTTTAACCTCTCAATCATTTCTAATCAGATGGCTAATAGGTACAAAGACCCGCCCAGCCAGGAGCGGTGCAGGCTCAAGTATATTGTTGAACAAATGAAGAATGCACCCATCCCTTCTACAGAAGACTGTGCTGAGATGTGTAAAAAATTGTCGAATGGAGTAGTTCCTCAAGTGGGCATCCATCATGCTAAATTTTCTCAAGTAGCAGTAGAAGAATCAAGAGACCCATCGGGTATGACTTGAGTCACAAGGTGTGACTTTTCGTAATGCATTTTTGAGTTTTGTTTTTGATATAGTAGACTCCACATCGCAATAGATGTGGCCAAAATTTTTGTATAGTTGTTTGTTGTTTTGTTTTGAAGTTTGGATAAGCAATGGTTAAGCTGGGTCTTGTGCCTCCTAGCAAGTAGAATCCCCCCATAAGTCACCAAGAATGTGGGTATATTTTCTACACCCACTGCTTTGCTTAAAATAAGGAGGGAAGAAAGAAAGAAAAAATGGGGGGTTATTCTAAAAAGGTTGCCAAGAGAAAGGTCAAACGAAAATGTGGGTTGCATCTATGACTTTCATTGCTCCAAACCTTCGCTCAGAATATAACAAGTTGAAAATACCCACGACGGAAGAATGGGTTGTAATTCTCATCATAACCCCGCCCAAAATTTTATTCGAAGAAAAGGAGCTGGACAGATAATTGGGAGGGAAAAAAAGGAAAGAGAATCCCAAGTTGTCACCTAGGCAATTGAATAATAAAGAAGGTAATTTGGGAGGTGAATTCAAAAAGAAGGGCCCCCATTTCCCCATCCAAGGATTATTTGACCACATTGAAGGCAAAAATTCCAAAAAGAGGAAGATGTGCAAGGGTTCCTATTTCTTCATCACAAAGGAGTATAACCAAGGATTGGTAAGAGAGGCTAACCTAGGTGTGCACCTAGTCCAAAGCTTCATCTCGATCAGTAATAAATGCATGAGCACCTAGCTATAAATAAGGTCATTCAAATTCAAAGCTCCTCCTCCCATAAAAATGAATTGATCACCAAACCTAAGGATGTAGCAGATAGGTGAATTTATGATTAATCTGAGCAAGTACATAAGGCAATAGCTAGGAAGTTGATGCAAAGTGAATACTTCATATCATCTAGAAGCATTTAAGAGCAATGGTAGAATCAAATATATTGATTAGCAAGGAAGGTCCAGATAAGGTCTGTTTGTAATTTCTGTTTGAATGTAGTAAAGAATGTTTTATCTGTGTTAGAGCAATTACAAAAGAAATCGCTCGAGCAAGCTAAATACTGACATCCCAATCCACCATTAATGAAAAATTAATTAAGTTTTCAAAAATCCCACTCTTGAAAGGGGCTATATATACATGTTTGTAATGCATATTTTAAGTGTCAGCTCTCCAATCATTACAACCTCCATGTATAGCTTGATACACACAACAATACAAGTGGATTACTGTTTGGCCTTCAATTGTTTTCATGTATGTATGATTTTGCTCTGCTAATTATTTTTGCTATGGTTAAGTGAATGAATTGGCTTTAATTCTGCTATCTGGATTTCATGCTACTAGTTCCTTAATTATGGAATTCTTGGTAGAGTAAGAGGTGTAATTGATTAATGAAAATAGTGGCTGGTCTGTTAGGTAGTTCGTGAATGTTGTTCATGTTTCAAGCTTATCAATCATGTATCTTGATGCGATTGGATCTGCATCACTTTGTGTTATAGCTTTGTGTTTTCCTTAGTTTCCCCCCCTTTCTTTTTTCCAAACATTTAGTTAGGACCTACAAGGAGCCGACCTTCTCCTCATATTGATCTTGGGACAGCTAGTCTTGGGGCCATTCAAAGTTGGTCGAGGTCTGTGGGCACACAATCCTTACCATTAGACAAACTTTCGACCAACAATAAGTCAGATTTTAAGGCCTTAAAGTGCAATATGTAGTCTTCAATACTACTAAAATCTAAAATTTTGAGATTGGAAAGCTCTATCTCTATTTTGTTAACTTCACTAACACTTACGTTTCAATAGATATCATTCAATGTGGTCCATACCTTAATAAGATCAATTTTCTATTTGATGTGAAAAAGTACAATCAGTTCAACTAACATGAAAAAGAGACCAATGACTTCTTCCTTCTCTTTACCAAGTTTATAATCACTAAGACCTTTTGATTCATTGTTAAAGATAAACCAAATATTTTTACTTTTGAGTAACCTTGCCATTCAAATAGGCCAAGTGCTATAATTTCACCCATTGATATTAGTAACATAGCCTAAGGAATCCATTTTGTGCATAAATCCCATACAAAACTAATAAATCCAAAAAATTGAATTCACCACTTCATGGAGCTTGAAAAACCATACAATTTAGAAAAAAAATGATCCAAATGCTCCCATATGAAAAATTCATGGCCTCTAAAATATTTAGAAAATTAGCACTTGAATAAAAAAAAATCAAATTGTCAAACCTTAAAAATACTGCCGAATAAAATTCGGCCACTTGATGCAATCTTTCATTGACACTTTCCTAATTTAAACTATATACTGCCTTTTCAATTGATGAATAATGTATTTATAACTTGAATGACTTGATTGGTTGGGGATACTCATCCTCATATATGTACTTTTAGAGGTTCATAGCTGACAGGGCTTAAACCAATTACCTTTTTGAATCAAATGAGCAAATAGACTAATGTGCCATGTGTGCCCTTTGAAAATGACTAGGAGATATTGTAATGAAATAACCCTTTTTTTAGCATACCTTTGAAAATATTTATCACTAAAGATCAACCTTGGGACTTGAGATACATAAGTGATGTTATCAATAGTGGACTAAAGTGTTTGTTGGAAATAGAAGGGGATTCTATTACTGGTTGACTGTGCATCACCATCCATGAATGTAGTAAGCCTCCAAAATACACTTTTGAGAGTTGATCTTCTAACCTAACAATCGTAATCAAGTTTTTTTACCACTATGCCATTTAAGCTTGGCTATGATTAAGGGGTAGAAAATATTCCTTTGATATACCTTTGGGTGAAATACATTGTGCATAAGAAAAAATGTTGCTAGAACTCAAACTAATGACCTTTGGAAAACAAGGAGGGGACCTAACCACTACACTAAAGCATTAGGTTGGAAGGAAAGTTGTAGGATATTACTTATGTGCTAAAATATCAAGGGGATGAAATATTCCAACCCTTACACTGCATGTAGCCAATGCCCTTGCAAAAAAGCAATTTTCCTTACAACTTGTTGAATTTGGAGCTTGAACCTATGATGTCTACCTTTAAATCTAATGATATTACCATCATGCTAGTCTCTCTGATATGAATGAAGGATTGAAAATATACACTTTTGGAAAGAAGTGAGAATGAGCTAAAAAAGGGTAAACAAAGTAAAGAGGAAGGGATTCAAAACTATGACCTAACAAATAACAAATGCCTTTACCATTGTGTTATCCCTTTAGATGTGTCTTCACCTATAATTGCCTATATAGAAAGTAGCACTCGGGTTGAACATCACACAAATCACATGAATTTGATGCAAAACAAAGGGTACAAAATCACAGTAGGAGAAATTGGTGTCAAAGCCAATTTTAAAAATTCAAATTTTTAAAATGTAGCAATTCCCTCCAAAAACCTTCAGTTTGGTAATTATATCTTCCATCACCTAGAGGAAGAGAATTTTTTTCCATAATTGATTGATGTAGCTCTAGTCCTTACTTTAATACCATGTTATAATTCAAAATAATTTTTAGAAATATTATGAAACATACATTCACCATGATCATATGCAAAAAATAAATAAGAGTGAATTAAATATAGTATTAATAAACTATATAGAGAGAGAGATAGAGAGAAGAGAGAGAGAGAGATAGAGAGAAGAGAGAGAGAGAGAGAGAGAGATAAACAACACGATTTGCAAGAAAAAATAATAGGTAGGTGCTTGTGGTCACCCCACAATATATTCACATATCCTAAACTAACGACAATGGATCAGTCCTTGGGGTATTTATAGTGCTACCAAAATCCCAATTAGTAGTTAACCTCAAGTTGACATTAACTTGAATTTGAGGTTAAATCACACCCTTTAATAAAGATTATCTATAAATATGGATTAATTAATATCACTAGGGGTGAAATGTGAAGGGTACCTTTAGGCTTATATGAACATGCCTATAGGCTTACACAAATGATGTCCAAATGATTTACATAAAGAATACCCATAGGAATACATATACACTTACCCATAGGCTATATTAATAGTGCTCAAAAGCACTCTTCCACCCTTTTGGCCTTTGGACTAACAAGATCAAATTACACATATCTCAACAATGCTTACCTACAAACCCTAACTTGCAATAGATATAATCTATACTGCTTTCTTTATTGTGCAACCCTTAAAAGCCCTAAATTTAAGGAACAAACTCTATACTAGTTTCATTTTTATTGCGAGGAGATGATTTTCCACTACTATAGAAAAATAGAGATGATTTACATAGAAAAAACATACCTCTTTCAATTTCCTTATTTTAAGCTTTGCCTCTTGTTAAATCGGGGAATTTTCCTTTCTTCTTAAATAAAATTTGCACCCCAATTTTATTTTAGCAAAGTTAGAAAGGATTGACAATGGCTTCTCCCAACCTCCAAATTTAGGTTAGTTTCCCATCCATTGTTCCTTGTGGAATACTCCTATGCTAGCCTACACTAGTTTGTATTAAAATTAAAGTGTAGAAAGTAAAATGTGAAGAAGTTAAATTATGGAAGTAAAAATGCATGAAAGTTTAATGGTGCAAGTGATTCAAAGAAAACATGGTTTAAACTATGACAAGGAAAGTGTACAATCAATAAACACATATGAAGTCAAATAATATCAATGTCCACCCATTTGTTATTATGAAATTAATAAATGGTGACAAGTTGGGTAAATGTATTATGTCACAATAATTACGCACATGGAAAACCAAAAGAGCGATGCCACTGATGGAATGCATAGAACTTACCAATTTTCTACAATCTCACGAGGTCAAAGAACATTGTGGATTTCATAGTGTAGCTTTGAATTCTCGTGTCCAAAATATTAATACAATGGAGCCCTAGATCCCTATTTAGTAAGAGTTTACCCCTCAAATACCTAGGGTGAGAAATAATTACTCTAATAAAAGTAAAAAATTGGGGGCATCTTTAGCAAAATTATGCACCACAAAATATTACATGCATCTAATAGGCTTAAAAGACTTCCAAAATGGCTTAGTGTGCCATTACATGCCGAAATGTTACTTTATAAAATATTCACCTTAGAATTTGTGCCTTCAAATTTACCTCTAATGACACTTTTAGTGATTCACTCTGGTTAGCAAGTGAATCACTCACTTTTGCAAGTGAATTAGTACCTGCTCTTAAGTGAATCACTTCTTGGAGCCAATCAACCTCTTTTGCTAGCTAATCACTCCTTGGAGTCAATCAGTCTCTTTTATAAGTGAATAAATACCTATGCTTGAGTTAGACAAATTTTGGAAGGTTTTGTGAGGCATCAACTATCTAATTTATCTACTACATGATCTTTCAAAAAGTTGTTAATCCCAAGGTAGTACCAAGGTACTACATTTCTAGTAGCTTTGTAGGGTACCAATCTCAATTGGCATGAGATCCTAGATCCTACCTTTATCCTTGGGTATGGAGTCTATAAAAGTGGGACCTTTACAATAAAATTATCAAAACTATGGTTATTTCATCCAATTCTTCAAGGCAACAACCCTAATAATTTCTATTGTTCTTCATCAATTGGAAATTGGATTGAGGTGAGGTCCTCTAATTCCCCTATTAGATATTTAAATGGGTTATTTAATAGTTATTCCTACTTTCCAATTAGCTCTTGCAACTTGGAATATATAGTCTCCAGCTTCTTATAGATCTCAACCACATCCCCTAATTGGCTTGGCTCTTCTCTTTTTCAAACATTGCATCAATGATGTGATCATCCAAGATATACATTTGTGGATCAAATACATCTGGCATTCTAGTAGAACTGAGTCTTGAATTCCCTTGTTAATTTTGTGCACTTGGTATTTTAGTGATGCTAGTTTATCTTTGTATGTTTAGATATTTCTTTAGGCATCTGAGATCTTCCTTAATTTTCTTACTAGATATTTGTAATCCATATTTAGTTACATTTTTATGACTTCGTCATGGATAATAGGAGTTTAAGGAGCTCCTAGTATTCACTTCTTACAAAAATTTATTATCCCACTTGTTCAATTATTTCTATTACCTTTTCTAGAGTTTCTTCTACAAATGAGATCAACAAGAAATACTCAAGCATTTTCACCTCTTAATTGATATTGTAATAGAGGGGCTTAACTCATTGACTATCTTACACTAGTTGAGGGTATATAGTTATCTCCATTAGTATTAAGGCTATCAACTCAACAATCTATTGATCCTTCATTTTTATGACCTCTTGCAATTGACTATACTCCTATGTGAGTTATTTTGCAAGGTCTTCTAGTTTCTATTGATTATTTTTAGCCTCAATAATTTCGAATTTAAGGTCCTGAACCAGCTTCTTCACCTGGTCTCTTTCTAAATTTTATCCTATTAGAGTCTCATTATCTTACTAAATTTGATCTCTTTGTTTCTTCATTTGTGCCACTTCTACTTTGAGATATTTGTTTTTCCTTTGGACAGCTTTGTCCTCAACTACCAAGTAGTCAAACTTCATGGTTGTACCAAGTGTGAGGTCATTTTCTAGTTGGACCATTTGAAATAGGTCCATTATATTTAGGTCTAGCTCAAACACTTTGGTAGTTAAGTTAGTAGGGATTATCATTGCTCTAGAAGGGTTAGAATCAATAGCCTCGATGATACTTATTTTATCCCCTTTCCTTTCCAACTATGATTCCATAAGTATAGAATCCTTAGAGGTCCTTTTGTTGATCCATTTATACTCTTTATTTCATTTATTCTCTTTGATTGAAAGAACATCAAATGCTTTGTTAATGTTTGTATCCTTGAGCTTACATAATTTTCCATATAAATTCCATGCTTGGTCTAGCAATCATGAAGGCTTGAGGGGGTACCCCTATAGACTTAGCCTCTTGAGTTATAAAAGTGGGCATCATTGATTAAAGGATAAGTTTCCTAGATTATGACAAGTGGAGTGGGAATATGAAAGTGGGAGGTAAAGCAAGTGGAGCAAACTTCATGACGATGTCAAGAAATATAGTGTAAATGGTAGGAGTGGGCCATGGAAACTAATGGTGATATGGTTGGCCAAGGCATATATGATGGAGGTGACATGGTACATGGGACCAAGGATTGTGGGTTGGTAACCTAGATAGTAGGCAATGCGAATGATATTATTAGTGTGGTCTTGACCATGATAAAAACTATTGGGGGTAGGGTGCCCCTTGGAGAATCATGATTTGCACTAGTGCAGGGTGATAGAAGTGTAGTAAAATAATGGGAGGGGAGAAAATAAGTAGGAATAGAAGACTAATGTAAAGATAAAAAAGGGGGAGTGGTAGATGGTGGTAGGTAAGTGGTAATGAAAGCAATAGTGACCATAACGCTAGTCATTCCCAACTCTTGATGGGAGACTCCTTGAAGTATTATCCCATCTTGAAATTGAGTGGTCTATTATTGTTCCTTACCCATTGTGACCTCATCAAACATTGACTCATACATATAAAAACCCCTTTATCTCTTAATTGTTTTTTATTTAAATATTTAATTGACTACTGCAAGTATCGTCAATGCAGTAGAGATGGTGATATCAAGCACTAGTCTTTTCTCTTATATTTTGGAGATCAAGGTGACTGTCATTGCTTCACTAATAATCTTGGCCCTTTGTGCACTTTTGGGGTGTCTTCTATCGCATGTGGTGAACAATTATTTGTTGAATATATCATCTTTGGTAGTTTTATCGATTATTCCCATGTTGTACCTCATTTTATGCCATCCTAGTATTTTTTGCAAGTGAACCCTAGCTTTCTAAGTGCTCCCAAATTTTTAAGGTTCATATTTATGTTTGGGTTGAAGTCAGTCTTCATATTTGTGTAAAAGGTATGCCACTCTAGTGGATTCATATGCTAGTTTAGAATTTAATATTCATATTCATGGTTGCAACCTATGGTGGCAAGGGCCAGTTCTTCTCTAGGATTTACCTCCAACTAAGCATTGTATCTCTTTTTGGGAACAAATAAGATATCCATCTTTCTACTTCATAATGTCTTCTCAAAGATCCCTTGTTGGTCGTAGGACCAATCTCTTAGTTTTTCTAATCCTATCTCTCTTATTCTCACCTCTACCACTTGGTGGAACCCACATAGCTTGGGTGTGATCTTCATGATCAACTACTTGAGTGGGTAGAAGATGGTTTTCTTCTACCTTTAAAGCACTTTAGTTCTTCCTTGTCAAATTTTCACATGTCCTCTAGATTGCACATGTAGTTAGATGTACATATAGGAAACTCAAAGGGAATGATTGAAAAGCCATAGAGGTGGATGAAACATTGGATCCCCCCAAGTAAAATTATTTTATTGGTCATTATCCATCACTTATGAGTTTTCATGTCTCATTAGACAACCTTAGTGCTTTCCCCCTAAAATTATCCATAATAGTCTCATACACCTTATCATAGAAGTGATAGGAGGTTTTGTTTGCTTGAGAATAGGGTACATCCATGCATTCAAAAACTAAGAGGGATTATTCATTGAATCCTCCTTGGTCTAGTTATATGATTAGGAACCAATATTTCTTTTGATATTGGATTAGCTAGATGAAGTCGGAGGTATAGTTTAATTTTCTCTCTTCTTTGGTGTAGTCAATTTGATTAGCTATGTATTTGGTGTAATCAATCATCTATGAATGGTCGAGGTATGTTTGCATAGCATGAAGTAGGACAATATGCTCTTTGTAGATCTTTAAATCATTTTTCTTCTCTAAAACTATAGCTATACTAGACAACACCATTTTTTCATCTTCTTTGAACAATTCCAAGTTTGGTGGGATATTAAGGTTGATTGACAAGTTGGGTTTCTCTAGTTATGGGATTAAGAAATCCTACTACTAGGTACTTGTGTATCTCTAATAGAAGTATGTTTTAATTTTTGGATTTTAAGACACTCCCATTATTGAGTAAGCATTTTCGTTATGATACCCTCCCTTATATAGAATTCATCTTTGCTCCATTAGGGGAGTTTGGAACTTCTTCCCGAGGGATCTTACCTCTTTATAATGGTTTCTACTAATTTTGAGTATCTACAAACTTGAGGTACTAGATTTATGGTTAGCCTTAATATTTGGATGCAAATTATGCTCCAAGAGGTAGTTTTGGAATCCTAAGTTAAACCTCCTTAGGGATTGATTCCAAACCTACCCAATCGAGTGTGTATAGTTCCTCTCCTCCACCCTCTAGTAGGGATCATCATAAAATTTCTTTGACCTTTTTGAGGGAGAGGATCCATACCTCTTTCTATTTTCTCTTTTATTTTTTGTTTTCTCCCTAATATTTTGGCCTCCTTTAGAAGTGCAAGTGATGGTAGAGTAGATGTAGATGGGACAATGATAGTGGAAGGCAGTGGAATGGGGTGTTTGTTGGATAAGGAAGGATTGGTGGACGAAAAGTGGTATCCATAATGATTTAGAATGATAATTCAAAATAATGAAGATAAGTTATGAAATGTTTAAAAAGGAAAACAAATGGCTAAGTCCAAAAAAAAGAGTGGCTCACTCACAATTTATAGCGATTCACTCACTTTGGATAATTATAATTTTATTTGAAAAAATGTGCAATTTTCTCATAATTACAAGTGATTCACTTGCTTAAGCAACCAACTCGCTTACTTTAAGGTTCTTGAAAAAAATTCTGAGTGATTCACTCAAACTTACTAGTGATTTGCTTACACAAGTGAGTAATTCACTTAGATAGGGTTGGAAAAGTTATTTTTGGGATGGTTTGGGGGAATTTAGCTCAAGGAGATAATGGTTTTGCACTCTTTATTTTGGGTAGATTCACTTGATATTGAGCAAGCAACTTTTTGTTTTAGAAAGGAGTTCAAGAAAGGGGAGTCCATGTTAGACTCGACCAAAATGTATAGGATGAAAAACCATTGTCAAGTAATTTGCTCATGTCACTCCTGAGAAAGGGGAGTGCACAACATTTTTTCTTCTTAACAAGCATAGTGGGGGTATGAAATGAGAGAAGGCATGGGTTTCACAAGTTTTTATAACCCCTACTTACTCACACCATTGATTGGGCCCTTTCAAGTAGGAGAGCTACATGTGTAAGGCCACTTTGTTTGCCTGGTTGGTTAGGCCAGACCGACATCCCACTTGCTATATTGAGTGGTTCAATTATTTTTTAACATAAATATTGACATGTTATAGGGTATATTTAGGGAAAAATGCATTATAAAACATATCATTATGGTGGAAGAGATATAGAAAGGAAGGTAAAATAAGATAGGATGACAATAAATTTATCATAATAAGGAGAGTTGTAGGAGCAGGGTTTGTAGAAGAAGGGGACATAACCATAGAAATAGTATCTACTAGGGATATATGTACATATTTACATACTCTTTTAGTTAAAATTCTCATTGCTAAATTAGGTAAAAGTGTTGCCCGCTCATAGAGATGAGCAATGCCTTTTCATCCATGGTGGCAAGTTTGTAGGCATTTGGGCCCGATTTTCAAATTTTGATAAGACCTCCTCCACAAGGAGTAAAACTTCTAGTGCTCCCCTAGTTTTTCTCGATCTTCATCCCACTTGTATATAATATCTCCTCCTTTGTAGTCCATATCTATGGCCTACTTGTCAAACCATATTTTAGTAGACTCTAGGTGTTGCATCGGTATTTTGAAGGCCATTTCTCTTTCTTTCTCTAGGGCCAATAATGAATTTAACCTTGTTTACATGGATTTAATGTTAGTGTCTTCTAGAGAAGGGAGATTCAAATTGATTGGTAATATGACTTATTTTACATAAGCTAACTTATAAGGTGATAAATTGATGGATGCTTTTGGTGTTACTTTATCTACCTCTAATGCTTTACACAACTTGTGCCTCTCTTTGTGACTAAAAATGGATATTTTTAATATCTCATGATGTTCTTGTTAGTAGACTCAACTAACTTGTTGCCTTGGGGATAGTAATTGGAAGATATTTTAAGCAAGAACATGGATTATAAGGTAAGATTCATCATGTTATCTCTCTTTCAATAGGTGGTATTCTTTGTGACTATGGCAGTAGGTGCCCCAAATATGGTGACAGTGTCTTCTAACAATTAAACCACTATTTCCTAATTAGCTGCTTTTTTTGGGATCACTTCAACCCATTTAGTGAAATAGTCTATAGTGGTTAAGATCCATCCATGTCTTACACTCAACAATGGGTTGATTTTCCCTATGAATTATAGGTCCCATTATTGGAATGGTTTAGTCATGATGACGAATTTTAGGGGCACTGGATCTTTTTTCTTCCTCACTCTAAACATGCAACAAGATCTATAATCTTTGACCAACTAGTAGCAATCAACAAATATGGTATGCTAATAATATCTAATTCTTAGGATATTATGAGTTATGGGTGTATATTAATACCCCCTTTATCATAGTATTATTTAATTATGATATTTGTCATTTCTTCATTGCAATATAATAAGATACCATTGTATCCTTTCATAAATAAGACATCATTGAGCTAGTAATAATGTGTAACTTTTTGCCTAAATTGAGATCAATATCTATCCTATGACTATATATCTACACATATCACCCATCCAACTAGTTTTATTATTCACTTTAATCTCTTATACCAAAATAATATGATCTTTAGGACTATCATTGTTGGTATTTACATAAGGCCCTTCCCCTAATTAGTTTGGTAGTTTTGATCTCTATGTCAAATTCTTAAATTTTATTAATCCACTTAACCCTTTTTTCTCCTAATTTTTCATGCAGCATAGTGGATCAAACATCAGAGTATATCACAAATATGGTGGCTTTGCTTTATGACAGATAGTACCTAAACTTCTTAAGGAATTTTACTATGTCAAATACTTATTTCTCATTAAGGATGTATCCTTCTTCATAGATGTAGAGGGATTATATCATGAATGAAATGGTATGCTCCTCATCCTCATCACTCTTTTGGATGAGGACGATGACAATACTTTCGTTTATGCCAAAAACTTTGGAGAAATCCAAGTTGATCAAGATCAGGGTTGTAGTCATGGAATCTTTAACATCCTATAAATATTTATTTCCCTTATTGGCCCATTCTAGAGGAACATCCTTCTTCAACATTTTGGATATAGGTTTGACCATTTGGAAAAAATTAATATGAATTTATCAACAAATTAAATTTGACCTATTGATATCTAGGTCACATCCTTTTTCAACATTTTGGTTATAAGTCTAATTATTTGGGTAAAATTTAAGATGAATTTAGCAATAAACTAAATTTGACCTGCAAACAACTTGATTCCTTTAATAGAAGAAAAAAATTTGGAGATATGGAATGACTTTTATTTGGTTTGGATCTATTGATAAGCCTTATTTTAATACCACATGACCTAGCAATTTTTCCTATTGAACCATAAAAATAAACTTCTTGGGATTAAGCAAGATACTAAACTCTCTACACCTTTGGAAGATTGGTTTAAGATGATCGATGTGCTTGCTCCTATCCTTGGAATATACAATTATATAATCAAGCTATATAATAATTTTCTCACCTACACGTCTAGAAAATGTTGTCTATAGCTCTTTGGGAATTCGCTCCCATATTTGATAGACCAAATGACATCCTCTAATATGTGAAGCTTCCCTATTTGATGGTGAAGGTTATCTTATATTGACCATCATCTTTGATATATCTAGTTATACCTTGAGAAATCATCAACATAGAAAATATTTGTGACCTAGCTACCTTTTATAGAACTTGATCTAAACTAGGCAAAGGGTAATGGTCCTTTAATGAAGGTTGCTTTAGGTTCCTGAAATCAACACAGTCTTATGTCACTATTTTTGTGTGCCATAACCAAATTAGTGACCCAAGTAGAGTGTTTTATTGGAAATATTATCTATATCTACAAGAGCTTCAAAAGTTCATTTTTCATTACTACCTATATTTTAGGGTTCACTATGTACTAATTATATTTGAACGGTCTAGCCTCAAGTTCCAACTTGATGATATGCTCTATGATTTTTTGGTAATAGACCTTGATATCTTTGTATTACCATGCAATAATATCTCCATGTTTTCCACATATTTATTTGAAATAGTCTATTATTTTTTTAGTATAATCTTTTCTAAGCAATAGGATTTTTCATTTAGCCATTTTCATATGGTGGTAGAGGAGAATTTAACTTTGAGGGTCCTTTTCCTTGTACTATAATCTAGATTAAATAGGCTTTCTAGAGCGTTAAATCCCTTAGGTAGTTGATTTGACTTTAGTTGTATGAATCCCTCCTTGATGTCATCCTCATGCTTATTTTGTTCTTAAGCGTATTAGGATTTTCTGATTATGAAGTCTATTATTTGTTCATCATTGTTAAAGACATACCTATGATTAGAATTATCAGGGATGGGTGGTCTGAAGACTACCTTAAATTCTTTATATTTGTCTTGTGTACCATAAGTGGGGTTGAATCTAGCTGCCATATCTCCCAACTCATTTACCTCTATGTTCAATTATTTATAGATTGCTTTAGTCTCATATGTGATCAATTTTTCCAACTAATCCTAGATCCAATGCTTATACAACTTTAGATGCTTGTTTTTTTGGTGCATTAAAAAATAAATTGTCTTCCAATTAGTTTGCAGTTACCATATATTCTTAGGTCTTTAATTTCAAACTCCTCAACCTTTCTTAAATTGGTACAAAATACCTCGTATTTTTCTATGTTGGTACAATAAAACAACCTACATGCAAAGTGAGCCTGTGAACCCTATGGGTCAATTATTTAAACACTAACGTCTACCCCATTCTTGGTCCTAGCACCATCGAAGTATGTTATCCAAGTTTTATCTACTCCTCAACTTGTTAGGATTGGGATTTAGATGGTGCTTTACTGATGATATAGTTGTCTTGTTTAGTCTCTTCTTAGTCGACCTTTCTTCATCTTATAATGCATCGATTATCATGTCCACTTCCAAGTTCAAGTCATCTCCAAAATATTCATCATCTTCCATAAACTCTGGGAGCTCATTCCAATTTACAATGCTTTCATCATCTACTTTATATAATTACTTTAAATATAATTCATTTTTAATCATGATCACCTTCTCATACTTAGGTACATTCATATGGGTATAATCCATTGTGAGGTAATCATCTCTTGATAGCTTGCATGTCCATATTTGGATAGCAACATATTGAAGTATGGAGGGAGGTAAACAACTATTAACTCTTGCACTACTACAAATTGTAGGTATCTATCTATGGTCATGACTAGACATTTGAGCACCCCTATTGCATTGATCCTTGTGTCATCCATTTTGATCAAGTGCCTATTTGTTTTGTATAAGTCAAAACCATCTCTTTGCAAATAAATTTAAGGATGATTGTCACTACTACCCTCAAATCAACTATTCAACTCCTTAGTGTGTAGTTTTCAATCTTGAGGATAACATAAAATAAGGGTGGCTTTAGCATCTTAGACTTTGGGAAATTTAATATATCGACTACATCAATTTGAATAACTATTAAGTATTCTATTATCAAATTATTTTAATATCTACATTGGTTGAAGCAAGTTCTACCTATTTACCTCTAGCATAACTCCTTTATTGATCTTTCAAAACCTCCTAGAGTAGATCCCACTGCCCATGAAGAGCCAATACTTATGGAATACTAACTTTATTTGGTCTCTTTTTCATCTCCTTTATGATGTTAGTATTCAATTCCATGGAGTAACTCTTGCTTTGCACGATGAACTTTTGATATTGCCTTGTAGTTTTTATGCATTATTTGGTTGGGAAGAAGGGCATTTCAATCATTTTTTAGCCTCTTTTTGAAGTTGACATATTTCTTTATAACTCCCCATTTCAACATATTAATCTCTTCCTCATCTATTTCCCTTTATCTACTTTGGGGTCTTTTCCCTTATATATTCATTTGTTCCTATTGGTTTGTGTCTTTTTCCTTTTCTTTTTAGGCATACTTGTAACATCATTTTTTATACTATCTTTTCATGTTGTTTCTCTTGTTGTATTGTTATTGATCCTCTATATTTTAAATGTAATGGTGACTTCCCTCTCTTGAGGATTGCCATACCTTTATTAGCTTCAATTTGCTTCCTAGTTGATTTCTATTTGGAATATTTTCTCTAACCCCTAGTATCAACCCCTTGTTGGTTACCACATATGGAATCATATTCACTGTTAACTCTTCATTCATTTCTCTAGCACTATATTTAGCTAAGATGACATTGTTGGGTTGGTCAAGGAAGGTACTAATTGTTGAGTTTGTGGTTGCTAGTATGTAGGTTGATTAATTATAGAGACCAATTAATCCAAGATGGTGGCCTATTAAGCATGGCATTATTGGTTATATTGGATAGTTTGAGAATATCTAATGGCTCCACATGTTCTATGGGATCATGTCTATCATTATATGAAAGATACCATGTCAGCTCTACTATTGAATTATCATTAACTGTATGGTTGTGAGTTTGACTTACTCCTTGGTTAGTACCTTATTGAGGCACCTAATATTTTGTGATATATGGAGTATTTTTGGGTTATTAGTTCTATGGTTGTTGCCATTGTTGCCTTACATTGTTATTTAATTTTATAAATATTTTTATCACTTCCACCATATCACTTTTTTCAAACATTTTGTTCGCCTCGTTGTTTGAATTAGATGGAGCAAGTAGGGCTATAAGTTGTGGTTGAAAGGCTACAATGGATGATGTGCTCTATCAAGGATGAGTAATAATATACAATGATAAAAAATAGTTAGTGATAGTATTTTATGGAGGATTACAAGTGGGGAAATGGTAAGTGTAGGATAAAGTATGGGTGTGTTCTAGGTAATATGGCTTGCATAGGCCAATATCAAAGCAGGGGGTAGTTTTCCCACTCGAATGAGAATGCCTTCGCTCCTAGCCATCTCTTCAAAAGCTAGAGCTATTGTACAATGGTTAGCATTACATACCATTAAAGCTAGGTCAGATTGTAAACCCCTAATATCAAATGGTAATTCATATTATTTATTTGGTCTAATATTTTATATTCAAGGTTCTTAAAAATCTAGTATTGAAATCATACATGTTTCTTAGGGATGTCTTTGAATTGTGTTCAATTTAAATAAATCAAAGTAACTATTTCTCATGCTACCAAATATATGCATGAAATGTTTTACGATCAATTCCCAACTTGTAACCAAATCATATAGTAATCCCCTATACTATATTATAGCTTTATCGTGAAGAGAGTAAATTAGCAATTGTACTATTATACCCTTCTTGTGGATGCAACATATCAATTTGAGTATTTATAATTCACTGAGGTGATCCAATTTCGTCTTGTTCATACTATTCTCGTCAAAGGTAGGCAATGCCTTTATAGCTAACGGGAGAATAGGATAATAAGCCACTAAATTTAATGGCCCTTGGTAGGTCTAATCTAGAAGTTGATTCTATGGCTTGAGAGGCACTCACAAATTCTTTTGTTGAGGGGGGTTAACCATATTATTAGTGTGGAGGTGGATAAGGATATACAACTTAACCATGAGGTGGAATTGGAGGGTATAGAGGATAGTAAGGTGGAAAATATTGATGTGGCTAATTTTGGTAAACCCATTGTTGATTTGGAGGTAACTCCATTTTACTATGCTTGGTTTGCTATAGGTGGTGTTAGTCCCTATTGTTTCATTTGGATACCTATGACCCCATTTGTCCAACTAGAGCTTAGGTGTTTTGAGAAAAGTTTTGATTTTGGTTTAGCTTTGAAAATACTACATTAGAAGTTATAGATGAACCTTATGGGATGTTAAACATATTTGACAAATTAGATCTAAATGGGCTTTATGTCAAAGAAGCACTTATAGGAGAAATTTTTTGGGTATTAGAGATCAACAATGGATTACCAACATAGTATTGGCTTCCAAAGTGTGGTTTGTTCATGAGATTATTCATGTTGACATGTATACAATAAAGGGGGTTTGTATGTGTTAAGGTCATATCTATATTAGACCAATATTATTTTGCTAAAGAAAATGAATAACCTGTTTATTGACCCAAGTAACTAATTTATGAGGAAGTGAAGCCTTGACTGTTAGGGTTGGCCGTGTGGCTTTTGTCTTTTGATGGAATAGGATTAGACACTAGAATCTCCTCAAACTCATCTTTTGGATGCACCCACACGATGATTTGTTCTTTTTTTTGTTCATTCATGTTTCTTTGATGGTTTGTAATGATGTCCAATGATTGATGTTATTTTCCTATTTTCAAGATATATGTTTATAAGATTACGTATACAAACCTAAACATAGTTTTAGGGCCAATAGTTATAAAATTTCAAAATTTTATCTATAAAGCAATTAACTCACAAATCAAAATGATTTGCTTACAATTTGGAATGATTTGCTAGTAGAAAATGACATTTTTGTTTTGCTTATAGAGCACTTCGCTCATAAAATATAGTGAGTTGCTTGCAAATACAAGCATTTTGCGTATAATTTTGAGCGATTTGTTTACCAATTGTGAAATTTTTTAAAATAAAAATTGGACCAAAGTGAATATCTCATAGTGAATCACCTCAAAACTAGAGTGAATCACCTTCCATGAGGTAGGGAGGAAGAATCTTGTCTTTCCTAGCAAATTGCTTCTTAAATTCAAAGTGAATCACTTGTCAAATTTGACTTAGAGAATTTTTATTATTTTTTGAATTAACCAATTGTTTTTTCAATGAGTTTACACATGTTTTTATGAGGGATTATGGTCCCCTCATACTAATTGGGGTTTGAACCTTGGACCTCTCAAAGAGAAGCCAAAGCCCTTACCATTGTAGTAAGCTTACATCTATTTTGAATGAATCACTTGTTGATTTTATCATTTGGTAGAATATATCATAATCTATATTAAATGTCTTATATTCATGAAAAAGGCATGTACAAGGTGAGACTCGAGTTTTGATGATGCTCAAATGTTGTTCAAGTTATTATCTTCATAATTTTTTTTCAAAATTTTATAGTTTGTATTAGAGTTGCCATTTGTAAAGTACTTGTAAAAATCAAACACAAAATAAAATTGATGAATTTTTAAAATCAATTCCATACTAGCATTAATAAATCCCATCCTTGGCCTTAGGGAATCCATTTGAATTTAATTTGTGAAAGCGTAAGAATTTCAGAGTGAATCTCTCGCTTAATTGACTTACAAATTTTTTAGACATCTTGCTCAAAATGGAGTTAATTGCTCCAATTTTGGAGCGAATAAACTAGAATTGGTAAATTTTATCTCAATTTTGAATCAATTGCTTCATCCATGATGAATGCAAATTTGACACAAAAATCAAGGAACTAAGTGCAATTTGAGGATAATAAGGATTTGTTATATTGAGCATGCCAAAAACTATATTAAATCAAGAAATTGTCCAGACTTGTTTTTTTGTGGAAAACATCCCAAAAGGGATGCCACGTTTGGGTAAGACCCAAGGATGCAGGGGTATCTCTTCTGCAAAAATAACCCAGGGCTTGCACCTGGCCTACCACTTTTGACACACTCAAGGAGCAAACCTAAAACAACAAAAAAAAAAACATGCTCCTTGAGTGTGTAAAAAAAATAAAGCACAACCAAATACACACACAATAAGATAAAAAAACACAACACAAACCACACAGAAAAACACAAGAACAACATAACAAAACACAAACATAACAAAAAACAACAGAACGCTACAAATACACAACCAACAAAAACATGAAAAACAAAAACAATCAAAACCTAAAAAATAATAAAATAAAATAAAATAAACAACCAACAACAGACAACAGAGAAAAATAAAAACATAGAAAACAGTCACACACCAAAACACAAAAACACCAATTAACACAAACATACACAAACACAAGCATGAGAACAACAAAAACACAAGAACAACAACAAAAAATACAAAACAACAAGAACAACAAAAAATAACACAAAAAACAAAACTATAAAAAAAAAAACACACATATAAAGAGAAAAGAAAAATAAAAAATAGAACACAACAATGACCTTTCTAGACCAAAAGACTATTAAGGCAAGAATCAATAGAGGAAACAAAAGAAATATTAGTTTGAGCTAGGAAACTAAAATACCCTGACCAAACCAGAGAGAAGCAAAAATAAAGTAAGAAGAAACTAGGTACCTTTAGAATTAGAGCCATCCAAAGAAATGATAGAAATAAGAGATTCTCTTATTTATGAAGCCCACCATCTAGGAGGGTGGTTGTAGCAAGTAAGACCACATTTGTCCAAAGCCCAATTACCTAAAGCATAAGCACTCTTGTTCTGATCTCTGACCACATGATTGTAATCAACTTTCAAAAATCCCATCTGGATTAACTGAATCTTCTCACTATTTTTTTTGTTCTTCGATCAACCTTATGATTCTTATAAAGAGTCTTCAAAATATTAATCATGAGTTGAGAGTCAGACTCAACTAGTACCTTTTCACAATCAACCTTAGTAGCCTCTTGAAGGCCTCTAAGGATACCATACCCCTCAGTAAATTTATTTTATAGAATACCCAAATTCTTAGCAAAAGTAAAAATCAGGGAGCCATCTGAAAGTCTACCAATTCCTCCCGCACTAGCTTTTCCAGGGTTCCCTCTAGAGGCTCCATCAGTATTGAATTTTTCAAAATCCTTAAGAGGAGGTTACCAATTCCTTGTTCTATCCATCTTACAATTACTCACATTCCCTTTAATTTGGTTGCTCTTAGAAGAGTTAATCTTCAATATTTGCATCACTTGATCCCATTTTTTGTGGGATTTTCAAGGGTGATTAAGGAGCTTATGGACTAATTGAACTAATTTTGCAATGGTCTTCTTCCATATATAGTGAATATCCTTTCTTTCTTGATTTAAATTCGGTTGTTCCTTTCATTCTAGATATTCCAAAGAAGAATGATAGAACCCATCCAAACTAACTGCCTAATAAAATGATCAACAACCTCTTGATTAGGCCAATCCCTCCAAAGTTGTTCAAAAGTAAAAAAATTGGACCACTATAAGCCAAGTAAAGTGGCCATTCTCCTCCAAAGCTCAAATGCTAAAGTACACTCAATAAAAATATGGTTGAGATTTTCCATATTCTCTCCACACATTTCACATCTAAAAGGGCCATGAAAACCACACTTCATAAGATGCTCCCTAGTAAGCACCCTACGATGCAATAAAATCCAAGTAAAGAACTTCACCTTATGCCAGAGCATTTGAGCCCACAACTGATAATAGATGTCATATGATTGGTTGGGATTATTATGGCATAAGGCCAAATAACCTTGAGCAACTGAATACTCACCCTTAGTAGTGTTGTTCCATCAAAAACAATCTTTATCATGGGATCAAGAGAGAGATATCATATGGAGGATGCACTGGATATATTGTCTTTGCCTTTTTGGGATTTTAATAGGCTAGTCCTCAATAGGGATCCAATATCTACCAACCTTTGAATTACGAGTATGGTACTGACAATAATAAGCCACCTTTATCCAGTTAGCTCAGTGAAGCTCCTCCATCCAAGATCTCCAATCAGGAAACTGAGTTATTAAAGGCTTGTGACCATCCCAATAATCTGTCCAAAAATAAACCTGTTGACCATTATGAATGATTAAAAATAATTTTTTCTTTATCAAATCCTCACCAGTCTTAAGAACTGCTAAAATGGGAGAACCTTTGGAAGGTAATTAATAGCAAATAAGGTCTTTAAGAATTTTGTTCTGAGTATATTTAGCACAAAGATTCTTGGTCCAAAGAGCATTGGGGTTATGCAAAAACCTTCCATATAATTTAGCAGCTAAATCTTTGTTATTATTAATAGCATATTGGAATCCTAACCCCCCTTCATTCTTAGGAAGACATAAAGTGTCCCATTTCACCAAGGCCCATTTTATTTTCTTCTTAGTACCACTCCAAAGGAACCGATGACTGATTTGATCCAGTTCTTGAAGAACAGCCTTTGGTATATTCAACACGATAGAAACATAAATAGGAATAGCCTGAAGGACTAAGTTTACCAAGGTGATTCTACCCCTAGAAGAAAGCCATCCATTGGTCCACTTTCTAATTTTCTTCTTGACTTTGTCCAACAACCAATTTTAATATTTTTTTTTTCTGTCTTCGAATATTGATGGGAATACCTAAATAAGTGATTGGAATAAAGGTCTTCTTATATCTTAATTTATCCAAGACCATGGATTCCAGTCTGGTAGAGCGGTGAAAGAAAATAAATTTAGATTTGTCATCATTGATCAATTGCCTAGTAGCCTTAGAAAAAAATCTAATGATTTGCTTAATAGTAGAAGCTTCCTTAACTGGAGCTTTACCTAAAAGAGTAGAGTCATCAACAAATTGAAGATGAGAGAAATGTCTAGCTCCATGAGCAATGGTAACTCCCTCAAGGGTTTTTGTCTTCTCTCTTTTTGGTTATAGCCCTACCTAAGCATTCAACAATAATGATGAATAAATAAGGGGATAGGGGGTCACCTTGCCTAATACCTCTGGAAGCTGGGAACAATTGAGAAGGTTTGCCATTGATAAGAACCAAGTAGGAAACTGAAGAGATACATCACATAATCCAATCCATACAATCCTAATAGAAAGCAAATTGCCTCAAAACTTTGATAAGAAAGTGCTAATCCACTCTATCATAAGCTTTGGATAAGTATAACCAAATGAACATGGAAGGATATTTTTTCATATCCATGGAATGGATGGCTTCTTAAAAAAGAACTATATCATCAACTATTTGACGCCCTTCCATATAACCCCCTTCTTCAAGGGAAATAATCTTATGCAAAAGAGGCTTCAACCTTTCTACCATGATCTTAGTAATGATTTTGAGAAGAACATTACATAAAGAAATAGGTCTAAAAGCTGAGATATGTTTAGCCTCTTGAGCTTTTGGAACAAAAGTAATATAAGTTTTATTGATGACCTTCAAAATTTCTCTGGCTTTCCTGACTTCTTCCACCACCTCTAATAAATCAACATGAAGGATATTCCAAAACTCTTGATAGAACTCAATGGGAAAACCATCAGGACCTAGGGTTTTCCCTTTTTGCATTTTAAAAACTATCTGTTGAAGCTCATTTATAGTAACAGGAGCAGTCAAAATAGAGTTCTCCTCATAAGTGATAAGAGAAGGGATTGCTTGAAGAACATTTTGTTGATAAGTCGAGTCAAGAGGAGCAGTAGTAAAAATATTGGAGAAGTAATTGACAACAATAGAGTTCATGCCATCTAAAATGTAGACAACATCTCCATAATCTGATTTATGGGAAGAAATAAAGTTGTGAGATCTTCGAGCTAGAAGATATTTATGGAAGAAATTTGTGTTTCGATCACCTTCTTTGAGCCATTGAATTATAGATTTTTGCTTCCATAAGAGTTCTTCTCTTTTTTCCCATTCCTCTAACTGAGTTGTGAGTTTAATTTCATCTACACTTGTACTCTCTCTGAGGCCATCTAAACAGATTTTTTTATTCAAATTTTCAAGCTGAGCAATAACTTCATGTTTCCAGACTTCTTAATTTTCTTGATAATGAGTTTTTTTTGCAATTGAATTGGCACCTATGCCCAAATTAGATAAATTTTGGGAGGTTTTGCGAGGCATCCATTTTTTGATTTCACTGTTACATGCTTCTTCAAAATTTGTGAATCCTAAGGTAGTGTCAAGGTACTAACCTCCATATTTTTCCTTCACACCATTAATTCATTTTTAATTCAAATTTTTGCATTGTAATTAAGATTCATCCATGGCTCCTTAGTTTCTTTTAATGTTTGCTCCAAATGAACTGTAAAGGCCTTTACCATATGACAAGGCAAAGGGAATTTTTGTTTTGCTTTTTTAGAACTAGAAGATACTTTATCTTAGATAATTTCTACTATAATATAATCTCCTTCATCTTTAAATTTATCTCATGACCAAAATTTCCATTCACTTCTCAATTATTTATCATTCTACAATCTCTTTCCACGTATCAGATACTCTCATAACATTTGTTACATTGAAAAATAGTATTTTATAATCCACTTGTTGATCCCATACTTTTTATTCAAGTTTAATCTTAATGGATATTGGCAATGATTTTAACATATCAATAGCAACATGTATTCAACTATACGAAGCATAATTTTCTCTTCAGTAGTTGGCCTCTCTTGGATGAACTTCCCTGTAGTGATAATGATATTCTTCAATACCTCATCATTAATAAGTTGATATGGAAGTGTCAAATGATATTAGCTCAACTGGTTAGATTCCTTGACTTTAAAGGAGGAGACCAAGGTTCAAATCTTGGCAAGTGATATATGCATAATTATCAATTTGTTGTCATACCACCATGTGATCATGATGTAATACAAGTGGGGCCCATTTCAATCCCATTTAACTCTTGGAAAAATAAGTTCATATGAAAGTCCAAAAAATTTTAACCCACAAATGAAGCCTTTTAATGACTTTCATATCTCCATAAAAATTTCTCACTCCATGGTCTTCACCAAATGTTGTATCTTCCATTAGACAATAGACCACCATCCAATATTTTATGCATGACTTTGAAACTAGGAGAATATGATGAAAACGAACTCATTGCCCTTTTTATTTGATCCACCTTTAAATATTTGAATAAGTTAACCACTATCTATTGAAGTTACATATCAACCCGTTGTTTGTAAGATCTATTATATCATGCTTGATCATCTCATCCTTGATAATCACTTTTGATAAAACATTTATTATTTGAATAAAAAATATTATAAATTTGCTATTCCTTTTATCCCCAACTAGGGTTTTATTTCTTCTAGTTAAATCTTTCATGTATGACTTTCCCTCCTCGCTACTTAGTTTTTCCTCATAAAAATCCTTAATTTTTTGAATTTCTTCAAAGAACGAGATTAAGAACTCTAAAGATGACACCAACTTGTTTCTTGCACTTGATTGTTTATGATAATTCCTTGCTTGCACTTACAAATCAATTTTTATCATTAAAAACCCAATATTCAATATTGAAGGCACCCCCTTTTCCATTATTGATCACCATATTTAAACTTTCCTAATAGTACACCCACCTTGCTACTTCACCTACCATATTGAAGGCACTCCCTTTTCCATTATTGATCACCATCCCCCTTGCTAGTCCACCCACCATATTGAAGGCATTCCCTTTTCCATTATTGTTCACCATATTTGCACTTTCCTAATAATAAACCCGCCTTGCTACTTCACCCACCATGGGCATAATTATTTTAAATAAATATTTTAGTTTAACTAATTATATGAGATTGAAATGAGTTTCAACCAATATTTCATCATGGCCACATAATGTTATTACAATAACTTTGTATTTATACATGTATTGTTTAACAAGATTCAAACTTTGATCTCTTCCTTCAAAGTCAAAAAATTGAGCTCTTACCCTTTGATACCCTTGTTGATCATAATGTTATACAAAGAAAATTGAATTTAAAATAAATACAAAACATAGGTTAAAATGACCCTAATCGTGTTACATCATGACCATATAGTGGATGTTAAGATTCAAATCTTAATCTCCTCCTTAAAAGTTGATAGCTTTAAACAATTAAATAAAATACCATTTGATATATTTTATTTTATTTTTAATTGGTTATATGGGATAAATGTCCCACATATATTATTTTAATTGCTTATATGGTATAAAAGTCCCACATATATTATATCATAACTCCATAAGAGTAATAATATTTCAACAACCTTACAATGTATGTAATACGGGTCCCACCCGTATTACATCAGCACCACATAATGGTATTACAATAAAACTTGGATATTATCATATATTACTTGGCAAGATTTGAACCTTTAATCTCCAAATCTAACCAATTGAGCTAATATCACTTCATCGACAACCTTACAATTATACATATACCTTTGAACAAAATTTAAACTTAAAATTCTCCTTAGAAATTAAAAAACTTAACTTATTAAACTCTATCCTGCTATATTCTCCTTTTTTTTGAAGTGTGAAACCGGGTAACATTCCACACTAAGTTGCTTATTACTATCATTATTTTAATGAACTTGATTTTTTTAGAATAAGTGGCTTCCTTACCCAAAAAACAATATTTGCTATTTGCGCTTCCAACTACCTACGTTTAAATTTTGGGCGATGAGGCGGCCAGACACATTTGAAGCGGGAAGATTTAGAAATTTGAGAAAATGCATGCCAAGCTGGCGATCCGAAACAAATGCAACCGACCGCAAAATCAAGACCGTAGGTGTGTCCAGGCTGGCGATCCGTGTCCATGTGCACGGTCTCTCCCGCCTCTCTTGTCCACGTTTATAAATAATGCACTTCCATAACCCTCGTCACAAAGTCATATCATCATCTCCCAATCGATCCCGGTTTTACTTTTATATTTCTCTGGTAGTCAATCTGCAGCAATGGCTTCCTCAGGCGGTGGTGGAGGACGTGGGAAAGGCAAAACGGCAACCAAGTCAGTGACGCGGTCTCACAAGGCCGGTTTGCAGTTTCCCGTTGGCAGAATCGCCCGCTATCTCAAAGCCGGCAGGTATGCCAAGCGCGTCGGTGGGGGGGCTCCCGTCTATTTTGCGGCCGTTATGGAGTATCTTGCCGCTGAGGTAACTGTAGTCAAAGCCCCAACCCTAACTGTACATTCTTTTCTTTTATTTCCTCTTTGTGCTAATTTAATTTGTGTCGTGTTTTGGTAGGTTTTGGAGTTGGCCGGAAATGCAGCCCGTGATAATAAGAAGAGTCGGATTATTCCGCGGCACATTCAGTTGGCGGTTAGGAACGATGAAGAGCTAAGCAAGCTCCTTGGCGGTGTTACCATCGCAAACGGTGGTGTTTTGCCCAATATTCATTCTAATCTATTGCCTAACAAGTCTGCTAAAACCAAGGGGGATCCTGCATCTCAGTCACAGGAGTTCTAAATCTCTTTGCTTTTTTTTTGCCCTTTCTTCTTTTAGCTTGTAATGTTTGAAGTTAAGAAGTTTTTTTTTTTTTTTTTAATGTTTCCACTGGGCTCTTAAGAGGGTCGCAGCTGCACTTTCCAATTCAGGACGAAACCCTTGCCCTCCAAGGGTTTTGGGGATTTCAAAGTGTAAATGGCGACGTCGGCATGTTATTTAGATTCGGATTTGTAGAAGGGGGTTTCAGGCATCCCGCGCTTCGGCGTAAAGTTTATACTAAAGAAATTTTTGCATTAAATGGTATCTCCTTGGTATCTCCTTGTTTCATTTTGAATATGTTATTTGTTCAGATCTCAATTCTGTTTTAAATTCACACCATTAAACAAATATTTGTTTATTTAAATTTAAAATTATTTATATATTTTTTAACTTTACTTGTAAGAATTGAGGGAACGTGAACTCTTCATATCAAGTGTGTCATTTGCCATCTTGCCGAATCGCCCGTACTTGTTTGCACAGAATCCTCTGTTTGGTTATTGCATGTTTTTAGGTCTTTTTACACAATACAATTGAAAAGTTTACAATATTCCCTTGAAGATTGTTCTATATGCATATTGCTTTGCCTCTCTAATGAAAGGAGTATTAAGGTCTTACGGATGGCCCCCCTTCAATGACCAAACAAAAATTGAAGTAGATCTTATGATGTTTTAATATCTTTCTACACTAAGATGCTTGAAAAGTCCACAACATTATCTACGTGGTAGATTGTTATTTGAGAATGACCAAATAACCTCCCGCGAATCTCCTAGTAAATAGGACTCTCATAGTAAACAGGACACTTGAAGATGAAATGTTCCTTATGTCTCCACTTCCCAAAGAGACAAAGACAACATACCCTACCTCTCAAAGAATACAGTGGTCTATCTCCACTTAGATGTATATCAATTCTCTTGCCCATTTAATATATTTTGATAAAGTTGGTGATCTTGAATAATTTCATTGCATCGAAAGGATATTTTTGAATTAACCATTTTTTTAAGTAACTATTTTGCAAACATTTATTATTTTGCAAACACTTATTAGTCTTTATCCAAGTTATATCATTCCTTTCTATACCCTATCTCACTCAAAAAGATATTATCCAAGTTATATTATTCCTTTCTATACCTTATCTCACTCTAAAAGATAAACCCAAAATTTTTCTTCATGAAAATCTTTTGAATGCTATACTCCTATAATTTTGAAAATCATGGATATATGGATAGGTTTAATATACAATTTAAGTAGCACAAGGATGTAGATTTTGGAAGTTTGAAAAAGGTCCAATGTTTTGGCTCTTGTGAAGGGTAGGATTTTACACTATGTTTTGGTAATTGGATTAATGATTGAATGACCATATGTTGTGTAAACCTTCTTTATGAAAGGTTTCATATGGTCTATAGTCTTGTAGACAATAAAAACTACTTTTATCATTTTCACTCTTAATAGGTTGTAGCTTTCTAGTCTTGGTTGAGAACTTATTCCAATTGATCAAACCAAATTTAACTCTGAAAAGTTGAATATCAAAGCTCATTTTTTTTTTTCTTTACCAAACAAAACAAAGGAATATCCAAATATGTTGGGAAGTTTCTAACATTAAACCTTAAAATGTTAATAATTTGTATTTAATCAAGGATAGAGTTAATTAAAAGATCTTGAGTTTTGTAGTATCAACCAATTGTCCAACAAACTTTAGTAGTATGATCATATTGATTTGAACTTTATGACTTCAATGGCTAGGAGATGGTCCAATGATTTTTCCTTCCATTTTTTTGCAAGAATAATAAATAGATAAAGAGATAGTGGACCACCTTGACAAAGTCCATGAGATGCTTCAAAGTATTCAAGAGAGTATCTTTAGAATATTTTGGAGTGCTATAATGACATCTAATCCATTCACATCAAACATAGATCAATTTTTTTAAAAGAACATCAAGTAGAACACTTTGACAATTCCCATCATATGCTTTGTTCATATCTATATTTATAAGCATACTTTGATTTTTTATGGAATACATAGAATGTATGGTATTCTAAGCAATTATTAAACCATAAAAAATATCTACAATGAACTGAACCACCTTGTTCCTTTGAGATAACATACTGTAGAATGCTTTTAAAATGTGTTTAACATTTTTTTTTGAAGTGATTTTTCTTATAAATTATATTCTAGAACTTAATTGGATAAAAATTATCACAATATATTTGTCATTCTTGGGAATCAATGCAATGAAGGTGGCATTCATCTCATTTATTGCAACCTTGGTTTTTTTGACCTCTTTGTAGACACCTAATTTTGAGCACTTCAATCAAGTCCTTAAAAGTCACCAACATTTGCATCACTTAGCCAATCAAGCATCCAAACCAAATCAAGCATCTAAAAATCAAACTTAGGGGCATTTAATAGCAAAAAAATACCACTAGGAAGTAGATTTGACTCCATGGTAGTGCTTTTGCCAGAATATTAATTTTCATCATTTCCTACCCAATATGAATGACAACAATCATCTTGGCAAAAGTGCTAAAGCATTAGCGTTGCTAGTGCTATTGCTCTCTAGCACTATTGATTGCTAGAGACAAAAAATGAAAGACTAAGTTGTTGGCAATTGCCAAATTGCTTCCCAATTTTGGATCTAACCATGCTAACCTAATTCACAACCTAAACTATGCCTTAGTTGGCAATCCCAATCCAAAACTTAACCTTTCCATTCCTCATCCTAGTTGCATGTTGAGCTTTTTTAAGACTTGCCTTTAGTCATTCTCATCACCTTCGTGCAAACATGTCACCTCTCACTGTTGCCAATCTTGGCAAATCTTTTAGAGGATCCCCCAAGGGAGCCATTAATTCCTATAAAGCTAGCCCTTGGGGGAACCCAAACCATCACATGTTAACATAGCGAAGCCTTGCTAAAGTCCTTATAGAAGTTATCTCCTATTGCAAGCAAAAGGTTTCTTTGTGGTCTTATCTTGGTAGCAAGCTTTCATCACAAGGGGCATCTACCAATGCTCATGAGGCTACAAGCTTACTTGTATATAATTGGTTGTGCCATTTTTATCCTTTAGCTTATAATTATATTTGTTTTGTCATTTTATAATCAATTTATTATTGTAGAGGGGGGAAATTGCCTTGTCGCGTACTATTCTCGGCTAGATTTGCCGGGAGTTGAGGAGATCGCGAGGGTGTGTTATATTCTCTACACTCGGGGGCTTGGGGGATCGAAGGGTTCACCAAGAATGGTTTAAGGACTCACTCCATGTTCGAGGTATTTCCGAGGTGGAAATGTTTAATGTGTAAATTGAGCAAACACCTATGTTTGGCCTTTCAAAATATAACCTATGGAAAATGAAAGAATAATGCAAGACAATAAAAAATGCAATCACACAAAGACTAACCCTAGGATGATTCTTGGTCTTCAATGATGACTAAACCCTAACTTGCAATAAAATAAATCTCTCTTTTGAGCAAGGGTTTAAGAAGGCATTGCATTGTTGCTGTTCTTGGCACAATAGAGGGAGCGACCATGGTGATAGCTGAAGATCAATCTACAATTGTTTTGTTAATGTGAACAACAGTTTGAAGAAGTTTGTTTGGCTAGAATTGTGGAGTGCACACAACAAAGCTAGGGTTTGGAAAGTGAAGCACATAGAAAAAAAAACACAAGTGAGTAATTTATTTTTTTGGAAAAATCTTTCATTTGTTGGAGGAACAAATTTAGGGGAAGATTTGAAGAAAATATTTATTTAGTCGGTGACGACAATGAAAATCCAAGGGCCAGTAGAGGCGTATCTCTTGCGTGATTTAGATGAGTGTCGAAGGGCACAACCATGACGACACGAGGCGAGGAGGCAGACGAGTCTAAGTCTGCGCGTGGCGTAGAGGCAAGCGATCCTCCTTCGGGCACGAGCGCTATTTTGTTGCTCGAGGATTCGGGCATTTTGTATGACATCACCAATAATCTCGGGAGCACCAATGGAACCAGGGTTTCAACCTCAAGCGGAGGCCATGGGGGAAAAATGTCGTTTGCATAGCTACTCCAGAACAAGCAAAAATCGAAACCTAACCCCGAGTTCGTCACTCAGGGTTGGAATGTCATATGCCCCAAAAGCCTCATGGAAGATTTCGAATCACGCGATTCTTACTCCCTGATAGGGAAGTTCATAGGAGGTCGGCCAGATATGGATTCGATTCTCAGATGGGCAACAACCAAATGGAAAATAAGGGGAAATATGGAACAATCGGCCATGACCCGAGGATTTTTCATGATTCAACTCAATACGACAGAGGACGCAAGACACATTTTATTCGGGTGATCGTGGTTTTTCAGCAGAAGAAGTCTGTTTTAAAAAAAAAGGCAGCCAAAATTTGACCCAAATTCTCAGACTATCAATTTAACTCCGCTTTGGGTGAAGCTCCCGAATCTCCCAGCCCATTTCTTCTACGAAGACGCTTTGCGAGGGTTAGCTAAAGCCATCAAGGATCTCGTGGCCATAGACCCAACCACCCAAGCGAGAACGCGGTTAACTTAGGCACAAATCTGCGTCAATGTAAACTTGGAAAGTCATCTCTCGGAGCACCTGAACCTCATCTATGGAGACTTCAAGTGGAGGCAACTGTTGATCTACGAAAACAAATCGACATTCTGCCCTGAATGCTAGACCCAAGGACATTTGCAACCCCAGTGTCCCAAGACCCGAATTAAGAGCGTGGACATCCAGGCCGAGGACCACCCAAAGCAGATTTACAGACGAGACCCAAAAACGCGTGTTTCGAGCGCCGGACATCAAGCCACATCGCGAGCTAACTCTCCTCCTCTAAAGGCAAGTCATTCTATTACTATTGCTAATAAAATTTGATGCACTTAAAGATTTTGACATTTCTGAAGATGTTGAGGAGGGAGAAATCCCTGTTGATTCAAACCTAGACCCTAATCCTGATCATGCCCAATGCCATAGACCCAAGTCTTCCCAGACCCACAAGGCTATCTCCCAGTCGGTCTAACTACCCATCTCCTCCCTCCCCCGCTCCCCCTGCAACTCACCCCTGAAATTCCCTACCTAGGTGCCCACCCCAAGGTTCTCCTCCCTCGGAGTCCAAATCTCCAACCTCACCCACTTTTTACGATCATGTGGACTATGACAACGAAGACCTGGATCAACCTTCCACCGAGAAACGAAGTCCCAAACAAACTCGTAGCTTCAAAAAATCTCAGATGGATGTTGGCAGGGAAAGGAAAAAAGGTAGACCATCAGAAGCAAATAGAAGAACCAGGTACACTGCAAAAGACATAGCTAACGAAAATCAGAAAACCCTTTTCCAGGAGACCGGAACGAGCACCAAGGAAGAAGCCCAGAGAACCAAACCCCCTACGCATCAAGGAAAAGGGGGCAAAAAAATCTCCAAAAGTTCTAAATGAGAGTCCTCTCTTGGAATGCAAGAGGACTAAATGGGGCAGCCAAGAAGAGTGGCTGCAGCCATGAGAAGAGAACATAACCCAACTATTTTTTCATCCAAGAAACTAAACTCAATGATCAATGGTCACTCAAGGTGGCAAAAAAGATCTGGAAAAACTGTGGGTGTATTCATTCCCCAGCGTCCGGTACAGCTGGAGGCCTGTTATGCATGTGGAACCCCACTATAGTGCAAGGCAACTTCATTTCAGGGCAGGAAAGAGTGAGTAATATTCTTTTTCAGGATCTTAGCTCCCAGGTTTCCTGGGTAATGACTAATGTCTATGCCCCAAATTCCCCTCAAGGCAAAGTGGCTCTATGGAACTTACTCACGCGAATGAGGCAAGCCTTTGATTGAATTCCTTGGGTTTTAGTAGGGGATTTCAACTCTCCCTTGTACGGTTTTGATAAAAGGTGAGGAACCATGGTTTCCCACAGGGACACGAATGATCTCAATCATTTCATAGATTCTAATGCCCTCATGGACGTTTAGCTTCAAGGCTTTCTTTTCACTTGGAGCAATAGGAGGAAAGGAAGTAGTATTATTCAAGAGCACCTTGACCATGTGTTTTTATCCCAAGAAGCCCTCCCCATTTTTGGGGATGCTAACTTGATAGGTCTCCCCAAGATTGGGTCTGATCACAACTCTCTGTTGATGGAAACAAACACCAAATCCCAGTTCAAAACCCCCTTCAGATTTGAGTCCATGTGGACCCAACATTCCGACCTCCATGATCAGATTGCACTTTGGTGGAAGAGAAAATTCCCAGGGTCAACCACCAATCAGTTTATGCAGAAACTCAGATTTATCAAAAGTAACCTGAGGATTTGGAACAAGACAACTTTTGGTAATATTTTTGAAGCAAAGAATAAGGTCAAGTCTAGAATCAACTAGATTGCAGACAACTTCTAGAAAGGTTCAGGCAACGACCAACTCCATCTTGAAGAACAACTTTTGGCTGACTATCACAACATCCTCAACAAGGAGGAAAATTTTTGGCGATAAAAATCCCGCCAGCTGTGGCTCAAGGAGGGGGACTCCAATACGAAGTTCTTCCATAAATCCACTTTAAAGCACAAGGGTTCAAGCAGGATAAAAAACTTGACCAGGCAAGATGGGTCTGTCACCTTAGACATCCTTCAGATCAGGGAAAAAGCAGTGTGTCACTTCAAAAATCTCCTTGCCTCCTCTCCGACCCAGTCCCAGAATGCCATGGAGGCCCTTCTGGACAACATTCCCTCCATCATCTCCCAGGAAACCAACCTTTCCCTCATCAACCCTCTGTCCCATAAAGAAATCCGCCAAGCTCTCTTCTCCATGAACCCAGATAAAGCCCCTGGGGCAGACGACTTCCCGTCGAGATTTTTCCAAACCTATCGGGACGTTGTTGGCTATGATCTGTGTAATTCTATCAGGGAAATGCAGGCCACCAAAACCATCCCCAGAGATGTCAATTCCACTTTCTTAACTTTGATCCCTAAAGGTGAGAATCCCCATTCCCTCTCAGACTACCGTCCTGTTGAGTGGTATTTTCACCCGATTGTGAAAGTACACTCTCCTTTAGGATTTGGGTTCCAAATCCCCTCTTGCAAAGAAGTTAAACAAACAACTTCTCCAAGGTCTCCGCTGTATTAGCATTTGCATATGTGTATTAGTAATCTCAAATAAAGATATTCAATTTAAATGCTTGGAACACCTTAGTGATTGCAAGTAACTGTAAACAAGGGGCAATGTTGGTTTATTTCACCATGAAACTTTAGTGATTGTTCATTGTTTTTTTTGGATTTTGTAATTTTTAAATGTTTATTTTAAATAAGTTAAACTTTCTGGAAAAAATAAAATGCAGAAAATGAAAATGAAATGCAGAAAAACTGAAAATAAAATGCACTCAGTATGATGCTATCCTATTTCGGCAAAACCGAAGATGTGAGGTCTCCATGCATGCAACCTAACCTATTGGACTTGCAAAACAAGCACAATCCCCATAGACTAAGTGTTGGTTCCTAGGGTACGAAATAAAATTCAGATTTCAAATATTCGCCTAATGTAACCCAAAAAAAATGGCATTAACATTATCTATTTATTCGAAACCTAAAAAAAATGAAATAATAAACATTAAATCCATAGCATGCAAAGAAAATCTCCTTCTTTCTTGCCCACAAGATGCAAATTTTTGAAAACTTTCTGCATTAAAAATATGTCATTTTACAATAGCAGAATCTCTGGTTCTCCCAAACCAGTCTGTGGAAGAAAAACAACTCAAACAGGTCCAGAATGGCCTTCTCGCCTTCAAATCTGCAACTCTATTCACAGCAATTTTTGACCCTTTTTTGCCTCTTTGAATGGCGTATTTAAACTTCTGAAAAAATTGCTTCCTCTTCCATGACGGTTCGTTTCACTTTCCGATGGTTGCTCGTTTCACCTTCCCTAACTGCGTGTGCTTTGGTTTCCATCTTGTGGCCCTTTGCTATGTTTTCTCCTCATTGGCTTGCGTTCGTTTCCCTCCGTGTGTAACGATCATCTTAAATGATTCATGTAACGCTTGTCTTATTCATTAGATTTTGTCCTTGTGTCCACGTCACTATGCAGGTCCGTTACCTTGGCGAAAATGGAACATGTCGCGATATCGCGACACTTCTTTGTCTCCTTTTTTTTTTTTAAACCCGAAAATGTAACATGTCGCGATATCGCGACACTTTTTTCTCTCTTGCTTTGAAACGCAAACATGTCGGGATATCGCGACACTTTCTCTAAAAACGCAACATGTCGCGATATCGCGACACTTTTCTTTCTTGTTCTTTCTTGCTTTGGGCGCGAAAATGCAACATGTCGCGATATCGCGACACTTTTTCTCTTTCTTTCTCTTGCTTCCAAAACGCAACATGTCGCGATATCGCACACTTTCTCTTTTGAAAATGCAACATGTCAGGATATCGCGACACTTTTTTTTTTGCCCTCATGGAGCAACAATGTCGGATATCGTGACACTTTTCATTTTGGCCGATGGAGCAACATGTCGCGATATCGCGACACTTTTCTTTTTGGGCGATGGTATCTTTTGGTATGGCACTTTTCTTTCCGCGATGGAGCAACATGTCGCGATATCGCGACACTTTTTCTTTTTGGCCGCGATGGTGCAACATGTCGCGATATCGCGACACTTTTTCTTTTTGGGCCGCGATGGTGCAACATGTCGCGATATCGCGACACTTTTTCTTTTTGGGCCGCGATGGTGCAACATGTCGCGATATCGCGACACTTTTTCTTTTTGGGCCGCGATGGTGCAACATGTCGCGATATCGCGACACTTTTCCTCCTTGTGGTATTTTGCTTTTTTCCTTGATCTTTAGCCTATGGGCCACTTCGGTCTTCTTGGAACACATGCAAAAAAGGTGGGTCCCCAATTTTGGGGTACGTTGTGGATCAGCCACAACAAATGGCGACTCTATTGGGAAATGCTCCCGAGCATTTCGGTGAGAACTCAACCTGAAAAAAAAACACAGACTCAAATACAAGCGTTAGCAAATATCCCAAGAATGAAACTTAGATGAGAAATACATGAAGCATTAGAATTATTAAGCATCAGCTCGGTGTGTGCAATGTGCTTCATTCCCTATCGTTTGAAATTGATCAACATTCCATTGTCAGTTTCACTTATGATTCGTATGCAAGGCTATGAATGATTTGTGCATGATTTGATGTATGACAACTATGCTAGAGATATAACAACCTGCTTTGCAAAGGCTCAAACCTTCTAGTATCATGAACAAACATATCAAAACTGTCAAACCCTCTTAGGACCAAATATATGCATACTGAATTAATTTATTAGATCCCAAAGTTGGTTATGTGTCACTACCATCTTGAACCCATGTGCGAGTGTAAGTGAAATCAGAGCTTTGGGGAATAGGATTCCCAACCTAAGCGAGATGGGAATTTAACCCTATCCTTACTACTCTGATCTGGAGTTCATTACCTCATCTTGAACAAAATGATTTAACCTGTTATGGATGAAATTGTCAGGCTAGCCTATCCGTTTGAGCAATCAGTGGTCTTGCTTTTAGACAAGACATGTTGCCACGCATGAGCATACTCCACTGCCAGCCAGGCGTCTATAGCCCCGATGGAGATTAACCCCATAATCCAGGATTTGACTTTACTATGATTTCTTGGACCTTGGTGATGACTACCCATCCTTGCAAGGGACATGTAGTACGATCCTTCCAGTCCAGTATTAATAAAGAAATGAAAAATATTTTCTTTTGAATTTCAAGTTCTTGAGTGGGCAAAATGGAAGCTTTGGGGAATCGGATTCTCAACCTAAGCGAGATGAGAATTAGACCCTATCCTTACTACTCCATGAAGGTCAAATCAGAGCTTTGGGGAGTTGGATCCTCAACCTAAGTTCGATGAGGATTTAACCCTATCCTTACTACTCTGATTTTAGGCTTTAAGCACTATGGGAGTGGTGAAAACCACTGTTTTAAGGATTATGTTGCATAATAGGAGAGACACGAAATACTCCTTTCGCCTCACCTTTTCTTCCAAGTATGGTTTTGACCATTTTGCTCAAGATTCTCTTTAATATGCGTAGAACGTGCTTGGTTCAAGATAGTTCGGGCATCAGTTCCCAACCTTAGGATCCTTTTAATATATGTTATGTAATGACCCTAAGAGGATTCGACACCTTTTCAATGATTGCACATGAAATGAAGATGCAACTGAGATGGAATGTATATGCAATGTGGAATGTACATGAGATATGAATGCATTGCTTCTTTTGAAATGCGGATGAAGTATACCACCTACTTTGCCATAATTTATAAAACTGACAACTTCATGCATCACAAGTTCCAAACGATATTCTTTAATGTGTTTGCAAAATTCGTGGAGCTTTCTGCAATACAATTCCGATGTTTCATATTCTCCTAGTCTTAGTCAACATTCATAAGGACCACACACAAAACTTAAAACCAAAATAAGATTCAATCCAAAACCAAAACACGAAAACCAAAAGTATATACAATATAATACAAGATGATGCAAAAATTTGGATTATCATTTTCCCGGATCCCAAACCTGATTAGAGCATTCCAAAAGACATATAATATGATACACATGCCGAATGTGGAAGGAATCAAACGAAAACAAGATTAGACCAAACCATGCAACCAACTTCAACTTTCCTCCCTCACCCCACCAATTAGATTTAGTTCCATTAGTATTCTCATAGGTGAGATTCAAATTACCAGATTGATTAGACAATGGTTGATTTTCAATTCTTTCTTGTCTATTCTTTAAGGTGCAAATTTCATAATCCCATTCATGATTTAGAACTAGGCTTTCTTTATTCAAAATGAAATTTTGTAAGCAAGAGCCTATTTCTAAAAATTTCAAAGCTAATTCATTTTCCATGTTCTTAGGCCAATCAAAATTGTGCAACAATTTACAAGCATCTAGGATATTTACTAAATGGGGATCATTAAGAATTTTTATCCTAGATTCAAGAATTAATTGTTGATGAATTTGATTTAGCAATTTAAGTGCATCAAGCTCCTTTTCATTCATTAAAGTAATGTTATCAAAGGTGTGGTTAGAAATTAATCCTTGTTCTTCATTCACCTTCAATGGCATTTCATCATAAATATCATTTGAATTATACAAATCTTCACCAAAATCTTGGATGTTTGGACATAAAGGTTTAGATTTTACCTTTTTCACACTTTCATTTACAAAAACTTGGTGAGGATTTGCAATTTCCTCTTTTACCTCTTGGTCTTCATATTCTTCATTGATTACTTGTTCATCAAACATACCAAAATTGGGCACCCAATTAAAAACATGCCCATCCTTTTCAACCCTCAAATATTCTTGGTTGAAGTGTATGTCAAGTAACTCATCTTCATGATCAATCGCTTTCGTTGCTTCCAATAGATCAACCACTTTGTCATTTAATTCCAATTCTTTGTTCACTATCCCTGGTATCTCTTCCAAAACATCCTCAAATTGCACAGGAGTTGTAATATCTTCCTTTGAGTAGGCGATTATGTTGTCCTGTATATCAATTGGCACACAAGTTTCATTAACGAGTTTTGGAGTGAGTGTAGTCTTCCCACTTCTTCCATGAATCATAGTAGTCATCCTCCAAGTTCAAGTTGTGATGTTCAACTACTTCTTCTTCATCTTCCGATTCATCAACATGCTTCTCATCCAATTCATCTTCACCTTCCATAGATGGTCCAGTTATTTCCAAAAGTGGGTTATTTCTTGAATTCAAATTGGTAAAGCTATCATAATCCAAATTTGTAACCAATGATTCAATTTTATCACAATTTTGAAGGTGTGGATTTTCTTCTCCCCCCCCCCCCCCCCGGGCGTCTCCCAGGTGTCCCCCCTCTCTCCTCCTCCCCACCATCCCCTCCTCTTGGTCATCACTCTCTTGACGATATAGAGTTTCCACCACCAAAATGTTGTCCTCTCCTTGTTGATGTTGGGGTGGACCCTTATTTGGCACAAGTTCCAAATCATCCACTTGAGCTTGGAGACAATGAGTATACATAGCAATTTCGGGACAATTCCTTTCATTATGCTCCCTTGTATCATGCAATCTACACCCATTTTCCCATGCAAAATCAGAAATATTAAGAATGGAACTAGAGTGACTTGGTCCTATAGAAGTATCTATCTGATTAGCAATAGAGGAAGGCACACCCCCATTGTTTGGCTTCGTATTCCATTGTCTCCCTCCATTGTTGAAATTTTGATTTGGGTGAGGGGCATGGGATTCATACTTCTGTTGTTGAACCAAATCATTACTCAATTTGTGAACCATATTTTTGAGCTCTTCAACCTCTGAATAAATCTCTTTTGGTTGAGCTATGTTATTGCTAGTTCCAATAGGATTTGCGTAATTGGTGAGATCTTGACTTAACATTTGAGTTGGATTTTGAACCACTTGATTTGCATAGGGATTCACACTTTGAATTGGAATTGGATTGGGGGGGGGTGGGTGCGTAAGCGGGTGTTGATGAATATGGTTGTTGATAAGGCAAAGCATTTATGCCTGATATTTGCGGTGCCATGATCTGATTCATCATAGGAGCTTGACCATATGGACCATATTGTCCTACCATAGGCATCTGGGAAAACCCATAACTCTGTGGTGTCATTTGTTGCTCAATGGTCATAGCTTCATTGTAGGCTAGAGCAAGAGTGGTAACTTGAGGATTTCGCCTTGCAAACATTGCCGTCATAGGATCCAATGCCCCAAAATATATTTGCAAAGCTACTACGGGATCAATGGCAAAATGCCGAATTGCTCTATTATAGCACTTCTGAAATCTCTGATTAAAAGTTCGGATTGGCTCACCCTGGCCTCTTTTGCATGTAATGAACTGATTATAGATGATTGTGGGATCTAATGGTGACCTGAATTGGTTGACAAAAGCATTCTCCATTTGCGTCCATGACGTAATGGAACCAGTAGGTAAGCAAATATACCATTCGTAAGCCACTTGGTCTAGGCTCATGGGGAAGAGTCTACAAGCCACATCTTCATGTTGAACTTGCAATCTTATCAAAACATCCCTATAGGCCTGAATATGCTCTTCTGCGGTCCTTGGGCCATCCGATTTGTATTTGGGCAAAAATCTCTCTATATTCCTAGGGATCTCGTGAATATCCCCTGCAATATTCAAAGGAATGTTATTGACTCCGTACCAAGGAGGTGGTGGAGGTTGGGCCATTTGATTCAAAATCGATGATGATAACCCTACAAAAACCTGGCAAACTCTCAGTACCTCAAAGGAAACCTGCGACACACAGAAAATCCTGCAATTAATGAAATCCAAAGAATAACTTCAAAACCAATTTGTTAGTCATAAATAAAAGAAGGAACCCTGACAAAGTAGTATTCTAAAAATGTAAGTTAGTTTCTGATTCACCAGATCACATATGTGCAAGTGAAGAGGATACTCCTAATGTTGTAGGCTTTCTGATTCACAAGATCGCATTACGCGTAGGTGAAGAGCATAATACCGACAACAAATACATTTTTAGACAAAATAATTCCTTACAAATAAGCATGAAATGACTAGCAAATATCAAACATGTAACGTATGAATAATCATGTTAGCATCAACCAAGAGGTGTATCCATTAAAATCGAATGAAAGTAATTGCATGGAGACAACCTCGTTAGTCAATTATTTTTTTTTAAATCAAATCAAGACACATTATTCCTGTATGAACAATCAAAAAGCGTTAGAACAATGCATAGCAATTCATGTCCTCCTTTTAACACTACAAGGTTGTATTGTTAAAAGAGGGCTAAAGATAATAATCAATAGGGCATGAAATATTCAAAATTTAAATCCCTATAGCATTTAAATCACTCTAAAATAAACCAATTCGGGCCCTCCTTCTAGCGCCAATCTGTTGAGTGGTATTTTCACCCGATTGTGAAAGTACACTCTCCTTTAGGATTTGGGTTCCAAATCCCCTCTTGCAAAGAAGTTAAACAAACAACTTCTCCAAGGTCTCCGTTGTATTAGCATTTGCATATGTGTATTAGTAATCTCAAATAAAGATATTCAATTTAAATGCTTGGAACACCTTAGTGATTGCAAGTAACTGTAAACAAGGGGCAATGTTGGTTTATTTCACCATGAAACTTTAGTGATTGTTCATTGTTTTTTTTGGATTTTGTAATTTTTAAATGTTTATTTTAAATAAGTTAAACTTTCTAAAAAATAAAATGCAGAAAATGAAAATGAAATGCAAAAAACTGAAAATAAAATGCACTCAGTATGATGCTATCCTATTTCGACAAAACCGAAGATGTGAGGTCTCCATGCATGCAACCTAACCTATTGGACTTGCAAAACAAGCACAATCCCCATAGACTAAGTGTTGGTTCCTAGGGTACGAAATAAAATTCAGATTTCAAATATTCGCCTAATGTAACCCAAAAAAAATGGCATCAACATTATCTATTTATTCGAAACCTAAAAAAAATGAAATAATAAACATTAAATCCATAGCATGCAAAGAAAATCTCCTTCTTTCTTGCCCACAAGATGCAAATTTTTGAAAACTTTCTGCATTAAAAATATGTCATTTTACAATAGCAAAATCTTTGGTTCTCCCAAACCGATCGTGGAAGAAAAACAACTCAAACAGGTCCAGAATGGCCTTCTCGCCTTCAAATCCGCAACTCTGCTCGCAAAAATTTCCCACCCCTCCGGCCTCTTTGAATGGCATATTTAAACTTCTGAAAAAATTGCTTCCTCTTCCCTGACGGTTCGTTTCGTTTTTCGATGGCTACTCGTTTCACCTTCCCCATATGCGTGTGCTTTAGTTTCCATTTTGTGGCCCCTTGTTGCGTTTTATCCACATGGTCTTGCGTTCGTTTCCCTCCGTGTGTAACGATCATCTTAAATGATTTCAAATAAACATGTAACACTTGTCTTATTCATTAGATTTTGTCCTTATGTCCACGTCACTATGCAGGTCCGTTACCTTGGCGAAAATGGAACATGTCGCGATATCGTGACACTTCTTGCCTCTCTCTCCTTGTGTCTTTGAATCGAAAATGTAACATGTCGCGAATATCGCGACACTTTTGCTTCTCTTGCTTTGAATTGAAAATGCAACATGTCGCGATATCGCGACACTTTTTCTTCCCTTTCTCTCTTTCTCTTCGAAAATGCAACATGTCGCGATATCGTGACACTTTTTCTCTTACTCTTCCTTTGCTTTGCAACATGTCGCGATATCGTGACACTTTTTTTTTTTCGCCTTTCGGTCACTTTTCTAGATGTGGTATGACACTTTTCATTTTGGTGATGGAAAAGCAACATGTCGCGATATCGCGACACTTTTTCATTTTTGGCCGTGATGGTGCAACATGTCGCGATATCGCGACACTTTTTCTTTTGCGGCACGATGGTGCAACATGTCGCGATATCGCGACACTTTTTCTTTTTGGCGTGATGGTGCAACATGTCGCGATATCGCGACACTTTTTTTTTGGCCGATGGTGCAACATGTCGCGATATCGCGACACTTTTTCTTTTTGGCCGCGATGGTGCAACATGTCGCGATATCGCGACACTTTTTCTTTTTGGCCGCGATGGTGCAACATGTCGCGATATCGCGACACTTTTTCTTTTGGGCCGCGATGGTGCAACATGTCGCGATATCGCGACACTTTTCCTCCTTGTGGTATTTTGCTTTTTTCCTTGATCTTTAGCCTATGGGCCACTTCGGTCTTCTTGGAACACATGCAAAAAAGGTGGGTCCCCAATTTTGGGGTACGTTGTGGATCAGCCACAACAAATGGCGACTCTGTTGGGAAATGCTCCTGAGCATTTCGGTGAGAACTCAACCTGAAAAAACACAGACTCAAATACAAGCGTTAGCAAATATCCCAAGAATGAAACTAGATGAGAAATACATGAAACATTAGAATTATTAAGCATCAGCTCGGTGTGTGCAATGTGCTTCATTCCCTATCGTTTGAAATTGATCAACATTCCATTGTCAGTTTCACTTATGATTCGTATGCAAGGCTATGAATGATTTGTGCAGGATTTGATGTATGACAACTATGTTAGAGATATAACAACCTGCTTTGCAAAGGCTCAGACCTTCTAGTATCATGAACAAACATATTAAAATTGTCAAACCCTCTTAGGACCAAATATATGTATATGAATTAATTTACTAGATCCCAAAGTTGGTTATGTGTCACTACCATCTTGAACCCATGTGCGAGTGTAAGTGAAATCAGAGCTTTGGGGAATAGGATTCCCAACCTAAGCGAGATGGGAATTTAACCCTATCCTTACTACTCTGATCTAGAGTTCATTACCTCATCTTGAACAAAATGATTTAACCTGTTATGGATGAAATTGTCAGGCTAGCCTATCCGTTTGAGCGATCAGTGGTCTTGCTTTTAGACAAGACATGTTGCCACGCATGAGCATACTCCACTGCCAGCCAGGCGTCTATAGCCCCGATGGAGATTAACCCCATAATCCAGGATTTGACTTTACTTTGATTTCTTGGACCTTGGGGATGACTACCCATCCTTGCAAGGGACATGTAGTACGATCCTTCCAATCCAATATTAATAAAGAAATGAAAAATATTTTCTTTTGAATTTCAAGTTCTTGAGTGGGCAAAATAGAAGCTTTGGGAAATCGGATTCTCAACCTAAGCGAGATGAGAATTAGACCCTATCCTTACTACTCCATGAAGGTCAAATCAGAGCTTTGGGGAGTTGGATCCTCAACCTAAGTTCGATGAGGATTTAACCCTATCCTTACTACTCTGATTTTAGGCTTTAAGCACTATGGGAGTGGTGAAAACCACTGTTTTAAGGATTATGTTGCATGATAGGACAGACACGAAATACTCCTTTCGCCTCACCTTTTCTTCCAAGTATGGTTTTGACCATTTTGCTCAAGATTCTCTTTAATATGCGTAGAACGTGCTTGGTTCAAGATAGTTCGGGCATCAGTTCCCAACCTTAGGATCCTTTTAATATATGTTATGTAATAACCCTAAGAGGATTCGACACCTTTTCAATGATTGCACATGAAATGAAGATGCAATTGAGATGGAATGTATATGCAATGTGGAATGTACATGAGATATGAATGCATTGCTCCTTTTGAAATGCGGATGAAGTATACCACCTACTTTGCCATAATTTATAAAACTGACAACTTCCTGCATCATAAGTTCCAAACGATATTCTTTAATGTGTTTGCGAAATTCGTGGAGCTTTCTGCAATACAATTCCGATGTTTCATATTCTCCTAGTCTTAGTCAACATTCATAAGGACCAACACACAAAACTTAAAACCAAAATGAGATCCAATCCAAAACCAAAACACGAAAACCAAAAGTATATACAATATAATACAAGATGATGCAAAAATTTGGATTATCATTTTCCCGGATCCCAAACCTGATTAGAGCATTCCAAAAGACATATAATATGATACACATGCCAAATGTGGAAGGAATCAAACGAAAACAAGATTAGACCAAACAATGCAACCAACTTCAACTTTCCTCTCTCACCCCACCAATTAGATTTAGTTCCATTAGTATTCTCATAGGTGAGATTCAAATTACCAGATTGATTAGACAATGGTTGATTTTCAATTCTTTCTTGTCTATTCTTTAAGGTGCAAATTTCATAATCCCATTCATGATTTAGAACTAGGCTTTCTTTATTCAAAATGAAATTTTGTAAGCAAGAGCCTATTTCTAAAAATTTCAAAGCTAATTCATTTTCCATGTTCTTAGGCCAATCAAAATTGTGCAACAATTTACAAGCATCTAGGATATTTACTAAATGGGGATCATTAAGAATTTTTATCCTAGATTCAAGAATTAATTGTTGATGAATTTGATTTAGCAATTTAAGTGCATCAAGCTCCTTTTCATTCATTAAAGTAAGGTTATCAAAGGTGTGGTTAGAAATTAATCCTTGTTCTTCATTCACCTTCAATGGCATTTCATCATAAATATCATTTGAATTATACAAATCTTCACCAAAATCTTGGATGTTTGGACATAAAGGTTTAGATTTTACCTTTTTCACATTTTCATTTACCAAAACTTGGTGAGGATTTGCAATTTCCTCTTTTACCTCTTGGTCTTCATATTCTTCATTGATTACTTGTTCATCAAACATACCAAAATTGGGCACCCAATTAAAAACATGCCCATCCTTTTCAACCCTCAAATATTCTTGGTTGAAGTGTATGTCAAGTAACTCATCTTCATGATCAATCGCTTTCGTTGCTTCCAATAGATCAACCACTTTGTCATTTAATTCCAATTCTTTGTTCACTATCCCTGGTATCTCTTCCAAAACATCCTCAAATTGCACAGGAGTTGTAATATCTTCCTTTGAGTAGGCGATTATGTTGTCCTGTATATCAATTGGCACACAAGTTTCATTAGCAGTTTTGGAGTGAGTGTAGTCTTCCCACTTCTTCCATGAATCATAGTAGTCATCCTCCAAGTTCAAATTGTGACGTTCAACTACTTCTTCTTCATCTTCTGATTCATCAACATGCTTCTCATCCAATTCATCTTCACCTTCCATAGATGGTCCAATTATTTCCAAAAGTGGGTTATTTCTTGAATTCAAATTAGTAAAGCTATCATAATCCAAATTTGTAACCCATGATTCAATTTTATCACAATTTGGAAGGTGAAGATTTTTTTTTTTTTTATTCCCCTCCCCTCGGGGGGGTCAGAAGGGTCCATTTTTTTCCTTACATTCCCCCCCATCCTCTTGGTCATGCACTCTCTTGACGATATAGAGTTTCCACCACCAAAATGTTGTCCTCTCCTTGTTGATGTTGGGGTGGACCCTTATTTGGCACAAGTTCCAAATCATCCACTTGAGCTTGGAGACAATGGGTATACATAGCAATTTTGGGACAATTCCTTTCATTATGCTCCCTTGTATCATGCAATCTACACCCGTTTTCCCATGCAAAATCAGAAATATTAAGAATGGAACTAGAGTGACTTGGTCCTGTAGAAGTATCTATCTGATTAGCAATAGGGGAAGGCACACCCCCATTGTTTGGCTTCGTATTCCACTGTCTCCCTCCATTGTTGAAATTTTGATTTGGGTGAGGGGCATGGGATTCATACTTCTATTGTTGAACCAAATCATTACTCAATTTGTGAACCATATTTTTGAGCTCTTCAACCTCTGAATAAATCTCTTTTGGTTGAGCTATGTTATTGCTAGTTCCAATAGGATTTGCGTAATTGGTGAGATCTTGACTTAACATTTGAGTTGGATTTTGAGCCACTTGATTTGCATAGGGATTCACACTTTGAATCGGAATTGGATTGGGAAAGGGGGGGGGGGGAGGTGCGTAAGCGGGTGTTGATGAATATGGTTGTTGATAAGGCAAAGCATTTATGCCTGATATTTGCGGTGCCATGATCTCGATTCATCATAGGAGCTTGACCATATGGACCATATTGTCCTACCATAGGCATCCGGGAAAACCCATAACTCTGTGGTGTCATTTGTTGCTCAATGGTCATAGCTTCATTGTAGGCTAGAGCAAGAGTGGTAACTTGAGGATTTCGCCTTGCAAACATTGCCGTCATAGGATCCAATGCCCCAAAATATATTTGCAAAGCTACTGCGGGATCAATGGCAAAATGCCGAATTGCTCTATTATAGCACTTCTAAAATCTCTGATTAAAAGTTCGGATTGGCTCACCCTGGCCTCTTTTGCATGTAATGAACTGATTATAGATGATTGTGGGATCTAATGGTGACCTGAATTGGTTGACAAAAGCATTCTCCATTTGCGTCCATGACGTAATGGAACCAGTAGGTAAGCAAATATACCATTCGTAAGCCACTTGGTCTAGGCTCATGGGGAAGAGTCTACAAGCCACATCTTCATGTTGAACTTGCAATCTTATCAAAACATCCCTATAGGCCTGAATATGCTCTTCTGCGGTCCTTGGGCCATCCGATTTGTATTTGGGCAAAAATCTCTCTATATTCCTAGGGATCTCGTGAATATCCCCTACAATATTCAAAGGAATGTTATTGGCTCCGTACCAAGGAGGTGGTGGAGGTTGGGCCATTTGATTCAAAATCGATGATGATAACCCTACAAGAACTTGGCAAACTCTTAGTACCTCAAAGGAAACCTGCGACACACAGAAAATCCTGCAATTAATGAAATCCAAAGAATAACTTCAAAACCAATTTGTTAGTCATAAATAAAAGAAGGAACCCTGACAAAGCAGTATTCTAAAAATGTAAGTTAGTTTTGATTCACCAGATCACATATGCGCAAGTGAAGAGCATACTCCTAGTGTTGTAGGCTTTATGATTCACAAGATCGCATTACGCGTAGGTGAAGAGCATAATACCGACAACAAATACATTTTAGACAAAATAATTCCTTACAAATAAGCATGAAATGACTAGCAAATATCAAACATGTAACGTATGAATAATCATGTTAGCATCAACCAAGAGGTGTATCCATTAAAATCGAATGAAAGTAATTGCATGGAGACAACCTCGTTAGTCAAATTTTATTATTATTATTTTTTTAAATCAAATCAAGACACATTATTCTTGTATGAACAATCAAAAAGCGTTAGAACAATGCATAGCAATTCATGTCCTCCTTTTAACACTACAAGGTTGTATTGTTAAAAGAGGGCTAAAGATAATAATCAATAGGGCATGAAATATTCAAAATTTAAATCCCTATAGCATTTAAATCACTCCGAAATAAACCAATCCAGGCCCTCCTTCTAGCGCCAATCTGTTGAGTGGTATTTTCACCCGATTGTGAAAGTACACTCTCCTTTAGGATTTGGGTTCCAAATCCCCTCTTGCAAAGAAGTTAAACAAACAACTTCTCCAAGGTCTCCATTGTATTAGCATTTGCATATGTGTATTAGTAATCTCAAATAAAGATATTCAATTTAAATGCTTGGAACACCTTAGTGATTGCAAGTAACTGTAAACAAGGGGCAATGTTGGTTTATTTCATCATGAAACTTTAGTGATTGTTCATTGTTTTTTTGGATTTTGTAATTTTTAAATGTTTATTTTAAATAAGTTAAAATTTCTGAAAAAATAAAATGCAAAAAATGAAAATGAAATGCAAAAACTGAAAATAAAATGCATTCAGTATGATGCTATCCTATTTCGACAAAACCAAAGATGTGAGGTCTCCATGCATGCAACCTAACCTATTGGACTTGCAAAACAAGCACAATCCCCATAGACTAAGTGTTGGTTCCTAGGGTACGAAATAAAATTCAGATTTCAAATATTCGCCTAATGTAACCCAAAAAAAATGGCATTAACATTATCTATAAATTCGAAATCTGAAAAAAAATGAAAGAATAAACATTAAATCCATAGCATGCAAAGAAAATCTCCTTCTTTCTTGCCCACAAGATGCAAATTTCTGAACACTTTTGCATTAAAAATATGTCATTTTACAATAGCAGAATTTTTGGTTTTCCCAAACTAGTCTGTGGAAGAAAAACAACTTAAACAGGTCCAGAATGGCCTTATCGCCTTCAAATCTGCAACTCTGTTCACAACAATTTTTGACCCCCTCTGGCCTCTTTGAATGGCATATTTAAACTTCTGAAAAAATTGTTTCCTCTTCCCTGACGGTTCGTTTCATTTTTCGATGGCTGTTCATTTCACCTTCCCTACATGCGTGTGCTTTGGTTTCCATTTTGTGGCCCTTTGCTACGTTTTCTCCACATGGTCTTGCGTTTATTTCCCTCCATGTGTAATGACCATCTTAAATGATTAATCAATTAACAGTAACGCTTTGTCTTATTCATTAGATTTTGTCCTTATGTCCACGTCACTATGCAGGTCCGTTACCTTGGCGAAATTGGAACATGTCACGATATCGTGACACTTCTTGCCTCCTTTCTCCTTTGTTGCCTTTGAATCACTGAAAAATGGAACATGTCACGCGATATCGCGACACTTTCTGCTCTCTTTGCTTTGAATCATGAAAATGCAACATGTCGCGATAATCGCGACACATTTTCTCTTTCAGCCGTGAAAATGCAACATGTCGCGATATCGCGACACTTTTCTTTCTTGTTCTTTCTTGTCTTTGTCGAAAATGCAACATGTCGCGATATCGCGACACTTTTTCTCTTACTCTTTCTTTTGCTTTACATGGCGATATCTGACACTTTTCTTTGGGAAAGCAACATGTCGCGATATCGTGACACTTTTTTCTTCTGCAACATGTCGGATATCGCGACACTTTTCTCTTTCTCTTTCTGCTGATCGTGAAAATGCAACATGTCACGATATCGCGACACTTTTTCTTTTTAGCCGCGATGGAGCAACATGTCGCGATATCGTGACACTTTTTCATTTTTGGCCGCGATGGAGCAACATGTCGCGATATCGCGACACTTTTTCTTTTTGGGCCGCGATGGTGCAACATGTCGCGATATCGCGACACTTTTTCTTTGGCCGCGATGGTGCAACATGTCGCGATATCGCGACACTTTTTCTTTTTGGCGCGATGGTGCAACATGTCGCGATATCGCGACACTTTTTCTTTTGGGCCGTGATGGTGCAACATGTCGCGATATCGTGACACTTTTTCTTTTTGGGCTGCGATGGTGCAACATGTCGCGATATCGCGACACTTTTTCTTTTGGGCCGCGATGGTGCAACATGTCGCGATATCGCGACACTTTTCCTCCTTGTGGTATTTTGCTTTTTTCCTTGATCTTTAGCCTATGGGCCACTTCGGTCTTCTTGGAACACATGCAAAAAAGGTGGGTCCCCAATTTTGGGGTACGTTGTGGATCAGCCACAACACGTCCCATCAGCGTATGTAATGTCACCTATAAAATCCTCTGTAAGGCCTTGGCTAACCGGCTGAATAACATTCTCCCCTCTATCATCGACCCTTGCCAGGGCAGCACTGTCAAAGGATGCAATATCCTTGATGGAGTAATTACCATCCACGAGCTGATTCACTCTGCCCGCATCTCTAAATCTACTGCCCTCTTCCTCAAGCTAGACATGAAAAAAGCCTTTGATAGAGTCAACAGGGAATTTCTTACCCAAATCCTTCTCAGGTTTGGCTTCCATGAATATTGGGTAAATCTTATTTATAAGTGCATATCATCCCCTTGTTTTTTAGTGATGGTGAATGGGTCTGCTGCTGGATACTTCCCCAGCCTCAGGGGTCTCAGGCAGGGTGATCAGATGTCCCCCATTCTTTTCATCATTTTTGCAGAGAGTTTAGGCAAAGCTATTAAGAAGGCATGCTCTGACAACTTAATATCAGGCATCAAGGCTGCCTCTAGTCTCATGCCTTCTACCCACCAACAATTTGTTGATGATACCCTGCTGGCCACCAAAGTAGTAGTTTCCAATGCCAAAGGTATCAAAACCATTCTCAACCTCTATGAAGAGGCATCTGGGAAAAAAGTTAACTATATAAAATGCAATTTGTTCTTCATCAATACCCCCCAAGAGACAACGCAAGATTGCTCACATTCTGCGTTGTTCCATCGTAGATTTCCCGACCACCTATTTGGGATTACCCATGTTTAAAGGAATACCCCTCAAAGACATGTGGAGGAATGTCACTGACACGATTCATAAAAAAATTTTGGGGTGGAAAGGTGCTCTCCTTTCTAGTGTCGAGAAAGCAACCTTGGTCAAGGCTGTGCTGCAAAGCATTCCTACATTTTTCCTATCTGTCTTCAAAATCCCAACTGTAGTGGGTGAAACCATCAAAAAAATTCAGAAGCAGTTTCTATGGTCAGGGAGTGACAATCAAAAGAAGTTTCATTTGGTGGCCTAGGACAAGGTCTTCTCCCCCAAGGACCAGGGCGGCCTAGGAATGAGGTGCATCGATGTCTCCAATTTGGCCCTTCTAGCTAAGCAAGCTTGGAAGGTCGTCACCAATACTAATCTCGAATGGGTGGACATAGTCAAGAGAAAATATCTCCAATAGCAATATTTCCTCCAGACGAACATTCCTCGCAACTGTTCTCACTTCTGGAAGTCCATAACCCTTACCCAAAATATCTTGCATCAATGCTCCTGGTGGCAACTGGGAGGTGGCAAAGATATCAACTTTGGGGAATATGCCTGGGCTAGAAAATACCCCCTCATAAAATATCAGAGGCTGGATGTAATTAAACACCTGATAAATAACAAGTATGAGACTCACATAGTAGACTTCATCACCTCTAACCAGGGTGTCAAATTGTGAAAGAAAGTGTAGTTCAGACTCAAGAACGAATCTATCACCAACATAGTGATAGAGATCCATGTGATCATGAGGGCAAATTTTGTCCCCCAATCCCAGATCAAAGATCATCACTGCTGGAAAGGCATGGTTGAGGGTAATTTTTCTGTCAAATATGCATCCCAGTTCATTGAGAGTAGTACCAGGGAAGTCAACCTTAACAACGGTCAGACTCTAGCAATAAGTTTATGGCTTAAATCCCTAATCCCTAAGGTTGCTCACTTCTACTAGTTGGCTGCCCATAACAAGATCCTTACTATGGATAGTATGATGCGTAGGGGAGTCATTGTCCCTAACAGGTGTTACCTGTGTGAGCAAGCTTGGGAGTCTACCCAACACATTCTCATGGATTGTCCTTGCACAAGCAACGTGTTTTCCCTGGTGGTCAAAAAATTGTAGGTTTGTTGGATTAGGACATGAACGATTAAGGATATGTTTTTCCAATGGCTTGATATCTTCAAGAACCCGAGAATAAATTTTATGTGGAAGTCTATGGTCCATCACACTACCTGGAAAATCTAGATAGAACACAATAGGAGGATTTTCAATGAAGACTGCAAGGATCACGAAGCAGTTGCATCAAGAGCCCTGATTTTTGCAATGGAAAACAACAACCTCATTCCTTGCCCAAAAACCCCCCAGGATGGAATAGAAGGCCACCTTTTTAGGGTCCTCAAGATCTCCCAAGACTGTTGCAAAGTCAAAGATCCCCACAATGACATAAATGCAGCCAAATGGATCCCTCCTCCAAAGGATGGCTGAAGGCTAACTTCGACGACGCCTCCAAAGGCAATCTGGGCAAGGCAGGAGCAGGAGGGGTGGTTAGGGATCACAACAGAACCATCATTCAAGATTTTGCTAAAAACCTGGGCACCCAGACCAACAACTATGCCGAATCTAGAGCTCTCTAGAGATGCATCACCATATGCAAATTCATGAATAACCCCATCATCTTCAAAGGCGATTCAAAAGTTATTGTGGGAATGGTTCAAAATAACTCCAAGGGTGGGAAAAACATCCAGAACATTGTCCAGGAAGGTAAAAAAGACTTCATCGACAAGAAGCAGAACTGGATCAATCATGTATATAGAGAGGCTAACCAGGTAGCCAATGCTCTAGCCAATAAGGCCATCCTTCAAACTTCCTTAATGGTTTGAGAAAAAATTTTCCCATGCGTTATCACTGGAAAAGTCAAATATAACGTAGGGAATTATGTTAGATCGTAGCCTTGGCTATGTGAGCAACAATATTTCCTCAATACCAAGGAGGAGAAAATCCTGCCCTCAACACCATATTAGCTCCACAAACAATGGTGGATGTAGCCACCCCAACGGTGTCTCCTCAACACCAAAGGGCCTTAGTGCCAATAACGGTGGTCCTCACCACCACGTTAAAGCTTTCCCACTCATAAGATTTCCATTGTTGAAAAGAAGCCCAAGATGGGCAAGAGGCTTTGGCCTAAATATAAGGCTGCTAGACCCCCCCAAAAATGAAGGGTGCCCAGGCGTCTGTCGGAATCAACTCAGAGCGATAATCGCTCATTCCAGGACCTCACCAGCAATGATGATGAGTCCTAGGAGGGTATTCACCAGGAATCTCAAGGGGAGCAACATTTAGAGCCTCAGGAGGTCAGCTAGAAGGACTGAGTCAATGAATTACTCATCCAAGATATGCTGCATATTGTGGCCTTGACCCACATCATCGAGGTGATTGGCCACTTCCAAAACATGATCAATGTTCAGCGTGAAGGGAACAATCTCATGACCAATGCCATAGAGGAGCTCAAAAGACTCCCTGCTATTCTGAAAACTCTCTTGTTTGGCAAGGACAATATCAAAAATGAAGAGAGTGGTAAATCCCAGAAGACTGGGAACTAAGGTGTCTGGCTCATGATGTGTGCGGGCTTACTGGTCCTAGTTTTTTGGATTTTTGTTTATGTGGATGATACTGTATGGGGTCAGAAAGACCCCACTATTGTTTTTGTTGTTATTTTTGGCACGATTTTGTTTTTTGGCGTATCCATACCCCATGGGTATTGGGAAGTGTCTTCCCGGTTAGGGATAATCCATATGTACAAAGGGGCGGGACCCTCAAACCCGTAAAGTAAATAAAGTTACTTTTACCTACCAAAAAAAAATTTAGGGGAAGACAAAAAACCCTAGCATTGATCAATTTTTCTAGGAGAGATCACAAGTATTAGTTCATGTATGGTACTTCTTTGGCTTTAGCTTTGAAATTATTTCATTTGCTAGGGCTTTAAAAATAGGGTCCTCTTATTTGGGAAGTGATTTATGACAGTCTATTGGTTGGAACGACAATTGTAGCCTCACTTTTCAAACAAGCGGGCAATGAGGCCTTCTCCATCTTTTCACAACAATTTCCCTTTGATGAGGAGAAGTTGGATCATATGTATAAAATGCTTAAAGTGAGGAAAGCACCCCATCAAAAACCACCTGCTCGCTCTAACAATGGTACCTTTGTGTCCAAGTTAGATTAGTCTCTTGTGATTGAGGTACCTTCAACCCTCATCCAACAACCTTGGCTCACGCTTTCCAGCCAAGCCCTTGCATGTAAAATTGTGGAAATATGGTGTAGTCCAATCACAATCTAGAAATGGATTAACACACATTGGGGGCTAAAGTATCCTCTTATGAATTCAAGATGATAAGTAGGGGATACTTTGTCATTACATTTGCCTTTGTGGAGGATAAGAGCACTATCTTTCATAGAGGTCCATGGTTTCTGGGATCCAACCCACTCTACATGACCTCATGGAGCACGATATTTGATCCTCAAGAGAAGCCTGAAGAAGTTTCTATTTGGGTGAGGTTGCTATTTCTGCCATTGCACCTATGGAACAAACCTTCGATGGAATAAGTAGGGAAAACTATTGGAACGTTCATTGATTGGGCTCCTCCAAAGGCCAATAATGCTATATGTGCACACATCTGTGTGCAAGTCAATCTAAAAAAGGGTTTGCTCGAGCATATTGGAATAAAGGTGTTTGATTGGATACATAACCAACCCCTAGACTATGAACATATACCATTCAAGCGTATAACTTGCCATGAGCATGGACATCTCTCCTGAAACTGCCCAGTTAAACAAGCACATGAAACAAAAAAGGAAGAACTAGGATTCCAGGAAGTCAAAAGGAGACTGCATAGATCAAGAAGCAAGAATCGACAACCTCAACCATAGGATAAAAAAATCTTCTAGCACAAAAATAAATTTGCAAGTCTTAATGGAGGAAAAAAGGAAATCACCTCTCTAGATGTGATGGCTCCTAAAGATAAAGAGAAGATACCTACAACTAAATCTGACAACTCACCAAAGATCTTAGGAGATACACTAGAGAACACAACAACTAGAGAAGAAACTGATGGGAACTCAAAGAAGGTAGAAGAAACACAAGTGGAGGAAATAGTTATTCCCAAGGGCTTTTAGACCACACAATCTGTAGCTAAGAGAAGAAAATCAAACCAACTCATAAATGAGCAAGCATAGAAAGACTTGCAATACAAAACATAGGTTAGAATTGAGGAGAGCTTCGTAAAAGTTAAGAAGCAATCCAAAAAATGAAGATTATGTCATAGAAATGTAGGTGACTGAGAAGTCCTCAAAAACTATCTCAAAGTTCTAATACAAGAGCAAAAGCCAACAATAGTATGTATTTAGGAAACAAAAATAGTAAAGGCAACATTGACTTTAGAATGATAGAAGATATGGGCACAACCAAAATTGATAATCGTTGATTATGTGGGAGCTTCAAAGGGATTGGATTTGGCTTGGGACCCACAATAATTAGTTTGTAGCTTCAACATAAGCACAATGACTAGATAGGTACAAAATTCATCTTACCAGATGGAACTAGTGTAGCAATAGTAAATTTTTATGGTCCAAATCATCCTATCTATAAAAGAGAAGTATGGCAAAACTTAACACAATGGCTAGAAAATGAGAAGTTTGACAACATAATATTGGGAGGATATCTCAACATGATTCTTACCACTGGAAGAAGGCTAGGGTAAGTTTAGCAAGAGATCCAAATAGAGATATGCTCAATCAAATCATGGAAGATGAAAGCTTACAAGACATTCGATCGACTAAAGTAAAGTACACTTGGAGCAATAGAAGAGTAGGGGCAAACTATATTGCAAAAATATTGGATAGATTTTTGATCAGTGAAAATCTCCTAACACACTTTCCCCTCACTTCCAGTAACATCATTCAGAACTCTCTCAAATTATAATCCAATTCTCTTGGATAGCGGTCAAAGACTAAAACCTCAAAAAATTCCTTTTAAATACAACTTTGAATGGGTGGTAGAATAAGATTTCAGTGAACTTGTGGAAAGCACTTAGAACCAACATGTCCAATCCACCAACCCCCAAGAAAATTGAAAAAGCAAAATTAAAAAATTGAAGCACGTGATAAAAAATGGTTGGAAAAAAAAGCGAGAGTCAAACCAGATTAGAAGCAGTTGATGCAACAACTAGAGCAACTAGAAATAGAAATTGGGGGTCATCCCCCTCAACCATGGCAAGAAGATGCAAGAAATGACTTGATTCAAAATCTCAATAAATTAAGCACTGAAGAAGAAATACATTGGAGGCTTAGATCCCAAATGGTTCAACTTAGCAAGGGGGATAGAAATACCAAATATTCTCATTTGAAAACCATGCAACATTGAAAAAAGAACACAATAAAGGAGATAGAGCATGAAGGAACCACTTATACAGACATGGAGAAAATTAAGGAGCTTGCCAATCAACATTACTTAGCTCTGCTCTCTAGAGAGAATGGTAACCCACATTCCTAGGGAATATTTCTACAACATATACCGACAATATTAATTTTGAAAGACAAAGGACAAAGGACAAAGCTCCCGGACCTGATGGATTCACAAATAATTTTACTAGCAATACTTATACATCATCAAAGAAGATTTGCTACACATGATTGAGGATGTTAGGGTGAAAGGTAAGCTTCTTGGAGCCATCAACTCCACCTTTCTAGCATTAATTCCTAAAGAAAAAATGCCACTACTTTCTCTAGATTCAAACCAATTTCTCTATGTAACTCTTCCTATAAAATTGTTACTAAAATATTGGTCAATATAATAAATAAGGAACATGACAAACTAATATCAGAAGAGCAAGGGGGTTCATACCTGGAAACCAAATATATGATAATATCATAACAGTGCATGAATCCCTCCATATTAGTAGAAAATAAAGAAAGAAACAAATTGTTATAAAACTTGATAAGGAAAACGCCTTTGATCGAGTTAATATACAATTTGTAGAACAAGTCCTACAAAAGTTTGGATTCCCACATTAGGTCATCAAGTGGATCGAAGCATGCATAAAAAACCCATGGATAGCCCCCTTAATAAATGGAGAACCAACAAATTTCTTTCAGGCAACAAGGGGAATTAGAAAAGGGTGTCCACTATCACCATATCTTTACATCATTTTAGTTGAATCTTGGAAGATTAATTAACCATCTTCAAAGAGAAAGAAAAATAATAGGGATAGAGGTTGCAATAGGATGCAAAGCTGTAACACATGCCAAATTTGCAAATGATATCATTCTTCTAAATGAAACCACCAAGAAAAATGTTAGACAATTCAAGCAATGCCTGGATTGATTCACAAAAGCTACTAGGGATTATATAAACACTCAAAATAGCCAATTCTATACACAAAATGTTGCAGCAATAAGATACCAACATTTGCATCACTTAGCCAACTAAGCATCCAAACCAAATCAAGCATATAAAAATTAAACTTAGGGGTATTTCTTAGCAAAACATACCACTAGGAAGTAGATTTGACTCCGTGGTAGTGCTTTTGCCAGAATATTATTTTTCATCATTTTTTGCCCAATATGAATGGCAACAGTCATCTTGGAAAAAGTGCTAGAGCATTAGCACCGCTAGTGCTATTGCTCTCTAGAACTATTGATTTCCAAAGACAAAAAAGGAAAGGAAAGCAACTAGTAATTGCCAAGCTGCTTGCCAAATCTGGATCTAACCATGCTAACCTAATTTACAACCTCAACTATGCCTTAGTTGGCAATCCCAATACAAAAATTAACCTTTCCATTCCTCATCCTAGTTGCATGTTGAGATTTTTTAAGACTTACCTTTAGTCATCCTCATCACCTTCGTGCAAATGTGCTGCCTCTCAAACTTGCCAATCCTGGCAAATCCTTTAGAGGATCCCCTGAGGGAGCCATGGATTCCTATAAAGCTAGTCCTTGGGGGAACCCAAACCATGACATGTTAACATAGCGAAGCCTTGCTAAAGTCCTAGAAGTTATCTCCCATTGCAAGCAAAAGGTTTCTTTGTGGTCTTATCTTGGTAGCAAGCTTTCATCACAAGGGGCATTTGTCAGTGCTGATGAGGTTACAAGCTTATTTGTATCTAATTGGTTGTGCCCTTTTTATCCTTTTTACTTTAGCTTATAATTATATTTTTTTTATCATTTTATAATTAATTAATTATTGTAGAGGGGGAAAACTGCCTTGTTGCGTAAGATTCTCGGCTAGATTTGCTGGGAGCCGAGGTGATCGCGAGGGTGTATTATATTCTCTACACTCAGGGGCTTGAGAGATCGAAGGGTTCACCAAGAATGGTTTAAGGACTCACTCTATGTTTGGGGTGGAAATTTTTAATGTGTAAATTGAGAAAACACCTATGTTTGGCCTTTCAAAATATAACCTATGGAAAATGAAAGAATAATGCAAGACAATAAAAAATGCAAGCGCACAAAGACTAACCCTAGGATGATTCTTGATCTTCAATGATGACTAAACCCTATCTTGCAATAAAATAAATCTCTCTTTTGAGCAAGGTTTTAAGAGGATATTGCATTGTTTTTGTTCTCAACACAATAGAGGAAGCGACTATGGTGACAGTTGAATATCCATCTATAATTTTTTTGTGCATGTGAACAATAGTTTGAAGAATTTTGTTTGGCTAGAATTGTGGAGTGCACACAACAAATCTAGGGTTTGCAAAGTGAATCACAGAGAAAAAAAAAACACATGTGAGTAATTTATTTTTCTGGAAAAATATTTCATTTGTAGGAGGAATGAATTTGGGGGAAGACAAAAAACCCTTGCATTGATCAATTTTTCTAGAAGAGATCGCAAGTATCAGTTCAGGTATGGTACTTCTTTCGCTTTAGATTTAAAATTATTTTATTGGCTAGGGCTTTAAAAATAGGGACCTCTTCTTTGGGAAGTGATTTATGGAAGTCTATTTGTTGGAATGATAACTGTAGCCTCACTTTTCAAACAAGCGGGCAATGAGACCTTCTCCATGTTTCACAATAGTTTCATTTTTATGAGGAGAAGTTGGATTATATGCATTAAGTGCTTAAAGTGAGGAAAGCACCCCATACAAAACCACCTGCTCACTCTAACAATGGTACCTTTGTGCCCAAGTTAGATGAGTCTCTTGTGATTGAGGTACCTCCAACCCTCATCCAATAGCCTTTGCTCATGATTTCCAGCCAAGCCCTTGCATGCAAAATTGTGGGAATACCAATCACAATCTAGAAATGGATTAATACACATTGGGGGGTAAAGTCTCCTCTTATGAATTCATGATGACAGGTAGGGGATACTTTGTCATTATATTTACCTTTGTGGAGGACAAGAGCACTATATTTCATAGATGTCCTTGGTTTCTAGAATCCAACCTACTCTACATGACCTCATGGAGCATGATATTTGATACTCAAGAGAAGCCTAAAGAAGTTTCTATCTAGGTGAGGTTGCCATTTCTGCCATTGCACCTATGGAACAAGCCTTTGATGGAATTAATAGGGAACAATATTGAAATGTTCATTGATTGGGCTCCTCCAAAGACAATAATGCTATATGTGCACACATCTGTGTGCAAGTTAATATAAAAAAGGGTTTACCTGAGAATATTGGAATAAAGGTGTTTTATTGGATACATAACCAACCCCTGGACTATGAGCATGTACCATTCATGTGTATAACCTACCATGAACATGTACATCTCTCTCGAAATTTCCCAATTAAATAATCACAAGAAACAAAAAAAGAAGTAGGATTCTAAGAAATAAAAAGGAGGTCGCACAGATCAAGAAGCAAGAATCGACAACCTCAACCACAAGATCAAAAAAGCTTCCAACAAAAAAATTAAATTTTCAAGTATTAATGAAGGAGAAAATGAAATCACCTCTATAGATGTAATGGCTCCTAAAGATAAAGAGAAGATACCTACAACTGAAGCTGACAACTCACCAAAGATCTTAGGAGATACACTAGAGAACATAATAGCTAGAGAAGAAATTTATGGGAACACAGAGGAGGTAGAAGAAACACAAGTGGAGGAAATAGTGATTCCCGAGGGCTTGCCGACCACACGATCTAAAACTATGAGATAAAAATTAAATAAACAACTCAAAAATTAACAAACACATAAAGAATAACAATCCAAAACACAGGTTAGAATTGAGGAAAGCTTCGTAAAAAACAAGAAGGAATCCAAACAATGAAGATTATGTCATGGAATAGTAGGGGACTGGGAAGTCCTCTGAAAAAACTATCTCAAAGTTCTAATACATGAGCAAAATCCAAAAATAGTTTGTATTCAGGAAACAAAAATAGTAACGACAACACTAACTATAGAATGGCAAAAGATATGGGCACAACCAAAATTGATAACTGTTGAATATGTGAGAGCTTCAGAGAGAATGGCTTTGGCTTGGGACCTACAATAATTAGTTTGTAGCTTACACCATAAGCATAATAACTAGATAGGTACAAAATTCATCTTACCAGATGGAACTAGTGTAGCAATGTTAAATTTTATGGTCCAAATCATCCTATCCAAAAAAGAGAAGCATGACAAAACTTAACACAATGGCTAGACAATGAGAAGTTTGACAACATAATACTGGAAGGAGATCTCAACGTGATTCTTACCACTGGGAGAAGGTTGGGGGAATTTTAGCAAGAGATCCAAATAGAGGTCTTCTCAATAAAATTATGGCAGATGAAAGCTTATAAGACATTCAATCGACCAAAGGAAAGTACACTTGGAGCAATAGAAGAGCAAGGGAAAACTATATTGCAGAAAGATTGGATAGATTTTTGATCAGTGAAAATCTCCTAACGCACTCTCCCCTCACTTCCAATCACATCATTCAAAACTCTATCTCAAATCATAAGCTAATTCTCTTGGATAGCGGTCAAAGCCTACAACCCCAAAAAATTTATTTTAAAAACAACTTTGAATGGGTGGCAGAAGAATATTTTAGTGAACTTGTGGAAAGTACTTAGAACCAACATGTCCAATCCACCAACCCCCAAGAAAAGTGGAAAAGAAAAATTCAAAAATTGAAACATGTGATAAAAATGGTTGGCTGAAAAAGCGTGAGTCAAACTATATTAGAAGCAGTTGATGCAATAACTAGAGCATCTAGAAATAGAAATTAGGGATCATCCTCCTCAACCATGGCAAGAAGATTAAATAAATGACATGATTCAAAAGCTCAATAAATTAAGCACTGAAGAAGAAACACACTGGAGGTGTAGATCCTGAATGGTTTGGCTAAGCAAGGGGGATAGAAACACCAAATATTTTCATTTGAAAACCATGCAATATTGACAAAGGAAACAAATAAAAGAGATAGAGCATGAAGGAACCACTTATACAGACATGGAAAAAATTAAGGAACTTGCCAATCAACATTACTCAGCTTTTCTCTCTAGAGAGAATGGTAACCCATATTTCCAGGGAATACTGCTGTAGCATATACTAATAATATTAAGTTTGGAAGACGAACAAGATCTCAGTCAACCAATCACTATGGAGGAACTTAAGGAGATTATAACAACTCTACCAAAGGACAAAGCTCCCAGACCTGATGGATTCACAAACAAATTTTACCAGCAATACTTACACATCATTAGAGAAGATTTTCTACACATGATTGAGGATGTTAGGGTGAAAGGTAAGCTTCTTGGAGCCATAAACTCCACCTTTCTAGAATTGATTTCTAAAGAAAAAAATGCCACTACTTTCTCTAGATTCAGACCAATTTATCTATGTAACTCTTCCTATAAAATTATTACCAAATTGTTGGCCAATAGATTAAAGAAGAAACTTGATAAACTAATATCAACAGAGCAAGGGGGTTCATGCCTAGAAAATAAATATATGATAATATCATAATAGTGCATGAAACCCTCCACAATAGTAGAAAATAAAAAAATAAACAAATTGTTATAAAATTTGATATGGCAAACACATTTGATCAAGTTAATATACAATTTGTAGAACAGGTCCTACAAAAATTTGGATTCCTACATTAGGTCATCAAGTGGATCGAAGAATGCATAAAAAACCCATGGATAGTTCCCTTAATAAATGGAGAACCAACAAATTTCTTTCAGGCTACAATGGGAATTAGAAAAGGGTGTCCACTTTTTCCATATCTTTACATAATTTTAGTTGACTCTTGGAATATTAATTAACAATATTTGAAGAGAAAGAAAAATAATAGGGATAGAGGCTACAGTAGGATACAAAGTTGTAACACATGCCCAATTTGTAGATGATATCATTCTTTTAGGCGAAGCCACCAAGAAAAATGTTAGAAAATTCAAGCAATGCCTGGATTGGTTTACACAAGCTACTGGGGATCATATAAACACTCAAAAGAGTTAGTTCTATACACAAAATGTTGCAACAATAGGATTCAAACTCTTTTGCACTATCCTAGGATTTAGGTGTGGCACAAAAAATACTTTAGATATATAGGAGTGCCTATGAGCTTCCACCTCAAAGCCTCAGACTACTAGACCCCAACATTGGAAAATATGGTTAGGAGGATACAAGAAAGGGCAATATTGATCAAATCAGTGTTAGCTTCTCTTCCAATCTACCAATTATTAGTATATCATGCTCCCAAGTTTATTTAGAAAAAGGTAGGTATAATCATAAACAACTTCCTATGGCAAGAAGGTAGGCAATTAGAAAGAAAAAGGTTCCACTTGTCAATTGGGATATGATCACCAAAAGTAAAATTCAAGGAGGACTGGGAATCAAAAAAATGGAGATAGTTTCAAAAGCATTGGGAGCAAAACTTCTCTAGAACATACTTAGACAGAATCAAGCATGGCAAAACATACTAGTCAACAAGTATGTAAATAATAAAATAGGTATTCAAACTCTCAAACACAGATAAACTTCCTAGAGCCTCATTTTTTTGAAAACATATAGTGGCTGCAAAGAGCATAATAGAGGATATAATTTCTTGGCTACCAGGAGATGGTAAGTCAATTAATCTATGGGAGAAATTGATCCTAGGAAATTCACCATTAAGAGAGAGAACTCCAATAGAATTGTAGAATAATTTGAAAAGCCAAAGAATACTCAAATTAGGTGACTTGTTTTATTGGACCTCAAAAGCTTTGAATTGGATCTCCCCTCCTATTCCATTTTAGCTTCAAGGAGTTTGGGATTATTTTAAGTCCTATGTGGTGAGAATTAAACCTCTTCATCCCATGATACCAGATAAACTTATTTGGGATAGAATCAACAGTAATGGGGAATAATCAGTGCATCTAGGAGTCCAACATAAGCAGATTGGGTCTACCAACAAAAAACTATTGATAATATGGAAAAATAGAGCACCACCTAAACTACAAGTAGTCAGCTGGTTAGTCTCACAAAATAAAATATTAACAAGTGATAATCTGCAAAATAGAAGTATAGTAGGACCTCATGTTTGTTACAGGTGTAGGCAGAACAATGAAACAATTTTCTAAAGTTAATTTTAAGAGGTGCGGTCCAGGTCAATGAAACATAATTGTCTTGATTTGGAGAAGCCATGGAACAGTGGTGAGGGTTGAAACTATTAATTCTAAGAGGAGAATTATGTTGCGTACCTTTATTTTACAATTGTCTTCTAGGTGTATTTTGAATACTTAATTTGGTTGCTCACTACATTGTAATCCTTCGTTTGGTCCTCTATTCCACTTGGAAGACATAGTTTGATCACTCATGCACTTTGAATGATAAATTGTTTACAAAAAAATTGACCAAATTTGACCAAAATTTGGTTGTTTTTAACTGTATTTTGCTCCAAAAACTAGTTTTGATTTGAATAATACCAATGGTTACGTGAACAATCCTTCCACCAATGGCTAGAATTATTTTTTTAAAAACTAATGGCTAGTTTGTGCTTTTCGAATTCCTCCAAAGTCCGAATTCCTCCAACGGCTAGTTTGCACTTTTCGAATTCCTCCAATGCTCGAATTTCTCCAACGGCTATCGAATTCCTCCAATGGCTATTTCATGTAAAAATGTTTTGTATATCAACTGTTAACAACACACGTAACATTTCGAACACAATCAAAGGATGGTCAACACAACTATAACGTATAATCGAATGATCAACATCAAACCAACACAACTAGAGAGGAAAACTGGCGGTCCTTGGTGCGATCACATGAGCGGTGAGTATGAGCCTCAGTGAGTGCTCACAATAAACTAATTGCGCTATGGTGATTATAAAGAGCCTGAAGTGCATAGTACGCACAATGTGGGATTATTTAATCCAAAGGAAAAATATTGATACCAACTTTCTCTTTTGATGGAAGCATGAACGTGAATTTGAAACTTCTTGGTAAACCTCTACACCATGAAAAACTACCAATTTGCTAACCTAATACCTCCTCATTTGCTAGGGAACCATGATTCATGGTAGACCTTTTATGTGATTGTTAGGTTATCGTATTAGTAGCAAAAATCTATTCCATGAAGTTCACTACTCCTTATAAGCGAATGAAGTTGAGATCCCGCTGGCTGGTAAACAGAATACGCTAAAAGCCTATCCATCTCCTGAGAAAATGTCACCCAAAAAAAAAAAAAAAGTTAAACCTTATCGTTCGGTTCTCTTTTTTGTTGATGGACAATTTGCGAAATAGAATTTTTTGTTTTGCTGGATTTAATAATTCCATTACTTAATGTTCTAACGTTGAAGAAATAATAATTTCACTATGAACATGTGTGTGTTTATTGAATCATGCTCATAGAATTCTTGCAAATACCTGCTTCGCTCTTCTAGAACACTGGTTTGTCTTCTAATCATCAACTTGGAGATAGTTCCCTTGCCGAAAATAAACTAATCGAAACTAGAGATTGCCACCTATCTATTACGAAGTGAAGAAGATGATTTAGGGTTCACCACAAAAATTAAGGAAAGAATCGCACCTTAGTTATATATAAAATTCCCTTTAATTTAATCACTTTAATCCAAGGGCAACATCATTGCATGCAAAATATCACTTTAACCCCTAATGATATCTTTATACATAATGTATTTCCTCATCGTGAAGAATGAGGTAAACAATGTAAACCTTTGGAGACTGGCTTCGAATTGCCTTGTTACCGATGAGAAGAAAAAAATATTAGCTACAATGAATTATTGGAGAAAAAATATGATGTTCTTCCATGAAATATTTAGATGCTCTAGTTTTGGGAAGCATAGTTACATAATGAACAACTCTCATACCGCTTGAAGTGAAACTTCATGGAAATAAATTCAAACACCTATCGTATGGAATGAATCTAATAATTATTACCACTTGAGGAGGGCTAAGTCCTTTGCCACTTAAGAAGAGCTAAGTACTTTGTGAATACACAGATGAATAAATTGATGATAGATGATCAAATATAAATCAACCTACAACTATAAATATGAATAAATAAACAATCAACAAATTAATTGGAAATATAACCAACTAGATATTTTGGAGCTGTCACATTTTCCATCTTTTGTTTGAATGCCCAAAGGCAATTTCAATTTGGTTAGGAATAACCAAAATTCTTGGAACTTCCTACTCTTGTAGGTTAACCATAGACACATGTTTTACCAAGTGGAACAAAGAATATAAAGGTAAACTGGTAGGTAAGCCCCTCATGAAAAGTCTATGAAGCTCTATACCATATTTTTTCATCTGGCACATCTAGTTGGACATAAACCAAAGTATTTTTTAAGGTAAAGGTAAGGACAAAAAAAATCTAATATGAAGGATAAAAGAAGAATTAGTACTAAATGTCAAATCTAGTTTCTATAAACAACAGTATGAAGAAGATCTATCACCCATAGAAAGAAGAATGATCTACTAACTTAATATCCAAGCTTTCTTAACACAGGGAGGCTACAGAGCAAACTTGACATGTTTTTCGATGCTCTTCTTTGATGGTGCCTCCAAGTCCAAACCTGATCAAGTAGTGGTAGGGAAATGATTCTTATAGGACCTCATGAGATCCTGCTCAAATATATGATTAGATTGGGAACAACATCTAACAACGTGGTAGAGGATATTGGATGTGAAATCGACTTAAAATTGGTGGCAAAGTAAGGAATCACTTAGGTTACAATTTAGGGGGATTCTAAACTGATAATAATAACTCTTTCCAAAAATAAAGATTTTAGAACTTTACAATTAAAGATTATTCAAGATAGAATTAAACAACTAGACAAGATAATTAGAAAAATTTCCTATCAACACGTAAGGCAGGAATTCAACAAAGAGGTCGACACACTAGCGAATCAAACAATAAATATAACCCCTGGTTATTGCCACTAATTCATCAAGAAGTAGAATGGAAGGGGTGGTGTGCGAGGATGACGAGGAATTCAATAATGAGATCCTTTTTATATTTATATTTTATTTTTAGAATGCTCTATTCACTTTGATCTCTCTTTTTAGAGAGTTTTGTACCTTTTTGTTAAGTAAATAAATATTTTCCTTTAAAAAAAGGGTTTAAGAGAACACATAAACATATTTAACCTAGAGTGTAAACTATATACTTTTATTCTTTCAAATGCCTAGGCTCTAACCAAATATTCTTCCTTCATTTATGATCTAGATTTTTAGAACATAAATGGATAGAAAATAAACAACAAACATCCTAAGAGACTAACTTAGAGCACTTATCTAATCCGACGGTTGATCTTAGCTTTTAACGTGCATCTAGATATGTCCAAAAACTTCACAACCTGCAAAATAGCTTCACAAACCCTAAAAAATTTAATTAGACTTTAGGGGCTTGCTTAGGCCACTGTAAGACAAAGCTTGTAGGCACAACAGTCAATCCCCCTTGGTCATTTTAGTTGATCATTAAAAAACAAAAGTGATTGTTGACCCTTTTTTGGAAAAAAATAAGACAAGATGCAATGAAATGAAACAATGTGAAAAGACAAATGCAAAAATTATTATGGCCTAAATGGAACATGCAAGTGCAAATTGAGGTTTTGGGAGCAAAAATCTACCCCCAAACCTGATGAAACCCCACGATGACTGGGGTTGGGTCAAGTAAAGTGGCTAGAGGTATCTACATTAGTGACAACCAAGTTGAGTGGGATCGTGGGTTAGGGGTACCTAATGAGGGAGATAAAGGTATTACAGGCCTATATTGTGGTCATGCTGAGGGAGATGGACCTACTCTAAGAGGATAGGTCCAAGAGGATTGAGGGGCTGTGAAGTGCCTTGATAATGACACTCATAGAGTGGGATGCGATGCAAGCTGAGGCAGACTACCTCAAGGTTAAGGTGAACTAGCTAGACTAGGAGTGACAATAGTCTCGGGTGAAGAGGATGGCTATCATGATTGGCAAACAAAAATATGAGGGGATCCACCTACTACAGGAAGAGCTATAGAGGGCAGGGGAGAGGTTGGAGGCTAGTGAGCAGAAATTATGTTCTGAAAATAGTCATTTCCTTTTCATTAATTATCAATCTGGTAGTTCGTAAACTTGTGAGTGCAACACATAGTATATACCTGTAGTGTGGGGAATGATCCCCTCTATGCCTATTGGTTTGGTGGGGGAGTTTTTGTTTGTGTATTTTTAGTTCATTCAAACCCAAAAAAACTAAGTGCAAGAAAATAAATAAAATGCAATTTTAAAATAACTAAAATACAAGCACACAACTAAAACTAAGATGCTAAAAATAAATACACGACTGAAAGGAAATTGCAGGAATTTAAACATAGTTACAAAAATGGATAAAGCAAGAAATTCACACTTGCAAAAATAAATAAAGCGAGAAATTGTAGAAATAAATAAAGCAGTAGAAAATAATAAAGAAAAAATAAAATAAATAGAAGAGGATTACTGCCTGAAGTAGGCCCAAGCTCCCGTAGATGGTCCGCTCGGTTGGCTATGTAAAAATCACACTTAATCCATGCAAATAAAAGAACACTCAAAAACTTTATTTATAAATTATGCAGTACAAAAGAAATAAAATAATTTGTTGATTTATTGACTTCTTCTTAGGAATGGCTTGTGTTATTATATATAATGCAACCAATACCGTTATAAAAATAGCTTGTTCAATTTTAATCAGGCGACGTGATTTGATACGACCATTTTGTGCACAATTGTTATTTTATTCTATTAAAAGCATGGTCATTTAATTTTAATCATGCATAGCTTTATTAATAGAGTGGCCTTTAATCATGCATAGGTAAGAATGATTCTTCCTTATATTTTTGCAACAACTTCCTTAAAAATCACACAGTTAATTGGTCAATTGATCAACTAGTCAATCGGTCAACTAGTGAATTGGTCAAATAGTCAACTGGTCAACATTGAATATAACTCCTATATTTTTGCTGGATATAGGCACCTACCTATGGTGGGATACATGCATCGGGATACAGGTGCCTGCCTATCACTGGCATATAGGTGCCTGCCTGTCACTGGGATACAAACACTTGCCTTTGCCATTCACTGCAGTTCTCTTCAAGATGTCTTCATGCATTACCAGGTCTGAATGGGATGTTGACTCAAAAATACCAAATTAGTAGCAAAAACCTACATCTATGCACATTTTCCACTAAAAACACTAGTCAAGCATAATACTTCATTTTCTATTAAATATATGCAATAATTATACAAAAACACATTTCTAGTGTTAAATATGCCATATAATACCCCTTTAAAACATGCATAAAAATAAGCATTTTTGGTGCTCATCATCCCCCCATGCCAAACCTTTGACATGTCCTCATGTCACATTCCCTTGGTATATTTTGTTACGAATGGTTCTACTTTTGGTCCGTGTTGTTCAACCATGGGTTTTTTAGCACTTGGTAACCATGGAATGGTCAACCCTTGAATAATTGACTGGGTAGCTATGAAGTATTTAGCTGTCAGTTGACCAGTTGATTGGGTAATAGTAGAATATTTTTCTGACTTACCAGCATATTGGGTAACTATGAAATATTCAGCTGTCAACTGACCAACTGACTAGGCAGCAGTAGAATATTCTGCTAACTCACCAGTAGACTAGGTAACTATGGAGTATTCAATTGTTAGTTGACCAACTGACTGGGCAGTAGCAGAATGTTTTGTTGACTCATCAGAAGACTAGGTAACTAAGAAATATTAAGATATTAGTTGACCAGTTGACTGGGCAATAATAGAATGTTTTGCTGACTCACCAGTAGACTAGACAACTATGAAATATTTAGTTGTTGACTAACCAGTTGACTGGGTAGAAACATAATGGTAAACCCTTAGCTGACCAGCTTACTAGGCAATAATAGAATGTTCTGCTGACTTATAAACAAATTGGGCAGCTACAAATTTTGCAGTGGCTTGATTTTTTTTTTTTGCTTGGCTATGGCAGCATGTTGATATTCTTGATAGCATGGTATTTTTTTCAATTGGGGGCCTGGGCACTATCCCTTTATTTCTTCTTCTTTTATTTATTTATTTATTTTCTTTATCTTACAACTACCTCAATGCTGTTGTTGGTGGATATAGAGTAAGAGTGAATCTTCCATTTTGAAACTCTGCTTTAGCCCATTGTCACAGGAAATATTCTCAATTTCTCAAGGCTCTAATCATGATAAAATTTTGACTTGCTGATGTTTCCTCTTCTTTTGAGCCTTCAAAATCTCATAGAAAAGTCTGGTCAAAATTTTCTATGTGTAACCACATAGAATTTATGTGAGTCTAGTTAGCATTTATTTTACCTAGGCCTTGGTTGCTGTGCATATGCAAATGATTTGACCCCTTTTTACTACTCCCCAATCCACAAACTGCAATATTCTAAATAGCTCATAGACTCAATTTTTTTCCTCTTGTACTACACCCATTACTGTTGTCAAATCATCAGGCTCATTTTTTTTTGGGTATAGTTGCACTCATTTTTTTGTTTTGTTATATATATATATATATATATACAACAAAACGAATGGAGGAAGCACCGACAGTGATTAAACCTCTGGCTGATAGCATGTCAGTGCTTCCTCCCACTGTTTAGATAATATTACTATACCTCTATAATTTTTGTAAATATGTGTGTCTAGGTGTAGTGATATTCATGGCAATTCCTTGCATGCCTGATTCATGCCATGTGGCTGACTGCTGATGTGGGATTGCATGAATGAACGATAAAAATATGAGTTTGCTTTTACATTTAACATATAGATGTATTTTGTAATAACTATGCACATAATTAACAAAAAACTTAGTGCATACCTAGGCGAGTTTTTGCGGATCATGATGCGTATGACATCGGGTGGTACTACACAACTGGTTGAGGCATGATTATGAGGTACCATCAAATTGGTGACTTGCACTTCTTTGTGCAATGCAATCTCATCAAAGTTGAATTGGCTCTGATTTTTAATTTTTATTTATTTTATTTCTTGGGTACTGCATATTATTATGAGTTTTGAGGTCTCATAATAAAATAAATAAATAAAATATTATTTTATTTGTGTGGGAAGACACACTTCCCTATTGGAATTCGATCATGGTCATCCTCCATTATTATCATTTCAAAAGTACGCATACTATTTTATCAGAAACTAGAAAATAGGTGTACGTCATTCATTGGAAAATAGATATCCTCATGTTTGCATGAATATAGGTGCTACCTTTTTGGTGGAAATTAGGCACCTCTAGGTATAGTTTTATCATGAAAATAAGTGCCATCTCCTTGATTAAAATAGGCACCTTGATTGCTTTTAGATATAAGCACTACCTTCCTAGTGGGAAGGAAGCACTATTGCTATTGGATATAGGTGTCACTCTCCTGCTAAGAACTAGGTACCTATTTTCTAGTTCGGATATGGGCACCGCTCCTCCTAGTGGAAGATAGACACATTTGTGGTGGCCCAAATATCGATGCCTTCCTCCATGTGGAAATAATGCACCTCTACATTGGTATGAATGTGGGCACTACCTTCCTAGTGGGAAGTAGGTATCTTTTTCTGCATCGCTGCACTCCTAGAAAGCAGAAAAATGTAAGGCAATGTGATCTCATGTATAATAGGCCTAGTTTGACCCGACTGCCTACATATTGCATCTAAGTCCACGTGTCTTACAAAAATAAATACATAAAAAATGTAAAAGGAAAAAATGGATCGTGGGCTCGTGCTTGATAGGCCTTGTTTCCCGGATTCCTATAGATCACATCTAAGCCCACGTAACCCTACAAAATAAAAACAAAAATAAAAGAAAGTATATGTACGAAAACTAGGTTCCATGCCTCATTTTCTCATTATTTTTTCCTTTTATTTTTATTTTTCTCTTTTTTTCTTTTTGATTTTGTTTTCGCTTGTTTTTTCTTCCATGACCAACGCGTGAGCATTTGTCAAATTGTTGATATGGTATTGAAATATGGGGTCTCCCCATACTTGCAATTAATTCGATCTTGCGAATGTGAGGCACATGGTAAGGCCATAAATGATGCTTGTTGACTATTAATATTATGCCATTACCATCTATTTGAAGCTTTGGAACTTGGTCTATGCGGGTCAGTAACCATATTGTGCTTCATTGTATGTTGTTATTGAATTCCTTTACAAATATCTTACTTGACAAAATATCCATAACCAATTACTTATTCATCATGATTTTTTTCTTTTTTCGAGGAAAGCAGGATGGAGCGACACTTGCTTGATAGGCTCAGTTACCTTGGATGGCTATAGCATGCATTGCGCTTCATGCTGTCCTACAAAACATACCAAAATAAAAAATAAAAACCTAAACTAATGGTGTTAAAAAAAAAAACTCTATTATTATATATATATATATTTTTTATGTTGAACGTTGTAATAACATTCATCGTGTTGTTTGTGGTAATATTGAAGGTGGGGTCTCCCCCATGTCTATAATCAAACTAGTCTCTAGAATTTGGAGCTTGTGATAAGATCTTTGATATAATTAAGTCTTCATTTGTCCCATCCCCTACTTCATCCAGTGCCATGATACATTACAACATGGTAAGATCATCTTCCTCGATGGCCTCAAAACTAGATTCTTCCAACTCATTGGAAAATTGTGCAGGTAGGTAGATGACTACGTGTTTTATAGTTTTTTTTATCAAATTTCACTTTCCCTGTCCTCTAATTAATGTTAAAATTAAAATTCACCAAAGTGTTAGGTAATGTTAAGCCTACAATTTTTATCATTAAAACTGGGCTTCTTGGATCAAGATAGGTTTTATCTAATATTAATTCAGTGTGTTGACCTATCACTTTTACTATTGTTGCCTGTTGCTTCCATCTCGATTTTTTAAGGCATAAATCCCTAATGGCTTATGTGTAAATAGGCACATCTTGTTAGTTTGAGGAATGATAATAGTAAGATTTCTCAACTATTCCATAATATCAAATGTGTGTCATTTTTTGGGTGTCTCGTAACCCTTTAGGATATGGTGGAAGTCCTTCATTTTATGAGTTTTCAAAAACATAGTTTTTTCTACTTCTAAAATAATATGGTATATTGGGTTCATTCCCGTATCTACTTAACAAGCTGGTGAATTTAAATGGTTGCTGAATTTGACTTTGGTTGTATCGGTAATTGTTTTGGCCTTGTAATAGGTGGAGTTGGTAATATGGGATGTTTTGATGGTTGTATCTGTGGAAGTGGATCCATGAAGTAAATTTCTACTTTGGAATCCTCTTTTGTTATTTCTAGATACAAGCTGGTCTAATGATCCAAGTGATAGTTTCCATAAATTTTCATGTTTTTTTCTACACCTTGGGTATAAAAAGATAAACGTTGCTTTTGTTTCTTTCTTATTTTTCTGTAGCTGAAATGTGTCTGACTATAAAGTAAGAGATAAAATATCGCTTTTCATACCATAGAACAAAGTTCCTATTTCTATTTTGATTATGGAAGCTATTATATTTATTCTTTGTGTTGGCAGTTTTTCCTTTCTCTTGGAATAATTATGGAATAGCTGTTGAATTTTTCCCATTGATGTCAGCTTGGTCACAGTTTATAATTTGATCCACTAGCTATTTTCTTCTTGTTTAGGGATTGTTTTCAAATATTTGGTAGATATTTTTGGAGTAGCCTAAGCTTGAAGTTTTGAGGTGTTTTCAAAATAAATTATCCATTGGATTTTCTAGGCCTTTGGTGGACTTATGCATCTCAGGTAGGGGATCTACAAATAAGGTAGTCTAAATGTATTTTTCAAACTAACCGGTGGATCATAACACTATAGTTTTGACACTCCTTGGCAACACTGCCAAAATTGTGAGAAAAATTATGTTCTAAAAATAGTCATTTCCTTTCCATTAATTATCAATTTGATAGTTTGTAAACTTATGAGTGCCACACATAGTATATGCTTGTAGTGTGGGGAATGAGTCCTAGTCTTCACGAGTTTTCCTACAACTTTGTAGAAAGACTCTAGCCATATGCAATCTCAGTATTTTTTAAATTGAGATTTCTTGTAGTCCTCACTTGTGGTTTTCCTTAATTCTACCACCTAGACTCTTCTGAGAGTTTTTGACAATGACTGGTCCAATGGCACATCAGGTTGACAAAAAACTTAGGGTCAATGATAATGGTGGTTTTCCTATAGATCTACTATAGTTTGATCTATCGTAGCTCTAATACCACTATTAGATTTTGATACAACATGTAATGGGAGATAGCAATCACAAAATGTAGAATAATAAGAAAGAAAGTAAATCTATGAGATGACTGAAATATGCTATAAATAGAAATTATGGAAATGAATACAAAGTAGCTATGGAGGAAATGAACGCTCCATAATCTAAGCTACTGCTCATGAATGAGCTCTGAGCTTATAGCTCACACACTATCTACACACACTCTACCATATTTCTACACTCCTACATACAATCTATGATCCTTTATATAAGAAGATATGTTCCTTGGTCAACACTCTACCTAGATGTGCAAGGGACACCTTGCACATTGAAACTTGTGTATTTATTACATTGCATAAAGTAAGTAGATAAATTCCCCCTAAAGTAATATATTTTTCTAAGTATGTACCAAGGAAGGTACATTTACATGACCCAAATGATGTAATATATCCTATTTCTAACAATTCTTGGTGACTTTCGAGGCCCTTGTGAAATATGAGGAACCCAAATATTTGGCTTGATAAAAATCTTAAAATCAAAACTTAAACTAATAATCAACCTTGATCCCTATCCATTAGGATTTAGAGTCAACAAAAAAAATATCCATAAAATTAGATTAGGCCTACAAAGGCCTTCAAACTTACCTAAAAGCTTACCATAATAGAGGATTCATCTCATTGTTGTTCCCGTCCTCTAGAAGACTTAGTATGAGATACTGATCTTACAATAATTTGAATCTTTAGATCACCATAGATGCACTCCCAAATTTTAGGTGTAGGTAGGGATTCATTCTTAAGCTATTCACTGATGTCCTCCAGTCAGTTCAAGCTTTTATAGGGGAGGTTTAAATAGTACTCAACTACTTCTTCTGTTTTGGTGTAGAGCTCTAAGAACCTTAAGATAACATTCATCATCTTGTTCACTACTACAGGCTTCTCAAGCACAACGATCTCACTATGGTCTTGCTTTATAGCCTCAAATTGGTTGATGAGATCCTACTTCATATGAAACTACTTATTACTCTCCTAGAATCCTGGAGAGCCGAGTTTCCTAAGCTCTGCATTAATGACATTTGTTTGTTTTGCTTCCTTCTTTAACATCACTTGAATTTATTAATTCTTATAGTAGAGGTCCACAACTAAGAGCACATGGTTCATATGGAATTTGGCATGATCCTTTTCCCGTTCTAAGCACACCATAAGGGTAGCATCCACTCTCTTGAATAGAGTCTTTATTGCCAATGCCTGAGGATCTATGCTATGGACTACTCTTCTTTTGTTGGTTTCCTCTACCTACACCCACTTGGAAATTGATAGTATGTCCACTAGCCTTAGTGTAAAGGTAGTTATTATCACCTCTTTTGTATTATTTAGATAAAATTAATTGACATCCCTTATTTAGGTTTTTGCAATTGTCGATCCGTGAGACGTATTATTTTCTTTCTCAAGCTCGTTGAGAGAATAATTTAAGGTATTTTCAAGTTGTCGTGATTTAGCTTGAGCTTCAACATCTTATTTTTTTGCTGATTCTTAAGCAACCTCAAAATTTGTTTTCCATGCATTGATCTCATCATCCTTTTGTTGTAACACCTTTTGGGAGGTGGCCTTATTCAATTCCTCCTAGAGTTGCTTCACCTGAAGCTCTAGGGCTCCCTGCTCTACCTTTGCCTACTTGAGCTGCTCCTCTAGATTGTTGATCTTTTTCTTAGCAAGTTTTAAATTCCTTTCCTCCTTGCTACTTTTCTAGAATAATGTATCAACTTGTATATGTAGGCTTCTAAGAGTTTGTGCTTTGGGTATTTTTACAACATCCTTGGAAGTTATCTAAAAATCCCAGTATTTCTACTCCATCTCCATGAGGGCCTTGTTGAATTTTGGTATAGTTGTTACCTCATGTAGTTTTTCCTCTATAGGATCAAGCTCTAGGCATGTTGTGGGGATCTCGATGTGTATTCTTCTACCAACTCCTCCCACTACTGATCCTCCCATTTTCTTTGATTATCTTGAGTGTTCCTTACCATAGTGTAAACCTCTAGTAAGTCTTCTTTTATAACCTGTATGAGGAGTGGAGTGGTCAAGAAGGATGGTAGAGGGGTTACCAGGCATGAGGATAGGGCATGGACATAGAATGAGCTCATAGACTTGCTCAATTGTTTTAGATCTAGAAACAAGAGGATGGCTTGACCAGTTCAGTATGATCAGGTTGGTTCTAGAGTGAGCTGGTTAAGGAATCCTCTTCAGGTGGATATTGCAATAGCAGGAGAGTTTTTATGGAAGGATTGGTAGGTAGGTGCGATGGAAACTCCAGTGATTTCTTAAGTGGTGAATATTAGGAAGGAGGGGGAGACATCATTTGGGCCATGCTAGGTATCATCCCAGTAAATTGTGTTTAAGACATGGTGGGGGAATCCTCTATTATCTACAATGATAGAGTTCGTTGAGGGGATGGTTATCGCGAGTCCATATTTTCAACTCTAATTTGCTCATGGACCATCTTAGGGGTCTCTTTTGAGGTAAATTGCTACTTCTAGATCTTACCTGAAGCCACTATCCCTTCTACCTTTGGTCCTTTAGAACCAACTTCCTCCCCTCACTTGTTACCTATTGCAATTGAGTTATATCAATGCTTAGAGCACATTTCTGTTTCTTGCTGGGTTGAGCCTTTTGAGATAGTGCGGTTGAGGATTTTTAGATTTTTGTCCCACTGGATTTGGATGAACTGGTCACCTTGAATTTCATTAAGGGTTTTGTGGGTGGTGCCTTTTGCTCACTCATTTTCACCCTGGATGAGCTTACCAATGCCTAGTGGCTACTCTAGATTTCCTACTCTTTGTCGTCATACTATGAATACTCATGGCTTGGCTTGAGGCTAGGGGTATCCTCCCTTTTCAAAACTTTAGGGTTGAGATCTTCTACATAATTATCTTTCTTCTTTAGTGGCTTGTAGTTGTTGTTGTACTTGGTAGAGAATTTCTCATCAACATTCCCTGGGAATGCCTTCTTTTTATCATCCCGTTCACATCGCTTGATCCACCATTGTTCAATTTTATGCTCTATCCAATCCCTTTGGTTGATTACATCCTAAAATAGAGATCCTTTTATCAGTTGGGAAGGGTTATTCTTGGGATTGAACACCTTTTTATATGGATAGTCAACCCTCTACAACAGTTGGTTGTGCATCTGAAATATGGTAAAAGGAACTACTTGATCTTCTAGCAGGTTCCTATAACTTAGCACTGCCTTGTTACCCTAGTTATCATGATGCCTAAATTATCATGGATATTTATTATATGTAATCCTAGCCTAAAAAATATTATTAGGATCATAATGCCATATGGGTGGCACCAGATTAAGTTCCAAAGCAGATAACTTATCATCTAATTGGTGAAACTAAACCCATTCCTTCTTAGGTAGAAGGATGGGTTTGAGAAAAATTGACTGTGGGAAAATCACTCTCTTCTTGGATCCATGCCCTCATTTTTGTTCAATGAAATAAATTTTTTGACATACCTCCATGCCAAAGACCCAATCTGTAACGTAGAAAGGGAGCAGATAGGGAAAATCCAAGAAATCGTATAACCAAATGCATGTTTCTTCCTTTGAGAAATAGTAATCCTCAATATCCTAAGAGCTGGTTCTCAAGAACAGTTTACCCTTTTAGATAGGCATGGACATGATTGATGGATGTATGCAAGGGCGGGTCCTAGGAACTGCTTGTTGAACTCCGTGTAGGAGCTACTCTTTCTAAGTACATGCATCCATTCCATCGCTAGGTGTATTTTCCCCTTTTCATTCTTCTCTTGAATTCACATAGTGTGCCTATTATGAGGCATGTGGTAAAAGAACAACCAAGCCAAGTGCGATGTATATCAAAATTCTTTACTTGCTTTGCTTTGATACTCAACCAATTATTTTTGAATATTTTTGGCTAAAAACCCTACCCAGTTAAATCTCAGAGTCTTATATGCCCAGGAGATAGCATAGCCCATTGCCATTTGATATGGCTGCACCTCTTCATCTGATGGAAGGCCTAACAGGGTGGCCAACAAAGACAATATGGATAGGTCCTATTCTCTAAATTCTATCATCGGTCGGGGATTGTCCACATAATATTCTGGTAACCCACCAAGGGCCTGAGCCACCCATTGCTTAGGACCATCCCTGAGCAACTACTTTTACTGCTCTTCTTCAATTATATCAACCATTCTTGGTCTTGTAGTACCCTGAGGCTCTTAGATCATGGTGGCTTTGGGAAAAAGGTTTCCCGAATGGTATTAGTATTAATGCTGAACAACACTCACCCTTCAACATCTCGAACTGCACTAATGGTCACATCATAGAATCTTGCCACCACATGCACTAGCTTTGGGCAGGGGTGGACGGGAAATGACATGAAAGGGCTCAGGTGGCTTCTCCAAGAGATGATCACTGGGCCACTATTGGAAGAATTTGCCACCAAAACTCCTACAGATTCTCAGGTGATTTTGATTTTACCCCTAATTGATATCTTAGTGTCTCTAAGTTCCTCATATGAATCCTCTAGCTTTTTCTCAACTTTTGATTTCCCCATTTTAGAGCTTCTTCCTTAGATGTTGGGTAGCTACTAGGCACTAGAAATTGTTTGCCACTCATGATTTCTACGAGGTCTTTAATGTCGTTCCTGGTTTTGTACTAGCAATTTAGATAATATTGAAAGAAGCTAGATTATCTCTTCACCTTCTATTTTATAGCACATTATTGTAGTTGTGTGAGAGGTGTCAACAAGACCATTGAGGGTATTTCACTCAGACCAAAGAAAATCTCTTGGGATACACTTCTTCTAATGGTTGGTGTTCATCAATTCTTTTTGGAAGATGATTCAGTAGCCAATGAAGTGGTAGTGCTTGCTGCCTTCATCAGCTTAGAGCAACGAGAATTAGATGTCCTTCTAAATTAGGATTTCTCTAAATGTTGTGCCACTAGATTCTACCACTATTTCATTGGTTATGGATGATTAAGGCTTAATATTTATACTATATGTCAACCCATAATTCACTTAGGGAGACATGATATTCCATTTAATGACCATGTTGATGCGTGTACCTAAAGTACATACACTTGGTTAGTCCTTACTTTCTTAATTATTTTTCCATTGGCATTCTTGGGATGCAAACCATCTTGTCCAATTGAAAAGAATTAAAGTATTTGCTATGAATATCATGATCGTCAACATTCCCACATCTTGCATAAATGACGCCAATATTTTGTTGGGGTATGTGAAAGCACTCATGAAATCCAATTGATGTGGAGAGTTTCTTGAGACTAAAACCCTTTTCACAAGTGAAATATAACTATCCTCCATTATTGTTAGCCATAACTATTTGTGGCAGGACTTGAGGGCTCTTTGGATAATGTGTCATGACTTAACTATTCGTTTGATTTAGTACGTGAGTGAAAATTATCAATATTTCTCTCTTTTTCTTGCTATACATCTCCACCCTGCCCAACTATTACCTTTTATCAAGGTTGTACTTTTGAGTTCTGTCTTAGCTCCTAACCTCTCTTTTTCTCCACCTAGAGTGGATGGGGTTTCTTTGCCTAGTAGATAGTAAAGTTATTTACTATTTTCCATCCCGCCCGACCTTGTTAGCATTCATCTTAACTCACTTGATCTTCCCTAATGACTATTTATTATTGTTGCTATGGTTTGGATGGGATCATGATTTTATAGGCTAGGTACGAGCTTGGGTCAAAAATACACTAAGCTACTCTAGAAAAAAAAATTATATACTGATAAAATTCTTAAGAACAACACACAAAGATATACAATACTATTTACATATGTACATTCTAGGTCATTACTAGGATCAAGCATAGTGCTTTAGATACTGACCATTTACAGGAATTGGTAGTAGTATCCCATACAAATTCTGTAGCTAGTACACATTTGAGTGTTTGCAGCTCTGGATGAAATATGGACCCGACTAGGAGTCAAATTTATCATGGATACCTAGTTTTGCCCAATTAACATCCCATTTTAGGACCAAGTTTCCTTCATAGAATGTTTTGAATGTGGCTTTTTTGTCGAACCACTACTTGAATGTATTTTTATGATGACATAGGTTATCACATGCCTTGCTCCATTCTTCCTCCAGTTGGATCAGTTGTGTTAACATTCTTTCCATAATAAGAAAATATTTTGCCTCTATCTCACTCATGAACCTCAAAGCTGGGAGTTCTAGGTTGATTGGGAGAATTACCTCCTTTCCATACACCAATGCATAGGGTGATGTCTTCAATGATTTCTTAGGTGTGATCCTATCCACCCACAATGCTTGATCAAGTAGGAGGTACCATGTTCTGGGATTGCACTCTATATTGTGCTTGATTATCTTCAAGAGATTTTTATTGGTAGATTCTGCCAGACCATTTCCTTGCAGATAATAATTTGAAGATGTGCTCCAATAGATACCATATTTTTTGGTGAAATCCATGGTCTTGGCTCCTATGAAATGAGTACCATTATCATATACAATGGTGGAGGGGATCCCAAACCTGGTTATCAATATTTCTAGGAAGTCTATCACCATTTGTTGATCAACATGCTTAGTAGCTTCTGCTTCAGTCCATTTCGTGAAGTAGTCAGTGGTTGTAAGGACATATTTGTGACCAGATGATGAATTTGGGTTGATTTCACCAATGAAATCCAATCCCCACTATTGAAAGGTTCCTCTACTACTATTGGTTGTAGAGGCATAGCAACATGTTTGGATTTTCCAATGAATATTTGACATTTATCACACGATTGTACCAATTTAAATGCATAAGAGAAAATAGTCGACCAATAAAATCCAACTCTTAAGATTTTGGTGGTTGTGGTTTATCCTGTATAATGCCCCCCAAGAATCCACCATGGAATTCTTCCAGGATTTTCCTGGTCCTATCTAGTGGCACGCACCTAAGGAGTACACCATTAAAGTTTCATCGATAGAGGATATCATCGATCAATACATAGTTTCTCGATTGCAATCTATATCTTATCCTCTGTGAGGCTATCAATCCTTCTAGGTATCTTCCAAAATCAAAATAGTGCACCAATTCATCAATCCAGGTCATGGATAATTCTTGAATTCTCTCTTGCTTTGTGGAGCTACCCTCTTCTATGAATGCATTTGATTGCTCAACAATAGAGTAAGCCATATGTTGATAAAGAGGCCTTCCTCTTACCGATTTTGTTGGTTTTATTTCTACATCAAACTCCTAAATTTTTGAAGTCCATCCTGCCATTCCCTCACCCAATTCTCCTCGTATAATAAAAATTCTAATGTTTGGATGCACCACATACACAAAGATTTTGCTTTGAGATAGAAAATGCCTAAATTTCTTGAGAGATTTCATGATGGCATATACCTGTCTTTCAATGAAATTATATTTCTCTTCATGTTGCTGCAAGGTTTGACTAAGGAAGGCAATTGGCCTTTCATCACCATCTTCCCCCTTTTGAGTAAGCACCACGACATAGCTTTCTTCTACCCCGAATACATACAAGATGAAATATTTAGAGTAATCTGGGTTGATTAAAATTGGGGCTCTTGAAATTACCTCTTTTATACCTTTGAAAGCATCCTACCATTGAGCTTTAGTCCATTTGAAGTCTGCATTCTTTTTAAGCATCTTGGTCATGGGCTTGATTATCTGAGCGAAGTCAAAAATAAAATTTTGCACAAAGTTGATCTACCCAAAGAAATATTGGAGTCCTTTCTTGTTCATGGGAAGGGGTAATTCTAAGATGGCTTTTACCCTATCAGGATCAATGGCAAGCCCCTTTTTTGACATGATGTGCCCCAATAATTTACCTTCTTGGACAATAAACACTAACTTCTTTGGATTTAGTGATATCCCAAATTCTCTACATTTCTCAAAAACTTGAGCAAGATGTTTTATATGCTCCTCCTTCTTGTGGGAAAACACGGTCATGTCATCTAAGTAAATAAAAATCACTTTATTGACCAGTTCACCAAATGCTACATCCATTGCTCTCTAGAAAGTGGCTCCTACATTAGACAATCCGAATGGCATGCGTTGATAGGCGAAGGTTCCCCATTTGGTAGTAAAGGTCATTTTGTATTGATCCTCATCTCAGACCCAAATATGATTGAATCTTGAGAAACCATCTAGCAGAGAAAATCTCTCTACTCCTGCTACCATGTGCAATATTTGGTCAATTTGAGGTAAAGGATAGTGATCTTTTAGGGAGACTTTGTTTAGGCTTTGAAAGTCAACACAGAGCCTGATGTCCCCACTCTTTTTTTGATCGGGACTAGATTTGCCACCCAAGTTGAGTGTTTAATGGGATAAATTATTTTGGCATTAAGCAATTTTAGGAGTTCTTGTTTCATCAAAGCCTCAATATTTGGGTTAACCGACCTCTATTTTTGTTGGACTAGCTTTGCATTTGATTCTAGCTCAATGGTATGTTGAATGGTATCTTTATCATAGACTTTTAGATCATCATACGTCCAGGCTATAATATCATCATACTTCCTACACAATTCTTGGATTGAATTTAATTCTTCTTCTGAGCAGTCTATGCTCACTTTCAAATATTTTTCTAGGGCTATTGAGATTTCCTTGGATCCTTCGGCATCAATTTTAATCATGTGACTCACTAGGAAGTCACTATTATCAAATAGGCTTTCCAAAGTGATCAAACCTTTTGGGATATGGTTATTCTTCAATTGCAAGAATCCTTCCTCTTCTTCTTGATCTTCATCTTTCATGGGTTCAATAAAGAAATTCATTTCCTGAATTAAAAAGTCCACTATTTGTTCATAATTTTTGAATACTTGCCAAAAGGTATCTTTATTTGGTACTGAAGGTCGGTATATCAACCTTACCACCTTAGGTCTATATTTGACATTTGATACGGGGTAATAATTGGCTCCTAGGGCTACCAAGATGTTAGTGTGAGTGTTTAGGTCTCTGGGGATGGCTTTGATATTCAAGGATTTGAAAGCTTCTAGTAAATCCTAGACTCTATTTCTATATGCTCTAAGATAGTGTTTATTTCTTACACACTTCTCGATCTCTTGATTAACTATCAACTAAGAGTTATAAAATATTTGTAGCTACTTAATTTCAAGCTTTTTAGCATTTTTTAGTCCCAAGCATAAGGCTTCATATTCTACTGCATTGTTAGTGCAACTCCAGATGAGTCTATAGGAGAAGGATTTTTGATCTCTTGCTGGTGAAATCAACACCACTCCTATCCCTACACCATTCCTACATCTTGTCCCATCAAAATATAGCTTCCAAAAATGGTTTGATGTAGGCATGATACTCTTCTCTAGCTTCCTAGTCTTCAACTTCTAAATAGAGTAGGTACCAATTCTTGTTTCTATCATGGCATTGAAATATTTCAAGGAAAAATGATCCTCAGATTGAAGTTCCTCTAGAACTTCCTCCATCAGGTCTTCCTCCTTAGTGACAATACCTACTATTTTTACCTGCTGATCTTCTTCCTCCAACTTTTCTATATGAAATGAAGAAGGCTTATCAGAGAAAATTTTTACACTTCTATATTTGAAGGGTATTGTTGGGATCTAAATTTTCATAAAGTTTTAATTGATTCTAGAACTTTCTATCTTCCAATTTTATGGTCAGGCTTGCAACCGATAGTCATAGCCCAAAACTCAACATTGGATGGACCAAAAACTGCTTCAACCCAACCTCCAAAGTAGGCTGGTTCTTTGTCAACTGAATAGAATGTTGACTCAATTAAGCTCAATAACGGTTTTTAGGAATAGGGTTAGAAAAATGTTTAGGGTTAAGAAATTATGCATTAAAAGTGGTCGAACAGGGCTAACAACATAGGCATCCACAAGAAAAACCTCTAGCAAACTACTTCCAGTGTCCAAACTCAAGATTAGCAGCACCCAAAACCATGAAATCGTCATACAATAATGCAAAATAGAGATATATCCCAAAAAGCAATTTCGATGTCTAAAATATAAATAATCCAATTTAGCAGAATAGATCAATAATCAGACTTTGCAAAAATAAACATCTTGCCAACACAAATCTAACTATGAACATATTTCAATTACCTTAACAACTAGTAATCCAATACAAATGGAATAAACTAACCGTTACAACATTGACAAAAGTGAAATTCATAGCTCGAACCTCTTAATGAAAGATATCAAAGATAGTAAATGTTGGTCATCAAATCCGCACAGGAAAGGACTTTCGGTGGGTTTGCGCGCCCTGGACCTGCGACCAACATTGAAAGGCCGAAGGGAAGAGATGCCCCTCGTGCCGATCTCCGGAGAAAGGCCGGCTCCTATACTAATCTACTTTTGGGGTTTGAGATAAGAGTGCAGGAAAGAGATAAAAGGAGTTCGGGTTAGAGAAAGAAATAAAAAGGGGTAAGGGTTAGAGATTGATGATTCAAGGTGGGGAAGAACAGGAAGCACGATCACTCACTAATAACTCGAATAGCAACAAAGAACACCAAGAATAGATGAAAGAAATGCAGTGTCGACCTTCCTATGTATCCTCTGGACGGGTTCGCAGGGTTCTCCTCTCTCTCTCGCTGGAATTCAGGGTTCAGAGTAACAGCGATTAAGAAGAGGGAATAACAGAAACCTCGATCCACCAGGCAGCATAAAAGAAGGCAACAGGGACGTTTTTCCTCTCCTATGTATCCTTCAGGGCGAATTTTAGGGTACAGTCCCCAATCGCACACCGGATTCAGGATTCAGAGTCTCAGTATACGAATGCAGACAGACAAAAGAATTAAGCACAGAAGGCAGCATAAAAGAGAGAAATGGAGTACAAAAATCTTTAGTATTAGACGCAGGACATCAAGTTACAATAGCTTTCTAGCAAAAATTTCCCCCCCCTTTTACATTGCAAAGCCTGGGTTTTTATAGAGGACCCGACCCTCTGAATCATTATTACAAAAATGGCGGAGTACACCCTCGGGCCCTGAGAAATCGGCTCCTCGCGGCTGTTGCGACTGAGTTTTCAAATCGGTTGCCAAAACTGGCAACTGTGACCGGGTCAACCATGGAAATATTCATTTAATGCGCCGCCCGAGTGTCCCTGGCTTCTGGATGCTGTGCTTGAGTGATCGTTACGCCCGTCGATTTTTACTTCGAGGACTATTACGTCCCTTTCGTTTGCCAAGAATGGTCAGCGGACTTATCGGGCAAGAAAGGGGTACTTATAAGGGGCTTTTGATCACCTTGGGAAGCTGCCCGCCTTGGAACGTGGGCCCAAAAGTGCTTCGCTACATACCCGCCTCGCCAAAGCCTTGGGCCGAAGTAGTTTCTCCTTGATTTGTTCTTCGCAAAATAATGCTTCGCAGAAACTACTTCGGGGATGTTGAGTGCCGAGCGGGTTTCATCTTTGAAATGGGGCTCTTTATCCTTTTGCTGGCAAAACTGCTTCGGTTGGAAAATGTTTCGGCCCGATTCTCTTTCAAAACTGTGGTTCGGGGAATATCCTCCCGAGGCATTTCTCTGTTTTCGACACATTGTCATTTTGCTTCGGGCACCACTGCTTCGGGTGAAAACTGGCCGAAGTAGGTGTCGGAAATACTTCGGGCCCGAAGTAGTTTCCTCACCTTGGCTGATTTGGATTATGCTCTCCTCCTTCGACGAAGTCGTTTGGATACTGCTTCGCAAAACTTTCGCCCGAAGCGGCTGTCGAAAATGTCTCGGGTGCGAAGCATCATCTTTGTATTTTCTTCGACGAAATTACTTCGCAAGTTTTTCGCCCGAAGTGGTGATTTGAAGTGCTTCGGGCCCGAAGCTCTTTTCACATTCTCCTTCTTTTCTTTCGGCGAAGCTATTTTCCTCGGCCTGTTTGGTAGCGAAGCTCTTTCTTCTTCATTCTATGATAGGGAGAGTCAAAATTGTTGTAACTTAAAAGAAAAACTTTCAATCAAAAAAAAGAATATTATACGAAAATTCTACTATTCTTCTACCCCTTGTATAATGTGACAAAAAGTGTCAACATTCTTGGCGGCTCGCGGGGTGACGAGCTTGTCTTGGCAAAAGAACCCTTTAGTCCTGATTCATTGGGCTACGGAGTCACTGGTCTTCCCCAGACCCTGCTTCTGCAGTCTGTTCCTCTTCTTGTTCTTCTCCTTCTTCTTCTTCGGGCGTGGCCTCTGGCTGTGGAGATGGTTCGAGGCGCTCACGGATGCGTTTCATCATTTTTCGGACATGAGTCCAGGCACTCTTTTGAAATGGTTCTTGATCCTGTAATGCCTTTACTAAAATGCGAAACCGATCAATTTGCCCGATGTTAGCATGTTTGGCCCTGGTGGACAGATCGTCTAGGCAAGCCTTGATCTTACAGTATCTCAAGATGAAATCTGTCACCTGCCCTTCTGTGATTGGTTCTTCCCAGCCATCGATCTCCGAGACATCATTCTCGAACTGCAGCCAGACTGGTTTGAGGTCATCCTTGCTGAGAAGATTTCCGTCATCGTCCGTGAAACTCGGGAAACCCAAGGAAGAAAGGTCCTAAAAATAATTTATTGAGGCGCGCTGCTCATTGTCAAAAATGTCCTGGAGGCTCCTGGCTTTCTGAGCCTTTCGCACCTTGGAGAAAAAGGTGCGAACCGTGGCCTGGGCTGTGGACCAGTCCCTAGCTATCCGGGTCATTGCAGTGACCTGTAGGTCTTGATATCTAGCATTCTGGACGTCGAACGCTAGCTTGAGTCGGCTCCTGGCTTTCTGCGTGACCTCGTCTATGACTGACCCTCCCTCGGCAATAGCCTGTCGTGCTTCGGTGATATACGCCAAAATTGAAAAAGCACTGGCGCACCGAGGCCAAAAATTTCTTAGCAGGTGTGCACGAATCTCCTTAATTCTGGCCCTATCAAACAACGTTAGATCCTCTTTTGCATACAGCGGAGCTTGCATCTGCATGATTTCATCCTCAAGCTTCCTGGCCTTCAGATCACTCTCGGTCTGCTTCTGCGCTTGGCTCTCGGCTGTAGACTGGAGCTGTTGAACCTCGTCGCTTTAGGTCGAACGTCTCCTTCTTCATGGCCTTGCATTGCTCCTCGGCCTCTGCCAACTTGGAGCGGACCCTTGCCAAATCTTCCTCCAGCTTAACATTGGCGGCCTCGGCCTCAATCCTGCGTTGGTTGGCGATAACTGCATGAGCCCTAAAGGTCTCAATTCGGACATGCATGGATGCCGATTCATTATCAACATTCAGGTGCTCCAGGTCCTTAGGTGTCTCTTGATAATCGTAGTCTACTGGAGTCATTTCATCCAGAGGCTTTTGTACCTTGGGGACCTTCTTGATTTTATGCACCTTTCCGGCCTCTAAATAAAAAATGACGCATTTCTCAACTGATGTCGTCGAGCGCCCTCTTCTTTTCCTTGCCTCCTTTAGTATTTGCTCAGTGTTTTGCCATGCTTGGAATAGCTTCTCAGCAAGGGGGCGGTCCTTAATTAAGGACATCTCTGATTTAGAAAAGGCTAGATCTCCAGTCGAGGGAGTAAACAAATATAAAGAATGTGCGGGGGATGCCTCACCAGAAGGCTCGACGACAGATGTGGTGGGAATTTTGGCAATCGAGGCTTCCTCACATGAAACAAGGGATTGGGGGGTGGGACTCGGCATTGAAGTGGGATCAATGGTCTTACCCTCGTCACGATCGTGAGGTGAGGCCGGACCAGCGGTAGGTGACGTGTGATGGAGCGATGGGCTAGGCAAGGGAGACTGGTGAGAACTCTCAGCCGTGGTTATGGCAAAAATGTGTGAGGCTAGGGCAAGGGGTGGAGAATGCGTACCTACGTGCCCTCCTGGCATTGTGGCAGTGGCGACTTCTGGTGCAGCCACATCTTGTTCTTTCTCGATTTCGGCGCTTGGCAGGGCTGCGACCTCGGCACTTGCTTTGGATGGGTCTGATATTAGTCGCCCAGTGGAGGGGCTTACAAGTCCTGTGCGAGGTCGCTTTGGGTGCTTTGGGGGTGCCAGGGTCTATTCTTGCTTCTTCCTTTTCCTCCTTACCAGCGGTTGTTCCGACCCTTCAGTGCCCGAGTCGTGGCCTCCTACAGGCCCCTGAGGTGATCTTGGAGGTGAAGCTTGGGCCCTTTCCTCTTTTTCCTTCCCCGAAGTAGTATCATCTCTTTTTGGGCTTTCACCCAAACCTGGGATAGCTGGAGGGATGAGGGTGGCGAAGGACGAAGGCTTCCATTTTCCAACGTTGGCTTCATAAATTTCTGCGAAGTCCTTGTCCGTTGCCAAGAATCCATAAGAGCTCATTTTCTGTCGGTGGACCCTCATTATCCACCATTCTCTCAGTTGAGCCACGTCCCAATCCTTTACTCCCTCCTTCAAGTCATCTTTCGCTTTCCTCCAGAAGGTGGAGTTGGGGCTCGGGAGTGAATGCCGATCTGGGTCATATGCGACCTCCATTGGGTAGAATTCGTGCCAGGGAGGTAAGGCTTCCATCCTCTCCAGATGCCATTCCAGATCCTTTCCCCGAGGATTATTCCTTTGTTTCACAATTTCTGGATAGGGGCAAACATGGAAGCTCTTGACCCGTATATGGTCCCTCATTACTCCCAAAGGATCATATAGCCATTGCTGGGGAATTTGGAGAAGGCCAAACTTGGCAAGCTTTTCTTCCAAGAAGACGTTCTGATTCAGGGTGAACACTTCGATAACTCCTATCCTGAGAGGGAAGTCACAAGTGTGAGCCCATTTTCGACCCTTACCATAGATGGCATTAGTCGCATCGCTCTGCCTAGCGACTTCCAACGTGAATTGATACTCAGAGGGGTAAACTGGCAGTAAGAAGGGCTTCCCTATGAAGCCGAAGATGCGAATCACCAGCCCCTGTGTTAGTCGAAAAATATCTCCCCTTTTCTCCCGGACCACTTTGTTTCTCAAGCCAAGGGGAACTCGCGGGGAGGATCCTGTCAACATGTGCATGGCAGGTCCCAAGAATTGTTGATTAAAGGAATAGTAGGACTCCGATCTCCACAGTAGGGGAGTCCACTGATATACGGGCAAAGGACTTCCATCCTTGCCACTTGCCGCAATGGCAACATGAGGAAAATTATTATGTACATGAAAGAAAAGTAACCAAACAAGAAAGGAGCAGGGCGCGAAGCGCTGGCTGGTCCCAGCATTCTTCATGCTGGTGAGTTGCGCATGCAAGCCCCTGGCCACCCATTCTACCCAGTCGACAAAGACTGGGTTGGAACCGGGTCTCGAATTATCGGGGGCATTGAACTCCCCTCTGGAAATGCATTCGGCCAGGGACACCTGCCATGGGTATACCGAAGCGTCGGTAGATAGGCCTGCCACCCATGCAATGATGGAGAAGAGGTCGGCATTTTTAAAAGCTTCCAAGGGAAGGGGCATTTGGGGCAGTTTGCCCGAAGGAAGCCCGCTTTTGAGGCTCTGCTGCAAAAAATTGATCATGTAGCCAGCAGACGTGAACCTCTCCGTTTGTTCGCTCAAAACGATGTTGCGAACCATACATCCTTCGGGTGGGCCCTGCTGTGGCGCAAAAGCTGCCTGTACATCTTCTTTCAAAATTGAAAATAACTTTTGGCCAGATGCGTCTAACACCTGTCTGGTGGCGGGCTGGTAATTCTGCGCGATGGCATTGACCAACTCAGGGCAATGGTGCGTGGGGGGCACCAGATACCAGTATATCTGGGAGTAATAGGTTGCAGCTTGTATGCTCTCTACCGAGAGCCTACTTCTCATGAGCTCAACGGTGCTTCTGAGCTCAGCTACGCTCCTGGACAGCTCTGTATCCCTGATTCTTTCCCACCTGTCGACTGGTGGTTCTAGAGGCTGCTCGTCCTCAGGATCCTCCCTTTCTTCCAAGATGCGCTTATCTGGGTGGAGGCCCGAATCAACGGGCTTTGGCTTCGGCCTCTTCTCATGGCCTTTTACCCTTGGCTTCTCGGGGGCCACTACTTCTGGCTCTTTTCCCTTTTCCTTGGAACTTTCCTTGCCCATTGTTGATACTTAGGGCGACGGGATTTGCAGTATGGAGAAAACTTGGCGCTGAAGCTTCAGAGTGCGAAGTGGGAAAAAATTTGCAGGTTGGCAGTGGGGTCTGTATGAGTCGTTGAGTGGGTAATCCTCTCGGCTGCTTGGAGTCTGCGTTATATAGCCGCCAAAGACAACTACCCGCATTTATGGCCTATGCCACAATTAATCCTGCACTTCTCACCTGAGAGATCATCGGTTCGTCGGATTGGCCCCACGGTGGCGTAGTACACAGGGCCATGCGTTATGACGATTGCGGCTGCTTTGGGAACGTAGCCGGCCGCCACCTGGTACCTGAGGGCAAACTTTTCTCTCAGCCGAATCCCCTGAGGATGTACCCGATGCCTTTTTCATTTACTTCGCCTATTTTGGATGCCTTTTGCGGGCGGCTGTCGACACGCTCCTCTAGGCACGCAATAAATGCTTCTGCCTTGTGCATCTTTGGGTCAGCGAAGCCGAAATCGGAGCTGACATACTTCGCGGTGAACCCTTTTATGCTTCGGGCCCGAAGCTTGTTTCCCTTTTAAAAAGCAGCTCGCTCAGACTTTCCTTAGGCGAGCGTCTTTCATACCTTAGTCGGGACCCTGCTCGGCTAATCGTACTTCGCTGCGAACCACTTTGCATCCACTACTTCACGAACCAAGTTCCCGAAGGAGTTTTTTTTTTTTTTTGGAGTTGCCGAAGTAAAACTCGACTTGAGCTTTTGCAACATTTTATTTATCAGCCGAGCTATTTACACTATTCACAAGCTTGCGGCATAATAGGCCTGCCGCCACCATGAACTCAGCTTCGAGGAATTATCCGATAAACCTGCAGTGACCCGACCAGATCAGGTTAAACTTTAGCTGACCCTCGGAGTTCGGATCATTTCTTCCTGAAGTTGTCCATGCTGCGAATAGGAAGCAACACAGCCGATTTTCATTTTTGCCAGTGCCCAGATTATTGGCGAAGAAGTTCGCCACTTGAAAGCCTTCCTGGGGCATTGGTCTTAGGGATAGCCGAAACCAATACCAGACCCAATGCCAGAATTCTCTGGATTCTTCGAAATAAAGGTCAGGTACAGGTTCTTCCATCCCACTGATATGGTAACAAGGTTCCTCCGACGAAGAGTAGTCCTCCAGGAGCTCTTCGGGCTCATCCTCTAAATCGGACAGGCTTGATGAGCTTTGGCTGAACTCTTGCATGCCATCTCTTGGGACACAAAAAGGGTGCAAAAATGTGCCCTCTTTGTTCTCGGGTTCTACCACTCGAGTCTGCTCCTCTCCTCGGTTCACCTCTTGATGAAGATCGCAAGCAGCCATGTTGTTCATTAGGTGGGCCATGCTTGCGTACTCCCATTGTTGGGCTAGTATGAGATCTGCCTCCTGAGCTCCAAATGACTGCATCTCGGGCCTCGGCTCAGAGTGAGGAATGCCCCAAGATGAATACTGCATCGATCGAACAGGAGCAGTAATTATCGAAGGAAGCGACGGAGTTTCTCTCCACTGCCACTTTCTCGATAGGAGCAGAAGTTGTTCCGCTCGTATTGCCTCCTCAAATATTTGAGGGAACCTTCGTTCCCCTGATTGCAGTAGAATGAGGCTTACGTCCGGATGGAAGGCCCGAACATAGAAGAGATGGGCTTGGGCGGGTGTCGGTTGGATCTCCGACGGGATTCTCTTCCAACTTCTGTAGAATCGAACATTGAAGTCCGTGATACCTTCCGAAGGTGCTCTCTTGATGGTGGAGAGGTATGCGAAGAGATGGAAGGGGTCCTGAGAGCCATCGAACGTTTCGATCAATGCCCCCGCTAAGTCATCCCATGAGCAGATGCTTTTGGGCTTGAGCAATCTGTACCACCGCAGTGCCCTTCCTTCCAGAGATAGAACAAGAAGTCTGATCATGACATCTTCATGGATAATGTCATGGAGGGTCGCTAAATCGACAACATCTTCAAGGTGCTCTCGGGCCATTCCCATGGTGCCGCTGTATTTCGTCAATGACTTCAAGGCACTTTTGGGAATCTCGTGGTAGCTTTGGATATTCAGGGGGCCTGGATCATTCCAGCTAGGAAAGCTTCTCCCAGCCATCATGACAGCAGCCTATGGAAATCGTGGTTGTCGCCGCTGAGTCGGAGTCGTTAGGTGAACATTCTTTCTCCGCAAATGAGGTCAAGGCTGCTCACCGAACCTTGATTCCTCCGGGATATCTTCTTTCAGATTTGAAAGGCGCCTACGACCAAGAAATCTGGATCTTCAGCTCAATCGAGTCGCCAGGTGATTTTATCAGATGAAGACAGGCCAGAGATTCACCGAACTCGGACCTTCTTAAGACATGGGGAGTCCTGGTTACGAAAACCAGGCTTAGGCATTGGTCTTCACGACTTCAGAGATTCTCGGGTAAAACAGAGTCGCCAGATGCTAAGAGTCTTTCGGTAATGAGGGCATCGATTCTCACTACTACTCAGAAGATGAGACTGACCGGATCTCACCGGGAACTTGTTAGAACTACTGGCTCCGGTGAAGACGGGCTAGAAATTTTCTCAAATATGGGACCTTGGGTCCCATCGGGCGTGCCAAAAACTGTTGGTCATCAAATCCGCACAGGAAAGGACTTTCGGTGGGTTTGCGTGCCCTGGACCTGCGACCAACATTGAAAGGCCGAAGGGAAGAGATGCCCCTCGTGCCGATCTCCGGAGAAAGGCCGGCTCCTATACTAATCTACTTTTGGGGTTTGAGATAAGAGTGCAGGAAAGAGATAAAAGGAGTTCGGGTTAGAGAAAGAAATAAAAAGGGGTAAGGGTTAGAGATTGATGATTTAAGGTGGGGAAGAATAGGAAGCATGATCACTCACTAATAACTCGAATAGCAGCAAAGAACACCAAGAATAGACGAAAGAAATGCAGTGTCGACCTTCCTATGTATCCTCTGGATGGGTTCACAGGGTTCTCCTCTCTCTCTCGCTGGAATTCAGGGTTCAGAGTAACAACGATTAAGAAGAGGGAATAACAGAAACCTCGATCCACCAGGCAGCATAAAAGAAGGCAACAGGGACGTTTTTCCTCTCCTATGTATCCTTCAGGGCGAATTTTAGGGTACAGTCCCTAATCGCACATCGGATTCAGGATTCAGAGTCTCAGTATACGAGTGCAGACAGACAAAAGAATTAAGCACAGAAGGCAGCATAAAAGAGAGAAATGGAGTACAAAAATCTTTAGTATTAGACGCAGGACATCAAGTTACAGCAGCTTTCTAGCAGAAAGTTCCCCCCCTTTTACATTGCAAAGCCTGGGTTTTTATAGAGGACCCGACCCTCTGAATCATTATTACAAAAATGATGGAGTACACCCTCGGGCCTTGAGAAATCGGCTCCTCACGGCTGCGATCGAGTTTTCAAATCGGTTGCCGAAACCGGCAACCGTGAATCGAGTCAACCATGGAAATATTCATTTAATGCACCGCCCGAGTGTCCCTGGCTTCTGGATGCTGTGCTTGAGTGATCGTTACGCCCACCGATTTTTACTTCGAGGACTGTTACGTCCCTTTCGTTTGCCAAGAATGGTCAGCGGACTTATCGGGCAAGAAAGGGGTACTTATAAGGGGCTTTTGATCACCTTGGGAAGCTGCCCGCCTTGGAACGTGGGCCCAAAAAGTGCTTCGCTACATACCCGCCTCGCCAAAGCCTTGGGCCGAAGTAGTTTCTCCTTGATTTGTTCTTCGCAAAATAATGCTTCGCAGAAACTACTTCGGGGATGTTGAGTGCCGAGCGGGTTTCATCTTTGAAATGGGGCTCTTTATCCTTTTGCTGGCAAAACTGCTTCGGCTGGAAAATGTTTCGGCCCGATTCTCTTTCAAAACCGTGGTTCGGGGAATATCCTCCCGAGGCATTTCTCTGTTTTCGACACATTGTCATTTTGCTTCGGGCACCACTGCTTCGGGTGAAAACTGGCCGAAGTAGGTGTCGGAAATACTTCGGGCCCGAAGTAGTTTCCTTACCTTGGCTGATTTGGATTATGCTCTCCTCCTTCGACGAAGTCGTTTGGATACTGCTTCGCAAAACTTTCGCCCGAAGCGGCTGCCGAAAACGTCTCGGGTGCGAAGCATCATCTTTGTATTTTCTTCGACGAAATTACTTCGCAAGTTTTTCGCCCGAAGTGGTGATTTGAAGTGCTTCGGGCCCGAAGCTCTTTTCACATTCTCCTTCTTTTCTTTCGGCGAAGCTATTTTCCTCGGCCCGTTTGGTAGCGAAGCTCTTTCTTCTTCATTCTATGATAGGGAGAGTCAAAATTGTTGTAACTTAAAAGAAAAACTTTCAATCAAAAAGAAAGAATATTATACGAAAATTCTACTATTCTTCTACCCCTTGTATAATGTGACAAAAAGTGTCAACAAGTAAATATTGAGTCAAAAATCTGAGTAATGCTCCTTCCATTAGTTTGCAAAAAATGTTACATAGTAGGGCAAGCAAACGCACTAGAGCCAACCCTAAAAATTGAGGGTTCAACCTCTATTTATAGTTTACAATGAAAGAAATTAGAGGAGACATTACAAGGATTCAGCATATGATAGATCAGTAGAGAGCCATGCTGGCATCATTTCATTCACCTGTTGAGTCTGGGAAATCCATTGGAAGTCATCCACCATGGCATCTCGACTCTACAACTTGCTGGTCCGATAGTGGCAGTTGAGCCTCAGGCCATTAGAAACCAGATCTGAACCATTCATCTTTCTTGAGAACTCCATTCCATTATAGATCTACAACCACTCTGGTTCTTGGTTCTTGGTACCCTTGGATGCTTCACCTACCCGCTCAAACTGATTGGCTTTCATCCACCAAGAATCTACCTTTGTATGCTCATGAAAATATCAATAAAATATCCACCATTGATGCACTTAGTGGATGGCTATGATTAAACCTCAATAATGCTCTATAGACTAGCGGAGTGGAACAAATCACCAATCCACTCAAAAAAAATCATTGACATCAGCTTGGATGGCTTCAGCTAGCGGATTTGAGCTTACGTGAAAAATACACTAAGTTTTAAGCGAAATATAGCTCATCATCAATCCACTCACTTAGCCTTTAAAATAGTTAATTTCCTTCTCACGTTCATGGTATAAGACATTAGTTGCAATCCACTCCTCGATTTTTGCTCCATCAACTTTGACTTGGTTTGACTATAAAAATGCCAATCCACTCAAAAAGTAATGAAAAATGATCTTTGTGCTATTCCACTACCTTTACTTCTTTCTAAGCACTTTCGACCTTCTTATCGAGCGACGTGAGAGCTTGTCACCATTCCACTCAAAAATAGCCTTGGAACTCAATGGAATGAGCATTCTCGACACTTAGTCACTTGAGTGCATGGGATGAAGCAATATCACCAATCCACACTTTGAAATGTGTTGACATCATTAAGACTCAATCAGATTATGGATTGGAACCTTCACACTAAGCCACTACAAGATACACTAAGTATCAGGCGGAATAGAACACTTCACTCATGTTTGCAAAAAGCACTAAGTATCGAGTGGATTGGAACCTCTTGCATGGATCCACTCTGAAATACTCTCTATCCTCAATGGATTGGAGCCCTTTTCCATGCCTTAGAATAAATTTTCAAAGTTTTCTAAGGATGTGGCCATTTTGGGCCTACATTCTGGCGCCTCCTAGGTGGATTTGCTCGCAAAGCCATCGAACTCAGAGTCTTATCCATTGGGCATCAGGAGTCAAAAATGCTAATCTTCAAACAATGCTTCATAGAATAATTTCTATATGATCATTACCCTCTAAAAACCTTGTGAATTCACCTAGAGGGTAACGGTTCATATCGAGATCATACTAGAAACACAAATATCTCCACCACTCCTTCAAAACTACTCCAATGCTTAAGCAAAAATAGAACTATGTTCTCCCTTTTATGCTTCTTCAAAAATGATATGAATACCTTCACAAAAATTTCATTCTCTATCTCTTTAGCTTCATGCTTTTATTATTATCTTCTGATAGTGTCAAAGTAAAAACAAAACAAAATACAAAACTTTTACATGACTACAAAATTGTACAACATAAAAAACACTTTATGCTTGTGCCTCTTGAGGGTTTGTAGTAACCCTATTTGGTTCTTCACCTTCTTGCTGAGCTTCTTCTGTAACATTATCTTCTTGATCTTGCTCAACTTCTTCTTCTTCAATAGGTGAATCTTACTCTTTATCCTTTTCCTTAGCATCCTTTCCAAACAATTGTACCATCAACTTCAGAGTTTGCAAAGCTTACTTCTAGACTGCTTCAGAGGGATTGGAAGTCTCCTTAAGTTGCTTGTGAATGTACTCCAACTCAATAGTGTCTTCATAATTTGTAGCACTTCCTTTATTTACCAAGTCTTCCATCAGGTCTTGGAGCCTGGTTAAATCAATTATCATTTGTGAAACCTGCTCTTGATCAATTGGCTCTTCCAAGGCATCAATCTTATATTCATCTTGGAGGCTCTCGACTACACTCTTTTTAATCTCTTCCTCTGATAACAAAGTGTTATTCTCCAGCCATAACCCTCTAAAGCCATTCTGAACCATCTCTTGATTGATGTCTACTACATCTCGAATTGTATTTTCCACTTTATCATACAACAACCAAGCCTTTTGCAGTAATATATTCTTCTTTACTATGACTCTGGTAGCCAATCTAGTAGTATTCCATTCTTTGTTAGGAATAGGTTTAGCAGTCTCACTGAGCCTACTATCTGCCAACTTATAAATCTACTCTGCCTGGAACCACCATGGGTTGTAGTTCTTGAGTGAAGCTATCCAGATCTTCTTGGGTATTCTAAAGTAGGTGACTGGCATCATCCATGTAGTCAATGATGGGCTACAGCTCTAAGCATTTCTCCAAAACCTCAGACAATAGTTCTTTCCTTACTTTCTTCAGCCCTGCTTTCGAGAAGCCTAAAGACTTAGCCTTTTCAATTTGAAGTTGGTGCTTCAAGCTCTGTATCTCTTTGGCTTGTTCTTCATTTTTCTTCTTTTGCTCCTCTACTTGCTCTTTGAGCTTATTGGCCTCTTGGAATTTGTTCTGCTAGTTATTTGCTTCACTTTTGATAGCTTTCTCTATTTATTTCTGGTTATTGATTATCTTCTCAAGATTTTCTATTGTCCACTCTAACTTGTCAACTTTCTCTTTGTATATATCAACTTTGACATAGAAAGTGTCCAAGTGGGCTTTAGCTATAACCAACTCATCTTCAGTAGGTAACTACTCAATGTCCTCTGTATACTCTTCCAGATGATAGTCTTGAGCAGTCATTTTAGTTTCAGGCTTACTCACTAGAGGAATAATGGATCTGGATGCTCTTTGCCTTGAAATTGGATCAATAGACATAGTACTTCTCTTTGTAGCCATCCTCTTTGAAGGTTTGGACAACTTCTCTACCCAAAAATCTTGAATTTTTTATGAAATTTCCTTCTCCTTTTGCAAAGTTTCCAGTGTAGGATAACTTACAAGAGGAGGAGAGGCTATAAGATAGGGGAGAGCAGACTCAATAGCTGACTATGAAAGGGTGGTAGTGACTATAGTTGAGTCTGTAACTACTATTGTTGTTACAATGGGAAAAGTCATGGGAACTAAAGTAAAACTCATAGAAGGGTGAGTGGGTGTGGATGAAGCAACTTGAATTTTAGATGATGTGGGTGGTTGAGATGGCAAAGGTGGGATTACAGTGGATGATGAAGGAGGTATTTTAGATGATTGTGGAGGAGATGGGTTGACTTGGCCCTTAGTATTTGTTGGTGAGATAGGTGGTGAATTATGAGGGGGAGAGGGCACTTTTGTTACAACTTTTTCCTTAGAAGGGGAAGGAGTTTTCTTTGGGGAAAGAGGAGGAGAAGGAGAAGAGGGGATATAAATCATACCTTCACCTACAGATGTAGGGTGTTCTGGAGATGCCTCTATACTTTGTTGTTGTGTTTGTTGTACTAATTCTTCTATAACTAAAGCAAGGGTCTCCTCAACAATTTCCCCTTATCCATATTTTATTTCTTATAGACCTCCTTCTGAGCTCTTTCCGATGTATTTTTGGCTTTTATTTTAAAAACTTGCAATATTGTCAGCTTATCATTCTCTGTATCTTCCCTAAAAATTCCTTCTTGCAATGGTTCTTCTTGTAATGTTTCTTCAAAAATAGGATTGAGCTCCACTATAGCTGTAGTGGTGAAACTCATCGATGTAAACACAAAGTTCTTATCCTTCTCATTCCAATATATTTCTATTTTAAGGGGCTCTCCACCCAGAGCTAGGTGCTTGGGCCTACTTACTATCTTGATGACTTCTGTGCTAATGGCCCTCTCATCAGAATAATGCATTCTACTCATTAATTGTGCCCCTTTAGGAAAATTCTCTAGTTGTTCTATTGAGGGCTCAAATGTCTTAAGAGCTTCAATAGCAGTTAATGGAGTATCAACCCCTTCTCCTTGAGTTTCCTCTTGTGAAGGTGGGGATGGAGAATCTGACCCTGGTTGTGGCTTCTTATAAATCAACACTAAATTCTTTGGGTCCTTTGCCTTCCAAGTTGTGATGTTCTTATCATATCTATCAAAAAAATCATTATCGATTACTCATCCAAACTTAGATTTCTTTGTACCGGTTTCCACTCTCATTCTCCACTAGTCCACTATCTTAGCTTCATTCCATTTCTTTTTACTCTCAACTTCTCTGATCGTAGACTCCTACAACTGATGGCTTTCATTCTTATCTGAATCAAAATCAACTATCTGCTCGTAGAAGTCTAACCATGGGGGAAGTTGTTCCATCTTGGCAACATTCCAATCTAAAGGAGAATTTTCCTTATTATTCCTACCCTTTTCAAAATGAGGCCTTGAGGTTTTCTCAAATTTGTGGGCCTTCTCTCCATTAAGGTCAATGTTCCTCTTTTGGAATTTGTCATCTGGGTCATATCTCCACCTCTGGGGGATGTAGAACAGGCCTAACCTATCCAAATATTGGGTGATTTGTTCACCCTGGCCCTTTTTGGTGATAGTTATATCATCAACACTATGGTAGGTCAACAAATATTTTCTTTTCTTTCCAGAGCCATAATTCATATTGATAAAATCTGCTTGCCTCAAATATTCTAGGGCTAATAATCTATTTGTAATGAAATGAGGAAGTAGAAAAGGCTTACCCATGAAGCCATATAGTCTAATGATTGTGCCTTCTGTAAGGATGTACCAATATCCTTCTTCAACACCCTCTATTCTCAACAATTCTCTGGCTAGCGATGGTAACCTAGGGTATTTCCCATACATTATCTTCAGTGCTGGCCCTAGAAATTCTAAGTTAAATCTATAAATAGACTCAGTGCTCCTCAAATGAGCAGTCCAATAGTATACGAGGATAGGGTCTCCCTAGTCATTCTTTTCTTTTACCAAAATCCAGGGCATCATCTTCCTTACAATAGTAAAGAACATCCAAACTAGACTTGAACAATGTTAGAAAGAGGGTGTATCAGAATCCCTTTTCATTCTTACTAATTGTTCATGTATTCTTTTGGCAAGGAAAGCTAGCCAATCAAAGTAAATGGCCTTAATACCCCTTTTCTCCGCATCAGGTTCATACATTTTCTCATTAGAAATATAGTAAGCAATGGCTATTTTCCAATATCTCATGAGTTGGTCTGAATCCAAACCCTCCAAACAAGCTAGCATGGAATAGAGCTCTGGGTTAGACAAATTGGTCAATGGGAATTGGGATTTTGGGCAATCCTCTCTTGGATTTAATGGTTTTGAATTGGTTATAAACCCATTTTATGAAAGGTTCACCCTCATGAGAATGCCAATGCAAAGAGTAATACCTAGATTGCTCGGATGTGTTAAAATCTTTCGGCCTTACAGGTGTCTCTACCCTTAGAGCAAAAAGGTCATGATAAGCCTCGATAGTAATTTTAAACAAGATTTTACCCTTAGCTATCCTTACCGCTTTTGTCCTTGGGTCAAAATTTTATAATGGCCACTATCAAATCTGGACAAGAATGAATTGAATCATAGATATAAAAAGACAAAAAGGAGTGAACAACATAAGTACCTTGGACTGACAAGGCTACACCTTTCTTGTATCTATTATTGATGCTGTTTTGGAGCTTAGTTCTCTCTGTGAGAACCAGTCTGGTGTTGGCCACAATTTTTGATTTGTCAATGTAATTTCCTAACTCTTATTTTACTGAGGGTTCTACTTCTTAAGTGTCTTCAAAGGCCATTTTCATGAGAAATATTTAGAGTATTCTTTCTCTAGCGTTTGTAGATAATGCTTTGTTATTCTCTACTATTTTCACTTGGTAGGCTTTGCTTTTGATAATTGAATGAGCTCTGCATTTTAGCACTTTTAATTGCCATTGCATGTACACCTTCCACCATTAATGCGACCATTGTAAGAACTGTCCATTTGCACACTTTTCAAATTAAAATTATGCATCTTGGTGGCTTGGAGATGTTATATCGCTTGTTGATTGGCTAAAGCATGAAATACTTTTCTAAACTTGTGGTGTCTCTCATCATCTTTCTTTCCTTCATAGTGGTATGGGAAGCTCATGAGGTGATTTTGCAAATATTTCTTTCTTTGGAAATGGTGTGGTGCAAGATTTTGCTTTCCCACTCAAAAATAGTCATGAACTCTGGTGGATTGGACAATAGATCGTGATCCGCTACCACCTTAGTCCTTTTAAGAGTGGATTGGAATGCATGTGGTATTCCACTACCGATTAGCTTATTTGAGAGTGGATTGGACCATGCTACTTTTTGCTGACACTTAGCCTATTTTGCAACTCATCACTTTGTTTTTTGAAGCAAAATTTTCTTTCTTCCTTTTTTTTTAGCATTTTATCAAAAATGAAAACTTTGAAATAAAATGGAAAAAGGATATGATACAAAGTATGTACATATGTTACAATGAGCTTAGCTTAATCAAAATAGAGTTTGAGGTGGAAACCATTGACCGAAATCGGTTGTATGTTTCCCTCAAGATCTTCAAGCTAGAAAACATTGGTCTCCTTAACTTCTGCTATTTTGAAAGGGCCATCCTAGAAGGAGTCAAACTTCTGATGGTGTCCCGGTTTAGCTCTTTCAACATTCCACCTGAGTACAAAATCTCCTACTTGGAATTTTTTGAACCTAGATTTCTTATCAAACCATGCCTTGATGTCAACTGAATGCTTTTGAAAATCTTCATATGCCTGAGTTCTTTTCTCCTCTAACTGCAGCAAGTGTGTCAACCTTGTTTCCACTGGATTTTTCTCAGATTCATCTTCTGTGTTTATCAACTTGAGTGCTGGAATATCCAAATGAATAGGTAATACTACCTCCTTGCCATATACTAAGGCATAAGGGGAGGTCTTGATGGAATTTTTAATAGTGATTATGTCTACCCATAGAGCTTGTTCCAGTAGTAGATGCCAACTTCTCTTATTACCCTCTAATGATCTTCTCAAAATTCTCAATAGATTCTTGTTAGTTGATTCTGCCAATCCATTTCCTTGGGGGTAGTAGTTTGAAGTATTCTTTATGGTAATGCCATACTTGCTGGAAAACTCAATATATTTGGCTCCTATGAATGTTGGTCCATTGTCACTCACTAAAGCTTCTGGAACACCAAACCTGGTAATCAAGATTTCTATGAAATCTATCACCACCTCTTGGTCTGACTTCTTTGTAGGAATAGCTTCTACCCATCTGGTGAGGTAGTCTATAGAAGTCAAAATGTACTTGTGGTCAATTGAGGAATTTGGATTGATAACCCCTATGAAGTCCAACCCCCATTGCTGGAAGGGTTCTTCCACTTGAATTGGCTTAAGGGGAAATGATGCATTCCTTGTTCTTCCCACATACCATTGGCATTCATCATAGGCTCTAGTGACTTTGAAGGTGTCAAAAAATATGGTAGGCTAGTAATAGCCTGCCCTGATAATATTCAATGTTGTTACTCTTCCTGAGAAGTGTCCTCTGGATAGTCCTCCATGGAACTCCTCTATGACCTTTTGTTGTTGATCATCCTTTAAGCATCTTAGGAGGACTCCATCAAGGTTTCTTTTGTATAGACCTTCTGGAAATAAGATATACTTCAAATCCTGAAGCCTATATCTTCTTCTCTATGATGGATTAATATTAGGAGGGCATACCCTAGTTTGAAAGTACTTAGTCATCTGATCTACCCAATTTGATTCACCTGACTATAATTCTTTACTTTGATCATCTGTTGTTGATTGACATGTTGTCACTTCTGCTAAAATTATTGCTTCTATCAAGCCTTGGCATAGGGCTCTACCTCTGACCAGCTTGGTAGGATGGATTTCTACATCATATTCTTGGATCTTAGTAATCCAACCAACTCTCTTATCTCCTAGTTCACCTTGTAAAATAAAGCTTCTCACATCCGGATGAACCACATAAACTAGGGTCTTGCTTTGAACCAAGTATTACCTAAATTTTTCAATGATTTCATTACTGCAAATACTTGTTTCTCAATGAAATTATACTTAACCTGATATTCATGAAGATTCTGGCTCCAAAATAATATGGGGTGCTCCTCTCCTTCATCATTCTTCTGGGTGAGCACTGATGCATAGCTTTCCTCGGCTCCATAAGCATAAAGAATGAAGTCCTTGCTGAAGTCTAGATTGACTAATATTAGAGTTGTAGCAATGGATTGCTTGATGATTTCAAAGGCTTGATTTCTTACCTCAGTCCATTTGAAATCTACATTCTTCTTCAATAGTTCAGATATAGGCTTCACCTTCTGAGAAAAGTCAGAGATGAATTTCTTGATAAAGTTTATCTGACCAAAGAAAGATTACAGAGCTTTCTTGTTCATAGGTAGTGGAAGAGCAAGAATGGATTTGATTCTATCTGGATCAATGGCCATACCTTCTTTGGAGACCACATGGCCTAGAAAATTTCCTTCATGAACTACAAAAAATGACTTCTTAGGATTGAGAGAGATTCCAAATTCTCTACACTTCTGAAAGACTTGTTCTAGGTGTACCAAGTGGTCTTGCTTGTTATGGGAGAACATAGTCATATCATCTAAATAAATTAGAATGACCTTGTTGATCAACTCCCCAAAGGCATAGTCCATTGCTCTCTAGAATGTGGCTCCTACATTAGATAGCCCAAAAGGCATTCTCTGATAGGCAAAAGTGCCCCATTTGGTGGTGAATGTTATTTTAAATTGATCTTCATCCTTCACCCAAATTTGGTTATAGCTAGAGAAGCCATCTAGTAGTGAGAACCTTTCTGCTCCTACCACAATCTACAATATTTGATCAATCTATGGGAGGGGGTAGTGGTCCTTTAGTGACGCTTGATTGAGGTTTCTGAAATCTACACACAAGCGAATGTCACCATTCTTCTTCCTTACAGGTACCAAGTTGGCTACCCAGGTTGAATGTTTGATTGGATAAATGATCTTAGCCTTTAGAAACTTCAATAGTTCTTCTCTCATTATGGCTTCGATCCTAGGATTCATAGGCCTCTGTTTCTACTTGAATGGTTTTGCATTAGGCTCTAGCTCAATTGTGTGTTGGATGACCTTCTTGTCATATACTTTAAGATCTTCATATGACCAAGCTACAATGTCTTGGTACTTCAGGCATAAAGCTTTGATATCCTCCTCTTCTTCTAGAGAACATCAGACTCCAACCTTGAGCTTCTTTTCCTTTTCAATTTCAATTTCTTTATAGATTTTCTCATTGATTTCCATGGATCTAATATTTTTCCTATCTTCATTGTCAAACAGGCTCTCTAGAGTAACCAACCCTCTAGGTATGTGATTGTTCTTGAGTTGAATGACATCCTGTTGATCAATATCCTCAGGATTTTCCTCTTGAATAGTGGATAAATAGGCTTCTCTCACCATAAAATCAATGATTTGTTCATCACTTTCAAAGACCTACCAGAAAATCTACTTATCTGGCACTGTAGGCCTAAAAATCATTTTGATCCCTTTGTCCTTCTTAACTCCTATGTCTATAGAAGGGTTGAAATTAGCTCCCCTCACTGCTAAGGAATCTACCAAGGTATTCTTTCTTCTAGGAATAAAATTAATGTTTAGGGCATCAAAGGATTCCATCAAATCCCATACCCTATTTCTATATGCTTTCAGGTAATGGTGCTTACTATTGCACCTTTCCCTTACCTGATTTACAATTAATTTAGAGTCACCATATATGTTCAAGATCTTGATGCCCATGCTTTCAGCTTGCATTAGCCCAAGGCATAGAGCCTCATATTCTGCAACATTATTAGTGCATGACCATGTTAGCCTATATGTGAAACTCTTTGTCCCTTCTGATTGGGACTGTAATACTACACCGACACCAACACCATTTCTGCATCTAGCACCATCAAAGTGCATGGTCCATATTTTTGTTTCTCTCAAGGACTAGTTAGATATAGTAAGAACTCTTTTCTCTATCTCTATAAAAATATTGTATGTGCCCATACCTATCCCAAATTGACTATAATCCTCTCTGAAGGGCAATTCATCTTCAATCTCTAACTCTTCAAAGTTATCCACAAATTCAAATTCCTCTAGAGGAGTGAGATTGCACATGTCCTCTTCAATTTTTTCAATGTGATAAGACACAAGCTTCTCAGGTGTTATTCTTATCCTCTTTCCTTTGAAAGGAATCACCATGCTAGAATAGTCCATATACATGCATCCACCCAAATTTGTAGTGAATTCTCTTGAAAGGCATAAGCTAAAATAAGGCTCTAGATCCACCACCACTATCTCTTGCACTATGGTTACCTCAGGTGCTCTATGTAGCCTCATCAAGACATATTTTATCACTCCCACTATCTTCACAGGTGTCCCATATAACTACAGAACTCTAGGGTAAGATATGGTATATTCCATACCCATCTCTTCACAAACTACTTTAGGCATGACTGTGGTAGATGCCCCTGAGTCAATCATACAATTGCGGACAACCCACCCCTCCATCCTTAGAGAAATGTAAAAAGGAGGGGGTTTGTTCTTTAAAGTGGTAGGGGACATTTCCTTCTTTTCAGAGGGTATGTTGAGGATTGTGGTGGCCTACTTTTCCTATGGATATTTTTTCAGAGAAGCTTTTAGTAGGTCTATTTGGCCTAGGAATGAAGAGAGTATCATATAGGCTAGCTTTAGATGGTATCTTCTTCATTTCTTCCATAATGTTGTATTCAGACTTGGTAGAGGTAGGTCTCTCAGGCCTTCTCTCTGGCTCACCATACTTTATTTTATACTATTGTGTGGCCTCGATTCTCTATCTCTTGGTAATAGAAGGGAACCTAAGCCTCTCTTGAGCCTCATTCTTGGATCTCATTCTATCTCCTTCAATTTCTTTCTCAAATATCTTGGGAAGACTGACCTCCTTTTCTTTGGCCTGGGGGATAGGGAAAGTATCATTGCTCTAGGAAGGTGGATCCTTCTTCTTTTGAGAGGGGACCTAAAATTGACCCATATTTTGTGGATCAACCTGTAGTGTTTTCTTTCCTGACCTTGTCATGACAAAAATAGGTCCATCCTCATCAAGATCTTTTCCAACCATGATTTGATCTGGTTTCTAGAGCATGTTCACTCTTCCTTTCTGATTTCTCTCTACTTTCTCCATAGCCTATTGTACATGGTGTTGGTACATAACACAAGATTGTGAATCATGAGGATCATTGCACACCAAACACCAGACATTCACCAAACTTATTTCTGAAGAACATTCAGGCTCTTCTTAGATTACATTTACTCTAACCCAAGTATTATTGCTAGGACCAGGTCTTTGATCCTTGTTCACATAAGGAAATATCCTTTGTTGAGACCTCTCCATATCTCTCTTCTCCATTGAATTCATCTTGTTTCTAAGAGTTTTCAAGGTATTCTAAATATCAAGGAGGATAGAGGATTCTTGGGGAATCTGAGAAGGAAGGGGAGGGAAAGGAACTGTAGCAGGTGGTGCTTTTGAATGAGGAATGGGAGTCATCTATGGGAATGGAGATGATAAAGGAGGAGGGTCCATATAAGATGATGTAGTTGTCTGACCTTGGACATTAGAGGTTTCCAAATTGTAGGGCAACACAACTTTTGGGGGTAATCTTCCCACATTAATCAGGATATTCTCAGCATGAACAACTGCATTGTAAACCTATGGAAAGGTCTCCACCCTATATTGTTGGGTTTGCAGGCCTAACTCTGATCCAAGGGCTCTAATATAATACATGTAAGCAAGGCTTGCAACTGGTCTAGCTGTAGGGGGAATTCTCTTCCAGGTCCTATTGAACCTCAAGTTGAAATCTGAAATAGTTTCTTGTTGATGCTTTTGCATAGATGTGAATTGATTAAGGAGGAAAAAAGGATCAATAGATTCATTAAATTCTTCCACAAAGGGCTCATCCAATGCTGCCCATGAGGTAATAGTATTGTCTTCAAGGGTCCTAAACCAATGTAGAATATTTCCTCTAAAAGACAGGGCTAGGATCTTGACAATAACATCTTCATTTTTTATATTGTGGATTATTGCCAGATTCAGAATATCTTGGTAGTGCTCATATGCAGTTTTACTAGATCCATCATAGGTGGGGATGGCCTTAGACACAACTTGGGGAATGTCATGCATTTGAGCCAATCTAAGGGGGCAGTTGTATTCCAGCTAGGATACTTTTGTAAGGGCTGATTTGGAACTGCATTTTGATGTTGGGCCATGTTCCCAGGTGTAGCTCCTATTGGAGGTGGCCTTGGGTGTACTATAGGATTCTCCTCAGGAGGAGTTTCGTCTGAATGGAAATCTTGATTCAAATCCCTTATGATAGTAGACCCTCTATAAGGTAGCTCATAGTAGAAAATGGGTTATTCCTCATGGATGACCTAGTATTCATGAAAAACTGCAAGCTACAGGGATAAATTTTTTGGATTCATAGACCAAGGAGTCGCCAGGTGAATTTGCTGATCACCACTTAGCAAGGTCAAGACAATTCACCAAATCTTGATTCCTTCAGGAAAATATAAAAACAATAAATAATATGATGGGTTTTAGTGTTTCTTGCAAACAGGTCCCACTAGGCATGCCAAAACTATTGGGATCCAAATTGTCATCAAGTTTTACTTGATATTGCAACTATCTATCTTCCAATTTTTTAGCCAGGCTTGCACCCGATAGTCACAGCTCAGAACTCAACATTGGATGGACCAAAGATTGCTTCAACCCAACCTCCAGAGTAGGTTGGTTCCTTGTCAACTAAATAGAATGTTGACTCAATTAAGCTCAATAAGGGTTTTGAGGAATAGGGTTAGAAAAAGGTTTAGGGTTAAGAAATTATGCATTAATAGTGGCTGGATAGGGCTAACAACATAGGCATCCATAGGAAAAACCTCTAGAAAACTACTTCTAGTGTCCCACACTCAGGATTAGCAACACCCAAAACCATGAAATCTTCATACAATAAAGCAGAATAGAGATATGTTCCAAGAAGCAATTTCAATATCTAATATATCAACAATCCAATTTAGCAGAATAGATCAATAATCAAACTTTGCAGAAATAAACTTCTTGCCAACATAGATCTAACTATGAATAAATTTCAATTACCTTAACAACTAGTAATCCAATACAAATGGAATGAACTAACCGTTACAACATTGATAGAAATGCAATTCATAGCTCGAACCTCTTAATGAAAGATATCAAAGATAGCAAATCTTGAGTCAAAAATCTGAGTAATGCTCCTTCCATTAGTTTGCAAAAAATGTTACATAGTAGGGCAAGCAAACGTACTAGAGCCAACCCTAAAAATCGAGGGTTCGACCTCTATTTATAGTTTACAATGAAATAAATTAGAGGAGACATTACAAGGATTCAACATATGATAGATCAATAGAGAGCCATGCTGGCATCATTTCATTCACCTATTGAGTTTGGGAAATCTGTTGGAAGTCATCCACCATGGCAGCTCGACTCTGCAACTTGCTAGTCCGATAGTGGCAATTGAACCTCAGGCCATTAGAAACCAGATCTGGACCATTCATCTTTCTTGAGAACTCCATTCCATCATAGATCTACAACCGCTCTGGTTCTTGGTTCTTGGTACCCTTGGACACTTCACCTACCCACTTTGAACTGATTGGCTTTCATCCACCAAGAATCCACCTTTGTATGCTCATGAAAATATCAACAAAATATCCATCATTGATGCACTCAGTGGATGACTATGATTAAACCTCAATAATGCTCTGTAGACCAATAGAGTGGAACAAATCATCAATCCACTCAAAAAGAAACATTGACATTAGCCTGGATGGCTTTGGCCAGCAGATTCGAGCTTACGTGAAAAATACACTAAGTTTCGAGAAGAATATAACTCATCATCAATCCACTCACTTAGCCTTTAAAATAGTTTATTTCCTTCTTGCATCCATGGCATAAGACATTAGTTGCAATCTACTCCTTGATTTTTGCTCCATCAACTTTGACTTGGTTTGACTATGGAAACACCAATCCACTCAAAAAGTAATGAAAAATGATCTTTGCGCTATTCCACTACCTTTACTTCTTTTTGAGCACTTTCGACCTTCTTACCGAGCGACGCGGAGCTTGTCACCATTCCGCTCAAAAATAGCCTTGGAACTCAGCGGAATGGGCATTCTCGACACTTAGTCATTTGAGCATGCAGGATGAAGCAATATCACCAATCCACACTTTGAAATGTGTTGACATCATCTAAGACTCGATTGGATTGTGGATTGGAACGCGATACACTAAGTATCGGGTGGAATAGAACACTTCGCTCATGTTTGCAAAAAAGCACTAAGTATCGAGTGGATTGAAACCTCTTGTGCTGATCCACTCTGAAATACTCTCTATCCTCAGTGGATTGGAGCCCTTTTCATGCCTTAGAATAAATTTTCAAAGTTTTCTAAGGATGTGGCCATTTTGGGCCTACAAGTATATCCATGTGGGAATAATTTAAGGATAGGTATCCTCCTAGATTGGTAGTAAACTCCCTTGATAAACACATCCCAAAGTATGGCTCCAGGTCCACCACGATAATCTCTTGTATCATAGTAACTTGGGGTAGCCTATGCAACACCATGGGGATATCCTTGATCACTCCTATAGTTTTGACTGGTGTACTACCTAGCTATAAGACTCCAAGGCAACTTCTTGTATACTCCATACCCATGATATCACACACCGCTTTGGGCATTACCGTGGTAGCAATTCTTGAATCTATCATGCAATTGTACACCATCCATCCTTCCATTTACAAAGACATAAAATGGAGAAGGTCTATTCTTACCCACCCCCATAACAAGAGTATATTGAATCAAATTATCCTTAGGGGGTAACTTGTTCTAAGATTTTATTAGCTAAAGTGTCATCTAAAGTAGGTCAATTTGTCTAGGATTCATCAAGGCATCATACATGCTAACTTTTAAAGGGATCTTCTTTAGTTCTTCAACTATATTGAAAAATAAGGCCACAAGTTATCTTTCTTTATCTTTTTTGTAGTATTCATATCTGTTTCGATATTATTGGGTAACTTCTATCCGCTGTCACTTTTTCAAGGAAGGATTTTTTAATTTATCCCTGGCTTCCTCCTGTGTCTTCATTGCTTTCTACTGCTTTGTATTGGGTGTAATTTCCTTCTTTTGGATAGTTAATTTTTGGATGGGGGCCATCTAAGGGACTTTATTTTTAGTCTCTTCCATTGCCTTATTATCATTAGGTACTTTAAGGGGATTAAAGTCCTTTGGAATTACTAGTAATGGTTTCTTTCCAAATATGGTCAGGACATAGACTTGTTCATCTGATGATATCATGAAATTATGTTTGCTTTTCTAAATCATATTGATATCACCCTTTTGACCTCGTTCCATCCTTTCCACTGCTACCTTCTACACATAGTGCTAGTGCATCATGCAAGTATTTTTTGCATGGGGATCATCACTTGTAGATCACCAATAGTCTGACTGGGACATAGAAGAGGAGGGCTCTCCTTCTTCATTTGTGAGAAAAATACTCATTCTTTTAGGGGGTTTATTGGTAGATGCAACTTGATATTTGAATACATAAGAGAATATTCTAGGTTAAAAATTCTTTTTTGCTTCTCTTATTTTCATAAGAGTCATCTCATTGTTGAGATTCTTCTCAGATTTTTGTAGGTCCATGTTGAGATTCTTCATAGAGTTTTGCAGGTTTAATAGAATGGCCATCTAAGGATCTAGTGTTAGGAGTGCCAATACTACAAGAGGATCTAGGAGAGCTAGTAGCATGGGTATTAATAGGAGTGAAGGTGCCACTAAGTAGCAGGCCATTGCAACATGTTCACTAGGGAAGAATTTGCAGGGTAGGCTAGCACTGAAGATATAGACCGTGACTTATTTTGGACTAGCTCAGGAAAATGGGTATAGTAGGCTTAGGAGGTAGCTAACAAATAACAATCAAAAGTTTTTCAAATTTTATGGCTTCCTAAAATGTCTACAAAAATGTTAGGACATTGGTATGACTTATCATCAAACTCATGTATGGACTAAAAGCTCTTAAATTAATAATACATAGCCTACTCATTGGTTGGCTTGAGATCCTTGGGGACCCTATGCCAGGTACAATTAAATTTGATATTAAAATAATTTATTTCTTCTTGAGGGTGTTTTTGTATAGCAGTGAACTGAGTGAGTGAGGAAAAGGGATAAGCTTGCTCATTAAACTTCATAACCAACCTTCCCACCGGTTATACCCATGAAGTGATACTTCCATTGGGAAGGGCCCTATACCAGTTTTACCTCTTACCTTTCAAGGAGATAACCAGTAACTTAATCATGATATATTCCTCACCAACATTATGAACAACATCTAGGGCTACCACATCCTAACAATGTTCAAATATCATTTTTCTATTGCCATCATATGTAGATAATGATTTCAAAGCCACAAGGGGAATGGTATTCTGATTAGCAATGCTGAGGGGATATGTATTGTTCTAGGTGGGGTACCCTAGATTCTGACTTTAGTTTTGATTTTGAGCCATAAATTTTGTAGGGGTAAGTGGCTCCTCAAAGTAAGAATCAGCAGACCACTGATATTTTGAGGGTGTGCAAAATGATATAGGTTTAGTAGGCATCGATAGTTATCTTCTTACAAGACTCAACTCAAATAACTCAATAAAGTTCTTAGAAAAATTAGCTTTACACCTTGTAATCATGAAATATTTGCACTGCAAGGCTTTCTGGGTTAATATTTTAGTAGAGTCACCAGGTGATTATTGGATTACTGAGTGGGATAGAGAATCACCTAACTCTAGACTACTCAAATTGTGAGAATTTTTAGGTCCCATAGGGTGTGCTAAAAACTGTTGGTCGGGCATTTGTACCTAATGAAAGGATTGTGCACCATGGGAACTTGAAATACATTGAAAGATCACAGGATGATGAAATATTGCAACCGATATTTGGAAAAGGCTGATTTCTTAGAAAGTGCTAACTATTTTTGTAAATATTAAGAGAATAGGAAATAAATATAACTAAGCTAACATAATTGAATCAAAAGGGTGGATTAGCCGCATCCAGATATACGTAGGATAGGGGTAGAAACACAATTTACATATACAAATTATATAACAGACCAACCAACCTATTTCAACATTCATTAACATATAATACATGATTGTAAGTTCTAGAATCAATGAATGAAAAGTTAAAATCCAGATTGCAGAATTAAAACTAATTTATTTACCAAAATTTAGCAGAAAAGAACAACCATAAAATTCATACATACATGAAATGGTCTGAAGGCCAGACAATGATCTACTTATATTTAATATGCTTATAATCTTACATACAAATTGTAATGACTAAGAGTCGACCTTGGGAATGACCAACATTTTCTTATTTATAGTTGAGATGTCTTTTCTCCTCTTCTTCTGCCAGATAGTTTTATTAAGTCATGATGTGCCACCTGAGAGATGGGTTATTAAATCCTACAATATCATTGCATTCAATGAGACCTCTTAAGGGATATACAATATTATCCAAACAGTCTTCATTAACTACATTCCTTTTGTATGATTTTGTTTCTGACCATACTACTGTACCTTTGTACTTGTACCCTTGGCTATGGTAGTTGACCATTAACTTTATCTACAACTTGCCCCCTTTTAACTGCAACGCGTAAGTGGGAAACAATGTCCTTGAATTTCAAAATGGATATTTGATGAGCTTCCTGAAAGATCTAGTAATATGAAGTAAATATGCACAAGGTTGACATAGAGATAGGCTTGAAGCCTAGGTTGGTGCTAGCTCTGACCACTTATTACCCTTATTTATTAAGTACCAACCCTGGGTGGGATTTTTTGGGGCTCTTATGGATGAAAACTTATCGTTTGCCCTTGCCACCTCATCCGAGTGATACTTTTAGAATCCTTCCACCCTTGGGAACTTTCAAAATAGCCGCCTAGGCTAGGGCAAATCTTTCTAAATGGTTCCATCCTAAATATTCTCTAAACTACCCACCCAAGCTAGGGCAGGGGTTTTGGGATGGCTCCACCCTTTCTAGCTTTCTAAACTCCCACCCTGGCTAGGGTAGGGGTTTTCTAGTATTTCCTTCAATTTGTGTCCATTAGCTTATTCGATCTTGCCACATTGGCTTGGGTAATGCTCAAGATAGAGAGGGTGATATTTCTATGAGCAAAACTTCTAGCCATTGCACAATCCATCCAATACATGATTTTACTCTTTTGCTAGGGCGAGAATTTATCAAATCCACTTTAGGCCAAGGATTATGAATTGCCTGCCCCATAATATGCTACTTGAATGCTAAACCCTAGGACTCAAATATTGCATTAGAAAGGTTGTTGGGCTTCCAAATCCATTATGGGCTGGCATTACCTGTTTCTACTAATTCAAGATTGATAACTATTTGGAAACCAACCCTATTGATTGGATGAAGTTGAATTTTGATGGTGCCTTGAAAGGTAATCCTTGTAAATCCAGTGCGGGAGGTACCTTAAGGAAAAACATGGGTGAAATCCTACTGGTCTATGCTAAAATATTGGGCATAAACACCAGCTAGTTCATAGAAGTTAGGGCCCTTTACCAAGGTATACAACTAGCAAGTTCCTTGGGGCATCTGAAGATCATCCTGGAAGGTTAATCCATCATTACAATTAATCATATGAAGGGGTACCCCCTAGAAATATCTCAACGGTGAACATGATCCTTGAAGCCAAAATATATGCTCTCCTCTTCAAGGAAGTTATTTTTCAACACACCTTTCAGGAAGGTAACAAGTCCACAGACTGCATGGCCATTTGGGTGTGAACCAAGAAATATTATGTAACTGGCATGAAAATATCCCTCAGGTCTTGAGAATATTGGAGGAATCCAGGATCCCTAGAAGGGAAGTGGAGTAGGGATAAATTCTTGTCCTCATGCTTTTTGTTGAGCCTTCCTCCTCTTTGCAATGTGTCTCTGGGTATAATTCGAGAGGAGAATTAGATTTTGATTTGGACATGCACCACATTATGATACCTCACAATAGGACTAAAATTTTTAATAATCCAAATTTTGGGATTGGATAACACAATAAAACAAAAATCTACTTGGAAAAAATTCCTTCTCGTGAGCTTTTCATCACTTTTTTTCTCGAGGATTGGGTTTTAGGATAGGTAACACTTGTGAGGTTGAAAAGAGGAAGTGTTGTCATCTTGGATATAAAAATGAGGTATAATCAAGGTGTATTAGTCTCTCTTAGGTGATGCATGTGTCACTTGCATTGAATGATGTCTCTTGTCACGATGCTAGGAGCATGATTTTGCAGGGTGAGTTCTGGCCCTCTCATAACAATGATAACTTAAAGATTTGGGAAAGGCCTAGATCATGCCCTCGCTATCAAGCCCCTCATAAAGATTTAAAAAATACCACTTTCAAAGTTAATATTATCATATTTCCTTGTTGGGAAGCCAATTTTAGGAATTGTGAGCCTAGGTAGACCATAAATCTGTTAAGTGCTTATATATGGGAGAGAGATTTATGGTGGTATCTCAAGGGGATGAGGCATGTATTTCTTTTAAAAATATGGTGGAGGACTAAGTGCAGAGATACATTCATAATGGGGCCTTCAAAGGAATATGAAATCATTTTAGAACCCAATAGGCTAGAAGTTGATGATGACTTAAAGATCCTGAAACGAAGGGGAATTCTCAAATGCATGCAAAAATTCAATGGGCATCACCCCCTCTTAGCCAAAAATGTGACCCTATCTTGGAGGAATGGTAAGGTTAAAGTGGGTGAGTTGAAATTATTTGTTTTCATTCAACTAATTATCGAAGCCACTGGTCTCCCTACCGATGGGGCTTTTCACAACAGGGATAAACATTCTTTGTCCAGGGGGACGATGAATTTCCTTAACGCTGGTGAGTCATTTGAAGAGTATCAAAATGGCTTCAAAAGGGGTCTTTAAAGGACCCTTAGAACTAGATTTCCCTCTTAGTCATGAAGTATTTTATGTTAGACAAAGATCAAGAGATGATAAGAAGTTTTTCACCTCATGTTCTTGAACCAATTTTGACAAAAAAGAGCCATGAATATCCTGAAATTCTTGTTTCATTCTCTAAAATGTTCAACCTGGAGGGTCTAAAGAGGTAAAGTTAACAACCCCCTCCACCAAGGTATGATTACAATTTTTTTTAATTATATGGTGACAACTAGAAGTCTCTAAGGAACTAGTATTTTGGCCACTCTTTCAAATAACCCTATTACTGTGATTGTGTCAGACTCTTTGAAGGATTCAAATTCTTCATATTAGGAGTCCAAACCTAATTTTGAGGACAAGTTAGCTTCACATGTAGGGATGTACACCTCAACACCCATTGTTACTATCATTAGTGATACCCAAGATTCTTCCAAAAACTTGACCTCTCCTTTGATTAGCTCAATAAAAATTTTAAGTCAAGAACCATGACACATTCTATTTTGGACCCCCCTCAACTCAGACTAAAGCCTGGGTGATACTCCATGTTTAGGGCTCAGGGGGCAATGGGACCCCTATGATCTGGTGTCCAAACAAACTTCTATGAACCCAGAAAAAGTGGAAAATTCGAAGGAAACTCTAGCCCCAATCAAGAAGAAAGTTAAGTTCATTAAAGATTTTGATTGCAATCCCAAACCAAAATCAGAGACATATGTGAAGATTTTGCAAGTGTCCCCCTGCACGTCTATTAGGATTTTGGAAAAAAATATGCAAAACTCTATTTTTGATCACATGAGGGTGGCTATTTCTTATGTCAAAGCTATCAAGGCCCTGATCAGTGGAGACCTACCTAATTCTCCAGTGGTTTTGGTCAAAGCCAAACTGGATGACAGATCTAATTAAGAGCGTTTGTTTTCTAGAAGGTCTTTTATATTTTATCCAGGTCTATGTCTAAGGCTGCTCCTACATGGGAGGTGCTTTCGTTGTGTCTTTACCTTTTTTTTTTTCAAGATGGTCATTCTATCCTATATTGTAAGTCTCCCCTGGGTGGTTATTGAGCCAAGGTGTGGAGGCTTCCTTGGGATATTTTTGGGTGGTGGTTGGTGTATCTTTCTTGGTTATGCTGTATTGATCCCTAGTCAAATTATTTTTAGCCCTTAGTAAATAAGGGTTAATTTTGGCTTGTAAAAAATTTAGGGACCCTTTAAAAATCCCTTCTATATTTTGATCAAAAAATAAAATTACTTGTGCATTTATTACATTGCATAAAGTAAATACTCACACTCTAGAAATGTACCCAAGGTGGTGCATTAGCATGTATCAAATAAAGTAATATCCTCCAACATTCAACAACTATGTCTTCTTAGGGAACCATAGGAAGGGATGAAACTTGATCTCCTTGCCTCCCTTAAGATATATAAGCATTAAAAATTTGTTTTTTCATTATATCTTGATCACTAAACATGTCTCATAATTTTATCTTGTAACAAAATATAAAAATAATACACAGTCTTACATTTAGGCTCTTAGTATTCTCATAGGTTAGATTGGAAATAATGGAATAGATTTACCTAGCTCATAATCCATTTTCAAATTTGAGAATCCCAACTGATTTATTCTGAATAAAATGGTGAATCTTGTATACCTAATTAAATATTTTATAAATTTGGGAGGAACTATTTATATCCTCTCCTTTGATATCCAACATGGAGAAGATACCAATTTATACTAAACATATTGAAAGCCCATACTACCCTTCAATCTAACACCATACTTGAAACCTAAATATGTAAAATTCTCAAAAATCATACAACACATAACATCTTAAACTTGTAGATACAACTGGACGTATACCTCAATCATGACTTTATTATCATGATATTCAAAGTCCTAGTGCATGGTTCATGTTATATAAACACAAGTGACCTCACCAAACTTATTCAAAAGCATCAAATCATAGATCAAATATAAGTTATGATCAAGGACAAACATATTTGACATGAAATTTCAATTCTCTTATTTATTGTTGTAGTTGTTTTTTGCATGACTGTAACTACCTCCTATTCAAATATTTAAAAAAATATTACTAGTAAAGCAAAGGACATATCATACTCTTCTTTGTTGTCAATCACTTTGTCAAGTGTAATTCTTCCACTAAGTTTAGTATCCCTCTCTATGGCAATATCTGTACGCAAGCTTGTTCCTATTATGTATTGTAGGGTACTTCCTTAAGCCCTCCTTATTTTATTTTTTTCTTTCTCTATATTTATCACTTCTTCTACTTGTGTGATCCCACCCTATGCTCTCTATATGTGTAGTTTTGTTCCACCTCTCTTTCCCTCCCTTACCTCTTGTTCCATCCCACTCCTCTTTTATCATCTAACACAATCTCTATCTCCTAATACCTAATCCACTTCCTCTGTTTCTAGGGAACAACTACTACATTTCAATCGAAGTGGTTGATATTAGTCATCAAATCTTGTTGGCCATAACATATACTTCTAAATCATTATCACACAAGGCAAATAAATAGTAAATCCTTTAATTTTTATTTTTACCTAAAACTTATAACTAAATAGGGTATTTTTATTTATTTATTATTATTGCACCAAGGTAAGAAGGATGATTTAATTAAGTTAGATAAATAATTAATCCATATTAATCCCTTTAAATGCAACATGGAAATTTTCATATATTATTGCAAGCATATTTTAAAGCTTATTAAATATCAAAACAACACAAAACTATTTTAAGCAAAGTGATATTAATATAAATATAAAAAAAAAAACATTTATTGTTCCTTAAAACAAAAACTTTTATGAATTTTAAAGAATGATTCATTTTAAAGTATTTTTAAATGTTGTTATTTATTTTTATTTAATGTTGTGAGAGAAGGAAATGCACCCATAACCTTTTTACTTTATTTTTGTTGTTTGCTAAGAAATAAAACCAATTAACTTTTTATTTTTTGTATTGGATGTTTTATTATTTAATGTGTTTGCTACATAAAAATATTTTTCACGTGGACTAACATGATGTTAGGGGAGGACTTAATCTAGGTGAGATTAGATAAGTTTTTTCTATCCTTGGAGTGGTTTGAGGAAAATTTTGAGAATACTTTGGCACCATTGACAAGAATAGGATCATACCATAACCCTCTTGTATTTTAGTGTATTCTAGAGGATAGAAATAAAAATAGCCTCTTCAAATTGAAATTCATGTGTCTATAGCACCCAAGCATTAATGAGGAAATGAAAATATGATGGATGCATCCGATCCAAGGATCCAAGATGTATGTGGTTGCTAGGAAATTGAAATATGTGAAGAGGGAAGTAAGAAAGTGGAATAAGGAGATATTTGTAAACATATTGCAAAAGGAGTAGTTAAGGTAAGAATTGAGTCGAATTGAAGAGGAAATAAGCACAAATGAAATGGACTAGGTCCTTTTTAATAGAGATAAAGTTATCCATGTAGAATTGCATACAATAATGGTAAGGGAGGAGAATTACTAGAGATAAAAGTGAAGGATTAATGGAAGGAGATAGGAACACAAGATTCTTTTATGTCTTTATTGCATGACATAAAAGTGCAAAAAGGATATGTGAATTCAAAAAAGATGATGGAGAAATAAGAAGATATGAAGATCAAATTAGACAAGGGGTGGTGGACTTATTTAGATTTTTTCTAACAAAGGATAGGGAGGATAGGATTCTTTGGAGGAATTAATTCAACATATCCCAAGGATTCTATCTAGGGACAAGAATGTAGAACTTGTCAAAGAGGTGAGAGAAGGATGTTAAGGAATCATTCTTCTCATTGGAAAAATATAAAGCTCTAGGGTCTTATGGATTTCAAGTGAATTTCTTCCAAACCTTCTAGAACATAGTAAGGATGTAGTAGCATCAGTAAAAGAGTCATACCATTTAGAGTATTAAAGAATACAATAATACTTTTGTAGTGCTCATTCCAAAGAAGCCTAGGTTGAAGGGATTAAAGAATTTAGGTCAATTAGTCTATAGAATGTGTGTTAAGACTAAATTTTATTCTTCCAAAGATCATTTTTGAGTAGCAAGGGGGATTTGTGAATGGTAGGTAAATTTTGGATGGAGTAATCACACTCCATGAGACCATGCATTAAATTACAAGTAGTAAAAGGGAGAGTATGGTGATAAAGCTTGACATGAACAAAGCCTATGATTGAGTCTTATGGTGTTTCCTAGATAGAGTCCTAGAGAAGCATGGATTCAATAGATATTGGAGAAGGTGGGTGAATAGTTGCTATGGAGGACATAAATTCTTAATTATAATGAACAATTATTCAGTTGGATTCTTTAGTAGTAGGAGATTAAGGAAAGGGGATCCTTTGTCCCTGTATATCTTCATAATAATGGTAAAAGCATTGGGAAGGTGCATTAAATCAACAAAACAAGAAGGAACACTAAGTGGGTTGAAACCATCTATATCCATAGAAGGTATTATTCGCCAAAAAATTGTGGATGACATAATTTTATTGGGGATTAAGAAAATAGTCTCATTAGATTCATAATCATAAGAACTTACAATGCTTTTATAGCACTCCAATAAGTTTGAAATATCTACTATTATGGAGATCTTACTTACTCCTACTATGTTTAGAAACACTCTAAACAATTCCCTATATGCTCTCACAACAAAACTGATTTGCTCTCAAATAGTAAAATTGGTGCAACTATATTTAAATGAATTTTAAATATTTAGAACCTATATACTTTAGGGAAGAAACTCTAAAGTATGCTATAGAGTCCAACATTCTCCCCCTTAAAGTTGAGAGGACTGACTAGACAGTCTCTCAGCTTTATAAACTGATCTTTCGCAACTCCTTTGGTGAAGATATCCGCTATGTTGTCCAAAGTGCTGCAATGTTGTAGCTCAATCACCTGATTCTCCACCATGTCTTGAATGAAGTGATACTTCATATCAAAGTGCTTTGACTTGATTTGGTGGATAGGATTATGTGCCAATTGGATGGCACTCATATTATCACAATACAATCTTGTAGGACCACTTGTTTCTCTTCGATTTCTTCAAGAAATTTTCTCAACCATAAAGTTTGGGTCCTAGCATTTGTGATGGCTATGTAATTAGCTTCAGAAGATGATAATGCTACAAGATTTTTCTTTTTGGAACTCCAAGTAATTAGTCCTAACCCAATACTAAAACAATTCCCTGAAGTAGATTTTCTATCATCTATATTGCTGCCCCAATCACTATCACTAAAGCCAACTAATTTTATAGAATTACGTTTGTGGTAATGGATATCAAAATCTAATGTACCCTTTACATATCTCAAAATTATTTTAGTTGCTTGTAGATGAAGTTCAGATGAATTAGCCATATACCTTGAAACAATAGAAACAACATATTGAATATCGGGCCTTGTGTTGGTGAGGAACATTAGAATCCCAACCATGCTCCTGTAAGTGGTCATGTCAACTTTTGGTGCTCCATAATATTTGCTCAATTGGATCCCATGACCCATTGGAGTTGCAACAGACTTGCATTGCTCCATAGAAAATTTCTTGATCATATCTTGAGCATATTTGTGTTGACATATGAAGATCCCTTTACCTATTTGATGTACTTCCATGCCTAGGAAATAATGCATCAAGCCTAGATATTTCATTTCAAATTCTTTCATCATGGAGTTTTTTGAACTCCTTATTCATATTAGCACTACTACCCATGAATATTAGATCATCCACATATAAACATACAATGATAATATATTTACCTTGTTTCATGTAGTAGAGAGTAGGTTCACTTTTGCTTTGAGTGAATCCATACTTATGAAAGTAGCCATCAATGTGTGAGTACCATGCCCTTGGTTATTGCTTGAGGTCATACAATACTTTCTTTAATTTTTAGACAAGGTTCTCCTTACTTTGTTCTTCAAATCCTTGATGTTGTTGCATAAAAACCTCTTCATTCAAGTACCCACTTTTAACATCCATATACTGAATTCTCCACCCTTTGTGGGCAGCCAAAGGAAGTACTGATATGATTGTCTCTTGTCTAGAAACATGAGCAAAGGTCTCCTCATAGTCAATCCCATACTTATGAGTGAACCCTTTTACTACTAGTATTGCATTGTGTCTTTCAATGCTTCCATCAGCATTGAATTGTATACCCATTTGCATCCAACACATTTCTTACCTTTAGGAAGCTTCACTAGCTCCCAAGTATCATTCTTTTTTATAGAGGTCATTTCCTCATTCATGGCTTGTTGCCATACATCATGAACACATGCTTTTTCATAACTAGATGACTCTAGCTCTACACTAGTCATTAAAGCATAATTTATAACATATCCCTTCTTAGGCTCTTGGGAGTCATCATCACCATACATATGTAAATTTTCAAGTCTTTTCAAAACTGCATTCATTTTACTAGCTTGACTTCTAGTGTATCTTTTCTGGAAATTCTTATCCAACATTTGAAAAGATGGATGGTGCTGAAGTGTTCTTTTACCTCTTGATGGAGAATCAATATCCATTGGTGAAGAACTTACTAATATTTGTGGAGAAGGAATTGGAGTAGCATCTGGTGTACTTGAAGTAGTACTCATACTTAGGCTTGGAGGACTTCCTTTGCTATTTTTGGGCTGCACTTGTTGCACTTGCTGCACTTGAGAAGAACTTGCATCATGATATCCATCATCAACAATTTTTTTTTGATGACCCCATTCTTCCCCTTCATAAAAAATTACATCCCTGGAGAGTACAATTTTATGTGTTTTGGGATTGTAGATCCTATATGCTTTGGAAGACTCACAATATCCAACAAAAATACATGCTTGAATTTTGGGGTCAAGTTTCTTTATTTTCTCAATAGGAATGTGGGCATATGCAAGACAACCAAAAACCTTAAAGTGTTTTACATTTGGCTTTTTGCCATACTATCCTGGTAATCCCATCTAAACTAGAAGCAGGAATCCTATTCAAAATGTAAACACTAGTTCTAACAACATAAGCCCAATACATGTTACTTAGATACTTAGTTTGCAGCATTGATCTAGCCATTTCTACTATAGTGCGGTTCTTTATTTCAGCCACACCATTTTGTTGTGGGGTGTAGGCAATTGTGAATTGCCTTTTTATTCCAAAATATTTATAATATTTTAGAAATGCATTTGAAGAATACTCTCCTCCTCTATCAATCTTGAGACTTTTTACAAAAAACTCACTTTTTTTTTGGTAGATAAGATACTATAGAATTACTACCGGGTTTTACAGGTTGACCCAAAACCTTTTACAAAAATCAGCCCAGGGCTATTGATGAACATATCCTTACTAAGGATCCTATATATGTAAAATCTACATACCACCAAAGCCATTACATTTGGTAAGGCACATAGCTTGTTATCAAAAAGAAACTTACCATACAACATTTTGGGTATACCCTAAGAAAACACACATGCATCATAATTACAAAAAAGAAATAGACACGAATCCCTTCCTTAAGACAATGGAGAAACAAAAAGCTGCAGACACACATAGCAGAGTACTGAAAAAATTCCCACAAGCTATGTATTGACAGTTAATCTTAATAATTCTTTGGTAATTTCTTTCTTTCGTATATGACATGCTTTGGTACCACATACTATCTTGGCCAATCAGCCTTGGAGAAGTGAACCTGTTGGCTAGATTTATGGCGGTGGCTATCTGGTGGTCCACATGGCTTTGGTTCGAAGTCTTATATTGCCGTTTCTTTCCTTCCCTGTGATTATCAACCAACCTCAAATTAATAAGACAACTAGGAGCCATGTTATCTGACATGTGACTGTGCCCATTAGTCTTTGTGGTATTTCCAAGCAGCATCCATGAAGACTGATAGATCAAATAATTTTTATTGTGAGTCCAATTCAAAAAAGAGATGGGAATACTCCTAGCCTTCGAACTTATAGTGCCTTCCCTATTGGTAAATTTGACTATAATTATTGGAATTCTTGTTGAATAAGCTCCTCTACTTCACTCGGGACATCGTGTTCCCATTTGAAAAGTTCGTCACCATAGACACCCAAATTGGCCAGCTTATCAGCAATTTTGTTAGGTTCTCGAAAGACATGTTGGGTTTTTCTATCCCGTCTTCCATGGAAAAGGATCCTAGCCTCTTCAACAATTGTTTTAATCCTCCATGGAGGTGTTTTACAATTTTTGAGGAGATTTATAACATGCATAGAGTCTCCTTCTATGATCAAATTGCCTTCTAAGTCTTGAGTCATTTGAAGGCCTCTCCACATAGCTCTAGCTTCAACTTCATTGTTTGTCCTTGTTCCCAAATGTTCAGAAAACATAAGCATAATATTCCCATTATGATCTTGCACAATGCCACCAATGCATGCTCTGCCAGAATTGTCCTTATCTGCTCCATAAAAATTAAGCTTAATCCAACCTGTAGGAGGTGGATACCACTTAACATTGGCTTTGGGGTTGACTACCCTAGGCATAGACTCATATAACAAGGTTAATATTAAATATTGAGCAATCATGGTCTCCTACAGATGAGATTTATAGATATCAAAAGGGATAAGGTTCACATTCTTTTTGGCAAAGGATAGGACATTGGCAATGATAGTTTTATGATCATGGATAGACTCAGTAAAGACTCTATGGTTCCTTTCTAACCACACCTACCAAAGATAGTGATTGAGACAAATTTTCCACATGTATATAATTCTTTGGCTTGAAAAGGGGTAAGGCCACTAGACGAACAAATCAAGTACGATGGCTAGTTTAACCCATGAAATATTGAAGGCCTAAAAAACCCCACTTAGGACAGTCAAGGAAAAAGGGCACTCAAGGAAAATGTGATAAATGGTCTCCCAATTAGCCCTGCACAGATAACAATGATTAGTGATACAAATACCTTTACACATCATATTATCAATGGTTAGAATTCTTCCTTGGATAACCAGCCATGAAAAGATTGCAATTTTTGGAATTAATTTTTTAATCCAAACTAATTCCTTTTGGAGGACAAAATCCTCATCATCAAGCGGAAGCTTGTAATCTGATTTAAAAGTGAACTGCCCATTTTTCGTAGGAGCCCAGGTCACTTGATCTTCCTTGGGTCTCATGGGGATAAACTGTTGCCCAAAAATGTTACAAAGATCATTTGATTCTAATTGAAATCCTTGAATTCTTATTTGTTTCCACTTCATTCTACCTTTGTCCTCAACCATATAATCGGAGACTTTTCTACCAATGAGTTCTTCTATGATATCTCTAATTCGGGCTAAGTTAGGATATTGCATCAGTGGTTCGTCCTTAGCCCACCTATCATTCCAACAATTTATCCTCTCACCATTGCATAAAACCCATATTAAACCTTTTTTGATGATTTCCTTACAATTAAGAATTGCTTTCCAAAAAGAAAAACCTCTGATTGGAACTGAGTCACTTAGAAATTCCATATTTTGAAGATACTTTCATTTGATGATAGCCGTCCATTCATTTTCTTCACTAGAAATGAGACGCCATGTCTGCTTAGCTAGTAAAGCTAAATTTATATGAGCAATTCTCCTCAGACCTAAGCCCCCATTTTCCCTGGGTCTGCACACTTTGGTCCATCCTACAAGGTGTATCCTTTTTTTTCTCCTCTGATCTAGTCCATAAAAATTCTTTTTGGAGTTTCTCAATTTTTTGGAAAACCTTCACAAGGGCTTTGAAAATAGAGAGGAAATAGACTGGAATGCTCTGAAGAGAGGCATTAGTGAGGGTCAGCTTTCTTTCTTGAGATAGAAGATGACCTTTCTATCCAACAAGTTTTTTTTAAATTCTTTCAATAACCCAGTCCCACATTGACTCTCTCGGAGAACCAATGAAAAGAGGGAGACCAAGATATGAAGTGGAGAGGTTTGCTATATCATACCTTAAAATTTTTGCAATCCTTCCTTGCCTCTGAATGGGGGTGTTCAAGAAATATAACTTGCTTTTACTAAAATTAACTTTCTAACCAACATTGTCCTCATAGAGTTGCAGGATGTATTTTATTATTTTGGCCTCAACCACTACTGCCTTAGTCAATATAAGGGTATCATCAATGAATTGTTGGTGAGAAACAACCCTAGTGAGAGAAGTTACCTTGATTCTTGATATTAGCCTTGAATTGCAAGCATTTTTGATGGTTCTACCTAAAGCTTTTGCCATAATGATGAATAACATGGGGTTGATAGGGTCCCCCTGCCAAATTCCTCTACGAATTTGAAAGTAACCAGCAGTTGTTCCATTAACTAGAATCGAGAACCATGCTTTAGAAATACATTATTTGATCAAATTAACCCATTGGTGGTGAAAACTAAACTTAAGGAGGACAACAATCAAAAAGTCCCAATTTAGCCTGTCAAATGCTTTGTTCATATCAAGCTTGAGGACAAAAACATACCTGTTAGTCTTATGAGCAGAGTCTCTAAATTATTTTTGAAATCTATGAAACAATCAAAAGCTTCATATTTAGTTTTCAAAAAATAAATCCAACACATCCTAGAGAAATCATCAATGAAAGTGAGAAAGTAAGAGTTGTTACCAATGCTTTTGGTTTGCATTGGACCACAAATGTTTGAATGCACCAATTGTAGTGGATGGTTTGCTCTCCATGCTTGGTCCTTTGGAAAATTTGATCTTGAGTGATTTCTCAAAGCACATCCTTCACACACATCCTTGTGTTCTTCAACTCTTGGAAGTCCACTTACCATAGCTTGAGAAGTCAACAACTTCAAGCTTACAAAATTAAGATGACCAAATCTCAAGTGCCAAAGCACACTTAGATTAGAAATAGCTACACTAGCAAGTTGAGCACCTCCTTGTTCCCCAAAATTAAGAGGAAAAAACCTATTATTTGTCATAGATACTTGTGTAATAACTCTATTACAATTGTTTTTATCAAAAATGACACATTTTACTTCATAAAAAACAAGCCTATAGTTCTTCTCCATCATTTGTCCAACACTAAGTAAATTATGTTGGAGTTTGGGGGTGTAATAGATGTCATTTAACTTCTTGGTGCCTTATTTTATTGGAATATCCATGGCTCCAATACCTTCAAATTGTAGTGCCTTGTCATCTCCCAATTTGATATTTAATTTCTAGGAGGAATCCATTGTAGCAAAGAGCTCCTCTTTGCCACTCATGTGATTGGAACAACCAGTATCCAAAATTTAAGTTTCATTAATATTTTGATCTGATTTTCCATAGGTGAGGAACATATTTGAAGAAGCTCCTTCCTCTTCTCCATAGTTTCCATATTGACCTCTCCCATCTTGAGAAGTCTTGGACCAACAATCTCTAGAAAAGTGACCAACCTTGCCACAATTGTAACAAGATTGCTTTGATTTGTCACCTCATCTTCCTTGATTTCCACCTCTTGATATACCCCGTCCTCTTCCTTTGCCTCTCCTTTGGCCTCTTTCTTGTCCTTGTTCTTATCCTCTTCCTTGTGCATTATCACCTTCTTTGGATGAAAATGTTTTCTCATCACCTCCATAGCTTGTAGATGTAGCACCCTGAAATCTTTCTTCATGAGACACCAAAGAATCAATTAGAGCATCAAAATTTAGAGTAGACAAATATTTAGACTATTCAATAATGATAGCAATATGGTTCCATTTATGAAGAAGTGTTCTCAACACTTTCTTCACCACTATTTCAGTTTTGATATCTTCTCCAAGGGTTTGCATTTTGTTTACAATGGCTTTCACTCTCACATAATAATATCCCACTCTTTCATCATCTTGCATCTTGATATTCTCAAAATATCTCTTCAAGGTTTGAAGCCTCACTTGCTTCACTTGATTTCTCCCTTGATAGCTATCTCTCAAGGCTGTCCATGCTTCTAGGTTTGTTAAACAAGAAGCAATCCTTGGAAATATGCTTTTCTCCAAAGCTGCTTGGAGATGGTAGAGAGCAAATGAGTTTTTCTTTTGGGCATATTTTTTATTGGTTCTATCAGCTGCACTCAAGGTGGTCCAATATGCAGGTTTATTGTATCCTTCTTCTACAATATCCCATAACCCCTTGCCTATGAGTAAGGTCCTCATATTTATGGACCAATAATCGTAATATAACCCATTAAATTCAGGAATGGGAAGATTGTTATTGGCAACCATTGATGCTAATAAAAAAACTTTGGAATAATGTAGATAGCTTCTAATACAATTTTTTTTGCAATAAAGAATAGAAGCAGATCTTATTTTACTAAATTGACTCAAATTGTTAAGTCAATCTCTCAGAATTAACCTCTAATTGCAAAATTACATGCTTCTTTTTATTTACCAAAGTCTCAAGAACCAAATTTATCATAAATCGGCCAATAATGACTGAAAAAAACTAAAATTTTTCTTATAGACTTTTGATATACGTATCTGAAAATTCACTAAATTTCAGAAGCAAATTCACACAAATGAGAAATATGTGATCAATTTACTTTTGCCCTTTCTAGATCTTAGAGTGTTTTTGAGACAACCTCAATTTTTTTCACATAAATAAATCCATATAGCTCCAAAATTTATGAAATTTAAACTCTATATTCTTGAGAAAATAATCTAAAAACCCTCTAAATTTTAGAAGAAAATTCGGAAAGGTAAAAAATATGTGATCATTTACTTTTTTCCTTTTTATCACAATTTCGGATCTAGGATTTTTGAAGAAAAAATCAATATTCACACAAATATATCAATACAGATCCAAATGACATGATATTTTACCTGAATTATGATTTTATCTAAATAATATTTCTCCTAAAATTTGAGAAGCAAATACCCTATCTTCCACCTTATACAACCATTTTATTAAAAAACTCAAAATGCTAATAAAATCAGCAAATTAGCTCCAAATCACCTGACATTTTTACTGAATCCTCTTTATACAATTATCTAACAAACAATTTTTTTTTATAAGGAAATACCTCAGGATGCATGAGATATTAATAATTTAATCAAGCTCTTCCTTGCAACTCTGCTGAGTGCTGGCCATTTGAGTTTCTCTAACAAAGTGCGTGCTTCAGATCTCTTCACACCACTCTCCACAAGTTTTGATCCATATGAGCAACCTGATCTGATACCAAAATGAGAAAATAGTCTCATTAGATTCATAATCATAAGAACTTACAATGCTTTTATATAACTCCAATCAGTTTGAAATCTCTACTATTATGGAGATCTTACCTGCCCCTACTATGTTTAGAAACACTCTAAATAATTCCCTATATGCTCTCACAACAAAACTTATTTCCTCTCAATTAGTAAAGTTGGTGCAACTATATTTAAATTAATTTTAAATATTTAGAACCTATATACTTTAGGGAAGATACTCTAAAGTATGCTTTAGAGTTCAACAGGGATACCGTATATATATGAGGTGAAGAAATTTAGGAGGATATTAAATCTCTATGAAAAAACATCCCAACAAATAATAAATATGGATAAAAGTAAGGTGTTTTATAAACATTGTAGAGAACCAACAAATAAAAAAAACAACAAAGCTTGGGCGTAGTGTTTCAACTCTCTCTTTTGTTTACTTGGGAATACCAATATTCATTGGAGCATGCAAGGATCAGATGTGGAATGTTCTGATTGATAGGGTATAGAGTAAATTAATTGGTTGGAAGAGGAATTTACTAAGTTAGGGATGTAAGTTACAACTTAAGAGTACTTTAAAAGCAATCCTTGTATATTTATTATTAGTGTTTAAGATCCCACTTAAAATGGCTAATATAGTAGAACATTTTTAGAGAAAATTTCTATGGTCAAGCCTAGAGGAGAATAACAAAATTCTACTTGTAGCTTGGGAGAGAGTATGTAATGGTGACTTGGGATTATAATACTAAGGGATACGAACAAGGCTTTGGTAGCAAATATAGGATGGAGACTAGTGGAGGGTCATGCCTTATGGAAAATAATTTTAAGAGATAAATACCTTGAAAACCAAGAGGATAGTAGATTTTTTACCACACTAGATCCCTAGCAGGGATCTTCATTATGGAAGCATATAGTAAAGGGTAGAAAAATTCTATGGAATGGAACCCAATGGAAGGTAGGGAATGGTAGGTTTATTCACTTTTAGGAAGACACATGGTTAGATAAGTACCCATTAGTGAAGGATGAGGAGTTAGCAAGTATCAAAGTAGATTTAGAACAAAATTATGGGAATATGGTGAATTATTTTTTGATTATAGAAGGAAGAAAGATAATATGGAAGGAGCCAAGAATCCATAATCAGTATGAGAAAGAGCTACAAAAGCTAATCACTATATTAAAAGTATATTATGTAATCCCAAATTTGGTTGAGGATACAATAGTATGGGGAGTTACTTAGGAAGGGTCATTCACTATAAAATTAGCCTATGATCTTTCACTTGTAGTTCTTGAGGGAAGATTTCAATGCGATCAATTAAAGCAATTCTAAAGTTAACAATTTTCTTTTGGTTGGACGTTTAAAATAATATTTTAACAATAGATAACTTGCAAAAGGGGGATTTTCAATTCCCTAACAAATTTCACCTTTGTGAAGCTCATGAGGAATTGATGAGTCACATATTACTAGAATGTAATTAATCCATCAAAATATTGTATGATATAATAAAGAATATGGGGTGGTGTAGGTGTTTCCTAATAACATAGCAGGATGGATAGAATAATGGAAAAAACCTTTTCAAAATACAAGACTAAATAAAAATTAGAATTTGACCCCCTTTCATTATGCGTGGTGAGTTTGATTGGATAGAAAAGGGGAGAAGAGATCTACAACCAAGAATAGAAAGCACATCATAGCAGTCATAGTGGAGAATATTAAATATTTGAAAGTGCATGAGAGTTCAAATTTATTGGAGGAGGCTAAATTAAGTGAACATTGAAACCTAAGTCCAGTTGGGATCAATAACAATCCCCAAGGAGGCTTGAGGAGCAGGACCAAGTGAAAGCCACTCAAACAAGGATGACTAAGAGTAAATTTTGATGGGGCTTCTAAAGACAATATTGGGAAGGTTGGAGGAGGAGCAATGCTAAGGGATAGCTAGGGAATGGTGATCGAAGCGATGAGTGAGTACTTAAGCATTATGACTAGTAATCAAGCTAAATCTAAAGTGGTCTTGGTAGGAGTAAATATTGTTAGGTAATGGAGCCAATTTGATAAGAAAGGAATTAATTACCATTAAATATTGTTGATGGGAAACTATCAAAAATAGGAACATGAATGGGGTTCCAAGGGGTAGCAACCGTGGCATGATTTTTTTTGAAAATTTAACTATATTTCTTGGTGAAAAATACTTGTCAAAAGAACGTGATAATCGTATGGGTGGTTTCAACCCATGGTTTTGGCCCATTGTATTCTGAAACCACTATGTGATTTTAGGTAGTGGAAAAGTCACGAATCTCTATATGTTTTGTATGGTAAAGGTCGTATTAGACTTGAAGGAAGAGAGGGGAGGATACATTGTACAAGTGGAGAAGATTGTTGTATTGTTGCTAATACAAAGGACTGCTTGTTTCTATGTGGATGTAGGGTACACTGCCCAAACCATGTATATCTTGTATCTCTTACATTTGTGTGATTTATTCTTGTTTATTACACTGTTTTCTATTTTGCTTATGGGGGCTTAACTAGGATTTGAACTATTTCTCCATTTCTGCTGTTATTATTTGTTTTTTTTCATAGACTGTGTATTTTTTGTACATGGTAAATTCCCAAAAAATATGAAGGTTTATATAGAAGCTAAGAGATTAATAATTGATGGAGAGTCATTGACTATTGTTAATTACCTCAATAAAATGTCAATGGCAAGCTAGAGAGTAGCAGACATAGTAAAAATTATACTAAGATCCCTATGTTCACTAAAATAATTTTAGGTGATAAATGTGTATAGAGAAGGAAATAGGCTGGCTGATTGGCTAGTCAATTAGGGAGAAGATAAAATATGGATACCATCAAATGGGATCCATCCAGATAAACTCTAGTTAGTGGCAAAGGAGAGAGGAAATTTAGAAAGTTAAGTCAATGGATAAAAGGTCCAATTTTTAGAATGTTGGAGATTTAAGGGGATATATGGGATTTGCCATATTTTAGCTATAAGAAGTTAAGAAATATGTCAATTTTAGTTTTTTAAGGATTTGTCTACTAAGGATTCTATTTTTTGAATATCTGTGGATTTGTTTGCTGAGAAATTCATTTTCTATATATCTATGGATTTGTCTACTAAGGGTTCCATTTTTTGAAGATCTGTGGAGATGTCTACTAAAGGTTCCATTATTTGAAGATGGTGAAGGGCTACTCCACCCAACACACACCCAAATCACAGAAAAATTTAAAAGAAACACAACATTTGATATTATTACAATGAAATAGAAATTACAAAAGAAAAAATTACAAAGCTGCAAATTGTAGAATCAAGGTTACAATGCTATGACCACAAGGCCAATTTTATCACAAAGGAAATTGACTCGAAATTTGTAAGCTTGAACCACAATCTGTCTTCCCCTCAGACTCCTCTTGGTGATCCATCTTCTCTCTTTTTATAACTCCCAAAGAACATTCTGGAAAGCGTAACTCCCCTTTTCCCACTCAAGAAGATATTCATCTAAAATTTAGATATTCATTTTCTCACCTAGAAAGATATTTAAAAATTTAATATCTCTCAAACCGTTCAGGCTATTGGGGTGATTATTTCACCACCGGATATATTTTTCAATCCCGCTCCTTGTGGTAAATTTTTAAATCCACATGTATTAATTTAGGCTAACTTACTAAAAATAGATGATGACTATTTTTTACCTTTTTAGACTTTTGACTGACTTATACCTCCCAAGTGTCATCATGGACTCGAAAAAAACTAAAGAAACTTACAAGCAAAAGAGAAAATGCAATTTCTTTATTTTTGGTGATGTAAAATTACCCTTACACCATTGGATGCTCCTGCATAAGATACCCAGGGTAAATTGAGAAGTGACCTTCACTTCTCTAGTGTTAGAGGAAAATTGATACGATCAACCTCTGCCTTAGAAAGCCATGAGGAATTTTCAACTAGCCTTCCTTTTCACTTAACTAGGTATTCTTCATACTACCTATTTCTTGTACTTTTTCCCAAATGACTATCCAATATTTCTTCTATCTCTTCTTTCTTTGGAGTAGATACTAGAATATTCCACCGTTCTACTAATCCATCCTCATTGTCTCCTTAATGATACTTTGTCAAGTCAAAAATGTTAAACATAGGTGATATGTTAATTCCACTTGGTAATTCCACCTCATATGCATTTCCTGAATCATATTTATTTATGATCATGCATGGACCAAACTTCTTTATTTTCAACTTGTTATATGTCTTAGCAGAAAATCTTTCCTTTCTCAGGTGAACCATAACTTCATCTCCAACCTAGAATTCCTTAAACCTTCACTTCTGGTCTACCTTTATCTTGTATTGAGTATTCATATTATTAATATGCTTCTTTACTTCTTCATGCAAGTTCTTCAGGTGCTTTGCAAATTCCTCAACCTCAACACTACTATTTTCTCCCTTGTCCATCTCCCTCAACTCACAAGCATTCCTTGGACTACTTCCATATACAATCTGGAATTGGGATTTACTAGTACTCCTGTTGAAAAAATTATTGTAAGTAAATTCTACCTATGATAAAATCAAATCCTATCCCTTGGGCTTATATCCTACTAAGCATCTCAACAGGTTGCCCAAAATCCAATTCACCACCTATGTTTATCCATCAGTCTATGGGTGGTGTGTAAAACTAAACTTCAAATCTATATTTAACTTAATCCATAAGGTCCTCTAGAAATAACCAATAAATTTGGTATTTCTATCTAAAACTATACACTTTGGTAGACCATGTAGTTGCACCACCTCTCTAAAAAACAACTCTGCAATGTGCACTACATCACTATTTTTATGGTAAGGAATGAAATGTGCCATCTTAGAAAACCTGTAAACCACCAAAAATATTGAGTCATGTCCTCTCTGTGTCCTTGGTAAGCCAAGAACAAAATCTATGCTAATATCTTTCCATGGTTTCTCTGGTATAGGTAATGGTTGATATAGCTTGGTGTTCTGTATTACACCTTTGGCCATCTGTCATACTCTACAAATCTGTACAAACTTCTTTACATCCTGATGTAACTGTGGCCAATGATAGTTCTCACTAACAAGAGCAATGGTCTTATCCCGATCGAAGTATCCAACCAATGCTCCACTATGCTTCTTCTTGATCAGGTTCTCTCCCATGGAACTCCTTGGAATGTACAACTAGTTTCTTCTAAACAACATCCCATATTGGATTAAGAAATCCAACCATTTTATTCTGTCCAAAGTAATAGGTTCCAAGTAGGCTTTCCAGGATTTTGCAAAATCTAAATATTTAGGGTACAAACTCTTGATTTCATCAAACCCAAAAACCTCCACCTTCATCTCTACCAATAAGTTTTACCTTCTACTTAAGGCATATGCAACTCTGTTTGACTTTCCACTCCTATGCTTTAACACAAAAGTATAACTCTGCAAAAACTCAACCTATTTTAAATGCCTTTGATTTAACTTTTCTTGACTATTTATATACTGCAAGGCCCGATGATCAGTATATAAAATAAAATATTTTGGTAAAAAATAGTGTCTCCATTTCTTCAAAGCTTGAACTATGGCATAAAACTCTTGATAATAGAAAAAATACTTTTTCTTGACATCATTAAGCTTCTCACTAAAATAGGCAACGAGCTTACCTTATTGACTCAAAACATCTCCTATAGCGCTACCACTCGCATCACAATCTATATGAAATATTTTATTGAAATCTAGAAGGGCCAAAATAGGTTGCTCTATGACTTTCTTCTTCAACATATCAAAACTTCTAGATGCCCCTATAGTCCACTTAAAATCCTTTCTATCCCCTCTCATTGTCTTCATTAGGGGCGTACAAATACTACTGAAATTATTAATAACTTTTTTGTAAAAACTTGCTAGACCATGGAATGATCTTACCTATGTAATACTCCTCGGTGTAGGCCATTCAATGATAACCTTCACTTTTTCTGGGTCCATTTTAAGACCTTCAACTGAGATAACAAATCCTAGATACAACAAATATTTCTTCACAACACTGCATTTATTCAGATTAATCAACAATTTCTCCTCCTTTAGCTTCTCAAAAACTCTTCAAATATGCATCAGGTGCTCCTCCAATGTCTTACTAAAAATCAAAATGTCATCCAAATAAACAATAATAAATTTTCCCAATTTTTTTTCAATACCTCATTCATGAGCTGCATACATGTGCTTGGTGCATTGGTTAGACCAAATGGCATGACTAACCACTCATACATGCCCTATTTAGTCTTTATGGTTGTCTTCCACTCATCTCCTTCGATGATATGGATCTGATGATACCCACTCTTCAGGTTAATATTTGTGAAGTACTTGGCTCCACTCAAACAATCCATAAGGTCATCCATCCTTGGCAATGGAAATTTGTATTTGATTGTAATCTTGTTAGTGGCTCGAGAATAAGTACATATTCTCCATTCTCCATATTTATTTGGTGCTAATGCTGCAGGTAATGCACATGGAATCAGACTCTCTTGAATCAATCCTTTCTTCAATAGCTTTTGAACTTGTCTGTTTAGCTCCTCATTCTATGTAGGAGTCATTCTATGGGCTGCCTTATTTGGTAAACTAGATTTTGGTATCAAATCCATCTGATGACTAATCTTCCTCACTGGTGGTAACCCTTTAGGTACATTATCTAATAAAATATATTCAAATTCTCCTAATAGACCTGAGACTTCTAAGGTATATCTTCACATTCTTCTTTATTAAATTTAAGAATCAATGCATAACACATATGCTCGTGCTTCATACCATTTAGAAAATTTCTTCCATCAACAAAAAAAATTCTTGCACTACTACATACATTTTCCTCCACGTCCTTCAGGCGATTTAACTTGTGGAAAACTCCATCTTTTGTTAGGAAATAAGTTTTGGCATGTCCATCATGTACTGCACGTCGATCAAATTACCATGACCTTCCCAATAACATATGACAATCATCCATAGGTAGGATGTCACACAGTACCTCATCATGGTAATTCCTAATTTTAAACTTTACTAAACATTGCTCATTGACCAAAGCTCTATGGTCCTTCTACAACCATGCAATTCGATATGGGTGAGGGTGTATCCTTCTCTCCAACTGTAATTTATTAACCATCCCCTCTGAAAATAGATTATCAGTGCTACCATTATCAATGTAACATTACAAACTTTACCTTCACATTTGCACCTTGTGAAAAATAAACTCTTCCTCTAAACTGGATTTTTCTCCTCATTTAGCAAGGCTCTCTTTGTGACAAGAACTTATCCTCCTTCTACCTCTTCAGAATGGTCAGATTCAACATCTTCATATTCATCTACATAGGCAACATGTGCATTACCTTCAGGTCTCTTATTCATCCTTTCTTGATGCTATGGACATTCGTATGCTTGATGTCCTTCTTCTCCACACTAGAAATAGGTTCCACGAAATCCTCCTCTTCTAGGTCCTCATCCAAACCTTCCTTTTCCTCTTTAGTCACCATTATTTTGCTCACGAGGATGATAGGAATTATCCCCTTTCTGATTTCGACTGTTGCTAACTTCTTCATTCTTTTTTGATCTTCATTTTGTCCTTCATATGGTCTTCTGCTAGTCCTTCCATCGTGACCTCTTTCTCTCTGCTTGCTTTCAAACCTTTTATTCAACTTCTCTTCTACATTCAGGGCAAACTAATAAGCATCTTCTATGGTAGTCATTCTGACCAAACTTATATCATTTTTAAGACTTGGCTTCAATCCATTTATATAACGGGCTACCGTCTCCTTGTTAGCCTCAACATGATTTTTTTTGATCATGCCCTTGTAAAACTCCTCTATATACTCTTTGAAATATTTACCTGCCTATCTCAAACCTTGCATTTTCTTCAACAGATCTAACTTGTAATAAACTGGAATGAACTATCTCTTCAACTTTTTTGCAATTTGATCCCATCTTGTTATTATTTATTTTCCTCTTCTATTTCTATCTAGTTGTACTTTCCTCCACAAGATATTAGTGTGACCCTTCAGCTTGGTCTTCACAAATTTGACCCTCTTAGGATCTTCCACTTCCTCATACTCAAAGTACTCCATATCATTGATCCAATCGATCAACTCTTTTGGGTTAAGATTCCTAGAATATGTAGAAACATTAACCTTCAGTATTTTTCCAATCTTGGAGATGGCCTTAAATAATCAGGCTTATGCAGGATCTATGGCCTCCTGTTCTTTGAGCTGAGATTCTTTTTCTCCAGCATCATCTTCACTTTCCTCTTCTCTTCTTGGCTCAAACCCTCTATGCAGCTCCTCTTACAATGCTTGAACTTACCTCTATAGGGCTCTAAAACCCTTTTCCATAACCATGGTATTTCTTTGTGGAGGCATTTTGATCACTTTCCTCACAACCTCAACCCTAGGTCTTGGTACAAATTAGCTCTCGTTCGGTGATTAGTTTATACACTCAGGACTCCTGCTCTGATACCATTTGGTGAAGGGCTACTCCACCCAACACATGCATAACACTCAAATCACAAAAAAATTTAGAAGAAACACAACATCTGATATTTTTCAATGAAATAGAAATTATAGAAGTAGAAATTACAAAGCTACAAATTGTAGAATCAGAGTTACAATGCTATGACCACAAGGCCGATTTTATCACAAAGGAAATCGACTCAAAATCTGCAAGCTGGAGCCACGATATTCTTCCCCCCAGAGTCCTCTTGGTGATCCCTCTTCTCCCTTTTTATAACTCCCAAAGAACATTTTGGAAAGTGTAACTCCCATTTTCCCGCTCAAGAAGATATTCATTTGAAATTTAAATTTTCATTTTCCCACCCAGAAAGATATTCAAATTTGAATTTTAGTGGCATAGCTTCCCGGACTCGTAACTTTTGACTCGGGGGTCCGATTGGCTTCCGTAAGATATTGTTGGAAATATTACAAAGAGATCTATAACACCTCAATTAAGTAAAGATCATTGCAATGATTTTTCATCATTCTTTTAGACTTCTAAGATATTCAAATTTTATTTTTAAACCTTCTTGGATATATTTCTTGGGATGAAAAATTTAATATCTCTCAAACCATTCAGGCTATTAGGGTGATTCTTTCACCACCAGATATATTTTCAATCTCGCTCCTTGGGGTAAATTTTCAAATCCACATGTGTCCGTTTAGGCTGAATTACTAAAAATAGATGATGACTATTTTTCACCTTTATAGAATTTTGAATGACTTATACCTCCCAACTGTCATCATGGACTCAAAAACAACTAAAGAAATTTACAACCAAAAGAGAAAATGCAATTTTTTTTTTGTGATGTAAGATTACCCTTACACCATTAGATGCTCTTGCATCAGAAGATATGAAGACTTGTCTATTGAGGGATTAATGTTTTGGAGATCTATGGACCTGTCTTCTAAGGGTCTCATTTTTTGGTGATGCATGGATTTATGAATTTTTGGAAGCATTGTGAGGTTCAAAGTGAGAAGTATGATAGTTTGGGGTTTTGTGGGATTTACTTGCTAAGGGTTCTGTTGTGGCTGATCCACAACACACCCCAAAATTGGGGACCCACCTTTTTGTAGGCTTGCAGAGAAGAATCTCGGTGACCCAAATGCTAAAATTGAAGAAAAGAGAAAATGCATAAGTGTTGAAAGGTGTCGCAAAATCGCGACATGTCACGAAATCGTGACATACTGCGCCATCGCGACCTAAGCCAGAAAATCGTTGCGAAATCATGACGTGTCAGAAAATCACGGTCAATGCGGTCAACGACAGTAAAACAAAAAAGGTGTCGCGAAATCGCGACGTGTAGGCAGCAAAACAGAAAGGGTGTCACGAAATTGCGACGTGTCGGCAGCAAAATAGAAAAGGTGTCACGAAATCATGACGTGTCGATGGCAAATTTGAAAAGGGCATAACGAAATCATGACTTATCATTGGTAAAATTGAAAAGGGGTCACGAAATCACGACGTGTCGCTGGAAGAATTGAAAAGAGGTCACGAAATCGTGACATGCTTTAGCAAATTGTACGGCGCAAGGGAGATGTTGCGAAATCATGACAGAAATGAAGACCATACCCGAAGCGGAGAGATGGTAGCGATTTTGCTACAGTTTTGCGAGAAGGAAGCCCGACGAAGAGATGGTAGCGATTTCGCTACAGTTTTGCGAGAAGGAAGCCCGATGGAGAGATGGTAGCGATTTCACTACAGTTTTGCGAGAATGAAGCCCGACGGAGAGATGGTGGCTATTTCACTACAGTTTTGTGAGAAGGAAACCCGACAAAGAGATGGTAGCGATTTCGCTATAGTTTTGCGAGAAGGAAGCCCGACGAAGAGATGGTAGCGATTTCGCTATAGTTTTGCGAGAAGGAAGCCCGATGGAGAGATGGTAGCGATTTCGCTACAGCTTTGTGAGAATGAAGCCCGACGGAGAGATGGTAGCGATTTCGCTACAGCTTTGCAAGAATGAAGCCCGATGGAGAGATGGTAGCGATTTCACTACAGCTTTGCGAGAAGGAATCCTGATGGAGAGATGGTAGTGATTTCGCTACAGTTTTGCGAGAAGGAATCCCGACGGAGAGATGGTAGCGATTTCGCTACAGTTTGAGGAAAGAAGACTCAAAGGCAAAAACGGTCGCGATATCGCGACAAGATGCTGCCGAAGATGTACGACCGGGGAGAGTGTAGCGATATCGCGACATGTCACGATTTCGCGACATGTCGCGGTTTTGCGGCTTGGAAGGTGAACAGGTGGCATGCAGTTTTTGTCAGGATTTTTGCGAAAGGGCATTACAGAAGGCGCAGGGAGCGTGTGACACGTGGCATGCAGGTGTCAGGTCTATAGAAGCGTTACATGCAACGGAGGATTTTAGGCGTTTCAGCGTTAAGCATGGAATAAAGACAAGGAAAAGGTGGGAATTTGAAAGGCCACATGCAGGAAGGTGAAGCAAAGCGACCAGGGAGAATCGAAGAGCCATTTCAGTGATTATAAAATCCAGAAGCGCAGATTGAAAGGGGGTTGGAAATTGCCGATTGCAGAGTTGCAGAGACAAGGGCTTTTTGCCATTCTGGGCCTGCACTTGGGCAATTTCCTTCTTTTTGTTCTGGAATATTTATGCCTGGAACATTCTTTGAATGTAATTGACATATCATTTAATACAAAATACAGAGTATTGGCATCTCATTGATGAGAAAGAAGGAGTCATTTTGTGCATGCATGATTTAATGTTTTATCTTTCATTCCAGATTTCTAAGGCTTTTAGGTGAAGTTTAATGCAAGTGTGCTTGGTTGCTTCATGCGAATGCCTTAAATCTGGAATTACAGTAGAAACCCTAGAAGCCAGCACCTAATTTATTTGGATTGTGCGAATTTGTAGGTTCATTAGGTTAGGTTGCATGCATAAAACCTCAGTATCTTCGGTTTCATCGAATTGATGACAGTATTCTGACTGTAGTTTAGTCTTATTTCCATTTATTTTGCTTTATTTTTCAAACCCTTATTTTATTTCTTGTAGTTTAATTACAGTATTTGAATAAGCAATTGAAAATCCATCAGAATTGAAGATTAGAATAGATTTATTCACTTTGAGTCCACTAGAAATTCAAATTAAATAAACCATCAGTGCCCCTTGTTAACATCCACTTGCAAACCCTAAGATATTCCTGGCATTTCATTTGAACAACATTATTTAAGCATAACAGGAACCTTGGAGAAAGTTATTTTCTTTGCAAGCAGAGGATTTTGGGACTCAGATCCTACCGAAGAGTGTGCTTTCACAACTGGGTGAAAACACCACTCAACAGATTGGCGCTAGAAGGAGGGCCCGAACTGGTTTATTTGATTTTGATTTTTATATCTGAATATTTTGTTTTTGATTTAATTTTGAAATCATTTACGGCTAAACTGCAACACTGTTTTTATTGCAGGTTTTCTTCGAAATAGCCGAGGGTTTCATCGGGCAGGCTGGACCCACCACGGCGTATTGCAACCAGGTCCCAAACAACCGGGGAAACCATTTTCCACGACCTTACTGGCACTCCCAAGAATAAAACCAAGCAAGTCGTAAGTTCACCAGTCGCAAAAGACCTGTTTTCTCCAGGAACATCGAGTGGACCTACGCCAGTAATATCTGTTGCCCCTAGTGTGCCTATAGTAAGTAATATTTCTACTGCTATTGTAGGTCTGTCTTCATCAATTCTGAGTCAAATGGCTCAAGCTCCAGCAGCTCCTTGGTATGGAGCCAACAATACTCCTTTGAACATTGCTGGGGATATCCATGAAATCCCCAAGAACATTGAAAGATTTCTGCCCAAATACAAACCAGATGGCCTAAGAACAGCAGAAGAACATATCCAAGCCTATAGGGATGTTTTAATTAGGATGCAAGTTCAGCATGAAGATGTAGCCTGTAGACTTTTCCCCATGAGCTTGGATCCAATAGCATATGAATGGTATATATGCTTGCCAACTGGTTCAATCACCTCTTGGACACAAATGGAAAATGCCTTTGTCAATCAATTTAGATCACCCTTGGATCCTGCAACTATTTACAACCAGTTTATTACATGTAAACGGGGCCAAGGGGAACCAATCCGAATGTTTAATCAGAGATTCCAAAAGAACTATAATAGAGCAATTAGACATTTTGCCATCGATCCCGCAGTGGCTTTGCAGATATATTTTGGGGCATTGGACCCCATGACAGCCATGTTTGCAAGGCGCAATCCTCAGGTCACCACGCTGGCTTTGGCCTATAATGAAGCCATGACTATTGAGCAACAATTGACACCGCAAGGCTACGGGTTTACCCAGATGCCTATGATGGGACAGTGTGCTCCATATGGTCAAGCTCCCCAGGAAAATCAACTCATGGCACCACAAATGCCAAGTATGAATGCCTTCCCATATCAGTAGCCGTATCCGCCAAAGACCCGCATATGCACCCATTCCAATCCAACCAATCACAGCCATTCCACCTGTTCCTGCATTTTTGCAGAATAGTCAATCAACTATGCAGGAAGCTAGTCAAGTCAATCCTCAAGCCATAGTTCCCTTTTCGAATCCAACCCCGATTCAAAGTGTCAATCCATACGGGAATCAAATTCCTCAGAACCCGACCCAAATGTGGAATCAAGACCCCATTAATTATGCAAATCCAATGGGGGTTAACAACAATGTGGTTCCACCGAAGGATGTTTTTTCAGAAGTCGAAGAGCTCAAGAAACTAGTGCTTAAAATGAGCAATGACAGGGTTCAACAGCAGAAGTATGAGTCCCATGCCCCTCACCCAAATCGAAATTTTAACAACAGAGGGAGGCACTGGAACACCAAGCCTAACAATGGGGGAGTTCCCGCTCCCATTGCTAATCAATTAGATGCTTCTGCATCACCTAGCCAATCCAATTCTCTTTTGAATCTTTCAGATTTGGCATGGGAAAGGGGGTGCAGGTTGCATAACACGAAAGAACACAATGAGAGAAATTGTCCTGAGATTGCTAGATACACTCATTGTCTTCAGGCACAAGTTGATGATTTGGAATTGGTATCAAATGAGGATCCATCGCAACATCAAGATGAGAATATTATGGTGATGGAAATAGTATATCACCAAGAAGGTGAGAGCGAGGAAGAAGAAGACAAAATTTTGGAACAGGAGGTGCAAGCTTTTTGAGATTTTAGAAAGGGGAATCATGGGTACCATTTGAGGAGTAAATCTAAAGCCCCTCAAACCTCATCAACACCTCCAAATAATTCTATTCTTCCTCCAGATACTAAGGCAAATAATAATCCTCCTCCCTCCACTCAAGAAAGAAATGTCTAATGGCATGCAGCAGGCAGTCAAATTGGAGAAACCAAATTATGACATAGTGGAGGATATGAAGAAGTCCAAATCTAGCCTTTCGTTATTGGATGCAGCTAGATTACCTGGCCAAAAGGAGGCTTTGATCAAGGCTTTGAATTCACCTGATCCAATGTGGAAGGAGAAAAGGGTTGAATCCCACCTCATTTTGCGAAAGGAGAGAAGGGATGTCCCGCCATTCTTACTGACTCTGAGAATTACGGGTAAGAATCTGCATAACTATTTGGTGGACACAGGTGCCACGAGCAACCTCATGCCTGCAAAAATATGTAAAATGCTGGGTCTGCAGCCTGTTTCATCCAAATGTACAGTCCTGCAACTAGACAGATCAGAGGTAAATGTAGTAGGGACCTTATATGATGTCAAGATTCAATTGAATTCTGAACCCAGGGTCCAGCAGGTTGTAGACATTTTGGTGGTTAATATCCCAAGTAGGTATGGAATGCTACTTGCTAGGGACTGGATGAAAACTCTGAATGGATATTTTTCAACAGACTGCTCGCATATGTGGCTACCATGGAAGGGAATTGCAAATCAAATAAGAGTGGAAAACGAACCGAGGCTTAAAGAGATTATAACAGATTTTAATAAGCCGAATGAAGTTCAGTTTTCTGAGCCAGACCTAGGGGTCTATGCACTTGATGTTGAGGAAGCCACTGAAGAGCCTAAAGAAGAAGTGTGTCATGGTGGTTCTTCTGAGGAAAACGATTACACATGGTTGCTCAAGTTCGATGGATCAAAGTCTAGACAGGGAGCAGGAGCTGGAGTCGAGCTCACTGGTCCAGGAGGTAAACCATTATTGGCCGCCTACAGATTGCAATTTCCTTGCACAAACAATGTGGCAGAATACGAAGCATTGATCTATGGTTTACGTCTAGCATTGAGCAAACATGTTAAATGCTTGAAGGTTTTGGGAGATTCTGAGTTGGTTGTCAAGCAAATCAAAGGACAGTATACATGCCGCGACAAAAGACTGAGCCTTTATAGAACTAGGGTTATGGACCTCATGGAGGAGTTTGATGCATTCAACATAGCCCTTATTTCTAGGAGAGGAAATCGAATAGCAGACTCTCTTGCAGTCGCTACGGGCATGTTAAACCCGGTGGATATAAAAAGATGCAAAAAGTTTTCCATTGAACTGGTTCCTTGTCCATCAATACCTGATAATGTAAAGAATTTCCAGGTTTTTGAAAGTGACAGGCACATCTTCAAGTTTGTCACAAACTCGGGTATTTTTGAAAATCAGGTGATTGATGAGGAACAAAGGTGGCAGGATGAAACAGAAGAAAGTGAAACTGCGTATCAATCCAACAAAATTCCTAAAGACGTGGTTTCATTGGAAAAGATGTTCGACATGGAATGCAAGAACAAGAAAAGAAAAAGAGTCCCACTCCCCAAAGATGCATGTGATTCAATTAATCTAGGGAGTGCAGACAATCCAAAGGAGGTGTACATAGCAAAGGCATGTACAGAGGAAGAAAGGAGCAGTATAATACAGGCATTGAAGCATTACATAGATTGTATTGCCTGGAACTACAATGAGTCGAAGACTTACAACCGGAACATTATCACACATACCATCCCTTTGAAGCCAGACTCCAAGCCTTTTAGGCAAAGACAACGAGTTGTTAACCCGCTATTGGAGCCTTTGATTGAAAAGGAGGTTAAAAGGTTATTGGAAGCGAAAATCATTTTTCCTGTTAGGCACTCAACCTGGGTGGCTAACCTTGTTCCAGTGAGGAAAAAGAGTGGAGAGATTAGGCTGTGCATAGATTTTCAAAATCTTAATAAAGCCTCTCAAAAATATAATTATCCATTACCATCGATCGATGAAATTCTACAAATGGTAAATGGATTTGAAATGATGTCCTTTCTCGATGGATATTCTGGGTGCAACCAAATTCTTATACATCCAGATGATAGGATGAAAACAGCCTTCACTACCAAGTGGGGGACATTTGCATATAAGAGAATGCCGTTCGGACTGTTAAATGCTGGTGCAACTTTTCAACGCGCCATGGACTACGCATTCAAAGGGCTAATAGGCAAATGCATCATCGTGTATGTGGATGATATCCCAGTTTTCTCGAAGAAGAGAGAGGATCATGTTAAAGATTTGAAGAAAGTGCTTCAAAGATGCAGAGAACATGGAATTTCCTTAAATCCAAAAAAATGCATTTTTGGAGTGACAGAAGGGAAATTGCTGGGTCACATCATTTCAAAAGAGGGCATATCCATCGACCCAGAAAGGATACAAGCTATCCAAGACCTACCTCTCCCGAGCAGAAAAAAGAACTGAGATCTTTCTTTGGGCAAGTCAATTTTGTGAGGAAGTTTATCTCTAGCTTTGCTGAGATAGCCAAACCTCTGAACCAGATGCTCAAGAAAGATGTGGATGTAAAATGGAACGAGGAAAGTAGAGTGGCTTTCCAGAATATCAAAGATGCCATTTCCAGAGCCCTGGTCCTTATAAGCCTAGACTACTCCAAGCCTTTTTATATTTATGCTTTTGCATCAGAACACTCCTTTGCGAGTGTCTTAACCCAAAAAGGTGAGGATAGTGCCGAAAAACCCATTGCATTTTTAAGTGCCCCCTTGAAAGATGCTCAATTAAGGTATTCAATCCTTGATAAGCAAATGTACGCACTTTTTAAAACGGTGAAAAAATTTAGGCATTACATTGTACACAGCAGAATTATTGCCATCGTGCCCGATTCTGCTGTCAAGACCATGTTTTTACAGAATGAACTAGGTGAGAAGAGAGGAAAATGGATTTCAACCATCCAAGAATTTGATCTCGAAATCCAACCAATGAAACTAGTTCGAGGATAGGGATTGGCGAAGGCGATCGCAGAAAATAATCCGCAAATAACAGGTCAATGCTCAAATACATAATACATGGCTAAGGATGACTGGTATGTTGATATTGTGCAATTTTTATTGACTGGTAAGTGTCCTTCTAATCTGAATTCAACACAGAGAAGAGCTTTAAGGCTTAAGTCTGTTAACTATCTAATAAAGTCTGGTGTGCTTTACAGGAAAAATCATGAAGGTATCTACCTAAGGTGCTTGAACAAAGAAGAAGCTGCCAGGGTGTTGCAAGAATTTCACGGGAAACATGGAACTGGTCATGGTGCAGCCAATGCTACAACACATCAAATCCTGAGAGCAGGATACTACTGGCCACATATTTTCAAGGATGCACATGCCCATGTACGATCTTGTCATATCTGTCAAGTGGCTGCAAATAGAGAAAGAAATGCAGCCATGCCGTTGCAACCTGTAGTTGAAATGAGACCGTTTGCACAGTGGGGACTAGATTTTATCGGGGTTATTAACCCAAATTCTTTTGATTCTCACAAATTCATTTTGACAGCTACAGACTATTGTACAAGGTGGACGAAGCGATTCCTACTAAGCATGCCACCACGGACGTTGTGATTAAATTCCTTGAGGACCAAATTATAACAAGATTTGGAATGCCCGATTCTATTGTCGATGACAATGGTAAAGCTTTTATTTCTACACAATTTGCAGATTGGGCATATGATAACAAAGTGAGCTTAAAGTTTGCATCCAATTATTATCCTCAAGGAAATGGGTTGGCCGAGTCTTCAAATAAGAATTTGTTGAATACTATTAAGAAGTTGCTGGAAAAGAACCCTCGGGACTGGCATAGCCAATTAAAATTTGCCCTTTGGGCAGATAGGACCAGAGTGAAAGAGTCCATAGGGAATACTCCCTATCATTTGGTCTATGGGCAAGACCCGATATTTCCAGCAAATTTGAAGTTGCAGACCTTACATTTCATACAAGAGTACTTGGGGACAGATGATCAAGTTGAAGCCAGGTTGAGCCAGTTGTTGCACCTTGATGAAAAGAGAGAAGAGGCCATGAATCACATGAATAAACACCAGGAAGTTATCAAGAGATGGTTTGACAGAAGGGCCAAAGTTAAATCATTCAGAATTTCAGATTTGGTATTACTATGGGACAAAAGACATGAGGAAAAAGGAAATCATCAAAAGTTTGATTGTCTTTGGTTAGGCCCATATCAGATTTCAGAGATCCTTGGGAAGAATACCTTCAGGCTAAAAACCTTAGAAGGGAAAGATTTCATGCTACCGGTTAATGGGCAGATTTTAAAGCATTATTTTAGCCCTTAGGTTGTGAGATTTTGATATTTTGATTTTGGTGGGGATTTTCAGATTTTGTTTTTATTGTTTAGGATTGTTAATCTAGTTAGGATTTTGATTCTGGATTTGATTTCAATTGACATGTTTTGTTTTGAAAAAAAAAAAAATAATATATATATATATATATATATATATATATATATTTTTTTTTTTATATATAATAAAATAAAATAAAAATAAAAATAATTTTTGAGATGTCAACTTATGCTTAAGGTTAGGAGAGTATGAAATATTGGAATTATCTTGTAAAAGCTCCACAAATAACATAAAGCATTTTAAGTTATATTGTTTGATTTTGTGATACATGAAAGAGTCAGTTTTGCATGACAAATCATTTCATTTGCAATTCAAGAAATAATGCATTCATGTTCCATCTCACCTTACATACATCTCATCTTAGTTACATATGCATCTTAGGTACAAGCCATTAAAGTATGTCAAATCCTCTTAGGGTTGTGTTATAACATATATGTAAGTGAATCCTAAGGTTGGAAACTGAGTCTTGAGATATCTAGAATCAAGCACGTCCCATACATTAAAAAGGATCTTGAGCAAAATGATCAAAACCTAACTTGGAAGAAAGGGTTGGGCGAAAGAAGTTTTTCATGTCTATCCTATTATGCAACATGATCCTTAAAACAGTGGTTTTGACCACTTCCATAGAGCTTAAAGCCTAAAATCAGAGTAGTAAGGATAGGGTTAAATCCTCATCAAACTTAGGTTGAGGATCCAATTCCCCAAAGCTTTGATTTGACCCACATGGAGTAGTAAGGATAGGGCATAAATTCTCATCTCGGTTGGTTGAGAATCTGATTCCCCAAAGCTCTTATGTCTCATTTCATAATAAATCTTGGATTGTAAGGATCGTACTATTTGTCCTCTACAAAGGATGGGTAGTCATCCCCAAGGTCTAAGTAACAAAATTAATATTTTCCATTTACATCTAAAGTTTGGATTGTAAGGATCGTACTACATGTCCCTAACCAGGATGGGTAGTCATCCCCAAGGTCCAAGAAGTAAAAAAATAATAAATAAATTTTTCCCATCTCATCTTTATATTGGATTGTAAGGATCGTACTACTTGTCCTCTACAAAGGATGGGTAGTCATCCCCAAGGTCCAAAGAAATGAAGATAAGTTTTGGATTGTGGGGTTAGATATGCCCATGCATGGCATCATGTCTTGCCTAAAAAACAAGACCACTGATTGTCTAGAGGGTTAGACTAGCATGACTATTTCTTCCATAATTGGTTTAATTATTTTGCTTAAAGTGAGGTAATGAACTCCAAATCAGAATAGTAAGGATAGGGTTAAACTCTCATCTCGGTTGGTTGGGAGTCTGATTCCCCAAAGTTCTGATTTCACATTCACTTGCACATGGGTTCCGGATAGTAGGGACTCATAACCAACTTTGGGATACAATAAGGAAATGAATTAGTGGATCCTAAGAGGGTTTGGCAATCTTGAATGCTTGTACATAATAATAGAAGAATGACTTAGCCTTTTACAAAAGAAAAAAAATCTCCTAGCACATTCATTAGGGTACACAAATCATTCACCATCCCACATATGCATTCATGCAAAACTGATAATGGAGTGTTGATCAATTTCAAATGATAGGGAAGGAAATTCATTGCACACACTGAGCTAACACTTGATGATTCTGATAATTCATGTACTTTTGATCTTTGGGCATTTGTTATATTGCTTATGTGCTAACACATGCTTCTTCGAGTTTGTAATATGTTTCAGATTGGGTTCTTACTAAAATGCTCAAGAGCATTTGACAAATAGAGTCGCCATTTGTTGTGGTTGATCCACAACACACCCCAAAATTGGGGACCCACCTTTTTGCAGGCTTGCAGAGAAGAATCTCGGTGACCCAGATGCTAAAATTGAAGAAAAGAGAAAAAATGCATAAGTGTAGAAAGGTGTCGCGAAATCGCGACATGTCGCGAAATCGTGACATACTGCGCCATCACGACCGAAACCGAAAAACCGTAGCGAAATCGCGACGTGTCAGAAAATCACGGTCAACGCGGTCAACGGCAACAAAACAGAAAAGGTGTCACGAAATCGTGACGTGTCGGCAGCAAAACAGAAGAGGTGTCGCGAAATCGCGACGTGTCGGCAACAAAATAGAAAAGGTGTCACGAAATCGCGACGTGTCGGTGGCAAATTTGAAAAGGGCATAACGAAATCGTGACTTATCGTTGGTAAAATTGAAAAGGGGTCGCGAAATTGCGACGTGTCGTTGGAAGAATTGAAAAGAGGTCATGAAATCGCGACATGCTTTAGAAAATTGTACGGCGCAAGGGAGATGTCGCGAAATCACGACAAAAATGAAGACCATGCCCGAAGCAGAGAGATGGTAGCGATTTCGCTACAGTTTTGCGAGAAGGAAGCCTGACGGAGATATGGTAGCGATTTCGCTACAGTTTTGCGAGAAGGAAGCCCGATGGAGAGATGGTAGCGATTTTGCTACAGTTTTGCGAGAATGAAGCCCGACGGAGAGATGGTAGCGATTTCGCTACAGTTTTGCAAGAAGGAAGCCCGACGGAGAGATGGTAGCGATTTCGCTACAGTTTTGTGAGAAGGAAGCCCGACGGAGAGATGGTAGCGATTTCGCTACAGTTTTGCGAGAAGGAAGCCCGACGGAGAGATGGTAGCGATTTTGCTACAGTTTTGCGAGAAGGAAGCCCGATGGAGAGATGGTAGCGATTTCGCTATAGAATGAAGCCCGACGGAGAGATGGTAGCGATTTCGCTACAGCTTTGCGAGAAGGAATCTCGAAGGAGAAATGGTAGCGATTTCGCTACAGTTTTGCGAGAAGGAAGCCCAATGGAGAAATGGTAGCGATTTCGCTACAGCTTTGCGAGAAGGAAGCTCGATGGAGAGATGGTAGCGATTTCGCTATAGTTTTGCGAGAAGGAAGCCCGAAGGAGAAATGGTAGCGATTTCGCTACAGCTTGAGGAAAGAAGACTCAAAGGCAAAAACGGTCGCGATATCATGACAAGATGCTGCCGAAGACGTACGGCCGGGGAGAGTGTAGCGATATCGCGACATGTCACGGTTTCGCGGCTTGGAAGGTGAACAGGTGGCATGCAGTTTTTGTCGGGATTTTCGTGGAAAGGCGTTACAGAAGGCGCAGGGAGCGTGTGACACGTGGCATGCAGGTGTCAGGTCTGCAGAAGCGTTACATGCAATGGAGGATTTTAGGCGTTTCAGCGTTAAGCATGGAATAAAGACAAGGAAAAGGTGGGAATTTGAAAGGCCACATGCAGGAAGGTGAAGCGAAGCGACCAGGGAGAATCGAAGAGCCATTTCAGTGATTATAAAATCCAGAAGTGCAGATTGAAAGGGGGTTGGAAATTGCCGATTGCAGAGTTGCAGAGACAAGGGCTTTTTGCCATTCTGGGCCTACACTTGGGCAATTTCCTTCTTTTTGTTCTGGATATTTATGCCTGGAACATTCTTTGAATGTAATTGTCATATCATTTAATACAAAATACAGAGTATTGGCATCTCATTGATGAGAAAGAAGGAGTCATTTTGTGCATGCATGATTTAATGTTTTATCTTTCATTCCAGATTTCTAAGGCTTTTAGGTGAAGTTTAATGCAAGTGTGCTTGGTTGCTTCATGCGAATGCCTAAATCTAGAATTACAGTAGAAACCCTAGAAACCAGCACCTAATTTATTTGGATTGTGCGAATTTGCAGGTTCATTAGGTTAGGTTGCATGCATAAAACCTCAATATCTTCGGTTTCATCGAATTGATGACAGTATTCTGACTGTAGTTTAGTCTTATTTCCATTTATTTTGCTTTATTTTTCAAACCCTTATTTTATTTCTTGCAGTTTAATTACAGTATTTGAATAAGCAATTGAAAATCCATCAGAATTGAAGATTAGAATAGATTTATTCACTTTGAGTCCACTAGAAATTCAAATTAAATAAACCATCAGTGCCCCTTGTTAACATCCACTTGCAAACCCTAAGATATTCCTCGCATTTCATTTGAACAGCATTATTTAAGCATAACAGGAACCTTGGAGAAAGTTATTTTCTTTGCAAGCAGAGGATTTCGGGACTCAGATCCTACCGGAGAGTGTGCTTTCACAACCGGGTGAAAACACCACTCAACAAGTTCCATTTTTTTGAGATGTATGAATTTGTCTACTTAGGGTTGCATTTTCTAAATATCTATGGATTTGTATGACAAGGGTTCCATTATCCAGAGATTTATGGACTTGTCTACTAAGGGTTTCATTTTTTGGAGACTCTTCAAAGATATGGATGCAGAGAGATTTGTAATGAATATAAATATGTAAAATTTTGAAACAAGGTAGTTTAATATTTTGAATGTCTTATAGCCTTTAGAGATGAAGCTTTTTGTTTGGTAAAACTAGATAAAATAGTCTAAAATTGTAAAAGGGTTTGAACCTTTTTAAAAACCCAGATTTTACCTTAATATATGTTTTTAAGATGTTTATTGTTTTATAACATTTAAAAAAAATTAAATTTTAAATTAAAATTTAAAAATATAACTAAATTCATGTATTATAATGGAAAAAATTATTATAAACTATACAATTAGAGTGTAGAAAGTTATTCTAGAATACTAGATAATAAAGTTAAGAATAATTAATAATATTAATTTAAATAATTTATATTTTTAATTTCCTAGGGGGACAACGCAACGATTCGATTTTGGGTCTTCTTTGGGAGGTCCAAGGTTCAAACCGTGGAGTGGGTGAGTGTGTGGTGGTTGTGTGTTAAATTCCTATTGATAAGTATAGCTATTGAATTTACAAGGGGTCATGGTTGAGAGGAGAATGCTTAGCCCCGTGCGTTGGTTATAGGAGTTTCTCACAATAAATTAAAAAAAAATTATATTTTTTAATAAAATTTTAAATTTTATGTAAGACTTAAAAATTTATGAAATATAAAAGAAAAATAGATTCTTAATATGATAATTATTAGATGTTTTTAATAGGTTGTAGGTGGAGGTTGGGTGATGGACTCAAGATTAATTTTTGGAAAGATATTTGGCTGATGGACCCACCTCTTGCACAGATTCTAAATCTGGCATGTTTGGAGCCTAGGGCCAGATTGGTCTTTGGTCTAAGGTGGTTGAATTTATCGAGGTGGTTAATGGGTTGAAGCTTTAGAAATAATTAGATCAATATATTATCAACAATGCTGAACTTGAAGCTTAGATTCTAATTGCTAATAAGTTAAGTTTTAGGTCATTAAATAGAGACAAGAAGAGGATGAGATCTTCTGGGCAAGGGGAAATAACAGATCCTTTTCAGTCAAATCTGCATACAATTTTTTGGTTGTTAGGACTCCTCTATGGATCCCACATTTCACAGTATGGCTTAAGGGTCTAACGCCAAAGGTAAATATATTTTTCTGGTTGGCAACTCATAATAGGATTTTGACCATTGAAAAACTTTAAAAAAAGGTTGGTCGATTGAAGAACATAAGCTTATATTGAGAGGGGGGTGAACAATATAAGACCACTTTTTACTTTCTTTCCAAATCAATATCAATTAATGTCCTTAATTGTAATAACCAAATATAGCAGTGTGCATTAATAACTCAGATAGCAGTAGTAAGCAAGAGCACAAGTCACCACACAATTGAGACACAAGATTTAACGTGGTTCCCCCAATGTGGGGTACTCCACAAGCTAATCTCCTTATAACATTTCACATAGAAATATCCAATACAATGATTTATTTGATCTGCTCAAAGCTAGGCAATAACAAGTTCACACAGGACTTGTCCAAATCTTAATAACAAGTTCACACAGAACTTTTCCAACTCTGAATAACAATCTCACACAAAACCTATCCAAAGTTGAATAAAAAGCTCACACATAACTTGTCCAATGCTGAATAACAAGCTCATATAGAATCTGTCTAATGCTGTATAACAAGCTCACACAGAACCTATCCAATGCTGAATAATAAGCTCACACAGAACTTGTCCAAATCTACTCCAACAAGCTCACTAAGAACTTGTCCAAATCTGCTCTAGCAAGCTCACCAAGATTTTTTCCAAAATCTGCTTCAACAAGCTTACTAAGAACTTGTCCAAATCTGCTCTAGCAAGCTCACCAAGAACTTGCCTAAAATATTCTTCAACAAGCTCACTAAGAACTTGTTCAAATCTATCCTAAAACTATCCACAAATCTATCCTAAAAACTATCCACAAAGCTATCCCAAAACTGTCCACAAAGCTATCCTAAAAACTATCCACAAAGCTGTCCCAAAACTCTCCACAAAGGCCTTCTCAAAGGCTCAATCAATCATGCTCAAGTAGTACTCAAAATGAACTCAAAAATGAATGACAATCTCAACTCAAATCCACTTCATAGAATCATAAAGAGAATTGTTAGAGATTCAATATGTTCTAATCTCACTCTCAACCTAATTCAATCTCAACTCAACTCAAGTGTTTCAAAAAATGCTCAACCACAAATCTCACATAACAATGATACTCATGTTCTTTTCTAACTCATGTTCTTTCACAACCAATGGGCTTCAACAACTATGCTTATAAAACAAGGTTTAAACACAAATCTCAATTTAGAAAACCTTGAAGCATTCAACCAACCACTTTCGAAAAGGAAACCATAAACAATCATTTTTCCTCCAATGATATTTCAAAAATCAACCACCATAAATAATAAATAGGAGAATGTGCCCATACCTTTTATGAAGTGAAGAAACCCCTTTGGAAATCTGCCACACTCAACACACTTTGAAAAAGAGCACAAAAATCTTCAATTTTGAACCCCTTTACAAAACATAAATATCTCTCTACATACACCTTATTTATCCTTCTAAATAAGTTAGTCAAATAGCCCTCGAAATAAGCTTTCCAATGATATATAATATGATATACTTTTATAAAAGAAAAATACCAGAAATATCTTCTTTTCTAAAAGTGCTTTTAAAATTGCCTTCCAATAAAAAATCAAATCAACCCTCATCACCTTATTCCTCCAACATTAGGCAATAATAAAAAATTTATTTATAAAAATGTTACTTGCATCTTAGAGGGAATTGAACCCTCATCTCTGTCCAAACAATCCTCAACCATGGTGCCAAAGACCACGCGAGCTACACGCTTGCATAGGACGAAGAGCGCAAAATGTGCTTTTGTCCTTCTCCCCTTGCTCACGTAAAAAAAAACGTGGGCCAATTCTCTTGCTCAAAACTCTAACCCATGGGAATCAAACCTTGTCTCTTTCACAAGCAAAAAAACTTTGCACTCCCCTCACTTGCCGTTGGACCACGCTACCACATGGAGATTTTGGTGCTTTTTGTCTTATCTCCTCTGCATTCGATTCCATGGATTTTGAAATAAAAGCCTTTGCATTTATATGCAACTTCCATTTAATTTTGTAAATGTCGGCGGTGCTTTTAAATTAATTTCTTTTTTTATGATGACGTCGACGTTGAGGTAATTTTAATTTTAAAATTTAAACCAAATATTCAAAATTGAATATCTCCATCTCCAGGGCACCTTTTTCAATGAAACAAAAATCCAACTTGGGTTTTAAGAAAAACCCATTTCAAATATACCATCCATGGTTTTAAATAAAACCTTTTATTTTACCTACCTTGGTTTTCACAAAAATCCTATATATATCCATGCTCTCCGAAATATGAATGCTTTGGTCATCAAAACTCAATGTTACCTTGTGACATTAATGTGACATTAATGATAACATAAAACAACTCAAATTGCCAACAATCTCCCACTTTGTCATTGATGGCAACACCTCTAAATAAAAAACCACAATCACTACAAAAACCATCTCTGAGAATCAAAGCTGCTCCCACTGACTCACTAATCTCTTTGGAGGCTACTCCCCTAACTCAATACTCTCTTTGGAGGATTTTATCCCTACCTCAATGCTCTCCCCCTTACTCAAATATCTCCCCATTTGACATCAATGGCAAAAGGGACACCTATGGGGCTAAAGGATATGACTCTTAAGCATAGCCCCCTCACCACATTCTCTCTTGAGGTGATTAATTTTGGGGTGGGAGTACCTTTACTCCTAGCTGTTCTCTCAAATGCTCAAATGCTTCTCTTGGTAATGGTTTTGTAAAGATGTCTGCAATATGATATTTTGTAGGAACATATTCCAATCTTGCCTGCTCTCTTAAAAAGTGATACTTGATTGGAATGTGCTTTGTTCTGGCATGCATTACTGGATTATTAGAGATACTTATAGCACTAGTGTTATCACATAGAATAGGAATGGGATGATCATGTTCTATGCTAAAATATTTGGGAGTCTGTTTCATCCATAATACCTATGAACAACATGCTGTCGTTGCAATATATTTTACCTTTGTTGTGGAAAGTGACACTGATGGTTGTTTCTTACTTAGCCAAGAAATTAGGCAATCACCAAGAAAGAATGCTCCTTTGCTTGTGCCCCTCTACTTATTAATGGTTGTTTCTTACTTAGCCAAGAAATTAGGCAATAACCAATATCAATTAATGCCCTTAATTGCAATAACTAAATATAGCAGTGTGCATTAATAACTCATATAACAGTAGTAAGCAAGAGCACAAGTCACCACACAATTGAGACACAAGATTTAACATGGTTCCCCCAATGTGGGGTACTCCACAATCTGATCTCCTTATAATATTTCACACAAAAATATCTAATACAATGATTTCTTTGATCTGCTCAAAGCTAGGCAATAACAAGTTCACACAGAACTTGTCCAAATCTGAATAACAAGTTCACATAGAACTTGTCCAACTTTGAATAATAAGCTCACACAAAAACTATCCAAAACTGAATAACAAGCTCACATAGAACTTGTCCAATGCTGAATAATAAGCTCACACAAAACCTGTCCAATGCTGAATAACAAGCTCACACAGAACCTATCCAATGTTGAATAACAAGCTCACATAGAACTTATCCAAATCTACTCCAACAAGCTCACTAAGAACTTGTCCAAATATGCTCTAGCAAGCTCACCAAGAACTTGCCCAAAATATGCTTCAACAAGCTCACTAAGAACTTGTCCAAATCTGCTCTAGCAAGATCACCAAGAACTTGCCCAAAATCCGCTTCAACAAGCTCACTAAGAACTTGTTCAAATCTATCCCAAAACTATCCTCACAACTATCCACAAAGTTGTCCCAAAACTGTTCACAAAGCTATCCTAAAAAATATCCACAAAGCTGTCCCAAAACTGTCCACAAAGGCCTTCTCAAAGGCTCAATCAATCATGCTCAAGTAGTACTCAAATTGAACTCAACAATGAATGGCAATCTCAACTCAAATCCACTTCATAGAAGCATAAAGAGAATTGTTAGAGACTCAATATGTTCTAATCTCACTCTCAACCCAAATCAATCTCAACTCAACTCAAGTGTTTCCAACAATGCTCAACCATAAATCTCACATAACAATGATACTCATGTTCTTTTCTAACTCATGTTCTTTCACAACCAATGGGCTTCAACAACTATGCTTATAAAACAAGGTTTAAACACAAATCTCAATTTAGAAAACCTTGAAGCATTCAACCAACCAATTTCAAAAATGAAACCACAAATAATCCTTTTCCCTCCAATGATATTTCAGAAATCAACCACCATAAAAAATCAATAGGAGAATGTGCCTATACCTTTTATGAAGTGAAGAAACCCCTTTGGAAATCTGCCACACTCAACACACTTTGAAAAAGAGCACAACAATATTCAGTTTTGAACAAAAATATCTCTCTATATACACCTTATTTCTCCTTCTAAATAATTTAGTCAAATATCCCTCGAAATAAGCTTTCCAATGATATATAATATGATATACTTTTATAAAAGGAAAATACCAAAAATATCTTCTTTTCTAAAAGTGCTTTTAAACTTGCCTTCCAATAAAAAATCAAATCAACCCTCATCACCTTATTCCTCCAACATTAGGCAATAATAAAAAAATTATTAATAAAAACGTTACTTACCTCTTAGAGGGAATCGAACCCTCGTCTCTGCCCAAACAATCCTCAACCGTGGTGCCAAAGACCACGCGAGCTATGCACTCGCATAGGACGAAGAGCACATAATGTGCTTTTGTCCTTCTCCCCTTGCTCACATCAAAAAAAACATGGGCCAATTCTCTTGCTTGAAACTCTAACCCGTGGGAATCGAACCTTGTCTCTTTCGCAAGCAAAAAACGCTTGCACTTCCCTCGCTCATCGTTGGACCACTCTACCACACGAAGATTTCGGTGCTTTTCGTCTTATCTCCTCTGCATTCGATTCCAAGGATTTTGAAATAAAAGCCTTTGCATTTATATACAACTTCCCTTTAATTTTGCAAATGTCGACGGTGCTTTTAAATTAATTTCTTTTTTATGATGATGTCGACGCTGAGGTAATTTTAATTTTAAAATTTAAAATTAAATTTTAAATATTAAAATTTAAACCAAATATTCAAAATTGAATATCTCCATCTTTGAGGCACTTTTTTTGATGAAACGAAAATCCAAATTGGGTTTTAAGAAAAACCCATTTCAAATCTGCCATCCATACTTTTAAATAAAATCTTTTATTTTACTTGCCTTGGTTTTCACAAAAACCCTATATATATCCATGCTCTCCAAAATATGATGAAGAACACAAGCTTATACTGAGAGGGGGGGGTGAACAGTATAAGACCTCTTTTTACTTTTTCCTTTATATTACAAAATAGTAAAGCAATATACCCACAGCAATATCAAAGCAATGCATAAAAACATCCACAAAGTGACAACAATTTTAACGTGGTTCACCCGAAATGGCTAGGCTACGTCCACGGATAAAATATTTCACTAAATTTTATCAATCCAAAATTTGGGAATACCTTTCCCGATTACAATGTTTATGGGCACCAACCCAAAGGAGACACCAATCCCCTAATCTCGAGTTCGTGGGCACCAACCCACAGGAGACACCAATCCCCTAGCTCTCTCTCGGCCGGTGATCCTCTAGAAGACCTCTCGCCTCCGCTGCCCTTAGCAAATGGAACTCTATCCATAGAAGACACCTGTCCTCCCTGCTCTGGTTGGAGACCTCTGTCCTCAACTCTATCACCTCCAAAGCTGGTCCTCGAATTTGCACTAAACACAGTCCTTCGGTTTAGCACAAATGTCCTCGTTCTCTTTCTCTGATCTACACCAAACACAGTCCTTCGGTCCGGCACAAATGTCCTCGAAACTGCACCAATCTCTGTCCTCAAATCTGGTTCATAGAAGTTGTTCACAAGCTTCCACTAAAGCTTGCTTGATCTTCACCCAAGTCTTCACCAAGACTTGTCTTAGATCTGCTTTGCAAGTTCTCACTAGAACTTGCCCAAACTGCTCCACAAGCTCAACAAAAGCTTGCTCAAATCTGTCCAACAATCCCTCTCAATGATTTTTCCAAAACCATCAAGCCTGTGCACTATCTCTGAACGTCACAGAAATGATGCACCCAATAACTTTGCGCTTTTCTGCTCTCTGTGCGCTCTTGCTTTGCACTTAGCTCGATTCGATGAAATGCACTCTACACACTACTATCGAATTTGCACTCTGCTCTCAGCGATCGAACTTCTTGCACTGCACACTATCTTCGAACGTCGCACTTCAACTACACATGCATTCAATCACTCCTCAACTCTCCAAACAACCCTCCTTTTATACTAACACTTTCAAGATCAAAACCTTGATCTTAGTCGGCTGCACAACCCTAAACTACGTCGACTACAAACCCTAATCTTCATCAACCCAAATTTAACTTTGTCGGCCTCACTGCCTCTTCTACAAAACTACAACATGTCACGATATCACGACACCTTTGCAACCGTACACTTTCTTTTGGCTTTTGTCATGATATCATGACACTTCAGCCTTTGTCGACTTCAACTAAGCTCTTGTCATGATATCATGACACTTTTGACTTAGTCAGCATCAACTTTGCTTTTGTCACGATATCGTGACACTTCTCCCTTCGTCGACCTCCTTTCTGCTTTTGTCATGAAATCATGACACTTCTATCTTCATTTCAAACACTTTTCTTCATAGCCTTCACAACTTGCTTTTGTCATGAAATCATGACACTTCTCCTATAGAAGACCTGCATTCTGTTTCTGTCATGAAATCGTGACACTTTCTCCAACCGAACGCTGCCATCTCAATCTGTCATGAAATCGTGACACTTTCTCTTCCTTGCACTCTTGTCTGCTTGCACTAGCGAAAATGGAACATGTCACGAAATCATGATGCTTTCACCTTTGAGCTCTTCCTCCTTGAATTTGTCATGAAATCATGACACTTCTAGCTTTCGTACGTTTTCTTTGTAGCCTATCATGAAATCATGACGCTTTCAGCTTTCGTACGACTTCTCTGCAACCTATCATGAAATCGCGACGCTTCTCATTTCAGACTCTTCCCTTTGCTGCATGTCACGAAATCATGACAGTTCTTACTTGGAACATTTTCATCTGCAGCATGTCATGAAATCGTGACACTTTATCTTGCTTCCACTTTGTCTTCTGACTTGTCATGAAATCGTGACACTTTTTCTCCTTAGCGCTTTTCTTTTCTTCGGGTCATGAAAACTCGACATGTCATGATATCATGACACTTTTTCTCCCAGACTCTCTCTCCTGCATTATGTCACGAAATCGTGACACTTTTTCTTTCGGACTCTCTCTCCTGCAACATGTCGCGAAATCGCGACACTTTTTCGTCCGTTCAACCTTCCTTGCAATATGTCATGAAATCGTGACATTTCTGACTCGAACATTCTCTCTCCTCTTTGAGTCACGAAACTGCGACATGTCACGATATCACGACACTTTTCTAAAAAGCTTTCTCTCCCCTGCTTAAGTCGCGAAAATGCGACATGTCGCGATATCGCGACACTTTTCTAACTTGCTTTCTTTCGAACCCGTCATGCCGTAACCTTCATCAAAACAAATTATTTTACATCAAATCAAATTCCTTCAAAAGCTTCTTGACATCAATGACAACTTATACACTTGAGCAAAGGCAATGTACCCAAGGTACCCAAAATTGCCAACAATCTCCCCCTTTGTCATTGATGGCAAACCTTTACTAAAAACACGTCTCAAGAGCCAAAACTGAAACCAACTGTGCTAACAACTGAGAAATTGTGCCCACAACTGAGAATCTTCCTTTGAAGTTTTGCTCCCCCTGACTTGAAGCTTTCCTCTTCACTTGAAGCTCTCCCCCTTACTCATATCTCTCCCCCTTTGTCATCAATGGCAAAGGGTCACCTTTGGGGCTCGGGACTAAGAATGAGCCTCTTAGCTTAGTCCCTCCCCCACCTCCCCGATGAGGTGATTAATTCTTGGGTGGGAGTAAAACTCCCATTAGGCACTGATCATCATCAGCATCTATCACTTCCTTGCCGGGCCTTCTCTTGAACTCTTTGTCCATATTCATGTTCTTGTTCTTGTCACTGTTCCTGTTCCTGTTATCATTCCTGTTCTTATCCATGCCTTGATCCTTGGACCTGTTCATACCATTGCTCCTATTCCTATACCTTGGAAGTTCAGCTCTACACTGTCTAGCTGTGTGACCTTCATTGTTACACTTATAACAAGTAACAATGTTATTTCTTTTAGGCATACCTGTTCTTTGAATCTGCCTGATCTGGCCGAACCTATTTTGATCAAACCTGTTCCTGTAATTAACCTTGCAATAGACTGCCTTGTGCCCAAACTGTTGACAAGAGTAGCAATACCCTTGAAAGAAACTAGCGCTTCTGAAATTTCCGTTTACCTTCTTCACTTGAGCCATGCAATGTGCAGCCATGTGACCAAACCTATGACACGCAAAACATCTGTCGTGAAATTTTCCTTTATTCGACCTCTTGGGTCCTGAAAACTTCTTCTTCTCATTCTGAATTTCGTTTTCTGTTTCTGCGCATCTATCATTCAAGGACTCATGATCTGAAATACTTTCCTCATCAGAACTCTCTTCCTTTTGGAGTCTCTTACTAGACTCTCCAGCTTGTTCCTTGTGTGGCTTAACAAAACCAAGGCCTGTTTTATCCGTTGTCTTTCTTTGACCTTTGATGAGTGACTTAACCTTTTTGGAGCTATCTTGAAACCTGTAAAGCTTATCCTTGTACTCTTTAGTTTCCTCTTTCAAAGAAGCCATTTTCTGTTCTAACTCACTATACTCAAGAACCTTAGACTCTAACTCATCCTTGAGTTCTTGTGTCTTAGCCATAGAGAGGTCAAGACTTTCTATAAGATCATCTCTCTCCATACAACATTCATCTAACTTATCCTTGAGTCTAGCATTCTTCTTTCTTTCCTTTTTCAAAACACTAAGAGCGTTAGTAAGTTCACTTTCAAGATCCTTTATTTGTTTGCTTTCTGAATCATCAAAGCCTTTTTCAGATTTCTTATCACTAGAGGTGCTACCTTTTTCAAAAACCATACACGCATCTTCCTTATAGTTTTCTGAAGCATCCTCATACATACTAGAAACCAAATCATTATTTGTGCAATCATCCTCAAGGTGACCAAAATTTCCACATCTAAGACATTTCATGATAATGAATCTATGTTTCGGTTCTTCCTCTTTTTCTGATATGAACAACATCTCATTTTCATTATCACTTGAAGAACTTTCACTATCACTACTAGAACACTTACTTGCTTTGTCTAGGTAGAAACTCTTCTTGTGCTTGTGAGAATACCTCTTTCCTTGATTGTTGTGCTCATATTTGTTCTTTCCTGTGATGCTTGTGCTTTTCAGAATCCTTGCTCTTAGAATCCTGTTTATCTTCATCACTTTCATCCTTGGGAACAGTACAGTCAGTAGCATAATGACCAAACTTTCCACAATTGAAACATCTTATATTTTTCACGCTTTTGTGCTTTCTAGAGAACTTGCCTTTCTTGTTGTAATATGCCTCTTCATCACTAGAAGACTCATCACTCTCTTGAAGTTGTTTACCCTTGGATTTCTTGGTAGCCTTGAAAGCCGCCTCTTTCTTGACATCAACCTTCACTTGAGTTCTCAACTCAAATGCTGCAAGTATACTATGGAGCTCATCCTTTTTCAACTTATCCAAATCTTTAGCTTCCTCAATAGCAGAAATATTTTCACTAAATCTATTAGGAAGAGATCTTAAAATCTTATCACAAACATCATTTTCAGCAAGCTCAAGACCTAAGTCTTTCATGGAGTTAACAACCTCATCCATACGAAGCATGTAGTCACTAATATTTTCATCATCATTCATCTTGAGTTGTTCAAACATACCTTTGAAGTGTCTCAACTTGGCCTTTCTAACATTTGTATCACCCGTATGAACCACCTGTAATTGTTTCCACATTTCACTCGTTGTCTTGCAATGAATCACTTTGGTGAGATCTGCTTTCTGTAAGCCTTTCAGGATTGCATTCATTGCTTTTGAATTGCTGTGATGTAGGAGCCTTTCTTCTTTAGTATTTGGACCATGTACAGGAATAGTGTACTCATCTTCAATTACTTCCCATACCTCATTACCAAGTGCCATTAGATGAACCTTCATCCTTGCACTCCAAAGACCAAAATCTGACCCATCAAGAATAGGTGCTGCATTGCCGCTTGAATAATCCATTGTGTTCTTAACTAGCTTTTCCTTCAAGCTGTTAAACTTTTCGAAGGCACCCGCTCTGATACCAATTGAAGAACACAAGCTTATACTGAGAGGGGGGGTGAACAATATAAGACCTCTTTTTACTTTTTCCTTTATATTACAAAATAGTAAAGCAATATACCCACAACAATATCAAAGCAATGCATAAAAACATCCACAAAGTGACAACAATTTTAACGTGGTTCACCCAGAATGGCTAGGCTACGTCCACGGATAAAATCTTTCACTAAATTTTATCAATCCAAATTCTGGGAATACCTTTCCCGATTACAATGTTTATGGGCACCAACCCAAAGGAGACACCAATCCCCTAATCTCGAGTTCATGGGCACCAACCCACAGGAGACACCAATCCCCTAGCTCTGCTCTGGCTGGTGATCCTCTAGAAGACCTCTGCCTCCACTGCCTTTAGAAAATGGAACTCTATCCACAGAAGACACCTGTCCTCCCCGCTCTAGTTGGAGACCTCTGTCCTCAACTCTATCACCTCCAAAGTTGGTCCTCGAATTTGCACTAAACATAGTCCTTCGGTTTAGCACAAATGTCCTCGTTCTCTTTCTCTGATCTGCACCAAACACAGTCCTTCGGTCTGGCACAAATGTCCTCGAAACTGCACCAATATTTGTCCTCAACTGGTCCTCAAATCTGGTTCACGAAGTTGTTCACAAGCTTCCACTAAAGCTTGCTTGATCTTCACCCAAGTCTTCACCAAGACTTGTCTCAGATCTGCTTTGCAAGTTCTCACTAGAACCTGCCCAAATTGCTCCACAAGCTCAACAAAAGCTTGCTCAAATCTGTCCAACAATCCCTCTCAATGATTTGTCCAAAACCATCAAGGCCTGCGCACTATCTTTGAACGTCGCAGAAATGATGCACCCAACAACTTTGCGCTTTTTTGCTCTCTATGCGCTCTTGCTTCGCACTTAGCTTGATTCGATGAAATGCACTCTGCACACTACTATCGAATTTGCACTCTGCTCTCAGCGATCGAACTTCTTGCACTACGCACTATCTTCGAATGTCGCACTTCAACAATGCATTCAATCACTCCTCAACTCTCCAAACAACCCTCCTTTTATACTAACACTTTCAAGATCAAAACCTTGATCTTAGTCGGTTGCACAACCCTAAACTACGTCGGCTGCAAACCCTAATCTTCGTCGGCCCAAATTTAACTTTGTCGGCCTCACTGCCTCTGCAACTCTTCTGTAGCTTCTACCGTGAAACTACAACATGTCGTGATATCGTGACACCTTTGCAACCGTACACTTTCTTTTGGCTTTTGTCGTGATATCGCGACACTTTAGCCTTTGTCGACTTCAACTAAGCTCTTGTCGCGATATCGTGACACTTCTGACTTTGTCAGCATCAACTTTGCTTTTGTCGCGATATCGCGACACTTCTCCCTTCGTCGACCTCCTTTCTGCTTTTTATCTCCTTCATGAAATCGTGACACTTCTGTCTTCATAGCCTTCCTCTCTGCTTTTGTCGCAGAAATCATGACACTTCTCCTATAGAAGACCTGCATTCTGTTTCTGTCATGAAATCGTGACACTTTCTCCAACCGAACGCTGCCATCTCAATCTGTCGCGAAATCGTGACACTTTCTCTTCCTTGCACTCTTGTCTTGTCTGCACTAGCGAAAATGGAACATGTCATGAAATCATGACGCTTTCACCTTTGAGCTCTTCCTCCTTGAATTTGTCATGAAATCATGACACTTCTAGCTTTCGTACGTTTTCTTTGCAGCCTATCGTGAAATCGCGACGCTTTCAGCTTTCGTACGACTTCTCTGCAACCTGTCACGAAATCGCGACGCTTCTCATTTCAGACTCTTCCCTTTGCTGCATGTCACGAAATCGTGACAGTTCTTACTTGGAACATTTTCATCTGCAGCATGTCACAAAATCGTGACACTTTATCTTGCTTCCACTTTGTCTTCTGACTTGTCGCGAAATCGTGACACTTTTTCTCCTTAGCGCTTTTCTTTTCTTCGGGTCACGAAACCCGACATGTCACGATATCGCGACACTTTTTCTCCCGGACTCTCTCTCCTGCATTATGTCATGAAATCGTGACACTTTTTCTTTCGGACTCTCTCTCCTGCAACATGTCGCGAAATCGCGACACTTTTTCGTCCGTTCAACCTTCCTTGCAATATGTCACGAAATCGTGACATTTCTGACTCGAACATTCTCTCTCCTCTTTGAGTCGCGAAACTGCGACATGTCGCGATATCGCGACACTTTTCTAAAAAGCTTTCTCTCTCTGGCTTAAGTCGCGAAAATGCGACATGTCGCGATATCGCGACACTTTTCTAACTTGCTTTCTTTCGAACCTGTCATGCCGTAACCTTCATCAAAACAAATTATTTTACATCAAATCAAATTCCTTCAAAAGCTTCTTGACATCAATGACAACTTATACACTTGAGCAAAGGCAATGTACCCAAGGTACCCAAAATTGCCAACATATGAATGCTTTGGTCATCAAACTCAATTTTACCTTGTGACATCAATGACAACATAAAACAAGTCAAATTGACAACATCGATGTCGAACAGATGCTTCCTCTATGGTGTTAATGAGGAACATACAAGCCATCTATTCTTTAAATGCTCGTTCTCTATGGAAGTTCTTAACTTTATTTTTAATTTTTTGGGATTGAGTTGGGTGGTGCCGAGTTCGCTTGTTGATGTTTGCACTCAATGGTCATCTCCTTTTTACTCTCCAAGGTTGAAATGTTTTTGGAACTTCTATTTGCCGCATCTTTTCTGGCGGGTGTGGAAGGAGATGAATAGTAGAATTTTTAAAAACTTTGAAAGAGATCCTGTCCCTATTTGTGCTAGAGCCTTGGCCTCCACCTTGAAGAATGTGTCCTCTTTGGATTTGGAGGAGGGCAAATTTGAAGAGGCTAAGTTCGAAAGAAAAATTTGCATTCATCAGCGTAATATGGTTGTTGGTCTTCCCGGTCCTAATCCTCGGGCCCTTGTGAGGTGAGAACCTCATTCTCTAGGTTGGATTAAACTGAAATTCGATGGAGCTTCAAAGGGTAATCCCAATAATGCTGGTGCCGATGGGGTGCTTAGTGATGACAAAGGTGGGCTTCTACTGGCGTATGCCGAATTCTTAGATATCCAAACTTGCCATGTTGTGGAGGTCGTCTCCTGCTTGTGGAGAATATGGGGTACCCAAAAGTTTGCATTGAAGGAGAATCACTTAATATTATAAACTTGGTCAAAGGTGATTCCGTCATCGGTTGGAATATTGAGGCTATGATTATGGAATCTAGGTGAATTCTTTAGGCTAGAGGTGATAGGGAGATAAAGCATATCTTCAGAGAACGAAACTGCCACATTGACTTTATGGAAAACCTAGGTATAAGTCTAATAGTCTGTTTGTTTGGAAAGACAATATCTTAAAGGCATTTTTCAATTAGATTTAGCGATGCATCCTTCTTAATACTCTGTAAGATTTTAATATTTATGAAGAAAGGTTTTGTGCACAATCGTGTGGGAGTGTTGGTTGGCTAAGGGGCTCACCAACGCTGTTTTAATTTTATTTCTTGTATCAAGTTGTAGCTGGTTCACTTGGTGATGAGTGGTCAATTATAATGCTTTACAATCTTTTTTGTTCATGTATTGCTGATCTTAGACCAAATTTTGGAGGGCTTTTTCTATTATAAAATATTCGAGAACCCTTTCAAAACCCTTTCTATATCTAATAAAAAAATTAAATTTAAAAAAAAATGTTATAAAAAAAGTTTGAGTTTCAATATGTAACATTAAAAACCATAAATTAAAAAATTTAACCCATTGGAACTTACAATCATAGCTCGAACAATCGTGTTTTTTGTTCCATCTAAAAGGACCGTCAATTGTGAGTTTTGTTCCATCTAAAAGTACCGTCATTTTAGGTTAAAAACATTTAAATAGGATAACTTCTTCAAAGAAGTTATTTGAAAAAAAAATCTTGTGTCATTCTGAGACCAAATTCATTTTGAAAGTAAATTATTATTATATTTTGCTTTCATTCAATATTCAATATTACGGGCAAAATGAAAAGTAAAAGAGAAATTTAGTTAATATTTTGTGGGCATTATAGCACATGACATCTCGTGGGTATTATAAACTTATGGCAAAAGTTTGCACCTTATAATTGAGCTATTTACAATTCCCGGCTTCCCCTCAACATGTTCATCCCACAACTGGAAGAGGCTCTAAATACCATTCTCTGCCCACGCAAACCTGTTATTTTCTTCTTCAGTTGAGTAACCAAACCAAGGAAGAGACTCAAACCAACTGTAAGGCGAAAATGATTGCAATGTATCCCAACACATTTCTACTTGCCTAAAATTATCGAAACTTGGGTCAAACTCTCCTGTTTGTACAGTGCAGGCAGTGATATCCTCCAGGATTCCATAACCATTCACCTCATTAACTGAAGGTGCTCTGCTCACTTCACCGCTCTCCCCTGTGGTAGCACCACAAACAGGAACAGCCATTTGGTGATCCTTCTCATTGTCTACAGGTAGAGACGGTGGCTGTGGCTGAAAACGTGAGACAGCAGAATGAGACGAATGATCCAGGTCTGAAGGCATAACGCCCGAATTTCGTAAGTGGGTTGGCTCAACTGTTTCTTCTGGTTTTGGATCTAGGCACCTTGATTTGCTATTCACCTTGTGTTTGTGATGAACAGAATTGATTCTGGGAGCTGCATCACTAGAATTTATATACTTGTGGTTATCTACAAAACTTAGTGATGGTTCCTTTACAAAGTTTCTCCGATTCTTCCTGGTTAATTTCTTGCTCAAATGAACATTCCAATAATTCTTCACGTCGTTGTCTGTTCTACCGGGCACACGGCCAGCAATCAGTGACCATCTGCAAAATATGAGACACCAATCTTTAGACTAATAGTTGTTGAAATGAAATATGTTATGAATCTTTAACAATCCATATTACCGGTTTCCAAGCAGACTATGAAGCCTAATGATAAGCTCCTCCTCTTCCGGCGAAATATGACCGGCCTTAACGTTGGGGCGAAGATGATTCATCCACCGCAACCTGCAACTCTTCCCGCACCGCCTCAGCCCTGCATAGGTTTAATGAACATCACATCTATGTACATTAATATGGAGTCGCGGTATGTGTAGGTAGTTGGCTTTTTTGCTTTATTATTTCTATACAAATTATTTATTTCCAATAACATATTCTTTGTGAAAATTCTGTTCCACCTCAATAGCTCTCCATTTTAATCTCTGTGATTTTTTTAGTTGGAAATACAAGAATAGTAAAAGTAATATGCTGCACTACCAAAGTAATTGAGACTAAGAGAATAGAGGTATTAGGAGGAGGATATGCAACAATCTGCAGGTCATGAGCTTGCAAATAAATTGAATGTTATTTCAATAAAAGCAATCTCAAGGCAAGGTAACTAACCCTATTTAAGCATGCAGGAAAGGAGATGGCCAGTAAAACAATTAACGCTAAGCTGGTGCGGACAATATTGTAACAATTAAAGGCTATGCTGCATCTAACCAGATGGTTTTGAGGCTGAATGAGCCCTCCAAGAACTGCTCACAATGTTTTGTAGAAGATAGCTTGAAAAATTTAGAGAAAGGTATTGAAAATGTATTAAGAAATGGGCTCTAGCCTAAATAATTTACAGACAAAGCTTGTTAGGTGAAGAGATATGGAAGTGTCTCACCTGCTTTTTGGGGGAGGGTACTCCAACCTCCTACGCCATTTGCTTCAATGTATTTTTTCAACAGCATGTCTTCCTCTGGAGTCCAGTGGCGTCGATTCAGTGCCCCATCTGATGACTTTGAACAATGTTGAATCCTCCCCATGTTTGGATTTTCGAAAAGCTGTTCAAAATAAATTCTTAATTCAGAAAAATTGCTTTTCCTCCCTCCAAGGGCTGCTGTGCTCCTAATAGAATGTAGAATAATTGAATGGGTATTCAGCATAGAAGAAATACTACATAAATAAGGAAAATCTCTACCCAAAAACCGTGTCTCTCTGTCTCTCAGTGATCACATCAATCTATGTCATATAAGGGATTTATCAGAAGAATCAAGAGAATTTATACATCAAAGATCCAATATTCAATTGATATCTGGTTTCTGATGGCTTTGATTAGAAAAAATTCAAAGGTGAATGGTAGTTGAGAACAATCTCACATGATGAAATTGATTTAAGATTCATTGAAGAGATTGATTTTGTATAATATCGCATGTAAACCTGGACTTTCGAAACGTCTCCCATCTTCCTAATAGGAGAGAGTTTGGAACATATGATGGATGATAGGTAGTGAGAGTGACGTATAATATACATTGGATGGTAGCTACGTGCGCAGGAATATGCCATTCAGTCGCTGTGCAGGTAAAAACTCTTCTTATTGGTTTTTAGTTCACGTGACCATCACGCCGGACAATTGGTGTAATTTCTCTGCAAAAGCAAGATACTTTGTATGCCTGCAGGGTGTGAAAAAAAAATGGGGAGTGTGTCCAGTTTATATATATATTTTGATACATTCTGGGTAACATTTATAGTCTTTTTATTATTATAATAGTTTATTTAGTATTGGTACAATTATTATAAGGTTGACATGCACTTAATTCAGGTTATTTTTATAAACATATATACCCAAAATTTAAACCTTAATTTTATCTTTGCTGATATGGGTGGATATGATGGGTATCCCTTTCAATTGTTCAGGCTACTTTTTAACATGATAAAATAGAATCTTAGTCTACTTTTTAAAATGATAAAATAGAATCTTAGGGTCAATCAATTTTGACCTTTAAATATGATCAAGGGAACCGTCCTCTGTTTCACCTCTTATTTTCTTTTGATTTTGATTTTGATTTTTGAACACTAACGAAAGGAATTTTTAAGCTAAGAAATTAAAATAAGAAAATTCATGAGTGCAATGGATTGATGTTGTTGGTGTATGATTCCTTTTCAAGTAAAGACATTTACTTTTAAATTATTGTACCTTGTGATCTGCACAAGGCAGTGTGGTTAAACACGTGGAAGTCACGACAATTGAAAAAGGTGTACCCTCTAGGCACCCTCTTTACATCTAAGCATTGGAAGAAGCCATATAATCTAAAATACACAAAACACCAAAAAAGGCGAGAGGGAGGTAGCACTAGCAACTTTTACCGAGTGTTAAAAATATTTCGTTCAACATTTCGTGTATATATCGCAAGTAACAATGAAGATTTTGGTTGAACTTGCATAAAATTATTTTTATGAGTATTTTTTTATTTTTTGATTACGTGAAAGAAAGGATTTTGGAAGGGTTTTTAGATCTTTACAAAGAGATTTTGGAAGGGACTCCAACCCATTATAAATCTAAAGAGTATTCAATGAGCCTAAAGTATATCAAATAAAAATGAATTTAGAATAAGAACATCAAATAAAATATGGATCTAGAAATCTCTCTTTATTTCTTTTTTTAAATTTAAATTTGAAAAAGAGTGTCAAAGAGCAAGACATTGAGCGAAATGAGGCATCAAAAAAGAATGAACAAAAACAACAAGGATTTCAACCAAAAATTGAAAAAAATCCTGCCCAAAAAGAGTCAAGTAAACCAACAAGCCGCGAACAACCATTAATAGATTGCAACAGAAATTCCCACTTGCTACGAAGCCCATAGAGCATCCCTGGAATGAAATAGCCAAAAACTAGGGGAATGGTGTTGATAAACAGATAAGAGAAAAAACACCCAATTTTTTGCTTCAAAAAAGAAAACTCTCGAATCACCTAGCGAAAAGAAAGCATCTGGAATTAAATAAAATTTCCCACTTGCTATGAAGCCCTCAGAGCATGCTCGAAAACAGGGGTATGGTGCTAACAAACCGATAAAAAAAATTAAACACAATTTTTTGCTTTAAATATGAGAACTCTCTAATCACCCAACGAAAATAAAGCAATAGGATTAAAATAAAAGAATCCCACTTGCTTCGAAGCCCTCAGAGCTCACAAACCTGAAAGCTCAAAAAATAAAACTAAAAAATCCAAGGAGCTCTTAGAAAATAAAACAAACCCTCCCCATAGGAGATCCCAACCAAGGAACATAGACCTCCTTTGACACATGATCCATCCAGCAGTTGGAGCCCTGTCAAGGGAAGTGAACAACAAAAATGATACAACAGTTAAAAGGATATTTGCAATTGAGTAGACCGACAATAGAAAAACCTTCCAGATCTAGATACCAATCAACTACGGGACTGATTGAAGAGAATAATTAGGATAAACCAACCCAAAAAAACACCTAAAAGAAAATAAAAGGAATATCTCAACAAAAAGTTTAAGCTTCGGAACCCTGGGATCTGACACATCCAGAGAAGTCTAACAGCTGGTCCACCCCCTGCAACCCATCGAAACCCCAGTAGATGAAGGGGACACTAGGAGACCCCACCAGATGAAGGGGCCATCCACAAATTCCTTCCTCAATGGTCATTGAGCCCAAGGTCTCCCCATGGAGTTGGATCAAGGAAGGGGAAAGACCAAAAAGAACCACAAGGAAAGAACCCCCAAAATGACACCCACATCCAACAACTGTCCCAACAACTATTAGGTAAAAAGACCAAACATCCACTAGTCGGAGTGACCTGGTAGTACAAGTATGACTCCACAGATGTTGAAGGCACAAGGTCTCCCCTTGTATTTGAATCAGGGAAGGGGTGAGACCAAAGAATTCCATAGAGAGACACCTGAATGACCAACACAAGTAATTGACAACAAGATCTTAGAGAGAAAAACCCAGCAAAAAAGATAGGGAGGCCTCCCGCTTAGAGAGAAATGGTTTGAGAATATAGGAACGGGAGGCTCAGACCCTCTCTACCATGGTGAGGCTCATGCCTTCTCACGCCCTCTCTATGAGTATTTTTTAATTAATAAATATAATATTTTTTAATTTAATTAAACCAAGCATACTCGAGTGTTATTATAGTTTTGTATTAAAAATTAAAAGGTACTAGATTGTTTTTTGGATGCATAGGGAATCGGTAACACCTTTGCTAGATACTGGATTAGGCTCAGTCTTCACCATTATAAACCTAGCCTGTTGAGTACCCTTTAGAATATTAAACTAGGGTAGCCAACCAACAAACACTCAACTATTATCATACATCCTATCCTCGAGCCATCAATCGATAAACACTTGATCGCTATCATCCAACCTATCCTAGGGCATCCAACTAGCTACCATCAACCTATCCTAGGGAATTCAACCCACTACCATCAAGCCTATTATGGGATAGCCAATTAGTTGGCTAACACTCAGCCGTTATTATCCGACCTATATCCCCTTTTGGATAAACTATGGTTTGAACTTAGTCTCGTGAAAGAAAGCTCAAAGTCCAAACCATTGCATTGTCCTCGCGAACTAAAATGTTAGGGTAAAATGTGTGTTTTTATAAGGGCCCCGATCCCCCATTACTAGGGCTTGAACTTTGATCTCTTGGATGAAAACCCAAAAACTTACCACTAAGGTATTTTTCCTTAGAGACAAGAATGTTAAGGTAAAGCATGAGATTTTATGTGGGGTCCTGGTTAAGATAAAGCATGGAATTTTATGAAGGGTTCCGACCCTCTTTTACTGAAGTTTGAACTTGAATATTTTAAATAAAAACCTAAGGACTTACCACTACGATATCCCTCAAAATTACCACTACTAGATTATTAATGTCCACTTTTATTTAAAAATACCTCAATCTTTTGAAAAAAAAGAAAAAAACATAGTCGTCAAGCCCAAAGTAACTTTAGTTAGCCTTTCTACTTGTTAAAACAAAATCAGTTATAAAAATAAATAATAAAACAAAACTAAGAATTTAAGTTAGTTTAGTAGTTTAGTTATTGTTATTATATTTTAAAATCAAATTTAGCTATGTAAAGAGGGTTGAAACAAAAATTAAAGACAATTGTCTTAGGGGGGACAACACGATGGCTCTTCTTTGGGAGGTGTTCAAAACTGTGGTGTGGACGAGTGTGTGAGGGGTGGGTGTGTATGACTGTTAAAACCACTACCATCAAGCCTATCATTGGGCAATGAATCAACAAACATTGGGTCGCTACCATCCAACCTATATCCCCTTCTGGATACACCGTGGTTTGAACTTGGGTCTCTCGAAAGAGAGTGCAAAGTCCAAATCATTGCATTATCCTCACGGACTAAAAAATTAGGGTAAAACATTGCTTTTTATATAAGGAGCCCCAACCCCCTCTTATTGGGGCTTGAACTTGGATCTCTGAGATGAAAACCCATGAACTTACCACTATGGTATCCTTCCTTAGAAACAAAAATGTTAAGGTAAAGCACAAGCTTGTATGAGGGGTCCGATTAAAATAAAGCACGAGCTTTTATGAAGGGTCCCAATGAACTTGAATATTTTGAATAAAAACCTAAGGACTTACCACTATGACATCCCCAAAACTTACCACTACTACATTGTTAATGTCCACTTTCTTTAAAAATACCTCGATCTTTTGAAAAAAAGAAAAAATCATAGTCATCAATCCCAAAGTAACTTCAGTAGAAGTTTAAAATGTTTTTTATATTAGTTAGGATTTTTACATGTTAAAACAAAATCACTTAACAAATAATAAAACAAATATTTTTATTATATTTTAAAATCAAATTTAGTTATGTAAGGAGGGATGAAACAAAAATTAAAAGCAATTGTCCTAGGGGGACAATGCAATGCTTCAGGGCTTTGGCTCTTCTTTGGGAGGTTCAAGGTTCAAAACCACGACGTGGGCAAGTGTGTGAGAGGGTGGGTGTGTATGACTGTACATGAAAAAAATAAAAAGAAAATTAAATAAAATTTCAATTACAAAGTAGCTAAAGATAATCAAATAATGGAATTTATTGTATGATTTTTTTTTTTTGGAATTATAACCCAATAATTTCGAAGAAATTTGGTTGCATTTGTCTACTTATGTATGGATTTGTTTACTCATGTATGGATTTGTTTACTTAGGGTTGCATTTTCTAAATATTTTTGGAGAGGGTTCCATTGTTTGGAGATTTATGGACTTGTCTACTAAGGGTTTTATTTTTTTGGAGTCAAAGATATGGATATAAAGAGATTGGTAATGAATGTACTAATGTAAAGTTTTAAAACTAGGCAATTTAATGTTTTGAATGTCTTATAACGTTTTAAGATGAGGTTTTTTGTTTGGTAAAACTAGATAAACTAGTCTAAAATTGTAAAAGGGTTTGAATCTTTTTAAAAACCCATATTTTACCTTAATATATATGTTTAAGATATTTATTGCTATATAACATTTAAAAAAAAAAGTAAATTTAAAATTAAAATTAAAAAAATATAACTAAATAGATGTATTAAAATGAAGATTTTTATTATAAACTATACAATTAGAGTCTAGAAAGTTATTCTAGAATACTCGATCATAAATTTAAAAATAGCCATAAAATAATAATATTAATTTAAATAATTTATTTTTTAATAAAATTTTAAATTTTATATAAGATTTAAAAATTTATGAAATAGAAAAAATAAATAGATTTTTAATATGATAATTAAACCTAGACGTTTTTTTAATAGGTTGTAGGTAATATTAATTTAAATAATTTATTTTTTAATAAAATTTTAAATTTTATATAAGATTTAAAAATTTATGAAATAGAAAAAATAAATAGATTCTTAATATTATAATTAAACCTAGACGTTGTTTAATAGGTTGTAGGTGGAGGTTAGGTGATGGACTCAAGATAGATTTTTGGAAATATATTTGGCTGATGGACCCATCCCTTGCAAATTTCAAATCTGACGTGTTTGAAGCATAGGATCAGATTGGTCTTTGGGTCTAAGGTGGTTGAATTTATCAAGGTGGTTAATGGGTTGAAGGTTTGGAACTCATTAGACCAGTATATTCTCAACAATGCTAAGATTGAAGATTTTATTCTAATTGCTAATAAGTTGAAGTTTTAAGTCATTAAACAGAGAAATGAAAAGGATGAGATATTCTGGGTAGGGAAAAATAATTGATTATTTTCAGTCAAGTTTACCTACAATTTGTTGTCTGTCAGGTTTCCTCCATGGGTCCCACCTTTCAAAGTATGGCTTACGGATCTAACGCCAAAGGTGAATATCTTTTTCTGGTTGGCAACTTAGAATAAGATTTTGACCATTGAAAATATTAAAAAAAGAGGTTGGTCGATGCCAAACAAATGCTACCTCTGTGGTGCTAATGAGGAACATACAAGTCATCTATTCTTTCAGTGCTCGTTCTATGTGGAAGTTCTTAACTCTATTTTTAATTTTTTGGGATTGAGTTGGGTGGTGTCGAGTTCGCTTGTTGATGTTTGCACTCAATGATCATCTCCTTTTTACTTTCCAAGGCTGAAATGTTTTTGGAACTTCTATTTGCCGCATATTTTTTGATGGGTGTGGAAGGAGAGGAATAGTAGAATTTTTAAAACTTTAAAAGAGATCTTGCCTTTGTTTGTACCAGAGCCTTGGCCTCCACCCTCGAGAATTTATCCTCTTTGGCTTTGGAGGAGGGCAGATTTGAGGAGGTTGAGTTCAAAAGGAAAATTGGCTTTCAACAGAGTAATAGGGTTGTTGGTCTTCTTGGTCCTAATCCCCAGGCTCTTGTGATGTGGGAACCTCCTTCTCTAGGTTGGGTTAAACTGAACTTCGATGAGGCTTCAAAGGGTAATCCTGGTGCTGGTGGGATGCTTAGGGATGACAAAGGTAGGATTCTGCTTGTGTATGTCGAATTCTTAGATATCCAAACTTGCCATGTTGCGGAGGCCAAAGCCCTTTACCAAGGTCTCCTGCTTGTGGAGAAGATGGGGTACCAAAAAGTTTGCATTGAAGGAGACTCACTTAATATTATAAACTTGGTCAAAGGTGATTCAGTCCCCGGTTGGAATATTGAGGCTATGATTATGGAATCTAGACGAATTCTTCAAGCTAGAAAGGATAGGGAGATAAAACATATCTTCAGAGAATGAAACTGCCACGCTGACTTTATGGAAAACCTGGGTATAAGTCTCAATATTCTGTTTGTTTGGAGAGACAATATCCCGAAGACCTTTTTCAATTGGATTTAGTGATGCATCCTTCTTAATGCTTTGTAAGCTTTTAATATTTATGAAGAAAGGTTTTGTGCACAACTGTGTGGAAGTGTTGGTTGGCTAGGAGGCTCACCAGCGCTGTTCTAATTTTGTTTCTTGTATCAAGTTGTAGCTGGTTCACTTATGATGGGTGACTAGTTGTAGTGTTTTATAGTTGTTCTTGTCTATGTATTGCTGGTCTTAAGCCAAGTTTTGCGAAACCCTTTTAAATCTCCTTCTATGCTTAATAAAAAAAAACTTATAAATTTTAGAAAAAAAAGTTGATTATAAAAAGAGTTTAAGTTTCAATAGGTTTATATTTACATTAAAAAAACGATAATTTAAAAAATTCAACCCATTGGAACTTACAATCATAGCTCGAATAATTGTGAGTTTTGTCCCATCTAGAAGAACCGTCATTTTAGGTTAGAAACACTTAAATATAATAAAAAGTTGAACGAAGTTACTTAAAAAAAAAAATCTAGTGTCATTTTGAGACCAAATTCATTTTGAAAGTATTTTATTATTATATTTTGCTTTCATTTAATATTCAATATTACGGCCAAAAACACTCGCCTGAAGTTTCTCTGAAATGAAAAGGTGATTAGAAAAGTAAAAGAGAAATTTTATTAATATTTGTTACTAACCGGTAGTCTATTCTTGTAGCACATGACATCTCGTGGGTATTATAAACTTTTGGCAAAAGTTTGCACCTTATAATTGAGCTATTTACAATTCCCGGCTTCCCCTCAACACATGTTCATCCCAGAACTGGAAGAGCCTCTAAATACCATTCTCTGCCCATGCAAATCTGTTATTTTCTTCTTCAGTTGAGTAACCAAACCAAGGAACAGACTCAAACCAACAACTGTAAGGCGAAAAGGATTGCAATGTATCCCAACACTTTTCTACTTGCCTAAAATTATCGAAACTTGGGTCAAACTCTCCTGTTTGTACAGTGCAGGCAGTGATATCCTCCAGGATTCCATAACCATTCACCTCATTAACTGAAGGTGCTCTGCTCACTTCACCGGTCTCCCCTGTGGTAGCACCACAAACAGGAACAGCCATTTGGTGATCCTTCTCATTGTCTACAGGTAGAGACAGTGGCTGTGGCTGAAAACGTGAGAGAACAGAATGAGACGAATGATCCAGGTCTGAAGGCATAACGCCCGAATTTCTTAAGTGGGTTGGCTCAAATGTTTCTTTTGGTGTTGGATCTAGGCACCTTGATTTGCTATTCCCCTTCTGTTTGTGATGAACATAATTGATTCTGGGAGCTGCATCACTAGAATTTATATACTTGTGGTTATCTACAAAACTTAATGATGGTTCCTTCACAAAGTTTGTCCGATTCTTCCTGGTTAATTTCTTGCTCAAATGAACATTCCAATAATTCTTCACGTCGTTGTCTGTTCTACCGGGCACACGGCCAGCAATCAGTGACCATCTGCAAAATATGAGACACCAATCTTTAGACTAATAGTTGTTGAAATGAAATATGTTATGAATCCTTAACAATCCATATTACCGGTTTCCAAGCAGACTATGAAGCCTAATGATAAGCTCCTCCTCTTCCGGCGAAATATGACCGCCCTTAACATTGGGGCGAAGATGATTCATCCACCGCAACCTGCAACTCTTCCCACACCGCCTCAGCCCTGCATATGATAAATGAACATCACACCTACATTAACATCTAGTGGCCGCATGTGAGGTAGATGGCCTTTTTGCTTTCTAATCAGTTTATGTAATGTTGTTTCTATACAAGCTGTTTATTTTCAATTGCATATTCCTATATTAAAATTCAGATCCACATTAATACCTCGCCATTTTAACTTGATTATTTTAATATTGAAATACAAGAATAGTAAAAGTAATATGCTGCACTACCAAAGTAACTGAGACTAAGAGAATAGAGGTATTAGGAGGAGGATATGCAACAATTTGCAGGTCATGAGCTTGCAAAGAAATTGAATGATATTTCAATAAAACCAATCTCAAGGCAAGGTAACTAACCCTATTTAAGCATTCAGGAAAGGAAAGGAGATGGCTAAGCTGGTGCGGACTATGTTGTAACAATTGAAGGCTATGCTCCATCTAACCAGATGGTTTTGGGGCTGAATGAGCCCTCCAAGAACTGCTCACAATGTTTTGTAGAAGATAGCTTGAAAAATTTAGAGTAAGGTATTGAAAATGTATTAAGAAATGGGCTCTAGCCTAAATAATTTACAGACAAAGCTTATTAGGTGAAGAGATATGGAAGTGTCTCACCTGCTTTTTGGGGGAGGGTACTCCAACCTCCTACGCCATTTGCTTCAATGTATTTTTTCAACAGCATGTCTTCCTGTGGAGTCCAGTGGCGTCGATTCAGTTCCCCATCTGATTTCTTTGAACAATGTTGAATCCTCCCCATATTTGGAATTTCGAAAAGCTGTTTAACAATAAATTCTTAGTTCAGAAAAATTGCTTTTCTTTCCTCCAAGAACTGCTGTGCTCCTAATAGAATGTAGAATAATTGAATGGGTATTCAGCATAGAAGAAATACTACATAAATAAGGAAAATCTCTACCCAAAAACCGTGTCTCTGTGTCTCTCTGTGATCACATCAATCTATGTCATATAAGGGATTTATCATAAGAGAATTTATACATCAAAGATTCAATATTCAATTGATATCTGGTTTCTGATGACTTTGATTAGAAAAAATTCAAGGTGAATGGTAGTTGAGAACAATCTCACACGACGAAATTGATTTAAGATTCATTGAAGAGATTGATTTTGTATTCATTGAAAGAAAGAATCCCTTATGGAGGAATATGGCATGTAAACCTGGACTTTCGAAACGACGTCTCCCATCTTCCTACTAGGAGAGAGTTTGGAACATATGATGGATGATAGGTAGTGAGAGTTACGTAACACACTTTGGATGGTAGCTACGTGCACAGGAATATGCCATTCAGTCATTGTGCATGTTAAAAACTCTTCTTATTGGTTTTTAGTTCACGTGACCATCACGTCGGACAATTGGTGTGATTTCTCTGCAAAAGCAAGATTCTTTGTATGCCTGCAGGGTGTGAAAAAAAAAAAGGTTAGTGTCTAGGTTATATATATATTTTGATATATTCTCGGTAACATTTATAGTTTTTTTTTATTATGTTTGTAGATTATTTAGTATTGACACCGTTTTTATAGGGTTGGCATACATTTATTTTTACAAAAAAAACATACTCCAAAATTTGAACTTAAATTATTTTTTTGATAAAAGCCAAAACTTACCTATTATATCTTTCCAAATATGAATGGATATGATGGGTATCCCTTTCATTTGTTCAGTCTACTTTTTTAAATGATAAAATAGAATCTTAGGGTCAATCGATTGACCTTTAAACAGGATCAAGGGAACCGACCTCTTATTTTTTGATTTTTGAACATGAACGAAAGGAATTTTTAAGGTAAGAAATTAAAATAATAAAAGTCACGAGCGCAATCGATTGATGTTGTTGGTGTATGATTCCTTTTCCACTAGAGGCATTTTTTAAAATTATTGTATCTTATGATCTGCACAAACACGTGTAAAGTCACTAGAATTAAAAAAAGGTGTACAATGACCTTTAGGCACTCTCTTTACATCTAAGCATTGGAAGAAGCCATATAATCTAAAATACACAAAACACACGAAGAGGAAGGTAGTACTAGCAAAAAAAAACATTCACCGAGTGTTAATAATATTTCAGAAGTGTTCAACATCTCATGTATATCCCATCTAACAATGAAGATTTTGGTCGATAGGGCATAAAATAATATTTATGAGTATTTTTTTATTAATAAATATAATATTTTTTAATTTACTTAAATTAGATTGTTTTTGTGTGTATATGGAATCAGTAATACTTTTTTCAGATATTGGATTGGGTTCTATTTTTTGCTAGATATTGGATTGGTGATACGAATAAAATTGAAGCTAGAAATTGCATTGGAATGAAGGGCTAAAAAGTCGTCCAAATTATAACCATATGCACATGAAATGAGCAATCATATTTAAGATTTAAGCAACCAATTTTTCAAATGGGAAAGATAAGCTCTATTCATAATGCTTATTTGAAGGATTGACTTATCCTTCCAACTTCCAATATCCCTCTAGAAGATATTGGGACAACTAAGCCTATGACTCAATCTAAACATGAGTTCATAAAAACTCACGTATTACAATTTCACAAATTGTTTTATTAGCAAAAATAAGACTAAGTCCTAAGTGCACAAGACTAAGCCTAAACCTAAGTTATGTGAAATTATTCCTCATCATCCCTCCCAACAATAGAAGCATTGGACTCTAATGCTTTTACATTAGTAGTGGGTTTAATTGGAACAACTGGAGTAGGATGAAGCGAAAGCGATAAATCGGGTGTCGGATGGGCAAGAGTGTTGATGATGTCAAGAATGCCAAGAGGTGCTTTTTTGGAGGACGATGCTTGGTCACAACTTGTTTTCCAATCCAAGATAAACCCTGAGGAAGGGGTTGAGGAGCAATGACCTGCTGTCGCGCCTACGCAGTTTACTTCAAATTGGGAACCTTGTGCACTAAAAAAGCAAAAAAAGGAGCAACTAGAGCAGCAGGAGGAGGTACTAAAGGAGGATTAGCATCCTTATGTGGAAATGTTGTTGGTGTGTCCTTTGGTTTACGAAAGACCAAGGCAATATTTTGGGTTCTTGTGAGCTTCTTGGAATGAATGAGAAATTTCTTGTTCTCATGATGCATTGTGTAGGTGTTGCTATAAGCATCATATAGAGCCCGTTTATCATGTTGATAGGGCTTGCCAAGAATTAGATCACAACAATCAATTGGAGTCACATCGTAGGTGACTTTGTCCACATAGTGTGGACCAAATGCAAAGGACATTGTGCAAGTTTCTATAATGAAATATGATGAACCCGCATCCTTCCATCCAAGTGGGTATGGGTGAGGATGGGGTTTTACAAGAAGCTGCAACTTATCGACTAGGGCTCTTGAAATCAAGTTTGCTTGGGAGCCATTGTCGATGATACAGTCCATAAAGTAATTGTGCTTTAGGTGGGCTCATGTGACAAACAAGTCTTCACAACCACTTTCATACATATTTTGTGTCAACAAGGTATGATTGTTGAGCTTATCCTTAAGCTTAGGATAGCTTCGTTCTTCTCCTGTAGCATCAATAGGACCATCTTGTGGTTCCTCTGGTTGAGCTTCTAGAATAAGATTCTTCTTATTTTTAAAACACTCAGATTCCACATGGCCTCTCTTTTTACAATAGTCATAAAATTTCTTGCTATTGAAAGAAGAAGAAGAAGAAGAAGAAGTAGGAGAATAAAGAGAGGAAGAAGTCTTCTTCATTTGTTGTTGAGATTTCCGTTTTTTGAGCTCTTTGGTGGTGCTTGAAGAATGAGATCCACCTGATTTAGCTACAAGATTTTCCTCCTCAAGTTGTGCTTGATTGAACATGGAGTTCAAATTGGTGATTGGAGTGTATTTCAACTCCCTAAAAAGTGATTCTCGCAATCCACTCTTGAATTTTGTGACCAATTTTTCAATAGAGTCTTGAATACCATTCAAAATAATTAATTTGTTGAATTGGCTGATGTAGTATTAGACACTCATATTGTATCCTTGCCTCAAGCGAAGCCATCTAAATTCAAGTTCTTCTACATAGTTTGAAGGATAAAAAGTGTCCTTCAATGCTTGCACCAAATCATCCCAATTTTCAATGGGATCTTGATTTTCTTGGCGGTCGGTGATCAAAACTTTGGCTATTCCTAAAAGTTTTAATTTAGAAAATGGGACTTGTTCATCCTTTGGAATTTTTCTATATTCAAACCATGCATCCATGCTGAGGATCCAACATTTAAGGACCTCAAGATCACGTGACCCATCATAAATGTTGACCTCACATTTTGTTCTTGAGTGAAGGTTAGGGGCTTGACTAGGACCACTAGAGGTAGCAATATTATTGACCTTATTGGCCAATGCAACCTTATTTCGGTTAATGCAACCATTTGCTTTGACAAATCGGTAGCCATTTGTTGTCGTGTATAAGCCAACTGTATTACAAAGAGGGGCTAATTGCCTAAGGGGTTGCGAAAGTAGTGCTTATTATCAAAACCAAAATGGTGCAATAAAATTTTACAATGCTTTGGAAAGGGCAAAATTAAAAGCACAAAAAAATATATTTTTTTTTGTCGTAGGTTGCAAAAATTTAAAATCATCCCCCTTATGCAAAAAAAAATTGAAATTTAGCCCTTTCTAATTGTAATTAAAAACCCTTTTTAAAAATATTGTTTTCCAGGTCTCAGGTGTAGACCAATTGGTTCCCCCAAACCCCGTAAGGAGGGTGGAGGTCCAAGGTTCAAATCTCGAGCCTTGTCGAACTAAATGCTTGTCCCTTTCCTGGTGCTTTAAGCGGCATAAAAGGTTTAAAATGATCATGGCATGCTGGTTATAGGGGCGGACTGTGCAAAGATTTGTGTGGCAGCTTCTGGGGTTGACATCACAAAATACTATCACAACCATAAAAAGTCGGACAACTTGTTCGGATTCATAGCGGCTACCAATTCCACCATGTAAAAAAAAAAATATTGTTTTCCCCTTTTTAGGGCTTGGTCAACCAATAATCACAACGTTCAATAGTTCAATAGTCAACAATGTTGATTGGTGGTCAATGTGCGCAAGGGAAATCTATAATATACACCCCCACTTGCTAGTTCTGAGTTATTTTGGTTTGTGCTTATTTGTTTTTGCAATGAAATGATTGGTTTTGCTTGTTTAGTTTGAGGCATTGACTTGAATTTCATTCATAATGCAATAAGGAAACAAACATTTGAACAAATGATAAATTTGTAGTAAGGAGATGGAGATTTATTTATTTAATTTTTTGACCTGAAAGTATAGGTCTATATTTGCATAGCAAACTGGAAATTACACAACTAAAATGTTCATTTGCTCGTAACTCGATCATCGAAACTCCGATTCCTTCCCCATAAAGTGTAGTTGTCTCTCCAAATGAAGCCACCCAAAATGTAACCTTTAGAAATGTGAATCCAAGCCCAATTAATTGTTGCATGCACCCCGAGGTCGCTGCAGGCAAGATGTATGGTTGTTGAAGGGTTTGACCTTGCCTTGTAAATTGCCCAGAATTATTTGATGGGATATTTCCCTGCTGTGAGCAAATGACTCGATTCCCTAAGCGCCCATATGTTGTACTTCCTCCTCCAATATTGCATCTATCACTCCAAAATCAATCAAAATGGCACTGACCCAGATGAAGTATAGCCAAAACAATATAACCCAAATGGTCAGTTCATCAACCCAGATGAATTCAAAATTTGGCAAACCCTTGTCTACCTTTGTTAAGCTTAGATAATCTCTCTATGATGAGAAATTCAATCCCTGATTAGCTAGAGATGGTCTCACACATCTGAAACTGATAATCCTGCTGAGAAATCCACTCCCAACAAGCCCTGTGATCTTCTGGTGAAAACCCCTGAAAAACTTCTCCAAAAAACATAAATTCTTCCATGCACCAATGAGCCTCAAAAATCCAATTTAAAGATAACATCAAATTAGGGTTTGGGCACCCATTTTAGGTTTCCACAAGTCATTATTTTATAATTTTTAATTGATGTCTCTTAATATCATTAAAGTGGTCACCCAAGTCCTAGACAAATAACTTTATGATTTTAAGTTATAACACTTTATAACTTAAAGTTATAACTTAACATTAAAACATGTCCCCTTTCACTTTGCCTAGCAACCCTTTTCCAAGGTCAACACTTGCAAATGGTAGAATTATACCCTCTGAATGCTGGGATTCTCGCCAAGCTGAGTCCCTAACCAAACTGTTTAGCCTAGGGGACCCTTGTGACTAGGCTAACAGGTCTCTGCTCCGTCTACTGCAGAGAAGGGGACATTACAGTCTCCCCTCCTCGAAATTGCTTGTCCTCAAGCAATTGGAATCCTAGAGTCTGCAATATAGCATCACCCTCCCAAGTGGCATATTCCTTAGGTAAGTTCCTCCATTTGATCAAATACTCTTTTATAGTCCTTCGCTTGAGGGTACGCTCTCTCTGCCCAATTACTGCCTCTGGAATTAATACCAACTTGCCCTCTTCATCTAGAGGTGGTAAATCTGCCGAGGGTGTGACATTGTGTCCCAATGCCTTCTTGAGGCGTGATACGTGGAACACATTATGCACTCTACTGCTCTCAGGTAGCTCCAGCTCATAAGCTACCTCACCCACATACCGTGAGACTCTAAATGGGCCATAAAATTAAGGCTTAAGCTTCTCAGCTCCACTCCTCTTCAGCGATGACTACTTGAATGGTTGCAGTCTTAGATAAACCATGTCACCTATCTCAAATGAGCGTTCAATCCTCTTCTGATCAACATATTTATTTTGTTGCTCTTGTGCCTGTATGATGTTCTCTTGTAGTGAATGCATGATATCCTGTGTCTCTTACAAAAAATCCTTGGCCCTGGGAACCCGAATGTCACCTAAAACCAAATCCATGAAGCTAGGTGCTTCATACCCATACAATGCCATAAACGATGACATATTAATCGACATGTGATAGGATGAATTGTAACAATATTCTCCTAAATGTAACCATCTAACCCATGCCTTCTACTGTCCTGACACGTAATTCCTCAGATATCCCTCAATCTATTTGTTGACAATATCTGTCTGTCCATCAGTCTGAGGATGATAACTCGTGCTCGGTGTCAGCTCTATCCCACACAATATGAATAGCTCCTACCAAAATAGACTCATGAATTTACTATCTCGATCACTGACAATGGTCTTAGGTAAGCCATGCAGTCTGAATACCTCCCTAAAAAATAGCTCAGCCACCTACGCTACTGTGAACCCTATGGTTATGGTGAAGAAATGGGTATACTTCGTGAGTCTGTCTACCACCACATATAAAAATCCTTCCCCTATGCCTTGGGAAGTCCTGTAACAAAGTCCATGGATATGCTCTCCCACTTTTGTGAAGGAATGGGGAGTGGTTGAAGTAAAACCGTAGGGAATGTATGCTCATATTTGTTCTTTTGGCACATAGAACACTCTCGAATGTACTGCAAGATATCATCCTTAAGCCCTCTCCAATAAAACCTCTCCTTGATCTTCCTGTAGGTCTTATAGTAGCTAGGGTGTCCTGCCATAGGTGTATCATGTAGAAGTCTGAATATCTGTCTCTTGAACTTGGAATCTGATGTGATCCAAATTCTATCTCGATAGTAAATCACCTCATCCCTGACAACATACCTATCATCATCCTGTGTACCCTCCAAGATTCGACGAGAAAAATCATCTTTGGCATAATATGCTATAAGCTTGGGCCTCCAATCCTCAGTAATCTCTACCAATGAACACAAGTGGGGGTGTCTAGACAGTGCATCTACCACCACATTCTTCTTCCCTTTGACAAATTCAATGTCAAAGTCATAGGCCTGTATCTTACTGATCCACTTCATCTGCCTATCATTGAGATCCTTCTAACTCAAAAAGTATCTGAGGCTATTGTGGTCAGTTCTAACAATAAATCTTTGACCCACCAAATACTGTTTGTACTTAGCCAGCGCATGCATGATGGCTAGCATCTCCCGATCATACATCGAATAGCTGGTCTCTCCTCCCCTCAGTTTTTGGCTCTCAAAGGCTATTGGATGTTTGTTCTACATCAAAACTGCTCCAATACCTTCACTTGATGCATCACACTCCACCTCAAAAGGTTTGGTGAAGTCTAGAATGGCCAATACTAGACAACTGCTCATGACTTCTTTGAATCTATCAAACGCCTGCTGTGCCCTGTCTGACCACTGGAACGCTCCCTTTTTAGTAAGGTCTATCAAAGGTGCTGCCAACTATGAAAATCCTTTGACAAATCTACGATAAAAACCACACAACCCAAAAAACCCTTGAGCTATGTAAGGGTGGTCGGAGGTGGCCAATCCAATATAGCTTGTATCTTCTCAAGGTCCATCCTGACTCCCTGAGCACTGATGATATGACCTAAGTATAACAACTCGGTCATCCCAAACTCGCACTTAGTCTCTTTACAAAAGATACTTTACCTCAATACTCAACACCTCATCCAGATGCCTCAGGTGCTCCTCCCATGTGCAGTTGTATATGAGAATATCATCAAAGAACACCAACACAAATCTCCTCAACTACCTCTAAAAAATCCTGTTCATGCAGGACTAAAATGTGGCAGGTGCGTTGGTTAGCCCGAATGGCATAACCAAGAACTCGAAATGCCCATAGTGGCACCGAAAAGCAGTCTTCTCCACATCTGTCTCCCTCATCCGGATCTGATGATAGCCTGATCTTAGATCAATCTTGGTGAAATAAACTACACCGTGCAACTCATCTAATAACTCATCTATGCGTGGTATCGGGTATCGGTTTTTTATTATCTTTTTGTTCAACGCTCGATAATCAATGCACATACGCATAGTGCCATATTTTTTCTTTACTAAAACCATAAATGAAGCAAATGGGCTCTTGCTTGGTCTGATATGCCCCATGTCAATCAACTCATGGATGGTCTTCTCTATCTCATCCTTATATCTCTTTGGGTGTCGGTATGGAGTAATGATAATAGGGCTAGTACCTTCCTCCAACTCGATGATATGCTCAACCCCTCTGTCTGGTGGTACCCCTAGTGGTATGTTACTAAAAAATTTGCTATATTTGGTAAGCAAAGCCTCAATGTCTGGATGATAAGTTTGTTTATTCTCCTCTGTAGATGCAGGTAGGATAACACAGTGGGCTGCCCACTCAATCTAATTATGTCTCATAAGCTTCTCCATCCGTTTGAAGGAAACTACTTGAGTTCCTCCTGATGTCATCCCTCTCAACACTATTTGTCGACCTTCAGATCTAAACTTCAATTCCATATTTTGGAAGTTGAAGACGACATCTCCCAATGTACGCAACCACTGAATACCAAGTACCACGTCTAGATTCTTTGTGCTGACCACAAAGAAATCATCACATACCTCATAATTCCCCAATGCAATCTTCAACTATGGCACCTTCCTGGTGCAAGTAATGGAGAATCCATCTACGATCATGAATTTGAATGTATCTACTTCTACTGTCTCCAATCCCCTTCGTGCAACCAACCCCTCATCGATAAAATTATGTGTGGCTCTAGTATCAATCAAAGTCACCACACGTTGCCCCTTAAGTACACCCCGTACCCATAAATATTGGGCTCCCTGGATGCTATGGAGGTGAGCTAGAGTATTACTCTCCTTTCCTGCTTGATCTTGGGTGGTTTCTTGTTCTTCTGGAGGTTGTTCACCATTGTTGTCCTCACTTTCTGATCGCTGATCAGAATTTCTAGAATTATTATCATCATCTGAATGATACTCTATCAGCTACAAATTCCCCTTAAATTCACACTTATGCCTCGGGGACCAAGTCTTTTGGCATGTAAAACATAACCCCTTCTTTCGGAGTTCATGAAGGGTATTAGGATCTAGTTTTTTAAATGTTCCCTTTTGCTGGTCAGTTTCCTTCTTGAATGGTTTTTGGTCCCTATCTTTCTTGAAATCTTTGACTTCCTTACCTTTGAACTAGATTTTAGTCCTGGATGTTGTGACCTCCATGTCTCGAGCCTATTTTATAGCATCGTGCAATGTGCGTGGGTTAAAGGCTTTGACCCAACCCCATAACGACTCCATCAATCCATCCATGAATAGGACTACTAACCATCTCTCTGACATATCTACAACCATGACGGATAGTCTCTAGAATTCTGCTATGTAGGAGTCAACTGAACCCCACTACCTCAAATGAGTTAACTCCTTGAACTCCAACTCCTGTTCCTTTTTATCAAACCTCTGTTGGAGTCTCTCTGTGAACTCAACATAAGTATTCACTCGGTCATGTCCCAGAGTGTGCATACCATGATGCCACCAATCATGAGCAACGCCCTCCAAATGCAATATATAAAATTTGATGGCATCATCTTTAGTCATATGGTTCAACTACAAATATGTGTCCATATTCTGGACCCAAGCCTTGGATGTCATTTTTCTAGATGCATCAAAGAAAGGAATATGGATTTTTCCAATATTTTTTCTAAATCTCTTGGCATCCATGTGGCGTATGCTACACAAGTTCTCCTTGACCCTGTTGTCCCTGTTGTCCATGATGAATAGGCCTTCCCCTATTCCTAGGAGTTTGTCTATTTTTGGTATCCACAAAGTCCCGAAATGACATAAGGGTCTGAAAGTCTGGGCCAAGCTCATCCCATTCCTATCTATACTATCTATATTGGTCTACCACTGTAGGCTCTGGCTCTTCCTCAACTGGTTGAGGAATAATTGGTTCTAGACGTGGTAGAAATATTGGCATGAATGGCCTCGAGCTACTAACTCTCTCTGTCTTGGTAGGTGTACCTGCCCTGTTGGCCACCGACTCCTCATTACCTGCTCCTTGTCTTGTGTTAGTTGGTTCATTCTGTGGGTTCTATGCATTGTTCACTAGTATGTTAATCCCATGTACCTGTTGTGTCATTAACCCAACCAACTGATCCAAACTATGCCACATTTGATGCTGTGTCTGTGTAATATCATCAACCATTTTCCTTTCTATTTCATCTTGATTGGTTCTGTCCCCCATGGCAACTGATGAAGATGAGTCTGTAGATATACCCAAAATCTTAGTAATCCTTTGTCTTGGAGGTGGTTTAGGCCATTGCTTATATCTAAACTGCCAATTCAATTTGTCTTGCTCTGCTTTTTTACTTTCTCTTTCATAGGCACATTTGTCTCTTTCACTCATGTAATGATGACTCTCAGACTAGAAGGAAAAGTGGCTCTAATACCACTATAATATACACCCCCACTTGCTAGTTTTGAGTTATTTTGGTTTGTGCTTGTTTGTTTTTGCAATGAAATGATTGGTTTTGTTTGTTTAGTTTGAGGCATTGACTTGAATTTCATTCATAATGCAAAAAGGAAACAAAATTTTTAATAAATGATAAATTTACAGTAAGGAGATGGAGATTTATTTATTTAATTTTTTGACCTGAAAGTATAGGTCTATATTTGCACAACAAACTAGAAATTACACAACTAAAACATTCATTTGCTCGTAACTCGATCACCGAAACTCCGATTCCTTCCTCGTAAAGTGCAGTTGTCTCTCCAAATGAATCCACCCAAAATGTAACCTTCAAAAATGTGAATCCAAGCCCAATTAATTGTTGCATGCACCCCGAAGTCACTACAGGCAATATGTACGACTGCTGAAGGGTTCAACCTTGCCTTGTAAATTGTCGAGAATGATTTTATGGGATATTTCCTTACTGTGAGCAAATGATTCGATTTCCTAAACACCCATATGCTATACGACCTACTCCAGTATTGCATCTACAACTCAAAAATAAATCAAAATGGCACTGACCCAGATGAAGTATAACCAAAACAATATAACCCAGATGGTCAGTTCATCAACCTAGATGAATTCAAAATTTGGCAAACCCTTGTCTGCCTCTGTTAAGCTTAGATAATCTCTCTATGATGAGAAATTCAATCCCTGATCAGCTAGAGATGGTCTCACACATCTAAAACTAATAATCCTGCTAAGAAATCCACTCCCAACAAGCCCTGTGATCTTCTGGTGAAAACCCTTGAAAAACTTCTCCAAAAAACATAAATTCTTCCATGCACCAATGAGCCTCAAAAAGCCAATTTAAAGAGAACATCAAATTAGGGTTTGGGCACCCATTTTAGGTTTCCACAAGTCATTATTTTATAATTTTTAATTGATGTCTCTTAATATCATTAAAGTGGTCACCCAAGTCCTAGACAAATAACTTTATGATTTTAAGTTATAACACTTTATAACTTAAAGTTATAACTTAACATTAAAACATGTCCCCTTTCACTTTGCCTAGCAACCCTTTTCCAAGATCAACACTTGCAAATGGTAGAATTATACCCTCTGAATTTTGGGATTCTCGCCAAGCTGAGTCCCTAACCAAACTGTTTAGCCTAGGGGACCCCTGTGACTAGGCTAACAGGTCTCTACTCCATCTACTGCAGAGAAGGGGACATTACAAAATCGCCACCTCCATCGTGGTTGGTGTGCGAAAACTCAGCGTGTGCTAGATATTCAACAAAGGGCGATTTGCCATTTTAAAGGCTATAAAGCCTTTCCCACCACAAATGTGGGATAAAAACCCACAAAGAAACACACCAAAAAAATATGCAAACCCTCCATGCCATGTTTTACCCAAATAAATGCGAACACAACTCCGTCATCTATGCCATGTGTCGATGTGTGATTAGTTGTCCTAAAAAAACATATTGTACAATGATTAGAGGTAAAATTGAGAATCTCCTTGATGTGCATGCATCGATATTCGTATTTGGCATGTAAAAATTCTTGCATGAAAGTTTAGGTTGGGTTATCTATTTGGAACCTGCAATCTGCAATCGAGGCACTGTGGCGGCAGGTTTTGAGATGCAAGTTGTTCGTGAGGTCTATAAAAGGACTGACCTTCTATCAGTATTGCACCTATAGGAGGCCAATCCGGTGATCTCCTATTTTTAGTGATGATCAAACATAAAAATTTTACGATATCGAGAAGTAGGTAAAGCCTACATTTTGCAGAAAGCATTAGGGTCAAGTCGACGACCTCCTATCGTTGATGGTAATCGTTTTGATAACTGTCAGAGCACCGGGAAGCACAGGTGTTAAAGCTTGTGTGCATCAAATATGCATTTTAGAATGGGTACCGAGGTAGTTGTGCCTTGACACTACTGCTACCGGACAAGGTGGGCGTGGGCCTAAAATTTAGGGTTCGCATTCCTTGATTATTTTTTTCAATAAATTTTTCTAAGATTTTTTTTTAAATAGATAAAAAAATTTCAAATTGTTTTAATAAAGAAAACTTACAAAAATTGCAAAACTAACACTTTAAAGTAATTTTTGTCAACAACAAAGCAACACTCATCCAGTAGGTTGGAAGCAAAATCAAATTGAGGCACCAAATCCACTAGGTTAAATTGGGGCAACAAGAAATCTGCTTTGATCTCAATCTTCTACTCGAGCAAGTTCTCAAGCAAGTTCTAAAACTAAAGTCTATTGCACTCTAGACTCCAAACATATTTCCTCACACACTCTCTCTCTCTAATATTCAAAGCAAACAAACTAAGTTCAAAAGAACCTAATTGGAAAATGGCAATAAACAGTGATTGACTACCACCTAAGCTTCAAAATGGTAGGATCTTGTTGATCGGAAATAACCCAAAACCAACAACAACATGAGGTCAAAAATAACCCAAAACCCCTACAACTCCTACGCTTTGATACCACTGATGTGGAATAAAATTGAAGCTAGCAATTGCATTGGAATGAAGGGCTTAAATAGGCCCAAATTACAACCATATGCCCATGAAACAAGCAACCATATCCAATATTTGAGCAACCAATTCCCCAAATGGGAAAGATAAGCTCTATTCACAATGCTTATTTGAAGGATTGACTTATCCTTCCAACTTCAAATATAATTCCAACTGTTCATAACCCTGATTTTCCAGATATTGGATTGGGATCGATCGCCATCATTATAAATCCTATCCCGTTGGGTACCTTTAGGAAATTGAACTAAGGTAACACTTACCTGCTACCATCTAGCCTATCCTGGAAATCCAACCAACAAACACCACTTGGATGCTACCATCTAGCCTATCCTAGTGTAGCCAACCCACTACCATCCTACCTATCCTAGGGAAGCCAATCCACTACTATCAAGCCTATCCTTAAGCAACCGATAAATAAACACACAATCGCTACCATCCAACCTATATCCTCTTTTGGGTACATCATGGTTTGAACTTGGATATCCCTAAAGAGAGCCCAAAGTCCAAATTATTATGTTGTCCTTATGGACTAAAATGTTAGGGTAAAGCGTGGGTTTTTATAAGGAGCCCTAAGCCCTAGTCCCATATTATTGGTGCTTGAACTTGGATCTCCTAGATGAAAACCCATGAACTTACCACTACGGTATCCCTCCTTAGACACAAAAATGTTAAGGTAAAGCATGAGATTTTATGAGGGGTCTCAGTTAAGATAAAGCACTGTCTTTTATGAAGGGTCTCGATCCTCTTTTTTTGAGGTTTTAAATTGAATTTTTTGAATAAAAACCTAAGGACTTACCGCTACGATATCGTCCTAAACTTACCACTACTAGATTGTTAATGCCCACTTTCTTTAAAAATACCTCAATCTTTTGAAAAAAAGAAAAAAACATAGTCATCAAGCCCAAAGTAACTTTAGTAGAAGTTTAATATACTTTTTATATTAGTTAGGCTTTCTACTTGTTAAAACAAAATCACTTATAAAAATAATTAATAAAACAAAACTAAGAATTTAAGTTAATTTAGTAGTTTAGTTATTGTTATTATATTTTAAAATCAAATTTAGTTATGTAAAGAGGGATGAAACAAAAATGAAAGATAACTGTCCTAGGAGGGACAACACAATGCTTCGAGTTTTAGCTCTTCTTTGGGAGGTCCAAGGTTCAAAACCAAGGTGTGGGTGAGTGAGTGAGGAGGTGGGCGTGTGTATGATTGTACATTAAAAAAAGAAAAAGAAAATTAAAGATAATTTCAATTACAAAGTAGCTAAAGATAACAAGGGAATCTAATGTATGAAAATAATTTAATTTTGTGGAATTAAAATTAGAACCTAAGAATTTGGAAGAAATTTGGTTATATTTAGAGGCTAGCGAACCACCATGTATCTTCCAATTCATTAGATATGTTTTCCGACTTTGTAGACTTCAATTTGCTAGGCATCTAACGATTTGTTAGACATCTAGTAAGTCATTAGGGTAAGAATTATGGGTGTAGACTCCAAGGTACAAATTTTGAAGAAACAATTTGGACATCCTTATCTCTAAATGATGCTAGTGATGTTATGAGTGTTTTAAAATTTTCCTTTACTAGCAAATATGGTTAATTGTATAGTATTTTGCAATTTAATTATAAGATTTTGCCAAATGAATGCATCTAAGAGGTCATTTGATTTACTATAGTTAGAAGTAAAGTTAGATTCACTTTTTATATAAATAAAATCTATATGGTTATTGAAAAGAGATATTTGCTATTTTTAGAAAGACGAGCTACTTCTTGAGCTAGATTTTTACTTTGTGATTCAAACTACAATTAATTATGAAATTTATGGATAACCTCTATGGATCAACTATGTCATTTGATCTCTTTATTCATGGATGCAGAATGTTTGTGCCTCCATTCTTCCATCTCCTATTAGTCCTATTGCTTTGCTATTACAACTTATTTGAATATTTGGTGCATTGAAGTTATTTGGTTCTATCTAGATATTTTAACAAGATCAACACTATAACTTTGCTATGACTTTTTTTTTAATTTACATGGTGGAATCGGTAGCCACCACGAATTTGGGCAGGCTATCCAGATTTTATGGCCGTCACAGTATTATGTGCTGTCCACCCCAAAAGCCGCCACATAGATATTCACGTAGTCCGCCCTTATAACCACCATGCCATAATAATTTTAAACCTTTTATGCCACTGAAAACACCTGGAAAGGGACAAGCGTTCGGTTCGACGAGGCCTAAGATTTGAACCTTAGACCTCCACCCCCATTATGGGGTTTGGATGAACCAATTAGTATACACCTCGAACCTAACTTTGCTATGACTTTGCAAGCATATTTATTTATTCTATTTATTTTCAAACACATCCTTTTCCCTCCAAATTGCTTAGATTAGTTTATATTAATTAGATTTAGTAGAGTCAACCCTTAAATATAGAAATTGGAGATTTATCTGATCCCTAAGTTTTATGTTGAACTATGATATCATAGGTACATAATCGAAATAGATGATTTTATGGATCAATAGTTTTGGCATGCCTAGTAGGACTTATCAACATGATTTATGTAGAAAATTAAGCCAATCCAAATTGCATTAATTATACTTATTGTTATAAGGTTTATTTTTTAATCTATGTAACTATGCTTCAAGTCTTTTCATATCTATTAAAGGGTTTATGAAAAACATCAAAATCAATATAATTTTTATTTAGATCTATTTGTCTTAACCCTAGATCTAATAATTTTCATATTTATTTTATTTTTTTCAAACCATTTAGATTTATTCAAATTTATAAATTTTTTATGTAATGACAACTTTGTTAATGAATGAAGCCATCCAATTTTGTTTAGATGTAACAAATTTATAATTTTGTTATTTTCTATATCTTAGATCTAATAATTTTTATAGGGGTTTATGACACTTTTTTAAGATAGTAAAATTTGTAAAAATTGTATATAAGACCTCAAACATTCAATTCACCAAACTTTTGATAGCTCACAAATTAGATCCAAAATAAGTAGTGAAGCTTAAAAGAAATAATTCTATCTTATGACCCATCAAATTTTATGACCTATCAAATATAAAAGCTCTCAAATACCCCATGAAGCATTGAGTCTCTTGATTCACCAAGCAAATTCATGCTTCTTGTCTATCTCTAAAACCCAAAAGTTAATTAAGTCCCAATGCTTCTGATTTAGTTGAGAGGACCTTCAATTCATTAAACATTCACACAAGGTCAAATAAAAGCCAAACATTATCCAAAATGTTTTCCATGTATCATAGGTAGTTATTTGTGAGACTGATCTTCGATTCCTTAAAGATACCCCATATTCACTATGATTCAAACTCTCTAAGTCAAATTTTTGGTGATCTATTTAACTTCCTCTGATTCCCTTGTCATACAATGATTTTATGGACCTATACACAAATTTTTCATCAATTTTGAGGTATTAATACTAATTTTTAATCTTATATTTGTAGGAATAGACAAAAAAGGTATTGACCTTCCTCCCTACTAGTCAAACTTGGTAACTTAAACCCATTTAAATAATTTATAAATACTAGACCAAAAGCTCATTCATTTGGAAAAGATAATGGCTTTATCAATATAATTTTGTACTAAAAGAAAGGTGCCAATTCTAAATTAGGAAACCTCCAAGCACTCTTTGAATATAAATACTACAAGAATTCTCTAAAAATCTCAAAGCCTTTATTTCAAATAAATGGAAGAAAACCCACTTCTTTCAATAACCCAACTACAAACATGATTCCACTAGATCAAAATGTAACTCAAGTTGATTAGCCATTTTTAAATAACCCATTATTTGAGTAATTCCCAATAAGTAATTTATCAAAATACATTTTTGGTATGCTAGGATATACCCTATCACAACAAGTGGTCACATAAAAATAAGTAGTTGTGTAGCAACAAGGTGCACAACAACAACAAAATGCGATGAGCCCATAACATCTACAACAAGGGTCTCCAAGTTAATTTGGAATGATGGTTCAAAATAAAAATCATGTCAAGTTACAAAGAGCACTTAAAGAAGTTTTTCACATTAAAGACACACCAAGACATATGTTTTCCTTATACCATACCAAGCTATGCAAACTTACTAGCAACCACAAGCCCCATATCTACCTCCTTAAATCACTTTAGCGCCATTATATACTTGTATGTATCAACAAATTGTGACAAATCCTAGATGTCTAGAGAAACTTACAAATATACAAAGACAATATAGTATCTCTCAAAGCCTAAATATAAGAGATGGACAAATAAATTTAAGGGTTGATTACTACTAAAATACCAACATCTTTGACAATTGGAAATATGTCCTATATGATGATGTCATTTACACCATGATTAAAGAGAAAAAAGACCATGCTGATCAAGGGAATATGACTAAAACATATGATAAGTTGAAGCTAATTCATGCTAAATTTATGGAGCTATCTACCAAGGGAAATAAATTTTCCAAGAATCCCTTTGAAGATCTAGTAGGGGAGAAAAAAGACCTTAGGACAATATAGTTTCCTGGTAACAACAAATGTTAGAAATTATTAGCACTACCACAATGAAACTCTAGCAAAGGGGCCTAACACAACAAGGAAAAATAATAATTTTAAATTTTTTATAGTATGGATCCCAAATTTTTAGACTCCACACCCAAGGATAAAGGTAGGATCTATGATATTATGCCTTTCAAGATTAACATACCATGAGGTCACTATAAATATAGTATCTTGGTAATACCTTTACAAAATTTTGTCCACTTTGGAAGCAACTATTAGTAACAAGAGGCTAGATGATAGAAAAATACCTAAAAATTCTAAATTTAGCTTCATTTTGATAAAGTACCAATTTGCATGTGGAATTGATCAATTGACTAGAAGTAGTGATTTGCTCAATAAAGGTGCTAATTTATTTGAGGAGTGAGTTGTTCCATATAAGTGGTCATTTTGCTTGCTAATACAAGCAAAAAGAGAGTGAATCACTTGACAAGACCAAGTAAATTGCTTGGACAAGGTATACAAGTGAAAGTTAGTATGGATTATTAGGAATATTTTTTTAAAAGGTAATATTTTTAATATTGTGTGGTATACTAAGCATTTTGGATCCTTCTAAGGCTATTATAGGTATAGTTAGAGTATGCAACATTCAGAGGTGCAAGGTTTTTCTAAAGTTACCCCAAATATTTACTTTTATTAGGAGTAATTATATTTACCTGAGGTAATTTAGGGGTAAAATTTTGCTACAAATAGGAGCCCAAGGATCTTATTGTAACCATCTTCTAGTTATGAGAATTTAGAGTTACAGTCTATAAATTCCAAATTGTGCTTTGAACTCATGAGGTTGTAAGAAATTGAAAAATTCCTTATGCATCCCATTAGTGGAACCACCCTCCTGGTTTTCTAAGTTCATGACAATTGGGCATGAAACTTCTAGCCCATCTTGTCATTTGTTTATCAATTTTATAACTAAACGAATGGGTGGATATTGATGTTATTCAATCATATATTGATTGATCACATGCTATCATCACTATTGTGTAAAATTTATATTTCATTTCATTTCTGACACTACACAAATTTACTTTTCACACTTTACTCATGTATTTAATTTTGCACTTTAATGAATTTCCTTTCATGCATTTAGTTTACATGTAAAATAGATAGTTTATATTAGATATCAATATAATAAAAATAGGGATTCAACCATATTATGGAGTTTAAAGGAAGCCTTTGGTAAAATTTTCTAACCTTATTGAAACTTAAATTTAGGGGCACAACACTTAAGCCATAACTCAAGATAATTCCACAATTCAATAGACACCTAGCTGAATAACATCATTTTTTGTAAAGGACATGATATAGTGTTAAGATGTGTGGATGAAAGAAGAACAAAAACTTTATTAAAGGACCACCATGATGAAAGTGATCATTACTTTGCATAAATGACATCCCATAAAATCCTAAAAGTAGATAATTATTGTCCCATCATATTCTCTAATTGTTTTATCAATGGGTAAAGAATTGTAAATCCTACTATATGGTCATAGGAAAAGAAGAAAATCCCCCATGCCTACATGTTATCCAACCTTATAAAATAAAATAACATTCCTACTATAATAGAATAATTTGTGTAACTGAACACTTCATTGGCCTATCTTTCAAAATAATACCAAGAAAATGTTTGAACTCATAACACTTTCATATAAAATTATCTCAAATCATTTCACCATCACAATCTTATGCAAGATAATATAAAATAAAATAATTATATCAAATAGACAAAATATAGAGAGATTCAAAATAAAATAAATAAGATATTGCTGCTTGTAGGCACCCCTGATATAACATATCATAAATTGATACAATGGATCAATCAATGGAGGATATTTATAGTGATACCTAATCCCTAGTTAAATGCTAACTTCAAGCCAACATAACCTAACTTAAAGTTCAAATTATAATATGATAAATGTATTAAACCCTTTATTTAAGGTTAACTATAGATGTGGTTTAGCCAATATTGCTAAGGGTGAATACATCAAAACTGCCTATAGACTTACATAAATATGCCTAAAGGCTTATAGAATACTTGTCTATAGGCTACATTAGTAGCACCAATAGGCACTTTATGATTTTTATTCTTGACTTAGTAAGATCCTATTACAAATATTTCAACACTCCCTCATAATCTAAACTAAAGGAACAATGAGAGAAGACATTAGATATGGTGCATCTCCCCCATAATGAATTCTTGAATTGACCAATGAATTTTGCTATCTTCTCTTTCCAAAGGCACATGATATCGATCAACCCTTTCACAAACACAAATCCATGAATTCATATTATAGATACAAGATGTTTACCTATGAGAAGATCATCAACATGCAATGTGGTGGGTCAATATGTTGCCTACAATAGCTAAGTCATTCGTGCAAACCTTTGGTTTTTTGTTTGTAATTGTGTGTTCCTTATCATTGGTATCAGAGTTGAGCATTGGATAAGGTTGTATTAATGGTGGTACAAACTTAACCGTTACAAAAACTAACAACTTATTAAAAATAAATGCTACTAATCCCTATAAGAATTTCCAAATTGACATATCATATGTTTAGTGATGAACACATCGATTTTGGATCCTATAGTTTGAACAAGTGGGATACCTTCAACCCACTTTGTGAAATATTCTGTAGTTGTAATGATGAACTTGTGGTTACTGAATGAAGTAGGTATAATTTATCCTATAACATCCAAACCCCATTGCGATAAGGGCCACATGGATTGGATAGGCTGCAATGCTTATGAAGGTAAGTGTGTGATATTTATGTGTTGCTAAAATTTGATACATCGTTTAACATACTCACAACAATCATGCTCCATTTTGGGCCAATAGTATCCCATGCATAAGATGTGCTTGGTAATGGCCATGCCACTGAAGTGGCCACCACAAGTTCCATCATGGGTTTCTTGAACCACTCGCTGAGCCTCATGTGGTTCGAGGTAATGCAGAAGGATGCCATCGTATCTGCATCTGTAGAGGATGTCCCCCAATAGTGTGTAGTGAATTACCCTTTGCTTAAATGCCCGTTAGTGAGCATGTGGTAAATTACAAGGGAGAAAACCTAACTTGATGTAATCCTTAATTTGAGAGAACCAAGGATCATGTGGTTTGGTGTGGATGACATAGACACCATCATCGTGGGAAGGGGGTGAGGGTGAAATGGCATATTGAGATAAGGTATGAATGGACACATGCATTGTGTCAGAGAGTGGATTTTGTGGTACAAGAGAGCCTAGAGAAGCCATGGTGTCAAAAAAATGGTTGGAAGAGCATGGGGTGGCATCAATATCATACCACTCAAGTTGGGTGAGTAGATGTTGAGCGATTTGCTTGTACTATTGAAGTATAAGGTATCAACATTGCCATAGTTCCTTGACCTGATTGATGACAAGGAGAGAGTCACCAAATATTTGAAGATATTTAATATGCATAGAAAGCACTTGCTTTAAGCTAAGAATAAGAGCTTCGTATTCGACATTACTCTTGGTGTGAGAAGAACCTAATTTAAAATAGAAGGGGATTGGTTCCCCATCAGGTGTGAAAAAGATAATCCCAGACACCCCCAGCATGTGCACAATGAGAGCCATTGAAGAATAATGTTAGATCAACTAGTAAATTTGGTTCCACATATTCTTTAGCTTTAGTAATGTGAAAAATGGAATCATCAGGAAGCTGAATGAGAAGTGGTTTATCGTCAGGTAATGGAGCCTCAATGAGTTGGTCAATAATCACTTACCCCTTAATGGAATTTTGAGAGATGAATTCGAGGTCAAATTCGGTAAGGAGCATGATCCATTTGGTGGTATGAGAGTTATGATAACTTTTATTCATCATGTACCATAGGGGGTTATCGCAAGTGATCACAAAGGTTGTATGGTTAAGCATATAATGGCATAAATTTTGTGTAGCAAATATGACAACTAGGCATAGATTTTCCATGTAAGCATACCATGTTTCATAACTGACCAAGGTGTGACTGATGTAGTACACAACTTGCTCTTGGTTGAGCATATTCTTCTGGGCCAATAGTGTTCCTAGTGCAAAATCCATGGTAGAAATGTATAGGAAGAATGACCATTGCTGATGTGGAGGAGATAGAACTGGTGGAGAAGTGAGATAAGATTTAATTGCATCAAAATCTTGTTGGTAGTGAGAATCCCATTTGAAGGTGACCCCTTTTTGCAAAATGTGGTTAAATGGCTTACATTTGTCAAATAATTGGGTGATGAAGTGACGAATTACTTGGATTTTGCCTTGTAGGCTGCATAGTTGCTTGAGATTTGTAGGGGGAGGCATCTCAAGAATAGCTTTGAATTTGTTGGGATCGACTTCAATGCCCCATTGAGAAATGATGAATCCCAAGATCTTTCCTGAGGTAACACCAAAGACACATTTCTTTGGGTTTAACCGCATGTTATGTTCAAGGAGGTGATCAAATATTTGATGGAGGTCTACGAGATGTTGGGAGCACTTTTTAGATTTGGCAATGAGATCATCGACATAATATTCCACAATATTATGCATATAGTCATGGAAAATGTATGTCATAGCATGCTGGTAGGTTGCCCCAATGTTCTTAAGGCCAAAGGGCATGACCTTATAACAAAAAGTCCCCCAAGGGGTCGTAAAGGAAGTCTTGTGTTGATCAATAGGGTTGATCTTGATTTGGTTGTAGCCAAAAAATCCATCCATGAGAGATATCATTTCATGGCCTACTATAGAATCAACCAATGTATCGATGTTGGGGAGTGGGAAATTGTCCTTGGGACAAGCTTTGTTTAAATCCTAAAAATTAGTGCATACGCGGATATCCCCGGTGGGCTTTGGTACTGGGACCATGTTGGACACCCATTTCGGGTAATCGATTGGTTGTATGAATCCTACATCAAGAAGATTTTGGAGTTTAGATTTAACCATTAATGCAATTATGGGATGCATGCATCACAATTTTTGTTTGATGGGCTTGGCACCATCATCAAGTGTGAGATTGTGAATGACTAATGATGGGTCGAGTTTGGGCATGTCCATGTAGGACCATGCAAAGACTTTGATGTACTCCTTAAGAAAGGAGGTAAAAAGAGTGTGCTCCTCTAAGGAGATGCTAGTGATGAGTTTGATGATGTGGGGGTTGGTGGGATCATCACCAATGTCAACATCAATAGTGTCCTCCACAAGCATGTGGGAGCCATCTTGGAGTTGAGCAGGAATGGGGATGAGATGGAGGTCATCAATAGCCTCAGGTAAGTCAAACTCATCATCCAGATAAACATCTGTATGGTTAATCCAAGGGATGTGAGGTGGAGTAGATGGTGAGGGAGTATTTATGATGTGCAACATGGGTGGTGATAACAAGAAATATTGTGATAAGGGCATAGGTGATATGTGAGTAAAATCGATGAAGTTTAGATTAGGTGCATCCACTCGATCTGGATGAGAGGCGTAGCGAAGTGGGGTGAAAAAATCGATAGAAACCATATTAATGAAAGTGGGCAAGATTATGGAAGATGGAGATCATGGGGATGAAGACTTAGAAGAATGTGAAAGGTATGTTTGATTCAATGGAGGATGTAAAACCATGGGTGGAGAGTGAGAGTGAGCCATAGAATGGTGGACCTATCGATGATTGTGCAAGGGTATGTATGAATGTATAGGTAATGGAGATGAAGGTGGAATGGTGTGATCTGAGTGAGGAGAGGTGAGGGAGAGAGCAACAAATCTATCGACTAGATCATCAATGATGTAAGCAGATGTGGCATCAAAAAGGGGTGATTCTTGAAAGAATGTACATGGTATGTTGATGGTGGAATGGGGGGAAGGACATTCATCGAGAACATCGATTTCAAGCTCATCATGCATAGGAATTGTTAAAGGATGAAGAGTGAGATCTCAAAGTTCATCTTCTAGTGAGTGAATGTCTGTAGGGTGATAACCCAAACTAGATTTGTCCTTAGGTAGTTGAATGTAGGGGTTAATAAGTATCCGTAAGCCCTGTTCATAATGTCCTAAGCCAAAACCATACCAATGAAAATGTTGAAGGTAGCATAAAGCAAATTCTGGATTGGACATGTGCTCTAAAGTGCCACAAAAGCTAGATTGTGGTGGTGGGGGTACAATCGCTAGGATTGATGAATCAAGGCTCGCATAAATGAAATTTGTACAATTGTTAGGTGGACCAAGTGGAATGACTATACCTATAGTCAGTACTATGGTAGAAGGGTGACCAAAGTCATGGATGGATTGGATTATGGGAGGATGCACATGAGCATCATGAATATTGTATTCATTGGGACTAGAATTGGTCATGAAAATGGATACTCATGGTGAAGTATGAGGTGGTGAATTAGGGGGTGAGTCAGAATTAGAGGAAGAAGAAGAAAGTTGGGAGTCACATATGGTGTCATGAGGATATTGGAAGAGTTGGGTATCAATATGGGTAGCTCATTGTTCCCAATCATGGCATTCAGTGATAGTGGAAGGAATAGGATGAGAAGCATGTGGAAACTATGATGTGGGGCGAGTAGGAGTCATGTGGTGAGGTGAGGTGAAAGATCGAGGTCAAGGATGGAATGGGAGTGGGGGTGTATGAGGAGTTGGGAGAATGGGAGGATCTATAGAGGAAGATGGATGGGATGGAGTAGGAGGCCACATAGGAGATGGATATAAAGGTACGTAATAAATAGGAGGATCCATAGAAGTGGATGATGGCATGTGGGAAGTGGATGCAGAAGAATGTGTGCATATCCTCGATGGGTGGTGCAAGGATGAGGAAGGTGGTGGAGTGGAAGTGGATGCCTCCACCTGATGGTGTAAAGGAGTAGGAATGACTCGGGTAGAGGATGATGAAGGTCTTAGTGGAAGATCTATGATGTTACAAAATTTGAAAGGATCACCATCGATGGGAATGCAATGGACTAGTCCGTTATGAATGTATTTGAGACAATGGTGTAAGGTAGATGGAACACATTGCATATCATGGATCCATGGATGTCCAAGCAAGATATTGTATTGCATCTCACCTTCAATGACATGGAATAAGGTAGACATGGTTTTTGCACCCACTTGGATGGGTAGAATGATGGAACCTACTATGGGATGCATAGAACCATCAAAGGCTCAAAGGTCGAGGGAAGGTGTAGCAAGATGAGTAGGTGGAATGTGAAGATGATGAAGGGCAATGGTAGAGATGATGTTGATAGAAGAACCGATATCAATGAGCACACGCTTGTAAGTGATGTCATTGATGGTTGCTTGGATATGTAGTGGAGGATCAACTCCCTCTCCCATAAGCTCAATAATTTTATGGTCATGGAAGTTGATCGAAGGTTGCATGCATCATGGTATATTCCCAATAAAATTAATAAATACATTGGTATCATTGGTTTTGAGCTCAATGGAGTGAAGAATATCATTTAAAGCCTCATGATGAGGGTGAGATTGTTGTAGAAGATCAAATATGGATAACCTTGCTAGGGCATTGTGAAGTTGATGGGTGAGACTACCATGAATAGTGATGATATTACATGGTAGAGGTGGTGAAACATTTGATGCAGTGGGTGAGTGAGGAGAAGTAAATGGTGGTGGAGGTGAAGTAATGGGTGCATCCCGACGTGATGGATAATGTTGATTATGAGTAGTGATATTAATCATGCCAACCACTCTACGTGAGGGAGGATCATGGTGGACATGATTGACTTGCCTTGATTGGGCCTATTGAGTGGGTTGAGCCCCTTGAGGATTAGTCCCCCATGTTTAGGTAATGGGTTCTGATAAATACCTAAATTTTGATTTTGTGGTGCAAGGGGGTTTGAAACTTGGATAGTACCATGATCGATAAGATCTTGGACTAAGTCGTGAAAGGAGCGACAAGAACCGATGTCATGGTCATGCTATCGATGGTAAGCACAAAAGGCTTGTTCATTGTACCCATGAGGTTTGGGTTGATTCAGATCTTTGGGTCTAACATCAGGTAAAGTAATATGACCAACGTCAAACAACCTCTAGAATAAAGTTGGTAGAGGCTCAAAAAGTGGAGTCCAATTGCATTATGGGCATTGAGGATGAGGACCGTGAGCTTGTTGTGGATTGGATGGAGGAGGCGCATTAGTATGAAACAACTATTATTGTGGAGGAGGAGGTTGTGAGATTGATGAAGAAGATGGAGAGGCTACCACTACTTGATTGGTCTATGGTGGTTTGGAAAAGGGTGGATTCAGAGCATTGTGATTAAAGCAAAAATTGGAGGGGTAGGATGTCTTCTACCAAAGTTTGATTTTTCTAGATTGGACTTTGATATCCTCAATGAATTTTGCCTGAGCGATGGCCTCATCAAATGTGCGACTTTGATGCAATTGCAAAGTCGTAGAAATGTGCTTGTGATAACTTTTAGCGAACAATGTGATGAGTTCAATAGAAGGGAGGTTGTAAGCCAGGTCGTGAATGACCGATCTCCATCGAGAAATGAAATCAGTGATAGGTTCATCATCAGCCTATCACAAGGCGTACACATCTAAAAAATTCATCTTTTTCTTGATGTTGATGGAAAAGTGTTCAAGAAATGAGTTAGCCAACTACTCAAATGTGAATAGGCTATGGCATGGAATATTGTTGTACCAATCAAGGGCTTGTCCCCCAAGTGAAAGAGTGAAAGTGCACAACATGAGGGGATCACTACCATGAAGCTGGTAGCATGTGAAGCGATAATTGTTGATGTGTTCTCTAGGATCATCCTTACCCTTGTATTTCTCAAATTTTGGAATCTCGAACTGGTAAGGATAAGGAGGAATGGGAACTGAGGGATGAATGGGTTCATTGCATAACTCGTTATATGTGGGTTTTTGGGGCCCATAATCGGTCGTGCGTAGATCCAACATTTTGATTTGTTCTTGTAAGAGTTGGAGTTTAGTTGATGGGGCAACCATGTTGGAAGAAGTAGGGAGAAACAAGTGTGAAGAGGATGGGGCTAAGATTAATTATGATGAAACGATGGAAGAATGAGAATGAGGAGGATACTATAGCTACTGCTCCTCCCATTATGAAAGGGGAGTGTACTAAAATTGTTCTTATGGGTACTATGGTTGGAAGGTTTGAAACATGGGAGCAGATGTGAGAATCTATTGTGGGGCAGACATCTATTGTGAGTGGAAAAATTATGGCTAAGAAACTTGTACCTGGTGCATAGGAACCTACTGTGATGGTTGCACGGTTGGTGTGGAAGACTAGGAAGGAGGTGATGTGAAGAATGTAGGCATAGTGGATTGTGGTGGGGGAAGTGGTGTTTGAAGAGAGGATGAAGGTGGATTATGAGATGATGTGCTAAAAGATGCAAGCTACGTTAGATTGGATGAGCGATGAATAGAAAACTTTGGTTGGGTAGAATAGCATGGGGGGTTGGTGAGATAAGATGGGTAAAGTGGATTATATGAAGAAAGAGGAATGGAAGGGGGAGCCTAAAATGGATGAGGTGGAGGAAGGTGAAAGGTGGAAGTAGATGAAGGTGGAAGTGGAGTGGAAGATGATGCACCATACATCCTAGAAGTGGGGAACGTAGGTGGTGGAAGTGATGAAGAAGGAGTATAAGCATCGAAGGTGGAAGACTGAGAAGAGGGAGTGGTGAATGTATCCACAAAGAATTGTGGAGATGAGACTTGTTGCTATTGTGATGGAATGAATTGTTGTGATTGGGATGGTGGTTGCGATGTTTGAGCTAACGATGGAAGATATGAGTGTTGTGAATGTAGTTGTTGTGGTATTTGTGAAGTGTATTGATGGGATGATGTAAGTGGAGTGTACTACTATTATGATGATGACTATTGTGGTGTTGACTGTGATGAGGATGCATGAGTGTTAAGAGTGGAGGATTGAGGATTTGAAACCATCCCTACTGTGGGGGTAGAAGAGGTAGTCTCGGGGTCAAGATGATAGAGCACAGGGGGATCACCCCCAAGAAGAGAATGAGATGGATCCTAAAGAAATGGATGAGAAGATGTGGGTGAAGGAGGTGGAGTCTCCTCATCAATAATAAGAGATGGAGATGGATCTCCTAGAGCTGTGTAGATAACATGATCGCAAAATGTAGAAGGTGGATTAGGTGGAGGTGAATGAGGGAGAAGAGGATGATCCTCACCAGAGGATGTGGTAGGCATATTACTTGAAATGGAAGTCTCACCTTGGGCCATGGTGTGCATGTGAGATGGTTCAAAACTAGTGAGAATAGGGGAGCACTAGACTAGTTGGAGGTAGCATGGGCAGCCTCCTCAACAAGATGCACTTGCTCATGTGCCTGACTATGAGTGAGAATAGTCATGGTGATGTGTACCACAAATGAGTGTTCAGAACTATTCAAAAATGAAAGTCTAAACTGGTGTGTGTTCTGTGTAAAACTTTGTGTTTCTGTGTACTAGAACAAAGTTCACACACTGCTGTGAGAACCTGGTTCACACTACTACTGCTATGCAAACCTAGAACAATGAATAAATTTTGATAGAAAATGATAGTGATAGACTATAAATATCTAGCAAGTGAGAGTTTACTAGAAAGTGAATGTGCTGAGACCAATTTTTGTGAAATTGCAATACAAGAACATAACTGGAATCAATTCTAAGCAAATAAAAGCAAATGTTTTGTTGTTTTATGTGTTTTTATGATAGTACCTACTCTAGGACATGACACTAGAAATGAAGTGAAAACTAAAAAGGAATGTCATTAGCATAGAACCTCCTGCAACACCCAAGGGTGCATAAAATAGAACTATGTCTCAACAGGTGAGTGGCGGCTAATGAAAGGTGCAATAAAAATATATCCAAAGGGAGGGGAACTCAAAATGCTCTAATGAGTCCAAATCCTCTTACGAGAAGAGGTGGCATTGTCTAAGACCTGCTATCGACATACCCATGCTTTCGCTTCACCCTTGGGTAGGCTTAGTCAAGAACGATAGTTACCTATTCATGAATTATGTAAGCCTTGTGAACAAAGGTATCTAATCCTATCCTACTCCAAAGGTCCCTTTCGGTGATGAATTCTAGAAAACCAATCTCAAGAGTAGGGGATCTTCCAGTGATGAAGTCTGAAAAACCACTCCTAGGGGCTACTATGGTGTCTAAGGGGTGAGATGGTGGAAGGAGATGAATTCCAACATCACTAGTCTCGAGTGGGGATTGGTGATGAAGTCCAATCTTACCACTATGTATGAAATATGAGTGTGTGGTGGTGAGTTAACTATCGATGATATGAAAGTAAATCTAGCTAAATGCCTTTTCAAAACATGCTAAATCTAGATGCCTTTTGAAATTGAAATCTATCCTAGAAGGTTTGAAAGAAATCAAGATTAGATGCTTGGGAAAGAGATTTGAAATCTAGGTGCTTTTGAAAGAGATTTGAGATTTAATCTAATGATTTTTAAAGATATTTGAAATTTTATTAAGTGCTTGGAAATGAGATTTGAAATCTAATGAAGTGCTTTGAAAGGATATTTGAAACTTAATCTAATGCTTTTGAAAGAGATTTGAAATCTAATTAAGTGCTTTGAAAAGAGATTTGAAATCTAATGAATGCTTTTGAAAGAGATTTGAAATTTGATTAAGTGTTTGTGGAAAGAGATTTGAAATCTAATCTAATGCTTTTGAAAGAGATTTGAGATCTAATCTAATGCTTTTGAAAGATATTTGAAATCTAATTAAGTGCTTTTGGAAAGAGATTTGAAATTTGATCTAAGTGCTTTTGAAAGGAAATTTGAAATTTAACCTAATGCTTTTGAAAGAGATTTGAAATCTAATCTAATGCTTGCAAGATGAACAAGAAATGAGAATAGTCTTCAAAAAATAAAGAAAAATAGTCATTCTAAGTAAAATACCTGATGTCGAGTATACTGGGTGATCTTGCTTGTGTTTGTGTTGTAAAATTTTGTAGTTTTGTAGAGGTTCACATGATAGTGTGCGAACCTTGGAGGTTTGTGCAGTAGTGTGCGAACCTAGTTCATGCGATAGTGTGTGAACCTTGCTGTCTGGACTGTTCTGAACAGGTTTGTGAGGTAGGCAATAAAATATTGAGTCTAACTTAGTCTTGAGAAAGTATCCTACACAAAAAGTGTGAAATGAGCAGAGAAACCTTGTAAGGTGCTATGAAACTATGAAATCAACAATGCCAAATGCATGAAAACTATAGAAAACATTGATGTACTAAAGCCGATAGAAAGGTACAAGGAATGATGTCACCTTGTAGATGTCATGGCTAAAGGAGTTTTGATGGAAAGTATGAGGGATAACAAATCCCAATGGGAAAAATAGGCTCTAGACCTTCCCGACTTACTTTCTAGGTATTGTGAAGCAACAAAAATAGATATCTCACTATAGGGACCTATTCTGAAGCAGTTTTGTAAGGTTCATGTGACAGTGTATGAACCCCATCTGGAGGTTCACATGATAGTGTAAAAACTGAGTGTAGAAGGCTACAACTTCATAGCAAAAGGCTTGAAGTGTGTCTCAGGGCTATTATGGACTCCCCTCTAGATTTACAGTACCTACAACACAAAAAAGTAGGCCATAAAATGAATTAGACAACAATGGAGCTAATCTAAAATAGTTTGTGGGGGTCCCACCAAGCGTGCTAGAATGTAACACACAGAAGTCACCATTCCAAAACAAATGAAATATAGTTGAATATTTTTTATTGATTTTAAAGGGGTTACAACATGAGCTTCTCTCAAGAAAGGTTTTCCTCTTTTATCAATGTGAATGTGATGCATTCACTAATGTCTTATGGTGCCCTTAGTGTAGATGGGCTTCTTGTGCGTGAGCCATCGCTTGGGTGCTTGAATCTATCCTTTGTACCTATTTGGGCCTACAAAAAGGTGTTAGTGCATTTGGGGACCTGTCATTGATTAGATCCCATATTTATGAAGACAAAATGACACTAAAATGAAGGGAAACATGATAAAAATTGAAAGTAGAGTTGTAGAAACTATCAAGAAAGGATACTTACCTGATATGTAGCTCTGGAGTTGCTGTAGACCAAGTTCACATGGTAGTGTGCGAACCTCTAGCTCGAATTCATGCGGTACTCCGTGAGCTAGACTGTTGTTGATTGTTTCAACGTATTTTTATTGGAATGAGCTCTTGGAGTTGTTGTTTCTTTGATTCCTAGTCCGGTTGCCTTCTGAGATCGATTTCTCTATCGAATAACCTTTCAAAAACCTAAGAACTTCATGGATGATGGATGCAAGAGCAATGTAGGTGATCTAGAGTAATTTTAGCAAAGTTTTTGATAAGGAAACTGTTGACAATATTGTCACATTCCACCAAGGGGTCGAAAAATTAAAACTTTGTATGATATTTTTTTTGTTGAAAGTTTTCTTTTGTTTATAAGTTATAGCAATTTTGGTTTTCCCTATCGCCCCCTGGTGGACAAAATGAAAAAGAAAAGAGCTTAAGGCCCAAAGCGCTTCAAATCATCACTTCAAGCAAGAACTGTGTCGAAAAAGGTACGAAGGAAACGCTTCGCACCCGAAGCATTCCCAGTGACTGCTTCGGGTGAAGAGTTTTGTGAAGCGACATCCAAGAAACTTCACAGAAAAAGAAAAGATAGCCCGAATTAGCTAAGGCAAAGAAATTACTTCAGGCTCGAAGTATTTCTAAAATCCACTTTGACCAATTTTCACCCGAAGCAGTAGAGGTCGAGAAAGTGCTTCGGCCAAAACTCCCCCAAATCGCCATTTCAAAAGAAGATCAGTCCGAAGCATTTTTCCCGACCCATCAGCGAAGCAGTTTTGCTAATGAAGCAGCAAAGGATAGAGGGAGATCGGCTTCGGCACTCCACGCCCTCGAAGTAGTTTTACAAAGCAAAAATAAACGAGGTGCTTCCCAAGAACGCTTCCCAAGTTGGGCATTTTCTTGAGCCGATCAAAGAGCCTCATAAATGCATATTTTCTTGCCCGGTAAGCTCGCAGATCATTTTTTGCAATTAGATGCGAAGTATTAGTCTGTGAAGAAGAGCACGACAAGCATGGCCGCCACTCGAGCACTGCACCTACAATCCAAGGACACCCAGGTGGCTAATTTAATGTGACTTTCCCCTACTGACTCGGTCACCATTACCAGTCTTGGTAGCTGATTTGAGAGATCATTCGTAGCAGCAGCAAGGAGCCGATTTCTTAGGGCCCGAGGGTGTACTCCACCGTTTTTGTAATAATGATTCAGAGGGTCGGGTCCTCTATAAAAACCCAAGCTTTGCAATGTAAAAGGGGGGGAACTTTTTGCTAGAAAGCTATTGTAACTTGATGTCCTGCGTTTAATACTAAAGACCTTTTGTGCTCTATTTCTCTCTTTTATGCTGCCTTCTGTGCTTAATTATTTTATCTTTTATCGTTCGCGTACTGAGACTCTAAATCCTGAATCCGGTGTGTGATCAAGGACTGAACCCCTAAAATTCGTCCTAAAGGATACATAGGAGAGGAAAAATGCCTTGTCGCTTTCCTTTATGTTGCCTGGTGGATTGAGGTTTCTGTTATTCCCTTATCTCAATCGCTATTACTCTGAATCCTTAATTTCAACGAGAGAGAAAGGAGAACCCTGCAAACTCGTCCAGAGGATACATAGGAAGTTTGGCATTTCGTTTCTTTCATGTTATTCTTGGTATTTCTTGTTGCTATTCGAGTTGTTAGCGAGTAATCATGCTTCCTGTTCTCTCCCACCTTAAATCATCATCTTCTAACCCTTACTCTTTTTATTTCTTTCTCTAACCCTTACCCTTTTTTATTTTTTTTCCTAACCCTTACTCTGTTTATTTATTTCCTGCACTCTTGTCTCAAACCCCAAAAGTAGATTAGTATAGGAGCCAACCTTTATCCGAAGATTGGCACAAGGGGCATCTCTTCCCCCTGGCCTTTCAATGTTGGTCATAGGTCCAGGGCACACAAACCCATCGAAAGTCCTTTCTTGTGCGGATTTGATGACCAACAGTTTCTGGCATGCCCGGTGGGACACAAGGTCCCATATTTGAGAAAATTTCTAGCCTGTCTTCACTAGAGCCAGTAGTTCTAACAAGTTCTTGGTGAGATCCGGTCAGTCTCATCCCCTGAGTAGTAGTGAGAATTGATGCTCTCATTACTAAGAGACTCTTAGCATCTGGCGACTTTGTTTTACCCGAGAATCTTCAAGTCGTAAAGACCAGTACTAAAGCTTGTGCCTTCATGCAAACAAGATGGAAAGTTAGTAATAGAGGAGAGGAAATCGAGTTCTTTGAGATTGATATTGATGCCTTTGGGGAACGCTCTAGGTTAGTTACCCCTGAATATCTCTTACGCGGGACATCCTCGCAAGAGGCTACTATTGACGAGCAAGGCCTAACTTTCGATAGCACAACAACTAGTTTTCCTTCGAATCCTCCCAACTCACCGAAGCATCCTAGTTCCTCTGTTCCCATTGGCATTATAACGAGCAACCCAAGAGGGACTTCGAGGATTTCTATTCCACAGAACCCAAGCACAAATATGGCCCAGCAACAACAACAACAACAGCAACCACTGCCCAAATTATTTCCAGCATGGAATTCTTCGTCACCGTTGAATCTCATGGGCCAAGGGCAAGTTCCACCTGCTGCAATAAAAAAGCTCCCGACGTTCGACGGAACCGAAAAGACTGCTCTAGAGCATATCCAGGAAATAATTTCCCTGGAGGAAATCCACGATATCACAGAAGAGCGAGTGATGGTGAAGCTCCTGGTTCTCTCCCTTAGAGGAAAACTCCTCTATTGGTATAGATCTCTGTCGTCCTGGAACTATTACAATATGGGACCAGTTAGCCGGGAAGTTGATGCAAGGCTTCAACGAGTTCACCAATCTAACTTCTCTTCTGTAGCAATTCACTTCAATCCAAAGACATCCACAAGAAGAGATTGCAGACTTCAATGTTAGGTTCGCTCGAACCTGGCAGAGAGTCCCAGTTGGACTTTGCCCAATTGATGAAGCCACAACGTACTACTTCCTTCGAGCCTTCAACCCTGATATCGGTCTTATGATAAGGTACTCAAATGTCAATACTTTTCCAGAGTTGTATGGGTTAGCAAAGAAAGCAAAAACGAACCTCATAGACATGGGTAAACTCCCTCAAAGAATGCCAATGCCCATACTCCTCGAGTTCCTTCAAGCCCAGTACATGAGCGTAGTCGCTCCACAGATTTTAGCAATCCCTGCATATCCGATCTCATCCTAAAACCCGAATCCCGTTGTGTCGTAGATCACCGCTCCATAGATACATTTACCCACACTTTCAACTATGCCCTCCATAATCACTCCAACATTTCCAATGTTGCCAGCACCCCTCCAACATCCTGCCCTACCTCAGATATCGACTATGGCTTATTTACCATCAGTTCCCAAGGCCGATGATATGCAAGCCAAGATACTGTAAGAAATGCAATCGTTAAATGCCACAGTGCAGACCTTGTCCAACGACATGATCATTGTCAAGAAAAAGCAAGCACAACAAGAGTTTCTACCAAGAAGGTCTTATCCCATGCCTGCGCTTACCAGAGATCAAGCGGTCCATCAAGGAAAAGCTTCGACAAGAAATGCTGTGATAGATGAAGCCCCAAGCACTTTCGATCATGTATATTGGTGCTCGACATGTAATGATCCTCATGAGGAGAATACATGCATGTTACACCAACACTACGTGCAGACACTAGCAAGCAACGGTCAAGGCGGTCAAGTCAACGTCATCAGACAATTGGATCAGAACTTGTCAATCGGCGAGGAAGAGCCAGTCGCAGTTCTTACCAGGGGAGGTAAAAGGTCGATAGAGGTGGATGCTACTCAGATGGCTCATTTGAAGGTACACACTCGATTTGAGAAGGGACAACCGTCCTCTTCGACCCTGAGCGAAGCTCCTCCGCCAGCTCCAGTCAAAGAAAAGGCCCAAAAGGCCACTGTTGAACCACCTCAGGTGGAGACCAAAGAATAGGCTAAGGAGAAGCTCAAGTTTCCCTCGCTCACCAAGCGACAAAGGGTCAAAGTGACAGAGCAATATCGCACCAAGTACAAATCGAGAAAGGAACCTGAGGTGCATAGCTCCCGACCTACAACATTGTAGAAGAGTTGAAGAGAATTCTAGCCAAAATTAGTTTATATGATGCTCTGTAACTTCCTGGACAAGTGGACCTGCTGCAAGAATCATTGAAGAGGATTAATACAAAGAAGGCAGAGTCGCTTGCCCTGGTGAAAACCCTGTCTGCATCCATAATGAGAAAAAATAGGCCACCACCGTTCTATTTATCCTTACAAATGGAAGGATATATCATGCATAACTGTATGATAGATTCTGGATCTGTGACGACAATCATGCCAAAGGCAGTATGCGAGGAAATAGGCATGGAATACACACGAAGTAGTCACAGAGTCCTCCAGTTGGACAGTACCCCAGTAAATACTGTAGACGTCATCAAGGACATTCCTATTCGGCTACATAAGACACCTCAAATCATAGTCATACAAGAGGTGGTAGTCGTGGACCTTGAGCCCTACTTCAGCATGTGCCTGTCGAGGGAATTCACGGCAAAACTGGGTGGATATCTGTCCATGGACTACACTCATCTAGAGATCCCCTTCAAAGGGAAGAAGGTGAAGATCTATAATGAAAAGCCTTCTACATTCCCGGTTCGGAAGATGTCCGAGGAAGAGAGCAGTGACCCTGTGCATACGATCGCGAAGGAACTAGAGCAAGTGGATCTCGTCCAGGAATCCCTCGCACAGTTGTGTTGTGAAGATGAATTTTCATTGGCAGATTTCAATGCCATGATAGATACTGAGGTGGGGTGCTACACCATCGCCAAGTCTGAGAAATTAGCCAAAATGGAGGGGAAGGTGTCTTCTCAAGAAGGACTATGGAAATTGTTCTTTGACGGTGCCTGATGCAAAAATGGCGTCGGGGCAGGAATCCTTCTAATTTCGCTGTCCGATTGGGTGGTGTTATCATGCCAATGCTCATTGTAACCTAGCTCTCTCTTTGTGTGAAACTCTTTTTAGCTTACTTCTCAACTGCTTCTTATGGAGATTATTTTGATCCTAGTGTTGTTTTTGCAAAAACATCAATAAGCTCACCCCACCTATAAAAATTAATTTTTTCCACAACCATTAGTGATTCATAATCTAAGAGCAAGTGTAAGTGATAATTGTGAGGTTTTTATGTGAGGGTATAGGTGAATTGAGAAATGTAAGAATTACTTAGAAAATATATTTTAAGAACTAAAAGATATAGAAAATGATTCTAAAAGGCTTTATTTTCATAAAACACTATTGTTTTACTATTTTTCAAACATACACCCATTTATCAATAATGATAGGGACTCGTTGCAACTACTTTTGATTTTATACAAGTATTTCTCAAAAAGTACTCTCCTACCTTACCTAATTCCTTCCATTTCCATGTTGCTAATATTTTATTTGAAATCCTTATGGATGATACACAATTCATTCTATACAACTATGTTCAAGAATGTATCTTTACTCTGATCACTTTGTTTATGGATAAACTATTGGATACTTTGTTACCTATTGAAGAACTCAAACAATATCTATACGAGATAAAAAACTAAGGCGCCCAACATGGATGGTCTCCTAATGGAATTTTACCAAAATAGTTGGCCTACTTTGAGCCATAATATACATATGATGTATAAATAGGCATTAAACAAGGGGTATCTTAGTAAATGTACTAACCAAGGGTATCCATAAGCACACTAGTAGGGATACCATTTTAGGCTGGAGGCCTATTACCGTCCTTATCATTGCATAGAAAATAATTGTAAAATATTTAACAATTATGTTTAGATCCATAGCATAAAGAGTTGTCAATCATGAGAAAACTAGTTTCAATAAATGTGGGTGTATCTTCGATAATCCAATGTTAGCTTGGGAGGCCTCTGGGTTCAAGATTCTCAATAAGATGCTCTTTTGGTAAAAATTGATATTGACAAAGACTATGAAAATTAGATGGGATTTTATCCTACAAATCCGTATATAGTTAGATTTCGAGGAAATTTTCTACAACCATATTGTAGTTATTTTCTAAGATGCTTAAGCTCATATACAAGTTAATGGTATATTATCTAAAATTTTCAATTGTATTCTCAATAAGACAAGGGTGTCCTTTAGCTCTGTCCTCTACGTTGTAATTATTGATACTCGACATCAACTAATAAAATGAGTTTATGTTAAAGGTTTGTTATCTAGTCTAAGAATACCTAATGAGAGATTTGTGCTGAATAACTCTTTCTTATTCCTTCAATAGTTAAAAGAGAAAAAATCCACTATGCAAGATATTCTTCAATTGTATTTTGACGTGTCAAGCTCTATAATTAGTGAGAATCAAAAAAAGGATTTATTTTATTCTTTTGCTCCTACATTGAGAAATATACCTAATTCCTAGAAAATACCCCTTTGAAAAAATTATCATATACCTTAGGATATCCTTTGGCATCAATATATCGATCCTACACATGTGTGAATGGATATTGCTTAGATTTTAGAAAAAATTGATGCATGGTAAAATATATTCCTCTTTCTTACTATTAAAATCAACTTGTTAGTAAAGCATTAGTGGCATATCATATTTTTAGTTCTTAAAATAGATAACATCTTATAGTGCTTACCTCAAATTGATGCAAGTCATTTGTAGATACTTGTGGTATCAATGGGCTGGATCCAATATGATGTTTTGTATTTCATGGAAACTTTACATTATTCCTAAATCTATATAAGGCATGTGTATCCTAGATCCTATAAATTACATCAATTCACTAGCATCCAAACAAGTGGTAAGGGCCCTAAATTGGGGGGAACCTTGGAAGGTCCTCTTTCATCACATTATTTATCAAGCATCCTTAAAATAAAAATGGAAGAATACATAATGGGAAGAAAATCTATTAAATGGAAAATATTTCTAGGTCAAGGGGTCCCTACTTCTTATAAAGAACTATTTGACCTAGGGTGAAATTGCATCTACCCCTTCACATAAGATTGACTCTCTTAAGTAGGACCTAAGCATAGGAAATTCAAGCATCTAGTTCTTTGTAATTAGAAGCCTCTTGCATTATAACCAAACTTGAAAGGTACCACAATTTTAAAGAAAATAACAGATATCTTATCTAACTTCTAGGATCACTCATCCTATGCACTAATTACATGGAGGATGCTCAAAACTATATTCAAATTGCCATATTGCTTACATGTTGTTTTCATCTCATTTATTCACTAATACTTGATAGAGTCCTTATCAAAATATATGCATCCGCATTTTGATTTCCTTCATGATTAGAGATGATCTAATAATACACATATTGAGAACTGCATATCTAAGTTAGGCTATTCTATCCTTCTGAATCCTTTCCTTCTTGCTTTCACGAATACCATTTTTTGAGAATAAATGGTTCTTTTTAAGGTAAAAGTAGAGTCTAAATATCTGTACTTTGTTGGAGATTCCTTCATTTTAAAATGCTTAGAATAGTCATTGTTGCTTCATTGACTGGGTGCCATCTTTTATACCTTTTACCAGAATCATGAATCCATCCCTCATATTTTATGGTACTATTCATTTTCTCAAAAGGTCTAGTCTTTGATTAAATCTATCTTTTCAATAGTACAAATCTCCTAGAAAATAACCCTCTTTCTCATATATCACCCTAATGAACTCAATCCTCTTTGGGAACCCTACATGCTAGTTCTCCTCAAATTTATCTAGAAAAAGAGATGCTTGAGAATGTCTCATGTTAACTCCTCCTTGGGGGTGATGATGTTGAATTTTTTTTAGGTTCCTTTTTGTAAGTTCATAGCATTTATGTAAATGTTTGTAATACTTCTAGCATATTGGATGCTATAATAGATAAGCTAGATTGTATTCATGAATAATTTTATTGCCAGGTGCATGAGCATAATAGAGTTAATGCACAAGTACTAAATTAGATTAATGACCTCTCATTAGATTTGTTTAGATCCAAAATAGTTACAAAGATTGCATAGAAGAATATATCTATTATCATAATGTCCTTTTAGTAATTTTGACAAAATATTATATGTTTGTAATGAAAATTAGGTTTTATTTTTTATTGTAGTTGTTACATGTTATAATAGTTCTAATATACTCTAATTCATAACTTATGAAAATTTTAAGTGTTTCACGTATTTTTATTCTTCTATTGATTTAAAAAAAATAATCTTAAAAATTTAATTTTAATTTTATATTTATATTTAAATGTTCTTTTTTTTAAATTATAATAAAATAGAAATATTCCTCTTTGGGAACCCTACATGCTAGTTGTCCTAAAGTTTATCTAGAAATAGAGATGCTTGGGAATGTATCAAGTTCAACTCCTCTTTGAGGGTGATAATGTTAAAAAACATTTAGGTTTCTTTTTATAAGTGCCTAGCATCTATGTACATATTTGTAATACTTCCAACATGTTGGATGCTATAATAAAAAAGCTAAATTGTAGTCATGAACAATTTTATTACTAAGTGCATGAACATAATAAAATTAATGCACAAGTACTAAATTAGATGAATGACCCTTCTTTAACTTTCTTTGGATCTAAAATAATTAGATAGAAAAATATTTCTATTATCATAATGCCCTTTTGGTAATTTTGGAAAAATATTATATAGTTGTAATGAAAATTATATTCTATTATCATAATGCTTTTTTTGCTATTAATATTTTTTTAAGGAATTAAAATGTATTGCTTTTGAAACCCTTACAAACTTACATCCAGCTTCAGCACCAGAAATGCTTCTTTGCTGTAAATATTTTTTAAGCACTCACACACAATGAATTTCTTTTGAAACCCTTACAAACATACAACCAGCTTCAGCACCAAAATCAGCAATATGCACTTACAAAATCCGACTCTTGTGGAAGATACTGTATGATAGCCCCAGAACAAGCTAGAAATAGATTGATAGCCACTCCTCTATTCCATAAGGAAGACTAATATTAAAAAAGGTAAAGAATGCCTTAATAATGAATCAATAGTAAACACTATACGTCGCTTGTTTCAAATTCAGAAACGAGGTTATCTGGGTGCACATCAGGAGAGACCGTTGTACTGTCAAAGTGGTAATTGCAATAGAGTTTGTCCCCCTCGTAGGAGTCCAGCCATGGGAGAAAATCAAACCAGAGTGATTCTGGATCTGTATCTGGTGAACCTTCAATGGCCGAATGTATTGTTTCTCTATGATTATGATATTGGTCGGAGGTTGCTGCAGCTTGAAAGCTCTCAATTATATCAGATAGTTTCCCCACAGAATTTTGCTGAAACATTGTTGCTAATGGGGATGCGTTTGAGTTTTTGGATGGTGGGATATGCAATTCATGTTTCTCAGATCTGATCTTGGACGTTCGATGCACATTAGAGTTTGTTGAGGTATCATATTCTAATGGAGGAGCATGTCTTCCACTCCATTCTGAAGAATTAGACTCGTCTGATGGATATTCCTGTTTGAATTCTACTGGAACAGCTCTAGAATCTGTTGTGCTCGCATTGAGTTTATGAGGGTGTAAACTCTTCAAAGCAGAAGATTGGGAAGCCGCTTTATCTTGGATCGAATCTCCTGCACCCTTGTTGTATTGCTCACCGAATGACTGTATCTTCTTATTCGAGCTCTCTTTCTCTTGTGATTTAGAGGCGTTGAGGCCTTTGCCTTTGCCGGCCAGTTTCTTGCTCAGATGAATATTCCAGTAGTTCTTAACATCATTGTCTGTTCTTCCAGGAAACCGGGCGGCAATCAACGACCACCTACACCAATTTTTTTTAAACCAGAAATATAGATTCATTAATCGCCTTAGACGAAAACATGAGGCTGCAATTTGGACTAAATAAGGCTTTATAAAGCTAACCTATAAATGATGATATTAGGAAACCCAAATTCAAACTATTGTGGCTTTAACTTATAAATAATGATATTGGAAAACCCAAATTCAAACTATTGTAGCGTTAATTATAAATGATGATATTAGAAAACCCAAATTTAAACTATTGTAGCGTTAATTATAAATGATGATATTAGAAAACCCATATTTAAACTATTATGATGTTAATCTATAAATGATGATATTGAAAAACTCAAATTCAAACTACTATGAGGCGAGGCTAGATTATGTACACAGAAAAATATGAACTAGGAAATAGCACACAAGATGATCAAGGGTTTTCTATTGCGTTAGCTGGTGCCTTACCTGTTTCCAAGGAGTTTATGAAGTCTTATAATAAGGTCTTCCTCGTCTGCTGAAATATGACCTCGCTTCACATTAGGTCGGAGGTAATTCATCCAGCGCAACCTGCAACTCTTTCCGGACCGCATCAAACCTGCACAATCAGGTAAAACTGTGTATCAGAGTTGAAACTTGAGGGAAAAAGCTGTATAGCACGAAATTATACAAGATTTAGTGCTGCAATTTGATGAGTACAGTGTTTTTGCCTACATCCTCAGAGCTTTCCATGTATGCTCATTTGAGTTTATGAAAATGGCTTCTTCTGTATTAGAGCCTGCTAGGTATAGAACTGTCTATCTTTCAACTCATGAATTTAAAAAAAGCAAAATGCAAATGGCCAAATCCTGATAATGGGCTATAAACTCTTCACCGTCCATAGCATCTCAATTTCTAGCATGGCTATGAAATCGGCTATCTGTCGGTGTGCTGTCTTTGTAAAATTGGAATATGCAATAGATGGTCTAGTGCATCGGAAAAATATAGGGTGGTGAAGGAACAAAGTTAAAAACCAGAGACGGTGAGAAGAGACACTGCAGTATATATATATATATATATATATATATATATATATATCACAGAGAAAGGTAAAAGATAAAATGCTTGAAGCTATTCAATCATCGGCACATTGAAGGAGAGAAAAGAAAACAATTAGGCTGATATGTATAAAGCACAATGAAGAAAAACAGAAAATCTCCAGATATGATGTAACAACCATAATAAAAAAAGGGGAAAGAGAAAAATGATTGTAAGAGAAAACCAATCAGTGGTTGAGACTCGAGACAGCAGAGAAGAAGCTCATGGTGATGAAAGAGTGAAGAGAGTTCTACCAGCTTTCTGTGGAAGAGTACTCCAACGTCCAACACCGTTAGCTTCAATGTAATTTTTCAAAAGCAGATCCTCTTCAGGTCCCCAAGGCCCTCTGTTAAGCCCATCCAGAAACCTCTTCCGTGTCATTATTCCAAATCCCTTCTTCTTCTTCTCAACTCAAACTCTCTTTGGGTGACTGCAGTCTGTTATTATGAATGTGTCCATATGTATTTGACAAATTTATAGAAAGATTTATACGACTGAATTCCTTAAATTCATGCGGTGCACGTTTTTGTAAGATTTATACACAAAGATTTAGATTAGGGGTATATGGAATTTGTACCACCATATTTAGAATTGTTTTTAGAAAATATTCATAATTTTTACCTGACAAAGTTAATATGATCTTAAAATTTTGATCCTTAAGAAATTATATTAGGGTGCTGTCCAAAAATCAAATTGAGATGTCTATTTCCATGATCAAAGTCATAGAATTTGTAGACCCTATCCAAAAAGAGAAATTGAACTGTCTATTTCTTTTGAGTATGGTTCAACTCTTACAAACATTTTTTTGGTATATAAAATTTTTCAAAAAATCAAATTAAAATATCTATTATCCAACTTTCACATTATCAACTCACATATTTTTTTTTGGGTATATGGAATTTGTACCCACCATATTTAGATTTTTTTAAGAAAATCTTCATAATTTTTACCTAACAAAGTTAATATGATCTTAAAATTTTGATAAAAAAATCTTCATAATTTTTACCTGACAAAGTTAATATGATCTTAAAATTTTGATCCTTAAGAAATTAAATTAGGATGCTGTTCAAAAAATCAAATTGAGATGTCCATTTCTATTATCAAGTCATTTCTTTTGGGTATATAGAATTTTTAAACCCTATAAAAAAAACAAATTGAAATGTCCATTTCTTTTGAGTATGATTCAACTCTTACAAACAGACATATTTTTTTTGGTATATGAAATTTTTCAAAAAAATCAAATTGAAATATATATATTTTTTTAAGTATGATCCAACTTTTACATTATCAATTCACCTACCTGTCATATTTTAATTATTTTTAAATTTTTAAATTTTTTTTAGCTATAAGATATTAGCCATCTTGTCCCAAAAAAAAATCAAATTGAGATGTCTATTTATTTTTGTATGATCCAACTCTTACACTGACACATGCTTTTTGGATATGGTCCAGCTCTACTCAAAGTTAATTTGAAGTGTTGTTTCTTTAAAAGCTGTTTGGACGGATGGCCTTTACGATGAACGCTGACGTTCCATCCAGAATTTTACCTCGTTGAAGGAGATCAATGTTGTGTCGGTTTCTTTTCGAAGGAGGGAAAGATTAAATTTACCTTTAATAATGCATGTACTGCCAATTCGCTTATGGAAGTAATAATTCTAGCCAGCTAGATTTGAGAAAGACGTGACAGGTCCGACAAGTTAAATTCTTATGCTCATTACTTTATTGTAGTCGAGAAACGCCAGGTGGGCTGTCAATTTTGGATGTCTTCCCAAAAACGGTACGGGAACCCTTTTATCTTTTGGTACTACTAATTTACATGAAAATTTTAAAATTTATGTTGTGTAGTTGAAAAAGTATAGTTTAATTGGTAGTAGTCCATGGGTGAAAAAGTATAATTTAATTGATAGTAGTTGAAGTTTTAGTTAATTTAATGGTAGTTAAAAAAAGTATAAGCTAATTAGTAATAGTGGATGTTTTGGTTAATTTAATGGTGGTTGAAAAAAGTATAATTTAGTTGGTAGTAGTGGTAGTTTGATTAATTTGGTTTTTATGTTCTTGAGATTGATTGTACACTGACCTGACCTGAACTGCCATTCAAAGTTTCCAATGTTGTCCGTGGTGAGTTGTACTTTTTAAAATTAGTGTATAGTCTTCATTCAAAGCCAACAAGGCCACAATTTCTTTGGTAAAAGTTTACCTTCTCATGGGATTTAAAAGAGATGGTAAATATAATTAGGTCAAATGTAACTAAGCATTACCAGTGTAGATGGGATGCGAGTCGGTAATTTTTTTTTTTTAACTATACAGTCGATAGAAAACCCAGTTGATTCAATGGATCTCAACAAAAACCCATCTTAAATGAATTATTCAACCATTGTTTTTAGAATAAATGATTGAAATAAAAATTTGCACACCTTTTAGTAAAATTCTATTATTGCGCTTACATCAAAAGAGGCCTAAAAGGGCAGTAAAAACTACGGGGGTGCACGAGAGGCACAAGCGACTAGGGGGGTGCCCTTAGATGCTTTGAGCATGCATGCCTCTGTTACTCTGTAAAGTAACTTTTCTAATAGTTAAAGTAAAGAACCATTATTTTCATCTCACGTCAAACCTCATTGTTTTCTCACCATTGCAGGCTACTTTTTGACTTGTAGCAGCAAAGAGATATGGAAGTCAAGAACTAAAGGGTTTCTTTTATTTCACTTTTTAATAACACCCTTTAATAAAGAATTTTCTTTTTTTAATAATAAATAAATATTCACTCAAGTTTAAATTATAAAGATCTTTTTAAAACTATATTTTATATGGGCTGTTTTGATTGAATTTTTTACAAGGTCAAACCCAAGTTTAAATTACCAAGACCTTTTTACAACTGTAACTTACCTTAGAAATTTTACCAGTCAAGTGACTTGTCTATGGACTGTTTTAGTTGGATTCCCTACAAGGTCAAGGTCTCTTTGACCTTGTCTTTATCTAGTGGGTAGGGTTTACAAAGGTTTTCTAAGCAATAAAATAAATAAATAAAGATAAAACTTAAGCATATTTTATATATTATATATATTAAATTTTTATACAAAATTAAAATAAATTTCATTTATCTAAAAATAGTAATTATAGATAATATATATATTTTTTATTCATAGGGAAGTTGGTTACATTCACAATATTTTTAGTAACTGACAAGTACAGAGTTTAAACCATAGGGGTTGCTCCTAACAAGCCTATACCGCCTTGTTATTGTTGATCCAACGTGAAGGGATTATCAGTTGTTCGTGATTCGTGCCATCGTCATCGGTTTGATGCACACTCACGGAGGATTCAGATCAAACTACTACCTTTGCAACAAGCATGTCCCCAAGGTTTAAACCTAGGTCTCTTCTTGGTAAGTGCTTGGCCAAACAAACAATTACTAATCCACCTAGCCCTTGGAGGTAACTATAGACAATATTATTATTGAATATTTTCTAATAAGAGTATTTATCACATTAAATAAGGGTTGTGTTCATATGATTATAATTTATTTGTTATTGTTTCATAGTACTTTGAATACATACATACATACATACATACATACATATATATATATATATATATATATATATATATATATATATATATATATATATATATATATAGGGGAATTGGTTACATCCACAATCTTTTTCTACTACTAAGTAGGGTTCAAATCTTGGGGCTGCCCCCTATAACCCCTATTCCAACTTGTTGTTGTTTAACTCGGTGTGAGGAGGACCACCAATCACTCGGGATTGGTACCGTTGTTATCAAGTTGGTGTGCACTTAGCGGATTCAAGTTAGACTATTGTACTAGATAGATAGGAGGATGCCACTAGGATATTAACTATGTATGCCATTGCATAGGGTACCAATGAACAAGAATCTACAACATGTAACCTTCCAGAGTGAAGAAAAAATAAATGTTCACCATGTATATTATTGTTGGTAATTTTGATGTATTCCACATTGGGATTTTTGATGTAATTTTGTTGAAGGGTTTTGTTTATAAAATCGACATTAATAATAAAATTGTGTTACAATGCTTTTCGCAATATTTTTGTGTGTAATTATTTCTTGTATTTTCGTACTTTGAAATAGTAAAGATCATAAGACGAAATTAGAAAACTGCATTGCAGAAGGAGAAAATCGCATTTGCCTCAAAAAATGGGTGAAGAGCCCGTTCGCCTCACCTTGGGGCTAACATAAAAAGTTAAATGGAAGAATACTTTCACCCCAAATAAGGGGTAAAAGTCCCTTTCACCCCAAATGAGGGGTAAAAGTCCCTTTCACACCTCATTGGGCTAAAGCACATCGAAGTGCTTTGAAGTTATGGTAAGCCCAAAGTAAAATTTGACAATTTTAAAAAAGGGGGTGCGTTCACTTCGTTCACCCGTGAACGTCATTAAAAATGAAGCGTTGAAAAGTCAACAACGCGTTCACCCTGGTTGAAGGGCGAAAGTCTCATTCGCCCCTCCCAAGGGTGAAAGCGCAACAAATGGTGAATTTTTACGAAAGCAAAGGAAATGACAAGTGCTTTGATTGCGTTGAAAAGTCAACGTTAGGTTCGCTCAGGTGTGGATCCCACTTCGATGCGCACTAAAGAAAATGCAAGGTTGAAAGTGTTTTCGCCCCAGAAGAGGGGCAAATGGCCCATTCACCCTTCATTGGGGTGAAACTACCAAAAGAATGACTCAATAAAGACATCAAAGGCTATTTTGTATTCGGGTGAATATCGAAAGAGATGGGACGTTGAAAAGTCAAATATACGTTCGCCCCAGATGGAGGGCGACAGTGCTTTTCACCCCTTTTGGGGGTGAACGTATATTTTAGAAGAAAATGAATGTCTTATGTGAAGCGCTTCCACCTTGTGAGAAATATGAAGCTCTTAATTGCCTTTTTAGGGGCTAAACGAGGTGAGATGGTTCGAAGCGTTGGAATACAATGCACTGTTTTTACCTGGATTTTCTCTAAGTTGATTGTTGTCACGATAAGAAGGTGAACGTCAAATCAGGGGGCTGTCCATGGAGCACAATGGAGTGAGTGTAACAAGAGGAAGCGTGAATAAGAAGAAAGCAATAAGAGTTAAAGGAAGCGCTTTCGCTCATGGCTTTATTTTGAGTGAACTCAAAGTTTAGACATCGATGGAGATTGGTCAAAGGTGCTTGGGTTAGGTGAATGAGAGAATTTAATGATTGTGGCAAGGAGTAACCAAAATTATGGATTTCAAGTGAAAGGAGCTACAACATTAAATTCACAAGGAGATTTTCATGAGTTCCAAAACATTCTGAACAAAGGTGAATTTTTGAGGAATAATGAAGGTTCCAAGTCAACGACCAGGTTTGCAGTTTTTCGTGCATCGACACTTGAATATGTTGATTTCCTAAGATTTCCTCCTTAAAAGCTAGATCAATGTTTCAAAAAGATGAATTTTCAAGATTTTGAGAAGGAATTTCCTCACCTGGGTTCTTGATCTATAAACATTTTGTCTTCATGTGCATTTAATGAAAGAGGCAAAATCCTCTATAAATACTAATCATTTCAATGTAATGAAAGAGGATAGACATTCTGCAGAAAAACTATTCAAGTTTTCTACATAATAGAAGAGACTTGGCTTCTAATTTTGCAAGCAATTTTTATGTGTGATTACTTTTTGTTTTAAGCATTTCTATTATATATTCATGTCTGTTATCTGTTACTAAATTCAAATTTTGCATCTGGATTTGAATACTTTCGATGAGGGAGTGAGTACTGGAATGCGATCCTGGAAGTTGTCTCCATAGAACTGTAAGTAAATTCTTTGCCTTGTCTCCATCTTATGTTGTTACCATGCTTGGTTGGAATTCCTATTGCTAGTCTGTCCCCAATCCTACACCTTCAGCCTGTGGCCATATTTCCCATTTTTTTTTGTTATTTCTAATTTCTTTCCTACAACTCTAGTCTCAAACCAGTGTAGGATTAGTAAGGGAGCCAACCCTCTCTGGAGATTGGCACGGAGGACATTTCTTTCCTCCGACCTTTCAATGTTGGCCATGTCTAGGGTGCACAAATGTATGTTTGTATAATTAGGTAAATATTTGACCAACAATTTTTGGCATGCCCAGTGGGACCTTTGAAAGTTCCACTTTTAATAGTATTGAGGTTTGGTGTTCACCTTCGTACTGTATAGTTAGGACATATGGTGACTCAACTATACCTAGAAGCCTTCGAACATGAAGGCAATGAAAGTTGTACTTCATGATCACAAGATCGAAGGCCAAAAATCTTGAAGACCTCGTTGAGTTCTATGAACTTGACATCAAAATATTAGGGGAACACCCCAGGTTAGTTCCTACACCTCACACATCATCCGCAACATCCTCATAAATAGTTGGTGTGTTCTTCATTCCTTCGAGTCCAACTAGTACTGCTACTAGTGTTCCACCTCCTCAACCCCATACACCAGTCCAAATGGCTCAAAATCCACCACCACAGTAGCCACAACCACCAAGGTAGTTTCCAACATGGAATAGCTTAGGAGCTTTGAATTTACAAGCACAAAATCTAGTTCCTCAAGCAGCTTTGAAGGCTTTGCCTACCTATGATGGTACTGGTAAGACCACCTATGAGCATATTCAAGATGTGGCTTCCTTGGCGATGATCCATGGCATTACTAATGAAGACATTATGGTAAGGTTGTTGGTGTTATCACTTAGAGGAAAGTTGTTATATTGGTACCGATCTTTGCCACTCGCCACTATCACCACATGGGATCAGTTGGTAAAATTGCTAATCAAGAACTTTCATGAGCAAGTTGATCCATTCTCCTTGTTGCATCAATTTACAATGATTCAAAGGCATCCGCAGGAGGAGATAGTAGACTTCAATGTCAGATTCACCCGAAGTTGGAAGAGAGTTCCTGATGGTCTTCGGCCCACGCATGAGCAAGCTACATTTTATTATCTTAGATCCTTCAACTCAGACATTGGAATGGTTGTTCAATAAGCCAATGTAAATACTTTTCCAGACTTGTATACCCAAGCACAAAAGGTTGAAGCAGATTTGATCGCCATAGGTAAGCTTCCCCCGAAGGTAACCATGCCCATCCTGCCTGATCTTCCACAACATTTGTATTCAAGTGTATTTTCACAGCCCATGCCTTCTATGTACTCGGTTCCCTCATGGAGCTCGGGTCCACCTCAAATCACTCCAATCCTAGTTCCACAACTTCTCACTCCAATATTTTCATAGTTACCCGTACCAGTAGCATCGCAGTTGCTAGCACCCATTCCTTTCCCAACGTCACTTTCTCCACTACTATTGCCTACTCCATCAATGCCTTTACCTTTACCAACACCTCCTATGCCTTCAAATCCTGATCCTTACATGAAATTGTTACAAGAAATGCAATCTATTAATTCGGTTGTAAGGACAATGTCGAACGAGATCATGATGGTAAAGAAGAAATAAGCTAAAGATGATTTTTAGTCAAGAAGGTTTCAAACACCATCGATTACTAGGGAGCAAGAAACCACTAGCAAGGGCCTTGAGAGGAACACAACTGTGCTAGAAAATGAAGAAACTAGTACATCAGAGAAAGCATACTGGTGCTCCACCTGTAATGATCCCCATGGAGAAGACACGTGCATGGTCCACTTGAACTATGTACAGACATTAGCAAAAATTTCTATCGATGGACAAGTTAATATGATAATGGAAGCTGATCATAACTTGATGGTCCCATCATTGGAGCAAGTTTCAGTTCTTACGAGGGCTGGAAAGAAGTCGGTGACTATTGATCCAACAGAAATGGAGCCTCTGAAAGTTCTTGCTGAGTAGAAGGCGCAAAATGAAAAAGTGCAACCGCAAGTGAAAGCACCTAAAGTGACAATGAAGTAGCAAGATTCTATCTTGTTGAAGGATCTATTGCCCAAGCAAGCTCAAGAGAAGATGAAGGCATCAACTTCATAGCCTACAGTCACTCAAGTGCAAATGGAGGTGAAAGAGCAAGCCAAAGAATACCTCAAGTACCCATCATTGACAAAGAGACAGAGGGTGGAGGCTACTCAACAATATCGGAACAAGTATGAACCCACTATAGAAGAAAAGGTTCTTGGTACTTCCAATTATAATATTATGGAAGAAATGAAGAAGATTCCTATGAAGGTGAGCTTGTATGATGCTTTGCAGTTACTTGGGCAAGTTGATCTGCTACAAGAGTCTCTCAAATCAACAAAATATCAAAAGAAAAGTCATTCCCAAATAGTGTTAGCACAGACGCTACCTACTTTAGCCACTGGAAAGAATAAGCCACCTCCGTTCTATTTGTCTCTCTAAATGGAAGGGTGGATCGTGCATAATTGTATGATTGACTCCGATGCTACGACTATTGTCATGCCAAAGGTAGTGTGTGAAATAATGGGAATGGAGTACACAAGAAGTAGTCCAAGCGTGTTACAGTTGGATGGGACCCTGGTCAAAATGGTGGGAGTAATCAAGGATATTCCTATCGTTCTACACAACATGCCTCAAATCACTATCATTCAAGAAGTGGTGGTAGTTGACTTGGAACCATACTTTAGCATGTGTCTTTCAAGAGAATTCACAGCGAAACTAGGAGGGTACCTTTCCTTGGATTATTCACATTTGGAGATACCATACAAGGGAAGAAGAATCCACATCTATAATGAAAAGCCCTCCACTTTTCATATAGAGAAATTGGAAGAAGAAGAAAAGCCTACTAGTGCAGTCAACATGATGACAGAGGAATTGCAAGAAGTAGACTTGATGGAGGAAGCTCTTGGTGAGCTCCATTTGGAGGATGAATTCTCACTCATGGATTTCAACGCGATGGTGGAAACTGACATCGGTTGTTACACTATAACCAAACCTGAGCGAAGAAGTCTCTGACTCCCCAGACCCTCTTTCTGATCAGTTATGGAAGTTGTATTTTGATGGTGCAAGGTGCAAGAATGGCGCAGGGGATGGTATTGTTCTTGTTTCTCCTATAGGGTTGCAAAAAACCTATTCATATCGGCTAACTTGGAGCTACACAAATAATACCATCGAATATGAAGCTTTGTGCCTTGGTTTGAAGAAAGCTAAAAATTAGGCATAAAACAGCTACAAATATTTGGAGATTCTGAGCTCATCGTCAATCAGACTACAAAAAAATGTGTGTCAAAGTAGCACTATTTGAAGGCCTACCGTAACAAGGTATGGGATTTGTTTGAGTCATTTACTGCATTGAACAATTTTGTGGGAGCAGAACAGGCATGCAGATATCTTAGCTTCTCTTGGTGCCAATTTCTCTCCTGTAGAGCAAGTGGTCAGGAAGCCCAAGACTATGAGGTTAATTTATAGACCCTCGATCCTCGATAAAAACCTCTATTGGAAAGTATTCGACAATGATGAACAAATAATCAATTTTTTGATTAAGGAAGCTGCAAGTGTAGACGATAGGATACTTGCTGAAGAGGAAATAGAAGGAATGATCCAATTGAAGAACAATCACATTCCTAGGGGATTGATTTTGCTTGAGAGTTTGTTTGACCAGAATGATCGAGCGAAGAAACACAAGATCAAAGTTGATGCAAAGGAGTACAAGGAAATGCAGCTGGAGCCTGAGAAGATTATCAAAGTTGGAATAGACTGTACATCGAAAGAGCTTGAAGATATCAAAAATTTGTGTTATGAGTTCCCCAACATCATTGCATGGAGCTACCATGATTTAAAAGGATATGATAAAAATATAATTCAACATACCATTGAACTACAGGAAGGAGTAAAACCTTTTCGGTAGAAACAACGACCGGTCAATCCCAAAATTGAAGTGCTTATGAAAGTAGAGCTATTAAAAATGTTGGAGGTAAAGATAATCTATCCAATCAAGCACTCAACATGGGTAGCAAACTTGGTTCTAGTTCAAAAGAAAAATGGAGATATTCGTCTGTGCATGGATTTTTGAAATCTAAACCAGGCATCGTTAAAATATCACTACCCCCTATCGCAGATTGATCAAATCCTCCATGTGGTCACTAGAGCACAAATATTTTCATTACTAGATGGTTTCTCTGGTTATAATAAAATTTGGGTGAAGGATGAGGACCAACACAAGATAATGTTTACTACAAAATGGGGTACTTTCGCCTATCAGAGAATGCCATTTGGTCTATCCAATGCCGATGCTACATTTCAAAGAGCTATGGATATTTCTTTTGGTGAGTTATTGAATAGAGTTATTGTGATTTACCTTGATGATATGACTATTTTCTCACACCGTAGGGAAGAGCACGTCTCTCATTTGAGGCAAGTGTTCAAAAAATATCGGGAATTTGGAATTTCCATTAACCCAAAGAAGTCCATATTCGCTATCAAAGAAGGGAAAATTTTGGGACATGTGATTTCACAAGAAGGATTGGCGATTGATCCTGCAAGGGCTGAGGTGCTCTTAAAATTACCATTGCCAGTTAACAAGAAAGATCTACAATCATTCTTTGGCCAGATCAACTTCATTCGAAAGTTCATTGTTGATTTCGCTCAAGTTGTAAAACCAATGATCGAGCTTCTGAAAAAGAATGCAAACTTCAAATGGATAGAAGTGAGAAGATAGGATTTTTAGGAAATCAAGGAGAGGATCACTCAAGCACCTGTATTGATTAACCCAGACTACTCAAAAGATTTCATCCTCTATGCAGTAGGCAAACAGGAGAGTTACATCATCATTCTCACACAGAATCAAGAAGACGAAGATGAAAAGTCGATTGCCTTTTTGAGCCAAGTGATTTCACCACACCAAGAAAAGTATAATTTTATTGAAAAATAGGTGTATGCAATTATGAAATCCTTAAAGAAATTTTGATATTTTGTTTCACAAAGCAAGACTATAGTCTACGTTATTCACCCAAATGTCAGAAACTTTATTCTTCAAGGAGAATTAGGTGATAAGAGAGTGGGTTGGGTCTCAAAAATTTAGGAATATGATGTGGAGATCCGACCCACTAAGTTGGTTCATGGATGAGCTCTCTACCAAGAACTGGCCAAAAGCGCAACTTCAGAATCACTGACTCTAGTATGGAATGAGGATATCAATGAAAGCAATTGTGCAAATCAAACTGTAGGTGATCATGACTAGACAGAGGACCTTGTCAAATTTTTTACATCTAGGAAATGTCCATCACATCTTGATGCTTCGCAACATCGAATATCTAGACTGCAAGCACTCAAATATGTCCTTTTGATGAATGGATTGTTCCATAAGAATATAGATGGAGTACTCCTTAGGTGTGTAAAGGAGTCAAAGAAGCAAAAAATATTGGAGGAGTTCCACTCTGGCCTATCTGGTGGACATTATGCAGGAAGGCCTATGGCCTTGAAGATCATCCAAGCTAGATATTTTTGGCCTACTCTTTTCGTAGATGCACATAAGGTGAGCCGAAGTTGTGACAATTGTCAGCGGTATGTTGGCAGGAATAAGAAAGCATCTTTGCCCTTACACCCAATTCAAGTGGAAGCACCTTTTCAGCAGTGGGGACTAGACTTCATTGGAGTTATTGACCCTCATTCCTCTATCGAACACAAGTATATCTTGACAACGACTGATTATTTTACTAGGTGGACCGAGGCCATTCTGACTAAGAAAGTTGATCAAGCTATAGTGATCTCTTTCCTAGAGGGATTGATTACCCATTTTGGTGTTCCAGATGCAATTTTAATAGATAATGGGACTCCATTTATCGGGTCAAAGATCATAGAATTTGCAATCAAGTATGAAATTTATTTGAAAACATCCTCCAACTATTACCCACAAGGAAACGACTTGGCCAAATCCACAAACAAAAACTTGCTACGGATTTTAAAAAGGATACTGGGAAACAATAAAAGGAGCTGGCATTTATTGTTGAATCAAGCTTTGTGGGCAGATCGAATATCAGTAAAGAAGTCTATTAAATCCTCTCCTTACTCCTTGGTGTATGGGAAAGAAGTGGTTCTGCCCACTCACATTGAGCTACCTGTCCTCCAAACATTACAGTTGTTCAGAGATGAAGATGATGAGTTCGATCCAATGAGTGCAAGGTTGGCTCAATTGTTACAAATGGAGGAAGAGAGATAAAAGGCGTATCAAGATTTCTCTGAACACACTAAAGTGACACAGAAGTGGTTTGGAAAGAAGTCAACAGAACGCAGGTTTCAAGTGGGAGAGCTAGTTCTCAAATGGAATGAGAACAAAGCCAAGCCATGGAAGAACCACAAGTTCGATGTGTTGGGAAGGTCCATTTCAGATTTCTATAATAAATTCAGCAAATGCATATTATATTTGAAATATGGATGGTGGGGATCTTTCGATTCTAGTAAATGGTCTTCATTTGAAGGCCTACTTGCAATGATGAACTCAAGAGGTACGGTTTGTAAATATGTACATATTTCATTTACAAGTATTTTGTTGCTTTATATATATATTTTTTTTTTTTATTTTTTTTTTTATATAAAAAGAAAGTACGAGGTGGGCTTGACTAGAAAATGCTGGGCTTGCCTCAAGGAATATTTTGCTCTATGTTTTTCTCTCTTTGAAAATCAATTTCACCCCAAAGTATTTTTCGGAAGGCATGTCGTGAGTTTCGTATGATATCATAATAAAAAAGTTTTGAGCAGGTTCAGAGGCTCTGAAGTTTTAAAGGTTGATTTACCTTGCAAATCTCTGAGTTTAAATGTTTTAGGAAAGTGAAACAACAATGTTTGGGAGTACAAGTAAAATGCCTAGTCGAAAAATCAAAGTATAGGGTCTAATTTTGGAAGTATGAAAAGCATAAAAATAAAGGCACTTTCACCTCAAAGAAAGAGCGAAAGCCCCGTTCACCTCTCAGTAGGGTGAATGCATTCTAAAAAAAGAAAAATGCCAAAGCTCGTGATTGATAATAAAAAAAGCTCTTTATTGAAAGGAAGAACAAAAGCGCAAATTCAACATGATGAAGATGATCAAAAGGGCGTTCACCCCTCATTGGAGCGAAAATACTTAAAAGAAATTTAAAAGCTCGTGCTATGTTTTAAAATGTTTTCCGCCCTAAGTTCCACGCTTTTGTTGGAGAAAGTATGGTGGATCATAACGAACGCACCAGCAATTAAAAGGAAAAGGATTAGTCAACCTGGAAGTTCTTTATCAAGCCCAAATGATGCAAAAATGTTCTAAGAATATGAAAGTGCGCTCCCTTTCTTTTTTAACAAAGGCATATAAAAGTTTTCGTTGAAGTTTTGATAAAATTAGAAGTGAAACGACGAAAGGGAAAAGCAAGAGTTCTATTTTGAAGCTTTTGGTTAAAAAAGCAAGGGCTATATTTTTAAAGTTCGAAGTTCTTTCTATGGTAAAAATAAAGAGAAAATTAAAATCAAAAGAAAGAGAAAAGCCCTAAAATCAGGGTTTTTTTTTAGAAAATCCATGCTTTTCTAAAAAAGGGGCGAAAGAGAAAAGCTTGAAATTGTTTTAAAGGGAGAAAGTTTGCCATGAATTTCATCAAGCAGGTAAAAAAATTTCGGAGTAAAAGGAAAGAAGATCAAGCGCACCTCAAAGGTGTTTTCGCCCTCCATTGCTTTTTCGGAGCATGAAATTTTCAAAGTGCAATCAAGTTTCAAGAGCACTCTCTCAAAGCGATTTTACCCCTGGCATGTGGCAAATATTGGAAAGTATACATGCAAGTTAAGACACATTTTTTGGGTATTTAATTTAAAAACGTGCACCTGGATTTGCATTGGGAGGCGATTTGGTGTTCTCGAGGAATGAAATCTCACACTGGAATAAAAAAAAAGTACTCATTGGTACGCAGGTGGTGGATTTATTTTTTCAAGGTAGTTTTAGCAGCCATGGTATGATTTTCGAAGGCATAATGCGGTAAGGAGGGCACATTTTTCTAAAATAATATTCTGGCGAATATCATTCAGTTACAATTTGAGCATTGAGAATAGTGCCATTTGGGTGAAATGAGGGCGCCCCCATTCGAAATTTCTGAGGCAAAGTGTAGCATTTACTCTGATGGTTGAGGACACGCCCTATAAATAGAGCATAGGTAAATTCACCCAAAAGTTGAAATTTTTAAAGAATTTTCCTGCCGGTGCGTTTTTGGGTTTGTTGCTTGTAGAAGTTGCAGAGCGTTTTTAGAATTATCGGGTTTCATAGAATGGGGAAGAAAAGCAAGGAAGTTAAAGAGGTTGCAGAGCCCAAACAATCAAAAAATAAAGCAAAAGGTGGGTCAAAGTCCAAGAAGGCCCATAGAAATGAGAATGTAGATTTGGACCCATACTCTGACACCATGGCAGAGGTTGGGGACTACTTGATCACAAACAAGGGCATGGTGAAGCTCCGACAAGATGTGGAATTTATCGTAAATCAAGGAGTGATAGTGGAAAGCCCACTAACTATGTCATTTTATGCATAGTTATTTTGGTACTTGTGTACGCCCGTACACCCTTGCTCAAAGCTAGTGAAAATTGCTAGACATTATAATCCACTTGCCAGGGCCATTTAGAAAGCCAATGGGGACATGTTTTTCTCCATATCCACCGTTGAAGTGAGAGAGGCGTTTGACTATGGGTTAAAACCCCCATCTGATTTGATCTTTAGGAAGCTACACACCAACAAGAAAGAAGACAACTATGTTTCCACGATGATAATGTGTCAGTTCATGGAAATGCAGTTGATTAAGGAGCCATAGTTAGGGAAAATTTCAAATCTACCAAAACCTTTATCATAATTCAAGAGCCCCAAATTATTTTTGATGCTGGCATGGGTGGCTGGTCTTTCGACAGATTCTATAGACCACAAGTGGCAAGCGATGCTTGTGCAATGCATATCTCAAGTGGAGTTTTATGCTCCAAGGGCCATGAGAAGGGACACAAATCTGATTTATTTTGATTGGGCTGATTTCATCTATCAAAAGATGCATGTCCAGTTGGAGAAGATGCATACGAGAGAAGAGACTTCATTCAAGCACACGTCCTTCCTTGTTTGGTATTTCTTCTTCCATTTGCACCAATATTTTTTATTCATTGCAATAAAATAGGTTGATGAGAAGGATGAATTATTGCCTGTTTATATGTGGACTCTTGCTCTGTCGAGGAGGGAGTCATACTATAATTTTAACCATCTATTTTTGGGGCCCATGATTGAGTTGATTTGTGGCCAAAGTGAGAGAGTGCCGTGGGCGATGAAGGAGGTGGTTATCATGGCCAAAAAGGGTGACATATTTTTGTTGACTCAAGGAGTGGTTGTTAGAATTTATGGCTTCATGGGTAAGCCATTCCTGCTCCCATACTTCACCACCGAGCATGTTTTTGCTATGGAGGTGGTGCACCAGACCGACTACACCAATGATGTGTATGGAGTAGGATGCAAAAAAAGGACTTGCACCATGTTGTTCAAGTTTGGTAGTATAGAGGTGAACCGGGTCGGGTAGAAAATGTTGCTCACAGAGGCACTTCAGGACTTGGGGTTGATAGAGCTTCCGCAATGGTGGAGATATGACCCGTCGGGTAAATTTATAGAAATAATTAAGGCCAAGACCTTTCATTGTTGTCCACGACCCGATATCTTGGAAAATCGTAATAATTTTTATGTGCGTGATTTAGAGTGGCACATTGAATGTATGAGGGTGCTTCCTCCATGGAACAATTTTTATGAGAAGGAGGCTGAATACAACCTAAAAGTGCACAAAGATCACATTACTCTGCTGGGGCTATTTGGCCAAATGAAGGAGCAGTTTCCCTAGACCAAGGAGAAAATCATGAACTCATGGATTATGTGGGTCCACAGAGGTAAAACTACATTTGGTTTTAGATTGAAAATGGATGAGGCATTTTAAAAACCGTATGATGAGTATGTTAATGCCTATCAACCCATCGCTTTCACCAAAATCTTGCCTCAAAATTTTCAATATTATGGCAGTGGTGAAAGCATGGCAAGAGTAGAGCACTCAGCAACTGAAGAAGAGACACTTGAGGAAGAAGAGCAACAGTACATTTTTTAGTGAAGATCACGATGAGTGAAGTGGAATATAAAAGAAGCACCTTTGTTAGGGAAGTATACTTATAGAGAGACGCTTCCATTCTTGAAAGCTATGGAAAGACCAATAACTAGTGCTTCTTCCTCCCCCACTATTGTAGTATATGCTATCATAGTTTCCATAGCTGTAGTTGCTTTAGTGACTATTAATTCACCTCTAATAGAGCCGGTTGCTTTGGGTAGCGTTGCTCAAATATTTCCATTATTCCATGAGAAGCCAATGGACCAACAGGTGGACATCGTAAACCTCGAGGTGGAAGCGGAGGAGTAACAAGAAGAAATTATTATCCAATCACTTCCATCACCAGGACACACAACACCCACACCCAAAGGTACGTCTTTCTTTCCCTCTTCTTCTTCTTCAGAGCATGTAGTGACTATTAGTTCATTCCCATCAGTTTCTACATCAGTCTCTCCCCCTTTCGGTATGCCATCCGTGTCCATTTCGCTTCCCTCCACTAACCCGTAAGTCACTACTGCTCCTTCTATTCCCCTTTCTTCGACCTCCCTTTCTTTTAGTTTGTTTGCATCGAGGCCAAATCTATTTTTGTACCCTTCCCCTTCCATTGCTGCCACCACTTTCACTAAGGCTGTAAGTACGCAAGCTCCTCCAAGAGTGAGCATAACTACATCCGAGCCTGGTTCCTCCATCCACTCCCCTATTTCGGTCCCTCCTCTCTTAGCCATCTCCTCTACTTCCTTTGAGCCTAATCATTCACAGATTTTGATTCCTTTCACACTATTTTTGGAGTTGCAAGTACTACCCAAAGTCGAGGTGGTGCCTAAGAAGCCAGATGCAGAGAAAATCAATCGAGCACACCTTAGTTCATCGCAGTGGCTGAAAAGCCATAGAAGGAAAGAGGCACTCGCTCCATCCAGGCCGCTCAAGAAGGTCACCTTCGATCTGGTTGCCATGGAGGCCCATACAACTAAGATCATTCCCCTAGTCCAAAAGCCACGAGGAGAGATGATGTTGAATAGATCCCATAGAGAAAATAGGGAATATACAAGTTGACATGAGTTCGGTCTACTTACACGATGAGTATTACAGGCAAAGATATTACAATGACAAAAAAATTGTCGAACTCGAAGATGCCTTGGCCATGAGCAGAGCATAGCAAGAGAAGATGGTGGTAGAAATTGAACACTTGCATCTGTAGGTAGAGGTGCATCAAAATGATAAGGAAAAAGTGGAGCAATAAGTGCAAGTACTAAAGGCGCAACTTGAGTCTATTTAGAATCAACTAGTAGAGAAGGCCACACAAGTTGTAAGATTTTCCCATAAGACAGTGAAGGAGGCCCACCTTCGTTTGGCCCAGAGCTATGAAAAGTTGGTAGCTAGAGCAGTCCAGGTGTTATAGTATCTCTATGAGGCTCAAATTCAGATTCAACTGAGCCAAAAAATAGTAGACAATATTGAGGAGATGTTGGAGCCTCACCTAGAAATGGCTATGAAAATCCAAGCATTGGCTCAGTCTGATATATGTATTCGCTCCATGAGTGACATGGACCGAGCCTAGTCAACGACCAAATTCACAATGCGTAGTTACTTTCAGTGGTTGGACCTGGTGAGAGAGAGCAGAAATATTCTCAACATGATGGAGCAAGAGCATACTATTTTGATGTTTCATTTTGCTGCTCTCATTGATATGGGCTTTCCAAATTTCATCAATGAATGAGACAAGCCTCTACCAAAGGAACAATTGGAAATGACCTAGAAGAACTTTGTGGAGAATACTTCCAAAGTTGACAAGTGGGAGGAGCTGATAATGGAGGAGCAGGTGTTGTCGCTAATGAAGAAGTTTACCCGTATGGAGCTAGCCTTGTTTGAGTTTGCCCAACGAGCTAAACGACTTAGTCTGGAGGATTTTGAACTCTTGTGGTTTATCTACGAATCACTTAGTGTTCCCTCCATGTTTACCACTCATGCTTGGGCCAATGCAGTAATAGTTTATGAGGTCATCTGCACAAGTTTGAAGGAGTAGGAAGAATGGGCCGAAGCAGAGTGGGTAGTAGTGGAGCAAGCAACAGATCGAAGTAGAGTGGGCAGAAGTACTAAGGGTAGCTACCGAGGCAGAGGAAGCAAAAATGTAGCAGAAGTGTAGGCACAGAAGAAGGCATCCACATCAGAAGCACCCGCCAAAGTTGTTGATAAGAAGACTCAATAAGAAGCCCAATGGATAAAGGCCTGGGATCGCTTGCATCCATGCGAGATGGATACCCTATGAGCCACCAAAAATATTGGCAATTTTGACATATGCCACATTGGGATTTTTGATGTAATTTTGTTGAAGGGTTTTGTTTGTAAAATTGATATTAATAATAAAATTGTGTTACAATGCTTTTCACCGCAATATTTTTGTGTGTAATCATTTTTGTGTATTTTCACGTAATTATGTGCTTCAAAATAGTGAAAATCATAAGATAAATGTGTTTTCACCTTAAACATTTGCAGAGAAAATGGCACCCAAGGAAAGGCAATGTTGAAGGTTAAAATCATGTTCGCCTCCAAAAATGGGTGAAGGGCCCGTTTGCCTCACTCTGGGGCGAACATGAAAGTTTAAAATGAAGAAGTGCTTTCACCCCAAATGAGGGGTGAAAGTCCCTTTCACCCCTCATTGGGGCGAAAGCACATTGAAGTGCTTTGAAATTATGGTGAGCCCAAAGGAAAATTCAGCAATTTTAAAAGGGGTGTGTTCACCCCAAAGTTGGGGTGAAAGCTTCATTCGCCCCACTTTGGGGTGAACGCCATTAAAAATGAAGCGTTGAAAAGTCAACAGCACATTCGCCCCGGTTGAGGGGCAAAAGTCTCATTCACCCCTCCTAGGGGTGAAAGCACAATGAATGGTGAATTTTGGTGAAAGCAAAGAAAATGACAAGTGCTTTGATTGCATTAAAAATTCAATGCTAGGTTCACTTGGGTATGGATCCCACTTCAGCGCACGCTAATAAAAATGTAAGGTTGAAAGTTTTTTAACCCCATAATAGGGGTAAATGGCCCACTCACCCTTCATTGGGGCGAAACTACCAAAATAATGACTCAATAAAGGTGTCAAAGGCTATTTTGTTTTTGAGCAAATATCGAAAGAGACGAGGTGTTGAAAAGTCAAATATATGTTCACCCCAGGTGGAGGGTGACAACGCCTTTCACCCCTTTGGGGGTCAACATATATTTTAAAAGAAAAGGAATGTCTTATGTGAAGCACTTCCACCTGGGAGAAATACGAATCTCTTAATTGCCTTTTTCAAGGGCTAAATGAGGTGAGATGGTTCGAAGTGTCGGAATACAGTGCACTATTTTTACTTGGATTTTCTCCAAGTTTATTATTGCCATGAAAAGAAGGTGAATGCCAAATCAGGGGGCTGTCCATGGAGTGCAATGTCGTGATCTTTGAGAGAGGAAGCGTGAATAAGAAGGAAGCAATAAGAGTTAAAGGAAGTGCTTTCGCTCATGGCTTTATTTTGAGCGAACTCAAAGTTTAGACATCGATGAAGATTGGTCAAAGGCGCTTGGGTCGGGTGAATGAGAGAATTTAATGATTGTAGCAAAAAGTAACCAAAATTATGGATTTCAAGCGAAAGGAGCTACGACATTAAATTCATAGGGAGATTTTCATGAGTTCCAAAACATTCTGAACGAAGGAGAATTTTTGAGGAACAATGAAGGTTCCAAATCAATGACCAAGTTTGCATTTTTCATGCACCGACACTTGAATATGCTGATATCCTGGAGATTTCCTCCTTAAAAGTTGGATCGCTATTTCAAAAAGATGAATTTTCAATATTTCCAAGAAGGAATTTCCTCACTGTGGTTCTTGATATGTAAACATTTTGTCTCCATGTGCATTTAATGAAAGAGGCGAAATCCTCTATAAATACTAATCATTTCAATGTAATAAAGAGGATAGACATTCTACAGAAAAACTATTCAAGTTTTCTACATAATAGAAGAGACTTGGCTTCTAATTTTACAAGCAATTTTTATGTGTGATTACTTTATGTTTTAAGCATTTCTATTATATATTCATGTTTGTTATCTGCTGCTAAATTCGAATTTTGCATCTGGATTTGAATACTGTCGGTGAGGGAGTGAGTATTGGAATGTGATCTTGGAGGTTGTCTCCATAGAACTGTAAGTAAATTCTTTGCCTTATCTCCATCTTATGTTGTTACCATGCTTGGTTGGAATTCCTGTTGCTAGTTTATCCCCAATCCTACACCTTCGACCTGTGGCCATATTTCCCATTTCTTTCCGTTATTTCCAATTTCTTTCCTACAACTCTAGTCTCAAACTAGTGTAGGATTAGTAAGGGAGCCAACCCTCTCTGGAGATTGGCACGGAGGACATTTCTTTCCTCTGGCCTTTCAATGTTGGCCATGTCTAGGGCACACGAATGTATACTTGTATAATTAGGTAGATATTTGACTAACAGTTATTAATTGTGTAATGATAATTATAATATGTTTGATGAGTTGTCTATTTATAATTGGCCAATCCAATATTTATAGAAAAAATATTCCACATTATCAAATTTTCCATGTTGGAAACTACCACATTAACCATCCCCATGTTGGCCAGTGTCACATAATTAGAATATTCCATGTCATCAAGTTATGCTAAATAATTAAAATTTGCTATGTTATCAAGGTGTTCCACATCATTATGATGCAATAGTTAATTAATTGGCTTGTTATGGTATCACGACCCACCTTGGTAGGACTTGCTATATAATATGGACTATGTATTAATAAATAATGTTCTAATGCATAGCTTTGATGCTTTTGATGGATAAATGTTGTGTCAAATTTTATGTAAGGACATGGTATTGTTGATGCTCTGCATAGTTGCAAGATCAAGTAATCTCATGGGTGGATAGAGAATTGGACACAAGTAATGAGAAAAATATATTAAAAATAGAATATATGGTGATGACTTGTTCATCAAATAACTTAGAGTAACATGGATGAATACCCTTCATGTAGGTGCATCACATTTTTTCTTATGATCCGTGTTAGCATATTTGGACCAAGAATTTTCTTGAAATGAGTCTTCTTAAAGTAAGTCGATGTTAGCTTAGTTTAGGCTGCTTGCTTAAGGATAAAACAATGGTGTGAAACATCAAGGAAATACATTTGCATTGTTTATAACATGTTAGTCTTGAATGTTTCTTCCTTGTTTTTTTGGAGGTATTTTCATTGCTAATCCTTGTATAAATATTTGGTTGACTTTGATTTATGCTTAAACCATGCTAAGGTTGGTTTCCCTTTGGTTTATTATTATTAACCTTTTTCAGTTATGTTGGTGGATCCACCTTAGGCCCTTTTGAATGTTGTCTTTGTTTTCCTCCTCATTGCTTTGGGTGGTTTTGCTTGAGGGTGGATGGCATTGGATAAATGCTCTTGAGCATTACATCTTGAGCACTCCTTATATGATGGTGCTCAGAGTTCTCTCACCTTTAAATGAGAATATGTTGGGTTGAAAGAGCACTTTTTTGTGTTAGAGGAAAAGAAGAGTTAAGAGGGAAAATGAGTGGATCAGTGAAGTGCATCATAGGTGGCAGACCAAAATTTGAGCAAGAGAGAAAGAAGGGTGCTTTGCCATTGCTGTGGATTAGCTAGGTAACCTTCATTACTTTGGTGGTAATGTTGCTTGGTGTTTTTTTTCCATATTATGTTTGTTCTCTTTAAGCTTCTGTTGGTTGTTGTAGAAGCCACTAGCTTTGGTTGTGTCTATTTTTGACTTGCCCATGCTCTTCCTTGGATCCTGTTCAGTGCAGTAATGTACTTAAATATCTTTACTTGGGTATTACTTGTGCTTTGAGATTTACATGCTTATATTTTCCATCTTAAGACCTATTCCCATTGCATGGTAAGAAAGAACACATTGGGATTGTAGAGTTTAGTTTTACCTCATTGGTCGAACCCTTGCATCATTCCTTTTGATATTGAGATCAACATACCTTTGTTAGCTTATTGCAGACTTTAAGTCTCCATGGTCATCGGGGTCCTCCACGAGGATGGCACCCTCCGAGTTTTATTTTCTTAGGTTAGGGTTGATGCAAGTTCAATGCCTTGGTTGTTCATAGATTATGTTGTAATATTTTGTTGCTAAGGTTAGATTAAAGTATTTTAATATTTTATCTTGTGATGTTAGATTAGAATGAGCCAATCTAAAGTGTTCTTTTGTGTTTAGATTAAAAAAGGATTTAATCTAATTTAGGGGTAGATTTAAATGATTTATTTCTTCCTATATTATGATGTTAGATTAGAATGATCTAATCTATAGTTTTCATTTGTGGTTAGATTAAAATATTTGATCTAATTTAAGGACAAATTAAAATGTTTTAATATTTTATATTGTCATGTTAGATTAGAATGATAGATTAATATTTGATCTGATGGCGAATTAATTGAATTAATCTTAGACTAATCTAATGATAGATTATTATTAATCTAATGGTGGATTAATTGAATTAATATTAGACTAATATTATGATAGATTAATTATTAATCTAATGGTGTATTAATCTTAGATTATAGATTAATCTAATGATAGATTAATTATTAATCTAATGATGGATTAATTGGAATTAATCTTAGATTCTAGACTAATCTAATGATAGATTAATTATTAATCTAATGGTGGATTAGTTGGAATTAATATTAGATTCTAGACTAATCTAATGATAGATTTTTTTGGTAGATAAGATACTATAGCATTAATACCAGGTTTTACAGGATGACCCAAAACCTTTTACAAAAATCAGCCTAGTGTTGTTGATGAACATGTCCTTACTAAGAATCCTATATATGTAAAATCTACATGTCACCAAAGTCATTACATCCGGTAAGGCACATAGCCTGTTATCAAAAAGAAACTTCCCATACAACATTTTGGGTATACCCCAAGAAAACACACCTGCATCATAATTACAAAAAAAGAAACAAACACAGATCCCTTCCTTGAAATAGTGGAGAAACAAAAAGCTGCAGAAACACATAGCAGAGTACTAAAAAAAACTCCCACAAGCTCTGTATTGACAGTTACTCTTAATAATTCTTTGGTAATTTCTTTCTTTCATATATGACATGCTTTGGGACCACATCCCGTCTTGGCCAATCAGCCTTGGAGAAGTGAACCTGTTGGCTAGATTTATGGCGGTGGCTATCTGGTGGTCCACGTGGCTCTAGTTCGAAGTCTTATATTGCCGTTTATTTCTTACCCTATGATTATCAACCAACCTCAAATTACTAAGATGACTAGGAGCCATGTTATCTGACATGTGGTTGTCCCCATTAGTCTTTGTGGTATTTACAAGCAGCATCCACCAAGACTGATAGCTCGAATATTTTTTATTGTGAGTCCATTTCAAAAAAGAGATGGGAATACTCACAGCCTTCGAACTTACAGTGCATAGATTATTATTAATTTAATGGTGGATTTTTTGGAACTGGCCTTAGTTTTTGGGTTAATCTAACGATGGAATATTTACTAATCCTTGGATTATATCAAATATAAATTTGTAATCTAGTGGTAGATTCAATGGATGTAATTCCTTCTATGATAGATTCAATTGATTTTTTCCTTTAGATTGTTGTTGGTGTACTAATGTTGTATTAGTGGAAGATGATCTTTAGATGTTTTCACTTGTCTTAAAGAATTGAAAAATATTAATGGAAAATATTTCTGAAAGAAGTATAGGCTTCTTTTGCTTGTGTTTGCTATTGAATTGAATCATATAGAAATGCATGGTTTTGTTAGAAAAAGGAATTGAAAATATATAATGGAAATATATTGTGGAAATATATTGCTTGCTTTATGAAAATATATTTTGTAGAAATTTTATTGTGGAAATATATTGGTTGCTTTATGAAATCTTATTGTGGAAATATATTGCTTTCTTTGTAAAAATATATTATGGAAACATGTTTTTTAGAAATATATTGTGGAAATATATATTGTAGAAATATATTGCTTGTTTTGTGAAAATATATTTTGGAAATATATTGCTTGCTTTGTGAAGATATATTGTGGAAATATATTGTTTGTATTGTGGAAATATATTGCTTGATTTGTGAAGATATATTGTGGAAATATATTGTTTGTATTGTGGAAATTTGTTGCTTGTTTTGTAGAAATATATTTTTGAATTAAAAAATAGGATGCAGAGTCCTATTTGGATGAAGAAATTTATGGGGTTTCTTCATATGATTGCTCTAAAATTAAGTAGAAAGGAAAGAGTCATTTCTATATGAATGATAATATTATTGATTTTAAATATTTTAAAGTTAAGTTGAGAACACATTGATTCCCAAAGCTTATTAGGATAAGGGGAATTATGAGGTTCCCTTACGAAGTGTGTTGTTTTGCTTTGAGAAAAAATAAGCATGAAATGTTTAAATTGGACATAGAGTCCAATGAGGAAATTATGGGAGTTTCCTTATTTTATCTCTTAAAGTGGACATGGAGTCCATATATAAGGAAGAAACAAGGGGGATTCCTTACATGCTTTGTATATTTTAAAACATGAAAAAACAAGCTGGACATGGAGTCCATCCTAGATGAAGAAATTTATGGGGTTTCTTCATGTGATTGTTTAAAAATAAATAAAAATGTAAAGGATTGTTTCTATATGAGTACTTGATGTAATGGATTAAGTATGTAGAAAGTAAATGGATTGTTTATTTTATTTATGTTTTCATTGGATGCATGGAATATGAAATAAGCATTCAAGAATGCATTGTCATATTAAGATATGTCCTGATACCTTACTCCAACCACCTCTTGATGGAGCTCAAGGGGGACTAGCAAGTAGAGACAAAAATAAATAATTCTATTATGATTTTCCCAAAGTTTCATATTGGATGTGAATATGTTGTAATAGAAAACTCAAAGAAAGAGATGTACTAAAGACTAGTCTTGGAATTGATGTTATGATTATTGAAATATAATGTTAAGGAAGGCTTTATTAGTTATATCTCTTAATTATGAAAGGATTTGATTATTGAAGTTTAACATAATGCTATTATTGTATTGCAATTCATTTGAAGTATAATATTTAGTTATTTTTAATATAGAAATATGGATTTTTTTCTATGAATGGTCAACAGAACTAGATATAGATGGTATTCATGCTTACAAGATAAGTGTTATTCTAGTGATATGTTTAATACTTTTGAAAATGTGTTAGGTATGATCTAACCTTTCCTTAAATAAATGAAGTGAGCATGTTGTGCTTTTTGTTATGAAGAGAGAGTTTAAGGTTTTTAGATGCTTTTTCCTTGGGTTATGAAGGGTATATTGGGAGGGTTGTTTTTAAGTAACCATAATAGTACCCTGGATTAGATAAATTCCAATATTTTGGTAGTTACAGAGAGGTAACTACTAAATTGGTTGCAATAGGTACATATTGAGTGGTGTACCTCAAATGTACTCCCAAAAGCATAGATATTTTGATGATGGTTCTTAAGCGTGGAGCTTGAATCCTATTTCCTTCTATGGAGGATAGGAAACTATTTGCAACTTAGGCAATGATGGTGCCTTGATTGGGGAAGGATTAGGTGGCCATGAATATTATCGTGTGGAGTGATAATACCCTTAATGAGTCCACCAAGGAGGTGTGGTCAGTAAGCACAAAGTACTAGTTATCTTATCATGAAGATGAGATAATTGGACTATAAGGCAATACATAAATCTCTTACATAAATAAACTTATGTATGGTGAGGGAAATGGCATCCCATTTTAATGGACTAAAAGGGATAACCCTTATGCTATGGTTGAATTTTATTTACTCATAAATAGTATAAGGAAGGTGGAGAAACCACTAATGGCATCTTTTCTAACCATAGAGGTTTAGAAAAGTGAACCCAAATATAGCTATGGGACATTGGCTAGTCCTATCCACTTAATTGTCGTTAGCTATAAATTAGGCTCAAATGTGGTCATGCCTTAATTATACTGAATAATAGAGTGTGGGAATATATTTAGTTTGAACCTTGCTAGTGAAACTTCTATATATAAAAAAAGGAAGCTCTATCTCTTGGGTTTGTTAGAATTTGGATTGGTACATATGGAAAAGTCATTAGTTCAAATCATCCAAGTAATTTTTTTGAAGGTAGTTTCATTGATGGATGAATGCCCATGGGTTGTAGAGGTATGGGCATACATGCACTAACAAATTTTATTGAACATGAAAAAAGTATTTAATTATTATCTCTAGTAGGTGTGATGGCATATTAGTTGGCATGCATGGTTATGACCAACAAGTCTAGTGTTCAAATTATAGTATGGTATTGAAATTAAGGATTGAATTTGGTAAAGGAATAAGGATATTTATCTCAAATGAATATGGTGGCATGATGATTTTTTATCCTATTTTCATAGAGGAGGTCATTGGTTTGAATTCAATCGATTATCAAACCCTTCAAAAAAATTATAAGAAGTATATGCACCAATCAAATCAAACCAAATGTTAATTGATGATTTATTTATTCCAAGAACAAGTTGAAGAAGTATACAATAATACAACACCAAGAGATAGTTCCTAATTCACCAAAAGACCTCTAACATTTAAAAAAAATTTAAGTGCTAATCCACCCAATATTCTAGATGCCATAACTTTTGTATGCAAAAGTGTTTAAAGACCAGTGTTTAGATGACATGATTTTTTAATATCTACATGTTGGTGATATTATTTTAAGATCTTGTTATAGTTTTATAGTAATATTGTAGAAAATGTATCCTTTGGTATATGTTACTCATATTAATGGGTAAAATTACAACACTTGGTCTATACAAATGGAAAGTTTAGTCAAAATTAAGAATATTTGATTCATTTTTCATGATGAAATAGAAGAATATGTTAATAATTATGAATTAATAAATAAGGAGGAAGCACTTGATCTATTTTTTATGTTAGCAATATGATATATATTTTTTGACATAAGAGAGAAGACTGGTTTTAATCAATTATGGATAACTTTGAAGGATATCTATAGAAAATTAAGTATCAATGAAATTAATAGGATAAACACAAATATCTTAAATATCAATATTTTAAAAATTAATAATATTAAAGAATACATATCTCTCTTCAAATCCTTAAAGGTTAACCTATCTCTAGTTGGAGGGAGGATAAAATGTGATGTAGAGTATGTAAATTCTATTGCATCAAGTATTACTCCACATTTTAATATAGTTGGCTTAGTTATTTATGTGAATACTATGACTATCAAGCATCCATAACCTATGAATCTTGAAGGTATTTTCATCTTTTTATTCCCTATGAAATTTAACTAAAGAATTATGGATCTCTTCCTCATATGCAAGCCTATGCAAAGGACTTGAACTTAGCACAACCTAAGGCTTAACTACCCAAGGGTAAGTCAAATATTCCAAAGAAATCAAGCTTATTCAAATTCTATAGAAGGTAAGGATATTCCATTAAAAAATACATAACAAGATTAAAGAAGATTGAAGCAAAATTATTGAAATTAGGTCACAAGCTTTTTGGTGATGAATATGAATATGAAGATTGCAAAGTGGAGGTATACTAGAGTATCCACTATGTAGGGATAGTTACTATCTCTAATGTTTCATCTCCTTGGCCTCTTAGATCAAATTATAAAGGGCGTTGAAGTATCAATAGTTTAATTGTCTTAGGTTAAGGTCAATAGTGTTAAAGTGTGTATAGAAACTATTGATATAGCCTATGAGCAAGTATTTTGTAAGCCTATAGACCCATGTATGTAACCCTATGGTATTAATTTATTTAATCTTTTGGACATCATTTATGTAATCCTTTTAGTGTTATTTATGTAATATTATGATCATTCTTCTATTAAGTATATGGACATCTTTGTGTAAGCAATTTTGATCTATTAACCCTTCGTAATGTTGGTTAAACCACATTTATGGTTAACCTTGATTAAATGATTTAATATTTTTAATATTTCTTAATTGAAATTTCAAGTTAATTTATATTGGATTGAATTTAGCATTTAATTGGATATTAAGTATCACTATAAATACCATCCAATGATTTATCTATTGTATTATTTTATAATATTTTATCATGCAGATGGATATGGAAACCCATCCCTTATACTTTTGTTATTTATTTCAATTAATTTCATTTATATTTCTCTATTTTCATCTATTGTGCTACTTTATTTTGATTTTCTATCATTTTTGCATATGATCATGGTGAATGTATGTTTTAGAATATTTCTAGAAAATATTATGAAATATTGTAAGGATAACTAAAATAAAAAGACCACATATAATTGTGCCATAATTTTCCCACCTTTGAATAAAATATTCAAGGGAATATTCCATTTTAAAATCTCATTCTTTTAAAATAGAGAGGGAAAATACATGACTTTGCAAAAAACTAAGTACCTAGAGGAAAAATGATGATTTTTTTTGAATTGATGCTCCTCTTAAAATTTTACAAAGGATCTAGAAATATTGATGGTTAATCCATATCTATTACTATTTCCCTACACAACCTTTTCCTTGAATATAATCAAACAACCAATCCTCTCACTAACATAGCAAAAAAGTTGAATAGTTTTAATTTTATCAAGTGGCTTAGAGGTCTTTGCCATGCATGAATATTTTCCCATGATTCTCTACCATACAAGGGATGCTAAAAACTATTCAAATTATTTTATTCTTTGTTAATTATGTAGAGTATCCTCTTATCTATGTTGTATCAATACCATACAACCTAAAGAAAAAAATAAAATGGATTATTTTGAAAATATCTAAAATAAAAATAAGGGTTTAAAAAAACCTTGAAGAATTTGATCCACAAGTTAGGGCATCCACTTATTCACAAAAAGTAAAAAAATATATTGAATTTTAAGAGAGAAAAGAGGAACCTCTCGATAAGTATTTGTATTGAAGTAGAAAATTTGTTGCAATATGGTGAGATCCTCGTGATCCAAGTCCATCTAGAGTTTTGATAAACAAACCCTTAAAATATAATATTAAAAAAATGCAAAGCTTCCATAAAGTACTCTAAAAAATACATTATTCCTTAGATCAACCAAAGAAGAGAAAATACCAAAGCAATCAAGTAATGGATATTCACACTTGCTTTGATACCATGATATATTTTAAGAATTGAATAGAATCAACACACTACTCAAAAAGGTAGGAATATCTCACATAAAGAATACATGCAATATAAAGGGTGTCCATAGACATAAAAATGATATCACTAAGGGAAAATAATTTTACTCTAACTAATAATAAAATGGTTGATATCAAGGGTTATAAATACCCAATTACTAGCAACCTTTAGGTCAAGGTTAAAGAAATGACCTTTGGGTTAAATAATAAATTATTATAATAAACCTACCTATACAAGGTGTATAAGGTATTGGAATTTATTGGAATCACTCATGTAGAAAGAGTTGTTAGTTAGTTGTGATTTCCACCCCTTAAGAAAATCACATGGTTAGTGATATTGATCTATATCGAACAATAATATATGTATTTAAGCTCCTGAATAATGAAAAATACATGTGGTTTGTTTTATCATGTGGTATTAGAGTAGGTTGATTCATTGACGGGTGGTGAGAACACTCTCCCAATGTACTCCATGGTAAAAAAATCAGGTTTTGTTTAGCAATCAGATTAGTGTGTATGAGGTTTTGTGTTGTGATTTTGGTTGCACTATAGAAGAATACCTCCTCTATAGATAATATATTAGTATGAGCATAATTAACATGATTTCAACACTCTTACCTTGGGCCTTATCTATATATTGAAATAAAGTAAAGTATAACAAGTGAAAATAAATGTTTGCAAACATGTCAAGGAACATTTTGATCATAGGTATGGTAGGGTTCATCCCATCCCATGTGGCAAATTGCTTGGTGTTACACCACCATAGTACATTAGCTAGATGTTAGGAACCTTGTACTAAATTAAAAACACATCCACACAATATTGTAATAGTAAACAAAAGTTAATGCAAATGATTAATAATATTGCAACATGAAATGGAAATGCATCAGATTATATTATAAAAATAAAAGCACATTATAGAAATGCAAGATATTCCAAGAGGGCAACCTCCTTAGAAGCAAAGCTTTGTTATACTAGAATATTATATGATACATCCTTTTTTCCCATGGTCCTTTTAAAAAATTTGGCTAACCCTAACCCTAATGCTCAAGGTTCCCATCCATGTGCAAGTGGGGGCTTGAACTAGTAACTCCTAATTAACAATATTTACATCTTTAAATAATTTTTTTATAATAAATAATAGTTACATCATATATGCCCATAAGCTTAGGTTCCTAATGTACCACATGACTATACAATTATTAATAATATTAGGATAGAGTCCTAACATGTCCTTTCCATTCAAAAAAGCCTTATCCTCAAAGCTTGAGATAAGGAAACTACTATTGGATCTATTGAAGAGATTCCCATGTGGCATATTTCTATTGTAAACCAAGCCACTGGGCTAAGACTTCTATGATGGTGTAGTTATGGAGAGTGCAATTTCTTTAGTCTAGAATGCTGACATACTCCAAGATAACAAAACCTTCATCATAAAACTCAAGAGTGTCATTTGGATGTGGATGCAGCTGCCAAGTACCTTGTTTAGACAAGAAACATGGTAGACTAGATGGATATTGGAAGAAGGTGTTAATGTGATCTTATAGGCAACTTGTCTAATTTATTGCAACATCTGATAGGGCCAATAGAACCTTAATACAAGCTTCTATTGAGAATAAAATTACACTAAGGTTTGCTTGTATGACTATAGTCGAAGGAATTCCATGTCCCATATATTGGAACTATATTCTAAATGGTGTTTATAAATTTTTTATTACTTATTATTCTGAGTCAGCCAAAATTTCCTTCAATTGTTATAGGATTTTGGTACATTCTTAAAGAGTTGAATCTATCACCTAGACTTAGGATTTTACTAGAAGATATGAAGAAGGAGATGGTTGTGGGTACCCATATACTACCTCAAAAGGATTCATTTTGATGGCTGTGGAACAAAGTGTTGTACCACCTCTACCAAGGGAAGCCACTTGGATTATTAGAATGGATGCTTAGATGTAAAATATTGAAGGTAGGTTTCCAAAAATTTATTAAAAAGTTTTATATTCCCATCTATCTAAGGATGATATGAAACAACCCCAAAATATAACTGACCCATGAGATATATATATTTTAAATATTCCTAAAGGTTCACAAGGGTATCCCAAGAATTCATATCATCACTAGAAAAAACCACATTTAAGTCTAGGATGGTGAAGATACCACTCATATGGACAAGAGAGGCCAAGCTCCCATAGGTATTTGGGTTTACCTAGTATACCTCCATATTATAGAGGATGTTATTATAAGGTATACCCACATTTATAACATTCTCCATGAATGCAAACATTCTAACCTTAGCATTAGGATTATCCCATATCAATCCTTTGGGATGGGGAGATGTCACTTCCTTCTACCAACTATATGTCAATCTATGTTGGATATTTCAATGTAATGTCTTAGTTTAGTTTAAATACACCTCCACGGTGATCCCTTAAATCCTATACTTGTTTCTCCCATATCCGTTATCGATGGCTAAGAAATAATCACTCTATGTGATTATCTTCTTATGAATACTAGGACTAGGTGTTGCTACCCCACAATCACCTAAGTTTTAAAAATAGGAGAGATTTTGATAAGGTTAACTTTAGAGCTCTTTCCAAATAAACCCCCTACCCTAAACCCAATTAACTCTCTCTCTCTCTCTCTCTCACACACACACACACACACACAATCTTTGCAAGCATTAAAGCAAAATCAATCATTAGAATATTACCATAATTAATTATCTTATAATTACAACCAAAACTAGCATAAACTTTAGAATAAGCAAAAGCATGGATAAAAATTCATCAAATTATTCCACAACATGGCATCATTTACACATTCAACTAAAGGTATATATTACAAAAGAATATTATTTTTCTCTATTATAATAAATCCTCTTTCACCAAGAATGATTTCCAACAATACTTCAAGAGTAGATAAAGAATTATCTTAGCATGATCCAACATCTTCTTCCTTTGGCCTCCATGGTAATGTTGACAGGAATATGGGGATCAAAACAAATCATATGTAGGTATGAATACATTCTAAAATTTCTATTGTAAAAACAACCATAGTTGAAAAAAGCCCATACTTCTTTCCAAATATTTTCCACAAATATTTCCAAAGAAACCAAGCCTTGCAATTCCTATGCAACAATTTGGTATAGAAAAATTCAAACAAGAAGCCCATACTTATTCCATAATATTTTCCACAAATATTAACTAGTTCATTAAACATCTATTCCATTAAAGAAGCCCATACTTCTTTTCCAAAAATACTTCCACAATATTTAAGATTAAACCATCTAGCAAGATCATAACTAATATAATACATTGATAGTTATAAAGCAAGCCTTGTCCAACAATTGTAAACTAAAGATTAAATATATATTTTGATTAACACCAAAATAATCTATCCTTCATAATGTTTTACACATCTAAAGATAGGTAATTTAATCAGTTATTGCTAAATTATCAATGTAAATATTTTTCTAGGAATCAATCTATCATTTGATTAATTTGCCAACTAATCTCTCATATTAGATTTAAAAGCATAAATATGCTATTAGATTATTTATTTTTCCAAGGTTATAGTGAATTATTCATTATATTATTAGCCAAACTAATATATCCTTTGCATAGTAATAATCTATGAATTTGAAATGCTCTAACCATTAGATTAATAACCAAACTAATACTTCTCTTTTTTTGGTAGGTAATTTTTTTTTATTGCTTTACGGGTTAAAGGGTCCCGTCCCTGTTACATCAGTAGCAAAAAGTGACAACTGTGCCTTCCCAAGGCTACAAACAAAAACCAACTGAGGTTTAACCTCATACAACAAAATCCAAACAAGGCCATAGCCTTTCGAAATAGAAAAGAGACAACTATTACAATATTTGACAAAAGAAAACCCAACAACACTGCTGCCCGTAGACGACCTTCCCAGGTTACTGGGAATCCCTGTTCTTTCCCTATTGTGCACTATCATCAGAGGTGAGGAGAGTCTTTATCAGGGCCGAGAACTCTTTGATCTCTTCCATGGCATTGGACAACATGGTGCATCCTTCCCTGTAGATATTGGCAGCCACTTGAAGATGGCTGACAACGTCACTGGCTTTCTTGATGGTTATGGACCGCAATGATTCCTTGGCATTGACAATGTGCTTGTCTTCATCATCACTGATGAATTCAGTGTTCGGTTGTTGGTCATTCACCTTGGGGGATTTCAATATTTTGGATTTCTTGCACTTTGGGGAGGCCAAACTAATTTCTTCTTGGGCTGGGATTTTCAGGGTTGGGGCTTTTTCTTGGGCTGGATGTTTACCAGGGCGTCCTTCCTCTTTGGGAGTAGTGATAGGGGGTGAGCCTTCCTTGCCCTGATCAGGGGGGAGTGCTCCGGGGAGGGGAAACCAAGGGGGACTTTGGGTGGTGGGAGACTTCGACGTGGATGGAGCTGGAGGATCGAGCGGGGCACTGGGACTTAGAAGACATAGACCCAGACACCTGATGGGCTAGGGCATGCTTGTACAGAACCAAAAAAATCCCCTGGTGGTGGGGGGGTTTCGGGGACTTACTCTCTCTAAAATTGGTGATGGCAAGGGTGATGGATCGAAAGAGGAAGTCTGGGATATTGACAGGATGAACGTCGCATAGGTGGTTAACCAGGGCAAGATTATAAGCTCGAAGGGGCTTGTCAGGGTTGTCAACTGAGACATACTGGAGGACGAGGACAATTGTCGTGGTCCACGGGTGAGGCAGGGAAGAACGAACTACTCCCTTATTTTCCCAAATGAGGTTCTTTCCCTTATCGAGGAATTGATCAGTTTCCTCTTTGAAGTTATGTCTGTCTCGGTGAACCACTCTGCCTTCAATCAGAATGCTAGAAATTTGAGAAATGGAGTGGACACTTACCTCAAAATGGATGCCACAAACCTGCACTTCCCCTTCGTTCCAAGAATCGATGAAGGCTCTGGTCACCTCCTCTTCGTAGCCAGAGAACAACTTGAAGAAATTGATGAAGTGTTTGGCGTCGAGCAGGTCAGCGGTCCCGCCCTCAATTTGCATGCTGGAAGGCTCTGGAATGGCCATGGAGCAATTCGAACCAGGGCTAAGGGAGCTTGCTAGGGAAAATATTTTGGCAAGCGTAGAGGAATGGGAAGAAAAGACCTTAGCAAAAATAGGGAGGGGGATAACTGCCTGGATCGAAATAAAGAAGCAAAAGGTGGGGGACTCAAAAAAAATCCCCAAACCGTGAGACTAATAATGGGAAAAATGGTGCAAGCGTGGCTCGAGATGATAGGGTCACAACGAAAGAGAGTGGAGAGATGAGCACAAAGGGTAGCGGCCCTAGCGAATGGGGGAAAAAAAGGTAGCTCAAACAGACTGACTACGAAGTTAGAGTCCAGGTGGGAAGGCACTGGTGGAAAACATGAGCCAAAAAATCTGCACAAACAACCATATAGAAAGCTTTAGTGGGCTTGGTGTTTAGAAACACCTTGGGTGTTGAATGAACACCGTTTGGGTGGCGAAAGCCACCTTTGGTGGTAGCCTTGCTAAAAGGATTGAAGCAGTGACAATCCACCTTGGGTATTGAAAAAATACCATGATGGAGGTAGCACAAACTACCTAGCAAGTCATGAGTCAACATCCTGGTTGGCTTGGATGATGATATCATGCGGGAAGTCTTCTTCCCATATGAACAGGGTGGTCTGATCAACTGCTTTGTTGGCAAGAATGTCAGCCACCTTATTAGCCTCCCTGAGCACGTGAATGATCTGATTATGAGAGTTGCCACTGAGAGAAAGCTGATAGTCTTGGATGATGTTCTGAATATTCTTCCCCCTAGTGCTCTTGTTAATGATGTGGCCAATGATCACTGAGGAATCTCCTTCGAAGATGATTGGCTTGGGGAGGGCTTTGCTTATCTCAATGCTTCTCCACAATGCTCTGGCTTCTACGTAATTATTGGTTTGGGTCCCAAGATTCTCGGAGAACACCTTGATTATACTACCAATGTGATCCCTGATGACTCCCCCTACTCCAGCTCACCCTGGATTTCCTTTGGAGGCACCATAGAAATTGGCCTTAAGCCATCCCTACGGAGGGGGGGACCATTTAGCCATGGTGTAGATGCTACAAGTATTCTGGACTTTGCTACAGTCTACTGGAATTCTGAGGGAAGCAAATAGGGAAGCTTCCAGTCCAAATCTAGGGATGTCACCATAGGGGATGAGGCTACTATTTTCAATAGTGAAGGACAGAGCTCTGTTGGCCACAACTTCAGGATTTCTGGTGACCTCCATGAAGATGCGATTATTACGTTCCAGCCATATCTGCCAGAGGACATGGTGGAGGAGGGAACTCTAGAGGAATCTGAGTCTAGGATTTTTGAAAGTTGTTGGCCATTGAATAAAAGTGTCCATAACTACCTTGGGCCGAGTCCAATAGACCTAGAAAATGTTGATCAGGGTGGAGAAAACACCCATAACAAAAGGACAATCCAGTAGAAGGTGTTGGGTAGATTCCCATGCTTGAGAGCAGAGGTAGCATCTATTGGGAACCATTACTCCTCTTCGGATAAGGTTGTCAGTGGTCATAATTTTGTTGTGAGCAGCCAACTAATATAAATGGGCCACTTTTAGGATCAGGGACTTAAGCCAAATTCTTTTGGAAAGGCTCTGACTATTGTCTCATTTATGGCCTCTGGTAGGGATTTCCAACATCTAGGAAGCCACTTTGACAGTGAAGCTACCATCACTGGAACCTTTCCAACAACGTTCATCCTTCTTCAGAGTCTAGGGGATGAAGTTTACTTTGAAAATATCCTGAATATTTGCTAGGCCTTTGTTGATGGTGTCATTCTTGATTCTGAACTTAACCTGCTTCCATCTACGGGCACCTTGGTCGAAAGTGATGAAGTCAGCAACCTGGCTTCCATACTTGCTATCAGTGAGATGCTTGATAGGAATCAGATCGAGATCATTGATGAGGGGGTCTTTCCTGGCCCATGCATCTTTCCAAAATTCGATAGACTTACCGTCACCAAGGTGCCACCAAGAACCCTATTGGAGGAGCTGCTTGGTATGGCTGATGGATTTCTAGAAATGGGAACCATTACGGGGAGTCTCAGAGTCTAGGAAAGAGTGATGTTGTAAATATTTCCTTTTGATGATCGACACCCACTCCAATTTGGCATCTGTGGCCACTTTCCAAGCCTGTTTGGCTAGGAGGGCTTGATTGGTGATATTTATGTGACGAAGACCTAAACCTCCCCTGTCTTTAGGGGTGCAATTTTTTCCCAGGAAACCAAATGGAACTTTCTTTGATTATCATTCCCAGACCAAAGGAACTATTTTTGCACCTTCTCAATAGCCTCTCCTACTGCAGTAGGGATTTTGAAGACCGATAGAAAGTAGGTAGGTATACTTTGGAGGACTGACTTTACCAAAGTAGTTTTTCCTGCACTGGAAAGGAGGGCCCCTTTCCATCCTGCCAGCTTCTTATGAATATTCTCTGTGATTTTGCTCCACATATCTTTGAGAGTTTTCCCTTTGAACATTGGAAGGCCCAAATAGGTGGTTGGGAAGTCCGCAATGGTGCACCCCAGAATCTCTGCAATCTTGGCCTACCTTCTAATGGGAGTGTTGATGAAGTAGAGCTTACTTTTTGTGTAATTGATCTTCTGACCAACCGCTTCCTCATACAGATTTAGGATGATCTTGATGGCTTTGGATTCAAAAATTGAAGCTTTAGTGGCCAACAAGGTGTCATCCACGAATTGTTGGTGAGTGGAGGGGATAAGCCCAGAAGCTACCTTGATGCCAGATATCAAATTTTTGTAGCATGCATTTTTGATGGCTCGACCCAAAATTTCAGCCAGAATGATGAATAATATGGGGGACAAGGGGTCCCCCTGTCTCAGCCCTTTGGTGCTGGGAAAGTAACCAACAATAGACCCATTCACAAGGACCGAGAACCAGGAGGAAGAAATACAATTTGAAATAAGATTCACCCAAGATTCATGGAAACCATATTTGAGGAGGATATTGGATAGGAATTCTCGGTTCACTCTATCAAAGGCTTTGTTCATGTCCAACTTTAGAAAGAAAGCTGCAGAGTTGGACATATGGGCTGAGTGAATCATCTCATGGATGGTGATTACCCCATCAAGGATGTTTCGACCCTTAATTGTGCTTCCCTGATAGTGATCAATGATTGTGGGAAGGATTTCAGTGAGCCTATTGGCCAAAGCTTTGGTCAACACTTTGTAGATGATGTTGCATAGGCTAATAGGGTGGTAATCAGAGAGGGACTGGGAGTTAGAGCCTTTGGGGATCAGGGCCAGAAAGGTAGAATTTATATCTCTAGGAATGCATCTAGACTTCTGCATGTCAGTGATGGCACGACATAGGTCAGGGCCCACAATGTCCCAAAAACATTGGAAGAATCTAGGGGAGAAGCCATCCGACCTAGGGGCTTTATCGGGTTTCATGGAGAAGAGGGCTTGATGGATTTCCTTGTGGGTCAGGGGGCTAAGGAGGAAGTTATTGGTATCGTCGGAGATGGTCTGAGGGATGTTCTCCAAGAGGGAATCCATGGTCGAAGGGGAGGAGGAGGGAGGGGAGGCCAGAAGGTTTTTGAAGTGGCTCACAGCTTCGTCCCTGATCTGGTGGATATCCGAAGTGAAGTTCCCATCCTGCTTGATGAGGCCTTTAATTCTGTTGACTCCCCTATGCCTGAGGGTGGAGATGTGAAAGTACTTAGTGTTGGAGTCACCTTCCCTGAGCCAGAGCTATCTAGACTTTTGGCGCCAATGTGTTTCCTCTTTGCCTAAAGTGTTATGATACTCAGAGAGCAACGTTCTTTCTTCAGCTCTAAGATTGTCATTGTCATGACCTTCCTAGAATCTGTCCTCAATTTTCTTTAGATGGGTTTTAATGTTCTGTTTAGCTTCAAAAATATTTTTGAAGACTTCCCTATTCCACACTTTGATATTTTCTTTGACCCATCTGAGTTTTTGCATGAACTGGTTTGGAGCTGTCCTAGAAAAACTTTTTCCCCACCATTCTGCTACCCGATTTTTGAGATCCGGATGGTGGGTCCACATTGACTCAAACCGAAAGGGAGTCTTGAACTGTGGCTTGCTCACCACCTCAAACAGAAGTGGGCTATGGTCTGACCCTATCTTCGGGAGAGCCTGCAGAGTGGCATCACCGAAGAGGGGGAGGGCTTCTTGGGATAACAGGAACCGATCAAGGTGTTCTTGGATGAGGTTATTCCCCAACCGTCTATTACTCCAGGTGTACTTGGATCCCTGTAGTGGCATGTCCATGAGAGCATTGGCATCTACAAACTGCCTAAGATCATTTGTCTTCCTGTGGGTAATTGAGATCCCCCTTTTTTATCAAAAAAGTATAGGGGGAATTGAAGTCCCCTGCCAACACCCAGGGTATATTGATGAAAGCCTGTCTCATCTGAGTGAGGGTATTCCACAAATTCAATCTTCCCTGGACAGAGTTGGGAGCATAAATATTTGACATAATCCAGGAGGTCTGGGAGCTGAGATCATGGAACAGAATGTTGGATAGTCTGTCCTGACCTGAGATAAACCTGCCTTCAATTTTGTTTGAGTTCCAAAGACACAGGAGTCCTCCTGTAGTACCCGAGGTCGAGGAGTAGATGAAGTCACAATTTTTCCAAATGATCTTGGCTACCCTAGGAGACCACTGATCATCTAATTTGGTTTCTTGTATGAAGAAAATAGTGGGATTGTAGTCTTTTCTCATGGCTATGGCCAATCATTGTTTGGCTGCACCATTCAGTCCTCTCGCATTCCAGGAGAGGACTTTCATTTGGAAATTTTGGAGGGCTTTTTTCCCCCTTGCCTTGTTGCGTGGGGGGTTTGGGTTTTTAGTTTTCTTCCTTAATAGTGTTACCGATTTCTTGAAATAGGGTTTTCTGCGTTCCATTAGCTATATCCTCTGCTGTGTCTCGATTTCTCCTCTCTGTGCCTGAAGGTCTACCTTTTTTCCTGTCTACTCCCACATCAACTTGGGATTTTCTAAAGCTTCTAGTTTGTTTGGGGCTCCAATGGTCAGGGGACTCCAGGGCAGCCTCTTCACTATCAAAACTAGATGCACTAGAGTTGGTTGGGGAGGCAAGAGGGACGGACCCACCATGGGGTGGTGACAGGGCTGGGGAGGATGGCGTCCGAAGGGGTTTTTGGGTGGGGCTTTGAGGGCTATCCTCGATAGTGGGGATTTGTCCCTAGTGAGGGGGGAGGGATATTTCTGGGTAGAATTGGGGATAGAGCTCGATTGGGAGGGAGCACTGGGGGTTTGGCCAGGAATGACAGGGATTTCACCTTCCTCAACTTCCTCATTGTTTCTAGAATCTATAAGTAAATCAAATTTATTTGTAGTGGTTACCGAGGTACTTGCATTTTGGAGGTTTTGAGTTGGAGGTGGTCGAATCTACTATTGGTTCTTCAAAATTTACCTTTGGCTGATGGTGGTTCTCCACCTGGCGATAATCTCCATGTGCTCCACTAGTTGTTGGTCGACCTTAGGGTTTTGACGATTAGGGCATTGAGAAGGGAGGTGCCCTTGAGAATTGTAGTCCAAGAAAAAGGCCGGTTTGTTTTCGAATATTAGTGGTTGTTCCCACCTGAAGTCCCCGTAGATGAGATTGAGGTGGTCTGGTAGTTGTGACTCCAAATTCACACTAACACAAATACGAGCCTGGGTAAGGCGAGTTCTTGCATGGGTGGCCGGGTCAATGGCCACTAATTCCCCAAAAGCCCTAGCTAGACCTCGTAGAGCATCCTCATAGAAAAAATGGATCGGGAGGTTGGGGAGCCGAACCCATATGGGGGTGAGATTTATGCTTTGCGATTCAGGATCGAAACTTGGCTCCCATTTCTTCAGAAACAAGCTTCGCCTCCCAAAGAAATACGGACCCCTAGATAAAATTCGCTCTGCGTCCTCCCGAGTATTCAGTTGGATCATAAAGAAACCTTTGGTCATCGCGGAGAGACTCATAGTTCCCAAAATTTTCCATTTTGAAGACGCCCATCGATGAATTGCATCCATGTCAGGGCATCCCCCTACAAATTTTCCCACAAGGGAGAATGAATCATGCGAGGCGTACCCTTCCATGAGGGTTTGGGGGCACAAAACATCAAACCCTTGAGTAACGAAGTCTTTTGACCCATCCGAGGGTGGTCTGCGGTTGTTCTGCAGACGGTCTGCATACGATAGGATATCTTGGTGGCTCCCTGAGCCTCCCACTTTGTCGGGTGGTTCTTTTCCCCGATCAATATCGCTTCGAACACTCCCATGGTTGACGGTTGAAGAAATCCAGGCTTGCCCTGGCGTCGCCTGCTCTCGAGGAATTTCGTTGAGAGAGTCACAGAGGACTTCTTTCGATCGTGCCCTCTCTTTGACTGGTGGTTGGTTGATGCCTAAAACTTTGATCACCAAAATCATAGATGTCATCGATGCCATCATTCCCCTATTCGATTGTCCTTTGTGATTTAGAACTTTCCCTTTTGATGTCCAAACTAATCCTTCTCTTGATTAGTTAGTAAAGTTGTATTAATCCCTCTTAGAAACTAATCTATATTTTAAAAAGTAAGGTGTTAAATTGCAATATATAACTTAGGACTAATTACAAAGTTAATCTACCATTTGATTAGCAATAAAATAGAAATTGGGTTAATCTATCTAAATATTAATTACTAGGTATTCTATTCTTACATTAGCATAAATCAAATTAAACTATCTATCAATTGATTAGAATAAATTAAAATTAATCTAAGATTAGTTATCAAGCCAATCTATTGTTTGATTAGCGTAAAACAATTTAATTTATCTAAAGATTAATTACCAAGCTAATTTATCATTTGTTTAGCATAAAACCTTAAGACAGATTTATCTAAACCAATACTAATCCAACCTATGATTAAATAATAATATTACCATATGCTAGGTTATAAGCATCTTATAAACTATAATTTAAGAAGAAATAGCTAAACTTTTTAAAGTTAACACAAACTCCCTTAAAAATATTTAGCAAGCTAAGGCTATCCAAAGAAAACAAGCTTAGAACATAAAAACTCGAGACACAACAATCAAGCATAAGGTGAGGGTTACAAATGTGCTAAATCAAGGATCTATGTGCCTAAGGCAATGTTAAAGCACAACCCTAAACTCTTGTGTAGGCAACTAAACTTAGTACCTCACCATGCATATTTCTACACAGGAAACCAAACACTGTATGCCTAACAAGGACACTTCACACATAGGAAACAAACTAGTGTGTGCCTAACAAGCACACTTCCACACAAGTAACCAACTAGTTTGTGCCTAAAAAGCACACTTCCACACATGAAACCAACCACTATGTGCCTAAAAATTACACTTCCACATCGATAATCAATCATTGTGTGCCTAACAAGCACACTTCCACATAGGAAACCAACCCCTATGCAACGACCAAGCAGACCCTTACGTAGATGAATCAACATAGTGCTAAACATAGCATGGACGAGGAACTACTTGCCACCCATACGAGAGCACTTTGATATCATGATTTTGATAAAGTACTCAAATCAACATCTGGCTCAAGGTACTATTACACAGGTAGTCCAACATAAACCTTTTACATCACCGCTCTTGCCTTGCATGGAGAACCCATTCCATGCAGGTAGAGACAAAAAAAAAATGAATATCAAACCATTGAATACCATGAATCATCAAGTAATATGAAGGCTAAAACTTTGGGAATTCAGTGCCAAACAACAACAAAAAATAAAAATATGTAAGGTAAGCTTTACCTACAATCTCATAGATATTTGTTGCTACTTCTTTCTCAATAAAACATCCCTAATCCTTGCTTGATCTTCTAGCCTCCTTATCTTCTGGCCTCCTTATCATCTAGGCTCCTTATCTCCTATGCACCCTCAAAAATTAGGCCCATGACCCATATAAATATGCAAAGGAGAAAGGTTTACCAAATTCCTCCACTGTCTCTACAAGATTAGATCAAATATTAAAACTCACATTAGACAAAATTAGAATATCCTAATATTAATCATTCCTCTTGATTAATATCAAATCTAACAAAAGACTAACATTAGATCAAATTAATATTAATCAATCCATTACTTAATATTAAAAATATCATTAAAAAACATTAGACCATCTTAATATTAATCATTCTTCTTGACTAACATAAAATATAACATTAGATTAGTATTATCTCCTTGTTGCTTAAACAAAACAATAAAACAACCAATCTCTTAATCCAAACCCAAAGAGACCATTTAGTCACAAGTACAAAGTAAAAAGAGATGAAATATAAATCATTCTTTTGATTTCTTGCACCATAATTTTATCCCAAAATAAGTGGCACCTTATTTAAGATAGACTCATGCTATCAAAAACTCATGTTAAGGAGACTTGTTGCAAGCAACTTCCCTGGTCCGATGGCATAAAAATGAGCATACACAAACCATAAATGCACCTACATGAAAAAGGGTATTCATTAGGTCATCATGTCACGACCCCCCTTGGAAGTACTAATCCTTCAAGTTGGACTATATATTACGAATGATATCTAATGCTTAGTTTTATTGTTTTTGTGGTTACATGTTTTTGGTATTGTGTCCATTTGTCCATAATAATATGGTAATTATGCACTACTTGGTTGTAAGATTAGGTACTCTTGTGGGTGGACAATATTTTTGGCCATAGGGAAATGAGATACCAAACAATTCATGGTAACATGAATGAATACCCTCTTTTCATGTAGGTGCATTATTGATATGCTTGTTCTCCTATTCATACCTTTGGGCCAAGAAAGTTGCTTGCAATGAGCCTCCTTAAAATGAGTAGGTGATAGCTTGGGTCTATCTTAAATAATAAGCCACTCATTTAGGGATAAAATGAAGGTATGAAATAGCGAGAGAGTGCCTTTACTCTTGGAATAATGTTTTAACTTGTGATTGTATTTTGCATGGTCTCTTTGTTTGGACTAGATAGATTTAATCTAAAGATTGCTTCTTAGCTTTGAGAGTAAAAATATTATTTTTGTTTGTTAAGCATTAATCTAATGTTAGTATTAATCAATAGAAATATTAATGCTATCCTAATATTAGATTTAATATTAATCTATTGAAACAATTAATGTTAGTTAAATCTAATTAATCAATGGGATTATTGATGTTGTTCTAATATTTGAATTTAATCTAAGGAATTGATTATGTTAAGTTAATGTTATTTCTTTTAATACAAATGATTGATTTATTTTCTTAGATTATGGTTTTTCTTCTTATTTTGATTTTTGTTGCTTCAAGCATTGAGGCACATTGGCCACATTTAATCTTGTGGAGGTAATGTTACATTGAATTATTGGTGGGAAAAGGTGGTGCCACCTTTTAATCATTTGATGCTTTATCCTCCAATCAATATGCATTAAATAAACCTTAGCTTGGTGTTGTGGGGGAGAGGAATAACCTTTGATTGCTACTCAAATCTAGAAGAATGCCACTTTTTCTCTTTGGTGGGCCTATAAGAGGAAGGTGGGCTATTGTAGACAAGAGGATGTTGGGATTGAGAAGCAAGGAAGGACAGCACATGTGCAACAAGGATTGAAAACTTGGGGCGTGAAAGGATTCAAACGATTGTTCTACCTTTTTACTTTGCTGGTGCTAGGTAGCTCATAGCCTATGAGAATTGTTTGTTTGGTTTTATTTACATTTGCCTATAATTTAATCTTGTTTTTGGTTGATTGATATTGTTTTCCAAGCTCACTCTTCTATGTTTTTAATTTACAATCTTTAGAAGGTTTCAAGGGTTTGTCTATGAGCTTCTGTAAGTGCTTCCATATTCTGGAGGGATTTTTCCTTGAGCAACACAAGGAGCACTATAGAAGGGCAGCAATGGAACATTTTTACCATACATTTGCATTGTTTCCAGGTAGCTTTTATTCCTTGTTTTCAAATTCCTACTATTGCTATGGTATATTTTGTGCAATGAAAGAGTTGGTGATGAGTTAAGCATGGTATTTTTTCCTTTTGCTTCCATTTAGATCTAGTGTCATATTTATATTTTCATAGGGGTTGATTTATGTTTTGAAGCTATGTTTTAATTATCTCTTAACTTTGTGGAAATTCTAGCTAAGTTTATGGGCACCATAAGATTCTAGGTAAGTTTATGCTTGGTATTGAGTTGAATTCCCTTTAGCTTTTAGATGCTAAGAAATAGAGTCTTTCTTTGGTATTTGTTTAGTTGTGTAGCTGAGTTGGGCTAAGGGTTAGACTAGCACTTACTACCTTGGTTATGGTGTTCAAGGTTTAAGGCTTAGTCTAGAGTTTATCCTTTCTAAGGATAGACTAATTTTTGGTTGATTCTAATTGCTTAACTAATCATGTTAGATTATTATTTGGAAAATAATCTAGAGTAACATTAAATGCATTTAATCTTTAGATTATTATTAATCTAATGATAGTTTAGTTTGGGAATGAATCCAAAATTTTAATGCATTTAATATTTAGATTATTATTAATCTAATGATAGTCTAGTTTGGGAATGAATCCAACCTTTTAATGCATTTAATCTTAGATTATTAATTAATCTAATGGTAGATTAGTTTGGAAATGAACCCAACTATTTAATGCATTATAATCCTTAGATTATTAATTAATCTAATGGTAAATTAGTTTGGAAATGAACCCAACTATTTAATGCTTTATAATCCTTAGATTATTAATTAATCTAATGATAGTTTAGTTTGGAAATGAATCCAACATCTAAATGTATGATAATTTTTAGATGATAAACTAAACACATGTTAGATTAGATTGGATATTGATCTAATGAAAGAGTTAAATCATTCCAATATTTGGTTTACTTAATCAATTGATAGATTAATCCTAAGTCCTTTCAAAAGAATGTTAAGGCTTGCAATTGGCAAAATGAATGTTTTCCTGCCTGACCAAAGGATGAGTCAATTTTAGTGATAAGCTAACATATAGATCGTTGTAGCTTTGGAAATTGATATTTGTGGAAAATATCTTGGAAAAGAAGTATGGGATTCTTTTGTGTTTGTTTAATGAATGGTTTTGTAGTTTGTTTTGGAATTGATATTTGTGGAAAATATATTGGAAAATAAGTATGGGCTTATTTTGTGTTTATTTATTGAATGACTTGTAGTCTATTTTGGAAATGATATTTGTACAAAATATCTTGGAAAGGAAGTTTTAATGAAGTATTTTACAATTGTTTTAGAATTGATATTTGTGGAAAATATCTTGGAAAAGAAGTATGGGCTTATTTTGTGTTTGTTTAATGAATGGTTTTGTAGTTTGTTTTGGAATTGATATTTGTGGAAAATATCTTGGAAAAGAAGTATGGGCTTCTTTTGTGTTTGCTATTTTGAAAAATGATATTTGTGGAAAATATCATGGAAAAGAAGTATGGGCTTATTTTGTGTGTGCTTTGAATCATATAGAATGCATTCATACCTACATATGAGTTGTTCTGATCCTCACCTTCCTATCAACTACCACAGAGGCCAAAGAAGGAAGATGTTCAAATTGTGCTAATTTTAATTTTCAAATGTTCTTGTTGTATTGATAAAGTCACTCTTGGAGGAAGATGACTTATTGTAATAGAAACAAAGACTATTATTTTGTAATCTAGACCTTTGGATGATTGAATATATGGTGCCATGTTGATAATTGGTTTATAGTTCTTAGCTATACTATTGCATATTCCAAATGGTTATAATAGATTTATGTTGTAAGCTTTTGGTGATTAGTTTTGCTTTCATATTTTAAGATTCTTTGTATTTTATGCTTTGCATTTTTATGCTTGCAACTTAGTGATATCTATATATGCATGATATGTAGAGATAATATTTAGCTTCGTGCAAACTACACAATGAAGGGCTTGCCAAAATTTATATGTGAATCTAGAGTCCCTATATGAAATAGTCATCTCAAAAAAACCATGCATTAGGGAACCATATGTTGGCCACTATCAGGGCATCATCCTTGGTGTGTCCTAGAATAAAATGGGTAACCTTGATCATTCTATTAACCACTATTAGGATTGCATCATGTTGATACCTAGTATTAGGTAATCCCACTATGAAGTCCATAGATATCACCTACCATTTTTATACTGGTATGTCATGTGGGTGCAAATGACCTACCAGGTGTATATACTCAGCTTTCACTTTCTACCATTCCAAACATCAAGCTAAAAAATTGATGATATCTTTCTTCGTTCATGATAAATAGAATATCTTATTCATGTTCTCTTGCATATTCACCCCTTTGAGGTGAGTGGATTAAGGAGGTCTATGTGCTTCTTACATGATAAAATTTCTTAAATCACCAGCTATAGGAATAACCACCCTATCCTTAAAATATAAAATTTTATCTTTTATGCCAAATTCCTTACTTCCATTAGAGTTCATTTTCAACCTAGCCCTAATTTCACTGCAAAACTAATATCATGCTTGCATTTCCCTAACTTGGTCTGTTAAATCCATGTAACAACTATGCCTTCTTCTACTTAAGGCATCAAAAACATTATTTTTCTTGCATTTGATATAATATATACCAAAATAATATTATACTAAGAACTCGATCCATCTTCTCTGACTTACATTGAGCATTGGTTGGGTAAAGATATAGTTTAAAATTTGATGGTCAGTCCTTAAATCTTAAGGGAATGCACAAAAACTTCTAGTTTTATATCATGCATAGCATAGTTGACCTTATGCTTCTTGCGTTTTCTTGATTCATATGCTATGACTAAATCATCTTAAGATAAAAATCCTCCCAAAATATCCAAAGAAGCACCAATAAAAACGAAGAAATTCTCTTGTGGATATAGAACTTGAGAATATATGCATTAGTAAGCTTCTATTTAAGCATATCAAAAGTGGCTTCACACTTGTATATCCATTTATATTTCTTTACTTTTATTTGGAGGTTAGTTATGGATTAGACTATCTTGGAGTAGTCCTTTAAAAACCACCTATAATATCTTGTTATGCCCATGAAGCTCCGTAATTCAAGAACATTAGTGGGGGGTGGCCAACTTAAAATGACCTCTATCTTCTTTGGATCTACTAGTATCCCTTCAAAATATATGAAATGTCCTAGGTACTATACCTTAGGGACATAAAAATTATTTTTTGATAGATTCCCATAGATTTGGTTCCTTCTTAACAATCCTAGAATAGTTTTTAAATGCTTATCATGCTTCTCTTTATTTTGGGAATATATCAGAATGCCATCCAAGAATTCTAAGAAAAACTGATCCAAATTTTCTCTAAACACATTCTTCATAAATTCATGAATGTTGTCAAGGCATTAGTTAGTCCAAAAGGCAAAACTATAAACTCATAATGCCCATACCTAGTCTTGAAAGTAGTCTTGTGAGTATCCTCTTCATGAATTCTTAACTAATGGTATCCTGGTTTCAAGTCAATATTTGATAATATAGTGTCACCCTTAAGTTGATCAAACAAATCCTTAATCCTAAATAAAGGGTACCTATTTTTTACAATCACTTTATTCAGTATTTTGTAATCTATGCACAACATTAGTGACCCATCATTTTTGACAAAAAGAACTGTGCACCCCGTGGTGACATGCTAGGTTTAATCAACCATTTTTATAGAAACCCCTAAATTTGAAATTTTAACTCCTGAATTTCTATATGATTAATAATATAAAGCGTTCTATGAATGGGTTTTGAACCTGGAAATAGTTTTATGGTGAATTCAAATTCACCTCTTGGTGGTAGCCTTGGGAGATCTTCAAGAAAAACATCTTCAACCTCCCACATAATTGGGTGTTTTTCAAATAGTTCTTCCTTCTTATCATCCTCAGTCTTGTGATTCAATTTAATGACATAGACCATACCATCCTTCTCGATAACTTTATTTAGTTGTATTGTAGATATCATCTACGAAAAAAAAGCCCCTTGTTCGTTATACACTCTTATTCTATTTGTAAAGTCTATCCATCTATCTTGGAAATTAATTTAGGTCTCATGAGCCACTAACCAGTCCATCCCTAAAATTATTTCAAAGTCATGTAGTATCACTACATACAAGTACCAAAGGGTAGAGCCATTGGGTAGGGTAATCTCGACTATGGGAAAACATTGATCCACTAAGTAGGTCTACCCAAACCTATACCACTTTCCACCTTTGTACCAAAAATCCTAGCTTTTTCAACAAATACCTAACTATACTATAAGAAATGAAGCTATTTGTTTCTCCACTATCTATCAAAACCTTAAGTTTATTATCAAAAAACTTACCATCTAGAATCATGGGTGTGGCTTGGCCATCCAAATCCTTAAACCTAATTTTCACATAGATTTTGTGGTTGTGTTATTTAGTATTATTTATTGGTCCTAATATATTTAGACATTTTTTAGCATGATGAGGTCCCCCATAATCATAACAACCACCTTTGGGATGAGGGTGTCTTTCTTGTTTATTTTCTCCTATCTGATCGATTTGATATGGTTCATGTTGCTTCTAAGCTTGAAAGGTTTTGTTATCCTTCGTCTTCTAGAATTTCTTCTTGGAACTCCCTTGATTTCCATAATTTTTATTTTCCACCTTTAGAATATCTTTGTTTTTCTTGTGTTGTTCCTACTCCCATTTCATATAACTAGCATTCTTCCTTTTTCTTAAGGATTATTGATCTCTTTCTAACAAACCCACATGATTATAGGGAGACTTGTTCAACTATAGGTTGGACTCATATTGACATGCTATGTCATATGACTTCTACAAAGTCTTCAATTTATGCATGTTTACTATCGAAATTATCTTAGGATCAGTCCCCAAGATAAACATATGTACCTTCATATGCTCATCCTACTCATAGGTTAGTACATGAGAAATTTTACAAATTTTTAGTGATAAACTTCCACTGACATCATTCCTTGGACAAGTGTAGAGAATTCCTCAAAATTTTCCACATAATATTGTTCAGTAAGGAATATTTTCTTAAAGTCCTCCACAAACCCCTCCTAGGATAGGTTAATAGCCTCAAATTTTGGACTAGATTTAAAAGTGTTACACCATTCTAACCTAATATCCTACAAATAGAGAGTGGCCCAACAAGTTGGAGTTACTAAAGAATATTTTTTCATGGATAATTAGGTCCCTTGTTCATTCGACCATGCTTTAGATGAATCACCCCCATATTTTTTGGTGAATTTAGAGGTCTTGACATTATTAAAATCTTTGGCTAATTTTTATTCTATGAGAGCTCTAACATATTGTTCATCTACAAGAGGATTTCCATCCTATCTAGCCTAAATATTTATATTCTAACTCACTATGGTTTCAGGTCCGAGGTGTAGACCAATTGGTTCATCCAAACCCCATAAGGGGGGTAGAGGTCTAAGGTTCAAATCTCGGGCCTCATCGGACTGAATGCTTGTCCCTTTCCTGGTGCTTTTAGTGACGTAAAAGGTTTAAAATGATTGTGGCATGGTGGTTATAGGGGTGGACTGCATGAAGATCTGTGTGGCGGCTTCTGGGGCGGACATTGCGAGAATACTATGGCGGCCATAAAAGCTGGACAACCTGCACGGATTCATGGCGGCTACCGATTCCACCATGTAAATTCAAAAAAAAAAAAAAAAACTCACTATGGTTTCCAATATTTGCCTTTCTTAATCAATTTGTTCTCTTTGTTGATCTAATTGCTCTTGCAAAAGTGAGATAGTAGTAGTGAGATTTTCTACTTCTCTGTTGGAATTCCATGAAATTTCCCCTGTGGGTCTAACATTAACACTATTATTCCTAGCCTTCCTTGGTGGGATAGAATATCCTCTTCTTCCTCTCCTTATATTTGATATTATAGTTTCTTGATCATAAAAATGTTCTTAGGTTAGGTTGTGGTTTTCCTTCTTAAGAAACCTACCTACTAGTTAGATACATTGCCCAAATGTACTAACACCTATGTACTATTATTCACTAACAATATTTATGGATTTTCTAATTTCACATAGAATTCCATTTACCCATAAATCAATCATCACGTTCAAAATCTCTAAGTATTTTTACTAGGAAAGCTCCTAGCCCTACAACCTAGAGCTCTAATACCTTCTGTATCAACCCCAAAAACTAACCAACCTATGATATATATACATATATATATATATATATATATATATATATGAAGAGTCCTAAAGGTTCACAATAGTATCCCAAGAATTCATATTATCACTAGACAAAACCATATTTAAGTCTAGGATGCTACAAACACCACTCAATTGTTAGGTATCTGGGGTTTACCTAGTATACCTTCATAGTATAGAGGACACTCTTAGAAGTCTCCCCACTTTTCTATAATTCTCCATGAATGTGGACATTATAACCTTAGCATTAGGATTATCCCATCTCATTTTTTTGGGATGGGGGGATACCACTTCCTTCTACCAACTATATGTTAGTCTATGTTGGATATTTTGGTGTAATGTCTTAGTCTAGTTTAGCTACACCTCCATCGAGATCCCTTAAACCTTATGTTTATTCTACCATATCAACTATGGGTGTCTAAGCATTAATAACTTTATCTGATTGTATTCTTATGGATACTAGAAATAGGTGTTGCTACCACACAATCACCTAAGCATTAAAAATAGGAGAGATTTTTACAAGGTTAACTTTAGAGCCCTTTTCAAAGAAATTCCCTTCTCTAAACCCAAGTAACTCTCTCTCTCTCACTCTACAAGCATTAAAGCAAAAGCAATCATTAGAATATTAGCATAACTAAATATCTTATGCTTGCACCCAAAACTAATATAACCTTTAGATTAATAAAAAGCATGGATAAAAGCCATCAAATCATTCCACAACATGGCACCATTTACACATTCAACTAAAGGTATAGATTAAAAAAGAATAGTCTTTTCCTCTATTACAATAAATCCTCTTTCACCAAGAGTGATTTCCAACAATAATCCAAGAGTAAATAGAAAATTATCTTAGCATGATCCAACATCTTCTTCTTTTGGCCTTCGTAGTAGTGTTGACAAGAAGATGGGGATCATAATAGCTCATATGCAGGTATGAATGCATTCTAAAATTTTTATTGCAAATGCAACTATGCTTGAAAGAAGCCCATACTTATTTCCAAATATTATCCAAAAATATTTCCAAAGAAACCAAGCCTTGCAATTCCTATGCAACAATTTGGTATAGCAAAATTAAAACAAGAAGCCCATACTTCTTCCATAATATTTTCCGCAAATATTAACCATTTTATTAAACATCTATTCCATTAAAGAAGCCCATACTTCTTTTCTAAAAATACTTCCACCATATTTAATATTAAACCATTTAGCAAGATCATAACTAATCTAATCCATTTATAGTTATAAATCAAACCTTGTACAACAATTGCAAACTACATATTAAATATATCTTTTGATTAACACCAAAATAATCTATCTTTCATAATGTTTTACACACTACAGATAGGTAATTTAATCTATTATTGTTAAATTGCTCTAAAGATTTTCCAGGAATCAATCTATCATTTGATTAATTTTCCAACTAATCTCTCATCTTAGATTTAAATTTGCCATTAGATTATTTTTTTTGTCTAAGGTTATAGTGCATTATTCATTAGATTATTAGCCAAAATAAACCATCCTTTGCATAGTTAATAATCTAATAATTTGAAATGCTCTAACCGTTATATTAATAGCCAAACTAATATTTCTCTTTATTAATTAGTAAATTTGTATTAATCCCTCTTAGAACTAATCTATATTTTGAAAATTAAGGTGTTAAATTTCAATAATCTAACATAGGATTAATTACAAGGCTAATCTATCATTTGATTAGCAATAAAATAGAAATTGGGTTAATCTATCTAAAGATTAATTACCAAGTATTCTATTCTTATATTAGAATAAATAAATTTAATCTATATATCAATTGATTAGCATAAATTAAAATTAATCTAAGATTAGTTATCAAGCCAATCTATCATTTTATTAGCATAAAACAATTTAATCTATCTAAAGATTAATTACCAAGCTAATCTATCATTTGTTTGCCATAAAATCTTAAACAATATTTATCTAAATCAATACTAATATAACCTTTGATTTAATAATAATATTACCATCTGCTAGGTTATAAGCATATTCTAAACTATCATTTAATAAGAAAAAACTAAACATTCTAAAGAAAACACAAAATCCCTTAAAAATATTTAGCAAGCTAAGGCTATCCAAAGAAAATAAGCTTAGAACATAAAAACTCAATATGTGGTGATCAAGCATAAGGCAAGGGTTACAAACATGCTAAAGCATCAAAGCATCTACATGCTTGAGGTAAGATGAAAGAACAACCCTAAAATCTTGTACAAGAAACCAAATTCAGTGCCTTGCCATGCATATTACTACACAAACAACCAAAAATTATGCACCTAACAAGCACACTTCACACATAGGAAACCAACCAATTGTGCCTAACAAGCAAACTTCCACACATGCAACCAAACAATGTGTGCCTAACAAGCACACTTACACATAGGTAACCAAACACTGTGCACCTAATAAGCACACTTCCAAATAAGCAACCAACCATTGTGCGTCTAACAAGCACACTTCCACAGAGGAAACCAAAAACTATGCAACAACCAAGCATATCCTTATGTAGAAAAATAAACATAGTGCCAAACATAGCATGGATAAGGCACTAATTTCCATCCACATTGAATCACTCGAAAACCAGAGTTTCGACAAAGCACTCAAACCAACATCTAGCTCAGGGCACCATTACGTAGGTAGTTTGACGTAAAATTTTTACATCACCACACTTGCCTTTCATGGAGAACCTATTCCATGTAAGCAAAGAAAATGAAGACAAACCAACTCAAACCATTTGATACTACGAAGCACAAATTAAAATAGAGGTTAAAAATCTAGGAAATTAGTGCCACACAACAATAGAGAATAACAATATGCAAGGTAAGATTTACCTACAATACCATAGATGTTCATTGCTACTCCTTGTTGATTGATTTTATAGCCTCCTTATCTCTTATGCACCCTCAAAAATCAGTTCCACAACCCTTCTAAATAGACAAAAGAGAAAGATTTACCAAATACCTCCACTATCTCTACAAGGAGTAACACCAACATTACTTGATGACCACCAAGCCACACTATCAAGAGTCATGCACATTAGAAAAGGGATAATAAGGTAACCAAAAAAAGCAGGGTGGATCCACTACACCCAAAAAACCACCAAGATGCCATGCAAAAACCAATGCCCAAGAATTTTAAAACCACAAAAGGATCTAAAAGCTATGAATCAAAATTATATTAAAAAAATCTATCATAGAAAAATATTAGGTTAGATAAAATATTAAAACTAACATTAGACAACATTAGATTATCCTAATATTAATCATTCCTCTTGATTAATATCAAATCTAACATAATACTATATTTAGATCAAATTAATATTAATCAATCCTTTAATTAATGTTAAAACTATCATTAAACAACATTAGACCATCTTAATATTAATCACTCATCTTGACTAACATAAAATCTAACATTAGATTAGGATTAAATCCTTCTTGCTTAAATAAAGCAATCAAACAACCAATATCTTAATCCAAACCTGAAGAGACCATTCAATCACAAGTATAAGAGAAAAAGAGATCAAACAAAAATTATTTTTTTGATGTCTTGCACCATCGTTTTTATCCCAAAATGAGTTGCACCTTATTTAATATAGACACATGCCATCACCAAATCATGTTAAGTAGACTCATTGCAAGCAACTTTCTTGGTCTGATGACACAAACATGAGCATACACAAACCATAAATGCACCTACATAAAAAAATGGTATTCATTCAGGTTACCCTGAGCTATTTGATAACCAGGTCATCATCATCTTTTTCCCCATTCCATTTGGTCTCTCATTTATCTATGGCTAAAAATCTTGTCCATCCATGAGAGTATGTGATCCTACAATCAAGCAGAGCATCAGTAGTACTATATTCTTATGAAATAATGGACATAATATTAAAAATATATATAAATCAAAACCACAAAACTAAGCATTAATCTAAGCATTAATCATCATTCACAATACATAGTCTAATTTGAATAATTAGTACTGCCAAGGAGGGTCATGACATGATAGGTTGAGCTCATTTGTAGTTGTGTATCCTATAATTTAAATATTTTATTCCAAAAAAGGGTGGTGAAAGTAGGTTTATGGTCAAATATAATGGATTTTTGCTTACCATGGAGGCAAAAATGGAGTCCATGAATATATAGGCAATATTGGAGTCATGGTAGAGGTGGGCAAAGTAATAGAAATGAGTATACTTTAAAAGATAATCCAAAAATTAGGAATTCCTTCAATAAAATCTATAGAATTGTTAGTCCAATTTTTTTTTGGAATTCATAAAGGTTATAGAGTTCCTAGAGTATAAAATATTTCTCCTTTCATTCATTGGTAGATCTCACACTCATCCATAAAATTTTGAATATCCTTTTCATTCCTTCCTAATAGAATTAGAATTTAGCCTTATCATATGTTTTCAAAAATTTTGGATGGCCCATTGTAGGTGAAACATGCATATCCTTCATTATATCCTCATGAATTGATGAATTTTAGGCAGGGTTTTGCTTAGTGGCGAATTTCGCAATTTAGCACAAATTTTCGGATTTCCAAAATGTCAATTTTGCGATTTTTGGGACCATAGAGGTCGGCCCGTTCGCCCAAAAATTTTGGGATCTAATTTTTTTTAGGGTAAATTCGCCCCATTGTCATAAGGTTTCCCGCCCAATTTTCGCCCTAAATTTATTTAAAATAAGAAATATCCCACCCAAATCGCCCCTTGTACCCCATTATATATAGCTAACCCTGACAACGACTCCCATACAATTACAACATTTTTCTTGGATAGCGAGCGATACAAAGCAGAGTACTAACAAAACCAGAGTCCACGACTAGCAGAAGGTGACTGGTAGAAGGCGACTAGCAGAAGGCAAATGGTGAGAAGGCGACTGAAAGAAGGTGACTAAAGAAGGTGACTGATAGAAGGCGATCGAGAAGGTGATCGGAGAAGGGAAAAGGGAAGGTGAAAAGGATAGAAGGAGAAGGTGATAAGAAGGTGACTGTAGAAGGTGATTGAAGAAGGTGATGAAAGTGAGAAGGTGACTAGAAGGGATAGAAGGTGACTAAAGTGACTAAGAAGGACGACTAGAAGGTGACTGAAGAAGGTGACTAATAGAAGGTGACTGATAGAAGGAATAGAAGGTGACTGATAGAAGGTGATTGATAGAAGGCGACTAGAAGGTGACTGATAGAAGGCAATTGATAGAAGGCGACTGGCAGAAGGTGACTGGCAGTAAGGTGACCGATAGAAGGTGACTGGTAGAAGGTGACTCAATTTATCCGTATGCTTCTTTTACCATTAAATTTCATTTTTCATTTTATTAATGGACACTCAATAAGGAGGTTTATTCTTCCTACGAACAATATTCATGGGACAGTCACAGATTCTGTTGTCTCTAGCAGTAGTTCTCTTTTATACCTATTATTTTCATATTTAAAAATGATGTTCTTTGTTCATGTTATTCTTCTGTTCATACAGGTAAAAATGTCAACTACAAGTAGTGGAAAGAAGGGAGGAGAGTCTTCCAATAAAAGGAGTATCCTCAAATACTTTCCTAATATTTCAAAACCCAGTCTGCCATCAACATCTGCACAAACTGAAGGTATGAACACCTTTACTCACCAGTTAATTTTTTTACTTTGTTAATTTTAAATATAATGTCCTCAATTCATAAAGAAGTGTGTTTTTTGGTTGATGGCTTTGTTCACTTTTATCTATAGAAAACACTAGTATGCTTTTAAATGCCATAGTGATAATGAATCTACTATTGACACTAGAATTATCTCTACAAAAAACATTGTTAACCCTGGTATTCCTCCACTTCCACATATCCATGATAATCAACAGTCCACACATGAAGATAATCTCAATCAAATCGAACAACAACATGAAGAGATTCCTGAATCTAACATGCCAAGTGGAAAAGAAACTAATAGTTCTTATGCAGTCCCTACTTTCGAAGAATCTTCATCTAAAAAAAATAAACGTGCAAGGTTATCTAGGTGGACAATTAACGAGATCATTTCAGCTTTGATTGGATATCAAAATTTCCATTTATTGAGCCAGTGCTGCCAGAGAATAGTAGTGATGATATAACAGAATTAAGATGCGTAATTTGCAGTTGGAAACATGAAAAGGAGCATAGATTGCAACTTAAGAAAGATACAGTAGAAAAACATTGTGGAAAGGTTTATATCAAAACAAAAGAAGGTGATCGAGCAACACAAAAAACTTATAGGTGGAAGGATGCATCAGAGTGCGCACATATGAGATATGCGGAAGAATATGATAAAGAAATGAAACAAAAGCAAACATTGGTTGAGAAAGGTGCAACGATTCAAGCCCAATTTCAAAAAATGAATAAGTTAACTTTAGCTTCAAAAAGTTTGCAGTTTGTTGTTGTATTTTCTATTCTTAAGAAGGGTAGACCTATGTCTGATTTCATAGATTATAAATCTCTATTTCGACTAGCTAATGTGCAGAACTTACCCAACGCTCATTGGTCAGATCGAAGTGGTTGGGAAATGGTAAAATGTCTGTCATTGGTTGAGCAGAATGACCTCAGAGAGAAAGTAAAAAAGGCAAAATTCATTTCACTTTCAATTGATGAGGTGACTGCAGTTGACAATACATCTTGGATTTGCATGCATGTTTACACATTGGAAAATCATTCAAGGCAACCTCATTTACTAGGAATACGCAAAATGGTGGAAAATTGTAATGCAAAAAATATTTACAATGTTGTTGTAACTAGTTTAAAAGAAGAAGTAGGAATGAATGAAATTGAAATAGCCACTAAGTTAATATGTGTAGGAGCTGATGGTGTTGCTACAATGCAAGGACACAGGAATGGTCTTTGTGTTAGACTACAAACATCGGTTGCCCCATATTTGATCCCTATTCATTGCATGGCTCATAGAATGAATCTTGCATACAAAATTGTGGATACATTTACAAATGTTGCTAGAGTGGAAGAGCTTGTCCATGAAATTCATGAATATTTTTCACGTAGTCCAAAAATATTTTCAGAGTTTCAACAGTTTGCACTAGGAGTTACCGAAGGTAAAAAATTGTTGAAAGATGTGGATACTAGGTGGATTTCGATGTATCTACCGACATTAAGAGTTTTCAAAGAATATCAATCCTTGATAGGGTTTATGTATGCAAATCGTAGGGTGGTTGATAAGGCTAAAGATTTACTTTTTTGAATGAGTGACTTTGAAACTCTTCTCACATTGTGTGGAATTCTTCCAATGTTGGAAAAAATGAATACTTTGATCAAAATTGCACAAGAAAGATCGATTTATATTATGGATTTCATCAGGGCGAGAATACAAATTTGCATGCATATTGATATGATGTATGCATCTGGTCAAAATTTTATGGATCCCTTGTTTGAGAGTTGGAGAGCATTAACAAGTGTGAATAGTCCTCGGAGCTTTTTGAAGTTCAATATTAATGATCATCTATGTATTAATGTCCATGGAAATGAAATACCTTTATATTGTTATGGTGTGCGATTGGATATAGCTACAAATGAAGTTGAGAAAATGCCCATAACCTACAATAGATTTCATGTGGTTGTGGATGATACAAAACTTAAACTAAAACAAATAGCAAGAATCATTGACAAAAGAAATCAGAGACCATTTTCAAAGAGATGAATTGCTAGAGGCTATGGGTGTGGTAAATCCAATGTTTTGGGATCCTTGTAATGAATACCAGATTATAAATTCTTTGTTCCTCAAATACATGGGCAGACTTGCTGGCCATTTTAGTCAAAGTGTTGTAGTCAATGGCATTGAAATCAATGGCATTCTGAACAAAGATCTTTTGACAAAACAATCCAACTATTTTGGAACAACAATGTCTGCTCAAGTTTCACAGCTCTCTAACCATCATGAAGCAGGTTCTATTTCACGTTTGTGGAGAATATTACAACCAAGTACTGTCTTAAAACATACTATGAGTGAATATTTTCATTTATATGAATTATGTCAAACGATGATTTTGGGATCCATGGAAGATGAAAGGGTGTTCAGTGCACTTTCATATATAAAATCTAAAGTTCGAAATAGGTTGGACAAAAATTTGGAGAATTGCTTGAGAGTATATGTGTCGGCCTATGAGGTGGAGGAGTTTCCTTACGAAAGAGCATTGTCACATTGGAGTTCTTTGGCAGAGAGAAGAGGTGTAACGAATATTGATAATGATGAGGATGATGGTAACACTGGTCAGATTGTGACGACAAAATTTTTGGGAATGAGTGCAGAACATTTTGTACAATCTGAAAAGAGTTTGTTCCAGCTTCCAGCATTATGATGCAAGGATGCATTCATTTGATTTTATTTCACATATTATCATTTGATTTGATTTCACATATCAGAATGAGAGGAAGCTATCATTTGATTTGATTTCACATATCAGAATGAAAGGATGTTTTCATTTGATTTAATTTGAGTTCACATGTTATTATTTGATTTGATTTCACATATCTGAATGAAAGGATGCTATCATTTGATTTGATTTCACATATCAGAATGAAAGGATGCTATCATTTGTTTTGATTTCACATATCAAAATGAAAGGATGTTATCATTTGTTTTGATTTGAGTTCACATGTTATTATTTGATTTGATTTCACATATTATCATTTGATTTGATTTCACATATCATAATGAAAGGATGTTTTCATTTGATTTAATTTGAGTTCACATGTTATTATTTGATTTGATTTCACATATCTGAATGAAAGGATGCTATCATTTGATTTGATTTCACATGTTACATTATTTTTCTTGTAATATTTGTTATTCATGAAAGTAATTGCCTATGTTGTATTTTTTGACATTTCAAATTAATTCATATAACATAAAAGAACATCTTACTGCATTCACATAATTCAATATTACTTAATATATCAACACAAACAATCAAAACATAACAACATTCAAAACAAAGTTTTAAAAAGATAACACATATCAAACATTATTTCTTCCACTTCAAATTAAGAACAACAAACTTTTACATCATCATAAATAATCAAAACATACTCTCTTTCATTGAATTCAATATTTAAAGAAGATACCATTCATTCATTATTTACAATACATATCAAACATTATTTCTTCCACTTAAAATTTCCAATAGATAACATATTTTTCGGAAATAGTCATTCATTGTTTCAATTCTCAAAAAGGATACCATTCATTTACAATTTACAATATATATCAAACATTATTTCTTTCGGTTCAAATTACTTAATACATCAACACATATAATCCTAACATAACAACATTCAAAACAAAATTTCCAATAGATAACACATTTTTCGAAAATAGTCTCATTCATTGTTTCAATTCTCAAAAATGATACCATTCATTTGCAATTTACAAAACATATCAAACAGTATTTCTTCCACTTAAAATTACTTAATGCATCAACACATAATCATAACATAGCAACATTCAAAACAAAATTGCAAATAGATAACATATTTTTCAGAAATAGTCTCATTCATTGTTTCAATTCTAAAAAATGATACCATTCATTTGCAATTTACAAAACATATCAAACATTATTTCTTCCACTTCAAATTACTTAATACATCAACACATATAATCTTAACATAACAACATTGAAAACAAAATTTCCAATAGATAAAACATTTTTTGACAATAGTCTCATTCATTGATTTTTGACAATAGTCTCATTCATTGATTTCAATTCTCAAAAAGGATATCAAACATATCAAACAAAACATATCAAACATTATTTATTCCACTTCAAATTAAAACATAACAATAATTAAAAACAAAACTTCAAAATGATAATATGAATTTTTCAGAAATTGCCTCTAACATTGATTTCAATTTTCAAAAAAATACCAGTCTTAAATATTTATAAAAATATAAAGATATAAAGAGTTTTTGTTTCACTTGAAACCCAACACAACAAAGATCTATTGTTTTTCAATGTTTCCTGAAGGTCCACCCACATCTACCTCAATATCCTTTTCTTCTAATGCCCCAACCCTAACCAAACTTTCTGTTGTAGTGTTGATCCCCGATAACAAGGCACTCTCTTCCTTCATTGGATCTTCTTTGAAAGGTGCATTCAGCTCCTTCTCCTTTTCTTTCAGTTTAGCCTCGACATCCAGGCCCCCATATTTGATAACCTTCTTTAGGTAATTATTTTCTCTAACCGTCTGTTGTAACCTCTTCTTCAATTCAATAGCATTATTAATGCTAATTTTGGCAGTCTTGATCAAAACTTTCATGGCACTGACTTGTTGCTTTAGGTGCTGGAAATTAGACTACAAAATAGAAATAAAAAAGGTTAATATTTATAAACAAAACATATTTAACAAAAAAATATTTTTAGTTAGATGTAGAACTTACATCAGTTGTAAGTCATGTTGTTTCTGCAACTGCTACTTTGTTCTGATCAAGTGCCCATTCATTGAAATATGCTTGGGCTTCTGCATTGAGGTTTTCCAAATGATTCATAACAACGACAAGAATTTCATCTCTGTATGTAGACTCGGCCTCCATAGTGCCAGATTCAGCTTTATGTAGCAAGGCATCGAGCTTTTGGGGCTCATTCTCCATCTTGAGAAACAACTCTTTTCTTTTTGAAAAATTCTTATATCGGCCATTGATGGCTTTAATCAAAACCTTGGCCCGATATTCCCATTCCTTCAATTTATCAATATCCGAAAGAAGAGTATTATGAACTACAACTTTACATGCATCGGCTAATAACACATTTTCAGAAATGTTTAGGATATCATCTTCTGTAATAGTACGGGCGATGACTTGTTGTGCGGTGGAGGGGGAAACTTCGGCGGCATCTACATTGACATCATCTTCTTCTCCATCAATGCCCTCTTCATCCTCAAGAATATCACTTGCCTTTAAAGGGAAATTTTTAGGATTCATACCTTGATAAAGAAAGTCACAATCAAGAGTTCCCGAGGGCATTTGAGATGCACTCTCAACATTTGAAAAATTCTCCAAGGTTAATATCGGTACAACAAAAATATTAGATGATGACACATTTTGTGTCTCTGTAGCACTTCTTGCATTGTGAGGTGGCGGTGTGAGGAACGTTTTACCACGCATGCATGATTGGTTCCTCGTAGGTGGAACCTAAAGTGGATGGACCTAAACTTGCTTTGGGTGGACCTGAACCTCTTGTGGTGGTGTGGTGTGGTTGTGGCTGTGGTCGTGGAGGGTCAGATGGTGGAGCCATCCTTTTTTTAGCCTTTTGAATCTACGAGGTCCCTCTGTTAAATTTCACACAAGAACATAAAATAAATCATTTGTAAATAACAATAGCATTAAAAAATATTTATTCAAAATATACATACCTGACTCAGACTCTGCAGCCATTGATGTTTCAACCATTTGCCCTTTGTCTAAAAAATACGTAAAACACATTAAAAAAACATAATTTTAAGTCAAAAAAATAAATCATTTAAAAAAGCATTTTTGAACAATGCAGAGTAAGGTTACCTTGTGGGTTGGAGGTAACCTCTTCTACGTCGACTGTAACTGTTTCTCTAGTAAAAGGTGTCGCAGGTGTATGCTGAATCCGACCATCATCAGACCTCACACGTTTGTTGGGAGTCATTGGTGATGACTACGATTGCATGTCAGAATCAACAGATACTTCCAGAATCCTAAATGCGACATCCCTCTTACTTGAAGATTGAGATGCTCTTTTCTGTTTTCAAAACAAAATTAGAGAATAAAAAGATAAAATTAAAAAAATAAAATAAAGATATTTCAACAAATATTTTTACCTGTATCTCACCATCAGACATGCCAATAGACAACAAACTGGGGTGCAATGCAGTGGGAGGACTGCTCTGTTGAAGGTTGAAATAAGCTTCCTGAAATAAACAAAGAATAAAATTGTTGGTAGTCACTATGTAAGCAGATGCTTGAATTTTTTGGGCACTCAAAAGGTCGTGCTTCAAGCGGTTGGAAATGTGCGTGCACCAGTCAAATTTACCACCATCAATACAATGAAGCAATAAAGAAAGTGCCCAAAAAGGCATTTCTGTAGGTCGCCCCTACAGAATAAGCCTTGCCTGAAAAAATTCAATGCAAGCATATAGAAATTTGTCTCCAACATTCGAAATGTTTAAGCCCCTTTTGGACTTAGAAGAATTGACTGAAAAAAGAGAACATTATTAGAAAACAAAAAATAAAACAAGGAGAACATTTTTAGAGAAATGAAACTATAGCAGAACAATATTTAATGTTAAATAAAAAATAAATTTTCAAATTATACCTTTCAGATTGTCAGGATGAACAACGTAAAGGTTTCCTAGGGTGGATTTATCATCGTCGGTTAAGGCATACTGGTTGTTCACCAGTACACCATCCAAAAATGGTAGCCCTATTAGTCGTTGCACATCGGAGGGTTTAACCAAAAAAATAATTTCGTTGTTATCCACATGGATCAAAATAGTGCACACGTCATGGTTGTAACAAGAAATGATCCGTTGCATCAACTGAACGTTAATGTTCAACTGAGGCATCTTCAACACACCAACAAGTCCAACGGTGTAAATCCATTGGGAATCTCTATCAGGAGTGTTGAAAATGCTCTTGAGATTGGGGCAAAAGGTGTACTTGAAATGAAATTTGGATGGAAGAGGGGAGGAACAACTAGCCATCTCTGAAAAGTAGGAAAATGCTGGCAAAACCTTATAAAAATGATGCCAAAATGCTCTAAAAATGCTGCCAAAATGCACTAAAATTGCTTGGAAATGCTCTAAAAATGCTCTAAAACCATTGTGGAAAATGCCCTAAAAATGTTGGAAAAAGGTTTTAAAGTTGCTCTGGGAAAAGCTGCAAATGACCCTGCAAATGAATTTATAGATTTTCTGCATGGTAGGAGTTAACGCATGAATGACACATGGTAGAAGGGAGGACACGTGGTACCATATTATTTATGGTTATGGCGGTCACCTTGTTCCACTCGCCATCTACCAGTCACCTTGTGCCACTCACCATCTGTCAGTCGCCTTGTGCCACTCGCCATCTATCAGTCGCCATGTGCCACTCACCTTCTGCTACTCACTCTTTTGCCACTCACCATCTACCAGTCACCATGTGCCACTCACCATTTGTCAGTCGCCATGTGCCACTCACCTTCTCTAGTCGCTCCCCTTCCGGTCACCTTCTTCCTTGCTAGTCGCCTTGTCAGTCACCTTCTCGGTCACCTAGTCTCCTTGTGGTAGTCCCCTTGTGTCAGACGCCTTCTGCTAGTCACCTTTTTCCAGTCACCTTGTGACAGTCGCCTTGTGTCAGTCACCTTCGGCCAGTCGCCTTCTACAGTCGCCTTCTACTAGTCGCCTTGTGTCAGTCACCTTCTGCAGTCACCTTCAGTTGCCTTTGTCACCTTGTGTCAGTCGCCTTATGCTAGTCGCCTTCTAGTCACCTTATGTCGGTCACCTTCTACCAGTCGCCTTATGTCGGTCACTTCTACGATCGCCTTGTGTAGTCGCCTTGTCCTTTGTGGTCGCCTTCTACATCACCTTCTAGCCTTTTTAGTCGCCTTCTATCGTTGCCTTCTCAGTCGCCTTCTCATTGCCTTTGATAATTTTGTTGATACTTGTAGTTGAAAAAAAAATCGCCATGTTTTGAAAAATTTTCTTCAAAAATTTGAAAAATTTGCCCCATAGTTTATACAGTTTTCACGTTGATTCGCCCCGATTTGATAAATACTTTTTTGGTACTACCCCTTATGCATAACCATGATTTTAGGAAACCATAATATGAGATTGATATCTCAATAGTTGTCCATCCCACAAGTCTCCATTGTGTCAATCAGGGTCCCTTTGGATCTATTTCCTCAAAATTTATAAATTTAATTCTTTGGCTACCTCTACTTAAAGTTAGATGACCTACTAGGGAAGTGGGGAAGAGATGGTACATAATGTGCCTTGATCCTCAAAATAATGAGAAAGAAAATTTTCCACAGTATATTCTTTTCCCTTCTGTACACAATTTTATAATCATGCCCTAATAATTTTGAAATATATTCCTACTATATTAGAGTAAATACCCTCTATTATAGAAAATATTTTAAGTTATGATTTTTTTTATGGACAAATTGCACCCAATGAGGTAAGGTCATTAGTGATCGATGGCATAGAGAATAGCCATCATTTATTTTTCATAAGTGGACTTCCCTAGATTTTTCCAGATAAGGTATTACTAGTGAAAGCTAGGTGTCACCCTTCTTGCATTAATACTACACTAATGCCATGGCTCAAAGCTTTGTTGTTGATTATAAATGGTTTGGAAAAATTACAAGTAAATAACATTTGAGTAGAAGTCATGGATTCCTTGAAATCTTGGATGGATTTTTCTATTGGTGGTGTCCATCTAAATGAAATCCTCTTTAACATGGTAGTTAGAGGGGTTGTTATTTTATCATAACCTTTGACAACTAGTGAGACTTGAAAATCCTTGTAAAATTTGGGATTTTGATGTTTAGGACAATTTTGTATGGCCATAATTTACTTTGGGTCAACCTTAACTCCCTCATATGAAATTATGTGATCCAAATATCAAGTCTCTTATGTTCCAAAGTAACATTTAGATCATTTGGCATATAATCAATGCTCTTTCAATGGTTGCAAAGTCAGATCTATATGATGTATAGATGCAAGTGCTCTCCCCAAGTGCAATTATAGACTAATATATCATCAAAGAAGACCAAAATGAACTTGTGTAGGTAGGGGTGAAAGATATTGTTCATGAGACACTAAAAACTTGAAGGTGCATTAGTTCGGCCAAAAGGCATTACAAAAAATTCATAATGGCCTTCATGGGTCTTGAATTCTATTTTTGGGATGTATTCTTCTTTTGTATATGATAGTATCCATATAGAAGATCTAATTTGAAGAAACATTTAGCACCATGTAACTCTTTTAGTAACTCATCAATCACCAAAATAGAAAATTTATCCTTGATGGTGATTTATTTAGTTTATAAAAGTATATACATAGCCACGATAACCCATACTTTTTTGTACTAATAGCATTGGCAAAGAGTAGGGACTAGAACTAGGTCAAATTACCTATATTTTTAATAAATTTTGGATCAAATTTTTAATTTTAGATTTTTCATATATGGATATCTATAGGGTCAAATGTTAGGTGGCAAGCTCCCTAGTACAAGTATTGCATGATCATGAGGTTATCATGGAGGTAGCCCTTTTAGATTTTGAAAATATGAAATCATGTTTATTCAAAAGTGTTTACAAGTCCCCTTGTCTAGTTTCTTTAGTATTATGTGGCTAGATTGAAAATTGTGCCACTACTCCATATGTTTTTTTTTTTAATTATATATATATATATATATATAGAATATATAACACACAATATCAATATTGATTGTTAAATTTTAACATAGATTCTTCATGAGGAGCTAGATGAGAAGAAACTTTCATGTCCGGTTCTAAAGTAGAGATGGAATTAAAATATTATAAATATTATTACTCACTATAACCATCGACTAGAACCCAAAAAAGTAAAATTTTATCATCAACATAGGGGAAGAATGAAGGGAGTATCTTATCAAGGCAATCACATTTGTTTTGGTAGATTTGCTCTTCAGGCATTTGAACCTTCTTGGATCACATCTGGGTAGATAGAAGCAGAACGATGGGAAATTACTCGTTATGTCCATCATGGTGTAAAAATATGGATACGTATATTCTCGGACAAACCTATTACAATGAGATCTGCTGAAACACGTATGGGTTCAGGAAAACCGAAAGGAGCGCCCAAATATTGGGTATCTGTCGTCAGACCAGGTCGAATACTTTATGAAATAGGCGGAGTATCAGAGACTGTAGCTAGAGCAGCTTTTCAAATCGTTGCATACAAAATGCCTATACATACTCAATTTATTACTGCTTCGCCTACCATATAATACAGAACGAAAGAGATCTTTCTGGCGGAAGAAGATTACTAGTTCGTAGATCAGATATTCTCTTTTTTTTTTATTCTTTTTGTTGAGATAATGATGTAAGTGTATCTCATAGGTGAGCCATAAAGAGTGTATAGATTCCCATTCTAAGTGAATTGCATCCACAATTCAACAAATATCATGCTACTTATACCAAATTACAAAGCCATTGTGCCACTAAAACAATATTACATCCCTTTTTTGAGTGATACATCTACACAGTTGTAAACATATACCAATGACTAGGACAAGGTGTCCTCTCTTGAAAGGGAACATTGATCCCCCAAGGTTCGAGTAAGGTTGGTCTAACCTATTTGATAATGTATATCAATTATCAAGTCTTAAATCAAAAGAATATAGGAATGTAAAGCATGTGGATCACTCAGGGTTACATATAACTATTACAAGGGTGAGTTTCATTTCACTATCTAATCATGAAGAATAAAGGTATAGATTAATTGCTCATTTCATCATTAGATAAGAACATTTAATAGCATATTACTTCAAAAAATAAAAAAAACTAATATTCTAGGCTTGCTACCTTGAAATTATTAATATTGTTGGAATATACTACATTATTTAGTACATGCCAATGTACCACCTTGGGTACATTATTAGATTAGGAGAGTATATTAGATTAATGTTTGAATATTTAATTTATGCAATGTAATAAATGCACAAGTGTTAGAATGTGCAATGATGTAAATGTGCATGTAGTCCACATGTACATGAGTCATAGAATAGGAATATGAAGAGTCATAGGTAGGTGAAAGGCCAAGGTTCATATCTCTCTATATATAGGCATTTTGATAGAATAAGTGAGCATATAGAATAGAGTGAGCATATAGGATAGTAGAGCTTAGTGATGAGAAGAGAAGGTAGATACAATGTAGATCATGCAAGAATTTTTGGCATTCAAGTCCTCCATTATATTACATTGTACTATTTTTATGAGATTTTATTAATGGCTATTTTTTGAGTTATTGCAGAAGTTTCTCATATAGTTTTCTTGCATATTATATTTCCATTATCATATAGTTAACATTGCTTTCTCATTTTAGATCTTGTGGTTGCATTTCCTTTAATATATATCATCAAAAGCTAATAGTGGTATCAGATCACATGGTAGATTGATAGGAAATAGAGAGAGCCACAAGAGATATTGAGAGGAGATAGGAAATATCATTTTCAAAAATTTTAAAATTGCATTTGGCTAGAGTCTTTCCATAGAGTTGCAAAAAAACTTGTGAAGACTAGGACTCAACATTGATTCCACTAGATTAACAAATCAACTAGTAAAAATTTATCATCTCTAGATTAAAAGTTTTTCCATTATAGTTTCTCTAATACTTTGTTATAGAAAAAGGAGATTCAAATAAATTTGGGAAGCTTCCTACAAAGAGCTAGGAAGAATATCTTCTTTGGAATCAATCCAACACTTGAAGCAACAAGTTGAAGACTAAATATTTTGGAGGAGGTCCAAGAAAGAAGGCCCCATTGTAGATTGAATATTGAGGAGAACCAAGAAGGAGGTCCTCATAGAAATTTGAATATTGAAGACTTCAGAGTGAAGAAAGAAGAGACTCAAGGAAAAGAGTCTCATAGAATATTGAAGACTGTAGATTGTAGAGTGAAAGGAGAGAGTAGATCAAGAAGTTGAAGAGACCCACAAGAGGTCCCATTGAAGAAATTATAGATTTGGAAGATTGAAGATAGAGAAGGACTAGAAAAATTCCTATTATAGATTTTAGAAGTAGTAGAATCAAGATATCCAAGAAATATATCTCATTGCAAAACTTCCATAGTTGAATATTGAAGAGATCAAGGAAGGTCTCATTGAAGTTTTGAGAAGAAGAGAATTTGCAAAGATTGAAGATCCAAGAGAAGAGGTCTCAAGGAAGTCTTGAAATGAGAAATAAGGAGAAGGCTAGAAAATCCTCATTGAAGGAGACTTGAATAAGTCCATTGAAGAATACTTGAGGAGAACTCAAGGGAGAAGAGTGCTAGCAAAGAGAAGCACCTAAGAAAGAAGGATTTGGGATAATTGTCGCCATATGACAACAAGCCTAAAAGGTAGAAATATTTGGCAAGAAGTTTGCCAAATTTTTGAGGAGATTTATGAAGACCTCAAGACATTCAGATTCTTGAGAAGAAGGCCAACAAATAGGCCAAAATTGAAGTTAGAATTTGACAAGGAGGTTGAAGGAGAAAGGAGATAGAAGAAACCACTAAACTTGAGAAGTTTGGAGATTTTATTTGGAGAAATTTAATGTTGATCCATAGAAGGAGAGTTTGTTGATTTTTACAGCAGAAAATTGAAGGTTTCTTGAAGGAAAGCTTCAACTGTAATTTGGAGGATTTTCCTACCAAATTTGGGAGATTCGAGGACAACATTTCGGAGGAGAAATTGACTATGTTATAATCTGAAAATTTCAGATTTAAAAGCAGTAATTTAAGCAGAATTATTAGCTACTAATTTTCAGATTTCAAGGGAGCATCGTGAAGGAGAGTTAAATCCACCAAACCATATTTTTGGGCAGCAAGTTAGAGGAGCATTAAAGCTGCAAATTGGTGAGTTAAAGAGCTATTTTGGACAGCAAGGAAGAGCTGAAAATTCATCAAGTTTCAAGGCAGCAATTAGGTGATCCAAATCACCAAGAAATCCATCATCTATGAAGGTTATAAAGGTATGCAACTTTGGTGCAAAAGGTTCATTATTTGAACACTTACATTCATCTTATTATTAAGTTTTATTAAGCACCAAATTAGAATTTAAAGTTGCAAAGAGAAAGTTTCAAGTTTAAAGTCTTCAAGGAAGTGCAAAAGATAGTTTCTACAAGGGTTAAAACCTACACATAAGAAAGAGGAGTTAGATATATTTCAAGAGAAATAAAAATATCAACATCCTACATTCTATTGAAAGCAAAGAAGACATTATTCTAAAGCATAGATTGCATATACTATAGTGCAAAGCAAGGCCATCCAAAAGGGCATGCTATTTGCATAATTGAAAATCTTGGAATCATCATTGCAAGCTAACCAAGCATTGAAAAAACAAAGGAGATAGAGGAGAGAGTTTCCTAGGAGAAGAAGGCAACATTAAATCCCCATTTACCACCAAGGTATAGGAAAGAAGCTGCCATACTAAAGGAAGGAAGAAAGCTTCAAAAAGGAGACTAAAATTTCTCAAAAATTTCAAAGCAAATTAAGGTATTTTATCTTAATTATTGAAGAATTATTTACATTCCATAATAGCACCATACTTGTCTTGTCCAACGTAGCAAAATGAGGACAAAATTTAGAGTGTCTTAAGACACTAAAATAGCAAGTAGATTATAGTCATCAAGTAACCGTATCATCAAGCTTGAAGAATAAACTTTGAAGTGAAGGGAAGAGAGCCAACTAAGGGCTCAAAATCATAGTATTCAAGGTGTCTAAAGACACCAAATTCAGCACCATTATATCTCATGAAAGCAACACTCATAGTGCAAGAGGAACCTATAACTGAAAAGAGACTAAATGCATAATAGCATTAGCAAGGACATCATAATGTAGCAAAGGTACAAGTTGCAAGGAGAATAACATAAGGGAATATAGCAAAGACAAGGTGTAAGTTGCATTACCCAAGTGGATAAGGATAAAATATTGGATGAGCAACCACCTAGAAGATAGATTTGAAACACCATAAAGCCACCTTGGTTGGATAGGATCTACCTTTGTTGGAGAAAGCACGCTACTGTTGTTGCAAGCCAAAACAACTTGCAAAATTTGGCAAGAGTGTTAAGGAGATAAGGGATATTGAGAGCATAGTTACATGCAAGGGAAAGAGCTTCCACTTGCCACTCCAAGTGAAGGAATATCGTGCCACTTGGAACAAAGGAGAAAAGCACCTACAAATACACAAAAATACCTCTAAAATATAATACTTGCATAGGGAAAAGAGCACTCAAGTCTAAAGTAATGCTTAGTCATTATTGCTTCAAAATTCAAAGGCTAGTATAAGGCTTGTATTACCTAAAATACCATCATCAAAAGTTTGTAACTCTCCTGTACCACGTAGTAAGAATATTTGGGGTCATGAGCAATGTAAATGCAATATGGCATGCATTCCAAAGGGAGATAGAAAACTATTAATACACTTGTCCACATAAATCACATAGATATTGCTTACACAATTCAAACGGTAGAGAAGAGGAGGAAAATATAGTCCTAAGCATGGTAGAGAATTAAGAGCATTTATTGCATAGTGTCATACCTTGAAGACTAAAGAAGATACAACATTCGAATGCCTTGAAAGTGTAGTCAAGGACAAAACCAATTAGTACGTAGTGCATCATAGAGAGGTATAGTTACATTGATTTAATATTTACTTTCTATAAAGTGCAAAGGAGATATAAGGTTCTTTATTTCTAAGGTTAATTAATTATTGCAAGGAGATATAAGGAACTATAACCTTAGATAAATTATTGATGATTTAGAAATCCAATTAAAACAAGGAGTTTATATCTTTAAGAGCTATTTCAAATTGCATTAGTTGAGATTCAACTATCAAAATATTTGCAAATAATTAAACTAGGAGATATAAGATTTTCTACCTTGAAATTAAACCATTATTTTTCAAATATTATCATTTTCTAAATTTCTAAATTAGGGAGATATAAGGAGTACTACATCAAAATTTAGATCATTGAAATTTAGAAAACTAAACCATTGAGAATTAAAGGGTAAAGGAAGTAAAACATAGAATTGCTTGAAAGTTGGAAATTATTATACTAGTCTCTTATAAAAATTGAAGGGACAAAAGGAATCCAACTATAGAGTCTTGAAAAATAGAGAACATCATCAAATTGAAAGTGCATTAAAATTATTTCTAGCTTTCAAAAATAGGTAGAAATAAGGTGAAAAATAGAAGTTGAACATTAGGGATTCAAATCAAAATAAATCTAAAGAAATCTAAGCCTACTATCAAGACATATTCAAAATATTTAGTAGAGACAAGGTATTCCACAAAACTCAAGAATTGAAAGGATATTATCAAATACTAGGGAGCCAAAAGGAATACTATCTAGAAATTTGAAAGATTACAAATAAGAAATTACAAAACATACCTCAAAAGGTTGAAGAATTGAAAGGTAGTATTTGATCATACTCTAAACTAGGGAGACATAAGGTAGCCAACCTCAAAGGTTCAAAAATTAAAAGGTTTATTATTTAAAGCAATATGGATGAAATAATTAAGAATGCATTTAATGAAAATAGTGAAGAGCTATTTCATGAACTTAGGTTTTATTCACAAAACCTAATAGAAACCTTTGATGGATTCAAACACTTGCCTACATATTTGAAATAAATATTCTCTTTATTTTTGAAGGAAGCAAAGGAAGAGAACTTTATGACACTAATTGGATATCTTCATGAAACACTATTCAAGACTTTGTGGAATACTCAAAATATGATTCTTTTTTTTATTGATAAAAGGGGGTTTTGAAAGGTTCCCAAAACCTTTTACAAAATAGGAGTCAAAAGGAGGTAACCAAAAATGAGATGATCTCAATAAAATAGGAGAGAAAAGGATTCAAAAACAAGGGGATGGAGGACCATTAAACAAAAGGACAAGCATAAACACTAGGATCTAAACACCATGAAGACAAACAACATACCATAAAAACAAATCTAGGATGATCCCACAAAATAGACCCAGGATCATAATAAAAGGAAAAATCACCCCAACTACTCAAAAGTTGTAGGTTTATCATGGTCCTCATCCTCAATTTTCACTATTTGGGAAGCTACTTTTTTATTCTTTAGCCTATTGATTATCTTGATGGCTTGGAGAAGCATGCTTGATGGCAAGGAAATTAGGTCATCCAAATCCGTCAGTGGGTCGTTATCATCACTAGACTGGGTAGAAGTCCCTCTATTGGAGGGGTCATCTTGAATGAAGAGTGCATAGCTCGACACCACACTGATCATCTATTTCTTAGAATTTAGAGGAGATGATCCCAGAGTATTCTTATCTTGGTCAAGGAAAATGATGCTTTTGAGCTTGTCCTCGATTGATCTACTTCTAGTCAAACAATGAAATAGAGAAGGCGAAGTAATGGCAGAGCTGAAAACAAGAATTTTCTTACCAGATTTGCTTGACCCTATAATATCACCTTCTATCTTGAAATCACTAGGCTCATCTTCCTGAGGACCCATGGGAGACCCATGGCTGGGCATCGAAGCAAAGGGGTGATCTTCAGGGATACATAAAATGGACAGGGTAGTATTATGGACTTGAAGCTTAATAACATGCTTATAAATGATTAAATGCAACCCTTGATGTTTCATATGGGATGAATTTCCCTCTCTAATGCTATCAATGGAAATTTCCATCAATAAAAATAGATATTCTGGAACATTAATCACCTTGACATCCCTTAGGTGATTAAGGAATGCCATGTAAAAACTTCTTAGTGGTGAGTTTGGGTCATCAATAGTAAAGTATTGCATTATTGGGATAAGGACCCTGTTCCAAGGAGTAGGAAGGTCCTTCCTAACAATGCCATTATTTTCCTTGGCAAGAAACTTCCCTTTGTCCCTAAAATGATGAAGCTCACCAACCATGGTATGCTTGTCATGATGAATGATATCATTATCATTGATAAACTCCATTATTTTAGAAAGCATGTTGATAGTTACTTTGAAGGGAATCCCATGAAGGGTCACCTTGTTGTTATCCCATGTGTTTAAAAATTCTAATGAGATCTTAGGATCACTACCAACAAATTTGCATAGAAAAGTAAGAAATCCATGGGATCCCATAATCTCTTTGATAGTGGCATCAAGCTATAGGGACTCTAGCTCAAACAACGTCATTTCAATCCCCTAGAATATATCAACCACCCTCTTAACTTCTTCCCCAATCGCAAGCCTACTAAAGAGCTTCATATGCCCAAACACCAACATAGATAGATGATGAAAAAGATTTAATCCATCTAGATTTAAATAGAAAAAAATAAATATGTTGATGGGGCCTTCATGAATTAGCATACCATCAATTCTAGATGTTTTGATTAAACCTAGCTATTGATGGGGAGCCTTGAATGGGGGAAGCCTTATTGCACATTCCAATTCATGACTAAGGAAACTTCCACCAATGATAGGGCCACGTGACACAAGAGAAGGCAATACATTCATGCTCATGGTACTTTGAGATCCAATATTTGTACCCTTGGTACTCAAGGGGTAACCAAGATAGGTACAAATATGCTACTTGGCATAATTTTTGAAAGTGGAGAGTTGACACGGACTGCCAACACAAATATTATGGTATCTCAAGAAATATTATCTAGAAATGTGTGCCAAGCAATAAAAGGTAACCATACATTATTTGACAACTCAGACCCTCACAATATAGACAAAAAATGAAGCATTTTGTAGGGCTAAGTGGTTGGGAGTTTTAGTCAAACAAGGAATACTAAGGGTTTTGAAAGCCAGAGATATCTGAGAAGACCATGCAGAAGATAACATCCCAGTAAACTAGTCAACAAGCTCTGCTATAATTTGAAAAATATGACAAGCTTCCAAACAAAGGAGAACATGATGGTAGGGCTTGCTAAAAAACTTAGAGAAATTAAGAATTATTGGACGATTCATTGGATGAACACAAGTTGAGCAAGCTTTGTAGGAAGTTTTCAACCCATATGGTTAAATATTCTTCAACCAATCCTAGATTGGCCATGAGATCTGATGCCCTATTACCTTCTCTTAGAACATGTTGAATGAGAATGTTGTCATACTTTCTAAGAATAATATTTGACTCATCAATAAGATTGGAGATGCACCAAGTAGGAGTTTGATTTCCTCTAAGATAATTTATGATATTAAGAGAATCCCCTTCAACAATGAGGTTCTAAATTTGAAGCTCTTGCACTTTTGATAAGCCTTAAAACAATGCTCTAGCTTTGACCACATTTTTGGTCTAGGTTCTAATGTTCTTCGTATATGCCAGGATGATCCTTACATTGTTATTTCATCAAAAGAGTGTTTAATGGTTTATTTGTAATTAATAACTTTTGAGTTATTTCAAGGAATGATACAGAAGAAAGTAAATGCTACTAATGAACCTTTGAATCCAAATCAATTTTATTGTGATGATCTACTAACTCACCATGTTGAAGATATACCTATAGCAAAGATGCAAAAATAAAGAAGAAGAAAAAGAACAAACAAGAAGCAAAAGCATGTTAGGAAGAAAATGGAAGAAACTACTATCAAGCTGAATCTAGATATCAATTTACAAAAGAAACCTAATCTGGTTGGAGATGAATATCCATATTGAAGACTAAAGTCTTCAATACCCAAATAATGTAATACAAGGGGGTGTTGGAATATATTACATTATTTGGTACATTCCAATGTACCACCTTAGGTACATTATTAGATTAGGAGAGTATCTTAGATTAAGGTTTGAGTATTTACTTTATGCAATGTAATAAATTCATAAGTGTTAGAATGTGCAATGATGTAAATGTGCATGTAGTCCACATGTACATGAGTCATAGAATAGGAAGATGAACAATCATAGGTAGGTGAAATGCCAAGGTTAATATCTCTCTATATATAGGCATATTGATAGAAGAAGTGAGCATATAGGATAGTAGATCTTAGTGATGAGAAGAGAAGGTAGATACAATGTAGATCATGCAAGAATTTTTGGAGTGTTCATGTCCTCCATTATATTACATTGTACTATTTTTGTGAGCTTTCATTAATGGCTATTTTTGAGTTATTGTAGAAGTTTCTCATATAGTTTTCCTGTATATTCTATTGCCATTATCATATAGGTAACATTGCTTGCTCATTTTAGACCTTGTGGTTGCATTTCCTTTAATATATATCATCAAAAGCTAACAAACATATCACATTCATTGCATTCAGAAACATAATCTTTATAACAAATTGCAATGTTTGTTCTAAAAATTGAAATAAATGAAGCACATAATCATAAGAATAAGCTTAAAAAACTAAAATTCAACTAATATACTCCTAATCTAATCAAGTTTCAAAGAAAATTCAAAAGGAAAGGGTTAGAGAAAGAAAAGAAAACAATCCAGTGCATCATTGAAGAATTGTAGAAGAATAAATTGAATATGTAAACTATGAATCAAACTAGCTCTGACTAGACCAAATCTTGTACAATATAAGGTAAAAGTGGTGCCATATGCGAAGGGAAAAGAAACAATACACTAAAATTGAATTAAATGGGACCACAATTAACATGCGTAGATCAAACCAATAATTCTAGTATATTGCATTAATAAAGATGTTCAATAGAGGATTCCCGATTGATGTTGTAATACAATGCTATAATGTGAGAAAAACATGACCAAAAAAATCCATAAAAATAATATGTTGTCTCTATTGCAAGAAATTTAAGGAAGACCTTAGCATTGGGTTTAATATTTTGGCATTAAATTTAAAATAAAATTTAAATGTTAAACCTAATACTTTGGACCTAAAATTAAAATGAAATCTAATGTCAAACCTTAGAAAATCAATTAATAAAATTTAATAATCATCAACCTTAACAAATAATAATAATAATAAACAAAAAAATAAATGAATGAATAAAACAATATAAAAATAATAAACCAAAATGATCACTTTACCACCAAAACTAGTGTGCACTAAACTTTGAATTTTTGTTTTATAGGTGATCAAAATAGGTTGTGAAAGGTACCAAAAGCCAAAGCGTTAGGGAAATATTCAGTGAACCTAGACCTGATCGTGACCATCTATTGCATGACAACTCAGACCACATTGAGTGTGATAATTCAGCTACTCAATCCTCAAAAATATTCTTCTAAGATAGTTAGAAGATCAAAGGCTTAAATTGAATATCAAGCTCAAGAAGAACCTTCAGATGACACATCATCTATAGAAAACTCATTAATACAACTATAAACCATTGAAAGTACAACTGTAAACCACTAAATTTTGAATTTGTAAGGCTATAAATAGCCATAGAGACCCTATTCCAAAGGGTCAAGTATCATTTTTAGCAATAGAAATTTAGGAATTTTCTCTTTGTAGTTTCATGAGCATCTGCACCCATGTCATTGTACTTGGAGAATTGTATTTGCAATCATCTGTAGTAAGCAATTCTAAGAATGTACTTATTGAACATCTTTATTAATGCAATATACTAGAATTCTTGGTGTAATCTGTGCATGTTAATGATGGTTTAATTTAAATCACTTTTAGTGTATTTTTTATTTTCCCTTCGAATATGGCACCACTTTGACCTAGAGCTAGTCTAGTCATAGTTGGTTTGATTTAGAGTTTGTTGCTTCAATATATTCTTTTGTAAGTCTTCAATGATGCACTGGCTTGTTTTCTTTTCTTTCTCTAACTCTTTACTTTTGAATTTTCTTTGAAACTTGATTAGATTAGGAGTATATTTGTTGAATTTTAGTTTTTTAAGCTTATTCTTATGATTATGCACTTCATTTATTTCAATTTTCAGAACAAACATTGCAATTTTCTATAAATATTATATTTTAGAATGCAACAAATATGATATATTGATAATTTCAAGGTAGCAAGCCAAGAATATTTCTTTTCTTTGATATTTTAAAGTAATTTGTGCTATTAAATGTTCATATCTGATGACTAATTGAGAAATTAAGCTATACCTTTAGTTCTTCATGATTAGATTGTGAAAAAAAACTTGCCCTTGTAACAGTTATATGTAAGCCTCAGTGATCCACATGCTTTACATTCCACATGCTTTACATTCCTATATTATTTTGATTTAAGACTTGACAATTGACATACATTATCAACCAGGTTAGACCAACCTTACCCAAACCTTGGGGGATCAATATTCCCTTTCAAGAGAGGACACCTTGTCCTAGTCATTGGTGTATGTTTACAACTATGCAGATGTATCACTCAAAACCCCTAAAGGAAGAGTGAACATATTTATTTTGAGTTCATATTTCCCTAACCTTAGCCTTACATTCCAACATTTTACTTTGCAAGTTACTGTTCCTGCATTGGCTACCATTACTTCAAAATAATTACAAGAATATATGTAACAATTTTCTTGCTTGACTATCTATGGATGAATAAAGTTATGTGTACTACCCAGATAAATAAGGAATATGATTCTCTACCTATTAAAATATCTTACACCTTCATAGTTTGAGGTGTCAATACTCTTGCTAGTGCATGGACTAAATTTTTTGACTAAGGTTCTTCCTAGATTTTTCTCTCATCCTAATGCTCTCCTTCCTACTACTACTCTTCCTCTTTGTGGGCGTCATTGGTCAAAGAATCATCCATATCCATCAAATATATTTTTTGTTGTACACATTTGTGTCTTGGAGGATATTTCTCATCATAATTATAGCATATCCACTATGCTCTACAAGGGTCAGTTTCCTCTTGATTCAATCTCTTAATAGTGGGAGATATATTCTCTAAATTTTAAGGGGACTTAAATGGGATTGTAAATCTACTTTATGGAAATTTAGACATGTGTCTCTAGGAATAAATTTTTTCCTCTACTAACTTATCCAATCCTATTGCTTGTATCATAGATCATGGTTTGAATATTATTTCAACCTTGATATCATCCTTCAACCCACTAATGAAACAACATTAAAAAAAATTCACGTAAACCCCTTGTCTAGTTATCCAATTTCTCAAATTGATTCTAATATTTTTAATGGTGGAGGTGTTGGACTAAAATTTGTCATACTTGTAGATAGACTTTATGCCTTGAAATTTAGCCAAAGTATATAATTGGATGAAACATTATTTCTTTCTATTTCAACCTTTAGAGAAGGCATGCTGCTTTTATTGAGTATATTTTGAGGGAAAAGGGTTAGGAAGGAGTAAGGGCTAAAGAAAGATATTGAAAAGTGGACAAGATATAGTGTAACAACATGGGATCTCACTAGGTAATATGCCACCAAACCAATTATATAACATTTAATAGATCAAACATTATCAACTACAATTACATGTTAATTCAACTCTTAACATTTACTTTAATCTATCCAAGGATTAAAATAATTATCAATCCAATAGGTGATTCTTTGCTTTAACAAAATAGACTAAGTGTTGAATGTAATAGAAATAACTTAAAGTAATAAATACAATTATTCTAATCATTTCAAGGACTTCAAGTTTTAGTAATCCAATAGGTGATCCAAATAGTAGAATTCGCTTTAACAAAATGGGCTCACAATTAAGTGTAATAGAAATGACTTAAATCAAAGTACACATATAAAACCTACAATCACATAGTAATGGAGGTCAAACAACTATCACTTAATTGATCAACAACAATATTACAAATAAATACCTGGTAAGAACTATAGAGTTGACCCTTGTAATAAGGTATCTCCATATAATTATAGCTTGTGTATTGAATCTTGCACCGTATGATTTACATTCAGTAAAAAAATACTAAAGATAGATTGGCAAAAATGTTCTAGAAGTAGAGGTGGCTAGCTTAGATATCATCCTACATGTAAATTTGAATTTGAGCCATTGATTTATAACTACCTTATACAAGTAGCCATAGTATTAGACCTATAATTTTCATGCTCTGATGTCATTAGCTAGAACTAATTGATGAGCACCATGGAGGTTATAGGTCTAAGGGTGACATCTCATTAAACAAAATCAGGGTCTTCATTTTGCTTGTAGAGCTCTTCTGGAACAAAATTGTGACTTTGGTTTGATAATATTCTCATTTTATGCACTCCATATTTGTGCACCTTTTCTTCTATGTTATTTTATTTTTTGTGCAATCCTACGATCTACCTTAGAATTGATGATATCATCATCTCGGGCGGTCCAATTTTGTACATTTTAGCTTTCTTTACATAATCCCAAGATCTTCTTCTTAGTGCTTGACTCTATTGAAGAATCATGGATTTGTGCAACCTCATTTTGGACCTCATGGATTTGTATTCTACTGTTGACATGGTCTTGCTTTCATGCAATGTATGGTTTTGTGCTTGGTTTCAAATATGCTTATGACATTGCCAAAGATAGTCTAGTCTTGACCATCATGGCTTTGTACTCAATCTTAAAAGTTTGACCTGCATGATCTTAGGCTTCTTTACCATTTATTTTACATCATCATATTGAAAAACCTAGTTTTATGTAGCGGTTGCCTTGAATTTTGACTCTTATGCAATCCCATTTTTGGGCACTATGCCTATATGGTCCTATGCTTTGACATAGCTTTGCTAATGTTACTTCTTCAAGGTGCCTAATTTAGGAACATTTTAGCTTTAAGCACTTATATCTATGTGGTTTTTGGTAGAATAAACTTTGCATTGAGGTTTTTGGTGGCATCATTCCAAGTTTTCTATGCAACTTTTAAGCTTTTGAAATACTTAGTCTATATTTTACCAAAATAAGCTTGGCACTTTGAGATTCAAATGAGGTAATGAATTTGACCTACATTCTTGGTGCCTCTTGGGATTTTTAACTTACGAAAAAGAACCTAATTAGCCTTACCTATGGATCATAAAATAGTGAAGAAAAGGAGTCGAAGAAGATAGAAAATAAACTAACCAGGGAAGAAAGGGTGAAGATGACACAATGTATAATATACAAAATGAAAAACTAGAAAGATAAGGATCATAGAAAGTGGAAGATAAGAGATGATGGAGAGATATATAGGCAAGTTGAATAAGACATAGTGGCATAGAGGGGAATCATTGAAGAAAAGGAGGGGGATACAATAATAAATGTGATAATATTTACAACAAATAGTAAAAGTAGAAACTAAAGAAGACGTGGAATGAAAAATTGATGGATTAATGTATGTGTGAGTAGAGAAAGAAGGGGGATATAAAGGAGGTAAAAGTAATTAAAGAGAGATATGGTGAAAGGGGATACCTAGACTATGGTATCCCCAGGTATATATACCTCCATGAGCATACTCCTTTACAACCAAAATTTTCTTTAGGTCTAGGAAAGATACCTTAGGTAAATATTCCAAGTGCTTATATGTTAGAATTTACCATTATTATACCTTATTCTCTTCTTCATGTAGTTGAATAGGAACTGATTTTATTTATCACTTACGACAACATGATGCTTCAATTTTATCTTAGAACTCATGGCTGCACCAATGAGCATTTTTTATTAACTTCTAAGTCCAAGGTAGTTGTATCTAGGGATCAAGTGGTAAATCTTCCAACTAGCCTTTCCATAATTATTGCATGATTATCTCTTCTGACTTGATTTTTTTTTCAAAAAATTAGATCTTGTATGAACTATTTGTTCATATGCTTTATTTAATGTCTTCATGTCAACTAAGCTCCTTTGGTTCAATTTTCGTATATTTGCTTACACCATGCATAGGATAGAGTATCATTTGGATCATATCTTACATCATTTATCCATTTATATTATCTTGTCCATTGGGCTACAAATTCAAAAAGAGAATTATGGAGTAAAAATGATGGATTACATCATGTGAAGGATGATCAAGGATATGAACGAAATATGTGGAGTAATGATTATGGTATCTTAGCATATGAGTTGTGTTGTAGGTAGAAGAAATTATAGAAAAGGTAATTTTCTAAGGGTAGTGAATTTTTCTACTTTGGATTTGATTTTTCACTCCCCTATTAGCCTTATGTAGCTTCTTCATTTATCCATTATCTGATGTGTTGCCCAGTCTGATAAACTTAAATGTTGTTCACTCATTGGATGAGGGTCTGCTTCTTAGCATCTTATTCTATGTAAAAAAATAACAAGCTACAAATTGCTATATTATTTGTTAATCACCTTATTTACCTAAGTTGTAGTTAGCTCTTTATTTACTTGCCAACTATTTACACAAAATGTGGCATACTTGCCCATGCTTGGCAGAAGTGATTACTTGAAGCCTATCCATTGAATCTATAATTTCCTAACCATATGATACTAAACTTGAGATTATCTTAATGATAGAATCTCAGGGTTCCACACCTATCTTCAGGCATTTCCATATACCAATCTAGCTTTGATATGTTCTTAAGAATTCCTAGTTTTGGACATGTGCAATAGCCATAGATAGTTTTCCTGGACTAAGCTTCCTCTTACTGAGTGTTGATCTTCCCAATATATTATGTAGAGTGTCCAGAAGTATATTTATCATCATCTCACATTCTATTTGATTTGCTCTTCTTAAACCATGCTATTTTCTCATAGATTCACTTTTACTAAATGGCCAGAACTATTGAGGCTCATGATCCTCCTTGTTTTGGGAAGAAAAATAGCTAGTTGTTGAGTTTGGTTTTTCTTTAAAAGAAAATTTTGTGGGACATGATCATAGTACCATGGATTTTTCCATGTTAGGTCTAATTCTACTTCCATATAATCACGTATTTCCAGATTTGCATCCCAAGCACCTTTCCTTGGAAGGGCTACTTTTAGTTATTCATATTATTCAATATAGATGGGTGTAAACCCTAATTAGGTATTCTAATTATCTTTTCAATACAAGAAATGATCATGTGAATTTGGTCCTAGTTGAAGCATCCTCTAATTTTTTCCAATGAATTCTTAGACAAACATATTCTAGACCTAGGAAGCATGTACTACCACAAAAAATGGGTATCCATGTACCAACATTATAAGATTTATCAAGATACCAATTGCTTTTATAGGTCTCTAATTGAATTGAAACCACTCAGCTTCTATTGGACTAAGAATCAATCCTGTGCTTTTACAAAGTTCTAATGGCATAATTATGGCCTTAGCTTTTGGATAGACTACACAATTGTGTAGTATACCCCTTTCCAAGAAAAGAGATAGGTAAAATGGGGAAGATTGACTTTTGTATATGCCAATATATGTTCTCTTTGTTGTTCGGTTCATTGAGTTACTAATTTTCCTTGATTTTCAAGAGACAATTCTACCAATTATATTTCTTTAGCAACTAATAGATATTTTCTCAGATCAAGGATAGATCCTACAAGGATATTCTCAATTTCTTCTTAAAACTTTCTATGTTAATGCAAAACTTTAAATAATTATTAAAATTGGCTCACTGCTTCTATCCTTTATTTCAAAATAATTGAAAAGAAATACAACTTCTTATATAGCTCAATATTTTGCCAACTTAGTCCATTATTCTATAAAATTGACATCAATGCATGTAACTTAATTACTTTCTCCCATTTTGTATGGTTGGATTTCAAATATGCCTAAAGTCATGTACTAGTTCTTGTTGGTTTTCAATGGGAATTGTTCTTCTTCAACATTATTACTATAACACTGATGTGAAAGCCACCACATCTTCCATGAATTAAGATTTTTGAGGGCACTTAGGATGTGATATTCTTTCTTTAGCCTGAATCTCATTATGTAATGAAGATTTACATACATTCAAGGTTTTGGCTATTTCTTGTGTATGATCATCAAGATATTGCTATGTTGTATGCTTCACACTAGTAGAGTGCTAAAAACTACTATACTAGTGTAGTTATTAGGATTTGAATCAAAAGTTGCCAAATTTATTTATTTTAGGCTGAGAGAGTAGATGATCCATTCTTCTAACATTTTCAATCAATTTCTAGATCATTGCTTTCTTTCTCTATTCAAAGTTGATCATCTTGTAAAGTGGGAATTCCAACAACAGTGGGAACTAGACTCTTCATGATATGGTGCACAAGACATAGTTGGGGAAGGTTAATGTGGGTATATGGTGTTTCTAGGAGGAATTATTCATGCTATAATGAGCATATTTTTAGCTAATGTGTGGCTTCTTGAAAACCTACAAGAATCTTCTCTCCTTAGACTATTGAATTAGGAGATTCAATTCTAGGTGGAAGGTATGAATATAATAAATATAATCTTGGGCATGGAAGGGTTGGAATTCTTTGAAAATACTCTTCCAAGTTCTCTTAAATCAAAAATTAAATTCAAATATACTCTCATGTAAGACTCTTTGAATGGATGAGAATGAGTGAGTAATAAGAATGGGTCTCTAGGATCATCAAATTTAGTGATAAAAGATTCGTCTAATTTAGCTCAAGTAATTATATAAATATCTATACTATAATAATAATTTACCCTTGAAAGACTAGATGAGTAACCTAATAATTATGTATTCAAATATAATACTATACATAGTAGCTAAAGCTACATGTTGACAATGCTCGCAAGTTGTTTTTCCATTCTTGTCATAACTAGAAAGGACTTTTAAGATAACTTTTGGTATTTCATTAAGGATTGGGACATTAAGGGGACCAATATAATACATGTTGAGTGATACATTTTCCCAATTGTAAACATACACCAATTATTAGGACAAGACATCCTCTATTGAAAGGAAATATTAATTTCCCCAAGGTTCTGGTAAGGTTGGTCTAACCGGATTAATAAAATATATCAATTACCAAGTCTTAAATCAAAGAACTTAAAAGGGAAAGCATGTGGATCACTTAGGGTTGCATATAAATATTACAAGGGTGATTTTTGCTTCACTTTTTGAACATGAAGAACTAAAAGTATAGCTTAATTTTTTAATTAATCATCATATATGAAAGTTTAATAACACAAATTACTTCAAAAGATCAAAGAAAAACAATATTCTAGGCTTGATACCTTGAAATTATCAATATATCACATTCATTGCATTATGAAACATAATATTTATAGAAAATTACAATGTTTGTTTTGAAACTTGAAAGAAATGAAGCACATAATCATAAGAATAAGCTTTAGAAACTGAAATTCAACTAATCTACTCCTAATATAATCAAGTTTCAAAGAAAATTCAAAAGAAAAGGGTTAGAGAAAGAAAAGAAAACAAGCTAGTGCATCATTGAATATTTGTAGAAGAATATATTGAAGGAGCAAAGCCTAAATCAAACTAGTTTTGACTAGACCAACTCTTGCATAATTTGAGGTCAAAACGTTGCTATCTTCAAAGGGAAAGATACAAGATGCTAGAATTGACTCAAATGTAACCATCATTATCATGCACAAATTACACCAAGAATTCAAGTATATTACATTGATAAAATATGTTCAATAAGTACATTCTCAGAATTTATTACTACAGATAATTGTCGTTACAAATCTGCAAGTACAATGATAGGGAGAAAGAAAAGAAAACAAGTCAGTGCATCATTGAAGATTTGTAGAAGAATCTATTGAAGCAGTAAACTCTGAATCAAACTAGCTTTAACTAGACCAACTCTTGCACAATTTGAGATCAAAGTGGTACCATCTTCAAAGAAAAAGAGACAAGATACTAGAATTGAATCAAATGTAACCACCATGATCATGCACAGATTACACAAAGAATTCAAGTATATTGCATTGATAAAAGATGTTCAATAAGTACATTCTCATAATTACTTGCTATAAATGATTGCCATTACAAATATCCAAGTACAATGATAGGGGTACCCCTATCATTGTACTTGGAGATTTGTAATGGCAATCATCTATAGCAAGCAATTCTAAGAATGTACTTATTGAACATATTTTATCAATGCAATATACTTGAATTCTTGGTGTAATCTACGCATGATGATGGTGGTTACATTTGAGTCAATTCTAGTATCTTGTCTCTTTCCCTTTGAATATGGTACCATTTTAACCTCATATTGTGAAAGAGTTGGTCTAGTCAAAGCTGGTTTGATTCAGATTTTGCTACTTCAATAGATTCTTCTACAAATATTCAATGATGTACTGGCTTATTTTCTTTTATTTCTCTAACCCTTTTATTTTGGATTTTATTTGAAACTTGATTATATTAGGAGTAGATTAATTTAATTTTAGTTTTTGAAGCTTATTCTTATGATTATGTGCTTCATTTCTTTCAAGTTTTAGAACAAACATTGCAATTTTCTATAAAGATTATGTTTCATAATGCAATGAATGTGATATATTGATAATTTCAAGGTAGCAAGCCTAGAATCTTGCTTTTCTTTGATCAATAATTTATGTTATTAAATGTTCAAATCTGATGATTAATTGAGCAATTAAGCTAGACCTTTAGTTCTTCATGTTCAAACAACGAAGAAAAACTCACCCTTGTAACAGTTATATGTAACCTTGAGTGATCCACATGCTTTCCCTTTTATATTCTTTGATTTAAGACTTGATAATTGACATATTTTATTAATCAGGTTAGACCAACCTTACCAGAACCTTGGTCAAATAAGTATTGCCTTTCAAGAGAGGACATGTTTTCCTAACTGTTGGTGCATGTTTACAACTAGGAAAATGTATCACTCAAAATTGAAGGAAATAAGTGAAATTCACCCCATCCTGGGGCATGTCGAAGGAATAAAGCATGATTTAAAAATAATAATAATTTTTGCTCTAAAATTAAAAGCAAAACCTTAGAAAATAACACAAAATTTAAAATTTAAATGAAATGTAATGTCAAACCTTAGAAAATCAATTAATAAATTTAATAATCATCAACCTTAATAATAATAATAATAATAACAATAGCAATAAAATGATTTTTTTGCCAAAGTTTTAATTTGAATTAATTTTTGAATCTTTCTCCTATGATTGCAAGTGATGGAAGAGAAAGCGCCCAACCAAGAAGATGAAATGATGAGATCCAAGAGCTTCTTGAATGATCCAAATGACAAAATGTAGTTGAATATCTACCACGAAGCATTGGTGCAAGAATAGGGGATGGCTTAGATTTAAACTAGTTGATAATCCAACAACTGGAAGCCATTAAAGCTGAGGAAATTATAGAAACTAATCATAGAGAATGAGAGCCAAAGGAAGTATACATACATTTAACCTACACCTAATTTCAACCACCTTGTGCTTGAAAACTCAACATATCAAATAATTGTAGAGATCTATGGCTAAAATTGAAGATCCAAATCAATAAAATACCCAAAGGGCCACATCATCCAAACCTAGCTAGATAGAAACAACTGTAAATCATTGAGAAATTTTGAATTGTAAGGCTATAAATAGCCATTGAGACCTCATTTACAAGGGTCATCAAATTCCACTGTTAGCTCTAGAAACCAAGCATTTTCTCTCTTTGTAGATTGGTGGATGTCCATACCCCTATCATTGTACTTGGAGATTTTTAATGACAATCATCTATAGAAAGTAATTCTAATATTGTAATAATTGAACATATTTATTAATGCAAAGTATTTTATATCTTGGTGTAATATGCGTGTGATGATGGTAGTTGCATTTGAGTTAATTTCAACATTTTGCTCTCTTTCCCTTTGAAGATGACACTAGCTTAGTTTTAGATTATGTGATAGCTGATCGGACTAAGATTGGTTATTCAGAGTTAGTTGTTGTAATAGATTCCTTGCAAGGCTTCAAGATCACATGGCTTGTTTTCTTTCTTTCTCTAACCTTTCCTTTTGATTTTTCTTTGACAATCAAGTAGATTAGAAGTAGTTCTAGTTTGATATTCTAAATCTTTACTTTGATGAATATGTGTTTACTATTATAAGTTTCAAAAATTTTATTTGAATGTGTTTCAAGATCATAATTAGAAGGTAGCAAGCCTAGAATCTTGCTTTACATGCATTTTATTGTGAAATATATCAAGAAGAGGATAATTAAATTGATAATTGTAGTAGATTAGATTTGAATTCAACCCTTTAAATTAGAATTAATCACTGACCCTTGTAATAGTTACATGTGGTCCTAAAAATTCCAACATTGTTCTTTATATTTTCCTTTTTGTAATTTGGAATAAATCAACCAGTTTTGACCAACCTTACCAGAACCTTGAAAAAAATTATATTTCCTTTCAAGAGAGGACATCTTGTCATGACCGTTGGTATATGTTTGCAACTAGGTAGATATATCACTCAAAAATACTAGGTTGGGTAAAATTTTTTGGCCATAAGGATGTGACCCAACCTATTTCTAGATAATTCTAGGTCTAATATTTAGGGGAGTCACTAGATGAACATACATTCTCTACAAATGAGATCAAGATTGTTCATCAAATCTTGAATTCTCTAGGAAAGTGATATGAATTTGATTTCTTGGTCCCACTAAGCATGCTAGAAATTACTGGTAGCATGATGGATTTTATAATTTCTTCATTGCAAACCTTGTAATCATATAAATATGAGATGAATTTGATTGTTTGATTCCATCGAGTGTGCCAAAAACTACTATACTATTAGACTAAAATATTTCATAATGTGGATAGGCATTATGCCCTAGACTTTAGCCAAAGTATAAAATTGGATGAAATGAGATTGCTCTCTATTTCAACCTCCGGAGAAGGTTGGCTCCTTTAATTGATTGTATTTTGAGGGAAAAGGGTTAGAAAGGAGTAAGGGTTAGAGAAAGGTATTAAAAAGTGGATGGGATATAATGTAACAACATTGGATCTCACTAGGTAATATGCTACCAAACCAATCACATAACACTTAACAGAACAACTATTATCAACTACAATTAGAAGTTCATTCAGCTCTGATGAGCCATATAATTGCTCATTTTTTGTACTCTTTTCCCTATAATGTGTGACACTTATTCTTGTGGATATAATTTTTTATGGAAATTATATATAATTAATAGTTTATATTGCATGTTTTATAATATTTGTATTTTATGTGTATTTTGTGTATATTTAGTGGATATTGTTGCATTTTGGCATGTTTTAGTCGAGATCCCACTCTGACCTAGCACTTGCAATTTTATGAAGAAAAAATATTTGCAGAATATCGATGGGAGGTATGAAGTTAGGCACCCAAATTCCTTTGAAGTGCCTAAATTTCGTTCGACACTTAACTATTAGGCACCTGCTTTCCGTTAGGTGTCTGCTTCCCGTAAATCACCTATTTTTGTTGAGGCGCTTGCTTCCCGTTAGGTGCTTGCTTCTCTACTTCTACATACAAGGTGCCTGCTTCCTAACTTCTTCAGACATGGCACCTGATTTCCACCGATACCAACCTCCAGTACGACTTTATGGTCAGCAAAAACCAACATAAAAAGAATTCCAACATTGAAAATAGACATGGGACAACGTCAAAGATGACTTGCCACCCACTTTCCAACTACTATTCCTTCAATTAAGCAAGCATTTGTAAAAGTGAATCATTTTATGATTCATTCTAAGAATTGTAACAGGGTGTGGCCACATATCTATAAATATGCAGGCCACCCCTGAAGAAGACCCCCTAAAATTTCTTGTAAATTCTTGTTGTAGTTGTTAATAATTTTTTTGAGTATTTTCTTGTAAAAATCATCTAAAGCGTCCGGTGATGATCTAACGTGGGTAGAACCTACTGGAAGCGTGGGCCCACTTACAACAGAGTTCTTCCCTTATTTACCATATTTTCTATATTTATTTTCATAGATTAATTTGCTTCTCTATTATTTCCCCTATTTTTTGTGATTTCTAGCAAGGTAGTAATTTAGTTTTTGAACGCATTAGACATAGCATGAGATTATTGGTTTAAATAAAAACTTCAACGAATACCAAATACCACCAAAACCATGATCTAAGGGACTCATATCTAAAGGATAAATTATAAGCATATATTTTGCATGACTACTCACAAGACTATGAGCTACCCCGAGTTGACAATTAAATAGAGGCAATTAATTGAACCATAGAAAAACTAACCAATGTTTTGCCCAATATTTTGGCACTGTTGTCGGGGAGTAGCCATTATAATTTCTTGTTCTAAAGGAAGCATAGTAGAAGTAGTTTAGATTATTTTCTCTAGAAACCTTCATCTAAAACTTTGTATGAGTCCACCTAAGAATAGAGGACCAAATAGTTGTTTTGTCAAAAATAAAGAAGTCATTTCTCAGAACCCTTCTACTTCAGTAGAACCTAAAACTGAGACTGAATTCTCACCATCATAATCACCACCTGTGCATTGGTGATAACATCCACTATTTGCATAGTACCCTTCTAAAATAATCCAGCAGAATCTTAGTGTAGGATTAGAGATAAGTAGAGTTCAATATGAGGAATATCTACTAAATGCTAAATGTTGGCAAGTAGTATTAGACAGAACCTTCTCAAATGCTGACGTATCCATCCTTATAAAGAATAAAAGAAACAAACTATAAGTATTGATATCTACTTTGAATGAAGCAGGGGTAGAAACTCCAGTAGTGGGCATGATGACAAAAAATCTAGAGGAAATATCCACTAGTTTAGTTTTCCAATAGGAGAGGCAAGGGGAGATCATAAGATGAAACATCTCTCCTGCCCACCTTCCAACCTTTAGAGGACTACCAACAGAAGATCTAGACCTGTTATTATTTAAATTTAATTTTTTATGCAGATCTATGGATTACACCACAAATGCTTAGAAATTGAAATTATTCCCTTCCATCCTTGATGATTCAACTTTGCGCTGGTTTATCAGCTTGGGGGATGAAATGATAACTACTTGGGAATTATTGAAGAAAATTTTCCTGGATCAGTATCAAAATTTTGGTAGAGCAAGAGATGCAAGATAGGAAGTTCTAGATATGACACAAAAGGAAGGGGAATCTGTGGAAGAATACTGGGATAGGTTTAGCTTCAATTTGCAAAGATCACCCCATTCAAAACTAGGATATAGGTCCCTAAGAAGCATTTTTCTGAAAGGACTAACAAATGAATACTTGGAAGCTTTAAACATGATCTCTAGAGGAGATGTTAAATTAACATAAAATGGATGATATTCGATAATTGTGTTGAAACTTTACAAGAAAAAAAGGTAAGTTGACCCCTAGAAATGTTAAGTAGTAATCCACTGTCACTAAAACAAAAATAGGTAATATGCTAGAGGATATTAAGAGTGAGATGTTATCATATCTGGCTCTTCAAATGGATACTCTTCTGCTTTAGAGAAAGAAGAAGTAGAATGAGGTAGCATTGGTCTACTTCTATCCTAAATGTAGAGGCAAACACCCCAAAAATTAGTATCCAATTTTTTTTTTTTGTGTATGTGTTGTCTATAAGAAGGATCATAAAATGAAGTTGTGTCCATAGTTAGTGAAATATAAATAGGAACCTGAGGTAGCAAAGGTATACTTCATGGGTAATAGGAGGAACTGGAAACATTATCCTATGGGTAACAATATGCAATCAGGAATGTCATCCTATGGGGGTAGAAATTACCAAAACCAAGGTCAAGCCCAACCACCCAACATGGATTGGTATGGTCAAAAACCTTGGAATCCATTTCCCCAAGGATAAAATCCTTACAACCCTTACCCTTGGAACCAATACCAGTAGCCTGGGTAGAATTTGAGAAATTAGAATGCTTGGAATCAATATCCATAGCATACTGCTCCAACTCCACTATAGCCAAGTCTGCCTACTCTTCCTGATCCAAGGACTCCTTAGTTACCAGCACAACAAAAAAAAAACCAAAACAACAAGCAATAACCAACCTATCATATGGAAAACAAGATGTACCCTATATATAATATTAAGGTAGATTGTGATCCTATCCAGTTAAGGTCAGGTTAGTAAGTAGGTGTAGAAGTCACTCCTCTTGTAGAAGAAGACGAACCAATATAAATAGAGAAAGGAGAGTCACCCCTTATAGATGAGGTAGAAGAAGAATCAACACTTGTACATAAAAAATATGAGGTTCCACCTTTTCCACAAATGTTGTAGGAACCCAAGAAACCAATACAAACAAAGTTTTATATCCTCTCTAGTTTAAAAAAATTAACAGTAATAATCCCTCTCTTTCAGGCCATCATAGACATACCTATTTATGGGAAGGCCATAAGAGAGTTGTGCCTTAAGAAACCAGGGAGGAAACCAGCTAAATCAATTAGTTTGGTAGGTCAGTTAGTTGACCTTATGTTAGGGAATACCTACATCTAGAAGTACTCAGATCTAGGAAGCCCTGTGCTGACTGTCAAAATAAAAGAATATGTTTTACCCAACACACTAGTAGTTTTAGGTGCTGCCATTAATGTCATGCCCCAGGAGACCATGAAAAAATTGAAATTGACTAATATGAAGTCCACTTAAACTGTGCTATAGTTAGAAGACAGATCTACATTACTCCTTGATGGATTACTGGAAGATATCACTATTATAGTAGATGCATGGGAGTATCCAGTAGATTTCTTAGTGTTGCAATCTAAGTTTGGACTATGTGGATACCCATTAATCGTAGGTAGACCTTGGATGGAAATAGTTGATGCTTACATAAGATGTAGAGATGGGAAAATGATTATTTTAGATGGTCAGAATATAATAAACTGATCATACATCAACCTGCATAGTCTATAGGCTTCTTGGGATAACCTTAGGATGAGAATCAAAATATTGGTGGTCTATCAATGATCTAATCTATCATGACACTTGATTATTTAGGAGATGAAAATTATGAGGATAAGATGATATATCAATTTTTTTAGGGAGAACCCTCCTATCCTCCTCCTGAGTTCCCATTAGTAGAGGAAAAGACCACCATATTCAACAAATAGAAGTTGCACCTAGTAGAATGTTGAATGTAGATAACAAGTTGATAGTTAAACAATAAATCAAACTAAAACATACATAGGAAAAATATAAATATGCCTTTGCCTGGGAGTATTCTAACATGAGAGGAATAGCTCCTAAGACCTATACTCATAGGATATATCTGGAAGACTAGGTTAAAATAGTAAGACAACCATAGAGGATGATGAACCCAGCTATGAAATAAATTGTCAAAATAGAGTTACAAAAACTCCTCACAGTTTGATTCATCTACCCCATTTCAGATAGTGAGTGGGTATCACCATTAGTGGTGGTGCCCAAGAAGAATGGTAAGTGGAGAATTTTTGTTGAATACGGGTTTCTTAATAAAGCAACTAAGAAAGACCACTTCCCTTTACCATTTATAGATTAGGTCCTTGATACCTTAGCAAGAAAGAAGTATTTTTCTTTCCTGGATGGGTTCAGTAAATACACTCAAATCCAAATAGGGGAAGAAGATCAAGATAAAACCACCTTCACTTGTCCATGGGGAACATTTGCTTACCTATTTTTACCATTTGGTCTATGCAATGCACCTACCACCTTTCAAAGGATAGTTCTTAGCATTTTTTCATATATGATTGGAGAGACTATGAGGTATACATGGATGATTTCACTGTATATAGTGAAACTTTTAAAAATGCCATAGAAAATCTAGAAAAGACACTTAAGCATTGTGAGGAAACTAACCTATCCTTAAGCAATGAGAAATGCTATGTGTTGATGCAGGAAGAGATAGTTTTAGGACATCACCTTTCTTTATATGGGATCAAAGTAGAAAGAAATAAAATAGAAGTCATCCAAACCCTGCCTACTCCCAAAACACAAAAGGATATCCATAGTTTCCTAGGATTAACCGATTATTATAGGAGGTTTATATCAAACTTTAGCAAAACTGCTAAAACTCTTACCACATTGTTGACTAAAGATGCAGAGTTTGTTTGGACCGAAGAATGTGAATAAGAATTCAATACCTTAAAGGAAAAACTAATTACTTCTCTAGTGTTGAGAGGTCCAAATTGGACCATACCTTTTCACATATATGTTGATGCATCTAAAAATGCAATAGGCTCAGTACTAGGACAAAAATATGGTGATGATTTTTATGCCATCTATTATGTTAGTAAAATCCTCATAGGTGCCAAAATAAATTATACTATCACAGAGAAGGAGTTTCTTGTAGTAATACATGCTCTTAACAAATTTCATCATTACATCATAGATTATTAGGTATTTGTACACACTAACCACTCAGCAATCAGATACTTGATAAACAAACCTGGGATTAGTTGTAGAATTATCAAATGGGTGTTGCTTTTGTAGGAATTTGATGTGGCAATAATGGATAAACCAAGAAAGGATAATGTGGTAGCTAATTTCTTTTCCAGGTTGACACCTCCAGACTATATAGCTATAGAGGACCAATTTCTATATGAGCTTTTGTTTACTCTGAATGATCAGATACCTTGGTACGCAGATATGGCTAATTATTTAGCCATTGGTAAAGTATCCCCTGCACTTTTACCTCATGAAAAATAGACTTTAATTGAGAAAAGTTTAAATTTCTCATGGATTGATGGGTGCCTGTTCAAAACATGACCTCATAAAATCATGAGAAGATGTGTTGTCGGGGATGAAATAATTAAAATACTGAAGGCTTTTCATGATGAACTTTGTGGTGGCCATTTTGTAGGAAAAAGTATTGCATATAAAGTGTTGCAGGCTAGTTATTACTGGTCTTCACTATTCAAGGATGCAACCAAGCATGTGAGCTAGTGTGATCAGGATGGGTAGACCTACTCTCAGAGATGAGATGCCACTCCAACCACATGTTTACATTTAACCATTTGGTAAATGGGGGATGGACTTCGTAGGACCTATTAATCCACAGTTATGAGGTAGGAGGTATATCCTAGTTTGCACTAACTATGTGAAAAAGTGGGTTGAAGTACAAGCTTTGCATGATTCAAAGGAGAAAACTATAGCAGAATTCTTGCATTCATCAATTTTTACAGTATTTGTAGTCCCAAGGGAAATCACAATTGATCAAGGACCTTAGTTTACTTCAAGGATGATCTAAGAACTCATGCAAAAATACAAAATTAGGTATAATGAAACCACTCCCTACCATCCATAGGAGAATGGCCAGGTTGAGGTGACCAACTGAGAATTGGAAAATATCCTGACAAAGATAGTGTAGCAACATAGGAAGGACTAGGCTACTAGATTACTAGAAGTAGTGTGGGACTACAGGACCACCTGGAAGACTACTACTGGTTTCATACCATTTTAGATAGTCTATGGAAAAAGTGTTATGATGCCTATAGAGTTTGAAGTCAAAACACATAGGACTACTGTAGAATTGAATATAAACTTGGATGATGCACAAAAAGAAAGAATTCAACAACTTAATCAGTTGGATGAATACTGCCTTGAGGCTCTGTAGAAAACAAAGATCATTAAAAAAAAAAGGACCAAGTGGCATGACCACCACACCAGGCCAAAGCAGCTTAAAGTGGGAGAACAAACATTACTCTACGATTCTTGATTCTAGGAAAGGAAGGGCAAGCTCATGCAGCATTGGATGGGGCCATATGAAGTGATTGAAGTCATCAATAATGGGGTTGTAAGGATCATACTAATATACGGTAGCAACATTACCTTAATAGTCAATGGCCACCGCTTGCATCCATACCATATGTATGAAGCATACATGATTGAGTCTAGATTAGGCATGGGGGATACCCTAGTTGATTATGATTTTAAATTCAGTAAGTAAGATGTGGACGTAGTCCATATAGTCCCAAAGACAATTATTCTTTCAAAATTTTCTTTTTTTAGTTGTGTTTTTGTTTTGTAGGAACAATGCCCTTTGTGTAGCTGTTAGGCAGCCTGAGAAACCTAGGCCTAACAAGCATAGGATCCATGAACCTGCATCTTCCAATATTTCTTGGAGAAATTTCTTGTAGTAGGAGTAGTTAGTACCCATTCAGATAGGGGAATACTAAACCTAAACCTACACAAGAGTGTTTGGATTGGTCTCTTTGGACAATAAAACACTCAATTGTTGGTTCAGGGATAGATGCTGATTTTGTTCCTATTTTTAAATCAGAAGCACTGAAGGGCCTGATAAACCTGACAATGCATATATAAGAAAAATTCAGCACCCATTGAATAAAAGAGAAGCATTAGTTTTCTATGTTTAATGGGAAGGCACCCGATTCCCATTGTACGACAGAAGGTGTCTGATTCCCATTGTACGGTGGAATATGCCTGCTTCTTATTGTATTGTAGAAGGTGCCTAATTTCCATTGTATAGTAGAAGGCACCTAATTCCCATTATAATCCCCATGGTGGTTAGCTCCCAATATTTTATGAAGATGGCACCTGCGTCCCATTTCCAGTTAGACCGACGCTTGATTCCTGGTTTCTCCAAGAGGGCACTTGACTTCCAGTTTTTTGGAAACTAACACCAGCTATTCTTAGTATATGTAAAATAAAAGTTTGTATAAATTTTATTTTATAAGTACGACAACCGATAGTTAGTAAAAATGTGCCTTCTTCCCATGTTAGGCATAAGCGCCTGATTGCTAAGGTGCCTACTTCTCGTGTTAAGTGGAGCACTTGATTTCTAAGGCACCTACTTCCGATGTTAAGAAAAACACCTAATTACTAAGGTACCTATTTTCAATTTCCATGGAACCTATGCACAATAATTTAAAAAGAAGGTGTTTGATTTCCATACAAAAAAGGTGTCTGATTTCCATCTGTTGCATCTATTTTCTACCTTGAAAGAATAACCCGTCAGCCTTGGGATGTGGCCCGAGCCACATCAACACACCAAACACATGTAAATTCAAATCTATCATGGACAAAATTAAAATTTGACATCAAATAAATTTTGAGGAGGGGATGTTTTTCATCCCAAAGAGACATTTTTTCTAATTTTTGTTTTGAATTTTGCAGGATTTCTTGAATAAGTCATATTGCAGCTACCAAGAACCAATCACATCGAAGAAAATTCATTACATGGGAACCATGGCCATTGTTTTCCATTGTAGTTTACCCAATCATCAAACACCATCAAATAGAGATACACCATGGATATCTGCACATATGCACCCATGGAATGAATTTAGGTGCATGATTAAATTTTCTATTTTTTGTCTATATTTTTTCATGTGTCTATGGAAAAGTGCCGACACAACCCCCCATTATTGCCTTAACCACTTGAAAAAATCCACTTGGCATGGTTTTGCATGGCATACCTCTGATTGGTCAACCATTTATGGTTATCATCTTTGCACAATCAGGCACATGGTCGAAGAAAATTTACTATGGATAATTGTAATCACTATTGATTACGGTAATTAATCGCCTACATGCATGAAAGTAGTTTTTTTAAAAGTTGCTTACTAGCTACTATGAAGTCATCTTTAGAGAAAGAAAAAAAATAGATAAGTGAAGCACAATAGCAATTCTAAGAGGAATAAGAAGCATCCCTAGGTGAATTGATAACTAAAGGAAAAATATGGGGGGGAAATCAAAGAATCACAACCTCAAGAAGAGCGAGCCGATTGGCTACTCAAAAATTTCTATAGATATCCAAACATAGTTTGATGTTGTAGAATGGATGGACTATTGTCAACTGGTTAGTTAAGGCTAGGATGTGATAGTGGCACATGAATTTACAACATCAATGAGGGATGGGGTCATGCACATGCGAGGGCTGGAGATTCTAGTCACTGAGGACTATATCGCCAGAGTTATGGCCCTCCATATAACAAGGGAGTGTACGTACAATGAGGATAACCTTACCATATGTATGTAGAGATTTTTTGGAGCACCAAATGAACACCTGATGCATGTTGGCTGGCCAAAACAACACATTCCTGAGCTCTAAAGGGTAGTTTTTGAGTAGATCACCTACTTCTTCACATGTTATGGTAGGTACTTTAAAATGAACACCAATCACTTCTATTTTCTCAATAACATCCTACATGGGGATAAAATTAACATCCCATATTACCTTATATGCACCCTTAGAGATGAGGTCAGGCAAAACCAGGTAGGCACAACCTCTGCCCTGGCTCACCATGGCCTAATTTTGACCTTGGTACGATATGCGAAGTCACATAGAAATGTGATGATTGAGGAAACTATAGGCACTAGTGTAGTGACAGGGGTACAAGCAAAGGGAGAGGTTCTAATTTAGAATGAACAGTTGGCCCAAGGGATGAAAAAATTATAAGAGATGGTTCCTACATCCCAGCCTACAGAAACTACAAGGAAAGCAGAATAAGCCTCGTCCCCTATTTTCCCCCAATTTGAGGAGGAACCAGGATAGGTTATGTCTCCTTTTGCCCCTTAATTTGAAGATGAGGTAGAACAATATTTCATGTCCATTTCCACATGGATGCAAAGAAGAAGAACAAAAGTGTCAAGGGTGGTTTCGAGCTCATCCAATGAGGATACACCAATCGATGATCTTAACAGGGAGGAGTACTTGGCCCACATTTTATAGGACATTTCTAGTGGGCCAACTCCTCAAAATGAGGTGGCCATATAATATTTACCACCAGAAGTCCAGGCGAAAGATTTGTAGCAACATCTATAGGTTTTAAGAGAGCAAGCCCACTTGGGAAGCCAAATTTAAAGAAGAACAGGATCTGTTTGAGGAGTCATGAAAGGAAGCTACCTTAAAAATGCATGACTTCTATCAAATAATTTGGCAATTATAAATATAATTGTAGTTGCAAGGCATAACAATGGGAGTTGAGAAGCCGACCAAAGTCGATGTAGTAGTGCAGACTGATGGGGCAATAGAGGTGCCTCCTACTAATATCAAAATAGAGTAGGGAGATGATGCTATAATGGAAGTAGAGAATCCCTATTCTATGTCTCCTTCTATAGAAAAGATACTTCAGGAGGATGAAGTTGAGGTTGAGGAACCTCAAAATACAGAACAATCTATAGATAAAGGAGATGAGGAGGACAAGGAGATGGAGGCCGAAGAGCCTCAAATTTTAGGAAAGTAGGGAGAGATAGAGCACTCTCTAGTTTATGCATAGGCCAAAAAACCTCAAGAGGAATAATTTGCTATAGAGGAACAAGAGGCTCAATAGATTGAATCTCTTGTATGCTAGTAAACAATAGTTGCACCAACACAACCTGGGGTGCAACAAATAAAGTTGAGATCAAAACAAAAAGTTGTAAGGGTATCTCAACGATGATCAAAAACTAGGGTAAGATTTTTTGAATTGAAAGCATTGGGTATCAAATCTGATAAGGAATCAGAGCTAGATTCTGATGAAGAATGGGAGGTAGCAAAAAAAAATTTTACTGCCCAAAAACAAAAATTTGAAAAGCTCAAAGAAGATATGGTGGTAGATAAAAATAACTAGAAAAAGGCTTCTAAGAGGACCCGTAAAGAATAAAAAAAATATTCTAGGGAGTAATCTAATAGGCTTCACAAGAAAATTCTAGTTGCCCAACCTGAGTAGTTCTGGTACTTGTATGGGTCAGAAGATGGTATGAAGAACATGTGCTTATACTGAGAGGGGGGTGAACAAGTATAAGATAAAACTTTTTGCTTTTCAATCCATATGATAACATCAATAGTATTAAAGTAGTAAACATCACACAAAGCATCACACACATGAGAGACATGATTTAACGTGGTTCACCCAATGTGGGCTACTCCACGGAGAAAATATTCCTTATAAAATTTTCTCAAATAAATTCTCTTGGGAATCCTTTCCCTATTACAATGTTTATGGACCTCTGTCCAAAGGAGACACCAATCCCCTAATCAAGTTCATGGATCTCTATCCATAGGAGACACCAATCCCCTCTACTCTAGCTGGTGATCTTCTAGAAGAACTACTACCTCCACTGCACTGGCTTATGGATCTCTATCCACTGAAGACTCCTGCCCTCACTCAGAAGACCTATCTTCACTACCCTGGCTAATGGACCTCTATCCATTGGAGACTATCATCCTCTATACTCTGTCACCTCCAAAGCTTGCTCTCAGCTCTATCTCAAATCTACACTAAACACGGTCCTTTGGTCTAGCACAAATCTTCTCAATATCTATCTCTGATCTGCACTAAACATAGTCCTTCGATCTAGCATAAATCTGCTCAATATCTATCTTTGATCTGCACTAAACACAATCCTTCAATCTAGCACAAATATTTTAATCTCTATCCTCAAGCCTTAACACAAAGCTTGACTCAATCACAAATCAACTCTCTAGATCTTCCCCAAACCTTAACCCAAGGTTTGAACAAATCAATCAATCTTCTCTCAAGTCTTCTCAAAGACTTGTCTCAAATATTTACTTCCACAAAACTCAACTAATCTATCCACAAGTCCTCTCTAGAACTTGTCCAATCTCTTCAACAAGTCTTCATCAAGACTTATCTCACATAACAATGATACTCATGATCTTCAACAAATACTAATCAAGATATTTCAACTTCACATAACAATGATACTCATGATCTTTCACAAACCCTAATCATGCATATGAAGGTTCATTCAATATTTCCAACAATGCTTATCAAACAAGGTTTTTATCAACAACTCTCACTCAGAAAAACCTTTAACAATCAAACTCAACAATGCTTATCAAACAACCCTTTTCACTCCAACTTAGCATTCACAACATCCAACAATCACTCACAAGGAAGATGTGCCCATACCTTTTTTTTGATGAAGAATTGACCTCAAAACCTGTCTCAATCACAATTACCCTCTTTGCCAATTTCAAAGGTTAGATGACAAAATATCACTCTAACACTCCCTCAAAATATTTCACAATTACAAAAATAATTAAACTCAAATACACCTTATTACTCCATCTTGAAATTAGCATTCACCAAAAACATATAAAAATAAATCTCTTATTACACCTTATAACTCCACTCTAAATAACTCAATCCACCAAATAATTAAATAAAAATAATTATTTAATTTCATCAACCTTATATCTCCCTAAGCTCAAAAATACACCATACAACCTTAGAAGCACAAATCAATTTATAATAAAAATTTAGTACCTCTCAAAGTGCTCCCGATGGGATTCGATCCCACATCATAGTGCCTCCAGCGCCTTAGCCATGGTTACCAAGCCACGTGAGCTAAGCACTCACGTGGAAGGCAAAAGTACCCATGATGCTTTGTCTTCTACCTAGGCACCAAAAGCCAAAAGGCTTTGGCATCTTCGATGCACAAAAAACTTCACAACCTTCCCTACTATGAATCGAACGTGGAACCTCACGTTCCCAAGGTGCTGCCACTTACCGCTAGCCCACCTGGCTAGGTGGTGACAAGGCCTTCGTGCCTTGTGCCTTTTCTCCCTTCGCTACCTATCAAAAAGAGTCAAATGATGGACTTCTTCCCTCTCTTGCTCATCGAATATTGCGCACACGATTTGCTTAGGAGATTTATTAAAATCGTGGATGGGGTTTGAAGCCTCTTAGGCTTAGGGTATTTATACCCATGCTTTGGAAATTATTGACGTCAATGAAGGAGATAGAATATGACGTCGACGCTTTATATATGCCCTTTATAACCCTAACTTTAGGGTTATTAAATTAAATTATAATTTAATTAATAATAAAATTATAATTAATTTATAATTAATTTAATAACTATAAAGTTAATCAAATTAAATTATAAATTAATTTATAATGAAATTATTATAATTAATTTAATTTCTTTAGGTCTTACCATTAGACCTTTAATATTATAATAAAATATTATAATATTATTTTTCTTGGGCCTTCTTATTTCTCTTGTAGACCTTATCTGACCACCTTGAATATTATAATGAGAGATATTATAATATTATTTCCCTTAGGTCTAGAAGCAATATTTCTCTGACTCTTGACATCCTTCCTCTTGCACTGCTCATTGAAACTGACTCTTGACATCAATGACAACAAATCTTGCTCATATTTCCAACAATCTCCCCCTTTGTCATTGATGGCAACCCATTTACCTTTTACCATTCCTTTTACCTTTTCCTATTCTGCTCCCCCTAACTGAATGCTCTCCCCCTAACTCAAATCTCTCCCCCTTTGTCATCAATGGCAAAGGGTCACCTTTGGGGCTCGGGGCTAAGAATGAGACTCTTAGCTTAGCCCCTCCCCCACCTCCTCTTGAGGTGGTTAATTCTGGGGTGGGAGTATTACTACTCCCAAATTTTCTCGTAGGTACTCAAAAGTCTCTTTCGAAAGTGGCTTAGTGAAAATATCTGCAATCTGCTCCTTTGTAGTAACATATTCCAACTTGACCTATTTATCTATCACTTGCTCTCTCAGAAAATGATACTTAATCGGAATGTGCTTTGTCCTGGAGTGCATCACTGGATTCTTTGAGATATTTATAGCACTTGTATTATCACATAATATGGGAATAGGATGATCATATTTTATCTTAAAATCCTCTAGAGTTCGCTTCATCCATAATACCTATGTACAACTGGAAACTATTGCAATATACTCTACCTCTATTGTAGATAAGGATATTGATGCCTATTTCTTACTTAACCAAGAGACTAAATAGTCTCCAAGAAAGAATGCTCCTCCACTTGTACTTTTTTATCATCAATACTGCTAGCCCAATCTGCATCTGTATAAGTTGTGAGAGTGAAACTATCACTTTTGGGATACTAGAGCCCAAAATCCATAGTCCCTTTTAAATACCTAAGAATCCTTTTTACTGTTGCTACATGTGTTTCCTTGGGTGCTTCTTGAAACCTTACCACTAATCCCACTACTTGCATGATATCTGGTCTAGTAGTTGTGACATACAATAAGCTACCAATCATAGATCTGTATAATTTCTGATTTACCTCTAGAGATTCATCATCTTTACTTAACTTACATCCTGTGACCATGGGAGTACTTACTAGTTTGCAATATTCTAACTTGAATTTCTTTAGCATCTCTTTTATATACTTGGTTTGTGAAAGAAACACCCCTTTCTTTGATTGTGAAATCTGAAGTCCAAGAAAGAAGGACAACTCACCAAGCATAGACATCTCAAATTCATTCTGCATGCTCTTTGCAAATTTTTGACACATCTTATCATTGTTTCCTCCAAAAATGATATCATCAACATAAACAACCACAATTAGTAAGTCATTCCCTTCATTTTTGATGTATAAGTTACTATCCACTATTCCTTTCCTGAAACCCTATTCTTGTAGGTACTTATCCAATCTTGAATACCAAGCTCTAGGAGCTTGCTTTAGTCCATAAAGTGCTTTCTTTAGTCTGCATACATAGTCTGATTTATCAATCAAATTGAAACCTTCTGGCTGCTCAATGTAAACCTCTTCTTCTAGAACACCATTTAGAAAGGCTGATTTAACATCCATCTGATATACTTTGAAGTTTTTGAAGCTTGAGAAGGCTAAGAATATTCTGATAGCTTCAAGTCATGCAACTGGAGAAAATGTCTCATCAAATTCAATTCCCTCTACCTGTGCATAACCTTTGCACACTAACCTTGCTTTATTCCTGACTACTTGACCATCTTCATTTAACTTGTTTCTGAATACCCATTTAGTGCCAATCACATTTTTATCTTTTGGTCATGGAACAAGTTTCCAAGTCTTGCTTTTCTCTATCTGATCTAATTCCTCATCCATTGCCTTAATCCATAACTTATCTTCACTTGCCTCATTGAAGTATTTTGGCTCAATTTTAGATAACAAGGAAAAATTTGCTTGTTGAGATGGTGTTATTATTCTTCTCCTTGTCTGTCTCTCATCTGGATTCCCAATGATTAGCTCTTTTGGATGATGTTTCTGTACATACCTGGATGGAGTCTTAGGAAGAAGTCTTTGTGTTTCTTCCTCCTCTTCATCTGATTCCTCATGAAACTCTTCTTGACAACTTCCATCTTCCTGATACACAATTTGTTGAACTGGTTCTCTTGAATCTATCTTCTCATCAACTGTTACATTTATACTTTCTACAATAGTGTGTGTCCTTTTTTTGTAGCATCTATAAGCTTTACTCTTAGTAGAATAACCAAGAAAAATTCCCTCATCACATCTTGGGTCAAACTTGCCCAAGTTTTGCTCTTCCCATCTTATGTAACACTTGCTTCCAAAAACCTTGAAGTGTTTTACAGTGGCCGGTCTTCCTTTCCAAAGCTCATATGGAGTCTTGTGATGGTTTACCCTCATTTGAGCCCTAGTGATTATATATACTATTGTGTTGATTGCTTCCCTCCAAAATCCATCTAAAATCTTGGACTCATTTAACATAGCTCTAGCCATATTCTCAATAGTCCTATTTTTCCTTTCAACTACTCCATTTTGTTGAGGAGTTCTTGCAGTTGAGTATTCTCTCTTGATTCCATGTTGTTCATAAAAATCTACAAATTCATTTGAGGTAAACTCTCCTCCTCTGTTAGATCTCAAACACTTAATCCTTTTGCCAGTTTCATTTTTGACCCATTCTTTAAATACCTTGAATTTATCAAATGCTTCTGACTTATCTTTTAGGAAAGCTACCCAAGTCATTCTGGAGTAATCATCTATGAACAATATGAAGTAACTTTCACCTTGAATACTCTGTGTTCTGGTAGGACCACATAGATCAGTATGTATTAGTTTTAATGGTTCTGATGACATATATCCCTTTGATTTGAAACTTGTTCTAGTTTGCTTTCCATGTTGACAAGGTGCACATATTGTGTTTTGTGGCCTTTTTAGCTTGGGTAAATCTCTGACAACCTATTTATTGCTTATGTTGACTATGTTGTCAAAATTCAAATGACCCATTCTTCTATGCCACAACCAACTCTCATCTTCTTGTGATAGAAAACACTTTTCCCCTTTAATCTCACTAAGCATATAGAGGTTGTTTGGAGTTCTACTTGCATTTGCAATGACTTTTCTAGTTTCTAACTTTCTTATCTCACATCTATCTGGGTGAAATGTAACCATATGACCTTGATCACAAAGTTGGCTTACACTTAGCAGATTGTGTCTTAACCCTTTGACATATAGTACATTTTTTGTTCTTGTTTTCCCATTATCTAAACTCAGAGTTCCTCTTCCACCAATTTTTGTTGATCCATTATCACCAAAACTTACTGATCCTCTATTAGTTTCTTTGAGTACAAGAAATTTGTCTTTGTCTCCTGTCATGTGTCTAGAGCAACCACTATCAAGAAACCATTGTTCTTCTTTATCCTGAGCATGAAGAGTTGTTTGAACTAACATTGATCTAGCCTTTTCATTTCCCTTTTTCTCTTTCCTAGTTGTTGAAGTTGTATTCTTTTTACTAGACTCAGGAAGTACCATTTTGCACCATCTAGCCTTGTGCCCAAAATTATTGCATTTGTAACATATGATATCATTATTCATAAGAGGTGCAAAAGAGTTGAAATTTCTATTGACATCATTTTTCACATAACCAATGTAGTGTACAACTCTATGACCATATTTGTTACAAGAAAAGCAATAGCCATGGAAGAAATTATGTAACCTATTTGGATGCCTTTGAGATTATGGTTGAGTGCTTCTCCTTTTGTGATTAACTCTCATCCATGGTTCTTCTTTGCTTTCTTCCTTCCTGATATCTTTTCCTTTTGGAGTATACTTCACTTGCTTATCTTTGTTTGAAGTCTCTACTTCTTGAAGACTTGACTCCTCTTTCTATTTCCCAAACTTTATATCTTGTAGTACCTTGGTCTTTTCAACTTCATTCCTTAGATAAATAATTTCTACTTCCAATATTTCACATTCTGTTTCTCTTGCTCTTAATAGATCTATCATATCCTATTCAATTTTATTTCCCTCTTCTACCTTTATCTTGAGTTCTGTGAGACTCTGTAGAAGTTCTATCCTTGCTTCTTCATCTTCTTGAATTTGATCCTTCAAACTTGAGTTCTTATTTCTAACCTTTTCAAGGTTCTTGAGAGCAGCAAATAATTCCTCTTTTATGTCAAACATGGTCTCTTCTTCACTCTCTGAAGTCATGTGTGTTTTTGATGGATCTTCCTCCAAGTTGTTAGTCTTTTCATGGAGAGACCCACTCTGATACCAATTGAAGAACATGTGCTTATATTGAGAGGGGGTGAATAGTATAAGATAAAAATTTTTGCTTTTCAATCCATATGATAACATCAATAGTATTAAAGTAGTAAACATCACACAAAGCATCACACACATGAGAGACATGATTTAACGTGGTTCACCCAATGTGGGCTACTCCACGGAGAAAATATTCCTTATAAACTTTTCTCAAATAAATTCTCTTGGGAATCCTTTCCCTATTACAATGTTTATGGACCTCTATCCAAAGGAGACACCAATCCCCTAATCAAGTTCATGGATCTCTATCCATAGGAGACACCAATCCCCTCTGCTCTGGCTGGTGATCTTCTAGAAGAACTGCTGCCTCCACTACATTGGCTTATGGATCTCTATCCACTGAAGACTCCTGCCCTCACTCAGAAGACCTGTCTTCACTACCCTAGCTAATGGACCTCTATCCACTGGAGACTATTGTCCTCTATACTCTATCACCTCCAAAGCTTACTCTTAGCTCTATCTCAAATCTATACTAAACATGGTCCTTCGATCTAGCACAAATTTTCTCAATATCTATCTTTGATCTGCACTAAACATAGTCCTTTGATCTAGCACAAATTTTCTCAATATTTATCTCTGGTCTACACTAAACATAGTCCTTAAGTCTAGCAAAAATCTATCTCAAACTCTATCCTCAAGCCTTAACACAAATCTTGACTCAATCACAAATCAACTCTGCTAGATCTCCCCAAACCTTAACCCAAGGTTTGAACAAATCAATCAACTCTGCTCTCAAGTCTTCTCAAAGACTTATCTCAATTCTTGTAAGCTTCCACAAAAGCTCACACTAATTCAAAGTCCTCCTAGAACTTGTCAATTTCAATAAGTCTTCATCAAACAATATCACATAACAATGATACTCAATGATCTTCACAAATCTTATTTCAAGATATTAACTTCACATAACAATGATACTCATGATATTTCACAAACCCTAATCATGCATATGAAGGTTCATTCAATATTTCCAACAATGCTTATCAAACAAGGTTTTTATCAACAACTCTCACTCAGAAAAACCTTTAACAATCAAACTCAACAATGCTTATCAAACAACCCTTTTCACTCCAACTTAGCATTCACAACATCCAACAATCACTCACAAGGAAGATGTGCCCATACCTTTTGTTTGATGAAGAATTGACCTCAAAACCTGTCTCAATCACAATTACTCTCTTTGCCAATTTCAAAGGTTAGATGACAAAATATCACTCTAACACTCCCTCAAAATATTTCACAATTACAAAAATAATTAAACTCAAATACACCTTATTACTCCTTTTTGAAATTAGCATTCACCAAAAACATATAAAAATAAATCTTTTATTAAACCTTATAACTCCACTCTAAATAACTCAATCCACCAAATAATTAAATAAAAATAATTATTTAATTTTATCAACCTTATATCTCCCTAAGCTCAAAAATACACCATACAACCTTAGAAGCAAAAATCAATTTATAATAAAAATTTAGTACCTCTCAAAGTGCTCTCGATGGGATTCGATCCCATATCACAACGCCTCTAGCACTTTAGCTATGGTTGCCAAGCCGTGTGAGCTAAGCGCTCATGTGGAAGGCAAAAGTACCCATGATGCTTTGTCTTCTACCTAGGCACCAAAATCCAAAAGGCTTTGGCATCTTCGGTGCACAAAACAACTCACAACCTTCCTGTTGCTATGAATCGAACGTGGTACCTCGCATTCCCAAGGTGCTTCCAATTACCGCTAGCCCACTTGGCTAGGTGGTGACAAGGCCTTCATGCCTTGTGCCTTTTCTCCCTTCGCTACCTACCAAAGAAGTCAAACGTGGACTTCTTCCCTCTCTTGCTCACCGAATATTGCGCACACGATTTTGCTTAGGAGATTTATTAAAATCGTGGATGGGGTTTGAAGCCTCTTAGGCTTCAGGTATTTATACCCATGCCTTGGAAATCGTTGACGTCGACGGAGGAGATAGAATATGACGTCGACGCTTTATATATGCCCTTATAACCCTAACCTTAGGGTTATTAAATTAAATTATAATTTAATTAATAATAAAATTATTATTAACTTATAATTAATTTAATAACTATAAAGTTAATCAAATTAAATTATAAATTAATTTATAATGAAATTATTATAATTAATTTAATTTCTTTAGGTCTTACCATTAGACCTTTAATATTATAATAAAATATTATAATATTATTTTTCTTGGGCCTTCTTATTTCTCCTGTAGACCTTATCTGACCACCTTGAATATTATTTTCCTTAGGTCTAGAAGCAATCTTTCTCTTGCACTAAAACTGACTCTTGACATCCTTCCTCTTGTACTGCTCACTGAAACTGACTCTTGACATCAATGACAACAAATCTTGCTCATATTTCCAACATGGTAAGCCTTCAAGGATGAAGGATTATTTTACGGAGATGGGATTTCTAGGCCCTATGCAGCTTGCAGATCTGATATCAAGCAACAAAACTCCCCCAGTGATAAAAATAGAGGTCAAAGCTGAACCTGAGCTTGACCCAATAGGGGAATATTTGCCCACATCCAGGGTTGCTAAGGAATCTAGCATCGCATTTTGTGATAATGAATCAATACCAATGGGTGAAAAGTTTCCCCCTCACCATGAGTACTAGAAAAATGCTAAGCCTGCATTCCAAAAGAATGTCACCATTTTTTCTAGTTTTTATTGAAGCACTAAAAAAGGTAAGGTGTCCTGGACCAAAGAACCGCCCAATAAAATATCAAGGCCAAGTGAACTAGTTCGGTGCAGAAAACACCAGAAATAGCAGGGTTATGAGACAACCACTCCCAAGGCAAAAAAGGAGCAAAAGACTAACGACAAAAAAAAACAAAGGCCACTAAGAAGAAGAGGAAACTGACCAACAGGGCTTACTAGGATATTGTAAACATAACTGGTATTTACCAGTTCAAAGTGGCACAGAGACGTGCCACCCCTTAAGCATGGGGGAATAATGAGCCACAATATTACTCATTTTTTGTACTCTTTTCCCTATAATGTGCGACACTTATTATTGTAGATATAAATATTTTATGGAAATTATATATATAATTAATAGTTTATTTTGTATGTTTTCTAATATTTGTCTTTAAGTGTATTTTGTGTAGATTTAGTGGATATTGTTACATTTTTGTATGTTTTCATCGATGTCCCACTCGAACCTGGCACTTAAAATTTTACGAAGAAAAAATATCTGCAGAATATCAATGAGAGGTACGAAGTTAGACACCCAAATTCCTTTGAAGCACCTGACTTCCTTTCGATACTTAACTGTTAGGTGCCTGCTTTCTGTTAGATGTTTTCTTCCTGTTAGGTGCCTAATTCTCGTAAAACACCTATTTTTGTTAAGGTTCCTACTTCTTGTTAGGCACCTGCTTCTCGAATTTTGCATACAAGGTACCTGCTTCTTGACTTCTTCATATGCGACACCTGATTTCCACCAACGCCAAACTCCAACACGACTCTGTGGTTGGTAGAACAGAGCAAAACTTCAACAACCAACATAAAATGAATTCCAGCATTGAAACCAGACATGGGACAATGTCAAAGATGAATCACCACCCATTTACCAGCTGTTATGTAAACAATTTTTGTAAATTATACAAATACATATCAGATGTATTTTGAAAACAAAATACACTATAATTTCATGATATTTTGCCTAATTCCTTCAATTAAGCAAGCAATTGTAAAAGCAAATCATTTTATGATTTATTCTGAGAATTGTAATAGGGTGTGGCCACATATCTATAAATATGTAGGCCACCCCTAAAGAATACCCCCAGAATTTCTTGTAAATTCTTGTTGTAGTTGTTGAATAAAATTTCTGAATTTTTTCCTTTAAAAATCATCTAAAGCATTCAGTGACGATCTAATGCGGGAAAAACCTACTAAAAGCGTAGGACCACTTACAACAGAGTTATTCACTTCTTTCCATTATTTTCTATATTTATTTTCATATATTATTTTGCTTCTTTGTTATTTCCCCTATTTTTTGTGATTTCCAGTAAGGTAGTAATTTAGTTTTTGAATGCTTTCAGTCCTGTTTTCTTAGATATAACATGATATTATTGGTTTAAATAAAAACTTCAACAAATACCAAATAACCCCAAAACCATGATCTAAGGGACTCATATTTGAAGGAGAAATTATAAGCATATATTTTGCACGGATTCTCACAAGACTATGAGATACCCCAGGTTGAAAATTAAATGGGGGTAATTAATTGAACCATAGAAAAACTAACCAATGTTTTTCCTAAAAAGCTCTTAACATTCACTTTAATCATTCAAAATATTCAAAAAATTAGAAATCCAATAGGAACTTATTCACTTTAACATAATAGACTAATTGCTAAATGTAACAAAAATAACTTAAAATAATGAATACAATTGCTTTAATCATTCCAAGGACTTCAATTGTTAGTAATCCAATAGGTGATCCAAATAGCAGAATTTACTTTAATAGAATAGACTAAAAACTAAGTGTAATAGAAATAAATTAGAGCAAAGTGCACACATATAAAACCTGCAATCACATAGTAATGGAGGCCAAATAGCTATCATTTCATTTATCAACAACAATACTACAAAGTAATACCAAGCAAGGACTACAAAGCTGATCCTTGTAATGAGGTCTCTCCATATATTTATAGGTAATATTGCAGCGTAAGATTTACAAATATCTTGGTAAAAATTTTCCAAAAGCAGAGGTGGTTGGCTTAGATATCATCCTGTATGTAAATTTGAATTTGTCCCATTGATCTACAACTACCTTTTACAAGTAGTCAAATTATTAGAGTTGTCATTTTTACACTCTAGTGTCATTATTGGAACCACCTGACAAGCATCATGGTAGTTACAAGTCTAAGGGTGACATCTCTTGAGTCATTAAACAAAATTGGGCTCTTTATTTTACTTACAAAGCTCTTCTAGAATGAAATAGTATTTTGGTTTTATAATTTCATTATTGGATGCATTTTGGCTTTGTGCACCTTTTCTTCTATGTTATTTTCTTTGTTTATGTGATCCCAAGCTCTAGATTAGAAGTGGTGACATCATCAAATTGAGCAATTGAATTTTGTACATTTTAGATTTCTTTACATGGTCCCAAGCACTTCTTCCTAGTGCTTGACTCTATTGAAGAAATCATGGCTTTGTGCAACATAGTTTTGGACCTCACAACTTTAGCTTCTATTATCGATATAGTCTTGGTTTCATGCAATTCATGATTTTATGCTTAGTTTTACACATGCTTATTTTATAATTAAAGATAGCAAGGTCTTGAGCATCATGAATTTGTACTCAATATTCAAAGTTTGACCTACATGATCCTAGGATTATTTACCTTTTAGCTAACATTATCATCTTCAATGGCCCACTTTTATGCAGTGGTCACTTTGACTTTTTACTCTTTCACAATCCTGGTTTTGGGCATTGAGCCTACATAGTCTTGTGCCTCTGACATGGCTTTGTTGATATTGCTTCTTCAAGATTCTTGGTTTATGAACATCATAGCTTTGGAAACTTAGATCTATGTCATTTTGGGTAGAATAAACTTTGCACTGAGGTTTTTGCTGGTGTCATCCCAATTTTGAGCATTCTGGTTTCATGCAATTTTGAAGCTTTTGAAACACTTAGCTGATATTTTACAAAAATAAACCTGGTACTTTGAGATTAAAATAAGGTCATGAGTTTGACCTATAGGAGATCTATTTCAATTTCAGTAGAGTTCTTGTAAAGTCCCCATTTTCACCAAGTCCAAAATAAGTGAGTAGTTATTTTTCAAATTCTTCCTAGGAATAGTTGAGATTAATATATCTTATCCATTGATAACATTGAAGGGCTTCAAACTCAAAGTTAAAGGATTCCATTGAGATCCATAAGTATAAAGTAACATTATGAAGCTTGAAGTACTAATTTTCATGACACAACCACCCATTTGGATCCTTTCCATCAAACTTGGGGAAGTCTAACTTGGGCATTTTAATTTAGGATATTATTAAAAAAAGCATTACATGTCTCCTTTAATGTACTCCCTAAAAGGCCAACCTTTTCTTAAAATTCACCATTATTATTCAAGTGGTATGCGTGAGTGGTTCATTTTAAATGACCTTAAATTCATGAAATTTCTCAACAATCACATTTTTAAATGTTTATTGCTCACTATTTAAATATTGTAGTCTTTCAAATGTTTCATTTCATATTCCAAGTGGCCCTGCATTTCAGTAAATTATTAATTCAATTGCCCTATCTGTTTGGATAGTTGGTTTTGCTCCATATCCCTCATTACTCCTCTATTTCCTCCAACAATGGATTTGTGATTTGGACCTTCTAAAATTACTAATTCCCTATTTTAGTAGTTACTTTTTTTAGTAAGGGCCCTAGAAAGTGTTTGGGTTCTATATGCCAAAAATATCAACTCAAAAAGATGATCAAAATGGACAATACTCTAAAATGGAAATTTTTGGACTTTGAAAAAACATCATGGGTACTATATACCAAAATAATCAATGTGACAAAATGATCGTAATGGACTAGGTCTAAAAATAACATTTTTTTCAGGATTTTCTATATTGACTAATTATTACATTTTTTATTGAAATTGTTGCCAAATTTATTTTAGACAAAATCTTAAGGGAACAAATACAATATAAAGGCAGACCATGGTCTGAGTTCCTACATCTAGGTCCAACCACCCAACAACATCAGAACCATGATAGAATTTCCTCTAGTAGGGATGACTAACTATTATATTAGGTTCCTACTACACTAACTAACTATTACATTGGTCTCCTTCTATATTGAATCATTGTTTACCAACTAACATATATTCTTACAATTGTTTAGACGACCCATATTGTATCTATTATTGATCATGATTGTCAAGATTCATAATTATTATTGAATCTGATTATTACTAACATCACTATTCGGTTCTTGATAGCTAAGAACAACTATTGTATCATCAATTACATGGTGAGTGTAGCCTCCATAGTATGTTCAAGTCTATGTAATATTTTTAGTTTTATTTCTTTGTGTTTGGGATTTGATCGATAACAAAAAAAGTGACTCTAGGCCAAAGTGCATGTATTGCTCATAGCCTCTAATATACTACAACAATGAGCTATAATGCTTAGACCAATATTTTAGGCCACTATCCAAGGAGGATATAGCCAATATCCTTAGGTGCACTACTCACATATTTGAATAATATGGGAGGGTTTTCTTTTTGAGTGTTGTGCTTGGTGCATTGTGGATAGATGTGTAGTCAACACATTCCTAGGGCTTAAGGATTTTCCTAAATCTAGGGGTCTCCCTATGTACCTAAGGGTATGTGGGAGCTCAAATCCATATACAAGTGTTTTCTAAGACCTAGGTATTAGAGTCTAAATACCCATCACTTCACTAGACACTTTATGGGTAATCTAGCTTAACCAATAACAATAATTTCTTTGTGATATTTTAAAATACTTGACATAGGGTTTCTAATCAATTAAACTAAAACAAAAAAATGACCTAGTTTTTTCATAGGGTATTGTAGACCCCAAAAGGCTACATAGCCAAATTTTAAAACTGATAAATAACAAAAAAATGGTAAAAGGCTATGTGAAATTTTTCTAGAGACAAATTCGACAGTCAGCGAGGTCAAATTTGGGCAAGCGAAATCCAGAATGGTAGAAAACAAAAGAAGTGACATCAGGGTATGGAAATTTTTCATGTAAGGAGAAGTGAGTTTAAAATCCTCTAAAATATAGATTCCATAGTCAGCATGGTCAAACAATGCAAGGAAAAATACAGAGTTGCAAATTCTAGAAAGCAATAATAACATATTCCAAAGGCCAAAGCAAAAGCCATTTTCGTAGTCAAATTGGTCAAACCCAACCTAGCAGAAATCAAAGTAGCAGAGTTTGTAGGAAACTGTTGGTAGCCATAGAAGCCAATTTCGCAGTCAACGTAGTCAAACCTTACTCAAAATTTTTTTGAGTTGTGGATTCTTTGGAAGGTTGTGAGATGTTTAAGAACCCATACTCCATAGTCAATGTGGTCAAGCCAGGACTAGCAAAAAATGAACCAACGAATTATTAACATGACAAAAGCAATGAAACCTAACAAAGGCAGTGAAAAATATGTGGGAAGACCAAACATCACTGAAATCAAGATCCAACTACATTTTTAGTTACAAATTAATGACAAAGTATTCATGCAATAATTAAGAATAGTTCATATTGATCTGAAACCTCTCCAGTCATGGAAATAATTTGAAGAATCAAGCATTTATAGAGTGTAATTACAGTATTAATGGAGGATAGCTTAGTTCCCTTCTTCAATATTCATGAGAAGCTGTCACCTCAATACTTTGTTGTTTTGACCGAGAAAGTCCTTGTAATGTTCCATCATATTAATAATTGTAAAAATCTATATAAGAATATTGAAACCCCATGATTAAGGGTCAGCTCTGGAGTGTTTTCCTGATATATTATTGTAATTGCTGAAAGATCAATAGAAGGAGCATTACTTGGATTTTTACCTCTAATTCTTCATCTTTACCAATTGTAGATTCATTTTGTCAATGCATTTCTGTTACTATTTTATGATTAGTTAATTCTACTGATATTGATTGGATTGATAATTTAGAACACCTTGGAATGGTTCATACCTGAATAAATTCTTTCGAAGACTTCTATTTCTATTAGCTTGAGTGTTGATCTAATTCTACTATTTGGATTACTAGCATTCAAGTGTTTGAAATAGTTTTCTAAGAATTTCCTTATTCTAATTATGAGGATGTTGAGTTTTGATTATTGTTAGTCTCAAGTGTGGCATACTGGAAATGTGATTGATCAGTGGATTATTGTTATTTTTCAATGTTGTTAGTTCTATCTGACCGCCTAAATTCTCAATTATTTTCTAGCCCTTACTCTATTTCTATACCTAAACTTACACTTTCTAATTGAGCTTAATTGATTCAACATCTAAAATAGTTGACAAGGAACCAACTTAATCTAGAGGTTGGATTGAAGTATATCTCTGATCCATCCAATGTCAAGGTTTGAGCTATGATTAGCGAGTATGCCCCTACTAGAAGTCATAGATTCATAGTTGTAATTCAAGATTCCCTTGATGTCAATTTAGACCCCAACAGTTCTAGCATGCCTGGTGGGACCTGTTTACAAGAAGCATACATAACCCATATAAGTTTATTTTTATTTAACCCTCTTAGAGGAATCAATATTTAGTGAGTTTTCTTGACCTCGTTAAGCGATGATTTGTAAATTCACTTGGTGACTCCATTGAGTGTAAATATCTAGAAAGCCATTTGAATAGCTTGTAATTTTTTCATGAATAATAGGTCAGCTACAAAGAACAATCCAGGTTCATTCATGTATTACGAGCTCCCTCTGAAAGGATCCACCGTCATAAGATATCTAAACCAAGAATTCCATTAAGACTAGACTCCTAAACTAACCCCTATATAACCTTTATATTAACTTCTAGATAGAAAAACATAAGTAAATATGGCTCAAAATGTGGCTCCACATCAACCACTACAAAAAAATACCCTAGTTGGAATACAACTGGTCCCCTGCAACTTACCCATATGTATGATATTTCATAGGCTGTATCAAAAGCTATACCTACATATGATGGTTTGGGTAAAACCACCTACGAACAATGCCAAGATATCTAGTATGCAATGATATGCATGACCCAAAATCTTGATTTCATAGACGTAATGATATCAAAATATTTGTCCCAGTAATGATACAGTGTATAGTATGCAATGATCTGCATGACTCAAAATATTATGTCATGTACCAACACCATGTGCAACAAGCCATGAAAATGTGGAAATAAACCAGAAAGGAAGAGTCAACATGCCGTGATAGTATGATCAAGTTATGACTGGACAAGATTCTTCCAAGGAAGAGCAAGTTTCGGTAATGACAAGGTCCAAAAAGAAGCCCATGCAAGTGGACCCACAAAATATGGGTAGTTTCCAGGTTCCCTCACACAAGATAAGAGAAGCACCACTACAAAGTGAGGATCGATTTCCCATTCTACAAGCACCATAAAAAAGTAACACAGTCCCTAGAAGATAGGAGAGGGAGGTAATGTTTCTAGGAGGAGGTGACAAAGAAAGGAACATGGAACAAAAAGTGTGAGAAAAGAGGCCCAAGAAAATCTAAGTTTCCTTTCAATTACAAAGCGCCAAAGGATAAAAGCTACACTATAGTACAAAAAGAACTATGGAGATAAAAAAAAAAGGTATGATATACCTCCACCAGTTTAGATGGAATATCACATTATTGATGAATTAAAGAGAGTTCCAACTAGAGCAAGCCTATATGATGATCTTTTCCTCCTTGATCAGATTGACTTGTTGAAAGCTTCCCTGCATAAAAGATCTCAAGGAAAAGAAACTACCACAATTTTCAATATAGCACAGGATAGAGAAAATATATCTCCTGCTACCCTGAATAATAAACCACCACCATTCTACATCTCTCTCAGAATGGAAGGATGGGTGGTCCACAATTGTATGATAGATTTAGGTGCCTCAACAATTGTTATGCCAAAAGTAGTTTGTGATGAAATGGGGATGGAGTACACAATATCTTGCCAAGGTGTTTTACAACTTGATGGCACCCTTGTAAAGACTATGGGAGTTATAAAATATGTATTGATGAGGTTACACAAGGCCTCAAAAATTACAATTGTCCAAGAAATTGTGGTAGTAGACCTCGAGCCATATTTTAGAATTTACCTTTCAAGAGAGTTCATGGTCAAAATGGGTGGAATCATGTATCTTGATTACTCTGCAATGATAGTTCCTTACAAAGGCAAAAGAATAAGGATAACTCTGAAAAGTTGATGTCCTTCCACATTGGGAAAATTGAAGAAGATTTATACAATAATTCAATGATGGAAGAACCAAAAATGGTAGAAATCTTAGAAGATCTAGAGATAGAAGATGAATTACCCTTTAGAGATGACTACAGTCTAGCAGAGACTAGGTTGGGCACATACAGTATATCCACTGAGGCCAAAAAGAACATCCCTGCTATATCCAACCAATCGTTAAGACAAATAGAGGTCTGGACTATGCATTTCAATGGAGCAAGGTGCAAAAATGGCATTGAAGTTAGTATAGTGCTAAAATATCCTTCAAAAGGAGTAAAAGTTTTTCCTTCAGATTCACTTGGGCTTGTACGAATAATGTTGCGGAATATGAAGCTCTGTTTTTAGGGTTGATGCAAGTGGAAAATATGGGAATCAAAATATTAGACATATTTGGTGATTCAGAGCTAGTGGTCAACTAGGTCATGAAAAGTACAGTAGTAAAAATCACTATTTGAAGACTTATAGAAATAGAGTGTGGGATTTAATGGAGTCATTTGATGCATTGAATCTCCACTCCATTCCTAGGGAGTGAAATACACTCGTTGATGCTTTGGCCATTAAAGGATCTAATTTCAACCCTTCCTCAGATTTGGGCACAACTACAAGCAAGAAGGTCAAGCTAGTATTTAGGGCCACAATCCCAAATAGGTAAATCTTCTTGCATGTCTTCAAAAGTGATGACAAAATAATTGATTTTCTAGTCAAGGAAGCCTGATTATTAGAGGTTCAAGAAATAGAGAAATATTATATGATACATCTTAAGAACAATCATATTCCTAAGGGTATGATCACATTAGAAAGTCTATTTGATAATGAAGATGGTAAAAAATCAAAGGCTATGAAAATAGATGATAAAATCTACAGTGAGGTGGAGATAGGAGTAGATAAGAAAATCAATATAGGAGTAAGATGCTCTCTGAAAGATGTGGAAGGAGTTAAGGCATTATGTTCCAGATATCCTAATATCATTGCTTGGTCCTATGATGATCTTAAATTCTATGATAAGAAGATTATTCAACATACCATTGAGCTAGAACCTAATGCAAAACCTTTTGGGCAAAGACAAAGGCCTATCAATCCAAAAATTGAATCCATAATGAGATAGGAACTGATTAAAATTCTGAAAGGTAAAATCATTTATCCCATCAAGCATTCCACATGGGTCACCAACTTGGTCCCGATGAGAAAGAAAAATGGAGATATTTTCCTATGCATGGATTTCAAGAATTTAAATAGAGCCTCATTAAAATATCACTATCCCCTTCCTCAGATGGATCAGATCCTTCAGATGGTGTCAGGAGTAAAAAGGTACTCTTTATTGGATGGATTTTTTGGCTACAACCAGATTTGGGTTAAGGATGAAGATCAGTTCAAAATAACTTTCACTACCAAATGGGGCACATTCGCTTATCAGAGGATGTCGTTCAGTCTATCCAACATAGGATCCACTTTCCAGAGGGCAATGGACTATGCCTTTGGTGAACTCATCAATAAAATCATTTTGATTTACCTAGATGACATGATAGTATTCTCTCATAGAAAAGAGTCACATCTTGAACATTTGGAGAAAGTTTTTCAAAAATGTAGAGAGTTTGGTATATCTCTTAATCCCAAGAAATATTTCTTTGTAGTTCATGAGGGAAAACTACTGGGACATATAGTTTCCAAAGATGGTATGGCAATAGATCTAGATAGAGTAAATTCAATCCTAGCTCTTCCCTTGCCCACAAACAAAAAGAGTTTACAGTCGTTTGGGAAGATTAAATTTGTGCAAAATTTTATTTCAGACTTCGCTCAGGTAGTTAGGCCTATATCTGAATTACTCAAGAAAAATATGGAGTTCAAGTGGATTGAAAAGCATAAATAAACCTTCAAGGCTATTAAACAGGTAGTTGCCACTACACCAATGTTGATAAATTTATATTTCACTAAATATTTTATTGTATATGCCTATGGAGCTGAGGAAAGCTATGCATATGTACTTACTCAAAAATATGAGAGTGGAGAGGAACACCCCATCTTATTCTAGAGCCAGACATTGCATGAGTATCAAACTAAGTACAACTTCATTGAAATACAAGTATTTGTTATTATGAAGTCTCTGAAGAAGTTTAGGTAATACTTGGTTCAAAGCAAAACTCTGGTCTACGTGGTTCACCCTGATGTGAGAAACTTCATCCTTTAGGGAGAATTGGGTGATAAAAGGGTTGGCTGGATTACTAAGATATAAGAGTATGATGTAGAGATCCATCCTACCAAACTAGTCATAGGAAGAGCACTATGCCAAGAGCTAGTAGCTAAGGTAGATTTAGAGCAAATAGTGGCCTATCAAGAGGTTGAGGATGATCAAGATGATAGTCTCTCAAAATATTTTGATTGGGTAGATCAATTGATAACTTATTTCTAGTCAGGAGTGTACCCTCAAGGACTCAACCCCTCATAAAGGAGAAGGTTTAGGTTGCAAGCTCTTAAATATATACTACTTTCAGAAGGATTGTATAGAAAGAACTTAGATGGAGTGCTCTTAAGATGTCTGAAGGATAATGAGAAATAGAAGGTCATCGAGGAGTTTCATAAAGGCTTATCAGGTGGTCACTTTTTAGGAAGAATAACTACTATAAATATAATAAGGGTAGGATACTATTGGCCTACCATATTTGTAGATGTTTTCAAAGTAGCTAATTCCTGTGACAAATGTCCAAGATATGTGGAAAGAATCAAGAATGAACTATTTTTCTTAGGCCGATTCAGGTAGAGAAACCCTTCCAGTAGTGGGGACTTGACTTTGTTGGAGTTATCAGTCCAAATTCATTAGCAAGGTATAAGTTCATCCTTACCACCATAGATTATTTAACTAGATGGGTTGAAGCTATTCCAACTAAGAAATTTGACCAGGAAGTAGTGATTGATTTTCTAGAGAATCTAATTAGCGACAATGGCCCAAATTTTATAGGTGAAAAATACATTGGATTCACGAGAAAGTATGGAACTCTTCTAAATATTACCCCAAGGTAAATGGGTTAGTGGAATCTACCAATAATAACTTTCTTAGAATCATGAAAAGGGCATTGTAGGAGAACAAAAGGAGTTGGCATCTATTGCTTGATCAAGTTCTATGGGCTAACAGAATCACTATCAAGAGATCTATCAAGACATCTCCTTATGCATTGGTTTATGGTAAGGAGGCTCTCCTACCCACTCACCTAGAAATACCAACTTTAAGATGGGCCAGTCATGATCCGAAACTCGATCAAAGTCCGTTGGAGGCCAGATTGATGCATCTACTACATCTAGAGGAATAGAGAACTCAGGCGTATGAAAAATTTCATAAGTACTCCATAAACACCAAAGAGTGGTTTGACAAGAAGGCAAGGTTTAGAAATTTCAAGGAAGGTGACATGGTGCTAAGATGGAATGCTAAAAAGGCTAAGCTAGGTAATCATCATAAATTTGACTCTTTTTGGGAAGGACCATTCAAGATCATTGAAGTAAAAGAGAGCAATGCATTTCAGCTCCAGGATCAAAGACGAAACATATAGCCCATTCTTGTAAATGGGTACCATCTCAAACTCTACTTTAGTTAGAGAAAATCCTCTTATTGTAATATATGTACATATGATGTATCATATTTTATTTATGTATGCATTCTATATTATTTTATTTTTGTACCACATTCAAAAGAAAAAAAGCAAAAAAAGTAAAATTATGGAAAAGTAAATTTCTGCCCCCGAAAAATACTGTGATACATTCTGCAAGAGGGCAACTCAATGGGGAAAATCCATAGTCAAAGAAGTCAAAGTGGCATAGCGGAATTACAAACTGGTAGAATTTCAAGAGAGGAAAGCTAAGTGCTATAAATCTACTTTGTTTGATAGTTTACTGCAAGATATAAAAATTGAATACACTTTGGGAAGTGTGCCAATGGTTAGTTTACCACCATATACCTCAAATCTCATCCATTCAGAGACTCACCCTTAACTGATAAGCCACACTTCACATCATTTTATTCATCTATTTAAAATCATGGGAGGGCAACTACCCACTCACTTTCATTAATGGTGAATGGATGCAAAAAAGGGTTATTTAAATAGGAAAATTCAAATACTCAACTATTTACAAGCAAGTGATTAGGAGCAAAAAAATTGTTGAGAACGGTCTACAACTTATCACCAAGGAGTTTGTGAAAGAAAAATTGAGGGAAAGCTGAAATGGCATCATCTTCGGCAAAGCAGATAGACAAACCATGCTACACAGACAAGAAAGTAGGGGTCATGGATACAAGGATGACATATGTGACCAGAGACAACCTAAGATGGAAGTACAAAGAGAAATTTTTCAAGGGTGAGCCACTTTTAGACCAAGGTATGGGTATAGGATCCATGTATTATTTCCTCGCCTATTACATTTGTGATGTAGTACATCCATACCCTGAATTAGTCTCTAGTATAGCTAAGTTTTATGACCCTGATTCAAGGTCTGTAAGGACATCGCACGATAGGGTTTTGTTCCATATCACTGAAAAAACCTATCGAGAGATGTTCACAATAGGGTAAAAACCCCGAGCACCCACTAGATATTTTAGCTTAGAGTAGCAATCTAAGTATTATACCCTAAGGAATCGAAAGCAAAATGGAAATCATTTTAGATATTAGGTGCACAATTAGCTCAAGAATTCCAAGCCCATTCAAGCCCTGATTGTGACTCCCATTCCCACAAGTGAATTTAGAGAAGCAAATCTTTATTCTATGTTAGCAGTTATAACTGGCCTTGAGTCAAACACTGAGGTGAATGATTAGTAGTTAGCTATTGCATATTGTATTTCCAATAGTAGGATGTCTACCTCGTAGCCAGGTGATAATAGTAGCACCCCAATTTACTTCAACTGGCCCTCATTACTTGCCATAAGAATGCATGAGCAGTTGGTGGAAATGCAGTGAGAAGAAGAAAATATTATATTCAAACACTATTATAATATGATATGGATGTTCTTTGGTGCTACCAGAGAGGAATAACCTTGGATATCAATAAATTATAGGGACTTAGATGGACACGCATTTCCAGTATATCATTGGACTAGGGTTTTAAGTAGAACTCAATCATATTACCCTTTCAATTTTGAATTCCTTGGACCTACTCTCAAGGTTATGTATGGTGATTGTCCTAGACTAGCCCCAGAAATTGAAAAGAGAATCAAGGTAAATGGGGTAGAAGAAGGAGACTGGTACATTCTAATAGAAGGCACAATCATCAGATTATACGGTTTTATAGAGAAGCCCTTTTTATTGCCACATTATGTCACCCATCGCTTATTTACACTAGAATATTATAGGTAAGTTGATTATATAAACTGTAGATTCGGTTCCAAAAATAAAAGGAGGGCAACCATTGAATATGGTTTCAATGAGGGTGACATCACTGTGTGGCAAAAATGGTAGTGTGAGAAAATCATGACAACCATGGAAATATTAGGCCTCATACAACTTCCACATAGATGGGGGTATGACCCAGATGATTTATTTGTAGTAAGAATCAAGGAGTTGCATGGAGAAAAAGTGGCCAAACTGGTGAAATCTAAATGCACGCATATGGAGAAAAATAAAAATAATAGAGAGAAGTCTCCTATTAAATGGAATGTGAGTAAGATGGAACCACTTCCACCATGGAGATATTTTTATGTGCATGCAAATGATTATGATCCAACAAAGGTCTCTCACTAGCTCAACCAAGTAAAAGAAAAGGAAATGGAGGAAACTCATAAGTGACCTCCAACCAAAACCCTCGAATGGTGGAATATGAGAGTGGAAAGAAATGCAATGAAGAAAAAATACCCCACTCCCAAAATTGATGAGGAATTTGAGAAAAGATACGATGAACATGTTGTGACTTGGAAGGCTCAACCAAAGAAAATCTTAGTAGTGGTTCTAGGGAAAGTAGAAACAAATGAACCCAAAAAGGGCAAAGCAAAAGAGAAGAAGCCTAGAATAGCTAAGAAGCAGCAAGATTCTACTCTACTCTCCGCTTCTCCTCCATAATAGGAGGAAAACTTACAAGAAGCTATAGTAGAAGAGGATACTCCAAGGAGGAGAAGATCCCAATGCAGAGCTACAGAGGCAAAGACCCCTATAAAAGAGAGTCAAAAGAAAAAGAGGAAGGCGTTAGACCAGACGGTTATCACCCCCTCCAAAAGGAAAATTAAATGAACCCCAACCACTAAATCTGTTGAAGCATCTCCCCAACAAGCAACACAATCAACTATACCATTCATAAGGAAAGTGAAAGGTGTAGTACTAGAGATTGATGTCAAAGCCCTAAAGAAGCAGATATTGGATGAAGTGGAAGGATTAACACAATATCCCATTACATTTGGTAGATCGGATATTCAAGAAGATAGGGAGAAAAGTGTTGAAGAAGTTCTCCATCAGGCTACAACAATAGGTTTAGGTATGATTTCTGATCTTATTCCCCCTTCTTCTCCTACTTATTCCCTAGAGAAATCTCATTCCCCTTCTCAAGTCAAGAATGTTGTGAACTTATCTTCATCTGAACCAGATTCCCCTCAATCATCTCCCCTTCATCACCATTCCCCTTTTCGCTCAATCAGTTCTCCACCCAATATCATCGAAAGTCCCAAAGTTTCATCTCCAAATCCATGTTCGTAGAACCCATTGCCTTCTCCACCTCCAACTTCCATTGATCCAACTTTCACAACATCAGTACCCCTAGTAACAATAATAAATATCATTACCATTTACCCCTCCATCAACAATAGCAACTAGCTCTATTCTAGTTGCCATTTCTACTGTAAATATTGATTCAATGCTTATTATCTCAACTCCCATTTCTACTATAATGGTCCCTTCTTTCCCTACCAATATCACCCCTTCTACCCCTACAGATCATCCCATAGTGGCATCTCTTCAGAGGATCACGAGCTCTTCACTGAAAGCACAAAATTTTTGGAGCATGAAGCTGGCCCAATCTTCCAAAGGAGCGGTTAGGGTGAGAAATACAATAGTGGTTGATCTTGTGTCTTGATAGAGGATGAAATTAAAAATGCTTCCTCTAGTCGATAAACCAAATGAGAATATGATAGTTGAAGTGTAGCACCCTAAAATTGGCACAGTAAAACCTTAAATAATTACAATTACTCTAGTAAATATTCAAATTCAAATTTTAACCCCAAACCCGCTCCAAAACTGCCATTTAACCCATTTCTACGTTTCTCACACCATTTTTAGAGTTTGTTGTGACCGTTTGACGATATTGTCGTCGATCAAACGATATCGCCTCATATCGGATGATTTCGTCTAGGCTAGGATGTCCAGATGATCTTGTCCCAAAACTGATTTTTCATAATTAGCCTCTGTTTCAACGACATCTCTAATCCAGGCAGAAGCGTGTCTGCGTCGTTAGAGACCCTCCTCGTTGGAGATCTCCCAAATTGGGATGATCTCCAACTTCCTAACCTCCCGCCCAAGCCTATTTAAACTTAGGACTCCCCCTTGGCATCCCCCTGGCTGAAATTTCCTATAAATCAACTTCTACACACATTTTAGTATCTTAAATTATTATTTGCCTTCGTTTGTTCTGAATTCTCTTGCAGGAACTCTATTATTTTTCAGCCGGAGCAAGCTCAGCTCGTCGTGGATGATCCTATTCAATTCGAGACGATTTCGCACCAATTCGAGATGATTTTGACTACAGTATGCATTGGGGGCAATCAGTGCCCAGATTTTGCATTTCTTCATTCTTTTCTGCTGCATTATTTTGCATTTAGTTAAACTTATGATTATTTCTTATTATTTTGCATCTTGGAGTTCACCCATGTAGTCTTAATGCATAATAAAATCATAAATTGTCACTAGATCATTGTAATGCACTCGTGTTTTTGTTTATTATTATCATTTTAATATTATTACTGTCATTTTACATCCTTGCCCTCTGTTGTCATAGCTACATTTCTGGTATTTTGCATCTACTTTTATGTTTGCAGGTCTCTGACGAATTTGTCAGATCTCAGACGATCCTGTTAGATAGGAGACGATCATGTCAAATTCCAGAGTATCCTGACTGCTTCAAGAATCAGAACCTCCATCAGACATTCGGATCAGGTATGGCTCTTTAATCTAGCTTATTCTCTATGTTTTCTGTTCAAATCTATTTTTTGTACTCATTTAGTCTGCATTTTCATAATAGAACAACTTAGATTCATTTGGCCAAACCTAGGACTTGGATGTTTAAAGCTAAAATTGAACATATTAAACACATTCCCAACCTAGGCTCATAAACTGCCATTCAAACGTTTCCTGGTGAACCCCACCATCCGTCAAAAAATCACCATAATACACCTCCCCCGAGAGGCGGGACCTTCACAAGGCCTCTCAGTCCGAGGTATTGTCCCATCCTTTTCACATCCCCCTTCCGGGCACGGATCCTATAGCCTGAAGGTAAGGGTGTGAAAAATTTGGAATGATACATTTTGGTGAACCCGACGTGAAACTAAAACCTTTTGAAAACAAAAACAAAAACAAAAAAAAGAATAGATGCATTTAAAATCATTACAAAACTAATAAAGTTGCATATCATGTTTAGATGGCAGCTCCTAAGAAAATACTAGCAGTTACTATAAATGTTGAAAACCAATTAGCAGCCATAGAAATCAATTTTGTGCTTAGTGTGTCTAAAACAGATAGAAACCAACTTTTGTGGCTAGGTATCATTTCATCTAGGTCAACATAACTTAAACAAATCAAGAGGCTTGTCCTAGATAGAATCCTGGATCCTCATCAACTCATTTTTTATCATGAACTTCAGAGAGCCTGCCATAGGTGGTTAGCTTATAAGAGAGCTCTTGTGTCTTCAGAATTGTTCACCTTCGATGAATACCTCGAGAACGCAACTATTATACACCAATTCCTAGGTCGTGTAGAAGACCAAGAGGTCGTTCTTATGGATAGGGAAAGATGGAATAGAGTTCCTAGAGTTGTGTTATATCGAGAGTATTGCCACGAGCTTTACTTCTATCAACCAGAGTCTGAAACAGATAATATCACTATAGCACTTTTTGTTAAATTCTTGAAAGAAAACTTTCAATTTGAAGAACAGTTCATGACTCCTGAAGAACTCGAGCCCATTAATGATGTTTATAAATTGTTTATAGAAAACTAGATCATTGCTTTCATTATTATTATTTCTTGCGTTTTGTGTGTTGTTTGTTATCTTTATAATATTGTTATTAAAAACCAAAAACAAACAAAAAACATAACAAAAACCAAAACATTTCATTTTAAATATTATAGTAGGTATATAATTAAAATATATACCTCTTAATCTTGTTGCATATATATATATATATATATATATATATATATATATATATATTTGCTAAAATCTAAGTTTAAGCACAATGACTAAAATTAGGAATGGTAAACAAACTGAAGAAGAAGAAGAAGAATATTGGTTAGGCAAGAAAAATAAAAAATTAAATACCCTTCCTGAGGATCCAATCTCAGAAGAAGAAACTTCAGAACAGCCAGAATATGACCTGGTTGAAGAAAATGAACAACCAGAAAATGTTAGAGAGGAAGGATCCTCATCCCCTAGAATGGCTTCAGATGGAACTATTGCTTTTGATAACTTAGATCATTTTTGGAAATTCTTCAATAAAAATATTGGTGCTCTTAATATGGCAGTTCATATTGATAGGGGACAAATTAGTGACACTCAAGCAACCATGGAACATATGTTTGACATACACACTAATCCCTTGTCTTTCATTGATCAAGAAAGTGATAAAGTCGGACCATCCAATATGGCTATGGCCGCTATAATTCAGAATAAGCAAAAACAACAGGTTACCCAACCTCCTAAGGAACCTGTTATTGAGCCTAAAATCATGCCCACACAAAAGAGACCTTCATTCACTGCTTTATTTTGCCAAACTATTAACCAATATGCTTCAAATCAACAAAAACCTAAAATGAAGCCAAACACCAATTTTCAACAATCTGGGATACAACATAATACAACTTCAAAACTTCTTCATAACACCCTTCCTACCAACAATTTACACAATAGTAATATAGCATCTAATATGCATGTCCCTCCATCATATGCTCACCAATCTCATATTAATGCCCTACCGAACCAATATGGTGGGCAAACCAGTAATCTGGAAGCCATGGTGAAACAGTTAGCTTCCCGCATGGACCAGATGGATCCCTACCGTCCCTCATACAATTATCAAGAGATGTGTAGTCAACCTCTAGACCTTATAGTTGTAGCACAACCGTACCCTAAACACTTTCCCATGTCTGTCCTGCCTATATATAAAGGAACTGAAGATCCCATAGAGCATCTTCGCATGTTTAGGATAGCGTGTCATGATATATCACATGATGACTTGCTATTACTAAAAATGTTCTCGAAAATTTTAGGAGGAATGGCATTAGAGTGGTATTATCAATTGCCCACTCATTCTTTGAGAAACTTTGAAGAAACAGCTAAATCTTTTGTCCATAAATTTAGCGCTTATATCGAGAGGCATGTAACCATTAAAGATTTGTACAACTTAAAACAAGACAAAGATGAATGTTTTGCTGATTTCTTAGCTAGATGGAGGCAGTTGACAGGAAAACTGCACTTTGTGCTACCTTATATGGAAATGTTGGATATTTTTATCAATAATTACAAGAACAAATATCCTATGAGTTATCAACTGCTACCTTAACTACCTTCGACCAGGCTATAGATTTAGCCCGAAGAGTAGAAGATGCCCTCATTAGGAGAGGCCAACTTAGGAAGAAAGATGATGAGAAAACATCCAGAAATCAATATAAAAACAAACAAGTTGTAGGTGACGGAGTCACCGACAGCATAAATGTTGCTAATATCAATGCAACGAAGACAACAAAAAATTTATATTGAAACCTCCTGATAAACCTCCTCGAGAATTTACTAGATTGAATCAACCGTTATCAACTATTTTACCTCAATTACTTGAAAGAGGTTTGATTCAATTACCAGCTATCCGGGAACCTGATCCAACCATACCCGGATACAGAGTTGACTTACATTGTGATTTTCATAGAGGACCTGGACACTCTACCAATGCTTGTAAAAGGTTAAAACATAAAATACAAGATCTGATTGATAATAATGAAATGGAGGTGCAAGCCTTCCAACCTAAAAAAAATGCTCCTAATAATGCTCAAAAGAACATTCCCCAAAATCAAAATCAAAATGCTAATCAATCATTAGATATATTTCAACATCCTTTACCAAGACATGGTAAAGAGGTGGCCAATCAAATTGAGCATCATAATGTTCCTCCTCCTACCCGATATGTAGGAACTATTAGCGGACATTTACCTAATCATGATTTACAAAAATTTGACACAACTTTATCCATGGTCACGACCATGCCCCTACATAATATTCAAATACCATATCTTAGTGATGTAGAATCAGATACTGAAAGTGACATGGAAATCACTTCAAATCAATCGAATAGTTATGAAAACGAATCAGATCCTATTCAACCTATCACAGACTCTATGGTTCCGGAAGAACCATTTCCTAGAAGAGTTACTACTCGACCCTCTTCTAATCAGTTCCTTTCTAATGAACAAGCTATAAATGCTAGACCAAGACCTATTTAGCGTCTTCAATATAACATTGTAGGTACCATAAGAGTCGTTACCAGACAACAAGCTTAAAATTCTCAACAAGATCAAGTTCAAAATGATGGATCAGCCCCATTTTTTTTGAAGAATCCCAATAAAGGAAATCATGCTTCTAATGTTCAACCTAAGCCTCCTTACAATATTAATGAACAATTATCCAATACTATAGCCATAATTTCTCTTTTGGATTTATTAAGATCTTCTCCTACCCATAGAGATGAGTTAATGCTTACATTAAGTCAAATGATGGTACCTCAAAATATTCAACCTCAAGCCATGTCCAATACTATCATCACTCGAGAAGTCGATTGTATTGATTTTCGAGATAAAGATATCCCACAACATAGTCTACATAAGGATAATCCCTTATATATTACTGCCCTAATAGGATATGTAGCTATTAAAAGGGTCTTGATTGATAATGGTTCATCTCTAAATATTTGCACTTTTGACTTCTACCAGAGATTTGGGTTTAGAAGTAATGAAATGAAGAAAACTGACATGATTATGAAAGCTTTCAATGATGAAACACAAGAGACATGTGGAGTCATTACTATACCCTTGCAAGTTGGTCCCAGAACCCTAGATACAACCGTGTTTATTGTACATTGCCCTGCATCGTACAATATACTCTTGGGTCGCCCTTGTATCAATGCGATGTGGGCTGTCCCATCCACTTTACACCAATGTGTTAAATTTGAATTTAAAAATCAATTGGTCACTATCCATGGTGATCCCAGACCCTTTGATATGTGTGCTTTGGCAGAACCTGTTGGAGTGCAATTTTGCCCTGCTCTGTCATCCACACATCCTAATTCTTATTTTTCATCTAAAAGTGTGAAACACACACCTACAACTTCATCTATTTTTCATCCATTAATTTCACCCTCACATATAACTCAACCTGAACAAACCACATTACAACCTCAAAAATATCTTAGATCTACAACCAATCCTTCATGTTCCATCCCTATAATTTCAAAACCTATAGACCCATCTATTAACACCTCCACATTATCTACATCTATCATACCTTCCACATCTAAAGATATAGAGAATGATCCTTCTACATCTTATGCTCTTTCTGATGAACTCTTACCTGATTTATCTAAAATTCTTATATCAAAAAAAACAAATGCTTCTATGCAAAATTCCATTATCTTAAACACTTTGCCGCCATCTCCTCATACTTTGGGCGTCCCACAACCTATGGGAAGTACTTACCAAGTCAAGATTTGTGCCTTCATTTATAAAGGATATGACTGGGGAAGAATACTTAGGAATATCAAAACTCATCATGATGGATATGCTCGATGTTATTTTACTAATGAGTATATTAAAGCTAAACCTATAATGCTTAAAATGGGATATAAAGGGAAAGGCTTGGGACCTTTCCAAAATGGTATGAAAGAACCTTTTGAGGTAGAACCGTGGCCCGCCCGCTGTGGTGTGGGACTATTTCCTAGTAAGAGTCAACCCTTCCCTTTTGAGGATGATGACCATCTCGTATGTTACCAAGATTATCTAGATAAACAAGATCCTTTGTGTCCAAAGAATAATCCCTTTACCTGCAATATGCTATCCATAGCTTATCCTGAAATGATTGCTGAATCCGACGATGAGTTGGAAGGAGATATTTTCCATGATGTCTCCGTTGAAGAGATGTTACACAATGATTTTTATTTTGATTGTTCTATACCTACTATAGCCCAACTTGAGGCCACAACTCCTCAAGATGAATTATCCAAGTTAACCTTAAAAGAATTACAAGAATTGGGCATTTCACCCGCCCTACCTAATTTTGAAAGAGATCTACACATGGAAGTAGAAAACATCATTAAAGTTAACATTGGCACTGCGGATAATCCTCACATAATAAATATTGGGTCACAATTAAGTCAAGAAAAACAAGAGAAATACATTGCATTCCTTAAATAATATGAAGATGTCTTCGCTTGGACATATGAAGATATGCCAGGTTTAGACCCTTCTGTAGTCATGCATCATCTAGTAGTCCATCCGGATGCTAAACCTGTTAAATAGAAACTTAGAAAAATGCATCCTAAAGTGGCTTTACTAGTCAAAGGGGAGTTAGAAAAACTCCTGACTGTTGTTTTTATACAAGCTATTGATTATGCTGAATGGATTTCGAATGTAGTTCCAGTCACCAAGAAAGAAGCTACCAAAGTTAGGGTTTGCACAAATTTTAGAGATATTAATGCTGCATGCCCTAAAGATGATTTTCCTCTTCCAAACATGGATCAAATCATTGATTTTACTACTGGGAGTGGGATGATGTTCCTAATGGATGGATTCTCCGGTTATAATCAGATCAGGATAGCTCCTAAAGATCAGGCTAAAATAGCCTTTATTACCCCTTGGGGTACCTTTTGTTGGAAAGTGATGCCATTTGGCTTAAAGAACGTAGGTGCGACCTATCAACTAGCTATGAATTATATTTTTCATGATATGATGCATGATATCCTACATGATTATGTAGATGATATTATAGCTCGTTCTACTAATGAAGATAACCATTTAGATGATTTGAGGAAAGTTTTTAATCGGTTAAGAGAATATCTTATTCGATTGAATCCAGCCAAATGCATATTCAGAGTTAAGTCCGGTAAACTATTAGGGGTTTTAGTTTCTTTACGTGGTATCAAAATCGACCCTCTCAAGATTACGACTATCACAGATATGCCCGCACCTACCAATATCTCTGAGTTACGAAGTTTACAAGGTAAACTTCAAGCCATCCGTCGCTTCATCGATAAGCTGGTGGACAAAACTGGTCCCTTTCTTAAGATCCTTAAGAAGGATGTACCTTTTAATTGGGACGATGAATGTAAAGAAGCTTTTGAACTTCTCAAACAATACCTCCTTAACCCACCTGTGATTTCATCGCCTAGACCTGATCGTCCATTTATCTTGTATATTTTAGCTTCAAATTTTGCTTTAGGAGATATGTTAGCTCAGCTTGATGATGAGAAAAGAGAACGTGCTAATTGTTATATTAGCCAAACTTTAATTAGTTATGAAACCCGCTACACAACATTAGAAAAACTATGTCTAGCGGTTGTATTTTCTATGCAAAAATTATGCCATTATATGCTTAGTTAGAAAATGTATGTCATTGCTAAATATGATCCCTTGCGGTATCTCATGAGTCGACCTTATTTATCGGGTTGCACAGCTAAGTGGGTTCTTGCTCTAAGAGAGTTTGACCTCATGTTCATAGGACAAAAGTCTGTTAAGGGTCAAATCATAGCAGATCAATTAGCTGCTGCACCCTTAGAGTCTACCTCCCCTCATCATTGATTTTCCTGATGAATGCCTTCAATTAGAGGCAGACCATGTTGAAAAATGGTCCTTATACTTTGATGGAGCCCGATGCATGAGTGGGGCTGGTGCGGGTATTATTTTAATATCTTCACAAAAAAATCTTATTCCTCTATCCTTCAAATTAACATTTGCTTGCACTAATAATACTGCTGAGTATGAAGCTCTAATCCTTGGATTACGAGCCGCCTTGGCGCTAAAAATTAAACATCTGTTAGTTTTTTGTGATTTTGAACTTGTCATAAACCAAATTAATGAAGTTTATCAGACCATAGATGATAAACTGCACCCATATAAAGCCTTTTTTTTACAATTAATATCTCTATTTGATCAAGTTACCTTGGAAGCTATTCCTCGAACTAGCAACCGTGCAGTTGATGCTATGGCCGTCGCTGCATCTTTGCTGCCCTTGGAGTTAGATGACGAATATGCCACCATCATTATTCATCGACTCCAGGAACCTGCTTCAACTAAGTCATGATTAGAACCTTTGGATGTGTTTCTAATCAATGAAACTACTCCTGAACCTTGGTATACAAATATATTTGATTTTCTTCAAAATGGGACTTTCCTTGCCAACTCTAATAAAAACCAACATCGATTATTACGTCGACGAGCAAGTCGATTTGTAATAATTGGAAATACTTTATATAGGAGATCTTTTGAAGGTATCCTATTGAGATGTTTGAATTTAGAAGAATCCAGATCAGCTTTGAGTGAAGCCCACGATGGATCTTGTGGAGGACACTTCAGTGGTAGTGTCATTGCTAAAAAGATCCTTAGGATAGGATACTTTTGGCCTACCATGGAGAATGATGCACATGATTATGTGCACCATTGCGACAAGTTCCAGAAACATGCTGACCTTGTCCATGCACCTGCACAAGAGTTGCAGGCTATTTCATCTCCTTGGCCCTTTTCAAAATGGGGCTTAGACATTATTGGCAAAATTAATCCTGTGTCATCTGATGGACACAAATTCATCATAACCGCCATTGAGTATTTCATGAAGTGGGTTGAAGCTATGCCATTAGCTTCCTACACTAGAACACAAGTCTCTAAATTTATTTTTAATCAAATCATTTATAGGTTTGGAATCCCTGCAAATCTCATCTCAGACAATGGAACTTGTTTCAAAAATAAATATGTTAAGAAATTATGCCAAAAATATAAGATTCAACATTGCTGGTCCACTCCCTATTATCCTTAGGGTAATGGCCAAGCAAAAGCATCTAACAAAACATTAATCAAAATTCTCAAAATATTGGTCAATAAATCTGGCCGCGACTGGCACATTCAATTATATCTAGCTTTGTGGGCTTATCGAACTAGTGTTCGAACCCCCACTGGAACTTCACCTTTTGTTTTGGTTTATGGCGTTGAAGCCGTTTTTCCCTTTGAATTAGAAGTTCCTTCTTTGGCTCTACTACTTCAAGATACCGAAGTAGGAGATGAATATCAAGCTGGCAGACTCAGTCAGCTGGAACTCCTCGATGAAAAGTGCATCAATACTTTGGAGCATCTTTGTGCTTACCAAAACAAGCTTAAAAGATCATATGCTAAGAAAGTTCGTCATCGATCCTTTGAGGTCGATGATCTTGTTTTAAAAGAAAATCAAAAGAATACTAATGCAACTAAAGACCTTAAAGGTAAATTTGAGCCCAACTGGCTTGGACCATATATTATCACTGCTAAATTTGAATCGGGAGCATACAAATTAGCTACCTTAGATGGTAAAGATTTAAAAGAACCTATGAATATTATGCATCTTAAGCAATATTATGCATAATTCTGGTAATTTCGTCATTGTATATATTGTACATCTTGTCTCATTTTAGTAAATTCATATAAAAATTTCAAAAAAACAATCATATTGTGTATCTTCTCAATTCATCAATTAAGATCAAAATCTTCAAAAACATCTTTTATTTTTGTACTTCTCAATTTGTGACATATTGCAGTTATATTTTCAATTATTTTGGATAAATTAGCATTTATTTGGAATCCCGCACTTTCACATTCACATGAATAAATATCTTGATTTTATCTTGCATGATTACTAATCTCTCTTATATCAAAGTCCACAAAATTCAATTAAATAAATTTTGAGCATAGAGAATTGATCTTGTTATTTACTTAAACCAAGCATATCCTTTCACAATAAAATGATTATATTTGTAATGTCCATGCTATCCTACATAGTAGAAGTGGTTTCTTAAGCGAAAAGTTTCCCTTGCTATCCTATCATGCACATGGTCTAGAATATTTGAGAATTGGCAAAAGGACAAGCTCACCCCTACCAAAAATAAAAATCCCTTGCTCTACAGCTAATCCGAGCAAGTATCCCTAGAATAGGAAGCAAAATAAAAATCAAGCAAAATCATTTAGCACTATTTCAGCATTATCTCAAATATCAAAGCAAAAGATACAAAAAAAAGAAAAAGAAAAAGAAAAAAGAAAAATACAAACAAGAAAAGAAAGAAAAGAAAGCAAAAGCAAAAGCAATAAAATCCCTTTCCCTACCCCTTGAAAAGAAAAGAAGGGTTGATGAGCTTGAATCCTTGGAATTCTCAACTATTCGAAAACTGTGAGGTAAGCCCCATAACAGGTGGTTTGTGCCCAACCCGCTTGGCCTTGGGTAACTCCTAGCATGGTGATATGTCTATCACATTAGCGACCTTCTTTTGTATAGACCTATGTCTGCTTATGGATTAGCTAGCTCTTGATAATCCGACTTACATAGTAGTTTGGTATGGTTATATGCATCTAAATCATGGTTAATGAACACTTATTTGGTTCATTCAAATCACTTGTATCAAATTATCTTGCTCAAAACTGGTAAATGAACAATGCAATTGCACACACATTTGTATTTGAGAGATTTTTTGTATCATTATGATAAAAAAATATTGGAAATGAACTCACATATGCACATGGGATTCCTTATAAATCTAACTTTTGTCTTTAAGCTACTTTGAAATATTTTTGCAAATTGGAATCATTTCATTTTCTTCTTTGAAGAACAGTTGTTTAGTATAAAAGACAACTACATGTATTATCAAAAATCAAAATTGCTTTTAAAACATACAATAAAATCACATCATATATATTGTTGACTTTCGCGACGATGGTATAGTTCCAGAACTTAAATTGGAGTTTTATGCCTAGCACAAGTCCTCATCTTCATATTTTCTGTTTATTTTCAACAATTAAAAATCAACCATGCAATAAAACTATCTCTTTTTGGATTTCGCGATGATGGTATAAGTCTATACCTAAATATTCTATGCCTAGCGCAAACCATTGTATTAATTTTATTTTCCATTTATTTCAAATAATAAAAAACATATGACTCACATCATTATGGTACACAATTATGCTTTCAAAAGAACAAACCTTATTATTATTTCATGTCATTATGTCAACATGCAAATTTGCAATGATGGTATAATTCCTAGGGAATTATTCAAACATTTTATCACACTTAGGAATTTATGCCTAGCAAAAATCATTTTCTAAAAATATTTCATGCATGATATTTTCATGGAAATCTGAAAACAAAACCATCATCATTTGCATCATCACACCGAAGTCTTAAGATAGTCTCTTAAGCACTCTTTTACTTTTAACAATATTTCTATACTGGGATTAGCTTGACGACCGAGTGAGCGGCGACTCCATGAAATGGTCTATAATAGCGACAATGTCCTTTGAAATTATTGTTAGAAGTCCTTTTTATTTTTATCAAATCATCACATCACAAACAACCAATTTGTTACATCAGATTATTTCATTTAAATTTTAAAGCATCCATTAAAAACCATAATATTTCCAAAATGACATAATTACATGAATCATCAATCCAATAAGCAATCAATTTAAAACATTAAAATATCATAAAAACATATGAACAAGTCATATCATCAAAAATATCTCATATATATATCAACAATACATACATCATCTTTAAACTGGATTGGTATGCCACAATCTACATCTTGGCATACTCAATCCTCTCAAAAATAAATAAAAATATAGTACAGTCTGTAGTCAGTCAGCAGCTAGCCTCGACTGCAGAGCTCTAAAACCAAAAAAAATAATGAACAGTACAAATGAATTAGGGTTTTACCCTATTTTTCTTAATTTTATTCAAATTAAAATTTTCCTTTTTCGCGTTTTTACCTCCAACATTCGATTTGGGTAAAAACACGGAGGGGGCACCATAGTAAGTTGTCGTACGATTCGACCAAAAATCGTCGCCTAAAAATGGGAATAATTTTTTCTTTCTCGTAGATCGAGAACTTGTCTTTAACGCATTTTCTTCGAAAAATTCGCTAAAGAGGGCGCAAAATGTAGCACCCTAAAATTGGCGCAGTAAAACCTTAAATAATTACAATTACTTTAGTAAATATTCAAATTCAAATTTTAACCCCAAACCCGCTCCAAAACTGCCGTTTAATCCGTTTCCACGTTTCCCATGCCATTTTTAGAGTTTGTTGTGACCGTTTGATGATATCATCGTCGATCAGATGATGTCACCTTAGATCAGACGATTTCGTCTGGGCTAGGACATCCAAACGATCTTGTCCCAAAACTGATTTTTCATAATTAGCCTCTGTTTCAACGACGTCTCTAATCTGGGCAGAAGCATGTCTGCGCCGTTAGAGACCCTCCCCATTGGAGATCTCCCAAATTGGGATGATCTCCAACCTCCTAACCTCCCTCCTAAGCCTATTTAAACTTAGGACTCCCCCTTGGCATCCCCCTGGCTGAAATTTCTTGTAAATCAACTTCTACACGCATTTTAGTATCTTAAATTATTATTTGCCTTCGTTTGTTCTGAATTCTCTTGCAAGAACTCTATTATTTTTTAGTCGGAGCAAGCTTAGCTTGTCGTGGATGATCCTGTTCAATTAGAGATGATTTCGCACCAATTTGAGATGATTTCGACTGTAGTTTGCATTGGGGCAATTAGTGCCCAAAGTTTGTGTTTCTTCATTCTTTTCTGCTGCATTATTCTGCATTTAGTTAAACTTATGATTATTTCTTATTATTTTGCATCTTGGAGTTCACCCATGTAGTCTTAATGCATAATAAAATCAAAAATTGTCACTAGATCATTGTAATGCACTCATGTTTTTGTTTATTATTATCATTTTAATATTATTACTATCATTTTACATCCTTGCCCTCAGTTGTCATAGTTGCATTTCTGGTATTTTGCATCTACTTTTATGTTTGCAGGTCTCTGACGAATTTGTCTGACGAATTCGTCAGATCTCAGACGATCCTGTCAGATAGGAGACGATCCTGTCAAATTCCAGATGATCCTGACTGCTTCAAGAATCAAAACTTCCATCAGACATCCGGATCAGGTATGGCTCTTTAATCTAGCTTATTCTCTCTATTTTCTATTTAAATCTATTTTCTGTACTCATTTAGTCTGCATTTTCATAATAGAACAACTTAGATACATTTGGCCAAACCTAGGACTTGGATTTTTAAAGCTAAAATTGAACATATTAAACACATTCCCAACCTAGGCTCGGAAATTGCCATTCAAACGTTTCCTGGTGAACCCCACCATCCATCTAAAAATCACCATAATACACCTCCCCCGAGAGGCGGGACCTTCGCAAGGCCTCTCAGTCCGAGGTATTGTCCCATCCTTTTCACATCCCCCTTTCGGGCACGAATCCTATAGCCTGAAGGTAAGGGTGTGAAAAATTTGGAGCGATACATGAAGATTATAAGATAGTTGAAAAGACAAAATATATAGACTAACTGGAAACAGAGGATGTGATGGTTACAGCTAAAGCTGGACTAGAAACCATGTTTGTCAAGTCTGATATCTATCAGGAGAAAGCCACCAAATTAGAGGAAAAGGTTACCAAAATCTAAACTACCATCAAAGCCTCGAAGAAGGAGATGCAAACCTTGGTAAATTATGCTAAGAAATGGTAGAGTAGTTTTAAAAAGATGGTAGATTTCAAGCAACAAGTACAACAACTGCAGGAGCAAAATAATCAGTATGTAGAGCAAATAAAGGTTTTAGAGCAACAACTGTAGGAGGAAAATATTAAGTCTGTTGGATTTTCCAAGGACAAGGTGAAATAAGCCAGGAGACAAATCATATCCAAGATATTGGATAGGTTCTCCAAAATGTAGCACATTTTTGACTTTCTTAACGAGGCTAGTGAGGTATTGCTAGTAGCACGAGAAGTTATAAAATCCACCACCAAACTCATACGACTAGTTGCTCCTAAGGCCAATGAGCTCCTTAATATGTTCAAATCTACCTGCAGCCATTTGGGTAAGCCTATTCCCAAAAAGGATTGGAGCACCTCAATAATTGTATCTAGAATAATTCTAAAGAAGAATAATCTACTCTAGAAAGGGTGGCCATTAATTGAGAAATTGGACGAAGAATTGCAAAGGATTGTTGATATCAATCGAGAGATGGTGCAATACGTTTTCAGTGGATTTTAGAGGGAAGATGAATTGATGATATCTAATGAATATTTTTTGAGGAGTATACAAGCATTGATTAAAGAAAAATAAAAAATCGATGCATGGCAGGAGCCAATTGATCAAGAGAAAATTACTCAACTAATAAAAATGTGGCCAAATTAAAGGAGTTGATGATTAATCTGGCAGAAGGAGGGAATTTCTCCTCTTATGATACACTGGAAGAATTGCAATATGTTCAGTTTTGAATTTTAAAAATCCAAAATCCTACATTAAACTCCTGGAATAATGCTATGGATATTTTTAATCTAGCAAAACAGATTCTGAAAGGAGAATCAGAATCAGAAAGGGCCAAGGAAAAATAGGAGAAACAACATTCAGGAGAGGAAGAAGAACAAGAAGAGCAAGAAGAGGAGGTAGTAGAAGATGCTACCCAAGAACAAGATCATAAATAAAGGCATCATTATGCCAACAATTTTGTTATGCTTTCAATTCAAGGTTTTGCATAGAGTTAGAGTAATAAAATATAAATATCATTTTTGGGAGAAGCAGTTTTGAACCTGACACTATCAGAAAGCAAAAGAAGCATGAGTTTATCCAGACATGTGGAAGGTGTGAGGCTTATCCTAACCATGTATATATAATAAGGAACATAATTTGATGATTTTTAGTATGGCAATAATTGGTCCTGAATATGACCTCCATTTGAACCGTTACTCTCTGAGTTTTCTTTCAATGACTTTAGAGAGTAGGGTTTATAGGGAATTTTTCTTTGGAAACATAAGTCTGCAACCAGTGGACAGTAGCAAATTGTAGAAGAATAACAAGGGTAGAGCTAATTCATTTTATTTTTGAATCCAGTATCTAATGGATAAGGATATGATTTCGTAGCCTTGCAAGCAATGCTCCCTAGGAGGTGCCAAAATGTAGACCCCAAAATACTACATACTTAGCCAAATTTTAAATTTTCTAAGTATTAAAAAAAATGGCAAAAGGCTATGTGAAGTTCATTTGGAGACAAATTCTACAGTCAGCAAGATGGAATTTGGGTAAGTGGAATCCAGAATGGCAGAAAATAGAAGAAGCGACATTAGAGTATGAAAAGTTTTCATGTCAGAATAAGTGAGAGTTTAAAATCTGCTAAAAGATAGATTTTGTAGTCAGCATGGTTAAACGATGCAATGTGAAATAAAAAGTTGTGGATTCTAGAAAGTAGTAATAACATCTTCCAAAATCCAAAGAAGAAGCTAGTTCCATAATCAAACTGGTCAAACCTGACCTAGCAAAAATTAAAGTAGCAGAGTTTGCAGGAAACCATTTGCAACCACAGAAGCCAATTCTGTAGTTAGCATAGTCAAACCTTACTTGAAAAAATTTGGACTTGCAGATTTTTTGGAAGGTTGTGAGATGTTTAAGAACCCACACTCCACATTCAATGTGGTCAATATAGGACTAGCAAAAAATGAACTAGCAAATTCTGAACCTGATAAAGGTAGCAAAAAATATGTGGGAAGACCAAACATCACCAAAATCAAGATCCAACAACATTTTTAGTTGTAAATTAATGATGGAGGATTCCTATAAGAATAAAGAGCGGTTAGGATTGATCTAAAAACTCTTCAATCATGGAAGTCAGTTGAGGAGCTAGGCGTTTATAGAGTGTAGTTACAACATTAATGGAGGACAACTGAGTTTCCTTCTTCAAGATTCATGAGAAGCTACGACATCAGCACTTTGTTGTTTTAATAGAGAAAGTCCTTGTAATGTTCCATCATGTTAATCATTGTAAAAATATATATAAGGAGATCGAATCCCCATGATTAAGGGTCGGCTCTGGAGTGTTTTCCTGATATATTACTGTAATTTTTGAAATATAAATAGGAGTATTACTTGGATGTTTACCTCTAATTCTTTGTCTTTACCAGCTATAGATTCATTCTATGAATGCATTTGTATTACTGTTTTATGATTAGTCAATTCTGCTAATATTGGATTGCTAATTCAGAACACCTTGGAATGGTTCATTTTTGAATAAATGCTATAGAAGATTTCTATTTCTGTTAGCTTGAGTGTTAATCTAATTTTGCTATTTGTATTATTAGCATTCAGGTGTTTGAAACAATTTTTTAAGAATTGTCTTATTCTAATGGTGAGTATGTTGAGTTTTGATTATTGTTAGTCTCAAGTGTGGCATCCTAGAAATGTGATTGATCAACGAATTCTTGCTATTTTTCAATGTTGTTAGCTCTATCCGGCTGCCTAAATTCTCAATTGTTTTCTAACCCTTACTCTATTTCTATCCCTAAACTTACACTTTCTAATTGAGCTTAATTGAGTCAACGTATGAAATAGTTGACAAGGAACCAACCTACTTTGGAGGTTGGATTGAAGTATATCTCTAATCCATCCAATGTTGGGGTTTGAGATATGATTAGTGGGTATGCACCTACCAGAAGTTATAGATTTATAGTTACAATTTAAGGTTCCCTTGATGTCAATTTAGACCCCAATAGGTATTTAGCAAGAAAAACAGAATGAAGAAAAATTATACCTAACATGAGAAAATGGCAAGATAGAAACTGTTGTAGTTGTAGTAGGATGTGGTCCTATAAATCATTCTAATAACACTTTTTAGGAACCTTGCAGTAAATTGAAAGCACATTCACACAATATTACAATAGTAATTATTAATTTTAATGAAAATGATTAACAATATTGCAACATGAAATGGAAATATAGCAAATTATATTACAAAAATAAAAGCACATTATAGAATCATAATTCACTTTGAGGGGACAACCTCCTTGGAAGTAAACTTGATTACAATAAAATATGACTTGATATATTCTCTTTTTCCCATGGTTATTTTAAAGACTTTGATAACCCTAACCCTAATGCTCAAGGGTTCCCGACCACATGCAAGTGGGGGCTAGAACTAGTATTTCCAATTTAATAATTGTTACATCTTTAAATAACTTCTTTTTTTATAATAAATAATGGTTACAACATATGGGATCATAATCCTAGGCACCCAATATACCATATGACTATACAATTATTAATAATGTTAGGATAGGGTCCTAACACTAGAATATTATTCTAAATTCAAGAAATTTTTTTCCTCTAGATCCTCAAAATTAAGTTCATTAAGGGAAAAATTGCTAGCATAGATCTAGTGAAATACCTACTCATCACCAAGGGCATCAACAAGTTGATCCATTTCATGGACCAGACCCATGTAGACAACTACTTTGGTAATAGATTCAAGTTCACCAAGAAAAAGATCTTCAATACCCATGTAATGCTAGAGGCTTACAAGGTTGATGTTAGTCAAATTGAGCTCTTCATCCACCTTAGAACCAATAAGGTGTATTGCAAGATGGATAAGGATATGATCAAAGGAAACCGTAAGACATTCCACCTCCTCCCAATCCACCCCTAATATACCATCAAAGCCAATATCAAGATGCTTCACTACTAGGATGATAAGAAACTCATTTTGACAATCCTTGTCTTAGTTCCACAAGCTTGCATCAACATTTCTCATGATAAAGAGGTGAAAATATATTATCACCCTTCAACAAGGAGGACTTCATAGACTTGCTTAGAGATGTCACTTTTGAAGGTGATCATGTTTTCAAAAAAAATATTCAAAAAGCTATCAATGAAAACCCATTTCACAAAAAACTTTACACTAGTGCCCTCAATTGGAACACCACATCAAACACTATAAATCAAGTATTTCTATGTATGATGAAGTTGAAGAGTTTATTATAATGATTAATCCTGAATTGGACATACCAAGAAGTTACACCATCATTATACACAAAGACAATGAGGTAGCATAACAAGCCCTTTAACATCTATGTAAAATTGATGGGTAAAGGACAAAATGCCAGTTGAGATCCTTTTCATCTCATAAGGATGATAGTGAGGAAAAAATGAAATACTATAGATTATTTATGTGAGTAAAATTCCATTTGGCATACCATTTCAAAAACTAGTTGAATACTTTTCCAAGTATGGTAAGCTAGAGGAAAATCTAGTGGGGCATTACAAGTAGCCATTGGTATTCAAAGGACTTGTTCTTTTCACAAACAAGACCATTGAGGGATATTCCAATGCCTTAGATGATTCCTCTAAGGATATTGATGAACATGGACATGTGGCACTATATAAGTGTAACCGATATGATTTAGGAGCAATTATCCTATAAAATACAAAAATATGAGGATTCTTAGATGGCCATGACTTAGATGATCATTACCCACACTTGGCCTAAAACTAAATATACCAAAATAATTGTGGAGGACAAGGAGGGCCTTGTTATGAACATGTTGAAAAAATATCTCTAGGATGTGGATGTTGTGAATTTTGAGCACAAGAAGATAATGATTAAAAATATGATCTTGCCTTAATAGTCTTCTGGTCTAGATAGGTCATTGTTTTGTTATTTTTTTTTTCTTCTTTGTTCTTTTTGTTTAGTTTTTTAAGGTGGGTGGGTTCTTTTGTTTTGTTTTTTTTTTGTGTTCTTTGTGTTTTTTTTTGTTGTTCTTGTGTTTTTGTTGTTTTGTTTTTTTTTTGTTTGTTTTTTGTTATTGTTCTTGTGTTTTTTTCATTCTTGTTCTTGGGTTTATCTTTGTTTGTGTTATTTCGTGTTTTTATGTGAGTGTTTTCTATGTTTTTTGTTTTTGTTTATTGTCTGTTGTTGGTTGTTTTTTATTTTTATTTTTATTTTATTTATTTTATTTTTTAGGTTTTGATTATGTTTATTTTTCTTGTTTTTATGGGTTATGTCTTTGTAGTGTTTTGTTGTTTTTGTCTTGTTTGTGTTTTGTTATGTGGTTCTTGTGTTTTTCTATGTGGTTTGTGTTGTGGTTTCTTTTATCTTATTGTGTGTGTTTGGTTGTGCTTTTGTTTTTGACACACTCAAGGAGCATGTTTTTTATTTTATTTTATTTTTTGTTGTTATTTACTTATTTTTAAATTGGTTTTGTGTGTTTGTTTGCTCCTTGAGTATGTCAAAGGTGGTAGGCCAAGTCCGAGTCCTGGGAATTTTTGGTGGAAGGGATACCCCTACCTCCTTGGGTCTTACCCGAAAGTGGAATCCCTTTTGGGATGTTTTCCACAAATTAAAAAAAAAATATATGATCTTGCAACACATGACAAAGACCTTCCCCACAAGGATAATGCGGAGGCATATATTCTTTAAATAATTTAATATTTATCCTTGTGAATAGTTGTGTCCCTATTCATAAAGGGTATTCAATGTGTCTATAACTCCTACTAAAATTGTATTTGATGTATTAAGTAGAGACCCATACCACATTGATCTATGATTGGTCATGGGTGTTCCCAGTCATAATTGTTTAATGTAATAAGTGAATGCCCATATCACACTTAAGGTGAATGGTTGATTTTATCCCTATTCATGAGAGGATGTAAATTAGTAAGGTCTAGTTTGACTAATTATTTATGATTATTTGTGTGTCTTCAGTCACAATTGTTGTGAATAATAGTGTGTATCCCTATCTAGTTGTGTTGAAGAATTATGGATAGTTTTATTTATCCCTATATGTGGTTAAGTGTCCAGTGATACCATTCCAATTGAAGAAGCATAGTGAGATCATTCCCGATATTGCTTGTTGTGAATAATTAAGTGTGTCCCTATTCACACTCTAAATGTACTTGATGAACTATTGAGTGTGTCCTAGTTCATCATATGGTTATTTGTATTATTATAAGTAGTCCTACCCATGTTTGGATCATGATGTAATAAGGGGGAATGTTGTGATTTATTACATATGATTAAAATCAGTTGAGGGATTAGAATCACACATGCATAAAGAATTATTTATTAGTTGTGATTTCCATAATTTAAGGAAATCAAATGGTTAGTGGAATTGGTCTATATTGGGAAAAAAAAATTATATTTAATCTCTTGATTAATGGAAAAGATAAATTTTTATCATAAGGTCCTAAAGACCTATACAATGAATTTTTTACAAGATTTAATCATGGCCTCAAGTGAATCTCAACACTTAATATTCCAATATATTTTACTAAATGGAATGAAGCAAGGCCCTTATCTTCTACAACAAATTCCAAAGTATCCAATTTGATTAAAACCTTATTATTTATAGATACCGTATTCTATTTATCATAATTTTAGACAATGGAACTCCACTCAAGATCAAAGACTTTAATAAAATTATGTTAAGTATCACATACAATACAAATGATCTACCTTATATTACCTCTCAAGTTAATAATTAGGTGAATCATCTATCAGACTCATAAAAATCCTTTAAAGATTATCAATAAGACAAGACGACATTGGTATTTGTAGCTCTCTCCCACTTTTTGGGCCTATTGTACTAGCATCAAAACCCTAACTAAAGAAACTCCTTATCCTTTAGTTTATGTAACTAAGGTCATCTTTCACAATGAGATTGAGGTTTTGTCATTATAAATTATTTTGATATATGCTTCTTTTGATGTGCATAACTTAATTGACCTAATATTCTTGATAAAAAGTATGTGCTAATTTAAAACACCTATAGGTATACCAATAAAGGCTTAAACAAGATCATAGCAATAAGGTTAGATTTACTAATACTTTGAAAAAAATATTTTGATTTTGAAATAAAATTTAAAGAATTCCAATGTTAAAACTAAACATATCAATTATAATTGAAAATTTGATTTTGCATCAACTAAAATGACTACCCAAGAGAAGATGCTAGGATTTTGAGTATCATTATGACCTCCAATTTTGGTGGACCAATGCACAACATTAGCACCACAAAAGAGAATGTATGCATTAATGGCTTCTCTCATTCAACTATGTAGGTTTGTGCTGAGAATGGTCCACAAGGTAACCTTCGTTCTCCTGATGTAATTCTTTCTTTGCCTAAAGTTGATTATGTATGTCACAATTTAGAATATCTCACCCTTGTTGGGTATTTTGTTGGATGCATCCCTAATGAGTCTTCCCTTAGGGCTTGGGTTAACATAGCTTGGAATCCTCATGGAGTCAAGCTAACGATGGTTCAAAACCTTACAAAGGGATTTTTTCTATTTTGCTTTGTGGAAACAACCCATGCTAAGGTGATTTATGAACATGACCCCTGGTACATGAGAAGCTCTCTGCTTGTTTTTTCTCCTTGGATCCATGAATTTTCTATTTTTGAGGAAAGATCTACCAAAGTCCTTGTGTGGGTGGAATTCCCAAGACTCTCTCTACCTTTGTGGTCCTTTCTCAATTACATAGCAGCCCCTCTTGGGTATATCATTTTGGTGGATGTGGATAAAGTTTTCCATGCACCACCTCAAAAATATGTTTGTGTTGATATTGATGTTTCTCAAGATCTCAAGGAGTCTATTGACATACAATTTGGTGATACTATGTTATCCCAACAAGTCCTCTACATTAATTTACCCAACACTTGTTTTTGGTGCCAATCCTCAACACATAATATCAAAGATTATCCCTTGATGCCACATAACAAGGACAAGCAGAGCCCCACCACACCGAGTGCACCTAATCCTCAACCTCAGAAGGATGGTTGGATGATGGTGAGAGGGCATAAAAATGCACATTTGGCTACTTCTAAATATACATAGTCCAAGTTTCGAGGTGTAGACCAATTGGTTCCTCCAAACCCCATAAGGGGGGTAGAGGTCTAAGGTTCAAATCTTTGGCCTCACCAAACTGAACAATTGTCCCTTTCCTAGTGCTTTTAGCAGTGTAAAAGGTTTAAAATGATCATGGCATGGTGGTTATAGAGGCAGATTGTACGAAGATTTGTGTGGCAGCTTTTGGGGTGGACAACATAGAATACTATAGCGGCTATAAAAAGTCAAACAACCTACTCGAATTCATGGCAGCTAACAATTCCACCATGTAATAAAAAAAGATACATAGTCCAAGTCGACACATGTCTCACAACAGGTAAAAAAGAATATGAAAAGGAAAAATCTGATCCTGGTGTCAATAATGAGGCTTCTTAGTCTCAACAGAGGGATGCAATAGTTCTTACTTTAGAGTCTTCTAGTACATTCCCCTAGCTAACACCAGGTTCTCCCACATCCTAAGAAGGGGATTTGTAGAAGAAGATGCTACTCTAGAGAAGCAACTTCATATGACCAATTTTTAGTTGGGTAACAACTACAGTGTGTTGGAGTATCTTAACGATGATGAGGATATGTCATTGGATGCAAATCCATCATCGATGGAATTGATAGTTCCTCCAGAGGAAGCAAAATCTAAAGTTCCCTCCCCTTTTGTGTGGTTTCAACATTCTTGTAGTCCTCGACAAGGGAAAGAAGGCCCAAAAGTTCTAATAATTTTGCGTTGGGAATACGTAATTCTAGCTAGGAAGATGTAATTCTACCCGGGAAGACATAATTCTACCTGGTGCCTAGAGTTATAGTTCTACAATTTAAGGTTTCTAGTTTATTTTTCTGTGCCTAATTATGTTGTACATTCACCATTTTAGGGGTTGGATTTGTTCTGTAAGGGGGTGTTGAATTACTATAATTTTTTTCTTGGGTTCCCGATCTATTGACTGGGATGTTTTTTTGACTGATGGCATTAGCTATGTGGCATGTTTATTCACCTCATTTTTTTTTTGTAAAAATGTATTATGTTCTTTAATATAATGATTTTTGCATAAAAAAACTAAACATAAAAGTATGTTTGAACCCAATTGGCTAGGCCCATTCATCATCATCATCAATTATAGATTAGATAAATATCATATTTCCATGCTTGATGGAAAATAATATAAAGAACCAATATCCATCATGCATCTAGAATGATATTATTCCCAAAGTAAGAAACTATACATATTTATAAATTTATTTTGATAATTGGTTAATTTTTTATTGACTTTTGGTTTATTTTATTAACTTTATTGTGTGTACCTAATTGATATTGGTGTTTTATTGTTGGCTTTAGATCATATCATCAAGAACAATTTTTCTTTTGTATGGTTTTGAATTTTTTTGTATGCAAATATTTCATTTTAACTTTTATATTATTTTATATTATTTAAATCAGTTATATGGTATGGAAATGAGCCCCATCCATATTACATCATTACCACATAATGGTATTATAATAGCTTCATAATTATGCATGTATTGCTTAGCAAGATTTGACCCTAGGTATTCTCCTTAAAAGCTAAGGAATATAATTGGTTGAGCTGCCCTTTTATTATCCTTATTTATATTTTGTCCCTTAGATATTTATGATATTTTTAGTTGTCTTGTTTAGCATTTTTTTCATATTCATTTGCATTGTTGATTACCATTGATATCACATTAGAAGAAAAAAGGATGCACATGAAAATACTAGTTAGGATTATATATTTTATGGTTTTTTAGGTTGGTTATGTGATTAGGTATCTATAATAATTATGATTATCTTGATTATATTTTCACTAATCGTAAAAATGGTATTTATAACAAAAAGCATATGCTACTCAAAGCTAGATATAAGAGTGAAAAATTATTTTTATTTGATTATGACTCTATCAACAATATTTATTTATCCACAAGGACATATGTCACATCCCACTTTGGAGGACTATTTTTAAGATGCTATTATAGTTGGTTTTAATTCTTAATATATTTGCATTGTATTTGTCAAAAGAAAATAATGCTGCATTGCTTGATTGCAAGAAAATTTCTTCTCATAGGTGGAAGACTGAACACCAAGAGATAAGAAGGGAAATGATGACTATGACAACTCAACAGGTAAAGCTCATATTCCTATCATCACTAGTTACCTCCCTGATGGGTTACTTGAGTATTACTCTAAAAGTCCTACCAAATGAAAGAAAACATGGTGATGGGGGATACTGGGCACATGCATCGAGTGCTTGTATGCCATTTGTGTGTGATTTATATTTGAAATCATGATTAATTTGTATGAGATTGGTTTAATTGAATCTTAATTGGAAAATGCACATTAAATAATATCTTGCATTCTACAAATTACTCTAAATAATAATAGTGAAAATAATATCATGCAATTTATCATGATTTAGTGAAATCTTAATTTGAGCAATTTTTAAAGTAAAAAATTTATTTGGTTGAGCATAATTATTTGATATATTTGATCCTATTTTAGAAGGAAATTAGGTAGTTGATTTTTTTGTAAACTAGTTCTATTTTGATTGGAGTAAAAAAAAACTACCTTGTAGATTTAAATAATCAATCTTTCTTACACATGCATGGCTACTTTGGGAAGGTTGAAATGGTGGATAATATTCTTCTCTTATCTCTATGGATTCCATTTCCATTAAAATAATATATTAAAGGAATCCTACACATGTGATAAGAAAAAGAAGAAAAAAATATATTTAGAAGCATATTTTGTAAAAGAAAGAAAGCAAAAATAAAATAAATAAAATATATATTTAGAAGCATATTTCTTGCCTAAGAAGAAAGAGAGCTATAAATTACCATTTATATTGACGAAAAAGGGGCTATGTGATGTTGGGCTAGAGAAGATAGGAGAGGGGGTATACAAGCCTAGAGGAACCACTCGTTGTAGGAATTCCAGGTTGGAGCTTTCCGCTCTTATTTTATTTTGCATTAATGGATAAGTTTGGATTGCTTACATGCTACTTTGAAAATAGAAAACTGGACAAAGTACATGGCTCTTTAACCTTGTTAGTTTTATCATGTGAGTATTTTCTTTTATCCATCATGGTTCCATTAGAAATAAGTTTGGGTTAAAGTTGATTAAAAAATTTAAAACCTAAATTTGCTTATGACATTATATAATGTTTTAAAGTCCATCTCGATAGCTGGCAAAAAAGGAATGGTAAACTATGTTCTCAAGTTTTCATATAGAATTCACTAATCCATAAATTTTTCTTGGATGTTTGCACTCCGAATAGGGTTTTGTATAAATAATGCTAAAATTAGTTCTCTCTCTCTTCTATATGATTACCTGTATTACCTTGGTTTTGAGCAGCAAATATCATATCAATCGACTCAAGTTATCTAAGTCTTCCTTAGTTGTAAATTACCAAATAGAGAACCCAGATGTCGAAATTATGTTGTATCAAAATTATAAAATACCTATAAATAATATATTTCTCTTAAGTTGGTATACGATCCTGATTCATTGAGTGATTGGACTTGATATGAGCCATAGAATCATTGGCCACACATGAAAAATATCTATAGCCAACAACATACCTTCTTTATCTATTCAATGGCGTTAGATGAGAATGAATTTTGTGTATTGATGCTGGAAAAAACTGGTTTAAGTTGTTTATGTCAACATTGAATTACATGGTGCAATGCATTTCTTTTCCAACCTGTAATAAAGGATCCCATCCTTTCCTGATCAGAACATAGCAATGTGTTCAGATTATATTCCTGACACGTAGGTTAAATCATCGTGTGTATAGATGTTTCTCTCGCCAATGAGGGCCCTTATTCGAATAATAAAGTTAAACTCTGTTGAAATTTTGTTCCACTTTAACACCACTTCTTCTATTGATTGTGTCATGCTCCAATGTTGTGCTATCCATGCGAAATTCTATGCAGTAATCTTAAAATGATGACCCACATGAATTTTTTTGTGGTATTTGATCTGGCTGCCATGAATGAATTAGACCAACTTTATTTTAAATAATTAATACCTTCTGATCATTTCAGAGTACTAGTTTGGTTGACCATAAAATTCAGCTTCTTATTGTCCTCCTAATTTGAATCATGGTGTAGAGGATGTAGATGAGACATAAGCATGCAAGTCGGTCGAAACCAATGGAAATAACAATTTTCTCTGTGGAAAAATACCCCTTAAATGAGTATATCGGTGGCACTATGATGTTTAGTGGTCAATCTCAAGTAATTTAAATCCAAGTGTTGTGCGTACGATTTAGAACAATGTTTGAATCCTAGCCGAACCATCCCCTAGCACTACAATATGGATGATTAGTTATTCTAAGCTGCTATTTTAGTGTGGACTATTTGGATGACGGTTTCTATTATGAGTATACACAAACACCACCTATGCACCAGGCCTTAGATTATGGTCAATGAGAAACCAAGTTTCCTTCCACCTCGAGAGTAGCGTTAGTTGACAATTCAACAAACAATATGAAATGTATAAAATCTCACAATCAGGTTTTCTATTTTTGGAAGGTATTGGCACTTTAAGATACACATTAAATCTAATATAAATGAAGATGATTTCCTTGGTATTACCTGATTGAAAATTGGAATGAAAATGTTAAGGCTTGTTTTATTATTAGCTACTATGAGAATATTTCTTGGAAATATATGATAGTGGAGTTTGGGATTTACTTTATAATTTTATGTCTTATATTCATGCAGGGGTATGTTAGAGATTGGAAATAGTTTGCTGAATATTAGAATGATTAGCATTTGGGAGTAAAATGTTATTTAAGATTGGAATTTAGTTAGTAGATAAATAGAATGAACAAAGTAAAATTATATATTTTGCTTTTATATTATATGTATTATAATGAAAATTGTAAATGGATTTAATCAACTACAAGTATGAAAAATATCTTCTTGATTTGGAAAGGATGGAGTAGTGTCCATTCCTTGGGAAGAGGTATGGGAATCTTCCTTTTGTTTGGTGTTAATATAAACAAATGATGAATGGGATTAGGATTTAATCCTTGTTATGAAAATATTAATGATGAATGAATTGTTTATTCATTCTTGGTGATTTTCTATGTTAAATGTAAGAAGTAAATGGAAGTAATGAGTTTAGTGAAATTATAGATTTTGTATGTAAAATACATACTATAAATTATTATGAAATTCTTAATAAATGGATATTTGATGCATCTTTAGCTCATATTTGGGAAGAGAATTGATAGGATTTGGAAAGTAATGAAATGAATCTTGGATTAAATTTAGGAAGCAAATTTGATAGCAATTGAGAATCAATCGAATAAACTAATATGTTGTATTCAATGGGGAATTAGACCCCTATTGGTTTGTATATAATTAAAGGAAATAACTTTAGTATAATGAGCTTTACATTACCCATGCTAAACCTCTAAGGGTTTACTTTTACTAACCAAATATTAAGAAGAAAGGTGGCTGACATGGGTTGTTACAAAAGGATATAATTATCTATAAATTTAGGAAGAATAGTTTATTAATGAATTAAAGGTATGGGAATTTAATTCAGGGATTGAATTTGTGTCAATTATGTAGAAAAAATTTGGAATTCATTCTTGAGGGAACTTATATGGTTCTCTCTAACATCAATTCAAATTCTCTAAAATAAGATTTCTATGATTATCATAAACATATAAAATTTCTTAGTATGACTTATAATCAATATATTCCTTACCTGCATCATGAGTTTAAAGGGACAAATGAATTACTTATTGGTATGGGAAATACCTTAATGATACAATTATGACTTAGAGAAGGGAATTAGGAAAATTCCTTAATTGCATCATGAATTTGATAAAGAACTTTTGTATTCCTTGCCATGTATAATGAATTGAAAGGGACCCATAGTGGCCCTTCTATATCTGTAATATTTTACATCTTAAGTTTATGAATATGAGAAAAGTACATATATTGGAGGTGAGGTTTTCCTCATGAGGATTCCTAGGATAAACAATGTGTCATTCTATTTGTGGTTTGATGTGTTTTTTTGTGCATGTTGCTTTTACTTCAAAATGAAAATGATTTAAGTGGATTATATGGTTAAATGCTTGATGAAACAATTATACAATTCTTAGATTATGTCAATGTGTACTATGATTCAAGGAATGTATGCTTAACTTTAATATGTTGGTGAATTAATGATATGCAATTATGTCAATTATTTTTTGGAATGTATTGGGTAATTATGAATGATGTAGTTAGCTATATTTAACTTTCAACCACTAGCACTTGATGTATTCAATGGTTGTATGGATGCAAAAATTAGAATGCAATGGAATGTAAATCTTGCTCAATTGGATATCTCATGCATGCTACAGTTTCAAGAATCCTAAAGTAATAGATTCTAATCCTTAAGGATTAATTGGGTTATGATCACCTCATAAACATTCATGGTTGGTATAACCTGAAACAATATGATAGCAAATTGAGGATTGATATGACTTAAAAATTCGGAGTTGGTTGGAACCCACAAAAATATAATTTGGACTTGAGTTGTAAACCAAGTCAAACCTTACATTCTGAGTTGATAAATGAATATACATGAGGAGTAGGTACTCCCATGATGGTTAAATAAAGCCCTTTTGTAATGAGCTTAATTGATTCCTGTATATAACAAAAGGGATGCCTAAATAAAATGGTGGACAAATAAGCCTTAAGAGGTATAAGGTTATATAATCACGCTTAAGATGACATTCCAAGGATTCTATGATTTGATCATGTATAGTAATTTTATTATCTTAGTAACCCCATCGGGAAGATGTGGGTTGAGTGACTCTGATCAAGTCTTAATATCTCTTGATGTTATTTGCCTTGATAACTTACAATCCAAAAGAAATCATTCTATCTTAGTTTATGATTTTGACCCTTGCATCATGAAAGATGAATATATATATATATATATAATTTGTGGTAACAATTGGGGTTGTTACAATTGGTATTAGAGCCCAAACTAACTAATAGATTCTAGTTAGATCTAGGTTAGCTATTGAACTAAGCGTGACACTGAGAGGGGGGTGAATCAGTGTATATTAAAAATTTAATCCAACTACGAAATCAAATAAAAACAAGCAATCACACAAACATGCATCACATAACACCGGATTTATAGTGGAAACCCGATGTGGGAAAACCACTATGCCAATGGACTGTTTGGACTCCCATCCAAATCCAGCCTCAAAAATATTTGGTCTTTACAATATTTTTGCAGCACCAACTACAGGGAATGGCACCAACCAACCCGGAATTTAGCAGCACCAACTGCAAGGAGCACCGACCCCGATCGCCAAGCACCCACTCGGCAAAAACAAAAACTATAGTAGAAAATCTGATCTCCGTTCTAAAAGACCCTGAGTGGTCTAGCTCATTGCTTCTCTCTACACATCCACTCTGACTAATCTCATCTGATCTGAATCTTAATCTCACACTATTCTCTGTACTCACACTGACTCCTTTTTAAAAACCTTTTTGCAATCCCTTCAACTTCCAACACTTCAACTTCCTAACAAATTTCGAGCTGCAAGATGACCGTTTCAACATTCAATAACGTCTCCCATGGGAGACATAACGTTCTTCTAGATTTTAAAATTCTGCATGCGCTGGAAAAAGAATGGACTCAAAAGGAGTTACGGATCAAAAGTTATGACCTTTTTAAATTTCACTTTTATTTTGGAGAGGCATTTTGTCAAACAGTTCACGGACAAAGTGTTGTGCACATTACTCATTCTCACACTTGGAGGCCTCGAAATTACTCCGACCAAAAAGAAAAGATGTTCAATTCGATGAGCTATACGTGAAACAAAACTTAAACGCCACATTCGGCAACAAGAAAATATGAATTTGAGTATTCGAGTGCAAAAGCACTTGGCTGCCCAAAACTGGAAAAAGTGCTACGAAGGCATTTTGCAACTGTTGTCGTTTCTTCCTCGGGTCTCCGTTCGGGCTGAAATTTAAAACATAAGCTCTCTGTATATCAGACTACCTCCAGTAAAAATTTTGAAGTTTTATTCCTCACATATTTCTTAATATACCTCCGACAAAGTGGCCTCTGGCTGATTTTACACTTCACATAAATTGAAAAAGTGCTCCAGAGCCATTTTGCAACGCTCACCGTTTCTTCCTCCGGACTCCGTTTGGGCTGAAATTTAAAAATTAAGCTCTCAGTATATCCAGCTACCTCCAGTAAAATATTTTATGACCAATTCCTCATGGATTGCTTAATATTCCTCCCGTAAAGTGACCTCCGACGCAGATTTTACAACTGCAGTTTCATGACCAACAATGCACCGACGAAGCAACCGGCCGTTCCAACACTGCAACCACACTTGCTAATGATAAAAAAACCTCCAAATAGTATCTTGGGCTGTCCAACACATTCCATTGACATTTTGCCACTTTGACAACTTCCTTTTTTGCTACTTTGACAACTTCCTGACGATTTTTGCAACTTTTGCAAATTTGCACGAACAACCTGTAACAACTTCACCTGAACATCACAAATATTCTCATAAGTATTGAACACCACTGTACATACTCTGAACAACCTCCGAACAACTATCCACTGCATCAACCTATCCATCTGAGTGTGTTGACAACAATGACAATATTGTCACTGCACCTTGCTCAACAATCTCCCCCTTTGGAATTATTGGCAACACACGCACAATTTCCTGTAACTCTTCTCCCCCTTTGACAACAAGACCAAAGGGCTGCTGCAAACTCCCCCTGAGTCCATGCACACCATTCTCAGGCAAAAATTATTACACTTAGCAAAAATCACAAACATGAGCAAAAAGATAAACAAAGACACAAATGCTCCCCCTGAGAATGTGACCCCGATAGCTAGTCAATGCTTGGGAAGTGTGACCACTCCCAATTTCTTGTGAAGGTACTCAAAGACTTCCTTGGGCAATGGTTTGGTGAAGATGTCCGCTACTTGCTCTATTGTTGGAACAAAATCCAACTTAACCTCACCTTCCACAACTTTCTCCTTCAAAAAATGGTACCGGATAGCAATATGTTTTGTGCGAGAATGCATAACCAGATTCTTTGAGATATTGATTGCACTTGTATTGTCACACATGATCGATATGGGCTCACTAAAATTTATTCCAAGATCTTTCAGAGTTTGTTTCATCCAAAGTACCTGTGTACAACATGATGTTGTTGCAATATACTCTACCTCTACTGTGGATAATGAGACTGACTCCTACTTTTTGCTATGCCACGCAACAAGATTATCACCAAGATAGAATGCACCTCCACTAGTACTCTTCCTATCATCTACACATCCTGCCCAATCTGCATCTGAATACGCAATAAGGGTGAAGTCCTTACCTTTCGGATACCATAACCCATACTCCATAGTACCCTTGAGGTACCAAAAAATCCTCTTCACTGTTGTCACATGAGTCTCCTTGGGACTAGCCTAAAATCGTGCTACCATGCATACGGCCTACAAAATGTCTGGTCTAGTAGTTGTCAAGTACAGTAAGCTCCCAATCATGGATCTGTACATAGTTTGATCAACAGGTGGAGATTTGTCATCCTTGCTCAACTTGCATCCTGTTGTCATGGGAGTGCTAACTGGCTTGCAATCCTCCATTGTGAACTTTTTCAGCATCTCTTTCACATATTTGATTTGAGAAATAAATATGCCCTTCTCCTTTTGATTAACTTGCAATCCGAGAAAATACGAAAGTTCACCAATCATTGACATTTCAAACTCTTTCTACATCTTATTTGCAAAATCTTTACACAACTCATCTTTGCTACTGCCAAATATGATATCATCTACGTATATAACAACAACAATGTGATGACCATTTTCTGTTTTGACATACAAATTACTGTCCACCATACCTTTCTTGAACCCTTGCTGAGTAAGATAATTGTCTAGCCTTGCATACCATGCCCGGGGTGCCTGTTTTAAGCCATATAACACTTTCTTCAACTTGCAAACCAAGTTGGGATCATCACCAAGCTGAAAACCATCTGGCTGCTCAATATAAACCTCTTCTTCAAGTTTCCCATTCAAAAATGCTGATTTCACATCCATTTGATAAACTTTGAAATTCTTGTAAACTACTAAAGCAAGAAACATTCTAATTGCCTCTAGTCTGGCCATAAGTGCAAAGGTTTCCTCGAATTCAATACCTTCAACTTGCGCATACCCTTTGCATACCAATATTGCTTTGTTCCTGACTACCTGTCCATCTTCATTCAATTTGTTTCGAAAGACCCATTTAGTACCGATTACATTTTTATTTGCGGGTCTTGGTACTAACTCTCAAGTCTTGTCTTTCTCGATCTTATCTAATTCTTCATTTATTGCCTTTACCCAACTTTCATCTTTGCTTTCTTAGACAACATTTTTGGGCTCAATGTTGGATAGTAAAGAGTAGTTACTTACTAATATTCTTCTTGTCTAAACACCAACTGTGGGGTCTCCAATTATTTTCTCTCTAGGATGATCTTTCTGCCAGCTACCTATTTTGAATTTCCTATTTTCTTCCAATTTTGAATCACTTTTTGAATCCTCTGAGTCAATTCTTGATTTCTTTTTCATTTCCTCTTCCTCATCTCCTTCAATGACCTCTTCATAAATTGGGTAGTTCTCTTCATAGCTAATTACTCATTCCCTTCCTTCATCAACTTTAACATCGACACTTTCCACAATTTTTCTTAGCCTCTTGTTGTAACATTTGTAAGCTTTACTTTTTGATGAATAGCCAAGAAAAATACCTTCATCCACTCTATCTTCAAACTTACCAAGGTTTTCTTCAGTTCTTTTGATGTAACACTTGCTGCCAAAAACTTTAAAATATCTTGTTATTGCCTTTTTACCGAACCACAACTCATAAGGAGTTTTGCTTTCATGCGTCCTCAACATGCACCTATTTTGGATGTATACCGCAGTATGGACTGCCTCTTTCCAAAATATGTCTGCTACTTTACTCTCAGTCAACATAGTCCATGCCATTTCTTGCACTGTCCTGTTCTTTCTTTCTACCACACCATTCTGTTGAGGTGTCCTGGCTGCTGAAAACTATCTCCTGATGCCATATTTTTCACAATACTCTATGAAATCCTTTGAAATGAACTCTCCTCCTCTATCTGACCTTAAAAATTTAATATTTTTTCCTATTTGATTCTCAACTTGGTTTTTGAAAACCTTGAACATCTCAAAAGCTTCTGATTTATGCTTCAAAAACAATACCCATGTCATCCTGGAATAGTCATCTATACACAACATGAAATATTTGTCACCGTTTATGCTTTGCGTTCTCATGGGTCCACATAAATCAGTATGTATTAGTTCCAAAGGTTTGCTCGTGTAGTACTCTTTTGTTTTAAATGAGACTCTAGTTTGCTTCCCTTTTTGACATGAAGCACAAATGTTATTTGATGGTTTGCCAATGGTGGGAATATCTCTCACTGCTTTCTTTGAACTGATTTTTACTAGATTGTCAAAACTGATATGACCAAGCCTCTTGTGCCACAACCAATTCTCTTCTTCCTATCCAATCAAGCAAGCTCCTTCTGAAGTCTTTGAAAGAGTGTACAGGTTGCCATATGTCCTTGATCCAGCTGCTATCAACTTCCCATTGTTTGCCTTTCTGATTTCACAACCCCGCTTCTTAAAGATCACATCATGACCTCTGTCACAAATCTGACTTACGCTCAACAAGTTATGCTTCAGACCGACCACAAACAAGACTTCTTCTGACCTGATTTTTCTATCACTGATCTTAACTGAACCTTTTCCAACTATCTTAGCTCCATCATTGTTTCTGAATTTCACTGAACCACCTTCATATTGTTGCAACTTCTCAAATTTTTGTTTGTCACCTGTCATATGATTGGAGCATCCACTATCAAGTATCCATGGTGCGGATTTATTCTGCACTTTAAATGTCGTTTGTATGATCAAGGATTCATTTTCTTCCTTAGGTTGCTCTTTTTCTTTCCACTCTGGTTTGATTACAGTTTTGGGCTCTTGTTTTGGCTTTTCTTTTTTAGTAGCTTGTGCATGTTTTTCGGGAAATTTTCTATTTTGTCTTATTCCATTTGGCTGAAATTTTCTTCCCTGAAATTGATTTGATGCAAATGTACTTCTACAATTTCTTGCAATATGCCCAAAGTTATGATAGTTATAACATTCTACTGCATAATCCATCAAAGGTGAAAAAACATTTCTACTAGAAAAATTCCTTGGTCCTACATTATACTTGCAATCTGAAATCTTATGTCCATAACCATTGCATTTAAAACAGTAACCAAAAAAGAGATGATTGAACCTGGGTGGTGGTCTTTGCCATGTTGTTGTAGGAGCCATAAATCTTCTTCTTCTTTGATGTGTGACATTGGTGAAACCATCATTATCAATTCTTCTTTCGTGCCTTGCATTATTGCTTTCCTTTGCATGATTCATTTTTGCTTGATTAACCTGTTTCTTTTCTTCATTCTTTGTGGATTCTTCATTTGTGGCCTTTGATCCATTTGATGATTCTCCTTCATCAAAACCCAAACCAAATTTGATGCCTGTAGTCTTCTGGTTCTTTATGATCTTATCCATCTTTATAGAACTCTCTTCACGTTTGTGATAAAAGCTAATTTTTTGATTCATTTCTTCTAGCTACATCCTTAAACCAACAATCTCTTCTTCTAACTTGCTGCAATAATCTATTTTCATGGTTATTTGTACTTCGAGATCTTCGAAGATCTTCTTGGATTCTTCTATCTGCACTTTCAAACTTGTTATGATTTCATTTGCATCCTCAAGCTTTCTTGAAATTTTCTTATTCCTTTTTCTTTCTATCTTCAATTCATCTAGAGCTACAATTAGTTCCTCTTCCAAATTCACTTCTGCATCAATTTCTTCTTCATCACATTCTTGTTCTTTTTCTGGTTTTTCTTCTTCGAATGCCATGAAAAGAGCTTCACTTGTTTCTTTTTCAGAATCCTCACTGGAGTTGTCTTCTGATGAACTGACATTCTTGGAGATGAAACTTTTCTTCTTGAAGTTACCTTTTCTGAAATTTGATTTTTTCTTCCAGTCACTTCTTTCTCCATGCGATCCTTCATCACTTATGTTCTTCTCATTAAGTGGACATTTAGCTACGAAATTCCCAATGCCTCCATAGTTGAAACATTTAAATGGTAACTTTCCTCTGTATTTGCCTTTTCCCTTTTTCAGTTTTCTCACGAAGTTAGCTTCCATTTCATCTAACATTTCATCTTCATCTGACTCTGGTTTCGTTTTTGCATTTTTTTGAGCTTTAAAGGTAACTTATTTATCTGTAGATTTAGCTTTTCCTATTCTCATTTCATAGGCGGTTAAAGAACCATACAACTCATCCATAGTAAGAGTATTTAAATCTTTAGCTTCTTCTATTGCAGAAACTTTAGAATCAAACCTTTGAGGAAGAGATCTTAATACCTTTTTGATGATTATCGAGTCTTTGATTTCCTCTCCAAGTCCTCTGATAGCATTGATGACTTCATTTACTCTTAACAGGTAGACCTCTATATTCTCATCTTCATTCATATTTAATCCTTCGAACTGAGCTCGATGTGTTTGTAACTTGGCCTCCTTGATCTTATCGTCTCCTTCATGAATGCTCTTCAATTTATCCTATATTTACTTTGCCATTTTACAACCCATAATATTTACCAGTTCATTGTCCACTAATCCACACATGATGGCATTCTTTGCTTTTGAGTCATTCTCAAATAGTTTCTTACCAGCAACATCGGTTGGAGGAGTGGCGGGTGGTGTATATCCACTGCTTACTGATTCCCAAATATCGTATCCCAATGCACAAAGATATGTTTACATCCTGATTCTCCAAAAAGCATAATTAGTTTCATCAAACAATGGTGCCTTGTTCGAAGAGAAGCCTTCACCTCCTACCATTGTGTCACTTCCAAGATCACCCTAGCCGGTTAAGCCTATTTAGGAACCTCACTCTGATACTAATTGTTGAACTAAGCATGACACTAAGAGGGGGGTGAATCAGTGTATATTAAAAATTTAATCCAACTACGAAATCAAATCAAAATAAGCAATCACACAAACATGCATCACATAACACCAAATTTATAGTGGAAACCCGATGTGGGAAAACCACTGTGCCAATGGACTATTTGGACTCCCATCCAAATCTAGCCTCAAAAATATTTGGTCTTTACAATATTTTTGCAGCACCAACTACAGGGAATGACACCAACCAACCCAGACTTTAGCAGCACCAACTACAAGGAGCACCGACCCCGATCTCCAAGCACCCACTCGGCAAAAACAAAAACTATAGTAGAAAATCTGATCTCCATTCTAAAAGACCCTGAGTGGTCTAGCTCATTGCTTCTCTCTACACATCCACTCTGACTAATCTCATCTGATCTGAATCTTAATCTCACACTATTCTCTGTACTCACACTGACTCCTTTTTAAAAACCTTTTTGCAATCCCTTCAACTTCCAACACTTCAACTTCCTAACAAATTTTGAGCTGCAAGATGACCGTTTCAGCATTCAATAACGTCTCCCATGGGAGACATAACGTTCTTCTAGATTTTAAAATTCTGCACGCGCTGGAAAAAGAACGGACTCAAAAGGAGTTACGGATCAAAAGTTATGACCTTTTTAAATTTCACTTTTATTTTGGAGAGGCATTTTGTCAAACAGTTCACGGACAAAGTGTTGTGCACATTACTCATTCTCACACTTGGAGGCCTCGAAATTACTCCGACCAAAAAGCAAAGATGTTCAATTCGATGAGCTATACGTGAAACAACACTTAAACGACACATTCGGCAACAAGAAAATATGAATTTGAGTATTCGAGTGCAAAAGCACTTGGCTGCCCAAAACTGGAAAAAGTGCTACGAAGGCATTTTGCAACTGCTGCCGTTTCTTCCTCGGGTCTCTGTTCGGGCTGAAATTTAAAACATAAGCTCTCTGTATATCAGACTACCTCCAGTAAAAATTTTAAAGTTTTATTCCTCACATATTTCTTAATATACCTCCGACAAAGTGGCCTCTGGCGCTGATTTTACACCTGTCACATAAATTGAAAAAGTGCTCCAGAGCCATTTTGCAACGCTCACCGTTTCTTCCTCCGGACTCCATTTGGGCTGAAATTTAAAACTTAAGCTCTCAGTATATCCATATACCTCCAGTAAAAAATTTGAGGACCAATTCCTCATGGATTGCTTAATATTCCTCCCGTAAAGTGACCTCCGACGCAGATTTTACAGCTGCAGTTTCATGACCAACAATGCACCGACGAAGCAACCGGTCGTTCCAACACTGCAACCACACTTTCTAATGATAAAAAAACCTCCAAATAGTATCTTGGGCTGTCCAACACATTCCATTGACATTTTTCCACTTTGACAACTTCCTTTTTTGCTACTTTGACAACTTCCTGATGATTTTTGCAACTTTTGCAAATTTGCACGAACAACCTGTAACAACTTCACTTGAACATCACAAATATTCTCATAAGCATTGAACACCATTGTACATACTCCGAACAACCTCCGAACAACTGTCCATTGCATCAACCTGTCCATCTGAGTGTGTTGACAACAATGACAATATTGTCGCTGCACCTTGCTCAACATTAGCAAAATATTTGAGCATAAAAAATTAGCATGAGAGAAACTCAAAATATAAAATTCTACAACTCTAAACAATGCACGCTTGGTAAGGACAAGTTAGTACTTGAGATTGTCGATGTTTGAGTTACATTCTCCCACGAATAGATCCACAGTTATTCGAAAGTGGAAGAGCTAAGGGAACCCCCCTTCAATGTGTTTTAAGCGGTGTACCTTGGAATATTTTGAGAAACTATTCGACATGTAACTTACTTACTCCTTTTTTCAAGTGTGTATGAACAAGAGAGATCATAAGTTGGTTCAAATCCGCTAAAGGACCCCTTGAATTAAGCTTATCAAATTATTATGGATAAATTGTTAATTACCTAGGCCAAATGGCTCAAAGTGGAACATTGTATGAATAAGAATTAAGTGAGTTGAAATTTAGTCCCTAGAGATAGTCTAAAATAAGATAAAGATCTTTAATATAGTCCAAAGAGTGTATTTGCAAAACTACCCATCATCGAACTATAGATGTTCTTGGATTAAATTCTAGTTATATCTAATTCTGGTCATATCTATATTGTTGAGCAACGGTTCACCCAGATATAGCAACAACCTGAACCTTTACCATGGTTGAAGATATCATATTGCTTTGCCATAATTTATATATGTGCTTTGTACTATTTAAGCATTGAAATATGTCATAAAGCAACATATTTTGTATGTTAATAGACTAAACTCTAAGTCGTAAATGTGTGTTTTTATATAAGAAGTGACTATTCCATGAGTAAGCTAGTTCGTTATAGCCTTAATAGACTAGCAATAGTAGTCATGAACAAAGGTGACTTTTAATTTAAAAATTAATGATATGAGATAGAATTTAGAATTACAACTTAGGGAAATATTGTAATCCAACATAATTTTTTATATATCAAAAAATGGCCCTTAAAGCAGGAAGCGAAGAGAACATATTATCTCGCAAGATGAAGCAAACTGAAAGTCTTGCAAAATCAAGTAAAATTGTGATGAATCACAAAATCCACGTTGCCACCGAAAGTCCAAATTTGGAAGGGCAAGCCACTCTTTTACTCATGAATGATGGTGAATCCCTTAGTTATTATAATAGAATCAACTAAGATTCTAGAGTTTCACTCCAAGACTATGAGGAAGTGTAATATTGATTAGTGTAAGATCTAGTAGGACTAGTATTTTGAAAAGAATTCCACTTGGGAAAAAGTGGAAGATATGAAAAGACATTTTCCTTATTTATTTAATGATGTTATGTAATAATATAGGTTGAACTATTTTTTATTTATTGTTATGAAATAATGTAGGAAAACACAGAGGACTGTGTTTAAACTAAGGGGGGGATTATGTCACATCCCACCTTGGAGGACTATTTTTAATATGCTATGATAGCTGGTTTTAATGCTTAATATATTTGCATGGTATTTTTCAAAAGAAATTGATTCTGCATTGATTGATTGCAGGAACATTTCTTCTAATAGGTGGAAGACTGACCACCAAGATATGAGAAGGTAAATGATGACTATGACAACCCAATAGGTAAAGCTCATATTCCTATCATCACTAGTTACCTCCCTGATGGTGGTGTTACTTAAGTATTACTCTAAAATTCTTGACCAATCAAAGGAAAAACGGTGATGGGGATACTAGGCACATGCACCGAGTGCTTGTATGCCATTTTTGTATGATTTATATTTGACTTCATGATTAATTTGCATGAGATTGATTTAATTGAATTTTACTTGGAAAATGCACAATAAATATTATCTTGCATTTTACAAATTACTCTAAAAAAATAATAGTGAAAAGAATATCATGCAGTTTATCATGATTTAGTGAAATATTAATTTAAGCAATTTCTAAAGTAAAATATTTATTTGGTTGAGCATGTTTATTCGATCTATTTGATCCTATTTTAGAAGGAAATTAGGTAGTTGGTTTTTTTATAAACTAGTTCAATTTTGATTGGATTACAAAAAAAACTACCTTGTAGATTTAAATAATCAATATTTCTTACACATGCATGGCTACTTTGGGAAGGTTGAAATGGTGGATAAGACTTTTCTCTTATCTCTATGGATTTCCTTTCCATTAAAATAATATATATTAAAGGAAGCTTGCACATGGGATAAGAAAAGGAAGAAAAAAAAATTTTAGAAGCATCTTTTCTAAAAGAAATAAAGCAAAAATAAAATAAATAAAATATATATTTAGAAGCATCTTTCTTGTCTAAAAAGAAAGAAAGTTATAAACTACCATTGAGATTGAGGAAAAAGGGGCTATATGACGTTGGGCTAGAGAAGATAGGAGAGGGGGTATACAAGCCTAGAGGAACCACTCGTTACAAGAATTCTAGGTTGGAGCTTTCTGCTCTTATTTTGTTTTGCATTAATGGATAAATTTGGATTGCTTACACACTGCTTTGAAAATAGAAAATTGGACAAAGCACATGGATATTTAACCTTGTTAGTTTTATCATGTGATTATTTTCTTTTATCCATCATGGTTCCATTCAAAATAAGTTTGGTTTAAATTTGATTGAGAAATTTAAAAACTAAATTTGCTTATGACATTATATAATATTTTAAAGTCCATATCGATAGCTGGTAGAATAGGAATGGTAAACTATGTTCTCAAGTGTTCATATAGAATTAATTTATCAATGAATTTTTCTTGGATGTTTACACTTTAGATAGGGTTTTGTACAAATAATGCTAAAAATAGTTCTCTCTCTCTTCTATATGATTAACTTTATTACCTTGGTTTTGAGCAGCAAATATCATATCAATCGACTAAAGTTATCTAAATCTCCCTTAGTTTTAAACCACTGAATAGAGAACCCAAGGGTGGAAATTATGTTGTATCAAAATCGTAAAATACCAATAAATAATAGATTTCTCTTAAGATGATATACGATCCCGATTCATTGAGCGATTGGACTTGATATGAGCCATAGACTCATTGGCCAAACATAAAAAACATCTATAGCCAAAAAAATACTTTCTTTGTCCATTCCATAGCGTTAGATGAGAATGGATTTTGTGTACTGATGCTAGAAAAAATTGGTTTAGGTTGTTTATATCAACATTGGATTACATGGTGCAATATATTTTCTTTTCCAACCTACAATAAAGGACCCCATCCTTTCCTGATCAGAACGTAGCAATATGTTTGGATTACCTTCCTGACATGCAGGATAAATCACCGTGTATATAGATTTTTCTATCACCAAGAAGGGCCCTTATTCGGATAACAAGTTAAAATTTATTGAAATTTCATTCCACTTTAACACCACTTCTTCCATTGATTGTGTCATGCTCTAATGTTGTGCTATTAGTGAGAAATTCTGTGCAGTAATCCTAAAATGATGACCCACATGAATTTTTTCGTGGTATCCAATCTAGATGCCATGAATGAATTAGATCAATTTTATTTTAAATAATTAGTACCTTCTGATAATTTCAAAGTATTGGTTTGGGTGACCATCGAATTCAACTTCTAATTGTCCTCCTCCTAATTTGAATCATGGTGAGGAGGAGGTAGATGATACACAGGCGTACAACTGGTCGAAACCAATGGAAATAAAAATTTTCTCTGTGGATAAATACCCCTTAAATGAGTATATCAGTTGCACTGTGATGTTTAGTGATCAATATCAGGTAATTTAAATCCAAGTGTTGTGCATATGATTTAGAACAGTGTTCGAATCCTAGTCGAACCATCTCTTAGCACTACAATCTGTATGATTGGTTATTCTCAGCTACTATTTTAGTGTGGACTATTTGGATGACGGTCTCTATTATGAGTATACACGAACATCACCTATGCACCAGGCCTCATATCATGGTCAGTGAAAAACCAAGTTTCCTTCCACCTCGAGAGTAGCTCTAGTTAACAATTCAACAAATAATATGAGCTTTATAAAAATTCACAATTTGGTTGTCTATTTTTGGAAGGTATTGGTACTTTAGGATACATATTAAATCTAATATAAATGAATATGATTTCCTTGGTATTACCCACTAGAAAACAAGAATGAAAATGTTAAGGCTTGTTTTATTATTAGTTACTATGAGAATCCTTCTTAGAAATATATGATAGTGGAGTTTGGGATTTACTTTATAATTTTATGTCTTATATTCATGCATGGGTATGTTAAATACTGAAAATAGTTTGCTAAGTATTAGAATGATTAGAATTTGGGAGTAAAATGTTATTTAATAATGGAATTCAATTAGTATATAAATAGAATGAACAAGTAAAATTATATATTTTTATTTTATATTATATGTATTATAATAGAAATTGTAAATGGATTTAATCAACTAGAAGTATGAAAAATATCTTCTAGATATGGAAAGGATGGAATGGTGTCCATTCCTTGGGAAGAGGTATGGGACTCTTCATTTTGTTTGATGTTAATCCAAACAAATGATGAATGGGATTAGGAGTTAATCCTGGTTATGAAAATATTAATGATGAATGAATTGTTTATTCATGCTTGGTGAGTTTCTATGTTAAATGTAATAAGTAAATGGAAGTAATGAGTTTAGTGAAATTATAGATTTTGTATGTAAAATACATACTATGAATTATTATGAAATTCTTAATGAATGGAATCCATTAGAAGAATGGATGATCTTGGGGTCCATCCAGGAAGAGGTATGAGACTCTTCCAAATGATCTTGACAATCAAAGGAATGGCATTCATGTTGATTGGGATTAGAAAAGTAAATTTTTTAGAGATAGACCTTGATGCTAGATGATTTATGGGAATTTATGAGGTTCCTCTCTTTTGAGAGATTAATGGAATAGTATTAAAGCAAATATTAGATGATCTCTAATTTGGTATCATTTGGAGATAAGAGAAATAATATTTAGATTGAATTTTGATAACCAAATTAGTAATATAATTAGAGATTATGTTGGATCAACTTTTGGAATATCCAACATTTTACAAATGCATTCTTGTAAACTTTATAATAGAGGATGAACTAACTGAATACATAGTGGGATCCAATTATGGAAATGAATTGATTTGAGAGCTAACCTTGGAATGAAATATAAAAATTGTGTAGGATATTTGATGCATATTTAGCTCATATTTGGAAAGAGAATTGATAGGATTTGGAAATTAATGAAATGAATCTTGGATTAAATTTAGGAAGCAAATTTTATAGCAATTGAGAATCAATTGAATAGACTAATATGTTGTATTCAATGGGGAAATAGACCCCTATTGGTTTGTATATAATTAAAGGAAATATATTTAGTATAATGAGCTTTATATTACCCATGCTAAGCCTCTAAGGGTTTACTTCTATTAACCAAATATTAAGGAGAAAGGTGGCTGACATGGGTTGTTACAACATGATATAATTATCTATTAATTTAGGAAGAATGGTTTATTAATGAATTAAAGGTATGGGACTTTAATTGAGGGATTGACTTTGTGTCAATTATGTAGAATGAAATTGGAATTAATTCTTGAGGGGACTTATATGGTTCTCTCTAAAATCAATACGATTTTTGCAAAATAATATTTCGATGATTATCGTAAATATATGAAAATTCTTAGTATGGCTTATAATCAATAGATTCCTTAACTGCATCATGAGTTTAAAATGACAGATGGATTCCTTATTGGTATGGTAAATACCTTAATGATACAATGATGACTTAGAGAAGGGAGTTAGGAAAATTCCTTAATTGCATCATGAATTTGATAAAGAATTGCCATGTATAATGAATTGAAAGGGACCCATAGTGTCCCTTATATATCTATAATATTTGACATCTTAAGTTTATGAATATGAGGAATGTACATATTTTGGAGGTTGGGTTTATTCCCCATGAGAGTTCCTAGGATAAACAACGTGTCATTCTATTCGTGGTTTGATATGTTAATACTTGTGCATGTTGCTTTTACTTCAAAATGAATTTTTTTTAAGTGGATTAGATGGTTAAATGATTGATGAAACAATTACACAATTCTTAGATTATTTCGATGTGTACTATGATGTAAGGAATGTATGCTTAACTTTAATATGTTGGTGAATTAATGATATATGATTATGTCAATTATTTTTTGGAATGTATTGGGTAATTATGAATTATGTAGTTAGCTAGATTTACCTTTCAACCACTAGCACTTTATGTATTCAATGGTTGTAAAAATGTAAAAAGTAGAATGTAATGGAATGTAAATCTTGCTCAATTGGATATCTTATGTGTGATACAATCTCAAGAATCCTAAAGTAATAGATTCTACTCCTTAAGGATTAATTGGGTTATGATCACTTCATAAAAATTCATGGTTGGTATAACCTAAAACATTATGATAGCAAATTGAGGATTGATACGAGTTGAAACTTGGAGTGGGTTGGAACCCATAAAAATGTAATTTGGAATTGAGTTGTAAACCAAGTCAAACCTTACATTCTGAGTTGATAAATGAATGTATATGAGGAGTAGGTACTCCAATGATGGTTAAATAAATCTCTTTTGTATAGAGCTTAATTGATTCCTGTATATAACAAAAGGGATGCCTAAATAAAAGGGTGGACAAATAAGCCTTAAGAGGTATAAGGTTATATAATCACTCTTAAGATGGCATTCGAAGGATTCTATGAGTTGATCACGTATAGAGATTTTATTATCTTATTAACCCCATTGGGAAGATGTGGCTTGGATCTAAGATCTAGGAATAACCATTTTTGAGGTTATTTTATTATGATGGATTTCCATCTTCAAGGCATTCACCTAAATACTGGTATTGGTGGGTAGTATGGTTAAGGGTGATTTCCCTTTTAATAGGGATGAAATCTAATGCTTGTCCAACGTTCTCATATCCAAGTGGTATGAGGGTTTCATAGAAATTGATCACTTCTACTCAAGAGTGACTTTGATCAAGTCTTAATATCTCTTGATGCTATTTGCATTGATAACTTACAATCCAAAAGAAATGATTCTATCTTAGTTCATGATTATGACCCTTGCCTCATGAAATATGAATATGTATATATATATATATATATATATATATATATATATATATATATATATATATATATATATATATAATAATTTGTGGTAGCAATTGGGGTTTTTACAGTTGGTAATAGAGCCTAGGCTAACTAATAGATTCTAGTTAGATCTAGGTTAGAAAAATATTTGGGCATGAAACAATAGCATGAGAGAAACTCAAAATATAAAATTCCACAATTCTAAACAATGCACATTTGGTAAGGATAAGTCAGTGCTTGATATTGTCGATGTCCGAGTTTCTTTCTCCCATGAATAGATCCTCAGTTGTTTGAAAGTGGAAGACTTGAGCTAATCCCAATTCCATGGGTTTTAAGCGGTGTACCTTGGAATATTTTGGGAAACTACTCGACATATAACTTAATTACTTCTTATTTTCAAGTATGTATGAACAAGAGGTATCATAAGTTGGTTCAAATTAGCTAAAGGACCCCTTGAATTAAGGTTATAAAATTATTATGGATAACTTGTTAATTGCCTAGGCCAAATGGCTCGAAGTGGAACATTGTGTGAATAAGAATTATGTGAGTTGAAATTTAGTCCCTAGAGATAGTCTTAAAAAAGATAAATATCTTTGATATAGTCCAAAGAGCGTAGTCATAGAACTACCCATCATCAAACTATATATGTTCTTGGATTAAATTATGTTTATATCTAATTATGGTTATATCTATATTGTTGAGCAACGGTTCACCCAGAGATAGCTGCAACCTAAACCTTTAACATAGTTGAAGATATCATCTTGCTCTGTCGTAATTTAGTAGATGTGCTTTACACTATTTAAGCATTAAAATATGTCATAAAGTAACATATTTTGTGTGTCAGTAGACTAAACTCTAGAAGGTCATAAACGTGTGTTTTTTTATAAGAAGTGATTATTCAATGAGTAAGCTAGTTCGTTATAGGCTTAATAGACTAGAAATAGTAGTCATGAAAAAAAGTGACTTTTATCAACTTAAACATTAATGATATGAGATAGAAGTTAGAATTACAACTTGAGGAAATATTGTAATCCAACACTATTCTTTATATATCAAAAAATAACCCTTAAAGCAAGAAGCGGAGAGGACACATTATCTTACAAGATGAATCAAAATGAAAGTCCTGGAGGAAAGTTGAAAATATTAAGTAGAATGGTGGAGGATCTTTTTGTGATGAATTTTGAGTTGAAAGAACAAGTAAATGATCTTAAGGAACAACTGGTCCAACAGGGCCAACTGCTAGATAACTTGGAAGCTCAAAAGTGTAAATTTGGGACATTGCAAGTCGAGTCCAATTTACAATAAAAGAGGCCAATTTTCAATTATGCATTTTTGTCAAAAACCAAAGAAAAAATTTTAAGGAAGAGAAAGAGTCTTGATTTTATGAAGTGGGAGCAAGAACAAAATAAAAAAGAAGAAGCAAGTTTTCTTTAGGAATGGACTCTAGAAAACCGAGACTAATAAGTTACAAGAAGCATCTTCCATTATGTAGGAAAAGATAAAGAAACATGTAGGTACTATGGGGGGGATGCTTTACATGCAAATGACAAAATTATGCAAAAAAATACCCACAACATTCAGGAAAAAGTAAAATTGTGATGAATCACAAAATCCACATTGCCACCGAAAGTCCAAATTTGGAAGGGCAAGCCACTCTTTTACTAATGAATGATGGTGAATCCCTTACTCATTACAATAGGATCAACTAAGATTCTAGAGTTTCACTCCAAGACTATGAGGAAGTGTAATATTGATCAGTGTAAGGTCCAGTGGGACCAGTATTTTGAAAAGAATTCCACTTGGGAAAAAGTGGAAGATATGAAAAGACACTTTCCTTATTTATTTAATGATGTTATGTAATAATACATGTTGAACTATGTTTTATTGATTATTATGAAATAATGTAGAAAAACATAGAGGACTGTGTTTAATCTAAGGGGGGAGTATGTCACATCCCACCTTGGAGGACTATTTTTAATATGCTATGATAGCTAGTTTTAATGCTTAATATATTTGCATTGTATTTGTCAAAATAAAATGATGTTGCATTGCTTGATTCTTGGAACATTTCTTCCCATAGGTGGAAGACTAACCATCAAGATATGAGAAGGGAAATGATGGCTATGACAACTCAAAAGGTAAATCTCATATTCCTATCATCACTAGTTACCTCCCTGATGGTAATTTTATTTGAGTATTACTCTAAAAGTCCCACATAATCAAAGGAAAAATGGTGATGGGGATACTGGGAACATACATCGAGTGCTTGTATGCCATTTGTATGTGATTTATATTTGATTTCACGATTAATTTGCATGAGATTGGTTTAATTGAATTTTACTTGGAAAATGCACAACAAATAATATCTTGCATTTTATAAATTACTCTAAAAAAAATAATAGTGAAAATAGTATCATGCAGTTTATCATGATTTAGTGAAATCTTAATTTGAGCAATTTCTAAAGTAAAAGATTTATTTAGTTGAGCATGCTTATTCGATCTATTTGATCCTATTTTAGAAGGAAATTAGGTAGTTTGTTTTTTTATAAACTAGTTCAATTTTGATTGGATTAAAAAAAAAACTACTACCTTGTAGATTTAAATAATCAATTTTTCTTACACATGCATGGCTACTTTGGGAAGGTTGAAATGGTGGATAAGATTCTTCTCTTATCTCTATGGATTCCCTTTCCATTAAAATAATATATATTAAAGGAAGCCTGCACATGGGATAAGAAAAAGAAGATAAAAAAATTTAGAAGCATCTTTTCTGAAAGAAAGAAAGCAAAAATAAAATAAATAACATATATATTTAGAAGCATATTTCTTGTCTAAGAAGAAAGAAAGGTATAAATTATCATTTATATTGAGGAAAAAGGGGTTATCTGAAGTTGGGCTAGAGAAGATAGGAGAGTGGGTGTACACGCCTAGAGGAACCACTCATTACAGGAATTCCAGGTTGGAGCTTTTCTCTCTTATTTTTGTTTTGCGTTAATGGATAAGTTTGGATTGCTTACACTCTATTTTGAAAATAGAAAATTGGACAAAGCACATGGCTCTTTAACCTTGTTAGTTTTATCCTATGATTATTTTCTTTTATCCATCATGGTTCCGTTCGAAATAAGTTTGGGTTAAAGTTGATTGAGAAATTTAAAACCTAAATTTGCTTATAACATTAGATAATATTTTAAATTCCATCTCGATAGCTGGTAGAATAGGAATGGTAAACTATGTTCTCAAGTGTTCATATAAAATTCAATGATCCATGAATTTTTCTTGGATGTTGCACTTTAGATAGGGTTTTGTATAAATAATTCTAAAACTAGTTCTCTCTCTCTTCTATATGATCACCTATATTGCCTTGGTTTTGAGTAGAAAATATCATATCAATCGACTCAAGGTATCTAAGTATCCCTTAGTTGTAAACCACTGAATAAAGAATCCAAGGGTGGAAATTATGTTGTATCAAAATCATAAAATACCTATAAATAATTTCTCTTAAGTTGATATACAATCCTGATTCATTGAGTGATTGGACTTGATATGAGCCATAGACTCATTTGCCACACACGAAAAATATCTATAGCCAACAAAATATCTTCTCTTTCCGTTCCATGGTGTCAGATGAGAATGAATTTTGTAAACTGATGCTGGAAAAAACTAGTTTAGGTTGTTTATATCAATATTGGATTACATGGTGTCATATATTTTCTTTTCCAACCTACAATAAAGGACCCCATCCTTTCTTGATCAGAATGTAGCAATGTGTTTTGATTACCTTCCTGACACATAGGTTAAATCATTGTGTGTATAGATGTCTCTGTCACCAAGAAGGACCCTTATTCAGATAATCAATATAAACTTTGTTGAAATTTCATTCCACTTTAACACCACTTCTTCCATTGATTGTGTCATGCTCCAATGTTGTGCTATCAGTGAAAAATTCTATGCAATAATCTTGAAATGATGAGCCACATGAATTTTGCTGTGGTATCCGATCTGGATGCCATGAATGAATTAGACCAGTTTTATTTTAAATAATTAATACCTTTTGATCATTTTAGAGTATTGGTTTGGGTGATCATCGAATTCAACTTCTAATTGTCCTCCTCCAAATTTGAATCATGGTGTAGAGGAGGTATATGAAACACAAGCATGCATGCCAGTCCAAACCAATGGAAATAACAATTTTATCTATGGATAAATACCCCTTAAATGGGTATATCAGTTACACTATGATTTTTAGTGATCAATCTCGAGTAATTTAAATCCAAGTGTTGTGCACATGATTTAGAACAGTGTTCAAATCCTATCCGGACCATACCCTAGCACTACAATCTGGATGATCGGTTATTCTCAGCTGCTATTTTAGTGTGGACTGTTTGGATGATGGTCTCTATTATGAGTATACACGAACACCACCTATGCACCAGGTCTCATATCATGGTCAGTGAGAAACCAAGTTGACGGCAAGCCGGGATTCACACAACAAAGTTCACAGTAATTTTCATTAAATTGCTTAATACAGTTTTTACAGTAGTCTTTCCAGGCATACAACTCTCCCCCTCAATCCCGAACTCACCATCCCAACCCTTACAAATTTTGAGTTTTTATCGAGGCCTCGATCCTCTAGGAAATTAATGCTCCCGCCCAACAACAATTTCAAATTTGATTTTCCCTCGATTGAATTTTCAAATTTTTGTTTTCTGCCATAAATGGGCAACTGCCCGATCCGCCCAGAAGCTTGCATTAATGGCTTCCCATACCCTGCACTGGCCGCTTCGTTCTGACTGTACTCTGTACTGTTGTTTCCTTCATAAAGCCATCACCTGTAATTGCAGTATTGCTAGAAATAAATAATAAGAACGATGCGTGGTCGACTCCTTCCTTAACAATCTGCGTAACCCTCAACTTTGATTTCGTACACGTAGCCGACCGCGTGTAAATCTGGCCATGCTTTCACCTTGTCGCCATATATTTGCTACACGTACCCTTTCACTACTATTTTGATACACGTGGTTGTCCACGTGTCATATTCTGCTTTGCCCGGTCGTCGGCTTATCTTCTTTGGTCTCGTTCTCACCTGGCCGCGATATCGTGATAGGTCACGAAATCATGACATGTCACAATATCGCGACCAAAAGCACCTCTTCTCCGCTGAAGCCACTTGGGGTCACGATTTCGTGACATGTCACAAAATCACGACATGTCACGACGTCGCGACCCCCCCCCTCCTTTGTCTTCGCCTTGCTCTTTATCCTTTGTTACTTGGAAGCTATCGATGATACGCCACGTGTCGGCATTTTACTGGCCGTGATATCGCAATAGGTCACGATATCGTGACCCGTCGCGATATCGCGACAACACTCCCCTCTTTGCTTTGCTTCACTCCTCCCTTGGTCTGCTTTGTTTTCCACCTTATTTCCTTAAGTCTTGCGGCCATTCGGATGACCAGCCACATGTCGGCATTTTACTGGTCGTGATATCATGGCAGGTCGCGATATCGTGACCCGTCGTGATATCACGATGACATTCCCCTCTTTTGCTTTGCTTCACAATACTGTCGTGATATCATGACGTCGCGATATCGCGACGTCGCAATATCACGACGAATTTCACCAAAGTTATATGCAGCCTTCGGAGGTCACGATTTCGCGACCCCACTCCCTTGCTTAACAAAACCTTCTCCAAACTGAAAATTGCTTTACAAAACTCCTTTCAAACTGAAAGTAAATAACCAAGATGCAAAATACTTAGAGAAAACTAAAAAAAAAATGGATGATGCAAGATTGCCCTATTGTCACCGGATGCTCCTGCATCAGACACCCGGGGTAAAATAAAAGTGATCCTCACTTCTGTTTGGTTAGGGGAAGACCCAGGCGGTCAACCTCCGTTTTTGACAACCAAGTTGCATCTTCAACAGGTCTGCCCTTCCACTTTACCAAATATTCTGAATACTATTTGTTTCTGGTGCTTCTGCCTTCACGAGTGTCTAATATTTCCTCGGCCTCATCTGTGGTTGGAGTAGATGCTGGAATTTGCCATAATTCTGCACTTGGCATCTCTGTACCTTCTCCCTCATGATATTCCACTAAATCTGAAATATTAAAAATAGGTGAAATATCAAGCCAACTTGGCAATTCCACTTCATACGCATTTCCTGACTCCCGCCTTCCCAGTATTCTGCATGGCCCAAACTTTTTCATCTTCAATTTATTATAAGTTTTGGCAGGAAATCTCTCCTTCCTGAGATGTACCATGACCTCATCTCCTACTTTGAACTCCTTGAACCGCCGCTTTTGGTCTGCCCTCGCCTTATATTGAGTATTCATCTTTATAATTTGTTTCCTTACTTCTTCATGCAGACTTTTCATATGTTCTGCAAATTCTTCTGCCTCGGCACTACACTTTTCTTTCTTGTCCAACTTTCTCAGTTCAGACACATTCCTCGGGCTGTTTCCATATACTATCTGGAACGGAGATTTATTGGTGCTTTTATTGACTGAACTGTTATACGCAAATTCTGCCTGCGGTAAAACCAAATCCCATCCCTTGGGTTGATCCGCTATCAAGCATCTCAGTAAATTACCCAGGCTTCTATTCACCACCTCTGTCTGTCCATCAGTCTGTGGGTGGTATGCTGAACTGAATTTCAGGTCTGTCTTCAACTTCTTCCACAGAGTTCTCCAGAAATATCCAACAAACTTTGTATCTCTATCAAAAACTATGCTTCTTGGTAGACCGTGAAGTCGTACCACTTCCTTGAAGAATAACCCTGCAATGTGAACTGCATCACTCGTCTTCTGGCAGGGAATAAAATGTGCCATTTTGGAGAATCGGTCAACCACCACAAATACAGAGTCATTTCCCCTCTGTGTCCTTGGCAATCCAAGAATAAAATCCATGCTTATGTCCTCCCATGGCCTCTCTGGTACAGGTAATGGCTGGTATAATCCGGTGTTTTGTCTTACACCCTTTGCCATCTGGCATATTCTGCAACCTTGCACAAACTTCCACACATCTTGCTGAAGTTGAGGCCAGTAATAATTTTCCTCCACTAGGGCAATGGTCTTATCCCGACCAAAGTGCCCAGCCAGTCCTCCGCTGTGTTTTTCTTTGATTAAGTTTTCCCGCATGGAACTCCTTGGAATGCATAATTTACTTCCTTTGAACAGCATTCCATCCTGGATCAAGAAATCCAACCATTTTGTCCTGTCCACAGTAACAGGTGTTAAGCAAGCCGTCCAGGCTTCTGCAAAATCTGGATCTTCAGGGTACAAACCCTTCAGTTCTTCAAATCCCACTACTTCCACTGTCAATTTAATCAATAAAGTCTACCTTCTGCTCAAGGCATCTGCAACCTTGTTTGATTTCCCACTCCTGTGCTTCAACACAAAGGTATAACTTTGAAGGAATTCTACCCACTTCATGTGCCTTTGGTTCAGTTTTGTCTGACTGTTAATGTACTATAAAGCCTGATGATCAGTAAATAGAACAAACTCCTTTGGAAGCAAATAGTGTCTCCACTTCTTCAGGGCCTGAACTATAGCATAAAATTCTTGGTCATAAACTGAATACTTTTTCCGAGCATCATTTAACTTCTCATTGAAATAAGCAACTGGTTTGCCTCCTTGACTCAGTATAGCCCCTATTGCACTGCCACTGGCATCACAGTCCACCTGGAACACCTTGTCAAAGTCTGGGAGTGCCAAGACAGGCTGTTCTGTGACCTTTTTCTTCAATGCATCAAAGCTCCTTTCAGCCCCTAATGTCCACTTGAACTCTTTTTTATCCCCCCTCATTGTTTCTATGAGAGGTGCACAGATGCTGCTGAAGTTCTTTATGAACTTCCTGTAAAAACTAGCTAGACCATGAAATGATCTTACTTCTGTTGTGCTCCTTGGGGTAGGCCATTCGATGATGGCTCTCACCTTCTCGGGGTCCATTTTTAGACCTTCTGCTGAGATTACAAACCCCAAGTATACTAACTCCTTCTTGACAAAATTACACTTTTTTAGATTTATTAATAACTGCTCTTCCCGCAGCTTCTCAAAAACTCTCCTGATGTGCATCAGGTGTTCCTCCAGGGTTCGGCTGAATATCAAAATATCATCTAAATAAACAATGACAAACTTTCCCAGAAATTCTTTCAGTACTTCATTCATCAGCCGCATGAAGGTACTTGGTGCATTGGACAACCCAAATGGCATGACCAACCACTCATACAAGCCTTCTCTTGTCTTGAAGGTTGTCTTCCACTCATCTCCCTCTCGGATACGGATCTAATGATAGCCACTTTTCAGGTCAATCTTCGTGAAGTACTCAGCCCCACTTAAACAGTCCATTATATCATCCATCCTTGGCAGTGGGAATCTGTATTTGATAGTGATTTTATTGATTGCCCGAGAGTCTGTGCACATTCTCCACTCTCCATCCTTCTTGGGTGCTAGTACTGCTGGCACTGCACACGGGCTAAGACTCTCCCTAATCAATCCTTTCTCCAGCAACTCCTGGACCTGCCTGTTTAACTCCTCAGTTTCTACAGGTGTCATCCTGTGTGCAGCTTTATTTGGCAAGCTTGATCCCGGTACCAAATCTATATGGTGGCTAATTTTCCTTACTGGGGGTAAACCCTCAGGCACATTGTCAAACACAATATCTGGAAATTCCTCCAGCAGATCTAGGACTTCTGCTGGGGTATCCTGGCATTCCTTCTCCTTTGCTCTAGGGATTATTGCATAACATAAATGTTCATGCTTCAACCCGTCCAGGAACTTTCTCCCCTCAACTAAACAGATTCTGGAATTGTTACATACTTTTTCATCCGCATCCTTTAAGGGCTTTAGTTTATGGCGTACACCATTCTTTGTCAATGAGTAGGTGTTTGCACGACCATCATGCATTGCACTCCGGTCGAACTGCCAGGGCCTCCCCAACAACATATGGCAAGCATCCATAGGCAGGATGTCGCACAGGACCTCATCACAATAATTTCCAATATTAAATTTAACGGAGCACTGTTCATTGACCAAAGCTTTGTGGTCCTTCACGTAACCATGTGACCCGGTATGGATGCGGGTGCTTCTTCCTTCCCAACTGTAGCTTTGTAACCATTTCTTCTGAAACCAGGTTATCCGTGCTACCATTATCAATAATAATATTGCAAACTTTTCCCGCACACTTACATCTTGTGCGGAATAAACTTCTTCTTTGATCTGTGTCCTTCTCCTCATTCAACAGGACTCTTCTTACAATCATTGCTTCCCCTCTCTCCGCTTCTTCGAAATGTTCAGACTCAGCTTCTTCCTCTGCCACAACAGCTCTGGCTGGACCCTCAGGCCTCTTGTTTGTCCTTTCTCAATGTTGTGGACACTCAAATGCCCGATGTCCTTCTTCACCACAGTGGAAACATGTCCCACGAAATACTCCTCTTCCAAATCCTCGTCCAGATCCACCCCGTCCTCTTGGGTAGTTGTTCTGATCTCGGGGCTGATAAACATCCTCTTCCATTTGATCCTGATTACTACTGGTTTCACCAGTCTTCTTCGGGTCTTTATACTTTTCTCCACTGGTTCTCCCACCAGTTCTTCCACCACGGCCCCTTCCTCTTTGCTTGCCTTCAAACCGCCTATTCAGTTTTTCTTCCACCTTTAAGGCAAACTGGTAAGCATCCTCAATGGTGCTTATCCGAACCAGGCTCAGTTCTTCTTGGATACCGAGTCTCAACCCATTGATATAACGGGCTACCTTTTCTTTGTTTGCCTCCAAATGCCCAGTTCTAATAGAGATCTTGTAAAACTCCTCGGTGTACTCTTGGACAATTTTGTTTGTCTGTCTCAAACTCTGCATTTTTCTTAGCAGATCCAACTCATAATCTGTCGGGATGAACTGCCTTTTCAGCTTTTCCACCATTCTATCCCATCTTGTTATTCTCTCCTTCCCCCTTCTGTTCCTCTCCAACTGTACTCCCCTCCACCAAATGCTGGCATGACCCTTTAACTTGGTCTTAGCAAATCTGACCCGATTAGGGTCTTCAACCTCCTCATATTCGAAATACTCTTCTAAATCATTTATCCAGTCAATCACTTCTTCTAGATTTAGGTTTCCAGAGTATGTAGAAACCTCCATTTTTGGTTGCTTTCCAATCTGAGAGATGGCCTTGTACAACCGGGCTTGTGCAGGGTCCACAGCCTCTTCCTCTTCCTCAGATTGGTCTTCTTCCTCAACTTTGTCTTCACTTTCCTCATCCCTTCCGGGCTCGTTCCTTCTGCGTAACTCTGCTTGTAGGGCTTGAACTTGTCTCTGCAAGGCTCGAAAGTCTTCGGCCGACACCACATTTCCTACTCCGCCACGGTTTCTTCGTGGAGGCATTATAATTTTTTTTTTTTTTAAATCCTTCCACAGATCCTGGTGTAACTGCCTCTCTCCGGCGATCTGTTACACGCTCAGGAGCTCCTGCTCTGATACCACTTGATGGCAAGCCGAGATTCACACAACAAAGTTCACAGTAATTTTCATTAAATTGCTTAATACAATTTTTACAGTAGTCTTTCCAGGCATACAACTCTCCCCCTCAATCCCGAACTCACCATCCCAACCCTTACAAATTTTGAGTTTTTATCGAGGCCTCGATCCTCTAGGAAATTAATGCTCCCGCCCAACAACAATTTCAAATTCGATTTTCCCCCGGTTGAATTTTCAAATTTTTGTTTTCTACCATAAATGGGCAACTGCCCGATCCGCCCAGAAGCTTGCATTAATGGCTTCCCATACCCTGCACTGGCCGCTTTGTTCTGACTGTACTTTGTACTGCTGTTTCCTTCATAAAGCCATCACCTATAATTGTAGTATTGCTAGAAATAAATAATAAGAATGATGCGTGGTCGACTCCTTCCTTAACAATCTACGTAACCCTCAACTTTGATTTCGTACACGTAGCCGACCGCATGTAAATCTGGCCATGCTTTCACCTTGTCGCCATATATTTGCTACACGTACCCTTTCACTACTATTTTGATACACGTGGTTGTCCACGTGTCATATTCTGCTTTGCCCGGTCATCGGCTTATCTTCTTTGGTCTCGTTCTCACCTGGCCGCGATATCGCGATAGGTCGCGAAATCGTGACCAAAAGCGCCTCTTCTCTGCTGAAGCCACTTGGGGTTGCAATTTCATGACATGTCACAAAATTGTGACATGTCACGACCCCCCCCTCCTTTGTCTTCGCCTTGCTCTTTATCCTTTGTTACTTGGCAGCTATCGATGATATGCCACGTGTCGGCATTTTATTGGCCGCGATATCGCGATAGGTCGCGATATCGTGACCCGTCGCGATATCGCGACGACACTCCCCTATTTGCTTTGCTTCACTCCTCCCTTGGTCTGCTTTGTTTTCCACCTTATTTCCTTAAGTCTTGCGACCATTCGGATGACCAGCCACGTGTCGGCCTTTTACTGGCCGCGATATCGCGACCCGTCGCGATATCGTGACCCGTCGCGATATCGTGACCCGTCGCGATATCGTGACCCGTCGCGATATCGTGACGGCATTCCCCTCTTTTGCTTTGCTTCACAATATTGTCATGATATCGTGACATCGCGATATCGCGACGATATCGCGACGAATTTCACCAAAGTCATATGCAGCCTTCGGAGGTCGCGATTTTGCGACATGTCACGAAATCGCGACATGTCGCGATTTCGTGACCCCACTCCCTTGATTAACAAAACCTTCTCCAAACTGAAAATTGCTTTACAAAACTCCTTTCAAACTGAAAGTAAATAACCAAGATGCAAAATACTTAGAGAAAACTAAAAAAAAATTGGATGATGCAAGATTGCCCTACTGTCACCGGATGCTCCTGCATCACAAGTTTCCTTCCACCTAGAGAGTAGCGTTAGTTGACAATTCAACAAATAATTTGAGTTGTATAACAATTCACAATCGGGTTGTCTATTTTCAGAAGTTATTGGCACTTTAGGATACATATTAAATCTAATATAAATGAATATGATTTCCTTGGTATTACCTGCTTGAAAATGGGAATGAAAATGTTAAGGCTTGTTTTATTATTAGCTACTATAAGAATATTTATTGGAAATATATGATAGTGGAGTTTTGAATTTACTTTATAATTTGATGTCTTATATTCATGCATGGGTATGTTAAATACTGAAAATAGTTTGTTAAATATTAGAATGATTAGCATTTGAGAGTAAAATTTTATTTAAGATTGGAATTTAGTTAGTAGATAAATAGAATGAACAAGTAAAATTATATATTTTTCTTTTATATTATATGTATTATAATAAAAATTGTAAATGGATTTAATCAACTAGAAGTATGAAAAATATCTTCTAGATATGGAAAGGATGGAGTGGTGTCCATTCCTTGGGAAGAGGTATGGGACTTTTCCTTTTTTTTGGTGTTAATCCAAACAAATGATGAATGGGATTAGGAATTAATCCTTGTTATAAAAATATTAATGATGAATGAATTGTTTATTCATGCTTGGTGATTTTCTATGTTAAATGTAAGAAGTAAATGGAAGCAATGAGGTTAGTGAAATTATAGATTTTGTATGTAAAATACATACTATGAATTATTATGAAATTCTTAATGAATGGAATTCATTAGAAGAATGGATGATCTTGGTGTCCATCCAGGAATAAGTATGAGACTTTTCCAAATGATCCTGACAATAAAAGGAATAGCATTCATGTTGATTGGGATTAGAAAAGTAAATTATTTAGAGATAGACCTTGATGCTAGATGATTTATGGGAATTTATGGGGTTTCTCTCTTTTGAGAGATTAATTGAATAGTATTAAAGCAAATATTGGAGGCAAATTTGGTATCGTTTGGAGATAAGAGAAATAATCTTTAGATTGAATATTGATAACCAAATTAGCAAGATAATGAGATTATGTTGGATCAAATTTAAAAAAAAAATTGATAACAGTTTACAAATGCATTCTTGTAAACTTTATAATAGAGGATGAACTAACTGAATGCATATTGGGATCCAGTTTTGGAAATGAATTGATTTGAGAACTAACCTTGGAATGAAATATAAAAATTGTGTTGGATATTTGATGCATCTTTAGCTCATATTTGGGAAGAGAATTGATAGGATTTGGAAAGTAATGAAATGAATATTGGATAAGATTTAGGAAGAAAATTTGATAGCAATTGAGAATCAATTGAATAGACTCATTTGTTGTATTCAAAGGGGAATTAGACCCCTATTGGTTTGTATATAATTAAAGGAAATATATTTAGTATAATGAGCTTTATATTATCCATGCTAAACCTCTAAGGGTTTACTTTTATTAACAAAATATTAAGGAGAAATTTAGTTGACATGGGTTGTTACAAAAATATATAATTATCTATTAATTTAGGAAAATTGGTTTATTAATGAATTAAAGGTATGGGACTTTAATTGAGGGATTGAATTTGTGTCAATTATGTAGAATGAAATTGGAATTCATTCTTGAGGGAACTTATATGGTTCTATCTAACATCCAATAAAATTTTGATGATTATCATAAACATATAAAAATTCTTAGGATGGCTTAGAATCAATAGATTCCTTAATTGCATCATGAGTTTAAAGGGACATATGGATTCCTTATTGGTATGGGAAATACCTTAATGATACAATGATGACTTAGATAAGGGAATTAGGAAAATTCCTTAATTGCATCATGAATTTGATAAGGAACGGTTGTATTCCTTGCCATGTATAATGAATTGAAAGGGACCCATAGTGGCCATTCTATATCTATAATATTTGACATCTTTACTTTATGAATATCAGGAAAGTACATATTTTGAAGGCTAGGTTTATTTCCCATGAGGGTTCCTAGGATAAATAATGTGTCACTCTATTTGTGGTTTGATGTGTTAATTCTTGTGCATGTTGCTTATACTTCAAAATGAAAATGATTTAAGTGGATTAGATGGTTAAATGCTTGATAAAAGAATTATACAATTCTTAGATTATGTCAATATGTACTATGATTCAAGGAATGTATGCTTAACTTTAATATGTTGGTGAATTAATGATATGTGATTATGTCAATTATTTTTTGGAATGTATTGGGTAATTATGAATGATGTAGTTAGCTAGATTTACCTTTCAACCACTAGCACTTTATGTATTCAATGGTTGTATGGATGCAAAAAGTAGAATGTAATGGAATTTAAATCTTGCTCAATTGGATATCTCATGTGTGCTATAGTCTCAAGAATCATAAAGTAATATATTCTACTCCTTAAGGATTAATTGGGTTATGATCACTTCATAAATATTCATGGTTGGTATAACCTGAAACATTATGATAGAAAATTGAGGATTGATCTGAGTTGAAACTTGGAGTGGGTTGGAACCCACAAAAAGGTAATTTGGACTTGAGTTGTAAACCAAGTCAAACCTTACATTCTAATTTGATAAATTAATGTACATGAGGAGTAGGTACTCCCATGATGGTTAAATAAATCCCTTTTGTAATGAGCTTAATTGATTCTTGTATATAACAAAAGAGATGCCTAAATAAAAGGGTGGACAAATAAGCCTTAAGAGGTATAAGGTTATATAATCACTCTTAAGATGACATTCCAAGGATTCTATGAGTTGATCATGTATAGTGATTTTATTATCTTAGTAACCCTATCGGGAAGATGTGGGCTGGATATAAGATCTAGGAATAACCATTTTTGAGGTTATTTTATTATGATGGGTTTCCATATTCAAGGCATTCACCGAAATACTGGTCTTGGTGGGTAGTATGGTTAAGTGTGATTTCCATTTTAATAGGGATGAAATATAATTCTTGGCCAACATTCTCATATCCAGGTGGTATGAGGGTTTCATAGAAACTGATCAATTCTACTCAAGAGTGACTCTGATAAAGTATTAACATCTCTTGATGTTATTTTCCTTGATAACTTACAATACAAAATGAATTATTCTATCTTATTTTATGATTATGACCCCTGCATCATGAAAGATGAAAATGTATATATATAAATTTTTGGTAACAATTGGGGTTGTTACAGTTGGTATCAGAGCCTAGGATAACTAATAGATTCTAGTTAGATCTAGGTTAAAAAAACATTTGGACATGAAATAGTAGCATGAGAGAAACACAAAACATAAAATTCCACAAATCTAAACAATTCACGCTTGGTAAGGACAAGTCAGTTTTTGAGATTGTCATTGTCTGAGTTTCTTTCTCCCACGAATAGATCCATAGCTATTCGAAAGTGGAAGAGCTAAGCGAACCCCCCTTCCATTAAGCAGTGTAACTTAGACTCTTTTGGGAAACTACTCGACATATAACTTACTTACTCCTTATTTTCAATTGTGTATGAACAATAGGGATCATAAGTTGGTTCAAATTCACTAAAGGAACCCTTGAATTAAGGTTATTATAGATAACTTGTTAATTTCCTAGGCCAAATAGCTCGAAGTGGAACATTGTTTGAATATGAATTATGTGGGTTGAAATATAGTCCCTAGATATAGTCTTAAAGAAGATAAATATCTTTTATATAGTCCAAAGAGCGTAGTCGTAGAACTACCCATCATCGAACTATAGATGTTCTTGGATTAAATTCTGGTTATATCTAATTCGGGTTATATCTATATTGTTGAGCAATGGTTCACCCAAGGATAGCTGCAACCTAAACCTTTACCATGGTTGAAGATATCATATTGCTTTTTTGTAATTTAGTAGATGTGCTTCACGCTATTTAAGCATTAAAATATGTCATAAAGCAACATGTTTTGTGTGTCAGTAGACTAAAATCTAGAAGGTCGTAAACATGTGTTTTTATAGAAGAGGTGATTATTCAATGAGTAAGCTAGTTTGTTATAGCCTTAATAGACTAGAAATAGTAGTCATGTTAATTTAAACATTAATGATATGAGATAGAAGTTAGAATTACAACTTGAGAAAATATTGTAATCTAACACTATTCTTTATATATCAAAAAATGGCCCTTAAAGCAGGAAGCGAAGAGGACATATTATCTTGCAAGATGAAGCAAACTGAAATTCCTGAAGGAAAGTTGAAAATATTAATCAGAATGGTGGAGGACCTTTTTTTGATGAATTTTGAGTTGAAAGAACAAGTAAATTACCTTAAGGAACAACTGGTCCAACAGGGCCAACTGCTAGATAAATTTGAAGTTCCAAAGTGTAAATCTGGGACATTACAAGTCGAGTCCAATTTAAAATAAAAGGGGCCAATTTTTATGCCATTTTGTCCAAAACAAAACAAAAAATTTTAAGGAAGAGAAAGAGTGTCAATTTTATGAAGTGGAAGCAAGAACAAAATAAAAAAATAAGCAAGTTTGCTTCAGGAAGAGACTCCAAAAAACCAAGACTAATAAGTTAAAAGAATCATCTTTTGTTATGCAGGAAAAGAGAAAGAAAAATGTAGGTCCTCTAGGGGGATGCTTTACATGTAAAGGACAACATTATGCAAAAAAATTCCCACAAAATGAAGGAACAAGTAAAATTATGATGAATCACAAAATCCACGTTGCCACCAAAAGTCCAAATTTGGAAGGGCAGACAACTCTTTTATTTTATTTTGCATTAATAGATAAGTTTGGATTGCTTACACGCTGCTTTGAAAATAGAAAATTGGATGAAGCACATGGCTCTTTAACCTTGTTAGTTTTATCATGTGATTATTTTATTTTATCCATCATGGTTCCATTCGAAATAAGTTTGGGTTAAAGCTGATTGAGAAATTTAAAACCTAAATTTTCTTATGACATTAGATAATATTTTAAAGTCCATGTTGATATATGTTAAAATAGGAATGGTAAACTATGTTCTCAAGTGTTCATATAGAATTCACTGATCCATGAATTTTTATTGGATTTTTACACTTCGGATATGGTTTTGTATAAATAATGCTAAAACTAGTTCTCTCTCTCTTCTATATGATTACCTGTATTACCTTGGTTTTGAGCAGTAAATATCATATCAATTGACTCAAGTTATCTAAGTCTCCCTTAGTTGTAAACCACCTAATAGAGAACCCAAGGGTGGAAATTATGTTGTATCAAAATTGTAAAATACCTATAAATAATAGATTTCTCTTAATCTGATATACAAGCCTAATTCATTGAGCTATTTGACTTGATATGAGCCATAGACTCATTGGACACACACAAAAAACATCTATAGCCAACATAATAGCTTCTCTATCTATTCCATGGCATTAGATGAGAATGGATTTTGTCTACTGATGTTGGAAAAAACAAGTTTAGGTTATTTATATCAACATTGAATTACATGGTGCAATATATTTTATTTTCCAACCTGCAATAAAAGACCCCATTCTTTCCTGATCAGAATGTAGCAATGTGTCCGGATTACCTTCCTGACATGCAAGTTAAATCACAGTGTGTATAGAAGTTTATGTCACCAAGGAGGTCCCTTATTTGGATAATCAAGTTAAACTCTGTTGAAATTTCATTCCACTTTAACACCACTTATTCCATTGATTGTGTCATGCTCCAAAGTTGTGCTATCCATGAGAAATTATGTGTAGTAATCCAGAAATGATGACCCACATGAATTTTTTCGTGGTAATCAATCTGGCTAACATGAATTAGACCAATTTTATTTTAAATAATTAATATCTTCTGATCATTTTGGAGTATTGGTTTGGGTGACCATCGAATTCAACTTCTAATTGTCATCCTCGTAATTTGAATCATGGTGTAGAGGAGGTATATGAGACACAGGCGTGCAGGCCAATCAAAGCCAATGGAAATAACAATTTTCTTGATGGATAAATACCCCTTTAATGAGTATATCGATTGCACTATGATGTTTACTGGTCAATCTCAGGTAATTTAAATCCAAGTGTTGTGTGTATGATTTAGAATAGTATCTGAATCCTAGCCAAACCATACCCTAGAACTATAATATGGATGATCGGTTATTCTTAGCTGCTATTTTAGTGTGGACTGTTTGGATGATGATATTTGCTATGAGTATACATGAACACCACCTATGCACCAGGCCTTAGATCATGGTTAGTGAGAAACCAAGTTTCCTTCCACCTCGAGAGTAGCGTTAGTTGACAATTCAATAAACAATATGAGTTGTAGAAAATTTCACAATTGGGTTGTCTATTTTTGGAATATATTGGCACTTTAGGATACATATCAAAACTAATATAAATGAAGATGATTTCCTTGGTATTACCCACTTGAAAATGGGAATGAAAATGTTAAGGCTTGTTTTATTATTAGCTACTATGAGAATCCTTCTTGGAAGTATATGATAGTGGAGCTTGGGATTTACTTTATAATTTGATGTCTTATATTCATGCATGAGTATGTTAAAGACTGAAAATAGTTTGTTGAATATTAGAATGATTAGCATTTGGGAGTAAAATGTTATTTAAGATTGGAATTCAGTTAGTAGATAAATAGAATGAACAATTAAAATTATATATTTTGTTTTTATATTATATGTATTATAATGAAAATTGTAAATGGATTTAATCAACCAGAAGTATGAAAAATATCTTCTAGATTTGGAAAGGATGGAGTGGTGTCCATTCCTTGGGAAGAGGTATGGGACTCTTCCTTTTTTTTGGTATTAATCCAAACAAATGATGAATGGGATTAGGAGTTAATACTTGTTATGAAAATATTAATGATGAATGAATTATTTATTCATGCTTGGTTATTTTCTATGTTAAATGTAAGAAGTAAATGAAAGTAATGAGTTTAGTGAAACTATAGATTTTGTATGTAAAATACATACTATGAATTATTATGAAATTCTTAATTAATGTAATCCACTAGAAGAATGGATGATCTTGGTGTCCATCCAGGAAGAGGTATGGGACTCTTCCAAATGATCCTGACAATAAAAGGAATGACATTCATGTTGATTGGAATTAGAAAAGTAAATTATTTAGAGATAGACCTTGATGCTAGATGATTTATGGGATTTTATGGTGTTTCCATATTTTGAGAGATTAATGGAATAGTATTAAAGCAAATATTGGAGGTAAATTTGGTATCGTTTGGAGATAAGAGAAATAATATTTAGATTGAATTTTGATAACCAAATTAGAAAGATAATTAGAGAATATGTTGGATCAAAATTTGGAAAAAAATGATAATAGTTTACAAATGCATTCTTGTAAAATTTATAATATAGGATGAACTAACTGAATGCATATTGGGATCCAGTTATGGAAATGAATTGATTTGAGAGCTAACCTGGTAATGAAATATAAAAATTGTGTAGGATATTTGTGCATATTTAGCTCATATTTGGGAAGAGAATTGATAGGATTTGGAAAGTAATGAAATGAATCTTGAATCAAATTTAGGAAGCAAAATTGTTAGCAATTGATAATCAATTGAATAGATTAATATGATGTATTCAATGGGGAATTACACCCCTTTTTGTTTTTATATAATTGAAGGAAATAAATTTAGTATAATGAGATTTATATTACCCATGCTAAACCTCTAAGGGTTTACTTTTATTAACCAAATATTAAGGAGAAATGTGGCTAACATGGGTTGTTACAACAAGATATAATTATCTATTAATTTAGGAAGAATGGTTTATTAATGAATTAAAGGTATGGGACTTTAATTCAAGGATTGAATTTATGTGAACTATGTAGAATGAATTTGGAATTCATTCTTGAGGGAACTTATATGGTTCTCTCTAACATCGATACGACTTCTCCAAAATAATATTCTAATGATTTGTTGGAAATTTTGGGTAGTTTTGTTGTCATTGATGTCAAAGGAATATTGGTTTAATTTCGTCGTCATTAAGGACATCAAGTGGTTTTTCCAAAAGCAAGAAGGTCTTGGAAAGGGATGGGATATAATATTTATTTTAATATTATATGCTTAAAAAGGGCCCAAAGGTTGAAAACCCGAGAAAGGAGAAGCAAGCTTGAATTAAATAATAATATTTTATTATTATAATATTTCGGGCCAAATGACAAGGTGAAGAGAAATGAAGTCCAAATTAAAAAGACCCATGAACAATTTTCAAAGGTTTAGTCTAAATTAAAATATTTTAATATTTGATTAAAATTTGAATTTAAATTAATAAATAAATTAATGGTTTTAATTTAATATTTATATAAATTAAATTTGAATTTTAAAATTCGAAGAAAGGGCTGATGTGAGAAATCAAAAGGTGATTAAGTATTTATATAGGAATTTCCTAAATTTCCAACACACCTTTGAATGTGAATATCGAGCACTGTGTTAGAGAAGAGGACAATTTGAATTTCAAAGTGTTTGGAGGGAAATCTGAACAACAAAGCTTGTGTGGTGGTTTGACATCCCATTAACAACAATAGCATAGATGACAGTTAGGAATGCATTAGGGTTTGCGTGGAGGAGATCACGGTTTGATCCATGCGATCAACATTTTGGAGGAAGAACCATCATTCATTTTTCTTGGCATTTCATGAGGCGATAGGTTAAGTTGGATAGTGTGCGCATTAATTTTCACATGGGCACGCAACCCACTTGGTGGCCTAGCTTGGAGCTAAGGTGTTGGGAGAGCATAAGTCACATGGTAATCTACCGAAGATCTTTTTGTGGGTAGAACAAACAAGAGGTATGACATTCAATTTTTGGTGTTGAAATTTGAGCGCTTTGAGATTATAGTGGATGTTAAGAGCTTAGGGGAGTTATAAGGTAAAGAAAAATTAAAATATTTTAATTTTAATTTTTTGGTTGATTGAAAGTTATAAGGTGTGCAAGGAATATTGTTAGGTGTTGTGTTATGATGAAATGGTTGAATTAAAATTGTGAGTTTGGATATTATAAGGTGTATAAGGACTTTGCTATGCATATTGTGTTATGGTAAAATTGTTGGATTTAATATTGTGAGTTTGGAGATTATAAGGTATACAAAAGGATTTGTTATTTTGTATGAAAAATAATCTTTGAGAAAATTATTTTGTGGAGATATTGAGAGAGGTTGTGGTAACCTAACCCTAATGTTGGTAAAGAAAATTTTTATTGTGGTTAAGACAGGTTTTGAAGACATATCTTCGTAAAAATAAAAGGTATTGGTAAATCTTCCCTGTGAGAAAAATATTGTTGGATTGGATATTGTGAATGCTAAGTTGGAGTGAAAAGGATTTTTTTGTAAGCATTGTTGAGTTTGGTTTTGTATTGATACTTAAAGGTTTTTCTGGAATAAAGGTTGATGATAGAAACCTTGTTTGATAAGCATTGTTGGAAATATTGAGTGAGCCTTCATGTGTATGGTTAGGGCTTGTGAAAGATCATGAGTATCATTGTTATGTGAAGTTGAGAACTATATTGAACTAGGGCTTGTGAGAGATCATGAGTATCATTGTTATGTGAGGTTTTTTTTATAAGCATTATTGAAAAATCTTTCATTAAGTGATTGGTTGAGTGGAGTTGATTGAGCCTAGTTGATTGGAAGTGTTGAAGTGATAGTTCAAGTTCTATGAAACAAATTGCTATTTATTTCTAGATTGATTTGAAGGAGAGATTGAAAGTGATTGAGCATTATGGTGAGTGTGAAGCATATTGAGTCTATAACAATTCTATATATGTTTATGTGGTAAAAAGAGAGATTGAAAGTGATTGAGCATTATTGTGAGTGTGAAGCATATTGAGTCTCTAACAATTCTCTATATGTTTTTGTGAGATTGGACAAGTTCTAGTGAGGACTTGTTGAGCATATTTGAGGTAAGTCTTGGTGAAGACTTGTTGAGCAGATTGAACAAGTTCTAGAGAGGACTTGTGGATAGATTAGTGTGAGCTTTTGTGGAAGCTTACAAAATAGATTTGAGATAAATCTTTGAGAAGTCTTGAGAGCATATTTGAATGATTGATTTGTTCAAATCTTGGGTTAAGGTTTGGAGCAGATCTAGCAAAGTTGATTTGTGATTGAGTCAAGCTTTGTGTTAAGGCTTGAGGACAAATATTGAGCAGATTTGTGCTAGATCGAAGGACTATGTTTAGTGTAGATTTGAGGATAGATATTGAAGTAGATTTGTGCTAGACCGAAGGAATTTTTTTAGTGCAGATTTGAGGATAAAGATTGAGTAGATTTGTGCTAGATTGAAGGATTGTGTTTAGTGCATATTTGAGGATAGAGATTGAGAATATTTGTTCTAGATCAAAATATTATGTTTAGTGTATATTTGAAGATAGAGATTGATAAGATTTGTACTAGATTGAAGGACTGTGTTTAGTGAAGATTTGAAGATAGAGATTGAAAATTTTTTTGCTAGATTGAAGGACTGTGTTTAGTGCATATTTGAAGATAAATATTGAGTAAATTTGTGCGAGATTGAAGGACTGTGTTTAGTGCATATTTGAGACAGAGCTGAGAGCAAGCTTTGGAGGTGATAGAGTATAGAGGATGACAATATCTAGTGGATATAGTTCCATTAGACAGGGCAATGAATATAGGTCTTTTGAGTGAGGTTAGGAGTCTTCAGTGGATAGATATCCATAAGCCAATATAGTGGAGGCAACAGTTCTTCTAGAAGATCACCATCCAGAGCAGAGGATAAGGAGTTATCCTATGGATAGAGATCCACAAACTAGATTAGGAGATTGGTGTCTCATGTGGGTTGGTGCCCATATAATAGATTAGGGAATTGGTGTCTTCTTTGTACAGAGGTCCATAAACATTGTAATAGAGAAAGGATTCCCAAGAGATTTATTGCAAAAAATTAGTGAAATATTTTCTCTGTTGAGAAGCCCACATTGGGTGAACCATGTTAAATTGGTGTCTCTATTGTGTGTGGTGATTTGTGCATTTATTTGATTATTGTTTTTGATATTTCCATTGATATATTGCATAATATTGATTAGGAAAGAAAAGTAAAAAGTGGTCTTAAACTGTTCACCCCCTCTCAATATAAGCTTGTGTTATTCATGATTATCATAAACATATGAGATTTTTAAGATGGCTTACAATCAATAGATTCCTTAATTGAATCATGAGTTTAAATGGATAGATGGATTCCTTATTGGTATGGGAAATAACTTAATTATACAATGATGACTTAGATAAGGGAATTAGAAAAATTCCTTAAGTGCATCATGAATTTTATAAAGAATAGTTGTATTTCTTGCCATGTATAATGAATTGAAAGGGACCAATAGTCGCCCTTCTATATCTATAATATTTGACATCTTAAGTTTATGAATATCAGGAAAGTACATATTTTGAAGGTTGGGTTTATTCCCTATGAGGGTTCCTAGAATAAACAATGTGTCACTCTATTTGTTGTTTAATGTGTTAATTCTTGTGCATGTTTCTTTTACTTAAAAAATGATTTAAGTGGATTAGATGGTTAAATGCTTTATCAAATAGTTATGCAATTATTAGATTATGTCAATGTGTACTATGATACAAGGAATGTATGATTAACTTTAATATGTTGGTGAATTAATGATATACGATTATGTCAATTAATTTTTGGAATGTATTGGGTAATTATGAATGATGTAGTTAGCTATATTTACCTTTCATCCACTAGCACTTGATGTATTTAATGGTTGTATGGATGCAAAAAGTAGAATACAATGGAATGTAAATCTTGATCAATTGGATATCTCATGTGTGCTACAGTATCAAGAATCATAAAGTAATGGATTCTACTCCTTAAGGATTAATTGGGTTATGATCACTTCATAAACATTCATGGTTGGTATAACCTGAAACATTATGATAGCAAATTGAGGATTGATCCGAGTTGAAACTCGGAGTGGGTTGGAACCCACAAAAAGGTAATTTGGACTTGAGTTGTAAACCAAGTCAAACCTTACATTCTGAGTTGATAAATGAATGTACATGAGGAGTAGGTATTCCCATGATGGTTAAATAAATCCCTTTTGTAATGAGCTTAACTGATTCCTGTATATAACAAAAGGGATACCTAAATAAAAATATGGGTAGATAATCCTTAAGAGGTATAAGGTTATATAATAATGCTTAATATGACATTCCAAGGATTCTACATTGATCATGTATAGTGATTTTATTATCTTAGTGACCCCATTGGGAAGATGTGGGTTGGATCTAAGATCTAGGAATAACCATTGTTGAGGTTATTTCATTATGATGGGTTTCCATATTCAAGGCATTCACCTAAATATTGGTCTTGGTGGTTAGTATGGTTAAGGGTGATTTCCATTTTAATAGGGATGAAATATAATGCTTGGCCAGTGTTCTCATATCATAGTGGTATGAGGGTTTCATAGAAACTGATCACTTCTACTCAAGAGTGACTTTGATCAAGTCTTAATATCTCTTGATGCTATTTGCATTGATAACTTACAATCCAAAAGGAATGAATCTATATTAGTTCATGGTTATGACCCTTGCCTCATAAAATATGAATATGTATATATATATATATATATATATATATATATATATATATATATATATATATATTTGTGGTAATAATTGGGATTGTTAGATCTAGGTTAGCAAAACATTTGGTCATGAAACAATAGCATGAGAGAAAATCAAAACATAAAATTCCACAACTCTAAACAATGCACGCTTAGTAAGGACAAGTCAATACTTGATATTGTTGATGTCTGAGTTCCTTTATCCCACGAATAGATCCATAGTTGTTTGAAAGTGGAAGAGCTAAGCGAACCCCCCTTCCATTAGTTTTAAGTGGCATACCTTAGAATATTTTGGGAAACTACTCGACATATAACTTACTTCTTATTTTCAAGTGTGTATGAACAAGAGGGATTATAAGTTTTTTCAAATCCGCTAAAGGAACCCTTGAATTAAGGTTATTATGGATAACTTGTTAATTGCCTAGGCCAAATGGCTCGAAGTGGAACATTGTGTGAATAAGAATTAAGTGAGTTAAAATTTAGTCCCTAGATATAGTCTAAAAGAAGATAAAGATATTCAATATAGCCCAAATAGCATAGTCACAAAACTACCCATCATCGAACTATAGCTGTTCTTGGATTAAATTATGGTTATATCTAATTCTGGTTATATCTATATTGTTTAGAAATGGTTCACCCATAGATAGCCGTAACATGAACCTTTACCATGGTTGAAGATATCATATTGCTTTGTCATAATTTAGTAGATGTGCTTTACACTATTTAAGCATTGAAATATGTCATAAAGCAACATGTTTTATGTGTTAGTAGACTAAACTCTAGAAGGTCGTAAACGTGTGTTTTTATATAAGAAGTGACTATTCCATGAGTAAGCTAGTTTTTTATAGCCTTAATAGACTACCAATAATATTCATGAATAAAGGTGACTTTTATGAATTTAAAAATTAATGATATGATATAGAAGTTAGAATTACAACTTGAGGAAATATTGTAATCTAACACTATTCTTTATATATCAAAAAATGGCCCTTAAAGCAGGAAGCAAAGAGGACACATTATCTCACAAGATGAAGCAAACTGAAAGTCTTGAATAAGAGTTGAAAATATTTAGTAGAATGGTGGAGGACTATTTTACGATGAATTTTGAGTTGAAAGAACAAGTAAATGACCTTAAGGAACAACTAGTCCAACAGGGCCAACTGCTAGATAACTTGGAAGCTCAAAAGTGCAAATCTGGGACATTGCAAGTCAAGTCCAATTTACAAGAAAAGAGGCCTATTTTCAACTATTCCATTTTATTAGAACCCGAACACCAAATTTTAAGGAAGAGAAAGAGTGTCAATTTTATGAAGTGGAAGCAAGAACAAAATAAAAAAAAGAAGCAAGTTTGCTTCAGGAAGGGACTTAAGAAAACCGAGACTAGTAAGTTACAAGAATCATCTTCCATTATGCAAGAAAAGAGAAAGAAACATGTAGGTCCTCTGGGGGTATGCTTTACATGTAAAGGACAACATTATGCAAAAAAATACCCACAACGTGTAGGAACAAGTAAAATTGTGATGAATCGCAAAATCCACGTTGCCACCGAAAGTCCAAATTTGGAAGGGCAAGCCACCTTTTTACGCATGAATGATGGTGAATCCCTTAGTTGTTACAATAGAATCAACTAAGATTCTAGAGTTTCACTCCAAGACTATGAATCAGTGTAAGGTCTAGTAGGACCAGTATTTTGAAAAGAATTCAACTTGGGAAAAAGTGGAAGATATGAAAAGATACTTTTCTTATTTAATGAAGATATGTAATAATACATGTTGAACTATGGATCACTTATGCAAAATGGAAACTATGCCAAAAAATATGTTATATTGATTGTTATGAAATAATGCAGGAAAACACAAAGGACTGTGTTTAATCTAAGGTGGGAGTATGTCACATACCACCTTGGAGGACTATTTTTAAGATGTTATAATAGTTGTTTTTAATGCTTCATATATTTGCATTGTATTTATCAAAAGAAAATGATGTTGCATTGCTTGATTGTAGGAAAATTTATTCTCATAGGTGGAAGACTGACCACAAAGAGATGAGAAGGGAAATTATGACTATGAAAACTCAACAGGTAAAGCTCATATTCCTATCATCACTAGTTACCTCCCTGATGGTGGTGTTACTTGAGTATTACTCTAAAAGTCCTACCCAATCAAAGGAAAAATAGTTATGGGGGATACTGGACACATGCATCGAGTGCTTGTATGCCATTTGTGTGTGATTTATATTTGATTTCATGATTAATTTGCATGAGATTGGTTTAATTGAATTTTACTTGGAAAATGCACATTAAATAATATCTTGCATTTTACAAATTACTCTAAAATTATAATAGTGAAAATAATATCATGCAATTTATCATGATTTAGTGAAATATTAATTTGAGCAATTTCTAAAGTAAAATATTTATTTGGTTGAGCATGCTTATTCGATCTATTTGATCCTATTTTAGAAGGAAATTAGGTAGTTGGTTTTTATATAAATTAGTTCAATTTTGATTGGAGTACAAAAAAAAACTACCTTGTAGATTTAAATTATCAATCTTTCTTGCACATGCATGGCTACTTTGGGAAGGTTGAAATGGTGGATAAGAGTCTTCTCTTATCTCTATGGATTCCATTTCCATTAAAATAATATATATTAAAGGAAGCCTGCATAGGTGATAAGAAAAAGAAGAAAAAATATATATTTAGAAGCATATTTTTTGAAAGAAAGAAAACAAAAATAAAATAAATATATATATTTAGAAGCATATTTCTTGTCTAAGAAGAAAGAGAGCTATAAATTACCATTGATATTGAGGAAAAATGGGCTATGTGGCATTGTGCTGGAGAAGATAGGAGAGGGGGTATACAAGCCTAGAATATAGGAGAGGGGGTATACAAGCCTAGAGGAACCACTCGTTACAGGAATTCTAGGTTGGAGCTTTTCGATCTTATTTTGTTTTGCATTAATGGATAAGTTTGGATTGCTTACACGTTGCTTTGAAAATAGAAAAATGGACAAAGCACATGGCTCTTTAACCTTGTTAGTTTTATCATGTGCTTATTTTCTTTTATCCATCATGATTCCATTCGAAATAAGTTTGGGTTAAAGATGATTGAGAAATTTAAAACCTAAATTTGTGTATGACATTAGATAATGTTTTAAATTTCATCTTGATAGCTAGCAGAATAGGAATGGTAAACTATGTTCTCAAGTGTTCATATAGAATTCAGTGATCCATGAATTTTTCTTGGATGTTTGCACTTCGGACAAGGTTTTGTATAAATAATGCTAAAACTAGTTCTCTCTTTTCTATATGATTACCTATATTGCTTTTGTTTTGAGCATCAAATATCATATCAATTGACTCAAGTTATCTAAGTCTCCCTTAGTTGTAAACCATCGAATAGATAACCCAAGGGTGGAAATTATATTGTATCAAAATCATAAAATACCTATAAATAATAGATTTCTCTTAAGCTGATATACGATCCTAATTCATTGAGCGATTGAACTTGATATGAGCTATAAAATCATTTTCCACACACGAAAAACATCTATAGCCAACATAATACCTTCTCTATCCGTTCCATGGTGTTATATGAGAATGGATTTTGTGTAGTGATGCTAGAAAAAATTGGTTTAGGTTGTTTATATCAAAATTGGATTACATATTTTCTTTTCCAACCTACAATAAAAAACCCCATCCTTTCCTAATAAGAACATAGCAATGTATCTGGATTACCTTCCTGACATGTAGGTTAAATCACCATGTGTATAGATGTTTCTATCACCAAGGAGGGACCTTATTCAGATAATCAAGTTAAACTCTGTTGAAATTTTGTTCCACTTTAACACCATTTATTCTATTGATTATGTCATGCTCCAATGTTGTGCTATGCGTGATAAATTTTGTGCAATAATATTGAAATGATGACCCACATGAATTTTATCATGGTATCTGATCTGGTTGCCATGAATTAATTAGACCAATTTTATTTAAAAAAATTAATACCTTTTGATCATTTCAGAGTATTGGTTTGGGTGACCATCAAATTCAACTTCTAATTGTCCTCCTCCTAATTTGAATCATGGTGTAGAGAAGGTAGCTGAGACATAGACGTGCAGGTCATTTGAAACCATTGGAAATAACAATTTTCTCTATGGAAAAATACCCCTTAAATGAGTATATCAGTTGCACTATGATGTTTAGTGGTCAATCTCAGGTAATTTATATCCAAGTGTTGTGTGTACGATTTATAACAGTGTCTAAATCCTAGCTAAACCATACCCTAGCACTACAATCTAGATGATCGATTATTCTTAGCTGCTATTTTAGTGTAGACTATTTGGATGATGGTATTTGTTATGAGTATACATGAACACCACCTATGCACCAGGTCTCAAATAATGGTTAGTGAGAAACCAAGTTTTCTTCCACATCGAGAGTAGAGTTAGTTGATAATTCAATAATCAATATGAGCTATATAGAATTTCACAATCGGGTTGTCTATTTTTGGAAGGTATTGGCACTTTAGGATACATATTAAATCTAATATAAATGAAGATGATTTCCTTGGTATTACCCACTTGAAAATGGGAATGAAAATGTTAAGGCTTATTTTATTATTGCTACTATGAGAATCCTTCTTGGAAATATATGATAGTGGAGTTTGGGATTTACTTTATAATTTGATGTCTTATATTCATGCATGGTTATGTTAAATATTGAAAATAGTTTATTGAATATTAGAATGATTAGCATTTGGGAGTAAAATGTTATTTAAGATTGGAACTCAGTTAGTAGATAAATAGAATGAACAAGTTAAATTATATATTTTTCTTTTATATTATATGTATTATAATGAAAATTGTAAATGGATATAGTCAACTAGAAGTATGAAAAATATCTTCTAGATATGGAAAGGATGGAGTGGTGTCCATTCCTTGGGAAGAGGTATGAGACTCTTCCTTTTGTTTGGTGTTAAGCCAAACAAATGATGAATGGAATTAGGAGTTAATCCTTGTTATGAAAATATCAATGATGACTATTTTGTTTATTCATGCTTGGTGATTTTCTATGTTAAATGTAAGAAGTAAATGGAAGTAATGAGTTTAGTAAAATTATAGATTTTATATGTAAAATACATACTATGATTTATTATGAAATTTTTAATGAATGGAATCCACTAGAAGAATGGATGATCTTGGTGTCCATCTAGGAAGAGGTATGGGACTCTTCCAAATGTTCCTAACAATAAAAGGAATAGCATTCATGTTGATTGGGATTAGAAAAGTAAATTATTTAGAGATAGACCTTGATGCTAGATGATTTATGGGAATTTATGGGGTTTCTCTCTTTTGAGAGATTAATTGAACAGTATTAAAGCAAATATTGGAGGCAAATTTGGTATCATTTGGAGATAAGAGAAATAATATTTAGATTTAATTTTGATAACCAAATTAGCAAGATAATTAGAGATTATGTTGGATCAAATTTTGAAAAAAAATTGATAACAGTTTACAAATGCATTCTTGTAAACTTTATAATAGAGGATGAAATAACTTAATGCATATTGGGATCCAGTTATGGAAATGAATTGATTTGAGAGCTAACCTTGGAATGAAATATAAAAATTGTGTAGGATATTTGATGCATCTTTGATATCAAATTTGATAGCAATTGAGAATCAATTGAATAGATTAATATGTTGTATTCAAAGGGGAATTAGACCCCTATTGGTTTGTATATAATTAAAGGAAATAGCTTTAGTATAATGAGATTTATATTACCCATGCTAAACCTCTAAGGTTTTACTTTTATTAACCAAATATTAAGGAGAAAGGTGGTTGACATGGGTTGTTACAAAAGGATATAATTATCTATTAATTTAGAAAGAATGGTTTATTAATGAATTAAATGTATGGGACTTTAATTCATGGATTGACTTTGTGTCAATTATGTAGAATGAAATTGGAATTCATTCTTGAGGGAACTTATATGGTTCTCTCTAACATCGATACGACTTCTCCAAAATAAGATTTTGATGATTATCATAAACATATGAAAATTCTTAGGATGGCTTAGAATCAATAGATTCCTTAATTGCATCATGATTTTAAAGGGACATATGGATTCCTTATTGGTATGGGAAATACCTTAATGATACAATGATGACTTAGAGAAGGGAATTAGAAAAATTCCTTAATTGCATCATGAATTTGATAAGGAACGGTTGTATTCCTTACCATGTATAATGAATTGAAAGGGACCCATAGTGGCCCTTCTATATCTGTAATATTTGACATCTTAAGTTTATGAATATGAGGAAAGTACATATTTTGGAGGCTGGGTTTATTCCCCATGAGGGTTCCTAGGATAAACAATGTGTCACTCTATTTGTGGTTTGATGTGTTAATTCTTGTGCATGTTGATTTTACTTCAAAATAAAAATGATTTAAGTGGATGAGATGGTTAAATGCTTGATGAAAAATTTATGCAATTCTTAGATTATGTCAATGTGTACTATGATGCAAGGAATATATGCTTAACTTTAATATGCTATTGAATTAATGATATACAATTATGTCAATTATTTTTTGGAATGTATTGGGTAATTATGAATGATGTAGTTAGCTAGATTTACCTTTCAACCACTAGCACTTGATGTATTCAATGGTTGTGTGGATGCAAAAAGTAGAATGTAATGGAATGTAAATCTTGCTCAATTGGATATCTCATGTGTGCTACAATATCAAAGTAATGGATTCTACTCCTTAAGGATTAATTGAGTTATGATCACTTCATAACCTAAAACATTATGATAGAAAATTGAGGATTAATCCGAGTTGAAACTCGAAGTTTGTTGGAACCCACAAAAGGTAATTTGGACTTGAGTTGTAAACCAAGTCAGACCTTACATTCTGAGTTGATAAATGAATGTACATGAGGAGTAGGTACTCCCATGATGGTTAAATAAATCCCTTTTGTAATGAACTTAATTGATTCCTATATATAACAAAAGGGATGCCTAAATAAAAGGGTGGACAAATAAGCCTTAAGAGGTATAAGGTTATATAATCACTCTTAAGATGACATTCCAAGGATTCTATGAGTTGATCATGTATAGTGATTTTATTATCTTAGTAACCCTATCGGGAAGATGTGGGCTGGATATAAGATCTAGGAATAACCATTTTTGAGGTTATTTTATTATGATGGGTTTCCATATTCAAGGTATTCACCGATATACTGGTCTTGGTGGATAGTATGGTTAAGGGTGATTTCCCTTTTAATAGGGATGAAATATAATTCTTGGCCAACGTTCTCATATCCGAGTGGTATGAGGGTTTCATAGAAACTGATCACTTCTACTCAAGAGTGACTCTGATCAATTCTTAATATCTCTTGATGCTATTTGCCTTGATAACTTACAATCCAAAAGGAATGATTCTATATTAGTTCATGATTATGACCTTTGCCTCATGAAAGATGAATATATATATATATATATATATATATATATATATATATATATATATATATATATATAAACTATTGTAACAATTGGGGTTGTTACAACATATGCATACTAGCATAATTGGATACTATTATCTTTTTTATTTTTTTTTAATAAAGGGATTTGGTGTCCTTGAACCTAGTTGATTTTTATATAAGATGATAAATATGAATTACATTATTCCATTCAATCAAATCATCCAAGTTAACAATAAAAGAAAGTTCTACCCTTATATTCTGCCATCATCATATCATCATCTTTCTTTCATTTCTCAACTTAAATTATTTAATCTCAATATATAATCTATGTTTATTCATCTACATCCACAAAAACTAGCATGGGATGATGCAAGTTAGGATTAGTTGATTTTTCTTTTTCTAGGAATCTAATGCTAGTGGATTCACATTCATATTTTCATATTATCAACCTTATCTACTATCTTCAAATTATCATCAATATCTCCATCTACTCATAGACAACATGTTTAGTCCTTTTAGATTCCCATCACCTTTGTTTACATCTATAAAATAATTCTTCAATCTACATCATATAATATTTTATTCTTACTATAAACCATCAAGTGATGAATACTATAGTTTTGTAGGTATTGATGATAGTGAATGCTTATTATTTTATGTTTATTTATCCTCAAATATAAATAGTATACTCTTATCAAAGCATTTGGGAAAATTTAAAGGATTAATAGTACATGTCATTAATTCAGATGATAAATAATGATTTCCATCAATGATAGTAGATGTCACTTCATAATAAGCTCCTTATCACCATCATTCAAATATTTGTGGTACTAATCTGGTATTTTCATCTATTTGTATGGATACCATGTTCAAGTGATTTATAATGACTAAAATTATGTCACTCTAATTATAGAAAATATTAAAATTGACATGATTCTTTTTATCATGTCTTTCCTCACAAATTTAAATCACTTAATAATTAAACTATTTCTTATTTGCTCCAACTACATTTTTACCTTTTTCATTTTGCCCTTTAGCTAGGGAAATAAAAATTTGATCTTAACCATTAAATTTTGTGAATATTTCCTTGATACACATGCAAATGTTAGAGTGCATTCAATAGGAAATCAATTAAGAATCTTGTAGGATTGATAAAACAATTTGAAACACATACATACATGGGGATAATATAACCCCATCATCTTATCCAAATTGCTTTTGTAGTCATGCAAATTTTAGGGTGACCTCAATAGGAAATCAGTTAAGACCTCTTTAGGACCACCAAAACCATCTAAAATGCATAGATGCATGTGGCCATATAGCCTTATTATCTCATCCTATTTTTTTTGTACCCATGCACAAGTCTAAGAAACAAGTGCAATTGATGGTGCTTCTAAATAACATGAGCTTATACTGAGATGGGGGGTGAGCAGTATAAGATAAAACTTTTTGTTTTTCAATCCATATGATAACATCAATAGTATTAAAGTAGTAAACATTACATAAAGCATCACACACATGAGAGACATGATTTAATATGGTTCACCCAATGTGGTCTACTCTATAGAGAAAATATTTCACTAAAATTTTCTCAACCAATTTCTTGGGAATCCTTCCCTATTACATTTTTTATGGACCTTTGTTCAAAGGAGACACCAATCCCCTAATCAAGTTTATGGATAAAAATCCATAGGATAACTCTTTTCTCTTTATTTTTTCGTGGATCTCTATCCACAGGAGAAATCCTTCTCCTTTGCTTTAACTGGTGATCCTCTAAAATTATACTGCCTCCACTGCACTGGATTGTGTATCTCTCTCCATTGAAGACCTCGGTCCCCACTTAGAATATATTTTTCCTCACTACCCTAGCTAATGAATATATATCCACTGGAGACTACTATCCTCTGCTCTATCACATCCAAAGCCTACTCTAAACTCTATTCAATCTCTGTCTCAAATCTATTATGAACACTGTCCTCTACTCTGTCACAAATATGTCTCTACTCTAGCATAAATATGATCTCAAATCTACACCAAAATCTATCCCCAAATTTGTTTATGCTCTAGCACAAACCTGCTCACCAATCTGTACCAAAATCTATCTCCAAATTTATCCTCAAGCCTTAGCACAAATCTTGATCAAATAACAAACCAAATCTACTTAGATTTACCCAAAGCCTTAACACAAGGCTTGAAAAAATGAATCAATTTTGCTCTCAAGTCTTCACAAAGACTTATCTCTAATCTGTCCTTAAAATTTCACAAAGATCTCATTAACAATTTTAAAAAATTGTAATCCTATGTAAGCTTGTTGCTCTTTTTTGGCTGGGTGGCCCTAGTAGGGGGCTAAGAATAGACTGTGTCGCTCTTTTTTTTCTGCTCAATATTTGTGCTGATTTTGTAATAGGTTTTGGGTCAACCTAAAAAACCTGGTAGTAATGAATTTGTACCTTATTTACCAAAAAAAAAAAACAATTTCAAAAAACTCAACTTAATCTCTTATAGAAAACCTCTTAAATACCACAAACAAGTTTCACTCATAATATTGTTTTAACCATAGAAACATACAGATAATGATTAGAGACTCAATATGTTTCACATTCACAAAACACTCAATCACTTCCAAACTCTCTTTGAAATCAATTTTGAATAAAGAACAATTTGTTTCACAAAAATTGAACTATCACTCCAATGCATTCAATAAATAATACTTATTAACTTCACTCAACCATTCACTCAATGAAACACAACTTGCTTTCAAACCTTAACCAAGTGTTTCACTATACTTCCAAAAATTCACACTTTGAAACCCAATACTTGACTCAAGATGATTCTAAATTCACATAACAATGATACTCATGTTATTTCACAAACCCTAGCTCAAGATAATTCTCATTTTCACACTCAAATGATCTCACAAACATTCACCAATCATTCACATGAAAACTCACTCAAATATTTTTAACAATTCTTATCAAACAAACCTTTTCACTCTACCTTCGCATTTCACAACATCCAAGCCAACAATATTTCACTCATAAGGAAGATGCACCCATACCTTTTGTTTTGATGGAGATATTCAAAAAATTATTATCTCCAATAATTAATTCACCATACAAAAATATTAGCTCTCAAATACACCTTATAATCTCCAAACTTCACAAAATAATATTCAATTCACAAACAATCAAAACTCCTTTGATAACACTTTATAAACCCAATTTTCACACTTATCAACAATAAAACTTAATTCCTTTATTTAACACTTTTAACTCCAATCTTCACACAATTATATTCAACACAATTAAATCCTTTCAAACACCTTATATCTCCAATATTTTATTTTTAATGCTAATTAAAAAATAAAATATTAAACACCCTTATGACTCCCTATCTTACTCCTTAGCAAAAATTAATCAAAGCACCTTCACAAACATCATGTGGCCCCTAGCGCTATTCAACATTTGGCAAAAATAAATCAAGCGCTTACCTCAATGATGGCCCATGTTAAAATTAACATCCTTAAAGACTCAATTTACTGGAACCCACGACCAGCCATCATCGTAGTGCCTAAGCCCTAAGGCTTGGCTGTAGTTGTGCCACACGCCCAAGACAAAACCATAGGCGCATGATGCACCTTTTACTCCTTGCTCTCAATACCTTTTGAAATAAAACAAAATCATTTTCCATGATCAATATGAATGGGATGTGAATCAAACCCCTGACCTACCTTGCATAATGCCTTAACTAGCCATCAATCACCGCTTGCGCTACCAAGTGCTTGGTGAATAATTTGATGCTCCACTTGGTATTATTTACAAGGTTTGCTCCTTTAACCTTAACACATGCAAATCCTCTTTCTTCTCTTAATGCAATGCACAATTTTTTTTTCTCTCTTGGGCATTCAAATTGCCTGGATAATTTTGTAATAAAAATATTGCCCCATTTTTTATACCTTTTTCTATGCACTCTAACACATCGACACTTCCAATTCAAAATTTTAATTCAAATTTTAAACTTAGATTTATGGTTCCTTTAATATTTATTTAAATTAAATTTTAACCTATGGTTAAAATATTTAATTTAAATCTCAAGCTAAATGCCTCTTGGTCCAAGAGAAATAAGAAGATTGAGAAATCTCAAGCCGTTTCCAACATCAAGAAAAAATTCAAAGTTGAAAAAACGCCTATTCGTTGTTCCCAAAGGCTTAAATTCAAGGATGCTACTAAAACTCCCACTCCCACATCTGAGAATATTAAGAAAGAAATTTTTTATTCTCCTTACATTTTTGAAAAATACCTTCATAAGCTTGTTGTCCAAGCCACTTCTATTACTCTCGATCACCTGGAAACCGCTCATGTTTGTATTGGGAAAGCTATTGTTTAGCTTAAGGAGCAGCGTCAAGTGCTTAACTTGTTTTTCTTCTGTGACTGATTTGAGGATGTTCCAGCCATTTCTGATGTGGTGGGACCTTATGATTTCAAAGATGATGCCAAGGATGAGGAGGTTGTGGATATTGCCAAGAAATCCTACAAGGAAGCCCCAAAGGATACACCAAAGGATGACATTAAGGACACTGACCTTGAGATTGCGGTTGTGTCACCAATATGGACTGATGTACCCAACTAACGTGTATGTTGTTTCTGCTATTGAAAGCTTAGTATTAGCTTTCTCATTTTTGTAATATTTTATACTTTTGGTGGTTCAAGACATTTTTGGTTCTGCTAGTAGGATGCCTTTTATTCCTTTGTGGGTCCCTTTGGTGTTTCATCTTTTATGTTCTAGGTTTTTCTATTGTACAAGGCATTGGGGCACCTTTCAAATGCCCTTGTTTAATGAATTTCATTAACTTACCAAAAAAATATTTAATTTAAATAAATCAAATAATAACCTTTTAATAATCTGCCAAATAGGTCTTTTAAGATTTTATTTCTTAATGATTCCTTGGACCTCGTTTTTCTTTACCTCAACCTTTTGCTCAGAATATTATAATATTAAATATTATAATATTATTATTTCCTTTTAAACCTGCTTCTCCTTTCTTGGGATTTATTTTTAAACCTTCTTCTTCTTCCTTGGGTCTTCAATATTTTAGGTCGCTTTAGGCATATAATATTAAAATAAATATTATATCCTATATCTTTTAACCTCTTCCTTACCTTTTGGAAAAACCACCTGATGACATTAATGACGATAAAACTTGAACATCAATCTCTTGACATCAATGACAACAAAACTTGCTCATATTTCCAACAGCTTTGGGTGGTGTATAGACACTTTGGTATCCAAATAGAGTGGAAGGAACATACATCCAATAAATAGATAGTTATGTTTTAGTTCTTTTTAAAGACAAAAAATAGAATATAGCTAGATCATTACAAATATGTATAGTCCTCATTCAGTTATGGAAAGGAGGTTATGGAGGGATCTAAAAGAGATGCATAGGGATTTATTCCTCTCATGGATAGTAGTTAGGAATTTTAATATCCCCTTAATACCTAGCAATAAGAAAGGAGGTTTTCATATATACAATGATGGTATGGAGGATCTGGAAGAGTTCATTAGAGAGATAAACTTGATTGATATTGATGTAGCACAGGGGGGAGTATTCCTAGAGGGAGAGGTGAAGTGGAAGGTTTTGGAGTGAATTATCATGCTCTATGACAAATTTGACCCAAATCATACAAGTTTATGATTTGTTATTGAACGATTTATAACTTTCACAAAACTACTTGTATAGTCTCTAAATCGATTTATAAATTTCACAAAATTACTTGTATAGTCTCTAAATCGATTTATAACTTTCACAAAACTACTTGTACAACACTTTGGCATGTATGATTTTCCACCTGTAAAATCTTATAGAAGTTGTTTTGTAACTCAACTTGAGTAGTTTTGTAGTCATTTTCTCATAAATCCTAGTTTTTCTTATTTGGCAAGTTTCAACTATGCAATTACACTTCCAAATTAGGCAACTAGTCCATTGTATGGTTGGTTTGGCCAATTATACAGTTTCACAAACCCTTGTTGAATCCTCTACTTATAGATTTTCTAGATTTTACATAGGTTCTCTTCAAGGAAATATTTGGATGTCTTTATAGTGCAATTACCAACATAATTTATAACATGCAATCCCAAATTCACTAAATAGGAATTACTATCATCAATTATCAATTATAGAAATCGTACAATAGACTAAAAATGTATTTGTATAATAATGATAATATGTAAACTCAATATCCACCATCACACCAAGTTATAGGATTCTCAACAAAGCAATTCCATTGTATTCTTACTTGTTTAACACACCATTCCTACCATACTTGCACATAATCCACAACTTGCAATTACCAACAATATGTACAATGGAATTCTCAATGAGACATGACCAAATTTTCTTTCTTTCATATTCATAATGGTAATAATAAGATCAATCCTGTATAATTCCTACAATGAACATTCATCAACATAGCTTATCAATCACATGAACAATCTCTCTAAACATCTATGAGCAATCTCCAACATCCAACATCATTGAACATCCACAAAATTTGAATGGGGGGCTATATAATGCTTTCCCAGACCATTCCAAAGTGGTTCCTAAGACAACCATTACTCACAACTACCATCCTCATAAAATAACTAACTTGCATTAAGGTTCCCCTAAGTCTAATTTTATTATTATAAAATTAACTAAAATGCACATTTCAACTCAATTTATTTTCACTTTTGATTGCACATTGGTACCATTTACATCCAATTTTACATTTATAACCCTAAATCATGCAATTAGACAAACCCTACACTTGTACATTTTGATCAAAATGTACAAATAACAAAACTAACAAAATTTAACAAAATTGTGCAAATCCAAGTTTCACTTCTTCTTCTGGGAGGTGGATTTACTACCTAAATATACCTTCCCTTTTACATCATTAGGTGTCCTCGCTGACTTGGTTTTCTTGGTCTTGTTCGATGGGTCTTGTTGAATATCACAAGCTGAATATAAAGAATGGCATGCTCATTTTTCAACTTAGCTGCATAGTGGTGGATTTCCACAACCTTCAACCCATACTTGTTGGACTTCTCTTCCATAGTATCCAAGAGTTGAACCAACTTTATTTCTCACTTGAATGCTCCTTTGTGTATCTTCTATGTTAATGTTGCTTCCATTTGAGTTGCAATGGCTAACTCCTCATTCTTTTTATGTGATGACATTAAGACTCTAGTGTAAGTCATCTTCACAAGCTGAAATATGCTTGTCCTTAGCCCGAAGTTATACCTTATGATCCATGATCATCTCATTGTAGTGTGTGGCATCTTTTGTCATCTCCTCAAACTTTTGGTCCTTCAATTATAGTTGCTCTTCAACTAGCCTTCAATTGGTCCTCATGTTTGACCAATTGCTCTTTTTGTGCTACTAGCTTTTCTTCTTATTGCTTGAGTTGTTGGTTGTGTAAACTCAACTGCTCCTCTTGTTGCTTGATTTGCGCTACATATTGTTGCAACAATACTTCCTATTCTTCCAACCGCTTCTTCTACTTATCTTCTTGCAAGGTCATAAGCTACTTTTCCTGTTATTGTGAGAGTAGCTTATCCTCATAAGTAAGCTTCATGTCATTCAATTTAGCTTTTGCATCTCTTCAACTTCTCCTTGGCCTCAATCTTGCTGTGTTCTAGTTCTTCTTCAATCATAGCCATATATTTTTGAGTAGCATCTACTTCTTCCTTTTGTGCTTCCTTGGCTTGATAAATTTGTTCAAGACCCAAGCTTAGCCACTCGATCCAATGTGTCAGGAAATTCAATTTTCGAAGGATGAAGACTAGCTTTGGAGGTGCCCTTAAAATTCTGTATCTAGTGTTCAATGGATATCTCTGACCCTTTCTCTAGATCTAGGTACACTCATGGATACCTCTCTATAATTGGTCCCTACTCCATCCAATAAATCTACAATTTCAAACATCATTGTTACCTCTCCCCTTGGTAATTGCCATGGGTTTTTGTGCATGAATCTGGGCTATTTATCTTGTATGATCTTCACTACACACCCACTCCATAACCTTATCCAATTCAATGAAGGTCTTCTCCCTCCACTACTTTAGTTATCCAATGCCACCTATGAAAAATTGTAATCGGGTGCTAGCGAATATATCGTAAACTTGTTTGAGGAAGTGATCCACCTATTCATCTATGTCTTCACCATCTCCCTCTGAGACACTGAACTGAGGTACTTCAAGCAAAAATATTGTGCAAAGCCTCTCATACCTTTCCTATGGTGGAGTATGTTCCTCCTCTTCCTCCTATGGAAGTGAACTTCCTCCAATATCTTTCATTGCACCTGCTGCATTCCCTTCCTATAGCAAAATGTGAGCTACAGTATTATCCATCTCTTCTTCGATCGGTCTGATCTCCTCAAAATTTATGGCCTCCTTGAGTAGCTATTGCTCCTCCATAGGTGCCTATATTTTCTCTTGTGGGTCTGGAAATTCTTTCAATTGTGTATTTGCCAACCTTTCATCTTGTGGATTCAACTATACTTCCACCACTACTATGGCTATCATAATTAGATTAGATCATTCTTGTGATGGTTGTGTATTCTCCTCCTTTGAATTACTATTGCCTTCTTGCATCACAATCCTTATTTGAGGCTTCTTCTTTTCCTTAGCTTTCATCTAACGGGGCTACCATCACTTCTTTGGCTTTCCTCTTTTGGTTGCTCTAACTCGATCAATATTTAGATGATATCCAAAATTTCAAAATTCATTGACCTAAAGTAATGTAGGAGATCACATCGCTTCTCCCCATTATCCTGTACCAACTAGCACACTGATATCTACCAAATCTAAATCCTCCAGATCCAAGTGCACATCATCTAGATTGGTGGGCATAGGTTCTAGTTGCTCCTTCTACATAAGATTTTTCTCACTCATCTATCTCTCTCATTGCCTATACATCCTAATCCACACTAGACTGGATGTTTGTGCTACTACCTCCTCCTCCTCTTGAGATGGTGGCTACTCCTATGCAACAATTGTGTAGGTACCTGATGCTATGAGTCAGGATCCAATTGCAACTATCTACATATCTTCCTCTAAGGGTGAAATTCCTCATCTTATGAAGTCTCTCTTTCCTCAATCATAGGAGGTTTAGGTTTTCTTGTACTCTTCTTCTATCTTGATTTCTTTGGTGTTACCTTTTAGATAGGTACTGACTTCACCCATCGTAGTATAGAATGTTGATCCTATGGAAAATCATATGGTGGTATTAGCCTAAAAAATGGAATACCAACTTTGGAAATGATATCTAGCATGATAGCTATAGTCTTAAGGATCATGGGAAAAGTCTTATTTCTCTTTAGTAATAGCTTTTAAATCCTTTTTTCCAAGTAGGTTTCCTAATAATATCGTATTCCCTTAGAAACTCCTACATAATGTGACATCCAAATTGACATCTTTGAAGAGTGTGCTTCTCTTGCTAGTTGAGACATCATAACATTATTTGCACACACCAAATCGATAGTCCTTAGCATACTCTACTTGATCCCTCTTCCCCTAGGACCAAAAGCCTTCATAGTTGATAGATACATAAGATTTATGAGTGATGTAACTAATCTATGGGTCTCAATCTGGTCCACAATATTTCTCTTGATGGGATACCCTTATTTTAGAAATCTAAATATCCATAAAAACTTAATAGCCAAGAATTCCACCTTAATATGGTGATTTCCCACTCACACATAGGTGCAATTTTGATTGGGCTTATATGATTGTACCATTTGCAATAGGTACTCATTATAGAATACCTTATCCTATGGTGGAATTTGTACTATTGTGCTCACTCCTGCTCGAGTTAGTGCAACTTTCAATGAGTACTTTTCCTCATTCTAGTTCCACCATTTTTGATAAAACTCTCCTATTGGTTATACAAAGGTGATATCCTTGATATCCACCTATCCTCCTTCATCATCACTTGTTTGCTCATCTAGGGTAGCTTCCTTATGCACCTCACTATGAAGCTCTGATAGTGTGCCCTAGGTGGTTCCATTACCTCCTCGTAGAATTATGGTTGTGCCCTTCCTCTACCACCATGCCAGTTCCTAGGTCCTCTCCATGACCTATAGCCTCTTCCCCTCCAAGGTTGATAGTCGCATTCTCCTTATGGCTGAAAACCTCATCCTTGGTCCTATACTAGGTAGGTCACTCCTTCTCGCCTGGGTCATGAGTCCCTATTAGTGTAGTGGTCCTAGTGAATGGTCAACTCTTATTTCTGCAATCCACCGTAAATGAGCTCGAAACTCCCTCTCGATGCTCATTCTTCACCATTCCTCATTGTGGAACCACTTCACTATCGATCTTCTTCAATTTGGAAATTTAGGACAATTGCATCACCAATTGTACAATCTACTCCAAAAATATACAATTACTTCTAAAAATGTACAACTACTTCCAAAAATCATACAATTTCTACTCATATTCGTACAGGTGCTTTGTGAAATCGTACACACCCTCCAAATCATATAATTATGTCAAAAATCATACAATTGCAATCCAATTCTGTACGATTCACCCAAAATATACAATCTAAGCTTAAAATCATATAATTTCACTCTGAAATCATACATTAAGCCCCAAATAATACAAGTGCACCTCTCCTCCATATAATTGCACTAGAAATCATGCAATTGCACTACAATTGCTCGATTTGGACCTCGATTTGCATAATATTTTTTGAAATTGTACAATCTCCTTCCAAATTGTACAATTTTCATACTCAAATCATACAAGATACATTTTAGGCCATTACTTATTTTATATTATTCAACTCTACATGGTTTTTGCAATTAACTTTGCATCCTTTATCTCCATTTGTGCAAATCTCTCTTTCTAGTGCGTTTTCGGTTCCCTTCGCAAATTTTTCTCTTCTACTTGTGCAATTATTAAATTGTACAATTTAAATTTTTCTAAGTGCAATATAATGTATGGACCTCTTCTTTATATTTTTCCACATGCAAAAACTAAGACATCCTTGTTTTTTCACTAGTTGAATTTCCTTCACTAGGGTTTGCAATTTCCCACTTTATCTGCTTTTTTGAAATCAATTCAAAACCTAGCCATATTTTTTACCATTGGGGTTTTTCTCTACTATTTTTTTACTTCAAAATCTGACTCCACCAGTCTAAAATTCACCCTCCACTATATTTTTTGAAAAAAACTCAGCTTTTTTGAAGTAAACCCTAACTTTAGTTGTTTTTTCTCTTAATTTAGATTGCTTTTTCAAAAAATAAGATTCCTTGGTGAAAATTCATGATAGGTCATAAATTTTAGTTATCCTGTGATGTTTTCATACCCATGTGAGAAAAATTTCATTCAGTTGCACACTTCTTGCTCTCGGATGCTCCAAAATTCACTATTTCATTCATGCGATTTTCAAATCTGGTAAAAATAACATGCATGGTGCCCTCTTTTTATATTTAAAATATCCCTTGCATGAAAATTCACCACCTCAGCCTCCTTTGCATGTAATTTTGGCTTTTTGCATGGATGATTTCCAACTCATCTCTTTTTGCATGCATTTTTGTCCTTTCTTGCTTTTTTAATATTTTATTATTTTTGCTTTTTCTTTTCTTTTCTTTTTTTTTCTTTTTTTCTCAGAAGGGGTCATCATTTTTTTCAAATTATCTAATCTTCTATCTTAATTACATCCTAATGGATTTTCACAATCAATATTTTTATTCGACTTATCTAATTTCTATCTTACCTTCTTTATGAATCGTATAGTGACATTCACTTGTATGATCCCATCTATCAATATGTCACCCAGAGAGTCTACCACCTCATTTCATGCAATTGGGTGTTAAGAAATTGTACAATCAGGTATCAATCGATCATCTATATGATTTTCTCCTACTTTTTGGTCATTTATATGATTTGAAAATGTACAAGTGTTAGTTGTACGATTTGGAAGTGTACAATTGGAATTTGTGCGATTTAAAACTTAACAATTACAAGTTGTACGATTTGCAATTGAACAATTTTCTTCTTCCCCAGTCACATTGTCTTGTTTCAGTATTCCCCTTTATCTACTTGGTTGATCACTTGATGATGATGCTCTTGTTACACCTTCACTATTAGGATTGCTTCTACTTTTGTCTCCTCAAACTAAATTAACCTCTAAACTTGGTGAATGGGTCTTTTGTCAACTTTGGCTTCCTTCCTCCTGAAAGCATAGTCTTCCTATCCCAGCAAGATCTCTTCCTCACACTTGTCTCCCATAACCTTATCCTCTTGTTTTATAACCTACTTAAATATTAAATGGACCTTATTTTTCTTGAGGCCATCCTCTTCCTGCTTTAATTCATTTGGGTCCTTGTTGAAGCAATGGTGGTCATCCAAGTGGGTATCATCTCGTGATATTTGCCATAAATTCTCCTCTCCAATTATATCCTTGTGCATTACTATTCCAATTCAAGGCTATGAGTGAGGTATCCTCTAGCCATATCGGGATAGGATATCGGATCCATCCCCATCCTCTTCCTCCCCTAGGTACAGTTTCCAAATAAATCCTCCTAACGTTCAGTGGTCATAATGCTCCTCTATGACCTCGATGTCATCCTAAGGTACTAGAAATTCTTGGTCAACATCCTTGTTGTTGACTTGGTCCTCATAATTCCCAAGTATTGGGAGTCACATCCACAAATTCTATGTTGGTTAGGTGTCCATTTCTTTGTGCTCTAGGTGAAAATTATCATAATGCTCTTATTTGATGATCCACCCTTCATAATCACCTTATCCAACACCTTTCTTCGAAATGATATTGTGAGAAAAAAATTCCAAATTTTCCCTATATATCTCCAATAAGTTGTATTTAGTACTCGATTCATTATGATCATCATCTCTCTGTGTCAATCATTTTGTGGGTAGATTCATTATTCTTTGAAGTATCCTCACTTCCCTTCTCTACCTTCTTAGTTATTGATAGGTTGTCACATAAGCATCAAGATCGGGATGAAAATGAGGGTTGTGTGTCCTTACCATGAGGTCATCACTACTAATTTCCTTGCTATTGTCCCTTACCAACCAAGGTATTCCTTCTTCACTAGACTGGCTCGAATCCTCATGTATGTTCTCTTACATCTCAGGTGATGTAAGGTCTTCCTTAATGTCCCATCAAACTACCTCTGCTACTTTATCTATAATTGGAAGATAATTTTTTGGATGACTTGGTCTGGCTTGTGACCAACCTCATTCACTAGGTCTCATTTTATCTTGTCGCTTGATGATTGCTTGAGGAGTTACTATATTTTTCTCATTTCTCATTTCTCATTTCCATTTCTTATCGTTTTGCAACTTGTTTCTCATTGAGTCTTTGCATTGTCTCATGCAACTCCTGGATGATTTGCTCTTAGAGTCTTGCATTATGACCTTGTAAAGTTTCATACTCCTCTTACAATTGCTCGGTCTTATGTCGCATGCTTTGTTATAATAGGCCTATCTAGGCTAATGTAGTGCATCTGATTAGCTCTTCATTAGCAACTCTATCTTTATTTGCATCTAGTACTTCCATATCAAATGTGTTTATCCTATCTTCCTATCGTATCATTAGTTATATCCACCATTGTCCTTCCATTTGTTAAGGCAATTCTCTTTGCCCAAACTATGGATACACTATCGTTTGTTCTAATTGGGTCACTTCCCCTTGTCTTTCCCAATTGATTACTAGAGGTACGATTTCCTAGTTCTTCTATCATTTAGAGAAATCCATTCATCCTCCTCTTATTTGATCCATTCTATCCCATCAATGAACTTTATGTGTACTTATATTTGCCTTATTTCACCGATTGAAGGTACTAATTCTTGTTGTTCTAAAATTGGTCATACCTCCTCCCTTTCTACAAATAGACATGATATTCCTATATCATTATCCGCTTGTGGTAGTTCTAGATCATTCTAGATTTCTCATCGTGGTTCACTGGAGTTAGCTTGTTCTTGTCATCTTTGTTCAAGTTCTTGTGAAAAAATGAACAAGCACTACACCTTGTATGGTTTCAAATGTTTAACTATTCATAGTTTTGGGCACCTTTGTCCCATCTATATTTTGTAGCTTTGATGTCCCATTGTCTATTACTTCCACAACTTGGAAGGGACCAAGCCATAAAGTATTAAACTTGTCAAGCTTGATTTCTTGTTTACCATTGAACTTTAGAACTAAATTACCTTGATTAAGTTCTAACTTGCAAAGATGCTTGTCATGCCATAAATTCCTTCTCTTCTGGTCCACTTCAATTTCCCATTTTTCCATGACTCTCCTCTCATATAGTTTTATGAGTGTAACCAGACTCTCTTTAATACTTTCTTTGTCACCTAAGCAATGCTCCACAGTATTTGTAAACTTCATACCAAGAATTCTACTGGAACTACTACCTCTTGACCATACATTAACTAAAATTTCATATGGTCCATCATTGGTTTGAAGGTTGTTCTATAAGCCCAAATAATTTATGATAACCTTTCCTCCTAATCTACTCATATTCCATAGGTCTTATACAACATTGAAACTAGGACTTTGTTCTTTGCCTCTACCTACCCATTTGCTCTGGGATAATATATACTTGACAACAAATGCAAAATCCTAAAATAATTAGTCAAATTATTTATAATATCATTAATAAATTGGTCTCCCCTATTGCTTGTTATTTTTAGTAGAATGTCGAGCCTTGTGATCACTTGCTCATACAAGAATCGAGCTTGTGCTTTTTGTCATATTATCTAGTAGCGCTCTTGCCTCCACCTATTTTGTTAGGTATTCTTTTGCCACCATGATGTACTAAAATTTTCATATTTGGGTGGTTTTTAGTGGTCCAGCAAATTCCAATCCCCACCTTTCAAATAACTCTTACGGTTGCAATGGATGCAAGGGCATGAAGTCTTAGCGTAGTAGTTTTCCTATTCTTTGGAAAGTATCACATGCCTGCACATATTATTTTGCATTGTTGTATAATGTAGGCCACCACAATCCTACCAAGAGTACCTTCCTAGCATTGGCATCCAACCCCATGTGCCCTCCTACCAAGCCTTCATGAGCTTCTTTTAATGCTACTTTAACTTCCTCCTCCATCACACATCATCGAAGGATGCCATTGACACCCATTTTATATAATAATATAACTATCAATTGGAAAGGAGTTGAATTCATATTGATCTTATTTTTATCTATTGCTATCAGAAATTATGATAACTCTCCTATGGATAGATATTTTCCAATTAACTTGTACCATGTGAGTACAATGTTAATTACAAATAACTATGGATCAGGGAATTCATATGGAATTCCCATCCTACAAGTTCTCTTGATCGTATTCAAGACAACTGGTCTGCAATCACATGCTTCTTACCAGGTCTCACTACTACTCAGAATACAAATTCTTTCAAGGTTATGAGCCACCTACTAACTCACCCTTGTATCATCGGTTTATTAATCAAATACAATAGGGCCTGATGAACCATGTAGAAGGCAAACAAATTTTCTAACAAGTAATTCCTGAAATTCTGCATGGAATATACCATCCCCAAGGCTTCTCTCTCTATTGTACTATAATTTCTCTCTACCCTAGACAAGAGATGACTTACAAAATAAATAGGTTGATCCAACCTATATTGCCCTTCTTGAGCCAATGTGCATGCTATGGCAAAATTAGAAGCATCAATGTGGATATGGAATTCCTTACCCCAATCAGGAAATACCAATATGGGTTGCTCATGAGTTTTTACTCTTAGTTCCTCAAAATATCTTTGGTGCTCCTCTATCCAACTAAAAGGAATGTTCTTCTTTATCAATGAGTCCAATGGGTAGGACACATGTGCATAATTCCTGATAAACCTTCAGTAATATTCCATGGATCCTAAGAATATTTTTAACAAAATCGCATCATATGGTTCCTCCATATGTAATATGACATAAATATTATTAGGATCTATCTTCAATCCCTCATTGCACACTATATGTCCTAGTAGTTTCCCATATGGTACCATCAAAAAATATTATCCTAGATTCAAGGAGATTTTTGAATGACACTGAGAGGGGGGGTGAATCAGTGTAGCTATTTTAAATTCAAATCTACAACTCTTAATGCCAAAACAATGAAAACTTAAAATTAGATAAAGCAAGTATAACAAGAGAGCATTCCACAACACACGATGTAACGAGGTTCACCAATTTGGCTACTCCTCAAAAATGACTGCTTGGACTCCCGTCCAAATCTAGTCTTTGCAAAATACCAATTTTACAATCAATTTACCAGCACCCATTGGAAGGAGCACCAACCCCTGATTTATCTGCACCAACAAAAAGGAGCACCAACCCCTGATTTATCTGCACCAACAGAAAGGAGCACCAACCCCTGATTCCAAGCACCAACTCGGACTGCAATTTTGAAACTATAAGATTGACATAAAAAATGCCTTCGCTTATACAAGACCCTGACTGGTCTATTGCTAACCCAACCTCTCTCGCTATTCACCAAAAACACCACACACACTTACGGCTCTGCTTGCTGCACTTTTATAGCCCTCTTACAGCCCTCTTGCTACGCTTCTTACTACACTCTTACGACTCTCTCAGCTCTGCTTAATGCTCTCTTACGACACTCTTCCAACCCTCTTTTCGTAGCACTTTTCAACCTTTTTTAGCACACTAATTCTCCACATAGACCTCCTTTTATAACAAAGTTCTGACTTTTCTCTGTAACTGCACCTGTAACTGTCATACCGAATTTAGTTAACTCTTCTTATTTTAGCTACATGATTTTCTTCTGTAACTGCACCTGTAACTATCATACCGACTTCAGTTAACTCTTCTTATTTTAGCTACATGATTTTCTTCTGTAACTACACCTGTAACTGTCGTACCGACTTCAGTTAACTATCACATATCTTATTTTAGTTGGGTTCTCTTCTTAGCTCATGCCAAAGCAACCTGTCACGAAATCGTGACACTTTCGCCTCCTTGCTTCTCTTCTTGGCTTGTACCCGTGAAAACACAACATGTCACGATATCGCGACACTTTCACCTCCGTACTCTTCCTCTTTACTTTTGTCGCGATATCGCGACACTTCTGCCTTCTTACTTTCTCTCTCCTCCTTTAGTCGTGAAAATGCGACATGTCGCGATATCGCGACACTTTTTCTCCTTTGCTCTTTCTCTTGCCTTTTCGGTCACGAAAATGCGACATGTCGCGATATCGTGACACTTTTGTTACTCTACCATCCTGCTCTTCTTGAGTCACGAAAATGCGACATGTCGCGATATCGCGACACTTTTTCTTTGGACTCTCTCTCTTGCAATATGTCATGAAATCGTGACACTTTTTCTTTCGTACAATCTCTCTTGCAATATGTCATGAAATCGTGACACTTTTTCTTCCATACAATCTCTCTTGCAATATGTCATGAAATCGTGACACTTTTTCTTTCGTACAATCTCTCTTGCAATATGTCGTGAAATCGTGACACTTTTTCTTTCGTACTATCTCTCTTGCAATATGTCATAAAATCGTGACACTTTTTCTTTAGAACTCTCTCTCTTGCAATATGTCACGAAATCGTGACACTTTTTCTTCCGTACAATCTCTCTTGCAATATGTCATGAAATCGTGACACTTTTTCTACTTGCACTTTCTCTTCCAACATGTCGCGAAATCATGACAGTTTTTCTTGCTTGCGCTTTCTCTTCGAACATGTCACGAAATCGTGACAGTTTTTCTTGCTTGCGCTTTCTCTTCAAACATGTCACGAAATCGTGACAGTTTTTCTTGCTTGCGCTTTCTCTTCGAACATGTCGTGAAATCATGACAGTTTTTCTTGCTTGCGCTTTCTCTTCGAACATGTCACGAAATCGTGATAGTTTTTCTTTCTTCTCAACATGTCACGATATCGCGACAGTTTTTCTTTCTTCTCAACATGTCGCGATATCGCGACAGTTTTTCTTTCTTGCTCAACATGTCGTGATATCGCGACAGTTTTCTTCCTTGTGATTTTCTTTTGATTTTTAGCATATGGGCCACTTCGATCTTTTGGAAAATCACTGTACATACTCTGAAGAACCTCTTAACTCCTGTCCATTGCATCAACCGATCTGTCTGACTGTGTTGACAACAATGACAATACTATTGCTGCACCTTGCTCAACAATCTCCCCCTTTGGAATTGTTGGCAACACACGTGCAATTTCCTGTAATTCTTCTCCCCCTTTGACAATAATACCAAAGGGCTACTGCAGACTCCCCCTAAGTCCATGCACAACATTCTCAGGCACAAATTATTACAGTTAGCAAAAATTACAAACATGAGCAAAAAGATAATCAAATATATAAATGCTCCCCCTGAGAATGTGGTCCCGATAGCTAGTCGGTTCTTGGGAAGCGTGACCACTCCCAATTTATTGCGAAGGTACTCAAAAATTTCCTTGGGCAGCGGTTTTGTGAAGATATCCGCTACTTGCTCTGTAGTTGGGACAAAATCCAACTTAACCTCACCTTCCGCAACTTTCTCCTTCAGAAAGTGATATCGGATAGCAATATGTTTTGTGCGAGAATGCATAACCGAATTCTTTGAGATGTTAATGGCACTGGTGTTATCACACTTAACTAAAATTGGCTCACTGAAGTTAATGCCAAGATCTTTCAGGGTTTGTTTCATCCATAAGACCTACGTACAACACGTAGTTGCTGCAATATATTCTGCCTCTACTGTGGATAAGGAGACTGACTCTTGTTTCTTACTATGCCATGCGACCAACTTGTCTCCAAGATAGAATGCACCTCCACTGGTACTCTTTCTATCATCGACACATCCTGCCCAATCTGCATCTGAATACGCAATAAGGGTGAAGTCCTTACCTTTCGGATACCATAACCCATACTCCATAGTACCCTTCAGATACCGAAGAATCCTCTTCACTGCTGTCACATGAGTCTCCTTGGGACTAGCCTAAAATCGTGCTACCATGCAAACTGCCTACAAGATATCTGGTCTGGTAGCTGTCAAATACAGTAGGCTCCCAATCATAGATCTGTACATGGTTTGATCAACATCTGGAGATTTGTCATCCTTGCTCAACTTGCAACCTTGTCATCATGGGAGTGCTAACAAGCTTACAATCCTCCATTGTGAACTTTTTTAGCATCTCTTTCACATATTTAACTTGAGAAATAAATATGCCCTTCTCATTTTGATTAACTTGCAGTTCGAGGAAATACGAAAGTTCACCAATCATTGACATTTCAAATTCTTTCTGCATCTTATTTGCTAAATCTTTACATGACTCATCATTGCTGCTGCCAAAAATGATATCATCTACGTATACAACAAGGACAATGAGATGGCCATTCTCTGTTTTGACATACAAATTGCTATCCACCATACCCTTTTTGAACCCTTGTTGAGTAAGATAGTTGTCTAGCCTTGCATACCATGCTCTGGGTGCCTGTTTCAAGCCATACAATGCTTTCTTCAACTTGTAGACGAAGTTTGGGATTATCATCAAGTTGGAAACCATCTGGCTGCTCAATATAGACCTCTTCTTCAAGTTTTCCATTCAAAAATACTGATTTCATGTCCATTTGATAAAATTTGATTCTTTTCTAACCAAACATTCTAATTGCCTCTAGTCTAGCCACTGGTGCAAAGGTTTCTTCAAAGTCAATACCTTCAACTTATGCATAGCCTTTACAGAAAAATCTTGCTTTATTCCTATTGTACCTTGCTTTCACTTATTTAGTATCCCACTTTAGCCTTTTGACTGCCACCTCCTCCGTGACTGACGACTTTGCCTCGCATCCGTTGTGTAGCTCAATGTCTCTGGTTTCTAACGGCTGCCATGAATGTTTTCATCGCCTGCGTAGGTATTGACAGTGGACCGTTACATCTAGCGTTGGAGCCTCAATCTGTGCGTAGTCATCAACACTCGGTATTCTGCTTCTTGCTAGGGCATATGTCAGGGCTACTCAATGTCTTAGGTGAACATTCTTCACGCGATTCTAGGGAGCATTTCTCCTCGCTGCGATCAAGGGATTCCTCGGGCAATATCTCGCATTTCTCAAATAATGCAAGACTTTCTTAGGTGCATAGGCATCTTGTCCTCCTTGGCGCTTCACCACCTGGGTGCTATTCTCTCAACGTCTCTGCCTTGCATGTGCCACTTGGCACTCTTGACCAACTGGGTGCTAGTGCCACTGTTTGCTTTGACTCTGGCATCTCTTTGATAATGGCTACTTCTTTAGAGAAAATTGATGCTCTCTTATACCAAACGATGTGTTGTATTTTTGGTTAAGAACCTCACGCCTTCCACCTACACGTTGGCAGTAATTTTCATAATGATCATGAAGAGCTTTACCATAGTCCTCCCTCAATATTGGTAGATGAATTGAGACGTACTCACAACATGGATTCTATTTTATCTATAGATTGGGAATGTTACAGGCTTCAAAACCAGCACCTGCCAGCTTATGCTTCCATGACACGATGACCTGTGCTGCATGTTCTATCTCAGATAACGCCTATCAGCTACTACATCAAAAACCTAGCTGTTCACCATGTTGTTCTATTGAAGCACATCAGTTTGACACTATCTCCACAAACATCTACATGAACTGAAACACATTTTGACAACTATACGACAACTCCTCGACTACTTTCCTTTCATCCTCAGATAACCACACAACATAGGAGCATTAAGATAAAACTTTAAGATTGCTCCCCCTGAGGATGTGCTACCTGGAGTTGCTTAGTGCAATAGAGGAGTAGTCTCCTTCAATCCAAGGAGACACGATTTCCTCTCTTCTTTCTTTCTCCAATCTTTCTTGAACTTGGGCTTGAGTTTTTCAACTGCATCCCTATTTTGAACCTTTTCGTGAACTTGAACATTTCTCTTGGGTGGTTGTCTCTTGTGCATCCTTGATGGATGATTATTTTCCTTTCTTTGATGCACATGATTTCTTCCCTGTCTGTGTTGCATTCTTTGCGTCTGATGAAATCTATTGTCTTGCCTTAGATTAGATACAAAAGTTCTTGGACAAAACCTTGCTATGTGCCCATGACCATTACATTTAAAACATTGCACATGGTGTTCAATCAGAAAAGTAGATGTATTTCTACCAGCATAACTCTTTGATCTATTATTCAATCCACAATAAATTTCCTTGTGACCATAATGGTTGCATCTAAAACAATAGCCATTAAAAGCATTATTATGAATAAAGTGAGAGTGATAGAACCTCTTTTGTTGTGGTTGCTTTGCTGTAGATCTCCTTTGAGATTTTCTTCCTTTTGAAGATTCAGCTTCAGACTTTTCTTGCTTTGATCCTTCAATAGTGGATTTCTTCTTCTCTGCAGATTTAGAAGATGAAGGTTGTTCAGCTTCACATCCAAGACCAAGCTTACACATGGGGCTTCTTTGTTGCCTTATCATTTTATCTAGCAACTCTGTGCTCTTCTCAAATTTGAGATTTGTATTGGCCTCTTCTAGTTGTTTCCTCAATAAAACAATCTCCTCTTCTTGTTTGCAGCAAACAATCTCTTTCTCATTGATCTATGACCTGAGAGTTTCTTCAATCCTTTTGGACTCTTCTACTTGCAGCTTTAGATCACTAATAACTTTGTTAGATTCCTCTTCACGTTTGCTACATACATCGACTTTATCATCCAGGTGTGACTTCAAGGCTTCTTCTATTTTCTTGGCTTTATGAATTTGTAAGAAGAGATCTTCGATCTTATCCCCATATTCTTCCAACTTCTTGGACAGTCTTCTGTTCTTTTTCCTTTCTATATTCAACTCTTCAAGTGCAGCGATCAACTCACCTTCTAGATATACTTCACCCTCAAGGTTTTCATCACATACTTCAGAATTCACTCCTTCTATCTTTTCTAGTTCAATTTTCTCTTCCACAGGAACTGAAACTGATTGAGATGCCTTATTGGAGGAGGATCTATTCTTCTTACCCATTGCGTACTAATCCAAGATCAACCCTAGCTGATTTAGCCTCGATAAGGGAACTTGGCTCCGATACCAATTGTTAGTCTCACAATGACACTGAGAGGGGGGTGAATCGGTGTAGCTCTTTAAAATTTAAATCTTCAACTCTTAAAGCCAAAACAATGAAAACTTAAAACCACATAAAGCAAATATAACAAGAGAGCATCACACAACACAAGATGTACCGAGGTTCACCGATTTGGCTACTCCTCAAAAATTGACTGCTTGGACTCCCATCCAAATCCTAGCCTTTGCAAAATACCAATTTTACAATCAATTTACCAGCACCCACTGGAAGGAGCACCAACCCCTGATTTATCTGCACCAACAGAAAGGAGCACCAACCCCTGATTTATCTGCACCAATAGAAAGGAGCACCAACCCCTGATTCCAAGCACCAACTTGGACTGCAATTTTGAAACTAGAAGATTGACATAAAAATGCCTTCACTTATACAAGACCCTGACTGGTCTATTGCTAACCCAACCTCTCTCGCTATTCACCAAAACACCACACACACTTACGACTCTGCTTGCTACACTTTTACAGCCCTCTTATAGCCCTCTTGCTACGCTTCTTACTGCACTCTTATGACTCTCTCGACTCTGCTTAACGCTCTCTTACGACACTCTTCCAACCCTCTTTTCGTAACACTTTTCAACCTTTCTCAACACACTAATTCTCCATGCAGACCTCCTTTTATAACAAAGTTCTGACTTTTCTCTATAACTGCATCTGTAATTGTCGTACCGACTTCAATTAACTCTTCTTATTTTAGCTACATGATTTTCTTCTATAACTGCACCTGTAACTGTCATACCGACTTCAGTTAACTCTTCTTATTTTAGCTACATGATTTTCTTCTATAACTGCACCTGTAACTATCGTACCGAATTTAGTTAACTATCACATATCTTATTTGGCTGAGTTCTCTTCTTAGCTCACACCAAAGTGACCTGTCATGAAATCACGACACTTTCGCCTCTTTGTCCTCTTCTTGGCTTTTGCCCGCAAAAACACATGTCGTGATATCGTGACACTTTCGCCTTCATACTCTTCCTCTTTACTTTTGTCGCGATATCGCGACACTTCTGCCTTCTTACTTTCTCTCTCCTCCTTTAGTCATGAAAATGTTACATGTCGCAATATCGCAACACTTTTGTTTCACTGCTTGCATGGCTTTTTCAAGTCACAAAAATGCGACATGTCGCGATATCATGACACTTTTGTTACTCTACCAGCCTGCCTTCTTGAGTCGCAAAAATGTGACATGTCGTGATATCGTGACACTTTTTCTTTCGGACTCTCTCTCTTGCAATATGTCATGAAATCGTGACACTTTTTCTTTCGTACAATCTCTCTTGCAATATGTCACGAAATCGTGACACTTTTTCTTCCGTACAATCTCTCTTGCAATATGTCACGAAATCGTGACACTTTTTCTTCCGTACAATCTCTCTTGCAATATGTCACGAAATCGTGACACTTTTTCTTCCGTACAATCTCTCTTGCAATATGTCATGAAATCGTGACACTTTTTCTTTTGGACTCTCTCTCTTGCAATATGTCGTGAAATCGTGACACTTTTTCTTCCGTACAATCTCTCTTGCAATATGTCACGAAATCGTGACACTTTTTCTTCTTGCGCTTTCTCTTCCAATATGTCATGAAATCGTGATAGTTTTTCTTGCTTGCGCTTTCTCTTCGAACATGTCATGAAATCATGATAGTTTTTCTTGCTTGCGCTTTCTCTTCGAACATGTCACGAAATCGTGACAGTTTTTCTTGCTTGCGCTTTCTCTCCGAACATGTCACGAAATCGTGACAGTTTTTCTTGCTTGCGCTTTCTCTCTAAACATGTCATGAAATCATGACAGTTTTTCTTTCTTCTCAACATGTCGCGATATCGTGACAATTTTTCTTTCTTCTCAACATGTCGCGATATCGCGACAGTTTTTCTTTCTTGCTCAACATGTCGCGATATCGCGACAGTTTTCTTCCTTGTGATTTTCTTTTGATTTTTAGCATATGGGCCACTTTGATCTTTTGGAAAATCACTTGTACATACTCGAAGAACCTCTTAACTCCTATCCACTGCATCAACCGATCTGTCTGACTTTGTTGACAACAATGACAATACTGTTGCTGCACCTTGCTCAACAATCTCCCCCTTTGGAATTGTTGGCAACACACGTCCACTGCATCAACCGATCTATCTGAATTTCTTGACAACAATGACAATACTGTTGCTTCACCTTGCTCAACACCTTCAGTAATATTCCATGGATCCTAAGAATATTTTTAACGAAATTGCATCATATGGTTCCTCCATATGTAATATGACATAAATCTTATCAGGATCTATCTTTAATCCCTCATTGCACACTATATGTCCTAGTAGTTTCCCATAAGGTACCATTAGAAAATATTATCCTAGATTCAAGGAGATTTCTGCATTCCTACATCGGCTCATACATTCACTTAAAGTTGGTAGGTGGTCCTTGATATTTCCATAGATCTACCAATTATCCAAGAATACCTTAAACTTCCCTACCACCAACTGGTCAAAGATGTATTAAATTATACGCTAGAATATTTTTGGGAAATTACATAGTCCAAATGGCATCCTATTGTATGCAAAAATGTTGTTTTCTACAATAAATGTGGTCTTTAGCTCATCTTCCTCAACTATGCTGATCTAATTATGGTCGAAAAACCCATCCAAGAATGAATAGATTTCATGTCTTGTGATATCCTCTAGGATGGAATCAATAAAAGGAATTAGAAAGGGATCCTTAATCGTTACTGCATTCAAGTTTTATAAATCTACGTAGATTCAGATCTTATCAACTTCCTTTTTTAGGGCGACCACTATAGGTGAGATCCATTCACTTGTGGTAGCTCAGAAAATGATGCCAACATCTAACATCTTTTCAATTTTTGTATTTATTAATGTTGCATACTTAGGATTCATCCTATATGTCCTATGTCTCACTAGCTATGCCCTAGGTTAATGTGATCTTATGGAAACATAATTCTGGTGGTATCCCTTTCAAATCCTTGTACGTCTATGCAAAAATATCCTTGTATTCTAGAAATATCTTGAAAGCTACTACTTTTAGTCTTGGATTAATGGATCATTCTAGGTTCACTCTTTATCCTTAGATTCACATCTATGATCCATGGTCCTTCATCCTTGATGTTTTTAGGCTCTATCTTAGCCTTTTACACATTTTTTAGATGCATTGGTCTCACATATTTCTCTGCATCTCCAATGGTATATTCTACAAAAATTTTAGTAAATGTTCATTTTTCATGTTCCTCCTCCTTCGATTTCTTATTGAATATCTTTTTTGTCTTATTTTTTTGTGGTCTCCTCTATATCAATATAGATGCAACTAGGCTGAAAAACCTCATATTTATCCATCTACCAGTGGAGAATTCTGCTATCATATCAAGATTAATCATTACTACATTATTCAAGGTACAACATCCCCTGCTCATTGGGTTCATATTCTTCATCACCAGAAGAATTGCTTGACTTATCTATCGTGACAACACCTTCAATAATTCTCTAGTTTTTCAAATTTATCATATACTTATGTTGTCCTTTATTAAATGTGATATGGTGTTTTCCCAGTTGTGATTGACTTTGGCTACTCTCAGCCAACCTCTACCTAACAAAGAATCATATGCAAGTTTTTGCATAGTAATCACAATGAAATCCAAGATGAACTCTTGGTCAACTATTATCACTTGTTGTGTTGTCAATATACCTTTTGTCTCAATACCATACTAGTCAGCACCATACAACCTCAAACTCGATTTCCACAATGATGAAGCACCAATCTCTCACCAAGTTTTCTCTAGTAGCATGTTAACAATCGATCCTCCATCCACAATGACTTGTGTTAACTTATGCTCCATAATCCATATATGGACTAATATTGTCTTATTTCTAACATCAATCATCAATATGGTTGGGTCCATAAAGTAATCCTTTCATTATTTTTCCTTTATTGGCTTAATTTGAACCTCCGTTACTTTTTGTGATTGTATCTCTTCCTCCATAACCTTATGTAACAATGGGATGGCCTCCAATAAACTAGCCATATTTATTTCTATTGTTGTATTCAAGACTTGGGATTTTGATACACATGGCTTCTTTAACTCTTTCAATTCCACAAACATTAATTGCTTAGTTTTTTGCATCTCTTCTTCAATTACCTTCATTTCCACCTACCACCTCTTCTTTTATTTGGTAGGTTTTTGGTAATTATCCTTCTTAGCCTAACTTCGTGTCATGGCTAATGCTTATTTTTTATTTTTCTCCTTAACTTGAGGTACATCAATATCCAAAAAATTCACATTTTAGGCCACTTGTACTCACTTGCTTGGACGATTGAATTATTTGTGGTTACCTATACCACACCATATACACATGTGTTTAGCATTATTTTGGTTTATCTCCTATGTCTAGGGAGACAAAAAATCTTTGCAAAATGCCCCCACTCTTGGTAATTACAACACTGTATGAGCATTCCTCCATCCAATTCATATTGCAAATGGCTCTATCCTCCTTATCGGTTGCTTTGATATGGCCTTCCACCTCTTCTATTATTTTTTTAACCCCCAATAGTTGTAGCCTATCCAATCCCTTGAGGTTTTGGTTTTTCCTCCTGCTCAGTTATTGAAGTCTAATGTTGCTCCTTCGAGTGGAATGGATAGTTTACCACTTCATGTCTTAGCACATTACATATATGACAATATTTATTTTGAGGATAATTCACATTTGTATGCCCCTCGACCTTATATTCCATACGCCAGATATCCTTTCAATCTCACTTGATGTCTCCTTTGACCTCTTTTATTATCTTATTAGATTACTTTCAAAATTATTATATAGTTTGATGTATCATGTCATTTTCACCACTGTATGAATCGTCATGTCTAGAATGTGTCACCATCCTTACGATTATCTGCTTTGCCTCATTTTCAAAATTATTTGCTTTTTATAAGTCTTCCTCATATGTTGATGATGGAACTACCTTCATTTTCTTTTTATACTTGGATAACAACCCATTGAGAAACCATTGTTTCACCAATGCATTTGCTAGTGATATTTACATCTTATCTACTAGTTGCTTTAATCAATGATTATATGTTTTAATGTCCTCATCAATTTCTTGTTTGGTAGTATAGATTTATATTACAATATCACCATCATCCTTCAAAGGATAAAAATTCTTGATGAATGCATCCTACATTGAGTTCCAAGCTTGAAATATGGGTGTATTTTTGTGCTTTAGATACTAGTCTATTACGAGTCCTCATAATGTGGTAGGAAATAACTACAACCATTCATTTGGTTGGTCTATACTATTCACTTTCCAAATGGTTATACATGTATTGATGTGTCATGTGGGGTCCTCATTATCTTCTCCCATGAAGTATGGACACCTCTACTTCCTTGTTTAGATGGTTAAGTTAGCAATTGATGAGGTTCCTTCCTCATCACTTGATGAAGTATCTCAGATAATCTTTGATTGATTCCTCCTTGTAGGTAATTTACTATGTTGATCCTTGTCATATGTTTCTATTCATGGTATCTTGTTTCACCAAATAGTCATCTACTAATCTCTCATGCATCTTCACTCTATGATATTCTTCGCTGGTGTGTAGGTTGTGGCCTTGGTATTTCTTCCTAAGACCTTGTGTGTTTTTACTCTGGTGCTTTACTCCCATCCTTCGCACCCCTTTGCAACCTACTTGTTTAGGTGTTGCCATCCACTCATCCTGACCTTGCATAATTTGCTTGTTAATTTCTTTACTTACACCAACATTCTCTTCAACTCTTGGTGGTTATTGTACCCCTTCCATTTCAATAAATAATGTATCCAACCTCTTGATATCAACTTTGTCCAAAGTCCATACATGCTCTATCACTGGTTCATTCATATATTGTTTAGAGTTGTTCATATTCCCTCTTTGATCAATTTGCATACTCCTTCTAATTATAATTTTATCTTCTCCTTGGTATCATCTCCTACATATTTATAAAATTATATCTATCATTCACCTCCAATTAGTTGCTACTAAAAAATTGTCACTCATAAGTTCTTTTCAACTACGACAATTTCGACCCAATTTCAAAAAAATTATCAAACTTTGATTAGGCAATGATGCCAAATATAGAATAGGGGGAGTATTCCCAGAGATGAATATGAAGTGGAAGGTTTTGGAATGAAATTTCATGCTTTGTGATAACTTTGACCCAAATTGTACAAGTGTATGATTTGCTTTTGAACGATTTATAACTTTCACAAAACTGCTTGTACAATCTCCAAATTGTACAATTGTATGATCCAAATTATACAAAACTTGTTGGAAATATGAGCAAGATTTGTTGTCATTGATGTCAAACAGGTTAATATTCTCTAGTGGTTTTCAGTAAGGCAAAGGAGAAGGTCTAATATTATAATATTTAATATTATAATATCCAGGGTTGATTCATGGAATTTAAATGCAAGAAGGTGTCACCTTATAAGAGCCTTAAAAAACCCATGTGGTAGTTTGAAAGGTTAAGAGTTTAATTATTTAATTTTAAATTATTTAACCTTAAGGTTAAAATTTAAAATTAAATAATATTTAATTTAAGGCCCAAAGTTATTTTATTAAAATTTAAATTTTAATAAATTTGAATTGCTTTCCGCCAACATTGGAGAAACCTTTGGATTGCATATATATAATGCCAAAACCTTTGGCATTACCTTATCCTTGCGAATGATTTTAAAGCTAGTGCAAAGAGAAAGGTTCATGTGAAATTTGCATGTGTTTTAGCACCGAGAAGAGGACAAGGTTTTATGGCCAACGAAATATTCTTGAAGCCCCTGTAGCCCAGTTGGTAGCCAGAGGCTGCGTTAGAGCGTTCGGGGAACACTAGATGCAGGTTCAAACCGCATGCACTTTGGTTTGCTAAAGAGGAGGATCATTTTCATTTGTGACGTGCAAGGAGGAGGAAGTCAAAGGTATCTTGATGCCTTTTTGGTTCACGTGGAGCCACACAGCCCAGTTGGTGGGTGCGAGCGCTATGAAAGTTCTTGGGGAGAGCCATCGGTGGCACGAATCCCACCAAGGCCTTTTGGGCAGCATAATAAAGGTATGCATTTTGTTTGGTGGTTGAATTTGCATGCAAAAAAATAAAAGGGGGAAAATAATTTTTATTTTCCAAAGGTTTTATTTTAATTAAAGTTTTTGCATAATTATTTTGGTTTATAAGTTATAGAAGGGAGTTAAAAGGGGTATGCAAAACTTTAATTTTTGTGTTGAATTTTTAAGTGGTTAAGGAGTTATAAGGTTTTATAAAAGATTTATTTTTTATGTGTTTTGGTGAATGCTTATTTCAAAGGAGTAATAAGGTGTATTTGAGTTTGATTATTTTTGTAATTGAGAAAATGATTAAATCTGAGAGAGTGATAGTGTGATATTTTTGTCATCTAACCTTTGGGCTTGACAAAGAAGAAAATTGTGTTTAATTGAGACAGGTTTTGAGGTCAATTCTTCAACAAACAAAAGGTATGGGCACATCTTCCTTGTGAGTGATTTTTGGATGTTGTGAATGCTAAGTTGGAGTGAAAAGGATTGTTTGATAAGCATTGTTGAGTTTATTGTTAAATTTTCTTGAGTGAGAGTTGATGATAAAACCTTGTTTGATAAGCATTGTTGAAAATATTGAGTAAGCTTTCATATGCTTGAACTAGGGTTTGTGAAAGAACATGAGTATCATTGTTATGTGAAGTTGTGAACTATCTTTAACTAGGATTTGTGAAAGAACATGAGTATCATTGTTATGTGAAGTTGTGAACTATCTTGAACTAGGATTTGTGAAAGAACATGAGTATCATTGTTATGTGAAGTTGAGAACTATCTTGGAACTAGGGTTTGTGAAAGATCATGAGTATCATTGTTATGTGAGATTGTTTGATAAGCATTGTTGGAAATTATTGAGTGAGTGTTCATATGCTTGGACTAGGGTTTGTGAGAAAGGAGTATTTCATTGAGTGATTGATTGAGTGGAGTTGATTGAGCCTAGTCAAGTGGAAGTGTTGAAGTGATAGTTCTAGTTATGTGAAACAAATTTTTCTATATTCTAAATTGATTTGAGAAAGAGTTTGAAAGTGATTGAGCATTATTGTGAGTAAGAAGCATATTGAGTCTCTAAAAATTCTCTATATGTTTCTATGGTAAAAAGAGATTGAAAGTGATTGAGCATTATTGTGAGTGTGAAGCATATTGAGTCTCTAACAATTCTCTATATGTTTCTATGGTAAAGAGAGAGAGAGAGAGAGAGAGAGAGAGAGAGAGAAAGTGATTGAGAATTGTTGTGAGTGTGAAGCATATTGAGTCTCTAACAATTCTCTATATGTTTCTATGAGATTGGATAAGTTCTAGTGAGGACTTGTTGAGCATATTTATGGTAAGTCTTGGTGAAGACTTGTTGAGTAGATTGGACAAGTTCTAGTGAGAACTTGTTGAGCATATTTGAGGCAAGTCTTTGAGAAGACTTGTGGACAGATTGGTGTGAGCTTTTGTGGAAGCTTACAATACAGATTTGAAGATAAATATTGAGAGTAGATTGGACAAGTTCTAGAGAGGACTTGTGGACAGATTAGTGTGAGATTTTGTGGAAGCTTACAAGGCAGATTTGAGGCAAGTCTTTGAGAAGACTTGTGAGCAGAGTTGATTGATTGATTTGTTCAAACCTTGGGTTAAGATTTGGGGCAGATCTAGCAGAGTTGATTTGTGATTAAGTCAAGCTTTGTGTTAAGGCTTGAGGACAGATATTGAGGATATATTTGTGCTAGATCGAAGGACTATGTTTAGTGTATATTTGAGGATAAATATTGGTGTAAATTTGTGCTAGACCGAAGGACTATGTTTAGTGTAGATTTGAGGATAGAGATTGAGGATAGATTTGTGCTAGATCGAAGGACTATGTTTAGTGCAGATTTGAGGATAGAGATTAAGGATAAATTTGTGCTAGACCAAAGGACTATGTTTAGTGCAGATTTGAGACAGAGCTAAGAGCAAGCTTTGGAGGTGATAGAGTATAGAGGATGATAGTCTCCAATGGATAGAGATCCATTAGCCAGGGTAGTGAGGACAGGTCTTCTGAGTGAGGACAGGAGTCTTTAGTGGATAGAGATCCATTAGCCAATGCAGTGGAGGCAACAATTCTTCTAGAAGATCACCAACCAGAGTAGAGGGGATTGGTGTCTCCTATGGATAGAGATCCATAAACTTGATTAGGGGATTGGTGTCTCATTTGGATAGAGGTCCATAAACATTGTAATAGGGAAAGGTTTCCCAAGAGATTTGTTGAGAAAATTTTAGTGAAATATTTTCTCCGTGGAGTAGCCCACATTGGGTGAACCACGTTAAATTGGTGTCTCTATTGTGTGTGGTGATTTGTGCATTGCTTTGATTACTGCTGTTGATATTGCTATTGATACATTGCATAATATTGATTGGGAAAGAAAAATTAAAAAGTGGTCTTATATTGTTCACCCTCCCTCTCAGTATAAGCTTGTGTTCTTCAATTGGTATTAGAGCGGGTTCCTTCGAAAGAGTTTAACAACTTGAAGGAAAAGATTACAAGAACACAAATGGATTCTAAGAGTGGATCCTTAGATAATTTAGCACTAGTGTTTGATGGAAGCGATTATGTATTTTGGAGTATGAGAATGAATATTCACTTGATGGCACTTGGAAATGAAATATGGGAAGTAGTTGAAAATGGATACACACCACCAACTACTCCACCTACAGATAAAGATGGTAAGCTTCTACATAATTACAATTCAAAAGAAATGAATGCAATTTTGAGAGGTTTGCATAGAACAGAGTTTATAAAAGTTATGCATTGCAAATCAACAAAAAGAATTTGGGATAAGTTGCAAAGGCATATATGAAGGAGATAAAAATTTCAAAAAGGTAAATTTGTGAAATCTCAAAGGGCAATTTGAAGAACCTAAGAATGAAGGATGAGGAAAACATTAGTGCTTATCTACTTCATGTAGATGAGGTTGTTAACTCCATGCAAGGACTTGGACTTGAGGTTCAAGAATATGATGTTTGTGATAAGATCCTAAGATCTCTCCCAAAAAGGTTTAGTGAAAATATTTCAGCTATAGAGGAATCAAAAGATGGTGATATTTTGACAAGGGATGAATTACTTGGCATTCTTACAACTTTTGAGATGAGAACAAAAGAGGAACCTAATCTCTAGAAAGAAGCAACCTTCAAAGCTACTAAGAAGACAAAGGGTAAGAAGTTAGATTCAAGCAATGAGTCATCCAATTATGAAGAAGTAAATTATGGCAGAAGGAACAAGGATCCAAGAAAATTTAAAGGTATGCAAAATATGTTAGATGTTTCAATTATGGAAAGTATGGTCACTATGCAACTGATTATTAAGAAGCTAGAAATAACAATGATGAAGAAAAAAAAGATCATAAGAACAGGGAAATAGAAAGATACAAGTACCAAAAGAAAGGTAAGGATGGACAAGGCAAGCAAGGAAAGAAGTTCTTTCAAAGACATAAGAAGAGTTACTATGCAGAAAAGGCAAGTAAGTACTCAAGTGATAGTGATAATAGTTCCTCAGATAATGATAAAGATGAAGTTCTATTTCTAGAAAAATAAAAGGAAATGGTTAAGAAAAGGTCACCAATAATTCTCAAGTGTTTTAGATGTGGTAACTTTGGTCATCTTGAAGATAGTTGTACAAAGAGTGGTTTCAATTTTAGTGATGATGAATATGAAGATACACTTGAAGGACCAGAAGAGAATCTTCTAATGACATTAGAAGAAGAAGGAGGTGATCCTATAGAAGATGATTCAAAAAAGAATGAAGATGTTTTCAAAGGCAAACAAATAGAGGAAGAATCAAAGGAAGGAGAATTTGATCTTGAAGGTGAACTTATTCATGCCCTTGATGCATTAAAGAAGGTAAGAAAGCAAAACTCCCAACTTAAGCTTCAATTTCAAGAATGTGATGAAGAGAAAGAAAAGCTTATAGAGGATCTAAATAAGTCAATGGCTAAGACAAGGAAGTTCAAAGATAAGTTAGAAGCAAAGGTCTTAGAATGTGAAAGGTTAGAGCATGAAGTAGCTTCACTAAGGAAGGAAGTAAAAGAGTCTAAGGATAGGTTACACAGGTTTGGAAGAAGCTCAAAGAATTTGGATAAGATTATCAAGACACAAAAACCTACATCAAGGAAGACAAGTCTTGGTTTTGAACAGGTACAAAAGAAACAAAGTGAGGAGTCAACCTCAAGTTCTGAAGAAGAAGAAACTTCAGAAGAAGAGAGTGTAAGAGAGAGTGAGACTTTTGAGGATGAGTTGGACAACATAAAGTTCAACAAGGAAAGGAACAATGCACAAATGAGGAACAAATGGAACAGGAACCAACACAGGGTAAAAGAGACTAAAAGACCAATGGGGTCAAGGCAAGGTAGTTTCAATGGATGATGCTTCTCATGTCACAGGTTTGGGCACAAAGCTTCATAATGTAGGACACATGAAAGAAATGAATATGGAAGGTTAAAAAACATGAAAATTTTTCAAGGGTATTGCTACTCTTGTAATCAGTTTGGTCACAAGGCAATGAATTGCAGGGTTCATGATAGGAATAGATATGGCTTCACCAAGAGAAATCCCAAGATATTTGCACCTCCAAGGAATAACAATATTAAGTGTTATAAGTGCAATAATGATGGACATACAACAAAGTGGTGTAGAGCAAAAATTCCAGAGACAAGCATGAATAGAAATGGTCAGAGAAATCAGAAGGATCAGATAAGGAGGAAAGTGGACAAAGGTAAAGATCAGTGCTTAGGAGTAGAAATACTCCCACCCCAGAATTAACCACCTCAAGAGGAGGTGGGGGAGGGGCTAAGCTAAGAGTTTCATTCTTAGCCCCGAGCCCCAAAGGTGACCCTTTGCCATTGATGACAAAGGGGGAGATATTTGAGTAAGGGGGAGAGATTTGAGTTAGGAGGAAAGCATTCATCAAGGGGAGCAAAACAGAAAGAGGTAAAAGAAATGATAAAAGGTAAATGGGTTGCCATCAATGACAAAGGGGGAGATTGTTGGAAATATGAGCGAGATTTGTTGTCATTGATGTCAAACAGGTTAATGTTCTCCAGTGGTTTTCAGCAAGGCAAAGGAGAAGGTCTAATATTATAATATTTAATATTATAATATCCAGGGTTGATTCATGGAATTTAAATGCAAGAAGGTGTCACCTTATAAGAGCCTTAAAAAACCCATGTGGTAGTTTGAAAGGTTAAGAGTTTAATTATTTAATTTTAAATTATTTAACCTTAAGGTTAAAATTTAAAATTAAATAATATTTAATTTAAGGCCCAAAGTTATTTTATTAAAATTTGAATTTTAATAAATTTGAATTGCTTTCCATCGATGTTGGAGAAACCTTTGGATTGCATATATATAATGCCAAAACCTTTGGCATTACCTTATCCTTGCGAATGATTTTAAAGCTAGTGCAAAGAGAAAGGTTCATGTGAAATTTGCATGTGTTTTAGCACCGAGAAGAGGACAAGGTTTTGTGGCCAACGAAATATTCTCAAAGCTCCTGTAGCCCAGTTGGCAGCCAGAGGCTGCGTTAGAGCATTTGGGGAACACTAGACACGGGTTCAAACCGCATGTGCTCCAGTTTGCTGAAGAGGAGGATCATTTTCATTTGTGGCGCGTAAGGAGGAGGAAGTCAAAGGCATCTTGATGCCTTTTTGGTTCATGTGGAGCCACGCAGCCTAGTTGGTGGGCACGAGTGCTGCGGAAGCGCTTGGGGAGAGCCATCGGTGGCTCAAATCCTGCCAAGGCATTTTGGGCAACATAATAAAGGTATGCGCTTTGTTTGGTGGTTGACTTTGCATGCAAAAAATTAAAGGGGGAAATAATTTTTATTTTCCAAAGGTTTTATTTTAATTAAATTTTTTGCATAATTATTTTGGTTTATAAGTTATAGAAGGGAGTTAAAAGGGGTATGCAAAACTTTAATTTTTGTGTTGAATTTTTAAGTGGTTAAGGAGTTATAAGGTGTAAGGAAATTTATTATTTTTGTGTGGGTGGTGTAATTTTTTTAAAGTTAGGAGATAATAAGGTGTATTTGAGTTTGATTATTTTTGTAATTGAGAAATGATTAGATTTGAGAGAGTGTTAGTGTGATATTTTTGTCATCTAACCTTTGAAATTGGCAAAGAAGAAAATTGTGTTTAAGATAGGTTTTGAGGTCAATTATTCAACAAACAAAAGGTATGGGCACATCTTCCTTGTGAGTGATTGTTGGATGTTGTGAATGCTAAGTTGGAGTGAAAAGGATTGTTTGGTAAGCATTTTTGAGTTTTCTTGTTAAAGGTTTTTCTGAGTGAGAGTTTATGATAAAACCTTGTTTGATAAGCATTGTTGGAAATATTGAGTAAGCTTTCATATGCTTGAACTAGGGTTTGTGAAAGAACATGAGTATCATTGTTATGTGAAGTTGTGAACTATCTTGAACTAGGATTTGTGAAATAACATGAGTATCATTTTTATGTGAAGTTGTGAACTATCTTGAACTAGGATTTGTGAAAGAACATGAGTATCATTGTTATGTGAAGTTGAGAACTATCTTGGAACTAGGGTTTGTGCAAGAACATGAGTATCATTGTTATGTGAGATTGTTTGATAAGCATTGTTGGAAATTATTGAGTGAGTGTTCATATGCTTGGACTAGGGTTTGTGAGCAAGGAGTATTTCATTGAGTGATTGATTGAGTGGAGTTGATTGAGCCTAGTCAAGTGGAAGTGTTGAAGTGATAGTTCTAGTTCTATGAAACAAATTTTTCTATATTCTAAATTGATTTGAGAAAGAGTTTGAAAGTGATTGAGCATTATTGTGAGTAAGAAGCATATTGAGTCTCTAACAATTCTCTATATGTTTATATGGTAATTAGAGATTGAAAGTGATTGAGCATTATTTTGAGTGTGAAGCATATTGAATCTCTAACAATTCTCTATATATTTTTGTGGTAAAAAGAGAGAGAGAAAGTTATTGAGAATTTTTGTGAGTGTGAAGCATATTGAGTCTCTAACAATTCTCTATATGTTTCTGTGAGATTGGACAAGTTCTAGAGATGACTTATTGAGAAGATTTATTGTAAGTCTTAGTGAAGACTTATTGAGCAGATTGGACAAGTTCTAGTGAGAACTTGTTGAGTAGATTTGAGGTAAGTCTTTGAGAAGACTTGTGGACAGATTGGTGTGAGCTTTTGTGGAAGCTTACAATATAGATTTGAAGATAGATATTGAGAGCAGATTGGACAAGTTCTAGAGAGGACTTGTGGATAGATTAGTGTGAGATTTTGTGGAAGCTTACAAGGCATATTTGAGGTAAGTCTTTGAGAAGACTTGTGAGCAGAGTTGATTGATTGATTTGTTCAAACCTTGGGTTAAGGTTTGGGGCAGATCTAGCAAAGTTGATTTGTGATTGAGTCAAGCTTTGTGTTAAGGCTTGAGGACAGAGATTGAGGATATATTTGTGCTAGATCGAAGGACTGTGTTTAGTGCAGATTTGAGGACAGAGATTGAGGATAAATTTGTGCTAGACCGAAGGACTATGTTTAGTGCAAATTTGAGGATAGAGATTGAGAATAAATTTGTGCTAGATTGAAGGACTGACTGAAGGACTATGTTTAGTGCAGATTTGAGGATAGATATTAAGGATATATTTATGCTATATTGAAGGACTATGTTTAGTGTAGATTTGAGACAAATCTAAGAGCAAGCTTTGGAGGTGATAGAGTATAGAGGATGATAGTCTCTAGTGGATAGAGGTCCATTAGCTAGGGCAGTGAGGATAGGTCTTCTGAGTGAGGACAAGAGTATTTAGTGGATAGATATCCATTAGCCAGTGTAGTGGAGGTAGTAGTTCTTCTAGAAGATCACCAGCCAAAGCAGAGGAGATTGGTGCCTCCTGTGGATAGAGATCCATGAACTTGATTAGGGGATTGGTGTCTCCTTTGGACAGAGGTCCATAAATATTGTAATAGGGAAAGGTTTCCCAAGATATTTTTTGAGAAAATTTTAGTGAAATATTTTCTCCATGGAGTAGCCCACATTGGGTGAACCACGTTAAATTTGTGTCTCTATTTTGTGTGGTTATTTGTGCATTTCTTTGATTACTAATATTGATATTGATACATTGCATAATATTGATTGGGAAAGAAAAAGTAAAAAGTGGCCTTATACTGTTCACCCCCCTCTCAATATAAGCTTGTGTTCTTCAAAAAGTTGGTAGGTATGATTTACCACTTGTACAATCTAAAAAAAGTTATTTTGTAACTCAACTCGAGCAGTTTTGTAATTATTTTCTCATAAACCCTAGTTTTCCTTATTTGGCAAGTTTCAAGTATGCAAATGCACTTCCAAATAAGGAAATTAGTCTATTGTACAGTTTGATTTGGCTAATTGTATGGTTGCACAAACTCTTGCCGAATTCTCCACTTACATATTTGCCAACTTGTACACAATTTCTCTTCAAGGAAATATTTGGATGTCTTTATAGTGAAATTAACAGCATAGTTTCATAACATGCAATCCTAAATTCACTGGATTGGAACTACTATCATCAATTGTCAATACTAGAAATTGTACAACCTAAAAATATCTTTGTACAATAATGATAATATGTAAATTTATTCTCCACCATCACACCAAGTTATAGTATTCTCAACAAAGCAATTCCATTGTATTTTTACTTGTTTAACACACCATTTTGTCCATACTTGCACAAAATCCACAACCTACAATTACCGACAATATGTACAATGGAATTCACAATGACACATGACAAAAAATACTTGCTTTCATATTCATAATGGTAATAATAATATCAATCATGTATAATTTTTGCAATGAACATTTATCAACATAGCTTATCAATCACATGAACAATCTCTCTGAACATCTATGAGCAATCTCCAACATCCCACATCTTTGAACAAAATGGAGGGCTATATAATGCTTGCCAAAGATGTTTCAAAGTTTTTCCTAAGACAACCATTACTCACAACTACAATCCATGTAAAACAACTAACTTGCATTAAGGTTCCCCTAAGTCTAATTTGATTATTATCAAATTAACCGAAATGTAAATTTCAACTCAATTTCATTTTACTTTTAATTCCATATTGGTACCATTTACATCCAATTGTACATTTATAATACTACATCATGCATTTAGACAAACCCTATGATTGTATGTTTTGACCAAACTATACAAATAACAAAACTAACAAAATTGTGCAAATCCAAGTTTTACTTTTTCTTCTTCTGGGAGGTGGATTTAATACCTACAATTGATGTAACAACTCAATTTATAGCAAACCCAAGAGAGAGTATTATTCATTGTTACATAGGTTTACAAGTAAGGTTCACACAAGAGATATTTCCAAAAAAAAAAAAATTTGCATAAGCTAAGGCATAACCACATTTTGAGTTCTTGTCATTGCCAATGGCACTCAAGTTGATAGGACTGGCCAATGTATCATGGAATTCTCTAGGGTTAAATTTTTCTAAAACTCCATAGATTAGAGAAGATACTTTTAATTATTTTCTCATATTACTTATACCCTCCATGAGTAAAGGTATTCTAACCACAATGTAGGGGATTATCCCTTATCAATATTTAGAGAAGAGGATGCCAATTCCCTTACCAAACATAAGTTAATCTATGTTAGTGTTCTAAGGAGTAATGCTTTAAAGTCTAGATATATCTCATCTCCACAATGAGACAACTAGTACTTAGTGCTTAATGACCACAGCTCTATGGAAGTCTCATTAAGGGCATTATCACTCCACGTGATAATACACATGGCTAACTAGTCTTTCCTAACCAAGGTGTCATCACTTATTTATGTTACAAATGATTTCCTAACCTCTATAATAGGAAATATGGTTCAATATCCATGCTTAAGAACCTTACTCAAAAGCTCCATGCTTTTAGTAATACATCTTGAGATACACCACTCAAGATGTAATCGTTACAATCAATTTCATTGTTGCCTCCCCGCAACATAATCAAATATTGGTTTTTATCTCACCAAGGGCACTAACAAGTTTTTCTATGAGTGTATCCTTTCTAAAATCTTAATAAATCCAAAAGCATAACATCTAGATTCATTCACCCTAACTCTCTCTATTTACCAATAAAAGTAAATCATACTTTTTTGCTTAATGAGGAAATAACTTCAATTATTCCAAATGCATATATTTGAAAGCATTAAAGTGTCTTAATGAAGTTACCCTATTGGTGAGCAAGAACATATTTCATATCAAAATTTCACAACTACTTTCCATTCATTTTACCAATATACATAATCTCCCCATTTGATCATTATAAAAATATTATCATAATTCTATCTTATTAAAAGTATTGGAAGTAAGAGTAGAAATTACTTAAAAGCATCAAATATACAAAACTTTACATAATCAAGAAACTTATTAACATAACCTTCCTTAACATTATAAATCAATATGCATAGACTCAAACCCATGAACTATTCATTGTTACATCACTCTCTTTGAGGTCCCAATTACATTACAATTATGATCACTAGTAAAAACATGATAGGATTCCTTCTATCCATCACCTTGAATGTTGAATTCCTTGAGCTCCATCAAGAGAGAGAGGAAGTAAGGGATCAGGACAACTCCTTAATATGATAATGCAATCCTAGATGCTTTTCAATGCATTCAAAAAAATAAATGGAAATGACCATTCACATTACTACATTCACAACATCAAATATCCCAAATAGAAATGATGCTTTCATTTCTAATATTTTTCCTAAAAAAATCAAGAACTTCATTTTCTGTAATCCTTCTTGGCTTCTTCAGCTCTTCATCCTAGGAAGTTCATTCATTCTGCTTATGAATAGCTTCTACAGGTTCAATTTTTTCCCACCCTGGACCCTAGTAGTCGTAGCACATCCCTATTAAAATCTATCTCATCTCCTAGTATCCTGTTAATCATGAGTTACGTTGAGCCTCCCTCTGTTGATAATGAGCCCATTGCTGAAGTTATGCTCTCCGAGAGAGGCTTCATGCCCTTTTTCAGATAATTTTCAAGTGTTTATTTTGAAATCACTTTGGCATTCCTCGACAGTTGGAATAATGGTAAAGTTGTCATCCATGGGATATTTTTTGAGGTTGACACAAAATTGCTCATGGAATTAACTGTCCAACTGGTGTGAGGAAGGTCCATCTGATGCGAGAAACACAACTAGGAAATTGAGTTGAAGGAAATTAAGGATAAAGAGTTATGCAAGCGTGCGAGGATGGGGATGAAGCAATATGAGTTACCTATTTCATGGAACAGGGATATGAAACCAATCATGGAGTTTTTCACTGTCGATGACCCTAAAAAGATATTGTGCAGTTTCTATTTTACCTTTTATAACCATTTTAGGGACATCAACTTGGTAAATATTTCTCAATTCATCATTAACTCCATTTTCTATTCCTTTAAAAATATTTGCAAGAAGAAATCTGATGATTTACCTTCCAACCAAGGTCTTTTCAAGGTCCTTTACAAGAATTGTCTTATCCATTGTCCCCAAGGTGTCCCTATTCCTACTACTCATCCTAGTAAAGGTAAGCCTAGTTCTCTTCTTGTCAATCCAAGTCAGTCCCAAACTATCCCCTCTGCTTCTTACTCCCTAGAAATGTTGGCTAAGAAAAGAGCTATAGTAGAGGCTGTAAAAAGGTTGAGAAGCTAGGATCCTAAGAAAATTAAGCTGGAGTCACTAGAGAAACCAGAGGAAGTCAGATCCTCACTTCGATTGAAAAACCTTTTGCATTAGAAGAAAAATCTAGTCATTGACATTGAGGAGGAATATAATGATGCTCCTAACCTATGTCTGAAGCAATATATCATTAATTCCATCACCAACTACATCTCTCAATTCACAAACCTTCGTAATGCCTTAAACCTGCTATTCTTCAACAAGAAGTTTTCTGAGGATGGAGGTAAGGATACTGCAACGGATGATTCTAAGGATATTGTCGATGACCATGGTACTTTGGTTAATGATGAGGATGATTGTGAGGATGAGCTTAAAGATGCAAATATCAAAGATAGAGAGCAAGCCTAATGGCCTCATTTTGTTTTTGTTTGGTTTATGGCTTCCTTTACTTTGCCCATACTTCTTATTTTTTAGGGTATTTTGGTCTTTTTATTGTGGGATTGCATCCCCCTCTTCTTTTGTTCGCTATTTTTGTGTGCTCTATTCTAGTGCTTCTGATGTAATCAGGTTTTGGGACCCTATTAAAATCTATTTTGAATAAAATTTTAAACTTATAAAAAAAAATTCCTAAAAACCAACTTATGAGGAAACCCCATAATTTCCTCATTCAAAAGGACTTCATGCTCATTTGAATATTTCTTTTTTTTTAACACAATACATACAAGGAATATTTCATCTTCTTTCATTTCATAAACTTTCACTTTAATTAGAAACTAACCCATAATACAAAACATACTTTATATCTTCCCATAATAAAGCATCTTAGTATTATTTCCAAATTTTAAATAATTAAATAAATATTTCTTTAATACTAAAGCAAAAAAAGAATCCTATTAAAGAAGATAATTGAATATCATTCTTTAATTAATAAACCCCTCTCTTTTTTCCTTAATTAAAATAATTAGACTCATTACCCAAAATCCAAATCCCTTTTACCGCAATAACCAAACATTTATTAGAATTCAAGCTCCAAACAGTATGCTTCAATAAAAACATAATAAATCTTTTTTTAACATTATATCTAATATAATAACAAATATCATAAAGGCATCCACTAAACAAATTATTTCACTGGTTCAGGCCCTAAACATGTACATTGCAAAGTAGTCAAACATGAAGCCGTTGACTTAAAGATGCAACCAAACTCATACGTAATTTATTGGAGTGTAAGTTAACCAATCTATTTGGCTTATAAAAGGGTAAGTGTTCCTTAATAAACTAATAAAACCTAGTTATACTAATTTTTGTGACTTTCAAACACCACACAATCCAAATCATATCATCTGGAATTCAAACATATGCATAAAATGAATAACGCACAATTCAATATCTAATTAACAAGCATTCTTGTTAACTTAGGCTATTTAGCAGTAATTTATTTATTACTTTCTGGGATAAAAATATTTTATCTAAAGACATGTCTCTTATGAGTTTATAATTAAAAATTTTACACTCAATCAAATATCTCATGATTAAATTTGATTAAAACGATAGTAAGGTAACTCCTCCTATGTTGACAAATACAAACATAGCAAAAGACATTGTAATTTCATACTTCGATAAGCACTCTATGGCAGTTTAAATACATCAGAACATGGTGATATTTCAGCAAATGAATATGGAATAATCAACATGGTAACATATATCAGGTGTACAACAAAAACCAAAGGTGCTTAAAATACACAAACCAAACTCCCTTCAGGGTGAACGTAATGAGTTCAAAATAAACTAGTTTGATATAAAACTCAAATACCTCTCCACCCAAAAAGCTATTATAAAGAAGAGTACATTACCTTCAATGGAAAAAGAAACCCAACTTACTATAATAAAAAGGTTTCTAGAGGTTGAATGGTCGGGTAGAGTCTGGTAGAGGAAACAAAGTATTTCTACATGATAAACTTGGCTAAACCAACTTAGTATTCTATGCACAATGCAGTGATGGAGAGATAACATTTTAAAACACTAATGTTTTAATGTAAATGAAAGCATCATCTCACTTAACATACACAACAATATTCATTTAAGGAGGATATAAGCATTCTTAAAACTAAAAGCACACAATGAGGGAAAATACAAGTAGAAGGTGGTTTCAGATCCAACCTGATATATTAATCCCCAAAGAAAAATTTGAATGCTTCTAAGCTTCTTGCTTTGGAAGGCATCTCCCTCAAGCTCTTTGTTCATGCTACCCAGTTCTATCTCCTTCTGGTGTTTACAAAGAACAAGAGAATATATTTTCCTCTATCACACCCTCTACTTTCTTTCTTCCATGTGAAAGATCCCTCAAGATCCTTTTTAACTCCTCCATAATTCTGTTTTTTTTTATAAAAGCAAAAAGAAAGCTTTTATTCCTTTAATTAAGAGAAAGCCTCCTATTTTTAGAAACATAAATTTATTAATTTCTAATAGTTTCTTCCACTATTAATATTTCATTTCTAATATTCGCATGATATTAGAAATAAAGCTATTAAGTTTTCTTTTCTAATATTCACACGATATTAGAAATAAAGCAAGTCTATCAATTCATTTGTGTTCTCTTTAAAATTCCTTTTTACTAACAAAGCATAAGGATTGATTAAATCACCTTTCCAATAATTTAATCAATGACCAATATTAATATCAAACATTAGCATATTAATATGATTTTTAATATAATTCCTTTAATTATATCAAAAGAAATGTTTATCCTATCCTTTCATGCATCATTCTCATAAGATAAACATTACTCAAACATAAACAAACAAAAAGAAGTAATTCACCACCATACCCTATTGCCCATATCCTTAAGTAAAAGAGTTTATGATAGATTCAAGGCTATCAAATTTTGCTATGGATAACTTTAGATGATGGTGATTACCCTCAAACACATCAATATGAATGCAACTACATGTGGGTAACATTTTTTTTACCTAGGAGTTATCTTCAGTTAAACTGACCATCACTTCCCTTATTTTAGTCCCTCTTGTTATCATTGGTCAAATTCCTTTTCCATCCATGAGAGTACCTAGTCCTACAACCACATATGTTATTGGTAGTATCATATCCTTGTAAAAAATAATCAAAATTTCAATTGCATATAACCATTCAAAAAAACACTTAACAATTAAGCATTTATTCAATCACACAATAATATATAATCTGATTTTTTGAATGAGTCCTACCAAGGTGGGTCATGACATACTACCCCCTTGGACTAAACACACTCCTCTATGTTTTTCCCTACAAAATAAAGTTAATTTTATTCATTCAAACAAATATGAAAAATGTTTTCTCATGTCTTCCACTTTTTTCCAAGTGGCACATTGCTCAGAATAATGGTCCCACTAGACCTTGCACTATTCTAGAGTTTGCTTCCTCATAACCTTGGAATGAAACTCTAGAATATTCACTGGTCTTACCTCAATGATTGAGGGATCTACCATCTACAATTTAGAAACATCCAAAACATGATTAGGATCAACAATATACTTCCTAAGTAGGGATACATGGAAAGTGTCATGGATCTTTGATAGGTTGGGTGGCAAGGCAAGTCTATAGGCAACTGGAATTATCCTATCAATGATCTCAAATGGCCCAACATAATGAGGATCCAACTTAGTTGACTTGATGGCACTTTTCATGGGTTTAACTCTTAAGAAAACTCTATCTCCCATAGAGAATTCTCTAGGTGATCTTTTTAGATCAGCATAGCTCTTCTGATGATTGATGACTTCCTTAAGCCTTTACCTAATAATCCTGAGTTGTTCCTCCATCTCCTTGATAGTATCCAGTCTGATCACCACCCGATCCTCTAGATTATCCCAATATAAAGGTGTTCTGCATCTTCTACCATACAAGGCTTCAAACGAGGTCCATTCCCAAGGAAGCATGATACCCATTATTGTATGTAAATTCCACTAAATACAAAAAGTCTTCCCACCAAGACTTTTGGTCCATGCAGTACATGTGAAGCATGTCTTCCAACACTTGGTTTACCCTCTCTATTTTTCCATCTATTTTTAGATGGTATGTAGAACTAATGTTCATCTTTGTGCCCACTACATGATGAAGATCCTACCAAAACTCAAATGTAAATATAGAGTCCCTATAAAAAATAATCACTTTAAGAAACCCATGTAACATGAATATCTCTTTGGAAAACCTATTCACCACTACCAGTGCATCATACTTGATGTTTCCTAATATAAAATATGCAACCTTAGTCAACTTATCGACTACCACAAGGATTGCATCATGTTGGTACCTAGTCTTAGGTAAACCCACAATAAATTCCATAGATATAACCTGCCATTTTTGCATTGGTATATCATGTGGGTATAATTGCCCTATTGGATGTCTATGCTCAAATTTCAATTTCTAGAATTCTAAGCATCTAGCAATAAAATTAGTGATATCCTTCTTCATACTTGACTAGTAGAAGGTCTTTTTCATGTTCTCTCTCATTTTAGCCCCTCTAGGGTGAGCAAAGTAAGGAGATCTATGCACCTATTGCATAATAAGTCTCCTTAAATCATTGATTTTGGGTATAACCACCCTGTCTTTAAAACATAAAAGATCATATTTTATGCTAAAATCCTTGTTCTCTCTAGGATTTATTTCCATATTGTCTCAAATTTCACTACAATATTGATCTTATGATTGCATTTTCCTGACCTGATCCATCAAGTCCACATGACTATGGGTCAAAGCCACTATGTACCTTCTTCTACTTAAGGTATCAATGACCTTGTTTTCCTTACCTTTGATATACTCTATACCAAATTCATACTCTACTAGGAACTTAACCCATATTCTTTGTCTAGCATTGAGCATAGGCTGAGTGAAAATGTACCTCAAACTCTAATGGTCGGTTCTTAACTCAAAAGGTTTTCCTAGTAGGTAGTGTCACCAAATATTAAGAGTGTGCACAATCAATGCTAGCTCTAAATCATGTGTAGCATAGTTTACCTCATGTTTCTTGAGCTTCCTAGACTCATATGCTATGGCTTGCTTCATATTGGGATAGAACTCCTCCTAATCCTTCCAAATAAGCATCAGTACAAACTATAAAATTCTCTTGAGGATCTAGAATTTTAAGCATAGGTGTAGTAGTAAGCTTCTATTTAAGCAATTCAAAGGTGACATCACACTTGTCCGTCCATTTGAATTCATTTTATTTTTTTTGAAGGTTAGTTATAGAGTAAGCTATTTTGGAATAATCCTTCACAAAAAACCTATAATATCCTATAATACCCATGAAGCTCTACACTTTAGACACATTAGTAGACGGTAGCCAACTCAGAATGGCCTCAATTTTCTTTGGATCCATAGCTATCCCCTCTATAGATATGATATGTCCTAGGTATTATACCTGAGGAACATAAAAGTCACACTTTGACAAGTTCCCATAGAGTTAATTCTTCCTCAACAATTCAAGTATGATCCTCAAATGTCTATCATGCTCTTCCCTACTTTGGGAGTATACCAAGATATCATCCAGAAATATCAAGACAAACTGATCTAGATGTCTTCTGAATACACTATTCATCAAATTCATGAATATTTTTTATGCATAGGTCAGTCCAAAAGGTAGTACTATGAACTCATAATTTCCATATCTGGTCTTAAAAGTTATTTTATGGGTATCCTATTCCCCAATCCTTAACTGATGATATCCTGATTTTAGATTAATTTTAGAATATATGGTGGCATCCTTAAGTTGATTAAATAGATTTTCAATTCTAGGTAATGGATACCTACTCTTAACAGTTGCTTTTTTTAGCATTCTATAGTCTATGTATAACCATAAAGAACCATATTTATTTTTGAAAAATAGTATAGGTGCACCCCATGGTGACACACTAGGTTTAATCAAACATTTTTTCAACAACCCTTGAAGTTGCACCTTTAACTTCTGCATCTCAATAGGGTTCATCCTATAAGGAGTTCTATGAATGGGTTTGGTTCCCAACATCAGTTCAATAGTGAAGTCAAATTCACATTTAGGTGGAATCCTAGGAATATCTTTAAGAAATACATCCTTAAACTCATGCAAAATTGGATGGTTTCTAAACACTTCCTCCTTCCTATCATCCCTGATTTTGTTTTATCTTAATAACATAAACCATTCCACCTTTTCTAATGGATTTCTTGAGTTGCATTTCTTAAAAAAATTATGGTTGAAATGACCCTTGTTCACTATAGATCCTCATTCTCCTCTTATCTTTATCTATAAAATCTATCCATCTATCTTGGAAATTAATTAGGGCTCCATGAGCCTTTAACTAGTCCATTCCTAAGATGATGTCAAAAGCATGCAACGATGCTACATATAAATTCCAAATGGTCATGACATTGGGTAGGGTGATCTCGGCTATGGGAAAACATTGATCCATTGAGTAGGTTTGTCCAGAACCATACTCAAATTTCCACCCTTGTGCCAAAAATCTAGGTTTTTCTAGCATATCCCTAATTATATTAGTAGAAATGAAACTATTAGTAGCTTCACTATCTATTAAAATTTTAAATTTCTTATCAAACAATTTACCATTCATGAGCATTGGGGTGGCTTGCCCATCTAAGTTTTGGTTTCCCATTGCTACATAGATTTTATGGTTTGGTTCCTCTACCCTCTTACTTGGTCTTGGTTCCTAGGGATATTGATTTGCATAGTGTGGGCCTCCATAGTTGTAGCATCCACCCTTTGGACCCTAGGTTATTTCCTATTTGTATTCCCCTATTCTCTCTGCTTGTGATGGTCCTAGTAGCCTCTCATGTTGAGGATTATTATTATTACTATTACTCCTCTTTTGGAATTTCTCCTTGAAATTCCCTTGCTTTCTACCGCTTCTTTTCTTAGACTTCGAATTACCTCTATTATTTTTATTCTTCTCTTGTTCCCATTTCATGAATCCAACACTTTTTATTTTCCTAAGATATTTTTGATCTTCCTCTATCAATGCAACATAGTCAAAGAAGGTCTTATTCATCTACAAGTTGGCCTCTTCCTGATGAGCCAAATCATATACCTTTTGTAAGGTCTTGGGTTTGTGCAAGTTTATCATTGTTCTAATTTTAGGATCTACTCCTAAGATGAACTTATGTACCTTCATTTTCTCATCTACCTCATATACTGGTACATATTTTAGTAACTTCACAAATTTTTGATAATATATCTCCATCATTCTTGTTCCTTGGTGAAGTGTAGAGAATTCCTCAAATTTCTCCACATAATATTGTTCTAATAAGAACCTTTTCTTGAAAGCTTGAACAAATCCATCCCATTGGAGGTTCACTACCTAAATATTTTGACCCACTTTAAAGGTATTCCACCATTCCAATTTTATTTCCTAAAGGTGGAGAGTGGCCCAAATTATATAGGTTATTGAAGAATAGTTCTTCATGGAAAAGTAGATCTCTAACTAATTCAACTAAGCCTCAAATATATTTTCACATTATTCATATCCTTAGCTAGTTTTACCTCTAAAAGGGCTCTAACTTCCTATTCTTCTTTATTAGGATCCTTCTCTTGTCTAACCTCAATATTTCTATTTTGGGAGTTTTGACTTACTAATATTTCCAACATTTACCTTTGTTGGTTCATTTTTTCCCTCCATTGTTCTACCTATTCTTGTAGTAGGGAGACTACAATAGTGAGTTTCTCTACCTCTCTATTAGAATTACCAAACTCTCTCCTAGGGATCTAGATTTATGACTACTCTACCTAGCTTGACTTAGAGCCTGAGAGGTCTCTCTTCTTCCTCTCCTTAAATTTAGTGCCATATTCCATGGCCAAAAAAGGTTTGAGTTAGGTTACAATTTTCCTCCCAATTGTACTTTGAAATTCTAGTTAGTTATATCATCCATATGAACTAACAATTGAGTATTATCATCCACTGATAATAGCAATGGTGTCACTCACTCCATGGAAGGTGTTATTCCCAATAAGATATTTTATTATTTAGGATTTTTATTCCTTAGTATCATTTGATCCCATTGGCGTGCAATACCCAATGAACCCAATCCAAGTTAATGTCCCTAAAGCTACAATATCCCAAAAGTCTACACATCAAGTCAGTCATTCCTAAGTTCTATCCATGGAAGCTTCTAGTGCTATAACTTAGAGCTCTAATACCAACTATAACAACCCAATTTATAACCAACCACATAAAGTATTTTTTACATAGGTTCACACTAGAGATAATTCCAAACTCTTATTTTGCACAAGATAAGGCATAACCATAGTTTGAGTTATTGTCATTGCCAATTACACTCAACTAGATAGTACTGGATAATGTCCTATGGTATTCTCTAGCATTAAAATTTTATAAACCTTTGTAGATTAGAGAAGATGCTTTTAGTGGTTTTCCCACATTCCTTATACCCTCCATGAGTAAAGGTATTCCAACCATAATGTAGGGGATTATCCCTTCTCAATATTTAGAGAAGAGGATGCCAATTCCCTTACCAAACATAAGTTAATCTATGTTGATGTTCTCAGGCGTAATGCCTTAAGGTCCAAATATCTTATCTCTGTGATGAGATAACTAGTAATTAGTACTTAATGACCATACCTCCATAACGTGCTCATTAAGTTTCACAACCCACCTTGGAAAGACTTGCTATATAAATTAGATTATGTATTGATGGATGATTTTAATACTTAGCTTTATTGCTTTTTATGAAAATATATTTTTATTTTTGTGTCTATTTTATATAAGGATATGGTATTGCTATTGCTCTTCATAGTTGCAGGATCAGGTACTCTCATGGGTGGACAAGAGAATTGGCCATAAGGAATGAGAGTCCATATTAAAAAAAGGAAATGATGATGATGACTTGTTCATTAAACAACTTAGGGTAATATGGACAAATACCCTTCATGTAGGTGCATCACATTTTTATTTGTGACTCATGTTTGTACAATTGTACCAAGAAGTTACTTGTAATGAATCTCCTTAACATGAGTCAGTGATAGCTTAGTCTATAATAAAATATAGGCCACCACTTAAGGATAAAACAATGGTGTGAAAATTCAAGGAAAATACATTGCATTTGTTTATGGCATGTTGGCATGAAATAATTCCTTCCTTATTTTCTAAAGGTAATTTTGATGCTAGTCTTTGTAAAATATCTAAGGTTGACCTTGATGTATGCTTTAACCACATTGAGGTTGTCTCCCCATATTTGGTTATTATTGCCTTTTCTTAGCGATGGTGGAGCCACCTTAAGACTTTATGGAGAGATGATCAATTATTCTTTCCCCATTATATGTGAGTGCCACTTGATTGAGGTTGATTATGGGCATTGGAAAATGCTCCTAACGTTACTTTGCAAGCTCCAAGAATGAAGACTTTTGGTATTCACCCCCCTTACCTTTATAAGAAGGATATTGGTTTAGAAAAAAATGTTGGTGGATCAAGAGTAAAGAGGATAAAGCATACATTGATAAGCAAAGCAGGTGGCGAACTGAGGTCAGAGTGGAAGAAAAAACCATCACCCTTTATTTCTCCTTGCTATGGATTGTTAGGTAATATCCATGGCCTTGGTGATAATAATGTTTGGGTTGATTTCGTTATGCATTCCTTGCACTATTGCTTTCTATTTTGACTTGTTGTGAGGATGCTATGCTACTACTTATTCTTGTGTATGCCCTCTTGTTTATCTCATACTCCTTTAGCTCTTTTTGTGTAGCTTGTTGGTATATTTTTATGCATAATTTTTTATTTAATGCCTGGGTTTACGTGCTCGATTTATACTAGCTCAAAACTTGTTCTCCTTGCATGAAAGAAAGAGCACAATGGAGTGATGGTGTTTGGTCTTGAATGCTAAGCTTGTTGTGGCTTTGCCTTCATTGACCTGACTATTGCATTGCTTCCTCATTTGCTTGGTTTACAATTTGAACCCCTCCCTATTGGTTTGATGCTTGTATTATTGTGTTTGGTGAATGCTTAGGTCTCCTACATGTATGGCGCTCTTAAAGCTTCTAATTATTAAGTTAGGGATTGATGTAGGTGAGTGCTTTGGTGCGCGTTAATGTTAGATTAAATGTTTAATATTTCAGTTTGATTAAAGCCTAATGTTAGAATTAAAATATTTATTCTTTTATATTTAATGTTGCTTTAATGTTAGATTAAATGTTTAATATTTTAGTTTGATTAAAGCCTAATGTTAGAATTAAAATATTTATTCTTTCATATTTAATGTTGCTTTGATATTGGATTTAATGGAATTAATCCTTAGTTTTTATATTAATCAAAAGATAGATTAATTGGAATTAATATTTAAATTTAGATTAACTTAATGATAGATTTAATGGACTTGCTATTATTATAATGTTAGATTTAATGAATTTAATCAATCAATTTAATGAATTTAATGTAATATTTAGATTTGGAATTAATCTAATGATAGATTAATTTAATGTAATCTTTAGATTTGGAATTAATCTAATGATAGATTAATTTAATGTAATCTTTAGATTTGGAATTAATCTAATGATAGATTAATTTAATGTAATATTTGGATTTAGAATTAATCTAATGATAGATTAATTTAACCCTTAGATTTGATCTAATGATGGATTTAATTGATCTAATTTTTTATTTTTGGAAATTAATATAATGGATCATATCTTAAGTTTAATCCATGTTTATTTTAATGGAGTTAACCTTTCAATATTGGTTAATGTGTTGCATTAGTGAAAGATAATCTTTAGATGGTTTTACTTATCTTTGAATTGAAAAATATTTGTGGAAAATATTTTGGAAAGAAGTATGGGCTTCTTATGCTTGTGTTTTTTGTATTGAATTGAATCATATAGAAATGCATGGCTTGGGAAATGATAGAAAAGGAATTTAAAATATTTGTGGAAAATATTTTGGAAAGAAGTATGGGCTTCTTTGCTTGTGGTTTTTATGCAATGAATCATGTAGAAATGCATTCATACCTGCATATGAGTTGTTCTAATCCCTACCTTCCTATAAATATGCCATAGAGGTCAAGGGAAGAAGATGTCAAATCATGCTTATTGATTCTTCAATTGTTTCTTATAATGAAGGATTAAGTTGGAAATCACTCTTGGTGAAAGAGGATTTATTGTAATAGAAGCAAAGACTATTCATATGTATAATCTAGATCTTTAAAAGAATGATTATACATGGTGTCATGCTAAATATTGATAATGTATGATCGAGAGAGAGAGAGAGAGAGAGAGAGAGAGAGAGAGAGAGAGAGAGAGAGAGAGAGAGAGAGAGAGAGAGAGAGAGAGAGAGAGAGAGAGAGAGAGAGAGAGAGAGAGAGAGAGAGAGAGAGAGAGAGAGAGAGAGAGAGAGAGAGACTTAAGGATTGGGTTTTTGGGAAGGGCTCTAAAGGTAACCTTGTCTAAAACTCTCCTTTTCAAACTTGAGGTTGTTGTGGGTAGCAACACCTAGTTTTCTGTGTCCATGAGAAGATAATCACATGGAGTGGTTGATGCTTAGACACTCATCGTGGAGATGAGGAAGATAAGCATGAAGTTTAAGGGATCACCATGGAGGTGCAGTTAAACTAGACCAAGGCATTATGCCTAAAGGACCCAACATAGACTAACTTATGGCTAGTGGAAGGAATTGGCATCCCCCCTCTCTAAGGATTGAGAAGGGATAATCCTAATGCTAAGGTCAAGAAGTTACATTCATGGAGAATGCTAGAAATGTGGGGTGACCTTTTTAAAAGTGTCCTCTATACCATGGAGGTATACAAGGTAAACCCTAGTACCTACAGGATCTTGGCCTCTCCTGTCCACTTGAGAGATATTTGCAATATCATAGACTCAAAATGTGGGTATGTCTAGTCAAATATATGTATTCCATGGATACTCTTGTGAACCTTATTGAGTTCTTTTAAAAAAATATCTCTCTTGGGTTGGTTAGATTTTGGGGTTGTTATAGTTGGTATCAGAGCTCTAGGTCGTAGGACTAGAAGCTTCCTTGGAAAGGACTTAGAGATGTTTTGACTTGATGGATGACTTTTGGGAAGAAATATCTTCTCTTGGGAGATGGCATTTTATGTGGAGTAAGAATGTCCATCAATACTATCAGTGGATGATAGTATTTAGTTGTTAGTACATTTGGAAGATGTAACTAACTAGTAGGTAGGAGGCAATGTGAAGGAGAATTACAACCTAACCTAGGAACTTTTGTGTGGCCAAGAAACTATGGCACCAAACTTAAGGAGAGGAAGAAGAGGATCTTCCATACCACCAAGATAGGCTAGGTAGGATAGTGTCGAGGCTAGACCCCTAGGGGAAAGTTTGGGGAATTCAAGTAGAGAGGTGGAGAACCTCATTGCTATTGTCTCACTATTGCAAGAGCAAATAGAGCAACAAAGGGGACAAATGAATTAGCAAAGGGAACAAATGGATTAATAAAAATAGCTACTAGAAACTATAGTGAGTCAGAATTCATAAATCTTAAGGTTAGATAGGAAGGAAACCCTCCTTCAGATGAGCAAGAGGTTAGGGCTCTTATAGAGGTAGAATTAGCTAAGGATATGAAGAATGTTAAGACCTCTAAATTCATCAAAAAGGATGGGGGTGATTCAGCTAAAGCTTGGTTGAATGAGCTGGAGACCTATTTCTCCATGAAAAACTATTCTTCAGTAACCTAGATGGTTTGGGCCACTCTCCATTTGCAAGAGATAGGGTTGGAATGGTGGAACACCTTTAAATCTAGATAGAAAATTCAGGCAATAAACCTATCATGGGAAGGTTTTGTGAAGGCCTTTAAGAAAATATTCCTCATTAAGCAACATTATGTGGAAAAATTCAAGGAATTTTCCACACTTCTCCAAGGAACAATGATAATAGAGGTTTACTACCAAATATTTGTAAAACTACTTAAGTATGTACCACTCTATGAGAAGGATGAGACTATGAAGGTACATAAATTTATCTTGGGAGTGGATCCTAAGATAATATTGGTAGTAAACATGCATAAGCCTGAGACTCTACAAAATGCTTATGACCTGGCTCATCAAGCTGAGTCCAACCTATAGTTGAACAAGACCCACTTTAACTATGTGGTATTGTCAAAAGAGGACCAACAATCCTTAAGAAAAATGAAAAGTGTTGGTTTTATGAAATGGGAACAAGAGCAAAGCAAGAAAATAAAGGGTAATCCAAAGTTTGAAAAGAAAAATGATGGGAAACAAGGGAATTCCAAGAAGAAATTCTAGAAGAGGAAGGATAACAATACCCCTCAAGCACAGAGATAACCAGAACCATCTCAAATAAGAGCGGACAGGGGAGAAGAAACAGGAAAGACACCCAGGTCCCAAAGGAGGTTGCTATGATTGTGGGGGACCTCACTATGCAAACAAATATCCAAATCGAATAGGACCAAGCAAAAAGATAGAGGAACCCAACCACAGAATCTATGTGGCAATTAAAAACAAGAATTTGGATGGCCAAGCCACACCTATGATTCTAAATGGTAAGTTGTTTGATAAGAAAGTTAAGATCTTGATAGATAGTGGAGCTACGGATAGTTTCATTTCTTCTAGTATAGTCAAGGATTTTCTAGAAAGACTAATATTTTTGGCACAAGGGTGGAAAGTCGAGTATGGGTCTAGATAGACCTACTTAGTGGATCAATGTTTTCCCACAACCAAGATCACCCTACCCAACGACTCTACCTTATGGCACTTATATGTAGCACCACTACATGCCTTCGATATCATCTTGGGAATGGACTGGTTAAGGGCTCATGAAGCCCTAATTAATTTCCAAGATAGATGGATAGACTATACAGATAAAGACAAGCAGAGATTGAGAATACATAGTGAGCAAGGGTATTTTTACCCTCAGATGATCTCAACAATGCAACTAAAGAAATCTATTAGGAAAGGTGGTATGGTCTATGTCATTAAGTTGAACCACAAGACTAGGGATGATAGGAAGGAGGAATTATTTAAGGAGCACCCAATATTGCATGAGTTTGGGGATGTTTTTCCTAAAGACCTTCTGAGGCTACCACCTAAGCATGAATTTGACTTCACTATTGAACTACTGCTAGGTTCAAAACCTATTCATAGAACTCCTTATAAGATGAATCCTATTGAGATGTAGGAGTTAAAAGTGCAACTTCAAGGGTTTCTAGAAAAAAGGTTGATTAAACCCAGTGTGTCACCATGGGGTGCCCCTATTCTTTTTATCAAAAATAAGGATGGGTCACTGAGGTTGTGCATAGATTACATAATGTTGAATAAAGCAACTATTAAGAATAGGTACCCTTTACCCAGGATTGAGGATTTGTTTGATCAACTCAAGGGTGCCACCATATTTTCAAATATTGACTTGAAATTAGGATACCATCAATTGAGAATCCATGAGGAGGATACTCATAAGACTGCTTTTAAGACTAGGTATGGGCATTATGAGTTCATAGTATTACCTTTTGGATTGACCAATGCCTTGATAACATTCATGAATCTGATGAATAATGTGTTTAGGGAGCATCTAGATCAGTTTGTCTTAGTATTCTTGGATGATATTTTGATATATTCTCAGAATAAGGAAGAGCATGATAAGCATTTAAGGATTGTGCTTGGGTTGTTGAGAAGGAACCAACTCTATGGAAATCTATCAAAATGTGACTTTTATGTTCTAGAGGTGTAGTATCTAGGACATATCATATCTATAGAGGGGATAGCAATTGATCCAAAGAAGATAGAGGCCATTTTGAGCTAGCCATCACCTACTAATGTGCCTAAAGTGTGGAGCTTCATGGGCTTGATAGGGTATTATAGGTGGTTTGTAAAGGATTATTCCAAAATAGCCTACTCCATAACTAACCTTCAAAGAAAGGGAAAGGAATATAAATGGATAGACAAGTGTGAAGTTACTTTTGAGTTGCTTAAGTAGAAGCTTACTACTACACCTATTCTCAAGATTCTAGATCCATAAGGGAATTTTTTAGTTTGTACTGATGCTTCTTTGGAAGGTTTGGGAGGAGTTCTATCCCAAGATGATTCAATCATAGCATATGAGTCAAGGAAACTCAAGAAGCATGAGGTCAACTATGCTATGCATGATTTGGAACTAGCAGTTGTGGTGCACGCCCTTAAGATTTGGTGGCATTATCTGCTAGGGAAGCCTTTTGAGTTGAGAACCAACCATCAAAGCTTGAGGTATATCTTTACCCAACCAATGCTCAATGCATGATAGAGAAGGTGGATCGAGTTCTTAGCAGAATATGATTTTGGTATAGAGTATATCAAAGGTAAGGAAAATAAGGTTGTTGATGCCTTGAGTAGGAGAAGGCATATAGCTGCTTTGACCCATAGTCACGTGGACTTAATGGACCAAGTCAGAGAAATGCAAGCATAGGACTAGTATTACAGTGAAATTCAGGCCAATATGGAAGGGAATTCTAAAGAGAATAAGGATTTTGGCATAAAGGATGGACTTTTATGTTTTAAGGATAGGGTGGTGATCCCTAAAACTAGTGATTTAAGGAGACTGATCATGCAAGAGGTGCATAGATCTCCTTACTCCACTCACCTAAGAGGGGTAAATATGAGGGAGAACATGAAGAAAACCTTCTACTAGTTAGGTATGAAGAAAGATATCACTGACTTTGTGGCTCAATGTTTGGAATGCCAAAAAGTGAAAGCTGAGCATAGACATCCAACAAGACAATTATACCCACATGACATACCAATATAAAAATGGTAGGTGATATCTATGGACTTCATAGTGGGTTTACCTAAGACTAGGTACCAACATGATGCAATCCTAGTAGTGGTCGATAGATTGACCAAGGTTGCTCATTTTATTCTAGGAAACACCAAGGATGATGCCCTGATAGTGGCCAATAGATTCACCAAAGATATTTTTAGGTTGCATGGTTTTCTTGAGGTAATCATTTTAGATAGGGACTCCATATTTACATCTAAGTTTTGGTAGGCCCTTCATCATGTAGTTGGCACGAAGTTGAATATTAGCTCTGCATATCATCCAAAAATAGATGGACAAATAGAAAGGGTAAACCAAATCTTGGAAGACATGCTCTACATGTATTGCATGGACCAAAAGTCTTGATGGGAAGAATTTTTGCATCTAGTTGAGTTTGCTTATAATAATGGATACCATGCTTCCTTGAAAATGGCCCCATTTGAAGCCTTGTATGGCTAGAGGTGCAGAACTCCTCTATCTTGGGATAACCCAGAGGATCGGGTTGTCATTGGACTAGATATGGTCAGAGATATGGAGGAGCAACTTAGGATGATCAGGCAAAGGCTTAAGGAAGCCATCGATCATCAGAAGAGCTACACTAATTTGAAGCATTCACCTAGAGAATTCTCTATGGGAGACAGAGTTTTCCTAAGAGTTAAACCCATGAAGAGCGCCATCAAGTCTTCTAAGTTGGATCCCCATTTTGTTGGGCCCTTTGAGATCACTGAGAAGATCAGTTTGGTGGCTTACAGACTTGCCTTACCACCCAACCTATCAAAGATCCATGACTCTTTCCACATATCCCTACTTAGGAAGTACATTGTTGATCCTAATCATGTGTGGGATGTCTCAAAATTGTAGGTGATAGATCCATCGGTCATTGAAGTAAGGCCAATGAAGATTCTAGAGTTTCATTCCAAAGTGATGAGGAAACAAACTCTAGAACAGTGTAGGGTCCAATGGGACCAATATTCTGAGAAAAATACCACTTGGGAAAAAGTGGATGAGATGAAAAGACATTTTCCTTATTTGTTTGAATAAAGATAAAATGTAATATTTTTGCAGGAAACATAGAGGACTATGTTTAGTCCAAGGGGGGTAGTATGTCACGACCCACCTTGGCAAGACTTGCTACTTAAGATGGACTATGTATTGATGAATGATGTTTAATGCTTAGCTTTGATGCTTTTGATGGATGTATGCTTTTGATATTGTGTCTATTTTATATAAGGACATGGTACTGTTGATGCTCTGCATGGTTGCAGGATTAGGTACTCTCATGGGTGGACAAGAGAATTGGCCACAAGGAATGAGAGACCATATTAAAAATGGAAATGATGATGATGACTTGTTCATCAAACAACTCAGGGTAACATGGATGAATACCCTTTCATGTAGGTGCATCACATTTTTGCTTGTGACTCATGTTCACACCATTGGACTAGGAAGTTGCTTGCAATGATTCTCCTAGAAGAGAAAAATCCCACCCAAATAAGGGCAAGAAACAAACAGGGATGCCATAAAATTGCCAGAACAACATATTGCACATGCTCAAAAAGTGGAATAGCAAGCTAAGGATCTCCATAGGCCACAAAATTATCTTGCATTGATGCAAATCTCACTAACCAAGAGAAGTTGTGAGCCCCAACTAGAAAACTTTTGAAATATACCTCAAAAGAGAAACCTACAACAAAATCCATCCCAAAAGCACCATAGGAAACCCATGGAGGGACCCAGGGGTATCCTAGAACATAGGCATAGGAAGGACACCTTTGAAATAGATGAGGAAAGGATAGAAAAGTGAAGAAGTGACCTCCCACCCCAAGGAGATCATCTACAACCAAAAAAAATAAGAGAAGGATCCTGAAAGTACTGATGAACTAGGATCTGAGCCACACCACGAAGGAAACCTGCAAAAATTTGGGACAACCAAACGAGCAAAAGGGAAATATACCTAAAGCACAAAAATTAAACATTGGGATGGGCCCAGGGATTTTCCAAAGGGTAGAAGGGAAAATGATTCCTTGAAACTCAAAAAAAAGAAACTTGGGACGAACCTAGGGATGTCCCAAAAAATCCCAAGGACATCCTAGTTCACAGGCACCAAAATAAACCCAACCAAAATGCATGGACAGGTGCATACAAGAGAATGAGAGAAAGCTTTTATTCCTTTAATTAAGAGAAAACCTCCTCTTTTTAGAAACATAAATTTATTAATTTCTAATAGTTCCTTCCACTATTAATATTTTGTTTCTAATATTTGCATGATATTAGAAATACAACTATTATGTTTTTTTTTCTATTATTCACACGATATTATAAATAAAGCAAGTTTATCAATTAATTTTAGTTCTATTTAAAATTTATTTTTACTAAAAAAACATAAGGATTGATTAGATCACCTTTCCAATAATTTAATCAATGACCAATATTAATACCAAAAATTAGCAAATTAATATGATTTTTAATATAATTCCTTGAATTATATCAAAAGAAATGCTTATCCTATCCTTTCATGCATCATTCTCATAAGATAAACACTACTCAAACATAAAAAAACAAAAATTAAGTAATTCACCACCATACCCTATTGCCCATATCCTTAAGAAAAAGAGTTTATGATAGCTTCGAGGCTATCAAATTTTTCTATGGATAGCTTCAAATTATGGTGATTACCCTCAAATACATCAATATAAATGCAACTACATGTGGGTAACATTTTTTCCTAGGAGTTATCTTCAATTAAATTGACCATGACTTCCCTTCTTTTCAACTCTCTCATTCTCAGTGGTAAACTTCCTCATCCACCCAAGAGATTACCTGGTCCTACAACCACATATGACATCCGTAGTACCATATCCTCATACAAAATTACCAAAATATCAATTGCATATAACCATTCAAAAAAACATAACAATAAAGCATTTTTTAAATCACACAATAATATATAATCCATGTTTTGAGTGAGTCCTACCAAGGTGGGTCATGACAATTTAACTCAAGAGAAGTAAATACATTTGGTCCAACAGGAGGATACGTAAGAGGCTAATATAGATAATATTGCATATGATATTAGCCTCAGAAGATTGGTACACAAATTTTAGCAATTTAGTTTTATCAACCCTCCCTAAGGTTACCTCCAATAATATCCCACTGACAATAGGCGTGGTTATTGACTCTAGACCGTAAAACTCGCCTTTTAGATTTGATATAATATGGCTTCAATAACTATAATTTAAGGAAAATGTAAATGATTTGTGGAATGTTAACATTTGAGGGACCAAAATATTTGTAGTGGAAAAAAAATTAAATATCCTTAAGAGAAATAAAAGATCTTAGAATAGATAAGCCTTTGGGGATGTCTTCAATTATGAAAATGAGTTATTGGCTTAGATCTAAGACTTGGATAATATGATGAAAATGCAATGGAGATCGCAACACCTTGAGGAGAGAGAGAGAATGCTTTGCTTAGTGAATATCATTTTTTTTTGGAAAATGAGAAAGTTTTCTTGAGGTAGAAATCTATAGTCCTTAGTTAAGAGAGGGGGACCAAAAAACAAAGTCCTTCCATATTTCAACTCTCAAACATAGAAGCTAAAAAAAAATTAGGGAGATAAGATTAGAGGATAGTTCCTTGATCCAAAGATAATATTAGATAAAATATGTTGCTATTAGATAATAAAGATAACTATGCTGGAAATGTAGGAGTCTCTCACTCTATTCTTTCAAATATTCCTAGGTTGATTATAGTTGAAATGAATGACTTATTAACACAACCCTTCTCATATCATAAAATAAAAAAGTGGTTTTAGAAATACACCAAGGGAAAACTCCTAGCCTAGATGGTTTTCCTCCAATATTTTTTCAAGAATTATGGCATATCGTTCAACAAGATATAGAGGAAACTTTGAGGGAGCTCCAAGATTATAACACTTTGCCAAGGGAATGAAACTCTATATTTGAAGTCCTCATTCCTAAAAAATAAGGAGCTAATATATTCAAGTACTTAATGTTGATTAGTCTTTCTAACATATTCTACAAAATTCTTACAAAGACCTTAGCCAATACATTGAAAATCCTCCCCCCAAGATTATTTCTCAAATATAAGGTAGGTTTTTGAAAAATAGACATATTTTGGATGGTGATATAATAATTCATGAAGTACTACTCTCCATTGATCAAATAGCATCAACATGTATGCCCTTAAATTTTTGGATCTAAGTAATTAAGCTAGCAACAATAGGAGAGCTGGTTACTCACCATCAATTTGTGGGTGATACTATAATTGTAGAGGAGGCTTCATTAAGAGAATCCAATAACATAAAGGAGGTGTTGTAGGAGTATTAACAAACATAAAATTAAAGCATCAACTTTAATAGGAGTAAACTATTTTTTATCAAGACTAGGTTTTGGATAGAATAAAATTGCTAGGATATTTGGTTGTGAAATCATGGACTTTCTCTCAACTTATTCAGGCTTACCATTATTTAAAGGAAGATCTAGAGAATAACTATGGAATACATTGATATAAATATTTAAATGAAAATTGGTGGGATGGAAGGAGGCTCTCCTATCTTTGGCTAGTAAAACATAACTTTTGAAATCTACTCTTCAGTCCTTACTAGTGTATTACCTCTCAATGTTTATAAACCCTTTGAAATATTCTAACATTATTGAAAATTTACTTTTTATGATCAAGGGTTGAGGAACATCAAAGACTTCCTCTAATGGATTGGAATAAAGTGTGTTGTCCTAACAAAGGAGGGATGAGCATCAAGAGAATAAAAAAGTTTAATGAAGCTCTTATGACCAAGCTTGATTGGAGGTTAATAAAATAAAGGGGAACCTATAGGGTCATGATTATCAAAGATATGTATTTAAAACCCTTCAACCCCTTCTTTAGATGTGAAAATCCACCTTTTGGTTTAACATTTCAGAACGAATTAATTAAAATAAGGCATCTATAATTGAAGGGATTAAAATAGATATTAGAGATTAGAAATTCCATCTCCTTCTAGGAGGGAGGACACCTAGATAGATGACAAGCCCTTGTGTGCCTAGAAGGATTGTATACAGATCATGGAACCCCTAAAATTAAGATTTGGTATCTGGGTAAGTGATTTTTTAGAAGGAGAAGAGCTACTCGGAAGATGGAAATATATCTCTATTCATGATGCTAATTAGGAAACTCAATACCGAGTATCATTTGATTAAAAAACTTCTCCTCTCTAATTACATCCCTATAAGACCGACTCAAGACACCCTCATTTGGGCCTCTACTTTCATAGAAGTGTACTATACTAGATTAGATTATCTACTAACAAGGGATGGTGACATTCTTAGATTCTCAATTAATAGAGTTCGAATAAAATACATAACTCCTAAAGTAACATTATTTCTTTGGTTAGTCCTTCAAAATATAATTTTAATAATAGATAATCTCAAAAGAAGAGGCTTTTATTTTACAAACATATATCCTCTATATAAAGCTGATAAAGAATCCATTTCACACCTGTTTATCCATTATTGTTTCTCAAGGGAGGTTCTTCATTTTATGCTTTAAGCCTTTCAATGTTCTTGGATGATCCCTCAATATATACTTAGTTTTGTTCAATAATGGCACATGCCCTTCAAAAGTTCCAAACTCACTTGTTTATGGGATATATACCTAGCTCATTTATTTTGGCATATCTGGTTGGAGTATAATAACAAGATTTTTAGAGATGATTATAAGGATGAGAAATATATATTTTAGAATTATAAATTTGATCCATAAGAACTTGATATGTAAGACTGAGGAAGGTGTTGAGTAGAGAACAGAGAAGGAGAACTAATAATAAAAAAATAGAATTAAATATCAGGGATGGCCACAAGTTGAAGGAGGACATAGGAAAGAATACTAAATTTTATTAACTTGAGGAGGCATGGACAAAACTTAGCTTTGATGGGACCTCTAAAGGCAACCCAAGAAAATCTGGGGGAGGTGGTGTGATAATAAATTTAAAAGGGGAGATGTTAGGAGCTTACTTAGAGAATTATGGGACCCAAACTAGTCATGTGGTTGAAGCTAAGGTGATGATAACCGGTATCAAGATCTTGGCTTAGCTTGACATTCCTAAGATAGTATTGGAGGGGGAATCCCTTAACATCATTAACTATTTTCTTGGAAAGGGAGAACCAAGTTGGACCATGGAAGGAATCATAAGGGATAGTAAAATATTGCTTCAATATTTTCAAGAGATGACAATCATGCATACTTTCAAGGAAGGGAATACATTTTATAATTATTTATCTAATCTGGGAGTAAACATCTATGAAGGATACATATGGGTGGACTCATATCCACCTCATGCTTTCTGCTTTAGGCCTAGATAATAAATTCAACTTCAAAAATATGGAAATTCAATGAAAAGAGGATGAAGAATACTTGGGAGGAACTAAATATAGTGGTTCAAATAAATAAGGATGAAAACATGGAATTTGTTATCCTATACAAAATAAAGAAAAACAATCAAGATCATCCAACCTCTTGATTTTGAATGTAGTTTCTCTAAGAAGTAACTTCCATACTGAATTTTTTATTGTTTCTTGTGTTGTTTTTATGTTGTATCTTCTAGTGGTTAAGAAAAATAAGTATGAAGACATGGAAGTTGTTGTTATCCTTTCCAAAATTAATTAGAACAATTAATATCATCCAACCTCTTGATTTTTAATGTAGTTTCTCTGAGCTATAATTTTTGTACTAATTTTTTTACTATTTCCTATGTTGCTTTTATGTTGCATCTTCTAGTGGTTTAGATAAAATAGAAGGATGAAGATATGGAAGTTGTTATTGTCCTTTCAAAAATGAAGTAGAACAATCAAGATTATCCAACCTCTTGATTTTGAATATAGTTTCTTTGAGATATAACTTTTGTACTAATTATTTTACTATTTCCTATGTTGTTTTTACGTGATATATTTTGATTAAGTTTGTTGTATTCCATTGAGATTGGGATTATCCTTTCTACTTTGCTTTATGGAATTTATTTCTTGTATAAAGGGTTGGGCCCTTTTAAAAACCCCTAATTTCACCTCTAATAAAAATAAGTTGATTTTGTACCTATTAAAAATTTAGGTTTACCTCAATAGGAGGGCATTTAAGCACCTATGTAGGATCACCAAATCCATCTAAAATACATACAAGAATAAAGCCAATTTGCATCACCAATTTAATACCCTAAAAATAGAAAATTATTTTTCTAAGTTATCCAACTAACCAATTATCATTTATTCAAGCACATCAAAGAATCATTAAAATATTGCATCATCACATCAACATATCATAATAGGAGAATATAAAATCAAACTAATCATATATCATTGATAAATGTCCATACATTTATTCATATACAATGTACAAAATCAAGATAACCTCTTAGAAAATCATGTCCTAGATATAGTATTTAATGTAGACCCTCCTTTTACACCTCCCTAATGTTATGCTATCCCAACTATCCCCTATGAGTGGTACATTCAAGTATGGTACTATGATCAAAATCTTGTTTAGGATGGATCTTGAGTAGAATCTAAACTTTTATCAACTTGAATAACTCCATAATATGTTGTTTGATAAAATTTTATCTTTGATATCATAGTGGTTACGTCCTCATGAAAATGCATCACCATCTCTTAATATGCCTAATCTACAACATCCATCTACCTCAATAAATTTTTGAAGCTATATTGTAAAATATGGACCACCTATCCATTCCCTAGCCTACCAGAACTTGCCTAGGCTAGTGCCTATTGAGCTTGATCATTCTTATCATTCAATGCTACTACTAAAGGCTATAAAATAGTAATTTGGGATACCAAGTGATCCTCTCTAAGGGTAGTCCTATAAAGGTAGCTTATTGGTTAGTTACCAGACTCACTAATTGATCTCTCTCCTAAATAATTGGTCTCACTCAAGAGGTAATCTATCCTACTAAGCAATTATCTAATATTTTTCTATAAGTATCTAATATATTTGATATAGTGGTTTTGGCAGTTTCACTACTAGGACTACCTTTCTGCTTAGCCCTATTTCACCAATTTTTGGTTATGTTTCAAGTGGAACCCTGGCTTTGTCATCCCTTATCATTATCTCAATTGATATTATCATATCGACAAGGGAAATATGGGTTATGTTACTCATATCTCTAAGCATCTAGATATATAATTCTAAAGTACATAGATTCCACATAATATAATAATTATTATTTATCTAAATCCAACATACTATCTACATATCAATTTGCACAATTAGCATCATCAATCCTAGGATCTTATATTGAGGAATCATCAACATCTTCCTAGGGTGTGAATCTTTATTTGGTAAATCCTATAAACTAGTCTCATAAACAACATGATCATACCACAAAATGACTTGTGGAATATGCTATTAGATCCTAACTTTCTTGATAATGCTCTCATAGTGAAAGAGATCTTACTTTTTGGTAGGTAAAAGTAAATTTTATTTACTTTATGGGTTGAAGGGGCCCGACCCTATTTACATATGGAATAGCTGCACAAAAGTTGCAGACAATACAAACACGAATAGGCCAGGCCACGAGGCTGGCAACAATCCAAAAAGAAACAAGCCCTCTAACCCGGGCATCCCAAAACCAGAAACATATGTAACCGAGCAACATAGAAAAAGAAAGGAAACCCCCCTCTAAAACCACTGGAACTGTCGCCGTCATTTCCCAGTCTCCTGGGACTTGTCACCGCTGGGAAGGAGAGCCTCCAGGATTGCTGGGAGCCTCGAGGAGACACCGTTGTGGTGGCTACAACCACCGTTGCTTCTAAAACTGGGGTTGGACGAGGACTCTGAATGGTCCCTTTGCGGGCCTGGCCTGAGACTAGACCTTGACAGGACGGAGCTAACTGGTGGGTATTTTGCCCATATCATGGTTAACCTTTTTGATAACTTTGGTGGGAAAATTGCTTTCCCAAATGATGAGGGAGCTTCCTCTGATAGCTCTATTGGTGAGGATGTCAGCCACTTGGTTGGCTTCTCTGTAGATGTGCTTGATCTGGTTTCTCTCCCTATCGCGGATCCATCATTGGCAATCCAGGATGATATTTTGGATATTTTTTGCTCCCCTACTGCTGCTCTGAATGAGGTTCACTATGATTTTAGAGTCCCCTTCGAAGATAACTAGGCTCGCCAGGTTTTTGCATAAATCCATGCACCTCCAAACCGCTCTAGCCTCGACAAAGTTGTTGGTTTGGGTGCCCAGGTTTTCAGCAAAGGCCTTGATGATGTTGCCTTTATGATCTCTGATGACTCCACCTACCCTGGCTTTGCCTGGGTTCCCTTTGGATGCTCCATCGAAGTTGGCCTTTAGCCAGCCTTGAGGGGGGATTCCACTTGACCAGGGCTCTGTCCTTCGGGGGGTTCTTGGTTTTACAATAGTCTTGAGGGATCTTAAGGGAAGAATATAGTTGCTCTTCAATCCTAGGTGGAGGCAAGAACTGGTAGGGGATGAGACTACTATTTTCCATGGTGAAGGCCAAGGCTTTAACAACCACTGCATCCTGGGTTCTGGGTTCTTTGCTAAAAACTCGCCTGTTACGTTCTAGCCAGATCTGCCAAAAAATGTGGTGGATGATGGAACTCCATAGGAAACTGAGTCTGGGATGCCTGAAGGGTCTTGGCCATTGACTGATCAACCCTTTGACTGAGTTGGGCCATGCCCAATAGACCTAGAATCTATCAGTGGCTACAGAAAACACTTTCCTGGCAAAGGAACAATCCATTAAGATGTGTTGGGCTGATTCCCAATCCTGCATGCAAAGGTAGCACCTGTTAGGGACCATGACCCCTCTACGAATTAGGTTGTCCATGGTGAGGATTTTATTATGAACAATGGTCCAGTAGAAGTGGGCTATTTTGGGGATGAGGGACCTGAGCCATATCCTTTGGGCAACCAGTTTCCCATTGCTGGAGCCTTCCCCAATGGCCTTCCTTTCATAGAGGTGAGACGTAGTCTTGATTGAGAAATTCCCATCGATGGTGCCATTCCAACATTGTTCATCCTCCTTCCTGGACTAGGGGAGAAAAATTGACCTTAGGACCTCTTGGATCCCTTCTACTATCATGGCGATGGTATCATTAGTAATCCTGAACTTGATCGGCTTCCAATCCTGGATCCCTTGGTTAGAGGAAATGAAGTCGGCAACTCTGGGCCCAAACTTGCTATCGGTCAGATGCCTAACTACAACCAGCTTGGGATTGCTGCTGAGGGCTTCTTTCCCAGCCCAGACGTCCTCCCAGAAGTTGATGTTAGAGCCATCACCCAAAATCCACCCAGACCCTTCATGGATGATGCTTTGGGAGAGCGAAATGGATTTCCAAAAATGGGAGCAATTGCGGGGTATGGTGGCTTGGAGAAAGGGCTGATGCTGGAGGTACTTTCTTTTCACAATGTTCACCCACTCAGTGCTAGCATTGGTAACCACTCTCCAAGATTGCTTGGCCAGGAGCGCTAGATTGGTGACATTGATGCGATGCAGACCCAGGCCTCCCTGATCTTTGGGGGTGCAGACTTTATCCCAGGCCATAAGGTGGAACTTCTTCTGGGTTTTGGACCCCGACCACAAGAACTATTTCTAAATTTTTTCAATGGCTTCACCCACGGTCGTCGAGATTTTAAAAACTGACAAAAAATACGTGGGAATACTCTGCAAGACCGATTTTACCAGGGTTGCCCTCCCTGCGCTGGAGAGGAGAATGCCCTTCCACCCTGCTAGCCTATTGCGGATCTTGTCCACCACGTTCTCCCACATGCCAGGGTGGGCCCTTCCCTGGAACATGGGAAGGCCAAGGTAGGTGGTCGGGAAGTCTGCTATGGAGCATCCCAGAATTCTGGCAATCTTGCGCTGCCTTCTGATCGGGGTGTGGATGAAAAACAACTTGCTTTTGGTGTAGTTGATCTTCTGCCCAACAACCTCTTCAAAGAGGTTAAGGATATCCTTGATCACGATGGCGTCTGCAATGGAGGCTTTGGTTGCGAGCAGGGTGTCATCCATGAACTATTGGTGGGTTGAGGGGGGAGCCCTGAAGCTGCTTTGATGTCGGAGAGTTTATTGCTAGAACAGGCTTCTTTGATAGTTCTTCCCAAAATTTTAGCAAGAATGATGAACAGGATAGGAGACAGGGGGTCTCCTTGTCTCAGGCCCCTGGAACTCGGGAAGTAGCCTACAACGGGAACCATTCACCATAACCGAGAACCAGGAAGAGGAGATGCAATTGTAGACCAGATTCACCCAGGCCTCGTGGAACCCAAACTTGAGGAGGACTTGGCTGAGAAATTCCCTGTTGACCCTGTCGAAGGCTTTATTCATGTCCAGTTTGAGGAAAAAAGCAACGGTCTTGGACATCTGGGTAGAGTGAATCAGCTCATGGATGGTGATGACCCCATCCAGAATGTTGCGGCCTTTGACTGTACTCCCTTGGCATGGATCAATGATGGCAGGGAGGATGTTGGACAACCGGGTGGCTATGGCTTTGGTAAGGATTTTGTAGATGACATTGCAAAGGTTGATGGGGTGATAGTCTGAGAGGGACAGAGGATTAGCTCCTTTGGGGATAAGAGCCAAGAACGTGGAGTTAACATCTCTGGGAATGGTTTTGGAAGATTGCATTTCCCTGACTACAGCATAGAGGTCTGGGCCCACAACATCCCAGAAGGTCTGGAAAAACCTAGGCGGGAATCCATCCGGGCCGGGAGCTTTGTCAGGCTTCATGGAAAGGAGGGCCTGGTGGATTTCTTTGTGGGATAGAGGGCTGAGGAGGAACTCATTGGAATCCCAGGAAATGAGGGTGGGGATATTGGCAAGGAGGGATTCCATGGCCAAAGGGGACTAGGAAGAAGAGGGGCCTAGGAGGGCTTTGAAGTGGCTAACAGCTTCGTCCCTGATCAGATGGATGTCCGAAGTGGCTGCCCCATCTTGAGTGACTAGTCTCTTGATCTTGTTGGCTCCTCTGTGCCTAAGGGTTGAAATGTGGAAGAACTTGGTGTTGGAATCCCCTTCCCTGAGCCACAACTACCTTGACTTCTGGCGCCAAAAGGTTTCTTCTTTAGAGAGGATATTGTGGTACTCAGCCAACAGGTTACGCTCCTCATCCCTGAGGCTGTCACTACCTTCCCCTCTCTGAAAGGTGTCCTCGATCTGGCTGATTTGGGATTTGACCTGCTGCTTAGATTCAAATATATTCCCAAAGGTTTCCCTGTTCCACTTCTTCAGGTTTCCTTTGATGAATCTGAGTTTCTGGGTGACCTGGTTAGTGGCAGACCCTAGGAATTTTTGCTTCCACCATGACTCAATCAGCCCCTTGAGGTCAGGGTGGTGGGTCCACATTGATTCGAATCTGAAGGGAGTCTTGAACTATGGCTTGGTATCTGATTCTAACAACAATGGGCTATGGTCAGAACCGATCTTTGGGAGGGCTCATAGACTAGCATCTCCAAACCAGGGGAGGGCTTCCTAGGAAAGGAGGAATCTATCTAGGCGCTCCTGGATGAGACTGCCACCTTTCCTTCTGTTGCTCTAGGTGAAGAGGGATCCCTAGAGGTGGATATCCATGAGGGCATTGGAATCAATGAAGTGCCTGAAAGCTTCAGTATCCCTGTGAGTGATTCTGGCTCCGCCCTTCTTGTCACTGAAGTGCAGGGGGGAATTGAAATCCTTGGCCAGGATCCATGGGGTTCCTTCAAAGGCTTACCTCATGGATGTGAGCGTGTTCCATAGAGCTTCCCTTCCCAGGGGGAGTTAGGGGCATACACATTTGACATTACCCAAGAAAGTTGGGACTCAGGATCGTGGAACAGAATATTGCTTATCCTGTCCTGTCTTGAAATGAGGTTTCCCTGGACTTTGGTAGGGTTCCACAGGCAAAGGAGCCCTCCTGACGTCCCGGACGTCGGGGAGTGCACGAAGTCACAGTTTCGCTAGATATTTTTGGCAATGTTGGGGGACCACTGATCGCCTAGTTTTGTTTCTTGAATTAGAAAGATAGTTGGGTTATGCTCTCTTCTCATGGCTGCAGCCAGTCTTTGTTTGGCTGCCCCATTTAGTCCTCTCGCGTTCTAGGAGAGGACTTTCATTTAGAACTCTTGGAGGTTTTCCTGCCCCCTTTTCCTTGCTGAGCAGGGGGTTTGGTTCTTTGGCCTTCATCCTTTGAGCTGCTTGCCCCTTCCTGAAAGAGCATTCTTTGGGTCCCATTGGCTATGTCTTCCACTGTGTCTCTGTTCCTTCTGTCTGAATCCATCGGTCTGCCTTTATTTTTTTCTTTCCCCACATCCATCTAGGATTTTTTGTAGCTTCGGGTCTGTCTGGGGCTCCTTTGCTCAGGGGACGATAGATCCTCATCCTCACAGTCAGAGGTGATGGGGTCGAAGGGGGCTGGTGAGGCTGGGGTTTCACGGATCGGGCGGGGAGAAATATGGGGTGGGTTGGAGGGAGGCTTCGAAGGGTTCCCAGGGGAGCTAGGGCTTGAGGAGGGAGGGGGATGGGAGTTTGCTTGGCCAGGGGAATGGTCTGGGAAGGGTGGGGAGGGATGACAGAAGGGGTTTGGAGGATCGAGGGGATGGGCATCGGCTCAGAGCTCCCCGGGATCTCCCCTTCCTCAATGTCCTCGATAGAAATAAAATTTTGCAAAGCACTAAATTTATTGGCCATGGGAACAGAGGTACTTGCCTTATGAGAGAGTTGTCCCGATGGGGGTCTGGTGGTGGTTCTGTTCTATGCTGGAGGAATGGAAGACTGGCGGTGGTGCATCGTTCTCGGTTGATCCTCAGAGCGGGCCGTTTGGGGTGGGAATCGGAGCTTGGGACACTACGACTGGAGATGACCCTAGGATTGACATTCAGGGCAAAAAGCTAGTTTGTTTTCGTAGATGAGCATCTATTTCCACTTGAAGTCCCCATAAATTAGGTTCAGGTGATCTGGCAGCTGGCTCTCCAGATTCACATTTACACACACACGCACCTGGGTTAGACGGGTCCTTGCACGAGTGGTCGGGTCAATGGCCACGAGTTTGCCAATGGCCTTGGAAAGACCCTGGAGGGCATCTTCGTAGAAGAAGTGGGCTGGGAGATTCAGGAGCCTGACCCAGATGGGGGTGAAGTTGATATTCTAGGAATTGGGATCAAAGTTTGCTTGCCACTTTTTCAAAAATAGACTTCACCTTCCGAAGAACCATGGGCCTCCGGATAAGATGCGCTCGACGTCTTCCTGGGTGTTGAGCTGGATCATGAAAAACCCTCGGGTCATTGCTGAGATCTCCATATTCCCCAGGGTTTTCCACTTGGACGCAGCCCATCTACGGATGACGTCCATATCGGGGCGGCCTCCGATAAATTTTCCCACTAGGGAGTGGGTGTCCCGGGACTCATAGCCCTCCATAAGGCTTTTAGGGCACAAAACATCGCTTCCATGGGTGATGAATTCGTTTGCCACGGATGAGGGAGGGAACCACTTTTTCTACAAAATATCGATGAAGGATGCTTTCCCGCTAAGGATTCCACCCTCGAAGAGTTGGAGGGCCGCATGGAGATTCCCGTCTCCTCCTAAGAGCGGACTGATTCGGTCGCAGGCCATGGACTCAGTCCCGCTAGGGTTCGGGGCACCGTAGTCCCCGAACTCAGGAATGCTTGGCGGCGTCATGGGGAACCTTTGCATTCCACATTCGCGCATCGCGCTAGTCCCTAACGGCCAGAAGACCAGCGGTGCGGGGGAGTCTAGCGATGGCGCAGGGAAACGATCGAGGGGGATCATCATCACAAAAATTGCACGTGCCCTAAACTTTCACCGTAGGGAGGGATCCTGCCGACCTCCTATTTTTGAGAGGCTTTTGTCTCACCTAAAATAGATCTTACTTACCATGATGGATGATAAACTATTATATCCTCCTTATTTGGGCTAAATTATGCATATTGTGAGCCCAAATTGGATGGACTTTGTATGGGTGAAAAATAGCATTCCATCTCTAAATCCCATTCATCTATCTAGATTCCCATCCTAAGTATTTTCTTTAGGACAAGTATGTCCTAACTTTAACTCATGTCTCCACTAATGAATCAATGAGGGCTCTAAACCCATAATAACCCCTTGCAAACTAGCATTGAACCATTGTAATATGCTCCCATGGTAAGATCTAGAGCAATATATGATAGGTAAGGATCTTCCCCTTTCTATATGCTATATTATATATCTCATAATGCAGCTTGTCTAGGATAATTAGCTATCATACAAAAACTGATTAGTATTTAATAAAAAAATTCTATAACCTCTACCAATATCCATGATATCACCTTCTTACTTGTATTAAGAAATACTAGGCTTAAAATCAAAGGCTAGAAAATATTATTTTACCTTATAATGTGCTCTCCAACATATTAAATATTGGCATCCATGTTGGATCTAACAATTGAAAATTTATGATTGTATTTTAGTCTCACTAGGCATCTTCATTAGGACTAGATTTGTCTAAATGGATCACTATATATTATCACTTTTCAAAAATGTAATGCATCCTTTAAATTCAAATTCATATCTCTTATCCTATATATAAAGGTTTTCAACTCTAGATACTATTAGCTTTTGAGGATATATGTAGTGGGAGAGATCTATCATAGGTCCTAATAAAATGTAAAAAATATGAAAGAAAGTAATTATGCAATATGACTGAAATATACTATAAATAGAAAGTGGCAAAAATACAATGCAGTATGGAGGTAATGGTCACTCCATTAATATAAGCTAAAGAACTACATTGTACTCCATACAGGAGTTCTACCACTATCTACTACACTCTACTATAATGCACTTGATATGCTTGATATGAACTTGATATGAGCTATCACTATGAGGCCCTTTATATAGGAAGATAGATTCCTTGGCCAACACTCTACCTAGTTGTACAAGGGGACACCTTGCACATTACAACTTGCACATTGACACTTGTGCATTTATTACATTGCTTGAAGTAACTAGCTAACTTCCCCCTAAAGTAATCTCCTACTCTAACTATGTACCAAAGGTGGTACATTTACATGACCCAAATGATGTAATATACTCTAACTCTAACACCCCCCTGTATTACATTATTTGGGTATTGAAGATTTCAATCTTCAATATGGATCTTCTTCTATTGGGTACTGGAACTTGTATCCTCCTTCATTGCTTACTGTAATTTGATCAAGCAGGTAGTTAGTGTCTTCATATGATGCAAAGAGAGTTGTAGTTGAGGGTTCTTCAATATTTTGAAAATGCTTGTCTGGTTCAATATTTATGGTTTCTTTGCTATTCAAGTCTTCTTTGCTATGATCTCCTTTAGCATGTCTTTTCTTCCTTTTCCTCCTTCTCCTATGATTCTGCATTGATACTAGTGGAATTTCTGCTTCATGAGGAGTTAGTCTATCATCACAATAATATTGATTTGTATTGCTAGCTTGCTTCATGTGTTTAGTGAGTACAAACACAATTAATGATAGGTAAATCATCAAACATTCCTCGAATGTGAATATAACTATCTTTTGTGAATTCCACCATGCCTTGAAGAGGTTTTCATGAAGATAACCAATTAATGCTTCAAAGCTACCCTCTTTTGCTTCTTTAAGAAATAAGGAGAATCTCTCCTTATCACTAGTTGATAGATTCTCATATCCTTCAAGGGTATCTATCAAGTTCTGAGAATACAATTCCATTTCATGAAATAATTCTTTATTAATAAAGGCATTTCTTATTATTTCATCCATATTCCTTCTTGATAGGTTTGAGATAGTGTTTCTTGCTATTCCTTAGGGTTGTAGAAATGGGTTTGATAGAACCTTTGTAGTAGTCTACCTTATGACTCCCTAGTTAAAGTATGTGAGCTTGATTTGATAAAACCTTTTTAGAGCTTAGGTTTTGTAGGCTTCCTTATGACTCCCAAATGGATTGAGTACTTGATAAATTTTGATGAAATGCTATTATTATCAAGTTTTGTAGAATACCTTATGTCTCCCTAGTGATTTTGGATATGCTAAATGATTGATAAAGTGCTTTTGAGAATAGTAGTTCAATTTTGGGTTGATTTTGTAAAGTTTTGTGAATAGAAAAAATCAACTTCTATTACACCTTATTACTCCTATTGAACTTAAGCACTTTCTATTTTTATGAGGTCCTAATGGTTGGATTTATTTTATCCCTTTAATGTGATTTTGAGACAAGTATACCAATTAATTTCCAACCCTTGATAATCTTTAATGAACCTTCTATTATAGCTTTTGATATTTGATATTTAATGTTTCTAAATTCCAAAATCCTACTTTGGTGTAGTATGCCTTATAACTCCCTAATTTGGAATATTAGAAAACAATAATATTTGCAATAATAGAAATTTAATTTTTCTAGGTAGAAATCCTTATTTCTCCTATGTTTTAATTTGTAAATATTAAGCTATAATTCTCCTTTAATTTTGCTTTCAAATATGGTTGATTTCCCTATAGTTTCAACCTTATATTATACCCTTATATCTCCCTATTAATGAAAGCAAATAAATTAAGGTAAAGTCTTACCTTTATAATACTACAAATTTACTATATGAGCATTGTATTTTCCTTGTATTCTCCAATGTATGCATACCAATATTAATGCTTGCTTTGACCTCCTTTCAATGGTGGATGGTGGCAGATTCCTTTGACTACAATATTGGGTGCTCCACTTTTGCTTGACCAAGAGCCTTTAATGCTCTTACTTCTTCCTCCATGTTGCACTCCCTTGGCTACTATGAATGCACTCCTCCTTGGTCTTTGGCACCTCAAATAGGGATAAAATCTTGTAGTGGGTGACAAGTGTCATGGTAGTTTCACTTTAACACTTGGGAGAGAGATAGAACCTTGTTGACCCTTGGAATTTTTTGTAGAATGGAAGGTGAGCATTACAGTCTTGTATGAGCACTTATATTCCTTGGTGACAAGTGTCACTTCTCTTCTAACACTTCCAATCTCCTCCTATGTAATACCTTCTTGGACTTTCCTTCAAGCGTGCAAAGGGTGAGTGCTCATGTAGGAGATGTTAGGGTTTCCTTCAAGGTGACAAGTGTCACCTTCCCTTTTTGCATGGGCCTTTTCTTCTCAACATCTCTCAATCCTTAATGTATTCTTTGCAAGGTTCTTTTATCAATGTATTATGGCCAACTTCTCCTTTTTTGTATGCTTTCGATGGCACTTGGTGTGAGTTGGTTCTAGTTGGAGTAGTGAGCAACACTTTGGTGGCTTTGAGCTAGGATTGTGAGCAACACTTTGGTGGCTATGGGCAATGCTTTGGTGGAGTTTTGAGATACTCCAATGGTGCCCTTGAGTGCTCCTTGTGGATGTACATCTAGTTGGTATAGCCTCTTTTGTGCTTTGTTTTCCTCCTTTCAACCTGCTATGTATTTTCCTTTGTAGATAATATTTCTCCTTCCTTGTGTTATGTTGTGTTTGCTTGTAGGTACCTTGATACGACTGTCCAAGACCATGGATGATATGAGCTCTTTGAGAGGCTCTTTTACCTTGCTTGGAGAATGCTTTTACATGGCCACTTTGAGCTGATTTCTCCTTGTGAAGAATGTGCCTTTGTGGCACTTAAACCCTATCCTTTTTCCTATGTAGGATATATTAGTATGGTGCAATATGATGTAAATGAAATTGTGAATATAATACCTTTTTTTGCACCTCCTTTTGCAACCTTATTTTTTGGTTTTAATGGTAGCTTTCTTGTAGGCAATGGCAGATTTTGAGGTTGTCTCCTTTTCTAGACAACTCTCTCCTTTGCTTGGTTACTTTTGGTAATAAACCCAAGCTAATAACCATGTAGATAGAAGCTTTTGTAGAAGTATTTTTTGCACTAATTTTTCTATAAATAGCCCTTAGTGCACCTTGAATCTGAGACTCACCAAGTCTTGATTTGTAGCTTCTTTTACTGATTTTGATGGTGGCTTTCTTCTCCACTCCTTGGAGGAATCTGATCTAATTTTGGTGGCTTCTTTGGGCCATAAAATGTTGCAGGTTCTATGCACCAAATAGTGTCTCTAGACACTTTGATAATCTATTGGTTTTGTGCCCTTGATCTTTAACAATCAACAAACACAAACTAACCCTTTTGAGAGTAACTAGTTAAATATCAACTAGTATAGTGCTAATGGATTAATAATGCACTTTAATGGTAACAATAATCTCACCTTATTGCTCTTATAAATAAACTCTCAAAATAATTTCAAATGCACTTAATAATATCTACAACTTTTAAGAGTAATCTGTAATGAACCCTTAATGAATAATCTACAATTTTCACTACAATCAATATTGTAGGATGTAGTCTTCTTGCTTTCTAGATAGATAATAGGTAGGTGATAATTTTATTTCTTTCGAAAAATATCCAACTCCTATTTAATGTGCAAATATATCTTAAAATGAATTCTCCTTTTTGCACTTTCTTGAAGACTATAATATGAGCCCTTCTTACAAATTCTAATCTAAATATGGTGCTTAATGGAATTTGATAATGAACCCTAATTTGAAGTTCAACTAATTGCACCCAAGTTGCTTACCTTTAATGGATTTTGTAGTAGATGTAGATCTTGGTGTTTTGATTCACCAAGTTGCTACCTTGTAGTGGATGAATTTGCAACTTCTTGTTGGCTATCCAAAATAGCTTCTTGCTTCACCAAACTATGGTCTTGAACCTTCTATCTTGAGCCTAGGGTTTGGTGGCTTGATCCTTCTAGTGATATTTGATTTTTTTAGTAGGTTCAAAAAGTCCTTGCTTCTAAAATGTGCCTTCTTGTTGTGAGAGGTAATCTCCAAATATCTTGGATTTGGTAGGCTTCTTCTATCTGAATCTTCCTTCAATATTCTTGTTGAATTTTGACTTCAAACAGGATCTTCTTCTTCTCAAGATTCTGAATATCTTGAGGTCTTCACTAGATTCTTCTTCGATATTTGGCACTCTTTGCCAAATTCTTCTTCTCTTGGGCTTGTTGTTGGATGGCGATAATTATCCCAAGTCCTTCACTATCAGGAGCTTCTCCTTGGTAGTGGATTTCTCCAATGAGTTCTCCTAGGAACTCTTTTGATGATGCTTCTACGAGCTCTACAACAAGGCTCTCCAAGCCTTCTTCTTTTCCTCCTTGAGACCTCTCCAAGGTCTTCTATCTTGCAACTTCTCTGGTCTTCCAACTGAGACATTTTCTTCAACCTTCTACTTTTGGAAGTGTTGGTGATGAGATCTTCTTCTTGGATCTCTAAAATCTATTTTAGATTCTGGAATGGGATATTTATGGTCCTTCTTCAATCTTCCAAGATTGAAAGTTCTTCAATGAGATCTTTTATGGATCTCTTTATCTTCTTTTGGAATAGGTCTTTAATATGGAATCTCCTCTATAGTCTTCATGAAACTTCTTCTTCTATTTTAAGGAACTCTTCTCTAAAGTCTTCTTCAAAATTAAGGCTTCTATGGCCTTCTTCTTTTGGATCAAGGCTTCTATGGCCTTTTTTTCTTTTGCACTCTATAGGTATTGATCTTGAATGGAGATCACCAATATCCTATCTCCTCCTTGACTCATCTTCTAGAGTCTCTTCTTCCTTGAGTCTGCTATAAGGCTATTGTGGCCTTTTCTTCACTTCTGTAATCTACAAGATTTGTAGCTCTTGTAATGGGACCTTTCTCTAAGGTCTTTGAAATATTTAGTCTTCTCCTTGTTACTGCAAGTTTTGGAATGATTCTAAGAAGATATTCTTCCTAGCTCTCTTGTAGGAAGCTTCCCAACCTTTTTTTGAATCTCCTTTTCCTGCAACAAGTTGTTAGAGACTAGAATGAAAGAATTTATAATTCTAGAGATAATAATATTCACTAGTTGATTTTTCAATCTAGTGGTATGAATGTTGAGTCCTAGTCTTCACAAGTTTTTCTACAACTCTATGGAAAGACTCTAGCCAAATGTAATCTCAAATTTTTTGTAATTGAGATTTATTTCAATCCTTTCAATATTTCTTGTGACTCTCCCTAATCCTATCTTGATTCACCATGGCTCTGATACCATTGTTAGATTTTGAGGATATATGCAGTGGGAGAGATCTATCACAAGTCCTAATAAAATGTAAAAAATATGAAAGAAAGTAATTCTACAATATGACTAAAATATACTATAAATAGAAAGTGGTAAAAATACAATGCAGTATGGAGGTAATGGTCACTCCATTACTATAAGCTAAAGAACTACATTGTACTCCATACAGGAGTTCTACCACTATCTACTACACTCTACTATAATGCACTTGATATGCTTGATATGAGCTATCACTATGAGGCCCTTTATATAGGAAGATAGATTCCTTGGCCAACACTCTACCTAGTTGTACAAGGGGACACCTTGCACATTACAACTTGCACATTGACACTTGTGCATTTATTACATTGCTTGAAGTAACTAGCTAACTTCCCCCTAAAGTAATCTCCTACTCTAACTATGTACCAAAGGTGGTACATTTACATGACCCAAATGATGTAATATACTCTAACTCTAACAAATACCATCTCTATGCTAGAGATAACAATGATTCTCTATCAAAGTCTAAGTTTAGCATAACAACTCATAGTAGAGTCTAGCCATATCTATAATCCTTAATCACCCTCATCCATAGTTCGTAAAATAGAATCCAATATGCATGATCACTTCTCTTTCATATTTAACATATTTAATCTCATATCCTTCTAAACAATTAGCATCTCCATAATTATCTATCAATATACATTGTCAATCGTAAAAGAAAACTTCAATTGTTAAAAAGATAAATTTTTAATTAATATATCAAGTCTAATTTTATATCAGTTAACAAAAACATTTAATAATTTGTCTTTGTAACATTTAAAAATAAGGATGGTGATAAAAATACCACCATTTTATGAAATCACCAATGTTTTTGAATAAGTATTATACTTGTTTCAAAAGTGTGACTCCATTTTAAAATCACTATGTAATAGAATTGATGGTACATATAAATATTATATTTTTACCATTTCATCAAAAACGTAGCTTATAACCCAGGTGTTGTAAGTGAGTTGGAGAGGAGAGGGCAATCCTCCAAAGGAGGTCCCAGGTTCAAATCTCCACCCTACCAAAAAGTTGAATTGTGTATCCAAAATTCAATTGATAATGTTGGTGCGGGCAGGGTCGGGTGCGACTCCCGAGTGACTTTGATGGTGTAGAACCCCTTGTTCATGGTCTCTCAGACCAAGGCGATCCCGCAAGGGGTTTTTTGCTTAAAAAAAAAAACGTAGCTTATATAAAAATTCTGATTTATAAAACCATATATCTATTTGGATTGGACTCTTCTAGAATGTGATGGCTGAACCAAATCACTATGATGTCTCAAGCACAATATATGAGCCATAAAAAAATCAAAGAAAATAAGGGGTCTAGAGCTCTATTCTATTATAAATTATGATAGAAATTATTTTATTTTTACCCCTATCTATTTTTACTTACCCATGTCTACGATTTTTATCATAAACAACTATTGCTTTATGTGTACATTATCACAATCAATTTTTTCATTCCTGTAACTACTCTCCTCAAAAAATTGAGGGGAACACATAAAAATATTAGCATTTTATTTATTAATTAACATAATTAATTATCCTCAACACATGTCAAAAACCAAAATCAAGTCAAATCAAATTGAGTCAAGTCAAATTGAAGTAGTAGTCTACAAATTAAGTCTTAGCTAAACTTACCTCTATAAGAAGGTATTAAGGAATTTATTATTCTAGTTATGTACACATTGCTCTTTTAAAATGTATCAAAAAAGGGTAAAATAGACACCTAAAATTTATCCTTCTTAATCAATACATTTAATCATCAACTACAACATTAAGCTATTCAATTTAAGATAAATTAAATGGATATTGACATCAAGCAAACATTTATATTTGAATTATAAGAGTAAATTTTATTAATGATCTAAAAATAACCTTAGTTAAAATCAATTTGATCAAAAATAACATTTTCTTCATTAAATAATATTAGCATTGACCTTGATAATGCTAGTGTTCAAAATCTCAAAAATCGTCATTAATTAATAATGCTAGTGCTTAGTTGGTTGATTATCTATTGGTTTTTACTACTAGAGGATTGACTATCAATTGATTTACTATAATAGGTTGATTCATTATTGGTTGAGTCATAATCATAGATTTTTGGGTTTCCTGCAATTAATAGCTATATATCATCGTCAAAGTCCCACACGTAGCTATAGCACACTGAATCAATTTATGACTTGTAGTGTAAAAGAAACATCAATGTGTGTTTGATTTAGTATTTGAATTCACTAATAGATTCACCATGTTATTTTATGCTTGGTTAAATTACCTATTACCTATTAAGAAGCAAGATATTTAGATAGTATGATGATCTTGGTGCTCAAATGTAGCCAAGGGATTCGATTTTGAGATAGGTTGGGGACTAAAACTTTGATATTTGTGTTGCTCTTTCAACAACACAGGTGAAATTTAGTTTTGAGGCAATAACAACCACAAAATATTCTAGGACACAACTTGGAAAAAATTTATATTTGCATCAGATCCAGGGATTTAAAAGTGGGACCTATAGTAGATGGGTTGACTGAAACTTAGATTTGATACCACTTGTTAGGAAACAATTCAGTAGTAGTAGTAATTTTTAGAAATACACAACTAAAAATAACCAAATGTAATAATTATCTGGATCCAATTATTAAGAAAAATCAAAATGTGAAATAATAAATTTTATACATAAATCAATATAAATCCATAGCCACTCAAAGAGGGTAAACCCTCCTAGCCACTTAGAGAGGGGGAAGTCTCTTATGCATAAAATATGTGAGTTAAATCCAAATAAATTTGATGATGCAAACTATAACATAATTCTTATTGTCATATGATATAATCACATTAATCCTACCATATTTCTCAAAAGATAACTAATTAAATTAAGGCCCAAGCTAATAAAGATAGCCAAAATGACTATACTAGAACCATAACAATGTATGCAAGCGCATAGAGAAAGGGATGAATTATAATCCATTTATTGATTTAGTATTAGGTAACCTAATTCACTATAAATTTGCAATATATGATGTCCTACTCTAAATTGTGTGTGCATGTATAATATATAATTCTATACCATAATTAATATTCTTTGATGTATTAATTTTTACAAAAGGGTTGGGTATGTTTTGAATTTTATATTTTTATTTATAGGGTAATTGTTTCTATTACTGTTAAGAAAAAGGTGATGCTAATAAAGGCATTATATTTGATAGCAAATCCTAAGTTTAAAATTCTAAGGGCCTAAGGATACCATGGTTGGCAAATACATGTTTAATGTTAAGGATGGTTAATAGATATTTAGAAAATATGGCTTTATGAATTCTAGTAATATTTATAACTTATGGAGGTGTTTAAAATTAATATCAATTTCAATGAATAGATATACAATAGTGAGAAGTATGATTTGACTATAAGTGTAATCTACTAGTGGCACCCTACTATCCATAGCGCTACTTGTTAGGAGTCACACCCTCAACAAGGTATTGTTTCTAATAAAAGCACTATGGATGACACCACCTACATGAAAGGAGGAATATTATACTTACCTTCATTTGTAAAACTTTAGACATGTTTATGTGAAACCATTTTGGAGTTTAAAACAATAGTAGACTCTATAATAGGGCATAGACTATTAAAAATATATACATAGAAAATATTAGAAATGGTCTAATGGAGAGAAAAAATCATAATCACCCAACCTATCCCTAGGGATCCACTTCTCCACTATAAATTACCTTTATTTCACTTTGTAAACAAATAAGGATTAATGATAAGGGGTAGATAGTTTCAATAGTCCTCATTAAGAGTTTATTATAATAGGAATGATACATATATAATGAGACAATGGTTTTAACCTTTTAATATAAGATCAAATATATTGAAGAAAATAATTCCATAAAATTCACCAAGAATTCATAATATAAAATAGAATAGAGGAATCTCAATAACAAATCCAATAATATTTTAATAGATTGAGTCCAAATCATGGAAGAAAATCCTATTCACTTAGATATGGAAAATACTCTTAGCCACTAAGAAATGGTGGAGTATCATATGTACACAAAGGTGGTATAAGAAAGATTAATATAATGATGATCCAACTATATATCTCTTCCTATATAGACTACTAAAGTAAGAAATCCTAATTCTAATCCTTAAAGGATGAATCATACTAACCTAAGAGCCTAAAACAAATAAATAACAATGTATAATATGGATATATTAGGGCCACTACCCCTTCAGACAAATTTATTTTTAAAATTAATATTTTTGGAGAATGTTTGTTGGTTCTAAAGTTATGTCTTATTTTAGAATATCTTGAAACATAATGAGTATCTCTTGCACTTAGAATGTCCTTAGATTCTGAACTCAATACTATAATACTACTTTAGGATCCAATTCAATATAATCCTCTTTTTCCAATTCTATAATCATTATCTAGCATAACATATTTTGACTAAGTACCTATCTCAAACAATAAAATATGTAAGGGGAGGTGGAATTAGGATGTAGGTGGAAGCTCCAACTAGTATACCACATCCTCAATTTGACAAACCATTTTATAAGGATCAAAAAATCTATATTTTAGCTTTTGTTTGTTCTTAGTCTTGAGACAAAGTTGCTTATATAACTAGAACCTTAATAATACCATATCACTAAACTTAGAATGTCAATTTGAGTGATGTAAATTCTTTGAGCCTAAAAAAGGTTTTCCTTAAGGATCCTAAGAATAGATTGTCTTTGTTGGAGGAAATTATCAACTTGGAAAACATGATAACTAGGGATTTAATATGTCAAATATGGAAGTTGTTGACCATACAATACCTAAAAAGAGATATTTTAGTAGAAATAAGATAATAAATACTGTACAATCACTCTATGAAGGCAAATCCATTTAACCCGTTGATATTGTTTGTCTTGGAAATATCACCTTAAATATATGAAGACATTTATTCATAATTTATTTTTTCCCACTGATATAAGCATGTTAGGAAGATATCATATTAAGGTGGTTAATATTGAGTGTGAATAAATCCTAAAAATTTCTTGTGAATATGGGACAATGACCACATAACATAGACTTTGGTATACCATGTAATTTAAAAATAAATTCAAGGAATGTCTTGGCCATTTTATTGGTAGTGAATGGGTGTTTCAAGGTAAAAAAGTTTCCATACTTGGAGAGGTGATCCATCACAACAAAAATGTTTTTTACCCTTTTACTTAATGAAATTCATAGAAATTTTCTCCAAATGATAATTGTAACACCCTAGGTCTACTCACCTAGTTGTCCAAAAATGCAAGTAAAATTGTTTGCTCAAAACATAGTAATTTTTATTCACACCCAATAATTTATTAGTACATAGGCATATGAAAATTTATTTCAAAGTGACTGCTATAGACAGTCCCTTAAATGTTCGATATTGGCCAAATCCCATAATAGGTGCCATTGTTTGAACATATTCATCTTCTTTACTAGAGGTCTATGTTCATGACATGGGGTTGTCCTTTCAAGGCCCATAATACATGAAAGAGTGGATGAATAGTTCCTCGCCCATAGCATGGTGTATTTTGGATTTCCTTCCCAAAAGTTTGCCTAAGGCACATATATATTGATTTATCTCCTCAATGCTATGGTCTAGCATTTAGCATGCCTAGTTCCTAGCTAAATGTCCACCTTCTCTGGATTCAGCTAGGGCTTACCATTTCTTTGGTTTGGGACTAGGTATCACAGACTATACTCGGAATGATGAAGTGTTCTTCCATTGGAAAACTTGTTGGACCTTTTAGCTCTAGGGTCAAGCTACTTCTAAATCCTACGACAGTCTGCTAATGAGTCCCCATTTGAGCATAGAATACAGGATACTGTAGAAAGGATTAAAAAGCATATATCCAACACTATTACAACATGATAAGCCAATTTAAATAAAACACATATATGAAACCAAATTTGAAATAAAGTGAGCCTCCTTTGTATTAATCAATGATAAAATGGATTACATATACGTCCCTCTTAGGGATACCAAATGATACATGTTTATAATGGTGTTAAAGCCCCTAAATAGGGGTGATATACTCTAAGGGCTCCTTAGGTCTCCACCAACTTTGCATTAGGGCTTACTAGGATGCCTCATTCTCCATTGTCTAGAGGAATGATGTTGAATAGCGCTTTGAATCTTGGAAGGGTATTTCACCTACGTACAAGAAACAAAAAAAATATATTAAAAGCATATGAAGCCTCTCATGATGAGGCTATTGTTCAATAAATGCAAGAAATAAAGAAAATAATTTAGGAAAGCATGAAATATGTAAATATGCTTAATATATTGACAAATAAGCACAAAGCATAGCTTGAAATGTGTAAAGATAGCTAATCTTGCATGTAATATGAAGTATAAAGCATGAAAGAAGCTAATATATGAAATTTTATGAAAGAAGGTATGTATGACATAAATGAAGGTAAATTTATCTATGATGCTGCTAATTAACCATGGAAATACCTAAAATAAGACTAATATATGCTAGATTAACCTAAATGCATACTAAGAAAGATAAATCTAAGGCTAAAATGGAGGATTAAGCTCATCAAACCCTAGCCACTGTTCATAGCCATGGCTAAGACTTTGGGCCACTGTTAACAAAAATGACCACAATAAATATGTACTTTCTCTTGAAATCAGGGTTGTAGATGCTCAAATCTCTTGTTGAATTGATGGTCAAGGGTCACCTGGGTGTCTCAACATTGATTTACGATTGAATTTGTGTGAATTTGCAATGATTTAACGTGAATTGGAAAGCTTACTCAAGCTATTTGAAACTCCATTGGCATAGCAACAACTGTCATTCTCCAATTTGGCAACACTTCACTACTCCTCAAGGGTTGTGAAATTAGTCATCAAACTAGCAGAGCTTTGCTATAATGAATTTAGGATTAATTATTTAGGATTTGCTCTTCAAAATTGGGGTCTTAAATAGACTCCCAAAATCCTTGCTCTAGCTTCATGGAGAAGCCAAAAACAAGAATAGGCAATTGGGAGGAAGCTTTTGGATGCCTCCAAGCCCAAATCGCTCCAAAACCATTGCAATTAGTTGTTGTAACTAATTTTACTTAGCTCTAGTAGCCTAAGTTTGTTATAGGGCTAACCGTTGTTGCTAAATATAGCTAGGACTCTAGCTACGATTGTCAACCACGGCTAGGGGCAGGCTACCCATAGCCATTTTTGTCATCAACGACTAGGATCCTAGCCACTGATGCCATCAACGACTAAGGATATATAGGCTTAGATTACCTAAAATGAGTGGTTAGAACTACTGCTTGGTCTTGTAAAAGTCCAAGGTCATTCATATGGTCTGCAAATGTGCCCATATGAGTAGTCTCCTAAACATGATGTGTTTTAGGTGTCTACAGATACCCTTTTTGGGATGCATTATGGTAAAACACAATGCTGAGCAAAAATAAATAACCTAATGTCATATTGTTGAGTGGTATTTTCACCCAATTGTGAAAGTACACTCTCCTTTAGGATTTGGGTTCCAAATCCCCTCTTGCAAAGAAGTTAAACAACCAACTTCTCCAAGGTCTCCGCTATATTAGCATTTGCATATGTGTATTAGTAATCTCAAATAAAGATATTCAATTTAAATGCTTGGAACACCTTAGTGATTGCAAGTAACTGTAAACAAGGGGCAATGTTGGTTTATTTTACCATGAAACTTCAGTGATTGTTCATTGAACCAAAATAAAGCAAATGTGAGTTGGCCCTCATATGACCACGATGTAGTGCCTTAATTCCTTTTATCTTGAGGGTTTTAAAATAGATTTTATCTTGCATTAAATCCTCAATGATGAATAGGGTCTTCAAATGTAGCTTCAAAATGTCACTTTAATTATCCTTCTTAAATGAAATCAGATTTTCATCAAGACGAATAATTTAGTGCTTTGATTGCTCCCAAAATGGTAATTTGCAAAGTGCCATAAAACACGACTCCTTCGTTGAAATTAGAATTTTCATGAAGGGAATGTCATCATAGGCTCATTGAATGAAACATGAAACTGAAAAAATGAAATTCGGCCCTAAAATGGAAATTTTCTATTTTCGGATTTTTCAAAATCTGTAATAGAAACAACAACTTCGATGAATTTTTAAAAATACTAAACAACTCCGAAAATGAAATTTCAAAGTGCGTATTGGAAGTATGAAGTATAGCCTACGCAATGGTGAAATTGTTTTTGGATTTTGAAAATTTTTAAATGTTTATTTTAATGCCTGAAAATTTAAAATAAGTTAAAATTTCTGGAAAAATAAAATGCAGAAAAATGAAAATGAAATGCGAAAAACTGAAAATAAAATGCATTCAGTATGATGCTATCCTATTTCGACAAAACCGAAGATGTGAGGTTTCCATGCATGCAACCTAACCTATTGGACTTGCAAAACAAGCACAATCCCCATAGACTAAGTGTTGGTTCCTAGGGTTTAAAATAAATTTCAGGTTCAAGCATTCACATGAAGCAACCAAGCAAACTTGCATTAACTCCATCTACAAACTCGAAATCTGAAAAAGAGAAAAGAAATAGACATTAAATCCATAGCATGCAAAGAGAATCTCCTTCTTTCTTGCCCATAAGATGCAAATTTCTGAAAACTCCTGCATTAAAAATGTGTCATTTTACAATAGCAAAATTTTTGGTTTTCCCAAACCAGTCCATGGAAGAAAAATGACTCAAACAGGTCCATAATGGCCCTCTTGCCTTCAAATCTGCAACTCTGCTCTAGCAGTTTCCAACCCTTCAAAACATCCTTGCCTGCGTATTTAAACTTTTAGGAAGCTTTTCGTTTCATTTTCCAATGGCTGTTCGTTTCACCTTCCCTGTGCATGCATGTGTTTTGGTTTCCAAAAAGACTTTTCGCTATTTTGTGGCCCTTCGTTTCATTTCCCACATGGGCTTGCGTCTGTTTCCTTCGTGTGTAACGACCATCTTAAATGATTTCAAATCATTAAATATTCCTTATGTAACGTTTTGTCTTATTCATTGGATTTTGTCCTTATGTCCACGTCACTATGTTGTTCCCTTGGTAAAAATTGGACATGTCACGATATCAGTACACTTCTTTCTCTTTAATGAATGTCGATATCGCAACTTTTCTCTTCTCTTTTTGCTTTTAGCCAGAAAATGCAACATGTCGCGATATCGCGACACTTTTCTTTCTTTCTTGGCTAAAATGCAACATGTCGCGATATCGTGACACTTTTCTTCTTTGGCCACGTAAAATGCAACATGTCGCGATATCGCGACACTTTTCTCTTTTGGTCATGAAAATGCAACATGTCGCGATATCGTGACACTTTTCTCTTTTGGCGTGACGATGCAACATGTCGCGATATCGCGACACTTTTCTTTGGCCGTGAGAATGCAACATGTCGCGATATCGTGACACTTTTTCTCTTTTGGCCACGACAATGCAACATGTCGCGATATCGCGACACTTTTTCTCTTTGGCCATGAAAATGCAACATGTCGCGATATCATGACACTTTTCTCTTTTGGCCACGAAAATGCAACATGTCGCGATATCGCGACACTTTTTCTCTTTTGGCTGTGACGATGCAACATGTCGCGATATCGTGACACTTTTTCTCTTGGCCGTGACGATGCAACATGTCGCGATATCGTGACACTTTTTCTCTTTTGGCCATGACAATGCAACATGTCGCGATATCGCGACACTTTTTCCTTCTTGCTTTTCTCTTTGCTTTGGACCATGAAAATGCAACATGTCGCGATATCGCGACACTTTTTCTCCTTGTGGTGTTTTGCTTTTTCTTTGATCTTTAGCATATGGGCCACTTCGGTCTTCTTGGAAAACATGCAAAAAAGGTGGGTCCCCAATTTTGGGGTACGTTGTGGAGCAGCCACAACAAATGGCGACTCTGCTGGGAAATGCTCCCGAGCATTTCGGTGAGAACTCAACCTGAAAACACACAGACTCAAATACAAGCGTCAGCAAATATCCCAAGAATGAAACTAGATGAGAAATACATGAAGCATTAGAATTATTAAGCATCAGCTCGGTGTGTGCAATGTGCTTCATTCCCTATCATTTGAAACTCGTTCAACTTTCCATTGTCAGTTTCACTTATGATTCGTATGCAAGGCTATGAATGATTTGTGCAGGATTTGATGTATGACAACTATGTTAGAGATATAACAACCTGCTTTGCAAAGGCTCAAACTTTCTAGTATCATGAACAAACATATTAAAACTGTCAAACCCTCTTAGGACCAAATATATGTATACTGAATTAATTTACTAGATCCCAAAGTTGGTTATGTGCCACTACCATCTTGAACCCATGTGCAAGTGTAAGTGAAATCAGAGCTTTGGGGAATAGGATTCCCAACCTAAGCGAGATGGGAATTTAACCCTATCCTTACTACTCTGATCTGGAGTTCATTACCTCATCTTGAACAAAATGATTTAACCTGTTATGGATGAAACTGTCAGGCTAGCCTGTCCGTTTGAGCAGTCAGTGGTCTTGCTTTTAGACAAGACATGTTGCCACGCATGAGCATACTCCACTGCCAGTCAGGCATCTATAGCCCCGGTGGAGATCAACCCCATAATCCAGGATTTGACTTTACTTTTGATTTCTTGAACCTTGGGGATGACTACCCATCCTTGCAAGGGACATGTAGTACGATCCTTCCAATCCAATATCAATGATGAAATGAAAGTAGAATGAAAAATATTTTCTTTGGAATTTCAAGTTCTTGAGTGGGCAAAATAGAAGCTTTGGGGAATCGGATTCTCAACCTAAGCGAGATGAGAATTAGACCCTATCCTTACTACTCCATGAAGGTCAAATCAGAGCTTTGGGGAGTTGGATCCTCAACCTAAGTTCGATGGGGATTTAACCCTATCCTTACTACTCTGATTTTAGGCTTTAAGCACTATGGGAGTGGTAAAAACCATTGTTTTAAGGATTATGTTGCATAATAGGACAGACACGAAATACTCCTTTCGCCTCACCTTTTCTTCCAAGTATGGTTTTGACCATTTTGCTCAAGATCCTCTTTAATATGTGTAGAACGTGCTTGGTTCAAGATAGTTCGGGCATCAGTTCCCAACCTTAGGATCCTTTTAATATATGTTATATAATAACCCTAAGAGGATTCGACACCTTTTCAATGATTGTATATGAAATGAAGATGCAACTGAGATGAAATGTATATGCAATGTGGAATGTAACATGAGATATGAATGCATTGCTCCTTTTGAAATGCGGATGGAGTATACCACCTACTTTGCCATAATTTATAAAACTGACAACTTCATGCATCACAAGTTCCAAACGATATTCTTTAATGTGTTTGCGATATTCGTGGAGCTTTCTGCAATACAATTCCGATGTTTCATATTCTCCTAGTCTTAGTCAACATTCATAAGGACATAAGTTGACATCTCGCTTTTTTTTTTTTCAAGACAAACCAAAAGTGTCCAAAGGACCAACACACAAAACTTAAAACCCAAAACCAAAATGCAATCCCAAAAATGAAACTTGAAAACATAAACCAAAACCAAAAAACAAAGTCTATATACAAATGTACAATATGGTACAATATGATGCACAGTTTGAATTATCACTTTCCTGGATCCCAAACATGATTTGAGCATTCTTTAAAAGACATATAATGTGATACACATGCCAAATGTGGAAGGAATCAAACAAAAACAAGATTAGACCAAACAATGCAACCAACTTCAACTTTCCTCTCTCACCCCACCAATTAGATTTAGTTCCATTAGTATTCTCATAGGTGAGATTCAAATTACCAAATTGATTAGACAATGGTTGATTTTCAATTCTTTCTTGTCTATTCTTTAAGGTGTAAATTTCATAATTCCATTCATGATTTAGAACTAGGCTTTCTTTATTCAAAATGAAATTTTGTAAGCAAGAGCCTATTTCTAAAAATTTCAAAGCTAATTCATTTTCCATGTTCTTAGGCCAATCAAAATTGTGCAACAATTTACAAGCATCTAGGATATTTACTAAATGGGGATCATTAGAAGTTTTTATCCTAGGTTCAAGAATTAATTGTTGATGAATTTGATTTAGCAATTTAAGTGCATCAAGCTCCTTTTCATTCATTAAAGTAATGTTATCAAAGGTGTGGTTAGAAATTAATCCTTGTTCTTCATTCACCTTCAATGGCATTTCATCATAAATATCATTTGAATTATACAAATCTTCACCTAAATCTTGGATGTTTGGACACAAAGGTTTAGATTTTACCTTTTTCACATTTTCATTTACCAAAATTTGGTGAGGATTTGCAATTCCCTCTTTCACCTCATGGTCTTCATATTCTTCATTGATTACTTGTTCATCAAACATACCAAAATTGGGCACCCAATTGAAAACATGCCCATCCTTTTCAACCCTCAAATATTCTTGGTCAAAGTGTATGTCAAGTAACTCATCTTCATGATCAATCACTTGCGTTGCTTCTAATAGATCAACCACTTTGTCATTTAATTCCAATTCTTTGTTCACTATCCATGGTATCTCTTCATTTGAATCCTCAACAATATGCAACTTGTATCGAATCTTAATGAATTTATATTAACATGATCAAATTTTGTAACCTTCTCAAATCTTGTGAATGTGAGATCTTCGTATGAAGTAGAAGTTTCAACATCTGCATATAAATTGGAATAGAGGTTTCATAAATAGGGGTGTGAGGAAATAACACATCTTCATATCTTCCCCAACCATTGTAAAAATTATCTTCCAAATTTGTGGGATGAAACTCCATGGTATTTGTGACATGATCTTTTGATTCATTTGTCAATTCCTTTTCTTCTTTGTCCTTGGTAATAGGATCATTATAATCTTCCAAAATTTGATGAGATTTGAAACCCTCTTCCAAAACATCCTCAAATTGTACAGGAGTTGTAATATCTTCCTTTGAGTAGGCGATTATGTTGTCCTGTATATCAATTGGCACACAAGTTTCATTAGCAGTTTTGGAGTGAGTGTAGTCTTCCCACTTCTTCCAAGCATCATAATAATCATCTTCCAAAGTCAAGTGGTGACGTTCAACTACTTCTTCAACATCTTCCAATTCATCAATGTGTTTCTCATCAAATTCACCTTCACCTTCTTTAGATGATTCAATAATTTTCAAAAGTGGGTTATTTCTTGAATTCAAATTTGTAAGGCTATCATCGTCCAAATTAGTAACCCATGATTCAATTTTATCACAATTTGGAGGGTGAAGAATTTTTTGATCATTAGTTCCAAGCTTCTCATCGAGAGTGTCTTCCAAGAACAAGTGGTGAAATTCTATCATATCTTCAAATTCATTTATTGGTTTTCTTCCAATTTCACTTTCAACCACTTCATCCAATTCTATGGTAGGTTCCGTCCTATCACATATTTCAAACATTGTTGAATTTAGAACCCCTTCATCTAAATAATCGTGTATCTCTATGAATGAGTTCATTTCTGCATAATCCTCACTGGTGGATGTTGGCTTAGCAATTTGCACCTCCTCTTGGACTACATCTAAGGTGGTTGTAACATTTGGACCTTCAAATTCATCCCCTTGATCATTTACCTTAGGTATCATTGGAGTGGAGGGTGCTACATTTGATGGTTGGTGTAGGTTGGCATCACTAACTCCAAAAGAACAATCTCTCATGTGAACATGTTGTGCCTTTTCTTCTTCCAAAACTTGTTCTACCTTTTCAAAGATCTCATAGATTGTCTCTAGAGACAGGTCATCCAAGTTTTCCTTAATGAGTGTAGCAAGTGTGGGGGGTATGGCTCTCATGTATACTTGAATAGCTTCCTCTTCCGATGTACCCAAACTTTCCCACATTTGAGAGTACAATTCATGAAACCTCACATTGAATTGACTCATGGACTCATTAGGCTCTTTACACATAGAGGTGAATTGATTTTGCAACCTATCTAAGTCAACTTGATTACCAAAGTGATAAAGATAGGCTGCTTCTAATTGGCTCCAAGAAGTCTTAACCTCCATGGGTAAATGGCAATACCACGAGAATGATCTATCACCCACAATGTATGGGAAGAACCTACAAGCAATAGGCTCACAAAATACTTGAAATTGACATAATGTGAACTTATAGATATGTAGATTTTGTAGGTATCCTGATGCCACCTCTTGATTAAAAAGTCGTAGAAACTCCAATAACATTTCATGAATTTGATAAGGTGTTCCAAAGGTAGGATGACATTCATAATACTTTCCTAATGCAGATACCATCGTTTCTCTTAGGGACATCATTTCTTCCCTTAGGGATACAATTTGCTCCTCAGATGTTGCCATTAGTGAAACTCAAAGAATAACTTCAAAACCAATTTGTTAGTCATGAATAAAAGAAGGAACCATGACAAAGCAATATTCTAAAAATGTAAATTAGTTTCTGATTCACCAGATCGCATATGCGCAAGTGAAGAGCATACTCCTAGTGTTGTAGGCTTTCTGATTCACAAGATCGCATTACACGCAAGTGAAGAGCATAATACCGACAACAAATACATTTTAGACAAAATAATTCCTTACAAATAAGCATGAAATGACTCACAAATATCAAACATGTAACGTATGAATAATCATGTTAGCATCAACCAAGAGATGTATCCATTAAAATCAAATGAAAGTAATTGCATGGAGACAACCTCGTTAGTCAAGACCAAAATTTTTCAAAATCAAATCAAAACCCATTATTCCTGTATGAACAATCAAAAGCGTTAGAACAATGCATAGCAATTCATGTCCTCCTTTTAACACTACAAGGTTGTATTGTTAAAAGAGGGCTAAAGATAATAATCAATAGGGCATGAAATATTCAAAATTTAAATCCCTATAGCATTTAAATCACACTGAAATAAACCAATTCAGGCCCTCCTTCTAGCGCCAATCTGTTGAGTGGTATTTTCACCCAATTGTGAAAGTACACTCTCCTTTAGGATTTGGGTTCCAAATCCCCTCTTGCAAAGAAGTTAAACAACCAACTTCTCCAAGGTCTCCGCTATATTAGCATTTGCATATGTGTATTAGTAATCTCAAATAAAGATATTCAATTTAAATGCTTGGAACACCTTAGTGATTGCAAGTAACTGTAAACAAGGGGCAATGTTGGTTTATTTTACCATGAAACTTTAGTGATTGTTCATTGAACCAAAATAAAGCAAATGTGAGTTGGCCCTCATATGACCACGATGTAGTGCCTTAATTCCTTTTATCTTGAGGGTTTTAAAATAGATTTTATCTTGCATTAAATCCTCAATGATGAATAGGGTCTTCAAATGTAGCTTCAAAATGTCACTTTAATTATCCTTCTTAAATGAAATCAGATTTTCATCAAGACGAATAATTTAGTGCTTTGATTGCTCCCAAAATGGTAATTTGTAAAGTGCCATAAAACATGACTCCTTCATTGAAATTAGAATTTTCATGAAGGGAATGTCATCATAGGCTCATTGAATGAAACATGAAACTAAAAAATGAAATTCGGCCCTAAAATGGAAATTTTCTATTTTCGGATTTTTCAAAATATATAATAGAAATAACAACTTCGATGAATTTTTAAAAATACTAAACAACTCTAAAAATGAAATTTCAAAGTGTGTATTGGAAGTATGAAGTATAGCCTACGCAATGGTGAAATTGTTTTTGGATTTTGAAAATTTTTAAATGTTTATTTTAATGCCTGAAAATTTAAAATAAGTTAAAATTTTTGGAAAAATAAAATGCAGAAAAATGAAAATGAAATGCAGAAAACTGAAAATAAAATGCATTCAGTATGATGCTATCCTATTTCGACAAAACCGAAGATGTGAGGTTTCCATGCATGCAACCTAACCTATTGGACTTGCAAAACAAGCACAATCCCCATAGACTAAGTGTTGGTTCCTAGGGTTTAAAATAAATTTCAGGTTCAAGCATTCACATGAAGCAACCAAGCAAACTTGCATTAACTCCATCTACAAACTCGAAATCTGAAAAAGAGAAAAGAAATAGACATTAAATCCATAGCATGCAAAGAGAATCTCCTTCTTTCTTGCCCATAAGATGCAAATTTCTGAAAACTCCTGCATTAAAAATGTGTCATTTTACAATAGCAGAATTTCTGGTTTTCCCAAACCAGTCCATGGAAGAAAAATGACTCAAACAGGTCCAGAATGGCCCTCTTGCCTTCAAATCTGCAACTCTGCTCGCAACAGTTTCCAACCCCTCAAAACATCCTTGCCTGGCGTATTTAAAACTTTTCAAGAAGCTTTTCGTTTCATTTTCCAATGGTTGTTCGTTTCACCTTCCCTTGTGCATGCATGTGTTTTGGTTTCCAAAAAAACTTTTCATTTCTATTTTGTGGCCCTTCGTTTCATTTTCTCCACATGGGCTTGCATCCGTTTCCTTCCGTGTGTAACGACCATCTTAAATGATTTCAAATCATTAAATATTCCTTATGTAACGTTTTGTCTTATTCATTGGATTTTGTCCTTATGTCCACGTCACTATGCAGGTCTGTTCCCTTGGCGAAAATTGGACATGTCGCGATATCGCGACACTTCTTGTTCTCTCTTGGCCTGTATCGCCTTTTCTCTTTGCTTTTAGCAAAAATGTAACATGTCGCGATATCGCGACACTTTTTCTTTCTCTTTGGCTGAAAATGCAACATGTCGCGATATCGCGACACTTTTTCTCTTTTGGGAAATGCAACATGTCGCGATATCGTGACACTTTTTCTCTTTTGGTCACGAAAATGCAACATGTCGCGATATCGCGACACTTTTTCTCTTTTGGCCATGACCATGCAACATGTCGCGATATCGCGACACTTTTTCTCTTTTGGCCGTGACAATGCAACATGTCGCGATATCGTGACACTTTTTCTCTTTTGGCCGTGAAAATGCAACATGTCGCGATATCGTGACACTTTTTCTCTTTTGGTCGTGAAAATGCAACATGTCGCGATATCGCGACACTTTTCTCTTTTGTAATGCAACATGTCGATATCGGACACTTTTCTCTTTGCAATGCAACATGTCGCGATATCGTGACACTTTTTCTCTTTTGGCCGCGACGATGCAACATGTCGCGATATCGCGACACTTTTTCTCTTTTGGCCGCGACGATGCAACATGTCGCGATATCGCGACACTTTTTCCTTCTTGCTTTTCTCTTTGCTTTGGACCGCGAAAATGCAACATGTCGCGATATCGCGACACTTTTTCTCCTTGCGGTGTTTTGCTTTTTCTTTGATCTTTAGCATATGGGCCACTTCGGTCTTCTTGGAAAACATGCAAAAAAGGTGGGTCCCCAATTTTGGGGTACGTTGTGGAGCAGCCACAACACATATTATAGGTTGATTGATGTTCATTGATCTAGTCAACATTAGATGCCCCAATCATAGAAAGAGCATACATCATTGAATCATTGCCTTCGATGAGTTGAAGAACTTGATTTTGGTAAGCTTAAGTCAAAATCCTAGCCTTAGTGATAATTAGGAGATAATCTTAAGTCTAATCCTAGCCTTGGTGATAATTAGGAGATAAGCTTAAGTCTAATCCTAGCCTTAGCAACAATTAGGAGATAAGCTTAAGTCAAATCCTAGCCTTGGCGATAATTAGGAGATAAGCTTAAGTCTAATCCTAGCCTTGGCAATAATTAGGAGATAAGCTTAAGTCTAATCCTAGCCTTGGTAGCAATTAGGAGATAAGCTTAAGTCTAATCCTAGCCTTGGTGGCAATTAGGAGATAAGCTTAAGTCTAATCCTAGCCTTGGCGGCAATTAGGAGATAAGCTTAAGTCTAATCCTAGCCTTGGAAGCAATTAGGAGATAAGCTTAAGTCTAATCCTAGCCTTGGCAACAATTAGGAGATAAGCTTAAGTCTAATCCTAGCCTTGGTGGCAATTAGGAGATAAGCTTAAGTCTAATCCTAGCCTTGGGTGATTAGGAGATAAGCTTAAGTCAAATCCTAGCCTTGGCGGCAATTAGGAGATAAGCTTAAGTCTAATCCTAGCCTTGGTGGCAATTAGGAGATAAGCTTAAGTCTAATCCTAGCCTTGGTGGCAATTAGGAGATAAGCTTAAGTCTAATCCTAGCCTTGGTGGCAATTAGGAGATAAGCTTAAGTCTAATCCTAGCCTTGGTAGCGATTAGGAGATAAGCTTACTTGTTTGCTTGAATTTGCTTTTGATCTTTTGTTTATTTTCCCCAAGCAAGGAGGGTGCATGATTGTCTTCGGCAATGATTCTTGAATGAATGCACTTAGCAATGATTGAGCGTTTAATTGTTGATTTTGATTATGAATGTTGTTATTATGACTACCCCCTCAAGCGACGAGTCGATGAGGAAAGGACAAGTGATGAAAGCGATGAGTCACTTGACCAAGATGAATAATTTGGACAATTCAAGATGATTGCATGTTGTTGTTAGGCAGGTCCTATTACAGCTATGATTTCAACTATTAATAGTAATTGTACATCTCTATCCCATGGAGCAGTCTAACCACAATGGCCTTCTTAGGGAATCAAGATGATAGCAATTCAATTTAAGCTTGTGTTGAATCACTATGTTCGATGATCTATTGAAATTTCATAGAAGAAATGAAATGAATACCTCGTTCCCATGGAGCAGTCTGACCGCAATGGCCTTCTTGGGGATTGAAGTGAAGACATTTCAATTCGACGATGAATAATTTGGTTCAAATGGCCTTATGGTAATTTACTCATCTTGCCGGATTGCATGGAGTGCAAGTCGTTGCAACCACCAAGTGTATAGAGTAAATAATTGGATACAAGGCACATTTGAATTTTGATGTTATTTGATTTATTTTTGTTAATTTTATAATTTTTTGATGATTATGGACTGGTAGATATGCTTTGATGTCCATGGATGCATTTATGGATGCAATGCCTAGATGATGATTTGATTATGCTTATATGTATGCAATGTACTAATGACATGCACTAGCTAGATGATAGATGTATGCTTAGATGCTATGATCTAGATGTGTAGATGCACTATTATGTATGCTTATATGGATGCAATGATGAATGTTAAATGCATGTTTAATTTGTTTCAATTGTTTATGCATTTAATCTATGTGATATGATATGATAGATGATGTATGTAATGCATTAATTATATGAGGATGATCTAATGCAAATGAACTTGTATGCTTTAATCACTTAAAACATAAGGAATGAATCTAATATGTGTTTTACAAACTAATGGATGACACCACAGAATGTATGAAAATCATGAATGTAAATGGTAACTCTTATCATAAGAATTAATCATTTAAGCATCCATATGTGAGATGAGATGATGTGAGATGTATGGGGTTTCTTATAAGCTTAAATAAATAGTATATGTATTTCATGAACATCCTTAATAAAAAAAGTAAGGAAAATTGTGATTGATTGATGAGATGATTTGTTGCTATAAGGGATTTTTGAGGTTTTCCATGAGACTCAAACACCCTAGTTGATTAATCAAAAGTTGTATAATGACTATACAGGACTCCTGAAAGATAAAAGTTTTTGTTATGAAGACCAAGATATTCATTATCCCTATGTGTGCAAATGAATATATTAGATGAGACATAAGACTACCTCATTTCCAGGAGGGATTCATTCAGCCCATTGTTGTAATGAGGATCACCAAATGTTCATCATGATCCTAAGTTTGGATGTAGTTGGACTAGACTACTAGGTAATACAAGCCACCTAAAGCTAGCTCATTTGTAAATTGCTTAGAACTACCCCAATTCCTAGCGGGATTCATTCAGCCCATTGTTGTATTGGGGATCACTCAATGGCTTCGAGTACTGACCATTCTAGGGATTCAAGCTCTTCACCCCCTTCTTTTCTTCTCATTTATTGGGATACTTGCTCATGCTTAGTGATGAAAATCACTATTTATTTTGCATTTTTTTTTTTGAGCAAGGGATTTGCTTTGATTTTGGGATTTGCTTATTTTGTATGAAAGCAAGGGATTTCTTTGGGTAGGGGGGAGCTTGTCCTTTTTTCAATGATCAACATTCTAGACCATGCACATCACAAGATGAGCAAGTAAAAACCTTTCGCTTAAGGTGACTAGGACCACTTTGTAGTGTTCATCTTTCCTTGTTCAAACTAGGATTGTTAATGTTTAAAATTGTGATAGGATTTTGATATATGCAAGGTACTATCAAAACTAGACCTCATCTCCAAAAGTGAAGATAGCTTTCTATAAAATCTGAGAAGATCACTAGGTATGGTTGAATGACCAAAAAACCCTAGTATATACCTTATAGCAACTGATGGGTTGTGTTGAAAAACACAATTACTCACAAGGGATGATGGATGATGATGATGTAAGGATGCATGATTAGCATACAAACATGGTGTCATTTGTAATATTGTAAACACAACCTATCCTAATGCAAGTGCAATGGATGAAAATGCCTAATGCAATGCAATTAAATGAATGCATATGCAAAATGAAAATGCAATACCAAATGTAAATGTTTTTGTATTTTTGATGTTTTGCAATATTTTTGAATTTTATTGATTTTTGATTTGTTTGGATTTTTGATGTTTTAATTTTTTTTTTAAATTTTGATTTTTGAAATTTTGATTTTCAATTGTTTTTGAATTTTTAATGATTTTATGATTGTTTTTTAATTTTAAATGTTTTGAATGTTTTTGGATTTTGATATTTTATGATTTTTGTTTGTTTTTATGTTTTTAAGGGGAAGGTATGCTACCTTAGGTACCCCTAATGTGTGTGCCACTCAATGAAAGTGAGGGAGGTGTGATACCTTTGGAGGTCTCACTTTGCTTCATTGATCGTGATGTGGATGATGGGGAAGTTGTGACACCTTGAAGACCCCCAATGTGCATTGTGTTTGATGCGCTGTGATTGGCTTGGCTAGGAGGAGTAGTAGAAATTGACCCTCCTATTGTGGTATATAATTTTGTGCAATGCCAATGTCTCGATGAGATGAGATGAGCGAAGATGAAACATTGGATGAAGCCATAGGTTGTGTAGATTGATTTTGATATTCTTGTTTCTCTGTTACAATACTGATCATTCCCATAAACTCTTGGGGAGGTAGGTTGATATGCACCTGATTAGGTTGCTCGACTTGATTGGTAGGTGTTGTGTTTGCTTCATGTGTGGGCAAGGGGTCTTGGAAGACTCCTATCTGAAGTTCTTGCCTCTCGATCATATCCTGTACTAAATATCTAAAGGGATAACATGTCTGGATGTCATGACCCCTTTGTCGATGGTAAACACAATATAGATTTTCCTTATGCACCTTTGATCTACGCTTATTAGGTTTCAATGGATGGATCTTCGAAAGATTGATTTTTCATGCTTCACATAATCGATCAAAGATCGATGCTAATATCTCTGGAAAATTAGTATATTGTCATTATGGTCGATATTGTTGGCCTTGTATCTAATTCTTGCATATTATTTTGGGCCAGAGGAGGCTGAGCTTGGTAATTATGCTGCACTGGTAGTTGAGGTGGTGGAGCCTGGTTTGAGGATTCAGGGATACTCAAAACAACTTGATTGATTGGGGCCACATTTTGTTGCATGTTGCCACCTTTAATATTCTTGTTTGGCCATTCTCTTTTGTGGAGTTGAATATCACCCTCCTGGATCTTGATGTCCTCAATGACCTTGGCTTGTGCTAAGGCCTCCTCGAATGTTTGATACTATTGTAATTGCAAGAGAAGCGAGATTTGTTTCGAACAACTTCTTGTAAACATCTGGATGAGCTCTATTGTGGGTAGGGTGAAAGGTAATTTTGACATCACCTTCCTCCAGTTATTACCATACTCTATGATTGGCTCATCATCAAGTTGATGAAGGCTAGCCAAGTCAGTCAAGTTTATCATTTTCTTAGCACTAGAGGCAAAACATTGCAGGAATAGCATCGGCTAATTGCTCAAAGGTGTTTATGCTATGATGTGGTAGATGATTATACCATTCCAAAGCATCCCCAACTAATGTTGTAAGAAATATTCTCAACATCAAGGGGTCATTGTCTTGAAAATGGAAGCACATATTGATGAAGCTTGTCATGTGCTCTTGTGCATCTTCGTCATCTTTGAACTTTTCAAGTTTAGGCATCTTGAAATTCGATGGGTATGTCGGTGATGACACTGATGGATGCAAAGGCTGATTGCTAAGCTGCTTTAGTGTGGGTTTTTGATAAACCAAACTTTGAGCTTGTTTTTCTAATGAATTTACCCGATCATTTAGCACTTTGTATGGTCTTGATGAAATGATATGATCTTCCTCTTGTCACCCTTGATTAGGTAGAGGAGGTCATTTTTGATGTTGAGGTGGATGATAAGTATAATCATTAGGTACCTCATCATAACTGGATTCAGGGTAGGTATCTATTTGATCCTGATGTTCCCATTGGGACTCTTCATATGATTCCTCATCGTATTGATCTTGGTACTGTTGAGGAGTATGAGGTTCTTGATGATAACTAGATAATGGCCTTTGATGTTGAACATGATTTTTGCATGGTCGAGGGGGAATATTTTGAGATTGTATTGGATGCCTTATGCATTGTTGCATCCTCTGGGTGCTAGGCGTAAGCACCACTTCATGTAATGCATTTTGCACTTGCTCTTGTTGTATCTTTTGTTGTTCTTGTATCTTTCATTGATACAACCTTTGTAGGTGTGCTCATTGTGAGTCCACCCATTGTTGATTTAATTGTTGTTGATCCAATTGGAGTTGATCCGTATGTTGTTGTCTATTAATATTTGGCCTAAGTGCCTGATGAGTATGATTTTGTTGTTCAGTTGTATGGGGGCTATGTACCCTCGTATTGGAAATACGAATGGGTTTGTCATGTCTTTTCCCCTAGTAGGATCTATTACTTGTTTTCCATGCTCCCTAAAGGTTGCATTGACTTGATATTTTGGTTTATGAATGGGCTCTGTATAGTCTGATGATGTAGATCTGCAATGTGGTTGCCCCAAGTACTCTTCATGAGGAGTAGGAGGATGACTTGGGTCCTCTTCCTCATCTATGAGGAATGATGCATATTCAAGCTTAGATGTAAGCTCTGTATATTCAGACTACATAGAAGCACAACGTGCATATGCAGAATGCTCTCTGTGAGGAGTAGGGGGGTGACTTGCTCGATCAAACGAGGTGGTTTGCTCATCTAGGCTAGGCCATGGTGTATGCTCATGTTCATTTTTTGATTGATGTATAGAGAAAGTTGGGATGTGAACCTATGAGATTGACCTACTAGGCCCCTCAGTGGGTGGATTGTTCCTTATATAGAATTCTATCAAGGTGTTCAAGTCAGGAAGGTTTCCTGGAGGACCTATGGGTGCTTCCTTAATAGGGATATCTCGAAGGTTTGACCCCCTATGGATGGTATTGATGTTATGATAAAACTTGGGATGCCATTCAGGGATGGCCATGTCCTCTGGACTGATTTGGAGATGTTCGATGGTTATGGAGCCTGATTCCCTCTCTAAATTGGAGGTCTTGTTCACCATGGGAGGTCCCCCGACCATTTTTTTGTTTTAGAAAATTTTGACTTTCGAAAAAAGTTGTGGGTGTTATATATCAAAATGATCAGTGTGACGAGCTGATCACAATGAGCTATGACTCAAAAAAGTGATTTTCGGGTCAAAATTTGTATTTTTGGAATATTTGGCCAACCGAGGCTCGTGGAAAAATGACCAATTTGAGGAATTTTGGGAAAATGTGGAGCTAGGCCTCAAAAATGGTATGAGGGGTGCACAAGGGGCTAACTAAGACAACAAAACAAATTTGGCAATTTTTGGGGTTGTCTAGGGCTTTTTATGACCTTTTTAGGGCTGTTTTTCCCTATTTTTGGCTTAAAAATCACTCAAAAATAGAGTAATCATAAAACCAACATAACTTTTTTGTTATAGCTCCGATTTGCACGATTTTTTATTATGAACTTATTTAATTTTTGAAAAATTAGGGTTTGGTCCCAGATCAAGGATCTTATGTTGATTACCCAAACAATAAAGAAACACACAAAGTAGACAATATGATTATCTCTTTTAAGGATTAGATGTGTGTCCTAAAACTTGTTTAGTGTGTTTTGATTTGTTGAGTATATAATCTAAATCTCATCGTGTTTTGCAATTTTTTGATGATATTCTTAGATAGTTAAAGGTTTTCACCTATATACTCACAACAACAAACTTGGTAATGACATCCAGGTTCTCTATCCCTGAGATATGGAGATGAAATCCATAATCGAGTAAGGAGCATAGGTACTACCGATTCTCACCCAGCACACCATGGTCAACGATACACCCCTATGAAGAGGAATGCATGCTATTTTCTATGGATAGGATAGTTCTTGAATCGGCCTTGGCCATGGACGGGTCCTAATAGTACAATGTCAAACGAGCCAACCGAGTGGTAATAACTTCCACTATTGGTCTCGATCAATGGGTTGGATGTGAGAGCCCAACACCATTGATGTTCACTTTGAGTTGTGGTGTGTGGGGTTCTTTTTAATTTTGTGTAAATGAAATATGCATCACAAAGCATTCATGATTCTCTTCATACATGCCTAGAAAATAATGTTTTACTTTCAAAAAGATGCAAGGTTAAATGCTCTTTTCTTTCAAAGAATGCACATGTAAAATTAAAATGATATTGGCCTTTGGATAGGCCCCAAGCAAGCAAACACTACCACATTGTTTAAGATAGTAGTTGTTGTTCTGTATAGCAGGCAATAGTCTCAGCTGCTAGACATAAAAGTAGCTAGAAATCTTAGTCATTGGAGACAATAGTAGCTAATAGAGTTGGTCGTTGTTGCTAGCAGTAGCTAGTAGTAAATAATATTTTCCCATGTATTTTCCCTTAAAATTTTGCTATGTGACCTAATTAAAACCTAGAATGCAGAGAAAAACACAAAAAAATGAAAAATACAGAAGAGGAAACCTACCTAGAAATCCTCATCTAATGAAGAGATAGGCTACTTACTATATTTAATTAGTATTCTACTAGCCGTTGTTGCTCAGTGTAGCTAGGATTCTAGCCGCTGCTATTAACCATGACTGAGACTATGTGTCACGACTGTCAAATGCAACCGATACCTGCACATAAAAAATAGAGAAAATTAGCAAAAGTAGTGCAAATGTTGGGGTTTCCTTCATGATCACCACTGTAGAAAGGCTTAAAGAGTGTATATCCAACACTATTGCAACATGATAAGCCAATTTAAAGAAAACACATATATGAAACCAAATTTGAAATAAAGTGAGCCTCCTTTGTATTAATCAATGATAAAATAGGTTACATATACGTCCCTCTTAGGGATACCAAATGATACATGTTTACAATGGTGTTAAAGCCCCTAAATGAGGGTGATATACTCTAAGGGCTCCTTAGGTCTCCACCAAATTTGCTTGAGGGCTTACTAGGATGCCTCCTTCTCCATTGTCAAGAGGAATGATGTTGAATAGTGCTTTGAATCTTGGAAGGATCTATCACCTACGTACAAGAAACAACAAAACACATCAAAAGCATATGAAGCCTCTCATGATGAGGCTATTGTCCAAGAAATGCAAGAAATAAAGCAAATACTTAAAGAAAGCATGAAATATGTAAATATGCTTAAGATATCGACGAATAGGCACAAAACATAACTTGAATTGTGTAAATATAGCTAATCTTGCATGTAATCTAAAGTATAAATCATGAAAGAAGTTAATCTATGAAAGCTTATGAAAGAAAGTATGTATGACATAAATGAAGGTAAAGCTACCTATGATGTTGCTAATTAACCATGGAAATGCCTGAAATAAGACTAATCTATGCTAGATTAACCTAAATGCATACTAAGAAAGATAAATCTATGGCTAAAATGAAGGATTAAGCTCATCAAACCCTAGCCACTATTGAAAGCCACAACTAAGACTATGGGCCATTGTTAACAATAGTGACCATGGGAAAGATGTCCTTTCTCTTGAAATTAGGGTTGTAGATGCTCAAATATCCCATTGAATTGATGGTCAAGGGTCGCTTGGGTGTCTCAACACTAATTTGCATTTGAATTTATGTGAATTCATAGCGAGTTGATGCGAATTGGCAAGCTTGCTCCTCAAGCTATTAGAAACTCCATCAGCATAGCAACAATTGTCATTATCCAATTTGGCAACACTTCACTACTCCTCAAGGATTGTGAAATTAGTCATAAAATTGGTAGAGCTTCGCTACAATAAATTTGGGATTAATTCTTCAATATTTGCTCTTCAAAATTAGGGTCTTAAATAGAATCCCAAAATCCTTACTCTAACTTCATGGAGAAGCCAAGAACAAGAATAGGCAGTTTGGAGGAAGCTTTTAGATGCTTCCAAGATCATACCACTCCAAAACCATTGTAATTGGTTGTTACAACTGATTTTACTCGGCTCTGGTAGCATGATTTTGTTATAGGGATAGTCGATATTACTCAGCATGGGTAGGACCCTAGTCGCGATTGCCAACCATAGCTAGGGCCATGCTGCCCATAGCCACTATTGTCATCAGTGGCTAGGATCCTAGCTACTAATGCCTTCTACTACTAAGGTAGTATAGACTTATATTACCTAAAATTAGTGGTTAGAACCACTGCTTGGTCTTCGAAATGTCCAAGATTATTCATATGGTCTGCAAAGGTGCCCGTATGAGTAGTCTCCTAAACATGATGTGTTTTAGGTGTCTATAGATACCCTCACACACCACTCACGTATCAGTCTAGAGAGGATGTCACATTCCATCCCTCATTACTTGTTCATGGTAAAAGGACCTCTCGTCCTGGGTAGGATCACTAGAAAGTGACTGAATACGATTCACAACATCTTCCCTTCCTGTAGATGTTGGTGTTGGTGTTGGGTTATTTCACATATTTCTCGACAAAATATCATAATATTGGAGAATACCATCATCCTCGATGGTTAAGTATCATAATATTTGTTTTTTATGGGACCATTTTATGGTTTAACCTCTATGTTTACCATCCTTCTCGATGGTTAGGTTAAGTCGATGCCAGTTAGCATAGGTGGCCCCACATATCTCCAGTGTGTATCAATGGTTTAATTATAAAATACACAAATGCATATGATTAATTAATACCAATACCAATTTATGTTTTCAAGCATAATCTAGTTTTATTTTTCTTTAGAATATGTTTTAAGGTTATTAAAGTTTGAGACTTCTAATTAGAAAATCATTCTAAATTATATTACTAGAAAATTCCTACAATTATAACACTATCCATAAAAGATAACTATACATCCTTAGTTTACCTCATAAAACATCCTAAATGTAAAGAAACTTAAACTTAATAAACCAATTTCCTATAAATAACATTACATGCATTAATTAATTCTTTTGTCATATTTCAAGACGTATCTAACCCATATTGAGTAATATAACATAAAGACAAAATTTTTAGAAATTAAATAATGCTCAAGTAAGCCAATTGACCTACTTTATAAAATTAAATATATATATTTTTACGAAATTTAAAATTTTGCTAGACAGTGATGCGAACAGTTGACCAATGGTTTATAGCATTAGGTTTTCTAAAGTTAGTAAGAACTTCAAGGTTTTTTTCAAGTAGGGGTTTCTTTTCAGAAAAAATCAATTATAAGAGTAAAGTAAAATTTAGTTTAACTTATCAAGGTTACAATATGTGTAGGTTGCATCTGAGAGATTCATATGTCATGTTATTTATAAGCTTTCAAACCTTTATAACAAATCATTTATTTACCAAAAATAATCCCTCCAAAAAATTAAAATGAATTTTTGCTAAGTTCATTGAAACTATTTTCCTATAAAAGCACTTACAAAGTTATCACTAATATCTCAACCGTTCACTCAACCAATCAGGTTAGCCCTTAAGGTTTACGTATGCAATTCAAAAGGTGATTGTAAAATTTTCCCCTAAAGTTTTAGAATGATGATTTTAAGGTAATTCTAACACTATAATTCAAGTAAGCGGTTAACCAAAATGACACTGTAAAACTATGATAACTAACACCACAATATATTCATTAAATATCCAGTTCAACCTTTCACGTTTACTTAACTAATCCACTTGCAAGAATCAATCAAAGTATTTATGAACTTAAGGTCTTTAAGTCATCAAATAAAAAAAACATCATTTGGAGTTAAGGCAAAGTTGACATTTATCATTCCAAAACACGGGATAGCTAATGCGCTCTACAAGGTATTTTTTTTTAATAATTACATTTTTTAAGTAAAACTTTGGATAGTCAACAGGATATGGCTAGCACGTATTATAATCATACTTGCTACGACATAATACTTTTAAGGAATTTTATTTTTTATAGAATCAAACCATATGTGAGTCTAAAGTTCTATGGTTTTCTTAAATCACTATCATAAAGATGGTGATATTGCCTCATCTATTGGCCACACATTTAATTTTCACTCAACTATCCTTAAATCCAATACATACATTATTTTTTTAAATATATATAAAAGATTTTTTTTATAAGTATAAAATAGTTTCCTAGCCACTATTGTAGTAGAACAACCATCTACCACATATGAGCCGTATTTCTATCAGAAATAAATGATTTTCTACCAAGGCGCTACCATATATAAGTCAATTTATATAATCCCTCCTTTGCTGCTCTATATAAATTCTAAAAAATACTTTGTATTATAAGGAAAACCAAAACGTCATAACAAGGTAATACTAATAGCATCTCATTAAGGGGGGTACAACAACTAACATCTCATATGGTCTAAATCAAACATGTATATAATTTTTAGTCTTTGCACAACATTTAATCAATGACAAATTTATCCATGGTATATTATTGTAATGAACCATATAACAAAAACCAAGCAACTTTGAATCTACTTCTAGACTTGGACTGTCCTTTTTAACTCCACACTTTACCCAACCATTTATTCTCATGCATTCCACTAGTGGAAATATTAGGATTTAAAGCAAAATGGATCAGCATGATTATCAAAGGATGCAAGCTAGATGAATGCATATTTTTATTCACACAATCATAATTGGTTTTATAATACTAATTATGTCTTTTTAACTATAACACCTTATAGAGGTACACATAGGCATTTCACTCCCAATGCAGCACACAAGACACACCCAACATAGTGCACAAAACACACCCAACATATCACATTGCAGCACTTTGGCAATTTCACAAAATAGAGACCAATGTAATATACAACATACACAATAATGTGCAATAATTATATTTGATGAACAATGGTTTATAGATTCAAAAATTATAGCAAGGTAAAAATATTTATCAAGAATTTACCATATGTATACAAACAACTACTCATAGAAAATAATTTTTGGTATAAAAAAACTAGATCAAAAGGAATGCCAACATTCATCAACAAAAGGTAAGGAAAGAAATGACCTTGCAGTTTCAGCGTAGCAAAATGAAAACAACACTCCAAAACAACTTGTAAAACCACCAACCAATACAAGTATTTGCTAGAGATTCAGAATGAAAAAAGTAAGTATAAATTCCTTTTGACACAAGCAATTCCTCCTTTTAATGGTGAGGAATAAACGAGCCCATCGACACATTGGCCGACCATACATTACAAAATTACTTGGATAGATGTTGGGTGGCATTTCCATCATCCATCCATGGTAGTAGTGGTAAAACAAAATGTTTTTAACATTTAATTTCATTATAATATTTACTTATCTTGTATATATATATATATATTAACTATATTGTATATATTTATATATATATAGATATTAAAATAAAAAACAACCAAATTTTTGGCAACTTATGCATTTGCACAAAAATAATGCATCAAGCAACATGAGCATTATGCATACAATAGGCAACATATCCCTATATGATTTTTTTCCTGTGAGCTTCAATGTACTCATAACCATGGTGATGTTAAGCACTAAACATATCCCACCTTACTTTTGTAGAAAATCCTAAACTTTCTGCCTAAAGGTGGGAACCAGGTTCTTCAGGTTCCTTTGTTCTACCAACTTGGAGATAAATACTTGTTCTTGCACTCACAGGTTTTATTAGTAGAATCTCATTCCAAAAATAATAGCAAGTAATTAGATAGCAAAATAGAGGGATGTTACATTCTCTCCCTCTAATATTAAACACAGTATCTATTTTTACAATAGAAATTATGCATTTCCATGTCAATGTTTAAATATTTACGCACCATCATGTCAAACATTTTAAACACTCCTCCAAATGTAAATCCAAAAAAATGCATTATAAAACTAGAACATGTATATGTACATATATCTATCAATGTTCAGACATATATCAATTTTTTTTTTGGTAGATAAGATACTATGGCATTAATACCAGGTTTTATAGGTTGACCCAAAACCTTTTACAAAAATTAACCCAGGGTTGTTGATGAACATGCCCTTACTAAGGATCCTATATATGTAAAATATACATGCCGCCAAAGCAATTACATCCGGTAAGGCACATAGCCTGTTATCAAAAAGAAACTTCCCATACAAAAATTTGGGTATACCTCGAGAAAACACACCTGCATCATAATTACAAAAAAAGAAACAAACAAAGATCCCTTTCTTGAAACATTCGAGAAACAAAAAGTTAGACACACATAGCAGAATACTGAAAAAAACTCCCAAAAGCTTTGTATTGACAGTTACTCTTAATAATTCTTTGGTAATTGCTTTCTTTTGTATATGACATGCTTTGGGACCACATCCCGTATTGGCCAATCAGCCTTGGAGAAGTGAACTTGCTGGCTAGATTTATGGCGATAGCTATTTGGTGGTCCACGTGGCTCTAGTTAGAAGTCTTATATTGTCATTTCTTTCCTACCTTGTGATTATCAACCAACCTCAAATTACTAAGATGACTAGGAGCCATGTTATCTGACATGTGACTGTTCTCATTAGTATTTGTGGTATTTCCAAGCAGCATCCACCAAGACTGACAGCTCAAATAATTTTTATTATGAGTCCATTTCAAAAAAGAGACGAGAATACTCATAGCCTTCGAACTTATAGTGCCTTCCCTGTTGGTAAATTTGACTATCATTCTTGGAATTCTTGTTGAATAAGCTCCTCTACTTCACTCGGGACACCGTGTTCCCATTTGAAAATTTTGTCACCATCGAAACCCAAATTGGCCAGCTTATCAGCAACTTTGTTAGCTTCCCGAAATACATGTTGGGCTTTTCTATCTTGTCTTCCCTAGAAAAGGATCCTAGCCTCTTCAAAAATTATTTTAATCCTCCAAGGAGGTGTTTTCCAATTATTGAGGAGATTTATAACATGCATAAAGTCTCCTTCTATGATCAAATTGCCTTCTAAGTCTTGAGTCATTTTAAGGCCTCTCCACATAGCTCTAGCTTCAACTTCGTTGTTCATCCTTATTCCCAAAAATTTAGAAAATGCAAGCATCATATTCCCATTATGATCTCATACAATGCTACCAACTCCTACTCTACCAAGATTGTCCTTAGCTTCTCCATCAAAATTAAGCTTAAACCAACTTGTAGGAGGTGGGGACCACTTAACATTGGCTCTGGGGTTGACTACCCTAGGCACAGACTCATATAACAAGGTTAAGCTTAAATATTGAGCAATCGTGACCTCTTGCAGATGAGGTTTACGACTATGAAAAGGGATAAGGTTCACATTATCATTGGCAAAGGATAAGATCCTGGCAATGATAGTTTGATGATCATGGATAGACTCATTAAAGAATCTATGGTTCCTTTCTAACCACACCTTCCAAAGATAGTGTTGAGACAAATTTTCCACATGTATCTAAGTCTTTGGCTTGAAAAGGGGCAAGGCCAATGGACAAAAAAATCAAGTACGATGGTTGGTTTAACCTAGGAAATATTGAAGGCCTAAAAAACCCCACTTAGGACAGTCAAGGAAAAATGGCACTCAAGGAAAATGTGATAAATGGTCTTCCAATTAGCCCTGCACATATAACAGTGATTAGTGATACAAATACCTTTACGCATCATATTATCAATGGTTATAATTCTTCCTTGGATAACCAGCCATGAAAATACTACAATTTTTTGAATTAAATTTTTTATACAAACTTAGTCCTTTTGGAGGACAAAATCCTCATCATCAAGCAAAATATTGTAAGCTGATTTAACAGTGAACTGCCCGTTTTTTGTAGGTGTCCAAGTCACTTGATCTTCCTTGGGTATGATGGAGATAAAATATTGCCCAAGAATGTTACAAATATCATTTGATTTTGATTGAAATCCTTGAATCCTTATTTGTTTCTACTGCATTCTGCCTTTGTCCTCAACCATATAATCAAAGATTTTTCTGCCAATGAGTTCTTTTGTGATATATTTGATTTGAGCTAAGTTAGTATATTGCATCAATGGTTCATCCTTAGCCCACCTATCATTCTAACAATTTATCCTCTCACCATTGCCTAAAACCCATATTAAACCTTTTTTGATGATTTCCTTACAATTGAGAATTGCTTTCCAAAAAGTAGAACCTCTTATTGGAACTGAGTCACTTAGAAATTCCATATTTTGAAGATACTTTCATTTGATGATAGTTGTCCATTCATTTTCTTCACCAGAAATGAGGCACCACACCTTCTTAGCTAGTAAAGCTAAATTCATATGAGCAATTCTCATCAGACCTAAGCCCCCATTTTCGTTGGGTCTACACACTTTGGTCCATCCTACAAGGTGTATCCTTTTTTTCTCCTCTGATCCAGTCCATAAAAATTCTTTTTGGAGTTTCTTAATTTTTTGGAAAACCTTCACAGGGGCTTTGAAAATAGAGAGGAAATAGACTGTAATGCTTTGAATAGAGGCCTTAGTGAGGGTCAGCTTTCCTACTTGAGATAGAAGATGACCTTTCCATCTAGCAAGTTTTTTTTTAATTCTTTCAATAACCATGTCCCACATTGACTCTCTCGGAGAACCAATGAAAAGAGGGAGACCAAGATACGAAGTGGGAAGGTTTGCTATATCACACCCTAAAATTTTTGTAATCCTTCCTTACCTCTGAATGGGGGTGTTAAAGAAATATAACTTTCTTTTACTGAAATTAACTTTCTGACTAGTAGCATCCTTATAGAGTTATAGGATGTATTTAATTATTTTTTCCTCAAACACCGATACCTTATTCAATAGAAGGATATCATGAAAGAATTGTTGGTGAGAAACAACCCTAGTGAGAGATTTTTCCTTGATTCCTGATATTAGCCTTAAACTGCAAGAATTTTTTATGGTTTTTTGCCACAATGATGAATAACATGGGGCTGATAGGGTCCCCCTGCCAAATTCCTCTACGACTTTGAAAGTAACCAGCAGTTGTTCCATTAACTAGAATCGAGAACAATGCTTTAGAAATACATTATTTGATAAAATTAACCCATTTATGGTGAAAACCAAACTTAAGGAGGACAACAATCAGAAAGTCCCAATTTAGCCTGTCAAATGCTTTGTTCATATCAAGGTTGAGGTTAAAAATAGACCTGTTAGTCTTATGAGCAGAGTACAGAGCTTCATAAACTATGATAACTCCATCCAAGATTGACCTGCCCTAGATAGAGCTTCCCTGGCACGGATCTATGATGCGGTGCATAACATCTCTAATTTTATTTGCAATGGATTTAGTTAGGGTCTTGTAAGAAACATTGCACAGGATGATTGGCTTGAAGTCAACCATAGATTCATGGGTTTGCTTCTTAGGAATTAGAGAAATAAAAGTAGAGTTGAGACCTTTTGGGATATTATTGCTTGCTTGGAATTCTATGACAGCAAAAATTACATCCTCACAATGTCTCAAAAATCTTGATAGAAATGAGGGGGAAAGCCATCGGGCCCCGAGGCTTTGTTTGGATCCATGCTAAACAAGGTTTCCTTAATTTCCTCATCATAAAATGGAGCTAGAAGCTTAAGTTTTATATCCTCCTTTATTATGCTAGGAATGGATTATAAGAGAATATATTTGGCCTCCTCATTGCACTGTGATTCCTAACCAAAGATAGAATTGAAATAAGTTACTGCCTCCTTTCTAATTTTTTTTATGTCCTAAGTAATAGAAGCATCTACTTTTTAAAAAAAAATTACCTTGTTATTGCTTTTGTTTCTAAGTGTGGTGACGTAAAAAAACTTGGAATTTTAATCTCCATATTTCAACCAAAGAGCCCTTTATTTTTACCTCCAATATATTTCCTCACAGACAAAAATGTTATGAAACTCTGCTAGTTTTGTTTGTTCCTCCTACCTAGTAGTTTCATCAGCATCACCATGTTGAATCCTCTAATCAATTATCTTAAAAATTTCAACAACCTATTTTTTATTTTCAAAGAGGTTCCCAAAGACCTCTTTGTTCCAAGTTCAAATATTTTCCTTAACAAAATTTAATTTTCTAGTAAGTTTAAAAGTTGCACTACCCATGACAGGTTGCTGCCACCACTAAATTAAGTTATCTCTAAAATTGGAATGTTTGATCCACATAGATTGAAATATAAAAGGTTTCTTGAAGGACATATAGTTAGGGATCTCTAAAAAATGGGATTATGATCAAAGGCAATTTTAGGAAGGGCTTGCAGGGTAGAATCACCGAACAGAGTTGTAGCCTCCTTTGATAGAAAAAACCTATCAAGCCTTTCTTGAATGAGATGACACCCTATCCACCGATTGCTCCATGTATAATTCACTCCTCTAAGTTTTACATCCATCAACATTTTGGAGTTCACAAAGTCATTGAACTCATCCATGATCCTAATAGGTGGTCCATTTCCACCCATTTTTTTTGAAGGGTAAAGAGGAGTGTTAAAATCCCCAACTAGAATCCAAGGGATATTATGGAATATTTCACTCAGATTGCCTAAGTACTCCCACAGTAGAGCTCTCTCTTGAATTGAAGTCAGGGCATAAATATTTGAAATGATACATGACCTGTTCCTATTTATTTCCTTAAATAAAACACTAAGAACCCTATCATCTTTCTGAATAATGGTACCTTCTACTATCCAGGGATCCCACAAAGTCATAAGGCCTCCAGATGCTCCTCTAGCTAATTTGCAAACCATATCCCCTTGATTCCAGATATATATCATTTTTTAAATAAATATGGAAACTATATTTTCATAATATCCACATCTTCCCATATGGTATTTTTGTCAAAATAACTATCCCACTAGACCATGCATTGTTATACATTTTGCTTTATTAGTTGCTTTGTTCTGAAACCAAGGATTCAGATAGGGTGGATTTCAATGTGTTGGGAATCTAATATCTACAAGTGAGAAATATTCTATACGTGTGAAGGTTCAACCACATATTTTTGGAGTAGAGATACCTGGAAAGTATCATGGATCTTTGACAAATTGGTTGGTAGGTCCAGTTTATAGGCAACATGAATAATTTTATTGATGACTTTGAATGGTCCTAAAAACCTAGGACTGAGTTTAGTAGAGTAAATTGAGCTTTTGGATGGTTTTACTTTCAATAATACTTTATCTCCCATAGATAATTCTCTTGGTGTTCTTTTAAGATTAGATAGCTCATTATCGATCCAAGGCTTTCTCAAGCCTTTCGCAAATTTTCTCTTTAGTTGCTCTTCCATTTGTTTCAAGTGTCCAGACTGATCACTACCCAATCTTCCAAACTATCAAAGGCATTCCATGCCTTCAAAAATATTACTTTTGTAGTATGACTGCTACATTGGGTCATTTTTGACCATGAGTTTCTTATTTCCATCAGGTCCTTACTCGACCTAAATTAGAGTCATTTCCTTCTTCACTATGTAAAATTTTTCGTTGTTGAAAAATTAGTTCCTGCTATTGGGCCAATTGTGCTTTTTGTTGCCCCATTTGTTCAGTCAGTTGGACTCTTTTAAGTTCCATGTGTTCCCTCTATTGGTTCAACTATTCCTATGATTGAACCCTTTGTAGTTCCATATGCTCTTGCTATTAATTCATCTGCTCTTGTAGCAGTTGGATTATTTTAGCCAAATTATCCTCTCTTTGAGGGTTTTTATTAGCTGCAAGTTCCTTATCTTTTCTGACAAGTCTATGGGATGCTTCTACCCTAGTTACTCATTTCGAATCCCTTACAAGTCTTCTTAGTCCCTTTCTCGAACATTCAGCAAGTGCCTCTTATTGAGCCAATGCAATATTTCTAGAAGAGCTCATCATTGCCTGGATACAACAAGATCTATGTTAAACACATGGCCTAGATTTTCACAACCTAGGCTCTAACACCAACTATAACACCCCAAGTCTACTCACCTGGTTGTCCAAAAATGTAAGTAAATTTTTTTCTCAAAGCATAGTAATTTTTGTTCACACCTAATAGTCTATTAGTACTTAGGTATATGAATATTTATTTCAATGTAGCTGACCACTACAGATGGTCCCTTAAATGTTTGATATTGGCCAAATTCCATAATAGGAATCATTTTGTGAACATGTTTATCTCCTTTACTAGAGGTCTATGTTCACAGTATGGGGTTGTCCTTTCAGGGCCTATAATACCTGGAAGGGTGGACGCATAGTTCCTCACCCATAGCATGGTGTTTTTTGGGTTTCCTTTCCCAAAATTTTTCTTGAGGCACATATATCTTGATTTATCTCCTCAATGTTATGGTCTAGCATTTAGCATGTCTAGTACCTAGTAAAATGCCCATATTCTCTAGGTTCGGCTAGGGCCCACTATTTCTCTAGCTCAGGACCAGGTTTCATAGACCATACTATGAATGATGAAGTGTTATCCCATTCCAACACTCGTTGGACCTTTTAGCTCTGGGGTCAAGTTACTCCTAAACCATCTAGAAATTTGCTAATGATTCCTCAATCGAGCATAGAATGTGAGATACTCTCATGTAATACTTTCCTATCATTCTAGAGAGGATATCCCATTCCATCCCTCATTACCTGTTCATGGTAATAGGACCTATCATCCTAAACAGGATTACCAGAAAGTGATTGAATACAATTCACAACATCTAACCTTCTTGCAGATTTTGATGCTAGGAGATTTCACATGCTTATTGATGGAATATCATAATGTTGGAATACCATCCTCCTCGATGGTTAAGTATCATAATATTTTTTTATCTTCTATTGGGACCATTTTATGGTTTAACCTCTACGTTTACCATCCTTCTTGATGGTTAGGTTAAGTTAGTTCTAGTTAGCCTAGGTAGCCCCACATATCTCTAGCATGTATCAATAATTTTATTAGGAAATACACAAATGCATATGATCAATTAATACCAATACCAATTTATGTTTTCAAGCATAATCTAGTTTTGTTTTTTTTTAGAATATGTTTTAAGGTTAATAAAGTTTGAGACTTCTAATTGGAAAATAATTCTAAATTATTTTACTGAAAAATTCCTACAATTATAACACTATCCATAAAAGATAACTATACATCCTTATTTTACCTCATAAAACATCCTAAATGTAAATAAACTTAAAATTAATCAAAAAATTCCCTATAAATAACATTACATGCATTAATTGGCGAGAAAATTTTTTGAGCTCTGGCGAACTGGCGCGGAAAATTTCTGTGCAGGCGACAGGCGATGCTCTAGGGTTTGTGGAGTGAAGGAAAAGCCAGGGCAATTGGTGGGTTGACGTAGTGTTACTCTGGTTACTGTGGATCTGAAGGAACGTCTGCTGCCCCAGGAGGGCCCAATGGGGTCTCCTCCAGATCCTCTCTCTGGGAGAAAGAGCTCATATGCTGATTTGCTAAAAGAAAATTCTTCGTCTGCCAATGACGAAGCTCAGAGGAATGCTCTTCATACGCTCTTCAAGAACGCTGGAAAGAGCTCAACAGCACATCGAGTTAATGGATGCCTCCCACAATCCGCCTCAAGACCCAAGATTGTCATCGAACCAAAGATGGTCGAAGACACAATCATATACAGAGCTAACCATGATCTGATTTGTAAATTCATGGGTATCCGACCTACCCTGAATTTCTTGCATACCTGGGTCAGACAGAACTGGGAGCCTCACGGTGAGTACTCCTTATGGTTTATCAGCAATGGGTATTTCATTGTGAGTTTTTCTTCTCTAGCCGATAGAAACAGGGCGTTTGAATCAGAAAAGAGGAACCACGGTCCGGCAGGGTTATTTGTTCAACCCTGGAGAGTGGGTTTCGATCCTCGTATTGAACCCACGGCTGTCCCGGTTTGGATCCGGTTGTACGCTCTTTCGATGGAGTTTTGGGGTGAGCAGGTTCTAGAAATGATCGGTAACTCCCTCGGTAGACATCTGGGCGTCTCCAAGGACACCATAGAAGGTAACACAACTGTCTTTGCAAGAATTTGCATGGAAATGGATATTAGCCAGCCTCTCCCGATAGAGGTGGAACTTGAACTGGCAGGACTATCTTGGATCCAACAGTTAGATTATGAGGCTCTGCCCTTCAGATGCAGAGTTTGCCATAAACATGGCCATTTGGCACGGTTTTGTCCAAATATTTTGAACACAAAAGCGGAGGCTCCGCTTGGAATGCCAAATCGCCCCAGAGAGGGTAAGTCTACTCTTGTCAAAGAACCATCCAATACTCCTCAGGGTAATGATGTCCAGAAAGATGGCTTTGAACAGGCCAAAAGAAGGAGAAAGCAAAAGAAAAATGGTAAGGAGCAATCACAACTCAAGCCAGCAAATAGGTATGAAATTTTTAAGACACTAGTGGATCAAGAGGATCAAGTCATGGAAGGAGTGGATGGGAATATTGAGGATAATAACATCCACACTCATGCTTCTCCTTCATCCCCCCTGTCTTAGAACAGGTGATTGAGTCCATTGAGTTACCGCAGCCAGAGAATGTAGGGGCACTGATAGTGCACTCCCAAGCGCAGCTAGTAATTAAGGATGTCTGCATGGGAACTGCAGAAAAGAACAGAGAAAGGCCAGCCCTAGGGATAACTCAGGTGGAAAAGAGATCCAAAAATAGTAACTCTCAAGGAGCGGGCAGAAAGTCTAATAAGGACCTGCTAGCAGTTCAAGGAGACAAGCTGATCACTGGAGGATCGGTGAGGACAATTGATTCTTACTGCTCTCAAGGTTTTCAATGATTATTCAATCTTGGAATGTTAGGGGTTTAAACAGTAGAACCCATCAATCTGCTGTTCAAAGACTCTTAGGAAAATGTAAAACAGACTTTTTGCTCCTCCAGGAGACAAAAATGTCTTTAGATCTTATGTGTAAAACAGTTAGTAGAATCTGGAGGGGCGCTGGCCATATGGATGTGGCTGCCCAAGGTGCCTCAGGGGGGATTGTTACTCTTTGGAACCCTCTGGAATGGACTGCAATAGAACATATAGCTTGGAGGGGTGTTCTCACATCTCATTTTAGGAATAATGTCACAGCTGAACATGTTTTAATTACAAATTTTTATGGGGCTCAAAACCTTGATGGCCAGAGGCTCCAATGGAAAGTTGTACACAACATGAGGTCCTCAAGGGAAGATTTAGACTGGATTATTGTTGGGGATTTTAATGCTAAATTATCTGCTCGTGATCAGGAAGGTGGAACCCCAGTTTTGGATCCAGGGGACCGGCTTCTGATTGCCCAAGTCCAGGCCTTTCACCTAGTGGATATCAAAGGCCCTGGAACCTACTTTACTTGGACTAACAAGAGGAGGGAGCCACACAACAGGAAGGTAAAGCTAGACCATTTTTTGGTCTCAGAGGAGGCATTTGTAAAGTGGAATATTAAATTCCAGATTTTGGAGGGCCCAGTTTCAGATCACTTTCCCATTTTGTTGGAGGGAGGGACTATGACAGGGCAGCATCACAAACCGTTTAAATTTGAGAATTTTTGGTTACAAAAGGAGGATCTTCGAAAGAAAATTCCGTAGTGGTGGGAAGAAGGTCGTCTACCTTTTGGGACAGCAATGTTTCGATTCCACAAACAGCTTCATTTTGTCAAAGTTAAACTGAAACAGTGGAGGCAAGCTAATAAGTCAGATTTCCAGCTCCAAAGAGCTCCCTTGGTGGCCAGATGGGAAGAGGTTCAAAAACACTTCAGGGAAGGAACAATTACTGAGCAGCTCAAAACCGAGGATGATGCCTTGCGCAAAGCGGTTGAGGACATTGATAACCAAGAGGAGACTTACTGGAAACAGAGAGCAAGAAACACTTGGTTATTAGAAGGAGATAGAAATACAAAATTTTTCCATCGATCAACCTGTGCTAGGAGACAGATGAATAACATGGAAGTCCTTCAAGATGAGAATGGACACTCCTTTGATACTCTTCCTGGTATGCATTCCCATTCAATGGATTACTTTTCTAAACTTTTTAAGGAAAGTATGGAGCAAGATGTAGAGGCTCAAAATGAAGTAATTGATGTCATACCCTCTGTTATCTCTGAAGAAGAAAATCAGGCCCTTCTTAGACCCATTGATAGAGATGAACTGAAGAATGTGGTCTTTGGAATGAGCACTGGCAAATCTCCAGGTCCAGATGGTTTTCCTATTGAGTTTTTCAGGCCTTTTGGGATACCTTGGAGGAGGATGTTTTGGTTGTCACAGAGGAGTCCAGAACTAATAAAAGAATGCTTAAGGCAATAAATCATACCTTCATCACTTTAATTCCAAAAGGGGAGGAGGGGACTCATATCTCTGATTTCAGACCTATTGCCTTATGCAACGTGATTTATAAAATAATCACAAAGATAATGGCTGAACGGCTAAAACCTCTCCTTCATAACATCATTTCCTCAGAGCAAGGGGGTTTTGTAGAGGGTAGACAGATCTTGGATGGGGTGGTTCTCGCCCAGGAGGCAATACATTCAATGCAAAAATCTGGTAATAAAGGAATGTTCATTAAACTGGATATGTCCAAGGCTTATGATAGGGTGGAGTGGGGTTTCTTGTCAAAGATGTTGGCTGCCTTTGGTTTCTCTCAGGACTGGATAGATTGGGTCATGAGTTGTGTTTCTACGCCTTCTTATTCTGTTCTAATCAAAGGTCTTCCTTCGCAACCTTTTGGAGCCACACGTGGTCTTCGTCAAGGGGATCCTTGCTCTCCCTATCTTTTCCTCATTTTGGCTGAAGGATTAGGTAGACTCTTCTTGAGGAGAAGACATCAAGGCCTGATAACAGGTATCAAGGTGGGTGAGGAAATTTTGACTCACCTACAGTTTGTGGATGATACTGGACTGGTTGGAGTGGCCAGCTTCAGGGAAGCTAGAGGAATCAGAGATACTCTTAATGTCTACCTTAGGGCCTCAAACCAAGTCATCAATGATAAAAAATCCAAAGTGGTCTTCTTCAATCTTGACCAAAGGCTACAGGACCGAGTTATAGAGATCTTGGGATTCACTAGGACCTCTCTTCTAGTAGTTTACTTGGGGGTTCCTTTGCATTTCAAAAAATTAAAAATAGATATCTGGAAGGATCTTTTGGATGGTATCAAAGATAGAATGAATCATTGGTCTCATAAATGGTTAAGCTATGGGGGCAGATTAACTTTCTTACAGTCAGTTATTCAGGCCATGCCTATTTATAAATTTTCTATCCTGGCTGCCCCACATACTATTTGGAAAGAGCTGGACAAAATGGCTAGAAGATTTTTATGGGAAGGAGCAAAAGGGGAGAAGAAATGGGCCTTGGTTGGTTGGGATAAAGTTACCCAGCCCAAGGAAAAAGGAGGGCTGGGACTGAGAAGCTCCAAGCTTAATAACAAAGCTTTGGCTGGAAAACTGTATTGGAGGTGGATTTCCCAACCAACATCCTTATTCAGTAGAATCCTAACCAGTAAATACTTGGGTCATGTTCACCCCAATGAAGTGGGCCGTTTCCCTCTGGATGGTACTGGATCCTTAGTGTGGCAGGCTCTCAAGCTTGGATCTCAGGTTATTAAAGACCAATTGTTTTGGAAAGTGGGGAGAGGGGAGAAGGCACGTTTTTGGACTGATTCATGGGACCAGTACCCACCCATCATTGCTGAGTTTCCCGAATTGCAACCAATTAAATCTGCCATAGAAGCCAAAGGCTGGGTCCAAATTGAAAGTTATTTCAACACTAGCCAAATGGGGGAGTATAAGTTCAAGAAGTTTAAGAGGTTGGAGGAGTGGCCAATTACAATCCCTCCGGAGTTGGCACCCATCTTGACCAAAATCTTGACAGAAAGGTTTCTCACAGGGAGAGACGAGGAGGATGAATTAGCTTGGGGCTATGGGAACCTTGGGGTATATACAGTGAAGGACGGATATGATAAGATCCTCCCAGAGCCTCCCCCACATTCATTTCTGGTTCAAGATTGGAGGAAGATATGGCATTCCAAGGGCTGGCCGAAAGTGAATTTCTTTGCCTGGCAGTTTATGCACAATGGAATTCTCACTTTTGATAATCTCAGAAGTAGAGGAATCATCGGTCCATCTCAGTGTGTATTATGCCACAAGAACGAGGAAACAGCTGATCATCTGATGTTTGAATGCCATTTCACGCGCCAGATTTGGAAGCGTTGGTTCTCTCACTATAAACTCCAGGCTAATGGTGATCTGACTCGGACCAATATTTGGGAAAGATGGAAGAGAGGTAGATTTAAATCTAAAGCTCTTCGAATTGGTTGGGAGCTTGGCTTACTTTTCATCTGGTGGCAGGTGTGGTTGGAGAGAAATGCTCGTATTTTTAGAGAAACTTTCTCCTCGCTAGATGGAGTTTGGCAGGTCATCTGGAGCAAAGTCACAGAAACGGTTGCCATCTATGCTGAAGAGGAAAATCAGGTTGGTCTTGGGCCACTGGAAGAGGGAGCTGAAGAGCAAGAGAGACAGGACAGAGCTAGCTGGAAACCTCCCCCAGAAGGTTGGATCAAAATCAATACTGATGGAGCTGCAAAAGGCAATCCGGGTAGTGCCGAAATTGGTGTAGTCTGTCGGGATCATGCTGGTTCAGTGCTCTATTGGGAACTGCAAGGTCTAGGAAGAGCCACAAACAATGAAGTAGAAGCCATTGCTATCAAATCTGCTTCCATCTGGGCTGTTAATCAGGGCCACAGGAGGATAATTCTCGAGTCTGATTCTCAAATTCTGGTTGGCGCTCTAGACTGCATGAGGAACTTTGCTTCGAAAGCATGGAGGTTGCGGATTCTGGTCTCTCAAATTAAGGAACTATGGAGGGAATTAGATGATGTGATCCCCGTCTATGTGAGTAGAGATTTAAATAAAGCGGTCGATTTCCTTGCGAAGATGGGTGTTGAGAAAGAGGTAGGGGTGCAGCTGCACAGTGACATGCCTTTGGAGGATGAAGTGATTAGGCAGGGTCTTGAACGATCCTTGAGACAATGAGCAAAGATAATGCTAAGGGTGGTTTTTGTCACGATATCATGACCTGTTGCACTGTCACGGCTTTTGGAGGGAAGCTGTCACGATATCGCGACATGCTGCGCCGTCGCGGCCTTTGGAGGGAAGCTGTCGCGACATCGCGACATGTCGCGCCATCGCGGCCCTTGGAGAGAAGCTGTCACGATTTCGTGACCTGGTGCACCGTCGCGGCCTTTGGAGGGAAGCTGTCACGATTTCGCGACCTGTTGCGTCATCGCGGCCTTTGGTTGGAAGCTATCGCGATTTCGTGACACTTTTGGAGAATGGGCGCCAAGGGGGATAATCGTCGCGATATCGCGACATTTTTGGAGAATAGGAGCCAAGGGGATAAGCCGTCGCGATTTCGTGACACTTTTGAAGAATGGGCGCCAAAGGGAAAAATCGTCGTGATATCGTGACACTTTTGGAGTATTAGCGCCTTGGGGAACAGACGTCGCGATATCGCGACACTTTTGGAGAATGAGCGCCAAGGGGAAAAGTCGTCGCGATTTCGCGACACTTTTGGTGACTGGGCGCCAAGGGGAAAAGTTGTCGCGATATCGCGACATTTTTGGAGAATTGGCACCAAGGGGAAAAGTCGTCGCGATATCGCGACACTTTTGAAGAACGGACACCAAGGGGATAACTCGTCGCGATTTCGCGACACTTTTGAAGAATGGGCGCCAAGGGGAAAACTCGTCGCGATATCGCGACATTTTTGGCGAATAGGCGCCATGGGGAAAAATCGTCGCGATATCGCGACACTTTTGAAGAATGGGCGCCAAGTGGAAAACTCGTCGCGATATCGCGACACTTTTGAAGAATGGCTGTCGAGGGGAAAACTCGTCGCGATTTCGCGACACTTCTGGAGAATAAGCGCCATTTGGAAAAGTCGTCGCGATATCGCGACACTTTTGAAGAATGGGCGCCAAGGGGAAAACTCGTCGCGATATCGCGACACTTTTGAAGATTGGGCGCCAAGGGGAAAACTCGTCGCGATATCGCGACACTTTTGGAGAATAGGCGCCATTGGGAAAACTCGTCGCGATATCGCGACACTTTTGGTGTTTGGGCGCCAAGGGGAAAAGCCGTCGCGATTTCGTGACACTTTTGGTGAATAGGCGCCGTGGGGCAGGCTGTCGCGATATCGCGACATGTCGCGATTTCGCGGCTTGTTGCTCTGGCGCGGCCATGGATGGTTTGCTTGTCGCGATATCGCGACATGTCGCGTTTTCGTGCCTTGTTGACTTTTTGCGGTCTGCGGTGGAAAGTGCCGCGTTTTCGTGCCTTGTAATCATGCTTCTTTGTTCTCGGCTGGGATGTGTTTACTCCCATTTGTAACTGATCTTTGTTTTAATACAAGTTTTTTCAAATTTTTCAAAAAAAAATTACATGCATTAATTAATTCTTTTGTCATATTTCAAGATGTATCTAACCCATATTGAGAAATATAACATAAAGAAAACTTTTAAAAATTAAATAATGCTCAAGTAAGTCGATTGACCTACTTTATAAACTTAAATAAATAAATATATATATATATATATATATATATATATATATATATATATATATTTATGAAACTCAAACTTTTGCTATTCGGACACATGGACAGTTGACCAATGGTTTATAGCTTTAGATTTTCTGAAGTTAGTAATAAATTCAAGGGTTTGTTCAATTCGGGGTTTCTTTTCAGATAAACTCAATTCTAAGAGTAAAATAAAACTTAGTTTAACTTATCAAGGTTACTATACATGTAGGTTGCATTTGAGAGATTCATATGTCATGTTATTTTTAAGCTTTCACCCCTTGATAACAAAGAAGTTATTTACCAAAACTAATCCCTCCAAAAAATTAAAATGAATCTTCACTAATTTCATTGAAACTACTTTCCTATAAAAGTACTTACAAATTTATCACTAATTTCTCAACCGTTCACTCAACCAATTAGGTAAGCCATTAAGGTTTGCATACGCAATTCAAAATGTGATTGTAAACTTTCCCTTAAAGTTTTAGGATGATGATTTTAAGGTAATTCTAGCATTATAATTCAAGTAAGTAGCTAATCAACATGACACACTATAAAATTATGATAACTAACACCACAGTATATTCCTTCAATATCCAGTTCAACCTTTCATGTTTACTCAACTAATCCGCTTGCAAGAGTCAATCAAAGTATTTATGAACTTAAGGAATTTAAGTCATCATATATAAAAACAAAATCATCCAAAGTTAAGGTAAATATGACATTGATCATTCCAAAACATGATATGGGTAATGCGCTCTACAAGGTATTTTTTTTAATAATTACATTTTCTTAAGTAAAACTTTGGATAGTCAACAGGGTATGGCTAGCATGTATTATAATCATACTTGCTATAATATAATATTTTTAAGGAATTTTATTTTTCATAGTAGCAAACAATACGTGAGTCTAAAGTTCTACGATTTTCTTAAATCACTATCACAAAGATGGTGATACTGCCTCATCTACTGGACACACATTTATTTTTCACTCAATTATCCATAAAGCCAATACATACATTATTTTTAATATATAAAAGAAATTCTTTTTATAACTCAAAAATCATTTCCTAGCTACTATTGCAGTAATATAGCCTTATACCACATATGAGCCATCTTTCTATCATAAATAAATGATTTGCTACAAAGGTGCTACCATTTATAAGTTAGTTTGAATAATCCATCCTTTGCTACTCTGTATAAATTCTGAAAAATACTTTGTATTATAAGGAAAACCAGAACATCATAAAAAGGAAATACCAATAGTCTCTCATCGAGGGGTACAACAACTAACATCTTAGATGGTCTGAGGCAAATAGGTATATAATTTTTAGTCTTTACACAAAATTTAATTAGTGACAAATCTATCCATGGTATATTATTGTAATGAACCATATAACGACAACCAAGCAACTTTGAATCTGCTTCCAAAATTGTACTGTCCTTTTCATATCCACACTTTACCCAACCATTTACTCTCACACGTTCCACCAAAAAAATTATTGGGATTGAAAGCATAATGGTTCAGCACGGTTATTAATGGATGCAAGCTAGATGAATGCATATTTTTATTCACACAATCATAATTGGTTTTATAATACTAATTATATTTATTTAATTATAACACCTTATATGGGTCCACATAGGTCTTTCACTCCCAACGTAGCACACAAGACACACCCAAAACATTTCACAAAACACACCCAACACAATGTATTGTAGCATTTTGTCAATTTCACAAAATAGAGATCAACGTAATATACAACATAAACAATCATGTGCAATATTTATATATGATGAACAATGGTTTATAGCTTCAAAAATCATAGCAAGGTAAAAAAATTTATCAAGAATTTACGATACATAGATAAACAACTACTCAAAGAAAATAATTTCTGATCTAAAAAAAACCAGAGCAAAATGAACACTAACATTCATTAGCAAAAGGTAAGGAAAGAAATGAGCTTGCAGTGTCAGCGTAGCAAAATGGAAAAAACACTCTAATGCAACTTGTAAAATCGCCAGCCAATATAAGTATTTTCCAGAGATTCAGAATGAAATGAGTAAGTATGAATACCTTTTGACACAAGAAATTCCTCCTTTTAATGGTTATGAATAAATGAGCCCATCGACACATAGGCCGACCATGCATTACAAAATCACTTGGATAGATGTCAGGTGGCATATCCATTAGCCATCCATGGTAGTAGTGGTAAAACAAAATGTTTTTGACATTTAATATATTATAATAATTACTTATATTGTATATATTTATATATACATACAAACATGTATATATTTATATATACATACAAACATGTATATATATATATATATATATATATATATATATATATATATATATATATATATATATATATATATATATATATATATATATAATACAAAAAAACCAAAATTTTGGTAACTTATGCCTTTGAAAAAAAAATATGAATCAAACAACATGAGTATTATGTATACAACAGGCAACATGTCCCTATATAAATTTGTTCTCGTGAGATTCCATGTACTCATAACCATGGTGTTATTAAGCACTAAAGATCATATCCCACCTTACCTTATGTGGACAATCCTAAAATTTATGCCTAAAGGTAGGTACCAGGTTCTTCAGGTTCCTTTGTTCTGCCAGCTTGGAGACAAATACCTATTCCTGCACTCACAGGTTTTACAATAGTCATGAATAGGAAGTAGTTGCAAAACCCCTAGACTCATGATAATTTTAGCATTATTATATCAGTATAATTTGTATTATTTATTAAAATATTTAATATCTACTTTAATTCACTTCCAATAATATGATTACTTTAAAAACGAAGAGGATTTTTGAAACCCAAAAAAAATGACTTGCTAAAGGAGAGGCATATAATTCCTAAAGAATTTTTTCTTAACTTGGGTGGATTTAACCATAAAAATTCAACCCTTATTTTATAAAATCTCATTAGACCAAAAACATATTTGGTCATGATAGATATATATCTTGATACCATTAATTAGGTGATAATCCTTAGGATAATAATGCCATTCCTCACAAAGGTAGGTGGTTTAGAGAGGAAAGGACAAATATAGCACAAATAATAATTGAATCTTTATATTTATAAGAAAAATATTTGTTACCATATTTTACCTTCCCTTTTATATGTTCTATTTAAGATAAGACATACATTAATCTAATAATTAATTGAGACTACAATGATCAATTTTAATAATAAAATACTACCCCAATAAATAAGTCTTCTACTTATTGACTACATATAGGATGACCAACATCCTTTTCTTGTAAGTATATTTACATACATTTCTTCTATAGAAATTATTATTTTCATAATCCAAGGGGTGACTATATTGTATGAATACAATACCATTACCTATTCCAAAAGCATCAAATTTTATAAGAACGGTTTTACTAAACTTGGGAGTAGCTAGAAATAGAATCGAACACAAAGTTTTCTTCAAGATAGTAAAGGACTATATAGACTACTCTATTTAGACAAAATCATCCTTCTTCATGAGAGTCATCAAATATTTTTAATTTTCCCATGATTTTTTACAAACTTCCTATAATAACCTATGATATCTATGAACCCACAAATATTGTTGAAAGACTTAAGGATCCACCAATATTATATTACCTAAATCTTCTTATAATCCACCTTAACACCATTCCTAGATAAATTTTAACATAAATATTTTACTTTAATAACATCAAAAGAAAATTTAGATCTCTTGATAAATGAATATCCATGATCTACAAGTTTAAGCACCTACTTCACATGATACAAATTGTATTTCCAATTCTTATTATAGACCAAAATTTCATCTAATAGAGGTTGGGATATATATTCATTAAACTTTGAAATGTGGGTAAGACTAGATGGCATCACCAAAAAATCATAATGACCCTTATGAAATCAAAATAAGTTTTAGGAATGTCCCCTTCTCTAAATCAAATTTCATAAAATATAGATCACAAGTGTAACTTAGTAAAAAGCCTAGATGTCATGTAATTCATCTAAGATATCCTCAATAACATCAAAAAGAAACTTATATTTTATGGTAAGCTTATTAAGGGCTCAAAAAATATACACGCATCCATCAAGATTCGTACTTTCACTTCAAAATTATAATAGGAGAAGAGTAGGGTTGGCACTAGGTTGAAAATTTTCTTGTTGTAGTATGTCTTGAACCAACTTCTCAATTTCTAATTTTTAAGGCTGAGGATATTGATAAGGGCATAGATATTATGGATAAATTCCTAGAAATAGATAAATTGCAAGCTTAGAAGTAAGTATTTTGGCTTTTTGAATATGTTAGCATATTTATTAATGAAGGATTATATATTATAGGGAATAATGAGATAATCCTACTTAGTTTCCATGAATTTCATATAATAATTTTTTTATCAATATGTCCTTGTTGCCCTTCCATAAAATCTTCTTTATCTAATAAGAAATAACAATATTGTAAAACTTAGATTTAATTGAGCTTTCTATTTTTTATCCACTAGACATATCTCTTGTAGATTTAAGGTAACATCACCCAATGGGTATAACTACTGAACATGTCAGATAATATCTACATTGCCCAAATCCATCACATACAGAATTATCATCCAAGTATATTTACCTATAATAATTCTAACATTATAAACGTATCCCATATAAGAATCACTACTTCCATTTGTAATCAATACATTGAATCTATCCAAAATGTTAACATACAATAATAGGTGTTTGTGTTGAAAAATATTTGTGATGATCTAATCTTCACATGAGGCCACAATCAACCATTTTTTAATGTAATCATTTTTATAGCCTTATGGGCCTTTTTCCACCTTATAATGGTGAATTTTAATGTAATTTAATAATAAAAACCTTAAGGTTGGTTCTTTAACCTTTACCTAAGGTCACTTGTAATTTGGGTATTTATACTCAAGAGACCATTCATTTGGTCATAAACTTGATTCTAATTATTTCCTTTAGTAATATTAATTTGGTGTCTATGGTAACCCTTCAAATAATATGCTATCTATGATATTTTATTTATTTATTGGTAATGTGTTAATTTTATTTGTTTTTGGAAAGTATATTTAAATTGGATATGGGATTAAATTAGGTCTCAATATCCATTAATTTATTACAAAGAATTTAGCTATGAGAACTGTATAACCTTTTTCACAATAAGTTTAATAAATAATAAAGCATCTATTTAAATAAAATCCATAGTAATTCTAAATGAAAATAAAGCATCTATTGTGGAATTTTTCTAAGTTGCTTGGAGCACAAATATCTCACCATGTTTGATAGCATAGGAGAAATATTCATCAAAAATATATAGTGTGACATCCAATCCATTTGGATAAATGAATGGAATATTTTTAACTTATCCTTGTGTCACAAGAATAGTGAGTGTGAATCTCTCCTTGGATATTGTAGTACCTCAGGACTACCTTTGCAAAATTTATCCATTTTAGACAACAAGCAGTAGTAGGAGGCTAGGTAGTAGGAAAATACCTAAGAATTCTAAAATTTGGCTCAATTATGATAAAGTACCAATTCACCTACAAAATCTATTGATTGGCTTGGAGGAGAAATTCACTCAATAAAGGTGCTAATTTGCTTGATAAATTTTACCTTTTTGCTTGCTAAAAGTGATTTAGTCATTCATAAATACAAGCAAATCATTAAAAAATCTAATAAAATCACTTAAAAAGGTGCAAACATGCATATCAATAGAGTAGTAACACTATCAATTATTAATTTGTCTATCTTATCATTTGCTTATCAATTTCATAATCAAATTAATGAGTGGATATTGATGTTATTCAATTTATCATGTGTTGATTGATTGCATGTTATTTTGTAATAGGTTATATGTGGCTTCTATTGGGGGCCACTCCCATCAAAATGCCAAAATATTACATTTGCTGCAGCATACATTTTTATCACAGTTTTTCATTTATTTTTTCTCTTAAAAATATTCTTCAACTTCTTAGAAGTGTTGTGTTTCTATAATCAACTCCTTGATATCATTTTGATTAAGACATAAAATCTCACTTGGCTAGTTGCCTTCTAGAATTTGAATTTCATTGGGATGAAGATCAACACCATAATTCACTTATATATGTGCTACTTGGTTTCCTTTTCTATAAATATGCTTACACTACTAAGAGATTACCTCTAGTAATAGATGATGAACATCAGCAATAATATTATTTTTTATCCAATCTCCACATCCATTTTTGTGAAAAACATTGATGATAATTTGTAAGTCCCCCTCAATTGAAATAGATTTCCATCATTTTTCTGCTACAATTTTAATCCCTATAAGAAGTTGTCTTAGCCTCTGCATAGTTGTTAGTTGAAGTTCCATATGATTCTAAATAAGTGAGGCAAATTTTGCCTTCACTATTTCTAAAAACACCACTTCCAGTAGATTTTCTTGGATTTCCTTTAGAAGCACCATCAAAATTAATTTTTATAAAATCAAAATTTTGGACATTTCCATTTTACCATAGATCAAAGTAGATCCTTTGTTGTAATTCTATTGTTGTAGACAAATTTTCCATGTATGTTCAAATCTTGTAACCAAGTTATTAACACCTCTTTTTTTACAATCAAGAATTCCCATGATGAGCATAATATTTGTAGACATTCTACAAGAAAGGCATTAATACGGTTCTAAACTTAGGCATGATTTTGATATTTATTTTTAAAAATTATGTTATTCCTTTCAAGCCATAAATGCCAACAAACTGCCTTGGAACTAATAGCCATGTCCAGAGGTTTCTTCATGATACGGCTCAACACCCAGGAGGATGCAGATCGAATTCTATCGAGGGGCCCATGGTTCTTCGGATGAAGGAGCCTTTTCCTCCGCAAGTGGGGAGTGGACTTCGATCCAGAGACCTAGAATATCAATTTTACCCCCATTTGGGTTCGGCTCCCAAATTTGCCTCCTCACTTCTGGCATGAGGATGTGCTTCAAGGGATTTCTCGAGTGATTGGGGAGCTCATCACTATCGACCCAACAATGCGCACTCGATCTTGACTGACACAGGCCCGTATCTACGTTAACGTAAATTTGGAGACCCAACTCCTGGACCATGTGAATCTAATCTATGGGTCCTACCATCATTGTCAACCAGTGGAGTATGAGAATAAGCCCTCGTTCTATATTGAATGCCACTCCCAAGGGCATCTCCGAACCCAGTGCCCGACACTAAAGCCTGTGCAGAATGACTTCCAAAAACTGCTTTGCCCACCCAACGGAGAAGCCCAGAAGATGAAAGCCAAAGCAGGCCCATGCCAGGACCTCAAAGGCAAGCAACAAGTTCCCTCCTCTCCAACCGGTGACATGAGCAAGGCAAGTACTCTGTTTGTGTTGTCCAATAGGTTCAATTTACTCAATAATACCAGTCTCATTGCAAATAATAATGATGAGGAGTGTCCTCGTGAGGAAATCCCTGGATCAAACCAACCAGACCAACCATCTTCGAAGGTAAGCCTTCCCAAGAAAACCCAATCTTCATCCCCAACTTCGTGCCCTAATTCTTTGTTGACCAGTGTCCTCAAGCCCCTAGGCCCAACAACCAACCCCCCTATCACCCAATCCTCTACCCAACCCCCCTCCACCCAACAGGTTTGGATCACCCCATTCCCCTCCTGAAACCCATGATGATGAGGCTGATAGTGCTGAGTCATCCCACGATTCCCTGGAGGCTTGGAGCCCTAAATAGACTAGGAGCTTCAAAAAATCCTAGATAGATGTTGGAGGTGACAAAAATAAAGGCAGACCCTCTGGTGCAGACCTGAGGAGTAGAGACGCAGTAGAAGACATAGCCAATGGCACCCAATGAACTCTCTTCCAGGAACTCGAAATTTCCAATAGAGAAGAATCAAAGAGATCCAAACCTCCTGCGCAACAAGGCAAAGGAGGCAAAAAACCCTCCAAAAGTTCCAAATGAGAATCCTCTCCTAGAATGCGAGAGGGTTAAATGGGGCAGCAAAACAAAGATTGGCTGCCTCCATGTGAAAGGATTCAAATCCCACAATTTTTCTAATTCAAGAAACCAAATTAGGCATGCAATGTTTGGCTAAAGTTACCAAGATTATTTGGAGAAAATGTGAGTTTTCCTCTACCCCAACCTCTGGAACATCTGGCAGGCTCCTCTATCTTTGGGACCCAACCAAGGTGGAAGGAAGAGTAGTTTCAGGTGAAGGTCGAATCTCCAACATTTTTTTCATGACTCTATCACCCAACACTCCTGGGTTCTAACAAATATTTATGCCCCAAATAGCTCATAGGATAGACTGACATTGTGGAAAAATCTCACTCAGATGAGAGAAGCATTCAGCAATATCCCCTGGATCCTTGTTGGGGATTTCAATGCCCCATTACACCCCTCAGAAAAGAGAGGTGGGAAAGAGATCACTCCTAAAATCACAGGGGACTTCAGTCACTTCGTGGATACAAATGAATTAATGGATGTTCAGTTGAGGGGGTCTCAATTCACTTGGAGTAATAGAAGGGTGGGGGGTGACCTCATTCAAGAAAGGCTTGACCATTTCCTTCTGTCTCAGGATGCACTCCCCCTGTTTGGAGATGCAAGTTTATAGGCTTTGCCTAAGATCGGGTCTGACCACAGTCCCCTAATATTTGAGATAGTCAACAAACCCCAGTTCAAAATGCCATTTCGATTTGAAGTAATGTGGACTCAACATCCTGACCTTAAAGATCATATCGCTGAATGGTGGGGGAAAGTTTCCCTAGAATTGTCACAAACCAGGTCACTCAAAAATTGTGGTCTATTAAAGCCAAACTGAAGGTGTGGAACAAAGAAACCTTTGGAAACATCTTCAAAAATAAGTAAAATGTTAAAGACAGGCTCCAAAGGATTGAAAACCAGTTTCAGCAGGGACAGGGGGATGACAACTTGAGAGCTGAAGAAAAACTTCTGCTATCAGAATATCACAATATTTTGTGGAAGGAAGAGATGTTCTGGTGCCAAAAATCATGGCATTTGTGGCTCAAAGAAGGAGACTCCAACTCCAAGTTTTTCCATATTTCCACTCTCAGGCACAGAGGAGCAAACAGGATCAAGGGCCTAATCAGGCAAGATGGCACTTTCACTTCAGACATCCATGAGATCCGTGATGAAGCGGTCTGTCACTTTCAGTCCCTCCTTGGCTCCTACCCTTCCCCCTCTGGCCAAGCCATGGACTCCCTTCTTGAGCACATCCCCAAAACTATCTCTGATAGCATGAATGCCTACCTACTTAGCCCTTTAAGTCCTGAGGAGATCCACCAAGCTCTATTTTCCATGCAGCCAGACAAAGCCCCAGGCCCTGACAGTTTCTCCCCAAGGTTTTTCCATGCTTACTGGGAAATCATCGACCCCGATCTCTATCAAGCCATTTCAAAAATGCAAAATTCCAGAGTTATTCCAAGGGATGTGAACTCCACCTTCCTCGCCCTCATTCCTAAAGGCCCCAACTCCAAATCCCTGTTTGACTATCGACCCATAAGTTTGTGTAATGTCATCTATAAAATTATGTCCAAAGCCATGGCCAATAGACTTAAAGGCATCCTCCCATCCTTGATCGACCCCTACCAAGGAAGTTCTGTTAAGGGTCGAAATATAGTGGATGGGGTCATAACCATTCATGAGCTCATTCATTCTACCCTTAATTCTCACAAATCAACTTTCTTCCTCAAACTCGACATGAACAAAGCCTTTGACAGAGTTGATCAAGGAGTTTCTGGCCAAGGTCCTTCAAAATTTTGGGTTTCACGATAGTTGGGTTCATCTGATTTCGTAATGCATCTCCTCGTCTTGGATTTTTGTGTTGGTTAATGGTTCTACGATAGGTTATTTCCCCAACACCAGAGGGTTGAGGCAAGGGGACCCCCTCTCCCCCATTCTTTTCATCATTATGGATGAGAGCCTTGGTAGAGCTATCAAAGCCGCTTGCTCTAGAGGGTTGATCTCTGGAATTAAAGCAGCATCCAACCTCCAACCCTCGACTCACCAGCAGTTCGTGGATGACATCCTGTTGGCTACTATTGCCTCTATCACTGAAGCAAGAGTCATAAAATCTATCCTCAACCTCTACGAGGAAGCTGCAGGGCAAAATATCAACTTCACCAAAAGTAAGATCTACTTTACCAACACTCCGCTGACCCGACAAGTCAAAATTATGAATATCCTAGGTTGTTCCATTGCAACGTTCCTAGCCACCTACCTTGGCCTCCCAATGTTTCAAGGGAGACCAACCAAGACAATGTGGAATAATGTCACCGAGAGATTTCATAAGAAGTTGGTTGGGTGGAAAGGGGCTCTTCTATCTCAGGCGGGTAAGGCCACCTTAGTCATGTCTATTCTTCAAAGTATCCTTGTGTATTTCTTATCTGTTTTCAAAATCCCAGTAGTAGTAGGGGCAACTATTGAGAAAATTCAAAAGCGATTCTTATGGGCTGGAGCTGACAATCAAAAAAAGTTCCATTTAGTCACCTGGGATAAAGTTTGTACTCCAAAAGACAAGGGTGGGCTTGGATTTTGTAGGATCAATAAGATGAATCAGGCCCTCCTCGCAAAATAGGCATGGAAGGTGTTCACTAGTGAAAACCTAGAGTGGGTTTCCATTATTAAAAGAAAATATCTGCAACACCATTCCTTTAGGGATGAAGGGATTCCCCATGTAGGGTCCCATTTTTGGTGATCTATAATCCAAACCAGACATCTGCTTCAGCAAGGTACCAGGTGGCAGCTTGGATATGGGAAAGACATCGATTTTTGGCATGATCCATGGGCAAGGGATGAGCCCCTCATCAGGGATCCCAACATCACTTCACTCAAACACCTCACTGATAGCAAGTTTGGGACCAAAGTAGCAGATTTCATCATGCAAAATCAAGACTATCGTAAATGGAAGAAGCTTCACTTTAGGGTTAGCAATGCAGTTCTAGATAGAGCCATCTCATCTTTGCAGATAGTTCTTAGGGAAAATTTTATTCCTAAGACCTAGAAGAAAGACAAACCCTTCTGGAAAGGCACTAATGATGGTCACTTTTTGGTTAAGTCCACGTTTCTTTTGATGGACACTTTGTAGAAGATGCACAACAACAAGGGTGCCCCTACTGCAGTTAAAAGAATTTGGCTCAAGCATCTCATCCCGAAGGTGGCCCATTTTTGTTGGCTAGCTTCCCAAAATAGGATTCTCACCACTAACAATCTGATTAAGAGGGGTATCATAGTCCCCAATAGGTGTTATTTGTGCTTACAAGCATGGGAGTCCACTCAACATCTCTTAGTAGAGTGCCCCTTCACCTACAATGTTTTTTCCACGCTGGTAAGCCTGTTCTAGGTCAAATGGGTATGGCCCTAGTCAACCACTGACTTGTTTACTCAGTGGCCCAAAGTATTTTGGAATCCCAGGCTCAAGTTCTTGTGGGAAGCTCTACTACATCACTTGATGTGGCAAATATGGCTTGAGCATAACAACAAAATCTTCAATGATCGCTCAAGGGACCCTAAAGTTGTGGCCAACAAAGCCTTGTGCTTTGCAATTGAAAATGCAAATTTAGTCCCCTATTTGGACATGCCTACGTTTGGACTAGAATCTTCCCTGTTTAAGTCCTTGGGCATATCCATCGAGTGCTCCCGATCCCAGACCCCTACCAACTATAGATCCAATGCCAAGTGGAGACCCCCCTAGGATGGCTCAAGGTGAACTTCGATGGGTCATCTAAAGGAAATCTTGGGGATGCTGGGGCTGGAGGAGTCATCAGGGACCATGAAGGCAAAATCATCAAAGCCTTCACCAAAAATCTTGGAGTTTAGTCAAACAATTATGCCAAAGCTCGGGCTCTGTGGAGAAGCATTGAAGTCAGCAATGGTCTGACTAACCCCATGATTTTTGAAGGGGACTCTTTAAATGTGGTCAACCACATCAAAAACAACACCACCGATGGATGGAACATTCAAAACATTATCCAAGAGTGTCAACTTACTCTCAAATAATGCCCTCTCAGCAAAATCCAACATGTGTTCAGAGAGGCAAATGTGGTGGTTGACCTTCTGGCTAACAGAGCAGCCAATCAAAACAACCTTACCATTTGGGAAGAGTCTTTCCCTCAGGACGTCATCGATGCTACCAAAAATGATGTGGAGTGCATATCCAACTAACAACAAGTGGCTCCACAAAGGTATTTTTATTAACACCAAGGGTGTTCATTTCAACACCAAGGATTTTTGTTCCCCTACCCAAATCATCATTGTTTCCCGTAAAGTCGGTTGTACCCCTAACCATCCGAGTCGTTCTATTTGTGACAAAGCTCTGAGTCATCTCTATGCCCATTTTGTCACCCCATGCCACCACCTCACCATCCTCATTTTCCTCCACTCCTCTTTGTCTGCCCTCTTCCCCTTCCATTTCCACATCCATCCCACTTTTGGCACCCTATGCTTCGCTCTAATGGTTAGCCCCTTCCATTCTGGCACCCAATCAAACCCCTCGCATGTCCGAGTTGCCTCCCTGTCTTGCCCAGGTGACAAGGTTGGTCTGTGCCTTTACCATTTTCCTATTTGCTTCGAAAAGGGCCCATCGTCTAGTTTTCTCCCTTGCCTTAGTCCTAGGCCCTTTTTACCTCTCTCCCTCCCTTGTGTGCATCCTCACTTATGGTGCGGACTTCAGGTTGGTGGTCTCCATTTTAGCTATGCAAACACCTTCAGTTTTTCTGGCAATATGGCCATCCTCAAACCAACGAAGCTCCAGCTCGATCCAATAGCCGAAGCTCTGCTTGGAGCCAAAGGGTTCATCCCTTTCTTCAATCTCTTCAGCGGAGTGGATGAGCAAGTCACCAGCGACTTCGTCAGCTCATGGGACAATGGGGTGGTCCAGGTTCGAGGGCTTCTCATTGAGGTAAATATTCATTTGATTGCTAAAATTTCTAGTTTGGCTCCTAAGGGGAGGGCTATTAGAAGGGATAAACACAATTTCAAAGATGAAACAGAGCACTTCCCTGATAAATGTAAGGAACTGGTTTGGGAGAAGGGGGAGTTGCCCGGTCCTCTCTCCCCCATCCTTGGGACTCTGCCATTGTACCCATCATTCAGTTTATCACTGTTGATAGCCTTAGTAGCCCCCTCTACTCCTATCACCTTGCCTTCATCAACCACCTCCATGACATCAAACCCATAAACATCCTTGATTTTCTCATTAGGTCCATCAACATCACCATTGAGAACTTTAGGGATAAGAAATCATCCAAATTCCTACTACACTAGGGTCTGTTCCTAGTTATTTACAAGCATACCCTCATGGCTCAGCCTAGAGGTGGCCCTTCCTTTCCCTCTCGATCCTTAGAGCCCCCCATTGAGCCTGTTCATAAGACCAAGTCATTTATCCATAACCCCCTAGTGGATTCCCAAAGTCCCTCGATCGATACCCCTTCGTAGTCAGCTCCCCTTCTGGCGATACTCCAAAAACCATCAACCCTTCTCAGCCCAATGATAATGGGGAGGAGAGCCCTTCCCCCAACCCCAAGGACACAACCCCTCTAGAGTCCCGCCCTACCGATCCAAGCCTGAGGAGCAAAAGGAAAGTTGTTCGTCCCCCTCAAAAAAGCAAAAAATCACGTCGGTTGGAGAAGAAAAGCAAGAACGGTTCTCGTCCCTCGCCCGAGATCATTCTGGATGATGAGGAAGAGGCCAAAAATAGTGCAGAAGATTTTTTGTGTACCACAACTATCAATCATGCCACTAGAGCAGTGGAGCATCTCAAAGCTGCTGCTAATATGATCAAGGAGTTGGGCGCCATCCTCTCCAACATTATCAAAGAGGTCCAGGAGCTCCCGACTGTGATCAACGTCCTACTCGCAAAAGACTAAAAAGATGATGTCAAGCAGGAGGATGAGGAGGAGTCCCAGTAGGTGGGAGGTGGTGGTAGTTGGCATATGGCCTGTCTATGTCTGTTTTATTTTGTGCTTGATGTTTTGTACTCCCTCTTCAGGGGTTTTACCCTTGGATCTAGTTTTATTTTCTCTATCAGTTTATGCAGTTATCTATTGCAGGGGTCTCCATACTGTATATCTCTTGTTGTCTAGCCTTGAGTTGATGGGATGTGCCAAATTTTGTATGACTGGCATACCAAATGCCTATTGTAACAGGGATTGGGCCCTTCAACCCGACAAGTAAATATTTTTTTTTACCTACCAAAAAAAGTAAATTCCAACAAATAATGGTAGGGCCAATCCTCCAAAGAATACATAATGCTTTAGCTTTGAAATAATTAATCCAACATTTCATCAACTCTTTCAATGTTGATGGAGCTACCCAATATATTTTCATTTTTTAAAAAGTAACCCTAAATTGTGTGAGCAAAGGGACAATGAAGAAGTAAATGGTCTGATATTTCTAAATCCTTCTCACACAAGGCACATCTAAAAGGTCCATAATATCCTCTTCTTTTTAGAATCTCTCCTATAAGAATCTTACTTTGAACTGCTAACCAAAGAAATGTTGAGGCCTTAGGGAGAGCCTCTAATGACCAAACACTCTTCCAAGGAAAATATTTGGGAGTAGGAAATTTTGATTGCTCTAAATCCTCATACCCAACTTGATTGAGTATCCACCATCCTTTGATAGATTCCAAACCAACTCATCCTTTCATGTAAAAATTGGCAAATAAAACTCTTGAAGCATCTTTTGAAGTTCATCTACAATTTGTTTGAGTTCCTCTCCTTCAACCAGGTTACTAAAAGAAATCCATGATCTGGAGTTGTTGCTCATATTAATATAGTATTTGACCTTTGGACCTTTACAAGCTAGGCATGCTTGAGCCAATGGTTGCCATTTTGAGTCAAAGATAAGAGGATAAGGCTTCAACCAAGCATTAGACCAAAAAATTGCATAATTCCCCTCATTGACTGACCATCTAATATGTTTCTTTATCAATTGCAAACTATTTGATATGAAGTTCCATGTTGATGATCCTTTGGGTAGGGTTATTTTCCTAAATAATTTCATTGCATCAAGAGAACCTATATATTTTTGAAGTAATATTTTTACCCAATTCTTTCCTTGATCTTTGAATAATCTCCACCCAAGCTTTGCCCCTAATGCCAAACTCATAAGTCTACAATTTCACAAGCCTGCTCCTCCAATATTCTTTCCTTTGCAAACCCTATCCCACTTACAAAGAGGAAACCTAAATTTTTTCTCACAACCTTTCCAAAGAAAGTCTCTTTGAATTTTATCAATTTTTGATGCTATACCTATTAGCAATATTGAAAGTGACATCATATAAATAGGGATGGATTGCAATGTAGTCTTTATGAGTTGTAGCCTTCCTGCCATGGTTAAGAACTTACCTTTCCAACCTACCAAACAAGATTTCATTCTATCCAAAAAAGAGACCCAAAGCTCCTTTTTATTTCCTTTATGAGACAAAGGAATACCCAAGTAGGTTGATGGAAAATTTTCAATTTTAAACCCTAAAATATTCACAATAATTTGTTGTAAATCTAGGGCAGTGTTAATAAAAAATCCTAGATTTTGTAGTATTAACCAACTATCTAGTAGCCTTCTCATAGCATGATAATATTTATTTAAACTCCATGGCCTCATTGACTAAGGGATGGCCCAAAAGAAAAGTATCATCAACAAATTGGAGATGAGATTCAAAGGGACCATTTTTTGCAACTTGAATACCTTTGATTTTTCCTTCCATTTTTTCCTTTGAGAAAGCTCTCCCTAATGCTTCTACAAGAATAATGAATAGATAAGGAGATAGTGGATCACCTTGACGAAGTCCACAAGATGACTTGAAGTAACCAACAGGAGAACCATTGATCAAAATAGAAAATATTTATAGTGCTATAACAACATTTAATCCATTCACACCAACTATAATCAAAACCAAACTTTTTGAGAATATCATGTAGAAAATTCTAGGAAACCCTATCATATGCTTTGTTCATATCTAATTTCATAAGCATACCTAGTTTTTTCATGGAATGAAGAGAATGTATGGCCTCTTGTGCAATGATTATACCATCAAGAATTTGTTTACCATGAACAAAACCACCTTGTTCCTTTGAGATAACACAATCTAGAATGCCTTTCAACTTGTTTGCCATAATTTTTGAAATGATCTTATAAATCATATTACAAAGGCTTATTGGACGAAAATTATCAAAATATTTTGTCTTGCCTTTCTTGGGAACCAATGTAATAAAAGTGGCATTGATCTCACTTATTATAGCCTTCCTTTTTTGGGCCTCTTCAACCGCAACTAACATATCACTCTTCAATAAATCCTAAAATTTTTGAAAGAAAATTGTAGGAAATCCATTGGGGCTAGGTGCCTTGTTAGGATGGAAAGAGAAAATTGCTTCATGTAGCTCCTCCATAGATATCTTCTTCATCAAGCTTTCATTTTGTCCCTGTGTGATAATTGATGGAATATTTTGCAAAAGCTTATCTTGTGCCTCCTTATCTTGCCTAGTATCTGATAAAATATTTTTGAAATAATTAATTGCTTCCTTCCTTATATCTTCTTCTTCCTCAATATTTCTTCCATCTGGAGTTAAAATATTTTTGATGTGATGAAAAGAAATTTTTTTTGTTGTAGCATGAAAAATTTTGTATTTCTATCTCCTTCCTTGAGCCATTTCTCCCTAGATTTTTGGAACCAATATGACTCCTTTTTCAATGCATTATGATAATTAGAAAGTAATTGTTTTTCTTTCACATAAGAATCTTGATCCATTCCATTAGTTTCTACTATCTCTTGTAAATTTTTGAGCTTGGATTCAATTTCTTTCTTTTCTTTAAAAATGTTACCAAAATATTTGGCATTCCAAATCTTCATTTGCTCCTTTAAATATTTCATCTTTTGAATAAACCTGTACATACATGATCCTTCAAAATTTGATTCATCCCACCATAACATAACCATCTAGAAGAAATCAGGGTCTTGGAGCCACATAGACTAGAAGTGAAATGGCTTTGGATGACCATTATTGGGTAAATCACAAGTCAAAAGAATGGGTTTATGATCTGATCCTGCTCACAATAAAATATCTAAAGAGATTGTATACTTTGTTTGCAACCATTTATTGGATAACAAGAATCTATCCAATATTTCTACTATATGAGTTTGCCCAATGCATCTATTATCCCATGTATATTGAAAACTTGAAGGACTAACATCCCAAAGGTCATTTGAATTGACAAATGAAGCAAAATCTTGCATTGATTTAGACCATCCTAGAATACCACCCTTATTTTCCAAAGGAGATAGAACAATGTTGAAATCACCCCCAAGAATCCATAGATCATAATGAATCATCATTGTATTTGACAAAAATATGCTAAGGTCCTTCCAACATCTTTCATGAGGAGTAACTATAGTTGGAGCATATACATTTATAACCCCAACTTTGATGTTTTCCTCTTTCCTATAAAATAGTCCAGCAACCCAATTACTTTTTGCTTCTAATAATTGCCCATCCCATTTGCATTTATCCCATATTATTGCAATACTACCTAAAGCTCCTATAGAAGAAACTGCTAGACAATCACCCATCTTCCAAATCTTCTTAAAAGCATCCTTACATTCCTCACTACTTAATTTTATTTCTTGTATTAAAATAAACTCAGGACTATAACAACCTATTAATTCCTTAATAACTCTTTTTTAGGGGTCTTATTCATACCCCTAATATTCCATGATATCATTTTCATCATCATCACTTTTTATTTTTATTAGTGGGCTTAGCCCCACTTCTTGTTAACACCTTTGATATTTTTATTTGGCTTCCCAAATCAATATCCCTTTGAGTTCTTTTTCTCTTTGTTCATGCTTTGATGACCTTCCTCTCCTTTTTCCATTCCCACCAACACTCTCATCTTCATCAATCTCTTCTATTTTTCCATATTGTTCATAATGAGACTTATCTTCTAAATATTTATGTTGCTCTAAAGAATTGAAAGTGCAAGGAATAACCTCATTAACACTTTCTTCTTTATGTTGCCCTGAAAACCCTAAAGTGCATAGATGATCCTCCATAGTCATTACTTTCTTATGTTGGCCTGGAAACCCTAAATTTCCTTGGATATCCTCCATATGATTTTCTTTATTATGCTACTCTTGAAATCCTAAAGTGCAATGAATACACTTTGTACTACTTTCATTTTTATTGTAAGGAGAAGATTTTATGCTACTTGAGGAAAATGAAGATGATTTATTTGGATTAACCTTGACCTCCTTCACCTCATTTGCTTTAAAATTTTTCTCCCCACATTCCTTTTTTTTTTCTTCCCCTCTTCCTTTGCACCTTTAGCCCCTTCTATATTTTAACTTACACATTGTACTTCCTCATCCCCCACATCATTTTTTCTTCTACTAGCTGATTTGAGTGAACTATAATGGACTTTACCATCTAAATTTGTAGAGGGGTTTTTATAGCCACTTTCTTAGGAGTGGAAAATCCTTGATTTGACCAATATTCTCCTATTATATGGTCTCCTTATTTCAAATTGAAGCAACCCTCATGCTCAAAAAATACCATTTCTTCCTCTATTTTCACTTTGCAATCTCTTGCCATGTGCCCAGATTCATGATATTTGTAACAATGAAATACAATATTTTCATAATCTACTTATTGATCACATTCTCTTAATTTATATTTAATCCTAATAAAATGTGGTAAAGGTTTAGAAATATTCATGGAAACACATATTTGAGTGTATACATCATGCCTTCTCTCCTTATTAGTTGGTCCCTCCTGGATGAATTCACCTAGAGTATTACCAATATTATTCAAAACCTCCTTATTTACGATTTGATAAGGAAGTCCAAAATACCTAATCCATATCATAAGTGTTTTAATAGTTTCTATGTCCACAAAAAAAAATTCATTCCAAGGTCTTAAATATAATGCATCTTTGCCCCTAAACCATGGATCTCCATGGAGTAATTTGAATTCAATCCCCACTTCCACTTAATCCAATTTTGAATATAAAAAAAACTTGGCCAATATCCACGAAAATTACATATTAACCCTCTGGTCTTAAGAATCATTATATCATGCTCAATCATCTCGTCCTTGATAATAACTTTTGGTGTATAATTTGCTACCTAGACTGGATTTGCCATAGATTCTCTCTTCCTCTTATTACTAGCTAGGTCATTCAAACTTCCAACTTGGTCATTCAAACTTTTAGTAAGGAATTTCACAAATGAATTTCTTTCCATGTTACCTAGATTTTATTCAAATGATTCCTTTAAATTCTCCTAATTAGAACAAGAAGTGGTACTTTTTCCTTGATCACACTTTTCTTTCTACTTTTTGCTTTCCTACTTACACTTCCTCCTCACTCCTAGCTTATGCCCACACTCACTTTTGAATGCAATAACTCCTAGGTTGTGCTCACACTTGCTTTTGGCTGCACTCACTCTTGGCTTGTGCTCGCACTCACTTCTAGCTATGTTCACTCTCGACTATGCTCACACTTGTTCTAGTTGCACTTGCACTCGCACTCGCTTGCACTTACTCTCGGATGCACTCATGATTGCATGCTATATTAACTATAGATTAATAGTTGTATTTTCTTTCATTTCTTTCTCTAAAATTCATAAATTTACTTTTATCACTTTACTTCTATGTATTTTAATTTCACACTTTACTTTCATGCATTTAATTTACATGTAAAGTAGATAGTTTAGAATATATATCCATATGAGGATAGATATATCCTTAATCCATAGGTTAAGGAATCTTTGGGCAAACCTGTCTAATCTTGTTGAAATTCAAATTTAGGAGTACAACACTTAAATTAGAAATTGAGAAAATTCCTTGGATCAACATAATTTTTGGAATTCCTGGTGGGAAAATCAATGATTTTTATGCTATTTTGTTAAAAAAAGAATTTTCATGACCAAAAATGAATCCATCATGGATGGTGCGATTAGCTCAAAATCAAATAAAAATCACTAAGTCTAATTTTGGAATCGAGTCACTCATAAATGCGAGTGATTTTGAGAAAGTTGGGAATTCACTAAAAAGAAAGTGATTCACTTGATATATCAAGTGAATTACTTAACTTGAACTACATTTCCATATGTTGAATTCAAAGTGATTCTCCTAATTTTTCTAGTTCCAAACCTAGTTTTACTTGAACTTTTACCAATGTTTCATTATTTGTGCTTGAATTTTGTAGGTGATTTGTGAATGGACACTTTGACACAAACTTCAAAAAAAAAATTTTTTTTTACAAATACAACTATAATAGAATTTAAACAACATCATAGACTCAAATCTAACCTTATATATGTATCTATTATAGGTAGGAGCACTTAAGGTAATTTTTAAGTCAGATTTTTACAAGTATAAAACAAGAAGTAATCTGCTCAATAAGGTGAGTAGTTTACTCCAAAATGGTAAAAAATTTCCAAGTTATAACCTATAAGTTATTTTTTTAAGGTTTGAATATTGATGAGGAAGAACAAGTTCTTCCTCCCTATCTTGCAAGAATTCAATTCACTCTCATCCCAAAGGCAATTTGCTCTAAGTGATCCAATTAGGCAACCCTCTCTTTCTATTATATTTTCTAAGTTCAGCTAAATGAGTGAATCACTTGATAAATAAAGTGAATCACTTAATTTTTTATTGAATCACTCACTTTTAAACAAGCTATTAAATTGTGTCTGCTACTAAATTACCTCTATTTACAAGCTAATTACTCAAGTTTGTTATTGAATCACTTAGATTAGATTTTGATCCTAAAATTTTGTCTATCTAGGTGAAATCCTATGAATAAATGATTTAATTTTTAGAAATTGGGAAAGTATAATTAAATAGTGGACACCATTTTGTATCACTAAAGAAATACTAAAGGAAAAATGAAAGAACAAGTTTTTGTATGGGTGCATCAACAAGATGAGTTCAAAGAGGTCCTAGTATTTAATCCTATCTCATTAAAAGGAAAAATATTCATTGTTGATCAAGTTATCTAAGGCTTTACATCATCATAAATTTTCTAATCCAATTCAACAAATGAGTTATTTTATAGCCCTAGAAAATCCTACTTGGTCTAATAAAACTCCTCTAGTGACTCACACCAATCCCTTATACTAGGTATCAATTTATGTAAATAACCTCATAAATAACCCACTCTTCATGCATCAAATTTACAAGTGGCCTATGATTTTTTAAATTTACCTCCTACAAGTACCCCTCCTATACAAATCCCACTTGGATCTAGTTTATCTAATACCTCCAAGATTCCTCTAGTTTAGTCGTTAGCCTCAATAGGATTGTTAGGATTAAATCTAAACCTTACCCAAAATACAAAAGATATGGCTAGACAAATGAGGTCATAAGTGTCCCAAGGAAACATCTAGGGACTAACACTACCTATACCTATCCAAGAATAGAAAAATATGCAACTCCCACCTCCTCAAAAACCAATAAATCCTATAGATAGGGTTGAACTATAGCCCTCTATAATATAACATTCAACCACATTCTAATCAATAGTGGGCTTACAAAAATCCACATCCTTAGTATCTTTATTTCTATCCTACACACCTATACCCTCTATATCACCCATACCCACCTCTCAACTACCCAATATAGCCTCCTTATCAATAGTATGGTCAACATCCTCCCTAGAAAAATAATACAAGTGCACCTACTAGGCCTCAAAATAAAATTTTTGATTGGACCTATCAAGGCCCTTTGAACCTATTGGTCTAATATCCTATTCCTTCAATAGTTATGAAGGATTTACCTACCTTCAATTATAATGGATTAATATGATATCGGATTACCTCAACAACCTATCAACATTCAAATCAATTTATTGTATTCAAGAAGAGGACATAATGGTATGTTTACTTATAAATTATATTTGTGATAAAGTTGCTTTATGATATAGTGGATTATTGGATAATTAATTTACTATTTTGAAATAAATAATTGAACCATTCATGCATAATTAATGTATATGATAAATGGGTATTTATTTTTATTTCAGTTAAATATCATGACAAGGCACCCTCAAGCAAACATCTATGATTTTAATAATAGATTCTTAAGGACCCTGAATATGATACCAATAAATTTTAGGCTAAATTAAGAGCAAGAATTACCATACTATATCAAAGGTTTACAATATTTATTTAGTTCTAATGGTTTTTAATGCTAATTATCATGCACTAGTTGTAGCATTTTAATAAGTAGCTATAGGAGAAGATGTTATTGTTCATGTAGGAAAGGTACCTCCTACCTTACCAATGGCATATGCAACCCAAATAGAGTACACACATGCAAAACCATATGCCCAAGTTTTATCCAATCTTGAATATTCAACTAAACTCATCCATCCATTTTTATACATCATAATTCATCCTGGCAAAATCATATTATGCATAGTAGCTTTCTAGACACCATTTCTAGTCCTTCCCACTTCATCTAACCTTGATAATGATCCCAACAAAAATTTTGTGATGAAAAAATTCTAGAGATAGTTAATACTTTGTTGAATCAAAATGATGCTACAAAACAATAGTGAAAACAACTACAAAATTGGTAGCCTCAAAAGATCCCATACTTGACAAAAAATCATTTTGCTCAATAAAATGTTAATAAAGGAACTAGTTAGATTAAAAATCACATTGTCTTCATAAATATAGAAATTAAACCAATATGGTGTCTTCTTTGCAATTATAGAAATTATCTTGCTAAATGTAGGAGTGCCATAAGGCATTCTTAGACTATGTATTACAATCAACAATGTCAAGTTCAATAAGTTGCTACCATTGGACAAGCAGCCCCCACAATAAATTTTTCTATATACCAATAAATTTAGGTTACACATTCAATACCTACCTTGCCTAACCCAAATGATGCAACTATGACTAATATTAGCACTATATAAATAGCTAAATAGTCATCTTTCAAAGATGATCCCTTATTTTACCAATCAATATGGGTTGAAAGTAGAGGTAAAATGAAGATGTCTAAATAACAATTATATAATAAGAAGGCATATGTTGAGAAAGGTATAATAATCCTCAAGAGGGGAAGACCACTTTTACACTTAAAATATAAAGTACCTATTCTAGCATAGCAAGAAAAGAGAAATGAGAAGGAAATAAAAAATAATAATAATAGTCATGCTTCCTAAGGGGATTTAGGGAATATCAAATAATAAAGACCAAAAGGTAGAAAAGGGAAAGGAACCAATGATCAATAATCGAGACAAAAATAAATTGATAAGTTAACCAAAAAGGAAGGTGATAAAAGGAGGCTTTCATTTCAAAAGGAAATTGTAAGGTGATAAAAATACACATACCTTACAAGTGAAGGGCAAATAATATCCCCCATGCAATCCCCAACTTTATATAGAAAAAAATAAGGCCCCTTTTCCAATTTAAATGTCATGAAGGAAATTAAAAGAACATTGGCTAAGGTCACATGTTGAAAGCATTAGCGTTACCTTGACAAATGGATATATTTTGTGAATCCTTAAAGGAACAAGAGCATAATTATGCCAAATATAAGTAGATAAAGTCTATTATAGTTCATGTAGTAGAACAAAAAAAAATTCTAGTAAAGCATCCATCAAAAATATAAGTCATTGCATCCAATGTGCAAATCACTCAAAATCCAAATAACCTAAAATTACCCCTATTTTAGTGATACTCAAGATCAAAATTTATCTTCTTATGAGTTGCATAGTGGATTTAGGTGTAGTGGTCATAGTTATGTTTATTTATAAAGATATGGGTATTCCTTACACTAATAATGCTAGAAACTTAGTCTAAATGGATGGGATGAGATTTAATGTAGTGGATGTTCTCAAGGATCTTGTCATGACCATAGCCCAATATCCAAAATTTGTAGTAGTTCAAGAGGTGATAGTTATAGGTCTACCACATACTTTAGAATATTGTTGTCTAGGTAATGGATATGAAAGTTTTTAGGGATGGTTACTTAGAAATATACTCTAATCACATTAATTTTTCCAAAGTTAAAAATATAGTTGCAAGGAATTAAGATTAATATTCCTTGCAACTATCTCTTACACAACTAAAGGATGGAGGCATAGTGAATTGGAATGAGTATCTATAATACATTGAAGATGATGAATATCAGGAAGGTGACCAAGACCTAGAGGTAAACATGATTATAGGTATAATATAGGGTGACAAACATCTAAAGGTATAATATGAAGAAAATAATTTCAAAAAATATCTAATCATAGAGAGTCCTCCAAGACTCCCCATCCTAATAAAGCCATGGAGCTAAAAATACATTTATTATGTACTCGATAAAGCAAAAAATAGGAATGGAGTAGGCACTAGGGTACAATTAATTGATCCATAGGAAGTACATATTCATTATACTTGTAGCTTGATATCTAACTATACAAACAATATGACCGAATATGAAGCACTCTATACTATTTTGAAAGAGTAGAGAAGATGGGAACCGAATACCTGTTGAGTGGATAATTTTTCCAATTGCAAAATCTCCATCACAGTCAAGGTATTAATCTAAAAACCATCTCTTGTAAATAAGTTAAAAAAAAAACTTCTCCACGGTTCCTCTATATAAGCCTTGCACATGTGTATTTGAAATTAAAATAATCAAGAATAACAAGTGCTAGAAACAACCTAGTGATTTACAAGTAACTATTAACTAGGGGCTTGGTGGTTTAATTCATTTGTGCTTTGTGATTGATTTCCTTAAATTGCAATGAATGTGCATTTGTGAAAATTGATAAAATGAAGTGTTGGTTCTTTGATTATCTTTGCATTATTATGTATTACCCTAGACCCATGTTAGTGGGTTCGTTTTGTCTTCATATTAAAATGCAAAGTGATAAAATACATGGAATTTTCCACTTCATTTAAAAATTTGTGCCTTTAATGTGAGATTCATTTTGCAATTAGTAGAATCAATTTTATATTCAAATTTAATGCTCTACTAATTGCAAACTTAGAAAATCAGAAAGTTAGTAAGTTAGCAAGTTAGCATTCATCTGCTTTATCTGAACTTAATGTGAGTTTGAGGGTTAGTGGAGTTAACGATTCCTTTTATCTTTTATTATGTACATGAAATCAGTAAATATTGTAGAATTTTTCACTCCATTTCTTATCTTTTATTTAATGTGAAATAGTAATCAGTAACCCTCCCTCCTAGATTGATTTTGTCTTGTTTATGCAAAATGAAAAATTGTGCAAAAATGTTCCTTTTAATGCCCTTAAAAGCGATCCAAATAAGTGTGCATGTAAGTGCTTGTCAATTAAATTATTTGGGTCATGTGTACTCTAGATTTCCCATATTATATTTATGAATCAAATGAGACCTTTTGGGATTCTAAGTTTTAGATTAAAAGAAAAACAAATGGGATTTACAAAAATAAAATAAATCTTGCAGAAAAAATGAACTACAACTAAGCTAATATAAAACTGGAATATAAGTGCAAACACAATATGGTGGCATGATCCCCTACCCTGCAAAACCAAATATTATGAGAAAATCTTAAGGGTAACCTGATCTAAACAAACTTGCATAAATACAATTTGGTTAAATCAAGTTCTAGACTCTAAGGAAAACAAACCCTACATTCCAATGAACCTTCACATAGTGCAACCTCCTAGAGCATTTAAAACTAGATATAAATCCACAAAATGCAATAAAAAGGTTAAACATTAAGCATAGAACACTCAAAAATAAATCTCCTCTAGTCTTTCTCACAAGGTGTAAGTTTATGAATTTGTGTGCATTCAAACCTCAAAATGATATGCCTATGATTACAAAAAATTCTAGCCCCTCAAAAATGGGCTTCCATGGGTATTTAAAACCTTCAAGAATCCTTTTTGTTTCCACTTCCTTTACCAAAAAGAGGGACAAAAACGTATAACGGAATACATAAATATGACCTTTCATATTCTTACAAAATTCTTGAATTTAAATATTTAAAACAAACTATTTTATTCCTCCTTATATCTCCTTTATTTGAGCTCCCATTTGTCCATATTCACACATATTTCAATGTTAAAAATTAATCCTATGAATTAATTAATGACTCAAACTAGGATCAATAATGCACAAGCCTTATCCAGCTTGCCTCTACCACAACACCCAGGGCTTAGGTTGAAACCAAGCTTCAACGACCTCAAATTTGTTTCTCTCTTCTTGTGGTGAGCTCCCATCGCATATGACTTCATCCTCTATAACTTGCAATGATACCATAATTTGATCACTCCTAGCATCACACCTCATTTGTTCCCCCTTTCTATGATTGGTTCAAGCCTATTTTCGGCCCTCGAAGACACTTCATGACTCCACTATGCTTGATATTTCAACGTTTTCTTCCTCTCTGGAATTTGGAAATATAATCAACATGTATGGGATTTAGGGTTTCCTAGAAACAAGTGAGGGTTAATCATGGTTTATGTTGTCACACCGAGCCATCCTACGATGTGGACCTACAACCAAAACATATATATCACCCCTGCCACTTGTTGGCATCTGATACTATTAAGTGGGGTGTTATCCCACATATTTACTACAACAGGTCTCAACACATCCCAAATTAGATACCTTTGTAGTTCCCAATTGTGGTTAGTATTTACTGTGGAATCTAACATGCAGATCTGGGTCGTTGGTATGTCACGTGTGAGCAATTGATGGGTGAAGGTTTTTCTTCAATGTGGGAAGATCCATTATTCCACATTCATGGTGTTTCATTCTTACTTCCTTTGAGTAGTCTCTCCCCTTTGCCATGCACCATCAAAGCCCCATCCTATGACATGCTACCACATCCTTGGTCTGACATCCTACCTTGTGGTGCCACATCCCCGATCTATCTTTTAGCCTTGTGGTACCACATCCTTGGTCTTTCATCCTCCATTTTAGAGCCTGTTGGTTACGAATCTGCCATGAGGAAAGGATTTGGTATAATGCACCCTAGATTCTCCCACCAGATTGAAATGCCGAAAGGAAGGAATGCCTTTCGTGCCAATATTCGAAGAAGGCCAGCTTCCTATGGGGTTTTAGTGTTTAAGATAAGAGTGTAGGGAAAGAGATAAAAATGCAAAAAGAGAATCCAAATGTGATTGGAGTTGGGTGGGGGGAATAAGCAGCATGACAACGATCAATCACCACTACTAACAACATTCCTATACAAAAAATACATTGAAACTACAGCTATCATGCATTCTATGTATCCTCTATCTATACATTCCAGGAATACTTAATCATCAAATACTGGATTCCAAATTTTAGTACAACAGTAAGCAATGAAATAAGAAACATGAGGTAGAAATGATGAAGAGAGGCAGCATACAAAATGAAGACAGTAAGCAGAGCCAAGTATGTATCTTGTATTAGAGGCAAATGCATAGCTACAATGGTTTCCTAGTAGGATATTCCCCTTCCCCCTTTACAATGAAAATGTGGTGGCTATTTATAGCCCCAGTTCCCCCCAATTACAATCATGGACACAAAGTCCCAGACTAGACATTGGATGACAAAAGCGGCAGAGGAGATGCTGATGCTGACTTCTGTCGGTGAGGACTGTACCTACAACATGGTCTCCCTGAAATCTATACATCTACATGGCAGCACGTTGGGTGGAACTTCAAATCAGTAGGAATGCAGGTAGTTGTGGCAGATGGCACTTCACATCAACTTTAATGGTGGCAGTTGGCGTAGATAGTGCGGTCCATGCTTGTCCTTTTCTCGGTCATGTCTTGGCTCGAATCTCGAGGTTGGACACTTGTTGGATGTTGATGAGTGACACATGGCTGCCTTGAAATGTGGTTTATCCAACTTCGCCTAGGATCAGAGCGTTGTCAGGTTGCACAGGTGGAAAACAACGCAGTTGGGGAGGCCTCCGTGCCTTAGTCAATTTCTGGGTTTACTTGCCCAACTGCGCACCGGTCAGAGGGCGCAGCCCGACTTCACTACGAAGTCGGGTTGCGCACCGATACTTTGTTGTCTTCTCTGCTGTTCGGACTACGCACCAGGAGGGGGCGCACCCCAACTTTGCTGTGAAGTCGGGTTGCACCCTAGGACTTAGATGATTCTCTGCCATACTGCTTCCCAAGTGTGCCCAGGAAGAAGGGCACACCCCGACTTCGCTGCGAAGTCGGGTTGCGCCCTGACACTTAGTCAAATTTCACCTGTTCTTGTCTGCTTGCGCACTTTGCATTCCCTACTGCGCTCCAACTGGAGGGCACACTCCGACTTCGCTGTGAAGTCGGGTTGCGCCCTGACACTTAGAAATTTTCAGGGAACACTTGCTGGAAACTTTACTGGGGGAAGTTCAAGGGGAAGAGGGAGGAATGAAACTGCAAGGAAGAGGGAGAAAGGGAGAAATGAAGAAAGGGAAAAAAAGGAGGGAAGGAAAAGAGCAGCTCACTTACAGAAATTGAAAACATGGCACCTCGTGCAAAATGTGGCAACATTCTTGGCGGCTCGCGAGGTGTCGAGCTCACCTCGATGCAAAGAACCATGCCTTCATCCTTTGGGCATAGAGGAACTTCCTTCCCCTACTTTCTGCTGCTCTGACCGCTTCCTTCCGGGCAACTGCTCTTCTTCAGGATCACTTTCGGCAGTTGCCTCTTCGGTTTCTCCTTCTGAATCTAAATGCTCTCCACTGTCAGCCTCCCACTCGCGGATGCATTCGTATGCAGCCTTGGCTTGGTCCCAGACTGTTGCTTGGAAGGGCTCGAGGTCGTTGACCTCTTTTAATGCTGCGTGGAATGCAGCAATTGCATGCAGGTCGATGGTGTTATATCTTTTTCCCAATTCCTTTAGGGAGGAGTTGATTTTGCAGTATTTCGACACCATCTGGGTGACCTGAGCTTCCTGAATTGGCTCTGCCCAGCTATCAATTTCTGCTGTGTCTACCTCAAAAGATAGCCAATTCTACTTTACCTGTTCAAGGGTCAAAAATTCGCCATCCTTGACGAAGCTCGGGCACCCGTGCTCGGACAGAGTGTGAAAGGGGGCCAGGAAAATGTTCCTTTCATGTTCTAGTGCATCCAACGTCTTCTGGCAGCCCTTATCTTCTCTATCTTATCGAAGTAAATATGCAAGGTTACCCTTGCATCTGCCCATTCTGAGGCAAGTTGGGACATAGGAGGAAATTGGAGGCCCTTGCACTCAAACTGCTCAAGTCTCATAGCTAGGTCCAGCCATTGCCTCGCTTGGTGTTCGGCCTCCTCTACCACAAGATTTCCCTGGGCAGATACTTCTTCGATCCTGGACACGAAATCTAGGACTGATACAGACTTAATAAGGTTGGGCTTGCAACCCTACAGTAGACTAGCCCGCATCTCCTTGAATTTGTTCTTTGAAAAGGTCGCCGCCTGTGATGTTTTCTCTGCAAGCTACGACTGCGCTTGTTTCAACGAATCTTGAAGCTGTGAAACCTGCTCCAGCACCGCCCTTTTCTCCTCTGACAACTGCTCGGCTATCTGTCTTTGCACTGTGGCCTCCTATTGTGAGGCGGCTAGCTGGGCCTTAAGCTCCTCTATCTCCTGTTGCATAGACCCCAGCTACGTGGTGGCCCTAGCTAGGTCCTCCTCTAGCTGCCTTGTGTTATTCTATAGCTAGAAATAATGCCTCTTGGGTCTCAAGATGCTTGACAAGGAGATTATCTGTCCTACGATGAATACCATGGATTTCGTATTCCTCGTTGATATCATCAAAGCTTTTCTCCTTCCTTTGATGCTCGTAGTCTACCTCGGTCATCTCTCGAAGAGGCTTCTTTACTTTCGGGATTAATTTCTCAGTTGTCAGCACTCTCCTGTCTAGGTCGAACTTGGTGCGTTTTACCGGGGCAGCTATCTCTTCGGCTCTCCTTCGTTTCATGCCCTGGAGAAAGGAGGTGGAACATCCCAAGGCCTTTGCTGCCAAAGGCTGGTCATCAGTGCTCTACACTTCACCCATGAAGTCCAGGTCCTCCAGCATTGGATCTTGTTGTGGCATTTTCCCTGCAAACAAGGACGCGGGAGGTATTCTAGGAGTGGCCACTTTTGAGGGCGACTGGGTCCTAGGGGAAGCAGGCGGTTGAGTGGATGGTGTTGGTAGGGTTTTAAACGGCTGGGGTGAGGAGCACGGTGGTGAAGGAGCAGCTTCAACACTGGCTGCGGGTGAGGGTTCTAGGGTTTGGCTCAGTGACTGGAAGGCGTTAGGATCCTGAGCAAACTGATCAAAGGAATGTGGGCCGCTAGAGGGCTGGGTAGCTTGGGAAGAGGAAGACGCGGCTACGGCTTGCCCTGATGAAATGGGAGATGGAGCTTTGGCAGGGCTGACTGGGACTTGGGGAAGAGGTGCAGTGGACGTACCTGCGGGCTCCGCCTGAGCCGCTGTTGGAGGGACGCTTGCAGCCCGAGTGTCTGCGTCTGATTTAGGGCTATCCAAGGAGACAATTTCTGGCACTGCTGCCCCCGTTTGTGCCGTGGTTGTCTGCTGTACCGGCTCCTTAGGCCGGTTGGCCCTTTCAACTCTCTTCCTCTTCTTCTCTTCTGGAACTGTGGCTATTCCGGAGGAAGGAGATAAGGTCGAGGTGACAGGCGTTGACGTCCCCATGGTAAACTTGTACTTGGGTCTGGCTGGAAGGATGCCTACCGCAGCCGGTCTGCTAGCTGGCAGCGCGGGCGCCTTTTCTGCTGGAGGGGCCACCTCAGGGGTTGACTTCTCTGAACCTTGCGCCCTTTCGGGCACTACCTCAGAAGATACAGGTTGCATCGGGCCCACTTGACTGCTCGTCGGAGTCGCGCTGGAAGTTGCTCGAGTTGACGATTGCTGGGACGGGGGCCTCCTTGTATACCTTTTCCTAGCACCTCGGGGGACTCAATTTTGAAATTTGAAAGGCTACCACGTGTCAACGTATTGGTCATATAGAGCCAAAAATTCATCATCAACGGCCAGATTCCTTCGGTTGGATTTATCGTGCTGTGTGCGACACCTCATCTTCCAGCATTCAATGATTTTGTCTTTATGCCAGTTGAGGGGCGTCACCTTGGCGAGGAATTTCTTGAAGCCCACAGATTCCAACCGGTGATCCGGGTTTCGCTCCGGATCGTACGCTACCTCCTCGCAGTAGAACTCATGCCATGGAGGCCACGATTGCATTTGTTCGATGTGCCATTCTAGGTCTGCGCCTGTCCTATTGCCTCTTTCCTGCATGATCTCGGCTCGAGGACAGATGTGCATGAATTTTCCCCTGACCCCAATTGGGTCGTACTTCCAGCATTACGGCAGCATTATTAGACCCATGTCAATGAGTTCCCGCTCGAGGTAGACGTGTTGTCCGATTTTGTACACTTGGGTATTCGCCCAGGTAATGGGATACTAAAATATATGGCCTTTCTTTTTGCCTTGGCCGAACTCTTCTTCAACATAGTCCATCTGCCGCGCAATTTCCATCCCGAACTGGTGGTCAGTGCAGAAGTAGGGCAGCAAGAATGGCTTTCCCTTGAATCCATAGATTCTGACCATGATGCCCTGCGTCAGCCGGAAGGTATCCCCATACTCGTTCTTCCTCAGGTATCTTGTCATGACTTCTGGCGGGCGGGATGCCTTACGGTTGAACAGCCCGAGGACCATGCACAAAAATTTAAGATTAAAATCATAGAAGGACCCTTTTCTGTACAGGACCTCGGTCCACTCATACACGGGCAGCGGCTCCCCTTTTTCGCTTACTTTCTTCAAGTCAGGGACGTTCATCCGGTAGTGCATGTGATACAGGCACAACCATGCGAGGAAGGAGAAAAACCAAAAATCTGTTGATTGCTTCTGTTGCAGCCTAACTAGACTTGAATGTATTGCATACGCCAGCCAGTCCACCCAGTAAAAGAAAATAGGGCGCTTTCCACTCTTCTACGCTGTAGAGTCGTAAAATTCTCCGTGCAGGAGACATTCTGCCAACGCTAGCTGGTACGGCCGTACCACTTTGTCAGAGTCGCAGTTGAGGACCCATGCCAGGATGATGTAGATATATTTATTTTCAAATCTGTCCAGGGGTATGGGGCTAGTCGGCCACTGTCCGGCTGCCAGTGGGGTCTTCAGCTCCGAATCAAGAAATTCTCTCATCCGCTTTGTCTGCATAAATCTATCGGTCTGCTCATCCAGATTCACCCTTCTGACAATTGCGCCGGGCTCGTACTGAAGCCCCGGGGCGAACGCTAGCTGGACGCTCTCCTTGAAGAGTGTGAACAACACCTTCCCCTTGTTGTCGCAGACTTGCCGGGTAGCTGGTTTGTAATATTCTACAATTGCTTCAATCAACTCTAGGCACTGGTGGGTAGGAGGGCACAAGAACCAATATAGGTTTGATTTATATGCAGCCTCGACATGGTGCGAGGGCGAAACCTTGTCTGCCCACTTTGCGATATTCGACCGTAGCTTGGTGAGGCTGATGGAGAAAGAGTCATCCTTGTACCCAACCAGGTGATTAACTGGTGGCGGCGGAATTTGCCCAACTATGCGCCTCTTCGTCCGGGTCTTTCTTTTCTGGTCCTGCGGCGCTTCGCTCTCATGAGCGCTTGACTCTGGTGATTCCTCAGCTTCGCGCCGCTCTTCACTGGATTGCGCCTGTACGGGCGCTTTCCCCTTGTCCATCCTTTCTGAAACAGCAGAGGCGGGAATTACGGCTTCTGAATTGTCAGCTCTGCGTTTTGCAGTCTCGGAAGCAGTTCGATACTCTGAATTCTCTGAGTATGCCAGGGCCTTTTTCTAGGCAAAGACTGCAACATTAATGGCGCGAGGGAGGGAGTTAGAGTGGTTAACTCGAAGTTGGTGGAGGCGTTATGATTTTTTGGCGGCTGTGCATGGGTTTATTTTTGAAAAGTGCACCCTAGTAGCCGTTGGTCCAAACACACCTTGCTTTTTTAATGCATCATTCTTGAAAGTTGTGCAATCATTAAACCCTCCTTGGACGTCGTGCCATTGCTGACGTCATCGCCATCGTCTGGGCACACTTTACAAGGGAGAATTTTTGGCCCATTGACCCAACTTTGCCCTATGTCATACTGCGCCCTGGGCCCGCACTTAGAATTTTTTTGCGTTTTTTGTGGTGGGTTATTTGGGCTGCGCCCAAAATTCAGGGCGCACTCGGACTTCGCCCCAAAAATGGGCGCAATTCGACTTCGCCTAGATTTGCTTGCGCAATCTGACACTTAGCCATTTTCTTGCTTCCCGTGATAGATTACCCAGGGTGCGCCCCAAAATTGGAGCGCACTCGGACTTCGCCCCAAAAATGGGCGCAATCCGACTTCGCTCAGATTTTCTTGCGTAGTCTGATTTTGCACTTAGCTATTTTTTCTTGCTTTTCCAAACTGCGCTCTCCAGACGGTGCGCAGCCCGACTTCACTGCGAAGTCGGGTTGCGCACCCAGACTTAGTCATTTTTGCTCCTTTTTTTAGCTGCCTTCTTCCGAACTTCGCACTATTCAAGGAGCGCTACCCGACTTCGCTGTGAAGTCGGGGTTTGCCTTAAGTCTTACTTGGGCTCTTTGAAAAAAATAAAAACTGAATGCTGAAATATATACATTCTGAAAACTAAAAATGCAGAAGGGAAATCTGTACAAGGAAGGACCCATTTGGGTGCCTTTAGTGGTGGTAAATTTTTAGGTGGAACCCATTGACGAGAATGGGGAGAAGTTGTCCCTCCTAATATTGGAGTACGAATGCATTAAACTGATTTACCCAGGCAATCTGATAGGGGCCCTCCCAGAGGGCATCAAACTTGTCGTGGTTGCCCGGCTTTGCCTTCAACGAGTCCCACTTCAGCACCAGGTCCCCGATTTTGAAAACTCGGGTGGTGGCACCTTTTGCAAACCAGCCTTGGGTTGCTTCAGCATGTTTGGTGAAGGCCTAGTATGCTTTCTCTCTGTCTTCCTCTAACTGCAGCAATTGACACAGTCTGGCGTCCACCGGATCCCCGTTGCCTCTCTCTTCGTCCAACATCTAGAGAGCGGGAATTTCTATGTGGGTTGGTAGGACTGCCTCCTTGTCGTATACGAGCGCATAAGGGGATGTCTTAATGGACTTTTTGAATGATATCCTATCCGCCCACAACGCCCGATCCAGGAGTAGGTGCCAAGTCCTCTTGTTCTTTTCTACTGTCTTTCTGATGATCTTCAGTAGGTTCTTGTTGGTGGACTCGGCAAGACCGTTCCCCTGCGGGTAGTAATTGGAAGACATTTTGTGATAAATGTCGTATTTTCCGGTGTACTCCATGAGTACCGCGCCTATGAACCCCGGACCATTGTCCGTCACTATTGACTCGAGGACCCCGAAACGGGTGATCAAGCTCTCGAGGAACCTAATGACCGTCTCCTGGTCCGCATTCTTGGTGGGGATCGCCTCTGCCCACCGGGTGAAGTAGTCGATGGTGGTAAGAATGAACTTGTGCCCTGCTGCAGAGTTCGGCGTAATAACCCCAATGAAGTCCAGACCCCATTGCTGAAATGGAGTCTCGACTTGGATCGGTTGAAGGGGCAGGGGTGCTTTCCTATTTTTGCCAGCAAATCTCTGACATTGATCACATTTTGTACAGACTGCATGCGCGTCTATAAAGAGAGTGGGCCAGTAGTACCCAACTCTGATTATTTTCAAGGTCGTAGGCCTTGCAGAATGGTGACCCCTAGGCATCCCGAAGTGGAATTCTCCGAGGACCCTGGGCTGGTCGATTTTCTTGACGCACCGCAACAGGATGTCGTCAATGTTTTTGAAGTAAATCCCCTCGGGGCGAAGAGTGTATTTTAGTGCACCTAGCCAAAACCTCCTTCTTTGTGAGGCGTTCAGGTGGTCTGGACATCTCCCGATGTAGAAATACTTCACCAGGTCATCTGTCCAGTCACTCTCCTCGGGTAAGGAGTTGGCTAGGTTGGTGGTTGCTGTCGGATCCTCCCACTTACAGGTAGAAATCTTGGCTGCTGCGCTTCGGGCCAGCTCTTGGCACAAGGCTCGACCTCTGATAAGCTTGGTTGGCCACACTTCGATGTCAAATTCCTGGATTTTAGCAATCCATATTGCTCTCTTGTGACCTGGCTCCCCTTGTATGATGAAGCTTCGGACGTCCAGGTGTATCACAAAGACAGTTGTCTGCTTCTGGGAGATGAAGTGCCTGAACTTTCAGAGAGACTTCATGACCGCGTGAACCTGTCGCTCTATAAAGTTGTACTTTTCTTCATGCGGTTGAATCACTTGGCTCAAGAATGCTATGGGGCGCTCTTCGCCATTGTCTCCCTTCTGGGTCAGGACTGCGGTGTAACTCTCGGGTTCTCCCACCACGTACAGGATGAAGTCCTTGGAGTAGTCCGGGTTTATCAACACCGGAGCTTGTGCAATTCGGGCCTTGATCTCCTCGAAGGCCTGCCTCCTCTCATCAGTCCATAAGAATTCAGCGTTCTTTTTCAACAGTTCGGCCATGGGCTTGATTACCTGTGCAAAGTCCGATATGAACTTCCGCATGAAGTTGATTTGGCCGAAGAAGGACTGTAGCCCCTTCTTGTCAACTAGAGCGGGCAAACGGAGGAGGGCTTCTACTCTATCAGGGTCCACGGCTAGGCCTTTCTCGGAGATGACATGCCCCAATAACTTACCTTCTTTTACCGTGAAGACATATTTCTTTGGGTTTATGGAAATGCCGAATTCATGACATCTCTCAAATATTTGCCGCAAGTGGGGAACATGGTCCTCTCTCCTGTGAGAGAATATAGTCATGTCATCCAAGTAGATGACAATGATCTTGTTGAGCAGCTCTCGAAAGGCCAGGTCCATGGCTCTCTAGAATGTGGTGCCAGCATTGGATAGGCCGAAAGGCATGCGTTGATAGGTGAACGTTCCCCATTTGGTGGTGAACGCTGTCTTATGCTGGTCCTCGTCCTTGACCCAGATCTGGTTGTACCCAAAAAATCCATCTAGGAGGGAGAATATTTGCGCTCCAGCAACTATGTGGAGGATCTGGTCAATCTAGGGAAGCGGATAATGGTCCTTGAGGGAGGCCTGATTCAGATTTCTGAAGTCTACACAGAGACGAATGTCTCCGTTCTTCTTCCTCACGGGAACCAAGTTTGCAACCCAGGATGAATGCTTGATGGGGTAGATGATCTTGGCTTCCAACATCTTCAGGAGCTTAACCTTCATCATGGCTTCGATCTTCGGATTTACAGCCCTCTACTTCTGTTGGAATGGCTTGGCACCATCTTCTAGCTCAATGGTATGCTGGATTATATTTTTGTCATACCCCTTCAAGTCCTGGTAGCACCAGGCTACTATGTCAGGGAACTCTCGGCACAATGTTCTGATTTGCTCAAGTTCCTCTGTGGTGCAGTCTGTCCCGACCTTAATTGTTTTTCCAGGTTCAAGCTCCAGGTCGACGTACTGCTTCGGGTCTACTTTGATCCGGTGTGATATTGCTCTATCATTCTGATCAAATAGACTCTCAAGTGTAATCAGTCCTTTTGGGACATGATTATTTTTTAGCTGTATCAACCCCTCATATTGCTCGTCATCAGGGTCTCTACCTTCGATTGAACACGCTTCGTTAACCAAAAATGTGATGATTTCCTCGTCATAGTCAAACACCTACCAGTGGGTGTCTTTATCAGGCACAGAAGGCCTATAGATGGTACGAACCGGCTTCGGCTTCTGGACAGTGTCATCAACCAGAACGTACCTAGCTCCAACAGATGCCAGAATGTCAACATGCTTGTTTTTCTCACGTGATATAGCCTTGACATTCAATGAGTCGAATGACTCCATCAGGTCCCAAACTCGATTACGATACGCCTTGAGGTAGTGCTTCTTGGAGGTGCACTTGTTCGTAATCTAGTTGCACACCAACTCTGAATCACCAAAGATCTACAGGTGTTTAATCCCCAACCTCTCCGCTTTTCGCAAACCCAAGCATAGGGCTTCGTACTCCACCGTATTGTTGGTACAACTCCAAGCCAGCCTGTAGGTGTAGTCCTTCTGGATCCCGATCGGAGAAACCAAAAGTACACCTACATCGGTGCCATTTTTGCATCGTGCACCATCAAAGAAAAGCTTCCACAACTTTTCTAGTGCAGGTCCCACTTCTCTTTTGGCCGACTTGTCAAGCCTCTCAGGCTGGATGATAGTGTAGCAGCCTTGCTCGGTCTCGATCACGACATTGAAGTCCCACAAGGAGAATTCATCTTCCACTTGCAGCAGCTCGAGAGCTTGCTCCGTCATATCCACCACCACCAGTTCTTCCTCCGTCAGCTGAACCATGCAGTCCTGCGAATCTTCCCTGGGTATCTTCTCTACTAAGAAAGTGGAAGGCTTCTCGTTGTAGATTTTTAGTCTCCTTCCTTTGAAGGGCACTTCCATGTGTGAGTAGTCTAGAGATAGATACCCACCCAACTTTGCAGTGAACTCCCTAGAGAGACACATGCCGAAGTAGGGTTCCAAGTCGACAACCATGACCTCTTGAATGACCATGATGTCAAGAGCTTTGTGCAGCCGAATAGGGATGTCTTTAATGACACCGACTGTCTTGATAGGGGTGTCGTCCAGTTGCAGCACGCCTTGGCTGCTCCTTGTATACTCCATCCCGATCTCGTCGCAGACGGCTCTTGGCATTACGGTCATGGAAGCACTAAAATCCACCATACAATTATGTACTATGTACCCTTGCATCCGTAATGATAGATAGAAGGGAGGTGGTATGTTCTTCCCAGTGGCTGAGACTATCAGGGGTTGCACCAGAATAGTAGGCTATATCTGCTTGCCATTTTTCATGTTTTTCAGAGATTCCTACAGCAGATCAACTTGGCCTGGGAGCAGAAGAGCATCATACATGTTGATCCTTGCGGGGGTCCTCTTCAGCTCATCTACTATGTTGTAGCCCGAGGTGCTAGCTCCTTCCACTTATTTTTCCAGTTCGTACTTCGTCCGGTACTGCTGAGTGGCCTCAACTCTCTGTCTCTTGGTTAGAGACGGATATCTCAGCTTCTCTTGAGCTTGTTCTTTGGTTTCAGCTGGAGGCTGAGCAGTGGGAGCTTTAGCCGAGGGAGCTTTTGCTACGGGAGGCTTGACTACGGGAGTCTTCTCTTTGGCTGTGTAAGGCCATAGCCTCTTGTCAGGTGGTAGCCCAACAGGTTGTGCCTTATCTCTTCGGGCATATACCTTCAAGGGCTTTGCAGCGGCTTCAGCAGACTTTCTGTCTTCCTTGGCAGGAGGCGGCAACAGATCTTCCTCTGGGATGGCAAAGTTGCCTTCGTCGTCCAGGATCATGTAGAGTTCTTCGTCTTCTATGGCGCTGCCGGCCAAGGTCTGGAGGTAGTGTTGATGCAGTGTGCAGTCATCCTCAGAATGCGGGTCATTGCACGTAGTGCACCAGTTGACCTGGTCAGAAGTGCCAGGTTGGTCTTCAATGGCAGCATTTCTTGCAGGGGGCCGCCTCTGATCTCGCCGTTCTGGGGCTTGATCTTTTGTCAGTGTCGGGGGTGGATATGGCCTCCTTGGAACAAGGTCCATCTGGGCCTGTTTCTTCTTTAGAATGGTCATGTCGTTGGACATGGTGTGATATCCAGAGGCTAGAGCCCGTACCTCCTAGAGGATTTTATTCTGAATATCATTGTCAGGAGGCGGCAACTGAGCTGGAGGAGGTAATGCAGCCAATGGAGGAGGTGTAGAATATTGTGCATACTACGGGGGAGCTGGGAGTGTTGGATAATGCAGAGGAGGAGGAGGTGGATAGTGAATTTGTGGTGGGCCATAAGGGTTTACGATCGACGTCGGGTTCCATTGTTGTTGGGGTTGCTATCCTAAAGTGGACGACATTGTACCAGAAGCCGATGGGTACTGAGATTGAGGAAAGTCTAGGTAAATGGGTGGTTGTACCCTATGCGAGAGTCTGCCTATGGAAATGATATCCATTTTAGCTTGTTGGGCAGCCTCGTACAGAGTAGGGAATGAGTCTATTCTGGCTATCTTCAGCAGTAGGAAAATATCTGAGTTGAAGGACCTCAGGTAGTAGTGTGCAACCTGACTTGCTGAAGGTCGGAGTTCATGAGGTACTCATTTCCAAGACCTTGCAAACCTGATGTTGAAGTCCGACACCTCCTCTTGGGGGTGTCTTTGGATGCTTTGGAATTGATGCAACAAAGAAGAGGGATCAACAGACTCGTTGCATCCTTTCACGAGCCTACCAGCCAACTGTCGCCACCCCATGATAGATCCCTCTGGCAGTGATCTCCACTAGTAGAGAAGCTTTCCCCTTAGGGAAAGGGCCAACAGATGGGTCTTCACACCTTCGTCAGTGATGGAATGTAGCGTAGCCAGGGCCAGAATGTCCTGGATGTGTTCATACGTCGTCTTGTCGTAGCCGTCATACGTAGGGATAGACTTTAAGGTAGCGAGGGACTCAACTTGCTGTCCGACTAGGGCCAAGGGCCCCGTAGAGTCCACCATCGAGAAGAGGTCATCATCATTCTGCTGGGCAGCCATGTCTTCTTCTGATCCGATAGTGTACTCGGTATCGAAACTGTCCAAGGATGTAGATTGCTCTTCAGCCTCGGCCTCTTCAATTTTAGTTTTAGGCTCTTCTTCGTGAGCTTGGTGATCAGCCAGCCTGATGCGCTCACTGGAGCGTCAATGTCAATTTCATAAAAGTCAGGCGGGTTTCCCGGATTCCTTGCTCGCCACCTTCTTGTTTGCATGAAGGCATTAGGACCGGTCTTTACGGACTCAGAGAGTATTCAGGTATTTGCAGAGTCGCCAGGTGCTCTGATTTTTAACAGCAATGAAGCGAACACCCGTGCTTCGATTCTGTTTGGGGGTGGGAAACTACCATGTCCCACCGGGCATGCCAGAGAAACTATTGGTTATGAATCTACCATGAGGAAAGGATTTGGTATAATGCACCCTAGATTCGCCCACCAGATTGAAAGGCCGGAAGGAAGGAATGCCTTTCGTGCCAATCTTCGAAGAAGGCCGACTTCTGTGGGGTTTTAGTGTTTAAGATAAGAGTGCAGGGAAAGAGATAAAAATGTGGAAAGAGAATCCAAATGTGATTGGAGTTGGGTGGGGGGAATAAGCAGCACGACAACGATCAATCACCACTACTAACAACATTCCTATACAAAACACACATTGAAACTACAACTATCATGCATTCTATGTATCCTCTATCTATGCATTCCAGGAATACTTAATCATCAAATACTGGAGTCCAGAGTTCAGTACAACAGTAAGCAATGAAATAAGAAACATGAGGCAGAAATGACAAGGAGAGGCAGCATACAAAATGAAGACAGTAAGCAGAGCCAAGTATGTATCTTGTATTAGAGGCAAACGCATAGCTACAATGGTTCCCTAGCAGTATATTCCCCTTCCCCCTTTACAATGAAAATGTGGTGGCTATTTATAGCCCCAGTTCCCCTCGATTACAATCATGGGCACAAAGTCCCAGACTAGACATTAGCTGACAAAAGCGACAGAAGAGCTACTGATGCTGACTTCTATCGATGAGGACTATACCTACAACATGGTCTCCCTGAAATCTATACATCTACGTGGCAACGCGTTGGGTGGAACTTCAAATCAGTAGGAATGCGGGTAGTTGTGGCAGATGGCACTTCACATCAGCTTTAATGGTGGCATTTGGTGTAGATAGTGCGGTCCATGCTTGTCCTTTTCTCGGTCATGTCTTGGCTCGAATCCCGAGGTTGGACACTTGTCGAATGTTGATGAGTGACACATGGCTGCCTTGAAAGGTAGTTTATCCAACTTCACCCAGGATCAGAGCGTTGTCGGGTTGCGCAGGTGGAAAATAGCGCAGTTGGGGAGGCCTCCGTGCCTTAGTCAATTTCTGGGTTTACTTTCCCAACTGCGCATCGATCAGAGGGCGCAACCCGACTTCGCTGCAAAGTCGGGTTGCACATCGGTACTTTGTTGTCTTCTCTGCTATTCGGACTACGCACTAGGAGGGGTGCACATCCCGACTTCACTGTGAAGTCGGGTTGCACCCCAACACTTAGCTGATTCTCTGCCATACTGCTTCCCAAGTGCACCCAGGAAGAAGGGCGCACCCCGACTTCGCTGCGAAGTCGGGTTGCGCCCTGACACTTAGTCAAATTTCGCCTGTTCCTGTCTGCTTGCGCACTTTGCATTCCCTACTACGCTCCAACTGGAGGGCGCACTCCGACTTCACTGCGAAGTCGGGTTGCGCCCTGACACTTAGAAATTTTCAGGGAACACTTGCTGGAAACTTTACTGGGGGAAGTTCAAGGGGAAGAGGGAGGAATGAAACTGCAAGGAAGAGGGAGAAAGGGAGAAACGGAGACAGGGAAAAAGAGGAGGGAAGGAAAAGAGCAGCTCACTTACAGAAATTGAAAACATGGCACCTCGTGCAAAATGTGGCAACAGAGCCTTGTAAAGAAAAACAAAGTAAAACCTAACAAAGAAATAAAATAGAGAATAAATTAACAATTAAATCAACATAACCTAAAGGTGAGAAGCAACATAGTAAATAAAAATAAAAGCAAAAAATAACATAACAACAATCAAATAAAATAAAATAAACTAAGCAACAAAACACTAACTAAACACAACAAAAAAAATAACAACCACAATGACAATAAAATACAACAAATTGTTGTAACAACAAATTTGACAAAAAAAAATATAAAACAATAGGAACAACAAAACCAACATATTTGAGCAATAGAAATAACAATCATTTTGCTAGCCAAAATAGCAACAAAACATCAAGCAATAACATGTAACCTAAACTGCTAGAAAAAATGACCCCATTGGTTTTATTTAAAAAAAAAAAATCATAGGAAAATTAGGTAAAAATGAAGAACCCAATTGCTCAATAATATCCCATTAGTTCAAATTTCTACAAATTTCAAGTGGGTCCCCAATATTGGGGTTAGTTGTGAGATAGTCACAACAATACCTAAGAATATATAACAACTCTAAGCTCATTGTAAATTGAACAAATTCCCAATATGCCATGAAGAATAAAATCTTGAAGTTTATAGATGTTGAGTCTAGAATTCACTTGAAAGCTTTGATTTCTTTGAAATTATAGAAATACCTATAGAGCTAAATGCAAAATTAAATGATTTGGAAGGTATGGCAGCACAAATTGATCCAACAAATAATATGTGGGATAAACATAAGTAGTTAGAAGTTGTATTTAGACCAATAGTTCTAGATAACTCTGATCACTAGTAGGTCTTTAACAATGATGAACATATCATAGAATTTGTAATCAAAAGGCCCAATATGTTGAAGAATAGAATAAATATGGGGATGACATCAAGAATGGATTCATATATATGAATTTAAATCAACTACCCAAATGATCATGCTATAAATCTTATTTAACCTAGATGATAGTTCAAGGAAAGGTAGTCTTAAGGTAAAGTCTCCTACATACCACCTAGTTGAGATAGTTGAAGAAAAGAGCCTACTACTCAAGAAGGATTATACTTAAGAAGAATGAGATATTTTCAAAGATCTTTATGGTGAGTATAGAGATATAATTGTCTAGTCATATAATGATCTTAAGTTCTACAACCATGATGTCATTAAACATACCATTAAAATAGAGCCTAATTCCAAGCCTTTATAATAAATAAGAGACCAACTAATTCAAAGATAGAGATCGTGATGAAAAATATTTGTTGAAAACCTTGTGGTATTAGATTATATTTCTATTCAAGAATTCTACATGCATCACTAATCTAGTCCTAGTATGCAAAAAAATAGATATATAAGGTTATGCATCAATTTCAAAAGCCTAAACAAGGTAATCTTGAAATATCACTATCCATTTCTTGTCATTAATTAGATATTGTAGAAAGTAGCATGCTTACAAATGTTTTCACTTCTATATTGCTTCTCTAGGTATAATCAAATTGGATTCAAATATTATAACCAACATAAGATGACCTTCACCACCAAGTGGGGTATTTTTATGTATCAACAAATGCCTTTTAGTCTATCAAATTTTGGAGCAATATAGTAAGATATGGACATAGATTTCATAGGGATTGTACGTAAGATCATCCTTATATAAGTTGATTATTTAAAAGAATTTTTGAAAAATAGAAACAAGTGCATTAGATGGCTAGAGTAAATATTCTTGAGGTGTAAGGAGTTTGGAATTTCTCTAAACGTTTAGAAATCTATCTTCATGGTCTAAGAGGGAAAACTACTAGGTCATGTAGTATCAAAATGTGGTCTACTATAGATCCCAACTGAATCAAACACATTCAATAATAACCATAGCCCACATCAATCAAAGGGATTAGGTTGTTCTCAGGGTAAATCCAATTTATAGCTAAATTCATTACCAACTTTACTCAAATGGTTAGGCCTATAGCCAAGATGCTAAAAAAATATACCCCTTTAGATTCGACCAAAGAAGGGAGAAAGTATTTCCAATAAGTCAAGTATACCATCACTAAGGATCCCATCCAGATTAAGCTAGACTTCTCCAAGGAATTTAGGATTTTTTTTGTTTGATACACATGAGGGTATTGTAGTTATCTTGACTCAAAATAATGACCAGGACAAAGAGCTTATTATATAATTCATGATTTTATACCTTCACAATTATGAAGAGATGTATACGATGATTGAGAAACAAGTATTCAATATTATGAAAGCCTTAAATAATTTTAGATACTACCTTTCAAAGCAAGTCCACTAATTTTATAGCTTATCCTGATGTCTGGTCTATTGTATTACATGGAAAGCTAGAAGAAAAGAGATTTGGATGGATCATAAATTACAATAATTTGACATTGAAATCAAATCTACTAAGTTGATCAAGAAAAGGGTTTTATGTGAAATGTTAGTAGGGACAATGAATGAAGAATAGGTTACTTTGGTTTAAGAAATGGATAGTCATTGGGGCACTATATGTATGGGTGATATGTGGAATTGTATAGCTTTAGGATGAGTCCTTTAAGGGTTTTCTACCAAGGAAAAGTATAGGATTAGATATAAGGTGACGCACTACCAGTTTCTATATAATATATTGTTTAGAAATGGATACGATGGTATGTTCTTCCACTAGATGGAGGAGGATAGACAAGGAAACCTAATTAAGTAGTTCCATGATGAAAGAGGGCATTTATTTACACCCATAAAAACCTATAATATCTTAAGTGTTGGATACTATTGGACTACAATTTTCAATGATTGCTATCAATAGTTCAAGGATTATAAACCTTATTCTATGTTTAAATGAAGAAGGAGAAAGACCTCAATGCCTTCAAAACCATCTATTGTAATTGAATCATTCCAATAATAAAGTATTGATTTCATATAAAATATCAACCCATTGTCAAGTGTGGGCTATGGATGGATCTTCACCACTATGGATTACTTCACTAAGTGAGTCAAAGTAGTCCTAGATAAAGCAACTAATTAAGAGATAATAGTGTAATTACTTGAAGATATCATCAGTAGTCTAACAATGGAAACTTTAGAACTATCCTATACAAAGTAGGGTTGTACACTATACCTCAATAAATAGAATATGGTTGGGGATAATCATATATTGGATAAAAAATATCCATCTCATATGGTACATGGATTCATAAATGTTAAAAATTACTTTACCATTTTTAAAGTGATGAAACTCACCCTTGAATATGGTTTTGTATTCAAGATATCATCAAATTATTATCCTCAAGGTAATGTGTTAGATGAATCAACTAATAAGAATATAACCAAGATCTTAAAGAGGACCATTTCAAAATTATAAAGGGATTACCACAACAAAGTTGTGAAAAACACTATGGGTGGATAAAGTGGCACTAAAGGTATCCACTGGTTCATCCCCCTATAAGTTGGTATACAATAAGGAGGTGGTATTACCAATTAACCTTGATCTCTATTTGATTCAAAATTCACAATAGCTCAATTTGAAGTAAACTAAAATCAGGTCTATGTATTGTTGGTCCTAGAGGAGGAGAGTCAAAATACATTTAGGAAAATTTATCAATGATAAAAAGATGTTAATAAATGGTTCAATAAAGGGGTGATAGAAGTGGAATATAAAGGATACCTCATGCTCAAATATGATGATAATCATGCAAAACTAGATGGTCATCAAATTTTGATTTGTCATGGAGTGGAACTTACCAAAACACCAAAGTTATCACACCAAATACCTATAATATTACCTCCAAAAAGGGATAGCATTGCCTCTCTATGAATGGGAAGCACCCCCGACTAATATAGCACAAAGAAATTATGGCCAAAAGAATATGTATATAGTATTAACTATTAATTTGACCTTATTTTTCTTCTTCATCTATTTTTTCTTATTTTTTGTCAAATACCACCTCTTCCCCCCAAAAAAAGTTATTTTCTTATTAAAGCAAGTAATCTACATGCCTAAGCAACATGCTCACTTTTATGGTTAGACTCATGACAACTATAAGGCCAAAAAAATTATCCCTTAATAGGTCAATTGATCTATTCAAATAGCTTGTGTTATAGAATGGGTAATGTGTGCCTAACTCAAGGCCTATATATACCCTAAGGGATGCAAGTAGGCCTCACTTTTTGATATGTACCCTTAAAGAAAAATAAATTAGAGATCTAATGATGCATTGCAACCTCTAGTGAACCACATACTAGAGCCCAGTTGAGTCACAACTCCACAAGATCTCCTTGACTACTAGAATATTGAGAAAACCCCTCAAAAGCACAAAATATTTAAACCCTACAAATATTTACCAACTTTAAAAACATGAGAAAATCACTTGTCATTGTAAATAAATCACTTGAATCCTCAAGCGATAACTCTTCTTCCAAACTAGGAAAATCTCCCTATTTTCCAAGTGAATCACTCAACTGTCTAAGTGAATTACTCCACTTTCTAGATATTAGAAAAATTATTCTAGTGAGCAAAATGTTCACATTTTTGAATGAATCACTCTGAATTATGAGTGAATCACTCTGAATTATGAGTGGATCACCCAATAACCCTAAAGACCAAATTTTCTATAAAAAAATACTTTTTATTTTTACCTATTTTCTCTTCATTATTTTCCATGAACACCTCTATCAAACCTTCACTACCTAAAGCTAAAGTAACCTCATCATATTATAGAACTATTGGTCCACTCTTGTAGTTTGATTGTCACTCACTATAGTTACCAAATAAAATATTAGATTGTATGATAGATACCCATTGCAGTTACCATAGTAGAGGTTGTATTGTATGAAAGGAAAATTATTAAGAAGGGGAAGATAAATAGATGAGGCTCCCTACTTTACAAAAGACTAAAAGAGAAATTTGAGTACCCCTATTAGAAAGTGTTAGAGGGAAAATATACTCACTCCATAGTGTTGAGCAAGGTGCAGCAATAGTATTGTCATTATTTTCAACACAGTCAGATAGATCTGTTGATGCAGTGGACAGGAAGTTCAAAAGCTATTCAAATGCAGAAGACAGGAGTTCAAAGGTTATTCAGAGTATGTACAGTGATTTTCCAAGAAGACCGAAGTGGCCCATATGCAAAATATCAAAGAAAAAAGACAAGTAAGAAAAGTGTCGCGATATCGCGACATATACAACAGGCAAGAAAAACTATCGTGATTTCGTGACATGTTGGAAGAGAGAGAAAAAGCAGGAAAAACTGTCACGATTTCGTGACATGTTGGAAGAGAGAGAAAAAGCAGGAAAAACTGTCATGATTTTGCGACATGTTGGAAGAGAGAGAAAAATCAAGAAAAACTATCGTGATTTCGTGACATGTTGGAAGAGAGATAAAAAGCAAGAAAAATTGTCACGATTTCGTGACATGTTGGAAGAGAGAGAAAAAGTAGGAAAAACTATCGTGATTTCGTGACATGTTGGAAGAGAGAGAAAAAGCAGGAAAAACTGTCGTGATTTCACGACATGTTGGAAGAGAAAAAGGCAAGTGGAAAAATTATCGCGATTTCACGACATGTTGGAAGAGAAAGAGAAAGCAGGAAAAAGTGTCGTGATTTCACGACAAGTTCGAAGAAAGAGAACAAGTAAGAAAAGTGTCATGATTTCGTGACATGTCGCATTTTTGTGACTAAAATAGGAGAGAGAAAGTAAGTTTGAAAAGTATCGCAATATCGCAACATGTCTCATTTTCGTGACAAAAGAAATAGAGGAAGCGTACAGAAGCAGAACTGTCATGATTTCACAAAAAAAGCAGAAAGCAAGACTTCGAAAGCAGAAGTGTCACAATTTCACGACAAAAACAAAGAAGTAAAACTACAAAAGCAAAAGTGTTGTGATTTCATGACAAAAGCAGAGAAGAAGACTTCGAAGGCAAAAGTGTCATGATATCACGACAAAATAAAAGTCAAAGTCTATGGAAGGAAGTGTCGTGATATCACGACAAAAGAAAAGATGAAGTATACAGAGGCAAAAATGTCACGATATCGTGACAAAAGAAAAGACGAAGTCTACGAAGGCAAAAATGTCACGATATTGCGACAAAAGAATAGAGAAAGTGTATGGAGGTGAAAGTGTAGTGATATCGTGACATGTTGTATTTGCACGGCAACAACAACAAAAGAAGCTACAGAGGCAAAAATGTCACAATTTTGTGACAGGTCGTAAATACGTAAGTCAAGAAGGAGAACCCGACTGAAATGAGAAGTATGACAGTGGACCGACATCACTATGGCATTTACAGGGGCAGTTATAGAGTGATTTCATACTGCTAAAATACGAAGAGTGATCAAAAGTCAGTATGGTGGTTAGAGGGTCTTTCCAAAATGAAATCATCAAGTGATGGATAAATCGAACATCTTCTTGAGTTGAAGCCGACGAAGACCGATGACATCCGACTAAAATTAGGGTTTACAATTTTTATGAAAGCCGACTAATATTAGGATTTACAACCAACTAAGATTAGGGTTTTCTTCATAAAAAATATTGTTATAGAAGGAGGTTTTTTTGGAGAATTGAAGTGGAGTTGAATGCGGGTGAAATACGGTCGTTGTGCGCAGAGAGCAAGTCGTGTTGAATCATGCTAAGTGTGAAATTTGCAAAGAGAGCAGAGTGCACAAAAGGGAGAAGATGATCGTGAAGTTTAACTGTAACAAAGCAGAGTGTGCGAAATGATTATACAGAGAGCAGAGTGCACAGAGAGCAAAAAGGTTGAAGTTCGACCAGGTGCTATTGTGATTGCGTAGAGAAAGTAGAGTGTGCAAAAGGGAGAAGACGATCGTGAAGATCGACTGTAATGAAGCAGAGTGTGTGAAGTGATTACATAGAGAGAGCAGAGTGCATAGAGAGCAAAAAGGTTGAATTTCGACCAGGTGCTGTTGTAATTACGTAGAGAAAGCAGAGTGCGCAAAGAACGCAAAGGTGAAGAAGACCAGTCAGGGTCTTGCAAAAGCAAAGGTATCTTACTGACAAAATTATAGATTCAAATTGAAGTCTAGGTTGCAACTTGGCATCAGGGGTTGGTGCTCCTTTTTGTTGGTGTAGATAAATAAGGGGTTGTTGCTCCTTCTAGTTGGTGCTAGTAAATCAGGGGTTGGTGCTCCTTTCTGTTGGTGCAAATAAATCAGGGGTTGGTGCTCCTTTCTGTTGGTGCAGATAAATTAGGGGTTGGTTCTCCTTTCTATTGGTGCAAATAAATAATGGGTTGGTGCTTCTTATAGTGGGTGCTGGTAAATTTATTGTAAAGTTGGTGCTTTGGAAAGTCTGGATTTGGATGGTAGTCCAAGCAGTCAATTTTTGAGGAGTAGCCACATTGGTGAACCTCATTAAATATTGTGTTGTGTGATGCTCTTTTGTTATACTTGATGTATCTAGTAATAAGTTTTAATTGTTGTGGTATTAAGAGCTGTAAATTCAAGTTTAAAGAGCTACATTGATTCACCCCCCATATCAGTGTCATTGTAAGACTAACAATTAGTATCAGAGCTAAGTTCTTGTACAAGCTTAACCGACTAGGGTGATCTTGGAAGTAACACAATGGCAGGTGGTGAAGGCTTCTCATCAAACAAAGCACCATTGTTTGACGGATCTAATTACATGTTCTGGAGAATCAGGATGCAGACATATCTTTGTGCTTTGGGATAGGACATCTGGGATTCAGTAGTTAGTGGATACACAATACCCATCACTCCTCCAAAAGAGGCTAATGAAAAGAAACTATTTGAAAATAACTCAAAAGCAAAGAATGCTATCATTTGCGGATTAGCAGACAGTGAACTAGTAAAGATCATGAGCTATAAAATGGCAAAAGAAATATGGGATAAACTAATGAGTATTTATGAAGGAGACAATAAGATCAATGAGGCCAAGTTACAGACACATTGAGCTTAGTTCGAATCATTAAAGATGAATGACGATGAAACCCTTGAGGCATATATGTTGAGAGTTAATGAAATCATTAATACGATCAGAGAACTCGGTGAGGATATCGAAGACTTTATCATCATGAAAAAGGTATTAAGATCTCTTCCTCAAAGGTTTAATTCTAAAGTCTCAGTGATAGAAGAAGCTAAAAATCTAAATTATTTTTGTATATATGAGATGTATGGTTCTTTGACTGCATATGAGATGAGGATAGGAAGATCTAAATCCATAAATAGAGAAGCGGCTTTTAAAGCCCTTAAAAATAAAAATGCAAAATAAGAGTCCGAGGAAGAAGAGACATCAGATAAAATGGAAGCAAACTTTGTTAGAAAACTAAAAAGGGGAAAAGGAAAATACAAAGGAAAGCTACTGTTAAAATTTTTCAATTGTGGAGGCATTGGGCATTTTACGACTAAATGTCCACTTAATGAGAAGAATAAAAATGATGAAGGATCGCACCAAGAAAGAAGTGACTAGAAGAAGAAAATGAATTTCATAAAATGCAACTTCAAGAGGAAAAGTTTTATCTCTAGGAATGTTAGTTCATCAGAAGACAGTTCCAGTGAGGATTCTGAAGAGGAAACAGGTGAAGTTATTTTCATGGCATTTGAAGAAGTAAAATCAGAAAAGGAATAAGGAGTGAAATCTGAAGTATGTGGTGAAAACCCTGAGGCTGAAGTAGATCTAGAAGGTGAGTTGATCTCTGCACTTGAAGAGTGGAAAATAGAGAGGAAAAATAATAAGAAAATTTCAAAAAAGCTTGAGGATGGAAATGAAATCATAACCAGTATGAAAGTACAGACAAAAGAATACAAGAAAATATCTAAAGATCTCGAAGTAAAAATTACCATGAAAATAGATTATTGTTGCAAACTAGAAGAAGAGAATGTTGGTTTACGAACGCAGATAGAAGATATGAATCACAAAATTAGTGTCTATCACAAACATGAAGAAAGTTTTATGAAGCTGGATAAGATTATAAATGACCAAAGACGTGCAAAAATCAAATTTGGTCTGGGTTTCATAGAAGGAGAATCATCAAATGGATCAAAGGCCAGAAATATAGAATCCATAAAGAATGAAAATAAGAAACAATTTGATCAAGGAAAAATGTCTCATGCAAAATAAAGCAATAATGCCAAGCACAAAAGGATAATTGACAATGATGGATTCACCAATGTCACACATCAAAGAAGAAGAAGACCTATGGCTCCTATGGAAACATGGCAAAGACCATCACCCAAGTTCAATTATCCCTTTTCTGGTTTCTATTTTAAATGCAATACATAAAATCTCAGACTACAGATATAATGTAAGACCAAGGAATTTCACCAGTAGAAATGCTTTTTCTCCTTTGATAAATTATACAGTAGAATGTTATAACTGTCATAATTTTGGGCACATTACAAGAAACTATAGAAGTACATTTGCATAAAATTAGTTTTAGGGAAGAAAATTTCAACCAAATAGGATGAGACAAAATAGAAAACTTCCTGAAAAACATGCACAAGCTATTGATAAGGGAAAGGCAAAACAAGAGCCCAAAACTACTATCAAAATGGAGTGGAAAGAAAAAGAGCAACTTAAAGAAGAAAAGGAATCCTTAATCGTACAAATAGCATTTAAAGCACATAATAAATATGTACTATGGATACTTGATAGTGGATGCTCCAGTCATATGACAGGTGATAAAAAAAAAATTGAGAAGTTACAAAAACATGAAGGTGGTTCAGTAAAGTTTGGAAATAATGATGGAGCCAAGATAGTTGGCAAAGGTTCAGTTAAAATTAGTGACGAAAAAATTAAGTGAGAAGAAGTCTTGTTTGTGGATGGTTTGAAACATAACTTGTTGAGCATAAGTAAGATTTGTGATAAAGGTCATGAAGTAATTTTTAAGAAGTAGGGTTGTGAAGTCAGAAAAAAATAGTGGAAAATTGATAGCAACTAGATCAAAGACATCTGGCAACCTGTACATGCTCTCAAAGACTTCAGAAGGAGCTTGTTTTATTATACAGGAAGAAGAAAATTGGTTGTGGAACAAGAGACTCGGTCATATTAGTTTTGATAATCTAGTAAAAATCAACTCAAAAAGGGTAGTGAGAGATATTCCCACCATCAGCAAACCTGTAAACAACATTTGTGCTTCATGCCAAAAGGGGAAGCAAACTAGAGTCACATTCAAAACAAAATAGTACTACACAAGCAAACCTTTGGAACTAATACACACCGATTTATGTGGACCCATGAGAACACATAGCATAAATGGTGACAAATATTTTATGTTGTGCATTGATGACTATTCCAGAATGACATGGATATTTTTCTTGAAGCATAAATCGAAGCTTTTGAAATGTTCAAGACTTTCAAAAACCAAGTTGAGAATGAAACAGAAAGAGGATCAAATGTTTAAGATTAGATAGAGGAGGAGAATTCATTTCAGAGGAGTTTACAGAGTACTATGAAAAATATGGTATTAGGAGACATTTTTCAGTAGCCAAGACACCTCAACAGAATGGAGTGGTAGAAAGAAAGAACAAGATAGTGCAAGAAATGGCACGGACTATGTTGGCTGAAAGCATAGTAGCAGATAGATTTTGGAAAGAAGCAGTCCATACTGTGATGTATATCCAAAATAGGTACATGCTAAGAACACATGAAAGCAAAAATCCTTATGAGTTGTGGTTCGGTAAAATGGCAATAGTAAAATACCTCAATGTTTTTTGCAGCAAGTGCTACATCAAAAGAACTGAAGATAATCTTGGTAAGTTTGAAGATAGAGCGGATGAAGGTATTTTTTTGGTTATTCGTCAAAAATCAAAGCTTACAAATGCTACAACAAGAGGCTAAAGAAAATTGTGGACAGTGTCGATGTTAAATTTGATGAAGGTAGAGAACGAGTAATTAGCTATGAAAAGAACTACCCAATTTATGAAGAGGTTATTGAAGGAGATGAGGAAAACGAAACATAAAAGATACAGAAAATTGACTCAGATGATTTAAGTTGTGATTTAGGAGTGGAAGAAAATAAGAAATTCAAAACAAGAAACTAGTAGAAAAATCATCCTAGAGAGCAAATAATTGGAGACCCCAAAGTTGGTGTTCAGACAAGAAGAAGAGTAGTAAGTAACTACTCTCTATTATCCAGCATTGAGCCCAAAAATGTTGCTGACGCAAGCAAAGATGAAAGCTGGATGAAGACAATTAATGAAGAATTAGATCAGATCAAGAAAAACGAAACTTGGGAGTTAGTACCTAGACCTACAAATAAAAAAATAATTGGGACTAAATGGATTTTTTGAAACAAATTGAATGAAGACAGACAAGTAGTCATAAATAAAGCAAGATTGGTATGTAAGGGTTATGCACAAGTTGAAGGCATTGACTTTGAGGAAACTTTTGCACTAGTAGCTAGACTAGAGGCAATTAGAATGTTTCTGGCTTTAGCAGTCTAAAAGAATTTCAAAGTTTATCAAATAGATGTGAAATCAGCATTTTTGAATGGGAAACTTGAAGAAGAGGTTTATATTGAGCAACCAGATGGTTTCCAACTTGGTGATGATACCAACTTGGTTTGCAAGTTGAAGAAAGCATTATATGGCTTAAAACAGGCACCCGAGCATGGTATGCAAGGCTAGACAACTATCTCACTCAACAAGGGTTTAAGAAAGGTATGGTGGATAGTAATTTGTATGTCAAAATAGAAAATGGGCATCTTATTGTTCTTGTTGTATACATAGATGATATCATATTTGGCAGCAACAAAGATGAGTCATGTAAAGATTTAGCAAATAAGATGCAAAAAGAATTTGAAATGTTAATTATTGAACTTTCGTATTTCCTCGAGTTGCAAGTTAATCAAAATAAGAAAGGCATATTTATTTCTCAAGTTAAATATGTGAAAGAGATGTTAAAAAAGTTCACAATGGAGGATTGTAAACCAGTTAGCACTCCCATGACGACAGGTTGCAAGTTGAGCAAGGATGACAAATCTCCACCTGTTGATCAAACCATGTACAAATCTATGATTGGGAGCTTATTGTACTGACGACTACCAAACCAGATATTTTGTAGGCGGTATGCATGGTAGCATGATTTCAGGCTAATCCCAAGGAGACTCATGTGACAACAGTGAAGAGGATTCTTCGGTACCTCAAGGGTACTATGGAGTATGGGTTATGGTATCCAAAAGGTAAAGACTTCACCCTTATTTCGTATTTAGATGCAAATTGGGTAGGAGGTGTCGATGACCGAAAGAGTACTAGTGGAGGTGCATTCTATCTTGGAGACAGATTGGTCGTGTGGCATAGTAAGAAACAAAAGTCAGTTTCTTTATCAACAGCAAATGCAAAATATATTACAATGACAACATGTTGTACGTAGGTATTGTGGATGAAACAAACCCTGAAAGATCTCGGTATTAGCTTCAGTGAGCCAATATCAGTTAAGTGTGATAACACCAGTGCCATTAACATCTCAAATAATCTTGTTATGCATTCACGCATAAAACACATTGCTATCAGGTATCACTTTTTGAAGGAGAAAGTTGCGGAAGGTGAGGTTAAGTTGAATTTTGTTCCAACTATAGAGCAAGTAGCAGATATCTTCACAAAACCATTTCCCAAGGAAGTTTTTGAGTACCTTCGTAATAAATTGGGAGTGGTCACACTTCCTAAGAATTGACTAGCTATAGGGATCACATTCTTCGGGGGAGCATTTAAGTATTTGATTATATTTTTGCTCATGTTCATGATTTTTGCTAAGTGTAATAAATTTTTCCTGAGAATGTTGTGCATTGACTCAGGGGGAGTCTGCAGTAGCCCTTTAGCATTATTGTCAAAGGGGGAGAAGAGTTACAGAAAATTGCACATGTGTTGCCAAAAATTCCAAAGGGGGAGATTATTGAGCAAGGTGCAGCAACAGTATTGTCATTATTGTCAACATAGTCAGATATATCTATTGATGCAGTGGACAAGAATTTCAAAAGCTATTCATATGCAGTAGATAGGAGTTCAAAGGTTATTCAGAGTATGTACAATGATTTTCCAAGAAGACCGAAGTGGCCCATATGCAAAAGATCAAAGAAAAAAGACAAGTAAGAAAAGTGTCCCAATATCACGACATATACAACAGGCAAGAAAAACTGTCACGATTTTGCAACATGTTGGAAGAGAGAAAAAGCAGGAAAAACTATCGTGATTTCACATGTTGGAAGAGAGAGAAAAAGCAGGAAAAACTATCATGATTTCGCGACATGTTGGAAGAGAGAGAAAAAGTAGGAAAAACTGTCATGATTTCGCGACATGTTGGAAGAGAGAGAAAAAGTAGGAAAAACTGTCACGATTTCACGACATGTTGGAAGAGAGAGAAAAAGCTGGAAAAACTGTCGCAATTTCGTGACATGTTGGAAGAGAAAAATGCAAGTGGAAAAACTGTCATGATTTCATGACATGTTGGAAGAGAAAGAGAAAGCAGGAAAAAGTGTCACAATTTCATGACAAGTTCGAAGAAAGAGAACAAGTAAGAAAAGTGTCGCGATTTCGTGACATGTCGCATTTTCGTGACTAAAATAGGAGAGAGAAAGTAAGTTTGAAAAGTGTCACGATATCGCGACATGTCGCATTTTCATGACAAAAGAAAGAGAGGAAGCGTACGAAAGCAAAACTGTCACGATTTCATGACAAAAGCAGAAAGCAAGACTTCGGAAGCAGAAGTGTCACGATTTCGAGACAAAAGCAAAGAAGTAAAAGTACAAAAGTAGAAGTGTCGTGATTTCATGACAAAATCAGAGAAGAATACTTCGAAGGCAAAAGTGTCACGATATCGTGACAAGCAAAGTTGTAGTCTATGGAAGCAGAAGTGTCGTGATATCGCGACAAAAGCAAAGACGAAGTATACATAGGCAAAAATGTCACGATATCGTGACAAAAGAAAAGACGAAGTCCATGGAGGTAGAAATGTCATGATATCATGACAAAAGAATAGAGAAAGCGTATGGAGGCAAAAGTGTAGCAATATCATGACATGTATTTGCGCGGCAACAGCAACAAAAGAAGCTACAGAGGCAGAAATGTCATAATTTTATGATAGGTCATAAATGCGCAAGTCAAGAAGGAGAACCCGATTGAAATGAGAAGTATGACAGTGGACCAACATCACTACAACATTTACAGGGGTAGTTACAGAGTGATTTCATACTACTAAAATATGAAGAGTGATCAAAAGTCAGTATGGCGGTTATAGGGTCTGTCCAGAATGAAATCATCAAGCAATGGATAAACCAAACATCTTCTTGAGTTGAAGCTGACAAAGATCGATGACAGTTGACTAAAATTAGGGTTTACAGTTGTTATGAAAGCTGACTAATATTAGTATTTATAGTCGACTAAGATTACGGTTTTCATCATAAAAAATATTTCTATAAAAGGAGGGCTGTTTGGAGAATTGAAGTGGAGTCGAATGGGGGTGAAATACGATCGTTGTGCATAGAGAGCAAGTCGTGTCGAATCATGCTAAGTGTGAAATTTTCAAAGAGAGCAGAGTGCACAAAAGGGATAATATGATCATGAAGTTTTACTGTAACGAAGCATAGTGTGCAAAGTGATTGCATAGAGAGATCAGAGTGCGTAGAGAGCAAAAAGGTTGAAGTTTGACTAGGTGCTGCTATGATTGCATAGAGAAAGCATAGTGTGCAAAAGGGATAAGACAATCATGAATTTTAATTGTAATGAAGCAAATTGTGTGAAGTGATTACGCAGAGAGAGTAGAGTGCACAGAGAGTGAAAAGGTTGAAGTTTGACCAGGTGCTGCTCTGATTGCGTAGAGAAATCAGAGTGTGTAGAGAACGCAAAGGTGAAGAAGACCAGTCAGGGTCTTACAAAAGCAAAGGTATATTATTGAAAAACTTATAGATTCAAATTGAAGTCCAGGTTGTAGCTTGGCATCAAGGGTTGGTGCTCCTTTCTATTGGTGCAGATAAATAAGGGGTTGGTGCTCCTTCTAGTTGGTGCTGGTAAATCAGGGGTTGGTGCTCCTTTTTGTTGGTGCAAATAAATTAGGGGTTGGTGCTCCTTTCTATTGGTGCAGATAAATTATGGGTTGGTACTCCTTTCTGTTGGTGCAGATAAATAATGGGTTGGTGCTCCTTACAGTGGGTGCTGGTAAATTGATTATAAAGTTGGTGCTTTGCAAAGGCTGGATTTGGATGGTAGTCCAAGCAGTCAATTTTTGAGGAGTAGCCACATTGGTGAACCTCGTTAAATATTGTGTTGTGTGATGCTCTTTTGTTATACTTGTTGTATCTAGTAATAAGTTTTAATTGTTGTGATATTAAGAGCTGTAAATTCAAGTTTAAAGAGCTACACTGATTCACCCCCCTCTCAGTGTCATTGTAAGACTAACACATAGGAGAATTAAATAGGGAGCATTGAAGAGATATAACTTACACCCCCAAATAGACTCTTGGAGCATAAGTTAAACTTGGACATATAGTTCAGTGGTGAACCTAGTGCCACAAGTGTATAATTGCCCCAAGTTGATATAAATAGTGGCAAAAAAATAGGATTCAACTACAAGGAGTTTTTGTCTCCTATAATGGATAGAATATGCCTATTAAATTAGAATAGGATTCATAAGGATCATGCTAAAATCCCTCAATGACCCAACACTTTGGATATCCTAGTCATAAAACCCAAAGAGATAGGTAAACTAGTGCCTATTGGTGAAGATTCCTAATTCCATACCTAAATAAGCTTTATCTACCATCCAAGTTTAGTATCACACTGGAGATAGACCATTTCAAGGAATACATTCAAGTGGTGATATCAAGGATAGATTCCTTTCTTAAAGAAGTGAGTGATAAAAAGATATATGAGGAGAACATCATCTTACTACATGTCATACATAAATATGTAAGGTACTCATAGATGATTGACTATGCCAAATATATATTAGACCAAATAGATAGTTAGTTGAAGGACTTCAAGAAAGGAAATTCACCTACACCTCTTACCTAATCTAGTTAATTCTATACCAAAAGAAAATTTGACTTTCCACCCTTCAACTAGGACAAACAAGGGTGAAATGATGATCTTAAAGTATTATGGAGTGCATATAATACCCTTCCAAGAGTTTTAAAAGACCTCTTACTATTTCTATAACAAGGTTTATGAGGTAATCATGGATAAGTTTTGGGGAAATGTGCCAAAGTTGATAGACAAGACATGAAATATGCTAATGAAAGAGAGATTACCTAAAGGAAAATTCTATTCAAGGTGGACCAAATCCATACTTTGCCTTATGTATTTTTAGCCATACTCCTTGAGTTGCCTACAATAATCCTAAACTACATATTCAGTTTAAAATATGATAGGGACATTGACTATGTCAACATGAAGTATTTTAAAGGGCAGAAAAAAACTATCTTTTACCCATCCAAAGAACAAATCATGAATATAATTCTTAAAACATTTGGGTACAATATGGTGGTAGAGGTAAGGTTGAGGAATATGGTTCTAGAATATCTTAAATACCAATGGTCTTGTGACCCAAAGGGTTTTTTGAGCAAACCCTCTGACACAAGAAACCAGATACCTTCTCTACATATGAGAAGATGTATAATATCTAGCAGTAATTCAACCTAGGTGAAGATACATCTGTTTCCACTCTAAGGAGCAATAGGGGTTATGAAGATAAATTTTAGCTCATATGACAATCCCACAAAGTGGTATACCTTTTATCCAAAGATGAAATATGACTTTGAACAAGATATTAATCCAAATCATTAGAGGTTTAAGCACTTTGGAAATTGGGGTACATAGATAAGAAATTTTTTTTCTTTGTAAATAATGATGTATGAAATAAACAATATGACCAAATCCATCAAATATGGTCTATTTTATGATGATTTTTCTATCACTTGGGACAATAGACATACCAAAAGTACAAAAGCACCAAGGTCACCATGAAGATAGTAGCAAGCACTTCAATCCTACACAAGACAAATCCTAGGAAGTAGGTAATGTCAATGATTACAATTTTAGATACACCAATAAATATATCAATGGTCAATACAATAGTGAGGAATATGGCAATCAAAGGGTAAAAAGGTTTGAATTATATGGTTTAATGTTTGGTGAGGTGGTTTTAGTGATAAAACAAAAATAGAAGGGTTAGGAATTCTAACTTGAGGAGGGGAAAATCTCCCAAGGAAACTCTCCTCTTGATTTGGGAATGGCTAGTCCAATGGCCATTACTACGCATACTCCAAATTCATCCTCCACTACTTCACCTTATTTTTCTACCGTTTCTTCTTCTATTAACTTCCATTTGTCTCTCTTTTTGCTCCTTCTTCTTCCCCTATCCCAAATTCTTATCTTAATAATTCTCGTGTTGTACTTATCCCATTAAACACTAGTGTAGCACATGTTTCTCTAAGGATCACCCCATCCCATATTTTCCTAATAGGCACTCTAGCTCAAACAATTATAGTCACATCAAGATATATTTCAATCACCTCCTCTTCATCCCCACTCACTAAAGTCTTTTCATCATAACCCTTGGTTCCACAAGCCATATATCCCCTTTGGCCATCCTATTTGGATTTAAATAACATACCACTTCTTCCAATTCCACTTTATTTCCTATTATTACCACTTAATTTGCATTCTTTACCATGCCTACCACTTCCACTCACCCTCCATTACATACATAAAATATCCTATAGTTGATAATGTCCACTATCCTTTCTTAAGAAGCTAAGTTTACAAGAGACCACCCATAAATAAGTGTGTTTGGAGGACCTAGGAAAATCTACAAATACTAGGCTAAAAATTCTAAGGTTGAATAGAAACTAGATATCCTTCTTGCTAAAGAGAAAGGGTGGAAGAAAGAGTACAAGCAACTCAATAGAAAGACCTCCAAATACTTAGTGTTCTTCCACTCACAAATATTGAATAAGGGGGATAAAATGTACTTTATTGAGGCATATAAAACCTATCCCTCCAATATAACATCAACTACTATTTAATTTCTAAGGTTTCATAGTTGGATCTGGACAATATGGACTCACACTAAATGGTCTAATTGGCTAACTAGCTCACACTTGGTACATCAATGAAATATGTCTAGCTACCATTAATGGATGAAGAAAATATAGAGTATAATTGTGTATTATTCCCAATGGAGAGGTTATTTGGAAGCTCTAGAAATTATTACCAAAGTCTCAAAACCCAACTTGCACAAATCATACAACTTGTATAATCTCCATCGTACACTATGTCAATTTTCCAAAATAGCTTGTATGATCACCAAATCATATATTTGTATGATAAAAATAATACAACACTATACCTTGTATGATTTGGTACTCATCCAATTCACTAGAACAAGTTTTGCAAGTTAAATCGATCAATTTTGTAATCGATTTCTCCAAACTAGCAATATTTCCTTATTTGGAAGGTTTTGGGTTGTAGCTTTGTTGCCAAATTGGGTAAAAAAACTGTTTTTATGATTTGGTACAAAACTTGTACGGTTTGTACGAACACTTGCTGCAACTAATATTCAATCCTATCACTCTACACAACCAATCCTTCCAAGACAGTTTTTGGGAAGTTTTTATGTGTCAATTGCTCCAATCATTCCTAACACACAAACCCTAATTCACTAGCGATGAATTATATTCATTATGGACCATTCCAAAAATAATATAAATGCATATAAATATTAGGGTATAGCTTTAATTATTCATATAATCAATTCCATTACTCACATAAAGTCTGGAAAATAACCAGGATCATTCACAATGCAATTCCATCCATCTAACATGCCAAGTTATGCATCAAACATTAACTACACAACCTACAACAACCAAAACGTATGGTGGAATTCACAAGGGTAAGGAAATAAGGAGAATTATTGTAATATCTATATTATGTGTAGTCCTATACAATATAGCCATTGACATTGCTCACAACTAGAATAATTATCACAATGAACAATATGTAACTCCACAATCAATACTCCATGAATTATATATTAGTGCATCAACAATGAACTATGAATAAACATGAATGAAAAACCAAAAAAATGAATGGGGGGCTATATAATGCATGCCCAAACCATTCCAAAGTGGTTTCTAAAGCATCACAATATTTACAACTACCATCCCCAACTAATTCCAAAACAATTCTTTTACAAGGTTTACTAAGGTCTAATTTGATTTTTATCAAATTAACCCCAAATGTACATTTCACCTTAATTTTATTTCATTTCACATCGTACATTTGCAACCTTGTATGTTTTTCTCCTACTTGTATGTCTTGAATATTGTACATTTTAATAAAAAATGAGTAAAACTAAACAAAACTATGCAAATCCAAGGATCATTTCTTCTTCTTCTGGGAGGTGGATTTGCTACCTACATCTTCCCTCCCCTTTACATCAGGTGGTGTCCTCATCGACTCATTCTTCTTAATTTTGGTTGATGCACCCTTATGATACTTAGCAAGTTGCATATGCAAGGTGGTACGCTCATCCTTCAAGCGAGCTGCGTATTGACTAACTTCCAAGGCTTTCAACTCGTACTCATTAGCCTTCTCTTCTATAATAGCTAGTAGTGCACCTAGCTCCTTCTCACACTCGGATGCTCCCTTGCGTATCTTTTCTGTCAATAGGGCTTCTATTCTGGATGCTATGGCTAATTCTTCATTCTTCTTCGTAATAACTTATAGATTTTGATGAATGTCGACTTCATAAGCCGCCATGCTCTCATCCTTAGCCTTAAGCTGAGCCTTATGATCCATGATAATTTCATTATAGTGCTTGGCATCCTTTGCCATATCCTCAACCTTACGATATTTTTCTTATAGTTGTTCCTCTACTACCTTCAACTGATTTTGCCTATTTGGCCAACTATTCATTTTGTGCTGCCAGTTGAGCTTCCAACTGCTTTGTGCACTCTTCTACCTGTTGGATCACAAGTTGTTTTCCTCTTCCTGTGAGCATAGCTTATCCTCGTAAGCCTACTTCATGCTAGCCAACTCTATTTCTACCTTCTTCATACTTTCCTCAACCTATTTTTTGTTATGTGTTAATTCTTCCTCCATCACAACCATCTCCTTTCGAGTAGCTTCCACTTCCTCTCATTGTGCTTCCTTGGCTTGATAAATCTGCTCAAGTCCCAAGCTGAGCCACTCGATCCAGTATGTCAAGAAATTCAATTTCCTTAGAGTGAAAGCCAATTCTAAAGGTACTCTTCAAAATTTTATACCCACTATATTCAAAGGACAAGTTTGATAGGTTGCCTTATCCAAATACATGCGTGGAAGTGCATGATAATTGGTCTTCACTCCCTCTGGTAACTCCTATATTCCAAGCATCATGGTTACATCTCCCCCAGGGAACAACCATGGATGTTGTGCATGGATGTGTGCTATTTGCCTCATGCGATCCTCATTGCACACCCACTCCATGATATTTTCTAATTTAGTGAAGGTTTTCTCCCTCCACTGTTTCAATTTCCCAACACCACCAATGCAAAACTGCAACCTGGCACTGGAAAATATTTCATTGGCCTATCAGAATAAGTGCTCCACCTACTCATCCATATTCTCACCTTCATCCCCTAAAATACCAAAGTGAGGTACTTCTACTAAAAATATTGTATGAAGCTCTACAATATTATCCTATGGTGGGGTCTGTTCTTCTTCTTCTTCTACCTATGGATTTGAACTTCCTCCAACTTCCTTGGTCATATTGGTTACTTTTTCTTCTTGTAGTGAACTATGTGCTACTATCTCACTTGTCTCTCCTTTTTTCGATGATTGTGTCTCCTCAACATTAATGATTTCCTTTGGAGACTACTACTCTTCCATCGATACTTGGACTTCCTCTTGTGGCTTAGGCAAGTCCTCTTGTTGCATTTTTTTCAACCCTTCATCTTGTGGGTTTAGGTGCACTCCCCTTAGAGTTGCAACTATCTGGTCAGGAGCAAACTCTTCCTATGGTACCTATGTACTTATCTGCTCTCGTTGGCTATTACCACCTCTCATCACAATATTTATCTTCTTTGTTCCCTTGGGCTCCTCCAATGGAACCTCCATCATGAATTTTTCTTTTGGAGCTGGTGGTACTACTGTCATTCCAATCAAATATCTAGATGAATCCAAAAAATTAAAATCAGAGGTCTAGAGCAATGTCAAAGATCCCATTCCTCTTCCCACTCCTTCCAGACCTGGTATATTAAAATTCAATAAATTTAACTCCTTCAAGTCAGAGTACCCTTCCTCTGGTGTTGGCTCGGTTTGCTCTTACTACATGGGTTTCTTCTATTTCTCCCATTACCTTCATGTTTAAATCCTTATAGGACTGGATTGTTGTTCCACCCTCTCCTCCTCTTCAAAAGATATTAGCTGCTTTGATAGTTGTTGGACTTGGGCCTACTATTCTAAGGTTGGTTCCAACTATCTTCTTCTCTTCCTCCATGGATGAACATCTTCATCAGATGTAGTCTCAGCCTCTTCCTACATCGAAGGTATTAGCTACTTTGTGCTCTTCTTGGTCTTTGATTTATCTGGAGTTGCCTTCAATAGAGACATAGTCTTTTCCCATCGTAGTATGGTAGGTTGATCTGACGATACTTCCCGTGGTTGGGTCCTACTAGGAAAGGAAATTCCCATTCTAGATATTACGTCTAATAACAGAGCAATGGCATGAAAGGTCATGGTGAACGTCTTCCTCCTAACTATCAATGACTATTGCATTTGTTCCTGTAAATATATTCCCCAATCATACTTCACGCCATTATAAACACCTTCCACGTACTATGCCATCCAAATTGGCATTTCCAAAGCTCATGATTCTCCAGATAGATGGGCCATGACAACATTCATTGTGCATGCCAACTCATTAGTCTTCAACTAGCTCTATTTAATTCCATGGGTTCCAGTACCAAAAATCTTGGCTACCATAGGTGACTTCACAGATGTGAGTGTCGTAATCAACCTGTGAGTCTCAATTGGGTCTACTATCTTCTTCAAAATTGGAGCTCCATTCTTAGGAAATCTGAATGTCCATAGAAATACCTCTACCAAAAACTCCACCTTGACATACCTATTATCCACTCATACCACTATGTGGTTCTCAACGAGTTCATATGATTGGAGAATCTACAACAAGTATTCATTGAAGAATACTTTATCTTGCGGTGGGATTTGTGCTATAATACTCACTCTAGGCCTCCATAGTGCTCGCTTCAATGGATGATTGGTATCATTATTTTCCCACCATTTCCTACAAAAATATCCCATTGGCTGCCCAAAAGTGACATCCTTGATGTCCACTTGCTCCTCCTCTACTTCATTGGGTAGGTCTTCTTGTTCTTCTAGAGTCTTCTCTTGATGAACTTCACTATGAAGTTCCCTTCTATGTGCCCTAGGTGGCTCCATCTCCTCTCTTATATATTGTAGTGGTGCACCTCCTCTACCACCATGCTAATATCACTTGACCCCTCCATGGCCTACATCCTCTCCCTCTCCAAGGATGATTACCATGCCTCCCATGTGATTGAAATTGATGTCCTTGGTCTTGAATGGGGTAAACTAAGGGAGATTGCCTAGGTCGTGATTCTCTCTGGTGTAGTGGTCCTGGTGATATTTCTACCCTAGATGCTATAATGCAATCAAAATGAGCTCAATATTCTTTCCTGGAGCTCATACTTCTGCCATCGCTGAGTGGAAACCTCATTTGCACACTCTCTCCTCAACTTGGTAATTCAGGATAATTCTGCACAAAATCACTCCAAAATTCCATATGACTACTTCCAAAATGTATAGGAACTATCATGGTCATACAAGACCTCAACAAATTATACATGTACATTTTCAAATCGTACAACCTTGGGAAGATCGTACAACTCCAGTCGAATTTGTTCAATCGCACCTGATTTCATACAATTGCAACAATTCATACAAATGGTGCTTCAAATCATACAACCTTGATCTAAAATCATAAAAGCTACTACAAAATCATACATGGGTGCCTCCCTTCTGTACAACCTCATCAATATCCATACAACTATGAAAAATTTCGTACAATCTCTTCAAAATTGCCCAAATCGGGTCTCTAGGAGCTTGGTAATCATACAATGTGCTTCAAAATCATACAATCATGCCTCCAAATCATACACACAGCCCTAAAAAATATTACTTGGCAAAAAACCCTCATTTTTCTTCAATTGGTATGATTTTTGTGAAACCCATTTTTCGAAAACATGCAATCTCTCTTTCGGTGCAATTTTGGTGGAATTTATGCAATTTCTCCTTCACTTGGTGCAATCTTCCTCCAAAAAAAAATTTTCTAGTAGTATGGTAGTATTTTACAATTCTCCTTTCCAACTTCTTCATACATGCAGACTTAGAAAAATATTTTCCTACTTTTATGGCAAATTTAATGTACCAGGGTTTGCTTATTTTACCCTTTTTCAATTCTCCATTTCCCTATTTCTGGAAAAATCAAACCCTAGACCTAATTTTTCTACAATAAGGGTTTCCTTGGGTGCTTTCTTTCCTCCATACCTTGTTCATACAATAGTTCCTATCCACCTACAACATGATTTCTAAAAAACTTGGCTTTTTTCGGAGTAAAAACCCTATTTCTGGTAGTTTTTTCCTCCAATCGGGTTGCTTTTTCGAAAATAAAAATTCTTGTGGTGCAAATTTAAAATGGGTCATGAAAATTATAGAAATGTGGTGAATTCCAACCACCCATATGGAAATTTATCTTCAATTTCACCCTTTTTGCCTTCAAATTCTCCAAATTTCAGTTTTGAATGTGTACGATCTGCAAGTGAGAAAGAAAAATTTTGCATGGCGCCTTTCTTTATATAATTTTTAAACCCTAACATCTTAATCCATGAAATTATGCCACTTTAGCCTCCTTTGCATGTGTTTTTTCCCTTTTATATGGATGATTGACAACTCATCACTCTTGTGCATGCGATTTTATCCTTTTCTCATTTTTGTCCTTTTCTTTGCCTTTTCTTTTATTTATTTTTCTTTTCTTTTCTTTTCTTTCCTTTTCTTTTATTTTCTTTTTTTTCCCAGAGGGGGCTGCCATTTCTGGTTTTCAACCACCTTCCATCTTAATTACATCCCAAGGGATTTTCACAATTAAGATAATTTTATTTTTCTTTTCTTTTTTTTCTCAGAAGGGGCCGCCATTTATGGTTTTCAACCCACTTTTGAATAATGTACGGATATCACTTACCCGCTCCATTGTCTTTCACCTATTCCATAGGCCTTAATCATGATCAATATGAATAACCTCATCAACATAATGAGCAACACCCATCACCAACTATGAAAGAGATCAAGGGGGTGGGAGCTTCCTTACAGGATCAAGGGACAATGTCAATGACAAAACTACTAAAACCATCACTCTCACAGTTAAATTTTTCTCTTCATTGATACTTTGGTAGCCTCTACTCACCCTATTTAAATAGCTCATCGTCGACTTCATTTTACCTTGTATTAACCACTAATGGAACACCTTGTACGATTTCACATTGTATGATTTCATCTTGTATAATTTTACACTGTAAGATTTCACATTGTACAATTTCACTTGTATTCGTACAATCTCTACCAATTGTACAATTTAACTTACTACCTGTATGATTTGTACCAATAGTATGATACACCCATCAGTTGTATGATTTGTACCAACTATATGGTTTTACCCAACAATCGTACAACTCCCTCTTGCAAAATTGTACAATCCCATTATTCCTTAGGTAATTTTTATTGTATGATTGGTTGTTCTATTTGGACAACATCTTCCATGACAAAATCTATCATAATAGCATCTTCCATATCAACATCTTCCATGATATCTTCCATAACAACATCCTCAATATCATACAATATTCTACCTCTTTTATTTATGTGAAGAGTATCACAAACTACATCACTAGTGATAGTTTTCCTCTTTACACCCCTAAATTATAGGCATATTTATTTCCTAGCCTTCATAGCTATACTAGAGATTGTTGGTGTTTCTTCTTCTTCACTTGAAGAAGTATCACCTGCAATTCTTGATTGATTCCACATTATAGGTGGCTCACTTTGTTGGTCCTCATTGGAACCATCTACATGAGGAATTTTGTATTCACCAAACAATCATCTATCAATATCCTGTGGGTATTCACTCCATGACCTCCTTCACTAGTGTGTAGGTTATGGCCTTGGTCCTTTGTCTTGATATCTCATGTGTTTTTTCTCTGGTGCTTGACTCCCATCCACCACACTCCTTTGTAACTTATCTTCCACTTTCTCATGTGTTACCATTCACTCCCCTTGATCTCACAAAGTATCCTCATTAATGCATTCACTTATGATAATTTTATCCTTGACTCTAGGTGCTTCTTGGTCCTCTCATTATGTATCGATCAACAATGTATCCAACCTCTCAATATCTGCTTCACTATATGTCCATACTTGCTCTATTACTGGTTCATGTGTATTGTGTTCAACATTGTTCATGTTTCCTCTTTGAGCAATTCTTGTACTCCTTCTAACTAGGATATCCTCTCCTTTATCCTGTATCCTATGCCTTTGCAAACTTGTGTCTATCATTCACCTCCAATTTGTATACTCTATTTTTTTACTTTACAAAATCTTCTTGAATGTAAGAATTTTGACCTATTTTAACAAAATGCCAAAGTTCGATAAGGAAACAACACTAAATATAGAGCTATTTGGACTACCAAATTAATCAATGGTTCCTTTCAACTATGAAAATAATTCCCAATATAACACTCTTTCAAATCCTCCATGATCTTCCAAAATGACAACGGGTTCCTTCAATTGCATCAATATGATCCAATTTTAATAGGCAACGGTGCCAAATGTAGAGGCTAGTGATGTAGTTTTCATAATGGGGAGGTGATTTGGAAGCTCTGTAAATGATTACCAAAGTCTCAAAACCCAACTTGCACAAATCGTACAACCTGTATAATCTCCATTGTACACTATGTCAATTTACCAAAATAGCTTGTATGATCACCAAATAATACAATTATTTGATATAAATCATACAAAACTGTACCTTGTATTATTTGGTACTCAAAAAATTCATTGGAATAGGTTTTGCAAGTTAAATTGATCAGTTTTGTAATTGATTTCTCCAAACTAGTAATATTTCCTTATTTGGTAGGTTTTGGGTTGCAGCTTTGTTGCCAAATCGGGTAAATAAATTTTTTGTACAATTTGGTACAAAACTAGTACGGTTTGCATGAACCCTTGCTGCATATAGTATTCAGATATATCACTCTACACAATCAATCATTCCAAGATAGGTTTTGGGAAGCTTATATGTGTCAATTGCTCTAAGTTTTCCTAACATGCAAACCCTAATTCACTAGCAATGAATTATATTCATCCTGGACCATTCCAAAAATTGTACAACTACCTAGAAAAAATTGTATAGCTATAATTCTTCATATAATCAATTGCATTACTCACACCAAGTCCATAAAATAATCATGATCATTCACAATGCAATTCCATCCATCTAACATGCCAAGTTATGTATCAAACATTAACTACACAACCTGCAACAACCAGAACGTATGGTAGAATTCACAAGGGAAAGGAAATAAGGATAATTGTTGTAATATCTATATTATGAGTAATCCTATATAATATATTCATTGGAATTTCTCACAACCATAATAATTATCACAATGAACAATATGTAACTCAACAATCAATACTCCATGAATTATATATCAGTGCATCAACAATGAACAACAATGAACTATGAACAAACATGAATGAAAAACCAAAAAAATGAATTAGGGGGCTATATAATGCATGCCCAAACCATTCCAAAGTTGTTTTTGAAGAATTACAATATTTACAACTGCCATCCCAAACTAATTCCAAACAATTATTTTACAAGGTTTACTAAGGTCTAATTTGATTTTTATCAAATTCATCCCAAATGTATGTTTCACCTTGATTTCATTTCATTTCACATCATAAATTTGCAATATTTTAAAATTTTCTCATACTTGTACATTTTGAAACTTGTACATTTTAATCAAAAATGAGCAAAACTAAATAAAACTATATAAATCCAAGGATCACTTCTTCTTCTCGGAGGTGGATTTGCTTCCTACAACAAACCAGATAAAGAAATAAAATTATAGGTATAATTGGCTTAGTTAAAGGCAAAAAGGGACCAACTCTAATAAGAGAATGAAAAACTAAAAGGGGAAATCATTAAAAAGGATCAATTGAAGAAGAAATTTGAAGACCTCAAAGCCCATCTTGTTGAATTTGAAGAACTTGTATAGGATATAACAAGGGAATAAAGAAAATGTTTGGTAGACCTAGAATAAAAGATATATAGATTAAGGAATTGAAGATCAATGCCATAGAAATGGAGGTAGACCCAAAAGTGATGTAGTAAATTTATATGCTTAAGACCCTATAGAACCGAATTAGGAAGGAGATAAAGAACACCTTTGAATACTTTTGATCAACATCCTTCATAGAAAATTCTTAGAACTAGTTGAGGCTATCATCAAGAATGTAGAAGAGTATATTTCTATGAGGGTGATCATTAAGATATCCTTAAGCTCCTTACATAAATTACCATAGCACATGCATGGTATAAAATAGACCCTAAGAATATGGTTAAAAAAATAAGAAATATCTTAGACATCTAGAGGAACCTACGGACTTGCAAAGACAACCTAGTGTCCTTGAAAGCCCAAGTGCATAACATGGAAAAAGTGATTCAAGGGTTTATTTCTATTGGAATTCCTAACATCTTTAATGATAGAAAATATGTCCTAGATGATTATGTCATTGATGCCATGATTGAAGAGAAAATTATAATGTTAAACAAGAAAGTGTGGGTGACACATGAAAAGTTAAAGCTAATTTTTTTTTATTTGTGGAAAACATCCCAAAAGGGATGCCACTTTCGGGTAAGACCCAAGGAGGCAGGGGTATCCATTCCACCAAAAATACCCAGGACTCGGACCTGGCCTACCACCTTTGACATACTCAAGGAGCAAACAAACACACAAAACCAATTTAAAAATAAGTAAATAACAACAAAAATAATAAAATAAAATAAAAAACATGCTCCTTGAGTGTGTCAAAAACAAAAGCACAACCAAACACGCACAATAAGATAAAAGAAACCACAACACAAACCACATAGAAAAACACAAGAACCACATAACAAAACACAAACAAGACAAAAACAACAGAACACTACAAAGACATAACCCAAAAAAAACATGAAAAATAAACACAACCAAAACCTAAAAAATTAAAAAATAAAATAAAAATAAAAATAAAAAACAACCAACAACAAACAATAAACAAAAACAAAAAACATAGAAAACACTCACACATAAAAACACGAAATAACACAAACAAAGAGAAACCCAAGAACAAGAACGAAAAAAACACAAGAACAATAACAAAAAACATAAAAAAAAAACAAAACAACAAAAACACAAGAACAACAAAAAACAACACAAAGAACACAAAAACAAAACAAAATAAAAAAACCCACCCATCTTAAAAAACTAAACAAAAAAAGAAAAAAGAAATAAAAAATGAACAAAACAATGACCTATCTAGACCAGAAGACTATTAAGGCAAGAATCAATAGAGGAAACAAAATAAAGAATAGAATGAGCTAGGGAACTAAAAAAAAACTGAATGAACCAAAGAGAAGCAAAAAAAAAAAAAAAAAAAAACAAGAAGAAACTAGGTACCTTCAGAACTGGAGCCATCCAAAGAAATGATAGAAAGAAGAGCTTCCCTAATTTGAGAAGCCCACCATATAGGAGGGTGGCCATAACAAGTAAGATCACCTTTGTCCAAAGCCCAATTAGCTAAAGCATCAACACTCTTGTTTTGATCTCTGACCACATGATTGTAATCAACTTTCAAAAATCCCATCTGGATTAACTGAATCTTCTCAATAATTATTTTTATTCTCCAATCCACCTTATGATTCTTAGAAGGATTCTTCAAGAGATTAATCATAAGTTGAGAGTCAGACTCAACTAACACCTTTTCCCATCCAACCTTAGTAGCCTCTTGAAGGCCTCTGAGGATACCATACCCCTCAACAAGGTTATTGGAAAGAATACCCAAATTCTCAACAAAAGTAAAAACCAGGGAGCCATCTGAAAGTCTACCAATTCCTCCCACACTGGATTTTCTAGGGTTCCCTCTAGAGGCTCCATCAGTATTGACTTTTCCAAAATCCTTAGGAGGAGGTTGCCAATTTCTATTCCTATCCATATTACTAATACTCACATTCCCTTTAAGTTGGTTGCCCTTAGAAGGTTTAATCTTCAATATTTGCATCACTTGATCCCATATTTGGTGGGAGTTTTGGGGGTGATTAAGGAGATGATGGATTGATTCAACTAAGTTGGCTATGGTATTTTGCCAAATATAGTGAATATCCTTCCTATCTTGATTAAAAATTTGGTTGTTCCTTTCATTCCAAATATTCCAAAGAAGAATGGTAGAACCCATCCAAACTAATTGCCTAATAAAATGATCAACACCCTCTTGATTAGGCCAATCCCTCCAAAGTTGTTCAAAAGTAAAAAAATTGGACCACTGTAAGCCAAGTAAAGTGGCCATTCTCCTCCATAGCTCAGAGGCTAAAGTACACTCAATAAAAATATGGTTGATATTTTCTACATTCTCTTCACACATTTCACATCTAAAAGGGCCATGAAAACCATGCTTCATAAGTTGCTCACCGAGTAAGCACCCTACGATGCAATAAAATCCAATTAAAGAACCTCACCTTAGGCCAGATATTTTGAGCCCACAATCAAGAAAATATGTTAGAAGAATGGTTGGGATTATTATGGCATAAGGTCAAATAACCTTGAGCAACTGAATACTCACCCTTAGTAGTGTTGTTCCATCCAAAACAATCTTTTTCATGGGACCAAGAGAGGGATCTCATATGAAGGATGCCTTGGATATCTTGTCTTTGCCTTTTTGGGATTTGAATAGGCCAGTCCTCAATAGGGATCCAATATCTACCAACCTTTGAATTACCAGTATGGTATCGACAGTAATTAGCCACCTTTATCCAATTAGCTCGGTGAAGCTCCTCCATCCAAGGCCTCCAATCGGGAAACTGAGTTATCAAAGGCTTGTGACCATCCCAAGAATCTGTCCAAAAATTTGCATGTTGACCATTATGAATGATCCAAAATAATTTTTTCTTTATCAAATCCTCACCAGTCTTAAGAACTGCTAAAATGGGAGAACCTTTGGTAGGAAGTTGATAGCGAACAAGGTCTTCAGGACTTTTGTTCTCGACATATTTAGCACGAAGATTATTGGCCCAAAGAGCATTGGGGTTATGCAACATCCTCCAATATAATTTAGCAGCTAAATCTTTGTTGTTATTAATTGAAGACCATAATCCTAACCCCCCTTCACTCTTAGGAAGACATAAAGTATCCCATTTCACCAAGGCCCATTTTCTTTTCTCCTTAGTACCACTCCAAAGGAAACGATGACTGATTTGATCCAATTCTCGAAGAACAACCTTTGGGATATTCAAAATGAAAGAAACATAAATAGGAATAGCTTGAAGGACTGATTTTACCAAGGTGATTCTACCCCCAGAAGAAAGCCACTTGTTGGTCCACTTTCCAATTTTCTTCTTGACTTTGTCCAACAACCAATTCCAATCTTTATTTTTTTGCCTTTGAATATTTATGGGAATACCTAAATAAGTGATTGGAAGAGAGGTCTTCTTATATCTTAGTTTATCCAAGACCATGGATTCCTGTCTAGCAGAGCAATGAAAGAAAATAACTTTAGATTTGTCTTCATTGATCAATTGCCTAGTAGCCTTAGAAAAATAGCTAATGATTTGCTTAATATTAGAAGCTTCCTTAACTATAGCTTTACCTAAAAGAGTAGAGTCATCCACAAATTGAAGATGAGAGATAGGTCTAGCTCCATGAGCAATGGTAACTCCCTCAAGGGTTTTTTTTCCCTCTTTTTGGTTATAGTCCTACCCAAGCATTCAACAAGAATGATGAATAAATAAGGGGATAGCGGGTCACCTTGCCTAATACCTCTAGAAGCTGGGAAATACTGAGAAGGCCTGCCATTGATAAGAACTAAGTAGGAAACTGAAGAGATACATCCCATAATCCAACCCATCCAATCCTTAGAGAAACCAAATTGCCTCAAAACTTTGATAAGGAAGTGCCAATCCACTCGGTCATAAGCTTTGGATAAGTCTAACCGAATGAACATGGAAGGAGAATTTTGCATATCCATGGAATGGATGGCTTCCTAAGAAAGAACTATCTCATCTACTATTTGACGTCCTTCCACATAACCCCCTTTTCTATGGGAAATAATCTTATGCAAAAGAGGCTTCAACCTTTCTACCATGATTTTAGTAATGATTTTGAGAAGAACATTACATAAAGCAATAGGTCTAAAAGCTGAGATATGATCAACCTCTTGAGCTTTTGGAACAAGAGTAATATAAGTTTTATTGATAACCTTCAAAATTTCTTTGGCTTTCCTAGCTTCTTCCACCACCTCTAATAAATCAACATGAAGGATATCCCAGAACTCTTGGTAGAACTCAATAGGAAAACCATCAGGACCTAGGGTTTTCCCTTTTTGCATTTTAAAAACTACTTGTTGAAGCTCATTGATAGTAACAGGAGCAGTCAAAATAGAGTTCTCCTCAAAAGTGATAAGAGAAGGGATTGCTTGAAGAACATTATATTGTGAAGCTGAGTCAAGGGGAGTAGCAGTAAAAATATTGGAAAAGTAATCAACAACAATAGAGTTCATGCCATCCCAAGTATAAACAACATCTCCAAAATCTGATTTTAAGGAAGAAATAAAGTTGTGAGATATTCAAGCTAGAAGATATTTGTGGAAGAAATTTGTGTTTTGATCTCCTTCTTTGAGCCATTGAATTCTAGATTTTTGCTTCCATAAGATTTCTTCTCTTTTTTCCCATTCCTCTAATTGAGTTGTGAGTTTAATTTCATCTGCACTTCTCTTCTCTGTGAGGCCATCTAAATGGATTTTCTTATTCAAATTTTCAAGATGAGCAATAAATTCATGTTTTTTTTATGAACATCCCCAAACTCTTTCCAGTTCTAAGTCTTGATTTTGGATTTAATGTATTGCAGTCTTTTGGCAAAATAGAACATCTTAGTCCCATGCCTAGGTTTACCTTCCTTCCACCATTGTTGCACATGAGGTCTGAATGAAATGTCTCTAAGCCACATTAATTGAAAATAAAAAAGAGAGAAACTCAAATTGGTTTTCCACATTTCCACCATGACTGGTCAATGATCTAAACCAGCATTATTAAGATTCTTTACTTTAGGAATGTGACCATGGATTAAGAAATTTTCAGAGAGCAAAAACCTATCCAATCTCTCCATTATACAAGGTAAGCCTTGCCTTCTGTTAGACCAAGTCATTAGGCCATTATCTGGTTGGATATCCACAAGATGGAGGTTTGCAATATATTCTCTCATGAGGTCAGTGCTTTTGTCCAAATTTCTATTTCCCTCCATTTTCTCATCCAGAGAGAGGATGGTATTGAAATCTCCTCCGATCAAGATCCAAGCTTTAGGAAAATGAGAGATAATATGAGTAATATCCTTCCACTGTCTTCTTTTTTCCTCCAAAGTTAAAGCTAATTTACACCAAGTTAAGAGAAGTAGTTTTAAAGGGAGAAGAATTATCCAAAAATCATTTCAAATATCTAATGGAGAAGGAATAAGAAGAATACATCGAAATAGTATATTTTTGTAATGACAATGAATTGTATAAGTTTTTAGGACTACTATCACTAAAGAGCAATAAGGAGAGAACAATTTTGATAATTTCACAACATGAATCCCAATTTTATAGAATCTATGCTTAAGGATAAAGGTAGGATCTGGGATCTTACACCAATAAATCTTGGTGTTTCATGAATTTACTATAAAAATAATATCTTACTATCTTTACAATGTTTTGTCTATTTTGAAAGCAACAAGTACTAGCAGGATACCATATGGTAGGAAAATACCCAAAAGTCCCAAAATTTAGCTCATTTTTGATAAAGTACTATTTTTTCTATAGATTTTGCTAATTGGCTTGGAGGAGTGATTCATCCAATAAAGGGTTCAGGGTAAAAAAATAAATAAAATAAAACTGAATCTCCTTTCATAATGATTTTATGTGAATACCTTTCTTCACACCCCTTTCTATCTCTCTCCCATGGAGGAGCAAAATGAAATGAAATTTTTATGTTTGGTTCTAAATTAAATATTTGAATCAAAATTCACTATTGTGGGTGCATTTTTGGCACCCACTTGTTTTATTCCATGAAGAGAATGGGGGTATTTTGAAAAATGGCTAAGAGAAAATATGGACGGAGAAATGGGTCACTTTCGGGTCATCCGCTATCCAAATATTTTGTCTAAAATAAGGTAGGTCAAAGAATGTACCTGATGAAATAATGGACTATGAACATATCATGGGCACTCCCAAAACTCTATCTGCAAGTGAAGGGAATCGAGTGGAGGATTAGGAGAATGGTGAAAAGGAAAGTGATCCTAGATTGTCTCCCAAGTGGTAAACTCATATAGGCAAAGAATTGGGAGGCATAATCAAGAGGTGGTAGATTCAAAGTTCCACCTGTGGTTTACCAAACCACAAGGAAGATAGAAATAGAAGGAATAAAAAGACAAGCAAGGGCTCCCATTTTACCTATTCTAGGAGAATACAATCTAGATGTAATATTGGGGTAGAACCAAAGTGTGCATTCGACCCAAAGCTCCACACTATCCAATCATAAATGCACAAAGTCCAAGCCACATAGAAGACTCCTCAATTCAAAATTCTCCTTCTCACCAATGATGTCAGAACATTGGATCCAAGGATGCAGTAGATGAATAAATTTAATGACTGATCAGTCTACATACATAAGGTAGTAGATGAATAATTGATGTAGCATGGCTACCTCATCTCATAAGGTAGTAAAAAAATCAAGTTCATTAATTAGAAAAGTAAGGCTCATACAATGAATGCCAATAGCTCCTATCCAAACATAGTGGATAATATTTCATCTATGGAAGAGCAATCACAAAAAATGTCATTCGAACCAACTGGAAACTGACATTTCGATCCATCGTTATTGAAGTATTAATTTGTCTTTCAAAAGCCCGCAACTTGAAGGGGATATATATATATATATATAAATATATTTCTAATATATGTTTTGGTGTCATCTGTCCAATCATTACAACCTGCATGTACAGTTTGATGCATTCAGCAATATAAGTGGTTAACTGTCTGACCTTCAATTGTTCTCATGTATGTATGATATTGCTCTACTAATTATTTCTACTAAATTCAAATGAATGAACTAGCTTTAATTTTGATATCTGGATTTCTTGCTATTTATTCTTTAATTCTGGAATTCTTAGTAGGGTCATCTGCATAAATGACTAATGAAATTAGTGGTTGGTTTGTTAGGTAGTCCATGAATATTTTCTATGTTTCATACTTATTGGGCATGTATCTTGATGCGATTGTATTTTTACCACATTATGTTCTAGATTTACGTTCTCTTTAATCTTTTTCCATTCCCTTTTATCCCAAGTGTTTAGTTAGAATTTGCAAGGAGCTGAACTTCTCCAGATATTGATCCAAAGATTCATGATCTTGAGGTCATTCAAATTTGGTCAAGGTCTAGGGGTGCGTAATACTTAACTTTAGACAAAATTCTAACCAATAGTTTCTCGCATTCCTGGTGGGACCCTTTCCCATATTTCTTATAAATGAAAGGAGTGGTGATACCTGGATCTGTCTAGATTTCCTAATCACTTGGAGACTTCATCAAATACATACCCAAAAATCCATATAGGTCCTATAGTTATTTCATGATTACAATATATAGGGCTAGTATTTTAGAACCAGTTGAGTTCTAGAAGTTATCATATAAAAAATAATAGCTTGAGTTGGTCATTGAAGCCCCTGATTCTATTGAAGAACAAGAGCAATATTAGATTGATACTCAATTGGTACTTTTATCCCAAGTATCCATCTTGCATCAAATAGAAATGGCCCAAAATTAGAACCTAAGAGTCCCTAATACAAGACCCCTTAACCTAGTTGATCAGCATGTGATTTCATAAGCAACCTTGAAAGCCCTTCCAACCTATTATGGTATAGGAGAAAAGATAGATGAACATGTTTAGGATGTAGCGTCATTGGTTGCTATGCATAACATCCAAGATGAGGATGCGATGGTCAAATTATTAGTCATTTCTATAGAAGGAAAATTGCTTTATTGGTATAGAACTCTACCTAATGGGAGTATAAATTCCTTGAATGCTTTGGCATTCAAGTTAATAGAAGAGTTCAATGAACAAGCAGACCCATTTTCCTTGCTCACTTAGTTCATAGTAATACAAAGACATCCACAAGAATATATTATGGATTTCAATATTAGGTTTAGTCATACCTGGAAAAGAGTGCCTGATGATCTTAGACCAATCCATGAGCAAGCTATTTATTATTACTTAAAATTATTCAGTTCATATCTAGGATTGATGATAAGGAAATCAAATATTCTTATTTTCCCTCAAATATTCCAAGAAGCTGCAAAGGCAAAAAAAATCATTATTGCTATATGCAGAATACCTCCCAAGCCTTTGATGCCTATTTTCCCAGATTTCCTTAACATTAAACCATAGTTAGTTATTCTAGTACCTACTTATATAGCACTCCCACCTCCCATGGGCTTTTCTCAATGGTCTAATACACCTACAGTCCCAAAACTTCTTTCCACTCCTATAATACTGATTCTTCTTGCTCCTCCTACACTACCTACATTACCTGCTTCAGATTCACAAGCGGATACCTTAAGGGAGATGCAATATTTTATGAAAAATCTATCCAATGAGGTTACCATGATGAAAAATAAGGGAGGCCAAAAGGAAATTCTAACCAAGAAGGTTCCCATATATGGTAAAATATCATTTTGCCTACACTAGTAGGACATTAGAGAGAACTAATGCAATCCTTATTATTGAATTAAGTGAGCCTTCAACTTCCAAGTATGATTCATATTTTTGGTGTTCTATATGTAATGATCCTCATGGGGAAAATACTTGCATGATGCATCAACACTATATGCAAAGAATGGCAATTGAAAGAGCGAAAAGAGTCCAAAAGGACAAATAAACATGATTAGAAATAGTGAACATAATTTTATGGTGCCATAAGTAGATCAAGTCTCTATCTTGATGAGATTCAGAAATAAACCACTACAAGTGAACCCTGAAGATCCCAATCCCATGAAAAATGCTACTAACAAACTCTTTGCCCATCATAGTATGGTAGGCTAATCTGACGATACTTCCCATGGTTGGGTCCTACTAGGAAAGGAAATTCTCATTCCAGATACTGCAACCAATAACAAAGCAATGACATGAAAGGTCATAGTGAACTTCTTCCTCCTTACTATCAATGACTACTACATTTGTTCCTATAAATATATTCCCTAATCATATTTCATGCCATTATAAAAACCTTCCATGTACTGTACCATCCAGATTGGCATTTCTAAAGCTCATAATTCTCTAGATAGGTGAGCCATGACAACATTCATTATGCATTCCAACTCATTAGTATTCAACTAGCTCTATTTAATTCCATAGGTTCTAGTACCAAAAATCTTGGCTACCACAGGTGACTTCACAGTTGTAAGTATCATAATAAACCTATGAGTCTAAATTGGGTTGACTATCTTCTTCAAAAGTAGAGCTCAGTTCCTAGGAAATTTGAATGTTCATTGAAATACATTTACCAAAAATTCCTCCTTGACATACCTATTATCCACTCATACCATGATGCGGTTCTTAGCAGGTTCGTACAACTAGAGAATCTGCAACAAGTATTCATTGAAGAATACTTTATCTTGCAATGGGATTTGTGCTATAATACTCACTTAGGCCTTATGTAGTGCCTACTTCAATGGATGATTGGTATCATTTTTTCCCATAATTTCCTACAAAATTCTCCCGTTGGTTTCCCAAAAGTGACATCCTTGATATCCACTTGCTCCTCCTCTACTTCACTCGGTAGGTCTTCCTATTATTTTGAAGTCTTCTATTGATGAAATTCACTACAAATTTCATGTGCCCTAGGTGGCTCTATCTCCTCCCTTCTATATTTTAGTGCTGCACCTCCTCTACCACCATGCCAATATAGTTGACCCATCCACGGCCTATGTCCTCTCCCTCTCCAAGGATGATTACCATGCCTCCCATGCGACTGAAATTGGTGTCCTTGGTATTGAAAATGGTAAACTGAGGGAGGTCACCTAGGTCATTTTTCTCTATGATGTAGTGGTTTTGGTTATAATTCTACCATAAATTCTACAATGCAATCATAATGAGCTCAAAATTATTGCTTGGAGCTCATACTTGTACCATCGCTAAATTGAAATCTTGTTTGCACACAATTTCCTCAACTTGGAAATTCATGACAAATCTACACAAAATTACTCCAAATTTTTATATGGCCACTTCCAAAATGTACAAGAACTATCAAGATCATAAAAGATCTCAAAAAATCATACATGTACATTTTCAAATGATACAACCCTTTCCAGATCATACAACTCTACCCGAATTTGTTCAATCACACATGATTTCATAAAATTGCATCAAATCATACAAATGGGGTTTCAAATCATACAATATTAAATTAAAATCATACTAGCTACTACCAAATCATACAAGGGTGCCTCCCTTCTATACAATCTCATCAAGATATATACAACTATGAAAAAAATCGTACAATCTCTTTAAAATTTCCCAAATTGGGTCTCCAGGAGCTTGGTAATCGTATAATGTGCTTCAAAATCATACAATAATACCTCCAAATAGTACACACAGCCCTAAAAAATTTTACTTGGCAAAAATCCCTCATTTTTCTTCAACTGGTATTTTTTCTGTGAAACCCATTTTTCAGAAACATGCAATCTCTCTTTTTGATACAATTTTAGAGGAATTTATGCAATCTCTCCTTCACTTGGTGCAATATTCCTCCAAAAAAAAATCTAGTAGTATGGTAGTGTTGTATGACCATCCTTTCCAACTTCTTCATACATGTAGACTTAGAAAAATATTTTCCTACTTTTATGGCTAATTTTTGTACCAGGGTTTGCTTATTTTACCCTTTTTCAATTCCCTATTTCCCTATTTTTGGAAAAATCAAACCCTAGCCCTAATTTTTTCTGCAATAATGGTTTCCTTGGGAAATTTATTTCCTCCAACCCTTGTTCTTAAAACAGTTCCTATCCACATACAACACGATTTCTTAAAAAACCTTAGTTGTTTCCAAAGTGAAAAACCCTAATTTTGGTAGCTTTTTCCTCCAATCGGGTTGCTTTTTCGAAAATAAAAATTCTTGTGGTGCAAATTTAAAATGGGTCATGAAAATTACAACAATATGGTGAATTCCACCCACCCATATATAAAATTATCTTCAATTGCACCCTTTTACCTTCAAATTCTCCAAATTTCAGTGTTGCATGTGTACGATCTACAAGTGGGAAAGAAAAATTTTGCATGGCACCTTGATTTTTATAATTTTTAAACCCTAATATATTAATGCATGAAATTTTTCCATCTTTGCATCTGATTTTATCCTTTTGTATGAATTATTGACAACTTGTCACCCGTGTGCATGAATTTTGTCCTTTTCTTATTTTTTGTCATTTTCTTTGCCTTTCTTTTATTTATTTATTTATTTTATTTTATTTTATTTTCTTATATTTTTTTCCCCATAGGGGGAAATAATTTTTGGTTTTCAACTACCCTCTATCTTAATTGTTTCCCAAGATATTTTCACAATTAAGATAATTTTATTTATCTTTTCTTAGAAGGGGCTGCCATTTTTTGTTTTCAACCCACTTTTGAATAATGTACGGGTATCACTTATCTTGATCCTTTCTCTTTCACCTATTCCATAGGAATTAAACATGATAAATAGGAAAAACCTCATCAACATTATGGGAAACACCCATCGCCACCTATGACAGGGATCAAGGGGGTGGGAGCCCCCTTGCAGGATCAAGGGACAGTTTCAACAATAAAACTACTAAAACCATCACTCTCACAGTTAAATTTTTCTCTTCATCGACACTTTGGAAGCCTCTACTCACCCTATTTAAATAGCTCACTGTCAACTTAATTTTACCTTATATTAACCACTGATGGAACACCTTGTACAATTTCACATTGTATGATTTCATCTTGTATAATTTTACACTGTATAATTTCACATTGTATGATTTCACTTGTATTCATACAATCTCTACCAATTGTACAATTTCACTTACTACCTATATAATTTGTACCAATAGTATGATACACCCATCAGTTGTATGATTTGTACCAACTGTATGGTTTCACCCAACAATCATACAACTCCCTCTTGAAAAATTGTACAATATCAGTCTTCCTTAGGTATTTTTTATTGTATGATTGGTTGTTCTCTTTGGACAACATCTTCCATGACAACATCTATCATAACAACATATTCCATGTCAACATCTTCCATGATATCTTCCATAACAACATCCTCAATATCATACAATATTCTACCTCTTTTATTTATGTGAAGAGTGTCACAAAATACTTTTCTAGTGACCATTTTCCTCTTTACACCCTTGAAGGATGGGCATATTTATTTCCTAGCCTTCATAGCTATACTAGCCATTGATTTTGTTTCTTCTTCTTCACTTGAAGAAGTATCACCTGTAATTCTTGATTGATTCCACCTTATAGGTGACTCACTTTTTCGGTCTTCATTGGAACCATCTACGTGAGGAATCCTATATTCACCAAATAGTAATATATCAATATCTTGTGTGTCTTCACTCCATGACCTCCTTCATTGGTTTGTAGGTTATGGCCTTGGTCCTTTGTCTTGAAATCTCATGTGTTGTTGCTCTAGTGCTTGACTCCCATCCACCACACTCCTTTGCAACCTATATTCCACTTTCTCATGTGTTACCATCCGCTCCCTTTGATCTCAGAAAGTGTCCTTATTAATGCCTTCACTTACGATAATGTTATCCTTGACTCTAGGTGCTTCTTGGTCCTCTTTTTCTATATCGATCAACAATGTATCCAACCTCTCAATATCTACTTCATCAGATTCTATACTTGCTCTATTACTGGTTCATGTGTATTGTGTTGAACATTGTTCATGTTTCCTCTTTGAGCAATTCTTGTGCTCCTCCTAACTAGGATATCCTCTCCTAGATCCTATATCCTATGCCTTTGCAAACTTGTGTCTGTCATTCACCTCCAATTTGTGTACTCCAATTTGTCACTTTGCAAAATCTTCTTGACTGTAAGAATTTTGACTCGTTAACAAAATGCCAAAGTTTGATAAGGAAATGGCACAAAATATAGAGCTATTTGGCACTACCAAATTAATAAATGGGTCCTTTCAACTACGACAATGGTTCCCAATATAGCACTCTTTCAAATCCTCCATGATCTTCCAAAAATGACAATAGGTTCCTTCAGTTGCATCAATATGATCCAATTTTAATAGGCAAAGGTTCCAAATGTATAGGCTAGCGATGTAGTATTCCTAAAGGGGAGGTGATTTGGAAGCTCTATAAATGATTACCAAAGTCTCAAAATCCAACTTGCACAAATTGTACAACCTGTATAATCTCCATCGTACACTATGTCAATTTGCAAAAATAGCTTGTATGATCACCAAATCATACAATTATTCGATATAAATAATATAAAACTATACCTTGTATGATTTGGTACTCAAAAAATTCATTGGAATAGGTTTTTCAAGTTAAATCGATCAGTTTTGTAATTGATTTCTCTAAACTAGTCATATTTCCTTATTTGGTAGGTTTTAGGTTACATCTTTGTTGCCAAATCGGGTAAATAAACTGTTTGTATGGTTTGGTTCAACACTTGTATAGTTTGTGCGAACCCTTTCTGCAACTAATATTCATATCTATCACTCTGCACAATAAATCCTTCGAAAACAGGTTTTGGAAAGTTTATGTGTCAATTGCTCCAAATTTTCCTAACATGCAAATCCTAATTCACTAGCAATGAATTATATTCATCGTAGACCATTCCAAAAATTGTACAACTACCTAGAAATATCGTATAGTTAAAATTATTCATATAATAAATTGCATTACTCACATAAAGTCTATAAAATAATTAGGGTCATTCACAATGCAATTCCATCCATCTAACATGCCAAGTTATGCATCAAACATTAACTACACAACCTACAACAACCAGAACGTATGGTGGAATTCACAAGGGAAAGGAAATAAGGAGAATTGATGTAATATCTATATTATGAGTAATCATGTACAATATAGTCATTGGCATTGCTCACAACCATAATAATTATCACAATGAACAATATGTAACTCAACAATCAATACTCCATGAATTATATATCAGTGCATCAACAATGAACAACAATGAACTATGAACAAACATGCATGAAAAACCAAAAAAATGAATGGGGGGGCTATATAATGCATTCCTAGACCATTCCAAAGTGGTTTTTTAAGCATCACAATATTTACAACCGCCATCTCGAATTAATTCCAAACAATTCTTTTGCAAGGTTTACTATGGTCTATTTTGATTTTTATCAAATTCATCCCAAATGTACATTTCACCTTGATTTCATTTCATTTCACATCATACATTTACAATATTGTACATTTTTCTCATACTTGTACATTTTGAAACTTGTACATTTTAATGAAAAATGAGAAAAACTAAATAAAACTATATAAATCCAAGGATCACTTCTTCTAGGAGGTGGATTTGCTGCCTACAAAAACCCAGATAAAGAAATACAATTAGAGGTATAATTAAATTATTTAAAGGTAAAAAGGGACCAAATATGATAAGATAATGAAAAAATAAAATGGAAAATCATTAAAAATGATCAATTGAAGAATCAAGTTGAGGACCTCAAAGCCCAACTTGTTGAATTTGAATAACTTGTATAGGATATAACAAGGGAATAAAGAAAACTTTTGGTAGACCTAGAATAAAAGATAAATAGATTAAGGACTTGAAGAATTAAGGACCATAGAAATGGAGGTAGACCCAAAAGTGATGTAGTAAATTTATATGGTTAAGACCCTATAGAACCGAATTAGGAGGGAGATAAAGGACACCTTTGAATACTTTTGATCAACATCCTTCATAAAAAATTCTTAGAACTAGTTGATGCTATCATAAAGAATGTAGAAGAGTATATTTCTATGAGGGTAAGAATTAAGAGATCCTTAAGCTCATTACATCAATGACCATAGCACATGCATGGTATAAAATAGACCCTAAGAATATGGTTTAAAAAATAAGAAAGATATTAGACATCTAGAGGAACCTACAGACTTGCAAATACAACCTAGTGTCCTTGAAAGCCCAAGTGCATAACATGGAAAAAGTGATTCAAGGGTTGATTTCTATTGGAATGCCTAACATCCTTAATGATAGAAAATATGTCCTAGATGATGATGTCATTGATGCCATGATTTAAGAGAAAAATGACAATGTTAAACAAGAAAGTGTGGATGACACATGTGAAAAGCTAAAGCTAATTTACACCAAGTTAAGAGAAGTAGTTTCCAAGGGAGAAGAATTATCTAGAAATCATTTCAAATATCTAATAGAGGAGGAAGAAGAAGAAGACCTAGAAATAGTATAGTTTTCTAATGATAATGAATGGTAGAAGTTTTTAGGACTACTATCACTAAAGAGCAATAAGGAGAGAACAATTTTGATAAGTTCACAACATGAATCCCAATTTTATATTCTCTATGCTTAAGGATAAATGTAGGATCTAGGATCTTACACCAATAAATCTTGGTGTTCCATGAATTTACTTTAAACATAATATCTTACTATATTTAAATAAAATTATCCATTTTGAAAGCAACAAGTACTAGCGGGATACCATATGGTAGGAAAATACCCAAAAGTCCCAAAATTTAGCTCAATTTTGATAAAGTACAATTTTTTATATAGATTTTTCTAATTAGCTTGGAGGAGTGATTCATCCAATAAAGGGTTTAGGGTAAAAAAATAAATAAAATAAAATTGAATCTCCTTTCACAATGATTTTCTATGAATACCCTTCTTCACACCCCTTTCTATCTCTCCCATGGAGGAGCCAAATGAAATGAAATTTTTATGTTTGGTTGTAAATTAAAAAATTTAATCAACATTCACTAATGTGGGTGAGTTTTATTCACCCACATATTTTATTCCATGAAGAGAAAATATGGATGGAGAAATGGGTCACTTCTGGGCCATCTGCTATCCAAAGTTTTTGTCCAAAAGAAGGCAAGTCAAAGAATGTACCTGATGGAAGAATGGGCTATGAACATATCATGGGCACTCCCAAAACTCCATCCACAAGTGGAAGGAATTAGGTGGAGGATCAGGAGAATGACAAAAAGAAAAGTGATCCCAGATTGCCACCCAAGTGGTAAACTCATATAGATGGAGAATTGGAAGGCAGACTCAAGAGGTGGCAGACCCAAAGTTCCACCCGAGGTTTACCCAGCCACAAGGAATATGGAAAGAGAAGGAAGAAGAAGATAAGCAAGGGCTCCCATTTTCCCATCCCAGGAGAATGCGATCCAGATGTAATATTGGGGTGGAACCAAGGTATGCATTCAACCCAAAGCTCCATCCTATCCAGTCATAAATGCACAAAGGCCCAACCACATAGAAGGCTCCTCAATTCAAATTTCTCCTTCTCACCAATGATGTCAGAACATTGGATCCAAGGATGCAGTAGATGAGCAAATTTAATAACTGATCAGTCTGAGTACATAAGGTGGTAGATGAAGAATTGATGCAGCATGGCTACCTCAACTCATAAAGAAACATGTGTAGGTAGTAGCAACATCAAGTTCATTAATTATGAAAGGAAGGCTCAGACAAAGAATGTCAATAGCTCCTATCCGAACATAGTGGAGAATATTCCATCTATGATAGAGCGATCACAAAAGAGATCATTCAAACCAGTTGGATACTAACATTTTGATCCACCATTAATGAAATATTAATTAGTCTTTCGAAAGCCTGCTCCTTGAAGGGGCTATATATACATGTTTGTAATATATGTTTTAGTGTCATCTCTCCAATCATTACAACCTACATGTACAGTTTGATGCATTCAACAATATAAGTGGATTATTGTTCTACCTTCAATTATTTTCATGTATGTATGATCTTGCTCTATTGATTATTTTTGCTAAAGTTAAATGAATGAACTAGCTTTAATTTTGATATCTGGATTTCATGTTGTTTATTCTTTAATTTTAGAATTCTCAGTAGAGTTATGTGCGTAAATGATTAATGAAATCAGTGGTTGGTCTGTTAGGTAGTCCATGAATGTTGTTTATATTTCAAACTTATTGGGCATGTATCTTGATGCGATTGGATCTGCACCACATTATGTTCTAGCTTTACATTCTCTTTAATCTCTTTCCCTTCCCTTTTCCCCAAGCGTTTAGTTAGAATTTGCAAGGAGCCGACCTTCTCCGAAGATTGACCCCAAGATTCATGATCTTGAGGTCATTCAAAGTTGGTCGAGGTCTGTGGGTACGTAATCCTTACCATTAGATAAACTTTTGACCAACAGTTTTTGGCACGCCCGGTGGGACCCTTTCCCATATTTTGGATAAACAAAAGGATTGGTGATACCTAGATTTATCTAGATTTCCTAATCACCTGGTGACTCCATTAAAGACATACCCAGAAATCCATATCGACCCTGTAGTTATTTCATGATTACAAGACATAGGGCCAGTATTTTAGAAGAACCAGTTGAGTTCTTGGAAGTTATCATTTAGAAAGAAACAACCTGAGTTGATCATTGAAGCCCTTAATTCTATTGAAGAACAAGAGCAAGATCAGATTGATACTCAATTGGTACCCATATCCCAAATACCCATCTTACATCAAATAGCAATGGCCCAAAATCAAAACCCAAGAGTCCCTAACTAGAATAATACAGGACCCCTTAACCTGGTTGATCAACATGTGATTCCACAAGTAACCTTGAAAGCCCTTCCAACCTATGATGGTACAGGAAAAATAATATATGAACATGTTTAGGATGTAGCATCATTGGTTGTTGTGCATAACATCCAAGATGAGGATGTGATGATCAAATTATTGGTCATTTCTCTGAAAGGAAAATTGCTTTATTGGTATAGAACTCTACCTAATGGGAGTATAAATTCTTGGAATGCTTTGGCATCCAAGCTAATAGAAGAGTTCAATGAACAAGCAGACCCCTTTTCCTTGCTCACTCAGTTCACAGTGATACAAAGACATCCACAAGAAGATATTATGGATTTTAATATCAGGTTTAGTCATACCTGGAAAAGAGTGCCTGATGGTCTTAGACCAACCCATGAGCAAGTTATTTATTATTATCTAAGAGCATTCAGTTTAGATCTAGGACTGATGATAAGGTAATCAAATGTTCTTGCTTTCCCTCAGATATTCCAAGAAGTTGTAAAGGTAGAAAAAATCCTTATTGCTATAGGTAGATTACCTCCCAAGCCTTTGATGCCTATTTTCCCTGAGTTCCTTAATGGTCAACCATAGCTAGCTATCCCAGTACCTACTTATACAACACTTCCACCTCCCATGAGCTTTTCTCAATGGTCTAACACACCTATAGTGCCAACACTTCCTACCACTCCTATAATATCAACTCTCCCTGCTCCTCCTATAGTACCTACATTACCCACTCTAGATTCACAAGCTGCTACCTTATGGGAGATGCAAGATTTTATAAAAAATCTATCCAATGAGGTTACCATGATGAAAAGGAGGGAGGCCAAAAGAAACTTCCAACCAAGAAGGTTCCCATATGTGGAAAAATATCAGTTCGCTTCCACTAGTAGGCCATCAGAGAGAACTAATGCAATCCTTATTAATGAAGGAAGTGAGCCTTCAACTTCCATGTCTGATTTAGACTATTGGTGTTCTACATGTAATGATCCTCATGGGGAAAATACCTGCATGATGCATCAACACTATATGCAGAGAATGGCCATTGAGAGGGCATAAAGAGTTCAAAAAGGATAAATCAACATGGTCAAAAATAGTGAACATAATTTCATGGTGCCATCAGTGGAACAAGTCTCTGTCTTGACGAGATCTAGAAAGAAACCACTCCAAGTGAACCCTGAAGAGCCCAATCCCATGAAAATTACTACTGATGATCTAGAAGAAAAGAAAGTTGAAAGTAATGCTCCTCAAAAGGTTCCCTTTAAAAAGCTTCTTCAACAATAGAAAGAAGATCCTAAGCCTAGTGAAACTCAATCAAAAGTAATGGAGACTCAAATGGAGGCTAGAGACAAGCTTAAATATCCATCCTTGACAAAGCATCAATGGATTGAAGCCACCCATGAATATAGGAGTAAGTTTGAAACCCCTCCAAAATATAAGGATAGACAATCTAAAATCCTCACCTTCAATATTGTGGAAGAATTAAAGAAAACCCCCTCAAGGGCTAGTATGTATGATGCTTTGCTAATCCTAGATAGATTGATCTACTTCAAGCCTCCCTAAAAATGATTAAGGACCAAAGCAAAGTCCAACTGAAATAGAATCTGGTTCAAAGTAGCTCTATTATGGGAGGCAAAAAGAATAGACCTTCACCATTTTACCTTTCTTTGGAAATGGAAGGATGGGTTGTGCATAATTGCATGATAGATTTAGGCATCCACTACAGTCATGCCTAAAGTGGTGTGTGATGTCATGGGTATGGAATATACTAGAAGTTGTCCTGGTGTGTTGTGGATGGTACCCTAATAAAAATTGTTGGGGTTATCAAGGATGTACCTATGGTTCTTCATAGATTACCTCAGGTCACTGTTATACAAGAAATTGTGGTAGTAGACCTAGAACCATACTTTGGGATGTGCCTTTCTAGGGAATTCACTACCAAGTTGGGGGGATACCTTTCTCTTGATTACTCTCATATGGAAATCCCATGTAAAGGAAGGAGGGTGAAGATTTATTCAAAAAAACCATCTTCTTTTCATATAGAAAGGTTAGAGGAAATAGACCAACAAGCAATCATAGTAAATGCTATTATTGAGGAAGGAGATCTCATAGAAGAGGCCTTGGAAGAACTACAAATGGAAGATCAATTTTCTATAAAAAATTTCAATGCTATAATAGAAACAGGGGTTGGTACTTATACAATTGAGAAACCAGAGACAAAAAGCTAGTCACCTAGGAAGAACCTTCGTCTTCATCCCATCAGTTATGGAAACTATATTTCGATGGAGCAAGATGCAAAAATGGTGCAGGAGCTGGAATAGTCTTGATTTCTCCTGAAGGAGCCCAAAAGGTTTTCTCATATAGATTAACATGGAGTTGTACTAACAATGCAGTAGAATATGAAGCCCTTTGTTTGGGACTAAAAAAGGTAAAAAATCTAGGAATCAAGCAGCTCCAAATATTTGGGGATTCTGAGCTGGTGATTAATCAAATTACTAAAAAATGTATTAGTAAGCAACATTACTTAAAATCCTATAGGAACAGAGTATGGGACCTATTAGAAGCATTTGAGGCATTAAATATTAAAGCTATTCCTAGGGATCAAAATAGACATGTTGATATATTGGCCTCCATAGGAGCAAATTTTTGTCCAGTGTCCAATACCATTCACAAAGCAAAATCAGTTAGGTTGGTGTATAGACCATCCATCCCAGATAAAGACATCTTCTAGCAAGTATTTGAAAATGATGAATAGATAGTGGATTTTTTAATTCATGAAATGAATTGTTCAGCTGATGGGTCCTCTGAAGCTGAAGATGATAAAGAAGAAGAAGGGTTTATCCAACTTAAAAATAATCACATTCCAAAGGGACTAATCACCCTAGAAAGCTTGTTTGACAATAGTGATCGACCAAAAGGTCATATGATCAAAGTTGACTCCAAAGGTTATAAGGAAGTCCAAATTTTAGTGGGAAAAGATTTGAAGATAGGGGTAGATTGCTCAGATAAGGAAGTCCACCAAATTCAAGAATTGTGTAGAAGATATGATGATATTATCACCTGGACATATGATGACCTCAAAGTATATAGTAAAGATGTTATTCAACACACCATTGAATTGGAGCCTGATGCAAAGCCTTTTTGATAAAAGCAGAGACCAGTAAATCCAAAAATAGAAGCCCTGATGAAACAAGAGTTGTTGAAATTATTGAATGCCAAAATAATTTATCCCATTAAGCACTCTACTTGGGTAGCTAACCTAGTTCTATTAGAAAAAATAATGGAGATATTAGGCTTTGCATAGATTTTCATAATCTAAACAAAGTCTCTTTGAAGGATCATTATCCTCTACCACAGATAGATCAAATATTGCATATAGTGGTAGGAGCAAAACGGTTCTCATTACTGGATGACTTTTCAGGATTTAACCAAGTTTGGGTTAAAGATGAAGATCAACATAAGATAACATTCACCACTAAATGGGGAACATTTGCATATCAAAGGATGCCATTTGGCCTATCTAACGTTGGTGCTACCTTTCAAAGGGTAATGGATCTAGCATTCGATGAATTGGTTAATAAAGTAATTGTTATCTACTTAGATGACATGACTATTTTTTCTCACAAAAGGTAGGATCATGTGAAGCATCTCCAATAAATCTTTGAGAAATGCAGAGATTTTAGGATATCATTGAATCCAAAGAAATCAATATTTGTCGTGCAAGAAGGTAAACTCTTGGGACATGTTGTGTCAAAAGTAAGGCTCGCCATAGACCTGGATAGGGTCAATGCCATCTTAGAATTGCCAATACCCATGAATAAGAAGACACTTCAGTCTTTCTTTGGGTAGATCAACTTTGTGTGAAAGTTTGTATCTGACTTTGCACAGATAGTCAAGCCTATGACTCAAATGCTTAAAAAGAATGTTGAATTCAAATGGATAGATGCCCAAAAATATGCTTTTAGGAGCATTAAGGAAGCTATTTCATGAGCTCCAGTTCTCATTAATCCTAATTATTCTAAGGACTTTATTTTGTATGCCTTTGGAGCAGAAGAAAGTTATGCAACAATTTTGACGCAAAAGGGAGATGGTGGTAATGAAAGACCAATCACTTTTCTCAGCCAAACTCTGCATGATCATGAGGAAAGATATAATTTCATAGAAAGACAAGTATATGTTGTTATGAAATCCCTCAAGAAATTCAGGCATTTTATCTCATAGAGTAAGACAAGTGGTATATGTGGTACACCCAGATATCAGGAGTTTCGTAATCCAAGGAGAATGGGGTGATCGAAGGGCTGGCTGGACAACAAAGATTCAAGAGTTTGATGTAGAAATTTGACCAACAAAGCTGGTCAAGGGGCGAGCGCTTTGTCAACATTTGGTAGAAGCAATAGTGACAGACTCCAACTTGTGTATAAAAGTAGTAGATAATCCTGAATCAACACAAACAAAGATGTCACTTGACCCCTGGATCATCCACTTGACTTCCTACCTTAATACTGGCAAATGCTCAAAAGGATTGACAACACCACAAAGATGCAGATATAAGCTGCAAGCTAGAAAATATACATTAGTCAATAACATTCTCTATCGAAAGAATTTTGATGGAGTTTTATTGCATTGCATACCTCAAGAAAAAGCAAGGGAGTTGTTTGAGGAATTTCACTCTGGATTCTCGGGAGGCCATTACTCGGTGCAAACCACAATGGCCAAAATATTGAGGGTAGGATTCTACTGGCCTTCCATATTCTCAGATGCATTCAAGTTAGTCAGAAGATGTGATAAATGTCAAATATTTGTTGGGAAGGAAAAGCACCATGCCATGCCTTTAAAGTTGATAGTAGCAGAAGAACCTTTTTAGTAGTGGGGGCTAGATTTTATTGGGGTCATAAATCCAAACTCATTAGTAGGACACAAGTATATTCTTACAACAATAGATTACTTTACTAAGTGGACTGAGGTTGAAGCAACTAAACAGGCTGACCAACAGATAGTCATTGACTTCTTGGAAAGATTAATTACCATATTTGGGGTCCCAACCACTATCATCTTAGATAATGGCTCTTCTTTCATAGGTGCTAAGATAATGGACTTTGCTAGAAAATATGGAATATACTGGAATGCAACCTCAAATTATTATCCACAAGGCAATGACTTAGCAGAATCTTCAAATAAAAATTTATTGAAAATTATTAAAAGGAATATTGAGCAGAATCCTAGAAGTTGGCATCTTTTGCTGAATCAAGCATTATGGGTAGACAGGATAACTCCAAATAAATATTTAAAGACATCCCCTTACTCTCTAGTGTATGGCAAAGAAGTTATCCTTCCTATTAATCTTGAACTATCGACACTAAAGTTTCTAAAACAAATAGATGATGAAGACTTCCCTCCAGTTGAAAAAATATTAGTGTAGTTGATGCAACTGGAAGAAGCTCGAGAAAAGGTATTTGACAATGTAACCCAACATCAAAGTCTGGTCAAGCATTGGTTTGATAAGAAAGTAAAATCAAAAGAATTTTCTAGAGGTGACCTTGTACTTATATGGGATGTAAATCGGGCTAAGCCAGGTGCTCATGATAAATTTGATTCATTCTGGATGGGTCCATATCTCATTGAAGAATGTAAGACTTCAAATGCATATCAGTTATGAGATTTGGAGGGTCGGTTGCTTTCGATCCTAGTGAATGACCAACATCTAAAACACTATGCTTGATCTACCTTGGGTAGTTGTGTATATATGTATATATCCTTTTTTTTGTTTTGTACAGAAGGAGGTTGTAATTATGCTTTTTGTTGTATAATTAAGTGACCTAAGCCTTTCTAGTTCTCAAGATATTTCCCTAGATGCAATATTCAAATCCAAAAATGGATGGGCAAATGGGAGATGTTTAATTAAAGGAAGGACCCTAAAATTCTATTTCAAATAGGGATGGAAAAATGGGATCGATAGCAATGAAAAGTGGGACCCAAAATGCCACTCAAACAAGAGGAAGGAAAGAGGAGCTATGACCTACAATTATCAGTTATCAAGAGTAGGTGTACAAGTGGTAATATCAGCTCCCTTGATTCATCAGGAAGATTAATGATCAAGTTGGAAGGAGTGCCCAATAACATAGTTGCATGCGTACAAATGGCTAATGCTCTATCCCGATAAAATCAAAAGGAAGATCATAGGCACATATATCAAGAAACTCCAACGTGCATAATGGCCAAAAGAGGGCATGGTCATCCAACTGGCACCTATCAAGGTTTGGCATGAAGTTGCGCATTAATAGAAGGATCGATGAAAGCACACTCTTCAGAATGATTTGAGCATGCATCATAAATGATAGAAGGATGAGGTCTGAAGTGTGATCTGCCTAGGAAAATAGCAACTTAACTATCTTAATAGGATGTTTGCTCACCTAGATCATTTGATTGGTTGGAGGTTCGTAACTCAAAAGGAGTTGGTGGAGATAATCTGATAGTAATACTGTACTTCAACAAGATTTACCTCGTAGCAAGTAAGATCTTATGCAACATCTCCAATAGCTAATTCTATCGGCTCTACATTCCTAGCATTATAAAAGGGGGATACCTATTGAAGTTTTATGATGATGCAAGCACCTATGAATATTGCTAATAAGTTCCAAGTGTTCTGAGTCCAGTAGCCCTTGAAAGCAAATAAAGAGTCGAGCAAGATGACCAAGGCAAAGCCAAAGAAAAAATTGGAAGACTCATTTGAGGGAATTGCGGACACATGCATTACCCTTAAGGCCAAAGCAAAGCTATCATGAATGGGAGTAGAGCAAAAGGTAAAATCAATCAACTCGAGTGTCACAGGGGTAGCTCCATGGAACACACAATTGGTGATGTTCTTACCAATTGTTGTGCACCCGTGTCCCGAGCTAGTAGATGTTGTGTCTAAGTTCTATGATGCTAGTATGAGGATGATTAGAGGGCAAGATGAGTGACCTCTATTTCAAATAACCACTCAAAACATCAGAAAAGTATTTGCAACTCTGGAACCCTCCCTTGAAGATGTATCCATAAAGCATCTTAGAATTATTAAGGAAAAATCCCAAAGAGGGAAGCTCGCGGAGGATGGCCCAAAAGCATGGATGATGGAAGTATTAAACTTAAGAAGCTTACCTAAAGACTATTTAGAAAGGACCTAGAAGTTGGTAGAATTTAAGGAGGAGGTTCAACCAGTCCTATGCATGATAGCCATATTGCAGGGTGTTGAAATAGATAAGATAGTATTCCTAGAGTAGATAGCCATGGTGCACACTATGTTGAGAGCTCATAGGTCATTAAAGATGGATTGGGTAGAATTTTTGGCTAGGAACCTAAGAAAGTAGCTAGCGGACTATCAGTCCAAATAGAGTATGGGATTTCATTACCCTTCTTATTTAGCTTGGTTGTTTCTTTACTTCATGCCTAGATCAGCACACTCTATGCCAATAATGGAAAATGATACCCGCCTAGTCGTTGACTGGACGTATTTTCTTAGAAAAAGCTAATCCTACTTAGAGTTCAATAAAAATTTCCTTGGTCCTACTTTGGCATACATTTATGGTAGTTGTCCCTCTCTGTCTGAAAGAGCCATACAATTTTTAAGAATAAAATTCCTTGAAGTAGGGGATTGGTATTTTCTGGTAGAAGGAACATGCATTAGGTTATATGGTTTCTCTGGCTTCCCCTTCCTTCTCCCCTACTATGTAATAAATTGGGTCTTTGGCCTAGAGGTTTGTAGGTAAGCCATTGTAGTAGAAGATAAGCATGGCCAAGGGGTAAAGAAGAAAATGATTTTTTAGTTCCCAGTATCACATAGTCCTATCAGTAATCCCTTCAGATATCAGCCCACATATTTAAAACTAGATAATAAGTTGTATGCTTTGGGTCTCTCGATAGTACCTCCTCGATGGCACTATGATCTTGAGGATGTTATCAAAAGAAATCTCACCAACAATGTCAAACCCTGACCATTTGAGCATCAGGAGAATGAGGTAAATCTAGATGTTCTACAATTTAGGAATCTCCTAGATGATCAGCTGGTCCCATTTACCTGGTTCCAATTCCATAAGCACCCACCATGGAGGACCCCATACTCATATAAGAGGGTATTTGATCCTGAGAGGAACCCTGACCAAAGAATAGGAACCAGTTTCTTTGAGTGAGTTGTAGAATAGAAGGATTGGGATGATGAAGAAAAGGTTGAACAGTGGTGGATAATGAAGTGTGAGAAGGATGATCTTAGGGAAATCCTCCTAGGAGTAGTTGATGCTAAATTTTAAATGGAATTTAAGGCTCACATTGGTAAATGGTGAGAAAGGAAGGATGATAATATTTTCCTAAAAGTGCTAAAGAAATCTGATTCTATAGAGCCTATTGTAGGAGGAAGTAATGATGAGCAAGAGGGAGATCAAGAGTTGGAGGATCCTAGTTCTCAGTAAGAATCTGATGGTGCAGCTCATGAAGTGCAAGTCAAGCCAGAAGTCTCATCCTCCTAAAAATAGTAAAGTAGTCAAAGAATGAGGTCAAGAAAAACCCTTCAAGAGACTTACCATTCATCTAGATCCTCCCCTTAGATATCGATGTAAAGTGGAAAGAAAAGGACTCACTCTAGCCTTGTCATTCTACAAGAACAAGGGTTAGGGCATAAGCATCAATGATTGTAGACCAAGGTGGTGCAAGCAAAAGGATCAAAAGTATTAGTACATCACACCAAGGGAAGCCAAAAGGTTGTGGAGCTTGAAGAAGAACAAAGTCCCTTGCAGGTACAACTCAATACACCTTCTCCAAATCAGAATCCTCCCAACAATCTATTGAATAATCCTCCCCCTTTCACTCATGTCACCCTATCTTTTGAGGAAATTCTAGCCATAAGGCCTATGATAAATAAAGAGTACCTTAAACCTTCATTAACTCCTTCTCCATATCCAGGCCTCTTACCTGACCTTCCTCTAAATCTATTGGAATCATCCATCCCCATGTCTTCATCCAATCCATCAATCACTCCCATATCCTCAATCACCCCTCCACCTCCTTCACAAATATTGCCCCAACAATTCCAATCATCATCGAAATTAGTCATCACTAAAACCTTAAGTCAATCAATAGGTCTAAACCAAGAGCAAGAATTGATGACACTCCCAGTGTCCCCATTATCCTCTATGTTGTCTTTTCCACTTCCATCTCAAGAAATAGAAGAAGAAGAACCAAAAATATTCAAGGTTATACGTGTAGCAAGAGATAACCAAAATAAATGGGTAGAAGAGTAGCTGCAATAGGAGCATTAGGGTCAAGAAGAGGCCACTATGATGATTTTGCATGAGCTTGATCTGATTGAGGGAAAACAACATAAGGTGATTGCCAAGCCCAAAGTCAAAAAGGTAAAAGTTGACATGAAATATGATGATTGGGAGTTTGAGCACCTCACCAAGCATATTGATGATATTCCCTCTATCGAAGTATTGAAAGCATCACATGTGAACTCTGATACCCTATACTTCAAATTGAAAAATGTTGAAAAGAATATGAAGATAGTAGAAAAGAAGGCAAAAAACTTTGAGGCCTAGTTTCATCGGGTACAACGTGAAAAGAAAGCTATTGAAAATAGAAACAAAATGTTGAGTGATACCCTAAACAAAACTCTCTCTCCCAAAATCCTATAGCAAAAGGAAGAAGAAATTGCTAAACTCAAAAATGAGTTACAAGTAATGAGTAGCAAGTTGGAGCAATGTAATGAAGAATTCAAATTAAAGATGCAGTAGTAGGAGCTCCTGCTCAATGAATGCAGAAGCAAGATCCAATGGCAAGAGAGTGAGCTTAATCTTCTCCTTCAAGAGCTACAGAAAGAAAAAGAGAAGCCTACTAGGCCCACCATTTCAAAAGACAACCTCAGGAGAGTTAGGCTTGTTCATTTGAAGAAAGCAAGGGAGGCGGCCTTGAAAATTGTTTCTCCTTTCACACTGGCAATAGAAAGTAGTCTTGAGATCTCAGTAGTAGCAAAGGTTGAGTTCAACAAAAAGAAGGGCATCATACACAATATGAGCCCACAGGCAGCTACTTTATGCATAATGTTGATCAATCACAACACTAACCCTCACATCTATCAAAGGCATGAGCGAGAATAGTATGAAGTCATGATACAACAAGTTCTACATCTGACTGACTTGTATTGTGAAGGAACCAAGCTTATGGACATGCTGAAGAAAGAGCTGGGGGTAATGAATGAATTTAATGAACAACTCAAAGCACTTGGGTCACCAAGATTTTGGGACAATAATCATCAGCTATACTCAGAGTAAAATCTTGAGAAGTTGTTCCAAGATCTTGAAGAAGATGAGAGTATGATCATGGCTTTGCAAGAGCCTATAATGTTGGATCAAATTTTTAATTTAATCTCCAAGTTATTTAGTCTTTCAATCATTTTTGATCAAATGGTTGAAAGATACAATGACCCACCCAACCAAGAAGGGTGCAGGCTCAAGTATATTGTGGATCAGATGAAAAGTGCCCCTATCCCTTCCATGGATGACTGGGTAGAAATGTGCAACAAATTGTAGAGTGGAGCAGTCACTCAAGCAATGGTCCCTCATGTCGAATCATCTCGAGTAGCAGTACAACAATCAAGAGACCCATCGGGTCTAGCTTAAGTCATGGAAGATGACTTTTATGTTCCATTTTTGAATTCATTCTATTTTGATGACTCTACGGCCCAAAGGATGTGGCCATAAAGTTTAATCTACTTGTTGTTTTGTTTTATGTTTTTGATATGTCATAGTTAGTTGGGTTCTGTGCCTTCTACCTAGTAAAAGCCCCCATAAGTCACCAAGAATGTGGGTGAGTTTTCTGCACCCACTTGTTTTGTTCCATGAAGAGAAGGGGGGTATTTTGAAAAATGGCTAAGAGAAAATATGGATAGAGAAATGGGTCACTTCTAGGCCATCGACTATCCAAAGTTTCTATCCGAAAGAGGGCAAGTCAAAGAATGCACCTGATGGAAGAATGGGTTGTGAACCTATCATGGGCATTCCCAAAACTCTATCCACAAGCGAATGGAATTAGGTGAAATATCAGGAGAATGATAGAAAGGAAAGTGATCCCAGATTTCCTCCCAAGTAGTAAACTCATATAGACAAAGAATTGAGAGGTAGACTCAGAAGGTGGTAGACCCAAAGTTCCACTCGAGGTTGACCCAACCACAAGGAAGATGGAAAGAGAAGGAAGAAGAAGATAAGAAAGGGCTCCCATTTCCCTGTCCTAGGAGAATGCGATCTAGATGTAATATTGGGGTGGAACCAAGGTATGCATTCAACCTAAAGCTCTATCCTATCTAGTCATAAATGCACAAAGGCCTAGTTGTATAGAAGGCTCCATAAATTCAAATTTCTCCTTCCCACCAATGATGTTAGAATTTTGGATCCAAGGATGTAGTAGATGAGTGAATTTAATGATTGATCAGGTCTGAGTACATAAGGTGGTAGATGAAGAATTGATGCAATACGACTACCTCAGCTCATAAAGAAACATGTGTAGGTAGTAGCAACATCAAGTTCATTAATTATGAAAGGAAGGCTCAGACAGAGAATGTCAGTAGCTCCTATCCGGACACAGTGGAGAATGTTCCATCTATGACAGAGCGATCATAGAAGAGGTCATTCAAACCAGCTGGATACTGACATTCTGATCCACCATTAATGAAATATTAATTAGTATTTTGAAATCCCGCTCCTTGAAGGGGCTATATATACATGTTTGTAATATATGTTTTAGTGTCAGCTCTCCAGTCATTACAACCTACATGTACAATTTGATGCATTCAACAATATAAGTGGATTATTGTTTGGCCTTCAATTTGAAGAACACAAGCTTATACTGAGATGGGGGTGAACAGTATAAGATCACTTTTTACTTTTCTTTCTCAAATAGTATTAATCAATATAATCAATGAAAATATCAATAGCGATAACCAAAGCAATGCACAAATCGTCACACACAATAGAGACACCAATTTTAATGTGGTTCATCCAATGTGGGCTACCTCCACAGATAAAACATTTCTTCTAAATATTTTTCAAATAATCTCATGGGAATCCTTCCCAATTACAATGTTTATGAACGTCTATCCAAAGGAGATGCTAATCCCTGATCTCAAGTTCGTGGATCTCTTCCACAGGAGAACTCTTTCCCCTTCTACTCTGGCTAGTGATCTTCTAGAATACTCTGTCTCTCTATTACACTGAATGGTGGATTTATCTCCACTTTAAGACTACTCACTAATATATGTATTCAATTGTCCTGGTTGCTAGATATCTATCCACTAAGACTCTTTCCTCTGTACTCTGTCACCTCCAAAGCTCTGACAATAGGTTCACTTAGAACCTCCTCAAATATTCTCAATAGTCTCACTCAGAACCTACTCAAATCTGCTCAATAGGCTCACTCAAAACCTGCTCAAATATTCTCAATAGGCTCACTCGGAACCTTCTCAAATCTACTCAATAGGCTCACTCAGAACCTGCTCAAGTCTACTCAATAGGCTCACTCATAATATGCTCAAATATCCACAATAGGCTCACTCAGAACCTACTCAAATCTGCTCAATAAGCTCAAATAGAACTTGTCCCAATCTACTCAATAATTCCTCTCTAGGACTTGCTCAAATCTGCATAGCAAGCTTTCACAAAATCTTACACAAAAATAGTCCACAAGCCTTCTCAAAGACTTGCCTCAAATCAACTCAACAAAATCTCAACTCAATCTCATAGAACCATAGAGAGAATTTTTGGAGACTCAATATGTTCTATACTCAAATCCCAATCTCAATTTAAACCAATCTCAACTTAGCTCAATATTATAGAAGCATAAAGAGAATTTTTAGAGACTCAATATGTTCTATACTCAAATCCCTATATCAACTCAAAGTAATCTCAACTCAGCTCAATCTTAACTCAATCTCATATAAGAATAAAGAGAATTGTTAGATACTCAATATGTTCTATTCTCAAGGCTCAATCTCAACTCAATCAGAATATAGAATAGTTTGTTTCATGGAACTTGAACAACCACTTCATGCAACCACTTGACTAGGCTTAATAAACTCTACTCAACCAATCAATTCAAGAAACAACTCTTTCTCACAAACCCTAGTCCAAGCATGAATCAACTAACTCAAAATATTTCCAACAATGCTCAACAAAAAATCTTACATAACATTGATACCCATGTTATTTTCTAACTCAATTTCAAGTTCTTTGCATCACCCATTGGCTTCAACAACAAGTCTAATAAGACAAGGTTTTAATCACAACTCTCAATTCAGGAAACCTTGAAGCATAAACTCAAAGTACTTCACTCAACCAATTGTCTAAACAACAATGCTTATCAAACAAGATTTAATCACAACTCACAATCCAGAAAACCTTGAAGCATTAACTCAACCACTTTCAAAAAGGAACCACAATCAATCTTTTTTACTCCAATGATATTTCAAAAATAAACCACCCAAATAAAATCAATGGATATTATTGCTCATACCTTTTTGATGCTTTATGAGTTGTCCACTAAATCTATCACACTCAACACACTTTCTTTTTCAACTCTCAACAAGGGTTAGAGATCTTGAGTAATAACACAACAATAATATCCAAATAACACCTTATTAATCCTACTTTATTTTAACATCCACCAAAGTTATTTTTAAAAGAAAACCCTTACTCAAAATAACTTTCACTAAAAATAACTTTATCAAAAACCCTTATTACTCCTAACAATTTCAAAAATCACAATTAAAAATAATTCACAACTCATACAACCACCATGACCTTAATCCCTAAGGTTACTCAACAAATCAACTAACGAAGCACCTTTACCCCTTATCACTCCACCTTAGGCAATCCAAACAAAAGATTAATAAAAACCTTAATACCTACCTCGAGGGGAATCGAACCCTCGTATTGCCCCAATGCGAATTTCCTAGCTGTGGCCAAGCTGCCTCACAAGCTACAGGCTCATTGGTGAAAAATAAGCGCCACCTGTTTCTTATCCTTCACCCTCTTCCACCAAGCGAAAAGTATGCACCTTGGACGCCTCAATAGAACAAAGAAAAAAATGATGCTTATGGGAATCGAATGCACAACCTCCTTGTCACCAACACCTTTGCACAATCAAATTTGCCACTAGGTCATGCTACCCAATGCATTTTGGAAGTAGTCGTTGTCTCCCTTTAATGTTCGTTGTGTCACTTAAACAAAAAACATGAGCTCTTTTTCTTCGCAAATACCAAGCACAAATATCAATGAGCAAGGATGAATGAATTAAAAAAATTCAATGGCATATTTATATGCCTTCCCTTTGCTTTGGAAATGTCAACCTTTTTGAAACTTCCTTCATGACATCGACGGATAAACTTTTAATTTTAATTTTAAAATTAAAATTAAAATTTTAAATAAATATTTAAAATTAAATATCTCCATCACCGGGGCACATTTTTCAATGAAACAAAAAGCCAACTTGGGTTTTAAGAAAAACCCATTTCAAATCTACCATCCATGGTTTTAAATAAAAACATTTTGCAAAGCTTCCCTTGAAGCTCCTTTTGGAACCAAATGCCATGCATCCCTTCTTGAACCTTTGATCAAAAACATTTGCTTCTCATGAAGCTCTTTATGAACACAAACATAGTGCTTACTTACATATATCCTTTTGACATAAATGACAACTCTTAGCTTAGGGACTCAAAATATCCAACACAATTGTTCTCATGTATGTATGCACCATCTTCCTAGTTTTCTAAGTGTGCAGTGGTTAGGCATGACCCTTCTATACTATGTTGTCATTCACTTATTAATTTTATAATAAAACAAATGGGTGGATATTAATGTTATTTAATTTCTTATACATTGATTAATCACATGCTATCCTCGCTATGGTGTAACAATTGTATTTTCTTTCATTTATAACTCAAAAATTCACAATTTTACTTTTCTCACTTTACTTTGATGTATTTCATTTTCACTTTTGACATTTATTTTTTTGATCAGTTAAAATATTTGATTAAAATAGGTTTTGGCAGGAACTCAAAACATGATTACATCAAAACTGAGAAAGCTGGAAAATAGCAATAAGGAGAGAGACAATGAAAGGGAACGCAGTCCCACAACACAAAAGACAAAAAGAAACTAAGGGTAACACAGAGGGTGCCCTTTGACAAAACACCACAACATGAAAATAAGCCCTAAGCTTCATCTTTTGGTTCTGCATCGACATCCTGGAGCTCGTCATTTGACTCATCCTTATCATCATCCTTATATTCATCCTTATCATCCTCAGAGGCAGCAGAAGCCTTTACAACCTCCTTGACATCATTACTAGTGGAGTCCTTGCCAACATCCTCATAAAAAAAATTCTTGAAGAAGAGCAAGTTTAGAGCATTATGGAGGTTAGAGATCTAGGAAATGTTGTTGGATATGGAGTTGATGATGAATTGTTTTAGATAGTGATCAGGGGTATCCTTATCCTCATCCTCAGAGTCGATGATTAAGGATTTCTTTTCTTGCACTATTTTCTGCAAGTGTGCAGAATATCTAACACATTTTAGCTCAAGGGATTCAAGTTTGATTTTTTTCCTCAATTTATGAATAGTATCAACAACCATCCTCTTTTTAGCTAACAGGGCAGTAAAGCCAGATTACGGAGGAGTGGACTAGGAAGGACTGGACTAAATAAGGTTGGGCTTGTCTTTAGGGGCAGAGGGAAGGATAACACCTTGAGGACAATGAATAAGTCAGTTATTGTATAGGACCTTAAAGAGGCCCTAATGATAGGGAAAATCATCATCGTTTTTCTTACACATGTCCTCCAAGGTGTAATTGATGAAATTGAAGAGAAATTGAGGAATTTTTACGTGGTTGACATCACAAAAATGGTTTTAAAATGAAAACTACATAAAACCTTATCAGGGTCATCAACAGTAACGAACTCCATAATAGGTTTCATGACATTGTTCCAAGGTGAAGGAAGTTCCACCCATCGCATGCCCATCCATGTCTTTTTGTAAAGTTCCTTGTCCTTAATGTCCTTGAGCTCAACTTCCCAATTGTGTTTTTTGCAATGAATAGATCTCCCTTTTGCCTGCTGCCCTAAAATTTTTGCAAGAATCTTGATGTCAAGTTTGAAGGTTCTATCATAGATCATCACCCTTCCATTATCCTAGGTACCCAAAAAAGTAGTAGTAATTTCAAAATCATCACCAGTGAAACTTTTAAAGAAGGGTAGAAATCCCCTATCAGTGAGGATAACTTTGGCAATGGGGTCCATAACAACTGAGGAGGGCTTGAAAAAACTCGTATTTATAGTACAACAGAAGCTTTAAGAATGAGATTAGAGAAAGATATATTGGAGATGATAAAGACAAGGATTGCTATAAATAAAAGAATCCTTGGGTCTGATTTTAGAAACAATGAGATTTCCTTCTCATAAGAGGTCTTGAGTAAATCAAGGGAAAGTGAGTCTACATATTTTGATATGATTATGACATATCATGCTTGAAACATCTTGGAGATAGAGTATGTTAATGACCATCGCAACCTCCCACATGATGAAAACCTAAGGTAATACTAGGAGAAGGTCTCAATGATGAAGGTGCGAAGGGAGAGGTAAACATGATTTTAGGGCATAGGGCATATGGGAGGAGGAGCGTGAGAGGTGGAGGGCATGGAAGTGATGGGGTGGAGGTATATGATGCCATGGGGGGAGAGGAGGGAGAGGAAAACAATAAAATGGAGGTCAATAAGGTAAGGGTAGACGGTGAGGTAAGCGAGGCTATTAAATCCAAGAAAGAAGGTCTCTTAAAAAACAAAGGAGAAAAGGTTAATGTTGAAAAAACCAAAAAGGCTGGTAACTCCACGTAATGAGGTTACATGGGTATCAGTGAAAATAGAAACTAATTGATCAAACATTTGTCCCATTTGTGGAAATTCTATCTTGCTCCATGACAACAACTAAATCCTATAGAAGGCCACTTGTCCAGGTCAACAGGCTCATGGAGTGAGCACCAAGGTTTGCAAGCTTATCGGTGGCCTTTTTGCTTCCTTGAAGGCATATTGAAAAATGATTTTGACTTAGGGTCTTGGCTTCCTCAATGAAATCCCTAATACTCCATGAAGGATTTCTAGAATTCTTTAGATAGTTGATGGTATTTAGAGAATCCCCTTCTACCATGAGTCTGTTTGAAATATCTTTTTCCATAAATAAACCTCTCCACATGGCTTTAGCTTTAGTAAACTAAATTTTTTGAATTTCTAAGAATTCCACAAAATCAAGGATGACTCTGCCACTGCTATCCCTAAGGATACCCCCAGTGCTAGCTAATCCAAGGTTGCCCTTAAAAACACCATCAAAGTTCAACTTTAGCCAACTTTGAGGAGGGGGAATCCACTTGGATTGGGCTCTTAGGTTAGAGGGAGGATCCAAGTGATTATCCACAATGGGGAGCTTCAAGTAAAGGCTCAAGGAGGTCTCTAATCAAGAAGTAGGATGAGACTAGAGAGGAAAGAGAGAATAATTGTTGAGCAAGGTGCAGCGACAGTATTGTCATTGTTGTCAACACAATCAGAAAGATCGGTTGATGCAGTGGACAGGAGTTCAGAGGTTACTCAAAGTATGTACAGTGATGTTAAATGCTTATGAGGATGTTTTTGATGTTTGGGTGAAGTTGTTACAGGTTGTCCAAGAAGACCGAAGTGGCCCATATGCAAAAGAGAAGCGAAAAAGCAAAGAGAAAAAAGTGTCGCGATATCGCGACATGTTGCATTTTCACGGCCAAAAGAGAAGAGAAAATGCAAGGAGAAAAAGTGTCACGATATCGCGACATGTTGCATTTTCGTGGCCAAAAGAGAAGAGAAAATGCAAGGAGAAAAAGTGTCACGATATCGCGACATGTTGTATTTTCACGGGCCAAAGCTAAGAGAAAGAGCAAGGAGAAAAAGTGTCGCGATATCGCGACATGTTGTATTTTCGCGGCCAAAGTAAAGAGAAAGAGCAAGGAGAAAAAGTGTCGCGATATCGCGACATGTTGTATTTTTGCGGGCCAAAGCAAAGAGAAAGAGCAAGGAGAAAAAGTGTCGCGATATCGTGACATGTTGTATTTTCATGGGCCAAAGCAAAGAGAAAGAGCAAGGAGAAAAAGTGTCACGATATCGCGACATGTTGCATTTTCGTGACTCAAAAGGGAGGAAGAGAAAGAAAAAGTGTCACGATATCGTGACATGTCGCATTTTCGTGACTCAAAAGGAGGAAGGCAGAGAAAGAAAAAGTGTCGCGATATCGCGACATGTCGCATTTTGTGACTCAAAAAGGGCAGGAAGAAGAAAGAAAAAGTGTCACGATATCGTGACATGTCGCATTTTCGTGACTCAAAAAGGGCAGGTAGGCAGAGTAAGAAAAGTGTCACGATATCGTGACATGTCACATTTTCGTGACTCAAGAAGGAGGAGGAGAGTAACAAAAGTGTCACGATATCGCGACATGTCACATTTTTGTGACTCAAGAAGGAGAGAGAGTAACAAAAGTGTCACGATATCGCGACATGTCGCATTTTTGTGACTCAAGAAGAGCCTCAAAATAGAAATGAATAGTCTTGGAAAAGAAAATGAACAGTCATCGAAGGAGAAAACAAATGCATGCCCATGTGGAGAAAATGAACAGTCGAAGAAGGAGAAAATGAATAGTCGTTAAAATAGAAATGAAAAGCTTTTTGGAAACCAAAATGCATGCATGCACAAAGGAGAAAATGAATAGTCATGACCGAGAAGACGAACAATCATGGTAGGAGAATATGGTGTCAATTCTTTGCATGTAACGTGTTTGATGAAATGCCTACTCTATATATACAAAAGGAGTTACATAAAGAAGGCGTTACAATTGACAAGTGGCGTATGAGAATATGAAAGGAGTTACAACTGGAGTTACAAAGAGAAAGGATGGTTATAAAAGGAGTGTTGCTTGGAGAATTTATGGTGATTTGATTGAAGAGAGAGAGAGGAGAGCGAGAGGTGAGCGAGAGGCGAGCGAGAAGGGTGTGTGTTGTGTGAATTGTGAGAGATGTTGAGTAAGCAATAGACCAGTCAGGGTCTTGTAAAAGTGAAGGCATTTATATGTCAATCTTCTAGTTTCAAAATTGAAGTCCAAGTTGGTGCTTGGCATCGGGGTTGGTGCTCCTTCCAGTTGGTGCTGGTAAATCGGGGTTGGTGCTCCTTTTCGTTGGTGTAGATAAATCGGGGTTGGTGCTCCTTTCTTGGTGCAGATAAATCAGGGGTTGGTGCTCCTTCCAGTGGGTGCTGGTAAATTGATTGTAAAGTTGTGCTTTGCAAAGGCTAGATTTGGATGGTAGTCCAAACAGTCAATTTTTGAGGAGTAGCCAAATCGGTGAACCTCGGTACATCTTGTGTTGTGTGATGCTCTCTTGTTATATTTGCTTTATTTGGTTTTAAGTTTTCATTATTTTGGCTTTAAGAGTTGAAGATTTAAGTTTTAAAGAGCTACACTGATTCACCCCCCTCTCAGTGTCATTGTGAGACTAACAATTGGTATCAGAGCCAGGTTCCTGAACAAGCTTAACCGGCTAGGGTGATCTTGGAAGTGACACAATGGCAGGTGGTGAAGGCTTCTCATCAAACAAAGCACCATTGTTTGATGGAACTAATTATGCATTTTGGAGACTCAGGATGCAGACATATCTTTGTGCTTTGGGATACGACATTTGGGATTCAGTAGATAGTGGATACACAATACCCACCACTTCTCCAACCGATGTTGTCGGTAAGAAACTATTTGAGAATAACTCAAAAGCAAAGAATGCTATCATGTGCGGATTAGTGGACCGTGAACTAGTAAAAATTATGAGTTGTAAAATGGCAAAAGAAATATGGGACAAACTGAGGAGCATTCATGAAGGAGACGCTAAGATCAAGGAGGCCAAGTTACAAACACATCGAGCTCAGTTCAAAGTATTAAAGATGAATGACAATGAGAACATAGAGGCATATATGCTGAGAGTTAATGAAGTCATTAATGCGATTAGAGGACTCGACGAGGAAATCAAAGATTCTATCATCGTGAAAAAGGTATTAAGATCTCTTCCTCAAAGATTTGATTCTAAAGTTTCAGCTATAGAAGAAGCTAAAGATCTAAATTCTTTTAGTATGGATGAGATGCATGGTTCTTTGACTGCATATGAGATGAGAATAGGAAAATCTAAACCCACAGATAGAGAAGCTACTTTTAAAGCCCATAAAAATATGAAAGCAAAACAAGAATCCGAGGAAGAAGAGACATCGGATGAAATGGAAGCAAACTTTGTTCGAAAACTAAAAAGGGGAAAAGGAAAATACAGAGGAAAGTTACCGCTTAAATGTTTCAATTATGGAGGCATTGGGCATTTTGCAGCTAATTGTCCACTTAATGAGAAGAACAAAATTGATGAAGGATCGCACCAAGAAAGAAGTGACTGGAAGAAAAAAACAAATTTCAGAAAAGGCAACTTCAAGAAGAAAAGTTTCATCTCCAAGAATGTCAGTTCATCAGAAGACAACTGCAGTGAGGATTCTGAAAAGGAAACAGGTGAAGCTCTTTTCATGGCACTCATAGAAGAAAAAATAGAAAAAGAATAGGAAAGTGATGAAGAAGAAAGTGATGCATAAGTAAATTTGGAAGAGGAACTAATTGCAGCTCTGGATGTATTGAAGATAGAAAGAAAAAAGAATAAGAAAATTTCAAGAAAGCTTGAGGATGCAAATGAAATCATAACCAGTTTGAAAGTACAGATAGAAGAATCCAAGAAAATATCTAAAGATCTCGAAGTACAAATAACCATGAAAATAGATTATTGCTGCAAACTAGAAGAAGAGACTGTTGGTTTAAGAATGCAGATAGAAGAGATGAATCGTAAAATTAGTTGTCATCACAAACGTGAAGAAAGTTCTATGAAGCTGGATAAGATCATAAATATCCAAAGGACTACAGGCATGAAATTTGGTTTGGGCTTTGTCAAAGGAGAATCATCAAATGGATCAAAGAATGAAGATAAGAAATAGGTTGATCAAGAAAAATTGACTCATGCAAAAGAAAGCAATAATGCAAGGCATGAAAGGAGAATTGACAATGATGGATTCACCAATGTCACACATCAAAGAAGAAGAAGATTTATGACTCCTACGACAACATGGCAAAGACCATCACCCAGGTTCAATCATCTCTTTTCTGGTTACTATTTTAAATGCAATGGTTATGGACATAAGATTTCAGATTGCAAGTATAACGTAGGACCAAGGAATTTTACCAGTAGAAATGTTTTTTCACCTTTGATGGATTATGCAGTAGAATGTTATAACTGTCATAAGTTTGGGCACATTGCAAGAAATTGTCGAAGTACATTTGCATCAAATCAATTTCAGGGAAGAAAATCTCAACCAAATGGAATGAGACAAAATAGAAAATTTCTCGAAAAACATGCACAAGCTACTGAAAAAGAAAAGTCAAAACAAGAGCCCAAAACTATAATCAAACCAGAGTGGAAAGAAAAATATCGATCTAAGGAAGAAAAGGAATCCCTGATCGTACAAACAACATTTAAAGCACAGAATAAATCTGCACCATGGATACTTGATAGTGGATGCTCCAGTCATATGACAGGTGACAAACAAAAATTTGAGAAGTTACAGCAATATGAAGGTGGTTCAGTAAAATTTGGAAATAATGATGGAGCTAAGATAGTTGGCAAAGGTTCAGTGAAGATTAGTGATGGAAAAATCAAGTCAAAAGAAGTCTTGTTTGTGGTTGGTCTGAAGCATAACTTGTTGAGTGTAAGTCAGATTTGTGATAGAGGTCATGAAGTGATTTTTAAGAAGCAGGGTTGTGAAGTCAGAAAAGCAAACTGTGGAAAGTTGATAGCAACTGGATCGAGGACATCTGGAAACCTGTACACTCTCTCAGAGACTTCAGAAGGAGCTTGCTTGATTGGACAGGTAGAAGAAAATTGGTTGTGGCACAAGAGGCTCGGTCATATCAGTTTTGACAATCTAGTAAAAATCAGCTCAAAAAGGGCAGTGAGAGATATTCCCACCATTAGAAAACCATCAAATAGCATTTGTGCTTCATGCCAAAAGGGGAAGCAAACTAGAGTCTCATTTAAAACAAAAGAGTACTACACAAGCAAACCTTTGGAACTAATACATACTGATTTATGTGGACCCATGAGAACGCAAAGTATAAATGGTGACAAATATTTTATGTTGTATATAGATGACTATTCCAGGATGACATGGGTATTTTTTTTGAAGCACAAATCAGAAGCTTTTGAGATGTTCAAGGTTTTCAAAAACCAAGTTGAGAATCAAACAGGAAAAAGGATTAAATGTTTAAGATCAGATAGAGGAGGAGAGTTCATTTCAGAGGATTTTATAGAGTACTATGAAAAATATGGTATTAGAAGACAGTTTTCAGTAGCCAGGACACCTCAGTAGAATGGTGTGGTAGAAAGAAAGAACAGGATAGTGCAGGAAATGGCATGGACTATGTTGACAGAGAGCAAAGTAGCAGATATATTTTGGAAAGAGGCAGTCCATACTGCGGTATACATCCAAAATAGGTGCATGTTGAGGACGCATGAAAGCAAAACTCCTTATGAGTTGTGGTTTGGTAAAAAGGCAACAGTAAGATACTTTAAAGTTTTTGGCAGCAAGTGTTACATCAAAAGAACTGAAGAAAACCTTGGTAAGTTTGAAGATAGAGTGGATGAAGGTATTTTTCTTGGCTATTCATCAAAAAGCAAAGCTTACAAATGCTACAACAAGAAGCTAAGGAAAATTGTGGATAGTGTCGATGTTAAAGTTGATGAAGGTAGGGAACGAGTAATTAGCTATGAAGAGAACTACCCAATTTATGAAGAGGTTATTGAAGGAGATGAGGAAAAGGAAATGGAAAAGAAACAAAAAATTGACTCAGATGATTCAAACAAGTGATTCAAAAGTGGAAGAAAATAAGAAATTCAAAACAGGCAATTGGCAGAAAGATCATCCTAGAGAGCAAATAATTGGAGACCCCACAGTTGGTGTTCAGACAAGAAGAAGAGTAGTAAGCAACTACTCTCTATTATCCAACATTGAGCCCAAAAATGTTGCTGACGCAAGCAAAGATAAAAGTTGGATGAAGGCAATAAATGAAGAATTAGATCAGATCGAGAAAAACAAAACTTGGGAGTTAGTACCAAGACCTGCAAATAAAAATATAATCGGTACTAAATGGATCTTTCGAAACAAGTTGAATGAAGACGGACAGGTAGTCAGGAATAAAGCAAGATTGGTATGTAAAGGCTATGCACAAGTTGAAGGTATTGACTTTGAGGAAACCTTTGCACTAGTGGCTAGACTAGAGGCAATTAGAATGTTTCTGGCTTTAGCAGTTTACAAGAATTTCAAAGTTTATCAAATGGATGTGAAATCAGCATTTTTGAATGGGAAACTCGAAGAAGAGGTTTATATTGAGCAGCCGGATGGTTTCCAACTTGGTGATGATCCCAACTTGGTTTGCAAGTTGAAGAAAGCATTATATGGCTTAAAACAGGCACCCCGAGCATGGTATGCAAGGCTAGACAACTATCTTACTCAACAAGGGTTCAAGAAAGGTATGGTGGATAGTAATTTGTATGTCAAAATAGAAAATGGCCATCTTATTGTTCTTGTTGTATATGTTGATGATATCATATTTGGCAGCAGCAAAGATGAGTCGTGTAAAGATTTAGCAAATAAGATGAAAAAAGAATTTGAAATGTCAATGATTGGTGAACTTTCGTATTTCCTCGGGTTGCAAGTTAATCAAAATGAGAAGGGCATATTTATTTCTCAAATTAAATATGTGAAAGAGATACTAAAAAAGTTCACAATGGAGGATTGTAAGCCAGTTAGCACTCCCATGACAACAGGTTGCAAGTTGAGCAAGGATGACAAATCTCCACATGTTGATCAAACCATGTACAGATCTATGATTGGGAGCTTACTGTACTTGACAGCTACCAGACCAGATATTTTGCAGGCAGTATGCATGGTAGCACGATTTCAGGCTAGTCCCAAGGAGACTCATGTGACAGTAGTGAAGAGGATTCTTCGGTATCTCAAGGGTACTATGGAGTATGGGTTATGGTATCCGAAAGGTAAGGACTTCACCCTTATTGCGTATTCAGATGCAGATTGGGCAGGATGTGTAGATGATAGAAAGAGCACCAGTGGAGGTGCATTCTATCTTGGAGACAGGTTGGTCGCATGGCACAGTAAGAAACAAGAGTCAGTCTCCTTATCCACAGTAGAGGCAGAATATATTGCAGCGACAACATGTTGTACGCATGTATTATGGATGAAACAAACCTTGAAAGATCTTGGTATTAACTTCAGTGAGCCAATTTCAGTTAAGTGTGATAACACCAGTGCCATTAACATCTCAAAGAATCCGGTTATGCATTCTCGCACAAAACATATTGCTATCCGGTATCACTTTTTGAAGGAGAAAGTTGCGAAAGGTGAGGTTAAATTGGATTTTGTTCCAACAATAGAGCAAGTAGCGGATATCTTCACAAAACCATTGCCCAAGGAAGTCTTTGAGTACCTTCGCAATAAATTGGGAGTGGTCACGCTTCCCAAGAATTGACTAGCTATCGGGACCACATTCTCAGGGGGAGCATTTGTGTATTTGTTTATCTTTTTGCTCATGTTTGTGATTTTTGCTAAGTGTAATAATTTTTGCTTGAGAATGTTGTGCATGGACTCAGGGGGAGTTTGTAGTAGCCCTTTGATATTGTTGTCAAAGGGGGAGAAGAGTTACAGGAAATTGCACGTGTGTTGCCAACAATTCCAAAGGGGGAGATTGTTGAGCAAGGTGCAACGACAGTATTGTCATTGTTGTCAACACAATCAAATAGATCGGTTGATGCAGTGGATAGGAGTTCAGAGGTTATTCATAGTATGTACAGTGAAGTTAAATGCTTATGAGGATGTTTTTGATGTTTGGGTGAAGTTGTTACAGGTTTTCCAAGAAGACCGAAGTGGCCCATATGCAAAAGATAAGCGAAAAAGCAAAGAGAAAAAAGTGTCACGATATCATGACATGTTGCATTTTCATGGCCAAAAGAGAAGAGAAAATGCAAGGAGAAAAAGTGTCACGATATCGTGACATGTTGCATTTTCACGGCCAAAAGAGAAGAGAAAATGCAAGGAGAAAAAGTGTCGCGATATCGCGACATGTTGTATTTTCGTGGCCAAAGCAAAGAGAAAGAGCAAGGAGAAAAAGTGTCACGATATCATGACATGTTGTATTTTCGTGGCCAAAGCTAAGAGAAAGAGCAAGGAGAAAAAGTGTCACGATATCGTGACATGTTGTATTTTGGGGCCAAAGCAAAGAGAAAGAGCAAGGAGAAAAAGTGTCACGATATCGCGACATGTTGTATTTTCGCGGCCAAAGCAAAGAGAAAGAGCAAGGAGAAAAAGTGTCACGATATCGCGACATGTTGCATTTTCGTGACTCAAAAAGGGCAGCCAGAAAGAGAAAGAAAAAGTGTCACGATATCGCGACATGTCGCATTTTTGTGACTCAAAAGGGAGGAGAGAGAAAGAAAAAGTGTCACGATATCGCGACATGTCACATTTTGTGACTCAAAAGGAGAAGAGAGAATGAAAAAGTGTCGCGATATCGCGACATGTCGCATTTTCATGACTCAAGAAGGGTAGGCAGACAGAGTAAGAAAAGTGTCACGATATCGCGACATGTCGCATTTTCGTGACTCAAGAAGGGAGGAAGGCAGAGTAACAAAAAGTGTCGTGATATCGTGACATGTCACATTTTTGTGACTCAAAAAGGGCAGAGGAGAGTAACAAAAGTGTCACGATATCATGACATGTCACATTTTTGTGACTCAAAAAGGGAGGCAGAGTAACAAAAGTGTCACGATATCGCGACATGTCACATTTTCATGACTCAAGAAGAGCCTCAAAATAGAAATGAATAGTCATGGAAAAGAAAATGAATAGTCATTGAAGGAGAAAACAAATGCATGCCCATGTGGAGAAAATGAATAGTTGAAGAAGGAGAAAATGAACAGTCGTTAAAATAGAAATGAAAAGCTTTTTCGAAAACCAAAATGCATGCATGCACAAAGGAGAAAATGAATAGTCATGACCGAGAAGACGAACAGTCATGGTAGGAGAATATGGTGTCAATTCTTTGCATGTAACGTGTTTGATGAAATGCCTACTCTATATATACAAAAGGAGTTACATAAAGAAGGCGTTACAATTGACAAGTGGCGTATGAGAATATGAAAGGAGTTACAACTGGAGTTACAAAGAGAAAGGATGGTTATAAAAGGAGTGTTGCTTGGAGAATTTATGGTGGATTGATTTGGAAGAGAGAGAGGAGAGCGAGAGGAAGAGAGCGAGAAGGGTGTGTTGTGTGAATTGTGGGTGATGTTGAGTAAGCAATAGACCAGTCAGGGTCTTGTAAAAGTGAAGGCATTTATATGTCAATCTTCTAGTTTCAGAATTGAAGTCCAAGTTGGTGCTTGGCATCAGGGGTTGGTGCTCCTTCCAGTTGGTGCTGGTAAATCAGGGGTTGGTGCTCCTTTTTGTTGGTGTAGATAAATCAGGGGTTGGTGCTCCTTTCTGTTGGTGCAGATAAATCAGGGGTTGGTGCTCCTTCCAGTGGGTGCTGGTAAATTGATTGTAAAGTTGTGCTTTGCAAAGGCTGGATTTGGATGGTAGTCCAAACAGTCAATTTTTGAGGAGTAGCCAAATCGGTGAACCTCGGTACATCTTGTGTTGTGTGATGCTCTCTTGTTATATTTGCTTTATTTGGTTTTAAGTTCTCATTGTTTCGGCTTTAAGAGTTGAAGATTTAAGTTTTAAAGAGCTACACTGATTCACCCCCCCTCTTAGTGTCATTGCGAGACTAACAAGATTTCTCTATGGAAAAGGATAGGATTTATTCATAACACAGTCTAAACTCAAGGAGGGGGAATCCACTTGGATTGGGCTCTTAGATAATAGGGAGGATCCAAGTGATTATCCACAATGGGGAGGTTCAAGGAAAGGCTCAAGGAGGTCTCTAGAGAGGATAGAGGGAAGCATTCTCTATGGCAAAGGATAAGATTTTATTCATAACACAATCGTAACACGTTTGAATTTCATGTATTTTCTTTCGTGCATATTTTTTTTTGGTAGATAAGATACTATAGCATTAATACTAGGTTTTACAGGTTGACCCAAAACATTTTACAAAAATCATCCCAGGGCTGTTGCTGAACATGTCCTTACTAAGGATCCTATATATGTAAAATATACATGCCGCCAAAGCCATTACATCCTATAAGGAACATAGCCTGTTATCAAAAAGAAACTTCCCATAAAAAATTTTGGATATACCCCGAGAAAACACACTTGCATCATAATTACAAAAAAAGAAACAGACATAGATCCCTTCCTTGAAATAGTGGAGAAACAAAAAGCTGCAGACACACATAGCAAAGTACTAAAAAAACTCCCACAAGATCTATATTGACAGTTACTCTTAATAATTCTTTGGTAATTACTTTCTTTCGTATATGACATGCTTTGGGACCACATCTCGTCTTGGCCAATCAGCCTTGGAGAAGTGAACCTGTTGGCTATATTTATGGTGGTGGCTATCTGGTGGTCCACGTGGCTCTGGTTTGAAGTCTTATATTATCATTTCTTTCCTACCCTATGATTATCAACCAACCTCAAATTACTAAGATGACTAGGAGCCATGTTATCTGACATGTGACTATCCCCATTAGTCTTTGTGGTATTTCCAAGCAGCATCCACCAAGATCGACAGCTCGAATAATTTTTATTGTGAGTCCATTTAAAAAAATATACAGGAATACTCATAGCCTTCGAACTTATAGTGCCTTCCCTGTTGGTAAATTTGACTATAATTCTTGGCATTCTTGTTGAATAAGCTCCTATACTTTGCTCTAGAAACCGTGTTCCCATTTTAAAATTCCATCACCATCGAAACCCAAATTGGCCAGCTTATCAACAACTTTGTTAGCTTCCCAAAATACATGTTGGGCTTCTTTGTCCTGTCTTCCCTGGAAAAGGATCCTAGCCTCTTCAACAATTGTTTTAATCCTCTAAGGAAGTGTTTTCCAATTATTAAGTAGATTTATAACATGCATAGAGTCTCCTTCTATGATCAAATTGCCTTCTAAGTCTTGAGTCATTTTAAGGCCTCTCCACATAGCTCTAGATTTAGCTTCGTTGTTCATCCTTGTTCCCAAATATTTGAAAAACATAAGCATCATATTCCCATTATGATCTCGCACAATACCTCCAATGCCGGCTCTATCAAAATTTTCCTTAACCGCTCCATCAAAATTAAGCTTAAACCAACCCGTAGGAGGTGGGGACCACTTAACATTGGCTCTGGGGTTGACTACCCTAGGCACAGACTCATATAACAAGGTTAAGCTTAAATATTGAGCAATCGTGGTCTCCTATAGATGAGGTTTATGGCTATCAAAAGGGATAAGGTTCACATTCTCATTGGCAAAGGATATGATCCTATTAATGGTAGTTTGATGATCATGGATAGACTCATTAAAGAATCTATGGTTCCTTTCTAACCACACCTGCCAAAGATAGTAATTGAGACAAATTTTCCACATGTATCTAAGTCTTTGGCTTGAAAAGGGGCAAGGCCATTGGATGAACAAATCAAGTATGATGGCTAGTTTAACCCAATAAATATTAAAGGCTTGAAAAACCCCACTTAGGACAGTCAAGGAAAAAGGGCACTCAAGGAAAATGTGATAAATGGTCTCCCAATTAGCCCTACATAGATAATAGTGATTAGTGATACAAATAACTTTATGCACCATATTATCAATGGTTAGAATTCTTCCTTGGATAACCAACCATGAAAAGACTACAATTTTTGGAATTAAATTTTTTATCCAAACTAAGTCCTTTTGGAGGACAAAATCCTTGTCATCAAGCACAAGCTTGTAAGTTGATTTAACAGTGAACTACCCATTTTTCATAGGATCCCAAGTCACTTGATCTTCCTTGGGTCTAATGGGGATAAACTATTGTCCAAGAAAATTATAAAGATCATTTGATTTCACTTGAAATCCCTGAATTCTTATTTATTTCCACTTCATTCTGCCTCTGTCCTCAACCATATAATCAGAGACTTTTCTATCAATGAGTTCTTCAGTGATATATTTGATTCGGGATAAGTTAGGATATTGCATCAGTGGTTCGTCCTTAGCTCACCTGTCATTCCAACAATTTATCCTCTCACCATTGCCTAAAACCCATCTTAAACCTTTTTTGATTATTTCCTTACAATTGAGAATTGCTTTCCAAAAAATAGAACCTCTGATTGGAACTGAGTCACATAGAAATTCTATATTTTGAAGATACTTTCATTTGATGATAGTTGTCCATTCATTTTCTTCACCATAAATGAGGTGCCATGCCTACTTAGCTAGTAAAGCTAAATTTATATGAGAAATTCTCCTCAAACCTAAGCCCCCATTTTCCCTGGGTTTGCACACTTTGGTCCATCCTACAAGGTGTATCCTTTTTTTCTCCTCTGATCCAATCCATAAAAATTCTTTTTGGATTTTCTTAATTTTCTAGAAAATCTTCACAAGGGCTTTGAATACGAGCTTTGAATATGGAGAAGAAATAGACTGGAATGCTCTGAAGAGAGGACTTAGTGAGGGCCAGCTTTCCTACTTGAGATAGAAGATGACCTTTCCATACAACGAGTTTTTTTTGAATTCTTTCAATAACCCTGTCCCACATTGACTCTCTCGGAGAACCAATGAAAATAGGGAGACCAAGATACGAAGTTGGGAGGTTTTCTATATCACACCCTAAAATTTCTACAATCCTTCCTTGCCTCTGAATGGGGGTGTTCAAGAAATATAACTTGCTTTTACTAAAATTAACTTTTCGACCAGCAGCGTCCTCATAGAGTTGCAGGATGTATTTAATTCTTTTGGCCTCAACGATTGACACCTTAGTCAATAGAAGGGTATCATAAATGAATTGTTGGTGAGAAATAGCCCTAGTGAGAGATGTTGCCTTTATTCCTGATATTAGCCTTGAACTACAAGCATTTTTGATGGTTCTACCTAAATCTTCTGCCATAATGATGAATAACATGGGGCTGATAGGGTCCCCCTGCCGAATTCCTCTATGATTTTGAAAGTAACCAGCAGTTGTTCCATTAACCAGAATTGAGAACCATGCTTTAGAAATGTATTCTTTAATCAAATTAATCTATTAGTGGTGAAAACCAAACTTAAGGAGGACAACAATCAAAAAGTCCCAATTTAGCCTCTCAAATACTTTGTTCATATCAAGCTTGAGGGCAAAAATAGATCTATTAGTCTTATGATCCAAAGTGCAGAGCTTCATGAAATATGATAATTCCATCCAATATTGACCTGCCCTAGACAGAGATTCCCTGGCATGGATCTATGATGTGGGGTAGAACATCTCTCATTCTATTTGTAATGGATTTAGTTAGGATCTTGTAAGAAACATTGCACAGACTGATTGGCCTGAAGTCAGCCATAGATTCAGGGGTTTGCTTCTTAGGAATTAGAGAAATAAAATTAGAGTTGAGACCTTTTGGGATATTATTGCTTGCTTGTAATTCTCTAAAATAAAAAATTACATCCTCACTTACGATGTCCCAAAAATCTTGATAGAAACGAGGGGGAAAGCCATCGAGTCCGAGGATTTGTCTGGCTCCATGCTAAACAACGCTTCCCTAATTTTCTCATCAAAAAATGGAACTATAAACTTAAGGTTTATATCCTCATTTATTATGCTAGGAATGGATTGCAAGAGAATATATTTGACCTCCTCATTGCACTACGATTCTTGACCAAGGATAGAATTGAAATAAGTTACTACCTCCTTTCTAATTTTTGTTAAGTCTTGAGTAATAGAACCATCTGCTTTTTAAAAAAAAATTATCTTGTTATTGCTTCTATTTCTAAGCATGGTGACGTGAAAAAACTTGGAATTTGAATTTCCATATTTCAACAAAAGAGCCCTTGATTTTTACCTCCATTAGATTTCCTCATAGGCCAAAATGTTATGAACTCTGCTAGTTTTGTTTGTTCCTCCTGCCTAGTAATTTCATTATCATCACCATTTTGAATCCTCTAATCAATTATACTCAAACTTTCAACAACCTATTTTTTATTTTCAAAGAGGTTCCCAAAGACCTCTTTGTTCCAAGTTTGAATATTTTCCTTAACAAACTTTAATTTTCCAGCAAGTTTAAAAGCTGCACTACCCCTGATAGGTTGATGCCACCACTGAAGTAAGTTATCTCTGAAACTAGAATGTTTTATCCACATATATTGAAATCTAAAAGGTTTCTTGAAGTATACAGAGTTAGGGATCTCCAACAAAATGGGATTATGATCAAAGTCAATTTTAGAAAGGGCTTGCAGGGTAGAATCACCGAACAGAGTTGTAGCCTCCTTTGATATAAAAAACCTATCAAGCCTTTCTTGAATGAGATGACACCCTATCCGTCGATTTCTCCAAGGTATAATTCACTCCTCTAAGTTTTACATCCATCAACATGTTGGAGTTCACAAAGTCATTGAACTCATCCATGCTCCTGATAGGTGGTCCATTTCCACCCATTTTGTCTGAAGGGTAAATAGGAGTGTTAAAATCCTCAGCTAGAATGCAGGGGACATTATGGAAGATTTCACTCAGATTGCCTAAGTACTCCCATAGTAAAGCTCTCCCTTGAATTGAAGTTGGGGCATAAATATTTGAAAGGATCCATGACCTATTGTTATTTATTTCCTTAAATAAAACACTAAGAACCCTATCATATTTCTGAATAATGGTGCCTTATACTATCTAGGAATCCCACAAAGTCATAAGGCCTCCATATGCTCCTCCAGATATCTTTCAAACCATCTCCCCTTGATTCCAGATTTTTTTTGCTACTTTTTTTGACTGAATCTCATCAATTTTTGTTTCTTACAATGTGATAATAGTTGGATTCACTTGATTTCTTATTGCACTAACTTCCCTATGTTTGGGTAGGCCATTGTGGCCTCTCATGTTCCATGAGAGGAACTTCATTTAGATTTTTTGGGATTTATTCCTCCCCCTCCATTGAGGGGGTTTTCCTAATTTGTTGTCTTCAGAAACCGGAATAACTTGTTGAAACAAGGTTCTCCGTTTTCCATTGGTAATGTCATTATTAGTTTTAATTTTTTGATGCTCAGCATTTGATATTCTCCCTCTTATTTTTTCACTGAAAAAATATATAGGAGACTTCACAGTGCTCCTGGTTTGTTTAGGAATAAACTAGGGGAAGGAAATTTGTTGCAGAACTGAACTGCCATATTCCTTAGTCTAAAGAGTTTCACATATCTCCACCCCTACATCCAAATATTCTCCTTTTTTCCTGTATTCCCTTGGTCTGCGGGATGGCCCCTTAGTAGGATTCACCTGGATCCTAGTGATGATGTTAGGGAGATGAGATTTTTTATTTTCCAATGCCTCAACTTTCTTCCTAAGTTCTTCAACATTAGGGTTTGGATTTGGGATGCCCATTGGGCTTGAAGTATTTTTAGCATTGGGGTTTAAGGATCCCAACTTGGATGGGGATTCTAGAGATCGGGTATTAGGGTTTAGCTTTGTGATGCCCATGGGGCTTACAGTAATTTTAGCATGAGCGTTTGAGGACCCTAACTTGGATGGGGATTCTAGAGAGTAAGAAAGGTTAGCCTGAAGGTTCTGGGCTTCCATATCTTTCGATAATCCTCCTACTCCCATATTGGATAGAATTGAAAATTTATTTGAAACGAGAGGATTGGAACTTACCTGAGTATTTTTGTTTCCAACAACCTGTTGTTTTTTTTGTCTTGTTGGGACCCTACACCCTCTCTTTTATTTTTTTGGTATACATAGTTTGCCTTATTGAAATCACCTTTGTCATGGAAACTCCTCAAAATTCCTCTATCTAGCATTCCCTGCTTCTGCTTTTCTCTATTCATTGCTAGGTTAGGGCATTGATTCCATAGATGTCATTTATTTTTGCATTCTACATAGAATTTCAATTTGTTCTTGTATTCTACTGGTTGTTTTCGATAGTATTCTCCATACTCTAACTCCACAAACCTTGGCAATTCATTATCCAAATTAGCATTTATGCAGATTCATGCATGAGTCATCCTTGTCCTGGCCAAGGTCGCATGGTCAATGGAGATCATGTCCCCTATAGTTTTGGCTATGCCATGCAGCCATTATTCATTGAAGAACTAGGTAGGTAGACTCGAGATACAAATCCAAATAGGAGCAATGTTAATATTTTGCTTTTCAAGGTCAAAATCTTCACCCCGTCGTCTGATAAAAAGGCTCCTTTTGCCCAAAAACCAAGGACCTTTTGTTAAAATGTGGTTAGCATCCTCCATATTGTTAAAATGAATAGTTAAGAACCCTCGAGTTAGAGCTACCAACACCAAGATGCCTATCGATCGCCATTTACCTGTCACCCAAGCCCTGATAGTCTCCATGTCTGACCTACCTCTCAAAAACTTGCCTACCATGGAGAATTCTTCCTTTGAAATAAAAGGGCTCATGGAGTTTGTCGAGACCAAAATTTTATTATTTACTGGAATTAGGGGTGAAAAAGAGAGAACCTCCTTTATTTTTCCTCTAAGAGTCTCAACAAAATACAACCACTTCTTGGGCCCTGCATTGTCCTTCGTATCTTTTTTTAGAGGTCTTTCTGAGGAGGTTCAGGCCCTCACGTGATGTTTACCTCCAAATCTACCGTAGCTTGACCACCTTCCTCTGGATCCTCGCTTGATCCATGCTCGATGTTCCCACCCACCCCTTCCATACCTACTCTACCTCTACCATATTGGCTGAGATTCCTACCCAAAAAATTCAAACCTTCACTCCTGCCGCACCCGCTAAACCTCAGCTTACTCATTCCTGATGATGATCCCAGCAAAATATATTAATCTCTTTCATGCATATAATTTGCATGTAAAGTAGTTAGTTTAGATTAAATATTAATATGAGGATAATAGGGATCTGGTCTTAATATAAATATCAAGAGAAGCCTTGGAAAAACTTGTCCAACCTTGTTGAAACTCAAATTTGTGGGTGCAACACTTAAATAAAAAGTCAGGATCATTTCCCATATAAAAAAAAAGTTGATTATTTTGGTGTTTTATAGTATGTTTCAAGGTCAAAATATCATTTTTAATCAACATGGATTCTTGGTAGTGCTCAAATGTGTGTGTATATGTTGTGTGTGTGTGTGTCATAACCCTCCCTTGGTAGACTTATTTTTTATGTGGATGGATTTATATTTTGATATATGGTTTTATTCCAGGAATGATTGACCCTTTCATGGTTAGTGTGCAAAACATACATAATGTGGAAAATATGATATATTCTATTGAAGAAAATGACTTATTATTTTATGTGTTGAATTATATATGACATATGTCTCATGAAATTGATATTTGATCTTATTTTAAGATTATAAGGTGTTTGAAATGAACCTAGCACCCATATCATATTTCTTACCAATTTATCATACATATTTTAACTTGGTATTATGGACTAATGTTTTTCACATGATCTTAATAGGAAGAGAAGACTTCAAAGTTGGAAAATTGTCAAAATGAATACTTCTACATGTCTTGGATGAGTAAACATTTGAAAAAGGAATCTTCTGGTTTTCCCATGATGGAAGTGTTCATTCAAGATGAAAAATTAACCAAGTTGGTTCCATTAGATTTATCCATATATCATAAGACTAACGAATGAGATTCAACATAGTATGGGAAATAAATATATCATTCATGGATAATGGAAGAGAACGAGTTGAAGAACACAAGCTTATACTTAGAGGGGAGGGTGAACAATATAAGACCCACTCTTATTTTTCTTTCCCAAATAATATTATTCAATATTATCAATGGCAATATCCACACATAAGAGAGACACAAATTTAATGTGGTTCACCCAATGTGGGCTATTCCACGAAGAAAATATTTCTTCTAAATTTTCTCAACAAATATCTTGGGAATCAATTCCCTATTACAATGCTCATGGATCTCTATCCAAAGGAGACACCAATCCCCTATGCTCTAATTTATGGATCTCTCTCCACAGCAGAACTCTATCCCATTGCTCTAGTTTATGGATCTCTCTCCATAGGATAACTCTTTCCCCTTGCTATGGTTCATGGATATCTCACCATAGGAGAACTCTATCACCTCTACTCTGGTTGGTGATCTTCTAGAAGACTTATACCCCCACTGCTATGGCTTATGTATCTCCCTCCACAAGAGACCTCTATCCCCATTGCATTAGCTGATGGATCTCTATCCATTGGAGACTACTATCTGTATCGCTCCAAATTTTTTGCACCCTTACCTTCAGGCTAAAGGATCCGCGCCCGAAAGGGGGATGCGAGAAGGATGGGACAATACCTCGGACTGAGAGGCCCTTTGAAGGTCCCGCCTCTCGGGGAGGGGTATTAAGGTGATTTTTTGACGGATGGTGGGGTTCACCAGGAAACGTTTGAATGGCAGTCTCCACGCCTAGGTTGGGAATGTGTTTGATGTGTTCAATTTTATCTTTAATCATTCAAATCCTAGGTTTGGCCAAATGAATCTAAACTGTTCTATATGAAATGCAGATTTAAATGAATACAGAAAGCAAATTTGAATAGAAAACACAGAGAATAAGCTAGATGAGAAAAGTCATACCTGATTTCGGATGTCTGATGGAGGTTCTAATTTTTGAAGCAGTCAAGATCGCCTCTGATCTGACAGGATCGTCTGAGATCAGACAAGATCATCTGAGATCTGATGAATTCATCAGACGAATTCGTCAGAGACCTGCAATCAGAGAAATAGACACAAAACACAGAAAATGCAGCAATACTAACAGAGGAAAATGATGTAAAATGACAATATAGATACTAAAACGATAATTACGAATAGAAATTCAAGTAAATTATAGTATTCTAATGACAAATTATGATCTTATCATGCACTTAAGCTATATGGGTGAACTCCAAAATGCAGAATAGTAAAAAATAACAATAAACTGATCTAAATGCAGAATGAAACAGTAGACGAGAAGAGAAAAGTGCAAACTCTGGGCACTAATTGCCCCCAATGTTGACTGTAGTCAAAATCATCTCGAATTGGTGCGAGATCATCCGAGATCGTACAGGATCGTCTGCGACGATCTGAGCTTGCTCCAGCTGAAAAACAATGAAGTTCCTGCAAACAAACTTGGAAAAATACGAAGGCAAATGGTGATTTAAGATGGTCTAATGCAAATAGAACTCGTGTTACAGGAAAATTCAGCCAGGGGAATGTCAAGGGGAGGGCCTAAGATTAAATAGGCATAGGAAGGAGGTTGGGAGGTTGGAGATCATCCCAATTTGGGAGATCTCCAATGGGGGAAGTCTCTAACCGCGCAGACACGCTTTTGCCCAGGTTAGAGACGCCGTTGAAACAGAAGCTAATTATGAAAAATCAGTTTTGGGACGAAATCGTCTGGACGTTCTGCTCCAGACGAAATCGTCCGATCTGAGGCGATATCGTCTGATCGGCGACGATATCGTCCAACGGTCACAAAAAATCCTAAAAATGGCACGAAAAATGAGGAAAGCGGTTTAACAGGCGGTTCGGGGTTGAAAATTTAAATTTTGAATTATTACTAAGGTAATTTTAATTATTTGCTAAGGTTTACTGTGCCAATTTTAGGGTGCTACATTTTGCCCCCTCTTTAGCAAATTTTTCGAAGAAAATGCGTTAAATATGAGTTCTTCTCGATCTACGAGAAAGCAAAAATTATTCCCATTTTTAGGCGACGATTCTAGGTCGAATCGTACGACAGCTTACTATGGTGCCCCCTCCGTGTTTTTACCCAAATCGAACGTTTGAGGTAAAAACGCGAAAAAGCAAAATGTTAAAATGTTGTTAAGTGTTTTTGAATAAAATTAAGAAAAATAGGGTAAAACCCTAATTCATTGTTACTGTTCATTTTCCTGGTTTCTAGAGCTCTGGAGACAAGATGGTCGAGACAACGCACAGATCGACAGAGGTCCGACGCGGGCTACGGGTAAGGGTCCAAACTTAATTTAGAATGCTTTAATTTTGAATTTCATGCTTTTTAGATTAATTTTGAATGATTGTTGAGCATCGCGGCCATTTTTGGGCCGTCGACGTCGTCGGGACGAAATCGTCTCAATTTCATCGAAATCGTCTCGATATCGCCGATTTCGTCCAAGGGCGAAATCGACGATATGGGGACGATTTCGTCCAATAAGGGACGATTCCCTCTTGCGAAATCGGAGACGAATTTGCTCAAATTTTGGATGATATCGTCCAATAGTGGACGATATCATCATTTGTATGAAAGTGAACTTATTTTACTTGCATTTTTAATCACTGTTTTATTAATGATTTTTATTGTTTTGTTGTTTATGTTGTAGAGAGGATTACTAAAGAGCCAGGAATGGAAATACGATGGGCTGAAGGATGACTTGGCCACTCTATCTCAGGTAGAGCGAGATCAGTTGGCTCAAGTCGGCTTGCAGCACGTGGCAGATATGCCACAGGTTTCTACAGATATGGGGCTATTGACAGCCCTAGCAGAGAGGTGGTATCCGGGTTCTTCTTGTTTTCGGTTACCGACAGGGGAGATGACTCCCACATTGGAGGATGTATGGAGGATTTTGAGGATCCCCATACAAGGATGGCTAATAACTCCCATGGCCAATCAGGGCCACGCGATGATGCGACTGTGCGGAGATCCGAGCTTCACCCTGGAGAAGGGCGGAGTGAACATCGAGTCGCTATGCCAGATGCCTGGGGCATCTAGACTGACACAGGTTTTGGCTGGGGTGGTAGGTGGTCTGCTACTATGCCATCATAGTGGATGCAGACTACCATGGCTACTGATAGATGTGGTCTACGACATGAGAGACCATGGGTACAGGTTTGCTTGGGGGAGCTTTGTACTATGCCGATTGTATAGGATCCTGCATGGGGTCGTATACAAGGGAGGTCGATGTCTGGTTTTGACATCACTACTACAGGTTTGGTGCTGGGAGCACATCACGGTGCGGAGGCCGGTAGGGCTCCCACTGATAGGGATTGATGGGGAGAGGCCCCGAGTTTTCTACTGGTGGCTCCAGAGAGGGTCACAGCGGTGGATAGATCTGCCAATGTCCCGGAGACTACTTGATGACCTTGTCTCCAACCAGATCACCTGGAGGCCTTGGAGAGATCATCCAGGGTGGGCCGAGGATGGACAGGAGCTGGCTCACGTTAGGCGAACCTGCTGGCTGAGGATGGAGAGGGGAGAGGTGGAGCTCCACCGCTATGACCAAGTTTTGAGGCAGTTCGGTCTACAGCAGGGGATCCCATCTCTCAGGGACTACGAGTTTTCTCGGACCGTCCGGGATAACACTACAGTCAGTGGGGCTCCAGATATGCAGCGCTTCTAGAGTGAGGACACGGATGATGCCCCCATCCAGCCAGTGGATGGTGACGATGTTGGGGTTGCTGATGGCTATGATGCCTGGTACGCAGGCATCCGCCCTCCTCGGATGACGAGGGCTCAGGGTCCGATTCACGTAGTTGTGCATCGGATGGGGAGGCGGTGCCAGGCGGCCATTGAGGCGGCACAGGGTCACGGTGGGAGAGAGCAGAGGAGGCCATAGGCTCAGCAGAGGCCACGACAGTGGGAGAGGAGGGAGGAGAGACCCCCTTCTCCATGGAGAGAGAGGCCACCATCGCCCGATAAGGGCAAGGGTGTCGAGGTAGGAGAGAGTAGCGAGATGGCTACTCTTTGGGTGGAGACTGTTCGTCTCCAGGCTCAGGTGCAGTCCTTGCAGGATGAGGCTGCACGACACCGAGAGGAGGCCACACAGCTCAGAGATGAGGTCGCACGCCTCAGAGCACGGAGCGGAGGGGCGAGCACTCGGGACCTAGCATGGGCTATTGCCCGGATCACATTCTATCGGATGCTATACTACCATATGGTGCCGTAGAGGGCAGAGGTTACCACTGTCGGCCCCCATTGCGGAGCCTATCATGATGAGGTCATCGAGGACATCATCACGATCAGAGTCCAGGACTCATAGCACCACACGGACTGTGATGGGGCCACCTCGTCCACCTCAGGGCGGGGGAGGAGATGAGGCTGAGAGCTCGAGGGGTTCTCGAGGCTAGCTGCTATAGACTGCACTACACAGATTGATACATAGTGTTTATTATTTTTGATAGAGGATTGAGTATGCCGAGGTACAGATTGTGGCATACCGATCCAGTTTTGAGATGATGTATATATTGTTGATATATATATAGATGAGATATTTTTGATCATATGACTTGTCTTATGTGTTTGTATGATGCTTTAATGTTTTGGTGTGATTGATTTGATGATTCATGTAATTATGTCATTTGGAAATATTATGGTTTGAATGTCATGCTTTTAAAATTTAAATGAAATAATCTGATGTAAACAAATTGGTTGTTTGTGGGATAATTTGATAAAAATAAAAGGGACTTCTAACAATAATTTCAAAGGACATTGTCGCTATTATAGACCATTTCATGGAGTCGCCGCTCGCTAGGTCGTCAAGCTAATCCTAGTATAGAAATATTGTTAAAAGTAAAAGAGTGCTTAAGAGACTGTCTTAAGACTTTGTGTTGTGATGATGATGATGATGATGGTGATTTGTTTTCAGATTTTCATAAAAATAGTATGCATGAAATATTTTAAAATGATTTTTGCTAGGCATAAATTCCTAAGTGTGATAAAATTTTGAATAATTCCTTAGAATTTATACCATGGTTGCAATATTGAATTTGAACATAATGACATGAAATAGTAACAATGTGCGTTCTTTTGTTTGTAAAGCATAATTGTGTAACATAATGATTTAAGTCATATGTTTTTTATGATTTGAAATAAATGGGAAATAAAATTAGAACGATGGTTTGCGCTAGGCATAGAATATTTAGGTATAGACTTATACCATCATCGCGAAATCCAAAGAAGAAAATAATAGTTTTATTGCATGGTTGATTTTTAATTTTTGAAAATAAACAGAAAATATGAAGATGAGGACTTGTGCTAGGCATAAAATTCCAATTTTGGTTTTGGAACTATACCATCGTCGCGAAAGTCAAAAGTTATATATAAATGTAACTTTATTGCATGTTTTTTTAAAATGATTTTGATTTTTTTGGTAATGCATGTAGTTGTCTTTATACTAAACAACTGTTCTCAGAGAAGAAAATGAAATTATTCCAGACAATTTGCAAAAATATTTCAAAGTATCTTAAAGACAAAAGTTAGATTTATAAGGAATCCCATGTGCGTATGTGAGTTCATTTCCGATCTTGATTTATCATAATGATACACAAAATCTCTCAAATACAAATGTGTGTGCAATTGCTTTGTGCATTTACCAGTTTTGAGCAAGATAATTTGATACAAGTGATTTGAATTAACCAAATAAGTGTTCATTAACCATGATTTAGATGCATATAACCATACCAGACTACTATGTAAGTCGGGTTATCAAGAGCTAGCTAATCCATAAGCAGACATAGGTCTATACAAAAGAAGGTCGCTAATGTGACAGACATATCACCACGCTAGGAGTTACCCAAGGCCAAGCGGGTTGGGCACAAACCACCTGTTATGGGGCTTACCTCACAGCTTTTCGAATAATTGAGAATTCCAGGGATTCAAGCTCATCAACCCTTCTTTTCTTTTCAATGGGTAGGGAAAGGGATTTTATTGCTTTTGTTTTTGCTTGTTTTGCTTCTTTTTTTCTCTCTTTTTTTTTTTGTACTTTTTCGTATCTTTTGCTTTGATATTTGAGATAATGCTGAAATAGTGAAATAACCTTTTTCTTTTTCTCTTTTTTTTGAACTTTTTCTTTTCTTCCTATGCTAGGGATACTTGCTCGGATTAGCTGTAGAGCAAGGGATTTTTATTCTGGGTAGGGGTGAGCTTGTCCTTTTGTCAATTCTCAAAGATTCTAGACCATGTGCATGATAGGATAGCAGGGGAAACTTTTCGCTCAAGAAACCACTTCTACTATGTAGCATAGCATGGACATTACAAATATAATCATTTTATTGTGAAAGGATATGCTTGGTTTAAGTAAATAACAAGATCAATTCTCTGTGCTCAAACTTTATTTAATTGAATTTTGTGGACTTTGATATAAGAGAGATTAGTAATCATGCCAAATAAATCAAGATATTTATTCATGTGAATGTGAAAGTGCGGGATTCCAAATAAATGCTAATTTATCCAAAATAACTGAAAATATAACTGCAATACTTCACAAATTGAGAAGTACAAAAATAAAATATGTTTTTGAAGATTTTGATGATTTGGATGTTTTTGGTGTTTTTATATTTTTAAGTTTATAAATTGAAAGAAATACAAGATAGTGGTGTTTTGAAATATTTTAAACAAATATATACAATGATGAAATGACCAATTTTTATGCATAGTAACGTTTAAGATGCAAAATGTTCATGGGTTCTTTAAGTTCTTTACCATCTAAGGTAGATAATTTGTATGCTCCCGATTCAAATTTAGCAATGATAATATATGGTCCAAGCCAGTTGGGTTCAAATTTACCTTTAAGGTCTTTAGTTGCATTAGTATTTTTTTGATTTTCTTTTAAAACAAGGTCGCCGACCTCAAAGGATCGATGACGAACTTTCTTAGCATATGATCTTTTAAGCTTGTTTTGGTAGGCACGAAGATGCTCCAAAGCATTGATGCACTTTTCATCTAGGAGTTCCAGCTGACTGAGTCTGCCAGCTCGATATTCATCTCCTACTTCGGTATCTTGAAGTAGTAGAGCCAAAGAAGGAACTTCTAATTCAAAGGGAAAAATAGCTTCAGCGCCATAAACCAAAACAAAAGGTGAAGTACCTGTGGGAGTACGAACGCTAGTGCGATATGCCCACAAAGCTGGATATAATTGAATGTGCCAATCGCGACCGAATTTATTGACCAATTTTTTGAGAATTTTGATTAAGGTTTTGTTAGAAGCTTCTGCTTGGCCATTACCCTGAGGATAATAGGGAGTGGACCAACGATGTTGAATCTTATATTTTTGGCATAATTTCTTAACATCTTTATTTTTGAAACAAGTTCCATTGTCTGAGATGAGATTTGCAAGAATTTCGAACCTACAAATGATTTGATTAAAAATAAATTTAGAGACTTGTGTTCCAATGCAGGAAGCTAAAGGCATAGCTTCAACCCACTTCGTAAAATACTCAATGGCGGTTATGATGAATTTGTGTCCATCAGATGACACAGGATTAATTTTGCCAATAATGTCTAAGCCCCATTTTGAAAAGGGCCAAGGAGATGAAATAGCCTACAGTTCTTGTGCAGGGGCATGGACAAGGTCAACATGTTTCTGGCACTTGTCGCAATGGCGCACATAATCATGTGCATCATTCTCCATGGTAGGCCAAAAGTATCCTATCCTAAGGAGCTTTTTAGCAATGACACTACCACTGAAGTGTCCTCCACAAGATCCATCGTGGGCTTCACTCAAAGCTGATCTGGATTCTTCTAAATTCAAACATCTCAATAGGATACCTTCAAAAGATCTCCTATATAAAGTATTGCCAATTATTACAAATCGACTTGCTCGTCTACGTAATAACCGATGCTGGTTTCTATTAGAACTGGCAGGGAAAGTCCCATTGTGAAGAAAATCAAATATACCCGTATACCAAGGTTCAGGAGTAGTTTCATTGATTAGAAACACATCCAAAGGTTCTAAGCATGACTTATTTGAAGTGGGTTCCTGGAGTCGACGAATAATGATGGTGGCATATTCGTCATCTAACTCCAAGGGCAGAAGAGATGCAACTGCGGCCATAGCGTCACCGCACGGTTGCTAGTTCGAGGAATAGCTTCCAAGGTAACTTGATCAAATAGAGATATTAATTGTAAAACATATGCTTTATATGGGTGCAATTTATCATCTCTGGTCTGATAAACTTCATTAATTTGGTTTATAACAAGTTGAGAATCACCAAAAACTAGCAGATGTTTAATTTTTAGCGCCAAGGCAGCTCGTAATCCAAGGATTAGAGCTTCATATTCAGTAGTATTATTGGTGCAAGCAAATGTTAATTTAAAGGACAAAGGTATAATGTGTTTTTGTGGAGATATTAAAATAATACCTACACCAGCCCCACTCATGCATCGGGCTCCATCAAAGTATAAGGACCATTGTTCAACATGGTCTGCCTCTAATTGAAGGCATTCATCAGGAAACTCAATGATGAGGGGATGGGTAGACTCTAAGGGTGCAACAGCTAATTGATCTGCTATGATTTGACCCTTAACAAACTTTTGTCCTATAAACGTGAGTTCAAACTCGCTTAGAGCAAGAACCCACTTTGTTGTGCGACCCGATAAATAAGGTCGACTCATGAGATACCGCAAGGGATCATATTTAGCAATGACATATGTTTTCTGACTGAGCATATAATGGCATAATTTTTGCATAGAAAATATGACTGCTAGACATAGTTTTTCTAATGTTGTGTAGCGGGTTTCATAACTAATTAAAGTTTGGCTAATATAATAATTAGCACGTTCTCTTTTCTCATCATCAAGTTGAGCTAACATAGCTCCTAAAGCAAAATCTAAAGCTGAAATATATAGGATAAATGGGCGATCAGGTCTAGGCGGTGAAAGCACAGGTGGGTTAAGGAGGTATTGTTTGAGAAGTTCAAAAGCTTCCTTACATTCGTCGTCCCAATTAAAAGGGACATCCTTCTTAAGAAGCTTAAGAAAGGGACCGGTTTTGTCCGCCAGCTTATCGATGAAGCGACTGGATAGCTTGAAGCTTACCTTGTAAACTTCGTAACTCAGATATATTGGTAGGTGCGGGCATATCAGTGATAGCCGCAATCTTGAGAGGGTCGATTTCGATGCCACGTAAAGAAACTATAACCCCTAATAGTTTACCGGACTTAACTCCGAATATGCATTTAGCAGGATTTAGTCGGATAAGATATTCCCTTAACCGATCAAACACTCGTCCTTAAGTCATTTAAATGATCATCTTCTTTGATGGAACGAGCTATGATATCATCTACGTAATCATGTAGGATATCATGCATCATGTCATGAAAAATATAAGTCATAGCTCGTTGATAGGTTGCACCTGCGTTCTTTAAGCCAAATGGCATCACTTTCCAACAAAAGGTACCCCAGGGGGTAATAAAGGTTGTTTTAGCCTGATCTTCAGGAGCTATCCTGATCTGATTATAACCAAAAAATCCATCCATTAGGGACATCATTCCACTCCCAACAGTAAAATCAATGATTTGATCCATGTTTGGAAGAGGAAAATCATCTTTAGGGCATGCAACGTTAATATCTCTAAAGTCTATGCAAACCCTAACTTTGGTAGCTTCTTTCTTGGTGACTGGAACTACATTCGAGATCCATTCAAGCATAATCAATAGCTTGTATAAAAACAACATTCAGGAGTTTTTCTAACTCCCCTTTGACTAGCAAGGCCACTTTGGGATGCATTTTTCTAAGTTTCTGTTTAACAGGTTTAGCATCCGGATGGACTACTAGGTGATGCATGACTACATAAGGGTCTAAACCTCGGCATATCTTCATATGTCCAAGCGAAGACATCTTCATATTCTTTAAGGAATGCAATGTATTGCTCTTGTTTTTCTTGACTTAATTCTGATCCAATATTGATTATGTGGGGATTATCCTCAGTTCCAATGTTAACTTTAATGACGTTTTCTACTTCCATGTGTAGATCTCTTTCAAAATTAGGTGGGGCGGGTGAAACGCCCAATTCTTGTAATTATTTTAAGGTTAACTTGGATAATTCATCTTGAGGAGTCGTGGCCTCAAGTTGGGCTATAGTAGGTATAGAACCATCAAAATAAAAACCATTGTGTAACATCTCTTCAACGGAGACATCATGGAAAATATCTCCTTCCAACTCATCATCGGATTCAACAATCATTTCAGGATAAGCTATGGATAGCATATTGCATGTAAATGGCTGATTTTTTAGAGGCAAATCATCACGCCCATCCAAATAATCTTGATAACATATGAGTTGATCATCATCTTCAAAAGGGAAGGGTTGACCCTTACTAGGAAATAGGCCCACACCACATCGGGTGGGCCATGGTTCTACCTCAAAGGGTTCTTTCATACCATCTTGGAAAGGTCCCAAGCCTTTCCCTTTATATCCCATTTTAAGCATTATAGGTTTAGCTTTAATATACTCATTAGTAAAATAACATCGAGCATATCCCTCATGATGAGTTTTGATGTTCCTGGGTATTCTTCCCCAGTCATATCCCTTATAAATGAAGGCACAACTCCCGACTTGGTAAGTACTTCCCATAGGTTGTGGGAGGCCCAAAGTACGAGGAGATGGCGGCAAATTACTTAAGATAATGGAATTTTGCATAGAAGCATTTGTTTTTTCTGATATAAGAATTTTAGATAAATCAGGTAAGAGTTCATCGTAAAGAGCATAAGATGTAGAAGGATCATTCCCTATATCTTTAGATGTGGAAGGTATGATAGATGTAGATAATGTGGAGGTGTTAATAGATGGGTCTATAGGTTTTGAAATTATAGGGATGGAACATGAAGGATTGGTTGTGGATTTAAGATCTTTTTGAGGTTCTAGTGTGGTTTGTTTAGAAGATTGTTTAGATGAAAAATAAGAATTAGGATGTGTGGATGACAGAGCAGGGCAAAATTGAACTCCAACAGGTTCTACCAAAGCACACATATCAAAGGGTCTAGGATCACCATGGATAGTGACCAACTGATTTTTAAATTCGAATTTAACACATTGGTGTAAAGTTGATGGGACAGCCCGCATTGCATTGATCCAAGGATGACCCAAGAGTATATTGTATGATGCGGGGCAATGTACAATAAACACGGTCGTATCTAAGGTTCTCGGACCAACTTGCAATGGGATGGTGATAACTCCACACGTTTCTTGTGTTTCGTCATTGAAAGCTTTTATGATCATGTCACTTTTCTTCATTTCATCACTTCTAAACCCAAATCTTTGGTAGAAGTCAAAAGTGCAAATATTTAGAGATGAACCATTATCAATCAAGACCCTTTTGACTGCTACATCTCCTATTAGGGCAGTAATATATAAGGGGTTATCCTTATGTAAACTATGTTGTGGGATATCTTTATCTCGAAAGTCAATACAATCAACTTCTCTAGTGATGATAGTATTGGCCATGGCTTCAGGTTGAATGTTTTGTGGTACCATCATTTGGCTTAATGTGAGCATCAATTCATCTCTATGGGTAGGAGAAGATCTTAACAAATCCAAAAGGGAAATTCTGGCTGTAGTATTGGATAATTGCTCATTAATATTATAAGGAGGTTTAGATTGAACATTAGGAGCATGATTCCCTTTATTGGGATTTTTCAAAACAAATGGAGTTGATCCATCGTTCTGATTTGGTTCTTGTTGAAAATTTTGAGCTTGTTGTCTGGTAACGACTCCGATGGTACCTACAATGTTATATTGAGGATGCTGAATAGGTCTTGGTCTAGCATTTATGGCTTGTTCATTAGGAAGGAACTGATTAGAAGAGGGTCGAGTAGTAACTCTTCTAGGAAATGGTTCTTCCGGAACCATAGAATCTGTGATAGGTTGAATAGGATCTGATTCATTTTTAGAACTATTCGATTGATTTGAGGTGATGTCTATTTCACTTTCAGTATCCGATTCTACATCACTGAGATCCGGTGTTTGAATATTATGTAGGGGCCTGGTCGTGACCATGGATAAAGTTGTGTCAAATTTTTGTAAATCATGATTAGGTAAATGTCCGCTAATAGTTCCTACATATCGGGTAGGAGGAGGGACATTATGATGCTCAATTTGATTGGCCACCTCTTTACCATGTTTTGGTAAAGGATGTTGAAATATATCTAATGATTGATTAGCATTTTGATTTTGATTTTGGGGAATGTTCTTTTGAGCATTATTAGGAGCATTTTGTTTAGGTTGGAAGGCTTGCACCTCCATCTCATTATTATCAATCAGATCTTGTATTTTATGTTTTAACCTTTTACAAGAGTTGGTAGAGTGTCCAGGCCCTCTATGGAAATCACAGTGTAAATCGGCTCTGTATCCGGGTATGGTTGGATCAGGTTCCCGGATATTAGGTAATTGAATCAAACCTCTTTCGAGTAATTGGGGTAGAATAGTTGATAATGGTTGATTCAATCTAGTAAACTCTCGAGGAGGTTTATCAGGAGGTTTCAATATAAATTTTTTTGTTGTCTTCGTTGTATTGATATTAGCAACATTTCTACTGTCAGTGACTCCGTCACCTACAACTTGTTTGTTTTTATATTGATTTCTGGATGTTTTCTCATCATCTTTCTTCCTAAGCTGGCCTCTCCTAATGAGAGCATCTTCTACTCTTCGAGCTAAGTCTATAGCCTGATCGAAGGTGGTTAAGGTAGTAGTTGATAACTCATAAGATATTTGTTCTTGCAAATTATTAATAAAAATGTCCAACATTTCCCTATAAGGTAGCACAAAGTGCAGTTTTCCTATCAACTGCCTCCATCTAGCTAAGAAATCAGCAAAACATTCATCTTTGTCTTGTTTTAAGTTGTACAAATCTTTAATGGTTACATGCCTTTCGATATAGGCACTAAATTGATGCACAAAAGATTCAGCGGTCTCTTCAAAATTTCTCAAAGAATGAGTGGGCAATTGATAGTACCACTCTAATGCCATTCCTCCTAAACTTTTTGGGAACATTTTTAGTAATAACAAGTCATCATGTGATATATCATGACATGCTATCCTAAACATGCGAAGATGCTCTATGGGATCTTCAGTTCCTTTATATATAGGCAGGACGGGCATGGGAAAGTGTTTAGGGTATGGTTGTGCTACAACTATGGGATCCAAAGGCTGACTACACATCTCTCGATAATTGTACGAGGGATGGTAGGGATCCATCTGGTCCATGCGGGAAGCTAACTGTTTCACCATGGCTTCCAGATTACTGGTTTGCCCACCATATTGGTTCGGTAGGGTATTAATATGGGATTGGTGAGCATATGATGGAGGGACATGAAGATTAGATGCTATATTGCTATTGTGTAAATTGTTGGTAGGAAGGGTGTTATGAAGAAGTTTTGAAGTTGTATTATGTTGTATCCCAGATTGTTGAAAATTGGTGTTTGGCTTGTTTTTAGGTTTTTGTCGATTTGAAGCATATTGATCAATAGTTTGGCGAAATAAAGTAGTGAATGAAGGTCTCTTTTGTGTGGGAATGATTTTAGGCTCAATAACAGGTTCCTTAGGAGGTTGGGTAACCTGTTGTTTTTGCATGTTCTGAATTATAGTGGCCATATCTATATTGGATGGTCCAGCTTTATCACTTTCTTGATCGACAAAAGACAAGGGATTAGTGTGCATGTTAAATCCTTCTTCTAGGATTGCTTGAGTTTCACTAATTTGTCCCCTATCAAGACGAACTGCCATATTAAGAGCACCAATATTATTATTGAAGAATTTCCAGAAATGATCTATGTTATCAAAAGTAACAGTTCCATCTGGAGCCATTCTAGGGGATGAGGATCCTTCCTCTCTAACATTTTCTTGTTGTTCATTTTCTTCAGCCAGCTCATCTTCTGGTTGTTCTAGAGTTTCTCCTTCTGGAATTGGATCCTCAGGAAGGGCATTTGATTTTTTTGTTTTCTTTCCTAACCAATATTCTTCTTCTTCTTCTTCAGTTTGTTTACCATTCCTAAGTCTAGTCATTGTGCTTAAACTTAGATTTCAGCAAATATATATATATATATATATATATATATATACATATGCAACAAGCTTAAGAGGTATATATTTTAATTATATACCTACTACAATATTTAAAATGAAATGTTTTGGTTTTGTTATGTTTTTTGGTTTTTCCTGTTTTTTATAACAATATTATAAAGATAACAAACATCACACAAAACGCAGGAAATAGTTGTATCGCTCCAAATTTTTCGCATCCCTACCTTCAGGCTATAGGATCCGTGCCCAGAAGGAGGATGGGAAAAGGATGGTGCGGTACCTCGGACTGAGAGGACTTTGCGAAGGTCCCGCCTCTCAAGGGAGGTGTATTTTGATGATTTTTCGATGGATGGTGGGTTCACCAGGAAACATTTAACGGCAGCTTCCACGCCTAGGTTGGGAATGTGTTTAAATGTGTTCGTTTTAACCTTAAGCATTCATATCCTAGGTTTGGCCGAATGCATCTAGATTACTCTATATGAAAATGCAAGTTCAATGAATACAGAAAATAGATTTACAGAATTAAAATAGAGAATTTACAGAGTGCAAACGATGAATACCTGATCCGGATGTCTGAAGAAGATTCTGATTTTGAAGCAGTCCCGATCGTCTGAGATTCGACAGAATCATCTGCAATCAGACGAGATCATCTGAGATCTGACGAATTCGTCAGACGAATTCGTCAAAGACCTGCAAAACCAAAAACAGATGCAAAATACAAAACATACTACAGTGCTAACAGAGGGAAATGATATAAAATGGCAGCAATGTTATCAAACTGCAACTTAAACACAGAAATAGAAATGAATTGTGCTAATTTGATGATAATTAAGATTTAATTATGCACTTAATCTAAATGGGTGAACTCCAAATGCAAGATAATATAAAATACTGAATAGATTATCTAATTTGCAGAATAAAATGATAGAAAAGGGATTGAGGAACGCAAACTTCAGGCACTGATTGCCTTAATACGGACTGCAGTCGAAATCATCTCGCATCAGTACGAAATCGCCTCGAATTCGACAGGTTCGCCTCCGATCTGAACAGGTTCATCGATGACGATAGGTGCTGGCTCCGACTAAAAAATAGTGATGTACCTACAATAAAATTGGTATAGATCTAATGCAAATGCAAGATTGGGATGCTTTAACGTAGAGGAAATCAATTTGCAGAGAATTTCGGCCAGGGGTTGGGAAGGGAAAATCCTAGAGACTAAATAGGCTTAGGGGGAGTAGTTAGGAGGTTGGAGATCATCCCAATTTGGGAGATCTCCAACGGGGGAGGGTCCCAACGGCGCAGACACGCTTCTGCCCGGATTGGAGACCCGTTGGAACAGATTCCAACTTTGCAAATTCAGTTTTGCGACAAGATCGTCTGGACGTTCTAGTCCAGATGAAATCATCAAATCTGGGGCGATATCGTCTGATCGGCGATGATATCGTCAAACGGTCAAAAAAACCCCTAAAAATGGCATGGAAAAGGGGGAAACGGATTTCTCGACGGTTAACGGGCGGTTTGGGAGGTTAAATTTGAATTTTAAATTATTTACTAAGGTGAATGTAATTATTGCATTTTTACTACGCCAATTTTAGGGTGCTACATTTTGCCCCCTCTTTAGCGAATTTTCTGAAGAAAATGCGTTAAAGATGAGTTCTTCTCGATCTACGAGAAAGCAAAAATTATTCCCATTTTTAGGCGACGATTCTTGGTCGAATCGTACGACAACTTACTATGGTGCCCCCTCCGTGTTTTTACCCAAATCGAACGTTTGAGGTAAAAACGCGAAAAAGCAAAAAAATTATTTTTGAATAAAATTAAGAAAAATAGGGAAAACCCTAATTCATTTTTACTGTTCATTTTCTCGAGTTTTAGAGCTCCGAAGCAAAAATGGTGGAGACGACGCACGGATCGACAGAGGTCCGACGCGGTCTACGGGTAAGAGTCCAGACTGATCTAGAATGCTTTAATTTTAACTTTACATGTTTTTTAGATGAATTTTAGATGAATTTTGAGCATCGCGGCCATTTTTGGGCCGTCGACGTCGTCGGGACGAAATCGTCCCGATTTCGACGAAATCGTCTCAATTTCGGCAATTTCGCCCAAGGGCGAAATCGTCGAAAGGGGGACGATTTCATCAAATTAGGGGCGATTTCGAACTGCGAAATCGGAAACGATTATGCTCAAATTTGGGACGATATCGTCCAATAGTGGGCGATATCATCAATTGCACAAAGTTGAATTTTTAATTTGCATTATTGATTACTTGAATTGTTGATTAATGATTGTTTATTGTTTTATTGTTTATGTTTGCAGAGAGGATTACTAAAGAGCAGGGAGTGGAAATACGGAGGGTTGAGAGACGACTTGGCCGCTCTGACACAGGCAGAGCGAGATCAGCTGGCACAGGCCGGCTTACTGCATGTGGCAGAAATGCCACAAGTGTCTACAGACATGGGGCTACTGACGGCCCTAGCAGAGAGGTGGTATCCGGGGTCCTCATGTTTTCGGCTACCGATAGGGGAGATGACTCCCACTTTGGAGGACGTATGGAGGATTCTGAGAATCCCCATACAAGGACGGCTGATTACTCCTACGGCCAATCAGGGCCGCGCTATGGGACGGTTGTGCGGTGACCCGAGCTTCACCCTGGAGAAGGGCGGAGTTAACATCGAGGCACTACGCCAGATGCCTGGGGCATCTACACTCACACGGGTACTAGCTGGGGTGGTTGGTGGACTTTTGCTGTGCCACCAGAGCGGGTGCAGGGTGCCATGGATGCTGGCAGATGTGGTCTATGACATGAGAGACCACGGCTACAGGTTTGCTTGGGGCAGTTTTGTTTTATGCCGATTGTACAGGATCCTGTATGGGGTCGTGTACAAGGGCGACCGATGTCTGGTTATGACATCTCTACTACAGGTTTGGTGCTGGGAGCACATTGCGATGCGGAGGCCGGTAGGGCTTCCTCTGATAGGGATTGACGGGGAGAGGCCCCGAGTCTTCTACTGGTGGCTCCGAAGAGGGGCACAACGGCGGATCGACCTGCCGATGTCCCGGAGGCTACTAGACGACCTAGTCCTAGACCAGATCACCTGGAGGCCATGGAGGGAGCATCCAGGGTGGCCAGAGGATGGACAGGAGCTGGCTCGCATCAAGTGAGTTTGCTGGTTGAGGATGGAGAGGGGAGAGGTGGAGCTCCATAGGTACGACCGAGTTTTGAGACAGTTCGGTCTACAGTAGGGGATCCCATCCCTCAGAGATTATGAGTTTTCCTGGACTGTCTGGGATAACACTACGGTTAGCGGGGCTCCGAACATGCAGCGGTTCTGGAGCCAGGACTCGGATGATGCCCCCATTCAGCCAGTGGATGGGGACGACGTAGGGGTAGCCGATGGCTACGATGCCTGGTACGCAGGCATCCGCCCTCCTCGGATGACGAGGGCACAGGGTCCGATCCATGTAGTTGTGCGTCGGATAGGGAGGCGACGCCAGGCGATGATGGAGGCAGCCCAGGGTCACGGAGGGAGAGAGGTGAGGCGGCCACAGGCACAGGAGCGGCCACGGCAGAGAGAGAGGGAGAGGAGGGAGGTGAGACCCCCATCTCCACAGAGGCCACCATCGCCCGATAAGGGCAAGGGTGTGGATACAGGAGAGAGTAGCGAGATGGCTACTCTCCGGGCGGAGAGAGATCGTCTGTAGGCTCAGGTGCAGACGCTACAGGATGCGGCCGCACAACACCGGGCTGAGGTGTCACAGCTACGGGATGAGATTGCACGCCTCAGGGCACGGGGCGGAGGGGCGAGCACACAGGAGCTGGCACGGTCGATTGCTCAGACCGCGTTCTACCAGGGCATCTACTTCCAGATGGTGCCAGAGGGTCAGAGGGTACAGCTGCCAGCCGGCATTGCTGACCCTATCAAGATTGGGTCCTCGAGGACTACGTCTCGATCGAGGACGAGGACTACACAGACGGCGATGGGGCCACCTCCTCCACCTCAGGGCGGGGGAGGAGATGAGGCAGAGAGCTCGAGAGGCTCTCGAGGCTAGAGGGTTGGACTGACATTTGTATTATATGATTATTTTTGATAGAGGATTGAGTTATGCCGAGGTACAGATTGTGGCATACCAATCCAGTTTGATGATGTACATAAGTTGGTGATATATATAGATGAGATATTTTTGATCATATGACTTATATTGTGTGTATGCTTATGATGCTTTTATGTTTTGATTGATTGATTTGAGAATTGGATGTAATTATGTCGTTGGAGATATTATAATTTGAATGTCATGCTTGTAATATTTTTAAATGAAATAATCTGATGTAACAAATTGATTGTTTATGATGAAATGTGATTAAAAAAATAAAAAAATAAAAAGAGACTTCTAACAATAATTTCAAAGGACATTGTCGCTATTATAGACCATTTCACGGAGTCGCTGCTCACTCGGTCGTCAAGCTAATCCCAGGATAGAAATATTGTTAAAAGTAAAAGAGTGCTTAAGAGACTGTCTTAAGACTTTGGTGCAATGATGAAAATGATGATGATGATGATGGTTTGTTTTCAGATTTTCATAAAAATGTTTGTGCATGAAATGATGTTTTAAAATGATTTTTGCTAGGCATAAATTCCTAAGGGTGATAAATTTTTGGATAATTCTTTAGGAATTATACCATCATTGCAAAATTGAAGGTTGACATAATGACATGAAATAATGAAAATGTGTTTGCTTTGGAAAAGCATAATTTGTGTAACATAATGAATTAAGCCATATGGTTTTCATGATTTTGAATAAATGGGGAATAAAAATTGTTACAATGGTTTGCGCTAGGCATAGAATATGTAGGTATAGACTTATACCATCATCGCGAAAATCAAAGAAAAATAGTTTTATTGCATGATTGATTTTTTTTTTATGAACAGAAAATATGAAAATGAGGACTTGCGCTAGGCATAATATTTCAATTTTGGTTTTGAAACTATACCATCGTCGCGAAAGTCAACCAGATATATATATATATATATATATATGTTTTGATTGTATATTTTTGAAAGAAGGTTTGCTTTTTCTATTATATAGTTGTCTTTTGGGGTAAACAACTGTACTTGATTTATTTCAAACAAGTTGCAAAAAATAATATTTCAAATTATTTTGAAGATAAAAGTTAGATTTATAAGGAATCCCATGTGCATATGTGAATTCATTTCTGATCTTGATTTATCATAATGATACACAAAATCTCTCAAATACAAATGTGTGTGCAATTGCATTGTTCATTTACCAGTTTTGAGCAAGATACTATGATACAAGTGATTTGAAGAAACCAAATAAGTGTTCATTAACCATGATGTAGATGCATATAACCATGCTAGGCTACTATGTAGGTCGGATTATCAAGAGCTAGCTAATCCATAAGCAGACATAGGTCTGTACAAAAGAAGGTCGCTAATGTGACAGACATATCACCACGCTAGGAGTTACCCAAGGCCAAGCAGGTTGGGCACAAACCACCTTGTTATGGGGCTTACCTCACAGCTTTTCGAATAATTGAGAATTCCAGGGATTCAAGCTCATCAACCCTTCTTTTCTTTTCAAAGGGTAGGGGAAGGGATTTTATTGCTTTTGCTTTCTTTTTCTTTTTGTATTTTTTTTTTTTTTGTATTTTTGCTTGATAATGCTTGGAATATTGCTGGAATGATATAGAATAACATTTTTCTTTCTCTTTTCTTTTTCTTGAACTTTTCTTTTTCTTTTTCTTTTGCTAGGGATACTTGCTCGGATTAGCTATAGAGCAAGGGATTTTTATTCTGGGTAGGGGTGAGCTTGTCCTTTTGCCAATTCTCAAAGATTCTAGACCATGTGCATGATAGGATAGCAGGGGAAACTTTTCGCTCAAGAAATCACTTCTACTATGTAGCAAAACATGGAAATTACAAATATAATCATTTTATTGTGAAAAGATGTGCTTGGTTTAAGTAAATAACAAGATCAATTCTCTATGCTCAAACGTTATTTAATTGAATTTTGTGAACTTTGATATAAGAGAGATTAGTAATCATGCCGTATAAAATCAAGATATTTATTGTTGTGAGTGTGCAAGTGAGGGATTCAAAATAAATGCTAATTTATCCAAAATAAGTTGAAACATATAACTGCAATGATTGTGAGAAAATATATATAAATGATTTTTGAGAAAGTTTTGAGAATGTTGACTCTCTCTTTCTTCTTTATTTTATTTGGGTTTCGAAAGAGTCAAGCATATTGCTGTTTTTGTATTTTTATCATTATTTTGATTTTTGTTTTGATTTCATTTATGATTTTGAATAGAAAAATTTAACAAGTATTTTAAATAAATGCAATAGATAGTTTTGAAGATTTTGGATGATTATGAATATTTTTGATGTTTTTGGATTTTTATAAATTTGAAAGAAATATAAGATAATGATTTTGAACAAATATATACATGGATGAAATGACCAAGTTTATGCATAGTAACGTTTAAGATGCAAAATATTCATAGGTTCTTTCAGTTCTTTACCATCTAAGGTAGATAATTTATATGCTCCCGATTCAAATTTTGCAGTAATAATGTATGGTCCAAGCCAATTGGGCTCGAATTTACCTTTAAGTTCCTTAGTTGCATTGGTATTTTTTTTATTTTCTTTTAAAACAAGGTCACCAATCTCAAAGGAGCGATGACGAACTTTCTTAGCATATGATCTTTTAAGCTTGTTTTGGTAAGCACGGAGATGCTCCAAAGCATTGATGCATTTTTCATCTAGGAGTTCCAGCTGACTGAGTCTGCCAAAGACGATATTCATCTCCTACTTCGGTATCTTGAAGTAGCAGAGCCAAAGAAGGAACTTCCAATTCAAATGGAAAACCGCTTCAAGCACCATACACCAAAACAAATGGTGAAGTTCCAGTGGGGGTTCGAACACTAGTTCGATAGGCCCACAAGGCTGGATATAATTGAATGTGCCAGTCGCGGCTAGTTTTATTGACTAATCTTTTGAGAATTTTGATTAGGGTTTTATTAGATGCTTCTGCTTGACCATTACCCTGAGGATAATAGGGAGTGGACCAACGATGTTGAATCTTATATTTTTGACATAATTTTTTAACATCTTTATTTTTGAAACAAGTTCCATTGTCAGAGATGAGATTGGCAGGAATTCCAAACCTGCAAATGATTTGATTAAAAATAAATTTAGAAACTTGTGTGCCAGTGCAGGAAGCTAAAGGCATAGCTTCGACCCACTTCGTGAAATACTCAGTGGCAGTTATGATGAACTTGTGTCCATCAGATGACACAGGATTGATTTTGCCAATAATATCCAAGCCCCATTTAGAAAAGGGCCATGGAGATGAAATAGCCTGCAGCTCTTGTGCAGGCGCATGGACAAGGTCAGCATGTTTTTGACACTTGTCGCAATGGCGCACATACTCATGTGCATCCGTTTCCATGGTAGGCCAAAAGTATCCTATCCGAAGGAGCTTTTTAGCAATAACACTACCACTAAAGTGTCCTCCACAAGATCCATCGTGGGCTTCACTCAAGGCTGATTTAGACTCTTCTAAGTTTAAACATCTTAATAGGATACCTTCAAAAGATCTCCTATATAAAGTATTGCCAATTATTACGAATCGACTTGCTCGTCGACGTAATAACCGACGCTGGTTTCTATTAGAATTGGCAGGGAAAGTCCCATTTTGAAGAAAATCAAATATGTCTGTATACCAATGTTCAAGAGTAGTTTCATTGATTAAAAACACATCCAAAGGCTCTAAGCATGACTTATTTGAGGCGGGTTCCTGGAGTCGATGAATAATGATAGTGGCATATTCGTCATCTAACTCCAAGGGCAAGAGAGATGCAACGGCGGCCATAGCATCAGCTGCACGGTTGCTAGTTCGAGGAATAGCTTCCAAGGTGACTTGATCAAATAAAGACATTAATTGTAAAACATAGGCCTTATATGGGCATAGTTTATCATCTCTGGTTTGATAAACTTCATTAATTTGGTTTATAACCAGTTGGGAATCACCAAAAACTAAAAGATGTTTAATTTTGAGTGCTAAAGCAGCTCGTAATCCAAGGATTAGAGCCTCATACTCAGCAGTATTGTTGGTGCAAGCAAAGGTCAGTTTGAAGGACAGAGGAATAAGATGTTTTTGCAGAGATATTAAAATAATACCCGCACCAGCCCCACTCATGCATCGGGCTCCATCAAAGTATAAGGACCATTGTTCGGGATGGTCTGCCTCTAATTGAAGGCATTCATCTGGAAACTCGATGATGAGGGGATGGGTAGACTCTAAGGGTGCAGCAACTAATTGATCTCGCTATGATTTGACCTTTAACAGACTTCTGTCCTATGAATGTGAGATCAAACTCGCTTAGAGCAAGAACCCACTTGGCCGTGCGACCCGATAAATAAGGTCGACTCATGAGATACCTTAAGGGATCATATTTAGCAATGACATAAGTTTTTTGGCTAAGCATATAATGTCATAATTTTTGCGTAGCAAACACGACTGCTAGACATAGTTTTTCCAGCGCTGTATAGCGGGTTTCATAACTGATGAAAGTTCGGCTAATATAATAATTAGCACGTTCTCGCTTTTCATCATCAAGTTGGGCTAACATAGCCCCTAAGGCATAATCGAAGCTAAAATATATAGGAGAAATGGGCGATCGGATTTAGGTGGTGAAAGCACAGGTGGATTAAGGAGGTATTGTTTGAGAAGTTCAAAAGCTTCTCTACATTCGGTATCCCAATTAAAGGGGACATCCTTCTTAAGGAGTTTAAGAAAGGGACCGGTTTTATCCGCCAGCTTATCGATGAAGCGACGGATGGCTTGAAGCTTACCTTGTAAACTTCGTAACTCAAATATATTAGTCGATGCGGGCATATCGGTGATGGCCGCAATCTTGAGAGGGTCGATTTCAATACCACGTAAAGAAACTAAAACCCCTAATAGTTTATCGGATTTAACTCTGAATATGCATTTGGTCGGATTTAATCGAATGAGATATTCTCGTAATCGATTAAAAACTTTTCTCAAATCGTTTAAATGATTATCTTCCAAAATAGAGCGAGCTATAATATCGTCTACATAATCATGTAGGATATCATGCATCATATCATGAAAAATATAGGTCATAGCTCGTTGATAAGTTGCACCGGCGTTCTTTAAGCCAAATGGCATCACTTTCCAGAAAAAGGTACCCCAGGGGGTGATAAAGGCTATTTTAGCCTGGTCTTCAGGAGCGATCCTGATCTGATTATAACCGGAGAATCCATCCATTAAGGACATCATCCCACTTCTGACAGTGAAGTCAATGATTTGGTCCATGTTTGGAAGAGGAAAATCATCTTTAGGGCATGCAACGTTAATATCTCTAAAATCTGTGCAAACCCTAACTTTGGTAGCTTCTTTCTTGGTGACTGGAACTACATTTGAGATCCATTCAGCATAATCAATAGCTTGTATAAAGATAACATTCAAGAGTTTTTCTAACTCCCCTTTGACTAGCAGAGCCACTTTGGGATGCATTTTTCTGAGTTTTTGTTTGACAGGTTTAGCATCCGGATGGACCACTAGATGATGCATGACTACGGAAGGGTCTAGACCTGGCATATCTTCGTATGTCCAAGCGAAGACATCTTCATACTCTTTAAGGAATGCGATGTATTGTTCTTGTTTTTCTTGACTTAATTCTGATCCAATATTGATTATGTGAGGATTGTCCTCGGCTCCAATGTTAATTTTAATGACATTTTCTACCTCCATGTGTAGATCTCTTTCAAAATTAGGTGGGGCGGGTGAAACGCCCAATTCTTGTAATTCTTGTAAGGTTAATTTAGATAATTCATCTTGAGGATTAGTGGCCTCAAGTTGGGCTATAGTTGGTATAGAACCATCAAAATAAAACTCATTGTGCAACATCTCTTCAACAGAGACATCATGGAAGATATCTCCTTCCAACTCTTCATCGGGGTCAAGCAATCATTTCAGGGTATGCTATGGACAGCATGTTGCATGAAAACGACTGATTTTTAAGAGGCAAATCAACATGCTTATCCAAATAATCTTGATAGCATATGAGATGATCATCATCCTCAAAAGGAAAGGGTTGACCCTTACTAGGAAATAGGCCCACACCACAAGCAGGCGTGCCACGGTTCTACCTCGAAAGGTTCTTTCATGCCATTTTGGGAAGGTCCCAAGCCTTTCCCTTTATATCCCATTTTAAGCATCATGGGTTTAGCTTTAATATACTCATTGGTAAAATAACACCGAGCGTATCCTTCATGGTGAGTTTTGATATTCCGAGGGATTCTTCCCTAGTCATATCCTTTATAAATGAAGGCACAACTCCCGACTTGGTAAGTGCTTCCCATAGGTTGTGGGAGGCCCAAAGTACGAGGAGATGGCGGTAAGTTATTTAAAAGGTTTGAATCTTGCATGAAAGCATTCATTTTTTCTGATATTAAGGTTGTAGATAAATCTGGTAAAAGTTCATCAGAAAGGGCATAAGATGTAGAAGGCTTATTACCTACATCTTTAGATGTAGAAGGCATGATAGATGTGTCTATAGGTCTTGAATTTATAAGGATAGAACTTGAAGGATTGATTGTAGACTTAAGATCTGTTTGAGGTTCTAAAATGATTTGTTTAGAGGATTGTTGGTCTATATAGGAGGATGAAGTTAATGGAGGGGAAATAGGTGAAGTTATGGGTTTATGTTTCACAGTTTTAGATGAGAGATAAGAACTAGGTTGTGTGGATGACAGAGCTGGGCAAAATTGCACTCCAACGGGTTCTGCCAAAGCACACATATCAAAAGGTCTAGGGTCACCATGAATAGTGACCAACTGATTTTTGAATTCAAATTTAACACATTGGTGTAAAGTTGATGGGACCGCTCGCATGGCGTTGATCCAAGGGCGACCCAAAAGTATATTGTACGATGCTGGGCAATGTACAATAAACACGGTTGTTTCTAGGGTTCTAGGACCAACTTGCAATGGGAGGGTAATAACTCCACACGTTTCTTGTGTTTCGTCATTAAAAGCTTTGATAATCATATCAATTTTCTTCATTTCATCACTTCTAAAGCCAAATCATTGGTAGAAGTCAAAGGTGCAAATGTTTAGAGATGAGCCATTATCAATCAAAACTCTTTTGACGGCTACATCTCCAATTAAAGCAGTAATGTATAAAGGATTGTCCTTATGTAAACTGTGTTGTGGGATATCTTTATCCCGGAAGTCAATACAATCAATCTCTCGAGTGATGATAGTATTGGCCATAGCTTCGAGTTGAATGTTTTGAGGTACCATCATTTGGCTCAATGTAAGCATCAACTCATCCCTATGGGTGGGAGAGGATCTTAATAAATCTAAGAGGGAAATTCTGGCCGTAGTATTAGACAATTGCTCATTAATGCTGTAAGGGGGTTTAGATTGGATATTAGGAGCATGATTCCCTTTATTAGGGTTTTTCAGAACGAATGGAGCCGATCCATCATTCTGGTTTGGTTCTTGTTGAGAGTTTTGAGCTTGTTGTCGAGTAACGACTCCAATGGTACCTACGATGTTATAGTGAAGACGTGGAACTGGTCTCGGTTGAGCATTAATGGCTTGTTCATTAGAAAGGAATATATTGGAAGAAGGTCGAGTAGTGACTCTTCTAGGGAATGGTTCTTCCGGAAGATTAGCATCTCGTGGACTCGGTTGAATAGGGTCCGATTCATTTTCAGAACTATTCGATTGGTTTGAAGTAATGTCTAGTTCACTTTCACTATCCGATTCTATATCACTAGAATTCGAAGTTTGAAAATTATGTAAGGGCCTGGTCGTAACTAGGGATAAGGTCGTGTCAAATATTTGAGGATCCTGAATAGGTAATTGTCCGCTAATGGTTCCTACATATCGGGTAGGAGGGGGAACATTATGATGTTCAATTTGATTGGCTACCTCTTTACCATGTCTTGGTAAAGGGTGTTGAAATATGTCTAGAGTTTGATTGGCATTTTGATTTTGATTTTGGGGAATGGTCTTTTGAGTATTATTAGGAGGGTTTTGTTTAGGTTGGAAGGCTTGCACTTCCATTTCATTATTGTCAATCAAATCTTGTATTTTATGTTTCAATCTTTTACAAGCGTTGGTAGAATGTCCAGTGTCCTCTATGGAAATCACAAGTGCAAGTCAGCTCTGTATCCGGGTATAGTTGGGTCAGGTTCCTGGATAGCTGGTAATTGGATCAAACCTCTTTCGAGCAATTGAGGTAAAATAGTTGATAAAGGTTGGTTTAATCTAGTGAATTCTCGAGGAGGCTTGTCAGGAGGTTTCAATATGAATTTTTCTGTTGTCTTCGTTGCATTGATGTTAGCAACATTTCTCTGTCAGTGACTCCGTCACCGACAACTTGTTTGTTTTTATATTGATTTCTAGATGTTTTCTCATCATCCTTCTTCCTAAGTTGGCCTCTCCTAATGAGGGCATCTTCTACTCTTCGAGCTAAATCTATAGCTTGATCGAAGGTAGTTAAAGTAGCGGTTGATAGCTCATAAGATAGTTGTTCTTGTAAATTGTTGATGAAAATGTCCAACATTTCCCTATAAGGCAAACAAAGTGCAGTTTTCCTATCAATTGCCTCCATCTAGCTAAGAAATCGGCAAAACATTCATCCTTGTCTTGTTTTAAATTGTATAGGTCTTTAATAGTTACATGCCTCTCGATGTAGGCACTAAATTGATGGACAAATGATTCAGCTTGTTTCTTCGAAGTTTCTCAAAGAATGAGTGGGCAACTCGATAGTACCACTCTAATGCCATTCCACCTAAACTTTTGGGGAACATTTTTAGTAATAGCAAGTCGTCATGTGATATGTCGTGACATGCTATCCTAAACATGCGAAGATGCTCTATGGGATCTTCGGTTCCTTTATATATAGGCAGGACGGGCATGGGAAAATGCTTAGGGTATGGTTGAGCTACAACTATGGGATCCAAAGGTTGACTACAGATCTCTCGATAATTATACGAGGGACGGTAGGGATCTATTCGGTCCATACGTGAAGCCAATTGTTTCACCATGGCTTCCAGATTACTAGTTTGCCCCCCATATTGGTTTGGTAGGGCATTGACATGGGTTTTATGGGCGTAGGATGGAGGAACATGCAGATTAGATGCCATGTTACCGTTGTGTAAAGTATTGGTAGGAAAAGTATTATGGAGGAATTTTGAAGTTGGATTATGTTGTATGCCGGATTGTTGAAAGTTTGTATTTGGCTTTGTTTTAGGTTTTTGTTTATTTAAAGCATGTTGCTCAATTGTTTGACGGAATAAAGTAGTGAAGGAAGGTTTCTTTTGTGTGGGAGTGATTTTAGGTTGAATAACAGGTTCCTTAGGAGGTTGGGTAACCTGTTGTTTTGACATGTTTTGAGCCATAGTGACCATATCCGTATTGGATGGCCCCGCCTTGTCACTTTCTTGATCAATGAAAGACAAGGGATTAATGCGCATATTAAACGCCTGTTCTATAGCTGCTTGAGCGTCACTGATTTGCCCTTTATCAAGGCGAATTGCCACATTAAGGTCATCAATGTTATCTATGAGAAATTTCTTGAAATGCTCTGCATTGTCAAAGGCAATAGTTCCATCAGGAGCTACTCTAGGGGATGAGGATCCATCCTCTTTAACACTTCCTTCTTGTTCCTTATCTTCACCTAAGTCTTCATCTGATTGACCTAGAGTTTCTCCTTCCGGATTTGTATCTCCAAGAAGGACATTTGGGTCTTTAGTTGTGTCTTGTAACCAATCTTCTTCTTCTCCTAAGGTTTCTTTACCATTCCTAAGTTTAGGCATGGTGCTAAGTTTTGATTTCAGCAAATATATATATATATATATATATATATATATATATATTTTTTTTTTTTTTTTTTGCAACAAATTAAGAGGTATATATCTACTATATACCTACTACAAATTTTAAAAATGAAATGTTTAAGTTTTTGCTAAGTTTTTTGATTTTTTTTTTGGTTTTTCTTTAATTTTTTGAAACAATACAATAAAGACAGCAAATAACACAATAAATGCTAGAAATAATTACTGAAGTAATAATTTAATTTTCTATAAACAACTTATGAATATCATTGATAGGTTCGAGTTGTTCAGGAGTCATGAAGTGTTCTTCTTCAAATTGAAAGTTTTCTTTTAAAAATTTGATGAAAAGAGCTATAGTGATATTGTCTGTTTCAGATGCTGGTTGATAAAAGTAAAGCTCGTGGCAATACTCTCGATATAACACAGCTCGCGGAACTCTATTCCATCTTTCCCTATCTGTAAGAACAACCTCTTGGTCTTCTACACAACCTAGGAACTGGTGCACAATAGCTGCGTTCTCGAGGTATTCCTCGAAGGTGAACAACTCTGAAGATACTAAAGCTCTCCTATAGGCTAACCATCTATGGCAGGCTCTCTGAAGTTCATGATAAAAAACTAGTTGATGAGGATCCAGGATTCTATCTAGGACTAGCCTCTTGATTTGCTTAAGTTGTGTGGACCTAGATGAAATGAGACTAAGTCTCCTATCAAGTTCGTTCCACAGGAATTGATTTCTGCTTGTTTCAGGCACACTAAGGACAGAATTAACTTCTATGGCTGCCAATTGATTTTCTACGTTTATAGTAACTGCTAACCTTTTCTTAGGAGCTACCATCTAAACATGTTTTCAAACTTAAATGTTTAAAATGCATCTATGTTTCAGTTGTTCTTATTTTTTTTTTGTTTTTGTTTTTTTTTTGTTTTTCAAAAGGTTATGATGCATTCACGTCGGGTTCACCAAAATGTATCGCTCCAAATTTTTTGCATCCCTACCTTCAGGCTATAGGATCCGTGCCCGAAAGGAGGATGGGAAAAGGATGGTGCGGTACTGACCGGCGAGGTTGAAGCGAAGGCCCCCCTCTCAAGGGAGGTGTATTTTGATGATTTTTCGACGGATGGTGGGTTCACCAGGAAACATTTAACGGCAACTTCCACGCCTAGGTTGGGAATGTGTTTAAATGTGTTCGTTTTAACCTTAAGCATTCATATCCTAGGTTTGGCCGAATGCATCTAGATTACTCTATATGAAAATGCAAGTTCAATGAATACAGAAAATAGATTTACAAAATTAAAATAGAGAATTTACAGAGTGCAAACGATGAATACCTGATCCGAATGTCTGAAGAAGATTCTAATTTTGAAGCAGTCTCGATCGTCTGAGATCTGATGAATTCGTCAGACGAATTCGTCGAGACCTGCAAAACCGAAAATAGATGCAAAATACAAAACATACTACAGTGCTAACAGAGGGAAATGATATAAAATGGCAGCAATGTTATCAAACTGCAACTTAAACACATAAACAGAAATGAATTGTGCTAATTTGATGATAATTAAGATTTAATTATGCACTTAATCTAAATGGGTGAACTCCAAATGCAAGATAATATAAAATACTGAATAGATTATCTAATTTGTAGAATAAAATGATAGAAAAGGGATTGAGGAACGCAAACTTCGTGCACTGATTGCCTTAATACTGGACTGCAGTTGAGATCGTCTCGCATCAGTACGAAATCGCCTCGAATTCGACAAGTTCGCCTCCGATCTGAACAGGTTCGTCGACGATGATAGGTGCTGGCTCCGACTGAAAAATAGTGATGTACCTACAATAAAATTGGTATAGATCTAATGCAAATGCAAGATTGGGATGCTTTAACGTAGAGGAAATCAATTTGCAGAGAATTTCAGCCAGGGGTTGGGAAGGGAAAATCCTAGAGACTAAATAGGCTTAGGGGGAGTAGTTAGGAGGTTGGAGATCATCCCAATTTGGGAGATCTCCAACGGGGGAGGGTCCCAACGGCGCAGACACGCTTTTCCCGGATTGGAGACCCGTTGGAACAGATTCCAACTTTGCAAATTTAGTTTTGCGACAAGATCGTCTGGACGTTCTAGTCCAGACGAAATCGTCAAATCTGGGGCGATATCGTCTGATCGGCGACGATATCGTCAAACGGTCAAAACAACCCCTAAAAATGGCATGGAAAAGGGGGAAACGGATTTCTCGGTGGTTAACGGGCGGTTTGGGAGGTTAAATTTGAATTTTAAATTATTTACTAAGGTGAATGTAATTATTGCATTTTTACTGCACCAATTTTAGGGTGCTACAATAGTAATAATGAAAGCAATGATCTATTTTTCTATAAACAATTTATAAATATCATTAATGGGCTCAAGTTCTTCAGGAGTCATGAAATGTTCTTCTTCAAATTGGAAATTGTTTTTCAAGAAGTCAACAAAGTGTGCTATGGTGATATTATCTATTTTAGATTCTGTTTTGTAAAAGTAAAGCTTGTGGCAATACTCTTGATATAACACAGCTCTAGGAACTCTATTCCATCTTTCCCTATCCATAAGAATGACCTCTTGATCTTCTACACGACCTAGGAATTGGTGTATAACAGTTGCATTCTTGAGGTATTCCTCAAAGGTGAACAATTCTGAAGACACAAGAGTTCTCCTATAAGCTAACCACCTATGGCAAGCTCTCTAAATTTCATGATAAAAAATGAGTTGATGAGGATCCAGGATTCTATCTAAGGCAAACCTCTTGATTTTTTTAAGCTCTGTTGACCTAGATGAAATGATATCTAGTCTCCTATCAAGTTCATCCCACAAAATTTGGTTTCTATCTGTTTCAGGCACACTAAGCACATAATTAATTTCTATGGCCGCTAATTGATTTTCAACATTTATAGTGACAGCTAGTATTTTCTTAGGAGCTACCATCTAAACATGATATGCAACTTAGTAGTTTTCTAATGATTTTAAATGCATCTATATTTTTTTGTTTTGTTTTCAAAAGGTTTTAGTTTCACGTCGGGTTCACCAAAATGTATCGCTCCAAATTTTCTGCACCCTTACCTTCAAGCTAAAGGATCCACGCCCGGAATGGGGATGCAAAAAGGATGGGACAATACCTCGGACTGAGAGGCCCTTTGAAGGTCTTGCCTCTTGGGGGAGGGGTATTAAGGTTATTTTTTGACGGATGGTGGGGTTCACCAGGAAATGTTTAGTGGCAGTCTCCACGCCTAGGTTGGGAATGTGTTTGATGTGTTCAATTTTATCTTTAATCATTCAAATCCTAGGTTTGGCCAAATGAATCTAAACTGTTCTATATGAAATGCAAATTTAAATGAATACAAAAATTAGCAATGAATATCAAGTACAGAGAATATACTAAACAAGTTAAACCTAATTTCGGATGTTTGATGGAGGTTCTGATTTTTGAAGCAGTCAAGATCGCCTCTGATCTGACAGGATCATCTAAAATCAGACAGGATCATCTGAGATCTGAAAAATTCGTCAGACAAATTCGTCAGAGACCTGCAATCAGAGAAATAGACACTGAACACAAAAAATGCAACAATACTAACAAAGGAAAACGATGTAAAATGATAATATAGATACTAAAATGATAATTACGAATAGAAATTCAAGTAAATTATAGTATTCTAATGACAAATTATGATCTTCTCATGCACTCAAGCTATATGGGTGAACTCCAAAATGTAGAATAGCAAAAAATAACAATAAACTGATCTAAATGCAAAATGAAACAATGAGATGAGAAGAGAAAAGTGCAAAATTTGGGCACTAATTGCCCCCAATGTTGACTACAGTCGAAATCATCTCGAATTGTACGAAATCATCCAAGATCGTATAGGATCATCTGCGACGATCTAAGCTTGCTTCGGCTGAAAAACAATGAAGTTCCTGCAAACAAACTTGGAAAAATATGAAGGCAAATGGTGATTTAAGATGGTCTAATGCAAATAGAACTCGTGTTACAGGAAAATTCAGCCAGGGGAATGTCAAGGGGAGGGCCTAAGATTAAATAGGCATATGAAGGAGGTTGGGAGGTTGGAGATCATCCCAATTTGGGAGATCTCCAATGAGGGAAGTCTCTAACCGTGCAGACACACTTTTGCCTAGGTTAGAGACACCGTTGAAACAAAAGCTAATTATGAAAAATTAGTTTTGGGACGAAATCGTCTGGACGTTCTGCTCCAGATGAATTTGTCCGATCTGAGGCGATATCATCTGATCGGCGACAATATCATCCAACGATCACAACAAATCCTAAAAATGGTGCAAAAAATAAGGAAAGTGATTTAACAGGCAGTTCGGGGTTGAAATTTAAATTTTGGATTATTACTAAGGTAATTTTAATTATTGCTAAGGTTTACTGTGCCAATTTTAGGGTGCTACACTATCCTCTTTGCTCTATCACCTCCAAAGACTTCTCTCAACTCTATCTCAAATATACACCAAACTTTATCCCAAGTCTAGCACAAATATTCTCTAAATCTGCTCACAAATCTATGACAAAATTTGTCCTAAGTCTCACACAAATCTACTCTAACTCTGCTCATAAATCTACTCTTAATTCTATCTCAATCTACCCCAAGCCTTAACACAAATCTTGAACAAATCAGCAATCAAACCTACTCTCAAATCTACTCAAATTTTTCCTCAATCCTTAACACAAAACTTGAACAAATTAGCAATCAAACCTGCTCTCAACTCTGCTCAAATATGCCCCAAGCCTTAACACAAATATTGAAAAAATCAACAATCAAACCTACTCTCAAATATGCTCAAATATACCCCAATACTTAACACATAAACTTGCTCAAAATTTTCCTCAATCCTTATCAAAGACTTGCTCAAATCTATCCTCAAGACTTCTCAAAGACTTGCTCAAATCTACCTTCAACACTGCTCACAAAACTTGCTCAAATAACTCCAAATCTTGCATACAAAATACAACTTAAATCTCTTTCAAAAAGCTTTCTTCACATAGAAAAATTCTACTTAGAATTCTTTTAACCTCTGGAACATATAGAGAATGATATGCACTTGCCAATAGCTCAATATGTTCTACTCAATCATTAAGTCTATCGCTTTCACATGTCTCACATTTATTACTCTTTAAAGGTAGGTCTAGTCTAGCACATGACACCTGACTTTTTGATGCACATACTTGCTTCACAAATATGATTTCTAATGCTTGCACATTCACTTTCAATATCACTCAAAACCAATTCCCAAAAGCTTCACACATTCATTCAAATAATGAAGCACAATTTGCTCACAAACCCTAACACAAGTGTTTCCAATTTCTTTCAACAAAGATGCACAATGTAGGTCTCAAACCCTAACTCAAATATTTTCAACAATGCTTATCAAACAATCCTTTTCACTCCACCTTATGTTCCAAAACATTCATTTCAATAAACACTTTAAATAAGGAATGATATGCCCATACCTCTTAGCTTGCTCTTATGGAGATATGTCTTCAAAATTATATCTCACACACAATATCTTTTGCAACTATAAAAGGGTTAGCACAACACCTTTTTATGTGTTAGAAAACCTCCTCAAAATGTGTGCACAATTTGTTCCAAACCAATGCTCTATACCTCTTTTGGTTTTTCAAAATAAAACATTAAATCATGAACCAAGTCCTTCAAATTGAATCAAATATTACAAACAATAAAGGTACATTCTACACCTTTTATCTCCCACTTAAAATATCAACAAACACTCTCAAAAGGATTTACCAATAATTTCCTTATTACTCCACAAAATAACACTTCAAAAAAATACACTCTCCATTATATTTTTCTTCTAAACAATGGCAAGAAATAAAAAATATTTTCCTTATAGCTCCCTAAGTCCAATGGCGCTCAAATAATCAAACACACCTTAAGCGCCTAACACTCAACCTTAGACTTAATAAAAATTAAATCTTGCTTACCAAAACTATCATGGGTGAGGTTCGACCACAACACCTCCTATCTGCCAGCGTGCTCACACTGCTTGGGCTACCGCTAGGCCAACCGCCCACATGAAAACACTAGTGCATGATTCACACTTTGACCTCCGCTCTCACTTCCTTGCCAACAAAAATCCTTTCAAAATTTTTGCCGCCTAAAATCAAACTCATGACCTGGTGTCTGCCCTGCACCTTAACACTACCCAGTCTATCGCTAGGCCAACCACCTGGCTAGAGATAAAATCCATGATCTTATTGTTATCCATGTCCAAATCCCTTCTTCCTTTTTAAAAAGGATTTTTCTTCTTCTCACGTCACACACAAGGAAACGAATTATTCATGCATCGAACACACAACCTTAGGGCTAGAAAAATCATCCATATTAATATGGATTTACCACCTTGCTTTGGATGTCGACACTTTTTAAGAATTTAAAAATTATTTTCAAAGTTGGCACCAAAACCCACCTTGGGTTTAAAATAATTTATAATATAAAATATTATAATTATTTTATAACTGAACCTTAGGCTTTAACATTTTAACTTTAATATTATAATATTAAAATAATATAATAGTATTTCCTTTTTGAGCCTTAGTGACTTGCTTCCTTTAGGATTTATAAACCATGGCCTTCAACCTTTTAACCAAACACTTGGAGCTTTGTCCCAAACTCTTGGGCTTAAAATATATGTATTATAACCCTCTTTTTATTAATTTCCTTGCATTGAGAATGATCTTTGTCTTGCATTTTAACCAACTTATAGACCTTGTCTTTTTGTCATGCCGAGATATCAATTGCAACCAATGTCATCAATCTATGACCTCAAAACTTTGACATCAATGACAACAATTTACTCAAAATTTTCAACAATCTCCCCCTTTGTCATTGATGGCAACCCTTTCTAAAAATTCCTTTTTTTTCAACCATTGGATTCCAAATATGCTCCCCCTGATTGAATGCTCTCCCCCTTACTCAAATATCTCCCCCTTTGACATCAATGGCAAAGGTACTCCTTTGGGGCTAAAGATAAGACTCTTAGCTCAACCCCCTCCCCACCTCCTCTCCTTGAGGTGATTAATTTTGGGGTGGGAGTATTTCTACTCCCAACATACAATGCTCTTTTTCTTTGTCAACCTTATTTCTCAACATACCCTTTTGATCCTTTTGAGTGTCCATGTTCTTGCTTGTCTTAGAAGTTCTAATTTTTTACTTGGCCTTATGCCCAACTTATTGCACTTGTAAATTCATTTGGTTCTTATAAGGTGATCTTGAGTTCCTCCTAGTGAAGCTCTCTTTCTATCATGCCACATGGATTATTTATACCAAATTGATTACAATAGTAGCAATCCCTTAAAGTATATCCTTCTTGAAGTTAATCTTAGTAAAACCATACTCTTCTTTCCTTTTCCTACATGTAGCCTTGTGACCAAATCGATTACTGAAAACAACTCCTTTGAAGAAACCTTGTTGGCCCGGTTTTAGTCTTTCTTCTTTGTGATGATCCTTGTTCCTTGTTTGTGCATTGTTTCTTTTCTTAGTGAAGCTTCTATTCTTCAACTTATCCTCATAAGTCTCAATTTCTCCTTCACTCTCTTCCTCTGAAACTTCCTCTTTTGAGCTTGAGCTTGACCCTTCTTCTTGTTTCCCTTGTCCTTCTTCAAAACCAAGTCATGTTTTGATAGATGAAGATCTTTGTGCATTGATAATCTTATCCAAATATTTTGAACTTTTCCCAAACTTGTGTAGCTTGTCCTTAGAATTTTTTAGTTCCATCCTTAGTGAAACTACCTCATGTTCTAAGTCTTTCACATTCTAACTCTTTTGCTTCTAACTTTCCACTCATGACCTCTTTAAATCTCCTTGCCTTAGCTATTGATTTTGTCAGGTCTTGTATAAGCTTTCCTTTCTCTTCCTCACATTCTTGAACTTGAGTCTTTAGTCTTGAATTATGCTTTCTAACCTTTTTCAATTCTCTAAGAGCAACAATAAGTTTTGCTTCTAGATCTACAGTGCCTTCCTCTTCATTTTTTGAATCTTGTTCTACTTCTTGGTCTTCAAGAGCATCTTCATACTTTTCAACTTTATCTACAATATGAGCATTTTATTCCTCTTCTATTGCCAAAAATAGAATCTCTTCTTCTTCACCATCTGAGGGTCTTTCATCACTATCACTTGAATTCTTGCTTCCCTTGTTAACATAGAAACTTTTCTTGTGCCTTTGAAAGAACTTTTTTCATGCTTGCCTTGACCATACATGTTTTTCTTTTCATGCTTGGATTTTCCTGCTTCCTTTTTCTTATGATCCTGTTTCTCTTCACTGCTACTGCTTCCAACTTCTAGAAAATTAGATGCATAGTGACAAAAATTTCCACAATTAAAACATTTCATTATTTTCATACCTTTGTGCTTTCTTGAGTCCTTCTTGTTTCTTCTACCATAGTTAGCTTCTTCATCATTGTTTGACTCACCACTTGATTCTGGTTTCTTATCTTTTGTCTTCTTTGATGCTTTGAAAGCTTACCTCTTTCTTGGAGTTGGGATCCTTTACTATTCTCATCTCATAAGTTGTAAGAATTCCATGTAACTCATCCATAGTCAAATTTTCAATATCTCTCATCTCCTCTATAGCTGAGACCTTTCCATCATACCTCATAGGAAGTGACCTTAGTACTTTCTGAGCAACACTGGAGTCTTCAATTTCAAATCCAAGTCCACGCATGGTATTAACAATTTCATCCACATGAAGCAAGTATGTAGCAATATCTTCCTCATATTCCATCTTAAAATATTCAAAACTTTTCTTGTGGTTTTGTCACTTTGCCATCTTGACCTTTTTATCTCCCTCATATGTTTACTTCAATTTATCCCATATCTCTTTTGTTGATTTGCAGTGCATAACTTTCACAAATTTTGCTTCACGTAATCCACTTAAAATTCCATTCATAGCCTTGGCATTATTCACATATAACAGCTTACCATCTTTATCTATGGGAGGAGTAGTTGTAGGTGTGAATCCATCCTCAACGGATTGTCATGTCTCATATCCTTGTGCCATCAAGTAAGTCTTCATTATTATGCTCCAAAAAGCATAATTGTTCCCATTGAACAATGGTGCCTTATTTGATGAAGATCCATTCTGAGATGCCATCTATGTTCCTGTACTACTTTCCTTCAAGATCTTGACTCTTTCGAAGGAACCCACTCTAATACCAATTGAAGAACACAGGCTTATACTGAGAGGGGGTGAATAGTATAAGATCAACTTTTAATTTTCTTTCCCAAACAATATTATCCAATATTATCAATGGCAATATCAATAGCATTAATCAAAGAAATGCACAAATCATCACACACAAGAGAGACACAAATTTAACGTGGTTCACCCAATGTGGGCTACTCCATAGAGAAAATATTTCTTCTAAATTTTCTCAACAAATATCTTGGGAATAAATTCCCTATTACAATGTTTATGGACCTCTATCCAAAGGAGATACCAATCCCCTATGCTCTGATTTGTGGATCTCTCTCCATAGGAGAACTCTATCCCCTTTGCTATGGTTTGTGGATCTCTCTCCACAGGAGAACTCTTTCCCCTTGCTCTAGTTCATGTATCTCTCTCCATAGGAGAACTCTATCCCCTCTGCTTTGGTTGGTGATCTTCTAGAAGACTTTTGCCCCCACTGCTCTGGATTGTGGATCTCTCTCCATAGAATATCTCTGTCCCCACTACAATAGGCTGATGGATCTCTATCCACTGGAGACTACTATCCTCTTTGCTCTATCACCTCCAAAACATACTCTCAACTCTATCTCAAATCTACACAAAACTTTGTCCCAAGTCTAGCACAAATATGCACCAAACTCTATCCTACGTCTCACACAAATCTGCTCTAACTGTGCTCATAAATTTACTCTTAATTCTATCTCTAATCTACCCCAAACCTTAACACAAATCTTGAACAAATTAGCAATCAAACTTGCTCTCAACTCTACTCAAAGTTTTCCTCAAGCCTTAACACAAAAATTGAATAAATTAGAAATCAAACCTATTCTCAACTCTGTTCAAATCTTCCCCAAGCCTTAACACAAAGCTTGAGCAAATCAACAATCAAAATTACTCTCAAATCTACTCAAATCTACCCCAAGCCTTCTCAAATACTTGCTCAAATATTCCTCCATGCCTTCTCAAAGACTTTCTCAAATCTGTCCTCAAGCCTTCTCAAAGACTTGCTCAAATCTGCCTTCAATGCTGCTCACAAAACCTGCTCAAATAACTCCAAATCTTGCATACACAATACAACTTAAATCTCTTTCAAAAAGCTTTCTTCACATAGACAAATTCTACTTAGAATTCGTTTAACCTCTAGAACATATAGAGAATGATATGCACTTGCCAATAGCTCAATATGTTCTACTCAATCATTAAGTCTGATGCTTTCACATGTCTCACATTTATGACTCTTTAAAGGTAGGTCTAGTCTACCACATGACACCTGAATTTTGTGATGCACATACTTGCTTCACAAATCTGATTTCTAATGCTTGCACATTCACTTTCAATATCACTCAAAACCAATGCCCAAAATCTTCACACATTCATTCAAACAATGAAGCACAATTTTCTCACAAACCCTAACACAAGTGTTTCCAATTTCTTTCAACAAAGATGCACAATGTAGGTCTCAAACCCTAACTCAAATATTTTTAACAATGCTTATCAAACAATCCTTTTCACTCCACCTTATGTTCCAAAACATTCACTTCAATAAACACTTTAAACAAGGAATGATATGCCCATACCTCTTAGCTTTCTCTTATGGAGATATGTCTTCAAAAATCTATCTCACACACAATATCTTTTGCAACTATAAAAGGGTTAGCACAACACCTATTTATGTGTTAGAAAACCTTCTCAAAATGTGTGCACAATTTGTTCCAAACCAATGCTCTATACCTCTTTTGGTTTCTCAAAATAAAACATTAAATCATGAACCAAGTCCTTCAAATTGAATCAAATATTACAAACAATAAAGGTACATTCTACACCTTTTATCTCCCACTTAAAATATCAACAAACACTCTCAAAAGGATTTACCAATAATTTCCTTATTACTCCACAAAATAATACTTCAAAAAAATACACTCTCCATTATATTTTTCTTCTAAACAATGGCAAGAAATAAAAAATATTTCTCTTATAGCTCCCTAATTCCAATGGTGCTCAAACAATCAAACACACCTTAAGCACCTAACACTCAACCTTAGACTTAATAAAAATTAAATCTTGCTTACCAAAACTATCGTGGGTGAGGTTTGACCACAATACCTCCTATCTACCAGCGTGCTCACACTGCTTGGGCTACTGCTGGGCCAACCGCCCACATAAAAACACTAGTGCATGATTCACACTTTGACCTCTGCTCTCACTTCCTTGCCAACAAAAATCCTTTCAAAACTATCGCCACCCGAAATCAAACTCACGACCTGGTGTCTGCCCTACGCCTTAACACTACCTAGTCTACCGCTAGGCCAACCGCCTAGCTGGAGATAAAATCCGTGATCTTATTGTTATCCACGTCCAAAGCCCTTCTTCCTTTTTAAAAAGAATTTATCTTCTTCTTCTCACGTCACGCACAAGGAAATGAATAATTCGTGCATCAAACACACAACCTTAGGGCTAGAAAAATCATCCATATTAATATGGATTTACCACCTTGCTTTGGACATCGGTGTTGTTTAAGAATTTAAAAATTCTTTTCAAAGTTGGCACCAAAACCCACCTTGGGTTTAAAATAATTTATAATATAAAATATTATAATTATTTTATAATTGAACCTTAGGCTTTAAACTTTTTAACTTTAATATTATAATATTAAAATATGAAAATATTATTTCCTTTTTTAGCCTTAGTCACTTGCTTCCTTCAAGATTTTTAAACCATGGTCTTCAACCTTTTAACCAAACACTTGGAGCTTTGTCCCAAACCTCTTGGGCTTAAAATATAAATATTATAACCCTCTTTTTATTAATTTCCTTGCACTGAGAATGATCTTTGTCCTGCATTTTAACCAACTTATAGACCTTGTCTTTTTGTTATGTCGAGATATCAATTGCAACCAATGTCATCAATCTATGACCTCAAAACTTTGACATCAATGACAACAATATACTCAAAATTTCCAACACGAGTGTTGGATGAAATGGAGAAGAGTAAATGTTGGATGGAGTGGGAGTCTAACTTCACTATAATCAAGGGTACATGGGGAGGAATGAGGATTGGACTATGTAATATTTTGTAAGAGGAGAGGTTTGTATGGAATTGGACTACAATGGAGAGGAACAAACACAAGGGACTGCAGTGTTGGTAATCTGGGAGTGCTTTCATTTTGAATCTACAAAGTAAATTTATCGGTTAATTATTTTGAATTCCAAAATTTAGAAACATAGATTTTTTCTAGTGTAATGGAAGATTAGTGCTATCCTTAATCATTGGTGTTAAATGATTTTACTTTCTAGGTATTTAGAAAAAGGTTAAACCATTCTTAGTAGTTATAAAATCTACCCACTAAGATTAGTACTCCTGGACATTTTTTATGTGATGATATCTCTAGGTTGGTAGTCAAACGTTGGTGTAAAACTTCGCTGGTAGTAGAGATGATAAAATATACTTAAAATAAGACTTCCAATCACTCAGTTACTTATATAAAGGATTATTTGGTTCAATGGTTTATCAGAATGATAGATTCACTGTAATAGATGACTATTCTTGGGTAGTAGATTTGGTTTGGTAAAATATAGGGTTCTTGAGGTTGCTATGAAGTTAGACTTGTGGTAGAATATTTTGTTGAACCAATAAGTTCTAGGTTTGCCTTAATATGGTACCAATTATGAACTTCATATCATCCATATTTGACCCTTATGATTAGCTACTATGATATTTTCCTTCGGATATCCATAATAGCTTTAAGATAGGATGAGATAGAATGATTAGTTATCCTTAGGTTTTAAATTGTTGCTTCAGGTGTATGTAATTCTTTGTACATGATTTATGGGTACTATAAGTATCGGGAGCTAAGACATTTAGATGTGAGTGCCTATTATTGATAAGTATTGGCATGGATGTCAATTACGGTGTAAGTGTGGTTATAGTTAACTGAAGCTCAATTGATAAGGGTATTAATAGATGTCAGTACCTATTTTTGATAAATGTCTGCATGGACATAAATCATAGTGTAAGTGTGGTTGTAATTGACTAAAGCTTAGTTGATAAGGAGTATTAATAGATGTGTGCACCTGCACATTTTAGTGTGAAATTGGGAGGATAGACAAACCTTTGTAATGATCAGGTTATGCTTACTTGATATGTTGTAGTTACCAATAGGTGGTTAGTCAATGATGTGTAAAACTAAACTATTCAGCCATCTGAAGTATGAGTGAACTTTGGTAAAGCACTATGGAATGCTTTGAATACAAGTTGGGTTTCCTATCATAACAATGAATTATATGAGGACTATTGTGTAGGATAGATGCATGGTCTTTGTATATCAGTTGAGATGTTATCTCATGTAATAGAGTTAGAATACAATTATGAATTGAAGGAACAATTCATTGTGTATATGCATGGAGTTGGTAAAACTCCAATGGGACTTGGAGTCATCAGGAAAGACTCCAGTCTGATGTAAAGACTTGAATTTACAAAATGAAATAACAAGGAATTTCAGGTTGGGTTTTTCCCATAGGGTTTTCTCCCAGGGTAAAAAAAAGTGTTATGTGAGCTTGTTGTGTTATCATTTTTAATGGTTAAATGTTGTAATGTGTTTCCAATGAATTCTGGCAATAACATTGTTTACCCTTTTTAAAAATAAATAGTGTGATTATTTGTAGTTGGTTGAATTAAAATGGAAATTGTGGCTTGGTGTGAGATTCGAATGCTTAATCATGTTATCATATGGATTAGTTACTTATCGTTGAATTACAAATATTAGTTGGAAAATATTAAAGGTAATTTAATATACTTGAGAATGGACCCACATCTTGGATCTCTCTTACTTAAGGGAAGTTGCTTATTATTAACTATTAAAAAAAATAGATGGGAATTGTGTTATGGTAAGGTAATTAAAGTAATGGGGATCTAATTTTATTATATGTGTGAAAGAGTGGGACTGCGATAAGACTATGGTATTTGAAAATTTAATTATGTTTCCATATGAGATAATATTGTAAATGAAGAGCTAGTGGGTAGTAACCTTGGCAAAGGATTAATTTCTTAGACCATGTGCCTACTACCCTATAATTCACTAAAGACTTTGATGAGTGTAGATAAGAGATGTCTCATGCAAACAAGTAGTGATTAGCTTCTTCACACTTAGAGATAGGTCTAAAGGATTAGTAAGACCTAATAAGAACTAAACTAAAATAATAGTTAGTTATGACTCCAACGATGGGTTTTAGGAAGACAAGGCTTATTTGGGGTGTCTAGCTCAAAAGGATTTGAGATGGATAGACAACTTATTTGGGATGTCTAGCTCAAAAATATTTGAGATGGATAGATAATTCCCACATGCTTAAATCACCTGCATAGAAGGATTTATGTAGAGTGAAAACCTAGTGTGCACCTTTCAAAATAATGAAGGGGAGGTCAATGCTAGCTCATTTGGATCCATGAGTATGGATAGTTTTGACCTACTAAATAACGACACCTAGTACTCTTACATAGCTAGATTTATGTAAGGTGTAGGGATGGGTGTGCCTCAAGGAAGATCTAGATAGAGAACTATGGTAGTGACCTTGGTAGTTTCTCTGGGGCTTAGATTCTATATTCTCAAAAAAAAATAGATGGGAAAATTTTGGATTATGACATTTGGTATCAAAGTGTGGTTCGTAGGGATACAAGTTTCTTTATGTAGGATTAGATAGGGTGCTATAGGACATGCACATTATAGAGGCTATACCTACAAAATTAGTACACTTACTAAAGGTAGACCTCGACTATATAGTTTGAACAACTAAGAATATAGTTGCTAGTAGGAGAAGCAATTCAGAGATGAAAATTATGAAACTGACTCCTCCTATCTCTCCTTGTGTGTGGCCAGGGATAATGCCACCCAAGAGAAGGAGAGGGGGTGTTGCCCCACCACCAAGGTGAACATGACAAAATAATGGAGAGGATAGGACCACAGATATAGGTTCAAAAAATCCTAGTAATGAAGGGGGTGATCTCGCTACCATAGTGGCTTTGCTTTGGGAACAAGTGGAAACACAGAAGCAATTGTTGGAAGTTGTGTTGAATCGAGAAGCATAGACTAGAAGCTCTAGAGGTAGGTAAGGTGATGAACCCTTTTCAGAAGCACAACTAGCCTAGATAAGGTTAGAGGTAGAGCTAGGCAGGGACATGAAACATCTTAGATCTTCCAAGTTCAATGGAGAGGAAGGTGGTGATAAAGCTAAAGCTTGGTTGAAAGAGATAGAAACCTATTGTAATATGAAGAACTATTCCATTGACACTCGAACATCCTATGCCACACTACATCTACAAGGTGTTGGCTTAGATTGGTGGGAAACATATAGTGAGGAACAAGGACTTGAGGTAGCAGTCAACTTGAAATGGGAAGAGTTTGTAATAGCCTTTAAGGAAATATTCCTCACGGAGCACTTTTATTCCCAGAAGTTTGAAGAGTTCACTAAACTTCGATAGGGAACTAGGATAGTGGAGGCATACTATCAAATATTTGTCAAGTTGTTGAAATATGTGCCTGCATATAATGAGAAAATGAAGATCCATAAGTTTATACTAGGAGCAGATCCTAGAATAGGGCAAGAGGTAGATATGCGAGAACCTACTACTCTACAGAAAGCCTATGATTTGGCCCGAAAAGCTAAAACATATCTCAAACCCTATTTTTATTATGAAGGTTTAGATGAGTAGGGTAGAGAAGCACTAAGGAAAATAAATAGTGCAGGTTTTGTAAAGTGGGAAAAAGAGCAAGCAAATAAAAGTCCCCCTAGATAGGACAAAGGAAATAACAAGAAGCAAGGGAAGTTTAGGAAGAGGTTCTAAGGAAAGGATCGTAAGAATGGGAATAATAGAAACCCATCATAGGGATAGGTCAATCTTCCATCAATAGTGAAAATAGAAGAAGGCCAAAAGAAGAAAACTCACCCTAGACCTAAAGAGGGATGCTACAATTGTAGAGGACCTCACTATGCCAACCAATGTTCGTACAAAGCTGAATCGAGTTCGAAGGGAAAGGAACTCACCTACAAGGATGCTAATCAAAAAGAACCTACACACAAGATTTATGCAGCAATAGGGAGCCAAAATATAGAAGGCCAAGCCACTCCACTTGTGATAAAAGGTAAAATATTTGGTAGAAATGTTAGAATTTTGATTGATAGTGGTGCCATAGATAGCTTTTTTTCCACTAGCTTAATTAAAGAAATACCAGAGAGACCAAGAATCTTGGCACATGGGTGGAAGGTCGAGTATGGCTTAGGATAGACCTACTCTGTAGATCAATGTTACCCTATGATTGATATTACCTTACCTAGTGGTACAATAGTAGGTTACCTATATGTAGCATCGCTACATGCCTTCGACGTAGTCCTAGGGATGGATTGGTTGCAATCACATAAGGCCATGATCAATTTCCAAGAGAGATGGATGGAATACTTAGAGGATGGTAGGAAAGTATAGAGAGTGTACAACCTACAAGGGGTTTTCCAACCTCAAATCCTCTCTACAATGCAACTTAGGAAGGTAATGAAAATAGGAGGAACTATTTATGTGGTAAAATTGAATGAAATAGAAAGTGAGAAGAAGAATGAAGTGTTTGAAAAACACCCAGTTCTCCAAGAATTCAAAGATGTATTTCCATAAGAGTTACCAGGACTACCCCCGAAGCATGAATTTGATTTCACTATTGAGCTTCAACCTAGAATAGAGCCTATACATAGGGCTCCTTACATAATGAACCCCATAGAGATGCAAGAGCTAAAGGTATAGTTGCAAGGATTATTGGAAAAGGGGCTAATCAGACCTAGTGTGTCACCTTGGGGTGCACCTATGCTATTTGTTAAAAATAAGGATGGGTCCCTTCGACTATGCATAGATTATAGAATGTTGAATAAGGCAACCATCAAGAATAGATATCCTCTCCCTAGAATTGAAGATCTCTTTGATCAGCTCAAATATGCTACTATTTTCTCAAAGATCGATCTTAAATTAGGATATCACCAATTGAGGATCCATGAGGAGGATACCCATAAGACAACCTTCAAAACTCGTTATGGACACTATGAGTTTACAGTCTTGCCTTTTGGTCTAACGAATGCACCGACAACATTTATGAACCTAATGAATAGCATTTTTAGGAAGCTCTTGGACCGATTTGTCCTTGTGTTCCTAGATGATATTTTGATATATTCCTAAAATAAGTCAAAGCATGACCAACACCTTAGGATTGTGTTAGAATTGCTAAGAAAGAATCAGTTGTATGAGAATCTATCAAAGTGTGAATTCTATGTGCTAGAGGTGCAATATTTAGGGCACATCATTTTAGTAGAAGGGATCACGGTGGATCCTAAGAAGATAGAAGCCATACTGAATTGGTCGTCACCTACTAATGTGATAGAAGTCTAGATTTTCATGGGTTTGATCGGATACTATAGGCGTTATGTAAAGGATTATGCCAAGATAACTTCTCCTATAACTAACCTTCAGAGGAAAGGAAGAGAGTTCAAATGGATGGATAAATGTGAGGTAGCTTTTGATCTGCTCAAGTAGAAACTCACCACATCCCCCATATTGAAGATACCAGATCCTCAGGGTAGTTTTTCTATCTGTATAGATGCATCATTGGAAGGTTTGGGAGGAGTGCTCTCTCAAGATGAAGTTGTGGTAGCTTATGGTTCAAGGAAACTAAAATGACATGAGGTTAATTATGCAACCCATGATCTGGAACTAGAAGCAATGGTATTTGCACTCAAAATTTGGTGACACTACTTGTTAGGGAAACCCTTTGAGTTGAGAACAGACCATCAAAGCCTAAAATACATATTCACTCAACCTTTGCTAAATTCTAGGCAGAGAAGGTGGATGGAATTTCTCATCGAATATGATTTTGGCATTGAGTATATAAAAGGGAAAGAAAATAAAGTCATTGATGCACTGAGTAGGAGAAGACACATAGTTGTTCTAACACGCATCCATGTTGATTTGATGGAATAAATTAGAGAAATGCAACATCAAGATGTGTTTTGCAAATAAATTTAGGAAAATATGAAAAGCAAACTTGAGGAAAGTAAATATTTCAGCACCAAGGATGGTTTTTTGTGCTTTAAGGATAGAGTAGTAATTCCTGAGAGTGGTGATCTAAGAAAAATGATCATGAATGAAGCACACCGATCTCCGTATTCAACTCACCCAGGAGGGGTAAATATGAGAGAGAACATGAAGAAAACCTTCTACTGGCCAAGAATGAAGAGGGACATAACTAAATTTGTCACTCAATGCCTTGAATTCCAAAAAGTGAAGGCAGAAAATAGACATCCTGTAGGACTATTGTACCCTCATGAGGTACCCACACAAAAATGGTAGGTGATTTCGATGGATTTTATTGTAGGGTTGCCTAAAACTAGGTTTCAACATGATGCAATCCTAGTTGTGGTCGATAGACTGACCAAGGTTGCACATTTTATACCCGAAAACACCAAATATGATGTCGTGATTATGGCTAACAGATTTTCCAAGGAAATATTTAGGCTTCATGGTTTTTTGAAAGTGATCATTTTAGATAGAGACTCGAGGTTCACATCCAAGTTTTGGTAAGCTCTACATCGTGCTATTGGCACTAGACTGAACATTAGTTTTACATATCACCCAAAAATCGATGGACAAACCAAAAGGGTGAACTGTGTGTTAGAGGATATGCTTCACATGTATTGTATGGATCAGAAAACCCATTGGGAAGACTACCTACACTTGGTATATGTTGGGACAAAAACATTGGTTAATTTCTTCCTAATTTGTCATAGCCCTTCTCATATAATTGTCAACCCAGGGATGCTCGTAAACTTGCAAAGTACCATGCATAGTTTATGCCTGCTATGCCTATAACACATTTGAGATGATTCCTTTAATTCCTAAGGTTTGGGGGATAGTTTTTATTACAGTGCACTATGGTCCAAACAATTTAATTACTCAAAATAAATTATAGAAAATAAATCACAGCACACACGGGAATTTAAAGAAAGCAAGAAAAGAGAAGGAAAATAAACATATTGCTAGAAATTAAATAAAATAGTAAATAATAGGAAAATAAACTAATCTAGAAAATAGGAGAAAGGGGAGGAATGCTGACAAGAGTGGGCCCAGGATCTAGTATATTTTTTCCAACTAAATCACATACATCGAATGCTTAGAAAATGTAAGTCAACACTCAAATGAATTATATTACAGAAGAATTACAAAAAATTTCTAGTAGTTTTTCTCCTCATCCTTTTCCCTAGGGAAGACTTGTGCATTTACACAATGCATAGCCTTACTTTTTAAGTCTATTTTAAACTTGCAATTATAGTAGATATGCATTTAAATATTATAGTCATTTAATTATAAAAATTACACACTAAATTTACCCTTCGTAGGATAAATTAGGCATGTTCTATTTTATCATAATAGAATACTTTTGATTTTACAATAAATCCATTTGAGTAGTTGCACATCTTGGTCATGTTGGTCAAATATCTACCTAATCAACAAAAACTATGTTTGTGTGCCCTAGATACGACCAACATTGAATGGCCGAAGGAAAGGAATTTCCTCTGTGCCAATCTCTAGAGAGGTCTAGTTCCCAAACTAAATTCTATGTTTGCCCCTCAATCGGGGTGAACGTGATTGTGTTTTGTCGCACCTATTTTTTGAAGTTTTTAAACTCTCCTTTTGTCTTCATTTTTGATATTTCATTCATCCCAACATGGAGCAAACGTGCCGACGCTTTCACAACTCTCAAGCTCACAAATTTTAAGCCCCTTAAATTTTCCAGCTTAATTCTTTGTTTTTACAAGCCTACAGGTACCTGCATTTTTTTAATGCATTCATAGTATGGTGAATTTGGATCTAAAATGAAGTTTATGAAATACTTGTAACACCAATGCCAAATAATACATATGGAATTATCTTTGAAATAAAATTTTCCATATACAATCAAAATATTGCATCAAGATAGTACATCAGAATACTAAACAAAAATGGTCCCAATGTGGCATGGTGTAAAATTGCCAATATTTTTGGTGACTCACGGGGTATCTAGCTTGCAAGGATGCAAGTGACCCTAGGCATTTATTGATTGGGCTACAGAGTCCTTCATCCTAGCCACCTTGGTTGGTGCTTTCATTGATGCCATAGATGCCTTTCAATGCACCTCTTCCTCAGCGTGCTCCTTCTCTTCTGCTTCTACTGCTATCTTGAGCACTTCGGCTCATTTCACTTATTTCATTGCCTTGGCTATTACCATGCACTCTACTATCGCCTACTCCTCCTATTCCTTGAGGCTCTCAGTTATAACTTCATAAACTATCACAACCTCCTTCCAAGTATCAATAGTAAATAAGCATCGGATGCTGAGAGACTCGTAAATGAAGTAGAGATTCTAAACATCTGTTAAGCTAAGGTGTTTCACTCATTGAGCCAACTCATACAATGATAGCTCCAGGCGCATGTATTTTTGCATTAGGAGCAGCACCTGTGCTTTAGTGAGAGGCTCTTCCCAGGTGCCAATTTTAGAGGTATCCTCAACAAACTTCTTTCAAAGTGCTTCTAGTTGTTCAATTGGTAAGGGCTCACCATACTCATTAATGAAGGTCAAAAATCCTAACTCATCAATAGTCTCAAAATAAGACATTGAAATAGTATGCTCTCATTCAATAGTGTTGAGAATTTCTCGTCCTTCCCTTACTAGGTCCATTCACTAAAAATAACTACGTAAAGTGACTTTGGATTTGGACCAAGTGTGATCCATTGTGCTAAGAGGGTGAATACTCAGGTTGGCATTGGCTAAGGCCTGGATCTTCATGGACATCTCCATGTATGGTGAAGCCTCTCCTCCATGTTTTCAATTAGTTGCTTCCCTATTTCTATTTGTATCTGTGCCTCCCATAAATAATGCAACACTTTAATAGCTTGCACGACCAATTTCTCACAGTTCTGTCTAGTGAAAAACTAGCACCTTGCGCAGCATTCTCTTCTAACTAATTTTTCATAGCCTCAAGCTACTTCTAGAGCTTGTGCATTTCAATCCTGGCGACATCATGCTCCTTCAAGTGCAATTTGACCTATTGGCACAAATATTCATTTTTGGTGGTCATATTCTCCTCCTACGATCTACTTTTCACCATGGTAGTTTCAAGCTCAATAATCTTGTTCTCATTTTTAAAATACTTCTCCTTAAAATGCTTGTCATGCAAGTATACTAAGATCATATCTGCTTGAATATTGCCCATTTTCTCCACAAGATCTATCTACGTGAGGTCTTATGTTATAGTCTCAGAAATAAGATCGCCCGACAACAACTCCCCTTGAGGATTTTGCACTAATAGATTAATCATGGTGATATAAGCATCAATTGCAATAGGATCAAAAGCAACTTGCTTAATCGGTCGAGCTAGATCCAAGGTCTCCTTACGCCTCATGCTCTTCAACCATTATGAAGAGTTCATGTGTGCTCGATTGATCTTCCCTATGTTAGGTTGCTTGCGGGCCACATGTACATCAAGAACTATCTGCAACTCCAAAAATTGGATGAATGGAACCAAAAAATTTGAGTTACTGGGCCCAACGGAAGCATATGATACAACTAGAAGGGGTGGAATAGAAACGGTGGGTGGAATGGAAATAATAAATTTGATGGAGGAATCAGGTTTGGCTGCAATTATGCTTACTATGGTAGGAGCTTGCGTACTCATAGCTTCGATACTAGTGGTGGTGATGACTGAAGGAGAATGGTGTGAAAAGGGATTTGAATTTGATGCAAACAAATTAAAAGAAATGGAAGACAAAGAAATAGGATTAGAAGAAGTGGCAGTGACTTTGGGGGCAGAAGAAGATAAAAGCAAAATGGATTTGGAGGGCATATCGAGTGGCAGAGAAACATAAGCAGATGATGATGGAATAGCAATAGAAGGAATTGAAATAGAAATATCTGCATGCTCTGAAGAAGAAGAATATGGGAGATAAGACATACCTTCGAGTGCGGGCACCATGTGACGTGGTGATAGGTGTGGTTGAGAAACAATGGTGAAATTGTTCTATTGATCAACAATGCATTACATAGTTTTATAGTTATTGAAAGAACTAAAAATAGACACGGTGGTTGAGAGAAATCCTCTTAAACTTATTACAAAAAACTAACTCAAATATAGCTCTTATCCTAACAACATGCTAATCTTGGACTATGGTCAAACATTGACCAACCAAGCCAAAACCTCAACGTATTCTAATCAAATTAACTAGAAATATGTAAATCAAAACATTAAACTAAAACTAAATACTAGGAAATAATACTTAGGACTAAGGAGGAAATGTTGAAAATATTCCAACATTCTCCCCCTTGATGCTAAAGACACTCATGCAAGAGTTCTTTAAGCATCATAGAGTTGGAAAAAAATATTTCTCTTACGTTTCCTCCAATCTTGAATCAAGAAATCAGAATTTACAAAATACTTATGGTGGCACTCCTTCCACTCTTCATGTGGAATTTCTTGCAAATGCTTGAGTGCCTTCTTTTTTTGATTAGCTCCCACTTCAACAAAAGTATCTCCTTTTATGGTTTTCAGCAAGCACTCTCTTACATCTTTATCATTATGGTATTTAAAACATGCTCTCACATTTTGATCTTCTTTTACATATTCGACACTAAACAATACTCCACATGAGTATTTACAATTAATCATCTCACATATATGATTATACCATACAACTCTCACAGATTTCCACAAAAATAATCACAATAAATATAGCCATATAATGACCAACTACATATGCAACATAAAGTTGCTTTTCACACAAATATTATCTCACAATAATGACTTTACAAGAATCCTTCTCCCAAGGAATTTTGAACACATAATTTTGATCCATGTGACCCAAGTTCTCCATCACTGTATTCTCTCCAAGAAGACTCTTCATCAAAGTTGTCTCAATGATACAATCACCTTTCTTTTCATTCCTGCTCATAAAAAACAAATCATTAATCATAAAAACATTACCTTTAGTATGAGTAGAATTGGTGCTTCACATAAAGCTATTTTGTATAAGTTCTCATTCATTGTATGGTGCTTCAAGATAAACCATCAACTTTTCACTAAGAGTTCTCGTCCTTTTTTCAATCCATGTTGGTGTGTTGAAACACCATTCATTCAAGCAATCATACATTGTTGTCTTTTCAAGACAACTCTCTTTCTACAATGTAGTCACTCCAAATGAGTGATCTTCATCCAGAATTGCTTCTTCAAAAAATTTCTCAATATCCTTTGATGATGCCTCCATTACATAATGAAGTCCATTAATGACTATCTCACTATTTTCTATCTCCTCCTTGAGATAGTCTTTCTCAAAATATTATTTTCCTTTTATTATCTCAGCCTTGAGATAATATTCATTATTCAGCATGAAACTTATGCCCTTCATCTCTTCTTCTTGTACTACACTTGGGAAATCATCCCACATAACTTATTTATCCTCCTCCATGAAAACTGTAGGTGCATTCTCCAAAATACACTCTCCATTTGTCTCCTTCATGAGACATTCTTCATCATACCTCTCTTCAATGAGAATTAGACAAGGCTCCTTATCATCCTCTTCTCCATGAAGGGATTCTTTACTCTTTTCAACACAAGGTTCTTCTTCAAATATGTCTTTCTCTTCAATAAATAATTCTCCAATACAAATCATGTCTTCATATGAGTCTTTACAATACTCTTCAAAAACTCCTTCAAAAAAATCTAATTCATAAGCTTCTTCAAGGAAGCAAGGCTCCTCCTTGATTAAACAATCTTCATAATTGTCACATATGGCTTTATGGGTATCCTCATCAAACCCATAAGCATCCTTCAACACTTTCCATGCCATTGTAGCTGATCTACAATTGGCTATGAGAGGAAAAACATTATTTTCCATTCCTCTCCTCAAATCCATAAGAGCTAAGCAATTTGCATATTGTTGCTCCTTATTCTCTTTTCTCTCCTCTCCTTATAGCTTGTTCCAAGTGGGTTCCTCATACCCTTCTTGAAATATATCCCATAAGTCTTGAGACTTCAATAAGGTATTCATCATTATGCTCCAAATAGCATAATTATCTCCATCAAATTTTGGTACAGCCAAGTCTGCATACATGGTTTCCTTTTATTTACCAAAGTCTCAAGCACCCAATTTATCATAAATCGGCCAATACTGATTGAAACAAACTAAAAAATTTCTTGTAGACTTTTGATATACTTATCTAAAAATCCACTAAATTTCATATCCAAATTCACAAAAATGATAAATATGTTATTCCCAAGACACAAATTCACAACCTCAATTTTCTTCACATAAATCAATCCATACAACTCAAAAAAAATTGAAAATTAAACTCTGTATTCCTAAGACAATAATATGAAAACCCTCTAAATTTTTGAAGAAAATTGGCAAAGGTTAAAAATATGTGATCATTTACTTTTTCCTTTTTTATCACAATTCTAGATCTAGGATTTTTGAATAAAAAATCAATATTCACACAAATCAATAAATACAGATCCAAATGACCTAAAAAAATTTTTGAATGATTATTGTATCTAAATAATATTCATCCCAAAATTTGAGATGCAAATACCCTATTTTCCACCTTATAAAACCATTTTATTAAAAAACTAAAAATGCTAATAAAATTAGCAAATTAGCTCCAAATCACCTGACATTTTGATAAAATCCACTTGATACAATTATCTAACAACCCTCAAAATTTTATAATCAAATACCTTATGATGAATGATATATTAATGATTTACTCTAGCTCTTCCTTGCAACTCTGTTGAGTGCTGGCCACTTGAGTTTCTCTAACAAAGTGTGTGCTTCAGATCTCTTCATGCCACTATCCATAGGTTTTGATCCATCTGAGAAAACCTGATCAGATACCAAATGAGAAACAATGGTGAAATTGTTCTATTGATCAACAATGCATTACATAGTTTTATAGTTATTGAAAGAACTAAAAATAGACACGATGGTTGAGAGAAATCCTCTTAAACTTATTACAAAAAACTAACTCAAAGATAGCTCTTATCCTAACAACATGCTAATCTTGGACTATGCTCAAACATTGACCAACCAAGCCAAAACCTCAACGTATGCTAATCAAATTAACTAGAAATATGTAAATCAAAACATTAAACTAAAACTAAATACTAGGACTTAATACTTAGGAATATGGGGGCAATGTTGAAAATATTCCAATAGTGGTTGTGAGACTACTTCCTCTCACTACACCTCTACCCTCTCTTCAATGTTTACATTCTCTTCGCCCTACATAACCTCCACATGAGAGATTTATGACTGATGATCTTTCTCCTATTCTTGAATCATTGGAAATATTTGTGTAAATTTTTTTGCGAGATCTGTCGTGGGTGAAATATCAATAACTATCGCCCGCACATGCATAACTACTGGAACTGCTACAATTGTCACTATAGAAATTATGGGGATTGAAACTATAGAAGGCACAGTGACTGAAGCCTCAACTGTAGAAGTTGTAACTACACTAGTGTTGGTCACAAATCTGCCTAAGTACAATATTTCATCACTTGTGCACCCAAGACTTGGCCAACATTGAAATGCCGAAGGAAAAATAAAATTCCTTCAAACCAATCTCCAGAGAGGGTTGGCTCCCTTACTAAATTCTACATTGTTTGAAGACTAGGGATGCAGGAAAGAAATTGAAAAATAACTGAAAGAAAGGGAAATATAGCCACAGGTCGAAGTGTAGAATTTGGGGCAGACTATCAGAAAAAATCCCACCAAGTTTTATAATAGCATATAATAAAAGGAAAGCAGTAGAATTTAACTCACACCTTTGTAGAGATAACCCCCGGATTACATTTCAAAATCTACTCACTAACCAGCAATGTTCGAATTTAGAATGCAGAATTCAAAACTTAACAGCAAGAGCATGAGCATAAACAAAAATGATTTAAAAAAGAAGGAAATCACACACATAAGAATGCTTGCAAATTTTAGAAGCCAAGTCTCTTCTATTGATGTAGAGAACTTAGAGAGTTTTCTTGCAAAATATCTAACCTCCCTTTACAATAAGAATTTGATTAGTATTTATAGAGGTTTTCGCCTCTTTCATTAAATACATGTGAAGGCAAAGTGTCGGCCACTCAGCCACCAATAGCAACAACTTTCTTCTCGACCACAACAATGAACCAATGAGCAAATGCCAAATAAAATAACTACTGATTTTATCACATGGCATATCAAGCTTCAGCACAAATCATCGATCCAGTTTCAATCTCTATGGTGGCACCTTGGAAATGCATGCCCACAAAGTGGTTGATGCCTCAAAAATGAACAATATTGCACTGGAATCAAGAGAACATGCTTAAAATTGGTAGCTTCAGCGATCATATCACCTCACGAAGTATATTTATCAAAATTAATCTTTTTTCAAGGAATATTTGCACCAAACTTCATGCAAAATTACATCGATAAGAAAAAGTGTTCAATGTGTGAAAACACTTAAAAAAGAAAAAACACTTTTCAATGTGGCACACTACAAAAAAATTCCAATGTGGCAAAAATGCCAACAATTTTGGCCGCTCACAGGGTATTCAGCTCACCTGAATGTAATAGATTCCAGGCATTTATTCATTGGGTACAGATTTCCCACTTGCAGCTGCATCTGATGGTTAGTTACTTGTACCAGTTTTGTCTTGCTTTTTGAGATGTGTTGTGGTGGATTCATATATCGCAACTGCTTCAGCCCATCCATCTATGGTAATCGCCTCCCGAGCTTTGAGAGTACCCACAAGATATCGAAAAGTCTCAAGCTTTTCTATATCAAGATGGTTGGCCCTTTGACTAAGCTCCAATAATCTAGATTCAATGCGAATGAACTTTCTCATTAATGGTAACACATGCTCTTCAGTGATGGGTTCCTCCAAATGATCAATATATGAAGTATCTATCATGAAAATAGCCTATAATATATCCAGGTCTTTCTTTGCCATAATATTTCCTTGATCATCAAAAAAACTAGGAAAATCATTATCTGCAAGTGTTTCAAAATAAACTAATGAAATACGTCTTTCATGCTCAAAGGGATCTTGCAACTGACGAGCTTCTTTAATTAGATTCATCTTGGATAAATAACTACGTAATGTGATTTTAGCACTCGCCCAAGCATGGGCTATATCACTCATTGGACGCATCTTGAGATTTATTTGAGCCATTGCTTGGATCTTCATGGCCATTTCCAATTTTGGCTCTAAATATTGCTCCATGTTGTCTATTATAGGTCCACCATATGAAACAGCGGCCTGAAAATCCTAAAGGAACAAGAGCACTAATGTAGCCTTGGTCACCATTTTCTTACAATTAGTCAACATTTGACTGCGAGCTTCCTTAATCTTGTCCTTGGTGAGGGACACAAAGTGCATTGATTTTGCTACCAATATTTAACAACTCACCAAAATCCACATCCATTGCCCTTTGAAAAGTTGCGCCAGCATTTGAGAGTCCAAATGGCATTCACTGGTAAGAAAATGTTCTCAATTTTGTGGTGAACATTATTTTATGTTGGTCCTCATCCCTGACCTAAATCTGGTTATATCCAGAGAATCCATCCAACAAAGAGAATCTCTGAGATCCAGCAACCACATGAATAATCTGGTCAATCTGAGGCAGAGGATAATGATCTTTTAGTGAGGCTTGATTCAAATTTTGAAAATCAAAACATAGGAGAATATCTCCATTCTTTTTCCATACTGGTACTAGATTTTCCACCCAAGTTGAATGCTTGATGGGGTAAATGATTTTAGAATCCAACATTTTAAGAAGCTCCGCCTTCATCAGTACTTCAATCTAAGGATTAACTGGTCTCTGCTTTTGTCTAAAGGGTTTCACCCCATCATGCAACTCAATAGTATGCTAGATTACATCTTTGTTATATCCCTTCAAATCATGGTAACTCCAAGCAACTATGTCAAGAAATTCATGACATAAATCTCTGATTTGTTCTATCTCCTCGAGAGTACAATCCATCCCAATATTTATCGATTTTTGGGGACCTAACTCCAGTTCAGTATACTCCTCATCTACTTTGATCCTATGCATCTCTACCCTATCATTTTGATCAAAAAGGCTTTCAAGTGTAATCAATCCTTTTGGGATATGATTATTCCTTAGTTGAATAAGCCCTTTGGCTTCCTCCTCATCAAGCGTTCTCTCTTCCACAATACTCGCTTCTCTTATCAAAAAATCTACAATCTGCTCATCACTTTCGAATACTTTCTAATACATTTTCTTGTCCGGGATCAAAGGTCTGTAAACTAACCTTACGATCTTAGGTTTCCTCACTACATGCTCAATCAAAGAGAAGTTTGCTCCAAGAGATGCTAGAAGATCAGCATGCTTATTCAACTCTCATGAAATGGATTGAATATTCAATGTTGTGAAAGCCTCAAACAGGTCCTAAACTTTGTTGTGGTATGCCTTGAGATAATGTTGCTTGGAGATGCACTTGTTCGTTACTTGATTCACAATCAATTCAGAGTCACCAAAAATATGTAATTGTTCAATCCCCAATTTTTTTGCCTTCTTCAAACCTAGGCACAACGCTTCATACTCAACAGCATTGTTAGTACAACTCCAGTTCAGTTGATATGAATATGTTTTATGTAGGCCAGAGGGAGAAATAAGAACAATCTCTACTCCTACACCATTTTTACATCTTGCTCCATCAAAATACAACTTCCATAATTGATCGGGCATAGAGTCTTGATCATCTTGATTAAGAGGCATCTTTATTTCAACCTCTTCAGGATTTGTAATGGAGTAACAACCAATTTCAGTTTCCATCATGGCATTAAAATCGAGCATTGAAAACTCATTGTCTAAGTGAAGCTCATCCAGGACTTCATCCATCAAATCAGGATTTTCCAATTCTTTAGTTATCATGTTGACAAAATGCGTGGACTTTTCTTCTTCTTCCATCTTCTCTATATGAAAATTAGAAGGCTTCTCATTGTATATCTGGATTCTTCTTCCTTTGAAAGGAATCTCCAAGTGAGAATAATCCAGAGAAAGGTAGCCTTCCAGCTTGGCAGTGAATTCTCTCGACAAAAACATACTGAAATATGGTTCCAAATCAACCACAACTACCTCCTGAATTACTGTAATTTGAGGCATACTATGTAGAACAATAGGAATATCCTTGATTACACCCACTGTTTTCACGGGAGTCCTGTCCAACTGCAAGATCCCAAGGCTACTTCTTGTATACTCCATACCCATGACTTCACAAACTGCCTTTGGCATGACAGTTGTTGCAGCACCAGAATTAATCATGCAGTTGTGCACTATCCAACCCTCCATCTTGAGTGACAAATAAAATGGGGGTGGTCTATTTTTTCCAGTGGCTGAAGTAGTTAATGTTTGAGCACAAATTGTCTGGGTAGGATTCTTCTCATTATCTTTCATAGACTTCAATGATTATTGTAACAAATCAACTTGCCTAGGTAATTGTAATGCATCATAGAGACTAACCTTGGCTGGAATCTTCTTCAATTATTCAACAATATTGTATGTAGATGCACCAGACTCCCTCTTTTCAATAGTGTCTTCATATTTTCTCCGATATTGTTGAGTGGCTTCTACCCTCAGTATTTTAGTCAAATATGGGTACTTGAGCTTTTCTCTAGATTTTTCCTCTGTTTCAGCTCTTGCCTACGAAGCTGAGGCTTTTTCTTGCAATATTTCCTTTGCTCATGGTGGCAAAAGATATTTTAATAGAACAGGTGAATCTGGATTTGGTATTGAAGCAAGAGCTTTCACTTGTACTTGTTTCTTCTCATTTTGCATCTTCGGATCAACCGGTACCCTTAATGGTTCCATCTCTTCTAGATCTACCGTGACTGGCTTCTTCCTAGTTCTCGTGAGAACTGAGACTTGTTCTTCATATGGAACCATAAAATTATGATCTACCTCAGTAATCATATTAACTTGTCCTCCAGAAGAGCTTACGGCCAATGTTTGTACATTGTTCAAATGAACCATACAAGTCTCCTCACCATGTGGATCATTACATGTAGAGCACCAATATGTTCTTTCTGCAGGGCCAGCTTCCTCATTCGTCAACATAGTCGGGTTCTTCTCAGACACTTTGCTTGTTGAAGTCGCTTGTTCTCTAGTGATCGGCGGAGGTTGAAATCTCCTGGGTTGGAAATCTCTCTCAGCATGCTTTCTTTCAATAACTATGATTTTATTTCCCATTGCTCTTATAGCTGAATTAGCAGATTTTACCTCTTGTAATAGCATTGTGTAAGGATCAGGATTTGAAGGCGCAGGAGGTGTCGGTATAGGTAGAGGTGCTGGCGGTGTAGGCAATGTTGGTAATGAAGTGGGAGCTGGTAATTACAAAATGCTTGGTGCAGGCATTTGTGGAATAGTTGGAGCAGGGAGCTGGGGAACTAGAATGGGTGCGATCTGAGGTGCACTTGAGCTCCATGATGGAATAGGATACATGGAAGGCATAGGCTATGAAAATGAACCAGAATATAAATGCTTAGGAAGATCAGGTAAGATAGGCATTATTACCTTTGGGGGAAGCCTACCTATGGCAATCAAGTCTACTTCCACCTTTTGTGCTTGTTCGAATAGCTTTGGGAATGTATTCACATTGGACTTCCAGATAGCCAAGCCAATGTCTGTGTTAAAAGCTCTGAGATAATAGTCTGCAACTTACTCATGAGTGGGCTGAAGACCTTTAGGAACTCTCTGCCAGCTTATGGTAAATCTGACATTGAAGTCGACTATCTCCTCCTGTGGATGTCTTTGAATTGCATTAAATTGATGCAACAAGGAAAATGGATCATCTTGTTCATGAAAGTTTTTGATTAATAGCTCTCCTAATTGATCCCATGATGTAATAGTGCCTGGTTGCAACGATCGGTACCAATACAACAATTTCCCTATCAGTGACAACACCAACAATTTTATCATCATGTCTTCATCCATTATGTCATGGATGGTTGCCAAAGAGGCTACATTTTGAATATGCTCATAAGCAGTTTTACTAGTACCATCATAGGTCGAAAAATCTTTCAAAGCAACTTGAGGGACTAGATTTTGTTCCTGTAAATTCAAGGCTCCTAAACTATTCCATGCATAGAACTACCTTGGTGGAGGATTCTGGGCCATTTGGACTGGTGTGTGTGGCTGAGGAGGTGGAAAACTAGTAGCAGTACTAGATGAACTTGAAGGAACAGAAAATACACCAACAATTTGTGAGGATGTTATAGAGGACGTAAGTGGTGGGGAGACCAACTTAGGGTGTCCACTTAATTTTTGGTTGTCAAGTTCAAAAAACTCAACGAGATTTTTAGATTTTTTGGCCTTCGATCTTGTGATCATGAAGTATAGCTCTCACTGTCTCCACGTTCGGAGGCTTCTGGGTAGTTCTGAGTCACCAAATGTTCTAACTATACAGCATGAAGGCAAACATTAAACCTCAATACTATTGAAAGTGAAACTTTCAAGGTCCCACCGGGCGTGCCAAAAACTGTTGGTCATAAATCTGCCTAAGTACAAGATTTCATCACTTGTGCACCCTAGACTCGGCCAACATTGAAATGCCAAGGGAAAAAGAAAATTCCTTTGAACCGATCTCCAGAGAGGGTTGGCTCCCTTACTAAATTCTACATTGTTTGAAGACTAGGGATGCAGGAAAGAAATTGAAAAATAACTGAAAGAAATGGAAATATAGCCACAGTTCGAAGTGTCAAATTTGGGTCAGACTAACAGCAAAAATTCCACCAAGTTTTATAACAGCATATAATAAAAGGAAAATAGCAGAATTTAACTCACACCTTTATAGAGATAACCCCCGAATCGCATTTCAAAATCTACTCACTAACCAGCAACGTTCGAATTCAGAATGCAGAATTCAAAACTTAACAGCAAGAGCATGAGCATAAACAAAAATGATTTAAAAAAGAAGGAAATCACACACATAATAATGCTTGCAAATTTTAGAAGCCAAGTCTCTTCTATTGATGCAGAGAACTTAGAGAGTTTTCTTGTAAAATATCTAACCTCCATTTACAATAAGAATTTGATTAGTATTTATAGAGGTTTTTGCCTCTTTCATTAAATACATGTGGAGGCAAAGTGTCGTCCACTCAGCCACCAATAGCAACAACTTTCCCCTCGACCACAACAATGAACCAATGAGAAAATGCCAAATAAAATAACTATTGATTTTATCAGATGGCATATCAAGCTTCAGCACAAATCATCGGTCCAGTTTCAATCTCTATGGTGGCGCCTTGGAAATGCATGCCCACGAAGTGGTTGATGCCTCAAAAATGAACAATATTGCACTTGGAATCAAGAGCACATGCTTAAACTTGGTAGCTTCAGCGATCATATCACCTCACGAAGTATCTTTATCAATATTAATCTTTTTTCAAGGAAGATTTGCACCAAACTTCACCCAAAATTACATCCATAGGAAAAAGTGTTCAATGTGTGAAAACACTTAAAAAAGAAAAAACACTTTTCAATGTGGCACACTACAACAAAATTCCAATGTGGCAAAAATGCCAACAACTAGTCCTCGGTATTTTGGCCGCCTTTGGAAATGGAGGCACTTTCGGGGCATTTTGCTTTTCTAGTGCGGGTGCCTCTTCCACCCTTTGCTTCGTTCATTGAGATCTCCTTTTAAACACATATTGTTGTTCCTCTTCCTCTGGAGTCTCATCTTCGACCATTGGGCGCTCTTGTTCAGTTTTGCCCTCGCCACTATCAGAGTGCTGGAAGCTTTGCGGCAAAATATTGGCGAAGGCGATGGGCTGATACGAGTCTACAAACTTATCATAAGTATCTAAAAATTGCTCATCCAATTTCAACCCGTAAGGAGTGGTTGGTTTCCCACGATGAATTCTCATTATCCACCAATTCATTATTTTCTCTTCAGTCCAGGTGGGTTCACTTTCTTGGATAGAACTGAATAAACCCGGTGGAGGGATTTGCATCTTATATTTCATTAGATTATACTCTACCTCCTGCTCATAATAATAATGCCATGATGGGAGCATTGTCATCTTCTCAATGTGCCAATTCATGTCCGGCCCATCAAAATTATTTCTATTCTTCTGGATATCTGGCCATGGACAACAATGAAAAGATTTAGCTTTCACAATAGCTAAAAATTTACCTAGAGGGTCATATCTCCAGCATTGCGGTAGTTCTATCAAGCCCAAATCTTGCAGTGCCACTATCAGGAGCCTATTCTGTCCAACTTGGCTCACCTCTAGACTACCAAATTTGAACGGCATATTGCATGTGGTCTTCTTTCCATGCCCAACTCCATATATATCATTTACGTAATCTGTCTGGTGCACAACCTCCATGGCGAATACATGCTCTATGGTGAAATATGGCAACAAAAATGGCTTACCCATGAAACCAAATATTCTCACGACTACGCCCTGGGTAAGCAGAAAAATGTCACCCTTCTCCTGCACAATGACTGCATCCCTTAAATTTCATGGCACTCTCTCATAGGTACTGCACAACAATTCTATTATCGGTCCCAAAAACTAGCTATTGAAGCTATAAAATGACTCCCTTCTTGACAAAATGGGAGTCCACATATAAACTGGTAGGGGTTCATTTTTCTCACCCACCTATGATACTGCAATGAAAGAGAAGCGTTGCTGTAACTGGAAGAAGAAAAACCATACCAAAAAGGAAGTATGCCTGAATGACTTTGACTCTCCAGTTTGCATCTTCTCCAATTGAGAATTCAACCTTCGAGAGATGAAGTCTGCCCAATCGAATAAAATGGGGTTGTTGCCTTACCTCATAGCTGCAAGAGAATAAAATTCAACTTTACAAATACATTGCACCAAGGCCGCCTACCATTTATGCACTATCTCATCCGAAGGCAACCCAACGACCCATGCCAACATTGAATATATGTCCAGGCTCTTAAAATCTGACAATGACTTCGACAAATTGGGAAGCTGCCCCATCTATGGCTCTTTAACCAATTGAGTCTCCATAAACTGGTGCATAGTCACCGTAGAGATGTATCTATCCTCTTGTTCATCAGTATGCAACTTCTTATTAACTGCGTAAGAAGGGGGCTTCAATCCACAAGTGAAAGCCTCCCGAACTTCATCTGGAGTGATGGTGAACAATATTTCTCTCCTTGCATTTCTAACAACCCTGGTGAATGGATCATAAAATTGGGCAATGAGCTACACCAACTCAGGGCATGGATGAACCGACGTACACAAATACTAGGATAGCTATGAATTATAAGGCACTATTAGCCAGTTGTTTGATGATACTCCTTGACTCACCACCGCCTCTACATCTTGCCTTAATCTCTCCACTCCTTTATGAGTGATAAGGTAGTCTCCAATTTCTACCATAGAGTCCTCATATGGGTCCAAGTCGACATAGTCATTTTTCCTAGCCCTTTTTGCTCTAGAACCTCCTTCCTTTTTCTTTGACTTCTTGGGCTCTGTAGCTTCTATGACTTCTTTGGGCTCCTTGCTCCGTTTTCCCATTTTTTTCCTCTCTGGAAAATTCTCTGAGCACTCTCTAAAATATTCTGCAGCTATGATGTGAAACACAATAGTAAAAATTTAAAAATGAACATAAACTGTGGGCTTTTACCTCATCATTTTTATAGGGCCATCCCACATTCACCGTAATAAATGTTGCATTAATTGTTGGCACCTTTGGGAGAAAGAGAATATCGATTCGCTAGTTCGACACCATTCCCTATGCTTCAATGGTTTCTCCTTTGATTCATCATTAGATCTTCCTAGAAAAATGTGCCCTCTTCACTATGTAATTGCATTGTAAATCATGCCCTAGTACCTGAAGCTTGTTGGGGAAGCTAAATTAGTCGCTTATCAACCAATAATAAATACTCGCTGCTCCTCAAAAAACAAACCTTTGGCACAATGAACATTTTGAATTTAATGCCCCTTTTTTTGTACTCTAGCTATCCGATTATCGCCACGTAACCAAAGGGGCGACTTGTCTTTAAAATATTCTTCCAAAACTGAAGCAACTACTCCCTCCTTTTGGTGAAATTAATTTGGGTGCTAAGCAATTTCATCCCTTTTCCTGGCGACTTCGAAACTCAGATCAATATTTCACGCTTTTACTCATTTTAGGGCACCTTCAACCTGCTTGGAAATTCCATGGTGAATAGCCTTCTTAAAGAAAACATTGTCTGCTTTTGCTTTTTCGCCCATATTTAGAAAATCAGATTTTTCTAAAAATAACTTAAGGCTTTTCTTTTCTCTTTTTTTTTTTCTATCTGGGCTTTATGATTTTTCTTTTCAAAAGCGCTCATAAATGCTAAAGCTTCGAACATAAAAAGCATGCGCTTTTCCTTTTTTAATTTTTAAACTTATGCAAAAGAAAAACAAATTTCTGTCGCCCTTCTTGATGCGTTCACCCATAACAAGGGTGAATGACATTTTCGCCCATCATTCGGGGTGAACGCGATGTCAATCTGATGCTTGCTTTCATCGAACCTGATGTCTGATTTGTGAATTAAGTTCACCCTAATCAAAAGGTGAACGACCATGTTGCAGTCATCCAGGGTGAACGCATACCCAAACATATTCCTTTTATATCTACATTGTTTCTTTACTCCTTATGTGACATTAACTTTGCTAATGAATTTAGCTCTTCCTTTTTTATCACACTACACAGTCGCCTCATCCTTAGGGTGAATGGCCCTCTCGCATACTGGGGAATACATTGTTTCATCTTTCGTTCCTTAGAAATATGTTTTGCTTCTTTCACTTCTCTTTTTCTTCTTTTTTTTTATATATATATATAGCATCAACGATCTAAAAATAACAACATATCAAAAAAAATATTTACATATGTACAAAGTGGTACCTTACCATAATATCATCATTGAATATAGGCCTTCAAATGAAGACCATTTACTGGAATGGGGAGATCATAACCCTCCAGATCATGAAGGTGGTAAGCATTTGCTGAATTCACTATAAAAATTTGAAAAGGGCCTTCCTAGATAGCATCGAACTTATGGTGATTCCCTGGCTTAGCCTTCTTTTCATTCCATTTTAAAACTAAATCTCCCACTTGGAAGCTGTGTTCAGTTGTTTTCTTTCCAAACCACTTCTTCATCTCTTTAATGTGCTCAACAAATGCTTGATAAGACTGCTCCCTATCCTCCTCTAACTGTAACAACTGTGCCAACCTTGCACTCATAGGATCATATTCTTCATCTTCATCCTGGAACAACTGCAATGTTTGGAGTACTGGAAGCTCAATATGAGTGGGAAGGATAGCCTCTTTTCCATAAACCAAGGCATACGGAGATGTTTTGATAGATTTCTTCACTGAAATACGATCCACCCAAAGCGCTTGATTCAACAACAAATGCCAACTTCTCTTATTACTGCCCATCATCCTTTTTAAGATTCGTAGCAAATTTTTGTTGGTAGATTCGGCCAACCCATTCCCTTACGGATAATAGTTGGATGATGTCTTCAAATAAATGCCATATTTTCTAGCAAACTCTGTAATTTTGGCCCCAATGAATGGAGTGCCATTATCAATTACAATCGAATCTGGGATGCCAAAATGAGTAATGATCCCTTCAAGAAAGGATATAATAGTAGCTTGATCGACCTTCTTAGTGGGAATAGCCTCTGCCCATCTGGTGAAATAATCAGTCACCATCAAGATATACTTATGCTCCATGGAAGAATGTGGATCAATAACTCCAATGAAGTCAAGACCCCACTGTTGAAAAGGTGCTTCCACTTGGATTGGGCGTAGGGGCAAAGCTCCTTTCCTAGTTCTACCAACATATCATTAACAACTATCACAATGTTGACTTACTTTATGAGCATCGACAAACAGAGTGGGCCAAAAGTAACCTACTCGAATAATCTTCAAAGCCATGGGCCTGCCTACGTAGTGACCTCCAGATAGTCCAGAATGAAATTCCTCCAATATCTTCTCCTTTTTGGATGCTTTCACACACCTGAGAAGAACTCCATCGATGTTCTTATGATACAATCCATTGGGCAACAATACATACTTGAGCGCTTGCAGCCTGAACCTCCGACGTTGTGAAGCATCAAGGTGAGTTGGACATCTCCTAGAAGTAAAATAATCAATCAACTCTTCTGTCCAATCATGGTCGCTCATAGTATGATTTGCACAAATTCTTTCACCAATGTCCTCTTCATGTACTGCATCCAATGTCTCAGAGGCAACACTTTTAGCTAACTCCTGACATAAAGCTCACCCATGAACTAGCTTTGTTGGTCGGATCTCCACATCATATTCTTGAATTTTTGAGACCCAACCTACCCTTTTATCACCTAGTTCTCCTTGGAGTATAAAATTTTGAACATCAGGATGAATAACATAAACTACAGTCTTGCTCTAAGAAACAAAGTGTCAGAACTTCTTCAATGATTTCATCATCGCATACACTTGCTTCTCGATAAAATTGTACTTCTCTTGATGTGGCGCAATAACTTGGCTCAAGAAGGCAATTGGATTTTCTTCTCCATCTTCTTGTTTTTGTGTCAACACTATAGCATAGCTTTCTTGCTCACCTACTGCATAGAGAATGAAGTCTTTCGAATAGTCAGGATTAATTAAAACTGGAGCTTGCATGATTCTTTCTTTGATTTCCTAAAAAGCTCTTCTCCTGACTTCCATCCACTTAAATTCAGTATTCTTTTTCAAAAGCTCAATCATGGGCTTCACAACCTGAGCGAAATCGGCAATAAATTTGTGGATGAAATTTATTTGATCGAAGAAATATTGTAGGTCTTTCTTATTAGTAGGCAACGGTAATTTCATGAGCACTTCAGCTCTTGCAGGATCAATCGCTAACCCTTCCTGTGAGATTACATGACCCAACAATTTTCCTTCTTTAACAACAAAGATCGACTTCTTTGGATTAATGGAAATCCCAAACTCATGACACTTCTCGAACACCTGCCTTAAATGAGCAACATGGTCTTCTCTACAGTGCAAAAACACAGTCATATCATCAAGATATATCACAATAATTCTATTCAGTAACTCATCGAAGGTGACGTCCATGGCTCTCTGGAAGGTAGCACCAGCATTTGAGAGCCCAAAGGGCATCCACTGGTAGGCAAATGTGCCCCACTTGGTGGTGAATGTTATTTTATATTGATCCTCATCCTTCACCCATATTTGATTATATCCGAAGAAACCATCTAATAGTGAGAATCTTTGTGCGCCAACAACCACATGAAGAATTTGATCAATCTGGGGTAGGGGATAATGATATTTAAGCGATGCCTGATTCAGGTTGCGAAAATCAACACACAATCGAATATCTCCATTCTTCTTTCTCACTGGGACCAGGTTTGCCACCCATGTCGAGTGCTTGATCGGATATATTATCTTTACCTCTAACATCTTCAGCAATTCTGCCTTCATGAGCGCTTCGATTTTAGGATTGATAGGACGTTGCTTTTATCAAAAAGGCTTTACCCCCTCCTGCAGCTCTATGGTATGTTGGATCACATTCTTGTCATATCCCTTTAAATCTTGGTAGCTCCATGCCACAATGTCGGGGTACTCATAGCACAAATTTTTAATGCCTTCAAATTCATCCGGCACACAATCGATCCCAATCTTGATAATCTTTTCTGGTTCCAACTGTAATTCCTTGTACTCCTTCGCATCTACTTTAATTCTATGCTTATCAACTCTATCATTTTGATCAAATAAACTCTCCAGTGAGATCAAACCTCTAGGGATATGATTATTCTTTAATTGAATCATCCCTTCTTTCTCTTCCTCAGCAAGCACTCTATCATCTGTGCTAGCAACTTCTCTGAGCAGGAAATTGACTATTTGTTCATCATTGTCGAATACTTGCCAATAAATATTCTTATCTAGGACTGAAGGTCTATAGATCACCCTAACAGTCTTGGGCTTCCGGACCACTTGCTCCATGGGAGAATAATTTGCACCAAGAGAGGCTAAAATATCCGCATGTTTATTCTACTCCTGAGAGATCGCCTGAATGTTCAAAGCTATGAAAGCTTCAAACAAATCCCAGACCCTATTGCGATAGGCTTTCAGGTAATGCTGCTTTGACACACACCTATTAGTGGTCTGGTTGACAATAAGCTCAGAGTCACCAAAAATTTGCAGCTGCTTAATGCCCAACTTTTCAGCCTTTTTCAACCCAAGGCACAATGCTTCATATTCAGCTGCATTATTTGTACAACTCCAAGTCAACCTATAAGAATAAGTTTTTTGTAACCCTTTGGGAGAGATCAACATGACACCAGCTCCTACGCCATTCTTACATCTGGCACCATCAAAATACAATTTCCATAGCTGATCCGTGTCAAAATCCTAAGAATCGGGGACTTCTTCTTTAGTTTGCTCAGGCTTGGTTATTGTATAACAACCAATATCTATCCCGATCATTGCATTAAAATCTGTGAGTAAAAACTCATCTTCCAGGTGAAGCTCACCCAATGCTTCTCCCACCAAGTCAACCTCTTCTAGCTCTTCAGTCATCATGTTTACTGCACCTGGAGATTGTTCTTCCTCTTCCAACTTCTCAATGTGAAAAGGTGAAGGCTTTTCATTATGGATATGAATCCTTTTTCCTTTGAATGGTATCTCCAAATGTGAATAGTCTAAGGAAAGGTATCCTCCCAACTTAGTTATGAACTCCCTTGAGAGGCACATGCTAAAATATGGCTCCAAGTCAACTACTACCACTTCTTGGATGACTATGATTTATGGTATACTATGGAGGACAATAGGGATGTCTTTGATCACTCCCACTATCTTGACCAGAGTCCCATCTAGCTGTAACACTCCTGGGCTACTTCTTGTATATTCCATCCCCATCACTTCACATACTGCCTTTGGCATGATAGTAGTTGCAGCTCTAGAGTCGATCATACAGTTGTGTACAATCCACCCTTCCATTCTTAGTGACAAATAAAATGGGGGAGGCCTATTTTTCCCTATCACATAAGTGGGTAGCGCTTGCGCTAGGACTATTTGAGAAGGAAATTTCTTCTAATCTTTAGCAGTCTTCAAGGACTCTTGCAACAAATCAATTTGTCCTAGCAACTGTAGCACATCATACAAGCTAACTTTAGCTGGAATCTTCTTCATTTCCTCTACAATGTTGTAACTTGGGATAACTAAAACCTTCTCTTCTAGAGCTCATTCATATTTATCTTGATACTATTGAGTAGCTTCTACTCTTTGTCTTTTTATCAAGGATGGGTACTTAAGTCGCTCCCTAGCCTGCTCTTTTGTTTCACTCTATGTTTGAGCAGCTGCTATAGGTTGTGAAGCTGATACCTTAGTTTACACTCTCTCTTGAGCTTGCTTAGGCAATAAGTCTCTTAACTTGATAGAATCCTACTCCTTAGTCCTCACACCAGGCACTTTCACTGGAGGTGGCCACTTTTCATCTTGTACCTTTGGTTCTGTAGGCACCTTCAAAGGTTCGAGCTCAATTGGATCTACAGTTACTGGCTTCTTTTCGGACCTTGTGAGGACCAAAACTTGCTCCAAATATGGCATCATAAAATTATGTTCGACTTCTCTAATCATATTAACTTGTCCTCCAATCAAACTCTCTACTAGTGTTTGCACATAATTCATATGCACCATGCAAGTTTCTTCTCCATGAGGATCATTACATGTCGAACACCAATACACCTTTTCTGTTGCACTAGCCTCCTCATTTTCTAGCACTGTTGTACTCTTCTCAGGGCCTCTACTGGTAGAAGCCTGTTCCCTAGTAATTGGTGGGGTTTGAAATCTCCTCGACCAGAATTCAGCCTCCGCTTGCTTCTTCCTTACTATTGTAAGTTCATTGGATATTGTCCTTAAGGCTGCATTGTTAGACTTTACTTCTTGCAACAATGTCGTGAGAGGATCTGGATTAGAAGATGTGGTCGATGTTGGCAAGGGTAAAGGTGCTTGCGATGCAGGTAGTGACAATGGGGTCAGAGGCATTGGCAATGTTAGGAAAGGAATAGGTGCCAACAATTGGGGAACTGATTGATTAGGCAACTATGAAAAACTTGGAGCTAGGCATTGTGGGATAGGGATCGAAGCCATATGAGGCGGGCTAGAACTCCATGAGGGAACCGGGTACATGGAAGGCATGGGTTGCAAAAATGCACTTGAATACAAATACTATGGGAGGTCAGGAAGAATGGGCATAGTCATCTTTGGAGGAAGCCTACCTACAACAATCAAATTAGATTCAGCTTTTTGAGCTTGCGTATACAAGTCTAGAAATGTAGTCACATTGGCCTATCGTACGACCATACCAATTTTAGTGCTAAATACCCTGAGATAGTAGAACACAACTTGCTCATGTGTGGGTCGTAAACCATTAGGGACTCTTTGCCAGCTTCATGTGAACCTGACGTTAAATTCAACTATCTCCTCTTGTGGATGTCTTTGGATTGTTGTAAACTGGTGCAACAAAGAATATGGATCGACTTGTTCATGAAAATTTTTAATTAGCAATTCCACCAACTGGTCCCATGAGGTAATAGTGCCTGGTTGCAGTGATCGGTACCAATACAACAATTTCCCTCTCAACGACAATACCAATAACTTTATCATTACATCCTCATCTGTTATGTCATGGATGGTCACCAAAGAAGCCACATCTTGGATATGCTCATATGCAGTTTTACCGGTACCATCATAGGTCGACAAAGCTTTCAAAGCAGCTTGTAGGATCGGATTTTGTGCTTGCAGGTTCAAAGCCCCTGAGCTATTCTAGGCTGGGAACTACCTTGGTGGAGGATTTTGAGCCATATGGACTGGTATATGGGGTGTAGTGTGGGGAAGGCTCATGGTCGTGTGAGGTGGAGGTGGAGGGAAACTTGTGGTGGTACTTACTGGGCTTACAGGAGCAAAAAATACACCAGCTAACCGTGAGGATGTGACAGATGGTATATGTGATATGTGGGGTAATGAGGATGTACGCCAAAAAGTGGCTAATTGAGGATGTTCCCCCAACCTTTGAATATCAAGTTCATAGAACTCGATTTGATGATCTAGATTTTTGGCCTTCGATCTTGTATTCATGAGACACAACTTTCGCTGCCCTCACATTCGGAGATTTTTGGGTGTAATCGAGTCACCAGATGTTCTAATTTCACAGCACAAAGGTGAACATCAAACCTTAATACTGTTGGAAGTGGAACTTTTGAAGTCCCACCGGGTGTGCCAAAAACTATTGGTCAAATATCTGCCTAATCAACAAAAACTACGTTTGTGCACCCTAGATACGACCAACATTGAAAGGCCGAAGGAAAGAAATGTCCTCCATGCCAATCTCCAGAGAGGGTTGGTTCCCAAACTAAATCCTACACTGGTTGAAGACTAGGGATGCAGGAAAGAAATTAGAAAATGCGAAAAGAAATGGGAAATATGGCCACAGGCCGAAGTGCAGGATTTGGGGTAGACTAGCAGCAAGAATTCTACTAAGTTTATGATAGCATGTAACAGAAGAAAGCAGCAAAATTTCACTTATACCTCAGCAGAGATAACCTCCAGATTGCATTCCAAAACTCCACTCACTCACCAGCAATGTTTTAAATCCAGAGATAGAATTTTAAACTCAACAACAAGAACATGAGCATAAATAGAAATGCTTGAAATTAGAAGGAAACCACACACATGAGAATACTTGCAAATTTAGAAGCCAAGTCTCTTCTATTGATGCAGAGAACTTAAGAAGTTTTCTTGCAGAATGTCCAACCTCCTTTTACAATAGAAATTTTATTAGTATTTATAGAGGATTTCACCTCTTTCATTAAATGCATAAGAGAACAAAATGATCGCAGATCAGAAACAAGAATGAGGAAATTCCTCCTTGGAATCATTGAAAATCCATTCCTCTGGGACAATGATCCATATTTCAGGGAATAATTTCCAGGAAATCAGCAACTTGGGCATCGGTGCACAGATAATTTGGAAAACATTGAATACCTTGGAAACATCTCGACGCTTTGAAATCATGAAAATTCTCCCATTCTTCTCATACAACTTCTTTCTTCTACTCGGGATCCATAATTCGAATTGCTTATCGCCACCATTATTTAATGCTTGCAAATCTGGCATTCTGAAGTTTTGACCATAATATTTTTTCCCCAAAACTACATTCACCTTTTGACCAAAAATCAGCTTCGCTCGATCATGTGCACTCGAATTTTCTTTAAGAACGTGTTCACCCATGGGAGGGGTGAACGGGACGTTCACCCCTCAACCGGGGTGAACGCATTTGCATTCTGCTCCCAAGGTACGTTCACCCATGGGAGGGGTGAATGGGATGTTCACCCCTCAACCGGGGTGAACGCAATTACATTCTATATTTGGGTGAACGCAATCGCGTTCGGGTGTTGAAGTGCGTTCACCCATGGGAGGGGTGAATGGGATGTTCACCCCTCAACCGAGGTGAACGCGATTACGTTCTACCGCGCCTATTTTTTGAAGTTTTAAAACTCCCTTTTGTCTTCATTTTTGATATTTCGTTCGCCCCAACATGGGGTGAACGAGGCATTCACCCTACCTTTGGGGTGAACGCGCCGACGCTTTCACAACTCTCAAGCTCACAACTTTTAAGCCCCTTAAATTTTCCAACTTAATTCTTTGTTTTTACAAGCCTACTTCATTTTTTAATGCATTCATAGTATGGTGAACTTGGATCCGAAATGAAGTTTACAAAATCCTTGTAATGCCAATGCAAAAGAATACATATGAAATTATCTTTGAAATAAAAGCTGCCATATACAATCAAAATATTGCATCAAAATAGTACATCAGAATACTAAACAAAAACTGTCCCAATGTGGCACGGTGCAAAATTGCCAACAGGTCACTAATTAGATTAGATTATTTTCTTGGTTCATCACATTATTTGTTTTCTTGTATCGATCGTTGAAAATCATAGCTCTGATTTTTCCTTTTCTGGAAGTGGTGGATTTTCTGGTTCTACTCTCATCGTCGCTCGCATTCTATTTTAGCAAGTGGTTATTTCATTTCCTCCTATAAGAATAAGATAACTAATATTTTTTGGTAGATATCCAAATTTGGTGTATGACATGGATTCAATGGTCTACTATGGTCAATGTGGTCTTCGTTGGTAGCAAGGTCAAGGCATTTGGTATCAAGGCACCTTATTTCAATGGGAGCAAGGTGTCTGGTATTAATGCACCTTCCTTCAATGGGATAAATATGCATGGGATCAAGATGCCTTATTTCAACAGGATCAAGGTACCTGGGAGCAAGGTACCTTCTTCCACCATGCTCGTTGATTTTCCTTGAAAAATTATATGTCGAGTCCAAATGAGACCTTGATGTGATTATGTAGAAAATGATGAAATTACTCAAATATACAAAAAAAATACACTTAACACACATGTTAGAGGATATACACAATTTTCTGTTAAATATATAAAAATCCTCATAAAATGTACTTTTCTATTATAATAATGTCGCACAAGATGTTAGAAAAGTATGGAAAATTTTGAGCATTTTCGATGCTCATCATCCCCCATACCTAAATATTGTCATGTCCTTGTGACACCCAATGCTGATAATCCTCAAATTTAGCAACCACTTTTTAGTAAGCTTTGTTATGTCTCTTCCTTATTCCTTGGCTTCTGTCCACTCTATGTCTAAGGAGTATTGGTTCCTTGTTGTGGCTTTAAGCAAACACTAACTGCATTGAGTTGGCCAACTAGATCTTGTTTTCAAATCTGGTTGTTCCTGACTCCATGTTTTCACTCCTACCTCCTCTTTCCAAATAATATCATGTAAAGGTCAAAGAATTTTTTTTTTTGAAATGATGGCTCAACTTGTTTCCAATATTGATGATGTGGAGACATGGATTCTACTTTTGGGACATCTGGTTTGTCCCAAAATGGAAAGTGGGATTCCTCAACCATTGTGACTTTAGTCAGATTGGTCTCCTTTAGCTCAGGTGCAATTTTTTTAGAATTAGATTCTTCTAGTTCTTATTCTAGCATAGGTTCCTTACTAAATTCTATCGCCTAGACTATAGGTGCTATTTAACCTAGTACACTCATCTTTTGTAGGTATTCCTTCATCTTGAATGGCTCATTTTTATTTTGGAGGTGATTCTTGGATTTGCCTCCCATGGTGAAATTTCTCTAGTTTTCATCCTTGCATTTTTTTTTAACTATTTATCGTGTTGTTATATCCGTGTATACATGCACCTCTTCACCATTTTTAGAAATACTCACAAAAATCTTGTGAGAAATATCTTGGAACCATGATGATTATTTTATCCAACTAATCATAGCTATATCATAAAATGCAAAGTGAGGGTACAATGATTGGATGGGTGTTCATGGACAATGTGACGACACTATTTATAGAAATGTGCTATTATGAAAATTATATATACATATAACAAAAAAATTGAGTACATACCTAAATGGTGGTTGGTGTGTGCATGATGCATAGATGATCGTGGAGCATGTGGACTGGTCATCGTATGATAACAATGTTTGCCAAAACAAAATTTTGATGTGCATATTTCCCATGTAAGGAAATTTCTCCGTACAGGTTGTTCTTGAATGTTGCAATTCATTCATTCGAGGTCTCATGCAAGAATTCAAGAAAATATTAAATTAATATTTTCTGTGGGATGATACACATCCTTCCATCGAAAGTTGTTCATTGATTACTTTGGAGCATGCAGAATTCCCCAACAAAAAAATTCAATTTCTTTCATAAAGGGTTTGACTTTACTCATGTGATCGGATTGCTAACGTGGCTTCAGTCGCTCCAATGTTGTCGAATTATTCATATTGCATACAGGAACTTTAATGGAAGGTAGGTACCCTTTTATTTATTTATTTATTTTCTTCTTTTTTTTGAAAAATAGGCACTCAGGCAAAATGTAGATGTCGACATACATGCACCTTACTTCAAGTGCATGGGAAAAATGTGCCTTCCTGCCATGAAATGGTAACAAGGCACCTTCACACCATGAAATGGGAACAAGGTGCCTTCCCACTGTGAAATGGGAACAAGGCACCTTCCCACCGTGAAATGGGAACAAGGCACCTTTCGGCTATAGAACGGGATCAAGGCACCTAAAATACATGCGATCAAGGTGCCTAAAATAAATGGGATAAAGGCACCTCAAAATACATGGGATCAAGGCACCTCAAAATACATGGGATCAAGGTGTCTCATATATATGGGATCAAGGTGCCTCAAATACATGGGATTAAGGCACCTCAAAATACATGGGATCAAGGTGCCTCAAAATACGTGGGATCAAGGTGCCTCCAATACATGGGATCAAGGCACCTCATATGTATGGTATCAAGGTGCCTCATATGTATGGGATCAAGGTGCCTTTATGCACACCCTAATTTTTTTTAATATATAATAATATGGGAGTTAGGTGCCTTTACATGGGAGTAAGAAGCCTCCCCATATATGTATAATTTTTTTTTTAATAATAATATGGGAGTTAGGTGTCTTTACATGGGAGTAAGGTGCACCTCCCTACTATTGAGAAGTGATCTTCTATCGACGTATCCTTAGTAAGTGCTTCCTAGTTGATCAAGCCCCTCAGCGCTTCTTTCTTCTTGAACCTTGTCAACAGCTACTCGTCCAAACACGCAGATAGACATTTTTCTTCATGAAGATTTAACACCCATGTATGTATCTGGATTATGATTATCCCCTCTGTATGGGAACAATCAATGTTCTACTCTATGCAGGTTCATGGATCCTGTACCGATGAGGCCTAGGTTTCCCAGGCTGCCTACTTTGTGCATTCAGGGCAATTCACCTGCAAAAGTAAACAAGAAAAACTAAAAAATAGTAAAATTTAGTTTAGTGGAGTCCATGCCTATTAGGCCTAGGTTTCCTAGGTAGCTTGCATTCGGGAACTATGCCTACAAAAAAAAAACACAAGAAAAGAAAGAAAACTAAAGACTAAATTGTTCTGTGGACAAACATGTGTCTACATATTACTGAAAAATTAAAAATTTAATTAGATGGGGTCTCCCCCATGCCTATTCTAAACTCCATCACATGAATTACAGATGCATGATAAATTTTTCTGAATGCTAATATAAATTGTCTGTAATACCCAGCTAAGCCAAGGAAAATTTGGACATCCCTCTGAGTTTTAAGACTAGGTAAATTCTTGATGACCTCAATTTTATTTTTATCCAATATCACTTGCTCTTCTAGGTATGTGCGATGAGTACATGCTTTTAGAGTGATTCTTCTTATGTATAAATATTCCCAAGAAAAATCATTTTCATGGTTGACCAATATGTCTTTCAACCTAACCTGTTGGGTGCATGTCAACTTACCATTTATACTCAGTGTTTTCCTGGGTGCAACCTCAATTTGTGTAATATGATGATATTTGCTGCCACAAAGTAGTAATTTTAGAGAGAGGTAAGAGGAATCACCTTGGAAAAATTTGGTTATAATTCTCTCCTCATAATTTTCATCCTCCAACTCATCCAACGCCATTATGACCTGAATCATTGCCAAATCACCAACATTCTGATTTTCTTCATTGGGTTCACCCAACAAGTCAACAGACTATGCAAGAAGATAGATGATTAGGTTTTTAATGTTTCGTCCATCAAAAATGGTCATTTTTCCATTCCTTCAGCTTATGTAGGTGTCAGCTATCACTAGCCAAGGCTTACCCAAGATGAGTGGGTAACCATTTAGTTCAAACTTTGACTGCAACACTAAGAAATCTATTGGAGGTTTTTTCAAACATAATTATTGAATGGTATTTGTGTAAATTGGGACATATCTTATGGTCTAAAAGAGAGGAATGGTGACTGTTAAATTCTTCAAGCTGGGCAATATTTCAAACTCTGATTGTATTGGCCTTCTGGGTTCCTGCAACCTTTTGTAAAAAGGGGAACCTCTTCTTTATCATTTTTGGTAATGGATTCTTCCTCAACCTCTTCTACAAGAGGTGGTTCCTCTACTACTATATTTGTATCATCCTCCTCTTATATCAAAGGATGTGCTTCTACGCCTAACTTTATATCTGATCTTAACTATACAGGAAATATCTCATCTTTCACTTGATATGTTGGCTGGTTTGATGTAGGTTGTGCTGGATGTTGTGAAGTTCTCACAATAGGGGAAGCTAGTAGACTCTACTGCAGTGGGACCTGTGCCACACTCTATGATCTGAATTCCACTTGTGTTAATTTCTCCACTGCGATCCTAGTTGCTAGTATGACATCCATGGGTATGGATTATAAGGAGTAGTTCCTTGAGGGGTGTTTATCCAAGGTAGTTGTCCCCACCAACCCATGTTAGATGGCTGAACTTGTCCTTGATTTATGTGGTTGCTCCTTCCATATGGTGGTATTCTTGCTGGCATGTTTCCCATAGAGGTTTATTGCCATCTTCTCCTCTTCCCTATTAAATAGTCTTCTGTTATCTCAGGATTGTCCTTAGTACTTGGTAATTACAGGTACAACCTTGTCTTGTGATTGTTCTAACAAACATCACATACTCTAACCTTATCTTCAAGATATGCATTTTTGGGATGATTTACTTTGTGTTTGAGATAAAAATAGGCTAATGCTACCTCATTCTCTTTCTTCTTCTTTTGGAGCATAATAGTATCCATTTGTAATGCAAATGATGACATCTCACTCTTCAGGTCTTACCTATATCTATTTTGGTGACTAAGGATATTGGTTTGATATTCCTAGAGGTCGGGTTACCTATCCTTCTTGAATAATTTTAACATAATTATTGGATGTTTGACATTTTGTGTTGGTATATGTCTCCTCCATTCTAAATCATATTTTTTAGGAAATGTGATCTCTATACCAACTGTCCTTAAAGCGGTTTCTAAGGCTTTTCTGTCATTCTAAGTCTTATGCACAAGAATCTCTAATTTAGCTATTGGGATAGTTTTATTATCATTTTTTAGTTGTACAATATACCTTCTTTCGATTGGGTTCTTTTAAACAAAGGATTTTCTACCATCCATTCTTCATTGAGGTTCGACTATTTTGAGTTGGAAGAATTTTGCGCAAAAACTAGATGTTTACTCCAGTGCACTACTTGGGAGAAAATTATTTCAATTTTAGAACTTGATACAACTAATCTAGGGATTTCTTGTGGAGGTGTACTCTTAAGGAAATTACTATATGGTCCTCTAATATTTGGGGGACTCATACAGTATTAGGTGAAAGAGTTCTACAGATAAGTTAATCTGAACCAAAATTTTTAGATACACCTTCTTCAGAACAAGGCATTATAGTTGGTACTTCCCTAACAACAATGCCAAAATATTGGGGCAAAAACATTGGTTTATTTATTCCTAATTTTTCACAGCCCTTCTCATTTAATTTTCAACCCAATGATTCTCATAAACTTACGAAGTACCATGCATAGTTTATGCTTGCTATGCCTATAACACCTTTGAGATGAGTCCTTTAATTCCTAAGGTTTGGGGGGTAGTTTTTATTACAGTGCAGTGTGGTCCAAACCATTTAATTACTCAAAAATAAATTGCAAAAAATAAATTACACCACACACTTATAGGAATTTAAATAAAGCAAGAAAAGTGTAGGAAAATAAACAGATTGCTAGAAATTAAATAAAACAGTAAATAACATGAAAATAAACTAATCTATAAAATAGGCAAAAAGGGAGGAATGCTGACAAGAGTGGGCCTAGGCTCCAGTAGATTCCGTCCAACTAAATCATGTACACCAAACGCTTAGAAAATATAAGACAACACTCAAATGAATTTTATTATAGAAGAATTATAGAAAATGTCCAATAGGTTTTCTCCTCCTCCTTTTCCCCAGGGAAGACTTGTGCATTTATACAATGCATAACCTTCCTCTGTAAGTCTATTTCGAACTTGTAGTTATAGTAGATATGCATTTAAATATTACAGCCATTTAATTATAATAGCCACACACTAAATTTACCCTTCATAGGATAAATCAAGCATGTTATATTTTATCATATCATAATACGTTTGATTTTACAATAAATCCATTTGAGCAGTTGCACATATTGGTCACTAATGAGAATAGATTATTTTCTTGGTTCATCACATTATCTGTTTTCTTGTATCAGTCATTAGAAATCGCTACTCTAATTTATCCTTTTCTATTAGTGGTAGATTTTTTTTGTTCTACTCGCATCATTGCCCACATTCTATTTTAACAAGTGGTTATTCCATTTCCTCCTATAAGAATAAGATAACTAATATGTTTTGGAAGATATCCAAAGTTGGTGTATGATGTGGAGTCAATGGTCTACTATGGTCAATAGTCTACTATGGTAAATGTGGTCTCTGTTGGCAGTAAGATCAAGGCATCTAGGATCAAGGTGTCTTCTTTCAATGGGAGCAAGGCACCTTGGATCAAGGTGCCTTCCTTCAATGGGATCAAGGTGCCTTCATTCAATGGGATCAAGGTGCCTTCCTTCGATGGGATCAAGGCGCCTTCTTTCAATGGGATCAAGGCACTTGGAAGCAAGGTACCTTCCCATAATAAGATGGAATAAAGGCACCTTCTTCCATCATGCTCATTGATTTTCTTTGAATAATGATATGCCAATTCCAGATGAGACCTTGATGTGATTACATAGAAAATGATGAAATTACTCAAATATACAGACAAAGCACACTTAACACACATTTTAGAGGATATACGTAATTTTCTATTAAATATATATAAATCTTCAAAAAAAGTACATTTCTATTATAATAATGTCGCACAAGATGTTAGAAAAGTATGGAAAAATATGAGCATTTTTGGTGCCCATAAGTATACATTTGGTAGAATTTACATACAACAACGGTCACTATTTGAATTTAGGTATGGTACTGTTTGAAGCCCTATATAGTAGGAGATGTAGAATAACATTGTCTTGGGATAATCTAGAGGAAAGGGTTATGCTTGAACCAAATATGGTCAAGGAAATGGAGTAGCAACTAAGAATGATCAAAGAATGGCTTAAGGAAGCTACAGATAATCAAAAACGTTATGCTGACCTTAAGAGGATACCAAGAGAGTTTTATGTGGAGGATAAAGTATTTTTGAAGGTGATATCAAATAAGAGTGCTTTTAAGTCTATAAAAATGGATCCTCAGTTTGTGGGACCCTTTAAAATTACAAAGAAGATCAGTCTTGTGGTATATTGACTTGCCTTCCCACCCAGTATGTTGAAGATTCATGACACCTTTCACATCTCATTTCTTAGAAAATATATAGCTAAACCTGATCATGTGTGGGACTTTTCTAATTTGCAAATGGTAGATTTGAAGGTTATAGAGGTTCGACTAGTGGAACTGTTATTCCAAAATCATTGAGTTTCATTCCAAATCGATGAGGAAAGGAACCTTGGAGCAATGCAAGGTCTAGTGGGACCATCATTCCGAAAGGAATTCTACTTGGGAGAAAGTAGCCGATATGCAAAGATATTTTTCTTTTCTGTTTGAAAAAATATATAATTGTTATTCTTCTCTTATGTGGATGGAACTAGTAAAGACATAGAGGACTATGTTAAGCCTAAGGAGGGGAGGATATCATGACCCTCCCTTGGTAGACTTGTTTTTTATATGGATGGATTTATGTTTTGATGTATGGTTTTATTCCAGGAATGATTGACCCTTTCATGGTTAGTGTGCAAAACATACATAATGTGGAAAATATGATATATTCTATTGAAGAAAATGACTTATTATTTTATGTGTTGAATTATATATGACATATGTCTCATGGAACTAATATTTGATTTTATTTTGAGATTATAGGGTGTTTGAAATGAACCTAGCACCCATATCAAAGTTCTTACCAATTTATCATACATATTTTAACTTGGTATTATGGACTAATGTTTTGCCCATGATCTTAACAGGAAGAGAAGACTTCAAAGTTGGGAAATTGTCAAAATGAATACTTCTACACATCTTGGATGAGTAAACATTTGAAAAATGAATCTTGTATTTTTCCCATGATGGAAGTGTTCATTCAAGATGAGCAATTAACCAAGTTGGTTCCATTGGATTCATCCATATATAATAATACTAACAAATGAGATTCAACATGGTATGGGAAATGAATATGTCATTAACGAACAGTGGAAGAGAACGAGTATTGGAAAAAGTGGAGAAGAGTGACTGGTGGATGGAGTGGGAGTGTAACTTTGATGTCATAGGGAATACGTGGTAAGGAAGGAGGATCAGACTATGCAATATTTAGTGGGAGGATAGGTTTGGGTGGAGTTGGACTACATTGGAGAGGAACGAACACAAGGGATTACATTGTTGGTAATCTAAGATTGCTTTCAGTTCGAATCTACTAGGTAAGGTTACTGGTTAATCATTTCAAATTTCAAAATTTAATGGAAGAGCAATATTGTCCTTAATAATTGGTGTTAAATGGTTTTACTTTTTGAGTATTTGGAAAAAGGTTAGACCATTCTTAGCCGGTAGAAACTCTGCCCACTAATATTAGTACTCCTAGACATTTTGTGTGACGATCTCTCTAGGTTGGTAGTCAAATGTTGGTGTAATCCTTTGTTGGTAGTAGAGATGATAGAATTTTTTTAAATAATCCTTCCAGTCTCCTGGTTACTTATAGAAAGTATCACCCAATTTAGTGGTTTAGTAGAATGATAGATTAATTGTAATAGATGACTATTCTTGGGTAGTATATTTGGTTTGGTAATAGATAGGGTTCTTGAGGTTGCTATGAAGTGAGACTTGCAGTAGAAGATTTTGATGAACCAGTAAGTTCTAGGTTTGCCTTAGGATGACACCAATGATGAATGTCATATCATCCAGCTTTGACCCCTGTGATTAGTTGTGATATTTCCCTTTGGTTACCCATAACAGCTTCAGGATAGGATGAGATGAAATGATTAGTTATCCATAGGTTTTAAATTGTTGCTTTAGGTGTATGCAATTATTTGGATATGGTTTATGGCTACTGTAAGTACCAAGAGCTAATATGTTTAGATGTGAGTGCCTATTATTGATAAGCATTGGCATGGATGTCAATCACAATGTAAGTATGGTTATAGTTAACAGAAGCTTAGTTGATAAAGATATTAATAGATGTGAGTGCCTATTTTTTATAAATGTTTGCATGGAAATCAATCATAGTGTAAGTGTGGTTATAACCAACTAAAGCTTATGTGATAAGGAGTATTAATAGATGTGTGTACCTACAAGTTTCTATGTGCATTTGGGAGGATAGAGAAATATTTGTAATGTCGGGGTGATGCTTACTTGATATGTTGTAGTTACCAACAGGTGGTTGGTTAATGATGTGTAAAACTAAACTGTTCGACCATCCAAAGCATGAGTGAACTTTGGTAAAGCACTATGGAATGCTCTGGATATGAGCTAGGTTTCCTAGCATAACGATGAATTATACGAGGACATATTGTGTAGGATAGATGCACGATCTTTGTATACTAGTTGATATGTTATATCATGTAATAGAGTTAGACTGTAGTTACAAATTTAAGGAACAATTTGTTGTGTATATGCATGGAGTTGGTAAAACTCCAATGGGACTTGGAGTCATCAGGAAAGACTCCAGTCTGATGTAAAGACTTGAATTTACAAAATGAAATAACAAGGAATTTCAAGCTGGGTTTTCCCCATGGGGGTTTCTCCCAGGGTAAATGAAAAGTATTATGTGAGATTATTGTGTTATATTTTTTAATGGTAAATTGTTGTATTATGTTTCTAATTTTATTTTTGTTTACCCTTTTTAAAAAGAAAGATAGTGTGATTATTTGTAGTTGGCTGAATTAAAATGGAAATTGTGGCTTGGTGTGAGATTCGAATGCTTAATCATGTTATCATATGGATTAGTTACTTATCGTTGAATTATAGATATTAGTTGGAAAATATTAAAGGTAGTTTAATATACCTGAGAATGGACCCACAAGGGAGGTTGTTTATTATTAACTATTGAACAAAATAGATGGGAAAATTGTTATGGTAAGGTAATTAAAGTAATGGGGATCTAATTTTATTATATGTGTGAAAGAGTGGGACTATGATAAGACTATGGTATTTGAAAATTAAATCATGCTGCCATATGAGATAATATTTTAAATGAGAAGCTAGTGGTTAGTAACCTTAGCAAATGATTAATTTCTTAGAACATGTGCCTACTACCCTATAATTCACTAAAGACTTTGATGAGTGTAGATAAGATATGTCTCATGCAAATAAGTAGTGATTAGCTTCTTCACACTTAGAGATAGGTCTAAAGGATTAGTAAGACCTAATAAGAACTAAACTAAAAGAACAATTAGTTATGACTCCAATGATGGATTTTAGGAAGACGATGCTTATTTGGGGTATCTAGCTCAAAAGTATTTGAGATGGATAGACAACTTATTTAGGGTGTCTAGCTCAAAAATATTTGATACAGATAGACAATTACCACATGCTTAAATCATCTGCATAGAAGTATTATGTAGAGTGAAAACCTAGCATGCACCTTTCGAAATAATGAAAGAGAGGTCAATGCTAGCTCATTTGGATCTATAAGTTTTGATAGTTTTGACCTACTAAATAATGACACCTAATACTCTTACATAGCTATATTTATATAAGGTATAGGGATGGGTGTGCCTCAAGGAATATTTAGATAGAGAACTGTGGTAGTGACATTGTAAGTTGCTATGGGGCTTAGATTCTAGATTTTAAAAAAATGGATGGAAAATTTTGGGTTATGACTCTGTGTGTGTGTGATTGTATAAAGTAGATCAAACAACCATCACAAGACACATCACAAGTTGAATACTCATATTCTTATCATTTGACCAATAAGTAGTATATTTAGCACTCAAGTGACACACCTTTCCATGAAATAATGGCACATCATAGTATCTAGTTCACTAAATTACTACTAGGGGCCTACAAAGTTATCACTGAGATGGAATTTTATTTTTTTGATTGATGACACATGATAATAGGTGATTTGATGATTCTCTATCTAGTGATGTATATAGTAAATGAACAAGTGGTATATATTTGGTCAATTGATATTTGGTTTATATTACTTTAAATTTTTGGCTAGATTTGAGTGTAATGTGAGGTTAAAACTTGTGGGGAACATATTTTTACATATACAATAGTTTTGAGCCTATTTTTTAAATTGCATGGTTTTTCAATATCTTTGTTATGAAGGTATTATCCTTGGGTAATGTTATACATAAGGAACAATATTTTTTACATAAACATAATGTAAAAACATGTACCTTTATTTTATGGACTAGATTGTTACACTTGGAGATTTAAGATAGAAGTTGTATTGCATAGTAAGGGTCTTCTAAAGTATGTTAATTAAGAGTTAAAGGATATAGATATAGAAAAAAATAAGACACTATATAAATACAAGGATGTCCATGGTATTATTGCTTTATATGTGGGTAAAATATATGGAAATCACCTTTCCCATAAATATGATCCTAAGAAGTTGTTGAACACCTTCAAGTAGTTGTGTAGCTATGTTGACTCTTCTCACATCAATAGACTAGAAGTCAATCTTTCTACCTCAAGCATGAATAACTTTAATATAATTGAGGACTATATTAATCACTTCAAAAAACTACAACAAGATATAAATGTTGCAACAATAAATGATGAGAAGAATAAAAGGGAAGAGGTTTATTATCTCCATATGGATGTAATAATGCTTGTAAATATGTAGTAGTGGTATTTTTCTTTGAGATGCTCCAAATATATTTTCCAAAGAAAAAACCTCCCAATATAGAAGATGTGTTCACATATATCCTTCACCAAAAAGCTCATAAAATGAGATGAAACATAACTATATTTTCCATTTAGGCTCATGCTAAAGAAGTGCATAAATTTTTTTTTGAAAAGTCTAAAAACAAGGAGACAGTAAAATTAAAAAATCCTTAAAAATATTCACTTATTATAAAATAGAAGGATGCTAGGAAGAATTTTGTTAGTAGTAAATCAAGAAACTTGAAGCAACAACCAATAAGGGAGATGGTTATTCTCATCTCTTATTTGTACATAGTGAAGATGAAGAAGATACCTCATATGCCTATGTCACTAGAATTTCCTTTGACTCAAAGGATTGGATTGTAGATTTAGGTGTTGTTTGAAATATGATAAAAAATCATCACCTTCTTACCAACTATAGTAGAAACCACTATAGTGAGTAGGTTATCATTGGTTATGGAGATTATTTGATGATAGTACAGTATGGAGAGGTGACTCTTTATTCATACTTCAAAAATGTTCTTCACATACCATTTTTTAAATCCATCCTTGTCTCTATTTATTATATTACTTATACTAACAAAAATAAGAATTTTTCTCTTGATATATAGGTGATTAAGGACATCAATGATGACTTAAAACTCATTTCTTAATGATATTTTGATGATTATGATCATATATGCAAGGTTAATGTGCCTTCTTCACTTGAGAATTTCTTCAAGGACAATGGTTACAATGGTATGATCATCATGGTCAATGATATTTGTAGACTTTGGTATGGGTACATTCACTCTAGTTCCTAGAGATATATTGTGTGGATGGATCCTACTTATATATTATTTCCTATTGTTGATTCCTATGGATGGGATGCTTTCCACACTATTATGCAACATGAACTTGCTCATAATAAATCATAGGAGAATATTCACCATGATAATTTTTTAGTTGCGAGCTTGATAAAAAGGGTATAATATTATTTTGTATACTAATGAACCCCTCATGATAAGGGATTTGACATCATTGATCTAGAATATGGGGTTGTGGCTTCATCTTCATGTATTTTATGGTCCATTTTATGTTACTTCTAGTACATTCACAAGGATAGCTAATGGTTATTATGATCAAGGTAAAAACCATAGAGGTTCTCATTCACATTTTAAAGTATTTAGAGTTGAATATTATAATAATCCAATAATAACTATTATGACCAATTTCATGTTGAATGAACATCTTCATCATATATTAGAGCTTCATGGAGTAAGAGAGTGTCCCTTAAGGGGGAATAATTGATATCTTTCTTTGTGTATACCATTTAGCTTAAGAGGGATGTTGAAATGTATTTGTGATGATCTAATATTCACTTGAGGCCACTTTTGACCCTTTTGTGATGAAATCATTTGTATAGTCCTATGGGCCTTTGTCAACCTTGTAAAGGAAAATTAAAGTTTAATTTTTTAATAATGAAACTCAAGGTTGAATCTGTAACCTTGATTTAAGGTAACTTGTAATTTGGTTATTTATAGCCCATGAATTTATTTTATCATCAACATGACTTAATATTTCCTTTAGTTATATTATTTTGATGTCTATTGATACTCTTCAAGGCTTCAAATAATGTTTTATCTATTATATTTTCTTTCATTTTGAGTATATGTTGATTATGTTTGTTCAAAAAAAGTATTACTAAATAAAAATGGAGGGAAGGGGTTCCCACTCTAGCTTTGATGCATTGATTCCTCTGAGTAGGAGGCCCCCTATTTTCCCCTGCTAGATCTGGTTGTTTATATGGTTTGATTGCTCTGCTTTGGTAGTTGGTTGTGTCTATTGCTTGTCAGGGGGTTTAGATAGTTTGTTCCAGATTTCTTATGCACTTTTTAAGCCATTGAATATCTGGTTGAGGTTCCAAAGGGGGATAGAGAAAAATACTAGCCCAAACTTGTGGGGGTGATCTGGAGATTTTATTGCAATGTGGAATGTTCTGGTTTTTGGCCCCTTGGATGGCTCTAGACCTGCATTTTGGTTTGGTGAGCAACATTTCTACTAGGGTTAGTTTCCATTTGTGGTTCTTGGTCAGATGGTTCTATATTTCTTATGGATTTGGTTTGCCATTGAATATCTATTTGGGGTTCCTAAGGGGGATATGACCAAATGTCTACCCAAACCCGTTGGGGTGATCTTGGGATGTAGCTGCTGCAGTAATATCTGGTTGCTTTCCTTGGCTGGCAATGAGTTTTATTTTATGTTTCTTGGATGGACTTGGGTGGTGTTAGGTGGTTGCAGAGTTTCTTTCTCTAGGTCTAGCACTAGTGGAGTTGCCATCGTGTGAGATTGCAGATTTGACCTTTTTGGCAACTATTTTTGGTGTTTCCATTTTTTGGGGGGGGATTCTCGCTCTGGCTCTAATGTATTTATTCCTCTAAGTGGGAGGCCCCATGTTTTTTCTTGATAGATCTGGTTATTTCTATGCTGCATTAATTTGGTGGTTGGTCATATCTATTGCTTGTTGGGGGCCTTGTTGGTTCATTCTAGTGTGGGCTTGGTAAGCCATTGAATATCTTACTGAGGTCCCTAAGGGGGATAGAGCCAAATACTGGCCCAAACCCATGGGGGTGATATGGAGCTTTTGTTATAGTGTAGAATGTTTTGGTTGTTGGACCCTTGATGGCTCTTGACCTACATTTTGGTTTTGTGAGAAATGTTTCCACTATGGTTGGTTTCCAGTTGTGGTTCCTGATCATATGGTTTTGTATTTATTATAGGTTCTATTTAGCATTGAATATCTATTCGGGATCCTTGAGGGGGATAGGGTCAAATGCCGACCCAAACCCATTGGCGGTGATCTTGGGATGTAGCTATTGCAGTAATATTTGGTTACTTTCCTTGGCTGGCATTGGGTCTGGTTTTTAGTTGCTTGGGTGGATTGGGTGGTGTTAGGTGGTTACAGAGTTTCTTTATCCAGGTCTAGCACTGGTGTAGTTTTCATCGCGTGAGATTGCATATTTGACCTTTCTAAAAACTATTGTTGGTGTTTCTTTTCTCTAGTTGTTGAGCAGGGCTCTGGGTTGGCTAGAGTTGAATGTTTAGTTAGGGATTTTTTACCCTATTTTGGTTATGTCTCCTTTGCTCGGGTGGTTATATTGGAGGTTGAAACCAATTCTATTGGTTGTTGTTTGATCTCTATTTAGTTGATGCTTCAGGAGTAGAGATCTGGATTCCTTCAGGTTGGTCTTCATGGTTGATTATTTGGACCATCTATTTTCGTTGGTTTCTCTTTGCTGGATTATGCAAGGGTTTCAATCCTTCATTAGTGGCTCCCCTATTCCTATTGGTATTCTTCATTGCCTTGAGTGTTTTTGGAGCCTCATTCGAGGTGTTAATTTCTAGGTTTTGTGTTCTGTGCCTTTTGGGAAATTGTTGAATCTTGGTCTTGTATCTTCTATGGTGCATTCTTTACAAGAGATAAGGGTAAAGGAGAAAATAAGGAATGTACCTTTGGAGGAGCAATAAGGAATGAACAAATTGGATAATATTCATAGATAATGGGAATTAACCAGATTGGTGCAAATTGTTGTGGTATGGTCTTTCTTATTTCGTATGGAGATTATTATTTAATTTGTACTTGGTTGTATTTTGCTCAAATTTTAGTTTAGTTCATTTCCAATATGTGGTTGTATAGGGTAGTTTTGTATTGGTCAGCAAGTTATGTAGCTGACATGTAGTTCTTTACCAGTTTTTTATGCTAACTGTATATTTTTCTGGATTTTATAAGGGTTTGAGGACCCTAAAACCCCTTCTTACCATAATAAAAAAAAAGTATTACTAAATATAATACTTTAACCACATCTTGACTAATAAAATTGTGAGTGCTACTTGAATTAACCAAAGCAAAGACCTACTAATTTTTAAGAAATTTCTACACCTTGATGGTGTGATGGTTTTGTACCCTCATTAGTGTAAATAGTGAGAGGTCAATTTAGTCCTCCTCTTTTTCAACCTCATCCTCTTCAATCAAATATTCCTAATGTGGATATGTAAAAATATTCTCCTTCTTAGGATTATTTTCCTCTACTTTGATGTGGAGTGTAACAACCACAGGTCTGACTCATCTCATTTTCAAAATTCTCAAATTCAAAATTTTAATTTACTTGATAACAAAGACAGCTACCATTTACACACACAACTTTATATCAGTAATAAAGCATAGGTTTCTACACTCCGATATCATTATCCACTGTAGACAGAGTCATGAGTGCTTGAGATTGGCCAAATCCCGTAAAGTTTTCCATCTTAAGAGAACCACCTTCTCCTATCTCGAGTTTTGTGTTCTAGCAAGGGGTTATCCTTCCAGATCCCATAACACTTGGAAGGGTGGACACATATTTTCTCATCTTTTAGCACGGAGGGTATTGGTCCTTTTGACCTTTACGAAGTCCTAATTCATGTTTTTTTTTTATATTTGTGCTAGATATAGCGTTGATATGTATAGTGCCTAGTTTCAATCCATCTTTCTATGGAAGCTACCAGGGCCCACCAATACTTTGGATTTGGGTCTAGATTTCTCAGTTTCCATCACAGTTGTCGATAATACATCCCATACTGTTTGTCATTGGATATTTGACCTTGAGGCCTACTCCCTAGTATAGGGCTATTCCATAATTGGATGGTATTTGTGAGAATCTTCACTGCACTACCTCATACGATAACCTAGAACTGACATCCCATGTTGTCGTTTGTTACTCTCCATGGCATAATATCCTCTGACCTTTATTTTTTTACCAAAGAATGGTTATCCCCGAATCACAACAACTACCAACTATGAGTTATCAAAGTTGGGTGGATGTGCATCCTTCTTGATGACACTAAAGTTTAATATCCATCCTCCTTGATGGTTTTTGAATATATTAGGATACCAACCTTCTCGTTGGTTTAAGCTAGTTTGGTTTGGTTTTGGTATTCAATGAAGATGTTTCTTTACCCTTAATTTTTTTTTGAGGATTAAGTAGTTACATTAATGTAAGTTCTTCTAAATTTAAAATTATTATTTAAATATAACAATTCATATAAATGAAAACATATAAAGAAAAGTAATATAATAATACTCTTAACCTTTAAAATTTTATTCAAGTAACAAAAATCATATGAAAGAATAAAGGTAATGAAATCTAAGAAAAATACATATTAATTTTAAGAATGCATGTAGTAATATTTTCTACTTAAATCAAAACTAAATATTATTTATTTAGACAATTAAGATTTCTCTCAAATCCACCTATACTATTATCTACATAAAAATAAATGAATCTTTATATGATACTTAAATTAAACATCTACCTAAAGCTTCAATAGACATAAAATTAATTTTTTTAAAGATACTTAAATTGAACATCTACCTAAAGCTTCAATAGACATAAAATTAAAGTTGTTTTAAAATGAACATCTACCTAAAGCTTCAATAGACATAAAATTAAAGTTGTTTTGGAATTAAAATTTTGATCCTACCTCTATCCTCTTTTTAAAATGAAAGCATTAAACCCACACTTTCTGCAAGATGTCGACACCAAAAATAGCTTCTACAATTTTTAGAAACTCAAGGGTTTATTAATTATATTCTACTATTAGGTCCGAGGTGTAGACCAATTGATTCATCCAAACCCATTAAGGGGGGCAGAGGTCCAAGGTTCAAATCTCGGGCCTCGTCGGACTGAATGCTTGTCCCTTTCCTGGTGCTTTCAACGGTGTAAAATGTTTAAAATGATTGCGGCATGGTGGTTATAGGGGTAGACTGCGTGAAGATCTGTGTGGCGGCTTCTGGGGCGAACATTGCGAGAATACTGTGGCGGCCATAAAATCTGGATAGCTTGCCCGGATTCGTGGCGGCTATCGATTCCACCATGTAAATTCAAAAACAAAAAAAAAATTATATTCTACTATTTCGACATTTCCAAGTTTGATGTCATGATTAATCATGACCAAGGTAACCCAAGACTTAATCAATCTATGATTTTTGCTTCATGTTAGGTGACATCGTAGGAGAGACATCATAGGTTAGATATTAAATTGAAAGCCATTAATCACCTAATGGGTAGTGTAAAAGCATATAGAAAATGCCAACAAAAATGACATGAAAATCCTATGTTTCCCTTAATGATTCATAGCCTTCAGATCCAAGGAGTATATTTCCCAAAATTTGGATTTCATTTTATAAGAGTCCAATAAATCATGGTTTTAGTTACTATGGGTAGACTTTAACAAATTTGGTCTTCTAAAAACAAGCAAACACGACATTCGCCCTCTCACAGGAATAATAATTTTCAATTATGTTTTTATTATAGGACTCCATTTCCAAAGAAGAAGCAACCATGCTTAACAAACAATTTAGCAAACTCTTTTTATCTCATTCCTGAATATATTTCGGTAAAAATACCACCATAATTACACATTCAGAAGAAAATAATATTCATATACATCAAGATGAACATGGAACTCTTCAAGTTATTGATAAATTAAAAATAAAACTTTTATAATTGATATTTTATATAATACATATTCAAGATTTGTTTCAAATGATTATTTACATTGGGGTTGCTGACCAGACTTACTCTAAACCATATGTTAGATTTTATTTTTTATTTTTTATTTATAATGGATTTGATTTCGGATTATTGGTGGCAACACGAGCAATTAACTCTTGTTGGTTTAATTTAGATAATATATGGATATACTTCTGTTTTCACATAAGAATTCAATAAAGAAATTTTGACTATCTGGATTATCTATGTTGTTCCAAGGTAAGGCAGAAGAAAACATTTCAACAATTTTTTTGAAAAGATGAAGAAAAATAATTCCAATTTCAATAATCATCAACAACCTGATAACATACTCAAATATTTATTTGTTTTTAACACATGGTTGTCGCTGACCAAAGCTCCAGTTTCACATGAAAACAAGTATTACATGTCCAATGAAAGTATTATATTTCTTTATATAACAAAGATACAAATATCATAAGAAGAGATGATTTTATAAGCAATCAAAGTTGGCTCTGGCAGTGGCTATCTGCAACCTCCAAGTTGGAACTTGATCCCACTTCAGACCATCGGGCGTTGAAGAGAAACTTGTATTTGTCAACAAGAAACCCCCCCTTCCAACATGGTAGAGAGCATATGGGTGCAAGCTTTTGGGTCAGCATGACCTCATATGGATGTAGTTTACTATGTGAAAACAACAAGCAGATGAACTATATTCAAAATTAAAATATGCACTCTAAGATTTAAAAATAAACAAAATTTCCACTGCTATTCCATTTTCTTTCCTTATTTGGGGTTATTATGTTTGACTAATTTCATATAAGGAAATTTTAGTGGTCAATTTAAATCCATAGGAATTTTCAACAATTTCCTAAAGCCAAACAAATTATTACCAACTCAATTACCCAACAATGAAGGCACGACATAGCCTATACATAAATTGTTCTATCCATAATATCACACAACATTATTTCGAATACCATTCATCAACATAGAGATGATATAGCATATGCTTAAAATATTCTATTCTTAACATCACAAGCACAATTCGAATACCAATTTCCTATGTGTAACCGGTAGGAGCCTACCAAATTTTAGCTGATGACGAATACTGGTATGCACCTTTCTTTCCATGAATGCTCGAGTACATCCGTTCACGAACATGCTTGCATCAAAATTTTTGAACCCCTCCCCATGGAATGAAGCTTACTCTCCATTTAAGAAATTTTAAATATGTTTTTGAGACGACAAATAATATGGAACATGCAAATATTTTGACATAAAATGTTATCTTAACTTTTACTTCATAATTTTATTAAATATATATATATATATTTTTTAAATAAATATATTTATGTTTTTAGTTATATATATATATATATATATATATATATATATATATATATATATATATGCATGTTTATATCTAGATGTTTTTAGCAGACAACATGACCTACATAAATTTTCTTTAGTGGGCTTCCATGTACCCATAGGTCATGGTGCATAAAGCATGATATCATATCCCACCTTACTTAATGCCTACAACCATCATCTCTGCTATGGGTGGGTGCTAATCTCATCCAATCCCGCTTGCCGAGAAGTAAATACCTACACCTGCACTCACAAATACCTTTAGTAGTATCTCATTCTACAAGCAAATAAATAATTATTTAATCAAATAGTGGGGATGTTACATGGAGAATTCCTTTTCTTACATGCTTTATCTCATGGGTGTCAAGATTTACATCTAAAATAGAAAAATTATTGAACTCATGGGTGTTGAAGTCCTATGAACATTGAGGTGTCACTTGTGTTGGAACTTGGATACCTTGAGCTTGATTTTTCTTGTCTTATCTATTCATATTACATCATGGAAGAAATGACATTCATGCATATCAACTTATCATTAGATTTATTCCTTGAGACATGTTTGAATGTTCAAAATATCATAAATAGGTTGATGTCAAAAAAATCCCAGATGAAAACATATTTTATAGGCGAATTCTACCCAATATACAAAGGATCTCAAAATCACAATAGATTTTGGAATATGGCATCCTAGTAGATAACAAATTGTAACAAATAGCTAAATATTTATAATAGCTAACAATTAACTAACAACCCATGAAGCTTCTTATTGCATGTTTTATGTAGCAATTAAAAATAATTTGAATTCTATGTCAATCGTTATCATTCCTCCCCACCATAGAAGTATTGGACTCTAATATTTTTACAAGAAAATGAGAAAGAATATATACTAGTGCTTGTAGCACCCTAAAATTGGCGCGATAAAACCTTAATAATTACAATTACTCTAGTAAATATTCAAATTCAAATTTCAACCTCCAAAACCGCTCCCAAACCGCCGTTTAACCCGTTTCCTCCTTTCCCATGCCATTTTTAGAGTTTGTTTTGTCCGTTTGACGATATCGTCTCCGATAAGACGATATCGCCTCAGATCGGACGATTTCGTCTGGCGTAGGACGTCCAGACGATCTCGTCCCAAACTGATTTGTGCATAGTTGGACTCTGTTCCAACGGCGTCTCTAATCCGGGCAGAAGCGTGTCTACGCCGTTAGAGACCTCCCCCATTGGAGATCTCCCAAATTGGGATGATCTCCAACCTCCCAACCTCTATCCTAAGCCTATTTAATCCTAGGCCCTCCCCTTAGCATCCCCCTGGCTGAAATTCCCTGTAACTCGAATTCTACACGCACTAGACCATCTTAAATCACTGTTTGCATTTGTATTTTTCCAAGTTTGTTTGCAGGAACTTCATTGTTTTTCAGCCGGAGCAAGCTCAATTCGTCTCAGACGATCTCGTACAATCTCGGACGATCTCGACCCAATTCGAGACGATTTCGACTGCAGTCCACATTGGGGGCAATCAGTGCCCAGAGTTTGCATTTTCTCCACTCTTTTCCGTTGCATTATTCTGCATTTAGTTAATTCTATGGTTATTCTTTATTATCCTGCATCTTGGAGTTCACCCATGTAGCTTTAATGCATAATAAAAGCATAAATTGTCATTAGATCGTTATAATGCATTCGTGTCTTAGTTTGATATTATCATTTTAATGTTCTTACTACCATTTTACATCATTACCCTCTGTTATCATAGTTGCATTCTCTGTATTTTGCATCTGTTTCTCTGTTTGCAGGTCTCTGACGAATTCGTCTGACGAATTCGTCAGATCTCAGACGATCCTGTCAGATAGGAGACGATCCTGTCAAATTCTAGACGATCTTGACTGCTTCAAAAATCAGAATCTCCATCAGACATCCGGATCAGGTATGGCTCTGTAATTTAGCTTTTTCTCTCTATTTTCTGTCTAATTTTGTTCTCTGTATGCATTTAGTCTGCACTTTCATAATAGAACAACTTAGTTTCATTTGGCCAAACCTAGGACTTGGATGATTAAAGATAAAACTGAACACATCAAACACATTCCCAACCTAGGCGTGGAAACTGCCATTCAAACGTTTCCTGGTGAACCCACCATCCGTCGAAAAATCACCATAATACACCTCCCCGAGAGGCGGGACCTTCGCAAGGCCTCTCAGTCCGAGGTACCGTGCCATCCTTTTCCCATCCTCCTTCCGGGCATGGATCCTATAGCCTGAAGGTAGGGATGCAAAAAATTTGGAGCGATACATTTTGGTGAACCCGACGTGAATGCATTTAAAACCTTTTGAAAACAAAAAAAAATAAAACAACCAAAACATAAGATGCATTTCAAATCATTTAAAACTAATAAGTTGCATATCATGTTTAGATGGTAGCTCCTAAGAAAATATTAGCAGTTACTATAAATGTTGAAAACCAATTGGCAGCCATAGAAATCAATTTTGTGCTTAGCGTGCCTAAAACAGATAGAAATCAACTTTTGTGGGACGAACTTGATAGAAGACTAAGTGTCATTTCATCTAGGTCAACAAAACTTAAACAAATCAAGAGGCTTGTCCTAGATAGAATTCTGGATCCTCATCAACTCGTCTTTTATCATGAACTTCAGAGAGCCTGCCATAGATGGTTAGCTTATAGGAGAGCTCTGGTGTCTTCAGAATTGTTCACCTTCGAGGAATACCTCGAGAACGCAGCCATTATACACCAGTTCCTAGGTCATGTAGAAGACCAAGAGGTTGTTCTTATGGATAGGGAAATATGGAATAGAGTTCCTCGAGCTATGTTATATCGAGAGTATTGCCACGAGCTTTACTTCTATCAACGAGAATCTGAGACAGATAATATCACTATAGCTCTTTTCATTAAATTTTTGAAAGAAAATTTTCAATTTGAAGAAGAACACTTCATGACTCCTGAAGAACTCGAGCCCATTAATGATATTTATAAATTGTTTATAGAAAACTAGATCATTACTTTCAGTATTAGTTCTTGCATTTATTGTGTTGTTTGTTATCTTTACAATATTATTACAAAAACAAGAAAAACTAAAAAAAAAACATAACAAAAACCAAAACCTTTCATTTTAAATATTGTAGTAGGTATATAATTAATATATACCTCTTAAGCTTGTTGCATATATATATATATATATATATATATATATATATATATTTATATATATATATATTTGCTGAAATCTAAATTAAGCACAATGCCTAAACTTAGGAATGGTAAACAAGCTGAAGGAGAAGAAGAAGATTGGTTAGAAGATAAAACTAGAAACCCAAATGTCCTTCCTGAAGATCCAATTCCGGAAGGAGAAACTCTAGATCAACCAGAAGATGACCTAGGTGAAGACAATGAACAAGAAGAAAATGTTAAAGAGGATGGATCCTCATCCCCTAGAGTAGCTCCAGATGGAACTATTGCTTTTGACAACTTAGATCATTTCTGGAAATTTTTCAATAATAACATTGGCGCTCTTAATATGGCAGTTCGTATTGATAAAGGGCAAATTAGTGACACTCAAGCAGCCATGGAACATATGTTTGATGTGCACACTAATCCCTTGTCTTTCATTGATCAAGAAAGTGATAAGGCTGGACCATCCAATAGAGATATGGTCACTATGATTCAGAACATGCCAAAACAACAGGTTACCCAACCTCCTAAGGAACCTGTTATTGAGCCTAAAATCATTCCCACACAAAAGAAAACTTCCTTCACTGCTTTACTTCGCCAAACTATTGATCAATATGCTTCAAGTAAACAAAAACCTAAAATGAAGCCAAACACCAATTTTCAACAATCTGGAATACAACATAATACAACTTCAAAATTCCTTCATAACACCTTTCCTACCAACAATTTACACAATAGCAACATAGCATCTAATCTTCATGTCCCTCCATCATATGCTCACAAATCCCATATCAATGCCCTACCGAACCAATATGGTGGGCAAACTAGTAATCTGGAAGCCATGGTGAAACAGTTAGCTTCGCGTATGGACCGAGATAGATCCTTACCGTCCCTCGTACAATTATCGAGAGATATGTAGTCAACCTTTGGATCCCATAGTTGTAGCACAACCGTACCCTAAGCATTTTCCCATGCCCATCCTGCCTATATATAAAGGAACCGAAGATCCCATAGAGCATCTTCGCATGTTTAGGATAGCATGTCATGATATATCACATGATGACTTGCTATTACTAAAAATGTTCCCAAAAAGTTTAGGTGGAATGGCATTAGAGTGGTACTATCAATTGCCCACTCATTCTTTGAGAAACTTTGAAGAAACAATTGAATCTTTTGTCCATCAATTTAGTGCCTACATCGAGAGGCATGTAACCATTAAAGATTTATACAACTTAAAACAAGACAAGGATGAATGTTTTGCCGATTTCTTAGCTAGATGGAGGCAGTTGATAGGAAAACTGCACTTTGTGCTACCTTATAGGGAAATGTTGGACATTTTTATTAATAATTTACAAGAACAAATATCTTATGAGCTATCAATTGCTACTTTAACTACCTTCGATCAGGCTATAGATTTAGCTCGAAGAGTAGAAGATGCCCTCATTAGGAGAGGCCAACTTAGGAAGAAGGATGATGAGAAAACATCCAGAAATCAGTATAAAAACAAACAAGTTGTAGGTGACGGAGTCACTGACAACAAAAATGTTGCTAATATCAATGCAACGAAAACAACAAAAAAATTTATATTGAAACCGCTTGATAAGCCTCCTCGAGAATTTACTAGATTGAATCAACCCTTATCAACTATTTTACCTCAATTACTCGAAAGAGGTTTGATCCAATTACCAGCTATCCGGGAACCTGATCCAACTATACCCGGATACAGAGTCGACTTACACTTGTGATTTCCATAGAGGGCCTGGACACTCTACCAACGCTTGTAAAAGGTTGAAACATAAAATACGAGGATCTGATTGATAATAATGAAATGGAGGTGCAAGCCTTCCAACCTAAACAAAATGCTCCTAATAATCCTCAAAAGACCATTCCCCAAAATCAAAATCAAAATGCTAATCAATCATTAGACATATTTCAACACCCTTTACCAAGACATGGTAAAGAGGTGGCCAATCAAATCGAACATCATAATGTTCCTCCTCCTACCCGATATGTAGGAACTATTAGCGGACATTTACCTAATCATGATTTACAAAAATTTGACACAACTTTATCCATGGTCACAACCAGGCCCCTACATAATATTCAAACTCCAGATCCTAGTGATATAGAATCAGATACTGAAAGTGAAATAGACATCACTTCAAACCAATCGAATAGTTCTAAAAATGAATCAGATCCTATTCAACCCATCACAGATGCTATGGTTCCAGAAGAACCATTTCCTAGAAGAGTTACTACTCGACCCTCTTCTAATCAATTCCTCCCAAATGAACAAGCCATAAACGCTCAACCGAGACCAGTTCAGCGTCTTCAATATAACATTGTAGGTACCATTGGAGTCGTTACCCGACAACAGGCTCAAAATTCTCAACAAGAACCAAACCAGAATGATGGATCAGCTCCATTTGTTTTGAAAAATCCCAATAAAGGGAATCATGCTTCCAATGTTCAACTTAAACCCCCTTACAATATTAATGAGCAATTATCCAATACTATAGCCAGAATTTCCCTTTTGGATTTATTAAGATCTTCTCCTACCCATAGGGATGAGTTGATGCTTACATTAAGCCAAATGATGGTACCTCAAAATATTCAACCTGAAGCCATGGCCAATACTATCATCACTCGAGAGGTTGATTGTATTGACTTTCGGGATAAAGATATCCCACAACACAGTTTACATAAGGATAATCCCTTATATATTACTGCTCTAATTGGAGATGTAGCTGTTAAACGAGTCTTGATTGATAATGGTTCATCTCTAAACATTTGCACTTTTGACTTCTACCAACGATTTGGCTTTAGAAGTGATGAAATGAAGAAAACTGACATGATTATCAAAGCTTTCAATGACGAAACACAAGAAACGTGTGGAGTTATTACCATCCCATTGCAAGTTGGTCCTCGAACTCTAGATACCACCATGTTTATTGTACATTGCCCCGCATCGTACAATATACTCTTGGGTCATCCTTGGATCAATGCAATGCGGGCTGTCCCATCAACTTTACACCAATGTGTTAAATTCAAATTTAAAAATCAGTTGGTCACTATCCACGGTGATCCTAGACCCTTTGATATGTGTGCTTTGGCAGAACCTGTTGGAGTGCAATTTTGCCCTGCTCTGTCATCCACACATCCTAATTCTTATTTTTCATCTAAAACTATGAAACACACACCCATAGCTTCACCTATTTCCCCTCCATTCATTTCATCCTCATATATAGATCAACAATCTTCTAAACAAACCACTCTAGAACCTCAAAAAGATCTTCAATCCACGACCAATCCTTCATGTTCCATCCCTATAATTTCAAAACCTATAGACCCATCTATTAACACTTCCACATTATCAACATCTATCATACCTTCCACATCTAAAGATATAGGGAATGATCCTTCTACATCTTATGCTCTTTCTGATGAACTTTTACCAGATTTATCCACAATCTTAATATCAGAAAAAACAAATGCTTTCATGCAAGATTCAATTCTTTTAAATAACTTGCCGCCATCTCCTCGTACTTTGGGCCTCCCACAACCTATGGGAAGTACTTACCAAGTCGGGAGTTGTGCCTTCATTTATAAAGGATATGACTAGGGAAGAATCCCTCGGAATATCAAAACTCATCATGAGGGATATGCTCGATGTTATTTTACCAATGAATATATTAAAGCTAAACCCATAATGCTTAAAATGGGATATAAAGGGAAAGGCTTGGGACCTTTCCAAAATGGCATGAAAGAACCTTTCGAGGTAGAACCGTGGCCTGCCTGCTATGGTGTGGGCCTATTTCCTAGTAAGGGTCAACCCTTTCCTTTTGAAGATGATGATCAACTCATATGTTATCAAGATTATTTGGATAGGCGTGATGATTTGCCTCTAAAAAATCAGCCATTTACATGTAACATGCTATCCATAGCTTACCACTGAAATGATTGCTGACTCCGATGAGGAGTTGGAAGGAGATATCTTCCACGATGTCTCCGTTGAAGAGATGTTACACAATGGATTTTATTTTGATGGTTCTATACCAACTATAGCCCAACTTGAGACCACTAATCCTCAAGATGAATTATCCAACTTAACCTTACAAGAATTACAAGAATTGGGCGTTTCACCCGCCCCACCTAATTTTGAAAGAGATCTACACATGGAGGTAGAAAACGTCATTAAAATTAATATTGGAACTAAGGATAGTCCTCACATAATCAATATTGGATCAGAATTAAGTCAAGAAAAACAAGAGCAATACATTGCATTCCTTAAAGAATATGAAGATGTCTTCGCTTGGACATATGAAGATATGCCAGGTCTAGACCCTTCTGTAGTCATGCATCACCTAGTGGTCCATCCGGATGCTAAACCTGTTAAACAAAAACTTAGAAAAATGCATCCCAAAGTGGCTTTGCTAGTCAAAGGGGAGTTAGAAAAACTCCTGAATGTTGTTTTTATACAAGCTATTGATTATGCTTGAATGGATCTCAAATGTAGTTCCAGTTACCAAGAAAGAAGCCACCAAAGTTAGGGTTTGCACAGATTTTAGAGATATTAACGTTGCATGCCCTAAAGATGATTTTCCTCTTCCAAACATGGATCAAATCATTGAATTTACTGTCGGGAGTGGGATGATGTCCTTAATGGATGGATTCTCCGGTTATAATCAGATCAGGATAGCTCTTGAAGATCAGGCTAAAATAGCCTTTATTACCCCCTGGGGTACCTTTTGTTGGAAAGTGATGCCATTTGGCTTAAAGAACGTAGGTGCAACCTATCAACGAGCTATGACTTATATTTTTCATGATATGATGCATGATATCCTACATGATTATGTAGATGATATTATAGCTCACTCTATTAATGAAGATAATCATTTAGATGATTTGAGAAAAGTTTTTAATCGATTACGAGAATATCTTATTCGATTAAATCCAGCCAAATGCATATTCGGAGTTAAGTCCGGTAAACTATTAGGGGTTTTAGTTTCTTTACGTGGTATCAAAATCGACCCTCTCAAGATTGCGGCTATCACTGATATGCCCGCACCTACTAATATATCTGAGTTACGAAGTTTACAAGGTAAGCTTCAAGCCATCCGTCGCTTCATCGATAAGCTGGCGGACAAAACCGGTCCCTTTCTTAAACTTCTTAAGAAGGATGTCCCTTTTAATTGGGACGACGAATGTAAAGAAGCTTTTGAACTTCTCAAACAATACCTCCTTAACCCACCTGTGCTTTCACCGCCTAGACCTGATCGCCCATTTCTCCTATATATTTCAGCTTCAGATTCTGCCTTAGGAGCTATGTTAGCTCAGCTTGATGATGCGAAGAGAGAACGTGCTAATTATTATATTAGCCGAACCTTCATCAGTTATGAAACCCGCTACACAACATTAGAAAAACTATGTCTAGCGATCGTGTTTGCTACGCAAAAATTATGCCATTATATGCTTAATCGAAAAACTTATGTCATTGCTAAATATGATCCCTTGAGGTATCTCATGAGTCGACCTTATTTATCGGGTCGCACAGCCAAGTGGGTTCTTGCTCTAAGCGAGTTTGACCTCACGTTCATAGGACAGAAGTCTGTTAAGGGTCAAATCATAGCAGATCAATTAGCTGCTGCACCCTTAGAGTCTACCCATCCCCTCATCATTGAGTTTCTTGATGAATGCCTTCAATTAGAGGCAGACCATATTGAACAATGGTCCTTATACTTTGATGGAGCCCGATGCATGAGTGGGGCTAGTGCGGGTATTATTTTAATATCCCCGCAAAAACATCTTATTCCTCTGTCCTTCAAATTAACATTTGCTTGCACCAACAATATTGCTGAATATGAAGCTCTAATCCTTGGATTACGAGCTGCCTTGGCGCTAAAAATTAAACATCTGTTAGTTTTTGGTGATTCTCAACTTGTTATAAACCAAATTAATGAAGTTTATCAGACGAGAGATGATAAACTATGCCCATATAAAGCCTATGTTTTACAATTAATGTCTCTATTTGATCAAGTTACCTTGGAAGCTATTCCTCGAACTTGCAACCGTGCAGTTGATGCTATGGCCGCAGCTGCATCTCTCCTGCCCTTGGAGTTAGATGACGAATATGCCACTATCATTATTTGTTGACTCCGGGAACCCGCTTCAAATAAGTCATGCTTAGAACCTTTGGATGTGTTTCTAATCAATGAAACTACTCCTGAACCTTGGTATACGGATATATTTGATTTTCTCCAAAATGGGACTTTCCCTGCCAATTCTAATAGAAGCCAGCGTCGGTTATTACGTAGACGAGCAAGTCGATTTGTAATAATTGGCAATACTTTATATAGGAGATCTTTTGAAGGTATCCTATTAAGATGTTTGAATTTAGAAGAATCCCAATCAGCCTTGAGTGAAGCCCACGATGGATCTTGTGGAGGACACTTCAGTGGTAGTGTCATTGCTAAAAAGCTCCTTAGGATAGGATACTTTTGGCCTACCATGGAGAATGATGCACATGATTATGTGCGCCATTGCGACAAGTGCCAGAAACATGCTGACCTTGTCCATGCGCCTGCACAAGAACTGCAGGCTATTTCATCTCCTTGGCCCTTTTCAAAATGGGGTTTAGATATTATTGGCAAAATCAATCCTGTGTCATCTGATGGACACAAATTCATCATAACCGCCATTGAGTATTTCACGAAGTGGGTTGAAGCTATGCCTTTAGCTTCCTGCACTGGCACACAAGTCTCTAAATTTATTTTTAATCAAATCATTTGTAGGTTCGAAATTCTTGCAAATCTCATCTCTGATAATGGAACTTGTTTCAAAAATAAAGATGTTAAAAAATTATGCCAAAAATATAAGATTCAACATCGCTGGTCCACTCCCTATTATCCTCAGGGTAATGGTCAAGCGGAAGCATCTAACAAAACCTTAATCAAAATTCTCAAAATATTGGTAAATAAATCTTGCCGTGATCGGCACATTCGGTTATATCCGACCTTGTGGGCCTATCGAACTAGTGTTCGAACTCCCACTTGGAACTTCACCTTTTGTTTTGGTTTATGGTGCTTGAAGCCGTTTTTCCCTTTGAATTAGAAGTTCCTTCTTTGGCTCTACTACTTCAAGATACCGAAGTAGGAGATGAATATCGAGTTGGCAGACTCGATCACTTGGAACTCCTAGATGAAAAATGCATCAATGCTTTGGAGCATCTCCGTGCCTACCAAAACAAGCTTAAAAGATCATATGCTAAAAAAGTTCGTCATCGATCCTTTGAGATCGGCGACCTTGTTTTAAAAGAAAATCAAAAAAATACTAATGCAACTAAGGACCTTAAAGGTAAATTTGAGCCCAACTGGCTTGGACCATACATTATCACTGCTAAATTTGAATCGGGAGCATACAAATTATCTACCTTAGATGGTAAAGAACTTAAAGAACCCATGAACATTTTGCATCTTAAACGTTACTATGTATAAATTTGGTCATTTCATCCTTGTATATATTTGTTTAAAATATTTCAAAATCACTATCTTGTATTTCTTTCAATTTATAAATTCAAAAACACCAAAAACATTCATAATCATCAAAATATTCAAAACTACTTGTTGTATTTATTTATGGCACTTGTTAATTCTTTCAAAAACAAAAAAATAATAATAAAAATAAAAAAACACCAATATTCTTGACTCTTTCGAAACCAAAACAACATAAAGAAGAAAGAGAGAGTCAACATTCTCAAAACTTCTCAAAAAGTATTTATATATATCTTCTTACAAATGTTGCAGTTATATGTTTCAAATTATTTTGGATAAATTAGCATTTATTTGGAATCCCTCACTTTCACAAACACAAAAATAAATATCTTGATTTTTATCTGACATGATTACTAATCTCTCTTATATCAAAGTCCACAAAATTCAATTAAATAAAGTTTGAGCACAGAGAATTGATCTTGTTATTTACTTAAACCAAGCACATCCTTTCACAATAAAATGATTATATTTGTAATGTCCATGCTATGCTACATAGTAGAAGTGGTTTCTTGAGCGAAAAGTTTCCCCTGCTATCCTATCATGCACATGGTCTAGAATCTTTGAGAATTGGCAAAAGGACAAGCTCACCCCTACCCAGAATAAAAATCCCTTGCTCTACAACTAATCCGAGCAAGTATCCCTAGCATAGAAAAAAAAAAAAGCAAAGTTCAAGAAAAAGAGAAAAAGAAAAATATTATTTTATATCATTACAGCATTATCAAGCAAAAATACAAAAAGAAAAGAAATGAAAGCAAAAGCAAAAGCAATAAAATCCCTTTCCCTACCCTTTGAAAAGAAAAGAAGGGTTGATGAGCTTGAATCCCTGGAATTCTCAATTATTCGAAAACTGTGAGGTAAGCCCCATAACAGGTGGTTTGTGCCCAACCCGCTTGGCCTTGGGTAACTCCTAGCATGGCGATATGTCTGTCACATTAGCGACCTTCTTTTGTATAGACCTATGTCCGCTTATGGATTAGCTAGCTCTTGATAATCCGACTTACATAGTAGTCTAGTATGGTTATATGCATCTACATCATGGTTAATGAACACTTATTTGGTTCATTCAAATCACTTGTATCATATTATCTTGCTCAAAACTGGTAAATGAACATAGCAATTGCACACACATTTTGTATTTGAGAGATTTTGTGTATCATTATGATAAATCAAGATTGGAAATGAATTCACATATGCACATGGGATTCCTTATAAATCTAACTTTTGTCTTTAAGATACTTTGAAATATTTTTTTGCAAATTGTCTGGAATAAATTCATTTTCTTCTTTAAAGTACAGTTGTTTAGTATAAAGACAACTACATACATAATAGAAAAAATCAAAATTTCTTTCAAAACCATACAATCAAAACACACATACACAATATATATATATATATATATATATATATATTGTCGACTTTCGCGACGATGGTATAGTTCCAAAACCAAAATTGGAATTTTATGCCTAGCGCAAGTCCTCATCTTCATATTTTCAAAAATTAAAAATCAACCATGCAATAAAACTATCTATTTTCTTCTTTGATTTTGCGATGATGGTATAAGTCTATACCTACATATTCTATGCCTAGCGCAAACCATTGTACCAATTTTTATTCCCCATTTATTTGAAAATCATGAAAACCATATGACTTAAATCATTCTGTTATACAATTATGTTTTTTAACAAAAAGCATGCACATTATCACTATTTCATGTCATTATGTCAACCTTCAATTTTGCAATGATGGTATAATTCCTAGGGAATTATCCAAAAAATTTATCACACTTAGGAATTTATGCCTAGCAAAAAATCATTTTAACATTATTTCATGCATACTATTTTTATGAAACTCTGAAAACAAACCATCATCATCATCATTTGCACCATTGCACCAAAGTCTTAAGACAGTCTCTTAAGCACTCTTTTACTTTTTAACAATATTTCTATACTGGGATTAGCTTGACGACCGAGTGAGCGGCGACTCCATGAAATGGTCTATAATAGCGACAATGTCCTTTGAAATTATTGTTAAAAGTCCCTTTTATTTTTTTATCAAATCATCACATCACAAACAACCAATTTGTTCTATCAGATTATTTCATTTAAATTTTTCAAGCATGACATTTCAACCATAATATTTCCAAATGACGTAATTACATGAATCATCAAATCAATCAATCAAAACATTAAAAGCATCATAAAAATACATAAGACACAAGTCATATGATCAAAAATATCTCATCTATATCTGTATCAACCATAATATACATCATATCAAAACCGAATCGGTATGCCACAATCTGTACCTCGGCATACTCAATCCTCTATCAAAAATAATAAATACTATATATCAATCTGTGTAGTGCAATCTATAGTAGCCTAGCCTCGAGAACCCCTCGAGCTCTCAGCCTCATCTCCTCCCCTGCCCTGAGGTGGACGAGGTGGCCCCATCGTAGTATGTGTGGTACTGCGAGTCCTAGTTGTCGATCGAGATGAAGTCCTCGATGACCCAATCTTGATCGGGTCAACAATGCCAACTGGTAACTGTACCCTCTGACCCTCTGGCACCATCTAGAAGTAGATACCCTGGTAGAACATGATCTGAGCAATCGACCATGCCAGCTCTTGAGTGCTCGCTCCTCCACCCCGTGCTCTGAGGCATGCAATCTCATCTCTGAGCTGTGTCACCTCAGCTCGATGGCATGCAGCCTCATCCTGCAATGTCTGCACCTGTGCCTGGAGATGGACTGTCTCCGCTCGGAGAGTCACTGTCTCGCTGCTCTCCCTAGTGTCAACACCCTTGCCCTTATCGGGCGATGGTGGCCTCTCTCTCTATGGAGAAGGGGGTCTCTCCTCCCTCCTCTCCCATTGTCGTGGCCTCTGCTGCGCCTGTGGTCTCCTCTGCTCTCTCCCATCGTGACCCTGGGCCACCTCAATGGCCGCCTGGCATCGCCTCCCCATCCGATGCACAACTACATGAATCGGACCCTGAGCCCTCGTCATCCGAGGAGGGCGGATGCTTATGTACCAGGCATCGTAGCCGTCGGCTACCCTAGTGTCGTCCCCATCCACTGGTTGAATGGGGGCATCATCTGCGTCCTGACTCTAGAATCGTTGCATATCTGGAGCCCCGCTAATCGTAGTGTTATCTCGGATAGTCCGAGAAAACTCGTAATCTCTGAGAGATGGGATCCCCTGCTATAGACCGAACTATCTCAAAACTCGGTCGTAGCGGTGGAGCTCCACCTCTCCCCTCTCCATCCTCAGCCAGTAGACTCGCTTGATGCGAGCCAGCTCCTGTCCATCCTCGGCCCACCCTGGATGATCTCTCCAAGGCCTCTAGGTGATCTGGTCGGAGACAAGGTCATCAAGTAGTCTCCGGGACATCGGTAGATCTATCCACCATTGTGACCCTCTCCGGAGCCACCAGTAGAAAGCTCGGGGCCTCTCCCCATCAATCCCTATCAGTGGGAGCCCTATCGGCCTCCGCACCATAATGTGCTCCCAGCACCAAACCTGTAGTAGCGATGTCATAACCAGACATCGACCGCCCTTGTACACGACCCCATGCAGGATCCTATACAATCGACATAGAACAAAGCTGCCCCAAGCAAACCTGTAGCCGTGGTCTCTCATGTCACAGACCACATCTGCCAGTACCCATGGTACCCTGCATCCGCTCTGGTGGCACAGCAAAAGTCCACCTACCACCCCAGCCAAAACTCGTGTGAGTCTCGATGCCCCAGGCATCTGACGCAACGACTCGATGTTCACTCCGCCCTTCTCCAGGCGAAGCTCGGATCGCCACACAGTCGCATCATCGCGTGGCCCTGATTGGCCATGGGAGTGATCAGTCATCCTTGTATGGGGATCCTCAAAATCCTCCATACATCCTCTAGTGTGGGAGTCATCTCCCCTGTCGGTAACCAAAAATAGGAAGAACCCGGATACCACCTCTCTGCTAGGGTTGTCAGTAGCCCCATGTCTGTAGAAACTTGTGGCATCTCTGCCACATGCTGTAAGCCGACCTGTGCCAGCTGATCTCGCTCTGCCTGAGATAGAGCGGCCAAGTCATCTCTCAACCCACCATATTTCCATTCTCTGCTCTTCAGTAATCCTCTCTGCAACATAAAAACAACAACACAATAAAAATCATTAATAAAAACTCAGTAATTAATAATGCAAGTAAAATTAGTTCAATTTTATATAAATGATGATATCGTCCACTATTGGACGATATCGTCCCAAATTTGAGCAAAATCGTCTCCGATTTTGCAAGCCGAAATCGTCCCTAATTTGATGAAATCGTCCCCCTTTCATCGATTTCGCCCTTAGACGAAATCGACGAACTTGAGACGATTTCATCGAAATCGGGACGATTTCGTCTCGACGACGTCGACGGCCCAAAAATGGCTGCGATGCTCAAAAATTGCTCAAAATTCACCTAAAAAGCATGTAAATTCAACTTAAAGCATTCTAAACTAAGTTTAGACTCTTACCCGTAGCCCGCATCGGACCTCTGTCGATCTGTGCGCTGTCTCGACCATTTTTGTCTCCAGAGCTCTAAAAACCAGAAAAATGAACAGTAACAATGAATTAGGGTTTTACCCTATTTTTCTTAATTTTATTCAAAACACAATTAAAAACATTTTAAAATTTTGCTTTTTCACGTTTTTACCTCAAACGTTCGATTTGGGTAAAAACACGGAGGGGGCACCATAGTAAGCTGTCGTACGATTCGACCAAGAATCGTCGCCTAAAAATGGGAATAATTTTTGCTTTCTCGTAGATCGAGAAGAACTCATCTTTAACGCATTTTCTTCGAAAAATTCGCTAAAGAGGGGGCAAAATGTAGCACCCTAAAATTGGCGCAGTAAAACCTTAATAATTACAATTACTCTAGTAAATATTCAAATTCAAATTTCAACCTCCAAAACCGCTCCCAAACCGTCGTTTAACCCGTTTCCTCCTTTCCCATGCCATTTTTAGAGTTTGTTTTGTCCGTTTGACGATATCGTCTCCGATAAGACGATATCGCCTCAGATCGAACGATTTCGTCTAGCGTAGGACGTCTAGACGATCTCGTCCCAAACTGATTTGTGCATAGTTGGACTCTGTTCCAACGGCGTCTCTAATCCGGGCAGAAGCGTGTCTGCGCCGTTAGAGACCTCCCCCATTGGAGATCTCCCAAATTGGGATGATCTCCAACCTCCCAACCTCTATCCTAAGCCTATTTAATCCTAGGCCCTCCCCTTAGCATCCCCCTGGCTGAAATTCCCTGTAACTCGAATTCTACACGCACTAGACCATCTTAAATCACTGTTTGCATTTGTATTTTTCCAAGTTTGTTTGCAGGAACTTCATTGTTTTTCAGCCGAAGCAAGCTCAATTCGTCTCAGACGATCTCGTACAATCTCGGACGATCTCGACCCAATTCGAGATGATTTCGACTGTAGTCCACATTGGGGGCAATCAGTGCCCAGAGTTTGCATTTTCTCCACTCTTTTTCGTTGCATTATTCTGCATTTAGTTAATTCTATGGTTATTCTTTATTATCCTGCATCTTGGAGTTCACCCATGTAGCTTTAATGCATAATAAAAGCATAAATTGTCATTAGATCGTTATAATGCATTCGTGTCTTAGTTTGATATTATCATTTTAATGTTCTTACTTGCCATTTTACATCATTACCCTCTGTTATCATAGTTGCATTCTCTGTATTTTGCATCTGTTTCTCTGTTTGCAGGTCTCTGATGAATTTGTCTGATGAATTCGTCAGATCTCAGACGATCCTGTCAGATAGGAGACGATCTTGTCAAATTCTAGACGATCTTGACTGCTTCAAAAATCAGAATCTCCATCAGACATCCGGATCAGGTATGGCTCTGTAATTTAGCTTTTTCTCTCTGTTTTCTGTCTAATTTTGTTCTCTGTATGCATTTAGTCTGCACTTTCATAATAGAACAACTTAGTTTCATTTGGCCAAACCTAGGACTTGGATGATTAAAGATAAAACTGAACACATCAAACACATTCCCAACCTAGGCGTGGAAACTGCCATTCAAACGTTTCCTGGTGAACCCACCATCCGTCGAAAAATCACCATAATACACCTCCCCGAGAGGCGGGACCTTCGCAAGGCCTCTCAGTCCGAGGTACCGTGCCATCCTTTTCCCATCCTCCTTCCGGGCACGGATCTTATAGCCTGAAGGTAGGGATGTGAAAAATTTGGAGCGATACAGTGCCCAAAAGTAAAATCCTCAAACTTGATTAAGAAGAGAGAGAGAGAGAGAGAGAGAGAGAGAGAGAGAGAGAGAGAGGTGTTGCTTGAGAGATAATATAATAGCTTCAATGGGATCACCACAACTCCTACAAAGGGAGTGCCAAAAGAAAAAAAAATGCTCAAAAGGGTCTTGTAGGAAGCCCTAATGGGATCACCACAACTCCTGCAAAGGGAGTGCAAAAACTAAATAATGCTCAAAAGGGCCTTGTAGGAATGTTATTCAATCTTCTCTAGAAAATGGTGTGGGCTCCTAAAAAGTGTAATAGTTTCACTATGAAGAAAGATGTGCAACATATAGAGGAAAATGCACAAATACTTGAGATCCAATATATGGCATAGAATGGAGTGTCAAGTACCACCGAGCTTGCACTCCTTATTACAAAGCCATAAAGGTTTTAAAAACCCAAATTAGAGGATGAAAAAGACAACTCAATCCTCAAAATCCACAATGACAAGTGGATTCAAATGTTGAAAAGCATATAAATATTTATTATGCACCTAATACAAAGCTTTGCATAAATTAATTAATTATCTAAAATAATTAATTAATATAAGGATGCATAATATAATTAATTAATTAATTTAATGTAAAGTAAATAATTAATTCTAATTAATTTAATAAATTAATGAATTAATTCTAATTAATTTAATCAAATTAACTTTAGCCCTTGCTAAAGTAAATTATTTTACCCCTAAATTTGAGCTAAAGTAAATTTTTTTACCCTTAAAGTTGTTGGCTCAAAAAAAAAGAAATATCTTGTGGTCACCTTCAAGTGCCTACACTCTAATATAGATGTGGTAACTGAAGCATTTAACAGGCCACATGGGGTCAACAAAATCTACAAAGTCAACACAAAACTCTAAATGCTCCAAACTCTAGATAACACTATTCACTTGAGGCTAGCTAATCAAACATCTGCCAAAATCCTCTTTTAAAGGGCGAGAAACTTACCACATCCCAAATGTGGTATATTAAATCCCAATTGCGGCAAGCCTAAGCATCAAAAGGGCATAGAAATTTTATCACAAAATATTTAGTTTCAATGCAGCACCAACAATGACACATGGCAAACTGAGATTGCACAAGGTATATTCAATTTTTCCAAGATTTGGTAGAGTCATCATCATCAGGCATTTATTTTTGGAAAACAATTTCCATGAATATTTTGTCGTCATGCTTCTAGCGGCCATGATTCCCACCAAGAAAAATAAGGATAGATGTGGACATCGCTAGAAGGTAAAACTTGTCATGTTGAAAACTAAAACAACCCATCTAATTGATAGCTAAGCAATCCGGTGTGGGAAAAAGCATGAAGTTGTCATCTATTGATCATGTGGAGCAATAAAAAGAGTGAGATCTAGTTATGTCTTTAACCTTGTGGTTGTAGTGTCTTCTCTAAAAGATTATAGTTTTTAACTTGAAATTTTAGCCATATGGATAGGAATTCACAAAAACCTCATCCTTCTCACTCGTATTAGTCATGTTATCTAATAAATTGGAGATGATTCATGGACTATGAGGAGAGGATCAGCCTATGCATCTCGACATGCAAATTCTAGCCCAACAACCTTTCGCTCATAATGGACCATAGATCTGACAAGATGTGAAACTGTAGGAGCCTTCAATTGTCAAGATAAATTGCTTACATTCAATAGTGAAGTAGAATCTAGAGCTACTACTAGTTAGAGACAAGGGTAATCAACAAAGTAATGTGCCATTATCAACATGCCTAAGCAATAGCCAAATTCTTCACCAGACTAGTTGTGGCACTATGGATTCTATGAATTCCATTGGTATTTTTAGAATACAGTGGTCTGAAACAAAGCAAAAGCCTCATTTGTTTCCAATTGATTGATCCCTTAATAGCAAAAGCACATAGTGAATCATAGGTAGTATTATGTTGAATGCGACATGAAAAAATTGCTATTCAGGTTAAAACAATAAAAACCCAAAATGTAATCTATGATCCTAAAAGCAAAGGCAGCATCGATTGTCTTCAAGGATTGATAAAGGATCTGGTGCATTACATTGGCAAGATGCATGGTGGGGTTGGTATAATAATGTGGAAACTATAGGTATAATGTCATATGGACATGAAGCTCCTCCTCCATACCAATTTTGGAGTTGCTTTACCTGCATAACTCCTTAACAACATTCATGCATAGCCCACAAAACCACTTGCTAAGGCATGCACAATTCTTTCCTGCAATGAGCCTCCATATCTTTCTTTAGAATATTGAAAATTAGTACAACCTCTCAAAGAGTTCCATTGATGGCAACTAGGGAGAGAACATCCATCAAGAACAAGGGGTACGAGTGCACAATAAAAAGAGTGGTTGTGGCTATTGTGATATCCACAAATAGGGTGGCACATGTGCTAGAAATAATATGCGATGGAAATTGAGGCTACCTGGGGGTTTATAGCAAGTTAGGATTGAATATTGTGTGTAGTGGAGTTGCTTTATAAATCACAGAGATAATGAAAAAGAAGAGGTACCCATATTTATCAAAAATAAATAACTGCCAAGGAATACAACACACAGATCTAGATGAAAATAATTGCAGAAGGGAGAAGAAAATATCCATGAGATAAATTCCCCCTCACAAGTTAGGAGCCAAGAGGCTTTGATACCAACTGATGTGGAAAAAATTATAGAAGCAAACACATTTTATAGGCAAATATTACCCAATATACAAAGGATCTCCAAATCACAATGGATTTTAGAATATGACATCGTAGAAGATAACAACTCATAAAAAATAGCTAACTATAGATAATAGCTAACAACTAACTAACAACACATGAAGCTTCTTATTACATGTATTACATAGTAATTAAAAATAATTTGAATTATATATCAATCATTTATAACAAGTCTAAATTATAGGTGTGGATGATAAGAAGAGGAAGGTCCTTCATCAAAACTTTTCAAGACATCTTAAAGTTTGGACAAAGGATATTACATCCTTTATGCCTCAATTCCTATAAGATCCAATGGAATGTATCAATTTGGGAAGTTATGAGAGCAACCTTACTAGTTTGAGGCGCACTATGTAAATATAGAAGTCCTTCCATTTTAGAGATTTGTTCTCAAGGGTCCTCTTCCAAGAATGGTGCTAGATTAATCCTTGGTGCAAAAATATTAGGAGACCATGCTGGGATAAATGTTGCTCCAATGACTATTATATTCAAATTAAGATCTATATCCCACTCATTGTATTCATTCTAAGAATGATACCCTATAATAGGTTTTGTATTTTCCTTGTTGAGATTGTTATATTCTAGATCATGTTTGTTATCCATCCATTGAAATTTATATTTAAGAAAACACTCCATATTAGGATCCTTGCATTCCATCATCTATCGTGTTAAAATAGCAATAATATCCTTTACTTATCATTGCATCATGTTTCCATTATTGTGTTTAATTGTTATACTTATGCCCCTAATAGTAATACTTCCATGCACTTAATTAATCATATTTTGTATTTCCAACCTCAAATATAGAATATGCTTCTAAAAATTCTCCTCCTAAGAGATGCTTCCACTTAGAGTAGAGGAGAAACTCATGATTGTGTAGGGATAAAGACTGTGGGGATTGAAATTATTGATACATTCCAATAAGTTGTGCTACTTACCTTAGTTCCTTGAAGGTATTTCTTACAACTCATAAACTCTATCAATTTTATTTGATCTTATTAGATGTCCATCAATACATTCCCCTTCCTTTGAAAATAAAGGATTCCAACATGCATTGTTGATTGAAATAATGACCCACAAATTGGCTAGAGACCTACTTAAAAATTTATTGAAGATATATATTATTTGGGATAGGTCTTCTATAAGGGTTTTAGATTTTAAGGCCAAGAAAAAATTTGCTTAAATCATAATATTATAGAAATATTCATGCCAAAACAATGGTTGCAAAATAGTTAAACAAAAACTAAATTATTAATCAATATTGTATTGGTTTTAGAAGGTCCAATAATAACACTCTAGAGTTTCACTCACTTTTTTTCCATTATAGAAAGCCAAAATTGTTGCTTTGATACCACTTGTAATGAAAAAATCACAAAAAGACTCATTCTACAATATTTGCCAAGAATTTAAAACATAAAATAAATAGATAAATCTCAATATAAAATCCAATAAGATTTCAATAGATCCAAATCCAAATCACAATAGCCAATTATAGACACTTAGAAAGGGTAAAGTCTCATATGTGCATCAATATGATAGACCAAATATTAATGTAATAATCCATCTATTATCTATCCTCTTATATATATATATATATATATATATATATATATATATATATCCCAAGTAATAAATCCTAACCATAATGCTTAAGAGCCAACTCATCCTAACCTAAGAACCTAGACAAACAAAAATGGATAGCTAATGTGACTATATCTAGATTACTACACCAGGGTGTTATCCTCTAGATGCAACCTAAACAAACAAAAAGAAATCCAAGAGGTCTAAAATATTAATGAGAAAGATACACACACACACACACATATATATAGATACGTATGTATGTAGATATATACATAAATAAATCTTAACCATAGATATACATACATAAATATATGTATGTACTCATTCTGATATCCGTAGACCCGTTCTTATCTATCGTGTCATTTCGGATTTCTTGACACATTTTGGCCGACCCCAACTTGTCCCATCAACTTTGATCTGGCCTTCCTAGCCTATTTTGTCCATTTGCTTCTAATTTCAATCGTCTCGGCCTATGTTTGTCTGCTTGAATTATCCTGGTCGAATCTATTTGTATTGGCAGGATCAACCAGGTAGCTTGTTTGATGCATTTTGGCATACTCCAGCCCTCATCGCCCATCTATGACCGTTCTGGTTGAGTGCAACCCATCCCATCAACTTTGACCTTGCTTCCCTAGCCCATTTCATCTTGTTGCTTCTCATTTCGATCGTCTCGGCCTATGTTTTCCTACTCGACTTATCCTAACTGAATCCATATGTGTTGGCCTAGTTTGACCTATTTTGACCGGCTCGTCCCATTCTTGTATGTTTCGGCCTGTCACGGCCTCCCCAACTCATTCTTATATCTTTGGACCCCTTCATGCCTCTCATGTAATTTTGGTTTGTTCAACATCTTCTTATCCGATTTGACCTATTCCATCATGCTCGATCTATTACTGTATGTTTCGGCCTATCGCGACCTACCCAACTCATTCTGATATTTATAGACCCGTTCTTATATATCGTGTCATTTCAGCTTGTTTGTATGTATATATAAATCCTAACCATAATGTTTAAGAGCCAACTCATCCTAACCTAAGAGCCTAGGCCAAACAAAAAAGGATAGCTAATGTGACTATATCTAGATTACTACACCAAGGGTGTTAGCCTCTAGATGTGATCCAAAAAACAAAAAGAAATCCAGGAGGTCTAAATTATTAAGGAGAAAGAAACATAAGTTTTACATCCAAGGAGATCAAATTTTAGTTTTTAAATGCAAGGAGGCTAAAATCTAGGTTTTCCATATAAGGAAGTAGGTAAGTATTAAATAAAAAAATTTGTGTTCATAATGTTCAATTGTATCAAGTCTTTTGGTATAATATGTTGATTAGATTTGTATTTTGAAATAAAAATTCTAAGGTCTTATCCTCACTAGGCTCTAGCTCTTTTTTTGGAAAACAATGAAAATGGTGAAGCATCAAGACTTCCTAAGAGGTTACTTGTCCCAATATTGCTCTAGGAAAATCATGCTTAGTTATGGATTTTTTATGGGATTTAATACCTCCATTTGTGTTTAACTATCTTCCTACTTTCCTTTTTGTTGCACTATAGTAGACTAAAGGATCCTTGCTCTTATTTAAGTTTTTTCCCTTGAATTAAAAGCTTTAATTTTATGCACTTTATTATAATATAAGGTTATCATGTTCTTGTTTAAAAAATATTAGAAACAGTGTGAGATAAAATATTTAATGAAGGAATATTTCTAAATTTTAGAATTGCATAGATAGATAGATAGATAGATAGGATTAAAATGATCTCCGCTTGTATTACATCATGACCACATAGTGATATTACAACAACTTGGTAATTATGCATGTATCACTTGGTAAGATTTGAACCTCTAAATTTTAGAATTGCATAGATAGATATATAGATAGATAGATAGGACTAAAATGAGCTCCGCATGTATTACATCATGACCACATAGTGATATTACAACAACTTGGCAATTATGCATGTATCACTTGATAAGATTTGAACCTAGGTCTACTCCTTGAAATTGGAGGAATTTAACGAATTGAGCTCATGCCATTCGATTAAAAATGTATACATTGTTATCATTTGATTTAAAATATATAAGAATTATGGTTAATTTTAATAATTGTAGGAATATTATCAAATGGCATTAGCTCAACTGGTTCCTCAACTTTTAAGGAGACTCAATTTCAAATCTTGCCAAGGGATACATATATAATTATGAAGTTGTTGTAATATCACTATATGGTCAATAATGTAATATAGGTAGGGATTGTCTCAATCCCATATAGTTGATTAAAAAAATAATTATAGGAATAATATCATGATTAGGTTGATAGTAATACCATTAAATATTATTGTCTAAATTACTTTTAAAGTTATGAAATTAATTTAATTTTTTAATTTTACAAAGAAATTTGATGAACTTGAATGCAATATATTTATGTAAGATAATATTAGACTCTCAAGAATTACGCTTACCATTAAATCAAATGGTTTCAGGAAGAAGAGGAACTCAACAACAAGAAGCTACTAAATTGAGTGAAGGTCCATAGGGATCCCAAGGTGCACTTAAGGCCTCAACCCTTCCTTGAGCACCAACAAAACCATTTATATGACCCCCTCGACCCTTCATTGAGTGTTGAGCTATTGAGGGATCATGGAGATCATCTAACACTATAACCATGTCAGGATGGAGATCAAAATATGCACAAATCAAAGGAGGTTGAGTGGGAGGCTTGACAAGATTGTTTAACATGTAGAGGATTTGATCTCCACTTAGAATGTCTCAAATTCTCTCATTGTACATAAGGATGGCATTAAACTTAGATCTACTTTATTTTCAAATGGTTTTGTGTGCAATCTTATGATGATTAAGACTTCTAAGTTTATTGGCATAATAGATGAGGCTATATAAGAGGTATAATTAATTAACTTTCAATTTTGCTTCACCTTTTGAAAGCTTTACAGTAATGAGAAGGCTTGTTTAGCCATTTATTTTCTAGAAGAGGCCACATTATGGTGTTACCATGAGGAAAAATCCTTAGGTTTGACCATCAAGGTTGTGAAACTAGAGATATTTGAGAAGCATTTTTTAGATATATATGCTTCTAAATTCTTCCTAATAACAAAGATTGATGACTCCCATAATCTCTAGCATGGTGGCATGAAGGTAGACATCTATTGGACCAAGTTCTTGGTAGCTTTAAACTTTGTTAGCCACATTTATGATGACTAAGTCAAGGTGAATCAATTCACTTAGGGCTAGTGGTTATCTATTCAATGAGAGGTGGACCTATGAAGGTCAACTAACCTAAAGGAAGCAATGTATGCAATACATCATGTTGAGTGATATTACCTTGAAATATTCAAGGCAAGGGAATATTGGGATCACTATATGCAAACATCTAGAGATGCCAAAACCAAATACTTAAATTCCTTCAATCAAGTAGAAGCCCCGTGGACATTTGACCCTAACACTCCTACCCACAAAAAAAGTGGACAAAGAGATAGTTATAAGGGACCTAGGAATAAATCTTACTCTAGAGGGCCTCCTAATAGTGCCCATATTTATGCTTGTTAATAGGGCCTAACTCTAATTCTAGGTTCTTTAGTGACTAGTGAGTGGTTAGGGTAGTTGTCCAAGTGCTTGAAAGCATAGGATGTTTTATTTGTGGAGGAGGCCACTCAAAAGTGAGTGTTCCTAATGAGGGCAGGACTTGACATCACAAAGATATCAAGAGTCAACACATACATTTTGAGATATGGAATGAGCACACTATGTCTATATTGTAGTGGATCATCGTCAAATACAACACTAAACAATCTTTAATGATAAATTTTTTTAGTAATAACTAACTCCTCTATGTATTAAAAAAGATAAAAATTTTAAGTAAAATATATGACATCTAAGTTTTTATTTTATTACGTGTTTTATCATGATCAATTGTGAATTAATAGTTGATAGATGCACCAATTGATGGAGAGTTGATATGGACACCATAACTAGGTACTTAGTACAATAATTGATAGGTGTACCAATTGATGGAGAGTTGAAATGGAGGGCACAAAGACTAGGTACTTAATCCAAGAGAGAAATATTTCCCCTATGACCTGGCATCCTATGTCTATATTGTAGTGGATCATGTTCAAATACAACACTAAACAATCTTTAATGATTAAAAATTTTAGTAATAACTAACTCCTCTATGTATAAAAAAAAATAAAAAATTTAAGTAAAATATATGACATCTAAGTTTTTATTTTATTAAGTGTTTTATCATTATCAATTGTGAACTAATAGTTGATAGATGTACCAATTAATGGAGAGTTGAGATGGACACCATAACTAGGTACTTAGTACAATAATTGATAAGTGTACCAATTGATGGAGAGTTGAAATGGAGGGCACAAGGACTAGGTACTTAATCCAAGAGAGAAATATTTCCCCTATGACCTGGCAAGTGTTACCACTAGGGTAGAACTTTATAGGTTACCCGTAGGCCATCACTTGTATGTTAATAAATGGTATATCCTCAATTTTGAAATTGTAAGAGTTTGTCATTGCATGAGTTAAAGACCCATAAGTTGGGATAAAATTGTATCTTGCTCTTCGTCTTGACTTTAAGTGCGCTTCTCACCTTTTGAAAGACTTCTCCTAATATAATAATTAAGCTAAAAATTTAGCTAGTATATATATGACACGTGCTACTTGTGTAGTTATTTCTAGGTTTAAATGCTTAAACTATAGTCCAGAATTTTTTAATATTTGAATATAGTCGAGTTGATGAGACATTTTGGCCTGTTCATATTGGTGTTTGTGCGTGAGCATTGTCGTCATGAGCGTCGATATCAGCAAGTGCAGCATACAACTAAGATCCTTTTACTGTCATACGACAGTCTCTGTAAGGATGGATTAATCCATATACAGCAAGGTCAGGTCTAGAAGTTTGAGTTTGAGCATGTTACTTTCCAGAGTGTGTAGGTCAAGTTTACATGATTATAAATATGTGGCCAGTGAAATTGCACCACTTGAAGGATTAAAGTTTTGTTGTGTGCCTAACAAACGAACTTAGCCTGATATCTTAAATTTTTTCAGATGCTGGTCCTTGAATGAATATACATAAAATAATATGTTCATTTGTACCATTCTCTGGAAGCATTCTAGCAGAGGCATCTACACAACGAGATCTGTTTTATATATATTTTTCACATTGTCCTTTTGAAAATCTTTCTACAGAGCCGCCCTGCAACAACCCATCTATTTTATGTTGACTGCCCTTCATAATTATATAAAAATTTCACCCTGAAAGGTTTAAATACAAATAAATCAGGACTGGTCTTCTAACTGGATCCCTATGTTTGAAAGTTTGACCAGTGAGTGAGAGTTAATCTCCACGACAATGATGGATGAACGGGCCTATACAAATATATGGAGTGAGTGAGGCAGTCTGTTCATCCGTCAAACACAAGATTCCTTTCATCTGCTATTCAACAAACTTCTAGGCGACGGGAATGTTTTTTTAGATTTTTTTATATGAGAGAATCGGTAACATTCTTTCATCTTTAACAATAGGGTACGGGGTCAGACATTTTCCCTAGGTTTAAATCATTGAAACTGCCACCATAACCCTTGCCTAATACAGGTTAAATTATTGAAGCTGCCTCCATAACCCCTGTCTCTCCTGAGTAAACGTGGTCCGTCAAACACAAGATTCCTTTCATCTGCTACTCAACAAGCTTCTAGGTGAGAGAGGAATGTTTTTTTTTTTTTATATATTAGAGGAATCTGTAACATCCTGATCAGACATTCTCCCCGAGGTTTCGGCCTCCGTCAAATTATTGAAGCTGCTTACGCAATCCGATTCTTTTTATATCAAGGGAATCTGTAACATCCTGATCAGACATTCTCCCCGAGGTTTTTGCCTCCAAACATAGGTCAAATTATTGAAGCTGCCTACGCGATCCGGAGTGAGGGGGAGACCTGGGTGGATCAGGCTTGGCACTACGTCAAGCTGGTGCGCACTCACTCAGTGGACTAAAGTCAGACTACTCCCTTTGCCCTTTATTGAACATGCCTCAAGGTTTAAACCTAAGTCTCTCCTCCTAGTAAATGCTCAAAATCTTATCAATCCACTAGCGCTAGTAGGCACTCAGCTGACTAAAGTCAGACTACGTGTGCCCAAAATCTTAGCAATCCACTAGAGTTGGCACTTAGCAGACTAAAGTTAGACTACTTGTGCCCAAAATCTTACCAATCCACTAGCATTGGTGCGCACTAGCAGACTAAAGTCAGACTACTCTTTACCCTTTATTGAACATGCACAAAATTTAAACTTAAATCTCTTCTTAATAAATTTTCAAAATCTTACCAATTTTCACATACTTTTATATTCGTTCTACTCTAGTCCGAAGATGCTTAGACTGTACTACAGTCGTGAATGTTTATGTTCTAAATAAATTATAATAGAGTCGTATTAGTCTCGTGTCTCTAGATGCTTAGACTATACTAGAGTCGTGAACGGTCGAATTACCTAAGAAGATGAGATGATATATGCCCTTTGTTCAAACCTCATAATGATTTCGCCCTTAACCTATATGGATTTTTTATTAATCAAACATGAGATGATATATGCCCTTTGTTCAAACCTCCTAATAATTTCGCCCTTAACCTATATGGATTTTATAATTTCGCCCTTAACCTATATGGATTTGTTGATTAATCAAAGCTGCTGTAAGGGCAGGGACGATATTTGTTTGAGATGATATATGCCCTTTGTTCAAACCTCCTAATAATTTCGCCCTTAACCTATATGGATTTGTTGATTTATCAAAGTTGCTGTAAGGGCAGGGAAGATATGAGAATCTCATATACGTCACTCTCAGTTGGTCCAGAAAAATCTGTGAAGCTTTATTTCTTTAAGATGCCTTACAGCTTACGTCTTTTTGTCTTTAAATACATTTAATTTAGTGCTTTAGTCATTATTCTCTGCAACTACCAGTCAGTAGATGAACAGCAGTGACAAGTTTTAAAATCAAGCCTGCCTGTCTATAAGTGATCCAAAATCTATATTTCTCTTAACGTTGTAGCCATTTCTGTCGATCCTAATTTCTGAAAAGGTCTTACATTCCAATTGGAATGATGTTAAAAAAAAAAAAAAATTTGGGAGGAACTTGAATGCCACCAATTTCACCATTAGAGTTCAGAGTTTATAGGAACTTGAATGCCACCCAAGGTTGTTGAGGATTTAAAGGTGTTTATTGGGGAGGACCCATTTTTTCCCATCTCTGAATAGAATTTTTATCCTAACCAATGACTGGATCAGCCCTTAGAGTACTTAACCGAGGTCCTTGGACACCTCAGGAAGATATGCTGTTGAAAAAATATATTGAAGCCAATGGCGTAGGACGTTGGAGTACTCTTCCACAGAAAGCTGGTAAGACTTTTATATTTATGTACGTAGGAATCTGCCCATATGCAATTTGTCTCAGCGAGGCATCCTGGTAGTGATAATTTTGTTGTGACCATTAAATTGATATGCAGGTCTGATGCGTGCTGGAAAGAGTTGTAGATTGCGTTGGATGAATCATCTCCGTCCCAACGTTAAACGCGGCAATATTTCGCCTGACGAAGAAGATCTGATAATAAGACTTCATAAGCTGCTCGGAAATAGGTAAAAAAATAATTGGATTATAATTATTTGAAAGTCCATGGCATGTTTAGTTCTTCTTTTTGTGATTCCTTAGTTTTATTAACATTCAGTAGTTAGTTAATATATGGGTAGTTGGCAATCATTTTTATTAACATTCAGTCGCCATATATGAGGTAGTTGGTCTATTGCTTTCTAACCAGTTCCTGTGATGTTTTATATACAAACTGTTTAAGTAGAGTAGTTGGCCCTCTTACTTTTTAATTGGTTCATGTGATATTGTTCTTTTTCAATAACGTATTCTTAAATAAAATTTTGTTCAACATTAATATCTCCTCTCTTGTTGATCTTGTTTTAAAATGGTGGATTTGGGTATTGCAGATGGTCTTTGATTGCAGGGCGGATGCCTGGCAGGACAGACAATGAGGTGAAGAATTACTGGAATACACATTTGAGCAAGAAATTAGGCAGCACAGGAACAGTGAGGAGAAGGGGGAGGGGGATTGTTAAGGGACAGCCATTAAGCTGTGGGGATCGTCACAAAAGTAGAGCCCAAACCATCATTCATTCTAAGTCGAGGTCTAAAATTCAGACCAACATGAACATTGTTGCCCCTGAGAATAATAACAGTTTTGATCTGTGCCCTCTTTCTCCAACAGATTCAATGGCTATACCTCTGCATGTAAAACAAGAGTCCTCAAAAGATCTATCAGATAATCAATTACTGGGTGTGACAGAGCCGACCTCGACAGATTGGGGGAAGAGAGATCCAGCTCTTCTAATGGATGACTCTAAAATTGGTAGCGCAGGAGAAAGTGAGGGAAGTCTAGCACCCTCGCTTGTTGACATGAATATTTCATATGCAACTATGGAGGAAATGGCCGATTTTTTACCATTATTTGGCTTGGAGGAAAATAATAGCAAGGAATTCTATTCAGATTCATTTGCTTCATGCTGGACTTGGTTTGACAACCTCCTCTCAGGGAATGATTTCATTTGAGTGGATGGGTATAGCGCCCTTTGGTTATTCAGATTGGCTAATATTTTAGGGCCTGTGTTTGAGATGGGGTGTGATGGGGCAGGCTTATCAATAAAATATGTCGTGTAAAGTTCAATGGCTTCTAAGATTGTTATAAGCTCGTTGTTTCGCAGTAAGAAGTTCAAGTCTTGTGGCAACAGTTGCAAAGGATTCACTTGTAATCATGAATAATAATGATCATCTCTGTTTTTGTGTATATATACTTATATTTATATGTGGTTTTGTGTCTACTATTCTGTCAAATGTTTTTTTAATTCTAAGAACATAAATATGATCTTCGCAGAGCACAGCTGCAATCTTTTCGTTTATCCTTTCCTCTTATTTGCTAAGATTTGGATTTCGCACAAAATATAAATAGTATATTGACTTTAAAATATCCCAAGCATTACATTAAAGCCAACCTTACTATGAAAACTCATACTATGGAGGTATATTTTTATTGTCATATTTTATTTAAATTACATATAATATTATTTAAATTTTAATAATGTACTTGTTAACGAAGGAAATTATGAATCGTCAGAGTTAAAGCAAATTTTTCGTAAAAATAAATAATCTTTCAGATATATTTTTGCATAGAGTTGTTTGATTTAAACAATTCTTGTGCTATTTTGTGTGGAATTTGAAAATCTTTGAAATGAGTGGTCATTTGAAAGAATCCAAGCAATATTGACGGATATATGACCATGTGAAGATAGTCGTTCAAAACTAGGGTAGCAGTAGGGCAATTGTTTTGAAAAATATCTCATCTTTTAAGGGTTATTTCTTTGGGAAAGGTTGTCTTATAAAGATGATTCTAGGATTAATTTGTGTAGAACTTGAAGAGCTTTAAAATGAGTAGTCATGTGAAGAAATCCGAGTAGTACTGAGGGAGATACGACCCTATAAAGTCAGTGATCCAAAACAAGGGCAATGACAAATTTTCAAGTCGCAAAAAACAAAATTGTAGATATCTATTAGATAGGGTTTAGATGATTGAAGGAGCAACGAAGGGCTAAGGCATTAACGAGGCAGGACATTTTGTCTAGGCGTAGAATTTTTTAGCTAAGTACCCCCTTCATCATCTTAAAAGTATTGCATGCAAATTATTATAGGTTTATTTTCAAATAATATAATCGTTATAGGATGTACTTGTAAATTTCAGTAGATTTTAAGTAATAGTTTCTTTCTCATGGACTAATTTATGGCTAAATCCCTAGAATCAATCCTAGTAGTAGTAGAGGTTAGTGAGGACCTCACAGAGAAGTGATCCTTGTTGCTTAAAGCTAAGGCAATTTTTGGTAAATTTAATGGGTCTTGGCCAAGGGCTTTGGCCTTGAGAAAATAGATTGATAGGAGATGGAAATATCTAGGAGTGAAATCACCTGGCAGAGAGCGAGGAAGCAAGCAAAAAGGTTGAGACCTCCCAAATAGTTGATCTCTCCTTAGGGCTTCAACACAAATCCATCAAAGCGAGCAACAACAATCAACAATCCAATGCAATAGAAAAAAAAGCTTCAATATATCACACTTCACACTTGCGAGTTAGCTTGCTTGCGGAAGAAGAAGAAGAAGACCTCAAGAAAATAGAACTTTAATCAATAATTGTTGTTATTGCTTGCTTGGAAAATGAAAATGCTTGGATGGATACTTGGGGAAAAGAAGATTTCAAACCCTCCTTATATAATGGATTTGAAAGAAAAATGGATGGAAAAAACTAAGCACAGTCGACCTTAAAATATCAACTTTGAAAATTAGGGTATTCTTAAGATAAAGCCCTAAAATGCAAAATCGCGTCCCATAAAAGTAGATTGCGATTTTGCACTAGCTAGACCCCCATGCGTCTTTAATGTATTTTGGAGGGTCATACAGAGTCAAAATGGATCATATCATATACCGTTGGAAAGCTCTTTTCAAGCCCGATCTAATGGTATAGGATTTAGGAGGAATGAAGAAGATTTTGTAGGAAAAAAATTGGATCAAATATGATCCTACTTTTCCAAGGAGAAAACAAGGGATCTAGGGAAAATTACTCACCTTAGTGGGCCAATTTTCCGTGTTTACAATAACAATCAACATTTTGAAAATGTGAAGTGTGCATACTTGAGTCCTAGGAGAATTTTGGCAGCATTTTGGTAAGGGCCAATGTGTCTCCATGAAAATGATGAAAATGGAAGGGTACTTATAGAATTTTGGTGAAGGAAAAGGGGGTGACATGGAGGTGAGGTGGAGGTGACTTGGCACCAAGTGGCATGGGGGAAATCCAAGGCAAATATTGAGGAGGATACATAGAGGAATTTACATCATCCCCATTTAATAGCCTTGGATGGGCTGAATCCTCACCCACCTACGTGCCATAAATTGGACTAGGGGGATGTGAGATGTGCATAAGGGTATGTGTGGCATGGGGGATGCCTATAGAATTTAAAATTACCAAAAAGGGGACATGGAGGCTAAGAAGGACTAAACCAGTAAATATACCAATTTAATTCCTTTTGACTTGGGGTTTTTAGTGTAATTTTTAATTCATCCAATTTGGAGGGAAAAGAGGAAGGGGGACAAAGTGGGTTAAATGAGGGGAATCCCAAGGGGATTTAGGTGGGAATTGGGAAGACCTAAATATTTTATTAGGATTTTTAAATTAGTTTGCATATATCCTAGGGATTTGGATGGAGGTTTAAGGTGGTATTAGAGGCTAATGAGGGGTTTGATTAGGTATATTAGATGGATAAGAAAATTATGAAAATTTTGAGGGGAGAGGGAGGAATAAATGAGAGAGAATAGGTGGAAATTAGGAGATCAAGAAAAGGATAAGAAGAATTAGAAGAATTGAACAGTGTAGAGGAAAATTAGAGAAAGAGATTAGGGAGAAATTAGAAGAATTTAAGAAATTAGAGGAAAAAGAGAAATTAGAGGAAAACAGGAGATCTTAGGAGGACTTAAGAAAATATATGAAATTGAAATAGAATTAGAAAATCTTAGAGGGGATTTAGAATAATTTAGGGAAACTAGGAGGAGTTAGAGGGAAATTAAGTCAACTAGAGGGGAGACAAGTAGATTAGAAGAATTTAGGAGGAATTGGAAAAACTTGATAGAGAATTAGAAGGAATTGCTAGAAAATAGGGGGGATTTGGTGAAGCTAGAAAATTAGAAAGAAAATAGGAGAATTAAGGAAATATATATGAATTAGAAAGGAAAATGGAATTTTGAGAGGATTTGGGCGAATTTGAGAAATCGATAGCGATTTTGTGATAATTTGAGGATTTTGGTGAATTTGTAGAAATTTGAGTGCAAATGACTAAAATTTGGTGTCTACAACAAGTGTCTTGTATTAGGAGTGCATGTAGGAGAGTAAGAGTCATGTAGAAGTGTGAAAGTTTCATAGAGTTAAGTATGCATAGAAGAAGAGAGTGAAGAGTCTAGTATACAAATGGCAATATGAGAAACAAAAGAATAAGAATGAAAAAAGTTGCAACTCCCATATATGTGAGGGGTGCAATAGTAAATTATTGAAAAGTCACATTTCTATGTCTATATTATGGAGACAAAGCTCCATACAATGTAAGTGGGAAAAATATCTATAGTGATCACCATAACAAGCATTCATAATAAAGATTGTATACAGATTTTGAGCAATTTATTGTAAGTATTCTTCATGCTTGTACATGAATGATTTTGGACATTTAAATCCATATTTTTTGGGAACCTTCTAATTAAAAATAAGCACATTCACATAAATATTGCAATAAAAACAAAAATTCATGAAGAACAAAATATTGCAATACAAAATGTAAATGCAAAAATATAATAATCTCACAAACACAACACAGAATTATGGGCCTCTTCGAGGGGGCAACCTCCTTCAATACTTTCATTCAATATGCAAAAAGATACATTCATTTATGGACCCTTGTCTTTTAAAGATACACTTCATGCAACCCTAACCTAATGCTCAAGAGTTGGCTTACATGCAAAGTGCCACTCGAGCTAGAATCTTCTACCAAACAATAGTTACATTCTTGATAACGGTTACATGAAATGGCCCCACTTGTCTAGGCACCTCAATTACCACATACCATTACAAAATATTACAAATATCATTATAATGGGGTCCCCACGTTGGAAAGGGGTCATTACATAATAATATGAGAAATACATAATAATGTTAGGATGGGGTCCTAACATGCCCTTCCCCTTCAAAAATCTTTGTCCTCAAAGTTGGAGATGAGGAAACTGGTGTTGTAGTTATTGGAGAGACTCCCAAGTGGTATCTTTAGGTTGTAATCCATGCCATTGAACAAGAACCTCAGTGATGACACGATTTTGAAGAGTGCACGATCTACGGTCCAAAATTTGAAGAGTTAACAATATAGCCCTCCTGCGAAAGGGCCAATTTGTAGGCTAGTTGCACCAATCGCTGTAAGACTTGGTAGGGTCCATAGTATTTGGTAGCTAGTTTTTGGCATCTATGAAGCTAGAGTGAGGATTGTTTATAAGGTTATAGGTAGAGAAAAACCATATCTCCTACTTCAAAGTTGTGTACATCAAAATGATGATGATCAACTTGTTGGTGCATACAGTTCTAGGCCAATTCTAGATTCATCTTTAGTTGATAGAGGACTACGACATGTTGGTTGAGTGTAGTGTCAACAACATGAACCTTGGAGCTTCCTAGAATGTAGGAGGAGGGTGTTGATGGAGGATGACCATAAACTACTTCAAAAGGGGTAACCTTGGTCATAGTGTGATATGAAGTATTATACCACCATTCGATCAAGGGAAGCCACTTTACCCATTGTGTAGGATGTTCAAAGGCAAAGCAATGAAGGTAGGTCTCCAAGCATTTGTTAACAATTTTGTTTGACCATCCATTTGTGGATGATAGGTTGAACTCATTTTGAGTTGAGTTCCCTACAACTTAAATAGTTCTTTCCAAAAATGACTAGTGAAGGTAGGGTCTCTATCGGACACAATAGATGTGGGCATGCCATGAAGGTAAAAAATGGAGTCTAGAAAGATTTGGGCTACTACTGAGGCTATGTAGGGATGGGAGAGGGAACAAAAATGAGCATACTTCATGAGATGATCCACTACCACCAAAATAATTGATTTGCCTCCTAACTTAGGTAACCCTTCAATAAAATCCATGGAAATATTTATCCATACTTGTTCTGGAATGGGCAAGGGCTGAAGAGTTCTAGGGGAATGCACCATTTCTCCTTTCATTCTTTGGCACATGTCACATTCAGCCATAAAATTTTGAATATCCTTCTTCATTCCCTTCTAGAATAAAGTACGCTTAATCCTTTCATAAGTCTTGAGGAACCCAGAATATCCCACGGTTGGTGAGGCATGCATTTCCTTCAAGATGAGTTCTCATAGTTGAGAAGTTTTGGGAAGAACAAGGTAGTCAAGGTATCTCAAATCTTGTCCATCCCAAGTGTATCTCAGGCATGAGTTAGGCTCTGTTTGAAGTTTGGTGATCAAAGTTTGCAATCTTGAGTCCTTGATCATATCCTCTCTGAGAGAATTAATCCATTGAGGTATGGGAGAAGAGATAGCATTTAACATACTCTGATCCTCAAATTGTTGAGAGAGTGCATCAACCATAATGTTCTCCTTTCCCTTTTTATATGTAATCTCATAGTCATAGCCCATTAATTTAGAGACCCACTTTTGTTGTTTAGGTGTGGCGACCCATTGCTCTAGGAAGTACTTGAGACTTTGGTGGTCTATTTTGATGGAAAAATGACACCCAATGAGATAGGGTCTCTAGTGATTAACCACATGCAAAATAGCTAGCATCTCCTTTGCATAAGTAGATTTACCCAAATTTTGGCTTGAAAGTGCTTTACTAGTGAAGGCCAATGGTCTTCCCTCTTGCATCAACATGACTCCTATGCCATTGCTCAAAGCATCACTTTCAATTACAAAAGGTTTTGAAAATTAAGCATGGCTAACATTGGAGTGGTTGTCATGGCATGCTTTAAGTCAAAGAAAGCCTTCTCAATTAGGTTTGACCAAGTAAAAGAATTCTTTTTCAACATGGTTGTTAAAGGAGCAATGATTTTTCCATAGTTTTGGATAAATTTGTGGTAATACCCTGTGAGTCCCAAAAATCCTTGAAGTCCCTTGAGAGTGTGAGGCTTCAACCAATCTTGAACAACTTGAATATTTTTAGGGTCAACTTTAACTCCATATTTGGTGACAATGTATCCCAAATACTCCACTTCTATCAACCCAAAATAACACTTAGACCTCTTAACATAAATTTTATTCTAAGATAAAAGTTGTAGAGTCTGATCCAAATGTATGAGGTGCTCCTCCCAAGAGTGACTATAAATCAAAATATCATCAAAGAAAACTAGAATAAATTTGCGAAGGAATGGGTGGAAGATGTTATTCATGAGGCTCTGAAATATGGATGGTGCATTCGTTAGGCCAAATGGCATAACCAAAAATTCATAATGGCCCTCATGAGTTTGAAATGTTATTTTGGGAATATCCTCCTCCTTGAGCCTTATCTGATGATAGCCCGAGCGAAGATCCAACTTGGAGAAAAACATTGCACCATGCAGCTCATCCAACAATTCATCGACCATTAGAATAGGAAATTTATCCTTAATGGTGAGCTTATTGAGCTCACAAAAATCTATACACAATCACCATGACCCATATTTCTTTCGAACCAATAGGATTGGAGAAGAATAAGGATTGTTACTAGGCCGAATGACTCCTACTTGTAGCAATTCTTGTACCAATTTCTCAATTTTTGACTCAAGGGCATAGGGGTACCGGTAAGGTCTGATGTTAGGTGGCACACTACCAGGTACCAATGGTATTGCATGATCATGGGAATGACATGGAGGTAATTCTATTGGTTCCACAAAAATTGCATCATGCTTAGTCAGAATGAGTTGCAAATCTTCTTGGGGCTTGTCTTCGACTGAAGTTTATGGTTGAATTGCAAATATTTGAGCTACTACCCCATGGGAAGATTTTTTTAACTTCTCCATACAGCTTGAACTGATAATCTATGGAGATCCTGTTGGTGAACCATGAAGAGTGTAGGACCTACCATTCTATGAAAACTGCATCCATAATTCTACAAAGTTCTAGGCTATTGTTCCCAAGGTACCTAGCCATTGAGCTCCTAGCACAACATCACATCCTCCTAGTTGAAGAGCAAACATATCAATTTTGAGTTCATAGTCCCCTATCTTCAACTTAACATTATGATATTTACCTTTACAAGGTAATGTTCCACCATTTGCCACCATAACCTCAAAGGAGTTGCAAGCATGTATGTAACAATTTGCTTGCTTGGTGACTTGAGGATCAATAAAGTTATGTATACTTCCTGAATCAATGAGAATTGTAAGATATTTTCCTTTGAAGAATCCTACTACCTTCATCGTCTGAGGGGTAGAAATTCTTGCAAGGGCATGGACAAATATTTTTGGTTGTGGTTCTTCTTGTGTTTCACCCTCATCCTTAAGTTGTTCCTCTGATGGTTCTACTTCATCATCAAGTTGTTCATTACTTACTGATTCCTCTACATCCAACAAAAATAACTTCTTTTGGATGCATTTATGCCCTAGTGAATACTTCTCATCATAATTATAACATAAGCCTTGTGCTCGATGGGCATCCATCTCTTCCATAGTCAAACACTTGTATGGGGTAGATTTATTGCCAATATTTGGTGTGAACTTGGAAGGAAATGTGGGTTTGGCCTATGGAAATTTAGGTGGTCTCCTTTGAGCCAAAAATATTTCTTCTACCAATCTCACCAATCCTATGGCTTGCATCATAGACTATGGTTTGAACATTTTGACCTCAACCTTGATATCATCTTTCAATCCATTGATAAAACAACTCTAAAAAAATCCTTCATTCAACCCCTTTGTCCTATTAGCCAGTTTCTCAAATTGGGTTTGATAGTCATAGATAGTAGAGGTTTGTTTCAATTTGGTTAAGGCTCCTGTAAAGTCCTCATACTCACTAGGGCCAAAATGAGTGAGTAATTGTGACTCAAAATCTTCCCAAGAAGGGTCTGGAGTTATGTTTTGTAACCATTGATACCATTGTAAGGCTTCAAATTCAAAGTTGAAAGATGCCATGGTGACCCACAAATATTTAGGTACATTATGAAGTTTGAAGAACTGATCTGCTCGACATAACCACCCATCAATATCCTTTCCATTGAACTTAGGAAAGTCTAATTTAGGCATCTTAAATGGAGTATCTATGTCAAAAAGAGAATGATAGCCTTCTTTCTCCTTATGGACTCCCTTCTCTTTATTGCCTAAACTACCACCTAGTTTTTCAATGTTAAGATGCTCAAACACCTTTGGGCCTTCCCTAAATTTATCCTCAACCTCTAGGAATTTTTCTTCAAATGCAACTTTGGATCTAAGATGTTCACCTCTCATAAGTGATACTTCTTCCCTCATCTGTTTAAATTCATTTCCAAGATTAGTAAGTGTGACACTCATTTTCTCCATAAGGTTGCTTTGTTCTAACTCCTTTTGGTGTCCTCTAGTTCCTCTAACCATTTAGGTATGATTTGAACCACTCCCACTGACTTACTAAAAATAGAAGTATTGTTTTAAGAGTTACTATTTTTAGTAATGAGCCAAAAAAAGTGTTTGGGTGCTATATATCAAAATGATCAGCTCGAGAAGACCAGCATAATGGGCTAGGTCCCACAATGACATTTTTACACCCTAAAAAAAAAGAACAATGGGTATATCACAACATTTTTTGGCACCCTAAACTTTTTTATAGGGAGTGTTGTCTTCAAGTGTTGTCAATTTTTCTCTTAGAGTCTTAGTTCACTCAAAAAATTAACTTTTATCTAACAACCCCTTACTAGACTCTACATAGTCTATTACTGACTTTGTTCTATCTGACATTATTCTATCATTAACACTATAGCTCACTATCTTTGACAATTATCTTAACTGACTTTATTACTAATAAATTCCCTATTTGTTATGATTCTTAAATGTTATAGGTAATTATTATTGATGTTGATAGACTCTATCTTAACTGTTATTGATTGTTACTTGACTATTACTAATAGACCCTATTGTGATTATTATTCTCACCACTAATTTTTTTCGATTGTTTATGTTTAGTTAATTCTAGGATAGTGTAGTCTCCTTAGTATGCTCATTTTTGTGTTGTAGTTTTTTGACATGCAAGATAAACAAAAATAGGGTACTCTAAGCCAAGGTGTGTGTACTACCCATAGGCCCTCTATTATACCATAGTGATGAACAATAGTGCTTGAACCAATATTTTAGGCCACTACTCAAGGAGGATTCCATGCATACCCTTGAGCACACTACCCACCTCTCTGATAGTATAGGAGGGTGATCTTCTTGGATGTTGTGTCCGGTGTACTATGGAGAATACACGATCAAAAATATTCCTAGGGCTAAAGGTTTCTCCTAATCCTAGGGGGTCTCCTGATATACCTAAAGATATATGGGAGCTCAATTCCATATATGGGTGTTGTTTGAGGCCTAGGTATTGGAGCTTGATCGCCCCTCACTTCACTAGATACTTTATGGGCAATCTAGCTTAGCCAATAATGACAACTCCTCCATGATATTTTAAAACCCTCGACATAAGGTTTCTAACCTAATAAACTAATACAAAAAAAGATTTTTTTTAATAAGAAAATAAGAAAAAAATGAAAACACAAAAATTTTATACCTAATAATCGAAATGGTAGGGCAAGAACTATCATAGTCATAGTGGAACACGACCCTAGAAAGCGCTCTGATACCACTTGTTAAGAACCTTCTAATTAAAATAAGCACATTCACATAAATATTGCAATAAAAGCAAAAATTCATGAAAAACAGAATATTGCAATACAAAATGTAAATGCAGAAATATAATAATCTCACAAACACAACACAAAATCATGGGCCTCTTCGAGGGGGCAACCTCCTTCAATACTTTCATTCAATATGCAAAAAGATACATTTGTTTATGGACCCTTGTCTTTTAAAGATACACTTCATGCAACCCTAACCTAATGCTCAAGAGTTGGCTTACATGCAAAGTGCCACTCGAGCTAGAATCTTCTACCAAACAAACAATTACATTCTTGATAACGGTTACATGAAATGGCCCCACTTGTCTAGGCACCTCAATTACCACATACCATTACAAAATATTATAAAATAATTTTAGGATGGGATTCTAACAATATTTGATATTATAATGAATTCTATTATATTTATACTGGACAATTTATATATTTGATTGCTCATATATTTAATTCTACTCTTGATTATTGATATTGAGACCTAAGATATTGTGGCTTAATTATATTGGATCTTGAGATAGTTTGGCTTAAAATCCAATAATGGTATTAGAGCTACTGCTTAATTCTATCCATTTTTATAGAGTTATATTTTAGAGCCACCATAATATTTGGAGTCTATCCACTTTAAATATTGAAGACTTGGACTCTATTTTAAAAGTTTGATTGAGTAGATATTGAAGGAACAAATAAAAGTTACCTTGATTTAGATGCTAGGGTCTATCCACTTGATTCAAGTAAAACCAATGAAGACAAGGACTCAACTAGAATAGATTAAGGGCCAAATCAAAATAAAGTTGGATGTGAGAGGACATTCAAAGTCACTCTGAAAATATTTTGGAATCAAATAAAAAAGAGAAGAATCACATTGTTCTTAGGTTTGACCTAAGACATTAGAGATAGATTATAGAGATTGGGAACCATCAAAGCTTTCAAAGAATAGAGAATCATCAAGGTTTCTAGAGAATAGAGAAGCATCAAAGCTTCCAAAAGATAGAGAAGCATTTAATATTCTAAAGAAGAGAAGCATCAAAGCTTCCTAAGAATAGAGAAGAGAAGCAGTATAAGCTTCTAAATATAAGGAAATATTAAAGAAGCAAAAGTTTTGGTTAATCAAAAAACCAGAAGGATTAGACTGACTAGAAAATCTACCTATCATTTCAGCCTTAGCCTTAGAATCAATTTTTAAGAAATATTCTTCAATTTTTTTCTAAAAGCATATACTTTTAGCTATTAAGAGAGCTATTTCAACATAAGAAAGCAAGCTACCAAAGAATAATAAGTGATATCACCCAAAGGCTACTAGAGAGTGATATGTGTTATCAAGGAGTACTATCATTCAAAGATTGTTAGAGAGTGATAAATGCTATCAGTAAGTGTTATCATATGAATGTGAATAGGGAACTATAAGCATTATCAAGAAGTGCTATCATTTAAAAGTGACTAGAGAGTCAAGAGCATTGCTATCTAGAGTGCCACCACTAGATCTAATTAAACAACCATACGAACACTATCTAAATCACCACCACTAGAGATAATTGAATAGTCATATTATAACTATACAAAGTGCCACCACTATTGCTAATCATACAAGTTTTATCCAGAGTGCCACCAAAGATAATTGGATAGGTATACAAGCACTATCCAGAGTGCCACTAGAGATAATTATAAAAGCATACAAATGCTATTTAGAGCACCACTATTGGTAATTATATAGTCATACAACTACTATCTAGAGCACCACCAAAGATAATTGGACAAGCATACGAGCAAGCACTATCATCAAGAGATAACTAGAAAGGTACCTGAGCACTAACAGAGATAAACAAAAAAGCAATACAAAGTGTCATTTTGAAGATATTTTGAGCACTATCCGAGTGTTTCCATATTAGAAACGAGATTTTTGTAAGAGAATTTCCTTCTATAGAGAACCTAAGAATCACATCAAAGATGAAGAGCGTCATTCTCTAGAAGAAATCCAAGTGCCACTATGCAGATGAAAAATTTGAGCATTAGAGTAGGTGGTATAAGGTGTTAATCAAGTGAGGTAGAATATTGCACACCATCTAGCACATGGAATATCACAACATCAAAGGAGATAAATCAATTGATAGTCCTAGGTAAAATTTAAACGTTATAATTATAAAAATGTTGGTTAAGTGTATTCTAAATTTGAAGCATTGTGGTAGAACCCTGAAGGTTCTAGCTAAAATTTTATTAATAAATAAATAATATTAACTTTAATTTAAAAGAATCACTTTGATAAAGAATCATTGTTTCACTTGTAGGAAGGTCCCTCCAATGCATTCAATAAACAATTAGATATTATTCTTCATGGCTGATTTGATATGGCTTCCTCTCATATCATATATATAGACTTTTCAATCATGACTCTTCAATCATGACTTTTCAATCATGACTTTTCAACCATGAATTTTCAATAATAATGAAATATATAATTAAAGTAATAATAATAATTAATAAGTAATGTTAGGATGTGGGATCCTAACACATTGTAAGATAGAAAGGTATGATAAATTACCTTTTATATTGGAGAGAAAATTAAATTAAATTAAATTTGAATTGTTTAAAAGTTTTTAGGTAGGAGTTATAAGGTTTTCTACCTTATTGATTTTTGAAATGTATTTCTAAAATATTGTTGTTTGACATAGTAATTAATATATTCGTTAACATTCATCTAAAATTATTAATGTAGTGCATTAAGCGGTGTAAGAACATTGGTAATTTCTTTTTTTGGTAGATAAGATACTACAGCATTAATACCGAGTTTTACAGGTTGACCCAAAACCTTTTACAAAAATCAGGCCAGGGCTATTGATGAACATGTCCTTACTAAGGATCCTATATACGTAAAATCTACATGCTACCATAGCCATTACATCCGGTAAGGCACATAGCCTGTTATCAAAAAGAAACTTCCCATAAAACATTTTGGGTATACCTCGAGAAAACACACCTGCATCATAATTACAAAAAAAGAAATAGACACAGACCCCTTCCTTGAAACAATGGAGAAACAAAAATCGACAGACACACATAGCAGAGTACTAAAAAAAACTCCCACAAGCTCTGTATTGACATTTACTCTTAATAATTCTTTGGTAATTGCTTTCTTCTGTATATGACATGCTTTGTGACCACATACCGTCTTGGCCAATCAGCCTTGGAGAAATGAACCTGTTGGCTAGATTTATGGCGATGGCTATCTAGTGGTCCACGTGGCTCTGTTTCGAAGTCTTATATTGCCATTTCTTTCTTGCCCTATGAGTATCAACCAATATCAAATTACTAAGATGACTAGGAGCCATGTTATCTAAAATGTGATTGTCCCCATTAGTCTTCGTGGTATTTCCAAGCAACATCCACCAAGACTGACAACTCGAATAATTTTTATTATGAGTCCATTTCAAAAAAGAGAAGGGAATACTCATAGCCTTCAAACTTACAGTGCCTTCCCTGTTGGTAAATTTGACTGTCATTCTTGGCATTCTTGTTGCATAAGCTCCTCTACTTCACTCGGGACACCATGTTCCCATTTGAAAAGTCTGTCACCATCGACACCCAAATTGGTCATCTTATCAACAACTCTGTTAGCTTCTCGAAAGACGTGTTGGGATTTTCTATCCTGTCTTCCTTAGAAAAGGATCCTAGCCTCTTCAATAATTGTTTTAATCCTCCAAGGAGGTGTTTTCCAATTATTGAGGAGATTTATAACATGCATAAAGTCTCCTTCTATGATCAAATTGCCTTCTAAGTCTTGAGTCATTTGAAGGCCTCTCCACATAGCTCTAGCTTCAGCTTCATTGTTCGTCCTTGTTCCAAAATATTCAAAAAATGCAAGCATCATATTTCCATTATGATCTCGTACAATGCTACCAATGCCTACTCTACCAGGATTGTCCTTAGCCGCTCCATAAAAATTAAGCTTAAACCAACCCGTAGGAGGTGGGGACCACTTAACATTGGCTCTGGGGTTGACTACCCTAGGAACAGACTCATCTAACAAGGTTAAGCTTAAATATTGAGCAATCATGGTCTCTTGCAGATGAGGTTTACGACTATCAAAAGGGATAAGATTCACATTCTCATTGGCAAAGGATAAGATCATGGCAATGATAGTTTGATGATCATGGATAGACTCATTAAAGACTCTATGGTTCCTTTCTAACCACACCTGCCAAAGATAGTGATTAAGACAAATTTTCCACATGTATCTAAGTCTTTGGCTTGAAAAGGGGCAAGGCCACTAGACGAAAAAATCAAGTATGGTGGCTGGTTTAACCCAGGAAATATTGAAGGCCTGAAAAACCCCACTTAGGACAGTTAAGGAAAAAGGGCACTCAAGGAAAATGTGATAAATGGTCTCCCAATTAGCCCTGCATAGATAACAATGATTAGTGATACAAATACCTTTACGCATCATATTATCAATGGTTAGAATTCTTCCTTGGATAACTAATGATGAAAAGACTGCAATTTTTGGAATTAAAATTTTTATCCAAACTAAGTCCTTTTGGAGGACAAAATCCTCGTCATCAGCGTGCTTGTAAGCTGATTTAATAGTGAACTGCCCATTTTTCGTAGGAGCCCAGGTCACTTGATCTTCCTTGGGTCTCATGGGGATAAAATGTTGCTCGAGAATGTTACAAAGATCATTTTATTTCGCTTGAAATCATGAATCCTTTTTTTTTGCCAGTTCATTCTGCCTTTGTCCTTAACCATATAATCAAATATTTTTTTGCCAATGAGTTCTTCCATGATATCTTTGATTTTGGCTAAGTTAGGATATTGCATCAGTGGTTCGTCCTTAGCCCACTTGTCATTACAACAATTTATCCTATCACCATTGCCTAAAACCCATCTTAAACCTTTTTTTATGATCTCCTTACAATTGAGAATTGCTTTCCAAAAATTAGAACCTCTGATTGGAACTGAGTCACTTAGAAATTCCATATTTTGAAGATACTTTCATTTGATGATAGTTGTCCATTCATTTTATTCACCAGAAATGAGGTACCATGCTTGCTTAGCTAGTAAAGCTAAATTCATATGAGCAATTCTCCTCAGACCTAAGCCCCTATTTTCCCTGGCTCTGCACACTTTGGTCCATCCTACAAGGTGTATCCTTTTTTTCTCCTCTGATCCAGTCCATAAAAATTATTTTTGGAGTTTCTCAATTTTCTGGAAAACCTTCACAGGGGCTTTGAAAACATAGAGGAAATAAACTAGAATTCTCTGAAGAGAGGCCTTAGTGAGGGTCAAATTTCCTTCTTGAGATAGAAGATGACCTTTCCATCTAGCAAGTTTTTTTTAATTCTTTCAATAACCTTGTCCCACATTGACTCTCTCGGAGAACCAATGAAAAGAGGGAGACCAAGATACAAAGTGGGGAGGTTTGCTATATCACACCCTAAAATTTTTGCAATCCTTCCTTGCCTCTGAATGGGGGTGTTCAATAAATATAACTTGCTTTTACTGAAATTAACTTTCTGACCAACAACATCCTCATAGAGTTGCAGGATGTATTTAATTATTTTTGCCTCAACCACCGATGCCTTAGTCAATAGAAGGGTATCATCGATGAATTGTTGGTGAGAAACAACCCTATAAAAGAATGTCATATTTCCATTTAAAATAAAATGAAAAGTTTGATTTACTCATTTTTCTTCATGTGATTACATTCTAAATACGATCCAAGGTATAAGGATAAAAATATAAATTGTTAAGTTATGAACATTAAATTTCTAAAAATTATCTCAAAATATGTAACGTGGATAAATTATGATTATATAACAAAAATATGTAAATTGAAGCATGTATAATTTATTTAATAAAAACATATGAACATGTCCCAAGGGGGACAATGCAATGGTTTGGGCTTTGTCTTCTCTTTGGGAGGTCCAAGGTTCAAACCGTTATGTGTGTGTTATCATACCCTATTGATAAGCTTAGCTCTCGGTCTTACGAGGGGTCATGGCTAGGATGAAAATGCTTAGTCCTAAGTGTTGGTTGTAGGAGCTTCTCACTGATAAAAAAATAATGAACACAAGTAAATATTTTTATATTTTGAAAAACAAAGACCTTGAACACAACTATAAAACTAGACATTATATACTATTTGTTGTAAATATTTTATATCATCAAACTATTTTCATTTTTTAGTTTATTGTTTATTGCTTAAGTATTTTTTAAGTGACACTCTTGTTGTGTTATATAGAATATATATATATACTTGTTATCTGAAATACCCAAACATCCTCCTGAAACCAACTCACATAACAAGACTAACATTAGTATCATTTTGTGCATTTTCATGTATTTTATTTAAGCACCAACATAAGAGGGAGGTGAAGAAAGTCAGTGTTGGTCTTCTAGAGTCCATAGCCATTGACCAAACATTTTTTCTATGAAAAATTGTGCTTATATCATGTTGGCTCAACTTGCATGTTATTATATTCATTAACATGGTACCAAAGCTCACTTGTTACCAGGCATTGGTATCCTTTGTTACAAATATGTGTTGCTCTTCCTCTCAATATCTTCATTCACTGTAATCTTGTTGCTTCTAGTTTAGGCATTCCATTGGATTTAGGAAAGTACTCTAATACCACTTGTTAGGAATATTCTAATTAAAGTAAACACATTCACATAAATATTGTAATAAAAGCATAAATTCATGAAGAAAAAAATATTGCAATACAAAATGTAAATGCAAAAATATAATAATCTTATAAAAACAACACAGAATCGTGGACCTCTTTGGGGGGCAACCTCCTTCAATAATTTCATTCAATATACGAAAAATATATGTTTGTTTATGGGCCCTTTTATTTTGAAGATACACTTCATGCAACCCTAACCTAATGCTCAAGAGTTGGCTTACATGCAAAGTGCCACTCGAGCTAGAATCTTCTACCAAACAACATTTACATTCTTGATAACGGTTACATGAAATGACCCCACTTGTCTAGGTGCCTCAATCACCACATGCCATTACATAAAATCATTATGAGGGGTTCTCCACATTGGAAAGGGGTCATTACATAATAAAATGAGAAATACATAATAATGTTAGGATAAGGTCCTAACAATATTTGATATTATAGTGAATGTTATTATATTTATACTAGCCAATTTATATATTTGATTGCTCATATATTTAATTCCACTCTTGGTTATTGATATTGAGACCTAAGCTATGATGGCCTAGTTATATTGAATCCTGAGATAGTTTGGCTTAAAAACCAACAATGGCATTAGAGCTACTGCTTAATTCTATTCATTTTTTAGAGTTATTTTTCAGAACCACCATAATATTTGGAGTTTGTCCACTTTAAAAGTAGTGTAGACTTGGACTATATTTTAAAATTTTGATTTTGGATGCTAGGGTCTGTCCACTTGGTTCAAGAAAAAATGGTGAAGATAAGGACTCAATCATAATAGATTAAGGGTCAACTTAGAATAAATTTGGACGTGAGGGGACATTCAAATTCACCCTCATAATATTTTGGATTCTCTAAAAAGAGAATAATCACATTGTTCTTCGGTTTGACCTAAGACATCAGAGATAGATTACAGATATTGAGAACCGTTAAAGCTTCCAAAGAATAGAGAAGCATCAAGGCTTCTAGAAAATTAAGAAGCATCAAAGCTCTCAAAATATAGAGAAGCATCTAAACTTCCAGAGAAGAGAAGCATCAAAGATTCTTAAGAACATAGAAGAGAAGCAATATAAGCTTCTACATATAAGGAAATATTAAAGAAGCAAAAGTTATGGTTAATCAAAAAATCGGAAGGATCAGGTTGACTGGAACTCTACCTAGCATTTTAGTCTTGGCCTTAGAATAAGTTTTTAAATAATATTCTTTAATTTTTTTCTAAAAGCATCTACTTTTAGCTATTAAGAGAGCTATTTCAACATAAGAAAGCAAGCTACCAGAGAATTATAAGTGTTATCAAGGACCGCTATCATCCAAAGGCTACTAGAGAGTGATAAGCGCTATCAAGAAGTGCTATTATTCAAAGGCTATTAGAGAGTGATAAGCGTTATCAAAAAGTGATATCATTCGAAGGTGAATATGAAACTATAAGCATTATCAAGAAGCACTATCATTTAAATGTGACCAAAGAATCAAGATTCTTACTATCTAAAGTGCCATCACTAGAGCTAATCGAGCAATCATACGAGCACTATCCAAAGTACCACCACAAGAGATAATCAAACAATCATATGCGAGCAATCTAGAGTGCCACCACTAGAGCTAATTGGATAGTGATATGATTTATATCCATAGCACCACCAAATATAATCGAACAAGCATACAAGCACTATCTAGAGCGCCACCAAAGATAGTCAGATAAGCATACAAGTGCTATCCAGAGCATCACCATTGATAATCAGATAGTCATACAAGTGCTATCTAGAGCACCACTAGAGATAATCGAACAAGCATACGAGCGCGTGCTATCATCAAGGGATAATTGGAAAGGCACCTGAGCACTCACAAAGATAAACAAAAAAACAATACAAAGTGCCATATTTGAAGATTCTAAGCACTATTGGAGTGCTAACATCTTGGAAATGAGAGTGTTGTAAGAGAACATCCTTCTACAAAGAACCTGAGAACACATCAAAGACAAAGATCACCATTCTCCAGAAAAAATCTAAGCATCACTATGTAGATGAAAAATTTGAGCGTTAGAGCAAGTGGACTAAGGCATTAATCAGGTGAGGTAGAACATTATACACGATCTAGCATGTGGAATACCACAACATCGAAGAAGATAAATCAATTTGCAGTCCTAGGTAACCTTTAAACGTTATAATTAAAATAACTTTGCTTAAGTACATTATGAATTTGATGCATTGTAAGATAGAAAGGTATGATAAATTACCTTTCATGTTGGATGGAAAACTAAATTAAATTAAATTTGAATTGTTTAAAAAAATTTAAGTGGGAGTTATAAGGTTTTCTACCTTATTGATTTTTTAACTTTATTTCTAAAATATTATTGTTTGACATAGTAATTAATATATTCGTTAACATTAATCTAAAATTATTAAAGTAGTAGCGGTGTAAGAATATTGGTAAAATTTCAAAAGCATGTCATATTTACATTTAAAATAAAATGGAAACTTTGATTTACTCATTTTCCTTTATGTGATTACATTCTAAATATGATCCAAGGTAGAAGGATAGAAATATAAATTGTTAAGGCACAAACATTAAATTTATATTTTTTTGTTATATAATCATAATTTATTCACATTACAAGAGTGTATAATTTATTCAATAAAAACATACGAACATGTCCAAGGACAACACAACGGTTTGGGTGTTGGCCCATCTTTAGAAGGTCCAAGGTTCAAACCACGTCGTGTGTGTTATCATCCCCTATTGATAAGCTCAGCTTTCGATCTTACAAGGGGTCATGTCGGGGATGGAAATGCTCAATCCTAAGTGTTGGTCGTAGGGACTACGAGGGGTAATGGTTGGGATGGAAATGTTCAATCCTAAGTGTTGGTCATAGGAGTTTCTCACCTTAAAAAAAATAATGACCATAAGTAAATATTTTTAGATTTTGAAAGGCAAGACCTTGAACACAACTATAAAACTAGATGTTATATAATCTTTATTGTAAATACTTTATATCATCAAACTATTTTTATTTTTTAGTTTATTCTTTATTGCTTAAATATTTTTTAAGTGACACTCTTGTTGTGTTATATAGAACATATATATGTTATATGAAATACCCAAACATCATCCTGAAACCAACTCACATAACCAGATTGACATTTTTTATTAGTTGAAAGAAGTTTTGAAAGGATCCCTAAACAATATTATAAAAGGAACAACTAACACCCTATTGGGGAGAGGGATGCTAGCAAGCTAAACAAAGACCAGCATCCAGAACCCATGCAGGGGAAACCAACATAGCCACCACTAGGGCAGACACAAAAAATAGACAGACAGAAGGAAGACCAGACGGTCTACAACCAACCCCCATAACCCACACAAACACATGCAAAGGCACCCATGCACAAAAAACAACCGAAACAAAAGCAAAAAAACTTAGAAAGACCTTTATTGTTTATTGCTTAAGTATTTTTCAAGTGACATTCTTGTTGTGTGATATAAAACATATATACCTATTATCTGAAATACCCAAACATCGTCCTGAAACCAACTCACATAACAAGATTGACATTTTTTTTTGTTAGTTGAAAGAAGGGGTTTTGAAAAGATCTTCAAACCTTATTATAAAAGGAATAACTAACACCTTATTAGGGAACAACTAACACCTTATTAAGGAGAAGGATGTTAGCAAGCTAAACAAAAACCAAGAGCCAAAACCTACGCAGAGAAAACCAACATAACCACCACGACACAAAAAAAATAAATAAACATAAAGAAGACCAAACGATCTACAATCAACCTTTATAATCCACATAACAACCCACACAAAAACACCCATACACATAAAAACAACTTAAATTTAAAAAAAAAAAAAACAATAAAAAATGATACTAATGTCAATCTTATAAATAACAAAACTGATATTAATATCATTATTATCTTATCATTTGTTAAAATATATAAAAAACATTTTATTATTCTTAAAATATTAATTTTAAAATATAAAAAGGAAACATAATTGTAGTCTATAAAGAGGGACCAATTGTAAGCACTCGAGTGTTTGCTAGCTGTGATCACAGTTCTCTTAGAATGCCAAATCGCCCTCATTTACTGATGAACTTCTTTGTGATAAATAAATAAAAGTTGATTGTAAATAGCATCCATGGACAATACTAACGATAGTCAACCTTATTAGTAAAATTTAATATTTTAAAATTATATATACATATATTTTTATGCATGAAAATTGGGTTATTATTAGATATTATTTTTATAATAAAATAAATTCAATTGTTCTAAGCCTACAAGACATTTAGTACAACCAACCACAACCTACTATTTTGAAGCAGCTAAACTATTTTAAACAAACAAAATTTAATATTATATTACTTTGTCAAAAGTTTGTCGCCGTCGGTCTGTGGGACTTAGTCACAGGTGAGCTCGTTCGACGTTTTTTTTCCAAATCTAGCTCAGCACGTTGAGCAGTGTGCAAGTACTATTTTGTGAATCAGGGTGGTTGTACCAAATTAAGAGAGAGCAGCCATTAACATCTGTGATAGTACCAAATTAAGAGAGAGCAGCCTTTGCCATGAACTGATTGTTTGTATAGTCTGCACTCTTCAGTATATATATACATACCGTCCTTCAAATTCATTGACGTAAGGGTGGTGCTTGCCAAATTGATTGAAGCATCGTCCTATTCAACAATGGACGCCCTCTGTAACTACACCCATTCTGGCAAAGGCAAGTGGCAACACACATTCATTCACTTGTCCGGCCTTAAAACTTTTTCAGGCCATTGAATGTGGGCCGATGGACGACGTCATCTGCATGTTCCTGATGAATATCGTGAGGTTCCTCGTGACCTCCAGGCCTATAGGCACTAACGGTAACGAACGCCTCCTATGAAATACCCACAAGCTGACAGAACAAAGACTTCAAAACTTCCCAGGCGGCCTACCTATGTCATCCTAAGCCACATAGAATTCTGCACCCAATAAAGCCATACTGTTCAAACTTCACCACGAAATTCAGGATGTTTGACATTTTGACAGCTAAGTAGGAATTGTGGACAGTAATTTTTTATCGGCCTGGAATTTGATGTACTTGATGTGAGTACATGTGAAATGAAAATAAGAGAAGGTTTTAGTCAAAAGAGATAGGTTGGATGAGTGTGAGTGTTTGTAGGTGGATTTGATGAGAGTACATGTGAAATGAAAATTAGGGTAGGTTTTATTTAAAAGAGATAGGTTAGATGAGTGCCAGTATTTATAGGTGGGTTTGATGAGAGTACATATGAAATGAAAATTAGGATAGGTTTTTTCTATAACTAATAAATATTAAAGAGTTATGTTTTTTAATAAAATCAATGGTTATATGAGTTATGATAATTAGTGGAAATAAATTTATTTTATACATTTTCATGTTTTTTATTTAATCACCGATATAAGAGGGAGGTGAAGAAAGTCAGTGTTGGTCTTCTAGAGTCTATAGTCATTGACCAAACATTTTGTCTATGAATAAATTGTGCTTATATCATGTTGGTTCAATTTGCATGTTAGTGTGTTCATTAACATGGTACCAAAGTTCACTTGTTACTAGGCATGGGTGTCCTATAGGTGTGTTATTTCTCACAAACATTTTCATTTATTGCAATCTCATTGCTTCTAGTTTAGGCATTTCATTGGATTTAGGCTTTTTCTTTTTAATTTTACTTGTGTTGTCCCCTCATTAATCATTGTCCTTATATATGTGCTTTCATATAAGGATTAATTGTAACCTTGTGATATTGAGAGCTTTGGGTGTTGATTTGGTAGAATTCCATAAAATTTTGTTTAAACAGGCTACCCTTACTGCTAGTGCAAGAGAGCACAAAGCTAGTGCAATTAAGGACTAAGAACCAGGATTCCAAGCAAAAGTTACAAGGGGAACAAAAGGGAAGAAAATATTGTTTGTCTATCGAGGATGAGGTTTTCGAGGGTACACCATAGTTTTTCATTATGGAGGTTCACAAGGCTGAATAATAGAGCACAAAAATATGAACTTGAAGGAGGAGTTTTGATGTTACTATTTAGACCTCTAGTTGCCATTGTTTTTAAAGTTTGATGTCCCTAAAGCCCCCATACACAAAGCAATGACAAAGAACTTATTCACAAGTGCTGGACACTTCATATTTGGATAGATTGGTATGACAAAAAAGCCTAAGTGCATTGTGCTAGTTGTCTCGAGTCTTTTAGCATCTGTCTCCTGTCTTTGATTGGATGCAAATTTATAAAAGTCGTTCAAACCTTTCGAGTATAATTTAATAGGAAATCATATTAAAAGGTATTACTTATTATATAATAAAAAATAAGAGTAATAGAAGAAAAGCAATATTTGGATTTTCATGAAAGGTCATACATTTAGTTTAATTGAAAAATATAAGATGGCTTTGTGGAGGTACTTGTGAAGATCATAAAAATTTTCTCAAAAGTGGTACCTTGTAAACTTTAAGTCCTTGAGTGATTGACTCATAAAAATACCAATTCCAAGATAAGTATAATAAAAAAATTTGTGTGGTGGTGCATTGAGAGGCTTATTTTCAAGCCTCTCATTGCTTGTGATAGTTTGAATTTGCTACCTTAATCAACGTTCAAATGATAACTATATGGTATCAAAAAACTAAATGGTATAAATTATGAACCATATGTTCTTCCGTCCATGGAGCCCGTCCTAGGTGAGAAAATTGTTCTTCTCTTGGTCTAGTTTTTGGACAGGCTTTTGGTTGTTGGTGGGAAGTCTACTTTTTGTAGGTGCATTTCTCGGTTGCTCAGTTTAGTTGTGCATAGGATATCGACTAATCCTAGATCTTTCCTACTTGATAACATGGATTCTATTTTTGTGGATCTTGAAATGTTCTTATAGGCTTTCCCTTCCATGGCTTTGGGGCTGAATGGAAAAAAATTTCAAAATCATTTTGCTGATGTAAGCAGGTTTTCGACTGATTGTAGTGTATTTGTTGATCCTAGAACTATTTTTCTTAAGAATATGGATCCTGTCATGGATCCTACGAGGTTCTTGTAGGCTATCTCCTTCATGGGCTTTGTGTTGGGAGGGAGAAAAACTCAAATGCTAAAAGTTTATGTGAGCAGAGTCCCAACGACTAGTGGTTTTGCTGCTAGATCTAAAGATTTTTTGCTTGAGTTCATGGATCCGATGATTGTGGATCCAAACTCTTTAGGCAATCCCTCTCGTGGCCCTGGTGTGGGGAGGGATAAACTTTCAAATCTTTTTGGTTGATGTAAGAAAGGTTCTAGTTTGGATTTTTTGTCCCTCAAATTCCAACCTCGATGATGGTTTTATTGGGCGAGAAGATCTCGATCTTGCAGTGTTAGAGGTGGATCTTGTTCCACCTATGTTTGAGAACCTTGGGGTTTCTTCTCTAGAGAACCTTGCCAATGTTGCAAGCTAGGACAAAATTTCTTCTCAGATATCTAGTTTAAGAGAGAACGAGTTTTTGGATAATTATGGGGTTTCCAATGGAAGTGTTCTCTCATCAATTTCTTGGCTTGGAGAAGGAATTCTTGCAATATTGGCTTTTAGTATTGATAATTTATTGTTTCGAAGGGTCTAGATACGTCTAGTTTTAAGGGTAATTTGGTTCCCACCGAATCCATGATTTTTTAGGAAGTCTTGTTTGGTATCCCCCTCTAGCTATATGCATGTTCACCCATTTTTGTTCCATGCAGGAATGTCTTTACTTTTTTCAATGAGTTTACACACGTTTTTATGAGGGGTCATGGTCCCTTCTTACTAAGTTGCATTTGAACCTTGGACCTCTCAAAGAGAATCCAAAGCCCTTACCACTGCAGTAAGCTTGTAGCTGGATGTCTTTATTTTTTTATCTCAAAATTGAGTGGGTTTTTTGGTGATTAGTGGTAAACAGTTGTATGCATGCTTCTCCTTGTTTGAAATAGGCAGGAAAGTTTCTCTTTCGTTGGATTTGAAAATGAGCATTTTTTTTTTCAAATTATAATTAAAGCGGGTTTTGTATGTTTGGGAGGATCTTGAGTTTTCCCTCGAGATTCATGTCTTGTTTTGATTTTTTTCTATTGAAGGTTGACTCGGATCCTAGGAGATCCAAAACTATCATTTTGAGGCACTTTTTCTATTTTTAAAGGTGTGGGGACCCTCAAAACCCCTTATTTGGTTTGTAAAAGGTTTGGGGCTCCTTTCAAAACCTCTTTCTTCCACCTAATTAAAAAATGGCATAAATTATAAACATGGAAGATAGAAATGACATTAATATTTCAAATAAAAAAATTATGGAATTTAACAACATAATACAGGCTAATAAATTCAAATGAATACATTAAATGGAATAAAAAGGTCATGAATGCACGAGCACTCATCTTGTTGCAAATAAATTCATCAATTAGGTCTCATTTTAAAGTTCTTCAAACATTGAAACAAGTATGAGACACTTTATACCAAGGTTACTAGGTGCGGGGGTGCGGGTGCGGCCCCTATCAAAAATAGGGTTCACTGGGTGCGGGTGCAGCTAGTTTTTAATATACATATATCTGACATCATAAAAACATATTGATATATGATATTTCATATTCATGTAAAAAATGACAGGATGTCAAGTCATAAAGAGTTAAGAGATATAAATATACTATAGTATATAGTAGTGGACATGTACAAAGATAACATCAAATATCTGATAATAAATTTAAAATTATAATTTATAATAACTTTAAAGTTTAAATTTTTTTAAAAATTAAAATGTTTTGTAATTTTTTTTAGCCCGTATGGGTTGGGTGTGGCTGGGCCTGCCTTCAAAAAATAATAAAAAAAACATCTTTTTTCCTATGTTAATGCCCAAACTGGGTTGGGTTCAACTGGGTGAACCCTAATAGTTAGATTTTGGTAAAATTTGAACCCTATCAGATAGGATTCATATGGGGTTAGACCTAGTTGTACCTGATCGTGAACCCGCGAACCCAGTGCAGGTGCGGGCGTGGGTTCGCACCCAACCAAGTGGGTGCGTGAACCCTGTTACACTGCTTTATACAATGTATGAGAGGACTAGCAAAATTAAAATAATGGATCTAAAGAGACAATTGACACATCTCAAGTTGGAAAAATGAGAGAGCATGAATGACCACTTCACCAAATTTAAAAGAAATAGAAATCAACTTTCCACTCTACAGGTAACATATGAAGATAAATATATTATGGATTTTCTAATTGACAATCTACCTGGCAAATATCATAATTTGTATCCACCCTTGAGCTAAAAAAAAAATGGACACAATGAGATTGGATGAGCTATGTGGGGCCCTACTAAATGAAGAAGAGAAACTTAATGGTGAATCTAGTAAAGACTAGACAAGCCGTTAGGACTAAAAATAGAGATATACTATTTAAGAGAAACAAAATAAATACAAGCCAACACTAATAGAAGAAGCACATGATAACAAACCACAACATAGGCAAGGAAGGCAACAAAATTGGCAACAAATAAATATCAATTAAAAGCATAATAATAATAAAAAAAGGAATAACTTTAAGATAATTTGATGGGCATAAAGTATATCAATGTTACAAGAATATAGGTGGCTTTCAAATATTTTAACCAAAGAATCAATCAAATGTTGTCCAAGAAGATGAATGCTTCAAAAATATTATGCTCACTTCTCTTGCTACATGTGGAAGCTCTATAGATGTTTGATATATTGATTTAGATGCAAGTGACTCTTTAGAGAAGAAAAATGGCTCCCATAAGGTTATTTTAGGTGATGATTTTTCACTTAGTGTTGAAGGTGTTGGCACTATTTCCATGAAGAATAATAATGAAAAGAAATAAAATTACTAATTTGCTTGGTATATCAATTTTGAAGAAGAATATTCTCTAAGTGAATCAGATAACAAAGTATGGATACAAGATTAAATTTTATTAAGGAAAGTGTTTGATTACTATGATGGATGAATATAGAGTCACAACAATAATAATAGTTGATTTGGAGCTTGCCAACAAGGATGCTTATGTGACAATGCATGCTTATGTTGGTGAATGGTACCACCAAAGATTTGGGTACTTAAATTATCAAAGTTTATCTACATTATCAAAGAGAGATATGGTTCTTGGCCTCCCTAGGATCAAAGAAAACAAAGGTGTTTGTGAAGGTTGTAAGGTTGAAAAAAAATATAAAGAACGACTTTAAAAAAGTACATCATTTAAAAGGAGTACATTAAGAGAAAGATAGTTGGTTGAGATTGTGCATAACAACTTATGTGGACCGATTACTCCTCAATCACTAGGGGACACAAAATATGTACTAATATTTATAGATATTTTTTCTAGAAATACATGGACATACTTGCTTAAGACCAAGGATGAAGTGTTCAAAAAGTTTAAAATTTTGAAGGCCCTAGTGGAAAACTAACATAACAAAATAAAAAGGATAAAATTTGATAATCAAGATAAATATGTTAATCATAACTTCAAGAATTTTTGTGAAAAATTGAATTTAGATAGAGAAAACAAATAGATACACTCCACAACAAAATGGAGTGGCTAAAAGGAAAAATAGAACTTTGGTTAAAGTGGCTCGATGCATGATTCAATCTAAGAATTTGCCTATGACAATCATATTTAGAACAAGTCTTCTACATCATGACTTAACAATATCACACTAGACAGAGTGGAAAGAATCCCAATGTGGACTATTTAAAAGTATATAGTCGTGAAGCATATGTTCATATGCCAAATAAAATAATGACTTAGGAAGTTTGATAGTAAAAGCATTAAGTATATTTTTGTTGGCTATGATGATCACAATAAGGGATAGAGGCTATAGGATCCTAAAATTAAAGATGTTTTTATTAGTAGGGATATGAAGTTTAATGAAGGCATTCAAGATAGTGTCTCAAATCCATGCCATCCTTCTCAAATTAAAATTGATGATTTTGAAACCCATAATATTTTAGAGAAAGAACATCTTAATGGTGAAGAAATCATCCTAAGAAGACAATAAGCCTTCAAGAAATATACGAAAACACTAAAGAGTTTGAGATGAAAAGTCAATTTATTAATTATGCTTTGATTACAATGATTATTGAAATTAGTGATCTTCATACTTTTGATGAATACCAAGAAAAATGAGAATGATAGCAAGCTATGCAAGACAAGTATAAATCCTTGATAAAAAAGTTAGACTTTGGAGTTAATGAAATTACATAAGGATAAAAATATTGTTGGAAGTGGATGGAAGTACAAAATTAAGTATAAATTTAATGAGAGTATTGAAAATATAAAGTAAGACTTGTGGCCAAGGGTTAATCTCAAAAATAAGGAATTGGTTATGGAGAAACATTTGCTTCCACTACCAAAATTAACAATATCAATGTAGCTTATTGCAGGTGGAAAACTCATCAAATGGGTGTTAAAAATACTTTTTTTAATGGTGAGATAGAGAAATAAATTTATATGACTCAACCACATGAATTTGTGAAAGATGAGGAAAAACACTTAGTATGCAGATTAAAGAAGTCACTTTATGAATTGAAACAAGCTCCAAGGGTTTGGTATGCAAATATTGATGAATTCTTCAAACTTTAAGGATTTAAGAATCATCCCTATGATTTAAAATTATATGTAAAGGCCTTCAAAAATGGAATACTCAAAGTTGTACTCTATATGGATGATCTCATCATCATAGGTGATAACCTATAGAACATCAATGAAGTGAAGTCATCACTAAGGGAAATATTTGAAATGATAGACTTGGAACTTCTTAATTACTTCATTGGCTTTGAGGTATGAAAAATAAAGATGTTATCCTCCTTTCCAAAAATAAATATGCCAAGGATTTGTTAGTTAGATTCAACATGTAAAATTGTGCAAAAGTATCCACTCCAATTTCTACACATACAAAGTTGAGCAAGTATATGGAAGGAGATGAAGTCAATCCAACACTATACAAACAACTTATGGGAAACCTAATATGTTTGATCCATGCTAGACTAGATATTTATTATGCAATTAGTATGATATCCAAATTTATAACTTTACCAAAAATTATCCATTGGAAATCTACATAGATGATATTATGATATGTGCAAGGTACATTAAGCATGAGCATTGAGTACTCACTTAGTGGAAAATTAATTCTTATAAGGCATTTTGATTCATATTGGATAGGGTTTATAGATGATTGGATATCCACTATAGGATGTGTTTTCTCACTTGGTTCTAGTCCTATATCTTGGTGTAGCAAGAAACAATATAATTTTTTTTATCTACAACAAAATTAGAATACATAGCAACTAACAAAACAACCAAAGAGATTAGGTGATTAAAAAACATTCTCTCTAAATTACAGTAGTTCTAGACACAAGCTATTGTATTGTATTATGATGCTTAGAATATAATTGAGCTTGCCAAGAATACAATATTCCATACAAGGACTAAGCACATTAAATTATACCATCACTATATCAAACACTTATTCAAGTGATTCATATCAAGTACTATAGGACAAAATATCAAATTATAGATATCCTTACCAAATCCTTGAGGTTAGATTTGTTCATATTAAAGGTGGTTTTGGTTTGAAAGCTATTAAATGAGTCCTATTATAGAAATTATATTGTAACCACCCAAAATTTTGATGTAATTCTCATCATTATTGTATATTTGTTTTTGGGTCTTGACAAATGAATATGTAGGGGATAAACTCATTTTGTACTTCCTTATGTACTATTAGAAAATGGGCCCAAATATCATAGGTTTATAACTCCTAGGATCATATATTCACATGCATATAATTTAAATCACAATAACACTAATAATATTGCACAAAATAAGAAAACTTATTGATAAAACATTATTGTATTGCATTACATAACATACAACTTTATCTCCAATATAAAGCCTTATATGAGACTCTTCAATACTCCCGACTCTTGGACTTTGCTCTCCTCATGAGAGAACTTTTCACATTTCTTTATTACATAATGACAAAGTCTCTCATGATCACATTTTAACTCTCACTTATACATGATTACATTGCCCTTCTTAGATGATGAAATCAATAAAGCTATTTTTTAAATAAAATGAGTTTAAATAAAATGAGACAATGCTCCTAGACCAGATGGTTTGCCTCCATTTTTTTCAAGAATTTTGGCATATCATTCAACAAGATATAGGGGAAGCTTTAAGGGAGTTCCAAGCTCATAACACCTTGCTAAAGGAATGGAACTCTACCTTTCTAGTCCTCATCTCACAAAAGTAAGGAGCTAATATGTTCAAGGACTTCACTTTGATTAGTCTTTACAACACGGTATACAAAATTATCAATCTTACTTTACTTTTATAAATCTTAGTTTGTTGGGTAATATAAAGTCAATTGCCCTAACTCCGCAGGATATCTAGTGCAACCATGGGTATCTTATTGTTTAAACCTTGAACCTTCTACAAAATCTAACTGTCTTAAACAAGAAAAATTTAATATTATATTACATTGTCAGAAGTTTGTCATCGTCGGTCTGTGGAACTTAGTCACAGGTGAGCTCATTTGACGTTTTTTTTCCAAATCTAGCTCAACATATTGAGCAGTGTGCAAGTACTATTTTGTGAATCAGGGGTTTGGAGTTTACTGAATTAAGAGAGAGTAGCCATTAAAATTTGTGATAATACTCGATGCTGACACCAGGCCTTTCATCTCTTCTCAACATTAGTTACTAAAAAATCATCAACTAATATCCTGATGAATATTAGCAATACATTTCAAGGATTGAATGGTACCATCGGATGGATCTTCGCAAAGGCACCAACAACTAGCAAATGAACTGATTATTTGTATAGTCTGAACTCTTTAGTATATATATACATATTTTCCTTCAAATTCATTCATGTAAGAGTGGTGCTTGCCAAATTTATTGAAGCATCATCCCATTCAACAATGGCCGCCCTCTGTAACTCCACCCATTCTGGAAAATGCAAGTGGCAACACACATGGTCACTTGTTCGACCTTAAACTTTTTTAGGTCACTGAATGTTGGTCGATGGACGATGTCATCGACATGTTCTGGATGAATATCGTGAGGTTCCTTGTGACCTCCAGGTCTATAAGCTGACATAACAAAGACTTGAAAACTTCCCATGTGCACGTTGCTAATCAACCATGAGAAAATGTTAATTTTTGGCCATCCTTCCTTTTACCAAACAAATTTCCATGGAAGTGTTGTTGGGGTAATCTCATATCCATAGTCTACCTTGTATCCCTCTTTTGCCTTATAGATTCCCAACTTGCTTCCTCCCCATCCAAGTATATCCCTCTTACAACCATCTTGAATTGGGTGTCTTTGAAGATGTCTCCATGGTTTTTTTTAGTTCCTTTTTCCCCCTCACTGATCATTATTAGGGATGTTTCCATTGTAGTAAGTCTGGCACATGTTGATTCCATGATTTCATATAGTAAGAGGCTTTCCACCACCCTAACTTTTGGAACTCTACTTTCCAACTCTCCATCTCTAGGAATGTCTGAATAATTGGTTGGTATTGATTCTATGAATCCTACCAAAATAGAGCATCCTTTCCATCCTATAACTACCAATATAGGTATGGCTTTATTAACTCTTGGTCTACTTCCATTGTTCTCCATACTTTATATCCCTTTCCTTCCACTCTAAATCAAGATGTTTTTCTTAGCCACTCTTGGGCGATATTTGACTTGTAATAGTCTTCTCCATAAACCCCCAATAGCTATAATCCATCTCTATTATAGCTTCCATGTTAGTGCCTTACTGCTTTGGGATGTTGATCTTATCCTCAATATTCCTTGTTTTTTGGTTGGCATATCTTCTCCCACCCAACTAGTGCTAGTTTTTGTTCTCCCCTTGCACCTGACCACAAAAAATTTCTTGTGTGTTTATCAATATATTTTAGAATTCCCTTTGGATCCTGAAGTATGGAAAATTTATAAACTGGGAGGGCTTGTAGCACAAATTTAATCATTGTAAGCCTTCCTCCCAAGCTTAGCTATTTTTGTGTCTAGTTGCTCAACTTAGCTTGTAGTCTGTCAATCAACCCTTCCTACTCCTAAATACTGTATGGGTAAAGGAGTTTCCATGAAGTTCAACAATCGTATAATTTTATCTATCACCCTCTTCGTTGTATTACAAAAACTATTTGAGATAATTTTTCATTAAAAGTTTGCCTAGTAGCTTGAGTATAGCCATCTAAAAATTATTTTATGTTTCTTTCTACTAGGAGATTGGCTTTACTAATAAGAGAAGTATCATCCACAAACTAGAGGTGATTTATCTCAATCTGAGAACTTATTTTTATACCCCTTAGCCTTCCTCTTGTCTCTCTTTTTTTAATAGTTTCCCTAGACCCTTTGCATAAAGGATAAAAAGGTAAGGGGAAAGAGGGTCCCCTTGCCTCAACCTCCTTCTTGCTGTGAAAATGGGAGAGGGACTGCCATTTACCAAAACTAAGAATGATGTAGTTTGTGTACATGCTTTTACCTAGTCTCTCCACCCCTCTACAAAGCCCATTTTTTCTAAAATCCTTTGCATAAAGGACCAGTCTACTCTATCATAAGCTTTAGAAATATCTAATTTAATAAACATACTTGGGTCCTTTTTCTTGGACATTGTGTGTATCACCTCCTAGGCCACTACTATTCCATATAGAATTTGTTTACCTTCAACAAAACCACCTTGCTCACTTGAAATTTGATTTGGTAAAAAAGGTTTTAACCTCTATGCCATAAGCTTTGTTAATATCTTGTATACTACATTACATAGTGAAATAGGCCTATACTCATTAATTATCTCACTAGGTGGGATCTTAGGAATTAAAGTGATAAAAGTATGATTCAAGGATTTTAACATTTTCTTACTCTATCTGATTTCCTCCAGTGGCTACACCACTGCTTCACCCACAATTTCTCAAAAAATTTGATAAAATTCAATGGGGAGCCCATATGGTCCTAGGGTCTTTCCTGTTTGCATTTTTGTATGATTTGCGATGTTTCTTCTAAAGAAATTTCCTACATTAATAATTTATTGTATTTTGGTTTCACTAATTGTAAAATTACCTCTAGTATCTTCTCCTGCCATGTTGCATTCAAATTTTCATTGCTACTAAAGAGAGTATGGAAGTACTGATTTGCTATAGTTTTCATTTCACTTCCACTGGTTTTTACCTGACCCATCATATCTGTAAGACTTGTAATTCTATTATGTTGTCTTCTAGCTATTTGTATCTTATGAAATAAAGTTGTGTTTTGATCCCCCTCCTTTAACCATGTAACTTTGGCTCTTTACCTCCAATATATCTCTTCTTGTTCCTTCAAAACATCCTCTCTCCTAATAATTTATATCTCATGTTTGCAATAGATATTCTATAATAGTTCCTTGTCTTATCTCTTGATCAATCTTCTCCTTCTAATCTTTGATTTCATTCTTTTGGATTCTAGTGAGTTCCTTCTTATGTTTACTCCACTCCTTTAGTTGGGTCCTTACATATTTTAGTTGTTTGTGGAGTTTGAATTGGGTTGTCCCAAATATTGGTTTCCCTAATTTCTATAATTCCTTTATGTGGTCCTCCAACTCCTCATATTTTAACCACCATAGCTCAAATTTAAAAGTTCTTGTAACTTTATGATTATATTCCTCTATGGTAAGGATTACTATAAAATTATATGAAGAAAGCCTATCCATGACCCTTGATTGATGCTTGGTATGAAGATATAATTCCTCCTCCATGAATTTACGATCCAAGCAAGATTTGACTATCTCCCCTTCATTTCTTCTATTTGTCTAGGTCATGGAGCTATCCACACTTGGGATATCTATTAGATTTATTTGACATGTTATTGCTAAAAAGAACCTATCCTTTTTCTCCAACATGGCTCTACCTCCTTGTTGTTCCTCTATTCTAAGCTTTGCATTGAATTATCCTCCCACAATCCATTGGTACTTTGGGTAGTTGTATTTGAAATTCTGGATGGTTGCCCATTGATCCTTCTGTAATCTAACTATTTGTGCTCCATAGAAATAAACTATAGTCCATTTTTTCCCATTTTCCCTATTTTGTAACTGAACCATCAACACCCCTCTCATGGAGACCCCCCTATCACTAGGAATAGTTGGTGATTCCACATAGTGGTCAATCCATTTGATTTTCCCTGTGTTGATTAAGAATCTCTCCTTTTTTCCATATCCTCCTGTTTATATTTTGTAAATATTCTCCTTGCATTTTGGTTTCCTATAACAAAATTATATCGGGACTCATATCTATGATAAATTTGTTGACTACCTTTTTTTTGGGATAACTACCTAAACCCCTCACATTCCAAGTAATTAATATAATTTAGAATTAGGAGAGAAAAAATCAGCCATTAATTTTACCTTTCTGGATCAAATTTCTTCCTTATTCCTCCATATTTCCCTTGTTTGACTTCCTCCCTACAAATTGATTTGGTTTTTATTTCTTCTCCACTTGATGAATCCCTAAAGTAGGGCCATATTTGTTCTTATTTCCATCTTTCATCTCTATTTCCTGAGTTACGACTATTCTCTGCTCTATTTCTCCTCCTATTGCCTCCCTCATGGGTTGAATCTCCTCTTCCATGAGAGAGGTTGTGTTTGGTTCTGCTCCTTGCTTGTTCCTTGACACTATATTGGAGTATTTTTCTTGATCAAATGATGTATCTTGTTGAGTATCCTACTCTAATACTTCCATTTGAAAATCCCCTTCTATTTCCAAGCTTCCCAATTGTTTGAATATCTCATATTTATTATTTGTTCTTCCTACTTTTTCTCCTTGACACCTTGTCTCTGATTACTTTGCTAATCTCTTCTATTTGGCCTTCTGACTACTTTTTGGAAGCCCTCAAAGTTTTTTGGGCCTTTTCCTTCCTTTTTATTTATCATTTTTTGAAGAGATTGGTCCACCATATTTATATTTGATTCTATTCCCTCTTGTTCAAATTGATGATCCTTAACTATTGGGCACATTCTTGCCAGATGTCCATTAGCATGGCACACCTGACATCTTAATAGAATAGCCTCATAATATAGTTGTTGGTGTTAAAATAAATCCCCTATTTTTAGGTCTATCGTTTTTAGAAGAGGTTTATTGAGGTCCATTTCTACACAAACCCTAGCAAACATTATTGATCCTCCTAAAATTGTTTCTCTTGATCTACCTTGATAATGACCTAGTAAGTTGCCTATTGCCTCAAGTACCTCCTCTTTCCAAAATTCAATGGGAAGGACAAATAATATTACCCATATTGGTACTGTAGTCGGTTCCATCCTTGGGTTGAATCCCATATTCCATGGTTGTAGGAATAGTCTTGTTGGCTCGTGATGATACGACCCTCCCTCAAATACATTTTTTTGGTTTGCCATCGATATGAACTCAATAGAAAAATACACATTTGGGAGAGTTAGAATTTCATATTCTCCTTCCAAATGCCATTGTTTCCTTATCCACGTGTGGAGGAAGTGCACGGACGGTTTGAAACCCACAAATTTACCTATTAGGTTGTGTTTTGTCTTATAAACTATATCCTCAACTATCCAATCCTTTGCTATTTCCAATACTGGTATTTATTTTGCTTGTGGTAAACATCCATTCACCCTTTCAGGTAAATAATCCTCCTTTTATCACTTTTTAATGGTGTTTATGATTGTCCTTGCTTGTGTTTGATAGTCATTGAAGCTATATTGGATTCCACATAACTTATCTCGGTATGAGATTCCTTGTTTTGGAGATATAGTACCAAAGTACCTATGAACCCCATTCTTGGTTGTAATCCTTATTGTTGAAAGATCCTCCAACAATATTGATCCTCTCTGATGGTGTTTTTTGCATGAAAATATTATCTAGGCCTCTGCCCTAGCCTCTAAAACCCTAGTTCAATTCCTTAGACCATCCTTAAAAAAACCATTTGGATGGATGACTTAACTCCTAAAGTTGTGTTATTTCTTTGGTTAGTCCTTTAAAACAAAATTGTAACAATAGACAATATCAAAAGAAGAGGCTTCTATTTTTTGAACATGTGTCCTTTGTGCAAAGCTGATGAAGAATCTGTTTCACACCTCTTTATTCATTTTTTTTTCAAGGAAGGTTATTCATTTTATGCTTCAAGCCTTTGAATGCTCTTGGTTGGTTCCTCAATCTATCCTTAGTTTTGTTGAACAATGGTACACCCCTTTCAAAAGTGCTAAACTCACTTATTTATGGAATATATCCTTAGCTCGTTTCTTTTGGGATTTTTGATTGGAACGCAATAACAAGATTTTCAAATATAGTTACAGGGATGAGAAATTTATCTTTTTTAGAATTAGAAATACGATCCAAGAGAACTTGAAAAAAAGTAAGCATGAGGGAGGGGTTGAGCAAGGAATAAAGAAATAGATAGCTAATAATTGGAAATTAGAAGTAAATATCAGAGATGGACACAAGTTGAGGGAGGACATAAGAAAGAATACTAGATGGAAGAAACTTGAGAAGGGGTGGGTAAAACTAAACTTTGATGGCACCTCTAAAGGTGACCCAAGAAAATATAGGGGAGGTGGTGTGATAAGAAATTAAAAATGGGAGATGATATAAGTTTACTCAAAGAATTACGAGACCTAATCTAGTCATGTGGTTGAAGCTAAGATGATGATAACTATTATAAATATCCTAGCTCAGCTTGACATTATTTAGATAGTGGTGAAGGGGGACTCCCTTAACATCATTAACTATTTGCTTGAAAAGGAAGAACCAATATAGACCATGGAAGGAATAATAAGGGATAGTAAAATATTACTTTAATCTTTTCAAGAGGGGAAAATCATGCATACTTTCAGGGAAGGGAATAAAGTTGATTATTTGGATAATCTAGGAGTAAACTATGAAGGAGATATATGTGTGGACTTGTATCCATCATATGTGCTTTCATATTTAGGTCTAGATAATCAATTAAGGTTTGATAATATGGAAAATCCATGAGAAGTGTTATGTAATGACTATGAATCCAAAGATAACTCCTTTTCATAACATTGGTATCAAATTAAGGTATAGAGCTCCAAATAATAGGTTAAGGACCCTACATTGGAAAATGAGGGAATTTAAAAATGGGAGACAAACACATTTGTGTGGTTGTTCAAAATCAAAAAGTAAATCCAGACAGAGGGGTACAAGTTGAGGAGGACATCTATTTTCAACATACCTTCAATCATGAGAATCACACTCAAAGGTTTAACTAGAGGATGAAGGACACTTGGGAGGAACTAAAGATAGTGGGATGAATATTTGAAGTTGTTGTTACCCTATCCAAAATGGAGTAGAACAACTAGGATCATCCAACCCCTTGATTTTCATGTAGTTTATCTGAGTTGTACCTTTTGTACTAAACCTTTTGTTGCATCCTATGCTATTTTGATGATGTATCTTTTAATTCATTTTGTTGTATATTATTGGCCTTGGGTTTATCTTTTCCACTTTTCATGAGGGATTTGGTTTCTTGTATAAAGGGTTGGTGCCCCTTAAAAAACCTCTATTTTCAACTCTAATAATAAAAAAAAATCTCACTTGTACACATGACAACTCACACAACTCTTCACTTACTTACACTTGCTTACATGACACATAAACTCACTTCCAATCTAAATATTTACAATGGTACTTAAGTTACCAAATAATGTAATATCTCAACATCCTCCACATTACATTATTTGGTATGAAGACATTTTACCTTCAATCTCTAATTCATATTTCTTTTGAAGCATCTATTATTAGCTTTCTTTAGAATTGATTGCAAACATGATTTTAGTTTTATGAATTCTTCATAACGTGATAACATATATATTTGATTTTATCAAATGTGCCAAACATAATTAACATAAGAGATTTAACATCATCATCTTTAAATTTTTGGATTTTAATTTTATATTTTGGAACCTTTCTTTTTCTATTTACCACATCCCAAAGTTTCTCAACAATGAGCATTGAACTCATTTTATTTTTCCACTTAGTAAAATTAGGTCCTTTGATAATTGAGATTCAAAAAATAAATTTTTTGTATTTGCCATTTTAATCATTTTCTTTGTCATAGAATCCCTTATTACTCCCAAATAAGTTCTCTTTTAATTTTTAATAATTTTTTCTTATAACACCCTTCAATCAAATTTTCTTCAATTTTTTAATCTTTTAATTTATTTCCTTTGATCATCATCTTCTCAAATATCATATTAATAATTTTTTCTTCCAATTTTATTCTTCTACTTATATCTCCCAAAACATTATCTCCTTCAATTTAATTATTTTTCTTTTTCTTCTTATATATCCCATAACCCTTTTCCTTAGATACTTTTTTAACTTCACTGTAAAAAAAACTTCCTCCAGTGATTTTTAAAAAAATCTTAAATTCCTCAAATGTAGTTTACTTTCTTCTAACAATTTAAATAACTCAAAGTTTTCAAGTTAAATACCTATGTCCATCAATTTATTGTTGTCGATTAGATTCGAAAAATTATTTACAAATTTGATTATTCCATTTGTTTTAAAATTGCAATGCTTTATATAAAAAACTAGTGAATTAATCTATACTTCAGATTTAAATGTTGTTTTAGAAATATGGTTAATTTCTATTGTTGTTCATATGCATGTAATTTAAATCAAACCTTTAAATCTACGTAATGACCTTATTCTACACTTGTCGTTTTTCATTGAAATCATCTAAATTGTTTCCACTCTGGCCATTGTACCTCTAATATTTGTTTTGGTTTTGGTTACACGCTGCACCTTTGCTATTCGTTGTACCTCTTTGCTTTCGACCATTGCACATTGAATAATTTGGCACCTCTGCTATTTGTATTGTTGTCTACCTCTTCAATTGACCTTGTTGAAATCAATCTTAATACTTAGTTCTCTTCTAGCACCCTCAACGTGTGCGGCTAATGCTTCAAACTATTTGAATGAACTATAGTCAATATTTCCACTACTCTTATCATTCTCCTCTTAGACACAATCATTTACCTCTTCAGATATAGGTACTCTCCTCTTAGATGAAAAAACTCTCTTCCCAAATAGGTGCTCCTTTCAAATGCACACAAATATCTCTTAGATTCAAACCAAAAATTCTCTCAAGACATCCAAATTTTCTTCTCTTGAATTGCATGTTCTTCCTTAGCATTCACTGTTTGTAATATTCTCCAATCTGCTTGTCCTTTCATCTCCACTATGTTGCTCCAATATTCATTTTTGACATCCTCCAATCTCTTTGCTTCTAGAAATCATTCTTTTTACTTCAAACTAATCCTCAACTCTAGTAGCTCCTCAACAATCTCACATTCTCTCAACTTATTCTTCCTCTCCTTCCATATCCACCCTATATAGGGCTTACCAAAGTGGATTTGATACCATTGTTAACAAATGGTCCCAAATATCATAGGTTTGTAATTCCTAGGATCATATAGTCACATGCATAAATTTTCATTCACAATAACACCAACAATATTACATAAAATAAGAAACTTTATTGATAAAACATTGTTGTATTGCATTACATAACATAGAGATTTATCTCCAATATAGAACATTACATAAGACTCTTCAATGCTCTTGACTCTTAGCCTTTGCTCTCCTCATGGGAAAACTTTTGACATTTCTTTCTTACATAATGAATATCACATAATGAAAAAGTCTCTCATGATTACATCATAACTCTTACCGATACACATGACACCTCACACAACTCTTCACTTACTCACACTTGCTTAAATAACACATAAATACACTTCAAATCTAAATATTTACAATGGTACTCAAGGTACCAAATAATTTAATACATTTAACATGTACCAAATTATATATATATATATATATATATATATATATATATATATATATATATATATAAATTAAAGTATACAAGTAAAATGGAGTCAATTTTGTTTCTTTTGTCATTGGCATTAGCTTGTAGGTTTATTCATTTTAAATTGGTTTTAGGTTCTTTTAAAGTTAGTATTATATTTAAAAGTAATTTAAAAGCAATTTGATAATTGAACTTCTTAAAACTGGGACAAGTTAGCATGCAGTTTTCTTAGGAGAATTTGCTCTTCCAGATTTCATAGGAGAATTGGTTTCAGATCGTCTACAACATCGACGGATTGCATAATGGAATTGAAAAGAATAAAAAAGCTCACTCGAAACAAAGATCCCCTTCGAGGTTCATCTGCTTAGGTGGAGTGCTTTTGCAGAGCAAGGAGGGTTTGCGGAACAAGGAGGGTTTGCGGCGGAGTGTTGTATTACACATCTATCTCATCGGGTAAGCACATTTTCCATCCTATTTCGATTTATAAAATAATTTAAGTAGATAGGAGAAATACGTGGACATATAGTTCCTTCATTCAACACCCCAGTTGCGAGCTCCACTAGCTTTTAGCTAGAACAAAAAAATTGAAAAGGGTTTTAGTCACCCTTAGAAAAAACATACGGTAAAAACAACAATGCAAAACATACGACAAATATTTTCCCATCACAAAATAGTGAGGGTTGAGTCTGTTTCAACGAGTTTGTAGTGGAGGAGGGTTGCAGCAGAGGAGGGTTTGCATAGATATATATACACAAATTTGTTCAATGGGTTTGCAGCAGAGGAGGATTTGCAAAGCAAGGAGGGTTTGCGACGGAGGGTTTTATTATATATATTTCATTAGATCAATAGTATAGGGGGTTCGACAAGGGTTTGCAGTAGAGGAGGGTTTGTAGAGCAAGGAGGGTTTGCAGCGGAGGGTTTTATTACACATCTATTTCATCAGATCAATAGTATAAAGGGTTCAACAATGGAAGAAGGGAAGCAAAAGTTGCAAGAACCAATATATGTCAAAGTGAAATAGTACTGGAGGGTATTAAGGCATTGACAAGCTCAAGCAAGGGCAACAACAATGAAGAGGACATATTGAAAAATAAAAATAAAAAATATTCTACCACATAAACAGGTGGAGAATAAGGAACAATCAACGGCACTCACCATCATAAAATGAGGAGATCAATTAGCCCAACATAGGGGGAAAAGAGAGAATATAAAAGAAATGTAGGCAAAATGACAACACAAGAGAATACAAAAGGAAAAACAAGCTAGGAGAAAAAAATAAAAAATAACCTCAAGAAAGCATTCAACATAGAAAATGGGGGTCACCAAAATGAGTTTTTAGATGAGGAAGAAACTTACAATCCTACAACCACACCACTCATGTGAGCACCAAGACTTTATGTGCAAGATCTAATGAAGATGAAAGAGAAACTTAATAGCATGGAAAGGAGAGTGTAATTAAGAGATACTAAGTCATATGAGGTTATAAACATCATTCGAAGGCTAGAAAAGGAAAACAACCAACTCAAGGAGCAAGTGTCAAAGCTACAAAACCTTGCAAACATGGGTCAACGTGAATGGCATGTCCTCAAACAAGCCATCCACCCCCCAATCAATGATGCAATAGAGGTGGAAAAAACAAAGGCAAATAAAATAAAACAGGTAGGGAAAACACTCCAAAACATGGAAACAAGAGAAAATAAGTTGTGAAATGAATTAGCAAAGGCAAAGACATGGTCTCAAGTAGTAAAAGAACCAGTCAATCAACAAAAAGAGTTGATAGAGAAGCAAGTAAAAATTCAAATAATAGAAGAGAAAGAAAGACGTGAGAAGTTATCAAATATAATCATCAAAGGGTTGAAAGATTATGGTTCGATGAAGATTGTAAAACAATGCAAAGACTAATAAAGGAACCAATGGGTAAAACAAGAGCAAACAAAAAAGCATATGAGAAACGGGTAAGGACAAAAAAAGAAGAATACACTAGATTAAGGAGGAAAGAATTGATTTACTTAGGGAAACATAAACCAAAGAAATTTTGGAAGGAACTAAGCGTGAAAAGGATGCAAACTAAAAATAGCATAACATTTAATCAGTGGTTGGAGTATTCAAAATAATTGTATCAGCGTAGTAACCAGCATGAGACACCCCCTACTATCATTGTCAAGAAAGAACTTTTCACAAATGAAGACATTATTCAAGGGATAAAAAGTTAGCAACTAGTAAAGCCCATGACATAGACAATCTTCAAGAAGAGCATATAAAATGGGGGGTAGATATTCTGGCACCGTAGATCAAATTTTTTTTTAATGAGGTCATACAAAATAGCTTCCCTACAGAGTGGACAACTAACTTGACCATTCCTTTGTTTAAAAGTGGAGATGTAAATAATCCCTCAAACTATAGAACTATCATGATCAACCCTCTCTTTGCAAAGTTGTTTGAGAGTATGATAGAGCGTAGGATCAACATATGGATAGAAGAAAAAGGAAATAGAGCAAAGGGGCAAGCGGGTTTTAGGCCCAAACACTCAACTATTGATCACTGTATCACGCTCAAACATAGTGGAAAAAATATGGGACAAAAAAGAGGAGGCTTTTTGTTGTTTTGTAGAATTCAAAAAGGCATTTGACACAGTGCCAAGGAAAAAACTATGGAGCAGAATGGAAGAGCTAGAGGTTCCAATTCACTACCGGGCAACAGTTCACAGACTATATGAGAATGTAAAGTCTAGAATCAAAACACAAGAAGGGTTATCTGAATGTTTTGGTAGTGACATAGGTGTCAAACAAGGTCGCCCTCTATATTCGACCTTATTTGGGTTGTACATTGACAAGTTAGAAGAATGGATAAACAAATTTGGGGGAGAGGGTGTGCACTTAGCCAGCTATGTGGTAACACTCCTCATTTATGCAGACGATGTAATTCTTGTGGCCAAAACAACCAAAGATCTAGAAGATCACCTTTGAGCTCTAGAACTCTTTTGTAAGGAAGTTGGGATGCAGGTGAACACGAGCAAAACAAAAATTATGATTTTTCAGCAAAAAAGAAGAAGCAACAACTCGAATTTCAGTTTGTAGGAGAACCACTTGAGGTAGTAGTAGAATACAAATACCTGGGCATAGACTTTCATGACAAAATTAATTGGAATACATGTAGGATGAAAATAACTCAAAGTGGTTAGAGAGCACTATATGCACTTCAAAACAGGTATAGGAATGCCAAGTTATGGGACTGGAAGACCACCAAGGTCTTATTTGGCCTACTTGTTACACCGATTTTGTTGTATGGTTGCGAGGTGTAGGCTAGTGGCACAACAAATGCAAAATGGAGGCAAATAGAAAGGATTCAAAAATATCTAATCACAAATTTTCTCAAAATTAAAGCCACAACCCCTTATGAAATTATTCTAGTTGAAACTGGAATGTTCCCTTTAGAAGCAATTGCTATGACCAAGTTGTTATGTTACTTGAAAAAAACAGAAAACATGAAAAATGACAGATGGCCTAAGGCAGCTAGGGACGAAGAGTTACATAGGCGGAAGAATACATAGATGAAACAAAATTAGAAATGGATGAAACGTTGGGAAATCAACATAAATGAATGCCCAAATATCAACAAAGACAAAAAAATATGTGAATGAAAAGTTTAAAAGTGGAATGTGGAAAAATGCAAGCAGGAAAAGACAATATTATATTGCAAAGTTTAACCCAACGTATGACCACAAGGAAAAAGCGTATATAGGCAATGAAATCAAGTGGAAGGAAAAAATCCTCATTGCTCAGATAAGGACTAGCTCTCATAGGCTTAGATGTGAAACAAGGAGATGGACAACGCCCAAAGAACAATGGGAAGAAATGATATGTACTCTATGCAGCACAAGAGTGGTAGAGACAATGACCGAGTTTTTCAAATATCTGCAGAAAATACAAAAAAACACTTGGAAACGGGTCTATGGCAGAGTTATTTCAAGACAGTAAAATTAAAAAAGTTAAGGAATTGCTAAGCCAAATCAACGGGAGAAGGAACAACCTTCTCAAAAATATTAAAGATCATATGATATGATTTGACTAGTTATACTTCCATATTTAAAATCCCATAAACCATATTTGGGTGTCCCCGACTTAATTAAAATCGCGGGGTCAACAGCGTGGTACCTATTGCTCGACGTGGACGAAGATGCCTAAACAAATATCTAAACAGAGTCGGTGCTTATGTGTATTTTCAAGAGGATATCTAAACAGAGTCGGTGCTATGTGTATTTTCCATCTAAGTGGGTACGTTGTCGTGAGACAAAGTAGAGTGGGTATTTTAAAAATTGATTGTAAATAACATCTATTGACAATACTAACAATAGTCAAATTGATTGTAAATAACATCTATAAACAATACTAACAACAGTCAAATTGATTGTAAACAACTTCTTTTAACAATACTAAAGGTTAAATTTTGATATTTTAAAATTATATATATGTATAAAATATTGGATTATTATTAAATGTTATTTATATAAATTTTAGTTTATTAAATAAAAAGAAGTTAATTGTTTCAACCTTGAACCAAAACCCTGTTCTAAACAAACAAAATTTAATGTTATATTACATTGTCAGAAGTTTTTTTTCCAGATCTAGCTCAGCACGTTGAGCAGTGTGGAAGTACTATGTTGTGAATCAGGGGTTTGGACTTTACAAGGTTGTACTGAATTAAGAGAGATCAGCTATTAACATTTGTGATAGTACTCGATGCCTTTCATCTCTTCTCAACATCAGTTACTGGCAAAAACATCAACTAGTAGATGAACTGATTGTTTGTATAGTCTGCACTCTTCAGTATATATATACATACTGTCCTTCAAATTCATTGACGTAAGGGTGGTGCTTGCCAAATTGATTGAAGCATCGTTCTATTCAACAATGGCCGCCCTCTGTAACTACACCCATTCTGGCAAAGGCAAGTGGCAACACACATTCATTCACTTGTCCGGCCTTAAAACTTTTTCAGGCCACTGAATGTGGGCCGATGGACGACGTCATCTGCATGTTCTGGTTCCTCGTGACCTCCAGGCCTATAAAACTTTAATGTTTCTTCTCTCAGGCGGCCTACTTATGTCATCCAGAGTCACATAGAATTCTGCACCCTTAGGCACTAAAGCCATACTGTTCAAACTTCACCACGAAATTCATTAACATGGTACCAAATCTCACTTACTACTAGGCATGAGTGTCTTTTGTTATAAATTTGTTTTGCTATCTCTCTAAATATTCTCATTCATTGTAATCTTGTTGCTTCTAGTTTAGGCATTCCATTGGATTTAGGCTTTTTTTTTTTTAATTCCCTTGTGTTGTCCCCCATTAATCATTGTCCTTATATATGTGCTTTTATATATGGATTGGTTGTAACCTTGCGATATTGAGAGACTTGGATGTTGATTTGGTAGAATTCCATAAAATTTTATTCAAATAGGCTACCCTTACTATTTAGTCGGAGGAGATCACGAAGCTAGTGCAATTAAGGACCAAGAACCAGGATTCCAAGTTGAATTTACTAGGGGAATAAAAGGGGAGAAAAGGTCACTTGTTTGTCGAGGATGAGGTTTTTGAGGGCACATCATAGTTTTTCATTATGGAGTTTCACAAGGTTGAACAATAGAGCACCAAAATCTGGACTTGAAGAAGGAGTTTTGACATCACTATTTAGACCTCTAGTTGCCATTGTTTTTAAATTCGAGTGTCCCTAAAGCCCCCATCCACAAAGCAATGACAAAGAACTTATACACAACTTCTTGACACTTCATATTTGGATATTTGATATGGCAAAGAAGCCTAAGTGCATTGTGCTAGTTGTCTCAATTCTTTTAGCATCGGCATCCTATCTTTGATTGGATGCAAATTTATTAAAGTCGTTCAAACTTTCGAGTATAATTTAATAGGAAATCATCTTAAAATGTGTTACTTATTATATAATAAAAAAGGTAAGTAATAGGAGAAAAGCAATATTTGGATTTTCATGAAGGTCATACATTTAGTTTAATTAAAGAATATAAGATGGCTTTGTGGAGGCATTTGTGAAGATTATAAAATTTTGCTTATAAGTGGTACCTTGTAAACTTTAAGTCCTTGAGTGATTGACTCATAAAAAGGTCAATTCCAAGATAACTACAATAAATTTTTTTTTGTGTGGTGGTGCACTGAGAGGCTTATTTTCAAGCCTCTCATTGCTTGTGATGGTTTTATTTTTGTTTATTTTTTGAAGTTGCTACTTCAATCAAGGTTCAAATGATAACTATATGGTATCAAAAAAACTAAATGTCACAAATTATGAACCATATGTTATCCCGTCCATAGAGTTTGTCCTGGGCGAGAAAACTATTATTCTCTTGGTCTAGTTTTTGGATGGGCTTTTGGTTGTTGGTGGGAAGTTTGCTTTTTGCAGGTGCATTTCTCGGTTGCTCAGTTTAGTTGTGCATAGGATCTCGAATAATCCTAGATCTATCCTGCTTGAGAACATGGATCCTAAAATATTCTTACAGGATTTCCCTTCCATGGATTTGGGGCTAGATGGGAAAAAGTTTCAAAATCCTTTTGTTGATGTAAGCAGATTTTTGATTGATTGTAGTGTATTTGCTGGTCCTAGAATGATTTTGCCTAAGAACATGGATCCTACGAGGTTCTTGCAGGCTATCCCCTTCATGGGCTTTGTGTTGGGAGGGAGAAAGACTCAAATGCTAAAAGTTGATGTGAGCAAAGTCCTAGTGGCTAGTGGTTCTATTGTTGGATCTAAAGTTTTTTTGCTTGAGTTCATGGATCTGATGATTGTGGATCTAGAATTTCCTCTTTAGGCAATCCCTCTTATGGCCCTAGTGCAGGGAGGGAGAAACTTTCAAATCTTTTTGGTTGATGTAAGCAAGATTCTAGTTTGGAGTTTTTTCCCCTCAGATTCCAACCTCGATGATGGTTTTGTTGGGTGAGAAGATCTCGATCTTGTAGTGTTAGGGGTGGATCATGTTCAACCTATGTCTGAGAATCTTGAGGTGTTTACTCTGGAGAACCTTGTCAATGTTGCCAGCTAGGAAAAAAATTATTCTCAGATATCTAGTTTAAGAGAGAGCGAGTTTTTGGATCATTATGGGGTTTCCAATAGAAGTGTTCTCTCATCGGTTTATTGGCTTGGAGTAGGAATTCTTGCAATATTGACTTCTAGTCTTGACAATTTTGTTGTTTTGAAGGGTCTAGATACATCTGGTTATAAGGGTAATTTGGTTCCCATTGAATCTATGATTTTTTGGGAAGTCTTGTCTAGTATCTCCCTCTAGCTGGATTCATGTTCACCCTTTTTTGTTTTAGGTAAGAATGCCTTTATTTTTTTATTTCAAAATTGAGTGGGTTTTTTGTGATTAGTGGTAGATAGTTGGATGCATGCTTATCCCTATTTGACCTATGCGGGAAAGTTTCTCTTTCGTTGGATTTGAAAATGAATAGGATATTTTTCAATTTTTAATTTGTAATTAAAGCGGGTTTTGGATGTTTGGGTGGATCTTGAGTCTTTCCCCGAGATTCATGTCCTGTTTTGATTTTTTGCTATTGAAGGTTGACTCAGATACTAGGATGTCCAAAACTATCTTTTCTAGGCCCTTTTTCTGTTGTTAAAGGTTCAAGGACCCTCAAAACCCTTTCTTTGGTCTATAAAAGGTTTAGGGTTTCTTTCAAAACCCATTCTTCCAACTAATAAAAAATAGCATAAATTATAAAACATGGAAGATAGAAATGACATTAATATTTCAAATGAAAAATTTATGGAATTTAACAACATAAGATAGGCTAATATATTCAAATGAATACATTAAATAGAATTAGAAGGACATGAATGCACGAGAACTCATCTTGTTGTAAATAAATATGTTAATTATGTCTCATTTTAAAGTTCTTCAAACATGGAAATGAGACACTTTCTACAATGTATGAGAGGACTAGCAAAATTAAAATAATGGATCTAAAGATACAATTGAAATATCTCAAGTTGGAAGAAGGAGAGAGCATGAAGTGACCACTTCACCAAATTTAAAAGAAATAGAAATCAACTTTCCACTTTGTGGGTAACATATGAAGATAAATATATTATGGATTTTCTAATTGACAGTCTACCTAGCAAATATCATAACTTTGTATCCACCCTTGAGCTAACAAAAACATTGGACACAATGATATTAGATGATCTATGTGGGGCCTTACTAAGTGAAGAAGAGAAACTTAATGGTGAATCTAGTAAAGAGTAGACAAGCATTTAGGACTAAAGGAAAATATAGATCTACTATTCAAGAGAAACAAAATAAATACAATCCAACATAAATGGAAGAAGAATATGGTAACAAACCACAACATAGGCAAGGAAGGCAAAAAAAAAATATCAATTAAAAGCATAATAATAATCAAACAAGGAATAACTTTAAGATAACTTCTTATAATGGTGGGAAAGATGGGCATAAAGTATATCAATGTTACAAAAAAATAGGTGGCTTTCAAAGATTTTAACCAAAGAATCAATCAAATTTTGTCCAAGAAGATGAATACTTCAAAAATATTATGCTCACTTCTCTTGCTACATGTGGAAGCTCTACAAATGTTTGACATATTGATTTAGATGCAAGTTAGCATATGACTTATCACAAGGAGTATTTTGAATTTTTAGAGAAGAAAAATGACTCCCATAAGGTTATTTTAGGTGATGACTTTTCACTTAGTGTTGAAGGTGTTAGCACTATTTCCATGAATAATAATAATAATAATGAAAAGAAATGGAAATTACTAATTTGCTTAGTATATCAATTTTGAAGAAGAATATTCTCTAAGTGAATCAGCTAATAAAGTATGGATACAAGATTGGATTTTATTAAGGAAAGTGTTTGATTACTATGATGGATGAATATAGAGTCATAGCAATAAGAATAGTTGATTTGGAGTTTGCCAACAAGGATGCTTATGCGATAATGCATGATTATGTTAGTGAATGGTGGCACCCAAGATATGGGTACTTAAATTATCAGAGTTTGTCTACTTGGTCTTCCTTGGATCAAAGCAAACAAAGGTGTTTGTGAAGGTTGTATAGTTGGAAAAAAAACATAAAGAACAACTTAAAAGAAGTACATCATTTATAAGGAGTGCATCAAGAGAAAGATAATTGGTTGAGCTTGTGCATAACGACTTATGTGGACCCATTACTCCTCAATCACTAGAGGACACGAAAGATGTACTAATATTTAGAAATATTTTTTCTAGGAATACATGGACATACTTTCTTAAGACCAAGGATGAAGTGTTCAACAAGTTTAAAATTATGAAGGCCCTAGTGGAAAATTGGCATAACAAAAGAATCAAAAGGATAAAAACTGATAATCAATATGAATATGTTAATCATAACTTCAATATTTTTTGTGAAAAAATAGAATTTAGAGAGAGAATACAAATAGATACACTCTACAACAAAATGGAGTGGCTAAAAGGAAAAATAGAACTTTGGTTAAATTGGCTCAATGCATGATTCAATCTTAGAACTTGCCTATGGCAATCATATTTAGAACAAGTCTTCTACAACATGCCTTAACAATATCACACTATACTGAGTGGAAAGAAGCCCAATGTGGACTATTTCAATTATTTAGTCATGAATAATTTGCTCATATGCCAAATAAAATAAGAACTTAGGAAGTTTGATAGTAAGAGCATTAAGTGTATTTTTGTTGGCTATGATGATCAGAGGCTATAGGATCCTGAAATTAAAGATGTTTTTATTAGTAGGGATGTGAAGTTTAATGAAGGAATTCAAGATAGTGTCTCAACTCCATGTCATCATTCTCAAATTAAAATTGATGACTTTGAAACCAATAATAATTTAGAGAAAGAACATATTAATGGTGAAGAAATCCTCCTAAGAAGACAAGAAACCTTCAAGAAATATATGAAAACACTAAATAGGTTGATATGAAAAGTCAAATTGTTAATTATGCTTTGATGACAATGATTATTCAAATTTGTGATCTTCATACTTTTGATGAAGCCCAAGGAAAATGAGAATGAGAGCAAGTCATGCAAGATGAGTACAAATCCTTGATAAAAAAGTTAGACTTTGGAGTTAATGCAATTACATAAGGATAAAAATATTGTTGGAAGTGGATGGAAGTACAAAATTTAGTATAGATTTAATGGGAGTATTGAAAAATATAAAGCAAGACTTGTAGCCAAGGGTTAATCTCAAAAATAAAGAATTTGTTATGGAGAAACATTTTCTTCCACTACCAAAATTAACAATATCAAGATTTTCATTGCACTTGTAGCTTATTGCAGGTGGAAAATTCATCAAATGGGTTTTAAAAATGTTTTTTTATTGGTGAGATAAAGAAATAAATTTATATGACTCAACCACACAGATTTGTGAAATATGAGGAAAAACACTTAGTATGCATATTAAATAAGTCACTTTATAAATTGAAACAAGCTCCAAGGGTTTGGTATTCAAATATTGATGAATTCTTCAAACTTGAAGGATTTAATAATAGTCCCTATGATTCAAAATTATATGTGAATGCCTTCAACAATGGAATACTCAAAGTTATACTCTATATGGATGATCTCATTATCACAGGTGATAATCTATAGAACATCAATGAAGTGAAGTCATCACTAAAGGACACATTTGAAATGATAGACTTGGAACTTCTTAATTACTTCCTTGTCTTTGAGGTATGAAAAATAAAAAGGTTATCCTCCTTTCCCAAAAGAAATATGCCAAGGATTTGTTAGTTAGATTCAACATGTAAAATTGTGCAGAAGTATCCACTCCAATTTCTACACATACAAAGTTGAGCAAGTTTATGGAAGGAGTTGAAGTCAACTTAACACTCTACAAACAACTTATGGGAAACCTACTATGTTTGACCCATAGTAGACTAGATATCTCTTATGTAATTAGTATGATATCCAAATTTATAACTTTACGAAAATTTCTCCATTGGAAATATACACAGATGATATTGTGATATGTGCAAGGTACATTAAGCATGAGCAGTGAGTATTCACTTGGTAGAAAATTAATTTTTACAAGGTATTTTATTTCAGATTGGGTAAGTTGTATAGATGATAGGAGATCCACTATAGGATATGTATTCTCACTTGGTTCTAGTCCTATATCTTGGTGTAGAAAGAAACAATACAAATTTTTTATCTACAATAAAAGTAGAATACATAGCAACTGACAAAGCAACCAAAGAAATTAGGTGATTACAAAACATTCTCTCTAAATTATAATATCTCCAGACACAAGCTAGAGTATTGTATTGTGATGCTCAGAATACGATTGAGCTTGCCAAAAATCCAATGTTCCATACAAGGACTAAGCACATTAATTTATACCATCACTATATCAAACACTTATTCAAGTGATTCATATCAAGTACTATAGGACAAAATATTAAATTATAGATATCCTTACCAAATCCTTGAATGAGGTTAGATTTGTCCATATTAGAGGTGGTTTTGGTTTGAAAGATATTACATGAGTCCTATTGTATAAATTCTATTGTAACCACCCAAAATTTTTATGTAATTCTCATCATTATTGTATATTTTTTTCGGGTCTTAACAAATGAATATATAAGGGATAAACTCATTTTGCACTTCCTTATATACTATTAGAAAATGGGCCCAAATATCATAGGTTTATAACTCCTAGGATCATATATTCACATGCTTATAATTTAATCCACAATAACACTAACAATATTACACAAAATAAGAAAATTTATTGATAAAACATTGTTGTATTGCATTACATAACATACAACTTTATAATATAAAGCCTTATATGAGACTCTTCAATACTTCTGACTCTTGGAATTTGCTCTCCTCATGAGAGAACTTTTCACATTTATTTCTTACATAATGAATCTCACAAATGACAAAGTATCTCATGATTACATCATAACTCTCACTTATGCATGATTACATTACCCTTCTTAGATGATGAAATAAAAAAAGATATTTTTTGAATACAACGAGACAAAGCTCCTAGACCAGATGGTTTCCCTCCAGATTTTTTTTAGGAATTCTGGTATATCATTCAACAAGATATAGGGGAAGCTTTAAAGGAGTTCCAAGCTCATAACACCTTGCTAAAGGAATGAAACTCTACCTTTCTAGTCCTCATCCCAAAAAAGTAAGGATCTAATATGTTCAAGGAATTTAGGCTTATTTTTCTTTGCAACACGATCTATAAAATTATTACCAAGACCTTAGACAATAGATTGAAGATCCTTCTCTTCAAGATTATTTCTCAAATCTATGGTGGTTTTGTGGCAAATAGATAGATTTTGGATGGTGTTATATCCATTCATGAAGTGTTGCACTCCATGGATCAAAGGGGGTCGACAAGTATACTTTTAAAGTTGGAAATGAGTAAGGCTTATGATAGGGTGTCATGGACCTTTTTGGATAAGGTCTTGGAATATTTTGGTTTCAAATTAGAATGGAGAAACTGGGTTACTCGATGTATACCTACTCCTATGTTCTCAGTCATTGTAAGTGGATAAGCGATGGGTTTCTTTCCTAGTCAAATAGGAATAATGCAAGGGGACCCTCTCTCTCCTTACCTCTTTATTATAATGGTAGAGGCTCTTGGTAGGGCCATTGAATAATCTAAAAGTTTAGTGTAGACTAAAGGAATGTAGACTAAAGGAATGAGGCCAACAATAGCAATAGATCTATTTACTCACTATCAATTTGTGGATGATACTATAATTGTATGGGAGGCTTAATTAAAAGAATCCAAAAACATAAATAAGGTTCTCCAAGAGTATGAATAGCATAAAATAAAAGCATCAACTTTAACAAGAGCAAACTATTTTTTTTCAACACTCCAGCTACTAGATAAAACAAAATTGCTAGGATATTTGGTTGTGAAATTGTGGACTTTCCCTCAACTTATTTAGGCTTACCCCTATTTAAAGGAAGAGCTAGAGATGAACTATGGAATGCAATGATAGAAATATTTCAATGCAAATTAGCAAGGTGCAAGGGGCTCTCTTGTCTCAGGCTGGTAAAGTGCAACTCTTAAAATCTACTCTTTAGTCCTTACCACTGTATTACCTCTTGATGTTTAAAATCCCGTCAAAAGTTTCTAACATTCTTAAGAAAATTCAAAGATGTTTCTTGTGATCAATGATAGAGGAACATCAGAGTATTATCGTAATGGCTTGGAATAAAGTGTGCAATCCTAAGAGATAAGGAGGTTTGGGCATCAAGAGAATGCAAAAATTTAATGAAGGTCTTATTTCCAATCTTGGTTGGAGGTTAATCAAAGAAAGTGGAACATATTGGGTCAAAATCATCAAACCTAAGTATTTACAATCCTTTAACCCATTATTTAGATGTGAAAACCCATGTTTTAGTTTAGCTTTTTGGAATGGGTTAATTAAAACAAGACCTCTATTATTGAAAGGATTAAAATAGCAATTAGGGGTCAATAATTCCATATTATTTTGGGAGGACACTTGGATATCTTACAAGCCGCTTTGCACTTGGAGGGAATGCAAACAGATCATGAAACCCTTGAAGTTAAGATTTGGCATTTGGGGTAGTGATTATTTAGAATGAGAAGATCTATTGAAAATATGGAAAGATATCTCTATTCCTATTGCTAATCAAGAAACTCAATACCAAGCATATTTCATCAAAATACTTCTCCTCTCTTACTACATTCCTATAAGCCCCACTCAATACACCCTCATTTGGGCCCCTACTTCAACAAGAGTTTACTCAACTAGGTTAGGTTATCTACTAACAAGGGATGAGGACCTTCTTGTATTCCCACTCAATAGAGTTTGGATGAAAGACTTTTTTGAAAATTTGAAAAATAGATTATATTTATAGAAGCTATATTACAAAGTAAAATAAGTTGGATAGGAAACAAGGGAGAAAGAAAATCCTCCAATCCCTCTTGGCTCAAAAATTACCCATAAAATTATTATATAGGTGTGTTTGTTGAAAACATCACTTGAGACCACCATAATGTAGTTATCCATACACATCAACATTACCATAGTTGAATTCCAATTTTTCTCATTCATCTAAATTTCATAGACCATCCATATATCTTCATGCTATTTTGAAGTTATTATTGGCATCTTGAACATGTTTGACATATCTATTGTTTTGTGGGGTGGAGGCTTATTTTCTCTTAATTTAGACATACTCAATAAAATATATATGGCTACATGTGTTATATTTTTAAAAACCACCCACCTTGGCCACTCTAAGTCTATTGGTAGTAATGTCATATAGTAGAGAAATAGTAGCTTGAGGATGAAGACACAACCTATTTCCCTATTGCTTGATATGTGTGATAAAAACATCTTGAAAAACCTTCCCAACACCTGAAAGGGTCTTATTGGAACCAAGATTCCAGACCATACCTGAGAGTCTATCTCTATTCACAGCTTATGTAAATGTAGATTTGTAGCTATCATTTATGCCAACAAGATCACCTATCCTTCTGCTTCATTATTTGTTGTCTCCTCCATACCTTCTGCTCTCTAGTACACCTACTCTCCTTTCCAATTCCATATGATAATGCCAAAACCAAATTTTCTAGAATTTTTAATAGGATCTGTATCTGTGTTAGCCTTCACCCACTCTCTGGGAGGCGTTCTCCACTCTATGTTATTTGAGGATATCTCACCTATGCATCCAAACCTTAGTTTTTTTTCTTTTATAGTTATTCCAAATCTCCTTAGAATAATCATTTCCTCCATTTCTATGTTTGTTTCCTCCTGTAATATAATAGATAGTGTTTCCTTTACCTTACTCATAATCCTCTCCCATAATTTCTCCCTTGTTATGTGCTTTGATCTAAATATACATGCATTTCATTCTAACCATAACTACCACCATGTGAATCTAGGTCCCAGCTTCCATACCATTTTCATTGTTTTAGTCTTAAAGTTGCATTGTTTCCATTTCTCATAAAATCTTTCCTATCTCCCAAATATTTCCCAACGTTGTCTCATTTGCCTCCACCAACTGATCCATATGTCTTTGATAAAAGAACACCCAAAAAATAGGTGACTCAAGGTCTCCTCTACCTTTCCACACAACATATTTCGAAGGCCTGTAGAAACCCCTTTTTATCAAATTATCAAATGTCAAACACTTTCTATGGTTAATCAACCATGAGAAAATTTTAGTTTTTGTTCATCCTTCCTTTTACCAAACAAATGTCCATGGAAGTGTTGTTGGGGTAATCTCATATCCATAGTCTACCTTGTATCCCTCCTTTACCTTATATATTCCCAACTTGTTTCCTCCCCATCCAAGTATATCCCTCTTACAACCATCCTGAATTGGGTGTATTTGGAGATGTATCCATGGTTTTTTGGTTAGTTCCTTTGTCCCCATCACTGACCATTCTTAGGGATGTTTCCATTGTAGTAAGTCTAGCACATGTTGATTCCATGATTTCATATAGTAAGAGGCTTTCCACCACCCTACCTTTTGGAACTCTACTTTCCAACTCTCCATATCTAGGAATGTATGAATAATTGGTTGGGATTGATTCCATGAATCCTCCAAAAATAGAGCATCCTTTCCATCCTATAACTACCAATATAGGTACGACTTTATTAACTCTTGGTCTAATTCCATTGTTCTCCATACTGTATATCCCTTTCCTTCCACTCTAAGTCTTGGGATGTTTTTCTCAGGCACTCCTAGGTAATATTTGACTTGTAATAGTCTTCTCCATAAGCCCCTAGTAGCTGTAATCCATCTCTAGTATAGCTTCCATGCTAGTGCCTTACTACTTTGGGATGCTAATTTTATCCCCAATATTCCTTGTTTTTTTGGTTGACATATCTTCTCCCACCCAACTAGTGCTAGTTTTTTTTCTCCCCTTGCAGCTGACCACAAAATTTTTCTTGTGTGTTTATCAATATCTTTTAGAATTTCCTTGGAGTCTGAAGTATGGAAAATTTATAAACTGAGAGGTCTTGTAGCACAATTTAATCATTGTAAGCCTTCCTCCCAAGCTAAGATATTTGTGTGTCTAGTTGCTCAACTTAGCTTGTAGTTTGTCAATCAATGCTTTCTACTCCTTGCTTTTTGTTTTCTTTGTAGATAAAGGTACTCATAAATACTGTATGAGTAAAGGAGTTTCCTTGAAGTTCAAAAATCGTATAATTTTATCTCTCACCCTCTTCGTTGTATTACAAAAACTATTTGAGACTTTTTTTTATTAAAAGTTTGTCCAGTAGCTTGAGTATAGCCATCTAAAAATTATTTTATTTCTTTCTACTAGGAGATTGGCTTGACTAATAAGAGAAGTATCATCCACAAACTAGAGGTGATTTATCTCAATATGAGAACTTATTTTTATACCCCTTAGCATCCCCTCTTGTCTCTCTTTTTTTAATAGTCTCCCTAGACCCTTTGCATAAAGGATAAAAAGGTAAGGGGAAAGAGGGTCCCCTTGCCTCAACCCCCTTCCTGCTGTGAACATGGGAGAGGGATTGCCATTTACCAAAATTGAGAATGATGTGGTTTGTGTACATGCTTTTACCCAGTCTCTCCACCCCTCTACAAAGTCCATTTTTTCTAAAATCCTTTGCATAAAGGACCAGTCTACTCTATCATAGGCTTTAGAAAGATCTAATTTAATAAACATACTTGGGTCCTTTTGCTTGGATATTGTGTGTATCACCTCCTGGGCCACTACTATTCCATATAGAATTTGTTTACCTTCAACAAAACCACCTTGCTCACTTGAAATCAGATTTGGTAAAAAAGGTTTTAACCTCTCTACCATAAGCTTTGTTAATATCTTGTATACTACATTACATAGTGAAATAGACCTATAATTATTAATTATCTCACTAGGTGGGACCTTAGGAATTAAAGTGATAAAAGTATGATTCAAGGATTTTAACATTTGCTTACTCTATCTAATTCCTTCAGTGGCTCCACCACTACTTCGCCCACAATTTCTCAAAAAAATTGATAAAATTCAATGGGGAGCCCATATGGTCCTAGGGTCTTTCCTATTTGCATTTTTGTATGATTTGCGATGTTTCTTCTAAAGAAATTTCCTCCATTAATAATTTATTGTGTTCAGGTTTGACTAATTGTAAAATTACCTCCAATATCTTCTCCTGCCATGTTGCATTCAAATTTTCATTGCTACTAAAGAGAGTATGGAAGTACTGATTTGCTATAGTTTTCATTTCACTTCCACTGGTTTTTACCTGACCCATCATATCTGTAAGACTTGTAATTCTATTATGTTGTGTTATAGATATTTTTATCTTATGAAAGAAAGTTGTGTTTTGATCCCCCTCCTTTAACCATGCAACTTTGGATCTTTACCTCCAATATATCTCTTCTTGTTCCTTCAAAGCGTCCTCTCTCCTAATAATTTATACCTCATGTTTTCAATGGATCTTCCATAATAGTTCCTTGTCTTATATCTTGAGCAATCTTCTCCTTCTTATCTTTGATTTCATTCTTTTGGATTCTAGTGAGTTCCTTCTTGTGTTTAATCCACTCCTTTAGTTGGGTCCTTACATATTTTAGTTGTTTGTGGAGTTTGAATTGGGTTGTCCCAAATATTGGTTTCCTTAATTTCCACCATTCCTTTATATGGTCCTCCAAATCCTCATATTTTAGCCACCATAGCTCAAATCCTACAATTTTATGATTATCTTCCTCTATGATAATGATTACTAGAAAATAATATGAAGAAAGCATATCCATGACCCTTGCTTGATGCTTGGTATGCAGGTATGATTCCTCATCCATGAATAAATGATCCAAAAAATATTTGACTATCTCCCCTTCCTTTCTTCTATTTGTCTAGGTCATGGAGCTATCCACACTTGGGATATTTATTATATTTATTTGACATGTTATTGCTAAAAAGAACCTATCCTTTTCCTTCAACATGGCTCTGCCTCCTTGTTGTTCCTCTATTCTAAGCTTTACATTGAAGTATCCTCCCACAATCCATTGGTCCTCTGGGTAGTTGTCTTTGAAAGTATGGATGGCTGCCCATTGATCCTTCTGTAATCTGACTATCTGTGCTCCATAGAAATTAACTATAGTCTAGTTTTTCCCATTTTCCCTATTTTGTAACCGAACCATCAACACCCCTCTCATGGAGACCCCCTATCACTAGGAATAGTTGGTGATTCCACATAGTGGTCAATCCCCTTGATTTACCATGTGTTTATTAAGAATCTCTCTTTTTTTCCATATCCTCCTATTTATTTTTTGTAAATATTCTCCTTGCATTTTGGTTTCCTATAACAAAATTATATCTGGACTAATATCTATGATAATTTGTTTGACTACCTTTTGTCTGGGGCAACTACCTAAACCCCTCATATTCCAAGTAATTAATATCATTGAGAATTAAGAGAGAAAAAATCAGCCATCAATTTTACCTTTCTGGCTCAAATTTCTTCCTTATTCCTCCATATTTCCATTGTTTGACTTCCTCCCTACAAATTGGTTTGGTTTTCATTTCTTATCCACTTGATGAATCCCTAAAGTAGGGCCATATTTGTTCTTATTTCCTTCTTTGTACGACTATTCTCTGCTCTATTTCCCCTCCTATAGCCTCCCTCATGGGTTGAATATCCTCTTCCATGAGAGAGGTTGTGTCTGGTTCTGCTCCTTGCTTATTTCTTGACACTATATTGGAGTATTGTTCTTGATCAGCTGATGTATCTTGTTGAGTATCCTCCTCTAATCCTTTCATATGAAAATTCCCTTCTATTTCCAAGCTTCCTAAATGTTTGAATATCTCATATCTATTGTTTGTTCTTCCTTATTTTTCTCCTTGACACCTTGTCTCTGATTACTTTGCTGATTTCTTCTATTTGACCTTCTGACTACTCTTTGGAAGCCCTCAAATTTTGTTGGACTATTTCCTTCCTTTTGATTTATATTTCTTTGAAGATATTGGTCCACCATATTAATATTTGATTCTATCTCCTCTTGTTCAAATTGATGATCCTTAACTATTGGGCACATTCTAGCCAAATATCCATGAGCATGGTACACCCGACATATGAATGGAATAGCCTCATAATCTAGTTGTTGGTGTAAAAAAAAAATCCCCTATTTTTAGGTCTATCTTTTTTAGAAGAGGTTTATTGAGGTCCATTTCTACACAAACCCTAGCAAACATTGTTGATCCTCCTAAAATTGTTTCTCTTGATCTACCTTGATAATGACCTAGTAAGTTGCCTATTGCCTCAAGTATGTCCTCTTTCCAAAATTTAAGGGGAAGGACAAATAATCTTACCCATATTGGTAATGTAGTCAGTTCCATCCTTGGGTTGAATCCCATCTTCTATGGTTGTAGGAATAGTCTTGTTGGCTCGTGATGATACAACCCTCCCTCAAATACATTTTGTTGGTTTGCCATTGATGTGAACTCAAAAGAAAAATACACATTTGGGAGAGTTAGAATTTCATATTCTTCTTCCAAATGCCATTATTTCCTTATCCACGTGTGGAGGAAGTGCACGGACGGTTTAAAACCCATAAATTTACCTATTAGATTATGTTTTGTATTATAAAATATATCCTCAACTATCCAATTCTTTGCTATTTCCAATATTGGTATTTCTTTTTCTTGTGGTAAGTATCCATTCACCATTTCATGTAAATAATCCTCCTTTTATCACTTTCCCATGGTGTTTATGATTGTCCTTGTTTGTGTTTAATAGTCATTGAAGCTATCTTGGGTTCCACATAACTTATATCGATATGAGATTCCTTGTTTTGGAGATTTGGTACCAAAGTACCTATGAACCCCATTCTTGGTTGTGATCCTTATTGTTGAAATATTCTCCAACAATATTGATCCTCTATGATGGTGTTTTTTGCATGAAAATATTATCTAGGCCTCTGCCCTACCCTCTAAAACCCTAGTTCAATTCCTTAGACCATTATAAAAAAATTGTTTGGATGAATGACTTAACTCCTAAAGTTGTGTGCTTTATTTGGTTAGTCCTTCAAAATAAAAGTGTAACATTAGACAATATCAGAAGAAGAGGCTTCTATTTTTTGAACATGTGTCCTTTCTGCAAAGCTGATGAAGAATCTATTTCACACCTCTTTATTCATTTTTTTCCAAGGAAGGTCATTCATTTGATGTTTCACGCATTTGAATGCTCTTGGGTGGTCCCTCAATCTATCCTTAGTTTTTTTGAACAATGGTACACCCATTTCAAAAGTGCTAAACTCACTTATTTATGGAATATAACCTTGGCTCATTTATTTTGGGGTATTTGGTTGGAGCGCAATAACAAGATTTTTAAATATAGTTACAGGGATGAGAAATTTGTCTTTTTTAGAATTAGGAATATGATCCAAGAGAACTTGACAAGAAGTAAGCATGAGGAAGGGGTTGAGCAAGGAATAAATAAAGAGATGGCTAATAATTGGAAATTAGAAGTAAATGTCAGAGATGGACACAAGTTGAGGGAGGACATAAGAAAGAATACTATATGGAAGAAACTTGAGAAGGGGTGGGAAAAAATAAACTTTGATGGCACCTCTAAAGGTGACCCAAGAAAATATAGGGGAGGTGGTGTGATAAGAAATTAAAAATGGGAGATGATATAAGTTTACTCAGAGAATTACGAGACCTAATCTAGTCATGTGGTTGAAGCTAAGATGATGATAACTATTATAAATATCCTAGCTCAGCTTGACATTATTTAGATAGTAGTGAAGGGGGACTCCCTTAACATCATTAACTATTTGCTTGAAAAGGAAGAACCAATATAGACCGTGGAAGGAATAATAAGGGATAGTAAAATATTAATTTAATCTTTTCAAGAAGGGAAAATCATGCAGACTTTTAAGGAAGGGAATAAAGTTGATTATTTGGATAATCTAGGAGTAAACTATGAAGGAGATATATGTGTGGACTTGTATCCATCATATGTGCTTTCATATTTAGGTCTAGATAATCAATTAAGCTTTGATAATATGGAAACTCCATGAGAAGTGTTATGTAATGACTATGAATCCAAAGATAACTCCTTTTCATAACATTGGTATCAAATTAAGGTATAGAGCTCCAAATAATATATTAAGGGCCCTACATTGGAAAATGAGGGAAATTAAAAATGGGAGACAACCACATTGGTGTGGTCGCTCAAAAACAAAAATTCAATCCAGACAAAGGGATACAAGTTGAGGAGGATATCCATTTTCAATATACCTTCAATCATGAGAAACACACTCAAAGCTTTAACTAGAGGATGAAGGACACTTGGGAGGAACTAAAGATAGTGGGATGAAGATTTGAAGTTGTTGTTACCCTATCCAAAATGGATTAGAACAACCTCTTGATTTTGATTGTCATGTATCTTTTAATTAATTTTGTTGTATATTATTGGCCTTGGGTTTATCTTTTCCACTTTTCTTGAGGGATTTGGTTTCTTGTATAAAGGGTTGGGGCCCTTTCAAAAACCCCTATTTTCACCTCTATAAAAAACTCTCACTTGTACACATGACACCTGTATCGCTCCAAATTTTTCGCACCCCTACCTTCAGGCTATTGGATCCGCGCCCGAAAGGAGGATGGGAAAAGGATGGTGCGGTACCTCGGACGAGAGGACTTTGCGAAGGTCCCGCCTCTCAAGGGAGGTGCATTTTGGTGATTTTTCGACGGATGGTGGGTTCACCAGGAAACATTTGACGGCAGTTTCCACGCCTAGGTTTTGGGAATGAGTTTTGATGAGTTCGTTTTATTTTTAAACATTCATCCTAGGTTTGGCCGAATGATTCTAACTTAAACTACATGAAAATGCAATTTAAATGCATACAAGCAAACATAAAGGAAAACAGAAACAGAGAATTTGCAGGAGGCCAATGAAGATTACCTGATCCGGAAGTCTGATGGAGTTTCGAAGCTTGAAGCAGTCTGGATCGTCCGCAATTCAACAGAATCGCCTTCAATTTGATAAAATCGTCTGAACTGACAAGATCGTCTGAAATCTGACGAATTCGTCAGACGAATTCATCAGAGACCTGCAAAACAGCAAACAGATGCGAAATACGAGAAATTCTATTTTGCAAATAGGGGCAAACTATGTAAAACAAGAATATGAGTGTTGAACAATATACAAGAACAGAAGTAAATGCAAATAACTGTGTTTAGATAGCAGAATATGATCTTAATCTGTAAACTTAGACAAAATGGGTGAACTCCAAATGCAATATAATATAAAAACTGAATAAACAATCTAATTTACAACATAAAATGACAGAGAAAAGAGACAGAAGAACAAACTCCAGGCACTGATTGCCTCGATGTGCGCTGTAGTCGAAATCGTCTCGCATCAGTACGAGATCGTCCCGAATTTGACGAGATCGCCTCCGATCTTGACAGGTTCGTCGGCTGCGATAGGTACTGGCTCCGACTGAAAACCAGTGGTGTACCTGCAATGAAATGACTATAGGACTAATGCAAAATATGAATTACGATGTTTTAGAGCATAAGGGTTCAATTTGCATAAAAATTCAGCCAGGGGTTGGGGAGGGAAAAGTCTTAGAGTTAAATAGGCATAGGATAGTTGTTGGGAGGTTGGAGATCATCCCAATTTGGGAGATCTCCAACGGGGGAAGGGTCCCAACGGCGCAGACACGCTTCTGCCCGGATTGGAGACCCGTTGGAACGGATTCCAACTATGCAAATTCAGTTTTGTGACGAAATCGTCTGGACGTTCTAGTCCGTACGAAATCGTCAAATCCGGGGCGATATCGTCTGATCGGAGACGATATCGTCAAACGGTCAAAACAATTGCTAAAAATGGCACGAAAAAGGAGGAAACGGGTTTCTCGACGGTTAACGGGCGGTTTGGGAGGTTAAATTTGAATTTAAATTTATTTACTAAGGTGAATGTAATTATTCCAATTTTACTGCGCCAATTTTAGGGTGCTACATTTTGCCCCCTCTTTAGCGAATTTTCCGAAGAAAATGCGTTAAAGATGAGTTCTTCTCGATCTACGAGAAAGCAAAAAATTATTCCCATTTTTAGGCGACGATTCTTGGTCGAATCGTACGACAACTTACTATGGTGCCCCCTCCGTGTTTTTACCCAAATCGAACGTTTGAGGTAAAAACGCGAAAAAGCAAAAATTATTTTGAATTTTTTGAATAAAATTAAGAAAAATAGGGTAAAACCCTAATTCATTTGTTACTGTTCATTTTACTCGTTTTGAGAGCTCTGGAGCAAAAATGGTAGAGACAGCGCACGTATCTGCAGAGGTCCGCCGCGGTCTACGGGTAAGGGTTTAAACTGATCTAGAATTGATTTAATTTGATTTTACATGCTTTTTAGATGGATTTTTAGGTGAATTTTGAGCATCGCGGCCGTTTTTGGCCATCGACGTCGTCCGGACGAAATCGTCCCTAGTTCGACGAAATCGTCTCAAGTTCGTCAATTTCGCCCAAGGGCGAAATCGACGAAAAAGGGACGATTTCGTCAAATTAGAGACGATTTCGACACGCGAAATCGGAGACGATTTTGCTCAAATTTCGGACGATATCGGCCAATAGTGGGCGATATCATCAATTGCAAAATTTTGATCTTTAAGTTGCATTATTGATTGCTAAAATTGTTATTAATGATTGTTTGTTGTTTTGATGTTTATGCTTGCAGAGAGGATTACTAAAGAGCAGGGGAGTGGAAATATGGAGGATTAAGAGATGACTTGGCCGCTCTGACACAGCAGTAGCGAGATCAGCTGGCACAGGCCGGCTTACTACATGTGGCAGAGATGCCACAAGTATCTACAGACATGGGGCTACTGACGGCCCTAGCAGAGAGGTGGTACCCGGGCTCTTCATGTTTTCGGTTACCGACAGGGGAGATGACTCCCACACTAGAGGATGTATGGAGGATTCTTAGAATCCCCATACAAGGGAGGATGATCACACCTACGGCCAATCAGGGCCACGCGATGGGACGACTCTGCGATGACCCGAGCTTCGCCCTGGAGAAGGGCGGAGTGAACATCGAGGCACTGCGCCAGATGCCTGGGGCATCTACACTGACACGAGTTTTGGCTGGGGTGGTTGGTGGACTTCTGCTATGCCACCAGAGCGGATGCAGGGTACCATGGATGCTGGCAGATGTGATCTGCGACATGCGCGATCATGGCTACATATTTTCTTGGGGCAGCTTTGTTCTATGCCGATTGTATAGGATCCTGCATGGGGTCGTATACAAGGGCGGCCGATGTCTGGTTATGACATCGCTCCTACAGGTTTGGTGCTGGGAGCACATTGCGGTGCGGAGGCCGGTAGGGCTTCCACTGACAGGGGTTGACGGGGAGAGGCCCCGAGTCTTCTACTGGTGGCTCCGGAGAGGGGCACAGACGACGGATCGACCTTCCGGTGTCCCGGAGACTACTGGATGACTTGGTCCCAGACCAGATCACCTGGAGGCCGTGGAGGCAGCATCCAGGGTGGGCAGAGGACGCACAGGAGCTGGCTCGCATCAGGTGAGTCTGCTGGCTACGGATGGAGAGGGGAGAGGTGGAGCTCCACCGCTATGACCGAGTTTTGCGACAGTTCGGTCTACAGCAGGGGATCCCATCTCTCAGGGATTACGAGTTTTCTCGGACTGTCCGGGATAACACCACGGTTAGCGGGGCTCCAGACATGCAACGATTCTGGAGCCAGGACGCGGACGATGCCCCCATCCAGCCAGTGGATGGGGACGACGCAGGGGTAGCCGATGGCTACGATGCCTGGTACACAGGCATCCGCCCTCCTCGGATGACGAGGGCACAGGGACCGATCCACGCAGTTGTGCGTCGGATAGGGAGGCGACGCCAGGCGATGGTAGAGGCAGCCCGGGGTCACGGCAGAGGAGAGCAGAGGAGGCCACAGGCACAGGAGAGGCCACGGCGAGAGGGAGAGGGAGAGGAGGGAGGCGAGACCCCCATCTCCACAGAGGCCACCATCGCCTGATAAGGGCAAGGGTGTGGACATTGGAGAGAGTAGCGAGATGGCTACTCTCCAGGCAGAGAGAGATCGTCTGCGAGCTCAAGTGCAGACGTTACAGGATGCAGCTGCACAGCACCAGGCTGAGGTGTCGCAGCTACGAGACGAGAATGCTCGTCTCAGGGCACGAGGCGGAGGGGTAAGCACTCAGGAGCTGCTACGGTCGGTTTCTCAGACCGCATTCTATCAGGCGCTATACTACCAGGCGATGCCAGAGGGCCAGAGGGTACAGCTACCACCTGCCATAGCAGATCCTATCAAGACAGGGTCGACGAGGAGCTCATCCCGGTCGATGACGAGGACTCGCAGTACCACACATACTGCGATGGGACCACCTCGTCCTCCGCAGGGCGGGGAGGAGATGAGGCCGAGAGCTCTAGAGGCTCTTGAGGCTAGAGGTCGGGATACCGCCACCGAGATTGTATTATACTTGTATTGATAGAGGATTGAGTATGCCGAGGTACAGATTGTGGCATACCAATCTAGTTTTGATGATGTATATATTCTGTTGATATATATAGATGAGATATTTTTTGATCATATGACTTGTCTTATGTGATGCTTATGATGCTTTTTATGTTTGATTGATTGATTGAGTTGATTGATGTAATGATTTTATTGATGATTCATGTAATTATGTCGTTTGGAAAAAAATTATAACTTGGATGTCATGCTATAAATATTTTAAATGAAATAATCTGATGTAACAAATTGATTGGTTGTAATGAAATGTGATAAAAATAAAAAGAGATTTCTAACAATAATTTCAAAGGACATTGTCGCTATTATAGACCATTTCATGGAGTCGCCGCTCACTCGGTCGTCAAGCTAGTCCCAGGATAGAAATATTGTTAAAAGAAAAGAGTGCTTAAGAGACTGTCTTAAGACTTTGTTGTGATGATGCAAATGATGATGATGATGGTTTGCTTTCAGATTTCCATAAAAATATTATGCATGAAATATTGTAAAATAATTTTTGCTAGGCATAAATTCCTAAGTGTGATAAAAATTGTTGAATATTTCCTTAAGAATTATACCATCATTGCAAAATGCAAAGGTTGACATAATGATATGAAATAATAAAAATGTGTTTGCTTTTGAAAAGCATAATTTGTGTAATAGAATGAAGTCATATGGTTTTTATGAATTTTGATAAATTGGGAAAAAATATTGTTACAATGGTTTTCGCTAGGTATAGAATATGTAGGTATAGACTTATACCATCATCGCGAAGATCAAAGAAAATAGATAGTTTTATTGCATGGTTGATTTTTAATGAACAGAAAAGATGAAAATGAGGACTTGCGCTAAGCATAAAACTCCAATTTTGGTTTTGGAATTATACCATCGTCGCAAAAGTCGATAAGATATATATGATATGTTTTAATTGAAATTTTTGATTTCTTCTATTATATAGTTGTCTTTGTGGTAAATAATTGTACTTGATTATTCCAAACAAGTTGCAAAAATAATATTTCAAAGTATTTTGAAAAAAATTAGATTTATAAGGAATCCCATGTGCATAAGTGAATTCATTGCCAATCTTGATTTATCATAATGATAGACAAAATCTCTCAAATACAAATGTGTGTGCAATTGTATGGTTCAGTTACCAGTTTTGAGCAAGATACTATGATACAAGTGATTTGAATAAACCAACTAAGTGTTCATTAACCATGATGTAGATGCATATAACCATACTAGGCTACTATGTAGATCGGATTATCAAGAGCTAGCTAATCCATAAGCGGACATAGGTCTCGTACAAAAGAAGGTCGCTAATGTGACGGACATATCGCCACGCTAGGAGTTACCCAAGGCCAAGCAGGTTGGGCACAAACCACCTGTTATGGGGCTTACCTCACAGTTTTCGAATAATTGAGAATTCCAGGGATTCAAGCTCATCAACCCTTCTTTTCTTTTCAAAGGGTAGGGAAAGGGATTTTATTGCTTTCTTGCTTTCTTTTGAACTTTGCTTATTTTTCTTTTGCTTGATTTTTGAGATAGTGCTTGAAATATTGCTGAAATAACATTTTTCTTTTCTCTTTTTCTTGAACTTTTCTTTTCTTTTTCTTTTTCTTTTTCTAGGGATACTTGCTCGGATTAGCTGTAGAGCAAGGGATTTTTATTCTGGGTAGGGGTGAGCTTGTCCTTTTGCCAATTCTCAAAGATTCTAGACCATGTGCATGATAGGATAGCAGGGGAAACTTTTCACTCAAGAAATCAGTTCTACTATGTAGCAAAACATGGAAATTACAAATATAATCATTTTATTGTGAAAAGATGTGCTTGGTTTAAGTAAATACCAAGATCAATTCTCTATGCTCAAACTTTATTTAATTGATTTTTGTGAACTTTGATATAAGAGAGATTAGTAATCATGCCATATAAAATCAAGATATTTATTGTGTGAGTGTGCAAGTGAGGGATGCCAAATAAATGCTAGTTTTATCCAAAATAAGTTGAAACATATAACTCGCAATAATTGTAAGAAAATATATGATTTTGAGAAAGTTTTGAGAATGTTGACTCTCTCTTTATTCTATATATTGTTTTGGTTTCGAAAGAGTCAAGCATATAGCTGTTTTTGGATTTTTTATGTTGATTTTTGTTTTAGAGCAAAAGGAACTTTACAAGTGCTTTAAATAAATGCAATAAATATTTTTGAAGATTTTTGGAGATTTATGAATGTTTTTGAGTGTTTTTGAATAAATTGAAAGAAATACAAGATAATGATTTTGAACAAATATATACATGGATGAAATGACCAAATTTATGCATAATAACGTTTGAGATGTAAAATATTCATGGGTTCTTTAAGTTCTTTACCATCTAAGGTAGATAATTTATATGCTCCCGATTCAAATTTTGCAATAATGATGTATGGTCCGAGCCAGTTGGGCTCAAATTTACCTTTAAGTTCTTTGGTTGCATTTGTATTTTTTTGATTTTGAGGATTTTGATTTTTTTTGTATTTTGATTTTAATTTATGAATTGAAATTGGTGGTATATACAAGATGATCTATATACACTATACAAGGTTATTTGAGTATAGCATGTCTAAGGTTGCTTCAAAATCAAAGGAGGTTTTGAAGGATAATCTGGTTGAGTTGAAGGTAAGAACAAAAGGTGATGAGTAAAAGATAGTGATAACAAAAGCTTTGTTATAATGTAAAATAATGTAGCAAAAGATTTGACTTTTATATGTGTAAAATTGATCATATTACAAAATAAAATGTCATAAATATAAGAAAGTTCTTCATTCTTATTATTATATTCCAAGTTTTGATAAGATGGAGAAAGTATATGTGAAAGATATGCATGGATGTTATTTGATAAACAAGGATGATCATATATGGATGAAGAAAAGTGATGGATAGAAGATAATTGTGATAATAGAGAATGTATAGAACTTGATGTTTCAACCGTTAAATATTCTTCAAATGGTGTTGGGTCACCATGTATGGTAACAATTTTATTTGCAATTTCAAACTTCAAACATTGGTGAAGAGTGGAAGGGACAACCCTCATCGTATGAATCCAAGGACTCTGGAGAAGTAGTTTGTAAGGTGAAGGACAATATCCTACATAGAATAAAGTATCCAGGATCTTGGATCCAATATTAAGGGGAATAATTATAGTACCTTGAGGTTCTTGAATTTCATTGTTAAAAGATTTTATAATAACATTTGATTCATTAATATCTTCTTCCTTTAATTTGAGTTTTTGGAATAATTGATAAGTGCATAAATTAAGAGAGGAGTCATTATCTACCATGATAGTTCTAACAAGTGTTTCTTTACTAGATCCCGATAATGTAAAGATAGGAGTCTTCTTGTGGAGTAGAGGAAGGAATATCCTCATCATAGAATGAAATATGGTTAACCTCAAGAGGGTTTACACCATTAATTATGTTCTTAGAGAAAATATGATGAGGAACAAATTGTTGGCTAGGTATTTTGAACAAAATTTCCTTGTGATAAATTTGTAATACTTCTAAAAGGGATATCTTTGCTTGAGGATTAATCACTTGTTGTTGGTTATCAAAGTGGATTTCAGATTGAGATTTTGATTCTAAAGATGAGCTTTCTATGCTTACATTCCATTTTGGATCATTCTCTAGAGCCAAAGATAGTTTTGAAGGTTGGTCAAATGAGGAATCCATATCTTGAATATCGGATTGGGTTGATTGAATTTGAGGTTGCTCATTTGTAGTTTTTGTTACAATATTAATAATATCATCATGATGGGACACATTAACATGCAATATTTGATTGGTTTCTTGTTGTTGATAATTGAATAGGGGTTCTTGGGAGATCCCCATGTCTTGATTGATTATTGGTATTTGTTGTGTAGGAGTTTGATTGTTTACTGAAGATTTATAATCAGTTGTAGATTGTAATTCCTTTATATTAAAAAGACCCTTATCAATCAAATCTTGAATTGCACATCTTAAATCTTTACAATTTTGTGTCATATGTCCATCTACTCTATGATATTCACAATGTAGCTCATGTTTAAACCAATCTGATGTGGTATCAAAGTTGTCTTATGGAAGGAAGTTCAATAATATTTGTGTCAAGTAAATACTTGAGAATTATATCCATTGGTTGATTAAGCCTAGTAAATTTACGTGATGAAGGTTTTTGAGAGGTTTTTGATAAATGCCTTAGGAATTTTGTCATAAAAGGACCTAATGGTTTCTCACCTCTACTTTCTTTATTATGGGTAGAATGATGACAGGAATATTGGGTTGTAGGAGGTGAGTGCACGGTAGAATTGGAAGAATAAGTATTTTCTTGTTGAAATGGATGTGTTGTATTGAAAGAAGAGTTTTGAAAAGGTGGTGGAGGATTATATGTGGATTGATAGACATAATATGGATATATGGGAGAATAGATAATATCATTATGAAGAGGATTGGCAAAGGGATTGTTTTGTTGGGTTATGGATGAAAAATAAGAAGAGTGTGATGGAGGTGGTGTTGAATAGGGATGAGGTTGGTCATAATCAACAAATGTATTTAGCTGAATTCTTCCAACATTACCGATGGACTCATATTGATTTGAGTAAAAACTCATGGTTTCTTTAGTACTTCTAAAAGTAATATTTAGCATCTACTATTTAGGATTGAATATAAAACATACAAACTTGAAATGATGATTTTGTTTTTGTTTTTCTTGTATATATATATATTTTTTGTTTTTTTTGTTTTTGTTTTCAAAAGGTTATGATGCATTCACGTCGGGTTCACCAAAATGTATCGCTCCAAATTTTTCGCACCCCTACCTTCAGGCTATTGGATCCGCGCCCGGAAGGAGGATGGGAAAAGGATGGTGCGGTACCTCGGACGAGAGGACTTTGCGAAGGTCCCGCCTCTCAAGGGAGGTGCATTTTGGTGATTTTTCGACTGGATGGTGGGTTCACCAGGAAACATTTGACGGCAGTTTCCACGCCTAGGTTTTGGGAATGAGTTTTGATGAGTTCGTTTTATTTTTAAACATTCATCCTAGGTTTGGCCGAATGATTCTAACTTAAACTACATGAAAATGCAATTTAAATGCATACAACAAACAGAAAGGAAAACAGAAACAGAGAATTTGCAGGAGGCCAATGAAGATTACCTGATCCGGAAGTCTGATGGAGTTTCTGAAGCTTGAAGCAGTCTGGATCGTCCGCAATTCAACAGAATCGCCTTCAATTTGATAAAATCGTCTGAACTGACAAGATCGTCTCAATCTGACGAATTCGTCAGACGAATTCATCAAAGACCTGCAAAACAACAAACAGATGCGAAATACGAGAAATTCTATTTTGCAAACAGGGGCAAACTATGTAAAACAGTAATATGAGTGTTGAACAATATACAAGAACAGAAGTAAATGCAAATAACCGTGTTTAGATAGCAGTAATATGATCTTAATCTGTAAACTTAGACAAAATGGGTGAACTCCAAATGCAATATAATATAAAAACTGAATAAACAATCTAATTTACAACATAAAATGACAGAGAAAAGAGACAGAAGAACAAACTCCAGGCACTGATTGCCTCGATGTGCGCTGCAGTCGAAATCGTCTCGCATCAGTACGAGATCGTCCCGAATTTGACGAGATCGCCTCCGATCTTGACAGGTTCGTCGGCTGCGATAGGTACTGGCTCCGACTGAAAACCAGTGGTGTACCTGCAATGAAATGACTATAGGACTAATGCAAAATATGAATTACGATGTTTTAGAGCATAAGGGTTCAATTTGCATAAAAATTCAGCCAGGGGTTGGGGAGGGAAAAGTCTTAGAGTTAAATAGGCATAGGATAGTTGTTGGGAGGTTGGAGATCATCCCAATTTGGGAGATCTCCAACGGGGGAAGGGTCCCAACGGCGCAGACACGCTTCTGCCCGGATTGGAGACCCGTTGGAACGGATTCCAACTATGCAAATTCAGTTTTGCGACGAAATCGTCTGGACGTTCTAGTCCAGACGAAATCGTCAAATTGGGGCGATATCGTCTGATCGGAGACGATATCGTCAAACGGTCAAAACAACTCGCTAAAAATGGCACGAAAAATGAGGAAACGGGTTTCTCGGCGGTTAACGGGCGGTTTGGGAGGTTAAATTTGAATTTAAATTTATTTACTAAGGTGAATGTAATTATTTCAATTTTACTACGCCAATTTTAGGGTGCTACAACACCTCACACAACTCTTCGCTTACTTATACTTGCTTACATGACACATAAACTCACTTCCAATCTAAATATTTACAATGATACTTAAGTTACCAAATAATGTAATACCTCAACACCCTCCACATTACATTATTTGGTATGAAGATATTTTACCTTCAATCTCTAATTCTTCTTTCTTTTGAAGTATATTTTATTAGCTTTCTTTAGAATTGATTGCAAACATGATTTTAGTTTTATGAATTCTTCATAACGTGATGACATATATATTTGATTTTATCAAATGTGCCAAACATAATTAACATAAGAGATTTAACATCATCATCTTTAAATTTTTGGATTTTAATTTTATATTTTGGAACCTTTCTTTTTCTATTTACCACATCCCAAAGTTTCTCAACAATGAGCATTGAACTCATTTTATTTTTCCACTTAGTAAAATTAGGTCCTTTGATAATTGAGATTCAAAAAATAATTTTTTTGTATTTGCCATTTTAATCATTTTCTTTGTCATAGAATCCCTTATTACTCCCAAATAAGTTCTCTTTTAATTTTTAATAATTTTTCTTATAACACCCTTCAATCAAATTTTCTTCAATTTTTTAATCTTTTAATTTATTTCCTTTGATCATCATCTTCTCAAATATCATATTAATAATTTTTTCTTCCAATTTTATTCTTCTACTTATATCTCCCAAAACATTATCTCCTTCAATTTAATTATTTTTCTTTTTCTTCTTATATATCCCATAACCCTTTTCCTTAGATACTTTTTTAACTTCACTGTAAAAAAAAACTTCCTCCAGTGATTTTAAAAAAAATCTTAAATTCCTCAAATGTAGTTTACTTTCTTCTAATAATTTAAATAACTCAAAGTTTTCAAGTTAAATACCTATGTCCATCAATTTATTGTTGTCGATTAGATTCGAAAAATTATTTACAAATTTGATTATTCCATTTGTTTTAAAACTGCAATGCTTTATATAAAAAACTAGTGAATTAATCTATACTTCAGATTTAAATGTTGTTTTAGAAATATGGTTAATTTCTATTGTTGTTCATATGCATGTAATTTAAATAAAACCTTTAAACCTACGTAATTATCTTATTCTACACTTGTCATTTTTTCATTGAAATAATCTAAATTGCTTCCACTCTGGCCATTGCACCTCTAATATTTGTTTTGGTTTTGGTTACACGTTTCACCTCTGCTATTCGTTGTACCTCTTTGCTTTTGACCATTTCACATTGAATAATTTGCACCTTTGCTATTTGTATTGTTTTCTACCTCTTCAATTGACCTTGTTGAAATCAATCTTAATACTTAGTTCTCTTCTAGCACCCTCAACCTGTGCGACTAATGCTTCAACCTATTTGAATGAACTATAGTCAATATTTCCACAACTCTTATCATTCTCCTCTTAGACACAATCATTTACCTCTTCAGATATATGTACTCTCCTCTTAGATTAAAACACTCTCTTCCCAAGAATAGGTTCTCCTTTCAGATGCACACATATCTCTCTTATATTCAAACAAAAAATTCTCTTAAGACATCCAAATTTTCTCCTCTTAAATTGCATTTTCTTCCTCAACATTCATTGTTTCTAATTTTCTCCAATCTGCTTGCCCTTTCATGTCGACTATGTTTCTCCAATAGTCATGTTTGATATCCTCCAATATATTTGCTTCTAGAAATCATTCTTTTTACTTCAAACTAATCCTCAACTCTAGTAGCTCCTCAACAATATCACATTCTCTCAACTTATTCTTCCTCTCCTTCCATCTCCACCCTATATAGGGCTTACCAAAGTGGATTTGATACCATTGTTAACAAATGGGCCCAAATATCATAGGTTTGTAATTCCTAGGATCATATAGTCACATGCATAAATTTTCATTCACAATAAAACCAACAATATTATATAAAATAAGAAAATTTATTGATAAAATATTGTTGTATTTCATTACGTAACATAGATATTTATCTCCAATATAGAACATTACATAAGACTGTTCAATGCTCTTGACTCTTAGCCTTTGCTCTCCTCATGGGATAACTCTTGACATTTATTTCTTACATAATGAATATCACATAATGAAAAAGTCTCTCATGATTACATCATAAGTCTCACTTATACACATGACACCGCACACAACTCTTCACTTACTCACACTTGCTTAAATAACACATAAATACACTTCTAATCTAAATATTTGCAATGGTACTCAAGGTACCAAATAATTTAATACCTTTAACATGTACCAAATAATCTATATATATAATTAAAGTATACAAGTAAAATGGAGCCGGTTATGTTTCTTTTGTCATTGATAGTAGCTTGTAGGTTTATTAATTTTAAATTAGTTTTAGGTTATTTTAAAGTTAGTATAATATTTAAAAGTAGTTTAAAAGCAATTTGATAATTGAACTTCTTAAATCCATGATAAGTTAGCATGCAATTTTATTAGGAGAATTTGCTCTTCCAGATTTCTTAGGAGAATTGGTTTCAGATCGTCTACAACATCGACGAATTCCATAAGGGAATTGAAGAGAATAAAAAAAGTTCACTCAAAATAAAGAACCCCTATGAGGTTCATCTGCTTAGGTGGAGTGCTTTTAGAAATCAAGGAGGGTTTGCAGAACAAGGAGGGTTTGCGGCGGAGTGTTGTATTACACATCTTTCTCATCGGGTAAGCACATTTGCCATCCTCTTTCGATTTATAAAACAATTTAAGTAGATGGGAAAAATACATGGACATATAGTTCCTTCATTCAACACCCAAGTTGTGAGCTCCACTAGATTTTAGCTAGAACAAAAAATTTGAAAAGGGTTTTAGTCACCATCAGAAAAACATACGATAAAAACAGCAACGCAATATATACGACAAATATTTTCTCATCGCAAAACAGTGAGGGTCGAGTTTATTTCAATGGTTTTGTAGTGGAGGAGGGTTGCAGCAGAGGAGGGTTTGCACAGATATATATACACAAATTCGTTCAATGGGTTTGTAGCGAAAGAGGATTTGCAAAGCAAGGAGGGTTTGCAATGGAGGGTTTTATTATATATATTTCATCGGATCGATAGTATAAGGGGTTCGGCAAGGGTTTAAAGTGGAAGAGGGTTTGTAGAGCAAGGAGGGTTTGCAACGGATGGTTTTATTACACATCTATTTCATCGTATCAATAGTATAAAGGGTTTGACAATGGAAGAAGGGAAGCAAAAATTGCAAGAACCGATATATGTCAATGAGAAACAGTATTGGAGGATATTAAGGCATCGACAAGCTCGAGCAAGGGCAAAAACAATGAAGAGGACATATAAAAAAATAAAAATAAAAAATATTCTACCACATAAATAGGTGGAGAATAAGGAACAATCAAAGGCACTAACCATATTCAAACGAGGAGATAAATTAGCCCAATAGAGGGGACAAAAGAGAGAAGATAAAATAAACGAAGGGAAAATAACAACATAAGAGAATACAAAAGGAAAAACAAGCGAGGAGAAAAAAATCAGAAATAATTGCAAGAAAGCATTTAGCATGGAAAATGGGGGTCACCAAAATGAGTTTTCAGATGAGGAAGAAACTTACAATCCTACAACCACACCACTCATGTGGGCACCAAGACTTTATGTGCAAGAGCTAAAGAAGATGAAATAGAAACTTGAAAGCATGGAAAGCAAGGAGAAATTAAGAGATACTACATCAGATGAGGTTATAAACACCATTCGAAGGTTGGAAAAGGAAAACATCCAACTCAAGGAGCAAGTGTCAAAGATAAAAAACCTTGCAAACATGGGTTAGAATCAATGGCATATCCTCAAACAACCCATCCACCCCCCAATCAATGATGCAATAGAGGTGGAAAAAACAAATGTAAATCAAATAAAAGAGGTATGTAAAACACTCCAAAACATGGAAACAAGAGAAAATGAGCTGCGAAATGAATTAGCAAAGGCAAAGACATGATATCAAGTAGTAAAAGAACCAGTCAATCAACAAAAAGAGTTGATAGAGAAGCAAGTAAAAATTTAAATAATAGAAGAGAAAGAAAGACGTGAGAAATTATCAAATATAATCATCAAAGGGTTGAAATATTATGGGATAGGGAAGACACAAATCATTTAACTAGGGACTTTTCAGATTGATTACAATGGAAAGGTCAGATAAAAAAAGTAAGTAAAATTGGTAGGCTGAGAGAAGGAGGCAGAGATAGGCATATTCAGGTCACATTGATGAGCTACGAGGATAAAATAAGGTTACTAAAAAATAGAGGCATGCTGATAGGGTCACAATTCTATTTAGATGATGACCTAACATTTTTACAACAAGAATAAAGAATTAAGGAATGGAAAAATGTGAGGGCAGCAAGGAATGAAGGGAAACGAGCATATTTAAGAAATTGAAATGCATACATCACATCTAAACAACCCAAAACAAATAGGGAGTATGGCCCACCCGAGAACATATTACGATGGTAAGTTGGAACTATAAAGGTTACCCTTGGAGAAGAGGACCCGGGTTAGGGCCCATTGCTAGAGACACAGATATAATCATACTGATGGAAACACATGAACACGATGGATGTAGGACTCCAGAATTTGTGGGATACAAAAAAATAACAATATGGAATAAAGCAACGAAAAATGGCAAAGGGCATGGGGTTGGTATGTTTTAATAAAAGAGGAATGGGATAGGGTCATTAAAATTGAAAAAAAAGATAAAAACAAACAGTACATCTGGATAAATATCCTAGAAAATAAGTCAGTTATTAGCATAGCAGCATGTTATTTTACTCCCAAGAATTCTAAATTCTATAAGAAACATGACCTTAATAAAGAAGACCCATACTCCTCCCTAAAAAGAGACATTTTGATATACAGTAAGTTGGATGCCAGAAGATGAAAATGAGCAGTGGACCAGGACTTCAAAATATGAGCATGGGACTATCACACAATATGGAGAAGATTTGTTAGGCATCTATAGCATACACAACTTGATTATTTTCAATGGGATGAAAAATGGAAAAATTTAGGAAATTATACATGCAAAACATATAAGGGACAAAGTGTAATAGACTATTAATATGCTCACAAAATTACATACCAAAAATAGAGGAGCTAGAAGTGGAAGAATCTCCAATGGAACTTAAGTCAGATCACAACCCAATTGTTATGAAACTTAAAATGCATGGAGACAAATCAAGGGAAAAACACTTGCAAGGAAATCAAAATAAATATCCTCACAAGGGAAACATTCTCTTAACAAATGAAAATTGACAAAATTTTAGAGCAGTATTAAATAACAAGTTACAAGAAAGAAAAGAACTACCTCACAGTAATAGAGATTACAATAAGAGTGAATGGTTAATGCACGCTATCCAAGAAGCTCTAAACAAATGCAAGAGAGCTAAACCTAAAAAGAAAGAAAGGAATAGCTTCCCAACCAACCCATGGTTCGATGAAGATTGCGAAAAAATACGAAGATTACTAAAGGAACCAACGAGTAAAACAAGAGCAAACAGAAAAGCATATGAGAAAATGGTAAGGGCAAAAAAAAAGAATACACTAGAACAAGGAGGAAAGAATTGATTTACTTAGGGAAGCATGAACCAAAGAAATTTTGGAAGGAACTAAGCGTGAAAATGATGCAAACTGAAAATAACATAACAGTTAATCAGTGGTTGGAGTATTCAAAATAATTGTATCAATGTAGTAACCAATAGGAGACACCCCCTACTATCATTGTTAAGAAAGAAATTTTCACAAATGAAGACATTATTCAAGGGATAAAAAAGTTAGCAACTGATAAAGCCCGTGACATAGACAATCTTCAAGTAGAGCATATAAAATGGGGGGTAGATATTCTGGCACCGTAGATCAAAGAAATTTTTAATGAGGTCATACAAAATAACTTCCCTACCGAGTGGACAACTAGCTTGACCATTCCTTTATTTAAAAGTGGAGATGTAAATAATCCCTCAAACTATCGAACTTGTTGGACTCTAGAGCATACTTTAGAGTATCTTCCCTAAAGTATATATGTTCTAAATATTTAGCATTCATTTAAATATAGTTGCACCAACTTTACTATTTGAGAGGAAATCAGTTTTGTTGTGAGAGCATATAGGGAATTATTTAGAGTGTTTCTAAACATAGTAGGAGCAAGTAAGATCTCCATAATAGTAGATATTTCAAACTGATTGAAGTGCTATAAAAGCATTGTAAGTTCTTATGATTATTAATCTAATGAGTCTATTTTCTCATTTTGGTATCAGAGCCAGGTTTTCTTAAACGGATCAAAACCTATGGAGAGTGGTGTGAAGAGATCTGAAGCACACACTTTGTCAGAGAAACTCAAGTGGCCAACACTCAATAGAGTTGCAAGGAAGATCTCGAGTAAATAATTCATATCTCATGCATCTTGAGGTATTTTTTGATGAAATTTTAAGGGTTTTTAGATAATTGCATCAAGAGGACGTAGTCAAAATTTTAGGTAATTTGAAGCTCATTTGCTAATTTTATTAGCATTTTTATTTTTGTAATAAAATGATTGTATAAGGTGGAAGACAGGGTATTTGCTTCTAAAATTTTGGGAGAAATATTATTTAGATAAAATCATCATTTAGACAAAATTTTAGGTCGTTTGGATTTGTATTGATCGATTTGTGTGAATATTGATTTTATCTTCAAAAAATCCTAGATCCAAAAATTGTGATAAAAAGGGAAAAAGTAAATGATCACATATTTTTCACCTTTGTAAATTTTATTCTAAATTTTAGAGGGTTTTCATATTATTTTCTCAGAAATACAAAGTTTAATTTTCAAAAATTTTGGATCTGTATGGATTGATTTATGTGAAAAAAATTGAGGTTGTCTCAAAAAACACTCTAAGATCTAGAAAGGGCAAAAGTAAATTGATCACATATTTCTCATTTGTGTGAATTTGCTTCTGAAATTTAGTGGATTTTTAGATACATATATCATAAGTCTACAATAAAAATTTTAGTTTGTTTCAATCAGTATTGGCCGATTTATGATAAATTTGGTGCTTGAAATTTTGGTAAATAAAAAAGAAGCATGTATTTTTGCAATCAGAGGTTAATTATGAGAGATTGACCTAACAGGTTGAGTAAATTGAGTAAAAAAAGATTTGTTGCTGCTATTTATTGCAAAAATATTGTATTAGAAGTTATCTAAATTATTCCAAGGTTTTGTTGATTAGCATCAATGACTTCCAATAACAATCTTCCCATTCCTAAATTTAATGGGTTAGATTATGAGTATTGGTCTATCAAGATGAAGACCTTACTCATAGGCAAGGGGTTATGGGATATTGTAGAAGAAGGATACAATGAACCTGTAGATTGGACCACCTTGAGTGCAGTTGATAGAACCAATAAAAAGGATGCCCAAAAGAAAAACTCATTTGCTCTCTACCATCTCCAAGCAACTTTGGAGAAAAGCATCTTTCCAAGGATTGCTTCTTGTTCAACAGTCCTAGAAGCATGGACATCCTTGAGAGATAGCTATCAAGGAAGCAATCAAGTGAAGCAAGTGAGGTTTCAAACCTTGAAGAGATATTTTGATAATCTCAAAATGCAAACTGATGAAAAAGTAGGTGATTATTGTGTTAGAGTGAAAGCCATTGTAAACAAAATGCAAACCCTTGGAGAAGACATCAAAACTGGAGTTGTGGTGAAGAAAGTGTTGAGAACACTTCATAAATGGAACCATATTGCTATCATTATTGAAGAGTCTAAAGATTTATCTACTCTAACTTTTGATGCTCTTATTGGTTCTTTGATGTCTCATGAAGAAAGACTACAGGGTTCTACATCAACAAGCTATGGAGGTGATGACAAAGCATTCTCATCCAAGGAGGGTGAGCCTCAAGGAAGAGGCCAAGGAAGAGGACAAAGGAGAGGCAAAGAAAGAGGTAGCTCAAGATGTGGCAACAAAGGCAGAGGAAGAAGAGGTGACAAATCAAATAAATCTTGTTACAATTGTGATAAGCTTGGTCACTTTGCAAAAGATTGTTGGTCCAAGACTTCTCAAGAAGGGAGAGGTCAATATGGAAACTATGGAGAAGATGAAGGAAATTCTTCAAATATGTTCTTTACTTATGGAAAATCAGATCAAAATCTTGATGAAACTTGGATTTTGGATACTGGTTGTTCCAATCATATAAGTGGAAAAGAAGAGCTTTTTACTACAATGGATTCCACCTACAAGTGAAAGATCAAATTGGGAGATGTCAAAGCACTACAATTTGAAGGCATGGGAGCCATGGAGGTTCCAACAAAAGAAGGCACAAAGAAGGTAAACAACATCTATTACACCCCCAAACTCCAACATAATTTGCTTAGTGTTGTACAAATAATGGAAAAAAACTACAAGCTTGTTTTTGAAGATGGAAAATGTGTAATTTTTGACAAAGACAATTGTAATAGAGTTATTACACAAGTGCCTATGTCAAAGAATAGGTTGTTTCCTCTTAAGTTTTGGGAACAAGGAGGTGCCCAACTTGCTAATGTGGCCATAGAAAATCCAAGTGTGCTTTGGCACTTGAGATATGGTCATCTTAACTTTCCAAGCTTGAAGTTGTTGACTTCTCAAGCTATGCTATATGGATTGCCAAAATTTGAAGAGCACAAGGAGGTGTGTGAAGGATGTGTTTTGGGAAAACACTCAAGAACCAAGTTTCCAAGAGGACAAGCATGGAGAGAAAGCCATCCACTACAATTGGTACATTCGGACATTTATGGTCCAATGAATACCAAAAGCTTGGGTAACAATTCTTACTTTCTCACTTTTATTGAGGATTTCTCTAGAATGTGTTGGATTTATTTTTTGAAAACTAAAGATGAAGCTTTTGAATGTTTCAAAGATTTCATAAATAATGTAGAAAATTAAAGTGAGTATGTTGTAAAGATATTAAGGACTGGTAGAGGAGGGGAGTTTTGTTCAAATACATTTCTCAAATTTTATAAATATTGTGGGATCAAAAGACAATTAACTACTACCTACACCCCACAACAAAATGGTGTGGCTGAAAGAAAGAACCACACTATTGTAGAAATTTCTAGATCAATGCTTCAAACAAAGCAACTCAGTAACATGTATTGGGTTGATGTTGTTAGAACAAGTATTTACATTTTCAATAGGAGTCCTACTTCTAGTTTAGATGGGATGACTCCTTATGAGGGTTGGTATAAAAAAAGCCAAATGTAAAACACTTCAAAGTTTTTGGTTGTCTTGCATATGCACACATTCCTGATGAAACAAGAAAGAATTTCAGTTTGCAGGAGAACAGCTTGAGGTAGTAGTAGAATACAAATACCTGGGCATAGACTTTCATGACAAACTTAATTGGAATACATGTAGGATGAAAAGAACTCAAAGTGGTTGGAGAGCATTATATGCATTTCAAAACAGGTGTAGGAATGCCGAGTTGTGGGACTGGAAGACCACCAAGGTCTTATTTGGCCTACTTGTTACACCGATTTTGTTGTATGGTTGCGAGGTGTGGGCTAGTGGCACAACAAATGCAAAATGGAGGCAAATAGAAAGGATTCAAAAATATCTAATCATAAATTTTCTCAAAATTAATGCCACAACCCCTTATGAAATTATTCTAGATGAAACTGGAATGTTCCCTTTAGAAGCAATTGCTATGATCAAGATGTTATGTTACTTGAAAAAACAGAAAACATGAAAAATGATAGATGGCCTAGGGCAGCTAGGGACGAAGAGTTGCATAGGCGAAAAAATACATGGATGGAACAAAATCAGAAATGGATGAAACGTTGGGAAATCAACATAAATGAATACCCAAATGTCAATAAAGACATAAAAAATTATGTGAATAAAAAGTTTAGAAGTGCAATGTGGAAAAGTGCAAGCAGGAAAAGACAATATTATATTACAAAGTTTAACCCAACGTATGACCACAAGGAAAAATTGTATATAGACGCTGAAATCAAGTGTAAGGAAAAAATCCTCATTGCTGAGATAAGGACTAGCTCTCATAGGCTTAGATGTGCAATGTGGAAAAGTGCAAGCAGGAAAAGACAATATTATATTACAAAGTTTAACCCAACGTATGACCACAAAGAAAAATTGTATATAGACGCTGAAATCAAGTGTAAGGAAAAAATCCTCATTGCTGAGATAAGGACTAGCTCTCATAGGCTTAGATGTGAAACAGGAAATGGAAAACTCCCAAAGAACAATGGGAAGAAATGATATATACTCTTTTGTAAATCAGGGGTTTGGACTTTACAAGGTTGTACTGAATTAAGAGAAAGCAGCCATTAACATGTGTGATAGTTCTCGATGCAGGCACCAGGCCTTTCATCTCTTCTCAACATCAACATCAGTTACTGAAAAAAGCATCAACTAATATGCTGATGAATATTAGCAATACATTTCAAAAGCTGAATGGTACCATCAAATGGATCTTAGCAAAGGCGCCAACAACTAGCGGGTGAACTGATTGTTTGTATAGTCTGCACTCTTCAGTATATATATACATACTATAGGGTGGTGCTTGCCAGATTAATTGAAGCATCGTCCTTTTCAACAATGGACGCCCTCTGTAACTACACCCATTCTGGCAACACACATGGTCACATGTCCGGCCTTAAAACTTTTTCAGGCCATTGAATGTGGCCCGATGGACGATGTCATCTGCATGTTCCTGATGAATATCGTGAGGTTCCTCGTGACCTCCAAGCCTATATGCACGAACGGTAACGAACGCCTCGTAAGAAATACCCATGTGCACGTTGTTAATGTTTCTTCACTCAGGCGGCCTATCTATGTCATCTAGAGTCACATAGAATTCTGCACCCTGTTCTAAACAAACAAAATTTAATATTATATTACATTGTCAGAAGTTTGTCGCCGTCGGTCTGTGGGACTTAGTCACAGGTGATCTCGTTCGACGTTTTTTTTCCAGATCTAGCTCAGCACGTTGAGCAGTGTGGAAGTACTATTTTGTGAATCAGGGGTTTGGACTTTACAAGGTTGTACTGAATTAAGAGAGATCAGCTATTAACATTTGTGATAGTACTCGATGCCTTTCATCTCTTCTCAACATCAGTTACTGGCAAAAACATCAACTAGCGGATGAACTGATTGTTTGTATAGTCTGCACTCTTCAGTATATATATACATACTGTCCTTCAAATTCATTGACGTAAGGGTGGTGCTTGCCAAATTGATGAAATAAATTTGTTTTGTACATTTTCATGTATTTTATTTAATCACCAACATAAGAGGGAGGTGAAGAAAGTTCAATATTGGTCTTCTAGAGGAACAAGTTGTGCTTATATCATGTTGGCTCAAATTGCATGTTATTGTCTTCATTAACATGCTACCAAAGCTTCCTTGTTACCAAGCATGGGTATCCTTTGTGTTACCAAGCATGGGTATCCTTTGTTACAAATGTGTGTTACTCTCTCTCTAAACATTCTCATTTATTGCAATCTTGTTGCTTCTAGTTTAGGCATTTCATTGGATTTAGGCTTTTTATTTTTTAATTCCCTTGTGTTGTCCCCCTATTAATCATTGTCCTTATATATGTGCTTTTATATATGGATTGGTTGTAACCTTGTGATATTGAGAGCTTTGGGTGTTGATTTGGTAGAATTCCATAAAATTTCATTCAAATAGGTTACCCTTACTATGTAGTCGAAGGAGATCACGAAGCTAGTGCAATTAAGGACCAAGAACCAGGATTCCAAACTGAAGTTAGTAGGGGAATAAAAGGGGAGAAAATGTCGCTTGTCTGTTGAGGATGAGGTTTTTGAGGGCACATCATAGTTTTTCATTATGGAGGTTTACAAGGTTGAACAATAGAGCACCAAAAGCTGGACTTGAAGGAGTTTTGACGTCACTAATATAGACCTCTAGTTGCCATTATTTTTAAATTCTGGTGTCCCTAAAGCCCCCATACACAAAGCAATGATAAAGAACTTATACACAACTTCTTGACACTTCATATTTGGATAGATTGGTATGGCAAAGAAACCTAAGCGCATTGTGCTAGTTGTCTCAAGTCTTTTAGCATCTGCCTCCTGTCTTTGAATGGATGCAAATTTATAAAAGTCGTTCAAACCTTTCGAGTATAATTTAGTAGGAAATCATCTTAAAAGGTGTTACTTATTATATAATAAAAAATGGCAAGTAATAGGAGAAAAACAATATTTGGATTTTCATGAAGGTCATACATTTAGTTTAATTGAAGAATATAAGATAGATTTGTGGAGGCATTTGTGAAGATTATAAAATTTTGTTCATTAGTGGTACCTTGTAAACTTTAATTCCTTGAGTGATTGACTCATAAAAAGGCCAAATTCCAAGATAGCTATAATAATTTTTTTTGTGTGGCAGTGCATTGAGAGGCTTATTTTCAAGCCTCTCATTGCTTGTGATGGTCTTCTTTTTTTGTTTTTTGATGTTTCTACTTCAATCAAGGTTCAAATGATAACTATATGGTATCAAAGAAACTAAATGTCATAAATTATGAACCATATGCTCTCTCGTCCATGGAGCCCATCCTGGGAAAGAAATTTGTTCTTCTCTTGGTCTAGTTTTTGGATGGGCTTTTGGTTGTTGGTGGGAAGTTTACTTTTTGTAGGTGCATTTCTCGGTTTCTTAGTTTAGTTGTCCATAGGATCTCGACTAATCCTAGATATATCCTCCTTGAGAAAATGGATCCTAAAATGTTCTTACATGCTTTACCTTCCATGGCTTTGGTGCTAGATGGAAAAAAGTTTCAAAATCCTTTTGTTGATGTAAGCAGGTTTTTGATTTATTGTAGTGTATTTGTTGGTCCTAGAACTATTTTACCTAAGGACATGTATCCTATCATGGATCCTATGAGGTTCTTGCAGGCTATCCCCTTCATGGGCTTTGTGTTGGGAGTGAGAAAGACTCAAATGCTAAAAGTTGATGTGAGTAAAGTCTCAGTGGCTAGTGGTTCTGTTGTTGGATCTAAAGTTTTTTTGCTTGAGTTCATGGATCTGATGATTGTGGATCTAGAGTTTGATCTTTAGGAAATCCCTCTCATGGCCCTGATGTAGTGAGGGAGAAAGTTTCAAATATTTTTGGTTGATGTAAGCAAATTCTAGTTTGGAGTTTTTGTCCCTCATATTCTAACCTCGATGATGGTTTTGTTGGGTGAGAAGATCTTGATATTGCAGTGTTAATGGTGGATCCCGTTCCACCTATGTTTGAGAATCATGGGGTGACTTCTCTGGAGAACCCTATCAATGTTTCTAGCGAAGAAAAAATTTCTTCTCAAATATCTAGTTTAAGAGAGAGCGAGTTTTTGGATAATTATGGGGTTTCCAATAGAAGTGTTCTCTCATCGATTTATTGTCTTGGAGCAGGAATTTTTGTAAACTTGGCTTCCAGTATTGACTATTTTGCTGTTTTGAAGGGTCTAGATACATATGGTTCTAAGGAGAATTTGGTTCCCATTGAATTCGTGATTTTTTGGGAAGTCTTGTCTAGCATCCCCCTCTAGCTAGATGCATGTTCACCCTTTTTTGTTCTAGGTAAGAATGTATTTATTTTTTATTTCCAAATTAAGTGGGTTTTTTTTATTAGTGGTAGATAGTTGGATGCATGCTTTTTCCTATTTGACTTGGGTGGGAAAGTTTCTCTTTCATTGGATTTGAAAATGAATAGGATCTTTTTCAATTTTTGAATTGTAATTAAAGCAAGTTTTGGATGTTTGGGTGGATCTTGAGTCTTTCCTCGATATTCACGTCATAATTTGATTTTTTGCTATTGAAGGTTGACTTAGATCCTGGGAGATCCAAAACTATCTTTTTGAGTCCCTTTTTCTGTTTTTAAAGTTTCGAGGACCCTCAAAACCCTTTCTTTTGTCTATAAAAGGTTTGGGGATCCTTTCAAAACCCCTTCTTCCAACTAATAAAAAATGGTATAAATTATAAAACATGGAAGATAGAAATGACATTAATATTTAAAATGAAAAATTTAAGTAATTTAACAACATAATATAGGCTAAAGATTTAAATTAATACATTAAATAGAATAAAAAAGACATGAATGCACGAGCACTCAACTTGTTGCAAATAAATCTGTTAATTAGGTCTCATTTTAAAGTTCTTCAAACATTGAAACATGTATGAGACACTTTCTACAATGTCTCATAAAGTGTGATTTGAAAAGTTTAACCTCAACCTTGATATCATCTTTCAATCCACTGATAAAACAACTCTAAAAATCCTTCATTAAACCCCTTAGTCCTATTAGCTAGTTTCTCAAATTTGGTCTATAGTCCTATATAGTGGAGGTTAGTTTCAAGTTGGTTAAGGCCCATGTAAAGTCCTCATATTTACTAGGGCCAAAACGAGTGAGTAATTGTGACTCAAAATCTTCCCAAGAAGGGTCTGGAATTGTGTTTTGTAACTATTGATACCATTGTAAGGCTTAAAATCCAAATTTAAAAGGTTCCATAGTGACCCACAAATATTTAGGTACATTATAAAGTTTGAAGAATTAATTTTCTTGACATAACCATCCATCAACATATTTTGCATTGAACTTAGGAAATTCTAATTTAGGCATCTTAAATGGATTATCTGTGTCAAAAAGGGAATGATAGTTTTCTTTATCCTTATGAACTCCCTTCTCTTTATTGCCTAAACTACCAACTAGTTTATCAATGTTAAGATGCTCAAACTCCTTTAAGACTTCCCTAAAATTTTCCTCAACCTCTAGGAATATTTCTTCAAATGCAGCTTTGGATCTCATGTGTTCACCTCTCAAAAGTGATACTTCTTCCCTCACCTATTTAAATTCATTGCTAAGATTAGTAATTGTGGTATGCATTTGCTCCATAAGGGTGCTTTGTTCTAACTCCTTTTGGTGTCCTCTAGTTCCTCTAGCCATTTAGGTACAATTTGGACCACTCCCATAGACTTAAAAAATAGAAGTATCGTTCTAGGAGTTACTATTTTTAGTAATAGGCCAAAAAAATGCTTGGGTATATATCAAAATGATTAGTGTGAGAACAACGTAATGGGCTAGGTCCCACAATGACATTTTTTGGTATCTTAGATAAAGTGCATGGAGGCTATATACCAAAATGATCAACTCGATGAGATGATCACAATGGGTTATATCCCATAACACTGTATTTTGGTACCCTAATTTTTTTGGGGGGGAGGAGCATTGTCTTCAAGTGTTAGTTTTCTCTTGCAGTCTTAGTTCACTCAAATTTGACTTTTGTCTAATAACCCCTTACTAGAATCTACTCAATATGTTACTAACTTTGTTCTGCAAGTCACTATAGCTCATTGTCTCTAAAAATTATTAAAGCTAACTTTGCTACTGATAAATTCCTTGTTTGGTATACTTCTTGAATATTACAGGTAATTGTTACTAATGTTGATAGACTTTGTCTTAACTATTTTTTTTGGTAGATAAGATACTATAGCATTAATATCGGGTTTTACAAGTTGACCCAAAACCTTTTACAAAAATCATCCCAAGGCTGTTGATGAACATGTCCTTACTAAGGATCCTATATATGTAAAATCTTCATGCCGCCAAAGCCATTACATCCAGTAAGGCACATAGCCTGTTATAAAAAAGAAACCTCCCATACAACATTTTGGGTATACCCCGAGAAAACACACCTGCATCATAATTACAAAAAAAGAAACAGACAAAAATCCCTTCCTTGAAATAGTGGAGAAAAAAAAAGCTGTAGATACACATAGCAGAGTACTGAGAAAAACTCCCACAAGCTCTGTATTGATAGTTACTCTTAATAATTCTTTGGTAATTTCTTTCTTCCATATATGACATGCTTTGGGACCACATCCCGTATTGGCCAATCAGCCTTGGAGAAGTGAACCTGTTGGCTAGATTTATGATGATGGCTATCTAGTGGTCCACGTGGTTCTAGTTCGAAGTCTTATATTGTTGTTTCTTTCCTACCCTATGATTATCAACCAACCTCAAATTACTAAGACGACTAGGAGCCATGTTATCTGACATGTGATTGTCCCCATTAGTCTTTGTGATATTTCCAAGCAGCATCCACCAAGACTAATAAATTGGATAATTTTTATTGTGAGTCCATTTCAAAAAAGATATAGGAATACTCATAGCCTTCGAACTTAAAGTGCCTTCCATGTTGGTAAATTTGACTATAATTCTTGGCATTCTTGTTGAATAAGCTCATTTACTTTGCTTGGGACACCGTGTTCCCATTTGAAAAGTCTGTCACCATTGACACCCAAATTGGCTAGCTTATCAACAACTTTGTTAGCTTCCCGAAAGACATGTTGGGCTTTTTTGTCATGTCTTCCATGGAAAAGGATCCTAGCCTCTTCAACAATTGTTTTAATCCTCAAAGGAGGTTTTTTCCAATTATTGAGGAGATTTATAACATGCATAGAGTCTCTTTCTACGATCAAATTGCCTTCTAAGTCTTGAGTCATTTGAAGGCCTCTCCACATAGCTCTAGCTTCAGCTTCATTGTTCGTCCTTGTTCCCAAATATTTAGAAAATACAAGCGTCATATTCCCATTATGATCTCACATAATGCCGCCAGTGCCTGCTCTGCCAAAATTTTCCTTAGCCGCTCCATCAAAATTAAGCTTAAACCAACCTGTAGGAGGTGGGGACCACTTAACATTGGCTCTGGGGTTGACTACCCTAGGAATAGACTCATCTAACAAGGTTAAGCTTAAATATTGAGCAATCATGATCTCATGTAGATGAGGTTTACGACTATCAAAAGGGATAAGGTTCACATTCTCGTTGGCAAAGGATAGGATCTTGACAATGATAGTTTGATGATCATGGATAGACTCATTAAAGACTCTATGGTTCCTTTCTAACCACACATGTTGTCTTGACTATTACTAATTGCTAACTGACTATTACTAACAGACCCTGTTGTGATTGTTATCCTCACCACCAAATTTTGGTTGATTATTTATGTTTAGTTAATTATGGGATAGTATAATCTCCTTAATATGCTTATTTTTTATGTTGTAGTATTTTGACATGCAGGGTAAATAGAAAAATGCTATTCTAATCTAGGATGTGTGTATTGCCCATAGGCCCTCTATTATAATGTAGTGACGAACGATAGTGCTCAAACCAATATTTTAGGCCACTACTCAAGAAGGATTCCATGCATATCCTTGAGCATACTACCTACCTCTCTGATAGCACATGAGGGTGATCTTCTCAGATGATGTGTTTGGTGGACTATGGAGAATACACAATCAAAAATATTTCTAGGGCTAAAGGTTTCACCTAATCCTAGGGGGTCTCCTAATATAACTAAAGATATGTGGGAGCTCAATTCTATATACGTGTGCTATTTGAGGCCTGGGTATTAGATACTAATTACCCCTTACTTCACTAGACTCTTTATAGGTAATCTATATTAACCAATAACTAGAGATCTTTCATGATATTTTAAAACCCCCAACATAGAATTTATAACATAATAAACTAATGCAAAAAAATAACTTTTTTTCTAAATAAGAAAATAGATAAAAAATAAAAACATGAAAAATTTATACCTAACAGTTGAAATGAAAGGGTATGATCTTTCGTATTCGTAGCAAAACATGACCCTAGAAATCGCTCTAATACCACTTGTTAGGAACCTTCTAATTAAAGTAAACACATTCACATAAATATTGTAATAAAAGCATAAATTCATGAAGAACATAGAATCGTGAACCTCTTTGAGGGGCAACCTCCTTCAATACTTTTATTCAATATTTAAAAAAGATACATTTGTTTATGGGCCCTTTTATTTTAAATACATACTTCATGCAACCCTAACCTAATGCTCAAGAGTTGGCTTACATGTGAAGTGTCACTCGAGCTAGAATCGTCTACCAAAAAACATTTACATTCTTGATAACGGTTACATGAAATGACCTCACTTGTTTAGGGGCCTCAATCACCACATGCCATTACATAATATCATTATAAGGGGTTCTCCATGTTGGAAAGGGGTCATTACATAATAACATGAGAAATACATAATAATATTAGGATGAGGTCCTAACAATATTTGATATTATAGTGAATGTTATTATATTTAAACTGGCCAAATTATATATTTGATTACTCATATATTTAATTCTACTCTTGGTTATTGATATAGAGATCTAAGATATTATGTCTTAGTTATATTGGATTCTAAGATAATTTGGCTTAAAAGCCAACAATGGTATTAGAACTACTACTTAATTCTATCTTTTTTTGATAGATTTATATATCAAAACCACCATAATATTTGGAGTCTATCCACTTTAAAAGTAGTGAAGACTTGGAATCTATTTTAAAGGTCTGATTGAGTAGATATTGAGGGGATAGATAAAAGTCACCTTGATTTGGATGCTAGGGTCTATCCACTTGGTTCAAGGAAAACTAGTGAAGATAAGGACTCAACCAGAATAGATTAAGGGCCAACTTAGAAGAAAGTTGAATGTGAGGGGACATTCAAAGTCACCTTTATAATATTTTGGATTCTCTAAAAAGAGAAGAATCACATTGTTCTTAGGTTCGACCTAAGACATTAGAGATAGATTATAGATATTGAGAAGCATTAAAGCTTCTAGAATATAGAGAAACATCAAGGCTTCTAGAGAATTGAGAAGCATCAAATCTTTCAAAAGATAGAGAAGCATCTAAAATTCCAAAAATAGAAGCATCAAAGCTTCCTGAGAATAGAGAAGAGAAGCAATATAAGCTTCTAAAGATAAGGAAATTTGAAAAAGCAAAAGTTATGGTTAATCAAAAAATTAGAAGGATCAGGCTGATTGGAAACTCTACCTAGCATTTTAGTCTTGGCCTTAGAATAAGTTTTTAAGTAATATTCTTCGAAGTTTTTCTAAAAGAATCTACTTTCAGCTATTAAGAGAGCTAATTCAACATAAGAAAGCAAGCTACCAGAGAATGATAAGTGTTATCAAGGAGTGCTATCATCCAAAGGTTACTAGAGAGCAATAAACGATATCATTCAAAGGTTATTAGAGAGCGACAAGTGCTATCAATAAGTGTTATCATCCAAAGGTGAACAAGGAACTATAAGCATTATCAAGAAGCGTTATCATTTAAAAGTGACCAAAGAGTCAAGAGTGTTGCTATCTAAAGCACCACCACTAGAGCTAATCGGAAAGTCATACGAGCACTATCCAAAGCACCACCACCCGAGACAATAAAACAATCATATGTGAGCTATCTAGAGTGCCACCACCAGAGCTAAGTGGATAGTCATACAAGTTATAACCAGAGCACCACCAAAGATAATAAAACAGGCATACGAGCACTATCTAGAGTGCCACCAGAGATAATTAGATAAGCATACAAGTGCTATCCAGAGCCTCATCATTGATAATCAAACAATCATACGAGTATTACCTAGAGCACCACCAGAGATAATAAGATAGACATAAAAGTGAGCACTATCATCAAGGGATAACTAGAAAGGCCCTTGAGCACTAACAGAGATAAACTAAAAATCAATACAAAGTACCATATTTGAAGATATTTTGAGCACCATATGAGTGTTGCCATCTTGGAAACGAGAGTGTTATAAGAGAACATCCTTCTACAGAGAACCTGAGAATCATATCAAAGACGAAGATCACCATTCTCTACAAAAAATCAAAACTGCCACTATGCAGATAAAAATTTTGAGTGTTAGAGTAAGTGGACTAAGACATTAATTAGGTGAGGTATAACATTGCATGTTGTCTAGTACATGGAATACCACAATATCGAAGAAGGAGATAAATAAATTGATAGTCCGAAGTAACGTTTAAACATTATAATTATAAGAACTTTAATTAAATGCATTATGAATTTGATGCATCTTAACATAAAAAGGTATGATAAATTACCTTTTATATTAGATGAAAAATTAAATTTGAATTATTTAAAAACATTTAGGTGGGAGTTATAAGATTTTCTACCTTATTAATTTTGTTGTTTAACATAGTAATTAATATATTCTTAACATTATTCTAAAATTATTAATGTAGTGCATTGTAAGAACATTGGTAAAATTTCAAAAGCATGTCATATTTGCATTTAAAATAAAATAGAAAATTTGATTTACTCATTTTCCTTAATGTGATTACATTCTAGATGTGATTCAAGGTACAAGGATAGAAATATAAATTGTTAAGGCGCAAAAATTAATGTTATAAACATTATTTCAAAACATGTAATGTGAATAAGTTATTATTTTTGGATACATAAGGGAGTTGTTACATTCACACTATTTTTAGTAACTACCAAGTGGAGGGTTCAAACCATATGAGCTGATCCCAAACAACCTACACCACCTCATTATTGTTAACCTGGTGTGAGGGGGATTACCCGTCACTCGAGATTGATATCATCATTGTCAGTCTCAAGCATACTCAGAGAATAGATAAGACTATCACCTTTGCAACAACCATACCTCCAAGGTTTGAACCTAAATCTCTTCTTGGTAAATACCTGGCCAGACAAACAATTACCAATCCATCTAGTCCTTGGAGGTACAACTTTTAGGTTAGAAAGAAACCTTGAGAGCCACTTTTAAGTGGTCGGTAATGTCGTCCCATCCGGATATACCACTATCCAGAGGGAAGCCACAAGATATTTTTTTATGTCCCCCTTTGCATTGCAGAGGTTTGAATCGTGGACCTTCCATTCAACAGGGCTAGGCTTGCCTAGCTTGCCTTCTTCACTTGCGCTGCTACAAAATTATTAACAAAATCATATAAACTAAGTCGTATATAATTTATTTATTAAAAACCTATGAATGGTTTCCAAAGGGGACAACGCAAGGGTTTGGGCGGAGGTCCAAGGTTCAAACCGTAGCATGTGTGCTATCTTCTTTTATTGATAAGCTTAGCTATCAACCTTACAAGGAGTAATGGCTGAAATGAAAATGCTCAATCCTAAACATTGGTTGTAGAAACTTCTCACGATAAAAAAATTATGAACATAAATAAATATTTTTATATTTTAGAAAAGAAAGACTTTGAACACAACTATACAACTAAACATTATATAATCTTTGTTGTAAATATTTATACCATCCAACTATTTTTATTTTTTTAGTTTATTGCTTAACTATTTTTTTAATTACACTCTTATTATGTTATATAGAACAAAATACCCACCCAGGTGTTGTAGGTGAGTTGGAGAGGAGAGGGAAATCCTCCAGGAGAGGTCCCAGGTTCAAATCTCCACCCTACCAAAAAGTTGAATTGGGTATCCAAAATCCAATTGATAATGTTGATGTGAGCAGGGTCGGGTACGACTCTCGGGTGACTTTGACGGTGTAGAACCCCCTGTTCGTGGTCTCTCAGACCAAGGCGGCCCCGCAAGAGGTTTTTCGCTTAAAAAAAAAGAAAAAAAAGAACAAAATACCCTAACATCGTCCTAAAACCAATTCAAGTAAAAATACTGACGTTAGTATCATTAATATCTTATCATTTTAACAATAAAAGATATAAAAACCATTTTATTATTCTTAAAATATTAATTTTTATATAGTATCATTAATATCTTATCATTTTAACAATAAAAGATATAAAAACCATTTTATTATTCTTAAAATATTAATTTTAAAATATAAAAAAGAAACATGATACCAAAAATAATTAGTTGTAGTCCATAAAGATGGACCAAATGTAAGCACTGGAGAATTGCTAGCTGTGATCACAGTTCTCTTGGAATGCCAATCGCCCTCCATTTACCTATGAATTTCTTTGTGATAAATAAAATAAAATTGATTGTAAATAACATCTATTGACAATGCTACGAATAGTCCACATTTGATATTTTAAAATTATATATACATAAATATTTTATGCATAAAGAATCGGGTTATTATTGAATGTTATTTATATTAGTTTATTAGTTAAAACGAAGTCAATTGTCCTATAGAAGGGTATATGGTACAACCAACCTCCACTAAATAAATTGTTATTTAAACCTTGAACTAAAACCTTGTTTTAAACAAACAAAATTTAATATTATATTATATTGTCAGAAGTTTGTCACCGTCGGTCTGTAGGACTTAGTCACAGGTGAGCTCGTTCGACGTTTTTCTTCCAAATCTAGCTCAGCACGTTGAGCAGTGTGCAAGTACTATTTTGTGAATCAGGGTGGTTGTACCAAATTAAGAGAGAGCAGCCATTAACATCTGTGATAGTACTCGATGCATCAATACATCAGTTACTGAAAAAAGCATCAATACATTTCAAGAGCTGAACGGTACCACCGGATGGATCTTCGCAAAGGCGCCAACAACTGGCGGATGAACTGATTGTTTGTATAGTCTGCACTCTTCAGTATATATATACATACTGTCCTTCAAATTCATTGACGTAAGGGTGGTGCTTGCCAAATTGATTGAAGCATTGTCCTATTCAACAATGGCCGTCCCCTGTAACTCCACCCATTCTGGCAAAGGCAAGTGGCAACACACATTCATTCACTTGTCCGGCCTTCAACTTTTTCAGGTCATTGAATGTGGGCCGATGGATGACGTCATCTGCATGTTCTGGTTCCTCGTGACCTACAGGCCTATAAAACTTTAATGTTTCTTCTCAGGCGGCCTACTTATGTCATCCAGAGTCACATAGAATTCTGCACCCTTAGGCACTAAAGCCATACTGTTCAAACTTCACCACGAAATTCATTAACATGGTACCAAATCTCACTTACTACTAGGCATGAGTGTCTTTTGTTATAAATTTGTTTTGCTATCTCTCTAAATATTCTCATTCATTGTAATCTTGTTGCTTCTAGTTTAGGCATTCCATTGGATTTAGGCTTTTTCTTTTTCAATTCCTTTGTGTTGTCCCTCCATTAATCATTGTCTTTATATATGTTTTCATATATGGATTTATTATAACCTTGTAATATTGAGAGCTTTGGGTGTTGATTTGGTAGAATTCTATAAAATCAATGGTTATATGTGCTACATAATTAAATATCGTTAAAATTAATGGAAATAAATTTATTTTGTATATTTTCATGTATTTTATTTAATCACCAACATAAGAGGGAGGTGAATAAAGTTCAATTTTGGTCTTCTAGAGCCCATAGCCATTGACTAGACATTTTGTCTATGAACAAGTTGTGCTTATATCATGTTGGCTCAAATTGCATGTTATTGTCTTCATTAACATGGTACCAAAGCTCACTTGTTACCAAGCATGGGTATCCTTTGTTACAAATGTGTGCTACTCTCTCTCTAAACATTCTCATTCATTGCAATCTTGTTGCTTCTAGTTTAGGCATTTCATTGGATTTGGGCTTTTTCTTTTTTAATTCCCTTGTGTTGTCCCTCTATTAATCATTGTCCTTATATATGTGCTTTTATATATGGATTGGTTGTAACCTTGTGATATTGAGAGCTTTGGGTGTTGATTTGGTAGAATTCTATAAAATTTCATTCAAATAGGCTACCCTTACTATTTAGTCAAAGGAGATCACAAAGCTAGTGCAATTAAGGACCAAGAACCAGGATTCCAAACTGAAGTTAGTAGGGGAATAAAAGGGGAGAAAAGGTCGCTTGTCTGTCGAGGATGAGGTTTTTGAGGGCACATCATAGTTTTTCATTATGGAGGTTTACAAGGTTGAACAATAGAGCACCAAAAATTGGACTTGAAGGAGTTTTGACTTCACTATATAGACCTCTAGTTGCCATTGTTTTTAAATTTTGGTGTCCCTAAAGCCCTTATACACAAAGCAATGATAAAGAACTTATACACAACTTCTTGACACTTCATATTTGGATAGATTGGTATGACAAAGAAGCCTAAGTGCATTGTGCTAGTTGTCTCAAGTCTTTTAGCATCTGCCTCCTATCTTTGATTGGATGCAAATTTATAACAGTCGTTCAAACCTTTCGAGTATAATTTAGTATGAAATCATCTTCAAAGATGTTACTTATTATATAATAAAAAATGGCAAGTAATAGGAGAAAAGCAATATTTGGATTTTCATGAAGGTCATACATTTAGTTTAATTGAAGAATATAAGATAGATTTGTGGAGGCATTTGTGAAGATTATAAAATTTTGCTCATTAGTGGCACCTTGTAAACTTTAATTCCTCGAGTGACTGAATCATAAAAAGGCCAAATTCCAAGATAGCTATAATAATTTTTTTTTGTGTGGCAGTGTATTGAGAGGCTTATTTTCGAGCCTCTCATTGCTTGTGATGGTCTTTTTTTTTTTTTTTTGAATTTTCTACTTCAATCAAGGTTCAAATGATAACTATATGGGATCAAAGAAACTAAATGTCATAAATTATGAACCATATGCTCTCCCGCCCATGGAGCCCATCCTGGGAAAGAAATTTGTTCTTCTCTTGGTCTATTTTTTAGATGGGCTTTTGGTTGTTGGTGGGAAGTTTACTTTTTGTAGGTGCATTTCTCGGTTGCTTAGTTTAGCTGTGCATAGGATCTCGACTAATCCTAGATCTATCCTGCTTGAGAACATGGATCCTGAAATGTTCTTACAGGATTTACCTTCCATGGCTTTGGTGTTATATGGAAAAAAGTTTCAAAATCCTTTTGTTGACGTAAGCAGGTTTTTGATTGATTATAGTGTATTTGTTGGTCCTAGAACTTTTTTGCCTAAGAACATGGATCCTATGAGGTTCTTGCAGGCTATCCCCTTCATGGGCTTTGTTTTGGGAGTAAGAAAGACTCAAATGCTAAAAGTTGATGTGAGTAAAGTCCCAGTGGCTAGTGGTTCTGTTATTGGATCTAAAGTTTTTTTGCTTGAGTTCATGGATCTAATGATTGTGGATCTAGAGTTTGATCTTTAGGAAATCCCTGTCATGGACCTGGTGCAGGGAGGGAGAAAGTTTCAAATATTTTTGGTTGATGTAAAGCAATATTCTAGTTTGGAGTTTTTGTCCCTCAGATTCCAACCTCGGTGATGGTTTAGTTGGGTGAGAAGATCTCGATATTGCAGTGTTAGGGGTGGATCCTGTTCCACCTATGTCTAAGAATCCTGAGGTGTTTACTCTAGAGAACCTTGTCAATGTTGCCAACCAGGAAAAAACTTATTCTCAGATATCTAGTTTAAGAGAGAGCGAGTTTTTGGATCATTATGGGGTTTCCAATAGAAGTGTTCTCTCATCGATTTATTGGCTTGGAGCAGGAATTCTTGTAAACTTGGCTTCCAGTCTTGACTATTTTGCTGTTTTGAAGGGTCTAGATACATATGGTTCTAAGGGAAATTTGGTTCCCATTGAATCTGTGATTTTTTGGGAAGTCTTGTCTAGCATCCCCCTCTAGCTAGATGCATGTTCACTCTTTTTTGTTCTAGGTAAGAATGTCTTTATTTTTTATTTCAAAATTGAGTGGGTTTTTGTGATTAGTGGTAGATAGTTGGATGCATGTTTTTTCCTATTTTACCTGGGTGGGAAAGTTTCTCTTTCGTTGGATTTGAAAATGAATAGGATCTTTTTCAATTTTTGAATTGCAATTAAAGCAAGTTTTGGATGTTTGGGTGGATCTTGAGTCTTTTCTCGATATTCACGTCCTATTTTGATTTTTTGCTATTGAAGGTTGACTCAGATCCTAGGAGATCCAAAACTATATTTTTGAGTCCCTTTTTCTGTTTTTAAAGGCTCGAGGACCCTCAAAACCCTTTCTTTGTCCTATAAAAGGTTTGGGGCTCCTTTCAAAACCCCTTATTCCAACTAATAAAAATGACATAAATTATAAAACATGGAAGATAGAAATGGCATTAATATTTAAAATGAAAATTTAAGGAATTTAACAACATAATATAGGCTAAAGATTTAAATTAATACATTAAATAGAATAAAAAGGACATGAATGCACAAGCACTCAACTTATTGCAAATAAATTCATTAATTAGGTCTCATTTTAAAGTTCTTCAAACATTTAAACATGTATGAGACACTTTCTACAATGTATGAGAGGACTATCAAAATTAAAATAATGGATCTAAAGAGACAATTGAAATATCTCAAGTTGGAAGGAGAGAGCATGAAGTGACCACTTCACCAAATTTAAAAGAAATAGAAATAAACTTTCCACTTCATAGGTAACATATGAAGATAAAGACATTATGGATTTTCTAATTGACAATCTACCTAGCAAATATCATAACTTTGTATCCACCCTTGAGCTAATAAAAAATTGGACACAATGAGATTAGATGAGCTATGTGGGGCCTTACTAAGTGAAGAAGAGAAAATTAATTGCGAATCTAGTAAATATTATACAAGCATTTAGGACTAAAGAAAAATAGAGATCTACTATTCAAGAGAAACAAAATAAATACAAGCCAACACAAATGGAATAAGCATATGGTAACAAACCACAACATAGGCAAGGAAGACAACAAAATTGGCAACAAAGAAATATCAATCAAAGGCATAATAATAATCAAACAAGGAATAACTTTAAGATAACTTGTTATAAGTGTGGGAAAAATGGGCATAAAGTATATCAATGTTATAAAAGAAAATAGGTGGTTTTCAAATATTCCAACCAAATAATCAATCAAATTTTGTCCAAGAGGATGAATGTTCCAAAAATATTTTGCTCACTTCTCTTGCTACTTGTGGAAGCTCTACATATGCTTGGTATATTGACTCAGGTGCAAGTCAGCATATGACTCATCACAAGGAGTATTTTGACTCTTTAGAGAAGAAAAATGACTCCCACAAGGTTATTTTAGGTGATGACTCTTCACTTGGTGTTGAAGGTGTTGGCACTATTTCCATGAAGGATAATAATGACAAGAAATGGAAATTACTAATGTGCTTAATATACCAAATTTGAAGAAGAATATTCTCTCAGTGAATCAGATAACAAAGCATGGATACAAGGTGGAATTTTATCAAGAAAAATGTTTGATCAAAAATATGATGGATGGATATAGAGTCATAGCAATAAGAATAGTAATGATTTGGAGCTTGCAAATAAGGTTGCTTATGTGACAATGCATGATTATGTTAGTGAATTGCGGCACCAAATATTTGGGCACTTAAATTATCAAAGTTTGTCTACATTATCAAAGAAAGATATGGTTCTTGGCCTCCCTTGGATCAAAGAAAATAAAGGTGTTTGTGAAGGTTGTATGGTTGGAAAAAAACATAAAGAACGACATCAAAGAAGTACATAATTTAGGAGTCATCAAGAGCAAAATTAATTGCTTGAGCTTGTGCATAGTGACTTATGTGGACCCATTACTCCTCAATCACTAGGGGAGCAAAATATGTATTAATTTTATAGATGATTTCTCTAGAAAGACATGGACATACTTTCTTAAGACCAAGGATGAAGTGTTCAAAAAGTTTAAAATTTTTAAGGCCCTAGTGGAAAATCAGTGTAACAAAAGAATCAAAAGGATAAGAATTGATAATGGAGGTGAATATGTTAATCACAACTTCAAGAATTTTTGTGAAAGACATGGAATTTGGAGAGAGACAACAAATAGATACACTCCACAACAAAATGGAGTGGCTAAAAGGAAAAATAGAACTTTGGTTGAAATGGCTCGATGCATGATTCAATCTAAGAACTTGCCTATGGAACTTTGGGCAGAAGCAGTGAATACAACAACTTATATTTAGAATAGGTCCTCTACATCATGCCTTAACAATATCACACTAAAGAAGCATGGAGTGGAAAGAAGCCTAATGTGGACTATTTCAAAGTATTTGGTTGTGAAGCATATGCTCATGTGCCAGATGAGATAAGAACTAGGAAGTTTGATAGTAAGAGCATTAAGTGTATTTTTGTTGGCTATGATGATCACAAGAAGGGATACAGGCTATATGATCCTAAAACTAAAGATGTTTTTATTAGTAGGGATGTGAAGTTCAATGAAGGCATTCAAAGTAGTGTCACAACTCCTCCATGTCATCCTTCATCAAATTAAAATTGATGACTTTGAAACTAGTAATAATTTAGAGAAAGAACATCCTAATGGTGAAGAAAGTCCTCCTAAGAAGACAAGAAGCCTTCAAGAAATCTATGAAAACACTAAGGAGGTCCAGATGATAAGTCAAATTGTCAATTATGCTTTGATGACCATAATTATGGAAACTAGTGATCCTCATACTTTTGAGGAAGCCCAAGGAAAAAGAGAATGGGAGCAAGTCATGCAAGATGAGTACAACTCCTTGATAAAAAATCAGACTTGGGAGTTAGTGGAATTACCTAAGGGTAAAAATATTGTTGGAAGTGGATGGAAGTACAAAACTAAGTATAAATCTAATGGGAGTATTGAAAAATATAAGGCAAGACTTGTGGCCAAGGGTTACTCTCAAAAGGAAGGAATTGATTATGGAGAAACATTTTCTCCCATTGCCAAAATCAACACTATCAAGATAGTCATTGCACTTGCAACTTATTCTAGGTGGGAAATTCATCAAATGGATGTCAAGAATGCTTTTCTTAATGGTGAGATAGAGGAAGAAATTTATATGACTCAACCACAAGGATTTGTGAAAGATGGGGAAGAACACTTAGTATGCAGATTAAAGAAGTCACTTTATGGATTGAAATAAGCTCCAAGGGCTTGGTATGCAAAGATTGATGAATTCTTCAAACTTGAAGGATTTAATAGTAGTCCCTATGATCCAAACTTATATGTGAAGACCTTCAACAATGGAATACTCATCATTGTACTCTATGTGGATGATCTCATCATCACAGGTGATAATCTATAGAACATCAATGAAGTGAAGTCATGACTAAGGGACATGTTTGAAATGATAGACTTGGGACTTCTTCATTACTTTCTTAGCTTTGAGGTATGGAAAACTAAAGAGGGTATCCTCCTTTCCCAAAATAAATATGCCAAGGACTTTTTATTCAAAATGCAAAATTTTGTGAAAGTATCCACTCCAATTTCTACACACACAAAGTTGAGCAAGTATATGGAAGGAGATGAAGTCAATCCAACACTATACAAACAACTTATGGGAAACCTAATATGTTTAACCCATACTAGACTAGATATCTCTCATGCAATTAGTATGATACACAAATTTATAACTTTACCAAAATTTCTTCATTGGAAATCTACACAGATGATATTGTGATATGTGCAAGGTACATTAAGCATGAGCATTGAGTACTCACTTGGTGGAAAATTAATTCTTACAAGGTATTTTGATTCAGATTGGACAGGTTGTATAAATGATAGGAGATCCACTATAGGATGTGTTTTCTCACTTGGTTATTGTCCTATATCTTGGTGTAGCAAGAAACAATATAATTTTTTTATCTACAATAATAGTAGAATACATAGAAACTAACAAAACAACCAAAGATATTAGGTTATTAAAAAACATTCTCTCTAAATTATAGTAGCTCCAAACACAAGCTACTGTATTGTACTGTGATTCTTAGAATACGATTGAGATTGCCAAAAATCCAATGTTCCATACAAGAACTAAGCACATTAAATTATACCATCACTATATCAAACATCTATTCAAGTTATTCATATCAAGTACTATAGGAAAAAAGATCAAATTATAGATATCTTTACCAAATCCTTGAATGAGGTTAGATTTATCTATCTTAGAGGTGGTTTTGGTTTGAAAGATATTACACGAGTCCTATTGTATAAATTCTATTGTAACCACCAAATTTTTTGATGTAATTCTCATCATTATTGTATATTTGTTTTTGGGTCTTGACAAATGAATATATAAGGGATAAACTCATTTTGTACTTCCTTATGTACTATTAGCAAATAGGCCCAAATATCATAGGTTTATAACTCCTAGGATCATATATTCACATGCATATAATTTAATTCACAGTAACACTAATAATATTACACAAAATAATAAAATTTATTGATAAAACATTGTTGTATTGCATTACATAACAAACAACTTTATCTCCAATATAAATCCTTATATGAGACTCTTCAATACTCCTGAATCTTGGACTTTGCTCTCCTCATGAGAGAAATTTTCACATTTCTTTCTTACATAATGAATCGTACATAATGACAAAGTCTGTCATGATTAAATCATAACTCTCACTTATACATGATTACATTGCCCTTCTTAGATGGTGAAATCAAAAAAGCTATTTTTGGAATACAACGAGACAACTCTCCTAGACCAGATGGTTTCCCTCCATTTATTTTCAATAATTTTGGCATATCATTCAACAAGATATAGGGGAAGCTTTAAGGAAGTTCCAAGGTCATAACACCTTGCTAAAGCAATGGAACTCTACCTTTCTAGTCCTCATACCAAAAAATTAAGAAGCTAATATGTTCAAGGACTTCAAGATGATTAGTCTTTACAACATGGTCTACAAAATTATCACCAAGACCTTAGCCAATAGATTGAATATCATTCTCTCCAAGATTATTTCTCAAATCCAAGGTGGGTTTGTGGCAAATAGATAGATGGTGTTATATCCATTCATGAAGTGTTACCCTCAATGGATCAAAGGGGGTTGACAGGTGTGCTTTTAAAGTTGGAAATGAGTAATGCTTATGATAGGGTATCATGGGCCTTTTTGGATAAGGTCTTGGAATATTTTGGCTTCAACTTATAATGGAGAAAATGGGTTACTCGATGTATACCTACTCCTATGTTCTCATTCATTGTAAGTGGCTAAGTGATGGGTTTCTTTCCTAGTCAGATAGGAATAAGGTAAGGGGACCCTCTATCTCCTTACCTCTTTATTATAATGGTAGAGGCACTTGGTAGGGCCATTGAATTAGCTAAAATTTTAGTGTAGATTAAAGAAATGAGGTCAACAATAACAGTAGAGCTAGTTACTCACCATAAATTTGTGGATGATACTATAATTGTAGGGGAGGCTTCATTAAAAGAATCCAAAAACATAAAAAATATTCTCCAAGAGTATGAATAAGCATCAACTTTAACAAGAGAAAAATATTTTTTGTCAACACTCCAGCTACTAAATAGAACAAAATTGCTAGGATATTTGGTTGTTAAACTGTGGAATTTCCCTCAACTTATTTAGGCTTACCCTTGTTAAAAGGAAGAGCTAGAGACGAATTGTGGAATGCAATTATATAAATATTTCAATGCAAATTAGCAAGGTGGAATGAGCCTCTCCTGTCTCATGATGGTAAAGTGCAACTCTTGAAATCTACTCTTTAGTACTTACCAGTGTATTACCTCTCGATGTTTAAAATCCCCTCAAAAGTTTCTAACATTCTTAAGAAAATTAAAAGATGTTTCTTGTGGTTGGGGATAGAGGAACATTAGATAATTCTTGTAATGGCTTGGAATAAAGTGTGCAGTCCTAAGAGAGAAGGGTTGGGCATCAAGAGAATGTAAAACTTTAATGAAGCTCTTATGACCAAGCTTGGCTAGAGGTTAATCAAAGAAAGTGGAACATATTGGGTCAAAATCATCAAATCTAAGTATTTACAATCCTCTAACCCCTTATTTAGATGTGAAAACCCATATTTTGGTTTAGCTTTTTTGGAATGGGTTAGTTAAAACAAGGCCTCTATTATTGAAAGGATTAAAATAGCAATTAGGGATCAACAATTCCATCTTGTTTTGGGAGGGAACTTGGATAGCTGATAAGCCGCTCTGCACTTGGAGGGAATGCAAGTAGATCATGAAACCCTTGAAGTTAAGATTTGATATTTGGGTTAGTGATTATTTAGAAGGAGAAGATTTATTGAGAATATGGAAAGATATTTCTATTCCTATTGCTAATCAAGAAAATCAGCACCAAGTACATTTCATCAAAAGACTTCTCCTCTCTTACTACATTCCTATAAGCCCCACTCAAGACACCCTCATTTGGTCCCCTAATTCAACAAGAGTTTACTCAACTAGGTCAGGTTATCTGCTAACAAGGGATGAGGACCTTCTTGGATTCCCAATCAAGAGAGTTTGGATGAAAGACTTTTTTGAAATTTTGAAAAATAGATTATATTTATAGAAGCTATATTACAAAGTAAAATGAGTTGGACAGGAAACAAGGGAGAAAGAAAATCCTCCTCCAATCCCTCCTAGATAAAAAATTACCCATAAAAATATTATATAGGTGTGTTTGTTGATAACATCACGTGAGACCACCATAATGCAGTTATCCATACACATCAACATTACCATTGTTGAATTCCAAATTTTCTCATTCATCTGAATTTCGTAGACCATACATCTATCTTCATGCTAATTTAAAGTCATTATTGGCATCTTGAACATATTTGAAATATCTTTAGTTTTGTGGGGTCGAGGCTTATTTTCTCTTAATTTAGACATACTCAATAAAACATATATGGCTGTGTGTTATGTTTTTAAAAACCACCCACCTTGGCCACCTTAAGTCTATTGGTAGTAATACCATATACTAGAACAACAATAGCTTGAGGATGAATACGCAAACTATTTCCCTCTTTCTTGATATGTGTAATAAAAACATCTTGAAAAACCTTCTCAACACCTGAAAGGGTCTTATTGGATCCAAGATTCCATCCCATACCTGAGAGTCTATCTCTATCCATAGCTTATGTAAATATAGATTTGTAGCTATCATTGATGCTAACAAGATCACCTATTCTTCTACTTAATTATTTGTTCTCTCCTCCATACATTTTTCTCTCTAGTACACCTGTTCTCCTTTCCAATTCCATATGATAATGCCAAAACCAAATTTTCCAGGGTTTTTAGTAGAAGCTCCATATGTGTTAGCCTTCACCCACTCTCTAGGAGGTAGTATCCACTCTATGTTATTCAAGGAGATCTCACCTATGCATCCAACCCTTAGTTGTTTTTATTTTATAGTTATTCCAAAGCTCCTTAGAATAGTCACTTCCTCCATTTCTATGTTTGTTTCCTCCTGTAATCTAATAGATAGTGTTTCCATTAACTTATTCATAATCCTCTCCCATACTTGCTCCCTTGTTTTGTGCTCTAATATAAATATGCATACACTTAATTATAGCCATAACCACCACCATATGAAGCTAGGTCCTATATTCCATACCATTTTCATTGTTTTTGAATAACACAAGCTTATACTGAGAGGGGGGGTGAAAAATATAAGACCACTTTTTATTTTTATTTCCCAATCAATATTATGCAATGTATAGATAGCAATATCAATAGCAATAATAAAAGCAATGCAAAAATCACCACACACAATAGAGACACCAATTTAACGTGGTTCACCCAATGTGGGCTACTCCATGGAGAAAATATTTCACTAAAATTTTCTCAATAAATCTCTTGGAAATCCTTTCCCTATTACAATGTTTATGGACTAGTGTCCAAAGGAGACACAAATACCCTAATTAAATTTGTGGATCTCTATCCACAGGAGAACTCCTTTATCCTAAGCTTTGGCTAGTGATATTCTAGAAGAACTATTGCTCCCACTAAACTGGCTAATGGATATCTATCCACTGAAGACTCATATCCTCACTACCCAGTCTAATGAATTTCTATCCACTAGATACTATCATACTCTATACGCTATCATATCAAAAGTTTACTCTCAGCTCTATCTCAAATCTATACTAAACATAGTCCTTCAGTCTAGTACAAATTTGCTCAATCTCTGTTTTTGGTCTGACACAAACCTGTCCTCAAATTTGCACCAAAATCTATCCTCAAATCTGCACTAAACACAGTACTTCGGTCTAGCACAAATCTACTCAATCTCTATGTCTAGTCTAGCACAAACCTATCCTCAAATCTACACCAAAATCTGTCCTCAAAATTGCACTAAACACAGTCCTTCGATCTAGCACAAATTTGTTCTCAATCTCTGTCCTCAAGCCTTAATACAAAGCTTGACTCAATCAACTCTTCTAGATATGCCCCAAACCTTAACCCAAGGTTTGAACAAATAAATCAATCAACTCTACTCACAAGTCTTCTCAAAGACTTATCTCAAATCTGCCTTGTAAGCTTCCACAAAAGCTCACACTAATCTATCCACAAGTTCTCTCTAGAACTTGTCCAATTTGCTCAAAAATCTCTGTCCTCAAATATGTATTGTAAGCTTCCACAAAAGCTCACACAAATCTATCCACAAGTTCTCTCTAGAAATTTTCTAATCTATTCAATAATAACTATCCTCAAATATGTATTGTAAGCTTTCATAAAAGCTCACACAAATCTGTCCACAAGTCTTCTCTGAGACTTACCTCAAATTTTCTCAACAAGTCCTCACTAGAACTTATCCAATCTCACAAAAGTATATAGAAAATTTTTAGAGACTCAATATGCTTCACATTCACTACAATGCTTAATCACTTTCAATCTCTTTTTTTACCACATAAACATATAGAAAATTGTTAGAGACTCAATATGCTTCACATTCACCACAATGCTCAATAACTTCCAATCTCTCTTTTTACCACAAAACATATAGAGAATTGTTAGAGACTCAATATGTTTCACATTTGCCACAATGCTCAATAACTTCCAATCTCTATTTTTACCATAGAAACATATAGATAATTGCTGGAGACTCAATATGTTTCACACTCACAAATACTCAACCTCTTTCTCAAATCAATTTAGAATATAGACAATTTATTTCACAAAACTTGAACCATCACTTCAAAACATCCAATCAACTAAGCTCAAACACTTTCACTCAATCAATCACTTCAACAACAATTCTTATCAAGTAATCCTCACATAACAATGATACTCATGATCTTTGCAAACCCTAGTTCAAGTTATTCACTCAACCAATCACTTAAACAACAATGCTTATCAAGTAATTCTCACATAACAATGATACTCATGATCTTTGTAAATCCTAGTTCAAGTTCTTCACTCAATCACTTCAATAACAATGCTTGATTCACATAACAATGATACTCATGTTCTTTGCACAAACCCTAGCTCAAGCATATAAAAGCTTTACTCAATATTTCCAACAATGCTATCAAACAAGGTTTCTAGAATCAACTTTTATTCTAGAAAAATTAAACTCAACAATGCTTATCAAACAATCCTTTTCACTCCAACTTAGCATTCACAACATTCAACAATCACTCACTAGGAAGATGTGCCCATACCTTTTTGTTTTATGAAGAAGATAACCTCAAAACCTGTCTTAAACACAATTTTCTTCTTTACCAATTTCAATGGTTAGATGACAAAATATCACACTAACACTCTCTCAATATATTTCTCAATCACAAAAATAATCAAACTCAAATACACCTTATTACTCCTTGAAATTAGCAATCATAAAATCACACATAAAAATAATTAACATCACCTTATAACTCCCAATATGGCAAAAATAAAATAATTTATTTTCACCTTATAACTCCCACTATGCAAAAGGTAAAAATGTTTTTCTACCTTATAACTCCCAATGTGGAAAAAATAAAATAATTTATTTTCACCTTATAACTCCTACTATGCAAAATGTAAAAATGTTTTTCTACCTTATAACTCCCAACCAAGAACCAAGGCAATTATAAAGCATACCTTAGAATATTGAAGCCTCCATAAAAACAGACGTTGCTTAGTTGAAGCCTTCGCCAAAATAGCCGCTGCCTTGCTCGAATCCATGACCTCTCAAGTTGCACATGCCCTAGCACTAGGGCCTCAACCACGTGGGCTAAGTCTCCCACATAGACCAAGGAGAACTCACTCTTTCTTCACCAATCCTACTGATGCACGAGGGAAAAAATACTAGAAAACAAAACCCACACCTTACGTGAATCGAAACCTGCACCTCACAGTTCCTAAAGTGTTGTGCAAGCCTTGCTTGCCAGCCCGGCTGCTACGATGGATGAGTGGGGACAAGGGTCTTCCCCCTTTGACTTCTTCTTCTCCTCTGAAAATCATGAATCCACTTACTTCCCTCTACCGCATGCGAAGATGAATTCATGCAAGTGTTATTTTATATTTCAAAACTCATATCCTTCCACCTTAGGTGCTTAGACTTAAATATATATTTCCTTTAATTTGCATGATGTCGTCTCATTTAAATTTTTGAATTATCACTTAATAAAATATTTTAATTTTATTGATATTTAACCTTAGGGTTAAATAAAATAAATAAAATTAAGAATTCCTCTTAGCCATTGATTTATTTAGATCCTCTATAAGCTTTCCTCTCTCTTTATCACATTCTTGAAATTGAATATTAAGTTGGGAGTTTTGCTTTCTTACGTTTTTTAATGTGTCAAGAGCATAAATAAGCTCTCCCTCAAGATAAACTTCTTCTTTCTCTGATTCTTCCTCTATTTATTTGCCTTTGAAAACATCTTCATTATTTTTTTACTTTTCTTCTATAGGATAACCTCCTCCTTCTTCTAGTTCCATTAGAATATTATATTCTTGTCCTTAAAATGTATCTTCATACTCATCATCACTGAAACTGAAACCAGTCTTTGTACAACTATATTCAAGATGTCCAAAGTTACCACATCTAAAACACTTGAGAATTATTGGTGACCTTTTCTTCACTTCTTCTTTTTCTTCTATCAAAAGTAGAACTTCATATTTATCATTATCTGAGAAACTATTATCACTATCACTTGATTACTTACTTGCATTGTCTACATAGTAACTCCTCTTCTATATTTGAAAAAAAATTCCCTGTTTGCCTTGTCCATCCTTACCTTTGTTTTGGTACCTGTATTTTTTTGATTCCCTGTTCTTATGATCCTATTTTTCATCATTGTTATTTCTAGCTTCTTGAAAATAAGTTGCAAAGTGACCATACTTTCCACAATTGAAACATATAATAGAGTTTTCATCTTTAAATCTTTTTAGATCCTTATTCCTTCTGCCATAGTTTGCTTCTTCATCACTGGATGACTCATTGCTTGAATATAACTTCTTGCTCTTTGTCTTCTTCGTAGCTTTGAAGGCTGCTTATTTCTAGAGATTAGGTTCCTCTTTTGTTCTCATCTCAAAAGTTGTAAAAATACCAAGTAATACATCTCTTTTCAAAGAATCACTATCTTTTGACTCCTTTATAGTAGAGATCTTTTCACTAAACCTTTTTGGGAGAGATCTTAAGATCTTATCACAAACATCAAATTCTTCAATCTCAAATCCAAGTCCTTGCATGGTGTTAACAACCTCATCTACACGAAGTAAATAAGCACTAATTTTTTCCTCATTCTTCATTCTTAATTCTTCAAATTGTCCTTTGAGATTTCGTATCTTTGCATTTTTGACACTTTTATCTCCTTCATATATGCTTTGCAACTTATCCCAAATTCCTTTTGCATATTTGCAATGCATAAATTTTATGAACTTTGTTCTATGCAAACCTCTCAAAATTGCATTCATTGCTTTTGAATTGTAATGATGTAGAAGCTTACCATATTTATATGTAGGTGGAGTAGCCAGTGGTATGTATCTATTTTCAACTGCTTCCTAAATTTCATTGCCAATTGCCATTCGATGAATCTTCATTCTCATACTCCAAAATACATAATCACTTCCATAAAATATTGGAGTTGAATTATCTAAGGACCCATTCTTAGAATCCATTGTGTTCTTGTAAGCTTTTCCTTAAAGTTGTTAAACTCTTCCGAAGGAACCCGCTCTGATACCAATTAAAGAACATAAAATTATAATGAGAGGGGGGTGAACAGTATAAGACCACTTTTTACTTTTCTTTCCCAATCAATATTATGCAATGTATAGATAGAAATATCAACAACAATAATCAAAGTAATGCACAAATCACCACACATAATAGAAACACCAATTTAATGTGGTTCACCCAATGTGGGCTACTCCACGGAGAAAATATTTCACTAAAATTTTCTCGATCAATCTCTTGGGAATCCTTTCCCTATTACAATGTTTATGGACTAGTGTCAAAAGGATACACCAATCCCCTAATCAAGTTTGTGGATATCTATACATAGGAGAACACCTTTCTCCTAAGCTCTGGTTGGGAATCTTCTAGAAGAACTATTTCTCCCACTACACTGGCTAATGGATCTCTATCCACTGAATATTCCTATCCTCACTACCCATTTTAATGGATCTCTATCCACTGGAGACTATCATCCTCTATACTCTATCACCTCCAAAACTTTATCTTAGCTCTATCTCAAATCTATACTAAATACAGTCCTTCAGTCTAGTACAAATATGCTCAACCGCTATCTTTGGTCTAACACAAACTTGTCCTCAAATATGCACCAAAATTTGTCCTCAAATATACCCTAAACACAGTCCTTCGGTCTAGCATAAATCTGATCAATATTTATCTCTAGTCTAGCACAAACCTATCCTCAAATCTATACCAAAATTTTTCCTCAAATATGTACCAAACTCTGTCCTCAAATATACACTAAACATAGTCCTTCGGTCTAGCACAAATCCATCCTCAATCTCTGTCCTCAAGCCTTAATACAAATCTTGAATCAATCAACTTTGCTAGATATACCCCAAATCTTAACCCAAGGTTTGAACAAATCAATCAATCAACTCTACTCACAAGTCTTCTCAAAGACTTATCTCAAATATACCTTGTAAGATTCCACAAAAGCTCACACTAATTTGTCCACAAGTTATCTCTAGAACTTGTCTAATATGCTTAACAATCTCTATCATCAAATATGTATTGTAAGCTTCCACAAAAGCTCACATAAATCTATCCACAAGTTCTATCTACAACTTGTCTAATCTACTCAGTAATCTCTATCCTCAAATCTGTATTGTAAGCTTTCACAAAAGCTCACACAAATCTATCCACAAGTCTTCTCTAAGATTTATCTCAAATTTTCTCAACAAGTCCTCACTAGACATTGTCCAATCTCACAGAAACATATAGAGAATTGTTAGATATTCAATTGCTTCACATTCACTACAATGCTTAATCACTTTCAATCTCTCTTTTTACCACATAAACATATAGATAATTATTAGAGACTCAATATGCTTCACATTCACCACAATGCTCAATAATTTTCAATCTCTCTTTTTACCATAGAAACATATAGAGAATTGTTAGAGACTCAATATGTTTCATATTCACCACAATTCTCAATAACTTCCAATATCTCTTTTTACCATATAAACATATAGATAATTGTTAGAGACTCAATATTTTTCACACTTACAAATACTCAACCTCTTTCTCAAATCAATTTAGAATATAAAACAATTTGTTTCATAGAACTTGAATTATCACTTCAACACATCCACTCAACTAAGCTCAAACACTTTCACTCAACCAATCACTTCAACAATAATGCTTATCAAGTAATCCTTACATAACAATGATACTCATGATCTTTGCAAACCCTAGTTCAAGTTCTTAACTCAACCAATCACTTCAACAACAATGCTTATCAAGTAATCCTCACATAACAATGATACTCATGATCTTTGCAAACCTTAATTCAAGTTATTCACTCAATAACTTCAATAACAATGCTTAATTCACATAACAATGATACTCATGTTCTTTGCACAAATCCTAGCTCAAGCATATGAAAGCTTTACTCAATATTTCCAAAAATGCTTATCAAACAAGGTTTCTAGAATCAAATTTCATTCCAGAAAAACCAAACTCAATAATGCTTATCAAACAATCCTTTTCACTCCAACTTAGCATTCACAACATTCAAAAATCACTCACTAGGAAGATGTGCCCATACCTTTTTGTTTGATGAAGAAGATAACCTCAAAACCTGTCTTAAACACAATTTTCTTCTTCACCAATTTTAATGGTTAGATGACAAAATATCATACTAACACTCTCTCAATATATTTCTCAATCACAAAAATAATCAAACTCAAATACACCTTATTACTCATTGAAATTAGAAATCATAAAATCACACATAAAAATAATTAACATCACCTTATAACTCCCAATATGGCAAAAATAAAATAATTTATTTTAACTTCCACTATGCAAAAGGTAAAAATGTTTTTCTACCTTATAAATCCTAGTATGTCAAAAATAAACTAATTTATTTTCACCTTATAAATTCCACTATGCAAAAGGTAAAAATGTTTTTCTACCTTACAACTCCCAACCAAGGCAATTATCAAGCATACCTTAGAATATTGAAGCCTTTGCAAAAACAACTACCACTTAATTGAAACTTTCGCAAAAATAGCCGCTACCTTGCTTGAATCCACGACCTCTCAAGTCGTGCACACCCTAGCACTAGGGCCTCAACCGTGTGGGCTAAGCCTCCCATGTAGACCAAGGAGCGCTCACTCCTTCTTCACCACTTCTACCGATGCAAGAGGGCAAAAAGACTAGCAAACAAACTCGTGCCTTGTGCGAATTGAAACCCGCACCTCACAGCTCCCAAAGCGATGTGCAAGCCTTTCTTGCCAGCTTCGCTGCTATGGTGGACAAGTGGGGACAAGGGTCCCTTTGACTTCTTTTTCTCCTTAGAAAATCATGAATCCACTTACTTCCCTCTGCCGCATGCGAAGACGAATTTGTGCAAGTGTTATTTTATATTTCAAAACTCATATCCTTCCACCTTAGGCACTTAGCCTTAAATATATATTTCCTTCAATTTGCATGATGTCGGCTCATTTAAATTTTTGAATTGTCACTTAATAAAATATTTTAATTTTATTGATATTTAACCTTAGGGTTAAAACAATAAATTAATTTATTTTAAAATACTTTGGCACATGCATAACTGGTTTCCTTCCTTTAATGGCTCTAATGGCCCTGAATATTATAATAATAAATTATTATAATATTAATTTTTACTTGCACTCCATTGCAACCTGATATTCAAACTTCAACTATCAAACCTTATTCAAACCTGTTAATCATCAACTTAGAAGGAAACCTTGCCTTGCTAACCTTTGACCATGTCATCAATTATAACTCAACTACTTGCACTGCTTCATTGAAACTGACTCTTGACATCAATGACAACTCATCTACACAAAATGTCCAACAGTTTTAGTCTTTAAGCTACATTGTTTCCATTTCTCATAAAAGCTTTCGTGTCTCCCAAATATTTCCCAAAATTATCTCATTTACCTCCACCAACTGATCCATATGTCCTTGGCAAAAGAACACCAAAAAAAGAGGTGATTCAAGGTCTCCTCTGCCTTTCCACACATAACACATTTGGAAGGCCTGTGGAAACCTCTTTTTCTCAAATGATCAAATGTCACACACTTTATATGGTTAATCAACCATGAGAAAATGTTAGTTTTTGGCCATCCTTCCTTTTTCCAAACAAATATCCATGGAAATTATGTTGGGTTAATATCATATTCATAGGCTACCTTGTATCCATACTTTGCCTTATAGATTCCCAACTTGCTTCCTCCCCATCCAAGTATATCCCTCTTAGAACCATCATAAATTGGGTGTCTTTGGAGATGTCTCCATAGTTTTTTGGTTAGTTCCTTTGTCCCCCTCACTGACCATTCTCGAGGATATTTTCATTATAGTAAGTTTGGCACATGTTGATTTCGTGATTTCATATAGTAAGAGGCTTTCCACCATCCTATATTTTGGAACTCTGCTTTCTAACTATCAATCTTTGGTATTGTCTAAATATTTGGTTGGGATTGATTCCATGAATCCTCCCAAAATAGAGCATCATTTCCATCCTTTAACTACCAATATAGGTATGGATTTATTAACTCTTGATCTACTTCCATTGTTCTCCATACTGTAGATCCCTCTCCTTCCACTCTAAGTCTTGGGATGTTTTTCTCAGCCACTCTTGGGTAATATTTGACTTGTAGTAGTCTACTCCATAAGCCCCCAGTAGTTGTAATCCATCTCTAGTATAGCTTCCCTACTAGTGCCTTGATGCTTTGGGATGTTGTTTATATCCACAATCTTATCTTATCTTTTGGTTGCTATATCTTCTCCCACTCAACCATTGCTAATTTTTGTTCTCCCCTTATGCCTAACCACACAACTTTCTTTTGTGTTTATCAATATATTTTCCAAATCCTTTTAGAGGTTGAAGTATGAAAAATTTATAAACTCGGAGGGCTTGTAGCACAAATTTAATAATTGTAAGCCTTCCTCCAAATCTTGCCATTTGTGCATCCAATTGCGCAACTTAGATTGTAGTCTGTCAATCAACCATTTTTGCTCCTTGATTTTTATTTTATTTGGATATAAAGGTACTCCTAGATACTCTATGGGTAAAGGAGTTTCCATGAAGTTCAATAGTTGTATAATTTTATCTCTCACCCTCTCCATTGTGTTGAAAAAAGCTCTTTGGGACTTTTTTTTTCATTTAAATTTTTGCCAGTAACTTGAGGATACCCATCTAAAATTTATTTTATGTTTATGCTACTAGGAGTTTTTATTGACTAATAAGAGTAGTATCATCCACAAACTAGAGGTGATTTATCTCAATTCAAGTGATTATTTTTAGACCCCTCATCCTTCCCTCTTGTCTCCCTTTTTATAACAGTCTTCATAAATCCTCTGCATAAAGGATAAAAAGATAAGGAGAAATAGGATCCCCTTGCATCAGCCTCTTTCCTACTATGAACATGGGAGAGGTACTATCATTTACTACAGCTAAGAATGATGTCGTCTATGAACATGCTTTTACCCAATCTCTCCACCCCTCTCTAAAACCCATTTTTCTAAAATCCTTTGCATAAATGTCCAATATACTCTGTCATAGGCTACAAAAAGATGCAATTTAATAAATAAACCTGGTTACTTTTTCTTGAAAATTATGTGTATCACCTCTTTGGGCAACTACTATTTCACCTAAAATTTGACCGCCTTCAATAAAACCATCTTGCTCACTTGAAATCAGATTTGGTATAAAAGATTTTAACCTCTAAGCCATACGCTTTGTTAAGCTCTTCTATACTACATTACATAGTGAAATAGGCCTATAATTACTAATTATCTCCCTAGGTGAGATCATAGTAATTAATGTAATAAAAGTATTATTCAAGGCTTTTAACACTTGCTTTCTCTATCTGATTTTCTCTAGTTCCTCCACAACTACTTGGCCTACAATTTCTCAAAATTTTTGATAAAATTCAATGGGGAACCCATATGGTCCTAGGGTCTTTCTTGTTTGTATTTTTTGTATGATTTGCGATGTTTCTTCTAAAGAAATTTCCTCCATTAATAATTTATTGTGTTCAGGTTTGACTAGTTGTAAAATTACCTCTAGTATCTTCTCCTTCCATGTTGCATTCAAATTTTCATTGCTACTAAAAAGAGTATGAAAGTACTGATTTGCTATAGTTTTCATTTCACTTCCACTAGTTTTTACCTGACCCATCATATCTGTAATACTTGTAATTCTATTATGTTGTCTTCTAGCTATTTTTATCTTATGAAAGAAAGTTGTGTTTGATCTCCCTCCTTTAACCATGTAACTTTGGCTCTTTACCTCCAATAGATCTCTTATTGTTCCTTCAAAGCCTCATTTATCCTAATTATTTCTACCTCATGTTGCAACAGATCTTCCATAATAGTTCTTTTTCTTATCTCTTGAGCAGTATTGTCCTTCTGATCCTTGATTTCATTCTTTTGGATTCTAGTGAGTTCCTTCTTGTGTTTACTCCATTTATTTAGTTGGGTACTTACATATTTCAGTTGTTTGTGGAGTTTGAATTGGGCTGTACCAAATTTTGGTTTCCCTAATTCCCACCATTAATTTATGTGGTCCTCCAACTCCTCATATTTTAGCCACCATAGCTCAAATTTAAAAGTTCCTACAACTTTATGATTATCTTCTTCTATGGTAAGGCTTATTGGAAAATGATATGAAGAAAGCCTATCCATAACCCTTGATTGATGCTTGGTATGCAGGTATAATTCCTCCCCCATGAATAAATAATCCAAGCAATATTTGACTATATCCCCTTCCTTTCTTCTATTTTTCTAGGTCATGGAGCTATCCATGATTGGGATATTTATTAAATTTATTTGACATGTTATTGCTAAAAAAACCTATCATTTTCCTCCAAAATGGATCTACCTCCTTGTTGTTCCCCTATTATAATATTTACATTTAAGTCTCCTTCCATAATTCATTGGTCCTCTAGGTAGTTTTCTTTGAAAGTTTGGATGGATGCCCATTGACCCTTTTGTAATATTACTATCTATACTCCACAAAAATTAACTAGAGTCCATTTTTTCCCATTTTCTCTATTTTATAACCGAACCATCAACATCCCTCTCATGGAGGTCCCCATTATTGCTAGGAATAGTTGGTGATTCCACATAGTGGTCAATCCCCTTGAAATTGCGTTGATTAAGAATCTCTCCTTTTTACCATATCCTCCTATTTATTTTTTGTAATTCTTCTCCTTTCATTTTGGTTTCCTATAACAAAATTATATCTAAAATCATATCTATGATAATGTTTTTGACTAACTTTTATCTGGGGCAACTGCCTAAACCCCTCATATTCCAAGTAGTTAATATCATTGTGAATTAGGAGAGAAAAAATCAGCCATCGATTTTACATTTTTAGATCAAATTTCTTTCTTATTCCTCCATCTTTCCCTTGTTTGACTTCCTCCCTACAAATTGCTTTGGTTTTTGTTTCTTCTCCACTTGAGGAATTCCTAAATTAGGGCCATATTTTTTCTTATTTCCTTCTTTCATCTTTATTTCTTGAGTTAAGACTATTCTCTGCTCTATTTCCCCTCCTATAGTCTCCCTCATGGGTTGAATCTCCTCTTCCATGAGAGAGGTTGTGTTTGGTTCTGCTCCTTGCTTATTCCTTGACACTATATTGGAGTATTATTCTTGATAAACCGATGTGACTTGATGAGTATCCTTCTATAATCCTTCCATTTGAAAATCCCCTTCTATTCCAAGCTTCCCACTTGTTTGAATATCTCATATCTATTGTTTGTTCTTCTTGCTTTTTCTCCTTAGATATGATGGCTTTGTTTATTTCTTCTATTTGGCCTTGTGACTACTTTTTGGAAGCCCTAAAATTCTATTGGGCCTTTCCATTCCTTTTGATTTACCTTTTACTAAAGATATTGGCCCACCATGTTAATATTTGATTTTATTCCCTCTTGTTCAAATTGATGATCCTTAACTGTTGGGCACATTCTAGCCAGATGTCCATAAGCGCGGTACACCCAAAATCTGAATGGAATAGCCTCATAATCCAGTTGTTGGTGCCAAAAAATCCCCTATTTTTAGGTCTATATTTGTTAGAATATGTTTATTGAGGTCCATTTCTACACAAACCCTAGCAAACGTTGTTGATCCTCCTAAAATTGTTTCTCTTGATCTACCTTGATAATGACCTAGTAAGTTGCCTATTGCCTTGAGTACCTCCTCTTTCTAAAATTTAATGGGAAGGGAAAATAATATTACCCATATTGGTACTATAGGTAGTTCCACCCTTGAGTCGAATCCCATATTCCATGGTTGTAGGAATAGTCCTGTTGGCCCATGATGATATGACCCTCCCTAAAATACATTTTATTGGTCTACCATTAATGTGAAATCTATAGGAAAATACATATTTAGGAGAGTTAGAATTTCATATTCTTCTTCCATATGCCATTGTTTCCTTATCCATGTGTGAAGGAAGTGTATGAATGGTCTAAAACCCACAAATTTACCTATTAGGTTGTGTTTTGTCTTATTTATTATATCCTCAGCTATAAAATCCTTTGCTATTTCCAATACTTAGTATTTATTTTGCTTGTGGTAAACATCCTTTCACCATTCTAGGAAAATAATCCTTCTTTTGTAACTTCCCCATGGTGTTTATGATTGTCCTTGCTTGTGTTTAATATTCATTAAATCTATCTTGGGTTCCACATAACTTATCTCAGTATGACATTCCTTATTTTGGAGATCTGGTACTGAAGTACCTATGAACCCCATTCTTGGTTGTGGTCCTTATTTTTGAAAGACCCTCCAATAATATTGATCCTCTTTGATGGTATTTTTTGCATGAAAATATTCTCCAGGTCTCTGCCCTCACCTCTAAAACCCTAGTTCAATTCCTCAGACCATCCTCCAAAAAAAACCGTTTGAATGAAAGACTTAAATCCTAAAGTTTTGTTCTTTCTTTTGTTAGTCCTTCAAAAAAAATTGTAACAATAGATAATATTAGAAGAAAAGGCTTCTATTTTTTGAACATGTGTCCTTTGTGTAAATCTGATGAAGAATCGGTTTCACACCTCTTTATTCATTGTTCTTTCTCAAGGAATGTTCTTCATTTGATGCTTCAAGCCTTTAAATGCTCTTGGGTGGTCCCTCAATCTATCCTTAGTTTTTTTGAACAATGGTACACCCCCTTAAAAATTTATAAACTCATTTATTTATGAAAATATCCTTAGCTCATTTCTTTTGGGGTATCTGGTTGGAGCACAATAACAAGATTTTCAAAGATAGTTACAAGGATGAGAAATTTGTCTTTTTTAGAATTAGGAATATGATCCAAGATAACTTGAAAACAAGTAAGCATGAGGAAGGGGCTGAGCAAGGAATAAAGAAAGAGATAGCTAAAAATTGGAAACTAGAATTAAATATCGGAGATGGACACAAGTTGAGCTAGGACATAAGAAAGAATACTAGATGGAAGAAACCTGAGAAGGGATGGGAAAAACTAAACTTTGATGGCGCCTCTAAAGGCGATCCAAGAAAATCTAGGGGAGGTGGTGTGATAAGAAATTCAAAATGGGATATGATAGAAACTTACTCAGAGAATTACGGGACCTAAACTAGTCATGTGGTTGAAGCTAAGATGATGATAACTATTATCAAAATCATGGCTTAGCTTGACATTCCTAAGATAGTAGTGGAGGGGGACTCCCTTAACATCATTAACTATTTTATTGAAAAGGAAATACCAATCTAGACTATGGAAGGAATAATAAGGGATAGTAAAATATTACTTCAGTCTTTTCAAGAGGGGAAAATCATGCATACTTTTAGGGAAGGAAATAAAGTTGATTATTTGGATAATCTAGGAGTAAACATGAAGGAGATATATGTGTGGACTTATATCCATCACATGTGCTTTCATATTTAGGCTTGGATAATCATTTTAGCTTTGATAATATGGAAACTCCATAATAAGTGCTATGTAATAACTATGAATCCAAAGATAACTCCTTTTCATAACCTTGGTATCAAATTAAGGTATAGAGCTCCAAATAACAGATTAAGGAACCTACATTGGAAAACGAGGGAAATAAAAAATGGGAGACAACCACATTGGTGTGGCCGCTCAAAAACAAAAAGTCAAGCCAGACAAAGGGGTCCAAGTTGAGGAGGACATCCATTTTCAACATTCCTTCAATCATGAGAAACACACTCAAAGGTTTAACTAGAGGATGAAGGACACTTGGGAGGAACTACAAATAGTGGTTCAGATAAATAAGAAGGATGAAGATTTGAAGTTGTTGCTACCCAACTTAAACTGGAGTGGAACAACTAGGATCATCCAACCTCTTGATTTTCATGTAGTTTCTTTGAGTTGTACCTTTTATACTAAACTTTTTGTTGTATCCTATGATATTTTTATGATGTCTCTTTTAATTAAAGTTTGTTGTATATTATTGGCCTTAGTTTTATCTTTTCCTCTTTGCATGAGGGATTTGGTTGCTTGTATAAAGGATTGAGGCCCCTTCAAAAACCCCTATTTTCACCTCTAATAATAAAAAAACTCTCACTTGTACACATGACACCTCACACAACTCTTCAATTACTCACACTTGCTTACATGACACATAAACACACTTCCAATATAAATATTTACAATGGTACTTAAGATACCAAATAATGTAATACCTCCAACACCCCCCTTATTACATTATTTGGTATGAATACCTTTTACCTTCAATCTCTAATTCTTCTTTCTTTTGAAGTATCTTTTATTAGCTTTCTTTAGAATTGATTGCAAACATGATTTTAGTTTTATGAATTCTTCATAATGTGATAACATATATATTTAATGTTATTAGATGTGCAAAAAATAATAAACATAAGAGCTTTAACATCACCGTATTTAAATTTATGGATTCTAATTTTATCTTTTGGAACCTCTCTTTTTCTATTTACCACATCCTAAAGTTTCTCAACAATGAGTATTGAACTCATTTTATTTTTCCATTAAGTAAAACTAGGTCCTTTGATAATTGAGATTCAATTTTTTTTTTTTTTTTTGTATTTGCCATTTTAATAATATCCTTTGTCACAGAATCCCTTATTACTCCCAAATAATTTTTCTTTCAATTTTCAATAATTTTTTCTTATAACACCCTTCAATCATTTTTTCTTCAATTCTTTAATATTTTAATTTATTTTCTTTGATCATCATCTTCTCAAATATCATTTTAATAATATTTTTTTCCAATTTTATTCTTCTACTTATATCTCCCAAAATATTATCTCCTTCAATTTAATTAATTTTATTTTTCTTATTATATATCCCATTACCCTTTTCCTTAGATACTTTTTTTTAACTTCACCGTAAAAAAAACTTCCTCCAGTGATTTTAAAAAAAAATCTTAACTTCCTCCAATGTAGTTTCCTTTATTCTAATAATTTAAATAACTCAAAGTTTTCAAGTTAAATACCTATGTCCATCAATTTATTGTTGTCGAGTATATTCGAAAAATTATTTATAGTTTTGATTTTTTTATTTGTTTTCAAATTGCAATGCATTATATAAAAAACTAGTGAATTAATCTATACTTCAAAATTTAAATGTTATTTTAGAAATATAGTAAATTTCTATTGTTGTTCATATGCATGTAATTTAAATCAAACCTTTAAACTTGCGTAATGATCTTATTCTACACTTGCCATTTTTCATTGAAATCATCTAAATTGCTTCTACTCTGGCCATTGCACCTCTAATATTTGTTTTGGTTCTAGTTACACATTGCACATTTGCTATTTATTGTACCTATTTGCTTTTGACCATTGCACATTGAATAATTTGGCACCTCTACTATTTGTATTGTTGTTTACCTCTTCAATTGACCTTGCTGAATTCAATCTTAATACTTAGTTCTCTTCTAGCACCCTCAACCCGTGTGGCTAATGCTTCAACCTATTTGAATGAACTATAGTCAAGATTTCCACAACCCTTATTATTCTCCTCTTAGACACAATCATTTACCTCTTCAGGTGTAGGCACTCTCCTCTTAGATGAAAACACTCTCTTCCCAAGAATAGGTGCTCCTTTCAGATGCACACATATCTCAAATTTGAACAAAAAATTCTCTCAAGACATCCAAATTTTCTCCTCTTGAATTACATGTTCTTCATTAGAATTCACTATCTATAATCTTCTCCAATCTTCTTGTCCTTTCATATCCACTATGTTGCTCCAATATTCATGTTTGATATCCTCCAATATCTTTGCTGATAGAAACCATTCTTTCTACTTCAAACTAATCCTCAACTCTAGTAGCTCCTCAAAAATCTCACATATGCTCAACTTATTCTTCCTCTTCTTCCATATACATCCTATATAGGGAGTACCAAAGTGGATTTGATACCATTGTTAACAAATGATCCCAAATATTTGTAATTCCTAGGATCGTATAGTCACATGCATACAATTTCATTTACAATAACACAAAAAATATTATATAAAATAAGAAACTTTATTGATAAAACATTGTTGTATTGCATTACATAACATAGAGCTTTATCTTCAATATAGAACATTACATAAGACTCTTCAATGCTCTTGCCTCTTAGCCTTTGCTCTCCTCATGGGAGAACTCTTCACATTTATTTCTTACGTAATGAATCTCACATAATGAAAAAGTCTTTCATGATTACATCATAACTTTCACTTATACACATGACACCTCACACAACTCTTCACTTACTCACACTTGCTTAAATGACACATAAATACACTTCTAATATAAATATTTACAATGGTACTCAAGATGCCAAATAATTTAATACCTCTAACATATACTAATTAATAACCGAGACAAGAAGCAAATGAATAAGGTCAATATTGAATTTCTACAATCCATGACCATTGACCAAACAATTTCTATATATGTAGTATCTAGTCATGCATTATTTGTAATCCTCCTCCTTCCTCTTTTATTTTATTTGTGAATAAACCACACTATCATGTTGTCTCAACTTGCATGTCATTGTTTTTATTAACAAAAAGGATAAAGAAATATCAACAAGGCTGATTCAATCCATATAACATAGCCATCATGATTCACAAAAATGAAAAATTGAGAAAAATGGAGGTGACAAGTATCATTGAGGTAATAGATACACAACCTTAACTTGGAATTATTTGGATGGTTCTTTGGTCCTAGGGGGATGCTTGGTAGAACAAGCAATAAGATAAAGAATTGCTAAAAATAACATTGGTAATGCCAGAGTTGACAAGTATAACACCTACCACCATCACTTATTCATAATTTAGCTGAACATTTTATATGCAATCATGGAGGAATGGTCTATTCTTAACCATTAACTAGTTTTAAACAAAATAGTAGTAAGGAATTTTATTCAAATTCATTTGTTTCATATTGGACTTGGTTTTGACAACCTCTAGTTTTGGGTTTAACCAAAATTACATTATGAGACCTTGGATAAGTTTACCATCGGCTTTGTAGGTAAATTATTTTTTTTCGTGGAGAACATTAGAACCCTAAATTTGAATACTATGACTATAGATCAGGAATGATCAGTGGAGATATATCTTAGATTCAATGCTAATTCTTAACCAGTCAGACTTGTTGTACCTCTGGACAGAGCCAGGGTTAAGTGGGAGCCACCTCCAATTGGTTGGTTGAAGTTGAATTTTGATGGTGCATATAAAGGGAATTCGGATCCTGGAATTATTGGAGGGATTGTAAGGAACCATGATGGCTCAATAATTTTAGCCTTTGCTAATAATCTGGGCCATCAAACCAGTCACTTCATCAAATTCAGGGCCTTGTTCTAAGGAGTTTTTCTATTGGATTCAGTAAGTTGTAGGAAACTAGTCATTGAAGGACACTCTCTTAATATTATAAATATGACAAGAGGGACTCAATATCCTACATGAACTATTTTGAACCTTCTTCTAAAATTTTAGAGATACATCCAAAATATAGAAGAGGTTCAATTTAATCATACATATAGGGAAGGTAATTGAGCGACCGATCTATTGAATAGCAAAGGAGTTATTCAGTATGGTTTAGTGGTGTGGTGGAATAATTTTTAGGTAGATATTTCTTCTATAGATAATGACATCATACACAACTAGCGAGTGCTTTTGGTTTGCATGGCTCAATTGGTGGTTCAAGTCCTGCTACTGATCTGTGTTTGATTGGTTATATCTGACATCTTGATTTGGTTTCAATTTTATTTTAAATTTTAAATTATGTATGGTCTTACCTATGTACTGGTTTGGCTTTGAAATGGGTAACTCCTCTAATTGGTCATTCCTCGATTATTACTGAATGTAAGTAATTTCAGATTCCTCTTTTTGGATGGGGCTTAGTCTCTTTTATACAAGGTTTGGAGATCCTTTCAAAACTCCTTCATCCATATAATAAAAAAAAAGTTTACCATACAATATTTAGATTCATCCATTTATTAGCATTAGTGTTGTTGATGGAGTGCTCCATATATTTTAATAAAATAAATTGTATCCCAACTTGTAATGTTATAACAAGTTTAACTTATGGTTGTCACTCTATAATTTGATATTAATAATTCTTTGGATTCTCTTAAGGTAACTACCAGGCCTTTTAGGAAGGAGAAATATTCATACATACATATACATATATTGAATAATGTTGAGCATGCAAACAATATTTTTCATAACTATTTTGAAAATTATTCCTAGAAAAGCCTCCAATGATGAGACATAAAGAGGGGGAAACACAAAAACAAAGCCTTTAATGGATGAAGAGGACAATCTAAGAATATTATAAAATTCATCTAATCAATTAGTTACTTTTTTTTTTTGCTTGATAGGAGATTTGGTTATAAACACACAATTAGTTACTATTTTTATTATAGTATAATTTTAAATAAAAAAATTATAAAGTACCAATAAAGGAAAAATTATAAATAAAACCATAACCAATAATTAATAAATTAATGATTTTGTAAAATTAATTATTAGAATTTCAATCAGAATTATATTTAACATTATTTAAATAAGACAACTATTTCAAACAATATTTTTCATAACTATTTTGAAAATAATTCCTAGACAAGCCTCCAATGATGAGACATAAAGAGGGGGGAAAACAAAAAAAAAAGCCTTTAATGGATGAAGAGGACAATCTAATGTCGAATGGTATTTGGTGTAATGGCAGTTGCCTAGTTATTATCATCCATGTGGTTGTGAGGTTGATTCCTTTTGTGTTTGCTCGAACAAGCACTAATATTTGTAAATATTTTTAAACGATGTTCAATATAAGAGGACAATCTAATAATATTATAAAAGTCATCTAATCAATTAGTTACTATTTTTTTATTTGGTTAGTGTGAAAAACCCCTACAACTTGTGAATATTAATATATATATTTTATTTGGTTAGTGTGAGAAACCCCTATGAACAATGCATAGGGCTGAGCAGACCCCTCGTAAAGTCGAGAGATATGCTTATCAATAGAGAATTTAACACACATCCATCACACACCCATCCCCTCACACACTCACCCACATCACAATTTGAACCTTATGCCTCTCAAAGAAGAGCCAAAGCCCGAATCGTTGCACTGTCCCCCCTCGGACTTAATATATATAATTTTCAACTTAATATAATAAGTCATTTTGATATATATCTATATGTATTAATTTTATTTTTAAAATATTTTATTATATAACTTTTCAATAAATATTTCATTTTCAATAATTTTTTATTAACTTTACCTTAAGCCTTTTTTTACATTAATAGAAGAAAAAAGAGATAGTCCATATAGGACAAGCCAAAAGCCATCACAAACAAGGCAAAGAGTCTCTAGAATAAAGCACCAAGAGGATCCACCCTAAAGCTAAGAAAAACCCTCAATTTAAAACCTAAATAAATCCCTAAACACCAAAAACCAGTAATGGTTTTGCATACAAAACCATAGGACAGGCTGAGACAAAGATACTTAGAAAACATCTCTAGGGGATGCTTGATTATCATTGATGACATGATCAAGACCTTCCCATTGATTCTTGATATCATCCAGAGTGATTGAAGCTTGCTGAAGCAACGAAGTGATCATCTTTGCAACTCTGTACATGGTGTTGAGCAGGTCTTCAAGATCTTGGAAATGATATTTTTGATGAAAGTGTAAGGTTGTTGTCTTTGCTGACTTGGAGGATTGGAAGATTCACCATATTTAGATTTATATTTCTTCACAATACTACCCAAATCATTGGATTGCTCCTAGTCTTTCTCAATAGTGATGGGTGATTTCCTCTTCCCAGCTTGAATGCGCTGGAAAGAATGACGTTGACATTCGAACATCACGGTAGGAGAAGTATATTCAAATTTGGATCCTGATCCACACAACAACATTAAAAAAAAGTATTACCATCCAACGTACAAGAATCATAAATTTCATTGAGAAAATTGTTGTGCCACACGTTGGCAAGAATATCCATAGCTTTGTTGCCTTCCCTGTAAACGTATTGTATGACATGGCTACTAAGATTTATTAATTATTTTCTTGACCCCACAATAATATTTTAAACATTTCAAGTTGGGTTTTAAGATCTGTTAAGGTAATTAATGATGTTTAGCAAACCCTCCTCTATTATGAGTTTAGTACAAGGGATGTAGGTAAGGAGGGATAGTCCTTGATGGAGCGATCTTGCTTCGACAACATGATTGGTTTAAATTCCTATGTTTTTGGCATAGGCAAGGATAATATTTTCATGGTAATCTCTAAATATACCACCAACTATTGCAATTCCTAGGTTCTCCTTAGCAGTGTCGTCAAAATTGAGCTTGATCAAGTCAATCAGTGGAGGAGTCCAACAAATTGAAGATCTATCAATAGGGTTTGGGGAAGGTTTGGAAGGAGACAAAGAGAGCTTCAACAAAAAAAAAATCCTAGCCTCAAGAGAAGACAAGTTAGTAGACTCATGAGAAGGGACCAATTTAGAATTTTTAACAGTAGTAACAAGCACTCAATTACTAATTGAGAGGGGTCCTTGGAATCAGTGAAAAAGGCTCAGGAGTTTCTTTCAATATATATTTTCTAGAAAAAATGAGGAAGGTAGAAGGCACAAAGATACTTGATATGGGAAAAATGGAAGATATTGGGCCATTGGATATAGAGGTTAAGAATAGAATTGTGATAGGTCCAGGTAGTATTGAAAACCTTGAGGATAGAATGAAGGACATTTAAGGAAAATGAGCATTCAAGAAAGAGGTGGTGGGTAGATTCTAGGATGGAAAGACAAAGATAGCAGTGGTTGGGTATGATAATTCCTCTGGACAACAAATGATTAATGGTAAGGATTTTATTTTGGACAACAAGCTAAAAAAAATAGCCAATTTTAGGGATAAGATGTTAGAGCCAAATTAGATTAGTAGGAAACCATTTTTCTTTGAGGCCCTCATTTAAGAATTAAGCAGACTTGACTATAAATTACCCGTTCTAATTGGCTTTCCAAATGAGATAATAATAATAATTTTAACTGGTAATAACATGAGTTCTAAGAATATTGGATAGGATTCTCACAACATGAGCTTATTCCTCATTCATATCTCTCGAAGAAATATTTTTCCACATATTTCTCTAGCTAGAGGAGTCAATGAAGTTGCACATATTATCACAAAAAATATGGTCTGTAGTGGCTTTGATGGTGACCTAGGTGGGGTCTTCCATTATTAGATGATATTTTAGCTAGAGGTCCTTACAAAAATCTATGCTCCTTCCATTTCCTAACTACGATTTGAGCCCTTTATTGATGACAAATATGGATTTAAGAATGGAGTTCCAAAAGGTAGACCCTATTGGAATAGGATGTTTGCTTAGGAAATTGTTATGCTGAAGGTATTTTCTTTTGACTATTTCAACCTAGATAAAATTCTCATCCTTTAAGAGTCTCCAGCCCTACTTTGCTATCACTATCAATTCATCTTGTCAACCTTCCTGAAGCCCAGACCACCCTGTTATTTTTTTGAGAAAATTTTATCCCAAGGAACTAGATGGAAGCATTTGTGATCTTCACATCCTGCCCACACGAATATTTTCTAGATTTATTCTATTTTATGGCAAATGGATACAGGATATTTGAAGATGAAAAGAAAAAAAAACCGGGATGCTCTTGAGACAAGCTTGAACCAAAGTTGTTTTTCCTTCTTGGATTTTGATTCTTATAGAAAGAGATTTCACTAATTATCTTGGTAAATTTATCTCTTTCTAAAGTTTATATCATCTATCTATTTGTTCAATACAACTTTAAGAAGTATATACAAATGAATCTTAAAAAAATCAATGTATTATTAATAATAAACTATTAGTTATTGTTTATTTTTCTTGTGTCTAAAGATAAGGACTTTGCCTTCACAAACATTTTATTTTTGACATTACCTATTGATCAGAAACACATGTCAACTTCATGTCAAAAGTTAAATTCTCAACTATAAATATAGATTGTTACATAATTTGATTTAATAAAAATATTATAGTTTAAAATTTATTTTAACACCAATTACAATTATGTTTTCAAATATTTTATATTTATATTAATTTTAATTAAAAATATTTTTGAATAATATCCAAGCTTTGTTGTAATACCACTATATGGTGATGATGTAATACGAGTGAGGTCCATTTTTCTTATTTTATTGAGAAAAAAAGAGTTGTACTGAGGTCCCCCCACCATTGATAAATCACAACTATCTTCTATAAAGCTTGAGAGTTTACAAACATATTCAATTCTCATCTCAATTGAGATGCTATAACTAGAAACCTACATTTTTTTCACAAAAGTCTAATTTTTTTTATATTCATGTTTTGGATCTTTTGTAATTTTTTTAAAATACAAATATTTAACATCCATTTTCTTGAGAATTTCCAATTTTGTTCATCCATCCATCCAAGTGAGATCTTGATTAATGATGGTCTTTGATGATATCAAGTTGTCATTGTGCCACTTAAATATGCATGACTGCTTGGTTGGCTCCATGCTTTTCTTGCTCTGCAATAATATTTTGAATGATTGGTCCTATTATTCCTTGATGCTACTGCACCCCTTTAAAATCCATAAACATTATATTTTTTCTACCATACTTGATGCCTTTCTAACTCCATGTAGATCTAAAATATTGATGCCTTAAGCCATACCTTCAAGATTGTTGTTGCTCAGGGTGGTGTGGGTGACGATATGCTACAACCTTAACCCAATATTTTGTTTCCTTTGATTCTTCAACAAATTATTTTATATTTTAAATTATTCTTCATAATATTATCTCTTATACCTTTCTTTTGGTACAACCTTGTGCACTTCTGCCAAGGCTTCCTTGGACTTTGTTGTTGCTTCTTCCATGGACTCTATTACTGCTACTATTATAATTTCACTTTTTGAGTTTTCTAATGGTTCTTCAAATTGTTCCATTACCATAATTGCATCTTGTTTCTCCTTGGATCTTTTCTTCTTAAGATTTTTCTTTTGAATGTGACCATGAACTTGCACGTTGTCATCTATATTTTTTCCTTCTATTATATCCTCTTTATTCATTTTCTTTAGTTCCCTTTGAAGCCTTTTTTTCTTCTTCATATCCTTTGATGGTGATCTTCAAACTAGCTATATTTTTATAAGGGTTCCACTGACTCAAGAATGCATGCTCCATTTCATCCCATGTCAAAATTCCTTAGCAATCCTTTCCTTAGTAAAAATATCCCACCAATCATGAGCTTCCTCTTTTAAAAGATAAAAAATATTACAATTCTAAACTTCATCCACCATTCTCAAGCATTAATATCATCATTTCCAGTGAAAATTGGTAACTCCATGATCTTAACCCAAAAAAATCCCAAAAGCAGCTAAGGTTTTAGAAAGAAAAAACCAAGGTTTTTCAAAATTTTCTCTTTTTTTTAAACCCCTCTAATCGTTGCTATCACCAACATAACAATTTAAATGCAATATAATTGAAATAAAAAATGAATGCAATCATATTTTACCACTTTGCATTAATCCATTACCAAGATTCTCCTCTAAAGAGTTCAACATTGTTACAAAGACTGTTGTTGTTATAAAAAAACATGGATGACTTCGATGGTTGTGTGCTTCTTTCTGAAGGTGGCAACAATAATTCTAAAAGATTATTTTATCGGTAAACAAGATATTATAGCTGAAACTCAAATCACTTCTCTTTGCCTATAATATTCAAATTGCTTCTCTTTGCTGGTAATATTGTTGGTAATATTCTCCTCTAGTAATATCCTCTTGTGCTTAATATTCTCTTGCCAATAATATTCTCTTTCATCTTCATGCCCGCCTACTGCCCCATTATAATTAAAAACATTATAATGATATAATTAATCTCATATATAACTATTGTCATATTCATATTTAATATTAATGAATCATTAATTAGTTTTTAATATAAATGGAAGAGACAAGGCGACAAGGACATGTCGTTATTTCTTGTGATCTTTGTTTTATTTCATTATATAATACTATACTCATATTATTCTATGATTTATTCTTATATTTTATTATTACATTGTATTTATAATACTTTTCAATATATATATATATATATATATATATATATATATATATATATATAGAGAGAGAGAGAGAGAGAGAGAGAGAGAGAGAGAGAGAGAGAAGTCTTCCTTCATATATATTTATTTTATAGAGAGTGAAAGCGAAAACTTTTTCTTCTTCATAACTCTTTATTTTATAGAGAGAAATAGATAAACTATAATAAAAAAACTTCAAAAATATAGTAATGGCAATAGTAAGTTAATAATACACAATAAACAACATCCATTGATAACAATCATTTCAGGTTCAATGCTAAAAAAATTAAAAGTGTAAGTAATCATATTCCAGATTCAAATCTATACAAATCCTTAGACATAAAGAGATTAAAGTCTCATTGCCACTTGGAGAGGGTGAAGTGTCATATGCATAGTAGAGACAACTAATATATGAATATGAAAGATAATTCCATATACAACATAACTCTTCCTATTTATAGACTTAATCAACATTAACCCTAAACCTAATGCTCAAGTATCAACTACCTTAACATAGGGCCTAAGCTAATAAAAATAAAAATATCCAACATGGCTATATTGGGCTCTTACATGGATCCCCCCTTAGAAAGATTTATCCTCAAAGCTGGAATAGATTGGAAAATACCCTCAAGCTTCCATGTAGCATTATCTTCTAGAATATCATACCACTTGAGAAACTCCTAAATCTGGAAAGAACCTAGAAGATAAACTTTGGATTGCAATACTACTTCTAGTTGGAGAGTGATTTGATCTTCTTAATTTAGTACTAGAAGCTCTATCTGGGATTGCACCTTTTGGCTAATAACTTGTATGAGACAAGAAATATGAAAGACAATATGGATATAGGAATATGTTGAAAGCTCCAACTAATATGCCACTTTACAGATGCGATGAACCACATTGTAGGGCCCATAAAATCAAGAAGTCAACTTTTGAATAGATGTGGTCTTCAAAGACAAATTAATATAGGGATATAGTCACAAAAGACTAGATATCCCATGGAAAATTATTATTCAAAATGGCATGAATCCCACTACTACTTCATGCAGTTCTAGGTCTAGGTCAAATTATCTTTAAGAAGTTGAAGTACAAGTCATATTACTCACAACAAGTCATATACTTAGGACACCTTCGAGGACCCTAGAATATAATTTACCGTTGATATATATTTTTTACTTTACAAGGTCTCAAATGGGGACATATTAAGAAAAATGGTAATTAGTATTGTACCACCATTTAGGTATAATGTTAGCCAATGGACCCAATGATACTACTTGTCTTGAGAAAAATAATAAAGGTACATATCCAAATATTTCTTCACAATATTTGTCTAACCATTTATTTGAGGATGATAATAAGAGGACATATTCAATTGAGTACCACTGAGTCAAAATAATTCCTTCCATAAAATTTGGTTTATATTTAATCATGATTATTAATAATAGACTTGGGCATACAATGTAATTTTAAAACATAATCGAGAAATACCTTAGAAACCTTATTGGTTGAATAAGGATGCTACAATACACAAAAATGAGTATTATTGGAAAGCCAATCCACTACCATAAATATCACATGTCTACCATTAGATTTAGGAATACTCTTAATTAAATTTGTGGATATGTACTCATATTTGTGGTTAGGGATAGGCAAAGGTTACAACAACCAAGGAGATAAAATAATTTCCTCTTTGTTACATTGACATACCTCACATTTGGATATAAAGATTTTGATATTTGATTTTAATTCTTTTCAAGAAAAATATTTCTTCACTTGATGATATATTTTCAAGAATCCAATATGTCTATCCAATGAGATCCATGAAATTCTTAGAGGATAATATTTTTAATATCCAAGGATTGAGAAAGATAAATATGATCCTTCTTGTAGAGAATACCATCAACATATGGGAAATAAGAAGGTGGTGAGGAGACATCCTCCATTTTATAAATTATTAGAGTAGTCTTTAGGTTAGAAATGTTATCCTCTTAATGTTGAGAAAGCCATCATGGAAGAGGACTAGAAATGTCATTGATAACAACAATGTCTTTATATTTGTGAGATAAAGCATCAACCACTACATTCTCTTTTCATTTCTTGTATTCAATGAAAAAATAATACCCTAGGAGCTTGGTTTATCATTTATTTTATTTAGGGCAAGAGAGACAATATTCTAAGAAATGTTAAGGCTACTATAGTTGGTTTTGATAATGAAGTGACATCCTAACAAATAAGGCCACCATTTATCTGTAATATGTAAAAAACTAACATTTAATTCTTATAAGTGGACCATTCCAAATTATTTCTAGATATTTGTTTACTTTCAAAGGCCAATGGGTGTCCATCCTTCATCAAAATAATTTCAATATGTATGCCTAGAGCATCACACTCAATGAAAAATATTTTGTTAAAATAAAGGGTGGCCTAAATAGGAGTGGTACACATAACCCCCTTTAGAGACTAAAAGGATTGAGTATCTAATTTACACTAAGAAAATACATTCTTCTTAGTGAGAGAAGAGTCAATATTACCATAGATATAGATAAATTCATATAGTAGCCAGTGAAATCTAAAAATACATTGATCTATTTAAGGTATTTATAAAATAACCAATCTTGCATGGCTTTGATCATCTTAGAATCTACCTTAACTCCTTACTTAGATACTACATGTCCTAATTATTCTAGATCATAGACCCCAAAGGAATATTTTTACCTTTTGACAAGATTTTTTCCTTCTATAAAAGGTGAATAAATCTACCCACATGAATTACACGATCTTCCCAAGAATTGCTATAATTTAAGATATCATCCAACAAAACTAAGATAAACATTAAAGAAAATAAAAAAAAATAGAATTGATGAGACTTTGGAAGGAAGTAGAATTATTGAGACCAAAAGGCATGACTAAGAACTCATTATGACCCTCATGTGTGCAAAAAATAGTCTTAGGGATATCCTTTTCTCTAACCCTAATTTGATGGAACCTAGAACATAATTCTAGTTTTGTAAAGTATATGGTACCATGTAGTTCATCCAATAAATAATCTATAATAGTGATTAAAAACTTATCTTTGATGGTGATATTTTTGAGAGGTTAAAATTCAAGACACATGCACCAATAATTATCTTCGCATTATACGATAACCACTAGAAAGGAATAAGGAATAAAGTTTTTATGGATGATTTATTTCTCCAATATTTTATGAACCAACTTCTTAATTTCAATATTTAAGGTATGGAGATAGTAGTAAGGATGCACATTAAGGGGTTGAATTTCTCAAACAAGGTGTATAGTATGATTATGTGTGTGCTAATTAAGAAGACCTATGGGATCACCAAAGACCTCTGCATAAAATCCATAATATTATACAAATATAAAGGAAGACCTGGATGAAGTGACTTTGAATATTAAACTTCCATGTAATTGACTTGAGTGAAGAATCCATGACTACCTTTCTTCAATATATTTTCCATGCTATATGAAATAACCACATTGGAGGGAGGAGGTTGGATTTTAGGGAGATAGATGACCCTTCTATTCTCTATCCACTTGGAATATAATCACTAAAAATTAATTGTAACATCACCAACTGAGATAGGTATTATACTCCTAATATGGCATCTATATTATCCATATTCATGACAAAGAGATTTCCTGAACAAGTATAATCCCAATTTGAATGTTAACATTTATTTGTTTAACTGAAACACTAAGTAGTATCCCTATTTGCAATTAATACTTAAAACTTATGTTGATTTTAAGAATTAATATACAAGCCCAAATACTTCATTATCTTCCTATCAATAAAGTTATGTGTTCTATCCAAGTCAATCAACATATTGATGTGTTATTATTTTATGAATCCTTATATGTTGATAGTATGATGACCTTGGAATCCAATAAGGGTGTAAGTAGAAAGAGCCATGGTATAGTCATGTTCAACCTCATCTACTTTAGTTGGTTTCTCCTCCTACAATGAATCTTCATCATCTGATACTATTGATTCTTTACCTTCCACTTTAAAGTTATGATTTTATTCATAGGCTTGATATTAGGGATGGTGAGATTGATATTTAAAATAAAATAATCCCTGGAAGTACTAACTATTATAGTTATTAAAGTAAGGACATCAAGGGTTTTAGTCACATTGAGGTTGGATATTAGGATCTTAGAACTTCTATTCTATTGCTAAAGCTATATTTTGAGCATCCTTGAGGGTATAGGTGTTGAGCATGCCAAATTCCCTCTAAATTTTATCCTAAAAACCATGGTGAAAGACTAATACCAACACTACTAGATGCAATTAGTACCTATAGGTAAGAAGACTTGTGAATTTTATGCAATACTCTTCAATAAATCCTATTTGTTTTGTATGCATTAGATGGACCATATACGATGTGGAAGATATTTTTTCAAACCTTTGGAGGAATTATGTTTTGAAATTAGGCCACAAAATAAAGGTCCCTAGTTGGGAAAGCTTCTATAACAACCATTGATGAGAATGGGTCCCTTTTTGAAATATATTACATTATTTGGTACACGCTAATGTACCACCTTGGGTAAATCTTTAGATTAAGAGAGAGAGTCCTAGATTAGAGTGTGAGTATTTACTTTATGCAATGTAATAAATACACAAGTATTATTAAAGTGTGAAAAGTATTTTGGTAATGTAAATGTGCATAATAGTCCATGTGCACATGTGTCTTTAGGCAACAAGTCCACCTCCCAGAAGAAGAAGTGATCCATGGATTTGCACAGTTTTGTTCAGTTTTGCTCAATTTTGACTAAAATGTACAAGTGTCAAAACATACAAGCAAAGAGCAAAATGTACAAGGTTGCACATGTACGATGTGAATTGAAATGAAATTAATTTGAAATGTACATTTGGAGTGAATTTGATAAAAATAAAATTAGACCTTAGTAAACCTTGTAAAAATATTTGTTTTGGAATTAGTTGGGAATTACAGTTGTAAATAGTGCAATGCTTCATAAACTACTTTGGAACGGTCTAGGTATGCATTATATAGCCCCCCTTATTCATTTTTTTTGTTCATTCATGTTCGTTCATACTCATATGCAGTTCATTGTTGGTTATTGATTGAGGGTTCATTTATGTGATTGTTGAGTAGAATTACTGTTCATTGTTGAGATTGTAATGAAGGATGGAATATATGTACAAGGATATTGATAATCTGAATATGATAGTAATTTTCCTCATTTTGTGAGTTCCATTGTAAGTCTTGTATGTTGCAAGTTGATTAGATAATGTTTACCACTTATTTTTCTATGATAATGTATGGACTTATCTTGTGAATGATCCTTGTTACCTACAGACTTGGTGTGAAGGATGGGATTGATTATATAAAGAGTTATAGCTATACTTTGATGTTTCCAGGTAGTTGTACAATCTCTAGAATTGCCCATGGTGAACCTAACTTATTTCTAGTGACTTAGGGTTTGCATGTTGTGGAGAACTAGAGTAATTGAGGCATAGAAACTTCCCAAAATATATCTTGGAAGGATTGGTGATACAAGGTGGTAGATCTGGATATTAGTTGTAGCAAGGGTTTGTACAAACCATATGAGCATAGTGCTAAATCGTACAAACTATTTGATCACCCGATTTGGTAATAAAAGCGGCAACCCAAATCTACCAAATAAGAAAATATTGTTAGTTTGAGGAAATCGATTACAAAATTGATCGATTTCACTTGCAAAACCTGTTCCAGTGAGTTGGTTGAGTACCAAATCATACTAGGTGTAGTTTTGTATGATTTGTATCATACAAATATATTATTTGATAATCGTACAAGATGTTTGAACAAGTTAATGTAGCGTACGTTGAGGACCATACAAGCTGTATGACTTGTGCAAATTAGGTTTTGACATCTTGTTGATCATTTCCTTAGCTTCTAAAATACCTCCCCATTATGAATGCTACACCGCTACCTCTATAGAGTCCATAGATTCAGAAGATGAAGATTCTCTAGAAGATTGAATTCCAAGAGTGCTCCATATGAAGAGTCACATTCCATTATATATGTGTCTATGAGTGTATGTGTGAGATATACAATTGTAGAATGAGAGTGTGAAGAAGTATGGTGTATTTGATATATTTATTCAATTGAGATACAATTTTCATGAGTATTTGTTAATGACATTTATATGAGTTATTTTTGAAGTTATTTATGAGTTTTATATGTTTAGTATTTTTCCATTATCATATATTTTATATTACAACTTTATTTTAGATATTGTAGTTATTTTATATTAAGTATTTAGCTTCAAAATATATTAGTGGTATTAGATATATATCAAGGTTTATCTTGCATAGGTTTTAAATTTGCAAAGTATTTTTCACTATGTTTAAGGAAAACCATAGAAGGTTGAAGATTTACCTATTTCAAGAGCAAATTCAGAATAGAAGAAAATTTACAGGTCTTGAAGATAGACCTTGACATTGATGAGATTAAGAGACACTATAAGGAGTTCCTATTGAAAATTTTGATAGAGATAAGAATATTATAGATTAATATTTGGCTAGAGTCTTTCCATAGATTTGAAGGAAAACTTGTGAAGACTAGAACTCAATTGAAAATAACTAGTGAACTTTATTGATTTTAGAATTTTAGAAATTTGAATGTATTTAACTACTATTTTCTAAGTTTTTATTTTAGAAAATTAGTTCTTAGGATTTTATAAGCTTCCTACAATATATAGAGAATAATTTCACCTTTGTTTACTTGAAACTCTATGTGCTTTTCTCATGCAGGGATTGGTTTTGAGTTGTAGCAAAAGAGTAGACATTGCAGATTAAGGAGATCCAAAAAGAGGCCTAATTGAATATTGAATACTATATATTTAATTTTAAATATACCCAAGAAATATGTCGCATTGAAGAACTTCAAAATTTGAAAGATAAAATATTGAAGATTGAATATTGAGGGCCACGAAAAATTCCTATTGTAGAGTTGAGAAGCAGCCAAATTTGGAGATCCAATAAAGAGATATCATTGCAAAATTTCCATAGTTGGAAGATTAAAGAGACCAAGGAAAGGTCTCATTGAAATTTTGAGAAAAATAATTGATAAGTTTCTAAATCAGAAAACCCAAGAGAAGAGGTCTCAAGAGAATTTGGAGAAGAAGAAGAAGAAGGCTAGAGAAAGCCTTATTTCAAAGTTGAAGAAGTGGCCATTAGAAGATATTTGAATAAAGTTCATGATAGAATATTACAAGCAGGAGAAGCTCCTAAAAATAACAATTTAGAACAATTATCACCATTCAAAAACAAGCCCAAAAGGAATAAGGATTTGGCAAGAAGCTTGCCAAGTTTTGAGAAGATTGTTGAAGACCTCAAGAAATTCAGATTCTTGAGGAAGAGGATAGTGAAAGAAGCTATATTTAAAGTTATATTTTAAAAATAAGATCAAGTGACCTGGGCTCCTACAGAAAATGGGCAGTTCACTGTTAAATCAGATTACAAGATTTTTCTTGATGACGAGGATTTTGTCCTCCAAAAGGACTTAGTTTGGATAAAAAATTTAATTCCAAAAAATTGCAGTCTTTTCATGGCTGGTTATCCAAGGAAGAATTCTAACCATTGATAATATGATGCATAAAGGTATTTGTATCACTAATTGCTGTTATCTATGCAGGGCTAATTGGGAGACCATTTATCACATTTTCCTTGAGTGCCTTTTTTTCTTGACTATTCTAAGTGGGGTTTTTCAGGCCTTCAATATTTCTTGGGTTAAACCAGCCATCGTACTTTATTTGTTCATCCAATGGCCTTACTCCTTTTCAAGCCAAAGACTTAGATACATGTGGAAAATTTGTCTCAATCACTATCTTTGGTAGGTGTGGTTAGAAAGGAACCATAGAGTCTTTAATGAGTCTATCCATGATCATTAAACTATCATTGACAGGATCCTATCCTTTGCCAGTGAGAATGTGAACCTTATCCCTTTTGATAGTCATTAACCTCATCTACAGGAGACCATGATTGCTCAATATTTAAGCTTAACCTTGTTATATGAGTTTGTGCCTAGGGTAGTCAACCCTAGAGCCAATGTTAAGTGGTCCCCACCTCCTACGGGTTAGTTTAAGCTTAATTTTGATGGAGCGGCTAAGGAAAATCCTGGTAGAGTAGGCACTGGTAGAATTATGTGAGATCATAATGGGAATATGATGCTTGCATTTTCTAAATATTTGGGAACAAGAATGAACAACGAAGCTGAAGCTAGAGTTATGTGGAGAGGCCTTAAAATGACTCAAGACTTAGAAGGCAATTTGATCGTAGAAGGATACTCTATGCATGTTATAAATCTCCTCAATAATTGGAAAACACCTCCTTGGAGGATTAAAACAATTGTTGAAGAGGTTAGGATCCTTTTCTAGGGAAGATAGGACAAAAAAGCCCAACATGTCTTTCGGGAAGCTAACAAAATTGCTGATAAGCTGGCCAATTTGGGTGTCGATGGTGATGAACTTTTCAAATGGGAACACAGTGTCTCGAGTGAAGTAGAGTAGCTTATTCAAAAAGAATGCGAAGAATGATAGTCGAATTTACCAACAGGTAAGGCACTATACGTTTGAAGGCTAGGAGTATTCCTGTATATTTTTTTAATGGACACACAATAAAAATTATCGAAGCTGTCAGTCTTCGTGGATGCTACTTGGAAATACCACAAAGACTAATGGGGACAGTCACATGTTAGATAACATGGCTCCTAGTTATCTTAGTAATTGAGTTTGGTTGATAATCACAGGGCAGGAAAGAAATGGCAATATAATACTTCGAACCAGAGCCACGTGGACCACCAGATAGCTATTGCCATAAATATAGACAACATGTTCACTTCTCAAAGGTTGATTGGCCAAGATGGGATGTGGTCCCAAAGCATGTCATATACGAAAGAAAGCAATTACCAAAGAATTATTAAGAGTAACTGTCAATACAGATCTTGTGGGAGTTTTTTTCAGTACTCTGCTATATGTGTCTGCAACTTTTTGTTTCTCCATTGTTTCAAGGAAGGGATCTGTGTCTGTTTATTTTTTTGTAATTATGATGCAGGTGTGTTTTATTGGGGTATACCCAAAATTTTGTATGAGAAGTTTATTTTTAATAACAGGCTATGTGCCTTACCGGATGTAATGGCTTTGGCTGCATGTAGATTTTACATATATAGGATCCTTAGTAAGGACAGGTTCATCAACAACCCTAGGCTAATTTTTGTAAGAGGTTTTGGTCAACTTGTAAAACCCGGTATTAATGCTATAGTATATTATCTACCAAAAAAATAAATATTGAAGGAGAATGAAGGAATGAAGAGGCCACATTTTTTAGAAGTTTGAGGACAGCCACAAATATTTTGAAGGCTGATTTGCAAAGAAAAATATTGCAGATTTTTGTAGCAAAAGTTAAAAATTCATAGGACAACAAATTGAAGGTGACATAGAGCTACAATTTGGATAATATTTGGAAATATTTTGAAGTACCCTTGGACATAAAATTCAAGGAAGTCTTGACAAAAAAATAAGGCAGCAAATTGGAAGAGTTAGAAAAGATTCTTGGACATCAAAGAATCAGATGTTGTAAGCAACAATTTAAGAGATTTGAGCTGCAAATTTGGGCAGCATTAGAAGGAGAAAAGTGAGCTGCATTTTGAAGGATTTTAGGGACATATTTGGAAGAGATTTGGACAACAAATCAAAGGAATTTTTGGCATTATTTTTGTATAAGAGAAGAACTACACTTTTCAAGGTATTTGGACAACGAGAAAGCTGATTTTGGGCAGCAATTAGAGTTGCAAAATTGATGATTCTAGAGCAGCAAATAAAAATGGAGTGGAGCTAAAAAATTCATAAATTCAAGACAAAAAATCACAAAGAAGACTAGCCACAAAGGATTCCATAAGAGGTGTGTAATATTGGTGCTATAAAAATGTTCTTATACAAGTATTAAAAGTAGTTATTCCAAGTTTTTGAAAGCACCATATTAGAGTTTAAAAAAGTAAAAAAGAAGAATTTTGAGTTAAGTGTCTTTAAGACAAGGAAGGATACATCATTATCATCCTAGAATATGCAAAACATAACAACAAGGATTTAATTTAAAAAGTTCTTGAAATGGAGTGATAAGGAAAAGTAATATATGCTATTTTTTATAATCAAAATAAGTGCAAACTTGTTATAAGATCTATTGAATAAAAGAAAGGCTAAATAGTGCTCAAAGTTAAGGCAGATTTAAGGTGTCTAAAGACACCAAGCGGAGCACCAAAATTTCCAAAAATATTGGTGAAGAAAACTCACCAAAAAGAGTGGTAGATCCACCAAGAAAACATGGAGGTAACTCCATATTGAAATAAAAGCCACCATCTTGCAAAAGGAGCCACTAGGTAGAAGAGAGGAGCCACCGTCTATAGGAGAAGAGCAACTGTGAAGAGCCACCCATAGAGCACTATTTTAGAGAGCCACTATTGAAAGGTCAAGACACCAAGTCTAGGAGTAGTAGAGAAGCATTGAAGTGGATAAGAGCCACCATTGGAGAAGAGGAATCATTATTTTCAAAATCTAAAACATAAGCAATAGAAGAGTCAATATTTGGATATCAAAAAGGCATAAGGAAAAATCAAATGTTTAGGTTTTTACAACTACCAAGAAGAGAAGTGAAGTGTTGGTATCCATAACACTCTTTGCATAGAAGACAACATTGCATCGCTTCATTGGTAAGGTAAATAATGTTACACAGGTGGCTAAGTGTTGGAAGAAGAAGCATTGAAGATATCATTTGCAAGGTTGGTTAAACATTATAAAATTGTTCATGCCACTTGTCACGAGGAAGGAGGAGTGCTATAAGCCATGGGAGGTAGGATAATTATTTTAGAATATGTAATTAAGAGCAAGGAGGGATATTTGGTGCCATTTGGCATTTGGTATTCAATAAGCCAATTAATGCATGGGATGAAAATAAACCCATAGATCAATAAGCCATTTGGCATTTGGTTATATCTAGAAGTACCCATTAATGCATGGGATGAAAATAAGCCTACATAGTTACAATTACTACAGCAAGGAGGACGTACATTTGATTTTTCAAGCACCTTGGAAAATCTTGGAGTATAGTTGACTAGTCAAGGAGGAGAGAGAGTGCCTATTTTCAAAGCAAGTCAGAATATGATAGTACATAAGGAGCACCTCAAGTTTGGATATAATTCATTTCATTTGAATTAATTATATGCATAAGATAATATTTGAGTGTGGTCTACCAGAAAGGATGCCACTTGCATTATTGGTGATGTGACTCGGGTTCAATCCCCATGGTGGATGTGTATAAGAAGTATTACTCAATTTTTTTTTTTTTTGATAAGATTTATTTTATTTGAGAGATAAGACCTTGAAGTAATATTTGAAACCTTAGAAACTTGAATATTGCAATTTAATTTTTTTACGAATATTTGAAGAATGATTTAAAAATTGAAGCAATTATTTTGAAGTTTTATAATTTGATTATTTGAGTTTACAAAACAATTTGAAATATTTGCAATTTGATAAATTTGGAGAAATAAGGTATCCTACATCAAATTAGGAATACAAAACTTGCAAATATTCTTTTACAAAATTTCTAAATTTCTAAATTTGAAGTTATAAGTAATTCAACATCAAGATAGATTTATGAAATTTAGAATTGGGGAATTATATTCTTGAAATTTGGGAGATGAAAGGAATATAACATAGAACTTTTGACAAAGAAAAATATCATTGATAATTTAGTCTCTAATTCAAAATTAAAAGAGACATAAGTTTGAAGACTTGAATGATTGAAATTGCATTCAAATTATTGATTTATAAGAGGAAAATAAAAGTAGTCATTTTAAAGAATTGAAACTAGGGAGATATAAGGTTTCCAACATTAAGATTAACAATTAAAAATTTTCCTTAATCTATCATTCAAAACTAAGGAGAATAAATAATAGAGAATTTGAGATTGCATCAAATAATTGTTTGATAAACTAAACTAGGGAGATATAAGGTATTCTACTCATGAGAACAAATAAATTCTTTCTTTTAGAATCTCAACTACTCAAAGGTCCTAATTACACCTCATGAAAAAACAAGTGATATTAATAGTGATAGTAGAAAAGCTTTGGGATATTGTTAAAGGAGCAAAACCTATACCTACTAAATATGCTAGGGAAATTAAAAAATATGAGGAATATGAAGAAAAAGCACTCATGATAATAATATTTGCAATTACAGATGATATACAACCATACATTAGTTTAGCAGTAACTTCTACATAAGCATGGAATACTTTAGCCAAGATATTTGAAGGAAAGAATAAAGCCACTATCTTGAATCTTCAAATCCAATTGCATTCTCTAAAAGTAAATAGTGGTGAAAGTATAGAAAAGTGGTAGATATAAAAGGAAAATTATTAACCCTAGGAGAGAAGGTAGAAGATAAGTTTCTTGTACAAGTTATTTAGAGAGAAATTCCAAAATGCTACAAGCATCTAGTCTCATATTTACAAATTCTAAGTAAAGATACATTGTTTGATGAGTTAGTCAATATACTACAAGAATATGAAGTGGAGAATTCAATCAAAGATGAAACGACTAACAATGCCTTAGTCTCAAAAGATAATCCACAAGGAAATATTGCTTTTCAAGGAACAAAACAAAATAGAATGATAGATATTGTCAAGTTTGTAGAAAAAGAGGACATAGTATAAATTATTGTAGATTCAATCCAAGAAATCAGTATCAAGGGAATAAAAAAAATTAGTAAGCCAATAAAATAGGTTATTTCAACCAAGACAATATCATAATCAATATAGACCACATCAACAACAATTTCAGTGTTAGTACAATCAATCTCAACTACAATATAGAGAAGGAAATCAAAAGGGACACTTACTTCAAGAGATACAAAAAATTCAAGAACTAGAAGAAACTACAAAAGAACGTGAAGCTAAAAAACTTTCAATAAATATAGTATTTTATGAAGATACTAATCATTTACTTGACCAAGATACAAACAAGGAGCAGAATGAAGAAAGCAAAAAAGAAGAGCACAAGTTCCAAAAAAAGGATGAAGATCATATTGAAGACTAAAGTCTTCAATAACCAAATAATGTAATACAAGGGGTGTTGGAATATATTATGTTATTTAGTACATGCTAATGTACCACCTTGGGTACATATTTATATTAGGAGATAGATTCCTATATGAGAGTGTGAGTATTTACTTTATGCAATGTAATAAATGTACAAGTATTATTAAAGTGTGCAAAGTATTTTGGTAATGTAAATACTCATAATAGTCCATGTGCACATGATTCCATAGAGTAGGAATATGAAGAGTATCTATAAGATTGAAGGTCAATATTTCTCCATATGAAGAGTCACATTCCATTATATATGTGTCTATGAGTGTATGTGTGTGATATACAATTATAGAATGAGAGTGTGGAGAAGCATGGTTTATTTGAGATCTTTATTCATTCGAGATTCAATTTTTGTGAGAATCTATTAATGGTATTTCTATGAGTTATTTTTGAATTTATTTATGATTTTTATATGTTTAGTATTTTTCCATTATCATATATTTCATATTGCAACTTTATTTTAGATCTTGCGGTTATTTTATCTTAAGTATTTAGCTTCAAAAGCTAACATTTCCAAAAAAATTGATTGATGGCAAAATGAAGGGGTTTTGAAAGGGCCCCCAAACCTTTTACCAAAGAGACCAAAGATAGGATGTCTCACAAAATACCAATAAAATATAGATATCTAAAGAAGGAATCAGATATTGACACAGGGGAAGCATCCCCAAAATGGCACTAGCAAAAGAATCATCGAGAACAACACTAGCCAATAGGGTCGAAGCCAAATCAAAAAGAGAAAATCCACAAGAACAAAACATACAAGTTCCACCAAAAAGGATGAGACTCAATCCAAGACATGCTTCTCCATAAGATCGATCTCGATAACCTCCTTATCTTGTTTTAGCTTCTACGAGATTTTATTGGCATAGAACATATATATTTTTAAATTCCTTATCAAATATAGCACTAAGTCCACATGCTTACTTGGGGAAAAATTTGACCTAGGATGAGGAGCCCGAGGTGAGACATTAGACTTTAGGTTCTTAGTGGAATCAAGAATCGAGAGGTCATCCTCAGATGCATCAAAATCATGGATAATTACAAATATCTTTTACCTTTGTATTTTGTTTTGACTTTAAACGAGAATATCTCCTTTCACAAATCTGATTAGTTTTTACAATCTTAGTATACAATTTCTTAAATCTAAGAGTTTATTTTTAGAGGGAGAAGAGTCTTCAAAAATTAGAGATCTAACAAGAGCCTTGGAAGCTGGCTTCAGATTTAAATCATTCATATTCTTGGCCTGGTCACTGGGGTCAATCGAACTAAAATTAATACCATATCTTGATTTGAGGTCTTTTATAATATTTAAGATAAAATTCTCCAAATTATTGTTCACCTCCACCCCCCAGTATCAGGAACTAAAGGTTGGGAGAACTCATATCTTTGATGACAGGAGAAGGAGAGACAATCTCAGAATGCAAATTCTTAGTCTCAACGATTGAATTTATGGCATTCAATGGAGGTAACCTGATTTCACTCTGAGGTCCAAGACCACCACCCAAGTTTCTAGATAAGATCAAAGGCCTGGGGGTTGCAAATAAGGTAGAATAAAAAATCCCATAGTGTGAGGAATAACCAAAACCACATTTTCTATCAACAATAGTCCTCCTCCTCAAAGATATGTAATTGAAAATAACTTGGAAAATACCTTGGTGATTAATGGAGGATGAATTACCTTATTGAGAAATAAGAGCAGTATTTTATAACTCCTTTAAGAGAAAACTCATAATATGTTGAGCAAGTTGCAGCAAAAGTATTGTCATTGTTGTCAACACAGTCAGACAGATCAGTTGATGAAGTGTACAGGCAGTCAGACAGATCAGTTGATGAAGTAGATAGGAGTTAAGAGGTTCTTCAGAGTATGTACAGTGGTTTTCCAAAAGATAGAAGTGGCCCATATACTAAAAATCAAAAGAAAATCACAAGGCAAAAAACTGTCGCGATATCGCGACATGTTGGCAAGAAAGAAAAAATTGTCGCGATATCACGACATGGTGGCAAGAAAGAAAAATTGTTGCGATATCGCGACATGTTTGGAGAGAAAGAGCAAGAAAGAAAAATTGTCGTGATATCGCGACATGTTCGGAGAGAAAGAGCAAGAAAGAAAAACTGTCGTGATTTCACGACATGTTGGAAGAGAAAAAGACAAGTAGAAAAAGTGTCGTGATTTCGTGACATATTGCAAGAGAAAGAGGAGAGAGAAAAAGATGTCATGATTTTGCGACATGTTTCATTTTCACGGTCCAAAGCGAAGAGAAAGAGGAGAGAGAAAAAGGTGTCATGATTTTGCATCATGTTTCATTTTCACGGTCCAAAGCGAAGAGAAAGAAGAGAGAGAAAAAGGTGTCATGATTTCGCGACATGTTTCATTTTTGCGGTCCAAAGCGAAGAGAAATAGGAGAGAGAAAAAGGTGTCACGATTTCGCGACATGTTTCATTTTCGCGATCCAAAGCGAAGAGAAAGAGGAGAGAGAAAAAGGTGTCACGATTTCACGACATGTTTCATTTTTGTGGTCCAAAGCGAAGAAAGATTGTATGGACGAAAAAGTGTCACGATTTCGCGACATATTGCAAGGAAGGTTGTACGGACGAAAAAGTGTCGCGATTTCGTGACATATTGCAAGGAAGGTTGTATTGACGAAAAAGTGTCACGATTTCATGACATATTGCAAGGAAGATTGTATGGACAAAAAAGTGTTACGATTTCGCAACATGTTGTAGGAGAGAGAGTCCGAAAGAAAAAGTGTCACGATTTCGTGACATGTTGCAGGAGAGAGAGTCCGAGAGAAAAAGTGTCACAATTTTGTGACATGTTGCAGGAGAGAGAGTCCGAGAGAAAAAGTGTCACAATTTCACGACATGTTGCAGGAGAGAGAGTCTGAGAGAAAAAGTGTCGCGATATCGTGACATGTTGGGTTTTCACGACCTGAAGGCAAAGAGGAAGCGCAAGGAGAAAAAGTCTCACGATATCGTGACATGTTAGGTTTTCGCAACCCGAAGGCAAAGAGAAAGCACAAGGAGAAAAAGTGTCACGATATCATGACATGTCGCATTTTTGCGACTTAAGGAGGAGAGAGAAAGTAAGAAGGCAGAAGTGTCGCGATATCGCGACATGTTGTGTTTTCGTGGGTACAAGTCCGAGAAGAGGACAAAGAGGCAAAAGTGTCGCAATTTCATGATAGGTCATTTTGGCATGAGCTAAGAAAAGAACCAAGCTGAAAGAAGATATGTGATAGTTAACTGAAGTTGGTACGACAGTTACAGGTGCAATTACAGAAGAAGTCAATACGATAGTTATAGGTGCAGTTACAGAAGAAGTTGATACGACAGTTACAGGTGCCGTTACAGAAGAAAATCATGCAACTAAAATAATAAGAGTTAACGAAAGTCGGTACGATTACAGGTGCAGTTACAGGCGTAGTTATAGAAGAAATATCATGCAGCTAAAATAAGAACAGTGAATAGAAGTTAGAACGATAGTTATAGGGGCAGTTACGGGTTGCATGCATAAATATGGAAGTTAAAAATAGAGTCAGAACCTTGTTATAAAAGGAGGTCTACGTGGAGAATTAATGTGATGTTGAAAGAGAGTGAAAGCGCTTGGGATTAACGTGAGGTGGATTTAATCTTACAAAGAGAGCAAGAGGAGAGTAAGAGAGGTGTGCGGTATGTGAAGCACGAGGAGAGTGCACTGGAGCCAAGCAAGCATAGTGTGTGTTGTGTGAAGAGTGGGAAATATTGAGAAAGCAATAGACTAGTCAGGGTCTTGTAAAAGTGAAGGCATCTTTATGTCAATCTTCAAGTTTTAGAATAGAAGTCCAAGTTGGTGCTTGGCATCAGGGGTTGGTGCTCCTTCCAATTGGTGTTGGTAAATCAGGGGTTGGTGCTCCTTCCAGTTGGTGCTGGTAAATCAGGGGTTGGTGCTCCTTCTAGTTGGTGCTAGTAAATCAGGGGTTGGTGCTCCTTCTAGTTGGTGCGAGATAAATCGGGGGTTGGTGCTCCTTCCTGTTGGTGCAGGTAAATCAGGGGTTGGTGCTCCTTTCTGTTGGTGCAGATAAATTAGGGGTTGGTGCTCATTTCTATTGGTGCAGATAAATCAGGGGTTGGTGCTCCTTCCAGTTGGTGCTAGTAAATTGATTGTAAAGTTGTTGCTTTATAAAGGATGGATTTGGATGGGAGTCCAAGAAGTCATTTTTGAGGAGTAGCCAAAACTGGTGAACCTCGTTACATCTTGTGTTGTGTGATGCTCTCTTTTTATATTTGCTTTATGTGGTTTTAAGCTTTCATTGTTTTGGCTTTAAGAGTTGAAGTTTTTAAGTTTTAAAGAGCCACACTGATTCACCCCCCCTCTCAGTGTCATTGTGAGAATAAAAATTGGTATCAGATCCAAGTTCTTGAATAAGCTTAATCAGCTAAGGTGATCTTGGAAGTGAGATAATGGCAGGTGGTGAAGGATTTTCATCAAACAAAGCACCATTGTTTGATGGAACTAATTACGCATTTTGGAGAATCAGAATGTAGACATATCTATGCACTTTGGGATATGACATTTGGGAGTCAGTAGAAAGTGGATACACAATACCCACCACTCCTCCAACCGATGTTGTCGATAAGAAATTGTTTGAGAATAACTCTAAAGCAAAGAATGCTATCATGTGCGGATTAGCAGATAGTGAACTAGTAAAGATCATGAGCTGTAATACGGTAAAAGAAATATGGGACAAACTAAGGAGTATTCATGAAGGAGATGATAAAATCAAGGAGGCCAAGTTACAGACACTTCAAGCTCAGTTCGAAGCCTTAAAGATGAATGACGATGAAAACATTGAGGTATATATGCTGAGAGTTAATGAAATCATTAATGCAATCAGAGGACTCGACGAGGATATCAGAGACTCTGCCAGTTCAACATAAGACAGCTCCGGTGAGGATTCTGAAGAGGAAACAATTGAAGCTCTTTTCATGGCATATGAAGAAGTAGAATTAGAAAAGGAAGAAGAAGTGAACTCTGAAGTATGTGGTGAAAAATCTGAGGCTGAAGTAGATCTAGAAGGTGAACTGATCTCTGCACTTGAAGAATTGGGTATAGAAAGGAAAAAGAACAAAATACTGTCCAAGAAGTTGGAATAATATGGGGATAATATTGAATATCTCTTCTTACAAATTCAGAAAGCCAAGAAAATAGAAGAAGCCTTGAAGTCACGCCTGGATGATAAAGGCGATGCATGTAGCAAACATGAAGAGGAATCTAACAAAGTTATCAGTGATCTAAAGCTGCAAGTATAAGAGTCCAAAAGAACTAAAGAAACTCTCAGGTCACAAATCAATGAGAAAGAGATTGTTTGCTACAAACAAGAAGAGGAGATTGTTTTATTGAGGAAACAACTAGAAGAGGCCAATACAAATCTCAAATTTGAGAAGAGCACAGAGCTGCTAGATAAAATGATAAGGCAACAAAGAAGCCCCATGTGTAAGCTTGGTCTTGGATGTGAAGATGAATAACCTTCATCTTCTAAATTTGTAGAGAAGAAGAAGTCCACTGCTGAAGAATCAAAGCAAGAAAATATTGAAGCTGAATATTCAAAAGGAAGAAAATCTCAAAGGAGATCTACAACAAAGCAACCACAACAAAAGAGGTTCTATCACTCTCACTCTATTCATAATAATACTTTTAATGGCTATTGTTTCAGATGCAACCAGTATGGTCACAAGGCAATTTATTGTGGATTGAATAATAAGTCAAAGAGTTATGCCGATAGAAATACATTTGCACTTTTGAGTGAACACTATGTGCAATGTTTTAAATGTAATGGTCATGGGCACATAGCAAGGTTTTGTCCAAGAACTTCTGTATCTAATCTAAGGCAAGACAGTAGATTTAATCAGATACAAAGAATGCAACACAGACAGGGAAGAAATCATGTGCACCAAAGAAAGGAAAATAATCATCCATCATGGATGCACAAGAGACAACCACCCAGTAGAAATGGTTTTTCACTTTTGATGGATTATGCAGTAGAATGTTATAACTGTCATAATTGTGGGCACACTGCAAGAAATTGTCGAAGTGCATTTGCATCAAATCAAGTTCAGGGAAGAAAATTTCAACCAAACGGAATGAGACAAAATAGAAGATTTCCCGGAAAACATGCACAAGCTACAAAAAGGGAAAAGTCAAAACAAGAGCCCAAAACAGTAATCAAACCAGATTGGAGAAAGAAAGAAGAGAGGAAATCATGTCTCCTTGGTCTGAAGGAGATTACTCCTCTATTGCACTAAGCAGCTCCAGGTAGCACATCCTCAGGGGGAGCAATGTTAAAGTTTTATTTTAATGCTCCTATGTATTTGTGTAGTTATTTGAGGATGAAAGGAAAGTAGTCGGGGAGTTGTTGTATAGCTATCAAAGTGTGTTTTCTATTCATAAAGTTGTTTGTGGTAGTGCCGTGAAGGGTGTTGATTAAATTGAGAGTTGTCTTTATTGGTAATATTGCTATATGTCATTGTTGTACTGTTGATGGTTATTACTACCACTGTCCAAAGTTAAGGATTATAACAGTTCAGATAGTATGGTTAGTGAAAGAATGTTGCCCGAGCTACATATATGTGTTTCGATAAAAGCAGTGTGTATTTGAACTTCACATTGACGGGAAGATTGTCAGATCTATTATGATGCTGTGTTGAAAAATATTGAAGTCTAATTTAGCTCATCAAGATGAGCAAATTTGCTTTGTGAATCTTACCTATCCGAGGTCCAGTCGTATGAGTTTGAGTAAGGTGCACTATAGTTGGCCATGAAGTGTGTAACAAAATGTTGTCTCATGATTCAAACAGTTGAAAGTAAGATGTGACCAACGGTGACTACAAAAAACATAGACGAAGTTGAAAATGAAAAAATGGATTTGGTTGGTGTTGTGGTACAGAGTTTAATGCTTGCACAGAGTTGGCAATAAAATTGTAGTGTCGGTACAATGTTGGACAAAAGCGGGTACAAGTGTGATGACAATTTTTTTACAGATGAGAAATCAACGGTTTTAAATGGGAAGCTTGAGTAGAGTTGATTGAGCCTAGTCAAGTGATTGGATGCATGTGATTGTTCAAGTTCCATAAAATAAGCTATTATTGATTTGAGTATAGAACATATTGAGTCTCTAACAATTCTCTTTATGCTTCTATGAGATTTAGTTGATATATTGATTTAGCATTAAGTATAGAACATATTGAGTCTCTAACAATTTTCTTTATGATTCTATAAGATTGGATAGATTCTATGTGAGCCTATTGACAGGGTACAGAGGACAGAGTCTCAATGGATAGAGATCCAGTAGCCAACACAGTTGAAGATAGATCTGAGTGAGGGACCACATTCTCAGGGGGAGCATTTATATATTTGATCATCTTCTTGCTCATGTTTGTAATTTTTGCTAACTATCATAATTTTTACCTGAGAATGTTATGCATGGACTCAGGGGGAGTCTGTAGCAGCCCTTTGGTATTATTGTCAAAGGGGGAGAAGAATTACAAGAATTACAGGAGATTGCATGAGTGTTGCCAACAATTCCAAAGGGGGAGATTTTTGAGCAAGTTGCAGCAAAAGTATTGTCATTGTTGTCAACACAGTCAGACAGATCAGTTGATGAAGTGTACAGGTAGTCAGATAGATCAGTTGATGAAGTAGATAGGAGTTAAGAGGTTCTTCAGAGTATGTACAGTGGTTTTCCAAAATATAGAAGTGGCCCATCAATTGATGTAGTGTACAGGCAGTCAGACAGATCAGTTGATGAAGTAGACATGAGTTAAGAGGTTCTTCAGAGTATGTACAGTGGTTTTCCAAAAGATAGAAGTGGCCCATATACTAAAAATCAAAAGAAAATAACAAGGCAAAAAACTGTTGCGATATCGCGACATGTTGGCAAGAAAGAAAAACTGTCGCGATATCGCGACATGTTGGCAAGAAATAAAAACTGTCGCAATATCGCGACATGTTTGGAGAGAAAGAGCAAGAAAGCAAAACTATCGCGATATCGCGACATGTTTGGAGAGAAAGAGCAAGAAAGAAAAACTGTCACGATTTCGCGACATGTTGGAAGAGAAAAAGACAAGTAGAAAAAGTGTCGCGATTTCGCGACATATTGCAAGAGAAAGAGGAGAGAGAAAAAGATGTCGCGATTTCATGACATGTTTCATTTTCGTGGTCCAAAGCGAAGAGAAAGAGGAGAGAGAAAAAGGTGTTGCGATTTCGTGACATGTTTCATTTTTGCTGTCCAAAGCGAAGAGAAAGAGGAGAGAGAAAAAGGTGTCACAATTTTGCGACATGTTTCATTTTCGCGATCCAAAGCGAAGAGAAAGAGGAGAGAGAAAAAGGTGTCACGATTTTGCGACATGTTTCATTTTCGTGGTCCAAAGTGAAGAGAAAGAGGAGAGAGAAAAAGGTGTCGCGATTTCGCGACATGTTTCATTTTCGCGGTCCAAAGCGAAGAAATATTGTACGGACGAAAAAGTGTCACGATTTTGCGACATATTGCAAGGAAGGTTGTACGGACGAAAAAGTGTCGCGATTTCGTGACATATTGCAAGGAAGGTTGTACGGATGAAAAAGTGTCGCGATTTCATGACATATTGCAAGGAAGATTGTATGGACGAAAAAGTGTCGTGATTTCATGACATGTTGCAGGAGAGAGAGTCCGAAAGAAAAAGTGTCGTGATTTCGTGACATGTTGCAAGAGAGACATCCGAGAGAAAAAGTGTTGTGATTTCGCGACATGTTGTAGGAGAGAGAGTTCGAGAGAAAAGTGTCACGATATCATGACATGTCGGGTTTTTGCAACCCGAAGGCAAAGAGGAAGCACAAGGAGAAAAAGTGTCGCGATATCGCGACATGTCGGGTTTTCACGACTCGAAGGCAAAGAGAAAGCGCAAGGAGAAAAAGTGTCGTGATATTGTGACATGTCGTATTTTTGCGACTTAATGAGGAGAGAGAAAGTAAGAAGGCAGAAATGTCGCGATATCACGACATGTTGTGTTTTCATGGGTACAAGTCCGAGAAGAGGACAAAGAGGCAAAAGTGTCATGATTTTGTGATAGGTCATTTTGGCATGAGCTAAGAAAAGAACCCAGTTGAAAGAAGATATGTGACAGTTAACTGAAGTCGGTATGACAGTTACAGGTGTAGTTACAGGTGTAGTTACAGAAGAAGTCGATACGACAGTTACAGGTGTAGTTACAAAAGAAGTCGATACGACAGTTACAGGTGCTATTACAGAAGAAAATCATGCAGCTAAAATAAGAAGAGTTAGCGAAAGTCGGTATGATAGTTATAGGTGCAGTTACAGGCACAGTTACAAAAGAAATATCATGCAGCTAAAATAAGAACAGTGAATAGAAGTCAAAATGATAGTTACAGGGGCAGTTACGGGTTGCATGCGTAAATATGGAAGTTAAAAATAGTCAGAACCTTGTTATAAAAGGAGGTCTACGTGGGGAATTAATGTGATGCTGAAAGAGAGTGAAAGTGCTTGGGATTAACACGAGGTGAATTTAATCTTGCGAAGAGAGCAAGAGGAGAGTGAGAGAGGTGTGCGGTATGTGAAGCACGAGGAGAGTGCACTGGAGCCGAGCAAGCATAGTGTGTGTTGTGTGAAGAGTGGGAAATGTTGAGAAAGCAATAGACCAGTCAGGGTCTTGTAAAAGTGAAGGTATCTTTATGTCAATATTCAAGTTTTAGAACAGAAGTCCAAGTTGGTGCTTGGCATCAGGGGTTGGTGCTCCTTCCAGTTGGTGTTGGTAAATCAGGGGTTGGTGCTCCTTCTAGTTGGTGCTGGTAAATCAGGGGTTGGTGCTACTTCCAGTTGGTGCTGGTAAATCAGGGGTTGGTGCTCCTTCTAGTTGGTGCTGGTAAATCAGAGGTTGGTGCTCCTTCCAGTTGGTGCTAGTAAATCAGGGGTTGGTGCTCCTTTCTATTGGTGCAGATAAATTAGGGGTTGGTGTTCCTTTTTATTGGTACAGATAAATTAGGGGTTGGTGCTCCTTTCTATTGGTGCAGATAAATCAGGGGTTGGTGCTCCTTCCAGTTGATGCTGGTAAATTGATTATAAAGTTATTGCTTTGCAAAGGCTGGATTTGGATGGGAGTCCAAGCAGTCATTTTTGAGGAGTAGCCAAAACTGGTGAACCTCGTTACATCTTGTGTTGTGTGATGCTCTCTTGTTATATTTGTTTTATGTGGTTTTAAGCTTTCATTGTTTTGGCTTTAAGATTTGAAGTTTTTAAGTTTTAAAGAGCCACACTGATTGACCCCCCCTCTCAGTTTCATTGTGAGAATAACAGAATATTCATCACCTTATTTCCATGAAATGGTTGACCATAGCAAGGTTAAAGATTTTGACATCTCTATTACAATCAAAGGTGAATAAATCCATAATGGTGAGGATAATTCTATCCCAAGGTTCTCAAAAGGAGGACCTTTAAAATCCATTTTGATATCTAGCTAGCTAGTCCTACGCTTGAATAAGTCTATTTTCTTTGCAAGGGAGTGCTTATCTCTGATAACACATTCCTCGTTAGTTGGTATCCAAGTTATGTTAGAAACAATTGTGTAGAAATCATAAATTCAAAGCCACCAATCGATATTACACCACTGTTTTAGGAAAGATACATATATTTGGATAATTTGGAGTCATGTCCCTTGACCAGATTAAGAAAATTTAGAATTTTGGCCCTTTCAAAAAATTTAGCAATTTTGGCATCCAAGGAATCTACCTTTGGTTCCACACCCTTCAACCTAGCTTCTAAGACTGCCATATATCCTTAACTTGACTGAAAATAATCAGAGGCACCCTATAAACAAATTCTGAGCAATCGATTCTCCAAAAGGTAAATAAAATCTTTAAGAGATAATGATGCAAATAGGTGCACAAGATATTGTAGCATGTGCCATCCTGAATGCAATCTCCCAATGTACATAAAAATTCAAGCAATTCTTCAAAAGTCCTTCCTCAAAGTTGGAAATAATTTACATAGAATTTGGCATGAAAAATATTAACATGAATACGTGTTCTCCAAAATAGAATTTTCCAAGTAGAGTTCATAATGGGAATGATAGGGCCTTGATTCCATGATCAAAAAGCAAGGTCATGAAACAATTGATATTCATACATGGAACAACACTTTTTGGGAGAAAAAAAGTAACAGTCCATCTAGTAAAGATAAAAAAAAAACTAATCAAGATATACCTCCCATCCTAAGAAAGGGAGTTGAAAGTTAGAATAAGCATAAGTAAAAGGAAAGACCAAGTGGTGAACCAACACCTCTTCACAAGAGCACCAGAATCCAAGTCCACAAAGGAGGGAATAAAAATAATCAGATTCAGGTAAGTGATATGGCTACCATATTGGTTAGGTAAGAGGAGAATAACACCAACTAAATTAAAATAGGGAGCAAGGGTAACCCAATCCCTAAACACTTTAGCTAACTAAGCCAAAAAATAACTTCTAAACCTATGATGGGTCTAGTAGAGCATACCACAATGAAAACTAAGGCATTCCATAGGTCGAAGGTCAGGACGGGTGAGTAGGACTACCCTTCCATTGCTTCAGATCGAAGGAAAACTTTGCGACATAGAAAAAAACACTATCTTTTCCTATGTAGCACTTTCAACATGAAATTAAAAGGATTGAAACATGTATTAAAAAATTTCATTATGAAATATATCTAGTAGTTCTTACAAATAGTTATCATGCCATATTGAAACCCTTGTTTGAGAAATTTTGAGTTTTGCTAGGGCATTAGCTATGTTATTTCCTTATCTAAATATGTGAATGCATTTGAAGGCCTCAAGGGAGTTTAGAACATTCTTGATTTCTTCCATCATAATCTCAATGTCCTAGCTAGCTTTAGAATTTCTAGATAAAATGTTGATGGTATTAAGAGAATCCCCTTCAAAGACGATATTTTTATCATGAAAATGTCGAATCAAATTTTATTCCTTGGTATATGGCCTTGGAATTTGCAAATTGACTAGTCTAAATGTCCAAATTCTTAGAAAAAGGTATTATTGTCTCTCCTTTGCTATTTCTAAGAATATCACCTGCACCAGAAGGGCCTAGATTCCATTTGGAAGCCCCATCAAAATTCAATTTGAGCCAACCATTTGGAGGGGGATACCAAGAAGTTTTTTGTCTATTCCTCCGAGTATCCTGATGTTCATCCAAATTTTTGAAGATTATGCCTAGCTCATTAGCTAATTTAAATTCAAAAGAATGTTCCTTTTCATTTGGGAGGGAGATATTAGATATATTCTCCACCAATCCCGAGAATTTTTTTATGAAGAAAAACAACATCATAAGATTTATCCTTGAAAGCTCTATTGGTCCATTCTTTCTAGATCCCCCAAATATAGTGAGGTAAACAAAGAGATCAGAAAGCTTTGCACCTTTTACCTTGAAAGGGAGAAGTCCATTGTTCAAGAATATCACCCAAATAATTGGGTAGGATCCAACTCATATTCATCTTCTATAAAATAGAATGAAAGACATCACAAGAAAAGATACAATCAACAAAAATATCATTAGTGGTTTCTTCTTTTTCCCCACATAGAAAGCATTTGTTGATGAGAATTAAGCCTCTTTTTCTTAATTTTTCAATTGATAAAATTTTATTCTAAATAGCAAGCCATAAGAAGTTGATTTTTTGTGTGAGCAACTTGTTCCAGACCTTTTAATTGGAGGTCTAGAAAGGATCATTTTGGCTATTTAAAAAATACACTGATTTAATAGAGAATAATTCATTACTCTCTTTGGTCCAGATTAAGAAATCATCACTTGCAGAATCATTAATAGCTTGAAGCCTCAGTATGTTATTAATGTTTTTTAGGGTATCTTCCTCTTCTCTAAGCAACCCAGGAGTAGATAGAATCTTCCAATATTTCCTGCCATTGATGTATTCAATATAATTAGCTACCTTGGGTACCAAAGAGGGTTCCAATAATTCTTTAAATCTAGAAAATAAAGGTGTTCTAATAAATAGGTAATATTTTAACCAAAGATCTTACCAAAAATTGATGTAATGTTTGTTACCCAACTTCCACCTAGCCTTTTCGTAATCATCTTCTTCAATTTGGTGATACTATTATAGAAGGTAGAGCCAGATAGGAAAGTTTGAAGATCAAGAAAAGAGCAGTTTCTACCATAGAATGGATTCCCAACTTAGTAATAGCTAATATTACATGATCTTCTTCAAGAATTTGGTATAGATGGATGATGTTATCCATATTGTCCAACTACCCATGTGGATCGACACCCTAAAGGTAAGGATGTTGATGTGTGGAACAAGAATGCCATGAGGTCAAGAAAGGAAATTAGAAGCACCTCCTATAGAGGGATCTAGAGTAGAAGCAAAACTTGAGATATAACCATCTATATCTAGAAGTGTACCTCTAGTAGTATAGGGAGTTGTGTAACTACCATAGGAAATTGGACTATAAATGTATGGTACTGCTAAAGAATGCCCGTACACCTTGGATTTGATACCTATTGCATTCCTTGTGTCTATCACCTAGTGACTTATTGAGACTCATGGTCAAGGAAATGCATAGTAGAATATATTTTTAGGAAGCTTTTGATCTTGGATAAGGTAGACTTGATGTCATATTGAGAGGTTACAAGAGAATTAACCAACCTTTCTTCTTTCTTATGATAAGTACACATAACATAATCAATAGTATAGGGAATAGGTTTTCCAATTGGATGGTTAATAGGAGGTGTTGAAAATATGAGCAAGATTTGTTGTCATTGATGTCAAGAGTCAGTTTCAGTAAGCAGTACAAGAAGAAGAATGTCAAGAATCAGTTTTAGTGAGTAGTGCAAGAAGAAGAATATCAAGAGTCAGTTTTAGTAATCAGTGCAAGTGCTTCTAGACCTAAGGGAAATAATATTATAATATATCCCATTATAATATTCAAGGTGGTCAAATAAGTTCTACAGGAGAAATAAGAAGACCCAAGAAAAATAATATTATAATATTTTATTATAATATTAAAAGGTCTAATGGTAAGATCTAAAGTAATTAAATTAATTATAATTATTTCATTATAATTTTTATTAATTTATAATTTATTATATCCCTTGTAAGATCTAAAGTAATTAAATTAATTATTATTTTTCATTATAATTTAATTTAATTAACCTTATGGTTATTAAATTAATTATAATAATTTTATTATTAATTAAATTATAATCTAATTTAATTAACCCTAAGGTTAGGGTTTTAAGGGAAAAATTAATGCGTCAATGCCATCCTTTTCTCCTCCGTAGACGTCAACAAATTTGGAGGTATGGGTATAAATACCAAAAGCCTAAGTGGCTTCAAACCATCCATGATCAAATTAATTAATCTCCTAAGCTAAGCTAAGTTGTGCATAATATTTCAGCAAGCAGAAGGAAGAAGTCCTTCGTTTGACTTATTTTGGTAGATAGTGAAGGGTAAAAAGGAACAAGGTTCAAAATCCTTATCACCACCTATCCAGGTGGGCTAGCGGCAGTTGGCAGCACTTTCGAAACACAAGGTGCTGCCTTCAATTCACAGTTGGGAAGATCGTGAGGTTGTTTTTGTACTAAAGACGCCAAAGCTTTTTGGCTTTTGGTGCTAGGGAAGGAGACAAACTTTCATGGGTGCTTTTAATTCCCATGTGAGCGCTTAGCTCACGTGGATAGATAGCCATGGCTAAAGTGCTAGAGGCACTTTGACTTGGGATCGAATCCCATCGGGAGCACTTTGAGAGGTATTGAATTTTTATTATAATTTTTTTTTTGCTCCTAAGGTTGTGTGGTATAGTTTTGAGCTTAGGGATATATAAGGTTGATAAAATTGAATAATTATTTTTATTTAATTGTTTGGTGTATTGAGTAATTTAGAGTGTATTTATACGGTGTAATAAGAAATTTATTTTTATGTATGTTTTTGGTGAATGCTAATTTCAAGATGGAGTAATAAGGTGTATTTAGGTTTAATTATTTTTGTAATTGTGATTTGGGGTAGATCCAATAGAGTTGATTTGTGATTGAGTCAAGCTTTGGGTAAGGCTTGAGGATAGATTTGAGGATAGAGTTTGGTACAAATTTGAGGATAGGTTTGTGCCAAACCAGAGACAAATATTGATCAGATTTGTGCTATATTGAAGGACTGTGTTTAGTACAAATTAGAGATAGAGATTGAGAAAATTTATGCTAGACTGAAGGATTGTGTTTAGTGTAGATCAGAGATAGACATTGAGCAAATTTGTGCTAGACTGAAGGACCATGTTTAGTAAATATTTGAGATAGAGCTGAGAGTAAGCTTTGGAGATGACAGAGTATAGAGGACAACAATCTCTAGTGGATAGAGGTCCATCAGCTAGGGTAGTGAAGACATATATTCTGAGTGAGGGCATGAGTATTTAGTGGATAGAGATCCATAAGCCAGTATAGTGGAATTAGTAGTTCTTCTAGGAGATCACCAGCAAGAGTAGAGGAGAAGGAGTTCTCCTTTGGATAGATATCCTTAAACCAGCTAAGGGGATTGGTGTCTCCTGTGGATAAAGATCCATGGAATTGATTAGGGGATTGGTGTCTCCTTTGGACAGAGGTCCATGAACATTGTAATAGGGAAAGGTTTTCCAAGAGATTTGTTGAGAAAAATTTAGTGAAATATTTTCTCCGTGGAGTAGCCCACATTGGGTGAACCATGTTAAGTGTCTCTATTGTGTGTGGTGATTTATGTATTGCTTTGATTACTGCTATTGATATTGCCATTGATATATTGCATAATATTGTTTGAGAAAGAAAAGTAAAAAGTGGTCTTATACTGTTCACCCCCATCTTAGTATAAGCTTGTGTTCTTCAATTGGTATCAGAGTGGGTTACTTCGAAAGAGTTTAACAACTTGAAGGAAAAGCTTACAAGAACATATATAAATTCTCAGAATGGATCTTCAGGAAATTTAGCACCATTGTTCGATGGGAACAATTATGCACTATGGAGAATAAGGATGAAGTTTCATCTAATGGCACTTGGAAATGAAATATGGGAAGCAGTTGAGAATGGATAGATACCATAAAAAACTCCACCTATAGATAAATATGGTAAGCTTCTACATCATTACAATTCAAAGGCAATGAATGGAATTTTGAGAGGTTTACGTGAAACAGAGTTTATAAAGGTTATGCATTGCACATCAACAAAGGAAATTTGGGATAAGTTGAAAGGTATATATGAGGGATACAAAAATATAAAAAGGATAAAGTTGCAAAATTTTAAGAGAGTATTTGAAGACCTAAATATGAAAGATGAGGAAAACATTGTGGCATATCTACTTCATGTTGATGAGGTTGTTAACTCCATGCAAGGACTTGGGCTTAATTTTGAGGAACCAGATGTTCGTAATAATATTTTAAGGTCACTTCCAAAAAGGTTTAGTGAAAATATTTCAGCTATAGAAGAGGTAAAAGATATTGAACTTTTTACAAGGGATGAATTACATGGAATTCTCACAACTTTTGAGATAAGAATAAAAGAGGAACCTATTCCCTATAATGAAGTAACCTTTAAAGTTACTAAGAAGACAAAGTGTAAGAAGTCAGATTCAAGCAGTGAGTCATCCAATGATGAAGAAGCAAATTACGGCAAAAGGATTAAGGACTCAAGAAAATATAAATGTATGAAATCAGTTAGATGTTTCAATTGTGTAAAATATGGTCACTATGCATATGATTATCCAAAATTTGGAAATAGCAATGATGAAGAAAAATAGGATCATAAGAATAGGGAAACAGGAAAACATAGGTACCAAAAGAAAAATAGGGATGGACAAGGTAAGCAAGGAAAAAAGTTTTTCCAAAGGCATAAGAAGAGATTCTATGAAGAGAAGGCTGGTAAGAGCTCAAGTTAAGTGATGAAAGTTCCTCAGATAATGATCAAGATAAAGTGCTATTTCTAGCAAAATAAAAATATGATGCTAGGAAAAGGTCACCAATAATCCTCAAGTATTTCAGATATGGTAAATTTAGTCATCTCAAATATAGTTGTACAAGGAATGGATTCAGTTTTACTGATGATGAATATAAAGATACACTTGAACGACCAGAAGAGAATATACTCTTGGCATTAGATGAAGAAGGAGGTAATCCTATAGAAGATGAGTCAGAAAAGAATGAATATGTTTTCAATGGCAAACAAATAGAGAAAGAAACAGAGAAAGGAGAAGATATTAAGGGTGAGATTATTCATGCCCTTTATGCATTAAGGGAGGTAAGAAATAAAAACTCAAAACTCAAGCTTAAATTTCAAGAATGTGAAGAGAAATGAAAGCTTATAGAGTATCTAACTAACTCAATAGCTAAGACAAGGAGATTCAAAGAGAAGTTAGAAGCAAAAGTTTTAGAAAATGAAAAGTTAGAGCATGAGGTAGATTCACTAAGGAAGGAAGTAAAAGAGTCTAAGGACAAGTTACACAGGTTTGGAAGAAGCTCAAATAACTTGGATAATATTATCAAAGTATAAAGATCTTAGTCAAACAAAATAGGACTTGGTTTTAAACAGGTAAAAAAAAAACAAGGAGAGGAGTCAATCTGAAGTTCTGAATAAAAAGAAACTTTAGAAGAAGAGAGTGTAAGAGAGAGTGAGACTTCTAAGGATGATTTGGACAACAGAAAGTTCAAAAAGGAAAGGAACAATGCACAAATGAGGAATAAATGGAACAGGAAGCAGTACAGTGTATAAGAGACTAAGATACCAATGAGGTCAAGGCAAGGTAGTTTCAATGGATGTTGCTTCTCATGTCATAGGTTTAGGTACAAAGCTACATAATATAGGACACATGGAAAACAAAAATATGGAAGTTTTAGAAATAGGTAATTTTTTCAAGGGTATTGCTACTCTTGTAATCAATTTGGTCACAAGGCAGTGAATTATAGGGTTCATGATAGGAATAGATATGGCTTCACTAGGAGAAATCCTAAGATATTTGCACCTCCAAGGAATAACAACATTAAGTGTTATAATTGCAATATATATGGACATACAACAAAGTGGTGTAGAGCAAAAATTATAGAGACAAGCAGGAACATGAATAGTCTGAGGAATCAAAAGGATCGGATGAGGAGGAAAGTGGACAAAGGTAAAGATCAGTGCATGCTGGGAGTAGAAATACTCCCACCCTAGAATTAACCACCTCAAGAGGATGTGGGGGAGGGGCTAAGCTAAGAGTCTCATTCTTAACCTCGAGTCCCAAAGGTGACCCTTTGCCATTGATGACAAAGGGGTAGAGATTTGAATTAGGGAAAGAGAATTCAGTTAGGGGGAGCAGAACAAGAAAAGGTAAAAGAAATGGTAAAAGGTAAATGGGTTGCCATTAATGACAAAGGGGGAGATTGTTGGAAATATGAGCAAGATTTGTTGTCATTGATGTCAAGAGTCAGTTTTAGTGAGCAATGCAAGAAGAAGGATGTCAAGAGTCAATTTTAGTAATCAGTGCAAGAGAAATATTGCTTCTAGACCTAAGGGAAATAATATTATAATATCTCCCATTATAATATTCAAGGTGGTCAGATAAGGTCTACAGGAGAAATAAGAAGGCCCAAGAAAAATAATATTATAATATTTTATTATAATATAAATAGGTCTAATGGTAAGATTTAAAGTAACTAAATTAATTATAATAATTTTATTATAAATTAATTTATAATTTAATTTAATTAACCTTATGGTTATTAAATTAATTATAATAATTTTACATTTAATTAAATTATAATATAATTTAATTAACCCTAAGGTTAGGGTTATAAGGGCAAAATTAATGCGCCAACGTCATCCTTTTCTCCTCCATTGACGTTAATGAATTTGGAGGTATGGGTATAAATACCAAAATCCTAAGTGGCTTCAAACCATCCATGATCAAATTAATTAATATTCTAAGCTAAGCTAAGTTGTGTGCAATATTTCAATGAGTAGAAGAAAGAAGAAGTCCTTCGTTTGACTTCTTTTGGCAGATTACGAAGGGTCAAAAGGAACAAGGCTCAAAAGCCTTGTCACCACCTAGCCAGGTGGGCTAGCGGTAGTTGGCAGTGCTTTTGGAATATAAGGTGCTACCTTCAATTCATAGCAGGGAAGGTCGTGAGGTTGTTTTTGTGTTGAAGATGCCAAATATTTTTGGATTTTGGCACAAGGGAAGGAGATAAAGTGTCATGGGTGCTTTTGTCTCCCACGTGAGTGCTTAGCTCACGCGGCTAGGCAGACACGGCTAAAGCGTTGGAGGCACTTCGAATTGGGATTGAATCCCGTCGAGAGTACTTTGAGAGGTACTAAATTTTTATTATAAATTGGTTTTTTCTCCTAAGGTTGTGTGGTATAGTTTTGAGCTTAGGGAGATATAAAGTTGATAAAATTGAATAATTATTTTTATTTAATTATTTTATGGATTGAGTAATTTAAAGTGGAGTTATAAGGTGTAAAAAAGGAATTTATTTTAATGTATGTTTTTGGTGAATGCTAATTTCAAGATGAAGTAATAAGGTGTATTTGAGTTTAATTATTTTTGTAATTGTGAAATATTTTGAGGGAGTGTTAGAGTGATATTTTGTCATCTAACCTTTGATATTGGCAAAGAGAGTAATTGTAATTGAGACAGGATTTAAGGGCAATTCTTAATCAAAAAAAATGCATGGGTGCATCTTCCTTGTGAGTGATTGTTGGATGTTGTGAATGCTAAGTTGGAGTGAAAAGAGTTGTTTGATAAGCATTTTTTAGTTTGATTGTTAAATATTTTTCTGAGTGAAAGTTGATGTAAAAACCTTGTTTGATAAGCTTTGTTGGAAATATTGAACGAGCCTTCATATGCATGATTAAAGTTTATGCAATATCATGAGTATCATTGTTATGTGAAGTTGAGAACTATATTGAACTAGGATTTGTGAAAGATCATGAATATCATTGTTATGTGAATTTTGTTTAATAAACATTGTTGAATAAACCTTCATTGAGTGATTGGTTGAGTGGATGTGATTGAGCCTAGTTGATTGGAAGTATTGGAGTGATAGTTCAAGTTCTATGAAACAAATTGTTCTATATTATGAATTAAATTGAGAAATAGATTGAAAGTGATTGTGTTTATGAGTGAGAAACATATTGAGTCTCTAACCGTTCTTTATATTTTTTTTGTGGTAAAGCAAGATTGATTGTACGTGATTGAGCATTGTTGTGAGTTTGAAGCATATTGAGTCTCTAACAATTCTCTATATGTTTCTATGAGATTGGACAATTTCTAGTGAGGACTTGTTGAGCAGAATTGAGACAAGTCTTGGTGAAGACTTGTTGAGCAGATTGGACAAGTTCTAGTGAGGACTTGTTGAGAAGAATTAAGGTAAGTCTTGGTGAAGACTTTTTGAGTAGATTGGATAAGTTCTAGTGAAGAATTGTTGAGAAAAATTGAGACAAGTCTTGTAGAAGACTTGTTGAGAAGATTGGATAAGTTCTAGAGAGGACTTGTGGACAGATTAGTGTGAGATTTTATGAAATCTTACAATGCAAATTTGAGATAAGTCTTTGAGAAGACTTGAGAGTATAGTTGATTGATTTTTTTGTTCAAACCTTGGGTTAAGGTTTGGTGCAAATATAGCATAGTTGATTTGTGATTGAGTCAAGCTTTGGGTAAGGCTTGAGGATATATTTGAGTACAGAGTTTGGTGCATATTTGTGGATAGGTTTTTTTCTAGACCGGAGATAGTGAAAGAGTAGATTTGTGCTAGATCGAAGGATTGCATTTAGTGCAAATCAGAGATAGAGATTGAGCAAAAATTTATGCTAGATTGAAGGATCATGTTTATGCATATTTGAGACAGCTGAGAGCAAGCTTTGGAGATGATAGAGTATAGAGGATAATAGTCTCTAGTGGATAGAGGTCAATTATCTAGATTAGTGAAGACAAGTCTTCTGAGTGAGGGCAGGAGTCTTCAGTGGATAGAGATCCATATGCCTGTGCAGTGGAGGCAACAATTTTTTTAGAAGATCATCAACCAAAGTAGAGGAGAAGGAGTTCTATTGTGGATAGATATCCACAAACCAGCTAAGGGGATTGGTGTCTCCTATGGATAGATATCCACAAAATTGATTAGGGGATTGGTATCTCCTTTGGACATATATCCATAAACATTATAATAGGGAAAGGTTTCCCAAGAGATTTGTTGAGAAAATTTTAGTGAAATATTTTCTCCGTGGAGTAGCCCACATTGGGTGAACAACGTTAAATTGGTGTCTCTATTGTGTTTTGTTATTTGTGAATTGCTTTTATTAATGTTGTTGATATTGCGATTGATATATTGCATAATATTGTTTGGGAAAGAAAAGTAAAAAGTGGTCTTATACTATTCACCCCCTCCTCTCAGTATAAGCTTGTGTTCTTTAGGAGGAGTGATAGGGGGAGGGTTATTAAGAGAAGGATATAAAGGAGAAATGCTATTAGGAGGAGGACAAACCATGACATTTAAGGAAGATAGGAGATACTAGTCAAAACTATTGATACTTAGAGGAGTGTTGTGATGCTTACTAGGATTTTTGAGTTGGTGCTTCTTTCTACTCATGCACACATCCTCTAGGCGAAAAATGTGTTGTAATTGAATATTATTTTACAACCAATGAGTAGGAACAACAAGTTTGTTCATACACTAGAAGAAAAACTCAAAAGAATCATTTGGAGCACTTTAACAAGTATTATGAGAATTACTTCATATTTCAATTGATTTTAAGAGACTATTACAATGGGATAGGTCTCTTATAAGGATTTTGATGCACTGGATTCCCAAAAAATTATTGCTAGAAATACCCCTTATTTTGACTAGCTCAGAAAGACAATCATAATGGGATAGGTCTCTCGCAAGGAGCCAAACACACTCAATACTTTTATTTTTAATCAAGTTTGGAAAAAGGAAGTAACAAAAATGTACTCACAATATTATAGAAGAAAAATACATTGGAAGTAAAAAAATTGACAAAAAATTAGTAGGAGACAAGAATTAGAATTGTTTGAAAGAGAGTTTAGAATAGTTTATGTGTCCTACCACAAATTTGCACCACCACAGGGAGCCAAGATCTATGCTTTTATACCACTTGTAATGAAACAAGTTAAAGAAATATAGTAATGGTAATAGTAATTTAATAATGCATAATAGAAAACATTCATTGATAATAGTAAATTTAGATTCAACGCCAAAAATTTGAAGTACAAGTAATTATATTCCATATTTAAATCAATACAAATTTTTAGCCACTTAGAGAAGGTAAAGTCTCATTACCACTTGGAGAAGGTGAAGTCTCATATGCGTAATATAGGTGACTAAGATTCAAATATGAAAAATGATTTTAGCTACAACATAAATCTTTCCATTTATAGACCAAATCAACATTAACCTTAACCCTAATGCTCAAGGGTCAACTACCTTAACCTAGGGCCAGAGCTAATAAAAATAAATATAATTGACATGGCTATAATGGGGACATTATAGGAACCCTCCCCTTCTCTCCATACCTTATCATTATATGAAGGATGGAAGCAAAGGCCTCATAAATTATTTCAAACGTAAATTTAAGAAAACACTATCATTTTATCCATTCATATCATTTTCTCATGTGTAATTTATTATTTATAACTTTCAAAGTGTAAATATTTTTTTTACAATAATATGGAGCTAAATTAGTTATATTAAGGACATAATCATGTTTGTTTTTTATATTTAATTAATTTATAATTATTATTAAACTTATAATGCATTACCACAATATAAATAAGTATAAAAAATGCCCTTCAAAATTTATTATACTTTCATATTTGTGATTACTTTTATAATATCATTTTTATGTAAAATAATTGAAACCACATGACACAATATAAACAATCATTTTAAATTGAGGATACTCGTATAAATTTAAATCACATCAAAATTTCATTGAAAATAACTTTTTAATGTTATTTTTTCACAAAATGTTTACAATAGGTTGGATGTTGTCCACATATTTTAACAAAGCCAATTTTGGCCATAAATGTTGTAATGTATATCATATTTATCATTATATATGTAAATATTTTCAATGATATACATTTTTAATATTATTTTGCTTATTCCAACCATAAAAATTTCTATTTGTGCAATTAAAGTAACATTTTGAGCTACTCCAAATAGTTAGGAAGCTTTAAATACAAATATGTATATTTTAATTGATTATATGGGATTCAAACAGGCCCCAAACATATTAGATCATTACCATATAGTGGTATTACAATATTTTGGTAATTATGCATATATTGCTTGGTAAGATTCAAACCTGGATCTTCTCCTTGCAAGTTGAGGAATATAATTGATTGAATTAATGTCATTTTATGCTTGAAATACAAATATTGAGTTTTATAAGCACTATGAATTGATCCTATATTACAATCCTCTTCTTATTTTTAATCAATTATATGGAATTAAGACAACCCTATCCATATTACATTATGAACATATTATAGTATTTTTTGACAATTACACATGCATCACTTAGTAAGATTTGAACCTTGGTCTTGGTAGAAAATGGGCCCAAATATCAAACTTCTATAATTCCTAGGATCATATAATATCATACATATAAACTCATTCAATCATAACAATAATAATATTGCATAAAATGAAAGCTTTATTGATAAAACATCTCTATTACATTTGATCCTTGATTCAATTTATAACATGCAGTTGACTCTTCACATGCACTTGACTCTTGATATTTTCTCTCCTCAAACTCACTAGAGATGTAACATTTCATATTTTCCTCTTTACATAACAAATATGACACATTATATAATAATAAATTCTCTCATGATTATACATAACTCCCTACTAACCTTGCCACATCATACTCATAACTCTCTCTTACACGCAAGACACCTCACACTCATAACTATTCACTTACACACATGAGACCTACCCACACTTCACAAATTGACACATACTATTGACTCAAATAACAAATACATACCCTAATATAAATTTATACAAAGTACCAAATAATGTAATACCTCCAACACTCCCATATATTACATTATTTGGTATGAAGACCTTTTGATGCTATTATGTATATTTTTTTGAACAAATATGGCTTTATGTAGATACCTACTTTTGATACACTACCTAAGAAAACACATCAAACATCACACCAAGCATCAAAAAACAATTAATTAGCTCATCTTGAGCAATTTAGGCACCATTTCTAGCCTTTGTAAAATTTTCCACTTCATGAAAAAATGCTAGTGGCAATTTTGATATCATGTGGTATTTTTCACAAAATTAATTTATCAATCATTTGATTGGTTAAATTGACCGTTAGTCAAATCAACAATTTGGGACAAAAATTTTAGTGGTAATTTTGACACAAAGTGGTATTTTTACCAAAATGTTAAGAATCCTTCGACACGAGCTAGAGCCACACATATTTCTTTGTCCCACTACCTCCTCTGATTTTACATGCTCCAGCCACAAACTAGACCTACAAATTCAAATTTGGTATTGTGCCCTAATGGCATTTTGCACCTAACTTTCCCTCTCAATACCTCCTCCAAAAATCTATAAATACATCCCTTGGGGAAGCATTCAACAAGGAATTCTAACTAGCAACTCTCTACCAAAATGTTTTATTCTCTCTCTTTCTCTCATTTGCATTCTTTCATCCTCTCATTTGTAGCACTCTCAATAATTATTTCGAGTAAGTAAAGTAGGGAAATGTGACATTGGAGCAAGAAGATCATCTTGGAGTGAGAGGGAGCTTTTTCTAAGACTATTTTCCTAGCATCTCTCTTTCTAATCTTGTCTTCATTTTATACATTTTACTCTTATTTTGGCCTTGCTAACTTGGATTTTACATTTGCATTTACTAATCCTTGTCTCTTTATTCATTTAGCATCTCTAACACTTATTTTTAGACATTTAATTCTTATTTTTTCTTACATCCTTCTATTTGCAACAAGCTTCTTTAATTTATAAGCATTTATCTCTTCATTTTGGCATAGTAATCTCATTTCTTCTTTTAACCCATGCATTATAATCATTAACATCTCTCATTTTATAGGTATTTATATTTTATATTATCTAACCCACATCTACTTGAAGGCTTAATATCTATTTAGCTTATTTTCATTCTCATTTTCATACCATTTATAAGTATACATGCTTATTTATTTCATTTAAACTTATATTACATGTTTTAATTTCCATGCAATCTAAATAAGCTTTTCATCTCACATATTACTTCATGCTACTTTCATCTTGCATTAACATTTCAAACTAGATACAATTCCTTTTCTTGCATTTCTTTTCCATTTGTATGCTCTCTTTGCTCCTTATTTTATATAAGGTATCATTGAAGCCTCTAACATAGCTCTTAATCCATAATAGTAGTTCAAAACACTATTATACCACATATTTTCCCCTCTTGCATCATCTCATTGGATCCTCCATAAGTTTAAATCTTTTCTAACCTCACCTTGGAAGCATCCTAGAGCCCATATTAGTATCTAGGTACCTTCATATTCTCATTTGGGATGCATTGAAGCATTAAACAACCATTTCACATCTTTGACTTTAAAATGCCCATTGCAAACTTTAGGTAATTTTAAAAGCATTTCCTAATATTTTATGAATTCCTAAGTTACAGACCCCTAGGTATTGACCTTTTTATCTATTTCCTTTGGTTCTAAATTTAATTGACCCATAACCCAAAATTTTGACCCAAAACTTAGTCGACCTCTATTATAGAACAAAAAAACCACTTCCTACAACCATTGGCAAATTTGGCTCTCTGGAATTACATAGAGCAAAAATGCCTCTTCCTATAAAAAATATTAGTGGCAAATTTGTTAGCAACCATTTCCACTCCAAAGTATTAGGTTCATACTCAAAATTTTCTTAAAAAGGGGTCTAATTAACTGGGAAGATAACCTATCACCTCTCTTCAAATAAGACAAATCCCTAAAATTAGATAAACCTAATTTTTTTGTTCTAAATCTTGCAGGTTTCAAAAACACCACTCAGTTGCAAAAATATCAGTGGTAAATTTGCTTAAACACTAGTTGAGGTAACCCTACCACTTGGCACCTCTCTACTCACTATCATTTCATTATTTTCAAATTTTCTAATCTCAATTTCTTGTAAAATTTTCTATTTTAAGTCTCATTTATTTTAGACAATTAAAGAATCCTTCGCATAGACTTTTCCTTTCAAAATAATTTAGGAAATAATCAAAAATTATATAACTTGTAGTTTAATATAGGTTGTTTGCTACACATTCCTTTGTTACCTTCAAAAAGAAAATCTCCTTAGAATAGTCATCATTCAAATCCAAAGATCATACTAGGCTAGTACTTATTTTCTTTTATTTTTGTGTGATTGCATTTAGCATATGCTTTAGATTATCTTCTCTTTAACTTATTATAAATTTTATATTGTGAAGGATTGATAAAGAGTCGTACTAGAGATCTAAAGCCTTGGGTGTTTGTTGAATCAACTCATTAAACACTATACAAAACTTGAGTACCAATACAATACATAGCAACCTTTTTAATACATGAGGTAGAGCCTAATTGCATGAAGATCCTAATCTTCAAGGTCTCCTTTGGAAAGACGCCTCCTATGGGGAATCATAGGTCTAATTGGATCCCCCATGTGCATCCTAGGTATTGAATCTGCATTTTAGTGAACCTAATATGTACACTCCCTCTACCTTAATAAGATACTAATATTCAAACTTAAACAAGATGATCTAATTTGTTTGCATAGTGTAAATAACATTAATTCAAGATAACAAGAACATAACCAAATTGTTAGTCCTATTAGGGGAAGGATAATGACCCCTTGTGTAAACCAATATATGAACTTGGGAGAGCAATCTCTCTTGGCTAGTAAATTACAGTGGGCTAGAGGGAAACATAAGGAGGGTTATTTTTCCAAGGTGACATAAAGATTTCAAAACATCTTCTCTTATTTTCTATAAGTACTTTGGAAACAAAATTTTTATAAATTAACTCTACTCCTTTCAAATTATTTCAAGTTGTGGCTCAACAACTTACAACCTTTGAAGTAAATATTTAGCATTTTAATCTTATGAAGTCTTTACAAACGAACATGAAGACCAAGTGGAAAACCCTTGGCCAAATTGTGAACCTAGGGAAGAAGAACGCCTTATTATAAAATTCAATTTTAACTCTCTAAATCATATTAGAAATTATATTAAAAGGAATAAATATATCTTCCTAGATGTTTTTAGGGAAGAAATTGAAGAAAAAATATGAAAGAACCTTCCACGCCTCATGATAATCTTTAATACTTTAACGGGCAATCCATTATCACACAAATGAATGAAAATCAAAACAAAATTTCTGGTCTTAATATATCTATGGCACATCCTACTGATTCTACAACTCCCCCAATAAAATCTGTATGTGTACCTTTTATGGGTATACCAAATTTCAACGTCATTTCGTAGTATCACAATACCTATTCCAAACCCCAATTTTACAAATCCTTTATTATATCATGACTTAGGGGTCAAGTATACCCCTCCACCTACAACATCCAATAAAATTACTTCATCCTTTATAATTTTACATTTTCTATCTAAACCTATCTTACAACCTCCTTTGACCTTACCTACTCCACTAAACCTACCAACTGCTAATTTTTAGAATATTAATGCCAAAATTGAACACCTTGAAAAGAGAGACTCTAAGTTTGAAGAGCTTGAACATAAAATTTCTTCTCTTCAAGGGTCACCAAAACAAAAATATTATTTTTATGATTTGTAGAATGAACCATTGGATCCCATGATAGTCAATCATCCTTTTCAAAAGAGTTTTGAAACTCCTAAGTTTCAAATGTACAATGGAAAACAAGATCCCATTAATCACTTAAGACTATTCCAAATAGCATGTAGTGACATAAATCATGATGAAAAATTGCTTCTTAGGTTATTCCCTAAAAGTATTAGTGAATTATCCTTAGAATGGTATTTTCAAATACCTTGTCACTCTATCAAAGCTTTCAAAGAACTTATGGAAGCCTTTGTCAAATAATTTTTAGTTTATATAGAAGAAAAGGTCACCATAGATGATCAACTAAAACAAGACAATAATGAACATTTATCATATTTCTTGGATAAATGGAGGGCCTTGGTGGGAAGAATCCAATATATTCCTCCTCCTAAGGAAAATTTTTACATATTTATAAAAAAATTTCATGAACAATTATCTTATCCTTTGGAAATAAAAAATATTACCTCCTTTGAAGAACCCATGGATATGGCTAGAGGGTAGAAGCTATACTCATAATATGAGAAAAAATTAGCTATAAGAAATAGGAAGAAAAATCCTCTAACAAAGGTCAATAAAAAACAAACATGTTGTATAAGACAGTGTAATCAATTCTTGTCAAAACAACAACATAAATGCAACCCAAAAAACTTCTCAAAAGTTAGTAGTATCAAGATAAGACAAATCCAAATGGTAATTTATAAATACTAGACAAATCCAAACCACCATGTTGAAGATGCTCCTTGATTAAAAAATGATAAATCTCCCACCTATCCGACCTTGGGATACTACCAAAGAGTTAACCAATTGATAAAAGTATGATTAACGTTGAGATTACCATCATGTAGAATGACACACAACAAAAAAGTGCATCACTTTGAGAAGCCTCATCCATGATCTTATAGAAGAAGGAAATATAGTCTTCAATAAATAAGATACTCCTAATAAAAATTTAAGAATTATTAAAAATCCCTTACCAACATGTGACTAAAAGTGTAGATACCATTCATTTGTCAAAATCATCTTATGCAATGACTAGACAACAAGCCAAAAATAAATCTTCCAAACAACCACACTTAGTCATTCCTTACAATATTAGAGTAAATATTCCTAATATGTCACCTTTAGTCTTCACCACCCCTAAAAATGCCTTACACTCTTTTGATATTTGAAAATAATTGGAAAATACACCTACAAAAATCTCTCTTCTAGAATTGCTAAAAACATAACCCACTCATAGGGAAATATTGCTAAAAATCTTAAGTGAATAAGAAGTCCCTCAATACGTATCTCCTAATAACATTACCAATATAATCAGATTCATTGGGATCGATAATGCTATCCTACCATTTTATGAGACAAATGCACCTCTTAATACTATATAAGGAGATTCACCTATTTATATAATATCCTGAATAAGAGATAAACATGTCAAGAGAGTCCTAGTGGATAATGGATCAACCTTAAATGTTTACAATGTCAATTTTTTGTTAAAATATAGGTTAGCATATAATTTCATTTTATTACTTTATTTTATGTTGCCGTCAATATTACCTTGTCGGCATTATCTCAATATTATTGAGAAAATATCTTCTGTTTGCGCTCTTAGGGGGAAATATTGTTTCTACAATAACTAAGGCTATTCTCTGCTTTAGCCTCATGTATCAATCTAATGTTAATGTTTGTCTAATTTTTTTACATGGTATCAGAGCATGAAGGGGTTGGGCTCAATTTTTTTTTGAAGCTTTAAATCAGATCTACCTGGGCATGTTTCCCAAGGTAGGGTTGGACATACAACTCGGGTACGCAACCCAAAGTAGTTGGAGGAACTACAGGTTGGACCAGATGATTGGACCGGATAGATCCCTAGGATGGACAAGTGGCAAATAGCCACTAGTTGCAAGATGCTGGCTGACTGGATGTAACTAACATGGTTGACACCTAAGCGATGTTCGACGCAGGACAAACCACTTCAACAAAAAACTGACCCGACACATGGCAGAGAGGACACATCACATGGGAGAGCTCTCTGAATCATCGAGCAGAGTCTCCCCGAGAGGAGACATTCAAATAGAAGCTTTACCATTAATAAAGCTTCTAGTGTAGGTTTTTCCCATGCATGTGGGATAATAACCTAAATTTTCTTTTTGTAAAACATGTGACTTAATTATTTTTAAGGTTTGTTTGCAGCATGGATTCTGATTAGGTGGACATCCTATTGAATTAATACAAAGGTGAGATCTTCGTTGGTAGCGGAAACCAATTCATAATTTTAGGTGGCTCTCTTTGATCATATTCCATCAAGTAGATCATTGCCCGATTTGACCTTTTGACCTATTAAAATGATGTAGATGTAGGTTGAGACATTGTAGAAGACCTTCTGAATAGTTTTGTTTTGTCTGGCAAGGAGTTATAATCATTGTGTGATTAACTCTTTGTACTTTTATAAAACATTGTCTATTTCAATCATTTGTAGATGGACATGTTTTTTTGGCATCGTGACTCTGTTACGATATCTGGTTTCATGTGAGGATTCAGTCCATAGAAAATCCTTGGTAGAGTTTCCATCTGCTCCATACCCCTCCGATGGTCGTCACATCAAATAATAGTCTCCACCACACGGTAGCAAGGTGGCACCATGGAAGCCAAGGCATGGCTTCTCTCTCCAGTCAAGGAGAGGAAACAAATAAAATTTATTTTGCTTTACCTTCCTCATGGCCAGTGATTTATCTTGGCCGGTTATTGGACCCCTCGCTATGACGCATTGACCATGAGATTGGGGGTTCGAAACCCATCGATCCCAAAAAAGGTATACAATTTTTTAATTTTTAAGTTTGATTAATTTTTTTTATGATTTCAAAAGCATTAGTTTAATTAAATATTTAATTTTTTCTTAAATTATTTTTTTATAAAATATTTTTAAGAAAATTTGATATTTAATTATATTGAATGTTTTTGCTTCATTTAAAATAGTTTCAAACTTGAAATTAAACATACCTTTTGGAACAAATTTTCATTTTACATACCACAAAATTTGCAAATTGAAAACATTGGAGGGGCATATTTTTTTCATGCTATTTCATTGCAAAATTGATCAAGTGGATGTAAAGGGGGGGATAGAGAGTATTTTTTCACATTGAAAAAGGCAATTTGGAATTGTAAATTAGGTGCATTTTTGGCTGCGATCAACACCTAAAAATTTCATTTTTTTGGGAACTTTATGTTGTATGTTGCATTTACATTTCCATTTCTATTTTTGCACTACAACATTAAGTAAAATCAAGCACCATTAAGTCCCCAAAATTGAACCCATTCGTGCAATTTATTTGCACCGTAGTGTTCAGTATTTACGATACCTCTGGCCCACACTTACATGTAATTTTGTCGTGTTTTGGGCTATTGTATCTATCGCATAACATAGCTACAACAATGACGTCTGAGCTTGTTATCTATCAATCATCGGGGAGATATAAGTTTACCATTTTACCATTTTTTTACTCCATTCTACTACCATAATTGTTCTTATTGTTAGATGTAAATCCTGACAAATATTCAGATATACAAAGTGTTTAGGGGAAGTTATGCCCCATACATGAGGATAGAAGACCTTCTATGGTAGGTGTCACAAACAAGACAATTCCATTTCAGTACCACCTATGTTCCACGTATCGTTTTGATCTCAAAATACCTATAGTCTCCCTCACATAAGGGCGGGCATTTTTGAAAGGTTCGGTATAAAGGCCTGGCAAAGGTATAAAGAAATTGGGACCATTTGGTGATATAAGGAATGCTCATTATGGATGCTATCCACAAGTACTTGATAGATTCTTAGTTACTGAAAGGTTCCAATTACACACCATGGAAAACCAAGATGAAGGCTATTCTCCAAATGGAAGATTTGTGGGATGTTATTTCTCGAACAACAACAAGGCTTTCACTAGCAGTTGGCTCAACTCAAGCTACACCACCAACTGCAGATCAGATTGCATTTGACAAGAAATACAATAAGGTAAGAGTGCTCATATTGCTTGCCCTTATAACCATACAAAACATGGTAAAGAGGCATGAGATGCCCTTATAACCATCTATGAGGGTAAGAATGAATCCACAATTCTACACCTTTAATATCAACTTCATAGTTTGAGTATGAAGCATGGAGAGATAGTTGAACTATTTCTTTGTAGAGTAGCTAAGTTGAAGTTAAAGTTGATTTTTTGGGAGAGACTATAGATGATAAGCTCCTTACTTCAGTAGTAATGAGAGCTTTACCATATTCATTCAGAATATTGATAACTTCTCTTTAGGTGTCACAGAGAAAAGTTACATTTGAGGAGTTGGTCAATATGCTTCAGGAAGAAGAGGCTCGTCAACTTCAAAGAGATGAAGCTTCTAATACAACCCTCTTTTACAATAAGAAGGGCTCCAAGAAGAAGGGTAATTTTTATAAGGGAGGTTCCTCTTCCAAGGATAAGGGAAAACAAACTCAACAACCTCAATAGTAGAAGTGCTATTGCAATATTTGTAATAAGGATACCCATGACACCAATCGGTGTTGGTATAAGAATAAGCAACCAAAGAACAAGGGACAAAATAAACCCCATAACAAAAACAAGAAACCCAAGGTGAATGTTGTTGTTGAAGAATCTAACTCAAATTATGAATGGGCACACAAGGTGCTCATGAATACCACAACCTCCAAGTCAAAGGATCCACTATGGTATATTGATTCTGGAGCCAGTAAGCACATGATTGACAACAAATCATGGTTTACGACATATGAAGCCAAGGAAGGAAAACCCGTCACCATTATTGATGATAAAATCTACAAGGTTTAGGGTGAGGATACAATTTTAGTCAACCTTCCTGATGGCAAGTTTCATATTGAAAGAGTTCTTTATGTTCCAGGATTGGCAAATAATCTATTGTCAGTACCACAAATCCTAGACAAGAATATGGTTGTTGATTTTCGTGTTGAGGATGGTCAGAAGCATTGCTTTATCACCAAGAGGGGTAAAAACATTACAAATGCTTCATACAAGCATGGCTTGTTTGCATTGGATGCTATCTCCACCCCTCATGTTGCCATGATAGTCTCTTCAAGGGAGGCAACTTCACTTTGGCACCGAAGATATGGGCATATCAATTCTAGATATTTACTTGAGCTAAGTAAATATGAGATGGTAAAGGGCCTTCCCTCCATTTCCTCTACATTACCAGTATGCTTTGATTGCTTAGTAGGGAAGCAACATAGAGTACCTTTTGAAAATATCTCTACACGAGCAAAGAAATCTCTGGAGTTAATTCACACCGATTTGTGCGGTCCTTTCACCCCAAATAGTTTTGGGGGCAAGAGGTACTTTCAGTTGTTTGTAGATGACTACTCATGGAAAGTGTGGGTTTTCTTTCTTCATATGAAATCCAAAGCTTTCAGTTACTTCCAAAAATTCAAGCAATTTGTTGAGGAGTTAGGAACTTCAATCAGGACCCTCCACTCAGATCAAGGGGGGGAGTTCACCTCTAAAGAATTTTTTGCATATTTTACTGCAAATGGGATCAAGAGACAACTCACTTCTTCTTATACTCCATAGAAAAATGGAATTTTTGAACAGAGGAACCATACCATCATGGAAATGGTTCATTATATGCTCACAGGAGCACATCTAGAGCAATATTTTTTGGCAAAATCTATCACCATAGTAGTGTATCTGTTGAATAAGGCACCCACAAAGGCCCTAAAGGAAATAACTCCATAGGAAGCATGGAGTGGTCAAAAACCCTCCATATCTCCTCTACATATTTTTGGATGTAAAACTTTTATACACATACCCAAAGAGAAAAGGAAGAAGTTAGATGAGAAGACCTTGCAATGTCTTCTTCTTGGATATGATGAGCACTCAAAGAGTTATCACTTGATTGATCGCTTGACCAAGAAGATTCATACCAGTAGAGATGTTGTTTTTTATGAGGCTTTCACATCATAAAACACTTCAGATATATACCTATATTTTACAAAATCTAAGGATGAGAAGTCTCCTTATTCATCATAGAAGGGAGGATCTTCTTCTTCTCCATAGAAAAATATTCCTAAGTGGTATAAAAGTACTATTAGAGACTCCAAGATAGCCAATGAATGTATGCATCATGCTACATGTCACCCATATTTTCTACATCTAAACAAATGCTAGTCAATATGGATTATCAATGCAAGGTCTTAGGTTATTTTGAAAAAGGCATAAAAGAACCTTTAGAAGCTAAACCTTGGCTAGGATGATGTGGTATTGGATATATCCCCAACAAAAATGAACCATCACCTTTGTTGGAAGAATATGATGAAGAAAATTACACCAAATATTTGCATGGATCCCAATGGGGTGATGAAGATGAGAAGGAACTATGGTCACTTATTAATGTAACACCTCACAAAACCCTATGTTTTGCTAGCATTAACATTAACAATTATCCATCATGAATTAATATCAAATAAAAAAGAGAATAATATTAAAGAATCTTGTGATCAAGATTACATTGAAAAATCTCTTAAATAAATCTTCAATCTAGATTCTGCTCAACTATTTGAATTAGAAAAAATATTGTTAGATCTACAAGATTTAAAATAATTAGGAATATTGGTGACCCCTTCTCACTTTGAAGATGAATAATAATATTTGATCGAAGAAACAATAGATATAAACATTGGCACTGAGGAAAATCCCCAAATCCTAAAATTAGGAAAGGTTTTATCCCAAGATGAGCAAGCAAAATACACAATTGTTTAAAAAGAATTCAACGATATTTCTACCTAGACATATGATGATATGTCTGGGCTTGATACCTCACTAGTAGTGCATCATTTTATTGTGCACCCTGATACCAAATAAATCAAACAAAAGCTAAGAAATATGCATCCCAAAGTTTATCTTTTGGTCAAAGACAAGGTCTACAAATTACTAGATGTTGGATAAAGGCCATAGATTACTCTAATTGGATCTCTCACATAATTCCTATTTACAAGAAATATAGATCCATCCAAATCTGCATAGACTTTAGAGATATAAATAGGGCATATCCCAAGAATGATTTCCCTTTACCAAATATAATTTTGAGCATGCAAATGACACATTATCAAGGGTATGATAACATACTTGGAACAAAGATCTATTTCCTATTGAAAGGGAAATATTTCCTCCAAGGTTTGGGTATGCTAGGTCTTGGTCAGTGTGGATAGACTTAGGGGTAATTGATAATTGTTCCTTCAAGGGGCCTCTACTAGTTATGTTTCAAAAGAAAAAATTCTTGAGCATAATACTTTGAAACCAAATAGTTAACTATCTAAATATAATTCCACTGCATTAATATTTAAATGAACACGATTTGAGTGGAATTAAAATTAGGCAACAAAAATAGATTTTAAGCTCTGTAAACTATAATTGCCCAATCCATATTATTCATTGCATTAAGATATATCACACAAAAAATAGCAACGATTATAGATGTTGTATGGAATTTTAAATATACTATAGGAAACTAAATTCAATGCTTTGAATGAAAATTAATCTATTCCTAATTTAAATAAGATCCAAAGAAAATTCAAAGGTCTGAGGGTAAGAGAAAATAATGAAAAAATAAGCCAATACTATCCTGAACTCCAACTCCAATCCGATAAAAAAAATATGATTTAAACCAATCTCATCCTGACCAGTATTCACACAGCCTGAGTTCCAAGATGGTGCAATATTCAAAGGAGTAATAGATTGTGAAACAAACTGAGTGCAACCATCATCAACATGCATAGATTGAACACAACAAATTTTAAAAAGCCTTATATTATTAAAATATTTTGAGTATATAAATTTAGATTTTAACACTTTTATGGATTACAATAACAAAGCTCAGAACAATAGAATCTTGGTTCAAAATTGTCATCCAAATACAAGTAGAAAATGTAAAAAAGAGAGATAAAGAGGCTAGTTAACATATGGTTTTCGACCATTGTAACTAGCTAGTGAACCACTATTTATACAAATTATTTTTTTTTACAAGCATTACATTTTACAATTTAATTGCCATCTAAATCTAGGATGTGCCCCTCAAGACTACTTTTTAGTCATACTACAACCATGTCTCATTAAGTTTGCACTACTTTTTGACCATGCCTCATAATATCTTTATTTGCACAATGCTTGGGATTTTTGCAATTGCCATACTTCATTAAATTTTCACTTCAATGCATAGTCTGGGTTAGCCATTAATTTCATCCATCCATTGTCTAGTGCACTTGCACTTCCTTGATATGCATTAAAATTCTATGTTTTATATTATGTCTACCATGCTCAATGTAGCCACCAGCAATACAAAATAACATGAAAAAATGAATCCTAAATCTTTTAATTTCTTAATTTTTTTAAAACTTCCTAGGCACCAAGCTAAAGCAGAGGGAGGAATGGTTTTAGACCATTTATTTTCCTCGATGATTTAATCTTTGTTTTTGAAGTGGGCATTTGCATTTCCTTTGAATTTTTGTTGAGTTTGGAAGATTCAATCTTGACCATTGAGGTTGCTTGGGGGGATTAATCCTAGTCATCCAAGCTGACATGATTTTAAAATGACATCACTTAAATTATTGTTTATGTGCCTTGGTGAATTTCTATTATATCCTCAGATCAATCATAGTTATTGGAGAGATACAAAAAATAAGTGTTAGTCTTAGATAAATTCTTGCCATTACCTAGAAATTTTATCCTTTTTGCCGTTTGATCTTGTCTGTTCACATTATTTTGAGATTAAATTTTGGTCATTGGATTAATTAATTAATCTTAGCATTTTATCTAAAATATTATCTTTTTGGCTACTTAATCTTGTCTATCCACATCATTTCAAGATTAGATTTGGGCCATCGATGATCTTAGACATTTGATTTGAAAGCTTATATTTTATATCACTTAATCTTGTCCATTCATGTTATTTTAAGATTAAATCATGGTCATTCATTTAATTAATCTTAGCCATTTGATCTAAAAACTTATCTTTTCTGTCTATCAACATCATTTTGAGATTAAATTTGATTTCTTTATGATCTTAACCATTTGATCTGAAAGCTTATATTTTTTATTGCTTAATCCTGTCCATTTATGCTTGTTTCAAGATTTAATCTTGGTCTTTGGTCGATTTGACTTTAATCGTTGCCCTAAATGTTTATATTTTTCTACTGCTCAATCCTGTCCATTTGTGTTATCTCAATATTTAATCTTAGTCATAGGATCTGACATGAATTTATAATATTTGTCTTTTTTACTACTCAATCCTATTCATTGGTGCTATTTTGAGATTTAATCTTGGTCATCAAAGCTAACATGACTTTAAAATATCATTTTTTTACTGCTCAATATTGCCCATCCATGCTTTTTTTCAATATTTAATCTTGTTCATCAAAGTGATTTGATGTTAAAATGCTTGTTGTTACTAAGAATATTTGACTCTTCTATGGCTCAATCCTATTCATTCGTGCTATTTTAAGATTTAATCCTGGCTATTAGAGATGAGATGAATTTAAAATATTTATCCTTTTTACTGCTCAATCATGTTCGTCCATGCTATTTCAAGATTTAATCTTGGCCATAGGAGCTGAAATGAGTCTAAATATTTATCTTTTTTTTACTACTCAATCCTATTCGTCTGTGCTATATCGAGATTTAATCTTTGTAGTCATAGTTGACATGACTTTAAAATATTTATCTTTTTTACTGCTCAATATTTTTTGTCCATGCTATTTTGAGATTTAATATTGGTCATTGGAGTTGAAATGACTTTAAAATATTTATCTTTTTATTTCTTAATTATGTTCTCCTATGCTTATTTCAAGATTTAATCTTGGCCATTGGAGCAATTTGACTTTAAAATACTTGTCGTTACCTAGAATGTTTGACTTTTTTGTGGCTCAATCCTATTTTTCCATGGTATTTTAAGATTTAACCTATCCGTTGATGAGGGAAGAACTTGTTTAACACATAAACAAGAGATAAGAGACCCAAAAGTGCCATCATCTATGTCATAAAGAGGAAAATCAAGCCTATAATATTTAAGCAGTTTCAATACATTAAAGCTACAAAATATAGGCATGGAGGTACTCGTTGGAAATATTTTTCAAGCCTAACTTAATAGGAAGGGTTATTTTCCACTTAAAGAAATATACAAACACAGACATGACAATAAACATCAAAACAAGCTCAACGAAAGCAAAATTTAGATCAAAATTAAAATCTTTCAACTAAAGACTAAAAACTACAAAACCAACCCAAGGAAAACAAGGGAAAACTTACAATTTTTTTTAAAGTGGGTCCCCAATTCATGCAAATTAGGGTGTGTTGTACAAGTGCAACAAAAAATGGTAACTCTGCTGAAAAATGCTTTTAAGCATTTTGGGAATAAAACAACACTCCTTAAAATAATGAAATTTCAAAACCACAAAATAAAAAAATTGACATCCACCCAATGGTATGGTTAAGAAATTTATTTGAAGGTAATACTCCATTTTGTTTCTAGCAAAGAAGTGTGCATGTGATTTCGTTCTCATTCTAGGATCAGTTAAAATTTACCAACATAGTCTAGAAATTAGGCTAGTTGATCCCTAAGCAAAAATTGGTCTATTTATGATGAGATTTGTCATGTAGGTAGACATGTTACCAATTGTCAAACATTTTTCCACTGTCAACCAATTGTTTATAGCCATGATAGAGTTATCTCTAATCCCACTCTAGATCTTTCTCTACTGCCAACCAAGCATTCATAGTCCTAGTAGAGGTTGTCTAAATAACCAAAGAACTTGAGCTTCCTTTTATTTTGTTGAACATAGAAAATTTCACAAGCACTAAGGCATGCTTTTTGGGTTGGGGATCAATGTGGAAAAATAGGAAGATAAACACTTAAATAAATTTTACCTAAAAAACAAACCACTATGGTTTCATTCCTCTTGATCTAGAATTTTCTTAAAGTGTTTTCAGTGTGAAGTTGCAACATCATATTATATTACTTTTAGATTCATCTACTTTACCCCAAAATAATGGATACACACAAAAAAGTTGATTAAACCAATCTTGGCTTCACTAAATTTTAGAGTAGGACCTTTCATCACCAAACTATGCAAAAAACCTTCTCCAACCTAGAGCAACCATAATTTGGTTGTAATTAGATGAATTAATTCAAACAAAGGAAAAGCACAAAATAAACCAAAATTAAAAACAACAACAAAGAAAAAATAAAAAAACTAGCATATAGCAGACCAAAATCAAAAACAAAAATAAAGCAAAAGGAAAAACAAACGAAACTAGCGCAATAGCTCAAAGGAAAAACTATATACAAAACTATTTATAGGATAGGATTGGAATACTCTCAAGCACTAAAGTAGTGATTGAAAAATTTCCCATTCTCTAGTAATGGGACATCTCCAGTTAGGCTTTTTAAACTGAAGGTATTCTCTCCTAGAATATCAGATATCTGAAAGGGACTTAGCCAAAGGGTGTCAAATTTTCCATGGTCTCCTTTCTTCTCATGTGATTTATCCCACAACAACACTAAATCAAAAATTCTAAAGACTTTTATTTTGGCCCTCTTATCAAACCATCATTTACTATTTTCTGATGCTTACTAAAATATTGTAGTGCTTTTTCCCTTTTTTCATCCAAATTAATCAAATTCAATAGCCTAGATTCTACCTTGTCATCTATTTCTAAGTATTATTTCATGAATTGTAAGGTAAGGATCTTGATATTGGTGGGAAAAATAGGATTTTAACCATAAACTAGATAATAGGAAGATGTGCCTAATGAAGACTTAATCCTTGTTTTATCTGACTATAATGCATATTTCACTTTATTATGCCAATCCTTGGGATTTTTGACTAAATTTTTCTTAATTATTTTTGCAAGTTTTCATTAGTTGATTTTGCTACTCAATTTCGCTAAGGGTAATAATTAGAAAAACATTTCATAGTTACCTTATTATCGTAAGCCCATTCATAAAATCAAGAAGAAGAGAAAGTAGGGCCATTATCACATACCAAAGCATATGGCATCCCAAACCTAGTCACGGTGTTATCTTCAAATAATTTGATCACAACCTCTGTTGTGAAGTTTTAAATGCTTGATATTTAGTCCAACGAGTGCAATAATAAATGGTAGTTAGGATGAAATTATGGTTGGCTAATGAATTAGGATTGATACAACCAATAAATTCCAATCTCCATTATGCAAATGGATGAGCTTCAATCATTGGTTGTAATAGCATGGGTGAATTCCTTTCTCGATGAGCTAAAATCTTGAAAATATGACATGATCAAACATGTTCATGGGTATATTTAAAACATGGGATTGTATTTGGTGTGTTGTGGCACTTCCTCAGCCATACCTAGTTCCATACTTACCATAGAAATATTTGAGAACTTTAGAAACCTCCTTCTTGCTTAAGCACCTTAGGTAAATTCTCTCATAATGTTTTTGATACAAAATGCTTGCTTTTATTATGAAATTTACACTATTGAGATGTACTACTCTTTTTTGGGTGGAATTCAATTCACAAAGACATACTCTATTTAGCATATAGTAAATAATGTCATAATATCATCCATAATGTCATAACCTCTCCCATATAATACTACTGATATTTAATATGAGGGGAAATTTTGGCTAGTGCTATGCGTAGTCCCTATCATCTAACATATATCATGGGCTAAATTTCTAGATCAAACTCTTTTAATATGGACATCCACTTGCATCTACATTCTCCTAGCTTATTTTGCATCAACACTATTTTCACATCTAGATTTGACACTATTGTAAACACACTACTATGTAGGATATAATATCAAAACTTCTTCACAACTCTTATTTATTAATAGTTGAATATCTGAGTGGAGAATATTTCAATGGTGAGCTTACAAAAGCTATTTTTCCTTCATCACCAATCTCCTCCTTCTAATTTAACACACCCACAATTGAATAATCATATGCAAATGAATAATTATAAAAACGTTAAGTATAACTAGGAATGATTAATACATGAGCATTCATGATTGTCCTTTTAGTTTCCTAAAAAGTAGCTTGTACTTCCCTAGTCGATACAATCTTGGCATCCTTTTTTAGCATTGCATTTAGAGGTTGAACTACTTTTGGAAAATTAGAAATAAGTTTTATCACAAATTTGACTTTTCCAAAGAAATACTTTAACTCCTTGCTTCTAGGAAGGGGAATTTTTTGAATTACTTCAACTCTATCTGGATCAATAGAAATACCATATTAAAAAATAACATGCCCTAGTAGCTTTTCTTCTATAACTCCAAAATACACTTTTTTGGATTCAATGAAATTCCATGCTCTCTACATCTTTGTAGTACCTTCATTAAATATTCCCCATGGTTTACACACATCTTAGAAAAGATAATAAGTTCATCCATATAAATCACAATACATTTTCCAATGAGGTCCTTTAAAGTGATGTCCATAGCCCCTTGGAAAGTTTCTCTTACATTGATTACGCCAAATGGCATGCTCCTATATGTAAATTTTTCCACTTGGTAGTAAATGCAGTTTTAATCTTATCTTGGGGGTCTACCATTACTTTATTGTAACCTGAGTAATTGTCTATAAAAGACATCATCTGAAATCCATTAACTATTTACAATATTTAATCCAAGGAAGGGAGTGGATAGTTATCCTTATTATATGCTCTATTAATATTTCTAAAATCTACACACAAGCATATTTCCCCATTCTTCTTATGAACAAGCACCAAATTGGAAACCCAAGTAGAATGTCTTACCAAAACAATAATGCAGGCTGCCAAAAATAAAAATGAGGGGCTCCAATAAAGGATTTACTAGTATCTACTTTTTTCAAAAGGGTTTTTTTCTTGGCTTCAAGGAAATAGTATGGGTAATGATAGATGCATCATAGGTTTTCAAATATTCATAACTCCATGCTATGACATCTCTGTAATATTTTAAATCTTGGATTATTCCTTCCTTTTCTTCATCAGTGCAATATTTTTCCAAGAAGACATTATGAGGGTCTTCAACACTCCACAAATTATAAGCTTCACGTAACTCCTTTTCAAATGGAACATTATGTTGTTTGCAAGTATGATAATCCATATCAAATAGGATTTCCAAAGAAACCATACCTTTAGGAATAGTGTTTATCTTTAGATTCAATTCACCTTCTTCATCTAGCTCTACATAATTTTTTTCTTCCTCATCTATGATTTGAGCTTCAAATATACCTGAGTTAGTGATAAAATCCACTATATGTCTATCATCCTCAAACATCTAAAATTTTTGGGTATTGTTTGGTATGGAGGGTTTAACAACCAGTTCCATTGAGAATCGTTTTATCTTAGAATGGGCAACTAGTTCTAGAGGGATTGCTACTACTGCTAATGAATATACAATGTGATTATTTTTGTGTAAAATAGTATGAATATCAAAAGCATCAAATTCTTTAATTAAATCCCATACTCAACTATGATAATTCAAAAGGTATTTTTCATGGTAGGCATGTTGGTTTTGCACTTGTTTGATCACCAATAAATAATCTCCTAGGGCATGTACATATTTGAATTTATTCCTAATGGAAAATTGCAATCCATGAATCAATACCTCATATTTAGCAAAATTATAGGTGCAAAAGAACTGCAATCGATATGTAGCAAGATGTGTTTTACCCTTGGGGTTGACTAGTTCAAATCCAAAACCTAGGGTTTTGCATAGTGGTGAATTTCACAATTTAGCGCGAATATTGGGATTTTCAAAATGTTAATTTTGCAAATTTTGGGACCATAGACGTCGGCCCGTTCGCCCAAAAATTTTGGGATCTAATTTTTTTAAGGGTAAATTCACCCCATTGTCATAAGGTTTCCCACCTAATTTTCGCCCTAAATTTATTAAAAATAAGAAATATCCCGCCCAAATCACCCCTTGTACCCCTATATATATAGCTAACCCTGACAACGACTCCCATACAATTACAACATTTTTTTTGGATAGCGAGCGATACAAAGCAGAATGCGACTGGTAGAAGGCGACCAACATAAGGCAAGTGGCATAAGGCGAGTGGCATAAGGTGAGTGGCATAAGGCGACTGACATAAGGTGATTGGCATAAGGCGACTGGTAGAAGGCGATGAGAAGGTGGAAAAGGGATGGAAAGGGATGAAAAGGGAGATATAAGGCGAGTGGCATGAGGTGAGTGGCATAAGGTGACTGGAAGAAGGTGACTGGTAGAAGGTGACCGACATAAGGCGACCGACATAAGGTTATTTGTAGAAGGTGACTGGCAGTAAGTGATCGGTATAAGGTGATCGGCATAAGGCGATCGACATAAGGTGATCGACATAAGGCGATTAGCATAAGGCGAGTGGTAGAATACGATTGACATAAGGCGAGTGGCATAAGGCGAGTGTCATAAGGTGAGTGGTAGAAGGTGACTGGCATAAGGTGAGTGTCATAAGGTGAGTGGCAGAATGCGACTGGCTGAAGGCAAGTGGTATAAGGTGAGTGGCATAAGGCGATTGGTAGAAGGTGATTGCATAAGGTGAGTGGCATAAGGCGAGTGGCATAAGGTGACTGAAGAAGGTGAGTGGCATAAGGCGAGTGGCATAAGGTGACTGGAAAAATGTGAGTGGCATAAGGTGACTCAATTTATCGGTATGTTTCTTTTACCATTAAATTTCATTTAACATTTTATTCATGGACACTCAATAAGGAGGTTTATTCTGCTTGCGAATGATATTCTTGGGATAGATATTCTACTGTCTCTAGCAGTAGTTCTCTTTTATACCAGTTATTTTCATTTTTAAAAATGATGTTCTTTGTTCATGTTATTCTTCTGTTCATACAGGTAAAATGTCAACTACAGGCAGTGGAAAGAAGGGAGGCCAGTCTTCCAATAAAAGGAGTATCCTCAAATACTTTCATAATATTTCTAAACCCGGTCAGCCATCAACATCTGCACAAACTGAAGGTATGAACACCTTTACTCACCAGTTAATTTTTTTACTTTGTTAATTTTAAATATAATGTCTTCATTCATAAAGAAGTGTGCTTTTTGGTTGATGGCTTTGTCCATTTTTATCTGTAGAAGGTATGCTTTTAAATGCCATAGTGATAATGAACCTACTATTGACACTAGTATTATCTCTATAGAAAACATTGTTAACCCTGGTATGCCTCCACTTCCACATATCCACGTTAATGAATAGTCCACAGATGAAAATATTCTCAATCAAATCGAACAACAACATGAAGAGATTCCTGAATCTAACATGCCAAGTGGAAAAGAAACTAATAGTTCTTATGCAGTCCCTACTTCCGAAGAATCTTCATAAAAAAATAAACGTGCAAGGTTATCTAGGTGGACAATTAACAGATCATTTCAGTCTGATTGGATATCATAATTTCCATTTATTGAGCCAGTGCTACCAGAGAATAGTAGTGATGCTATAACAGAATTGAGATGCGTAATTTGTAGTTGGAAACATGGAAAGGAGCATAGATTACAACTTAAGAAAGATACAATAGAAAAACATTGTGGAAAGGTTTATATCAAAACAAAAGAAGGTGATCCACCAACACCAAAAACTTATAGGTGGAAGGATGCATCAGAGTGCACACATATAAGAAATGCACAAGAATATGATAAAGAAATGAAACAAAAGCAAACATTGGTTGAGAAAGGTGCAACGATTCAAGCCCAATTTCGAAAAATGAATAAGTTAACTTTAGCTTCAAAAAGTTTGTAGTTTGTTGTTGTATTCTCTATTCTTAAGATGGGTAGACCTATGTCTGATTTCATGAATTATAAATCTCTATTTTGACTAGCTGATGTGCAGAACTTACCCAACGCCCATTGGTCAGATCGAAGTGGTTGGGAAATGGCAAAATGTCTCTCATTGGTTGAGCAGGATGACCTTAGAGAGAAAGTAAAAAAGGTAAAATTCATTTCACTTTCAATTGATGAGGTGACTATTGTTGACAATACATCTTGGATTTGCATGCATGTTTACACATTGGAAAATCATTTAAGGCAACCTCATTTACTTGGAATACGCAAAATGGTGGAAAATTGTAATGCAGAAAACATTTACAATGTTGTTGTAACTAGTTTAAAAGAAGAAGCAGGAATGAATGAAATTGAAATAGCCACTAAGTTAATATGTGTAGGAGCTGATGGTGTTGCTACAATGCAAGGACACAGGAATGGTCTTTGTGTTAGACTACAAACATCGGTTGCCCCATATTTGATCCCTATTCATTGCATGGCTCATAGAATGAATCTTGCATACAAAATTGTGGATACATTTACAAATGTTGCGAGAGTGGAAGAGCTTGTCCATGAAATTCATGAATATTTTTCACGTAGTCCAAAAATATTTTCAGAGTTTCAACAGTTTGCACTAGGAGTTACCGAAGGTAAAAAACTGTTGAAAGATGTGGATACTAGGTGGATTTCGATGTATCAACCGACATTAAGAGTTTTCAAAGAATATCAATCCTTGATAGGGTTTATGTATGCAAATCGTAGGGTAGTTGATAAGGCTAAAGATTTACTTTTTTGAATGAGTGACTTTGAAACTCTTCTCACATTGTGTGGAATTCTTCCAATGTTGGAAAAAATGAATACTTTGATCAAAATTGCACAAGAAAGATCAATTTATATTGTGGATTTCATCAGGGTGAGAATACAAATTTGCATGCATATTGATATGATGTACGCATCTGGTCAAAATTTTATGGATCCCATGTTTGAGAGTTGGAGAGCATTAACAAACGTGAATGGTCCTCAGAGTTTTCTGAAGTTCAATATAAATGATCATCTATGTATTAATGTCCGTGAAAAGGAAATACCTTTATATTGTTATGGTGTGCGAATGGATATAGCTACAAATGAAGTTGAGAAAATGCCCATAACCTACAACAGATTTCATGTAGTTGTAGATGATACAAAACTTAAACTGAAACAAATAGCAAAATCATTGACAAAAGAAATAAGAGACCATTTTCAAAGAGATGAATTGCTAGAGGCTATGGGTGTGGTTAATCCGATGTTTTGGGATCCTTGTAATGAATACCAGAATATAAATTCTTTGTTTCTCAAATACATGGGCAGTCTTTCTGGCCATTTCAGTAAAAGTGTTGTAGTCAATGGTATTGAAATCAATGGCATTCTCAATAGAGATCTTTTGATGAAACAATCAAACTATTTTGGAACAACAATGTCTACTCAAGTTTCACAACTCTCTAACCATCATGAAGCAGGTTCTATTTCACGTTTGTGGAGATTATTACAACCAAGTACTATCTTACAACATACTATGAGTGAATATTTTCATTTATATGAATTATGTCAAATGATGATTTTGGGATCCGTGGAAGATGAAAGGGTGTTCAGTGCACTATCATATGTAAAATCTAAAGTTCGGAATAGGTTGGACAAAAATTTGAAGAATTGTTTGAGATTATATGTGTCGACCTATGAGGTGGAGGAGTTTCCTTATGAAAGAGCAATGTCACATTGGAATTCTTTGGCAGAGAGAAGAGGTGTAATGAATATTGATGATGATGAGGATGATAGTAACACTGGTCAGATTGTGATGACAAAAATTTTGGGAATGAGTGCAGAACATTTTGTACAATCTAAAAAGAGTTTGTTCCAACTTCTAGCACTATGATGCAAGGATGCATTCATTTGATTTGATTTCAAATATCATAATGAAAGGATGCTTTCATTTGATTTGATTTGAGTTCACATATTATAATTTGATTTGATTTCACATATTATCATTTGATTTGATTTCACATATCATAATGAAAGGATGCTTTCATTTTATTTGATTTGAGTTCACATATTATTATTTGATTTGATTTCACATATTATCATTTGATTTGATTTCACATATTATCATTTGATTTGATTTAATTTATTATTGAGTTCACATATTATTATTTGATTTGATTTCACATATTATCATTTGATTTGATTTCAAATATCAGAATGATTTGAGTTCACATATTATTATTTGATTTGATTTCACATATTATCATTTGATTTGATTTCACATATCATAATGAATGGATGCCATTGGATACTCTGTATAGCATAGCCCTCTGATTTGATTATGTATTATTTGATTACACATGTGTTACACATATTATTTGATTACACATGATTTGATTATTGGATTATCTGAAATGTGTTATTGGATATTTTATATATCATTTTACAATAGCCTTGTTATTGAAGTATTAGTCTAAAGTTTCTATTTTTCTTGTAGATTTGTAATGTATAAATCGTTATAGGCAACTTGTGAAAGTAAATGTCTATGCTGCATTTTATGTCATTTCAAATTAATTCATATAACATAAAATAACATCTTACTGCATCCACATACTTCAAAATTACTTAATATATCAACAAAAACAATCAAAACATAACAACATTCAAAACAAAGTTTCCTAGAGATAACACATTTTTTTGGAAATGTTCTCTTTCAAAAAATTTACCATTCATTCACAATTTACAAAACATATCAAACATTATTTCTTCCACTTCAAATTAAAAACAACAAACTTCTACATCATCATAAATAATCAAAACATAGTAATAATTAAAACAAAATAGTCTCTTTCATTGAATTCAATTTTTAAAGAAGATACCATTCGTTCGCAATTTACAAAAACTATCAAACATTATTTCTTCCACTTCAAATTACTTAATACATTAAAACATATAATAATAACATAACAACATTCAAAACAAAATTTCCAATAGATAACACATTTTTCGAAAATAGTCTCATTCATTGATTTCAATTTTCAAAAAGGATACCATTCATTCACAATTTACAAAACATATCAAACATTATTTCTTCCACTTCAAATTAAAACATAACAATAATTAAAAATAAAATTTCAAAATGATAATACGAATTTTTTAGAAATTGCCTCTATCATTGATTTCAATTTTAAAAAAAATACCAGTCTTAATAATTTATAAAAATATAAAGAGTTTTTGTTTCACTTCAAATGCAACACAACAAACTTCTATTCTTTTCCAATGTTTCCTGAAGGTCCACCCACATCTACCTCAATATCCTTTTCTTCTAATGCCCCAACCCTAACCAAACTTTCTGTTGTAGTGTTGATCCCCGATAACAAGGCACCCTCTTCCTTCGCTGGATCTTCTTTGAAAGGTGCATTCAGCTCCTTCTCATTTTCTTTCAGTTTAGCCTCGACATCCAGGCCCCCATCTCTGATAATCCTCTTCAGCAAATTATTTTCTCTAACCGTCTATTGTAACCTCTTCTTCAATTCAATAGCATTATTAATGCTAATTTTGGCAGTCTTGATCAAAATTTTCATGGCACCGACTTGTTGCTTTAGGTGCTAGAAATTAGACTACAAAATAGAAATGAAAAAAGGTTAATATTTATAAACAAAACATATTTAACAAAAAAAAATTAGTTAGATGTAAAACTTACATCAGCTGTAAGTCGTGTTGTTTCTGCAACTGCTACTTTGTTCTGATCTAGTGCCCATTCATTGAAATATGCTTGGGCTTCTGCATTGAGGTTTTCCAAATGATTCAAAACAATGGCCAAAATTTCATCTCTGTATGTAGACTCGGCCTCCATAGTGCCAGATTCAGCTTTATGTAGCAAAGCATCGAGCTTTTGGGGCTCATTCTCAACCTTTAAAAACAACTCTTTTCTCTTTGAAAAATTCTTATATCGGCCATTGATTGCTTTAATCAAAACCTTGGCCCGATATTCCCATTCTTTCAATTTATCAATATCCGAAAGAAGAGTATTATGAACTACAACTTTACATCTATCGGCTAATAACACATTTTCAGAAAAGTTTAGGATATCATCATCTGTTACACTACGGGCGGTGACTTGCTGTGGGGTAGAGGGGGAAACTTCGATGGCACCTACATTGACATCCTCTTCTCCATCAATGCCCTCTTCATCCTCAAGAATATCACTTGCCTTTAAAGGGTAATTTTCAGGATTCATACCCTGATAAAGAAAGTCACATTCTAGAGTTCCCGAGGGCATTTGAGATGCACTCTCAACATTTGAAAAATTCTCTAAGGTTAATATCGATAAAATAGAAACATTAGATGATGACACATTTTGTGTCTCTGTAGCACTTCTTGCATGATGAGGTGGTGGTGTGAGGAACATTTTACCATGCATGCATGATTGGTTCCTCATAGGTGGAACCTATTGTGGATGGACAGGAACTTGCTTTGAATGGATAGATGGTGGAACTTGTTGTGGTTGTGGTTGTGGCTGTTGTTGTTGCTGTGGTTGTGGCTATTGCTGTGACTATTGTTGTGGTTGGCCAGATGGTGGAGCCATATGTTTTTTAGCCTTTTGAATCTAGCAGGTCCCTCTGTTAAATTTCACACAAAAACATAAATTTAATCTTGTGTAAATAACAATAGCATTTAAAAAATATTTATTTAAACCATACATACTAGACTCAGACTCTACAACCATTGATGATTCAACCATTTGCCCTTTATCTAAAAAATATTTAAAACACATTAAAAAACATAATTTTAAGTCATTAAAATAAATCATTTAAAATAGTATTTTTGAAGAGTAAGGTTACCTTGTGGGCTAGAGGTAACCTCTTCCACGTCGACATTAACAATTTTAGAAGTAAAAGGTGTGGTAGGTGTATGTTGAATTCGATCACCATGAGACCTCACACGTTTGGTGTGAGTTATTGGTGATGACTATGAATGCGTATCAGAATCATTAGATACTTCCTGAACCCTAAATGCGACATCCCTTTTACTTGAATACTGAGATGCTCTTCTCTATTTTCAAAATAAAATTAGAGAATAACAAGATAGAATGAAAAAAAAAACAAAGATATTCCAACAAATATGTTTACCTGTATCTCATCATCAGACATGCCAATAGACAACAAACTGGGGTGCAATGCAGTGGGAGGACTACTTTGTTGAAGGTTGAAATAAGCTTCCTAAAATAAACAAAGAATAAAATTGTTGGTAGTCATTGTATAAGCAGATTGAATTTTTTGGGCACTCAAAAGGTCATGTTTTAGGCGGTTGGAAATGTGCATGGACTAGTCAAATCTACCACCACCAATACAATGAATCAATAAATAAAGTGCCCAAAAAGGCATTTCTGTAGGTCGCCCCTGTAGAATAAGCCTTGCCTGAAAAAATTCAATGCAAGCATATAGAAATTTGTCTCCAACATTGCAAATGTTTAACCCCCTTTTGGACTTAGAAGAATTAACTAAAAAAAGAGACAACATTATTAGAAAACAAAAAGTACAAGGAGAACATTATTAGAGAAATGAAACTACAACACAACAATATTTAATGTTAAATAAAAAATAAATTTTCAAATTATACCTTTCAAATTGTCAGAATGAACACCGTAAATGGTTCCAAGGGTGGATTTATCATCGTCGGTTAAGGCGTACTGGTTGTTCACCAGTACACCATCCAAAAATGGCAGCCCTATTAGTCACTGCACATCAGAGGGTTTAACAAAAAAACAATGTCCTTGTTATCCAGTCACATCAAAATAGTGGACACGTCATGGTTGTAACAAGAAATGATCTGTTGCATCAACTGAACGTTAATGTTCAATTGTGGCATCTTCAACACACCAGCAAGTCCAACGGTGTAAACCCATTGGGAATCATTTCCAGGAGTGTTGAAAATGCTCTTCAGGTTGGGGCAGAAGATGTTCTTGAAATACACTTTAGAGGGAAGAGGAGAGGAAGAGCTAGCCATATCTGAAAAGATGTAAGAAAATGGTTTGAGAAACTAGGAAAACACTCAAAAATGCCCTGGAAAACACTACCAAAACCTTCTAGAAATGCTGCAAAAACCTTCTCAAAATGCTGCCAAAATGCTCTGAAAATGTTGCCAAAATGGTGCCAAAATGCTCTAAAAATGCTGCCAAAATGCTCTGAAAATGCTTGGAAACCGTTGTGGAAAATGCCCTAAAAATGCTGGAAAAAAGTTTAAAATTGCTCTGGAAAATATTGTGGAAGAGGTAAAAAATGACCCTACAAATGAATTTATAGAATTTTGCATGGTGGAAGTTAATAGATGCATGACACGTGGTAGAAGAGAGGACACATGGCATCATCTAATTGATGAATTATGGTGGTCACCTTGTGCCACTCGCCATCTGCTAGTCACCTTATGCCACTCACCATCTACCAGTCACCTTATGCCACTCACCATCTACCAGTCGCCTTATACCACTTGCCATCTACCATTCACCTTGTGCCACTCACCATCTACCAGTTGCCTTGTGCCACTCACCATCTGCTAGTCACCTTGTGCCACTCACCATCTACCAGTCACCTTGTGCCACTCGCCATCTGCTAGTCACCTTGTGCCACTCGCCATCTGCTAGTCACCTTATGCCACTCACCATCTTCCAGTCACCTTGTGCCACTCACCATCTTCCAGTCGTATTGTGCCACTTACCATCTGCCAGTCGTCTTGTGCCACTTGCCTTCTTTCCTTGTGCCACTCGCCTTGTGCCACTCACCTTGTGCCACTCGCCTTATGCCACTCACCTTGTGCCACTTGCCTTATGCCACTCGCCTTGTGCCACTCACCTTATGCCACTTGCCTTGTGCCACTCGCCTTGTGCCACTCGCCTTGTGCCACTCACCTTATGCCACTCGCCTTGTGCCACTCGCCTTGTGCCACTCGCCTTGTGCCACTCACCTTGTGCCACTCGCCTTATGCCACTCACCCCATGCAAGTCACCTTCTACCAGTACCTATAAAATTTTATTGATAATTTCAGTGGAAAAAAAAGAAAAAATCGCCATGTTTTGAAAAAATTTCTTCAAAAATTTAAAAAATTCACCCCAAAGTTTATACACTTTTCACGATGATTCGCCCCGATTTGATAAATACTTTTTTGGTACTACCCCTTATGCATAACCATGCCAACACCATTACCATGCTTACACTTTGATCCATCAAACTTGAGAGTCCACATATGGTCTTAAGTTATTTTTTGTTTGCTTAGTGGGGTTTCTGCTACTAGATTATTTTCTTTAACTTTAGTTTCTACTACCACAATGTAGACTCCTAATTTCGGTTCTATGTATATAATCTCATTGACATTGTTATACTATGTGATGAGGTCCTTCAGCCTTGGCTTTCTTTCTATAAAAATTTTACTGGCTATGCCATGCCAAGGAATCCATATATGTGAAAAATTTATTACCATATAACTATTTAGGGTTATTGACCAATCATAACTGAGCAACATCCCATATGCATCTAGGATATATACAACTTGAATATCGATACATTATTGTATCTTGGGTTTGAAAACCAATTGTATATGGACCTGATTCAACACTTCAACCACATTGACTTCTATTTTATCTAATTGCACCACCTTCTTGTTTGAGGAAGTAGGAGTTAGTCCCAATTTTTGGCTGACTGTATATAGCATCACATTGTCAGAAGCACCTGAATCCATATAATAATTATGTAAGTTTTTACTAGCGATTCTAATAGTCAAAAGAAAAGGAGGGGATTCTACTTTTATTTGTTTATTGCAACTTAAGAATTTGTAGTCTTTTTCAACTCTTTTTTATTTTGAACAACAAGAATTTTAAGCAATAGATCCTTTTGGTCAGTTAATTGAGCTACCTAAAATATAGAAATATTTGCCTTAGTTTTCTTAAGGTCTTCAATAATATTATATCCAACCTTTTTTTACTCTAAGACTTTCTCTATCTATGGTAATGACATGTTAGATTTTGGATGTGCTAGTATTGTGGGACCCTTAGGTGGAACTAAATTTCTATTGGCTTGCTCATCAGGTGGTATGGAGGTTTTTTTAGGAGGTGTAGAAGAAGTAATTGGTGCTTTCCCTTTACTTCAAAGAATACAATTGTTACCACTTTGAAATTACTTGTAAGTTTTCACTTCTTCTTATAGGTATTCTTTAGGTTTATCTTCATCCACTCATGAGAGTTCATAGGTCTCTAAAACTAAGGCTATCCCTACTTCTGGTTAGCTTGATTCCCAACATTCTCATTGGTGGGCACTAATTCCAAAATTTCCATCTCTTTTTGGATAATATCCAAAGCACTTTTAAATTTTAGATAGTCAGTTTCACCATGTTGAGTAGTGGAAAGAACCTTGCACCAATAAGGTAAAGTAAGATCTGCCAAATTTACTAAAATATATGGGTTTTTGTTTGGTGGATTTTGATTTTCAATAGGATTTAAGACTTCTCAATTATTTGGGCAAGTATTCCATTGATGATTGGTCCTTTGAAAGTTAAGGTCCTAATCTGAGTGTTGTTATTGGAAGGTATATTTTTAGGAACTTGCCTTTGTATTTAAATCATATCATTGCTTGGTTTTTAAACCATCCTCTATATGTTGTATATCTAAAGATTTGAGTTATTAGGTTGACTTGGTCCCAGTTGACATGTTACATTATTTGCAAGTGCAAATGTATTAAAAAATGCAAGTAAGCTAGTTGATTATTTGTTGGAGGTGTATGATTAAGAACGTTATTTATGGTCACTTGACTATTCAGATAAGTTGAAATGGTTTTTTGATTACTCACATTAGGCATTATTTGATTTAGGGGAGCAAGGTTGAACAATTGATTTTGGTTTGGATACATGGCCCCTAGTAATGGTTCAACATGGGAAGGTATTTTGTAAGGTAAATATAAGCTCCTAGTTGTCCAAATGAAGGTAATTGACCCAAACCATAACTTTGAGGTATTAATTGTTGCTCAACTATTAGAGCCTCACTATATACCATAGGTAAGGATGTAATTTGAGGGGCTCTCCTCATAAACATTGAAGTTAATGGGTCCAAATATCTAAGACAAATTTGGATGGTTTATTTTTCTATAAGGGTGTAAGGGATCACCAATCGGGTGTATAATTTATGGAATCTATTGTTAAATAGCCTCATGGTTTCACTAAGTTCTCTATGTATAGAAGTAAGCAAATCATATACCATAGATGGATCAATTAGTAATCTAAATGAGTAATAATTGTCACCTCTAATTGAGCCCAAGCAGTAATATATCCTGAAGGTAAATTGATATACCAATCATATGCAAACTCATCCAATGTGTGTGGAAACATTCTACATGAAACATCCTCATGTTAAATCTGTAAACAGATTAAGGTATCTTTGTGTGCTTGTATATGCCCTTCAACTAATCTTGTTCCATATTGTCTATATCAAGGGAGCTATCTTTAAGAATTTTTAGGTATATCATGTGTAGGCCCTGGTATGTTCAAAGAGATACTTCCCACTAACCAAAGATAACTAACTACCATTGGTGGACTTTGGGAAGGGAAAAAAGGATCAATACAAAGGGTAATAGCTCTAGAAGAACTATTAGAAGATAAAAGAGTGTTCGGTCTGCCTTTATCAACTTTGGGTCTTATATATGGAGAAATATTGAGAAACTTAATGCCTCTTATATATGACTTAGACCTAGTGATGATGACTTTAGGTTCCAATTTTAATAGTCAAGATGTGTAATATAAACAATGCACCAAGAAATTTAGTTTTAATAGGCCCTCCTTCTAGTGCCACTTCTGTTGAGCATGCAAATGACACATTGTCAATGGTATGACAACATACATGGAACAAATATTTTTCCCTCTTGAAATGAAAATATTTCCTCCAATGCTTGGGTATGCTAGGTCTTGGTTAGTGTGGATAGACTCAAGTGTTGTTGATAATTGTTCCTTCAAGGAGCCTTTGCTAGTTATGTTTTAAAAGAAATATTTCTTGAGCATAATACTTTGAAACCAAACACTTAACTATCTAAATATAATTCCATTGCATGAATATTTAAACAAACATGAGTTGAGTGGAATTAAAAGTAGGCAACAAAACATATATTTTAAGCTCTATAAACTGTAATTGCCCCTTCCATATTATTCATTGCATTTAATATATATCACACAAATAATAGCAATGATTATTGATGTTGTATGGAATTTTAAAATATACTACAAGAAATTAAATTCAATAATTTGAATAAAAATTAATATACTCCTAATTTAAATAAGATCCAAAGAAAATTCAAAGGTTTAAGAGTAAGAGAAAATAAAGAAAAAATAAGCCAATACTACCCTAAAGTCCAAATCCAATCCAGTAAAGCAACAAATCTGATTTAAACCAGTCTTGGCCTGATGAGTATTCACATAGATTAAGATTCGAGATGGTGCAATCTTCAAAGGAGTAATAGACTATGAAACGAACTGAGTGCAACCACCATCAACATGTGTAGATTGAACACAACAAATTTCAAAGAGCCTTATAATATAAAAATATTCTGAGGATATAGATTTAGATTTATCAACTTTGATGACTTACAAGAACAAATATTAGAACAATAAAACCTTGGTTTAGAAATGCTATCCAACTACAAGTAGAAAATGCAAAGAAGAAAGATAAAGAGGCCATATAACAGATGGTTCTCATCCATTGTAATTGGCTAGTGAGCCACTATTTATACAAATTATTTTATTTTTGACTGGAATTACATTTTACAATTTAATTTCCATATAAATCTATGATGTACTCCTTGAGATTACTTTTCATTCATACTATGACCATGCTTCATTAAGTCTGAACTACTTTTGCCATGCATCATAAAATCTTCATTTACACAATGCTTGGGATTTCTGCAATGGCCATACTTCATTAAATTTCTACTTCTCCATATAGTTTGGGTTAGTCGTTAATTTCATCCATCCATTACCTAGTATTCTTGCACTTCATTGATCTACATCAAAATTCAATGTTTTCTATTATGTCCATTGTGCTCAATGTAGCAACCAACAAAAAATTTGTAAAATAACATAAAAAAATGAATGTTAGAACTTTTAATATCTTATTTTTTTAAAACTTCCCAAGTGCCAAGATGAAGTAAAGGGGGGAATGATTCCAAGTCATTGATGTTCCTCTATGAGTTAATATCCATTGTTGAAGTGGGCATTTGTATTTCTTTTGAATTTTTGTTGAGTTTGGAAGACTCAATCTCGACTGTTGAGGCTACTCGAGGGGATTAATCTTATCCATTGAAGCTAATATGATTTTAAAATGGTATTGCTTATCACCTAATCCTATCCATTAAAGATGCTATAGAGAATGATCATGATCATTGATGTACCTTGGTAAATTTCTATTATATCCCTAGATAAATCAGTAGACATTGAAATTTGACACACCTATCCAATGACATCCCTAATCAAGGTAGAAAACAACACCTCATCAAGACACCCTAACCATGTCAAATTGGATGCCAAATTTGGCATAGTTCATCACTTCCTAAACCTATCAGAAGCTCATCAATTTTCTTTCCTTCACAAGCCTTTTGATCAAGCAAATCAAATCAATCATCTTCATACCCAAATTTTGGGGGTTTATAACCTTAAATAGTAAGGTCATATTTGGGATAGATTTTGACCAATCAAATCATATCAAAACTTAAAAATATACCACCATTATATTGGGCTCAAAAATAGATTTTCGATGAGTATAGATATGCTTATGTTTAGATGTCTATTGATGCTCAAATTGCATGAACATTGTACCTAGGCAGGCCAATGACAAATTTACCACTAGTGAAAAAAATGCTACTCTAAACAAAAATACCATTGACATTTTTGCAAAAATATTTAAAATTCAAATCCTAACAAGTCAAACTCACTATTGGAAAAAAATACCAATTCAAGAATAAAAATGCTAGTGGTATTTTTTTTTATAGTGGCATTTTTATAAAATGGCCAAAATATATCGACACAAGCCAAGGGCATGCATATTTCTTTGTCCCACTACCTCCTCTAACTTCACATGCTCCAGTAATGGACTAGACCTGTAGATTTTGAACTTGGTCTAACCAATTCTCTTTGCAAATATATCCTCCAAATCCTATTTAAACAACCCTTGGGGTAAGCATTTAGGATGTAATTTTAAGCTAATCGCATTCTACCAATATTCTTCTAGCTCTCTCTTTCTCTATCATTCTTCTTCAAGCATTTAAAAAGCATTTCTTGGAGGCAAGTCAAGCAAGGAAAAGAGGGCTTAGGGGCAAGAATATCTTCTTGGATGCAAGGGGAGAATATTGCTAGGTAGCACTTCTCTTTTCTCAATATTTTTCTACCCCTTTTATCACATTTTTATCCCTTAACATTGTCCTTGCTAACTTAATGCTCCATTTATTTGTATCTTTCTTCCATTTTGTGCTTCTAATTTCTTTGTGCAGGGATTATATTTGTTTGTGGACTCTATCATCATTATTGTATGTCTCATTTTAGCATCTCCATCTTCATTCCAAACATCTAACATATTTTTGAAGGTATTTTCAAGTTTGATTGACTTGCTACCTTTATTTTACTCACTAATTTTCTTCATTGCAAGGTCTTATTTCACCCATTTTCTTAATTTTATTTATAATATTTGTTGTCTTCTTCATTTTTAGTCATATTTCTTCTCATTTACATCATAATAACACTTTATTTCCTATCCTTGCACATCTAATCTCACATTGCTCTCACTTACAGGCATAAAATTTGGTTATAAATCTATTTTGCACTCTCTTTTCCACATATTGTATGTTATTTTATATTTTTAGTCATCTATACATTCTCTTTAAGCTCCCAAGATGTTGTGGTGTGGATACAAGGCCATAATTTCCTTGATATCTCATCACTCATAGCATTTTATCACTTTTGTTTCATTTCCTTGCCTTCGTCTTTGTTGCTTTAGATTTATAAATTTATAACAACATTTACATTCTCTAGAATTTGCATCTTTTCTTATTCATTGTCAATAAATTTCTTTAAATAAAGGTTAATTAGGTTATCATATATCATTCCTAAAATTCTTAGATGCACTTTAGACTCATTTGCATCTCCAAATTATTAAAATTTTAGTCATTTTGAGAACTATCCACTCCCCTTACATATGCATTTATTTTGATCTCAAATTCATAGGATTTTGTAATTTAAACCCTTGAATTTGTGACCTATAGACTTACCAAGCCCCTAAAAAAATCCCATCCTACCTTCGCATTGCAAAATTCTCTAAAATCGACCCCAAAATCATCTTGACCTCATTTCAAAACAAAAATGCCACTTCCTACAACAATTTACATTTTTGACTCTTTGGAATCCACAGAACAAAAACACCATTGAGTACAAAAATGCCATTGGCATTTTTATACCTAAACTAGTATTTTTGTACAACTTCATTTCCATCCAAAAGAGGTAAGCATACTCATTTATTTTTTTTATAAATAAGGGGTCTAATTAGATGATAAGACATAAATTCACATTTTGTAACACTCAAATAGACCCCCCAAAATAGAAAATCTATTCTTTTGGTTTATTCTTGCAAGAACAAAAATTCTAGTGAAATTTTTGTATAGATACCAATAAAGGTAATCCCACCACTTGGAACCTCTCTGAACTCTATTTTTCATAATTTCTTGCAATATGCTCCTTATATACTACTATTTTTATCCTATAAATAACATTTCATTTGTATAATCAAGGAATCCTAATATAGCTTTAATCTCTTTTACAAAACACATCTATATTGGTCAAAATCAAGGAATATTAGATCAAATTTAGGTTTCTTCTCATTTTCAAGTACTTAGGCAAGAAATCAAAAAGCATATAGATTGCATCTTAGGCTAGCTTGTCTTCTTGCATTCACTCCTTGTTTTCCTTGGAAAGAAATACCTCCTTAGTTAGCTCATCATAAAAATGAAAAATAATTTAGGTCAGCTCTTGTTTGCTTGTATTTGTATCATATAGGCTTATCATGCATTTTTAGTGGTCTTAACCTTATGTTTAAATAATATTTTAAGGCTTGAAAAAGAGTCAAATTTTGCAATCCAAAAACCTTAGGTGTTTTGTTGATAAATCTCATATAACACCGCTACACAAGCATTAACAACAACATTGTCACCTTGAAATATTGCATTGAGTAGATCCTAGTTGCTTAGAAGCTGTCAATCAAGGAATTAGGGGTTCTAGTGAGTCCCCTACCACATGCTTGGGGTGGTTATTTTTAAAGGGAAAGATCATTTTTTTTGTATCTTAATCTTGGTGAACCTAGCGTGAACACATATTTTGCCTTAAATAAGATAAAATTTTATTAAACTTAAATAGGATCACATAACTTTATTTGCATAACTTACATCACATTAAATAAATATAATAAGAACATAACCAATTGTTAGTCCTATTGGATGAAGGATAACAACCCCTTGAGTAAACCAACGTGCAAAATTTAAGGGAGCAATATATCTTAGCTAGTATATTATGGTGGGCTAGGAGGAGTCATAAGGAGAATTGTTTTTCAAGGTGACATAAGGATTTCAAAATATCTTCTCTTATTTGCTATAAGTACTCTAAAAACAAACCTTTAATAAAATCAATCAACCCTCTCTTTCCCAACCTTATTCAATGGCCATATTCTTAGACCTTACAAGTTTATTAAAATGGATTGTCTTCCTTTTTTAAATCTTCCTAAAACCCAAAATATACTATACAACTCATAAAGTAGCTACCCATCCAAAAAATTTGGTGGAGGATTATGAAGAATCTAAAACCCACAAAAATCTAAATTCCAATAAAGGAGATAAATATATCACTCTTCTTGACTCTTTAATATCCTTACATGATGACCTTAATCATATGATAACCTCTTTGCAAGAGAATATATATATATATATATATATATATATATATATATATATATATATATAATAAAGGAATTCTTTAATAAATTTTCCAACCATGATCAAGATAGGAGGATCTTAGAACCCCTTAATCACATTCCTCACAAGAACATGAAACTATCATCCAAGAATTTCTTGATGATGAAATTCATAATAATGATGAAAAGATAACAACTCCTAGTTCCCCCAATCATATAACAACCCTCTCACAAGAGCATGGAAAAAATATAAATGAATTTCTTAATAGAATTAACAATGAACATGATATTCCCTTAATGGAAAACTCCCTTAAGGATTATCCTTTAGAATCTAATATTGATGAATTTCCCTCTCATTCTATTCCCATAGAAAAATTATAATAAACAAAACTTTCCCTTAGGAAAAGAGTCCTCTTCCAATATCCTCTCTCCAAATATCCTCTTCCAAGCCTAAGTACTCCTATGAAGACTTGTTCAATAAACCACTATATACCATCACAGTTAGCCATTTATTTCCTCCCAACTCTAGAGCACCCAAACTTCAAACATATGAAGGAAACAAAGACCCTCTCAAAAACCTTAGGATTTTACAAATTGCATGTACTAACATTGAACATGATGAAATATTATTACTTAAAACTTTCTCTAAAATCCTTAGTGGCCCTTCCTTGGACTGGTATTTCCAATTACCAAGGCACTCTATCAAATAATTTAGAGACTTTTTTGTGTTATTTTTCAAAAAATTCTCCATTTACATTGAAGATAAGCCCACACTTAATGACCTTCTTTAACTCAAATAATATCAAGACTAGAATCTCCTTGAATTCCTAGGAAGATGGCAGTTTTGGTATGGAGGCTCAAATTCGTCCCTCCACCAAAAGAACTCTTAAACAACTTTATAAGAAACATCAATGAACAACTATCCTTTCACTTAGAAGTATCCAATGTGTCTTCCTTTGAATATTCCATAGAAATGGCCAAGAAGGAAGAAACTGCACTCCATAGAAGGGGGCAATTAAAAATCTATACTTCTATGAAATGAGAGCAATATTCCCCTTACCCAAAGTGACAAACTGAGAATATGCATAACTTAGGAAACAAGGTCATAAATTCTCAACAAATCAACAATGTCAGCACCACTATAAACCCTTGAAATATTATCATACAACTAAACCCACAACAAAATTTTACTAAGTTAGATCAGTATCCTACAACTATCCTAAAAAAACTCCTTGAAACTAAGATAATAGAACTCCAACCCATTAAACCTATAAATCATACCAAAATGATAGCTCATTCATCTCATTCTCATGAATATTATGTTTTCCACCATATTAATGGCCATGCAACCAATAACTATAGAGACCTTAAAAATCTAATCCAAGACTTGATAGATAATGACAACCTTAACCTTAGTTTTTCTAGTTCCCAACCTTACTTAGATCATAATCTTAGATCCTTCTAGGATCCATCACCCATCCATAAAAAAATATTCTTGATCCAATAATGCCCCACCTTCATCAATATTTTCCATAAAATTATCTTAGCTCCTTATCAAAACTCAAGTGCATTAAGTTACTTTTGGTCAATTTGATAGGATAAGAATATTGTAATATAGGAGCCATCTTAAGTGATAGTATGCTTTTTTATTTTATCTACACCATACCTATAAAACATTTGAAATAGACAAGGATCCTTTCCTTCTAAAACATTATTTGTCATTGTATTCTTTAGTTCTAAGTTAAGGATAAAGTAATGGTTGGTGGCCCAAGGTTTGGGGAATAGATGGATTGTATTTAAAACCATGAAGTAAGATATTTTTTATTTTATTTTTGTGGAGACAAGATATTAAAAGGCTCCCATTATGCCTTAGAATTTTTAGACTTCCATATCACCTTATCAATAAGAAGGTTTTAAAAAAGATTCATAATACTCTAGGGAAGTTCATGCAAGAGGGGCCAACTATGGAGAAATAAAAGTATGTTATATATACCTAAATATGTGTTGTGATGAATATTTCAAAACCTTTTCCAAAATCCATTAAAATTAAATATAAACAAAGAGAACAAGATCAACATATAGATTATGAAAACATTGCATTTTAGTGTCATAAATGTTATGATTCCATACCAATGGCAAAGTTTTATAAAGTGAAAAGGATTGTGAAAGAGAAGGAAAGTCTTGTCTATAAGATAAACTTGAAGATGAAGCAACATGATCATAGTATAGTAGATTTTGGCTTAGATCAAAGATTTTCCATCCCTACAATACTGACAAAAAATCCTCTCTACCTCATTAGATGGCAAAGGCCTTCAAAATTCATTAGAAAAAACTAAGAAGGATACAAAGGATAAAAAATTACAATGCACAAGTGCAATTTTTACAAGGAATTAAAGATGCAAATAAAGATATGAAGATAAATTTAATATAAAATATCACATTTAATATAGGTAAATCATCTCCATTTTTCTTAGGGATTAGAAAATTATATCCTTGCAATAAAAATTAATATATAGGTTGTCCCTTACACTTTAGGGTTTCAAAGGCAACTCAATAAAGAAAGTAGTCTAGAGGATATCCATTGTAACCTAGTTTTTTTAGAAGAACATTAGTAAGTACTATGGAGGAGAAGCTTTGTACATTAGAGGTTTCTAAAGTAGCTTAAAGAAGAAATTATTTTCAAGGCTATCCATTGCATTTCAAGTTCTTCATAATTCTATAGATGATTAGTCACACTATGAAAAAAGTTTAGAAAAATAGAAGTTATAGATAAGAATTAAATTATTAGTGGGAATAAAAAATATATAGGAACCTCAAGTTAGGATCATAGAATAAATGAAACTCATAGGGATGTTGATTTGGAAAACCATATACAAACATCACAAGTGTTAACAAGAAATGAGGCTAAGCCCCAAAATATGAATAAAAAGTGATGATAAATATGGTATCTTGGAATATTAGGGATATAAATTTGATTTGAGTGAAGTAGGGTTTCTCAAATCCCCAAGAACTATAATTCCACTATAATATTAAGTTGTAAAACTTGGTTATCATTTGTACTTTTAATTAGATAGGGTAGTCCTATGACAACTTACAATGTAAAATTAGTTCATGGTGCCAATACCACATTTAATATTATGACCACTATAACATCATTCTTTCTTTATTGAAAATGCTTATGGCATCCACACACTTGACTAGGAATATTTCCAACACCAACATCCTATACCTCCACTACTTGTAAAAAATCATGTAATTCATATTTCTAATGTCAAACACTAAATATTAAGTCACAATTACCTAGTCACACGACTTGGAACCTTCATAGCTAGTATCAATTTTAGAAGAGGCAGTTGAAAAACTCGATAACTACCCCTAAAACTATTTTTTTTTTGCTAGATAATAAGAGGTTCTACTTGAGTCCCCCGCCCTTGAAAAATTACAATTATTTTCTTTAAATATTTAGAGTTTACAAATATAAATACTTATCATATCAATTGAGATGCTATAGCTAGAAAACTACATCATTTTACATAAAATGTCTGAATTCTTGATTTTCATTTTTTGGATCTTTTCAATTTTTTGTATGAATACAAATATTCCATAATGTAGCATCCTTATTGAAATTTTCCTATAGTAGCCTTTATAATACCAATAATTTACCTCTACTATCTATGCATTTCATCTTAGTAGAGTAATATTTACAAAACATTGCACTGTCATAGTCCGCTTCACCAAATTTGGATTGTTTGTTTCCTTCTTGAAACACAATCACAACCACAAAAATGATAATAAATAGTTTATATGAAAACACATTATTGTTAGAAAATAAAGCATATATTACCAATGGAAAATATTAAAGTAAATCTTAATCATTAATTGATTTAGACAATCAACATTTTCTTGTCAGCTTCAACTAAACTTACTACTTCCTCTAACCATGGAAAGGAGAATTTAGTGTCACGATCTTCAATAAAAACCCCTATATTGGCTAAACTATGTGTACATTTGTTTCCTTCTATTAATGTATGTTTAAAATTGATTTCTTCAAACTCTTTAGCAAGATCTTAAATTTACATAATTATCTCTTATAGTTCCATGGAGCCTTTGCTTTCATCAACATTGCATTTATTACTATAAGAGAATCACCTTCCATCCATACTCTGTTCCATTTCATTCTTTTGCATATTTTTATCCCTTCTAAAGTTTCCCAAGCTTGAACTTCATTATTTATCTTAAATCCACTATTGAAAGTGTAATGAGATTAAATTTCTCCTCTATAATTTCTAATTATTCCTCCTCCTCTTGGTCCTGGATTTCCTTTAGATTCTTCATAAAAAATCTATTTAACCCACTCCACATATGGTGGTTTCCACTTTATATTATTTACCTTATTTTTACTTCTCTTGTACCCAACATCATAATTCCATTTAATGAATTTACTCCATCTATCAAGGCTCTCTGCTTTAAAAATTAGGGACTGGGTGAGTTGATAGAGTTGGTTTAGACTCTTCTATGGCTAAACATATCTTCCTTTTTGTTATCTCTAAACCACTTTCCTTTCCTTTAAATATTATTTTATTCCTTTCTATCTGTATAGTCCAAAGTATTGTATCCTTTGATATATCCCATATTTTTTGTAAAGCCTCACTTTTAGAAGTGCTCTACCATTGCTTTAACCAATCTTCAATTCTGCTATTCATCACCATGCATTTACCAAACATATTAAGAACCCATTACCATAGATTCTAGACTATTAAGCAATGTCTCAAGATATGGTCTATACTCTCCTCATTTTTACAAAGAACACATTGAGAGGGGCTATGAAAACCCCTTTTCATAAGGTTATCCTAGGATAAAATTATTCTATGACCTACTAGCCAAAAAAACATTTTGACTTTAGGAATGCTTGGGCTATCCCAAATATCTCTCTATATTCTAGTGATATTATTATTTTGTTGGTGTTGTACATTATATCCACTTCTTGCTGTGTATTATCCTAAACTATTCAACTCCCAAATAAATTTATCCTTGGAACCCCTTAGAATAATCACAGTTGTTATATTTTTACTCAATTGCCTCCTAGAATCAATGTCTTGTATACTTGTAATTTTTTATTTTTTTTTAGTTTTATCTTCCTTCCCGATCCTTGTATAAAATATTTGAAACCCTATCATCATATTTGTCTTGAAGCAATCTCATCCAAGGTTTCAAAATTGGATCTAAATTGAGTGGTTTTTTATCACACCAAGTATCCATCCAAATAGAAATTTTTCTCTAGTTCTCACCACCCATATTAAACCTTTAATCATAAGATCAATAGATTTTTTTAAACCATTCAAAAGAGTAGAACCATTTGATAGAGAGAATGAAGTAAATATTAAACTTGGGTCATTGGGATCAACATACTTAGAAGAATTATTACCCATTGTCTTTGAATCTCTTTGTACAATCTCCAAATTAATTTTCCCCTAAGAGCTAAGTTTGCATCCGTAAAAAATCTTAAACCAAGACCTCCCCTAGTTTTATCATCACACACCTTACTCCATTTTAGCAAAGAGAATTTCCTTTTATCATGTAAACTTGACCATAAAAGGATCTCATAATATAGATTAAACTTTTTTCAACTGATTTTGGCATAGAATACAATAACATAATATGTTAGAATGAAATGTAAGACTGACTTAATTAACTAATCTCTTCATGTAAGACTAAATTAATTAACTGCACTCTTTCGGGTAACAATAACCTTCTACATTTCCAATATGGAATTTTATTCTAAACTTTAATAATAACTAGATTCCATATTCTATCCTCATTCTCCCCTCAAACAAAGACATCCCTAGATAATTTGTTGGCAAATTTACCTCCTCCATTTGAAGTTGTTGAGAAATGTAGCTTAGATAGGAAATTCTTACACGGGCTTCAGTATGATCATGCTAGAAGTGGTTTGATATATTTTGAGGATGATGCAAAGGATGATATGGCATAATGGGACCCACAATGAAGAGTGGGAGAATCTACATGGCACTTGGTGGATCAGTTTAGGAGAAGTACCTCATGGACAAAGTCAAGTTGTATCTTAGGTTTATATTTCCTATTATTTTATTTTCTCTCATTATTTGTAAAGTGACCACTTAGGAAAAATTGGAACTGATTCTATTGTGTAACTCACTTTAGAAGGAGTGAATTTTTTTTCTCTTGAAGTTGACTTAAACTAGGATTTAATCTAGTCTATACATCTTAAGATGAGATAAAATCTAATCTTGATTGTACATTTGAAGATGAGATATGGGTAGGTATGATTAAAGACATTAGGATTTCTGTTCAAGCATAAAATAAGAAGGGCAAGAGTGCTTAGAGGAGAAGAAGAGCATATTGCTAAAGAGAACTACAAGATAAGCAGGCCATACAATAGGCCATGCATAGGTTGTACACCTTCAGATCTACAGGTCGTGCATCATCTTTTGTTGATGCTTGAGTGTGCTTCAGGGTTAAGAGGAGAGGAAGAGTGATTTACTATCTAGAAAAGGCAAAAATAGAGTAGGTCATCCTATTGTAGATGTACTCTATTGTGTAATTGTTGCATGTTAAAAAATGTATTTTGCTTTTGCTGTTCATTTTCTAACTATTGTATAATTGTTGCATGTTCAAAAATTTATTTATGTATTTAAATAAATTTTAGATTTTATTTTTTTAATAAAATAAACATAGGACGATAATCATCTAGGCTTAGGAAAATTTACATGGTATCAAAGCCTTACTGTGATTGAGATCCTCAAGGGTTTATAGTAGTAGATCACTGTTGGATAGAAAGAACCAGCAGTTAGAGGGTTTCATACTTTTTCTTGAAGGACTAAGCTTATTTGTAGGATATTTTTTTGAGTCTTTCATATTAAATTGAAAGTTTGTGCAATAGATCTTAGAGATGGTAGTAGCTAGCCTCATATTTGAGGATAGATTGGAAGTTACCTCCAATTTCTTTCCTTGGAAAGTCAAGGTAATGTTATTATTAGAAGAGAATGATATTTGGGATATTGTCAAGGATGGTATGAATTCACCTACAAATCCATAGTAGTTGGTATCTCATAGGAAGAAGGAAGGGAAGGCCAAGTGAATGATATTAGATGTAGTGAAGGATCACCTAATTTCTCACATATCCAAGAAGGCTATGACAAAGGAGATGCTTTATGCCTTGGTTAGCCTCTACCAAAGTGAGAATATAAATAGGAAGATGATTTTGTAGAACAAACTCAGATATATAGAGATGACTAGATCTAACACCATTACAAATTACCTGATGAAGATCAGGTAGATTCATGATCAGCTACGAGTAGTTGAGAAGAATATTGAAGACACAAAGTTAGTGAATGTGACACTAAATGGTTTCTCAGCTTCATGGGAACCATTTTTCAAAGGCATATATATTCATGAGAACCTTCCCATATTTGAGAAATTATGGGATGATTTTATCTAGGAGGAAACTCAAATTGAGTCAAAGGTCAACAAGAAGTGTGGTGACAATAACCTAGCCCTCATTGGGTAAACCAATAAGGGCAAAGATAAAAGACCCAATAAGGGTAAGGTAAAGAGTAAGGAGTGAACCTCACAGTCAGGGAAGAAGGACTTGAACAAGATCAAGTAATTCATTTATAATAAGCATGACCATTATGCATCATAGTGTTTAGATAAGAAGAATAGCAAAGAGAAGCATAAACAGACATAGGTAGAAGCCTTCACAAAAAATTATATGAGTGAGTTTGCTACAAAATTCAATAAGGATTTCACATTGGTCTCTTGCCTTTGTACCAAAACTATTCTGAGGGATGCTTGGTATGTGGATAGTGGGACATATTGACACATGAGATCAACCTGAAAATATTTTACCAGTCTATAAGAGCAGGACTTAGGGGTTTAGGTTGAGCTTGGTGATGATGCCAAGTATCTAGTTGAAGTAATTGGTACCATTCCTTTTCAACTCTAGTCAAGGAACTCTTTATACTTTGATGATGTTATGTTTGTTATAGGTCTTAGGAAGAACTTGATTTTAATTTTTATTATGGATGATAAGGGCTATGTAGTAGAGTTCAAGAACCAACATGTCCTTATTAGACCAAAATAATATAACCCAAAAATAACATAAGTGATAGGGGTTAGGGAAGGTAATCTATACAGGTTGCAAGGTGAACCTATTCTAGCCCAAGATCGTAGCAATAATAGATTGTGTGAGTTGTGGCACAATAGGATGGGGCACCTACATCATAGATCATTGCCTATTCTAAGAGAGATAGTCATAAGTCTTCTAGAGTTTAGCATTGAGCAACAATGATTATGCAGAGGGTGCACACTTGTAAATAATGCTAAGGCTACTTTTCTAAACAATGATCATAGGTCTAAGGAGATACTAGATCTAGTACATTCAGATGTTTGTGGATAAATTTTAGTAGCATTAATTTTAGGTAGTATCTACTATGTTTCCTTTATTGATGATTTCTATTGCAAGACATGGATCTACTTTGTAAAGACCAAGGATGGAGTCTTTAACAAGTTTTAGGAGTTCAAAGCTCTAGTTGAGAATTAGATAGGGAAGAAGATCAATATCTTGATATCAGACAATAGGGGTGATTATACCTCCAAAGAGTTTGATGGTGTCTGCAAGAACGCATAAATCAAGAGGGATTTGATTGTTCCATACAACCCATAAAAGAATGGGATTGCATAGAGAAATAATTGACCCATAATAGGGGCTGATAGGGCCCTAATTCATGACCAAGACTTGGTGATGTTTATTTGGGTAGAAGCATACAACACAACAGTCTACATCAAGAATAAGTGTCCTCACAGGATATTGGAGGACAAGACACCAAAGGAGGCATTCACTAGAGTGAAGCCAAAGGTGAGTCATTTATGCATCTTTGGATATCCAGTTTATATACATCTTTTGATAGATAAGAGGACCAAGTTGGAGCCCTCCAGTAGGAAGTTTTTATTTACAAGTTACAGTGAGACTTCAATAGCTTACAGGATCTATATTCTAGAATAGAGGAAGATAATAGTGAGCAAGGATATAAATTTTGAGGAGGATGTTGAATCCATGAAGTCCCATGAGCCTATTCTAGTGATAGCGAATGGGGAGTAGGAAGCTCCGAAGGTTGAGCCAGGGTCACCAAAGACACCACTAGTTTCCATTTTAGGATAACAACCTTTAGGTAAGGATTGATATTAGCCCCTTATAGTTCTGTCAAGAGACCTTGATGGTTTACATAGACATTGAGTGATTCTCAAGAGTATGTTGAGGCTCCTAAAAACATAATTAGGGAGAGTAGATCTCCAAGGAAGTTTCCAAACTACATGGAATTAATGAGCAATATCATAAATTTAGAGCCTTCTAGTTTTCAAGAGGTAGCAGGCCAACAAGTTTGGTAGGATGCCATGGTAGAGGAGTACACCTCCATCATGAAGAATGATGTTTGAGACATAGTTCCAAGACCGATGGGTAATTAAATTGCAATTTCTAGGTGGATCTACAAAGTTAAGCATGATGCAAATGATAGCATCGAGAAGTTCAAGGTAAGGCTTGTGGCGAGAGGGTTCACCTAGAAAGAGGGAGTAGACTATGAGGAGACTGTTTCTCTAGTCATAAGGTACATTTACATTATAACAATTATATATTTAGCTTCATTTATGGAATAGTGGATTCATCAAATGGATGTGAAGATAACTCTCCCTAATGGGATCATTGAGGAAAAAATGTGCATAGAGCAGCCTTAGGTATTTGAAGTAAATAGGAAGGAGTCCCATGTTTGTAGGCTTAAGAAAGCCTTATATGGACTTAAATAAACACTAATAGCATGGTATTATAGGATATATGGGTATTTTTAGAGTGTGGGATTTGCAAAAAGTGATGCAAATCCTAATCTTATATTAAATATTTGTTGGGATTGATTTGCTCATTTTGGTGCTATATGTAGATGATTAATTTATTATAGATGTAGATAGGCTCAATGCAAGGTGCAAAGCTAATATGGTATATGAGTTTGATATGAATGGCATAAACATGATGCATTACTTCTTGGGTTTGGAGGTTTGGCAAAGACCAAGGGAGATATTCCTTGGTTAGGGTAAATATGCAGTTGAGATCGTGAAGAGGTTTTAGATGGAGGACTATAAACCTATGGCCACACCCATGATAACCAATCTAAAGAAGGTGATAGCTTCATATTTAGAGTTGGTAGACCCTATGTTGTACAGATAACTTATATGATCCAGATGTATTTGTTCAATACTAGACCAAATATATATTTTGCAGTGAACACCTTGAGTCAGTTCATGGTGGAGCCAAGGTAGGAGCATTGAATAGAAACAAATCATATTCTCAAATATTTTAGGGACATAGTGGAGTATGGTCTAAGATATCTTAGAGATGGTGAAGTGAGGTTGTAGGGGTATACATACTCAAATTGGGTAGGTAGTGTAGCATATATGGAAGAGCACCTTATGGTGCTTCTTTAGCTTGGGATCAAGCATGATATCCTAGTTCAATAGGAAGTAAAATTTTGTGGCACTTAGCTTAGTAGATGCTGAATACATGGCAACTAGTACTACTAGTTGTGAGACTATCTAGCTTTTCAAGTTTCTTACAATATTGATTTATTAAGGGTTGGATCTCATAATTATATATTGTGATAATCAGAGTTGTATCAAACTCTTTGAAAATCCAGTATTTCATGACAAGTCCAAACACATGGAGATCAAATATCACTTCATACGAAAAAATATTAAGAAGGAAGTAGTAAAGCTCCAGTATATTCCCACAAATCAATAGGTAGCTAATATTCTAATCAAAACCTTAGTGAAAGGGAAGTTTGAAGCATTTAGAGATAAACTTGGATTGGTGTAGAATTCCTTCCTCTTTAAGAGGGAGTCTTGAGAAATGTAGCTCAGATAGGAACTTCTTGCATAGGCTTCAGTATGAACATGCTAGAAGTGGTTTGAGATATTTTGAGGATGATGCAGAGGATGATATGGCATAGTGGGACCCACAATGGAGAGTGGGAGAATCTACATGGTACTTGGTGGATTAGTTCAAGAGAAGTACCTCATGGACAAATTCAAGTTGTGTCTTAGGTTTAGATTTCCTATTATTTCATTTCCTCTCATTATTTGTAAAGTGACCACTTAGGAAAAGTGGGAACTAATTCTATTTTGTAATTCACTTTAGAAGGGGTGAAAGTCTTTTATCTTGAAGTTGACTTAGACTAGGATTTAATCTAGTCCATACATCTCAAGATGAGATAAGATCTAATATTTATCATACATCTAAGTATGAGATATGGGAAACTAGGATCAAAGAGATTAGGATTTATGTTCAGGCATAAAAGGAGAAGGGCAAGAGTGCTTATAGGAGAAGCGCATATTGTTGAAGAGAACTACAAGATAAGCATGTCGTACACCTTCATATATATAGGTTTTGAATCATATTTTGTTGATGCTTGAGTGGGCTTCAGGGTTAAAAGGAAAGGAAGAGTGATTTGTTATCCAAAAAAGGTAAAAATAGAGTAGGTTGTCTTTCTGTAGCTATACTCTCATCTATTGTGTAATTGTTGCATGTTCAAAAATTTATTTCTATCTTTAAATAAATTTAAGATCTGATTTATTTAATAGAAGAAACATAGGACAACAATCATCTAGGCTTAGGAAAATTTTACAGAAGTAACTTGCAAATACTTTCTTTGACATTAGCTGGAGTGTTAAGGAAGTAAATTTTGGATTTTGTCCTATTAACGTTTTTCCCTACAGTTCTTTCATATTTCTTTAAAAAGTTATTCAAACCTCTAACCTTAAGTCCACTTATAAGCCCACCTTTCTAAGTCTTCTTTAGGTTCTTACTCAAAACCTCTGCCATAATAATGAACAAATAAGAAGATTAAGGATCTCCTTGTCTAAGGCCTCTCTTGGCTTTAAAATTTTTTGTTACTAACCCATTTACCAAAACTGAATAGAAATTGTAGAGACACAAGTTTTAATCTGTCTAACCCATTTCTTTCCAAATACAAAATTTTCTAGAGCTACAAAAATAAAATCCCATTTAAGCCTATCACATGCTTTACTCATATCAAGTTTTAAGATCATTGCTTTCTCTTTTATTGAAGCTGTTGAATGTATAACTTCATGAGCTACTATGATCCCTTCTAGAATTTGTCTTCCTTTCATAAATCCTCCTCGTTCTTCTGAAATAATTTTGTTTAAAAATGGACTTAATTGATTTGCCATCACTTTGGAGATAAAATTATATGCCATATTACATAGGCTTATGTCTCTAAAAGAATCATATAATTCAACATCCTTATTTTTTGGAATTAGGGTAAGATATGTTGCATTTATTTAATAAGGTATGTATTTTTTTACCCTAGATTGTTCTATTGCCACCAATAAATAATCCTTCACTATATCCCAATTATGTTGATAAAAAGCTATAGAGAACCCATCTAGACCCGAGGATTTATCCTTATTAAAAAGAAAAATAGCTAAATGAACTTATTCTATAGTAATAAGCTCCATCAGTTTCCTATTATATTTATTTTTTATAACTAAAGGAATATCTTGAAGAAATTTATCATTAAGAACTTCAATCTCCTTTGATCCTAGAATATTCTGATAAAAATACTTTGCCTATTTACTAATTTCGCTTTGATATTCAAACCAAACCCCTTATATTGATTTAATTCTACTAATTATGGATGTAGATATCTATACTATAGCCATACTATGAAAAATATTTCTATTTTTATCTCCTTTTAGCCAAGTCTATCTTGATTTTAATCTCCATAATTTCTCTTCCTCACTCAAAATACTATAATATTCACTAAGCAACTCCCTTTCCCTTGAGCTTGGATTATTATGATCACCTTTTTAGAGTGTTGAAAGTTTATATTTTAGTTCTTTCTTCTCAAAAATGTTTCCTAAAGTGTTCTTATTCCATTCTTTTAATCTAAATGTCATATATTTAATTTTATTTGGAAGAGCATACAACCCACCATTACTTGAAGAATTCAATGTTTGGCCTATTATATTAACAAATTGAGGATATTATATTAACAAATTGAGGATGGTCTTCCCACATCTGCTCATATTTAAAATATGATATTTTTTAATTCACTTACCACCATTTCAACTCTTATTGGCTAGTGATCTGAACCAATCCTTGTTAAGGTATTAATTTTAGCACAAGTTCCTTCATCTAGCCAATGATATGAGAGTATGCATCTATCTATTTTTTTTTATATTAGTTTCTGGCCTCTCCTATTGTTGGTCTAAGTATAGTTGTCTTATTCAAACTCAACCTCCCATAGATTATTATTTTGAATAAAAGTTGAGAAATCCCTCATACTTTGCGTTAATTTACTAATTCCCCCAAAATTTTCATCCAACTTGGTTATGGTATTAAAATCTCCTATGATCATTAATTGCATTTATTGGTCTTTAATTATCATAAATGCTTCAATCCCACTCTAAAATTCTAATCTACCTAACTGAGTTGTAGGTCCATAGACATTGATAAGGATGAAATGAATATCTACAAAGTAGAAAGTGACTAAAGAGGCTATCCAATGACTAGTTTAAAGAATGGTTACATAGGAGGTTCTAGAAGGATTCCAACAAGTTATAATTCCACCTATCACTCCTTTAGAATCCATAGTATGTTTTTCACATATTGCCCATACTACTTCATAGTTTTTGAAACTTCTTTTATCATTTTAGTTTCATGGATACAAAGAATATTAGGATTATTACTTAAACATAGGTCCCTAATACACCTCTGCTTTGAGGGGGTATTAGCACCCCTTATATTCTATGAGATGATAATCATGTCTCATTAGGGGATTTTGGACCTACCTACATATTACCAATATCATTTGTTATTTGGTAAAGAGAAGTTCAACCAACTTAGTTTGTGTTTCTTTCTCTATGTTTGCTCTTGCTTCCCTAGATCTTGCTTGATAATTTTAGGGTTTTCCTATTTTTTCCTTGCCTATATCAAGAGTAGGTATCATTATTCTATTATTCAACATTGTTTCAAAATTTTGTTTTACATCATATTTATCCTCTCCTCGCTCTATTACAAAAGCTTTTGACTTGTCCTGCTCATTTTATGGTATTTTGTTATTAATAAAAAAGGTATTAACTTCTAGAACTACATTTTATTTACCAAATTTTTCTCCTAAATGGTGCATGGTACTTCAAGAGAGTATTCAAAATTTGATGAGACACATTCTTTATGTTCATCGAGAATGTTCTTCCTTAAATCATGATCATACTGAATAGATGGTTCCTTGTTAATATGTTGAAAATGTTATATCGTGTCCTCTAAGTTTTGATCTACTTTTTTTATTTTAGGCTAAAGCCTCAAAAGGGTTGGTACTTCTTCCAATATCCTTCCTTATTGGTCTCCATTGTTTATTTTATTTTATTTTTATAGATCTATTTTTTGGAAGTTGAAAACCATATTCATCCATAACCATTTGTAAGTTTCTCTTGCGGTTTTCTACATATGATTCTATTGGGATCTTCTTAGAGCATGATCTCCCATATACCCCACCTCATGACATCTTCTACATCTAAAAGATATATTTTCATAATCTATGGTTTAGGTCCACATATTATCCCCATACTTAAGAATGATTGAATTTGGTAAAGCTTTACTTATATCAATCATGACCAATCAAGCATAAATAGCCAAGAATCCATATTTCATTGTATTTGTGTAGACAATGATTTTTGATCCAATTTATGATTTTTCCTCACCCCTAACACACGTAACACATCTACCCATTAGCCTACCTTTTTTCTTGCATTATCAAAACCACTTTCAAACCTTCATATTGTGTTTTAGCTCATTTTTAACGAATTCGTGCCCTCTAATTTTAGGCTACAAAATTGCTAAAATAAGAAACCACCCAACCACTTGAATGGAAAAATGATTTTTTTCTAAACTGACCCCTTTTTCCATGTTTTTTGAATTTGTAACCTCTAATTTTAGGCTACGAATTCAATAAAATTTGAAATTTTCCCAAATAAGCTAACCTCCTCGAATCGACGTCTTGAATCTCACAATTTTATGGTTGAGTCTTGTCGATCCAAATTATAAAATGAGCACTCTATCTCCCAAAAGAGACTAATGAATGAATGAATGAACGAGTATTGTTGTTGCTAGATCTTGTTGCCACCATTGCTACTATGAATCAAGTGATCCAATTTGTGACATATTCACTGTAAGGAGGTCATTTTGCATCTTTTCTATATTTTCATTTTATTTTACCTTTGTGCATCATATCTTTTTTTATTTTCATGAATTCGCAAGTAATTTTGTGAATTCACTTACAAGCCACAAATTCGCATGATAGACCATGAATTCATTGTCATAGAGACTTGGGGGTAAATATTTATCTCTAAAATCACTATATCATTTTGCATACTTCATTTAGATTATTTTACTTCTAATAGCATTATGCTTTCTTCACTATTTACATCATTTCATTTTAGCTCTTGCATTTGTTCTTAAAAGGTCAACGGTTTTTATTATTTATGAACGATTTGCTAAAAGGACCAAGGGGAATTGACTGCTACATCTCTAATATTAGTCATACAGTGGCCTAAGTAGGTCTGTAAAGACTGATCAAAATTTCTAGTGTTCTATAAAATTGTTTGTAAGTTTTCAATGAATTCACACTCTAAGCCATGGAATTGATTTAGCAGTCACAACATCGCTTATAGGCTATGAATTCACCTTACAGGCCATGAATTCACTCTAAGAAGATATCCTAACTAGTTAGGTGTTCTACCAAGCGTGTTTTAGTTTCATATTTTTGCTTTTTAGTATTATTTTCATTCTATTTCCTTCAATTTCTGTGAAAAGATTTCAAAACATTACAATATTGAGAGCAAAAAAAAAAGTGCATTGTAGCTTAAACATTGTTTTTTTACCTTCAAGGAAAATTGAAAATACATATAGCTTAAATTATAGTTGCATTTTAGCCCAAACTTAGGTGGTTGTAAGCTGAAGGAACACATTTAAAAAAAACATCCTTGGCTAGAATTTGTAGTCTTCAAATACTTCTTGGTGAACCCGAATACTTTCAACCATTACCAAAGGAGGTACGCCACCCTCACATAGAGGTAAGAGTGTAAATGTCCCATCCCCATTATAGGCATGGATCCATTTACCTAGAGGGAAAGGGGTGCAAATTTTGTCCTCTACAATTTGAAATCTCAAGGAATTCTCCTAGAGTGTTCCTTATTGCCTTGAAGGTATCTATTTTCCAAAATTCAATGGGCAACCCAAACATCTTAACCCATACTAGTACTAGAGATAGATTTACATTTTTAGATGAAAATATTTCATACCAATGGGTAAGGAAGAGTCTTGCTCTTCCCATAAAATAAATACCCCCTTTTAGGATTTTTTCTCTTTCTTCCCTAGAACAAAAAATGACTAGGAAGAAACCTTTGGAAAGAAATGATAGAATCACTCTTGGAGACTTCAAACTCCTATCAATCCATTTTCTCAAGGCTAAATCCCCTGGTCAATACCCATTAAATTTACCAAAAAATATCCTATCTTAGAGCAATGAGGATATTTCTGAGGTGCACTCACTAACCTCTACCACTAGAGATGATTCTAAGAATTTAACTATAAATCAGTCCATGGAAAGGAAACTAAAACTCAAAATTTATTGAAATTCATCTGAATGACCTATAGAAAATATAATATTTTATAAAACCTTTATAATAATTTGCATGCAAAATTTATATGATAAATAAAGGGGAAAAAACTCAACCAAAAAATTATATGTCCAGATAAAATGCCTTGCCTCAATGAAGTCCTAGCTCTTCATTGCTCTTCCCATCATTCGAACCTTAACTGATAAATATTTGCAATTTCATTTTTTTGACTTGAAAAACTATCATTGGCCTTGTTTCAGATGGTTGAATTCATAGGACTGTATCTCCTTAAATATTGCTCAAATTATTTCATATGACCACTCATTTTAAAGTTATTCAAATTCCACAGAAATTGGTCAATGGATTAGCTAAATCAGTTAACCCTTCGTGAATATATGGCTTCTAAAAGATGAGATATTTTTAGAAAAAAACTCTAATTCTTTGCGAAAAGCTACTTAATTTTCTCTAAAACTATTTCTTAATTAGAGGAGAGTCGAATCATTTCCTTTCTTAACAATTTTATAACTATTGTACATCATATATATAGCTTAAGACTATAGTAGATCACTTCTTTCTCTATGTATTCTATTTCCTAACCTTTTTACCTCCTTTCCATATTTAGAAGTTTCTATCCTTGCAATGTTTAAGCCTTTGTATTGCTACTTATTACACTATATAAAAATAGAGGACACATATACACTGTGCACAATGCATGTCATGTATTAAACAATTTGCACTATTGCTAATATTGATTCATGATCCTTACATTATACAATGTATTTAAATTTGCACTACCTATAAAAAATGTCTTCTTATTATTTGATAGAGATTTTATTGTGTTGTATTTTATTGTACAATGTTGAAACATAAGTCATTTGATGCTATAATTTGGTTAGGGAGTTATCTTCCATGATGCCATATCTTAGGCCCATCAATGTGAGTCAACTAGTATGAAAGCTTATCTCTACTTTGTCTTATAGTTATTTTAACTTGCCTACGTTTATCCATAGTGGTTCTTATTGAGAACCCTATAGTATGTTTCACCACTTTGTTTCTACTCATACATATTCATGTTGAAAAAAGAAAGGCATCACATGAGGTTCATATCTAAATACCCTAAAAAATGCCATAATCATATGGAAAAGTTTGAGCAAGAAAATAAACTTCTTCAAATATGAAGCCTCTAGATGTTAAAAAATCATTTAAAAAACCTAGGAGAAATATAATTATACCTCATTTTACCAATTTCAAGATCTCATGATCAACATAGGATCACCATTCAAAACTTCTAACATTACACCCTTTCAAAGCCATATCATTTTTTGATTATATAAAAGAAGGGGTTTTTAAAGGGACCCCAAAACTTGATACAAAAAGGAACTGAAAGAGCCTAGGGTCACATACTAAAGCTCAATCAAAAGAGACACAAACCGAGAAGGAAAACTGCCCAAATCAAAGCCAGTCCAACAAAAATAATAAAAGGGAATCTAAAACCCATAGAAAGAGTTGAATGTTAGTCCAGAAAGCAAGACCACGAACCACATGAAAAACCTATACAATTAGAGGGGAGAGCTAAATCTCCTTAGACTTTGAGACCAAGTTGTCCTTATCTTGCTTCACCAACTCATGAGTTTCATTGATTAAAAATATTGTAACTTGTAGGGAGCCCAACATAACTTAAAGTTTATCATCCAAACTATAGAGGAAAGGTTGTACAATAGGAGACTTGGATCTTGAGGAAGGGGACATCCCATTGATATTCACCAATTTTATTGAGAGCTTGGCATTTTTCTTCATTGGCCTATTTTCATCCAAATAAAATGTTTCCAAAGAGATCAAGGAGATTCATATCTTCATCACCTTTAATGTGAGGTGCTTAGAGAGATGCGTTCACCCTTGATGGTGCCACTGGGGTAAGCCACCACATTTTTTGTATATTTAGCCTTTTCTTTTATGAAAGGCAAGGGATTCTTGAAACCATCTGACTCAGAATTAGAATATTCACTTGAGGACCTAAAAGATGTTAGAGGTGTATCAAATACCAAGGGAGATTTTTTGGAATTCAATCTTTGCCAATGCCTCATCCACTATAATTCCCCTGGATTTAGCCACATGTTCAAACATCAATATAATTAGGCCTTGATGGATAGGGTCCAACCCTTTCCCTCTCCTCACATCCTTTAGAGACTTTTCCAGAGAGTGATAAAGAAATGAAGGAATTTTCATGAGCCTTTTCCTCTTGAGTTGATTTAGAAACATCATGTGAAAGCTTTGAATCACCTCTCTACTCACATCTAAGGTAAAGTAATCCATAATTACTAAAACAACTCGATCCCAAGGGGATTTGAGTGCCTTGGCATTGTAGCCATTTTGTAGCTTCAGAAGGTATTCCCCAAAATTAAAAAAAAACCTACCCCCTACTTTAGGGAGTGATTTTTCTAATTTTAGTAGGTTCCATCGACTGGTAGACCCATCACCTCCCCCATTAAGACCACAAAGTAATGGAATTCCACATCATCAACTTGAACTCATCATTTTCTCTAGGAGTGCACCAAAATTTTGAATAATTCTTACACAAGAGGTAACTGGTGCCCATGAAAGGATAGAAGGCAACTCAAGAGGCCACCCTTACACATAATTCTTCTTAATTCATCATCAACCACTAGTGAAGTGGGCTCAAAAGACACCTTCAGATCCTTCTGCAAAAATTGTTGGTCCATACTACAACACCAGATCTAGAAATAACCAAAAATCCAATTCACTCTCCACCACTTCTTTATGATAAAACGTTCCACATTATAAACAAATGAGTGAACAAACTACCCTGTGGGAAATCAGGAAAAAATATTCAATGAGAGATTGAAGTTTCTACCAAGGGACGCAGATTTATAGAATAAGAGATGCTCATTCTAAGCAATATTGTTGATAGAGTATGCACCTAAATTCATAATTCCACCAAAATATTTTAGGCTTATCATCATTGCCCACAACCCAATAATGAATTAGAAGTATTTTCCCACATGGGTGCCATGGATGGAGAAATAAATTTCTAAAATTGAGGAGCACCAAGATGATGCTAAGCCTTCAAGGGAAAACCATGCTTAAAAAATGGAAAGAAGCATGCCAGTACCAAGAAAATAACTTAAGCCAACTCTTTGAATAGATTACATGCAAGAGCTACAAATTTATAGTGAGGTGGTATGCTATCAACTAAAATATCCAATTAAAATAAAATATCCAATTATTACCACCATATTGATCCATATCCATATTGAGACCCCACCAGAACATGAGAGCAAGAATATTGGATCTAATCCACCCTTGACCACCAATAAACTCACCCAGCCAAAGGTCACCACTAAGAATAAAATTACAACCTTGAGGAAAGGTTACAAGGAGTATAATCCACTTGGTGGCCACCTAAGCTTGACCCCATCTAGACCAATAGGATCAGAAGGCCCCATATAGATAGAAAACCCAGATCAAAGGCCTTAATAGAGTGCTTTGCCACCAAAGGGAATCAAGGGAAATTAAAAAATATACCAACTAGAACACCTGGGGTTCCAATAACCTAATTCTCCCCACCATACAATAAACCAATTAGATCATAGGAGGCAAAAAATCAAAACTAAAAACCTACACCTCCTTGCTAAAACCTAGAAACACCAACACCCAATATCATCCTTTATTGTCATATGCTAGTCTCCAAAGCATATGATGGAAACTACAGTTCCAAATCGATAACCCTTATTGGGAGAGACCTAAATTAGCCATTAGATCCATAAATTTATTCCCTTATCTATAAGTATGATGAATAAGGACTTCTTCTATGGATTCTAGAATTCCTTTTTCTTTCAAAATTAGGTTAGCAATCATCCAATTTGAGGGGCTAGAGGATTTTATTAAATTAATAATATTTAACGAATACCCCTCCACTAAAATTATTTGGAAGCTCATAGATCCAATCAATAATAGCCCTTGAAGTAAGGCTCTAGCCTCAAAAAAATGAGAATTTTAGATAGAAAAGGATTCTATAAAAGCCCCAATTAACTCCCTCTATCATTCTAGATTACTCCACCAACCCTCGCAAGACCAGGGTTGCCCTTCAAGGCACCATCAAAATTAAGTTTGATCCATCCATTAGGATGTGGGGCCCATCTTACTGAACTTCTCTGGGCATTATCTGTGGGTCTAGTAGGTCCAATATTCGAAGGAAAACCTAGAAAAAGTTCTAGGTGTGTTTCTTCAGATATCCCACCATCCAAATCTAGGAGACAAGCAACCACGTTTTCCATTGAACTCCCAAAGATATTCAAACTGACTGAATCCAAGGTTCTCTTTTAGTTTTTGAATTCTCTTTGGTTTCTTTCCCACTAGATACCCCAAAATATATGAGGAAGCAAGAAATTCTATAAGTAAACCATACATGGAGATTTAAAAGGCAAAAACCATTATGAGCAAATCAATAATGGAGTTTAGGGAAATCCAATTTACCCCCAAAAAATGGAAAATATGAGATAACACAATAGTAGAGAAAGGACATTGGAAAAAATGATGCCAACATGTTTCCTTAGCTACTTTGCATAGGTAACATCTATTAGGGAGGACCATATCCCTTTTGTACAAATTTTCATAAGGCATTTATTTTTTATGGCCAACCAATAAAAGACGCTAATCTTCAAAGTCAAGTGTTTGATCTAGACTTTGCTAGGAGGAATCCAAAGGAGTGAATTAAAATCAAGAAGGATGTATGCCAATTTGACCAAAAAAATCCTTCTCCCTCTCCTTTTCAAATTATCAAATCTTCTAAGTCTTCCACTTTAAAACCTAAAACTTCAACATGTTAGAGATAGAGTTCCAAGCAAGTTCTTCTCTACTTGCATTGGTAGTAGGCACCATCTTCCAGGATCTCTTGCCCTCAATACTAGTGATAAAATTTGCTATCTTAGACCACCAAGTATCTTGGTGAGAAGCTCAATGGGTTCCAGGTTGGGCTCTTGTAATAAGGGATGATAAATAATCCATGGACCATTCTAGAAGTCAATAGAGTTCCCATTCCCCATGTTCTAGTGAAGACCTTTAGATAATTAAATTTTTATTTTACACAAATTTTTCCAGAAGATGGATCCTTCCACCAGAAGAGGATCTACCAGGAAACTTCTAGATTGGTGAATATATTTAGCATAAATGCTATTCGACCACTCTAAGTCCTCCTTTTTTAAAACTTTCCAACCATGTTTCATAACTAGAGCCTCATTCATGAGATGAATATTTGGGAGACCCAAACCTTTGTAGGACTTTTTAACACAAAATTGATTCCATGAGACTATATGAAACTTACTATGGTATTTAGACCTAATCCAAAGGAAATATTTTTGAATATAATCCAAATTGGCTAAGACTTTAGTGGGAATCTTGAAAATGGACATAAAGTAAATGTGAATACTCTGGAGCATTGTTTTGACCATAAGAATCTTACCGACTTAACTCAACAATGTGCCTTTCCAAATTGCCAGTTTCTTCTGCAATATTTCCACCACTGGGTCCCACAAACTTTCTTGCATTATCTTCATAAATAGAGATAGGCCCAGGTATGTAGCAGGAAAATATGCTATACCACAACCTAAATTTTTTGTGATATTCCTCTACTCGGTTAAAGGAGTGTTTAAAAATACATCATACTTTTTAGATAGTTAATATTTTACCTCACTAATTTTTTGAAATGAATAAGAATTATCTTAATCGTTCTATATGGAACCACAAAATCCACAAAGGAAAGTAGAGTGTCATCCATGAATTGGTGGTGAGGTACAAGATTAACCGATAAAGTAGGCTTCATGCCTACAATAGAGGGGTCCAAAAGAATAAACCTACCTAAATATTCAACCATCAGAATGAAGAGTTACAACAAAAGTGAGTCTTCTTACCGAAGGCCTCTAGAACTCTAGAAAAAACTAGTAGAGGACCCATGTACCAAAATTGAGAATTTTGCTGAGGAAACACAGGTCCTAATCAGGTTGATCCAATAATGAATAGATCCAAATTTTCTAGGACTTCAAATAGGAAATCCTAGGACACTCTGTCATAGGCCTTGTTCATGTCCACCTTGAGTAAGAGGCTAGGCCTACCAATTTTCTAAACCAAATTGATGATTTCATGGACCACAAGAACCCCATCCAGGATTTGCCTTCCAACCACAAAACTGCTTTACACTTTATCATTAAGGAGAGGCATGAGTGATTTTAACCTGCTATCCAACATTTTGGAAAGGATCTTATAGATAGGCTAATTGGATGGAAATCACTAAGCTTGTTGGCACAAAAATATTTATGGATAAGCATAAGAAAATTGGAATTCACCTCAAAGGGAATTTGATTATATTTTTGAGCAATTCTCACCGCCTCACATGCTTCACTCCCCACGCTATGCCAAAATTTCTAGAATAATGGGGGGGAAATCATTCTGCTAGGTGCTTTCAAATATATCATGCTAAAAATGGTAGATTTGATCTCATCATCCTTGAAAGGAGCTTTGAGGCTTAGATTCATATCACTTGAGTCCAAAGTGGTAATAGATCTTAGAAGCTAGTTTTTAGTGTCTCCATAGCTGTAATATCTCAAGCCTAACAAAAAACTAAAAAAGGATACAACCTTAGCTTTGATGTCTTTGATATTCATAGCTCTGGAACCATCATATCTAACTAATTCTTCAATTTTGTTGGAGCTCCTATGCCTCAAGAGTTGATGTGTAAAAATATTTGGTATTTTTGTCGCCTTCCTTAAGCCAAAGAGCTCTAGATTTCTACTTCCATAGAATTTCCTCCATATATAGAGTATTATTAAATTCAATAAATAACACATTCTCCTTATCCCCAAAGTTGGTTGAGAAACCTTCAACTTCCACCACCAAATCCAAATATTTAAGTTAGCTTTTAAGACTTTCTTTCTTTTTAAAAACATCACCAAAAATTTATTTATTCTAGAGTTTTAGTCCGCCTTTAGTCAAGTTGATATTGTTTACAATTTTAGCTATTCCTACTCTTGGAACTAATTTTGACCAGCATTCCTTGACTTATACCTCCAACTCTATGTGGGAACACCACATGGCTTCAAACCAAAAAGGCCTAGGAATTGTTTTTGAATTTTGTGAAGTTTTAAGCCAAAGTGGGTTGTGGTTCAAACCCGCTTTTGGTAGAGAACTCAAAGAAGCATAGCCAAAAAAAGGAAGAATTTACTTGGATATAAGCATTCTATATAGTCTGTTAAGAATAAATTGGTTCCCCAATCATATGTTACTCCAAGTGAACCTAGAACCTTTTGGTTCCAAGTCCATTATTTCACATTTATTGACAAAATCAGTAAATTATTCCATGCTTCTTTCACAGGGATAGTTACCATATTTTTTTATCTAATAGATACAAAGGGGATTTAAAATCTCCCGCTAAAACCCAAGCTTCCTCTTTGAATATTTTCCTCATATCAAGCAATGAGGACCAAAAAGATCTTCTACTAAGTCTTGAATTCGAAGCATACATATTTGACATGATCCATATCCTATTAGAATTTTTACAAAAATATAAAATGTTGATGACTCTATCCAAAGAAGAAATAATTTACCCATCTACCTTTGACATGTCCCAGAAAAAAAAAAAAAAAACGAGCTAGTAGCAAGGCTAGCAGTAAAACTAGCTTGTTTTCGAATAGAATTTATGACTTATTGAACATTACTTACTTCAATATTGGATTCCTGAATAAAGATAATATATGGAGTGACATCATTCTTAAAGGAGGAAATTAAATGATGCTTAGAGGATCTATTCAATCCTTGAATATTTCAAGATAGGAATTTCATTTACAAAATTTTAGCTCAGATTTCTTTTCGCCCACCATCAACTGGGATGTGTTTGAAGGCTTCCAGTTTTAATTTCTTATTGCCCACTTCCCTATTATTTTCCACCTTCAATTGGTCCTAAGATCCATTTGCAATCTCAAACTCTACTTCCTTATTTCTCAAATATTTTTTCATGGGTTTGCCTACTTTTTTCTCTATTCCAACAACTATATGACCCTTCTTGCAGCTTCTAGTTTTAGGACCGGTATAGCCATTTTCCATATTTTTTGGAGGAAGGATATTGCTTAGAATCAGGTTGTAAAATTTATTGAATCACTGGTTCCTCCAAAACAAGACCTTCAAAAGAGTTGTAGAGAATCATATCTTTAGGAATTACCATAACAAGGAAGGTTCAAGTAGGCCTTTGGCTTCTAGCTTTGGAGTCCTAAGCTTATCCTTTTTAATTGAATCTAAAAATTAACTTTTGAACAACCTCAAATACTTCCTCAAAGACATCTTTACCAAGATTAGGAGGAAGAAGAGGGTTCTCATTCTCCTACAAGGATACTTGAAATTCCTTTGCAGTAATGGCCGGTGGAGTGGAAGCATTTTTCTTGGAACTTAGGGCTACAACCACTTTATTAGGAATGTTTACTTCTTTTTTAGGTTTGGTTTATTTTTGGACCCAAATTTTCTTTTCCTTTTGTATTTGGGATCATAGGTTCTCACTGATAAGAGCAACATTCTGATACATGGCCATGCTTACCACAAAGCCGACATTACACTGGTTTGTTCTCATATTCAACAAGCTAAATTCAAGACCCTATTTTAGAGATGAGCTCAATAGATTTTGGGAGATCCACCTCTAGGTTAGTCATGATACACATCCTTACGAAGACCATTTAGTTTTTTGCCAATGTCTCTGCATCGATGGATACAAGATCTCTAATATCTTTTGCAATACATCTAATAACATCATGGTACCAATAGTGCATAGTAAACCCAGGTAACCTTATCTAGAGTAGAATAAGGTTAACCTTCTGAGTATAGGGGTTCAATTCTACTCCCTATTTTCAAAGGAATAAGCATTGCTTACCAAAAACTAGGCCCCCCCTTCCAAAATATGCCTAGATTCCTCTTCATAATTGAGCTTGATGAGGAAAAATGACCTAGGGATCACCACAATCTCAAGAGAACCCAAAAACCTCCATTTATCCATGACCTATTTCTAAATGGAGTCCAAATCTAGCCTGCTACCTTTAAATTTTCCAATCAGGTTCCAAAAACATTATTTTCTAGCCATGCTAAGAATATCACTTGGAATCCATAGTTTATGTGATTTAGGGAAAATAGCATATTCAACTTGTTTCTCACCCACATAACTTGACTTTTCCACCTCTTGGTCAAAGGAAATACCCAAGTTCCATGAACCTTGCTATTCCATTATAGAGGGGCATGGGTCCCACCTTTAAATTTCTTAGTATCCTATTCTTGATATTCCACAGAGAGCAAGGGATCTTTAATCTCAAAGTGGACCCCTTCATCAATAACCACCTACTCTAGCAACAAATCTCCAACCTCAAACTTGCAATTCGACACGTCGAGTGACCTACAATCTTGCTTTACCACTTTCCCGCTTTCAAAGCCATATCTTATTCAAGGTGTAAACCAATATTAACATTCCTATATTCTCAAGTTGGATTAATTTCCAAATATTTGGAACCTATCTCCAATTATAAGAAGCATGCTTTTCTACCAATTTATTCTTTGATATTAATAGCATTGGATTCTTAGTCTTAATGATGTTAAATTCAATTACTTGTTAGTGGACAACCATTTGCAAAAGGTTCATAAATGAGGGGATATCCCATAAAAATTTAGGTTTCATTTTTTAGTCTTGTTTGCACTCCATTATAACTTTATGTAATTATAAAAATGACTATATACATTTCCAAAAAATTGCACCATCGTCATGATTAATCTATCCAAAAACACACTAATGAGTTCAGTAAACTTCTTAACCATATTTTAATTGACAATGATGAGAAGCATAAAGTCTAAAATATATTAGTAGACTTAATTATCATATTTTATCATGTCAAAAGTATCTCCATGTTAACTATTTTGTGCAAATTTTTTTTTTTGTAACCAAATTATAGGAAAAGTCTCAAGTGAAGAAAATTGGCCAAACATGTATAACATAATAGGAACTTTTGATTCCATATCCCTAAAGAAATTATTGTATAAGAACTATGACATCAATTTTTAACAAGCTTATAACATAGTACAAGCATAGAGACTCTTTTATGTCACTGGACAAAGAAAAATGAAATATAGAAAGCAAGTGGTTCAACCATCATAATAACACTGGCTAAAATGCTCAATAAAAGTCTTTGGTGGTGCAACCACAAGCCAATGCCTACACATATTTATTAAAAAATAAAAATAAGTTTGATGCCATGTTCTTGAAAACTAAAACTCACAAGTTAATAATACCTCAATCTCTAATATTTTTGAGGAATGAAAGTATTTCTTCCACACCCAATACTAGGAAAAGGGAAAGCCCTTGCATATCATCATTGACACTGTGATTCAAAAGAACATCATTATATAGGATATTTTCAAAGGCACCATAGTCAATCCATAATCCTATTTCCTTAGTTGGCTTCATCTTAAAAAATGAGTAGAGGTATGATGCAAGTGAATCCTTGAGTATGGTATAGTTCCAATATAGGACATAATCACTTATAACATAGTGCTCTTAGACATTTATGTTGTCCTACTTAGGAGGCCTTCTTTGAATATTAAGTAGCCTATCAAGATTTCCCATACCAATGGATAGTGTTAATCAAGGGAGTGGCTTACCACATATTGGAGTTCCTACCAAAGAAGAAGGTGACTCTCATATTAATAAAAAACTCATTTATCATGCTCATAACTTTATTTTGCCAATGGTTTGGCCAAAGAGCCATGAATATTTCTCTTATCATGCTAGTCAAAGCCTATTTAGGACATATTTAGTAGACATATGTCCTACTACATCCATATGCAAATATAATTCAAGATACACAAGGAGTGCCACTACACTATCTAGTGAAGCATTAAATCAACTTGATCCTTAGGTTGTCACTATTCAATAATCCATTGTATTTTCAGTCACAATAAAAAATAACAAGATCCAATGACACAATTAGGATATAATTAATTAAAAAAAGTTAGGCTAAGCTCTTCTCCTTGCAATAGTCCCATTACCTTGGTGTTAAATAAGGATGAGATATGGCATATATGTATCAACTACAAGGTATTGAACAATATCTCCATGAAGAATAGGTATCTACTATAGTGCTACTGGATAATATTACATTATTTAGTACATTCTAATGTACCCCATCGTACATTTATGGGACATTGTGAATATTATATTAATGTTTGGATCTATAGTTTAGAAGAGTGATTTATATTTCCCCTTTATGTAAGCGTTTGTGTAGGATATGCATAAGTGTCATTTAAGTAAGAGTGAAAGAGTATAATGAGAGAAAATGCACGTGTCATATAATTAAGTGTGAAAATATGTAATGTGAGGATGTGCATAAGTGTCATGTATTAGGTGTGCTTACAAAAGTATAAGTGTCATGTAAAAGAGTGTAAGTGTCATAGAGTTAAGTGTGCATGTATGTAGAGAGTCAAGAGTCATGCATACAAGTGGAAATATGAGAAGCCAAAGGACATGAGAGAATTGTCACATGGAAAGCAATAGTTAAGTTTTTGAAGAGTCATATTGTATGGCTATATTATGAAGGTAAAGCTCCATGTTATATAATCAAAGAAAACAATATATGGATATTGTATGATTCATTCAAGATTTAATAATATTGCAACTTGTATGCATATTTTGAGCAATTATACTGTAAGTGTTCTTCATGTTATTGCATGAATGATTTTGGTCATTTTACATTCATATTTGATATTATCTTAAATGTTATTATTATTTATATTGGCCATATTATATTTTGATTTCTCTTATATATATTTTTGATTAGGGTAGAAGGAGTTTGAGGATTCCCAAACCGTACATTAGGTTGTAAAAAAAATTTCAATAGATCCAATAGCCTATTTAAAAGGAAACAAAAACATCAGCTGAAACATAAGATATTGCAAGACAAAACTAAGACAACACACTAGAAACCAACTGAAGTAAAAACACTACTATAAAAATTAACCAACCAAATATAGAAACACCATAAACATAGAATTACTGAACACAATCTAGGTACTGTAGATAGTCTAGTGCCTCCTTGGATCCAATGGAGCTCAACTTACAATGAGTGTCTTCAAGCAAAGTCCCTACTATGAGAGGACCTTTACATGAACTTAGCTATCTACGTCACTAAGACAAAATATTCAGATTAGACCATATAACCTATTCTCAACTTGTTGCTCTAACAAACATTCTTCCTTCCTTTCCCTTTTAGAAAATTCCATGAGAGCAGGAGGAAATTCAATTTTCCAATCTTGTAATCCTTGGAGATCCACTCCCAAGTTCACCATCCATTCTGCAACTTGATTACCTTCCCGATAAAAATATTGGATCTTGACATGTTCAAGCTTCTTCAGGTTTAATCTACTCTCCATGATCAATTTCATAATTGTCTAGCTTGCTTCGTGCTCCTGTTTAATTGCCTTGATGATGTTAAGGGAGTCCCCTTCTATTATTGTCTTCCTAGATCCTAATTGAAGTACATATTTATTTCCCAATATTAAGACCTTGGCCTCTACAAAATGGTTTGATTTCTTGCCTAGAGGCTCAAAAAAGGCTAGTAGAATGGTCCCAATCGAATCATGAAGAACACCTCCAATCCTAACCACCATAAGATTGCTTTTGGTGGCTCCATAAAAATTTAATTTTATCCAAAATATTAAGGGGGATATCATTGAACCTTGGCCCTATGATGAGGCTTAGAATTAGGCTTAGAATTTAGGGTTTAATTTTTATAGTTTAATTTTTATTATTCCTAAAGTCGTTGTCGACATGTTGTCGACATATTTTACCGATATGTTGATGTTTGTCCAGGTGTGTTGTCGACAAGTCCTAATCCCATATTACTCAGATTATAGTTTGTAATATGACTTATTTAAGCCCTTGAAATTAATGTACATACAACTTCACATACCCATATTAAAATTGGTATCAGAGCACTAGAATTAGTGAAGGTTTTGGGTCATTTCTGACCTCATTAGTTTTCTTGTTTGAATCTCTTCCATTTTGCTGCGTAATTATTGTCTTGACCAACAATTTTGTAGTAAATTGATAAACTGGGTTCATTAAGATTTTCCTCCCTTATTTGAGAAGCGTTCATTTCTTCCTACAAAATTTTGTTTAAATTATAGCAAATTTTGAAAAATTTGTTGTTGCAAGAATTTTATTGACAAAAAAAAAATTGTTGTTGCTGAGTTTAGAAATTGTTGATGCATTTACCAAATCCAGTTGGTATGTGATCATAGATTAGAATGTCTATTATAGATAGATCTGATGATTGAATACCGTGTTTGCTTTACCCAAAATATCGGTGGGACTCCCTACATCAAAGGACAATCGTCATCGTGAGACTCATCTCCGCTGTAGCACCATACTAACTATTGCTATCTTGTCAACATCAGTGAGCCACACTCACAACGGATTGCTCAAAGTAGAGGTAAAGTTTGTAGACACCGATCTGTTGACTCTTCCATTTGCTCACCTGCAACAAAATAGACTTTGGTCGTCTAGCGTAGCCGTCACTTACAGATCCGTTAATATCCATAATTTCCAAGAGGATCTAAGCAAGCACTTTTCTATGGTAGCATGCCTTCTTGCTATGAATAGAATAACCTCTAGATATCGATGTACCTACTTACTGCTATAATGCAGTGAATCTATTCTGAAAGACTTGATTATACAAAATTCATAAGTTTGAGGCGTGTCTACGATGTGTTTGTGCAATTTTTCCATGAATTAGTGTAAAATGGTGGACCGCTCTTCTGATTGAATTGCCCTTCCAATGTCCTCTATGGTAATTGACGAGGCTACCACTGATGTTTGCAATTAGATCTGCCAATTACAGAAGTAGTTAGGTTTGCATGATAGCTAAAATTTTTGGATTGAGGTTCATCGTTCATCCCTGCTCCTTTGACAAATTCATTATTGCAGTTGTAGCACAACCATTCCAGAATGCTAGAATAGCAAGGTGAATTCTCCTACTCCACAGTCTTGATCAGTGTCATGAGGTTTCTATTGCATTATTCTTTCAATTTTGCATAAATTAGACTATGTTTCATTGGAACACAAACCAATGAGATTGTTGCAACATGTAGCCAACTTCAACGACCCCAAATGCAAATTTTATTGCATGTTAAAAAATGAATCATGCTAGGTCATGATTTTTAGTTCGATTGTGATGCACTTTCAACACGTGAGATTAAATCCCATATTACATGGGATAAAAAGCCTTTACGACTTATAAGGGCCAAGTCGCCCTTAATACAATAGGTAGCATACATTGGCTTACGCGTGCACCAGCTCCAATTGCTTATGTGTGCGGTCAGTTGACTTTCATGGCAACTTTGGTTTGATATGTGTGCGGTTAGTTGAATTTTATGGTGGATTTTACCGAGTATCACATGCATTCTACCCACATTTTTGATCAAGGAGGTATTCACCTTAAATTTTATGTAAGGGGGTTGTTCATTTTTGCCAATAGGGGGTGTTCTAATTTTTGTTTCAAAGGCTATTTCCAATATTTACCTTTGTCAAAATATTTTATATAGTGCTCTTTCTTATAACATTGTAAAATTGCATTTTCATTTACAATTATTTGAGCACTCTAACCCTCTAAATATCAATTTGTAAGATTCTTGCTAGTGCGTACTCGGGGAAAAATGGCTGCTGAATTGGCTGAAAAAATGGCACAACTCACACAAATTGTGAGTACTTTGGTTGAAAAAGTCACATCTCAAGATATTAAGCCACAATGTGATGTTCCACTTTACAATGGATCTCGGGATCCCAAAGTGTTTAACAACTAGATTCTTAACATGAGTAGTTGGTTCAATTACACAAAATTGGTGAAGGATCAACAAGTTGCTTTTGCAAAGCTCAAGTTTACTGGTATTGCTAATATTCTCATCACTGATCGCCAATAGACACAAAATACTATTGACTCATGGGATGAATTGCAATGTGTTTTGAAGAGTATTATTTACCCTTCAAACTATGCTGAATACCTTGAGATAATATGGCTTTGTCTTCGTCAAACTTCTAATATGAGTGTTCATGATTATGTGTTGCAATTTAAAAAATTGAGAATTTTGAATTTAGTGCAGGATTTTGCCACTCAACTTGTGACCAAATTCAAAATTGGGTTGCAAGAACCCATTTTTAAGAAATTTAAATACAAAGTCATTGTAAGCATTGATATGGCTTTCAATCAAGCCCTTCTTGCAAATGAGGAATTATGAGAGTCATCGCGAGGGTCTTGCTCTTCAGCATCGAGAGGAAATCCAAAGGCTTCTCATTATCAATCAAAAGCACCTAAGTCTTCTTCCCATTCTTCTACCCACCCTCCATCTTCCTCTTCTCATTATTCTCAAAAATATTCTTCTAAAACTCCTGTGGAATGTAGCTATTGTAAAAAGAAGGGTCATCAAAAGCATCAATATTTTAAATTGAAATTTTTTAAGAAAAAGTCCCTTGTTGTAAAGCCTTCCAATGAGGAATCCCAAGAGGGTCCTATTGAGGCTATAGGAGAATGAAAAGCATACAAATAATTAGTAGGGTTGAACAAAGTGACCCTTATGAATACTTCTCAAGGTAATTGTGAGAACTTGTTTGTGACCACGGTTCACCTAAGTGACACCTTCATGGTTGATTGTATAATCGATAGTGGCTCACAGAAAAATCTAATTGCAAGGTTCATTGTTGACAAACTGAAGCTGCCAATGAATACCCATCCTCATCCTTATCCTTTAGGATGGAAGGAAAATGTGATTTCATCTGACATCACACACACATGCACTGTGGTGTGATGTAACTCCAATGTACTGTTGTGGTTTATTGCTTGGGAGACATTATCAATATGATAGAAGGTCTATTCATTATGGATACAAGAACACATTCAATTTGCACAAAGATAATAAGGTTTACATAATCAGAAGTACACCATAAAATCTGATGTTAATTTGCAGACAAGCACAAAAAGTTGTTAATCAAGCAAAGGAACTAGCACTCATCTTCCTCAGACCACTTAATGCAGGGAATCAAGCACCTAAGCATTCACATAACATGCACTCTTTAGTTGATTCATTGCTTCAATCATATTCTGGTATTTTTAAAGAACCATCAAGCCTTCCATCTGAAAGACAAATTAATCATAACATTGAGATTGTTCCTGCTGCCCCTCTTCCAAATACTTCAATGTATAGAAAATCAATAGTGCAAATGGAAGAAATTAAAAGATAAATTCATGATTTGTTGGAAAAATGTTTCATAAAACCAAGCACTTCTCCTTGTGCTTCACCTATTTTGCTTGTGTTGAAGAAATATGGTACATGGAGGTTATGCATTGATTTTCGGGCACTTAACAAAATAACAATAAAAAATAGATACCCACTTCCATGAATTGACGATCTCTTGGTTCAACTTCAAGGAGCTAAGTTTTTCTCCAAGATCGATCTCAAAAGTTGTTATCATCAGGTCAAGATTCAGGTTGAGGAAACTTGGAAAACAAAATTCAAGACCAAAATGAGACTCTTTGAGTGGCTTGTCATGCCATTTGGTCTTACAAATGCTTCTGCAATATTCATGCGGCTAATGAATGAAGTATTCAGAGATTTTTTAGATCAATTTGTAATCATCTATCTTGATGACATCCTTGTATTTTCTTTGTAGACACCAAAACAACACAAATTCGATTATGTGACAACAAGCACTGATCGCACTAACACACACAGCCCCCAGGGCAGCCCCCAGAGGTTAAATAGTGGTTCTAACCACTCGCACAGTAGTTTTACAAGTCAAGGATCAATTTGGCATCTTTTGGACTCTTAGCTCTTTATTCATCTCACCTAGGGACGAGTGCAGATTTGTACTCGTCCTACCCAGAGATGAGTGCGGATTGATACTCGTCTTACCCAGAGACGATTACTAGCGCTCGCTCCGGGGTGGGATGAACGCCAGGTTTGACCAACAAAAAGTCAGATCTTAGCATATGACAACTCAGAACTACCACTTAGCTTTTCCTGCATGGCATAGGAGTGCGAGTGAGTTCTTTTGACAACTCATATCTGCCAATTGAATCTCCCTTCAGTGCACGGGAATGAGAGTGAGCTTTTTAATACAACTCAAATTTGCCACTTAGCTATCCCTTCATTGCATGGGAGTGCAAGTGAGCTTTTCTAAAACATACAAAGACATGCACAGAGGTAGTTAAGAAGCCCTTGATCAAGAAGAAGTCTTCTCTTCACACAAAAAGCATTCATGCAAAGAAACACTTTTGCATGTTAATTCAAAGAGACCCCTTGGGTCTATAAAATGGTGAGTTTCCTCACCCAAAAATATACAGAGAAGGAGCATTTTGAGCGACGAAGTGCTGCTAATTCACTTACTTGTGATTTGTGCTTTTTAACATCCATAATCTCTTAATCGAAAGAGAGGTTATTGGGTGACTTTTGAAGGCACGAATCAAGAACCAACCCCGATTTTTCTGACCACAATATCCTACCAATTTGTCGACAACACATCACATCAGGTTTCGAACCCATCCCAAGCGGATTGGTGTCGAAGCAAAGTTTCACCCGCGGGTGGTTTGCCTTCGGGCACCCCCCGCTTTATTGCTTTTGGTGACTATTTCTTTTGTAGTATTTAGCTAGTTTCATGTTTATGCTTTTGTCAAGTTTTTAGTTTATTTAGACTCATTTTAACCATCGTTAGATTTATCTTTTATTTTTCATACACAGGTGCTACTGATTCTTTGTTTGTTTCTTTGAACACAGATTTGCAGCATTAGAGGAGCAACAAGGAATCCACCTTTACCAACGCAAGTGACGACAACGTTTTGGTTCGCCCATCTTACATGTGGGCACGCGGAAGAAGGAATTCTGAAACAAGTTGTAAAAGACCAACATTTAATGCTCCTATCCCTTAAAAAGGAAGGAGACGCATTGTAACACAAATTTGTAAAGCATATCAATAAAAGGGCCATTCTTTTTATATTGCTTTGATATCTTGTGTTCATGTTCTTTCTTTTTACGCATTTTTCAATAACATAGGGTTTAAGCGTTATTTTTTTTGTTGACATTGCATTTTTAGTTTATCCTTTTTGATTTCGTATTCTTGTGCTTTCATTCTCCTACATGGAAAAGTCATTTAGAGCACTTAGAATCAGTTCTTCAAACTCTTTAGAAGAACCAATTATACGTCAATATTCCTAAGTGTTCCTTTGGGTAAACTTCCATTGCCTATCTTGGTTTTGTAATTAGTGAGAAATGCGTTCAAGTGGATCTTGCTAATATTGAAGTCATTCTCCATTGGCCTATTCCTAATTTTGTCACAAAGTTAAGAAGTTTTCTTGGACTTGCCAAATTCTATCACAAGTTCATGGCAGGATATTCCACTATTGCCACTCCTTTGCATCATTTGATAAAAATCAAAATTTAGTTTTAGTGGACAAAAGATCAACAAAAGGCCTTTGATACATTAAAACAAAAATTATGTACTGTGCCTATTCTCATTTTGCTATATCTTGTTCAAACATTCAATATTGAAATAGATGCATCACAGTTTGCACTTGGAGTCATTCTCAAGCAAAATGGCCATCCAGTGGCCTATCATTTTGAAACATTTTCAGAGGTAAAGAAGAACTATTCTACATATGATAAAGATTTTTATGCTTTGGTTCAGGCTATAAAGTATTGGAGACACTATCTTCTAGGAAAAGAAATAGTAGTTCACACAGATCATATGCCACTTAAGTTTCTTCAATCGTAAACAAAAATTGAAAAGGCTCAACACATGAAATAGGCATCGTACTTACAATAATTCCATTTGGTAATAAAGTACAAGAAATGATAGAATAATGCAGTAGCATATTATTTGAGTTGTCCACCATAAGCCCTTACTTTGACTTTGTGACCACTTCCCACATTGGCTTCCAAACTTGGCCCACACAGTATCCTTCAGATCCTAATTTTGGCATAGTTTTTCAACAACTTTCACATCCTTCTACTTCCAATTTGAGAGCTCTTCAAGAATTTCACCTTAAGGATGGCATGTTGTACAAAATGGACAAAATTTTTGTAGCTCGTGAGCACAGGGAGTCTCTTCTAAAAGATGCTCATTCTACTCTCTATGGAGATCATTTTGGCAAGCAGAAAACTCTTCATCACCTTCAACAATTCTTATTCTAGCCTCACATGTAGTGAGATGTTCTTCAATTCCTACAAAAATGTGTTGTATGTAACCATTCCAAATCCACTAATAAGAAATTGGGTATGACCATGCCTTTACCCATTTCTTCTCATCCTTGGGAGAGCATTTCCATGGACCTGTTGAGCGGTTTCCTGATGATAGGCAGACAACACGATTGTGTCTTCGTGATTATGGACAGATTCAGTAAGATGGTCAAATTCATTCCATGTCATAAGACAAGTTCTACACAATATTTGGTATAGCTCTTATTTGAAACAGTGATTTGGTATAGCTCTTATTTGAAACAGTGTGGTGCTCATTTGGTCTTCCAACTAGCATTATTTTTGACCGTGACTCACACTTTGTGGATCACTTTTGGAGATCTATTTGGAAGATCTTGGGAGTATCCCTTAACTTCTCTACTACTTATTATCCTCAGTCCGATGGGTAGACAAAGGTAGTTAATTGTACTCTTGTTAATATTTTGAGGATCTACCATCACTCCACTCCTTCTAGGTGGGATTTGAGCCTCACTCACTGATGAGTACCAGAAATTCTCATTTTATATACATTGTTAAGGGGCATCATCATTGGTTTAATTAGCATTAGAAATATATTTTTATTTAAATTATGCATATAATTGATAGAAAATCCGATATTATGCGTAATGGGTGTTTTTAGTGGAAACTGTGTATAAATTTAGGTTTTGCTACTGATATGGTGTTTCCTAATCTACATCCCAAATGGACCTGGCATGTTTCTATTTTAATGCATCTGAGGTATATGGAGTAGGCACCTTACTCTAGCGTCTTACTCCCATACATGGGGAGGCATCTTACTCTGGCACCTTACTCAAGTAGGCGCCAAGCCAACGCCTTACTCAAGTAGGCACCTTATTGGTGCCTTACTCCCCATACATTGGAGACACCCACATTGGAGATGCCATATGACCAAGTCAACATTGACCAGGTTGACCAAGGGGCTAAGGAGGAGGTTGCACGTGAAGACAAAGGAGAACTATTTTAATCATGCATTTATTAAATAGAATAAAGTATTTTTATTATTATCAATTGATTGGTTGGTTGACCTTGTAAAGCTCTTAAAGTATTATTTTTAGAATTCATTAGTTTAGGATTTATTTTTTACGTACACCTAAGGATTTTTATATATTTATCCTTGTGTGAATGGACATACTTTAAAATAGGGAAATAAAATATATAGTAGAACCAATTGTAATCACGTCATGTGATTAAATTAGATTAATTTGTTATTGTAACAATATCTGGCTACACTTTATATAAAGACGCAGGCCAGATGAACAAGAGATCAATGATTAATTTTACACAGAGATTATTTTATTTCATTCTTTGTTTAATTTAATTAAGAGTGCAACTCCTCTTATTCGAGCAAGCTCTACGTAGCTATCTAGGGCGGACTATCTACGGGAGCTTGGGCCCACTCCCTACAGTAGTCCTCCCCTATTTTATTTCTATTCTTTATTTTCCATAGATTAGATTTATTGCTTTATTTACTACTTTGTTTAATTTCAGTTGTGTGTGTTTATTTCCTTGCATTTTATTTTCGTACTTTATTTTCAACACTTTAATTTAGTTGTAATTTATTTATTTAATTTTTTGCACTTAGTTTTATTTAGTTTGGTTGAAATTGAAATGCACAAACATCCCCCACCAAACTAAATAAGGTATAGACGGATTCATTCCCCAACATTGTAGGCATATATTGTGCATGACACTCGTAAGTTTACGGACTTATCGGATTGATAATTTATGGAAGAGAAATGATTGTTTTTTGAGACATGATTTTTGCTCACCATTTTGGCACCATTTTTGGGGAGTGTCAAAACTATAGTGTTATGATTTACAGGTTAGATAAAATGCCCATTTAAAATTACTTTTAGATATTTTACCTGAGAAGTGTGAGTCCACCAAGGGCCTTTTTATAAGGTCAAAAATAGTTGTCGGCATAGTCAAAGCCAAATCCCACAGGCAACAGTTAAATTTATTAGCTTCTTAGGTAAATACGAGAATGAACCTAATGTACCATATTAAGTGTAGACGTAGAAATAAAATGTGTTGTTGAAAAAAATTTAGAAAATCAAGCAATGAAGGATTTCCATCAGGTTCTGAATGGTTTCAAAAAATCAAAGAAATAACACAACCCAGATATAATTAAAAAAATTTAGGGATGTGTTTTTATATAGAAACTATTGAAAAATTATACCTCTAAAAGCTTGGTTTTAGAAATGAAAGTTTTTATAGGCTTAACGCTTTGCAACATATTGACAATTTATTTTAATGATGTAAGGAAAATAATAGAGTTGAATTTAAAATAACATGTTGTTATGGAGCATGCTCTTCACTTGTGCTTAAGGCGACCTGGTGAATCAGAAACAAGCACGTGCTTATAAAGTATTTCTACACCCTATTTTCTTCAAGGTGCTAGCCCGTAGATAGTCATTTTTTGGCCTGCATATTTTACCATAATGTTGAAGAGTTTGGTTGTGAGGCCATGAAGGAAAATACTCTCCTCATGCTATAACATATCAGACTAGTTGAAAAAGAAGAAGATAATTTTTAGAAGATTAGTAGGCATGGGGGATACCCCACCTTCATCAATTTTGCCAACAACACAATGGACGTTGTTTACAATTTTCATGAAAAAAAGAAGAAAAAAATTATCTTCTGATAGAGCAAATTATAAAAAAATAGTTTTTTTTGCTACCTGTTGGAAGAGAGTATCCTCTTTCTTGAGGGCCATCTTGGTCCAGAAGGAAAATGAGAAATATTCAATTGGTAGCTATAAAAAAATAGGGGAGGAGCCTGGAAGAAATCAAATGTCTACACGAAGTCCACATGGGGCCTGAGCATGAAAAAAAAAATATGAATGGAGCTCATAGTGGCTAAGAATAGTAGCACATAAATCTCAATGCTGTATCTCATAAAAATGTCACACCTAAACACCCAAAAGATACCATAGATGATGATGGATAAAATTATTTTTACTTCACTCCAGGAAATAAAATAGAGGATCGTAGTGTGGTTCCAATTATGCATGCAAAGGACACAATTTAGAGTGGAAGATCATTTGATTTGGGGCATATGCATGCCAGGATAGTATAAAGTTTAATCAAATTGAAAAAGGGTGACACAACACATGGTGAGAAATTAATAACGCACAAACATTAATCCCTGCAAATGCATTCAGAGAGAGATACATCAAAGCGGGATTAAAATATTTTTATATGTGCCATTGATGATGAGCTGAGTATTTCAAATGCACAGTGCCAAAATTACATATTTTTCTAGTAGCATTTTTTAAATGTTAAAAAACATTATAGAGAAAAGACAAAATTTCACTGCGATGGAGGATAATGCCACATTTTTACCAGCTCATAGTTTTGTAGTTGATATTCTTCTGATGTGGATGATGAAAAAAGAGAGGAAACAAGATCTATTTTGGTCATGGTAGAACAGAGAGAAAAATAATTAGTTAGTTAGAATTTTATTAATACCTTTAGTTTAGTTTTTTTTATGTTTTGCAGGACAACATGAAGTGCGGAGATGTCATACCAACAATTTTTATAAGTGCCTTAATCTAAAAGTAGATGCCTTACTTCGGTGCCTTACTCTGGTGGTGCAGCGTCTTACTCTAGTGGCACGATGGTGGTGCGATGCCTTACTCAGGTAAGCGCATTACTGAAGCAGGTGCCTTACTCAGGTATGTGCCTTACTAAAGTAGACACCTTACTGAAGTAGGCACCTTAATTAGGTAGGCACCTTACTAAGATAGGCACCTTACTAAAGCAAGCACCTTACTGAAGTAGGAGCCTTACTCAGGCAGATGCCTTACTGAAGTAGGCACCTTATTCAGGCATGCACCTTACTCAAGAAGGCACCTTACTGAAGTATGCACCTTACTTAGGAAGGTGCCTTAATCAAGGAGGCGTCTTACTAAAGTAGGTGCCAAACATGCACCTTACTCAAGTAGGCGCCAAGCAGGCACCTTACTCAAGTAGGCACCAAGATCCTCAAGCAATGCTTCAATGTCCATTGACAGAGGCACCTGATCAACACGAATACCTTCATTGGGCTAGTCAAAATCAAATTTGTCTTTCAAAGTGCTTCTCTAATTGCTTAGGACACCTCTCTCTTACTGAGGAGCAACATAAAAAGATCATCGTAATAGTAATAGTAATAGTAATAGCCACGGTGGGAAGAGAGAAGCGGATAAAAAGCAGTGGGGACTCAACTCTATTTTTGATCTTAATACATATATAAAATGACTCGACAGTGAATGGGAGCATGAACATAATCGAACAAGCACCTTGATGTCATGCATCAAGGGTGCCTTGATTATTATTAAAAAAAAATGGGGGAAAAATAAAAAGTTGCACATCATCTATCCTGCTCAGCATAAAATTTCTTTTGTTGCTTTCGTGTGTTGCAGGGAAAGTACCCGCATGCAAGTTGCAGGTATCTTGAGAGCCAAGGCCTAACAAGCATGGATTGCACTAAACTGCATTTTAGTTTTCTTATTTTTCTTTTGCAGGGGAAATGACCTGATTGTACAAAAAATAGGCATATTGGGATACAAGGCCTATATCGGCTCAACATTCATGAACCTACACATTTTTTAGGGAGGTAGAAATTCGACTATTTTCATTCGAAGGAGATAGTCTCCATATGGACATGGACATGGATTTTAATTCCCTACAAAGGTAAGATATACCCATCTCTATGCTTAGATAAAATAGATCATGATGCGACACGAGAAAAGTATGGGAGGGCTTGATCAACTCTACAACAATATGTACATCACTGACTGTTGATTTGTCAATAGTAAGAAGGTACCTTGATAGTCATTGCTAGAAAAGCATAACTTCTGTGAGAAGCCATTAAAAAAAAAAAAGAATCAGATAGCTAGGAAAGAAAAAAAGTGCTTAAAAATATTTGTAGCTCTTCCTGGAGAAGAGAACTACAGATCCACTTTATCCTAGCATTGCTCAACTTCTTCTCCCTAGATTGGGGGTTCCTGTTGCTCAGTGTGGGACCTGATGTTCAGAGGGTTGTAGACCTATTGCACAGAGGGACCTGTTACTAGTGATGAGAGAATAACCAATTTAAGTGGGGGAGGATTTGGGTGAACCTGTTACTGGCAATGAGGACATCACCAATTAAAGTGGGGGAGAGGATGGGTGAACCTGAATCTTTGGCAAGAAAAAATAATTAAAAAAAATATAACTAAATATAGTATGGTTGTGATGTTGGACTTGTTAAAGTCCACACGAGAGGAATGCCTCAATGGGTCAAAATGAATACAATGCAGTTGTATGTGCAACAAAAAAAATTAAAATAAAAAATTCCCTGCCTATTTTCATCAAAGATATGGTACTTACTTTCATGAAAAAATTCCTCTGCCATCATAGTTTTTTAGCATACACACTACTAGCTATGTTTTGGGTGTGCATTACGAGTTTGAATTCTAGAAGAAAAAGAGATCTCATGATTTTTGGTGGTGTCTATGATTTGGTTATTTGCTCGTAATTTAATGTCTAATCATGATTGGCTTCACTGCTAGAGTAGAAACACTCAAAGGTAAAACAACAGTGATGACTAGTAGTACGGATGAGTATGACAATCAAAAAAAGAGAAGAAAATATGTATATTTATATAAATAAATAAATAAAATTCTCCAGATGCAGAGGCAGAGGCAGCAGCGATTATAGATGTTGGCCTCACCCCTGAAGAACTTTGAATATATAAGGCTAACGTGATTTTTTGAAAGAGGGACAACTCCAATATTCCCTTCAAATAATTGCATTCTCAACACGCTGAACTGTGGTAGGAAGTAGAGGCGACATTCCAAAGAGGAGAAACGATTGTAGTTGTAGCACCCAGCACAGGTGTTGGGCTAGCATACTAAGGAGGCATAGCTAGTGCAATAATAATCTAACATAGAACAAAAGCCAACCCAACACCACAGGAAGATAGCATAGCCGAAGGACAACACCAGCATGCTACATATCAGAATCTATGAAATTCACCTTGTTATTTACTGTATTTTTCATTAATTATGTGTAGAGTTATTTTAAAAATAATTTCTATGCTAAACTCAGTAGATGCCCTTTAAAATTCTTCCTGTCAAAATTTCCCATTAGAACTCAAGCGCACGACATGCCTCGGATGTAAAAAAAATTATTACTCTAGGAATAATTTAAAAAAAAAATAAATAAATAAGCTATGGCATTCATGTGAATAGATTTGGCATTGGTTCATTGTTGCATTGTGAGAAATCCATGGAGTGCCAAAGAAGATAGCAGACCGGGAAAACAATTTGCTCACGTCACTTCGGGTTCAATTTCAGAGTGGAATGGAAATATGTTTCCTGAAACAAAGAAGTGAAAGTAAAATAAAATTTACTGGTAGAAACACATCAATGCTCAACAGATAACAATGCTCAAAGGAAGAAAAATAAAAAACAGCAGTGCTCGGTGAGAAAAAAATAGTAGCACTCAAATGAAAAAACATAGCAGTGTTGAATAAAAAAATAGTAGTGCTTAGTGAGAAAAAAATAGCAACACTCAAATGAAAAAAACACAAAAGTGCTAATGAAAAAAACAACAGTGCTCACTAAGGAAAAAATAGCAGTGTTGAATGAAAAAAAAATAGAGCAATGCTCAATGAAAAAAATTATTATAATTTCGAGGGCTATTTTCCGGGGACTGTTGTCACGAGGACATGACAATATTTAGGCATGGGGGGTGATGAGCACCAGAAATGCTCATTTTATATACACTGTTAAGGGAAATCATCACTAAATTAATTAGCATTAGAAATATATTTATATTTAACTTATGCATATAATTGATATAAAATCTGGTATTATGCTTAACAGGTTAGTTGAAACTGTGTATAAATGTAGGTTTTGCTACTGATATGATGTTTCCCAATCTACATTCCAAATGGACCTGACATGTTTCTATTTTAATGCATCTGAGGTATATGGAGTAGGTGCCTTACTCTGGCACCTTACTCAAGTAGGCGCCAAGCTGACATTTTACTCAAGTAGGCGCCTTCTTGGTGCCTTACTCCCCATATTTTGGAGACACCCACATTGGAGATGCCATATGACCAAGTCAACATTGACCAGGTTGACCAAGGGGCTAAGGAGGAGGTTGCACGTGAAGACAAAGGAGAACTATTTTAATCATGCATTTATTAAATAGAATAAAGTATTTTTATTATTATCAACCGATTGGTCGGTTGACCTTGTAAAGCTCTTAAAGTATTATTTTTAGGATGCATTAGTTTAGGATTTTTTTGTTACGTACACCTAAGGATTTTTATATATTTATCCTTGTGTGAACAAACATGCTTTAAAATAGGGAAATAAAATCTGTAGTAGAATCAGTTGTAACTAATCACATCATGTGATTAAATTAGATTAATTTGTTATTGTAAAAATATATGGTTACACTTTATATAAATACGTAGGCCAGATGAATAGAGATCAATGATTAATTTTACACAGAGATTATTTTATTTCATTCTTTGTTTAATTTAATTAAGAGTGCAACTCCTCTTATTCGAGCAAGCTCTACGTAGCTAGCCGGGCGAACTATCTATGGGAGCTTGGGCCCACTCCTTGCAGTAGTCCTCCCCTATTTTATTTCTATTATTTATTTTCCATAGCTTAGATTTATTGTTTTATTTACTGCTTTGTTTAATTTCAGTTGTGTGTGTTTATTTCCTTGCATTTTATTTTCATACTTTATTTTCAGCACTTTAATTTAGTTGTAATTTATTTATTTAATTTTCCACACTTAGTTTTATTTAGTTTGGCTGAAATTGAAATGTACAAACATCCCCCACCAAACTAAATAAGGTATATATAGATTCATTCCCCAACACTGTAGGCATATACTGTGCATGACACTCGTAAGTTTACGGACTTACCGGATTGATAATTTATGGAAGAGAAATGATTGTTTTTTGAGACATGATTTTTGCTCACCACTCACATCGAGCATACCTACAATAGAGTTGTTCACAGTTCGATAGGATACTCTCCCTTTGAGGTATGTTTTGGATTTCAGCCATTGGCTCCATACGAGTTACCTTTGTCTTTGTCCTCTCTAGCTACCTTGCACATTCAGAAGGAGCAAGACAATACCAACTCTTTTGTATAGCATTTGTAGAGCCTTCAGTCCAAAGTGGTTCATATTCTTTAGAAGACTCAACAAAAATAGAAACAATATATGGATAGAAACCACACTCCTCATCACTATCAGGTTGGTGATAAAGTATTTTTTTATCTGGATAAACTATATTTTTGCAGATATGACTCATAGCAAGATCAAACCTCTTCATTATTGGTCATACACCATTGTTTAGCAAATTTCTAAGAATGCCTTTTGCCTAGATCTTTTGGCTCATCGTGGCATTCATGAAATCGTTAATGTGGATCTCCTAAATCCATACTATGATTCTACATTAGAATCTTCTCCAGCTATCAGTCATCCTATTGATGTGGTTCCTGATGCATAGATTTCGCTTGATGTTGACACAATTTTTGATACGAAGACTCGACAGACATGCTAGGGTACTTCTACTTCATATTTGGAGGCCCATCATGGCAAATTTCCACATCAAGCTCACTGGATCTCTGCTCACCATCTATCTTGGGATTTTACCTCTTTGTTAAAAGCATTAGAGTCCAATGCTTCTTTTGTTGGGACAAATGATGAGGCTTAGAATTAGGCTTAGACTTTAGGGTTTAATTTTTATAGTTTAATTTTTATTATTCCTAAAGTTGTTGCCGACATATTTTGTTGACATGTTGATTTTTTCCCAGGTGTGTTGTCGACAAGTCCTAATCCCATATTACTCGGATTATAGTTTTTAATATGCCTTATTTAAGCCCTATAAATTAATGTACATGCAACTTCACATACCCATATCACCCTATATGGTTTCTCACAAATATGGGGGGCCAAAATATATGTCCCAAGCTTTAAAAAAATCCTACTCTTGAGTAGAAATTGACTCTTGGTGGTTTTTAAAGATCTTCCAATTCTCCACTAGTGCACTCCCAATGTGAGTACCAATAGATCTTGCATCCTTTTTTGTGTCTTTAAAATTTAGTTTTTGCACTCATGCCATATCCCCCAAAGGAAGTGAGAGAGGCATAATCACCAAATGAGGTTGAGCCATTTAGATTTAAATGGGGAGGACCATTGAAGGTAGACATTCACCATGTTTTTTGGGAGGGCCTAAGAGATATTAAACCTGCAAAGAAAAAAACTTTATACTTCAAGAGGAAAATTATAGCCAAGAAAAAAGTGGTATACAAATTCTAATTACTTTTTAAATAGGGCACATCTATTGATGACATTGAACCCTATTTTAACTAAATTATCTATGGTCAAAATTTTATTTTACACCATAAGCCAAAATAAAATGGTGATTTTGGAAATTAGGTTCATGATCCATATCGTATTCACAGGGAGCCACCCCAAACTCTCTTTATCAATCAGTGAGTATCTATATTAACAATGTAGAGGCCTTTGGTATCCTTACTCCATAACAAATAATCATTACCTCCAATAGGGTTAATAGGAAATATCCTCATCAAGTCTACCAATACCTTTTGGGCTATAACTTGGGCTTCTAAGAGACCTAGTAGATTCATACTTTTCCAAAGCTAGAAATCGTCTTTGAAGATAAGAAAGTATTTGAATTTGCTTTCGATGGCTTCTGATAATCATTGTATAAGAGGGAGAAATGAAGAACCACATTCAAGAGGGGAATCAGTCAACCAAGCATCTTTCCAAAAATCTACTTTTTCACCATTTCCTATATGTCATATGATCTCTTTTCTCAATAGGGATTTACAATTTAGTAAGCTATTCTAGACAGAATATCCTCTAGGGTGGATCGTTTAGTTGAGGAAGTCTTTATTATCACACATATACTTAGCCTTAATAATTTTAACCCAACATAATTGGTCATTATTTAGTAGCTTCCATCCCATTTTACCAATCAAAGCCTCATTCATCATTTTTAAATGCTTATAGCCTAGACCTCTAGACTTCTTTTTAGAATAGACTTGGTCCCAGGCCACAAGTGATATTCTCTTCTTTTCCTCTGATCTAGAACATAGGAAGGACCTTTGGATTTTTTCTAATCTATTCTTGATCTTAAATAGGATTTTAAATACTGACATTAAGTATATTGGAATACTTTGAAGGGTGGACTGAACCAACTAGGCTTTCCTAGCCTGGCTGAGGAGGCAATCCCTTCAACCTATCAATTCCTTGGAGAAATTATCAATAACTAGGTTCCGCATATTGACCTTCATTCATCCCTTGAAAAGTGGTATTCCTAGAGAAGAAGTTGGAAGGTCCCCTATTGCATAACTAAAAATTCATGAGATACTTCGTTGCTTGACCTCAGGAGTATTGATAACGTAAATTTTGCTCTTAGAAAAATTAATTTTTTTCCCTACTTCCTCTTCATATTTATTTAGAATGGTTTTGATTTCATGTGCTTGGGGAATATAATATTTGGGGAAAATTATTGTGGCATCAAAAAATTGTTGATTAGACACAAAGTCAATAGTTATGGAGTAGCAATTTTATCCCAACATAGAGAAACTAGTTATGGAGATGTACCTAGTAACCAAAGCCACCCATTCCTGATTCAACCCAAATTTATACAAAATATTAGCCAAAAAATCCTAAGATACCCAATCGTAGGCCTTATTCATGTCAATATTTAGTAGCATACTAGCCTCCTCACTTCTATTCATAGAGTGGATTACCTCATGGATGGTGACAATCCCATCTAAAATCGGACTACCTCTTACAAAACCATCCTAGTTAACATCAATTATGAAAGGAAGAACAACTTTGAGTCAATTATCAATGGACTTTGTTAGGACTTTAAGAAGAGTATTATACAAGTTGATGAGTTAAAATTTCTTGATGTCTCTTGCACCAACTAATTTAGGAATCAAGGCAAAAAATATGGACTTAACATCTAAGGCGATATGGTGGGTTACTTGCACTTCTTGAATGGTTGCCACCACATCAAGCTCTAAACTATACCAAAAATATTGAAATAAGACAACCATGAAGCCATCCAGTCTTGGAGTCTTGTCCCCCACTAAATCAAGCACAACCTTCTTGATTTCCTCATCTATGAAGGGATTGAGTAGGTATAAATTGAGGTCTATAGCGATTAGGGTAGGAATGAGTCTAAAAAAAAGAGTCCTCTTCAATTGGGTGTTTAGTATCTAATCTCCCAAAATATACTTAAAGGACTCCATAACTTATCTAATCTCATTAATATTGTTCATTAGGGAGCCATCACTTTTAAAAATTTCTCTTATCTTGTTGTAGCTTTGACGATGGAGGGTAGAGATATGAAAGAAATTAGTATTCTAGTCTCCCTCTTTCAACCATATGATTCTAGATTTCTAATACCAATATGTTTCTTCACATACTAGGATATTGTGGTACTCTGAGATTAGTTTCCTCTCTTTCATTTTGATTTCCTTTGTCATAGATCCTTTTGTAATTTTCTATTCAAGTCATGAATCTTGGATTGTAATTCCTCTTTCTTTTTGAATAGGTTACCAAAAGTGGTCATATTCCAAGCCTTTAGGTTTTTCTTTATATGTCTCAATTTTCTAGCAATTTGGCTCAATTTGGGACCTTCAAAGGATTTTTCCCACCATTCTTAAATATTTGAAGATAAATCTTTGTATTTGAGCCACATCATTTCAAACCTGAATTGGCTATTATATTTTTTCTTGTAATTAAATACTTCCCAAACAATTGGGCTATGATTAGAGCCAATTTAAGGCAAGGCTATGAGCAAGGAATTGCAAAATATTGTGAAGCCCTCTTGGGAGACCAAAAACCTATCAAGTCAAATTTGGATCAACTGGTCTCCCAACTATCTATTACTCCCTATATAGTGAAATATTCTTAGGTTAATATCCATTAGATCATTGGAATTAAGAAATTATCAAAAGTCCTGCATATTCTCTAAAGGGATAGGAGATCCTCCTTTCTTGTCAAAAGGATTAAGAGGGGTGTTGAAATCCCCTGCTAAAATCCATGGAATTCCTCTAAAAATGGATCTCATTTGGCTTAGGTTCTCCCAAAGTTGCCTTCTCCCAACTGATGTGTTTGGAGCATAAACATTCATCAAAAACCAAATTTTCTTTGACTTCTTGTTGTGGAAAAATAGGGTAATGAACCATATAAAACTGATGACTAATATTACCTATATAGACATGTTGTTCCAAAGATAAAGAAGTCCCCCATATGAACCCTCTACTGCACTAAAAACTACTTTTGCATCTCTCTAGATGAGGCTTTTAATTATTTCTATTTTATTATCATCAAGCCTAGTTTTCTGAAGAATAAGCATGTCCGGGTTATGGCCCCTTATCATAGAATAAACTACCCAGTGCTTAGAGGGAGTCTTAAGCCCCCTTATGTTCCATGAGATAATTTTCATCTTTTAATTTTGGCCCCTCGAACCTTTCTCCCAAAATTTAGAACAACTTGTGTCCTATTGGCCACTTCTTTAACAATATCTTTTTGCAAAACTACTATCATATAAGACTTGCCAATTTTACTCAAATTAATACCTACTAAATTTTTAAAATGATCGAGTGAAATTTTTTGAAACCTTGACACCCTAACCTATGGGATATTATTTTTTTCTAGGGCTAGCTTCTACTAAACCCAAAGACTCTGAATGGGGGAGCCCCATGGCAAGACCCTCTTCCCATAGTTTTTTTCCTGAGGGTAAAGTTGAATATTGAGATAGACTGAGAAAACACTCCAAATTTTCTATGAACAGATTTAGACAAGAAGAGGAATTTGAAAGGGGAATCACACATTTTTAAATAGGTTTTGATCTTTGGAATTTGCCTCCATTATTCCTAGGATGAATTTACCTTTATCTCGCTCTTTTGCAAGTTGTGTGATTGGTTCTTGCCCCTTACTAGTCCCTTCTGTAGGCTCCATGTTTCCTTCTTTCCTAGGCTAAGGGTTTATATGATTTTGGCATTCGATCCACCTATGGTTGTTCTAGGAGGTATTACTGTGAGTAGTACAATGATAAATTTGATGCTACATCTTGTTACAAAGACCACATTTCACAACCATATTTTCATATTCAAAACTCTAGGTCTAGGACCCATACTTGGAAGTCAACTTAATTGACTTGGGGAGCTCTTGATTTAAGTTCACATGCACATAGAAGAATACATGTAACATGCAATTTTTGTTCAACATATTAGGGTCCACCACCACCAGTTGACCTATATTCCTAGCAATCCCAAAGAGGATTTCCTCATTCTAAAAGTGAATTGAAAGCCCTAGGAGGTGCACCCAAATGGGCACCAGATGAATACCTTGAGTGTAAGGATAAAAATATAGGCTCTATCTCTTTAGGAATAGGCCTCTGTGGCTAAAGAAACATGGTCCTCCCTATATAATTTATTCACTATCCACCAGGAAACCGAGTTTAACCCCCAAAAAACTCTTCTATAAAGAAATAATATCCATTTTCCCAATGGGTTTTGATTTCTCCCATGACCATTTTTTGATGGCATCAAGGTCTAGCCTTAGAAAAATAAACTTTCCAACTAGAGACATCTTGCCCTGGTCAACCATAAGATTTTCTAGGACATCTGGAATCACCGGCTCATAATTTATTGGTTACAAGTTGAAACACCCTCATGTAGCTTCTATTTTTCTTTGAGAATATTGAACCAAGAATGAGCTCCTAGGTCAAAATGGTGAGTAGCTCCCTTATATATTTATTTAACCTAGGCCCCTTTGACTATCATGTTTTTAATTCCACCCTAACCACCAACAAAACCTACCCTACAAACCACCCTCACCTCCTTGACCCGAGTTCTCCATATTCAAACCTGACTTCAAGCCCTTTAGAGTTGTATTTGCTTGACTCAATTGTAAATATTGATACAAATTTAAACCTAGATTCAAACCCTTTAGAGCCATAATCATCTAATTTAGCTATGGATATTGATACATATTCAAATTTAACTTTAAACCCTTCAAATTTGTTGCCACCTGACTCAACTATGAATGTTTATATGGACTCAAACCCAACTTCAAAACCTTCAGAGCCGTTGTCACCTAACTCAACTATGGATGTTGATACAAATTCAAATTCAAATTAGATTTTTTTATTTAGATCAAACCCAACTTCAAACCCTTTAGAGCCACCCGATTGCTCTTATATTTGTGTCTACTCAAAGATCCATAATATTGGGATTAACATAATCTGGCATAAAATCCAACACATATGTTGATGATTTTTGGACCAAATATAGGGGGTTTAATACTTTACTAAGATTAACCTCAAATCCATGTTAAATTTCATAATAGTTTCCTAAAATGAATGGAATCAATCATTACCCTATATTTCTTAAAAAAAGCAATACATAACATAAACAACACATAATTTAATGGGGTGTCCATAGATACCAAATAATTTTCACTAAGGGAAATAAATATACACTCAGAGCTCTACTAGGGTTTTATGAGAAAAAAATACTCTACAGGTATGGCAACAATTTTTGGAGGAGGTGTAAACAATTGGAGGAATGTTGTGATGGCGTCAGGCCCATCACAAAGCATGCATGCTAGCAACATTTTTTCATCTAAAAATTATTGGAAATAATAGGAATTCCCATTACATGCTGAGAATATATTGTTAAAGAACAATGGATGTTTGGAATGATGTGAAGCCAATCCAGTTCTAGTGGTTCAACCAGACTCGATGATGGAAGATGTGGATAATTTAACTAAACATGCTCTTATTGGCAAATTTATGGGTATTCAAATTTCTCTTCCCTTTGTGGAGGCTTGGGTTAGGAAAACTTGGAACCCTGAAGGTGACATGGAGGTGATGCTGAGTGCGAATATCTATTTTAAGGTGGTTCTTGTATTACATACTGTAACAAAGAATTTGAATGGGGTACCTATTTTTGTAACCAAGCGTGACTCTTTCTTAAACCCTAGCATGTGGGTTTCAAATTGTCATAGGAGTGACTATCATGGGTTCCAGTGTGGGTTCAACTTCCATGGAATTCTTGAGAAATGACACCTTGCATATGATTGCCCTTCTTCTTGGGAAGCTGGTTGGATTGACATGATGGATAAAAAGGTAATATCTATTGCTCGTATCTATGTTGAAATTGATGTAAACAATCATATTCTAAATTCTATTGAAATACAGTTTGGATCGACTACATGGGTTCAACATCTTGACTATGAAGCTCTTCCATTTCGTTGTTGGATCTACTGAATATTGCCACCTAAAAAGAAAATACCCTAAGTTTGTCCTTCCTGTGGCTTAAAATCCTAGGCCCTCTCAATCTGCACAAAATTTGGATAAATAAAAAGCCTTGATAAAGGAAGAGGATCAGGATATGGAAGGCTTGTTCTGGTAAAATCTTGAAATATAGGAAGAAGGGCAAAAAGAGACCTTAAGGATAGCCAGCTAGATTCTCTGCTCAACCATTTTGAAATACTAGATGATCTTGATCAGTGCATAGAGATACCTAAAATATCACTACTTGATGCAGATATAACAGGGCCAAATCAGATGTCTCTTCTTGAGGTGGAACCTAAGAAACCAGATCTGGGGGGTTTAAATTAAGAATATAGGGCTTTGGTTCTGAGTATAGGTGATATAATTGGCTTTAGCCCTATAAGGAAAACTATTTTGGAAAGTGGCATAGATTTATTCATGCCCTCTCCTACTCAGGCACTGATGCAGTCATCCTTGGGCTGCAAAACTCCTACGGTGTTGGGATTGTAGCAAAAAATAATTAAAAAAGATGCTTCAGATAAGAATATGAAGGTGGGTTGAAATAAAGACCAAGATAAAATTAAGTTAATGAGGAAGACTTTGGTGGAGTCAGGCTTTGTGAGAACATTGGACTCCCATTTTTCTAACCCCCAAAAATTATTATCCTTTCATGGAATGTAAGGGGGTTACACAACATCCCAGACAAATTTTTTTTCATGATTTGGTTTGTGTTCATTCTTCGGATGTGGTGTTTATTCTAGAGACTGAATTGGCTACTGATAGTATGTTCAATATTGCTCCCAAGTTGTGGAGAAGGGGTCAATGCCAGTGTATTGGTGCATGTGGATATGCTAGTGGCATTGCTTGTTTATGGGATCCGGTTAAGATCTCTCCTCTTACTTGGATTTCAATATATGGTCTATTAGATGATCGAGTATGATCATGAATCTGGTGAAACCATCATACTTACAAATATGTATGCTCCTATTGATTACAATGGTTAAGTAAATTTGTGGGAAAACATTGGCTTTGTGATAAGTTTGGCTCCCCTATACCCATGGATTTTTGCTGGAGACTTCAACTCTATCACTTGTATGGAGGAGAAACATGGTGGGGTTGATCGTATTAAGCCTTTTTATTTTATCTTCAGTGCTCATATTCAAGCCCTAAACTTGGTTGACATCAAGCTGGATAATAGGATCTTTACCTGACATAATAGAATATGTGGGGAATATTCCATGTCAAAGAGACTGGATAGGTTTTTGATCTTCCGTTTTTGGATTGGTAATAACAAAAGCACTAGTTATGTGATTCTGGAGGGTAGGGGATCTGATTATTGGCCTATAAAACTCTCTACTCTAGAGTTAGGGCTAAAGAAGAATATTTCCTTTAAGTTTCAACTTATGTGGTTTTGGGATCCTAAGCTTCATGATTTCATGCAAGGGACCAAGGCAAACCTCCTCATGGCACCACTATGTATACCTTTATGAAGGGACTACAATTTGTTAAGTATAAATTGAAGAGATGGAATAGACTAAATTCAAGGAACCTTTCATAGGCTAAGTTGGTTGCTCTTAGGAGAGTGGAAGAAGATTCAAGAAAGATCAGATACTAGGGACTCATAGAGGAGCTTCTCATTGAGGAATATGAGGCTACAAAAGACCTTGCTGAATGGGAATTGAGGGAAGAATTTTTTTGGAAATAAAAAGCTCGAGTAGATTAGCTTCAGGAAGGGGATAGTAACATAACCTTCTTTTATAACTCAGTTAAGGCTGACCGTAATTTTAACCTGATTACCTCTCTTGTGAATTCTCAGGGTGCCCTACTCTATTCTTTCAAGGATATTTTAGAAGAGACTAGGAGGTATTTTTTCTCTCTCTTCAAGGAGGACTCCCTCTCAGATTATGAGGATGAAAAGCTTATTCAAAATTGTATTCCCTAGATTGTTTCTAGATAGATGAATGAGCACTTGATGGGTCCAATTTCCATTGAGGAGTTCAAAAATATTGTATTCAATATGAAAAATGGGAAAGCCTCGAGATCGGATGGATTCCTGATTGAGTTTTATTAAGAGTTTTTGGAGTTAATCAAATTTGATCTTCTAGAGGTGGTCCTTGAGTCCCAAAAGAAAAAATAGATGCTAAGGGTCCTAAATTCTACCTTTGTTGTGCTTATTCCTAAAAAAGAGGGAGCGAATTCCCTAGATATGTTTAAGCCTATCGCTCTCTACAATGTTGTGTATAAGATCATCACAAAAATTATTGTTGAGAGGATGAATATATGGTTGAGAAAAATCATCTCTAAGGAGCAAGGTGGGTTTGTTGTTTGCCAAAAAATCCTTGATGGGGTTGTTATTGCTATAGAAGTTATTCAATAGATGGAAAATTCTAAGGAGAAAACTATGTTAATTAAGTTGGACATGGCCAAATCCTATGATCAGGTCAGATGGTCATTTCTTTAGAAATTTCTTGTTGCTTTTGGCTTTGAGGAGGAATGGATTAGATGGGTTATGAGTTGTGTTTCTTCTTCCTCATTCTTTGTTCTTGTTAATAATGAGATGTCAAAGCTGTTTGATGCCTCAAGGGGTTTGAGGCAAGGAGATCCTTTATATCCTTATTTGTATATCATTATGGCAGAAGGGTTGGGAATATTTCTCAAGTCTCTGGTTATGCAGGATATCATTTAGGGGTGGAAGTGAGATAGTAGTTTGTCACCTCTTTCCCACCTTCAATTTTTTGATGATAGTGCTTTGCTAGAAGTTGCCACTATCAGGGAAGCTGGAAATATTAGACGATATCTTGACATATATACTCAAGCCAGGACAATATAAGACTTGTCCTCAATAAGCTCACTCAAAAATTGCTCAAATATACTCAACAAGTCCCCTCAAAACTTGCTCAAATATTCTCAACAAGCTCACTCAGAACTTTCTCAAATATGCTCAACAAGCTCACTCAGAACTTGTTCAAATCTACTCAACAAGCTCACTTAGAACTTGCTCAAATATGCTCAACAATCTCACTCAGAACTTGCTCAAATCTACTCAACAAGTCCACTCAGAACTTTCTCAAATATGCTCAATAAGCTCACTCAGAACTTGCTAAAATCTACTCATCAAGCTCACTCATAACTTGCTCAAATCTGCTCAACAAGTCCACTAAAAACTTGTTCAAATCTCATGCAAACATAGATAGAATTGTTAGAGACCCAATATGTTCTATACTCAATGCTCAATCACTTTTCAACTCAGATCAGAATATAGAATAGTTTGTTTTATGTAACTTGAACAATCACTTCACACATTCACTGGGCTAGGCTCAATCAACTTTACTCAACCAATCACTCAATGAAGCAACCCTTGCTCACAAACCCTAGTCCAAGCATATAACTATCAACTCAAAATATTTCCAACAATACTCAACATCAAATCTCACATAACAATGATACTATGTTCTTTTCAAACCCTATTTCAAATTCTTTGCACAACAACTCAATTCAACAACAATACTTATAAAACTATCTTCACATAACAATGATACTCATGTTATTTTCAAACCATAGTTCAAGTTATTTGCACAAATCACTTCAAAAACAATGCTTATAAAACTATATTCACATTAACATGGATACTCACCTTCTTTTGCAAAACCCTAACTCAAGTTCTTCACACAACTAATGGCTTCAACAATAATGCTTATAAAACAAGGTTTTCACAACAACTCTTTATTCCAGAAAACCTTGAAGCCTTAACTCAAACACTCTCGAAAAGGAAACCCTAATAAAGTGCTTTTCACTCCAAAATTATTTTCTAGAAAACCAATCAATCAACTCAACTATGAAAGAATGTGATCATACCTTTTTATTGATGATGAAGGGATCTCATAAATCTGCCACAACCACAACAACTTCTATGCCAATCTCAAAGAGGTTAGAAGATAAATCTTTCTCACAATATAATGTAAATTCTCAAATACACCTTATCACTCCACCTTACAAAACAACCATCAACATACATAAAATATTTATCCAATAACACCTTATAAACTCCCAACTAGAATAAACTTAACATCCACCAAAAATTAATTCAAACCTTTTTAATTTATTTTAATGGCAAGAGAAACTTTGATAAAAATCAAATCAACTTTATTTATAGTTCCAAAGATATAAATCACTTCATCAATAAAACAACCTCACATTAATCCTTATTACTCCACAATAATAAAAATCAGATATCAAATCAACAACCTTTCTCAAACCCTTATAACTCCAAAAATAACATAAATCAAACACACAACTTTTCACAAACCCTTATTACTCCACAATATCCTTTGAAAAAACTTAGGCAAAAATTAATTATCAAAAAGTTACCTTTACCTCTTAGTGGGTTTCAAACCCATGTTCTCTGCCTCCGTGAGCACTCTAGCTGCAGCTATAACCGTTGCATGTGCTAGATGCACGTTTAAGAGCCTAAGTGATCTTTGTCTTCTTTGTCCTCAGCAGGCATGCAAAAACCATGTGTAAAACAAACTTCCCTTGGCGCCCAAGACACACCACTCCACGCAAATTGATTGCGTGCTTCCTCAACTCCCAATGCCTTCGTAAAATGTGTGCTACCAAAGGACCACCATTTCCTATGCATTTCAATCAATATGCCCTTCGAATTTTGTCCTCTACCTGGCACTAAAGACAAGCAAAATTTCTTGTCTTCTTTCTCACGATCAACAAGCACGAAAACCTTTCACTTTTTATCGCATACATTAATCAATCAAAGGGAAGAATTTAGAATACCTCCTTGGCATTTATTTATACAAAAATTCCTTTGTTTCTTGTATGTCGATGCTTCCTTTTATTGCATGACGTCGGTGCTCCCACCTTTATAATTTATAAATTATTTAAATTCTAAGGAATTTAAATTTTATAAATTATTTTTATAAACTTTAACTTTGGGTTTAAACTTCAAACTTTAAATGTAATATATTTTGCCATTGTAGGTTTACCATAAACCCTCATAAAATATTATTTTTCCAACTATAATGGTTTTAATGAAACCTTTTAATCTTCCATCATGGGTTTACCATAAACCCTCATAAAATGTTATTTTGCCAAGTTTCTCTTCAACTCTTCGCATTGTTCCTGGTGCTATTGATGGTGTGCTTCATGGTATAAATGACAAATTTTTACCTTGACATCAATGACAACTAAATAAGCTCAAAATGACCAAAAATCTCCCACTTTGTCATTGATGGCAACCCAATTTCCTTTTACTGAAAACTTGACTTTTCCTTTGTTCTGCTCCCCCTGGGACATTGCTCTTCCTAGCTCAATGCTCTCTCAAATCAAGTCTCTCCCCCTTACTCAAATATCTCCTACTTTGACATCAATGGCAAAGGGTCACCTTTGGGGCTTGGGTCTAAGAATGATCCTCTTAGCTTATCCCCTCCCCCACTTTATTTTGAAGTGGTTAATTTCGGGGTGGGAGTATTTCTACTCCCAGAAAGCACTGTTCTTTACCTTCATGCTCTTTTCTTATTATCTAAATTTTCTGATTCCTATGACTATTTCTATTCATGTCCATGTTCCTGTCCATGTCTATATTCATGTTCCTATTCCTATTCCTATTCATATCCATATTCTTGTTCATATTCATGTTCCTATTCCTATTCTTGTTCATATTCATGTTCCTGTTCCTATTCCTGTTCATACCTATTTTTGGAATGTTTGCTCTACACCATTTTTCTATGTGACCATCATTATTTCACTTATAACACTTAATGTTATTATTCCTTGGAGGTGCAAATATCTTAGGATTTCTCCTAGTGAAGCCATATCCTCTTCTGTCATGAACCCTGCAATTCATTGCCTTGTGACCAAACAGATTACATGAGTAGCAATACCCATGGAAAGGTTGTTTGTTCTCATATTCCTATCTTTCATGTATCTTGTACTATGAAGCCATGTGCCCAAACCTATGACATGAAAAGCATATTCCATTGAATTTTCCTTGTCTTGACCTCATTGGTCTCTTATTCTGATTGTTGTTCCATCTGTATCTTCTTTGTGCATTGTTCCTATTTTTGTTGAACTCTCTATTGTCCAACTCATCCTTAGATGTCTCACTTTATTTTACATTATCTTCTTCTAAAGTTTCTTCTCCTCCAAAACTTGAAGTTGACTCCCCTTCCCATTTCTTTTGAACCTGTTCAAATCCAAGACCTCTTTTACTTTATGTAGGCTTTTGTATCTTGATGAAATTATCCAAGTTCTTTGAGCTATTTTTGAATCTTTTCATATTGACCTTGGAGTCTTCTAAATCTTCTCTTAGTAGTGCCACTTCTTGTGCTAACTTATCACATTCCAAGATCTTTTATTCTAACTTATCTTTGAACCTCTTTGCCTTAGCCTTTGATTTTTCTAAATCCTCTATAAGTAATCTTATCTCTTCATCACATTCTTGAAACTGAATTTCAATTTTAGAGTGTTGCTTTCTAACCTTATTTATTGTGTCAAGGGCATAAATAAGTTCTCCCTTGAGATCATAACTATTCTTTTCTTAATATTCCTCTATTTGTTTGCCTTTGACCTCATCTTTATTTTCTATTGGCTTGTCTTCTATAGGATCGTTTTCTTTTTCTTCTAATGCCATTAGAAGATTTTCATCTGGTCTTTCAAGTGCATCTTCATATTCATCATCATTGAAACTATAACCATCCCTTGTACAATTATCTTCAAGATGTCCAAAGTTACCACATCTAAAACACTTGATAATTACTGGAGTCCTTTTATTAACTTGCTATTTTTATTCAATAATTAATAAGACTTCATATCTATCATTGTCTAAAAACTAGCATCACTATCACTTGAGTACTTACTTGCCTTATCTGCATAGTAGATCCTCTTTTGCCTTTGGAATGACTTATTTCCTTGTTTTTTTTGTCCATCCTTGTTTTTATTTTGATGCCTGTATATTTTTGATTCCCTATTCATGTGATCCTATTTTTCTTCACCATTGTTGTTCTTGGGTTCTTAACAATCTGTTGCAAAATATTCATACTTTCCACAATTGAAACACTTAACAGTTTTTAGATCTGTGGATCTTATGGAATATCTATCTTTTCTACCATAATTAGCTTCTTCATCACTGGATGACTCATTGCTTGATTCTAACTTCTTACCTTTTGCATTTTTTATTGCTTTGAAGGTTGCTTCCTTATGGGGAATGGAATATTTTGTTCTTATCTCAAAAGTTGTAAGCATACCAAGCAACTTATCTCTTGTCAAAGTATCACCATCTATTGACACTTCTATAGCAGAAACCTGTTCATTGAATATTTTTGGAAGAGTTCTTAAGACTTTATCACAAACATATGATTCATCAATATTCATTCCAAGTCCTTGCATATCATTAACAACCTCATCAATTCGAATTATATAAGCACTAATATTTTCCTCTTCATTCATTCTTAATGCTTCAAGTTGTCCTTTGAGATTTCACATCTTTGCTTTCTTGACACTTTTATCTCCATATATATTTTGAAATTTATCCCACATCTCTTTTGTAGTTTGACAATGCATAACTTTCATAGACTCTATTCTATGCAAAGCTCTTACAAGTGCATTCATTGCTTTTGAATTATAGTGTTGTAAAATCTTACCTTCCTTATCTGTAGGAGGATTGATTAAGGGATCATATCGAAATTCCATTGATTCCTAAATTTCATTGCCAAGTGCTATCAGGTAGATCTTCATCATCATACTCCAATACATATAGTCACTTCCATAAAATACTAGTGCCAAATTATTTGAGGACACCTCCTTAGAAACCATTGTGTTCTTGCTAGTTCTTTATTCAAACTGTTAAACTCATCTGAAGGAACTCGCTCTGATACCAATTGAAGAACACAAGCTTATACTGAGAGGGGGTGAATAGTATAAGACCACTTTTTACTTTTCTTTCCCAATCAATATTATGCAATGAATAGATAGAAATATCAACAATAGTAATCAAGCAATACACAAAACACCATACACAATAGAGACACCATAATTTACGTGGTTCACCTAATGTGAGCTACTCCACGGAGAAAATATTTCACTAAAATTTTCTCAATCAATCTCTTGGGAATCCTTCCCTATTACAATGTTTATGGACTTCTATCCAAAGGAGATACCAATCCCCTAAATCAAGTTCATGTATCTCTATCCGTAGGAGAACTCCTTCTCCTCTACTCTTGCTAGTGATCCTCTAGAAGATTATTACCTCCACTGCACTGTCTTGTGGATCTCTCTCCATTGAAGACTCTTGTCCCCACTCTAAAGATATATCCTCACTATCTTGGTTGATGGATATCTATCCACTGGACACTACTGTCCTCTCTGATCTATCACCTCCAAAGATCTATCTCAAATTTATACTAAACATGGTCCTTCAGTCTAGCACAAATCTGCTTAATCTCTATATCTTGTCTGGTACAAACCTGTCCTCAAATATGCACCAAACTCTGCTCCACAAGTCCACTCAAAACTTGCTCAAATATGCTCAACAAGTCCACTCAGAACTTGCTCAATCTGCTCAACAAGTCCACTCAGAACTTGCTCAAATCTGCTCAACAAGTTCACTCAAAAATTGCTCAAATCTGCTCAACAAGTTCACTCAAAAATTCCTCAAATATGCTCAACAAGTTCACTTAGAACTTGTCCAAATCTACTCAACAAGCTCACCCAAAATTTGTCCAAATATTCTCAACAAGCTCACTCAAAACTTTCTCAAATATGATCAACAAGCTCACTCAGAACTTACTCAAATATGTTCAACAAGTCCACTATGAACTTGCTCAAATATGCTCAACAAGCTCACTTAGAACTTGCTCAAATCTACTCAACAAGCTCACTCGTAACTTGCTCAAATATTCTCAACAAGCTCACTCAAAACTTTCTCAAATATTCTCAACAAGTCCACTTAGAACTTGCTCAAATATGCTTAACAAGCTCACTCAGAACATGTTCAAATCTACTCAACAAGCTCACTCAGAACTTGCTCAAATATGTTCAACAAGTCCACTCAGAACTTGTTCAAATATCATAGAAATATAGAGAGAATTTTTAGAGATCCAATATGTTCTATACTCAATGCTCAATCACTTTTCAACTCAGATCAAAATATAGAATAGTTTTTTTTATGGAACTTGAACAATCACTTCACACATTCACTTGACTAGGCTCAACCAACTTTACTCAACCAATCACTCAATGAAGAAACCCTTGCTCACAAACCCTAGTCCAAGCATATAACCATCAAATCAAAATGTTTTCAATAATCCTCAACAAAAAATCTCACATAACAATGATACTCATGTTCTTTTCAAACCCTAGTTCAAGTTCTTTGCACAATAACTCACTTCAACAACAATGCTTAATAAAACTATCTTCACATAACAATGATACTCATGTTCTTTTCAAACCATAGTTCAAGTTCTTTGCACAACAACTCACTTCAACAACAATGCTTATAAAACTATCTTCACATAACAATGATACTCATGTTCTTTTGCAAAAACCTAACTCAAGTTCTTCACACAACCAATGGATTCAACAATAATTCTTATAAAATAAGGTTTTAACAACTCTTTATTCCAGAAAACCTTGAAGCCTTAGCTCAAAAACTCTCGAAAAGGAAACCATAATCAAGTCCTTTTCACTCCAGACTTATTTTCCAAAAAACCAATCAATCAACTCAACTATGAAATAATGTGCTCATACCTTTTTCTTGATGATGAAGGGATATCATAAATCTTCCATAACCACAACAACTTCTATGCCAATCTCAAAGAGGTTAGAAGATAAATCTTTCTCACAATATAATGTAAATACTCAAATACACCTTATCACTCCACCTTTCAAAACAACCATCAACATACATAAAATATTTATCCAATAACACCTTATAAACTTCCAACTAGAATAAACTTAACATCCACCAAAAATTAATTCAAACCTTTCTAATTTATTTTAATGGAAAGAGAAAATTTGATAAAAATCAAATCAACTTTCTTTATGGTTCCAAAGATATAAATCACTTCATCAATAAAACAACCTCACATTAATCCTTATTACTCCATAATAATAAAAATCATATATCAAATCAACAACCTTTCTCAAACCTTATAACTACAACAATAGTATAAATTAAACACAATTTTTCACAAATCCTTATTACTCCACAATCTCCTTTGAAAAATTTTAGGCAAAAAATAATTATCAAAAAGTTACCTTTACCTCTTAGTGGGATTCGAACCCACATTCTCTGCCTCCACAAGCACTCTAACCATGTCTATAACCACTACGTGTTCTAGACGCACGGTTAAGAGCCTAAGTGTTATTTTTCTTCTTTGTCCTCGACTAGCATGCAAAAACCACATGCAAAACTAACTTCCCTTGGTACCCAAGACACACCACTCCACGCGAATCGATCGTGTGCTTCCTCAAATCCCAATGCATTTACAAAATGTGCACTGCCAAAGTACCATAGTGTCCTATGTGTTTCAATCAATGTGCCCTTCCTCTTTTGTCCTCTACTTGGCGCTAAAGACAAGTGAAATTTCTTGTCTTCTTCCTCACGATCAACAAGCATGAAAACCTTTCACTTTTTATCACATACATTAATCAATCGAAGTGAATAATTTTGAATGCCTCCTTGGTATTTATTTATACACAAATTCCTTTTTTGCTTGGATGTTGGTGCTTCATTTTATTGCATGATGTCGGTGCTCCCACATTTATAATTTATAAATTATTTAAATTCTAAGGAATTTAAATTTATAAATTATTTTTATAAACTTTAACTTTGGGTTTAAACTTAAATATTTAAATTTAATATATTCTGCCATCGTGGGTTTACCATAAACCCTCATAAAATATTATTTTGCCAACTATAATGGTTTTAATGAAACCTTTTAATCTTCCATCATGGATTTACCATAAAACCTCATAAAATATTTTTTTGCCAACTTTCTCTTCAACTATTCGCATTATTCTTGGTGCTATTGATGGTGTGCTCCATGGTATAAATGATGACTTTTCACCTTGACATCAATGACAACTAAATAAGCTCAAAATGTCCAATAGATTATTGGTATGTCCACCCTCCTATATTGACTCAATATCCCAGGTTACATTCCCTAAGTGTTTGTTTCTTGGAAGTGGGCTGGTATCATGTGGATTTTAAAAAATCTAGTCTTTTGGAAATTTGGATATGTACAAGTGGAAAGATCTATAGGAATGGCCCCAAGGGGGATTGGCTAAGGACAAAGATGTGCTTGATCTTATTCTTGTGGGGAGACCCTATTCTTCATTGAGGGGTAAAGACATTCTGGATTGGAACCCTAATCCCAAGGGAACCTACTCTATAGCCTATGGTTATTAGGTTCTTGATAAGAAAAAGTTTGGGAGTCTCCTTGTCACATGGTGGAAAAAGGTGTGGAACAGATATGCTTGGCTGAAATGTAACTTATTTCTCTAGATGGTAGCTCATAATAAATACCTCACTTGGGATAACATGAGGAAGAGAGGATTTTAGGGTCCCTCTTTTTGTGTCCTTTGCGATAAGAATTAGGATGGCTTTTCTCATTTATTTTTCCAATACTCCCTTTCTAGAGACATTTGATACCGTTGGTGGAGTGCCTGGAACCATACTTGTTTTCATGTGCTCTCCTTTGTAGATTTTTGGAGTAGTTTGGGTAAACCTCCGACCAAGGCCCCCTTCCTCCATGTGGCTTAGAATTTGGGCCCTTCTTGCATCATCTGGCAGATTTGGCTAAAAAAAAATCATCACATATTTTAGAGTAGTCATTTGGCTATTCAATAGATCTGGAAAAGGATCATGTGTATGGTTCAGGAAACTATCCATAGCAAATGTGATGCGGACCCTCTTTTGGACTTTAGGGAGGAGAAGGTACATTAGGCCCTTGGTATCTTTGGGGTTGGTGTGAACTCTTCTAGCCCTAGCAAGGTTTCTCATCTCAACAAGAAGGTTAGGAGAGATGGTAGGTGGAGGCTACCCCCTAGAGGAGTTTTAAAAATTAATACTGATGGGTCATCCAGGGGTAATCCTGGACATGCTAGAATTGGTGGTGCTGGAAGAGATTTTGTTGGCATGGTCAATTTTTATTTTCCATTTATAAATGTGTTCATTCCAATAATTTTATGGAAGCTCTTACGATTCTTGAGGCCTTGCATAGGGGGTTTTCTTTTTTTTAGTACAGGATTATCTACGAGTCCGACTCTCAAATTTTGGTTAATCATTTAAAAAAAATGGTGGAGGATGTTAATTGGTAGTTGGCCTCTATGAATGTTCAAATTCTTATAATTAGTGAATATTTTGAATATATGTCCTTTGTGCACATTATAAGGGAATGGAATGGGGTTGTTGATTACCTGGCCAAAATGTCTTCTGAGCTATTGGATCCTTGTATTATCAATAACTAGGAGAGTCTCTCATCTAGGGACTCTCAATGCTTCTAAGAGTTTATCCACAAGGATATTCAAACTTAATGTGGTTTATTCTTGTTAACTTCTTTGGGTTTCGACCTTGTCTGGTGGTTTTAGCTTGTTTTGTTGCTTATTTGAGTCTTGGTTGGGAGCTCAATTGTACTATGTAATCTAGACTTTTTATCAATAAATGTTTACCCCTTTATTTGAAAAATATACACTCAAATCGATAATGAAATAATTAGTGATAAGGGGTATTTATACTCAAATGTATAATATATTTGGGTCAAGGATGTGAGATTGAACCTCAAGAATAAAATAATATAAAAATTACAAATATACCTTTTACAAGATTTACATGGGCCCAAATGGTAAATAGAACAAATACAAGTGCAAATAGTTGACCATGGCCTCAAGAGAAGCTAAACCACCACATATTCAACATCTCCCTTAACTTGAATGAGGTACATGGATAGATATATTTACATTGAATCCCCCCTTAAGGATTACTCTCCAAATCGAAGAAGCTCTTACATTTGCACAAAAAGTGACATGGGGTATGATCTTGGTCAAGATGTCCACTACCTGCTCTAATGAAGGCACAAAAACTAGATCAAACATCCTATGAGCATGAATCCATCTCACTAAATGCATCTGTATCACAATGTGATTTGTTTAATAATGAAACACAAGATTTTGGATAAGATAAATTGTACTCTAATTATCACAACAAAGAGTAGTAGGAAAACTCTAAGTACTGATAATATCCTCCAAAATCATTAGAATCCATATGATATGCTTGACTACCTCATTGGTAGCATAGTATCCAACCTCTATGGAATATTGAGAAATGGTGTATTGGTGTCTAGAACACCATGAAATTTGATCAGATCCCAAGTAGAACAAAAATTCTATGGTGGAACACCACTAATTTAAATCACTTGCTTAATCAACATTTTAAAAACCTATCTAAATCAAACATGAACCAATAGAATAGTGGATGACCATCTAATAGGCCCCTTTGATGTATTTGAGAATTTGCTTTGCTATTGTCTAATGACTATCCTAGTGTGTTTGTATATACGTAGAGCAATAACTAATAACAAAGTCTATATCTTGTCTAGTGTTAGTGAGATAGATGAATTTTTCCATGAGAGACCAGTATAGAGTGGCAAAAACTAAAGATGGTCCAAGAAAGATTATACTCTTCCATCCTAAATTGTTGAAGAAGATCTAGAACATACTTGGGTTTAGAAATAGTAATGCCAAAGTTTTTTTTATCAATATGAATTCCCACAAAATAGTGTAAGAGCCTCAATATGTCACCTCAAAGGTGGAACAAAGCCATTACTTCATATCTTGAATTAGAGTAGTGGATCTACTAGTGAGAATATTGTCAACATACAACACAATCACCAAAGTTTCCTCATCCCGATGTTTGATATTATAGACACCAAAAACATGTATTTTTATGATTCCCAAATCAACCCATCAAACTTCCTAACTCCATCTCAAATTTCCCTAATTTTGTCCAAAATCACCAAATTCCCTTCAAATTCATCTAATCTCTTATAAAATCCTTATATTTCCTCCAATTCCTCTCAATTTCCTCCAAAATCCCTAATCCTCCTTCTAAATCCACCTAATCCCTCTAATTTCTCCCTAATCTCCCTAAATCCTCTTTAATTCCTTATAATTCCCTTCTAATACCTCTAACTTCTTCTAATCCTTTCTAATGTTTCTAAAATCACTATTCACTATTCACTGTTCACTATTTAGTATCCACTATTCACTAAGCTCCCTCCTACACCTAGCTCCTAGTCACCATGTGACCATCCCCCTATGCTATGTGCACCCTTAACCATAGTCAACACTTAACCTTGATCAACCCTTAACCCTAGTTAACCTTAACTCATGCTCCATCTACCCCACTTGCAAATAAGATAAACATCTTGTCATTCATCCAAATAGTCTAGATTCTTCACTCAAGCATAAGATAAGCATCTTGTCATTCATCCAAATAGTCTAGATTCTTCACTCATTAGCATGAGATAAATACCTTATCTCCCACCAACCTTTTTATAATTTAAAATTCTTCACCAACCTTTGTCCTCATCCCAATTCAACACATGGGCATACAAGGCCCATACTCCACTCATCACATCTTATCTCCCACCAACATTTATCCTATCCCATATTCCTCACATGGGCAAGCAAGGCCCATACTCTACCCACCTCATCTTGTCTTCCACCAACCCTCTTTACAATTTTTATATTTCTTATCTTGTCTCCCAAGTCTACTCATATGCCACATCACTCTCATCCTCTCCCCTCTAAAATTCTATAAATATCCACCCATTTCTTTCATTTGCAACAAGCAAGGAGAGCATAGGATAACTCTACAAGATTTGTAATATTAATGGCCTTTCTATTGATTCATAGCTTTAGTGCTTCATTTTCTATTATTTTGATTCTATTTTTCAGATTTGCTTGACTTGGGCCAAACCAAGATAGGCCCATTTGGTATTATTAACATCTTGTTGTGGGTTGTGTGTAGGTGCCATTGAGGAGAATTCAACCTAGGATGGTCAAGATTTCCAAACCATCAAAACCCATCCACCTTTTTTAGTGAGACAAGAGAAGATTAGTGGAGCACCATTACTTTTTATCAAAGTGTTTTCCTCCATATTTTGAGGATCCTATTGTCATCCCTAAGAGGGCCAATTGTAAAATAGAAACATTGTACTACAATATTTATCTCTAATGTAAATGGTGTATCTTTTCTTGGTTACATAAATGGTATGCTTGATGAGATCCTTCCCTTGACCACACCTTGGCATTTCCTATTTTATTTTAGGTAGTACTATTATTCATCTTATTACTGTGCTTTATTTTGGTATATGTCTTGTGTGTGTGTTCCTTTTAAATTTTGTATGCTCACAAAATTGCTCTATTTTTATTTTATAGGTCTAATTCACTCTCAGGATCATATTGCCACATAAGTAGATCTATAAACCTTGACAACCTCCAAAATTAGCATAGGATTAAAGGTCAAAAGTTTTTCTTCTCCTTCTCTAGCTTAAATCAACATCATTTCTTTTTCTTGTTTATCATAGTTGCCTTTATGTTTCATAGTCTCATTGTCTTTTCACCTTAGCATAGTTTTTTTATCCCTTTTAGCCTAACATAGCCGCCTATGTTCTTAGTTTAGTTTCTTTGTCAAATCCTCTAGCATGGTGAGTTTGCTTGTTTTTATTTTTCTCTTAGCAAAGTTTATTTTTTTTTTGTTTTATTTTAGGTGTTTATCCCCCTTAGAGTAGCTAGTTACTTCCATAGAATTTCTCTTCCTCTTCCTTAGAATAAGCACTTTTAATTATTCTAGCATATTTCCCTTCTTCCTTAGCATAGTTGGCTTCCCTTCCATTAGAGTAGTCCCTTTCTTATCCTCTTCATCATAGTTGTTTAAATCCTTTTAGCATGGATTGCATTTTAATATCTTAGCATAGTTGCCTTTTCATTCCCATAGATTAGTTTATCCTTGCAATTCCTTAGATTTGTTTGTCCTCTAATTTATAGATTAGTTCATATTTTCATTTCCATAGATTAGTTTATCTTTTAATTTCATAAATTAGTTTATTTTTTATGTTCACATATTAGTTTATATTTTCATTTTCATAGATTAGTTTACCTTTTTATTTCCATATATTAGTTTGTCCCTTCACTTAAATTAGCTTATCTTTTTAATTTCCATACAATTAGTTTGTTTTTCATGTCCATAGATTAGTCTGCCCATTTCATTCTCTTAAATTAGCTTGTCTTTTCAATTCTATAGATTAGTTTACCTTTTCATTTCCATATATTAGTTTTTCCTTCCATTTCCTTAGATTAGCTTGTCTAAAACAAAACAAAACAAGACCAAAACCAAAACCAAAACCATATTTGTAAGACATTAAAATAATCATTGGTTTTTTGTGTAGATAGTACATCTCATTCAAAAAAAACATCATCAAAACCACTCCTAAACCCATCCCATACATTCTATCCCATTTTTACTCATTTATGGTCTAGACTAGACGCCAAGCCTATGCTCAAGAACAAAAATCCATGGAGCATTCCAACCACATCCCTCCTCCTTCATCCACCCCTCCCACACATTTGGAGAGTACCTCCAATCCATCACTTGATGATTTATCCCGTTTTCATAACCCAAGAAAGAGAACATATAACCTTGTCACCCAAACCATTCTACCCGAGACCTCTAGTGAGGCTTCCCATTGACATGCTCATCAACCCAAGCAAGACTCATTCCCCCCAAATATCCCTCAAGTCAAGATACCCTTACTCTATATTCCATAACACTCTATCTATACCACATCCCAAGAACAAGCCCAAGCATACCAAGCCCTTGATAACGTGTCAAAAACCACTGAGCCAAATAACCCATCCTCTTCTAATTATGCTTCTTCATCATAAATTTCCCTTACCTCTATGCCAGCATCCTATCCCCATTTATATCCAAACCAATATTATCATACCCAAACCAATATTCTTTCTCAATATAACACTTCTAATACCCCCACACGCTTCCAATTTTAAAATCAACAAACCCAATATACTATTAACAATATAATGTATTCTTTTACAAATCTCTTTTCCTCGACCACTTTTTCTCTCACTGGTATGAATATTGCAACATCTCATACTCCTACATATTCAATATTAGTTTCTTCTTATCCCTCATCTTCTTACCCTCCTCAATATCAATCTCCCATAGTTTCTTCTTTTAATTATTCTTCTTTGTAGCATGTATCTACCAGTGGCCTCCCACAATCCTCTCATCCTTCATACAACATGGCTATTCCCAAACAAACATCTCAAGTTTTAATCCCTCCAACACCTCCTAATCATCCATAATTTAACCAAGATCCTTTCTCCACTCAATTTGCTCCATGGGCCTCTCATCTGCCCATGGTGAACACACCACCTCTTCCTCCTCTTTCAACTTATCATCAGTGGATACCGATATAACCACAAAAAAATTCACCTAACCAATATCACACCCACCTAATTAATACCAAGCATCTTCACACTCAACTCAACCCTCTCTAGATTAGAAATTATACCATCAACCTCCACCCGCTCAATAAAATCCTCCTGCAAGCCAATATCAAAAATTCCTCCAGCCCAAAATCAACCTCCATCCACCAAATATAAATATCCACCTATTGACTAACACCTCATCGTCCTCAATACCAACCACCTCCCACATACGCTCAACTCCCATCTGGTCAGACTAACCCAACAAATGAACCTCCAATCTATGAACCCCTTCCAACTATTCCAAATGTCCAAAACCCTTATCATAAACCATATCAACAAATTATTTTTCCTTACCAAGTTTCCCAAGCACCATTAAATAGCCCAATAACATAATCTTATGCTCTTCCCCCTCAATATTACTATTATCCATAACCACCACCTGAAGCCTCTTATTTTTCCCTATTGATTGAGCCTGTTCAACCTCCTCAGAACTCATAAGATGTAATTCAAAGGATGGTTAGTTGCATTAATTATTTAGAGCTATAATCAATGGTTTCTAGCTATCAAAAACCTACCCTTAGTAAAATTCATACCCAACCCATTCACCCTTCAATTCCCCCACCAATTTACCCTTACCGCTTTGATTTTCCTAGACTAGAAAAGTTTAAGGGGAAAGAAGATTCATGGGAACATGTGAGCAATTACATAAATGCTTGCTATATCATCAGTGGAAGCAACCACATCATGCTTCATAATTTCTCTTTATACCTTGTAGGGACTTATTTAGAGTGGTATAATGGTTTACCCCAACATAGCATCTATACCTTTGAGCAATTGGCCAACCTATTCTTGGAGCATTTTTCTCTTAACATCAAGAAGAAAACCACATTTATGGATCTCACTAATCTTCACTAGTTTGATGATGATTCTATATTGGACTATGGTGCTAGGTGGAGAGATATATTAACTAAATTACCATTCTTCATTCCCCTAACTAAGCTAACTTGAATGCTCACAAGGAGTTATTCAAAACCCATATTTCTATTGCTATAACTCTAGCAATATCGTACCCTTGAGGAAGCTATAGCATAGGCTAAAATTATTGAAGATATTAAAGTCCAAGAGGGTGATATTAAACTTAAGAAAAAATAATGTCCAAATAAAAACTCCAAGGGCAACACCAAAAATCACCCCAAATCTCCCCAAGTCAAATAAGTGGTCTTGAGCATCTCAAGCTCTCTTCGCCCTTCACCTCAGTAACCCTCTTACCTACCTCAACAAAAAACCTATCAGGATCAACCCCCTCCCCCTAAATACCAAAATCCTTCTTCATCTTCTCAACCTTCTAATCATCCCTACCACCCACCTGGGCCTCAAAACTTCACCCCTCTACCAAAGCCCTTATCAACCATATTCTAAAGGATTTGTAAGGTGCATGCAATATCCTTACCCAAAATTAAACCAGAAGATCCCATTAAACCTAAGCCCAAGTCATATAAGGAGCATACTTATTATGTTTATCATCAATAAAAGGGCATGATATTAATGATTGATTTCAATTTAAACATATAGTGCAAGATATTATTGACAAGGAGGAGATTCAAATCAACAATCCTCTTGCCCCTCCCAATCAAAACCTTAGAATAAGTTAAAATCCTATTCATAATATGGGACATCACAACCCTATAATAGAGCCTCAAAATCCACCACTCTTCCAAATCAAGTCAATCATGTAAATAATATCTTATATCACAAAATTTTTATTGGAATGATTAGTATTATCACTAGAAACGATCGATATCCTGATAGACAATCACAACCAGTTGGACCTTCTAATGTGCCTCATTCCTCAACTATGACATCTCCACCAATGAAAACCACACCTTCCCTACCATGATCAGTCCTTCAATTAAAACATCGAATTGTCCACAGTCTCAAAATGGCATCACCTAAACCTTCCATCCATACAAAAATCATGCCCACATAGAGATATATCCTCAAATCCATTGATATCCAAGCTCAAAATCCTAATTCTTTTGCCAAATTTATGGGAAACATACAGATTTGTGCAAATCCAACTATCACATTCTATGATCATTAAATTAAAACCATGTTAATGGAAGCTCCAAACCCATCTATGCATGTCATGGCTCATGTAGATGACATTGCCTTCAAACATATTTTGGTTACAATGGGTTCATCAATCAATATCATCACATCAACTACCCTCAAACACTTTAATATTTCTCCTTCCTATATAGTCACTTCCACCTTTACTTTTTGGGCCTTCAATAATGCTTTGTGTTAAATAATTGGTACAGTCATTCTCCCCATTCAAGTGGGTATAAAGACTATCCATACCTTATGTTACATCCTTGAAGGAGAAATGCAGTATAAATTGCTTCTTGGATGATCATGGATTTGGAAAATCTAATGCACACTCTCTACATTACATCATTGTATCAAATATGTTCATGAAGGTTGCATTCATTGCACCCCTATTGATGATGAACCTTTAAAATATTGTAACTTGGTTACTAACCTGTAAGAGTCTCCTTTGCCATCCACCCATTTTTCCTTACCACTTTCCAACCTACTCAACTTATCCAACCTAGCCTTGCTCATCCCTCCTCATCCACCTCATCCATTCCTCATCCACAACCTTTTTGTTCCATTCCTTATTCCTATGTGGTTTTTCTGGTGGCTTCTCAGGCTTCTTCTTTCTCATATTTTCACTCCCATTCCTCCTATAGACACCAAAATATAGCCACTTTTCATCCATTCGTATCCTCCAATCATAGTCGTCCATTATATATATGTATTTATTTAATATATACATAAATATTAATATTTATATATATTTAATAAATATATGTATTTATGTGAATAAATCCTAGCCATCTACCATGACTTAATATTAGCCATCCATTCATCTTAATCCATGTCACATGATCAAGTTCAATCTCAACCCTTCCTCATGTTTTAATATTGACCATACATTGGTGTCGTTCGAACCCTAACATGATCAAGGGAAAATTATAAAAGATTATTCATTTTGATGAATCAAGGTCCACAAAAAATCTAGAAGATCTTGAATTTGAACATTTATCCACTCAAAAATTATAGCCACTTTGCTATCATCTTCCCTCCTCGTCGTCACCATCACACCTTTCGTTTCTACCATTGCAAAACCCTCATGAACCTGATTTAATTTTGCTTCACTCCCATACACACTTGAGCACATCCTAAAGTTCATAGAACACTGCTGAGCATTTCTAGAATACTTCTAGGCATTTGTAGTCATCATTGAATACCTCTAGGTGTATCCTACAGCCAAATTGCAGTCTGTAAGCCCTCGGATGCTTTTGGACGTTCATGCAACTCTAGAACACATAATTGGGAGCATGGATCAACATCACATCCAATTTTTTGATAATGTAAGATATCCTATTGTATTACTTTATGTTTTTCATTTATTTTATAGTTTAACATTGCAAAATTATGGTTTGTAGGTTTTTACTATTTAGAGAGCCTCACATAGTGGAGCCCTCGTAGGTGCTATTAACCCTTATATGTTGCTTTCTATTTGCAGGTGTAGGATCCACATTTTTGAAATATGTTACAACTAGGGTGGTCCCGTAGGGATAAACAAGCCAACCCACACACTTTTTTGGAGTAGAATACGATGCAAAAGATACCATATGTTCACTTGTGAATAAGGATTTTTGAACCCTAGATTTGTAATCATTGTATCAATGCAATATTGTTGTTCGCCAATATGGCACTGTGCACAGGGTAGGGATGGAAAATAAATTCCAAGTAGCATAGAATGTTCACTATTTTGAGGTATGGGTGGATGATCTCCAAAGGATGTTGGTTCCTTCAGGGGTAGTTCTAGCTAATCTACGTCACAAAACAAGGGAAAGGAAAGAAAATAAAAGAAGGCCATAGCCAAAACTCACAAGGATGGATAGAGCTACATCAATAATTATGCAGGTGTGATACCTCATATGAACATAGACCCTACACATAATAAATCACCCAATTGTACCTTAGTTCCATCTCCTATTAGTGGTGTACAAGAGGCGAATTCCAAAACCAATGGATAGGTGCATGAGATCCAGGATGCATAATCAAAGTGCTCATATTTGATTGGCATTAGCAAAAATAAACCCCAAGCCCATATTTTCAAACACACACTCCTAAGCCACTCAAGTTAACCCCATGGAATCTAGACAACATAATAACATGAGACTACTTAAATGATTGAACAGAAATGAATATTCACACATTAAGTAAAGAACAAGAGGACAAAGCCAGAGACCAAATAGTGTAGAATTTGTATTTACATAGAGGAAACCTTACATAATAATTATAATGGCTAAATATCCACCCTTAGGAATGGCCAAAATTCCATTATTTATACGTATATATACATAGATTTCAAAATTTGGACATTAATGGTAGTAGGCGGGAAAATGATTGTTGCAGCTAACAAGCATTGTGCTAGTACATTGGTTCTCTAAATAATGCCAATATTCTAGAATGTGGTAGGTGCATTAGGATCAATTTGGGCCTATGGATATTCTACCTAATTTATTATTGCTTAGTTACCCCATCCTTCTCCTCAATTGACGATCCTCTAGTTATGCAGTGGGTAACACGTACTGAAATACCTTGGGAGTATCACATAAAAAATAGATCACTTTTGCGTACGAAATCAATTACTTGGCCCATTGCGGTAGCGGGTGGGCCTTTCTTTGGATTTTGGGTGATGATGGGGACCTTGTGTCTCCGGTGGGTTCTTCCTTCTACTCATAGGGGCTCCAAAGAAGGTGGGTGTTTCTCATATTTTCTGTCCATCTTGTGTTCCTAAATTCCCACTGGATTGGGTGGGATTTTTCCTTATTCCTCAAGGGTAGACTTTTATGATTTTTCCACCCCTAGCCACTCAAAATATTTGCACCACAAGTTGGGCAGATCTTTTGGTAAGTTTCACCCAGGGTTAAGGGTAGATTTTCACCCCCTCTTATCACCTGCTCTACTTCATTCTACCAACTACCCAATGTTTTCATCCACCTATGGTTGTTGTTGCTGCTCTAACATCTTCTACTCCTCCATAAATACCTTCAAAATTTGGCAAAATTCCTAAAGAGAACCATCATCTTTGCAAAAAATGATGGGGGTGCAAAATTGCACCCACACTCTTGGTGACTCATAGGGCCTTTTCCCTTGTGATAAAGGAGGACCTAGAACACTACATTATGAAATACACAAATCAAAAGGAGGAAAGGAGATAGTGAGAGCACAAACAGAAGCAGCTGAGGAAAACTGCAAGACAATGGAGGAAGAGATTCAAAGGTGAACGAAAAATGAGGGGCAAAAAGGTAGAATAGAATAAAAGAGGAGAGACAACAAACAAAAAAAAAAATAAAACTAGGAAAATAGAACAAGAGGAGAAGAGGGGAGGGAGGAGAACACAGAAAGTGGTAGAAGCAAGGAGATAGCTGCTACTAACCTTGACGGTTGGTAGTGGTGAAAAACTGAGGAAATATAAGGAAGCAAAGGATGCTTCGAAATAAAAGAAATAAAAGGGAAAGTGATCCATGGGGTACCCGCACAGACCGCATTCCCCTAACATACCCCATCAAGGATCATGGCAGATTCAAGAACAAACAGAAGGTCGAAGGTATTTGCTAGTTTTGGTGCAACACCTATTTTTGACACAATCTTGTAAGAAACTCATTTTTTTATTTCCACTCTCTAGGGAATCTTCAATCGCAGCCTCATATTCATCTTCATGTTTCATGCTACTTCTATCCTTCGGGGTCTTATAGAGTTTATTTCCCTCCATTCAAGGAGTGGGTGCTGCTTCCTAGAAGTAGGAGATATATTTTACAAGATTATCTATAGAGATGCCTGAATCATGAGCCTTAGGTCCATTGGGCATGGGGTCACAACAACAATTGCATAGAAAACAAGAGTGAATTTTAGGATGGAGGATTCTGACGGTCTCCCTCCAATCACCAAGGGTTTAGATGATGTCACTTTGGCATGCACCTGGAGTGCTTTTATTTATTAGACAACTTATGTACATAAAATTATGGTGCAATTGGTATGCCATAATAACTAATTCATTTTGGGGTTCATCCAATAAATCTGCAATGATTTAACCATATTGTATTGTACTTGAGGCACCTTCTATCGTTTTACTGACATTGCTAACTTTTCCAAGTCATGGAGAACCCATGAATTAGAAGATCACTGTGCACACCAGTACTTATACACTCGATGATCAATATGGCAATGAATTTTGCCATATGGGAGCCTTCCTTTCATACTGGCTTGTCTAGCAATATGCTTTGATGTTGTCAGACCTAGGGATTCATCTATTGTGAAATCCTTACTTTGTACTCATCCACCATCCATGCACATTTTCTTCCATAGGCTATATTAATTGAGCCTACTATATTCAAGATCTCCTTGATAACTAGGTGTTGATCATCTAATCCATTATGGAGATAAATTAGCCCTTTCTCGTTGCACTCTAGGACACAAAAAGGATGTAAAAATACTCCCTCCTTATACGAGGTGTTCCCACCTAGGAATAGTTCTCCCACTCCTTGGGAAGGAGTGCAAGCACTAGAAGTGTTGCCTTCTACACTAATGCTTGCAATTCTCCCATCGGGGCTCAAGATGGCATCCATCCATTGTGTTTTTCTAGTTTTTAGCCTTAGCTCCTGCATAGCTTGAGATGGGATCCAAGATGGATACTGTATAGTAGATCAAGGAACAATGGTAGATGGAAATGAGGATGGTAGGGTGGAGTCCCTTGACGATGTTACCCCTACTTGAAGTAGGAGTCAATCCAATAATACGACCTCCTAAAATACTTGAGGAAATATCTTTTCTCTAGATTGTAGTAGAAAGAGGTTTATATTCGAGCTTAGAGCTTGAATGTAGTATAGATGAGACTGGACGAATGACAACTGGTATTAAGGAGGAATCATCTTCCAGCTCCTCTCAAATCGAATATTGAAGTTGATTAGTGATTCAAAATGTGTCCTCTTGATGTATGAGAGATGCATAAAAGCTGGAAGGGATCCATGGAGCCATAAAATGTATCAATAAATGCTCTCACCAAGTCTACCCATGAACATATAGTTTTTGCCCAAGGGTTCGTACCATAGTAGCACCCTTTCTTCTAGAGAAATGACCAAAATCCTAATCATGATATATTTATGAGTAATACCATGGAGGGGTGCTAGTACAACAACATCTTAAAGATGCTCCTGAGCCATTCCCAAGGTGCCTTATTTGATTAGGGACTTTAGGGCATCCTTGGGAATCTTATGCGAGTAGTGGAAATTGAAGGGATCGAGGTCATTCCATTGGGGGAATGATATTTGAGCCATTAAGGCACCAATATTCAAAGGTCCTGGATGTGATATCATAGTCAGAGTTAGAGTCACAAGATGAGCATGATATATTCACTTGTGAGGTCAAGGCTACTCACCATACCTTGAGTTCTTTAGGATTTTTGGATCTTCAGCATGGATGGACGACTAGTCTCATGATATGGATGTGTCATGCAGTCAAATTTGCTAGGTGACTTTGAGAATATCTTAGAAAATTAGAGAGTCTCCAAACTTTGATTTCATGAAACATGACGACTCAATGAGTTTCCTAGCAGAATCACCAATCCAACACTGCACGTAGGTTAGAGATGGCAGATCAATGCCAAGAAGCATAGAATAACCATCACATTGAAGGATGGGGTGGACAATCTTTAGAGGAGGTTGGTTCCTTAAGGGGTAGTTCTAGCTACTCTACATCATAAAATAAGGGAATGAAATAAAATAAAGGGTCATATCCAGAACTCATAAGGATGAATAGAGCCACATCAAGACCTATGTAAGTGTGATACCCTATATGAACATAGACCCTAAACCTAACATATCACCCAACTGTGCCTTAGTTCTAGCTCCTATCAATGATGGGTAGGAGGTAAATTCCAAAACCAATGAACATGTGCATGAGATCCAAGATGTAGAATTAGAGTGCTCATATCCAACTGGTATTAACAAAAATAAACCCCAAGCCCATATTCGCAAAAACACACTCCTAAGCCACTCAAGTGAACCCCACATAATCCTAACATCAAAACAACATGGGACTACTTAAATGATTGAACAAAAATGAATATTCACACATTAAGTAAAGAACAAGAGGACAAAGCTAGAGACCAAATAATGTAGAATTTGTATTTACATAGGGGAAACCTTACATAAGAATTATAATGGCTAAAGAGTCGTCCTTAGGAATGGCCAACATTCCACTATTTATAGGTATATTTACATAGATTTTAAAATTTGGACATTAATGGTGGTAGGTGGGAAAATTATTGCTATAGCTAACAAGTGCCACATTGGTACACTGCTCCTCTAGATAATGTTGATATTCTATAAGGTGGTAGGTGCTTTAGTATCAATCTGGAACTTTAGATCTTCTACCCAGTTCATTATTGCTTAGTTGCACTATCTTTCTCCTCAATTGGCTATCCTCTAGTTATGCAATGGGTAATAGGTACTGAAATACCTTGGGAGTGTCACACCAAAAATAATTCACTTCCACATATGATGTCAAGAACTTTACCCATCACGGTAGAGGGTGCGTCTTCCTTTGTATTTTGGGTGATGATGGGTACCTTGTGTCTCTAACGGGTTCTTCATTCTGCCTTTGGGGGATCCAGATAAGGTGGGTGTTTCTCATATGTTCCACCCATCTTGCATTCCTAACTTCCCTCCCGAGCTAGGTGGGATTTTTTCTTGTTCCTTAAGGGTGGGCTTTTATGATTTTTTCACCCATGCTAGACTCTCAAAATGTCTTCCCCACAAGTTGGGTGGGTCTTTTGGGAAGTTTTTCCCAAGGTTAAGAGTGGTTTTTTGCCCCCTCTTGTCATCCGACCTACTTAATTCTACCATCTATACGATGTTTTGGTCCACCCATGGCTGCTGCTACTGCTCTGATATCTTCCATCCCTCCATAAACACCTTAAAAATATGGTGAACTCATTTAAGAGAACCATTATATTTGCAAAAAATGCTGGGGGTGCAAAATTACACCCAAAAACATCATATTGTAACAGTGGAGATCAAGGCTCCCCTCATAATAATATCAATATTATTATCTTCATTTGTGCAATAAGTTCTTGTGTTGATTTTGTTATCTATTACTTTGGTGTTGTCAATTTCTCTTTACAAAATGGTGATCAGAGTTTTTCAGGATACAACCAGATTCGAATTAATCTTGATGACCAACACAAAACAACATTCACTACACCTTGGTGGAATTTTTGTTACAAGGTGATGCCCCTTGGCCTCAAAATTTAGGTGCCACTTATCAACGTGCCATGATATACATCTTCCATGAATACATGCACAAGATCATCAAATATTATGTGGATGATATCTTGGAAAAATCCAAAACTTGACAAGAGCACATTGGTGTGTTAGAAAAAGTCTTTGATCGACTTCTAGAGCATAGTATAAGGTTGAATCCCAAAAAGTATGTCTTTGGTGTCACCTCAGGTAAACTACTAGGATTCATTATCTCAAAAATAGGCATTGAGGTGGACCCAAACAAAGTCAAGGCCATCATGGAGATGCCTCCCCCAAAAAACTTGAATGAATTGCATAATTTACAAGGAAATATCCAATTGATCCATCGTTTCATTAGGCAAATTTTTGAAAATACAGATAATTCAATCACTTAATACAAAATGGGGTGACATTTTCATGGATAGATGGGTGCCAAAAATATTTTGATGACATCAAGAAATACCTAGCTTCTCCACCAGTTTTAACTCCTCATCCAAGGGTCCCCTTCCATATTTATGTTTCAACAACAAACTTTACATTAGGAATAATGCTTGCACAAAAGAATGAAAACAATTGAGAGCAACTTGTCTACTACATTAGTCAAACATTGGTAAGCTATGAAATGAGATATGCTTACATGGAAAAATTGTGCTTAGTAGTGGTTTTTACCACTAAGAAACTTAGAAATTACATGCTTAGTCACACCACATATGTCATAGATCACAAAAATCCTCTACGTTACATGATGTCTCGCACTTACAATAACACTCGCATCGTAAAATGGATAATGCTTCTCACTGAATTTGATCTTGAGTTCATCAACCAAAAATCCATTAAAGGTTAGGTCATATTTGATCAGTTTACGAAAGCTCCACTTCCTAGTGATCAACCCTTGATTATTGAGCTCCCAGATGATTCGGTATTCACTATCACTGAACAAGAATAAGATGTCATTCCAGAGGAATATGTTGATATCACACTATTATTTGACAGTTCTAAGTGCAAAAAATATCAAGGTTCTAGAGTCGTGTTTCATACACCATAGGGGGTATCTATTCCCCTATCTTTCAAACTTGACTTCCAATGCATAAACAATAATGCAGAGTATGAAGCCTTAATATTAGGTCTTCAAGCAACCATAGCTATGGACATAAATCATATCAAGATATTTTGTGACTCGCAACTTGTTCATAAAATAAACGAAGAATACCAATGCAAGGAACCAAAAATAAAGCTTTACCATGAACTAGCAATGATATTGCTTGCTAAATTTGACTAGTATTAAATCAATAGTTTGTCACATTCGACTAATATATTTGTAGATGTGATGGCCTCTCTAGGATCATTTATTCTAAAGAACTTCGTAGGAGAGGTACAACCACTCATTATCACAACAATCTCTAAATTTGCAATTATTCATTCTGAATCTAAGGATGAGAAGGGCATTTTCTTTATCCATAAAAAGTCGTATGAGCCTTGGTACAACCAAATAGTAGCCTTACTCAAGTTTGGAACACTCCCATCAGATATGACATAGACTGGTAAACACACTTTCAAGAAAAAGGTAGCTTATTTTACTCTCTTTGGGGACGTGTTGTATAGATGTGGTTATGATGGAGTCCTTCTTCATTGTCTCAAGACTGTAAAGGCACAAAGAGCCATAAATGAAGCTCTTGATGGTACTTGTAGTGGTCATTTTAGTGGAATGGTCATTTCAAAGTGTATTCTATGCATAGGTTACTATTGGCCCACCATGGAACGTGATTGTTGCACTTATGTTAAGCATTATCAAAAATGTCAACAACATGCTAATTTAACTCATGTGCCATCACAAGAATTACAACCTATTCAAAGCCTTTGGATATTTTCACAATGGGATATTGATTTGATTGGAAAAATTTCACCTTCTTCCTTGGGACAACATACATTCATCATCATGGCCACTAAATACTTCACAAAGTGGATCAAGGTAATTCCTCTAACTAGTATGATAGGACCTTGAATTGTGGAGTTTATACTTCATCATATCATCTATCATTTTGTTATTCCCTTGAAAATCATCTCTAACAACGGTAAGTATTTAAAAAAAAGGATGTTCAAGCACTTTACGAGAAATATAATATCCAACATATTTCTTGACTCCTTACTACCCACATGCAAATGGATAACCTAAAGCTACCAACAAGACCTTAATTGTTATTCTCAAGAAACTAATCAAAGAAAATCATTGATATTGGTACACTCAAATCCCCTTGGCATTATGGTCTTATCAAACATGCATATGCATGCCTACTGGGGTAACACCATTTTCACTAGTCTATGAATTCAAAGCAATTATGCCTTTTGAGTTTGAGATCCCCTCATTGCAAATTTTACTACAGGAATTCATAGATGATGATACTGCTAGACAAGCATGTTTTTACCAACTCATGCTTCTTGGTGAAAGATAGGTCAATGGTTTAGATCATTTATTAGTTTATTAGGACTTCCTAAAGCATGCTTACAACACCAAATTTCATCTATGTGAATTCCAAGTAGGATATCTTGTTCTTAAGGAGAATCAACAAAACACCAATGCATTGCCACATCTTCATGATAAATTCATGGCTAATTGGCTAGGTCCATACATTGTCACTCAAAAAGTGGGTAAAGAAACTTATAGGCTTACCATTTTAGAGGGAGTTGTAGAGCCTGAACCACTTAACATCAGCAAATTAAGATTATTTTATGCTTAATGTGATTTATATATGTATATATACATGGCTAATACAAAAAAACAACATTGTATTTCACACTTTGCATTTCACACATTGCATTGCACACATTACATTTCACATATTACATTTCACACATTACATTTCACACATTATATTTCACAAATTACCTTTCATACATTGCATTCATAATAACCTTCACATATTTCATTAACCATATTAGAGGGTCATGTAGTCAATTTACATAATAATTGATCCAATAAAGTCATGTTGCCTTTATAAGGGGCGCCTTCAAATCATCATCCATTTCATCGCACCATTCCATAAAATCAAATTACCATTTGCAAACCACATTTCCATAATCCCTAGGTGTTTTCGGTCACTCAGCCACTCCTAGTGTTTCTAGCAACCTCTAATACATATCGAGTCTTATTTAATACCAGGACACATTCTCAATAAGAAAGTCTTGAGTTATGAGAATTGAATCTAACACTCTTGAACCAAACACAATCACTCATCTTAAAAACATCTTGTGTCAAATAGGGATAACACCATGATTGGATTGAACCTCAAAGTGAAAACGGTTCTCCTTTCTTGTCCCATTTTTCACATAGTCCAAATATAAAAAAACAATTGTTTTCACCACTATCACAATTAATTCCAAACAAAATAATGAGTAGTAAGGATAGGAAAAAATTCTCATCATACTTTGATTGAGAATCTGGTTTCCCAAAGCTCTAAATATTTTACACATCACACACCACAGGTCCTCAAGTTGTAAGGATAGAACTACATTTCTAGTCAAACGGGTAAGTAGTTTGAATATCCAAAGCTTAGAGATAATATTCTTGGACTATGGAGCTAATCTCCATTAGGGCTATAGATTTTTGATTGGAAGTAAAGTATGCTCATGCATGGTGACACATCGCTCTTGAAGAGACCTCTAACTACACATATGGATAAACTAGCTTCCTGGTCTTCTCCATGAAAGGTTTCATCTCAATTTACTCAAGATGGGTTAACTAAATCACTTGCATACACATTGGTTCTTGATTGCCTTGAGTCATTACCATACTCATTATTTGGTAAATGAATTCATTGCACACACATTTGGTCTTAGATAAATTAGAAAAAAATTAGTGAGTTTGTTTGATATCACTAGTATGTCTAAGTCTCTGCAAAAAAATTAGTTTTCCATACCAACATCCATATCATTACATGAGTCTTTCATTTCACACATCACAATTTTGATGTCACTGATTAAACAACCATGTTATACATGGTCAAGCAAAATATAAACTATGAATAATCATTAGAGTATTAATTCATATGCATCCATCATAATATCATTGCATTATCATTCATGCATTCACTCAAAATAATTCACACAAAAATATAACACAAAAGTAAAAACCATGTCTATATATATATATATATATATATATATATATATATATATATATATATATATATATCACATGTACAATGAATTCTCGAAGGCTATATACAATGGAGTGCCAATTATCATATACAAAAAGTGCATCTAAGCACTATCTATCTACCATAGGCAGACCCCTATGACCTCGAAGGAGCCCTAGACCTAGAGCTATTATACCTAGACTCATTATGCCTAACATTCCCAGATATGGAGGAAGAGGGTTGATATAGCAGTCCAATGTGGTGTTGCATCAATAGATCCTCCAAATCCTAGATGTAAACTTCTCAAGATCAAAGACATAATACATTGTACCTTTTATGATGGTCCCTCTATGCTAGCTCTTCCTAGAGCCTCATGATCCTATCCTTACCTCCACCTATAGCCATTCGTACCCCTAGATCCACCCGTAGCTGAGCTATCTCTACATCTCGCTTTGCTATAATCTATTGTAGCTAATTTTGCTCAGCCTCGAGCCTCAAACACTCCTCATCCTAAACTGGAGGCCTCGTAGGAACCTCCTCCATATCATCCTAGCTACCATCATTATCTCCAATATCTAGAGGCTAATTTATTTCTTCTCTTACTCGTATCTCTTGACTGCTAGATTGATGTCATTTATGATGTCTAAGAGCCTCATCTATCCCCTCTACCTTAGCCTCTACCTCATCATCATCTCCATTATCCTCATCCATTTCTTGACTAGGTACCCATTGTGGTTGTGTAGTGAACCATGCATTATACTCAATGATAGTCTCTGCATCATCCACATCAAGGAGATCTATCTCCTCATCATCCTCATAAGTCACCCACCATACCTTCATACAAGGTAGACCCCTCTCATCCTGATGATGCTTGTACAACACTAGTGCCTTAAAAATACCTTATCATAGTCCAAACTATCTTAGCACCCATGAGAATTGTATCATATCCACCTCACTCCTATGCCACCCAACCACCCATCTAGCCTACTAAACTCTCTGTAGTTACTCCCTATCACCAGTCCAACTGGTACATCACCATGGTCTCCAATTCATCTGATTAGATTTTAACCCTACCCATAGATATATGTACTCCTATCCAGTATAGCTAGGATGACTTTACTGCACCTCCTAAACCACTTGTCATCTCAAAGCATTGGGTTGTTAAATATCACATGCCTTACTAGGTAGACCTATAGGCTGAGCCACACTAAAGTGCTTCTAACCCCAACATTACAATAATACACTACAACCTAACCCCTTTTGCCACTGCCTTCTCATATGGTATAACTCTAAGTATAGCTGAGCCAATAGAGTAAGCACCCATGCATACACCTGAGTCCAATTGATCATATCATACACCAACCTAATCATGTTAAATGGAAACTGATAGACAATGCTATTAGGCACCACTATGTTGACCAATAGGAACATGATCAACGTGGGAAATACCTCCAAATCCTTCTTGGCATACATCACCAAGTACATAGTACCTCCACCCTTCACACACACATTCTACCAATTTCCAAATATCTGGCTCATCTCATGTTTCTTATCATGTTCTACCTCGACATGTAACCCCTCCACTAGCACTTAAAGAATGTGGTATACATCCTCGAGTGTCATTATCACCTCACCAGTAGGGAGTTAAAAGGTCCCCTATCTAGATCCTATATCTCTTCTAAGGTAGAGAGATACCCCTCATTAGCCCTCACCACATAAATCCGAGCAACTCCAACCAGTCCCATAGTCTCCAGCCACTTATAGTGCTCCTCCTACAACACCTTTCTCATTCCTAATATGAGAAGCAAGAATCAATGTCGAGCCTCTAAGATCCTTAATTGTAGCACAACACATACATAATGCAAGTACATTAATGTCACATTCATTGCATAGCTAAAACAAAAATTGCACAAGTCCAAACAAGAGTACCAAATGCACTTACCTCAGCCACCTGCATCTCTGCTCCTACTATTGCATCGACTCCCTCTACCACCATGGCCTTCACTCCACAACACTTATTCACTCACTCACTCTCCTTCAAACACAACTTTAAGAACTTGTGAATGCAAGAATGAAATCAATTTGGCCCCTAAAACTCTTTTATATAATGTTTTGAGTGCACTCAAATGCCCATGGACATTTTATTGGTGCACCCAAATACTCACCAACATTTGTAGCATGGTAGGCGCTTGCTTGTGTTGTCCAAACATGAATGTTGGTTGGCATTTGGACTCAAAACTTTGTAAAATATGCCAAAAGGGAATCACAATATAGCTTACCCCCACAAAATAACTCAATATTGCATCCATGTGTTGATTCAATCATCATATCATATTTTATGAAACCAAAAATTGATTTGGGTGCTTAATTTTTGCTTACGACCAAAAATCATGAAATTGCATTACAAACTTCAAAATGCCTCAAAACGGTCTAAATGTTCACAAAATGACCACATTCATCATTCTAATAATTCATCTCATCATTTCATCATTCTTTGTGATAACATGTGTTGATGTCTGAAAATGTATGCCTACACTTGCACCCGCCAACAACGTCAACATGGAATTATTTATCTCATGTGGGACTTCCCGAGAGGAAGAAACCTTCGGAGAGATCCGACTCTCACAGAAACAAAAAATAAAAATAAAAAACTAGCCCTAAAAATAAAAGTTATTTTTGGGAAAACACGAACAGCCAATAAAAAATTGAAAACTAAAGAAAAACTTACAGCTGGGAAAATACAAACAACCAACAAAATAAAATAATAAAAAAACACTGCACTTACTTTCCAGGGAAATAAAAAAATAGAAACTTAAAAATAAATAAAATCTATAGACCTGCGGAGAGATAAAAATAAAAACTAAACTACTAAACTAAACTTAAAAAAAATAAACTACGAACTAAAAACTAAAAAATAAAAACGACACTAAAATAAAAAATAAAAATAAAAACTAAACTAAAGATAAAATAAAAACTAAACTAACACTTGTAGGGGAAAAGGGAGAGGGAAAACAAACAAAAATTTAAAAATAGACGGGAAACTAAAAATAACAAAACATAGCACAACAAACACAAAAAATATAAAAGGGGCGATTACTCCAAAAAAAAATGGTTGATCGATTCACCATAGCCGCATGAAAAATAGGATGGGGGATGTAAAATGAAGCATGAAACAACCGCAAGAGGTAAGGTAAGGTGGACCAAGGGCCAATGCCACATGTAATCCAACCAGGGCTAAATATACACAGTAATAAAACTGTAACAGTTCTGGTTAAATCTGCCCAGATGCAGTGCAATACATACGAAAAAAATCTAAAAATATCTGCAAGACGTAATGTTGGTGAACCAATGGCCAATGCCACATGCAACCTGACCAAACTAAATATACATAGGTGCATTTGAAAATAGCTTCTATATCAATCCCGTAATGTTACATAGCCCAAAAAATATTGGTGGTGAATCAGCCCACCAAGACCAAAATCCTGAGCCAAAAATCTCGAGGACCAAAGCCCCAAGACGAAAAGCTATATGACCAAAAGTTGAGTTTACACTGTGCACATGACCATGTTAAATAGAGCATGCAACAGTTACAATTTAATTTATAAAATAGAAAGTGGTATATGGTAGCAATTAAAAATATCTATAGGCTTTGGCAGTTTCTGACTACCCAGTCCTGTAAATAGAATGCTCCATCCTCGCTGCCAATAATCTTAAAGTCTTCAAACAGCCCATGTACAACCAACACTGCATGTTTCGTTATATTCATAGGGGACGTTTCCAGAGAATCTTCTGCTACCCAAATCTTTAAATTTCCCATGCGGATTAAAACACGATAAGACTACGTAATTTTATTTCTTACCTACTTACCGAAATAAAACAAATCTTCTCGGTTGTCTGTCCAAATCCATAAGATTTTCTATGTACAAAAATATGGACAAATCACAAAAGGAGAAGACAACAAACAATAATTTAAAAATAAAATCTAGGAGAAATAAAAAATATTATTTATTTATTTAAAACAGTTTCCACTATGCCATTGAAAACTATGAAGGTCTTCGATCAAAAGTCAGCCATGTGTGCAGTCAACCTGGGTATGCATAGTCAAACTAGTCAACTAGGAGTCAAGCACCAGATTTTGAATGGGATTTAGGCACTAGATTACAACGGGAGTCAGGTGCCATATTTGAATGGGATTTAGGCACCAAATTACAATGGGAGCTAGGCACCAGATTTACAATGAGAGTTAGGCATTAGATTTACAACAAGAGTTAGGCACCATATTTACAATGGAAGTTAGACACTAGATTACAACAGGAGTTAGGTGCCATCTACGTGTACCAATCAAATCCATCAGCTACAAATACAAACTCGTCCACCATGTATCACCAAAATTTTAAAACTTTTAGTCATGGGCACAGGTTGATCAAGCCTATCCCATGCGACAATGGTTGCAAGCAATCATTAATGAATTTAAGAAAGAGGCTCAAAATTCATTAATATTTTGGTGACTCATAAGGGACACATGCCTAAAATATGAAGAGAACCCAAAAGACTAGGTGGCCTTAGCATCCATTGGGCACAAAGTCAGCAACATTAACACATTTTCAATAGATCCCAAAAATTTGCACCCAACAGATTACCACAAACCCACAAAACTGAAACACATGACAACAAAATACTTTCTAAAAATTTAAAGAATGGAAAGTAAGATAGATTGGGCCCAGTTCTTTTAGCAGATTCACCAGGTGCTTAAAATTGCTTTAGCAAGCAGATACAAATCAAGACAAACATCGAATCTTCATTGATTTTAAACACAATAGATTTGTATAGGTATTTTAGAGAAAATTGTAGATCGGTTCCACCGAGCGTACCAAAATTGTTGATGTCTAAAAATGTACGCCTAAACATGCATCCATACACAACATTAACATGGGATTCTTTCTCTTGTGTGGGACTTCTCGATAGGAAGAAACCTCTAGAGAGAGTCGGCTCTCGCAGAAATAAAAAATAAAAATAAAAAACTGACCCTAAAAGGAAAACTTACTGTCAGGAAAACACGAATAACAAACAAAAAATTACAAACTAAAGAAAAAATTACAATTGGGAAAACACAAAAAAACAACAAAATAAAATAAAATAAAAATTACATAACTAAAAATAAATAAAAAACACTACACTTGTCATGGAAATAAAAAACTGATACTAAAAAATAAATAAAAACTGCAGACCTATAGAGAAATAAAAAAAAAACTAAACTAAAAAAAAAAAAACTATGGACTAAAAACTAAAAAATAAAAATGACACTAAAATAAAAACTAAAAAATGAAAAAATAAAACTAAAGATAAATAAAAACTAAACTAACACTTGTAGGGAAAAATGGAGAGGGAAAATAGATGAAAAATAAAAAATAGATGAGAAACTAAAAATAGTGAAAGACAACACAATAAACATGAAAAATAAAAAAGGGGTGATTACGCCAAAATAAAATGGTTGATCAATTCACCATAGCTGCATAAAAAAAAATATGGGGGATGTAAAACAAAGCATGAAACAACTGCAATAGGTAAGGCAAGGTGGACCAAGGGCCAATGCCACATGCAATCCAAACAAGGCTAAATATACAAAGAATACGATCGCAATATTTTTGGTTAAATCTATCCATATGTAGTGCAATACATACGAAAATAAAACAAAATTTGAAAACATCTATAAGAGGTAAGGTTGGTGAACCAAGGGCTAATGCCACATGCAATATGACCAAAATAAATATACATAGGTGCATTTGAAAACTTCTATATCAATCCTGCAATGTTACATAGGCCAACAAAGATTACCGGTGAATCAACCCACCAAAGCCAAAAGCTTGAGCCAAAAATCCCGAGGACCAAAGCCCCAAGACCAAAAGCTATAGGACCAAAATTTGAGTTTACACTATGCACATGGCCCTATTAAATAGAGCACATAGTAGTTACAATTTAATTTTTAAAATAGAAAGTGGTAGATGGTAGCAATTAAAAATATCTGCAGGCTTTGGTAGTTTATGACCACTCAGTCCTGCAAATAGAACGCTCCATCCTCGCTGCCAGCAATATTAAAGTCTTCAAATAGCCCACGTACAACCAACACTACACGTTTCATTACATTCACAGGGGACGTTGCTAGAAAATCTTCGGCTGTCCAAATTTTCAAATTTCCCATGCAAATTAACACACGACAAGACTACATAATTTTATTTCTTACCTACTTTTCAGACTAAAACAAATATTCTAAGTTATCTGTCCAAATTCATAAGATTTTCTATGTACGAAAATTTGGACAGCTCACAAAAGGAGAAGACAACAAACCATAATTTAAAAATAAAAGCTAGGGGAAATAAAAAATATTATTTATTTATTTAAAATAGTTTCCACTTTTCCATTGAAAACTATGAAGATATTTGATCAAAATTCATCCATGTGTGCAGTCAACCTGGGTATGCGTAGTCAAACTGGTCAACTGGGAGTCAGGCACCAGATTTTGAATGGGAGTTAGGCACCGGATTACAACGGGAGTTAGGCACCAAATTTGAATGGGAGTTAGGTGCCAAATTTACAATGGGAGTTAGGTGTCAGATTTACAATGGGAGTCAGGTGCTAGATTATAGTGGGAGTTAGGCACCATCTGCGTGTACCGATCAACTCCATCAACTACAAACACGAACTCATCCACCATGTATCACCAAAATTTTGAAACTTTTATTCATGGACATATTTTGATCAAGCCTATCCTATGCAACAATGGTTACATGCAATTGTCAATGAATTTGAGTGAAAGGCTCAAAATTCATTAACAACATGGATTGATTTGGGTAGGTAACTTTTGTTTACGACCAAAAAGTTGCATAATTGTCCAAAATTACTTAGAAAATGCTCCAAAACAATACAAAATTTTACAAAATCATACAAACCAATCATCAATGCATTCTTCATCATCATATATTCATTTCAACACCATCCAATTCATCAACTATTACCTTTGCATTAAACATTTGCCAAATTCACCTACAATTTCAAGTGAACCTCGTATCTAGTGGTCTATTATATCTTCTTGGCAATTACAGTGATCGATTATCTATGTAATTTGGTAAGATGAGTAAATCATCACAAGGACACTTTCCAATAATCATTCAAAATCCTCTTGTTTGAACACAAAATCATTTTGGGTTACTTATTTCTCAAGTGATACAATGCCCAAGTTAACTTACTCAAAAATATATCATCGATGGCCTTGTTCCGTGGGGCTTGAAACATGGACAAATCACATTTTAAAATTTTATTTACATTAAAAATCATCATGGAGATAGGCCTTGCTTAGGTTTATTGGTTCTAATTGAGGGAATTATCCTATAGTTACAATTCGACCCTTTAGGGGATGACTCTTTTTATTTTTTCACTTTCATCACTTTGCATTTCAATGACGTCAATTGGCATGTTTTTCCAATAGCATGGAATCACCCCAAACTTGGGGTAGCTAAATTTGATTTTGAATTCCCAGATCAGGATACATAATTCATATCACACATATACATTTGGCACAAACCCCTTTTCTATTAGGAAAAAATAGAATTCATTTACATCATTCATAATACATCTAAATTTGGAAAAAAACCCTTCTCTATTGGGGCAAAAAAAGAATCAACCACTTGCATTTTACAAAAACCCTTTTCTCTTTTGGGGTAAAAATAACATAAATCATTCATATACATTTACATCATTCATATCATTTGCACTTACATCATACACTTGCACTTACACCATTCACCTACATCATTATCCACAATTTTGTCAATTGGCTCATGAAACATATTTTTCACTCATTCACCAATTGAGGGGGTAAGCTACAATAAAAAATTATTTGTCTTCAAAATATTCTTTACACTCCAAAGAAATAAAGCTACTGCAACACATCAAACAAGGTGTCTCCTATTTTTACATATGTATATACCAAAATCTAGCCACTTGTCATCAATTCGTATCCTCCAATCAGCCATCAATTATATATATGTATTTATTTAATATATACATAAATATTAATATTTTATATTTATATTTTTATATATTTAATAAATATATATGTATGTGTAGACACCTAAATTGTGTCATGCTTAGGGGAGCTGCTCACATAGACACACTCATAAGATCATAAGACATAATCTTGGACTTTCCAAGCATCAACAATGGTTTTCACCACTCATTTGGGGCCTTTTCAAGCCATTCAAGCTTGGCCTCTCAAACCAAGAGTGGCCAAATCCTAGCCACTCAAGCCTAGAGCGGCCAGACCATAGCTACTGTAGACAACAACGACCAAATCTTAGCCGCTACAGATGACAGCAACTAAGCCATAAGAAGCAGTTTACCGACAAATAGACCTAATCACAAGCAAAAGTGGTAGTTTGCATTCAATAAAGGTGAACGGGAGTAACTTTACATTCATTTTCATGACCAGTTCACATAGGAGACTTTAGTTTACATTTAAAATTTAGTTAACTGACCTTTGATCATAGACAAAGGACAAAAACTTCTCATGCTAATGACCAGTTTGCATAGAGGACTCAAGTAGGCAGTTAGATTTTAGTTAACTGGCCTTCAAACATAGACAATGGACAAAATATTATTATTCTAACTTGCACTATGCATGAGAAAGTCATTTCTAGGGCTTAGACATAGACCTAGGGAATCACACTATAAAAGGTGCAAGTCTAAGAGCACCAAGAGAGGTCTTTTTCACATATCAGGGAGAGACATAGAAAGAAGATCTTCCATCATCGAGACATCTTTTATTGAGGAGAACTTTTGAGTCTTGGAGAGTTCTCTTTGAGATCACGTGTATGGCTAAGCACTGATAGATTGAAGAGCAGAACACCTATTATTTCAACATCAGATATAGGCTTTGACCCATAGCTTTGGGAAAAAGAGAGAAATGTTTACTTTAGCGGCATTTGTCTTGGATAGTGGCCTGCAGGCTTAGCTTAGGTTTTAGACATAGATTCTTTATTATGTTTCTTTATGTTTTTATATCATTAGCATAGATTTACATGATTTCATGGCATATTTTTATCATATTTTTGTTACATTCTTTGATTACTAACAACCTCATCCAGGGAGGCAATCTCAGACACATAAACGTGTGTTGTTGTTTCATTGCTTGCAGGGCCACAGGTACATCAGACAAAGATTGCAACATACGAGAGCAAAAGGTATCCCTCTAGGAAATAAACCTAGAGAATGAGGCATATGTAAGCCATCATACATTTATGTGTGCAAAATCGAGAAGCTTTTTGTAGCACCCTAAAATTGGCGTAGTTAAACCATCAATAAAAAGTAGAAATTTGAATTTTAACCCTAAAAATGCCCATTAACCGCTTACCTCATTTTTCATGCCATTTTTAGAGGTTGTGACCATTGGACGATATCATCGTGGATCTGACAATATCGTCGTCGATCTGACGATATCATCCCAAATCAGATGAATTCGTTTGGAACAGAATTTCCAAACGATTTCGTCCCAAAACCAAATTTTTGCAATTAGCTTATGTTCCAATGACCTCTCCAACTTGGTCAGAAGCGTGTCTGCACGGTTGGAGATTCCCATATTGAGGATCTCATAGATTGGGATGATCCCAAACCTCCTAACCTCTCCCTAACCCTATATAAACAGGGATTTTTCTAGTTTATCCCCTTGAATCTCCCCTTTACTCCCTCCCTGACTGATTATTTCCCTATAATTTTAGTTTTTGCTATGATCTCCCATCATTCGCACTTGTGTTTTCCAGTTTTGTTGTAGGCTTTCACTGTGTTTGAACTGGAGGTAGCTCAGATCATCACAAGCGATTCAACTACAATTCTAGATGATCCTGTCAATATCAGAGATGATCTTGTACGATTACAGATGATCCGGTCTGCAATTCAGCTTGGGGGCAATCATAGCTCAGAGTTTGCGTTCTCTATCTCATTTTCCTTATTTATTGGTGCATTAGATTAATTTACTTCTAACTTGCATCTTGGAGTTCACCTAATTTAGCATAATTGCATGATAAAATTCAAAATAAGTTTCCAAAATAGTGCATCTCATTTAATTTGATATCTGGATTTATCATTTAAATATCTATACTCTTATTTCTATCATTTTGCATCATTCTTGCAATTGTATTTTTGGTTTTTGGTGTCTGTTTTCTTGATTGCAGGTTTCTAACGAATTCGTCAGGTCGCAGATGATCTTGGGTGATCTTGAATGATCTCATGTGATTTGGGACAATTCTGTACAATTACAGATGATCATGTCATATCTGAGATGATCTGGACTCCAAGCTTCAGAATCTTCATCAAACATCAAAAATCATGTGTACTCTTCTCCATTTTATATATTCTTTGTATTCAATCACATTAGGATTCATTTATGTCTTTTGTATTCATATAAATCAGAATCTTCATATAGAATAGCTTAGCTTCATTTTGGCCAACATAGGAATCTGAATGATTGAACATAAAACGAACAAATCAAACCCATTCTCAACCTAGGCATGGAAACTGCCACTCAAATTTTCTTGGTGAACCCCACCATCCGTCGAAAATTCACTTTTATACCCCTCCCCCGAGATGCGTGACCTTCAAAGGGCCTCTCTATCTGAGGTATTGTTCCATCATTTTCTCACCCCCATTGTGGGTACGGATCCTTTAGCCTGAAGGTAAGGGTGCGAAAAACTTGGGCGATACATTTTGGTGAACTCGACGTGAAACTAAAAACACCTTTTGAAAACAATCCAAAAAAAAAAAACACATTATTAAGAACATCTAGAATCATTAGAAAACTGTTAAATTTGCATATCATACTTAGATGGTCGATTATAATAGAAGATGAGCTGTCTCCAGAAATGTTGAAAATCAATTAACGGCCATAGAGATTACTTATGTTCTTAGAGTACCTCAAACATATAGAGCTCAACCTTTGTGGGACGAACTTGATAGGAGATTGGATATTATTGAATCTAGATCTATAGAACTTAGGCAAATTAAGAGGTTTATCCTAGATAGAATCCTGGATCCTGATCAGGTGACTTTGTATCATGAACTTTAGAGATCTTGCCATAGGTGGTTAGCCGATAAAAGAGCACTTGTGTCTTCTGAATTATACACCTTTGAGGAATACCTTGAGAACGCAGTTGTAGTACATAAATTTCTATCTCGTGTAGAGGATCAAGAAGTCGTTCTTATGGATAGAAAGATATGGAATAGAGTTCCTAGAGCCGTGTTGTATCGATATTATTTCCATGAACTTTATTTTTACATGTCAGAGTCTGAAATAGATCATATTACCATAGCACACTTTGTCAAGTTCTTGAAAAACAACTTCCAATTTGAAGAGGAGCATTTCATGACTCTTGATGAACTTGACCCTATCAATGATATCCATAAACTATTCATAGAAAGCTAAGTGATTCTTTCTACTATTGTTTCTTACAACTAGCATGTTGTTTGTTATTTTTATTCTCACAAAATAATAATATAATAAAATCACAAAAAAAAAAAATAACAAAACATTTCTTTTAAAGTATTATAGTAGGTATATAGTTAAAATATATACCTCTCAACCCTATCGCATATATATATATATATATATATATATATATATATATATATATATATATATATATAAGTATATATATTTGCTAAAACCTAAGTTCAGCACAATGCCTAGACTTAGGAATGGAAAACAAACCGAAGAAGATGAAGATTAGTTAGGAAGACCATTAACTAACCAAAATGTCCCTCCTAAGGACCAAGTTCAGGAAGAAGAAACCCTAGACCAACAAGAATAAGAGCTTTCTATAGGAAATGAACAAGAATAAACTATTAGAGAGGAAGGATCCTCATCCCCTAAAATGTCTCCGGGAGGAGCTATCACTTTTGAGAACATGGAACAATTTTTGAAGTTCATTAACACTAATATTGATGTTTTTAATAGAGCAGCCCATATGGACAAGGATAAAATTAGTGACACTCAAGCAACTCTAGAAGAAGTATTTCAAACACACACTAATCCCTTGTCCTTTATTGAACAAGAGAGTGATCAAGCTGGACCATCCAATTTGGATATAGTAGCTACGATCCAGAGCATGCAACAACAACAGGTTATCCAACGATCTAAAGTACCTATTAACAAGCCTAGAGTCATTCCCGCACAAAAGAAACCATCATTTACTACTCTATTTCTCCAAGCTCTTGATCAACATACCTCAAATCAACAAAAACCCAAAACAAAACCAAACACCAATTACCAACAATCTAAGGTACAACATAATACTATTACAAATCCCCTTCATAATACTCTTCCTACCAAAACTTTGCATAATAGCAATATAACATCTAATCCTTGTGTCACACCATCATACGCTCATATATCCCATACCTATGTGCCATTGAACCAATATGGTGGACAAACTAGCAATCTGGAAGCCATGGTGAAACAGTTAGTTTCCCACATGGACCAGATAGATCCCTACCGTCCCTCGTACAATTATAGAGAGATGTGTAGTCAGACTTTAGATACTATAGTCATAGCACAACCATATCCTAAACATTTTCCTATGCCTGTTCTTCCCATATATAAAGGAATCGAAGATCCTATAGAGCATCTTCGTATGTTTAGGATAGCATGTCATGATATATCACATGATGACTTGTTATTACTAAAAATGTTCCTAAAAATCTTGGTAGGAATGGCATTAGAGTGGTATTATCAATTACCCACTAATTATTTGAGGAATTTTGAAGAAACTGCCAAGTCTTTTGTTCATCAATTTAGTGCCTACATCGAAAGAGATGTGACCATTAAAGATTTGTATAACTTAAAACAGGGCAAAGAGGAATGTTTTGTTGATTTTCTAGCTAGGTGGAGATAGTTGATAGGAAAATTGCACTTTGTGTTACCTTATAGGGAGATGTTGGACATCTTTATTAATAATTTGCAAGAGCAACTATCTTATGAATTATCAACTGCTACCTTGACCACCTTCGATCAGGCTATAGACTTAGCCCAAATAGTGGAAGACGCTCTCATTAGGAGAAGCAGCCTTAAAAAGAGAGACAATGAGAAAACATCCAAAAATCAATATAATAATAAACAAGTTGTGGGTGATGGAGTCACCGATAGCAGAAATACTGCTAATTTTAATGCTACAAAGGCAGTAGACAAGTTTGTACTGAAACCTCCTGATAGACCTCCTCGAGAATTTACTAGGTTAAATCAACCTTTATCAACTATTCTACCGTAATTATTAGAATGAGGTTTGATTCAATTACCAAATATTCGGGAACATGATCCAACTATACCCAAATATAGAGCAAATTTACACTGTGACTTCCATAGAGGACCTGGACACACTACCAACTCTTGTAAAATATTAAAACATAAAATACATGACTTGATTGATAACAATGAGATGGAGGTGCAAGCCTTTCAACCTAAGCAAAATCCTCCTAATAATGTTCAAAAGAACACCCCACAAAACCAGAATCAGAATGCCAATCAATCATTGGACATCTTTCAACATCCCTTACCAAAACATGGTAAGGAGATGGCTAATCAAGTTGAACATCATAATGTCCCTCCTCTTGCCCGATATGTAGGAACTATTAGTTGGCATTTATGTGTTCATGATCTGGAAATATTTGACACAACTTTATCCGTGGTTACAACCAGGCCTCTATATAATATTTAGATACCTGATCTTAGTGATACAGAATACGATACTGAGAGTGATATGGAAATCACATCAAATAAATTGAATAGTTCTAAAGATGAATCGGATCCTATTCACCCTATCACAAGTTATATGGTTCTAGAAGAGCCATTTCCAAGAAGAGTCACTACTAGACCATCGTCTCATCGATTACTTTCTAATGAGCTAGCTATAAACGCTAGACCAAGACCCATTCATCATCCGTAGAATAATATTGTGGGTACCATCGAAGCTGTTACTAGAGAACAGGCTCAAAATTCTCAACAAGATCAAATTTAGAATGGTGGATCAGCTCCATTTGTTTTTAAGGTTCCTAATAAAGGGAATCATTCACCTAATGTTCAACCTAAACCTCCTTATAATATTAATGAACAATTATCAAATATTACAACTAGAATTTCTCTCTTGGACCTTTTAAGATCTTCTCCTACACATAGAGATGAATTAATGCTCACATTAATTCATATGATGGTACCACAAGATATTCAACCTGAAGCCATGGCCGATACTATAATAACTTGTGAAGTTTATTGTATTGACTTCCGAGATAGAGACATACCGCAACATAGTTTACATAAATATAATCCCTTGTATATTACTACCTTAATTAAAGATGTAGCAGTCAAACAAGTTTTTATTGATAATGGTTCATATTTAAATATCTGCACTTTTGAATTCTACCAAATATTTGGGTTTAGAAGTGATGAAATGAAAAGAATTGATATGATCATAAAATATTTCAATGACGAAACACAAGAAACGTGTGGAGTTATTACCATCCCATTGCAGGTTGGTCCAAGAACCTTGGATACGACTATGTTTATTGTACATTGCCCTGCATCGTACAATATACTCTTGGGTCATTCTTGGATCAATGCGATGCGAGTTTTTCCCTCAACTTTACATCAATGTGTTAAGTTCGAATTTAAGAATCAGTTGGTTACCATTCATGGTGATCCAATACCCTTTGATATGTGTGCTTTGGCAGAACCTATTGGAGTTCAATTTTGCCCTGCTCTATCATCCACATATTCTAATTCTCATTATCCATATAAACGTGTGAAATTCACACCCACGATGTCATCTACTTCTTCTCCATCAGTTGCACCTCCACATATAGCTCAACCATCTTTTGAACAAACCGCATTAGGACCTAAGAAAGATCCTAATCCCACAACCAATGTCTCTTGTTCTACTCCTATAACTTCCATACCTTTAATAGACCCATCTATCGACACCTCTACACCGTATACATCCACAAAATTCATATTTTTTGCATCGAAAGACGTAGGGAATGTTCCTTCTACTTCGTATGCTCTTATTGATGAGCTCTTACCCGATCTATCTAAAATTCTTATATCAGAAGAAACGAATGCTTCTATGCAAGATTCCCTTATTTTAAATAATTTTCCACCATTTCCTCATACCTTGGGCCTCCCACAACCTATGGGAAGTATTTACCAAGTCGATATTTGTGCCTTTATTTATAAGGGATATGACTAGGGTAGAATACCCAGAAACATCAAAACTCATTATGATGGATATGCTCGATGTTATTTTACTAATGAGTATATTAAAGCCAAACCTATAATGCTTAAATTGGGATATAAAGGGAAAGGTTTGGGACCTTTCCATAATGGTATGAAAGAACCTTTTGAGGTAGAAGCGTGGCCCACCCGATGTGGTGTGGGCCTATTTTCTAGTAAGGGTCATCCATTCCCATTTGAGGATGATGACCATATTATATGTTACCAAGATTATTTAGATGAACGCAATGCTTTGCATTTAATGAATAAGACATTCACATGTAATATGCTATCTATAGCTTATCCTGAGATGATCATTGAATCCAACGATGATTTGGAGGGAGATATCTTTCACGATATCTCCATTGAGGAATTATTACATAATTGATTTTATTTTGATGGCTCTATACCTAGTATAGCCCAGCTTGAGGCCACAACTCCTCAAGACAAAATACCAAGCTAACTTTGGAAGAATTACAATAATTGGGTGTTTCACCCGCCCCACCTAATTTTGAGAGAGATCTACACATGGAAGTAGAAAATGTCATAAAAATTAACATCGAAATCGACAATAACCCTCACATAATAAACATTGGATCAGAATTGAGTCAAGAAAAATAGGATAAATACATTGCATTTATTAAATAATATGAAGATGTTTTTGGTTGGACATATGAAGATATGCCAGGTTTAGACCCTTCTGTAGTTATGCATCACCTAGTAGTGCATCCGGATGCTAAACTTGTTAAGCATAAGCTTAGAAAAATGCATCCTAAAGTGGCCTTACTAGTCAAAGGGGAGTTAGAAAACTCTTGAATGTTATTTTTATACAATCCATTGATTACACTGAATGGATCTCGAATGTAGTTCCAGTAACTAAGAAAGAAGCTAATAAGATTAGGGTTTGTACAGACTTTAGAGATATTAATGCTACATGCCCTAAATATGATTTTCCCCTTCCCAATATGGATCAGATCATTTATTTTACTACTGGGAGTGGAATGATATCCTTAATGGATGGATTTTATGGTTATAATCAGATCAGGATAGCTCCTGAATATCAAGCTAAAACAACCTTTATTACCCCTTGGGGGACTTTTTGTTGGAAAGTGATGCCATTCGATTTGAATAATGCAGGTGCAACCTATCAACGAGCCACGACTTATATATTTCATGATATGATTCATGATATACTATATGATTATGTAGATGACATTATAGCCCGTTCTACTAAAGAAGATGACCATTTAGATGACTTGAGAAAAGTATTTGATCGGTTAAGGGAATATCTTATCCGATTGAATCCAGCCAAATGTATATTCGGAGTTAATTCAGGTAAATTATTGGGGGTTATAGTTTCTTTATGTGGCATCAAAATTGACCCTCTCAAGATTACGGTTATCACTGCTATGCCCGCACCTACAAATATATCTGAATTACGAAGTCTACAAGGTAAGCTTCAAGCTATCCGTCGCTTCATCAATAAGCTGGCGGATAAAACTGGACCCTTTCTTAAGCTTCTTAAGAAGGATGTATCTTTCCATTGGGACGACAAATGTAAGGAAGCATTTGAACTCCTCAAACAATATCTTCTTAACCCACCTGTACTTTCACCACCTAAACCTGATCACCCATTTATCTTGTATATTTCTACTTCAAATTTTGCTTTAGAAGCTATGTTATCTCAACTTGATGATGAGAAAAAAGAGCATGCTAATTATTACACTAGCAGAATATTAATTAGTTATGAAAATCGCTACACAACATTAGAGAAGTTATGTCTAGTAGTCATATTTTCTACACAAAAACTATGCAATTATATGCTCAGTCAGAAAACATACGTTATTGCTAAATCCGATCCCTTGCGGTATCTCATGAGTCGACCTTATTTATCTGGTCGCACAACAAAGTGGGTTCTTGCTCTAAGTGATTTTGAACTCATGTTTATAGGATAGAATTTTGTTAAGGGTCAAATCATAGTAGATCAATTAGTTGTTGCACCCTTAGAGTCCACCCATCCCATCATCATTGAGTTTCTTGATGAGTGCCTTAACCTAGAGGTGGATCATTCAGAGCAATGGTCTCTATACTTTGACAGAGCCTGATGCATGAGTGGGGCTGGTGCAAGTATTATTTTGATATCTCCACAGAAACATCTCATACCTATATCCTTTAAATTAATTTTTTTCTGTACTAGTAACACTGTTGAATATGAGGCTCTAATCCTTGGATTACAAGCTGCCTTGGTACTAAAAATTAAAAATCTATTAGTTTTCGATGATTCTCAACTTGTTATAAATCAAATTAACGATGTTTATAAGACCAAAGATGATAAATTGCACCCATATAAAGCATATGTATTACAATTAATATCTTTATTTGATCAAGTTACCTTGGAAGCTATTCCTAGAACTAGCAATCGTGTGGCTGACGCTATGGCCACAACTGCATCTCTTTTAACCTTGGAGTTATATGAAAAATATGCTACCATCATTATTCATCGACTCCAGGAACTCGCTTCAACTAAATCATGCTTGGAACCTTTGGAAGTGTTTCTAATAAACAAAACTATTCCTAAATTTTGGTACATTGACATCCTCAATTTTCTTCAAAATGGGACCTTCCTTGAAGGTTTTAATAGAAACTAGCGTCGGTTATTACGTAGACGAGCAAGTCGCTTCATAATAATTGGAAATACATTATATAGGAGATATTTTGAAGGTATCCTATTAATATGTTTGAATCTAGAAGAGTCTAGATCAACTTTGAGTGAAGCCCATGATGGATCTTGTGGGGGACACTTTAGTGGTAGCGCCATTGCTAAGAAGCTCCTTAGGATAGGATATTTTTGGCCTACCATGGAGAATTATGCACATGATTACGTGTGCCATTGTGAAAAGTGCTATAAATACACTGACCTTGTCCATGCGTCTGCATAAGAACTACAGGCTATTTCATCTCCTTGGCCCTTTTCAAAATGGGGCTTAGACATCATTGAAAAAATCAATCCTGTGTCATCCGATGGACAAAAATTCATCATAACTGCCACCGAGTATTTTACGAACTGGGTCGAAGCTATGCCCTTAACTTCTTGCACTAGAACGCAAGTTTCCAAGTTTATTCTTAATAAAATTATTTGTAGATTCAGAATTCTTGCAAATCTCATCTCGGATAATGGAACTTGTTTCAAAAAAAAAGATGTAAAGAAACTATGTCAAAAATATAAAATTCAACATCGTTGGTCCACTCCCTATTATCCTCAGGGTAATGGCCAAGCGAAAGCATCTAATAAAACATTAATTAAAATCCTCAAGATACTGGTCAATAAATATGGTTGTGATTGGCACATTCAATTATATCCTGCTTTGTGGGCTTATCGAACTAGCATTCGTACTCCTACGGGAACTTCACCTTTTTTTTTGGTTTATGGCACTGAAGTTGTTTTTCCCTTTGAACTAGAAGTTCCTTCTTTGGTTCTACTACTTCAAGATACTGAAGTAGGAGATGAATATCATGCTAGCAGATTTAGTCAGCTGGAACTCCTATCTGAGAAGCACATTAATGCTTTGGAGCATCTTCGTGCCTACCAGAATAAGCTCAAACGAGCATATCTCAAAAAATTTCATAATCGATCCTTTAAGATTGGCGACCTCGTATTAAAAGAAAATAAAAAAAATACTAATGCAACTAAAGACCTTAAAGGCAAATTCGAGCCTAACTAGCTTTGGCCATATATTATCACTGCTAAATTTGGATCGGGAGCATACAAATTAGCTACCTTAGATGGTAAAAATCTTAAAGAACCTATGAACATTATGCATCTTAAGCACTATTATGCATAAATCTGGTAATTTTGTCACTGTATATATTATACATATTGTCTCATATTAGTAATTCATATAAAAATTTAAAAAATTAGTAATATTATGTATTCTCTCTGTAGCACCCTAAAATTGGCGCAGTAAAATTATAAAAATTACATTCACCTTAGTAAATAATTTAAAATTCAAATTTAACCTCCCAAACCACCCGTTAACCGTCGGGTAATCCGTTTCCCCCTTTTTCGTGCCATTTTTAGAGGTTGTTTTGACCGTTTGACGATATCGTCGCCGATCAGACGATATCGCCCCAGATTTGATGATTTCGTTTGGACTAGGACGTCCAGACGATCTTGTCACAAAACTTATTTTGCAAAATTAGCTTCTATTCCAACGGGTCTCCAATCAGGGCAGAAGCATGTCTGCATCGTTGGGACCCTCCCCCGTTGGAGATCTCCCAAATTGGGATGATCTCCAACCTCCTAACTACTCCCCTAAGCCTATTTAATCCTAAGCTATTCCCTTAGCACCCCCTGGCTGAAATTATCTACAATTTAACTCCATCTATGCTGAACCATCCCAATTTTCCATTTGCACTGGTCCCATACCAATTTTGTTGCAGGTATATCACTATTTTTTAGTCGGAGCCAGCACACATCGTCGTCGATGAACCTGTTCAGATCGGAGACGAACCTGTCGAATTCGAGGCGATTTCGTACTGATGCGAGATGATCTCGACTGCAGTCCATATTGAGGCAATCAGTGCCTGGAGTTTGCATTTCTCAAACATTTCTCTACTGTTTTATTCTGCAAATTAGATAATTTATTCAGTGTTTATGTTATTTTGCATTTGGAGTTCACCCATTTAGCTTAGATTGCATACTAAGATCATGATTTGTCATTAAAATATTGTAATTTGCTTGAATTTCTGTTCATAACTATTATTCAGTATTCATACAGTCATTTGGTGTTGTTTCTCTCTGTTAGCACAATAGTATTCATTGTATTTTGTATCTGTTTTTCTGCTTGCAGGTCTCTGAAGAATTTGTCAGATCTCAGATGAATTCGTCAGATCTCAGACGATTCTGTCAGATCTCAGACGATTCTGTCAGATATCAGATGATTCTGTCGAATTCCAGACGATCCTGACTGCTTCAAACATCATAATCATCACCAGACATCCGGATCAGGTATTCCTCATTTGTATTCTATAAATTCTCTATTTTATGTCTTTAAATCTATTTTTTGTACTCATTGAATTTGCATTTTCATGTAGATTAATCTAGATTCATTTGGCCAAACCTAGGACATGAATGCTTAAAGTTAAAAATGAACACATTAAAACACATTCCAAACCTAGGCATGGAAACTGCCATTAAATGTTTCCTGGTGAACCCACCATCCGTCGAAAAATCATCAAAATACACCTCCCTTGAGAGGCGGGACCTTCGCAAAGTCCTCTCAGTCCGAGGTACCGCACCATCCTTTTCCCATCCTCCTTCGGGCACGGATCCAATAGCCTGAAGGTAAGGATGCGAAAAATTTGGAGCGATACATTTTGGTGAACCCGACGTGAATGCATCATAACCTTTTGAAAACAAAAAAAACAAAACAAAAACAATATATAGAACAACTAAAACTTAGATGCATTTTAAAACATTTAAAGTTTAAAATCATGTTTAGATGGTAGCTCCTAAGAAAAGGTTAGCAGTTACTATAAACGTAGAAAACCAATTGGCAGCCATAGAAGTCAATTCTGTCCTTAGTGTGCTCGAAACAAGTAGAAATCAATCCTTGTGGAACGAACTTGATAGAAGACTTAGTCTCATCTCATCTAGGTCCACACAACTTAAGCAAATCAAGAGGCTAGTCCTAGATAGAATCCTGGATCCTCACCAACTAGTTTTTTATCATGAACTTCAGAGAGCCTGCCATAGATGGTTAGCTTATAGGAGAGCTCTAGTATCTTCAGAATTGTTCACCTTCGAGGAATACCTCGAGAACGCAGCCATTGTGCACCAGTTCCTAGGTTGTGTAGAAGACCAAGAGGTTGTTCTTATAGATAGGGAAAGATGGAATAGAGTTCCACGAGCTGTGCTATATCGAGAGTATTGCCATGAGCTTTACTTTTATCAACCAGCATCTGAAACAGACAACATCACTATAGCTCTTTTCATCAAATTTTTAAAAGAAAACTTTCAATTTGAAGAAGAACACTTCATGACTCCGGAACAACTCGAACCTATTAATGATATTCATAAGTTGTTTATAGAAAACTAAATTATTACTTCAGTATTATTTCTTGCATTTATTGTTTTATTTGCTGTCTTTATTATATTATTTCAAAAAAAAAAACAAATAAAAAGCTAAAAACTAAAAAACATAGCAAAAACTTAAAAATTTCATTTCAAATATTGTAGTAGGTATATAGTAAACATATACCTCTTAATTTGTTGCATATATATATATATATATATATATATATATATATATATTTTTTTATATATTTCTGAAATCAAAACTTAGCACCATGCCTAAACTTAGGAATGGTAAAGAAACTTTAGGAGAAGGAGAAGATTGGTTACAAGATACAACTAAAGACCCAAATGTCCTTCTTGGAGATACAAATCCGGAAGGAGAAACTCTAGGTCAATCAGACGAAGACTTAGGTGAAGATAAGGAACAAGAAGGAAGTGTTAAAGAGGATGGATCCTCATCCCCTAGAGTAGCTCCAAATGGAACTATTGCTTTTGACAATGCAGAGCATTTTCAGAAATTTCTCATTGATAACATTGATGACCTTAATGTGGCAATACGTATTGATAAAGGGAAAATTAGTAACACTCAAGCAGCCATGGAATATATGTGTAATATGCACACTAACCCCTTGTCTTTCATTGATCAAGAAAGTGACAAGGCTGGGCCATCCAATACGGATATGGTCACTATGGCTCAAAACATGTCAAAACAACAGGTTATCCAACCTCCTAAGGAACCTGTTATTCAACCTAAAATCACTCCCACACAAAAGAAACCTTCCTTCACTACTTTATTCCGCCAAACTATTGAGCAATATGCTTCAAGTAAACAAAAACCTAAAACAAAGCCAAATACAAATTTTCAACAATCCGGAATACAACATAATCCAACTTCAAAATTCCTCCATAATACTTTTCCTACCAATACTTTACACAATAGTAACATGGCATCTAATCTGCATGTTCCTCCATCCTATGCCCATAAAACCCATGTCAATGCCCTACCGAACCAATATGGGGGGCAAACTAGTAATCTGGAAGCCATGGTGAAACAATTAGCTTCACGTATGGACCAGATAGATCCCTACCGTCCCTCGTATAATTATCGAGAGATCTGTAGTCAACCTTTGGATCCCATAGTTGTAGCTCAACCATACCCTAAGCATTTTCCCATGCCCATCCTGCCTATATATAAAGGAACCGAAGATCCCATAGAGCATCTTCGCATGTTTAGGATAGCATGTCATGATATATCGCATGATGACTTGCTATTATTAAAAATGTTCCCAAAAAGTTTAGGTGGAATGGCATTAGAGTGGTACTATCAATTGCCCACTCATTCTTTGAGAAACTTTGAAGAAACAGCTGAATCATTTGTCCATCAATTTAGTGCCTACATCGAGAGGCATGTAACTATTAAAGACCTATACAATTTAAAACAAGACAAAGATGAATGTTTTGCCGATTTCTTAGCTAGATGGAGGCAATTGATAGGAAAACTGCACTTTGTGCTGCCTTATAGGGAAATGTTGGACATTTTCATCAACAATTTACAAGAACAAATATCTTATGAGCTATCAACTGCTACCTTAACTACCTTCGATCAAGCTATAGATTTAGCTCGAAGAGTAGAAGATGCCCTCATTAGGAGAGGCCAACTTAGGAAGAAGGATGATGAGAAAACATCCAGAAATCAATATAAAAACAAACAAGTTGTCGGTGATGGAGTCACTGACAGCAGAAATATTGCTAATGTCAATACAATGAAGACAACAGAAAAATTCATATTGAAACCTCCTGATAAGCCTCCTCGAGAATTCACTAGATTAAACCAACCCTTATCAACTATTTTACCTCAATTGCTCGAAAGAGGTTTGATCCAATTACCAGCCATCCGAGAACCTGATCCAACTATACCCGGATATAGAGCTGACTTGCACTGTGATTTCCATAGAGGACCTGGACATTCTACCAATGCTTGTAAAAGGTTGAAACATAAAATACAGGATTTGATTGACAATAATGAAATGGAAGTGCAAGCCTTCCAACCTAAACAAAACCCTCCTAATAATACTCAAAAGACCGTTCCCCAAAATCAAAATCAAAATGCCAATCAAACTCTAGACATATTTCAACACCCTTTACCACGACATGGTAAAGAGGTAGCCAATCAAATCGAACATCATAATGTTCCCCCTCCTACCCGATATGTAGGAACCATTAGCGGACAATTACCTGTTCAGGATCCTCAAATATTTGACACAACCTTATCCCTAGTTACGACTAGGCCCTTACATAATTTTCAAACTTCTGATTCTAGTGATATAGAATCAGATAGTGAAAGTGAAGTAGACATTACTTCAAATCAATCGAATAGTTCTGAAAATGAATCAGATCCTATTCAACTTGTCACAGATGCTATGGTTCCAGAAGAACCATTTCCTAGAAGAGTCACTACTCGACCTTCTTCTAATATATTCCTTTCTAATGAACAAGCCATTAATGCTCAACCGAGACTGGTTCAGCGTCTTCACTATAACATTGTAGGTACCATTGGAGTCGTTACTCGACAACAAGCTCAAAATTCTCAACAAGAACCAAACCAGAACGATGGATCAGCTCCATTCATTTTGAAAAACCCCAATAAAGGGAATCATGCTCCTACTGTTCAACCTAAACCCCCTTACAATATTAATGAGCAATTGTCTAATACTACGGCCAGAATTTCCCTCTTAGATTTATTAAGATCCTCTCCCACCCATAGGGATGAGTTGATGCTTACATTGAGCCAAATGATGGTACCTCAAAACATTCAACCTGAAGCTATGGCCAATACTATCATCACTCGAGAGATTGATTGTATTGACTTTCGAGATAAAGATATCCCACAACACAGTTTACATAAGGACAATCCCTTATACATTACTGCTCTAATTGGAGATGTAGTTGTCAAAAGAGTTTTGATTGATAATGGCTCATCTCTAAACATTTGCACCTTTGACTTCTACCAATGATTTGGCTTTAGAAGTGATGAAATGAAGAAAACTGATATGATTATCAAAGCTTTTAATGACGAAACACAAGAAACGTGTGGAGTTATTACCCTCCCATTGCAAGTTGGTCCTAGAACCCTAGAAACAACCGTGTTTATTGTACATTGCCCAACATCGTACAATATACTTTTGGGTCACCCTTGGATCAACGCCATGCGAGCGGTCCCATCAACTTTACACCAATGTGTTAAATTCGAGTTTAAAAATTAGTTGGTCACTATTCATGGTGACCCTAGACCTTTTGATATGTGTGCTTTGGCAGAACCCGTTGGAGTGCAATTTTGCCCTGCTCTGTCATCCACACATCCTAGTTCTTATTTTTCATCTAAAACTGTGAAACATACACCCATAACTTCACCTATTTCCTCTCCATTAATTTCATCCTCCTATATAGATCAACAACCCTCTAAAAAAATTACTCTAGAACCTCAAAAAGATCTTAAATCTACAACTAATCCTTCAAATTCTACCCCTATAAATTCAAATCTTCTAGACACAACTATCATACCTTCCACATCTCAAGACATAGGTAATAAGCCTTCTACATCTTATGCCCTTTCTGATGAACTCTTACCAGATTTATCTACAACCTTAATATCAGAAAAAATGAATGCTTTCATGCGAGATTCAAACCTTTTAAATAACTTGCCGCCATCTCCTCGTACTTTGGGCCTCCCACAACCTATGGGAAGTACTTACCAAGTCGGGAGTTGTGCATTCATTTATAAAGGATATGACTGGGGAAGAATCCCTCGAAATATCAAAACTCATCATGAGGGATACGCTCGGTGTTATTTTACCAATGATTATATTAAAGCTAAACCCATGATGCTTAAAATGGGATATGAAGGGAAAGGCTTGGGACCTTTCCAAAATGGCATGAAAGAACCTTTCGAGGTAGAACCGTGGCCTGCCCATTGTGGTGTGGGCTTATTTCCTAGTAAGGGTCAACCCTTTCCTTTTGAGGATGATGATCATCTCATATGCTATCAAGATTATTTGGATAGGCATGTTGATTTGCCTCTTAAAAATCAGTCGTTTTCATGCAACATGCTATCCATAGCTTACCCTGAAATGATTGTCGACCCCGATGAAGAGTTGGAAGGAGATATCTTCCATGATGTCTCTGTTGAAGAGATGTTACACAATGGATTTTATTTTGATGGTTCTATACCAACTATAGCCCAACTTGAGGCCACTAATCCTCAAGATGAATTATCTAAATTAACCTTACAAGAATTACAAGAATTAGGCGTTTCACCCGCCCCACCTAATTTTGAAAGAGATCTACACATGGAGGTAGAAAACGTCATTAAAATTAATATTGGAACTGAGGACAATCCTCACATAATCAATATCGGATCAGAATTAAGTCAAGAAAAACAAGAACAATACATTGCATTCCTTAAAGAGTATGAAGATGTCTTCGCTTGGACATACGAAGATATGCCAGGTCTAGACCCTTCTGTAGTCATGCATCATCTAGTGGTCCATCCGGATGCTAAACCTGTTAAACAAAAACTTAGAAAAATGCATCCCAAAGTGGCTCTGCTAGTCAAAGGGGAGTTAGAAAAACTCCTGAATGTTATCTTTATACAAGCTATTGATTATGCTTGAATGGATCTCAAATGTAGTTCCAGTCACCAAGAAAGAAGCTACCAAAGTTAGGGTTTGCACAGATTTTAGAGATATTAATGTTGCATGCCCTAAAGATGACTTTCCTCTTCCAAACATGGATCAAATCATTGACTTCACTGTCGAAAGTGGGATGATGTCCTTAATGGATGGATTCTCCGGTTATAATCAAATCAGGATAGCTCCTGAAGATCAGGCTAAAATAGCCTTTATTACCCCCTGGGGTACCTTTTGCTGGAAAGTGATGCCATTTGGCTTAAAGAACGTCGGTGCAACTTATCAACGAGCTATGACCTACATTTTTCATGATATGATGCATGATATCCTACATGATTATGTGGATGATATTATAGCTCGCTCTATTATTGAAAATAATCATTTAGATGATTTGAGGAAAGTCTTTAATCGATTACGAGAATATCTCATTCGATTAAATCCAACAAAATGCATATTCGGAGTTAAATCCGACAAACTATTAGGGGTTTTAGTTTCTTTACGTGGTATTGAAATCGACCCTCTCAAGATTGTGGCCATCACTGATATGCCCGCACCTACTAATATCTCTGAGTTACGAAGTTTACAAGGTAAACTTCAAGCCATCCGTCGCTTCATCGATAAGCTGGCGGACAAAACCAGTCCCTTTCTTAAACTCCTTAAGAAGGATGTCCCTTTTAATTGGGACACAAAATGTAGAGAAGCTTTTGAACTTCTCAAAAAATACCTCCTTAATCCACCTATGCTTTCACCACCTAAATCTGATCGCCCATTTCTCCTATATATTTCTGCTTCAGATTCTGCCTTAGGGGCTATGTTAGCTCAACTTGATGATGAAAAGCGAGAACATGCTAATTATTATATTAGTCGAACCTTCATCAGTTATGAAACCCACTATACAACGTTGGAAAAACTATGTCTAGCAGTCGTGTTTGCTATGCAAAAATTATGACATTATATGCTTAGTCAAAAAACTTATGTCATTGCTAAATATGATCCCTTAAGGTATCTCATGAGTCGACCTTATTTATTGGGTCGCACAACCAAGTGGGTTCTTGCTCTAAGCGAGTTTGATCTCACATTCATAGGATAGAAGTCTGTTAAGGGTCAAATCATAGAGAGATCAATTAGTCTGCTGCACCCTTAGAGTCTACCCATCCCCTCATCATCGAGTTTCCGGATGAATGCCTTCAATTAGAGGCAGACCATATCGAACAATGGTCCTTATACTTTGATGGAGCCCGATGCATGAGTGGGGCTGGTGCGGGTATTATTTTAATATCTCCGCAAAAACATCTTATTCCTCTGTCCTTCAAATTGACCTTTGCTTGCACCAACAATACTACTGAGTATGAAGCTCTAATCCTTGGATTACGAGCTGCCCTAGCGCTAAAAATTAAACATCTTTTAGTTTTTGGTGATTCTCAACTAGTTATAAACCAAATTAATGAAGTTTATCAAACTCGAGATGATAAACTGTGCCCATATAAGGCCTATGTTTTACAATTAATGTCTTTATTTGATCAAGTTACCTTGGAAGCTATTCCTCGAACTAGCAACCGTGCAGCTGATGCTATGGCCGCAGCTGCATCTCTCCTCGCCCTTGGAGTTAGATGACGAATATGCCACTATCATTATTCGTCGACTCCAGGAACCCGCTTCAAATAAGTCATGCTTAGAGCCTTTGGATGTGTTTCTAATCAATGAAACTACTCCTGAACCTTGGTATACAGACATATTTGATTTTCTCCAAAATGGGACTTTCCCTGCCAATTCTAATAGAAACCAGCATCGGTTATTACGTCGACGAGCAAGTCGATTTGTAATAATTGGCAATACTTTATATAGGAGATCTTTTGAAGGTATCCTATTAAGATGTTTAAACTTAGAAGAGTCTAAATCAGCCTTGAGTGAAGCCCACGATGGATCTTGTGGAGGACACTTTAGTGGTAGTGTTATTGCTAAAAAGCTCCTTCGGATAGGATACTTTTGGCCTACCATGGAAACGGATGCACATGAGTATGTGCGCCATTGTGACAAGTGTCAAAAACATGCTGACCTTGTCCATGCACCTGCACAAGAGCTGTAGGCTATTTCATCTCCATGGCCCTTTTCTAAATGGGGCTTGGATATTATTGGCAAAATCAATCCTGTGTCATCTGATGGACACAAGTTCATCATAACCGCCATCGAGTATTTCACGAAGTGGGTCGAAGCTATGCCTTTAGCTTCCTGCACTGGCACACAAGTTTCTAAATTTATTTTTAATCAAATTATTTGTAGGTTCGAAATTCCTGCAAATCTCATCTCTGACAATGGAACTTGTTTCAAAAATAAATATGTTAAAAAATTATGCCAAAAATATAAGATTCAACATCGCTGGTCCACTCCCTATTATCCTCAGGGTAATGGTCAAGCAGAAGCATCTAACAAAACCTTAATCAAAATTCTCAAAATATTAGTCAATAAAACTGGCCATGACTGGCACATTCAATTATATCCAGCCTTGTGGGCTTATCGAACTAGTGTTCGAACCCCCATGGGAACTTCACCATTTGTTTTGGTTTATGGTGCTGAAGCCGTTTTTCCATTTGAATTGGAAGTTCCTTCTTTGGCTCTGCTACTTCAAGATACCGAAGTAGGAGATGAATATCGTCGTTGGCAGACTCAATCATCTGGAACTCCTAGATGAAAAATGCATCAATGCTTTGGAGCATCTCCGTGCTTACCAAAACAAGCTTAAAAGATCATATGCTAAGAAAGTTCGTCATCGATCCTTTGAGATCGGCGACCTTGTTTTAAAAGAAAATCAAAAAAATACAAATGCAACTAAAGACCTTAAAGGTAAATTTGAGCCCAACTAGCTTGGACCAATTATTACTGCTAAATTTGAATCAGGAGCATATAAATTATCTACCTTAGATGGTAAAGAACTTAAAGAACCCATGAATATTTTGCATCTTAAACGTTACTATGCATAAATTTGGTCATTTCATCCATGTATATATTTGTTCAAAATTACTATCTTGTATTTCTTTCAATTTATTCAAAAACACCAAAAACATTCATAAATCTCCAAAAATCTTCAAAACTATTTGTTGCATTTATTTCTGCCACTTGTTAAATCTTTGCTCAAAAATAAAAATAAAACCAAAAATCAAAATAAATAAACAGCAATATGCTTGACTCTTTCAAAACCAAAACAATATAAAGATGAAAGAGAGAGTCAAAATTCTCCAAACTTCTCAAAAGTGTTTATATATATTTTCTTACAATTATTGCAGTTATATGTTTCAACTTATTTTGGATAAATTAGCATTTATTTGGAATCCCTCACTTGCACACTCACAACAAATAAATATCTTGATTTTATCTGGCATGATTACTAATCTCTCTTATATCAAAGTCCACAAAATTCAATTAAATAAAGTTTAAGCATAGAGAATTGATCTTGTTATTTACTTAAACCAAGCACATATTTTCACAATAAAATGATTATATTTGTAATTTCTATGTTTTGCTACATAGTAGAACTGATTTCTTGAGCGAAAAGTTTCCCCTGCTATCCGATCATGCACATGGTCTAGAATCTTTGAGAATTGGCAAAAGGACAAGCTCACCCCTACCCAGAATAAAAATCCCTTGCTCTACAGCTAATCCGAGCAAGTATCCCTAGCAAAGAAAAAAAAAAGAAAAGAAAATTTCAAGAAAAAGGGAAAAGAAAAATGTTATTTTATATCATTACAGCAATGTTCCAAGCATTATACAAAAGAAATACAAAAAAAAAAATAAAAGCAAAGTTCAAAAGAAAGCAAGAAAGCAATAAAATCCCTTTCCCTACCCTTTGAAAAGAAAAGAAGGGTTGATGAGCTTGAATCCCTGGAATTCTCAATTATTCGAAAACTATGAGGTAAGCCCCATAACAGGTGGTTTGTGCCCAACCTGCTTGGCCTTGGGTAACTCCTAGCGTGGTGATATGTCTGTCACATTAGCGACCTTATTTTGTACAGACCTATGTCTGCTTATGGATTAGCTAGCTCTTGATAATCCGACCTACATAGTAGTCTAATATGGTTATATGCATCTACATCATGGTTAATGAACACTTATTTGGTTTCTTCAAATCACTTGTATCATATTATCTTGCTCAAAACTGGTAAATGAACAATGCAATTGCACACACATTTGTATTTGAGAGATTTTGTGTATCATTATGATAAGTCAAGATTGGAAATGAATTCACATATGCACATGGGATTCCTTATAAATCTAACTTTTGTCTTCAAAATACTTTGAAATATTATTTTTGCAACTTGTTTGAAATAAATCAAGTACAGTTTTTTACCACAAAGATAACTATATAATAGAAAAATCAAAAATTCATTTCAAACTATACAATCAAAACATATACATATATATCTGGTTGACTTTCACGACGATGGTATAGTTTCAAAACCAAAATTGGAATTTTATGCCTAGCGCAAGTCCTCATTTTCATATTTTCTGTTCATCAAAAATCGACCATGCAATCAAACTATCTTTTTTTGGATTTTCCCGATGATGGTATAAGTCTATACCTACATATTCTATGCCTAGCGCAAACCATTGTAACAATTTTTATTCCCCATTTATTAAAAATCATGAAAACCATATGACTTAATTCATTATGTTACACAAATTATGCTTTTAAAAAGCAAACCCATTTTTATTATTTTATGTCATTATGTCAACCTTCAATTTTGCAATGATGGTATAATTCCTAAAGAATTATCCAAAAAATTTATCACACTTAGGAATTTATGCCTAGCAAAAATCATTTTTACATTATTTCATGCATACTATTTTCATGGAAATCTGAAAACAAACCATCATCACCATCATTTTTACTATTGCACCAAAGTCTTAAGACAGTTCTTAAGCACTCTTTTACTTTTAACAATATTTCTATAAATGGGACTAGCTTGACGACCGAGTGAGCGACGACTCCATGAAATGGTCTATAATAGTGACAATGTCCTTTGAAATTATTGTTAGAAGTCTCTTTTTATTTTTATTTTTATCACATTTCATTACAAACAACCAATTTGTTACATCAGATTATTTCATTTAAAATATCACAGCATGACATCAAAATTATAATATTTCCAACGACATAATTACATGAATTATCAAATCAATCAATCAAACATAAAAGCATCATAACCAATGGTCCTTGACGACCTGATCCTGATCGGATCTGCAATGTTGGCTGGCAAGGGTAGTCTATCTGCCTCTGGCACTAGCTGGTAGTACAATGTCTGATAGAATGTCAGCTGGGCAATAGCCCGTGTCAGCTCTCCAAAGCTCTCCCCTCCGCCCCGGCCCTAAGGCATGCAATCTCATCCTGCAGCTATGACACCTTAGCTCGGTGGCATGCAGCCTCATCCTATAGAGTCTGCACCTGGGCCTGGAGATGATCTCTCTTCGCCCGAAGAGTAGCCATCTCGCTACTCTCTCCTATGTCGACACCCTTGCCATTATCGGGCTATGGTGGCCTCTATGGAGATGGGGGTCTCACCTCCCTTCTCTCCCTCTGCTGCGGCCTCTCCTATGCCTGTGGCCTCCTTAGATCTCTCCTACCATGACCTTGGGCCGCCTCCATAGCCACCTGGCGCTGCCTCCCTATCTGACACACAATCGCGTGTATTGGACCCTATGCCCTCATCATCTAAGGAGGGTGGATGCCTGCGTACCAGGCATCATAGCCATCTGCAACCCCTACGTTGTCCCCATCCACTGGCTGGATGGGGGCATCATCCGCGTCCTGGATCCAGAACCGCTGCATGTCGGGAGCCCCGCTAACCATGGTGTTATCCTGCACAGTTCGAGAAAACTCATAATCCCTCAGAGATGGGATCCCCTGCTGTAGACCGAACTATCTCAAAACTCGGTCATAGCAGTGGAGCTCCACCTCTCCTCTCTCCATTTGTAACTAAAAAACTTGCCTAACACGAGCCAAATCCTGTCCATCCTCTGCCCACCCTGGATGCTCCCTCCATGGTCTTCAGGTGATCTGGTCCGGGACTAAGTCATCCAATAGCCTCTGGGACATAGGCAGATCTATCCGTCGCTGTGCCCCTCTCCGGAGCCACCAGTAGAAGACTCGAGGCCTCTCCCTGTCTACCCCTGTCAGAGGAAGCCCTACCGGCCTCCGCATTGTAATGTGCTCCCAGCACCAAACCTATAAGAGCGATGTCATGACCAGACATCGACCGCCCTTGTACACGACCCCATACAGGATCCTGTACAATCGGCATAGAACAAAGCTACCCCAAGAGAACCTATACCTATGGTCCCACATATCGCAGATCACATCTACGAGCATCCACGACACCCTGCACCCACTCTGATGGCATAGAAGAATTCCACCAACCACTCCAGCTAGTACATGTATTAGTCTAGATGCCCCAGGCATCTGGCGTAGTGCCTCGATATTAACTCTGCCCTTCTCTAGGGTGAAGCTCGGGTCACCACACAGTCGTCCCATAGCACGGCCTTGATTGGCCGTAGGAGTAATCAGTCGTCCTTGTATGGGGATTCTCAGAATCCTCCATACATCCTCTAGTGTGGAAGTCATCTCCCCTGTCGGTAGCCGAAAACATGAAGAACCCGGATACCACCTCTCTGCTAGGGCCATCAGTAGCCCCATATCTATGGATACTTATGGCATTTTTGCCACATGCAGTAAGCCGACTTATGCCAGCTGATCCCGCTCTGCCTATGTGAGAGTGGCCAAGTCATATCTCAACCCTCCATACTTCCATTCTTTGCTCTTTAGTAATCCTCTCTGCAAACATAAACAACAAAACAATAAACAATCATTAATAAACAATTCAAGCAATTAATAATGCAAGTTAAAAATTCAATTTTATGTAATTGATGATATCACCCACTATTGGACGATATCGTCCCAAATTTGAGCAGAATCGTCTCCGATTTCGCAAGCCGAAATCGTCCCCCTTTCGACGATTTCGCCCTCGAGAAATTTTTTTGAAATTGAGACGATTTCATCGAAATCGGGACGATTTCGTCCCGACGACGTCGATGGCCCAAAAACGGTCGCGATGCTCAAAAATCACCTAAAAATTACCTACAAAGCATGTAAATTCAAATTAAAGCATCCTAGTTAAGTCTAAACTCTTACCCGTAGACCGCGTCGGACCTCTGTCAATTTGTGCGTCGTCTCCACCATTTTTGCTCCAGAGCTCTAAAAACCAAAAAATGAATTAGGGTTTTACCCTATTTTTCTTACTATTTTTCTTAATTTTATTCAAAAATAATTTTTTGCTTTTTCGCGTTTTTACCTCAAACGTTCGATTTGGGTAAAAAAACGGAGGGGGCACCATAGTAAGCTGTCATACGATTCGACCAAGAATCGTCACCTAAAAATGGGAATAATTTTTGCTTTCTCGTAGATCGAGAAGAACTCATCTTTAACGCATTTTCTTCAGAAAATTCGCTAAAGAGGGGGCAAAATGTAGCACCCTAAAATTGGCGTAGTAAAATTATAAAAATTACATTCACCTTAATAAATAATTTAAAATTCAAATTTAACCTCCCAAACCGCCTATTAACCGTCGGGTAATCTGTTTCCCCCTTTTTCGCACCATTTTTAGAGGTTGTTTTGACCGTTTGACGATATCGTCGTCGATCAGACGATATCGCCCCAGATTTGACGATTTCATCTGGGCTAGGACGTCCATACGATCTTGTCGCAAAACTGATTTTGCAAAATTAGCTTTTGTTCCAACGGGTCTCCAATCCGGGAAGAAGCGTGTCTACGCCATTGGGACCCTCCCCCATTGGATATCTCCCAAATTGGGATGATCTCCAACCTCCTAATTACTCCCCTAAGCCTATTTAATCCTAAGCTATTCCCTTAGCACCCCCCTGGCTGAAATTATCTGCAATTTAACTCCATCTACGCTGAACCATCCCAATTTTTCATTTGCACTGGTCCCATACCAATTTTGTTACAGGTATATCACTATTTTTTAGCCAGAGCCAGCACACATCATCGCCGACGAACCTATTCAGATTGGAGACGAACCTATCGAATTTGAGGCGATTTCATACTGATGCGAGACGATCTCGATTGCAGTCCATATTGAGGCAATCAGTGCCTGGAGTTTGCATTTCTCAAACATTTCTCTACTGTTTTATTCTGCAAATTAGATAATTTATTCAGTGTTTATGTTATTTTGCATTTGGAGTTCACCCATTTAGCTTAGATTGCATACTAAGATCATGATTTGTCATTAAAATATCATAATTTGCTTGAATTTTTGTTCATAATTGTTATTCAGTATTCATACAGTCATTTGGTATTGTTTCCCTCTGTTAGCACAATAGTATTCGTTGTATTTTGTATCTATTTTTTTGCTTGCAGATCTCTGACGAATTCGTCTGACAAATTCGTCAGATCTCAGATGAATTCATCAGATCTCAGACGATTTTGTCAAAAATCTCAAATGATTATGTCAGATATCATACGATTCTGTCGAATGCCAGACGATCCTGACTACTTCAAACATCAGAATCATCACCAGACATCCGAATCAGGTATTCCTCATTTGTACTCTATAAATTCTTTGTTTTATGTCTTTAAATTTGTCTTTTGTACTCATTGAATTTGCATTTTCATGTAGATTAATCTAGATTCATTTGGCCAAACCTAGGACATGAATGCTTAAAGTTAAAAACAAACACATTAAAACACATTCCAAACCTAGGTGGGGAAATTTCCATTAAATGTTTCCTGGTGAACCCACCATCCGTCGAAAAATCATCAAAATACACCTCCCTTGAGAGGCGGGACCTTCGCAAAGTCCTCTCAGTCCGAGGTACCGCACCATCCTTTTCCCATCCTCCTTCCGGGAACGGATCCAATAGCCTGAAGGTAAGGATGCGAAAAATTTGGAGCGATACACTCTCAATTCATAAATTAAAACCAAAATATAAAAAAATCAAAATCATAAAAATCCTCAAAAACATCTTCTATTTTGCACCTGTCAATTCTTGAAATATTGCAGTTATATTTTTAGTTATTTTGGATAAATTAGCATTTAACTGGAATCCCTCTCTTTCACACTCACATGAATAAATATCTTGATCTTATTTGGTATGATTATTAATCTCTCTTATATCAAAGTTCACAGTTGAATTAAATAAATTTTTGAGCATAGAGAACTGATCTTGTTATTTACTTGAACCAAGTACACCTTTTCACATTAAAATGATTTCATTGCAAATTCAAAACGATGCTACACAGTAGAAGTTGTCTCTTGAGCGAAAAGTTTCCCCTGCTATCCTATCATGCACATGGTCTAGAATCTTTGAGAATTGACAAAAGGACAAGCTCACCCCCGCCCGAATAAAAATCCCTTGCTCTACAGCCAATCCAAGCAAGTATCCCTAGTATAGGAAGAAAAAGAAAAAGAAAAAGAAAATCAAGAAAAATCATGAAAAAAAGAGAAATTATTCAGAAGCATTATTGCAGTATCATTTTGTACCATCTCAGCAATATTTCAGCATTATCTCAGTGTCAAGCAAAATACAAAATACAAAAAAAAAATAGAACAAGAAAAGAAAAGAAAAAGCAAAAAGCAATAAATCCCCCCCCTTTTGAAAGAAGGAAGTGTGAAGCTTGAATCCCTGGAATTCTCAATTATTCAAAAACTGTGAGGTAAACCCCATAACAGGTGATTTGTGCCCAACTTGCTTGACATTGGATAACTCCTAGCGTGGTGATATGTCTGTCACATTCGACCTTATTTTGTACAGACCTATATCCGCTTATGGATCAGCTAGCTCTTGATGACCCGACTTACATAGTAGTCTGGTACGGTTACATGCATATAAATCATGGTCAACAAACACTCATTTGGTTAATTCAAATTACTTGTATCAAATTATCTTGCTCAAAATCAGTAAATGAACATTACAATTGCACACACATTTGTGTTTGAGAGATTTTGTATCATTATGATAGATCAATATCGGCAATGAAATCTTGAATGTACACGGGGTTCCTTATAAATCTAAATTTTGTCTTTGATATAATTTAAAATATTTATTCAAATCTTCTAGAATAATTTGACTTTCTTACTTGAGAATATCTGCTTAGATTAAAATCAAATAAATACATTTTTTTTCAAAAATTCAAAATTTTCTTGCAAAACATATTCAAAAATCTAGCAATAAAGTCACATTTATATTTTTTTTGACTTTCGCGATGATGGTATAGTTCCTAAACCTAAATTGAAATTTTATGCCTAGTGCAAGTCCTCATTTGTATATTTTTTGTCTATCTCAAAATCAAAAATCAACTATGCAATAAAACTATTATATCAAATTTTTCATTGTTTATATGCGATGATGGTATAAGTCTATACCTAAAATTCTATGCCTAGCGCAAACCATCGTTCTAATTTTATTTCCCATTTATTTAATCCATAAAAGCATATGGCTTAAATCATTATGTTACACAATTGTGCTTTAAAAAGAATGAAAACTTTCCTCTTTCATTTCATTATGTCAACATTCATTTTTTTGCGACGATGGTATAATTCCTAAGGAATTTTTCAAATTTCTATCATACTTAGGAATTTTATGCCTAGTAAAAATCATATTTTTAATATTTCATGCATAATATTTTCATAGAAATCTAAAAACAAATCATCACTATCATCATTTTTCATCATCACAACACAAAGTCTTAAGAAAGTCTCTTAAGCACCCTTTTACTTTTAGCAATATTTCTCTCATACTGGTATTAGCTTGATGACCTAGCGAGTGGCGACTCCATGAAATGGTCATGTAATAGCGATAATGTCCTTTGAAATTATTTTTAGTTGTCACTTTATTTTCATCAAAACACACCACAACAACCAGTTTTTTTACATCAGATTATTTCATTTAATTTTATAGCATGACATAAAATTATACTATTTTCAATGACATAATTACATGAATAGTCAATCAACAATTAAAATATTAAAGAATCATAAAACATATGCACAAGTCATATCATAAAAGAACATCATATATATATCAAGAAGTATATACAGCATATCAAAATAGATTGGTATGCCATAATCTATACCTTGGCATACTCAATCATCTCAAAAATAGCCTATGTACAATGTGCATCTAGTCTCGAGAAGACCTCGAGCTCTCAACCTCATCTCCTCTCCTACCCTGAGGTGGAGGAGGTGGTCCCATCAAAGCTCGTCCTGTGTCATGGGTCCTTGATGTCAATCATGATGATGTCCTCGATAACCCCATCCTGATCGGCTCCGTAATGCTGGCTGGCAACTGTATCCTTTGGCTCTCTGGAACCAGCTGGTAGTACACTCCCTGATAGAACGTGATCTGAAGAACTGACCGTGCCAGCTCCAGAATGCTTGCCTCTCTACTCTAAGCCTTGAGCCATGTAGCCTCATCTTACAGAGCCTACACTTGAGCTCATAGGTGGGAATTCTCCACCCAGAGATCTACCATCTCACTGTTCTCCCCCACCTCGACACCCTTGCACCTATCAAGAAATGGTGGCCTATCCCTCTATTGAGGAGGGAGTCTTTCTCTCCTATCCTCTCTCCTCTCCTCCCTCCTCTTTGGCTACTGTTGTCTCTCTGAAGCTTGTGGTACTCTTTGACGTCTCTCCTGAGGAGGTCATCGTTGATCCCTCCCTCCATGACCCCTTGCTGCATTGATGGTAGCCTAACACTACCTCTCCATCCATTACACTAGAGTGTGCATCGAACCCTGTGCCCTCGTCATCTGAGGAGGGTGGATGTCTGCATACCAGGCATCATATCCATTTGCTATCCCTGCATCATCCCCATCCACTAGTTTAATGAGGGTATCATCAGCATCCTGACTTCAAAATCGTTGCATGTCTAGAGCCCCGCTCAATGTGGTACTATCTCGCACAGTCCAAGAGTACTCATAATCCCTAAGAGTAGGGATCCCGTACTGTAGATCGAACTGTCTCAAAACTCAGTCATAGTGGTGGATCTCTACCTCTCCCCACTCTATCCTCAACCATATGACTCGCTTGATGTGAGCCAAATATTGTCCCTCCTCTACCAACCATGGATTCTATCTCCATGGTCTCCAGGTGATCCGATCTGGGGTGAGGTCATCCAGCAACCTTCGAGACATCGACAGATCTATCCATCGTTGTGACCCTCTCTAGAGCCACAAATAGAAAACCTAGGGTCTCTCTCGGTCAACTCCTGTCAGTGGAAGCCCTACCAGCCTCCCCACTGCAATGTGCTCCCAACACCAAACCTGTAGAAATGATGTCAACACCAGACATTGACCCCCCTTGTATACGACCCTGTAAAGGATCCTATACAAGCGGCACAATATAAAGCTACCCCAAGCAAACCTGTATCCATGGTCTCTCATGTCAGAGACCACATCTGAAAGTAGCCATAGTAATCTACATCCGCTCTGGTGGCATAGAATAAGGCCACCCACCATCGCTATCAAAACATGGGTCAACCGAGATGTCCTAGGCATCTGCCTCAATACCTCGATGTTCAATCCGCCCTTCTCTAGGATGAAGCTTGGGTCCTTGTACAATCTCATCATGGCGTGGCTCTAATTTTTTGAAGGCATCATGAATCGACCATGTATGGGGATCCTCAAGATCCTCCATACATCCTCTAGAGTGAGAGTCATCTCCCCTGTCGGTAGCCAGAAGCAGGATGACTTCGGATACCATCTCTCTGCTAGGGCTATCAGTAGCCCCATGTCTATAGGAATTTGTGGCATCTCTACCACATGTTGCAGTCCTACCTCTACCAATCTATCTCACTCAGCCTGATCGAGCATGGCCAAATCATCTCTTAGACCTCCGTATTTCCACTCCTGACTCTTTAGAAATCCCCTCTGCAAAATAAGCAATAAAACAACAAAAATCATTAGTACATAATCATTAAAAAATTAATTAAAATCAAAGTTGATATTGCCCATTATTGGATGATATCGTACCAAATTTAGATAAAATCACCCTTCAAAGGATGAAATCATCTTCATTATTCAATTTGGGGATCACCCCTTATTGGACGGGATCGCCCCTATTTCTTTGATTTCGTCCCTAGATGAAATCGGCAATATAGAAACAATTTCGTCGTCGGCCTAAAAAAGGTCGTGACGCCCAAAAAAATTAAAATTCAAGTCAAAACTTAAGTAAATTAGGTCAAAAACACAATAAAACTAGGTTTAGATCCTTACCCGCAACCCGCGTCGGATCTCTGTCGATCTGTGTGTCGTCTCCACCATTTCGCCTGCAGAGCTCTGAAACAGTGAAAGTGAACAGTAAAAATGAATTAGGGTTTTACCCTATTTTTCTTATTTTTATTCAAAATGACATTTTATTTTTTTTTATTTTTTATTTTTTTGCACTTTTACCTCAAACGTTCGATTTGGGTAAAAACTTGGAGGGGGCACCATAGCAAACAGTCGTACGATTTGACCTAGAATCATCGTCTAAAAAATGGAATAAATTTTTGCTTTCTCATAAAGCATGAAGAACTTGTCTTTAACGCATTTTTTTTGGAAAATTCACTAAAGAGGGGGCAAAATGTAGCACCCTAAAATTGGCGCAGTTAAACCATCAGTAAAAAGTAGAAATTTGAATTTTAACCCCAAAACTGCCCGTTAACCGCTTACCTCATTTTTCATGCCATTTTTAGAGGTTGTTGTGACCGTTGGATGATATCATCGTCGATCTGACGATATCGTCGTCGATCTGATGATATCATCCCAAATCGGACAAATTTGTCTGGAACAGAATGTCCAGACGATTTCATCCCAAAACCAAATTTTTGCAATTAGCTTATGTTCCAACAACCTCTCCAACTTGGGCAAAAGCATGTCTGCACGGTTGGAGATTCCCACATTGAGGATCTCCTAGATTGGGATGATCCCCAACCTCCTAAACTCCCCCTAATCCTATATAAATTGGTATTTTTCTAGTTTATCCCCCTGACTCTCCCCTTGACTCCCTCCCTGACTGATTATTTCCCTGTAATTTTAGTTTTTGTTGTGATCTCCCATCATTCGCACTTAAGTTTTCACATTTTGTTGTAGGATTTCACTATGTTTCAGCCAGAGGTAGCTCAAATCGTTGCAGGTGATTCAACTACAATTCTAGACGATCCTGTCAAGATCGGTGATGATCTTGTACGATTATAGATGATCCGGTCTACAATTCAGCTTGGGGGAAATCAGAGCCTAGATTTTGCATTCTCTATCTCATTTTCCTTATTTATTGGTGCATTAGATTAATTTACTTATGTCTTGCATCTTGGAGTTCATCTCATTTAGCATAATTGCATGATAAAATTCAAAATAAGTTTCCAAAATAGTGCATCTCATTTAATTTGATATCTGGATTTATCATTCAATCATCTATACTCTTCTTTCTATCATTTTGCATCATTCTTGCAATTGTATTTTTGGTTTTTGGTGTCTGTTTTCTTGATTGCAGGTTTCTGACGAATTCGTTAGGTCACTAATGATCTTAGATGATCTCGAACGATCTCCTATGATTTGGGATGATTATGTATAATTACAGATGATCCTATCATATTCGGGATGATTTGGACTCCTAAAAGCTTCAAAATATTCATCAGACATCAAAAATCAAGTGTACTATTCTCCATTTTATATATTCTCTGTATTCAATCACATTAGGATTCATTTATGTCTTTTGTCTTCATATAAATCAGAATCTTCATATAGAATAGCTTAGCTTCATTTTGGCCAACCTAGGAATCTGAATGATTGAACATAAAACGAACAAATCAAACCCATTCTCAACCTAGGCATGGAAACTGCCACTCAAAGTTTCCTGGTGAACCCCACCATCCATCGAAAATTCACCTTTATACCCCTCCCCCAAGAGGCACGACCTTCAAAGGGTCTCTCCGTCCGAGGTATTGTTCCATCCTTTTCTCACCCCCCTTTGTGGATCCTTTAGCCTGAAGGTAAGGGTGCAAAAAACTTGGGCAATACACTTTTATAAGTGCACCACCTCTTCACAAAAGAGGAACTCCTTGCCTACTTGTAATTTATAGTATCAAAATGGGTATCCCTAAGAGGTACCAACATGTAACCGAGCTTCAATATCAATAAAGAGATTTGTCTTTGTTATTTCATGTTATATGCTTTTTCCTCTTGTATTTCCATTTCATCTTCGATATTTTAATAACATTGCAAGTAGGGTTAGAAAAGGGGACCGATGCGTGCGTTCCCGAGGTCACTACAGATGGCGATCACAGTGGGACCACCACTAATTTTTCATTTTTTGTTGAAATACTAACTTAATTTTATGTGTAGGTCTAGCCGCTCTGAGCTACAGTGGCCAGAAACTAGCTGCTATGAGCTACAGCGGCCAATAAAGCTTAGCCGCTCTAAGCTACAACGCCAAGAACCAGCCGCTTTGGTCAAAAATAACCAGAACTGGAGTGCAGCAAAGGGAAAAACATCGACTCTCTGAGCTAAATCAAAGGTTGGTATAACTTCTCTAATATTTTATAGCTTTATGTCTACTTTTGTGTGTTTAAAATAGAGAACTTAAAGCATATTTATGTTTGAAAATTGAAAGAATAAAAGAAGAAATAATTAAGCATTTCACATATCTTAAATCTTTTAAATTTTCCACTAGGCATTGTTAGGAACAGCTGCTTATGCCTGAAAATTTTACCCTATAATCCAACGTGCTAGACATTGTATGTTTTTTTCTTGCTTTGAGGTCCTATTAGAGGCTATAGTTGCACGAAATAAAGTACGCTCATACAAATCATAGTAGTTCATGCATCTTTCTGAATATTGAAATGTATTTTTGCAATTAGGCATATAGTAAAGATTCATTGCTGCTATATGATGCCCTTTATGTTACGCAAGCTTAACATAAAAACCACACATGCACATCTCATTTATACATTGGAGAGTTGGATTTCATCACCAACCTTCAATTCAATCTAGTGACGTTGTAATTCATCTCCTTCCACTGGTTTACCCCCTAGAGATTCCTAGAAATGGATTTATAAACTTACTTATAGTGACGCTAAGTTACTTGTGTTCAAAGTATCGCCCACTGTTGGAACAATCATTGGTTCAGAGTGGAAGAGCTAGGCAAACCCTCCATTGTGTATTCAGTGGTGTACCCTAGCTTATTTTGAGAAAATCATGTTTGGAATGAGTGTACTTGATTATCACTATGGATGAGTCTTCTCATTCTTAATACAAAAACAAGAGCAAAGAAATCAAAAGAACAACACATCAGAACACATCAAACAGTTTAGCGCACACTTAAATCGATAAGAAAAACATTTGCTTGGTATTGTGTGGTTATTCCTAAATTGCAACTCAAAAGATCAATTCATAAGACAACATGGTCAAAACAAGAAGTTAGCACCCTCGGTCTGATACCGAGGGAGAGACAAGCAATTCATACCCATAGGTGGAGTCGTAGTAACATTGAACGACCTACTTGTAAGATCGTGAGACGTAGCTCCATGAGCCTAAGGGATGATAATTCAACCCTTGGGGGATCTCCTCAAGAAATCCCAAGTAAGGAGACACATCATGGAACAAAGTCACATAAAAAAAAAGAGGCTTCATAGCCATCCTCATCAAGGATACATGAGGAGACCTCAAGGGCCTCTTCTAAACACACATAAACATATCAAATATGTGAGGAAGCTTCAAGGGATTCCTCCTCACATGGACATAAATAAGGTTCTAAAACTCATTCTTCACATAGGGATGAAAATATTGCTACATCTCCATCCACATGGATAAAACATGTTACCACCAAGCTCTCTTCATCAAGAAGGGAAACAAGAAGTGCAACACCTGAAGACTCACAAGAAACATATGAAATAGGTATGCCCATTGAAGGGCAGGAAACTAGAGCTACATCTAGTCATGGAAATCATATAGAAAAAATCCTTCATATAAAAGGAAATATTCCCATATACTATGACCTCATAGGAGTTAATGGCACCCCATGAGACCAGCTATGGAAAACAAGACAGCTAGATAGGTTGGATTGGTTTCCTACATAACCAACCCAAAGAACTGTAGCTACTGAGAACTTTGCATCTGGAAGCTCATGAACTGTGACTTATAAACACACCTCCTAGTATGGGGGTACCTCAGAGTGACCCCATAGTAGACACATGGAGTTTGACCATAGGGATACTCAACAGTACACTGAACAAGTCACATTAGCTAAAAAGAGTATAGATACAATAGAAACCCCCTCAAGGAATATGTGAATCAAGACAACAAGAACAAAGTTAGATAAACATGATTCTTCTATGATAGCAAAAACTGACTGAATGAGGCGGTTAGAAAATGCATTACACAAAGAACGAGAGCTAGTGGAAGCTCTTGAACAAGAGAAAAAAAAAAGAAAGACTCTTGCGCCAAAATGAGCAGTGTTTAAGAGAGCAAGCTAAGAAGTTAGCTCTTAATAATTTAAATACAAATGGTGGTGACCACCAAATAACAAGACACACTGACTCACCTAAGGAGAGGCACGCTAGACAAGATAGCCCACAATGAAATCCCCCACCAAATCATGAATGAAATCCAACTAATGGGGGAAGGGCAAACATAAAAAACCAGGATCATAATCCTGAGTCCCCTCGTAGGAGGGAGGAAAATGGAATAAATCAAATGGATAGAGAGTTACCTCCATTGCCACAACGAATAGGCTTACAAGAGGAGGAAATTTGTGCATAAAATGCATTTCAAGAGCTTGCTGAAAAGATGAAAACCTTTGAGAAAAAAGAGGTAGCTGGGAACTCACCAACATTGAGCAAAATACACAATCAACCATTGTGCCCATCAATCCCTAGCCCTCCATATCCTAAGCACTTTGAGATGCCTAGGTTAGAAAAGTTTAAATGTGAAGAGGATGCACAAGAGCATGTCACCAATTTTATCAATGCCTATTTTCATCTTGAAGACAATGACGCTCTCATGCTAAGAACCTTCATAATGATATTTTTAGGTGTTGCCACTCAATGGTTCAACCAACTACCTAAGCATAGCATAACAAACTTTGAAGAACTAGTAAATGTATTCTTGAAGCATTTCTCCTTTGGTGCTAAGAAGAAGGTAAACCTTTCAGACCTGGCCAACTTGAAACAGTATGATGATGAGCCAGTAATGGATTATGGGAATATATGGAGAAAATTCATGGCAAAATTATCATTCTCCATTCCCACAGAAGAGATCATTCGCATGTTCACCAAAATTTGCTCTAAAAACATCTCCATCTTGCTACAACTTTAGCAGTATCCTTCATTTGAGGAAGCTTTGGCACAGGCCAAGCTCATCGAGGAAATAAAAGTAGATGAGGGAACCATTAAGCTCCAAAACAAAAAGGAGTGGAACAAGAATGGTAAGAATGACAAGTATAAATAGAAGCAGGGCAATCCTGCTCCAGTCAATCAAGTCGTATTGGCTACACCCAAGGATGGGGGTGCATAACAACCCCAGAACTATCAAGCACATCCCCCGTCATCCAACTACGACCAAAAGAAAAATCAAGGAAGAAATCGAGAATGCAAGCCACCTCGTTATTTCATGCCTTTGATAGAATCAATGCAATCAATCTTTAATATGTTGAGTGAAGCCATGAGGATCAGATTTCTTGATATACCTATTATAGATCCCAATAATCCTAATCCAAAAGGATATAGGGAAGATCAATTTTACCCTTATCACAGGATACTGAGGCATGACATTGAGGCTTGCATCGGGTTTAAGCATCTAGTGCAAAACATGATTGATGTGGGAGAAATCAAATTTGACAACCCATTGACTCCTGATAACAGAGACATGGGCATATAAAGAAACATATTGTCCAATCATGAGACTCCTCGAGAGCAAGGGGCCCAATAAAATCTAGTTTTATCTGACATACCTACCCATGGATGCGTGGGGATGGTTGAGATTGTTAATATAGCAACAATGACTAGGAAGTATGGTCAACCGCAACCACCTGCAACTCCCATGAACATCCTAGCTGCTCCTAGGCAAAGGCAAGACAACCTTCCAGGTCCACCAACGAGACCTGTGGTAACTATTCGAAGTATATTAGAGAAAAACCTATAGATGAATCCAACTAAGTTATCCATCTATGAGCTCATAGAATAGTCCCCAAATCATAGGGAGACTCTAATGGAGATTTTAAGAACGATTGAGCTCCAACCGCAAGATGTGAATGCATTCACTCGCTTTGTGGGACAAGTGCAAGAATGCTAGGATCCTGTAATTCGATTCTATGATCATGATATTAAGATATTTTTTGTTGCTTTACCATACCCTCTGCTAAAAATTGTAGTGGTAATAAATGACTTACCTTTTAAGAGGGTTTTGGTCGATAAAGGTTCATCGATAATAATCATTACAACAACTACAATAGAGCACCTCAAGATCCCCAAGTCAAATATCATTCTAGGAGCTTACACATTGAGAGCTTTTAATGATGCTTTATGCAATATTATGGGAACGATAGTCCTACCCATCAAGGTGGGGCACAAGACCATCCCTATAATGTTTCATGTCTTGGAAGGAGCTATGTAGTACAATATCTTCTTAGGGCACCCTTGGATAAGGGCCATGAAGTGTGTGCCTTCGATCTTGCACCAGTGTGTCAAGTATATGCACGAGAACAAAGTCTATGTGGTTCTGGCTGATGAAGAGCCTTTTAAATACGTCAATCAGGTGGAAATTTTGAGAGAATTTGTAATCCCCTCTACTCACCTATATGTGGCACCTTCATCCCCAACCACACAAGTGGATAATGAAGACAAAGGGTTAAGAAAATACCCATGCACATCAACACCTCCTAGTGCACTCAAGACAATCAATGCTTCTAAAGTACCATCAACGTCAAAACCAAAAGAAAATAACAAGCTAAAGGTACCCTTAGTTAAGGAATAAAGGCCCAAAGAAGTTCCAACTATATCCATTGCTGAAATACCAAGTCTTATGGAAGAGGAATATCCTCATGATCAAGATGAAGATAGTGATTATCACCCTGCTTCCTCAGTATCATTCGTGGGGTCATCCACATCGTATGCATCAATACACTTGGTAATCACAGGCATAAGGGAGTACCTTGTGCAGAACATCACTTTTATGCCTACCATTGAGTCTGCACAATATATAGGGAGGCCTAAGGACTTGAGGCCGCCAATAGGAACAACGGTTCCACTTGGAATCCCTCCCAACCAATCCAATTTTGTCTATGTCGGTCTGGACTGCGCTCATAAGTCTTTAGGTATAGAATATGATGGTGACATTATTCATGATCAATGTTTGTTACCTCTCTAATCCTAAGTTTTCTCTAAGCTACTTTGAGCATTGCCATTGGCATGGCTATGGCCTTGGCATATATGAGCAGGGGCACAGGTGGCCCTACGAGCCACTATATCAGCTTCCCTCTGACAAATTTGTCTTAGGCTATTATAGCGAAGATCAAGATGACTCTCTTGTAGTGACATTGGAAATATTAAGCATAGGGTTAGGAGAAGACATTGATTTCATTCCTTATCACTCCCTAAGAATAGCAAATTTGAACAACAGACAAGTGGCCATGGTAAACATACCACCTCTAGAAACTTATCATCCAAACACCTCAATTGATTCCACCCCAAAAGGGTACAACTCATGGGATGAGGAGAATGGATATGAAGTAAGTTATGATGAGGCGCAACTTGGCTTAGCCTATTAGGGGCCTCGCTATTTGAAAATATTCACATGGTCCATCCACAATGAGAGTGGATATACATCAGATAAAAGTTATTATGAATTAGAAGACTCAATAGAAAGAGCTTACTTAGGCCTAAGCAATCAACCCCTGACTTTGGGGCCAGAGACAAATGCAAATGGGTTCTTCATAAGTGACAAAGAATATGAAGATGAAACATAGATGGCCTACTTGGGGCCAAGACATGAGCCCCTTGTCTTAGGACCGCATACCAATGCTAACAATTTTTGGATAAGTGATGATGACTTTGAGGATGAGATCGAGATGGCTTATCTTGGACCTCACCACTTGTGGTAAGTCAATGAGCTAGTAGAGAGAGAGGTGGCACTCCATGACATAGACCCTTATCTTCAATTTTTGAGGAGACCTATTGACCTAGCAGCCATTCATTGGATGGTTAATCCCCCTCTGCCTACATTCACAGAGTAGTTAGAGCCCAATTATCCTATTGTCCACCCTTCTCATGGACCAGATCCAAAAATTACCATTCCTCCTGAATCTCATCACGAGTATGGAAGGGAAACCCCTGAGACAATATTACACCCATGTGGTCCTGGAGACTTCATTCCATCCATCAACATGATCTCTATTGATTTTACCACTCCACTTCATAATCCAGCAGATCCTACCAAATCATTACATCTTGATGTAGATTTTATTGATTGGGATCACGCTAGTTCACCCATACAGCTTGAAGACCTCTTCCCCAACAAAGATATGTTACACCATTATATTTTGCATTAGGTTGTGCATATGACATCTTTGATGTTGGTTTGAAACTTGAGTCAGTAGGTCCTGTAAATATCACCGATGACATTCATTTGATACCTATGCCTCATCAACTATAGGATGGGTCACATATGGCTATAGAAGCGACTTTCAAGGTGGACATCAGCGATGATCCTACCCAACCAAGGAAAGTCAAGTTCAGAGAAATTCTATCTCTAGATGAAAAAGCCATCTTAATTCCTCTCCTCAAGGAGAGGCCAAACATTTTTGCTTAGACTTACAAATACATGCCAGGGATATATCCAAAGTTAGTTGTTCATAACCTTTCATTGGATCCCATGAAGAATCCCGTCAAGAAAAAACTAAGGAAAATGCATCCAATCATCACTTTTATGGTGAAGAACGAATTGCAAAAACTATTGGATGAAGTATTCATAGTTCCTATTGACTACCCTGAGTGGGTGTCGAACATGGTACCCATAGAGAAACCTGACAGAAGAGTCCGTATCTACATAGATTTTAGGTATTTGAATAGGGCAACACCAAAGGATTCATTCCTATTGCTAAACATAGATGCTCTTGTAGATGCAAATGCAGGTCATGAAATGCTCTCCCTAATGGATGGTTTTTTTGGATACAACCAGATTCGGATTAAGATCGAAGATCAACATAAAATTGCTTTCATTAATCCATGGGGAGCATTATGTTACAAAGTAATGCCATTCGGTCTCAAAAATGTTGGTGCCACATATCAGCGAGCCATGACATACATATTCCATGACTATATGCATAAAATTTTAGAATATTACATAGATGACTTACTAGCCAAGTCCCTATTGCGAAAATAGCACGCCAAAGTCCTTAGACAAGTCTTTGATCGCCTCATAGAACACAATGTTTGATTGAATCCTAAGAAGTGTGTATTTGATGTAACTTCCAGCAAGCTTTTGGGATTCATCATATCCAAGAGAGGCATCGAAGTAGATCCTACAAAGGTAAAGGCTATACTGGAAATGGCCGCCCCTACCAACATTAGGGAGTTGAGGAGCCTACAAGGCAAGATAGCATCCATAAAAATATTCATCATAAAATTATCAGATAAATGTAGACCTATGAATCGGTTGCTACGCAAGGAGGTCCCCTTTCATTGGGACAAATAATATCATCAAGCATTTGTAGAGATCATAACTTATCTGGCAACGCTGCTAGTATTGGCTCCACCAAGGCCAGACATACCATTTTTACTATATATCAGCTATTGATTTTGCATTGGGCACCATGTTAGCCCAAAAGAATGCATAAGACAAAGAGCAAACCATATATTACATTAGTCGTACCTTGGTGAGTTTTGAGCTAGGATATGTATATGTCAAAATGTTGTGTTTAGCAGTGGTCTTTGCAACTTGAAAGTTGTAACACTACATGTTGAGCCATACGACCTGTGTCATATCAAAATAGAATCCTTTGCATTACATGATGAGCAAGACATATCACAATACACATACCGCAAAGTGGATCATGCTATTGATAGAATTTGATCTATATTTCATAATTCAAAAGTCCATCAAGGGATAAGTCATAGCAAATCAATTAGCAGAGGTGCCTCTTTAGGATAACAAGCCTCTCATAATAGAATTGCCTTATGATGTGGTCTTTGCATTATCAGATCTACCAAAACTCAAAGAACCTAAGAAAGAAAGAGACATGTCATTGTTCTTCAATGGTTCAAAGTGTGAACAAGGAGGCAGAGCAAGGATTGTCTTTATCACACCGTAGGGCGCTCCACTACCCTTATCATTCAAACTAGACTTCCCATGCACAAATAATAATACATAATATGAAGCATTGATCTTGGGATTCCAAACAACTATAGCAATGGGTATTAAAATATTGAATATCTTTGGTGATTCCTTTCTCATAGTAAACCAGGTCAAAGGACTATTCCAATGCAGGTGCCCACTCCTGAAGACTTTCAACGAACTTTTTGACACTTACCTAGCTCGTCTAGAATGGTATGGCATCAATGGAATCCCTCGTATGTCAAATAGATTTGCAAAAACTATGGTCTTTTTGGGATACTTAATCCCTCAGAATCCATCTACCGATTTTACAACCGTTCATGTGAAAGTGCTTTCACACCCAGAAATATGTTGTGAAGCTTTTGACAATCAAGAATCAGTCAACATGATCAACATCAAGCCAAATCAGGATTGGTCCTTCATAGCCAGAGATTTCTTACAAATGGCACCTTGGAGGTCTTTGATTTCCCAAGGACCTGTGGAGTGTGGTGCAACCATACGACATAGAGTTGTTCCTCAATCCGTGTTCACTAGCTCATAAATACAAGAAGGGAAAGCCATATTTTCTATAGAAGTTGTGGCTTATTAGGATTGACTTTACCAACTACGAGACTTATTGAAACTTGGAATAGTACTTCAATTTTTGTCACTTACTAAAAGGTGAATGTTCAAATAGAGAGCAACAAGATACATTTTTATAGGAGAAATCCTTTATAGATGAGGATATGATGGAGTACTACTCCGTTGTCTTGAGCCCCAAGAAGCATCTTGGGCAATTTTGCAAGCTCACAACTGAACATGTGGAGGCCATTTCAGTGGCATGGCCATCGTTAAGCGCATCTTGAGAATGGGTTACTACTATTGGCCCATAATGGAAAATGACTACTGTGAGTATGTCAAGAAATGTAAGAAGTACCAGCATCATGCAAATCTAACACACTTACCATCACAAGATTTGCAGCCCATCCAAGAAGCATGGCCATTATCGCAATGGGGACTAGACTTGATTGGGAATATCTCACCCCCGTCCTCAGGCCGACACACATTCATCATAATGGCCACATAATACTTCACTAAATGGTTAGAAGCAATCCCCTTAACATCAACAACTGGACCAAGGATTGCAGAGTTTATACTCCACAATATCATAAGTCATTTTGGGGTCCCTTCTAAGATAATAATGGATAATGGGCTATCTTTAAAGAACAAAAATGTGCGTGCTTTAATGAACAAATACCATATTTAGCATAGTTTTTCAATACCTTATTATCCATAAACAAACGGACAAGCATAAGCCTCAAACAAAACAATAGTATCCATTTTGAGGAAGACAGTGCAAGAAAATCACAAGGATTGGCACATGTGGTTGCCTCTTGCACTATGGGCATATAGGAATAGTATACAAACGCCCATTGGTGCAACACCATTTTCAATACTATATGGCACTGAGGCCATCATGCCACTATATTTGGAAATCCCAACTCTACGCATAACATTAAAGGACTTCATAGATGATGAAGTTGCACGGCAAGGCCACCTTGATCAAATGATGCTTCTTGATGAACGTTGAGTCAATGCTTTAGAGCATCTTTGTGTTTACCAAGATTGCCTTGCACGAGCTTACAATAGTAAATTCCACCTAAGAGAATTCAAGGTTGGAGATCTAGTGCTCAAAGAAAACCAACATAATTCAAAATTTTCACCACATCTACGAGATAAGTTCATGGTAAACTGGATAGGCCTATACATGATTTCACAAAGAGTTGCCTGGAGCATATCGCCTTATATCATTAGATGATGTTGAAGAGCCTAAACCTCTCAATATCATTAACTTAAAGGAATTTAACACATAAAAAAAAAAGCATTCAAATATTTCATAAAACACAAAAACATTCAAATATTCCACATAAAAACAAAAACATTCAGATATTTCATAAAACACAAAAACATTCAAATATTCCATAAAATTCAAAAACATTCAAATATGTCAAAAACACAAAACAAAGCATAAAAACATAAATTTCAAAAATCAATTAAAAAATGCTCCAAGGGTAATTCAAACCATTTGGTCAAATCCAATCAATCAAAGGCTCCAAGGGTAATTCAAACCGCTTGGTCAAATTCCATCAATTCAAAGGCTCCAAGGGTAATTCATACCGCTTGGTCAAAAATATAATCAAAAGGCTCCAAGGGTAATTCAAAATCGCTTGGTCAAAAATCAATTCAAAAAAAATACTCTAAGGTTAATTCAAACCACTTGGTCAAATCCCATCAAATCAAAAGCTCCAAGGGTAATTCAAACCGCTTGGTCAAAATCAATAACAACATAAAATCAAAAATGCAAAAACAATTGCACTTCACAACTTGCATCCATATCATTGCATTGCATTTTCACATCCATTACAATTGTATATGTCATGAGAGCCTTAAAATTGATACCACAGTTTGTCGTACAAATCATTCAAATCTATACATCCATTGTAATTGTGTTTTTCAACACAACCATTATTTGTTGCTATACATAATATACTAAGGTTTTTTGGTTAGTCAACCACACCTAGTAATCTTATCAACTTTTGAGGAAAACAACTTTGATTAGTAGAAAGTAAGGTCTAGCTATGATAATTCCTTGGATATTCAAGATTCCATCACTAATTGAAACACTAAAATCCTAGCTGGTACAAGGAAAATATGAAAGCTACAAAAGTGGTCTAGGTTACCTTAAGCGAAAAGGATTATCCTTGCTTATCCCCCTGTGCAACCGGTTTAAAGGTGCTAATAATTGGCAAAAGGACAAGCTTTACCCTATCCAAATCCCTTGCTTAAATCAAAATAAGCAAAATCCCAAAGCAAAGTACATATTCAAAATGCCAAGCATACAGTCCAGATTTCAAAGCACAAATCATAAGTTCAAAAAAATCAAGCTAAAAAAAAAATCAATAAAAAATAAACAATGATTTTCATCACTACGTATGAGCAAAATAAATAGTGATTATCATCACTACAAAAATCCTCGCTCAAAAGAAAAAAAATTAATAAAAAATAAAAGTGATTTTCATCACTACATATGAGCAAATATCCAAAGCCAACAAAAAGCCAAAAATAAGGGAATAAAGCTTGAATCCTTGGAATTCTTAGCATTCTACAAAACTGGAAGGATAAATCCTTATGCATGACAATATGTCTATTATAATTGCTTCATGCATTTTTGTAGACCAATATTTGAATGTGGATGAGCTAGCTTAGGTAACCCAATATTGCCTAGTGGTATAGTCCAACTAAGTCCAACATAAGGATGATATGAACACTTGAAAATCCTTGATCTTAGCAATGGGTTAAAAGAATCATGCCTAACATTGGATGAAATGCTTGAGTTCTACCTCAAAATATACAATCACATGCACACACAGAGATCATGAAAAACCGGGTCCATGGTAAAATCCTTACCAGTTCCATGGTAAAAAGTTATTGATAGGGTAACTAGAGTGTTTGAATCTCTGGAAAGTCCAAAAAATTATTACATAGCAACAAATCATAACATCATTCACACCATCACTTTCTTTATAAGATTATATAAATTAGGGGGTATCAATATAGTAGTACAGATACCATATATATATTAGAAATAGTATATAGATGGCCACTGACTACTTTATATCTGTTAATTTACATAAAATTATTAAGAAAATACATTGCACACCATTACATCTCATATATGAATACTTAATCAATTCTTATGATAAGAATGATTATTTAAATTCATGATTATTTTTTTTACTTTCTATGGTATCACCCACTAAGCTTGTCAATGTCATATGCATTATGTATGTTTTAAAAGATTAGAGCATACAGGTTCATTTATACCATTCCACCACATAAGTTAGATGCATAAAATTAAAGCAAAGTTAAAACATGCATTGTAGCAATAACATCGCATCCACAAAAACAAGTCATTAAATCCATAAACCACATCCTAAAACACATAGGCAATATCCATTTACATACAAAATCATAAATTCATCATTCATCATCAAAATGCATCGCATCATATCATAAAATCATATAAGCATATACACATCCATCTAATCATCTTCAAGTATCGTCTATCATCCAACATATCCATCAAATCATCGTAATACCATCATCGCATCATATCATAAAATAAAATAACAACAAAAACATAAGAAATAAACGATACACATAATAAGTCATAATGAAAAGCTATCATAAAAGTATGTGTATCAAGTCCATGGATATACAAAAATGCCCATGGGCTACAGTCATATAGGTCAGTCGACCTCAAAAATGGATCAAGGACCAAGTAGAGCATCAACAAAATGTCAGGCTTGAACCCCTTGCATCACCTCCTCCAGTGCCACCTCCCCCTATGGCGGTGTTGTGAGTTGAGTGATATGATCCTGTCGATCTCTCTGTCTGAGTTTGGGTTTTCTAGCTAGGATGGGTGAAATACTACCTTGAGTTAGAGCACCCGCTGACCTGTGAACCACCCGTACCTGTTGGATCCTTAGGGACAATATTGTGCCTCCTGAGCTGCATCTGAATAAGGATAATATGATCCACAAGTCCCCATATCTATACCTCATGCTCATCCAACAGAGACTGGAGATGTCCCACATCTACCCCTGAACTTGTCAATGCAGCTTCTTGTGGTGTAGAATGAGGAAAAACAAACTGCATCCTGACATCACCACCCCCAATAGTAGCCTGTAAAGACTGTATTTGTGCTGAGATCTAATCAATGGTATCATCTCACCATTGTACCTGGATCTTCCTAAAGCTCAACATCGATCTCATGTAATTGTGCTCTTAGAGGAGAGTCTCTCTCCTTGGGCTCTAACTCCTCCTCCTCAGGAATGACAAGATCCTTTGCTGCCACTTGCTTTGCTGGCTGGCCCCATACCTCGGTCCTGGCTTGGACTCTATGTCCTATCGGATCTGCACCATCACCCCCACCATCATCCTCATGCCCTAGGCTACCGATGCCATGCCACATACAATCACCCCACCACTGAGTGTAGGCCTTTGTAACTCTCCCAACCACTATAGGGTCAATAACTGGGGTATCCTCCTTATTTGAGAGCTCAGTAATCTATCATGGAGGTAGGTCCTTCTATGTTGTGAGGTGCCTATACAAGAATGGTATCAAGGGCACATCCTATTGCAATGCGTACTAACAAAGAACCTAAGAGTAGAAGAAATACTCTCAGATGGCAATATTACAGCCAACGAGCCATCGCTCATGCCGTGTCTTGGTAGTAAATCTATCTAGATCATCCCAAGCAAGAAACTCATAGTAAGGCTGCCACACAACATCTCCAGCAAACAGTCAAGTAAAAGAATTAGTGTAGTGGGACAACTCCCATGAAAAAGTGTGGTGCTTATGCTCCTCATGCTCTCGAGCCCATATGGCAGCATAGCACTATGTCCGAGCATCAATCACTGTAATCTCGACTAGGATCCCCTTAGGGCAATCTACCATAATGTGATCCCATCCCCAAACCTATAGGAGAAAATTGCAAGCAATGTCGACACGTACTCATCAATGGATGTGGTATAACTCATCATAGCACTGAGCCAATAGCAATCTACCCCATGCTTATATGATAGGCTCCTCGCTATCTAATAGGTCCTGCACCATCACCAGAAGGTTCCATGAGAACCTTAAACCCGAGCAATCTGAGATAAGAACATTGATGATCACCATTAGCAATACGGTATGCCTCACTGTAAAGACATCCTCCCCATGCTAGGGACTGATGGACACTCCTCCAGACTTGGTATCCTTGACAACATTTGTAGAATGCTCTCTAAACAACTGAGTGAAGATAGCCACCTAATCATTAGTGGCCGAAGAGACAATGGCCACCCCATCAAATAGAATCTAAAAGATCCTATATATGTCCTTCGATGTAATGGTCATCTCGTCGATCGAGAGGTGGAAGGTATTAGTCCACGGGTTCCAGCAATGGGCCAAAGCCATAAGGTAAGCCTAATTTTCTATGATATAAGGTAGCTTGATGACATACTGCAACCTACAAGCTTTGAACCATGCCCAGTCGATATCATTAATGCTAGGAAGCAAGCCAAGTAGGAGCCTTGGGTCTCGAGCCCAAGCAGTAAGGATCTAAGCAAAAATAGAAGAAAAACAAAACATAAATATAGTGCATCTAAGGCATAATTCACAATAAACATGAAAACGGTGCAAAAGAGTATGGACTATTCTAATTCTAAGAAAAAAAGGATAATATTGCACCTAATAAAACAAATCAAAAATTCAAAAATACCAAAAAAATCAAAAATGTCATAAAATCAACAAAAATACAAGAAAACAAGGCTTAATCTTTAGTCGTTGTCACCTACAACGGCTGAAACTTGGCCACTGGAGGCAGTAGCGACCAAGACCCAACAATCAATTTTTTGACCATTGGGATTCAAGCTTGGCTGCTCTAAGTGATAGCGGCTCAGAGTCGGCCGCTCTGAGCGATAGTGGCCAAGGGGTGGCATGGAAAACCCGTGAACCCTTGGCCAAAAAATCAAAAAAATTACAAATTTAACAAAATAATTTAAAAAAAAACAACATAGGGAGGGAAAACAAACAAATTGGAAAGCAAAATTTCCCACCCAAGCATCAAAACTAGGCTAAGTTCAAAACACCCAAAATGGCAGCAGTAGGTGAATAATTAAAGAATTAAAAAAAAAAAAACCTAGGCTAAAGCCACTAGCAGAAAGCAAAATTGGGGACTAACCCACCATAGCAAAGGGGAACCTAAGCCTAATTACGGAGTGTGTTCATTGCCAACAGGTTTAGTGAGGTTCAGTTGGCTCTTTACTTAGTGAGGTTCAGTTTTACATAGACAAAAGAAAAGAAATCTAGGATTTTGAAGAGAGAAATACCCAAGAAGCTTTGGCTCCTCCAGTAGCTGATGTCTCACCCCACAAAGCCATGTCCTCAGCACCAGCAATTTTCAAAGTCACAACCGTCACCGTCACACCAGAGCTCCCAAAACGAATCTTCAATAGTGAAAGTAATAGGTCAAACCCTAGAAAAGAAATTTTTATATTTCCTTAATTATGCCTTGGCCGCTATTGACGTCAGTGGCCCGAACTTCTTGGCTGCTCAAGACGACAGCGGTCACAGTCAAAAACTCAGAGGCCATTGGACCTGACAATGGCTAGATCCACATGTTAGAATAAGGGATTTTTCTCCTTGAGGGATACCACAAAAATAGTAAATAAACACACTTTGGTGGTTTCAAATCATCAGAATGTTCAAAATAACAAAAAAAATCACATAAAATCACAATCTCAAGCAGGCCTCGTATCCAGTTACATACTCTATCCACTCAACAATTGCAATGATTTGCACTCCATGTATTTCGGTGAGATGAGTAGATAACCATAAGGCCACTTGGGGCAAAAACAACTCATTTTGGAATTACGCTATGCCACCCTTCAATACTGAAAAAGACCAAGATGGTCGGATTACTCCATGGGTGTGAAAGGATCATTCTAATTCCCCTATGACATCAAAAACATTAAGTCAAAGTGATACAATCTAAACATAAATAGAATCACTCATCCTAACTCCCTAAGAAGGCTATTGATAGCCGGACCACTCCTCGGGATAAGTATGGATGATCATCATAAAAAATTGGAATCACACTTGGATGTGGGATTGCCCATTAAAAGCAACAAATGTTAGAAAGGAACCAGATTAGTCATATTGATCAAGCGACTTGTTGCTTCATTCATTGTCATTTCTTAACCAATTCATTGTGTGAGGAAGTAGTTCAAACCTTCAACATAATCATAATCAAAATCAACAAAAGATCACTCAATCATAACAAAATCATGTTCGTCCTATGAATCATTGCATACAACAATCACAAATTTCCCTTTTTTGTTGGGAACGTAAGCAGACATGACATCTTTAATTGTAGCTCTTCTACCGATCGAAATTGTTGTGGCAGTTGAAGCTACCCGATTGAGTTTGAGGAATGAGTGCAATTTAACATACCCATAGCCACTGCGCTAAGTCCTCTAAACATTGAGGCAATTATTCAAGGGATGTTCACCATTTTGTATGATTGGGCCATCTGACATTGATCAGACCATTTATCATCATACACCCTAAAAATAGATCAGTCTACATTTTTGCTCACCGTTGTGTTTTCCACATAGCACATCACAAAAAGGGGCATCTATAGACACCTAAATTATGTCATGCTTAGGGGAGCTTCTCACATAGACACACTCATAAGATCATAAGACATAATCTTGGACTTTCGAAGCATCAATAGTGGTTTTCACCACTCATTTGGGGCCTTTTCAAGCCATTCAAGCTTGGCCGCTCAAACCAAGAGCGGCCAGATCCTAGCCTCTCAAGCCTAGAGCGGCTAGACATTAGCCGATGCATATGATAGCGTCCAAATCTTAGCCACTGTAGACGACAATGGATAAGCCATAAGAATTATTTTTCCAACAAACATGCCTAATCGCAAGCGGAAGTGGTATTCTGCATGCAATAAAGGTGAGCGAGAGTAACTTTACATTCCTTTTCATGACTAGTTCACATAGGAGACTTGAGTTTGCATTTGAACTTTAGTTAATTGATCTCTGAACATAGACAAAGGACAAAATATTCTCATGCTAATGACCAGTTCACATAGAAGACTCAAGTAGGTAGTTAGATTTCAATTAACTGGCCTTCAAACATAGATAATGGACAAATGCTTCTCATGCTAACTTGCACTACACATGAGAAAGTCATTTCTAGGGCTTAGACATAGAACTAGGGTTTCACACTATAAAAGGTGCAAGCCTAAGAGCACCAAGAGAGGTCTTTTTCACATATCAAGGAGATACATAGAAAGAAGATCTTCCATCATCGAGACATCTTTTATTGAGGAGAACTTTCGAGTATTGGAGAGTTCTCTTTGAGATCACATGTACGGTGAAGCACTAACAGATTGAAGAGTAGAACACCTATTATTTCAAAATCAGATACAAGCTTTGAGCCATATTGGAGCAAAGAGAGCAAGGTTTACTTTAGCAGTCGCTGTCTTGGACAGTGGCCCGTAGGCTTAGCTTAGGTTTTAGACATAGCTTCTTTATTCTATTTCTTTATGTTTTTATATCATTAGCATAGATTTACATGAATTCATGGCATAGTTTTATCATATTTCCATTACATTCTTTGATTACTAACAACCTCATCCAGGGAGGCAATCTCGGACACGTGCATTGTTGTTTCATTGCTTGCAGGGCCATAGGTACATCAGACAAAGATTACAACATACGAGAGCAAAATGGACCCCTCTAGGAAACATACCTAGATAAGGATGCATTTGTAAACCCTCATACATTTCCATGTGTGGAACCAGGAAGCTTTTATAAGCGTGCCACCTCTTCGTGGAAGGGGCACTCCTTGCCTACTTGTAATTTATAGTATCGAAATGGGTATCCCTAAGAGGGACCGACATGTAACCAAGCTTCAATATAAATAAAGAGATTCGTCTTTGTTATTTCGTGTTATATGATCTTTCCTCTTGTCTTTCTATTTCATCTTCAATATTTTAATAACATTGCAAGTAGGGTTAGAAAAGGGGACCGGTGCATGCGTTCTCAGGGTCGCTACAGTATGTATGTGAATAAATTATAGCCATCTGCCATGACTTAATCTCAGCCACCCATTCATATTAATCCTTGTCACATGATCAAGTTCAATCTCAACCCTTCTTCATGTTTTAATCTTGACCATCAATTGGTGTTATTGAAACCCTAACATGATCAAGGGCGGATTATAAAAGATGATTCATTTTTATGAATCAAGGTCCAAAAAAAATATAGAAGATCTTGAATTTGAACATTTGTCCACTCACAAACCCTAGCCACTTCTCTATGATATTCCCTTCTCATCGTCACCATCGTACCTTCCATTTCTACCATGGTGCCACCGTAAAACCCTCATAAACTAGATCTGGTTCTATTTCACCTCCTAGAGTTCATAGAATGCTATTGAGCATTTCTGGAATGCTTTTGGGAATTTGTAGTCATCACATAATGCCTCTGGGTATTTCTCGTAGCCGATTTGCAGGTCCGTATGTCCTTGAATGCTTTCTAACATAGAATCAAGAGCACGGATCAACATTGCATCCACTTTCTTGATAAGGTAAGATATTTTATTGCATTACTTTATGTTTCTACATTTAGTTTATAGTTTAACATTGCAGCATTAGGGTTTGTAGATTTTTACTATTTATAGGATCTCACATAGTGGAGCCCTCGTAGGTGCTATTAACCCTTTTATGTTTCTTTTTATTTGTAGGTGTAGGATCCACATTTTTAGAAGTTGTTGCAGCTAGGGTGGTCCTGTAGGGATACACAAGCCCACTTGTACACTTGTTTGGATCATAATACGATGTAGAAGACACCATATGTTCACTTGTGAATAAGGATTTTTGAACCCTAGATTTATAATCATTGTATCAATATAACTTCTTATTGTAACAGTGGATATCAAGGCTCCCCCCATAATAATATCAATATTATTGTCTTCATTTGTGCAATAAGTTTTTGTGTTGATTTTTTTATCTATCGCTTTGGTGTTGTCATTTTTTACTTTACACCTCCTCCATCCCACCCTTGCACATTTCCACACATCAACCTTCTAACTATCACTCTTTTCCCACAAATCTTCCCCTACTTAATTTTCCCATCCTCCCATCCAACCTTCCTTCCCACATCCTAACCAACCACATTTTTCAAAAACCATTCCTCTTCGGCCTAACTTCTCTTCCTAGTCTGTCCCTACCATCCTAGCCTCCACCAATCCCTCTATTACCTACCCCATATTATCAGCCCATTCATCCAAATAATTCCTCCACCACTCCTCCATGTGTAACCCCAAGAAAATCACCTCACGTCCACCTCCTATTTCTACTTACACTAATCCTCATCCCTCCACCACTTCCTCTACTTTCCAAGTAACAATCCAAGCTTCTACTCCTTTCATTTCAATAATTTATACTTCCATAATTCCTATACCTACTTCCTCCATATTTGTATCCATCCAACCTATGTCTACCACATATTCCACCTTGTAAATTAAGGTCTCCATTTCTTTGGATACTCTAAATGCTTCCTTAATTGTTCATGAGCATGCACATGATATCCCCATATATTCTTCCTTTCCTTCACTCATAGACCCATCCACTTCTTCCACTCCCACTCCACCCTTAGCCAACAATTCTACATCCCCTTCATCACCATCCTCACCCTCACCTCCTCATGTTGATGTACATATGTCCAATCCTAGTATATGTGAATACCTTGTACATAATGTGACCTTTACCTCCCTTCCTCGGATAGGGTCAACTCAATATTTTGGTCATCCTTGTGACACCCCCTTGACCATTGGTGCTATTTTTCCTTTAGGTTCTTCATCTAATTACATCAATTTTATATACGAGGGACTTGGTACTTATTTTGAATGACCTCCATCCCAATAGTATGAGCCACCATTTTGTACCAACATTGACTATTTATCTAATCATCCTTCGTCACATGATATTTCTAATATTTTAATTTGTGAGGATATGTTCTAGGTTGATATAAGAAAGGCACACATGCCTCTATTGAGCCTAAATATCAGTTGCCTAGGGATAAGTCAGGTCTAGGGTATTTCAAGAGTTCTTCAGTCGACCTCCTTGAGGATGACCTCCAACGTATTACCCTTGGACTTGAGGAGGAGGATGAAGATGATGAATACATTAACCTTGAATATGCCCACCCATTACCCGATGTCTTTTTCCAACTTGCCATCATCTATGCTTTTCCATATAACACCTTGAGGAATGAAATCGAATAATACTTTGATCAACTTTCCATTGCTTTTGATAGCTCAAAAAAGGAGTCATATCCTATTGTCTGCATAATTGAGCCCTTAGATGATGATAACTTGTATCTTCATCTATTCCCTATACCACTCCTTATCCTTCCTACTCTCCTTCCTCTTGAGCATCCTAACATGTTTGTTAAACCCCCACCTTGACCCTTACCACCTCAACTTGATCCTTACCCATATATTCCTTCCCAAATCCCTCCCCGCAAGATTATACCCAAAAACCTATACTCTAACAATACTCCCTCTTCATGTCATTAGGTCAACTTGATATTTGTTGACCTATTTTCTTCCCTTTGTCATCCAACCAATCCATCTCATATTATCCAAATTAATCTTTAGGCCATTTATTTCAACCATATTTCATCCCATTCCACTTTGAATGACTTCTTCCCCACTAATAAATTATTTCAAATCTCACCTGCTTACATTCCTCCATATTCCTCTTTTGTTTATCAGGCCAAATTTAGTAATGTTGAGCCTCCTCCTCCTCCAAATTATGTAGATGAAATTCACCTCATACCCACCCCTCACTAGCTAGAGGATGGTTCCCACATGCTCATGGAGTAAACCATAAATATTAACCTTAGCATCAATCTTGATAACCCTCAAATTCTCAATATTGGAAAGAGCCTCTTGGATGAAGAGCACAAAAAATTCACTACACTCCTAATCAAATACAAGCAAGTTTTTATGTGATCCTATAAAGATATGTGTGTCCTTGAACCAAATATTGTTGTACATAATCTCATTCTTAATCCAAATTCCAAGCTAGTAAAGCAAAAGCTTCAAAAGCTTCATCCTACCATTGTCCTCATGGTTAAAGAAGAGCTACAAATTTTTTTAGATGTGGGCTTCATTCAACCCATTTATTATCCAAAATGGATTTTGAACATGGTGCCCATTGGTAAGCCTAGTAGGGGGATTCACATATGCACTAATTTTTAAGACCTTAACAAATAATATCCTAAGGATGACTTCCCTCTTCCTAACATTGATACACTAGTAGACTCTATTGTTGGTCATGGAATACTCTCCCTCATGGATAATTTCTTAGGCTATAATAAAATCCATGTTAATATTAACAACCAACATAAGACATAATTCATGACATCATGGGGGATATTTTGCTATAAATCCATACCCTTTGGCCTTAATAATGCAGGTGCTACCTATAAACGAGCTATGACTTATATCTTCCATGACTATATTGTTGAATTTTTTTTTTATGATCTTTTAGCCAAGTCTAAACAAAGACATGAGCATATCAATGTCCTTTGTAAAGTTTTTGATCGGTTGTTTGAGCATAATGTGAGATTAAACCCCTAAGAAGTGTGTCTTTGGCATCACTTCAAGAAAAATATTAGGATTCATCATCTCTAAGAGGGTCATAGAAGTGGACCCTAACAAAGTTAAGGCCATTTTGGAAATTCCATCCCCCACAAATATTAAAGAACTTTGTATCTTGCAAGGAAATATTTAAGCAATACATTGCTTTATTGCTCAATTATCATATAAATGCAAGTCATTCAATCACATTTTGCAAAAGGGGGTCACCTTTCACTGGACCATTGTGTAAAGAGGCTTTTGATACCATAAAGCATTACCTTGCATCCCCACCCATATTATCTCCTCCTAGACTAGTATTCCATTCTATCTATACATTTATACCACCAATTTTGCTTTAGAAACTATGTTGGCATAGAACAATGACACCAAAAAAGAGTAGACCATTTATTATATCAATCAAACCTTGGTCAATTATGAGGTTAAATATGTGTATGTGTAGAAGCTATGCTTGGCTATTGTTTTTTCTACCAAAAAACTTGATAATTACATGCTTAATCATACCACATGTCATTTCTAAAGAAAATCCATTGCGCTACATGATGAGTCACACTTACACCAACAGTCAAACTGCAAAATAGATCATGCTTCTTATGAATAAAAAATCAAGCAACACAAAATATAAACTATGAAATAATAAATAAGAAAAGTAACGCAATGATTTCACAATACAAATGAACTCTTTTATCATTGTCGTTAGATCTCAAGTGTTACAATCAGTATACCCCAAATGTGGGATTTTACACTGCTTATTTCTTTTGATTTAATTATTACATGTACTAGGGTTCTCTGAAACCCTATTTAAAAAGAATGGTGGTGTATTTGGGCCTGATTTGATCCCAACAAGGTTGTGTGTGGGATTGTGTATCCTATGTAGGGCCATCCTAGCTTCAACAACCTTCAATAAATGTTGTTCTTACACCTACATAAAAAAAACAATAACAAGAATTAGTAATATCTATGAGGGCTCCACTGTGTGAGACCCTAGAGAGAAATAAAATCACTAAACCCTAATATTGCAATGAAAGCTATAAACAAATCTAAGAATATGAAAATAATTACCAATAAAACTTTTACCTTGTCACAAACCTGTTGTTTATATTTCTTGCTTACATAAATACTACCAGTAAAAGTTCCAAATATGCCCTAACAATGCTCAAGGGTGTATATCTGGTGTGTGAGATACGTACGGGTGCTTGATAGGCTCTGGTGGATGTTTGGTAAACTTTGGTGGGTGATCGACAGACTCTAGTGGGCTCTCAAAAAACTCTAGTGGGCACTCAGTGGGCTCGGGAGGGAATTTAAGTATGATAGACTCTGGTGGATGCTCGATGAGCTCAGGAGGGTGTTTGGGGATTAATGGAAATGGTGTAGAACCAAATATGGTTCACACGATGTGGGAAGGGCAAATATAGAAGAAAATGAGATGCAAACAAAGGTAATGGAGGCAAGGATAGAAACAAAGAGGGGGATTTAGGATAACTTAGATATTAGGGGATGAGTCATCAAAATGACTCCTCTTTTATAATCTTCCCTTAGACATGTTAGGGTTTTGATGACACAATTTGAGTGGCCAAGATTAAAACATGAGGAAGGAAGTATATTAAATCTGGGAAAATGACATGGATTAAGGTGGATGGATTGCTGATATTAAAACTTGGCGAGGGCTAGGATTAATTCATATAAATATATATTTATTTATTTATTTATTAAATATATATAAATATAATATATAAAATATTAAATTTTAAATATACATTAACAAACATATATGTATATATATAAATAATGGACGGTTGATATTAGGAAACATGGATGGATGAAAAGTGGCTATATTTTGGTGTCTACACATGCCTCTTTTTGTACCATGTTGTGTGAAAACACAATGTGGTGCAAAAATACGAGACACCTAGTTTGGCCTTATGTAGAAGCAACTTTCTTTCATTGGAATGCAAAGATGATATTGAAGATAAAATAATTTTATTGTGTAACCATTTGATTATGTAGCTTACCCCCTCAATTTGTGAATGAGTGAAGAATAAATATCACAAGCCAATTGATAGATTTGTGCAATGAAAATGTAAGTGAATGGTGTAAATGTAAGATGTAAGTGTAGATGATATGAATGATGTAAATTTGAATTATGTTAATAGATTTTGTTTTTACCCCAATGGAGGAAAGGAGGTTGTTGCCAAGTATAAATGCCATGATCATGTAAGATGTATCCCATTGTGGGAAATCAAAATCAAATATGGTTACCCCAAGTTTGGGGTGATTCCATGTTGTTGAAGAAAGTGCCTTTTAGCATCATTGAAATGCAAGGATGCAAATGCAGAAAAAGAAAAATAGTCTTGCCCTCGGGGCCACTCATGATTGTAGCTAATTCCCACATAGAATTCCTAAATGGTTTCTCAATCACTTTACTCGGCCTGTATCCTCGGAGACTAGTGTAATTGCAAAGGAAAATGATGAAATTTATCCATGTTGGAAACCCCATGGAAAAGGGCATCAATGATAGTTGTTGAGAAAATTGGTCTTGGCATAGTCTCACTCAAAATATGAGGGACCAAAAGTAATTTTATTTTTAAACAAGAAGATATTGGATGATGAAGATGACCAAGTGTCCTTATGGTGATTTACCCATATTATAGAATTGCATGGACAACCAATCTCTGCAATTGCCAAGGAGATAGAATAGAGTACTAGATACGAGGTTCACTTGAAATTGTATGTGATCTTGGCAAATATTGAGTGTAAAATTATTTGTTGATGGATTTGATGGTGTTGAAATATAAATATTGAATGAAGGTGTAATAATGAATGAAGTGGATGATGTTAAACGTGTATGTATGGAGAATGCAAGGAATGATTCTATTTTTGCCCCAACAGATGAAGGGGTTTTTGACATGAGAAAATGCAATGACTATGGAAAAGTGTAATGATGAATTTTGTTTTTGCCCTAACAGATGAAGGGGTTATTGGTAATGTAAGTTTCCTTATGGAGATCTACCCATTATACCAAATTGCATGGATAAAAGATCGTTGCAACCACCAAGTGACTAGAATATATCACTAAATACAAGGTTCACTTGTAAATGTATTTGGAAAATGTTGAATGAAGGTGTAATGATGAATAAAATTGATGGTGTTGAATACGAATGTATGGATAATTCCAGGAATGATTCTATTTTTGTCCCAACAAATGAAGGGGATTTTGACATGAGAAAATGCAATGACTATGAAAAATGCAATGATTAATCATGTTTTTGTTCCAATAGAAAAGGGGTTTGTAAAAATGCAAGTGATTGAGTCTGTTTTTGCCCCAAAATATGAAGGGTTTGTGACAATGTAAGTGTCCTTATGGTTATATACCTATCCTACCAAATTGCATGGATAACCAGTCGCTGCAACATCCAGGTGACTAGGATAAACCGCTAAATACAAGGTTCACTTGTAATTGCAAATGTACTTGGTCAATGCTAAATGAAGGTGTAATGATGAATGAAATTGATGATGTTGAATGTGGATGTATGGATAATGCAATGAATGATTCAGTTTCTTTCCCCAACAGAAAAGGGTTTTGACATGTGTATGATTGATGTGATGTGTATATGACCAAAGGAGTTTGGTTCCTTTGGAGCCTTTTGAATTTGATGTGTGTATGCGAGGCAAAGGGCTCAACCTTTGAAAAAATGATGCAACCTTTTGAACCTAGAAATTGACTTTTTGATGATGTAATGTGATTGTGACCAAAGGAGTTTGGTTCCTTTGGAGCCTTTTGAATTTGATGTGTGTTTGCAAGGCAAAGGGCTCAACCTTTGATAAAAGGATGCAACCTTTTGAACCTAACAATTGACTTGTTGATGATGTGATGTGATTGAGTGATTGAGTTGTTTGTTGAATTGGTGGGGAAGGTGTGATACCTTGAACACCCCCAAGTTGTGGTGTTGTTTTCTTGATTGAGTGGAAGGTGTGATACCTTAAACACCCCCAAGTTGTGTTATTTTTTGGAACTTTCTAGCAATATTTGCATATGTGAATTATATTGTATTATATATATATATATACATGGCTTTTACTTTTGTGTTATACTTTTGTGTGAATGCATATGTATATGTGTGATGGATGCTTTTTATGGATGATAATGCAATGATAATGTGTATGAATGCAAATGAATTAATGCACTAATGATCATTTATAGTTTAGATTTTTCTTGACCATGTATAGCATTCAAGGGCACCAAACTAGTGGCATGTGAAATGGAAGACTCATGCAATGATATGAATGTTGACATTGAATAAGACATGGAAGAAGATATGGATGTTGATATGGAAGAAGATATGGATGCTGATATGTATAATTGACTTTTTTGCAGATACTCATACATACTAGTGGTATCAAACAAACTCACTACATACTGCCTAATTTTCTCTAAGACAAAATGTGTGTGTAGTTAATTCATTTACCGAATCATGAGTATGGTAATGACTCGAGGCAATCAATAACCAATGTGTGTACAAGTGATGGATGATACCAAGAAGCTAGCTTGTCCTTATGTGTGGTTAGAGGTCTCTTTAAAAGAGACATGTCACCACACATGAGTGTACTCCACTACCAGTCAAGCATCTATAGCCCCAGTGGAGATTGATTCCATAGTCCAATAATTTGATCTTTAATATTTGGGGATGACTACCTAATAATCTAATTGGAAATTTAGTACTATCCTTACAAGTTGAGGATATATGGTGTGTGATGTGTAAAATATTTAGAGTTTTTAAGGGTTTTATCCTACTCTTTCTTTTATTTGAAATTGTGATAGTAGTGAAAACCATTGTTTGTTTGGACTATGTGCATGATGAGACAAATAAGGAATACCCTTTTCACTTTGAGGTTCAACCCATTTATGGTAATACATATCTTTGACACAAGATGTTTTTAAGATGTGGGATTGTGTTTGGTTCAAGATTGTTTAGAGTCAATTCCCAAAACTCAAGATTTTCTTAGTGAAAATGTGTCTTGGTCCTAAAGAAAATTCGACATGTATTTAGAGGTTTCTTAAAACACTAGGAGTGGTTGAGTGATCAAAAACACCTAGGAATTATGGACATGTGGCTTTGTAAATGATAATTTGACTTTATGGAATGGTGCAATGAAATGGATGATGACTTGAAGGTGCCCCTGATTAAGGTAACATGACTTTATTGGACCAATTGTTATCTAAACTAAATAAATGATCCCTAATATGAAATGTGAAATGTGGTTGTGAATGCAATGTATGAAATGCAATTTGTGAAATGGAATGTGTGTAATACAAATGTGTGAAAATGAAATGTGTGCAATGCAATGTGTGAAATACAAGGTGTAAAATGCAATGTTGTGAAATGAAATGTGTGCAAATGAAATGTATGCAATCTAAATGTGTGAAATACAATTTTGTTTTTGTGTATTAGCCATGTATATATACATATATATAAATCACAGTAAGCATGAAACACTTTCAAGTGTATGATGTTCAATGGCTCGGGTTCTTTTACTCCCCCTAGCTTGGTAAGCTTATGTGCTCCTTGAATATTGTGAACTCAAATAGCAACAAGCAACATGTATAGATGCAAATGACTTTGATTTGACGTGTGACCAAAGGTGTTAAGTGCCTTTGGAGCCTTTTGAAATTGAGATGTGACCAAAGGAATTTTGGTTCCTTTGGAGCTTTTTGAAATTGAGATGTGACCAAAGGGATTAGGTACCTTTGGAGCTTTTTGAAATTGAAATGTGACCAAAGGTGTTAGGTACCTTTGGAGCTTTTTGGAAATTAAGATATGACCAAAGGGATTTGGTACCTTTGGATATTTTTGAAATTGAGATGTGACCAAAGGTATTAGGTGCCTTTGGAGTTTTTTTTTTTAAATTGAGATGTGACCAAATGGATTAGGTACCTTTGGAGATTTTTGAAATTGAGAAATGATCAAAGGGATTAGGTACCTTTGGAGCTTTTTTTTTGTATGAGGAAGGTGAGATACCTTAAGTATCCCCAATTTTCTTGATGATTGATGGTGTGAGTGACTGGGAGGATATGATATCCTGAGAATCCCCAGTATTCTTGATGATTGAGTTGGTACCAATGTCTTGATCAGATGGGTTGGATAGACCGTTTGTGGGAAAGACTTTCCTATCAATAAGATCTTGGATAATATTTTTAAATGCATAGAAATTGTTGATGTCATGGCTTGCTTGTTGATGATAGGGATAGTATAAATTCTTCTTATAACCTTTTCCATGTGGCTTGTTAGGATCTCTTGATTTGATTTCTAGAAGTACAATCTCTTGTGCTTCATAAAGCTTTCCAAAAAATGGTTGCATAAGATTCTAAAAGCATCATGTATTCATGAGGAGTATTTATAGGATGCTTGGTGCATTTGTTTTATTGTGTTGGATGTTGAATTTGTGGTACATGTATCATAACATGAGATGTGGGTTATGGAACTAGATGTTGCAACTGTTGTGGTTGCTAACATGGATGATGATGAAATTTATGATGACTCAACTATAACTCAATGTTAGTGAGTCGAGTTAAAATCTGTTGTAAAATTAAAGTGTGTTGACAATCTGATTGTAAGCCCTAGTTTGTTTATTGAGTGTATTGAGATGTGGTGAATGGATTGATGAATGGATGATATTGAATGTGTTGTTGGTGGTGTGATGAATTGGGGGGCATGGATTAAAATTTATGATGATGAGGTTGGTAAATAAATAATTGTGAATGAATAAAATGAGATGATGTGTAAGAACTATGAGTAGCTTGACTCATGGGAATGGAATGGGTATGGGTTGATGGTGACATGGGGATGGAAACCATAGAATATTGTGTACCCATGATGGAATTTGAGTGACAAATATGGGTTGAGTGGAAATAGGTTGAGGCTTAGAATTGACCACCTAAATTTTCTACTGAGCATTCTATCACTTTTTAAATAATTTTTTAAGGTGTTCCCATGCTTCATGTATTTCCATATCTAAGGTAGATGGCATGGATGTGGATGGAACTGATAAAGTAGGTGGGGGATAAGTTGCAATAGGAATTACAACTAGTTGGGTAACATTGGATGAGGTGGATCCTGGCATCAACAAAGCAACATTGACATGTGCTTCATATAAAGGATTGTCATAGGTAGTGATGTATGATGATGGGATGGAAGTTCTAGGAGCACTTGAATGTTGAGGTCTATAAAAATGATGATAAGGTGTATCTGAAACCTTAAAAAGAGGGTTTTTATACACTTGGGTAAGGCTAGAAGGCTGGGAAGAGGTAGGTTCCTAATGAAAAGAAGGATCATACCTAGGTGAGCTATGGATTGGTTCCAAGACATAGTTAGCGGATCTATAAAGAGCTTCCACTTGGGCCATGTCTATATGGGTTATATGGTGGTCAATGGTAGGTGAATATGATTATATTTATGGAATGACTATGTGGAAAGGTTGTGTGGATGACACAGTGTGTGAGGGACCCGCAGACAAATCTGAACAACTTGTCTGTATCACACTAGTGGGGTTGACCACAAAAATGGTGGGGAAGGATGATGAACAATCCATGGATGAAGTGTTTTTGTGGATGGAAATTTGATTCAATACTTTTGTTTGATTTCTAGTTAACACCATAAGCTAATGAATCAAATATGTGCAATGTGCAAGAAAGTAATGCAAATAAAACTTCACAAAATTAAGTAAAGAAACTCAATTCTATGTTTTCACAACATATGTGTCTTACCTCCCTTTTTTATTATTATCTCACTTTTAATGTTTTTTTATATTTTTATTATCTCACTTTTAATATTGTTTTTGTGTGTGTTTGGATGTGCTAATCTGAATTATGAAGGATGAAATCTATGGCTTGGCTAGGAAATGAGATTTTTTCTTGTGATGAAGTCCAAAATGTTTGCTCATGGGTATCATATGGTAGCTAAAGGCAGATATTTGTGTATGGATATGAAGCCCACCATCACCAAATCTTAAGCAATGGTTGGTGATGAAATCCAACTTATTACTGTTTAATGTGAAACTTGTTGTGTGTGATTCATTTTAAAGTTTTATGTTTTCTAATGTGTACATAAAATGTCAAAAATAACCAATTTTATATGCCTAAATCATAATCCAACAATAAATACCCAACTACTCAAAATATGTAGGGTACACCACTTAAGACCCACTCTGAACAGTGGAGGGTTCACCTACTCTTCCGCTCTAAATCAGTAAGGGATTCCAACAATGGGAGTATACTTGAGTATCCTAATTTCATTCCTACTTAGACAAGTAAAAGAGGAATTCTTAACCCTATCATGCAAACTATTTTATGCAGTTGTCACTTCATATGAAAATAGTATGCAAAATATTGAGTACAACACACCAGAAAACAAAAAAAATTAAATTTGAAATGTGATCTATGGTGAATGTGTAAATGCAAGGCTACTCTAAATTCATATATGCAAAAATGAATGCAAGTGCCTAAAAATGTAAGTAAAATATAATTATTTTTAACATAAATTTATTGTTCTTTTTATCACTTTTGTAAAAACATAAAAAAATGAAGTAGAGGGGGTTAGGGTTTTGAAACAGACTTACATAAAAGCCTACGTATCCTTTTTCCACTCTATGAAACACACCCTAGAGGCTCTATAACATATAAAGGAATTCACTAAGCACTTTAGGGCACCCCCCGAGCACCATAGGGCATCTGTGCAACTTCTAGTTGACTTTTGCAACTCTTCAAAAATCCTAGTTCTACGAAAATCGCATGAATGAACTTTTGAAAACTTGCAAAATAGAAAAAAAATAGTAAAACCCATTGTGGGTCCCGCTGTGATCACCATTTGTGAATATAAAATCAAGCAACACCAAATGTAAACTATGAAATAATAAATAATGAAAGTAACACAATGATTGCAAAATACAAAAGAACTCTTTTATCATTGCCAGTAGATCTCAAGTGTTACAATCAGTATACCCCAAATGTGGGGTTTTACACTGCTTATTTATTTTGATATAATATTTACATGTACTAAGGTTATTCGAATCCCTAGTTAAAAATAATGGTGGTATCTTTGTGCTTGATTCAATCCCAACGAGGTTGTGGGTGGGCTTGTGTATCCTATGCAGGGCCACCCTAGATTCAATAAAATTCAATAAATTTTGTTCTTACACCTACACACAACGAAAAATAACAAGGATTAGTAATATCTATGAGGGATCCACTGCATGAGACCGTAGGGAGAAAATAAAATCACTAAATCCTAATATTGCAATGAAAGTTGTAAAAAGATTTAAGAATATGAAAATGATTACCAATGAAACTTTTACCTTGTCATGAACCTATTATTTCTATTTTCTGCTTACATAAATACTATTAGTGAGGGTTGCAAATATGCCTTAATAGCACCCAATGGTTGTAGGGTTATATATTTGGTGCATGAGATGGCCGTGGGTGCTCGACAAGCTCTGGTGGGTGATTGAAAAACTTTGGTGGGTGCTTGACAAACTCTGGTGGGCACTCGATAAAATTTGGTGGGCGCTCGATGATCTTGGGAGGGTGTTCAAGGATGGTGGACTTTGGTGGGTGCTTAGTGAACTCTGGTGGGTGCTCGATATGCTTGGTAGGGCATTTTGGGATTGATGGAAATGGTATAGAACTATATCTGTTTTGCATGGTGCAAGAAGGGCAACGATAGAAGCGAATGAGATGTGAACAATGGTAATGGAGGTGAGGATAGAAACAAAGGGGAGAGGTTTATGATAACTTAGAGCTTAGGGGCTGAGTCATCAAAATGACTCCTCTTTATAATATTCCCTTAGACATGTTAGGGTTTTGACCACACAATTTGGGTGGCCAAGATTAAAACATGAGGAAGGGTGTAGATTAAATCTTGGTAAATAGCATGGATTAAGGTGGATGGATTTCTGAGATTAAAATGTGGCAGAGGGCTAGGATTAATTTATATAAATATATATAAATATAATATTTAAAATATTAATATTTAAATATATATTAACAAACACATATGTATATATATAAATAATGGACGATTGAGATTAGGAAACATGGATGGATGACAAGTGGCTAGATTTTGGTGTCTACACTTGTAATAGAATTTTATATTGAATTCATAACTCAAAAGTTCATAAAGGGTCAAGTCATTATTGATAATCTCATAGACGCTCCCCTTCAAAGTGATAAACCTCTCATAATTGAGCTTCTTGATGACTCCATCTTCAATATTTTTAAACAAGAATTTGTCAAACCTAAGTAGACCTCACCCTATTCAAACTTGACTTCCCTTGCACCAATAACAATGCATAATATGAAGCCCTCATTATCAAACTATATATTATAATTGCCATGTGCATAAAGCACATTAAAATCATTGGGGAATTCCTCCTCATTGTCAATCAATTCAAGGGGGTCTATCAATGCAAATGTCTAGTGTTAAAGTCCTAAAAGCAGATTTTCAATAATTTGTTAGCGTATTTTGATTGTTATGACATTGAAGCCTCACCAAGGTCATTTAATTGCTTTGTAGACATAATGGCTTCTCTTGGTTCTCTTATTCCTAAAAACCCTTATGATACCATCACAAATGTGCATGTAACAACTCTCTCTCAATAAGTTATTTCTTTTGAATATTCTAAGGATGAATGAGATGTCTTTTTTGTTCAAGCAGAGCCATATCATGATCGGTTCTCTCAGGTGAAATATTTCATCAAGCTTAGTACCATTTCCACAGATTTGTCACTAGTTTCCAAATGCACCTTCAAATAAAAGGTGACTTGGTACATTCTCTTGGGGGATGTGCTTTATCATCCTAGCTATGATGGTGTTCTTCTTCATTGCCTAGAACTCCAAGAAGATAATTGGGTTATCTTGCAAGCCCATTATGGCACATGCAATGGTAATTTTAGTGGCATGGCCATTTCCAAACACATTTTGTGCATGGGATACTATTGGTCTACTATAGAACATTATTGTTGGCATATATCAACAAATGTCTTAAATACCAACATCATACCAATTTATCCCATGTGCATTTGCAAGCCTTGCAACCAATATAGTCTCTTTGGCCCTTTTCACAATGGGGCCTTGAACTTATGGGTAAAATATCACCTCCATATTTCCAGTATACCTTCATCCTCATTACCATTGAGTATTTCACTAAGTGGCTTGAGGCTATTCCTCTTACAAAAACAACTAGGCCTAAAATCACGAAGTTTATCCTTTATCACATTATTTGGCATTTTGGTATCCCTTCCAAGATCATCTTTTACAATGGCCTGAAGAATACAAGCTTATACTGAAAGGGGGGTGAACAGTATAATATCACTTTTTACTTTTCTTTCCAAATCAATATCATGCAATGTATAGATAGCAATATCAACAACAATAATCAAAGCAATACACAAATCACCACATACAATAGAGACACCATAATTTACGTGGTTCACCCAATGTGGGCTACTCCATGGAGAAAATATTTCACTAAAATTTTCTCAATCAATCTCTTGGGAATCCTTTCCCTATTACAATTTTTATGGACCTCTGTCCAAAGGAGACACTAATCCCCTAAATCAAGTTCATGGATCTCTATCCATAGGATAACTCCTTCTCCTCTACTCTGGTTGGTGATCCTCTAGAAGACTACTGCCTCCACTACATTGGCTTGTGGATCTCTCTCCACTGAATACTCTTATCCCCACTCAGAAGACCTATCCTCACTACCATGGCTAATGGATCTCTATCCACTGGAGACTATTGTCCTCTTTGCTCTGTCACCTCCAAATATCTATCTCAAATTTACACTAAACATAGTCCTTTGGTCTAGCACAAATCTACTCAATATCTATCTCTGGTCTAGCACAAACCTGTCCTCAAATTTTCACCAAAATCTATCCTCAAATATACACTAAACACAGTCCTTCGGTCTAGCACAAATCTATCCTTTATATCTATCCTCAAGCCTTAATTCAAGGCTTGACTCAACTCTATTGGATCTGCCCTAAACCTTAACTCAATGTTTGAACAAATCAATCAAATCTGCTCTCAAGTATTCTCAAATATTTGTATCAAATCTGCCTTGTAAGCTTTCACAAAAGCTCACACTAATCTGTCCACAAGTCCTCTCTAGAACTTGTCCAAATTTACTCCATAAATCCTCTCTAGAACTTGCTTAAATTTGCTCAACAAGTCCTCTCTAGAACTTGCTCAAATATGCTCAACAAGTCATCTCTAGAACTTGCTCAAATATGCTCTACAAGTCCTCTTAAGAACTTTTCTAAATCTTCTCTACAAGTCCTCTCTAGAACTTGCTCAAATCTTCTCTACAAGTCCTCTCTAGAACTTACTCAAATATGCTCTACAATTCCTCTCTAGAACTTGCTCAAATCTGCTCAATAAGTCCTCTCAATAACTTATCCAAATATGTATTTTAAGCTTCCATAATAGCTCACACAAAATCAATCCATAAGTCTCCTCAAATACTTACCTTAAATCTGCTCAAAAAGTCCACACAGAACTTGTCCAATCTCATAGAAACATAAATAGAATTGTTAGAGACTCAATATGCTCTATACTCATCACAATTCTCAATCACTCTCTTAGAAACATAAGGAGAATTGTTAGAGACTCAATATTCTTCAAATTCAACTCAATTCTCAATCACTTTCTCAACTAAATTCAAAATATAGAATAGTTTGTTTTATGGAACTTGAAAAATCACTTCACACATCCACTTGACTAGGTTTAACCAACTCTACTCAACCAATCACTCAATGAAACACCCGTTTCTCACAAACCCTAGTCCAAGCATATGAACACCAACTCAAAATATTTCCAAAAATACTCAAAAACCTATATCACATAACAATGATACTCATGATATTTGCAAACCCTAGTTCAAGTTCTTTGCTCAAAAACTCACTTCAACAACAATGCTTATAAAACAATCTTCACATAGCAATGATAATCATATTCTTTTCAAACCCTAGTTCAAGTTATTCACACAACCAATGGCTTCAACAACAATGCTTATAAAACAATCTTCACATAGCATTTATATTCATGTTCTTTTCAAACCCTAGTTCAAGTTCTTCATACAACCAATGGCTTCAACAACAATGCTTAACAAATAAGGTTTTAACAACAATTATTTATTCTAGAAAACCTTGAAGCATTAACTCAACATACTCAATAGGAAACCCTAATCAAGTCTTTTTCACTCCAAAATTATTTTCATTAACACCAATCACACAACTTAAATTTGGAATAATATGCCCATACCTTTTTCTTGATGATAAGGAACTTCAAAAAACTGCCACAACAATAAAATACTTCTTTGCCAAGCTCAAGAAGGTTAGTTAACAATACAAGGCATATAATAATTCATGAATACACCTTATTACTCCAATATTAAAATAATATCCAACACCACAATAATTTGAATATTCACTTCTCAAAACCCTAGGACATCATAAATTGATCTCAATCAAACATATTTGTCATAAGCCACTTCAGAATTTTATTATTAAAAAATAAATCTACTTTTCTCCTTATGACTCCCTATTTTATTATTGCACTTTTAAGATAAAACCCTTAATAAATAATGCAATAACTAATATTTCCTTTTCTAAGGTAAAATAGCTTGTATCCACCAAATAAACTTTCACCGAACACTTTTATAAAATAAAAAAAAACTCATTTTTAACTCAGGCACTAATCAAACCATTTACCTCCTTATTTATCCTAAGTCTAACCTTAGCCTAAGTCAAAAAACCAAATATCAAATAAAAGAATGTTACCACTTTGGCTTTGCATGAAGCACTTCTCTCCTTAAGCACTTTCACCTTGGCTCCCAACGATGTGGAGCCACGTGCTCCCTTGGATACTCCACTCCCTTGCACCCTTTGATTTCCACAAGCCACATCTTGGCTTCTTCTCTCATGCTACCCTAAGTCTTCGCACAAACTTCTATTTTACGAGGAGAAATTTTGCAAAGCTCAAAGATCAATTATTTTTGCAGATGAGAGGATGCTTAACCTTTGATAATGCTATGGTATTTATATACTATGTGCCTTTGTTTCTTCACATCGGCAGTGATAACGCGGTGACATCGACAGAAGAGGGGTAAACCTTACCTTCGAATAACCCAACGCTCAAGCTTTATAGTATGCGCCCAAACTTTATTAAAGCACCCAAACTTTAGCTTATTTAATTTATTAAATATAATAAATTAAATTATTTTGAAGAATTTAATTATTATAATTTAATAATTAAATAGGCTTTGGTATTTTAAACCAAAATTTAGGGCATCCTCGATTTTTAGAAAAACCTTGTAACTTGCCCATATGGTTTTAGTGAAAACCATTAAAATTACCACCATTGGTTTTAATAAAAACCATTAAAATTTCCACCATTGGTTTTAATAAAAACCATTAAAATTGCCCATTAAAATTGCCACCATTTTTTTTTTTTTGTGGAAAACATCCCAAAAGGGATGCCACTTTCGGGTAAGACCCAAGGAGGCAGGGGTATCCATTCCACCAAAAATGCCCAGGACTCGGACCTGGCCTACCACCTTTGACATACTCAAGGAGCAAACAAACACACAAAACCAATTTAAAAATAAGTAAATAACAACAAAAATAATAAAATAAAATAAAAAACATGCTCCTTGAGTGTGTCAAAAACAAAAGCACAACCAAACACGCACAATAAGATAAAAGAAACCACAACACAAACCACATAGAAAAACACAAGAACCACATAACAAAACACAAACAAGACAAAAACAACAGAACACTACAAAGACATAACCCAAAAAAAACATGAAAAATAAACACAACCAAAACCTAAAAAATTTAAAAAAAAATAAAAATAAAAAACAACCAACAACAGACAATAAACAAAAACAAAAAACATAGAAAACACTCACACATAAAAACACGAAATAACACAAACAAAGAGAAACCCAAGAACAAGAACGAAAAAAACACAAGAACAATAACAAAAAACATAAAAAAAAAACAAAACAACAAAAACACAAGAACAACAAAAAACAACACAAAGAACACAAAAACAAAACAAAACAAAAGAACCCACCCACCTTAAAAAACTAAACAAAAAAAAAAAAAAAAAAGAAAAAAAATTGAACAAAACAATGACCTATCTAGACCAGAAGACTATTAAGGCAAGAATCAACAGAGGAAACAAAATAAAGAATAGAATGAGCTAGGGAACTAAAAAAAATTGAATGAACCAAAGAGAAGCAAAAAAAAAAAAACAAGAAGAAACTAGGTACCTTCAGAACTGGAGCCATCCAAAGAAATGATAGAAAGAAGAGCTTCCCTAATTTGAGAAGCCCACCATATAGGAGGGTGGCCATAACAAGTAAGATCACCTTTGTCCAAAGCCCAATTAGCTAAAGCATCAGCACTCTTGTTTTGATCTCTGACCACATGATTGTAATCAACTTTCAAAAATCCCATCTGGATTAACTGAATCTTCTCAATAATTCTTTTTATTCTCCAATCCACCTTATGATTCTTAGAAGGAGTCTTCAAGAGATTAATCATAAGTTGAGAGTCAGACTCAACTAACACCTTTTCCCATCCAACCTTAGTAGCCTCCTGAAGGCCTCTGAGGATACCATACCCCTCGGCAAGGTTATTGGAAAGAATACCCAAATTCTCAGCAAAAGTAAAAACCAGGGAGCCATCTGAAAGTCTACCAATTCCTCCCACATTGGCTTTTCCAGGGTTCCCTCTAGAGGCTCCATCGGTATTGACTTTTCCAAAATCCTTAGGAGGAGGTTGCCAATTTCTAGTCCTATCCATCTTACTAATACTCACATTCCCTTTAAGTTGGTTGCCCTTAGAAGATTTAATCTTCAATCTTTGCATCACTTGATCCCATCTTTGGTGGGAGTTTTGGGGGTGATTAAGGAGTTGATGGACTGATTCAACTAAGTTGGCTATGGTATTTTGCCAAATATAGTGAATATCCTTCCTATCTTGATTAAAAATTTGGTTGTTCCTTTCATTCCAAATATTCCAAAGAAGAATGGTAGAACCCATCCAAACTAATTGCCTAATAAAATGATCAACACCCTCTTGATTAGGCCAATCCCTCCAAAGCTGTTCAAAAGTAAAAAAATTGGACCATTGTAAGCCAAGTAAAGTGGCCATTCTCCTCCATAGCTCGAGGCTAAAGTACACTCAATAAAAATATGGTTGATATTTTCTACATTCTCTTCACACATTTCACATCTAAAAGGGCCATGAAAACCATGCTTCATAAGTTGCTCACCGGTAAGCACCCTACGATGCAATAAAAGCCAATTAAAGAACCTCACCTTAGGCCAGAGCTTTTGAGCCCACAATCGAGAAAATATGTCAGAAGAATGGTTGGGATTATTATGGCATAAGGTCAAATAACCTTGAGCAACTGAATACTCACCCTTAGTAGTGTTGTTCCATCCAAAACAATCTTTTTCATGGGACCAAGAGAGGGATCTCATATGAAGGATGCCTTGGATATCTTGTCTTTGCCTTTCTGGGATTTGAATAGGCCAGTCCTCAATAGGGATCCAATATCTACCAACCTTTGAATTACCAGTATGGTACCGACAGTAATTAGCCACCTTTATCCAATTAGCTCGGTGAAGCTCCTCCATCCAAGGCCTCCAATCGAGAAACTGAGTTATCAAAGGCTTGTGACCATCCCAAGAATCTATCCAAAAATTTGCATGTTGACCATTATGAATGATCCAAAATAATTTTTTCTTTATCAAATCCTCACCGGTCTTAAGAACTGCTAAAATGGGAGAACCTTTGGTAGGAAGTTGATAGCGAACAAGGTCTTCAGGACTTTTGTTCTCAACATATTTAGCACGGAGATTATTGGCCCAAAGAGCATTGGGGTTATGCAACATCCTCCAATATAATTTAGCAGCTAAAGCTTTGTTGTTATTAATTGAAGACCGAAATCCTAACCCCCCTTCACTCTTAGGAAGACATAAAGTATCCCATTTCACCAAGGCCCATTTTCTTTTCTCCTTAGTACCACTCCAAAGGAAACGATGACTGATTTGATCCAATTCTCGAAGAACAGCCTTTGGGATATTCAAAATGGAAGAAACATAAATAGGAATAGCTTGAAGGACTGATTTTACCAAGGTGATTCTACCCCCAGAAGAAAGCCACTTGTTGGTCCACTTTCCAATTTTCTTCTTGACTTTGTCCAACAACCAATTCCAATCTTTATTTTTCTGCCTTTGAATATTTATGGGAATACCTAAATAAGTGATTGGAAGAGAGGTCTTCTTATATCTTAATTTATCCAAGACCATGGATTCCTGTCTAGCAGAGCAGTGAAAGAAAATAACTTTAGATTTGTCTTCATTGATCAACTGCCCGATAGCCTTAGAAAAATAGCTAATGATTTGCTTAATATTAGAAGCTTCCTTAACTGTAGCTTTACCTAAAAGAGTAGAGTCATCCACAAATTGAAGATGAGAGATAGGTCTAGCTCCATGAGCAATGGTAACTCCCTCAAGGGTTTTGTTTTCCCTCTTTTTGGTTATAGTCCTACCCAAGCATTCAGCAAGAATGATGAATAAATAAGGGGATAGCGGGTCACCTTGCCTAATACCTCTGGAAAGCTGGGAAAGACTGAGAAGGCCTGCCATTGATAAGAACTAAGTAGGAAACTGAAGAGATACATCCCATAATCCAATCCATCCAATCCTTAGAGAAACCAAATTGCCTCAAAACTTTGATAAGGAAGTGCCAATCCACTCTGTCATAAGCTTTGGATAAGTCTAACCGAATGAACATGGAAGGAGAATTTTGCATATCCATGGAATGGATGGCTTCCTGAGCAAGAACTATCTCATCTACTATTTGACGTCCTTCCACATAACCCCCTTGCTCCGGGGAAATAATCTTATGCAAAAGAGGCTTCAACCTTTCTGCCATGATTTTAGTAATGATTTTGAGAAGAACATTACATAAAGCAATAGGTCTAAAAGCTGAGATATGATCAACCTCTTGAGCTTTTGGAACAAGAGTAATATAAGTTTTATTGATAACCTTCAAAATTTCTTTGGCTTTCCTGGCTTCTTCCACCACCTCTAATAAATCAACATGAAGGATATCCCAGAACTCTTGGTAGAACTCAATGGGAAAACCATCAGGACCCGGGGTTTTCCCTTTTTGCATTTTAAAAACTACTTGTTGAAGCTCATTGATAGTAACAGGAGCAGTCAAAATAGAGTTCTCCTCAGAAGTGATAAGAGAAGGGATTGCTTGAAGAACATTTTGTTGTGAAGTTGAGTCAAGAGGAGTAGCAGCAAAAATATTGGAAAAGTAATCAACAACAATAGAGTTCATGCCATCCCAAGTATAAACAACATCTCCAGAATCTGATTTTAAGGAAGAAATAAAGTTGTGAGATCTTCGAGCTAGAAGAGATTTGTGGAAGAAATTTGTGTTTCGATCTCCTTCTTTGAGCCATTGAATTCTAGATTTTTGCTTCCATAAGATTTCTTCTCTTTTTTCCCATTCCTCAAGCTGAGTTGTGAGTTTAATTTCATCTGCACTTCTCTTCTCTGTGAGGCCATCTAAACGGATTTTCTTATTCAAATTTTCAAGATGAGCAATAACTTCATGTTTTTTTTATGAACATCCCCAAACTCTTTCCAGTTCCAAGTCTTGATTTTGGATTTAATGTATTGCAGTCTTTTGGAAAAATAGAACATCTTAGTCCCATGCCTAGGTTTACCTTCCTTCCACCATTGTTGCACACGAGGTCTGAAGGAAATGTCTCTAAGCCACATTAATTGAAAACGAAAAGGAGAGAAACTCACATTGGTTTTCCACATTTCCACCATGACTGGCCAATGATCCGAACCGACATTATTAAGAGTCTTCACTTTAGGAATGTGACCATGGATTAAGAAATTTTTAGAGAGCAAAAACCTATCCAATCTCTCCATTATACAAGCTAAGCCTTGCCTTCTGTTAGACCAAGTCATAAGGCCATTATCTGGTTGGATATCCACAAGATGGAGGTTTGCAATATATTCGCTCATGAGGTCAGTGCTTTTGTCCAAATTTCTATTTCCCCCTCTTTTCTCATCCAGAGAGAGGATGGTATTGAAATCTCCTCCGATCAAGATCCAAGCTTTAGGAAAATGAGAGATAATATGAGTAATATCCTTCCACTGTCTTCTTTTTTCCTCCAAAGAAGTCGGAGCATAAACAGTAATGCAGAGCATAATCTGGTTGGAATGTCTACTTTGAATAGCTATAGCCAACAAACCCCAACTGCCAACCATATGGTGAATAACTACCTCTTTTGGGTCCCAAAGACAAGCAATGCCACCCGAAGTCCCTTGGGAACTGAGGGAAACCACTTTTCTAGCTGGCCAAATTTTACTGGCAATTAAGTCCATATCCTCCATTGACATCTTTGTTTCTTGAAGGAAAACAAGATGTGGATGATTTATCTGAATCATTCTTCTAATTTCATTTTGTTTTGAAAGACTCCCTTTGAGTCCTCTAATATTCCAAGTGATGATCTTCATTAATACCAGGGCTAAAAAATTTGGGAAGGGCATTAATCTTACCTTCCTCTACAAGATTTTCACCTTCTTTTACCATATGATATTGATTGGTCTTGCGACCTACTTTTTGATTAGAATCCATCTTCAATTTTTTTTCCCTATTTCTTGACTTATTCCAATTGAATCTGAGATGGCTTCTAACCTTGAAGAATGCTCGTACATAGCCAAAATTTTACTAGATGGTTCAATGGAGTCTATATTGGGACCTGCATTATTTGAAGTTTTGACATTTGAAATATTGTTTTTCTTGTGTAAATTTTCTCCTTTTTTTCTGTTGAAAACCTTTGATTTGTTGGTTTGTCTCTGAGTTCTTCCCTTCATATTTAAATTGTGTTTCTAAGATTTCAGTTTCCATTATTTCCTCTTCCTCACTTGGGACATCATTTGTGGAAAGGATTTCAAACATATTAGCAGATGACTTTGATTGATCCTTCATAACTGGTTTTTTTCGAGTGTTCTTCTTCTTAGGTATTTGGAAACCTGCTTGAGTTTATATCTTCTTTCTTTTGATCAGGAATTTTATTTGGGCAAGCACCGGCCAAATGACCATATTCATGGCAAATTCTACAATGAAAAGGAATGTTCTCATAGTCCACTACTTGCTCCCAAGTGTCTTCCCCAAATTGTAATGTGATATTTTTAGGTAGGGGTTTGTCAAAATCCATTAAAACACAAATTCGAGCATAAATAATATGTTCAAAATTTTGAGTACAATCAGCGAGTCATCATAAAAGTTCCTAAAGAGTTTCCAATTGAAGAAAAAATAGTAGGATTCCAAAATTCAATAGGGAGGCCAAAGAGTCTAACCCACACGGGAGCTATAGAAGGCATCTCTTCTTCGACTTTAAATTTAGTATGCCAGGGCTTCATGAAAAGCCCTGCCCTTCCAAAAAACCAAGGACCCCCTTGAAAATTTTTCTCTCTATCTTCATTATTAGCAAATAAAACAAGAAAATAACCATTTGGATAAATAGAGATTTGTAACTCACCTTTAGTTTTCCAGCTTTTTGTAGCCCAGACTTTGAAAGCAGATAGACTCGGACGAAAACCCACGAACCGACAAATTAGTCCTCTTTTTTCCAAATCTTCAATGCCGGTCTGAATGTTACCCATATCAAGCTTAACAATAGGAGTTCCATCAAGCTGCTTTAAGACATCCCGACTCCGTTTTCCTGGGATCAATCTTAGGCATTCTTAGAGGTTTATGGGAAGCCCTAATATTGATATTAGCATTGGGTTGAGGCTGTCCACCATGAAGGGCATCCCTAAAATTCATTTTTGGGACTGAGTCTTCGAAATTCTTACCCTTGATAGGGGTTTTCACGGTAGAATTATTTTGTGGGTGCACCTTAGCACCAGATTCACTTGAGATATGAGCCATTTTTTGATCAACTGCTTGAAACTTGTTTCGTGATCTCTTTAATCCTTGCCCTAGACGTCGTGGAAAGGTATGGTTTTCACTTTTCTTTTGTGCAGCAAATTGGAAGTCGTTGTCACTCAAGTTCACAGTATGATCTATTGAAAGACAAATTTCTAACCCATCTTGTATCCCCTACAACATTTCTTGCTAAAATATTGAGCATAAACCACAAAAATATTGGTCGCTAGGGCCCGAAGGCCCTAAAAACCAACCTCTGGAGCTGCTTGCACTCAACCCAGATGAAACCCTCGCATAGCCGCTTGCCAAATATCTCGTTCACACATAGGGATGCGCTAGGATCTGTGTTGCTCCAAATGATATGAAAATTGGTGGAGACGTTCTAGGGTTTTTCAGGCATCTACCCTCAAAATTTTAGCTCAATCCGAGTCCGGATGAGTGAGATATGGCCAAAACGAGTTCGGCAGTTTGGGCAGTCCTACGAAAAACGTCTAATCAATTCGTTTGCAACATCAGCCTATGCAATAACTAACCTTCCTAAAATTGCCACCATTTGTTTTAATAAAAACCATTTAAATATACCATTCATAATATTGCAAGGTGTGCTATGATGTCTTTTCATTTACGCATTTCAACCATTCGACGTCAATGGTGATTCGCTTCTTGGTATCAATGACAACTTCATGTTTTGACATAAATCAACAATGCCATATTTCTATATTGACATCAATGACAACTCTTATGGACTCAAAATTTTCAACATGACCCCCCTTTTAAGAATAAGGATGTTCTAGAGCTTTGTAACAAATATCATATCCAACATAGCTTCTTAATGCCTTTTATCCCAAATACAATGTTTAGTCGAAGTCACCAATAAGACTATATGTACAATGCTCAAGAAATCTATCCAAGATAATCATAAGGATTGGCACCTCTAGCTCCCTTTGGAAATTTTGGCCTATTGAATGAGAATTAATACACCCATTATGGCAACCCCATTTTCTCTAGTCTATTTTGTTGAATCCATCATGCCTCTTGAGCTTGATATCCCATCATTGTACGTCTCATTGTAAGATTTCATGTATGATGACACTGCATGTCAAGTGAGGCTCGATCAACTTACCCTATTTGATGAACATCAAATCAATGCCCTTGAGCATCTTCAAATTTATCAATATAGAATAAAATGAACCTATGATAATAAAGTCCATCCAAGAGAATTCCAATTTGGTGACCTAGTAGTCAAATAAAACCAACAAAACTCTAGTCTTCCTAGCCATTTGTATGACAATTTTATTGTCAATTAGCTTGGAACTTAAATTATCCAACATAAATTTGGATTTGGGGCCTATAAGCTTGCCACTCTCAAAGGGATTGAGAAACCCAAACCTATCAATATCCTTCATTTGTGAGCCTTTTATGCTTAACTCCTTCTAGCTCTCTATTCTTGTACATATTTCCAAATTAAAAAAAAACTCATATGATACTTTGATCACTTTTTGCATAATTTTATATGCTTTCTAAATCATTCTTATAATAGTTAATCAAGTATATTCACATCATCATACATATGATGTTAATATGTGTGTCTCCCGCTTTGATTGTCTCTCACATCCTTTGTCCATACTAGCTCATTTTATTTCTTTGTCTATCATGTTACACATGCTATTATTTTTTCCATTGTTAAATCACATTCCTTATCTATATCCATTGTCCCAATACCTTGTTTCCTCATTCTCTTAGGTTTTTTGCGAATATAAGTTGTTTAGGTTACCCAAAAAAACCTAGTGTTTCACTCAATATTCATCAAATGCCATCATATTCTAAGAAGATATGGACCTTCCTTGACTACCTCAAGTTATATGTTGGACCATGCATATATCCCACATCCTAATCACATTTTGAGTATAGGGAAGATGAAGTCATGCTTTGTACCCTCCATAAAGCAAATGGTTTCCCCTAATCATCCTATCATGCACATAATCTAAATCTAAAGATCTACATTTCATTTCTAAAAAAAAAAAAAAGATAAAAGTTTCATAATCATGGATCCTTAGGTATTTTAGATGCATCCACCAGGGTTATAAATGTTTGTCTAGCATTGGAGCTACATTGAAGTATTATGGAGCTATCTCCATTGGGGCTATAAGTGTTTGACTAGCAGTGGAGTATGCCCTTTGCATGGTAATATGTTTGCTACATTAGCAAACCTTTGATAAATCATGGATGGGCTAGCTTATATTAGCTTGTTTCGCATATGGTTAAGTCCAAACTCACTCAAAATCAAAATCAAAAATAAAAATTGAACCACATCGTACACACATTGGTCCCTGAGTGACTTACCTATATTTTTGTATGGTCTATGATGTAGATAACTCAATATGAAGCTATTTTATTATTCAAATGCAATGCAATATATAGGAATACAATAGAATCTCATGTGGTTAAGTGGTTGCAACAATCTACCAAACATGGCCAACCACTTAACTAATAGCTAACAATCTGCTAACTATGGATGTCCACTAACTGCTAGAAGACAAACAAGATCTCTAATAGTTAACTAACATCTAACAACATAACAACTAATGTCTTATGTGGGCATACTATGCCTCACGTGCATACAAAGTGCAATAAATAAGAAATATAATAAATAATGAAATATGAACTTAGGCTTAAGTGGATAAGCCTAAGTATCCTCAACACTCCTCCCAACCATATAAGCATTGGACCCCAATGCTCTCAACAAATGTGGAAATTCATGGGCCATCTCATGGTGAGGAATCCAGTGAGCCATGTGTGGAAAGTGACCGTGACGAGCGACAAGGTATGTAGTGGAAGAACCCTATCCAGTGTGATGAGTCTTCATCTCAAAAACTCTATCTAAAATGAGTGAAAGCTGACGATCAGGTGCCACTGCTACTGTAGGGCTGAAAATAGGATCAAGTACCAAAATAGGATCCTAAAATGGTGTCTCTAGAAAGTGACGCTTATCCAAAGGAACCCAAACTCTATCTCCAACCTGTGATGAGTGAGGATTGTGATGCTTACACACCACTCCCTACGGAGTCTCCTGCAAGTCCTATGGTATCTTGCCTAGAAGGCTCTACCAGTGCTCAATGAATGAAGTAACCTTAGCTTGCTCCTCCATGTGTGCAATGGTGGGAGTGGGCAAAGCCAAAGGTAACTTCTATGGAACAAGTGGTTGTGTAGCTGGAGGTGTACCCAAAATGATACCAATGGAGTGAATGGCATATTTCTCATGAGTGAGAATGGTGGGTTCCTTAACCACTTGCTCTTGTGATTGTTCATTAGGTGGGAGTGAAACTTCTTCCTTTTCTTATTCCTTAGATGGTGCTTTTTCTTCATTTTGTGTGGAACTGATGCTAGTAGGAGCCAAAATGAGTGCTTGACTTAGTGGCTTCCTTACTTGCCTACAACTTAACATCAAATTGGAAGTAGGTGTAGTGCTTTGTATCAAGTAAGTTTTATCATGCAACTCCAATGTGTAGGTGTTCTTTTTAGCATGATAAATAGCATTCCTATCAAATTGATAGGGTTTACCTAGCAAGAGCCCACAACAATCCATATCTGTGACATCACACCTAACTTTATCCACAAACTTGTCACCAAAAGCAAAATTCAAGGTGCAAGTGTGGGTGATGTTAGATGTGGAGTCTACATCTTTCCACCCAAGTGCATATGGTTGGTGATGTGGCTTGATGGGAAGTTTCAACTTCTCCACAATGGACTTTGCAATGAGGTTCTTTTGTGATCCGTTATCTATGATACAATCAACATAGTAATCATGTGTAAGGTGGGCTCTAGTGACAAACAAATTGTCACGACCCCCTTGAGCAAATACATTTGACATAAGGGTAACTTTGTTCAATTTACCCTTTAAAGTAGGATACTCTTCTTCTATCCCTGTAGCCAAAATGGGACCATCATGTGGTTCCTCATGTGTAGGCTATACAAATAGGGATTTCTTCTTCTTAAATTTTTCAAAAGTAAAGCATTTGGATTTTACATGACCATGCTTTTTACAAAATTCACAATACAATGAAGAAGAAGGATCTTTAGAATGAAAAGAAGAAGAATGTGCTTTAGGAGAAATGGGAGGAGAAGAAGAATGAGGGGAAGAATGAGAATTGTTCTTCACCTTCTGTTGATGCTGATTCCCACCTCTGGAAGAGCTCTCCTGTGATGAACGAGATTTGTGATATGCACCAACTTTCTCCTCTGCAAGAATGGCATGATTGAATGCCACATCCAAGGTGAGGAAAACATTGAACTTTATTTCCCTAAAAATTTGATCTTGCAAGCCACGAGTGAATTTGTTAATCAAGTCCTCTTCTGAATATTTCACACCAAGCAATACCCTTAGCCTATTGAATTGGAAAATGTAGTCAGAAACAGACATCCCATAGGTTTACCTCAATCTATACCACTTGGTAGTGAGGTCACTTTGGTAGTTTGGTGGAAAGAATGTGTTTTTCAGAATTTGGATTAATTCTTTCCAAGTCATTGTGGCATTATGGCTCTGTCTTTCTACAATTAAAACTTTTGCTAAACCTGTAAGTTTGATTGTAGCAAATGCAGCTTGTTCATCCTCAGGAATTTCAGCATAAGCAAACCAAGTTTGCATATCCAAAATCCATGTAGATAAGACATCCGGATCTCTAGATCCATCATATAATTTGACCTCACATTTGGCTTTACTTGCATGATTGTGATGAATTCTTATATCTCCTGGGTTGAAATGCACCACAATATCTTTTACCTTCTCTGCTAAAATGTCTACTGCAGTAGTAAGGTTTTCCATGTTTGATCTGAGGTCTTGAGCCATATTTTTCCTAGTATATGCCAGACTAGGAGGATTACAAAATGGATGCAAGAACTAATCTAGGCTTTAGGAACAATTTTTAGTTTCCTAATGCAGAAAATTGCCTAGATTTTACAAAATTTTGCTCTCCAAATTTCACAAAAATGGGATTTTTAGTGCTCTTTACAAATTAAATCAAAATTTGCAATACAAATTAGCACTTAAAAATGACAAAATTTTAGCCCTTTACAATGCCAAAGTTGGTTAGGAGGCAAAAATATTATCAAGTTGCAGAAATTTGCAAAAAATTGCAATTTTTTTTGCTAAAAATGGAGCAAAATTGACTGTTTTTCACCTTGTTTTAGTTTGTTGTCCTTGTGTTGCAGGTTTTGGCACTAGAATTAAATTTAAAATTTTAAAATTTAGAATTTAACTCCAATTTTATTTTTCCCACCGAATTCATGTTTCCCACAAAAAAAAAGTGCGCCAAACAAGTTTGAATTATCCCCGATCAACTGGGGTTAGTGGGCCGGCCAACTGCCCTTGTGTACGTCAAAGGTCGAATCGACAATGTCCAGGATCAAAATCAATCCACCAATAGCCTCTGTATTCCCCTTGGGAAATGTGCACCCACAACTAGTGCACACATCAAAATGTGCTTGAGGGAGAGGTGGTCACCTCCCTATGTGTGTGGGAGTGCTAATAAATTACGTGATGCCCTCGCACATCAAATGTGGGACTAAGTCCCTTGAAGTTTTTTTTAACTCTGTTGAGAACCTTACCGGTGATGAAACTCGAAATCACCGGTATTTCTTCAGAAGCCATCAAAACTGGTCAAAATCGGTTTAAAACTTTGCCAAACCCTCCCACCTATCAAAAATTTATTTCTTCCACCAAATATTAGGGATTTCAAAAATAATTATTGCCTGAGTTTTTACCTCCTCATTGGAAGTTGCAATGTCAAATGTATCAAGCCAAAAATCTACATCGAGTTTTATTTTTACCACGAGCTCTCCAAAAACTTACACCATCATAATTTATGCCAGGGAACTATTAAATTGCCAGGAAAACTCACTGCTCGTTGGTAACAATGTCTTCTCCTCATCTTCGTGTCGAACACCAAATATCAACAGAATCTGCCATCACCGATAGGACAATTTTCCACTACTAGAAGGTCTCCAATCACACTGTCTAAGAACTCTGCTATCATTAAATCTACGTGATCCTCCTTGAAGCTTTGTCATTGCTACTTAAGTTGTTTGGGAACACCTGATAATCAAAAAATGCTACCAAAAAAATTGACCATGCACCTGTGTTCTGTGTATAGGAGGATAGCACACCTATACTAAGAGGGGCAGTGTCTCCCTATGCACTGAGGATAGTCCGCGACACCTTCCTGAGAGTCTGCACCACGATAGTGAGCTGTCTGAACAATGATGGTAATGGGGTGCACCAATGGTGTCGTCAACTAGTGTTGTTGCGACTAGCATCTTGACATTGGTTGGTGTACTTTGATCGATGGCCTGCGGTTTGCTACTGGTAGGTTCTAATGTTGGATGGCCATCGTTGCTGGCTGGTTTCAAAGGTGGGTAGGTGGCACCGGTTGGTTGGTGGCTACCATGGCCAATTGATGACCACTTGCTCCCAAAATAGGTAGGAGCCTTTTAAAATAATTTATGCATGATGCTTTTTTTTTAATTTAAATATTAATATTAATAATTATATTAATATTAATATAAAAATTTATCTTCTCCTTCTTCAACTTGGAGTAAGCATGCACGATTTTCTTCTTGGCCACAAATAGTCCTTAACTGATGAACTTCTCCTCAATAATGTGCACTGATGAGGTAGAACTCAACTTCTGATATTTAAGGCAGATATTGGTGCAGAGGTAATTTTTGCCCTCTGCTACCTCAACTTCACCTGGTGCTCTAGGTGGCTTCAAGCCAACTCCCAATCAACACCTTCCTAGGATCTGATGCACTAGCAATCTCACTAGGCACCTCACAAAGAAGTGGTAGTTTGCCTTCCTTCCTGCTAAAAAGAATCCTATGGCTCTGATTACTAATGATGTAGATAACTCAACATTAAGCTATTTTATTAATCAAATGCAATGTAATATATAGGAATACAATAGAACCTCACGTGGTTAAGTGGTTGCAATAATCTGCCAAACATAGCCAACCACTTAACTAATAGGTAACAATTTGCAAACTATGGATGTCCATTGACTGCTAGAAGAAAAACAATATCTCTAACAGTTAACTAACATCTAAAAACATAACAACTAATATCTTATGTGGGCATACTATGCCTCATGTGCGTACAAAGTGCAATAAATAAGAAATATAATAAATAATGAAATATGAACTTAGGCTTAAGTGGATAATCCTAAGTATCCTTAATAGTCTAGGTCTCTCAAGAATACTGATTGGCTACTAGATCAACTTGAGGGGTAGAACTAGGGCATCTAAGTTTCCTAAGACACTTCTATGATCCAAAAATCCTAAAATTTTAGAAGAAAAAAGTACTATAATTTCCCATCCCTCATTGTCGACACATATCAATAGTTTATCTAACATCATATCCCATTTGTCCTTCGTTATAATTCACTCCTTTCATATCTTGTATTATGTGTCTATTATGAATATTTCATTGCCATGTTATTATAATTATGTGTATATCCTTGATTAATTATTTTAGATTTAATTAGTCACAGGCATCCACACACCTTCAAAAAAACAATCAAATAAGCATTCATACTTTATCATATCTCACTAGCCCAATCTATCCAATCCTATAAAAACTATCACAAAGCACAAAACATCCACATTATCAATCATGAATCACATACCTCTACCCACATGTCCATCATAAATTATACCTATAGGCTACACCAAAATTGCTCGTAGGCATATAATTCCATACATCCATACAACATACAAAATGGTGGCTTCTCCAACCATACACAAAAAAATAAGTCATTATTATTAAAATCTGCAACTTTTCTTACCACTCCCATCCCCTACCCTTAGTTTATTCTCTCCAACCCTCTTTTTTCCACTGTAACAGTTCCTCTCACTTCCCTACTACCTATCACCAACTTGTGACACAATTGTTCTTGACGATCATGTTATTGGATTTATGATTGTGGTATTGATAAACCAATAACCGTTGTGCTCCCATGGCTATGCTAAGCTTGAGAAGGAAAGTGTTTTGGAACAAGTAAACCATGGTTCACGAGTGCATCAAATTAAGATACCAAAAATGATGCCCTATAATCCTAACTTACATGTTGTAGTTGAGCAATCTCTTCTTGCATAGTTGTCATATCTTTCCCAATAACCATAGCATCTTCTTCAATATATAACACCTCATCCCTTGTTACTACATCTACCAATGCATGAATGTCCATGCTTTCAATCTAACCCCACCCCCATAACCTTACACTAGCTCATTCTCAACTATCACCCCTGAAGTCCCTACTACCTCCTCCACTTGATGATGTACATGTCTTCTAAGAGGCTTCTCCTCATTCACCTCCTTTTCTCTTCTATATGTTGCCTCTTTTCCTTTTCTAGTAACCTCTATTACTTCTCCAACCACCCCTCCAACCTCTCCCATATCCACATCCTCTACCACTGCTCCTACTTGCCATTGTTGTGTGGCCCACCATCTATCAAAATAAGGTGTTATGCCTACATAATCAACATCAAATACTACAACGAGATCATCTAGCTCCATACCTACTAGATATATCATTGGGGTAGCTATAGTGTAATCATATCTCCTCCTGAACACCATAGGTGGATAAATTATCCCTTGCCTTAACTCAAATTGGCAAAAAACTCAAGTATATTAATAATGCTTGATATGTACACTCCTTTGCTCAACTAACCATCTTCCTTGCCACACATGAGCTAACTACTCCACCTCATCACTAAACACTGGCTCCCCTCTCCATGGCCACCAAAACATATCCTATGACCTCAAACTCCAAAAGGCCTCTCGATAGTGGTACCAATCTCCTGCATACTGCCTTCTCCCTCATGCCTCCATATCTATCCTCCATCTCCATACATATGGTGCCTTCGGTACCATAAACTTATGGGCATCATAGGGAAGACCTTGTAGTCTCTCCAGCACTATATACTCCCACCCCCATACCTACACCAATAAACTACAACTCAATATGGTCTAATCTATCTTCCTTACCTTATAAATCTCCTTATAATTCTATGATAATAATGCTAGAGCCCATGCAAATATCACTGATCTATCCACCAAGTCCATCATAACTCCTAGCATGTTCCATGGGAACTGTACCCTTGATGAATCAAGAAAAATCTAGTTTGATATTAGCACCATCGCTAAGGTCTATCTTATCAATAATACCCCTACCTAATAATACTACTCATACAACACCTCACCACTATCCACATTGACTTGATACCAACTTGTATCAAATACCCTCCCCATCACTACTCCTTTTATCATCGATCTACCACTTTGATGGTAGATCCTTCTATCAATAATCAAAAAAAATTATAGACATACTCTAGCATAAGAGCCATTTCTCTCATAGAAAAATGAAATATGCCCCTCTCCGGATCTCACCACTCACATAATTCTAATATGTACATTGGGTCTACATACACTATATTTAATTTGGCTACCCCATAAAACCCTATCACCTCTAACCATCTCTAATCCTTAATAGTTAGTTCTCTCCTCAAATTTCATATAAGTAACTGAAATCAATGTTGAGGTTGCACTACCTTCAACAACCACCAAATTCACCAGCCTCATCCATAATCCCAAAAATCCATTTCACAATAATAATAAATAAATAAAATAACATAGAATAAAACCCTACCTCACACACTCAACAACATATACATAGTATAGTTTTCTTATTCTAGCTTCGGTTGTTTCAATTTATTTCATAAAAAAATTACCACTTATTGATCCTTCCCTTCCTTCATCGTTTGATGCACTTTATCCATTACCTCTCTAGCATGATTATGCCTCCACTTTGATAATACTTCGTGTCCATTATTGGCTTATATCTCTCTCTCTTATCCCATGCAACATCATACATATGTAAATTTGTACCCCCGATAACTTTTTGAGTGACTCTTCGATCCCTCGAATCCTACTTATCCCTCAAAGCGTATGAAGCAAAATATCAATAAAAACTAATAAAATAACAACTATAAATACTATCGAGAACATTGAATATATACTCTATAGAACAAGGAACGACAAACCTATAACAAGAATAATCAAACCAAATGACATCACCAGTCGATAGAACACCCTTCACTCTCACAAGTGTCAAATAATATTCTTATATTAATATCCAAAAAATTTTAGATACATAAATGTATATAAGAAGTTGTTGATTCACTACCTCACTCTATGCATAGATATAAATCCTACTTCTCGAATATGTAAACTTTGTGGTCCAGATCTCGATCTCGATTTATAACTTTGATAAGCGGACATGCATATAACCAATCAATGATTTATAATAAATTCTTGATGTAAAGTGGATATTTGTATCCAACCAAACAACGTGGATTCTTTTGATCGAAAATAACCATGACAAACACATCGATATTACATATTTTACCACTTTTTCAAGGATAAGCATCACACAAACCTTTACACACATGCGTTATGGACCGTCTACATCCTTCACTGTTAAAACATCTACCCATTATCCAGCTTAGAATTATTTGGTGCTACTGAGTCTTCCCATGTGCGTTGATAACTTGATAATTCCTATTATTGGTCGAAGCTTATATGATTGGGCTATTCAAACTCATTAGAATAAGATAAATCAATGGTTTTTTGCATAGCATAATAATAGTGGTTTACTACCCTGGTGTCCGATTCATACCTCAAGCTACCAGACAACCATGTGAATTGTTTTTTGATAACAAGCCTGCAAAACAGAAAGTTAGGAATGAATCTCCAATAAAATTTATTAGTGGCCTATTTAGCATAGTTAATATTTCAACTCAATTTGAGTACTTGGAGTAATATTTTATCAAATTGGAGGAGAAACATACATGCTATATTATTTATCTTAATATTTGGGAAATTTAAATCATAGCGATAAATATTCTAGTCTGGAATTAGTGCACTGACAAGGCCAAGGGAATTATACCAAATTAACTTTTTATAAATGGTAATTACTTCTGGTCTACTCCAATAATAAAAATCCTATTTCATGAGATGAATTGGAATCAACCCCTTTGTAGAATAAGCAATAGTGATAGGACAATACAAAGGCTCCACTAAACCAAGTCTAGAAGAAATCCAAAATTTTTATGACATCCCTCTAACCCTAGTGGATATCCAAGACTTAAGGGATTGGATAAAATTAAATTTTCATGGGGTAGTGGAAATAAGTGCAAATGTTCTATCTCAAAGCCCTTTGAGAAGGTTAAATACTAAATTCATCTTTGAAGAATTGGTAGATCCTTTCTCAGTCATTGATACCTCCATGGGATTAAGGATTCATCCACAATAATAGTCTATACGTTGGTTATTCACACTTTTACCATAAATGATATCAACGTCACACTAAGGGCACATAGTTTGATCTTGAGCAACCTTGTATTTTATAATAAACATTTTGTCCATCCTACTAGATGATTCCTTCTTAGCCATTCGAAGTTGCACAATTTCTCATTGCACCTAATGCTTAACAGTTTCTTCTCATCTAAGGCATCATGCCCATTTACACCCATGATCATCAAAATATTTCATATCACAAACCCTATTATTGGACACCATTGCTAAAATTTTCATCACCCTATTACTTCTCACCATATGCCCCACATTTTTTGATCCCTCATGATGTACGATTCTTTCACCTCATGCCTTTACTGCTCCCATTCACTAGATTTTATGGATTTAGTTCTTTTCAAACCCTGTTCTCTACCTTCTTTACGTAAGTTTATTTTCATGCACTTTCCTATCTCCCTAAATTAGTTTTTCTTTTTATGTATTATTATTTACTTCCATCGGTTCATCATGTTCTTTCCTTTCTCAGTTTAGCTTTCATTTCAAGTCACAAATTAGCCTTTATTTCATTTTTTGACTTCTTTTGATTTCATGTATTTTCTTATTTCTTAGCTAGTTTAAATTTCATGCCTTGATCTGTTTTGTTAGTATAAATTTAATTTCATACAATTTACTTGCATCCTTTCAAAAAACACAAAAAAGGAGAGAGAAATTATTCCTCTATTCATGCCCAGTTTCACTCTTTGACCATCTCATTCTTTCATTTCCCATCAACCTCTATTTTGTTAAGTGATTCATTTTTGTCATCCATTTCTTCCTCCATAAACTCATCATTTGAGGGGGTAGAAATCACCCACAAATTTTTCATTCCAAATCAACTTAACAACCAAATATTCAATTTCCAAAAGACAAAACTACCATCAAAAACCCTATTCTATTGGGGAAAAAGTAGAACCAATCAATCAATAATCAATAGCCCTATTCTATTGGGGCAAAAGTAGAACCATTCAATCAACCATCAATAGCTCTATTATGTTAGGAAAAAATTACAACCATCCAATCATCAATTAGGGTAAAAATAGAATCCCTTATCCACATAATCTTGTGTCATCTATTTTGCATCGTATTGTGTTTACACACAACACAATACAAAAGGGGTAAATGTAGACACCAAAAACATGTATTTTTATGATTCCCAAATTAACCCATAAAACTTCCTAACTCCATCTCAAATTTCCCTAATTTTATCCAAAATCACAAAATTCTCTTCAAATTCATTTAATCTCTTCTAAAATCCCTAGATTTCCTCCAATTTCTCTCAAATTTCTCCAAAATCCCTAATCCTCCAAAATCCACCTAATCCATCTAATTTCTCCCTAATATCCCTAAATCCTCTTTAATTCCTTATAATTTCCTTCTAATACCTCTAACTTCTAATCCTCTCTAATTCCTTTCTAATATTTCTAAAATCACTATTCACTATTCACTAAGCCCCCTCCTACACCTAGCCCCTGGTCACCATGTGACCATCCCCCTATGCTATGTGCACCCTTAACCATAGTCAACACTTAACCTTGGTCAACCCTTAACCCTAGTTAACCTTAACTCATGCTCCATCTACCCCACTTCTAAATAAGACAAGCATCTTGTCATTCATCCAAATAGTCTATATTCTTCACTCAAGCATAATATAAACATCTTGTCATTCATCCAAATAGTCTAGATTCTTCACTCATTGGCATGAGACAAATACCTTGTCTCCCACCAAACTTTTTATAATTTAAAATTCTTCACCAACCTTTTTCCTCATCCCAATTCAATGCATGCACATACAAGGCCTATACTCCACTCATCCCATCTTGTCTCCCACAAACCTTTGTCCTATCCCATATTACTCACATGGGCAAGAAAGGCCCATACTCTACCCATCTCATATTATCTTCCACCAATTATCTTTACAATGTTTATATTTCTTATATTTTCCCTCAAGTCTACTCATATGCCACATCACTCTCACCCTTCTCCCCTCTAAAATTCTATAAATATCCACCCATTTCTTTCATTTGCAATAAGGAGAGCATAGGAGAACTCTACAAGAGTTGTAAGAGTAATAGTTTTTCTAATGCTTCATAACTTTAGTACTTCATTTTTTATTGTTTTGATTATATTTTTCATATTTTATTTACTTGGGCCTAACCAAGGTAGGCCTATTTGGTATTATTAACGTCTTTTTTTGGGTAGTGTGTAGGTGTAACAACCCCAAAAGCTAACCAACCTGAGAGAGATTTTTTTTTAACTTAACAAGGTTCACAAGAGTATCCATGGAATACATACATTGATTAGACATAACCACATTCTGAGTCAAAGATGTTGTAAATACCACTCGAGTGGATAAGAGATGCCAAGATCTTGTAGGTAACTTGGGTTTACCTCGTATACCTCTATGGTATAGAGGATGACTTTTGCAAGGTCTCTCCACTTTTTTGGCATTCTCCATGAATGCAGATCTTTTGACCTTAGCATTAGGATTATCCCTTCTTAGTATTTAGATAATGGGATGTCAATTCCTTCTTCCAACCATAATTTAGTCTATGTTGGAACCATTAGACGTAGTTTCTTAGTCTAGTTTATTGCATCTCCATGGTGATCCCCTAAACTTCATGCTTGGCTTTCCCATATCTACGATGGGCCCTTAAGAACCAATCACTCCACGTGATTGAATTCTCATGGACATAAAAATAAGGTGTTTCTATCCCACAACAACCCAAGTTGAAAAAGGAGAGTTTTATATAAGGTTAACTTTAGATCCCTTCCCAAAGAAACCCCTGAGCCCAAAGATAACTCTATCTTTCTCTCTCTCTCACTCTACAAGCATTAAATAAAAGCAATTTTAGGATGAAATCAAATCTAATCATCTTAAGCTTGCAAAATAAATCTAACATAACCTTTATATCAAGAAATAACATTGATAATAACTATAAAACCATTCATCATCATGACACCATATAATCATCCAACTAAAGGTCTAGATTACAAAAGAATAGTCTTTGTTTCTATTATAATAAATTATCTTCCACTAAGAGTGACTTCATCAATACAACAAGAATGTTTGAAGATTACTTAGCATGATTTGAACATATTCTTCCTTTGGTCTCAATGGTAGTTGATAGGAAGGTGGGGATCAGAACAACTCATTTGAAGGTATGAATTCAATATGATTTAGTGCACACACAAAAGAAGCCCATACTTCTTTCCTAAAATATTTTCCACAAATATTTTAAATACCAAGCCCTTGCATTTTTATAAATTCATTTCAATATAGTAAGCTCAAACAAAGCCCATACTTCTTTCCAAGATAAATTCCACAAACAAAAAATTCCAAAGCTACATTAACCCTTTGTTAGCTTATCAACTAAATTGACTCATCCTTTTGTTAAGCAACAAACTTAGAGATATAAGTAATCAATTTACCATTTGTAAGTCTTATCATTATTTTGAAAAAATTAAGACTAATCTATCATTTGATTAAGTAATCTAAAGATTATAATGAATTAATTTTGTTGTTGGACTAACTCCTAAACTATTCTATCATTTGATTGGTCAATAATCCAAAGATTGAAAGTTGGATTAATTACCAAACTAATCTATCATTTGATTAGTTAATAATTTAAATATTGTAATGCATTAAACATTTGATTATTTAATCTATCATTTGATTAATCAATAATCTAAGGAATATAATGTATTAAATAAAATGAATCTAACATAAGCTTAATTACTAAACCAATCTATCATTTGAATAATTAAATCTAACTTTATATTAGTCTATCTTAAATTAATCAATCCATTTGATTAATTAGATCTAAAATTAGAATTACACTAGCATTAATCATTTTGATGATTAATTTAAATCTAACATTAGGAAAATAAAACATTAATCACTCAGTTGATTAACATAACATAATCAAGCATAAATCATTTTAATGATAAATTTAAATCTAACATTAGGAAAATAAAATATTAATCACTCAATTTATTAAAATTACATCTAACATTAGAAAAAATCAAGCATAAATCATTCTAATGATTAATTTAAATCTAACATTAGGAAAATAAAACCCTTCTAATTCATTTGGTCAACTCTCCAAACAACTCCAAAGGCACCTCAAAGATTTAGCCAAACCAATCAATACAAAACTAAACTAAACACACATAATATTAAAATTAATGGTTTTCTTGCTGCCTACGGTTCCTTCTATGACAATAATAAAATTACTTCCTTTGTATTTGATTTTGAAGTAACACTTCTAGATATATATTTTTAAGGGGCTTGATTTGCTCAGATTTAAATTCTTTGCACCAAATTTTTTCAGAAGCTGATGAATGCCTGTCAATACATCCCTACTTCCTCCCATCATCTAGTTCATCAATAAAAGACCTTTATCATGAGTGAACTCAACAGATTTTTGGTTATATAAAGCTTCAGGGATGAATTTATTTCTATTAAAAATAAAATTATTAATAGACTTAGAGCTAGGGAATATCAAATTAATTTTCTCCTACCTTTGTTTGGGAGAGTTAAATTTAATGGTAGACCTTCACTTTTGGCTAGAGTTTTGGAGTGAGCAACATGCGGATATGGAACCAAAATAAAAATAGTTCCTCTTATTTTGAATATGGACAACTATATTTTTGTCAGATATCTTCGAATCAACACAAATATTATCTCTCCAATGTTTGAAAAATAGAGAAAAGATAGAGAGCTCAAGCACATTGCTCGAGGCATCATTTGCAAGAGGAACCAAAAACCTCTTCGATATTATCTTTGTAAAATTAAAATTGTTTTATGGACTCTATTTCCCACCTTGTGTTTTCACATTTTTAATGCATTTCTTCTCTTTTTTAGTTGGGTGTGTTTTTTTTGGGGGGTAGAACTTCAAACTTCTCTTCTTTTCATTGTCTTGGTCCATAAACCTACAATTTGTAACAATGCTTGGGTTTTTTTATCCCACATGCATTACTCTTCAGCTCCCCCATATATTTAGGTATTTATAAATAGAGAGTGTAACTCTTCGAAGCTCACTCTGTTTATGAGCTTGTAGGTCAAAACACATTCAAATTTTTGTAGATGTATCACTTCTTCTTTTTTAAATAAAAATTCAATCAAATTAGTTTTAGTTCCTTTCCTAACTCGTCTCTTTCTTTAAGTTAATAATCCCTCATTTTTCTTCCTTCTATTTTCTAATATGTTTTTTTTACTGATATTATGCTCTTCACTTGCATATAATGTGATCTGATGAACTAGAAATCTTGCAGCACTAGGAGTATGCTCTTCACTTGTGCATCTACAATTTGGTGAACCAAAAACTAGTTTACATTTTTAGATTATGACTTTACCATGTTTCTTTTTTATTAATGATTTTATCCATTAATAGTACACATTTCTCTACCAGTTATTGACCTTTTAGATTTTGAATTCTCTCCCATATTTCCCGACAGTCCCCCTAGTTCCCATGATCATCTTCCTCGCAAGCATCTACGACACGAGGATTCACAACAACAAATTTGAGAGCTTGAAGAAATAATATTTAACATAGATAAAATGGAAGAGTTTTGTAGAGGTCTAATAGAAACAAATTTTTTTTCTCAGAATAAAATATTTCCTTCCACATAGGATAGAAGGACCTTCATAGATGGAATCGGTGCAATGTGTGATATTCCTCCACAACCAAAGTCTTTGGACAAGCTGCTGGAAACAAGGTTCAAAGAATTCAAGATTATGAGTAGAAAGGTAAAAAAATTCCATTCCAGGCTAGCTTATCTTGAATAGAATCTAGGCAAATGTATTGTTCGCCATAGCCTATGAATGGAAAAACCATGCCTTCAACTTCTAGATGAAGATATTAATAAATAGTTTTTTAATGTGTCAGAGGCACTCAAATTTTTTTTCTTGGAAATGGCCAAATTTTACATATGTAATTTCAAAAATTACATATATAAATTAGCTACTTAGGCCAATGATTATATTCCTAGAATTTTATTATCTATAGTTAAGGAAATTCTTGTAGATTCCATAAATAAACATAAGACAATTTCTTAAGAAATTGTTTCAAAATGGGAATCCCATATTAAAGAGCTTTTTGAGAGAAATATCTAGGCCTGGAGAGTTGAAATGTAAATCCAAAAAAACATACAAGAGAAAGCTAAAGTTTCTCAAGAAAATTCTATTTTAGAAGTCCTAGAAGTTAATATGTTATAAGCTATAGAAAGCATAACCGACTTGGTTAAAAGAAAAATCAAGCAACAAATCGATTTTCTAGAAAAACTAATCACATGCGCACAAAATAAATATCTTGTACAATGCAACAAGAATAGAAATAGTAGTAGAGGTTCAAACCATAGAACCTCTACTACACTAAAAAGGTAATCACAACAACACCATCCACAACATGAAAAAAAACAACGGTAGCCACAACAAAGGAATAAACAACTAAATCAACAACAACAACAAAGGCAATTGTAGCAACAGGGGCATAGTTTAAAAATTTGAGGCCCTTCTCCAAGAATACAAAATAAGGGGAGAAACTTCCAAAACCACACTTCCTCTATGCAAAAAAAATTGCAACATGACAATGGAACAAATTTCTACAGCTTTAGTTTTAATAATCCAAGAAAATTTTTTGCCCCATCCATTTAGAAGTAGCAAGGGTAGGGGTTCTTTTGATGCCAAAATTTTGGTAGAAATAAAAAATAACCCCTTGGTCTGCAATTTTCAGCCCATAGGATTTTGGTCATAGGTACTTTTATAGGAGTCTTGTCTGGGTTGTGGATGGCAAAATCATAAATCTTGTCATCCATAATTTTTCCTCTAGAAAACTTATCCAAAATGAAATTAAGGCCCTTAGCTTGGGTTTAAATTTCCTCCCTAATCCTCCTCCCATGGCCAAAGAGGTTCTAAAATAGGATTTTTTAGACTTTTATAGACGTCTTCATATTGAATGGTTCTTTAGACCGAGAGGTGGACCTCCAAAATTGCCTAAGCCCATTGATCCTTTTCATGTCTCCAACCCAAGTTTTAATACCTCACAGTTTTATAGACCTTTGGAAGAAATTATTGGCTTGGGTGAAATATTCCTCAATAACAAATTATCTTGCCAATCCCACATGCCAACATGCCTTTCCACACCATATTTGGTCTACCATTCGTTCCCTTGCTAATGACAAATCCATTGTCATTAGGCCTGTAGATAAAAAATTGGGTGTTTGTGTTTTATCCATGGGATGGTACATTTCAAAAGGCTTTTCCTATATTTTAGATCATATTGTGTACTCTAACGTGAATAGTGTCCCTTTTCAAGATATTTTTTATCAACTCTAGGACTTGCTTGGTTGGGATTTTAAGAGGAATATGCTTTTAAAAAACCATAGGAAAATTATGCTCTAGGTAACACCGTCCTCTACCAGAGTGTGTCTTTTTCCTGCTCCCCAAAATCCATAAGCCTAGGCTTTCTGGCTGACCCATCTATTCCTAATGTGGCTTCATGCTCGAACCTACCTTCAAATAACTTCATCATCTACTCCTGCCAATTTTTTTTAAACAGAAAAATCATATATTGGATTTTATATCTCTAATTAAAGATATGAATGATCGTACTTTTTCTCAAGATATCATTCTTTTCTCTTTTGATGTTGGGAGTATCTCTCCCAACATCCCCACCTCTCAAGGATTGGTAGCCCTCCATATTTTTTGAAGAACAAATTTTATTTAACCAAGACAAACTTTGTGGTAAGGCTTGCAGAGATAGTGTTAACAGAACACTACTTAGATTTCAAAGGGAAAACATACAGGTAGATAAGAGGAACAATTATGGGAAGTAATTTTTTGTGGTTTATGCTTGTTTATTTCTATGTCATCTAGAGGAACGAGCATTTAATAATGTTGATGTGGAAAACATTTTATATAGTGATGATGTCATTGGAGTTTTTCATGGCCCTAAGAAGGATCTTAATGGTTTTATTTCTACCTACTATTCCTTTTATGATAGTATTAAAATTACTTCCTTTGTTTCTAATTTTGAAGTAACACTTCTAGATACTATATTTTTTAAGGGGTTCGATTTTGCTCAGACTGGAATTCTCTGCACCAAATTGTTTTAGAAGCTGATGAATGCCTATCAATACATCCTTGCTTCCTCCCATCATCCATTTTATTAGTAAAATATCTTTATCATGAGTGAACTCAATAGATTCCTGGTTAGAGAAAGCTCCAGGGATGGATTTATTTTTGTTAAAAATAATTTTTTTAATAAAATCATAGCTAGGGTATATCTAATTAATTTTCTCCTACCTTTGTTTGATAAATTTAGATTTGATGGTAGGCCTTCACTTTTGGCTAGAGTTATGGAGCAAGCAACACACAAACATGGAACCAAAATAAAAAATTCTCTTATTTTGAATATGGCCAATTGTAGTTTTGTTAGAGATCTTCGAATTAGAACATATATTATTTCTCTAATGTTTGAAAAATAGAGAAAATATAGAGAGCTCAAGAACATTTATCGAGGCATAATTTGATGGAGGAACCAAAAACGTCTTCGATTTTATCTTTGTAAAAATAAAATTGTTTGAGGGACTCTATTTCCCACCTTGTATTTTCACATTTTTAATTTTTTTTCTCTTTTCTGGGTGGGTGTGTTTTTTTGGGAGGTTGATATTAGGACTTCTCTTCTTTTCACTGTCTTGGTCTATAAACCTATAGTTTGTAACAATGCTTGGGTGTTTTTATCCCACATGCATTACTCTTTAGCTCTCCCCCTAGAGTTACATCTTTATAAAGAGAGGTTGTACCTCTTCAAACCTCACTCTGCTAATGATACCTGTAGGTCAAAATGCATTCAGATTTTTGTAGATGTATCACTTATTTTTTGGAATAAAAATTCAATCAAATGATTTTTGTTCCTTTCCTAACTCATCTCTTTCTTTAAGTTTATAATCCCTCATTTTTCTTCCTTTTGTTTTCTAATATATTTTTGCTATCGATATTATGCTCTTCATTTGCACGTAATGTGATATGGTGAACCAGAAATCTTGCAGCACTGAATATGCTCTTCACTTGCACATCTATGATATGGTGTGTTAGAAACTAGTTTACATTATTAGAGTATTGCTTTTCCATGTTTTTTTATATTAAAAAGTTTAACTTAGGAAATATACAACTAATGCTCCTGACCTTACGTAGTGCAAAACTCTTAGGGTACCATCCTTATGGTGGCCCCTATGACTCAAAAAATGAAGCAACACTCAATCCAAACTTACACACAATTATTTGTGTGCACTTATACAAAACTCATCGAGCACCATTTCTTATGGTGGCCCCTCAACAAACTCAACAAACAACACAATACTCTACTCATCTTGCATATGGTGATTGTATGTGCCTAGGTAAAGCTCATAGGAATGTCAAACCTAAAAATAAGGCAAGAGACACAGTGGTGCCATCCTTATAGAGGGCCCCCAGTGATACCTTAAGACTCCATACAAATTGCAACAAGATATAAGGTAGAACTACACTCACACATAGATAAAACAAAGGAATTGACCAATGTAAGAAACTCGATCGCTACACCATACAAAGTTCATATCATTATACATGGAGAACAGGTCCCAATCTAAAAAACTAAGCATGAGGAAAAATTCAAAGCAACATATCAAGCTTAATACAAGCATGCAAACACTACACAACAAGGAAGAGTAAAGGCAAAAAATAAGCCAAACCTCAACAAGAAAAAACCAACACTAATAAGATAGGGTGCAAGGAAAAACAATGAAAGTGAAATACAATAAGCTTCGTAGCATACCTAACAATGATATCAGTCATTTGCAAGACTTTATATTCATAGTGTTGCACCTTGCTATCCTTATTTACCTTTGCTTTCATTCCTTTCTCCTATTTTCCTTCCTTTCTGGTGTTCCCTCTCTTTAGAAACCAACGTTCCCTCTTAAAGGTTTAAGAGAGAGGAAGGTAAGGTGTTACACAATCTAGGATTGAGCAGTAATATTAAGGTGATTTCTCCATGTCCATAAATATCTTACTCAATCACCCTTCAATATAGAATAGAGTGAAGGACAAAACATCATACGTTAACCAAAGGTGGCTCTACCTTTGCTAGATCAAAGCATTAAATGCTTCACCATCACCACCAAGGTTTAAGGTGGCCTAACATGGCTCTCAACATGTAATAAGAAACATAGACCAAAAAGGATACAACATAAACCCAAGTCTAAAGCAAAATATTCAATCCTTTAGATTAAAAGAACTAACATTAGAATAACATTAATATTTCCATTGATTAATACTAACATTATATTAAACTAACATTAATCATTTATTTAGATTAATATTAAATCTAACATTAGTCTAGGATTAAATATTTCTTATTCAAACAAGGCAACATAATAATATTTTACTCTAATCCCTAAGAATCAACCATAGATTAAATCTATCTAATCTATCCAAGAGACCATTTAGTCATATGCAAGGAATATAATCACATCCATCATGCCATATGCAAGAGAAAAAGCATTCTCTCGATGTTTTGTACCATCGTTTTATCCCTAAATGAGTGGCTCCTTATTTAAGATAGACATAAGCTATCACCGACTCATGTTAAGGAGACTCATTGCAAGCAACTTTCCTAGTCCAATGGTATGAACATGAGCATAAGCAAACCATAATGCACCTACATGAAAGGGTATTCATTCATGTTACCCTGAGCTATTTTATGAATGAGTCATCATCATCATTTCCCCTTCAATATGGTCTCTCATTCCTTGTGGCCAATTCTCTTGTCCACCCATGAGAGTACCTGATCCTGCAACCAAGAAGAGCATCAATAGTACCATATTCTTACATAAAATGGACATAATATTAGAAGCATATATCCATCAAAACAATAAAGCTAAGCATTAAACATCATTTGCTAATACATAGTTCAACTTAAGTAGCAAGTCCTGCCAAGGTGGGTCGTGACATACTACCCCCTTGGACTAAACACAGTCTATTGTGTTTCCTACAAAACATTACATTTAACTTTATTCAAATAAATAAGGAAAATATATTTTCATCTCATCCACTTTCTCCCAAGTGGAGTTTTTCTCTGAATATTGGTCCCATTGGACCTTGCACTATTCTAGAGTTTGTTTCCTCATTGCTTTGGAATGAAACTCTAGAATATTCATTGGCCTCACTTCAATGATCGATGGATCTATCACCTACAATTTTGAGACATCCCACACATGATTAGGATCAGCAATGTACTTCCTAAGCAGGGATATGTGGAAAGAGTCATGGATCTTTGATAGGTTGGGTGGTAAGGCAAGTCTGTAAACCACTAGACTGATCTTTTTAGTGATCTCAAAAGGCCCAAAAAAATGAGGATCCAACTTAGAAGACTTGATGGCACTCTTCATGGGTTTGACTCTTAGGAAAACTCTATCTCCCATAGAGAATTCTCTAGGTGAACACTTCAAATCAACATAGCTCTTCTGATGATCGGTGGCTTCCTTAAGCCTTTGCTTGATCATCCTAAGCTGCTCCTCCATATCTCTGATCACATCTGGTCCAATGACAACCTGATCCTCTAGGTTATCCCAAGATAGGGGAGTTATGCATCTCCTACCATACAAGGCTTCAAATGGGGCCATTTTCAAGGAAGCATGGTATCCATTGTTATAAGCAAACTCAACTAGATGCAAAAAGTCTTCCCATCGAGACTTTTGGTCCATGCAATACATGCAAAGCATGTCTTCCAAGATTTGGTTCACCCTTTCTATTTGACCATCTATTTTTGGATGATATGTAGAGCTAATATTTAGCTTTGTGCCAACTACATGATGAAGGGCCTACCAAAATTTAGATGTAAATTTGGAGTCCCTATCTGAAATGATCATCTCAAGAAAACCATGCAACCTAAAAATCTCTTTGGTGAATCTATTGGCCACTATCAAGGCATCATCCTTGGTGTTTCTTGGAATAAAATGAGCAACCTTGGTCAATCTATCAACCACTACTAGGATTGCATCATGTTGGTACCTAGTCTTAGGTAAACCCACTATGAAGTCCATAGATATCACCTACCATTTTTTTATTAGTATGTCATGTGGGTACAATTGTCCTACTAGATGTCTATGCTCAACTTTCACTTTCTGACATTCCAAACATTGAGCCACAAAATTGGTGATATCTTTCTTCATTCCTGACCAATAGAAGGTCTTCTTCATGTTCTCCCTCATATTTACCCCTCCTAGGTGAGTAGAGTAAGGAGATCTATGTACCTCTTGCATGATCAATTTCCTTAAATCACCAATTTTAGGGATCACCACCCTATCCTTAAAACATAAAAGTCCATCCTTTATGCCAAAATCCTTACTCTCTTTAGAATTTCCTTTCCATATTGGCTCAAATTTCACTATAAAACTGATCCTGTGCTTGCATTTCCCTGACTTGGTCCATTAAGTCCATGTGACATCAGGTCAAAGTGACTATATGCCTTCTCCTACTCAAGGCATCAACAACCTTATTTTCCTTGCCTTTGATATACTCTATACCAAAATCATATTCTACTAAGAACTCGATCCACCTTCTCTACCTCACATTGAGCATTAGTTGGGTAAAGATATACCTCAAGCTCTGATGATCAATTCTTAACTCAAAAGGCTTCCCTAGTAGATAATGTCACCAAATCTTAAGGGCGTGCACTACAATTGCTAGTTCCAAATCATGTGTAGCATAGTTGACCTCATGCTTCTTGAGTTTCCTTGACTCATAAGCTATGACTGAATCATCCTAGGATAGTACTCCTCCCAAACCTTCCAAAGAAGCATCAGTGCAGACTAAAAAATTCCCTTGTGGATCTAGAATCTTGAGAATAGGTGTAGTAGTAAGCTTTTATTTAAGTAACTCAAAAGTGGCTTCGCACTTGTCCATCCATTTATATTCCTTCCCTTTTCTTTGAAGGTTAGTTATGGAATAGGCTATCTTGGAGTAATCCTTAACAAATTACCTATAATACCCTATTATGCCCATGAAGCTCCACACTTTAGGCACATTAGTGGGTGGTGGCTAACTCAAAATGACCTCTATCTTCTTTGGATCTACTACTATCCCTTCAGTAGATATAATATGTCCTAGGTATTATACCTCAAGAACATAAAAATCACATTTTGATAGATTTCCATAGAGTTGGTTCCTTCTCAACAACTCAAGCACAATCCTTAAATGCTTATCATGCTCTTCCTTATTCTAGGAATATATCATAATATCATCCAAGAATACTAAGATAAACTGATCTAGATGCTCCTTGAACACATTATTCATCAGATTCATGAATGTTATTGGGGCATTGGTTAGTCCAAAAGGTAGGATTGTAAACTCATAATGCCCATACCTAGTCTTGAAAGTAGTCTTGTGAGTATCCTCCTCATAGATTCTTAGCTGATGGTATCCTGATTTCAAGTCAATATTTGAGAATATGGTGGCACCCTTGAGTTGATCAAACAAATCCTCAATCCTGGGTAAAGGGTACCTATTCTTAATAGTTGCTTTGTTCAACATTCTATAATCTATGCACAACCTTAGTGAACCATCCTTATTTTTGACAAAAATAATTGGTGCACCCCATGGTGATACGCTAGGTTTAATCAACCCCTTTTCTAGCAACCCCTAAAGTTGCACCTTTAACTCCTGCATCTCAATAGGATTCATCTTATAAGGAGTTTTATGGATAGGTTCTAAACTTGGTAGAAGTTTGATAGTGAAGTCAAATTCACGCTTAGGTGGTAGCCTTAGAAGGTCTTAAGGAAAAACATCCCCAAACTCTTGCAAGATTGGGTGCTCCTTAAATAATTCTTCCTTCCTATCATCCTTGGTCTTGTGGTTCAATTTGATGACATAGACCATACCACCTTTCCTAATAGCTTTATTTAGTTGCATTGTTGAGATCATCTGAGGGCAAAAACCCCTTGCTCACTGTGAATTCTCAGTCTCTGCTTGTCCTTACTTGAAAATTCTATCCATCTATCTTGAAAATTAATTATGGCTTCATGAGCCCTTAACTAGTCCATTCCCAAGATGATGTCAAAGGCATGTAGTGATGCTACATATAAGTGCCAAAGGGTAGATCCATTGGGTAGGGTGATCTCGGCTATGGGAAAATATTGATCCATTGAGTAGGTCTGTCTAGACCCATACTCGACTTTCCACCCTTGTGCCAAAAATCTTGGTCTTTCTGGAAAATCCCTGACTATACTAGAAGAAATGAAACTATCTGTAGCTCCACTATCTATCAAGATCTTAACTTTCTTATCAAACAACTTACCATCTAGAATCATAGGTGTGGCTTGGCCATCTAGATTCTTATTTCTAGTTGTTGCATAGATTCTATGGTTGGGCTCTTCAATATTTTTGCTTGGTCCTACTCGATTTGGATACTTGTTTGCATAGTGAGGTCCCCCATAGTCATAGCAACCACCCTTGGGACCTAGGTGTCTTTCCTATTTCTTTTCCCTTGTCCACTCGGTTCAAGATGGTTTAGGTTATTTCTGTGCTTGAGGGGTACCATTATCCTTCCTCTTCTAGAATTTCTTCTTGGAATTCCCTTGCTTCCCATCATTTTTATTTTCCATATTTGGATTATATTTGCTTTTTCTTTTGTTCTTGTTCCCATTTCATAAATCCATCACTCTTCCTTTTCCTTAAGGTTTGTCGATCTCTTTCTGACAAAACCACATAGTTAAAGGGAGGTCTTGTTCAACTATAGGTTGGACTCAACTTGATGAGCTAGATCATATACCTTTTGTAAAGTCTCTGACTTATGCATGTTTACTACCGATATTATCTTAGGATCCATTCCCAAGATAAACTTATGTACCTTCATATGCTCATCCTACTCGTAGAGTGGTACATACTTAAGCAATTTTACAAATTTTTGGTAGTAAACCTCTATTGTCATTGTTCCTTGGAGAAGTGTGGAAAATTCCTCAAATTTCTCCACATAATGTTGTTCAGTAAGGAATATTTTCTTAAAGGCCTCCACAAACCCCTCCCATGAAATATTAATAGCCTCAATATTCTGATCAAATTTAAAAGTGTTCCACCATTCTAACCTAGTCTCTTGTAAATGGAGAGTGGCCCAATAGGTCCAAGTCATTGAAGAATAGTTTTTCATGGAGAAGTAGGTCTCTAGCTCATTCAGCCAAGCTTCAGTTGAATCACCCCCATCATTTTTAGTGAATTTAGAGGTCTTAACATTCTTCATATCCTTAGCTAATTCTACCTCTATAAGAGCCCTAACCTCTTTCTCATCTATAGGAGGGTTTCCTTTTGGTCTAGCCTCAAGATTTCTATTCTAACTCACTATGGTTTCCAATATTTATCTCTATTGATCCATCTATTCTCTCTATTGCTCTAATTTCTCTTGCAAAAGTGAGATAGTAGTAGTGAGGTTCTCCACCTCTCTGTTGGAGTTCCTCAAACTTTCTCTTGGGGGTCTAGCCTTGACATTTTCCTACCTAGCATATCTTTGGAGGATAGAAGATCCTCTTCTTCCTCTCCTTAAATTTGGTGCCATAGTTTCTTAGCCACACAAAATTCTCTAGGTTAGGTTGTAGTTCTCCTTCTCATGCCTCCTACCTACTAGTTAGTCACATCCTCCAATGTACTAACAACTATATACTATCATCCACTGATAGTACTCAACTTTCCATTACCCAAGTCATCCATCAAGTCAAAACATCTCTAAGTCCTTTCTAGGGAAGCTTCTAGTCCTATGACCTAGAGCTTTGATACCAACTGTAACAACCCCAAAAGCTAACCAACTTGAGAGAGATTTTTTTTTGAACTTAACAAGGTTCATAGGAGTATCCATGGAATACATATATTGACTAGACATACCCACATTTTGAGTCTAAGATGTTGTAGATATCACTCGAGTGGATAGGAGAGGCCAAGCTCCCATAGGTAACTAGGGTTTACCTCGTATACCTTTATGGTATAGAGGATGCTTTTAAAAGGTCTCCCCACTTTTCTAGCATTCTCCATGAATGTATACTTTTGACCTTAGCATTAGGATTATCCCTTCTCAGTCTTTAGAGAAGGGGATACCAATTCCTTCTTCTAGCCATAATTCAGTCTATGTTAGGTCCATTAGGTATAGTGTCTTAGTCTATTTTATTGCACCTCCATGGTGATCCCTTAAACTTCATGCTTATCTTCCCCATATCTGTGATGGGCCCTTAAGCACCAATCACTCTACGTGATTGTCTTCTCATGGACATAGAAAACTAGGTGTTGCTACCCCACAATAGCCCAAGTTGAAAAAGGAGAGTTTTAGACAAGGTTACCTTTAGAGCCCTTCCCAAAGAAACCCCTAAGCCCAAGGATAACTCTCTCTCTCTCTCTCACTCTACAAGCATTAAAACAAAAGCATCTTCTAGGATGAAAGCAAATCTAATCATCTTAAGCTTGCAAAATAAATCTAACATAACCTTTAGATCAAGAAATAGCATGGATAAGAACCATAAAACCATTCATCAACATGGCACCATATATTCATCCAACTAAAGGTCTAGATTACAAAAGAATAGTCTTTGCTTCTATTACAATAAATCCTCTTCCACCAAGAGTGATTTTCATTAGTACAACAAGAATATTTGAAGATTTAACTTAGCATGATCTGAACATCTTCTTCCTTTGGCCTCCATGGTAGTTTGATAGGAATGTGGGGATCAGAACAACTCATTTGTAGGTATGAATGCATTTCTATATGATTTAGTGCACACAAAAAAGAAGCCCATACTTCTTTCCTAAAATATTTTCCACAAATATTTTAAATCCCAAGCCCTTGAATTTCTATAAATTCAATTCAATATAGCAAACTCAAAAAAATGAAACCCATACTTCTTTCCAATATATGTTCTACAAACAAACAGTTCCAAAGCTACATTAACCCTTTGTTAGCTTAAAAACTAAATTGACTCATCCTTTGGTTAAGCAACAAACTTAGAGATCTAAGTAATCAATTTGCCATTTGCAAGTCTTATCATTCTTTTGAAAATACTTAAGACTAATCTATCATTTGATTAAGTAACCCAAATATTATAATGAGTTAATTCCATAGTTGGACTAACTCCCAAATTGTTCTATCATTTGATTAGTCAATAATACAAAGATTGAAAGTTGGATTAATTACCAAACTAATCTATCATTTGATTAGTTAATAATCTAAATATTGTAATGCATTAAACATTTGATTAATTAATCTATCATTTTATTAATCAATAATCTAAGGATTATAATGCATTAACCATTAGATTAATTGCCAACTAATCTATCATTTGATTAATTAATAATATAAGGATTATAATGCATTAACCATTAGATTAATTGCCAACTAATCTATCATTTTATTAATTAATAATATAAGGATTATAATGCATTAGATAAAATTAATCTAACATAAGGTTAATTAATAAACTAATCTATCATTTGAATAATTAGATCTAACATTATATTAGTCTATCTTAAATTAATCAATCCATTTTATTAATAAGATCTAACATTAGAATTAAACTAGCATTAATCATTCGGATGATTAATTTAAATCTAACATTAGGAAAAGAAAACATTAATCACTCAATTGATTAACATAACATCTAACAATATAATTAATCAAGCATAAATAATTCTAATGATTAATTTAAATCTAACATTAGAAAAATAAAATATTAATCACTCATTTGATTAACATAACATCTAACATTAGAATCAATCAAGCATAAATCATTCTAGTTATTAATTTAAATTTAACATTAGGAAAATAAAACCCTTCTAATTCATTTGGTCATCTCTCTAAACAACTCCAAAGGCACCTCAAATATTTAGCCAAACCAATCAACATGAAAAGAAAATAAACACGCACACCAAAGGAGAAGTAAGGTAAATTTCAACTTAGGAAAGAGATGATTAACACTCTTGAGCTTACGTAGCACAAATATCTCAGCATGCCATCCTTATGGTGACCCCTACGACTTAGAAAACAAAGTGATACTCAATTCAAGCTTACACACAATGATTTGCATGCACCTATGCAAAGCTCACTAGGCACCATTTATTGTGGTGGCCCACTGATGAACTCAAAAAACAACATGATGCTTCGCTTGACTTGCATATGATGATTGCATGTGCCTACACAAAGCTCAAAGTAAAATCAACCCTAAAACTCAAGCAAGAGATACAGTGGCACCATCCTTGTAGAGGACCCCTAATGACACCTTGAAACTCCATACGACCTAATACAAGCTAGAAGGTAGAACTACAACCACACAAGTGAAACAAAGGAATTGACCAGCGTAAGAAACTTAATCGCTATGCTACCCAAATTTTATCTCACTGTGCATGGGGAATAAGTCCCAAGCTGGTGGACTGAGCACAAGGAAAAATACAAAGCAACATATCAAGCTTAATACAAGTGTGTAGACATTGCACAACAAGAAAGAGTAAAGGCAACAAACAAGTGAAAACTCAACAAGAAAAATCCAACACTAAGAAGATAGGATGCAAGAAGAAATAATGAAAGTAAAACATAGTAATTTTTGTAGCATGCCTAACAATGATATCAATCCTTTATGAGCCTTTATATCCACAGTGTTGTGCCTCGCTATCCTTATTTACCTTTGCTTTCATTAATTTCTCCTTTTTTTCCTTTCTTCTTGGCATTCCCTCCCGTTAATAGCCAATGTTCCCTCTTAAATGTTTAGGAGAGATGAAGGTAAGGCATTACGTGAGATAGGGTTGAGTGGTAACATTAAGGCAATTGCTCCATGTCCATAACGATCTTACTCAAGTGCCCTTCAATATAGAATAGAGTGGAGGACAAAGCATCATATGTTAACTAAATATGGCTCCACCTTTGCCATATCAAAGCATTAAATTCTCCACCACCATCACCACCAAGATTTAAGGTGGCCTAACATGTCTCAACATGCAAGAAGCAACATAAAAAAAGGAGACAACATAAACCCAATTCTAAAGCTAAATATGCAATCCTTTAGATTAAAATAACTAACATTATAATAACATTAATATTTCCATTTATTAATACTAACATTAGATTAAACTAATATTAATCATTTCTTTTGATTAATATTAAATCTAACATTAGTCTAGGATTAAATATTTCTTATTCAAACAAGGCAACATAATAATATTTTACTCCAATCCCTAAGAAGCAACCATATATTAAATCTATCTAATCTATCCAAGAGACCATTCAGTCATATGCAAGGAAGATAATCACATCCATCATACCTTATGCAAGAGCAAAAGCATTCTCTCGATATTTTGTACCATTGTTTTATCCCTAAATGAGTGGCTCCTTATTTAAGATAGATATAAGCTATCACTAACTCATGTTAAGGAGACTTGTTGAAAGAAAATTCCTGGTCCAATGGTACAAACATGAGTATAAGCAAATCATAATGCACCTACACAAAATGGTATTCATTCATGTTGCCCTAAGCTATTTGATGAATGAGTCATCATCATCATTTATCCTTCACTATGGTCTCTCGTTCCTTATGGCAAAATATCTTGTCCACCCATGAGAGTACCTAATCCTACACCCAAGCAGAGCATTGGTAGTACCATATTCTTACATAAAATTGATATAATATTAGAAGCATATATCCATCAAAACAACAAAGTTAAGTATTAAACATCATTTTCTAATACATATTTTAACTTAAGTAGCAAGTCTTACCAAGGTGGATCATGATAGTAGGTGTCATTGAGGAGCATTCAACCTAGGATGGTCAAGATTTCCAAGCCATTAAAACCCATCCACATTTTTTTAGTGTGTCAAGAGAAGATTAGTGGAGCACCATTAACATTGCTTATTATCAAAGGGATTTCCTCCATATTGTGAGGATTCTATTGTAAGCCCTAAGAGGGCCACTTATAAAAGATAAACATTGTACTATACTCTTTATCTCTAATGCAAATGGTGTATCTTTTCTTAATTACAAATATAAATATCATGTTTAACCTCACATTGATAAAACTCACAACTAAGAAAAAAGGAATAAATCTTCTCATACTAAGAATGAAGATCCTATTAAGACCATATAAAGATACAGTGAAGTGACATACCAATGAATTAGGTCCCTCAAGCTCAAAACTGGGTGGCTATTGCATGTAGATTTCCTCCTAAAGTTCCCCATGTATAAAAACACTCTTCATATCCATCTAATGAACCTTCCATCCATAGGATAAAATAATGGAGAGAATCATGTTGACAAAGTCCATTATAGCTATAGGTGCAAGTCTCATAATAGTCCACTCCTTCCTATTAATAAAATTGCTTCATGAAAAGGCATACCTTATACTTTTCTACCTGACCATCCAATTTGCATTTGGTCCTATAGACCCATTTACACCCCATAATATTCTTCTCTTCTGGAAGAGGAACCAACCCCCAAGTCTTGTTCTTCATCAATGCCTCATAAATTTGCCATAGTATCGTCCCATGTAGGCTTACCCTTAGTATGTGAGAGGATCTTATGAATGGGCTACCTTTGAAATAAAATCTTGGGATGGATCCTTTCAATGTTTATCAAGGTATAAAATAGGTTAAGAATCCTTTAGAAGCATTTTAATGCACTTAAGCGTAGGAAAAACAAAATAATCATGTTTATCCTACACTATCTCAATATCAAAAACTAAAAATAAATAACCCAACCCATCATCACTCACCTCCTTATGCAAGGATAGGACATTCTAAACTGATGTATCATACTCATATCGTCATGTTCTAGGGTAAGAAGAAACAACCTAGGAAGTTGCTTATGAAGGGATAAAATCAATAGGTAGGGAAAAACCACTTGAATAATATTAAAGAGGAAGATGCTCTAATAGGAATAAAACCATCTAAAATATCTAAAGAAACTATTGAATTTGGAATATGAAAATAACTAGAAGAATCAATTGTTAAAATTTCTATAGGGAGAGTGGAAAGGATACTTGGAAGAACCTTATCAAAGATGATATCTCTCCTTGTCAAGACCTCACGCCTCTAAGGATCATAGATATGATATACTTTTGAGGTATCATAATACCCTACAAATATATATTTATATCTTTAGTACCTCCTTCTTCCAAATATCCTTGGGTATGTGAGCCCATGGTCAAGACCCAAATATTTAGAATGGAGATACATCTACCTTATCTCGTATCAATCTCTAAAGATGTGTCATCCCTTGAATTGCATTGGTAGAAACCCTATTAATGATATACACTTCACAAGTGATAGCCTTACCCCAAACTTGTGGTCTAGTCCCTTGGCATAAATCATACAATGTGATATCTCCATGATTATCCTATATTTCCTTTCATTTATACCATTCTATATAGGAGTGTAGTGAATAGTCTTCTAATATGCTATCCCATGAGGGGCCAAAAAATCATGAAAAGTATGACTAACATATTCATCAACCCTAATATTCTTAAACACTTTATCCTCCTATATAGTAAATTTCAATAAGATCCTTATTAGATCTCTCAAACACCTCATCCATAGCATAAAATGTGGATACCCTCTAATATCTAGAAAAATCATCAATGAAAAGAAGGAAGTACCCATTTCTTAAAAGAGGTATACCCATAAGTCCACAAATACCACTATGTATGATCTCTACAAGGTGATATTCCCTCCTAGAAACTCCTTTCAAAAAGGTCTCCCTATTATTTTTTTTTAAAATGCATCCCTCACATGCACCACTCAAAGGGGATATGTGTGGAAGCCCAATGACCATTTGATTTTGATTCAGGTATCTCAAGCAATGATAACTGAGATACCCAATCATGTGATGCCACTTTTGAGTCTCATTATCAACATGTATAACCATGACAACAAAGATTTTCTTTCCAAAATAAGTAGCAAAAAATGTAGGTCATTCACCCAACTTATACATGTGGTTAGTTTCATCATAATATTCATAAGCAATAATTTTGAACATTGTCTATATCCTTAATAACCCATATATCAAGATAGAATTCTACTTTATAATTTGTATGAGTAATTATAAATAAACAAAAATGTCAGGTCCAACATTATGAACGTGAAGTACATCATCAAAGGATAAAGATCTGATAGTGATGTCTCCACTTCCTACAACCTACAATGAAGAGTCATCTCCAATCATAACACATTTCTCTACATGAGTTTTGTTATAGCCTTGAAGAAGGTGTTTTTGCTTTATCATGTGCTTTGTATCCCTTGAATATGCTATCCACTCATCTAAAGAAGTGGATACACAATATGTAGAATGAATTGCAGCTTGTGCCTATGAGGTTTATCTATACAAAATTTTACCTTCTATATTTCATTTTTGTAAAACTCATAAGTAGGCTTCTTAAAAGGTTTCTTGGGCTTCCAGGTGACATGGTTACACCATTCAATAAGGACACATGGTGATCCATATCTATTCCATCAAAATTAAAAATTTACATGCAATTATGACAAAAAAAAACACTAATGTAGATAGCTTTTCAAATTGTACAATTTGAAAAAAGAGCTCAAACTGCTTTTATATGCAAAATTTATGGCCCCCTAAAATTTTAGCCCTAAAATCATAAAAATTACCTCCAAAACATTTGAAAATATTTGAATTTTTTTAGTACTTGTGGTGAATGAGAGGATGTCATGTATCATTGTGTGAGTGGCTGAGGGATGCTTATTATGCACTATAGATAATGCCAATGAATCATTTGATGCCACTTGTTATAATTTGATTTTTTGTCTTATCTATGAACCATGATGTGCCACTTGTTGTTGTTTCATTTTCTTCAAAATTCATACATCACCAAGTCTACCATTGATTGTACGAGCTCCTTGTCAAGTTAAATAATATGGAAAATATGATTAATTGACCCTATTTTTATAGACCCCAAGTGGTACATTGTATGCAACATCAACCATTGTATGAAATTTCACATTTATAAAACACATCACCTTGGTATTCATGCCACATCAACATCTTTATAGGGTATCACACGCCATTTGCATCACCTGTTTGGATTTCTACCTCAAGATTCATACCATGTTAGCATATTCATGGGCTTCCATGTGTCATTATGTATCACTTATTTGGTTTACCACCTTATTTTCCATGTATTGTATTGGAATTCATGTCACATCAATATCATCATGGGCCACCATGTGTCACCATGCATCACCTATTTGGATTGCCACATTAGTTTCCATGTGTCATCTCAGAACTCATGCACCTAGTGCCCCCTTAGATTTATGGATTACCATGTGGCATCTATATAAACTTGCCAAGTCATCACGACTATGCAAAGGAGGTACCATATCATAATCTTGTGCCACATCACTTGATAACACCATGTCATCTTGTAGTGGCACATCATCCGTCATGTCATCAAGAAGTGCCAAGTAATCCATTATGCTATCATCATTGGTTTATATCTAGGGGTTGTTGACATCATAAAAAAATAAAAAATGGGTTTTAACTCTTGACATCCTATGTAAAAACCTTAACAAGTCTTATGTTAGCCACCTCCCCATATGGCAAGATTGGGGAAAAAGAGGCTTATACTAAAAATAGTACAAATTGCCATATGCCCCTTTGTGTGTTAGTGACAATCATGTGTCAAGATGACGCAAAAACATCTAATCATATGACTTCTCACCTAATGCATGGAATATTCCCCAAAATATTCTAAATTTAAAATTTTAAAAATTAAACTTTAAAGGGAAAGACATTATTTTCAAATGTAATTTGGAAATACCTAGAGGTAAAATTGCAAGAAGTGCTTAATTGTGACCCCCATTGAAATTTTGTAAAGAATCCAAAAACACTAAAAATTCATTCATATATATTATGATTTTACCTACATAACCATTTCTTAAACATAACTAATTAGGACCTTATCTCCTATCTATGCAACAAAAAAACTTGGTAGACCATTTTTTGACTGTGTCAAGTGGTTTGGAGGTTTATTCTAAGTATAAATTCTTGCCTATGACTTCTATAGCACCATGGGTCTATCTAAAAAAATTCAACCTCTTATATTTTTTTTAATGGTATACAAACTATCTATCCTCTCAACAATGTTGCTATTGGTCAACAAAAACTGGAAGAGAAAGGAAAAAGATCATAAAATTTAAATGAGGGTTTTAAGAAACCTTGAAAAATGTAATCTTGAAACTAGACATCCATATGGTAAAAAAAAATTTAAAAAAATAAATATTGGGTGCCAATGAGAAAAAGTATGGGCTTGTCAATGAATATTTCTTCTAGATGTTGGATTCTAAGCCTTACTACTGTTAGAAATAAATGTATCTTCCAAGGTACATACTTAGGACATTAGATTACTTTAGGGGAAATTTATCTAGTTACTTCATGCAATGTAATAAATGCACAAGTGTCAATGTGCAAGTTGTATATGTGCAAGTTGTCCCTTGCACAACTAGGTAGAGTGTTGGCCAAGGAACCTATCTTCCTATATAAGAAAGGCCTCATTGTTAGATAGATATGAGAAGGGGAACATAGATAGATAGATTTGCTTATAGCATAGTCATAGGTAGTAGTGCAGTGTTGTGTAGATCACCATATATTGGTGATGGGTGCAATGTAGTTCAATAGCTTCATTAATGGAGTGTTCATTTCCTCCATAGCTACGTTGTATTCATTTATGTTATTTCTATTCACAACATACTTCAGTCATCTTGCAGATTTACTTTCTTTTATATTATTTTGCATCTTGTGATTGCTATCTCCCATTGCTCGTTACATCAAAATCTAACAGTGGTATCAGAGCCATGGTAGATCTAGTCTATGTAGATCAATAGGAAAACCACCATTATCATTGAGCCTAAGTATTTTTTCAACTTGACGTGCTTCTGGACCAACCACTATCAAAATATCTCAGAAGAGTCTAGGTGGTAGAATTAGGGAGAGTCACAAAGTTAGGACTAAAAGAAATCTCAGCTCTAGAAATACTGAGATTACATTTGATTGGAGTCTTTCCATAGAGTTGCAGAAAGAACTTGTGAAGACTAGGACTCAACATTCAATCCACTAGATTGACAAATCATCTAGTGAAGATCATTCAGGATATTTGAATTTTGTTAACTATTGCCTAAAGTTTCTTTTGTTGCAAAAAATTAATTCTTAGAGGATTGGGACTCCTCCTACAATAGAAAGCTAGGAGACTCCAACTTCGTTGCCCAAAGGTCAACATGCCTTCATAGTGCAGAGATTAGTTCCTTGTGCAAGAGAAGAATACTGTGGAAGAAGACTTCTAGTGAAGAGTCATGGTGAAGTTAGGAGACTGAAGATCTCCATTGCTAAATTGAAGAACTTCACAAGTTGAAGAACATGCCATAGAAGCCTTGATACAAAAATGCCATAGAAGCCTTGAAGAAAAGGCCATAGGAGCCTTGAAGAAGAAGCCATAGAAGTCTTGATACTAAAAAGGCCATAGAAGCCTTGATACTAAAAAAGGCCATAGAAGCCTTGATACTGAAAAAGGCCACAAAAGCCTTGATACTAAAAAAGGCCACAAAAGCCTTGATCCTAAAGAAGAATTCAAAGAGAATATCTGATTCAGAAGTAGACTAAATATTTTAGTACTAATACTTTGTTGCAGGGAAAGAAGATTCAGTGAGTTGGGAAACTTCCTACAAGAAAGTTAGGAAGAGTATCTTCTTCAGAATCAATTCAGCACCTAAAGCAAAATCGAAGAGATCAGGAGAAGATCTCATTGAAGAACTTCTAGTCAAGGAAGAAGAAGAAGAAGGACTAGGCGAGTCCTGCTTGAATCTAGAAGCAAAAGAATTAGAGATCCAGAAGAAGATCTCACCACCAACACTTCTAGGAGTAGAAGGTTGAAGAGAAGGTCTCAAGGAAGACCATCAGAAGCTGTAAGATCAAAGACCTTGGGAAGGTCTTATCGAGCATCCAAAAAAAGGCTAGGAGAGCCTTACTAAAGAAATTCTCAAAGGAGAACTCATTGGAGAAATCCACTACCAAGGAGAAGCCCTTGATAGTGAAGGACTTGGGACAATTTTCATCATCCAATAATAAGCCCAAGAGAAGAAGAATTTGGTAAGGAGTGCCAAATTCATGAAGAAGAATTTGGCAAGGAGTGCCAAATTGATGAAGAATAATTTGGCAAGGAGTGCCAAATCCTAGAAGAAGATCCTACTTGAAGTCAAAATTTGACAAGAAGACTTGAAGATAGAAGAAGCTCACCAAATCTTGGAGATTTGAAGATTACCTCTCATAGCAAGAAGGCACCGCTTCAGAGACAAAGACTTCTCCAAATATACAATAATGAGGAGAACACAAGAGGAGAACAAGCCACCAAATCCTAGGCTCATGAAAGAAAGTTCGAGACCATAATTTGGTGAAGAAGGAGTTGTTCAGGATAGTCTACAAAGAGCTGCAAGATCATACTCGAAGCAACAACTTGGTGATCCTAGACACCAAGATCTACATCCTCTACAGAAGTGGTAAAAGAGCTATAAAAATTTTTAAAAAGGTAAGCAACTTTTGGTGCAAGTAGATTCATTAATTGGATTACTTATCAGATTTGTTAGAGCACCTGAATTTGGATTAAAGTTGCAAGAAGAAAATTGGATTATAGTCTTCAAAAGTGCAAAAAGAAAATGTTCTTTTTAAGGTTCATTTGCACATTAATTAGGAGTTGATTAGATTTCATAATTACTTCTATCAACTACCTATTATCTACTTTGGAAAAAGAAAAAGAAGACTAAGTCCTACAATATTAATTGTAGTGAAATTATAGAATAAATCTTGAAGATTCATTTCAGATTATTCTTGATTAGTTGTAGTAAATTTGATTAAGTGCATTAATTTGAGAGTTGATTGGAGTGATAAGGTGAAATTGTTAGTGCATTAAAATAAATTCTATTAGATTTATTTGCACTATTCTATTGCTCTCAAAAGGATTATTATTTGTGTTCTCGAGAAGGGCACAAAATCAAAAATTGTCAAAGTGTCTAAAGACACTATTAGTGCACAAAAATCTGCAACACATAGTGGCCAAGTGAAGCCACCAAAATAGGTTAGAATCCTCCAAAACTTGGAGAAGAATATGACTAACCAAAAATAGAAGTAGAAGCTTCAAATATTGAGACTTGGTGAGTCTCAAATCCAAAGCATTATAGGGTTAATTGCAAGGATAAAAGTGCAAAAAATTGCATCATATAAGGAGCTTCTATCTACTTCTATCTAAGCTTGGATTTGTCATCATAATATCCAAGCAAAAATGGGAAGGTGTCTAAGCAAAAAGACAACCTCAAAACCCCTACATTGCATTCAAAATTCTGCCATATAAATCAGAATATTAGACCTACAAAAAGGGAGTGCAAGAAAAGGTGCAAAAGGCATCTTATTTACAAATATTGTTACATTGAGTTGCACTACTCTAACTCATTCTACGTAGGAAAAAGGTACATATTGGAAAGTGCCTCAAAGGCACACTACAAGCAGGTTGAATCATCCAAAGGTAGACAAATACTATCATTCTCCCAAGCATAGAAAAGAGCCTCTCTTTTGGCTCATCCTCTACGTATCTTGGATGGCCGAACCTGCATAAGACAAGGCACAAAGCTAGGGGAAAATCAAGCAGTGTATAAAGTAAAGAAGCATTTCTATCAAAGCAAGCATACATCCAATCAAGGAGCATTCCTACCATAAGTGGAGCATCATAGAGTCTTCATATAAGTGCTACCATTCGAACTCCATTCAAGGGCCACCAAATCTCCTCCATATCTCCACCATAAGCATTGCTTGGCTGGAAACATCTCAACATCTATGTAGAACAATAAAGAACAAGGTGGAAAAATATGTTTGAAGGCCTTCAAGAAGGTATTGATAAGATAAGGGTATGCAAAGGAAAGAGGATGCCACTTGTCATTCTCCAAAATAACCCTAGAAAATTCCCATAAAGGAGATATTATGACATCATCTTGGTGGTAGAGGAGTTACGTATAACAAGGAGCATTACAATCAGGTAGGCGTTGAAGCATAAATGTCTTTCTAGATAGTGCATGAAGTGGGAGTGAAGAGTAACATCTCAAGCATATGAGACACTTGTCACAAGCATTGAGACAATATTGGGACCTCCACCAAACATCTGAAGCTCTCTTGAGCATTTGATAAAATGGTTGTGACACTTGTCACACCTTTGACCGCCTATTAAAGATGACTTGGATGGAAACAATGGAAGCAAGCATCTGAAAAAGAAAGAAATTGAAGAGAGAATCAGTAGCAATTGTAGCAAGCGAGTATGAAGCAACTTAATAGTAATGTGGTAGCATCTCAGTATTATCTTAACAGTAGCTTGACAGCTACATGATAATGGATCGACAACAATCTGAGAGCAATTCGAAGTATCCAAAAGTAGGTGAAGAACATTACTCTTGGTCAAACAGGTCAAGGAAGCATTAAAGTGAGTGTTGAAGCAAATAGCAAGTGGAAGAATCTTCCATTACTCATAGTGCCCAAGAAGGATAGTCTACCACCAGTTTCATAAAGGTACAATTTCCCATCTAATTTGCTTTCCTTAAAAAGGGAGTTATAAGGTTATATTATAAGGTTGAATTATTGAAAGGAATCAATCTTCATTTGAAAGCAAAACTTAGGGAAATTAAATATCAAAGTTGACTAATATTTGCAAAACATAACTTAGGAGAAATAAGGGATACTACTTGGAATTAATCCATTTAAAGTTTGCAAATATTAATGTGTTCTAATTTTCCAAATTTGGGAGTCATAAGGGCTACAACTCCAAATTAGGTTATTGGAAATTAGAAACAATCCAAGGGATATAAAAAGAGGTTATTAAGATTTTTACTAAGGTTGGAAAATTATAATATTCTTGTCTCAAAAACTTCTCAAAAGGGACAAAAGAAATCCAACATTGAAACCTCTTCAAAAATTGAAAAGTGCTTAGTTCAATAGGAGTAATAAGGTGTTAAGAAGTTGATTTTTGATCTTTACAAAATTTGTACAAAATCAACCAAAATTGAACTATATTTTTACAAAAGCACTATATTATATTCCAAAAATATCTAGGGAGTCATAAGGCATTCTACAAAACTTGATAATAATAATATCCTTCAAATATTATCAAGTTGGGAAGATATAAACTTTCTACAAAAACCTAAAAATTAGGTATTCATACTCTCATTACTAGGGAGACATAAGGAAGTCTACAAACCTAAGGATTAATAAAGGTTTTATCAAATCAAGCTTATATACTTCAATAAGGGATCATATATCCTAATATTGGGAGCTATAAGGTAGACTACAATTCTATATTTTTTCCTCAATTCTACTTCTTCAAATGGGAAAATGAATATCATACAATGAATGTAAAACTTGCTCCAACAGGAACCAATCTACAAAACATGAAAACATGTGGTACATTGACTCAGGAGCCAGTCATCATATGACAAGAAATATACAATGGTTTGACTATCTTGAAGTTGCTAAAGGATACATACTAAGAATTGCAGATAGCCAAACCTATCCTATACATGGATATGGATGTGTAACACCTAGAAAATCATTTCCAGATCTTCTACTACAAAAAGTATTGTATGTTCCTAGATTAACATTCAATCTCATTTCAATAAGAAATTTAGTAGAAAACAACTATATGATCAACTTTGGATATATGGATGGGATCAATACATGTCTCATTATGAATCAAGATGGAATAAAAGCAACAAGATCAATCCATGAAAATACATACGTCCTAGACTCAATGGAAATCTCTCAAGATATTGTGGTGTTTCAAAATGATGCTAACACATTTACAGAGGAACAGGTTGAAGAAAATGAAGAACTAGTACACCAAAAAGGTAAGCATAGAAGGATCAAAATCAAGAATATGAGAGGACAATTACACCATGCTTTACTCATTCATCAACAATCAGAACCAAATGAAGATACTTGCAAAGAGAACTACAAAGGTGGTTGGATAGAAGACATATATTACCTGTAGAACCTAAATACAGTAAGCAACGAAGGAGAATACAAATTCCATTATCCATTGGAAGAAGATCCATATTGAAGACTAAAGTCTTCAATACCCAAATAATGTAATACAGGGGGATGTTAGAAATAGAGTCTATTCCATCATTTGGGTTATGTAAATGTATCTTCCAAGGTACATACTTAGGACATTAGATTACTTTAGGGGGAAGTTATCTAGTTACTTCATGCAATGTAATAAATGCACAAGTGTCAATGTGCAAGTTGTATATGTGCAAGTTGTCCCTTGCACAACTAGGTAGAGTGTTGGCCAAGGAACCTGTCTTCCTATATAAGAAAGGCCTCATTGTTAGATAGATATGAGAAGGGGAACATAGATAGATAGAGCTACTTATAGCATAGTCATAGGTAGTAGTGCAATGTTGTGTAGATCACCATATATTGGTGATGGGTGCAATGTAGTTCAGTAGCTTCATTAATGGAGTGTTCATTTCCTCCATAGCTACGTTGTATTCATTTATGTTATTTCTATTCACAACATACTTCAGTCATCTTGCAGATTTACTTTCTTTTATATTATTTTGCATCTTGTGATTGCTATCTCCCATTGCTCGTTACATCAAAAGCTAACAACTACCACAAAATATTGTAGGTCATAATATAAAGAAGCCACAATATTAAAGGTCAAAATGTAATTTTTCAATTGGTTATATGGGATTGAAATGGGTCCCACCCATATTAAATTATCACCACATAGTGGTATTACAACAAAGCTTGGATATTATCCATATATCGCTTGGCAAGATTTAAACCTTGGTCTCCTCCTTAAATGTTGAGGAATCTAACCGGTTGAGCTAATGCCACTTGATTTTAAATTTCTAAATATTAATATTCAAGAGTAGAATAATATATGTGAGAAATTAAATGTATATCTAGGCCAATATAATAATAAAATAACATTCACTTATAATATCAAATATGAATGTAAAATGGTCAAAATCATTCATGAACAAGCATGAAGAAAACTTACAATATTAATTGCTCAAAATTTGTATACAAGATTTATTATAAATGCTTATTTCAAATCTCATTTGTATTTTCTCATGTTATATTGTATGTTTCTTTATCTCCATAATATATACATAGAAGATGACTCTTCATGTTCTTGACTATTTCTCTCTATATGACAACTCCCATTACCTTAGGCTTATCATCTTGCCACTTGCATACTAAATTGTTCACTCTCTTCTTACATGCATACTTGAACCTATGACACTTGCATACTTCTACATGACACTTACTCTTCTACATGAATTCCTAGTAAATGATACTTGTGCACATCTTGACATTACATATTTGCACACTTACATACATGACACTTGTACACTTTCTCTCAATATACACTTGCACTCTAACTTACATGACACTTGTGCATATCTTGCACATGGACACTTATAGAAAATATAAATCACTCTAAACTATAGACTCAACCCTAATAAATTATATATTTACATTCGTACCATAGGGATACATTTTCATGTACCAAATAATGTAATACTCCTCAACACCTCCCTTGTATTACATTATTTGGTTATTGAAGATAGTCTTTAATATTAGTCTTCATATTCAATATTTATCTTTGATATTCATGTGATATTGAATCTAAGGTTGAGATTCATCTTTAGATTTAGGTTCTTGTTTTAACACTTGCTTTTGAATTATTTTTCTTTTAGATTTCTTCCTCTTTAATTTTTTGATCTTCTTATATTTCTTTATTCTATTATTTTCAGTCCTGGCCTAAATATTGCCATGTTGTCTTTCTAAACTCTCTCCTCCTGTATATTAATGTTATATAATATTTTCAACATTAGTATCTTCATATTATTTAAAAAATGAACATATTCATTGACCAAGAGTTTTATTGTAAGAGCTTTGAATTCATTTCCTTTAGATGTTTCTTCTAATTCTTGAATTTCATGAATTTCTTGAACTAAGTTTCCTTTTTTATTTTATTCTCTAAATTGTAATTGATGATGTTGCTTATGACCATATTGGTATTGAGGATGATATTGATGTTGTTGATATGGAATTGCTATTATCATTGAGGATAATATATATACTAAGATTCATATTATTTTTGTTGAACTGGTTTATTCATTTGATTTCCTTGATTCATTTTCATCTGATTTCCTTGATTTTATCTACAAAAAATTGTACTATGACCCTTTTTCTTACATAGTGATAAAATTTTGAATTCCATATAAATTTATACCTTGATGCTATAGAAATATTACTTGGTATATTTTCTTTATATACCAAGGCATTATTAGTCATTTCATCTTTGACTAAATTATCTACTTCATATTTATAAAGAATATTGACTAAGTCATAAAATGTAGTCTCCTTACTTAGAACTTGTAAAGAAGTAACTAAATATTTATAACTTTTTAGAAGTGCCCTTAGTGTAACTTGAACAAGAAATTTATCTTCTACTTTTTCTCCTAGAGTTAATAGTTTTGCTTTTATATCTGCTACTTTTCAAAGAAATATTTCTATACTTTCTCTACTATTAACCTTTAAGGAGTATAATTGAGATTGTAAATTCAGAATTGTTGCTTTATTTTTCCCTTCAAATATTTTGCATAATGTATTCCATGCATCTGTAGAAGTTTTTTCTCTACTTAAGTATGGTTGTATTTCATCAACTATTCCAAATGTAATTAACATGAGTGTCTTTGCATCGCTTTCTTCATATTTTTGTATTTCTCTTTCATCCTCACTAGGTTTTTTCTTTTTTATGTTTACTATATCCCATATTTTTTATACAGTAAGAATTGATTTCATTTTTTTCTTCCATGATGAAAAATTTGGTCCTTTCAAAAGTTGATATTAAGAAAGAAAGATTTTATTATTTGACATAATGAAACTCATTCAAATTGAAATCCTTTGAAGTTGAAAACCTTATATCTCCCAAGTTAAGAAATAACTCAAATAAGAAATTTGCAAATTTTAAATTTTTTAACCTTTGATGTAGAACTCCTTTTTTTTATTAGATGGAAAAAGAGGGGGTTTTGAAAGGGTCCCCAAATTTTTTACCAATATACAATGAGGATTGCAAAGCAATTCCTAATCAGGGTGAGACAAGAAAGAAAATACAAGGGAAACAAACCAACCCCCAACCAGATGAAGCCAAGAAAAGGAAAGAGGAAAAAAAGGAAGAAAGGTCCTAGCCCAAAAAAAATAAATGGAAAAGCATCAGAAAAGAACAAAGGACTCCAAAAATAAAATTGAAATAAATTGGAACACCCTACATCATACCCTCCTCTGAACTACCACAATTGTTTTTGAATTAATTCATCACTCAAGTGATTTCTTCCACATAAATGGTAGACATTTTCATAGATCTACTGAGGGATATCAGTAGATTATTCATGGTTATCCACACTTTCTCAAGGTTTTTGATGGGTCACAAGCCTCCAAAAGCTCTCCTTTTCTCGTAGAGCATCCAACTTTAGTTTTAGGTTTCTTCTTGGGATCACGGCTCAGATATCCAAAAGTCTCCAAATTAGAAATAACATGATGCTCCCTCTCTTTTTGAATCATACCTCTTAGGTGTGACGACCTCCTAGAATCATTGGTATTTCCTTTTGGGATATTCTATCCTTCAACCCTCACCTTGATGTCTTTAGGATTTTCCTCCTTAATATCTGTAAGGAGATCAAAATCATTTTCAAAAAAATGATTTGAGGATGCTAGGGATGAAATGGGATCTTTACTCTCTAAATTTTTATAATATTCTTTATTTGCTTGCTCAAACATAGGTCTCTCAAAACTCATTTTCTCCACTTTATCACCAAACTTTGACACATGATCAAATAGAAGCTTCAATAGGCCTTGGTGCATAGGGTTGGATATTTTATCATACTTCACCTGTTTGACCAACTTTTCAATGGAGGTAAACAATAATGTAGGCACATTCATGAATTTCCTCCTCATGTGGTTTAGGAACACAAAATGAAAACTACAAGTAATGTTTACTTGACTGTCCAGAGTGAAATACTCCATCACCATCAATGTTATTTGATCCCAAGGAGCTTTAATAGAATCATGAAAGTATCCATTTTGATATTTGTATGGGTGTTCACTTCTACCTTTGAAGTATCTTAATTCTCTGGCTAAGGAGTGTTTGGCTTTGTTAACACATTCTCCATAATTAGGAAGACCTGACACTTTAGAGATAAGGGAGATGGAAATTGTGAATTCCATCCCCTTAGCTCTAACCTTACCATCCTCCCAAGTGTATACCATTTACTTAGATAGATCAACATAAAATCCATTAAATTTATTCACCAACTTCAATAAGCCCCCTTTTTCCAAAATTCTTTAGACTTCCTCATCCAACGACATGGTAACCAACTCAATACCTTTTAAATATTCAACCATGTTGAGAGGGAATCTTTTGAGAAACCAACACCTCTAACATTGTTACCACTCTGAATAGGGTTCCACTATAGATAATTGGGACTAATTCTAAACTTCTTCTTATTCCTCTTAAATATAATACCAACATCATCATCCAAATGCTTCACCACAAAAGGATGAGTACAAGAGTCAATCATTCTCTTAATTCCAAGGGATTTTTACCACCTTGAATAATGATGATCTGGACTAGCAGTTAGGGTGCTCTTACAATAAGAATTCTAGACAAAAATACCTCAAGCCCAAAGCATGGGTTGAGGGATGTGAGAATTAGACATCCAACTCATGACAAGATAGAGCGGATCATGCAAACCTAGAAGGAAGACACTAAAAACATGGGTATCTTACCACCACATAACAAGCCAACCAAAGTCTAGAAAAAGAGGAGAAAGGTTTGTTCCAAGGTGTACCTCAAATAGAAGCAAATCCATAATCATATCAAGTAAGGTGTTAAAATAACTAGGGCTAATAATTTTAAGAAAACAAGACCAACACATGCACCCCAAGCAGATGAAAATGGTACTAGGACCAACATTAAGGCACACACGTTTATAGAAAAGGTACCACTTCCATGACCATGTGAGCATAGGTTTGACAATAGAATCCTGAGTATTTCCAAATGATGTAGAACTCCTTTTAACTTACTATTAAACTTACAAAATTTCTAATTTAAAAAAATCTCATTTTTTTTTTTAATTTTTAAAATTTTCAAAAAGCTTCAAAAAACTTTAAACCAAAAAATCCTTCAAATCTCAAAAATCTTTAAACAAAAACTTAACTCCTTTTAACTCCTCCAATCTCTAACTCTTCAAATTTTCAAATACTTAAAAACTTAATAAACCTTCTAATCTTCAAATCCTTTTAAAAAGAAACTATTCTCTTTCAAACCTCATAAAAATAAACCTATGTAGTAAACCTTATTACTCCATATCTTAAAAAATATAAATTCAAATAAAAATAACCTTTAAAAAATATTAATGTGTATAAACCTTATATCTCCAATTTAGAGCATTTTCAAATTTATTTATGTTGTGGTTGTCGCACAACTTACCCCAATTTGGGACCCACTTGAATTTTTTGATGCTAATGTGACTTTGAGTTTTGCATTTGTTTTTTGTAGTTTATTAAGTAGTAATAGGTTAATGAAGTTCAAGGGTGTACCATTATCATATTTTTGCACTTGGTGATTGATTTCACTAGTCTCTTGTTTTGCTCTCATATTTTTTATTTTATATCTCACCATTACTATTATTCCATGGTGAGTCCCATCCACCATTCACTTATATATCAATGAAAGCAAAAAAAATAAATAAGAATTAAAAAAAATAGTAATAATAAAAAAATGATAAAATAAAATAATAAAAATAAATAAAATAAAAGTGAAATCATTTTATTTTATGTGAAATTTTAAAGGTTTTATATTCATTTGATATTGAGTGATGAATGAAAACATTTGTGATTCACATTTTAACTAAAGCAACGACTCCAATATTATGTTTATTTGATTAATTAAATGTTGTTGTAAGTCACCATGTGAAGGACATGTTATTCACTTTAATCTTTGTTTATATAAATATTTGATTATGCTATTTTCTTGATCAATGCAAAAAAATTATTAAAGTTACAAAGGGAAAGGATGAATGTCGGCTATCACTACAATGAGAGGTAGTGGCATTAGAGAAGGCATTGTAAAGCCTTTCACTTACCATGACTATGCTCTAGCATAAATATGTCGACAAACATGTTGGCACGGTTCATATGATGTAGTAGACGATGATGGCTTTGAGGATGTTGTTGACCGTGTTAGAGATGGTCTTGAGGAGACGGTGGTATTGAACATCATGAAAGAGATATTCACCTCCAACGATGACATTTTCCAAGGTGATATCAATTAAAATATTTAAAATTATGGAATGAGATGTTTACCACAACATGGAGCCCTTGGAAGCACTAAAATGATATTTTGTTTGCTACCTCGAATGACTAAAAGATAAATTTTATATAATATATGGTTTTTATTGGATAAGCCACTATCACTATTGACACCATGAAATTAATAATATTGAGGTTTACAATGTGAATACTAACAATCGTCATAGAACTAGGTTGCTATGATGAAGCTTCTCAAGGATGAGAATGTATACACTGACTTCAACAAAACAATCACCATTTGGGTTTTTGAAGAAGCAAGTGTTGGTTGACCAGTGTGTCTATCACAGTGAAGGAGGAGACTTCTAAATAACACATACTCTATTTAGGTTATAGTGATATTACCCTATGTATAGGATCATTGAAAGAGTTGTGTGGGATGCATACTGGTGAGACATAGATAGAAGTGACATTTCATAATTGAAAGAGATCAAAATTGATTGGAGTAGAGTGTACAAGTTGTAGTAAGTTTGATATGATAGTACATACATTTTAAAGGTGCTGATCATCATAATTTAGTCTCACTACATAAGAGTTAAGGGTCTTCCTCGAAGCAAATAGTTCAAATTTCATTCAAAACCATGAAAACTACGAGCATTTTTGGAGATGTTAGCTTATATCCATTGGTGAGAAAAACATATGTATCATCCGGGATGTAATCTATGAAAAAATACAACAATTACCATGGCTCGCAACCTACCTGCATGACGTAGGGTACAAATGTAGTAATGGCTCTCTAAAGCCATTATATTATGATTATAATGGATATGTCAACTGGAAGAGAATGCTACCGTTATATAGAGAGTGTTGAAGGGTTGGTATATGGAAGTATAGTCATCATCGAATGAGAGATCGAGCATCATGTTGTTCGATGCAATTACGAGTTTCTCTGGAATGCAACATATTAGAAACATCAACAGTTGTAAATACCATGCATGATGTTAAGGGAAAAGGAATCAAAATTGTAACATCTCAATATCGAGTGTCACTTGGTAATAGCATTGGGAGAGTATGAAAATATTGTTTACCACATGGCACAAGAAAAGGAATTCCATTCACCTTCAAGGGAGGAATAAACATCTCAAGATATAAAAATTTGTGAAACCAAACAATAAAAATGAAATGTAGGGTTTTATTTGAAATTTTAAAAGGCCATTAAAGCTCAAGAAGGAGGGTCAAAGATATTTTGGCAAGTTTTCATGTTGGAAATGGAATTTGCATCTTGAAGAAACCTCTCCTTCCAAGTTGTTGGACTGCACCAAGTTTCAACATTGGAAGGCACTGAAACACAGTATGCTATAAATGTATTTCATTTAAAATCTATCTTAGGCAATATATTAGATATTTTAGTGAATTTTTATGCATGTGGATGGTGAACTTACCTATTTTTTTAATATATTGCACCCTTTTTCCTTAGAATATTGCACCTCATTAAATGTTGGACTACATGAAAATGGGTCACTTTAATGTTGGTTTAGTGCAGGGTATTTGTGTTTGCAAGTTCGATTTGAAATTTTAAGGGTTTCGAAAACTTGTTCCTTTTATTTTATTTTTATAACCCTTTATATTTTACTTTTTTTTGACTTCAAATAAAAAATATAAATAAAAAAATTCAAAATAAAATAAAAAGTCATAAGGGACATGTGGATTGGTAAGAAGTTGAGCACTTACCAGGAGGAGACCTAGGTTCAAACCTCGAGGGCATGCCCAATATAGGGCAAAGGTAGTAGTCTAACCAAAGGTTGTTGAGTGTGTGTCATCTTGATGACGGTGGTACCAACCTTGAGCCAAAAGGGGTCTCCCTCACTCTAGGATGTGTTTACTAAGGCAAGATAGGGGTTATAGTGGTAGTACCATGATTTGACGCTATGATCGAAGGCAATGCGACTTGAACCTGTGACCAATTGTTCAAAAAGGAAAGATAGTTGCCAATTCCTCTATGTATCCAAAAAAAAAGGGAAGCATGGCAATTACAAAGTTACATTTTCAATTCTCATTTTACACATTTTAAAGGAAATTCAAAATTCCAAATTTCACACAAGTTCACATTTTTTAAAGGAAATTTTGCAATTTCAAGTTTCACACAAATTCACATTTTTAAAGGAAATTCTAAATTTCAAACTTTGCACATTTTTCAAACAATCAAATTAATTTCATTTTATGTAAAAATGGAAATTTTAATAAATTCTAAATTTTCATTAAAATGAATAATTAAGGTGATATTCCAAAGCTCCTACATTGCAAAGTTAGATTTTAGTCATTTTATTTCATGCTCAAACAAATCTTAACAAAGGAAGATAAAATTTGTTAACAAAAGAAGATAAAATTTGCTTAACAAAGGAAGATAAAATTTGTTAACAAAAGAAGATAAAATTGGTTAACAAAAGAAGATAAAATTGGTTAACAAAAGAAGATAAAATTTGTTAACAATTTGAGATAAAATGGATTAAATCACCGTTCAAGGATCATTTCAAAGTAGATAGTTGATCAATAAATTCACATTTTCAATAATTACATGAACAACAAAGTCATTGCAAATCAAATCAATACCAAACCATAGGCCCCTTGTTAACAGTTACTTGCACCTCTAAGGTATTCAACACATTTTCATATTTTCACAAGCATTCAAGCACATTTTAAGCAATTAAGCAAACAAGAACCTTGGAGAAGTTTTAAATTTCTTTGCAAGAGAGGATTTTCTGATAATACCCTGATTGTGATTATGATTTTGCAATTGGGAAAAATTATCACTCAATAAAATTGGTGCTAGAAGGAGGGCCTAATTGAAGGTATTGGCTTTGACTAACAAGTTTTTTGTTGAAGGTTGTTCACATTTATTGATTGGAAATTCTTTAATTGATGATGCATTGATGCTAACCTTTTACAAATTGAGAATGTTCCTTATTGTTATGGTTTTATTGATGCCTTATAATGTACATGATGATTTATGAGTTAAATTTGAAATTGAAGTTTTATTTAAGAGTACTAAGCATTGTTGTTTTATTTGTTTTCATTGTTAAGGTTGGAACCAAAATTCATTATCACAAGATCTAAGGCTTTTAAAGAGACTATTTTCCATAGCATTTCTCCTACAAGGAGAATCATAAGGTATAAGAGTCAAATAATTGTTATTCCACCTAGTAGTGATTCATCACTACCCATCATCCCATTTGTTCCTCCACTTGTAATTCCAATGGTAGGAGTTGTAGGAGTTACAGCTTGGTTAGGTGCTCATAGTAGTCCTTTAAACATTTTTGGAGTAGCCCATGATATTCCCAAAAATGTAGAAAGGTATTTACCTAAATATAAACATGATGGAATTAGAATTGTTGAAGAGCATATTCAAGCTTACAAGGATACCATGATTAGATTGCAAGTTGAACATGAGGATGTTGCTTGTAGAATGTTTCCTCTCACCTTAGATGAAATGGCATATGATTGGTACATTAGTTTACCAGCCAATTCCATTACGTCTTGGGCTCAGTTGGAAATAACTTTTGTGAATCAATTTAGGCTACCCATAGATCCTGCTATAATCTATCATCAATTTGTGTCAGCTAGGAGAGAGCCTAATGAACCTTTGAGAATGTTCAATACTCATTTCCATAAGTTGTATAATAGGTTAGTTGCTCCTTATACTCTTCAAGTAGATGCTTCCATACATATGTACTTTAGGGCATTGGACCCTTTAACATCTATGTTTTTAAGGAGAACTCCTCAAATCACTACGCTTCCCATGGCATACATTGAGGCTTTGATTGTAGAACAATAATTGATACCACAAGGTTTTGGGATAGGATAGTTACCTTCCATAGGACAACCAAGGGCTTACAATCAAGTGCCTATGATCAATCAAGATTTGTCTCAACAAATGCCTATGTTGAATGCCATGCCATTCAATAATTTCAATTTACCATACAATCCACCTATCACACCCACTTATCCTACCACTCCATTACTTTTAGAGAATCAATTCACCACCCATAGAGCCATAGAAATGAATGCTTAGGCCTTGCCTACATTCTTAAACCCAACACCCATGCAGAGTTTGAATCCATTTCAAAATCCAAATTTTCAAACTCAAAACACTTTCCAAAATCAAAATTTGCCAAGTTTTCTAAATCCCACTACCACTACGAGTAACACAACCAATCAACCTACTGTAGGATAAAATAATGAACCTAATTCTCAGGTAAAATACCTACAAAGGGTTTTCCAGAAGCTAAGTAGTGATATGGTTCAGTTACAAAAATAGGTACCACAAAACTCACAATAAAATAGAAACTATAGTTTTCAGAGGAAACAATGGAACACACGACCAAACAATGGGGGTGTACCTACCCATGTGGTTAATCAGAATAATGCATCTACTAGTTCAAGTCAAACTAATACAATTGTTAATATTTCAGATTTGGCTATGAACAACTGGTGTAGGGTGCATTCCACTAAAGAGCACAATGAAAATGAATGTCCAAAGTTTAAGATGACCTTAGATATTTTGCAGAAAGAGATGGATGATTTGGAATTAGTACCTAATGAGGACTCTTCTCATCAAGCTAGTTCAAGCAAAGGTAAGGGAACTACTTTAGTTGTTGAAAATTTTGATCCAATAGATGATGAAGAAGAGGAAGATGATGATCCCATAGAAGAAGAAGTTTAGGCCTTTAGGCAGTTTAAAAAGGGAAATCACAACTACCAGTTGAGAAGTAAGAGTAAGATCCCAAATACTTCTACTCCTCCAAATAATTCCATTATTCCACCAGATACTAAGGTAAATAACAATCCTACACCTCCATCTCAGGTTGATTCATCCAAACCACCACAAAAAGTGCAAAACCTTGATAAAATTACTTATAACATTGTTGAATATTTAAAGAAAATGAAAGCTAACATCACTTTGTTTGAAGTTGCACAACTGACAAACCAACAAGATTCTTTGATTAAGGCTTTGGGTGGACCAAGTAAAACTGATGTTAAGAAAACTATAGAGGCACATTTGGTATTGTGAAAGGATAAAGGAGAAGCTCCTCCTTTCCTTTTAACCATCAGAATTGTAGGAAAGAATTTACACAATTGCCTCATGGATTTAGGTGCATCAGGTAATGTAATGCCTCATGTTGTTTGTCAGATATTGGGTTTGAAGCCCATTCCTTCAAATAGAATTGTGGTACAATTGGATAAGTCTAAGGTAAATGTCGTAGGTATGCTTGAAAATATTCATATTCAACTTTCATCGAAACCTAGAATTCAGCAGTACATTGATATTCATGTTGTTGATATTCCTGACAGATATGGTATGTTGTTGAGTAGGGACTGGAGTAGAAACTTGAATGGCTATATGGCCATAGAATTTTTGCACATGTGGTTACCTTGGAAAGGGGTAGCCAATCAAATTCGAATTGAAAGAGAACCCAGACTCAAGGATTTGATCATAGAATATAACAAAACAAATGAAATCCTTTATAATGAGTCTGAGTTGGGAGTTTATACATTGGACACTAAGTTGGTTACAAATAGATCTAATACTGAAATTCCATCTTGTAGCCCACTTAATGATGACAATCTTGTTTGGATACTTAAATTTGATGGATCTAAATCCAAACAGGGTAGTGGAGTTGGGGTTGAACTCATCAGCCCTAAAGGTAGGTCTTCTCTTGCTGCATTTAGATTACAATTTCCATGTACATGTAATACAACGGAGTATGAAGCATTAATTCTTGGATTACAATTAGCTCTGAATAGGAACATTAAATGTTTGAAAGTTTTAGGGGATTCAGAGTTAGTTGTTAGGCAAGTAAAGGGGCAATACACATGTCATGACAAAAGGCTAATTCACTACAAAAATAGAGTTAGAGACTTAATAGATGAATTTGAAGCCTTTAACATTTCTCTAATTTCTAGAAAGAGTAATCACGTGGTAGATTCTTTGGCAGTCATAGTAGGTACGTTAAATCCCATCGATAGTAAAAAATTGAAAAAATTTTCAATAGAATTGATTCCTTGTCCTTCTATACCTGACAATGTCAAAAATTTATAGGTATTTGAAAGTGATAGACACATCTTCGACTTTGTAACTAACTCGGGTGTTTTTGAAAACCAGTTGATTGATGAGGACCAATGGTTACAAGAGGATGAATATGAAGAAGATGAGGTAACAAAGAAAACTAATGCTATCCCAAAAGGTATTGTCTCACTCGAAAAGCTTTTTGATATTGACTACCAAAGCAAAAGGTGTGACAAAATCTCACTTCCAAATGATGCATATGATGTAGTTAATATTGGAAATAATGAAGATCCACATAATGTACTTATTGGGAAAGCATGCACACATCATGAAAAAGAAGGAATAATACACGCACTTAAATATTATATGGATTGTATTGCATGGAATTATGAAGATCTAAAAACTTACAATCAAAATATTATCATGCATACTATTCCTTTGAAACCTGATTCTAAACCATTCAGATAGAAACAATGACCAGTTAACCCATTGCTAGAACCTCTCATAGAGAAGGAAGTTAAAAAGCTATTAGATGCAAAAATTATATTTCCTATCCGACATTCCACATGGGTTGCAAACATAGTCCCTGTTCAAAAGAAAACTGGAGAGATTCGGTTATGCATTGATTTCAGGAACCTTAATAAAGCTTCGTAGAAATATAACTACCCTCTTCCTTCTATCGATCACATTTTACAAATGGTTAATGGATCTGAAATGATGTCTTTTCTTGATGGATATTCTAGATATAATCAGATTCTTATTGACCCACGTGATAGAATGAAGACTACATTTACTACTAAATGGGGAATGTTTGCTTACAAGAGAATGCCTTTTGGTTTGCTTAATGCAGATGCTACATTTCAGCGTGCCATGGACTATGCTTTTAGAGACCTCATTGGTAAATGCATAGTCATTTATGTAGATGATATCCCTATCTTCTCAAAGAATAGAGTTGACCATATTAATGATTTGAGAAAAGTTCTTCAAAGATGTAGAGAACATGGCATTTCACTAAATCCTAAAAAGTGCATTTTTGGAGTAACTAAGGGGAAATTGTTAGGACATGTAATATCAAAAAATGGCATTTCTATAGATCCTACAAGAATAGAGGCAATTCAAAATATTCCTCTTCTAGGTAGTAAGAAAGAGCTTAGATCATTCTTTGGAAAAATTAATTTTGTTAGGAAATTCATTTCTGGATTTGTTGAAATTGTCAAACCATTGAATGATATGTTAAAAAAGGATGTTAATATTAGTTGGACATGTGAGGCTAGGACTACTTTTTAGAGTGTTAAAGATGCCATTTCTAATGCACCTATTTTGGTAAGTCTTGATTACAAGAAACCATTCTTCATTTATACTTTTGCATCTGATCATTCATTTGCTAACGTGTTAACTCAAAAAAGTGAAGGTAATTCTGAAAACCCTATTGCTTTTATGAGTTCACCTTTGAAATATGCATAGTTAAGATATACCATTTTGGATAAACAAGTGTATGCCTTATTCAAAACTATCAAAAATTTTAGGCATTACATTTTGCATAGTAGAGTTTTTGCCATTGTACCTGACCTTGTTGTGAAAACTATGTTGATGCAGAATGAACTAGGCAAAAAATGAGGAAAGTGGATGTCTACCTTACAGGAGTTTGATCTTGAGATCCATCCAATGAAGCTAGTTCAGGGACAAGGCTTGACAAAAACACTTGCGGAGATTGACCCTCATATTTCTTGTCAATAGTATAATGTAGAGGATATCACGCAAGATGAATGGTATATTGATATTGTTTATTTTCTTTTGAATGGTAAGTGTCCTTCACATTTTAATTCCATGCAAAGAAGAGCTCTTCATTTAAATTCTATGAACTTTATGATTAAAGTTGGTGTGTTGTATAGGAAAAACCATGAAGGAATTTTTCTTCGTTGCTTGAATAAGGAAGAAGCCACTCACATCTTACACGAGTTTCATGGTAAGTATGGGATGGGGCATGGTTCTGCAAATGCCACTACACACCAGATCTTGAGATCTAGTTACTATTGGCCACACATATTTAAATATGCCCATTCCCATGTACGTTCTTGCCATATTTGTCAGCTTACAACTAATAGGGAGAGACATGCATCTATGCCATTACAACCTGTAGTTGATATGAGATATTTTGCTCAATGGGGGGAATATTTTTTAGGGGGTCATAAACCCTAATTCCTTAGCTTCCCATAAGTTCATTCTTACCACCATTGACTATTGTACTAGATGGATAGAAGCTATCCCCACTAAGAATTGCACTACTGAGGTTGTTATTCAATTTTTGGAAGAACACATTGTGACTAGATTTGGAATACCATATTCAATTGTTTGTGATAATGGTCCTACTTTTACTTCACTCTATTTTGTAGAATGGGCATATGACAACAAGGTGAGCATCAAATTCTCTTCTAATTATTATCCGTAAGGTAATGGTTTAGCAGAATCATCTAATAAGAACTTGTTGTCAATTATTAAGAAATTGCTTGAACATAATCCTCGGGATTGGCATAATAAGTTGAAATTTGCATTATGGGCAGATAGAACAAGAATTAAAGAATCCATAGGAACATCACCCTATCATTTAGTTTATGGTCAAGATCCAATTTTTCCTTCAAATCTTAAATTGTAAACTTTACAATTCATGAAGGAATACCTTGAAATAGATGATAAAATTGAAGCTCATCTTACTCACCTTATGCATTTAGATGAAAAACGAGAGGATGCTTTACTTCATTTTAGTAAACATTAGGATATTGTTAAAATGTGGTTTGACAAACGAGCTAAGATTAAGGTATTTAGGATCTCTGATTTGGTTTTATTATGGGATAAGGCACATGAGAAAAGGGTGAGCATAATAAATTTGACTATCTTTGGCTTGGTCCTTATCATATTTCAGAAATTCTTGGAGAAAACACTTTTCGATTGAAAACTTTGAGTGGGGAGGACATTCATTTGCCTGTTAATGGGCAGTTTCTCAAGCATTATTTTCACCCATGAAATAGTTGAATTCTTGCATCATTTGTACTTTACTTGTATATTATTGTATATAACTTTTTGGTTTTCATGCTTTTGTATTTAACTTTTTCTTTTTTGCACTTTTGTACATAATCTCTTGTTTCGCAAGATTTTGCTATTTGCTTTCTTGTCAGTGTTTCAAGTTTAGGTGTTAGGGTTCTTGCTTTCCATTTTGAGTTTTGCTTTTCATTTTCACATGTCTCTTTTGGTTTGGTTCCTCTGATTGAGGTAGTGTTTTGTGATAGCTACTAACTTCTGGTCTCTTTGTTGATAGTTGTTCCTTTGTCATGTAGGATGGATTGCCTAGTTTGGAATCGGGTGAAATTGAGGAAAAGGAAATGAAATTGTTTAGTAATCATTCTTAGATTTTGGACTAAGATAGTGGATTTTGGAACAATGAAACATTTCACTGAAGCTCCACATGTAGCTCACTATATTAAAGGGTATTCTTTGAAACCTTGAAGGATAAAGTCATTATGGTTTGCAGATTAAGGCAAAAATCTAATACACTCCATATTTAGCCTTAAGTGGTCTCTAACCCAAGGGGCACATACGATATTTGCAAAGCAATCAAATGCTTATAAAAAAAAAAAGAGAAATGCAAATCAATCTAGTGCCCGGGTGATTCAGATAATCTCTACCGGGGCTATAGACGCCTGGCTGGTAGTAGAGCAAGGTCTAGAAGAGATCAAGGTCATCTCCACCAGGGCTATAGATGCCTGGCTGGTAGTGGAGCAATGCAGAGGCACATATTTATGAGTGACATTTTATAGCCTAAATGCAAAACAAATGATGGAATCTGGATTGTTTCAAGAATGCAAAATGAATCACAGTTCACACACTGAGCAGAAGCAAATGGTTCATTTGTTTTCATTTGAAGTTGTTTACCCCACTTTCTCTGGATATTGCTAGATGATGTTTATTTCTCTGATCTTTGGTTTTCTTGGTTTCAGATCGGGTTCTTCATCCAAAATGCTCAGGAGCATTTCCCAGTAGAGTCACCATTTGTTGTGGCTATCGCACAACACACCCCAATTTGGGGACCCACTTGAAATTTTGATGCTAATGTGACTTTTGAGTTTTGCATTTGTTTGTTGTAGTTTATTAAGTAGTAATAGGTTTATGAATTCCAAGGGTGTACCATTATCATATTTTTGCACTTGATGATTGATTTCACTAGTCTCTTGTTTTGCTCTTTTTTTTTTATGTCTCACCATTACTATTATTCCATGGTGAGTCCCATCCACCATTCACTTATATATCAATGAAAGCAAAAAAAATAAATAAGAATTAAAAAAAATAGTAATAATAAAAAAATGATAAAATAAAATAATAAAAATAAATAAAATAAAAGTGAAATCATTTTATTTTATGTGAAATTTTAAAGGTTTTATATTCATTTGATATTGAGTGATGAATGAAAACATTTGTGATTCACCTTTAAACTCAAGCAACAAATCCAATATTATGTTTAATTGATTAATTAAATATTGTTGTAATTCACCATGTGAAGGACATATTATTCACTCTAATATTTGTTTATATTAATTATTGATTATGCTATTTTCTTGATTAATGCAGGAAATTTATTAAAGTTACAAAGGGAAAGTATGGACGGTCGGATGCTTTGACGATGATGTCTTTGAGGATGTGGTTGACCATGTTGGAGATGGTTTTTAGGAGATGGTGGTATTGAATGTCACAAAAGAGATATTTACCTCCAATGATGGTATTTTCCAAAGTGATCAATTAAAATATTTAAAATGATGGAATGAGATGTTGACCATAGCATGGAGCCCTTGGAAGCACTGAAATGATATTTTATTTTCTACCTCAGACGATCAAAAGATAAAATTTATATAATAGATGGTTTTTCTTGGATAAGCTACTATCGTTGTTGATGCCATGAAAAAAAAAATCTCAGGGTTTATAATGTGAATACTGACGACCATCAAAGAACTAGGTTACTGTGATGAAGCTTTTGAAGGATGAGAATATATACACTAACTTCAACCAAACGATCGCTAGTTGACCAATGTGTCTATCGTAGTGAAGGAGGAGACTTCTAAACAACACATAATCTATTCAATTATAGTGATATTACCCTATTTATAGGATAATTGATAGAGTTTTGTGGGATGCATACTGGTGAGACACAGATGGAAGCGATGTTTTAGAATCAAACGAGAGAAAAATTGATTGGAGTAGAGCATACAAGTTGTAGTAAGTTTTAGATGATAGTACATACATTCGAAAGGCACCGATAATCAAAATTCAATCTCAATACATAGTATTTAAGGGGATTCCTTGAATTAAATAGTTCAAATTTCATTAAAAACCATGATCATTGTGGCTATTTTCAGAGATGTTAGCTTGCGTCCATTGGTGAGAAAAATATATGTATCATTTGGGATGTAGTTTATAGAAAAATACAATAATTACCATGGCTTGCAACCAACCTACATGATGTAGGGCACAAATGTAGTAATAGCTCTCTAAAACGGTTACATTATGGTTATAATGGATGTGTCAACTGGCAAATTTAGAGAGTGCTACTGTTAGAGAGAGCGTTGAAGGGTTGGTATATGGAAGAATAATCATCATCGAATGAGATATTGAGCACCATGTTGTTTGATGCAATTACGAGTTTCCCTGGAATGTAACATAATAAAAACATCAATAGTTGCTATATTGCACCAAGTTTCAACATTGGAAGCCATTGAAACACAGTATGCTACAAATGTATTTCATTTAAAATATTTATTTTGCAATATATTGGAAATTTTAGTGAAGTTTTATGCATGCGGATGGTGAACTTACCTATTTTTTATATATTGCACCCTTTTTCCTTAGAATATTGCACCTCATTAAATGTTGGACTGTGTGAAGACGAGTCACATTAATGTTGGTTTAGTGCAGGGTATTTGTGTTTGCAGGTTCGGTTTGAAATTTAGGCTTTCAACAACTTGTTCCTTTTATTTTATTTTTCAAACCCTTCCCCTTTTAATTTTTTTTTACTTCATCAAATAAAATTAAAAAATAATATATAAATAAAAATAAATAAAAAAAGAAGAAGGAAGCATGGCAATTACAAAGTTACATTTTCAATTCTCATTTCACAAATTTTAAAGGAAATTCAAAATTCAAAATTCAAAATTCAAAATTTCACACAAGTCCACATTTTTTAAAACGAAATTTTGCAATCTCAATTTTCACACAAATTCACATTCTTAAAGGGAATTCTAAATTTCAAACTTTGCACACTTTTTTCAAGCAATAAAACTAATTTCATTTTATGGAAACGAAAATTTCAATAATTCCAAATTTCATTAAATTGAATAATAAAAATGATATTCCAAAGATCCTACATTGAAAAGTTAAACTTTATACACTTTTATTTTCAGTTTTCAAGCAAGTATTAAAAATTCAAGATAAAATTTGTTAACAAAAGAAGATAAAAATTGCTTAACAATTCAAGAAAAAAATTGTTAACAAAAGAAGATAAAAATTGATTAACAATTGAAAGTAAAATTGGTTAACAAAAGAAGATAAAATTTGTTAACAATTTAAGATAAAATGGATTAAATCACTATTCAAGGATCAAATTTCAAAGTAGATTGTTGATCGATAAATCCACATTTTTAATAATCACATGAACAACAGAGTCATTGCAAAACAAATCAAATACCAAACCACAGGCCACTTGTTAACAGTTACTTGCACCTCTAAGGTATTCAACACATTTTCATATTTTCATAAGCATTCAAACACATTTTAAGCAATTAAGCAAACAAGAACCTTGGAGAAGTTTTCAATTTATTTGCAAGAGAGGGTTTTTTGATAATACCTTGATTGTGAGTATAATTTGGCAATTGGGAAAAATTATCACTCAACAATTTCTTTCCCTCTAAAATTAATATTATGCACCAAATTTAATGTCTATACATTACCTCGGATTTCATCAATGAAATTATCACTATTCAACACTGCTCTCAATGCAATGCTTATTGCCACTCTCAATGTAATATCAAGTGATAATTCATAATTTTTATTTTTCCAATGTTCCTTAACGTTTAGTTTTTCTACATGATAGCTTACTACATTCCAACTATACTGTTAGATGTTACCTGGTTTATGTACTACATTGATGAGATGAGAAAATTATTTATGTTGGTGGATTCAATCCATTGTTACATTTGTGACCATGGACGTCTCTTGGTAGCTCAACTTCAGGTTGCTTGTCCTCTGATGATCCATTATATGGGGTCTTGATCTTTGATAACTCATCCTTTCTATGATGGCTTTTTCTCCTAGCAACTTATTTTCTAATAGCTTACCCTTTAAAAAAAATTTCTTAGGAGGCTTGTTATCTTATGACTTGTCTTCTTGGAGCTTTTTTCTCTGATGGATTGTCCTCCTAGAGCTTCATTCTTTTATGGCTTTTCTTGTTTCCTCTAGCACTCTATGAGTGCTTGCTATTCTTCTCTATAACCTTATGATTTCTTCCTCTAGAATCTTATGAGTACTTCCTCTAGAACCTTATTAGTTCTTCCTCTAGAGTCATATGAGACCTTGCTATTTTGTCTCTTGTGCCTTATTAGCACTTGTTGTTCTATCTCTAGTGCCTTATTAGCACTTGAATCCATACAACATTACTAGAAGTAGCTATATTATTGTGTACTCCAATTGTAGTCTTCCTGATCACATTGCCCCTCAATATAGGCCTTTATATAATGACCTATTAGTTTTTATTACTTCATTGTTACACTAAATATTATCCTTTGAAGAAATATTGCTCCAAGGCCAAGACTAAATTGATATTTTTAGTCAACCTAGTTCTTCAATATTTCCTTATCTTAGGAAGCTTATAATGCTTCCTTCTCTTCTTTGTGCTTTACTTAAACTCTATTCTATAGAAGCTTTGTATTGCTTCTTCTCTAAAAACTTAATTTCTCCTCTATCCTTGGAAGATTAAATACTCCTCTATCTCTAGAAGCTAAGATGCTTCTCTATCTATCTCTTGGAAGCTATGATGCTTCTCTATCTCTAGAAGCTATGATGCTTCTCAATATTTGGTAGCTATGATGCTCCTCTATCTAAAATCTTTCTTCAATGTCTTAGGTCACACCTAAGAATAAAATATAATTATTTTTTTTATAGAACCCAATATCAATGTCAAGGTGACTATGAATGTTCCTGAATGCCCAACTTTATCTTGAGTTGGTTCTTTCTCGATCTTCAATAGTGATTCTCCTCTTCTTCTCTAGAGAATCAAAAATAGTATCAGGGTGATTTTGAATATCCCAAAACTTCCAATTTTTTTTTGAGTTGGATTCCAATCAATTAATGTCTAACTTTATTTTGAGTTGTTCCTCAATAAATATTAGTTGAGTCCTAGTCTTCATTGGTTTTCCTTAAACCAAGTGGAAATATCCTAACATTCAAATCAGGGTGACTAATCCTTATCCCCTCAACCTTTACTCAATCAGGCCTTCTAAAATAGAGTCCAATTCTTCACTACTATCAAAGTAGAAAAACTCCAAAATGGTGGCTAATATGTAACTCTATAAAAAAATGAATAGTGTTAAGTGGTATCTTTGATACCACTATTAGATTTTAATCCTTACTACCATAGAATATCACAAGTCCCGATATCAAGAAGCCATAATATTAAAGGTCTAAATATTAATATTAAAGAGTAGAATAATATATGTGAGCAATTAAATGTATATCTAGGTAAATATAATAATGAAATAACATTCACTTATAATATCAAATATGAATGTAAAATGACCAAAATCATTCATGAACAAGCATGAAGAAAACTTACAATATTAATTGCTCAAAATTTGTATACAATATTTATTATCAATGCTTATTTCACACCTCCTTGTTTGTATTTTCTTGTGTTACATTGTATGGAGCTTTATCTCCATAATATAGACATAGAAGATGACTCTTCATGTTCTTAACTATTGCTCTCCATATGATAACTCCTATGACCTTTGGATTATCATCTTGCCATTTACATACTAGACTCTTCACTCTTCTCTTACATGCATACTTGAACCTATGACACTTGCACACTTCTACATGATACTTTTCTACATGCACTTCTAGTATAAGACACTTGTGCACATCCTCACATTACATATTTGTACACTTACATACATGACACTTGTAAACTTTCTCTTGATATACACTTGCACTCTAACTTACATGACACTTGTGCATTTTCTACATGTTACACTCTTACATGACACTTGTGCATATATTTAATATAGACACATAAAATATAAATCACTCTAAACTATAGACTCAACCCTAATATATTATATGTTTACATTTGTACCATAAATTTACCATGGGGGTACATTTGCATGTACCAAATTATGTAATATTCCTCAACATAGAGAAAATCTATTGATTCTAGTGAGATCCTCATGGTCCAAGTCCACTTGAATTTTTTATCAAAATTTCTTCTTCAAATTATGCTTTCAACCTTAAAAAATCTTCTTTGCTAGCCCCTTTAAAAAACATCCTCAAAAGAAGCTGGTAGAAAGAACTTTAGTTGACAAAATCAATTTAGTAATGAAGATTCACACTTGCTTTGTTACCAAGTTAGATTTCACAGTATTTTTTAGAAATGAATGGAATCAATCATTACCAAATATTTCTTGACAAAATAAATACACAACATAAATAACATAAAACATAATGGGGAGTTAGTAGACACCAAATGATCTTCACTAAGGAAAATGAAATTACACTCAAACCGATAATGAAATGATCGATGAGAATGGGTATATAAATACATGATGCCTTTAGTTCAAGGTTGTGAGACCAACCCTCAAAAATAAAATAATATAAAAATTATAAAAATACCTTTTACAAGGTTTACATGGTCCCAAAAAATATATATAAATACAAATGCAAATAATTAGTTGTGGCCTCTAGAGAAGCGTAACCATCAAATATTCCAACAATTCTATTATATTTAGGTCCTTATCAACCATCTAGAATATAAATTTTGTAAAATGACCATACCTTTATTTTGTTAGAATCTATTATATTATTTGGAGTTAAGTAATCATTAGGGGATGTTTGATGATTTCCACCTCATGTAAGGTTGGATAATATCATCTCTTGTGAGCATGAATTGAGAAGATGAATAGACAACTAAAGGTGAAACACCAAGAGATACAAACACTAAAGTATCAATAATATTGAGAGACTCTATGCTATATTTATGTAAGAAAAATTATGGTAGATTGTAATGGAAAAGTATATGGAATATGATGAATTATTGTTGTGAAAATCATTGTGTTAAATATTATGTATGTGCATTGTAATATTTTTTGTATCTTTCACTATTTCCAAATATTTGGGATTAGAACCTAAGTTTGTATGTAGAATTTATGAGGGACAATCATTGCCATAGGACAACATGCCATTTGTTATGTTAAAACATCAAAGGAATGGTGATAGAAGAGATGTATGATATGAGTGAGACATATTAAGAAATGACATCTAATATCTTTGTTTTCCTACCCATATAATCAATATATATTTTATTACTCTTCTTTAATCATAATTCATTTTCCAATATAAATATCCCTCATACTTTCTTATTGATTAAACATCCCTATGTCATTTTCTTATTCCCTTGGACATTGAATTTTATTTACCCTATTTCTCCAAAACAAAAGCATTATTTCCATCATTGTTTTCAATCAATTTTTTAGGAGAATGCTTGAATATATTATGTTTATATTCTAAAGTGCCACTTTCATTTCTAAAGGTGATGTGGCTTCCATAGGAAAATGTTTTTTTTCAAAGCTTCTAATAGAACGTAGACGTGTTGACCTATGTGCAAAAATTTTCTATAATTGAATACAAAGAGAAGAAATATTTTTTAAGTAGAATGTTTGATTTTGTTACGATTCACCCAAAGCTAGAGCTTGACTAGGCTAAGGAACTGTAGACACCAAAATCCAGCCACTTGCAAGTCATCTATACCTTCCTGTCAGCCACGTGTCGGTCATCCACCTTCCCGCCATTATTTGGCCCAAATCCACACTTTCCCGCCATTATTTGGCCCAATTTCACCTTTCCCGCCATTATTTGGCCCAATTTCACCTTTCCCGCCATTTTTCATCCCCAAATTTATTTAAATTAATATTTATATATATATTTTAATATTTTAATATATATATTTAAATAATAGTTTAAGTGATTTAATCTGAGCCGTCCATCCTTCATTTAATCTCATCCGTCCATCCATCTTAATCCATTTCACAACCTAAGATTTATTCTCTACCCTTGGATCCACTTTAATCTTAGCCACACGTTCAAAGTGTCGTTAAAACCCTAAAGTGTGCCCTAAGAGTGGATTATAAATTGAGTCACTTTGATGGCTCAAACCCTATGTCTTTTGCTACTTCTATCTCCTATGCGCTATCTCTGATTCTAATTCTTCTACTGCTATCTCCTCTCTTCTGCTACCCTTTCGCCGCATCCATCGCCGCTTCCATCGCCGCTTTCGCCGCCATTCCTTCTGCAGCATTCTGCAGAATCTCCCATTCCTGTCGCAAGTGCCCGCGGGCGTTTACCCCTTCACCAAGTGCCCACGGGCGTTTACCAAGTGCCCACGGGCGTTTACCAAGTGCCCACGGGCGTTTACCTCGACCACAGACTCAGACCGGCGTCTGTAACCCAGATCCAGAAGCACGCGGGCGTTCAGCGAGTGCACCAGGGCGCCTTCCGCAGCCTATTCTGACAACAACATTACTTCCAGGTGTCGCCTGGTCTAGCTGCGTTAACAGAGAACAGGTATAAATTAGTTTAAAGCAAGTAACCTCTTTTCTTCTATTTGATCTGTTATTGAATTCCTGCATTCCATTTTTCTAGGGTTTTAGATTGTTTTCGAGGGCTCACGCAGTGGAGCCCTCTCATTAATTTCTAACTCCTTGATAGTGTTAATGTGTGCGGGTTTTTGATAACGAGATCCGGTTTATTGATGGCGGTGATTAAGTAGGAGTGGTCCAAGCAAGGGATACAACAAAGCCCACTCACTCTGTTGGGATTGAAGATACATTCTTCGGAAGCGCCACCATTTGTGCCAGCTAGGGTTTCGGAGAACCCTAGCATAACTTGTAACTGTGTATCACAAATAAAGGGTTACAGGCCCAGTTGTATTCAAAAAGGAGTTTTTAAACTCCATCGATTAATAGAAATCGTTTGTTTTGTGCAACTATTCTGTACTCTGTCATTGTGATTTTATTTTTTGTTTGGCGTGTATTTTTAATCTACAAATGGCGATCACGGTGGGACCCCCTAGGGTTTCATATTTTTAATACTTGCTTTACTAATCTGTTCTTGTTTTCTGTTTTATTTTGCAGGTTCCAGAAATCGTGAAATTCGTTGTTCCAGCGAACTAGGGTTTCTGAGTTTGCAGAAAACGCAGCAGACGTAGGGGGGCGTCTGGAAGTCCAATACGAAACGCAGAGGTGCGTTTCAGCTGTGCGGAACTCCCGTGGGCGTTTGAAGTCGGTTTTACAAAAAAGCGTAGGCTTCCAAGTAAGTCTTTGTACTTTTTACGTTTTTGGTTTTTCTGCCATATTTTGTTTCTTTTTCAGATCATTACTTTAAAATGAACAAAAACTAAGTAATCTGGAAAAGAACAGTTATTTTTAATTACATTTTTCTTTGCATTGCATTATTGATTGTTGCTTGCATTAAAAAAAAAAAAATTTGCATACCTAGCTGCATATTAGAATAGCTACGAATTATTTGTTTTAATTATCTAAGTAGGACTATTGATTGGATGTCAATAGTACTCCTGCCATTGGGTGATTCCGAGGCGAGAGAAGTGGACGAACCTTCCGGTTGCTCCTTTGATATCCGATATCATTGGTAGGCGGGGGTTTTAAACGGTGTACTCCACTTCTTCAGAGGAAATGACATGTTTTCAGTAGCCTCTTGCTTAGATCATTAGAACTTTTGATTTATAGCCTTGTATGTACACATTAGATAACTAAAACATTTAAAAAAAAAAAATTCATTGCATTTTCATATTGCATTTAAAACAGTGATATCTGGATTTCATCACCGGGTATTGCTTGAAGTTTAGTGACGGTGGAATTCATCTCCATCCATTAAACTTCTGCCTTAGACACCATAGGTCACCCCCGAGCAAACTTGCTGGATTTCATCACCGAGTAAGAATCTCGTTGTCCTTTCCTAGCCATAGTTTTTACCTTTTTTTGTGAATAATTCAAGATTAGATCACATGCAAAACTCATAAACCGGACACTTAAAATTTACTACTGATTAAGATCAGAAAATAATTAATTAACCGCAAGGTAAGACACATTGGTTGAAACCTAGGTTGTGATTGTTTTCTGATAATTTCTTTAGTGTAAATTTATCATTCTAGTTTTGCATTCTTCTTTTCTGAATTTGTTTAGATTTATTGCTTCATGGTCTTAACAAGGAATCAATCTAAAATGTTAAATCTAAATAATCAAATGGGTAATTCACAGAACATCCCCACCACCAACATGGCCACTTATCCTAGTGAATTTCGAGCGAGGTTCGCTGCGGGTCTTTCACGTCCTTCTACCATCTACCACATGGCCATGCCCATGGAGGAAGACAATTCCTCTCATATTACCCACATTGATATGGCCCAAGTGCAAACTCACTTAAGAGATGGCACTGGCTATGTCCTTGAGCCAATCCAAGATTCCCCTATGCAAGATTCTATTTTTCAGCAGGATATTGCATCAACCATACCCGTTGGTTTCACTCAGGTCTACACTAACCCTTTTTTTGAGGCTAATGTGGTATCTGTTCAGCCGGCTTCATCTCCAACATCTTCCCAGATGCTCAATTGTCCTCCTTTGGAGACAAATGTAGTGTCTTCCCGACCACCTTCTCCTCCATGTACCGGGTGTACACCAATTCTCTTTATGAAGTTGGTGGAAACTCTTCTAGCCATAACCAATTTCAACCCTCTTCTTCCCAAACCATTTATGGTTTCACCCTACCTGGGACACAGTCTACTGTTCCTTCCCAGGTACCGCCTACTTCAGCCACCTTCATTGCTCCTGCTGTGCAGTCCCCTGTGACTACCATGGCAGCCTGCCCTCCACCTTCATCCAATCATCCCACCTCCCTTGGGTTAGAGATTAATAAGGTTAAGGAGTATCTCGACAAATTGATTTTGCAACAACAACAACAAAATGCTCAACCACCTGTCGTAGTAAATCCTACACCCCAACCAATTTCTACCCAGCCGACTTTTATTAGCTCAGGCCCCACACGGGTACCCCAATCTTCGGTGGTGTCCATTCCTACCCCACCTTTCTCCCAACCTAGTCCAGTTCATCATCTACCCCAATCACCTTCTTTTCGGTATCATCCATACCAACAACCTGTCCATTCCACACCGCCTAATTCAGGCAATTTCATCCCATCTCATCAATTTTCCACTCTTCCATTACATCATCATAATCATCAAACGAGTCAAAATTTTCATGAAGATTCTCGACTCCATGCTATGCAACAACAGATTGACAACCTTATGCTCAACATGCCTGGCTCATTTAGTCAGAAACCTACGCTAAGGTCATTGATCAATCAACCAATTCATCCTTCGGTACCTTCACCACCATATCCGACTGATTTCACATTACCGAAGTTTGACAAATTTCGAGGAACTGAGGATCCTCATGAACATGTGAGCTCATTCATGCATGCTTGCTTTAGAATCCAAAATAATGATGCTCTTATGCTCGGAACTTTTCCTCAGACATTAGGAGGAGATGTTGTACAATGGTATAATCATTTAGCTCACCATAGCATTTATGCTTACGAGCAATTGATTAATCTGTTTTTAGAACGATTCTCCCTGAATGTACAAAAGAGAGTTTCATTGTCCGACTTATACAAGCTCAAGCAACATGACGATGAGACTGTTTATGACTTTGGAAACCGTTGGAGGGCTATCATTAATAAACTGCCATTCTCCCTACCAATGGAGGAGTTAACCAAAATGTTCACCCAGAGTTGTCTAAAACCTATCTCTTGGTTACTCCAATTACAACAATACGGGACTTTTGAAGAGGCTTTGGCCCAAGCAAGTATCATAGAAGACATTAAAGTCCAAGAGGGTGTTTTAAAACCCCGTAGAAAAGAATGGCAACAAAAGGGCCAACAACGAAATAATAATTATGGCCAAAACAAACAAGCACGAGGCTAGTACGGCCTCAAATGTTAACCAAGTTAATCAAGTGGTGGCGAGCCAGCCCGTAATGGCTCAACAACAACAAGTAATGCAAAGTCAACCGCAACCAATTGCTTATCATGCGGTACCCGCCCCTACTCAACCAGCTCCCAATACTGGGCCAACCATGGAAACTCGACCTTGGCAAAACAATCGTCCCAAGCGACAATTCACACCTTTAGATGAACCATATGCGGTCATATTCAACAAGTTATATAGCACAAATCAGTTAACTTTACCTGAGTTTAAACCTTTAGACCCATCTAGAAGGGGGAAGTATTACAAGGAGTACCTATTTTGTCCTTATCATAGGCAAAATGGGCACGATATCAATAATTGTACAGCTTTCAAACATGTGATCCAAGATCTTATTGAGATTGGAGCCATTAAATTGGATAGCCCCTTAGCCCAACAAAATCAAAATCTTGGTATATTTCAAACACCCCTTCCACATCGGGAGGAAGCTCCAACAACTTCAGGGGGAGTAACTCGGGTAACTCCTCCTAATCAAGTCAACCATGTACAACAATACCAAGGTTTTGTGGGTACTATTAACGTAGTAACCCGGGGTCAAAGGGCGAACCAACCAAATCGAGGCTGAACCACGACCACTGTACAAACCCCCAGTCCACCTCAGGTAACGGTGACCCAACGACGTGCTAGTACTTCTCAACAACCGCTAAATCATTCTACTCAACGCCAACGACCCATCATGTCATTGAGTAGCCGGTTAACTACCGGTTTAAAAATGGCTTATGCCAAGTTATCGATCTATGACCTCATTCAACAATCTCCCCCGCATAGAGAGGCATTAATGGAAATATTAAAGTCAATCGAGCTTCAAACTCAAGATACTAATGCCTTCAACAACTTTGTGGGGAGTATTCAAACATGCATGGAGCCCTCCATCACTTTCTATGATTTTGAAATCAAACCTATGTCAACAGAAAGTATAGATCCTCCACTACATATCATGGCCAAGATCGATAACAAGCCATTCAAGAGAGTCTTAATTGACACCGGTTCCTCAATCAATATCATTACAACATCGGCGTTGAGTCATCTAAAGTTGTCGCCATCCCTTATCACAAAGTCGACTTTTACTCTTAAAGCATTCAATGATGCTTTATCTTCCACGGTTGGCACGGTTATCTTGCCCATTGAGGTAGGGGCCCGAACTTTGCATACCTTGTTTCACATCTTGGAAGGGACCATGGCATACAATGTATTGCTTGGACGGCCTTGGCTTAGGGAGATGAGATGTGTCCCTTCTATCTTGCATCAATGTCCGAAGTATGTATATGAGGGACCAGGTTCATTGTGTACCTGCTGACACTGAACCCTTCAAACATTGCAACTATGTCTCAAATCCTTATGAGATTGTGTTGCCATCCACTCATCTTTTCTTGACCCCATCTATTTCTTCTATACCATCTTCTTCTAAAGCTCCCATTCCTGAGGAGCTACCCATCATATCGCAACCATCTTCCTCTTCCGCTATTCCATCTCATTCACCACTTTCTTCATCAACTAATCTTCCTTCTTCTTCATCAGTGACCACATGCACATGTGGCCATGACCAATCATCTCTTTCCACGTCATTACCCCCTTCTTCTACACCTTCTTCAACATCACCTATTATTCCTCCATCTTCCCAACCATCACCAGGTGATGTTTCACAAGTTAGTGAAGCATCAACCCAACCAAATCCTTCCAATTCTTCTATCCCACATTCTTCTATTCCATCATCTAGTCCATCTCCCTCCCAAGTCAAGGTCCATCTCACTGATGCGGGTATTGGTGAGTATGCCATCCAAGATGTCCACATCACACCGTTCAATGTGCAAACAGTTAAAGATTTTGGTCGTCCACATGACCAACATTTATCCATTGGATCGGTTTATAACATGGGTTCTATGCCAAATTCCATTAATTTTGTATATGGGGGAATAGAGTCATCTTCTAGTCCTACCACCATACTAGAACCTAAGCATCCAGTCCCTGCCAATATCGAAAGGATGGAGGGTTTTCCCTCTCGCTATTTCCAGAGACATAATTGGCAGCAATTTGGCCTAGGTCGATACGAGCAAGGGGTAACTGAACGCATCGATATGCCATATCGAGAGACCCACCGAGCGTTTTGGTCCGGGCTACCAACCACTTCCATCCCTTTCTTCTTTTGAACGAGCTTTTCAAAGCATTAATCTTAATTTCGAAGAAGAAATCCTCCACCCCGACGAATCCGAAGATGAAGCCTATGAAGAATTTGACGTCATGTCAAATGGTGATGAATCTGAAGAAGAGTCGGCGCCCATTGTTCCCCTCACTAAACAAGACGAGTTTTATCTCCAATTGTTCCCTCTCCAAGAGGCCATCTTTCGCTTGCTTCTTCCACAAGAACGAGGTGAACCACCACCCCCGCCACATCCATAAGCCATAATCCAAACCTGTATTATATGTATATACTAAAATAGTGGTTTTCACCACTACCAAAAAAAAAAAAATAAAAAATTCCAAAAAAAAAAAAAATACTTTATTGCTTTATGTATGTGTGTAATAGTGGTTTTCACCACTACAAAAAAAAAAAAAAAAAAAAAAAAAAAAAAAACTGAAAAACTATGTTGTTTTGCACTTCAGGTCTTCCGAGGTCTTCACCGGTTTTCCCTTCCATTCCGCCCATCCTTTCTTCCATAAGTCGACAATGAATTTTGAAGACTTATTCACCCCGCTCCATAATCCATATGATCCGGATAAGCCAATCTCGATCAACCCAAGCCTGATTGACATGGATTGGATTTCATCCCCTCCATCTATTTCGAGTTCATCCTTTCGAGGAATTGTTAAAGGCTTCCGCCAACTACATTCCTCCTTCACCTCCACATTCACCTTCATCTTCTAAGCCAGAAGTCTTCCGGGTAGACATAGAACACGACACTTAATGTTATACACTTGAGAGCATTCTACGCATAGTTTGAATTTTATATGTACATATATACATGGCTTGTAAAAAAAAAAAAAAAAACAAATAAAATAAAAAGAATTTGCATTTCATTGTTAGTTGCATACATCTCATTCAAAAACATTGCATTTCATGTGCATACATCTCATTGAAAACCATAACATTTCATTTTCAGCCATAGTTGCATATCATGTTAGAGACCATTCTATCTTTTGGATATAAAATTTGGTCAAGCAAAAGTCATGTTGCCTTAATCAGGGGCACCTTCATAAAATCCATCAAACCGAATTGTCATTCGTACATCCATTTTCCATTTGCACATATTTACATTGCCAAAATGTTTTCAGTCACTCAGCCATTTCTAGTGTTTTAAGCAAACTTTGAAATGCATGTCAAAGTTCTCTAGGGCCATATCACAAATTACACTAAATAAAATCTTGAGTATTGGGAAATGATTTCAAAAGCGGTCTTGAACCTATCACATTTTCACATCTTAAAAACATCTTGTGTCAAAGAGAGATAACACCATCCTTGGGTTGTGCCTCGAAGTGAAAAGGGTAATCCTCGTTTGTCCTATCATGCAAACATAGTCCATAAAATAGTGGTTCTTACCACTATCACAAGCAATCACAAAATATAAATATAAACAGAGTAGTAAGGATAGGGTAAAATTCTCATCATACTTCGGTTGAGAATCCGATTCCCCAAAGCTCTAAGGAAATGAACATTTTTCACACACCACTGATCCCAAATAAGTTGTAAGGATCGTACTACTTGTCCAGTCAGGACGGATAGGTAGTCATCCCCAAGGCTTACAAAGGTCAAAAACAACATGGACTATGGAGTTAACCTTCACCGGGGCTATAGACGCTTGACTGGCAGTGGAGTATACTCATTGCGTGGCGACATGTCTCTCCTCAAAGAGAGACCTCTGAATGCTCATACGGACAAACTAGCTTCGGGGTCTTCTCCATAACAGGGTTACCTAATTTATGCAAGATGAGGTTAATGAACACACTTGCACACACACAGGTTTTTGATTGCCTAGAGTCACTACCATGCTTCGGATTTGGTTAATGAACTCACATGCACACACATTTGGTCCTAGTTGAATTAGGCGAGTATTAGTAAGTTTGTTTGATACCACTAGCATGTTTGAGTCTTTGTAAAACAGTCTTCCTCCATATTTTCTTCCATATCAACCTCCATATCTTCTTCCATATTCATGTCATTCCATACGTCATCCATTCACAAGCCACCAAGTTCGGTGCCCCTGATTAAACAATTATGATAAGAGTTGGCTAAATCTAACTATCTAAAAGTATGAGTGCTTCTTAGTGCATATTTCATTTACTTAGTCTCGCATTAATCATCTATAACTTTGCATTCCATTCCATCACATATGCATTAAAACATATAAAAACATGCATCACAAAAACATAGGCATTCACACAAAAGAAAGTAAAACACTAAAAATAAAAGCCATGTATATATATATGTATAAAGATCAAAACGTACAGTGAATGCCAAAAGGCTACAAAATACAATAGAGCACCAAGGCTCATAAAGAGTGCATCTAAGCACTAAGCTAACCATCAAAAGAGGATCCCTGTGACCTAGTAGGAGCCCTAGACCTAGTGGTGTGCCTAGACTCACTACGCCTAGAGACAGAGGAGGATGGAGGATCAGGCAACACAATGTGATGCCTAAACAATGTGTCCTCCGAGCCTCAATATAACGAGTCCTAGACCTAAGTCTAGATATGTCTATCCCGTGTCGTCGCTCTCGCTCCGCTAGCTCTGCTTGGAGTCTCGTCACCCTGTCATCCTGGGGCACCCTAGTCGCTCCATCCAAGTCCGCCTGCATCTGGGCCATCCTCTCCTCCTGAACAGCTATCAGGGCATCCCGCTCTGCAACCTGTTGCTCCAGCCGAGCTATCCTCTCATCCCGGACAGCTAGCATAGCATCGCGCTCTGCTATCTGCTGCTGCAGCTGCGCCAGATCATCCTCGTGCCCGCTAGGGGGTACCTCCCTAGTCTCTCCCATGGCCTCTCCTAGGCCCTCGCCATCATCCTCCTCGTCATCTCCGCTCCCCGGTGCCTGCCGCACCATCTTCCCCTTTCGCCTTCGACTGTCAGATCGAAGGCGGGGACCCTCCCTGCGCTTGGGAACCTCTGCGGTTCCCTCGTCCTCTCCGGCTCCAACGGCCACCAATGGTGGCTCCCACCTCGGCTCTGCGGCCATCCATGCTGCATACTCAGTGTTACCCCGACGTCGTCCACGTCGAGGATCTCCATGTCCTCATCGTCCTCTGTCGCCTCCCTCCATGGCTCGGCACATGGCAAATCCCCCTCTGATCTGTGCCTCCGGTAGCGCACCGGCTCACCGGGGACATCCTGTCTCAATCCGACCTGGCGGAGCACTCGAGACATCTGTATGTACTCCGCCTCGCTGTGGCCCCGACCCACTACCCATCTAGCCTGTCGCACCCGTCTCAGATGCTCTCCATCACCGATCCACCTCGCCTCCCGCCAGGGCCTCCAAATGACTTGGGCATCTGTCAAGTCTGCCCATAAACTCCTATACCATTGCCCCGATCTCACGGGGCGGCTCGGCTGTCTCTCCTCCGCCACTAGCCATCTCCTACCATAAGCCTGGCTCATGTCCCAGTAAGCACATGGCAACCCCTCCGGTCGGGCCACTCTGAAGTGCTCCCAGCCCCAGCACTGGAGAACCAAACTGCAGCCTAGGCCCTTCCGGCCCCGTCTTCGAACCTCATACAACTCCCGGTACACCTGCGCCAATAAAGCGGGCGCCCAGGCATACACTACCCTATTAGTGAGCATCTCGCTCACTACACCCATCAGGTTCCATGGAAACCTGCACCCGGTGCTGTTCGGGGCCACAATGTTGGCCAATACGAACATCATCAGAGCCTCCACCGCTACCAACTCCTTGGCCGTATACATGGCCAAGTAAGGAATCCCCCCCCTCTCCGTCCGGATCTCCCTCCAGTCATCCCCAAACAACTTGGCCATCTCTGTGGCCCTATCTCGTCCAACCTCCACCCCTGCCCCCTCCACGGGCACCTTGAGGATGCGGTATACATCCTCAAGCGTCACCGTCATCTCTCCGGTCGGGAGGCTGGAACGTCCCCCGATCTCGGATCCCACCTCTCGGCCAAAGCCGAGAGGTACCCCTCATCTGCCCGAACTACCTCCAACCGGGCTGCCTCCGCTAGCCCTATTGCCTCCAATATCTCCCAGTCTTCCCGGGACAATGACCTCCTCATCCCCGGAATGATAGGGGAGAATCGGTGTCGTGCCTCTAACACCCTAAGCTGCAAAACAACAAAACAAAAATTGGTTACAAATTTTTTTCCAAAAAAAAAAAAAAAAAAAAAAAAAAAAAAAACAAATAAAAGTACTTGCTTAAATAAACAAATACCTCATCTGGCTGCACTGGCGCGTCCGCTCCCATCTCCGCCATAGCTCCCGCGTGCTTCACTCTCCCACACAACCTTTCACTTCACTTCACTTCATTCCACTCCCTCAGACGCACTTCTCTCAAGCTCGAACGCACAAATGAGCGAAATTCTCGCTGAAACTGTTTAAATAGCTGGTTTTGGCGCCCTGAAATGCAGTGGGGCATTTCATGGCGCATTCAGACGCAGTGGGGCATTTCATGATGCATTCAAACACCGGCGGGCGTTTCTCCACCTCCAAATGCATACCGGCGTTTGGTGTCGGTATTGAATAAAAGAACAAAACTTACAAAATTGAAGCTTACCTCCTCCAAATTTCATCAAATTGCATCCATCCATTCTTCTTATCATAATAAAACATTTTGTGAAGGTTACAACAGTTTTGGAAACAAATTTTGTCATTTTGCTCAAAAAGCGCATCATTCATCATTGATTTACAAATTGGGTTAAAAAAATTCAAAACCTTCACAAAATTAACAACATTCATCAATTCTTCTATCGTCAATTTCATTCATTCTTCTTTCATCATGCATATTTTTGCCAAATTAAATTAAAGTAAACCTCGTATCTAGTGGTATATTCTATCACCTTGGCGATTGCAGCGATTTGCATCCATGCAATTCGGTAAGAGGATTAAACCACCATAAGGACACTTACCATTTATCATCATCAATTATTTCACCGTTTGAAAATTGGAAATCAATTTTGGGTATCCTACTTTTCAAGTGACCTCATACCAAGATTAATTTGCTCAACAGTTGTCATTGATGGCCTAGTTCATGGGGCCTTAAACGTGGACAATCTTCAATATCATCATTATTTTGAGTCTTGCTAGAGATTAAGGCTACCTAGGTTGATTGGTTCCGACCCGAGGAATTATCCATACAGTCACTAGGAGCATCTCGAAGTTCTGGACTCTTTCATATTGCATCTCTGCATATCAATGGCGCCAACAAGGCAATTTCATCAACGAGTATGGATTCACCCACGGGAGTTGGGGCATCCGTTATCAATTTTTAACTTTCCTAATAGTAGAATTCATCTTACATGATCATGGAATTTAAAATTTGGCAAAAATCCCTTTCTAACCGTTGGGGCAGAAAACGGTTCATCTTTCACATCACTCATATCGTCTTCAATCATATTATTTTCTGGTTTGTACACCAACCCCTTTCTTGTTGGGACATAAACAGATGGTTCATACACCAACCCCTTTTTCACCGTTGGGGCAAAAACGGTTCATTTTCTTCCGAATTTCTTCCAATTGGCTCGTGAGAACCATTCTCGCTCGCCAATTGAGGGGGTAAGCTGATAAATTTTAAATATTCTTTTATTCTTTGGTCTTCAAAGTTGTGCTTTAGTCTTGAGAGAGAGTTGCGTCTGATCCGACTTTTCGGGTGTCCTAAGTTTTTGTGCTGCATTGTGTCTTCACACAAAGCGGCTCAAAAGGGGCATCTGTAGACACCAAAATCCAGCCACTTGCAAGTCATCTATACCTTCCTGTCATCCACGTGTCGGTCATCCACCTTCCCGCCATTATTTGGCCCAAATCCACACTTTCCCGCCATTATTTGGCCCAATTTCACCTTTCCCGCCATTTTTCATCCCCAAATTTATTTAAATTAATATTTATATATAAATTTTAATATTTTAATATATATATTTAAATAATAGTTTAAGTGATTTAATCTGAGCCGTCCATCCTTCATTTAATCTCATCCGTCCATCCATCTTAATCCATTTCACAACCTAGATTTATTCTCTACCCTTGGATCCACTTTAATCTTAGCCACACGTTCAAAGTGTCGTTAAAACCCTAAAGTGTGCCCTAAGAGTGGATTATAAATTGAGTCACTTTGATGGCTCAAACCCTATGTCTTTTGCTACTTCTATTTTTGATTCTAATTCTTCTACTGCTATCTCCTCTCTTCTGCTACCCTTTCGCCGCATCCATCGCCGCTTTCGTCGCCATTCCTTCTGCAGCATTCTGCAGAATCTCCCATTCCTGTCGCAAGTGCCCACGGGCGTTTACCCCTTCACCAAGTGCCCACGGCGTTTACCAAGTGCCCACGGCGGCGTTTACCTGACCACGGACTCGGACCGACGTCTGTAATCCAGATCCAGAAGCACGCGGGCGTTCGGCGAGTGCACCAGGGCGCCTTCCGCAGCCTATTCTGACAACAACATTACTTCCAGGTGTCGCCTGGTCTAGCTGCGTTAACAGAGAACAGGTATAAATTAGTTTAAAGCAAGTAACCTCTTTTCTTCTATTTGATCTGTTATTGAATTCCTGCATTCCATTTTTCTAGGGTTTTAGATTGTTTCTGAGGGCTCACGCAGTGGAGCCCTCTTATTAATTTCTAACTCCTTGATAGTGTTAATGTGTGCAGGTTTTTGATAGCAGATCCAGTTTATTGATGGCAGCTGATTAAGCTGGAGTGGTCCAAGCAAGGGATACAACAAAGCCCACTCACTCTGTTGGGATTGAAGATACATTCTTCGGAAGCGCCACCATTTGTGCCAGCTAGGGTTTCGGAGAACCCTAGCATAACTTGTAACTGTGTATCACAAATAAAGGGTTACGAGCCCAGTTGTATTCAAAAAGGAGTTTTTAAACTCCATCGATTAATAGAAATCGTTTGTTTTTGTGCAACTATTCTGTACTCTGTCATTGTGATTTTATATTTTTGTTTGGCGTGTATTTTTAATCTATAGGAACACATTCCAAGACAAAATCATGCTCTGATTATGAGCAACTTCAAATGTTTTTACAAGTAATACATAAATCAAAGGGCACTACTTTCAACTATTAACTGAGGTACTTTTAAAACATAGTAATTTTGCTTTTAAATTGCAATTAGCATAGTGGAAAAGTTAGTCTTTGAAAGAAGGTTTGCAATTTTTGAAGAAAAGGTTATGGGTTCATTTCTCTTCGGGTGTGAAAGAAATATTTAGTATCTTGAAAATATTCTAATTTTGCAAGGTTTATTTTTGTTATATTTAAAAAAAAGGATGATGAAGGAAATTATTTTATTAACTATAGAAAATACTTTACAAGTTAGAATATAGTAATTTTTTGAAAAGTGCATTTAGGGAGATAAAAGGTAACTGTATATATTTTTTTGTGGGCATTTAAAAAATGAGTCATGGAATAAAGAGTGAGAAATTTTTTTGAAAGATAAATTTGAAGTTGAGGAGTTCTATAATTTATAGTGAGAAATTTTTTTAAAACAGATTCTTATATCAAAAATAAAATTGTGTGTACAAAAATCAAACATGTGCTTTTCACAATTGCAATTGTTGCCACCTTAGAGTGCCCTAGCATGTCGGGGTAGCAACCTGATGCACCTGGGCATCCATGCCTCATATTGAGATACACAATGAGAAGCTCTTTGGGTGGAATACCTATAGGAAAATATTTATGGTTTTTGTTGATTCAAGGCATGTGGTTGACCTACATTTCAATTGGGTAAAAGTTGAGGTTTTGGTTACCAATTTGGAGGAGGTCAAAATTTTGATTGCCTTGTTAGAAGGGAGGCTTTGGGTAATTTTGATAGGTAAAACTTGGGCTATTATGCTACCTATTATAGGCCATAATCTCATTGGATAATTCTCTCATCATATTCCTCATCTCATCTAGTTTAGAAGAGTAAGGGTTGGGGTGAGGATGTGGTTGGATTGGATCAGGATCTTGGGTTTACCCTGAGTTTATGTTGAAAGTAAGTTGAAAAATGGTGGGTTGGATGCTTGGAGCATGGTTATTCAAAGGTTGAAATGAGGGAAATAATAATAAAGGTATCCTAGGGGATAGTATTCTTATTTGGGTTAGGTCATTTTCAACATGGATGGGTATTCCATAGGCTTTTGACAATGTGTTTCCTCCCATGGATTTAACCATCATGGCAATGTTAGAATTTAAAACTTTCAAATAATACATAAATACCATACCTAGAGGATATCTGATCTTGTCAAGAATTCTTTTCCAATATTTGTGGAATAAGACATTGAAATTGTCCATTATTTTTGTGGGCATCCTCTTGATGGTTGTTAGTTGCTCGAGGATGGATGCCCCATATACCTTTTATTTAAAATTGTTTATCAAGAGGCCTAAAATATGATTCTAGATTTTGAATGATTAGGTTTTAAGGTTGATATACCACTCTTAGAATTTTTCTATAGAGGTGGCTAGTAGCCTTGGGGTTATATCTTGCTTATTGATGAAATGCACCACACACAAGCTCACTAGGAGATGCAAATATTTTATCAAGGTGATGGCATCTTCCCCAATGAAAAAATGGAGTTATTTGAGTGTTTAAGTAGGGATAAAATCTCATATGTAGGAAAAATTAAAGGATATTTATCATTCCATGCCAAAAATATTTGAGGCTAGTTTATTGGCGTTGCCATGTTGCATCATCAATTCCTTCTCATTGCTCTTTGATTCAAAAGTGACATAAACTCTTGTGGATTAGCTCTAGCAAAGGACCTGGTGACAAGCCTTCCAATCATATATTTTTAGGTTTTCTATTTAAAATGAAGTTGCTAGGTGGAGAGATAGTGCTTCAATAATACAAGATATAGAGACCTCCACTAGAATCTTGGCCTTAACTCTTGTTAGGTGAACCTTTTTTTGCTTCATTAAGGAAATCAAGTTAGGCCTTCACCAAATCCTTCATCAAAAAACTCAATTATATTTGTGGGTTGAATGTGTTAAGCTTATCCCATTGAGCATTCCACTTTGAATTGTTGTCACCTTAGAATTCCTAGGTGCATTATACCACTACCTTGATAGGCTGGGACACTCTAAGGTAAAAACAACAATATTCAGTATAAGTGATGCTTCTAACTTGTATTTATAGGTAATTTTATTGCATTAAGTTACAAGATCTAATGCTTAATATAGCTTCCATAATGACGTCCAGGCATTGAACCTATATATTTTTGAGGAGGAATAAGGATACACTTTTGTAATATTTTTTTCACTCCATCATTTACCCCATTCTTTACTATCATTAGGTGTAAATTTTGAAAAAAAAAATTGAGTATATAGGAAAGTTACTCTTGCATGTGAGGATTTATCTTTAAGCAGGTGTTATAGATAGAATGCATCCCATTTATTATCACCTTGGTACTACATATCAATCTCTTTCATGTATCTTAAGGTATCTCTCATGTACAATTGTGTATATCAAGAGGACTAGCCTATTCCATATATCGATGGGTATATTAAATGGATTGGTGGTATATAAAAAAAGAACCATTTGGAGTTATAATGAACCTTCACCATGTCTACCTCAAAAATATTTCTCATAGAATCTTAGGCTTATAAGGGTCTAAGTTTCATAACATAAAAAACATAGATGAGGGCAATAGTTATAGTTGAAAAACTCTAGGATATTTTTACTAGTGTTGAAACTTATCTTAAGTAAATTAAAAGAAAAGCATAAATATAATGAAAGAGATGCAAAGGCTCTTATGCTCATAACATTTATAGTGGTTGATGAAATACAACCAGATATCGATGAGGTAGAAACATAAAAAAATGCATGGGATAAAATTTGTACCATATTTGAAGAGAGAAATGAATCTAATATCCTTCATATTTTGTCATAACTACATACACTAAGGGTTCAATATGGTGAGAATGTTCAATAGTTCCTTCAAAGAATTACTGATTTGAAATTAAGATTGAATACCATGGGAGAAAAGGTTGAAGATAAGATCTTAGTTTTAGTTATGCTTAAAGATCTCCTTGAGTCATTTAAAACATTGGTGACATCTCTCCAAGTGTCAAATAGAAGTGTGTCATTTGAAGAGTTGGTAAACATACTTCAACAATATGAAGTGGAGAATCAATTGAGAGATGAGTTGACCACTAATGCCCTTATTTCCACTAATAAATCATAAAATAATTCAAATGATACTTCTACCCTATCTTCATCACAAAATAAGCCTTAAAGTAAAATGTGGTATTGTCATATTTGTGAAAAAGGACATAATACAAGATTTTGTAAATATAATTTATTGACTCAAAAAATCAAGATCAAAGACCTCCTCAAGAGTTTCAAAAATATCAAAGGATGCAATATCAGCAAGGACAAGGGCAATTACAACAAATGCCACAACAACAAGGGTATATTGCACAAGGCGAATCAAAATTAGATTATGAATATGAATGTGAAATAACACAAAGTCCTTATGGCAAGGGAAGTGTCAAAATCAAGAAATAAAGGTGATAGTAAATAAGACAAGATAAAAGGTGAAATACAAAAGTGTGTGCCATAAAAATATAATGAAGATGGTGAATTTTTAAAATTAAGGTCTTTTTTCCAAGTAATAATCAAGCAATTTGGTGAAAAATATTTTTAAAATGGTGTGCCAATCTCTATTGGTGCTATAAGAAGAATGCACATATCACTATTAACCCTTGATATACTTGAACATGGATGTAGAAAACAAATGAAATAGTTGATAAGTTGAATAATAAGCCTATGGTGAAAGATGTTTGTTGTGACACAAGTGATTTTATTTAGAGGATACATATAAATTGTGATTCAAATAATTTGAGACCCATGATGGCAGATAATTGTTATTTGGAGCGTACAACAGGTAATGTGTGTTGTGATATAAGTAATCTTGTACAAGTGATAAATATAACTTGAGACACCAATGATATAAATATTATTTATAAAGATAAATATGATATAGAATATGGTTGTAGTGGTTGTGATAAAGGTCATATTGTCAAATTTGACATTGCCAATAATATTTCAAATTATGTGGAAGGTCATTGTGATAATGATGTTGATGGTAATCAAAGTGATGATGAAAAATTTAGGTATTTTGAAATATATACAAGATGAGTTGGTTCAAAAATAAGGATAATAATGGGATATAATAGTACAGGTTTGGGAAAAATGGGTAAGGTGTGAAAGAGCCCATAATACTAGGTATAAAGCCAAAGAATGAGGATCTTGGATATGCAGGTTAGGAAGGAAGTAGTAAGACCAAATTTGTGAAAAGGGAATCCTTTGCAGAAGATGAAAATGCAAATCTAGTAGAAAGTTATGACATAAAATTTGTGACAGGTGGAAATAACACAAAATTTATGAAGAAATAATCATATGTGAAAGTTCCTAGTATGGGTTGATGTCTTTGTGGAAGAAGTGGACATGTAGTGGCTAGGTGTAGGAACCTTCATTATTGTGAAATTTATGGAGGTAATATTTACAAAAGAAGGTGTTGGAACTAAGAGAAAGTGATCAAAAAAATATATATGAATTGTGACTGGATGAATGTACTAGAATGGGATAATATAATTGAAATGTTGAATGGTTTCTACAAAAGAAGACTGAGTTTTGTGGTTGAGTAATATCATAGTTTTTTTAAAGTGAATAATTTAAGTTTTTACATGGAGAAATGTATTAATATAATTGAGATAAATGGTTTTAGTATTTGAATAATATGACCCAAGAACTACTTGAAAGACGTATAGTGATAGGAGCCTAAAAAAAAATGTTTGGAGTATCTATAGTGACAAGACCTTCAGATAAAATATTATGTGGATAATTCTAAAGATGTAGAAGATTCCATGGATATTCTAGAGGTAATTCCCCAAATATGATGACCCAAAGTATGATCTACTAGATGACCTAGAGGTGATCCATAGAGATGACCTAGAGTCAGTGATGGCCTAGAGGTGACCTAGAGAGGAGACTTAGAGGTGACCTAGAGAGGTAATTTAGATGTGACATAAAGGTAATGATGACCTAGAGGAAACCTAGAAGTAGAGGACCTAGAGGTATTGACCCATAGTAAAACCGTATGATAGACCAAATAGGTAGACCTAGTGGATATTACATAGATTGACTTGAGCTAAATCTAGAGGAGTTAGAGCCAATAAAGTAAGATCCAACCAACCAATGATAATGATAGAGCTAGATCCAAAGAGAAAGAGTGAGAGCTAAAGATAAAACTAGAGAATATTTCCAATCTACCACTCTTGAATGTGTGAGGTGTAATGATATTTATACCAAATAATATAATAGAGAGGGGTTTTAGACTCTATTGCATTATTTGGAGTTATGTAGTTATTAAGGGATATCACATTAGTTCCACTTCATTTAAGGTTGGATAGTCTCATCTCCTATGAGCATGGATTGAGAAGATGAATAGACAACTGAATGTGAAACACTACGATCTACAAACATCAGAGTCTCAAAAATTTTAAGAGACTCTAGGCTATATTTATGTAATAAGAGTGCTAGAAAATTGTAATAAAAAACATGTGGAATATGATGAAATATTATTGTGAAAATCATTATGTTAAATATTGTGTGTGCTCCCTCTTTTCAAATCCCCTTTGAGGGTTTGGTGAATGCTAAGGCTCAAGAGTCCCTTCCTCTAGCTCCTTCTTCTAGTTCATTTGGAGACCCTTCGAAGGAGTCATCCTTTGAGGTTGCAACCCACCAAGGTAAACTTATGGTGCAAGCTAACATTTCTTCCTCCCACTAGGTATGCCCTCTTTTTTATGTTTCTAATATTTTTTCTAGTTTTTCTATTGATGAGTCTCTTCCCAGTGATGATAAAGCTATATTTAACCTTCTCCAAAGTCCTTCTCTTGTCTATTCTCCTCCCAAAAGCATCCTTGGCCATTCCCCTTGTAAAACCCTTCCTAGAAACCTCTTCTCCTCAAGCCTCCCCTTTCCTAGGAACCAAGAAAAGCTTATTATCGATGTGGACTTTGAGAAGAAAATATTTCACCATTTTGCCCAAGATATCAGAATCAAAGAGTGTGTAGAAGAAATTTCTAATGGTACCTACCTAATATTGCACCTCTTCTCAAAACAAAATCTCCCAAGAGGATAACCCTATGAAGATAATAATATATCCAAATTTCCCTCTTCGCAAGGAAGAGGGAAGAGATCCTCCTCCAAAACTAAAAAATAAAGATCCTCTCATGGAATTTGAGAGGCTTCAATGGAAGTAACAAACAACATTTTGTTAAGTCCATGATGAAATATTTAAAGCCTTCCATTTTCCTTTTGCAAGAGTCCAAATTGGATATCCAAAATGCTTCCTACATCTCCAAATACATATGGAAAACAATGATTTCCTCATAAGCACTTCCAATGGGGATTTTTGTGGCTTGTTATGCTTGTGGGATCCAAATTTTGTTGAAGGTATATTCTTATCTGTTGTAAAAAAATTCATGAACATCCTATTTTTTTAGCAAAGATCATAACTGCAGATGGGTCATTTCAAATATCTATGCACCGAATACTCCTTTTGGAATATCTCATATTTGGAACACCCTAAGCCAAATGAGGGAGGCTTTTTACAATGAGGTATGGATGTTGGTTGGATACTTTAACTCTCCCTTGTTTCCTACTAATAAGAAAGGAGGTTCTAAAATTATAGCTAATTCTTATGAAGACTTTACCTCTTTTGTAGATGATAATCAACTTATGGATATCCAACTGAGAGGGCCAAAATTTACATGGAGTAACACATAAGAGACAATCAACTTATCCAAATTAGGCTTTATAGATTCCTCATATCACTTAATGCCATCTACCCCTTTGGTGATGTTGTTCTTCGCTCCCTTTCTAGAATTGGTGTTGACCACAATCCCCTCCTTCTTAAATGCTCACTCCAAGCCTCCTCATTCAAATCCCCTTTTCGATTTGAAGTGATGTGGTTCTAGGATCCTGACCTCAAGCCCCTTATCTCTTCATGGTGGTCCCATAATTTTTTGGATCCCTTTCTTCTCAAGTCAGCAAAAACTTTGATTTGTGAAAGAAAATCTTAAGCAGTGGAACATAGATGTTTTTGGCAACATATTCTCTAGAAAGTAGGACATTCAATACCAACTCATGAATATTGAGATATTTGTTCATAATTGAGAATCCTAGTCTATGGGATGTTGAGAAGATCCTCTTGACCAAATATCATAATATTATTAAAAGTGAAGAAGTATTCTAGAGGTAAAATTCCAAGATAATGTGGCTAAATGAGGGTGATTCTAACACTATATTTTTTCATGTCACCACCCTAAGGCATAGAGGAACTAACAAGATCATGGAACTCACCAAGGTGGATGGGATTGTTACAAGAGACATTTCTGATATCAAGATCGGGATAGTTAATTTTTTCAAAGATCTTCTTGGACCCAACCCAGATTGTGACCAATGAATTTTTGAGAACCTCTTGAGCAACATTCTCAAGCTGGTCATCTAGGAGTAAAATAATATCCTCATAAATATTTTTTCTACTAAGGAAATTCATGTTGTTATATTCTCTATGCAAGGTGGAAAAGCTTGGGGCCCTGAAGGTTTTCCCCTTGTCTTGTTTCAATTCTTTTAAGATATTGTGGGACCCGATATTTATTTCAAACATTCAAGAAATGCAATGGGATAAAAAAATCCCAAGGATATCAACTCCACATTTTTGGCCCTTATTCCCAAGATCGATAATGCCAAAAACCTTACTAGTTTTTGATCTATTAGCCTCTATAATGCTTTTAACAAAATCCTCCCTAAAGTGATGGCCACCAGCCTTAAATTGATTCTCATCCACATCATTGATCTCAATCAAGGTAGCTCTATTCAAGAGAGACTCATTATTGACAACATCATCACCATTCATAAACTTATTCATTCAATGTCCAAAAGTGGTAAGGTTGGTCTTTTCCTTAAATTAGATATGAATAAGGCCTTCGATAGAGTGTCCTAGAAGTTTATTTTATCTATCCTATCCAGGTTTGGGTTCCATTCTGAATGGATTGACCTTATTAGAGAATGCATCTCAAATGCTAGTTTCTTATTTATTTTTAATGGGTTCCACTCTGAATACTTTTAGATTTTCAAAGGTTTAAGGCAAGGTGGCCCTTTATCCCTTTTTCTCTTTATTATCCTTTCTAAATCTTTGGGTAGAAATTTAAGATCAACTCGCTCTAGGGGGGGAATCTTGGGTATTAAACCAACCTCATCTCTTAATAATATCTCCCATTAGCAATGCCACCCTTGCCTCTATTCCCTAAGCTAAAGTTATTAAGTCAAATTTTCTCTCCTTTGAGTCAACCATTGGTCAAAAGGTCAATTTATCCTAGAGCAAAATTTATTTTATCAATACACCCATTAGATGGAAATTTCGAATAGCCAACACCCTTGGTTGCACTATTGCAAATATTCCAGCTACTTATCTTGGCTTTCTTCTCTTTGATAGACCTAGAAAAAAATCTTTATGGAATTCCATTATAGAAAGGATCCAGTAAAAGGTCGCCAGGTGGAAAGGGGGGCTTCTCATCCAGGATGAGAAGGCTACTTTATTCAAAGCCTCCCTCTAGAGCATCCCTATTTTATTTCTCCATTTTATAGATTCTGATTGAAGTGTGCAACAATATAGAATAGATCCAAAGGAACTTCTTATGGTTTTACTTTAAACAGAAGCATAGATTCCATCTGGTTGCTTGGGATAAAGTCTGCTCCAGAAAGAACTATCCAGGAATTGGAATCAAGAAAGTCAAGAACATGAATGCAACTTTTATAGCTAAAAAATAATGGAGTCCTTCAAAATGAAAATTCTCTTTAGGTCAAAATTATTAAGTCTAAGTATCTCTAGAACTTGTTAGAGTTAAAGTGCACTATGCCTTCACCTTGACACTTGTCAGTTTCTCTTGACAAGTGTCAAGTGTTTCATATAGGCCTTCTGCCTATATATGTAACTCATTTTTATCAATAATATTATCCCCTTAGTTTTCACTCCCAACATTTGGTATCAGAGCCTTGAAAGGTATAGGAAGCCCCCATGTCTCACAATAGAACTCGTATGAGGAGTTTGAAACCAGCGCCCTTCAATAGACCAGTGCCGCAACCCCCATGACAATGGGCACTATTTGTTAAAGTAACAAGGGCTACTAATTTTTTAAATGAATAGGGGACCACTTTAATGGGCACGTAATTTAGGTTAAGTGGGGTATTTTTTTATTGTATGGTCACATGGAAAATGTAATTTCCCTTGGAAGGAAATTTTTTAATCATACTGAAGAGTGGTCGATAGTAAAACATTATTGGCATCCTTTATCCTCATGCAAGAGTGAAAGTGGAAGTGAAAGAATCCATCCATAATATCTTACTTTTCATAAGATTTGAAATGATGTAATTTTGTTTTTTTCCCGCCACAGTGCGATGCCAGGAATATGATATTCCTGAGGTTTATTTTGCTGCCTAGATAGGCATGGTATTGTTTTCAACATGTTGAAGGCCCCTTTGATGGTGGAATATAGGGGTATTTATAGTCGTTGGAAACGTTTTTCCATGACGAACACAATGGTGGTGTCATATTGAAATTTTGAGGCTGTTTCATTTGAGTTTTTTAGCCTCAAATTTTTATACCTTGGAGTGCACTCTCGGTTGTACCCGACACTCCCAAGGTAATTTTATTTGTGATCCTTGTATCTAGTGACCTTTTCTATACACTTGGTGAATGCAACGGCTGGTTACCCATGCATTTCGATGGGATGACATGGTCACCATAAGGACACTTATACTAGGGACTACAGACATAGACACCCTAGACTCTATCCGAGGTTTTTCTAGATCTACTTTTGAAGACTACAGACAAAGACACTTCAGAAGATTCTCTTCTTTTCTTCTTATCTCCTCCTATTTTTATCTATGGCTCATTTTTATTGTATTGAGTGCATTTTTGGTAGAGATCGACACTCTTATATGGCTCATTTTTTCCTTTCATTATGTGCATTTTTTGGCAGAGACCGACACCTTCTAGATTGAGTTCACCATGAGGAGGGATTTCATACTCATGGTGAATCTAGTTAGTGACCTTCGAGTGGCAACATCCTCTGAGGATGACCTGCAGAGGCAACAGACCCAGATGTGGCTGACCCTGAGGCACCCATGATGACCTTGAGGCACTTAGACGACTGACCTAGTGGCAACAGACCCATTGAAGTGGCTGACCCTGAGGCAACAGACCGAGATGTATACATAGTGGATCTAGCATTATTCATAGTTGGAGAGCCAAGCGCAAAGAGCACGAGCCTAGACCAAAAAAAAAAAGAGGATGATAGGTTATTTTTTTAGAGAAGTCAACATTAAGGGGGAATGTTACCTAATGTTGACTTGCTTTGTTTTTTCTTTAGTTAGGATAATGCACTTTAAGGGGGAATTTTAGAGTTAAAGTGCACTATGCCTTCACATTGACACTTGTCAGTTTCTCTTGACAAGTGTCAAGTGTTTCATATAGGCCTTCTACCTATATATGTAACTCATTTTTATCAATAATATTATCCCCTTCAGTTTTCACTCCCAAGAGAACCAACCAAACTTTCTAGACGATCTCTTACCCATTTTAGGTTATACAGTTTGGAACTCCATTCTCAGGTTTAGGGAACTTATCAAGAGAGGTATCCAGTGGAGACTTGGCAATGTCTAGAAGATTAATTTTTGGGAGGACAAATGGCTAGGTGATAGTCCCCTTCAAAACTATTTTGATCTGATTTACTTAAAACCTATAACTGATATCCTATTTAATTTGAAGGTGTGTAATTTTACTGACACCAACAAAAGGAGCTGGAAGCCCTTACCTCTTGGTGATTTGAATGAAAAAAATAAGGGATACCTCTATGTTATCCAATATTTTATGCCTCTATGTCATATCCAGATCTTTAGCAAAAAATAAGCTTATTTGGCCGCTTAGTGAGAATGGCCTTTTTATTGTTAAAACTACCTACTTCCTTACTAAAAATCTAGGTCAGTCATATTTCCCTTTGAATATCATATAGAATAAGTACCTTACACCTAAATTCAACTTCTTTTTATAGCTAGCTATCCAAGATAATATCCTTTCCATTCCTAATCTCTAGCTTTGTGGGCTCCCTATTCCCAACTGTTTTTACCTTTACAATCAATATTATGAATCAACCCAACACATATTTATTTCTTGTCACTTTTCTCTCAAAATTCTATCAATCTTATTCTCCATTTTTGGAATTTCTTGGGTACCCTCACTTCTCTTGACTGACTTGTGCTTATAGTAGCCCAACCCTTTTAGAATATTTTGCATAAAAACCTTTTGGACTTTCTGTCGTCTCCATTTCTTATGGGAAGTTTGGTGTGAGCATAATTCAAGAGCATTTAACAACTCCACCCATGACTTTCATTATGTTCTTTGTATAATTATCCATGCTTCTATTATGAACCTCTCTATCACTCTTGGCTTTGGATCCCCAAAACCCCTGGATGAAGCTTGACTAGCTAGATCTCTTAAGCTTCCTTATTTTCCTATTTCTCCCCTTAATTCTATGGTTGATCGTTCACTCATCATGTGGTCTTCTCCATCCTTAGGCTAGATAAAATTTAAATTTTATGGTGTGATGAAGGGCAGCCCTAGTCTTTTTGGTACTGGAGGTATTTTTAGAAATCATACATGGGAGATCCTCCTAGCCTACCTTGGTGTTCAAACAAATAATTTCATTGAATCTCGATTGCTCTTTCAAGGTATGCCTCTTCTACCTCATCTTCATTGCCCTAATATTGTTATTGAAGGTGACTAAATGAATAACATTAAGAGCCTCAAAGGGAGCCAATCTATGTCTTGGAACATCTCCAATTTGATCTCTAAAGCAAAAATATTTCTTAGTTCCTCCACCAATGTCTCCATACAACATGTCTTCATAGATGGTAATCAAGTTGCTAACCTCTTAGCTAACTTGGGAGTCTTTGAGCCCAACCTTACCATATAGACTAATAGCCCTTTGATATATTTTCTTTCTATCTGTTTTCTGATTGGACCCAAAACAATGTGTGTTGGTGCCACTTTTTTGGGGTGATTGAGTTGGCTCAAACTCTCATTTGTGGGGACACTCATAACTCTGTGGTGACACATATATTTCATACACCTCCTATTTTTATAGATACTTGGACCTTCACAGTGTATATTTAGCATGATGACAATATTTATGATCAAAATCTCATGTGTGGAAACTCACAACTCTACGATGACACGTAGCATCCATGCACCTCATATTTTTGGGGATATTGGGTTCTTCATGGTGTATGTTCAACATGATTATGGCAGTGGTGATCAGATATTTTTCTTTGCATGATTGGATACCTCTTTCCTTTTATCTACCATGCATGGAGGATTTGTTATAGGGTGGATTTTAGAAGCATCATTTTTTGTTATGATGTCTCATTGAGGCTTTCCTTTTATAAACTTCCCATGGCACATGGACTTTCTAAGAATTGTATTCAATAGTGGATCGATAAAACAAGGGGATTGTTTTCCCTATTATAGTAATAATAATCTTATGCAAAGTGCCAACATGCTTGGATATCATCACTATAAAACTTATTCCTATTATACCAATGACACTAATGGTCTTGTAGGGAGTGCCAATAAGGATGGAAATTAGTACCTTGGAAATATGTACTACCATGTGATTGGGCTTTGGCTAGCTTTCCCAGATCACGTGTAGAAGATCCTCTCCTTAGTTGAATTTAGAGGCACCTCTAAATCTTGCCCTATCCCTTGGATGACTCGTTCTCTTTGGTACATGGTTTTCTCCAAAAATAGCCTCAGCATGTACTACGCTATAATTTGTAGAACCATGCTTAAGTCATCTTCCTTTTCTACAATTGGTGAACCCTTAAAAGCATCAATTTTACCAATTCATATTGCATGGTAAATACACCCTCCTTCTTTCCTCTTTGGTTTGCATTCCCTTTGACCAGCTTTTCAAGACCTAGAACCTTCCCTTGCCTATATTATTAGAAATAATTTTATGCTACAACATTCAACCATCACCTTTTCTTCTACCTTTGAGCTTTTGTATTTCTCTCCCTCCTCTTCCCTGCACCTATCTCCTAACTCCATGGTGGATTCTGACTATCACTTTGAACCTGCATCTCTTCATCTTGATGCCCTCATATAATACATCTTTAAGTATCATGGGTGGATTCACTTCTTACAAAAAATTAGTGAAAATGACATGGATCTATCCATGGAGTTTTCTCAAACATGGGATGATGGCCATGTCACCCTTCAAGACCTAAGTTTTATAGTCACCATAGATCTTCTACCCAATGATGGGGATACTATCCATATATAAAAGCACTCTTTTTAGAGCAAACTTTACTTCTTTAATAACAAGGGGTAGAAGCTAGGTAGAGATAAATGGGGGATCATTAGAGAGACACTCCCCAAACCTTGGGATATTGTTATGATAACTATGCTACAATATTTCATGATGGATGGTCCTGGTGCTATTTTGAGGAGATTCTACTTAGCTTTGCTCAATTATCTAAGGGGTAAAAGATAATAAACACCTCTAAATTTTTATTGAGCACTCTATCCTAAATGTAATTATTTCCCCCTTCATCAAGGGTTTCACCTAGTCAACTACAGGCATGTGCTCGATAGGGAAGCTAGAAGAGTGGTGGTCAAGGTTATTGCACTTGTGGATGAAATTGTTGATGCCAATTCATCATCCCTAAGAGCCAACTGCATTCTTGAATTTGAGGCAAAAGTAGAGAAAATCCCAAGCATAGTGAAGTCTGAGCCTTGTCACTACTCCACTAGGAGCAAGTTTTCTAGTGGAAAACGTAAGGCACCCATCATCATTGATAATTAGGACCAGTCTAAGGAATACTTATCTTTTCAAGTTAAACCAGAGAGCACTCCTATTTCTAAAATAGGCCACCCCATGAAATGCTCTTCCAAACAACCTATGCTAGCTTCTTTCGTTTCTTGTTGGCCATCCCAATTTGATAAGGGCCACCTTCAAGAAATTCATGATATCATGAAATCTCTATCCAGAGATGCTAATATGACCTCTTCCCTACTGACTCAAGTATATGTAATCCTAGAGGAATACAAATATTAACACCAAATTTTGGTGGGTGAATATGGTTGAGCTGATGCAAGACATGATGCCAGTAACACTGTAAACTAACTCAATTATTTTTTGTGTTCCAACCTTGCAAGGTTTTTTTTCTGTGGAGGAATATCTCCTATGTTCCTATGTTCTACTTCTCTTTACCCCTATGAGGGCTTCTCTTCTCACCTTTAAAGGTGTTCTCCTTTTCCCTTGTGTGGACCTATCTATTTGCTTCTATAGATTCTTTTTTCTATCACAAAGAGGATTTCTTGCTTTTGTTTTGTTTTATCTAGGAGATCCTCTCTTAGCCTTCCTCTTTTTGTAAAAGGTTACAAGATCATTTCAAAATACCTTTCATCAATAAAAAAAATTGTGTGTGTGCATTGTAATATTCTCGGTCTCTCACTATTTTCCAACATCTTCTTATCTAGTTTACTTGTTATATTTATGCATCAAATGAATGGCATCTTGTCATAAGGCCCTTCATCATTACAAACTTGACCAAGTGTACTTTTGGTGTTATATATATTTTATATCTGAGCTATATCATCAAATATGATGGTATATATGTATATCAAGAGAAGATACATCTCATTCAAATATAGTTTATTCTAAATAATATAACATAAATAAAAATCTTTATATGCCTTGCCAAATTTTATCACTAGTTTGTAGAGTTTTACCATGTGTCATGGGGGTCTCAACTAGGTCATGTACAACAATATTTTTTAGTTACACCCAATAATAACAACACATATTTGACAAGCTCAAACACTACCTCTAATCAATGTTAATTATTTCGATTCTCCATGATATTTAACCATTTGATATCGATATTGATGCATCTGACTATGCTCTTGGTACCAACTTCATCCATAATGGACATACTATTGTTTACTTTTTTAAAACACTTAATGACACAACCAAATGATGTTATATATATAATAATGAATTGTATGTCATTTTCCAAGTTGTTTGACATTGATATCACTACATTATAGGTAAGACGATAATGGTCAAGTCTAATCATAAGCCTCCATAATTTCTTTATACTTAGGGTAAACTAGAAAATATATGCTATATGGAGTGGATGAGTTAATTATAGTAGTTTCATATTGTGATAAAGCATTTTGAGGGTAAAAAAACCACACCACTAGTTTTTTGAGTCCTCCATTAGTTCAAGCATCACTAATAATGATGGATGCCAAGGGTCCCAATTCCAATGGTTAAAAGGTGATTTACTCTAATAACACCAAGTTTGTCATCGTACATAACTAGTTGATACAAGGTTTGTAACACTATAGCATTGCATTATTGATGGACTATTATACTATTTGGTAATATACATGCTCATTCTTTTGTTCCATATTCATACCTCGTTTGAGAAATAAACTATTCCAATGTTATTGGACACTTTAATATCAATAAAAAATTACATTACTACAATAACATTATCAAAAAACTCATGTATGCTAGGAACTATATCTTTAAATTATATCATGTGCACCTTATAATACTTCCAAGCCAATAAATAAGAATTTGAGGATCTACCACTACTAGTTCTTTCTAGGCATTGGGAATTCCTCAACATGGATTACCTTTCTATATTACCAACCATCAAAAAAAAAAAAATTATGGTTGTGGATAGGTTTTCTAAGGTGATGATCATGGCCCCTTTGATGGATCAAGCATGGAATTGAATCATATAAAAAAATAGATTATTATAAGGTTGTACAAGCATATATACAAGATGGCATCTCTTGGATTCTTCAAAGACTCTTGATATTCCCAATTACTTTGGATTTAAATACTCCATATTTTGTCTCTTCAATTTATCTCAAGTAATGTAATAATAATTATCTAACATCCCCTCCTTATTACATTATTTGGTATACAAAGAGAACTACAAAACAAATCAAAATTGACTTGTCCAAGTGCCTTTGTGAAAATACTTGCAAGTTGATCTCTAGTGGGAATGTACTTGACCTATATTTGATGATTCTAAACTTGCACTCTAATGAAATTATTTGAAATTCAATGCACTTTATCCTTTCATAAAATACTATAATCTTGATAAAATTCATAACACCTTTATTATCACAATTTAATAAGGTTGGTCATTTTTGCACACCTATATTTGACAATATTCTTTGTAACCAAATTGCTTCACATGTATATACTCATGCAACATAATATTCTACCTCTATGGATGATAACACAACTACATGTAATTTTTTACTATACCATGACACAAGTCCAAATTCTAGATGAGACACATATCCAAATGTTGACTTTCTATCATCTATAAATCTGATATAATCTGAGTCTATGTATCCCTATAAGAAAAAAATATCTTTCTTCTTATATTCTAGGCCATATTCTACTATACCATGAACATAACACAATATCCTCTTTACAAATTTTTAATGACTCTCCTTAGGATCTTGCATGAATTTTGAAATATAACTTACAATACAACTGATGTCAAGCTTGGTGTTCGTCAGGTATATGAGACTCTCCATTAGCTAATGATATATAGTAGTATATATTTGAGGGGATTTATAATATGTAGACGATTATAACCTTGGATCCATTGGTGTTATAGGTTTAAAATCTATCATCCTATATTTTTCTAGTAGTATCTTGGCATACTTACTTTGTGTGACAAAAATGTGGTTCTTTCTCTACTAAACTTCTAAGCCAAGACAAGAGTGAAGAAGCCCAAAACAGATCATTTCAAATGATTTTTCAATCATCCTTCACATCATTCACCAATTTATATAAAAAATCAATGATGACCAAATTAACAACATAGAGCATATTTTCTTGGAACACTCCTTTGCCTCTGAAGTATTTTATTATCTATTGAGAAATTTGGGAACATCTTGGGTGTCTTTGAGGTCCATTTTAGATCTCTATGAGCAATGGACCTCCCCTTTATTTAGTAAAATATGCCAAACCCTATGGATAATGAGTCTACCTTATTTATTCTAGAGGGTATGGAAGAAAATAAATATTCTATTTCAATAGGCACCTGAATTCTCAATGCCTTAATTGAAAATGTTTCAATTATAGCCTTTAATAAAGAAAAGGAAAATTTTATGAATCCAAGTTAGCTAATTCTTTGGGCATCCCCTATGGTGTAGAAAAGGATGAGACCTATACAATTTTGATCAAACTATAGACTAAATGGATCCCTCCTTAGCCAGGTTGGATAAAATTAAATTTTTATGGGGCTTCTAAAGGAAATACAAGACCAGTTGGTGTCAGAGGAGTATTTAGAAATAATAGAGGTGAATTCATTTTAGCCTTTGCTAAAAAATTAGGGACACAAACTAGCCACTTTGCAAAGGCAAGGGCACTCTTCCAAGGATCTGTTCTTCTTAGTTCTCTAGTAGGTAATAATATCATATTTAAGGGAGACTCCTTAAACATCATCAACTCTTTCAATGGTCACAAATCAACTAGTTGGAACATAGAGAATATAATGGTTAAGGTGCCTCTTATTGGAACATTGAGAGCTAGCAGAGGTGGAATATGTATAACTATCCAATGTGTTAAGGTGCCTCCTATTGGATTTTTAATTTGGTGTCTATTTAGAATTTGGTGCCTTTTGTGGTCATCTCATGGTTTGAATTGATGCCTAGAGTTGTGTGCCAATCTACAACATGTGTTGAACCTTTTTGGGTGATGATCTACCTTCAAACTTTTTCATGATTCTCTATCCTATGATGGATGATCATGCCCTTCTCAATCCTAGGTGGATGTATGTAATGTCTATGCATGTGTTCTAGATAAGTTTTAACCTCATGACCAACTCATGGTGTGATGTGGTGCCTAGAGGTGGGTGCCACCCTACCTCATACACTAAACTATTATAATCGATAATTCACCTCTTACCCATTTTCTTATTTTTCTATCCCTAAAAGGATGATTGAGCCCTTCTTGTTCCTAGGTGTCAAATCTCAATGTCTCCATGTGTTTTTTGGACACATGTTAATCCTATTTTGGCCCTTTCCATCAAGCTTCTTAGTATTTCCTCTCTTTGTTATCACGTATTTCCCTTTTTCCATCCTTTTTTCTCACTTATTTTTAGGTACTTCAAGCTATCACATTTGAGATGTTCCCTGCATGGTAAATTATATTTCTCCTTATTTCAATTGCATAGATTTTCTAGGGGTGTTTGCTAGATTCGAGGTGTGCTCCATGTGTGGCTCTAAGAAGGTTCTAGTTGATGGCTCTTTGTTGATATCGAGGATCATAAGAGGGGTGGTAAGAGGCCCTTTTGTTATGCTGAATAGTTCATCCAGAAACTTGGCTCTGCTTAGAAATTTTGGATTGAACCTGTATTGTGTTATCTTCTATAGAAAGTTAATTATGGAAGAATATATTAAAGGGGTTGAACTAGTTTCCATCAATATTGAAATGGAGGTGATGGAGATATTTGACAAAGAAGGCATCCTAAATCTCTTGTATAAATTTAATGGGTATGATTTAGATCTTGCTAAGAAGATCACATTTTCTTGGAACGATGGGAAGGTCTTGATGAAAGACATAGAATTTACTATTTTAGTCCCCCTCTTCTCAGATATTTTAGGAATTCCTACTACTATGGAATGTATTAATAGGGAAAAGCACTCCCTAGCCAAGGAGATAAGCATGTTTAGACATAAATGAGGCTACGCTAAAAAAAATCATAATGGGCATCTAAGGAAGTCCTTTAAAGTCCCATAGAACAGAGTTGTTTTTTCTATAATGGATTACTTTACTCTTGAATGCAATTAGGACATGATGAGAAGCTTTCATCTAGCATTTTTTAATTATATTCAAAGGAATAAAATAATTAATGTGTTGACACTCCTCTTCAAGTATATAGAAATAATGTCACTACATGTGCAAAAAGGTAACTCTTTGATTCCTTACCATCAAGGTTTAATGAAACTAATTTTTTATTATGTCATCTTGAAGAAGAGCAAGGTGGAAACAATGAATATTGATGTTTAACTCAAAAAAAAATTGGAGGTTGAAGAGGCCCCAAATAATACTATGAGCAAGGAACTCAGAACCCCTTATCCACCTCCTGTCAAACCTGCGCTTGTGGAGAATGAAGAGTCCCTTGCTTTGGAGGAAGGCTCTCTAAATCTAGAACTAGTGGTGAAAGAGGAGGTCCAAAAGACTTTGAAAGTAGAAGGGAAAATATCTAGACATTTGAATTGCTTGAAAACCAAGGTGATTAAGAAAGAATATTCAATGCATATAATTCAAGCCTCGAAGGATTTTGAGGAGTCTTCTCCTACCCTATCAAGAAAAAGAAATTTGAGGTCTTCGAGAACCTCTATTGAGAAAAGTAAAAATTATTTGAAGAATCAAGACCCTTCAAGACTCTGAGCAAGGCTTCAAAGATAGTTAATAACCATATGAAGTCTCTGTAAAGATAATATTTGCTTTTTATATGAATGATATCACTTAGTTGTTGAAGGATGAGCAGGACCATAATATCCCAAATATGGAGGTGGGTCTCTCAAAGGAGGAATATGAGTATCAGGATTAAGGATTGTTCTCAATTATTTGACCTCTATGCTCCTTTTTGGATGGACTGTTTGGATGGGTTTGCCCCTATTTTTTTTTGTTTTTCATATCCTTTGTGGATATTTGGTGACCTTAGTTTGTTGGCCTAGGATAGGTCTTTAATTTTATTTCCTATTTGTAAATATGTAAAAGGTTTGGGTCCCTTTCAAAACCTCTTATTCCACTTAATCAATGAAAAACATAGAGCACAAGGATCACTATCTCATTTCCAATTTTCTTGACATAGAGATTTGTATCAGAGGGACTTTTAGTGAATCCATGCTATAATAGGTGATCATTAATTTTGATATACCAAGCTTTAGGAGCCTATTTCAACCCATATAGTGACTTTTTCAGTCTATAGAATTTTTGACATTGCCCATTGTCAACAAATCCTTTGGGTTGTGTCATATACACTTCTTTAAGATCACCATTAAGTAAGGTATTTTTGACATCCATTTGATGTATTTTCCAACTAAACTGTGTTGCCATTGCAAATACTACATGAATGTTAATAATCTCTAATGTAGGTATGAATGTATATTTATAATCTATTCCTTCCTTCTGTGCATAACCTTCGCAATGAGCTGTATCTTATATTTATCAATGGATCCATCTACCTTATACTTGATTTTTAAAACCCACTTGCAACTTATGGGCTTCTTTCCTTTTGTAAAATCAATGAGGTCCAATGTTATATTATTAATCAAAGATGTGTTTTGCTTCTATTGTTTCCTTCCATTATGGTAATGTTATTACTTCCTTTACTGAGGTTGGTTTTGCATTATCCATTATGAAAGTCATCAAGCCCAAATTTACCTCTTTCCATGTACTACTATAAGTACATGTCGTATGGAGGTTAGATTAGATGGTGCATCAAGCTTAGCATATTTGAGAGTATTTTTGAGCCATTTTGATTTTTTTTGTTATGGTGGAGTAGAAACTACTAGTTTTGTTACTAATTCATCAACCACTTTTAAATCTAACTTATCTTCTAGAACTTCTTTGTGAACTTCCTCATTTTATGTAATGCTTATAATAGGATATTTAGACTCAAGATATTTAGCATTTTTCTTAATTCTAGATTCTTTATAAAAAAACACATATCTACCCATACCTATCTTCATGGTGAATGGATCAATCAGTCACTAAGATTTTGACATCTCATCATATCCAAGAAATATGTAAGGTAAGGTTTTTGCATCCAACTTGGTCCTTTTATATTTTAGCACATGAATGTATGCCTTCCAAAACATTTGAGATGAGCAACTAATGGATTCCTCTTAGACTAAGCTTCTTTAGGTATAATACCTAGAAGTGCCTTTGTTGGTGCTCTACTTTGAAGATACATCATAGTAGAGATAACTTCAGCCTAATACTATTGCTCTAGACTAATTGCATTTTCAATTATATATTTTTCAAAAGTCAGATTGAGAGGAATATTTCCCACTCCTTTAACATGATAAGTCTTATCATTGACAATAATGACTAGCTTCCCATATTTGTCCTATAAGGATTCAAATAATACTTTATCTCCAGTCATGCTATTGCTAGCACTTAAATCAATGTACCAAATTTCATCCTTCAGTTTTATCACTACCTTGGACATCAAGACCTTGTGTGCCAACTCAATGTCCTCTTCAAAAATAAGTTTTGGTTCTTCATTTGCAACATACCCTTGTTGTTTCGTAGCATGTGGTTTGAACTACATATTTTTTGAGGAGGATTATGAATTTTACCTTCTCTAGTCATGGAATTATATTGATAAAATTCTATTTCATGTCCTTCTCACATATATGACAATACATCCTTTATCTTTGATGTTGTTTTTGTGATTTGAAGGAAGATGAGGAAGGACTCTTTCATGACTTATTTATATAAATGAGTGTAGTATTTGTTAATTGGTCCCTTAACTTATTGTTTGCTTCTTCCTATTGAAGCATGTTCATCAATTCAACAAAAAACACCTTTCTATTTGGTACTTGTAATGAAGTAATCAACACTTAAAAAGAATCTAGTAGGGCTCTACGTATGATAGGTACTAAGAGCCTATATTCTACTATTTTCTCCATGGTAGTCAACCTTGATTTCAATTCAATAACTCTATGAAGAATTCTTTAATGATTTATCCATATTAAACCCTTAGTGTGTGGAGTTGAGATTAAAGATGAAGAATTGTGGCTTCATTCTTCCCTTCAAATATGGTAGAAAGTGTATCCCTATACTATGGAAAGGGTAATGATAATTAATTCCTTATAATCTACCTCATCAAACTACTTTTGAGCTTCTTCATACTCTTTTGGCCAAGCGATCTTTCTAGTGATAATATCCCAAATTTTCTTAACCATTAGGATGGTCATGATCTTGTTCTTCCAAGGTGCAAAATTTGGGCCTTTGAGTAACTATGATTCTATAAGAAAAAATTGATGTCACCATGGTGAGGGTTAATTATGTCTCTCAAATGATCTTCCTTTCACTATACCACCAGTTCGATATACCAAACCTTTCTATATACTCACCCTTCCTATATACCCATCGATACATGGATGAAGCTAGTCCTCTCAATATACATGGTCATACGTCAGAGAGACCTTAAGGTACATGAAAGAGAATGATATAGGGTACCAAGATAGTATGGAAATTAATTTGCACCATCAATGATGACTGCTTAAAGAGAAATTCTCATACATGGGCATAACTTTTCTATATACTCAAAATTTCTCAATTTCAAAATTTATGTCTAATGATAGTGACGAATAGGGTAGAAAATGGAGTGATAGGATTAAAAAATGATTTTCTTATTTCTCCCTGATTATTTATAGGGTTGATGCCCAGATTTAATTATGGAAACTTTATTACACTATAAAACAATATCTTAGTACGACAACTTTACCTATAAACATAAACCAGAGGTGTTGTTTGTAGTAAAATATCTTAAATATTTTTGAAGGTGTTGGTCATTTTAAAAAATATACCTTTTTTACACAACATTATTTTACTACCCCTTAGTTTTTACAAAAAGAATGTTCATTATAGTTAATGTGCAAATACTATAGGAAATTTGCAAAATAAATTAAAAAATATAGATATGAATTTTGTGCCCCTTTTTTTTCAAAAAAATAATATTTTTCTTCAACTTGCCAATTCTTTTCTTATCTATTTATAAAAAAAGGAATAAAAAAAATGTTTCTTATAAATCCCTTAAAAAATAAAATGCAATTTATTGGATACATAAAGAAAAGAAATAAATGCTACTTATAACTCCCTAAAAACATGCAATTTTTAAAGTAAAAATTGAAAGGTAGAGATTTGGAACCTATGACCTCTAGGTTTAAAGTATTCACAATTTTCTTGATGCCAAGTCTTCTATCCTCTCATGCAAATTTATTCTCTTCCCAATGCACTATGTCAATAATTTCACTAATTATTAATATAATTTAGTGTGACTTAATATAATGGTCATGCAAATGAGTCAAGGTCATCCTTTAAAATATGTGAAAAAAGAAACCACCACATGGTAGGCTTCCAATATTAAGATAGCAAATTTATAGTATATACTAGTATATATCCAACCCTGATGTCACCCCCTCATATATATTGTAGAATTATGTTGCTTCATCTTATATAGGTTAAACAATGTACCCTCTATTGAAATAAGTGAATCTCCCTTCTCACAAGAACCATTGAAAGGTCATAATTATTTCTAAATTTCTTCAAAAACAACCACTACAATACTCTCAACCATTTCAAGTAAAAAATTCTTCTAATATTATGCAATATTTTTTGGCTTTCTCCTTTACGTCATGGAAATATTCAAGGGAATTACTAAAAGGGCCATGTTTCTATTTGTTGTTTTTCATGAATACATTGTGAAACTTTGTTCACAATTTTTTGAAGTGTCAAGGGTACAATTTTCCTTTTTTCTTTGTGCTTCATTGGGCAAAATTTGCCTCTGGTATAGGTACTCTACTTCTCAATCACTATTATCCAATATTTTCTATGAGGGGCTTGGAATTCTTATGTTCAAATTTAATGTAGGATTGGGATGCTTTTTTCTAGAAGTAACAAGAAGGAGAAGATATCAATTAGTTCAAGGATAGAGTCTAGGAAGTAACAAAAAATATAGGGCTCAAGAAGCAACAAAAATAGGAATATAATAAGAGGACTTTCTAAAGGGAGGACAAAGAATCTGATGAGATTAAAAAATAGAACTATCAGGGGTGTGCAAGGAAAAGAGAAAAGTAGATAGTAGTTTTGAATTCAAAAATAGGAAAATATTTCTTTAATATCAGTTATGGATCAAGCATGGAATTGGATCATATAGATAAGTAAGATTATCAAAAGGTTATACATACATATACACAATATGGTATCTCTTGGATTCTTAAGATAATATTGATGTTCCCAATTTCTTTAGAGATCAATACTCCATATTTTATTTCTTCAATATTCCCTCAAATAGTATAATAATAATTTTCTAACACCCTTATAGAAAGAGCATTCATCCATGAGAAACTTCTATATTGTTCTTTCAACATATTTGGGTTTATTTTGGTATCCCAAAATCCATTATATTTGATTAAGACTGTTATTTATTTAGTAAATTTTGACACCACCTATAGGCTTAATCAAACATCAAGCTATAGCATTCAAGGGTTTTTCCATTCTCATATTAATGGATAAACTAAAGTGGTAAATTGAATTCTATGACACTTCATGAATATGTATAAACTTAATCACCCTTAGACATGGTAGAAGAGTTTAGAAAAATCTAATATTCCTATAACAAACTCTACACAATTGTACACACCATAGTCTATTCTAGGCATGTTTTGGATTTTAGTGTGTGATACCCATGGATATCACTTTTCACATTTTCATTAGTGTCATGATGCTAGCATGAGTTAAAGAATATGATATTTAATAAAACTTTATACATGTACAATGCATATAGTATAATATTTAAGATAAACTTAGGCATTGACAACAATGATACAAGGAGTACCATGATTAACATCATAATCCTCACACTTTTTAAGTTAGAAATCAAGTTTAGATCCACTTGAAGAAGGAATGTTCTTCTAGTTAGAATCAAAAGGTCAAAGAATTGGATTATGACCCATATACCCATTCCCATTAGTTCCATGACACTAGCATAAATCAAAGAATATTATAAGTAATAACACTTTCTACAACATGTGCAATGCATATAGAACTAGATTTAAGAGAAAATTGGACATTGACAACAATGATACAAGGAGAACCATTATTAGCATAATAGTCCTCACAATTTTAAGTTGGAAATCAAGTTTGAATCCACTGTAAGAAGGAATATGTTTTTAGATAGCACCAAGAAGTTCAAAGAATAGGATTATGACCCATATACCATATAATGCACAATAGTTTAGAATTATTTCATTCTTAATTTGGATTCCTACTTGGGGATGCATCTAGTATTCAACGTAGAACTCCTCAAGCTACATCCTTCTTTGTGGGAGCCTATGGTATTAAAAAATCCTACAAATATGGATCTCATTTAAATAGAACCTATTTAGGCAAGTAGGTGATTTGTCTCACTTATAAACATACTTACCAGATGACATATAAACTTTTTAGGTTTTTTAAATGGTCAGTTTGTGGCCTAAGTAAAATGGTAAAGACTTGACCAATTCAAATATTTTTTTCCACAATTATAAGTCAATGTAATGTGGACCATCTCTTCCAAACCAAGGATGAATTATTTGAATGAAGAAGGGGTTGCTTAAAACCTTAAGAACCAATGATGCCATGATAATGTCAGTTTAAAGACATTAAATCCCATATGGAGTTTTAATCATATGGGCTAATTCCATGATAACTTGTGGTCTCACACCCATTTATGGCGCCAACACCATATTTGACATCATGAATACTATGGCATCATCCTTGCTTTGGAACATACACTAATGGCATACACACACTTAGCTAAACACTTATGACATCAACCTCTTATGTAATCACTAAATATCAAAATTTATAGAAGGTATTGTTCTAGTGCAAGTATTTTAAATAGATCTACGATTAAATTGTGCCAATTGGCACCTTATGAACTAAAGCTAACTTTAGAAGAGGTAATTGAATATTTTCATATTGTCCCTAAAACTACTTTTTTATCAATTTGGATTAAGGAAATAATTGAAGAAAAATATTTACTTTAGAAGCATATAATCTCTTTGGATGTTGCAAATGGTTAAGGAAACAAACCCTACCTAAGGGATCAATATCAAATTCATATCAGATAATCAAAAACTATATTATGTGGTTATTTAATAAGGATGAATTTAATTTTTTTGAATAATATTTGGTTGAAGCCATATCTTCTTATTTCTAATTCAAAATGATAACACATTAACTTATCTCTTTGGATTGTAGAGTTTCAAAGGTCAAAACTAATAATAATGTAAGATAATATCACATAGATTAATCATACATATTCCAAAATTTCAATTAATAGTAAAATATAGAAATATTATTTTCAATTGAACTAATGTACAATCATGAACATGTTTGAAACCAATAATCCTATCAATAAATAAAGCTAAATGATTAAATAAATCTAAATGAGGAGGAAATTGAATGCAAATGTGTTGAAGATAAGATCAACATGTTTTGAAAATATTACGACTAAGTTAGTGATACCATGGAATCTAAATTTATATTATCATGTTATAATAAGGCTATTAGATATGTGGGTAATACAACAAAATCTAAGATATTTTTATGAACACTTTCTATTTTTACAATGGATTGTTATGAATATTTTAGGGTTTAAAGTTAAAAATTTACCACCAACATATCTAGCTATTTCTATATAATAAAGGAAATAAGAATGAACTTTAGGAATCAATTTTGGATAGAATAAAATATTATTTGAAAAATCAATATTGTAAGCTCCCAACCTTGGTAGAAGACTACAACTAACAAATACTACATTGCAATTTATATCTATATACAATTCCACTTTCAAGATTACTAGTAGGTACAACATCCAAATTTGAAAATTTTCAAAATGACTTCCTTTGGAAAGGATATGAAGAAATATTTGGGTTTTTTATTTTATTTTTATCAGTGAATATGGTATAATATTGGAGGGGTCGGCTTGAAATGTTATAACTTATGATTTTAGAATTAGGGGAAATTTTAGTTGAAGATTATTTGAAGGATAAAGGAAAGAGTTGGGAAAAAAAGTTACTCCAAAACTATGTATAATATAGGTAACTTCAATTTTTGCCTTCGACGATTCCAAGGTAACTTCAATTTTTTTTTTCATTTTTTTTTGCATTTTTAATTAAAGATTTTTTTCTTTTATTATTTTTTTTAATAATTTAAACTTGAAAATATTTTTTTATTAAATCAAATTTTATTTAAAATATTTAAGTTGATTTATTTAAAAGATATATATTTTTTCATTTTTCATTATTAATTAAAATGATTTATTAAAACTTTTCTTAAACTATTGCAAATTAAAAATTAAAGAAATATTTTTGCAACTTTGATATTTAAAGGTGCTAGTGTTTTCTCACAAGATGGAGATATAAGACATAGCAAGAGCACATTTTTTTTGTTGCAAATTAGACAACTCTTCTCAAACCTTGTTCATTTAGCATACAAGAAAGGATCACACTTGATTTTTTTTGCAAATTAGACAACAAGGAGCCTGAAATTTTTTGTAAAGATCAAAAGTACAAAGAGTGCATTTGTTTTCTCCAAGGAGACATAATACATAAAATTGCACATCTATTTTTTTTTGCAAAATTGAGAAGACTTTGTAACCTTGGGTCCATAAAAACTAAGTCGTGTGTCGACTAGTTTTGGAAGCCTTTCAAACGCGGGTCGTGTGTCGACTTGTCTTGAAAGGAGTGCTCTAAATTCTACATTTTGTAAACATTAAGGGGGGATAGAAGTTATTTTTTTTATTCTATAGTTTGCAAAATTGTAACGAAAAAGGGGGGATATTTCAGAGTAAGAAAGGTGCATTCTCGATTTTACTCGACACCTTCTCTTAAAAATTGCTTGTACTAGGTGCATTTTCGGTTGTATCCGACATCTAGAGTGATATAAATTTGGGTTGCTCTCATGTTTTTATTATTGCACTAACACTCATATTTTTGTGTGCAATTAAAAAGTCAAATACAACATTAAAAGTAGCATTTCACAAAACCCAAACTTCACTCAACAACCATGCTAAACTTTGCATAGGTTAAAACAAGTCTTTTTTTACTCCCCATCAAAAGGTCAAAAATTTAAATCACCTTGATTCACTCTCTTTGTTTGGCTTAATAACCTCAAATTTTTCATCCTTCTTTAAGGGTGTTAAAGTAGGTGCCATTAAATATCCTAGAGAGCAAAATCAAAAGTTTTTAACAAACCTACCCCTGTTTCATTTGCTCTATTTTGTTTGGCTTAAAATTCCTCCAACTTTTCATCCCTTGGTAAGCGTGTTAAGGTAGGTGCCATTAAATATCTTATAGAGGCAAATTGAAAATAACTTCCATATACTCTTTTGAGGGTATAGTGCAAGATATCACCATCTTAGTCCTATCAAATTTGAAACCTAAACCATGGCCATGATACACAAGTATCTCACTGAGAGCCAACTGCTCAAAGGTTCAAATTATTCAGCTTGGAAGACTAATATGAAAGCTATCTTAACTGTAGAGGAATTGTGGTCAATAATGGATGGAAGTGTCACTAGACCTCAATCACCTGGAGCAGATCAAAGAGACTTTGATAAAAAGGATAAAAAATTATCCTTAATGATCTTGCTTGCTATTACTAATGATATCCAACCTCATATCAGTGAAGCTATGACTGGTAAGGCAGCATGGGATGCCTTAAATACCATCTTTGAGGGAAATAATCAATCAATGATTCTTAACCTTCAAACACAGCTTCATACTCTACATAGGAAATCAGGAGAAACAATAGAGCTATTCCTTTGCAGAGTCGTAGAATTGAAAACAAAACCGCAATCCTTAGGAGAGAAAGTGGAAGATCAAGTCTTGAACTCAATCATTTTAAGAGCTCTTCCTGACTCCTACCGAACGTTGATCACCTCACTACAAGTTTTTGGTAGGACAGTAACTTTTGTCGAGTTGGTAAACATGCTTCAAACAGAAGAAGCTAATCAACTTCAAAGAGATGAGGCATCCAACAATGCTCTTTTCTCAAAAATACAAGGTGGTAATAAAAAGTGGAATCAACAGAAAGGTTCTTCTTCTAATGAAGCAAAGGGTAAAGCCAAAGAGATTTCGAAGAAGAAGCAGTATTGTAAGATTTGCGACAAAGACACTCATGAAACCAAAAGATGTTGGTTTAATAACAAATCGCCCAATGAACAAGGTAACAAAAAGGGCCAAGGCAAACCTAATAGCAAGAACAAACAACAAAAGGGACACATTGCAGCTGAAGATTCTAGTTCAGATTCTGAGAGAGCACACAAAGTGCTCATGATACATATAGATTCCTCCCACAAAGACTCTATGTGGTACATAGATTCAGGCGCTAGTAAACATATGACTGGCGATAAATCTTGGTTTACAACATTTGAGGCTCGAGAAGGTAGACCGTTCACCATTGTTGATGATCAGACCTATCGATTTCAAGGAGAAGGAAGTGTTTCTATATCCCTTCTAGATGGAGAATGTAATATTCAAAAAGTTCTTTATGTACCAAGATTGAAAAATAATCTCTTGTCAGTTCCACAAATCCTGGACAATAACATGAATGTCAATTTTATAGTGGACAAAGAAAAGAAACGTTGCTTTATCACTCAAAAGGGAAAATAGATAGCAACAGGTTCATACAAACATGGTTTGTTTGTCTTAGATGCAATTACCTCTACCCATACTACCATGGCAGTATCCACAAAAGAGGCCACTTCTCTTTGGCATAAGAGATTTGGGCATTTGAGTTTAGGATATTTACTAGAGTTGAGTAAATATCAAATGGTGAAAGGATTGCCTACTCTTTCATCTACTTTTCCAGTGTGCTCTGATTGCTTGTCAGGAAAGCAACATAGAGTACCTTTTGAACGTAGCTCTTTTCAAGCTAAGGTACCTTTGGAGTTGGTTCACACATATTTGTGTGGTCCCATGTCTACCAGTTGTGGAGGAAAATGGTATTTTCAATTGTTTGTCGATGATCACTCACGAAAAATGTGGGTCTTCTTCTTGCAGTTGAAGTCTGAAGCATTTTCTTATTTTCAACAGTTTAAAACTCTTGTTGAGAAGGAATTAGGATGCTTTATTAAGACCCTCCATTCAGATCAAGGGGGGGAATACACATCTAAAGAATTTTCCTCATTTTTACAGACAAATGGGATAAAGAGACAGTTAACAACAGCCTACACTCCTCAATCCAATGGGGTTCCTGAGAGAAGAAATCGGTCCATAATGGAAATGGTTCGATGTATGCTTAAGGGGGCCAACATTGAGCAAAATTACTGGACTGAAGCTGTTTAAGCTACATTATATCTTCTGAATAGGGCTCCCAAAAGGGCTCTTGAAGGTATGACTCCTCAAGAATCATGGAGTGGTAGGAAACCCTCCATAACTCATCTAAGGGTATTTGGGTGTAAAGCATTTATGCATATACCTAAGGAGAAAATAAATAAATTAGATGAGAAATCCCTACCTTGTATATTTCTTGGATATGATGAATTTTCAAAAGGCAATCGATTGATAGACCCATTTACTAAGAATATACATGTAAGTAGAGATGTAGTGTTTGATGAAGCTTTCACATCCAACACTACATCAGTATACCTAGATTATGAGGAGGAACATCAACTTCCTTCTTCACAATAGAAAAAGCCACCCAAATGGTATACAAGCATAGTGAAAGACTCTAAACTCACTTCCCCACTTGATCTTACTCTCAATCGTCCAAAGACAAGAAGCATGACACAGAAAGAAAAGAATGAAGCATCCACTTCAATTTATGATCTTTGTGCAGATTTTCAAGATCTTTTTGTTGATAGAGAGTTACCAAGGGAATATGAGATGGAAATAGATGAGGAGAGGGTTTACTTATCAGCATGTGATGAGAATGAACCTTCTACAATTGATGAAGTACTTAGACTGCCTCAGTGGAAAGTAGTTATGGATGCAGAATATAACTCTCTCATAAAGAATAAAACATGGAAGCTAGTGGATTTTCCTAAAGGAAAGAAACCCATAGGTTGCAAATGGGTTTACAAAATAAAATATAAGGTAGATGGCACTATAGATAAGCATAAATCCCATCTTGTGGCAAAGGGCTATGCTCAAAAAGAAGGACTTGAATATGAGGAAACCTTTGCTCCTACAGCAAGGATGACCACCATTCGAGTACTTTGTGCTATGGCAGCACAGTTCGAATGGAAATTACATCAGATGGATGTAAAAAGCGTCTTTCTTAATGGTGACTTAAAAGAAGTATACATGACTCAACCTCCTAGATTTGCAGAGGTAGGCCATGAGCAACATGTTTGCAAATTGGTCAAATCATTATATGGGCTAAAACAAGCCCCAAGAGCATGGTACATAAAAATGGATAGTCACCTACTACAACATGGATTTAAGAGAAGTCCATTTGACATAAATATCTATATCAAGAACACAGGTTCTAAGATAGTGATTCTTGTGTTATATGTAGATGATCTGATCATCACTGGCAATTCAGAGAACTTGATTAATGTCATGAAATATGACTTGAAAGAGTAATTTGATATGACATATCTAGGACTTCTCCACTACTGTCTTGGCCTTGAGATAGAATAGAAAAAGAATCATATAAGGGTGACATAGACAAAGTATGCTAAGACTTTAGTAGAAAATTATCATATGACTGATTGTAAACCCAAAGCAACATCGATGGAATCAGGGCTACAGTTCACGATATGAGGACTCACCACAGGTAGATGGAACACTTTATAGACAGATGATTGGAAGCCTCATCTATCTGACTAATACTAGACCAGATATTACTTATGTTGTAAACTATCTTGTACGGTTCATGCAAGAACCAAAGGTCTCCCATTGGAAAGCAGCTAAGAGAGTCTTACACTACATTCAGGGTAGTGCCGATTATGGTCTAGAGTATAAGAAGAATAACTCATTCTTCTTACAGAGTTACACTGACTCTAATTATCTTTGGATCCATAGATGACAAAAAATCAACCTCAGGCTATGTTTTTCATCTTGGATCTGGTCCTGTCTCATGGCATAGTAAAAAGCAATAGGTGGTTGCTTTATCTTCAACTGAGGCAGAATATCACGTTGCACATGGAGCTGTGTGTGAAGTGATATGGCTAAGTCGCATCTTGGCTACCATGGGCCTACCAAAGAAACTTCCCATTCACATATTTTGTGACAACTCAAGTGTTTTTGAACTTGGTCAAGAATCCAGTGCATCATGAACGAACTAAGCATATTGATACATATTGTCATTTCATTCGTGATGAAGTTCCTAACCACAGAATCAAGCTCCAAAACATTCCCACCGACGAATAGGTTGCAGAAATTTTTACAAAGGTACTTGGATGTGTCAAATTTCAAGCTAGCTTTCGGAGCAAACTTTGTATATCAAAGTAATGTAATAAAGGGGGGATGTTAGGGTAAAATAAGGTAGTGTATTGCATTACACTACGTGGGGTTATTACATTTACTTTTCTATGTAATTATGTAATTACCATGAGATATTTTCCTCATGGTTAAACTAGGTAAGTACCTAAATATCCTATGTTAGATATTTATGTTAGTGTTATGGTTAGAACTCTCTACCTAGGTCAGTAGTTAGCTACACGTATCTCCTACCATTTTGGTTAGCGAGATAGACGTTAGATTAGTTAATTATTATTGTTATTAATACTTTAGGCAATCTATTGTATAATATAATGTTCAATTGATATTCTTGTGAACTTACCTTCGGACCTACATTGACATTATCAGAAAGTGGGCATTCTCAAAGTGGAAATTTTGAGGATCACTTCAAATTGTTGGTCTCTCCAATGGTTTTTTTGGTATTTGCCTCAATGCCAAAGAGGATGCAACTCAAATCCTTTCTAGTGGACCTTGGTTCCTGGGGACTAAAAGTATCTTTTTAATGAAGTGGACTCTTGATTTTGACCCTAAGACTCAAAGTATTAACTTTTCTCCTATCTGGGTTAGGGTTCCTAATTTCCCTTGGCACCTTTGGTGGGAACCTATTTTCAAATATGTAGCTTCCACCATTGGAGATCTGCTCCTCATTGACAAAGTTACTTTGTCCAGATCCAGAATGCACGTTGCTCGCCTTTGCATCAATGCAAATCTCGATTATGCCCTCCCCATATTTTTTGAGCTAGAGCATGGATCGTTCCTTTGCAAGCAAGCCATTGAGTACAAAAATAAACATCCTTTCTACATTGAATGCCGGTCCCAAGGTCATCTCCGTGTTCACTATCCTTCTCTCATGAAGCAGAATGTTTCTACTGATTCTTTACTAGATTCTAATAACTTTTTTAAAGGAAAGGTTTTTTAGACTCCTTTCAAAATGGATAGAAGAAGGTTTCCTTCCTCAAAGAGTGTTATTTTTAGACCTGTCAGAGATAAAAATTTTAAGGATGGTCATGACAATGCTTTTGTCTTTACCTCTCCAAGTGATAAATTAAAATTGGTTGCTCCTTCTACGAACACTCCAAATGAGGTTAGTATTTTTTCTCATCCTCATCCTTTTCAAATTCTTGGTGATTTGGATCTTGAGGTGGAAGATCTTGAAACATCCAACCCTGACCTTCTTCCAAATCCTTCCTCAGATTTGTTGAAGCCCCAAAAAAACTTTGATCCTCTAACTTCTAACCCTTCATCTCCTATTGCTTTCAATGCTGACTAGCCCTTGGTTTATGAGGTCTCCATCCCTACTTCCTTTCTTAAGCCCTCAAGCCCAGTCATCCAAAAAATTTCCAATTTCAGTCCCAAGATGACTAGAAGTCACAAGAGATCCCCTATTGATTGTGCATTGGAGAAAAAGTGAGGAAGGCCTTCCAATTCTGATCATTGGAAACAAGGAGTAAATGATGATATTGCCAATGGAGTTCAAAAAACTCTATTATCTATTGGTATCTCTAGTATCTTACCTAAGGAAGACTCAAAGTGCACCAAACCTCCTCAACCTTCAGGAAATGGAGGCAAAAAAACTTCAAAAGGTTCCAAATGAAGATCCTTTCATGGAATGTGAGAGGCCTTAATGGTTCAGCCAAATAAAGGTTAGCTAAATAATTAAGGAAATAAATTAGACCTACTATTTTTGTCATTCAAGAAACCAAAATCAGTGAACCACTTGATAGAAATATATGTCAACATATTTGGAATAATTGTGAATTTACTGCTTGCAAGGTTAGAGGCACCTCAGGTGGTATCCTTTGCTTATGGAACCCAAATATTATGGAAGGAAATCTCATCCATTCCTCTGATGTGATGATGATCATGCTTTTCTTTTACAAAGATAACAATTCACCTTGTGTCATCACCAACATATACACTCCTAATTCCGTCTCTGGTAGAGGTCGATTGTGGGACAACTTGTCTTCAGTCAGAAGTGCTTTTCCTAATATTCCTTGGATCCTTGCTGGTAACTTCAACACTCCTTTGTTTTCTTTTGATAAATTGGAAGGAATTGACTCCTCTAAAATTATGGAGGACTTTCAAGAGTTTATAAGCCAACAGAATCTGATGGATGTCAATTTGAAAGGAAACCAATATACTTGGTCAAATAGAAGATGTGGATCTCAATTAATCCAAGTAAAACTTGACAGGGTTTTATTCTCTTATGAAGCTATTCACATTTTGGGGGATGCAAATTTGCAATCCCTTCTCAAAATTGGATCTGATCATAGTCCTATTCTTCTTGATACAAATAATCCAAAAATCTTCAAAACTCCCTTCAGGTTCGAAGCTATGTGGATGCTACATCCTGACTTCAGAGAAAGGATCAATCAATGGTGGCAATCTGATGTTCAAGGAAATCCTTCTTTTGTTTTAGCTCATAAACTCAAAAAAATTAAAGAAAACATCAAAATTTGGAATAGAGAAGTTTTTGGCAACCTTTTTCAGAACAAACAGGACATTATGAGCATGTTAGCTATAATAGAAAAAGAAAGCCAAGAAAATGGAGATTATTCAGCTGAGGTGAGAAGTGAAGAAAGAAACTTATTAGCTCAATATCATAATATCCTTCAATGTGAAGAAATATTTTAGAGACAAAAATCTTGTGACATTTGGCTCACAAAAGGGGACTCGAATACTAAATTCTTTCATGTTTCCACCTTGAGACACCAAAGCAATAATAGGATTAATTAAATTTGTAATCAGGATGGTAGAACAATTACTGATATAAAGGAAATCATGACTGAAGGGACAAATCACTTCATGCAATTAATTCAAGAGGAAGGCAGGTCTGATTCTTCAGCAAGCAAGGACTTCTTCCTCCAATTTATTCCTCACCTTATTTCTGATGATATAAACAATAAACTCATAGTTGTCCTTTCAGATGAGGAAATTAAAGAGGCCCTCAATGAAACCTAATAAAGCTCCTGGACCTGATGGGTTTTCTCCAAGATTTTTTTAGGCCTTTTGGGACGTTGTGGGGATAGATGTTTGCAAAGCCATAAGAGATATCCAAGGTTCTAAGGTTATACCAAGAGGATTCAATTCCACCTTCATTGCTCTCATCCCAAATATTTCAAATGCTTCCAATTTTAATGAATTTAGGCTAATCAGCCTTTGTAATGTCATTTCCAAAACACTAACAAAGGCCATCACCATCTGCATGAGAGAGGTCATGCCTCTTATTATCAACCAGTGTCATGGAAGCTCTGTCAAGGGGAGATCTGTCTTGGATGGCATCATTTCTATCCATGAAGTAATCCATTCTATTTTTGTCAGTAAAAAAGTTGCATTCCTCCTTAAATTTGACATGAATAAAGCCTATGAAATATTGAATTGGGATTTCCTCCTTGATTTCCTACATAAGTTTGGCTTTCATTCTGAATGGATTTCCTTGATTAAAGGATGTATATCTTCATCCTGGTTCTCTATTCTTATTAATGGTTCCCCTGTTGGTTATTTACATAGTAGTAAAGGTATAAGACAAGGATATCCTTTGTCCCCTCTCCTTTTCATTATTGCAGTTGAGGCTCTTGGTAGATCTATATTAGCAACAAAGGATGCAGGATTAATTTCTAGACTCTAGGTTACTTCTCAATGTAATCATATTACCCATCAACAATTTTTTGATGATACTTTGTTGTCCACTTTCACCTCTGTCAATGAAGCCAAAATCATCAAGAGAATCCTTCTTCTCTATGAGGAAGCAGCTGGCCAAAGGATCAACTTCCATAAAAGCAAATTGTACTTCCTCAATACTCCTTTAATAAGATAGAATTTGATTGCCAACATCCTAGAATGCTCTATTGCTAGTCTACCTTCTTCCTATCTTGGTTTACCTCTCTTTATTCGAGGTTCCAAAGAAAGCTTATGGGATAATGTCATTGAAAGACTTCACAAAAAGTTGTCTACCTAGAGAGGTAACCTTCTATCCCAAGCAAGAAAAATTACTCTCACCATGGCTTACCTACAAAGCATTCCTGTTTATTTCCTTTCTCTGTTCAAATCTCCTATTAGTGTCTATCAAAATATGGAAAAAATTCAAAAGCACTTTCTTTGGACAGGTTCTGAAAATAAATATAGATTCCATCTAGTTGCTTGGGACAAAGTATGCAAACCAAAATATCAGGGAGGCCTTAGACTAAGAAGGATTTCCCTCCTCAACCTTTCCCTCCTAGCCAAACAAGCTTGGAGACTTATATCCAATGAAAAGGTAGAGTGGGTTAAAATCATTAGAAGGAAGTATCTTCAGGCCTCAAAATTTTTACATGGTCAAATTCCTTCCTGTGGGTCTATTTTTTGGAAATCCATATATGAAGCTCGTTTCCTTCTGTAAAAAGGACTCAGATGGCAACTTGGAAATGGAAAATCCATTTTCTTATAGGAATATAAATGGATTGGTGATAATCCTCTCATTCATAATCCTATGCTTCAAAGGATTATCAACATAACTAAACAAGAGGTTGGACCCTTCGTGGCTAATTTTATCTCTTCCTTCAATGGTATGCTAAGTTGGAAAAGACTTGATATCCCAGGCTTTGATAATGAAATTTCTTGTTTACAAGCCCAATTGTCTTCCATTAGAATTCCAGCTAGTGACTCTAAGGATCAACCTATTTTGGAACCTAATGATTCAAGAGAATTTTCTGTCAAATCTGCCTACTTGCTTTCACTCAATAATCTTGATAATCTTGAAAATCCAATTCCTTTCAAGTTGGTTTGGACTAAGTATCTAATTCCCAAAATTGCCTCCTTCTCCTGCATATGTATTCAAGACCGCATCCTTACCATTGAAAACCTAATAAAAAGGGGTATTCCTTTTCCTAATAAATGTTATCTTTGCCTTTTTTATTGGGAGTCTACTTCTCACATTTTCTTGTTCTATTCCTTCACAAGAATGGTGTTAAGCAAACTTCTTTGCCATTTCCAACTGGTTTGGGTTCATCCTCCATACATTGTTGAGTTGTTCCTTCAATGGCCCAATCATTTCAAGAATCTTGTACTCAAAGAACTCTGGAAATTTTGTCTTCAGTATTTCCTTTGGAAAATATTGCTTGAGCGTAACAGAAGAAATTTTGACAAAAAAAACTTACATGCTGACTTCATTTCTTACAAAATCATTCTCCATACGAAATAAAATGTTCTCATAGTTCCTTTTAATTCTCCTTCTTGTTCCCCTTTTGAAATATCTATCCTCATGTCATGTAATATTTCCCTTGATAATCTAAATCCTGTCAATCCTTCAATCTCAAGGACCAATATTAAATGGCTTCCTCCCCCACCTGGGTGTGTTAAACTTAATTTCGATAGAGCTGCTAAAGGTAATCCAGGAATTTCTAGAGATGGAGGTATTCTTCGTGATCACCTTGGTAAGTCTATATTTGCTTACTCTGAACCATTGGGCATCATGTCCAATCACTCAACAGAGGCTAGGGCAGTTTGGAGAGGTCTCCAATTCATCAAGAATATTCTAGGAAACATCATTATTGAAGGGGATTCTCTAAATATCATCAATTATTTAAAGACCTCAAGACCCAACAGCTGGAAGATTAGATCTATTATTGAGGAAAGCAAACAAATCCTTAGCCAACAACATAATACTATTATCCAACATGCTTATACGGAGGCTAATATTTTTGCTGATAGATTGGCCAATATTGGTGTCAATGCTCAAGGGATGTTGACGTGGACTGATACGCTACCTCCTGAGGTGGATAACCTTGCTAAATCTGATCTGATCAATGCTACAAAAGACACCATGCTAGACACGGGTGCTGCTGAAATTCGTCTCTGAGAATGTTCCTCATCTTTACTATCCTCTACTCTGGTTTATATTTCCTTTAGGACAAAGGATGGCTTTGTTCTGTTTTGGGTCCTTAAGTTGCTTCTTCCTCTATTTTGTTCCTTTCTGTTAAAGGATTTCTTCCTTTTTTTTGCTAATATTTTTACCTTTCCATTTTTTTCTTCTCGTTGCTTATTTTTTGTTCCTCTCTATTCCTCTGTTGTACAAGCGTTGGGGCACCTTTCAAATGCCCCCCATTTTTAAATAAAATTAACTTACCAAAAAAAAATTGTCCTTATAAGAATTACACAAGATTTGTCCATAAAAATGTGTTGGAGAATATTACATTATTTGGTACATGCTAATGTATCCCTATGGTCCCTTTATGGTACAAATTTAAATATTAGAATAGGGTTTGAGTCTATAGTTTAGGAGTATGATTTATATTTTCCTTTATGTGTGTGCCTATGTGTAGGATGTGCACAAGTGTTAAGTAATAATATGTGCACATGTGTAGAGTGAGACAGTGTGCAAGTGTGCATGCATAAGTGTGCAAGTTTGCATGTAGGTGTGTGTGTGTGTGTGTGTGTGTGTGTGTGTGTGTGTGTGTGTGTGTGTGTGTGTGTGTGTGTGTGTGTGTGTCATAGATTAAAGTGTGTATGTAAATAAAATTTCAAGAGTCATGTATACAAGTTGCAATATGTGAATCCAAAGGACATGTGAGATTTGTCTTATGTGTGGAATAGGAAAAGATGCATCTCCTGATTATGTGAAAAGAGAAATAGAAAAATATTACAAGAGCCACCTTTTTAAGGTTATATTATGGAGATAAAGCTTCATGTATTGTATCATCAAATATTATATTCAAGCATTGTTTATATATAATCTTGTATATATTTTGAGCAATTCTATTGTAAGCTTTCTGTATTTTATTTTGTAAACGAAATTGGTCATTTTACTTCATATTATTTTTATTTATATGAATATTATGTTATTTAATTTTGTCCATATATATTGAATTCTCAAATATTAATCTTATATTGAATCTTAAACTTTGGGACCTATGATAATCTAGCTAAAAAATAAATAGTGATATCAGAGCTACCACACTTTATCCTTCTTGTTGGAGGAGTCATATTTGAAATCTAGCATTAGAGAAGGATTTTTATGTGAATTTAAATTTTGAAAAGTTTAAATATATAAGCTAGCATTAGAGAATATATCTCTAGCATGAATTGAATTCCAGGAGCCATGTGAATAAAATGTAAGCTAAATTTCAGGTATTCTATTACCCTAATAATATTTAATATTTGCAACAATAAAAATATAAGAGCAAGGTAAAAGGATCTACCTAAGTTGGAGAATATCCAACCATAGCTTACCTAGAGTAGAAGATACTACAAGATACTTTCCAATAGAACATGGTTTTTAAGTGCCATTAAAGGCACAATATTTGAAGTTATCCGAATACAAGATAAGGAGACATCAAAAGAAATTTTGTACTATTAGGATCACCAAAGCCAGGATAATTTGTTATTGAAGATGTTGAGCACAGTCATATTGGAAGTAGAAGTCATCAAGAAGACCAAGCAAAATTTAAAGAACCTTTGTTAGGAAATTAGGTGAAGAGCCCAAGAGGAGACAAATAGATTGAATTGTCTCACATAGCACTAGTGCATTTTGGTGAATAAAGAAGAAGAAACTACAACCTAGTGAAATATTGAGCACTCAAAAGATTCTATGACTGATATTAAGAGCCTAAGCATCGATTTTCTAGCACCTATGTGTGAACAAAAATCCTAAGTAGAATACCTCTATGAACAAGAGGTTGATAAGAGGCAATAAGACAAGCCTTAAGCAAAAAAATCTTTGTGAAACAAAGAGCAAAGGATAGTTCAAAATAGTAACATGAGGCCTAAGCATTACAAAATTAGAGGGTAACTTCTATTGCCAACTTTCATTGCCAATATTCATGATTGCCATGTGGAATTCAGCATGTGCCAATATTAAAGGTAACATATCATCTTTACTTAATATTTCATTTCATGCATATGGAAAAGTTGATAATTTAAAAATGAAAGTTGGATATATATTTGGCATTAAGATATTTGGAGTGATAAGGATATTTTATTTACTTTCATCTTGTTTTTTGAAAAATAAAAATTGAAAATTTAGAATTGATTAAAAAAGAATTCAACTCCAAAAAGATTTTTTAAAATTGAAAATTTCTACTTTTGCAATCTAATTTCAAAAACTTAATTTTTGAAAAATTGTTTTGAAGAATTTAATTTGAAAAATTGATTGATTAATTAAACTTTTGGAGAGATATTTTTTTCTACTCCAAGAAAATTTGTGTAAAATTAAATTTTTGTATATTGAAATTTTGATAAAATTTACTTTAGAGCTATAAGGTTGTCTACTCTAAAGGAATTGATTGAAAAATTTAAAAATTATTTATTTGAAAAAATTTAAAGATTTCTAGATTCGATTTAAAATTTGGAGACACAAGATCTTCTACTTCAAAGGAAATATCATGGGAAAAAATAATTTGAAGGATATAGAAAAAAAGGAAATATTGAAAGTCTTGAAAATTAACATACAACAATTGTTCAAAAAATTTGATGAGAAACAAGACATAGCAATGAGATTTATCTACAAAGAAGCTATGGATGAAAATTTTGAAACTTTTGTGACTTATCTACCCTTAAAACTTTTTGAAGTAATTAAAAATTCTAAATATTTTTTTTTGGTAAGTTAAAAATTTTAATTATAAAAAGAGGGCATTTGAAAGGCACCCCAATGCCTTGTACAACAGTAAGACAAGAAGAGAAAACTTGAAAGAAACACAACAAAGAGACAAAAAATCCTGCTACAACAAAAAGAAGCCAACCTCGAATAGAAAGGAACAAAAATAAATAGTCCTACAGCCCGTAGGACAAAACTAGACCAAAACCTTCAGATCGAAGGAATGCGACAAGGACAACAGCAGGTGGAATCACATCCTTGCTTAGAGAGGAACGTCAGTATGGATAGGAGAAGCAGCAGTGGTTTCCAATATGGTATCCTTTGCTTCATCCTTCGGTGCATCCTTAGGAACATCCTTCAGTACATCAATACACGCTTCCTTTGCAATCTCCACCATGTCCTCATCTTTGTCGTCACCCTTGGCATCAGAGGGACCCTCAGTAACAAAAAATGCAGGAATTTCCTCGAATGTATCATAAAATAACATGAGACTGAGAGCTTGGCGCTGATCCTTTAGCCTTGAAATTGCTTTACCTATGGTCATATGGGTTGTTTCTAGATGATAAATTATGGTAGAGGTTGCCTGGACTGTAATTTTATCTACAATATCAGGTGAATTAGAATGATCCTTTGTGGGTTTAACAGATGTGGAAGGAGGGGTTTCAAAAATTTCTTTAATCTTGAGCCTTTGGGAACATCTAACAGGCGTACTCTCAACCTTGACCTTTTTTTTTACATTGAAAACAGGAAGAGTTTTGTCATTTTTCTCCTTCCTCTTGGGTCTAGAAATTCTAGGGCTGAGAGTTGAGGAAGAATATTCTTCATCAGACTTCGGGATGGGGATGTTACCTTTGGGGAATTTCAAAAGGATAAATTTATATAGGACTTTAAAAAGCCCTTGATGACAGGGTAAACCCTCCTTTTTTTGAGAGGAGTTTATGGTGTAATCTATGGACCCAAAGAGGGCAGCGGGAATGATTATCATTTTGGATTCTTGAAAGTGGTTTATGAAAGCCAAATGGAAATAGTAGAGTTGGGCTTCGAGATTATCACAAGTGAGGTATTGCATGGTAGGTTTCATAATTTCTTTCCAGGGAGTGGAAATATGGTTACGATACAAACCTTTCTTGACCATCTTGTGGATCATCAAGGATTTTTCAAAATGTGTCAACTTCACTTCCTAGTTATGTTTATTCCTTATGATCACCTTGCCATCCATAGGTTATCCCATCAGGTCGGCCAGCAGCTTGATATTAATTTGAAATTCCACATCGTGAATGGTAACTAGGATCTTGTTCCAGGACTCGGCAAATACTTTTGTCACCTCTTCATCAACACCAGAAAACAACTTGAAAAAATCAATCAGTGCTACTTTGTCCTTCCACATGTCTTTGACAATGGATTCAAGCTCGAATACCTCGAGCTCAATGAAGACAGTTTTTCCTTCTTTCATGGTTGCGGACAAAAAATAGTGAGAAGGAGAACAAAATAAATGGCTAGGGATAAACGAGAGGGAAATAATCAACGCACTGATAGGTAAGCAGAGCATGCAAAGTGTCATATAAAAGGAAAGTGTTGTTGCAACTCTGGGTTTTTCAAGGTTTGAGGTATAGACCAATTGGTTCATCCAAACCCCATAAGGGGGCGGAGGTCCAAGGTTCAAATATCGAGCCTCGTTGGACTGGACGCTTTTCCATTTCCCGGTGCTTTCAATAGCATAAAAGGTTTAAAATGATTGTAGCATGGTGGTTATAGGGGTGAACTGCATGAAGATCTATGTGGCGACTTCTAGGGCGAACAATGCAGAATATTATGGCGGCCATAAAAACTTGGACAGCCTGCCCGGATTTGTGGCAGCTACCGATTCCACAATGTAAATTCAAAAAAAAAAAAAACTCTGGGTTTTGCAAAAAATCTAGAGAGGATGCTTTGAAAAGGGAAAAAACCACCTGAAGGAACGAGATTGGCTAGGGCAGATAACAAGGCAAATTTTTAGGCATCGAATATTGCGACAGATAGTCGAGAAAACCAACGTCAAAAGAAAAGGTTGACCATCAAGGATGTTTAGAAAACGAAACCAAAAAGAGAGTCTGGCACAAGACACAGAAAGGATTGGGATGTTCACCTAATAAAGTCTTGGGATAATGGAAGTCATATAAAAATTATAAATATGATATTATAATACCTATTGATATAGGTAGTGTAATGTATATGGCATTGCTTACTCTTGAAAACTACAAAGACATAAGTAAAAAACAAGAAGAGTTGATTAAAACTTTACATGGAAAATCAATGATGGAAGACATTAATCATGATACAAGGGAGTTATGTCATATTTTTTGAATGAAAGAAAATAATTTAATGATATTTTATTGCATTCAACATATGTTAGTAGAATCCCATAAATTCAAAAATTTACTATGATACTCTAAGTGAATATTAAGATATTATAGATCAACATCAAATTTAAGACTACATTGAAACAAATAAAGAACATGAAGTGAAAGCTAAAGATAAATAAGATTAGAACCATATAGAAGTACTTCAAGTAGAACAATATCAAGATCTAGAGTATCATATAAAAGAGCCAAAAATAGAAGAAGATGAAGAAAGAAAAGACCGGGAACAATGTAAAATTGCCTAACAATACCATAGCATTAAGATGAAGATCAAAGACTAAAGTCTTTAATAACCAAATAATAAAATACAGGAGCATTTTGGATAATATTACATTATTTGGTACATGTTAATGTACCCCCATGGTACAAATTTAAATATTAGAATAGGGTTTGATTATATAGTTTAGGAGTGTGATTTATATTTCCCTTTATGTAGGTTTCTAGTGTAGGATGTGCACAAGTTTAAAGTAACAATGTGTGTAAGTGTGTAGAGTGAGAAAGTATGCAAGTGTCATATAGTAAAGTGTGCAAGTGTGCATGTAGGAGTGTGCAAGTGTCATAGAGTAAAGTGTGTAAGTAAATATAAAGTCAAGAGTCATGTATACAAGTGGCAATATGTGAAGCCAAAGGACATGTAAGATTTGTCTTATGTGTGGAAAAGCAAAAGATGCATCTCCCAGATATGTGAAGAGAGAAATAGATAAAGATTCCAAGAGTTACCTTTCTAAAGTTATATTATGGAGACAAAGTTCCATGTATTGTATCATCAAATATTATATTCATGCATTGATAATATAGAAGCTTGTATACAACTTGAGCAATTCTATTGTAAGTTTTCTTTATGTTATTTCATGAATGACATTGGCCATGTTACTTCATATTACTGTTATTTTATATGAATGTTATGTTCTTTAATATTAGACATATATTGAATTATCAAATATTAATCTTATATTTGATCATGAACTTTGGAACGTGTGATAATATGGCTAAAAAGCCAACCAAATATTTTGCTTATAAAATTGGATATGAACTAGTGTCTTCTAGATTTTCATTAAATCTGGTTTTGATCAAAGTTGGTATAAATGAATTAGATATTGTTAAAATACACAAATATATTAAACTTTGATTGATAGATCCCTCTTTAGATACTTTGAATCATCTCATATACTTCACTATGGTGATAAACTGCCCCCTTCTATTGCTAAGACATTAGGCATATATTTATCAAAGGTAAAAGTGGAAGGAAAAATCAAAGGTATTCAAATTGTAATAGAAAACCATTTAATTAAATGATAATACCCATATATTAGGTGGTATTTAGATTGATCATACCTTACTATGAGAATTTTATTGGATAACTGGTTAATATGATAAAATTCTTGATATTTTTATAAATGGTCCTCTTTTATTTATAATAGAATATTATAAATATTTTAGGGTTTAAATCTATACAATTACCATCAACATATCTAGGTATTGTATTATCTAATAAAAGAAAGAAAAATAAGTTTGGGACTCAATTTTTGATAGAATAAAATATATTCTAGCTGGTTTGAAAGATAAGTTCTTAACCATAGTTACTATATATACCTAAATGTGTTACCTTGGAAATTTCAAATCCTTTTCCAAGATTTATCCATTTTAAATATAAATAAAGGTAATAGATCAATATTATTTTTATGAAAATATTGCATTTTGATGTTATAAATGTTGAGACTTGATACATGGTGAGAAAAAAGTGAAAATTATGAAAAACGATGAAAAGTTTTAATCATGAGAAAAACTTCAAGATAAATCAAGGATATTATTGTAATAGTGACTAGATCAAATCCAACATTTTCCACTACTAAAAAGGCACAAAAATATCCTCTACCTCATTAGATGTCAAAGGCCTTCATAAATTATTTTAGATCAAGTAATAGAAGAAACTAAGAAGGATGCAAGATATGAATTGCAATGTGCAAGTTCAAATTAAGAGTGAATTAAAAAAGAGAAGGAATATATGGAGACAAAAATCACAATGAAGGTGGTAGAAGAGATAGTATAGGAACTATGGTAATGGATTCTTAATATGTGTGGTAAATGCATATTGATGAATGGTAGAATTGAAGAATTGTTAAAGCAATGGAAGAGCACTTTTAAAAGTGAGGCATAATAGATAATTTGGGATACAACAAAAGATATAATACTTTGGACTTTATGGTTATAAAGGAACCAAATAGTATTTAAAGGAAAGTAAAATAATTTAGAGGTAATGAAAAGGAATATTTGTATAGCCATCGAGGAATTTAAACCATCCCTATCAACTCACCTAATCCCTAATTTTCAAGTAGAGAGCCTTTATAGATGAAGTCAAGTCATCAAATGGAATTAATTTCCAAGGTATAGGAGAAACAAAAGAAAGAAAAATAATATAAAGTGGATGCCATTAAAAGCAAAGTTGGTGAAATTAGATTTTTGATGGAACATCTAATGGTAGGACTAGCAGTAGGAGGAGGAATAATTAGAAATAATAGGGGTGAAATTTTATCACAATATGCTTTCAATAGTGGATTTAAGGAAAATAATAAAGTAGACAAATGAAATGGAACAGAGTATGGATGAAATACGATTCATTAATAGTAATAAATGCAATTACGAGGAAAGCAAAGGCTCCATGGAACATACAAGAGATCATTATGGAATCGCAAAATCTTGCTATAGAGTTTGAAGAAATCAGGTTTACAGATACATTAAGGTGTTAGCTTTCTAGGTAGATTAACTCACAGAAATATTTATCCAAGATCAAGTATAAATTAAATATATACCACTAATAAAAATAACAATGAATCTCAATATTGGAATAACAACAATATCTCACAAATATAACTCAAATATATACAATATCAAAATATTACAAGAATGATTCAGATTGATTACATTGCATGGAGCTTTGTCTCCAATATATAATTTTACATGACTTTTCAATACTCTAACTATTGCTCTCCTCTAACATTTGGGAGATGCATCCTTTCATATTCCTCATATTGAGACAAAAAATCTCATCTTACCATATATCAATATGACTCTTTATTCTCTCTCTTGACACCTTGCACTTTCTCTCATATTGACACATACATTATATAAAATATAAATCAACTACCAAACTAATATTTATAAGGGGGCCAAATAATGTAATACTTTCAACACCCCCCATATTACATTATTTGGTAAGAAGGTTTTTTGCCTTCATTCTTTGATTCTTCTTTCTCTTCATTCTTTAGCTTTGACTTTGGCATGGTTGGATATATACAACCTTCATTAGGTATTCCTTTATAAATTATCTAGGTCTACCTCTAGATCAATGTATGAGTCATCTCTAGGTCTCTTCATCTTGATCACTATATTTGGGTCTCTACCTCTAGGTCATTGCCTTTAAATCACTCCTATTGGATCACTACCTCTAGGTCACTACCTCTGGGACTCTACCTCTAGGTCACCTTTGGATTATCATTGTCTCTGGGTCATCCACTAGAATATTCATAAGACTATCATATCTATAGGATCATCACTATAGGTGCTTTCACTATAGGCCATATTCCAAGCTATACTTGGGTCATAATAATTTTTTCTTTATGATAAGAATAACAATATTCTCAACAAACTTTGATCGTACTTGATTTCCTTCTGTAGAAACCATACAACATTTTTTTATCTTATCCCATTCATTTATGTTTATTTATCCACAATCCATTTTAATCTACAATACTTTTTTATACTTTTTTTCTTTTTGTAGACAATATTTTAAAAATTATGTCCACAAATTTCACAACAATGGATATTCCAACATTTCTCTATCTTATGTCCATATCTACCACAATGATTACATCTATTCCCTATTATAGGATTACTTTTTCCTTTTTATGATTCATTATTTCTTGTTTATCCTTCATTATTACTAATTTTATCAGTCTTTATCATATATTTTGACATCACTATTTCTTGTAACAAATTTAGTCCTTGGCTCATTACTGCTAGTCTATCCTATATATCCAAGACCTTCACATTTTGGTCTTATTTTTGGTAAAATTGAATCTTTTATTCATTTTCCATGTTTTCCCAAACCTGTGTCTTTATATCCCCTTTTACTTAACAATTTTGAGCCAAATCCTTTAGTATACTTTTCAAAATAACCAAATCCATCATCACACTAATTTTTTCAATATCAATACAACTTTAAGCATCACTATTCTTGTCATTTGTTGACTCCTTGTCATCATAAATTTTAATAGCATAAGCTTTTTCTAAACAATCATGAACTGTATTCAAATCATTGGTGTCACATGTACCATCTAACAAGATCTTCTATCTTTGTCATGAATTCTAAGTCACAAGTATCATTGCTTGCATCACAATTTTTCTTTTCATTTTGATGAGGATCACAACATGCATATTTTTTTTTATGAATATTATTAGTATCACAACATGCATCTATCATCAAGGGCTTTAATGTTATGGAATTATAACATACATTTGTTGTCATAACTCTTAAATCATTTGTTTCATTGGTAGCATCAATAATAATGTTCTTCAAATCTTTAATAATTTCCTCTTGTCTTTAAGGACTTCATTAGAAATCAATACCATATACATAATCTTTCATATATCATTTGGTAATGTAAAAACACTTTTAGAGTCTTTATGTGCTTCATCAAGATTTGAACTTATGTAATTACCAAGCATTAAAAAAAAATCATCTTTGGCTTCTCTCATAATTGATTGTAAGACTATTTTTACTTTTATTAATGTATCCTTTTGTCCTTCAATTTTTCCTATCATGTGTTGTGTACAATATTTTAAACCTTACCAGAATTCCTTAGTCTCTTCTAGTAAGACATCTTGAATGTATATTTGTTCTTCTTGAAAACATAAGTTTTCTTCTTCATTTGTTTTTGACAACTCATGTTTTTGTATTTATGTTTTTTGATCATTTATTTTTCTTTTTGATTGTCATGTTCCTTTGAAGTTGACAACCTTATAACTCCCAAATTTAATAAAATATTAATAAATTTTGTTGGAGTAGACTACCTTATTTATCCAAAATTAGAAACTTCTATTGCAAACTTCAAATATTAAATTTCAAACAAATAAAAAAACTTTTGAAAGTAGAATTCCTTATGACTCCCTAATTCTAATAATAATTTTCAATAATATCCAATTGAAAAAACTTATAACTCAACACTAAATAATAATAATTGTTTAAATTCTCTCATATTTTTTTAACCTTTGATGTTGATAACCTTTTAACTCCCTAATTTGTTTTTCAAAAATTCTAAACTTCAAATACTTCAATTAATTTTTTTTAACTTTTAAACTTTAAATAATCTTCAATCTTCAAAAAACAAATCACTCCACTCAAGAAACCTTTTCACTCCAACTAATGAAATAAATTTAACTTCTAACCTTATCTCTCCATTAATAAAAAAAAAACTTTATAAACTTAGAAAAAATGAAATACCATAACCTTATATCTCCCAAGAACCAATTAAAACCTAACTTAAATACTTTCCAAGAATATAACTAACATTTTTTACCTGATAATGCTAGCTACTAAAAAAAAATTTCAAAGAAGTAACATATGGGCGTTGTTTTTACATGTTTTGATGTTATTCCACATCTCCAACTTGCAGTTGCTTTCAATCAATGTTTTTCCTTATACCATTTGCTTCATCTAACTCTTTGTTGCATGCTGTGATTGTTGCTTGTCCTTTGTGAAGTTCTATGAATTCTCAAAGAAGCCTTAAAGAGACTTTTCTTTTCCTGTGAAGCAATGCAGACTTTATTGCTTATTGCTAGTTTGTTTCTTAAACAACAATGCTCTAGATACCTATTTGTTCTCTATTCCCTTGAATGTTGGCCATTTTGCTGCTTGAGTTGCCATATGTCCTTATTGCTTTTGGTAGCTCCTCTTGCACTAAACTTTAGTTGCATTATCTCCTTATTGCACTAAAACTTTGTTATCTTCTTTTTACTGCTCCATGTAGTTTCTCACTATATTGATATGTTGTTAGCTTATTATTATTATTTTTTACTACATCTGACAATTTTTTGGTGTGTGGATCTTACATTGGCACCTGCTGAATATTACGTAGGCCAAAGTATATTGTTTAGCTCGTGCTTACACTATATAATGGTGCTTAGGCCAAATAATGATGTGTATGTTGAATAATATGTGCCTTGCACTAGCTCTTTTTCTTTTTATGAGTATATCTTTTGTTGTGAGCTCGTCTACTAGATATAGCTAAATAAATTAACTTTATACTTTAATGGCTGAATAAACCACTTGTCTTCTTTTCTTTAAGTAGGCTGAATATACCTCTCCTTATTCTAAATATTTCTTCTACTACAAGCTTTTGTTGCTTTTATTTATTTTTCCAGATGCTCCAATATTTTTCTCTTATCCATGCTTTAATATCTTTCCTTTATCTTCTATAGTATAACGCTCATATGCTTTCCATATTCACTGAATAATATAGCGTCCTCTAGCACTTATATTTGAGGAGATAATAATGCTTTAAAAACAACTTTAATCTATCTTTCTCTAGCTGATGTATTTTATCTTGCTTTATTCCTTTGTAATATAGCCAAATAATTATTCTTTCCTTTTCAATAATTCCAAATAGCTATTTTATTTTTCAATAATGTCGAATAGCTATTTTATTTTTTAATAATTTCAAATAGTTATTTTATCTTCTTATCTCTCTAATATTAGAATATAAAACCTTTCTTTTATCTTCTTGGCTTCTTGAGCCGAATATTTATTTGATATAGCTTTTTTTGTTGTGGCTTATTGTGTTTCTTCTCTTCAATATCCATTTTTTATTTTTATTTTTATTTTCTTCTCTACTCAACCCGAGTTCTTCCTTCTATAGGTATTTTTTCCCCTCTTTTTTAAAATATTTTTTTACTGGTTATGTTTGCGTAACTTACTGGTTCTTTGGACCAAATATCACAACTTTGAAGCAACTTTTCGAAGGCTTTTTGAAATAATGGCCCTTACCTTTATTTTCCTTTTATGTATTTTTAATAAGCTCTTTCTTCGTCAAATATTAAAAAAAAATTAAACCTCCTAAAAAATTTTTAAAACTTTCAAACAAACTAGTTGAATTCCTTATCACTCTAGACTTCAAAAAATAAATCTTCTAACTCTTTTAATATTTTAAATAATAAAAAATTTAACTAAGTAAACATCCTTATTACTCCATATCATAAAAATTAAAACTCAAAAACTAAATTCTTATCACTCCATAAATGAATTAAATCTTTTAACTATTCTATCATACCTTATAACTCCTTTATAAACTTAATAAAATATTTAATTAAGCATTTAATTTTAGAATACCTTTTGAAATGTATGTAACTTTGAATTGCTCAAAGTTTTTGAATTGTGCTTGTGCTCCGATCCCCATGCTTACTATTGTGAAGTAATTTTTCATAGCACTTCGTGGCTTTGATACCATTGTTAGTTTTCTAGGTAGATTAACTCATAGAAAGATTTATCCAAAATAAGTATAAATCAAATATATGTCATTAATAAAAATAACAATGAATCACAATATTGGAATAAAAACAATATCTCAAAAATATAACTCAAATATATACAATATCAAAAAATTACAATAATGATTATTGATTACATTGTATTGAGCTTTGTCTTCAACATATAATTTTACATGACTTTTCAGTATTTTGACTATTGCTCTCCTCTAACATTTGGAAGATGCATCCTTTCATATTCCTCATATTGAGACAAAACTCTCATTTTGCTATATATCAATGCGACTCTTTATTCTCTCTCTTGAAAACTTACATTTTATCTCATATTGACACATACATTATATAAAATATAAATCAACTACCAAACTAATATTTATAAGGGGGCCAAATAATGTAATACCTCCAACATAAGGGAAGGAAACAAATGTGTAGATAATCTAGCCAATAGAGAATCATGAAGTTAAATTCTCTTTTCCATGGTTAGAGGAAGTAGTATTTTTAGCTAAAGTTAACAAGAAAATATTGGTTGTCCGAATCAAATAATGATTAATTTTTTTTGTAAAGTTTTTCATTGGTAATATTTGATGTTTTTTATAACATCAATGTATTTTTATATATATTATAAAATATTTATTACAATTCTTATGGTTGCACTTATGTTTCAAGAAGAAAGCTAATAATGCAGATATGGTAAAGCAAGCTTTGATAGCACAATTTTTGGAGCATTACTCTATAAAGATGTAGTGCTAGATAGTAAAGGTGGAGTTTCGTAAACACTACTAAAGGAAAATGCCAAGAAGAAGAATGCTGAATTTTAAAATATTTGTATTTACAAAAAAAAATTGGAGAAGATCCATAAAATGAAAATAAAGAATTAAGACTTATTATGAAAATAAATAGAGGTATCTAATTATAGCAACTTAATTGAGATGAGAAATAAATCTATTTGTATACTCTCAAGCTCTAAAGAGGAGAGTTATGATTTTTCATGGGTGGGGGACCCAAGTACAACCTTTTGCTCTCTAGAAAAGAGAAACAAGAAGGTTGAAGAGATCAAGTTTATTTTGTGTAATTAAAATTATAAATAGACTAGTTAATGAAGATTTACTTTGAGAAGAAATAGAACAAAAAGAAAATGACAAGGATTGAGAGCTATATTATAGTTTTTTCTAACCAAGTTATTCTATTTATTTTCATTCGTATTAATAAATGGAATAATTTTGTGAGGGAGGCGGAGTCAGCCAACTCAATATGAATTATCAATGGTAGTTTGTTTCATATGTAAGACAATAAGGCATCTTATAGCTCACTACCCAAAAAGAAAACAACCCAAGAAAAAACAAAAGGCGCAAATCTAGAAAAACAAAGAGAAAGAGCTAAGACAAATAAATGTTTTGATACAGGAAGCTACATTGTTGAAGAAAAATAACCTGGAAACTAATAAATTCTAGATCTTGCAAGTTTTGGAGGAGGTAAGAGAAGTTGAAAAAGGAATGTAGAATGTAGAGTTACAAGCTTAGGAGGAGAATCAACCAAATTTTCTGAATAAAGATCTAGATCCAAAATCATAAGAGGAAGTAGCTAAAGAAATTTCATGTAGAGGAAGAAGAGGTCAAAGAAAATAAGCCAATACCTAAAATAGAGGAAGTATGGTTATTTTTGGAAGAGGGAGAAGTATTCAAAGATGTGGCATATAAAAGGAAGTTAAGAAGAGGGAAAGCTTTTGAGAACCAAGAATTTTAGTAGCAAAAAATACTAAGGGCATTGAAGGGGAAAAAATTCTTTCACAGAAGAAACTGGTACGATGAGTCTGATAATAAATACATGGAAAACCATAGATTTGGGTAGTGTGACAAAGCCTAGAAGACCTAAACTGGAAAATACAATGAATACAAAAAAAAACTCAGGACATAACAAATAGAACTCAATAGGTGTTGGTACTGAGTGGGGAGAAATCTCCCACCAAACGTAAGAAATTAAAGTTATTTCCTAGAATATTTAGGTATTGAACACCCTAAACAAGCATAGGGTAGTTAGAGATATTATAAAAATGCATGGGATATATGTCATTTTAATACAAGAAACATAAATTAGAGAAGGAAATTTAGACAAGGTTAAAAATCTAGTATGGAATAAAGCAAAAGGTATCTATAGATCAGCTATAGGTGATTCTAGGGGTTTATGGGCTCTTTGAAATCCAAATAACCTAGAAGAGGAGTGTGTGCAACAAAATGATAAATTTATTTTTATCCTCTTTCGATGTAAATTGATTATTATTTTTTGTTAGCTACAAATGTCTATGACCCTAATTCTCAAGTGGATAGGAGAAGGCTTTGGGATGATTTAGAGAGATTTTTTTCTTAAGTTAGTCTTCCTTGGATGATAGTAGAAGAATTCAACAATACTCTCCTACTAAGTGATATGTAAGGAGGAATAGCTAACTTCATAAACAATATGGAGGTTTTTAGTAAGTTTCTCTTCTTTGGGCTTAATAGATGTGGATTTGCATGGGGCCAAGTTCACTTGGTCAAATCAAAGAATAGGAGGGGTCTTATCCAATCAAGGATTGATAAAGTAGTAGCTTTTGTTGATTGGTATGGAAACTTTCACTTTTGTTCTTTGAGAGCCTTACCAAAAAATGCCTTTGACCATAACTCATTTCTTTTAGGTTTTCTAAGGAAAAAAGGACAAAATGATCTCCTTTCTTATTTGATATGATGTGGATAAAGCATCCTCAAATCAAGGATAGGATCATAGATTGGTGGAACATAGATGTGTATGAAACTAAAATGTTCCAAGTTGTCAAAGAACTAAAAATCATAAAGGTGAATATCAAGAAATGGAACCAAGATGTGTTTGGAAATATTTTCCAAAAATAGCAGGAGCTTTTATATAACTTGAAAAAAATTGAGTTGAAGCTTCAATAGGAAGGAAGATCTTTGGAGCTATATAAAATATAAAGATAATTTCTTGCAGACTTTCATAATTTTTTAGCAAGGGAGGAAACTCATTGGAAGTAGAAATCAAGGGTAACATGGCTAAAGGAAGGATATTGTAACATAAACTTCTTCCATATCTCAACCATAATATATAGGAATGCTAATAGGATAAAGGAGATTAAGCTAGATAATTATGATGTAGTTAAAAAATATAAGGAAATAGCAACAACAACAATAGATTTATTCTAGACTCTTTTTTCTAAATATCAGGATGAAGATGAGGCAGCAATGGACTCCCTTCATGGCAACATTCCCTTATTAATTTTAGAAGAAATGAACAACCTATTAATTACTTCCTTCTTAGAATAAGAGATCAAGGAAAGTGTGTTTAATATGGTAAAAGATAAGGCTCCAGGTCTGGATGGTTTTCTAGCTGGCTTCTTCCAAAGTTTATGGCATATAATAGGAAAAGATGTTGTAGAGGTCGTAAGAGAATTTCCAGTCTCTAATTCATTAATTTATGAATATAATAATACTTTTCTAATGTTTATCTCAAATAATCATGGAGCATATTTTGTATAAGAGTTTAGACCTATTAGCCTCTACAATTCCATATACAAAATCCTCACTACAACATTGGCCAATAGACTCAAGAAGGTACTTCAAAATATCATCTCTTATATGTAGGGAGGTTCAAGGGAGACAAATAATAGATAAAGTGATGATAGTACATGAAATTTTGCATTCAATGGATAAGAGGGGTGTTATAGGTATGCTATTTAAAATGGATATGAATAAAGCACATGATCGAGTGTCATGGATTTTCTTATATAAGGTAATGAAAAATTTTGTTTTGACATTAAGTGGAGATAGTGGATAAAAATATGTCTCTCTTTAACAAATATTTTGATCATATTTAATGGTATATTAATAGGTTTCTTTAGGGGGTAGTAAGTTCTAATAAAAGGATATCCTATATCCCCATATTTTTTCATCATCATGGTTGAAGCTTTAGGCAGAACTTTGGGTGCAACCATTGCCACAACAAAGATAAGAGGGATTAAAGCTATAGGTAATGTTGTAGTAGTGTCTTACCAAAAATTCATGGATGACACTATCATCTTGGATGAAGCCTCAATAAGAGAAGTGAATGAGATACTCAATATCCTACATCTTTATGAAAGAGCTTCTGATCAAAGTATCAATTTTAGTAAGAGTCGTGTCTATTTTATCAACACAACTAGACAGGTGCAATAGAGAATATCTAGGATTTTAGGATGTAGTAGATTTTCTAGCTATCTACCTTGGATCACCTCTTTTCATAGGTAGATTAAAAGAAGAAATGTGGGCTCTAGTTATAGACCAAATTGAAAGGAAATTGGTGGGGTGGAAGGGTAATATGCTATCTCAAGCTGGGAAATTGCAACTTCTAAAGGTAACATTACAGAGCATCCTAATTTACTACATACCACTTTTCATAATCTCCTACAAGGTTAGAAATATAACAGAGAAAATATTTAGAAGTTTTCTTCGGGAAACAGTAGAAGAAAAATAAAGTCTTGCTTTGGTATCATGGGATAGAGTTTGCTCTTTGAAGAGGGAAGGTGGTCTAGGGATAAGAAAGTTGCAGGAGTTCAATACAACAGTAATAACTAAAATAAGTTGGAGATTGACCAAGGAATAAGATCTACTTTGGGATAATATTCTTAAATGTAAGTACTTGGAAGGTTCCATACCCTTATTTAGAAGTTTAGACCCTCCTAAAGGATCAACAATTTGGAATGGAATTTCAAAAACTAAGAAATTATTGAGAAGTGGACTAATATGGATGGTATAAGAAGGCAAGGAAATATTTTTTTGGAAGACACTTGGATTGTAGATAGTCCTTTATAAGAGATGTATAAGTTTAAAATACTAAAACACCCCCTAGTTCAAAAATATGGATCGCTAGCTAAATATTACATAGAATTTGGGGAATATCAAAGGTTTTGGAAAGAACTAACTTTGGATTATACTAATCCAAAACTACAATAATATTTATGAAATATTAATAGGTTGATATAGTAATACCACTTACCTCAGAATAAAGATAAGAAATCTTTGGTCTGGTTCCCTACTTCCTTAGGGAAATTCTCTATGAAATCAACTTGTACCCTATAGTTTGGAGGTGTGGAGGGGGACTTTCCTATAAATAAGGTTTGGAATAATGATATAATATCCAAAATATCTTTCTTTCTTTGGTTATGCTTACAAAATAAGATTATAATTCTAGATAACTTGAGTAAGAGAGGTTTTCAAGTGCCAAACATTTTCTCTCCTTGCATGAAGGATGTTGAATTAGTTGACCACTTGTATATTCATTGTGATTTTATAAGAAAAGTATTTAATAATCTAATGGAAGCTATATTTTTCTCTTGGGTGGTCCCTAGTACTTTTAGGTATATTTTTAACCAATGGAGATGCCATTTTAGGAGTAGCAGGTAATCAAAACTCTATAATTTATTGCTACCTCATTTTTTATGGGATGTTTGATGGGAAAGAAATCAGAGAGTATCTAGAAAGGAAATTAAAGATGAACTTTCAATATCTAACAAAATTAAAACTATAGTGAGGGATAATTTGCTAACCTTTTATAGTAGTGCACACTTCAAGAACAATTTGGAAAAGAGGATCACTAGAGAATGGAACTTGGGAGAACCTAGAGTAGCACCTTTGCCAATTAGTTTGAAAAGAGCAAACACTAGATGGTTAAAACTAGAGAATGGTTTGGTAAAGTTAAATTTTTATGGAGCTATGAAAGGCAACTTAGGTAGAGCGAGGGAAGGAGGTGTCATTTGGAATGAGAAAGGTGAAGTGTTATGGGATTATAGGGAAATTTGTAGAATACAAACCAATCACTATGTGGAAGTTAAAGCCCTATACTATGGTGTTATGTTGTTGACATAGAAGAGTGTAAGGAAGGCTATCATATATTGATACTCTATGAATATTCTTAGGGATCTTAAGAAAGGAGAAGTTGATAACTAGTAGGTATCAGGTTTAAATAAGGATACTTCATCCCTATTAAAAAAAATAGCAGAGGTGAATATATTACATATATATCAAGAAGGAAATACTAAAACTAATTGTTTGGAAAATATTGGAGTTTATTTTGATGAGAGGAAGATATGGTAAAATAATTTGTCCTTATCTCTTATAAGGATTACCTCATAGAAGGCAGAATAAAATTCTATTCCGTAGGGTGATATGTTTTTATTTTTTGGGTGTTGTTGTTGCTTCTGGGGTCTTTTAGTGCTCTCGATGTGACTATATGTTGTTATTATCGCAGTTGTAGTTCTAGTGAATGTTATTGTAGTGTGCTTCTATTTTTTTGTTGCTAATTTTGTTACATTTTGTTGAGAATTGAAGTAATTTCTACTACTATTGGTGTGGAAGGGAGTAATAAATAAAATTCAAGTCAACCTTTGTTCCTTTTCTAGAAATAGTTTTTGATATCAACTAGAGTGCTACTTTTTGTCTAGTTCCATTTTGGGATTTTTACTGCAACTTTAATTTTGTCTCATGCCACAACCTTACATCCTCTTTTGATGCTATCTAAGGAGGATTTTGGTGTTTATCTTGTAACCTTGGAAAGCTTAATTCTGTAACAAGGTTGGGTCCCCCCCCATTTTTCACCATTACCCAAAAAAAATGGAAATTTTTCTTATTCTTCTTTTCTTTTTATTCTACATTTCATTATATACCACTCTCATATGAATCAAATTCTTTTTATTCATGTGATTGTATATTATGGAGAAAAAATTATGACTCTAAAAGAATGGCATAAAGAGTGTCATGGAGTTAATAGAATAGTTGATAATTTTACTAAAAAGGCTGATAAATTCATTATTGTTGAGGGGTAATCTAAAAATATTGAGCAATCCCAATTATTTTTAATAAGCATTTGAGATAATTATGAGTATAATGTGATAATTTCTTCAACATTATAGAATTTTTTTGAGACAAAATTTGCCAATTTGTCAAGATTATGGATTTCCTATACAAATGAGTATTTTAGACAGGATTAAAATTCTAGTTAATTGGGACACTTAGTATCCTATGGATGGAAATACATACAGATAGAATGTCACTTTTAAAATTGAAAACAAGTACAATATATTCAAATTTAACAATATTGAAAGATAATTAATTTGGAAAGGATGTGAGGAGAAGTTTAGGATACCAAAAGGTGCATGGAGGCACTATCCCTGGGTGCATTCCCTCAAGGGTCATCCACAGTTAGGTGGGAGAGCTCTGCTATTGACCCATAATTTTGGTAATATGCTTTTGGTGTGTAGTGTTTATCTTTGGTGGGGAGATATTTGGGTTTATCAAGGGTTTATAGATTCCCTAATCTAGTTTGTTGTGTTCAATTTAGTAAGACACCCAGGTTTTAATCTATCCTAGGAAACTAATGCAAGATATGATAATGCAATGCAATATGAGTGTAATATGCAAAAATCAAGTGCTATCTTATATGTGATTTACTTTTCAATTATTATTTAATACAAAATACAAGTGCTATCCTATATGTGATTTACTTTTCAACGATTATTACCTATGCTATAGAAGTAAATATTTATTTTCTCCTTTTAAAGACAAGGGTGCAAGGAGGATGCAAACACATATATTATCCTTATGTAAACTACATGCAATTAAAATTTAATGCCTAAGAAAATGAGAATAAGAAACCACTATAATATTTTTCCCTTTTATAAGTATTTTTGCAAAACAAAATAAAGAGATAAGAAAATGATCAATCAAAAATCACCCTAAGCTAAGGATTTGAAAATGAAGGATTTTGGATACCTACCTATTTTTTGTCTAATGAGAATACATCATTTGAATGAGAATCTGCTGCATGTACGAATACACTGCCTATAAATCCTACAACTTGTGAAATCATTAAATCCTATAAAAGAAAAAAGAAAAAATAAGTATTATGATTTAGGGGCCTACTAAATAGCAATAAGATTACAACTTCCTGATTGTCATAGTCAAGCCCCCTATTTATCAATAAAATACAAATAATTTACCTTGGATATGAATGCTATAAAATCTATAGCAAATATGCCACCTAGAAATCCTATAGCTGACAGATTTGTTAATATGATAAAATTAGGTTGACATATAGATAGAGCATATGATGAGGATTAGAGATACTACTAAAAGGATGCACATAATTGGGGTTATCTAGATTGAATGTTGAGGTGACTTGAAAATCTAAGGTTTCTCATTTGTATCATGATTATGCCTCTTGTAATAGTCATAGGGGGCATATTCGTTCCTAAAGCTAAAAAAGGTAAAATAATGTTAAACCTATGAGAACAAGACTTCAACTATTCATGGTGGATATGCCACCTAAACTAGGCATGGGTGGCGTATTTATTTGGATTGACAACAAAATAAAAATTTAGTCCATGGATTTTGTGAATATCTTATTTTGGTGTTGTAGGGATTTTGATAGCAATTCTCTATCCTATAGACTTCTTAAGACACCTATAAAACTATAAAGAATAACTTTTGATAATACAATTACAACTAGATCATTAATATAATAAATATAGGGATGTATGTAACATATTTAAATCATGGTAATAATTAAGAAATGTTAAACAAAATACCAATGCTTTAAAGAAAAATATCATCATATTTTGAATACGAGAAGCCCTCTTTCCTTCCTCCAAAGTTTGATTTGGTTGATGACTTTGTGGGAGAATTTTAGTAGCACTTCATTATGCTAAATTGATTTTGATTTCAATAGAGTTTCAATTTTAAAGTTTATTATTGTATTAATTCCAACCCAAGGGGCTAATTTATAGAAATTATCCCTCTTAGGGGTTTCCCAAATAAGAGGGGCAAGATGTGATGTCGATAAAAAATACGCTAGAGTTTTTAATTGAGAAATATATTTAAATGAGCATTTGTACAACCATAATCTTCCATATTTTGAATATGATTAACCATAATCTATAGTTAATCTTAGACGCTAACAATATTTTATGACTATTCTAACAAATCCAAATTTCTAACAAACTTCATGCCATCCAAATATGCCAACATCTCCCTTTGCTGATATTACAATCTTTAATAGATTTTAGAAATTATTTCTAACTTAGACTTTAGAAAATAATTAAAACTAATAAACTAAGAAAAACCTAGTCTATTACAACTTTCAAAAGTGGTCCTCATCATCCCTCCCCACCATAGAAGCATTGGACTCTAATGCTTGTAAAAGGGATGGAAAATTATGGGACATCTAATGGTACAATATCCAATGAGCCTAATGTGGAAGTTGACCTTGATAGGAAACAAGGTATTAACTGGAAGAACCTTGTCGAGTTTGATGAGTCTTTGTATCAAACACTCTATCTATAGCAAGCAAAATCTGAAAATTAGGTACCAAATTTACAGGATGATTGATGATAGGATCGATTTCCAAGGTGGAATCATCATATGGATTCAAAAGATCCACATTGATGATGTCATGAATGCCAAGATGAGCCAAAATATCAAGGCAAAAGGTATTCTTAGATACCTGCTAAAGAATGGTGTAAGGCCCATAACAAAGTGGTTTGATCTTACTATGTGCCTTTTTTGTAAAACATCATTTATCTAAGTAAAGCCAAACTTTATCTCCAACCTAAAAAGGATGAGGAACATGGTGTTTATCCATAGCTCATTTCGATTTTTTTTTAGTCTTCTATGGGATATAAATCACTTTTGACTAAAGACTCTATAAGTGCTAGATGAATGAGGTTATCTTATATTTCTTCTTCTGAATATGCATAGTAGATAGAGAGAGAAAGGATAAAGGCAACTCATAAGGTTCCAAAGGCTAAAAAATAAGACATACTTCAAAAGGAGAGTGTCTTGTGGATGTGTGAACTGCTTTATTGTAGGTGTGCTCTATGTGAGTGAGGCTCAAGTCTTACTTAGGCTACTTTGTTGTAGGAGCAAATAAACATTTTGGAAGGTTGACATACAATTTATTCTCTTGAAGAGTTTTGAGATCTTGTTCTAAGTGATATAGATAATCCTTCTAAGTTGGGGAGAAAACAAGAATTTCATCATGGTAAATTTTCATAAATTTCTCTAGGATGTTCTTGAACACCTCATTTATTAGCCTCATGAATGTAGTCGGTGCATTTGTAAGACCAAAGAGCATAACAAGCCACTCAAATAGGCCAAAATTTGTCTTAAATGCTATATTCCATGTGTCTTCTACCTATACTCATACCTAATGATACCTACTTTTAAGATCAATCTTTGAAAATAATTTAGCCCCTTGTAGTTGATTCAAAAGATCATCAATTTTGGGAAGTGGATACCTATTCTTGATGGTGATTTTATTCAAGGTACTAAAATAAATGCATAGAAAATAAGTACCATTTTTATTGAGGACAAACAAGATTGGTGAAGCATGAGGAGAGGTGCTTGGTTTGATAAATACTTTAAACAATAGTTTATGAATTTGCATTTTAAATGTTTCCATTTGAAGAACTGACTATCTATACATGGGTGCTATAATAAGCTATGATTTATTTCTATAAAATGAGGAAGAGTAGAAGGTTCCTTGAACACATGTGAATAAGATTGCAAAATCTTGTTAAGTGAAGCATGCCTTGTAGATTTGTGAAGTGGTGCTTGTATGTCTTCATTATGTGGCCTTATGAATATGAGTGCCAAATCCTATGCTTGATTTATAGCTTTGCATGCTTACCTACAACTTAAAACCAAGTTGTTTGTTTGTTGAGTGCACTTAATTAGATATACCTTGTTATCTAATTGTAAAGTATATGTGTTTTTGAATACATCGTAAGTGGATTTCCTATCATACTGATAGGGTTTGCCAAGCAAAAATCTACAATAATCCATTGGAGAGACATCATATGTTATCTTGTCCACAATTTTAGGACCAAATGCAAAAGATACAATGTAGGTGTGTGTGATGTTAGAAGTGCTCCCACTATCCTTCCATCCCAAAGAATAAGGATGAATATGAGGGCACAAAGGAAGCTTAAACTTATCGACAATTGAACTTGGAATTAGATATTTCAACTCATTGACACATAAGAGTTAAATTATTCAACTTACCCTTTAAATATTGATATGTTCTATCTTCCCCAATAGTCTCAATGGGACCATATTTTGGGTCCTCATTTGAAGACTTTAAAACTAAAGATTTCTTCTTCATATTTTGTAACTAAGGCCATTGAGGCCTAAGATGCCCTTTTTTTTTTTACAAAAACTACAATTTTTTTTAGAATAATATGTAGAAGGATTTTTAGAGGAAGAAGAAGAAGAGGGAGAAGAAAAATAAAAGTAATAAGATGCATTCTTCACTTCCTATTGTGGATTTTACACCTTGGTAGTGCTTGTAGATTGAGCTCCTCTTGATTGGCTAGAAATTTTTTTCTCTACCAATTTTGCTTGATTGAACAATGTATCCAAAGTTGTGATAGGAGTATTTTTCAACTCCCTAAATATTGATTCCTACACAATACTTTTAAACTTGATGATCATTCCATTAGCAAAATCCTCTACACCAGTTAATATTCTCAACTTGTAAAATTGAAAAATGTAGTCTTGGACACTCATGTCGTATCCTTGCTTTAAGCAAAGTCATTTGTAGATGATATCTTTGCCATAATTTGACGTATAAAATGTATCCTTCAAATATTTTACAAGTCCATCCCAATTTGTGGTGGGATTTTGATTATGTTGGTGATCAATTATCAAAACCTTGGCTATACTTAAAAATTTTAGTTTGGCAAAAGAGAATCTATTATCTTCAATGATTTTGTTGTAAGAAAACCAAGTATCTAAGTCTAGGATCCAACTGTAAAAGACTTCAATATTACGTGAATTGTCATAAATATTTTCACATTTTGTGCTTGCATGGATGTCATTGATTTTAACGTCACTAGGACCACTTGGGATTGCTATATCATAAATTTTGTTAGCCAAAATACTAACTATAATAGCTAAAGTAGTCACTTGCTCTATTAAATTAGAAATCATTTATGATTAGGTATAAGCCAGAACTTTAACAAGTGGACTCCTAAGGACCAGAAGGTCCTTACAATAAGGGGTTAAAAACTTGCTTTTTGTTCAAGCAATTACAAAAATATATTAGTTTGTGCAATTTGTACAAAATATTGGCAAAAGAAATTTGACCAACAAAATAAATTATATAAAATAAATAATTTATTAAGGAAAAAGATTTAATTAATTTAAATTAATTACTTTACCCTTGTAAAAAATTTCAAAGGTTAGAAATTTTTGAGAACCACCCAAACTAATGGCTCAATCAAATCACTACAACACAAACTCAACTTGATCAATAATAGTTGCTTAGAGAGTCATCACCACATAGCATGATTATGTGCTCTTTTGCCAACCAAAGGAGGTTGGTTGTTTCAATAAGCCTCTTAATAGCCCTTTAAAATTTCTAAACATATCCTACCCCATGCATCTAGGATAAATGTTTAAGGCTATAATGAAAAAGAGGGATAAACATCATAGTGCTTATCATGTTCCAAAAATTACATGAGTCTACTTGTCAATTGGCCAAAGTGCAATCACCAAGATTATCAACTAGCAAAGAGATTCAATTCACCAATTGAAAAAAAATACCCCCACAAAGCAAAGCAAGCACTAAGCACCTAAGGCTGGCCAAAAATTGTTCTATCAAAATATTCTTTTAAAGGGAAAAATATATTCCTATACCTCAAATTTTGGATAATAAATCCCACTTTCTGCAAGATTGAGTTTCAAATGAACATAAAAAATTGATTGTAAAAGGTATATTTTGTATGTAGCACTAGGTGCAACACATGGAAATCTAAGATTTTTTACCAAAATCAACCATGGGGTGCCTATTGGAGTAATTTGAATGGGTGACAATCAATTCAATTTTATGGGAGAACACAAAAAACAATCAATTTGAATAGGCAATGATAAATTTGGATGATGATCAATTTGAATAGACAATGATGAGTTATTTTGTTACCAAGAGTTACAATATTAACAAAATAATATTTGAAATCAAATTTGACAAAAAAAATTATTGTGATTTTTCCTGTGTCAATTCAACCTGTCCAGATCGTAGACTACTCTAACTTTAGATTGGGGTCCTATGACATTAGCCTTAGACCATAACTTATGTTTATCTAGTATCTTATGGGATTATGGCCCCTACACAAAATATAAGTTTGCCACCAATCTCATGATTAGCTACCAAGGTTTGAACTATTTGTTGGTCGAAAAGTAGACTGGGTTGTCACTTGATTGCAATAAATACAATTTTTTTTCAAAATAGAATATTGAAATGGAAAAATAACCTTAAACATGAAATATCTACTTAAAATGTAGCTCAATCAAGGGATCCATGTAACAACTAAGACTTGAAAATAAGGCAAACACATAGAAATGTAAATTTTTCCTTATTCCAAACATACTTTCCTATGCAAACTAAGATCTATCAAGAGCTTCTAAAATTTGTGCATATAACAATATCACTATATGATCATGATCTAAAATTGGGTAGACCTAATCCAATCCATGACTAATATCTAGCTTTGATACCATTGATGTGGATAAAAAATAAGCTAGAGTTTTTCATTAAGAAATATGCTTAAATAAGCATTTGTACAACCATAATATTCCAAATTTGGAATATGCTTAACCATAAGCTATACTTAAGCTAAGATGCTAAAAATAATCTATGACTAAGCTAATAATCTTCATTCCATCCAAATATGTTGACATCTTCTTTTACCAACATTACAATATTGAATAGCTTTGAAAATTATTTCTTAGACTTTAGAAAATAATTAAATCTAATAAACCAAGAAAAACCTAGTCTATTACAACTTTCAAAAGTGGTCCTCATAAAGGTGGCTAGCATGTAGGTTGGGCTGACTACTAACAAATATAATTAGCTATTGATTATAGCCTATAATAAATTTTCCCCTTGATTAAGACCATTTTGGGTAAGTGGAGGAGGGTAGAGAGAAATCAACCACCTTCTTCCTTGCCCGTTGATTACGTATAGTAGCAAAAGGGTGAGTAGGAGATATTTTTTCCCTAACTAGTTGTTGTGGCCATAATTTAACTCTTCTCATATTATACATGAATACATCACCTTTATTAATACACCACCAATGTATTCGATATAAATAATTTTTCAAAATCTGACCATTAGTGGTGAAGTCAGGTAGGGTGTGGAAAGTTTGAACTTGTCATGAATATGCCATCTGAACAACATATTTGTTTTTTGGTGGATTTGATCTAAATCAATAAATTATCTTCTACTAAGATTTGACTATAAATTCTAAAATTGAGTCAAATCTATGGTTAAATTGATCTTCTTGTGGATTTGTATCAATAATTAGTGTAGAAGAGATGGTCTAATTTTAGGTATCTACATTTATCCCATTTTTGATATATTTAAAAATTTAATAAATGCATTGAAAATAATTGTAGATTTCTCCAAATTTTAGATAGATGTGATGATTGGGCTTCAAATAATCAAAATAGAACAAGACATATAAAGAGATTATTTTTAGGAGAAGCAAACATTTTCTCAAGATTTAATTGGATAATTTTCTTATTAAGATTGATGGAAGATTTAAATTGACTCTTACCCCTAGCTTGGGTGACCCCCCAATTTTTTGAGAGATAAACTAGGGTCATGAAGGAAATCAAATGGGATGGATGAAAAGTGAGTGCAGAAAATTTGATCCAAGTCAAGGTAAATTATGGCAAAGTAAACGAGTATATGTTTTTTTCACTATGTGAGAGGAGAAAAGAGCTCTGGAGAAAAACCAAGGGCTTTATAAAATGATACAACAAGGATGTCCAATTCATAGACTAGACTTAGTACGTGGTGGAGTAGGCCTAGGTGGGGTCTAGGGATAGGTATGGGCTTTTTCTATCTGTTAGTTTTTCATTTTTTCTCTTTTTAAATTTGTGATTTTGCGGTCAATGTATTCTCTCCACATGGTGCAAATATGTTGTCTTGAATATGCCTATATGGTGTATTAATATTTTATGTAGGTGGATGCATTTGAATTTAGCTGATGAATTTGCTACGTGGAAAATTTACATTTAGCTGATGAATTCATGAAAGGATAGGGAGAGAAGAATTGATCACTTTTATAAATAAATCTAACTCTAATTTTGATTTTCTTATACATGCAGGTTTTGGATGTTCTATAGTGTTGAGAGTGATTCACATGCACTTTGTGGTCGATGGTAGCAATGATGTCATCAACAACCTAAGATATCCTAGATGTAGTAGGGCTAGGGTATATAGCAATGATACCTCTCATTGAGTTAGACCATTCGCTATTGACTACTTTTGCAAAGAGGTGACACTCAATGTGTACCACCCTCATTTTGCCAATTAGGAAGAGTGACATTAGAGGATGTATGGAGGATCCTTTGAGTATCCATTCAAGGTGTAAAACTATAGAAGGGTCATAATCAAGCTTGGGTTATCTTAGAGTTGACTCATGGTCACCATTTTTGAGTGACATGGTATGACATTTACATCAATGCCATGTATCAAGTGGTACCTGCCATATTAGATTATAGCATTGATGTGTTGTGGTTTCAATACTGTTGGTTGGAGACACTAGAAAGATGTTGCTACACTAGGGATTATTTGAGATCATTGCTTGTATGAGATATGAGTAGGTTTAATTCATTTGGGGCCCATTATTTTTGTATAGGATCAACCAGACTCACCACCTTATTTTCTATAAGGATGATAAGAGTCTAGTTTGTTACACTCTCTTGTAGATTTATTCAGAGAGCATATAATGATTGGGTTACTTGTAGACCTATTTGAACCATAGGTATTGATTGGTTTTATATGGGATCATGCTCACAAATTTTGTAGGAGATATTTTAGAGGGGTTATGATGGTAGCTCAATAGGTCATTGATGACACACAACTAGACCAAATAGTATGACACCCTTGGAGATAGCACGTAGGATGGGTCAAGGATGGCATTTAGTTGGCTAGGGTATGGAGGGTTAGATGGATATGGGGGTCTCATAGAAATTTTGAGATATTATTGTCTTGCACCTTCAAATATGTATCACGATGTAGGCATAGTATTTTATCCAACCTAAATAGGGAGGACTATCATACCCATAGTGGGGGATAAAGCATCATTAAATTCTTGCAAGGTGAACATGGATGTTGCAATGTACGAAGATGGAAGGTTGAGATGTTTCAGTGTAGTTGTGGTAATAATGTTTATTGTGGAGCTCATGTCAACCAATACTCGCTCATATGGGATCATGTTGATGTGTGAAATGATGTGCAAATGAGGTTCTGGTAAATTGGTAGACACAGGTTTGATCTCATGATCCTAAAAGGTTATAATAGGATCCTTGTACCTTTGTATGTATCCCACAAATTTTGTGAAAGCATAAATATCTTGTGGTTATAACTTGATTGAATTTAAAATCTCCATGAGCATTCTTTGATGCTTGGGGAATTGTTCTATTAACTCATCCATTGTCATGTAGGTTGATGGTATACGTGAACTTTGCATAGGCCTACTTTGTATTTTCACCACTGGTTGAGGTGGTGGGCTTTGGATGGAAGTTCAAAGCAATGAAGACCATGACATAGAGGGAGCATGGACTTCCCTACTAGGTCCCTCAGTAGATCAGTTATATCTGGTTGTGGCTTGGGATCAATGTTGGCTAACCAAATAATCCACTTGATCATGTGGATAACCCATTAGTATTACCCAGATAGAGGTACCTTGGTGGTCAGATCCAAGGTTATGCATAGTGGCTATTTATCGCCAAATTGGATAAAATTAGGATTTTCAAAATTTGGAATTGGCTAATATTTGAGATCCTTGACCAGGGCCCATTAGCCAAAAATTTCTCGGTGTAAATTTTTTCTTGGGTCGATTCACCCCAATTTTATAATAATTTGACCATTTTAAGTTCAAACTCCCAATATTGCCCCTAATAATAGTGAACCTTCTACATGTGTTTGGACACTATTCACCTGGATTTCAAAACCGATTCACCAAATTTTTATAAATACATTTTTGGGCTGACCCCTTATGCATAACCCTAGTCAAATCCTATGGGTGAGCGGTTGACCTCACGATAACTCTTAAGGCAACATGTAGGAATGAGGAGATCCTCAGGACTATATCGAAGACGTTCATGGCCTCCTTGTAAATGTTTTGCTTCACCAACTCATGGCTGAGCTCAGCTACACGTAGTTATCATGTTGTATTGATTACACAAAACAAAAGGAAATAATCAAAGCATACAAAATGATTATCTTGTTTAAAAAATTATTTGTGAATCCTAGACTATCTTGTGTGTTTTGATGTGTTGCTTTTTTTTCTTTCTCTTTTGCGTGTTTTTTTTCGTTGATGATAATACTTAGTTTAATGGTTTTCACCTAGATGCTCTCACACACTAACTTGGTGATGAAATCCAAGTTGTGAAACCCACCAAGGCTTGGTGATGAAATCCAAACCCGATGAGGGAGCCTAGGTCCTACCAGTCCTCACCTAGTTCACCATGGTCAGTGATACACCCTCCAAAGAGGAATGCATGCTATTTTCCATGGCTATGATGGTTCTTAGACTGACCTTGGCCAAAATAGGGTATGAACTAACAATATGCAAGCCAACAAGGCAGATATGAAACCCACCATCACTAGTCTTGATTAACGATTGGTGATGAAGTCCAGATCTTTAATTTTTAAGACGTGTCATGGTGTATGGGGGTTCTTTTTATTTTTAGGTCAAGAAAAAAATCAGAGAGCACTCTATGACTTTTTACTATTGCATAAATAACACTTTATATTCCTACATAGAAATGATGTGTAACTTTAGAAATCTAAAATATGGATAACCCTACATGAATAGCCTGGGGTCAGGCAGTAAGCAAATAGTACAATATGCATCAAAAAATGGGCCATATCAGACAAAAATGGCTTCAAACAAAGATTGTTTGGACCATAGGTGACCACAGACAAAGAACCCAACCTATGATTTTTCCTATCTATTCTCTATAACTTAAATTTTTGTTCTATAAATTTTGTTCAGAAACACAGAGAAGTAGATCAAGTACTTACTATGAAAGCCTACGTTTGATGAAGATCCTACTGTCTGCTTTTATTGTTTTCTAATCTAAGGCCTATAACCTGCAAACAAAAAAATAGATAGTAATTAGCAAAATAAATAAAAATAAGGGACTAGGTCCCACCGTGATCACCACTGAAATGCCAAAAATACCAGTATACCAATGAAAGAATAATGATCACAATGATTAAACACAAAAGGCATGCAATGTAACACAATATGAAAAAACAAAGAAATAATGAATCAAATCCCTTTATATTAATAATAACTTGTTTTCATCAAAATGAGTTACAATCACATCCCCTTTAGGGAGTTTGGTACTACGATACAATAGATACACATTACAAGGGTTTGACCCTTTCTAAAATAATTTGGGTACACCATGCGATCTTCTCGCATCCACAAACCATCTCGAGCAGGGTTTCTTCATGACCTCCTCGAGGGGTGATGATGTTCATTTCTTGTGCTCTTTCCTTCCTGTAGAAACCTGAAGCCTACACACAAGAAGACAAATGAGGTTAATAGCATGTGTAGATATAATATTAATTGAAAGTAATAAATAATGTAAATCTAGCAAATGAGTGCATGAAAAGAAATCTATCTAAGCTGAAGTTTATTAAACTGTAAATAAAATAAATACTAACATCTATTAAAGACAGGAAATACAAAAAATAAATTTGAATCCAATAGCACCTTGTTTCTTGAAATCCGAAAGCTTGGTATCTTTTTGAATGAGGGTGAGTGTCATTATATAGATTTCTCGAAAGAAATCTAATAATGGCACATGCATTATTTTTCATTAAATATATTTTTATTAAATATTTGACTTTTATTAAATATTTATTTTTTATTATGCATGAGAGGTCAAACTATAAGTGGAGTGGTGATGGCATGGAGGGGGGGATGGAAGGATAAATATTCCCGTGAGGAGGGGTGAGTGGTTGTGTAGCTTAGGTAATAATTAATCAATTAATTAATTAATACTTTAGGCCAATGAGTATATAATTTAATATTAATTAGTTTAATTAATATTAATATACTGATTAATTACGATTAACTAATTAGTATTTTATATGTTTGATTTTGGTATTGCTCGTTTAAGTGGTGAAAACCACTGTTTTGGCCCTAGGGCTACCCAAGGTGGGTCATATGGTCTTTAAGGATTTTTATATAGGTAATCTCCTCAATATGATGTGTTTTAGGTGTCTACACTATAATGAATGAGAGATTTCCATTTACCATTGCATTAGTGGCTAATGTGGTTCCAAGAATACAATGATTAGACAACATACCAACAAATCATGTGATGCCACTTGTCATGATTAGGAGACTTTCATTTGTTTGTTGACTTTGTAGGCCATTGGACAAGGTACCAACATGCTAAAATGTATCACTTGTCATGATTTGATTAGGTCTTTGATTTATAAGCCAAAATATACCACCTATTGTATCCTCATTTGCTTTAAAATTTATGCTTCATCAAGTTTGTTGTTAACTATAAAAATGAGTTGTCAAGCTTGATGAATTGGCAAAATCTAATTGGCCAATACCATATTTATACACACTAGCATATGGCCTACCATGTTGAATCTCTCTCCACCATTGTATTATATGTCATATTGGAACCTATATTAGCTCCTAGATCAATTGCCATGTATTATGCAATGATACCTATATAGACTGCCATATCAGCACCTACACCAATTGCCACATGTCATGCCACCTTTGCTACCCTATCACCTATATGGAAATCCATATCAAATATGCATATTACCATGTCAATTGTATATATTACCATGTTTTATGCCACCTTTGTTGCCATGTTTCCTATATGGATCACAACATGTCATACCATGTCAACATATTTTTATAAATAGGTGACATCATCTAGTGCCACATCATCATAAACTACCATGTCATCATGGTTTACCACATCATCAATCAATCGTGTAATATTGATTTCATTAAGTATAAAATATTTTGTGTTATTGGGTTTGAACTTAGGACCTTCTACCTTCAATGCCTTCATGTGGGCCATGATAGCAACTATCCACAAGGAACCCCTTGGAAAGTATGTGTATAGCATCCAATTTAAACAACACCAATCAAATACCTCATGCTTTCCATTTTATGATGTAAGTGTACATCGACGCACATTTATTCTTCCACCAAGCCAAGGACTATTCCTTGGTATAATCTATTTTTCAAATTTGAATGTTTTATTGTTGGAAGGAAACATGATATTTTCATGTAGAAAATTGATATACCTAGAGGTATAATGATCAAAAGTGTTGAACTTCCAAGACCCCCCAAAAAAATTATAAATAATCTAGAAATGGTGATAGTTCATCTTTATCATATATAGTTTTCTCTACACAATCCTTTTGTTAAACATAACCAATCAGGACATCCTCTCATGCCTATGTAGGAAAAATATTGTTAGACCATTTTAGCAACTTTTTCAAGTAGCTTATAGGTCTTTTTCAAGTGTGCAATCTTTTCCATAGCTTCTCTAGTACTAGCGGTCTTGTCACAACCAAAAATCCTAATCCATTTTTTTTTACACCCCCAATTTTTGGTGGTAACCCAAGAGTTATGCAAAAGATATTACTCAAGTACTACTCTTATCATCAATTATTTCCAAGGGACACCTATCTCTACCTCTTTCTCAATTTCATCTAAGAAAGAGTGCTAGGTATATGGTATCAATTACCAAGCTATCCTTCTCATTAGTCCTTTATTAAGCTAACCTCTTTTCTTTCCATCCATTGAAAGAAGCATGCCATCCTTCTCACACCATATAAGTCTTTCTATATCAGTGCTAGGAGCATGATGGAATTCAACTATCCCTCTCATCCTCTAGATGAGTTAGTAGTTCCTAAAATGGTGTTATTTCCATATTTATTTCATGATAACAATAACTTGGATAACATTCTAAACAAAAATATTTATTCAATGATCTTGCATGACTCTATGCACGTGACCCAAAGGATCTTTGGTAGACAACTAATACGTCTTTCAAGATTCTAAAAATATATAGCAAGCATAATTCAAATATTCACATTAGAGCTATGTTTTAATTATTTTCTTAAGAGATTCAATCAATGCCTTCAATCAAAGCTATGCAACTCAACATATAACAAAGCCAACTAAAATTATATTGAACAATTTATAGCAGTACATAAATTATTTTCCTACCATAATTCTTTTACTAACTTAAGCACATCCATTTATTTTGAAATATATAATAATAGCAATCAATGAGAAATAATTCCACATGAGATATCCATCGTATGCTAATTACAATATCAAGTAGCATCTACTCATAAAATCTTCTTTAACCTTTAATTGAAAAATAGTCAATATAATTGCAACCATTAACCTTAATTAATACTACCCACGTGTTGTAGCTGAGTTTGAGAGGGTAGGGCAATGTTCCAAGGGAGGTCCCTAGTTTGAATCTCCACCCTACCAAATGCACATCGAGTACCCAAAATCCATTTGATAATGCTAGTGCGATCGGGCCAGGCACGACTCCTGGGTGATTTTGACAGTGTAGAACCCCCTATTTGTGGTTTCTTAGACCAAGGTGGCCCTGCAAGGGTTTTTTCACTAAATTAAAAAAAAAAACATTAATCAATACAAGGTGAACACTACATCATTCACACAACACCCAAAATCACCCTGGGAGAAACCTTGTGGGGAAACCCAGCATTGAAAAGTCATTTTTTAATTCATAGATAGCTAATTAAATACACTTAGAGAATAAAGTTCTAGAGAAGTCATTAACAAATTTTGGAGATGTTCCATTATATTCCATCGAAGTCATTAACATATTTTGGATATGTTTTGAGTACCCTTCAATCAAAAAAGTTGAACGTTCCAGTTTACGTTATTTTTAGCAATGTATGAGCCCAAAAAGATAAGCTACATCCATATTAACTTGACTTAACTCTTAGGGATATGTATTTATAATCCACAACACCTGTCAAATCACAAGCTATTTCTTCTAAAACAAAATATGTATTCAAACTCCATAATCTCATTAGATAGATTAAATTGAACTCCACGTAACATGCATAGGAAAAACATATAGAGGATATTTTATTTTCTTTACAACAAATATGTTAAAAATTTTCCAAAACATTACCATAGTAGAGTTTAATTATAAGTCTAAGCTAACACTGCAACAATTTTCCAAAAACACATTGTGTACAATGTCGATAAAATAACCATTAAACATATCATTAAAGAATAGCATTGATCCTTTCGAACAAGACTCACCAAAAATTAATCTGCAACATTTCCTACTACCATTCCTACTATAGCTACTAAGCTAAATTGGTAGAAAAAAATTTGTTTGCACTCCCAAATATGGAGTAGTCTTGGTGAGAGCTACCATATCAACACCCACTATAGTAACAATAATAAATCTGACATAAACATAAGAAGAACAACTTGATCCCAATGGTGTTAAAAGACTCCATGAACCTCATGGTTCCAAAACCTAGCATTATTTAAATGTATACCTAAGCATTCCTTCCTAGGAAGAGCTAAATTTCAAGCTCTAACACCCAACCATACACCATTTCACTCCAGGGCACTGGTCAAACAAGAGTCATAATCCTAGGTTCATAAATGAGTCTATCCAAAATTAAATAACAAGGAGGTTCTATGATTTAAGTCTAAACCTAGCCAACTTCTATAGAGCTCTAAAATAATAAACCTACTTTCCATTCTGATATACGAGACTAATAGATTGCTAAGATATTTCTTCCTTTAAAATAAAAAACAAGGAGACCATAATCTTATCTTTGGCAAATATACCCCTAAGAACACAAACCAACTCAAAAGTTTTGTTCACAACACAACAACATGTGAGTGATCATGATGTTCACAGGTTGAAATACCAAGAAGACAACATCTGCACTTTGTTTAACATTGAAACCTCTGCACAGATCATTGATTCCCTAGAATAATGATTATCGGGAATAAACCAAGCTTAAAAACCTTATATAACAAAAATCATCTTTTAAGAAGATGTATACCAAGCTTAACACTCAGATAAGATAATAATAAAATTAATCAAAGAACTCACCTAGGTTTTTGTTCCCATACTTCCTTCCAAACATATTAACAAACCAAAGAAAACCAGTTTTAAATAAGAAATAAGTCTTTCTTTTCAAGAAGAACCAGATGTGTGCCAAACAAGGGATAATCATGAGACTTACCTCTACCAGTTGCAGTTTCTAAATCGAACACCCCTTAACTTCCAAACTAGAGACATCTCTCTCCCTCCTTTCACACCACACTGCCTTCTCTTTTCCCTTTTTCTCCCTTTCTTAAAATGGAATACTATCCTCTTCTTCACTCACCCCCACTCACTCCATACACACCTACCGATGTCATCACCCCTCATGCTTCCACTACTAAAAACCATTCAAGAAGCATAAACACTAAGCTCCAATAATTTCCCCCACCCGGAGATGGCCAACTAAAACTCCTTAAAGTAAGGAGTGGGTCTTTTTCAAGTCTTTACCGCCGTTAAATTCAAAAATCCATAAACTACTAAGAACACTTTTTTTTCATCATTCATAGATTAATCTATATCAAATTTCTAAAAGGTGCAAAAGTAATTTAATCTATTAAATAAAACATCTTAATAATATCATTAACTAAGAGACCTCCTGTCTCTAATTATTATTCTCTTCTTCCTTTCTCACCAAAACCTATTCCTAGATAGCATGAAAAATTATTAGCAATCATCATATTTTCATAAAAATATATGCTTGAGTATCCAGATATAAAAAAATTACTCAAGCAACAATGAAATTACATGATTTCTTTTTAACATAAATATTCTACATAAATAAGTAGGAATTATCATTATGCTAAAATAGAAAGCATTAAACATATGTTTTGCATATCCAAAAATGATACAACCAATTCTCTCATCACTAATCATCATGACAAAACATAAATTCTTTTAAGTAAAAGAAATCCACCAATGGAGGGTCATGACATACTTACCCCCTTAGGCTTAACATATTTCTCTGTGTCCTTAAGATAGTTCAACACAAGTAACCATTACATATTATTTTCAAATAGAAATGGAAAGTGTCTTTGCATATCTGCTACTTTATCACAAGTAGAATTTCTCTCGGAGTAGCAGTCCCACTGGACCTTGCATTGCTCCAAGGTTCCTTTCCTCATTGATTTGGAATGAAACTCAAGGATCCTTACTGGTCGAATCTCTATAGCCTCTAGATTCACCATATACAAGTTATAAAAGTCCCACACATGTTCATGATTAGTAGTATACTTTCTAATCAAAGAAATGTGAAAGGTATCATGGATCTTGGACAAGCTAGGTGGTAAGGCAATTTGATAAGCCACAGGACTAATCTTCTCTAAAATTTTAAAGGGTCCCACAAAAAGTGGATCAAGATTTGTATATTTAATAGCACTTTTCATTAGTCTCACTCTTAAAAATATTGTCTCCTACTAAAAACTCTTGTGGTGATCTCTTAAGATCGACATAACTCTTTTATCGATCAACATCTTTCTTCAGTCGTTCCCTAATTGTCCTTAACTGTTGCTCGATATCCTTGACCATATCTGAACCAAACACAATATGGTCCTCTGGTTTATCCTATGACAATGGTGTCCTATACCTCCTACCATAAAATGCTTCAAAATGAGCCATACCTAAATCTAAATTGTGACCATTATTGTAGGTAAACTCTACCAGATGCAAGTAATCCTCCCATCGAGTCTTCTGGTGCATACAGTACATGTGAAGAATGTCTTCTAACACCTGGTTCACTATTTTAGTATGTCCATTTGTTTTTTGATGGTAAGCAGAGCTTATATTCAAACGAGTACCAATAGCATGATGCAAGGCTTACCAAAACTAGTATGTAAATCTTGAGTTCTTATTTGATATAATTATTTTAAAAAAACCATGAAGTCAAAATATCTCTTTAGCAAATCTGTTAGCCACAACCATGACATCATCCCTAGTATTTTGGGGTATAAAATGCACAACCTTGGTCAATATATCAATCACCACTAGGATTGCATCATGTTGGAACTAATTTTTAGGAAACCCTACAATAAAATCCATTGATATTACTTGCTACTTTTGTATAGGTACATCATGCGGATACAAAAGTCCCACAGGATACTTGTGTTCTAAATTTAATTTTTGGCATTCAAGATAATGCGTAATAAATTCAGTTGTGTCCCTCTTCATCCCAATCCAATCGAAGGTTTTCTTCATATTCTCTCTCATATTTGCTCCCCTCGGGTGAGCAAAATATGGTGATCTATGCGCTTCATTCATGATCATTTTTCTCAAATCACCAATTTTAGGTATGACTACCCTATCCTTAAAGCATAGGAAACCATATTTGAAGCTAAAATATTTGTTTTCATCTAGATTTCTTTCCATATTTTCATGAACTTGGTTGTAGTATGCATCTTGATTTTGCATATTCTTGACTTGTTCCATCAAGTCTACATGGATGCGAGACAAGACAGCTATGTGTCTCCTTCTACTCAATGCATCAACAACTTTATTCTCCTTTCCTTTAATATACTCAATGTCAAAATTATACTCTACAAGAAATTCCATCCATATTATCTATCTAGCATTGAGTAAAGGTTGAATAAATATGTATTGTAGACTATGATGGTCTATCCTTAGTTCAAATGGTCTCCCCACCAAGTAATATCACCAAATTTTGAGAGTAAACACCATTGTTGCTAGTTCTAGATCATGGATTGCATAATTGACCTCATGTCATTTAAATTTCATTGACCCATAAGATATCATTACATATTCTTGAGAGAGTACTCCTCCCAAACCTTCTAAGGATACATCTGTACACATAGAAAAACTCCCCTAAGCATTGGGTACCTTTAATATAGGAGGTATGGTAAGCTTTTGCTTAAGAAATTCAAAATATGACTCACATTTATCTGACCACTTGAACTCCTTACATTTTCTTTGTAGGTTAGTCATTGGAGAGGTAATCTTGGCGTAGTCATTTACATAACACCTATAGTACCCCATCAACACTAATAAACTTCAAACCTCTATCATATTTTTGGGTGGCATACAATTCAAAATAGCCTCTGTTTTCTTATAATATACCATGATCCCTTATACCAAAATAATGTGTCCTAGATATTACACTTCTGACACATAAAAATCATATTTGGTTAAATTTCTATAGAGTTGATTTTTCCTCAGTAGTTATCACACAAGCCTAAGGTGATTATCATGTTTTGTCTTATTCTAGGAATATATCCAAATATCATCAAAGAATACTAGCACAAATCTGTCCAAATGCTTCCTAAAGATACTATTCATCAAATTCATAAATGCAGCTAAAGAATTTGTTAAACTAAAAGGTAAAACAGTAAACTTGTAGTGTCCATAGCAAATTTTAAAGGTTGTATTATGAGTATACTCCTCTTGGATCCTCAGTTTGTGGTATCTATATTTCAAATAAATATTTGAAAATATTGTGGTATCTTTAAGCTAATCGAAGAGGTCTTCAATCCTGGGTAGGGGATATTTGTTCTTGATAGTTGCCTTGTTTAACATCCTATAATCTATACATAATCTCAAGGAACCATCCTTTTTCTTTACAAATATTACTAGTGCACCCCAAGGTGACACACTTGGTCTGATTAGTCCTTTCTCTAGTAACCCCTATAGCTGCACTTTTAGCTCTTGTATTTATATGGGGTTCATTATGTAAGGAGCTCTATGTATGGGTTATGCTTCAGGTTGGAGCTCAATTATGAAGTCAAATTCCCATTTAGGTGGTAATCCAAGTAAATATTTTGGAAATACGTCCCTAAAATATTGTAGAAGTGGGTATCTTCCAAACACATCTTCCTTTTTTTCATCATCTAACTTGTTTAACTTAACAACATATACCATTCCCCCTTTCTTCATGGCTTTCTTGAGTTGCATTACTAAAAGGATTTGGGGTTGGAAAACCCTTTGTATGCTGTACACCCTTTGCACTTTCCCACTACCTTCCATGTACTCTATCCATCTTAGAAATTTACTATAGCCCTATGTGCTTGCAGCCAATCCATTCCTAGGATTACATCAAAGGTATGCAATGGTGCTATATATAAACATTCTATGATCATCCCATTAGGTAAGGCAATTTCTGCCATAGGGTAGCACTAACTCATAGAGTAGGTTTGTTTTGAGCCATACTCAACCTTCCACCCCTATGCCAAGATTCTAGGTATTTCGTATATATTAATTAAATTAGTGGAAAAAAAACTATCCGTAGCACCACTATCAATCAAAATTTTAACATTTCTACCAAATACCTTACCCATTATCAGCAATGGAGTGGCTTGCCCATCTAGGTCATGTTTCCATGTTGTTGAATAGATATTATGCATTGGTTACTTGTTTGCAGGTTCCTTGTACATTCATTCCTTTCCCTTAGAACTCATTCCTACTCTGTGTAGATATTTTTTAGCGCAATGCGGTTCACCATGATCAAAATAGCTAGTTTTGGGTCCTGGATATGTTTTCTATCTTTGTCCCTCAACTAATTTCTCTACTATGATGGGAGGACTAGCATGTCCTTGAGTTGATTTGTTGTTACCATTATTGTGATTGTTGGAGTTGCGGTTCTTTCCTTGAAACCATTTTCTGAACCTCCCTTGCTTCCTATCATTCCTTCAGTCTTGCTTAGGGAAGTTCTTACTAGCCTTCTCTCCTTCCCACTTAACAAAGCCAACACTATTTATTTTCCTTAGAGCCTCTTTGCCATGTTTATCTAACCCATCATAATCAAAATAGGGTTTGAGATAGGTTTCAACCTTTTTGGCCAAATTGTAGGCCTTTTGAAGAGTAACAAGTTCGTGCATGTCCACCTCCTATCCTATTCTAGGATCTGCTCCTAGTATGAACTTATGGATATTTATTTTCTCATTGTATGTCAGGCACATACTTCAGAAGCTTGATAAATCTTTGATAGTAGTTTTCCACTATCCTAATTCCCTACCAAATTTTAGTGAACTCTTCAAACTTCTAGGAGTAGAAGTGTTCTGTGAGGAATATATCCTTAAAAACCTTTACAAACACATTCCAACTCAAATCCACTATTGCCTCAAGACCCATTCTTGTACTAAGTGTCTCCCACTAGTCTAGACCAACACCTTGAAGATGTAAAATGGCATAGGACGTTCAAGTTCCATAGGATTAATTCTTTATGTTACAATAGATTTTTATTTCCTTCAGCAAGGACTCAACTTTGTCACCATATTCCTCTATATTAAACTTGGAAGACTTTAAATACTTCATATGTTTTCCCAATTTGACCTCCAGATGAACCCTAGCCTGTTGTGCTTCTGTAAGGGATTCATTTGTCTGCTCTATCCTAGAGTTTCTAGTTGGTGTTTCCTAGTTCAAAATAGTATCCAACATCTATCTTCATGTTTCTACCTATTCACAAAGTTGGGCCACTATTGCTATGAGATCCTCTCTTTCATCACTAGGGTTCTCTGAACCTACATCCAGGGTTCCACCCTCTACATTGGTCTATCATGTCTACCTCATTTTTGGGGCAACACTTCCTCTCCTTCTCTTCAGTGGCATTGTCCCTGGCCACATACAAAAGATTCATTAGGAGTCAATTTACTACAATAGCTAAATTCCTAGTCATTCTATCTAGCAGATTTAAAACCCTACTTAAGTATGTTTCCTATCACAAACTAAACTAGACTTGTGCAGTGAGCCTATTCCACTATGAACCTAGGCTCTAATACCAAATGTCACAATAAAAAATCCTAATACATTTTTTTTACACCCCCAATAGTTGGTGGTAACCCAATAATTATGCAAAAGATAATACTCAACTACTATTATTATCATAAATTATTTCCAAGGCAAACCTATCTCCACCTCTTGCTCAATTTCGTCTAAGCAAAAGTGCTATGTATATAATATCAATTACCAAGCTATCCTTCTCACACCACATAAGTCTTTCTATGTTGGTGCAAGGAGCATAATGATATTCAACTATACCTCTCATCCTCTAGATGAGTTAGTCATTTCCAAAATGGTGTCATTTCTGCATTTGTTTTGTGATAACATTAACTTGGGTAAAATTCTAAACAAAATTATATATTCAATGACCTCACACGAATCTACACATGTGACCCAAAGGATATTCAATAGACAACTAATACGTCTTTCAATATTCTTAAAATCTAAAGTAAGCATAACTCAACTATTCATATAAGAGCTATGTTTTAATTGTTTTCTTAAGATATTTGACTGATGCCTTCAGTCAAAGCTATGCCACTCAACATATAAAAACTCCAACTAAAATTATACCAAAAATCAATTTACTGTAGTACATAAATTCTTTTCCTACCATAATTGTTTTACTAACTATTGGAACCGATTCTTGCATCTATAGGAAATCAATTATCATGCTACAAGAATCCATTTGAAACCAACGAGCTATTACAGGCTCTGGTCGACCTGCCTCATGTTCTGCTAAACCCAAATATTTCTAAAGAAGATGACAGAATGGGTAAGGAAACCTGAGCGGAAATTCTTTAATTAAAATTCTAATTTGCACACTCCAGATTTATATTAAACTATAAGTATTCTTATTAAAATGACCAAGCATGAAAAATAATTTATTGCCATAATCCACATCACCTATCAAATCATAAGCTATTTCTTCCAAAACAAAATATGTATTCAAACTCCATAATCTCATCAGATAGATTAAATTGAACTCCACGTAACATGCATAGGAAAAACATATAGAGGATATCTTCTCTTATTTACTACAAATATGTTAAACTTTTCCTAAAACATTACTATGGTAGAGTTCAATTATAAGTCTACGCTAGCACTGCAACACTTTTCCAAAAACACATTATGTATAGTATCAATAAAATAACCATTAAACATATCATTAAAGAATAGCATTGAGCCTTCTAAACAAGACTCACCAAAACTTAAGCTGCAACATTTCCTACTCCCATTTCTACTATAGCTACTAAGCTAAACCAAAAACAAAATATTTTTTTGCTCTCCCAACTATGGAGTAGTCTTAGTGAGATCTACCATACAACACCCACTATGGTAACAACAGTAAATCTGACACAAACATAAGAAGAACAACTCGATCCCAATGGCGTTAAAATACTCCATGAACCTCATGGTTCCAAAACCTAACATCATTTAAATGTATGCCTAAAATTTCCTTCCTAGGAAGAGTTAAATTTCAAGCTCTAATGCCCAACTATACACCATTTTGCTCTAGGGCACTGGTCAAACAAGAGCCATCATCCTAGGTCTCATAAATGAGTCTATTCAAAATTAAAGAACAATGAGGAGGCTCTATGACTTAATTCTAAACCTATCCAACTTCTATAGAGCTCTAAAACAATGAACCTACTTCCCATTATTATATATGAGTTGAAACATCTGACCAAAAAGCAAATACTAACATATTTCTAAGAGATTTCTTTATTTAAGATAAATAACAAGGAGACCATAATATTTTCTCCAACAAAACTACACCTAAGAACACAAACCAACTCAAAAATTTTGGTCACAACATGCGAGTGATCATGATGTTCATACGTTAAAATACCAATAATACAACATCTACACATTGTTTAACATCGAAATCTCTACACAGATCATTGATTCCCTAGCACAATAATTATTGGGAATAAACCAAGCTTAAAAACCTTATATAACAAAATTTATATTTTAATAAGATGTATGCCAATATTAACACTCAGATAAGATAATGATAAAGTTACTCAAAGAACTCACCCAGGTTGTTGTTCCTAGAATTCCTTCCAAACATCTTAACAAACCAAAGAAAACCAATTTTTTTTTATAAGTTAAAAATTCATTGAAGTGGGTTTTGAAAGGGGCCCCAAAAATTTTTTACAACATGTCCACGGACCAAATAAAATGCCACAAATAAGTCCAACGAAAGGCCAAAACAAGAAACAAGTATTTCTTTTCAAGAAGAACCATATGTGAGCCAAACGAGGAATAATCATGAGCCTTACCTCTACCAACTATAGTTTCCAGATTGAACATCCCTTCACTTCCAAACCAGAGATGTCTCTCTCCCTCCTTTCGTACCACATTGCCTTCTCTTTTCCTTGTTTTCCCCCTTTCTCAAAAGGTAATATTATCCTCTTCTTCACTCACCCCCCACTTACTCCATATGCACCTGCCAACATCATCGCCCCTCGTACTTCCACTACTAGAAACCATTCAAGAAGCACAAACACTAGGCTCCGATCTTTTCCACCACCTAGATATGGCTAACTCAAACTCCTTAAAGGAAGGATTAGGTCTTTTTCAAGTATTTAATGTTGTTAAACTCAAAAATACACAAACAACTAAGAACACTTTTTTTCATCATTCATAGATTAATCTATATCAAATTTCTAAAATGTGCAAAAGTAATTTATTCTATTAAATAAAACATCTTAATAATATCATTAACTAAAATACCTCCTGTCTCTAATGATTTTTCTCTTCTTCCTTTCTCACCAAAACCTGTTCCTGGATAGCATGACAAGTTATTAGCAAGCATCATATTTTCATAAAAATATATGGTTGAGTATCCATATATAAAAAAATTACTCAAGCAACAATAAAATTACATCATTTCTTTATAACATAAATATTTTGCATAACTAAGTAGGAATTGTCATTCATGCTACAATACAAAGCATTAAACATATGTTTTTCATATCCAAAAATGATACAACCAATTCTCTCATCACTAATCATCATGATAAAACATAAATTCTTTTAAGTATAATAAATCCACCAAGGGATGGTCATGAGAGGTCTATCTAAAAGTATTCATCATCTTATTTTCTTCTTTCATGGAATCCAAGCAGTCTATCTATGTTGATATTGGACTTAAGAAGGTAAAAGAGAAAAGGAAATAGATTTTTTGAAAAAAATATGTAAAATAAAGATGAGGTTTTCAAAAAACCTTGAAAAATGTAATCTTGAAACTAGGGCATTCATCTAATTAGAAATCAAAAAAGAAAATATTGACTGCAAATGAAAGGAACAAAGGAACCTATTGGTGAATATTTCTTCTAGAGTAATTTTTTTGAATCCAATGAGATTCTTATAATCCAAGTACACTCAAGGTTTTTATTAAAAAAAATCTTCTTTCAATCCCACTATTAGCTTTCAAAAAAACTCTTCTTAGCTACTCCAAGTACAATTTCCATTAAAAGAAGATATAGAATCTAAATTGTTGATAATGATCAATTGAGTAGCAAATATTCATCCCTACTCTGATACCATATTAGATTTCATAACAATTTTTAAAAAAATGGAATCAACACATTATCCAATATTGCTAAAAAAAATACACACACAAAGCAATGCGCATAGTATATGGGGATGTCTATGGACAAAAAATAATCTCACTATCAAATAACAAAACTAATCTCCAATCAATGACAAAATGGTTGGTAGGAAAAGGTAATTATACCCAGATACAAGTTATCTTTAGGTTAAGGTTAAGTAACAAATCTTAAAGAACGAAAAATAAAATATTACAAAAATATTTTTTCAAGCTTTATAAGGTCCAATATAAACACTACAATACAAAATTTGGTCATGGATTCAAGAGAATATTAACCCCACATATTCCAAAAATCCCCTTATCTACATCTCTTTAGTGAAAGGTGTTACTTTTCTTTCTCTCCATCTCTATAATTATTAGATAGAAAATAGGGAGACCCCCTCTTATTTCTATTTCTTCACTTTAAATACAAGGTGAAAGAAGAGATTTATCATTTTCCTCTTTCTCTTTTTTACCTAGAAATAAAAAATAATCCCTTACTTTATCTCTATCCATTTATTTATAAAGAGGATGCAAGTAGAGATTTATAATTTCTCTCTTTTATATATATATATATATATATATATATATATATGGTATGATATGAAAGGGGAGGTGTCACTTTTAACTCATATATTCAATATAAATATAATGAAAAGTGAGGCATACCCTTATTCCCCATATCTTAATTTTAAGAAGAATGAGGAAGAAAAAATATTATATTTCTCAATTTTTTCCTAAAAGTGGGATCCTTCCACTTTTCCCTATCTCTTCAATTTATAAAGATGATACAAGCAGAAAATTCTAAAGATGTATGCAGATAAAAAATATGACACAACCCTATATCCTTTTACCATTACAAAGAAAATAAAAAAAGGAGAAAAATAAAAAAAAACATGTACTTCCATCCTCTTCATAAAATGAAGAGATAATTAGCAGGTAAGGCCTCCCAGTTCCCTCTTTTTAAATAAATAGAGAAATTTTAAATCTCCATTTGCACCCTCTATTTTTAAAAAAAACAATTACAAGGGTAGCATTCAATATCTATAAATTTAAATAGGGATAAATGGAGGTATTTCATTTCACTCTATAAGAAAAAAGAGAATATAAGAAGTTAGAATTTTGTGTTTATTGTTTCTCATCTTTGTATGCATGCATTCAAAGTCATATATCTCTCTTTATGCTTACATATACATACATACATAAATATATATATATATGTGTGTGTGTGTGTGTGTTATGTATATGTATATACATATATATGTGTGTATGTATAGGTACACACGCACAAACACACACATATATAGATATATAGATAAACTTATTTATATGTGAAAGCATTTTTTTTATTTTAGAAGTGAGCATTGCAAGAAATATATCATGGAAATAACATCAAAACTCATAAGGCACTTAATAGAGTATGGGAGGATTTTATAGAATACCATGTCATAAATACCATACTAAATTATTCAAAGGTTGGCGAACGATCTAAAACAATGTCAAAGGCATAGGAAATATATTAATCAGCTTGTCTATTAAAAATGTATCATATATAATAGGTTTAGCTACTAATCTACTATTAGTATGTCAGATGATAGACCAAAAATTAGTGGTTGAATTCAAAATTATTGGAAATAAAAAGAAATGTATCATTAATAAACAAGAAAAAATCATAGCTAGTGGATCCTTCACAAATGGTCTATTTTCTCTTGATGCCTTATCAAATATTGTTCTATTAGTAAGAACATTAGAATCAATAATCAAGAGTTTTTTGGCATAAAATGCTAGGGCATATAAGTGCATCCTCTTTAAATGAAATGTTTAGATATTAAATGGTGATAAGATTACCTAAATTAACATGGAAATCTACAATCTATCTAGAATGTTTAGTTTGAAAACAACATAGAAAACCTTTTGAATTAAGCTTAGAAACAACTAAAGAACCACTAGAAATAATGCATATAGATTTATGTGGACAAATGGATTTTAGTCTTGGAGAGTATAGATATTTTTCAGGTATTTGTTGATGACTATTCCAATAAAATATGGGTTTACTTCTTGAAATTTAAATCTAAATCCTTTACATCTTTTAAACAATTCAAGCAACTGGTAGAAAAATAAATGAGAATATCAATCAAGAATATTCACTTAGATAGGGATGGCGAATACCTATCAAAATAATTTAAATTATTTCTAATACAAAATAGTATAAAAATACAACTCACTATAGCTTAATCACCCCAAAAAAATGGTAAAAAAATAACAATAATTGTTTCATTATGGAAATGGCATGTTGTATGCTAAAAGAAGCAAATCTTGGTCATCAATATTGGGTAGAAGTTGTTAATATTGTAGTATATAAATAAAATAGATCACCCATAATAATTCTTAAAAATATTACCGTTGAAGAAACCTGGTCAAGACAAAAACCTTCAGTAGCCCATCTAATAATTTTTGAATGTAAAGCATACATGCACATTTGAAAGCAAAAGAGAAAAAAAATGGATACAAAACCATGTGTGGCATATTTCTTGGATATGATGATGATTCAAAAGGATATAGATTAATTGATCTAATTATAAAAAATCTATGTAAGCATAGATGTAGTTTTTGATGAAGAAAACAAAACACATATTGAATTCCCAAAGGTCAATACAAGTCCTATTCTAGATATTTCATTAGATAAAGAAGAATATTTAGATAAAAAATCAAAATAAAAAGTATTTAATGAAACGGTTGAAGACTCAAAAATCATAACCTCACCATAAAGAAAAGAGGCAAAATGGTATATAAATATGCTTAAGAACTCAAAGCTAGAAAATTGCCATATCTTACCACTACAAGACCTCAAACTCACAATATAACAAGAAAAAACATGGGCTACTGAGTTCAATAACATAACCTACAACTACACAAGATGCCATAAGACAACCAGAATGGAAAATAGCCATGGAATCATAATATACAACACTAATGAAGAACAAAACATGGAATTTAGTTGACCTACCAAAAGGGAAAAAATAATAGGATGTAAATGGATTTACAAGATAAAATACAAAGTAGATAGTTCTCTTGACAAATATAAGGCATGACTAATTGCAAAAGGTTATACTTAAACAAAAGGAATTGACTATGAAGAAACATTTGCACCTACAGCAAAAATGACTACTATTCATACAATTTGTGCATTAGCAACTCAATTTGGTTGGAAACTACATCAAATGGATGTTAAGAGTGCATTTCTTAATGGTGAACTTGAAGAGGAAGTATACATGATTCAATGAGAAGTATTTGTTGTCAAGCGACAATAACAAAGGTTTGCAAATTAAAAAAATATTATATGGTTTAAAACAAGCCCCTAGAGCATGGTACATTAAAATTAATGATCATCTACTATGACACAATTTCAAAAGGAGTGCATCAGATTCAAATATTTATATAAAAAAGGTTGGATATGAGATAATAATTTTGATAGTATAATTTGATAATCTAGTAATCACATGAAGCTCAAAAACAATAATAGATGGTGTTAAAAGTGATTTAGAAAAATATTTTGGGAAGACAAATCTGGGACTTCTACACTATTGTCTTGGTCTAGAAATTTATCAAAAAGAAAACATCACAACTTAGGCAAAGTATGCAAAATGTTTATATGAAAAGTATAAAATTAGAAACAAAAGCTACAATTATCAAGATATGATGAGTCACCAAAATTTTATGTGTATCGACAACTAATTGGAAGTCTTATATATTTAAAAAATACTAGACCTAACATTATCTTTTTTGTAAATTATATTTCTAGATTTATGCATGATCCTAGAGAAATTCATTGCAAATCCATAAATATAATACTACAATATGTCAATAAAACCATATAATATGGTCTATAGTATAATAGAAATGATAATCTCTACTTACAAGGACATTCAGATTCTAACTATGTTGGGTCAATAGATGATATAAAATCAACATCAAGCTATGTATTTCATCTTGGATCAAGACCTATTTCATGGTATAGTAAGAAATAACATGCAAAAACCCTCTCATAAATAGATGTAGAGTATGATACAATAAGAGATGTTATATGTGAAGCACTTTGGTTACAATACATCCTATCAGATATAGGAATCAAAAAAACTTTTATAATGCTAGACTATGATAATCAGGGAGTTCAAAAATTAATCAAAAATTTTATGTTTAATGAAAGTCAAACACATTTAATCTCAATATCAATTTATTAGGTATCATGTTCTAGACCATCACATTCAAATAAAATATTTTTCTATTGAAGATCAAGTTGCGGATATTTTTAGAAAAGCACTTGGATGAAATAAATATAATATATTTCAAAGTGTAGATTCGGAACCTAGGATGCATATAGGGGAGATATTTTGGGACTCTTGCTTCCCCACAAGAGGCCTCTTTCCAAATGAGATCTTTAATATTAGGAGCTTCATGTAATTAGGCTCTACCTAATGTATTAAAAAATGATGCTATGTGTTGTGGTGATACTCGAGTTTTATATGGTCTTTAAAGAGTTAATTCAACAAACACCTAAGGTTTTAGATCTCTGATTTAACTCTTTATCAAGCATTCACAAGATAAAGTATATATTACCTTAAAGATAAGATCATCTAAAGCATATGCTAAATGCAACCACACAAAAATACAAGAAAACAAGTACTAGCCTAGTATACTCTTTGGATTTGGATGATGACTATGCTGAGGAGATTTTATTTTTCAAAACAACAAAGGAATGTGCAGCAAAAAAACTATCTTAAGATGCAAGTTATATAAATTTTGATTATTTCCAAATGATACCTTGAATATTAGGAGATTCATGTAATTAGGCTCTACCTAATGTATTAAAAAATTATGCTATGTGTTGTGGTGATACTCGAGTTTTGTATGGTCTTTAAAGAGTTAATTCAACAAAAACCTAAGGTTTTGGATATTTAATTTAACTCTTTATCAAGACTTCACAAGATAAAATGTATATTACCTTAAAGAGAAGATCATCTAAAGCATATGCTAAATGCAATCACACAAAAATACAAGAAAATTAGTACTAGACTAGTATGCTCTTTGAATTTGAATGATGACTATGCTAAGGAGAATTTCTTTTTTAAAGCAACAAAGGAATGTGCAAAAAACAACCTATCTTAAGATGCAAGTTATATAAATTTTTATTATTTTCAAAGGATACCTTGAATATTAGGAGCTTCATGTAATTAGGCTCTACCTAATGTATTAAAAAATGATGCTATGTGTTGTGGTGATACTCGAGTTTTGTATGGTATTTAAAGAGTTAATTCAACAAACACCTAAGGCTTTGCATCTCTAATTTAACTCTTTATCAAGCCTTAACAAGATAAAACGTATATTACCTTAAAGATAATATCATCTAAAGCATAATGCAATCACACAAAAATACAAGAAAATAAGTACTAGCCTAGTATGCTCTTTGTATTTGAATGATGACTATGCTAAGGAGATTATCTTTTTCAAAGAAACAAAGGAATGTGTAGCAAACAACCTATCTTAAGATGCAAGTTATATGACTTTTTATTATTTCCCAAATATTTTTGAAAGGAAAATCCTATAATAATGATTCTTTAGTTTTCCAAAATAAATATGACTTAAAACAAATAATTTAGCAAGTAACAAAGATCAACTAACTAAAATAATGCAATGATAGTGAGCAGAGAGGTGCCAAGTGGTAGGGTTACCTAAATTGGTGTTTAAGAAAATTTTCCACTGGATTTTTTGCAACTGAGTGGTATTTTTGAAACTTACAAGATTTAAACCAAAAAAAATAGGTTTATCTAATTTTGGAGGTTCGTATGATTTGTAGAGAGGTTATAGGCTATCTTCCCAGTTGATCAAACCCCCTGTTAAGATAAATTTGAGTATGAACCTAATCCTTTGGATTTGAAATGTACAATGACAAATTCACCACAACTTGGCAAATTCACCGCTGGCATTTTTTATCCATGTAATTCTAGAGGGTCAAATTTACCACTGGTTGTAGGAAGTGGTATTTTTGTCCTATAATAGAGGTCGACTAAGTTTTGGGTCAAAATTTGGGGTTATTTAGTGCAATTAAACATAGAAATAGAGGAAGGAGATAAAAAAATCAATCCCAAAGGCCTCCAACTTAGTAATTCACAAAATATTAGAAAATGCTTTTATAATTACCTATAATTTGCAAAGGGGGATGGATAAAGCTAAAGAAGATGTGGAATAGTTGTTAAATACTTTGATGTGTCCTTAATGAGGATATGAATGTGCCTATATAAATAATATGGGCTCTAGGATTCTTCCAAGGTGAGGTTAGAAAAGATTCAAACCTATGGATGAGCCAATGAGATGATGCAAGAGGGGGAAATATGTGGTATAACAGATTTTTGAGCTAATGTTGTGGATTAAGAGCTATGGTAGAGGCTTCAATGTTACCTTATATAAAATAAGGAGCAAAGAGAGCATGCAAGTGGAAAGGAAATGCAAAGGAATTGTATCTATTTTGAAATTTTAATGCAATATGAATGTAGTAGGAAGTGATATGTGAAATTAAATGCTTATTTAGATTTCATGGAAATATGAAAGAAATAAGTATGTAAACTTATAAATGAGATGGAAATGAGCATGAAAACAAGATAAAAAGAGATTAAGCTTGCAAGTAGATGTTGGTTAGAGAAAATTAAAGATAAATGCCTATTAAATGAGAGATGTTATTGATTGATTTGCATGGATTAAAAAAAGAAATGAGATTAATATTTCAAAATAAAGAGAGAAATTCTTATAAATGAAAGAAGCTTGCTGTAAATGGAAGGATGTAAGCACAAATAAGCATTAAATAGCTGAAAATAAATGTTAGAGATGCTAAATGAATAAAATAATAAGGATTAGTTAATGTAAATGTAAAATCCAAGTTAGCAAGGCAAAAATAAGAGGGAAAATACAGAAAATGAAGAAAACTGGAATGGAAAGAGAGAGATGCTAGGAAAATATAAAGTCCTAGAAAATATACCTCCTCACTCCAAGATGATCCTCTTACGTCAATGCCCTATTTTCTTACTTGACTTGCCCCAAATGGTTATTGAGAGTGCTCCAATAGAGAGGATAAGAGAATGCAAATAAGAGAAAGAGAGAGTAAAAAATTGGAAGTGTTGCTAGATAAAATTACTTGTTGAATGCTTCCCCAAGGACTACATTTATAGAGTTTTGGAGGAGGGATTGAGAGGGAAAATTATGTGCAAGATGCCATAAGGGAACAAGACCAAATTTGAATTTGTAGGTCTAGTTTGTGGATAAAGTAAGCAAAATCAGAGGAGATAGTGGGATGAAAGTATCCACATACATTTGGTTTATGTCGAAGGATTATGGCCGCTTTTGCAAAAACACCACTTTGTGTCAAAATTACCACTGATATTTTTATTCTAAATTGGCGATTTGACTAATGGTCAATTTGACTAGTCAAATGGCTAAAAAATAACTTTTTGTCAAAAACACCACATGATATCAAAATTGCCACTCGCATTTTTATCATGAAGTGGCAAATTTGATAGAGTATAGAAATAGTGCCCGAATTGCTAAGACTGGGTTGATTGATTATCTATTGATTCTTGGTATGATGTTTGATGTGTTTTCTTAGGTAGATTTTCAAAATTGGGTGTCTACATTTTACCCCATTTTGATGTGATTTCTATGAAATTGCATCAAAAATAAGTTGTAGGAATCTAATTTTGACACTATGATGCTTGATAATATCTTGGGATGCTATGTTGAAGAAATGATTGTGATTGAGGTTGTTTTTATTGTTCAATGTAATTACTACATGTATACCTTGAATTTGATGATGTATGCCTTGGATTGGTGTTCTATGGGTATCTAGAAATTCATACCCCATATGTCCCTTGGGTTACCCTTCAAGAATTTTACCAAATTTCATCTGGGGAGAAGTCTCGATTTGAGGGTAGGAGTGGATAGATTGCAAAGATACATTTAGGAGGAAAAATGAGTTAGGGTTGGTATGGTGGGTTTAAAAGTGGAAAGAGAGGGAAAATTGAATTTATTTTCACCTCATAAATTTGGAAAGTTGGAGAGCTCAAGAGGAGGTGGCTCAGATGGTATGGGAGTGAGAGGATTGCAGCAAGGCTTTAGCCAAGTTGCAAGTTATTCTATATAATTTTAATCGAGAGAGGGATGAGGGCCTTTATATAGTAGGTAGGGTATTAGATGCAAGTGTGATGGTCATAGTAGTCAGTCCAATGGAGTGATGATTAGAGCAAATGGATAGTGATTTGGCAATTCAAATGGTAGAGATAGATAGGGTATGGTATACTTTTGTACAAGAGAGGAGTTACGGTTACCATAGGTTGAGGTAGAGAGGGAGAGGATCCATGCTATATACTCCCAATAGTTTTATCATTCAATGATCACTCTAGAGAAGAGTGTGGCATTGCCATCACAAACATGGTTGAGGACTCCATCTATGATTCATTATTCACAAATATCATTAGGCTTTAGGTCTCCACCCCATCCACCAACACCTAAATGTGGGGATGTAGGATATAGTTGTGGTTAGGGCTAGGATTATGGGATTGAATGTACTAATTGTATTATGTGATACATCCTCTCTTTATACAATATGGGGGTTGAGTGTATCAATTTTGCTATTGTGGTACACCTATTCCATAGGTATGTATGATTTTGAGGTATTATATGTAGTTATGATATTATGTTATATGTTTATGTTTATGTGTTTCTTTTTTATGATTATCTCTTGGTGATGTGATATTTTTGATTTGAGTTTGATTGTTGATATGATTTGATGTACAAAATGAAAATATGAGATATATAGCAAGCATTTGGAGAAGCATTACAAAGGACAAAATAATGGATATTCACTAAATGACAGGAATTCCTTTGTCAAGTGGTGACAAAAGAGTTTGATAATATACAAGCACTTAGATGTGTTGATCTACATGAGAAGTGGTCTCTAGACATAATAAAGTACAAGTGTTCATTGTGATCCCCAATTCAAGTATCATCCTTTGAACCAAAAAAAACTTTTCGGGTAAGTGTATATCCTTAAGAAATGATCTTAGTGTTATCCTTTGAGCCCAAAAACACTTATGGATAGGTGCTTAAAAGGATGTGATGATTCAATTCCTGATCAATGGCCTAAGATCCATGATAATTAACAAGCATTGAGGGAAATGGAATAAAATCTCATCATGCTTAAATGATGGCCTAAGATATTACATAAAATACAAGCACTTAAGACATGATGAGGTACCTATAATTTGTATAAGATATATGTATTATGGTTAGTAAAGTTAGTTGTTAGCAATTATTAATAGTGCTTCATGCTATGAGTGGCATGAACCAAATTATTCTACTGAGCAAATGTATGTCACGCTTTGAGTGGTGTGGCCCAAAGGACTTTACAAATAAAACTTATGTCATTCTTTGAGCGGTGTGACCCAAAGGAATTTACTGAGCAAATATACGTTATATTTTAAGAAGCATAACTTAAAGGACTTTATCAATCAAATGTATGTTATGCTATCATAATCATATATCGAAGGACTTTACTGAGAAAATGTAAATCACACTTTGAGTGGCATGGCCTAAAGGGCTTCACTGAGAAAATGTATGGCATGCTTTCAATGGCATGGACCTAAGGACTTTATTGAGCACATGCATGAAAGATAAATGATTATGTATGTCTATCCTGATGGGTTCCCCCAAGCACCCAAAATTTATGGAAAGTGTCTTGATTTGAAATGAAGTAGGTTACCAATAAATAAGATGCAAATTCTAATGGTGATAATGAGGAGCATATTTATGAATATTGTATAGTGATAGTATCCTAGATCTCTTTACATATTAGATAAGGCATTCATATCTATAACTTTATCACCTAACTCATATGCAAATATTTATAGTCACATGAGGAACCATACTTAAGACCCAACAAGGTCTCTGATATGTGAAGAAAGTTAAGACTTATGTAAGAAAGGTATTTTCAAAGGTGCCAATGGTAATGACTTAGATAATCATATCCCTTAATTATGATACCCACAATGTAATCATGAGTATGCATCATAAGGGAATATAATAGGCTAGTCTACTTGAAGGTCACATTGGTCTATGCTTTTTAATTATAGAGATGAAAGATTTGTTTAAAAGGTGATGATGGTATCCTATACCACTTTGTACATCAACAGGATGTTCAAAGCTTGGTTATTGTTGCCTAATGTATATGCAAAGATTTACAGACATGTGAGATATCGGTCACGAGGATTCAATTATTCTATTGATATAAGAGAGATTAGGATATTTTGTAAGAAGAGTGTTTCCAAGTATGACTTCAAAGGAAGCAATGACCTTACCTCCTTTGAGTAGCACATGCATATATGATTATGAATATGCAAGGGATTGGTAATAAGGTAACTACTCTCCTAGATGGTAATCTAGACCTCATAGCTTATCACAAATGTTGATTATGAAATATATTTGATAAGGTTTGATTGGTCTATTGCTTTTCTGTTAGATCAAACTGCATGTTCCAACAATACTGAACCCATGTCTAATGCATACAAATAATTGTATAATTGTGAGGCATAGAAACAATAGATTTGAGACCCTCAATGTGATTTGATTGATAAGCTAGGATATTGATAACAACAAACTTATAGTCTTTGTGTTGGTATATTGCATGGATACCTAAGTAAATATAAGGCCCTTCATCTTTGTCCAATAAATTTACAAAATATTTTATATCTATACGACATTAGTAAAAGAAGTAGTTTTTTTATAGATGTTGCATGTGTTACCATAACATGAAGCCTAGAAATTTATTTTTGATGTGAAAATATATCCTCATGTCAATTGATAGACCTTTATGAATCATAGGTATTTAATTATATACTACTTGGTGCACTCATAAATTATTATGGGTATGCAAAGTTTTGATTATTAGATTCTAATACCCCCTTAAGGTCTATAAAATAGGCAATGTGACTGTGGAATGATGAATTTTGATTATTTGATTGTTATCCTTGTTAATTCATGGATCAACAAGGAACATTGATATGACATGACCCACTACCTCACACTCTTAAAGATTATTGTAGGCATGCAAGGTGATGATCACATCATACTAATATTTTTCTATCATTTTATGAATGGGCGAGGTGATGGTGGAAGAAATAAATTTAAAATGAAATATTTTTTTTAATTGTCTTGTATATCAGTGAGTGGACTCATCATCCCTATTTTTTTGCATAGTGCACATATATATCTGTTTGTGTGTGTGTGTGTGTGTGTGTGTGTGTGTGTGTGTGTGTGTGTGTGTGTGTGTGTGTGTGTGTGTGTGTGTGTGTGTGTGTGTGTGTGTGTGTGTGTGTGTGTGCAAAGTACCAAAACAAGAAACTTGATTCTTCTTGGTGATACATAATATGGTTCAAGGTTGTTGCAGTATGTAGACCAATTATACAATAAGGTGAGAATAATGTGATGATATCTTGAATTGCCTAGTATATCAGTAGTTTTCATTGGGTGTTCTTATCCCTTGTCTAACACACATACAAAATTTGTATACACATGAGACATAGGACATGAATTTTTGAGGACATAACTACTATATAAGGGAAATCAAGACTATTATAATAGGAATGTTACCTATTGTGTTGATTGTGATGGAGGAAGTTCTCTATCCATTAACTAACATATGATAAATTGCACAAGCAGATAAATAATATATTCTTGTCTTAATGGACACTTGAGGACATGTTTTTCTATCACATGGATGATAGGATTTGAGTCTAATTTCATGCTTGTTTAATAAACAAAGTAGGGGAACAAAACTTTTTCAATCCACTTTTTATTAAGGTTTATAAGTGATTACAGGACTACAAGATATTGTATTGACACAACCTTACATTCCAAGTGGTTTGTTAGACAAGAAGCCTTTGATGAGAATAAAATTTATGTTTAATTGCATGCTTGTTTTATAAACAAGGTGGAAAAGAGGACCCTAGTAATCTAGTACCTAGTAAGGCTTACAAATAATTGTAGGCCTATAAGATATTGAATTAATAGGGCTTATTAGCCCAAGTGGTTCACTAGAAGAGCAACATTTGATGAGTCTAACAAATATATGTCATGATACATTTGATAAGTCATCCCAATATACCAATATCCTCCTTTGTTGAATAACATACCTACAAAGAATTATAGGATTGCAGTACACCATAGGAGGAAAATAGTGCCTTGGAAGGGCCTATTAAATAATCATGAGAATTAAAGAGAAAATATTTTATTGAAATGTGTTGATATTGGCTAAAGATAATGTGATGTGTATTTAAATATTCATGATGATGTTAGTGGGATAGAAGAAAGGGGTAAGGTCAAGTCATTAGGGTTACGAATGATCATGTCATATGTCACTCAACCCAAGAGAGGGAGAAGAAGAGAAAAAATATGATAGATAAGAAAGGGAAGTTAGAAGAAAGTTAAAGTAGGAGTAGTTGATTTTTCTAATTTTGTGTGTCCCTAAATTGGGATAGAATAAATGGGTAAGTTTGTGTCATCAAGGTCACAAATGATCACATCATACATCACTTAACCCAAGAGAGGGAGAAGAGAATAAACATGATAGATAATAAGATGGGATGCAAAAGAAAGTATGATAAGAGGAGGTAAAGCAATTGGTATATTGGACTAGGAGGATTACTTAACATTAGGTTACTAATGCAAATGCAATGTAGGTGTTTAATGTAGAGAGTGGGAATGCTATTTTATTGATCGTAGATCCTCCTTATTTGATAGTATGAACAAGAAAACCAATAAATCATGTAAATCAAGCAAATTATTTTGAGTGGATATTTTTTTAGACTACCATGTAGGCAAGCAATAATACAATCAATCATGTGAGCAAGCAAGGTCATGCAGGATTTAGGCATAATATCTATTAAATTACATTATATTGATTGGTTATTTATGTTCTTTGTCATCTAATGTGGCTAGGTGATAGGCCCTAAAACCAAATTTAGTAGTGATGATGAAAGGTCCAAACCAAATTTTCTTTTGAGCTTATCTTTGGCATTAGTATTATTTTGGTTTTCTTTGAGTACTAAGTCCCCAATCTCAAAGGATCTTGGGAATACTTTCTTGTGATAGATAGGTCAAATTTTTTTATGATAGTTTCTTAAATTTTCTAGGGCATTAACTTTCTTTTCTTCTAAAAGATATATTTTTTGTAGATGATCTAGGTAATATTCATCATCTAATAAGGAGTCTTGTAACAAGACTCTTAGGGAAGGGATTTCAAGTTTGAAGGAAAAAACTACTTCAGTCCCATAAACTAAATCATAGGTGACATGCCTATATGGGTTTTTATGTTAGTACAATATACTCATAAGGCAAGGTAAAGTTGCAAATGCCAATCTTTACCATTTTTGTTTACCAATTTTTTAAGGATCTTGATTAATGTCTTATTGGAAGATTTTGTCTGGCCATTTCCTTATGGATAATATGGTGTTGACCATTTTTTTTGAACTTTTTATTTGGCATATATTTTGGCAAATTTCTTATTTTTGAATAGTGTACCATTATTTACAATGAGGAGTAATGGTTGATGATTTGGTTGGTGATGAATTTGGAAACTTGAATCCCTATTGTAGAGGATAGAGGTATAGCCTTAACCCATTTGGTGAAATACTTAGTGGAAGTGATAATGAATTTATGTACATTTAATTATGAGGATTAATTTTATCGATAATGTCTAATCCCCAAGTGAAGAAAGGCCAAGGTGATGTAATTGGTTGTAGTTCTTGAGAAGGAGCATGAACAAGGTTATCATATCATTGGCATTTATCACATCTCCTAACATAGTTGCAAGTGTATTTTTCCATGGATGGCCAATAGTAACCCATCCTAAGGAGTTTTCTAGCTATGGCTAGTCCACTAAAGTGTCCACCACATGATCCATCATGGGCTTCTTTAATGAGCTTTTGGGCTTCTTTCACATTTATGCATCTAAGAAGTATGCCTTTAAAGGAACATCAATATAAAATATCTCCAATGATGATGTACTTGCAATCCTTCTATCTAGACTATCTGCATTTTTGGTGATTGAATCCTTTGGAGAATGTGCCTTCTTTTAGCAATTTAAGGATATCTTGATACCAAGGTTCTTATGGTGAAGTTGATTCAATTATGCAAATGTTTAAAGATTGTAGGTAAGATTTTAAATCTGAGGGTCCTCTTACTGAATGTATGACAATGGAGGCTTCCTCATCCTCTAGTTCCAAGGGGATTAGGGATGTTATTTTAGCCATAGCATTGACATGGCAGCTACTGGATGATGGAATGGCTCAGGGTTATGCATAGTGGTTAATCATCGTTAATTAATGAATATTTAGATTTTTGAAATTTGGAATTGGCTAATATTGGGGACCCTTGACTGGGACCCATTAGCCCAAAAACATTGGGTGTAAATTTTTGGGGGGGTAGATTCACCCCAAGTTTATAATAATTGGACCATTTTAAGTTCAAATATCAAATATTAGCTCTAATAATAGGGGATCTTTTCACCTTGAAATTATAAATAATTTTGGATTTCAAAACTAATTCGCCCCATTTTTATAAATACATTTTAGGGCCAATCCCTTACACATAACCCTGGAATAGCTTCTACAATAATTTCATCAAAGTAGCTCTTAACTTATATACAATGTCTTTGTAGAGCTTTATTTTATCATCTTTGGTTTGATAAACACCATTGACTTGGTTAATAACTAATTGTGAGTCATCATATATCATTAGTGTTTTAATTTTTAGCTTTAATGTGGCTCAAAGGCCTAAAACAAGTACCTCGTATTCTGTTATATTATTCGTACATGAGAATTGAATTTTAAAGGATAGTGGTATAATTTGTCATTTTGGGGTAACTAGAATTATTCTTACCCTTGCATATTTGATGGATCAAGATTCGTCAAAGTATAATATCCAAGATTTAGGGTTTTGGGCTTCTATAGCTAGGATTGTTTCATCAAGAAAATCTATACCTAATGGATTTTTTGACTCTAGGGGTTCCATGACAAGTTGATCTGATATAACTTGTTATTTTAATGAATTTTATCTAATAAATTCAAGGTCAAACTCACTAAGGACTATGACCCACTTGGAAGTCCTTCCTAAGATGTAAGGCTTTCAGATTAGGTATCATAAGGGGTCAATTCTTACTATGAGGTAGGTCATGTAATGTCTTAATTTGAGGTAGGATAAAATGACTACTAGACATATATTTTGCAATGGTGTATATCGAGTTTTGTAATTCACCAATGTCCTCCTTATATAGTAGATAGCCCTTTCTTGACATTAGTTATCATTTTGAGCTAATAGGGATTCAAGGGCATGGTTAGTAGTAGCTATATATAGCAATAATGGTTGGGTTGGATTAGGTGGCATCAAAATAGGTGGTGTCAAGAGGTAAGTTTTTAGAGCCTCAAAAGCCTTTTGACACTCACTGTCCCATTCAAATTTTGTGTCTTTCTTGAGTAAATTAGAAAATGTTGGAATTTATCTGCTAATTATGATATGAACCTCCAAATGGCTTGTAATTTACCTTGGATACTATGATATTCAGTTAAATTTTTTTGTGGTGGTATATTTATTATTGTTGCTACATTGGAAGTATCTACCTCAGTTCTATAATGGGATAGGACAACCCTAATAGCTTTCTCAATGTTACCCCAAAGATGTATTTTTAGGGTTTTATCCAAACTTTATATTTGTGTAATCTTTTAAAGATGCATATTAGCTACTGAACATGATCTTCTATTTTTTGAGAGTGCCCTAAGAGGTCATCTACATAGTCTTCTATAGTGTTATACATTAGGTCATGAAAGATATATGTCATGGGTCTTTGATATGTTGCTTCTGCATTCTTAACACCAAAAGGAATAAGTTGATAACAAAATTTTCCCCAAGGGGTTGTGAAGGCTATTTTGGATTGGTCAATAGGAGAAAATCCTATTTGGTCCTATTCTCAAAATCCATTCATCAAAGATAACATCTTAGAGCCTAAAGTGAAGTCTACTATTATGTCTATGTATTGATGCACTTGCACAACATCCCTCAATTTGCATGAATGGGGACCGAATTTTAAAAAAATAAATGTTTTCCCTTATTTTTCTTGGGTTGGTTTGTAGTTTTTCATCTTTAATTGAAAGCTTTTAATTTTTACCCAAATTTTTCTTGCTTTGAGCTTGTTATGATTTGTATTGCCATGTCTATGTTTGTGTATTTCTTTAAGTGGTAAATAACCCTTCCCATTAATTCAAGCACAAAATAAGCTTTCCAAAAAGTACCTACATGCCTATGTTTCATAGCTTTAGCACATTGAAACTTCTTAAATATTGTAGGTTTGATTTTCCTCTTTGTGACATAGATGATGACACTTTTGGATCTCTTGTCTCTTTTTATGTGTTAAACAGGTTCTCCCCTTATCAATGGATAGGATTAAATATTGAAATAGTATGGATGGACAGGATTGAGATGCAATAAAGTCAAACATTCCAAGTAACAATAAGCATTTTAATGTCAAATTACTTTGATGATCAAGATTAAATCTCAAAATAAGCACAAAGAAACTGGATTGAGCAATAAAAAAGATAAATATTTTAAATTTATGCCAGCTCTAATGGACAAGATTAAATCTTGAAAGAGCACAGATGGATATAATTAAGTAGTAAAAAAGACAAATATTTTAAAGTCATGTCAACTCTGACGACCAATATTAAATCTTGAGATAGCATAGATTAAGTAGTAAAAAAAAGACAAATATTTTAAATTCATGTTGGCTCTGATGGACAAGATTAAATATCAAAATAGCACAAATGGATAAGATTGAGCAGTAAAAAGGATAAATATTTTAAAGTTATGTCAGCTCCGACAACCAATATTAAATCTTGAAATAGCATGGGAACATGATTGAGCCGTAGAAAAGTCAAACATTTTGGATAACGATAATCATTTTAAATTCAAATCACTCAGATGGCTAAGATTAAATCTCAAAATAAGCATGGATGGATAGGATTGATTAGTACAAAAAATAAATATTTTAAAGTCATGTTAGCTCCAACGACTAAGATTAAATCTTGAAATAGCACAGAAAGACAAGATTGAGTAGTAAAAAAGATAAATATTTTAAAGTCATGTCAGCTCCGATGACCAAGATTAAATCTTGAGATAGCATGGATGAATAAGATTAAGTAGCAAAAAAAGATATACATTTAGGGCAACGATAAGCATTTTAAATTCAAATCACTTTGAATTCCAAGATTAAATCTTGAAATAAGCATAGATAGACAGGATTAAGCAATAGAAAACATAATCTTTTAGATCAAATAGCTAAGATTATAAATGGCCTAGATTTAATCTCAAAAGGATGTGGATAGACAAGATTAAACAATAGAAAAGATAAGCTTTTAGATCAAATGGCTAATATTAATTAATCCAATGACCAAAATTTAATCTCAAAATAAAATGGACGGACAATATTAAGCAGTAGAAAAGACAATATTTCAAATCAAAAGGCTAAAATCATTGATGACCCAAATTTAATCTCAAAATGACATAGACAGATAGGATTAAGTGACCAAAAATACAAGCTTTCAAATCAAATGTCTAAGATTAATTAATCTAAATACCAAGATTTAATCTTGAAATAACACAGATAGATAGGATCAAGTGGCAAATAGGTTAAACTTTTCAAGCACAACAAGAATTTATCTATGACTAAGATTTATCCTTCATATCTCTCCAATGGCTATGATTTTGTAGATATGAAAAATGATCTTTCCCTTTAAACCTAACCATACCAAGCATGTGCAAGGGGGCTCATTGGAACCCCTACTTCCTTGCTTGAGGACCTATTCCCAAAGGAGACCCTAAAGATATGGATATCTTCTACACGAGTAGGCTCTACTCAATGCGGTTTTTCAAGGTATCAATATTGATGTTAATGTTTTTGTAGTGGTGTTATATGAGTTTTATTCAACAAAACACCTAAGGTTTTTGGATCGTAAAATCTGAATCTTTTTTAGCCTTAAAAGGTTATTTAAACTTAATGCTATGATCACTAAAAATGCATGCTAATATTATATCACACAAATACAAGAAAACAAGAGCTAACCTAAATGCTTTTTCATTTTAATGATGATCTAATTAAGGAGGTATTTCATTCCAAAGACAACAAGAAGTGAACACAAGGAGATAAGCTAGCCTAAGATGTAATCTATATGCTTTTTGACTTCTTGCCTAAGTACTTAAAAATGAGAAGAAACCTAATTTTGATCTAATATTTCTTGATTTTTACCAATATAGATATGTTTTGCAAAAGAGGTTAAAGCTAGATTAGGATACCTTGATTTGCCAAATGAAAAATGATTTTCAGACCAAAATAGTAATAGACATAGAGTAGAATGTAGGAAATACTAAAAAATAGATTATAGAAAGGTGTCCAGTGGTTAGATTACCTCTATCAGTATCTATACAAAAATACCATTGAGTACAAAAATGCCAATGACATTTTTGTTCTTATAAGAACAAACAAAAAAATAGATTCTCTATTTTGTGGGGTCTTTCTAACTACTAGGAAAGGTGAACTTCTATCTTATCAGCAAATCAGGCCCCTTATTTATAAAAAATGAGTATCTTACTTCCTTTGGATGGAAATGAAGTTGTACAAAAATGTTAGTTCAAGTAAAAAACTACCAGTGGCATTTTTGTACTCAATGGTATTTTTGTTTTGTGTATTTTAGAGAGTAAAAAATACCAATTGTTGTAGGAAGTGATATTTTTGTTCTAAAACAAGGTCGAGATGATTCTGGGATCGATTTTGGAGTGTATTTTGATAATTTTGTAATGCAAAGGTAGGATGAGATTGTTTGAGGGGATTTCTAAGTCTATAGATCACAAATTCAGGGATTTAAGTTACAAAATACTATGATTTGAGATCAAAATAAATGCATATGCAAGGGGAGTGGACACTTCCTAAAATGACTAAAATTTTAATGATTTGGAGATGCAAAGGAGTCTAAAGTGCAACTAGGAATATTAGGAATGATATATGATAGCCTAATTAACCTTCAATTAAAGCAAATTAGTGACAAGGAATGAGAAAAGATGCAAATGCTAGAGAATGTAAAGTGTTATTATAAATTTATAAATCTACAGTAGCAAAGAAGTCAAGGAAATGAAACAAGAGTGATAAAATGCTATGAGTGATGAGATATCAAGGTAATGATGGCCTTGTATCCACACCACAATAGCTTGGGAGCTAAAAGAGTATATATAGATGATTTAAAATGTAAAATAACATGCAATACGTGAGAAAAGAAAGTGCAAAAGATATTTATAACCAATTTTTATGCCTATAAATGAGAGTAATGTGAGATTAGATGTGCATGGAGAGGAAATAAAGTATTAGTATGATGGAAATGATAAGAAATATAACTATAAATGAATAATAAATAAACTATTATGAAGCAAATGAATAAAATGGGTGAAATAATGAGGATAGGAGAGCTAGGGTTTTGATGGCCAAGATGACAGCGGGCGAGAAAGCTTCTGCGGGAGAGCATGGGAACGCCAACAGACTGAACCAAGGGCACAACAGGGCGAAGGGAGGGCAGTCAGAGATCGGGGGCGCTAAGGAGTCCTCTCCAACCGAAGAGGATGTAGGTCATGACAAGGATCCACCAGACAAATGGTGAGGTGGAACTCAGAAATCGTACGCTCGGGCGACGGCTTCAGAAACCCTTAGCGGTCTGCTCTCCAAGGAGTTGTTTCCTGTCGGGGACGAGTTGGACATCCCGGCAGAAATTCTTTCAAGCTTTATGGAATTCAAAAAATTTACCCTCATCGGTAAGTTTATTGGCGGTCGTCCCGACATGGAGACCATTCGCAAGTGGGCGGCAGGTAAATGGCGAACCTCTGGTCACATGGATTTGGCGGCCTTATCCTGAGGTTTTTTTGTGATTAGACTGAATAACAAGGAGGACTACTATAAAATCCTGGCTGGTGGTCCCTGGTTCCTAGGTCACAGAAGTCTCTTTCTAAGGAAGTGGGGTATGGACTTCAACCCCGAGACCCAAAATATCAACATTGCTCCAATATGGGTTAGACTCCCGAGTCTCCCCCTCTTATGTTGGCATGAAAATGTAATCAGAGGAATTGCACGCTCCATTGGTGAGTTGGTTACCATTGACCCTCCCACCAAAGCTCGAACCAGATTTGTTCAAGCTCGGTTACGCATTCCGAGATTTGGAGGCTGACCTTCCATCATCCATCACTCTCCGATCTGGAGATATCATTCTTCACAAGCAAGCCATTGTGTATGAGAACAGATCGGCTTTCTGCCCCCTGTGCAGTTCTCAAGGGCACCTCCAGTCCAACTGTCCTCTTCAAAATCCAGGGATGAAGAAACGGGATTCCAGCAACCCCTTGGAACACGGTGAAGGTCAGACAAAGCACCCTGCTGCAAAAGGGCATGATTCTCCAGGCCCGTCTAGGGACCATCCCGAATCCTCCCACCTGATGGAAGCAGTCTCCCCCCAAACGATCTCTGAGCCGTGTGGTACAAGCCCTCACCTTGGACCACAAGAGGAGAAGGACCAGTCCCTTCCACCAATCACCGCACAGGCAGATTCACCCAAAATCCTAGACCATAACCACCCCGAGTCCCAAAATGTGTTGGAAGATTACCTACTAGGAAGAAGGGGTGAGCAGTCTAGTAATATCAGCCCTCGTAATACGAGAAGCCAAAAGCAAGGTGTTGATTTTGGTAGCAAAAGGAAGCAAGGTCGTCCCCCCAACAAAGACAGGCGGGACAAGGAGACGACGACAGATGTTGCAAATGGTACTCAACGGCTGCTTTTTCAGGATGATTCTGATTCCCAGATGGGTGACTCGTCTGTCCCAAAACCTCCCCCTCCCGAGCAAGGAAAGGGAGGTAAGAAGAATATCAAAGCTGTTGAGATGAAAGTCCTCTCATGGAATGTGAGAGGGCTTAATGCGATGCCAAACGAGAGATTGGTGGGCGATCTCGAAAAGAGGACGAATACTGTCGATCCTAATTTTTCAAGAGACTAAGATCGATGCTATCTCTTACGCGAGCTGCTAAGGTCATTTGGGCTAAGGCAAAATTCCTCTCCGATCTGCGGGTGGGAACGGCGAGCGGTCTCCTGATTCTTTGGGATCCAGAGACTTTTGAGGGCAGCTTTCTCTCAACTTCCAGCAGGATTATCAATGTTTTGTTTCATTCCAAAGCCATTAACTTTTCTTGGATCCTGTCTAATGTGTATGCCCCAAACTCTATCTCGGAGAGAGCAGAAATGTGGAAGGTTATTTCCCAGATGAGGGAAACGTTCTGTAATTTCCCTTGGGTTCTTGGGGGAGATTTCAACTGTCCTCTTCACCCATCTGAAAAGAAAGGAGGATCAGACCACTCTAGCCACAGTCTTGAAGACTTTCAAGATTTTGTTTCTACCAAAAACTTGCTTGACATTGACCTCAAGGGGGCATCCTTCACTTGGAGCAACAGGAGGATTGGGAGCAATCTTATTCAAGTCAAGCTTGACAGATTCTTCATATCCCAAGAGGCTATTCCCATTCTCGGTGCGGCAACTCTCTCGGCCTTACCAAGGATTGGGTTTGATCATAATCCTATTGTCCTGGAGACGGTTGATGGGCCTGTTTTTAAAACCCCCTTCATATTTGAGTCCATGTGGATTTCTCACAAGGACTTTAGAGGGTTGGTTACAGCCTGGTGGCAGCAGAAGGTAGCAGGTTCCGCTTCCAAGAGAGTGGCCTTAAAACTCAAGTTAATCAAAAGGAATTTGAAAACATGGAACAAGGAGGTGTTCGACAACATTTTTCGAGTCCAAAAGGTCCATTTCTGCGAACCTAAAATTGGTGGAGGAGAGAATGGAGCTCGAAGGTTACATCGATTGCCTCAGGGAGGAGGAAAGGAGGCTCTTGGTGGATTATCATTCTATTCTTGCAAGGGAAGAAACTTTCTGGTGCTAGAAATCTAGGGACCTCTGGTTGAGAAATGGAGATTCCAATACGAAGTTTTTTCATGCGTCAACTTTGCGGCACAGAGGGGCTAACAAAATTAGGGAAGTGGTGTGCAAGGATGGACGCGTTACCAAGGATATTGAGGAAATCCGAAGTGAAGCGGTTGACTTCTTCCAGGATCTGCTCGGTGTTCCTCCCGACAGTGATCTCCAGGTTCAAAAATCTTTGTTGGATAACTTCCCAGTCAAATTTCCTCCCGAGGTAAGCTCTAAGCTTTTGGAGCCTTTTTCTATGTCTGAGATTAAAGAAGCTTTGTTCTCCATGCAACCAGACAAGGCCCCTGGGCCTGACGGTTTTCCCCCCCATTTTTTTCAAGTTATGTGGGATGTTGTGGGTTCGGATGTATGTGAAGCAATTCAGGAGATTCAAGCCTCCAGATCCATCCATCCAAAACTAAATTCTACCTTTCTTGCTCTCATCCCTAAGTCTTCTACCTGCAAAAGTTTCTCTGATTATCGTCCCATTAGCCTGTGCAATGTTTTTTATAAAATCTTAACCAAGTCCATAGCCAACCATCTGAGGTCCCTTCTTCCCTCCTTGGTTGGTCCTTCTCAGGGAAGCACCGTGAAAGGCGAGAAACATTCTCGATGGTGTCATCACCATCCATGAAACCCTCCATTCTGCTCATCGCTCCAAAAATGCTTGCTCTTTTCCTCAAGCTGGACATGAATAAAGCTTTTGACAGAGTTGACAGGAGGTTCCTCTGTGTTGTCCTCTTCAAGTTCGGTTTTCACCCTCAATGGATTGACCTTGTTAGTAGTTGCATATCCACTCCCTCCTTTTCTGTTCTAATCAACGGATCCCCTGCTGGGTATTTCCAAAGTGCCAGAGGCCTCAGACAAGGTGACCCTCTGTCTCCTATTCTATTCATCCTTCTGGCTGAGGTTCTGAGTTGGTCTTTGAAAGAGGCTCTTCATCAGAATAAGATCTCTGGCATTTTTCCCACCTCCAGAGTCGATCCTATCTCTCATCAGCAATTTGTGGATGACACCCTCATCTCCACTGGGGCGTCCGTCACTCAAGACAAATCCATCAAGCGAATCCTCTCCCGTTATGAAAAGGTTGCCGGACAGAAAGTCAATTACATCAAAAGCAAAATTTATTTTATTAACACTCCTATTCAAATGCAGCTCCGCATAGCCAAAATTTTGGAATGCACTATTGATTCCCTGCCTGCGTCTTATCTGGGTTTTCCTCTGGCTTGTAATGGCCGGGCCAATGGAAGCTTGTGGGACATGATCCTGGAACGTCTTCACAAAAAGTTGAGCACTTGGAAAGGCAAATTCCTGTCGCAAGCTGGGAAAGCCATCCTTACCAAAGCTTGTCTCCAAGGAATCCCAACTTACTTCATGTCTGTGTTCATGCTTCCTGTATCTATCCATTCCAAGATTGAAAAGATTCATAGGACCTTTCTGTGGTCTGGCAATGAAGAAAAATCTAGAATTCATCTTGTGGCCTGGGATAAGGTTTGCTTGCGAAAGGACCAAGGTGGCATGGGAATGAGGAGATCAAGACTCATGAACACTGCTTTGATCGCTAAGCACGCTTGGAATATCCTGACTAATGACCCAGCAGAGTGGGTCAAGCTGGTTAAGAGGAAGTATCTTGGATCGAGTTCTCTTTTTGATGTCGGGATTCCTCCTGAAGCGTCTGCCTTTTGGAAATCTGTGCTTCAAGCCCGCTCTCTGATCAACTCTGGTGCTCGCTGGATTTTGGGTGATGGCAACTCCATTCTCTTCTGGAAGGACAGGTGGGTTACTGATGAAGCTCTCGAGTTGAGAGCGGACCTTGCTGGCCTGAAAGCCCAGGTGGATCCAAATTCCCAACTCAAGGTTGCAGACTTCATTGATCGGAGCTCTCTTCCCCCTCGGTGGAATTTGCCAGTCCTGGACGGCTTTAACAATGAAATGACTTTTTTGTCTAATATTCTTCGATCTGTTTTAATTCCATCTGTTAGAAGAGATGACAGAATCATCTGGCGTGGCACAGAGGATGGTCTGTTCTCTGTCAAGACTACCTATGACCTTCTTACTTGCGAGATTGCCATGGATCACCGGTGGAAAGTGATTTGGAGGAAGGGTATTATTCCTAAAGTTAATTACTTTGCATGGATTGCCTTTCATAATAAAGCCTTAACCATCGACAACCTCCATAAGAGGGGTTTTGCTATTCCCAACAAGTGCTTCTTGTGCTTTGCTTGATTGTGAGATGACAGACCACTTATTTTTGCACTGTCCTTTTTCCCATTCCGTCCTCGGCATCGTCTCGTCTTCCTTTCAAATCCTTTGGTGCACTCCCCGCTCCCTCAAAGATGCCTTCCACCAATGGCCCAATCCTTTCAAGAATCCTAAACTTTGCTTCCTTCTTGAGGCCTCTTTCCACCACTCCATTTGGCAGATTTGGCTAGAGAGAAATTTCAGAGTCTTCAGCAAGGTCCCTAGAGTACCTCCCTATGTCGCTCAGAGAGCCTTATCCTTCGCCATTGAGAATTCTAAAGTTGTTCCTAGTTCCCGTCCCCGCCTTCCTGGCGAAGCAACGATCTTCCAAAGTTTGGGCCTTTTCCCTATTCTTGATGGTGTTTCTAAGTCTCAGCGTGGGGATGTTATTAGGACCAAGCCCCCTGTGGGCTGGATTAAATTAAACTTTGACGGTGCGGCCAAAGGCAATCCCGGCCCTGCTGGGTTACGGTGGTGTGGTTAGAGATCATAACGGGAATCTCGTGCTGGCTTATTGTGAAGATTTGGGTGCCCAGACTAATCACTATGCTGAAGCCAGAAGTGTTTTGAAAGGTATCCAGATCCTCTCCGAGGATCCTCGGCCTTTGATAGTCGAAGGTGATTCGCTCAATATATTAAACTATCTGCTAGGCTCTAAAGACCCATCTTGGAGGGTCTACAACATCATTCTTGAGGCTAGGATGCTCCTCTCTCAACGTGACAGGTGGAAGGCATGCCATATTTTTAGGGAAGGAAATCGCGTGGCAGACCACATGGCCAACAAAGGGCTTGTGACCATGTGTCCTGTTGTGTGGCGCTCATGCTTCCCATATGAGGTGGTGAGTTTGGCCAATGCGGATATCCTCTCATGATGTTCTCCTCGCTTCAGAAGGTCATTCGTTTGGTTTGGTTGTTTTTGCTTTCGATGGTCAAATTTCTCCAGCTAGTATTTTTGTTTTCCTTGGTAAAATGTGGTTTGTTTCCAGGATATTCAGACATAAGGGCCCTACTTACAGCCTTCGGGCAATTAGCGATTTTTGGTTTCGTCATCGGGTTTATTCCTCCAGCCACAAGGCATGATGCACATTCCAGCCAGGCTGATTTTGTACATAAGGTTTTGGGATCCTCTATAAAAACCCACTGTTAATCTATTAAAATAATTACCAAAAAAAAAAATGGGTGAAATAAGACCCTACAATAAATAAAATTAGTGAGTAAAATGAGACCAGCAATTCAATCAAAGTTGAAAAGACCTGCAAAAATATATTAGATGCTTGGAATGAAGATAGAGATGCTCAAATGAGACATACAATAATTATGTTAGAGTCCAAAAACAAATATAAGCCCTACACAAAGAGATTACAAGCACAAAATGGAAGAAAGATGCAAATAAATAAAGCTTTAAGTTAGCAAGGATAATGTTAAGGGAACAAATGTGTTAAAAGAGGTAAAAAAAGATGGAAAAAAGAGAAGTTATAGTAGTAGTATCACCTAGCAATAGTATCTCCTTAACTCCAACAATATCTTATTCCCTCCAAGCCCTCTTTGATTTGCTTGACTTACCTCCAAGAAATGCTTGCTAAATGCTTTAAGAAGAATTCTAGAGAAAGAGAGAGCTAGAAGAATGTTGGTAGAATGCAATTAGCTTGAAATTACCTTTTCAATGCTTACCCCAAGGTTTTTTTAAATAGGATTTGTAGGAGGTATTGGGAGGGATAATTGGTTAGACCAAATTCAAAATTTGCAGGTCTGGTCCATTGATGGAGCATGCAAGGTCAGAGGAAATAATGGGGTGAAGGAATCTGCATGTTCCTGGATCGTGCTAAGAGATTTTGACCATTTTACAAAATCTCCACTCTAAACAAAAGTGCCACCAGCACTTTTGTTTCCAAATTGGTATTTTTGTCTAACAGTCAATTTGACTTGTCAGCATTTGACTTTTGAAGGTTTTACAAAAACATCAATGGCATTTTTGTTCGTAGTGGTATTTTTTTCACTGGTATTTTTCACCAATGGTAAATTTGTAATTGGACTACCTAGGTGCAGTTTGAGCATTAATATATATCCAAACATAGGCATATCTATACTCATTAGAAAGATCTTTTTGAACTCAATCTAATGATGGTGTTTTTATGAAGTTTTGAGATGATTTGATAGGTCAAAATTTGTCCCAAATTTAGGTATGAAGATGATTTATTTGATTTGCTTGATTAAAAGGCTTGTGAAGGTGAGGCAAATGATGAGTTTTGATAGGTTTGGGATTTGATGAAATATGCCACATTTGGTGCCTAATTTGACATGGTTAATGTGTCTTGATGAGGTGTTGTTTTGTACCTTGATTGAGGATGTCGTTGGTTAGGTGTGTAAAAATTAGGTGTCTAAATTTTACCCTTTTTTGATGTATTCATTGTAAAATAAATGTACCAAAAATATGTTGTGGGGCCTCAATTTCGATACTAGCATTTTTGTCGCTATTGAAGAAGTAAATTTAATGATTGATTAGATATTTCTTTTGATAATGTAATAAATTATGATGTGATGTTTATTTTGATGAGACATATTATGTATGATTTAGAGAAGAAAATAAAAATAAAGACACCCTAATATGATGGAGGTATTTGGATTAATAATTTACCCTAGTGATGGTCTAGGTAAATCTAATCTTATTGCTAAGTGGTGACCTAAAATTCTGATAATGGATAAACACTCAAGAGTATGCTTTGATGTTGATTGTGTTTATAAGTGGTGGTCTTTAGACCTGATAAGAACAAGTGCTCATTATGATCCCAATTCAAGTGTCATCCTTTGATCCCAAAGAACACTTGTAGAGCATATGTACATTTTTAAGCAAAGTCTTTAGTAAGCCCAAAAATACTTATGGACTAGTGTTTGAAAAGATGTGATGATTTTATTCCCAAGAGGTGGCCTAGTATCCATGATAATGGACAAGCGTTGAGGTAAATGGAATTAAAATATCATCATGCTTAAATGGTGGCCTAGGATGTCACATAAAAGACAAGCACTTAAGACATGATGAGGTACCTGTAATATATACAATATATATGTATTGTTGTTAGTAGAGTTAGTTGTTAGTAGTAGTTAGTAATGCACTCTTTGAGAGGTGTACTTGAAGGATTTTAAATGCATGCTTTGAGAGGCATACCCAAATGGTTTTATTGATAAATTGCATTTCATGTTGTGAGAAGCATGGCTTCAAAGGATTTTAATGTGAATAATATTTTATATTTTGAAAAGTGATGTGAGAGGTATACATGTTTGAATAAGTGTAATATACCATAGGGGGTATAGGTGAGATCTGAGTATGTTTGAAATGTTTGATAATATGTTTGTATATATTATGTTTGTGCATGATTTGATGTGAAAATTTCATGATAATGTTTATGATATATGTTTGCAAAAGAATGATTTATAAATTTGCTTTGATACTTACCCCTGAGTGAGGAGAAGATATAGGATGGATATTGATTTTGATGTCTAAATGATAAGATAGAAAGTTGGGAGAATGATATGCCCCCAAGTATGTGTAAAGAAAAATTTGTAGATGTATTGATCACATGTCTTAGAATTCACATTCCACGGGATTCTAAGAAGATATGATGATGAGTAAAAGTTTTTTATCATCACAAGAAAGGAAATATAATTGATAGATGCTCCCTAGCCTATTTATAGACTAAGAAGCATTGAAATAAAGATCCTTGTACCTAAAGTAATGTTGAGGATTATATTTTGGAAAGTATAAAATGCTGCCATGCACCATGTGTGCCCCCTTGGGTTTTAGAGGGGAGGCCAAAATCAAATTAAAGAACTCATTTTGCTTGGGGGTGATGCAAACATATTGGGTAGTATGGGTTGAATAGAGCAAATTAATTAGGATGATGATTGATAGAGAAAGGGTGTATGATTGGATGAGCTTGCTTATGGTTTTATGTTTGATGTCCCTATGAGTGGGGGGTAGGTGTACATGATGTATATACAAGGTTTGATATTGATTTCACCCTCAAGTAGTGGTCTTGGAGCCTGATTATTAGATATGCACTTAAAGGGTGTTTCAAATGATGATGCATCCAAGCGAGAAAAATATGTACAAATATCATTTGGACATTGTTGAGAGTTTCCCAAAGGACTTTGTTAATGTTTCCTAGAGGAATTTGTTAGCTTTTCTAGAGGACTTCGTTAGCTTTCCTAAAGGAATTTGTTAGCTTTCTCGAAGGACTTTGTTAGCATTGCTTGAAGGAATTAATTTTCTTGCTTAGAAGACTTTGTTAGCATTGCCTGAAGGACTTTGTTAGCTTGCCTTGAGGACTTAATTTACTTGCCTAGAGTACTTAGAACTTCTTGGAGAAATTTGTTAGCTTTGTTTGAAGTACTTTGTTAGCTTTCCCAAAGGACTTAATTAGCTCACCCAAAGGACTTAGTTAGCATTGCCCAGAGGACTTAGTTATCTTTGCCTAGAGATATTTGTTAGCTTTCCCAAAGGACTTAGTTAGCTTTTTAGGAGGAATTAGCTTGCCTAGAGGACTTTGTGTGCCCATAGGACTTAGCATGGTGATATGATATGATATGTACAAATTATGTGTCCAAGAAAAAAAATATGTAACAATAATGTTTGAGCCATATTTTTGAGATGAAATATATATAATGATTACCTTAAGGAAGTGCATAAAGAGTGTCTAATATGATATTTTGCTATGATACAAGATATGTATATACATCATGTGATGATAATCCCAAAATGGGGTTCTTATTTTTAAAATTTGTAAAGGGGGGATTTTCATGTGAATATGCCCAATGAGGACTTTCAAATGTCTTGCTACCATAGGGGGAATTCAAATGTCTTGCTACCACAAGGAGACTTCAAATGTCTTGAACTCACTCTAAGTCTACGGTGGAAATTTTTAATTTACTCAATTAAGCAACCACCTGTGTTTGGTCTTTCTAAACTAAACTATGCAAAATAAAAGAATAGTGCAAAACACACAATATGCAAGAAAGCAATTTCTAACCCTAGTATGCTTCTTAGATTCAATTATTTATAATCCTAGGTTGCAATAAATGAAATTACTTTTCTCTTTTCAGCAAGGGTACAAAGGGGATGCAACAAACAAGAAAAAACCCTAGATGGCTCAAGAATGATCTATTAACAATTTGAACCAATTAGATTGAAGGAAGGAAGCATTAGAGAGATGTTGGTAAATCACTAGCAAAGTGGAGTGATTCACTCATCTCCTAGAGAGAATTGATTGTCAAGGAAGAACTTTGAAAAGTGATATTATGGCATGTGGTGGTGCCTTAACTCATTTTAGAAGACTTTTATGCCTTTTGGAGGTATGCAACATTTAAAGGTGCATTATTTTCTTAGAGATACCCACAAATTTGTATTTTTATTAGGAGTAATAGTTTCTCACCCTAGATAACTTAGGGGTGAATTCTTACTATAAATATAAGTTATGGGATCCAATTTGACCATGAGAACTTTAGATCTTTCTATGTGAAACCCACATTGTGTTATTATAACTCATGAAATTGGTGGGAATTTGATAAGTCTTTTGCTCTCCATTAGTGGCATTACTCTCCCAAATTTATGGAATGCATGGTGATTGAGGTATAGCCCTTTTGTCCATCTTGTGATTTCTATCACAATTTTATATAAATTAAATGGGAATATTGTTGTTATTTAGATTTCTCATGTGTTGATTGACCACACACCCTCCTTGTTATGGTAACAATTGTCTTTACTTTAAATCTCTCACACCCTAAGCTTCACAATTTACTTTTTATGTATTTAATTTTCACATTTATCTTCTACATTTTAATTTAATGCAATTAGATTAGGTTACTTTAGGATTTAGCAAGGATAAGGGGGAAGTGGCCTAAATGTTAATGTTAGAAGAGGCCATAAACCCTTCTATCTAGCTATGATTGAAACCATAATTATGGGTACTTAAGATCTCAAACTTTTCCACAAGTCAATAATAACTTTTGTGAAACATATGTTTTTGGGTTGATATTGCAATAAATTTGCTCTTCCTTTTATCTCTAACTATGTCATCCTTATTTTCAACTAGGGCATCATTATTTCTAGTTAAATCTTCCATAAATTACATTCCTTCCTATCTAGATTTTCCTTATGAGAATCCTTCATTTATTGAATTTATCCAAATAAAAACTCTAAAGGTTGAAGGAAATGACCCAGATTCAATAAGATAATCTAAATGTAAGGATAAGATTATTCACAATATTTCATGTAAGAACTCAGGTCATATTCAATATTATCATACTCATGAAATAACTCAAATATTGAAACTAATCTACAATACTTCTCATTCAAATCACAAAAAATACATTATACATAGTCTTGCCATCCATATATATAGTTTTACATGAAGCCTCTTCATATTCATGAGACTCTTGACATTCCAACTTTCTCTTCACCTTCTCTCAATATCATAGGAGATATGTCTATTCATATTTATCATGTGAGAAATATTTTATTAACATCTCTCATGGGAGAAATTTTTTATTAACCTCCTAATAATTACAAATAACAAATTATTACAAAATTCCAAACAATGTAATAAAGATCAATCTCTAACTTTGGCTCGGGTAGATCAAATAATCTTCTTATTACATCACTTGCATAGAGATAGTTACAAAATAATTTAAACTTGTTTTTACCAAGTGCCTTTGTAAAAATATCTACAAGATGATCTTTAGTAGAGATGTATTCAAGTTGAATATGATGATTTTTGACACGTTCTCAAATAAAATGACATTATGCTTCAACATGCTTAGTTCTCTTATGTGTTAAAGATATTACATTTTTTGGTCAAGTAATATTTTAGGAAGTGTGTTTATTAGTTTATGGAGTGATTAATATTTAGGATTGAGTTTAATATTGAGTTTATAATTTTGTGTCAATGTGTGAAGTGTGTGACGTGTCAAGTGTGTAAGTGTGAGTTGTGAGTGTTAAGTGTCATGTGAATAGGGAAAGAGTCATGTAAGGTGTCATTTGTGAGATTTATGTAATGATGAGAAACTTCATGATGAGATAAGAGGGAAGGAAAAGAGATATGCATGTGGAGAGTCACATGTAATTACATATTAATGATGAATCATTGTAACAAGCATCGAATAAGCATTACTCTTATGCATGCTTTTGTAGATATATTTATCAATAATATTTAATATTTTATATGATCAATATTGTGATATTTATTTTGTGATTCTAGAAGTGATAACACTAGAACTATTTGGGCCTATTTTCTAACATGGTATCAAAGCCATATTGAGTGGACATTGTGATAACCACTTTGATATTAGAGCCATTGTGAAAATATTATAGATTGAGGATATTGTGGATAAAGAAGATTGATATTGGAGAAGGATGTGTGGAGATATTTGAGAATATGGACATAGGACATGTGAATACTGGAGGAAGAAGATTGAAGTGAGATTTTTGAGGAATATGAGATTGGAAAGCAAAGAAGAAAAAAGGAAGAAGGATTGAGATCGTCCAAATTGTAAAAGATTGAAGAATTATGAAGTAAGATAGATTTGATTTGAATAAAGTGAATATATTTTATTGTTTCTAGAGATATAAGAAGAATATTTTGGAGTGATAAGAAATATTATTGAAGAATTTGAAAATTTGAAGAATTTAAGAATTATTTGAAGAGGGCAATTATTGGATTTGGAGGAGATTAGTATTGGAGAGTAATTATTAAATTTGATATTTGATTGTTGAAGGTATTTGCTTGAGTTTACTTGATAAATTCGTGGAGAGAACATTGTACAAGAAAGAAGACATTGGAAGTATAAAAATAAAAATAAAGAACCAAAAATAAAATTATTTTAGTAAGTCTAAGATGAATGGATAAATTCATTTAACTTAAGCTTCTTTCTGGAAATATATTTTAATAATCATTTCTTGACAGTGAATGAGTGTGAGAGATAGCTGATAGTTTCTTGTAATTTTCAAAATAATGATATTATTATGAAGCAAATGTGGAGATTCCAGGCTAAGAGGCGTTAGCCAAAAAAAATTGCAAAGCAAGATGTCTGGTGAATACCTAGTTTTACATCCAGAGAATGGAGGGACTCTGAGATTGTTGTATTCTCTTTTACTTGAAAAATAACATGACTTTATCGAATTTCCTAGGAATTCTAGGCCAACTGAGATAGATAAAAACAAATAGATCATCAAGGTCTCTATTCTCATAAGAAAATTTCTTCACTTGGTAGCTAAATCCATGGCCTTTATTGGAGCCTGCATCGAGTTCATTTAAAATTTATTATTGTAGAATCTATTTTTGTAAAATAGAGGCCTCAAAGGAATACTTTTCAAGATAATAATTGGAAAAGGGCTAATCAAAATTCATATGGGAAGCCAAAACTTTTTCAACTTTATCAAGCACATGGATATGCACCTGGACTTGGAAAAACATGGAGATGATAGTAAAGAATTTATCAAAATAGGAATCAATCAATGTGTATATGTTTGTGTAATGGCTTCAAAATTAACCAATGAAAATGAGGGTATTATCAGGAATGTTTCCATGAAACACTAGAATGATATGTTGAATGAAATGTTTACAAATATTGTATAGTGTAAGTTTATTCAATGAAAAATACAAAATGATAATCATTATTTTAATATTTCTAAAGAAATTTTGATGTTTTGTTTGTTGCGAAGATGATATTTACTTCACATTTTGGAAAAATGTATGTTGCTTGGAAAACATAAGGTTTTAATACTTTCTCAATGGACTAAAGTTCTAGGAAAACTGGATTACTAAGTGAACTAAAATACAAGGTCTATCGTATTTATGGAAGTGTTAAATTGGAATAACATAAACAATAGATATAATATTTAAATGATACAAGTAGCAACTTTAATATCTTTTCTTTTTATGAAAAATGTGATATTTCTCATCTTCAACTTGTTTTTGGCTAAGAAGTGGCGATGCCAGTGCAGGAACCAGCCTATCTGTCATATGTGGATTCAAGTGTCATAATGGGACAAACATGCACATTTCAAAATGATGTTCAAAAATATTAGAATATTGAGTACATGAAATTTCTCCCTGAGAATGATGTTTTTCTCCAATTTTTCATTTGTACCATGAATGGATATCATATTGTTTTGCTCTCCAAACAATTCAATAGGTGTTTCAATGATAATAATGTAAATGGATCAATTGGTTGCATTTGTAAAGGACAATGGATCTACTGCTTCAGCCACCAGTCTAGGAAATTGGAACATATTATAAAGGATTTTATTATTGGATTGTAGAAAACCAATAGTGTTCTTATATTAAAGCACTAAAAAAGCATAAATGTTTATTGGACTTTACTAAGGTCCAAATTTGAGTTGTGTTTTACTTTTATTTGGAAGGACAAATTTACCAAATAATGTAATATGAGGGGTGTTAGAAATATTATATTATTTTGTCATGTAATAGTTTAGGAAGTGTGTTTATTAGTTTAGGGAGTGATTAATATTTAGGAGTGAGTTTAATATTTGAGTTTATAAGTATGTGTCAATGTGTGAAGTGTGTGAGGTGTCAAGTGTGCAAGTGTGAGTTGTGAGTGTTAGGTGTCATGTGAGTAGGTGAAGAATCATGTAAGGTGTCATGTGTGATTTATATAATGATGAGGAAATTTTTCATTATAAGAGAAAATGGAAAGTCAAGAGACATGCATGTGGAGAGTTACATGTAATTATGTATTGATGATAAAGTATTGTAACAAGCATTGAATAAGCATTGCTCTTATTCATGCTTTTGTAGATATTTTTATCAATGATATTTAGTATTTTGTGTGATCAATATTGTGAGCAATATTTTGTGCTTATGGAAGTGATATCATTATAATGATTTGGGCCTATTTGCTAACATCATGAAATATTGGATTTTTTATTGGTTTTAGAACTCCTTGATTATCACAATTTAACATTGTAGGATATTTATTTATCCCCATATCTAATAGAATGTATTATAGCTAAAGTACCTCATATGTAGCATCTCGTGCTACAAAATATTTTACTTCTATAGAATAAATTGCTACTGCATGTTGTTTCTTTCTATACCATGAGATAGGTCTTGAACTAAGATGAAACACATAACTTGATGTTGATTTCCTATCGTCATTGGGTGCTACATAGTTTGAATATATATATCATTGTAAGTAAAAATTATCATTATTTTTATATTCTACACCATATGCTATTGTGTCTCGGACATAATGCAATATTTTTTTATAGCTTTCCAATGACTTTCCTTAGGATCTAGCATAAATTTTGAGAGATAGTTTACAGCAAAAACAATGTCTAGTCGGGAATTTATCAAATACAAAAGACTTCCAATCAGTTATCGATACAGAGTAACAGAAACTTGAGGTGACTCATCATATCTTAATATTGTTTATCCTTTTTCCATAGGTGTTACATTAGGTTTACAATCTGTCATCCCATAATTTTCTAACAATATCCTGACATAGTCTGTTTCATTACAATATGGTTTTTCTTTTGCCATACTTCTAAGCTAAGACAATAGTGTAGGTGCCCCGGATCTATCATTTCAAAAGCCTTTTTTTAACTATTTTTTACATTGTTTATCAATTTTTCTAAACTACCTATGATAATTAGATCATCAACATATACTACAAGGATGACTATATTAGAACCAATTTTTTAATATAAAGATTTGGATCAAAAGTACTTCTTTTTTAACCTTGTAAAATATCATCATTGATTTTGATGCATCATGCCCTAGATTTTGTTTCAATCCATATAATGATTTTTTTAACTTACAAACTTTTTGTTCTTGTCCTTTAACAACAAATCCTTCTGTTTGAGTTATATACACTTCTTTAATATCACCATTTAAAAATGCACTTTGAGGTATTTTCCATCCAAATTATGTTGTTAGTGCACAAATTATACGAATGGTAGTTATTTTTGTTGTTGGTGCAAATGTTTCTACATAGTCAATTCCTTCTCTTTGAACAAAGTCTTTGGAAACTAGTCATGGTTTATACTTTATTTTATAAATCCATTTGCAACATATACATTTTTTTATTTTTTGGTAGATAAACCACATATTCTTCATGAATGATGTGTATTTTCATTCCATTGTTATTTTCTATTTAGGTAAATTAATTGTATCTTGTACTGAAATTGGTTATGCATATTTTATTAACTAAGGTCAATAGTCCCAAATTTATTTTTTCCTATTTTTGTTGCAAGTACAAGGTATACTAGAAGTAAGATTAGGTATTTTTTCTAACTTTGAATATTTAGGAGTGTTTATATACTATTTTTTAACCCTTTCTTGGTTTGGGTGGATCATCCACTATTTTTTATTCTTTTTCGAAATATTCTTCATGAGTTCATTTGATTCAATATATAAAATGAAAAATGTAGTTTTCTTAAAAAAATTAATATCTACCTTACATCCTTCATCAAATATTATATCTCTACTTACAAAAATTATTTTATAGTTGAATCAATTATTCTATAACCTTTTGATACATCATCATATTTAAGGAATATACCACATAAGGTTTTGATATCTAACTCTGTCCTTTTTTTTTTGGAACATGCATGTATGCTTTACATCAAAAAATCCTTAAGTGTGATACTAATTGTTTTTGTCTTGACCAATCTTCTTTAGGTGTTAATAATTCTTTTGTATGACATGTTTTGAATATATACTACAATTTTAATAGCTCTTGCCTTATATTGTTATTCAAGATTTGCTTCTTTGAGCATACAACAAGCCATTTTCATAATAGAGTAATTTCTTCTTTCAACAATACCATTCTATTGTGGTGTATAAGTTGTAGTAAGTTGTCATTTTATTCCATTTTGTTTCAATAATATTTCAAATTCATTAGACAAATATTCTCCTCCTCTATTTGAATGTAGAATTCAAATTGATCGTCTAGTCTCTATTTCTACAAGCTATTTGAATTGTTTGAAGTATGTAAAAGCATCTAATTTCACTATCAAAAAATATACCCACATTTCGTGAATAATCATTAATGAAGAGTTGTAAGTATTTGTATCCACCAAGGATGAATAACATTTATTCACATAAATGTATATGTATCACCTCTAATGGTTCTCTAGCTCTGTATGAACTAAGTTCAAAAGGTGCTCTATGTTGTTTTCCTGCTAAGCATTTTAGATAAATTGTGGTATGCCAAGTTAAGTTAGGCAACCCTATCACCATTTGATATCTATTTAATTCATTTAAATATGAAGCACCTATATGCCTAAATATCTTATGCCAAAGATAATTTTATTTTTATGTATTGGCAAATAGAGCAACATTTGGTGATGAAGTAATATCAAGAGCAAACAAACCATTTTTAAATAAACTAGTGGCTATAAATTTTCTTGTTTGGTAATGAAGCATTTTTTCCATCAATAATTCTAAATTCAACCATCATATCTCGATCTAACATTTGAGATATTGATAACAAATTATTAGTTAATTTAGGTATATACAATACATTTTCACTTGTGTATTTCAAGTAGATTGATTTAATCATTTCTTATGCCTTTGACCTCATAAGTTTTATCATTTACAATTGTAATCAATTTGTAATTTCTTTCTTTAAAAAAATAAACCATTGTTTGTTAACAGTCATATATTTACTTGCCCTTAAGTCAATATACCAATAATTATCTTTTAATTTCTTTAATATCTGAGTCATTAATGCTTTGTTTGTAATTGCCATAATGAAAACTTCAACCAATAAAAAATAACATGAATATCTTTTTACTAAAATATCCTTTTTAATTATCATAAAATTTCTTCTAAAATATGCCTTGATTCACCCTATAACTCCTAAAAATGCACTTTCAACAATATTCTCCATATATTTCAATAAAATTTATAACTTTTTCTTTCAATAATTTTATTCCCCCTTTCTAAAAAAATACAGATTTTTCTTTTAAAATAGCACCTTATATCTTCCTAAAAAATAACCTTTAGAAAATTACTCTTGCAATTCATCTTTCATGCATATATTATTTCCCCGCTATGCATATGGTTTATTTCTTCTTGCAAATATTTAATCATTACTAGGCACGGATATAAAATATTTTAATTAAGCGTTTGACAAAAAGTTATCCCATAATTATGTATTTAGCAAAACAAAATGAATTCCCCTTTTTTTTAAATGTCAATCCATCCACTATTCATTATGTGACTTATAAGACAAAAATACTTGTATTAAGGTAAATTTACGGTACCTTAAAAATGGAGAAGAAGCCACATCGTGTTGCACTTCCCATTGAAGCCTCCAACCAATCATACACTTTCTTTAAACTAACCAATAATAAATATCCTCTAGACAATGGTCATTGTACATACTAATCACCTTTCAAAAAAGTACACATAGGGCTCCTTGCATTTTAAGCCTAACTGACAAATATTTAGCACTAACAACTCCACTCAAGCACCTTCCATTTGTAACAAGCATTACGTTTAGAATGCATTTTCTTTGTCTTAAAAAAAAATTGTATTAAAACATGAAGTTGTATGAATTCTCAAGCTCTATTTTATTACAAGGGAAGTGAGACCAGACATATTTTCTAGGGCTCTTTTATTTATAGGGAATGTGAAGCTAGATGTGGTTAAAATAAATTAGAGATAGGATAATTTTCATAGCATAAGACGAGATTTTTACAATTTGGACTAAGCTTAAGAGAGTAACTAGACAAAGAAGAGTATTATAGGCACACGAACATTTCAAATAATTTATTATGGATATATTATTCTTTATATTGCCTTAACCTTTCAATACCTACAACTCATGGCTTAAAAAAACTTTTAGAATGGATAACGAGATAGCAACACTGGACATACCTTAGGGTATATTGTTGAATTATGATAGTTGTCCCTAGACTTTTGCTTCTCAAGGATTCAAAACTCTACTTTGATACCACATGAAGGGAATGACCCAGATACAATAGGATAAACTAAATGCAAGGATAATATTATTCATAATATTTCATGCAAGAACTCAGGTCATACTCAATATTATCATACTCATGCAATAACTCAAATCTTGAAACTAATCTATAATACTTCTTATTCAAATCACAAAAATTGCGTTATACATAGTGGTGTCATTCACATATATAGTTTTACATGGAGCCTATTCATATTCATAAGACTCTTAACATTCAAACCTTTTCTTCACCTTCTCTCAATCTCGCAAGAGATGTGTCTATTTGTATTTCTCATGTGAGAAATATTTTATTAACCTCCTAATAATTACAAATAACAAATGATTACAAAATGCCAAATAATGTAATAATCTCTAACAAAGGTAAGGCATCTCCTTCCTCATATCCACTTCCTACTCATACTCGCCTCCTCCATGCACTAGCTTCTTGTTTCAATTTCAGTTAACATTGTAATTATAAAATATATTTATTAAATTTATAATATATAATTTACAACACTTTTAGTCCTTATAGACATATAACATCATATGATTATGCATCATATTTTATGTTCAAAGTTTTCAATGTTATTTATTTTGTTTAGTTAAAAAGTACAACTTGTCAATCTAAATAAATTTATTATAAAATTTAAGTTTATTCTTTTGAATAATAAAAATTTGATCATAAAATCAAATGATATTCTTCAAATAGTTAAATTCTTTGACTTTCAAGGAGACCCAAGTTTGAATTTTGCCAAGCTATACATGCATAATAGCCAACTTGTTATGCTACCACCATGTGGTCATGATGTAATAGGGGTGGGGCATGTTTCAATCACATATAACCAAATGAAAAAAGTAATTCTAATAAACATAGTATTAGAAAAAGATAATCATATTTCATTAGTTCAACTAGTTATATTCCTTAACTTTCAAGGAGGAGACCCAATTTCAAATCTTGTCAAATCAAACATGCATAATAGCCAAGTTATTATAGTACCACTATACAGTGATGATATAGTAGGGGTGAGGCCCATTTCAATCCCATATAACCAATTAAAAAAGGATAAATGTAAATAATTTTATTTTGTTATAACTTAAGTTTGTTATCCTTATTTATAGGTAAATAAAGATATTATATTGACTATATTTTTTGAATATATATGATAATTGTCAATAATAAGAAAATAAAATAATATAAAAATGTAAATGTTTATATTAAAGTGTTTTAATTAATATTAATATAAATTTAAATATATAATATAAATGTTTTATAAATGTCTAAATTATCAAATTTTAGTTGTGAGTCAATAATGAGCCTCACCTTATTTTTAAAAGCAAGCAAGTGTTACGAGTGTGAGCAAGAAATAATTGCAAGGAAGTAGCCAGCATCACCTTTTCTTGTTCTAGGTTTCTTGTAGAAATTCAAAAAATAAAGGATTTTTACATAAAAAAAGCTAGGTAGCATGGTAGGCAAGTCATTTTTAAAGTCCTAATTAGAAGTGAGGATGCCCTATCTAGAAGTATGGATGCCCTAGTTGGGGACAAGAAGAAGGTTGAATGTATTGAAACCTTATTGAAATAGCATATGTTATACCAAAAGTGATTATAAGGATTAGATGTTCAAGCATGACATAATGTTTATTAATTATAAAAATACTAATATGTAAGTTCCATAGATATTGGTCAAGTTTGTCAAAGATTCAAAAATTAGATCAAGTGGAAATCGGATTGAATTCATATTAATCCATGACTTTTATTTTGAAATAATTTGTTCTCATTGTCCTTTCTAGTTCAAAAATAAGTATAAACTAATGGGGGTGGACCATGGCTTAGAGAGGTATATGCATTGTATTCAAGTTTATCTTATGACCATGAATTTCCGTCTCTTTTACAACTATATTAAATTTATAATATTTTACCATTTCTCTGGTATCATAACATTTACGACACTAAAATGTAATATTTTCATAATCCACTCTTTAATCTTGTTCTCTTTTCTTAGATTTAGTTTTAATGAATTTTGGAAAATGTTTTAAAATATCCATGGCAAAAAATAGTTAGGTATACACAACATACTTTTGCTTCTCTATAGTTGACCTTCCTACATGAACTTCCCTAGAGTATTATGAATGTTCTTCAAAAATTATTATTGATAAGGTGATATAGAAGTCCAAAAAACCTAAGTCATAATGAAATCCTTTTTAATAGTTTCTATCTCCATAAAAAATTCTTGCTTCATGATCTTTAATACAAGTCATCTCTCTCCCAAACCATGGGCTAACAATCATTAATTTACCCCTGACTTTAGTCTAAATAAGACAATGATAAATAATATTTTTGGAAGGAAAGTTATGGAATAATATGAACTCAATCCCCACTTCCAATTAATTCACTTTTGAATCTCTAAATAAGTTGGGCAATATCCATTGAACTTATATTTTAACCCTCTATTTTTAAGAACCATTATATTGTGCTCAATCATCTCATCCTTGATGATAACTATAGTGATGTGTCACTACCTTGATATTCATTATTTTTGGAAGGTTACAAAATAGTGAAATCAATCCATCAATGCCTTCCAAAATCCCTCAAATTTTGGTTAAGTTCAAGACAAATGTCAATTTTTCCATGAGTGTCAATTGATTCAAAAGTGATCCATTAGCAAAGTGAAGCAACTGGCCTAAAGGACCAAAGTGCTAAGGAGATATTGGTAAATTGCTAGCAAAGTGGAGTGACTCACTTACCTCTTGGAATGAATCACTCATAAGCTTGTTGAGGGGTAAAAATATAAGTGCAAATACCAAAGGAAGATCTTTGAAAAGCAACATTTTGGCATGTAGTGATGTCATAACTCATATAATTCTAAGCCTTCTAAAGGTATATTTAGAAGCATAAAATATTTGGAGGTGGATCATTTTGTTAGAGATACCCCTAAAATTTTACTTTTACTAGGAGTAATAGTTTCTTGCCCTAGGTAACTAAGGGGTAAACTCTTACTATAAATAAAATCCATGGGATTTATTATAAATATCCTTTTGGCCATGACAAATTCAGAGCTAAACTATATGAAACCCATATTATGCTCTTGTAACTCAAGAAATTAGCAAAAATTTGATAAGTCTTTTTCTCTCCATCAGTGGCACCGCCCTCCTAGGTCACCAAATACATGGTGATTGAGGCATAGGTACTTTAACCATATTGTTATTCCTCTCATAATTTCACATCACATATATTATTGTTATTTGGATTTCTCATATGTATGGTGATTGATCACACACACTCCTTGTTATGGTTACAGTCATCTTTACTTTAAGTTTATTACACCCTAAGCTTTACAATTTACTTTTTATCCATTTTAATCTTAGTGTTCACCTTTCACATTCTAATTTCATGCAATTAGATTAGGTTAATTTAGGATTTCGCAAGGATAGTGGGGAATCGGCCTAATTCATGAGGTTGGAAGAGGCCATAAACCCTTCTATCCAACTATTATTGAAAATGGAATTATATGTGAATAAGAAGTCAAACTTTCTACAATTCAATAGTAACCTTTATGAAACCTATGTTTTTTAGATTGATATTGTAATAAACTAGCTCTTCCTTTTATCCCCAACAATGATATTGTCATTTTCAACTATAGCATCCTGAATTCTAGTTAAAGATTTTATAAATGACTTTCATTCCTTCTTACCTAGCTTTTCCTTGTTAGAATACACATATTCACCTCTTACTTGCACTGGCTTCTTGCTTCAATTTCAATTAATTTTTTAATTATAAAATATTTTTATATTAAATTTATAATATAGTATTTACAATTAAGCGAAGGATTAGGGAATTATATTTTTGAAAAACATCTCATATTTTAGGAGTCATATCTTCACAAAGGGTTACCTAATTTTGCTAATTATTCGACCAACGTTTGTATAATTTGAATAGCTTTAAAATGAGTGGTCATATAAAGGAATTCGAGCAATATTAAGAGAGCTACAACCTTGTGAAGTTAGCCATCCGAAATAAGGGCAGTGACGATTTTTCAAGTTGCAAAAAATAAAATTGTAAATATGTGTCAGCTAAGGTTCAAAAATTGGGAGGATCAATGAAGGGATAAGAATTTAGTTATGCAAGATATTTTATCTAGGCATAGAACTTTTCATCTAAGTTTATTTTTCCCTTCTTTATCTTAGAAATTTTGCATGCAAATAATTATAATTCTTTTATCAAATATTATATTTGCTTTAGGATATTTTGGTAAATTTCAATAGATTTTGAGTTTTAGATTCCTTTCCATGGATATATTTATAGCTAAATCCTTATAATAATCTCTAGTGGTAGAGGTTAGTGAGCACACCACAGAGGATCTATCCTCGTTGCTTCACGATAAGGCATTTTTTGGTAAATTTAATGGGTATTGGCCAAGGGCTTCAGCCTTGAGAAAATGGATTGATAGGAGTTGGAAGTCTCCAGGAGTGATTGTATCCTTTCTTCCCAAAGATTTCTTCCTAGACATTTTTTTCTAGGAAATAAAGAGATAGAATCCTAAAAGGGGGTCATTGGTTTATGGGAAGAACATGACTCTTCCCTGCCCGCTGGTATGAAGGATTTTCACCTAAAAATGTAAATCTATCCATAGTACCAATATCGATTAGGATGTATAGTTTTCCCATTGAATTTTTGGAAATAGATACCTTCAAGGCAATAAGCAATACTCTAGGAGAATTCCTTGAGATTTCAAATACTATGAAAGATGGATTATTGGCTATTTATGCTCGAATATTTGTCATGATTGATATAAGTAAAGCTTTACCAAAATCAATCATTCTTAATTATGGGGATAATATGTGGATCCAAACCATAGATTACTAAAAAAATTGTTCAAATATAAAATATGTTTGATATGGGGCATATTGAGATATCATGCCCTAAGAAGAGCCCAACTAAATCATATGTAGAAAACCCCAAGAGAAACTTACAAATGGATATGGATGAAGATGGTTTTCAACTTCCAAAAAATAGATCTAGAAAAATAAAAGCAAATAAATAGTGGATACAAGTAAGGAAGGATATTGGAAGAAATACCAAATATTTTGAGGCTTTATCCTATTAATAAAAAGTATATCAAAACTTAGAGGATACAATACAACAGTTTCAACATATTAACAAGGAACCATCTATTCAATATGATCCTAATTTAGGGATGAACATTCTCAATGAACCTAAGAAATGTGTCACATCAAATTTTGAAGACTCTCTCGAAGTACCATGCATCATTCAAAAGAAAAATTTGGTAAAGAAAATATAGTTTTAGAATTTAATACCTCTGCCATTAATAAGGAAATACCAAAAAATGAGCAGGACAAGTCAAAAGCTTCTATACAAAATCTAGGAGAGGATAGATCTAATAAAAAATAAAGTTGTGAAAGAATATTAAGGAATAGAATAATAAGACTTAATCCTGATACTAGCAAGGCAAAAATAGAAAACCCCTCAAATTATCAAGCAAGATCTAGGGAAGCAAGAGCAAACATAGAGAAAGGAACACTGACTAAGTTGGTTGAACTTCTCTTTACCAAACAACAAAACGATATTGGTAATTTTCAAGTGGGGCCAATAGGCCCTAATGAGACATGATTATCATCTCATGGAATATAAGGGATGCTAATACCCCTCAAAGCAGAGGTGTTTCAGGGACCTTTGTTTAAGTAATAAGCCTAGGATTCTGTGTATCTAGGAAACTAAAATGACAAAAGAAGTTTCAAAAACTATGAAAGTAAATGGGTGATATGTAAATGGGATGCTATGTATTCTAAAGGAGCAGTAGGGGGAATTCTAACTTGTTGTAATCCCACTAGAACCTCTTATGTAACCATTCATAAAACTAGGTATTGGTGTAACACATGAAAAATAGAACATCAATTCCAAAACTAAAGGAAACATACAAAATGCTCTTTATTTTCCATTTCAAAAAGGAATTACAGAATAATCTCTCTTGAGATAGATTTCCCTCTCTTTTTCAATGTAAATATGGACGTAATAGTTGATGCTTTTTGGTACCCTCAAAATGGTGGGCTTCTTTGTATGTGTGCCACCAATTAGATGCTTGGAGATGTCCTAAATACCTGTTTAAACCTGTAAAAATGTGTTAATGTATTTTGGAACCTATCATGGATCAGACCCCGTGTTTATACAAACAAAATGACATGAAAATAAGATAAAACTTGATAAAAATTAGAGGAAATTTTGTAAAAACCATAAATAAAGTATACATGCCTGATTTGGAGCTACAGAGTTGTTGTAGACCTGGTTCGTATGGTGGGGTGTGAACCTGTGCTCAGGTTCACATTATGGTATGCTAACTATGTTGTTGTTGAATTTTTATGAGAATTTTTTACTTGGATGTGTTCAAATAATGTTTGTTGATGTTTTTCGGATGCAAATAGAAGATGTTCTAAGGTAATTTCAGCAGAGTTTTGGTATGTTAGCCAAAAGGGAGAGAGAGAGAGAGAATTATGAAGGAAATTGTCTTCTATTTATAGAGTGGGCCAAGTATAGGGGGGATTTAGGTATCCTATACTTTGGGGTCAAGTTCTACCATGATGAGGTTAGAGTTATGAGGTGAAGTGTTGAGTCATTCCCTCGAGTGACCTGAAGGAAATATCCTAGGTGCACACATGTGTGAGCTAGGGTTAGGGTTAACCTTGATTAACTGATCACTAGGTTATATGGAGGTTAGGTTAGGTATCTTGGAAAATATCCTAACTAAGTGGGTGCAAACATGTGTGAGGATAGAATTAGGGCTAATTTGGATCTTAAACCTAATTAAACCTATTTAAGCAATAAAGTGCACATAAGTAAAAAGTGACTTTCAAAATAGAATTATAATTAGCATAATTAGGGATTTTGGAAGGAATGGTCCCATGGGGGCCCTAATTAGGCATAGGAAAAGGCTTACATGATCTAAAGGGGCTTGTAGATGATTCTTTTGTGACTAGGAGGTGTTTTGGGCATGTTTTGTGTAGTTTTGTAGGTTTTGCACCTACGGATGACTACGATTTCCTATGATGGCCTATGATGGCCTATGATGGCCTATGCAAGCCTACGAATATCTATGCAAGCCTACAAGTACCTATGCAATCCTACAAGTGACTATGTGTGACTTTTAGGTGTCTACATTTGCCTCTTTTTGTACTATGTTGTGTAAGACACGATTTAGTACAAAAACATGATAGAAGAAGGTGATGAGGTGATTGGAAAGATGAAGAATCTATGGATGAATGAATGTGGATGATTACAAAAGAAATATGATGATAAAACAGGTTATTTGCCGATTTAGTACAACATTTTGAAATATTGTACAAGTTGCTTGAGAGGAAAATTAATACTGCTTTGTTCTTGTGATCAATGCAAGATGATCCAATTGCAAAAATAACAAATACCTATCCATATTTCTACTTCTGATTGATTGATGAGTGCATGATGATATTTGTCAAACCATTTGAGCTGAGTGGCAAGGATAGATCACGTATAACATTTAGTATGTGGTCAGGGTCAATATACAGAATAAAATTAAGATGTGTTTGAACATATCAGGTGCAGTATTCAGAGTGTGGTCAGGGTCACTCTCATGAATTGCATCAAGACATGTCCATTTTTTGTGCGAGGATCTCGTGATTTAGAAAATATTTTATTGGGATGGAATTTATGTTGAGATAATCTTTAGCAAAAAAAATTGTAGACAAATGTGATATCTGTAATTGAATGTGTGGGTGTTTGATCGTGTGCAAAGGCATGTTTACGTATGAATACTCCCTCAAGAAATGAATCGGCAATTATACGAATGAAATATGGTGATGAGGCAATTGATAGATGAATATGGTGACACAAAGTGGAACAATATGGAAAATTGTGAGGAAAAGTGAAGAAATATCTAAAAAATGTAGAAAGAGTGGAGATGATGTGGCAAAGTTTGGTTTGCATGGCGGGGTGTGAACCAAGTTTGCATGGCGGTGTGCAAACCAGGTTTGCATGGCAGTGTGTGAACCAAGCATATTGGAGGAATAAATCCCCTTTTCATGCATCTGAGCATCATTTATGTTGTGCAAACTTGGGAGGAGATGAGTGAGAGAGAGTTTGTGAAGTAGAGCACTATCAAAATTTTGAGTCATATTTGAGATGGTGGGAGGACATGTAAGCACAAGTGGTGGCAGCATAATACCACCAGTAAGTGCACAAAACCTAAACTTTTTAAATTATGTAAATTTATAAGAAGTATGAAAATGCATGTTTGATGTGAATGAGTGATTGCATGTTGTTTTTGATTAAAATGTGTGTACAAAGTGTGAAAATGGCCAAATGGGTGTCCAAAAATGTTTCTTATTTTCTATTTTTATTGTTGGATTATAATGTTTGACTAGTATGATGCATGGCATGTGTATGAGAGTTGACTATGTTTTGTTGCATGAACTGTGTGCTATTTTTGAAATGTAAAAGAACTTTCATTGTGAAAGGTCAAAATGGGTATCCATAAAAGTAGTTTGTTTCCTATTTTGTGTTGTTTTGGTGAGTGTTGGGAATGCATGCCATGAGGTGTGTGCTTATGAGGTTGACTTTGTTATGTGGCATGAATGGTGTATTGTTTTTGACATCTGAATAAACTTTCATCATGAAAGGCCAAAATGGGTAGCCAAAAATATCGTTTGTTTGTTGTTTTGTGATTTTTTAGTGAGCTTTGTGAATGTGTGTCTCGAAGTGTGTGCTTGTGAGGTTGATTGCATGTTTTGTATGCATTAAGTATGCTATTTTTGGATTGTGAGAAAAAAGTGACCATGAAAGTGCCTAATGGGTGTCCATAAATGCCATCCTTTCAAGGTTCACATGGTGGTGTGCAAACAAGGTTCGCATGGCGGTGTGCAAACCAGTTTTTTAATGTGTGATGCATGAGAAATGGTGCATGATGTTTGGATGTGATGAATATTTGTATGTAATAATGAAAATGAATTTATATACATGTGAAACTGAAAAACAATTTGTGTGATGTATTTGAATGAAAATAAGTGAAGAATATTGAGTCGTAGCACTATACGAGTACTTTGAGAGATACCCTAGGGGGTAAATGGACCAAGGATGATAGAAAATGGATGAGTAAGATGTGGATCAAGGGCCTATGGGAGATAGAGAGTATTCATGCCAATAGAGCGTATATATCAGTATTGTGTGAGAGGTGGAATCCAGATTGGAACACCTTTCATCTCCCAAAAAGGGAGATAACGATTACACTGGAGGATATATACATAATATATAAGTTGCAAATAAAGGGCATTACAGTGAGAGTGGTACCAGATGGTACATAGAAGGATATACTATAGTGGATGTTTGGTGATAAGTGGAGAGAGATACAGTATGAGAAGGGAGTAGAGTATGAGTTTTATTAGAAGGACATGTTGTCAACTTGCCATTGTATGGCAATGTTGATGATATCGATTTATGCTCTACCCGATAGTTCAAGGGTGAAATTCTCTTAGAATATGATGGGCATAGTATGTGACATGGTGTAGTATGGTGTGGTATTTGCATGGGTGCCCACATTGTTATAACAAGTGTACAAGGACTTGTACAAGGTGGTGAGGGTGGGGTGATAGGGTTTGAGTTGTAGGCCATTATTGCAAGTGTGGGCATGGGAACACATCACCATGGAGTGACCATCGTTATTGCCTTATGAGGCACATGAGTTGATGGGAGACTTCATACCCTATGCATTGATATGGCATACTAATATGGAGAAGAGGATGAAGAGAGGATATGAGGGGGTTGGCCTATTTTGGAGGAGGGTTCTAGGTGATTTGGAGCCGAAGCATATCCAATGGATGCCCTGGAAGGGCAGGGTCATTTGGTATGACGATGTAGAGAAATTAGGGAAGATCCATCGAGGGTTATGGGTAGTGGGGTGGTATGAGTGATAGGCATATTTCTTCCTATTCAATCGGGTCATGCAGTAGTTTGGGTTACGATAGGGGAGACTGGATCCATCTATCGTGATACAAAGGAGGTATGGCAATCTAAGAGTGTGACCTATAGTGCCTCCTTTGGATGTGATGAGTGATCCACTTATGGTAATCCTAGATGTATATGATACGAGGATGACTCCTGAGTTTGACATATGGTGGGTGATTCAGATATGGAAGCTATAAGTTGGGGTGATAGATGACTAGGTGCATCTAGTGGTAGGCTTACCTGTAGTGGGAGGATAGGTGCTTGGAGGGCTATATCTGTACCTAATGTAGATTTAGTGGAGGAGATAGAGGTAGTGTCAAAATTATGGGATAGTTCTTATCACGGGGTCACCAGAGTAGTAGGGTAGCGATGGAGGCCAGCCATTAGGTGAGGCTATGCCTATGGAGGAGGAGGGAGGTGGTGTAGTGATAGAGGGGATAGTAGTGTCTCTAAAGGGTGCATCACTAGGGTATACAGAGTGTGGTGAGAGCCAGTAATTGGATGAGATGACAGATATGGAGGAAGATGATGGAGGTATGCCACATGTACCTTTTGACATCCAAGATATGATGGATGCTCATGATGAGTTGGTGATACTATGGGAGAGAGTGAGGGATTTGAAGGGAAGACTAAGTGATACTAAGATAGATTGAACATTGGACCAAGGGAGATCACTGGAGTAGTGGCAATATCTAGAGAGGAGATTAACGATAGCCGAGAATGCAAGCTACATAGAGAGGGATGAGTTGTAGAGGCAGTGTGAAGAGTTGAGGGGACAACTCATAGTGGAGTAGGTGATCCATACAGAGAGTGTGGGAGATCTAAGGTTCTAGGTAGAGGAGACCATGTCCATAGAGGATAGGGTGAGATTGATGTAAATTCACTACAAGAGACCAACAATGGACTCCAAGGGTAAATTGCAAGACAAGAAATCAGACAAAATACACCAGTAAAAAGAAACCTACAAATGCTTCTTTTCATTATCTAAATTCACATCCCCCTTACAATAAATTCTCCCACTCCTTATACTCCTCGAAAAAAACCCTAGCCTACGCTACCCCTTACTATTTTTTATCACTTTCTATTTTTAGCAACTCACTTGCTATTTTTAGTAACCCAAAAAAAGAGCTCGGATGGCATCCAAAATGGAATCATGCATCCGTTATTCAATAATAACCACTATCCCAAAATAGCAACCCCACTCTAGTTCTACACTAATAGTTATGATAACTTTTTCAGTTGCAAAAACTAAAAATTACATTAAAAGCTAATTTTGGGCCTCTTAGAGGTATTTTTTGCCCGAAAAACAATTGGAGTGGTTTTCTTAAGTTCTCCATGCAATTCTACACATTTTTAAAAAATGAGGTAAAATAAAAACTAGGAGCAAACATTATGGCCCCGGTAAGTTACATTAGAGATCAAATATTGTGGCTCTATAGGAGAGTGTGGAGCAAGTGTAGGTTGATACTAATGGTGTGGAAGCTACACATGATGTTGAGGTAGTACGCTTGTATGGGGAGATAGAGATACAATAGCAAGCACAAGAGGAGGTTGAGCATGCTAGGGGAGTGGAAGAGTAGGCCATGATTGATATGGTAGGTTTGAGGGATGAGGTGGAGCATTTGCAATGAATGAACATGGACTTGTTAGATAGGTATGAGAGGAAGGCATCGATGAGGCTACAGTGTAAGATTTCCTTGGCATCATATGGTCATGCACTCCTAGAGTATTCAATGAGGTTGAGGTCATGGTATTGAAAACATACTCACAGTAGAGTCAATGAAGTGCTCCATATATAGTGTTGTGGGAGCCTAGGATGGTTGCACCAGCAATTTCATAGGTGGTGGGAGTTGCCCTAGAGTTGGGTAGGGCGGTAGTGCTAGTAGTGGCACAATCAGTGGAGGCTACTTCAGAGTCGAGTGGGGCGGTTGAGGAGTGGAGGATGGAGATTGTGATGATGGCATAGGAGGAGAGTGGTGAGACTCCTAGTGGACAGCAGGGATGAGCTAGTTGTGTAGTGTTGTATAGTGAGGTGGTGGCTAGAGAGGCCAACCACAGATGTATGATATATGTACTCTATTATGTAGCTTGAGGGCATTTTGATCATTATATATATATATATATATATATATATATATATATATATATATATATATATATATATATACTTTTGTTTGTGGCTCTATATTGACATGTGTGATGATTTGTGTGGATGAATGCATAGTGTAGGATTATGTGTATATATAATGTAAGATATGGTAAATGAAATAACATGTAGGTATGTAGTAAAATATATGAGAATGAGATCATTGTAGATTAGATGTGATTAACAATGATGTGATGTAGATGTGTGAATGTAATATAGATGCAATGATGCATGTATGTGTATGATGAAATACATAGAGGAAGCACTTATATCATAGCAAAACCAGTGATAATGTGATCTATTTTATTGTATCAGGGATGTAGGATGGCATAGGAGGGTTTTGTTGTGAATTTGACTATACTAGTTGTAACAATCAAACCTCATGAGAAACTGAGCAAGGTTCAACCACAACCCATAACTAACATGACTGGATCAAATTCTATCATGTACCAGTGTGTGCGATGAGTGATGTTCATTTATCCATTTTGAGGGAGGTAGGACTAACCCATTGTAAACATAGCCAAAATAGCTAATAATGATTTGTACAAAAGAAGATATCTAATATGACAGATGTATCACCACTTGTAATACTATTCCACTGGCAGGTAGGCTCTTGGAGCCTATTGCTGGTGCTGGAAATTGTCCCATAATATTATGTTAAACTGAAGTACCAAAGGGAGTCAAGCATAGTGGTAGTACTCTTGGAGGCTTTTCCATTTATTTTCTACCCCTATTCCATTTGATTCTCTTTTTGTGGTGCTCTTTTCTCTTCTTCTTTTTTGTGGGCTTTGGATTTTTTTTTTGCCCATTTTAGTTGTAGTTTATGCTTGTCCCTTTGTTTATCCCCATGTCATATTTTGATCATGCAAATGATAGGATGAGTAGGGGAAACCGTTTGCTAGGTGGCGATGTCTACGTAAGGTGTTGTCTTCCCTAGACTCAAAATTTGCTTAAGATGTAACATGTGTGAGTGGTCCATGAAATAAATCAAACCAACCAAGGAAAGCTATGAGAAGCAAAAAAACTTGTCAACTAGAGGTGACATTTGATTGACTCAACTTGTGAGTGGTCAAAATCATGCAAAACACTACATCAATCTGTAATTCTAAAAAGGGGAGTGGATATCCAAGTGGTGATTCTAACAAGTGCATGTTTTAATCCATCATGAGCACATTTCTATAGGGGGATTGCACAAGCATGGATATGGATGCAACAAAGAGACGTTATGCAATGGAAGCAGTATGAAATACATAGCATGAATGAAGATATGTACAAGAAGAATTTATGAAATTTTATGATATGAGATTGGGGAATATCAAGAGAGAAGTGGATAGACAAAGAAAATATGATGAGAAGAATAAAAATTATTTGTGGTTTCCCCAACCTATAGGGAGATACAAAAAGTAGAAGATATGAATGCAAGAAGACGAAAGTGTGTGATAGCCGATATCAAGAGGAGTGATAGGCAAAAGAAAAATATGATGGAGAAAGTAAAATGTAAGAAAGGAGATGGAGAGAGATGGAGGAAAAGAAGAATAGAAGAATAATATAGAGGAGACTCAACACATGTATATAACCGCTCAAAGTGTGACCATACAATAGGGTAGAATAGCAAGAAGAAGGAGAAAGAGAGAAACTGTAGCATAGGTATGTAGCCACTCGAAGTGTGACCATACAACAATGTAAAATAGCAAGAAGAATTAGATAGGGGAAAGAAAGAGTTAGCAAGATAAACTAAGGATGTGGGGATCAGCAAAGCTCAGATCATAAATGACTAGGTGGAGTGATGACACGACTAGGATTCTAATAGTCGATGTGGTTGGATAGTTGTAAATAGTGAGGTGTGGATGTGAATGACACACGCGATGGCATGGGGTAAAGGTATAGGAGGAGGTGAAGTGCTCTAACCTCTAATAGAAGAGGTGGTATGCCCAAATCATGGAGGAGTTTTGCCATCCACCAGGTCATTGACAAGGCATTCAAATATGTGATACTTGTAGATGTCATACCTCGATTGGTGATGGTAGATGCAGTATTGGTGCTCATTATAGCCCCTCAACATGGGATGAAGTGGATCAACGATATATATTTTAGATAACACAAGGAGCTCCATGTGAAGAATTTGGTGGAAAGTGTGGGAGAGAGGCTGCAAAAGGATAGGTGTGGGGTAAATGTAAGGCTCGGTTGGTGATGAGAGCAAGGAAGGTGGGATAGTCGTAGGTGGGTGGACTGTGGGCCTTGGTTTTTATGGACATTATGTGCATGGACGAGGGATAGGCATGGAAGATAATGAGGAGGTATGGGTTTTACCATAATGATGTGTGGGTGAATGACATCGATAATGACTCAAATGTAATATGAGATTATCGAGGTGGGAGATGATGTGTTGGGTATCAATGGGTGGGGGAGATGGTATCGAGGTAGGAGGATAATGAGAGCCCAATGGAATGGTGGCATTGGGATATGGACACAGAATATGGGAATGGATGAGGGGAAGGAGGAGGAGATTGATATTGATGAGGTGGTGGTGGTTGATGCTAAAGATGAATACCATGGAAAGGGGATAGAGGCATCCAGAGAATAGGTGGGGCTTGTGACAATTGCAAGGAGTGATGTGGTTGATATGGGTAGGTAGATGAAGGGATGGCCTGGGAAATATGTTGATTAAGGGACTGATCATAAGGTGACATCCCATTCAATAGGGGTGGAGGTAACCCAGAGTGTGGACGAGCAGGTGAATTCTCCTTGTTAGGAGGAAACTAGCCAAATGAAGGTTGTTGAGATGAAGTGGTCGGTAGGTAGGGGTCTCTTTCATCAGCTAATATATGAGGATATGGTCCCCTAGCGTGAGGGTATGGGTAGTGGGAGCATTCCCTCATATCTAAGGGGAGGATAGGGAGACCTGACTATCACCAAAGTGAGAAGAAATAGAGGAATCTCTACGGTCGGATGAATGATATTAGAGTGAAGTGTCATGTTTTGAATTGGATGAGAAGGACGATTGGTAAACATGAATAGTGCTAAGTGGCTTTGCATGATCAGTTGGGGTGATTGGTGATGGAAGGAGCATCAAGAATTCCTGCATGATGGATCGAGTCTAGGCTTGTGATATAGATTTGTTGAGCAAGGTGTTGCAAGAGTTTTGTCATTGTTGTCAACTCAGGCAGTTAGATCTAATAATGCAGTGGACAGGCAGTTCAGAAGTCATTCAATGCAGGGTGACAGATTTTAGGGTTTGCAATTGACCACATTTAGGGTTTGCAGCCGACCATGTTTAGGGTTTGCAGTCGACCAAGATTAGGGTTTGCATTTGCATAATCAGTCGACTACTATTAGGGTTTTCATCTCAAAATCTCAAGTATATAAGCGGGGCTATTTGGAGATTTAGGCATCCATCGGGTGAATGTTGAAGTGCGAGATGCGGCCGTAAAAGCGTAGATAGCGTAGAATCGGCGAGATGATAGCGAAGTGCATAATGTGAGCTAGTTGTGTCGAGTTGTTCGAAGTGCGATTGTGAATGCGCACGAGAGAGCGAGTGTGGAACGACACGAGTGTGCGAAGCGTGTGAGCGAGAGAAAGAGAGAATGTGCGAGAGAGCGCAAAGGGCAAAGTTGATTGCAAAGTTTGGCTATAGCGGTGCGACGAGTTGTGTGAAGAGATTGCGCAAGAAAGAGCGAGTGTGCGAGAGATTGCAAAGGTGAAGTAGATCGGTTAGAGTCTTGCAATAACAAAGGTATTTGTCAAACATTTTCATTCAAAATTGAAGTCCAGTTGGTCTTTGGCAAATTAGGGGTTGGTGCTCCTTTCTATTGGTGCGAGATAAATAAGGGGTTGGTGCTCCTTCCAGTTGGTTTTGGTAAACAAATTGTAAAGTTGGTGCTTTGCAAGAGGCTGGATTTGGATGGTAGTCCAAGCAGCCGTTCTTTTTGAGGAGTAGCCATTTTGGTGAACCTCGTTAAAAATCTATGTTGTGTGATGTTCTCTTGTTGTACTTATTATATTTGTTTATAAGTTTTAATTGTTGTGGTTTTTAGAGCTGTTAATTCATGTTTTGGAATGCCACCTTGATTCACCCCCCTCTCGGTGCCATACTAAGTACAACAATTGGTATCGAGCCAAGTTCCCTTTAAAGGCTAAATCGGCTAGGGTTGATCTTGGATTAATACTCTAATGGCAAAGAAAGGCAAGAATGGAACCATGAGACACAAGAAGAAAAGATCACACGGGGTCATAAAAGAAAATAAAGATAAATTCATTATTGTTGTAGATTCAAGAGATGAATCAAACAATGGAGAAAAGGCCAAGAGTCAACTCGGTCATAATGCAGGTTCTCAAGGTTCAGAATGTTTTGATCAACTCCGGCATAATGAACGTCAGTGTTATGGGTTTAGTAGCAGTGAAGATGAAGAAGAAATAGAATCAGAACAGGAATGTAATAAAGAAGAAATGAATGCGAAGCAAATTGGAATGAAGATCAAATTACAGCTCCAAGTAAGAAGAATAGAACCTCCTTCAAAAGGACATCTCAGCCAGTTTCGGTTTCTGTGGTAGAGGAAATTGAACCGAGAAAAGGCGAGAAGGGGTGAACATGAAGCGAGATAATAAAAACCTCAATCTTTGAAGTAGGAGGGAAGGTGAGTTGATCTCTGCTCTTGAAGAGTTGAGTATAGAAAAGAAAAAGAACAAAAGATTGTCCAAGAAATTGGAAGAATATGGGGATGAGATTGAAAATATGTTCTTACAATTCCAACGAGGCCAAGAAAATAGAAGAAGACTTGAAGTCACGAGTTGAATGATAAAGTCAATGTGTGTAACAAACATGAAGAGGATTCTAACAAAGTAGTTAGTAATCTAAAGCTGCAAGTAGAAGAGTCTAAAAGGATTGAGGAAACTCTCGGGTCGCGAGATCAATGAGAAAGAGATTATTTGCCGCAAACAAGAAGAAGAGATTGTTTCATTGAAGAAACAACTAGAAGAGGCCAATACAAATCTTAAATTCGAGAAGAGCACAGAATTGCTAGATAAAATGATAAGTCATCAGAGAAGCTCCACGATTAAGCATGGTCTTGGATATGAAGCTGAACAACCTGTATCTTCCAATTCTGCAGAGAAGAAGAAGTTCACTGTTGAAGGGTTCGAGCAAGAAAAGGTTAAAGCTGTATCTTCAAAAGAAAGAAAATATCAAAGGAGATTTACAACAAAGCAACCACAACAAAAGAGGTTCTACCACTCTCACTTTTTTCATACTAACACTTTTAATGGCTATTGTTTCAGATGTAACCGGTATGGTCACAAGGCAACTTATTGTGGATTAAATAATAAATCAAAGAGTTATTTTGGTCGAAATACATCTGCATATACGAGTGAACACTTTGTACAATGTTTTCAATGCAATGGTCATGGGCACATAGCAAGGTTTTGTCCAAGCGCTTATGTATCAAATCTAAGGCAAAACAGTAGATTTCATAAGACGCAAAAAACACAACACAGACGGGAAATAAATCAGGTTCATAGAAGAAAGGAAAATAATCATTCATCATGGATGCATAAGAGACAACCACACCAGAGAGATATTCAAGTTCATGCAATGATGCAAAATAGGGACGCGGGTGAAAAATCCAAGCCCGAGGTCAAGAAAGTCTGGAGAAAGAAAGAAGAGAGGAAATCGTGTCTCCTTGAACTAAAGGAGGCTGCTCTTCTCTTGCACTAAGCAACTCCGGGTAACACATCCTCGGGGGGAGCATTTTGAAAAAGGTTTTATTTTAATGCTTACGTATATTTGTGCAGGTATCCGAGGATGAAAGACCGGCGGTTGGGCTTTTATGGTATAATTGTCAAGTGTGTTGGCTGTTCATTTAGTTGTGTGTGGAAGTGCCAATGAAGGGTAGTGTTTGCATTGAGAATCTTCACCATTGGTAGTATTGCTTATATCATTGTTGTTTTTTTGATGGTTCTTACTGCCACTTGATTATAGCTATGGATTATAACGGTTCAGATTGTTTTTGTTTATTGAAAGAATGCTTGCCCTAGTTGCGTATTTGTGTTTCGATAATAGCAGCGTGTTTTTGTTCGATGCTTGATGTGAAGATTGTCAGATCTTTCATTACACCTTGGTGAATATATTTAATTCACAGACAGTTTTGTTTTAACTTTTAATATAATGCCAATTCAAGGATAAGAAGTTTGAGGCTGAGTAAGGTGCACTACGGTTGGCCATAAAGTGTTTGACAAAATGTCTTCTTTCGACATGCACGGTTGAAAGTAAGAGTTGGCGATAAAATTGCGGTCTTTGGACAAAAATTGAGTACGAGATGTGAGTCACTTGTCAATTCCGTTGATAGAAGTGAAATCGGCATGTTGAATGGGAAGATTGAAGAAAAAGTTTATAATGTGCGACGAGATGATTTCCAGCCTGGTGATGAATGTTTGAGGTGCTTTTATAAAGAATTGAGGTAGTCTGTTGGATTCTCACTGCAGAGAAAGACAAACAGCTGTCAGTAGGTTCAAGTCTATTGAGAATATTCAAGATGTATATGCAGATGTTGTTTGCATTACAGAGCAAAAAGTTGGATAGTTAAACGATCAGTGTATGCTTTCACTAAAATCGGTGGACAAGTTTGAGATTGCAGAGCAAGAGAGGGTTGAGGCTCAGAAGACAGCGTGAATTGAAGTGGCCACATATTCCCAAGAATAGTCTAAAATTTGACTAGCCATTGGGATCAAATTCTCAGGGGGGCATTTGTGCATTTGTTCATCTTATTGATCATATCCATGATTTTTGCTAACTATTTCAATGTGGTTCCGAGAATGGTGTGTATGGACTCGGGGGAGTCTGCGGCGGCCCTTTGGTATTATTGACAAAGGGGGAGAAGAGTTACGGGAATGTACACGGGTGTTGCCAACAATTCCAAAGGGGAGATTGTTGAGCAAGGTGTTGCAAGAGTTTTGTCATTGTTGTCAACTCGGGCGAGTTAGATCTAATAATGCGGTGGACGGGCGGTTCGAGAAGTCATTCAATGCGAGGTGACAGATTTTAGGGTTTGCAATTGACCACATTTAGGGTTTGCAGCCGACCATGTTTAGGGTTTGCAGCCGACCAAGATTAGGGTTTGCATTTGCATAATCAGCCGACTACTATTAGGGTTTTCATCTCAAAATCTCAAGTATATAAGCGGGGCTGTTTGGAGATTTAGGCATCCATCGGGTGAATGTTGAAGTGCGAGATGCGGTCGTAAAAGCGCAGATAGCGTAGAATCGGCGAGATGATAGCGAAGTGCATAATGTGAGCTAGTTGTGTCGAGTTGTTCGAAGTGCGATTGTGAATGCGCACAGAGAGCAGAGTGTGGAACGACACAGAGTGTGCGAAGCGTGTGAGCAAGAGAAAGCGAGAATGTGCGAGAGAGCGCAAAGGGCAAAGTTGATTGCAAAGTTTGGCTGTAGCGGTGCGACGGATTGTGTGAAGAGATTGCGCAAGAAAGAGCGAGTGTGCGAGAGATTGCAAAGGTGAAGTAGATCGGTTAGAGTCTTGCAATAACAAAGGTATTTGTCAAACATTTTCATTCAAAATTGAAGTCCGGTTGGTCGTTGGCAAATTAGGGGTTGGTGCTCCTTTCTATTGGTGCGAGATAAATAAGGGGTTGGTGCTCCTTCCGGTTGGTCTTTGGTAAACAAATTGTAAAGTTGGTGCTTTGCAAGAGGTTGGATTTGGATGGTAGTCCAAGCAGCCGTTCTTTTTGAGGAGTAGCCATTTTGGTGAACCTCGTTAAAAATCTATGTTGTGTGATGTTCTCTTGCTGTACTTATTATATTTGTTTATAAGTTTTAATTGTTGTGGTTTTTAGAGCTGTTAATTCATGTTTTGGAATGCCACACTGATTCACCCCCCCTCTCAGTGCCATACTAAGTACAACAAGATTTGGTACGATATGTCCCAATGAAGGTGGCACAGATAGAAATAGTAAACCTGCAAGACAAAAGATACAAATAGCATAAAAATAACACATAAAGCAAATATATTTATGTTGTGTAATAGAAAGTGCAAGGTGTGTGTTTTGTGTAGTGTGGATACTCCGTGTATGAGTGAGGTGATATGTATGACATAATGATGACAATTTATGCAATGACTAGTGATATGTACTTAGGCCAGCTAGGCATTGAATGTGCATAGATGGATGATGTTAATGGGTTTGAGTTTTATGAGTCCTTTGAGGTTAGATAGATGATTTGTGAGGGAATTCCAAAGTGACAAATAATGTGATCAATGATGAATACCACGATTTTAGCTCTCATGGTCTGGATAAGTGGGATGGCTTCAACCCACTTTGTGAAATACTCAGTGGTAGTGATGATAAATTTATGGTTGCTAGAGGAAGTGGGTGATATTTATCCAATAATATCAAGGCCCCATTGCGAGAAGGGCCACATGGATTGGATGGGTTGTAGTGCTTGTGAAGGTAAGTGCATGAGGTTGGCATGTTGTTGACACTTGATGCATCATTTAACATACTCACAACAATCATGTTCCATTTTGGGCCAATAGTAGCCCATGCGTAAAATGCGCTTAGTAATGGCCATGCCACTGAAGTGGCCACCATAGGTTCCATCATGGGTTTCTTGGACCACTCATTGAGCTTCTTGTGGTTCAAGGTAACATAGAAGGATGCCATCATGACTATGGTGGTAGAGGATGTCCCCCAAAAGTGTGTAGCAAATTACCCTTTGTTTGAATGCTCAATGGTGAGCATGTGGTAAGTCACAAGGTAGAAAGCCTAATTTGATGTAATCCTTAATCTAAGAAAACCAAGGATCATGTGGCTTAGTGTGGATGACATGGATGCCATCATCATCGATGGGGGATGAAGGTGAAATAGTGGATTGTGTTAAAGTATGGATGGACACATGTGTCGTGTCAGAGAGGGGGTTTTATGGTATTAAAGAGCCCAGAGAAGCCATGGTGTCGGTGAAATGGTTGGACAAGTGGGGAGCGGCCTCGATATCATACCACTCAAGTTGAGTGAGTAGTTGCTGAGAAATTTGTTTGTATTGTTGGAGTACCGAGCAACGACATTGCCAAATTTCCTTGACTTGATTTACGATAAGAAGAGAATCACCAATTATTTGAAGGTATCTAATGTGCATGGAAAGTGCCTGCTTCAAGTCGAGAATGAGAGCTTCATATTCAATTTTGTTATTCATGCAAGGAAAACCTAATTTAAAGGAGAAGGGGAGAGGTTCCCCATCAGGTATGAAAAATACAATTCCAACACCCCCAGCGTGGGTGCAATGGGAGCCATAAAAAATAGTGTCAGATCGGTTGGCATTTCGGGTTCCACATATTCTTCCACTTCTGTGATGTGGAAGATGGAATCATCGAGAAGCTAAATAAGGAGTGGTTGGTTGTTAGGAAATGGAGCCTCAGCTAGTTGGTCGATGATGACCTGTCCCTTTATAGACTTCTAAGAAATGAATTCAAGGTCGAATTTGGTAAGAAGCATGATCCATTTAGTGGTATGAGAGTTATGATAACTCTTATTCATCATGTAGCATAATGGGTTATCACGAGTAATGACAAATTTCATGTGGTTAAGCATGTAGTGGCGTAGCTTTTGTGTAGCAAAGACTACAACCAGACATAGCTTCTCCATGTAGGCGTATCAGGTTTCGTAGCTGACCAGAGTGCGACTAATATAGTATATGGCTTGCTCATGGTTGAGCACATATTTTTTATCCAATAACATTCCAATTGCAAAATTTGTGGCAAAAATATACAAGAAGAATGGCAATTATTGATGTGGTGGAGATAGAACTGGTGGTGATGTAAGATAAGCTTTGATTGATTCAAAGGCTTGTTGGTAGTTGGTATCCCATTTGAAGGCAACCCCTTTTTGTAGGAGGTGGTTGAATGGTTTACACTTGTCATATAATTGGGCGATAAAGCGACGAATGGCTTGGATTTTGCCCTGTAGACTATGTAGTTGCTTGAGATTCGTGGGAGGAGGCATCTCGATGATGGCTTTTACTTTGTTGGGGTTGACTTCAATGCCTCGTTGAGAGACAATGAACCCCAATATCTTACCTGAAGTGACACCAAAGACACACTTCTTTGGGTTTAGTCATGTATTATGTTCAAGAAGATGATCAAAGACATTGTGACCATTCTTTGAATTTGGCGATGAGGTCATCAATGTAGTCTTCCATGATTTTATGCATGTAGTCATGGAAGATGTAAGTCATAGCACACTGGTAAGTTGCCCCAACGTTCTTAAGGCCAAAGGGCATGACCTTATAATAAAAAGTCCCCCAAGGGGTTGTAAAGGATATCTTGTGTTGATTAGCAGGGTTGATCTTGATCTGATTGTAGCCATAAAAGCCATCCATGAGAGATATCATTTCATGGCCTATGATGGAATCGACCAGTGAATCGATGTTGGGGAGGGGGAAGTTGTCCTTGGGATAAGCTTTGTTCAAATCCCTAAAATCAGTGCATACGTGAACTTCTCTAATGGGTTTTGGTACTGGGACCATGTTGGATACCCATTCTGGGTAATCAATGGGTTGTATGAACCCCACATCGAGAAGCTTTTGGAGTTCATATTTTACCATCAAAGCCATTGGATGCTTTATTTAATTTTTTTTGATGGGCTTGGCATCCCCATCAAGTGTGAGGTTGTGGATGACTAATGATGGGTCGAGTCCAGGCATGTCCATGTAGGACCAAGAAAAAATATTGATGTACTCTTTAAGGAAAGAGGTAAATGAGGCGCGTTCCTCTAAGGAGAGGCTAGTGACGAGTTTAACAATGTGGGGATTGGTGGGGTTATCACCAATGTCAACATTGATAGTGTCCTCCACAAGCATGTGGGACCCATCTTGGAGTTGAGTTGGAATGGGAATGAGATGGAGGTCATCGATAGCCTTGAGTAAATTGAATTCATCATCTAAATATACATCCGTATGATTAACCCATGGAATGTGAGGTGGAGTAGATGGTGAAGGAGCATTTGCAATGCATAGTATGGGTGGTGATAGCAAGAAGTCTTACAACAAAGGTGTAGGGGAAATATGAGTGAAGTCGATGAAGTTTGGATTGGGTGCATCATTGTGATCCGGATGAGATGTGTAGTGAAGTGGGGAGAATAAGTTGACATCGACCATGTTAATGGAGGCAATGGAGACAATGGAAGATAATGAGTCTAAAGATGAAGACTCAAAAGTATGTAAATGATATGGTAGATTCAACAGAGGATGTAGAACCATGGGTGGAGAATGAGGTTGAGTTGGAGAGCGGTAGAACTATCATCGATGAGGCAATGGTATGAATGAATGCATAGGCAATGGAGGGGGAGGTGAAGAAGTGTGCTCTGAGTGAGGAGAAGTGAGGGAAAGGGCATCAAATCTATCAACCAGCTCATCAATGCATTAGGTAGCGGTAGTGTTAGAAAGTGGTGTCTCTTGGAAGAATGTACATGGAATATTGATGGTAGAATGGGGGGATGGACACTCATCGAGGATGTCAGTGTAGAATTCCTCTTCTAATGAATGTGTAGGAATCATTGGAGGATGCAGGAAGAGATCTTGAAGCTCATCTTCAAGCGTGTGAACGACTATAGGGTGGTAACCTAGACCAGATTTATCTATGGGTAATTGAACATAAGGGTTGATAGGTTTTCGTAATGTCCTAGCCCAAAGCCACGCCAATGGAAATGCCAAAGGTAGCATAAGGTAAAGTGTGGATTGGACATGTGGTCTAAGGTGCCATAAAAACTAGATTGTGGTAGTAGGGGTATAGCTACTAGGAGCGATGAATCAAGGCTCGCATAGATGAAATTTGTATGATTGTTCGGTGGACCAAGTGGTACGATGGTACCAATGGTTAGCACTAAGGTAGAAGGGCAACCAAAATCATGGGTAGATTGGATCATCGGAGGATGCACACGAGTATCATGCACATTATATTCCCTAGGATCAAAATTGATCATGAAAATGGATACTTGTGGTGATGTATGTGGTGGTGAACGAGGTGGTGAGTCTAAGTCGGAGGAAGAAGATGAAAGTTGGGAATCATGGATAGTAGCAGTAGAGGAATGGAATAGTTGGGCATCCAGGTGAGAGGCTCATTATTCCCAATCATGGCATTCAACTATAGTGGAAGGGATGGGATGACCCACATGTGGAAACTATGAGGTGGGGTGAGCAGGCATAGGCGTTGAGCTATGAGAAGATGTGAAAGATCGAGGTCGTGGATGGAAGGGAAGTGGGGGTGTATGAGGAGTAGGAAGGATAGGAGGATCTATGGAAGAAGATGGATGAGATGAAGTAGGAGGCCACAAATATGGTGGTAAAAAAGGTACATATATAGAAGGAGGATCCATGGAAGAAGATGGTTGAGAAGGAGGAGGCCATGAAGAAGGTGGTAAAAATGGTATGGATGCAAGATGAGGATCCATAGAAGAGGATGGATGCATGTTGGAAGTAGAAGCAGGGGAAGGTGTATGTGCTCTAGGTGAGCGGTGTGAGGATGAGGTAGGTGAGGGAGAGGATGTAGAAGTCTCTACCTGATGATGTGAAGGAATAGAAAAGACCTGTGTAGAGGATGATGAAGGTCTTAGCGGGAGGTCTATGATGTTGTAGAATTTGAATGGGTCACCATCGGTGGAACACAATGGATGAGTCCATCATACACATATTTGAGGTAATGATGCAAGGTTGATGGAATGCATTACATGTCATAGATCCATGGACGTCCAAGCAAAATATTGTATTGCATTTTACCTTGAATGATGTGGAATAATATGGATATGGTCCTTACACCTATGTGGATAGGTAGGATGATGGAACCTACTATGGGGTGCATAGAACCATCAAAAGCTTGAAGGTTGAGTGATGGTATAGTGAAGTGAGTAGGTGGAATGTGTAGGTGATGAAGGGTAGTAGTAGAGATGATACTAATGGAAGAATCGGTATCAATGAGGACATGCTTGTAGGTGATGTCATTGATGGTTGCTTGAATATGGAGGGGAGGATCATCTCCCTCACCCACAAGTTTGGTAATCTCATGGTCATGGAAGTTGATAGAAGGTTGCATGCAATGAGGGATGTTCCCAACAAAATTCACAAATGCATTTGTGTCATGGGTTTCAAGGTCGATTGATTGAAGAATATCATTTAACACCTCATGATGAGGTTGAGATTGTTGTAACAAATAAAAAATGGATAGTCTAGTTGGGGTGTTATGCAACTAATGAGTGAGGCTACCATGAATAGTGATGATGTTTTATGGTAGGGGTGGTGAAACATTCGATGTTGCAGGTGAGTGAGGAGAAGTGAATGGTGTAGGAGGTGAAGTGATGGGTGCATCCTAGCATGGTGGATAACGTTGGGTACGAGTGGTGAGGTTAATCATGCCAACCACTCCATGTGAGGGAGGATCATGGTGGACACTATTAACTTGCCTAGATTGGCCTTGTGGATTAGATTGGGCTCCTTGGGGATTGGTCCCCCATGTTCTGGTAGTGGGTTCTGATAGATACCTAGATTTTGGTTTTGTGGTGCGAGGGGGTTCAAAACCTGAATGGTACCTCGATCGATGAGATCTTGTACTAGGTCATGGAAGGAGTGACAAGACTCTACATCATGGCCATGTTATCGATGGTATGCATAGAAGACCTATTCGTTGAACCCATGAGGTTTGGGTTGATTTGGGTCGATGGGTCTAATGTCAGGTAAGGTGATATGACCAACATCATACAACCTCTGGAATAGAGTTGGTAGGGGCTCAAAAAGTGGAGTCAAATTTCACCTTGGAGGTTGAGGGCGAAGACTATGAGGTTGTTGTGGGTTAGATGGAGGAGGTGCATTAGTCTAAAATATTTGTTGTTGTGGGGGAGGAGGTCATGAGATTGATGAAGAGGCTAGAGAAGCTGCTACCACTTGATTGGTTTGTGGTGGTTTAGAGAAGGGTTGATTTGGTGCATTCTGATTGAAGCAAAAATTTGAATTGTAAGATGGTTTCTATCTAAGCTTGATTTTGCTAGATTGGACTTTGATATCCTTAATGACCTTTGCTTGGGCAATGGCTTCATCAAATGTGTGACTTTGATGAAGTTGCAAAGGCGTAGAGATATGTTTATGATAACTTTTGGTAAATAATGTGATGAGCTCGAAGGATGGGAGGCTATGAGCTAGGTCATGGATGATCGATCTCCATCGAGAGATGAAGTCCATGATAGGTTCATCATCAGCCTATCATAAGGTATAGACATCAGAAAAGTTTATCTTCTTTGATGTTGATGGAGAAATGTTCTAGAAATGAATTAGCCAATTGTTCGAATGTGAATAGGCTATGGTATGGGAGCATGTTGTACCAATCGAGGGCTTGTCCCCCAAGTGAGAGAGCAAAGGTATGCAACATGAGGGGATCACTGCTATGAAGCTGATAACATGCGAAGTGATAGTTACTGATGTGTTCTCGAGGGTCCTCTTTACCTTTGTATTTGTCAAATTTTAGAATCTCAAAATGGTATGGGTAAGGAGGAATGAGAAATGATGGATGAACGGGTTCATTGCACAACTCATTATATGTGGGTTTCTAGGGCCCATAACTAGTTGTGCGAAGATCCAACATCTTAACTTGTTCTCGTAAGAGTTGGAGTTTGGGTGATGGTGGTGCGATGAACTATGCTGAGGTAGTAGAAGACTAAGAATGGGGAGGGTATTGGAGTTGTTGTTCCTCCCATTGTGAAAGAGGAATATACTAAAGTTGTTCCTATGGATGTGGTTGTTGAACAATGTGAGATATGGAGGTTGATGGGAGAATCTATTGTGGGGTAGACATCTACTGTGAATGGTAATATTGTGGTTGTGGAGTTTGTACCTATTGTATAAGAATTTATTATGATGGTTGCACGGTTGGAGAGGATGACTAGGAAGGAGGTGTCATGAAGAATGTAGGTATGATAGAGTGTGGTGGAGGAAGTGGTGTTTGGATAGAGGATGAAGGTGGATGGTGAGATGATGTGCCAAAGGATGGTAACTATGTCGGACTAGATGAGCGATGAATGGAGAACTCAGGTTGGGTAGAATAGCATGGGGGATTGGTAAGATAAGATGGGTAGAGTGGATTATAGGTAGATAGAGGAATGGAAGGGGAGCCTGAAATGGGTGAGGTGGAGGAAGGTGAAAGGTGGAAGTATATGAAGGTGGAAGTGGAGTGGAAGATGGCATACCATACATCCTAGAAGAGGGGAATGTAGGTGGAGGAAGTGATGAGGAAGGAGTGTAGGTATCAAAGGTAGAAGCCTGAGAAGAGGGTATGGTGAATATGTCCACAAAGATTTGTGAAGATAGGATTTTTTGATGTTTTTGAGGAATGAATTATTGTGATTGAGATGGTGGTTGTGATGTGGTATCAAAAGATGGAAAATATGATTGTTGGGAAGGTGGTTGTTGTGCTTGGGAAGCGTATTGGTGTGACGATGTGAATGGAGTATATTGTTGTTGCAATAAGGATTGTTGTGAGGGTGATTGTGATGAAGGCACCTGAGTGCTCGGGGTGGAGGATTGGGGATCTAAAATCATCCCTACTATTAGGGTAGATGATGTAGCCTCGGGGTGAGGATGATTAAGCAAAGAAGGGTCATCCTCGAGAAGGGAGTGAGATGGATCTTGGAGAAAAGGATGAGTAGAATTAGGTGAGGTAGGTGGAGTCTCCTCATCAATGGTGAAGAAGGGATATGGGTCTCCTGGAGTGGTGTAGATGACATGATCACAAAATATGGATGGTGGATTAGGTGGGGGTGAATGAGGAAGAAGAGGATGATCTTCACTCAAAGATGTGGTGAGCATATTACTAGAAATAGAGGTCTCACCATGGGACATGGTGTGTATGCGAGATGACTCAAAACTAGTAAGGAGATCAGGTGTGAGAGTGGATGCTTCCCTCGTGAAGGGAGGGGGAGTAATAGACTGATTGGAGGTGGTGCGAGAAGCCTCCTCCTCAAGATGCGCTTGCTCGCATGCTCGACTACGAGTAACAATAGGCATGGTGATGTATAGTGTGATTAGGTGCTCAAAACTATCCAAAAATACAAATCTAAACCTGTGAGTGTGTTCTGTGCAAGATTTTAGGTAAACTTGTGAATTTTGGTGTGTTTTTGTGCACTAGAATAGAGTTCGCACACCATTGTGCGAACCTGTACTACAAAAATTTGGTTCACACAATGCTATGTGAACCTGCTCCAGAAAGTGAATCTGATAGAAAAGTGATAGTGATAGACTGTGAATATCTAGCAAGTGAGTGGTTAACAAAGGTGAATGTGCTGAAACCAGTTTTGTGAGAATGTAATACAAGGCATGACTGGAATCAATGCTAAACAAAGAAAAATAAATGTTTGGTTGTTTTATGTGTTTTGATGATGATATCTACTCTAGAACATGACACAAGAAGTGTAGTGAGACTCTAGAAAGAACAGGAGTGTCATCGACATGGAACCTCCTACAACACCCAAGGGTGCACATAATAGAACAATGTCTCAACAGGCAAGTGGTGACCTAAATGGAAAGGTGCAGTAAAATGATATCCAAAGGGGAGGAACTCAAAATGCACTAATGAGTCCAAAATCCTCTCATGAGAAGAGGTGGCATTGTCTAAGACCTGCTACTAGCCCAATCGGGCGATCGCTTCACTCTCGGGTGAGCTTAGTCAAGAATGATAGTTACCTATTCATGAATTATATGAGCCTTGTGAACAAAGGTGTCTAATCCTATCCCACTCTGAAGGTCCCTTTCGATGATAAAATCTAGAAAACCAGTCTCAAGAGTAGGGGATATTTCGATGATGAAGTCCGAAAAACCACTCTTGGGGGCTACTATGGTGTCTAGGGGGCGAGCTGGTGGAAGGAGATGAATTCCAACATCACCAGTCTCGAGTGGAGATTGGTGATGAAGTCCAATCTTACCATTGTGTATGAAACATGAGTGTGTGGTAGTGTGTTTGCTACCGATGATATGAAAGCAAGAAACTAGCTAAATGCCTTTTCAAAAAGGAAACTAGACCTAGATGCCTTTTGAAAAGAGAAATTAAACCTAGATGCTTTTTTTTGAAAAGAAATCTAAACCTAGATGCCTTTTGAAAAATAAATCTACTCTAGGAAGCTTGAAAGCAATGAAAGATGAGATGCATAAAAAATGAATTTGAAATCTATCTATATGCATAGAAAGAAATGTGAAATCTAATCTAATGACTTGAAAGGAAATATGCAAGTTACCTAGGGGATTTGTGAAAGAGATGGGAAATTTCTAATCTAAATGATGTAAAGAAATTTGAAACCCTAATCTAATGACATGAAAAGAAATATGCAAGTTACCTGAGGGATTTGTGAAAGAAATGGGAAATTTCTAATCTAAATGATGTAAAGAAATTTGAAACCCTAATCTAATGACATGAAAAGAAAATTGCAAGTTACCCAAGGGATTTGTGAAAGAGATAGGAAATTTCTAATCTAAATGATGTAAAGAAATTTGAAACCCTAATCTAATGACATGAAATGAAATATGCAAGTTACCCAAGGGATTTGTGAAAGAGATGGAAAATTTCTAATCTAAATGATTTAAAGAAATTTGAAACCCTAATCTAATGATATGAAAAGTAAATGCAAGTTACCTGGGGGATTTGTGAAAGAGATGGAAAATTTCTAATCTAAATGATTTGAAAGAAATTTAAAATCCTAATCCAAATTATTTTGAAAAGAAAATGCATGTTACCCAGGGATTTGTGAAAGAGATGGGAAATTTCTATCTAAATGATGTAAAGAAATTTGAAACCCTAACCTAATGACATGAAACGAAATATGCAAGTTACCTGGGGGATTTTTGAAAGAAATGGTAAATTTCTAAATGACTAAATGATTTTGAAAAGAGATTGAAAAATCTGATCTAAATGACATGAAAGAGATTTAAAATCCTAATCTAAATGATTTGAAAAGAAATTGAAAAATCTAATCTAAATGTGATTTTGAAAGAGATTTAAAATCCTAATCTAAATGATTTTGAAAAGATATTGAAAAATTTGATCTAAATGACATGAAAGAGATGTAAAATCCTAATCTAAATGATTTTGAAAAGAGATTGAAAATTTTGATCTAAATGACATGAAAGAGATTTAAAATCTTAATCTAAATGATTTTGAAAAGAAATTGAAAAATTTGATCTAAATGACATGAAAGAGATTTGAAATTGTCTAACCTAGGTATTTTGAAAGACCTAAAAATAACAAAACCCTAATTTATGTGCCTTTTGAATGAAATTGAAAAGTGAGTTGATACTTTTGAAAGAGAACATTCTTTGCAAAAGAATAATGAAAAACAAGGGTTCTAAGAAGAATACCTGCCTCCTAGAGTGTTGGATGATCTTTTTGTTATAGGGGATGATAGTTCTAGGCTGTTCTACAACTATTTGGTAGGGTTCGCACGGTGGTGTGCGAACCTGACTAGTGGTTTGCACTATGGTGTGCGAACTGGGTTTAGAAGCCTGTAACTTCTAAACTAAAAGTCTAAGATGTGTTTTAGCTCTCTAGTAGACTCTGTTCTAGGTTTACAGTACCTAAAACACCAAAAATAAAGCCATATGATGAATTAGATAGCAAGAAGGCTAGTCTAAAATAATTTTTGTGGGGGTCCCATCAGGCATGCCAGAATGTAACACACGAAAAGTAGAACATCAATTCCAAAACTAATGGAAATATGCAAAGTGCTCTTTATTATTGATTTCAAAAGGGTTACAAATTAGTCTCTCTTGAGACAGATTTCCCTCTCTTTTTCAATGTAAATGTAGATGCACTTGTTGATGCTTTTCGGTGCCCTCAATGCAGGTGGGCTTCTTTGTATGTGTGCCACTGGTTGGATGCTTGGAGATGTCCTAAATACCTGTTTAAACCTGTAAAAATGTGTTAATGCATTTGGGGACCTGTCATGGATCAGACCCCATGTTTATACAAACAAAAATGACATGAAAATACGATAAAACTTGCTAAAAATTGGAGGAAATGTTGTAAAAACCATAAACAAAGTATACCTACCTGATTTGGAGCTACAGAGTTGTTGTAGACTTGGTTCGCATGGCGGGGTGCAAACCTCTGCTCGGGTTCGCACGATGGTGTGCGAACCTTACTGCTATTGACTTTTGATGAGAATTTTTTGTCTAGATGTGTTCCAAGTAATGTTTTTTGATGTTTGTCAGATGCAAAAATAGTAGAAGGTATTCTAAGGAAATTTTAGCAGAGTTTTGGTATGTTAGCCAAAAGGGAGAGAGAGAGAATTATGAAGGAAATGGCCCTCTATTTATAGAGTGGGCCAAGGCTAGGGGGAGTGAGGTGTCCTAGACTCTAGGTCAAGTTCTACCATGGTGAGGTTAGGGTTATGAAGAGGAGTGTTGAGTCATCCCTTCATGTGCCCTGAAGGAAATATCCTAGGTGCACACATGTGTGAGCAAGGATTAGGGTTAACCCTGATTAGCTAATCCCTAGGTTAGTTGGAGGTTAGGTTAGGTATCTTTGGAAATATCCTAACTAAGTGGGTGCACACATGTGTGAGGATAGAATTAGGGCTAATTTGGATTTAACCCTAATTAAACCTATTTAGGCAATAAAGTGCACTTAAGTGAAAAGTGACTTTCAAAATAGAATTTGAATTAGCCTAATTAGGGTTTTTGGAGGGAATGGTCCCATGGGGGCCCTAATTAGGTGTAGGAAAGGGCTTAGGTGGCCTAAAGGGGCTTGTAGATGGCCCTTTTGTGAATAGGAGGTGTTTTGGATACGTTTTGTGTAGTTTTGTAGGTTTTGCACCTACGGATGACTATGATTGCCTACGATGGCCTATGCAAGCCTACAAATGTCTATGCAAGCCTACAAGTGCCTATGCAATACTACAAGTGATTGTGTAAGCCTACAAGTGACTACGAGCGATTATGTGTGACTTTTAGGTATCTACAATTGGATAACCTCTTTAGTCATATGCTACTTTACATATACTTGTTTCAACCTTATCAATGTTTATGGACCTACACCTCAGTTAGGTAGATTAGATGTTTTGAGTGGTATTAAATCCTTTATGAGAAGTAAAGACCAAGAAACCTTATTCATGATCATAGGAGATTTTAATGCCATAACTAAGCTAGATAAATAATTTGGGGGAACTAGGAAATTAACCCAAAGTATAATAGATTTCTTAGTTTTTATTCAAAACAATAATCTATGGGAGGTTGAGTTTAAATAAGATAACTATACATGGACCAACAACAAGAGAGGCCAAAACCTAATAGTAAAAAAATAGACAAATGCATACTCTCAAATCATTGACTAGATGAAGGAAATTGTGCTAAAATTAATACCTTAACAAGGATTGGTTCAGATAACTAGCCAATAAGAGTTAAAATGGTGGTAAGTGAATTCGAAAAAATATCATAGTTAAATATGATAAAATGTGGGAATACCATCTTCAATTTGTTGATATGATAGCATAAACATGGAATTCTTCAAGAAACAGTGGGTTGTATGCACTTCCAAAACAAATTAATTCAATGACATCTAAATTAAAATAATGGAATAAGAACACTTTTGGAAATATTTTTGAGAAGAAAGAAGAACTAAAAGATAAACTTTCAAAATTCAAAAAAGGTGATCATAATAATCCAAGCTTGGAGGAAAGGTATTTTCTTAGTGAATATCATAATATTTTGAGTAAGAGAAATTTTGGAGATTAAAATCAAGATAGACTTGTTTAAAAGAAGGAGATAAAAATACAGAAAAATCATGGGATAGCTTTAGTATAGAGATCAACATCCAAAATTAGTAGAACTAAATCAATAGAAGGGGTTTGTATTGAAGACCATAGTGAAATTAGAAAAGAGATAAGGTATTTTTATTGAATTCTAAAGCTCTTAGTGATAAACTTCTTCAAGAAGTACCTTTGGTTATAACGAATGAAGACGATAGGAAACTAATGGAGCATGTTACTCCAAAAGAAGTTCATTTAGCTCTTTTCTCTTTTAATAAGGATAAATTCCCAAGTGCATATGGGCTCCCTGTAGCATTTTACCAATATAATTAGGATATAGAGAAGGATTATGTATTGATGGCAATGAGACAATCTAGGGAAAAATAGCACATACCCTATAAAATATATGCAACATATCTTACCCTAATTCCAAAAAAGAAGGATGCTAAATTATTTGATTTATTTAGACCCGTAAACCTATGTAATATGGCATATAATATTATCTCTAAAGTGATGGTGAAGCCATTATTAGACAAATTTATTTTAAAAGAACGAGGATTTATGAAAGGAAGATAGATTCTAGATAGGATCATAGTAGCTCATGAAGTTATACATTTAGCAACTTCATGAAAATAGAAAGCAATGATCTTAAAACTTTATATGAGTAAGTCCTATGATAGGGTTAAATGGGATTTTCTTTTTGCAAAATTAGAATTTGGATTTAGAAAGAAATAAGTTATATGGATTAAAGCTTGTGTCTCTATAGTTTCATATTCAATGTTGGTCAATGGGTTGGTAACATAATCATTTAAAGTCGAGAGAGGCCTTAGACAAAGAGATCCTCTATCACCATATTTTTTTATTATTATGGTAGAGGTTTTGGATAGGAACTTGAATAAGGCTAACAAATATGGGTTTATAAGTGGACTTAAGGCTAGTAATAACATTGAAAACATCACCCATCAACAGTTTGTAGATGATACAACCCTTTTTGGAAGGGCAAGGATAAATGAGGCCAAAGCTTTGAATAAATTATTAAAGAAATATGAAAGAGCATCATGACAAAAAGTTAATAGGACAAAATCCAAAATTTAATTCCTAAACACTAAAGCTAAAATCAAAGAAAGAATTCACATATTACTTCAAATGGAGGAGGTAAATTTGCTAGCAACTTATCAAGGGATGCCCTTTTTTGAGGGGAGAATGAGGATAGAATTATGGAATCCAGTTATAACTACCAGTATAGAAAGGTAGATGGTTATTTTTAGCATTAAGAGTGCAACTAATTAAGTCAATCTTACAATCCATTCCAACATATTATATCATTGTATACTATGCCAAAATCAGTAGAAAAAAGTTTAATCTATATTATATGATCCTTTTTGTGGTCAGGTTTACATGGTAAAAGGAAATTTCCTTCGATGAAATGGAGGAAGGTGTGTGATGATAAAACTAGGGGAGGTCTCGGTTTAAGGGTTCTTATAGATATAAACTTAGTTCTTAGGGGAAAAGTAATTTGGAGATTGTACAAAGAGATTCAAAGACAATGGGTAAGAATTCTTCAAAGCATGTTGAGCCCAATAACCCAAGCTTAATATTTACCACATTCTCTCTACCATATGGTTCAACACTTTAGAATGGTTAAAAAAAATATTGATCTAGAGATTAAAGGTTTAATATGGGTTATAGGAATTGAAGAAAAAAAAATGGATGGGTACTTGGTGTGATAAAAACCACTCAATATAGATCCAATTTTAAAACCTTGGATGATATTACTTCAATATAAATATGGTGATAGGGTTTCAAAACTTTTGTACAATAATTAAGAAGGAAGATACAAATGGAAAGAATTTTTTTTACAAGTATACAAGACATTGATGCTAGGAGGCAATTGAGTATAAATATAACTATGATTATTTCGAGGGGATCCAAGGATAAATTGATTTAGGAGTTGAACAACTCAAGAGAATACACAACAAGAAGTGGATATAATGTAAAACACCAACAAAATTGGAATATCGCAAAAATATGGAGAGATATTTGGGATAGACCAAGCATTCCTAGAATTAAAATGTTTGTTTGGATAGTAGGTCATAGAAGAATTTTAACCTGGGATAACCTTATAAAGAGGGATCTTCATGGCCCCTCTTAATGTATTCTTTGTAAAAAGGAGGAAAGTATAGACCATCTCTTGGGACATTGCTCAATAGTCTAGAAACTATGTCAATGGATTCTTAATATGTTTGCAAAATGCATGGTGATGAATAGTACAATTGAAGAATGGTTTAAGCAATGGTAGAGCACTTTTAAAAGTGAGGCTTTATAGATAATCTGGGATATATCAAAAGATACAATACTCTGGACAGTATGGCTAGAAAGGAATAGAATTATATTTAAAAGAAAGGAAAGCAATTTAGAGGTAATGAAAAGGAAGATATGTTTAGCCATAGAGGAGTCTAATTAAACCCTATCAACTCACCTAGTCCCTAATCTGGAAGCACAGTGCCTTGATAGATGGAGTTAAGTCATCAAATGGAATTATGATGTTGGGTACAAGAGAAACAAAAAGAAAGCAAAGAATATAAAGTGGAAATCACCAGATGTGGAGTTGGTCAAATTGAATTTTGATGGAGCATCTAAAGGAAATCCAGAACCAATAGGAGGAGGAGGAATAATTAGAAATAATAGAGGAGAGATTTTATCTCATTACACTTTCAATAATGGATTTAAGACAAATAATGAAGTTGAAACTTGGGCGACTTTAGAAGGGTTAAAAATATACAAACAAATGAAATGGAACAAAGTATGGATTGAAAGTGATTCACTCATAGTAACAAATGTAATTTTGAGGAAAGCAAAGGTTCCATGGAATATACAAGAGATAACTATGGAAATTCAAGATATTACTAAAGAGTTTGAAGAAATTAGGTTTACACATACATCAAGAGAAGGAACCAAATGTGCAAATTGGCTAGCCAATAGAGGGTTTTTAATTGAGGATCATGAAGTTAAATTCTCTTTTTTGTGGTTAGAGGAAGTAGTAAGTTTAGTTGAAGCTAACAAGAAAATATTGACTGCCTAAATCAAATAATGATTAATTTTTACTTTAATGTTTTCCATTGGTAGTATTTTCTTCATTTTATAACATTAATGTGTTTTCATATAAACTAATTTTTATATTTTTTGTGGTTGCACTTGTGTTTCATAAAGGAAACTAGCAATCCAAATTTAGTAGAGCAAACTATGATAGTGCAATGTTTTGGAAATATTACTCTATTAAGATGCAATTCATAGGTAGTAGAGGTGAAGTTTTGGTATTGTGAAGGTTACTATAGAAAAATTTCAAGAAGGATGTTGAATTCTAGAATATTTATATTCACACAAAAAATTGAAAAGATCCATAAAATAAAAATAAAAAATTCATACATTTATGTAAAACGATGTAGGTTTCTAGCTATAGCATCTCAATGGAGATGAGAAGTGAATCTATTTGTAAACTCTTAAGCTCTAAAGAAGAGAGTTATAATTTGTCAAGAATGGAGGACTCGAGTAGAACCCTTTGTTATCCAAAAAAAGAAAAATATAGTATTTACAATTATTTTAGTCATCATAGACATAATTTTTAAAATAATTTTATATGATTATGGATCATATTTTACGTCGAATGTTTCCATGTTATTTCCTTTGTTTAATTTAAAAAGTGCAACTTGCCAAAAATTAAATTTATTATAAAATTTAAGTTTATTCTTTTAAATATAAAACATGATCATAGATTCTAATTATTAGTTATTTATTTGGATATTTTTTTGTTGTGGCTATAGTCTTCGTGAAAGGGGTGTAAATCCTATGTGCAATCAAGTGATAGAACAAAGTGATAAATTTGGCTATAGTCTTTGTGAAAGGGATGCAAACCCTAGATGCAGTCAAGTGTTGAAGGAAGAGGGTTGTTCACAGACCGTCTCTTTAGTCTGTGAGAAAGCATCTTTTGTTAGAGGAAATATCTCTCAAGGATCTTTGGGTTTGCAACTAGATGAACCTCTATCCTCTAGTAGGATTTTGAAGGATAAATTTGGTTTGGATTTGATTAATTATGAATCCCGAACAATTATCTACAAACTCAAGGGTAAAATACCAAACCTGGAGGATCTCAAAGGATACATTAAAGATTGGTGGACCAATACAGAATTTTAAGTAACTCTCCTACCCAAAAATTTATTTTTTGTTTCTTTTTCTAATTTAGTGGATAGAGATAGGGTAATGGATTATAGATTTAATTGGTTTTTCGAACAAAGGGGTGTCTATATACGACCTTGGACTCCTATTTTTAACCCCTTTACAAAATAATTTAATGGCTTCCCAGTTTGGATGAATCTTTATGCTCTCCTTGTGGAGTTTTAGGGAGAGAAGATATTCACCAAAAGTGGTAATGTCGTTGGTGCATTCCAGTATATGGATTCCCAAACAAAGGAAAATTTGTCTACTAAAATTAATATGAGTAAAGCAATATTGGTTATTTGGATGGATGTTTCAGTTCCTAGGCCTTAATCCATTACTATCTCCTCAAGCAAAGGGGAATGGATTCAAAATATTGAATATGAAAACTTCTCCCTAAGACGTTATGGTTAGCAATATGGCCACCTGAAGAAGAGATGCCCGATCATTCGATCATGCTATGATTCCTCCTTGGTGGAGGATAAGGCCCTACATGTGAATGATTCAAAACCTTCAAATATCCCAGTACAAAAGAATGAAACTCGTCCTTCAAATGCACTAATTATCTAGCAAGAATCATGTGAGTAACAAAAGACTCAATCCCAAAAGAAGAATTTGAATAATGTCATTGATAGAAGCCAAATGGTTACTAAAGACCATCCAGACGGTTCCATGGAAATATTAGCACCTTAAAAGATATTCTTGAAGCTAATTATTAAACAATCGGTGATAGTCAATTTTTAAAAATGAAGATCCTACAAAATGTGTTACAACTAGATATTACCTCAAGAGCTTGAAGTGCAAAAATGCATTCCCAGATCTTACCACTCTAAATGAAGAAGAACCTCTGCTAGAGAAAAACAATCGAACTAATTTTCTCTTTGATGGATGACTGTTATGTTTGTTTTCCTTCTCTTTTTTGGATTTATGTGTCATGTAAGGGTTGTTCTTGTTATTAGTTCCTTAAAAAAATAAAGATTTGATTATGGAAACTTAGTTGTTTGAGGAAGATGGAGAATATCTTTGATAGAAAGGCAAAGATGGGTATGCTTTAATTTGCTTGTTAGAAATGTAACGAGATCAATGTAATATTTTGTTTTTGTAATGGAAGTGACCCCCAATAGAAGCCACACATAGCTTATTCGTCTCACCCAGGGACGAATACTAACTGGGATTCGTCTCACCCAGGGACGAATTCTGAAATAGTCTCTGGTCAGGACGAATTCCAGGTTTAACGGGCAAAAAGAAAAATGTCGCCAAGTGGTAGCTAAGGACAGTCAATTATTGCCTCCTGTCGTGCATGCGCATGTAGGTGGGTAGGTTGGCAGTTAGTGCACTGTCACAAAGGCAGTCATGGAAGCCCAAGTCAGGGAGGAGTCTCCTCCCTCTTGGGAAGGCATGGCTGCCACATGGCATCCTTGCATGCCCCTCCAAAGAGACCCCATGGGTCTATAAAATGGTGGACTTTCCCACCCAAATAAGGACAGGTTGGAGGCATTTTCAAGCAACGAAGTGCTACCAAATTGAACACCCCATTGCACCCTTTTTCGATTCACCTTTTCACATCCTTAATCTCTTTCGCAAGAGAGGTTATTGGGTGGCTTTTGGAAGCGTGGATCCGAACCCAAACCCAACATTTGACCACCTTAACCCACCAATTTGCCGACAATGCATCCCAAGAGATTTTGGGCCCTTCCCTAGTGGATTGGCGCCGAAATCAAGTTCCAACTGTGGGTGGCCCACTCGGGCACCTTGCACTTTTGTTAGTTTCATTCTAATTTGCTTTCTGTCATTTAAAACGTGGACATAAAATCAAATGGCATTATCTCAAACATAAAATAAATAAATAAGTAAAACGTGAACATAAAACCAAATGGCATTATCTCAAACATTTAAACTCTTCAACTTTCAATAAGGAAACCTAGACTTGAATTCTAATTAAGTTTATTCTTTTAAATAATAAAAATGTGATCATAAAATCAAATGGCATTACCTCAAATTAATAAATTCTTTGACTTTCAAGAAGGAGGCCTAAGTTTGAATTTGCCAAGCCATACATGCATAATACCCAAGCTATTGTAAAACCACTATGTGGTCATTTCATGATGTAACATGGATGAGACCTGCTTTAATTCCAAATAACCAATTTAAAAAAGTAATTATATTAAACATAATTGTTAAAAAGAATAATTAAATATCATTAGCTTAACTAGTTAAATTCCTTGACTTATAAAGAGGAGACTCATGTTTAAATCTTTTCAAACCATACATACATAATAGCCAAACTATTGTAATACCACTATATGGTGATGATATAATGTGGGTGGGGTCCATCTCCATCCCATGTAATCAATAAAAATTTATTATTAAAAAATGATAGATGTGAATATTCGTATTGTGTTATAACTTAATTGTGTTCTCTTTATTAACCTATTAAAAAAATTTAAAAATTGTTCTTTTTATTTCTAAGTAAATAAAGATATTGTATTTAGTATATTTTTTAAATAGATATTTTATAATTGCAAATAGGTAAAATTTAATATAATATAAGAAATGTTTTATATTAAATTTTTTAATTCATAATAACATAAAAATATATATATAATATAATATAAATATTTTTTTATTTTTTAGTAATAGGGATTGAACCCGGGTCACATCATCGATAATGCAATTGTGTTATAACTTAATTGTGTTCTTTTTATTAACCTATTAAAAAAAATTAAAAATTGTTCTCTTTATTTCTAAGTAAATAAAGATATTTTATTTAGTATATTTTTTAAATAGATATTTTATAATTGCAAATAGGTAAAATTTAATATAATATAAGAAATGTTTTATATTAATTTTTTTTAATTCATAATAAAATAAAAATATATATATAATATAATATAAATATTTTTTTATTTTTTAGTAATATTTCATATATACATCCACCATGGGGATTGAACCCGGGTCACATCACCGATAATGCAAGTGGCGTCCTTGCCGGTAGACCACACTCATGGGGATATATAATATAAATATTTAATAAATGGGCTTTACCTTATTTTAGAAACCAACCAAATGTTACAAGTGTGAGTAAGAAGCAATCGTGAGGAAGAAGCGAGTGGCACCTCTTCCCGTTCTATATTTTTTTAGACATCAAAAAATATCTTATAAAAAAAAGCTAGGTAAAATGGTAAAAGAGTTATTTTTTAAAGCCCTAATTAGAAGTATAGATTCCCTAGCTAGGGATAAAAAGAAGGTCAAATTTACGACAAACCTTATCCAAGTAGTAGATGTTACACCAAATATGATTATCAAGGATGAGACGTTCAAGCATGACACAATGGTTGTTAAACGTAGAAAGTTAATATGTAAGTTCCATGGATATTGGTCAGGTTTTCTAAAGATTCAAAAATTAGACACAGTGGAAGTAGGATTGAATTAGTATTACTCCTTGAATTTTCTTTCGAAAGAATTTTTTTGTCATCATCTTCTCCAGTTCAAAAAATGGATATAATAATGGGGGTGGACCATGGTTTAGAGGGGGATATACATTGCTTTTAAGGTCATGGGTAAGAATTTTTCTTTGGAGACATAAGCTTTTAAAAAGCTTCTAGTATGAGTGAGGCTTGTTGGACTTTTCTATCAACTTATTAGTAAGGAGTTTTTGAAGAATAGTGACAATACTTTAGGATAGTTCATCCAATAGGGACCAACTATTGAGGTGCAAAGACATGTTGTAAATAAGAAAATATATGTTATCATGAATATTTCAAAACTTTTGTTGTAGTTTATTATGAATAAATCTAAATTAAAATAATAGGATCAACAAGTGTACTATAAAAACATTGCACTTCAACCCACAAGGGATACCGTAGTGGTAAGTCCTTGGGTTTTCATCCATAGATCCAAGTTCAAACCCCGGTAAGAGGGGACCAAGACCCCTCATAAAAACTCGTGTAAACTTTTTTTTAAGTTGTAAGCTTACTGCAGTGGTAAGGGCTTTGGCCTCTGTTTGAGAGGTCCAAAATTCAAACCCCATTCAATATGAGGGGACCGGGACCCCTCATAAAAACCTATGTAAACTCATTGAAAAAAACATTGCACTTCAATGTTGCAAATATTGTGAGATTAGACACGTGACAAGAGATTGCAAAGTGAAAACAATTAAGAAAGATAAATTTTGGTCATGAGACAAACTTTGATATGAAATAAGGAGATCATACCATAGTAGAAGTTGAATCAAATCAAGGATTTTCCACATCCAAAATTGAGGTAAAGAAAGTCCCTATATGTCATAAAATGGTGAAGCCCATTATAATTTACTATATACCATTAGAAGAAACATAGGACACAAGGAACAAGGAAGTAAAATCCACAAGTTCAAACTTAGAAGGAATTACAGGTGCAAAGGAGGATAGGGGGCAAATTTTAATGCAAAGGAGGTAAACGAGTGATAATCCAAGTAAATTATCTTTATTTTTTTCTAGTATAAAATCTTCTTCTTGAAATAAAAATGAAACTAGTATAGAGCTTATTCCTTTAACTTTTGGGTTTTAAGAGAAACATAATAAAGAACTAAGCATGGAGGATGGTCATGGAAATTTAGGGTTTCTACAATAGTATAAGAAAATAATTAATATGTAGAATCATCCTTGCACTTTAGAGTTTTTAGGGCAACATTTATGGTTTTCAAAGCAACATAAAAAATTAATTACTATGGAAGATCATCCTTGCACTTTAGGGTTTTTGGGACAACACAAATAAGAAATCATTTATGAGGATAATTCTTACACTTCAGATTCTCCAAGGCAACATAAACCTTTAGAAGATAAGTCTGATTATGAATAATATGAAAAATATAAGAGATTTATGAAGATAAAAGTATTGGTGGGGATGGGAAAAGAAGAGGAAGACCCTCAAAGCAAGAACAAATAAAAAATGAAACTCAAAAGGAAATCGATTTTGAAAACAAAAATAAGTATCGCATGTGTTAACTATAACTAGGATTAAACCCACAAATAAAAATAATAAATAATGATAATAATAGTATCATTCAATATTAGGAGTATGAATAAGACCCCTAAAAAATATTTACTAAATAATTAATAGGTTGTTATAGTATTAGGTTTATTTTAATACAAGAAATAAAATTAAGTAGCAAGAATCATTCAAAAAAATTGAAGATAATGGATTGTTTAACACTTTCTTCTATAGGATCTTTCATAAGTTTTGCAATCATATGGAATAAACTCAAATGAGATGGACAATTACTAGAAGCAAAAAGTAATTTAGTTACTAGTCTACTTGCAGAAAATAAGAAAATACAAAGTTGGGGTTATGTATGTATATGCTCCAACTATAGTTACTCCTTGTGAAAGATGTTTGAAGGACCTCAACATATTTTTTTAAATACAATTATCATTCATAAATGTGATCTATGGATTGTTGGGAGGGCTTCAACTTAGTTCTAACTCATTCAAAATTAAAAGGTGTTACTCTTAGGTGGTGTAGACCAATAGAGGATTATGCTTCATTTTTTAATTCAATTGGCCCTTAGGATGTTGTTCCTTTAAGTTTTCAATATACATGGGACAATAGATGTATTTTATTTTAATTTGTTATAAGGGATTGAAATGGGTCCCACCCGTATTACATCATCATCACATAGTGGTATTAAAACAAAACCTGCATATTTTCCATGTATCACTTGGAAAGATTTGAACCTAGGTCTCCTCCTTTTAATGTTGAGGAACCTAACCATTTGAGCTAACATCACTTGATTATACTTTTTCAATGGGTTTACACAGGTTTTTATGAGGGGTTCTGGTCCCCTCATACTGAGTGAGGTTTGAACCTTGGACCTCTCAAAGAGAGGCCAAATACCTTACCATTGTAGTAAGCTTGTAGTTTTGGGATAATATATGTATTAGCAAACTCAATTTCAACATTTTATTACAAGCAATATCAAATCAAGAAAATAAATAATATGACTTTACATGAAAATTGTGGCTTTTTATATTTTCCTAAAATAAATGGAGGTCGAGGCATAAATTTCAAACAAATTTTTGGTCAACAACATCCTTATCTCTAAAGTGGTTGAAGTGGTTGACGAGAGGTGCTTCATGTTGGTGGTTGTTGAGCTCAATTGTTCAACTCTTATTGTCTCAAGTTAACGAGATCCCAGTGATTTGTGGAGGGACGTTTTTCGCAGGACTGCCCAAACTTTCAAACTTGTTTCAGCCATATCTCACTCATCCGAACTCAGATTGAGCTGAAATTTTGAGGGTAGATGCCTGAAAAACCCTAGAACGTCTCCACCAATTTTCATATCATTTGGAGCAACACAGATCCTAGAGCATCCCTATGTGTGAACAAGATATTTGGCAAGTAGCTATGTGAGGGTTTCATCTGGGTTGAGTGCAAGCAGCTCCTAGAGGTTGGTTTTTAGGGCCTTCGGGCCCTAGCGACCAATATTTTTGTGGTTTATGCTCAATATTTTAGCAAGAAATGTTGCAGGGGATCCAATATGGGTTAGAAATTTGTCTTTCAACAGATCATACTGTGAACTTGAGTGACAACGGCTTCCAATTTACTGCACAAAATAAAAGTGAAAACCATACCTTTCCACGACGTCTAGGGCAAGGATTAAAGAGATCACGAAACAAGTTTCAAGCGGTTGATCAAAAAATGGCTCATATCTCAAGTGAATATGGTACTAAGGTGCACCCACAAAATAATTCTACTGTGAAAACCCCTGTCAAGGGTAAGAATTTCGAATACTCAGCCCCAAAAATAAATTTTAGGGATGCCCTCCGTGGTGGACGGCCTCAACCCAATGCTAATATCAATCTTAGGGCTTCCCATAAACCTCTAAGAATGCCTAAGATTGATCCCAGGAAAACAGAGTTAGGATGTCTTAAAGCAGTTGATGGAACTCCTATTGTTAAGCTTGATATGGGTAACATTCAGACTGGCATTGAAGATTTGGAAAAAAGAGGACTAATTTGTCGGTTCATGGGTTTTCGTCCGAGTCTATCTGCTTTCAAAGTCTGGGCTACAAAAAGCTGGAAAACTAAAGGTGAGTTACAAATCTCTATTTATCCAAATGGTTATTTTCTTGTTTTATTTTCTAATAATGAAGATAGAGAGAAAAATTTTCAAGGGGGTCCTTGGTTTTTTGGAAGGGCAGGGCTTTTCATGAAGCCCTGGCATACTAAATTTAAAGCCGAAGAAGAGATGCCTTCTATAGCTCCCGTGTGGGTTAGACTCTTTGGCCTCCCTATTGAATTTTGGAATCCTACTATTTTTTCTTCAATTGGAAACTCTTTAGGAACTTTTATGATGACTGCTGATTGTACTCAAAATTTTGAACATATTATTTATGCTCGAATTTGTGTTTTAATGGATTTTGACAAACCCCTACCTAAAAAGATCACATTACAATTTTGGGAAGACACTTGGGAGCAAGTAGTGGACTATGAGAACATTCCTTTTCGTTGTAGAATTTGCCATGAATATGGTCATTTGGCCAGTTCTTGCCCAAATAAAATTCCTGATCAAAAGAAAGAAGATATAAACTCAACGAGGTTTCCAAATACCTAAGAAGAAGAACACTTAGAAAAAACCAATTATGAAGGATCAATCAAAGTCATCTGCTAATATGTTTGAAATCCTTTCCACAAATGATGTCCCAAGTGAGGAAGAGGAAATAATGGAAACTGAAATCTTAGAAACACAATTTAAATATGAAGGGAAGAACTCAGAGACAAACCAACAAATCAAAGGTTTTCAACAGAAAAAAAAGGGAGAAAATTTACACAAGAAAAACAATCTTTCAAATGTCAAAACTTCAAATAATGCAGGTCCCAATATAGACTCCGTTGAACCATCTAGTAAAATTTTGGCTGTGTACGAGCATTCTTCAAGGTTAGAAGCCATCTCATATTCAATTGGAATAAGTCAAGAAACAGGGAAAAAACATTGAAGATGGATTCTAATCAAAAAGTAGGTCGCAAGACCAATCAATATCATATGGTAAAAGAAGGTGAAAATCTTGTAGAGGAAGGTAAGATTAATGCCCTTCCCAACTTTTTTAGCCCTGGTATTAATGAAGATCATCACTTGGAATATTAGAGGACTCAAAGGGAGTCTTTCAAAACAAAATGAAATTAGAAGAATGATTCGAGATAAATCATCCACATCTTGTTTTCCTTCAAGAAACAAAGATGTCAATGGAGGATATGGACTCAATTGCCAATAAAATTTGGCCAGCTGGAAAAGTGGTTTCCCTCAGTTCCCAAGGGACTTCGGTGGCATTGCTTGTCTTTGGGACCCAAAAGAGGTAGTTATTCACCATATGGTTGGCAGTTGGGGTTTTTTGGCTATAGTTATTCAAAGTAGACATTCCAACCAAATTATGCTCTGCATTACTATTTATGCTCCGACTTCTTTGGAGGAAAAAAGAAGACAGTGGAAGGATATTACTCATATTATCTCTCATTTTCCTGAAGCTTGGATCTTGATCGGAGGAGATTTCAATACCATCCTCTCTCTAGATGAGAAAAGGGGGGGAAATAGAAATTTGGACAAAAGCACTGACCTCATGAGCGAATATATTGTAAACCTCCATCTTGTGGATATCCAACCAGATAATGGCCTTATGACTTGGTCTAACAGAAGGCAAGGCTTAGCTTGTATAATGGAGAGATTGGATAGGTTTTTGCTCTCTAAAAATTTCTTAATCCATGGTCACATTCCTAAAGTGAAGACTCTTAATAATGTTGGTTCGGATCATTGGCCAATCATGGTGGAAATGTGGAAAACCAATGTGAGTTTCTCTCCTTTTCATTTTCAATTAATGTGGCTTAGAGACATTTCCTTCAGACCTCGTGTGCAACAATGGTGGAAGGAAGGTAAACCTAGGCATGGGACTAAGATGTTCTATTTTGCCAAAAGACTGCAATACATTAAATCCAAAATCAAGACTTGGAACTGGAAAGAGTTTGGGGATGTTCATAAAAAAAACATGAAGTTATTGCTCATCTTGAAAATTTGAATAAGAAAATCCATTTAGATGGCCTCACAGAGAAGAGAAGTGCAGATGAAATTAAACTCACAACTCGGTTAGAGGAATGGGAAAAAAGAGAAGAAATCTTATGGAAGCAAAAATCTAGAATTCAATGGCTCAAAGAAGGAGATCGAAACACAAATTTCTTCCACAAATCTCTTCTAGCTCGAAGATCTCACAACTTTATTTCTTCCTTAAAATCAGATTCTGGAGATGTTGTTTATACTTGGGATGGCATGAACTCTATTGTTGTTGATTACTTTTCCAATATTTTTGTTGCTACTCCTCTTGACTCAGCTTCACAACAAAATGTTCTTCAAGCAATCCCTTCTCTTATCACTTATGAGGAGAACTCTATTTTGACTACTCCTGTTACTATCAATGAGCTTCAACAAGTAGTTTTTAAAATGCAAAAGGGAAAACCCCAGGTCCTGATGGTTTTCCCATTGAGTTCTACCAAGAGTTCTGGGATATCCTTCATGTTGATTTATTAGAGGTGGTGGAAGAAGCCAGGAAAGCCAAATAAATTTTGAAGGTTATCAATAAAACTTATATTACTCTTGTTCCAAAATCTCAAGAGGTTGATCATATCTCATCTTTTAGACCTATTGATTTATGTAATGTTCTTCTCAAAATCATTACTAAAATCATGGCAGAAAGGTTGAAGCCTCTTTTGCATAAGATTATTTCCCCAGAGCAAGGGGGTTATGTGGAAGGACGTCAAATAGTAGATGAGATAGTTCTTGCTTAGGAAGCCATCCATTCCATGGATATGCAAAAATATCCTTCCATGTTCATTCGGTTAGACTTATCCAAAGCTTATGACAGAGTGGATTGGCACTTCCTTATCAAAGTTTTGAGGCAATTTGGTTTCTCTAAGGATTGGATGGATTGGATTATGGGATGTATCTCTTCAGTTTCCTACTTAGTTCTTATCAATGGCAGGCCTTCTCAGTCATTCCTAGCTTCCAGAGGTATTAGGCAAGGTGACCCGCTATCCCCTTATTTATTCATCATTCTTGTTGAATGCTTGGGTAGGACTATAACCAAAAAGAGGGAAAACAAAACCCTTGAGGGAGTTACCATTGCTCATGGAGCTAGACCTATCTCTCATATTCAATTTTTGGATGACTCTACTCTTTTAGGTAAAGCTACAATTAAGGAAGCTTCTAATATTAAGCAAATCATTAGTTGTTTTTCTAAGGCTATCGGGCAGTTGATCAATGAAGACAAATCTAAAGTTATTTTCTTTCATTACTCTACTAGATAGGAATCCATGGTCTTGGATAAATTAAGATATAAGAATACCTCCCTTCCAATCACTTATTTAGGTATTCCCATAAATATTCAAAGGCAGAAAAATAAATATTGGAATTGGTTGTTGGACAAAGTCAAGAAGAAAATTGGAAAGTGGACCAACAGGTGGCTTTCTTCTAGGGGTAGAATCACCTTGGTAAAATCAGTCCTTCAAGATATTCCTATTTATGTTTCTTCCATTTTGAATATCCCAAAGGTTGTTCTTTGAGAATTGGATCAAATCAATCATCGTTTCCTTTGGAGTGGTACTAAGGAGAAAAGAAAATGGGCCTTGGTGAAATGGGATACTTTATGTCTTCCTAAGAGTGAAGGGGGGTTAGGATTATGGTCTTCTATTAATAACAACAAAGCTTTAGCTGCTAAATTATATTGGAGGATGTTTCATAACCCCAATGCTCTTTGGGCCAATAATCTCCGTGCTAAATATGCTGAGAACAAAAGTCCTGAAGACCTTGTTCGCTATCAACTTCCTACCAAAGGTTCTCCCATTTTAGTAGTTCTTAAGACTGGTGAGGATTTGATAAAGAAAACTTTATTTTGGATCATTCATAATGGTCAATAGGCAAATTTTTGGATAGATTCTTGGGATGGTCACAAGCCTTTGATAACTCAGTTTCCCGATTGGAGGCCTTGGATGGAGGAGCTTCACCGAGCTAATTGGATAAAGGTGGCTAATTACTATCGGTACCATATTGGTAATTCAAATGTTGGTAGATATTGGATCCCTATTGAGGACTGGCCTATTCAAATCCCAAAAAGGCAAAGACAAGATATCCAAGGCATCCTTCATATGAGATCCCTCTCTTGGTCCCATGAAAAATATTGTTTTGGATGGAACAACACTACTAAGGGTGAGTATTCAGTTGCTCAAGGTTATTTGACCTTATGCCATAATAATCCCAACCATTCTTCTGACATCTTTTCTCGATTGTGGGCTCAAAATCTCTGGCCTAAGGTGAGGTTCTTTAATTGGCTTTTATTGCATCATAGGGTGCTTACTGGTGAGCAACTTATGAAGCATGGTTTTCATGGCCCTTTTAGATGTGAAATGTGTGAAGAGAATGTAGAAACTCTCAACCATATTTTTATTGAGTGTACTTTAGCCTCTGAGCTATGGAGGAGAATGACCACTTTACTTGGCTTATAGTGGTCCAATTTTTTTACTTTTGAACAACTTTGGAGGGATTGGCCTAATCAAGAGGGTGTTGATCATTTTATTAGGAGGTGAGTTTGGATGGGTTCTACCATTCTTCTTTGGAATATTTGGAATGAAAGGAACAACCAAATTTTTAATCAAGATAGGAAGGATATTCACTATATTTGGCAAAATACCATAGCCAACTTAGTTGAATCAGTCCATCAACTCCTTAATCACCCCCAAAACTCCCACCAAATATGGGATCAAGTGATGCAAATATTGAAGAGGCTATGCTAGGGTTTGATGAGGAAAGCTGCTTTGCTAGAATTTTTTTGAGACCTATCTGGTGGGCTCTATGGGGATGGCAGCAGTTTCTGGAGGAGGTATGAACAATTGGAGGAATGTAGTGATGGCATCAGGTCCGTCACAGAGCGTGCATGCTAGGGCTGGTATTTCTTTTAAAAATGATTGGAAGGAATAGGATTTCCCATTGCATGCCAGGAATCGCTTGTTAAAGAACAATGGATGTTTGGAACGATGTGAAGCCAGGCCGGTTCTAGTGGTTCAACCAGACTCGATGGCAGAAGATGTGGAGTATTTAACCAAACATGCGCTTATTGGTAAATTTATGGGCATCCGAATTTCTCTTCCCTTTGTGGAGGCTTGGGTTAGGAAGACTTGGAACCCTGAAGGTGATGTGGAGGTGATGCTGAGTGCAAACAGCTATTTTATGGTGGTTTTTTCTTGTCTTGCGGATCGTAACAAAGCATTTGAAGGAGGTCCCTATTTCTGTAACCAAGCGGGACTCTTTCTTAAACCCTGGCATGTGGGTTTCAACCCATCAGAGGAGCGGCCGTCACGGGTTCCGGTGTGGGTTCGGCTTCCATGGCTCCCCTTGGAATTTTGGAGAAATGACATCTTGCATATGATTGCCCTTCTACTTGGGAAGCCGGTTGGGCCGTCAGGACAGACGCTGGATAAAAAGGTAATCTCTATTGCCCGTATCTGTGTTGAAATTGATTTAAACAATCCTATTCCAGATTCTATTGAAATACAGTTTGGATCAACCACATGGGTTCAAAAACTTGACTATGAAGCTCTTCCATTTCGTTGTCGGATTTGCCATGAATATGGCCACTTACAAAGAAAATGCCCTAAGTTTGTCCTACCTGTGGCTTCAAATCCTGGGCCCTCTCAAGTTGTACAAAATATGGATAAAGGAAAAGCCCCGATAAAGGAGGGGGATCAGGATAAGGAAGGCTTTGTTACGGTAAAACCTCGAAACAAAGGAAGAAAGGCAAAAAGAGACATTAAGGATAACCAGCCAGATGCTCAGCTCAATCGTTTTGAAATTCTAGAGAATCTTGATCAGTGCGTGGAGATACCTGAAACATCGCTACCTGTTATAGATATAACAGGACCAAATCAGTTGTCTCTTCATGAGGTGGAACCAAGGGAACCAGATACAGGGGGTTTAAATGAAGAACAAAGGGCTTTGGTTCCGAGTATAGGTGATATGGTTGGCCCTAGCCCTGGAAGTGAAGTTATCTTAGAAAATGGCACAGATTTAGATGTGCCCTCTCCTACCCAGGCACTGATGCAGTCATCCATGGACTGTAAAACTCCTACGGTGCTAGGATTGCAACATAAAATAATTAAAAAAAATGCTTCAGATAAGAATATGAAGGTGGGTCGAAAGAAAGACCAGGATAAAATTAAGTTAATGGGGGAGACTTTGGTAGAGTCAGGTTTGGTGAGAACATTGGACTCCCATTTTTATAACCCCCAAAAATGATTATACTTTCATGGAATGTAAGGGGGTTGAACAACATCCCCAGACAAAAAGTTGTTCGTGATTTGATTCGTGTTCATTCTCCGGATGTGGTTTTTATTCAGGACAGAGTATTGATAACTGGGAGAGTCTCCCGTCTGGGGATTCTCAACACCTACGGGAGTTGATCCATAAGGATGTTCAGACTTAATGTGGTTTGTTTTTTTTTTTGGTTTTCTTTGGGAGTTGACCTTGTCTGGTGATTTAGCCTGTCTTGTTGCTTATTTGAGTCCTGGGTGGGGGCTCAGCTGTACTTTGTAATCCAGACTTTTTATCAATAAATTTTTACCCCTTTATTTAAAAAAAAAAAAAGTGATGCAAATATTGAATATTAACCCTTCTAAGGGCAACCAACTTAAAGGGAATGTGAGTATTAGTAAGATGGATAGGACAAGAAATTGGCAACCTCCTCCTAAGGATTTTGGAAAAGTCAATACTGATGGAGCCTCTAGAGGGAACCCTAGAAAAACTAGTGTGGGAGGAATTGGTAGACTTTCAAATGGCTCCCTGGTTTTTACTTTTGTTGAGAATTTGGGTATTCTTTCCAATAACCTTGTTGAGGGGTATGGTATCCTCAGAGGCCTTCAGGAGGCTACTAAGGTTGGATGGGAAAAGGTGTTAGTTGAGTCTGACTCTCAACTTATGATTAATCTCTTGAAGACTCCTTCTAAGAATCATAAGGTGGATTGGAGAATAAAAAGAATTATTGAGAAGATTCAATTAATCTAGATGGTATTTTTGAAAGTTGATTACAATCATGTGGTCAGAGATCAAAACAAGAGTGCTGATGCTTTAGCTAATTGGGCTTTGGACAAAGGTGATCTTACTTGTTATGGCCACCCTCCTAGATGGTGGGCTTCTCAAATTAGGGAAGCTCTTCTTTCTATCATTTCTTTGGATGGCTCCAGTTCTGAAGGTACCTAGTTTCTTCTTGTTTTTTTTTTTTTTGCTTCTCTTTGGTTCATTCAATTTTTTTAGTTCCCTAGCTCATTCTATTCTTTCTTTTTTTCCTATGTTGATTCTTGCCTTAATAGTCTCTAGGTCTAGATAGGTCATTGTTATGTTCAATTTTTTTCTTTTTCTTTTTTGGTTTTTTTTTTTTTTTAGTTTTTTAAGGTGGGTGGGTTCTTTTGTTTTGTTTTGTTTTTGTGTTCTTTGTGTTGTTTTTTGTTGTTCTTGTGTTTTTTTTTTGTTTTTTGTTTTTTTTTATTGTTCTTGTGTTTTTTCGTTATTGTTCTTGTGTTTTTTTCGTTCTTGTTCTTGGGTTTCTCTTTGTTTGTGTTAATTCATGTTTTTTTGTGTGAGTGTTTTCTATGTTTTTTGTTTTTGTTTATTGTATGTTGTTGGTTGTTTTTTATTTTTATTTTTATTTTTATTTTTTTTTTTTATTTTTAGGTTTTGGTTGTGTTTATTTTTCATGTTTTTTTTTGGGTTATGTCTTTGTAGTGTTCTGTTGTTTTTGTCTTGTTTGTGTTTTGTTATGTGGTTCTTGTGTTTTTCTATGTGGTTCATGTTGTGGTTTCTTTTATCTTATTGTGCGTGTTTGGTTGTGCTTTTGTTTTTGACACACTCAAGGAGCATGTTTTTTATTTTATTTTATTATTTTTGTTGTTATTTACTTATTTTTAAATTGGTTTTGTGTGTTTGTTTGCTCCTTGAGTATGTCAAAGGTGGTAGGCCAGGTCCGAGTCCTGGGCGTTTTTGGCGGAATGGATACCCCTGCCTCCTTGGGTCTTACCCGAAAGTGGCATCTCTTTTGGGATGTTTTCCAAAAATTAAAAAATATATATCAAATCACAAATATATTATCTTAAGATGTGATTTACTCGATAATAGTCATCCAAATCCATTTCAATTTTAGTCTATATGATTCCAAGGCCCTAGTTTTGTCTATATGGTTATGTTGTGGTTAGAGGAAGCAAAGTTTGAAGGATGATGTATGTACACGTTTGTATTTAAGGGGTAAATGAAGTTTTGGAATTCCAAATGTTTTAGTAACATATTTAAAGCAAAGGATGAAATTAAATCCAATCTCAAAGTAGAAGGAATGGACCAGGATACTTATGTGCAGGAAAACAATTGCTTTATGATTGTCATAATGTATCAAAAAAGATGTCATTTTATTCCCAAAAAAACTAGGGCAAGATGGATTAATAAAGGGAATAAAAATACCAAATCATTATAACCAAAACAAATTTATCTTTTTATCACATCAAAATGATTTCAATTGTAGATAAAAGAGATATTGAGGAAGAAGAAGATATTAAAAAGGAAATAATTAATTATTTCAAAGATATTATACCAATTGTTGAGAAATATAAGTAGGTTTAAGATAATCTTTTGTGAAGTATTTCATCAATTGTCATACAGGGATAAAGTAAAACCTTGATAAATAATGGATGAGATAAGAGGTAGTTTTCTCTTTTCATCTTGAGAAGGTACTTAGCCTCAATGGATTTCATGCATTTTTTTCAAAAGTTTTGGGATTTTTTGAAGAGTGATATGTATGTTGTGGTTGAAAAACTATAAAAAGAGGGCTATAATAAGTGAGAATAATGCCACCTTTATTGCATTAGATCTCTATAAAAATGAGATAAAGTATTTTTATAATTTGTGTCCAGTAAGTCTCAACACCATGATTTGTAAGATCATTTCAAAATATATGGAAAGTAGATTGAAAGGCATTATAGATTGTATTATTTTATAAAAATGAAGTGGTTTTACTTATGGTAAGCAAATTATTTATGGTGTAATAATTGCACAGGAGGTCATACATTCTTTTCATTCCATGAAAAAACCATGAATGCTTATAAAATTAGATATGGACAAAGCATATTCTAGGGTTTTCTAGAGTTTTCTATATGATATTCTCAAAAAAATTAATTTTGATCATGGTTTGTAGAAATAGATTAGATGTTGTTATAGCACTCCAAAATATTATACTTTGATAAATGAATTCCCTATCAAATGCTTCGAACCATCTAATAGGCTCAACTAGGGTGACCCATATCTTGTTATTTGTTCATTATTTTGGTAGAAGTGCAAGGGAGAATTTCTCAAAGGTAAGAATTGATTAAAAAATCAAAAGTATTCAGGTTGCAACAAATGGTCCCTCAGAATCAAATGGCATTAGCTCAACCAGTTATATTCCTCAACACATAAGGAGGATACCAAGGTTTAAATCTTACCAAGCAATACATGTATAATATCCAAGCTATCATAATACCACTGCGTGGTGATGGTGTAATACAGGTAGGGCCTATTTTAATCCCATACCACCAATTGAAAAAATAAATGGTCCCAATGAATCAAATGGAATTGGCTCAATCAATTAATTTCCTCAACTTTTAAGGAGACCTAGGTACGAACCTTGCCAAATTATACATGCATACTTTTTAAAATGGGTTTAAGGGATTGAATTGAACCCCACTTGTATTACATTATGACCACATAGTGGTAATACAATAATCTAATAATTATGCATGAAATGCATAGGAATATTCAAACTTGGGTCTCCCCCTTAAAAGTTGAGTAATATAACTAATTGATCTAATATCATTTGATAGTGATACATGTGTGATTACCAATCTATTATAATACCCCTATGTGGTCATGATGTAATATGGGTGGGGCATGTTTCATACCCACATAGCAAATTAAAAATTGTACCCTCTAAATCTAATCTCCAAATCAATAATGATACTTTTAATTTAGGGCATACCTTAGTTAGCCAAACCATGGAGTTTAAATCAATATTATCATGCTATGAGAAGACTATTGAACAATAGGTTAATACTACAAAATTCAAGATCTTTTTTATTATCACTAACCTAGATGTACAATAGATTATTATGGATATTTTAGGGTTTAAAGTTAGAAAATTTTCATCAACATATTTAGGTATTCCTTTTCTAATAAAGGGAAGAAGAATAGAATTATGAAGAGATTATGAATCGATAGATTCAGGGCAATTTTTTTCAAAAAATGACTCATCTTTTAAGAGCTATATCTTTGCATAGAGTTGTTCGATTTAGACAATTCTTGCACTGTTTTGTACAAATATTTAAAAAAGCTTTAAAATGAGTGGTCATATGAAAGATTACAAGTAATATTGAGAGTATACAACCTTTTGAAGACAATAATAAAAAACAAGAGTAGAATTAGGGCAATTTTTTCCAAAACATTATCTTAACTTTCAAGAGATATCTTTATGAAAGGTTATCTGATTTAAATGATTCTTAGACCAATTTATGTGAAATTCGAAGAGCTTTAAAATAAGTGGTCATATAAAGGAATATGAGTAGTAGTAAGGAAGCTACAACCCTATGAAGTCATCCATCTAGAACAAGGACAATGACGATTTTTCAAGTCGTAAAAAATGAAACTGTAGATATTTTCCAACCAAGGTTTTGATGACAGAAGGAAAAATAGAGGGCTAGAGCATCAATAAGATAGGACATTCTATTTAGGTGTAGAATTTTTTAGCTAAGTTTCATTTATCCATTTATTACCTTAGAAGTTTTGCATACAGATTATTGTAAGTTTATTTTTAAATATTATAATCGTTAAAGGATATACTAGTAAATTGTAGTAGACATCAAGTTATTGTTTCCTTCCCATAGACTAATTTAAGGTTAAATCCTTAGAATCATCCCTAGTAGTAGAGATTAGGACCCCATAGAGAAGTGATATTTTTTGCTTAAAGATAAGGCAATTATTTATAAATTTAATTAGTCTTGGTGAGGGGCTTCAACTCTGAGAAAATGGATTTATAGGAGATGGAAGTCTCTAAATGAGTCTATCCTTTCTTCATTAAGGTTTATTCCAAGATATTTTTAATTCTATGAAGTAAAGAGATAGAATCCTGAAATGGAGTTGTAGACACCAAAACCTAGCCACTTGTCATCCATCCTAGGTCTTCCCACCATTTCCACCCATTATTCATATATATTTATATATATTTATTTTATATATATTTAAATATTAATATTTTATATATTATATTTTATATATTTAATAAATATATATTTATATAAGTGAATTAATCCCAGCCATCCGATTTCACTTAATCCTATCCATCCATCCATATCAATCCATGCCACACCCTAGATTTAATATCCACCCTCCGATATGCTTTTATCTCAGCCACACGATTAGTGTCATTGAAACCCTAGCATGCCCTAGGTTGGATTATTAATAGGAGCCATTTTGATGGCTCAACCCCTGAATCCTGAGTTGAAGTTTACCTTTGAGTTCCCTAGAGTATCTAAGTACTCTTGCCTTCCATCCTCGCTTGCCATACCCTCGCATCCATCACCCCCCTCTAGGATCTACTTCTAGACTTTCCCTTACCATCGAATACCTTAGTGCTTCTTGTCATTCTCAAGACACCTTGGTGCTTCTCCTCTATTACCAAGCACCTCTGGGTGCCTTCCACCATTATCGAGTACCCATGGGTATTTTTTCCTCAAGCACCCATGGGTGTTTTACACTAGAATTTTGAAGTCCTCCTAGCCTTCGGTGATGCTAGGGCATCGTCACACTAATCCACTACAATAAATTACATCAGATCATAGAATGATAGATAAGTAAGGTAAATATTTTTATTGTTATTTTTATTATGCTGTTAGAATTTGTTGACATTTTATTATTGCATAGCTAGGGTTTTTGTATTGATTTGAGGGCCTCACATTGTGGAGCCCTCATAGTTGTTACTAACTCATTTGCTATTTTATTGTGTGTATATTGGAAGTGTTACATTAGCATTGGATAACTACTTAAGTTGGAGTGGCCTAACATCGGATAACTAGAAGCCCACTCACTTCTGTTGGGAGTAAGAACATTTTGAGACACCACCAACATTGTTTGCTAGGGTTTTGAAGAACCCTAGCTATTGTAAAATTTGTATCAAAGAATTCAAATATTCTTATTGTAACAATGGAGTTTTGAGGCTCCCTCCATTAATATAAAATCATTCATTGTGCAATATTATCTTTTGAGTTCAATTTATATCTTGTTATTTGGTGTTGCATTTTTGTCTTTTCAAATGGTGATCATGGTGGGACCCACTAAGGGTTTCTTTTTATGATTTGCTTTGCTAATTTATTTGTTATTTTTATCATCTTGTAGGATTTTTAGAAGCATGAATCAGTTTTTGAGTTAGGGTTTTTGAAGACTTGTAGAGTTGTAGAAGGTGTGAATGCTCGATGGTGCTCGAGGGCATCTAAAACATGAAAGAGGTTTTAAGAGAGTTGGAGTAGAAACATAGGTTATTTTGTAAGTCTACTATTAAAACCCTAACTTTTCTGTTTACGTATTCTGGCAATCTTACATTTTTTAGATTTTTAAGCTAAAAAGAACATCATTAATTAATCTGGAAAAACATTCATATTAGCTTGCATCTTAGGTTTCATATTAGTCATTTGCATCCATCCACACTTTCTATTTGAAGTTTCTGTTTTTGTTGTATTCACAAATTGAAAAATATTGCATTCGATTTCATGTGAATTGAAAAATTGCATAATTAGTTTGCATTATAGGGTTAGGGATTCCTATTTTTGTAGGTCTAAGTAGGAACATTATTCAGATACCAAAAGTATCCCCGTACTTGGGTGATTCCATATAGAGGAGTAGATGAACCCCCAACTATCTAGAGCGGGTCTTAAGCGGTGTACTCTACATCCTTTGGAAAAATTGGTATTCTGAGTAGTGGCTTCTGATTTAGACTATCAAAAGTAGTTATATTTCTAACATTGTATGTACACAATAGCAAATCAGAAATTTTAAAAATAATCACACACTTCATGCTTCACATTTAATAGTAGTGGTTGGATTTCATCACCAACCATTGCTTGAGATTTGGTGATGGTGGCTTTCATCTCCATCCACCAATATCTACCCTTAGAAACCTTAGGTCACCCCTAAGCAAACTTGTTAGATTTCATCACCAACAAGAATCTCGTTGCCCTAGCTTAGCCATAGTTTTTACCTTTCTTTGATTAATTTATATTAGCACATTTGAAACACACAAGATCAAAATCTAAGAAAATGAACTCACATTAAAATGAGATAATCAATGAATGAGGTAAGACACACTTGTTAAACAAACTTAGCATTGATTGTTTATTTTTCTTGTGAAATTTAAATTTTGTGTTTCATTTTACTGTATAATCTATATTTTGGTTTATTTGCTTTATGGTATTAACAAGAAAATAAAAGAAAGCATTAAATCAAGATAATTCAATGGAACCTTCATCCACCTTCCCCACCACTTCTGTGGTAGATTCCCTAAATGTGACATAGGTATATTTATCTATAGGTCCCTCACATTCCTTGTCACCCATAACCTTTCATATGGTTGTTCCCCAAGTAGAGTCAACCTCACCAACCATTGATCACCACATTACCCACATAGATATGGCATGAGTAGAAGCTCTTATGAAGTCTTCTAACTATGTCTTAGAGTCAGTCCCCAACTCACCTAGATAAGATCCTACTTTATAATAGGAACTTGTTTATTCCTAACCACCATCTAACTTTACCCAGGTGTACACTAACCCTCTTTTTGAGGCATCAGTTGCACCTTCCTCTCATATGTCCATTCCCCAACCCTCATGTGCTCCTAGCACTTCATACACATCCACATACACTAACCCCTTGTATGAAGCACATGTAAATGTTGCTTCACAAGTTTTAGCCTCCCAAGTTACCATACCAAGTGTAACTTGTCCCCCAACCACATCTTCCATACCATCTACTTCCATACCCTCCACTTTTGATAGAGATATTAATGAAGCATGGGAACACTTGAACAAATTGCTTAGGCAACATCAAAATGCTCAACAACAAGTACAAGTGAACCCTAAGCCTTTACCAAACTCTACTCAGACTATCCTCATTAACTAGGGTCCATCATGGACACCATAGTATTCTATGGTTTCTATCCCTATTCCTCCACCAAGTCATACCAATACCCATCCTATTCCCATTGGCCAACCTAACCATAACCCTCATACATTAACCCCATTCCAAAATTCTCCATATTTTCATCATCAATCTCCCATTCATCAATTTCCATCAAATTCACCTAGTCATCATCACCAATCTCATCATCATTTGGTCACTCCACAATATTTTTCCACCTCACCTCAAAATCATTAGGTAATTTAGGGCTTCCACATTCTTGAAGAAGACCCTCGAATTAAGGCCATGCAAAAATAGATAGATCAATTGATACAATATACTCCTGGTTTGACAAATTAGAAGCTAACCTTATATCAATTGATCAATCAACCTATTCATCCTTTGGTACCATCATCACCATATTCGATAGATTTCATGGTGCCTAAGTTTGATAAATTCAAGGGAACTAAGGATCCCAAAGAGCATGTGAGCATGTTTGTACACTCATGTTTTAGAATTCAAAATGACAATGCTCTCATGCTTAGAATATTTCCTCAAACATTAGGAGGAGATGCCATAGAGTGGTATAATCAATTACCTAGTCATAGTATTTATACTTTTGAACAATTGATTGACCAATTATTTGAGCGTTTTATCCTAAATGTTAGAAAGAAAGTCTCATTGTCTGATGTCTATGCTTTAAGACAACATGATGATGAGTCTATCTATGATTTTGGAAACCGTTGGAGGGTTGTCATTACCAAGTTGCCATTCACCCTACCAATGGATGAGCTAATCAAATTATTCACCAAGAGTTGTTTAAAACCTATCTCTTGGATGCTTCAATTATAGACTTATCATTCATTTGAAGAAGCTCTAGCTCAAGCTAGTGTCATCGAGGAAATAAAAATCCAAGAGGGCATACTTAAGCCTAAGAAAAAGGAATGGTAAAATAAGGGCCAATATAAAAGCAATTATTTTGGCCAATCAAAATCAACATAGGCTACTCTATCTAGTCAGCCTAATCACGTTAATCAAGTGGTCATGAGCCAATCGGTAATGGCTCAACAACAATCAGTGCAATAATCACCATAATAAATTGCTTATCATGCGGTACCCTCGATAACTCAAGCCATGCAAAACATAGTGCTAACTATAGAAAACCATCCTCGATGATAGTCTATCTAATAAAATCACCAATATACCCCCTTAGCTGAGTCATATGCTTCCCTTTTTTGAAGGTTGTATGACACAAACAAACTTGCTTTACCCAAAATTAGACTAGATGATCCCGCTAAATATGGAAAACATTATCGGGAATATTTATTTTGTCCTTATCATAGGCAAAATGGGCATGATATTAATAATTGCCATACATTCAAAGACATCGTTCAAGACCTTATTGACTTGGGGGCAATCAAGCTTGACAACCCCCTTGCTCAACAAAACCAAAACCTTGGTATTTTTCAAACACCACTTCCTCATCATGAGGAGGTGCAACCAAATATAGGAGGGGCTAACACCAAAACTCCTCCTAATCAAGTCAATCATGTCCAACAATACCAAGGGTTTGTAGGGGCCATCCATGTGGTCACTAGAGGTCAAAGAAATAATCAACAAAATGCAAGGCAACAACCTCAAGCAAGTGTGTCACAACCTCCCACATCACCTCCCATTCAAATTTCCCCCAATCCTTCATCACCAATCCACATTCCTAGCCAATCAAATCCTCCAATTCCACCCATCAATCATCCACCATGACCAGTCATCTCATTGAGTAGTCGGTTAACCACAAGTCTAAAGATGGCTTCCACCAAATTGTCAATTTATGAGTTAATTCAACAATCTCCCCCACATCATGAGGCATTAATGGATATTCTCAAATCCATTGAATTACAATCTCAAGATTCTAATGCCTTCAACAACTTTTTAGGGAGCATTCAAACATGCATGGAGCCTTCCATCACATTCTATGACTTTGATATTAAGCCAATCTCATCGGACTCAGTAGATCCTCCATTGCATATCATGGCTCTAATTGACAAGAAGCCATTTAAAAGAGTCCTAATTGATACTGGTTCCTCTATCAATATCATCACCACATCTACCCTTCATCATTTGAATCTTCCTCCATCTCATATCACCAAGTCATCATTCACCTTAAAAGCATTCAATGATGCTTTATGTTCCATAGTTGGCACTATTGTTTTACCCATTGAAGTAGGGGTCAAAATATTGCACACTATGTTCCACATCTTGGAAGGATCCATGGCATACAATGTACTCCTTGGAAGACCTTGGATGAGGGAAATGAGATGTGTTCCTTCAATATTACACCAATGTTTGAAATATGTTCATGAGGGACAAGTACATTGCATACCAATGGATGTCGAACCATTTAAGTATTGCAATTTCATTTCAAATCCTTATGAATCCATGCTTCCTTCCACTCACCTTTTCCTATCACCATCATCCAATCCATCTACCACTCCACCAATTTCTTCATCAAAAGCTCCCATTCTTGAGGACTCCCCTATCACCAATCCCATCACTTCATCATCATCTTCATCATTGACTACATGCACATGTGGTCAAATTCAATCCACATCTTGCCTTCCACTTCATCATCATCCATCCAACAACCTTCCCAATCCAATCCATCTCCATCACCTAATGTTTCACAAGTCGAGTTGATAGATTGTGAGACATCTTCATCTTCACCATTCCTCGAGCCATCATCCAACCATGGTCCTTCCATATCTTCCCAAGTTGAGGTCCACCTCACTAATCTTGGTATTGGTGAATATGTGGTCCAAGACATCACCATCACACCACTCACCATTCCTAATGCTAAGGATTTTGATCACCCATGTGACCCACCTTTATCCATAGGAGTAGTATATAACATGGGTTCAACTCCAAATAGCATAAATTTTGTGTATGGGGGATTGATTCTTCATCAAATCTAGCTCCCCTAGAGGAACCCAAGGAACCAACACTTGCCAACATTCCAAACATGTCAGGATTTCCATCTCACTATTTTCACATAGTTAATTGGCAAGGTCATGGCCTAGGATTGCATGAATAGGGAGTGCTTCAGCCTATTGATGTTCCATATCAAGAAGTGCATGACCATTTAGGTCTAGGTTACCACCCACTTTCCACCACCTCTTCTCTTGAACAAGCCTTCCAAAGGCTTAATCTAAATTTAGGAGAAGAAGCCCTCCATCTCGATGATTCTGATGATGAAATCTATGAAGAATTTAAACTTATGTCGATAATTTTGGATGAATCTGAAGAAGAATCGAGCCCATTATTCCCCATACCGAACAAGATGAGTTTTATCTCAAAATGTTCCCCATCCATGAGCCCATATTTCACTTGCTTCTTCCACAAGAGTGAGCTACCCCTACTGGTGAACCACCACCTCCATTCCATTAATCCATTTCATAAGCCAAACTTGTAACATATGTACATAACACAAAAATAGTGGTTTTCACCACTACAAAAAAAAAAAAAAAAAAAAATATTTTCTTTTAGCATTGCATGTATATATCATTTAGTTAAATGCATTTATTTGTGTTGCTTGTTGTTATCCAGGTTTACCAAGCTCCTAGCACTGGTTCTTAGGTTCCATCCATTCCATCCAACCTTATCCACTTTGCCCATAAGTCAACATGAATCCTGTTGATTTATTCACCCCACTCTATAATCCATATGATCTGACTAAACCAATTCCAATTGACATAAGCCTTATTGATATGGATCAGATTTCCTCACCTCCATCCTTTTTTGAGTTTGTCTTGTTCGAGGAATTGTTAAGGGCTTCAACCAACTACATTCCTCCATCCCCTCCACCTTCACCTTCACCTTCACCTTTGAATCCTAAGGTTTTCTAGGTAGATATAGATGAGGATAAGTCAGAAGAGTTTGATGACATCTTAGATGACATTCATCTGATCCCTATACCCCATCAACTTGAGGAAGGTTCCCATATGTCCATTGAAGATACCATCGATGTGGACCTTAGTTTAGATAAAGACAATCCCCAAATTGTCAAGCTTGGTAAAATTTTATCACCTAATGAACAAGAGCAATTAATTGCTCTCCTCAAGAGGAAGAAGGATATATTTGCATGGTCCTATAAGGACATGCCTGGTCTTGACCCTAGCTTGGTTGTCCATAATCTCACCTTACATCTTGATGCTAAGTTGGTCAAACAAAAACTTAGGAGGATGCATCCTACCATGGCCCTCTTGGTAAAAATAGAGCTTCAAAAACTCTTAGATGTGAACTTCATAGTTCCTATTGATTATCTTGAGTGGCTTTCAAATATGGTACCCATTCGTAAGCCTAATGGGGTGATACACATTTGCACTGACTTTCGAGATCTTAACAAAGCATGTCCTAAGGATGACTTTCCTCTCCCAAACATTGATACTCTTGTCGACACTTGCGCTGGCCATGAAATGCTTTCACTCATGGATGGTTTTTAGGATACAACCAAATTCGAATAAATCTTGATGACCAACACAAAACAACATTCACTACACCTTGGGGAACTTTTTGTTACAAGGTGATGCCCTTTGGCCTTAAAAATGTAGGTGCCACTTATCAACGTGCCATGACATACATTTTCCATGACTACATGCATAAGATTATCGAATATTATGTGGATGATCTCTTGGCTAAATCTAAAACTCGACAAGAGCACATTGGTGTATTGGAGAAAGTTTTTGATCGACTTCTAGAGCATAATGTAAGGTTGAACCCCAAGAAATGTGTCTTTGGTGTTACCTCGGGCAAACTTCTAGGATTCATTATCTCCAAAAGAGGCATTGAGGTGGACCCAAACAAGGTCAAGGCCATCATGGAGATGCCTCCCCCAACTAACTTAAAGGAATTGTATAGTTTACAAGGAAATATTCAATCGATCCATCATTTCATTGCACAACTTTCTGATAAATGTAGGCCATTCAATCACCTACTACAAAAGGGGGTGCCATTTTCTTGGATATATGAATGTCAAAAAGCCTTTGATGACATTAAGCAATACCTAGCTTCTCCACTAGTCTTAGCTCCTCCTCGTTCGGGGTCCCATTCTATCTTTATATTTTAGCAATGGACTTTGCATTAGGGACAATGCTTGCACAAAAGAATGAAGAAAATCGAGAGCAAGTTGTCTACTACATTAGTCAAACATTGGTAAGCTATGAAACTAGATACGCTTATGTAGAAAAATTATGCTTAGCAGTGGTTTTTACCACTAAGAAACTTTGACATTACATGCTTAGTCACACAACATATGTCATAGCTAGAGAAAATCCTCTACGTTATATGATGTCTCACACTTACAATAACACCCACATCGCTAAATGGATAATGCTCCTTACTAAATTTGACCTTGAATTCATTAGCCAAAAATCCATTAAAGGTCAGGTAATAGTCGATCAACTTGTGGAAGCTCCACTACCTAGTGATCATCCTTTGATTATTGAGCTCCTAGATGATTTGGTATTTGTTATCATTGAACAAGAAGAAGATGTCATTCTAGAGGAAGACATCGATATCACACTATTCTTTGATGGCTCTAAGTGCATGAAAGGTCAAGGTGTTGGAGTCATGTTTCATACACCCTAGGGGGTACCTATCCCCTTATCATTCAAACTTGACTTCCAATGCACAAACAACATTATAGAGTATGAAGCCTTAATCTTAGGTCTTCAATCAGCTATAGCTATGAGCATTAAGCGTATTAGGATATTTGGTGATTCTCAACTTGTCGTTAAGCAAATCAATGGAGAATACCAATGCAAAGAACCTACCATTAAGCTTTATCATGAAGTAGCAATGAAATTGCTCTCTAAGTTTGATTGGTATGAAATCAATAGTTTGCCATGTTCGACTAATAGATTTGTAGATGTGATGGCCTCCCTTGGATCATTGATTCCAAAAGACTCCTTTGGAGAGGTACAACCCCTTATAATTTCAATGGTCTCTAAATCTACAATTGTTCATGTTGAATCTAAATATGAAAAGGATGTTTGCTTTATCTAGTCGGATCCATATGAGCCTTGGTCAAGCCAAATAGTAGCCTTTCTCAAGTTTGGAACACTCCCATATGACATGTCTCAAACTACTAAATACACTTTCAAGCAAAAGGTAGCTCATTTCGTTCTCTTGGGGGATGTGTTGTATAAACATGGTTATGATGGAGTCCTCCTTCATTGTCTCGAGTCTAGTGAGGCACAAAGAGCCATAGCTGAAGCCCATGATGGTACTTGTGGTGGTCATTTTAGTGGAATGGCCATTGCAAAGTGTATTTTATGCATGGGTTATTATTGGCCCATAATGGAACGTGATTGTTGCACTTATGTTAAACATTGCAAGAAATATCAAGAACATGCTAATTTAACTCATGTACCATCACAAGATTTATAACCTATTCAAAGCCTTTGGCCCTTTTCACAATGGGGTCTAGATCTAATTGGTAAAATTTTACCTCCTTCCTTGGGATAACATACATTCATCATCATAACCATTGAATACTTCACAAAGTGGGTTGAGGCAATTCCTCTAACTAGTATGATAGGACCTAGAATTGTGGAGTTTATACTTCATCATATCATTTGTCATTTTGGTATCCCCTCAAAAATCATCTTCGATAATGGCAAGTCTTTCAAGAACAAGGATGTTCGAGCACTTTGCAAGAAATATAACATTCAACATAGTTTCTCGACTCCTTATTACCCACAAGCAAATGGACAAGTTGAAGCTTCCAATAAGACCTTAATTGCTATTCTCAAGAAACTTGTTAAAGAAAATCATAGAGATTGGCATACACAAATTCCCTTGGCATTATGGGCTTATCGAACAAGCATCCACATGCCTATAGGGGCAACACCATTTTCATTGGTCTATGGAGCTGAAGCAATCATGCCTCTTGAGCTTGAGATCCCCTCCTTGCAAATTTCTTTGTAAGAATTCATAGATGATGACACTGCTAGACAAGCACGTCTTGACCAACTCACACTTCTTGATGAGAGGTGAGTCAATGCTTTAGAGCATTTACGAGTTTATCAAGACCACCTAAAGTATGCTTACAATACCAAAGTTCATCTACATGAATTCCAAGTAGGATATCTTGTCCTTAAAGAGAATCAACAAAACACCAATGCATTATCGCATCTTCATGATAAATTCATGGCTAATTGGTTAGGTCCATACATTGTTACTCAAAAAGTGGGTAATGGTACTTATAGGCTTGCTAGTCTAGAGGGAGAGGAAGAACCCGAACCACTTAATGTTATACACTTGAGAGCATTCTATGCATAATTTGATTATATATATACATGGCTAATACACAAAAATATTTGCATTTCATTTGCATACATTTCATTCAAAAACATTGCATTCATTTGCATACATTTCATTTTGCATTTTATACATTGCATTCACATCCACATTTCACATTTCATATTAGGGATCATTTATTAAGTTCAAGATTTTAATTGGTCCAATAAAATCATGTTGCCTTAATCAGGGGCACCTTCACATCATCATCCATTTTCACAATAGCCAAATTATCATTTGCAAAACACATTTCATAAAGTTCCTAGGTGTTTTCGGTCACTCAGCCACTCCTAGTGTTTTAAGCAACCTCCAAAATACATGTCAAGTTCCTTTTAGGACCATCACACATATACACTAAGAAAATATTGAGTTTTGGGAATTGACTCCAAAACATTCTTGAACCAAACACAATTTCACATCTTAAAAATATCTTGTGTCAAAGAGGGATAACACCATACTTGGTATGAACCTCAAAGTGAAAAGGGTCATCCTTGCTAGTCCCATCATGCAACATAGTCCATAAAATTTTCTTCACATAAATAAAATAGTTCTAATAACAAAGTAGTAAGGATAGGGTACAATTCTCATCACACTTAGGTTGAGAATATGATTTCCCAAAGCTCTAAATATTTTACATCACACACCACTGATCATTGGGTTGTAAGGATCATACTACATTTCTAGTCAGATGGTTAGGTAGTCATCCCCAAAACTTAAGAGATCAAAAATATAAATTGTGGACTATGGAGTTAGCCTCCATCGGAGCTATAGATGCTTGACTGGTAGTGGAGTACGCTCATGCATGGTGACACATCTCTTTTAAAGAGACCTCTGACCGCACATAAGGACAAGCTAGCTTCTTGGTTTCATCCATAATAGGTTTACCCAATTTACTCAAGATGAGTTAATGAACTCACTTGCACACACATTGGTTCTTGATTACCTCGAGTCATTACCATGCTCTTGATTTGGTAAATGAATTCACTGCACACACATTTGGTCCTAGAGGGATTAGGTAGTTTTAGTGAGTTTGTTTGATACCACTAGTATGTCTGAGTCTCTAAAATAGTCAGTTTTCCATATCAACATCCATATCTTCTTCCATATCAACATCCATATCTTCTTCCATGTCAACATCCATGTCACTTCATGAGTCATTCACCCCATATACCACCAAGTTTGGTGCCCCTGATTAAACAACAATGCTAGAAACATGGCCAAGCAAGATCTAAACTATGAATGATCATTAGAACATTTGCATTCCATACCTTGCATTAATCATCCATAACATATCATATGCATTAATCATCCATATAAACATGCATTCCACAAAAGCATTCACACAAAAGGTAAAAGCCATGTATATATATATATATGTATAAATATCACATGTACAATGAGTGCCAAAAGGCTACATACAATGGAGCACCAAGGCTCATATATAAAAAGTGCATCTAAGCACTAGCTACGCCCTCCAAGAGGACCCTTGTGACCTAGAAGGAGCCCTAGACCTAGAGCTATGCCTAGACTCACTATGCCTAGCAGCCTCGGATATATATGAGGTTGGAGGATCAAGAAGTGGAATATGATGCTCCATCAACCTATCCTCCAATGCCTCGATATACCTATGTCGAGATCGAAGGATGCTATGTCGACATTATGTCGATGCTCCCTCTCTAGTAGCTCTACCTGGAGCCTCATGATCCTCTCATCCCACTCTACTACCTACTGCTCTAACCTCACCCAATCCTCCTCACTCTGATCTAGAGGCCCATCTATAGTCTCCTCCACATCATCTCCATCTCCTCCATCTCCTCCACTCTTAGGAGCCTACCTAGCCACCCCTTAGTCCTCCTCCTTTGACTATCTGATCGAAGGTGCCACTATCACTTGGGGGTCTCATGGGTCCCCTCATCCTCATCCTCATCCCCATATCCACTATCTAGAGGTGGATGCCCATGGTGGTTGTGTAGTGAACCATACATCATACTCTATGGTAGTCCCCACATCATCTATATCTAGGGAGATCTATCTCCTCATCATCCTCATAGCCTCCCTCCATGGCTCTACACATGGTAGCCCTATCTCCTCTTGATGCCTCCTATAGAGCATCGGCTCATCTAGAATCTCCTACCTCAAGCTAAACTATCGGAGTACTCATGAGAACTAAAAATACTCAGCCTCACTCTGATATCTCCCAACCACCCACCTAGCCTATCGTACCCATCGTAGATGCTCTCCATATCTGGTCCACTTGCTACCCCACCATGGCCTCCATATCACTTGGGTGGATGTTAATCTAACCCATAAATCTTGGTACCATTGGCTTATCTACATAGGCTGACTCGATTGTACCTCCTTGACCATCACCCATCTCCTAGCGTAGGGCTACTCCCTACCCAAGCCTACTATTGGTAAGCCCTCTGATCGAGCCACACTAAAGTGCTCCCATCCCCAACACTATAGTAGCAAGATGCATCCTAATCCCTTCCTCCCCTACCTCCTCACCTCATAGAGCTCTCGGTATACTTACACCAATAAGGTAGGAGCCCATGCATACACCTATCGCATAGTGAGCATATCACTCACTAACCCTATCAAGTTCCAAGGGAACCTACACCTAGTGTTGTTCGAGGCCATGATGTTGGCCAACATGAACATCACCAAGGCATGGAGGGCATCCAAATCCTTGTCCACATACATGGACAAGTAAGGTATACCTCCACTCTCCACCCTCACACTAACCATCACCAAACATCTTCTTCATCTTTATACCCAGATCGCGTCCAACCTCGATGTAATTCCCTCCACTAGAACCTTGAGGATGTGATATACATCCTCCAAGGTCATGGTCACCTCTCTTGTGGGGAGCTAAAATTTCCCTCTATCTGGATCCCACCTCTCCACCAATGCAGAGAGGTACCCCTCATCTACCCTCACCACATCAATCTGGGCTACCTCCACTAGCCCCACTACCTCTAGCAAATCCCACTCATCCTTCACCACTACCTTCCTCATCCCAGGAATGTATGGTGAGAATCGGTGTCGAGCCTCCAAAATCCTAAGTTGTAACACAACACAAAACACTTGTCATTTACACATTAAAAAAAATCACAAAATTTTTGCACAATATACAATAAAGGAAATTACCTCAGTAGCTCGCACTCTAGCTATCCCTCCATCCACTCCCTCTACCACCATAGCTTTTATGCCCAATTCACTTCACCTCACTTCACTCCACTCTCCCAAATGTAGCTTCTCAAACTCTCAAATGCACAAATGAGCTTCATTTCTCATCCTACCAACTATTTATAGCTGCTTTAGGTACCTTGAGATGCCCATGGGTATTTCCTAGTGCATTGAAGTACACCAGGGTATTTGTAAAATGCCCAAACATTGGCAAGTGTTTTTGCATGCCAAAAGCACCAAGACGTTTGGCATCAATTTTGACAAAAGAATAATTTTTTACAAAATAGTGGCTTATCCCCACCAAATCACTCCATATTGCATCCACGCATCTGTTTCATCATATTAACAGGTTTTGTGAAGATTCCAACTGATTTGGATGCATAATTTTTGTTTGCGACCACAAATTGCAAATTCGCTTAACAAGTTACAAAAGCACTCCAAAATGGTCCAAATCTTCACAAAATGATCATAATCATCATTCTCATCATTAATACATCATTTTCACATCATCCATATCATAATTTGCATATTTTCCAAGTTCAAACAACATTCAAGTGAACCTTGTATCTAGTGGGTTATTCTATATACTTGGTGATTGCAACGATTTGCATCCATGCAATTCGGTAAGATGAAGAACCTACCATAAGGACACTTGGTCATTTTCATCATTCCATATCTCCTTGTTCGAAATCACAATCATATTTGGTACTTCACATTTTGAGTGAAACCTTGCCAAGAACAATTTGCACAAAAGTTATCATTGATGGCCTAGTTCGTGGGGCTTAAAACATGGACAAAATCACATTTCATCATTTCACATCTCCTTGATAGTCATCATGGTGACTGGCCTTAGCTAGGGTGATTGGTTCCGATCATAGGAATTATCTGATAATCACTAGTTGGCCCTCCGAAGTTGACTATTTTTATTTTTGCATATTCATCTTTGCATATCAATGATGCTCGAAGGCACATTCTTCAACAACATTGAATCACCCCAAATTTGGGGTAACCACATTTGGTTTTGACTTTCCCACAATGGGATACATCTTACATGATCATGACATCTATACTTGGCAAAAATCCCTTCATCTGTTGGGGTAAAAATAGACACATTTTTCATCACATTTTTCACAAAACCCTTCATCTGTTGGGGCAAAAATAGATGCATCATTTCACATTTTTCACCAATCCCCTTCCTACCATTGGGGTAAAAATGGTATCACATTTACATCATTCATATCGTCCATCATTCATTTGCACAGATTTTTCAATTGGCTCGTGAGATTCATCCACAAACTCACTCGCCAATTGAGGGGGTAAGCTACGCAAAAATCCAAATTCTTTCATTCTTTTGTCTTCAAGCTCATGTTTCACATCCCAAGAGAAAGTTGCTTCTGCACCTAGCCAAAATAGGTGTCTTGTGTTTTTGCACTGCATTGTGTTTCACGCAACGCAGTACAAAAAGGGGCATCTATAGACACCAAAACCTAGCCACTTGTTAGAATAAGTAATTATTCTCTTAAGTTCTACTAGGATAGACTTACTTGATCTACCACTCCTCCATGAGTCAGGTGAACTCTCAGTATAGTCTAGATCAAATTTGATGAGTTTTTGTAATCCAACGGATCTCAATGATCAACTTTGCTATTTATACAAAGTTGATCCATGGAATAAATCAATCAGTCTATTGAGCTTCTCTACAATCTTGTGATGTATTGCAGAACTATTTCCTTCTTTGAATAGAGTATTGTTTACTAACATGGTACCAGAGCTAGGATAGTTCTTTGCAAGCATTCAAGTTTTTGAAGCTCTCCTTTTGTCTAGGATCTGGTTCATTTATTTTTTGATAATTTTTTTTTTGACTTTACTCAACTTATTTGAAAGTTGTGAAAAAATCGTTTTTATCCATTAACCATTTTTTTTCAACAGCATTTTATTTTGTTGAAAAATAATTCTTTAGCAATTTGTTTTTCAACTTGTATAATTTCGAAGCAAGAGGCAAATTATTATAAAGGTCTTCTAGTATTAGAGCTTAAGGATATCTTCTTTGGACGTGTTGCCCACATCTCACTTAGCATTTATGCTAAATTTGAAGCATTCATGCCCATTATAAGGTGTCAATAATTTATTTTCCCCCTCATTGCATCAAACGAGTTGTAATTTATTCTCTTTTTAAGATGAATCTAGCAACACAGCCATACTATTGTTATAGGGCTTCACAGTATCTTTTCGTTGATCAATATACGTGCTCTCTCCTATCTTCTTTTCTCACACATTTCTTGATATGCGTTCAAAAGGTTTGTTTTCAAAGAGCCTCTCGATCTCGCGCATTAGGTTTCTCTTAGCTGTATCTAGGAGAACGTTAAACATTGTACTAGTCCTTCTGTTCTAAATGAACGTTGGGCTCCTCTTTGCTTTGCTTGGCATCCATTTTTTCTATCCCAACAACGCTCTTGATGTCCATTGTATCTTTGAACTGGTCCTTTTGTTCTAAACAACTATTGGGCTCCTCTTTAATGCTTAATGATGTATCCTCTTTAATGTTGTACCTCAGCTTCTCAAAGCGCTCCTCACTTATGTTATAGCTCGGTGCGCTTCTCCCTCCCTATTATGAGTTCACTCACATAGTTCTTCAGAGGACACGTCTTGCAAAGCATTGTCAGTTGTCTTCATTAGCTTAATTTAATTAATGCCAACAGGAGTAATCCGATCTGATATTGATTTTGCATCCTCCACTCTCTTGTCGAAGATGCCTTATTTATCTCCTTTGTCCTGTTATCGAAACTAACCTGCTCTACTCCTTCAATTTGAAGCCATATTGATCATAAGGTATATCCAAATTATTATTTTTCTCTAACTTTATTGTTTTGTAGGGATTCAAAAGCTCACGCCTTTCAAATCAAAATGGTGATGCATTATAACATTACAAAGCCACTCATTGTCGCTTGTTTTGTATGAGAAATTGTTTTTTGCAGGGAGAAAGCGATCAATTTGGCTTCATTGCGACATAGGGAGAAATTGGCTTGTTTGTGTAAAAAATTATTTTTGTAGGAAGAAACCATTACCATTAGAAGCAAAGAGACATTTCAGGAGTACTAAGCATTCTGTTACGTGGTGCAACAACATGACATAACACGTTACGTTTTGGCTTGTTTTGTGTAACCCTTGTTTTTTTAAGGAGACACCATTTCGTTTGGCAACAAAGAGAAATTTCAGGACAACACCCATTTGACTTATTTGCATCTAAAGAAAGCATTTTGTGTGGCTTGTTTTGTGTAACACCTTTTTTGTAGGGAGACAACATTTTTTTTGGCAACAAAGAGAATTTTTAGGAGTGACTACATACTGTTTCGTGGTACAACCCTGTCCTCAAGCTTTGAGATAGAAGCAACTCCCAACTCTCTGTCACGTTTGTTGAATCCAAGGCACTGTGTAGACAGTCAACTCACAGAGAGTTAAAATTTTGTGTTCAAGAGATAATGGCACTCACCAGTGCTATAGATGAGAGTCTTACAATGCAGAGGCATTAATGTCTCACTCTTCCTCCATTCCTTTACTTATATTTTTTTGTAAAGAGTTTTTTTTTGTCTCTTCAATTTCGAAGTTGTAACCTTAATACTCTCATAAAAAAATTTATTTAGCTTAAAAAATCTAACTCTTTTTCACTTTTTCTCCCAAGCCTTTTCCAAAGGCTATCATCAAAAAGTGAAATAGTCCATTGTAATCTAACTAAATACAAAGGACTATTTGGAGGGGGGGTTAATGGTGTTGGTTCTTGCACCTATGGTTTTGTTGGATTTTTTGAAAGGGGGGTTTCTTGTGTCTATCTTCATTAACAACACTAGTAGTCTTTCTTTTTTTAGTGGCACCTTTTTTTTGGCCACTTCTTGCTTGTTACTTCTTTCTACTTCTTTTAGCATATTCTTATTTTTAAACCTATATATATATGCATAAAGAAGTTTCTCTCAAAATCAAAGCAAGCACTCAAATTCTATTCAAAACCTAATAAAAGTATTTCAAAAATTGCCTATGTTCCACATACCATTATACTCATAAAACTTATAGTTTCCCTCACGTAAGGGCGGGTTTTTGTGAGATACTTGGTATAGCGGCCTGACAATTTAATTTTTTTTTTGGTTCAAAAGCCTATGTTCCACGTATCAATTCTACTCATTACTTATAGTTTCCCTCACGTAAGGGCAGGTATTAAGAAGAATATATATAAAGGCTTGGCCATTTTTTCTTGATATCTAATATCCTCATTTACTTATAGTTTCCCTCTCATTAGGGCGGGTAATTTGAGGAGAGAGGTATTAAAAATAAGCTTATATATCCTTCTTTAAAGATCCATTCCATTTGAAGTAAAAGGAGGGAATTATTGGTTCACTAACAAGCTTATATACCCTTCTTTAAAGATCCATTGCATTTCAAGTAAAAGGGGGAATTATTGGTTCACTTCAATTTTCTTTGGAAAAATGAATACAATTGATCCACTCACCCCTCATAACTATCATACATGGAAACCCAAAATATTAAATCTCATTTATCAAAAATGGCTCACACACTTGCTAGAAGAGAAGCAACCTGAATTTAAAAAAGGAATATGAAATATTTGTTCATAAAGGGAAGATGTATGAAACAATGGGTATTATAAGCACTAATGTAAATGAAAGCTTACGGTTTCACATTACAGATTGTAAAACTCTATATGAAAGTTGGCAAAAACTAAAGAACTTATTTGGGAAAGTAGATAAAATTAGGTCAATGCAGCTAGATGCAAAATTAACAGCATTATCTCTTGTATACTTCAGCAATATTATTGACTTTCTCACCAAATTTAAATAAGTCCTCACTCAATACAAAGGTAGTGGCAAGAATAAAATAGAACAAGAATGCATCTATCTAATTCTTTCTAAAGTAAATAGTGTATTTCAAAACTTTGCAACCACCCTTCTGTCTACAAAATATGCTCTTGGTGCAAGTTTTACAATGCCCTCCTTGGAGGAATTTTATGATAGGCTAACTAGAGAAGAAACAAAACTTGCAAAGTATGAGATCTCTTCCTCTTCCTCAAAATCCTTAGTAGCATCCACCTCTACTAAAGAAAAATTCAAAAAGAAAGAAAGGAGTCCCATAACTTGTACTCACTACAAAAATAATGGTCATTTTGTGAACAAATATTGGAAAAGACTACAACAACTAGAGGCAGCAATGAAGGATCAAAAGATAGACACTAAGAAGCAGATAGGAAAAGTCTTAAATGTTCAAGGCAAGACTATAAAAACTTCATCAAAATACTGGGTTCTAGATTCAGGAGTAACTCATCACATGACTTCCTCGGATGAGTCATTCACTTCAATCTCCTCAAGTTCAACATGTAGCATAGAAGTTGGTGACTCATCCTTTATCCCATTCAAAGGAAAAGGTGACATATCCATTGATGGTGGTTATATCAATAATGTTCTCTATGTACCAAACATTGCAACAAATCTTCTCTCTGTCTATCAGATTTGTACTTCTGGAAAAGGTAAAATAGTTCTCTTCTCACCAACAAGAGTTGAGATAAGAGACTTTTAAGACCCAAACTCTCTCATAACAAAAGGACATATTGATCACAACACTCGTCTATTTCACTTCAAAGGATTCAAAAATTCATAAGGGGCCTCCTATTTTTTTGCACATGGAGATCTTGAAAGCAAAATTTGGCATGAAAGGTTTGGACATCTCAGTTATAACTACCTAAAGGAATTGAACACCCATGAAATGGTAACAGGATTACCTCAAGTCTCTTCTATTGATGGAGTATGTCCTGGATGTGCTCTTGGAAAGCAACATCAAGATCCTTTCCATCCAAGTGGTTCTCTAAAAGCCTCATCCCCTCTAGAGTTAGTCCATAGTGACTTGATGTCTTCCTAGAGCCTTCTTTCAAAGGAGGAAAATATGCCTTAACCTTCATTTATTATTTTTCCAAAAGAACTTGGGTCTACTTCCTTGGGATTCAAAAAAATTAAACAGATGCAGGAATTTCATTATGTCAACATAAATACACTCTAGACCTTCTTCAAAGGTTTAAGATGACTGATTGCAAACCCTCTTCTACACCTTTTCAATCTGGAGTCACTCTAAGTACTTCCTGCACATCCCCTCTATGTGATGCAACTCTATATCGACAGCTTGTAGGGATTTTGTTATACCTTACTCATACTCACCCAGATATCTCATATGTTGTTGGCTTGATATTCTGATTCTCACATCAACCTCATTTTAGTCATTGGCAAGCAACAAAAAGAATCCTACGCTACTTGCAAGGACTACTCACCTTGGGCTCTTATATGAGGGAAAATACATGGATATCATTGGTTACACAGATTCTAATTGGGAAAGTTCTGTAGAAGATAAATGTTCAACTTTTTGCTATATCTTTTGTCTTGGTTCTTCACCAATTTCTTGGTCATGCAAAAAAAAATCATTGGCTTTATCATCTACAAAGGTAGAATACATGGCAACAGTTTTGGCAAGCCAGGAAGCTCTTTGGATTCATCAAATACTAAGAGAATTTGGTTTTTCCCATGACAAACCTATTACTCTTTGGTGTGACAATCAGAGCACAATTCATATTGCACACAATCCAGTTGAGAATCAGTGCACAAAACACATTGAGATTCACATGCACTTCATTCGACAAAGATATTTAGAGAGGGGAAATATACTTGGACTATATTCCCACTAAAAATCAAATTGCAGAAATCTTCACCAAATCATTTCTTTCTCCGCATTACATTCAGTTACGAGAGAAACTTGGGGTAAAGTAGTTGTGTCAAACAGAATAGAGGATTGCACCTCTCCTTTCTTCTTATTGTTCTTTACTTTGGAGGATGGTTTTTTCCCATGTGATTTTTTTTATCATCTCTCCTATATACTACACTTGTACATGAGTACCTCATCAGTCCAAGTTTTCGGGACTCATTCTTTTTCTCCATGAGGACAATCTTCGTCATCCGAAGACATACCTCTTTCTTTATTTTTTGGCAGATGGTTTTTTCCCAAGTGGTTTTTCACCATCTCTCACATATGTAAAAATATTGTAAATGAGTACCTCATCAGGCCCTGTTGTCGAGACTCATCCTTTTGGTCAATGAGGACAATCTTCGTAAACCGAATACATACCTCTTCATTTTTATTTTTGATAGATGGTTTTTCCCATGTGGTTTTTACCATCTCGTCAAATAAGAAATCATTGTACATGAGTACCTCATCAAGCCCTGTTGTAGGGACTCATTCGTATAAAACACCCCTAGTATCACTTAAGGTGGGGTGTTAGAATAAGTAATTGTTCTCTTAAGATCTACTAGTATAGACTTACTCGAGTTACCACTCCTTCATGAGTCAGGTGAACTCTCAGTATAGTCTAGATCAAATTTGATGAGTTGTAATCCAACGGCTCTCAATGATCAACTTTGTTATTTATACAAAGTTGATCTATGGAATAAATCAATCAGTCTATTGAGCTTCTCTACAGTATTGTGATGTATTGCATAAATATTTCTTTCTTTGAATAGAATATTTTTTACTAACAGCCCCTTGTCCTCCATTTATGCTTTCCTGCCATTTCCACCCATTATTCATATATATTTATATTTATTTATTTTATATATATTTAAATATTAATATTTTATATATTTATTATATATATTTAATAAATATATATTTATATAAGTGAATTAATCTCAGCCATTCGATTTCACTTAATCCTATCCATTCATCCATATCAATCCATGCCACACCCCAGATTTAATATCCACCCTTCGATATGTTTTTATCTCAGCCACACGATTAGTGTCGTTGAAACCCTAGCATGCCCTAGGTTGGATTATTAATAGGAGCTATTTTGATGGCTCAACCCCTGAATCCATAGTTGAATTTTACCATCAAGTTCCTTAGAGTATCCAAGCACTCTTGCCTTCTATCCTCGCTCGCCATAACCCCCACATTCGTTGCCACCCCTTTCGCTCAGCTAGATCTGCATCTACAAACTTTCCCTTCAACCGTCGAACGCCTTCGGGTGCTCCTTTTCATTCCCAAGTACCTTCAAGCGCTTATCCTCTATTGCAAAGTACCTCTACATGCCTTCCACAATTCTCGAGTGCCCACAAGCATTTTCTATAACCACCGAGCACCCGTGGGCATTTTACACCAGAGTTCCACATTCCTCCTAGCCCTCGGGTGACGCTAGGGCATCACCGCACCAATCCACTGCAAAAGATTACATCATATTAGAGAACGACAGATAAGAAAGGTAAATCAAAGTCATTTTGTTATATTTTATTATGTTGTTAGAATCTTTTCATATTTTATTATTGCATAGCTAGGGTTTAGTCTTGATTTCTGAGGGTCTCACACTATGGAGCCCTCATTGTTATTACTAAATCATTTGCTATTTTTTTGTGCACAGATCTGGTAGCATTACACTAGCATTGGACAACTATTTAAGTTGTTCTGGCTCGACATCAGATAATCAAAAGCCTACTCACTTCTGTTGGGAGCAAGAACACATTCTGAAGACACCACCAGCATTTTTTGCTAGGGTTTCGGATAACCCTAGCTATTGTAAAATATGTATCAAAGGATTCAAAGATTCTTATTGTAACAATGGAGTTTTGAGGCTCCCCCCATTAATAAAAAATCATTCATTGTGCAATATTGTATTTTGAGTTCAATTTATATCTTGTTATTTGGTTTTGTGTTTTTATCTTCATAGGGATACTTGGTTTATGGGAAGAGCATGACTCTTTATTACCTATTGGTATGAAGGCTTTGCACCTAAAAACGCCAATCTAGGTCAGGATGTATGGGTTTTCAATTAAATTTTGGAAAGTGGATACCTTTAAGGTAATAGGAAACTCTCTAGGAGAATTTCTTGATATTCCATAAACTATAAAAGATAGATTCTTGGCTATTTATGCTCGGATATTGGTCATGATTGATATTAGTAAACATTTACCATAATCAATCATTCTTAAGTATGGGGGTAATTTGTGGACCCAAACCATGGATTATGAAAACATATCTTTTAGATGTAGAAGATGTCATGAGGTGGGAATATTGAGAGATCATGCCCTAAGAAGAGTCTAACAAAAACATATGTAGAAAACCACAAGATAAACTTATAAATAGATCTAAATGAGGATGGTTTTCAACTTCCAAAAAATAGGTCCAAACAAATGAAAGTAAATAAATAATGAAGACGAGGTTTGAGGTGTAGACCAATTGGTTCATCCAAACCCCATAAGGGGGGCGAAGGTCCAAGGTTCAAATCTCGGGCCTCGTCGGACTAAACGCTTGTCCCTTTCCTGGTGCTTTTAGTGGCGTAAAAGGTTTAAAATGATTGTGGCATGGTGGTAATTAAGAAAAAATCTGCTTGTTGTGGTGCAATGGTAAATGCCCTGGGTGTTGGTAGAGGCCGACCCAGGTTCCATTCCCCTTGTCTCCATCCTACAGATATATGGTATAGTTAGGAATGTCCTATGTGCTGGTAGAGGCCGACAAGGCTCCATTCCTCCTATGCCCAACCTGTTGAAAGTGGCACCCCGAAAGGGGTGTTTTCCACTATAAATTAGTTTATGATCTGCTTGTTGTGGTGCAATGGTAAATGCCCTGGGTGCTGGTAGAGGCCGACCCAGGTTCCATTCCCCTTGTCTCCATCCTGCAGATATATGGTATAGTTAGGAATGTCCTATGTGCCGGTAGAGGCCGACAAGGCTCCATTCCTCCTATGCCCAACCTGTTGAAAGTGGCACCTCGAAAGGGGTGTTTTCCACTGTAAATTAGTTTTGGTGGGGCTAAGCCGACAAATTGGTGTTGGGGAGGATTAGACGTTTTTCGTAGGACTGCCCAAACTTCCGAACTCGTTTCGCCCATATCTCACTCATCCGAACTCGGATTGAGCTAAAATTTTGAGGGTAGATGCCTGAAAAACCCTAGAACGTCTCCACCAATTTTCATATCATTTGGAGCAACACAGATCCTAGCGCATCCCTATGTGTGAACGATATATTTGGCAAGCGGCTATGCGAGGGTTTCATCTGGGTTGAGTGCAAGCAGCTCCAGAGGTTGGTTTTTAGGGCCTTCGGGCCCTAGCGGCCAATATTTTTGTGGTTTATGCTCAATATTTTAGTAGGAAATGTTGCAGGGGATACAAGATGGGTTAGAAATTTGTCTTTCAACAGATCATACTGTGAACTTGAGTGACAACGGCTTCCAATTTTCTGCACAAAAGAAAAGTGAAAACCATACCTTTCCACGACGTCTAGGGCAAGGATTAAAGAGACCACGAAATAAGTTTCAAGCAAGTTGATCAAAAAATGGCTCATATCTCAAGTGAATCTGGTGCTAAGGTGCACCCACAAAATAATTCTACCGTGAAAACCCCTGTCAAGGGTAAGAATTTTGAAGACTCGATCCCAAAAATGAATTTTAGGGATGCCCTTCATGGTGGACAGCCTCAGCCCAATGCTAATATCAATATTAGGGCTTCTCATAAACCTCTAAGAATGCCTAAGATTGATCCCAGGAAAACGGAGTCAGGATGTCTTAAAGCAACTGGATGGAACTCCTATTGTTAAGCTTGATATGGGTAACATTCAGACCGGCATTGAAGATTTGGAAAAAAGAGGACTAATTTGTCGGTTCGTGGGTTTTCGTCCGAGTCTATCTCCTTTCAAAGTCTGGGCTGCAAAAAGCTGGAAAACTAAAGGTGAGTTACAAATCTCTATTTATCCAAATGGTTATTTTCTTGTTTTATTTGCTAATAATGAAGATAGAGAGAAAACTTTTCAAGGGGGTCCTTGGTTTTTTGGAAGGGCAGGGCTTTTCATGAAGCCCCGGCATACTAAATTTAAAGCCGAAGAAGAGATGCCTTCTATAGCTCCCGTGTGGGTTAGACTCTTTGGCCTCCCTATTGAATTTTGGAATCCTACTATTTTTTCTTCAATTGGAAACTCTTTAGGAAATTTTATGATGACTGCCGATTGTACTCAAAATTTTGAACATATTATTTATGCTCGAATTTGTGTTTTAATGGATTTTGACAAACCCCTACCTAAAAATATCACATTACAATTTGGGGAAGACACTTGGGAGCAAGTAGTGGACTATGAGAACATTCCTTTTCGTTGTAGAATTTGCCATGAATATGGTCATTTGGCCAGTGCTTGCCCAAATAAAATTCCTGATCAAAAGAAAGAAGATATAAACTCAACAGGTTTCCAAATACCTAAGAAGAAGAACACTCAAAAAACCAAGTAATGAAGGATCAATCAAAGTCATTTGCTAATATGTTTGAAATCCTTTCCACAAATGATGTCCCAAGTGAGGAAGAGGAAATAATGGAAATCGAAATCTTAGAAACACAATTTAAATATGAAGGAAAGAACTCAGAGACAAACCAACAAATCAAAGGTTTTCAACATAAAAAAAAAAGGAGAAAATTTACACAAGAAAAACAATATTTCAAATGTCAAAACTTCAAATAATGCAGGTCCCAATATAGACTCCATTGAACCATCTAGTAAAATTTTGGCCGTGTATGAGCATTCTTCAAGGTTAGAAGCCATCTCGGATTCAATTGGAATAAGTCAAGAAACAGGGAAAAAAATTTGAAGATGGATTCTAATCAAAAAGTAGGTCGCAAGACCAATCAATATCATATGGTAAAAGAAGGTGAAAAGCTTGTAGAGGAAGGTAAGATTAATGCCCTTCCCAACATTTTTAGCCCTGGTATTAATGAAGATCATCACTTGGAATATTAGAGGACTCAAAGGGAGTCTTTCAAAACAAAATGAAATTAGAAGAATGATTCAGATAAATCATCCACATCTTGTTTTCCTTCAAGAAACAAAGATGTCAATGGAGGATATGGACTTAATTGCCAAGTAAAATTTGGCCAACTGGAAAAGTGGTTTCCCTCAATTCCCAAGGGACTTCGGGTGGCATTGCTTGTCTTTGGGACCCAAAAGAGGTAGTTATTCACCATATGGTTGGCATTTGGGGTTTGTTGGCTATAGCTATTCAAAGTAGACATTCCAACCAGATTATGCTCTGCATTATTGTTTATGCCCCGACTTCTTTGGAGGAAAAAAGAAGACAAGTGGAAGGATATTACTCATATTATCTCTCATTTTCCTAAAGCTTGGATCTTGATCGGAGGAGATTTCAATACCATCCTCTCTCTGGATGAGAAAATGGGGGGAAATAGAAATTTGGACAAAAGTACTGACCTCATGAGCGAATATATTGCAAACCTCCATCTTGTGGATATCCAACCAGATAATGGCCTTATGACTTGGTCTAACAGAAGGCAAGGCTTAGCTTGTATAATGGAGAGATTGGATAGGTTTTTGCTCTCTAAAAATTTCTTAATCCATGGTCACATTCCTAAAGTGAAGACTCTTAATAATGTCTGGTTCGGATCATTGGCCATTCATGGTGGAAATGTGGAAAACCAATGTGAGTTTCTCTCCTTTTCGTTTTCAATTAATGTGGCTTAGAGACATTTCCTTCAGACCTCGTGTGCAACAATGGTGGAAGGAAGGTAAACCTAGGCATGGGACTAAGATGTTCTGTTTTGCCAAAAGACTGCAATACATTAAATCCAAAATCAAGACTTGGAACCTGGAAAGAGTTTGGGGATGTTCATAAAAAAAACATGAAGTTATTGCTCATCTTGAAAATTTGAATAAGAAAATCCGTTTAGATGGCCTCACAGAGAAGAGAAGTGCAGATGAAATTAAACTCACAACTCGCTTAGAGGAATGGGAAAAAAGAGAAGAAATCTTATGGAAGCAAAAATCTAGAATTCAATGGCTCAAAGAAGGAGATCGAAACACAAATTTCTTCCACAAATCTCTTCTAGCTCGAAGATCTCACAACTTTATTTCTTCCTTAAAATCAGATTCTGGAGATGTTGTTTATACTTGGGATGGCATGAACTCTATTGTTGTTGATTACTTTTCCAATATTTTTGTCTGCTACTCCTCTTGACTCACCTTCACAACAAAATGTTCTTCAAGCAATCCCTTCTCTTATCACTTCTGAGGAGAACTCTATTTTGACTGCTCCCGTTACTATCAATGAGCTTCAACAAGTAGTTTTTAAAATGCAAAAAGGGAAAACCCCGTGTCATGATGGTTTTCCTATTGAGTTCTACCAAGAGTTCTGGGATATCCTTCATGTTGATTTATTAGAGGTGGTGGAAGAAGCCAGGAAATCCAAAGAAATTTTGAAGGTTATCAATAAAACTTATATTACTCTTGTTCCAAAAGCTCAAGAGGTTGATCATATCTCAGCTTTTAGACCTATTGCTTTATGTAATGTTCTTCTCAAAATTATTACTAAAATCATGGCAGTAAAGGTTGAAGCCTCTTTTGCATAAGATTATTTCCCCAGAGCAAGGGGGATATGTGGAAGGACGTCAAATAGTAGATGAGATAGTTCTTGCTCAGAAGCCATCCATTCCATGGATATGCAAAATTCTCCTTCTATGTTCATCCGGTTAGACTTATCCAAAGCTTATGACAGAGTGGATTGGCACTTCCTTATCAAAGTTTTGAGGCAATTTGGTTTCTCTAAGGATTGGATGGATTGGATTATGGGATGTATCTCTTCGCTTTCCTACTTAGTTCTTATCAATGGCAGGCCTTCTCGAGTCTTTCCCAGCTTCCAGAGGTATTAGGCAAGGTGACCCGCTATCCCCTTATTTATTCATCATTCTTGTTGAATGCTTGGGTAGGACTATAACCAAAAAGAGGGAAAACAAAACCCTTGAGGGAGTTACCATTGCTCATGGAGCTAGACCTATCTCTCATCTTCAATTTGTGGATGACTCTACCCTTTTAGGTAAAGCTACAGCTTAAGGAAGCTTCTAATATTAAGCAAATCATTAGCTGTTTTTCTAAGGCTATCGGGCGCTTGATTAATGAAGATAAATCTAAAGTTATTTTTATTCACTGCTAGACAGGAATCCATGGTCTTGGATAAATTAAGATATAAGAAGACCTCTCTTCCAATCACTTATTTAGGTATTCCCATAAATATTCAAAGGCAGAAAAATAAATATTGGAATTGGTTGTTGGACAAAGTCAAGAAGAAAATTGGAAAGTGGACCAACAAGTGGCTTTCTTCTGGGGGTAGAATCACCTTGGTAAAATCAGTCCTTCAAGCTATTCCTATTTATGTTTCTTCCATTTTGAATATCCCAAAGGTTGTTCTTCGAGAATTGGATCAAATCAGTCATCGTTTCCTTTGGAGTGGTACTAAGGAGAAAAGAAAATGGGCCTTGGTGAAATGGGATACTTTATGTCTTCCTAAGAGTGAAGGGGGGTTAGGATTCCGGTCTTCAATTAATAACAACAAAGCTTTAGCTGCTAAATTATATTGGAGGATGTTGCATAACCCCAATGCTCTTTGGGCCAATAATCTCCGTGCTAAATATGCCGAGAACAAAAGTCCCGAAGACCTTGTTCGCTATCAACTTCCTACCAAAGGTTCTCCCATTTTAGCAGCTTCTTAAGACTCGGTGAGGATTTGATAAAGAAAAAATTATTTTGGATCATTCATAATGGTCAACATGCAAATTTTTGGATAGATTCTTGGGATGGTCACAAGCCTTTGATAACTCGGCTTCCGATTGGAGGCCTTGGATGGAGGAGCTTCACCGAGCTAATTGGATAAAGGTGGCTAATTACCGTCGGTACCATACCGGTAATTCAAAGGTTGGTAGATATTGGATCCCTATTGAGGACTGGCCTATTCAAATCCCATAAAGGCAAAGACAAGATATCCAAGGCATCCTTCATATGAGATCCCTCTCTTGGTCCCATGAAAAAGATTGTTTTGGATGGAACAACACTACTAAGGGTGAGTATTCAGCTTGCTCAAGGTTATTTGACCTTATGCCATAATAATCCCAACCATTCTTCCGACATATTTTCTCAATTGTGGGCTCAAAAGCTCTGGCCTAAGGTGAGGTTCTTTAATTGGCTTTTATTGCATCGTAGGGTGCTTACCGGTGAGCAACTTATGAAGCGTGGTTTTCATGGCCCTTTTAGATGTGAAATGTGTGAAGAGAATGTAGAAAATATCAACCATATTTTTATTGAGTGTACTTTAGCCTTCGAGCTATGGAGGAGAATGGCAACTTTACTTGGCTTACAAGTGGTCCAATTTTTTCACTTTTGAACAACTTTGGAGGGATTGGCCTAATCAAGAGGGTGTTGATCATTTTATTAGGCAGCTTAGTTTGGATGGGTTCTACCATTCTTCTTTGGAATATTTGGAATGAAAGGAACAACCAAATTTTTAATCAAGATAGGAAGGATATTCACTATATTTGGCAAAAGACCATAGCCAACTTAGTTGAATCAGTCCATCAACTCCTTAATCACCCCCAAAACTCCCACCAAAGATGGGATCAAGTGATGCAAAGATTGAAGATTAAACCTTCTAAGGGCAACCAACTTAAAGGGAATGTGAGTATTAGTAAGATGGATAGGACTAGAAATTGGCAACCTCCTCCTAAGGATTTTGGAAAAGTCAATACCGATGGAGCCTCTAGAGGGAACCCCGGAAAAGCCAATGTGGGAGGAATTGGTAGACTTTCAGATGGCTCCCTGGTTTTTACTTTTGCTGAGAATTTGGGTATTCTTTCCAATAACCTTGCTGAGGGGTATGGTATCCTTAGAGGCCTTCAGGAGGCTACTAAGGTTGGATGGGAAAAGGTGTTAGTTGAGTCTCGACTCTCAACTTATGATTAATCTCTTGAAGACTCCTTCTAAGAATCATAAGGTGGATTGGAGAATAAAAAGAATTATTGAGAAGATTCAGTTAATCCAGATGGGATTTTTGAAAGTTGATTACAATCATGTGGTCAGAGATCAAAACAAGAGTGCTGATGCTTTAGCTAATTGGGCTTTGGACAAAGGTGATCTTACTTGTTATGGCCACCCTCCTATATGGTGGGCTTCTCAAATTAGGGAAGCTCTTCTTTCTATCATTTCTTTGGATGGCTCCAGCTTCAAGGTACCTAGTTTCTTCTTGTTTTTTTTTTTTTGTTTCTCTTTGGTTCATTCAGTTTTTTTAGTTCCCTAGCTCATTCTATTCTTTATTTTGTTTCCTCCGTTGATTCTTGCATTAATAGTCTTCTCGGTCTAGATAGGTCATTGTTTTGTTCATTTTTTTTTCTTTTGTCTTCTTTGTTTTTTTGTTTAGTTTTTTAAGGTGGGTGGGTTCTTTTGTTTTGTTTTGTTTTTGTGTTCTTTGTGTTGTTTTTTGTTGTTCTTGTGTTTTTGTTGTTTTGTTTTTTTTTATGTTTTTTGTTATTGTTCTTGTGTTTTTTTCTGTTCTTGTTCTTGGGTTTCTCTTTGTTTGTGTTATTTCATTTTTTTATGTGTGAGTGTTTTCTATGTTTTTTGTTTTTGTTTATTGTCTCTTGTTGGTTGTTTTTTATTTTTATTTTATTTATTTTATTTTTTAGGTTTTGGTTGTGTTTATTTTTCATGTTTTTTTGGGTTATGTCTTTGTAGTGTTCTCGTTGTTTTTGTCTTGTTTGTGTTTTGTTATGTGGTTCTTGTGTTTTTCTATGTGGTTTGTGTTGTGGTTTCTTTTATCTTATTGTGCGTGTTTGGTTGTGCTTTTGGTTTTGACACACTCAAGGAGCATGTTTTTTATTTTATTTTATTATTTTTGTTGTTATTTACTTTTTTTAATTTGGTTTTGTGTGTTTGTTTGCTCCTTGAGTATGTCAAAGGTGGTAGGCCAGGTCCGAGTCCTGGGCGTTTTTGGCGGAATGGATACCCCTGCCTCCTTGGGTCTTACCCGAAAGTGGCATCCCTTTTGGGATGTTTTCCACAAATAAAAAAAATAAATAAATAGTGAAGACCAATAAGTGAGGATATTATAAGAAATTATTCTTATTTTGAGGTTTTATCCTATGAAGAAAAAGCATATCAAAGCTTAAAGGACATGGTACAACATGATTACAATATTAATAAGGAACCGTCTACTCAGTATAATATCGATTTAGGGATGAATATTCTTGCTAAATCTAAGAAATGTGCCTCATTAGATTTTGAAGACTCTCTTGAAGTACCATGCACTATTTAGAGAAGGAAAGTAGTAGATAAAATATAGTTTTAGATATTAATACCTCTACCATTAACAATAAAATACCAAAAAATCATCTAGATAAATCAAAAGGTTCCTTTGCAGAGTCAAGAGAGGATAAATCTAATGAAAAGGAAAGTTGTGAAAGAATATTGAGGAATAGAATCTACTTTCGATACTAGCAAGGCAAAAAGTGAAAAACCTTTGAATTATCAAGTGAGAGCTAGGGGAGAAAGAGCAAACATAGAGAAAGGAATGTAATCTAAGTTGGTCGGACTTATTTTTACCAAAAAATAAAATTATATTGGTAATTTGCAAGAGGGGCCAATCATCCCTAATGAGACATGATTTCTATATCATGAAGTATAAGTAATGTTAATTCCGCCTTAAAGTAGAGGTGTATTAGGGATATATGTTTAAGTAATAAGCTTAATATCCTTTGTATCCAAAAAATAAAATGACAAAGGAAGAAGTTTCAAAAACTATGAAAGCAATATGGGAAATATGTGAATGGGATGTTGTGGATTTAGGAGTGACAGGGGGAATTCTAACATGTTGGAATCCAATTAGAACCTCCTATGAAACCATTCATAAAACTAGTCGTTGGATAACCTCATTGGTCACATGCTACTTTGCATATATTCCTTTCACCCTTATCAATGTCTATGAACCTATAACTCAGTCAGGCAAATTAGAAGTATGAAGTGGGACTGAAGCCTTTATAAGAAGTAAAGGCCAACAAAACCTATTCATGGTCATAATATATTTTAATGCCATAACCAAGTTAGATGATAAAGTTGGGAGAATTAGGAAAATGACCCAAAATATGAGATTTTTCTTAGCTTATATTAACAACATTAATCTATGGGAGCTTGAGTTTGAAGAGGACAACTATACATGGACCAACAATAGGACAAGCTAGAACCTGGTAGAAAAAAAATATATAAATACCTATTATGGATCAATGTGATAACCCACATTCACAAGTCCTTGCAAACCTAGTCAGATTGTGATTCTACTAAATTTTTATTAAAATTTTGCTAAGGCAACAACACAGGATCGTAATTGGAAGCATTGCCTTTGCATAAGTTGATTGTTGGAGTGTGGTCCCTATGAAAAATTAACTATAAGAGCAATGGATGTCAAGCTAGAAAATTACGAGGTAGCTAGACACGTAGTAACACCTTGCCAAACCCAAATTTTGGCTAAGGGAAAGAGGCTAACATCATGTTGCATGTTGGATTAAAAGCTTCACTACAGTAGAAATATCTGGTACTCTACATTTGGCTAGGCTCAATTTTTGGGCTAAGTAAGAAAACTTGGCTAAAGAAGGGTTAGACTTTCTTAAAGGCTAATGTAATCACATAGGCTAAGAAAGTCTTGTGTTTAGTAGCTCACAATTGCCAAACTCCAAATTTAGCTAAGGAATAGAGCCTAGAATTGAACAGGGTCAAATTTTAGTACTACTTACATCAATATTGAGAGAAGAAAAGTTCAACGTTCGACATTCTATCAAACTCAAAATTTGGATAAGGAAACCAAGCTAGAAGAGGGTCAAATTATTCATGGATTTGATGTCACCCTAAAGAGTTCAAAAGTTTGATATACAATATCCATTACTATATCAAGTCATATTAAAAATTATCTAAGTGAAGAAGGTGGTTGAACTATTCAAGAAGATAACGCCATCATGAGAGCTAGGAGAGTCTAGCGTTGAGGTATAGTTCTAGACTCATAATTTTACCAAGGCAAAAAGTTAGACATGAAGAAGGATTGAAATTACAAGGCACCAACCATAAACAAACGTAGAAGTTTGATCATGCTTCCAATACTCGAAATTAAGAAAAGGCTTTCGTACATGTCCCTATCCACCAAATTTGCTCATGTCAACTAGTCACCCAAAGTAAAGCTATCAAAATGAGTCAGGACCTTAGATGAGCTAGCACTGCAACAAAGCATGGTGGTTAAAAGTGAACCTATCAGAGTATGTTGAGATTTGCTAGAGCCTAGAAGCACAAGGATGTCTCTCTCATGGAGAAGATCAACAGTGGTCATATCAAAATGATGGAATCAAAATGGTTAAGTCCAAATAAGCTAAAAAGTGATGACCACTCCCTACACTCACCCCCATCAAGCCTGCAAACAATTTTGCATGATAATGAGAGCTAATAGAATGTAATGCAAATCCATAAATAATTCTACGTACCTCAGAAAGATGGTTGGCTCTTTAGCATTTACAATTTGTGTATACTATATGATGATTTTTACCTTTCAATAGAATCAAAGTGTTGTTTTACCTCTATCACAAAATGTTGAAGGATATATGATAATGTGAGTTATATTGGTGTCCATTTTTGTTTACATTAAATGAATGGTGAATTATGTCAAAGATTATTCTGTTAATTTGGATAGTTGTTTGGATTGTTGTTCATTTTATCTCTAGAATACTAATCTATAAATGAATTTAGTTAAAGGATGTTCTGTAAGATTTTATGTTAGTTGGTCTATTAGGCCTTGAATTAGAATGAGAGTGTAAGACTCTTATGCAACATAGCTCATTATTTTTAGTTGAATTCCAACCAACTGTATTTTAATTACTAACCCTACACCCTTCTCACCCTTCTCACCCTTCTATTTTCTCACTTTAGTCTTAAACCCCATTTTAGTTTAGTTAGCATTATAAGAAACCAACGTTCTCTAAAGGTTTACTGAGAAGCATTTTTTGGTCTTCCAATATTGATCAAGATTCAAGGGTGCATCTCATCCACTTAGACAGATTTCAAACTAAGAGTTTTTGGTATTCTTGATGGGATGGAACATCTACCCAGAGGAATTAAGATTTTGGTGAATAGTCTTAACCTCATGAGTGAAGATTACATATTTACTTGGTGAGTCCATTGATTCAAGAACCAAAGAAATTGACAACTCAGTTAATTGAAAAGCTTAGAATCACATAGTAATAGGATCAGAGAACAAGATAGTTTGTTGCATACCAATAAGAATAATGATTCTACAAACATCATAGTGCATTTTCCCAGAGTTATGGTTTGATAGATTTTTATGGCTTGGAATAATGTCAAACCTCTTAACCTTCTATATCTTCAAGAGATTCCCCAAGCCACATTTAAGGCTTTACCCGGATATGATGGTAACAATAAAATGACTTATGAGCATTGCCAATATGTTGTTGCTTTAACCACCATTTATAATATTACCTTTGAAGATGTAATGGTGAGACTTCTCACTTCCAAGGCAAAGTGCTATAATGGTATTACTCCTTAGAATACAATAACATTAAGGCTTGGACTGACCTAGTTGTACTCATACTAGAATTTGATGATCAAGGAGATCCCTTGCTACTCACTCAATTTTATTTTATCCAAAGGAATCCTCAAGAAATCATGACTAATTTTAATATATAGTCTAGGATAACTTGGAAAAGGATCCCTCAAGAAAGAATATTGTCCGAAGCCCAAGATTACATTTATTACCTTCATGCTTTTACCCTAGAACTGAGTCTTCTAATACAATAACTTGATAAAAAATCTTGTTATAGATTTTCCAAGTGGCCATCACAATAGAGAATATGCTCATTTTAATAGGAAGCCTTCCTCCCAAAAAAATCATGTTGGATACCACTCGGGTCCATCAAATGAACCCATAAGTTCCTTTTTTGACCCTACATTTTTTACCACTAGAGATGTTGCTCGAATCATATTATTCATATATATCTCTTGCAAAGAATACACCTACTATGACCACCCTGAAATCCCAAAAAAATCAAAAACTAAGAGATGTGATCCAACACTTGACTAATGAGCTTAATGTTGTGGAATGACATAATGCCAAAATAGGAGTTGAGGCACATTCTCAAAATGTGTTTCTCTCAAGATACCATGTATTGAGAATTGTTAAAGCTAATAAACATGTTTTAGCATCGTTGAAAATAAAAAACAAGAATAATTTATTTATACAATCATGCTTAATTGCTTGGCTTTAGACAGTAATTACAATGGTGACATTTATCAAGGTTGTCAACCTCATCTAATGGTGACTCAAGACTCAGGTGATTTTGTAGCCCTTACAATGGATCTAGAGCAATTTTTTGTAATGGGGAAACTCTCCCCAATTTGTGTAGTCATTCTAGATGTAGGATTGGACCATCTTTCTTTGCCAACATATGCTTAGGAGCTTGGAAGTATGAAATATATGAAGCAAAGAATAGGGAAAAGAAAGGAATAATCTAAAGAATATAAGCTAGAAGAAGTAATATGTTCATAAGGAGAGCATCCAAAAAGGCAAAAACCATAATTATTGGCAAAGAAACATAGTCAAAAAGCATTGACATTGTTGAAAAAATAGGCTTATCAAGAAATGCACTACCCAACTATAACATAAAAGTAGAGGGAGGATTGAAATTACAAGGCACCAACCATAAACGAATGTAGAAGTTCGATCATTCTTCCAATACATGTCCTTATCCACCAAAGTAAAGCTATCAAAATGAGTCAGGACCATAGATGAGCTAGCACTGCAACAAAGCATGGTGGTTAAAAGTGAACCTGTCAGAGTATGTTGAGATTTGCTAGAGCCTAGAAGCACATGGATATCTCTCTCATGGAGAATATCAACAGTGGTCATATCAAAATGATGGAATCAAAATGGTTAAGTCCAACTAAGCTAAAAAGTGATGACCACTCCCTACACTCACCCCCATCAAGCCTGCAAATAATTTTTCATGATAATGAGAGCTAATAGAATGTAATGCAAATCCATAAATAACTCTACATACCTTAGAAAGAGGGTTGGCTCTTTAGCATTTATAATTTTTGTATACTATATGATGATTGTTACCTTTCAATAGAATCAAAGTGTTGTTTTACCTCTATCACAAAATTTTGAAGGATATATGATAATGTGAGTTATATTGGTGTGCATTTTTGTTTACATTAAATGAATTGTGAATTATGTCAAATCTTATTCTGCTAATTTGGATAGTTGTTTGGATTGTTGTTCATTTGATCTCTAGAATACTAATCTATAAATGAATTGAGTTAAAGGATATTTTGTAAGATTGTATGTTAGTTGGTCTATTAGGCCTTGAATTAGATTGAGAGTGTAAGACTCTTATGCAACATAGCTCATTATTGTTAGTTGAATTCCAACCAAATGTATCTTAATTACTAACCCTGCACCCTTGTCACCCTTCTATTTTCTCACTTTAGTATTAAACCCCATTTTAGTTTAGTTAGCATTATAAGAAACCAACCTTCTCTAAAGGTTGACTCAGAAGCATTTTTTGTTCTTCCAATATTGATCAAGATTCAAGGGTGCATCTCATCCACTTAGACGAATTTCAAACTAAGAGTTTTTGGTATGCTTGATGGGATGGATACATACACCCAGAGGAGTTAATATTTTGGTGAATAGTCTTAACCTCATCAGTGAAGATTACATATTTACTTGGTGACTCCATTGATTCAAGAACCAAAAAAATTGACAACTCAGTTAATAGAAAAGATAAAAATCACATAGTAATAGGATCGGAGACCAAGATAGTTTATTGCATACCAATCAGAATAATGATTCTACAAACATCATAGTGCATTTTTCCAAAGTTATGGTTTGATAGATTTTTATGGCTTGGAATAATGTCAAACCTCTTAACCTTCTATATCTTCATGATATTCCCCAAGCCACATTGAAGGCTTTACCCGGCTATGATGGTAGCAAGAAAATGACTTATGAGCATTGCCAAGACGTTGTTGCTTAAACCACCATTTATAATATTATCTTTGAAGATGTAATGGTGAGACTTCTAACTTATTATTTCCAAGGCAAAGTGCTATAATGGTATTGCTCCTTAGAATACAATAACATTAAGGCTTGGACTGACCTAGTTGTACTCCTCGTACTAGAATTTGATGATCAAGGAGATCCCTTCTTGCTACTCACTCAATTTTATTTTATCCAAAGGAATCCTCAAGAAATCATGACTAATTTTAATATATAGTCTAGGATAACTTGGAAAAGGATCCCTCAAGAAAGAAGATTGTTCGAAGCCCAAGCTTACATTTATTACCTTCATGCTTTTACCCTAGACCTGAGTCTTCTAATACAATAACTTGAAAAAAAATCTTGTTATAGATTTTCCAAGTGGCCATCATAATAGATAATATGCTCATTTTAATAGGAAACCTTCCTCCCAAAAAAATCGTGTTGGATACCACTCAGGTCCATCAAATGAACCCATAAGTTCCTTTTTTGACCCTACCTTTTTTACCACTAGAGATGTTGCTCGAATCATATTCTTCGTATATCTCTCTTAAAAAGAATACACCTACTATGACCACCCCGAAATCCCAAAAAAATCAAGAACTAAGAGATGTGATTTAACACTTGACTAATGAGCTTAATGTTGTGGAATGACATAATGCCAAAATAGGAGTTGAGGCACATTCTCAAAATGTGTTTCCCTCAAGAGACCATGTATTGAGAATTGTTAAAGCTAGTAAACATGTTTTAGCATTGTTGAAAATAAAAAACAAGAAGAATTTATTTATACAATCATGCTTAATTGATTGGCTTTAGACAATTATTACAATGGTGACATTTATCAAGGTTCTCAACCTCATCTAATGGTGACTCAAGACTCAGGTGATTTTGTAGCTCTTATAATGGATCTAGAGAAAATTTTTGTAATGGAGAAACTCTCCCCAATTTGTGTAGTCATTCTAGATGTAGGATTGGGCCATATTTCTTTGCCAACATATGCTTAGAAGCTTGGAAGCATGGAATATATGAAGCAAAGAGTAGGGCAAAGAAAGGAATAATATAAAGAAGATAATCTAGAAGAAGTAATATGTTCATAAGGAGAGCATCCAAAAAGGCAAAACCCATCATTATTGGCAAAGAAACATAGTCAAAAAGCATTGTGTTTACATTGTTGAAAAAATAGGCTTATCGATAACTGCACTACCCAAATATAACATAAAAGCAGAGGTAGGAGACAATTGAATGGTATCAAGGATTGTTCAAGTAGTTAAATAAGGATGAAATAATTTGCCAAATGAAGCTAGAGAGAATTGTAAAAAAAGTGAAGAAGATAGAAGAGACTTTACTAGTTCTTGAGCAAGTGAATTTGGTTAAAACAGCTCTAAAGGGCTCAAGGACTGGTAGAATTGCCCTTATAGATTCTAGGTTAGCATACAGGTGATCATCCCTTGATATGGGTAAGACTAAGTCTCCACATTTTTATCTATCCTTATGCTTAGAAGGTTGGGTGTTATATAACTACATAGTGGATCTAAGAGCTACTGCTACATTCATACCTAGGGTGATTTGTAATACCATGATCTTAGACTATAATAAAATTGATTCTAGGACACTACACTTTAATGAAATGCAAGTCTGGATAGTTGGGGTCATGAAAAATATTTCAATCTGTCATATAATTTGTTGAACCTTGCAACAATTTAAGATGTGGTAGTGGTTGACTTGTTGTCGCTATTTGGAATATGCCTATCAAATAAATTTTTGGAACATTTAGAGGGACACCTGACACTAGATCATTCTTACATGGTTATTCCCTATGTACAAAAAATTATGAAAACTTATGTTGAAAAACTTTGACTTTATCATATCAAAACATATGAAGAGAAAAAGGTAAAGACGAAGGCAAAATCTAGGGATCAGTCCTACGTGGAGGTAATAGATTGGCCACTAGGCGAATAAGATATGATGTAGCATAAGTTCCTTTTGCATAGATTGAAAGTGGTAATTTTATCAAATCATGGGAAAGCAACAAAATATAAGGGTCAACTATAAACAACTATAAGGTATGACAAGTCATAGCTCTCAACAAGAACTAAGATTTGTGATGTAGTTATCAGATGAGTCATATTTGGTCAAGAAATGTTTTAGGTTATATCCCAACACAATGATTCTCATGTGCTTAAGAACTTTTGAAATGAATAATGTTGATTTAGCATATGGATCAATGTAGATGGGAAGATGATCAACAGATCATGTGCTCTAAGAGAAACACTTGCACTAATTCCCAATGCCATGTGTTAGATAAACTTTAGAAATGAACTCTACCTATACTCAATCCCATGGTAGAGTTTCATTAGAACAAGATAAGTGTTTCAAGATGAAAATCAAAGAGAGAAGTGAAATTTGACACTATTTGGTTAGGTCATTATATATTTTTATGAAGAAGCTAAAATCAAGCACTATTGACATGAGGAGGCACACCATAATTTTGTGTAAATAGTCAACAAGAAAAATAAAGTTGATTATAGGTAAACATAGCTAAAATAAGGTAGTTGGCCAAGAAGATAGTTGTATGGCAGAAGTGGGACCTTGAAAAGAGCACTAGGAAAATCACATGTATAAGAGCTATAAATTTAAGGTGTTCTTGATTATGTGGGATGTTGATTTAATGACATTGGAAATGCTCCTTCTTTCAATCTAGAGATATCTAAGCTGAAAAAAAAGAGGATAGACTTGGTGGTTGATTAGTGGCTTCTCTAGATTAAGGGTCCTATATAAGGAGACATCCCTTTTCAATATTACATCATTGATGATGACCTTTTTTGGGGACTTCACTCTTTTGACATAATTTTTATATGCCCCTTAGCCCATGATGAGGTGTAGTAGAGCAACCACACCTCTTGGATTATCCCTCTTCTTTTCTTTTTCTTTTGATATTTACCATTACTCAAGGTCACCAGAATCATGTCAAAAAAGCAAGGTCCAAGGACAAAAGAAAAGGAAAAGAAGAGGGATAATCTGAGAAGTTGATAAGGTTGAAAAGCCTATGATTTTTCTTAAATGGAAGCTGGAAAGAAAGAGAAAAGTCCAAGAATCAGTAGAGATGCCTACAAATTGAAAGAAATCTCTATTTCGTTGAACTTAAATAACATGTAGAGATATGTGCCTTGAAGCATACCAACTTTTCAAAAAAATCCCTATTTCCTTTTGCCCTTAGACTTTGCTCTCCTGCATTGAAAAGCCAAGTTTCTTCTTTCTTGATAAATGCACCAAGATTGCAAGGCATGTAGCTTTACATATTCTTTAAACTCAACTAAATAGAGATTTATCTAAATAAATGGGAAAAGAAGAGCCAAAATCTTAGAAGAACCTCTCGATCAAAGAGGTGTGGCTTCATTTTTTATATCTTTTTATTGTTTGGAATTTCAAATTTCCAAAAAATAAAAAGGTAGAAAGGTGAAGCTTGAAGTCATAATAGAGCAATGGATATCATAAAAAATACGTAAATCTTCAAATTTCAGGTGTTATCACTTCCTTTATTTTATACATATGTCTTCATTCTTTCCTGTGATCTTTCATATCCCAATTCATCTCCTTTTCTTCTAATCATGTTCTCGAGTGCTTGGAATATTTACCTAAGACCACTTGCTTGGGCCTAAAGTAGCTTTCAGTTGTGGTAGACGATGCTCAAACATGATTTATTTTTGTCAAAGCTACTATTTTTTGGGTATCTCCATCTCCTTTTCTTTCCTTTTTCCCTCATATTTTTGTTTTTGTTTTCTATTTCCTTACATTGTTCTTTTCATTATTCATTTTTGTATCCTTGATTTCTCTTTCAACTACCTTCTCCATTTATTATTACTCCCACTCATTGATTTATAATTTTCATTTTCACTTCCTACCATTCTTAATCGCTTATGGAAAATTTCCTCCTTCGTATTCTATAGAAAATCCCATATTTTATAGGCAAATGATATGGGTCTTAACTAGGGACATCTTCCAACACATGCCTTAAAATCCTTGTTTCAGCTACAGAATCTATCTACCTCCTTCACATATTCACATTTTCTTCCTTGATTCCCTATTTTATAGTTCTTCTATTTCCTACAAATTTAAGCTTTATTGTCACCTAAACCTCCATTTTCTATCACCATATATTTGAACTCATCTTCCTCTTAATGATTCTATTGCCCCATAGATAAGGCCAACTAGGTTCTCTATTTTCGTAGGTAAAAATTCCCAAAATTCACCAATAATGTGGGTCAATGTGATAACCCATATTCACAAGTCCTTGCAAACCCAACCAGATTGTGATTCTACTGATTTTTGTAAATTTTTTGCTAGGGCAACAACACAAGATCTTGACTGGAAGCATCGTCTTTGCATAAGTTGACAATCAAAATATGATCCCTATGAAAATTTGGTTATAAGAGTGATGGATATCAAGCTAGATAATTATGAGGTAGTTGGAAACATGGTAGCGCTTTGCCAGATCCAAGAGGCTGACATCGTGTCGCATGTCAGATTAAAGCTTTACTAAGGCAAAAAAATTGGTACTCTACATTTGGTTGGGCTCATTTTTTGGGCTAAGTAAGAAAACTTAACTAAAGAAGGGTTGAAATTTATTAAATGCCGATGTAATTACATGGGATAAGAAAGACTAATGTTCAGTAGCTTACCATCGCTGGACTCCAAATTTGGCTAAGGAATTGTGCTCGACATAGAACATGGTCGAACTTTAGTGCCACTCATGTTAACATTAGGATAAGAAAAGTTAAATGTTTGGAATTTATCGAACTCAAAATTTGGTTAAGAAAACCAAAATATAAGAGGGTTAGACTATTCAAAGAGGTGTCGTCACCCTAAAGAGCTAAAAATTTTGACATTTGATATCCGATACCGCATCGAACTGAATTCAAAATTTAGCTAAGTGAAGGTGGTCAAACTATTCAAGAAGCTGACACCATCATGAGATTTGGGAAAGTTTAGCATTGAGGTATAGTGCCAGACTCATAATTTTACCAAAGCATAGAGTCTAGCATGAAGAAGGACCAAACTTACAAGACACCAACCACAAATGAATGCATAACTTTGATCATGCTTATAATACCCAATATTAAGAAAAAGGCTTTTGGACCTATCGTTTCAACTAGATTCATGGGTGTTAACTAGCCGCTCAGAGTAAAGTTATCAAAATGAGTCAAGACCTTAGATGAGCTGGCACTACAACAAAGTGTGGTGGTTAAGAGTGAACCTATTAGAGTATGCTGAGATATTTTGGAAGCACGTGGATGCCAGTATCATGGAGAAGATCAGCACCAATCACATCAACATAATGGAATCAAAACGATTAAGCCTGACTAAGTTGAAAAGTGATGCCCACTCCCTACACTTTCCCTTGTCATGCCTACAAACATTTTGCATGATAATGAGAGCTAATAGAATGTAATTTAAATATATAAATAGCTTAGTATACCTCAAAAAGAGGGTCAACTCTTTAGCATTTACAATTTGTGTATACTATATGATAATTGTTGCCTTTCAATATATTCAAAGTGTTGTTTGACCTTTATCAAAAAATATTACAGGATATATGATAATGTGAGTTATATTGAAGTGCATTTTTGTTTACATTAAATGAATGATAAATTTTGTCAAAGCTTATTTAGCTAATCTAGATAACTGTTTATATTGTTGTTCATTTGATCTCTGGAATGATAAGCTATAGATAAATTGATTTAAATTATGTTATGCATGATTGTATGTTAGTTGGTCTATTAGGTCATGAATTAGGTTGAGAGTGTAAGTCTCTTATGCAGCATAACTCAGTATTGTTAGCTAAATTTTGACCAGCTTTATTTCAATTACCAACCTTGCATCCTTCTTACCATTCTCTTTTATTGCTTTAGTCTTAAACCCCATTTTAATTTAGTTGGCTTTACAAGTAACCAACCTTCTCTGGAGGTTGACTTAGAAGTATTTTTGGGACTTCTAATATTGGCCAAGATTCAAGGGTGCATCTCATCTATTTAGGCAAACTTCGGACCAAGATAAGGATTGGTTTAGATCATTGGGAAATTTGAAGGGACTTGTGTTGAAATTAATACCTTGACAATGATTGGTTTAGATCACTAGCCAATAAAAGTTAAGATGGTGGTAAGTAAATTAAAAAAATCATATTTTAAATATGAGTAGATGTGGAAAGACCATTCTCAATTTGTTGATATGATGGCGTAGACATGGAATTATTTAGGAAATAATGGGTTGTATACACTTTCAAAAACATTTTTGAGAAGAAAGAAGAACTAAAAGAGAAACTTTGAGAATTCTAAAAAGGTGAGCACAATAATCCAAGCTTGGAGGAAAGGAAGGTTCTTAGTGAATATCATAATATTTTAAGGAAGAGAATTTTTGGAGATTAAAATCAAGATAAACTTGGTTAAAAGGAGATAAAAACACAAATTTTCATGGGATGACAATAATACAAAGATCAAATTTCAAAATTAGTACAATTAAATAAGTAGAAGGGGATTGGATTAAAGACCAAAGCAAAATTAGAGAGGATATAAGCCTTTTTACCATAATATTCTAGGATTGGAGGAGTTTGATGTTCTTAATGATAAAATATTGCAAGGAGTACCTTCAATTATAATAGATGAAGACAATAACAAATTAATAGAGCCTATAATTTTGGAAGTTCATTAAGCTATTTTTTCTTTTAATAAGGATAAATCCCTAGGTCTAGATGGGCTCTCAACAACATTCTATCAACATAACTAATAAATAGTGAAGGATTTTTTATTGGTGATAGTGGAATAGTCTAGGGTAAAATTGTACATAATTTTATAAAATAAATGCAACATATCTTACCTAGATTTCCAAAAAGAAGGATGCATAATTGTTTAATTCATCTAAGCCCATAAGCCTATGTAATATGGCATATAATATAATCTCTAAAATGATGGAAAATTAGTTAAGACCAATATTCGACAAAATTATTTTAGAAGAGCAAGGAGGATTTATGAAAGGAAGATAGATTCTAAACAGGATCATAGTAGCTCATGAAGTAATGTATTCAACAACTTCTAGAAAAGACAGAGCAATGATATTAAAACTTGATATGAATAAAGCCTATTTTAGGGTTAAATGAGATTTTTTTGTAGTAAGAGAAAAGTTTGGATTTGGAAATAAATGGGTTATATGGATTAAAGCTTGTGTCTCTATAGTATCATATTCGATGTCGGTCAATGGGATAGTAACATAATCAATTAAATCCAAGTGAGGTCTTAGACAGGGAGATATTCTTTCACCATATCTATTCATTATTAAGGTAGAGGTATTGGGAAGGAACTTGAATAAGGTATACAAATATGAGCTAAAAAGTAGGCTTAAAGCTAGTAATAAAATTGACAACATCACCCATCAATAGTTTATAGATGATACAACCCTTTTTAGGAGGGTAGAGTAAAATGAGTCTAGAGCTTTGAATAACTTATTAAAGGAATAAAGGTAGAAATTCAAGACGATAAAATCCAAAATTTACTTCCTAAACACTCTAATTAGAATCAAATCAGGGATATGTAGGTTACTTCAAATGGAGGAGGCAAATTTCCCAACAACATATCTAGGGATGTCTTTATTTAAGGGAAGAATGAAGATAGAATTGTGGAATCTAATTATAAGTAAAATTCATATTAAACTACTAATATGGAAAGGTAGATTGTTATCATTATCAAGAAGAGTGTAGCTAATTAAATTAGTATTACAAGCTATTCCAACATATTATATGTCCTTGTATATTATGCCAAAATCAATAGAAAAAAGTTTAATCTATATTATGTGATCATTTTTATGGTCAATATTACATGAAAAAGGAAAATTCCTTTAGTGAAATGGAGCAAGGTGTGTGATGATAAAACTAGGGGAGGTCTCGGTTTAAGACTTATTACAGATGCAAACTTAGCTCTAAGGGGAAAATCAAATTGGAGATTATACAAAGATAGTCAAAGACAATGGGTATGAATTCTTCTAAGTGTGTATGTTGAGCCCAATGACCCAAGCTTAATCTTTCCTGCATTCTCACTACTAGATGGTTTTGCACTAAGGAGTGGTTTAAAAAATATGTTTATTTAGTGATTAAAGGACTAAGATGAGTCATGAGAACTAGATAGAAATTTTCTATTTGGATAGATATTTGGTGTGATAAAAACCACTCAATCCAAATTCAATTTTGAAACCATGGATGAGATTACTTTAAGATAAATATGGTGATATGGTTTTAAACATTATGTATAAGGATCAAGAAGGAAGATACAAATGGAAATATTCCTTTACTAGTATATTAGACATTTTTGCTAGAAGATAGTTGAACAAGAATATAATAACAATGATTATTTCGAGGGGAGTTAAGGATAAGTTGATTTGGGAGTTGAATAGCTTAGTAGAATACACAACAATAAGTGGATATAATGTAAAGCACCAACAAAATAGAAATATCACAAGATATGGAGTGATATTTTGGATAGCTTGAACATTCCAAAAGTCAAAGTGTCTATATGGCTAGTAGGTCATAAGAATATTTTAACATAGAATAACTTAATGAAAAGGGGTTTTCATGGCCCCTTATGATGTGTTTTATGTAAAAAGAAGGAGGAGAGTATAAAGCATCTCTTGGGACATTGTTCAATAGTTTGGGAAATATAGTATTGGATTCCTAATATGTTTGGTAAATACATGGTGTTGAATGGTAAAATTGAAGAATGGTTAAAGTAATGGTAGAGTGCTTTTAAGAGTGAGATGTTATAGAAAATATGGGATATATTGAAAGATACAATACTTTGGACTATATGCCTAGAAAGGAACAAAATAATATTTAAAGGAAAGGAAAGCAATTTAGAGGTAATGAAAATAATTTTTTTTTTAGCCATAAACGGGTCTAAACCAACCCTATCAACTCACCCAATCCCTAATATTGAAGCTAAGAACCTTGGTAAATGGAGTCAAGTCATCAAATGGAATTATGATGTTGGGTATAAGATAAATAAAAGGAAGGCAAATAATATAAAGAGGAAACCACCAAAAGTGGAGTTGGTCAAATTAAATTTTGATGAAGCATTTAGATGAAATCTAGGATCAACAAGAGGAGGAATAATTAGAAATAATATGGGTGATATTTTGTCACATTACACTTTCAATAGTGGATGTAATACAAATAATAAAGTGGAAGCTTAGGTGAATTTGGAAGGATTAAAAATATGCAAACAAATGAAATGGAACAAAGTATGGATGGAAGGTGATTCACTAATATTAATAAATACAAGTTTGAGGAAAGCAAAGGCTTTATAGAACATACAAGAGATCATTGTGGAAATACAAGACCTTGCTACAAAGTTTGAAGAAATCAGGTTTACACATACATTAAGGAAAGAGAACAAATATGTAGATAGGCTAGCCAATAGAGGGGTTTTAATAGAGGATCGTGAAGTTAAATTCTCTTTTGCATGGTTAGAGGAAGTAGTAAGTTTAGCTGAAGCTAACAATAAAATGTTGACTACCTAAATCAAATAATGTTTAAGATTTATTTTTAATGTTTTCCATTGGTAACATCTATTGTATTTTATAACATTATTTTTTTTTTCACATAGACTATTTATTATAATTATTGTGGTTGCACTTATGCTTCAGGAAGGAAACTAGCAATCTAGGTCTTGTAAAGCAGACTATGATAACACAAATTTTTATAAGTATTACTCTAATATGATTAAGTGCATAGACAATAGAGGTGGAGTTTTGGTATTGTAAATGTTGTTGTAGGAAAATATCAAGAAGAAGGATGCTAAATTTTGGAATATTTGTATTTACAAAGAAAATTGAAGAAGATCTAGAAAATGAAAATCAAGAATTTAGACTTTTTAAAAAAAAAATGTAGGTATCTAGCTATAGCAACTCAATTGAGACAAAAATTGAATATGTTTGTAAACTCTCAAGATCTATAGGAGAGAGTTATTATTTTTCAAGGATGGGGGGCCCAAGTACAACCCATTTTCTCAAGCAAAAAATAAAGAAAAGAAGAAGGAGCTTTAGAACTTGAATTTGGATAGAATGCAATCATGTTTGATAGGTTGTAAAGGTCAGTTGTTAACCATGGATGGAAGGCTATGACTCATAAATACTATACTGCAATCCATCACTATATACATGATGTCACTTTTAAGATCACCAATAGATATAACATTAAAATATGATAAAGCCCCAAGAGAATTTATTTGAAAACATGTGATGAAAATTTTATGTTTTCTATTTGTAAGTGGGATAGGGTTTGCAAAGGAAAGAAAATTGGAGGGGTAGGCTTACAAAGTTGTAGACTTATAAGTTTGACATTAGTGGTAAAACTTGGCTGGATTTTATTCAAATATTAAGAAAAGAATCGGGTAAAGATATTACTTCAATATACATACACTTTCTTGATTTAACAAAATTGTTCACGAAATGAACCCTATGTAGAGGATTATAGACATGTAATTTCATATAAGATAGTTTTTAATTTGTAAAAAAATATATTAGATGGCTAGTCAGTGAGGTGGATTTTGCAATTTTTTGGTCTAGTGCTTGGTTGAAGCCTTATCCTCTTCCTTATGATCCAAAATGGCAATAATTGGCTTTGGCATGTCATGTTTGTAAAGGTCCGAATATCATATACTATATTAAAATGAACAACAACTCCAAATAATATAGTTTTATTAGTATTATGGTTGAAGAAAATAAATTAGAACAAATGACAGATGATCTTTAAGAGTTATATTTGCTTATTTTTATGCCAAAGGATGAGTTGGTTTAGAATCTATCAAAAGATGGTGGATACTTAGACAAGGTTGGATATGAGGATTTAAAGTAATCAAAATTTCCTACTCCTAATGATTTCACTTGAAAGAATGCTTGGTTGTTGGAGGCCCTTAATAAGACCTCAAAATTCCTTTGGTTAACTATCCAAAGTAAGATTCTTCTATAAGAGAGTTTGCAAAGAAGAGGATATCATGGACCTTTCAAGTTTTCCTTGTGTGAGAATGATATAGAAACATTAAATCATTTACTTCTTCATTGTCCATTTTTTTTTAACCATTTGAGGTCGCTTTTTAAACAATATGAGATATTGGGTAGCTCTAACAACATTGAAAGAGTTGAAAATTTTGATTAATTATTTAAAAGATAAAGCATTTATGCATTATGTGGAGGATTGGTCCTATTCTTAGTTCTTGGAATTGATGATTTGGAAGGAATAATAGATAATAAAAAAAATCTCAAAATCATGCCCAAGCTTGGAATTGTGTTATTGCCTCTTTTATGAAATATTTTTAGACACAATGGTCATCATGGGAAGTCTCAAGTGCAAAAATAAAGGTGTTGACTCTTGGTTACAAGATTTGGACATACATGGAAGGTTCATCAATGATTATGAAGTTGACATAAAGGATCTCTTGTAATCTATGGTAAAATAAAAATTTCTAAAAATTGGGTTTATTAAAATTAATTTTGATGATGCTTCCACAGGAAATCTAGGAAAAGTTGATGGAGGAAGTATTTTTTGAAACAATGAAGACACAATTATCCTTATTGATAATCACATGGAACTTTAATCAATAACTATTCAGAAGCTAGGGTACTTACTATAGACTTAGTTATCAAGTTCGAGTTTGTGTTCGAATTCGACACTTTTGAGGTTTGAAATAAATTCTACATGTTTAAAATTTTAGAATAAAATTCGACATAAAATTCAATATATTATAAATGTATATATATATATATATATATTTTAAGTTGGTTGTCGATGCGGTATCAATTTATCCTGTCACAACCATAACCAATGTTTAATTAGTATCATTCATTTAGTTACAACACCCAATTAGTTTGGGTTGTTCCTCTATCAATCCAATTACCCAGAGTTATATTCATTTACTAATTTAGTGTAACAAGAATCGGTATAAGTCTACGATTGATATGTTTCTTTACTAATTGTGGCATTTACTATGTGGGTTTGCGCCAATCATAATCTTTTCAAACCTAGGTGTTGTACAGGCTTGAAGTTTGGTGTCACTAGATTTGTGGATCAAATTTGTCACCTTAACCTTATTTTATTTTTAAAAGGTAATTACGGTTTAGTTTTGGGTATCCAAAAACTTGTTTAATTAATATTAAATATTATTTATACATAGGCTTTTTAAGAGACTTATGTGAAAAATATGTATATGTATGGGGATTTGAGGTCCTACATTCTGGATCATTTGCAGCAACAAATGTGACCTGTGACCTGACCGAGTTGTTTTAACATACACGAAATACACCGTTTGACTCGCAGTAATTGGTTTTACATACAGATTCTCATTCGTGCCAGACACGAACAAATTAAGATGCTCCACACCACACTTTGAGCAACGGTTGGTGACCGTAAATTCATATGGCTCATTTTTTTTGCCCTTGTAACGTCAATGTTGATCCGCTTGCACCTTTCTTCCATGTCGTACTTATGTCAGACAAATTACACTCCGTTGCAACTTCAAACATCCACCATTAAAACAATTTTAAAAACTAAGTTTTAAAAACTAACAGGTCGACTCAGAATAAATAAATAAAATGACTTACCCTGCACCAATTATAAACTGAATATGGCCGCATGTAGAACCAGAAAAAGGAGAATTCATAAATATCAAACCTGTTTTTTGCCAAAAAAATTCATGCCGAATTTAAGGTTTGTTCGGTGAATTTATTCGCTAGGGTTTAAAATTCATCGAATTTCGAATTTTATCTCAAAAATTTGACAAATTTGATAACTACGCCTATAGGGATAAAAATGGTAATTAAAAAAGAATAGAAATATATTTAAATTGAGGGGGATTCATAAATTATTATTAATACTATCAACAAAAATGGCCATGGGGATTGATGCCATTATTGCACATGTTCATCTACTATTATTGGATGTCTCTTGGAAATGTGAGCATATCTATAGAAAAAGAAACTAACTAATATATAATTTAGCTTGATGTTGATCTTCATATTGGTAAAATTTAAATTTTAGAAGACAACTAGCAAAGATATCAAAGAGGTAATTGTAAAAACATAATATATAAGAAAAATGGAGAACATCTTTGATAGAAAAATAAATAAAAGATATAGTTGATAAAAAGAGAAGTTGAATATTGCTTAATTTTTTTTGATTGATTGGAAAACATAGGGTTTTGAAAGGAGTCCCACAACCTTTTACAATAATACCATGGGGGGAGAACAGACTAGAGGTCACTCTCTAACCACCCCCAAAACAAGAGCAAAACAAAAAAAACAAAACCAACCTAGATCCGACCATCCCACGATCCGCCCTAGAGAAACTCCCCAACCAACCGAGGGGGGACTAACAGAAAACAACACCTACGCCTAATCACAAAGTAAGGAGAAACAACCTCCCCAAAAGCAAAAATATTCCAACCTACCAAGCCATCCTAAGCCTAGGGGTTCCTCAACATGTCCTCGAGATCTTTCTTGCCAGGTGTAGGGTCCTCCAAAATCTGATACAAAAGGTGGTTCACCTCTTCTATGAACTCCATTGCCACCTTAAGGGTTATGATAATCGAGTGTTGCTTATCATCCACCTTCTTAATCAACTAGATATGGTTGTAAGACTCCACCGTGCTAGTAGGGGGAATAATCTCCTTCATAGACTTGGCTTTTTTTTTTGCTTGGGATTGACCGCCTGAATTCGACTGGTCCACAAAAATAGAAGCACCCTCCCTCTTGATTGTCTTTGCAGACAGTATTTTGAAGCATATCATCCTTCCTCCCTCACACCTCTAGATGTCACAGAGATACCTCTTGATCTTCCACTCCTTTTAGCCACCTTAGGGGAGGCTATGGGACTTTCCTTCTCATTAGACTTCGTGGAATATGAAAGCGATATTTTGGATCGTTTCACTCTACCACCCCTCACACTCCTTGGAGACACAAATATGTCATCCAAATTTCTTCTTCTTTTCACCATCTTGGAGGAGGTAATGGGTCTCTTCTTGTTGTTAGCCTCTATTGGATTTGAGAGTGATGTCTCCTATGAGGGATTAAAGGCTGGTGGAATAGCCTGAGATTCAATATTTTTTATGATTTTTGCAACCTCCAAGACTTTCTCTTTAGCCACATATTCAAAAATCAACATGGCCAAACCTTGGTGAATTTGGTTTGAGCATTTTCAGCTCTACACATCAATCATTGACTTCTTCTTCGAATGAAACTGAAAATATGAGATCTTCATCCATTTTTCTCTTCTCAGCTGGTGAAGAAACATCACATGATAGCTCCTCACAATTTCTCTAGATAGATCAAGCATAAAATAATTCATGACTACTTTCACCACTCGGTCCCATGGGGACTTGAGGGCCTTCACACTGAATCTATTTTGCTCCTTTGGGAGGTACTCATCCTCATCCAAGAAAAAACTTACCTCTCTAATAAGAGAGTGTTTCTCTCTATTGTGCCAATGACCATCAGGGGGAGGGTTATGACTTTGGAAATAAGGGCCACAATAATATCAAAATTCCAACTCTCCCACCTTTACCCATCCTTGCTCCGTGATTGATCCATCCATATAAACAGACTCAAATTGTGCCTGTGGAACTTTTGGATACAACCTAACAAGCCTCATTTCCTCAAAATATTCTTTACTTCGTCATGTTAGCTTTTATGCTATATATTTAATGAAACAACTACCACAAGGTATAAAATGAGTATGCAATATTAAATATATGAAAAAGGCAATATACTAAGCGTGTAAATGACATGAGAAAATTTTGAAAATACTCATAAATCATCCATTAATGAAAGCTCACGAAAATAGTATATTGCTATGAAATGGAGGTCTTAAACACTCCATATTGCATACATGCTCTACATTGTATCTACTACTACTCTACCTTGTGCTCTCCAAAATTATTCTTCACTCTCTCTATAAAGGCCTATATATAATGATATGTGTATCTTGTCCTTTCACCTACCTATGACTCTTCATCTTCCTATTCTATGACTCATGTACACATGGACAACATGCACATTTACATCATTGCACATTATAATAATACTTGTGCATTTATTACATTGTATAAAATAAATACTCAAATCCTAATCTAAGATAAACTCCTAATCTAAACATGTACCCATGGTGGTACATTGGCATGTACCAAATAATGTAAGATATTTCAACACCCCTTGTATTACATTATTTGGTTATTTAGTCTTCAATATGGATCTTCATCTTGGTTCTGGAACTTGAGCTATTCTATTATGCATTCTTCATTTTGCTCCCTATTTGTATCTTGATCAACTAAATAGTTAGTATCTTTATAAAATACTATTTTTGTTGAGAGAGTTTTAACTTCATGTTCATCTGTAGGTTCTTCTAGTTCTTGAATTTCCTGAATCTCTTGAACTAAGTGTCCTTTTTGTTTTCCTTCTCTATATTGTAGTTAAGGATAAGTGTATTGATTCTGAGAAGTATATAGATGTTTATATTGTTAGTCATTTCATCTTTTACTGACTTTTCTACATCATATTCTTGTAGTATATTGACTAACTCATCAAATGATGTATCTTTACTTAGAATTTGTAATGATGTGACTAGATGCTTGTAGCTTTCTGGAAGTGCTTGTAGGATTACTTGAACAAGAAACTTATCTTCAACTTTCTCTCCTAAGGTTAACAATTTTCCTTTTATATCTGCTACTTTCCTTGGAAACAATTCTATATTAACTTTTAGAGAATGCAATTGAGTTTGAAGGTTCAAGATAGTGGCTTTATTCTTTTCTTCAAATATCTTGGCTAAGGTTTTCCAAGCTTATGAAGAAGTTGTTTATGAACTAATGTAGGGTTGTATTTCATATGTGATTGCAAATTTTATTGTCATGAGTGCTTTTACTTCATCTTCTTCAAACTTTTGAATCTCTCCAGCATCTGTAGTAGGCTTAGTTTTTGCTCCTTTATCTTTTAAAATATTAATATTGCCCTCACTTTGTTTTTCCATGAAGAGTAATTAGGTCCTTTAAGAAGTTGGGATTTTGTAAGAATGAATTTATTTGTTGTCATGATGATACTTGTAGACTACCTTATATCTCCCTAGTTTTGAGTATGAGATCAAATTTGATAAGATCTTTCCAATTCTCAAGTTTTGTAGAATATTTTGTATCTCTATGGCTTTGATGTGATACTTAGATTTCTTAGTTTTCTTTTGAGTTGAATCCCTTTTGTCTCCCTAATGTTCAACTTCTATTCTTCACCTTATTTCTCCCTATGAATAGAAAGCTAAAGATAATTTTTGATGCAATTTCAAGTTTGATAAGGTTCACTATTTTCAAAACCTTTAAGTTGGATTCCTTATGTCTCATTAATTTGAGCAAGAGACTAAAACCAAATGTAATTTCCAACTTTTCAAATAACTCTATGTTTGTGCTCCTTTCAATTTTCAATAATATAGTTTCTAAATTTCAAAATATTTAAATTGGTGTTGAACTCCTTATAACTCCCTAATTGGAAATTTAGAAAAATAATGTATTTGGAAATTCAATATTTCAAATTTTGTGTAGTAATCCTTATACCCTCAAGTTTAATAATTTGCTAATATTTTAATGCAATATTAATTCCATGAATTAAATATAGTAATTTCAGTGCTAAATATCTTCTAAGACATTCAATACTTTATCTAAGGTTATAATTTATCACCTTATTTCTCCTATTATTCAAATAACCTTAAGTATAAAAGCTTAATTAATTTTATCCTTAAAATATGCCTTGTACCTCCTTTAAACTTTGCAAAGGTCATGAATTAAATATTTCTTACTTTCTTATGTATGAGACGCGCCAAACTTGACATGTTTCAACTTTGCAACCTATGTTTAAAATATACTTCTCTCTTGCTGCAATTAATGCGTCTCCTTGCTCATTCAATTTGGTCTTGAGGTTTGACTTTCCTCTATGCTTTTCAAGCTTCTCCAAGGCACTCAATTATGATTTCCACGCGCTCCCTTCGCTGTGCTCAGGCTATTTTCAGCCCATGCACTAATAGGCACCCTTTAGACATTACACCTTCCTTCAATTATGACTGGTGTTCTGAGTATCAAGTGCCAAATGGCACCAAAAGTCTTTGCACTTCTTTTTAACATCTCCTATGGCACTCTACCCAACTTTATCTTGCTTAATGCTTGGAAGGAGTGTTATAGTTTGTGGGCATGAGTGTATTATGACTCCTTTAACGTTGCAAATGGAACGTTGCTCTCCTCCAATGGAATATGTAACGTCCTCCATGTGGAAAATGACTTCTTAGTGCTTGATCTTCCTTATCATGCACCTTATGCACCCTAATTTTGATTCTCTTGTTTCTTGGCCTTCAATCACTCGTAACTCCTTTGTGCTTACCAATGTTCACTAAGGTTCTTTTGACTGCTACTTCTCCAACGCTCTCCTCCTATGGTAGTTTCAATGTGGATGATTCCTTTGTAACAAAGCTTGCTTCAAATTTGATGGCGCTCACCTTGCCCTAATTTCCTTCTTCAACACGATGGTTTTTCAACTTCTTGGTGGCGTTATGGTGGTGCTAATGATGCTTGTATTTTCAACGCTCGCTCTTTGATGTTGTTTGTTCGTATGCCACTATTGGTGGCAGTGAGACTATGATCCTTATCCTCACACTAGTGGTGCAACCTTGCAATCTAATGACAATTTTTAATGCTTTATATTGGTCGAACAATGACTGTTTATCAATGCTCTACATTGCCTTCCTTGGTGCAAATGGCTATCTTTTTCAATACAATGGTGTTGCTTATGGTAGTTCTTCTACACATTTGATAACTTGCCTTCACCAAAATCTTTTCAATACTTAGCACACCTCTTGGTGTCTTTAGATACTAGAAATTTGTGTTGTCTTTGTTCACTATTGAGTCTTTTTATTTTTCTCAATAGGACTTAGAAAAATCTGCACTTCGATGACTCTTATAGCATGCTTTGAAACTAATGCTTTCTTCCCTTATAAATCCTTATTTATGCAATATCTAATTTGCTTTATGATGTTTGAAATGTGCAGGTTTGAAGATAACCAATATGTCTCATTTCTCTCCTTGGAGACACTAAACTTTAGAGCTCTATTTTGCTAACTGTAATGGCTCTAATATGGTTCTAATATAACCTTAAAATAAAATTGGTTTAAATGTTTAAATAACAAACTTTATAACACCAATGTAGCATACCTTTTTGCAACTAATTCTTTTAGATCTTTGAATATGTAAACTTGAGATCTTTCCTTTTGCTATTCAAATATGGTGTCAAAAGCTTAAATAATACTTTAATAACACCAACTTTCAAACCTTATTTTGGCCTCCTTTGTAGCAAGCTTTCTTGGTGATTTGGTTCACCTATTTGCTGCCCCAATTTTGTGAATTTTACAACTTCAATTCCTTGTGCTTTGCTACCCTAAACTTTGCAATTTTGTAGCTCTCCTTTCTACTCAAATGCTCCCTTAGATTTTTCAGCTTTTTAGCCTTTAGTTTGTTGTCTGAAAATCTAATTTTTGTGGCTCCAATTCTCCTTCAACTTTGCTTTCTTGAATTCTAAAATTTGCAGCTATTAGTGCTACCCAAATTGCTGCCCTCTTGTTGTCTTGAACTCTTCAACTTCTGTTGCAAAATCAACAATTTTCTCCTTTGTAAATCAACCTTCAAATCCTTTGTGGTTGTCCTCAAAACTCTCAAATTTGTTGGCCTCTTCTTGCTTCTTTCTCCTTCAATCTCCTTGTCAAATTTTGACTTTAAATTGGGTCTCTTTGTTGGCCTTATTCTCAATATGGATGTCTTGAGGTCTTTAATAATCTCTTCCAAAATTTGGTAAACTTCTTGTCAAATCCTTCTTCCTTTTGGGCTTGTTTTTGGATGGCGATAATTGTCCCAAATTCTTCTTTATTAGGTGCTTCTCCTTGCTAGAAATCTTCTCCCTTGAGCTTTCTTCAAATCTTCTTCAATGGCCACTTTTTCAACTTCTTCAATAGTGCTTCTCTAGCCTCCTTTCTCCTTCCGACTTTTCTTGAGACCTTTTCTTTTGGGTCTTCAATTTTGTAGCTTCTCAATCTTCAATAGGACTTTTCCTAGTTCTCCTCTATCTTCAATCTTCAATCTTCTATATTCCAAATCTAAAAGTTCTTCAATAGGACCTCTTTCTTTGGTCTCCTCCTTTAAGAGCTACTTTCTACTTTCTTCAATCTGTAATCTGTAGTCTTTAATCTTCCATAGGAACCTCCTTCTTGGGTCTCCTTAATGTCTAATCTTCTATGGGAATCTTCTCTTGAGTCTCTTCTTTTTTCAATATGGAGTCTTCAATATTTAACTTGTTGCTTCAAGTACTGGATCAATTCCAAAGAAGATATTCTTCCTAGATATTGTAGGAAGCTTCTCAACTTTATTTGAATCAACTCTTCTCTACAACAAAATATTAGAAGATGATAATGCAAATTCTTCAAATCTAAAAATAATGAACTTCACTAGTTGATTTGTCAAACTAGTGGAATCAATGTTGAGTCCTAGTCTTCACATGTTTTTCTATAACTCTGCGAAAATGCTCTAGCCAAAAGGCAATTTTAGAAATTTTGAAAATGAAATCTCCAATCTCCTATCAATATTCTTATGGATCTTCCTATCTCTTATCAATATCCCTTGTGGCTTTGATACCACTGTAAGCTTTTGATGCTATATATTTAATTAAATAACTACCACAAGGTATATAATGAGCATGCAATATTAAATATATGAAAAAGACAATATACTAATCATGTAAATGGCATGAGAAACTTCTAAAAATACTCATAAATGAACCATTAATGAAATCTCACGAAAATAGTACATTGCTATGAAATGGAGGTCTCAAACACTCCATATTGCATACATGATCTACATTGTATCTACTACTACTCTGCCTTGTGCTTTCCAAAATTGTTCTTCACTCTCTCTATAAAGGTCTATATATAATGAAATGCGTCTTTTGACTTTTCACCTATTTATGACTCTTCATCTTCCTATTCTATGACTCATATACACATGGACAACATACACATTTACATCATTGCACATTCTAATAATACTTGTGCATTTATTACATTGCATAAAGTAAATACTCAAATCCTAATCTAAGACAAACTCTAATCTAAATATGTACCCATGGTGGTACATTAACATGTACCAAATAATGTAATATATTCCAACACATCGTCTATTTCCAGGGTTTCCAGTTCCAAGCACAATTTTAGGAGGGAGGACCTTGGGGTTGAATGCTTGACCTTTTCCATACAAGAAAGAACACTTAAACAACTTAGAACACCCCACACATGACTTTTTGAGAAGAACTGGACAAATAGGCAGTTGAGGACACTAAAAAAAATAATCTTTAGCATCGTTGCTTGAGGGGCCCCAACTAAAAATAGAAGTTGATTGGAAATTCCATTCTGTTTTGCAGTCGCACCGAAGATGAGACCAACCAAAGCTAATCTTGAGATGGGCTTGATACTCCTTCCAACATGATTTCAGAAGACAAAGATGAGATGCCAATCGTTGTGTCGGGGATAGACCCAATACCAAAGCCAAGATTCCAAACTTGATCTCCTTCCAAGGTTGATTGCCATATCTCGTAAACTACACTAACCAAAATTTAACCACACTGATATGACACCAACCATAGGGTAGAGGGAATGGGCTAATAATTTTTCTTAGTGCATGCATCCTCTGAATATTGCTTTATTGACTGAACAACAAATATAATATTTTGTTTTATTGCAAGCACCTCTTTTTTCAAACTTAACACTTTTCAAGGTGAGAATTATATTTGTAAATATTCTCTGAATAAAAATAATAACACAATTTTAAACTGTCTTGGGCGATAGTGCAACAGTTTGGGGTTTAGGTTCAAACCACATCATGTGTCTGTGGTTGTGTTAATCCCCTATTGATAAGCGTAACTCTCGGCCTTACAAGGGATCATGGGTGGGAAGGGATTGCTCAACCCTATGCTTTGATCATAGGGGTTTAACTCTTGACCTTACAAGGGATCATGACTGGGAGGGGACTGTTCAACCCTATGCTTCAGTCGTAAGAGTTTATCACACTACCCAAAATAAAAAAAACAACACAATTTTAAACTTATAAATTTTAAAAGTTATTTTATTTATTTTTAAGTCATAAATTCTAACAAATAAAACCATTCTACAAAATACATTATAATTTAATTTGAAAATATTTTTTTTCAATGAGTAATTTTTTTGATATATAGAGAAATTGGTTACACATGTTTTTTTTTATGAGGGGTTATGGTCCCCTCGTATTGAATGGGGTTTGAACCTTGAATCTCTCAGGCCAAAGCCCTTACTACTACAATAAACTATTTAATTTTAAAATATTATTTATATAATTTTTTTTTGATATATAGAGGAATTGATTACATCCATAATCCTTTTCTATTACCAAGCAGGGTTCAAATCTTGGGGTTGCCTTTTATAACCCCTATGTTAGGGTTCAAATCTTGGGATTGCCCTCTATAACCCCTATGCCACCTTGTTGTTGTTAACATGACGTGTGAGGGATCATCGTCAAAATTATATTATTCTTTTTTAAGTCATAAATTCTAACAAATAAGATCATTCTAAAAAAAATCATTATAATTTAATTTAAAAATATTATTTATATAATTTTTTTATGCATAGTGGAATTGGTTACATCCACATTCCTTCTCTACCAAGCAGGGTTCAAATCTTGGGTCTGCCCCCTATAACCCCCTATATGACTGGCGTGAAAGGGACGACCACCGATCGCCCAGGATTCGTATCATTGTTGTCGAGCTTGCATTTATTTTTGCAAACAGACATGCCTCTAGGGTTTGAACCTAGATCTCTCTTGATAAGCGCCATAACTTACCAGTCCACCTGCATTCATATATATATATATATATATTCACACTATTCGAATTAAAAAAAATTATAACATAGTAACAATTACACATTATAGGTGGCATTAGGTCAATCTATTAAATTCCTCAACATTTTTAGGAGGAGACCTAGATATCTGGCCAAACAACACATAAATAATATCCAAATTTTGTTGTAATACCATTATGAAGTATACCACTATGTAATGATGATGTAATACGGGTAGAACCCGTTTCAATCCCTAGTCCATTGAAAAAAACATAACAATTATACTAATATTATTTAATAAAATTTGATATTAATGAGTATAAGAGCGCAAAGTTTTTCTTCGCAAGAAGGGTCATCCTATTGGAATTAAAAATCATCCTATTGGAATTAAAAAAAAATTATAACAACATAACAGTTATACATTATAGGTGATATTGGTTCAATGAATTAAATTCCTCAACGTTTTAAGGAGAGACATTTTAAGGAGAGACCCTAATATCGAATGCAATATATCTTGCCAAATAATACATCAATAATATCCAAATTTTGTTGTAATACCACTATCAGTAATATCCAAATTTTGTTGTAATACCACTATCAATAATATCCAAATTTTGTTGTAATACCAATACTAGTAGGACCCGTTTCAATCCCATATAACCTATTGAAAAAAAAAAACATAACAATTATATCTATAGTATTTAATGAGTATAAGATAGCAAAGCTTTTCTCTGTAAGGAGGGTCATCTTCATATGATTGCAACCTATAAGTGAAAAGGAGTTTTGGCAACGTGTGGCCACTTAGTTTCTCTCTTTTATGTTTTTTTCCGAGTCCAACCTACATTTACACAAAAATTAAAAATTATTAGCGTTGCATAATTCCGCACCAGAAGAGCAGGAAAAATTTAGAGCGATAGCGAGGAGTGTCATTCTTTCGCAGAACATTCGACGCCTCAAATCATTTAGTGAGGGAAGCGAAGAGAGGCGCGGGGCATGCTGGAAGCAGAGGCAAAAGGCAAAGGGTACAATTTACACACAAATTTCAATTGGTGACCTGAGTAGATGCCAGCTGAGCTAGGGTTCCACTTCCCCCTGTTCCATTCCCATTTCCAGTTTGATCAGATTGGCATTATCATAACAATAATATTATTCATGCCTGCGCAAAGAGACATTGGGGACCGCAGATGAATTTAGGGGTTTTAAGAAGTTTTACCGTGGCGGTGGTGGTGGTGGTCATCAATCTTCGATAGGGGTGGGAAACAACATGAAAATTGAGGAGACTTCTTTAACTCGCTACCTGGTCAAAAGTCTGCAACCTTTGTAAGTTCCCTGCTCCTATCTTTTTCATGACAACAACAAATAATAATAATAATAAGAGAGCTCCTTTGTAAACCCTGAAAACATCACGCACAATAACTATAATTGAGCTCCTCGACCTCTGTATGGATGGATTGATAGATGAATGAAAGAACTGCTGGTGGTTCCGAATATTTCCTTAGACATTCACTCGAGCTGACTTGAGATGCCCTATTTTGAAATACATGTTTTTGTATCTTGCTTCTTTATTCGTTTCTTTAATTTAGAAATTTCAAAATTGCAGCACTATTAACTGTCAATTGAAGCAATCGCATGTGGACCAGAAAGTTAGTCATAGTCATTTATTAGGGAGCATAAGGGCTCTGTCCCTTCCTCATGCTGAATCAATCAAATGAAACTTGAAAAATGACATAAATGATAGGAGTGAAAGAAAGTGATATTGTTGCCTAATGTCTGGAGGTATGGTTGTGAATTATTCATTCAAGGGAGAGATGGGTTCACTATGTTGCTAGAAATGAGAAACGTAACCGAAAAACAAAGTTACTGAAAACACGATATAACCAACGGATTTCTGTACATACCTATAATCATATATAATCTCTTTTTTGTTTTTCAAATCAGTTGTATGGATTGAAATGGGCCCTAACTCTATCATATCAGGACTAGTATTACAACAATTTGATAATTATGAATGTATCACAAGATAAATTTGGATTTAGGTCTTCTTTCAGGATAATGGCATTTGACATATATAATATCTATTTTAAAAAACATTTATCAGTTATATTTTAGTGTTGACTGTTCAAATTCAAATTTTACGTCTTGATTTTGGTTTTCTAGCCCGCGGTGAGCAGATTTCAGATTTTAATAAGTAATTCATTTATACATGTTTCTGTAACATGTCTTATGACTATGACATAATAATTATGAAGAAATTCATTATCTTTTACTCTTATTTTTATAGGCTTTTCCATTTGGTCAGACTTAAATTGTGGCTATGGCTATGAGCTTTGAACAACAAAATTTCAAACTAAAAACTCAAAAAGTTACAGTCTAGAAACAGTTGCCAAAGTGCTATTGTTTTATTTTGTAAAACTCTACCTTTTTATTTTTCACATGTATAGAGGAAATTTTGTCTTTGGTTTGATAAATATGTTGTGGGGTTTAAAAAGGAATTTGTAGTTTGTTTTGGGAATCTAAATAGCATATATATTCGATCTTTTGGAGTAGGCGTATTTTATTTTTTAGTTAAATCATTTATATCACTATCTCGAGGGCATACACAACAATGGCACCTTGCAACTGCAAAGGTGTTGCAGAGACTTTCTGTAACACAACAGATTGAAGAAAAATGTTGGTTTTATACGAAAACAGGTTACATGCATTAGAAATGAGCAATGGAGTCCTATGGTTGCATTTCTTGCAATATAAGGGTGAGGCATTCAGTGAGTGTTAGGGATATGAGTTTGTTGGGCTTATGTTGGGCTTCTGTTTCTTCAAGTATTGCTAACAGGTAAGCTCACTTCTAGAGGTCACAATGTAAGCTCTATCTCTTGTCTGTGTGTGAATGAGTAACTTTTGTCACTCATTAATAAATTGAAATTTAAAAGATAGACAAATTCCTAGAGGTATTTTTGGTCAATAATAATTCTGAAGGCTAGAAATTAAAGTTTGTGTTTGTAAGATGTACTAGTCTTCAAACCAAAGTTGAAAAAATTGTGATTGACAATTTAATGACAAGGCCTGGAAATAATCGTATTGACAAATTATTCTGGAAGAAATAGGGAAACCGTATTTTTTTTTTCCATTTTGTTGCAATATTGGTATGACTTTGGGAAAAAATTAATAAAAAAAATAAATAAATCGGCTACTTGCGAACAAACCGTGAGGCTGGAAAAAATTGTGAGATACTTGATAATCGAGATTTTTTGAAGTTTTTTCCAACAGTGTTTCAAAGTTCAGAGCATGACTAACAGGTCAGTTTCAAGTTGTGATAAATACTCTATTAATTTCTTCATATTTTTTGGAAAAACATTAAGTGCTATATTGGAAGGCGAGGCCAATTAGCGAAGTTGATATGCGGCTGATATGGCTATTCAATAAAGCGACACATTCATGAATAGAGAAACTGCAAGAACAAAAGGAACTCATCTTTGACTTGTCCTTTTGCCCATCGTCATTGCTCTTCCATCTTCTGAACAACTGTCATGTCTTTAGCAACCACGACATTTTGGTAAGATGCAAATTATTACCGGTGCTCTGACTTGAAGGAAGGTTTCCCAATTAGCTGATATCTAATGTATGCTTTCTCCAATGTTGTCTAAGAATTAACAAACCATGCAAGAAATGCATCAAAATAATCTCAGGAGCATCTAGAAGAAATAGCATAGGATTAGAGAGCAAGTGGCGAAAGGATCATAAACACATGCAGTACATGTGATAAATGAATTTTGGGTTACTCTTTGATTCTCTGGCAAAGCTTCCTCCTCTTTATGTGATAATTTCTCTTTAATTGTGGTGCATCAAGTGCTTCTCTTCCTTTTTCTTCTTTTGTACATTAATTCCCTCGTTATGCACTGCACATGTAGTCATTGATGAGAATAACATATCAGTGAATAGTAAACTTTGGAAATTTTTTTCCCTGTTATTGGTGAAGTGACATGATTATAAGGATTCTTTGTCAATTATGAAAAAAGCTTTGAAATCTTTTGTTCCACCAAATAGAGACTGAAAAGATTAGGGAAGCATATACAGATAAGAGTCTTGACATGATTGTGGTAATTTGAACAGATGCATGAGATAGTAAAGTAAAAAGTGGCTAAACTTATGGATTCTTCCATCAATGACAAACACAGTGACAAAATTAAAACAACAGTGGAATTGAGGATAAAAGCAAATATGAATGATTCTGACAAAGATGAGAAAGCTTGATGTTGTTTTCAGTTTGTTTCAGAAGTTTATGCTAAAGTCTTAGAATTGATCAAGAAGAGAAATGGAGACAGGTTCATGGCTTGAGTTGCCAAAATTAATTACTGATAACAGGAGGACCATTGAAAGATTCATGCTGTGACAATGGATAGGAACTGAATTGTTCGTAGTCATTTTGGTCTCAGATACCTTTTAATACAAATGCCACCCATGGAGAGATTTAAGGGGATTCTGTACTTATGGTAAAAAGACGAGGACAATGGAATGAACCTCTTCTGCTGATGTGAGTATTTCACCTGGAAGTTCCTGGTTCTAAGCTGTACTGAGACAAGAAATTTTGTACCAAAGATAATTCTAACTGCAAATACAAGGACTAATGACAAAAGTAGGATTAATATTGCATTTCCAATAACAGAAACATTAAATAAGTGAAACATGGAAACTCAGAACAAGAGCAATTATATTGATATCGCTTGCCTCTTCGAGGGGGCAACCTCCTTAACAATAAATTCCAGTCTTCTCCTTCGTGAAGGTTGCATCCTTGCCTTTTTATAAGGCTTACAAGCATATTTCCTGACTATTCTATGACAATATTCCCTGACTACATATTCTAAGACAGTTACATATATGATTATATGACAGTTACTGTTGGCCACGGATCCGCCACCTGGGAAGGACTTGGTGTGTCAATGCGCCCTAGATTTGCAGACCAACATTGAAAGGACGGGAGGAAGGGATGCCCCCCGTGCCGATCTCTGGAGAAGGCCTGCTCCTTTCCTAACCTACTTGGGGGTTTTTAGATAAGAGTGCAGGAAAGAGATTAAAAAAGGGGGAAAGGGAACTGGAAAGAGATTGAAAAAGATAAGGGAACAGGAAAGAGATGTAAATGTAATGCGTTTTGGGTGGGGGAGAACAAGCAGCACGATCGCAAATTTGCATCCGAACCAACAACAATTAAAACAAAGCATGTAACAGAAATTGCAACTGCGATTCTATCCTATGTATCCTTCTGTTTTGTATTCCAGATCCAAATAATCACCAATGCTCAAATCCAGGATTCAGAATTCAAACAGACAAAAATATAAATGGACATGAAGCAGAAATACTAGTAGAAGGCAGCATAAAAAGACAGAGACAAGAAGCAGAGCCAAGGATGCTTTGAATTAATTAGAAGGTGATCCGTCACAGCAAAGTCCTCTAGCAATATGTTCCCCCCTCCACCCTTTTACAATGAAATGAGGTTGCTATTTATAGCGCAATTTTCCCCCTCGATTACATTTTGGGCACATAATCCCAGACCTGACAAAAGCTGCAAAAGCTGACAAAAGCGGCTGATGTTGACCTCTGCGGGTAAAGAATGTCCTTGCAACAAGGTCCTCCTAAAAACGTGGTAGCTTCGTGGAAATCTGGTAGGTGGGAAGTTGAGTCAGTTTGAATGGGGGCAGATGCGGTACAATCTGTCAGTTCACGCTCATTTGTCCGGTACCTTGGCGGCACACCTTCTGTCACATCTTTGACTCGAATATCGAGGCTGGACACCTGTCAGCATCTGATGGAGGGGGAAGAAATCGTCTTTAAGCTCAGCCTTTGTATGAGCGTAGTCGGGCGGATGAGCGCAGTCGGGTAGATGAGCGCAGTCGGGAAGGCCTTCGTGCCTTAGAAAATTTCTGGGCAGGTTTCAACGTTCTTTGCCCGAGTGCGCACAGGTCAGCGAGCGAAGCCCGACTTCGCTGCGAAGTCGGGCAGCTCAACACTTAGTCGTTTTTCTGGAGATACCATGATGGGCTGCCCAACTGCACTCTTCTTCCAGGGCGCAACCCGACTTCGCTGCGAAGTCGGGCGGTCCCAACACTTAGCCGTTTTCTTCAAGTGAGCTGCCCAACTGCACACGAATTTGAGGGCGCAGCCCGACTTCGTTGCGAAGTCGGGTTGCGCACCCAACACTTAAGACTTTTTTGGGATGTCCTTCACTGACAATGCCCAGGTGCGCACAAAACTGAGAGTGCAACCCGACTTCGCAGAGAAGTTGGGGTTCGCTCAATACTTAGTCAAATTTTGGGCTCAGCTCTCTGCACGTCAGCTCCCCAAGTGCGCACAAAATTAAGGGCGCAGCCCGACTTCACTGCGAAGTCGGGTTGCATCAACACTAACACTTAGAAAATTTTGGGCCTTTGTATGAGCGCAGTCGGGCGGGGCCCGACACTTATTCAATTTTCTGGCCCGAATTGAGCTTCCTGGTCCTGCTTCGCGGGGCCATAACTTTTGATCCGCTGACCCGATCACCTATTATAATATATCGTCGGAAAGCTAGCGAGAAGATCTGCAATGATAAAATATCCAAAGCTCATTTCATCCATTTTATCGCCCCCGTTTATGGCCCGCGAAAACCTAACACCTCCGCATGCTCCTTGCCGCTTTAAAGCTCCATACTTAGGCCAAAGTTTATCAAAAAATTTAATGTGGCAAAATTGCCAATAGTTACATATATGATTCTATGACAATATTCTCCTACCTATTCCTAATTTGACATGTGGCCTTCTTCATATATGCCATATGGTAAAATAGCTTAGGCCAACATGGATTGCATTCGTGGGGTACGTAACTGTTAAATAAATTGTTTTTAATGCTCAAGGATAAAAGATGTTGGTAAAAACATCAGTTTAATGCCTTGGCTGACAACCAAAGCTTCCGGTGGCAAGTCTCTCATGGGATGCAAATGGTGAAAATTTGAATAGTAATAAGAGATGTCAACTTAGTCAATGTGATGCAAGATTCTTACAGTCTTGATTTTAGAGATGTAAATGATGCTGATGGACAATGGTGGTATTAATGAGGATGGTGCATATTTTGGCAATAAAAAGGACTGCATGAAATAAAAAATTTCTGCTTGCGATCTCCACATTGCTCAAGCAAGGAAATGGTGGAGTTGGCCTTCCCTAGCATGAAAGAAAACTTGTCAGGGAAAGAATGCCATTTTGACATGTTTATCTCAAAGTGGATTATAAATTTGTCATGGTTGTACTTGAGGGTTTCTAGAAATATGGTTGATGCTAGTTGTCGAACTTTTCATGTGGAGGAAATTTTGACTAGTGAGATTAAGCCTGGGAAAAGACAGAGATGAAGATAACATTCCTTGATGAAGCTAATGAGATACTCAATATATAAAGCCACATGATATCTACAAGAGAGATGGCAATGTTCAAATAGTGAAATAAAATATTTCTTTGTAGGTTGCAGAGTTAATTTAGTTACCCTTGATGATAGATATATTAGCATTCCTATTTCTGACTTCTATGGAGCTTATTTCTGGTAACAACAAGCATTGGAGCAAGAGGAGTTTGTAAAGCACTTGAACAAGTTTCAAGGCCACTATTGATTTGATATATATTAGTAATCTGAAGAAGAAAAAACTTGGCATTCTCTTCAATTTGTACAATATGATTGGAATTCAAACAAAAGTACTAGGAGGTTGTCCTAATGGATCTCTTGGATAGATAATTTACTTTATTTATTTATTTAATTTTTTTTTTTCCAGGGGGATGGGAGTAGGGCAATTTCAAGTATTTGGTGGGTATTCTTATTAACTCTCGACCATTCTAGGAGGAGTCCTATGTGGTAGTCAAAAACTTTCTTACAATTTAACTAACCTTTTTGTATTAAAAGAAAATGTGCCAAGGTTCCTTTGCTGAATTTTGAATCACTCATTTTGCTTTAGAGACTTGTCAAAAATCGAGCCCTGCTATCATATGTTATTTGTAGAGAAAAACCTATAAAGATAGTGCTTTCTATATTAATGGGGACATTGTAAGGATATTTCCATATAATGCAAATGAAATAGTAGTGACCCAATGGAATATTGGTATTATTTAGTGTAGTAGTTGCGAAGTAGAGGAGTATATAAATGGAAGAACAGATCCAAAGTGAGAAATGATGGCTCGAATTCTAAAATATTGAAATAACGTAAAGCAAAGTAGTTTTTAATGTCTGCAAGGCCATAGACGATGTGTATGTCCAGGTGGTTCTCCACACGTACTGGAATATGGTGTACACCCCCTTTCAGATTTGAACCTTGGACCTCCTATGTAGAGTTCCAAAGTCTTAACCGCTAGGCCCATTTGAGTTGTACAATACAAATTGAAAAAATTAGGAAAGGCCATGATTAGCCTAGGATAACTTAGAAGTTCTTAATTAGGCAAATTAACAAGAAAGGGAAAAGTCTAAGAAGTTATTATACAATTATTTAAGGGTTATACCCTCCATATGCCAACTACTTGATAACGATGAAGATAATGACATGTGGAATGATCAACGGTGTATGTTTTTCATCTTTGGAAGAGTGTTGCCCTCAATGCTTGAATTGATTATTTTCCAAGCAACAAGTTCAATCAGTAGGTTTTTCCATTCAAAGAGATATTTCATGACTTCCTTGGTGCTTAACTGTTTCATGGGCTGATTTATTACTGCCTTTAGTTTCAATAGTTTTTACCTTCCTTGTTTAGCTTTTGGAGATTCAATTGCATTGCAATTTGATCACCAATGACCTCCTTTAGATATGATGCATGGAAGATTTTTTTGGACTAGAGGTGAGGGGCTAACCACAACTTGTAACTCCTGTTGTGTATCTTGCAAAGTATCATATAAGGATTGTAGAACTGGGATGAGATCCTATTGCCTTTTTATTGTGTTTGAGACCATTTTTTTTGTAAGGTTGATGCTCAAGAAAACCCAATGTCCTATTTTAAACTCTCCTTTTCTACTATATGGATTTTCTCATTGTTTCATCTTCTTTTGAGGCAAAGTCAACTTCTTCCTAAGGATTAGAAAAATGGTTCATAGATTCTATGCATGGGCTTCCATTGCCTAAACCTTTGAATGGCCTTTAAATTGTAGGGGATTGGCGTTGATACACATAATTTGCTTCAAGGGTATTATCTGAAGTATCTATATGACTACTCAAATGGAGGGAGGCATTTGAACAATTGGTATTGTTAATTGAAAGCAAAATAATGGAGGTAGGCTTTCTGGAATTGATTTAGAATATTTGTCTACACCTAGTTGAAAATTATGTGAAGAATTATGGGCCAAAACGGTTTCAAAAAGCTTTTCCAACGCCTGATATGAACATGCAGTGAAATTATGACAGCAGCATGCACTAACTGGAATGCAAATAGCAACTAACATAGATTGAATGAGTAAATGAGAGAAGATAGCATCCAAAGGACCAAAACTAATGATTTACACTCTTTATTCCAATGTATTATATAGATGTACAAGGATATAAATGTGCTTGGTGAATAAGCCAACAAAGCATATGCAAAAGATACTATTTAGAAAAAATGCCCATTTACAAACTAGAAATATGCTAATTTACATGGATAGAAAGTATGCTACAAAGCAAAGAAAAATTCTAATATACAAATATAGAAATTAAAAACATTCTAATCTTGTGATTGCCTCCTTGCTTATTGGAAGTTGTGCTCAACTTCTGCAATAGATGAGGAAACTTCACTGCTAGAGCTAACTTGGAGAACCACTTAGCTTGCATTGGCAAAGTGCCTTTGTAAACCACCAAGTAAGTATGGGTTTGCTTCTTGTGGTTGGTGTTGAAGCAAACATCAAACAAAGTATCATCCACCAAAGGGTATCGAAAATTTGCAGTCAGATCTTTAGGATGAGTGACAAAAACTTCCCCCTCCAAGTGACATTGCTGTGAGACCTCTGCTTGTTCAAGTGAAGCCAAACATTGTCACCAAATTGGAAAAAAATGAAGTACTCAAAAGTCTGTCATGAAGTGCCTTGAATGTGGTTTGTAGATGCTGAAACATATCCTGAAACTTAGGGAAATTTTGAAAGGAAGAAGCTTTGCTTGCTCCTTTTGTTCATGGGGCAAATATGGAGTTGGAAGAGCTACTCAATTACGGGCCAAGGGTCAAGATCCATCACAGACTACGTGTTCACTTTGCGTTAGACCCACATCAATGGCATACTAAGAAGTGTTTGTCTCAATGATGAACAGCTTTTGAAGGTCAGGGGATCAAGCGTAGGAGCAATGCAACGAGCATCTTCTCGAAGGTACAAAGAGTAAGAAAGCAAAGGATTAACAAAATATTAAGTGAATTTATACACTTTATCATCCTTTTGCCCCAGGTAGGTCTTGTGAAATCCATCAAAAGCAGCCTTATAATCATATTGACATGGTGATTAATGTAGCAAACTGCAACAGTCCAATGGAGTGACATTGTAAACAAATCTTATATGAATTGACTCAATTGTAAATGGCACAAAACACTGTTGAGTGACACGAGTAGGCTGCCCTTCCTTTGTGACCCATCTAATGGGTGTAGGCATGGATGCTCTGGTAAACGAAGGTCATCCACCTTTTTTGTGAAATCAAGTTCTTTTGATTGCCATTATTAAGGATTAACTCCACCATGATGTCCTTGATTCGACAATTTTGTGTGAACAACGTTTCCAAATTTTTGCATCATAATTATTTACCATGAGAACAAGTTGAGGGTTTGAATTGTTGGTGTTAGTTACATCAATAGTTGAATCTTCATGCTATGGTTGAGGTTGTGACTGGGATTCAGTAAGGAGGGCCTTGGCTTTTTTTTTTTTTACAAATAAAAAAGCAGATTTTCTATTAATCAGAAAAATAGTTAACAGTGCATATTACAACAAAGGCCCAACAGACTCAACTCAGACAGAAAACAGATTAGGGAGAAGCCCACAAAAAATTCATACCAGCCTACCAGCCAAACTACACTTCAGTCATGGGATTTAACAATAGTTCCAGTTCCCATATCTGATAACAAAGGGTATGTGCCCAAAGAAGAATCGCTAGAGAAGATGTTAACATTCAATATGAAACCAAACTTAAAACATTATACTGATTGCTTAATTGTTGACAAGTACGCAGGAAAATGTGGCAATATAGCTGCTTCCCTTTGTCCCAACCCTTTGAAATAGCTTGGGAACCTACCTCCTACCCTTCGCATCTTAATCAGTAGCAAGTTAATGTCTACAGTCCATCTACGCAACAGAGAGTCTTGATAAAAGATGATATGCACAACCATATTCCTGTTGTTGTTTTAGTTCAAGGTTATGCTTAATTCTGTCAAGATATGTATAGTCTCCTCTGTATGTTGTTTTCTGCATAATAGTCTTTGGGGGGAAAATAACTGTTGACTGTTCCACCAAGGATCTTAGAGTCATGTTCAGAATCTTAACTTTTTCCACGATCTACTCCTTTAAAGCAACGCTGTTGTCTCGTTTTCCAGATCTGCCACATGAGACCTTTTGATCCATTTTGCCACAAGGTTTTAATAAGCTTGTTGTTCCACTGCTGGTTCGATATTTGAATGATATCTCGGAATTCAATTGGCTCAGGTTCATGTCGATTGAAAATCTCAAGTAGGCTTCTTCAAAGATCTTTGGAAATATTGCAGGTAAAGAGCAAATGATTAACCTTTTCACTATCCTTCTTGCATATGAAGCATCTATCCGGGCCCTGCACACCCCTTTTCCTTCTGTTTTCTGCTGTCAAAATAGAGCCATGCGCTATCAACCAACAAAACACCTAAATTTTTGGGGTTGAGAATCCCTTCCAGATGAAATCCCATACACAGTTTTGATTAATATTTCCTGCAAGGGCCTTAGCCCTCTTTGATTGCAAGACATGACAGTCTTTTGTGGAACGTTTGATGTGTTTACGATAAGCATAAATTTTTTTTTTCCCATTTCCTCAACCCTTAATTGAGCCCCTTTGAGAAGAATTCCCATTCTTGGAGAGGTTGGCAGGGTTTGAGGAGTTAGATGGGGTAAAAGTGCTCTTTTGATAAGAGGCAAAAGATTATTTGGTGTTCTTGTTTTACTGCCCAGCGTCTACCTTTAGCACAAGTTGGTAAGCATGCTCTAAAGAAGTAATTGTGATAAGCGCTATCTCCTCTTGGAGATGAGAAAACAATCTGGAGACAAATTTCTTGCAAAAGATGTTGTCAGCTTCAACAATGTCCAACTTCATAGAGAGATGATTGGACTCCTCAATGTACTGCTTGATTGACTGGCCAGTTTTTGATGAAGAGGTAACCATAAATGTCACCTCTGCATATCCAAGGCGATAAAAACAAGCCCAAAAAGTTGTTTTGAACTCTTTCCAGTAGCGATTTTTGCCTGCTTTGGTGCTTGTAGAAGCTTGATGTGGGATTGTCACCAAGTGAGGGCTTCATCCTATCTATACCTCAACCACCATCACCTCTTGTGCCTTCATGAGCTGGGGTTGCATCTTGAAGTATGCCTCTAGACTGTGAACCCAAGCATCCACTTTATCCCCATCAATTGTGCCATCAAAATGAGGAATGGATATCTTGGTGTCCAACTTGAAGGTGGGTTTGGCAATTGGGATAGTCAAAGAGGCAAAACTGGCTACTTGATATCCCATGAGAAGTTGTTACCATTGGATCCATGAGTTTCAACTGAAGCTTATTCTGTTGCTGCCATTGATGATTCAGCTCTTGGGTCAGGAACTGAATCAGATCAGAGTTAGGTGTAGATCTACCTGTACTAGCCATCACAACCTTTTTTTCTTTTCTGGATGAGTGGGAAAGAGAAGATAATAAGAAAAAAATGTACTACAACAAAGAGTAGAAAAAGCAAAGAGCCCTAAAAAGAAAAAAAATTCAGGAAACAGATGGAAGAAACTGTCCTCTTCTTATCTGATCTACTTTGAGTGGAATTGTTTCTTGCAGGGAAAAAAAGATAGCAGCTTGGGACAGCAAATGCAGAAGCGTCCAATTTTACTGCAGGGCAGGGTGCTGCATCCAATTGAGTGGAAATTTTTCCAAGAAAGAAGGCCAGCAAAAAAGAGGTTGTTGGTTTGCACTGAAAAAATGACAGCAGCTTGGAGCAGCAAATTTGGAAGCAGCAAACTGAAAAACAGGGCAGACTGTCGCAACCAATCTCAACTTTAGACTGAGCAAAATGATACTTGACAAGAACGGATCCCAAGCAAACAAGGAGGTATTTAGAGACCTCAACAAGGATCTAATACCAAATGATACAAACCTGCAGTGAAATTATAACAACAACATGCACTACCTAGCAGGCAAATAGCAGAAAATATATATTGAAGAAGCAAAGGAGAGAAGATAGCAGCCAAAACTGATGATTTACACTCTTTATTGCATTGCAACATAGTAAATAGATGTACAAGGAGATATATGTGCTTGGTGGTCAAGGAAAGGAGGTCTGAAAGAGGGGGGGGTTTGATGAAGTATGAGTCCCAAAGAGCAGGGAATCCAAATAAGTAGGAAGAACAGGAAGGAAAGAGTTATTCATTCAGAGAAATTAAGCCAAAAGGAGTTGTATTTGTCTCATTTCTTGCCTTTGCTATGCAGTTTTGTTGAGCAATTGCCCTTTTGATTCGACTTTTAGTGATATTTTTATTTTTTACAAATGAAATAGTAGGGATCCTGTGAAATATCAATAGTGTTCGTTGAAGTGTGAGCCACTCAGATAGGGCAATCTCCAAATACAACGAACAAGAAATTAATCCAAGAGTGATGATTCACAAGAAGTTATATTCCCTATTTGCAGAGGCACAGTTATGTTAGAGCAACACAAAGTCCTGAATTACATTGATGAACAAGAAAGAGAGAATCTAGGAAGTTACTAGAAATTATTTAAGGGTTAGGCATGCCATATATTGACTATTTAACTTACCATGTCATGCCTAATGAAGATAATGGTGTTTTTGGGCATAACAATCGTTAAGTTTGCTTCTCTTGGTATAGTGTGAACTTACATCTTTCCATGATGACAAGCCATTAAATTCCTAAGAACAAAAAGTGGGGGGTGCAGGGGTGGAAATAAAGAGTGAATAGATGGTCTGAGCCTCATGAGAAGTTTAGAGAAGCAAAAAGAGCTAAATTTTAATTTTCCTGAAGACATGTCTGCTATGTTGATAGGATGTGTTAGGTACCAAGTGTGGGAATGATAATGTTCTGAAAATGAGCAATTGGTATCTGAAAAGAACTTTTGAACCTAAAATTCTGGAATAAGAAATATCTAAAAAAAATTAAAATGCTATATTTCTGACAGTTGAAATTTCTATATCAGATTCAAATCTATTGGATGGGCTCAAGTACATCTTTTGAGTTCTTGAAAACTTCTTACTAAAATCCAATAGCATAAGTCTTAAAGAAATCTGAAATTGAACTGAACATAGGGTATCTGACTTATAAATAGGAGAACCCTGATGTTCTTCTAGTTCTCTTCCAAAAAGCGAATGTTAAAATTTCCTAGAAAAGATATAGGAGCTGTTAGAATATGTTTTGGTGGTAAACCAAACTCCTGGGCCCTTTGGGGTGCATTTTATGGCACATCATGTTGATCCTTTTCATTGTAGGGTTACCCATGAATCAATGCACTATTGTTGTCTTGGCATCAATGACTATGATTTGAGGTGCATAAGTGCACCAATAAACACACATCTTGAAAGCTTGTCATGTACTATTCCATTTGTATTATTGAGTTTTTCAACTTTAGTTTGTCTCTTTACACCGTCTCATATCCTTGTGTACCTTGTGTTGTTATGATTCATATTTTAAATATCTTCAAATTTCAACATGGTAACAGAGCATAGGGTGTAAATTGTTAGATTCTGGTCCTTGTTTGAGCAGGATGAACAAGAACGAATGGCAAGTATGAGGTGCAAGAGATTGGATAGGCAAGTGATCATCATGAATGAGAGGCTTTAGTGTGGTATGCATTAAAAATTGTGAGGATCCCTAGCCATGGTGGTGAGAAGGCTTTGTTAGGAAATTTGAAGACAAGATTGTCTTCTTGTAAAGTAAGGCTTTGACAAAAGGTGCATAACAAGTTTATATGCTTGAGATTTGGTTACAAACTTTGAGATTGAAATTAAGAGGCTTTGAGGAAGCCTGGTTTGTTTGGACATGTGAGATAAGGCTTCAACAATTTGGATCTCTATCATGTGCTCAAAATTGTGATGTAGTGTAAGTTGTAGATTGGTGATCTAGATAGGTCTTTGAGGACTTTAGTTTTGAGTAAAACCTCATAAGAGAAAAGCTAGATTGGAGGGAAGCCAAATTTGAGGCAAACCTGATATGAGGAAAGCTAGATAATTTTTAAGGACCCATATTTGACACCTTTGGCTCGTTTGAACAAGACTATTATGGTGTTTGATTCAAAATTTTCTATTGTTTGAGCACTTCTAATGCTTCATGGTCATGATTATCAGAATTGGGTGCATGACATAAAATCTTAGCTTAGGGATAGTTCCTTGTGAACAATAACAATAGAAGTAAAAATCCTTATCGACGAAAAGGACAAAGGAGAAATATGATAAACAACTACGACAAGAGTGATAATTCGACATCCAATGGGGTTTGGAACAAGTAGTGGGAACAAAGAGTTTCATACCATAGACCAAGGTTCCAATCCATTGGGTGAAACTTTAACATTTTTTGCCCTTGGGGTTTAAAGCAATTGGTTGGGAGTGAAGAGTTTCACATCATAGACCAAGGTTCAAATCTTATGGGTGAACCTTAAGATTGTAACCCATGGGGTTTTACATCCTAATGCAAGGTTCAAATCTCATAGGTGAACTTTAACCTTTTATCAGGTGGCATGAGATTAACTGGTTAAATTCCTTGACTTAAAAGGAGGGGACCTAGGTTTAAATCTTGCCAAGCAATACATGCATAATTGCCAAGTTGTAATACCACTATGTGATGATGATGTAATCCGGGTGGGGCTTGTTTCAATCCCATATAACCAATTGAAAAAAAAGAGAGTAATATTTCCACAAGTCCCCAAGGATATCAGATTTCACATTGATCTTTTCATTCAGAGGAGATTTGGAACAATCAACGAGATCTTTTTGATAAAGCTAGATCTGAATAAGGTTCTCTTTAGAGAAGAAGTTGATGTCATTAGATCCCCTTGATTTTGATTAGATGGAACATTTTCTTACCTACATTATTGAGATAGAAAAGCAAACTAAAGGAGCGTGAGAAGACTTTCTTGAGAAGGAATCACATTTATTTGAGATGGAAAATCATTAGAGATCCCTATGATGTTCCAAACCATTATTAGGACATCCGTAATTTAAATGCAATTAGATATTAAGCAAATGACTTTGGGAGATGTTTTGCAAGCTTATTACACTTAAACATCAAGCTTTACAGAGATGGAAAATGAGAGTAACATGAACAAGCACATCTTGCGAAGAGAAAGCTCTCATGAGTCATGAATATATAGGGTTGAGTGAGCAAAGTTCTAGAAGCAAATGCATGGACAAAGTATTTGATGATGAGGTTTGATATAAGTATACAAACATCATTCTCCGTGAAGAAGAATGATAGATGCTATGTTGTGGGAAGACACATTGCAAGGATTATTTATGTCAAAGAGAGAAAGATGGATGAAAGCTAAAGAACTTGAACATTGGTTGACATATGCAAGGATAAGTGCATGACATTGTTACACCAACAAGAGTAGTGGTAATGACAATAATGATCAAGTCATATTAGTTACCATTGCTTTTGATGCCCATACCTCTACAAAAGAATGGAGTCAATGAGGCTGCCTATAGTGTTCCTCAGTCTACCAAAAGTGTGGAATCTTGGCTTGAAGTGTTTGTGATCAACAATATTCGAACAATTTTGTTACGAAGACTTTCGATATATTGGGCCCCAAGGACAAAATGTATAAGTTTGCAAGACTTGAAGAGGAGAACTTTTGCACTAGAAGTGAGAGTCAATAATATGAGAAAATTTTGCATGTGACTTGAACATCGCAAATTCAAAAGCTTGAATGAGAAGACTAGACATGGTGGGAGGCCTTCTACTTGTGGTTCCATGTAGATTAGTATGTGGAAAGGATCATTGTGAGAAGTTTGAAAAAGGGAGAGGACGAAGAACAAGAAAGTGTTTTTAAGTTGTTTGTGGTTCTCTCTCTCTCTCTTTTGGGTGACAAATATATCTTGATTTTTATTGATGACTTTAAGAACATGGACTTATAAAAGAAAACACCCAACATTTGAAAAGTTTGTTAAATTCAAAGTTCCAGGTGGGAATTACAAGAAAATTGCTTTTGAATATTTATAATCAACAATGGAGTAGCATGGCAAAGGACATTAGATTATACTCCTCAAAAGAATGATGTTGGAGAAAGGAAAGATAGGAAACTAGTGGAAATGGCTAGATGTAGTCTTTGGGAAAGAGGATTGGTTATAAGGATTTGATGATAAATTTTGGGTAGAGACATCAGTTCATGCAAACTACATTTTGATTAGGGTTCCCATCAAGGCTGTTTGGAAATTAACTTCTAAAGAGAAGTGGAGTGGTTGAAAACTAATTTTTAACATTTAAGGATTTTTTTTTTGATAATTATGTGTTTGTATTTATAGCGGGTTTTAACAAGGATCCCAAAACCTGATTACATAAGCAATGGGCCTAGGGCATCAATCCCTTGAAACTGAACACCAAAACAGAAATCCCGCCCAGCGGTAACAGTAAGCATGAAACAATCCCTCTCGGCGGGAAACAAACAAATAAGAAAAAAAGTAGTTTTGGAGATCCCGCTCAGCGGGGAGTAGCCAAAAACCACCATCGAGAAGATCCCGCCCAGCAGGAAGCAAAGAAAAACCGTTACAATAAAATCCTGCCTCGCGGGAAGCAGTCAAAACCACCACAAACAGTCCCGCCTAGCGGGAAGCAACAGGGAAATCCCGCCATCCGGGAAACCAGCATAAAATAAAGGATCCCGCCTTGCGGGAAAACCGGCGGATTTGGCGGATCCCGCCCTATGGAGAAACCATCCCGCCCACCTGGAAAACATTCAGTTCAGCGAGAGCCATCCTGCAGGAAGTCGACAACCCGACACGAGAGAGGATCCAGTCCATCAAGAAGTGACCAGAGAGTTGCACCACAAGGAACCCGCCCCGGGAAAATAGAAGAGGATCCCAGCAGCAGGGACCAAGAATCCCGTCCAAGCACAGAGCCCGTCGAGGATTCACAAGAAAAAGGGGGAAGCTGTCCAAACCCTAAACCGTCACCTCCACCGCACCGAGAAACGCAGGGGACCAGATCCACGCGAATAACCTGCAAAAAACCCCAGGGGGAAGCCTGAGGGAAAAAGGGAAGGGATCCCCAACCAAAGAGGGATCCCTGGGAAGCACCAGTCCGAAAAAACAACCAAGGAAACCCTAGCCGAGCGGGAGGGGCGCAGATAGTGGAGAAGGATCTCCCCCCAGGAGATCATCTGCAAACAACCACTCCCCGGGAGGGATGACCTGGGTTGAGCCAAGGACTGGGCAGAAACCAGGAGCCATGGGAGGGGGAGCAGGGGAGGGACCTCTCCAACAAACCTGTCAATTGCAACATTTAAGGATTTTTGATTATGTGTGGCATGGCTTCATATTCCTAATGAGAAGAATGGAAAGATGGACCAAAGTGCCATCCTTAAATCAAGATTGGATATTGAGAAAGCTCTAAAGCATATGGGCTTTTTGATCTAGGCAAAAAAAATTATCATTACTAGAGACATCTTTGAGACAAATTGAAGAGTACTATTTTCTGAGATCTTTGAGACAAATTGAAGAGTACTATTTTCTGAGATCATCGAGCATCATTCTTCTAGCTCCCAGTATCCATAGGGCCATGATCCTTGATATTCTACCCTATGATCTCATGGAGGATGATTTTCAACTGGCTATAGAGGTGATCTGTTTGGAGCAAGATCCTTGACACATTTAAGAGAGCATAAACCCTTGAGATAATCACCTCAACGACACCAAGAAGAGGGCTTTTGTGCTATCCACGAAGAAGAGGGCAGTTTGGGCCTTGCCTTTTCTTAAGTGGACTATCCAGAGGAGTGGGCTGTTCGAATGAGTGGGTTCTTAGGAATAGCCCATTTGAGGAACGACCATTCAGAGTTGAAGGAAAGGGATGCTTGAACAGTTGCAGGGATACCTGACGAAGCCAACATAGGGAAGCCTAAGAGAGTAGCCACCAAGATGCTTGAGAAAGGTCACATTGGGAGGGCCATCCAAAGCTTGAAGTAGAGGAATGTTTGGAGGAAAGATGTTTTGAAGAGGGATGCCTGAGGATAGGCCTGTTCATGGGAGGCCCCTTAGGAGAGGCTGCTTGGGAAGGATGCTGTTTGAAGGTGGGTCTCTAGAAGGGCCTTCTTTTTTTGTGGAGGAGAGGGCTTTTGCAAAGAGGGCTTCCATATCAAGAGGAAGGTTGTTTGGGGGAGGAGAGGGCTGTTATGAACCTAAATAGATCTGAAATTGAAACTCATGAAAACTAATAAAACCTCAAAAATCTGATATCTTATATATTGATTGAACCACAAATCTTGGCACAAAATTTTCCTTATAGATTCTGGACAATTATAAAATAACAATATACAATAAAGCAGATCTGGATATAATATTTTGAAAAGAAACTTTTAATATGAAGCAATTAAAATCCATTATCCTTACAACCAGTAAACAGGACAACCCAAGCTTACAGGCGAGCCAATTCAGATTTGAGAAAAAGAAAACCAATCTTCTCTTTGCTTGGACATGAAAGACCCCTTATTAATGAAGTGCTGCATACTTATATAGAGGGAGTGCTTTATGCCCCCTTCTGTACTTTCTTTACCCTTGCAGTAATACTTTCTGCATTGGCTATATATTTTAGCAACTGCACTTTCCTCATTCTCTTACATGAACTTGCTATGTTTTTCCAGATGTACCTGCTTTATTCTTTAACTTTACTTGCTTTATTCTCTCTGCTTGCTTACCTTATCCTGTTGTAGCTGTACTCTCTTTGTTCTTTTCCTAAAAACTAATTCTTATTTCCCTATGCAGTATTTGATCTCATTACAAGTCTGCCTCTCTGAATTCGGTGTTGCATTGAGTGCTGCATAAACTTCATAGAGAGCATCTAAAAACTTATACTAATATGACCGACTAGTCTCATCCTCTGGATTCCTATAATTACATCAGCACAACCCCTTGGCATGAATAAAAAATCAGGGTTCACAAAATAAGTTCCTATGTGAAGGGTGAGCCCTTCAATGCATGTATGACAATGGATTTGGGACCTATCAGCAATACTAATGTTGAAGGGAGAACATTTTGTACTTGATAAATGCAAATTAGGATGTTATTTTGAACTTAGGAAGTTACGAGTCCTTTTATAATCAAGAATGGCCTTGGCCAGCCTTCCTTTGCTAAAACATTCCACACACAAGGTAGAACAAGCAAATATACCTCTCGTTGCTGCTAATGATGCAGTGGGCTGCTTAGTGTTGTTATTTATAGGGACATATTTGAACAGTGGTATATCAGAACCCATTTATTCTTCCTCATCTTCAAAGAGTGGAGAATCATTAACAACCTCAATCAGTTGAATCAGGCCATTATTAGCACATTTATGCTTTTGGGACCATGGTTCCTTCCATGAGAAGCAACATCCTTGCTTCTGAGCTCTTCTTGAGCTGCCTTATTTGGGTTAAGGCTCTTCTCTTTGGAAATTGTATCTCATTTGAGATAACTTCCTTGGAAGGATTGTTTTGTATTTGTGTAGCAGCAAAGAAGGCTTTCTCTTTGCTTCAACTTTTGAGCATTCTTTCATAAGCCTTTGCCTGTGAGATGGCTTTGTTGAGATCCATTGGTTGAAGAGCTTCCACGTGACCTTTCCATTCCTCTTGTAATTCATCAACAAACAACACCTGATGCGAGTTGGATGTACCTCAAACTCACATGCATAGTCTTTGGAACTTTGTATCATATTCCTCCACTGACTCTTGTTGTCTTTGATGTAGATTATGAAGTTCCAAAACTTCTCATCAATTGTTATTTTGCTGAAAACACAGTAATCAGCTCCATCAATTCTTGCTAGGCAAATTGTCACATTCACCATATTGCACATCCAAGTCATAATGATGCCACCATTCATAGGCATCTCCCACAAGAAGAAGCAAAAGGAAACTGGATTTTATCCACATTATTCATAGGGTGCACTTGGAAGAACACTTCTAATTTGTGGCATAACACTTCTGGAAGAATATTCATCATACCATCATAATGCGGAACATTGACCTTTGGTGTGTGAAGCTATGGCCCCATCTTAGTATGGTCTTGTCTATGGACATCACCTCTCATTTCCTTGCAGGCATTGAATCATAAATGCATGAAAGCCTGCATCATGATCATGTAAGCCCTCCAAAGACTTCTAATGGAATCATCATTGAAGTCTTGGGTTTCCTGTCGAGAAGGTGATGTATTATATGCTGGCCTCCATGGGGTTTCAGTGGGGAGACGGAGGTGTGAGGGTTAAACCATATGACATTATTCAGCTGCATGAGAAGTATGGCTGCATGTTGCAATCAATTCTTGAATCATTTTAGACATTGGGATCTCCCTTATGCTTTCCTCCATTGGTTGTATGCCCTTACACTCTTAGTAAACAATTGTTGTACGTCAGTGTGATCTTGCTGCACTTTCCATTCCGAATGGACATGTTGGCAGAATTGATGTGATACTAATGTTATGAACTTTAGGAAATTTGAAATTAGAACTCACTTAAATTGATAAAATCCCAAATGATCTGAAATCTGAAATTTGGACTAAACCATAATAATCCTGGCACAAATTTTTTTCTCATAGATTGTAAAAAATAAAATAAAAAATAAAAAATATAGCAGAGGTGGAAATAAACTTTTAAAAATAAAATGTTCCAACAATATTCCCAGGAGAGAGGATTCATCTCCCTTGCTCTCCATAGGAGGTGGAGTTCCAAGAGCACTTTATATTTATGTACCTCATGTACTTTGAAATTAGAGGGAAGTATTAATATTTGTGCAGACACAGGGGGATACTTTCTACCTTCATTTGCTACCTTGAGGAAAGGTGCTTTGACCCTGTACCATTGTGAAGCAATCATCCATAGAATTCAGGCCGTGAAGGGGGCTTAAAGACTAATAGGTTGTTTTCCTTCTCTTCCTCTCCTCTTCCAATAGTTGGAGGAACTAAATGCTTGTTGGATGATACAACCACCTCCCAGTATAATGTTAGGATTTTGAGACAGTGCCTGGCTTAGTTTGCTGAGTGATATGCCCTTGTTCATGGATGGTGTTAGATTTGACTGTGTCTTCTTTAGAAAGCAACTATGAGGGGAACTTTTTTGCACATTAAACATGACACACTATCATTCCCTAGCATTCAGGATCTTCTATACATGCAAGCCCATATTCTAGGAGGTTAAGATTGACATGCATTTCCAGATTTATCATTACACATGAAAAATATTCAGCCTTGGATGGTAGGAGGCTATTTGAGGGATAACCTTTCAGGATTCAGTTCGGCCCTCTTAGTCCAGGCCAGTCTCCTTCAGAACACCAGTTGTTGCATTGGGTCCTCCATTGTGATGATGATGATGTTGATCCTTAGGCTATTGATATGAAAACATGAACTAGTGATGACTGTAGCTTCATCTGTGGCTTCTCTTAACATTATTTGCCTCTTTTAGTAGTAGATCTCCCTTTTGGCTATTTGCTACACTATATCTGTATTACATTTGTACTATAATTGCTTTGTACTTGTACCATGTTATTCTATGTGTTACATGTGGTGACATGGTTAATCCTCTTATTGGATCTGTCTTTGTATCGTTGTAGTTTTAATTCCAACTTTGAAGCACGTTTGTGGCTCCCCATGCTATTTTAATTGAGTGTACTTTTGTAGACCCATTGATGTACATTGGACATATTTAAATATTAATATAATTTCTTTGTGTGTATAAGAAATAATGGATTTTGGCTCCTTTTGCACTCTAATCGTTACAATGAAGACAATTGCCTGCAATTGGCCTACCTGTAGTTCAAGCAGTCTTCATAACCACATTGCTTTACAGGCAATGAGGGCAACTTTATATTCTTCTTTGCTGGATGAAAGTGCCAATTTGTTGCTTCTTGCTATTCTGACATACTATTACTCCCAAGCCAAATACACACCTTGTTGTGGATTACCTATCATCAACAAAACCTGCCCAATCAACATCTATGAGAAGATCCCAAGCCAATTACCTGTGCCATACCAAATAACAAAATTAATAAATTTTGTACACATCAATATGTTATGGTGCCTATTCAATTTTTGGACTGTCCATGATCTCGGAAATATAACTTACAGCAAAATTGAATTTAGGCCTTGTGCCTGGAAGTTAAATCAAGTTGCCAACCAACTTTTGAAAAATTCTTTCGTCATTCTTCTTGTGCATCACCCTTGGCCGAGTAGTTCACACCAACTTCCATATGAACAGATACCTGTTTACAGTCATTCATACGAAACCTCTTCAACAATCTTTTTAGTATACTTTACTTGAGACATGAAAACACTAACATTAGTTTTCCAACATTCTACTCATAGACCTTATTGCCAGATACTTAAAATTATCTCCCAAAAATGGAACACAAGTCTAATTTCACCTTCTGAACAATGTTGTCTTGTTCTCTATGATGATTAATTCAGACACATAGACAATGACAGTGACTATAACCATTTATACGCATAACTTCTAGGTTAAAATCAGAGTGCTTTCACGAATTCCCAATCTAGAGGTGAGGTTCAATTTTTATATAGTAGATGATTGGAGCTTGCTCTAATATGTAAGAGCATTAACCATCCTTCATAGAAGGTTGTCCTCTCCTGCATCAATGAACTGGTGTGTCACTGATTCATATTACATTTCTCCTTTCAAATCGCCAATGAGAAAGGCTCTGTTCATGTTTGTCTGCTAGAATTTCCATCCAAACAGCAAAGCAATGTCTAGAACCAACCTGATTGTTGCCATCTTTGTTATTGTGGCAAAGTTCTTTTTGGAGTAGATGCCCTTGTGTTGACTAAACCCATTCACCATCAACTTTGCCTTGTGCTTTTTGAAGGATCTATCAACCTTGTATCTTGTCTTACATGCCCATGAAATTGTGATGAGATTCTTTCCTAGAGGTAATTCAACAAGAACTCGGGTTTTGTTTTTCATTTGTCATACTCTAACCCACAAAGCTTTTTCACATTCTTGTTTTGGCCTTTCTTTATCCTATGAATTAGGCTCAAATGCAATGATAGCCATCAAGGCAAATTGAGAAAGTTGAATCAATATTGACATTCAAGGACTCATATGCCTTTGTCTCTTCAGCTTCCCACTTGAAATGTCTTTTGTAAACTCTTCTTTCACTCCATTGGTGGAATAATACGGCTTAGCCTATTCTTCATTGGTGCAACTTGCTATTCTGAATTGCCAACAATATTTATATAGCTCATTTCAGCCTCAATATCAATCTTGCTGACTTGTGGACCCTAACATTGCCATCCTCTTGTGCCATCTACAAATCAACCCTATTTTCTTCTTTGGCACATGTACATATCTCGAAGCTCCATGTTTGCTGATTTATTAGCATCAAACTTGCGTGGAGTATCATAACCATGTTCAAACATACTGTCATTTTCATAAACGATGAAATCTCTATTATTTGTCATCTTATTGGTAGATGAGTCATCAAACTTGTATTTCTTAAAATGACCCCCATACGTAGGAAACATCATTCTATTTATTTGTTTTACACGTGGAACAACCGCAAACTATAGTAAATTAAAGATGCAGAAGTGTCTTACCCTTGATTTCTTGCCTATAGTAAATTAAAGATGCAGAAGTGCCTTACCCTTGATTTCTTGCTTGTCCACACTTCGTCAAGTGTTGGAGAACCTTTAAGGGACTTTTGTTAAGCATGAAGACAACCATATGGGCTGCCTCTCACCATTTCCATCATTGTTTTGCTTTGCCTCAACAAGATTTTGTTGAGGGTTTTGGTTCTCTTGGTTGCTTGTGAATTTATTCCTTTTTATAGAAGTTAGCAAATTTGGTGGATTTGAATTTACACTGATTATCATTTTTCAAAATATTAATTCAAATAGTAGAACAAAATGGTTAAACCATGAAAAAGAAATGTTGCTGCATAAAGGTTTTTCTTTGAGAAACAGAGAAATTTTATTAATGTTCATGGGTGGGCAAAGTAGATCAATGGGATTTGAATACTACACCTGGTTAGAATACTTAGGGAAGCCAAAATTAGTGCTTTGAAGAATATAAATATACAAAATACAAAACACAAACTCCAACCTGAAATGGGTGTAGCATGTCTCTGTTTTGATTGCATCACGTGGAATTTATGCATGCTCACTTAGGTTATATATAGTACAAGCAACGTATAGCCATGTTACAATGGGGGATCAGACTGTGGAAGACTGTTATTGGAAAGGGTTAGACAAAGAGAAATTTAGATGTGGGTGATACTAATTGTGTTGTCCAATGTCTAGAGAAGATCCTTAGGTAGGTACTCTCATCCGAGGAGGTAGTTAGAGCCATTTTTAATTGGAAGAGGATGGAAAGAGGTAATCAGGCTGGAAGTCTGGTGAGGCTATGTGAGCCATAGTAAGGCTTATTGACCAAATGTAATTTCATCTAGTAGTATAAAGTCAACAACCTCTGGTTGGGATATTGAATTAGGAAGTGACCTCTATGAATCCCTATATAAGTGGTTGTACCTCTCCCTAATCTCATAGTATAAGGGGAACCTGAACATTAAGTGCTCCGTTGTTTCTACCTTATATATGGAGGAGAGGTGGCAAATCCTATGGCCAATGGAAGCAAAGAACATGTGGGTTTGTTCCACAATCTGTTTATGATAAATTGAAAATTTTAAAATATTTGGACAATTCAACGGGCTTCTTGTAGTTGATAGATTCTTCATCTCCAGATATAGTGAGAGGAAGGATATGTGGTCACTTGCACTATTTATTTTGCTTAGAGGTTGGATCTCCAATGATAGTATATAATATAGATTTCTACGTTGTCATCAACCAACCATTTGTTCAATTTAGGTGGCAGCTCAACAGGAGAATCTTCTTAGAGTGTGCCAAGTCCAGCCAAATGTTTCTTTCTTTCTTTAATTTTTTGTTCTTCCTTTGGAGCATTGGGGGATACTGCTGTGAGGAGTATTATCTGCTAATCCAGCACAAGGGTGGCAACAAGGGATTATTGCATCTGTAGATAGAATGATGAAAATGCCTCAGTAGGAAGTTCAGACTATTTGCTATGGGTCTTTTACTGTGACCAACCAAAACAAGGTTGTTGACAAGTTACGGTTACATTTGTAGAAACAGATATTAGAGATTCCTAACAATTAGATCAGAACACTCCGCTAATGGGTCTTTTATCATGACCACATAGGGGGTGAGGATGCTTTTCATTCCAATATTCAACCCTAGCCTTGCTTGCACCTTTGTTAGATACACCAGGTGCAACACAATAACTGGAGCCTGCATAATTGAATTCTGATTGCACTCTACTTGCAGAGGTAGATCAGATCTTGGCCACAAAAGGCTAGGATAGTCAATCCTTGTGCATAGATCTATATATGGTTGTCATAGCAGGTCAGCTTGTTTAACACTTGATTTCAGAATTTATACAATCGAGAGGCCTTTGTTTCTTTAGGAGGGGCAACCGATGTATGTGGCAACTCAACAGAACATTTTATGGACATGTATCTGGTACAAACAAATCTTTGTAAATGTGTTTCTATTGGATAGTATGCTTAGACACTAGTGTCACCTCTGCATGGCACTGTCATAGTGTCAACCTAACACCAATTATTGTTGACTAATGGAGTCACAAAATAATATGATTTATCATTACCTTAGACTATAGAGAGTCTAGGTTTAAATAGGAGATAAAATAGAACATTTAACAAGATAGTAGCAAATAACGCTAACTACCCTCTAACATTAGAATAGGGAGTTGCGTGTGACTAACTACTAACCTAGGAGAGAATTCTAACTTAACCACTAACCTAGGATATTTAGATATTAACCTAGGATTAGAAAATTAATATCTAGAAGGTAAAAGTAAATAGTAAATACACTTTTACCTAGTGGAGTAAATGGTAAATATCCCAAGTAATGGAATATTACTCTAACATCCCCCCTTATTACATTATTTGGGTAATACATACATATCCCTCTATACAACAATATTTGGGTAAAGTATATAACTGCCCCAATACAATGAAGAAGATGTTTTGATCTGCTGGTTCTTTGCTCTGTCACAGTGCTCTAGCTGCTCCTCTACAAAAAGTGGGTCATTCCTCACTTTGTCTTCACGCCAACGAATGTCCTTATGGTAATCACATCATCCAACCGAATTGCATGGGTAACCAGCCGCTGCAATCGCTAGGTGTAGTAGAATAGATCACTTCATACGAGGTTCATTCATTTTACAATATGAGTTTGCAAAAGATAAGGTAGCTAAGGTGTCGGTCACTGCCGAAAATGCACCCTTATAAGTTCCCCCCTTCTCGTTGCAAAACATAGTGTAATTAATTTCTGAAGGAAGTGTGACTAAGGTGTCGGTCGAAGCCGAAAATGCACCCTTATAAGCCATCTTCCCTTTTTACAAAAATTGTGAAGAAAAGAAATTTATATCCCCCCTCAATTGCAAAAAGTGTGCAACACAAGAGTGTTGTGAAGGATTTTACAAATATTGCCTCCTAGACAATTTTACATCACAAAAAGTCGCTCCTCTTGTTACAAGTACTTCAAACACCTAGAATTTGCTATTTATGAAGCCTAAAAGAGGTACAAGCACCCCTTATTGCAAGGTCTTCAAACAAAATACTTATGCTATTTATGAAGCCAAAAAGAGGAGAGAGAGAAAATGGTGCTTTTGCCCAAGGGACACATGTGTTTTCCCTCTACAAAACTGTTCTAGCAATTAGCACTCTGTGTGCTTTCTCTGAACTAGAATCAGAATCTGTATTAGACATCTCATTTGCAACATTGCCTTGGTTTTTCTTTTGACCTTTCTCTTTGGGAGGCTTGTTCTTAAACCAACATCTCTTGGTTTGATGAGTGTCTTTGTCACAGATTTTACAATACTGCTTCTTCTTCTTAGTGTCTTGGCCTTGACCTTTGTTTTTGTTAGAAGAAGAGCCTTGTTGTTGATTCCACTTTTTCTTTCCTTGTTGTTTATGTGAGAAAAGTGCATTGTTGGATGCCTCATCTCTTTGGAATTGATTAGCTTCTTCAGTTTGAAGCATGTTCACCAACTCTACAAAAGTCATTGTCCTACCAGAGACTTGAAGGGATGTAATCAACATTCGATAGGAGTCGGGAAGAGCTCTCAAAATAATTGAGATTAAGACTTTGTCTTCCACAGTTTCTCCTAAGGCTTGCAGTTTTATTTTCAAATCGGCCACTCTGCAGAGGAAGAGCTCTATTGTTTCTCCAGATTTCATGTGAAGTGTATGAAGTTGTGTTTGAAGGTTAAGAATCGTGGATTGATTCTTTCCCTCAAAGATGGTAGTTAAGGCATCCCATGCCTCCTTTCCAATTTTAGCTTCACTTATATGAGGTTGGATATCATCAGTAATAGCTAGCAAGATCATTAAGGATAGTTTTTTATCCTTTTTATCAAAGTCTCTTTGATCTGCTCCAGGTGATTGAGGTCTAGTGACACTTCCATCCACTATTGACCACAAATCCTCTCCAGTTAAGATAGCTTTCATCTTAGTCTTCCAAGCTGAATAATTTGAACCTTTGAGCAGTTGGCTCTCGGTGAGATACTTGTGTATCATGGCCATGGTTTAGGTTTCAAATTTGATAGGACTAAGATGGTTCTATCTTGCACTATACCCTCAAAAGAGTATATGGAAGTTGTTTTCAATTTGCCTCTATAAGATATTTAATGGCACCTGCCTTAACACCCCTACCAAGGGATGAAAAGTTGGAGGAAATTAAGCCAAACAAATAGAGCAAATAAAAAAGGGGTAGGTTTGTGAAAAAACTTTTGATTTTGCCCTCTAGGATATTTAATGGCACCTGCCTTAACACCCTTCAAGAAGGATGAAAAATTTGAGGATATTAAGCCAAACAAAGAGAGTGAATCAAGGTGATTTGGATTTTTGACCTTTGATGGGGAGTAAAAAAAAAATGACTTGTTTTAACCTATGCAAAGTTTAGCATGGTTTTTGAGTGAAGTTTGGGTTTTGTGAAATGCTTCTTCTAATGTTGTATTTGATTGTTTAATTGCACACAAAAACATGAGTGTTAGTGCAATAATCAAAACATGAGAGCAACCCAAATTTTAATCACTCTAGGTGTCGGATGCAACCGAAAATGCACCTAGTACAAGCAATTTTTAAGAGTAGGTGTCGAGTTCAATCGAGAATGCACCTTTCTTACTCTGAAATATCCCCCCTTTTTCGTTACAATTTTGCAAACAATAGAATAAAAAAACTGAATTCTATCCCCCCTTAATGTTTACAAAATGTAGAATTTAGCGCACTCCTTTCAAGACAAGTCGACACATGACGCGCGTTTGAAAGGCTTCCAGAACTAGTCGACACACGACCCGCGTTTGAAAGGCTTCCAGAACTAGTCGACACACGACTTAGTTTTTATGGGCCCAAGGTTACAAGGTCTTCTCAAATTTGCAAAAAAAAAATAGATGTGCAATTTTATGTATTATATCTCCTTGGAGAAAACAAATGCACTCTTTGAACTTTGATTCTTACAAAAATTTCAGTCTCCTTGTTGTCTAATTTGCAAAAAAAAAATCAAGTGTGATCCTTTCTTGTATGCTAAATTAACAAGGTTTGAGAAGAGTTTTCTAATTTGCAACAAAAAATGTGCTCTTGCTATGTCTCAAATCTCCATTTTGTGAGAAAACACAAGCACCTTCGAATTTGAAAGTTGCAAAAAAAACTTATATCTTTAATTTTAATTGGCAAAATTTAAAGAAAGTTTTAATTAAATCATTTTAATTAATAATAAAAACTAAAATAAATGTTTTAAATAAATCAATTTAAATGGTTAATAGAAATTGATTTAAGAATAAAACATTATTTAAATTTAAATTATTAAAAAAATAATAAAACAAAAAAAAACTTTATGTAAATATGCAAAATAAAAAAAAATGTACCTGGGCTTTGGATGAGGCAAAAAAATGCCTTTTATACCCGGCGGGAGTCGAACCCTGGACTCCCCGCCTAGGGCCTTAGCTCGACCCGATCAACCGATCGGGCTAGAGAGCCCGATGGGAAGAAAGGCACAGATCGTGCCTGTTAAAGCCTTCGTGAGGCTTTATTAGAAGGAAATCAAATCCTTCGGGACTTTTAGTCCCACATTGCCTAGACGACAATGTATTTGCTCTTTAAAAGAGCAAAAGCGCATATAGCGCTATGACTACCTTCGGGCAGTCAGTCCACCGCGTGACTGGTTTTCTTACCAGTCATGTGGACCGTCAAGGTCGCGACACGTGGCTTGCCGCCACTTGTCGCCAGTGTCAGGTCCAGTGACACGTGGCTAGTCCACCACGTGTCTCGTCCGTCTGCGTCTGGTCGTCGTCCAGTGGTTGTCCGCCACGTGTCCGGTCTCGGTTCATTCCAGTCAGCACCTCGGGGTCCATGCCAGTGTCTGTCCACGTGTTCGTCTAGTCAGCAGCCAGATCTATGTCCAGGTGGCAGTGCCACGTGTCCAGTCTAGGTTGGTCTGAGTCAGCGCCTCGGGATCTATGCCCGAGCGTGCGTGGGTCCCCCCCGGTCATCGGATCTCAGGGATCGGAGGGCCTCCTGCCCTCGTGGATCCCGAGGTGGTCTGGTCCTACGTAGTTGTCCAGCTTGGAGGGGGAGGGCGCTCTTGCCCTCTCGGCTCTCCCAAGCTGTTAGGAAGCCACGTGGCTCCTGGGCCCACGTGGCTCTGTGGGCCATGGCTTCCTACGCGGGGGCCGAGCCGACTGTGCCTCAAAGCCTTCGCCCGTGGGGCCGATCGCTCGCTTGGACTGTCGACAGCGGGCTGCTGCTCCCGCGGAGCCGGTCGACAGCACATGGCTGTCGACTGCGGGCTCGGTCGATCGCCTAGCCGGGGCAGGCTTAGGATGATCGGCATGTCCGCGGTGGCGATCGCCATGGTGGCTCGCAGGCCCGCCCACGACTGGCAGGTCGATCTGACCTGGCCAGTTGAATCGGGCACGCCTAGGTCCTGGCGGGTCGCTTGGACCTAGCCAGGGATTACCCTTCGTGTCCGCCAGCCGCCATGCTCGCTTGGAGTGTGGTGGCGAAAAAAAACTTCGATCCAGCCCCAACGTAGTTGGCTCTGATGCCAATGTTGACAAATGGAGTCGCAAAATAATATGATTTATCATTACCTTAGACTATAGAGAGTCTAGGTTTAAATAGGAGATAAAATAGAACATTTAACAAGATAGTAGCAAATAACGCTAACTACCCTCTAACATTAGAATAGGGAGTTGCATGTGACTAACTACTAACCTAGGAGAGAATTCTAACTTAACCACTAACCTAGGATATTTAGATATTAACCTAGGATTAGAAAATTAATATCTAGAAGGTAAAAGTAAATAGTAAATACACTTTTACCTAGTGGAGTAAATGGTAAATATCCCAAGTAATGGAATATTACTCTAACAATTATGTGAGCATGGCATCAATCTTTTGTAATTATCAGGGGATGAAAGTTCCAATTTTCCACTGGTGTCGATTTATTTCTATTGTACATTGTCCATATATGATCGTAGAAGTCTGATTGTTATAGCTTTACATCTCTTCTTAGAGACTTGAGAGTATTTCAAAAAATTACCATATGAAGGAAATTTGGCCTAAATTCTTATTAATGTTGTTTGTTGTTTGGGTATGAAAGATTCCATCTTTTTTTGACATTGTAGTTGTTAAAATAAATAGAACAAAGTCATTTTTGTTAGAATTCATAAGATTCATGCTTAGGGTTTTTTTCACTTTATTGTTCTTAAATTTTATAATTCAAAACATAGATATGAAACTCGACGAGTTTTTAAAAAACTTGTCGAGTTTAAGTCTGCGTCGGCCTTGTCGAGTCATTTGGGCTCGACTTGGCGAGTTTTTGGGACTCGCGAGTAAAAGAAACTCGTAGAGTCTCGGAAAAAAACTTGGCCTCTAGCTCGATCTTCGACGATATTTTTAGCTTGATATTTTTAGTTGGGCTGTGTAGTGGTGTGATTAGAGATCAGATTTATGGACATGTTATATGTGCCCTCATATAATACATTATATGTGCTTAATTAAATATTTTGTAAGTTTTATAGGGATATGACTATACAAGCGGAGTTTGGCAATTGGCGGGCATTGTGTATGCTCCAAAAGGGACGTGGGGAGAATGCATGATACAAATTAAAGGGGTCGTCGCACAATCGATGGTATTAATGTTGACGGTTAATACTGACGATGGATAGCTCAAGTGGTGTAACTCAGAATTGGTGGAAAGAGACATGTATGATTGTTGGATTCATTTAGATGATGGAAAGATCAATGTTTTCATGGATGGGCAACAAAAGCTAGTTACCCATGACTTTGGATGTACAGATCATTATTTTGAGTTTGGAATGTACACTCGAGGTAGGTTGTCATTTTGCATGGAGTCTTGTTGGAGAAATGTCACAATTTGGACCAAGTAATCCAAGAGCTTGGAGCCCCCATTTATTAGTGTTCCCTAAAAGAATGGTTGTATGTGATTTTGATGTTCCCCATTAAGGTGGAGTTTATAATTGATTGGAATGAGTCTCTGTTGCCATTTCTGCAACATGGTGTATAATTAGCTTTCCATAAAATCTTCCCTTAGGCGACCAAGGAGTTTTGTATCAGGTGCCCTGACGCTTTTCAGCCTTGAAGACCAAGGAGGAGCGCAACACTTCGCTCCGGCAGGTGAGAACAGAATGCGCCCAGGCCGGGCGCACAAGACAGGCTATGCGCCCAAGGCTGGGTGCACACGAGCCGTGCGCCCAAGGCTGGGCGCACACTGGCCGTTGACTCTTTTGGCCTTTGTGTCGGTTTCTCCCGAAGGCACTCCACATCAACAATCTGAAGGGCATCCTTATCCGATCAGGCGCAGCCATTCTGAGAACCTTCCAGACTGGACGTTCCGGGATTTCAAGCATATCTTCCACGGAAGCGGTCCCCGCGAGTGAGGAGGTAGTGCCAACAAGCCGAGTCTGTCAGGGCATTGAAGGGGTTCAACGACATTTCTGAGGAGTCACCAGTCTCTGCCATGTCGGGTTAATACTTTGTGACTGTACTCCTTGTAATCCTTATCTTGGCTTCCACCGCCATATTTTGTTAATCAGCATTTATTGCTCAAGCGGTAGAATTCTCTATATAAGCCCACTCTTTTATTGTAAAATGGATGGATGTTTGCTAGAGGCTAAATGAAAACCTGAATTTTGCTCTAAACTTGGACTTCTATTTTCATGTGTATGTCTTCTATTGCTTATCTTCTATTATTCTATGCTTTATCTGGATTTAGTTTCTGATAAGGTAGGGACTTTGGAGTAGCACTGGAGATTATGCATGCTAGAAGTTCTGGATTAATTTCTGTTCGTTATCTGTATTTGAGGGCTATTTGGTTCAGAATGCAATAGAGTTATCGTGCTGATAGTCCATCACCCCTGTTCTATCTGGCCTGTGGCCATCTTTCCCATCCCTTTCAGTCATTTCCCATTTCCTTCCTGTTCCTTTATCTCAAAACCCCCAGTTAGAATAGTGAGGGAACCAGCCCATCTTTGGAGATCGGCGCAGGAGGCATTTCTTCCTCTCGGCCTTTCAATGTTGGCCGGGTCTAAGGCGCACTGAATTACCAAATCCTTACCAAAGGCAGATCTCTGACAAACAGTCTCTTGTCATGTTTATAGTTATTTTATCTTTTTTTAAAGATTAAATTACCATATTCAATGATAATAGATTTATTTAATTATTAATAAAGTTTAATTGGTAATACACACCGATTTTCTTTATTTTTCTCAGAGTAATTTCAGTAGAACTATATGTTTTAATGTTAATTTTGTTTGATTTATTTATGTTGTATCTTTACAAGGTGATGTTTGCTGCTAAATTGAACTGACTTTACGGGTTAAATGAAAAATATTGAAAAACATTTTAAAGTTATTATAATTTTTAATGTCAAAATTAAATGTTTGAAATATATTTTATTTAAATAATAAAAAATATTGATCTGTTAAGAAAATGCTTTATATTTTATGAATTTAAAGTGGAATATTTTTGTATATTTAATTGATATAATAAACATATTAAATGGTATTAGTTTAACTTGTTAGATTCTGCAACATTCAAGGAAGAAACCCAAGTTCAAATCTTGCCAAGTGATACATGAATAATATCCAAGCTGTTGTAATACCACTACATGCTAATGATTTAATACATGTGGGGCCTGTTTCAATCCCATATATTGTCATGACACATTTTGTAATTTGTACCTTTTTATATTATAAGCAATACAAAAATATTTGAATTGTGAAGTGTGTTTTGTCACTTTCATGTGTAGTTTAAGCTTGTATTGTTTGCCACATTCGTGTGTAGTTTAAGCTTGTATCACTTATAGTATTAATTTTTTTTAATAAGCTATATGTGGCTTCTATTGGTTGCCACTCCCTTTACAAAAACAAAACATTACATTGCTCTCATTACATTTCTAACAAGTTAATTAAAGCATATCCAACTTGCCTTTCTATCAAAGATATTCTTCATTTGCCTTTCTATCAAAAATATTCTCCATCTTCCTCAAACTGCTAGGTTTCCACAATCAACTCCTTTATATCAGATGTCTTCCGAAATTTAAATTTTGTCAAGATGAAATTCAACACTGCGAATGGCTAAAATATTTGCTGTCCACTTTCCATATCTATAAATATCTTGTCTCTAACAACTTGACAATTTCTTAATAACTATTTTTAGGGTTCTTATTCATGCCCTGAATAGTCCAAGATAATATTTTCATTGTTATTTTTTGTTTTTATTTGTGGCTTTAGCCCCACTTCTTGTTAACACTTGTGATATTTGCTTTTGTTTTCTCATATCAATATCCCTCGGGGTTTCTTTTTCTCTTTGCTTTTGCTTCTTGGGTCTTCCTCTCTTTATTTTAATGTCACAACATACTTCACTAGCTTTGATGGACCAGGTGACTCTGGACGGAAATGCCCCACATCATCCAGTTCAGACGGAAGCAGGGTCACTAGATAGTGCACCCACTGTTTGTCAGGGTTCCGAACTAGCGCTCGTTAGAGATATATCAGGGACTTATTTAGCTCCAGTACTTCGGCCTCGACTGTTAGGAGAGTTAAGTTTTTTTGGGGGTCCTTGGAGCTTGCCCCTCCTAGGTTGCTCCCTCCCCCCTCCTTCTCTCTTTCCGTTCTTCTTGGCGACACTCCTCTCTTCTGGGCTACAACCCTCCCCCCTCCGCTCTCCCTTTTCTTTCCCTTTCTCTTTGGCCCGGTTGTCGGGTTTTGTCTTGTATTTATCTTAGTTCTTTTCTTTGTTGGGCTTTTTAGCTTGCTAGCTGGCAGTCATTATTGTCCTTCTTATAGTCCCCTGGGTCTTATTTTGGCCCACCACGGACATTAATAATATTTCATTTCATTTCATTCCATATTTTCATCTTCATCAATCTCTTCAATCTTCTCACACTTCTCATAGGAAGACTTATCATCTTTAGGTTTGTCTTGCTCTGAAGGATTTGAAGTAATAACCTCAAAAGCACATTCTTCATGTTGCCTTGGAACCCTAAAGTGCAAGGATGCTCTTCTATAGCAATTACCTTCTTATTTTGCCCTAAAACCGCTAAATTGTTAGCGATTTCCTCCATCCTCATTTCTTTATTGTGTTGCTCTTGAAACCTTAAAAGCGCAAGGGATAACATCTTCACCACTTTCACTTTTATTACTAGGAGAGGATTCTATGCTATTTGAGGAAAATGAAGATGATTTACATGGAATAAACTTGACCTCTTTTGTCATCTTTGTTTATTTCCCTCCACATCTTCCTTTGCACCTTTAATTCCCTTTGAACTTGCCAAATGATGCTGCAAATGGGATTTCTTTGCCTCTTCTTTTGGAGTGGAATATCCTTGATCTGATCTAGCTTCTATTACTGTATGATTTCCTTGCTTTGTCTTGAAGTTTATCTCATGACCAAAATTTTCTGCCTCTTTATTCATATTTTTCACTTTGCAAACTCTTGCCATGTGTCCAATCTCACAAAAATTCATCAAAATGCGATATTTTCATAATCCGCTTGTTGAGAACATTCTCTTGATTCAGATTTAATCATACTAGATTGTGGCAAAGGTTTTGAAATATCCAGAGCAACACATATTTGGGTATAATATATAGTATGCTTTCGCTTCTTAGTAGTTAGTCCTTCCTTGATGAATTCCCCTAGGGTATTTCCAATATTCTTCAAAACATATTTATTGATAAGCTGATATGGAATTCCAAAAAGCTTAATCCACACCAGAAGCATCTTTATTTGTCTCAATAGAAAAATTTTCATTCTGTGGTCTCAAAAAAAGTGCATCTCTTCCCCTAAACCATGGGCCACCACCCATTATTTTATCCCTAATTTCTGAATTGGAAAACCTTTAGGAAGAAAAGTCACAGAGTAATTTGAATTCAATCCCCACTTCCACTAGATCCAATTTCACTTGATCCAATTTTGAATCTCCAAAAACCCTGGCCATGATCTATGGAACTTATATATTAACCCTCTACTTTTAAGAGCCATTATATCATCCTCAATCCTCATCCTTGATACTCGCTTTTGGTGTAACATTTGTTACCTGGATCAAACTTGACATGTATTCGCTCTTTTGCATATATCCAACTTAGGCCTCTACTTCCAGATAGGGCATCCTGATATCTAGCTAGGGCATCTTGACTTCCAATTAGGGCTTTTAAATATGACTTTCCTTCCATACTAGCTAATGGGGCTCACTTCTGGCTCTCACTCCCTCCTGGCTCGCACTCGCTCCCTCCTCACACTTGCTCTCGGCTTGCACTCCCTCTTGGCTAGCACTCACTTTTGTCTCTTCTTTTTCTGGACATTCCTTTGCTTTGGTGATTTTCCGAAAACAATATTCCACGCATTTGTGGTAAGGGTTTGAAGCATAGATGCACTCCGGATGAACCTATTGCTCTTTTGCCATGACTGAATCTTGGTTCACACTCCCTCTTCGCTTGCAAAAATGAGTTTACATGGGGTTTTTATGAAGGGTCCTGGTCCCCTTGTATCGGGATTTGAACTTGGGTCTCTTGGATGAAAACCCAAGGACTTACCACTATGGTCTCCGTCACGGATGAAAATTTTGAGTTTATATGAGTTTTTATAAGGTGTCCCTGTCCCCTTGTACCGGGCTTTAAACGTACATATTATTCATCTTTTATGAGGGGTCCTTGTCCCCTTGTCCACATGGGTCTTTACAGTATTAATTTTTGATTTGTATAATGTTAATTAATTGTGATATGCATGAATTTTTTTTTTTCCAATGAAAAATTGCATTTTCTTCAGTTTTTTTTTGGCTGAGTTTTTTCGACGAGTCTGATTCCTAAGTCGGTCTTGTTGAGTCTGCACTGAGTCCTAGTTTCTCTACTATGGTTCAGAATATTACTAGAATTCTCACATAATCGAATGTGCAAATTTGTGAGAAAAGCTAATTTATCAGTGGCCTGCAATGTCAACAAGTTCGTTGGTTCTATGTGACAAGCAAATAAGAGGTTGCTATTTAATGTTCTAGAAGACTTGAAATCATAAATCTACAACTTCTACCATGACAACAAGGTATACAAATTACTTCTTCAATCTTTTGATGTGCATATAATGTTTTAGTAATGAAATCTCAACATATTAGACTTGCAATTGATTTAAGATGTGTCTGTGTTGGCTGTGGATTTGACTATCTGGCTTTCCTATGTTTTGTAAATGGCAGTAGCTTTGAACCATCATATATTTGGATACAAATTGTTGTATGCTACATTTTCCCCTTTTTTTTTTGAATCCCATGATTTATGTATGGTTTTTATTACGTAGTATAATAACTCATTTCAAGTTTTTTTTGTTGATTCTTTTGAAGGTTCATTTGTTGATCCTTCACAGTGATTGATGATGATGTTCGTGCTTCACATAGTAGTCTAAATGTGTGACAACTATGTCTCTAGGTGTGGCCTTCATTGGCATTATCTACCTCTCCTTGGCACTGGATCTTTTAGTCTTATGTCTAATTGACCCTAACTTGTACTTAAACTGTACTATGCTCGTACCACTTTAGTTCTAGACTAGTATGACTAGATGTTTTGCCTTGAGCTATGTGATTTTATACATTGTGAAATGGTTCACTCCTTATAGTTTCCTTTCTGTATCTTCTGAATTTAAGAACTTCTATTTCACTTGCTCATGCTACCATAACCAAATGTACATTTTGAGCCTTAATTGAACTATGTTGGTCACTCTAGGATATTGATATAATTTAGTTATTTCTCTCTCCTTTCTTCTGTACAATATATAACACTTGATCCTTTACTTTAGTCTACGGTCTCTTTAACCTCACATAAATTTTAGCATTTTTTAAGACCCATTTTGGTACAACAAATTTTTTAAATCTCTTTCCTACGTTTGTGATCTGAGGAGGATTATATCATTTTATCCTCATATCCAGAAGTCAAACATCCTCATAACCAAAATTGGCAGTAAAAGTTGTATTTATTATGAAATACATTTCTTTGTTTTCCTTCACTATATGTTGATAGTTGTAGTGTCCATGCAAATTATTCGAAGACAGAGTGTTTTATCAAGCTTTATTTATCATCTGTTTTGCTTTGCATGATCTGTAGTCAATCTCTTCATTTCAGCATATATGCCATTTTCTATGGATACATCATAATACACTATAATCAATGTTTATGTGTAAGAAGTAACTTCAGGTGAAAGTTTAACCATTTCTGTCCATGTCTCATCCTCAAAATTTCGAATTAATCTTGCACTGTTGCTCATCCCCATTAACCCCATTAACTCATGCCTAGGGTAGATGTCTTTCACATCATGTTTCTTGATTGGCATATTACTCTTGCTGATGATGTATTTCTCCTTGTTCACTTTTGCAGGACTTGCAATTTGTTTTGTGATATTAGATCCCTGATTAACCATAGTAAGACTAAGGTTATGATTTTTGATACCTCCAAAAATGCACTCTCCAAGTTCCAATCATCCCTCAACGGTGAGCCCAATGCGATGACAATATCCTCTACTAAGGTTCAATTCTTAGGTCCATCCCTTAAATCTGCCTTCTAGTTATGACTTTGCAAGTAGTAACCCATGCCTTTTGTCCTCAGACGTCAATGCTTTCAGATGCTTTTTTCAGGATATCTACAGCAAGATGCATCTTATTGACTCTATTGTAAATTCTGAGTTATGGGTTTGAGTAGGGGCTGAGTTAGGGATATATTGGTTGGGCACACACTGAAAGAGTGTAGACTATCTTGCTTTAACATGTGATATACTGTAAGCAAATAGTTCCTCATTGAATTGTGCAAACTAAATTTGCAGTCTGTTGCTTCTTTTGGGGAGCATATTCAGACTCAACTTCCCTACTCATTGACTGTTGTGCATAGGGTATTATGCGTCAGGTCAAAAAACGTACATATTATTTATCTTTTGCTCTGTATTGAAATTTGCCTCTATAAATATCCTCAGTCAGAAGGGAGGTTGGTATTGGGAGACTAGCTTACTTATTCAGTTTATTGGAATTTCCATGAATCACTTCCCATTCATTTCAACACTTGGATGGCCCCTCTCATGACCTGCTTGAGAATGCGATGATCCATAAAGTTGTTAGGTAGGATTATACCCAAAACTGCTTGGATCTCTCCTCAACCTTTTTGCTTGAAGATGGCCTTCTATGCAAAGCACTTAATGTAGATTGCTGTTGGAGCTACCTTGTCGCCAAGGGTCAAGGTTGACCATCATATTCCTAGTGGAGATAGGATTTCCAACCTTCACTTCTTAGGGGAGATAGAGACAAAGGAGCAACTTATCTCCAGATACCTTATGTATTATGTGTTGAAGTGAATTTCTATATCTTATATAGAGACTAAGGGAGGTCAGTTGCTACCTTCTCTTTGTATCCCAACTTGAGATGTTTGGCTTCATACCTTCAGGAAGCAATCACCCTCATATGATAGGCGTTGAGGGGGCCCTCATAGACCAAGCTGATTCCTTCCATCTTCTAGCAAGCATGACAAGGCACAAAACATCTCTCAAAGTATACGAGTACATTTTCCTCAAATGGGGTAGATCTATATAATGTTTGAGGCTTCCATGATGCGTCTAGTTGTTGGAGATGCTGTCTAGATTCACCATATGTAAATTATTTATTCCCATCATTTTCCCGCGTTCTAGATCCAACCTTAGAGGTCTACTTATGTTTACTTGAGGAAGGAAGATCTTGCAAGCTCTATATGATATAGATTTTCACAAGATGTTCTTAATGATTTTATGATGTTGGCTTTACAGGAGGCTTTAAGTAATTAAGAAGATGAACAAATTCAAACACCTAATTTGTTGGCTAAGAGTTAGGAGGATCCTTGTGTTGCTTTGACTTGGTATGGTGCAGGATTGGTTTCCATGTTTCGCCCAGGTTGAGGCCGGAATCTGTTTAAATTTCCATGGTGTTTCTCAATCTTAGTGGCTACTATATCTTTTGTTTTAAGAAATGCTCTTCTCTAACTATAGTCCTGGCATCCTTTAAACATATATGGTAACTTATATTGCAAGAATGTTCAGTGATGACAGACTTCATTGTTAGATTGTGTTGTAGATCTGCCCGTCTTTCTTTAATCATGTCTTGATTGATCTTCCTGTTTTACCAATGATAGATCTTCTTTTAATCTTGGCCTACAAAGACGAAAGTGGAAGATCAATCAAACCAAGAATAAAAGAACATGAGGCAGATCCACAACACAATCCAACGACAAAATCCTCCATCACTGAACATTCTTGAAATATGAGTCAGTATAATCTTTCTGTTTCGCATATGATTGATCTTCCTTTAATCTTGCCCTGAATAAGCAAAACAAGAAAATCAATCAAGATGAGATTAAAGGAACACGTGGTCGAACAACGCAATCCACCATTGCTGAACATTCTTGCAGTACGAATCACCATATATGCTTGGAGGATGCCAAGATTTTAGTTAGAGAAGAGCATTTCTCAAAACAGAAGATATGGTAAGCCATTGAGATCGATAAAGACCATGTAAATTTGAACAGAGATTAGGGCCTCGAGCTGAGTAAGACAAGGAAACTGATAATGCGCCATATTGAGTCAAGGCAACAGAAGGTGTTAGATCTGTCAGACATTCCCTCTCTCATAGAGCAACTATGATGGAATTTTTTTCATACACAGGAAGAGGTTCACTCTTCCTTTTAGCATTCATGTCCATAGCCCAAGAGGTTCACTCTTCCTTTTAGCATTCATGTCCGCCCAAGAGGTTCACATAGATACCTTTCTTGGCACACAATATTTATGAGAGTTGGACTTGCCTTGGGACTTGATAAGCCTGTTTTTTCATATGAACTTAGACAGGATTTCGGAAAATATTGGTAAAATACTCTTAAATAAGGAAAACATAAAAGAAATAAATGACAAAAATTAATGTGTTTCTTGTCAAATGGCCTGAGTTCAAGTCGTTAAAAATGTTGGCCGCCAATGTGGAGACCCAAGTTCACATCTTGCTAGGGGATATATGTATCATTGTGAAATTGTTGAAGATAGTGTGGTTTCTTGTAATACCACCATGTGATTTGTTTACCACCATTAAATGGTTTGTTGAAATACCATGATAATCTGATTATGATGTAATACGGGTGGGGCCCATTTCAATCCCGTATAACCAATTTAAAAAAAAAAAAAAAAACGCGTTTCTTCTCGTGCCTAGTCTTGTGCTGAGTCTGGCCATGTCTAAGTTGAGTTTGGTGGAGTCTGGTCAAGTTGGGACAATAAAAGACTATTTGTAGGCCACAAACATGGAGACTTGTGAGTACTCACTGACTCGTGATGTGTCTAAACAATATGAGCACACATTTCCAGATCCTCTCTATAGCTACAGGATTTTTGGCTATGGATGGTAGGAGGATACATGGGATCTGTCTTGGCCTCTTTTATTTAGACCATTGTCCTTTGGACATCATTAGATCATGCATTGACTCGTCCACAGTGATTAATGACTATTTATTAGAGATGGATAGAGACCAATGACAATTGCTATTCTTTTTAGGATTTACACTTGCACTATCTGTCTCTGTGACGATGGATTTTCTATGGCAATTTGAGCTCCCGCTGTATCATGTTCATCTTATCTTTGTATATTTGTCTTATACTTGTGATGTAATTGTACCTTATGATGGCACTTGACATAATGATATTGTACCCCTTTTAAAGACAGAGTTTGTAATTTTGCATTTTGTCTTTGGAGCACTGTTTGTGCCCCATTGCTGTTTGAGTTCCATTTACCTCAGTCACTCATGGACATTTCTAAAGTTCATTTCTTCTTTTTTTTGTTCCCTTATCAAAACACTTGTTGGAATGTCTTCTTTTAAAAGCTTGAACCCAATCCATTTGTGTTTGAAGGTACTTTTGGCGAGAGATGCTTGTATGAAACAAGGATATTTGTTTACAATAATTATAGGGAAATTTTATTTGGAGTGAATAAGAAAATCTGTTTTTTAATGTTGCATGGAGATTTTCCTCAAATGGATCAAAATTACCAACTTTTCTTCTTCGCATTCAAAATACTTTATAATTATATCAGACATCATTGCTTCCATGGCCTCAGAATTGTCCTTTGGAGATCATACATTGACCCGTCCACAGTGATTAATGACTATTTATCAGAGATGGATATAGACCAGGGTTCCACGGGGATGTGTCCCCCCTCCTGAGGGACGCATCCCCCTGTCCCCTGCGTCCCCCAGCACGGGGGGACAGCATCGGGGATGTTTTCCCGCTGTCCCCGGCACGCTAGAGGCCTACGACCTCCCGTCCTCAGGACGTCCCCTGTTTTGGGGTGTCCTTGGGGACGGCCAGCCGTCCCCCACTTTTAAAATTAAATTAGAAGGAACCAAATTTTATCATTGTGGTTGGATTCTTATTATGCAGCTTCTGTTCATATGGGGTCTCTTAATTACAGCGTAGATAGAATATACTGAAAATATTTATAGCAAAGTAAAAGCCATATAGTAATATACGTATTTTTCAAGACGTTCTAAAATACCTATAGCTAGACACAAAACGAAATACAAATATATTGATAAGTTGGTTGTGTGGCGAAAAATAAATACCAAATTAAATCTGACGTCCTTAAGATATTAAGTTTTTTACAACTGAACAGCCTGCAACAGAAAACTGTGAGGACCCATTAAATTCAGCCATTATGATTGCTAGGGAGCTCCAATATCCACCCTAATTGAAGCTCTTTATACCCTTTATTTTCCATACATTCTTCTTTAATTGCAGCAACTTGCCCCTTGTTTTTCACAAATCCTATATCTTTTTCAGTTGCCAATAATTTATGTTAAAAAGGTTTGATAAGTACATTGCAGTGGTTAGGGTTATGTGGTTGCAGATTTAAGGTGATAGCAGGTTGGTGGGTGGAGTTTTGAATTGGTGAGCACACAGTCACAACATCGAGGGCAAAAGTGGGATCTGTAGCTTTTGGATCTTTTGGATCGAGGGTGCTTTTTTTATTTTAAATTAAATTAATTAATTTATTTTATAAATAAAATTTATATCTCAGATCAAACTACTAAGTAAAACACAACATTAAAGGATGTCGTTAAAACACACTTTATGTGGCAGGCTGTTGACAACAATATTAAGAAATTTTTTATAATAATAAAAAATATATAATATAAAATTATATATATATACGCGTTTTTAAATTGAAATAACGCATTTTCTGTTTATGTAGGATTTAAATGTTCATATCTACTGGAAAGAGCTAACTAGATAGGATTTTAAGTATTCTTGCTGTTTAATATAGTATTTTAAATTTTTGCTGTATTAAATGGCTGTTTTGAGCATTGAGACTATTTACTATTTAGGAACACATAAATGGCTGTTTTCAGTTTTGTATTCAGGTGTATATATCTAAATGGCTGTTCTAATAATTTCCAAGTATTAAATTATTGATTATTCTAACTTCTAAGAATCTAATGGCTGTTTTGTATTCAGGTGTATATATCTCATCTAAATATTCTAAATTTCTGTAGATTATTCTAAATTTCTAAAAAATTTCATACTTTTATACCAGCCGTCCCTCAGCCGTCCCCTAAAATCGGCTAGCCATCCCCGCCGTCCCCGAAACCTGTCCCTCCGTCCCCCGTCCCCCAGGCTCGTGGAACCTTGATATAGACCATTGACAATTGCAATTCTTTTTATGAACTAAACTTTCACTATCCGTCACTTGTTTACGATGGATTTTCTATGGCAATCTGAGCCTCCACAGTATCATGTTCATCCTATCTTTGTATCATATTTGTGTTATACTTGTGATGTAATTGTACCATACAATGGCACTCGACACAATGATATTGGACCCCTTACAGGGCTGGAGTTTGCTATTTTGCACTTTAGTCGTTGGAGCACTATTTGTACCACACTGCTGTTTGAGTCCCATTTATCTCAGTCACTCATGGACATTTCTTCTTTTGAAATCTTGAACCCAATCCATTTGTGTTTGAAGGTACTTTTGGCGAGGGATGGTGGTACCGAACAAAGATATTTGTTTACAATAAATAAATATAGGGAAAAATTATTTGGAGTGAATAAGAACATCTCTTTTTTAATGTTGCATGGCAATTTTTCTCAAATGGACAAAAATTGCCAATGTTTCTTCTTGGCACTGAAAAATACACTATAATTAAATCAGACATCATTGCTTCCATGGCCTCAGAACAGGTTTTGCTGCCTTTGCTCCATACAGGAGCTAGAGATAGGAAGCTTTGTTTTTAGGTGCCACATGTGCTATGCGATTAGAGGGAGTTACTAATATTAATGCTATGCAGAGATTCTGGGATCTCTTTCTATTCCCTTTGATGTTCCTATTAGAGGCATTGGGATTTATACCTATTGAAAATGATTATCCTCTGACGAAGGACCTAAATGGGCTCTCACATTCTTAGCAGACTGCTATGTTGATTACCACCTTTCATATTCTTTTGATGTAATTAGAATTGTGAGACATGGCTTCCCATAGAGCAGTTGCTAGGGTATATTCTTCATACATAGGATGAGATCAGCAACATCATCTATGCCCACAGCTCAAGAGGTGCAAATGGGCATGCGTTTCTAGATTCCTTTCTCTATCCTCCATTAACAATCCACTTTTTTTTTGACAATGGATCTTCTACAACAGTTTGAGTCCCTCTTATGTCAGGCTTGTATATTGTTTGTATTGTATAAAATGCTATAGGAGATGTGTATATTCCACACAATGCTATCTACCCAAAGACATGTTCCATCCATTTTAGACTGATCTACAAAAGTTTACTCATCTCATTCTTTCTATTTTGTTTTCTTTGGAGTTTAATTTTTGCCTTAACCTAGTATGTTGTAACCTAGTGTACTATTTGAATCTGATTGATCTATGCTGGTCACCTGTGAAAATTAATGAATTTCAAGGTTCCACAAAGATGCGTCTCTGGGCCTTGATACCTAGGGGTAGTACCACCAAGCGGATTGGGAGGGGGGGATGTCTCAACAAATTCCTTCTCTTTTTCATGCCCATTGGGGATGCTTCTGTTTTCATCATGTGGTCCCCATGGACATTCTTTAAAGGAACCTCTAAACAACCTAATGAACAAAAAAAACAAAAATGTTCTCCTTGATGATGATACCGTTCTCATCCTCAGTGACATTTTGTACATGACACTGCAGACTTGAAAAGATTTCAAGCGCACCACAATCTCTTCCTGCCTTTGTGAACAAATTCAAAAGGGTTTGTGAAGGGCATTGGCAGTGGTTGATGTTGCTTCTAAAGGGCAACAGGACCACATCATGGCATAGGTGTTGATATAATATTTTATTTTCTTATTAGAATTTGATTATTATGTGGTATTATCCCTTCAAAGACCGTATTTGGCTTCATCCCTAGCAGTCATGTGAAGTGCCATAGTAGGTGAGCTTTAACTTTTTCCTTTTTTTTTTTTTTAGGCCTAGTTTGCGAAGCACGTGCCACAGTAGCTGTGCTTTTATTTTATTCTTCTCTTTTTTAGTTGAAAACATATCCTATGCCTTTATTTTTTTTCTTTATTTTTTTGTTTAGGGCATAACTTATGGAAAAGTTTTTATTTATTTTTAAAGAACAGGTTTGTTTAAAAAAGTCTCTAGAGTTTAAAATTTAAACAAGAACATTAGGTGTTCAATAATAATTTATTACAAAAAAAAAATTCTAACTTTGCCTCTAACTAGCAATTCTAATATATTTTTCATTTATAATTTTATAATTTTTATTTTAAAAACAATTCTATATTCCATCCTCTTTGGTTGACTTCATTTTGTCAAAATTAATATTATAATTATTTAGTACTTTTATATTTTGTAATATTTTAATATTGCCATCCCCTGTGCTATCCTTATTTTTTTCATTTGGGGTTTCTTCCAGCTGTCCCCTTCTTGTGTGCTTTCGTTTGCCTGGCCTCACCAAAATGGGGCATGTGGAATTTGGATAAATTTTCTTTGTTTTTCTATCTTACTGATCTTTTTCTTTTTGGGAATGAACGTTGATAACTTTGAAGCCACTGATATTTGGAACATTTTATTAGAGCAATTGCACATGCTATAGGTTAACAATCTTTGAGCATATATTAAATACCTGTGAAGAGCATGTAGATAGGAACTTGACAAGATGTATTGCCAATTTGATGGCATAAGTAGAAAATTTGAAGAAACTAGAATGTATAAAACAAATATTGCAATGTTAAGCAGAACCAAATGAAAGTATTGATGTTAGTATTGTTTCACCGTTTTTGTTAGATATGTACGAGTAGTGAGGTATAACGTTGATTTGGTGCTCTTTTACTTTGATCTTTGGCAGGACAGAGGCAGATCCTGCATTACTGGCAAATTATGTGGTAGCATTGTTGAGGAACAACAAGCCCAAGAAGGAGCTGCAAAAACTTTGCATTGATGAACTGCGTGATTTCTTGGGAGATGGTATAGTCCTGTATTATTTCTCTGTCTTATTTACCTGTTTTCATCGATGTCCTTCATATATGTTTTTTGGATCATGTATGTAGTCATTGCACATGTATAATCGGGTGCAATATTGCTAATATACAGTGTTTATGTTTCTTTTATCAGTAATTGGTGCTTTTTTTCCTTTTCTATGTTTGCGTTCTTCAATATTTTCCCAAAGCATTCACTATTCTTATATGTTTGGTCTTGAAGTGCAAATGGCGTTCTTCAATATTTTCCCATAGCATATTCTTATATGTTTGGTCTTGAAGTGCAAATGGTTAACATGCGTTAGTGGATTCAGAAATAAAATGTCACAGATAATTTATTATTAAAGAGTTTCTTAATCTATGTGAGGAAGCTTGTGCAAGGTACCTATATTAAATAAATACAGACACAAATTATATTAATGTCCACAATTGACCAAAGTAGGTCAATGGGACTCAAAATATGTACTTGGTTAGAATAGCACAGTGGGAGGTTGAGCTAAAAGAAGTGGTCCAAAGTTGGAAAACAAATTTTCAAAATTACAAATCTAACCTGAATTAAATGAGCCTCATATTGACAAGTAGGTATGAATCTTTAGTGGCAGCTACGGTTGCCTCAAAACTGGCAATCTCTTCTTTCCTGTACACACTTGGTTCTGACTGTGTAGAGAATGCATCCACCTCAATAGGTGAAACCAAAATCTGACTCATGTTGATAATGTTGGAGTAATTCTTATGCAATGGCTGTGTTGATCTTCTAACACTTAGAACAATTTATTGCTGAGTTTTCCCCCTTTTTCTCATTGCTGTCTTGTCTGTTGCTTGAAAGATGAACTCTTTCTTCACATTAATTGTGACATAAACCGCAGGCCGAACTTGGACTTCCACATTGGATTCATCATTGTTGAGCCATTTGGAGTCCAAATAGTTTGGAAAACAGTCAAATCAGGTCTGATCAGCACATTTGAGTAGCAGGAGGAAGGAAGATATAGCAGACAAAAGCAATTAGCTGTGTTTATTAAATTATTTCCATTATGTTGAATGAATATTATACATATGTAAGCAAGCAAAAAAAGCCATTTTTGACTAAACATTTGACTGGTGGCTGTTCATTTCTTAAGAAGACATCAAATACCTCAGCATTACCAATCATATATAATATGTAACATATGTCTTGCTTATCAGATGTAAATGAATCAGATTGTTGTATTTACATCCTACACCTCTTGATGTTGACCTTATGGAATGCTCACTATAGTGCAAAACCACCCTTTTGCTATTTTGGAAGTTGAATGTGAACTTACACTGGTAAACTATCTTTTAGAGACTGCAAAATTCCTTCTTGATGAGCCAAATGATCCTTGACTGCCTGTACCCTCGGATCACTGCAAGTATGATGTAGTGGATGGTGGTGAATAGCCATAAAGAGCTTGAAATAGGGTCATTTTAGTGGATGTATGGAAAGATGTGTTATACAGCCATTCTGATAGGGGTTACCATTTAACCCACTGTGTCTGCTTATCAGCAGCAAAAGCAGTTATTTACTGCTTCAGCTTGCCAATCTGTTTGGGGATCATAAGTTGAACTACATGCTAATTGCGTTTCTCATGCCTCAGACAAATCTGTCCAAAAGAAGCTACTAAAGATGGGATGCCAATCACTAACTATAATTCTTGGCATGCTATGCATTTTTTGCACCTGTTCGATAGAGATTTGAGCTACCTTGCTAGCTGAAAATGGATGAGCTAAGGGACACAAATGAGTGTATTTAGTAAGTCTTTCCCGAAACCATCACAGTTACTGACATACCTTCTAATTTGGGCAAACTCTGTGATGAAATCCATTAAGACTTCTTCCCATCTTTGAGTAAGTATAGCAGGAGGAGGCTATAACAATTCTGGGTGGTTGCAAGTTTCTCCGTTTTAAGAATAACTCTGGCATTTGGGTGCATCATTGCATCAGCTTCCATTCTTTTCCAAATGAAATCCTTCTTGATCCTTTGGTTTTTGATGAGTCCCATGTGGCCACCAAGGGGACATGCATTTGTTTCCTTCAAACTGATTGGTTATAGATGCAAAATTTTCCTTTATACCATGAGGAGTCATCCCTTCATGAAAACTTGTCACAAGAGGATGAATCTTGCTGCAACTGCTGACGTGGTGCATTCTTGCCTTGCCACATATATTGATTGTACTATTGACATGGTGCACAATACAGCTCAGGGCTCATCCTTGTCAGAGATGGCATTAGCCACTGCATTTTCTTTGCGTTCTTAGTAAATGATTCCAAAGTCACACTGCATCATTTTTGTTAACCACTTTTGTTGTTCAAGTGATGACAATTATTGTTGTAAAAATACCACAAAATTTCATAATTCATTTTGACTTTGAAGTGTCTTCCCATAAGATACTGAGATGTCAGCCATAAGGGAATTATGGCTGACATCTCATGATTATGGTGCTTTCTCTCAAAAGCCAAAGTACGTTCTTCTTAGATCAAAAGTGTTTCAGTACTCTGACCTGATACATAACATTATACAATAAGCGTTTCAGTAAAGCCTGAGATATGCAAAACTAGAGTGGAGTTCAATGTGCCTTTTAATTGATAAAATGCCAGAGTGGCTCTTTATGTCCATTGGAATCAGATTTTCTTCAATAGAGCTGACAAAGGAACTGTAATGCATGCATAATTCTGAACAAAATAATGATAATAGCCAGACTCCAAAATCCTTGCAAGCCCCAAATGTTTTTGGGTATGGGTCACTCTTTGGTTGTTTCAATCTTGTTTGGACCCACTTCAACTCCTTAGACACCATGTATCCCAAATATTTAATTTACATTTGGAATTGGCAAAGAGTTGATCGTCTTTCACAATTTGCAAAACTTGATCTTTATGTGCTAGGTGGCTGTCCCTAACTCTTGTTGTAAATAATAATAATATCATCAGGAATGGCTAGAACTTGTTTTCTGAAAAAAGGCTGAAAAACTGAATTCATAATGCTTTGAAAAGTAGGTACACTAATGAGGCCAAATTGAATGACAGCCTGTTCACAATGATTTTTATGTGTCCTATTTGCAGTTTTAAAAATACATTCTTTTCTTTCTTAATTTTGTGATATACAGATAAAAGATTCAACTTTGTGAAGAAAACAGCTCCATGCAATCCATAGAGTAGCTCGTCAATAACAGGAATAGGAAGCTTGTTTTTAATAGTTATTTTGTTGAGTTTTTGATAATCTATGTACAATCCTCATGAGCTATCCTTCTTCTTGACCAAAACCATAAGAGAGGTGTAGGCACCTTTACTTGAGCAAATGATGCCAACATCCAGCAACTCTTTGACCAATTGCTCTATTTCACTCTCATGTTCATAAGGGTAGCAATATGACTGGATATTGGAAGGATTGGTGCCTGTACTCAATTTAAAACAATGGTCATGCTTTCCTTTTGGTGGCATTTTGTTGGGGTTTTCAAAAGACTCATTGATGTTTTTGGATTGTTTCTTCTAACTCAAGTTGGGCGTTCTATTTCTCTTCTATAATTTCTAATGAAAAATAATTGTACTGCTATAACTTGAGCATCTTTCTTTAGAAGCTTCTTCATTCAATGTGAACTGATGATTTGGTTCGGGGATTTGGAGACCTAAAAGTTAATAACTCTTGCCATTTTGATAAAAACACAAAATATTTTTTGAAAACTCATGGAGAAGGTTCCCAGTTGTTCCAATCACTTCACCCCTAAAACCACATCTCTGCCTCCTAAGGAAGCAGCATGCATATGCAATTCCAACTAATAATCACCAACAGATGGGCTAACCTTATGGTGTTGTCCTACACAAGTGATTTTATTACCATCTGCTATCTTTAACCTTTAAAAATTTGAGATAGGGTAGACACAACAACTAAGGTTGGAGTTACCTTCGTGCTAATCAATTTGTTACTGGTACTTGAAGCAATCAAAACTGCTGCCAATGCTTCTTGATATATTATTCAATGCAGTTTTGAGTATTGCTGATTTCTTGTAGTTCTTGAAAGTGGTTGTCATTTCCTCACCTTGAATCAAACACAGCTCCTCCATGTTGCTTTGTTCCTTTGTCTTTTGGCACTTCATTCTCAATTATTGTTAGGTGCTTTCCTGCACACTTGTGAGCTGGAGATCAGTTGCTATCACGATGAAAACACAACCCTTTTTGCCTTATTTCCTTTTGCTTTTGAGCAAAAGCCCCTTGGAGTAGGACCAATAGGTGCCCTCTATCCTGATTGTTGTCTTTGAGCTGTGTTCCCATTGGTTAAATCTTGTTCTCTACTGCTTTCCTGTTAGCTAAATCTTATTCTCTAAGTCGAGCACTGTTTCCATAGCATCCTTATATGTGGATGACATGAATAATCAAACCAAATCTAATTGTTTCCTCCAATCCTCTCATGTATGTTTGTAACCTGTTTTCTTGGCTTAAATGTTGAAGCCTTGTAGACACCGCATATGTTGGGAATTGTATTCACACATTGAACTTTACTTAAATTTTATCATTGTCCCTCATTTAAAGAGGGCAAACAAAGAATGTGGATTCTAGAAATTTTGACTTAGATATTAATTTCCATAGCTGCACTGGATCTTGAAGATGATGAAAGTCCTCAACATCTGCTATTGAAGCCACAATAGTTGGGTCTTTTTTCCATTTTGGTACCGATTTTGATGGCTTTGAAGACGAAGAACTAAGTTTATAGTGTATCATATGTAGTAGTTTAGTTTTGCATGACATGTATAGCCTGATCTATAACGGGTGATTTTTGACATTAACCATTATACTCCATATGCAATTTAATAATTAAATGTGTTCTTCATCCATTTGTGATCTCTTTAATTCAATTTTAATGACGAATTTTAAAAAGATTTATATTTTTTAACTAGGCATTTCCTTGGTCGTTTCTGCCTTTTGAAAAGGTTTGAGGATTTGTGTTTTCTAAGATGTTTCCATTTCAGAAACTTAATCCTTTTCCAAGTTTGTGCAACTTAGCTTTTGGTGTTTTCCATATTATAGTATGTGGAGAACCCCTTGCAATGATTAATAACACATCTATTATTAGTCGGAACTGCCAAAACTGATATATATATATATATATATATATATATATATATAATATTCACCTCTATTAGTAAGTGTGACTTGGCATTAAATTTTGTTCTTAAATAATTATTAATGACGACTATTTCATGTTGGTAAAGAATTTCGTATGAATTAATTCTTTGAATAATATAAACACCTTTAACTGAGACAATAAGCTCTCTACATTTTTTGTACCTGTCTCTTGAGCAGACAACCTTGTTCTTGCAAAACTTGCCGTCAAGGGAACAAGCTTGATGACTTAAGGTTGTCAAGGACTTTGAGCAGCAAGATCTTGGGTGTCTCAAGTTTTGAGATCATGCCAAGCAGAATCCCAAACGGACTTCGGACTTGTGAATTCATGACTGTCTTTTGTGATTAAAATCTTGACGGAGCTAACAAGACTCCTGGCACTGAAGTTTGGGTGTCTGTCAAGTTTCCATATGATTCTTTGCTGTGGAAATCTTCTTGGGCCTTTTAGTTGAAATGACATTCCTCCCTGCAGGGTGGATGCTGTTCTTGGGCATGCATTTGATCAATTGTTGGGCAAGGACTGAAACATTTGGATGGCTTTTGCTATCACTACTGGAACTGCAGATCTCTTGTAAGATGATGACTATCTTACTTTAGACGACAGTATTTTTGGGTTGATTTTGTCTTTCAAATTTGTATGCAGTTCATCTACAAGCGTACACAAGCAAACATCACTGGCCTATAAATAGCATGACTGGTTGAACTTGTTCTGTTAGTTTTCTACATTGTTTGACCTACTGCAGACACTCTTCACTTAGAGTCTAAATACTGAAACACTTGTCATATTCAAGTTTGGAAGGGACGGATCAAATTTTCATGACTTGTAAAATTTGATGGAGACCCTTCAACATCTGCAGACCCTTTTACATGGAAGATTCTAACACTAAAGAATTCCTATAAGTAACTCAGCAAATGAGTTGTAGTTAGCAATTGGGGTATGGGCTTCAAGACTACCTACCCCAACTCTGAAATGAACAGCCTGAGGAGAATGTTACAATTGTTGACCTTATATGAGTAAGTATAACTAGACAAGAACTGCATTGCTCAATTCACACAGATGGAGCATGTGAATCCACACCAAACAGATGTTCTCCACCATTTCCAGGAGGCATCAAGTTAGAAATGTAAAATTCAACATTCATTCATCCATAAATGAACAAGAATTGCACACCAAATTTCAAAGAAGATGTTTCATTAATAAGAATGTATGTTACATAACTTGATATTACATTCCTTTGCTTGGGTGCAGTAAGCATCTCAAGTGATGGAACGATAGTTATGGGAATCACACGACTCCTAGGAGTACTTGCAGATCAGAGAGCCAAGTGACCCTGGGCTAGTCATTTTGACCCTCTATGAATCTTCTGTAAAATGTAACATATTTTATGTTTTTACTTTATTACAAATTGAATGCTCAGATTTGCCTAAGCCTGAGCCCTGGTTAAAAAAGCAAAACGAGTCTGAATCTTCATGCTAGGGATGGAACAAAACATTGCTGCACAACTTATGGTTGTTAATCTCATCTCTTTTTCCTCTGCTGTCCTTGTTCTTACATGGTTTTATACCTAGTGTCTGTCCGTCCTAGAAGGTTTATAGTTTATACCCATTCATAAGCAATGATATTGAGGAGTAATACAATAGTATCTTCTAGTATTAGGATCGTGTGTGTGCGTGCATGCGAGATAAGCAATGCTATTAAGGAGTAATATAACAGTTATCTTCTAGAATTAAGATCATAAGGGTGTGTGTGCGCGCGTGTGCATGAATGCAGGTGTTTAGTGGTATGGAACGCAGTCTTTAGAAGGCTGCATTCTAACTTAAACACTTGCCTTGTCCTTGAGGCAACTAGCTTTGTCTTGTCATCTTCCACAACCTTTGCCTTTATGGCTTCTCTTTGTCTCACTCATCTTCCAACTTCATCCATCTCTCATTGCATCGTTTCGCAACAATAGAGAAAGAAATATTGTTACTCTTCTTCATTTTCTCCATCGTTTGTTTCTTTGGTTTTCTAAAGCAAAAGGAAAGTTGTCTCACCCTAGAGACAACATGGATGAAGCAAGTTTTGGAATGGTGGTGTCGGGATCCTTATGGTGCTGGAATTTATTGAGTATTCTTACCAGCTTAGATAACCTGTCTCTTCAACCGACAAGGCCTTTCAACGAATCCAACAAATTTTAAATCACCTACCCTTGGTTGTACTTGCTATATGGGTTGGGTAATTATCTTCTATGCGGCATCACCCAAATCCACTTTGGTTGATGGAAATGTTGCGGACTAACATTGAATTTTATTGACATCACATGGAGCCTCCTTTGTAAATGAAAATCTCTGCCAATAGAGAAAGTAAAGAGGAAAACATACTATTGTTGACACTAGCCATCTCTTCTCTTTCTTCACCCAAATCCTCTTTGGTTGATGGGAATCTTGTGGACTAACATTGACTTTTATTGACATGACATGGAGCTTCCTTTCTAAATGAAAATCTCTGCCAATAAACTAAAGAGGAAAACTTACTATTATTGACACTAGCCATCTCCTCTCTTTCTTATGCATCACCCTTTTCTCTGACTTCTTTACTCTTACCGTTGGGTGTAAGGCCACTCCTCCCATACCCAAGAGTTGCAGACAGACAGAGCTTACCAGTTTTCCATTGCCATCGATGCTAGAAGAGTCTTGAGGGGTTGAAGTCCATGTCCTCCCTGGATCATCCAATCTGCCCCCCTTAGTCTTGGTTATTCTCCTGGGAGCATCACTTTATTATGTGTTGGCCCTTCAGGGATAGTCGGTGATGATGACAACTGTGCTTCTACTTTTACATCCCACTATAGATTAGTGGTGGTGGTGGTTGGCTCCACTAGATCTCTCTCTCTCTCTCTCACACACACACACACACACACACGTCAAAGGCTGGCTCTATTCTTATCATTGCTTTTAGCATGTTAGTTTTTGCCCCTCTGGGTCCAACACTCAAGGTTGTTGTTTAATGCCATATAGTCGTTCCACTCTTCTGTGTTTTATGGTAGTTTATATCCTCTAATTTAGCTTATTCTTGTAGTTCTTTTTGGTTACTAGAGTGCATTGTAACATCTCTTTATGACAAGCCCCATTGACCTGCTTTGGTCATCTGTAGTCATTAACAAAATAATCTTATCTTATCTAAGCTTGTAACTTCTACTTAATAGGCCTTCTTCTTTCTTTAACAAACTCTTCCATGTCTTGTTTTTTAATGCCATACGGTTGTTCCACTTTTCTGTAGTTTATGCTAGTTTATTTCCTCTAATGTAGCTTATTCTTGTAGTACTTTTTGGTTGATACAGAGCATTGTAACAACTCTTTATGACAAGTCCCATTGACCTACTTTGGTCATCTGTAGCCATGAACAAACTAATCTCATCTTATCTAAGCTTGTAACTTCTACTTAATAGGCCTTCTGCTTTCTTCAACAAACTCTTCCATGTCTTGTTGCAACCCAGAAGAACTCATATTTTGTACGTTAGTCTACTCTTCTTCTATGTTGTGTTCTTATACTTTGGTCCTCTTTCATTGTCTCTCATCTCTTTCCATCAAGCAACATAGCAAAAATTCATTTTCTGTGTTGAAAACAGATTGCATCAAAAGAATATTACATTTTTTCCAATACAATGCTGTAATTGGTCTTAAGGAGCTCTATTTATGCATGTAATTTTGCGAAGAATCAAGTCTACCATGTAGACAGCCAGGATTGCATCAAAAGAATATTACATTTGTTCCAATGCAATGCTGTAATGGTCTCAAAGACCTTTATTAATGCATGTAACTTTACAAAGAATTGAGTGTAATCCTGTAACTTTAACTTAATAGTTAATAGGCCTTTAGTTTTCTTTAACAAACTCTTCCGTGTCTTGTTGCATCCAGAAGAACTCATATTTTGTATATCAATCTACTCTTCTTCCTCTTCATGTTCTTATGCTTTGGTCCTCTTCCATTCTCTTTCATCTCTTTCCATCAAGCAACATAGCAAAGTCATTTTCTGTGTTGAAAAAAGCCTGGATTGCATAAGAAGAATATAACATTTATTCCAATGCAATGCTGTAATCGGTCTCAAAGACCTCTATTTATGCATGAACTTTCCGAAGCTTTAAGTCTACCAAACACTTTAATGTTCGCTGTATTTGCTAGTTTAGTTAATTGATACTTTCTTGTAACTATAGTGCTTTGTAACAACTTTTTATTTGGAGTCCGGTTGACGTACTTTGGTCATTCATGGATATAAATAGAATTATCTCATCTTATCTAATTTAAGACTTCAAAATCAACCTCTTACCAAACTGCCTAACAAAGTCAGAAGAATCTAAAGCCTGTCTTTAAACACCACCATGGCTTGGATAGAAGATCTAGAATGGAGGTGACCCAATGGGTTGCATGATTCATTAACAAGAAATATTTATTTAATAATTTAATTGCACCTTCTTGTAATCCAAAGTTTGCACGACTACAAACTTCAAATACTGCACCTAGCATTTTTTTTCTTTTGAATTGCTGATTTAATTGCAAAGTGAATCATGACCTTGAGGATACTTCCAACCCTTGCAGATGCAACCAAGTACATTGTTGGATGAATGTAAAATCTCTGTGGAAGTTTTTCAATCTCATTAATTCTGCCAGATACACCTCTAACCAAATCCAGATAACTTCTTCAACAATCCTGAAATCCTTCTGAGAACGTAATGGATGATGTTCCTGCTTTCTGATGTCGAAAGAACTTACCAGGACATTTCATGATATCTCTTCACAGAAAACAGATCACAATGCATCTCAAATACAGACACACACAACTCATCTCAGAGCACAGAACGAGGCAATGTTTCTGTTTTTTCTTAAAGAAAATCTCAGCGTTAAGTCTCCTGAGTTTGTCATGTTTCTTGTGTTTGGATGGGAGGAAACAAAATGATAACCCCTCGTAATGTGAAGGATATCATCCAAACTCCATAAAAAAAGATGCATGCATTACCATTTCAAAAAGAGTTGCTTACGGTTTGAAATTTGAATAACATGAGCATATCAACACTTGTGGACTATGCAATAAAATAATGATGAGGGTTTTCACAAGGGGTTTGCCTTGACCCACATTCAAGAAGTGCTTCTTTTCTCAGAAAATGTTGTTGGCATGTTTCTCAAAACACCCATCTTCATCATCATCTTACAGGCCTTGAACAAGTGATGTCAGGGTTTCTTCTTTGTATGCTTCATCTTCAACAAATTGAGCAGAATTTTCTATTCAGCATCAATTTGCATAATGTCCGCATTTTTGACACTTGAAAATCTGAATACCAGAAACAACTTCAGCTTCAAATCTAGACAATAAATAGTCAGTATTGACAAGCAGGAAACTCTGAATACTATTGACAAGCAGGAATCTCCATGCCAATGTCCTTTCTTCAAGGATCTACATAGTTAAAGGTATTGTTGAATTTAAAAGAAGAGATATTCACATCTCATAGGAGAGTCATGGTGGAGTAATGATCTGCTAAATTGTCATTGAACTTTACAGACTGCAAGCTTGCCTTCAGTTTGGAAGCAAAGCAAACTGATTGTTGACCTCTAGAGCATCCATGCTTAGCATGATAGAGTAATCAATCTCTAAGCACGTCAAACTATAGATATCATATACTGCACACCAAAGGTGTTAAAGATGAGGCAAATTCAAATATCAAATATTAAATTTTGATTAGTAGCAAGGCTAGTATGCTCATGCGTTCCTCCAGTGTGTTTTCTTTTGAAAATCTCCATGAGACCAGACTTCTGATCAGCATTGCATCTCTTGTTATTGGTATTCAATGGAAGGGGACAATGAAATATGAACGAGGTCAAGAGTAGATAACAATCATTTTTTTTCATTCCAAATCCTTTTCAAAAAATGTGTAAACTTTTCACAAATTGCTTTCGACTGTAATAAACTGTGCCATCTCACATTTTGATGTGAACAATGCCAGGTTTACAGATCAAAATGTCTGATTTGTCAGATGTCCAGGGCTTTAACTGCTAGCAATATTCTTATTACCTTTAAACAAATGCATCTAGTCCACAACTGTCATGTATTCCCTGCTAAAGTAACACTAGCAAACACAGATGACTGTTGGTCAATAATACAACCACGTTTTAGTTTTTATATTTACCGTAGTTACCAGGTTTGGTCTGATCTGGACTTCCTGGGCTGGACCAGTTCGGTTCTGATTTTTTAACATTAATTTTAAATATAAAAATAATGTTATACTTCATCAATTTATAAAGTAAAACTAAAGTATAACCTAAAAATTATAAAATTCGATTTTATAAAATATTCTTGGATTTGTAAAACATAGAATGTAGAATCTGGATTTCTTTATATTTTTTGGATTTACTTGTGTTTTCTCTCATGAATATTTAATGGGTATAAATAACTGTATATTATTAATTTTCCAAGCTTTTCTGAAGCAAACCGAACAGTCTTTGAAAAAACAGAACCTCCAAACTTTTCTTTGGCCCTCAGAACCTACTGAACAGAACTGTACCTGGTCGTCATGATTTTTATTATCTACAATTTGATTTCCAATGCCTAGCCATGTAGTTCCTTCCATCTCTCTTTTAACAAGTTCCTTGATGCTAGTTTTAAAACTATCTCTAATTCGACTGCCATCAAAGAATTTCTTTTGCTTTGTTATCTCTGTTTGACATTAACCCCTCATTTTTTTTCCCAATTGGTTATATGGGTTTGAAACTACCCCCTCATATTAATTCATGACCACGTTAATGCAGTATTTCAACCAACCACATAGTGGTATGACAAGTAACATTTATGCATATATCACAAGACAAAATTTGAACCTAGATCTCCACATTACAAGTCCATATTTTCGACCACTTGAGCTCGTGCTATTTGATAAAATTTTAATTTTCACCCATGAAATTTGAACCTTAGTTTATAGTTTGAAACCCTTCACTTCCACCATTTGCTCCAGCCCTATGGGCCTAACCCCTCTTCTTATTAGTGCCAACCATAATCACTAGGTACAGTTCGGTTTGGTAGGTTTGGAGGACCTAAAAAGTTCGTAGGTTCTGTTTTCTCAACAATGTGCATGTCAGTTCATAAAAGTTTAAAAAAATATTAATATGTATTTATATACCCGCAAAATATTCATGAAAAAATACAAATAAATGCAAAAAATTAGAGAAATTTGGATTCCATCATTTCATATTTCCAAAACTCAAGTGTGTATATATATATAATAAGCTATATGGAGCTTCTATTGGGGGCCACTCCCATCAAAATACCAAAATATTACATTTGCTGTTAGTTTAAGTAAGCAGCATATCAAACATGACTTTTTATCACAAATTTTTTCAGTTCTTTTTCTATAAAAAATATTCATCATTTTCCTCGAAGTGCTATGTTTCCACAATCAGCTCCTTGACATCATTTTCATTAAGAGAAAATCTGCCCGATTTCCTTCTTTGTAGATATGCTCACATTTCCAAGAGATTGCCTCCAATAATAGATGATGGACATCAACAATAATATTATTTTTTATCCAATCCCCACATCCATTTTTGTTGATAGCATTAATGATAATTTGTGAATCCCCCTTAATTGAAATATATTTCCATCCTTTTTCAATTGCAATTTTAATCTTTGTAAGAAGTGCCCTAGCCTCTGCATAGTTGTTAGTTGAAGTTCCATATGATTTTGAGTAAGTGAGGAGAATTTTGCCTTCATTATTTCGAAACCTTCAAAATTAATTTTGATAAACCCAATTTTTGGACATTTCCATTTTACCTGAGATCAAAGTAGATCCTTTGTTTTAATGCCATTATTGCAGATGACTCTTCTATGTATGTTCAAATCTTATAACCAAGTTGTTACCACCTCTTTTTCTGCACTTGAGACTTCCCATGATGAGCACCATATCTATAAATATTCTGCAAGAGAGGCAATAATATGGTTCCAAACTTGGGCATGATTTTGAGATTTATTTTTAAAAATTCTATTATTCCTTTCAAGCCATAAATTCCAACAAATAATGGCAGGACCAATCCTCCACATAATACATAATGCTTTAGCTTTGAAATAATTAATCCAACATTTCATCAACTCTTTCAATGTTGATGGAGCTACCCAATATATTTTCATATTTTTTAAAAAGTAACCCCAAATGGTGTGAGCAAAGGGACAATGAAGAAGTAAATGGTTTGATGTTTCTAAATCCTTCTCACACAAGGCACATCTGAAAGGTCCATGATATCCTCTTCTTTGTAGACTCTCTCTTGTAAGAATCTTACTTTGAACTGCTAACCAAAGGAATGTTGAGGCCTTAGGGAGAGCCTCTAGTGACCAAACATTCTTCTAAGGAAAATCTTTGGGAGTAGGAAATTTTGATTGCTCTAAATCCTCATATCCCAACTTGACCGAGTATCCACCATCTTTTGATAGATTCCAAACCAACTCATCCTTTCGTGTAAAAATCGACAAATAAAACTCTTGAAGCATCTTTTGAAGTTCATCTGCAATTTGTTTGAGTTCCTCTCCTTCAACCAGGTTACTAATAGAAATCCATGATCTGGAGTTATTGCTCATATTAATATAATCTTTGACCTTTGGACCTTTACAAGCTAGGCATGCTCGAGCCAATGGTTGCCATTTTGAATCAGAGATAAGAGGATAAGGCTTCAACCAAGCATCAAACCAAAAATTTGCATAATTCCCCTCATTGATTGACCATCTAATATGTTTCTTGATCAATTGCAAACTATTTGATATGAAGTTCCATGTTGGCAATCCTTTGGGTAGGGTTCTTTTCCTAAATAATTTCATTGCATCAAGAGAACCTATATATTTTTGAAGTAACATTTTTGCCCAATTCTTTCCTTGATCTCTAAATAATCTCCACCCAAGTTTTGCCCCTAAGGCCAAACTCATAAGTCTGCAATTCTGCAAGCCTGCTCCTCCAATATTCTTTCCTTTGCAAACCCTATCCCACTTACAAAGAGGAAACCTAAATTTTTCCTTGCATCCTTTCCAAAGAAAGTCTTTTTGAATTTTATCAATTTTTGATGCTATACCTACTAGCAATCTTGAAAGTGACATCATATAAATAGGGATGGATTGCAATGTAGTCTTTATGAGTTGTAGCCTTCTTGCCATGGTTAAGAACTTACCTTTCCAACCTGCCAAACAAGCTTTCATTCTATCCAAACAAGAGACCCAAAGCTCCTTTTTATTTCCTTTATGAGACAAAGGAATACTCAAGTAGGTTGATGGAAAATTTCAATTTTAAACCCTAAAATATCCACAATAATTTGTTGTAAATCTAGGGCAGTGTTAATGAAAAAATCTTGGATTTTGTAGTATTAACCAACTGTCTAATAGCCTTCTCATAGCATGATAATATTGATTTAAACTCCATGGCCTCATTGACTAAGGGATGGCCCAAAAGAAAAGTATCATCAACAAATTGGAGATGAGATTCAAAGGGACCATTTTTTGCAACCTGAATACCTTTGATTTTTCCTTCCATTTTTGCCTTTGAGAAAGCTCTCCCTAATGCCTTCACAAGAATAATGAATAGATAAGGAGATAGTGGATCACCTTGGCAGAGTCCATAAGATGACTTAAAGTAACCAGTAGGAGAACCATTGATCAAAATAGAATATTTTATAGTGCTATAACAACATTTAATCCATTTACACCAACTTTAATCAAAACCAAACTTTTTGAGAATATCATGTAGAAAACTCTAGGAAACCCTATCATATGCTTTGTTCATATCTAATTTCATAAGCATACTTGGTTTTTTCATGGAATGAAGAGAATGTATGGCCTCCTGTGCAATGATTACACCATCAAGAATTTGTTTACCAAAATACAAAACTAGAATGCCTTTCAACCTGTTTGCCATAATTTTTGAAATGATCTTATAAATCATATTACAAAGGCTTATTGGATGAAAATTATCAAAATATTTTGTCTCACCTTTCTTGGGAACCAATGTAATAAAAGTGGCATTGATCTCACTTATTGTAGCCTTCCTTTTTTGGGCCTCTTCAATCATAACCAACATATCACTCTTCAATAAATCCCAAAATTTTTGAAAGAAAATTGTAGGAAATCCATTGGGGCTAGGTGCCTTGTTAGGATGGAAAGAGAAAATTGCTTCATGTAGCTCCTCCATAGATATCTTCTTCATCAAGCTTTCATTTTGTCCCTATGTGATAATTGATGGAATATTTTGCAAAAGCTTATCTTGTGCCTCCTTATCTTGCCTAGTATCTAACAAAATATTTTTGAAATAATTAATTGCTTCCTTCCTTATATCTTCTTCTTCCTCAATATTTCTTCCATCTGAAGTTAAAATATTTTTGATGTGATGAAAAGAAAAATTTGTTTTTGTTGTAGCATGAATTTTTTTTGTATTTCTATCTCCTTCCTTGAGCCATTTCTCCCTAGATTTTTGGAACCAATATGACTCTTCATTTTTCAATGCATTATGATAATAAAAAAGTAATTGTTTTTCTTTCACATAAGAATCTTGGTCCATTCCATTGATTTCTACTATCTCTTGTAAATTTTTGAGCTTGGATTCAATTTCCTTCTTTTCTTTAAAAATGTTACCAAAAGATTTGGCATTCCAAATCTTCATTTGCTCCTTTAAATATTTCATCTTTTGAACAAACTTGTACATATATGATCCTTCAAAATTTGCTTCATCCCACCATAACATAACCATCTGGAAGAAATCAGGGTCTTGGAGCCATATAGACTAGAAGCAAAATGGCTTTGGATGACCATTATTGAGTAAATCACAAGTCAAAAGAATGGGTTTGTGATCTGATCCTGCTCACAATAAAATATCTAAAGAGATTGTATACTCTGTTTGCAACCATGTGTTGGATAACAAAAATCTATCCAATCTTTCTGCTATATGAGTTTGCCCAATGCATCTATTATCCCATGTATATTGAAAATTTGAAGGAATAACATCCCAAAGGCCATTTGAATTGACAAATGAAGCAAAATATTGCATTGATTTAGACCATCTTAGAGTACCACCCTTCTTTTCCAAAGGAGATAGAACTATGTTGAAGTCACCCCCAAGAATCCATAGATCACAATTATGAATCATCATTGTGTTTGACAAAAATATGCTAAGGTCCTTCCAATATCTTTCATGAGGAGTAACTATAGTTGGAGCATATATATTTATAACCCCAACTTTGATGTTTTCCTCTTTCCTACAAAATAGTCCAACAACCCAATTACTTTTTGCTTCTAACAATTGTCCATCCCATTTGCATTTGTCCCATATTATTGCAATACCACTTGAAGCTCCTATAGAAGAAACTGCTAGATAATCACCCATCTTCCAAATCTTTTTAAAAGCATCCTTACATTCCTCACTACTTAATTTTGTTTCTTGTATTAAAATAAACTCAAGACTATAACAACCTATTAATTCCTTAATAACTCTTTTTTAGGGGTCTTATTCATACCCCTAATATTCCATGATATCATTTTCATCATCACTTTTTATTTTTATTAGTGGGCTTAGCCCCACTTCTTGTTAACACCTATGATATTTTTATTTGGCTTCCCAAATCGATATCCCTTTGAGTTTCTTTTTCTCTTTGTTCATGCTTTGATGACCTTCCTCTCATTTTTTCCATTCCCACCAACACTTTCATCTTCATCAATCTCTTCTATTTTTCCATATTGTTTATAATGAGACTTATCTTCTAAAGATTTATGTTGCCCTAAAGAATCTGAAATGCAAGGAATAACCTTATAAACACTTTCTTCTTTATGTTGCCCTGGAAACCCTAAAGTGCAAGGATGATCCTCCATAGTAATTACTTTCTTATGCTGCCTTGGAAACCCTAAATTTCTATGGATATCCTCCATATGCATTTCTTTATTATGTTGCTCTTGAAACCTTAAAGTGCAATGGATACACTCTATACTACTTTCATTTTTATTGCAAGGAGAAGATTTTATGCTACTTGAGGAAAATGAAGATGATTTACCTGGATTAACCTTGACCTCCTTCACCTCATTTGCTTTAAAATTTGCCTCCCCATCTTCCTTCGCACCTTTAACTCCTATATTTGAACTTGCACATTGTACTTCTTCATCCCTTGTGTCATTTTTTTCTTCTAATGGTTGATTCGAGTGAACTATAATGACCTTTGCCATTTGATGATGTAGAGGGGTTTTTCTTGCCACTTTCTTAGGAGTGGAAAATCCTTGATTTGACCTAGTTTCTCCTATGATATGATCTCCTTGTTTCATATTGAAGTTTGCCTCATGCCCAAAATTTTCCATCTCTTTCTCCATCATTTTCACTTTGCAATCTCTTGCCATGTGTCTAGTTTCATGATATTTGCGACATCGGAATGCAATATTTTCATAATCCACTTGTTGATCCCATTCTCTTGATTCAGATTTAATCCTAATTGACTATGGTAAAGGTTTTGAAATATCCATGGAAACACATATTCGAGTGTATACAACATGCCTTCTCTCCTTAGTAGTTGGTCCCTCTTGGATGAACTCCCCTAGAGTATTGCCAATATTCTTCAAAACCTCCTTATTGATGAGTTGATAAGGAAGTCCAAAAAGCCTAATCCACACTAGAAGCCTTTTAATAGTCTCTGTCTCCATAGAAATATTCTCACTCCATGGTCTTAAATATAATGCATCTTTGCCCCTAAACCAAGGGCCACCATCCATTATTTTATCCCTTATTTCTGAATTGAAGAAGATAATGAGGAAAAAATCCTTTTGGAAGAAAAGTCATGGAGTAATTTGAATTCAATCCCCACTTCCACTTGATCTAATTTTGAATCTCAGAAAAACCTGGCCAGTATCCATGGAACTTACATATTAACCCTCTGGTTTTAAGAACCACTATATCATGCTGGATCATCTCATCCTTGATAATCACTTCTGGTGTAGTATCTGCTACCTCGATAGGGTTTGCCACAGATTCGCTCTTCCTCTTATTGCTAACTAGGCCATCCATACCTCTAACTAGGGCATCCTTACTTCCATCCAGGGCATCCTTACTTCCGGGAAGGACTTTCAAAAATGACTTTCATGCCATATTACTTAGATTTCTTTCCATGACTGCTTTAGTTTTTGAGTTTTTCCTAGGATCTGGAACAAGAAGTGGTGCTTGCTTCTTGCTCACACTTTGCTTCCGGCGTCCTGCTCACACTTTGCTTCCGGCGTCCTGCTCACACGGCCTCCTCTTTCCTAGCTCGTACTCGCTCTTGGCTCACACAAATTCAAATATATTTTGTAAGTTATATTTTCTAAATTTTAAAGTTATACTTTATTTTAAATTTTATAAAGTTTTAACATTATTTTTTAATTATATTAAAAAACTAATTAACTAATTAATGTTAAAAATGTTTGATTTCACAATACTTTCCAGAAACAAACAAAAGAGTAAAGAAGGAAAACAAGTGAGCAATAAATGAAAAAGAATGTCTATAGATGAAGGAGAAGAGTGGGGTGCCATTGGACAGCTAATGATAGATCACATTGATGTCACATCAATACCATAGATTGGTTTGTTGAGGGAGGGGATATATATACAGATACTTAATCCCCAACAATAATAACACATAGTGTTAACCCAAACTAACGTAGTATAAGGTCTCAAGGGTTAATTACAAGTTTAAGTGCAAGTTACAAGGTTAATCATAGTGGTGGTTTATTCAATGTTGCTAGGGCCAAATACATAAAATCATGCTTGTAGGATTACATAGAAAGCACATCACACACTCCTATAGGCCTACATAAGATTATATCACACATTGTTGACCTTGGCTAGTACGGTAAAAAATTACCAATATTCTAGCAACTCCCTATAATGGATGCTCAAACGGGCAGAAGAATATTTGAACCTTAAAAGAATATCTGAGCCTCCTTCATCATTTGGAAGACTGTCAATTCCCTCTTAAGGGACACTCGCCACCTCCACACTTGGTCAAGAATCTCCTCAAACATGACCTTGCTCATGAAATCTGCTATTTGCTTTGCTTAAGGCATAGAGACTAGATGAACAATCCCATGGACATGAAGTCATGCCTTTATGTCTTAGATCAAATATGTTGAGTTTCCCATGAGAAGATCATCAACATACAATATAGTGACCACAATGTGTCCACCAATCTCAAAATCTGATAATTGCTGCATGTAGAACTTCTCCTAAACCTCGCCATGAAGAAGAAGACTTTGCACATGCTTTTGAAGCATTTCCCATCCATAGGAAGTAGTAACTAGAGAAAATCACTTGAACAATCTAATCAATAGGATGAAATCTCTAATCAAGTGGCATTAGCTCAACCGGTTAGATTCCTCAATAATTCGAGGAGGAGACCCAGGTTCAAATCTTGCCATCAATCTTTGATGTAATACCATTATGTGGTGATGATGCAATATGGGTGGGGCCTGTTTAAATCCCATATAACCCATTAAAAAAAATAGGATCAAATCCTAGGTAGTCAGTCAACTACTATCATTTGAGAGGAACTTGTAGGAACAAGGCATACCTTGTCCTGTCCATCAGATGTATACTCCTTACAACCAACAATGCTCTAGTGCATTGTAAAAGGTTCTTGAACCAATGTCACCAATTCATAGATCTCGAAAAATTGTGATCTGAAAAAAGGGTCCAAAATGCTTCCATATACAAAAGTTATGGTCTCTAGAGTATGGGCCTATTAGCAATAAAAATAAGGAAAAGCTAAAGTTTTCAAATCTTAGAAGGAAGATTTGCAAATTAGGGCCTCCCACTTGTTGCATGCTGATAGGGAAATCTCTACCACTTGTGTGCCTTGAACGAATGGAGAAATGGCACTTGCCTAAATTTGATTGGCCTTGCATAATCCTATATTTACATATATTGTTAAGTAGCCATATTGGCACCATATCAACTGACCTGATAGGAGAAAGTAAGCAAACTAGGAGGGGATGAGGTTTGGATTGATGACCTTGGTGTGTGGAGCGTGTTAGGCTAGTTGGTTATCCTTATGCTAGTGTCAAAGTAGAAGGGGTGTGCCACCCCTTGAGGTGAGGAGAGGCGCATAGAGTGCACTTAATCTTTTCCAAGCCAACAAGGACATGCTTTGAACCATAGTAGAGAAACTTCTAATCGAATAGGAATCGGAAATAATCGGGGGAAACAATTGGAAAAAAAGAAAAAACCTGAATGAAAAGCAAACTTTCATTGAAAAAAGGTTTTTTCCATGCATATCACAATAAATTAACATTATGCAAATCAAATATTAATGATGTAAGATTGTTACACATGAAAGTGGCAAGTGACACATCATACAAGGCTCAAGTTTAAATTACACATGAAAGTGACAAAACACATATTGTATTGCTTATAATATGTAAAGGTACAAATTACAAAAATGTGTCAAAATGCCTCATATTATACAAATATCCGTAAAATGTGGCAATTGCCTCATTTGCCTTGCTCGTAGCCTCATATACATATCCCATTGCAGATTGTTCTCCATCAACAAGACAAAGAACCTTCACCAAAGGCTCTAATACTTGAAAGAAAGGAAAAATAATTTAAATGAAAATATTTTACAACAAAAAAAATAATAGAATAAATTAATAAACTTAGTCTTTTACCATGATGGCCTCATCCATGGCTATCCAAAAGGCATCCTCAAACAAATAGGTATATACATTCTGCCCCTTAGGTGAGTATTGGTATCTTGCAACTTGTTCGGAATTCTAGTCACTGTTCACAAACATTTGCTCTAATCACCCTCTTGCATTATAGATGCTCTGCAATGTCACAGAGTTTGTGGTGAAGTGTGTAACTCCAAACCGCACTAGCTCCCTCCCACCAGTGAATCGCTTCATGAGGCTAAGGACCCATGCACTGTTGTAGATGAATGTTGTGATAGCTTGAGCCTTCTGTGCAACCTCTGCCACCCAAGGTAATTTCCCAATGTCTTTGAAGAGCAAATTGAGACAATGGGCTGCACATCGGGTCCAAATAATTGTGGCGAATCTCTCCCCAAAATCTTAGCGACTGCTTTATACGCTGCTGTGTTTTCCATGACGATTTGAACAATATTCTCCTCCCTGACCTCCAACACAATCTCCCCCTACAACCTTGCAAGCATATGGACACTCTTAACTTGTGCCGATGCATCTATTGACTTGAGGAATGCCGTTTCTCTTGTAGAAGCAACCAAAAAATTAATCAAGGTTCTTTCCTTCCCATCCGTCAAACCATCAAACAAGATAATGCAACCCTTCGTCCTCCACACCCTGTGCTGGTCTTCAAGCACAACTTGAAATATAAAAAAAAAATTAATCATGCATGTGTATAAATTTAATCCCCTTTGATTTTTTTGAAGTTTGTTTTTTAAAAACATAATTTAATCATGCATGTGTATAAATTTAAGCACAACTTAAATGTTGTCCACAAATTGTCGAAGGAGAGGGTCCCTAAGGTCATCATAAGTTGGCGCCTTAAATCTTGCGTTGCAACTTGTGACCGCATCTATTATGTGTCGCCAGTATGGAGACCTTGCCACATTGAAAGGAATGTCGAAATAATACCAAAAAGTGGCAATGATTGTCCTCGCTGCGTTGTGCTTCTCTTGGTTCCACGTGGCCATACCCTCAAGCGTGGGCTGTGCCCCTGGCATGGAATGCTTTGCAAAATAGGACTCTCTCGTCCCACTAGCTGCTTGTGTGCACAATGGAAACTCTTCTGCTGAAACCGACTAAAGTTGCTACTGGTATGGGGAATTCGAGAAGGGGGGGATGACATGTCCTCGGTTTGTCTTTGTTTGTGATCTCTTGTTTCCTCTGAGCCAGAGATCATGGCCTCTACTTTAATTTTAATTTCATTTAGCACCTTAGGGCATGGCTTGACATCATTGCTAGTGCTATTTGAAAAATGGAATTTGAGGAGGAAAATGCCTTCATGAAAATGATTGCCACAAAAATTGCATATAGCTTTCTTGAGGGATGCATCCCCCCGTTTCCTGCATCCCCCAGCACGGGGGGATGGCATTGGGGACGTTTTCCCCCGTCCCCCTTTTGGGGGATGATTGGGAAACGTCCCTGAGATGGTTGTGGCCTACGGCCTCCCGTCCTCGGGACGTCCCTTGTTTTGGGTTGTCCCTGGGGACGGCTGGGTCCCTTTGGGGATGCTTGGGCCGTCCCTAGGGATGGCTGGGCGTCCTCGGGGACGGTTGGGCACCTTCCCCGAGACGGCTGAGGCCTACGGCCTCCCGTCCCCGGGACATTCCCTGTTTTGGGGCATCCCTGGGGACAACTAGCCATCCCTCGGGACGGCTGGGTCCCATTGGGGACGCTCGGGCCGTCCCTAGAGATGGTTGGGCGTCCCCAATGGGACCCAGTTGTCCCCCACGGTTGGCCGTCCTCAGCCAAAAGAAAAAAAAATAAAAAATGAAAATTTAATAAAATAAAAAGGTAAGGGGTGGGACCCATTTTAAGTCTCACCCCCCCCCCCCTCCCCCCAATCCTAAACCTAAAAGAATATGTCCTTTATGCCCTCCAACTACCTCATAACTTCCCCAAATTACATTTCATATGCATTTGACCCATTAATATGATCAACAGGATCAGTAGTCTCTGATTGTTCACTGCACTTTTTGGAATCATCAACATCATGAACATGACGGGCAACGCCCGTCGCCACCTGTGTCGGGGGTCAAGGGACAACGTCTAAACTAAATTTTTCTCCCCGGCAACATTCTGGAAGTTGTTTTAATGGGTCAAATGCATATGGAATGTAATTTGGGGAAGTTATGAGGTAGTTGGAGGGCATAACTACTTTTTGGTGTATAAATAAGCCCTCCCCTCATTCATTCAAGTTGTTCATCCATTGAAGGGGTTCATGGATTGAAGGGTTCATTCATTCATTCAGCTAGGGCATTGAGGAGAGTCATGCAAGTTGGTGGATTAACGGAACAACATTGGTAATTGTGAGAGTTGATGCATATGTGCATAGGGCATGATGCAATCCAGTCTTGTATGCAGCCATGAAGGATATTCTGCCTAGGGTTTGCAGGCTGCAGATTGTAATGCTGAAACTGTAATGCTGTACTGTAAATGCCATTGTTAATATAAAACTGCCTGTATTTACTGTTATCTACCATTGCTGCTGCTATTGCCATTGCTGCTTCTATTGCTGTTATTGCTGCTGTTATTTTGGGGGGGTGTTCTGTGCTTTTTTTTTTTTTTTTTCAAATAATTGCAAATCTGAGAATTATTTAAGTGCTGCTGTTATTATTGCTGTTGCAGGTTCTGTGCATTATTATTGCTGTACTACAATGATTGCAAATCTGTAGAATTATTTAAGTAGAGATGGAATTGTGTGTAAGCATGTAAAATTCCATGTCTACAATACTCAGTTTATCCATAGAGATGACTTGGGCTATTTAAGTTATACTTATTGTTTGAATGTTAAAACTTAAAAGCTGAACAATGTGGCATTCATTACTTGAGCAATAACAACTAATTTGGTTAACTGTTAGAGATTGGCAGATTGCACTTCATATCCTTGGCTGAACCTTCAAGTTATATTTGTTGAAAGTTGAAACAATTAAATGGCTGCACATAGTAACTATTATCAATATGAATATCCTAATATCATTTTTTTTGTGTGTAGAATTCTGAATGTGTAGATTATTCTAAATTTCTAAAAAATTTCAATTTTCATAGTATTATACCAGCCGGACCCCCCAGCCGTCCCCCTAAATCGGCCTGCCGTCCCCAGTCGTCCCCCGAAACCCGTTCCCCTGTCCCCCAGGCTCGTGGAACCTTGTAGCTTTCCCTTTCTTTTCCCTTGGCATTTCATATGCCCATGTTGGATCTCTTCAGGATATTCTTTTTTATGCCTACACATGGAAACAAGTAACAACAAAGTTAGAAACAATTACTTAAAAATAAAAACCCTAAACCCTAGACTAGGGTTTAGGGTTTAACTTTAAACTTCAAAGTTCAAATGTTGACAGCTGAAAAATAGGCTTTGCATACATAGTTATCAGACAACATTAGCAATATTTACTTAAAAGGAGGGAAAGAAAAACCCTAAACCTGAAACCCTAGACTAGGATTTAGGGTTTAAACTTCAAAGTTAAAACATCGACAACTGAAAAATGGGTTTGCATACATAGTTATCTGGCAGCATTAAGCAATATTTCCTTAAAGGGAGAAAAAAAAAAAACTAAACTTGAAACCCTAGACTAGGGTTTAGGGTTTAAACTTGCAATGTTAACAACTGAAAAATGGGCTTGCTCACTTAGTTATCAGGCAGCAATATTTATTTAAAAAGAGGAAAAAAACCCAAAACCCTAAACCCTAGACTAGGGTTTAGGGTTTAACTTTAAACTCCAAAGTTCAAACATTGACAGCTGAAAAATGGGCTTGCATACATAGTTATCAGGCAGCAATATTTACTTAAAAATATGGAAAAAAAACCCTAAACCCTAGACCTAGTTTTTTAAATTTCTACCTTAAATTTAATCTTTGGGAACATGCTTGAAAAAGAAAACAAAAACATTTTCAAACAGCCCTAATCAACCTGGAGAAAAAAAAGAAAAAAGAGTTTTCAAAAGTTTTTCTTACCTTGGATGAATCCTTTGGGCGGCTGTTGGTGGCTGCCGGATTCCTTCAAACTGCAAACAATCCGCTGTTAGGATGCCCTAGTGTGTTTGGTTTGGTGTGGTAGGAGGTAGGCAGACCCCTTTCTCCCCTTGCAATAGGAGAAATGAAAGAAAATGAAAAAACAAACTGCTTTTTAGGTAAAGTGGCCGCAACCTCTACGTGTGTGGCTGCGTCTGGTTTAAAAAAAAAGGAAAAAAATTGCTCAAAAATCGTCGATCTCGATATCGATGCGAGTTGACTCAGGTTTCCAAAAAAATCGTGACTCGTCAATTTAAATCGCGATTTTCGCTACTATGCTCTCAAGCGTCTTCTTGGATTTTTAAGGCTCACAAGGTATTATCATAGCCTTAAATACTTATTGGAGCAATGCGTGTCCTCTCTGAAACAAGAAAGGTGGGTCTCCAAACTGTTAGGCAATGATTACAAGATTGTATTTAACAAGGGTAAGGATAATGCTATTGTTGATGCTCTCTCCCGCAAATTTGAAGCTCCGTTGTCATTGTGTGCTTTATCCTTGCCAATACCCAATTGGGTGTAGGAGATTTAATAGGAATGGCATCCAGATGTTTCGGTTCAGAAATTCCTTCAGTAGATCGCTTTTGATCTAAGCAGCAAACTTGATTACGCTTGGGATAGAAATTATTTACACTACAGAGGGCGTATTATGTTAATTTCTAACTCAACTATCCATGCACGACTCTTGTAGGAACTTCATGCTTCTCCATTTGTTGGGCATTCTGGATTTCTCAAGACCTATGAAATATTTCATCGAAATTTCTTTGGAACAGGGATGAAACAGGATATCAAACGCTGTGTTGAAGAATGCGACACCTGTTAGCATCACAAGGGAGAAACAGTCTAGACCCCAGGGTTGTTCCATGCTGTACCAATTCTTGTTGGACATTTTGAGTCAAAGTTGTCATTGATGTCAAGGAATAAGCAACCATTGATGTCAAAAGGTCAAAAGGAACAATGCAAAGTTTAATGGCAAAAGAGCTTCATAATAATTATTTTTAATATTATGTGAAGCATATGTAGAAGGGTTTTTATCAAAACCATGGAAGAGCAAAAATAAAAGGTTTTTCATAAAAACCCAAGGAGGCTTTTAAATTCATATTAGAAAGCCCAAGGAAGTTTTAATATTTATCTTATAAAAAATTTAAATTCAAACTGAATTTAAATTTTATAAATAAATATTATTTATACAAAGTGGTAAAACCTAAGAAGGCTTTAATCCTTAATAAAGCCAAAAAGATTTAAATATTAATTTATAATATTTAAATTCTAAATAATTTAAATAATTTATATTTTAAATATTTAAAAGTTAAAGCGCCGACGTTTAATTTCAAGGTGGCATATTGGTATAAAAACCATATGCCTAAGTGGCAAAAGAATCATCCTTGTTCGATTTACAAAAGGCCTGCAAGTTGTGTGTTTATTGCGATTTCGTGCAAGGAAGAAGACAAAGTTTTGTCTTAAGTGCGCCGGTGAAGAAATAACGCGAAAGAAGCCCTAAACCTCATAACCATCCAACGTGGTGGTCTGGTGGCAAGTTGGAGTGAGCTAGGGTGCTTGTGAGCGGGAGGACCCGCGTTCAAATCTAGGGAGGTAGTGTTTTGAGTGGACTTGGTCAACGTTTTGAGTGGACTTGGTTAGGCGTCAAAGGAAGCAACACAAATCCCTTTTTGGGTGAGGCGCCAAGAGGGAGAAGATAGAGCATGTGGTGCTCTTCCCTCCCAAGGTGAGCACCTAGCTCACGCGGTGGTTGGAGCCGCGGCTAGGGCGCTGGTAGAGGCGACGTCGTGAGTTCGAGTCCCACCAAGGCAAAGGTAATAAATTTTTTAATATATTTTGTGATGCTTAAGGTTTTGACATAAGGTCCTAGGGAGTTAAAAGGGGTAGATAAAAAGTATTTTAATTGGTCATTATTTTGGAATAAGGAGTTAAGCTTTATTTTTAATAAAGTCTTTTTGACATATTGGCTGATTGGAGAAATAAGTGGATTAAAGTGTTGGTTAAATTTTGAGAGGACTTCTTGCCATTGAGTTATTTTGAGAAGGTGATTTTATTGACATTATTTTTGGTATTGAATATTATTTTAACTGGGAGATTATAAGGTGTAGTTGGTCAATTATTTTTGTATATGTTGATGGATGCTTTCTTCAAGATGGAGTGATAAGGTGTACTTTTGAGAGAGTTTATCATCTTATAACTTCTTTGAGCTTGGCAAAGAAGTGTTTGTGGTTGTGGCAGATTTTTGAGGTTCCTTCATCATCAAGAAAAAGGTATGGGCACATTCCTCCATAGTTGAGTTGATTGGTTGTTTTCTGAAAAACAAGATTTGGAGTGAAAAGGATTTGGTTAGGATTTCCTTATTGAGTATGTTGAGTTAGCTTCAAGGTTTTCTGGAATAAAGAGTTGTTAAAACCTTATTTGATAAGCATTGTTGTTGAAGCCATTGGTTGAGTGAAGAACTTGAACTAGGGTTTGAAAAGATCATGAGTATCATTGTTATGTGAGATTGGTTGATAAGCATTGTTGGAAACATTTTGAGTGAGTGTTCATATGCTTGGACTAGGGTTTGTGAGCAAGGATTATTTCATTGAGTGATTGGTTGAGTAGAGTTGGTTGAGCCTAGTCAAGTGGATGTGTGAAAGTGATTGTTCAAGTTCTATGAAACAAATTATTCTATATTCTGAATTGATTTGAGAAAGAGGTTGAGTATTGATGAGTGTGAAAGAGGTTGAGGTTGATTGGTGTCTCTATTGTGTGTGATGATTTGTGCATTGCTATGGTTATTGCTATTGATATTGCCATTGATTATATTGGATAATGTTGTTTGGGAAAGAAAAGTAAAAAGTGGTCTTATACTGTTCACCTCCCCCCTCTCAGTATAAGCTTGTGTTCTTCAAATGGTATCAGAGCTGGTTCCTTTGGAAAGGGTTTAATAACTTGAAGGAAGATCTTACAAGAACACAAATGGCAAAGAAAGGCAAAGGCAAAACCATGAGACACAAGAAGAAAAGAACACACATGGTCATGAAAGAAAAGGAAGATGAGTTTGATATTGTTGTGTTGGGAGGAAAAATGGAAATAGATTCAAAATATGAATCAAGCAATGGAGAAAAGATCAGATTGATAAAGTTTTGTACCAGATGTAGGAATACAGGTCACCATGCAGCTTATTGTCCACAAGAAGGTGAAGAATGCTTTGTTTGTGGTCAACTCGGTCATGATGCAAGATATTGTCATGGGTTCAGCAGTAGTGAAGATGAAATGGATCTAAATGATAACAGGGATAGTCAAAACATGTATGAAGAAGAAACTCTACTTTCAATAATAGAAGAAAAAGGAGATGCTCCTATAGAAGATCAAAGAAAGAAAGAAGAGGAAAATTCAGAAAAAGAAAAAGAGGAAATCACTCTTAAGGAACTTGTTGAATTGAAAAGAGAGAATTTAGAATTGAAGGCTCAAATACAAGAAGATGAGAAATGTAAGACAAAGCTTCTACAAGATCTCTTTGACTTGAGAGATAAGGTTGAAAAGGCAAGGAGAGCTGAAAAGGATATGGTTGAACAGTCAAAGGTAAAAGAGCAAGAATGTAAAAGACTTAGTGTTGATCTCGAAGAATTAAAAAGGGAGAACTCGGGATTAAGGATTCAAGCTCAAGAAGATGAGAAAACAAAAACAAAGTTTCTACAGGAACTCACCAACTTCAAAATCAAGGTTGAAGAGGCAAGGAAAATTGAAGAAGGTATGACTGAAAAATTAAAGACAAAGGATCTAGAGTGTGAAAGATTAGAGCTTGAGATAGTTTCACTAAGGATGGAAGTAAGAGGTTCTAAGGACAAACTACACAAGTTTGAGGAAAATTCAAAGACTTTGGACAGGATTATCAATGCACAAATGAGAAACAGATGGAACAGGAAACAACACAAGGAAGAAGAGACTAAGAGACCAATGGAGTCAAGACGAGATTTCTTCAATGGACGATGCTTCTCATGTCACAGATTTGGGCACATGGCTTCTCAGTGCAGGACTCATGAAAGACAGGAATATGGAAACAAACAACTTTTCCATAGGTATTGCTAGTCATGCAATCAGTTTGGTCACAAGACAATGAATTGCAGAGTTCATGACAGAAAAGAATATGGCTTCACTAGGAGAAATCCCAAGACATTTGCACCTCCAAGGAATAATAACATTAAGTGTTATAAGTGCAATAATGATGGACACACAACAAAGTGGTGTAGAGCAGACATTGCAAAATCAAGTATGAACAAGTACAGGAACAGGAAAAGGGATATGGGTATGAACAGAAACAGGAATAAGAATAGGAACAGGAACAAGAATATGAACATGGACAAGAATGGGAACATGGACATGGAAAGGAACAATCAAAGGAATCAGAAGGATCGGATAAAAAGGAAAGAGGATAAAGGTAAAGACCAGTGCTTGCTGGGAGTAGAAATACTCCCACCCCAGAATTAACCACCTCAAGAGGAGGTGGGGGAGGGGCTAAGCTAAGAAACTCATTCTTAGCCCCGAGCCCCAAAGGTGACCCTTTGCCATTGATGTCAAAGGGGGAGAGATTTGAGTAAGGAGGAGAAATTTAGTATTTGAGTAAAGAGGAGAGATTTGAAGAGAGCATTGAGCCAGGGGGAGCAATGTCCCGGGGGAGCAGAACAAAGAAAAGGTTAAGTTTTTAGTAAAAAGAATTTGGGTTGCCATCAATGACAAAGGGGGAGATTGTTGGACATTTTGAGTCAAAGTTGTCATTGATGTCAAGGAATAAGCTACCATTGATGTCAAAAGGTCAAAAGGAACAATGCAAAGGTTAATGGCAAAAGAGCTTCATAATATTTATTTTTAATATTATGTGAAGCATAAGTAGAAGGGTTTTTATTAAAACCATGGAAGAGCAAAAATAAAAGGTTTTTCATAAAAACCCAAGGAGGCTTTTAAATTCATATTAGAAAGCCCAAGGAAGTTTTAATATTTATCTTATAAAATATTTAAATTCAAACTGAATTTAAATTTTATAAATAAATATTATTTATACAAAGTGGTAAAACCTAAGAAGGCTTTAATCCTTAATAAAGCCAAAAGATTTAAATATTAATTTATAATATTTAAATTCTAAAGAATTTAAATAATTTATAAATTAAATATTTAAAAGTTAAAGCGCCGACGTTTAATTTCAAGGTGGCATATTGGTATAAAAACCATATGCCTAAGTGGAAAAAGAATCATCCCTTGTTCGATTTACTAAAGGCCTGCGAGTTGTGTGTTTCGTGCGATTTCGTGCAAGGAAGAAGACAAAGTTTTGTCTTAAGTGTGCCGATGAAGAAATAACGTGAAAGAAGCCCTAAACCTCATAACCATCCAGCGTGGTGGTCTGGTGGCAAGTTGGAGTGAGCTAGGGTGCTTGTGAGCGGGAGGACCCACGTTCGAATCTTGGCAGGCAACGTTTTGAGTGGACTTGGTCAACGTTTTGAGTGGACTTGGTTAGGCGCCAAAGGAAGCAACACAAATCCTTTTTGGGTGAGGCGCCAAGAGGGAGAAGATAGAGCACGTGGTGCTCTTCCCTCCCAAGGTGAGCACCTAGCTCACGCGACGGTTGGAGCCGCGGCTAGGGCGTTGGTAGAGGCGACGTCGTGAGTTCGAGTCCCACCAAGGCAAAGGTAATAAATTTTTAATATATTTTGTGATGCCTAAGGTTTTGACATAAGGTCCTAGGGAGTTAAAAGGGGTAGATAAAAAGTATTTTAATTGGTCATTATTTTGGAATAAGGAGTTAAGCTTTATTTTTAATAAAGTCTTTTTGACATATTGGCTGATTGGAGAAATAAGTGGATTAAAGTGTTGGTTAAATTTTGAGAGGACTTCTTGCCATTGAGTTATTTTGAGAAGGTGATTTTATTGACATTATTTTTGGTATTGGATATTATTTTAACTGGGAGATTATAAGGTGTATTTGGTCAATTATTTTTGTATATGTTGATGGATGCTTTCTTCAAGATGGAGTGATAAGGTGTATGTATGTTTTGATATTGATTGTACTTTTGAGAGAGTTTATCATCTTATAACTTCCTTGAGCTTGGCAAAGAAGTGTTTGTGGTTGTGGCAGATTTTTGAGGTTCCTTCATCATCAAGAAAAAGGTATGGGCACATTCTTCCATAGTTGAGTTGATTGATTGTTTTCTAGAAAACAAGATTTGGAGTGAAAAGGACTTAGTTAGGATTTCCTTATTGAGTGTGTTGAGTTAATGCTTCAAGGTTTTCTGGAATAAAGAGTTGTTGTTAAAACCTTGTTTGATAAGCATTGTTGTTGAAGCCATTGGTTGAGTGAAGAACTTGAACTAGGGTTTGAAAAGATCATGAGTATCATTGTTATGTGAGATTGGTTGATAAGCATTGTTGGAAACATTTTGAGTGAGTGTTCATATGCTTGGACTAGGGTTTGTGAGCAAGGATTGTTTCATTGAGTGATTGGTTGAGTAGAGTTGGTTGAGCCTAGTCAAGTGGATGTGTGAAGTGATTGTTCAAGTTCTATGAAACAAATTATTCTATATTCTGAATTGATTTGAGAAAGAGGTTGAGTATTGATGAGTGTGAAACATATTGAGTCTCTAACAATTCTTTGTATGTTTCCAAAAGAGTGATTGAAAGTGATTGAGAGTGGTGAATGTGAAGCATATTGAGTCTCTAACAATTCTCTGTATGTTTCTAAAAGAGTGATTGAAAGTGATTGAGCATTGAGGTGAATGTGAAGCATATTGAGTCTCTAACAATTCTCTGTATGTTTCTGAAAGAGTGATTGAAAGTGATTGAGCATTGTGATGAGTATAGAGCATATTGAGTCTCTAACAATTCTCTTTATGTTTCTATGAGATTGGACAAGTTCAAGTGTGGACTTGTTGAGCAGATTTGAGGCAAGTCTTTGAGAAGACTTGTGGACAAATTTGGGTAAGCTTTTGTGGAAGATTACAATACAGATTGAGAGCAGATTTGGATAAGTTCTAGTGAGGACTTATTGAGCAGATTTGGACAAGTTCTAGAGAGGACTTGTGGACAGATTAGTGTGAGCTTTTGTGGAAGCTTGCAAGGCAGATTTGAGACAAGTCTTTGAGAAGACTTGTGAGCAGAGTTGATTGATGATTTGTTCAAACCTTGAGTTAAGGTTTGGGGCAGATCCAGCAGAGTTGATTTGAGATTGAGTCAAGCTTTGAGTTAAGGCTTGAGGACAGAGATTGAGGACAAATTTGTGCTAGACCGAAGGACTGTGTTTAGTACAGATTCGAGGACAGAGTTTGGTGCAGATTTGAGGACAGGTTTGTGCCAGACCAGAGACAGAGATTGAGGATAGATTTGTGCTAGACCGAAGGACTGTGTTTAGTGCAGATTTGAGATAGAGCTTTGGAGGTGACAGAGTTGAGGACAGAGGTCTCCAGCTAGCGGAGGACAGGTGTCTTCTATGGATAGAGTTCCATTTGCTAAGGGCAGTGGAGGTAGAGGTCTTCTAGAGGATCACTATCCAGAGCAGAGTTAGGAGATTGGTGTCTCCTGTGGATAGAGATCCACGAACTTGATTAGGGGATTGGTGTCTCCTTTGGATAGAGATCCATAAACATTGTAATAGGGAAAGGATTCCCAAGAGATTTATTGAGAAAATTTTAGTGAAATATTTTCTCCGTGGAGTAGCCCACATTGGGTGAACCACGTTAAATTGGTGTCTCTATTGTGTGTGGTGATTTGTGCATTGCTTTGGTTATTGCTATTGATATTGCCATTGATTATATTGGATAATATTGTTTGGGAAAGAAAAGTAAAAAGTGGTCTTATACTGTTCACCCCCCTCTCAGTATAAGCTTGTGTTCTTCACTTCCAACGAGAGTTTGGCGCGATATATCCATGGATTTTATTGAAGGACTGCCCAAATTTGGAGGAAAATCAATCATTTTTGTGGTGGTGGACCGTCTCTCCAAGTATGCCCACTTTTGTCCAATTTCCCATCTATATAAAGCCTCCACTGTGACCCAAACCATTCTTGACCAAATCTTCCGCCTCCATGGAATGCTAATTTCTATAGTATGTGATTGGGATCCAACATTCACTAGCACCTTTTGGAAGGAACTCTTTAAGCTTCAAGGAACACACCTTAACATGAGCTTGGCATATCATCCACAAACAAATGGCCAGACAAAAATTGTCAACAAGTTCCTAGAGACCTACTTGTGTTGCTTTGCCTTCGAGCAAAAGACTCATTAGGCCAAATGGTTGCCCCTGGCAGAATGGTGGTACACCACCACATATTATATGGCGACGAAGCTGACACCTTATGAAGTAGTGTATTGGCAAACACTACTCACTCCTTTCCTACATTCTAGGTAGCTCTAAATTACAAGTTGTGGATTCCTCTCTCTCCACTCGTGAGAGCAATATTTGAGTTCTCAAGGACAACCTAACAGTGGCCCAAAATCTAATGAAGCAACAAGCTAATCAACACTGCTCCGAGGGGCCCTTTATTCAAGGTGATATGGTGTTTTTACGTTTGCAGCCCTATAAGCAAACATCCCTGACGATAAAAGAACTCCACAAATTATTTCCCAAATTCTATGGGCCTTATTGCATTTTGCAATGCATTGGATCAGTGGCTTATAAATTGGACCTTCCATCCACCTCCAACATCCACACAGTTTTTCATGTCTCCTGTTTGAAGAAGGTCAACATGTTCAATTACAAACAACCTTTCCTGGGCTTGAGAGTGAAGGGTCAATTTTTCTCAAATTTGCTACAATCTTGGATCGTCGATCCTATCAACATTTTTTCAATGAGCTTACACAGGTTTTTATGAGGGGTCTCGGTCCCCTCATACTGAGCGGGGTTTGAATTTTGGACCTCTCAAAGAGAGGCCAAAGCCCTTACCACTGCAGTAAGCTTGCAAATCCCACCAACTTTGCAATTGCACTCTCACTGAATTGTCGGTGCATTGGCAGGGTTAACGACAGTGTAACTTGGTTTGCGCACCCAGTTGGTTGGGTGTGCGAACCCGCACCCGCACCTGCACCGGGTTCGCTGGGCCGAACCCCATTCGAACCCTGTCTGACAGGGTTCAACTTTGGCCTAACCCTGTGGTCAGTCAAGGCTCACCCAACCGAACCCAACCCAGATTGGGCGTTAACATAGGAAAACAATTTTTTTTTTTTTTTTTTTTTTTTTTTAAAGGTAGGCCTAGCCACACCTAGCCCATACAAGCTAAAAAAATTTATTAAAAAAAATAGAGAACCTCATGTATGTCCATAGTACTCTTCGACTCATGTCTCGTAGGGACTAGGGTTATACAGAGGGGCCTTTTGCACGTTGGGATGCAATTCCTGATGACACCAGAGATGACAGTAGGTGTGATGGCTTTTCAGATCTACCACCACCAGATCCACAGAAGGAGGACCTAGAAGATAATGATGAGGAATATGACGAATGAGAGTCAAATATCAGATATTTGATGTTATCTTTGTACATGTCCACTACTATATAGTATATTGTTATCTATTGACTCTATATGACTTGACATCTTGTCATTTTTTAATGAATATGAAATATCATATATCAATATGCTTTTATGATGCCATATTTAACTCTTTCGGACTTGACATCCTGTCATTTTTTACATGAATATGAAATATCATATATTAATATGCTTTTATGATGTCATATTTAAATATTTATTATTTTGCAATGTGTATGAATGTTTTGTTTTATTTCACAATGTGTATGATTTATCATTTATTTAATTATTTCACAATGTGCATATTTATTTTATTTTTTAATTTTTTATATATATTTTTTAAAAATTAAAAACTAGCCGCACCCGCACCCGCACCCGACAAACCCTATTTTTGACAAGGATCGCACCCGCATCCGCACCCGCGATTCCCGTCGCACCCGCATCCCTGCACCTGGTAACCTTGGTTAACGGTTGGAAGATGCAACATGGGAGCCACTCCACTGGCTTCAACAACAGTTTCCACATTTTAAGCTTTGAGGACAAAGCTTTTGAAGGGGAAGGGCATGTTGGGATCTTTATGTCCTAACTATTCAATTATTGTAATTAGTTATGTTATTAGTAGTAGTTAGTGGGACCCAAAGTCTATTTAGGGTTTAGGGTTAGGGTTAGGATTCGTAAGACATTGTATGGTTCTGTTGGATTTTAATGAGAGAAGAGGGAGGGAATATTGCATTTTTGTATTAGGAGTTTTGAAGAAGGTAGCCCCCTCAAAGCGGCATGTGATAGTATAATCTTTCAAGCAATTAAGAAGATTCGTGCTTCATTTCCCATTTTGGTGCATTTTTTTGTGTTAATTTTATAAGTTAGTTTCTCTGGGTGCCTAAATCCTAATCTCCCATGAAAAGGACAAATGTCCCACGTGGATAGGTAGGAGGGCTGAAAGCATCCTTTTAATACAACAGTGAATGAAAAGAAGAGGCGAACCAAAGAATCAAACTGACTTGTTGCAGGTAGATTTGTTTCACCAACAAAATCCAGACCCCAATGTTCAAATGACTCTTGCAGCTGAGATGGGTACAATGGCATGAAGTCCCTTTATGGCAAATTCTTGGCTCATTGGCACGTATCGCATATGGTTGTGAACTCCTTCCTATCACGATAGAGGGTGGGCTATCATAACCCTCCGAGAAGCACCTTCACGGTTGCATCTGGCCCCATGTGTCCTGTCAACCCTTTATGAGTGTCCTTCAATGTTGTATTTACCTGCTTGTCCATCATACATCTCTGAAAAATTCCATTTGGTCCGATTTTTTATAACAATCCAACAATCAATTGGAATGTCGTTGACTTTATTACAATCTTCTTCCTCTCAGCTATTGATAACTCCCTCGGCAACTCTCTTGTCGACAAGTATTCTCGCTAGTTGTTTGGGGGAGAGGACTAAACCCCATACGGCCTGGGGGGGAGGGGGGGTTCTAGGTCGTCCAAGCTAGGTAGTGGGTCATTAGCCAGGAAGTGGGCGTTTGGGCTAGGAAGTGGGCAGTTTGTCCTAGGTAGAGGGTTGTCTGGCATAGGAGGTGGTATGTTAGAGATCAAGACTAGGCTATTTGAGGCTAAGGGATGTTTGTCAGAAACAAAGACAAGGCCATACAAGGCCAAGGGATGTCCGTGAGAGACCAAGACAGGGCCGTCTAAGGCCAATGAATGTTTGCCAGAGACCAAGACAAGGCCATCTGAGGCCAACGGATGTCTATCAAAGACTAAAATAGGGCTGTATGAGACCAAGAAGAGGTCGTTTGGAGCTAGGGAGAGCTCATTTGGAGTTGAGGAGATGTTGTTTGAGAGGGTTGAGCAAAGATAACCAAAATGCAAGGAAGGAGAAAATTTCAGTTCAGTTGCTAAGATAGAAAAAGGCAATATGTGGGCTCCAATACTCTTATTTCCCTTTCGTAACTAATTTTTGGTTTCAAGGATATCTTATGGTCATATGTAGGTCCAGAGTTTAATTGGCAAAGGGTCCTAAGATTTCAATTGTAATTGCTTTTTGAGGGTGCTTGGAGTTTTCATTACTAGTTTGTCATATTGACTCTGTCTATGATGACTCTATTTTGACTGACCTGAACTTTGAGTACTTCTCTTTGATGCTGCCATTGTCTGCTCATTTATTTCATTTGGTACCTTTTTTCCATCCTTCATATCATTTAGTTTGAGATCACTGCAAGTTCATTCCAAGCTAATATGGCTTAATCACTATTAGTATTCACTTAAGCAGAAGACAGAGAGTTCGTTATGTGGTAAGCACTTGCAGCAGATTATACTAGGTGAACAACATGTTTCTCAAAATTAAAGAGTAGAAATTGAAGTGGTTGAATAAATGTGAAGAATCTTGTGGAGTTATTGGTAACGTTCTAGGCAATGAGATTCAGTGCCATACTTAGGGAGTGGCTTCTTTGAGTGTTGCATGTAAGATTATTGACAAGTTCTTCGCAAAGGGTAATAGTGTACAAGTCAAACAAATTGAGAACCTAAGTTCTCTAGCTTGGCAAACTGAACTTAGTTGTTTCCTGTGTTCCACGAAATCCCAGATGGGTATGATGGGACTGTTTTGGGACCTTGACACACATCTCATAGTTGACCCCCAATTTCTAGGACAAGTCCCATGGAACATAGCTTGTTTTCAGGACCATTTGGGAAGGGTCAAGAAATTGAATCTGCAATTGGAGGAATGTAGCTACAAGTAGGATCAGGGTGGGCAGATCTATTTTCCTTACTCATCTTTTATTTGTGGATGACATTTTGTTATTCTGCGAGGGTCATTTGAGGGAAGCCACAAGTCTTAAAGGTATCCTTGAAAACTTTTGTAATGCTACAGGAATGATAATAAATATGACAAGTCTATGATATCCTTCAATGGCCTTAAAGAAGAGGAAGAAAATCATTTCCAGCATCTTTTTCATTATCCAAAATGTGATTTTCAGTCAGGTTTTAAACAATGATACCAATTTGTTTTGGGTTCTGGTTCGGGTTCGAAGAACCCGGTTTGCCGGTACGACAATTTTTTTTTTGTCTTGTGTTCGTTTTGGGTTCGGCCATACAAAAATTAATAAAAATCATATATTAATTTACTAAATCAACATCATATATTAATTTACTAAATCAACATTTTTATTTACTAAATCAACATTTGCTAAGCATTTCACATTGTACAAACACTATCACAATTGGGCTACTTGCATTTTTAATGAACCACATCAACACTATCACATATTGAAATATCAAATATTTTAATATTCATCTTCAATGTCTTCATCAAAAGCATCAACATCAACATGTGATTCATTAGAACCACAAGCAGTAGCAGTAACACTAGCACTAGCACTAGCACTCAATTGGCTTGGCGAATCCAAAGCCTCTATGTCAAGTAATAAATCATGGGAGTGGGAAACATCTAAATCAACATCTTCTGCCCTGACATCCCAATGCTTTGTTGGCCCTTCCTTATAGTTTGATTGAATATGCGATAAAAGGCGCAAGTTGGAATGCACATAGACCAACTCCTCAGCCTTCTTTGCTGCCAGCTTGTGGCGCTTTTGCGAGTGGATAAAGGAGTATGTACTCCAATTCCGCTTGGATGAAGACGAACTTGCAACCTATTAAGAAAATCACAAGTGAAAATTTTTCAAAACTAATGCAAAATAAGAAGTTGAAATTTATACCTATAAAAATAAAGTTCAAAATTTATAAACCTGTGATACTATTTTGATTGCAAGAGGTTGCAAGGTTGGGGTTGTTTGCCCATGCAAATACCACCACATATGAGCATCCTTTTTGTATTTGTCGCGGCAAGCGCTAAGGCTATGTCCAACAGAGGAAATGAAGTCTGCAAACTCAGCTGAAACTATGTCCTCAATCTCAGGATCGGGATATAGCCTTCTGAATGCTACCTTGTATCCTTCACTAATTTCAATATCTCTATATGGTGCAACTCTACCAGGCAAAGAAAGGATTTCACTACTATAAAATCTGGGACTCAATGCGAAGGCAAGGAGATGCAAGGGAGTCGTCACTTTGTTCCACCGCTCAATTACAAATGACTGCACTTGTTTGAAAAATATCTCATGGGGATCTTGCTCTTTTGCATTGATGATGGCTTTGATCTTCTCAATCATTGAGTCGATCCCATGATATACCTCTCCTAAACATGGCTGATCCATGTCTACAAATCGGATCATGCTTACGACAGGCTCAGTTATTTTGAGCAAGTAATCAACACGACCCCACCAATCATCATTAAGGATCAACATCTTTATTTTTTGTGCCCTCTCAGTGCTTGATTGCCGCCATACACTCCAAAGGTTACTAATAACCATACTTTGCAATGCCTCTCGCACTTGCACAAGTCGCCTCAAGACTATTGTGTGCAAGGCAAATCGAGTCTCGGTAACCTAGTAAAATAAAATAAAAAATTAGACAACAAAACAAAAATGGTTTAAAAATTTAAAACAAACTAAAAATCATTATACAAAATTCTCACCTTTAACACCTCCAATTTTGAGAATTGCCTGAAGATAGCTTGCGACATGTGATGGTTTGTCACAAATATTTGAATGTCTTCGGCCTCGACATAAATTTCTTTTATCCATTCAATTTGTTTCCCCAACCTTTGTAGTATTAAGTTGAGTGAATGGGCAGCACAAGGTGTCCAAAATATATGCTCGTACCTTGCCTCCACCAACATCCCTGCTGCTCTACAATTTTTGGCATTGTCCGTTATGACTTGGACAACGTTTTGAGAGCTCATCGATTCTATTGCTTCAATCAAAATATTAGCAATGAATTGGGCATCTTTCACTTGCCCTTCACAATCAACTGCTTTCAAAAACATTGTCCCCTTGGGGCTTATTGCAATGACATTTATCAAAGGGCGATTTTGTGCATCTTTCCATCCATCAGAAACGATGGACACCCCTGTTTCAACCTGTGAATCTCTGATGGGCTGCAATAAATCTTCTACAATTTTTTTTTTCTTTTTTCAACAAAGTGGTGCGCACCTTCTCATACCCTGGGCCTTGGTACCCTTTTGGAGCCTCATTAATGGCTTTCACCATATCTTGCCAATATGGTGATCTAACCACATTGAAAGACAAGTCGTTGGCATACACGCAACGTGCAATCATCTGATCTGCAATGTCCCTAGACTCGTTTTGGAATGCCTTCTCCAATGGTCCCTTTGTTCTTTTCCGTGAAAGAGAAGAATCCTCTTCATGTGTGGAAGGTGTGGCTGAAAATGGATGGGGTGCAACCACAAATGGGTTGCCAGCATGAGGTGGGGCAGTAGGTGGCTTCTTCGATCGAGATCCTTTCTTTGCCAAAGGATGACCTGATTGTAAAGTAGCTAAAGCATCTGCGTCTTCTTGTTCTTTTATGTATTGCATGATCACAGATGTTGGCATTGGGGCATCTTTTGACCCTGGGCAAGCTCTGATGCCTTGGCCAAGTAAAGCACACAAATGAGCTTTCACTCGGCTGTATGAGCTACTATACCGAACATTGCAGGTATTACAAACCTATACGTGGCCCCCACCCCCTGGAATCTGCTCTAACATATTGACATATTTCCATAGTGGGGCTTTTGGATCAATTCTAAAACAAATTAGGAAAAGTAAAACAATACATTTATTTTAAATTTCGGGGATGAATACCATGGAAATCATAACATGGCATTCGTCGTAGTTTCTTGTTCACAACTAACGAAAGCTCACGTAGCTTTCAAGAGTCTCTTATTAAATAATAAATATATTTAGATTGGTGGATGTAATTAATTTCTAAGAGGAGGAATGCTTTGAGAATTTCTGAAAAAGTTCTGAGGGTCGACCTGCGACTTGGCTTTAACAAGCCTTTCGTAATTATTGTGGAAATACTTGTCACCCCAAGCTCTGGCCTCTTCAACAGAAGCACTGCCGTTGCGCACACTGCCGAGATCAAGGTCTAGATAGTTCACATAAGCGGCCCTAGGAGAATGTGACACGTAAGGTTCCATGTACTTATAAAGCTTTCGCATCCAACCAATGTAGTGATCGTCATTTCTACTTTCGTTCCATGTCACCTTATACTGTATGTCGAACAAGGTTCCCGCTCGTTGAGGAAAAGGCTATGTAATATATATTATAATTGTCTTAACATTAAAATAAAAATTAAAAAATGGCTTCGTGTTCAAACTATCCTATGGTGAATATAAACTAGCCATCAAATATATTATTATAATTGTTTTAACATTAAAATAAAAATTAAAAAAAAAAACTACGTGTTCAAACTATCGGCTATCCTATGGTGGAATATAAACTAGCCATCAAATATATTATATATATTATAATTGTCTTAACATTAAAATAAAAATTAAAAAAAAGCTACGTGTTCAATTTTCAAACTTCAAAAAAAAAAAAAAAAAAAAAAAAAACTACTTTTTCAAACTATCCTATGGTGGAATACCATATAAACTAGTCGAAGGGCATTTGCAGAGAGGTGAAGGGCCGAAGGCCAAACCAGGTGAATATGCCGAGAGGTGAAGGGCCGAAGGCCAAACTATCCTATTCAGAGAGGTGAAGGGCATTTGCAGAGAGGTGAAGGGCATTCGCAGAGAGAGGTGAAGGGCCGAAGGCCAAACCAGGTGAATCTGCTATGGTGAGTGTCACAAGATTATTATATATACAGATTTAAATCAGAGATTCAGAGGAGAAAGGCTGAAGTCGTTCGCAGAGAGGAGAAGGGCCGAGCGTTCGCAGAGGAGAGAAGGGCCGAGCGTTCGCAGAGGAGAAGGGTTTCTGGTCGTAATTTTTTTTAACTTGTTTAAACTTTAATGTTGAATTTGTACATTTTTATAAAATTTATCTTTTTATCTAATATTAATCTAAATTCTAAAACATTGTAGAGGAAGAGCTAAGAGCTAACATACTTGATGAGCAAGTTAGAATCTGGAGGAATTCTTCGAAGCACACCGCGAGCTATGGAGGAGTGCGAGGAGTTCTCTGCGCCACGAGCTAGGGTTTCACTTTCACAAACATGGTTGAATTAACAACTTAGTCATGTTTTTTTTTACTTCGCGATGCCACTTGCAAGGGGAGTAAAGGGAAGTAGGTGGAGTACGAGGGAGTGCGTCTTTGATTTTTTTCATTTGAATTTTTTATATTCGTATGCTGTATTTAATTTTTTATAAGTAATATTTAATAATTTTTATAATGATATTTTATTCGGGTCCGTCCAGGGTCCCGCCCGGGAGACCCGGATACGGCCGGGTCCGTCCAAGGACGGACCCGGCTGTATCCGGGTCTCCCGGGCGGGACCCTGGACGGACCCACAGTCGAATCGAACCCGAATCCGGAATGGGTACGAACCGTATCCGGACGGACCCGGTCGTATCCGGGTCTCCAGGGCGGGGCCCTGGATGGACCCACAGTCGAATCGAACCCGAATCCGGAACGGGTACGAACCGTATCCGGATCCGGGGGTCTAGGGGACCGAAACGGTAACACTAGGACGGACCCGGCCATATCCGGGTCTCCAGGGCGGGACCCTGGACGGACCCGGCCTTATCCGGGTCTCCAGGGCGGGACCCTGGACGGACCCACAGTCTAATCGAACCCGAACCCGGAACGGGTACGAAACGTGTCCAGATCCGGGGGTCTTGGGGGACTGAACCGGTAACACTAGTTTTAAATATCTTGGTTTCTATTTGAAACCAAATGGTTATGGGAAAAAATACTGGAGCTGGCTTATTGACAAAATAGATAAAAGAATAAATTTGTGGTGTAATAGATGGTTGTCCCTTGGTGGAAGATTAACCCTGGTAAAAACAGTCTTGGAAGCTATCCCAGTTTTTTGGCATGGACTGGCATACATTCCTAATGGGGTCCTTGACAACATTAGAAGGAAATGTTTTAGTTTCTTATGGTCAGGGAACAAGGTCAAAGAAGGTATTCATTTAGTTCAATGGAAGCATATTGCAAAACCAAAAAGGGAAGGTGGATGGGGTCTGAAAAATATTTTTAATTTTGGGAAAGCTTTGGCTGCCAAAAGTTTGTGGAGAATTATTACTCACGAAAATATTTGGAAACAAATTATAATACAAAAATATATTGAACCACTTACCCTGGTGGAATGGATCAGAAGCCCAAAAAAGTCCACAAACAAGGTATCAATTATATGGAAAGCTTTGTGTCTTGCTTTTCCCTTAATAGGCAACTGGTTAGCATGGAAGATAGGCAATGGAACAGAAGTCAGGTTAGGTGTTGATCCGTGGGTTGGCAGCGGAGATCAATATAAACTCTCTAATGAAATCATAGACCTACTCCATGGGCTTGGTATTTATACAGTTGCACATGTGGCTGAAAATGATGCTTCTACCTTTTGGCAACAAGGATGGAAGAGGGCAAATCAGCTAGGTTTGGAAAATGATCATGCAAATCAGTGGAATGCCTTTGTGGCAAAACTTATCAGTAGTAATGTCAGGATAAATGAAAGGTCTGATGAATTAATATGGACCAAAAATCCACTTACAGGTAACTACACTCCAAAGCTTGGATACAAAGTTTTTTTTGTTAATGGGGATCATGCTGAGAGAAAATGGTGGTGGAACCAAATATGGAAAATAAAGTCTCCAATGAAAACCCGCACCTTTATGTGGCTGGTCTTAAGCAGAAAGGCTTTGACATGGGACATTCTCATGAAAAGAAATTGGCACGGACCCAGCAGATGTACTTTGTGCAGAGAGGCTGAGGAAACTAGTGAGCATTTATTTGTGGACTGCAAATACACCAAAAATGTTTGGTCAGAAATTGAAATCTTAACCGGATGCAAAGATGTATGGAAAGGGCAGTCCCTAGAGGAATGTTTCAAAAGTTGGTTTGAAAGAAAAGAGTTGAAGGTCTTTAGAGCTTTGCCTCTAGTCACAATATGGGGAATATGGCTCTCAAGGAATGCTGACATTTTCAATAATTACTCTATTCCTTCCTTCCAATGCTCTCAACAGATCCGGTCCTTATTTGAAGGCCTCAAGAGGAATTGTAAGTGCCAAAGGAATAGACAGTTTTCTGAAATCCATATTGACAAATCTGGTGCATGGGGTTATTTTGATGGTGCTCAGAACGGTACCTCAACTTTATGTGGGGCTGGGGGTATTCTATTTTTATCTGATAACCATCACATACAATTTAAAGCAGGTTTGGGGCATGGCTCAAACAATTATGCTGAATTACTTGCTTTAAAATTGCTCATTAGAATAGCTATTGAAAAACAGGTTGAACAGATCAAAGTTTTTGGAGACTCTTTGTTTGTTATTAATTGTATGAGGGGTTTACAAAGGATGAATGTTCTACTATTAAACCCAATTTATGAACAACTGAAAGGAGTGGAAGGGGCTTTCCAAGATATCAACTACTCACATATTTACCGAGAATTGAATATGGTAGCAGACTCTCTATCAAAAGATGGTATTCACATGGAGCAAGGCAAATGTTTAAAGATGGTATACTGCTGGGCACTATTACCAGCTCTATCTACGACCCATAACTTAATACCATTAAGTTTTTTTTGAGCTTCTTTCCGAAATTTTTTGGGAGGACAGCAGGAAACTCCATTATCTGCTGTTTTTCCTCTTGACTATTGGGTTCCGGTGGTTTTCTCAGATATATTTTTTGGCTGGCTGGTTTTATGCTTATTGTTTTTTCCCTGGTTTTCTGAACAGGGGGTATTTTTTCTTCTCCTTTTCATCTGGGGTTTTTTTTCCCAAGATCGATGTCGAATGTCTTAGGCATCTACAATATGTAAATTTTTCTCTTTCTCGGAATAGAATTTACGATTTTTTCTTGGAAAAAAAAAAAAAAATGTAGGATCAAGAAGTCATTTGGATCATCTTGCAAAATGTTCTTGATGTTACTCCTAAAAGTATAAGCCATTCTTCTGAATGAGAGCCATTGAGATCACATATTGGCTACTAAAGTGTTCCATGTGTCAACAAGTCAAGCTTACACTAACATCCCTTAGTAAAATTGACTTGGGATAGAAAGAAAATACTCTTAAGATAAAACAAGAGCCTCAAAAGCTTAGGAGGCATTCTGGCTTGGATGTGCCCTAGTAAATACCATTACTTTTCATTTTTATATGTATGCATTCACGCATGCATTTCTTGTCACACTTGTCGCACTTTCTTACTAGTGTCATCTGAATCCTAGTGATATTATATGTTCTACCGAATACTTTGGTACATGGACCATCTATAATTTTTGTCCATATCTCTATTATTTTTTTCTTGTACAAAGCATGTGTGTTTTGATTCTATAGTAGTTCATCCCTAAATCCAAGGAAATTGCATGTATTTTCAAAAATCTTTTAACACTTCATCTCAAGCATTTGCCATTCAAGGACTGTTTGCACTTCATTTTTCTTCATTTAAGTTTTTTAGTTTTCCATTGGATTTACATCGAGAATTCCAGTTTTGTGAACTAAATAACAATCCCACAGACTGTTAAATTGGTGGACATTAATAAAATATCATTTTTGGTTTTGGCTTTCATTCAATTGCAATGAACTGGCTGTAATTTGTCAGGACAAGGAGAAACCTTTAGGAAAATACCATTGAATAAAATTTATACAAAGGTCACAATGATAATGAATATGAAGCAAGTGTTTACCGAGTTATTAAGAGCAGTATGTCTGTGTTGAAAAGATACTGATCTTTTAATATCAGTGTTGCTGGAATTCTATTTTAATTAACTGAAATAAATGAAATAAATGAAATCAATTATTATTTAAATTTTACAAAATTTTAAATAAACACTTATGTACCGATCCACACATTATCATGGATATGTCAAATCAATAAGTCAGAGAACTATTCTATAGCAATTATTGGATTAGACTGCTGAAACATGCTTAGTAGGTCCGCAATTTTAGTGTAGACAGTGTTTATCAATAAGAAAGTTTAGCTGTATTGTTATGAGAGTGGATATGTTTGGGAATAAAATGGTTTTTGGTTAATCAAACAGTTTCATCCTATAATGTCCAAAAATTTTGTATTCAAATTCATTTTTTTTCCTGCAAATGTGAGAAAAGAAGTAGATATGGGTTTGTAATCACAGATAATTGAAATCTTAAATGTACAGATAATTATTTCTCTGAATTGCAGTTTATCTTATACACGCAAATTGCATTCCAAATTTGTATTTGCTTTGTATTAGTAGGATCTTTGAGTTATCCACACCTAGCAACTGGGGATCTCATCCATTCTCCATGTTTTGTGCAAATCTGTAGATTAACAGCAGTTACGTGACCAACCATTGTTACGAGAGGTATTTGTATTATTTTCTCCAGATAAACATGTTAAAATATATATCAAATGACATTAGCACAACTGGTTATATTCCTCAACTTTCAACTTAGAGGCCCAGGTTTGAATCTATCCAAGTGATACACGTGTAATTGTTAAACCGTAGTAATATTACTATGTGGTCATGATGTAAAATTTGGGCGGAGCCCCTTTCAATCCCATATAACCAATTAAAAGAAAACATGTTAAAGTAAATTTCAAAGCCTCTGATATAAGTCCATCGACTAAGCAGAACTTCATTTATGTTGGTTTATGTATATTAATAGAGTTAAGTATTATATGAAGGTGGTTAATATCTATGCCCTTACATTCAAATAACACTCACCCTACTTGAATTTTGAGTGAGTGAAGCAGTTGGTTTATGAGGACATATGGTAATTGCCTAGAGATAAATGTCTCAATTGCAGTGTTTGAGGCCAGTATTAGCTTTTGTTCTGAGCACACTAATTTTATGACAATTGACATCAATTGATTTCTTTTAACATCTGAATTTTGGTTCCAATTTTTTGGGGAAAAAAGAAAAAATCCATCCATCTTACTCATGCTTATTTATACGATTATACTACATTAAAGAATATAGTGCATATTGCTTAGACCTGTATTTCTGGATCCTCTTTCATATTGTCTGTTCACATGAAAGTTGAAAAGATCCTTATCAGCAATTTTTTGGCAAGACGCAAAAAAATTTAAGCAGCTGTAAAATTTTTCATGAAGTATAAAAAATACGAATAAATATTTTTATTATTTTAGATGTCTAAAATAGATATAAATATGTTTAAAGAACTTCACATTCCATGCAAGAATGAGATTGATTTGTAAATACCTCTATGAGCGAGTTGCCTTAAGATCACTTTGTCCTGTTAAGATCGTTTTAGTTTTTTCCTTTGTTGTCTTCTTTTGAACCTTTACTTTTTAAAGCTGTAAAAGGGAGTCAAGTAGATGTGGAAATGGTTTATGCAAATGAGACAAGTTTTAGGTTTACCTAAAACAGCGACAGCGATTGTTGTTTATCCAATTTGTTTGTGCAAGTTAGAAAATCACCAAAATCTGGACATTTTTAATCAAATTTGCTGAATCTGGTAGATGTTTGCAATTTTAGTTCACATTTATGCTCTTGCATTGTTTTCTGTCATTTCTTTTAACTTCTCCATCGTTATATGTATGTGTACCACAACATACTGAATGCTACACAGTGCAATGGTTCCCCTCACTTAGGGGTGGGATTTTTGTTATTTTGCACTTGGAGCACTTCCTTTAGCTTATGCATGTTATTGTAACCCAGTATACTGTTTAAGCCCCAATGGCCTAATTTGATCACCTGCAAACATTATTAGTGGACTCTTACCATAATCAGGTGTACTCTCTTCTTCTTCTTAGGTGGGTTTTTAATGCACTGTAGGGTATTTCTACACATTTCCATATGAGCTCTTTCTGTTGTAATATTGGACAGCATTTTCAATTCAGGTGTCAGGCTAGCTGTCCAATATTGTGAGGCTATTGAAAGAACTACAAGAAATCATTATGCACCAATATGGCTTTCTTTTTGGTGAGTGAGAGAGGAGAAGGATTGCTAAATGTGTTACATGGTCTATATTTTTATTTTACTGAAGTTACATTAAGGTTTTTCTTCATATCTGACATAAGTACTATGTATTTTTATGCTTATACACTTGCTATGCAACTCGTGCTCATGTTCCAATTACCTCATGTGCATCTATTGCCATCATATTTGGATATTTTTGTAAAATTATATGAGTTTTTTTCCCTGAAGGTGCACCCTTTATTGAATACACCATTCAAACTCTAAAAATGTAGTTTTAGATCACTGAGCAAAAGAAACCTCCATGAAAATAATGCTAGGCAGTTGTCACATTAGAGGTCTTTAAGGGGAGGGGCTACTGACCTTGTTGAGGCCCTTGATGTAGTTTTAGATCCCTGTGCAAAAGAAACCTCCATGAAAATTATGCTAGGCAGTTGTCACATTAGAGGTCTTTAAGGGGAGGGGCTACTGACCTTGTTGAGGCCCTTCAGTTGTTAAACTTAGGAAAGTTGGTGTGTGATTGTTTCTTATGGTTTTATATTTACAAAGCTCATGACATTATTTGCATGGGGGAGAAACGCTATGTTGAGTTTCAGGAACCAGGAAATGGAATACTGTATTTTAAGTGAGGTGATTTTGTTAATGTGTTTGCTGGGATTCCTTGGAATGTCAACTACATAGAAAAGGTCAGATTTTACTTCTTATGCAAAAGGTAAACCGCGAAGATGGTGGATAATTTGAGTTTATTAAATGATTCAGGAAGTTTATTTGACAGGCAGTTAAGGTCATCTTGATATGGAACATTTTATCTATAAAATGATATCTTAATTATTAAGTTATCTAGGGGATTTATTTTTGGAGCTTTGTGTGGCTTGTCAAACATGCAAGTATGATTGCTTTATGTGCTGTGCATTTCATTCTCAAAAGCAAAAGACAAATCTGCCTCAAAAGATTAAATTGTATTTGAAATTTCTGAGTCTGATATGTAAACATGATCCATCTTGTTGTTTGCAGTAACAAGACCATGGTAGGTGAGTAGGGAGAAAAAAATGTTCTTGTCGCTAACAGTAATGGTAATAGACAATCATCTTAGAACACATTCTTATTTTTTTTCTCGGAGAATATAGAAGTGGAGCATCCAAGTCAGCCAATATTGAAGATATTTCTAATATGCAGGTACAAAGTCCTTTGTCTCAAATCTGTTTCATGCCCTTGAAGAAGGATCCATTGTGACATTACTTGAGGAAATAGAAGGCAGCCAGGTGAATGAAGCTCAAACGACTGTTGGCAGTGGAGGTCTTTCAGAATTGAGAAGCTCTTCTCCACCACCGGAGAGACTTCCCAGTGCTGCAGTTTGTGTATTTAATGAGCTTGAGGAAAAGGAGATAAGTGATGATGATGATGATGATCGTAACCATAAACATAGAAGGAGAATTACACGGTCCCACTCTTTTGATCGAGATAGCGAAGGCGACGATGAGAGAAGACCAAACAGGAAGAGGGGCAGGCATTTGGACAATGGCCAATCATTGCAGGAAAGTGAGTCACAGTTTTCAAACCATCGCAGAGAATATACTCCATCACAAAATGAGAGAGAAATTAATGTAAAATATGATAGAAGACGTCATGGATCTTTACCATCTTCTCGATTGAATATGGATGGAGGGCAGAAAGGTGCAAAAGGAAATCAGACATATTGTAATGACTCTTCAGGCCGATTTGATGGTCAAATTTTATTCTCTCGTGCTGGCTTAGGAAGAGGAAGGGGAAGAAGTACAGTTGCCTGGGCTCCTCATGATACAAGGTTCACCTCTGTTGAGACGGTTGATTTTACTTCGACAATGCCTCCTCAAGGAACAACATCTGTAAATCTATATCCTGGAACTGGAAGGGCCATTCCTAGTTCTGCAAATTCTGCAAATCCATCATGGAATGCATTTGGGATGATTCCTGGAATACCAAGTGTTGGCCTGGAGCAATTGCATCCTCTACATGCCAGAATGCAAGGAGGACGAGGGGCTTCCATGAATGCTACCATTGGGATAGGCATAGGCATGGGACGCCCACGGTGCAGGGACTTCGAAGAGCGTGGATTTTGCCTTAGAGGGGACATGTGCCCTATGGAGCATGGCCTCAATAGGATTGTTGTCGAAGATGTTCAGGTGCGATGATCATTTTGTTCATAATATTGGTGTGAAATTCAATTGATCTTTGAGTTGCTTGATAATGTACTGAAAACTCTAGTACTGTAAAATATGGGGTTGTATATCTTTGTATTTTAAGATTTTATAGTGTTAAATTGTTTTGATACCTTTTCTTGATAATGTTGCTTTAAATTTCAGAGCCTTTCTCAGTTTAACCTTCCAGTTTCACTTCCCAGTGGACACTTGCTAGGGATGAAAAGTGGGGCAGTTGGTGGGCATTCAAGTGCTATTGCTTCCAGCCTATCAATGAGTAGTAAAAGTTCCTATGGTAAAAATACTAAGTACCATGCAAATGAAGATACAGCTCAATTGAATGGAATTGCAGTTGTATCTGCAGAAAATGAACCAGACTTATACGATCCTGATCAACCTCTCTGGAACAAAGACTGTTCAGGCTCATCACATCGAGTAATGCAACTTCCATCACCTAGAAAAGGCAATGAAGATCATTTATGGAATGATAATTCATCTGATAGACACAGCTGTCGATTATCTGATGGTGACAATGAAAGGCCTATTAAAAGCGCAGGCACTGGATCCCATGGTGCAGTTGCTTCTGTTTGGGGCAGAATTGGACCTATAGATCCTGCTGGCAACAGGTCAGGAGTTAATAGGAAAGGAGATGCATCAGGTGAAACTGTGCAGCATGGAAAGCAGTCCCGAAAGCAAGTATATGATGAGCAGAACTCTCATGGGTGTGGAAGTCGACACCAAGGGGATTCTGATATTGAAAAGGAAGGATATGCAGATTTTGGATCTAAAGATGCCAAGGTACCTTTGCAACAAGGAAAACTTGAAAGTTCTGTTATCCCTGGATTACACAGAGAGTCAGGTTCTCATTTGACTTCTGGTCTTACTGCCCGTGTTAATGTCTCTCGTGGAAGTCGTGGAAAGGGAACTGAGAGAGCTGTACGCACACTCTTTGTGAATTGTGTACCCCTCCAAAGTAATAGAGGGGAGCTTCTCCTAGCTCATTTTCAGAAATTTGGAGAGGTTCTTGACATTCACATTCCGAAAAATTCGGAGAGAGCTTTTGTACAGTTTCATCACAGAGAAAGTGCTGAAGCTGCCCTTTCTTCTCCAGATGCTGTCATGGGAAACCGTTTCATCAGGTTATCATGGGCCAATCGGGATAGCATTCTGGTAGGTGGTGAAAGTAGTGTGACAACAGGCCTTCCTGACAAATTTTCTTGTGGAGGGACATCTGCTACTCACTCTCAACAAATACAAGCCGAGAAAGGATTGGAAAAAGTTTATAATGTTGCTTCAGCTGTTTCTGGAATATCAATCTCTGACGTACCTTCCACAGAGACTAGTGCTGTAAAATCTGTTTCAACAAATGATGTTTTGACCCCTTTGATTTTTAAAGTGCAAAAGAAGCAAGAAAAACTAGAACTTTTGGAGGAACTTCGTCGGAAGCAGGAAATGTTGGCTCAAAAGCGTGACAGTTTTCGGCGTCAATTGGATAAACTTGCAAAACAGGTGAGGCTCTAAGTATTGCTAGATAGAAAAGAATAAAGTAGTGCCTTTGATTGCATTTTGTTTTATGCTTTGTCATAGACACACACACACATTTATATTATTGATGATGTTTGCAATTTGTTGCAGGGAATGATTTGTAGACCTGATGCATTGGATATGGAGCAAGGTGGACAACAACAGAAAACAGATCCAACTACCGAATCTGCACATTTAAACAAATCATGCAATACTAGAGTTCAGTCATCTACTGGTGCAGATCCTGGCCTAGATGTTGAGAATTCATCTGTTAAGGTCAATTGTGGAGATGTGCCAAGTCCGGTAGCAGGGCCAAGCTTGATATCTTCTGCAATGGTTTCTCATCCATCACCAAAGGCTTTCAAACTACCTTTCCCACGCTTTCCAAGACTAACACCACCACATGTGTTTGGTCCAAACCGGTTTAAGTTGGACAATCGCCCCACTGCATTTAAGATTCTTCCACCTTTACCAGCAGGTCTTATGGATGTGAGTGCAGTCATGTTGGACTATTTTTCCTTGATTTAAGAGTCGGCATGAATAGCCATGGAAATTTGACTATTATATATGATTTTTTTTAACTTATTTAATCTTCTTTTCAGATTGCTGTTCTGAAGGAACACTTTTCAGTTTTTGGTGATCTCTCTTCTGTGGAATTTGATGATATAGAATGTCATGTAGATGAAGCAAATAAGATGGAAAAACTCAATGTGTGTGTTACTTACACTTCGCGGCGTGCAGCTGAAAGAGCTTTCAGCCATGGCAAGTCTTGGCAAGGACAAAACTTGCAGCTTGCCTGGTTAATGCCTTCCAATAGCACACTTAGCCAGGCCAATGTTGAGAATGCTGCCTTCCAGACTTCCAAGGGCTTTAGTAATGGAGCGATTGCAGCTGAAAAGGAAGCACATCATGGAGCACCTGGGCTTGAGAAGGAATCCTCTGGTGTAGTTCAGGTTGAAAACGAATCCTCTGATGGAAAAGAGGTTAGAGAGAATGGTGCTAGATGTAAAGACAGTTCAGCTGAGGTCTCAAAAGAAAGGTGTGGGCTCCAAGTGAAAAATCTGGATGAAGAAGGAATCCAATCTGATCCTACACAGTGTTCAACTCCTCAGTTCCAAACAAATACTGTGGCAGCCAAATTGGATGACAATGGCAGTAATGCCAGTAGCTTCGCCCAAACAGACATTCCAACAGAAGTTCTGTAGCAAAGGCGAGTATTGGCAAGGCTTATTGTGAGCAGAACTGTTTTTAAATGCTGTAGTTCTTGTAGCCATTTTATTCAAGCTAATTCTTTCATTCTTGTCTTTATTTGACTGCATACAGCCCTCTTATGTTTGTTGTATCTGTGATGTACTTACAGATGTACATTATCTTGGGGTTTAAATATATAGATCCAGATAACTGCAATTATTGCCAGGTTGTAAAACTTTCTTAGTGATTTAGTTAATATAGTCCCACGATTTTGTTAACCTGTTTTCTTCGTTGCAGATTGTAATAGAAAGCATCTTATCTCTGTTATATGCATGCTGTGCTGTTGGAGTTATCTTACAAAGATGCATTTGTGAATTTAGATGCTCATTTTAGGTACCACTGCTGGTTAGCTGCCAGGAGGATTCATTCTTCTCAATATATGGAGGTGAAAGTGATTTGTCTCCTTAAATGGCTTCCTTTCTCCACCTTCAGCATGAGATCAAGCCTGTAGAACTTAGTTTTGTGCTAATACAATTTTGATTCACTTGATGCTGTAAAAGATGTTACCGATTTCAGGTCAAGGTATGATTCCTTGTGTACATTCATGAAAGTTGAAACATTTCACACTACACGTTGATGTGGTTGGGTGTCCACCAAGGGAGGGACATTGCAAGAAACACATTAATTAGACTGGATTTTTATCATCCAGTTTTCCAAGGTTTTTCTCCATTCTTGTCTCTTTATTGGCAGATTAGATAATCTGCTGATTTTCCATGTTCTATGAAAGTAATTATTTCGTAACTTCTAATTGCTGTTCTGATGATCTTAAGAATTTCTTTTTTTGCATGATGCTTGGATATTTGTTTTTTGCCGTACAAAATTAGCAGACCCCTTAGTAATTTCTGGAAAATATTCTCTACTCCAGAAAAGGTCAGTTAATATAGAAATATTTTTAGATTTGAGAGCAACTATATTCATTGCTGTGGCCATTAAGTATCAAATTGTAACTTACAAACATTAAAATAAAATGGAATTCAATATTTATAGTTTAAACCAATGTGAAGTTGGCATTTGATGAGTTTGAGACTTTTGTTCATTTTTGTATGATAGTTTTGAAAGAAATATGCATGCTACTAATTCCTGTAATGCATACATAACACATATAGAATATTTAGAGTGTAATTCTTTTACGTGATGCTGTTCCTGTTAAAACTTTATGAGGTAAAGGTAAAGTAAAGGTGATTTTTAGGTCATAGCCAAGCCAGCACACCTCCTGGGTGAATGAGAGTCCCTTATAGCAAGAAGGGAAAATTGTCAGTCGTGTCTCTTGGGTTTTGAACAAAATTTTAGTCATAAAATAAATATGTGGCAAACATATCTAGTAAAAGCACCCAATAAAAGATGAAATGACCTGCAGATTTCTTCCATTGTACAATCTTAGCTTAAGAGAATGGTTGGTTTAGAAGAATGTAGTTTGTGCAGAAACAAGGCCTATGCATTTTATGGAGTGCAATATGAAACTATGGTGTTAAATTTTACATCTCTATTGTTCTTTTTTGTTTTTTTGAATCAAAAGTCTTTCCTTTATGTTTGATTGGAAATAAACTTTGGACGTCACAGCCTATTTAATAATTTATGCATTAATATACTTCTAAAATTATTTTGGAAATTCTGTTTATTTTCATTTGATCAAACATTTCAGAAACCTCTAAAAATATGCATGATAGCTGCATAGCCTCAGCTGTTTAACTCTTGTCTCTCTTTCCATCCACCCCTCACATCTTTTGACATCTTTCTGTTACATCTGGGATTTTTTTCCTTTGTGGCTTTACTTGCATATTCTATGCAAATGGAAGTTTTACCTCCAAATGTGTGGTAAGGCCTGGTATGCTGCCAAGCTGTGATTTGGTCAAAGCCCAAAGTGGCTAGAGAATCGAAAAGATGTGATCCAGTTGTTCACTGTTGGGGTTCTATAGGCTACACCTGTGCTGGCTACCAGGGACTTAGAAAAACACAATTAACCAAGTTATATTTTTCTCTTGTAAATTTATTCATTCAGTATGATGCTAGATTTGCAGAAGAGGACATGTTTCTCAAAAGCTTGATATTTAGAATGGTAAATGGATTGTGATATTTTTCTCATCAGCTTCATCCAAGAGCATTGATTAGTTTCTGATTTAGCTGTATACTGTTAATTTTTTTTAAAAGAAGTAACCATAGTGGGACTAGATGTGCAGACTTTACAAAGGCACTACATTCAATTGCATTCTTCAAAATTGCTGTTGGGAGTTTTTTCCCTTGATGAGATTTGATTCCATTAACACTAACTATTTTAAATATCATGTTATCGACATATCTTTTAGTTCTCAAACCTTGTCGATTTGTTTGTTGTATACTTCGATATTGTTTCTGATTTCTATTCATACTAAGTGTGTGACAACATTAGACTTGTTTAATACAATGTAAAGTAATTACCACATTTGTTCAGATGTAAGTTGTCAGATTCATTTTCCATTTACACTAACTATTTTAAATATCATGTCATCGACATATCTTTTAGTTCTCAAACCGTGTTGATTTGTTTGTTGTATACTTCGATATTGTTTCTGATTTCTCTTCATACTAAGTTTGTGACGACATTAGACCTGTTTAATACAATGTAAACTAATTACCACATTTGTTCAGATGTAAGTCTTCTGCAAAATGGCAGCAGAAGATGCCAAAAACAAGTTAATTGAATTATAAAATTTTAGTATTTTTTCCAGCATTGCCATCATGCAAACTTGGGTCACAAGTAGCTTTGTTATATTAACAATACACTCATGTCAAGGTTACCATAGACTTCATGTATGCAATTTTTGTCAGAGGTGAAAAAAACTCGTAATGGCTTCAAATATGTTGGTCAATAGATCAGACACTGGGAATTGTCCCTTTCAAGAACCTTCGTGCAGTTTGAGCAGGGCAATTAACATTTTAGTGGTGGAATTGAACGCTTATTAGAGAAGGAAATCATAAACAATATATTTATGTCCGTGCGTCTCTTGTGCTGAGCAACATGCCTTCAGCAATAGTCAGATGGCGATTATGGAAAATTAAGAGATACCACATAACGTTCATAATGTTGTGTTTCTTCACAAAAAGAACATGTAATGTGGGTATTACGTGCCGCAAATAGGATATGTCATAAAAATACATTATATCAGTGGAATGCTGATTTTAGTTAATTGGCAAATGAATTGCAGAGTATACGTTCTGCATGAAAACAAGAGGGAAACAATACAAAAACATTACCATGAAGAAGAACATAACGAGTTTAACATAAGTGAATGCACATCAAAACAAACTATTTAGATGGTACGAAAATAATTAAAACAAGAAAAATGTAGCTTCCATTTATTTTCCTACCTAAGATCTTCCCTTTCTATCTTGGCATTTTCTTCTCGTACTATCAAATTACAAAAATCTGGGCCTCCACTGACATTGGTGTCATTTTAGGTCTAACTGCTGGGACATGTTGAGATTTGTTCCAAATATAGATGATAAGGAGCAATATTATTATTACTTGGATAAAGAGATTAATTTTCATCTTTCATATATATGTATAGATATTCACCAAAAGGATCACTTGGGTTTGAGCAAATCAGCAGAAAGTGGACTGTGAAAGCATAAATAAAAACAAATGATTTATAACAGAAGGGGTCACAGTGTCACAAATAAAGGGGCTTTGTTAGTAACTGATGGACAAGTTGCATGCAAGAGTGCTATTTAAATTATAATTTTGTGGTTAAATATCTTCAACAAGCGATCAGACCTTGAGCTTTCCCACCTGTTATAAACACGGTCTGAAGTTTGTCTTGTATGATGCACATGGAATTTTTATATTACAATTTTTTTTTGAGTTGTCTTAGTAAAGTTCTATTTGAAATTCTTCCTATATCTTTGCTATATCAAGGGCATGGTAAATGAATACATGCATAATACCACCTTACTACATGACCTGACGTCATGTATAAAATTTATCAGACTGCTTGTGGTGCTAGTGTAGCATGTTAGTTTTTTCTATTTGGCTACATAGAGTTGACATGTGCACTACTTGTAATGCATCATGACCATATTTTTACAGTATTTCAATTAACTATATAATTTGTGGTATTGCAAAAAACCATATTATCAAGAATGTGTTCTTTACGTATTGGGGATTTGAACTTGGGTTGTACTTGTATGGTTTCTTCTTAATGCCTTGGATGGTCATACTTTATTAAATTAATATAAAATTGTTGTTAAAAGTTGGATTAAAGACATGAAAAGTAGTTATGTATGAACACCCAAGATCTCTTCCATCAATGTTTTTAGTAGGGATTGTATAATTGCCAGGATTACCTAGAATCATATAACTGTCATGGTGTCATGGTGTTAGGTGCACTATTTGCAAGCCATTTTTTAAAAACTTAGTCATAAAGGAAGTTCATCTGAGATGGATCTTACTTCAGTTTCAAAAGAGGAAGGCAAGTTAATGAGGACTACCCAATATATATTTTGGTTCATCTTAAAGTCAAATCTTAGTTTATACAAAGCTTCAAATGAATTTTAAAGCCCTGTTTACTAGGAAATAGACATATAAAGCTTTGAATGAATTTTATAGCTCTGCTTACTAGGAAGTAGATCACAATTTGTTTATGTATAAATGTATACTACATGCGTATACATGGAAACATGTTTTGGGTGTACTGCAAGAATTAAGTATATTGTTGACCTTGACCAAGTATATTTTAGAGTCAAATTAATAAGTGAGCTTGTCAAGAAAATTTTTAGAACCAATGCATTTATTATGCTATTTCAGTCGAAACTCGCCTATGATGTAGCTGATAGATTTGAGATTGAAAACAAAAAAACACCAAAAGCTTTTATACCCACAAAAAAATTTGGTATTAAATTAGCATTTCTTATGGTTAATATTTTTTTGCAACAACCCAAGCTTTATATAAAGATTTTGAATAGTTAAGGTCTCAGTCATAAAACCGAAAACTAAGAAAATTCTTAAAAAGAAGATTTTAATTTCAAAATTGAGAACCAACTCACATGATTTGTATAGTGAAATTGACAAATGGCCACAACCTTAGTTATATGTAGAATATGTAGTTCAAATAAAATAGATGATAAAAGTGTTTTTTTTGGGCCATCCTACAATGATATTAAGATACAATTTTATTATACATTTGCCTTTATAATTATGTATATGAAAATTTGAAAAACCCTAAGCAAATTAGACTTTGAAAACTTATAATTGCACTCAACACTTGTTGAAATTATTAGAATCCAATAAATATAAGCATTCTTATGCGTGTTCTATAGTTATATTTGATTTAAAAGGTGTTAGAAGTGGTCATCATCAACAATCAAAATTTATTAGGAAAACACAAACTAGAAAATTCTATTGTTTAATATTTACACAAAAAAAATCCGTCTCGAGTTTTTGACATGATTTTTTTTTTTGAATGAAAAAGACCTTGTATTAGCTGAAAATCTCTTTCATACAAAAAAAGGGTTGGGTGGGATTGAGCACACCCCGTTTCAAAAAAAGCTTGAACCGCCACAAGTCTTCACACTAACTTATAAAAAGTTAGGATTCAAATACATCAAAACACTAACTCCCCATATAACCAAAATTTAACAAAATGACACATGTCAAGAAACCGTCATAACGACCACTCGAAGTGCATATAGCAGGAATAATCAAAGATTTGGTGGGGGGAGGAAATTGTTAGTGTGGCCTAAATATTCCCATCCGTCACCTTCATGAGGCGCACCCCATCCATCAATCGTACCAGCTGCCTCATTAGTGGTACACGGAGCAACATCACGATCATCATTTTATGGGTTGAGACATCCCCCATCCAACCATCGGATCAAAACGTTCTGGACAAGCATCCCAGCCTGAAGGATTCATAATATCGCCCCAAACTGCAAATGGGAGGCAAGGTTGTGGCTCCGGACGAATATCCCATGCACGGTGAGGACGGAGGGAGGAAGATTGCCTTCCAGAAGAACCAACAGAAACACGACCACGAGAAGACCTCCGGCTCTGAGAACTCTGGCCCCGTGACCTGGAACACACATGTTTCGAAGGAAGGCGACTAACCGAGCAAGGGGCATTTGCCCAGTAGTCCAGCAAGGAACGTAAATGTTGAACTTCAACATTCACTTTCTCCACTTGATTAATAATCTGTAACCAACAGTCGTAGAAAATAGTAAGTTTGTCAGCCAGAGAGAAGGAAGTAGAGGCCTGAAGCCGAGCAAAAAACTATATTATTTTGTGTTTTCCATAAATGATAGAGAATGCTGATACGAAAAATATGCCACACTTCTCTCAGTGGTTCTGTAAAAACAAGCGGGTCCCCCAAATTGGCATGAACCCACAAACATCCTTCTGCCAAAAAGGGGTTAAAAAAAGAAAGGATCCAAGTCCAAGCCGCGTGAGCTTTCTGACAACTCCAAAAAACATGTATGAAGTCTTCTGATTCATTACAAAATGCACATTTAGGGTTATCTACTCCAAGATGTCGTAATTTGTTGCCAATAGCCAGTCCCTGATGGAAAATACTCCAAGTAAAAAAACCTTGCTTGGGTTCAATATATGAGGCCCACATAGCTGAAAATTTCAAACTCCAACGGGATTGCGAGAAGACAAGATCCCATCTATAGTTCAAAACATCCACCATAGGAACATTAGGGGAAAGCCAAGCATACCCTACAGAAGGTTTATATTTAGAAAGCCGAGTATGTGTTGGCCAAAACCAATCAGACCACCAAGGTTTCTGGAAATGCTTACCAATCTTGGCCCAGATAGAAAAGGGAATTTTATCAACAACTACATCAAAGATAGTTTTATCATCCTACTTAAGTCCATATTTATGCTGAAACTGATCCCAGGATAACCAATTCCTGGTATGCAAATCAAAAAAATCAGAAAAGGAAGAAATTCCTTTCTTGTGATACCGAAGAGCATGAATCCATTGCACTTTTGCCAAAGGCAGACCTTCAACAGTGACAATAGGGGACCACCAAGGGTTAAGAGAAGAAATTGATGCCCCTTCTGCTTTACTTGTACCATGCCAATTCAGCCAAGGCTTCCCAAGCTTCCCAAGCTTTCCAAATACTCTTAATCACAAAAGAACATGAAATTTTAAAAGGAACAGGGGTTGTTAGAATTGTCTGAATATTCAAGACCTTCCAAAATTTCTTGCCCAAAGGGAGCCCTGAAGAAATATAGGGACTAATTAAGATTTTCCAAGCCTCATCTCCTTCCAGGGACCGAATAATCCATTTAGGACATAAAGGAATTCCTTGGTGATGACAATCAAAGAGGCCCCTACCACCATCCTTCCTGGGAAGGGATCGAATAATCCATTTAGCACATAAAGCAAACCCTTGGTGATGACAATCAAAGAGGCCCATACTACCATCCTTCCTGGGAACGCAACAAATCTCCCAAGCTACCCAGTGGAACCCCCTTTTGTTCTTATCTGTTGCCCAAATAAAATCTCTCAAAATCTTATCCAATTTTTTATAGCAATTTTGAGATGGCACCCAGCAAGAGTAAACCTCAAGGGAAAAAACCTTTATAAATTAGAAGGAAAATATTCAAATCCTTGCTATGCGAGGTTTTAACAAGGCAATGCAACAATCCTTAAGATCTTAAAAAATGGATCTAAGTAGGGCTTGCACATTAACTTGCATCATGAAGAACTACATCCTACACCAATTTAATATGCATAAAAATAATAGAAGAGTTAGAAGCTTATCATAAGGGTTTCTTACCTTTTGAACCGTGTGAGATTAAGTGTCACACAAGGAAGTCTTGACTGACATGTAACTTGGAGTTATATAAGAAACGCCACTCAACCAAACTCATATCATATCATATGATACCCTATTATGATGTGTCAACCAAAGATTCTCTTTGACACCTATTATAGTTATTATAGTGTCGAGACAACTTCCTTTAGTATAAATCAATGACACCTCACTTGGAGGATGTAGGAGAAAAAAACATCCATATATTAGTCTCATAAATGAGGAATAAATATTTATCCAAGACTTAAACTATAGTCAAATAAAAATTAAAGACCTTAAAACATTCGCTTTAATATTTACTTGGGGGTTACAAAGAACATGAGTGCACTCAACAATACATATGATCATTAATGAAATGCAATAAAGATTGGGGTGGAGACACAAAATAGATGTACACAAAATAGGGCAATCCTCCGAGGGAGGTCCCTGGTTCGAATCTCCACCCTACCAAACGCACATTAGGTACCCAAAATCCAGTTGATAATGCTGGTGCGGTCAGGGTTGGGTGCGACTCCCGGGTTATTTTGACGGTGTAAAACTCCCTTGTCGTGGTTTCTCAGACCAAGGCGGCCCCGTGAGGGGTTTTTTGCTAAATTAAAAAAAAAAATAGATGTACACCAAAAATAAGGAGGTTATGTTACTCCACACTCCCTCTTAATCCAACTATGCCAAAGTAGTCAATACATAATCTAGGCATGAATATGGAGTAAAATAGTGCTAATAGAAGATGAGGACAAACTCCTTCCAAGTCACACCATGTGCGACAAAGTCAATATATGGCCATTATAAAAGAGAATAAAACAAATCTTTAAATTCTTTACTTCTACACTTTAAAGTGAACTTAGTTCACAAATCTTAAGCAATTGCAAATACTCTCATAGCAATTTAAATAAAGACAATTGTAATAAAACTATCTCATTAAAGAATAGATGAGAGCTTATGTGATAGTTGTAAAAAATCATTTTAAATAAGGATGGTAATTCTTATGAATTATAAAGAGTGAAAAATTTCGACCATAAGTGTTATTAGGTACTTACCATTAACTAACAATCTCTTATAGGAGAATTCAAAACTTAAATATTTTCAAGGAAAATATATAGTAAAAAAATCATTTTAAATAAGGATGGTAATTCTTATGAAATATAGAGTGAAAAATTTAGACCATAAGTGTTACTAGGTACTTGCCATTAACTAACAATCTCTTATAGGAGAATTCAAAACTTAAATATTTTCAAGGAAAATATATAATGATCCTCAAGTAGTTATATACGGTAAGATCTATAAAGAGCAAGAATTAAACTTTAGAGAAGGCTCTAAAATAATTTTAAATGTAGATGTAATCAACTAAATTGCGTCGTACCACAATGTTATGTTAGCCTTGGATTAAAACCAAACAAGTGAAAACCTTATATTTTGCTATCTATACATAATGAAACTATGTAACATATTTTTAAGGATATCCTACTCCCCTATCAAACAAGCATTAAACAAGTATATGACCTAAAGACTCAATCCATTGACCAAAGAGGTTAGCTGGTAGATTGACAACACCAAAAATAAATAATGAATTAAAAAAAAGCATTAGAGAAGGAAACTTCTTAACCTTGACATTGCCTTTAATCCCCAAGAATAAATAAAATAGCTAAACAATATAAGAGCTATTGGCAACAAAATGAAATGTTATTGATATTTTAAAATGCGTTACATAGATAATTTGATGATGTTGCATAATTGCCTAAAAAGATGAGATGACAAAAATACTATTTTCTCCATGTAATTGTGAGTCTCTTATAGGATTATGGATGGATATCAAGGACAATAAAAATACTTTTTGAGCTTGTCTTTCATCCTTTGTCCCATGCTTCCTTCACTACTAAAACATCAAAAGTGAATGCAAGAACAACCAAATAGAGAGCAAAAAAACTGATATCGATTTGTCAAAGAGTATATCTAAAATATTTTTTATGATTTGTGTTCTAAAAACAATGGAAATGTCTAAGACAAGTAATTAAAACATGCATTTTAAACAAGATTGACAATTATGAATTAAACCTAGGTTGGATTTGGTGGAGCAAAATTTTTCTCATCCAAGATTTTGGCATCAATATGCTAGTTTTCTCTCCTTAATAATAAAGGTGCTTGTTAATATAGATATACCAACAATAAAAAAAATCCAATAGCAAAGGACTCTTCATGATCAAGAATGAGATGAAGTGTAGTGGAAACACTTTGCTAAATAAAACAAAAATTCTAGATTTTCAAAAATACATGATTGCCTTCACTCTTGTCTAGGGCTTGAAAACTATAAAACACTCTTATAAGGTGAACATTGAAATTTTCTAAACTTAAAAAGTGCAGCCTTTAACACAAACTAGGAAACAGAGTAAAAGTGGCCTTATATGATCAAATAAACTTCTTGTTGGTTCAAACTTGATCAACATGAAAAAATATATTTTAAAATATTGCACAAAAAATAATGTATGACAATATCAACAACATTCTAGCTTTGATACCATGTTAGGTAGAAAAACATAATCTAGAAAGTTCTATTCTTTAATATTGCACATACAAAAAACCAATAACATAAATTTGAGACAATTTTTTTAAAAATAAAACCACAAGGAAAAAGCCCACCATGATTTATTAGGAAAAATGCTCTAAATCCTTGCTATGCAAATTATAAGAAAGCAATATAACAATCCTCCAAGATTTGGAAGAATGGATTTAAGTAAGACCTGTGCATAAACATGTATCATGAAGGCCTTCTACATCTTATACCTTTTTAACTGCATGAGAGGAATATAGGCGCTATAAATTTATCATGGTTTTTTTTTTTAACCTTTTTAATTCTTTGAGACTAATTGTCATAAAATTCTCCACACAAGGGAATCTTGAGTGACACGTAACTTGGAATTACATGAGAAGTGTCACTCAACCAAAATCACATAAAACTTATCTTATGATTTACTATTGAAAGACTCTCTTTATGACATCTATTGTAAGAGTTGCATAAAGGATGTCAAGACAAATTTCTCTTGTATGAATCAATGACATTTCACTTGGAGGATGTAGATGAAAGGTTCCTCATACATATATTATTTTCATAAATGAAAATAATAAATATTTATTGAAGAATTAGACAAATTATGGTCAAATAAAAATTAACATCCTTAACAAAATTGAAGGGCTTTTCTTTTTTATTTGAAAGGTAGTTTTTGATAATACCCTTCAATGGTGAAGGGTTGGAAAATGGTTTACCCTTTTCATGATATAGTAAGATAAAATTCACATGTCATTTTCTATGCGCTACTGTACACCATCTTATTCAAAAAATACCATCTCCACCATCTTTCCCTATATTTTCTTTGAAGGAACCACCATAATTAATTTTAATGAATCCAACTTCTTGACATTTCTATTTTATCATAAGCAACACAAATCCTTTGTGTTAACTCCATTGTTGTAGATGACCCTTTGTATATATATTTGAATCTTATAGCCAAGTGTCTAGCACCTCCTTTCCCACACTTCATGCTTCCTATGATGAGGACCATACATATGGATCTTTTTTAAAGTAATAATATAATTCCAAATATAGGCATAAATATGAGATCTATTTCTAGAAATTCTATTATTCCTTTCAAGCCATAGATTATAATAAAAAGTCACAATATCAATCCTCAAAATACACAATGATTTAGCTTTGAAATAACTAGTCCAATATTTCATCAATTATTTCAATGTTGATGGAGCTATACTGATGTATCTAGATCCTTCACACACACAAGAAACACCTAAAAGATCCATGGTATGCTTTTCTTTATAGACGCTCACCTATTAAAACTTTGATTTGAACTATTACCCAAAGAAATGTTAAGGTCTTACGGAGGGATTCCAGTGACCAAACTTTTTGCTAAGGGAAATATTTGGAAGAAATAATGATTGCTCCAAAGACTTATATCCCAACTTCATGGAGGATCCACCATATTTTGGTAGACTTAACTTATCCCTTTGCATAAGATAGGCAAATAGAACTCTTGAAGCATATTTTGAAGCTGATTTTCTATTTGTTTGAGATCCTCCCTCAATCATGTTGCCAATAGAAATCCATTATCTAGAATAGTTGCTCACATCAATATAATTTTTGGTATTTGAACCTTTGTAAGCTAATGGGACTGAGCTAGAAATAAGAGGATAAGACTTCCACCAAAGATCAAACCAAAAAATTTATAAAAGCCTCTCATTGACTAACCACTTAATATATTTCTTGATCAATTGCAAACTGTTTGGAATAAAGTTCCATGTTGTCAAACCCCTAGGTAAGGTTTATTTTATTTATAATTTTATTGCATCCACAAAGCCTATATATTTCTAAAGTAACATTTTTGTCTAGCTATTTTTTTGATCTTTCAATGACCTCCAACCAAATTTTGTCCCTATTGCCAAATGCATAAGTTACATGTTCATGAACCTGTCCTCCAAATATTCTTTCCTTTGGAAGCCCTAATTCACTTGCAAAGAAGGAACCTAATTATTTTCTTACATCATTTGCAAATAAAATCCCTTTGAATTTTGTCAATTTGGATGCTATACCTATTAACAATATTTAAGCAAATTTTTCCTTATAACTTATAACCTTCTAGACATGGTTAAGTTCTTACGTTTCTAATATGAAAAATAAGATTTTATTTGATTCAAAGTAGATCCCTAAAGCTCTTTGTTCTTTTTAATTAAAAAAAAGAATACCTAGACATGTTGGTAAATGTTTTTTGACTTTAAAACATAAAAATCGTCACAATAGTCCATTGTAAATTGAGGGCAGTATAAATGAAAAATATCTTGGATTCTCTAATATTAACTAATTGTCTATTAACATTTTGATGACATGATACTATTGATTTAAATTCCATGGAATTTCTAAGGGATTTCACAAAAAAATACATATCAAGTTAGATATGAGATTCAAAGGGACCATTTGTTGCAACTTAAATATCTTTGATTTTGACTTTGATTTTTGCCTTTGAGAAATCTCTTTGTAATGCCTTAACAAGAATAAAAAAGAGATACGGATATAGTGGGTTACCCTAGCAGAGTCCCTGAGATAATTCAAAGCATCTAGTAGGGGATCCATTGATCAAAATAAAATGTTTTGGAGTGCTATAACAACATCTAATCTATTCATGCCAACCTTGACCAAAAATATATATATTTTTAAATATAATGTAGAGAACTCCATGAAAACCTATCATACAATTTGTTCATATCTAATTTTACAAGCATACCTAATTTCTTCATGGAATGAAAAGAATATATGACCTCTTGTGTAATGAATACACCATCAAGGTCAATTTTTTCAAACACAAACAAAGCCACCTTGTTCCTTCTAGATAACATAATCTAGAATGCTTTTCAATCTATTTACCATAATTTTTGAAATTATCTTATAAATCATACCACAAAGGCTTATTGCATAAAAAAATCTTGTCTCAAATAAACTGGGAACTAATGCAATAAAGGTGGCATTGATATCATTTGTTATAGCTATTTTTTTCGAGCCTCATCAACCATAGTCAATATATAATTCTCAATCAATTCTTAAATTTTTGAAAGAAAAGTAAGAAATCCATTGGACCTAGGTACTTTATCAAGGTGGAAATATAAAACTAACTTCTATAGCTTCTTTGTTGACCCCTTTCTCATCAATCTTTCATTTTGTCTTTGTGTGATAATTGATAGAATATTTTCTACAAGCTTACCTTGAGCCACCATATCTTTCCCAACTTATCACATAATATACTTAAAATAGTTAGTTGCTTCATTTCTAATGTCTTCTTCTTACTTTATACCTCTTCCATATGGAGTTGGAATATTTATGATTTGACAAAAGATGAATATGTTCTAATGGTTGCATGAAAATAATTGTTATCTATATCCCCTATCTTAATCCACATTTCCCTAGATTTTGGGTCGAGTATGACTCTTCCTTTTGTAATACATTGTGATAATAGAAAATGAATAATTTTTCCTTGTACATAAGTATGTTGGTTCATTCTACTGATTTCTCCTACCTTTGGTAATTTGTTAACCTTATTTTTTCTTTTTTATTTTAAATATGTTAATAAAATCATTGACATTCTAAATCTTTATCTTTCCATTTAGATATCTCTTCTTTTGAACAAAACTAGACATACATGATTCTTCAAACCTTGATATAGTACAATGTACTACTTAATCCATAACCAATGACTTGATAATAGAAGCCAGGCAAGGACAACGAGGAGCTTGAAGTAGAACAAGGGGTTCACAATTTTAGAGCCATTATCAAATTTGTAACATTCTAGTAGTATAGTAGCAAAGAGCCAAGCCAAGAGCAACCAATTATTTATCAAACTACAATCCATCGAACCACTAGTCCTTTAGGATTCCAATGAATTGGCATCACCATGACCTACAAGGAAGATTGAAGGTTGAAAGCAACATCTTTATCCTTTTGCTATAGAATGTAATTGTGAAACATTTTTGCTTATGGTAATAGGGGTAAGTCCCATACTATAAATAGGAGCCTTAGGATCATTGTAAACATCATTTGGCTATTTTAAAGAAGGCTAGAGATGCACTCTCTAATTATAATATTTAACTTTTAAATAAAAAAAAAATATACGTAGCCTTCGTACAAGATTGTGTCTCGATTGGTCAAACCTCTTTTTGTATAAATGTATAAGTGGTAATGACCTACATTTACTTGTTTTTCTCTTTTTCATTGTGTGCATGTCTAGGATGAATTCAGATTATTGTTATTCAATCTCCTTGAAATGACACAATTGATCATACACTAGCATCACTATGGTCTCTGACCATATTTAGTTTCTCTTGCATTTTATTTCAATCTCTCACACGCCTTATCATGCTTTGATTTCTATATTAGATGAAGTTAGATTAGCATAGGTTAGTGGGAAGCCAACCTAAATCCATAGGTTAAGGGAATTGAAAACCTTCTTTTCCAAGGTGTTGGATGTGGGGTTGCAAGTGTGATATTTGATCCATTAACTCTATGGATCAATAGTTCATTTTTGGCATACACGGTGGGATTCGTCCCACTCTATACTAGAATAGTCAAACCCATATCTACATATTTTTGTGTAAAATTTTACTAGATATATCAAAGGTTTTCCTCCACTCTTGAAGATATCCTAAACCTAGAAATTATTTATAGATTCCTGCTTTGAATGGTCTTAGATATAACAATTTGTTTTGTTTTGAGTCCAAGAAATCTACAAAAAATCTTACAGATCGAAGCAAATAACAACTCCATTGAAGAATAAAACCTAAAAAATATTTTAAATCCTAAGGTCTAATGGTTCACTATTATCATCTAGTGATTTATTAGAAATATTGTTTATGATGGTCTTACATCAACCTTTCTTCAACATATTTTGATCCATTTCAAAGAGAATTGATATGCAAATAAGTCCAAATTTTAGCAATTTGTCAAAAGAGTTCAACGGTTTGTTAGAATAAATTACTGACATCCTAGTGATGTCATTATTACTTAATTTCTAATAGACTAAGTTCCTATTATGGAAATTCATCGAAAATACATCAATTCATCATAACATCCAATTATTCACTATAAAATCAATCTACTTAATTTTTTTATTATTAAATTTGATCTATTCTTGAGTTGTATGTTTTGATAGGTACAAAAAGTTCTACTTATTGGTTAGGAGACCTTAATTCTTCTTATGAATATGAGATCCAAAGAATGATACAAAGTAGTTGGAGATATTACATTATTTGGTTAATATTAAAGTACCCCCATGGTATATTGTAGATTTGCAAATGTTAGATTAGGGAGTGATTTATTAGATTAGAGAGTTTGAGTTATATTTTTGTAATGTATGTGTCAATGTGAGAAGAGTCCAAGTGTTATGTAATAAAGTGTGCAAGTGTGCAAAGGGTGAGGTGTTCAAAGTGTCATGTAAGTTAAGATTCATAGAGTTAGGTGTCAAATATAAAAGTGAAGAGTCACATGATTTGTGACAAGATGCAAAAGTGAAGAGTCACTTGATATATGACAAGATGCAAAAGTGAAGATCCATGAGAATTTTGTTATATGTGAGGAATATAAAAGGATGCATATTTGAGATAGGTGAGGAGAGCAATAGCCAAGTATTGAAGAGTCATTTTCTAAGGCTATATTATGGAGATAAAGCTCCATGCATTATATCACAAAGAATCTAAGAGATTGTATATTTGATTTATGAATAATATTGTGAGTTCTATTATTGAGAAATATTGTTATTATTCTATGAATGTGATTTATTCATATTTACCAAAGAGTTGTATGCTTTAATATTATGAATAATATTTGTTTGATAATGGAAGCAATCAAACTTTGTATTAGAATAGTGGTGATTAAATAGGACAATCAAGATGCAGTTTCAGATTTGGTTGAACTGCACCAACCACCTTGTCAACCACCCCTAACCACCTAACTTTGGATTAGCGCAAATGAAAGTAAATACGCGTAATCAAATATGAAAATATGATGTAATAAATTAAGCTATGCACTATGCAATACACTAAATCCCCCTTATTACATTATTTTGAAATAAAAAGTGCGTTGCAAAACAATTCAAATTTGACATGTGCAAGTGCCTTAGTGATAATTTTTGCAATGTATTCATCAGTGGGAATGTACTAGAGTTATATGTGGTGCTTTGGAACTTCATCTCAAATGAAATGACATTGAGTGTCATTGTGTTTGGTACGTTCATGAAAGACTAGATTCTTGACAAACTTTAAAACACCTTGGTTGTTGCAAAATAAGTGGATTGGAAGATTCTTGGGAAGACCCATACTTGAAAGAATGCGATGTAACCATATCACCTCGTAGATTTCTCCACGTGTTGTATGATATTCTACCTCTGTAGATGATCAAGCAACCACTTGCTATTTTTTACTGTGCCAAGAGATAGGACCGAAGCCAAGATGAAAAAAGTATCCAGAAGTGGATTTCCTATCATCAAATGACCCGATATAATCTGAGTCTGTGTAACCTTGCAAGAAGTTGTCATTCTTCTTGTATTCTAGGTCATATTTTGTATTGCCACAAACATAATGAAGAACTCATTTCGTTGTATTCCAATGACTAACCTTCGGTTCCTGCATGAACCTTGAAATATAAATTACAATAGAACTGATGTCTGGCCTGGTGTTGGTCAGATATATGAGACTCCCAATCAACTGGTGATAGAGAGTACCATCAACCTGTGGAGAGTTATCATATCGCGATAACTGTAACCCTATTTCCATTAGAGTTGATTTGGGCTTACAATTAGTCATGCGATATTTATCAATTAATGTCTTGGCATATTTTTTTTGTGTCACTCTGATATGATTCTTTTTCTGTACCACTTCTAAACCAAAAAAATAATTAATAAGTCCTAGATTTGTCATCTCAAATGACTTTTTCAAGTCATCTTTCACTGTATCTATCAATTTCTCTAAAATTCTAGTGATAATTAAATCATCAACAGAGAGTACTAAGATCACTCTATCAGAACTATTTTTCTTGATATAGAGATTAGCATCCTAAGGACTTCTCTTGAATCCATGCTGCAATAGGTGATTGTCCATTTTGATGTGCCAAGCTCGTGGAGATTGTTTTAACCATACAAGGATTTAACCAGCTTCTAAATTTTTTTCTCTTAGCCTTCAACCACAAATCCTTCTAGCTGAGTCATATACACTTCACCCTGTAGATCACCATTGAAGAAGGCACTTTTGACATCCATCTGATGTAGCTTCCATCCGAACTGATCTACCATAGCACAAAGCACACGAATGGTAGTCATTCTAGTTGTGGGTGCATAAGTATCTTTATAGTCAATGCCTTCTTTCTGTGCATAGCCCTTTAAAATAAGGTAGACCTTATGCTTATCTATTGTTCCATCTGCTTTATACTTCACTTTGTATTCCCATTTGCAGCCAATGGGCTTCTTTCTTGAAGGCAGATCAACTAGCTTCCAAGTGTTATTTTTCATGAGAGATATATGTTCTACATCCATAGCAACCTTCCACTGAGGCTCACCAAGTGCAATTTGAACTGAAGTAGGTTCATACTCATCCAATGAAGTTATATAAACCCTTTCATCATCCACATCCATATATTATTCTCTATATTCCTCTGCATATATAGAAAGTTCATCAAATTATTGGTAAATCTCGTCAACCTCTGAAGTTGATGCTTCTTGTAGCACCCTAAAATTGGCGCAGTAAAACCTTAAATAATTACAATTACTCTAGTAAATAATTCAAATTCAAATTTTAACCCCCAAAACCGCTCCTAAACCGCCGCTTAACCCGTTTCCTCATTTCTCGTGCCATTTTTAGAGTTTGTTTTGACCGTTTGACGATATCGTCGCCGATCAGACGATATCGCCTCAGATCGGACGATTTCGTCTCGGGCTAGGACGTCCGGACGATCTTGTCCCAAAACTAATTTTTCACAATTAGTCTCTGTTCCAACGACGTCTCTAATCCGGGCAGAAGCGTGTCTGCACCGTTAGAGACCCTCCCCGTTGGAGATCTCCCAAATTGGGATGATCTCCAACCTCCTAACCTCCCTCCTAAGCCTATTTAAACTTAGGACCTCCCCTTGGCATCCCCCTGGCTGAAATTTCCTGTAACTTGACTTTACACGCACTAAAACATCCTGAATTACCATCTGCACTTGTCCTATCCAAATTTTGTTGCAGGAACCTTGTTATTCTTCAGCCGGAGCAAGCTCAGATCGTTGCAGACGATCCTGTTCAATTCGAGATGATTTCGTACCAATCCGAGATGATTTCGACTGCAATCATCATTGGGGGCAATCAGTGCCCAGAGTTTGCATTTTTCTCTTCTCATCTGCTATTTTATTCTGCAACTAGTCAGTTTATTTATTATTTTCTGCTATTCTGCATCTTGGAGTTCACCCATATAGTTTAATTGCATAATAAGGTCATGATTAGCTATTAAAGTGTTGCAACTCACTTGCATTTCTATTTGGGATTATCTGTTAACATCCTTATTGTCATTTTACATCATTATCCTCTATTAACATTGCCGCATTTTTTGTATTTTGTGTCTATTTCTCTGTTTGCAGTGTCTCTCGATGAATTCGTCGATCTCGTACGATCCTGCAGGTCGAAGACGATCTCGTCAAATTCTAGACGATCCTGTCTGCTTCAAGAATCAGAACCTCCATCAAACATCCGGATCAGGTATGGCTCTGTAATTTAGCTTTTTCTCTCTGTTTCTGTTCATATCTGTTTGTTGTATTTCATTTAGTCTGCATTTTCATAATAGAACAACTTAGATTCATTTGGCCAAACCTAGGACTCGAATGTTTAAAGATAAAACTGAACACATTAAACACATTCCCAACCTAGGCATGGAAACTGCCATTCAAACGTTTCCCGGTGAACCCACCATCCATCGAAAAATCACCATAATACACCTCCCCGAGAGGCGGGACCTTCGCAAGGCCTCTCAGTCCGAGGTACCACGCCATCCTTTTCACATCCCCCTTCCGGGCACGGATCCTATAGCCTGAAGGTAAGGGTGTGAAAAATTTGGAGCGATACATTTTGGTGAACCCGACGTGAATGCATTTAAAACCTTTTGAAAACAAAAACAAAAAAAATATAGATGCATTTCAAATCATTTAAAACTAATAAGTTGCATATCATGTTTAGATGGTAGCTCCTAAGAAAAGACTAGCAGTTACTATAAATGTTGAAAACCAATTAGCAGCCATAGAAATCAATTCTGTGCTTAGTGTGCCTGAAATAGATAGAAATCAACTTTTGTGGGACGAACTTGATAGAAGACTAGGTGTCATTTCATCTAGGTCAACAAAACTTAAACAAATCAAAAGGCTTGTCCTAGATAGAATCCTGGATCCTCATCAACTCATTTTTTATCATGAACTTCGGAGAGCCTCGCCATAGATGGTTAGCTTATAGGAGAGCTCTTGTGTCTTCGTAATTGTTCACCTTCGAGGAATACCTCGAGAACGCAGCCACTATACACCAGTTCCTAGGTCATGTAGAAGACCAAGAGGTCGTTCTTATGGATAGGGAAATATGGAAGAGAGTTCCTAGAGCTGTGTTATATCGAGAGTATTGCCACGAGCTTTACTTCTATCAACCAGAATCTGAGACAGATAATATCACTATAGCACTTTTCATTAAATTCTTGAAAGAAAATTTTCAATTTGAAGAAGAACACTTCATGACTCCTGAAGAACTTGAGCCCATTAATGATATTTATAAATTGTTTATAGAAAACTAGATCATTGCTTTCATTATTATTATTTCTTGCGTTTTGTGTGTTGTTTGTTATCTTTATAATATTGTTATTAAAACCAAAAAAACAAGAAAAACTAAAAAACATAACAAAAACCAAAACATTTCATTTTAAATATTGTAGTAGGTATATAATTAATATATACCTCTTAAGCTGGTTGCATATATATATATATATATATATATATATATATATATATATATATTTGCTGAAATCTAAGTTAAGCACAATGCCTAAACTTAGGAATGGTAAACAAACTGAAGGAGAAGAAGAAGATTGGTTAGGAGACAAAACAAGAAACCCAAATGTCCTTCCCCGAGGATCCAATCCCGGAAGAAGAAACTCTAGACCAAGCAAGACGATGAGCTTGTTGTAGATGAACAAGAAGAAAATGTTAAAGAGGATGGATCCTCATCCCCTAGAATAACTCCGGATGGAACTATTGCTTTTGATAACTTAGATCATTTCTGGAAATTTTTCAATAATAACATTGGCGCTCTTAATATGGCAGTTCGTATTGATAAAGGACAAATTAGTGACACTCAAGCAGCCATGGAAGATGTGTTTAATATACACACTAATCCCTTGTCCTTTGTTGATCAAGAAAGTGATAAGGCTGGACCATCCAATAGAGATATGGTCACTATGATTCAGAACATGCAAAAACAACAGGTTACCCAACCTCCTAAAGAACCCGTTATTGAGCCTAAAATCATTCCCACACAAAAGAAACTTTCCTTCACTGCTTTACTTCGCCAAACTATTGATCAATATGCTTCAAATCAACAAAAACCTAAAATGAAGCCAAACACCAATTTCCAACAATCTGGAATACAACATAATATAACTTCAAAACTTCTTCATAACACCCTTCCTACCAACAGATTACACAATAGCAATATAGCATCTAATATTCATGTCCCTCCATCATATGCTCACAAATCCCATATTAATGCCCTACCGAACCAATATGGTGGGCAAACCAGTAATCTGGAAGCCATGGTGAAGCAGTTAGCTTCCCGCATGGACCAGATAGATCCCTACCATCCCTCGTACAATTATCGAGAGATGTGTAGTCAACCTTTGGATCCCATAGTTGTAGCACAACCGTACCCCAAACACTTCCCTATGCCGGTCCTGCCTATATATAAAGGAACTGAAGATCCCATAGAGCATCTTCGCATGTTTAGGATAGCATGTCATGATATATCACATGATGACTTGCTATTACTAAAAATGTTCCCAAAAAGTTTAGGTGGAATGGCATTAGAGTGGTACTATCAATTGCCCACTCATTCTTTGAGAAACTTTGAAGAAACAACTGAATCTTTTGTCCATCAATTTAGTGCCTACATCGAGAGGCATGTCACCATTAAAGATTTATACAACTTAAAACAAGACAAAGATGAATGTTTTGCTGATTTCTTAGCTAGATGGAGGCAGCTTGATAGGAAAACCGCACTTTGTGCTACCTTATAGGGAAATGTTGGACATTTTTATTAATAATTTACAAGAACAAATATCTTATGAGTTATCAAATACTACTTTGACTACATTCGATCAAGCTATAGATTTAGCTCGAAGAGTAGAAGATGCCCTCATTAGGAGAGGCCAACTTAGGAAGAAAGATGATGAGAAAACATCCAGAAATCAATATAAAAACAAACAAGTCGTAGGTGACGGAGTCACTGATAGCAAAAATGTTGCTAATATCAATGCAACGAAGACAACAAAAAAATTTATATTGAAACCTCCTGATAAACCTCCTCGAGAATTTACTAGATTGAATCAACCATTATCAACTATTTTACCTCAATTACTCGAAAGAGGTTTGATTCAATTACCATCTATCCGGGAACCTGATCCAACCATACCCGGATACAGAGCTGACTTACACTATGATTTCCATAGAGGGCCTGGACACTCTACCAACGCTTGTAAAAGGTTGAAACATAAAATACAAGATCTGATTGATAATAATGAAATGGAGGTGCAAGCCTTCCAACCTAAACAAAATGCTCCTAATAATGCTCAAAAGAACATTCCCCAAAATCAAAATCAAAATGCTAATCAATCATTAGACATATTTCAACATCCTTTACCAAGACATGGTAAAGAGGTGGCCAATCAAATTGAGCATCATAATGTTCCTCCTCCTACCCGATATGTAGGAACTATTAGCGGACATTTACCTAATCATGATTTACAAAAATTTGACACAACTTTATCCATGGTCACAACCAGGCCCCTACGTAATACTCAAACTCCAGATCCTAGTGATATAGAATCAGACACTGAAAGTGACATGGAAATCACTTCAAACCAATCGAATAGTTCTAAAAATGAATCAGATCCTATTCAACCTATTACAGATGCTATGATTCCAGAAGAACCATTTCCTAGAAGAGTTACTACTCGACCCTCTTCTGATCAATTCCTTTCTAATGAACAAGCTATAAATGCTAGACCAAGACCTATTCAACGTCCTCAATACAACATTGTAGGTACCATCGGAGTCGTTACTAGACAACAGGCTCAAAATTCTCAACAAGAACCAAACCAAAATGATGGATCAGCTCCATTTGTTTTGAAAAATCCTAATAAATGGAATCATGCTTCCAATGTTCAACCTAAACCCCCTTACAATATTAATGAGCAATTATCCAATACTACAACCATAATTTCTCTCTTGGATTTATTAAGATCTTCTCCTACCCATAGAGATGAATTAATGCTTACATTAAGCCAAATGATGGTACCACAAAACATTCAACCTGAAGCCATGGCCAATACTATCATCACTAGGGAAGTCGATTGTATTGACTTTCGGGATAAAGATATACCACAACATAGTTTACATAAGGATAACCCCTTATACATTACCGCCCTAATTGGAGATGTAGCCGTTAAAAGAGTTTTGATTGATAATGGTTCATCTCTAAATATTTGCACTTTTGATTTCTACCAACGATTTGGGTTTAGAAGTGATGAAATGAAGAAAACCGACATGATCATAAAAGCTTTCAATGACGAAACACAAGAAACGTGTGGAGTTATTACCATCCCATTGCAAGTTGGTCCTAGAACCTTAGATACGACCGTGTTTATTGTACATTGCCCCGCATCGTACAATATACTCTTGGGTCATCCTTGGATCAATGCAATGCGGGTCTGTCCCATCAACTTTACACCAATGTGTTAAATTCAAATTTAAAAATCAGTTGGTCACTATCCATGGTGATCCTAGACCCTTTGATATGTGTGCCTTGCGTAACCTCGTTGGAGTTCAATTTTGCCCTGCTCTGTCATCCACACATCCTAATTCTTATTTTTCATCTAAAACTGTGAAACACACACCCATAACTTCATCTATTTCTCCTCCATTAATTTCATCCTCATATATAGATCAACAATCTTCTAAACAAACCACTCTAGAACCTCAAAAAGACCTTCAATCCACAACCAATCCTTCATGTTCCATCCCTATAATTTCAAAACCTATAGACCCATCTATTAACACCTCCACATTATCTACATCTATCATACCTTCCACATCTAAAGATATAGAGAATGATCCTTCTACATCTTATGCTCTTTCTGATGAACTCTTACCTGATTTATCTCAAATTCTTATATCAGAAAAAACAAATGCTTCTATGCAAAATTCCATTATCTTAAATAACTTGCCACCATCTCCTCGTACTTTGGGCCTCCCACAACCTATGGGAAGTACTTACCAAGTCGGGAGTTGTGCCTTCATTTATAAAGGATATGACTGGGGAAGAATACCTCGGAATATCAAAACTCATCATGATGGATATGCTCGATGTTATTTTACTAATGAGTATATTAAAGCTAAACCTATAATGCTTAAAATGGGATATAAAGGGAAAGGCTTGGGACCTTTCCAAAATGGTATGAAAGAACCTTTCGAGGTAGAACCGTGGCCTGCCCGCTGTGGTGTGGGCTTATTTTCTAGTAAGGGTCAACCCTTTCCTTTTGAAGATGATGATCAACTCATATGTTATCAAGATTATTTGGATAGGCGTGATGATTTGCCTCTAAAAAATCAGCCATTTACATGTAACATGCTATCCATAGCTTACCCTGAAATGATCGTTGAATCCGATGATGAGTTGGAAGGAGATATTTTCCATGATGTCTCCATTGAAGAGATGTTACACAATGGTTTTTATTTTGATGGTTCTATACCTACTATAGCCCAACTTGAGGCCACGACTCCTCAAGATGAATTATCCAAGTTAACCTTAAAAGAATTACAAGAATTGGGCATTTCACCCGCCCCACCTAATTTTGAAAGAGATCTACACATGGAAGTAGAAAACGTCATTAAAATTAATATTGGAACTGAGGATAGTCCTCACATAATCAATATTGGATCAGAATTAAGTCAAGAAAAACAAGAGCAATACATTGCATTCCTTAAAGAATATGAAGATGTCTTCGCTTGGACATATGAAGATATGCCAGGTCTAGACCCTTCCGTAGTCATGCATCACCTAGTAGTCCATCCGGATGCTAAACCTGTTAAACAAAAACTTAGAAAAATGCATCCCAAAGTGGCCTTGCTAGTCAAAGGGGAGTTAGAAAAACTCCTGAATGTTGTCTTTATACAAGCTATTGATTATGCTGAATGGATCTCAAATGTAGTTCCAATCACCAAGAAAGAAGCTACCAAAGTTAGGGTTTGCACAGATTTTAGAGATATTAACGCTGCATGCCCTAAAGATGATTTTCCTCTTCCAAACATGGACCAAATCATTGATTTTACTGTCGGGAGTGGGATGATGTCCTTAATGGATGGATTCTCCGGTTATAATCAGATCAGGATAGCTCCCGATGATCAGAGCTAAAACAACCTTTATTACCCCTCGGGGTACCTTTTGTTGGAAAGTGATGCCATTCGGCTTAAAGAACGCAGGTGCAACCTATCAACGAGCTATGACTTATATTTTTCATGATATGATGCATGATATCCTACATGATTATGTAGATGATATTATAGCTCACTCTATTAATGAAGATAACCATTTAGATGATTTGAGAAAAGTTTTTAATCGGTTAAGAGAATATCTTATTCGATTAAATCCAACCAAATGCATATTCGGAGTTAAGTCCGGTAAACTATTAGGGGTTATAGTTTCTTTACGTGGTATCAAAATTGACCCTCTTAAGATTGCGGCTATCACTGATATGCCCGCACCTACCAATATATCTGAATTACGAAGTTTACAAGGTAAGCTTCAAGCTATCCGTCGCTTCATCGATAAGTTGGCGGACAAAACCGGTCCCTTTCTTAAGCTCCTTAAGAAGGATGTCCCTTTTAATTGGGACGACGAATGTAAGGAAGCTTTTGAACTTCTCAAACAATACCTCCTTAACCCACCTGTGCTTTCACCACCTAGACCTGATCGCCCATTCCTCCTGTATATTTCAGCTTCAGATTCTGCCTTAGGAGCTATGTTAGCTCAGCTTGATGATGAGAAGAGAGAACGTGCTAATTATTATATTAGCCAAACCTTAATCAGTTATGAAACCCGCTACACAACATTAGAAAAACTATGTCTAGCAATCATGTTTGCTACGCAAAAATTATGCCATTATATGCTTAGTCATAAAACCTATGTCATTGCTAAATATGATCCCTTGAGGTATCTCATGAGTCGACCTTATTTATCGGGTCGCACAACCAAGTGGGTTCTTGCTCTAAGCGAGTTTGACCTCACGTTCATAGGACAGAAGTCTCGTTAAGGGTCAAATCATAGCAGATCAATTAGCTGCTGCACCCTTAGAATCTACCCATCCCCTCATCATTGAGTTTCCTGATGAATGCCTTCAATCAGAGGCATACCATGTTGAACAATGGTCCTTATACTTTGATGGAGCCCGATGCATGAGTGGGGCTAGTGGGTATTATTTTAATATCCATGCAAAAACATCTTATTCCTTTGTCCTTCAAATTAACATTTGCTTGCACTAATAATATTGTTGAGTATGAAGCTCTAATCCTTGGATTACGAGCCGCCTTGGCGCTAAAAATTAAACATCTGTTAGTTTTTGGTGATTCTCAACTTGTCATAAATCAAATTAATGAAGTTTATCAGACTAGAGATGATAAATTGTGCCCATATAAAGCATATGTTTTGCAACTGTTATCCTTGTTTGATATAGTTACTTTGGAAGCTATTCCGCGAACTAGCAACCGTGCAGCTGACGCTATGGCCGCAACTGCATCTCTTCTGCCCTTGGAGTTAGATGACGAATATGCCACCATCATTATTCGTCGGCTCCAGGAACCCACTTCAAATAAGTCATGCTTAGAGCCTTTGGATGTGTTTCTAATTAATGAAACTACTCCTGAACCTTGGTATACGGATATATTTGATTTTCTTCAAAATGGGACTTTCCCTGCCAATTCTAATAGAAACCAACGATCGGTTATTACGTAGACGAGCAAGTCGATTTGTAATAATTGGCAATACTTTATATAGGAGATCTTTTGAAGGTATCCTATTGAGATGTTTGAATCTAGAAGAATCCAAATCAGCCTTGAGTGAAGCCCACGATGGATCTTGTGGAGGACACTTCAGTGGTAGTGTGATTGCTAAAAAGCTCCTTAGGATAGGATACTTTTGGCCTACCATGGAGAATGATGCACATGATTATGTGCGCCATTGCGACAAGTGCCGTAAACATGCCGACCTTGTCCATGCCCCTGCACAAGAACTGCAGGCTATTTCATCTCCTTGGCCCTTTTCCAAATGGGGCTTAGACATTATTGGCAAAATTAATCCTGTGTCATCTGATGGACACAAATTCATCATAACCGCCATCGAGTATTTCACGAAGTGGGTTGAAGCTATGCCTTTAGCTTCCCGCACTGGCACACAAGTCTCTAAATTTATTTTTAATCAAATCATTTGTAGGTTCGAAATTCTCGCAAATCTCATCTCTGATAATGGAACTTGTTTCAAAAATAAATATGTTAAAAAATTATGCCAAAAATATAAGATTCAACATCGCCGGTCCACTCCCTATTATCCTCGTGGTAATGGTCAAGCAGAAGCATCTAACAAAACCTTAATCAAAATTCTCAAAATATTGGTCAATAAATCTGGCCGTGACTGGCACATTCAATTATATCCAACCTTGTGGGCCTATCGAACTAGTGTTCGAACCCCCACTGGAACTTCACCTTTTGTTTTGGTTTATGGTGCCGAAGCCATTTTTCCCTTTGAATTAGAAGTTCCTTCTTTGGCTCTACTACTTCAAGATACCGAAGTAGGAGATGAATATCGAGCTAGCAGACTCAGTCAACTCGAACTCCTAGATGAAAAATGCATCAATGCTTTGGAGCATCTCCGTGCCTACCAAAACAAGCTTAAAAGATCATATGCTAAAAAAGTTCGTCATCGATCCTTTGAGATCGGCGACCTTGTTTTAAAAGAAAATAAAAAAAATACTAATGCAACTAAAGACCTTAAAGGTAAATTTGAGCCCAACTGGCTTGGACCATATATTATCACTGCTAAATTTGAATCGGGAGCATACAAATTATCTACCTTGGATGGTAAAGAACTTAAAGAACCTATGAATATTATGCATCTTAAACGTTACTATGTATAAATTTGGTCATTTCATCCTTGTATATATTTGTTTAAAATATTTCAAAATCACTATCTTGTATTTCTTTCAATTTATAAATTCAAAAATACCAAAAACATTCAAAATCATCAAAATATTCAAAACTATTTGTTGTATTTATTTATGGCACTTGTTAATTCTTTCAAAAAAAAACAAACAAAAATAAAAACAACAATATTCTTGACTCTTCCGAAACCAAAACAAAATAAAGAAGAAAGAGAGAGTCAAAATTATCAAACTCCTCAAAAATATTTTTTGTATATTCTTGAAAATGTTGCAGTTATATTTTCAAATTATTTTGGATAAATTAGCATTTATTTGGAATCCCTCACTTTTGCAAACACAAAAATAAATATCTTGATTTTATCTGGCATGATTACTAATCTCTCTTATATCAAAGTCCACAAAATTCAATTAAATAAAGTTTGAGCACAGAGAATTGATCTTGTTATTTACTTAAACCAAGCACATCCTTTCACAATAAAATGATTATATTTGTAATGTCCATGCTATGCTACATAGTAGAAGTGGTTTCTTGAGCGAAAAGTTTCCCCGCTATCCTATCATGCACATGGTCTAGAATCTTTGAGAATTGGCAAAAGGACAAGCTCACCCCTACCTGAATAAAAATCCCTTGCTCTACAGCTAATCCGAGCAAGTATCCCTAGCATAGGAAGAAAAGCAAAGTTCAAGAAAAAGAGAAAAAGAAAAAAGTTATTTTATATCATTACAGCAATGTTCCAAGCATTATCTCCAAAAGAAAGCAAAAATACAAAAGAAAAGAAAAGAAAGCAAAAGCAAAAGCAATAAAATCCCTTTCCCTACCCTTTGAAAAGAAAAGAAGGGTTGATGAGCTTGAATCCCTGGAATTCTCAATTATTCAAAAATTGTGAGGTAAGCCCCATAACAGGTGGTTTGTGCCCAACCCGCTTGGCCTTGGGTAACTCCTAGCATGGCGATATGTCCGTCACATTAGCGACCTTCTTTTGTACAGACCTATGTCTCGCTTATGGATTAGCTAGCTCTTGATAATCCGACTTACATAGTAGTCTGGTATGGTTATATGCATCTAAATCATGGTTAATGAACACTTATTTGGTTAATTCAAATCACTTGTATCAAATTATCTTGCTCAAAACTGGTAAATGAACAATGCAATTGCACACACATTTGTATTTGAGAGATTTTGTGTATCATTATGATAAATCAAGATTGGAAATGAACTCACATATGCACATGGGATTCCTTATAAATCTAACTTTTGTCTTCAAGATACTTTGAAATATTTTTGCAAATTGTCTAGAATAATTTCATTTTCTTATTTGAGAATAGTTGTTTAGTATAAAGACAACTACATGCATAATCAAAAAAATAAAAATCAAAATTTCTTTCAAAACCATACAATCAAAACACAACATATATATATAATTTGTGACTTTCACGACGATGGTATAGTTCCAAAACCAAAATTGGAATTTTATGCCTAGCGCAAGTCCTCATCTTCATATTTTCTGTTTATTAAAAATCAACCATGCAATAAAACTATCTCTTTTGGATTTCACGATGATGGTATAAGTCTATACCTAAATATTCTATGCCTAGCGCAAACCATTGTATCAATTTTATTTCCCATTTATTTAAAATCAATTCATCAAAAACATATGACTTAAATCATTATGTTACACAATTATGCTTTCAAAAGAACGAACATTATTACTATTTCATGTCATTTTGTCAACATGCAAAATTGCAATGATGGTATAATTCCTAGGGAATTATTCAAAAATTTTATCACACTTAGGAATTTATGCCTAGCAAAAATCATTTCAAAATATTTCATGCATAATATTTTTATGAAAATCTGAAAACAAATCACCATCATCATCATCATTTGCACCATTACACCAAAGTCTTAAGACAGTCTCTTAAGCACTCTTTTACTTTTAACAATATTTCTATACTGGGATTAGCTTGACGACCGAGTGAGCGGCGACTCCATGAAATGGTCTATAATAGCGACAATGTCCTTTGAAATTATTGTTAAAAGTCCTTTTTATTTTTATCAAATCATCACATCACAAACAACCAATTTGTTTACATCAGATTATTTCATTTAAATTTTAAAGCATCTATTAAAAACCATACATATTTCCAAATGACATAATTACATGAATCATCAATCACATCAAAAACATTAAAGCATCATAAAAACACATAAGACAAGTCATATGATCAAAAATATCTCATCTATATATATATCAAATATATGTACATCATCTCAAACCTGGATTGGTATGCCACAATCTATATCTTGGCATACTCAATCCTCTCAATCATATATCCTCTATGTAGTGTCTCGAGAACCCCTCGAGCTCTTAGCCTCATCTCCTCCCCCGCCCTGAGGTGGAGGAGGTGGCCCCATCGCAGTCCGTGTGGTGCCATGAGTCCTGGATGCCGATCGTGATGATGTCCTAGATGACCCCATCATGACAGGCTCTGCAATATGAGCTGGTAATGGCACCCTCTCCTCTGCTGGCACCGCCTGGTGATATAGAGCCTGATAGAAGGTAATCTGGGCCATAGCACATGCTAAATCTCGAGTGCTCGCTCCTCCGCCCCATGCTATGAGGCATGCAATCTCATCTCTGAGCTATGTAACCTCGCTCAATGGCATGCAGCCTCATCCTGCAATGTCTGCACCTGTGCCCGGAGATGGACAGCTCTCCGAGAGTCGCTGTCTCGCTGCTCTCCCTAGTGTCAACACCCTTGCCCTTATCGAGCGATGGTGGCCTCTCTCTATGGAGAAGGGGGTCTCTCCTCCCTCCTCTCCTACCGTCGTGGCCTCTACCGTGCCTCGTGGTCTCCTCTCGCTCTCTCCCACTCGTGACCCCGTGCCACCTCAATGGCCGCCCGCACCGCCTCCCCATCCAAAACACAACTGCATGAATCGAACCCCAAGCCCTCATCATCCGAGGAGGGCGGATGCCTGTGTACTATGCATCATAGCCGTCGGCTACCCCAACGTCATCCCCATCCACTAGCTGAATGGGGGCATCATCTACGTCCCGACTCCAGAATCACCGCATATCTGGAGCCCCACTAGCCGTAGTGTTATCCCGACAGTCCAAGAAAACTCGTAGTCTCTGAGAGATGGGATCCCCCGTCGTAGACCGAACACGCCTCAAAACTCGGTCATACCGATGGAGCTCCACCTCTCCCCTCTCCATCCTCACCAACAGACTCGCCCGATGCGAGCCACCTCTGTCCATCCTCGGCCCACCCTGGATGATCTCTCCAAGGCCTCCAGGTGATCTGGTCGGAGACGAGGTCATCTAGTAGTCTCCGGGATGCTGGCAGATCTATCCATCGCTGTGCCCCTCTTCGGAGCCACCAGTAGAAAACTCGGGGCCTCTCCCCGTCAATCCCTATCAGTGGAAGCCCTATCGGCCTCCGCACCATGATGTGCTCCCAACACCAAACCTGTAGTAGCGATGTCATAACCAGACATCGACCGCCCTTGTACACGACCCCATGCAGGATCCTGTACAATCTATAGAGTACAAAGCTCCCCCAAGAAAACCTGTATCCGTGGTCTCTCATGTCATAGACCACATCCGTCGCAGCCATGGTATCCTCGCATCCACTCTGGTGGCACAACAGAGTCCACCTACCACCCCAGCCAAAACCTGTGTGAGTCTAGATGCCCCAGGCATCCGACGCAGTGACTCGATATTCACTCCGCCCTTCTCCAGGGCGAAGCTCGGATCACCACACAGTCGCATCATCACGTGGCCCTGATTGGCCATGGGAGTGATCAGCCATCCTTGTATGGGGATCCTCAAAATCCTCCATACATCCTCCAATGTGGGAGTCATCTCCCCGTCGATAACCAAAAATATGAAGAACCCGGATACCACCTCTCTCGCTAGGGCCGTCAATAGCCCCATATCCGTAGAAACTTGTGGCATCTCCGCCACATGCCGCAAGCCGACTCCGAGCTAGCTGATCTCGCTCTACTCTGAGATAGAGCGGCCAAGTCATCCCTCAACCCACCATATTTCCATTCTCTACTCTTCAGTAATCCTCTCTACAACATAAACAAAATCAACAATAACAATCATTAATAAAAAAATACAAGTTAAAATAAGTTCAATTTTATAAATGATGATATCGTCCACAATTGGACGATATCGTCCCAAATTTGAGCAAATTCATCTCCGATTTCGCATGAGGGAATCGTCCCTTATTGGATGAAATCGTCCCCCTATCGCCGATTTCGCCCTTGGACGAAATCGACGATATCGAGACGATTTCGGTGAAATCGAGACGATTTCGTCTCGACGGCCCAAAAATGGCCGCGATGCTCAAAAATCAAGCAAATCTAGTCTAAAAAGCATGAAATTCTAAAGTAAAGCATTCTAAATTCAGTTTAGACCCTTACCCGTAGCCCGCGCTGGACCTCTGTCGATCTGTGCGCTGTCTCGACCATTTTTGTCTCCAGAGCTCTAAAAACCAAAAAATAAAAATGAACAGTAACAATGAATTAGGGTTTTACCCTATTTTTCTTAATTTTATTCAAAACACTTAAACATTTTTTAAAAATTTTGCTTTTTCGCGTTTTTACCTCAAACGTTCGATTTGGGTAAAAACACGGAGGGGGCACCATAGTAAGCTGTCGTACGATTCGACCTAGAATCATCGCCTAAAAATGGGAATAATTTTTGCTTTCTCGTAAATCGAGAAGAACTCATCTTTAACGCATTTTCTTCAAAAAATTCGCTAAAGAGGGGGCAAAATGTAGCACCCTAAAATTGGCACAGTAAAACCTTAAATAATTACACTTACTCTAGTAAATAATTCAAATTCAAATTTTAACCCCCAAAACCGCTCCCAAACCGCCGCTTAACCCGTTTCCTCATTTCCCATGCCATTTTTAGAGTTTGTTTTGACCGTTTGACGATATCATCGCCGATCATACGATATCGCCTCAGATCGAACGATTTCATCTAGGCTAGGACGTCCAGACGATCTTGTCCCAAAACTAATTTTTCATAATTAGCCTCTGTTCCAACGACGTCTCTAATCCAGGCAGAAGCGTGTCTGCACCATTAGAGACCCTCCCCCATTGGAGATCTCCCAAATTGGGATGATCTCCAACCTCCTAACCTCCCTCCTAAGCCTATTTAAACTTAGGACCTCCCCTTGGCATCCCCCCGGCTGAAATTTCCTGTAACTTGACTTTACACGCACTAAAACATCCTGAATTACCATCTCGCACTTGTCCTATCCAAATTTTGTTGGTTTTTTTTTTTCCGAGCAGATCGTCGCGGACGATCCTGTTCAATTCGAGACGATTTCGTACCAATCCGAGATGATTTCGACTGTAATCATCATTGGGGGCAATCAGTGCCCAGAGTTTGCATTTTTCTCTTCTCATCTGTTGTTTTATTCTGTAGCTAGTCAGTTTATTTATTATTTTCTGCTATTCTACATCTTGGAGTTCACCCATATAGTTTAATTGCATAATAAGGTCATGATTAGCTATTAAAGTGTTGCAACTCACTTGCATTTCTATTTGGGATTATCTCGTTAACATCCTTATTGTCATTTTACATCATTATCCTCTATTAGCATTGCTGCATTTTTTGTATTTTGTGTCTATTTCTCTCGCTTGCAGGTCTCTCGACGAATTCTAGAATTCGTCGATCTCGTACGATCCCGCAGGTCGGAGACGATCCCGTCAAATTCCAGACGATCCTGTCTCGCTTCAAGAATCGAAACCTCCATCGTACATCCGGATCGGTATGGCTCTGTAATTTAGCTCTTTCTCTCTCTGTTTTTGTTCATATTTGTCTACTATATTTCATCTAGTCTCGCATTTTCATTATAGAATAACTTAGATTCATTTAGCCAAACCTAGGACTCGAATGTTTAAAGATAAAATCGAACACATTAAACACATTCCCAACCTAGGCGTGGAAACTACCATTCAAACGTTTCCTGGTGAACCCACCATCCGTCGAAAAATCACCATAATACACCTCCCCCGAGAGGCGGGACCTTCGCAAGGCCTCTCAATCCGAGGTACCGTGCCATCCTTTTCACATCCCCCTTCCGGGCATGGATCCTATAGCCTGAAGGTAAGGGTGTGAAAAATTTGGAGCGATACACTTCTGCTCTCATTTGCTGAGTCATACTGCGTGTACAATGTTGATCTAGAGTTAGTTCCAAAGGTGTAGTCAGTTTTGAATCTCTCATTATGCTAGTATACCATTTTGGAACATTTTCCTGTGGGGTTGGAGTCTCTTTCTTAGGCTTCTCTTCATCTAGGTATACAACTAAAGATGTGTCATCTGATGTGAAAGCTTCATTTAATACCATATATCTACTGGTGTGAGTTTTCTTGGTTTTAGGATCCATCAAATGATATCCCTTGGAATGCTCATCATAACCAAGAAAAATACTCTACAAGGATTTCTCATCTAACTTATTTCTCTTATGTTTTGGAATGTGCACGAATGCCTTACACCCAAAAATCTTGAGATGAGAAATGGAGGGTTTTCTACCACTCCATGATTCTTGTGGAGTCATTCCATAAAGAGTTTTTATGGGTTCTCTATTTAGGACGTACATTGCTGTACTGATAGCTTCTGCCTAATACTATTGCTCAAGATGTGCCCCTGTAAGCATACAATGAACCATTTTCATGATGGAACAATTCCTCCTCTCAGCAACTCCATTTTTCTACTGAGTATAGGTTGTTGTAAGCTATCTGTTAATTCCAAGATCACTAAGAAATGAGTTGGAGGTATATTACCCCTCTCGATCTGAGCATAGGGTCTTAATGGAAAATCCTGAATCCTTCTCAACATGTTTCTTAAACTTATAAAAATACAGAAAGGTCTCTGAATTCAGTTGCAAAAAGAAAACCCACATCTTCTGTGAGTAGTCATCAACGAACAACTGAAAATACCTCTTTCCCATATAACTATTTGGCATAGGATCACAAATATTGGTGTGTACCAACTCCAAAGGTCTTTTGGATCATGAAGAGCTCACCTCAAAGGATACTCAGTGTTGCTTCCCTGCTAAGCAATTTGAGCAAACTGGTAAAGTGGATGAAAGGTTTGGAAGACCTTTCACCATATCATATTTACTTAACTCAAGTAAATATCTTGAAATTAGATGCCCATATCTCTTATGCCAAAGAGAAGTGGCCTCCTTTGTGTTGACCGCCATGGAAACATGAGGCATAGAAATGACATCTAAGGTAAACAAGTCATGCTTGTAGGAACCTATGGCAACATGCTTTCCCTTATTGGAGATGAAGCATCGCTTCTTGCCATCCTCAACTTTGAAATCAATAGCCATATTTTTATCCAATATCTGAGGTATTGAAAAAAAAATATTTACTAATATAGGAACATAGAGAACCTTCTCAATATGACATTGTCCATCTAGAAGAGTGACACAAACATCTCCTTCACCTTGGACTCAGTAGGTCTTATCATCAGCTATTGTAACGAGTTTGCCTTCCTTTACCTAAAATATATCAAACCACAATTTATAACCAGTCATGTGTTTGCTGGCTTTGAAATCAATATGCCACACATGATCCTTCTATTGATAAGATGTGTGAGTCATGAGCACCTTATGTGCTCTCTCAGAATCTGAGTCTAATTCCTCATAAGAAACATTTCCTTTGGCTTGCTTATTCTTCTTCTGTAGTTTGTATTTTCCCTTGCCCTTTTTATTTTGATCTTGGTCACGAGGTTGTTTATTCTTAAACCAACATCTGTTAGTGTCATGGTTATCCATATCATATATTTTACAATACTTGTTTTCTTTATGTTGAGGTTGTTTCTCTTTTGAACCTTTGGAAGAAGATCCTCCCTTATGAAAGTTACCCTATCTTCTAGACCCCTGTTTTGAGTAAAGTGCATTATCTGTCACTTCATCTCTTTGAAGATGACTTGCCTCCTCAGTTTGAAGTAAATTTACCAACTCCACAAAAGTAACTTGTCTCATGGACACTTGAAGGGATGTGATCAACGTATTGTAGAAATCTAGAAAAGATCTCAAAATGACTGAAGTCAAGAGCAGATCCTCTACTTTTTTTTCCAAAGCATTCAACTTGGCTTTCAATTTTGCCACTCTGCATAGGAACAATTCTACTAATTTACTAGACTTCATACTGAGAGTATGAAGTTGAGATTGAAGGTTAAGAATAGTGGACTGATTCTTCCCTTCATAGATGGTAACTAGTGCATCCCAAGCATCATTATCAATTTTAGCATTTGTAATGTGAGGTTGTATCTCATCAATAGTAGCAAGTATGATAAACATGAGGGACCTATCCTTTTTATCATATTCATCCCGATATGTACTTGTTATTGTAGGACATTTTGTAGTGCTAGTCACTACATCCCATAAATCTTCAACTTGAAGAATGGTTCTCATATTTATCTTCCATGGTGCAAAATTGAAACCTTTGAGAAACTATGAATCTGAAAGATATTTGTTAACAAAGGCCATTGTGAAGGTTCCTTATCTCACTAAAATGGTCCCCATTTCTTTATACTTGTAAAAACCCTTCAAAATATAGCTTTTGCTTTACCTATATTATTAATAATAATGAGGTACTACTAATTCATCTGTGGATGTAGGAATATATGTCATCGCTAGAAAAAGCAATTCAAGGCATAGATGTCTTCTTCAGTTGTCAGAAAATGTTAACTGGTAAAAGGTAAGTTAAGGGGTATGATGAGCAGTGGAGTATCTACCTTGATTGGGATTTAAAAATCCCTACTGGTAATGCATCCGCCAACGATCCATATAGATGCATTTCATGTAGCTGCACAACTAGGCTTACTTTGTATATGTTTTAAAAAAAAAAATATAATATATTAATAATAAATAAATAAATAATAATAATAAAAATAATAACATAATATTTTTAAAACGTTATAAATAAAATAGAATATATTAATAAATTATAAATATATAAACACATATATATACATTATTATAACAGTTTATATTTATAAATTATAAATAATAATAGTATAACTAATAAAAGGAGATGAGTTACGAAGATTAAAGTTATATTTAAAAATAATAATTATAGTATAACTAATAAAAGGAGATGAGTTACGAAGATTAAAGTTACTATGGTGAGGTGGTGCACAACATGACAAGCTACGGGACGAAAAGCTCATACACAATTAACAAATATTCAACATGAAAATAATATGCTTATCTATAAATTCTATAGACTAGTAAAGCAAAATGAGGATCATTTTTCGGAGACAAGAAAATTATCTGGAAGTGGTTAGCGTATATCAGGGTAGGGAAAGGAAAGAGTGCTTCCTCAGATAGGTCGGCTCTTTGAAAAATTTCTCACCTTAATGTTATGTTGCTACGAAAAAGTTAAAAAAAATTAAATTATTATTTTGTTGATCTCCTGTGTAATGAAGCATTTGTGAACATAATTTGATGACATTTTCGATAACTATTATAGAATTTAGTTATGCACTAGATTTTACTTTATAGTTGTATGCATATAGGGATTTAGATGCATGTCATGATAGAAAAGGCTGCTCTGGCCCCTTGAAAGAAATTCGGTGAAACCTTGGCACATGAAGAGTTCTTGAAATCGAAATGTCACTTTTTCCAAAGCGAAGTATGTGAAAGAAAATTTCCATGGTCGACCCTTGAGTACAGTGCTTACAAAGAAAACCACATCATCACTCAAATTTAGGAGAATGCTGTTGCTTAAAAGAAGACATGAATCTATGTAAATTTCTAGTTAGATGTTTTATGTACTCTGTTCGTATATTGAAATTTAGTTGGCCATTATGAGTGTCACAATAAGATTATCAAAATTAAGTATCGTGCTTTATTTTATTTTAGAAAAAAAAATATTTGAAAAGGAGGCCAAGCAATAGTTACACTGCTGTTGGATTACATTTATTCTGTTTATTTACTATAGAAAACCTTTAAATTTGATATGGTCAAGACATGCTTGTATGGAAGTTTGGTAAAATGTTCTTCTAAAACATGTTTTGTTTGAGAAGAGAAAATATCTTGAACTAATGCATTATGTTAAATTTTAATATTATACTGTTACGATTAGGAACATTAGGATTATGAGAATATTTTGACATAATATTAAAGATTTAAAACTCGTTCATCCTTATATCCTTGCTCATGTCTTCATCTTCATGTATGGCTTATGTTTTCCAAATGGATCACGCCTGAAGAATGAGTCCAAGTTCGTGAATCATTATCTAGGATGCAAAGGTGCCTCGAACTCTGTCTTTGATTTCTCACATTTTAACTTTTGGTTGAGTCCCTGGTTTGAGTAAACTATGCAACAGATTTAATGATTAGCTAGAAAACTAAATGACAGCCAAATTCCTTTAATCAAATATGTTGTTGAGTTTTAATAAGCCAGTAAGCGTTCCCACATGAGATATAATATAATTAGAGACCTTGATAAAGACGTGTAGGTTATCATTGTGTAAATTAAAAAGAGATTTTGGTCTTACCAATAAACAAACCTAGTTTGCAAAGTCGTATATATATATATATATATATATATATATATATATATATATATATATATATATATATATATATATATATATATATATATATATATATATATATATATATAATGACGTCAATTATTCATAGAACCGGTTTGATTGCATAGGCGATAATTATAAAATAGTTAATACCTTATTATTTTTTGAAAAAATAAATTTAGATTTCAATAAATATGAGTTTATCCAGGGTGGATGTAGATATGCTTAGGTTAAATTCAGTGTAGTAAAAAAAAAGTAACGCAACCTCGAATATCGTTGGTCTATATCCATGGACTTGGTTGATTGATTAAGCATGGCCTATGCCCTTGACACTCATATTCATCTGTCTAAAATAGACGTTGGGTACACTAGACTTAGCCATTTTTCCAAGTTGCTCACTTAGATTGCAACCAAAATAATGATATTCCAGAACCAAGACCTGAACTTTATTTAAAAAAAAAAAAAAACTTCCTTACATTTTGAAGAACGTACTATGGAACTAGGTATAGTAGTTAATGAGCATGTCGCAAAGGAATTTAAAGTGGATGTGCTTTAGAGTTCTTTAATTATTAACTATTTCAAAGTATTAACTGTTTTACATTTTTTAAATACTATATGATTAGAAGTTTACTTCTAATATTTGTATTTGACCTCGTGGAATTATTTAAATATTTTTATTATTATTATAAGAGCCTTTCCTTAGCATTAATGGTTTAGTTTAAATATTTATCACGATTAAATGTAATTATCTTTTACAAGTGATGGGAAGAATTTTAGAATTGAGATATTATAAACTATTCCTTTAGGTTAAGAAACCTGATTAGACCTTTAAAACCTTAAATTAATACATAAGATGGAAAGACCCAAACAGTAAAACATAACCTTAAATCGTAACCAAAGGTTGTGATCCAAACAATCTTGAAATTCTTTCAAGATCATGGGTAGGACGATCATGTGAATTAACCATTAATGGTGCTTGCGAGAAGGTTTTCAACATTATCTAGGGTTAACCGTACTTTAACATGAAAGGTCAGGATGGAAGGTAAAGAGGATGAAATAGGTATCTCTTCTAGGCTAACCCTGCTAGTATTGTGTGGTGATCTATGTACTTGACTCTTTTATATAATATAATGAAATGGGACATTGTGATGTATAGTCAAGACAAGACATCGGGTGGCTGCCAGGGTATTGGTAGTCCCTAGACGAACTCTAGGGAAAGTGGATACTCGTCTAGCTCTAGCATGCACATGCTAGTTCTTGCTTGACTATAATTCTTGTTAAGACATGGAGAAATTATGCATCCAACCTTTAGGTGAAATGGGTCCTAAAGGAGAAACCCTTGCCTGGACTTGGATTTCTCAGGTTAGGAGAAGGATGTTCAATAGAGGCAACCACATCGGGATTTGCCCAATCTCGATCTCATGGGTAATCCGACTGTAGTGGTATGACATCCCATGAAAATTTGGTATGCTTGTCCTAGGATAAATTATGGAACTGGTTGAAATTGTTTCCACATTGTGACTTCTTAGTCAAGAAAACCAAGTGGGTAGACTAGGGTTGTTACAGTTGGTAACAGAGCCAAAGGTTGTGAAACCCTAGGCAATAAAAACTTAGAAAAACTTGTGTTTAACATAATCTATATCATCAAAATAAATAAAAATTTGACAAAAGCTCCTTTTTGAATAGACAATGGCATCAGGACTAAAGGCTAGTTCCTCAAAGAGACCTGTGACGGTATAGTGGGAAGGGCTGGCCAAAAATCCTAAGTGGGTCCTCAGAAGAGTTGTGAGGATATGAGCTATAGAGGAAGTCGTAGAACCTCCTCAAGTGATTAGAAGGGAGAAATACCCAACTCCAATAGAGGACAAAATGGTCTGGATGATGCAACTAGTTCAGGAGCAAATGAACCAACAAAAGGAACAACATAGAGTTCAAATAGTTAAGCACATGGATCAAAAAAAGACTCAAATGATAGAACACATAGAGTAGTAAAAGGCTCAACTAACTCAGCAACAAGAAATGATCTCCCAACAATAGAAAATAATAAAAAACTTGTCCAAAGGGAAGGAAACAGTAGTAGTTGAGGAAGAAACATCCATGGACCCCGAGAGAAGACAAGTGGGTTTTGAATTAGATAAAGATATGCGAAGAATTGTCATGGCAAAATTCTATGGCAAAGGGGATGGAGAAGAAGCAAAAATATGGCTAAACAATTTAGAGGCTTATTTTACTGTTAGAACTCTTTCCTCTAAATTGAAAACCCCTTGGGTAGTTTTTCGTCTGACCGAGGCAGCTGCAAATTGGTGGAACACTTACAGAAAAACCCACAATGTAGAGGCAGCTGATGTGCCTTGGGAAGATTTTGTAAAGGTATTTAAGGATAGGTTTTTAACACCCCAATTTTACCTTAAAAATACTACAGAGTTTTCAAGGTTGACTCAAGGTAATATGATCGCTATTGAATATTATCAGTGGTTCGTGAAATTGCTTAAGTATATGCCTGAGTATGAACAGAGAACTGAGATTAAGGTCCATAAATTTCTATTAGGTCTTCACCCAAAGATTGGTCATCTAATTCTCATGCTGAAACCAATAACCCTTACCATTGCCTATGATCTAGCCTGGTAAGAAGAGGATAACTATAAGGCCAAAAAGGCCTATTATCAAAAATCCATTGACAGAGAGGAATCATAGAAAAAGAAAAATTATGGCCCAGTTAAGTGGGATAAAAACTGGAGAAAAAAGGGGTGAAATGAGAACAGGAACATATTTGACAAAAACAAGAATAAGTACCAAGGGAACATAAATCAAAGCAACCGAGGTGGCCAGGATAGAGGAAATTTTAGAGATAGGTATGATCAAAAGGCTAGTACACTTGGAACTGGTTTTCAGGAGGGAAATGATGGAAATAAGAGGGAGAAGGCACCTCAAATTGGTTGTTGGATCTGTCAAGAGCCTCATTATACTGACAAGTATCCTATGAGAGTGAACAAGAGAAAAGAACCTACGAAGCCATCTCATAAGATTTTTGCTGCAATAGGTAATTCTAAACTTAATGGATAAGCAACACCTTTTATGTTAAGAGGTAAAATTTACAATAGAGATGTACGCATTTTAATTGATTTTGGAGCAACTGATATTTTTATTTCTTTAAACATTTTGAGAGACATACCAGAAAAACCTGGGTTTATGGCAAAAGGGTGGAAGGTTGAGTATGGGTCTGGGAAAACCTATATCGTTAGTCAATGTCTATTTGATCCTCAGTTAACACTATCTCAAGGAAAAACAAACTAGCATTTGTATGTAGCACTATTACATGCCTTCGACATAGTCCTGGGTATTGATTGGCTCAAGGTGCATAAAGCATTTTTAAACTTTGAAGAGATATGGGTGGAATTCACTGACGACACCAAGCAAAGAATTTGGTTATATTGCATACGTGAATTAGTTGAACCACATCTTCTAACAACAATGCAAGTTAAAAGGGCTTTAATAAAAGGTAGTAGATTTTTTGTAGTCAAACTCAATAAGGAGGAAACTGAGTCAGGGGTGAGCCTTTTTCAGACTTATCCAGGGTTTAATGAATTCAGGGATGTTTTTCTGGAGGATCTGTCGGGAATTCTACCTCAAAGAAAATTTAATTTTTCCATAGAACTTCTTCTAGGAGCTACATCAATAGCCCGAGAACCCTATAGAATGACCACAATAGAGCTACAAGAACTCAAAACTCAGCTACAAGACTTATTATAAAAAGGATACATTAAGCCTAGTGTCTCTCCATGGGGTGCACCGATTCTTTTTGTTAAGAATAAGGATAAAAATTTAAGGCTTTGTATTGACTGCAGAATGCTAAATAAGATGAAAATTAAGAACAAATACTCACTACCTAGAATAGGTGACTTGTTTGATCAACTGAAATGAGCTACGATTTTCTCAAAAATTGATCTTAGATCTGGATATCATCAGTTGAATATTCGAGAAGAAGATAATCATAAAACTTCTTTTCGGACTAGGTATGACCACTGTGAATTCACAGTGCTACCCTTCGGTTTAACTAACACTCCAACAACCTTTATGAACCTTATGAATAGTGTATTTTGGGAACAGTTAGATCGGTTTGTATTAATATTTCAAGATGATATACTGATCTACTCCAAAAATAAAGAGGAACATGATCAACACATGAGAATTGTTCTTGAAATACTTAGAAAGAACCGGTTATATGGAATTTTGTCCAAATGCGAGTTCTACACACCCCAAGTATAGTATTTGAGACGTGATTTTAGCTAAAGGAGTATCTGTAGACCCAAATAAAATAGAAGCTATTATTGATTGGCCCGCTCCCACAAATGTTTTTGAAGTATGAATTTTTATGGGAATGGCTGGGTATTATCGATGTTTTTTCAAGAACTTTTCTAAAGTGTCATATCCAATATCCAACCTGCAAAAGAAAGGAAAAGCTTTTAAATGGATTACATGTTGTGAGGAGGATTTTCGAACACTTAAGGAAAAAGTAACAACAACACCAATTCTTAAGATACCAGATCCCAAACTTCTATTTACCATGTGTACTGATGCCTCCATAGAGGGATTAGGGGGAGTTATCATGAAATAAGAAGGTGCTATAGCATATGAATCTTGAAAACTTAAAAAACATGAGTTGAACTACGCCACACATGATCTAGAATTAGGAGCGGTAGTGCACGCTCTTAAAATATGATGTCATTACCTGATTGGTAAACCTTTTGAGCTCAAAACTGATCATCAAAGCTTAAGATATATTTTCACTCAACCAATGCTCAATGCTAGGCAAAGGCGATGGATGGATTCTTGGTAGAATATGATTTCAACATTGAGTATATAAAGGGAAAATAAAACAAATTAGCAGATGCTTTGAGTAGAAGGTATATCACTACTATAACACAATGTCAATTTGATATAATTGAACAGATAAGAACCCTTCAATACCAAGATGAATTTTTTCAAAAATGTTAGGATTTGATACGACAAGGTTCTAAAAAATTAAAAAAAATGGATTCTAGGAGGATACATTATATTTCAGAAATAGAATGGTAGTGCCAAATGATAAAAAATTAAGAAATATATTGCTTCAGGAGGCACATTGTGCTCCTTATTCCGCTCATCCGGGCTATGTAAATATGCATGAAAATATGAGGAAAAACTATTATTGGCTAGGAATGAAGAAGGATATCACCGAATTTATAGCAAGATGTCTAGAATGTCAAAAAGTAAAGGTAGAACATTTGCATCCCATAGGATGCCTGTATTCACATGAAATTCCAATACATAAATGGCAGGTTGTGTCTATGGACTTCATAGTTGGTTTGCCTAAAAACCATTTTCAGCATGATGCCATTCTGGTAGTAGTTGATAAACTGACTAAAGTGGCACATTTTTTGCTAGGAAATATTAAATATGGAGCTCCTGCCGTAGCTCACAAGTTTGCCAGGGAAGTGTTATGGTTACACGGTTTTCTATAAACGATTATATCAAACAAGGATTCTCGATTCACATATGAGTTTTGATAGGCACTGCATCACGCATGGGGAACCAAACTCAATATTAGTATCACTTACCATCCAAAAATAGATAGACAAACTAAGAGGGTAAACCAAGTCTTAGAGGATATGCTTTGAATGTATTGCATGGATCATCAAACAAAGTGGGAAGACTACCTTTTCATGGTAGAATTTGATTATAATAATGGATACCATGCTTCTTTGGGTATGGCTCCTTTTGACGCTGTGTACAGGAGAAGGTGCAGAATGCCATTATCATGGAACAATTTGGAGGATCGGGTAATGATCGAACCGGATATGGTTAAGGAAATGAAAGAGCAGCTCAATGAATTTTTTTGGAGGCTTAAAGAAGCTTCAAACTGGAAAAAGAGTTACGTAGACCTTAAAATAAGGCCAAGGGAATTCGATGTGGGAGACAGAGTATTCCTAAGGGTTAAAATAACGAAGAGATCTATCAAATCGTCCAAACTTAGTTTGATATTTGTAGGATCTTTTGCTATCATTGATAAAATTAGCCCAATTGCCTACAAACTAGCTTTGCCACTCAATTTGTCTAAAATTCATGATACATTCCATGTGTCCCTCCTCAAAAAATATGTTTATGATCCCTCTCATGTTTGGAATGTTGATCATTTGCAGATGACCGATCCCCTACACATTGAGGTGCGACCTATCAAGATTATTGGTTTTAGAACGAAACATATGAGAAAATGAGATATTGAGCAATGTAATGTCCAATGAGACCAATATTTTGAAAATAGTGCCACATGAGAGGATGTGGCTATCATGAAAAGATAATTTCTATTTTTGTTTGAGCAATGATATAAACAAATCTTTGATTTTTGTTGTATGTGAATGTATGTTTTCTCTTCAGTGAATATGATTTAGATTTGAATATGCAAGTTTGCTATTATCTTATATTGACTTCTTTTGTACATGACAATACACTTTGACATGCATTGTAAACACGAAGACTGTGTTTAATATTAGAGGGGGACTATGTAACGACCCTTCAAAACCTAGTTTTTGTTTTACCTATTTTATCTATAAGAATGAGGTACTGCTAATTCATCTGTGGATGCAAGAACATATGTCATCACTGGCAGAAGAAATTCAAGGCATAGATGTCTTCTTCAGTTGTTAGAAAAGGTTAACCGGTAAAAGGTAAGACAAGGGGTATGATGAGCGGTGGAGTATCTACTTTGATTGGGATTTAAAAATCCCTACTGGTAATGCATCCGCCAACGGTCCATATAGATGCATTTCATGTAGTTGCATAACTAGGCTTGCTTTGTATATGTTGTTTTAAAATATATATAATATATTAATGATAAATAAATAAATAATAATAATAAAAATAATAACATAATATAAAAAAATGTTATAAATAAAATAGAATATATTAATAAATAATAATATATATAAACACATATATATACATTATTATAACAATTTATATTTATAAATTATAAATAATAATAGTATAACTAATAAAAGGAGATGAGTTACGAAGATTAAAGTTATATTTAAAAATAATAATTAAAATAAAGTTTACTATGGTGAGTTAGCGCACCACATGGCAAGATATGGGACGAAAAGCTCACACACAATTAACAAATGTTCAACATGAAAATATCATGCTTATCTATAAATTCAACAGACTAGTAAAGCAAAAGGAGGATCATTTTTTGAAGATGGGCAAATTATCTGGAAGTGGGAAGTGGATATCAGGGCAGGGAAATGAAAGAGTGCTTCCTCAGATAGGTCAACTCTCTAAAAATTTTCTCACCTTAATGTTATGTTGCTACGCATTTAAAAAAAAATTAAATTATTATTTTGTTGATGTCTCTTGAGTAATGAAGCATTTTTTAACATAGTTTGATGAAAATTTTGACAACTATTATAGAATTTAGTTATGCACTAGATTTTACTTGATAGTTGTATGCATATAGGGATTTAGATGCATGTCATGATAGAAAATGCTGCTCTGACCCCTTGAAAGAAATCTGGTGAAATCTTGGCACATGAAGAGTTCTTGAAATCGAAATATCACTTTTTCCAAAATGAAGTATGTGAAAGAAAATTTCCGTTGTTAGCCCTTGAGTACAGTGCTTACAAAGGAACCACGTCGTCACTCAAATTTAGGAGAATACTATTGCTTAAAAGAAGCAATGAATCTGTGTAAATTTCTAGTTAAATGTTTTATGTACTCAGTTCGTATATTGTACTTTAGTTGGCCATTATGAGTGTCACAATAAGATTATCAAAATAAAGTATCGTCCTTTATTTTCTTTTAGAAAAAAATATTTGAGAAAGAGGCCAAGCAATAATTACACTGCTGTTGGATTACATTTATTTTGTTTATTTACTATAGAAAACCTTTAAATTTTATAAGGTATAGAAGTTTGGTAAAATGTTCTTTTAAAACATGTTTTGTCTAAGAAGAGAAAATATATTGAACTAATGCATTATGTTAAATTTTAAGATTATACTGTTACGATTAGGAACATTATGATTATGAGAATATTTTGACATAATATTAAAGATTTAAAACTCGTTCATCCTTATATCCTTGCTCGTGTCTTCGTCTTCACGTATGGCTTATGTTTTCCATATAGAGCACGCCTAAAGAATGAGTCCAAGTCCATGAATCGTTATCTAGGATGTAAAGGCACCTTGAACTCTATCTTTGATTTCTCACATTTTAACTTCTATTCGAGTCCTTGGTTTGAGTAAGCTACGCAGTAGATTTAATGATTAGCTAGAAAAATGAATGACAACCAAATTCCTTTAATCAAATCTGCTGCTGAGTTTTAATAAGCTTAAGCGAGCGTTCCCACATGAAATATAATATAATTAGAGACCTTGATAAAGATGTGTAGGTTGTTCCTTTTGGGGAATATGAAAGGTCACTGTGTAAATTAAAAGCTGATTTTGGTCTTACCAATAAACAAACCTAGTTTGCAGAGAGAGATATATATATATATATATATATATATATATTTGGCTATCAATTATTCTTAGAACCGGTTTGATTGCATAGGCGATAATTATAAATTAGTTAATGCCTTATTATTTTTTGACAAAATAAATTTAGATTTAAATAAATATGAGTTTATCCAGGGTGGATGTAGATATGCTTAGGTTAAATTCGATGCAGTCAAAATAAAGTAACGTGGCCTCGAATGTCATATGGCCTATATCCATGAACTTGGTTGATTGATTCAGCATGGCCTGTACCCTTGACACTCGTATTCATCCGTCTAAAATAGACGCTGGGTACACTAGACTTAGCCATTTGTCCATGTTGCTCACTTACTTAGATTACAACCAAAATAATGATATTCCAGAACCAAGACTTGAACTTTGTTTTAAAAAATAAAAAATTCCTTGGGTTTTGAAGAACATACTATGGAACTAGGTATAGTAGTTAATGAGCATATCACAAAGGAATGTAAAGTGGATGTGCTTTAAAGTTCTTTAATTATTAACTGTTTTACATTTCTAAAATAATATATGATTAGAATTTTACTTCTAATATTTGTATCTGACCTCATGGAATTATTTAAATATTTCTTTTATTATTATAAGAGCCTTTCCTTAGCATTAATGGTTTCGTTTAAAGATTTATCATGATTAAATGTAATTATATTTTACAAGTGATGGGAAGAATTTTAGAATTGAGAGCTTATAAACTATGGAACTGGTTGAAAATTTTTACACATTGTGACTTCTTAGTTAGGACAACCAAGTGGGTAGACTAGGGATTTTACAATAATTACAAAGAGCACATGAAAGATAATTCAATAAAATTGATGACACCTACCTCAAAACCCTTCCAAAAAAGGATGATGACCTGTAGGAGTTTAAGCCAAGCAATAAGAATGAATTAGGGTATATAATGGAGTGAAAATAAAAAAATTGGATTTCTTTATTTCTCCTCAATGATTTTCAGAGAACAATAGCTCAGATATCATTTTTGTAGGTATATTAGGAGTTAGATACGGTAGCCCAAAGAATGAAAACATTACCTGTAAGTATGGGCCAGAGGATCCGTATATATCGACTGTTGTTGTGTAATAAATTGCACAAATATATGCAAAATTTGGGGTCTTATTTGTTTTTGAATTTTAACTTATGATTGAAGTGTAAAATACATGAAAGTAAATACAATAAATAATCACAAGTGCCCACAAATTTTAACTATAGGTGTCAGTTTCCACCGAAAATGCACCTATTTACAATGCCATTTTTTTTTTTAAGATGTCAGTTTCCACTGAAAATGCACCTTTTGTTACAATAATTTTTGCAAAATATCTGAGGTTTTTGTTTGTAGAAATGATTTTCAAGTTTACAATCTCCCCCCCTTGTGTTAGAATTTTGCAAGAAAAAATAATGCTTTTATCCCCCTTTTTGTTGCAAAATAAACAAGGTTTGAAAATTTTTGATGTACCCTTTCAATGTGCAAAAGAAACAATGTGCAAATTTATTTTCTTATCCCTCCATGGAAAAATGCACTAAGGTTCCTTTTCTTGGTTTTAGTTGCAAAATAAATGTGATTTGACAAAAAGATGCTTCTTTCTTGCTGCCTTCTTGTGCAAAATAAAATGTGTTCTTTGAAAAAAATTAAGCCTTGATTGCTTGGGTAGTTATAATTGCAAAAGAAATGAAAGTTGCAATTAAAATAACCTAAGGTATTTAAAAAAATACCTTAAAAAATATATGCATTTAAAAAAATGGTCTTTGCACAATTTGAACCCATGACAACGTGCCCTGCGCCTTAGCAGAGGCTGTACGACCAACTCCACTACCAGTGTGGATGAAAGCTAGAAGACACGACGTTGGTTTTATTTATCAGGGCCAACAAAAAATTTTAAAAAAATAATATCTAAGATTATATCCCACATGCAGTCGACAACTGCACTAGCACTGGGATAAAACCAACCAAGTGCGAAGATGTTTTTGACTGCCTTCAAGCAGTTGGAAAGAGACAAAGTTTTTTCACCCTCCAACAAAGAATTTCCACGTCATCATAGATCACGTCAGTATACAGGTTGTCACCACGTGTCATGCTCTGGTCCACATCCTCAGTTTGCTTATGACATATTTGTCTCGACCTGCATGTAGAGATGCAAACTCCTCCTCAGTTTGCATGTGTAGATATTCTCCTCCTCAGTTTGCATGTGTAGATATTCTCCTCCTCAGTTTGCATGCTTGATATTCATGTAAAATGAGATCCGTGTGCACTGTAATAGTCATATGGATCTACATGCAGTGATCTCTGTGCATGGGTCTGCATGCATCTCGCTTCTTGAAGTCTACATCAATTTAACTTTTTGCAGGTGTGCATGCTGGATTTCAGATCCTTCCTTCCATGTGCGTCAAAGGATATGCTTAGAGTGAAACAAAACATCACTTTTTCCATTAATGTATGTTAATGCTCTGATACCATATTGAGAATGGAAGCAATCAACCTTTGCATTAGAATAGTGGTGATTAAATAGGACAATCAAGATGCAGTTTCAGATTTGGTTGAACTGCGCCAACCACCTTGTTAACTACCCCTAACCTCCTAACTTTGGATTAGAGCAAATTAAAGTAAATGCACGTAATCAAATATGAACATATGATGTAATAAATTAAGCTGTGCACTATGCACTATGCTAAAAATTTGATCCTTGATAAAAGGACTTGTAAGATAATCTATCAAAATACCATTAGAGTTGCACTTTGGCTATTTGATATTATGGAGGAAGAAGTGAGAAGGATGGGTTGATTGCACCTTGAGGAAGCTTGAGAGAAGAGGAGATTAAAATATTAAAGGAACATATGATATTGCACCATGAAGGAAGATTTGAAGGAGATTTATTGCTATGGGTTGATTTCACCCTAATATTGCAAGTTGATATGGAGGACATTTAGATATTACTATGAATCGCAAAATATTACGAAAAGGAGTAGATATTTTATGAAGAATAAATGAGACATTTGCGGACTACAATTTGTAAATTTGAAAGGAGATTGAAGAAGTAGAATCTATGTGAGAAAAGGATTAATAAATTGATGATGTATATAGGATGCCTATGATCGAAGATATTAGAAGACAAGAACAAGGAAAAAAGCCAACGTTGAAGCGAGAAGTGAGAGAGTTGAAGTGTTATGAGGTATCAAAGTCAAAACGCCTATAAGGAATCATTGTCGAAGTGTCTAAGAAGAATCAATGAAGGAGACAAAGGTGAAATAAGAATAATGCCTATGAGTGGAGTCGAGCTAAGGTTGATAGCACCTATGAGCTGAGCCGAGCCAAGGTTGATAGCACTTATGAGCTATACCAAGATTGATATCACCTGTGAGGTTGATGATCATGAGTGCTTCAACAAGAATAGAAAGGAATATGTAATACCTCAAGTTACAACGCTTGAGAAGGATGAGGTTCAAGTAATGTTGCCTTGAATTAATGCCAACCACCACATGGAGGAAAAGAAAAGAGCTAAGCACACAGTAAGTTATTGAAACCCTAGCATAAATTTAATTTTTAATTTGATTAATGGGACTTATAAGGTTGAATGAATAAATTTATTATTTGATAATTCTAAAGTGAATAATAATTAGAGAGATGATTAAAGAATTTGATAAATTATTAAGAAAGAAAATTAAATGCATGGGGGACGTAAAGAAATAAAGCATTTTATTTTAAAATTAAATATTGATTTGAGAGGAGTGAAAATTAAATTGCATTTTGAAGGAAAAATTGTGAGACAAAATTGAACTAGAGAGATTTTTTGTTGTTGATAATTGGATTTTTAAAGGACCCAAAAACCTTTTACAAATGGGTCAGGGAGAGGGTCTCCACAAAAGAGCACATAACAGGAGATAGTCCCAACGAGACAATCTCACAAATCGAAAAGCAGGACCATGCTGCACAACACAAGTAAGGAAGATTGGCTTATGGGAGCCAGAGACAAATAAAAACACCAAGACTAAAACCCAGCTAAAGGAATCTCAGGACAAACGGAAAAAAAATTAAGAAACCCAACTTGTGGTAGCCCAGGATAAAAAACAAGAGAAAAAACCTATTTGGGACAGGAAAACCTGACAACAGGTAAAAATTTGAAAATAAAAAAAATCAATACCCCGCTCAAAAAGGCTCAAGAAGAGGAAACCAGATATCATAGTTTGAAAATGGTATCCCACTCAAACAAAAATAATCCAGGATGAAACCGAACCCCAAAAAATAGATTGGAAAAAACCAAAACCTATAGAAAAGAAAAAAACACATCCATGAAGGCACGAGAACAACCAAAGACTGAAGAAACCATCAAGGAAGGCACGGGGAAAGCTTGAAAAAGACAAACCCATCCAGTAAGGTACATAAAAATTCTAAAAATGAATAACCCGTCCAAGAAGGCCTGGGACTAGCCTAGAGGAGAAGAAACCCATCCAAGAAGGAACGGGGCAACCACGAAATAAAAAACCTATCCAAGAAGGCACAGGACCAATCTGGAAAAGGAGCAAGCAACCATGAGAGATATCTTCAAGCACCGAGGTCTTGCTGCAAAGGAGATGAATATCACAATAGTAGGCAAGAGAAGCTTAAACATCAATCCACCATGGCACTCTAAGGCAGCCCCACCAACTATTCATCCATAGGATATCTATGGACCTCAACACCCATAGCAGCATGAGAAACACAAGGCCCCATCCCAAAGGCTAAAAAGATGCAACAAGGAGAGGAACAAAAAAAAACCCAAGATAGACACCGAACCCAACATCAAAGGGCCCACACCAGCCACAACCGAGATCGACTCAACTACGAATGATAAAATTATGGCCCCACCCTAAGACCAAGAAATATGTAGAGAGCAAACCCCAAGTTGATACAACATGATCAAATAAAGTGGGAACACCTTTAGATGCCGAACCCAAGAATAGAGCAAAGGAAACAAACCGTCGATAAGTAGGAAAGAACAAAACCCTCCCAAATACAAAAGGACCACTAGGGAAGTCTCTAAAACTTCAACTCTCGATTTGTGCCACCTAAAATTGACCACCAATGAAGGCCACTCTGGAAAAATGTAAGGACAATCCAACAAATCTCCAGCAATTTCATCAGGATGGGAAACACCACCTGGAAGGCCCCAAGATGATCCCATAATGGATCAGGAAGTGCAACAGGGTTGACACAGGGTCATCCCTGGCTAGAAATCTGTAGGATGGGAGGGAAAAGCAGGGAATTTGGGACAGGGTCCTCCCACCCAGAGTAGGAGGCCTTCCCAATCCCCCCTCCTAAAGTGAATTGAATGATTGAAATTAATTAAAATTTGAAATTTGATTGATGAGAATTATTGAACGAGTTCCATTATGGTTGAAACAACCCAAGTCCTAAGTCCTACCTGCTTGGTTGTCCTCTCAAAAATATCACATAGTAAAAATTTTTCAACCAATATCAATATCTATATTAGTACAAGGTATGCTATTTCTTCGTGAGTACCTATTTCACTGCAATAAAAATACCCACGAGATCGAGACTAGCTAGATACCACCATTATTGCCTTACGTGAACTTCACTCTCATTTTGAGATTCCAAGTTTTGGTAGGGGTTTATCCTCTAGGGCCCATTTCACCTAGAGGTTGGACACATATTTTCCCTAATAGCGTATACATGCCAAGTACTAGATGGAGTTACTCCTTCCCAGTAATCTATCTAGGGCCTGTCAACACCCTGACTTATGGACCAAGAGATACATGATCTGTCATGATAAGTGACGAGACGTCTCATTCTATCTCATCGATGTGCAATAAAATTCCAAAATTAGGTAACCCTTCACTGTACTATAGGTGACAACCTAGGAGTGATGCCCATTTCATCCTCCTTTACCTCCCGTCTTGATCCTTCCTATCAGGAGTGCAGCCTCTCCTACCTTCGGTAATTGACCTTCCCTCAATTACCGATGATGTGCTTAGTATTCTCCTCCATCTATCCCTATGGATCGTTTTGGTTGGTTAAGTTAGGCTCTAATGTTCAGATCCTAAGATAAGAGTTAATTTATTTCTAAGTTTAATTTAAACTAGAAGTGTAAATAAAGGTGGCTAGAGATGAAGAGTTTTAAATAAGTTTCACAATAAAGTGTGATATTGATTTACACAATTTTGACTATCCTCACACTAAATATCATTTTAAATCCTATTATAAAGCATGAAACAAGCTATTTCTTTGTTATGAATATATCTAGTATAATATTATTCTAATATAAATTAAAGGTTGAGCCCCTACACATTCTATATTTATAATTATTAAATATCCTATAAAAATTAAAATATAAGCACAATCTAACTCTTGTAAACCATTTCAAGTCATGAACAAAGATTTTAACCATTGTGAAGTATCCATATAATTAAGCATGATTTACAATATGTAATTTTACCGGAAGAATTTCCATTCTCTTGTTTTTATTTGGTTTTGACCTTTCCACATTCTCTGGGTTTTAAAAGAGTTGTTTCTAAATTTATGTGGTGGTTTCCTATATTAAAAACTTTAGGTTAAAAAGAATTATCTTTGGTTTAAAAGATTCTAACCATCCAGGAAATAATACACTCAAAGTATTAAATCTACATAATTTAACACTATTATTATTATCAAAATTAAACAATAATTATAATAACTATTTTGACTAAATAAAAAAGACTATATTGTAAACCTTTTAAGGTCAACCATATTTTAATTTTAATAATACAGAAACAACCCATATATGTTATAAAACAGATTATATCAAATACAATTTAAATAATCATTCCATTATCCAACACTATTATTGTCTGGTTGTTATATGACAGGACAACTAATTAGTCATACCCTGGGTATATTTTTTTTCTTAAAAAAAAAAAAAAAAACCCCACTGCTATTTGGCATATTTTATTTAATTTACACCTTTTATCCTTACTGTAACTTTGATAAAAAAAAGTTCCACGTAATCACGAATGAGCTCAAATGGTGGTTCGTTTAATCAAAATGACGACTGAATTACAACTGCTATTGCTAAAGGGTTTATCATTCTGCCTGTTGTTGCTAAAAGGGTTTCACGTTCTTCCTATAATGTATTCAATAATGTAAATGTCGTTCTGAGAACTCAATACTTCTGGTATAATTGCAGGGTCTTAACGCATGTCGAGGCGGTCATACCGAATGAGAGCCTTTATATATTTTAAAAAGACTTACAATAACAAAAAATACTACCACCAAAAACTCTTTAGCAGAAGTCCTAAAAACAAAAAGTCGTTTAATATATAACACATTATACTATTACTCAAATGCAGTCTAACTCACATCAAGGACTCTGGGTGAACTAAACAACAAATATACCTATAGGATGTCAATACCCTCTACTAGAAAAGGAATTACAACTAATTTATTTGCTACAATAGACGGCCTTCCAATTTACACCTTTTAATCAAAATTAAAATTGACATTTTTAAACACAGCTAAGAACGTCTTCAATTGGTTAAAATATACATAATTTGTGGTAACAGTATTGGAAAATGTGTTCATTTCATTGTCACACACACTTTGAAATTAAATGGAAACCTAACCACAGATGTCTTATATACAAATTCAGTTGTAAATTATTTCACAACCATAGTATACAACCAGACTGTTTAAACTCTCGAACATACCTTCTTTTCAACAAAACATGTATCACAATTTCTCTGTGCTAAAGAAACTCATTAGCCATCTGGAAATGCTATACATATACAAGAAGTGAATTTTAATTATAAATTTTACACTCGTCATAAATTCGTTTATCTCCTCTGCGAATCAGTAAAAGTACCCACCTTCTCTCTAATGACTTTAATTAATTAAAAATGATCTCCTTAATATAGGCTATGCAATATTAAGTGTTGCCAGTGATAATTTAGCCATAAAAACATATCATCAAGAGTAATTTCCGTCTCATAAGCGAAGCAACAGATAACAGACATACTCAAGGAAGGAGAATACACAACTCATCTTTTATTTTTCTTTTAAAGAAGCCATCCGGTAGAGTCAACTTCTATAATAGCAAAGGGACATACACAATTGTACTTTTTCTATCAAGCTTGACTAAGAAACTACTTTAAATAATTACACTTTCATAACAACATACTTATGTATTCTTGTGCTTACATGTCGCATCTCAAATGATCAGAGCCAATTTGTAATAATAATTCCACTTATATCAAGCTTTATTTACAAATGAATTAGCTTATAAATTTAGGTTTCTCAATGTCTACTAAATGTACTTCTTATAACAGCTATATCAAACTGAATTTGTTCTTAATCCTTCCCAATAGACTGTGAGATACAAAGCTTATCTTTAGGATATCTACCGACAACTGTTCGCCCATTCTTGGCAAAGTTCAACTTTACATATTAAGCGTGCTACTTGAAGGGATCAGAGCGGCATATTAATTTTGAATGCAAACTACCATGCAATACTATATGCAAGCCTTCAAGCATGATTTATGTATCTCTCCATTATAAAAACTTATCAATAAATATTCAACCAGTTCCTCCTTAACAACAATCAAATATACAAGCAAACAGAAAGTATTCTTTAATGACGAAAGATCTCATTTAAGACTATTAGGTTTCCTTCCTAATTTTCACACAGTAATGAGTATTTAACCAGAGTAACTGACCTTATATTTTAGCATAATTGTCTCTACTTCTTTCTTCCTACCCAATAACGACACTGCTATCCAAATTTTCCAGATAATGACACAAACAGATGATGATCCCCTTTCTTTTTTTTCTTATTTTGTTATATAATTAAGGTTATTACTGCTGAGGAGCTCATTATGCCGACAAATGAGCTCACTCCTTATGCAAGAATTCCTTGATCTTCTTTTTCCTTGTAATATCTCTTATCCTGATAGCCTTGACTATCGTGATTGTCCCTGTTTTCTTTGTATTTGCTACTATTTTTATCAAATCGAGATCTATATCTTCCTTAATTTATCTTATTCAAATCCTTTCCTCCCTTGTTGAGCCATCATTTTTCTTTTTCTGTGGCTTTTCTCTATCAGAGGATTTTTGATAATAAGTATTTTTGGCCTTATTGTTGTCCTCTTCTTGCCGAGCCAAATCATAGGCAACAGTAAGGGTTGTAGGCTTAAGCATGAGAATCATGTGCCTAATTTTTGGGTGTAACCCTAGAAGAAATTTATGGACTTTAATTTCAGTCTGTTACTCATACTCAGGCATATATTTGAGCAGTTGCACAAACCGTTGATAATACTCAATTACGGTCATGCTACCCTATGTTAATCTTGCAAATTATGTAGTTCTTTCAAGGTAAAATTACGGTGTTAAGAATATATCTTTGAATGCTTGCACAAATGTATCCTTGGGGACATCCACAACCTCCACATTATGAGTTTTCTTATAGGTATCACACCAATCTGCAACTGCTCCTATCAGACGAAAAATTGCCCACGAATTTTTTGATTTAGAAGAGAGAGTTCTAACGATAAAATATGCCTCTATACTTTTCAACCATCTCTACGCCTCTTCTCCATCACCTTTACCATCGAATCTAGCTATGTCAAGTCTCCTCATATCTTTATCTAGTTCAAAACCTAATTTTTTTCTCCTGAGATCAATAGATGTTTCTTCCTCAGCTATAACTAGTTCCTTTCCTTTGGATAAATTTTCTATTATTTTCTACTGTTGAGCAATCATCTCTTGCTGTTGGTTCAACTGAGCCTTCTACTGCTCCATGTGTTCTAAAATCTGAGACTTTTGTTGTTCCATATGCTTAGCCATCTAATATCGCTGCAGGTCCATATGCTATTTCTGTTGGCTCATCTGTTCTTGTATCAATTGCATCATTTTTACCAGCTTATCTTCTTTTTGTGCTGGTTCTTTTTCTTTTCTAAGTATTCAAGGAGATTCTACAACTTCGTCCAAGGCTTCTGTCCTCACTGTCCTTTGGAGGACTTTTTTTGGATTTTCAGTCAACCCTTCCCGCTGAGCTGCCGTAGGCCTTTTCGAGGAGCTAGCTTTCATACTGGATGCCATTGCTTGCCCAGAGAAGAGCTTTGTTAATTTTTGGTTTAAGTTTTCAAAAGTCATCACAAATTTTTCTAGAAATGATATCTAACATAGGTTTTCCTAAAATTTCACTGCCTAGGGTTTTGCAACCTAGAGCTTTGATACCAACTGAAACAACCCAAGTCCTACTTGCTTGGTTGTCCTTTCAGAAAGATCACATAGTGAAAAATTTTAAACCAACCTCAATATCTATATTAGTACAAGGTATGTTATTTCTTCATAAATACCCATTTTCCTATAGTCAAAATACCCACGAGATCAATATTGGACAGGTTTCGTCATTATTGCCATAGGTGAAATTCACTCTCATTCCAAGATTCCAAGTTCAGGCAGGGATTTCTCCTCTAGGTCCTATTTCACCTAGAGGTTGGACACATATTTTCCTTGATAGCATATCCATGCCAAGTGCTAGACGGAGTTACTCCTTCCCAATAATCCATCTAGGGCCCATCAAAATACTGAGTTATGGACCAGGAGATACATGATCTGTCATGATAAGCAATGAGATGTCCCATTCCATATCGGCGTTGTGCAATAATCATTCCAAAATTAGGTAACCCTTCACTATACTATAGGTGGTAGCCTAGGAGTGATAACCATTTCATCCTCCTTTACCTCATGTCGTGACACTTCATGTCAAGAGTGCAATCGCCCCTACCTTCGGCAATTGACCTTCCATCAATTACCGATGTTGTGCTTAATATTCTCCTCCATCTATCCCGATAGATCATTTTGGTTGGTTAAGTTAGGCTCTAATATTCATATCATGAGATAAGTGTTAATTTATTTCTAAGTTTAATTTAAAATAGAAGTGTAAATAAAGGTGGCTAGAGATGAAGATTTTTAAAAAAATTTCACTATCAAATGTGATATTGATTTACACAATTTTGACCATCTATTTCTTTGTTATGAATATATCTAGTATAATATTATTCTAATATAAATTGAAGGTTGAGTCCCTACACATTCTATATTTATAATTATTAAATATCCTCTAAAAAAATGAAATATAAGCACAATCTAACTCTTGTAATCCATTTCAAGTCATGAACAAAGCTTTTAACCATTGTGAAGTATCCATATAATTAAGCAGTATTTATAATATCTAATTTGACCGGAAGAATTTCCATTCTCTTGTTTCTATTTGGTTTTGACCTTTCCACATTCTCTGGGTTTTAAAAGAGCTGTTTCTAAATTTATGTGGTGGTTTCCTATATTAAAAACTTTAAGTTAAAAATAATTATATCTGGTTTAAAATATTCTAACCATCTAGGAAATAATACACTCAAAGTATTAAATCTACATAATTTAACACTATTGTTATTATCAAAATTAAACAATAATTATAATAACTATTTTGACTAAATAAAAAAGACTATATTGTAAACCTTTTAAGATCAAGCATATTTTAATTTTAACAATACAAAAAAGAGCCCATATATGCTATAAAACAAATTATATCAAATATGATTTAAATAATCATTCCATTCTCCAGCACTATTATTGTCTGGTTGTTATATGACAGGACAACTTATTAGTCATACCCTAGGTATATATATATATATTTTACCTTGTTATATAATTAAGGTTATTACCATTGCATACAACACCTGTATTCTCAATGCAAGAATTTCGACACGACATATACCACGAATCAAGACAAATGATTCAATACGGATGCATGGTTGATTAATTATATTTTGATATTATTCATATATACATAGGTCGTATATTTATTTCATATGTGTTATTAATGTTATTATTATTTTTTTGCTTAGATTATTTGGTTATTATTAAGTATATTATTATATATATTTTTATAATTTTATTTATATTATTATTATTTATATATATATTTTTATTACCACTATTATTATTTATTTTATTATTATTATTATTATTATTTTAAATTATTTTTATAATTCATAATTAAAATAAAAGAAACACAAAATCCCTATGATGTAACTATATGGATGCATCTACATGGACCGCTGGCGAATGTACTGCCAGTGGGGTTCTTAGACCCTAATGATAACAAATACTCCACCTCTCATCATTTCCCCACTTACCGTCCACTGGATCCCTTTGTCTACCATCAAAAGGAGGCACGCTTCCGCTAGAATGCTCTTTTTACTGGTGACACCTGCACCTACAACCACACAAAAATTAGTAGTATCACATTCTTGCAAATAAAGCAGACAACTACCCAGGTGTTGTAGGTGAGTTGGAGAGGAGAGGACAATCTTTGAAGGGAGGTCCCAGTGTTCAAATCTCCACCCTACCAAAAAGCTGAATTGGGTATCCAAAATCCAATTGATAATGTTGGTGCGGGCAGGGTCGGGTGCGACTCCCGGTGACTTTGACGGTGTAGAACCCCCTGTTCGTGGTCTCTCAGACCAAGGCGGCCCCGCAAGGGGTTTTTCGCTGAAAATAAAAATAAAAATAAAGTAGACAACTAAATAGTTACTCAACTGAGGGTTGCTACAATGGCAAATAATACAATTTTCCTTTATGATTAACAACTTCTAAAAGAACCAAAATTTACATCATGGAAAAATAAAATGAAATCAATTATCATCGTTGAAAAAACTTTGGAACATAATGAATGGAACAAAGAACAAGCAATAAGATGAAAGAGAAAAATAAAAATTTGAATAAGATGATGCAAAAACCCTTATGCTAATTACATTTGGGATAATTGATGAAATTCATCCATATATAAGTGAAGTAGAGACTTCAAAAATTTCTTGGGAAAAATTATGCAAAATATTTGAAGGGAAGAACAAAGCAACTATCTTGCATTTGCAATCACAATTGTATTCATTAAAGGTTAATAGTGGAGAAAGTATAGAACTCTTTCTTTGAAGGATAGCGGAATTAAAGGCTAAATTATTAACTTTGGGAGAGAAAGTAGAAGATAAGATTCTTGTCCAAGTTACATTAAGAGCACTTCCAAAGACATTCAAACATTTAGTCACTTCACTTCAAGTGCTAAATGATACCATAACCTTTGATGAATTAGTTAATGTTCTTCAAGAATATGAAGTGGAAATTTTAGTCAAAGATGAGATGACTAATAATTCTTTGATATCAAAGAAAAATGCATCAAGTAACATAACATCATCATAATCTCAACGTGAATGGAGACAATGATATTGTCACATATGCAATAAAAAAGTTCATACTACAAGAATTTGTAGATATAATTATTTAAATCAAAGAAATAAAATGAATAGACCTGTTCAAGGATTTTAGCCAAGGAAATATCAACCTCAATATCAACATGCACAACAACAACGACCAAGATAAGAGAATAAAAAAGGTAATTTAGCTCAATAAATTCAAGAGGTTAAAGGGAGAAAAGTAGAAGAAGAAAATGAAATAAGAGCTCTTATAGTGAGGATTGTAGACAATGAGGATGAAGATCAAATTGAAGATAATTGTGAAAAGAACGAAAATGAAAATTATCCATAAATTCCTAATGGCACTCATGTTTCAAAATAAAAATATATGAAAATAAGACAACAAATATAGATAAAAGGCACATATTAAAATCAAGATCATTTTAGAATTGTAAAATTTGTGAGAGAACCAAACCAAAAATAGATCACAAAAAGAAAATTGAAGTACACTATGGATGGATCAAAAAATTATATTGGAATAGGATCATGGATATGTTATAATATTTTTATGGTCACAAAGAAAGTTTGATAAATATTATAGGAAACAAGTTAGCAGATCAATGCCAAAACTTCAAACAATACTAGAGCTAGAGTAGAAGGACAAAGACTAGAATTAGAGATTGAAGACTAATAGTATTCAAACCAAATAATGTAATGCAGGGGGGTTTTGGAGATATTACATTATCTGATAAATATTAAAGCACCCCATGGTACACTGTACATTTTTAAATATTAGATTAAGGAATGTGAGTTATATTTCTCTAATATATTTGATAATGTGTGAGAAGAGTCCAAGTGTTATGTAATAAAGTGTACAAGTGTGCAAAGTGTGAGAGTGTGCAAAGTATCATGTAAGTAAGTCAAGAATCATAGAGTTAGGTGTCAAATATACAAGTGAAGAGTCACATGATATATGGTAAGATGTAAAGTGAAGAGTCATGAGAGTTTTGTCATATGTGAGGAATAGGAAAGGATGCATCTCTTAGATATATGAGGAGAACAATAGTCAAGTATTGAAGAGTCATATTCTAAGGCTATATTATGGAGATAAAGCTCCATGCATTGTATCATAAAGAATCTAAGAGATTGTATATTTGATTTATGAATAATATTGTGAGTTCTATTATTGAGAAATATTGTTATTATTCTATGAATGTGATTTATTCATATTGGCTAGAGAATTATATGCTTTAATATTGTGATTAATATTTTATCCTTGATAAAAGGACCCATGACATAATTTGGCAAAATAGCTATCAAAAGATAAAGAATTTAAGTAGATAAAAATTACTGAATACACGTAGAAAGGGAATAAAGGAAAGAATCCATCCCTATTGTTTTGATACAAGGTTTAGAAGAAAGTATCATAGATTATATAGAACAAAGACTCTATGGCTATCCTCATATATCCTAGAAGTGAGTTTTTATCTATCTTGGCTAGAGGTAAATCTTCCTCATCACCCTTCAATAGGTCATCAATATCTTATATCAGGTGTTAGTCAATATTGGGCTGATTATCTACCCATTATTCAAAATTTCATTGATAATTCTTTATTTAGTATGGGTTAAATATTTTAATACCTTCTAGACCCCTTGAATACTTTGAGTTATTATGACATGATTTCTTAAGTAAACACCTCAAATTCTACCCCTACTATACTATTGGTGAACCCTTTCAACCAAATAGAACTTGTAGACTATATCTAACAACCTAGAAAACACTAACCTATCACAAGCTAGTGCTAAAAATATAGAAACCATAAGATAATATGTCATTAGCTCAAGCCAAATGATAACTCCCCTAGCTATATCACCTCAGATTTCTAGTGGAAAAAAAAATCAACCATTCGCTAACATTCCTATGAGTCAAGTGCTCCAAGTCTTCCCAAATTTGATTCACCAATTGTACTTGTAAAATTTATCAAATCCAAATCTATACATAGGTGTGAAAATTAAATCCTATCCAATTGGTTCTAAATTAGAATGCTTCCCGAAACCAATAGTTTTGAACATCCAAGTAGGAGCCCAAAACCTACAACCTTACTCTGGAGGATATCCTTCCCAATATCATAACCTTAGCTTTTAAATCCACAATTCCTCCAATAGCCTCACAAAGGTGTGAACCACCAAGTGTCATATAATCTTCATCCACAATTAAACCACACTACATTTATTCCACCTATTCCAAATCCCCCTCTAATAGTGAACTAGAACCTCAATCAACAAAAAATATAGCAATATCAACAAATGGTACCTTTCATCCAACAAATACAAGGGTATGCAACTTCTCCATAAAAATAAATACCATACCATCCATAGATACCTTATGAATACCCTTCTCAAAATCATCAAGTCTAGGACCTCCCTAGAACATAACAACAATTGCTTGATTGGATGTACTAGGGACCTTTGAATTTGATGGTTTACTTTCCTATACCTACATTCACCATGAAGGCATTACCTGCTTTTGATGGTAATGAGAATAATATTACCCTAGATCATATGAATGAGTTGTATACTTTAAAATAGATACATAGGATCCAAAAGAAAATAAAATGATTTGATTGTTGTTCTATTGATTGAGAGATAAAATTGCTATATGGTATCAAAGCCTACGTGATAACTCCACAACTGAATGGATTCCATAGTTAAACTATTCATGAGGATATTTGGTAGTCCTAGGGATGATTATCCTATATTATTCAGTTAAATGCAATGCAAAGACATCCCTAGGATAATATCCATGATTGTAGCACTAGGCTTATGATGACCTTGCACATGATACCCCACAATATTAGGATTTTTTATGAGCAATATTTGCCATAATTTATTAAAGATCTATAATCTAATTTAGCCCTTATGGTTTGCAATGCTAATCCATATACCTTATCAAGAGCCTTTGAAGAAGCCTCCTGAGAAGAAGATGTGTTGATTTGAGTAGGAAAACTATCTCTTGCACCACCCATGGCTTATGCCACACATGTAAACTCTATACCTATTTTTTTAGTGTTAGGAGGTTCGCTAATTATCAAACCTATCCCAAAAACTCAGGTATAACACACGTTGACACAACCTAGTACACCTGGATATCCATAAACCAATTCCCTTGACATCATCACTTTTCTAGGTTAAAGTGTACCTAATACTATAAATTTCCAACCACAACTACTTTTTTTGCCTATATTACCCCAACCCTCTAGCCATAATGTTAATCCAAAGTCCTATAACTAAGTGGATAATATCCAAGAATAAGTAAACCCATGAAAGTCATATTTTTTTTCATAAATTATACTAATTTAAAAAGAGATAGAATCAAAACACACAATTTGAAAAGATGAAGAATCAAAACACGCAATTTGAAAATATGAAGACTCAAAACACATAATAGGGAGGTAGATATAAGTAGATAGAGAACTAGAAACAAAGGAGAGCTCCTTATATTACAAAGGATCATATACCTAGGCAATATACCAATATTTGTAGAAATTAGGTGCAAAAAACATGGCTAATGCTAATACATATATTAATACCTTACAATTTCTTGTGTGCAATGTTGGCCTAACCCATTAGATAGTGACATTATGATAGAAAATATTGAAAGCTTGATATATAACCAACAATGTTAGGCATAACAAGAGAAGGTGATGGGTTAAGAAGCAATATTGACTGCACTAATCAGTAAGCAATATACGATGTAAAACCTGAACCCAATATATTTGACAAAAGTATTTCAATAATGGATCATTAAAATTGATCAATCTAGCTAACACAGATTTGGAAAATTTTAGAGATTGTACTGAGGAAAATATGCTCTTCAAAGATTAATCAACCTTGGGTAATCAACAATATGGAGTTATGATGAGAAGTAAAAGAAACATTGTAGAATAACAACCCAAGCCTTCAAATGGCCAGTTGAATTACCAAAACCACTTGTTCCTAATATAAACACCACTATACTTAGAAGAGAGTGATATCCCCCACATATCAAAGATAAGGATCCAATAATAGATAATTAGGAAGCAATACCTAAGGAGACACCCAAGGATACAACTCCATAAGTTCCAAAAGGAGAATCATAAAAAATAGGTGCATTGATGGATGGTAAGAAAAATGGTAATAATAGGGGGGAAAATGAATAGAAAATTCTATGAAAGAAAGTGGAGCAGAATTTGAAATATCCCTCTTTGACTAGTGAGGGTAGGATGGAAAGTGCAAGGAAATTTAGAAAATTCATATTATGAAAGGAAAGTAACTTGACTATCATAAGGATCAATATTATTGAGGTTCTAAAGAAAAATTTATCCAAAGTAAGTATGCTAGAAACTTTGGCATTACCTGGTTAAAGGGACTTGTTATAAGAGGTGTTGAGGGACAAAGAATAAAGTTATACCAAGACTAAGACTCATACAATTGATACTCAACCAAATGCATATGAGAAATATAATTTGATAGCACAATATCCATTTGACATACATGTGAATATTAAATATTTCTTAAATACTTCAAATCCAAAGGCAATAAATCCCCCTTCCTTCTACATTACTTTAAAGATCAAAATTTACATTTTGAAAAACTATATTATTTATTCAAGAGCAACAATTACAATCATTCCAAATATTGTTTGTGAAGAGATAAAATTGTCATACTCAACAACTAGTAAACTAATAGATATGGATGAAACACAAGTTAATACCATTGGTGTAATAAAATATCTTATGATAACTATGGATAGACATCTAGAGTTTCCAGTAGTCCAAGAAGTAATCGTAGTTGATATTCCACCCTATTTTGGATTGTTGCTATCTAGAGATTAGATTAAGAAGCTATCAAAAAGTGTACTTTATAATGAACTACACTCATATGAAGGTACCTTGATATGGAAAGATGTTCTGGATAGAAAGTAAAACCTCATGCAACCATCTTCTACATAAGTTGGGCGATGATGAAGCAGTCAACCAAATGAACTTTATGAGTTTATAAATAATGATTCAATTGAAAGGGAGCTAGTTTATGAGATAGATATGATCATTAATATATTCTAAGATGAAGGTGATCATAAATCAAGTAGAGCATGTGATAAAATCGAGTTAGTAAAACTACCTAGTGTTGAAAGAGTATGCCAAGATCCCATTATTAATGAGACAATAATTCAAAGTGCATGATGTGACATGGATTATATAATTTTATGGTGCTAGAACAATAAATACAATAGGTGTTGGGATTCAAATAATCAATCCTCAAGGTGAGTCAATTAACCACTCTTGTCATATTCTATTTAATTGTACCAATAATGTAGCCAAGTACAAAGCTTTATGTATTGGATAAAAAGACCAAAAAATTGGGTGTCAATAAATTAAAGATATTTGGTGATTTAGAATTAATTGTAAACCAAGTAAATTCAACTTATGCTACCAAAAATCAATAAATAAAATTCTACTGACATTGATTTTGGGATATCTTGAAGAGTTTTGAAACTTATGATATTATTGCAATACTAAGAAAAATGAACATCAAAGCTAATGAGCTAGCTATGATGGGCATAAATTTTATTCCTTTTGGAGATATATGGGATATGACCAAGGAACTAGAGGTGGTGTTTAGACATGTAGTTTAAGATAATACATATAATTGGTAGGTATTTAATAATAATAAATAAATCATCAAATTATTGTTCAACATTAGGGATGGGGTGATTTAACTCAAAACTAATTATGTTCCAAAGGGTCTAATTACGCTAGGAAATATGTTCAAACTTGATGATAGATCCAAGAAAGCCAACATCAAAGTAAAACTATCAGCTTATCACTAGTCTATATGACCAAAGAGAAGAATATATTGATGGGGATGAATATACTAGAGATGAATTCCACATATATAAGTAGTTATGTAGTCAACACAATAGTATGATTACTTAGATCTATGAATATTTGAAGATGTGTGACAAAAATATTATTGAAAATACCATTGATCTAGAATTAAAATTAAAACTATTTTGGTAGAAACAAAGACCAATGAATCTAAAGATAGAAGCCATAGTGAAAAAGAAAAACCTCAAGTTACTGCAAGCTTATATAATATTCCTAATAAAATATTCCACGTGGGTTGCCATTTTAGTTTATATGAGGAAAAACAATGGAGATATCAAGTTGTGTGTTGATTGTAGTAATCTAAACAAAGCCTCTTTGAAAGATCACTACACCCTACCACCCATGGATTATATTCTCCAAAAGATAGCAAGTTCACAAATATTATCATTACTCAATAGTTTAATAGGGTATAATCATATTTGGGTAAAATATGATGACCAAAATAAAACAAATTTTACAATCAAGTGGGGGAATTTTGCTTATCAAAGAATGCTAATTGGGATATCAAATATAGAAGCAATATTCCAAGGAGCAATGGCTATGACCTTCACATGTTTGATCAATGAAATAATCCTAATATACCTTAAAAATATAACCATTTTTATAAAAGAGAGATCTAAACATATTGAACATATAGAGGCAGGTAAAATATGTAGACACCTAAAACACATCATATTTAGGAGGCTACTCATAAGGACACCTTTATAGATCATATGACTGATCTTGGAACTTTCCAAGACCTAACAGTGGTTCTAACCACTCATTTAGGGCAACCTACTCCTATGAAACTTAGGACATTGATGTTAATAGCAACTACAATCACAGTTGTAGATGATCAGAGTGATTAGGACTAGCCACACCTATCGACAATGGCTAAGGGCTACTTGCCCCTAGTTGCACTAGTCGACAATGGCTAAATTTGTAACCAAATCAGGTTACCAAAGCTGAGTGAAATCCATTGAACCTAATGACTTCTTGGATGGTTTGGAGATCGAAGCTTCTGAATGCGTATTCTCAATTGCCTTAATGTAATTGATTCTTGATATTGGATTCCCTATGAAGCTAAGGTAAGGGGATTGGGTGTCTATTTAAGACCCCAAATTGTAATAGCAAACCCTGGAGAAATTGATGAGCATATGCCATAGCGGTGCCCTGCTGGATTGATGAGTGAATCAACATCCCTTTTAGGTGCAACGAAGTCCTATCCAATTGCATAATGACATATGTTTATCCATTAATGGAGACTACCCTATCTTGAAGGCCAACCTCACCGTTCAAGGATCAAATTACAATGAATCGATGCAAATTCCACCTCCAAAATGTGTCCTGAGACACAACCTACCTTTTGAACACCAATTGCACATCAAATTTGATCAATCCAAGCCAAGGATTCAAAGAGTAGAACCCCTATCCTATGGTTGCTATTTTTGACGATGACCCACAGGCGTAGCCATCGACAACAATAGTACCTGAAAGAGCTGGCTACTATGAGCGATAGAGGCTAAGGCCTACGAGATTATTTCTTGTATTTAGACCATAGATTTATCATTTCATGCACATTATCTGCTTTCTTAACATATATCAACTATTCATTAGTAGATATTTATGCTTTATTTCTATTATTTACGCATACTTTATGCTTATTTACATGTTTTCATGCATTGCTTTATGTTTTATTTCTAGTATTCCATTTATTGTTACATGTATTTAAGAATTTCATTTATATCTTGCATTTATCAAAAAATAGCCTCATATTGATAAGCTGCACCTTTGCTATTAATGCTTTATGAGCTTTCCTTGTGTGCAGGTTAAAACTTCTATGGGAGAATTTCACCTTGGAGATCATCTTCAAAACATCACAAAGTAGAGGTCCTCAAGATAATCCCTCCTATAATCAAGTTTTGAGGATTCTAAGAATCTATTGAAGACACCTTATCACATGGAGTGATTTCATTGTAATGTGTATCAAATGGTCAATCCCTAAGAGGGATGCTATTGTAACCTCTATGTAAAATATAACTTTGAATATGAACAAAATGGACACTACTTCTATATTCTTCTCTTTTATTTGATTACATGATTTATCATGCTTATTTAATTACATATTACACCATAGGTGTTAGATTTTTAAGTTCTTTTAGTGGTGATCACGGTTAGATTGGCCCATTATTTGATTGTTCACCGATGTATTTTTCTATTTTTTTATTGCAGGTACAACAACTCTAAGCAATAGCATCTAATAGTTGCAACCACCATAAGCTTTAGTAGCTAGCACCCTAGATGCCCTGATCATCAACGACTGCAGGAAAACACAGAGGTAGTTAGTTGGTAGTATTTATTCTTCAGATGTGTACTCACCTATAAGTGGTTCTCTCCTTTTTCTTTGTTTCTATTTTATTTATATTTTTGAAAAGGTAGTATACATTAACAAACACTAAGAAAATTTAAGGCAAATATTTAAGGTTTTATTTTATCTATTGTTAGCTACTTCTGGGAACAGTGATTGTTGCTATTAGCCACCCCAGAAGCTAGTGGCTAGGAATTCTTGTTGGTCCTATGTACAACAACTAAGACTATTGCCTACTATTCATAGAAGAGGCGACTGCTAGATCTACTTGTAGGTCTGCTTGGTTTGAAGCTTGATTAAAGGCTGCATCATTTAAATGTATTTACATTTTTCTTAATTTGAAATATCTTTTCATACTGTATTTTTGAATATAAAATATACTTTTGTATGCATGTAGTGAAAATAGCATTGTATGCTATTTGATGCACATTTATTTATAATTGAAAATAAAATGAACAATCACACACCATGTTTCAAGTGTAAACATTAGTTGCCTTGGGCTCTCACATCCAACCAATTGATCAAGACCAAAAATGGACTTCATCACCACTTGGTTGGCTTGTATATTGATATTTTTGAACCTGTTCATGGCCAAGGCTGATCCAAGAACTATCCTATCCATGGAAAATAGCACGCACTCCTCTTTAGAGGGTGTATTGTTGACCACGGTGTGCTGGGTGAGGATCAATAGTACTTGTGCTACCTCATCGAATATGGATTTCATCCCCATATTTTGGTGTGTGCAAGTATACAAGTGAAAACCTTAAACAAATCAAGAGTATCATCAACTACTTCAAACATGATAAGAGTTTATATTGTATTCACAATAAACCATAACAGACAAGAGATAACCACCCTGTTTACACAAATAAAACTTAAAATAGATAACCATACTGTTTACTTTGTTTGTATCTTAAAATTTACATAAGAGATAAATTCATAAGGCTATGGTTACTACATGGGGCCACCCTCAATCCACGATTGAGGTGGAACCCAATGCACCAAAGGGCTCAAATCACCCTAGAGGTAGTACACCTACCCATAACATACCTAAATGAACTTCGGGTAGTCTCAAAGGAGACAACACCACTCATGGTGGATATCACCAAGAAAACCCACCTAGGAGAACTAACACTAGATCTTCTCATGATCTAAATTAAAATATTTCCAGTCCTGCTTCATCTCATCACATTAAGAGGTCAAATCCACCCAATAGGGGGTGAGGTAGAGGGATTGCGACCATTTGCGTACCCATAATAATGCCAAATCCTTCTAAACATGGAGGGTGTAATTTATCCTACCATAGTATTGGTTAAGAAGGTACACATCTTGACCAACCATGGAAGACCCATCACTTTGAATTCTTAGATCAAGGTTCGAGAAGATAAAAACATAGCATATTTGAGCATGGAAGCATATAATACAATCGTACTCCTCATGGATCCACTGGATCCACTAAGGAATACATCGTAGAAGAAGGAACTAAAACCTGATTGCATCCTAAATTTACCCATGGTGAGTGTTCTAGGAAAACACATGATACCCCTGAAACATCCTCACATGAGTATCATACTCCTAGGGAAAAAATTAATGTCAATGCAACCTCAATTAATTGAGGAAAGAGAGTTGCCAACCTTGCTACGTAATTTGAGGTAAAAAAAACCCCTCGCACAAAGTTGTAGAGCCATAGATCTTATATGATAGATATATTAGATCGGTCACATAGGTCTCACACACTTCAGAGAGAAAAAATGCTCCAAGATCAATTGGAGGACTTGCATGTGGAGTGTGAGCACTTAGAGAAGTTAGAACGAGAAGAGGTAAAATTATAGAGGTTGCTTCATCAGTGCTTGAACAAATACCGTTTAAGAGAGCAATGCATCCTTGATCAAAATGAGCGAGAAGAGTGATCAAAAATATTGGCTCAAGCTGTCCTACGTCAAACTAGTGAGTATATAGAGCAACATAATATAAGGTATGCTAAATCACACCCTGAGCTTCACACTAGATAAGTAGAGCACTGCACTCATCGTACTTCACAACATGCATCCAGGCAACAATAACATCGAGCACAAAATCAGCTTGAGCATGATCAGTACCAAGAATCAGATCTAGATGATCAAGATCAGTCGTATCCTAAACCATCCTTGGTAGACATAGCCAATGAATACAATCACCCACCTTGATCTCAAAGTAACTTACCCCCACTTGCACCCCAAAGATTCCTTAAAGAGGAAGAGACTGTATCTTCTCAAGATTACAAAGTGCTTACAAAGAGAATAAAATATCTCGAGAATTAAGATACAGTTAGTAAAAAGACCACCTTAAGCAAGATGCACAACCAACCCTTGTGTCCATCTATACCAAGTCTAGATTATCCTAAAAATTTTGAAATACCTAGATTGGATAAGTTTAAGGGTGATGAAGATGCACATGAACATGCAACAAGCTTTATGAATTCATGTTTCCAACTGCAAAATGATGATGCCTTGCTATTAAGAACATTTGTGATTACCCTTTTAGGCGTAGCCTTGTAATGGTATAACCAATTACCAAGGCATATCATCACTATATTTGAGCAACTAGAGAATGTTTTTCTTGAACGCTTCTCATTTCAAGAAGAAAATAAATTTATCCGATCTGGCTAATTTATGACAATACGATGACGAGCTAGTGATGGATTATGGGAAAATACGATGAAAACTAATGGTAAAATTACCTTTCTCCATTCTCGCAATAGAACTTACTCGAATATTTACAAAAAGTTATTCTAAATATATATCACTGCTGCTTCAGCTGCAACAATACACAACATTTAAGGAGGCTTTGGTGCAAGCCAAAGTGATTGAAGATATCAAATTACAAGGAGATATGAAACTCCAAATAAAAAGGAATGGAATAACAAAAACACACACAACCAAAAACATCAGGCCAAGCCTACGCCTGTCAACCAAGTCATGTTAAATATTCCAAGAGCAAAAAAGAGCTAACAACCATAAAATTATCAGGCTCAACCTTCCCTGGTGCACTACAAACATTGCAACAAAAATCAGACACAAAAGCAACAACACAAAACACCTCACAATTACATGCCATTGCCTGAACCTTTGGTATCTTTTTTTAACCGCCTATGCAAGGCCAAGGATCTAAACTTTCTTGAGGTGTGCACCCTGGATCCTAAATGCCCTAAACCTAAGGAGTACATGGAATATCTCTATTGTGTATATCATCGACAAAATGACCATGATATCTAGGATTGCATCATATTCAAAAATTTGGTGTAGAACATGTTGGATAAGAACAAATTGAAAATAGATAGCCCCTTAGCTATCGATAATAAAAATATCAACATATTCATATACCCTCTACCCAAGAATGAGGTAAAAAACAATCAAGTTAAGCACGTCAATGAGGTGCACATAGCCTCGCATGATGAGGGCTTTATCAGTATGGTTAATATTATAGCAGGAAGCAATAAATGCATTGATCAAGCTACCTTACTATAAATTTCAAATAGAGATGATCATGGGTCATAATAATTACAAAAATAGAGTTTAGTTCAATCATATAAGGACCCTATGATTACCTTTCGCAAACAGGATATTAAAAAAATACCTAGAGATGAACTCAATCCACCCCTGCATATCATAGTGAGTATTAATTATATTTTCTACAAGCGAGTCTTGATTGATACTGGATCATCCATAAACATCATCACTATCATAGCTCTAAAAAAGTTGAATCTACCCTCACACATTACAGATTCAACTTTCACATTAATATCCTTCAACGATGCCACTTTCCCTACAATTGGCACAATCGTCCTACCTATCCAGGTGGGGATAAAGACCATACTGATATTGTATCACATCCTAGAAGGTGAGTGACAGTACAAAATATTATTAGGAAGACCTTGGATGAGGGACATGGAATGCGTATCGTCCATAGTGCACCAACGCCTTAAATTCATACACCAAGGTCAAGTGTACGTGGTTCACAATGATCTCGATCCTTTTGGGTATTACAAGAAGATCAATGAACCACAAGAATCTCCTATAATGTGCAATACCTAGGACATTCATTCAGATGAAAATATAAAACATTCGACTAGAGCTTACATCAAGCAATCACTACCTCCTTCCATCAACAAAACTCATGGTATCACCTTACTTGATGAGGTGAAGAAAACATAAATTAACATAACTGATACAAAACCACATCAGCAAGTTGATGATCTGCCCAAAACTTGTTTGAAAGGCAAAACACCTTCTCACAAGTTTATGGGAATGGTTAATATCAAAACAAATAACCTAGTTTTGCTGAAGCAAGCAAACAAATGGGTAATACCACCAAACAGTATTACCACATTAGAAGTGCGATAAAATTTTAAATTAGTTACTCCTAAATCATTTCTTGTAGCACCTTCAAAAGAGAAAGAATGGTTTTTTCCCCCATGTCAAACTGGGAGTAATCAAGATGGCACAATCCAACACTACAAAGTGAAATACAAATATGAATTGAGTAACAAACATGAGCATGTGGATGCCACTATCAAAATGGATCATCATGAATCATCCAAATCATATCAAATGAAGGAGACTAGTGATTTACATTTACCTAAGGGTCCTTTAGAACCCACTCTTTCACCTCATTTAGTTGATGATAGTGATACAAACTCGTCACTAGCAATACACATAAAAATCTTATCCATATTGCAACATATGCAATATCATATGGATAATATAGAGGTGTAGATGGAGCAACAAAATGATGCATTGCAATTTATCATGAACCAACTCGGAAGCCTAGAACCATAAAATCAACCCATATTCAAGGTTGAATCACCTCCTATCCAACCATAGGAAAAGCCTCAGTAAGAGCAAGCATCAACTCGGTCATACCAACAATATCATAAATATCCACCATTACTTGAACCTATGATATCGGTGTTTAATCGATTATGCACCGTGAACACCATCACCTTGCTTGAGGTTCAACATTTAGATCCAAATCATCCAAAGCCCCAAGGATATGAGGAGGAGTTACACTATTTATATCATGGGCATAATATCCATGACATTTAATCATGTCATGGTTTTAGATCCATAATATAAAAGATGCTCGAAAAGAAGTAGCTTCGATTTCTAACCAATAAATAAGCATAGTCAGTAATTCATCCCTTGCACTGAAAAATAAAGAAGAGACCCTTAAGCCAAAAATTGATATACCTATGGCTCAACCTTATCATCAAACTAAGCCAGTGCATGCTACACACCCTAAATACTAGCACCGTATTTGGATTCCTTTAAATGAGTCTATATCAGTCATTTTTCATAAGCTGCAAGAAGCTAAGGTCATCACCTTACCTGACATAAATCCTTTAGACCCAAACAGAGCCAAAACTAAGGGTTATAGGGAGGATCACATTTGTATTTATCATAGAATAAAGGGCCATGAAAGCTATACCTAGTTGCATTTTCAGATTTTGTAGAAATCTATCTTCACTTTCGAAGATAAGGTCTAGTTTTGATAGTACCTTGCATATCTCAAAATCCTATCACAATTTAAACATTAATAATCCTAGTTTGAACAAGGAAATATGAACACTACAAAGTGGTCCTAGTCACCTTAATCAAAATGTTTTTTACTTGCTCATCTTGTGATGCACATGGTCTAGAGTGTTGATCATTGAGAAAAGGAAAAGCCCCCCCTTACCTAAAGAAATCCCTTGCTTTCATATAAAATAAAAAAATTCCCAAAAGCAAAAGAAAAGCAAAATAAATAGTGGTTTTCATCACTAAGGAAATCCCTTGCTCCAAAAGAAAACAAAATACAAAATAAATAGTGATTTTCATCACTAAGAATGATCAAGTATCCCAAACAATTAAAATAAAAGAAGGGGGTGAAGAGCTTGAATCCTTGGAATGGTCAGTATTTGAAAACCATTGAGTGATCCCCATTACATAAATGGGATGAATGAATACCAACTGGAAATGGGGTAGTTATAAGAAATTTATAGATGAGCTAGATTTAGGTGGCTTGTATTTATCTAGTAGCCTAATCCAATTGCATCCAAAATCAGGATCATGATGATCATATGGTGATCCTCATTACAACAATGGGCTGAATGAATCCCGCCTAGAAATGAGGTAGTCTTATGTCTCATCTAATATATTCATTTGCACGCATAGGGATGATGAATATCTTGGTCTTCCTAACAAAATATTTTATCTTTCAGAAGTCTTGTGAATCATTTTGATTAATCAACTAGGATGTTTGAGTCTCATGGAAAACCTCAAAAATTCCCTATTGCAAAAAATCATCTCATCAGTCAATCACCATTTTTCTTATGAGGTTTTGTTTAGTAAGGGGTGTTCATGGAATAGGATAGATACCGGATGGATATCAACAATGATATTTAGATGGTCACTGACTATTATGTGCATATATTTTAATTTATAGAACCTTATAGGGAAAACCCATACATCTCACATCATATTATCTCACATATGGATGATTAAATGATTAATTCATATGATAAGAGTTACCATTTTCATTCATGAGTTTCAAACATTATGTGGTGTCTTCCATTAGTTTGTAGCACATATTAGGTTCATTCCTAATATTTTTAAGTGATTAAAGCATACAGGTTCATTTTCATTAGATCATCCTCATGTAATTAATGCATTACATACACAACATCTATCATATAATATCACATAGATTAAATGCATAAAAAATTGAAATAAATTAAAACATGCATTTAACATTCACCATTGCATCCATATAATCATACATAATAGTGCATCTACTCATATAGATCACAACACGTAAACATACATCTATCATCTAGCTAGTGCATATCATCAGTATATTGCATCCATATAAGCATAATCACATCATAATCCAGGTATTGCATACATAAAGGCACCCATGGACATCAAAGCATATCTACCGGTCCATAATCATCATAAATCACAAAATTCATAAAAAAATCAAATAAAAAAAATCTCAAATGCGCCTCGTATCCAGTTATTTACCCTATACACTTGGCGGTTGCAGTGACTTGTGCTCCATGCAATATGGTAATATGAGTAAATTACCATAAGGCCATTTGAACAAAATTATTCATTTATGAATTGAAATATTTTCACTTCAATCCCCAAGAAGACCATTATGGTTAGACTGCTCCACGGGAACGAGGCATTCATTCCATTTCTTCTATGAAATTTCATCAAATCATAGAACATATTGATTCATAACATGCTAAATTGAATTGCTATCATCTTGATTTCCTAAGAAGGCCTATGTGGTCTGACTTATCTACAGGATAGAGATGTAAAATTACTATTAGTGGTTGAAATCATAGCTATAATAGGACCTGTCTTACAACAACTTTAATCATATTGCACTATCCAAATCAGTCATTTTGGTCAAGAAACTCATCATTTTCATAATTTTCCATTTTCCTCATCGACTCATCGCTTGAGGGGGTAGTAATAATCAAACAATTTATAATAAAAATCAATAATTAAATACTTAATCATGTGAATTGCATTTTTCTAACGAATCATTGCTAACAACTATCATAAGCTTACCATTTTGCTAGGGAAAAAGCAAATATAATGTGTTAAGTCTTTGTCACTCTGTTTATCAGTACTAACTGATTAAACCTAAATATTCTAAAGCATAAATTAAGCCTTCCATGTTGTTGGAAGCAATGATTTTGATATGTGCATCATTTATAGGATTGGGGCATCTAACATTGACCAAATCAATGAAAACATTTAACCTATAATATGGCTTTAGGTTGTTTGTTTTTGCTCAGTGTTGTGTTTTCCCATAATGCATCTCAAAAAGGGGTATCTATAGACACCTAAAACATATCATGTTTAGGAGGCTACTCATATGGATACCTTTGTAGACCATATGACTTATATTAGACCTTTCCAAGACCCAATAGTGGTTCTAATAAATCATTTAGAGTAGTCTAGTCCTATGTAACTTTAGTCACTAACATAAATAGTAGTTGTGACCACAGTCGCAAATGATCAGAGTGGCTAGGAGCTAGCCAAACCTATAAACAGTGGCTAAGAACTACTTGCATCTAGCCACATTGTTCGACAACGACTAAATCTGTAACCAACTCAAGCTACCAAAGATGGGTGAAATCCGTTACACCTAACAACTTCTTGAATGGTTGGGAGATCGAATCTTCTGGATGCGTCTTCTCAACTACCTAAATGTAACTTCTTCTTGATCTTGGATTCCCTATGAAGCTAAGGTAAGGGGATTGGATATCTATTTAAGACCCCAAATTTTAATAGCAAACCCTAGAGAAATTGATGAGCATATGCCATAGTGGAGCCCTACTAGATTGATGAGTGAATCAACATCCCTTTGAGGTGTAGCAGAGCCCTTTCCAATTATATAATGATACATGTTTATCCATCAATGGATACTACCCTAGCTTGAAGGCCAACCTCACTATTTAAGGATAAAATTACAATAGATCAGTGCAAATTCCACCTCCAAACTATATCCTAAGACACAATCGACCTTATGAAAACCAATTGTGTATCAAAATTGATAAATCCAGGCCAAGGATTCAAAGAGCATAACCCCTATCCCATGGCCGCTATTTTTGATAATGACCCGCAGGTGCAACCATCGATAACTACAACAAATAATAGAGTCGACTGCTTTGAGCGATAGTGGCTAAGACATGAGAGATATTTTCTTGCATTTAGACCATATATTTATCATTTCATGCACTTTACCTACTTTCTTAACATAGATCAACTATTCATTAGTAGATCTTTATGCTTTATTTCTAGTATTTATGCATGCTTTATGCTTCTTTACATATTTTCATGCATTGCTTTATGCTTTATTTCTAGTATTCCATTTATCTTTACATGTCTTTTATTTTTTTCACATATTGCATTTATCACAAAATAGCCTCATCTTGAGAGGCTTCACCTTTACTATTAATGCTTTGTGAGATTCCTTTTGCGTAGGTTAAAAATTCTATGGGATAATTTCACCTTGGAGATTTAAAACATCACAAAGCGGAGGTCCTCAAGATAATCCCTTCTATAATCAAGTTTTGAGGATTCGAAGAATCTATTGAAGACATCTTATCACATGGAGTGATTTCATTGTAATGTGTATCAAATGGTCAATCCCTAAGAGGGATGCTCTTGTAACCTCTATGTAAAAGAGAACTTTGAATATGAATAAAATGGACACTACTTCTTCTATGTTCTTCTCTTTTATTTTATTACATGCTTTATCATGCTTATTTGATTACATATTGCACCATAGGTGTTATATTTTTAAGTTCTTTCAAAAGGTGAAGGAAATTTGGTATATCTCTGAACCCTAAGAATTCTATCTTTTTTGTTCAAGAAGAAAAACTTCTGGGTCATTTGGTATCAAATAATGGACTTGCTATTGATCCTAACTATATTAAGGCTATATAAGAACTATCATTACCATATTTAGTCCAAAGGAATAAGGTCCTTCTTGTGTTAGATTCAGTTTATATATAAATACATCACCAATTTTGAATAACTGGTTAAACCCATCGTGAAGATGTTGAATAAATATGCTACTTTCACATGGATTGAAGGAAAAATAGAATTCCAAGAAATCAAAGAGGCTATCATGAAAGTGTCAGTCCTTATCAACCCTAATTTCATAAAATATTTTAGACTATACATTTGGTACCAATAAAAATGTAGCTATAATGTTGAACTAAAAGGATGATAAAGATGAAGAAAATTCCATACCTTTTATGAGTTAGGTGCGTTACAATATGAAGAAATTTATATTTTTATAGAAAAATAAGTGCTTGCTATGATAAAATCCCTATGAAAATTTAGGTACTATCTATCCCAAAGTAAGAGTGCTATTTTTGTTGTTTATCCATAAGTTAGGTTTATAGTCCACTATGAATTATAGAAAATATAGTAGGGTGGATTAAAAAATACAAGAGTTTGACATTGAAATAAAACTGACTAAATTGGTAAAAGGAGTATTCCTTTATGAAAATATAGCAATGGCATATATATAACATTGGACAAAGATGTTGGTTTAAAATAATTGACCAGATGGATAGGTGATATCAAGCGATACATGTTACGAAGATAATTGTGAAGGGATTTAAAAATGAAGCAAAGAGATCAACTTTATTAAAAAGATAAGTTCACTATCTAGTGTAAGATATGGTTGGGTCTTGATAACTATTGACAATTTCATCATATGGGTGAAGGCTATTTTAGTTAAAGAATTGAATTGAGAGGTAGTCATCTATCTAATGGAGGATATTTTAACTAGATTTAGGAAACCATCATTAATTATTACTAACAATGCTACTCCATTCATAAGGAAAAAAGTTGCTTTAATTTGTACTAGAATACAATTTTTTTCTCAAAACCTTCTCAAATTACTAAGAATATGGTTATAACATCAAAAGAGTGATTGCTAAGCCAAAAATATATTCACATATCAAATTAAGAAAAGTTATATGGGATGATAAAGTTACCCCAAAAGCATTGATTGGGACCTTCCCATATAAGCTAGTATTTAAGAAAGAAGCAATGCTTCTTATCAACATAGAATCCCCTCTATTCCAAATAGCATAACAACTATATCCAGAAGATATTGATACATCATCCATGTAGGCTCATATTAATGAGTTATAGTAATTAGAAAAAAGAGGGATATTTCCAATACTTTATGCACCATCAATAAATTATCAATAAATGGTTTTCTAAGAGAGCCATAGAAATTTAATTCAAAGGAGATCTAGTGATGAAGTAGGATGAAGATAAAACTAAGTCAGGATAGCATGATAAGTTTTTTTTTCTAGAGTTGACCTTACCAAATCAACAAAGTTCAAGTACTTAATGCCTACAAGTTGGTAACAATAAAAGGAAAGATGCTATCTATTTTGATTAATGGGAAACACTTATGTTCCATGTAGGTATGAGAGGAAGCAAATATTTGTGAACATATAAATATTACCCTCCATATTTTTTTCCCCTGTTTTCTCTATTTTCCTTTCCCTTTAAAAAATCTCATTTCTACTAAGTGAAAATCTTGAAACAGACACTTAGTTCCCCTCTTTTTACTTCATGTTATGGTAGGTATCAACTTGATTGATTGATGGAAATTAAAAACTTGATCAAAAGGGTGCAAATTTTTTGTAAGACAAAAGTTCACCAATTTGATAGATTTTGGGAGTGACTTCACCCTTACATCAACAAGCTAATTTTACATAACAAATCCTTAATGCCTAGTTGAAAATCATTGAGGTTAAATCAATTGACCTAACTTAGGCTTTTTTGAAATAAAACATTATGATTAATGCATGCTTTTATTTTTGCAAATTTTCTTCAAATATGCAAATTGTTTTTTAACTTGATTCAACATCCATCTACTTTAGGTACCCAGGATTATCTAACTATGGATAATATTACATTTTTGTTATAGGTGTAAATTATTTTCATAACATTTTTTGTTATGTTGGACATTTTATTTTCCATAAACCATGTTTTGTAGTTATCAATTGAAATATTTATCCTTTTTTAGCTATTGTCTTGGTGCAAGATTTACTTCTCCTTGTGTTAAGCATAAAAACTTCTTATACAAATTTTGTTAACTTCATTGGTACTAGTTCCCCTTAAGTCTATTTTACTTAAGAGTTTGTTAATTTTTTGGGCTGTGCTTTAGCTTGTGGATTTTCTCTAATTTCTATCTTCCTACAAGAACTTTAAATAACTATATTTCTAGTTCCTTGCAAAATACCAAATCTTGTTTAGATTAATGACTTTCATTAGTATAAAAGTTTACATATGCCAAGAGAGGCACAAATACCACTTCTTATGAGCCATACCTATGTGTTTTGTAGTAATATAATTGATTTTTTTTATAATAACTTAGTAATGTATTCTTATTAGCCTTTCATATTTGTATAATATCACTAGTTTTATATAATTATGAATAATTATATTTACAAAAGTACATGATATTTTAATATAATTTTATATCTCAAAAATCAAATTGTGTTAGTTGACAAATGTTTTCATAAATTCAATAATTAATATAGGTCATGATTAAGTCCAATTGAATAATGTAGAAAATAGAATGTCACCAAACCAAACCCACATACCTTATATTTAACGTTATTTACAGATCAAATGGACTTACCTTAGCTTTTCAATACATTTGCAAGTTGTCTTTTATGGTTGTTATTCTTTATTAAACTTTGTGTACATTTATTGAAGATAAATTTTGGACCTCATTCTTTTATTTGTAGTCAAAATTACATTTTGAATATACATGAAGATAATTTTAAAAAATTATGTATTAATTTTCTTATGAAAATATTTTGCACTATTTAAAGTTGAATATATTGATTTATAAAATAACAAAGAAACTTCCTTGTTCTACTTTAATTGGGATGTGAGGTTTAATCAATATAAATCTATGCTATTTGGGGTTAGTTTGGATTTGATCACTTTAATACAAATAAATACAAACTAAATAAAAAGAACATGTCACTGTTGGAAATTAGAAGGTTGATGAAAGTGCACTTATAAAAGGAATATTTTTATACCTTTTGATGAACAATTAGAATTTGAATCTTATATACATTTTAGTAAAATTATTAAGTGCATAATAATAAATCTACAATCAACAATCAAGAGATAACAAAATTTTCATAAAACATAAAAATATAACAAATAAAATGCATACTCACCCCATCAAGTGGATTTTTTTAATGAAATTAAATTGCTAAACTAAATATGGAAAAAATTATGTATATTACTTGAAACCCAGAGTTTGGTTGAAGGGGTATGGAAGGCTGGGCTGGCTGAAGGAGCTACAACTAAAGGTTGAGATGTTGGGTGGAAAGCTGGGATGGTTGAAGGAGCATGGAAGGCTGGTAATGCTGAAGGAGCATGGAAAACTAGTAAGGCTAAAGGAGCATGGAAGGCTGACCTGGTTAAAGGAGCTATAATGAAAGCCTAAGATGTTGAGTAGAAGGCTAGGAAGGCTGAAGGAGCGTGGAAGGTTGGTTAGGCTAAAGGAGCATGGAAGGTTGGCCTTTGCTACGTGGAAATATTTTTGAGGCTGGATCAACTGAAGGAACCCCAAAAATAGGTTGGGTTTTTGGATGAAATGTAACAATAGGTTGGGTTACTAGGTGGAAGTCTAGGACATCTGAATCCATTTTTTTTTTAAATCTTTGGTGTGCTTATGGGTTTATAACCCACAGGGATGGGATGGTTTTTTCCCCCTCTTTGTGTTGTGGGAGTGAGCCTCTTTGCATCTTGACCAGATATTTCTCAGTTACTCCCGCAGGATTGGTTTGTTGTGCTGGGTGCTAGTGGTTTGTGCTTCTAGTATCAGTGTTCTTGTTTTGTATAGGTTTTAATTTTGATTTTAAATTTGAGCATCCCTTGAACTTGATGTTTGGGTAGGAATCCAGTGGTTTGTTTCTTGGGTTCCTATTTTGGGTAGGTTCTTTAAATTTTTATTCATGATTGAGTGCCCTTGGTTCCAGATCTTTGCTTTCCATCTTGGGTGGGAAGGTTTAATTTTGAAATTCCTGCTGTAGGATGTGTTTTTTCTATTGAAGGTCAATGTTTTGGGTTGCAGGGTTCCTAATGGATCGAATAATATATTTTTTACCTTTTGATTCATATTAGAGTAGTCTACCCCTTGATTTTGTTGCAGGTTTTCAATTTTTTTGGTGGAGGGAGGGGAAAAATTTAAATTTGAATTTGATCCAAATTTAGGTAGGAACCTTATGATGCTTTGGTATATTCATACATGTTGGGGATTTTTCCTCAAGAAGTTGTGGGGTATGGTTGTGACCTCTTTGCCACACTGTGTGTAGACGCAAAAAATTGACCCACTAGAGTGAGTCACTTTTACTAGAACCTTAGAGAGAACCTCCAAGTTGCTCAAAGAAATTTTGGGTCCCTCTCCCCATTATTTTCCCCCCTTTTTTCCTAGTTTTTATGAAATCATGATCGGTCCTTACAGGGCACGATTTTGCCCAGCTAGGATTTTCTCCTAGAAAACCCTAACCTTTCAAACTGACCTTTGATATGTTAGTTTTCCCTTGGTTTTCCCATCCATTATTGTTTTAAATATATTATAAATAGAGGGTTTGAAACTTTATTTTCATAGATAACCACTCTCCCCAACCCAAGAAGCAAGCTAAGAAGGACAAGTTTTGATACAAGCAAGAAGTGCCTAATCGCTAAAGTGCCAAGTGATCTATTGAAAGCTATTAATTTTTGTGGAGTCTTCTTTTGTTGCATTGATTTTGTGTTGGTACCCTTGGTGGACAAGTGTAGAAGCCCCAAGGAGGGGTCTACTATCTGGGAGGCCTTCATCCTTTTGTCTTCTTTTTCACTACCACCAAGTTATTTTTGCTCATTTGCATTCATACATTGCTAATTTTGTATTTGTTGTTAATTTATTTGCATTGTTCTATTATTGTTTCTCTCTATTACAAAATTGTGCCCCATAATTACCTAGCACAATTTTTTCAGAAGCAAAATCGTAGTTACCTCATGCAGGGCATGATTTCATCAACGTTAAGCTTAGGGGTAGAAGTTCACCCCCAAACCCTAGATCTATATTTTATGTTACATTTAGAGCATAATTGCACAATCTACACTCTATTCATCATATTGTTCTACTACATTGTATTTTGTTTGTTCATCTTCCAAAAAGGTCAAATTTCACTTTTGCATTCTAAAGGTCAGCTAAAAGGACCTAGGGGGCTTGATTGTTGCACCTCCAAGTATAGTCATATAGTGGCCTAAGTAGGTCCCCTAATGCTGATCATATTTTTCTAGGGTTTTGTGAAGTTATTTTATAGGATTGAAGTTGTGGGACACTATTGGATGCAAGTTAAATCTTGGAACAACCACCGAATCATATAAGTTTCCTAGTATATATTTAGGTTGTTTATTGATTGCTTTTTATTCATTTTTGTGAAAAATATAGATCATAGATAAGGAAAAATATTTGATTAAAGTTCTAGGAATTTGAAAGGATAAAAAAATATAGTGTGCATTTAGGGTTTCAACCTTATTTATACATTTCTCTTGGACCCTTGCTTAAAGGCTTTGCTTTGCAACCCTAAGTGTAGTAATAATTCAAGAAAAGAATCATTCTAGGGTTAGCTCTTGTCTTCTTGCATCTTGCATTGTTATTTCTCTTTTCATAGTGTAGTTTTAGAAAGGCCAAAAATAGGTGCATGCTTAATTAACACATTCAAACACATTCCACCTTGAACTTGGAGTGAGTCCTAAAATTGTTCTTGGTGAACCCTTCCCCATTTGCCCATCGAGTATAGAGTTATAACATACCCCCATGGTTCACCTTGGCTCCCAATGGATCCATTCAAATATTGTGTGTAGTAGGACAATTTTCCCTCTCTATATATTTGGTGAACTCAATGTGAACGTGCATCTCAATGATCAAAATAGAAAGCTTATTCCTTTGCTCTTCTCAAAAACCTTAAACAAGACTACTAATTCTATTTTTTATATCAAAGAACATTTAAAAACATCTTAAGAATATTTTGTGTGCTTCTATTAGTTTTTCTCATTTTCTACTCTATCCTTTCTCTCTCTCATAATTAGTCCCAACCTTAGGAGTGGATGAAGGATTCCAGAGTTTGATGATATTTTCTAAGAAGATGATCAAATTGATAGAGAAAATCATAATCTAGAAGAGGAAGAAAATGAAGAGATTGAGAATAACCTTGATCCTACTAAGGGACCCAATGGGAACCTTATCTTTAAATAATTTGAACATGTTTGGAACTTTTTAAAGCATCATAAGGATACCTTGGATAAAGCTATGGAAGAGGAATCCCGACTCAAGGAAGTTGGAAAATCTCATCACAAAACCATTTCCTCTCGAGATGTTCATAACAACCCCTTGATTGAATATTTTCATCATGGTGATATTGTTCATAACCCAACAAAATCTACTACTATGACCACCAACATTGGAAGGATTCTTCAAATTCCTCCAACTAGTAGTGCATCTCAAGATTATGTTCAATTTCCTCCTCATTCATCTAATTTTAATATTTTTTCTTTTGTTCCACCAATTGTTAGTTATCCTCTCCAGCAAGATACCACATATCGCAATAGTATCAATGTCTCAAACATGGGCCAAGTATCCTTTCAATAGCTTACCTATACCCCTCCCTTAGGGAATCTGGAGGTATTACACAACAACAATCATGAGGTACAAAGTTTAACTAATATGGTGAAACAATTGGTTTCAAGAGTGGATATGATTCAACCCCTTAGTTTCACCTAAAACTATAGATAAATGTGCAATAAGCCCTTATACCCTATCGTTGCTAATAGCCCCTATCCTAAGAATTTTACCATACCAATTTTACCTATATATAATGGAACAAAATATCTAATTGAGCACTTAAGAATATTTAGAACAATTTGCTATGATATCATATATGATGACATGTTGTTGCTAAAGATGTTTCCTAAGAGTCTTGGTGGCATGGCATTAGAGTGGTATTATCGGTTACCCAACCATTATTTGAGGAATTTTGAAGAGATAAATGAATTATTTGTTCAATAGTTTGGTGCTTATGTTGAAAAGAATGTGACCATGAAATATGTTTACATGTTAAAACAAGGTAAAGAGGAAAGTTTTTCAAAATTTTTGTCTCATTGGAGGAGTCTAGTTGGACACTTAAGATATACCTTACCTCCTCAAGACATGCTTGAGATATTTATTGGAAATTTGTAAGAGAAATTATCTTATGCATTGGAAACTACAACTATCACATATTTTGATCAAGAAATTGACCTAGAAAGAAAGGTAGAACAAGCTCTTCTTATAAGAGGACAAATTAAAGTGAAAGAAGATAAGGCCACTAAAATTTAGTATAAGAACAAGCATGTGGTAGGTGATGGAATTATAGATAGTAGACCTATTGATAGTACTGTTAACAACCTACAAAAGATGGTGCTTAACCAACCTCCAAAACCTCCACAAAGAAATTTCACAAGGCTTAACATGCCTATGACAATGGTTCTAAAGTAGCTTTTGGAAACTAATGTGATTGGGTTACCTACCATAAAGCAACTTGATACCAAAACTAAGGTAAACTAGTACCAAAACTAATTGGTATAAGGCTGGTCAAAACTGTGAATATCATAGAGTGGAGGGACACTGGATACATTCTTGTAAGAGGCTAAAACATGTGGTTTAGGATTTTATTGATGAAGGTTGCCTTATCATAGAAGGTTCTCATCCATCAAACAACCAACCTTCTACTCAACAAGTGCCCACAACTAATCAAGATATGGGAATCTTCCAAGATCCTCTACCTAAGCATAGGTAGTAGACAACTAATCAAGTGTCATATTAGAATATACCACCTCCTTATGATAATATGGTTGGTATAATCACAACAAATACAAGGAAATAAGCTTAAGCTTAACAGGCTCAACGTTCTCAATAGAAGACAATTTATTTAGCTAATATTTCTCTCTTAAAACTTTTATAAACTTCCCCTATTCATGGGGAAGCCTTGTTGAAGCTTCTAAAGCAACAATATATCCTTGCAAATATCTCCCCTAGTGCTATGGCTAATGTTGTAATCTCTCTTGGGATACATCATATCACATTATCGGATGATGATATTTCTTCCTCAAACTTACAGGGGGATTCTTCCCTCTACATTACTATATTTATTAGGGAAACTTTTATCAAGAGGGTTCTTATTGATAATGGTTCTTCCCTCAATTTATGAATTTACCAAATTTTACAAAAGTTTGGATTAAAAGAGGAAGATCTAACTAGATCCTATGAAATCATTAAAACCTTCAACATTGAGTCCCAAGGAGCTTGCAACATTATATATTCTCCCTTAAGGTTGGATCCAATATCTTAGATACTGTGTTCTATGTGGTATCTTGCCCTGCATCTTTTAATTTTCTCTTAGGATATCCTTGGATCCATGCGATGTAGGCTATCCATTCTACATTTCACCAATGTTTGAAGTTTAAATTTAAGAATCAATTTATCACCATTTTTGGGTGAACCTCACCCATTTGAATATTGTTCACTAGTTGAACAAGCTCAATCTGATTTTCACCCATTAGATTCCTCGTCTCATGTAACCAAGAAATTTGAAAATATAAATGTGAGAGAGAAATAATTAATTAATATCTCATCACAGGATCAAGTCAATCCTTCTCATTAGGAGCCTCTTCTGAGGATATCTCATCAAGGTTTGGAGTGGAGTTCTAAGGATGAGGGCTTTCCCTCTCCCTCTCTATTAGTTGTAACCCCAAGGGAGTATGTTGAAGGTGACATTCTTCATGATACGGTTCATGAGGATGTCCTCCATGGTGGCATATCCTTTGATGGGTTAGTCCCTTGCATTGCATAGGTTGAGTCTTCTATTTCTCAATAGGACTTTGGTTCTATGTCTCCCGAGGACCTTGAGCAACTAGGAGTGATTCCTGCCTCGCCTCCTCTTGAGGATGAGTCATCCATTCTCATTGAGGAGACCATAGATGTTAATATAGGTTTTGAGGAGACCCCTAGAATCCTTAAGTTAGGTAAAGCCTTGTCCATGGATGAGCATGAGCATTTGACCAATTTTTTAAAATAATTTCATGATGTTTTTGCTTGGTCATATAAAGACATGCCAAGGCTTGATCCCTATCTTGTTATAAATCATTTGGTAGTTTGCCCTAGTGTTAAGCTTATTAAGAAAAAAAATAGGAATATGCATCCTAAGGTAACCCTTTTGATCAAGGAGGAGCTTCAACAACTCCTTGACATCTATTTTATAAAAGCTATTGATTATTCTAATTGAATCTCCAACATCGTTCCTGTAGCTAAGAAGGAAGGAACAATCATAATATGTACCAACTTTAGGGACATCAACTTAGCATGTCCCAAGGATAATTTTCCCTTGCCCAACATAGAACATATTATAGATTTCACTACCATATGTGGGATGTTATCTCTCATGGATGACTTCTCAGGATACAATCAAATTATGATTACCCTTGAAGATCAGGCCAAGATAGCTTTCATCACTCCATGGGGTACCTTCTATTGGAAAGTCATGCCTTTTGGCTTGAAAAATGTTGGTGCCACCTATCAGTGGGCTATGACTTATATTTTTCATGACATGATGTATTATATTATCTAGGACTATGTGGAAAATATTTTAGGTATCTCCATACATCGACAAGATCATGTTCATGATCTAAGATGGATCTTTTAAAGGCTTCAACATTTCAAAGTTTACATTAAGCCCGCTAAGTGTGTGTTTGGAGTCATATATGGTAAGTTGTTAGGTTTCATTATCTCTAGGAAAGGTATTGAAGTAAACCCTGCTAAGATAATTACTATTACTAACATACCTCCTCCTCATACCCTAACCAAGTTGCATAGCCTACAAGGCAAGCTCCAAGATATTCATTGGTTTATAGCCCAGTTAGCCGATAAGTGCCAACCCTTTCTTAAGCTTATTAAGAAATATGTATTTTAGTGGGATGATGAGAATCAAAAATATTTTGATGATCTCAAATGGCATCTCACTTCCCTACTTGTTTTAAGTTCTACCTATGCATGGTAAGCATTTGATGCTTTATATAGTAGCCACAACTCATGCTTTGGGGGCCTTATTGGCTCAACATGATGATAAAAATAAAGAGTGAACTATCTACTATATCAGTAGAAATTTGGTTAGCTATGAAACTAGGTACACCCCATTAGAGAAGCTTTACCTCACCATAGTGTTCACTTCCCAAAAGCTAAGATACTATATGCTCAACCATAAGATATTGGTAGTGGCAAAGTTTGATCCTTTGTACTACTTAATGTCTAAACCCCACCTTTTAGGTTGAGCTACTAAGTGGGTTTTAGCCCTTAGTGAGTTTGACCTAACATTCATAGGTTAGAAGGCTATCAAGGGTTAGGTGATCGTTGATCAGCTAGCCTTCACTCCCCTAGAAGCCACCCATCCTTTGGTTGTTGAGTTTTCATATGAGTGCTTCAGCATTGAAGTTGAAGAGCCAAAGTCTTGGACTTTGTTTTTTGATGGAGCCCATTGCATGAAGGGTGTTGGTGCTGGAGTCATTCTAGTTACCCCATAAAAATAGCTCATCCCTTTGTCCTTAAAGCTTTGTTTCTCTTGCATAAATAATACTATAGAATATGAAGCTTTGATCCTTGGCCTTAGAGTAGCTTTAGCCTTGTAGGTTAGAGTTCTTTTGATATTTGGTGACTCTCAACTTGTGGTCAATCAGATTAACGATGTTTATTAGACTCAAGATGATAAACTAAAGCCTTATAAGGAGATTATCACCAAGTTGTTATCCTCGTTTGATCGAGTAACCATAGAGTCTATCCCTAGATCCTCAAACCACCATGTGGATTCCATGGCCACTACTGCATCCTTGTTTCCTTTGGAGTTAGAATATGATCAAGCATCAATTATCATTCAACAACTCCAAGAGCCTGCATCTCTTGGTTCTTGTCTTGTCTTGTTAGATATTCTTATCATCGAAGATGCCCCATCTGAGCCATGGTATACTGACATATTTAATTTTCTTAAGGATGGTTTGATAATTGATGGTTTAGATAGTAAACAACATAAGATTTTATGCAAAAGAGCATGGCAATTCATTATAATTGGCAATACTTTGTATCAATGTTCTTTTGAAGGTATCCTCTTACGATGCCTTAACTTCGATGAAGCTTGGCTTGCTCTTAGTGAGGCTCATGAAGGATCATGTGGAGGCCATTTTAGTGGAAATGCTATTGCCAAAAATCTCCTTTGGATGGGGTACTATTGGCCTTCCATGGAGAAAGATGCATGTGACCATGTTTGATGTTGCAACAAGTGTCAACACCATGATAATATTGTCCATGCTCCTCAAAACCTTCAAGTTATTTCTTCCCCTTGGCCATTATCTATGTGGGGATTGGAAATTATAGGGAAGATTAACCCAATGTCATCTGATGGTCATAAGTTTATCATAATAGCAACATAGTACTTTACTAAATGGGTTTAAGCCATACCCCTAGCCACGGTGATTGGAACTCAGCTTTCCAAGTTCATCTTCAACCAGATTCTTTATAGGTTTAGGATTCCTTTGGTGATTATTTATGATAATGTCACTTGTTTCAAGAACAAGGATGTTCATAAATTTTATGCTAAGTACAATATTCAACATAGGTGGTCAATCCCATATTACCCTCAGGGTAATGGATAAGCTATATGCATCCAATAAGTCTTTGATCAAGATCTTGAAGAAGTTGGCTTATAAGACCAGTCATGATGAACATATCCAACTTTATCCTACCTTATGGGCCTATCGTACTAGCATACATACACCCATAGGTTCCTCAACCTATGTCTTGGTTTATAGGTTTGAGGTGGTGTTTCCTTTTGAGCTCAATGTTTCCTCATTACACATCTTATTGCAAGATGCCTCGATTATCAATGAGTATCGCTCAAATTGTTTGCATCAATTAGAGTTGTTGGATGAAAAGCATATTCAAGCCTTAGAGAATTTGTGAGCCTATCAAAATAGGCTCAAGCGATCATACTCTAAGAAATTTCATAACCATTCTTTTGAGGTTGAGGACCTTGTTTTCAAGGAAAACGAGAACACCAATGCTTGTTTTGATCTTAAAGGTAAGTTTTAAGCCTATTGGTTAGGGTCCTTTGTCATAATGGTTAATTTTGATTCAGGTGCCTATCATTTAGCTTCTTTAGATGGTGAAGAACTTAAAGAACCAATGAACATAATGCATCTCAAAAGATATTATGCATGATCCATCATCTGTATTGCACATTGCATTTAGAATAATTTCATATTGTATTTTGTTTGCTTGATCATTATGCATGGTTGCATGTCATACTTTGAATGGTTGCCTAATATTCTATTCTATTTACATTTTTTCTTGTCATAAATTGCACTTCTACTTGATCATATTTGTATGGATACTTGTTCATATATATTTTGGGGAATTCACAACAATGGCAAGTGATGACACTTAGTTAGGTCATAGCTCACATGCATTGCACTCTCACTAGGGTTTTGATACCTATAGAATCCCCAAACTAGGGCACACCTTTATGCATTTTCATCATTTCATCCGCCTATCTCATCTCTTCCTTATTACTTGACCTTGAAATTTTTCATTGCTTATATTTCTCTAGGTCAAGGAATTTGGTTCTCATTTTGATCCATTGGCCATGTCCATACAATTTATTGCACACACCACACCCCTATCAAGTAGTACTCACTTTGATCATCACTTTCTTGCACACAACACACCCCATAGTAGATAGCTTCATGGTCACAAGTGAGGGGTAGCCTCCATTTGACCATTTACGAGCATACATCCCAATGGGTATATCTCTTTCTCTTTTGTCCATCTTAGTGAGTGCTACACCCATAGTAGGTTTAGCTCCACCTTGTCCATCTTGTAAACATACACCCTTACAAGGTTTTGGTTATTTTCCTTTTTCCTTGGCATTTCGAAGCTTTATTTTCATCCACCCATGCATTTCATTTAGGTTTACATTTTACATACATTGCATTTCACTATATTCACATAATTCCATCTCATTCATTTAATGTCTATGTTCACCATGCATACAAAAAAAATTAGATAAATAATAATAACAATCACACATGAGGATACACTCATGTTCTCTCCCTTTTCTTGCTCTCTTGTTCTTTTCTATTTTTCATTTCCTCCATTCTCTCTTTTTTGTTCCTTTTCTCTCTTCTTTCTTCTATGTCTACCATTTTGAGTTTCATTAGAAATTTTGCATTCCTTTTGAAACTCGAGGGGGCACCTTGGCTTGAGAGGCATTAATGTCCCTAATACCTCGATTTGCATGCAAAACAAGAAAGTGTCTAGAATGACACTATTTTTGCACCACTCCTTTCTTCTAAACTAGACACTCCTTTTTTGTTGTTGTCATCCACCCATAGGTATCTACATATTTCTTTGATGCATTTATTAGGCCATAAATGCATCAAAGAGGGGGAAAATGTAGATGTAAAAAATTGACCCACTTGAGTGAGTCATTTTCCCTAGACCCTTAGAGAGACCCTCCAACTTACCCAAAGCAAGTTTGGGCCTCTCTCTCCCTTATTTCCCCCTATTTTTTCCTAGTTTTCAAAAAAATCACGGTCGGCCCTTATGGGGCATGATTTCACCTAGCTAGGGTTTTCTCCTAGAAAACCCTAACCTTTCAAACTAACCTCTAAGATGTCAATTTTACCTTGGTTTTCTTGCTTATTATTGTTTCAAATATCTTATAAATAGAGTGTTTAAAACTTTATTTTCATAGATGACCATTCACCCCAACCCAAAAATTAAGCTAAGAAGGACAAGTTTTGATACAAGCAAGAAGTGCCTAATCAATAAAGTGCTAAGTGATCTATTGAAAGCTATTAATATTTATGGAGTTCTCTTATGCTACATTGATTGTGTGTTACTACCATTGGTAGAAAAGTGTAGAAGCCCTAAGGAGGAGTCTACTATTTGGGAGGCCTTCATCCTTTTGTCTGCTTTTCACTACCACCAGGTTGTTTTCACTTATTTACATTCATACATCGCTAATTTTGCATCTATTTTTAATTTATTCATATTATTTTGTTGTTATTTATCTTGGTTATGAAATCATATCCCATAATTATAGGGTACAATTTCATTAGAAGCAAAATCATGGCTATCATGTAGGGTGTAATTTCGTTGGTGTTAAGCTTAGGGGTAGAAGTTCACCCCAAACCCTATAACCAACATTTTATGTTACATTTAGAGTGTAATTGCACAATCTACACTCTATTCATCATACTGTTCTATTGCATTATATTCTAATTGTTCATCTTCCAAAAAGGTCAACTTTTACTTTTTCATTCTAAAGGTCAGCTAAAAGGATCTAGGGGGTTTGATTGTTGCACCTCCAAGTATAATCATATAGCAGCCTAAGTAGACCCCCTAAAATTGATCATATTTTTTGAGGATTTTGTGAAGTTATTTTGTAGGATTGAAGCTATGGAATATTGTTGGATGTAAGATAAAGCTTGGAATAACCACCAAATTAGATAAGTGCCCTAGTAGATCTTTAGGCTGTTTGTTGATTGCTTTTTATTTATTTCTATTCAAAATATAGATCACAGGTAAGGAAAAGCATCTTATTAAAATGTTAGGCATTTGAAATAATAAAAGCATATAGTGTGCATTTAGGGTGTCAACCTTATTTGTGCATTTCTCTTGGAACCTTGCTTAAAGGCTTTGCTTTGCAACCCTAGGGTTAGTAATCATTCAATAAAATAATCATTCTAGGGTTAGCTCTTGTCTTCTTGCATCTTGCATTGTTCTTTCCATTTTTATAGTGTAGTTTTAGAAAGGCCAAACATAGGTGCATGCTTAATTAACACATTCAAACACATTCCACCCCGAACTTGGAGTGAGTCCTAAAACCATTCTTGGTGAAACCTTCCCCTATTTAACCATTGAGTGCATATTTATAACATACCCCCATGGTTCACCTCAGCTCCCAGTAGATCCAACTGAGAATTTTACATAGTAGGGCAGTTTTCCCCCTCTACATTGGACAAAATGTTGTGTGGTGGGACTTTCTAGTAGGTTTTTATTGGTTTGAGGTTTGATCCTGCATGCCTACTACTAGAAGGTAGAGTATATCTTGGTTCCAAAAATAGGGTTTCTAGGTTAGACAAGATTTTTGAATTTTGAATCAATAAAAAGTGGGAGCCTATCTTTGGGTGGGATCCACTTATTTGAATAAATTTTCCTGTGTGGTGGATTTAGGTGTTCTTGTTGTTGGTTCCTAGGTACATTTTGGTGGAGGCCAAAGTTTCTAGAATCAAAATTATTGTTATGGATAGGAAGGCCTAATTCTTATCTATGATTCAAATTTGAGTGCTCTTGGTGTTTGAGTGGAATTTTCAAAATTGAGCGCTCTTTTTAATTTTTATTTCAAAATTAAAATTAACGTCAGATAGCATTGCTGATTGTAATGTTGGATCTGTCATTCAATTTTTATAATTCTCGAGGCAATTATTTGGCTTGGGTAGGAAACTTCAATTTGATTTTATTTTTAAATCCTCCAAGTTAAGGTAGGAATACTATTTGTTTTGGATTCGTAGTATTCGAATCAATTTGGTTTCTGGGTTCTTGAATGCAATATTACTTTATGTTAGATATAGGATCCAACTCTTAAAATTTGATTGCTTTCAGTTTAGGTTGGGTAGGAGCCACCTAAGCTTGGTTTAATTTATCTAAAGTTTGGTCTCCTTTTCCCTTGGGTGGGTCAAACCTTCTTGTGTTTTGCCTTGATTTCTCTTTAAATGTTTGTATTGCTAGATCTTAGGTTTAGGGACCCTTTCAAAATCCTTTCTTATACCTAATAAAAAACTAATTGGAAAATTGATATCATTATAAAATTAAAACTCAACCATTGAAAAGAAAAAAAAAGACCAATATAATAAACTTTTCTTATTTGAGGTAAATATATAAAAAATAGAGAACAATCACTAATTTAAGAATGATATGTTTATTAAAAGTGAATTTTTTTCCTTTGTTGAAGTGTACAAATATTATCAATATGTCAATGAATAGCCTAAAATAAATATTTAACACATTGTTTCTAATTTTAAACTACACAACACTATATGTAGAAAAGATAAAATCTTCCCTTATCTGAATCTCATTGAAATTATAAGAGTATGTAGATTTGGGAAAATATTTCTTCAACTATGGGTCCAACTATTCTTGCATCCATTTCACTAGTCATATCTAGCAAAATTATAAGTTTATGAGTTGTAATATAGTGTTTCCAATTGATTGAATACAAATATTTGTTGAGGAAGATAATGTCCAAAAATTTGTGGAGCATACGTAATATTATAAGTTTGATTTATTAGTGTGTTAGATGCACTTTAGTAGCACATACACATGATTTCGGAAAGCTTGTAGAGAGATAACATCTTACCATCTAAAAATTTAATTTATAATTGTGGTCAAATACTAGATATTATGTAAAAGAATGATATTTCTTCCATTATACTATCAAAAGTTGATTTAATGTGGAAGCATAGTAAATTAAATTAAATAGCATTGGTAAATGATTAAAGAGTAAGTATGGTAAAGGCTTACCTTGATATTGGTTAAGATAATGTGATTATAAGTGTTTAATAGATCAACCCAAAAATTAGGAAAATGGAATTAAAAATAAATTTTAATGTCAAAAGTGAAAAGTACTGAAAAAATAAAAAAGATAAAAAGGCTTATCTTATTGGTAGACACTAGAATCTCATTTTAGGAAAGAGTTGAAAAAGGAAATGTGAGCGGAAACTCATTCTACTTTATAAATATATTGAAAAATCCTTGAAGATTAAGGATCAAGGGTTGAAGAAAAATAGATCAATATATAACTTCCATTATAGGCAAGTTGTGATAAGTCCTTTGGTCAAAATAATAGCTAGAAATAATGAATTTAGTAGAATTTGATGAATTCTTAAGGATATTTAGAGGTAGTATCTAAATTTATAATGGAGCTAGGAATTTTTGGTATGTTAATCTTAGGGAGATTTTTACTATAGAAGGACAATATTATTAGAGATGGCTTAACTTTTGTATCTATATTTGGATGTAATTAACTATTGTAGTTAATTTTTTTTTTTGTTAATTATAGAGTTTGTATTTATAGCGGGTTTTAACAAGGATCCCAAAACCTGATTACATAAGAAATGGGCCTAGGGCATCAATCCCTTGAAACTGAACACCAAAACAGAAATCCCGTCCAGCGGTAACAGTAAGCATGAAACAATCCCTCTCAGTGGGAAACAAACAAATAAGAAAGAAAGTAGTTTTGGAGATCCCGCCCAGCGGGGAGTAGCCAAAAACCACCATCGAGAAGATCCCGCCCAGCAGGAAGCAAAGAAAAACCGTTACAATAAAATCCCGCCTCGCGAGAAGCAGTCAAAACCACCACAAACAGTCCCGCCTAGCGGGAAGCAACAGGGAAATCCCGCCATCCGGGAAACCAGCAGAAAAGAAAGGATCCCGCCTCACGGGAAAATCGGCAGATTTGGCGGATACCGCCCTGTGGAGAAACCATCCCGCCCACCGGGAAAACATTTCGTTCAGCGAGAGCCATCCTGCAGGAAGCCGACAGCCAGCACAGAGAGGATCCAGCCCATCAGGAAGTGACCAGAGAGTTGCACCACAAGGAACCCGCCCCGGGAAAACAGAAGAGGATCCCAGCAGCAGGGACCAAGAATCCCGTCCAAGCACAGAGCCCACCGAGGATTCGCAAGAAAAGGGGGAAGCTGTCCAAACCCTAAACCGTCACCTCCACCGCACCGAGAAACGTAGGGGACCAGATCCACGTGAATAACTCTGCAAAAAACCCCAGGGGGAAGCCTGAGGGAAAAAGGGAAGGGATCCCCAACCAAATAGGGATCCCTGGGAAGCACCAGTCTAAAAAAACAACCAAGGAAACCCTAGCCGGCCGGGAGGGGCACAGATAGTGAAGAAGGATCTCCCCCCAGGAGATCATCTGCAAACAACCACTCCCCGGGAGGGATGACCTGGATTGAGCCAGGGACTGGGCAGGAACCAGGAGCCATGGGAGGGGGAGCAAGGGAGGGACCAGAGCCCTCCCCTCTCTACTTTCTTCCCTCTCATCCGATTGTTCCAAAATCAAACCAACACCAATTTTATTATGGTTCTATTGTAGTTAAATTTAATGGGCAATAGTTAATGTAGTTTAATCCACTAGAATTTCACTTCTTGGTGAGAGGTCAAGTGTTTTATTCCTTGGAAATATTCATAGAAACATTAGTTTAAAGGCTCAAAATCTAAATGAAACCATATAAAAATTCTAGTTAAAGTGCTACTTAAAAGTTTAATATTTGTAAATATTTGAACTTATTACTTGCATTCTTAAGCTAGGAAGTTAGTTTAATTATTTTGAAATATTAGAATTTAGGAGTGCATAAATTTTGAACCCTATATGTGTGAAATATGTGAATAACAACACAAAATTTTATTATAAGTTTAATATCAAGGGATATTAAATAATACTATTGAAAGTAAAACAAGGATGATGTTCCAAACTAGGAAAGGTTAAGTTATTGATCTATCCACCTAGATTTGTTTGGTAGGATCAATTAGATGAATATGACTTAAATATAGTAGGGAATTTGAGGTATTCATTTTTCCTCCTTGACCATAATATGAAGTTTTAGGGGAGCAAGGATGATTTCATTAGAGAAATTGTAAAGTCTCTTATGTGAATTTTAATACCAAGTTATCTCATTATAACACTTATCAAACCATAGAATGATATTTTTTTACTAACCTGTGCTTTTTAAATTTTAATAAGATATGTGTGGCTTGTATTGGGGGAAAATCCCATCTAAATAACAAAATATTACAATTGATATTATGTTAATTAAACCATATCCAACTTGCATTTTTATTAAAGATATTATTCATTTAGCTTTCTATAAAAGATTTATTCATCCTCTTCAAACTACTATATTTCTAAAATTAGCTTCTTGATAAATTTTATTAAGATATAAAAGATCACTTAACCATTTACCTTCTAAAATTTGAATTTCACTAAGATGAAGATCCACACCACAATCAACTAAATTATCTTCTACCTAGTTTCCTTATTTATAGATGCTATCATTTCCAAGATACTAGATCCAACAATAGTTGATGGGATTTAGAAATAGAGTTATTTTTTAATCCAATTTACAAATCCATTTTTATTGATATCACTAATAATAAAATATGAATCCCCATCAATTATAATATATTTCTATCCTTTTTCAATGGAAATTTTATCCCTGTAAGAAGCATCCTAGCCTCTACATAATAGTTAAAGTTCCATATGATTGTCAAAAAAATATTATTATTCTCATAGGTTTAACAATCTCTAGGATCAAACAATGATTCAATAACATGCATAAATCAATTTTCAATAATGAACAATAAACACATTGAAATATTTATTGAAAAATCTAATAAAGCAATGCTTATTTGAATAGATATTAGAGTGCTTTGTCTAATATATACATACACGAAACTCTTCATATTCACATGATTCTTGAGCTTTGTACTTATATAAAGTCTTCATATTATTATACTCATGGAAGATCCAACTCTTCACATTTCTCCCTTACATAATAAATCTCACATATTGCATAAAGATAAAGTCTCTCATGATTGCATATAACTCATCACTTCTAAACATGATACTTTACTCACATAACTCACACTTACTAACTTGACACCTCACACACATAACTCCTCATTTATTTACATGACACATACTCACACTTAATAACATGATACATACTATAGACTCAAATATTAAACACACCCTAATCTAAATTTTTTTAAAGATGCTTGCAATCATATTTTCAAGGTAACAAATAATGTAATACCTCTAACAATGATTATGATCAACTAAGGAGAATTATATCTTTATTTTGAAAAACACCACTTGCATAAGCTTTTTCTAGGTATTCTTTAAAATAACCATCAAAATTAATTTTGTTAAACCCAACATCTATACATTTTTATTTCACCAAAGATCAAAGCAAATAATTTTGTTAACTCAATTGTCACAAATGACTATAGTTGTGACTTTCCATGATGACTACCATATCTATAAATATTTTACAAGCAAGGAAATGATATTATTCTAAATTTGGACAATATTTTAAGATTTTAAAAAATATTATTAATTAGAAGCCATGTATTCCAACAAAGTGATAATATCTATCATGATCCTCCCTGGAAGACTTTTTGGCACAAGGAAACAATGTATTAATTTATGATGCTTTAATACCTAGTTTGAGAAATTGAACCAACTATGCGATGTTAGGTGATTTGAAAGAGCATGGTATTGCTGACATGTTGCCAAATATGCAGTTCATGTACACTCATTAGTGAAAGAAGTAGAATCATCCATCAAAAGTGAGGGTACTTGAGGTTGGGGAAATGATGACTAAGGCAAATTGAGGGTAACATGGATGGATAATTTCATATAGACATGCATTCGATTAGGGATAATCATTAATAGCTGACCATATTGAGCCCCAGTTGATAGCCTAGTAGCTATCATAAACTCCTAGGCTGAGAAAAGTGACTAGGTTGATGGAAAGATTCCCTCTTTGTCTATTGCATATGTTTGATTGTCTTTTACTTCATCACTATCTGCATCAATGGTTTGGAAAGCATGCATAAGTTGATTACCTTTGAAAACTCCTTGTTTTGCTTAAAATTTTCAAAAGAACAACATGATGTTAGTATTCAATGAGAAAACTTTTTATTCAAAAAAAAGGAAAATAATTATTTTAAATGATAATAGAGCTTCATTTATAAATAATAGTTAAATTATTTTAAATGATAATAGAGCTTCATTTATAAATAATAGTTAAATTATTTTAAATGATAATAGAGCTTCATTTATAAATAATAGTTAAATTATTTTAAATGATAATAGAGCTTCATTTATAAATAATAGTTAAATTATTTTAAATGATAAAATAGAGCTTCATTTATAAATAATGGTTTTTCATTTGAAAATAATTGATGATTTATTTTAAAGGATAAAATATTTTCATTGATACCCCTGCCTCCTTGGGTCTTACCCGAAAGTGGCATCCCTTTTGGGATGTTTTCCACAAATAAAAAAAAATGTTTTCATTGAAAATAATAGAATTGCTTTTAAAACATTAAAGTTTATTTTAATAATGGAAGTATTTCATTATTAAGAATAGATATTTTATTAAGGGAATAATAAAATATCATATGGGATATTTTAATAAAGGTAAGATATCTTAAATATAATAATAATAATAATAATAATAATAATAATAATAATAATAATAATAATAATAATAATAAAAAGAATTGTGAGACTTTATGAACAACACTCCCATTAGAGCTCTCGATTGACTTCGCATCAAAGTGAAAATTTTGTTTCAAGGGAAAAACAATTAAAGAAAGGAAATATCTACTCAATCATGTGGAGATAGGTGAGGAGTTATGAAAAGCAGATGGGAGGGGATAGGCTTGTCATAAGGAAGGGACGAGAAGGATGGTTGAAGGGGGGAAGACAAAGAAGTGAGACAGAAGAAAGAAGAGAAGGAAAAAAAAAGGATAGAGGAAGTATTAATTGCAAATGAAACGAACATTTTGGAAAAGCCACAATGAAGCAACCACTACGATAAAACCAGGTTGGTTTACAAAAGATATTTTAAATCATGGAGTTTTGTTGATTCTGTCTTCGTTGTTGAGTTGTGCTAGTTCCTCCCATGTTAGTTTGCTATTTTACTATGGTTTGTGTGTATGTTATTCCTTAGTAGGAAATAATCCTTTGGTCTCTTGTTAGTTGAGAATGTTAAACCATAGGTTGGCTCGATAAGAGCTTCATGCATCTTTGGGTGTACCTCCATCGTGTGTATGGATGAGGATAACATGAGAACCTGTGCTGGCTGGGCGTTATCAAGTTTAACCACTATTTCTTATCTACCATGTGTTGCTTAGAAAGAGGCTTAGTTACCTCTATGTTGTGACTCCTATCAATACTAGATTATAAAGGATATTTTATCTTAGATGCTCTCCTTCGCCCCTATCGATACACCATGAAGCTTGAGTGTTTTAGTTTAATTCTTTCAACTTATCGCTCACCTAATCTTCGATCTGAGTAGAGCTAAGTTTAGAATCCCCTATCCTTCTTGGGCACCTTCGTTACTATAGCAAACTTGAGTGAGGAAGTATCATCGTGGGCTTCTCCCTAACTCATCCCATACATGTTGTGTATTAGGGGTTGTTCAATTCTTAATGGGGAGTATTCTCTTTATGAAATGACCAACTGGGTTAGTCACATGGGCCACTGTTTGCATCATCTAAGTGCTGGTTGTAGCACATGCTTGCATTGGGACTTATGGAACCTTGGTCTCTTGTTGTGATGCAGGAGCATCCGGAGGTGGAAAAGCAATCTTGCATCACCCAAAAATATTTTTTTCTTTAAGTGCCAAAGCTGTCACGATATCGCGACACCTTTTTGAGAAAGGGCGCCAAAGGGTCAAACTATTGCGATATCGTGATGCTTTTTGAGAAAAGAAGCCAAGGCGCAAAATGGTCACGAAATCGTGACATTTTCAAAGCAAAGAAGCCAAGGCGCAAAATGGTCGCGAAATCACGACATTTTCGAAGCACAGGAGCCAAGGCGCAAAATGGTCACGAAATCGTGACACTTTCGGAGCAAAGGCTCAAAGGCACAAAGTGGTCGTGAAATCGTGACACTTCTAGACCAAAGGCTCAAAGGCGCAAAGTGGTCGCAAAATCGCGACACTTTCGGACCAAAGGCTCAAAGGCGCAAAGTGGTCATGAAATCGTGACACTTTCGGACCAAAGGCTCAAAGGCGCAAAGTGGTCGCGAAATCGTGACACTTTCAAAGTGAAGGCTCAAAGGCGCAAAGTGGTCATGAAATCGTGACACTTCCAGACCAAAGGCTCAAAGGTGCAAAGTGGTCACGAAATTGCGACACTTCCGGACCAAAGACTCAAAGGCGCAAAGTGGTCGCGAAATCATGACACTTTCGGAGCGAAGGCTCAAAGGCGCAAAGTGGTCACAAAATCATGACACTTCCAGACCAAAGGCTCAAAGGCGCAAAGTGGTCATGAAATCATGACACTTTCGGAGCAAAGGCTCAAAGGCGCGAAGTGGTCACGAAATCGCGACACTTTCGGAGCGAGGGCTCAAAGGCGCAAAGTGGTCACGAAATCGTGACACTTTCGAAAGCAAGGTGACAGGGTGCAAAGTGGTCACGAAATCGTGACACTTTTGGGGCAAAGGCACTAAGGGGAAAAATGGTCACGAAATCGTGACATTTCATGGTTTCACGGCCCGAAGGAGAAAATAGAGACCGAACGCCAAAACGTCGCGATATCGTGACCAAAGAGGAGAGAGGGTGTAAGGAAGCAAACACGTCACGATATCACGATAAAAAACGCTCATGACTCCAGACCAGCCGACGATTATAGAGGCCATTGCAGAAGGGCACATGGCATCAAATTACAGGTGGCCATAGAGTACTAGGCGGTTACAGAGGCCATTGCAGAAGGGCACGTGGTAGCATATTATAGATGGCTATGGCGCATTCCTATGAATGATGACTCGACGGGTGGATGGACAGGCGACTATAGGGCACTCCGCCATCCCATGCCATGATGATGAAAGATACCTGGCCATAACATGCAGGCGATGACAGAACACTCGTGCGGGTGGTTACAAGGAATCTCACATTCTGTGTAATGATGTTCGAAGGGGGTCAGGTCTGTTATAAAATGAATGCATACATTGTAAAAGGGGTTCTTGGCCATTTTGAATATAACTGCTATATTTCTAAATTGGAAACCTCGGTTAAATGAAATTTGTGTGAATTTTTTGTGTGTTATAACAGTTCTGCTTCATGTTGTGTTAGTCTTTTGCATTGGTTATGCCTTGCATGCACTATTTTAGGTTACCTTCTGGTTAGTTGTTGTTGGATTGTGTTGTGTTTGATTGAGCTTGATCATTGATTGTGATGTTGTCTAGGTATCTATGTAAACATCTTTTGATTGCACTTTAATTGCTGGTTTCGAAAGGCTTTTCATAGATTAGCTTGGCAGATTTAAATGAATTCTAGCATAGTCTAAAAGAACTTAGTTGTTTTAGAAAGCTTGAAACTTTCTTTGTTTAATGAATACTTTATTAAATAAAGGAGAAAGCTAATTATTAAATTAGAGTAGGGAGACTTTGATTTATTAATTAATGAAAATAGTTTGTTTTGTAAATTAAGGGTATGGGACTTTAATTTATGAAATAAAGGGAAATAATTTATTTTTGAATTGAAGTAAAATAACTTTGGTTTATTAAATAAAGAAGAAAGTTAATTATTAAATTAGAGTAGGGAGACTTTGATTTATTAATTAATGAAAATAGTTTGTTTTGTAAATTAAGGGTATGGGAATTTGATTTATGAAATAAAGAAAAATACTTTATTTGTGAATTGAAGTAAATTTTAGTTTATTTAATAAAGAAAGTTAATTATTAAATTAGATTAGGGAGACTTTGATTTACTAATTAATGAAAATAGTTTGTTTTATAAATTAAGGGTATGAGACTTTAATTTATGAAATAAAGAAAAATAATATATTTGTGAATTGAAGTAAAATGAATTTTAATTTATTAAATAAAGAAGAAAATTAATTATTAAATTAGAGTAGGGAGACTTTGATTTATTAATTAATGAAAATAGTTTATTTTGTAAATTAAGGGTATGGGACTTTAATTTATCAAAAAAAGGGAAATAGTTTATTTATGAGTTGAAGTAAAATGACTTTGATTTGATAAATAAAGGAAATGGTTATTTCGTAGATTGAAGGTATGAGACTTTGATTTATGAAATAAAAGAATATGGTTGTTTTATGGATTATGTAATTAGGCTTAATTTGTGGAAATAAAGGAACCTAGTTTTATTTGGTGATTAAAGGTATGGGACTTTAATTTGTTGAATAAAGGTTGAAAAAATTGATTGGAGTAAAACCTATGATTTAGCTATACTGGTTGAAAGACTCTCATTAGGTAATGAGAGGGGAAAATAAAAATAGGGATTTTTATTGATATCAACTAAGCAGTAAATTATTAGATACTTTGATTTAATTTGTATAGTTGCAATTTGACAAAGAAATAAGTAAATGCATTTAGAAGCATGTATATCATGGAACCATGAGTGCCCTGATCCCCTACTATCCTCAAATGATCGATAAAAAGTGAAGAAGGGCCAAGTGTTGCTAAATGTCTCTCCAAGAGATCATGTTTAAAGCTTCCAAGGATTCATTTGTCAGTCCTTTCAGAAAAATACTTCTTAGGGACCTATCTCCTAGTTTTGAATGGTGTGGTCTTTGCAAATTGAAGTTGAACCTATCCCAGTATTCTTGCATAGATTCCCCTTACTTTTAGGTCATATCTAGGACTTCCTCTGTCACATCTCTTGCTCCACCAAAATCTTGATACTAATCTAGGAAAAATTTCTTCAATTGTTCCTAGGTAGTTATCAGTTTATCCCCCAAGTTGATGAACTAGTAAAAAGTTGAATCATCAAGGGTGGAAGGGAATAATTTTAGTTTTTAAGGATCTGTGGTGTAATCCACATATCTACATAAAACATCAAATTTGAACAGAAATAGGTATAGATCTTTTGTTGGTAGTCCTCTAAAATTTGGAAGGTGGGCAAGAGATGTGTTTCATCTTGTGATCTCCTCCTACCTCTCCTATTGGAAAACTAAAACTAGTGGATGCTTCCTCTGTATTTTATACCATTCTGCCTACTACTGGTGTTTCTACCCCTACTTAGTTCAAAGTAGTTGTCAGTGCTTCTAGTTCATTTCTTTTATCCTTCAGAAGGATAGATAAGTTAGTGTTTGAGATAGTTTCGTCTAATACTGCTTGCCAATATTTAGCATTAAGTAGATCCTCCTCTGATTGAACTCTACTTATCTATGATCCTGCTTTGAGATTCTGTTGGATTGTTTCATAAGGATATTATTCAAATAGTGGGTGTTCTCGCAAATGTAAAAGTGGAGTTTGAGATGATGAGAGTTTAATCTCAAGTTGAGGTTCTACTAAAGCAAAAGGATTTTGAGAAACAACTTCTTTGTTTTTGACAAAATGACCATCTGTTCCCCTATTCTTAGGTGGACTCATACAAAGTTTCAGATGAAGGTTTCTAAAGAAAACACCCTAAACTACTGTAACTATTCTTTCTTCAGAATAGGAAATTACAGTGGCTACTCCCCAACAATGACACAAAAATGTTGGGAAAAACATTGGTTAGTTTTTCTATGGTTCAATTAATTGCCTCCATTTAATTTTCAACCTAGGGTAGCTCGTAGTCTTGTGAGCAACCACACAAAATCTATGCTTGTAATTTCTCCTTCGACTATGAGTCCCTTGGATTATGTTTTTGAGGGTGTTTGGTGTTCATTGAATTGTATGTTTAAACCAATAATATCATGCTAAGTCTAAGAAACATGACTAAAAAAATTTAAAATCTAAATAACTATCGTGCTGGAAATTACATAAAACAGGGAAAATAACTGGAAATAAATGAATCTATTAAAACAATTACAGAAAATAGAGGAAATAGGGAAAAACTCTATTGTAAGTGGGAACACACTTCCAATAGGTTCTACCCATGGTAGAATGATCACCAGATGCTTAGTAGATGTTTTTACAAGAACACTGCAAAAATTTTATTAAAAGTCTACAAAAAAGAAAATTACATAAAAAGTTTAGTGGTCTTCTTTAGGGGTGGACTGCATATTTATAAGGTATGTGACTAGCCCTGTTACAATTTTTAGGATGAATCGGCACATGATTCACTGTTACAACTATTTTCTTGATTAGAGGAATCGAGCAAAATATCATGATATTTCAACGTATCCTGTTTCTAGAATACGTTGATATTTGATTTTCCCGACTTACAAAATTAATTTACGTATCAAATAAAAAATGGGTGACGAGTCACCTTTGAAATTGTCCCATGTTCGATTGTGATTTTGGAAATCCCTTCATGCTAGTTGCTAAAGTGTTTACTCTGTTATGCCAATCACAAAGTCATGCTAAATTTTGGCATTAATGGGAATTAAGCACTGCAGTTGAAGAAGTTAGGAAGCAAGCACCTTATATATAGAAGTTGGGAAGTAGGTGTCTTTCGTCACATAACGGGAAGCAGGCACCTTCCATCGTACAAATACTGATAGAGTAAAAGTTCTACTAGCTAGGGTTATGCATAAGGGGTCAGCCCCAAAATCTATTTATAAAATCAAGGCGAATTGTCTCGAAATCCCGATGAATTATGTAGAAGTATACATGGCGAATTGCATTTATTTATCTCCAAAAATTTTCAAACCATGGCAAATTTTTTTATGTTGGGGGCTATGAATATCGGTTTGCAAAATCTAAAAATGTACGACAAACTTAAAGGCTTTAGGCCGACATGAAAGGCTTTTAGCCTTTATGCTTTATGATGATCGATCTGAGACATGTATGACGATCGATTGCAGACATGATGATGCAGACATGATGATCAGATACAGAAATGATGATCGGCTATAGATATGATGATCGATTATAGGTATGATGATCGATTATAAACATGATGATCAAATGCAGATATGATGATTGGATACATATATGATGATCGATTGTAGATATGATGATCAATTATAGATATGATGATTGACTATAGACATGATGATCGATATGATTTAGGTATGATGATCGATTGTAGGTATGATGATTGGTTGTAGATATGATGATCGTGTATGATTGGTATAAGATGATGATCAATATAGATATGATGTGTTGAATAGATATGTTGTAGGAATGATCATAATGATGATCGGTTGTAGATATGATGATTGATTGTAAGTATGATGATCAATTATAGATATGATGATCAATGTAGGTATGATGATTAGATAGGAATGTCGAATCGATTGTAGGTATGATGATTAGTTGAGGAATAATGGTATGATGATTGGCTATATGTATGATGATTGGCTACAAGATGATGAATCAAATGCATGAATATTGATCGAGGTACATGATGATCAATTGTAGGAATGTCGATCGGGTGTAGGTATGATGATCGATTGTAGGAATATTGATCGGTTGTAAGTATGTTGATGGGCTGCAATAGTGTCGAGTACCCAATCGGTTGTAGTGGTGCATCTGTACCATGTGTCAACCATCCATGAAATGATTGCATGTAGATGCCATGTGTCACCCATCCATGAGCTGATTGCATGCAGAAAAGTCTATATAAAGGGATAAATAATCATTTTTTTACCTTTTCTATCATAGTTTTAACCATTTTCCTCCAATATCTTAGTTTTTAACCTTTTACCTTAAGTTTTAAGTGATTTTTAACCCTTTTCCTCCCATTTGAACCCTTTTCCATCAAGTGTCGCATACCATCCACTGTATCTTCTGATCCATACTCTACACAATGAAATAACCCTATGGCATCCCCTGTCACCCCTGGAATGTTTAAAATTAATTTTAAAAACCTGGTTTACCCCCTGATTTCTAAAATTTTATCAACATCGGGTTACGACATGTCATGGGTCATGGACTCTGGTCTTCGAGGTCTAGTTTCAATGTCGTAGTTCGACATGGACACTAAACTATTGGAGAAGATCATTGCAGGTTATAATATTGATTCGAGCAAGGTAAATCTTGTCATTGACAATAAAAACATCATTCTTTCTTTCATAGCCTCTGATATCGCTATATTGACAACATTGCCCCATGTTGGTTGTGAGCCTATCACTTCCAAATACGCATTAACTGATGATGATAAACTCTACCTGGAGACCAACTTCAATGTGCAACCAAAATATTTTCAAGGTATAACTATTTTTTTATTTAATTGAATTTAAATTCTAGTCACTAGTGTACAATTACTGATTTTGTTTTTTTGCAGTTACGACCACCAAGTCCAGAAGGGGTTTGACTGTACCAACTATTGAAAATAAATTTCTTCGGGCATGTTACGAATTCTTCCTTGCCAGACTCGTTCTACAAGGAAGACCAATATAAATTCTGATGTGGGCCTTAGCATATTTGGTTCATTGTGTTGCACACCACCAATTCGACTGGTCCAACTATGTCTCACATCGGATCAGATTGGAAATCTAGAATGTGATAACCCATGCTTCACCCTCATCGATAGTTAGCACATGCAACTATATTATTGCTTTTTTTATGAATATTTTTATCATTTGTAGAACACTCAAGTACCAACATCTTGGCACTCAACCCTAGCCAATGCAACCATGACAGAACAACAGGTTCAGGTAATTTTTCGTTAATATTTAAGTAAATTTTTTTATTTTTCATATGTTTATCTTTTTATAATTTTGACATTTTATACCAAACATAGAAAAGGGCATCCTCTTCCTCTTCAAAGTGGGATGTTGCTTTCAGAGGTTATAATCTAGAGGAATCAGGAGACTCTAAAACACCTACGGAGGAAACAACACCACCGCTAAGGAGAAGATCAACAAGGAAACATATAAGATCTAGTTCTCCTGATCCTCGACAACCTCCACCTATGGTTGCACGTCCACTACCAATGGGCGTAGTTGCACAAGAGGTTTCATCTTCGAGGAGTAAGTTTTAATGACTATCGAAACAAAATTTATAAAATTTTTATTGTTTTTAATTAATTTTTTTTTAGATGTACAACATGCCCACATTCCACTTGCATCTACAGCTACGCAAGATGTCTCTTCTTCTATCGGTAAGTGTTATAACAAATTTTGCAACCAATTTTCATAATCTACCTTCACAAATTTTATAACTAATTTTTATTTTTATGTTTTAAGTTCCTATACAACAATTTCATCAACAAAATCAACAATCGATGCCGCCCCCTCCTCCACCATGCCAACCTCAAATGCGAGGTCAATGCTTCCCAGTTGGAAAACACATTCTTCCATCTAGGCCATAGAGAGAAGCAACACAACAATTTTTAGAGAAAGAAGCATCAAAGACATTTTCAGGATTCGACCGTATTTCTCTTGCTAATTTTAATTTTAAGGATGTACCAAAAGCTTCTGGTGCTGGGTTGGATGAGGTTCCACTTGATCAAGATTTATTTTTGCAAGGCAACACACCCACTACTTTGCAAGTATCAGAATTGCTTCAAGATAAAGGAAATGAAGGAGCAAAATGTTCAAGCAAATCTCCTCCTAAGGAAACAAACACCCGTCAGGCTCATCCTCGACCAGAGGATGAAAGATTAAATATTTCAGAAAAATATTTGGTTTCTGATAACGTTGAATCTACCATTAAGGATTTACTACTTCCAGATATAACAAAAATGAAAAAATGGGAGTATCGGGCCAAAGTGTTGATAAAGGAAATTAATGCCCGATACAATAATTTTTCAAAAAGAGAAAACAAATTTTTTGTTGTTGAAAATGAACCTAAAAATATGGAGGCTCTACTACAACAAGTAAAATTTGGCATTGTGAAGGTGAATACATCTTACATAGATGAAATTTTAAAGTTTATGATGAACATATTGGAGAACATAAATGGTGAGGCCCAAGCTTATTATAATGAATGGGCTAGTGATAAGAAAAAGGTTGTTGTTGTTGTAGCTACAAAGAATGTTGTTGAGGTTTGACTTAGTCACTTATGTGTTCAAAAATTTGTTGTTCTCTTTTTTCAAATGTAATTATCTATTGACTAATTATTTTTCCTTTTTGTAGGTAAAGTATGATAATCTCAAGAAGCAAGTTCAAAACCTGCAAGACTATCTCAGGATGGCAAAGGAGTTCTTAAATGCTTCCATGGCAATGAAAAAGAGCTCAAGAAGCAGTTCAACAAAACAAAATTTTGCGAAAAATCATTATCCACAATGGATTGGATCCTGATGTTCTGCTAAAGGAGAAGGGTAAAGAAGTTCAAGGACCAACATCTGAAGATGTTGGGAAAGAGGAAAACACCCTTCTCGATGGATTGGAAAATGTTGAGAAGATCCTTGTCAGTTCTGGAGCAATTGATAGTATTGTTACCCAGCCCGAGGGAGGAGCCTTTGGAATGCAGAATGTGGAAATCGTGGAAGTAGTGGATGAGGAAAAAGGAGTTGAACATGGGAAATATGAGGGAGGAGCCATTGCTATGCAGAATGTGGAAGTCATTGAAAAGGAAAAAGGAGTGGTGGAAGGGGGAAAATATTCTGAAGCATGAAATTGAATTTCAAAATTTGATATTTCAAAAAGACTATTTTATGACATTTCATATGTTTTCATTTGAAAACAAGATACTTGCTTTTATTATTTTACTATTACACTATTTACATTTATAATTGTGTGTTATTTTCATCTCTTGAGTATTATGGTGTTTCAAATATGCTTGAGTTTATGAAGAATATATGTATGCATAGGTTTAGATTTTCATGTTATTCAAAGTTATTCATGTTGTGATATAAAAATGAGTATTGTCTTGTGTATTCTGCTATGTTGTTTTTATATTTCAATTTTCAAATGAGTTTACGAAGGATATATCTATGCATGGGTTTAAATTTTTAGTTTATTCAAAGTCATTCTTGTTGTTGTATAGAAAAGTGTTTTGTCTTTTGTATTATGCTATATTGTTTTTATATTTCAAAGTTAGTTTACGATGGAGATATTTATGAAGGGGTTAAATTTCAATTTCCATATATTATGCTATGTTGTTTTTATATTTCAATTTTCAAATGAGTTTACGAATGATATATCTATGCATGGGTTTAAATTTCAGTTTATTCATAGTCATTCTTGTTGTAGTATAAAAATGAGTATTGTCATTTGTATTATGCTATATTATTTTTATATTTCAAGTGAGTTTACGAAGGATATATCTATGCATGGGTTTCAATTTTTAGTGCATTCATAGTCATTCTAGTTGTTGTATAAAAATGAGTATGGTCTTTTGTATTATGCTATATTGTTTTTATATTTCAAAGTGAGTTTACGAAGGATATATCTATGCATGGGTTTCAATTTTCAGTGCATTCATAGTCATTCTAGTTGTTGTATAAAAATGAGTATGGTCATTTGTATTATGCTATATTGTTTTTATATTTCAAAGTGAGTTTACGATGGATATATCTATGAATGGGTTTAAATTTTCATTTTCCATATCTAGAGTAATATACTACATGCATTTTTCCTTCTAGAGTCAAATCATACATACTAATGATACTAAGAAATTTTTACTAGTTATGTATGCATGCATGGTTTACTCAATGACAAAGCATAAATCATAAAATTTTGTCAACATAGAAAGTTAATAACACTTCTAGAGTCATATCATACATACTAATGATACTAATGATACAGACATACATTTAAATTCAAAGCAAAAATCACTATATTTTGTCAACATATACAATTAATTCAATAACATAGCATCATTACGTATACATGGTTTTCAAATTTTTAGCTTACTCAAAGCTATAGCATAAATCATAAATTTTGAAAACATAGACAATCCATATCATTAAAAAGCAAATATGCATAATCATTGAAAATAGAATGATTATATGATTTTTTCAAATCACTAAAATTTTACAACTAATCAAATACGAAAAATCATTGATAATATGAATTTTTTCAAATCATTGACATTTACAAATGATATCAAATACGGAAAATCATTGATAATATGAATTTATTCAAATCACTAAAATTTTACAAATGATTTCAAATCTAGAAAATCATTGATTATATGAATTTGTCATATAATCATTGCAATTTTTACATTTTTGGAAGTTGATACAAAGCTTTATCGACTTCTCCAAAAGAACCGAGAATCATTTGTGAATTTTGCATTTCCATAATCTCATCATCACTCCAAGTTGAATCATTTTTGTCATTATCAATAATATTAGTGAGACCTCTCCTTTCTGCTAGGGACTTCCAATATGTCAACGCTCTGTCATAGGGAAACTTACCCACCTCGTACGATGACACATACATTCTCAAACAATTTTCCAAATTTTTGTCCAACTTGTTATGAAATTTTGATTTAACAAAATATAATGCACTAAAAACCCTTTCATCTTCAACAGATCCCAAAATCATTGTCTGACATAATTCATATAAAATAAAGTATTCACTCATAGTTTCTTGTAAGACACTACTTCGATACAATTTTTTCCAGAAATACGTGATTGAACTAGTCTCATGTGGATTTTTGAAATGTGCAATTTGATTATCCATTGTTATTCCAAAATTGGTTGATTGTTGTCTCAGAAGATCTTTGTTTAGAATACCATTGATTTCAATACCATTTATTTCCACACTTTTAGAGAAATGTGTCATAAGATTACCCATATATTTTACAAACAACTCACTTCTACTACTATGGTCACCACAAGGATTCTAGAAGATGGGATTAACAATAACCATGGCCTCAAGTGTCTCATCTCTCTTAAAATGATCTCTTATTTCACTTGTTAATGTATTTGCAATTCTTTTCAATTTATTCTTAGTGCTATCCAAAACCTCATCGAATCTAGAATGTGTTACGGGCACTTGTTCAACATCATCTGTTAGTGTATCTAATCACTTTTCATAATGATATACATGAATCATATTTCCATGGATAGCAATACAAATATTATCGTTGATGTTGAACTTTAAAAAGTTGTTCGGATCATTGACATTAACTAACGTATTCCAACTATCAAACTTGGGATCCTCAAAATGTTTTCTAGATAAATAAATCCTGTCAATAATCATACATATTTGTTTTCTCATCCTCATGAAATAGACAATATAAATTGCCCTTTCTTGTGCAAGTTTAATCAAAGAATTCATTTCTTGTAACAATGGAAGAATACCACATAATGTGAGAAGAGTTTCCAAGTCAGTCATACGAAAATAGCAAATATTTTGCCTTGTCAACATCCCTACGATGTGCATACATAAACCCAACCAAGGATTGATATTCTGAAAATACCCTTTTTGCAGGAAGAAACAATGAAATCCACCTGGTGTCCACATCTTTTAACATTTTTCTACCTTCAGTTACACCTAGAGAAAACTATTGAAACTCTGCAAACCTTTTTGGACTGCATGAAAAGTATGAGTGTATTTCACGGATGAGTTCTTCCACTCTAGCTACATTATCAAAATTGCTCATAATTTTGTATGCAAGATTCATTCGATGAGCCATGCAATGAATAGGAATCACATATGGGGCAATTGATGTCTGAAGCCTAACACAAAGACCATTCCTTTGTCCTTGCATTGTAGCCGCACCATCAGCTCCAACACAAATTAACTTTGTGGCAATTTCCTTTTCATCCATTCCGGCAATATCCTTTAAACTGGTTACAACAACATTATAAATATTTTTCGCATTACAATTTTCAATCATCTTATGTAGTGCTAGTAAATGAGGTTGTCTCAAATGATTTTTGAATGTGTAAACATGTATGCAAATCCAAGATGTGTTGTCAACAGTTGTTACCTCATCAATGGAAAGTGAAATAAATTTGGCTTGTTTCACATTCTCTCTCAGGTCTTCCTTCTCAACCAGTGATAGATATTTTACCATTTCCCAACCACTTTGATCTGACCAATGTGAACTGGTAAGGTTTTGTACATCGGCTAGTTGAAGTATTTCCTTAAAATCAACAAAATCAGACATGGGTCGACCTTTTTTAGAATATTGTATACAATAGCAAACTACAATTTCTTTGAGGCTAATACAGTCTTATTAATTTTTTGAAATTGTGCCTCGATTGTTCCACCCTTCTCAATGAGAGTTTGTTGTTGTTTCATTGCTTTTTCATATTCAAGTGCATATCTCACATGCACACATTCTGATGCATCCTTCCACCTATGAAATCTGTTAATTGTTCCATCACTTCGTATTTCTTTGATGTAAACTTTCCCATAGTGTTTTTCTATTGTGTCTTTCTTATTTTGCAATAAATGATCCTTTCCCAGCTTCCATGTACAAATAATGCATTTACACACATTATGTTTCTCATCTCGCTCAATAAAGGGGTATAACCATGCCCATTCATTTTTAAAATCCCTTCCAATAGTCCATTCACTTATCTTTTGATGTTTAGATTTTTGACTACAAGATTCCCTAGAGGTCTGCATTTTAATTGTACTATCATTTTCTTTTTTGGTTGATGTGTCTGAATTTAAAATCTCTTGAAGTGGTTGTTGAATGTCGTTATTAGGAAAATTATCATGTGGTCCCATCTCATCTGCTAGAATATCTTCGAGTGAATGCACATCAGGGTCGACAATGTTTACTGCATTCAATGTTTGGTGTTCTCTATCATTTTTTGAAGTAAAAAAGACACTATTTTAAAGAATTAATAGAATATAATTTTACAAAGCATTTAAAAAGAGGTAGATAAGCAGACAACCATTTATCTATTAATAAATAAAGGCTTTATATTTAATAATAATAGAGAAATATTAAAAATTTGATGGTAAAAGGTGTTTGTACCTACATGTTGTGTAGAATATGTAGAGATTGATGCCTCATTGTATTTTGATATTTGTGTAAAATATTTTAGAATTATCTTTTTATAAGAAGATTGGCCTCCCTTCTTTCCATATTCAGTAGGTGACATTGTATCTATAAATAAAAAACCTTCAGATGTTAGGAAATGTATATGAAATTGAAGGAAAATAGCATACATCCCTCAAGATGAACCTACGTTGCCCTGTAGAATGACATCTGAAAGATAAGAAGTAGTCTCTGACAAGAAAATGCTCCTAACACACAACATGACATGGATACTTATCGACCACAGTTGCAGATAGTGCTTCTACACTGCCTATGAAACATACTCTAAGAGACAAGAAGCAGTCTCTGACAAGAAAAATGCTCCTGACACACAACCAGATGATATTGATAGTTGTCTACCATAGTTGCATATAGTGCACCTACAATGCCTATGAAACTAAAGAAAAAGAGCTTTGGATAAAAGAACAATGGAAGAAGAATACTCTACCAATTTTCATAGTCATGAATCCTCTATAACCGATAGCCCTATGCCGATCGACATACCTCTACAATCGATCAAATTTTTTGATAGTCTCTTCTCTACAATTTTTTAGCTTATGCTGATAGTTTCTCCTCTACAACCGATCAAATTGGCTGATAAATGCGTCTCTACAATTGATCGACTTGTATCGATAGACACTGCTCTACAATCGATCAACTTATGTCGATAGACACTTCTCTATAATTGATCGACTTATATCGATAGACACGTCTCTACAATCGATCGACTTATGTCGATCGACACTTCTCTACAATCGATTAGACTTATATCGATCGACACTTCTCTACAACTGATCGACTTATGTTGATCGACACTTCTCTACAATCGATAGACTTATATCAATTGACACCTCTACAATCGATAGACTAATATCGATAGACTCTCCTCTATAATTTATCCTAACTAATATTGATAGACACATATCTATAATCGATCATCTTATGATAAACATCTCTAATCGATCATTTATATCATCTCTACAATCGATCATCTTATGTTGATCGACACTTCTTTGCAATTGATAGGTATATGTTGATCGACACTCCTCTACAATTGATTAGCTTATGTTGATCGTATTACACTATCGACACTTCTCTACAACCGATAGCTTATATCGATCATCTTATGTCGATCGACACTTCTCTACAATCGATAGTCATATGCCGATCGACACTCCTCTACAACCGATCGACTTATGTCGATAGACACTTCTCTGCAACCTTGTCAAGTTTTTCGTTGTTTCAGAGCTATTTTTGAGTTAGAGTATTTTAGATGTATGTTTATCGGTACCCACTACAGTATATATACGGGTAGTATATGAGGCGAATTTGGCAAGAAAAACAAAATCATTTATAATTTGAAGGTGAATTGTCCGTGGAATGGGGTGAAAGTGGTCGACGAATTAAAATAAAAATAGGTTAATTATTATCAACGGTGGGTGAATTTACCCCAAAAAACTTCCACCCCATAAATTTTGGGCGAATGGGCCCTAGTGAAAGGATCCAAAATTAGCCAATTTAAAATTTTGAAAATCCTAAATAGAGCCAATTTACGATATTTCGCGCTTATGCATAACCCTGCTACTAGAATTACCCCTCTCAATGAACAAAAAAGCTCTACAATATTTCTTTGGATAGATTAATTTTGTAACGAAATTCATTTCATATTTTACTTAGATTATAAAACTTATCTCAGAATTACTCAAAAAGAATGTAGATTATAAATGGATCGACAAAAGAAAGCTAGCATTTGAAATGATAAAAAAGGCCATTGCCACAACTCTAGTATTGGTCAATCCAAACTTTGAGAGGGACTTCATTCTCTATGCTTATGGCGCTGAAGAGAGTTTTTTCATTGTACTAACCCAAAAATATGAACAGGGGAATGAACATCCTATTTTATTTTGGATCCAAACCTTGCACTAATACTAGGTAAAATGCAACTTTATAGAAATAAAACTATTTGTAGTCATGAAGTCATTAAAAAAGTTTAGACAATCTAGCTCAGAGCAAAACATTGGTCTATGTAGCACATCCTGATGTAAGAGCTTTCATATTACAAGGAGAAATTGATGATAAAAGAGCAATTTGGATTAAAAAAATCCAAGAGTTTGAAATTGAGATTCACCCCACCAAAGTGGTAAGAGGTAAAGCTCTATGTCAAGAATTTACAACTACAACAAATCCACGAGAAGTTTTTTGCCAGATTAAAGAGCTAGGTCAATAAGGTGAGATTATCCCACAAGAAGTTGATTGTATAGATCAACTCACAATTTACTTTCATAGTGGAATCTACCCTCAAAATATCAATGCTTCATAGAGGAGGAGGTATAATATTCAAGCCTTGCATTATACTATATTCTCCAAAAAACTTTATAAAAAAATATCGATGGTGTTCTCTTAAGATGCATAAGAGAAAATAAAAAGTATAAAGTCCTAAAGGAATTTCATGATAGATCATCTGGAGGCCATTATTCGAGAAGATCTACTACACAAATAATTATGAGGGTAGGTTATTTCTGGCCTAATATTTTTGTTGCTGCCTTTAAAGTTTCTAAAGCTTGTGATAAATGCCAAAGATACACAGGTAGAAATAAAAATGCTGCCATGCCTCTACATCCATTACAGGTTGAGCAACCATTTTAGCAGTAGGATCTAGACTTTTTAGGAGAGACCATTCCTAATTATTCGGTAGAACATAGGTATATATTAACTACCACAGATTATTTCACTAGATGGGTGGAGGCAATACCAACCAAAAGGTACAATCAGGATGTAGTGCTCAACTTCCTTGAAACTTTGATCACCAGGTTTGGAATCCCTAAAGATTTAGTAAGTGACAATGGCCCGACTTTTATAGGACCCAAGTATATATATTTTTCTAGTAGATACAATATTTTCCTAAAGAATTATTTCAATTATTACCCACAGGGAAATGGCCTAGAAGAATCAAGCAATAAAAATCTTCTCAAGATGCTCAAAATATCGCTAGAAGAAAATGAGAAATATTGGCATTTGTTTATGAACCACATATTATGGGTAGATCAAATAACCATGAAGAAATCCATAGGTACCTCTCCTTATACTCTTGTCTATGGAAAAGAAGTCATGTTGCCAATCCATTTAGAATTTCCAGCTTTGAAATACATCAATGATAATGATTATGATAAAAAAAATCCTATCAATGAAAGACTGCTTCAACTATTACAGTTGGAAGAATAGAGGGAGGAATATTACCAGAGGTTCTAAAGGCACTTATCATAGATGAAGGTTTGGTTCAACAAGAAAACTATGTTTAAAAGGTTTAAAGTTGATGACTTGGTTTTAAAATGGAACGTAGACAAGGCCAAGTCGGGTAAACATGAGAAGTTTGACTCATTCTGGGAAGTTCCCTTCAAAATAGAATCTATCAAATAAAAAAATTCTTTCCAGCTAAAAAATCAAGGGGAGGTGCTACCCATCCCAGTGAATGGATATCATCTCAAGCTGTACATCCAATAGTGAGTTTTCCCCCATGTATCGTATGTATTATAAACTTGTAAATATTTTTATTTTTTGCACTTTATTTTATGATAAAGAAAAATAAAAGATGTTCCATGGTGGCAAGTATCCTTGCAAGCCACAAAGCCCAACTAGCTCATAAGTAAATCGTGCTACGTGGCTCATAGTAGTGCCACCTTATTACAAGAAAGAAATATTTTGCTGCACAAACAAGAAAAGAGATACCCAAGGAGGATTACACTCAATCAGGAAAAACTCAAAATAAATGTAGGGCCCACAATCCAAAGCAAAGGCATCATTGTATTCTATAATCCCAAGTATGAGAAGTGCATACATGTCAAAGAAGCACCATAAACCTCAAGGATGATCCAATCATAGGAAGCAATGTCATTGATGTTGTGTCACATATAGAAGAACATTGAAACCACCTCATTTAAATAACACGTACTGATACGACTATATGTTTGACACTACTCAACTAAGTTTACTCTTACTACGAAAGTTGATCTCTGATATTTGTGCAAAGAAAAAAGGAAAGTAGTTTTTTGTAGAATGACCAAGATCTCAGATTTTTATTTCAAGAGGGAAGTAGTCCAATTCTGCTCAGAACCATGTCATTGCCATCTACTACTACCAAGAAGACTACTTATGAGGAAATCCAAGTGAATAGTTGTTTTCAGGATAACACAAGAATTTTTTTTGATACGGTCACATTAAAGGAGAAGTATCAAATGAGGATAAAAGTTGAGCAAAGGGTCAAAAAGCACATATCGTCTTCAAGCCCAAGGGCGATAGTAGTATGTTCATTACTATATTTTTATATGTACGATTTTGTACACCAGTATCTCGAACTCATCTAGGCTATTGCAAAAAATTATAACCCTGATCATAGGACTTTGCAAAGCTTTGAAGGTAAAATCCTAATGCATGTCAAGGTCGAATCCTTCAATAATGCTTTTACCCTCAGGATAAAGCCAAGTGTAAAAGCCAGATAATTTTCTACAAAAGCTCAAGCTCAATATTATGCACTGAGCAAACATGCTGAGGGAGGAAAGAATTTCCTAAATTAGGTGGTAGGCCAAATTAATAGATAAAATAGTAGCAATACCTTACCCTCGATCCCAATAAAAATAGAGGAATTCAAATACCCATAACTCTAATCTATGTTGTCTATTTTAGTGGGTTTATAGTCTGATAAGCAAGTATATAATTGGTAGATAGCCACAACCCATTGCATCTCCAACCCTAAGAATTATGAATCCTTTGGGTACAACAATCACCCTATATTTTTAATTGGCTATAATATTTGGCAAGCATATCCCGTGGGGGTCTAATCCGAATGAAAGAGAATGAGAAAGGATATCCTTCAGGCACTGTTCCCATTTGGCTTGGCTCTTCTTTTATTTCAATCATAATCATGAAGAATTGTCGTTCATCCCGAAAAAGAAATGAACCCTGATGGATCTTCTCTCCACATCTATAGATGGATGAATACGTTGAGTAAGAAAGTGTTGAGTGGTAATTTTGCTCAATTGCAAAACCACACTCACCCTTAGGATTTTGATCATAAAACCCTTTCTTGCAAAGAAGTAAAAAATGAAAACAACTTCTTCAAGGTTCCGCTATATAAGAATTGCACATGTGTATTTGTAATCTTGTAAATATGTGTTAAATGAGTGCTAAGAATACCTTAGTGATTTGCAAATAACTATTAACAAGGGGCATGTGTTGGTTTATTTTATCATGTTATACTAATGATTGTTCATGAAACTTAAAAGAAAATAGAAATGTGATTGGCCCTCATATGACCACGATGTAAATCCTTAGCTCCTTTTATCTTGAAGAATTTTAGATGAATTTTATCTTCCTTTGATTAAGCAAATTTTAGACAAGTTTTATCTTGCATTATTAAACCTTGCTTAGAAAATGAAAAAGAAGACTAAAATATATTATTAGATATGAATTTTAAATTGTAATTGGATTCATTCAATGTCACTTCTATCATGAAGATAAAGATAGCCTTTGATATAATAAATAAATTACCTCTTTGATTAAATTAATTTTCATAAAGAGATGACAATTTATTACTTTAAAATAATGGCCTTAAAATGTCATTATAAATTATCCCTCTTTAATGAAATTATAATTTTCATAAAGAAGAAATAATTTACTGCTTCAATAACAATAGCCTTTGATATAATGTATAAATTACCTTTCTTTAATGAAATTAGAATTTTCATAAAGGGAGGTGAATTTATTGCTCCAAAAACAGTGGCCTACAGAATGCCCTATAAATTAATCCCCTTTAATGAAATTGGAATTTTCATAAAGGCAAGATAATTTACTACTTGCAAATAAAAATACAAAACTTAAAAATCGTTTTGCCTTCAAAATATGCAATAATGTAAAATTCCGAAATTATAAAAAAATATCCATAAAAAAACAATTTTAAATAATTTTTATAAATTTGAAATGGCTTTGGAATGAGATCGAACTTGCTTCAAATGAAATATTGAAGTTCATTCTTTATACCCATGCATTTATTTTTGGAGTTTTAATTTTTTTCAATTTTCTTTTAATCGCCGAAGCTTTTAAAAAAATTTACAAAAAAAAGGGTTAGAAAAATAAAAATAAAAATCTGGAAATGAAACAAATACTACAACTCAGAAGTTCTCCACAAATCCTGCAAGCGTTAGTATTATACACAAAAACCAACATTTGTGTTTCCTAAATTCATGCAGTCAAACAACTAATGTGGTGCAATCTTCTGAGGAAATGGTGCAATATACCAAAAATAAAACCAACATGCGTTAAAACTTGAAGTATCTCCAATATACTACAAAAAATAGGTCTTCAATATCACACATACAAGTGCAGAAAAATATAACCCAAATTGACCTCATGTGGTGAAAAATAGTCCAATGGAATGGCAAAAAAAAATCCAGCATCTGGCCTCCTAAAAAGGTCCAGCCCTTGCCTCGCTAGTTTCTTTGGCTTTAAAGTTTTTTATAGGAACCCTTCATTTCATCCTCAAAAGCTGTCTATTCGCTTTCAGATTTATTTTTCCTTCCCTTTTGTATAAACTTTGTAACTTCTTCCTTATCACTTGGTTTTTTTTTATAACACCTTTCTTCTATGCGCTCGTTGAAGACATCCCTTTCATCTCATTCGTTTGATTTTCCTTGAAAAGCTCTCTTGATGCATTTAATTATTATCCTCTTTCCCTTAATGCGATGTCTTGCCATGTGTGATATTTTTTCAACCATATGCATAATGGCCCATTCGTTTTATCTATCACCACTAGGTTTAATGATATGGCCTCTATATTTGTGTAAAGGCCATACTACCAATCAAACAAGGTCATCAGTATCCCCACACTATCGTGCCTCTCTATTGATGGTACCGATTGACTCCATAACCAAAAATTAATTTGTGCCCCACTGTATCGTGCAAAGACTTCTTGGTTTTATTGCACCCCAAGGTATGTCATAGGTGATAATCCACATAATACTGTTTTCCTCTCTTTAGCAACATTTAAAACCCTTCTACTTGCTGACTTTATTTACATGAGACTTACGTTCTATATTTGTGCTTCTATGTAAATTTGCGGAGCCACTTCCGTATGCCATGCATCACCTAGTTAGTCTGTCCTGAAACTATCATCTCTGTTGCTGTAAATGAAGTTTATTGTATGGGGGCCTCTTTGATGCAACAATACCATCGTGATTTCTTTGGTTCATCATAACTTAGTATCTTCCTTTCATTAGGTGTGCTTCATACTTTTGAAACTGCATTCTCCACTATTTTTATTGCATCTACGTTTGCATTACAATGGCTGATGCACCATAATCCATATTTTTATCACGTAAAATACCATCAATCACTACACTCCACCATCGTGTATAAGTATAAGCATTGCCACATGAAGAGAAACCTTGTCAAATAATACATTTGATGAACCTTCCAAACCTCCTTTGGATTTGTCAATTGACTAAATTTCAACCATTATCAATAGTTCACAGGGGCCATTAATCTCTTTTCTGGGTTCCACTACACTCTCTTTAGTGTACTCTGCGTGTTGCACAATCACTTATTTTATCACATGGTAATCTATGCCAAGATAATTAGCTCTCGTATGCATATCTAACACACCTTGACAAGGGAACACCCAAATTTCATGGACCACTTGACCATCATACTTCATCTCTGAAGATCTATCATTGTCAAATATGTAACATTGTCTTATCACATCGTCATTCGATGTCTAATATCCCCGAGACTATCCTTCACCGAGTGCTAATATTGCTCTCATTGGTTCTAAAATTGAGACAACAAAGACTCTATCATAAACTAGGATGCCTTGCACAGTTCTAATTCACTGCCACATGGACATGTCATTGTGACTTGCTTCAATGTCCATAGCTTAGTAGCGTCATCCACTCGATTACACGTAGTGTTGGCTATATTAGGTAAACTATTCATGTCACTTTCATTTAGCATTTTGGGATACTCTCCATCAGAGATGAAAATATACCCAACCTGAGTGGACATGACAAAATTGACCCACAAAATTTTTTGCATCAGTATTTATCACCATATGAAAGTTTTATTGCATAATATTTAACTAATATTCGGGTTAACTTAGATTTTATATGATATTGTCAATAGTCCAGCCTATGCACCCCCCTTTTTCTTAGTTATAGGATTATGGAGTTGATCTCGTTGACTGAAACCTCGATGCATCCTTTTCTAATATTGTTGAAAATCACCCAAAGACCCTACGAAGCTAGCCTGAATTACCTGCCCATACTGCAAATGTCTAGAATGAACACGGTTATTAAATCCTTGTTACACAAGCACCGGATCGACATAGGCAATCTTCCACCAAAGCCATCCCATTTACGAGCTTCATTATGAATTCGATATCATTGCCATCTCCCATTTTCAACTTAAAAAGTCCATCCACATCACATTACTAGTATTTGATTGACACCATTCACGTTAGTGATATTCGAGTTCATCCACCATGGTATATTAGAATTTTGTTCCAATTTAATACCTCTTCTATCATGCTAATAGTTTTTCTATAGGTGTTGGATATTGCCCATTCATCTGTAATTTATGGATTTCACTACATCGAGCTAGGGTCCTTGTTATTCTCATTGTAATGGCACCCCACAAAATCGATCATGTATTCTCTTTCCACTTCATCCGTACATACGTGGTTAGCTACAACGACCATGCTACCACTATTATTCTATGATCTATCAATGAATCCATGATATCGCTAATATTTTTACTATCGAAATTATCTACCTCTATGATTTCACTCTTTTATCTACCTCTGAATCCCGTGGTCATCCTCATTGACATTCCATTGTGCTGCATCTCAAAGTCTGCATCACTTATTTTGAAAACCATTCATTATATTCCTTCTTCTACCTCATTTGGCTTTCTCTTGCTTTCTTTTCCCTATTCAGGTGAAGAATTGAATTTTTGACTCATTCTATTCTATCGAAATCATGGTGACTATATCTCAATGGGTCCATCGTAGGTTGTTTTCATTGAATGGAGGGTCTAGATGTGCCATGCAACTAGTGAAGTGTCTGCGGTACACCATGGAGTTCATGCACATCCTTGCATAGTGTGATGATCCCCGTTTGTCTTTGTTGTTGAATGGTCGGTTCTCATCGACATTCGTGTTGATTCTATCACTCCCATTCATCCATGCAATGTGCCAAGCCTAGCTATCACCGTCTAGTTTTATGTGTCCATCGCTATCATATTCACTACCAAAAAACTTGACCATACCACCAAGTCCATTGTGTGTAGGATCCATCATCACGTTATTCCCACCGTATCGTTTGATTTGATAATCTGCACAAGGAGCAACAAGTTAGTATTCAATATAATCTTATTATATGAAAAAATAAAATCATACATAAAGTGAGGCATGACTTCAGTTTATGTTTTATATATGTATTCTTAATGTATAAATTTATATATATGAATACATATATATTTAATTTAATTTCTTTTGTTTTGTTTATTTATTTATTTTTTATTATTATATATATAATTTTTATTTTTATTTTTTTGAATTTATCTCATATATATATATTGATATATATATATATATAAATATATATTTATTTTTTATTTTAACTATATATATATTATACATTTATATATATATATTTTATTTGAAACACACAAATGAAAATCGAAACAATAAACTAACATTTAAAACTTAGAACATAAACTTAAACCTTAACCCGCTAAAAATACAAACATTAATGAATGAAACACTCCCAAAAATAGTACTTGGGACACACTCCAGGACAACCATGGATCGAGACTGTCACTCAGAGAGCACCCAATACCCTCAAAACAACAAAACTAAAGGTGGATCCCCAATTTTTGGGGCTAGTTGTAGAACAACCAAAACAAATGATGACTCTGATGGGAAATGCTCTTGAGCATTTCGAGTGAAGAATCCAATCTGAAATGAGAACACAAAATATCAGCAAAATATGAATTATTTAGTGATGTCCCAAGAAGGTGGGGGTAAACAACTTCAAATAAACAATAACTAATCCATATGCCTTTGCTCAGTGTGTGATAAAGTGATTCATTTTGTATCTTTGAAAACCATTCAAATTCCGTCACCTGACTTGCATCAGGCTATAAAATATTTCTCATAATATTTCATTTTAAATAATATTTTTGCAAAATATCTTTTGAGCATACATTTGTTCAGACAAATCCCTACTACCAGTTAGGCGTCTATAGCCCCAATGGAGATTTTCTGAACTAGGTGACTGATTTGATCAAGCTTTTCAATGTTCATTTTTTTATCAAGATTTGTCTAGATAGAACCTGATGTAGATAACTCAATGTGAAGCTATATTATTCATCATAATGCAAGTATATATAGAATTACAATGGATGTTACATAGGTTAAGTGGTTGCAACAATCTGCCAAACATGGCCAACCACTTAACTACTAGTTAACCAAATGCTAACTAGGGATGTCCATTTACTGCTAGAGGACAAAGGAGATCTCTAACAGTTAACAACCATCTAAAAACATGCTAACAACATGCTAACAACCTATTTCTAACATGGGCATACTATGCCTCACGTGAATACAAAGTGCAATGAAATAGGAATAGTAAATAATAATAATTAACTTAGGCTTAAGTGGATAAGCCTAAGTTATCCTCAACACTCCTCCCAACCATATAAGTATTGGACCCCAATGCTCTCAACAAATGTGGAAAGTCATGGGCCATCTCATGGTGAGGAATCCAACGAGCCATGTGTGGAAAGTGACCGCGACGAGCGACAAGGTAAGTAGTGGAAGAACCCTATCCAGTGTGATGAGTCTTCATCTTGAAAACTCTATCTAAAATGAGTGGAAGCTGATGATCAGGTGCCACTACTATTGTAGGATTGAAAATAGGATCAGGTACCAAAAGAGGGTCCTAAAATGGTGTCTCTGGAAAGCGGCGCTCATCCAAAGGAACCCAAAATCTACCTCCAACCTATGGTGAGTGAGGATTGTGATGCTTTCGCACCACTCCCTACGGAGTCTCCTGCAATTCCTATGGTACCTTGCCTAGAAGGCTCTGTCGATGCTTAGTAAGGGAAGTAACCTTAGCTTGCTCCTCCATGTGTGCAATGGTGGGAGTGGGCAAAGCCAAAGGTAACTTCTATGGAACAAGTGGTTCAGTAGTTGTAGGTGTACCCAAAATTATACCAATGGAATCAATGGCATCTTTCTCATGAGTGAGAATGGTGGGTTCCTTAACCACTTGCTCTTGTGATTGTTCATCATGTGGGAGTGAAACTTCTTCCTTTGCATGTTCCTTAGGTGGTGCTTTTTCTTCATTTTGTGTGGGAAAAATGCTAGTAGGAGCTAAAATAAGTGCTTGAATCAATGGCTTCCTTACTTGCCTACAACTTAACATCAAATTGGAAGTAGGTGTAGTGCTTTGTATCAAGTAGTTTTTACCATGCAACTCCAATGTGTAGATGTTCTTTTCAGCATGATAAATAGCATTCCTATCAAATTGATAGGGTTTACCTAGAAAGAGTCCACAACAATCCATATCTATGACATCACACCTAACTTTATCCACAAACTTGTCACCAAAAGCAAAAGTCAAGGTGCAAGTATGGGTGATATTGGATGTGGAGTCTACATATTTCCACCCAAGTGCATAATGTTGGCGATGTGGTTTTATAGGAAGTTTCAACTTCTCCATAATGGACTTCGTAATGAGGTTCTTTTGTGATCCGTTATCAATGATACAATCAACATAGAAATCATGCGTCAAGTGGGATCTAGTGACAAACAAATGATCACACCCCCCTTGAGCAAACACATTGGACATTAGGGTAACTTTGTTCAGTTTACCCTTTAAAGTAGGATATTCTTCTTCTGTCCCTGTAGCCAAAATGGGACCATCTTGTGGTTCCTCATGTGTAGGTTGTACAATTAGGGATTTCTTCTTCTTAAACTTCTCAAAAGTATAGCATTTGGATTTTATATGTCCATGCTTTTTACAAAAGTCACAATACAATGAAGAAGATGAATCTTTAGCATGAAAGGAAGAAGAATGTGCTTTAGGAGAAGTGGGAGGAGAAGAAGAATGAGGGAAATATTGAGAATTGTTATTCACCTTCTGTTGATGGTGATTCTCACATTTGGAAGAGCCCTCCTGTGATGAACGAGAATTTTGATATGCACCAACTTTATCCTCTGCAAGAATGGTATGATTGAATGCCACATCCAAGGTGAGGAAGACATTGAATTTGATCTCCCTGAAAATCTGATATTTCAAGCCACGAGTGAATTTATTAATGAAATCATCTTATGAATATTTCACACCAAGCAATACCCTCAACCTATTAAATTGGAAAATGAAATCAGAAACTGACATTCCATAGGTTTACCTCAATCTATACCACTTGGTAGTGAGGTCACTTTGGTAGTTTGGTGGAAAGAAGGTGTTTTTCAGAATTTGAGTTAATTATTTCCAAGTCATGGTGGCATTATGGCTCTATCTTTCTACAATGAGAACTTTTGCTAAACCTGTGAGTTTTAGTGTAGCAAATGTGGCTTTTTCATCCTTCGAAATTTTAGCATAAGCAAACCAAGTTTGCATATCCAAAATCCATGCAGATAAGACATCGGGATCCCTAGATCCATCATACATTTTAACCTCACATTTGGCTTTGTTTGCATGATTATGGTGGATTTTGAGTTCACCAGGATTAAATTGCACAACAATGTCTCTCACTTTTTCTGCCAAAATGTCTACTGCTTCAGTGAGGTTTTCCATGTTTGTTCTGAGGTCATGAGCCATATTTTTCCTAGTATATGCCAGACTAGGAGGATTACAAAATGGTCTTGCAAAAACTTATATAGGCTTAGGAATTTGACAATATTCCTAATGCAGCAAAATGCCTAGATTTTACAAAAATTTTGCTCTAAAAATAGGGCTATTTTAGTGCTCTTTACAAAAATAAATCAAGTTTTGTAATTACAAATTAGCACTAAAATAATGAAAAATCAACCCTTTTACAATACCAAAATTTGGTTAGGAGCAAAAATTATCAATCTGCTAAAAATTTGCAACACAATGCAAAATATTTGGTCAAAAATAGACCAATAACGAGGAAGATATCACCTCTTGAAGTTGCTCTCCTTTGTTGTAGTTTTGGCACCAAATAATGCAGTTTGAATGTGAAAATTTGAAAATTTTGAAAAGAATCCCGCCAATTTGCCAAATTTTAAATTTCTCACCAAAAATATTTGAATTTTCCCCTGGTCAATTGGGGTCGACGAGCGGCTGGTCAACTGCAGCAGCGACGGACAACTATCCCCGCAAGATTCAAATGTTGTTTTGGTAAGGCGCACCTTCACTTTGGCCTCAAAGGTTGCGCCCCTCCACTGGGCGTTGCTGTGTGCATACCCGTGTGGCAGGGTAACCACCGTGAGGTGGTTACCTCTAATGTGGCACAGTGGGATATATTAATTCCAACGTTGGCCCGATAGGGCCGATGTGGGATTATTAAGTGCAAATGTATAGCACTTTGGTCTTCCATTCATCGGATTCGTGCCCTCCATCAAAACTCGTACGATGATGCCAGAAAAATAAATTAAGTTTTTAACCCTTTCAAAAACCTTTGCTTGCCACTAGTAAAATCAGGGTTCGTCGAATATCGAATTTGCTTGCCGAAAAATGGTTTTGACGTCGAGATTTCATGATGCTGTCTATAATTTGCTATTGTACGATTGGAAAATAATTTCCGACATTGTGTTTTGACGTCCCGAGAGCTTGTCAACCTTGCTGGATCTACGCTCAAGGTTCGCTGGGAATGTGATTTAATCCTTCGGTTCACTCAGGTTGTAGACTGGTAATTTTTGTGTTGGGAAATTCAAAACTTTGTTGGAATAACCAAAACAAAATCACTCTCGAATAGTTTCTTGGCCGTCTGATCACTGTCATTTGCAGGAATTGGAGGTGTGCACAGGTTTTCGTCAAAATACTTGTAATGGTTTTTTATTTACGTCTATCAGAACTCAGTTGCTATAGACTGTTAATTTGTGATGCCGCTACCTATCGTGAAAGTACAAGGATAACTTAGGCTTAAGTGGATAAGCCTAAGTTATCCTCAATAGAGCCCCACTGCCAGTCAGGCATTTATAGCCTCGATGGATTTAATCTAAACTTGGTGAAATATTTGATCAATATTTGCATTTCTTGTATTCTTCTTTTATAGAGAACTTTTCAAACCTCTATGTAACACTTGAATTTGAGCATGTTAGAGTTTAGCCTTAATTTACAAATCAAGATAACTTCATCTTTCAGGACTTCCAAAAATACCCTTTAATATGTGGGTTACATGTGGAGATTTAGTGAAATGTTTCATTGTTCCATTCTCCACCACTTTTGTCCCAAAATTTGAGCATGATCATAAAATAATTCATCCCCCTTTGATCAGGTTCACCTACTTTTAGATTAGATATTCCAACCTACTTAACAAATGAACACAAAAATGGGCAGAGGCCATAATTAGTGACCATGAAATATCACCTCAAAACAAGGGAGAAACCCAAAAAATAAAACTAAAAATCTAACGTAATGCAAACTTACAAGAATAAAAATCATACCACTCTAGTTTGGCTAGATATGTGTCAACAAGCTCCTTGTAAGCTTTCAAGATTGGATCTCGGTATTGAAATAGTCCCTTGACCTTGTTGACTATGAGGAGGGAGTCACCAAAGATATTTAGCCTTTTGATTCTCATGGTGGTGGTTGTTTGGATACCCAAGATTAGAGCTTCGTATTCGATGTTGTTATTAGTTCAAGAGAAGTCTAGCTTGAATGACAACATATGTAATATCCAAGCAAAATACTTTACAGTATATGATGAGAAAGACATATCATAATACACATACTATAAAGTGGATCATGCTATTTACATCATTTGATCTGGAATTCATAAGCCAAAAGTCCATCAAGGGACAAGTCATAGCTGATCAACTGGTTGAGGTGCCTCTTCAGAATAGTAGGCCCCTCACCATAGAACTTCATGATGATGTAGTCTTTGGACTATCAGAAGCACTCAAACCTGAAGAATTGAAAAATGAAGCTAACATGACTTTGTTCTTCTATGGTTCAAAGTGTGAGCAAGGAGGCAGTGTAGGGATTGTCTTTTTCATGCCACAAGGTGCTCCAACGCCCTTATCATTCAAGCTAGACTTCCCTTGCACTAATAACAACACCAAATACAAGGTCCTAATATTGGGTCTCCAAACAACCATCGCCATGAGAATCAAAAGGCTAAATATCTTCGGTGACTCCCTCCTCATAGTCAACCAAGTCAAGGGACTATTTCAATGTTGGGATCCAATCCTAAAATCTTACAAGGAGCTTGTTGACACATATCTAGCCAAACTAGAGTGGTATGACATCAAGGCAATCCCTCATTCATCAAATAGATTCGTAGACACCATGGCATATATGGGATCCTTAATACCTCAAAATCCATCTGTTGATTTCACTACCATTCATGTCAAAATGTTCTGGCACTCAGCGATCCAAATTGAGGCTTTTGATAACAAAGAATCAGTCAACATGATTCATATAGATCTAGATCATGACTAGTTATGTAAGGCCAAATAATTATTAAATAAGGTATCTTGGGGGTCTTTGATCTTGCAAGGTACTACAAAGAATTGTACCACTATTTACCATAAGGTCATTCCTCAATATACATTTGTGCAAATCAAATTGCATGAGGAGCAAGCCATATTATCTATCAAGGTTGTAGCCTATAAAGATTGGTTGTCGTAGTCACAAGACTTCCTTAGGCTTGGAATGGTCTCGTAGGAACTATCGCATGCTGAGAGACAAGAATTCAAGTAAAAATCAACAATATATGTCTTTCTAGGAGGCATATTGTATTGTCAAAGCTATGATGGAGTCCTCCTACGTTGCTTAGAGCCCCAAGAATCAGCTTGGGTGATTTCACAAACTCACAATGGTACATGTGGTGGCCACTTTAGTGGTATGGCAATTGTTAAGCGCATCCTTTGAATGGGTTATTACTGGCCCACCATGGATAATGATTGCTGTGAGTATGTCAAGAAATGCATTAAATATCAAAAACATGCAAATCTGACACACTTGCCATCCCAGGACTTACAACCCATTCAGGCAGCTTGGCCATTTTCTCAATGGGGTTTTGATCTAATTGGAAATATTTCTCCCCTATCTTTGGGTCGACACATATTCATCTTAACGACCACTAACTACTTCATGAAATGGGTGGAAGCGATCCCCTTAATCTCAAAAATTGATCCTCATATTATGGAGTTCATGCTTCACAATATCATTTTTCATTTCAAGGTGCCCTTCAAGATAATCTTGGATAATGGTTTGTCATTCAAAAATAAAAATGTGTGAGCTTTAATGACCAAATACAACATTCGGCACAATTTTATAACACCATATTGTCCGCAAGCAAATGGGAAAGCAGAGGCCTCAAACAAGATAATAGTAACCATTTTAAAGAAGACACTGAAAGAAAATTATAAGGATTGGCATTTGCAATTGCCCCCTGGCATTATGGGCTTATAGGACTAGCATACGAATGCCCACTAGGGAAACACAAATTTTTCTTGTATATGGCACTAAGGCCATTATGTCCTTAGAGTTGGAAATTCCAACATTGTGCATCACATTGAAAGAGTTCATCAATGATAACACTGTGCATGACAAGCTCATATGGATCAGTTGACCCTTTTGGATGAATGATGCATCAATTCTCTTGAGCATATTCATGTTTACCAGGATCATCTAACATGAGCTTATAATAATAAAGTCCACCTAAGAGACTTTAAAGTTAGGGATCTTGTGCTTAAATAAAACCAACATAACTCAAATCTACCACCGCATTTGCAAGACAAATTCACGACCAATTGGATATGTCCCTATATCATCTCTGAGAAGATTGGGCCTGGGGCATGTCACCTAACGATTCTAGAGGGTGTTGAGGAGCCAGAGCATCTCAAAAAAATTCATTTAAAGGCATTTCACACATAAATAAACAAAATATCAAAAACATTCAAATAAATTTCAAAAGTTTCAAAAATAATAGAAATCATTAAAAATCCAAACAAATAAAAAAATATCAAAATAAAAAACAAAAGGCTCCAAAGGTAGCATGTCACCTTTGGTCAAATCACAAAAGGCTCCAAAGGCATCTTAAATCTCTTTGGTCACATCACAAAAAGCTCCAAAGGCAGCATAAGCCCTTTGATCAAATCACAAAAATCTCCAAAGGCATCTCAAAGCCCTTTGGTCATATCAAAAAAATCCCCAAAGGCATCCTTAAGCCCTTTGGTAAAAAACAAAGCACAAAAACAATTAAAAAATCAAAATATCAAAAACATTCACAATAATAAAAACTCAAAAACAATTGAAAGCATCAAAAATACAAAAACATTTGCATTCCGCATTTGCATTCATATAGTCACATCGCATTAGGCATTTGCATCCATTACATTTACATTTAGTAGGTTGTATTCGTAATCTTACAAACGATACCATGTTTGTACCTCAATCATGCATCTTAAAAATCCATCATCATCCATAATACATGTGTGTAACTGTGTTTTTCAACACAATCCCTCCTATGCTATGAGGAATATACTAGGGTTTTTCGGTCACTTAGCCATACCGAGTGGTTTTATCAAACTTTGAAGAAAGTTATCTTAGCTTTTTATAGGTGAGGTTTAGTTTTGATAGCACCTGGTATATTTTAGAATCATATCACTAATAAAAAAATTAAAATCCTAATTGAAACAAGGGAAATATAAATTCTACGAAGCGTTATTAGGTAACCTAAGGTGAAACATTAATCTTGCTCATACCCCTATGTGACCAGTTTGGGAATTCTGAGAATTGGTAAAAGAACAAGTTCACCCCTACCAAAAGAATCCCTTGCTTTAATCAAAACAAGCAAAATCCTAAACAAAGAAAAATTCTAAAATAAAATAAACAGTGATGACCATCACTACATAAATCCCTTGCTCAAAAGAAAAACACAAATTTAAAATAAACAATGGTTTTCATCACTAAGCATGAGCAAGTATCCCCAAATAAATATAAATAAAATAAGGGAGTATTGGACTTGATTCCTTGGAAGGTATCCTTATGCACGACGATATATCTGAAATATTAGCATCTTGCTTTTGTACAGACCAATGTTTGCATGTGGAAGAGCTAGCTTTAAGTGTCCTATACCGCCTAGTGGTCTAATCCAACGAAGTCCAACTTAGGATCAGGATGAACATTTGAGGATCCCCAATATAGCAATGGGTTATATGAATCCTGCATGGCACAGGGGTATGCTTATGTTTTATCTAATATATTCATTTGCACACACAGGGATTATGAGTATCTAGGTCTTCATAATAAAAAAATTTATCCTTCGAAAGCTCTATATGGTCAGTATACAACTTTTGATCAAGCAACTAGAGTGTTTGAGTCTCATGGAAAACCTCAAAAATCTATTCATAGCAACAAATCATTCCATCAGTCAAATCATACATACATATCACACCATATCACCTCACATTCGGATGTTAAATGATCAATTCTTATTATAAGAGTTATTATTTATCCATGATTTTTATACATTATGTGGTGTCATCCATTATATTTTCAAAACCCATGTCACATCATACCATATGTTTTGAGTGATTAAAGCATACATGTTCATTCACATTAGATCATAACATAATGCATAACAAATTTCATTCACCATATCATAACAACATAAGTTAAATGCATACAATACATCAAAAGTGAACATGCATTTAAATGATAAGCATTGCATCCATATATGCATCCATCATCATCATCTAGATCATGCCACCTAAGCATCCACACATCATAAAGCATAAGTCACATAAACTACATAAGCATAAAATATAAAGTAGTCTATCTACACCTACACATCATAACATCTAAAGCATCACATCATATCATATCACATAAGATCATGATACTGCATCACATAAACATAAGGTATAATCATAAAGGATACACATAATGAGTCTCAAAATCTAGATGTCATATAAATATGTGTCAAATAAGTACATGTAGGTACAAAAATCACCATAAGGCTACAATCGTATATGTTTTCTAACATTACACTCAAAACAATATAAGATACCCAAATCCATAGTGCTCAAGAGTGGCCTACACCACTAGCATCACCTTTGCCCTCACCACCCCCTCTAGGAGGCAACATAGAAATGGCACCCCCAGTTTGCTCTGTTTGGGACCTAGTCCTGCAACTCGATCAGGCTGATTACTACCCTGAAGTACTTTGGTTGGTCCTCTGTGACCCTCCTACCATACACCTCTATGGTAGGTAGCCTCCTCGAAGCCTGACCTCATGCTCTAGAGCTAGGATATAGGACACATCTAGAGTGCACTACTACAAGTTCTCTGCTAGAAGGCCATGCAAACACCAGATCTTTGCATATGCATCTAAACCACTAGGTCCCTGAGGCACTGTAATGGGTGGCACAACCTATCCTTGAGCAATAACCCCACCGATAATAAGATGATCTACCTAGTTCTGGAGTGCAGTCCACTCTGCATTAAGGCACTAAACCTGAGCCTAAAACTTTGTGATGGTGGCATCCCTCTACTATACCTGAATCTAAGATGTTTGTAGCTCAACCTCAACCTAGTATAACTAAGCCTAGAGAGGGGAATCCTACTCCTTAGGATCTAACTCCTCCTCCTCCTCTGGGGTAACTTGCTCCTTTGCCAACTACTCCTCTACTCCATGCTGCCCTGCCTACCCCAAATCATCTATTTGAGCCCACACTCAATGCCCATCAGGATCATCTTACTCATCCAAAGTCTACCCCAAGTGGCCACCACCCTACCACAACCGCATACCCCACCAATAGGTATACGCTGTGGTAACTCCAGCATCATCCATGTCTGGATCAACTTTAGGAGGGTAATCCTCATTTGAAACTGCTATAACACGTAATGGTGGAAGGTTATTCTCAATAGTAATTCTATGGTATACAATTGGCTCAAGAGGGATGTCCTACTAGATGTCAAACTACCTGAGCACCTTGGAATAGTAGAAAAACTCTCTGATGCTGCCCTTAGAGCTAATAACCCATCGATCGTATCAAGTTTGAGCTATGAAGCTAGCTGGATCCTCCCAGGTAGGGCACTCATGATAGGGCCTCTAGATGATGTCAGTGGCCTATAGACTAGTTAGATAAGCTGTATAATGGGAAAGCTCCACTAAAAAATGCCAACTCTTGCACCTATCGAGCACTCTATAGCACTAGGTATCATCATTTATCACAATGATCTCCATAGGAAGTCCTATTGGGTGATAAATATTGATATGCTTCCATCCCCAGATCTGAAGGAGCAAGCTGCAAGTGATACTAGCCCATCCATGACACTGAATGTGGTAGAGCTCATCATAGCACCATGCCAGTAGTGTGCTCCCCCAAGCATAGATGATAGGTACCTCACTATCCATCAAGTCCTGTACCATCGCTAAGAGGTTCCATGGGAACCTCACTTTAGAGTAGTCAAGTATAAGGATGTTGCAAATCACCATCAACAAGACACCATGCAGTCAAGAAAAGACATCCTCCTGGTACCACCAGGTAATAGAAACCTTGCCAAAATGAGTATCCTGAAAGGTAGCAGTGGCATATCTCTCAAAGAATATAGCAAACACCGCATCTCTAGCAGTGGTGGGAGAAGAGAAAATGGGCACTCCATAAAAAGGGATCCTAAAGATCCGGTATACATCCTCCAGAGTAATGGTCATCTCATTGGTAGGAAGGTAGAAATTATTAGTCCTAGAGTCCCAGCTATGGGCCAGGGCAGTCAAATAGGCCTAATCTAACATAATCGTTGAAATCCCAATGACATATTGGAGTCTACGAGCATCAAGCCACTCCCACTCCATGTATTCCAAGAGGGGTAGAAGGTCCACAAGTAACTTCGAGTTGTGATCCCGAGAAGATAAAATATAAGAATAAAAAACGAATCTAAAATAAATGCACTTACAAGCTAAAAGCAATAAAATCCTAAAAATGGTGCAAGCTAATCTACAAATATGCCTAAGGAAACAAACATTATGATTAAATGCACCTAAACATTCAAAAAAATAAAAAACAACACTTCAAAATTGCAAAAAAATCAATTAATTTGCTCAAAAATTCAAAAATATAAGTAACAAACCTAAGGCCACTTGGTCGCTCCAGCCAGGAGCGGCCATGAGGCGGTTGCTAAAGCTACCAACGAAAAGTTTCCAATGGTAAAAAATTTTACCGTTGGAGTTTTGAACTCATCGCTGACAGTGGTAGCGGCCAACCTTAGGTCAAGCTAGCCACTTTGAGTGGCAGTGGCCGATAGGCAACACGCTAGTGGTGTTCCCCTTGGCCTAAAAACAAAAAAATTGCAAAAGATCATAAACTAAGGGAAACCCACTAAAATTGACCCTAAACTAGTCCTATCTACGGGTTCAGTTCATTGCCAAAAGGATTAATGAGGCGCCTTTACCTAATTATTTTAGTTAGGTTTATTTTATCGTATTAAGAAAAGGATGTTAGGGTGTAGAAAGGTACCCATGAAGCTCCATCTCCTTTGATGGTCGAAGCCTCGCCCTGCTCAGCCATAGTGTCAAATCGATAGTGTCCTGGATCACAAGTAGTAACTCTCACATTAGAGCTCAAAAGTACAATGATAGCTAGAAATAATGAAATAAGAAAACTCTAATTTTATTTTATATTTCCAACTCAAGCCTCGACCGCTGCTGGCATCAGTAGCCCAAAATTTATGGTCGCTTGAGGGGGTAGTCAATTTTTTTAACAATTATAATCAATGTCAACCAAATATCATCTCAATCATGTCAATATTACGTTTGTCTTATGAATAATTGCCAACAACTATCATAAGCTTACTCTTTGCTGGGGCAAAAAGAAACTATGACAGTTAAGTTTGTAGCTCTCCTCAGATCGAACAATTAGTAGTCCCAAACCTGCCCAATTGTGTTTGAGGTATGAGTGCAAAATTCCACAAATTTAAGCCTTCCATCCTGTTGGAGTCAATGATTCTAGGATGCGCACCCTCCCGCATGATTGGGGTATCCAATGTTGATCAGATAAATGATCATCATCCAACCTTCAATGTGACCCTAGGTGGTCTATTTTTTTTCTCTGCATTGTGTTTTCCCACAATGCATCCCAAAAAGAGGTATATTTAGACACATAAAATGTATCATGTTTAGGAGGCTACCCATATGGACACATTCATAGACCATATGAAACCTCTTGGATCTCCCCAAGAGCAAGCAGTGGCCCTAACCACTCAAGCAGGGTAATTCTAGCCCATCTAGGCCTGGCCGCTCTTAGGTAGAGTGGCCACCACACCTGGCCACTGAAGACTACATCAGCCACACCTAACCATTGGATATTATAGTGGTGATCACCATGCACAATTTGGCTATGAAAATGGGCCCAGATTTCATAGTTTGACTGCACCTTTGCATTATTTACAGGAAGATTTTGGTGAGGAACTCCTTGAGTTCCTTCTAATTGCCCCTTCAATGCTAGTTTGTGATTGATGCTTACCACCTAGAATGGTCAGTCACATACAAATATATATTGAAGCTTCTCTAGGAAGCCACCATATATATTTTAGAGAGGAAATCCTACATATGGACTCTCCCACAAAGAGAAAAAGGAGGAGAGACAATTTTCAGAGCTTATGCAGTGGAGCCCTATCGAAAGGGAGAGCAAAGCTACATACTTTTGAGAAGCATTGGAGCATCATTCGACCAAGATACATCCATGAATCAGTATTTAGATCCATCATTCTTAACCATCCATCAGTGTAGGAGACATGCTTGTCAATCCTTGAACATCAATTCTAGCAAGGAGGATAGCGCTACAAACCAAAATTCATGAGGAGAAGAGTTTTTATATCATGACCACTATCTTGGAAAATGGCCCATAGGAATATTTTAGGGGCATAGACTTTAATTTCATTTAATTTAGCTTATATTCATTACTTCTTAATTTGTTGATTAGTCATAGCTCATATCTAGTTTCATTAATGCATCTATTTCGTATTTCTTAGATTTTCATGCATTTATCATTCTTTTTATGCTTATATTATCATATCTATCAGATCCGCTAACAAAGGCCTCATCTAGAGAGGTAGCCCATCCTATTAAGCATAATTTTTTGTTTCCATAAATGTAGGTATAGGTCTATAGGATCGGATTGAAGCAGTATGAGCACAAAGATCCCTCTAGGACCAAATTTGGAGAAGGGGGTATTTCTAAGCCCCTATACAGTTTCTTGTGTAGGACCAGGAGGCCTATGTAGATGCACCATTCCCTTGTGGGGAATATATCCAACTGCTACTCTATTGTGTAAATATTTGTATCAAAATGATGGGTATCCCTCAGAGGGATGAACTTGTAATCGAGGACTTGAGATATCAATAAATAAAGCATCTTTATTTGTTTCTTATTTTTGTGTTGCATGTGCTTTTAGTACTTTCATTTTTTCAAGTAATAATACATGTAATAAATCAAATTTCAAGTAGGATATTTGGGGTGCATGCTTTCTAGGGTCCCACAGTGATCACCATCTACACGATCCTGGGAAGCACGCACCCTGGCTACCCTACTTGCAATTTGATTTATTACGTATATTATTACTTGCACAAAATGAAAGTACTGAAAGCACATGTAACACAAAAATAAGAAACAAATAAAGATGCTTTATTTATTGATATCTCAAGTCCTCGATTACAAGTTTATCCCTGTAAGGGATACCCATAATTTTGATATAAATATTTACACAATAGAATAGCGACTGGATATATTCCCCATAAGGGAATGGTGCATCTACGCAGGCCTCCTGGTCCCACACACAAAATTGTATGGGGGCTTACAGATACCCTCTTATCCAGATCTAGTCCTAGAGGGATATTTGTGCTCCTACTAATTCAATATGATCTTGTAGACCTGTACCTATGTTCATGGAAACAACAAAGCACACTTAATAGGATGGACCACATCTTTGCTCACGCTTCGAACCATCAAAGAACAAAGTCATGCCAAATTTATTTTTTGGTTCTTTGGGTTCGGGTGCTTTTGATAGTGCAAAGACTGCATCATTAGGAAGTTCTATGGTGAGGGACCTACTATTCTAAAGAGGTGCCTCAGCCAGCTAATCATCTATGACTTATCCCTTGATGGACTTTTAGCTTATAAATTCTAGATCGAATTATGTCAATAGCATGATCCACTTTGCAGTACGTGTATTATGATATATCTTGCTCATAATATACTGTAAAGGATTTTGCTTAGATATTACATATATCATATGGCTCAGCATGTAGTGGCACACTTTCTTGGTTGCAAAAACTACTGCTAAGAACAAATTTTCTACATATGCATATCCTATCTCATAGCTCACCAAAGTGTGGCTGATGTAATATATCACTTGTTCTTTGTCTTACACATTATTTTGGGCCAACATGGTGCCCAAAGAAAAATTGGTAGCATATATGTATAGCAGGAATGACACATCTGGCCTTGGTGGAGCTAGGACTGGCGACGGTTCTAAGTACTCCTTGATTTCAAAAAGTCCTAATATTCTTCATCCATCTGGAATGGGACCCCCTTGTATAGCAGTCAATTCATGGATCAAAATTTATCTGATAATTGTGTGATAAATCACTTTATGGACGCTACTTTGCCTTGTAAGCTTCTCAGTTATTTGATATTCATGGGCGAGGCCATTTCCAAGATAACCTTTACCTTTTTTGGGTCTACCTCGATGCCTTGTTTATAAATGATGAATCCCAAGAAATTTACAAAAGTTATGCCAAAGATGCATTTCTTGGGGTTCAACCTAACATTGTGGTCAATCAGGGGATCGAAGACCTTTCTGAGGGTCTCAGTATGCTCTTCTTGTAGCAATGACTTGGCTAGCAAGTCATCGATGTAGTATTCTAAGATCTTGTGCATGTAGTCATGAAAAATGTATGTCATAGCTTTCTGATATGTGGCACCAACATTTTTAAGGCCAAATGGCATCACTTTATAATAGAATGTCCCTCATGGAGTGGTGAACACAATTTTATGTTGGTCTTCAGGTTTAATATGAATTTGATTATAACCAGAAAAACCGTCCATTAGGGAGAGCATCTGATAACCTATAGTTGCATATACAAGAGCATCTATGTTGTGCAACAGGAATGAATCCTTTGGGGTTGCCTTGTTGAGATCCCTAAAATCCATGCAAATGTGGATTCTTTCATCAGGTTTACCTACAGACACCATGTTTGATACCCATTCAGGATAGTTTATGGAAACAATAAAGACTACATACAACAGTTTCTACAATTCATTTTTAATCAAAGTGATGGTTGGATGCATCTTTATAAGCTTATGCTTGACCAATTTCTTTGTGGGGTCTAGCAAAATTTTGTAGACAACCAATTTTGAATCTAGCCCTGGCATGTATTTTTAGGTCCAAGCAAAGATATTTGGTCTCTCTTTCAGTAGAGGAATTATGATGGCCTATTATTCTGAAGATAATCTTTCTCTGAAATTGACTTTCTTTGGTTGAGAAGGATCATTGCTGATGTCCACCTTAAAATTTTCCTCTATGGCCATATGTAACCCCTCCTAAAGCTGGTGAGGAGTGAGGAATAAATGGATATTGTCTATTGGATTTATAGTTCCCACTGACTCAGGGTCAAGACCAGCATGATAAACATCATGTGTGCAACCTGATGCAAAATGGAATGGTTGTAGCATCTCTTCATTAGTAGGCTCTAGGGGTGAATCAACATGATCCAAATCAATAATGTCTATATTAAGACACAATGGTTTTGATGGATCTACCAGGTCATGGAGTGGAGTGGTCAAATCAATGGAGATTATGTTTATGGATGGAATGAAATCTCTAGGACCACATGGGTGAAACTCTATATCTTGGGTGCACCCTCCATACTCACAATGAGGCTATGGAGGCATAGGGATATTAGGATCCGATGTGTAGATAGATGAGATGATGGATCATTGGGCAACATTTGCTCTCTAAATGTTGGGGGATCCTGGTAGACCATGCGATGGATGGCATCTAGGTTTATTGGTCTTCCTAGGAAGCAAATATTAGGATCTATGGCATGGAGAGCCGCTTCCCTCTCCATAAGTAGATTGACTAGATGCAAGTATCGAGGCCCAAGATAAGCCATATCAGTATCATCCTCAAAGTTGTCATCACTTATAAATAAACCATTGGTATTTTTTTTTGGCCCTAGGATGAGGTGGTGGCTTACCTATTAATGACCTAGATAAGCCAACTCAGCCTCATATTCATAGTCATCATCACTTATGAAGAATACATTGGTGTTTCTCTCTGGCCCCATGATGTGGCTCGTATATCTAGGCTATAGGTAGGCCATATCTATTGGGTCCTATGACTCATAGCCAATATCATCTGACATATATCCATCCTCACTTGAGATGTATTCACTCTCATATGATATGTAGCCACTCTCTATGTGGCCTATCCAAACAAGGTTTTGCACATACCAAGGCCCATTGTAGGCCAGACCAATTTCATCTCCATCCTCGCTTAGGACATAGTCATACTCATCTTGCTCATATCCATGTATTGGATCTTCCTCCTATAGGATGGGTCCTAATGGGGGTACTTCAAGAGAGGATCCAAGATGATATTGATTAGGTGGTGCAACATTGATCATCGACATCCATCCGTCACCCAAGTAGTTCCTGCTAGGGGGTTGATAGGGATTCCAATCGATGTCTTCCTTGAAACCAATGCTTAGCCTATCTAGGGCTGCTTCTAAAGAGTCATCATGACTCTACATTTGATAGCCTACACCACACCTATCAGTAGGTAATTGGTAATGTGGCTAAAATGTTAGCCGATGACCTTGCTCATATAGGCCTAAGCCATAGCCTTACCAGTGATACTGCTCAAAGTACTTTAGAGCAAACTCAAGATTCGAAAAGTAATAAAATTCATGGTGAATGGCTCATTCTCATCCCTTTCTATATCATGAATAGTATGGGTGTAATATAGACCAGCATATATAAAATTTGTTTGGTTGGGTGGAACCCCTAGGGGAACCACTATACCTACTAGCAGATTTGGGACTCTTAGCCATCCCATGTCTTGTGTAGACTCAATAATTGGTGTGAAGATCTTGTTATGTACAAGATATTAACCTAGTCCTATGTTGGCTAGGTGAAATATCACTTATGGTGTAAATGATTTAGGCGAGGCAGGTTGAGCTACCTCCTTGACTATTTCTTGGGAATGTTCCTCCTCCATGGGAGTAGGGATTCATACAACTGCTATTTTCAAAAGCTCCTTGGGTCCTTCATCCACTAGGGGTGCCTTTAGCTTCTATTTATATTTTACCTTAGATGTCAAAGGCTTTTTAGAAGCACCAGTATATTTGGATGCCTAAGGTGGTGCCAACGTGGATGGGTCACCTCGCACTGATTTGCTTTTGTTTCCTGGCTACATGGTTGGGGATGAAGGCCTTATATACAAGTAAGTTGATAGAAGGACAATGTCCCCTATCAAGTTGACTTGATTCATGTACTTGAATGGCTCTTCGTCATATGGAACCACATGAACTCCCTCATGCACATACTTTACATATTGGTACAAGATTGAGGGTACGCAGTGCATGTCCCTAATCCAAGGATGCCCTAGAAGGATGTTATATTGCATCACCACTTATAACACATGACACATAACATGGATGGTTTTGTGTCCTATATTTATAGGTAAAATTATTGTGCCCATGGTGGAGCACAATGCATCGTTGAAATACCTGAGCATGTAGGAAGTTAGGATGATGTTAGACTTAGGTGTCTTCAAGTGCCCGATAGCCTTGGTAGTGATGATGTTGATCGATGAGCCTGTATCAATCAGAACCCACTTGAATGGTATGTCATTTATTCATGCAATAATGTGCAGATGTGGTTAAACTAATGCAGTAGGGACTACCTTAATTTTTTGATCATAAAAATGAATCACAGACTATTGGCATTGTTATACTTGTCCCATAAAATGTGTGAACGCATTTGGGTTCTGGGGCTGGAGCTCAATTGATCTTAAAATCTCCACTAGAGTCTCCCTGTGCCTAGGGGATTGTTGTATGAGCTTGTAAATGGATAACTTAGTCAAAGTCATTTGTAGATTTTGTTATAGTCTACTTCGAACAGTCACCATAGGCCTCATTGGTAGACCTAGAGGATTGTCTTGTGCCTGTATCTTTTGAGGTGTAACTGGGATATTAATGGGAGCCACCAGAGGTTGTGATTGCCCATATTTATGAATCCTAGTTACCATGTTAACTAACTCAACCATTCCAATGCATCCCTGAATAGGTGGCTCGACTTTGACCTGGTTGACTTGGGCACCCTGATTTCTAGGGGCCTCATGATTGGGTAATGGGTTCCTGAATATCCCCATATATCTATTATTGGGAGATAGTGGGTTTTCAAATATTAGCTCTCCATTTTCAATCATGTTTTGTACAATATTATTGAATCCTATGTAGTTCTCAATATCATGCCCTAGTATCCTATGGTACAGGCGGTGTTGATCTTCCTTATATCCCTTTGGCTTGGGATGATTAGGGTAAAGTATTTGGATGTTAGTAAGCTTTATCCTTTGTGCCTCATTCAATTGATTAAATACTGTCTGTATCAATTCATTTAGAGGTGTGAAGTAACAAGGTGGATGATGCTCTTTTTTCTAGCTCTGGTTGTTCTTGGGGTCATAGTTGGCCAGTTGGGGGTGAGCCTGATCATTCTAAGGTTGCTGTCCATTCCCATCCTTTGGAATGGCTAATACAACCTGATTATCCTAAGCAGTCTTGGCCTACTTCTTCTTATTATTATTATTCTATTTTTTCTTGCTCCACTCTTTCTTATTGCAGAGCTTAAGGTCTCCCTCATTGACCTTAATGTTTTCAATAAGCTTGGATTGAGCCAAGGCTTCTTCGAATAATTTGTATTGCTACAACTGTAATAATAGAGAGATGTGTTTTGTGCAACTCTTTGTGAGAATTCATATGAGTTCTTCTATGGGGATGGAGAATGATAGTTTTGTCATAATTTTTCTCTACCTATCCCCATAGTCCATCACTAGCTCATCATCATACTATTTCAAGTTGGCTAGATCAGATAGGTTCACCTTCTTATTTGCACCAAAGGAGAAATATTCAAGGAATGCATTCACCAGTTGCTCAAAACTAGTGATGCTATGCTTGGGAAACTGGTTGAACCATTGAGTTGCTGCACTCGAGAACATTATGATGAATATCCTTAGTATCAGGACATCATTATTATCAATGTGGAAGCATACATTCATGAAGTTGGTCACGTGTTCTTATGCATCTCCTTCCCCCTTAAATTTTTCTATCCTGGCCATCTCAAAGTGCCTAGGATATGTGGGACTCAAGACTGAGGGGCACAAAGGTTGGTTGTGTATCTTGCTTAGTGTTGGATTATGTATGCTCGTGTCCTACTTCTCAAGAGACTTGAATTTCTCAGTGAGTTTCTGGTATGCCTTAGAGGAAATAATCTCATGTTCCTAAAGGTTTGCTCGTGGTGGCAAGGGAGGTAGTCCTATGTTGGCCCAGTTTGGGCATATATACTCATCTCCCATAACCATGTATGGAGGTTTAGGATATGTCTATTCATGGTCTTCGATCCCTACCCTTTTGTCATTGAATTATTTTAGCTCGAGGTCCAGGTGTTATTGATGTTGTGGTGTGTGTTGAGCACATTCATTTCCTTGTCTAGTGCTTCTCTTTGACTGAGAGTTAGCACATTTCTAATGTCAGCATCTATCACCACTTATGTGTGCATCTATTCAAGCTAGCCTTTCTACTAGCTCCTCGTGCTCAACTCTTTCTTCTCTTGAGCATTGTTCTTATAGGTGCATGCATCTTTTCCTTCACTCTTCTTGCTCAAGAGCTTCTACACACTCATGCTCGATGTACAATGATTCCTCTAACCTACGTATTCAGTCAGATCGACCTGCTATGAAAGGTTCATGTATTTCTAACTTCATACAAGGAGTTATAATTTTTAGGCCCATCGAGGAGGCTCATGTTGTGTGTGCTCATGTTGTGTGTTTACCCTTATCTATGAGGGCAACCTATTCTATGTATTGTGTTATGGGTTGAGTACCCCCATGTTCTAAAGTAGTGTATGTGCTATAGGGTTGCTTTGAAGCTTCTTCTAGTTCATTGGTGCATCTAGTGGCTACTCTACATGAGCTTCCTAAAATAGAATGTTTGGTAGCAATACTTCTAGGAGTTGGTCTTGAGGGAAATCAATCCAACTCATCAAGTTGTTGGGTTCTCCACGGTTGATCCCGCGGAGTCCCATTGACACAAATGAGCTCATAGTCCAAGGGTATCCTCCCATATGTAGTGAGGCTATAGGATGTCCTATGCCTACAACTGGGTGTAGCCCTAGGGTCTTGAACCTTAGTGGGTTGATATGTCCCATGTGTATCATGTGAAACTTGGGGTCTTGCAACCCTTGCATTCCTATGCGATGATGGAGGACTTGATGCCTCCTGATGTCGATATGATGATGGAGGTCTTGAAGCCTCTACATGTATGTGCAATGAGGTAGTTCATGATGCCTCTGCATGTCAGTGTGAAGAGGGAGGTTGTGATGCCTTCGATTGTCTATGCGATGAGGAAGGCCTTGAGGCATCCTCGTATCTGTGTGATGAAGAAGGTCATGATGCCTCCGTGTGATTGAACAATGATAGAGGCCATGAGGCCTCCTCATATCTATGTGATGAGGAACTAGGACGTGGCTCTATTGCTAGGGTTTCTTGAGGAGTCCCCCCAAGGGTTGAGTTATCATCCCTAAGACTCGTCGAACTTCATTCGATGATACTATGGGTGGGTGGCTCAATGCCAGTGTGATTGTGAGTGTGTGGAGCATTAGCTTCTCCCTTGTTGTTGTACCGAGGGTGGTTGCTCCATGTGTACACCATGGTGACTTATGAGTTATCTTCTTAAGTAGATTCAAAAGCACACAAACAAAACAAGCATGTGGTTATCTCTTTTAAGGATTTATGTGTTCCCTAAACTATTTGGTGTGTTTTGATTTGTTGGAAACATAAGCTAACTCTCATCATGTTTCATTTTTTTGGATGGTGTACTTATATGTTTAAATTTTTTCACCTATATACTCGCACAAGCTGAATATGGTGATGACATCCATACTCGACAAGGTAGCATAGGTACTACTAACCCTCACCCAACACCCCATGTGCATCAATACACCCCTAAAGAAGGAGTGCATGATTTTTTACATGGTTATGATGGTTCTTGGGTTGAACTTGGCCATGGATGGGTACCAATGATAATTTTCCTCACAAACCAACCAAGTGGTAATTAGCTCCACTATTGGTCTCGATCAACAGGTTTGATGTGAGAGCCCAATGCTGATGATGTTAAAGATGAAACATGATGTGTGTGGGATTATTTTTAACCTTGCAAGTAAATAAAATGCATCACCAAACAAGCATGATATTTTCTATTTGCCTAAGATAAAATATGTTTTGTTTTAGAAAGATGCATGTATTCAACTTATATGATTTTCAAAGAATGCATTCTATTCTATGAATGACAGACCACTGGTTAGGCCACATGCAATAAAACTAACACACAAAGAGCCTAGCACACTAGGGACTAGGGAAGACCTTACAAGCATAGGCCTGCTATTCCTAGCAATGCCTAGAGAGAACTAAAGAAATCTAAGAAACGTACAATACCATTTTTTTTTCATTTTCTTCATTTTCCCCTACTTAGACTATGTTTTTTCTTGTTGTTTCTAGAAAGTAAATGCAAACAAAAAATCACAGAGAAAATAAAGGATGAAACCAACCTTAAATACTACTCTAATGATGGAAATTCTGACTTCTACTGTACTTTGCTACTTGCTGCTATTAAATAGAGTGGCTTATTCTGGTCGCTGATTGTAGGAGCGATTGGGATTAGCTAGTTGTTGTTGACCAGAGTGGTCAAGACTTGTGGGTTTCTGTCAACCATAGCGGCCAAACCTACACACAAAAAAACCTATGAATGTCAAAATATTGACTAAAAAATAAAATCTGGTGGGGGTCCCACTGTGATCGCCATTTGTGCAACTTCGGGAAGCATGCACCCCAGCTACCCTACTTGCAATTTGATTTATTACATGTATTATTACTTGCACGAAATGAAATTACTTAAATAACATGCAAAATGAAAATAAGAAAGAAATGAAGATGCTTTATTCATTGATATCTCAAGTCCTCGGTTACAAGTTCATCCCTCTGAGGGATACCCATCATTTTGATACAAATATTTACACAATAGAGTAGCGGCTAGATATATTCTCCATAAGGAAATGGTGTGCCTACTTAGGCCTCCTGGTCCCACACATAAAGTTTTATGGGGACTTATAGATACCCCCTTCTCTAGATCTAGTCATGGAGGGATATTTGTGCTCCTGCTGCTTCAATTCGATCTTGTAGACCTGTACCTACATTCATAGAAACAACAAAGTATGCTTAACAGGATGGGCCACCTCTCTGGATGAGGCCTTTATTAGTGGATATAATAGATATGATAATATACGTATAAATAGAATGATAAATGCATGAAAAGCTGAGAAATACAAAATATATGTGTTAATGAAACCAGATCTGAGCTATGACTAATCAAAAAATTAAGTAGTAATGAATCTAAGCTAAAGCAAAGGAAAATAAAGTCTATACCCTAAAATATGCCTACAGGCCACTGTTCGAGATAGCAGTCGTGATATGAAAACTCTTCTCCTCGTGCATTAGGGGTTGTAGTGATATCCTCCTTGCTATAATTTATGTTCAAGGGTCGCCAGGTGTGTCTCCTACACTGATGGGTAGTTAAGAATTATGGATGTAGCTTGGCTGGATGATAATCCAATGCTTTTCAAAATAACATAGCTTAGCTCTCTATTTTAATAGGGCTCTGCTACATAAGATCTAAAAATTATCTCTCCCTATTTTTCTCTTTGTGGGAGAGTCGATATGTAGGCTTTCCTCTCTCAAATATGGATAGTGGCTTCCTGGAGAAGCTTCAATCTATATTTGCATGTGACTAGCCATTTTGGGTTGGAAGCATCAGTCACAAACTAGAATTGAAGGGGCAGTTAGGATAAACTCAAGGAGTTCCTCACAAAAATCCACTCATAAACAATGCAAAGGTGTAGTTAGACTATGTGATCTGGGCCTATTTTCATTGTAAGAATGTGCATGGTGCTAGCTACTATCAGATCTAGTGGCCAGGTGTGGCCACTGTAGTCTTCATTGATCATGTGTGGTGGCCACTATTCTTAAGAGCGACGAGGCCTAGATGGGCTAGAACCACCCTATTTGAGTGGTTAGGACCACTGCTTGCTCTTGGGGAGATCCAAAGATTTAATATGATCTACAAATATGTCCATATGGGTAGTCTCCTAAACATGACATATTTTAGGTGTCTACAGGTTACATGTGGAGCTTTAGTGAAATGTTTCATTGTTCCACTCTCCACCATTTTAGTCCCAAAATCTGAGCATGATCATAAAATAATTCATCCCCCTTTTCTGAGGTTCACCTAATTTTATATTAGGTATTCCAACCTACTTAACAAAGGAACACAAAAATGGGCAGAGGACATAAATTAGCGATCATGAAATATCACCTCAAAAAAAGGAGCAACCCTGAACACAAAACTAAAAATCTAACTTAATTCAAACTTACAAGAACACAAAACAAAACTAAATATTAAGGATAACACGCAAAAATAGCAAAGCTAAACAAAAACATAAAAAACAAAACTATATACAATAATATACACTATGGTATATGGTGGTGCAATGTTTGAGCTATCACTTCCCTGGATCCCAAATATGATTAGTGCATTTCAAAAGACATATAACATGATACGCATACCAAGTTTTGTAGAAATTCAACCAAAATAAGATTAGGCCAAACCATGCAACCATTTTCATCTTGCTTCTCTTACCCCACCAATTTGATTTAGTTCTATTAACAATCCCATAGGTGAGATTCAAATCATTAAATTGATTAGACAATAATTGATTTTCAATTATTTTGTATATTTTTCTTAAGATGTCAATTTCACAATTCGATTTATGATTTAAAATTAGGCTTTCCTTTTCAAAAATGAGGTCTTGCAAGTAGGAGCCTATTTCTAAAAATTTCAAAGCCAATTTATTTTCCATGTTTGTAGGCCAATCAAAGTTATATAACATTTTGCAAGCATCTAGGATATTTATTAAATGAGAATCATTATAAGTTTTTATCCTAGATTTGCTTGTTAATTATTGAAGAACTTGATCCAACAATTCAAGCACATCAATTTCTCTTTCATTCAGCAAAGTAATATCATTAGTGGTGTGAGGATAAATTCAATCAAATTCTTTATCAACCACAAATGACATTTCATCATTGATAGCATTTGAATCCAACAAAAAATTAGGCAAACCTTCTCCTATAGTTTGAATGGTGGAACACAAAAGGTGAGATTTTACCTTTGGCATATTTTCATTTACCAATATTGGGAGATTCATCGTGATTTCATTTTTTATTCGTGGTATTCATCCTCATCATCATGTAGCACTTATTTGTCCATGACCTGTTTATTAAAGACACCAAAATTAGGCACCTAGTTAAAAATATGTTCGTCTTTTCAAACCATGAGTCTTGTCTATCAAGGGATGTATCCACTAACACATGCTCCTAATCAATCATTTGAGTTGTTGTAGATAAATTAATATCTTCAATTGGATCATCAGTGATATCAAACCCAAACCATTCAAGTTATGAAATATCCTCTAGTTGAGGTGACAGGCATTATAGGATCCTTAGGTAAATCAATGCTTTCTATTTCTTGCATCTTAAATGGGAACAAAGAGAGTGAATCTCTTTCTTTACCTAGAATAGAAGAGTTATTATCATCCTTTTCTCTTTTAGCAAGATTTTAAATAAACTCATCTTCAAAATGATTGGATTTTGGAACCTTCTCTATTTTTTCAAATGTCTTGTCATCTTTCGATTGTATAAGAATTACCAAATCGTCATGCGAGATCAAGTTTTCAACATCTTGCCTATCAAGTGAAATAGAAATTTCATTAGTAGGAGTGTGAGAAAACAATGATTCCTCATACCCTTTACAACTATTATAATAATGGTTGTCTAAACACATGTGATGAAACTCTATTGTATCCTCTTCGTAATTTTCAAGTTCTTTAAGAAATTCTTCTTCAAATTATTCCTTTTCATCATATCAAGGATGTTGAAGGCTTTGATAATCAATTTTAATCATCTCATCCATGTTTATGGAATGCATTGATTCATCACATATTTCAAAACCAATCCACTCTAGGATCCCGCCATTATCCGAAAGAATACCACTTTTAGTATCTTTTATCTTTATCTCATAAGGATGATTTTGAGCACCATCAAGATACACATCTTGAGGACTTTGTTATTGTAATTAAGTGACGTTTCCTTTAAGCTATAGAACTAGCCTTTGACACTTGTCCTACACATCAAGTGAAGTGAGAGCTTCATTAGAAAGAGCAGTAAAGTTCTTCCATTTATTCCACCAACAATGATCATCTTCTAAAACTGGGGTGTGATGTTCAACCATACCTTCAAATTATTTGAATTCATCAATGGGTTGATCTTCAAACTCACCTTCACTTTCCTTAGATGGTTCAATAATTTTCAAAAGTGGGCTACTCTTTGTATTCAATCTTGCAAGATCACAATCCACTTTTCTAACCCATGATTCAATTTTATCACAATATGGAAGGTGTGGGTTTTATTGACCATTAATTTCAACAATCTCATCCGAAGTGTCTTTTGAGAACAAGTGCTGAAATTTTGTTGTCTTCAAATTCATTTATTGATTCTCTTTCAACCTCATTTTCAACCAATTTTGATGGCTTAGGGGTTTCTATAATGGGATAAATTTTTATATTCTTCTTTCTATGATCATCCTAATCCTCACTTGTACACCAAAAATTTGAGCCACTCATCTCTAGTTGATCACAACTTGACTCATGTTGGCTTTCTCGATCTTTCCAATGACCACCTTCTAACAATAAGTGATGATATTCCATGATGTCTTCATATTAATATATTGATTACTCAAATTCACTCTCAACTACCTTTAGTGAGTCAAGGGTTTCTTCAATCAAATCAACTCTTGTATTTTGCTTCCAATGATTGTCCCAATATTCCTTTGTGGATAAACATGAACCAATCTCCATATCTTGATGGGTTTGTTCACCCCAATCCTCATTAATGGACCTTGGATTTGATACTTGCACATCCTCTTGGATGAAATATAATGTGGTTGTAATATTTGACATTCAAATTTGTCCCATTGATTGCTCACATTAGACCTCATTGAATTCAAGGGTGCTATATTGGATGGTTGGTATTGGTTGGAATCCATAGATTCTAAAAAACAATCCATCATGGGAGAGGGTTGCACCTCACCTTGAATCATGGGTGGTATCTGATTTTGGGTCTTAGTATTAAGTAATGATAATCTACCCATATCAAAAATTTTCAAAGCCCACCATTTTTCTACCATAATTGCCTCATTGTAAGCCTTAGGCAAGGATGAATCTTCAAGAAGCTTCCTTAGAGATTTGGATATTAAGGGGTCTAAGGCTCCAACGTAAATTTGAAGAGATATTTCTTCTAAAATGATGAAATGGGTACCACTTCGGTATACAACTTATGAAACCTATCATTGAATTCGCTCATGGATTCATTAGGTTCCTTACAGATAGAGACAAATTTATTTAGCATAAAAACTAGGTAATTTTTTTTTCTAAAATGGCTAGTAAATGTTGCTTCCAGTTGAGACCAAGAAGTGATGGAACCTATAGGTAGGTATAGGTACCATTCAAATGCAACCTCATCCAATGTGTACGAAAAAAATATACAAGGAACATCTCCATTCCATATTTGCAAATGCCTTAAAATATCCTTGTATCTCTGAATATGTTCCTCAGCTGAGGTCACATCATGCTTAAACATGGGTAAATAATTTTCTACACCTTCATGAATTTGATGAGTAGGCATGTCTAACTAACTATAATAGTCACCTATCCACAATGCAGTTCCTTCCCTAGTTGGAAAAACCGATGCCATTAGTGAACCTTAAATAATATAACTTTAATACCAAAATTGTTAGTCAAATAAATATCTTGCAAAGAAACATGAAATGACTAAAAAATTTCAAATAAATAAATCATCACATTCATCAGCTATAATGTATGAATTAAACCATAGCAATAAATAACATTCACCAATTTGAAAAAGGTTAGTATCAATGCATCATCAATTGAAGAACTTTTAAATCAATGAATGTGATCAAAAAAATCTCCTTAGTCAAGACCAATGCTTTCAAATAAACCTTTCAAGTAAACATGAACAATATAGCATTAAAAATCACAATAAAATGAACCACTTCATGCCCTCCTTCTAGCGCCAAAATGTTGAGTGGTAATTTTACCCAATTGCAAAACCACACTCACACTTAGGATTTTGATCACAAAACCATATCTTACAAAGAAGTTAAAAACAAAAATAACTTCTCCAAGGTTCGACTATATAATCATTGCACATGTGTATTTTTAATATTGTAAAGATGTGTTAAATGAGTGCTAAGAATACCTTAGTGATTTGCAAGTAACTGTTAACATGGGGCCTGTATTGGTTTATTTTATCATGTTATACTAATGATTGTTCATGAAACTTAAAAGAAAATAGAAATGTGATTGGCCCTCATATGACCACGATGTAAAGCCTTAGTTCCTTTTATCTTGAAGAATTTTAGATAAATTTTATCTTCCTTTGATTAAGCAGATTTTAGACAAGTTTTATCTTGCATTATTAAACCCTACCTGGAACATGAAAAAGAAGACTAAAATATATCCTTAGATATGAATTTTAAATGGTAATTGGATTCATTCAATGTCACTTCTATCGTGAAGATAAAGATAGCCTTTGATATAATAAATAAATTACCTCTCTTTGATGAAATTAATTTTCATAAAGAGATGACAATTTATTACTTTGAAATAATGGCCTTAAAATATCATTATAAATTATTCCTCTTTAATGAAATCATAATTTTCATAAAGAAGAAATAATTTACTGCTTCAATAACAATAGCCTTTGATATAATGTATAAATTACCTTTCTTTAATGAAATCAGAATTTTCATAAAGAGAGGTGAATTTATTGCTCCAAAAATGGTGGCCTACGAAATGCCCTGTAAATTACTTCCCTTTAATGAAATTAGAATTTTCATAAAGGCAAGATAATTTATTGCTTGCAAATAAAAATACAAAACTTAAAAATCGATTTGCCTTCAAAATATGCAATAATGTAAAATTCTGAAATTATAAAAAAGTCTCCATAAAAATGTAATTTAAATGATTTTTATAAATTCGAAATGGCTTCAAAATGAGATCGAACTTGCTTCAAATGAAATATTTAAGTTCATTCTTTATACCATGCATTTATTTTTGGAGTTTTAATTTTTTTAATTTTTATTTTAATCGCTGAAGCTTTTAAAAAATCTGCAAAAAAAAGGGTTAGAAAAATAAAAAATAAAATAATGGAAATAAAACAAATACTACAACTCAGAAGTTCTCCATAGACCCTGCAAGTGTTAGTATTCTGCACAAAAACCAGTATTAGTGTTACCCAAATTCACGTAGTCAAACAGCTAATGCGATGCAATATTCTAAGGAAATGGTGCAATATACCGAAAATAAAACCAAGTCAACCATTAACATGCATTAAAACTTGAAGTATCTCCAATATATTGCAGAAAATAGGTCTTCAATATCACACATACAAGTGCAAAAAAATATGCCCCAAATTGGCCTCATGTGGTGAAAAACAGTTCAATGGTATGGCAAAAAAAATCTAGCATCTAGACTCCAAAAAAGGTCCAACCCTTGTCCTTGCTAGTTTCTTTGGCTTTAAAGTTTTTCACACAAACCCTTCATTTCCTCCTCGGACGCTGTATTTTCACTTTCAGATTTCTTTTTCCTTCCTTTTTATAGAAATTTTATAACATCTTCCTTATCACTTTGATTTTCATTTAATAATGCCTTTCTTCTATGCGCTCGTTGAAGAGATCCCTTTCATCTCATTCGTTCGATTTTTCTTGAAACACTCTCCTGAAACGTTTAATTATTATATTATTTCCCTTAATGTGGCATCCTACCATGTGTGATATTTTTTTTGACCATATGCATAATGGCCCATTCGTTTTACCTATCACCATTAGGTTTAATGATATGGCCTCTATATTTAGGTAAAGGCCATACTACCAATCAAACAAGGTCAACAGTATCCCCATGCTACCGTGCCTCTCTATGTATGGTACCGAATGACTCCATAACCATAATTAAATTTGTGTCCCACTGTATCGTGCAATGACTTCTTGGTTTTATTGCACCCCAAGGTATGACATAGGTGATAATCCACATAATATTATTTTCTTCTCTTTGATAATGTTTGAAAACCTTCTACTTTCTAACCTGCTTTAGCATCACCATTGCACTATGATTTGAAAATTAGACATAGACATGAGACTTACATTCTATATTTATGCTTCTTTGGAAAGTTGCAGAGCCAATTCCATATGCCACATGCCACCTAGTTAGACTGTCTTGAAGTTGTCGTCTTTGTTGCTATAAACAAAGTCCACTGTATGGGGGCCTCTTTGATGCAATGATACCACCATGATTTCTCTGGTTTATCATAACTCAATATATTTCCTTCATTAGGTATACTTCATACTTATGAAACCATATTCTCCATTGTTTTCACTGCATCTACATTTACATTGCAGTGGCCGATGCATCGTAGTACATGTTCTCATTGCATAAACTACCATAAATAACTACACTTCACCATCGTGTATAAGTATAAGCATTGCCACATGAATAGAAATATCATCAGATGATATGTTTTATGAACCTTCCAAACCTCCTTTGGACATGTCAATTGACTAAATTTCAACCATTAACAATAGTTAATTGGGGCCATCAATCCCTTTTTTGGGTTCCACTACACTCTCTTTGGTGTACTCTATGCACTGCACAATCGCTTATTTTGTCGCATGGTAATCTATGCCAAGTGCATTCGATCCTGTATGCATATCTAACACACCTTGGCAAGGGAACACCCAAATTTCATGGACCACCTAACCACCATACTTCATATTTGAAGATCTATCATTCTTGAATATGTAACATTGTCTTATCACATCATCATTCAATGTCAAATATCCCCAAGACTATCCTTCATCGAGTGCCAATGTTGCTCTCATTGGTTTGGAAATTGAGAAAAAAAAGACTCTATCATAAACTGGGCTACCTTACACAGTTCTGATTCACTACCACACGAACATGCCATCATGAATTGCTTCACTATCCATATCTTAGTTAGTCTCATCCACTTGAATACACGTAGTTCCAGCTATATTAGACAGACTGTTCATGTGACTTGCATTTAGCATTTTAGGATACTCTCCATTGGAGATAAAAATATACCCAACCTGATTGGACATGACAAAATTGACCCACAAAATCATTCGCATCTGTCTTTGTCATCATATGAGAGTTTTATTGCATAATACTTAACTAGTCTTTAGGTTAACTTGGATTTTATATGCTATTGTCAACATTCCAGCCTATATGATCACTTTTGCTTAGTAACGAGATTTGGGAGTTGATCCCATTGACTGAAACCTCAGTGCATCCTCTACTGCTCTTGTTTAAAACCACCTAAAAACCCTACGAAGATGGCCCGAATTACTTGCCCATACTGCAAATTTCTAGAATGAACATGATTTTTAAATCCTTGTTACACAAGTGTCAAACCAACACAAAAAATCTTCCATCAAAGCCATCTCATTTATAGGCTTCATTATGAATCCAATCTCACTACCATCTCCCATTGTCAACTTGACCAGTCCATCCACATCATATTGCTGGTATCTGATTGACACCATTCATGTTAGTGATATCCAGGTTCATCAATCATGGCATATTGGAATTTTGTTCCACTTTAATACCTCTTCTACCATTCTAAAAGTTGGTCTATGAGTGTTGGATATTGCCCATTCATTTGTAATTGATGGATTTTGCTACACCAAGCTGGGGTCCCTATCATTCTTGTTGTAATGGCACCCCATGAAATTGATCTCGTGTTCTCTTTCCACTTCATCCATACCTACGTGGTCAACTACAACGACCATGCTACCACTCTTCTTTAGTGATCTGTCAATGAAGACATGATGCCACCAATGTTTTTGCTATCGACACTATCCACCTGTGTGATTTCACACTTTTATCTACCTTTGAATCCCATGGTCATTCTCATCGACATTCCACTATACTGCATATCAAAGTCCGCATCCCCTGTTTCAAAAACCATTCATTAGATTCCTTCTTCTACCTCATTTGGATTTATCCTATTTTCTTTTCCTTGTTGAGGTGAAAAATTGAATTTTTGACTCATTCTATTCTGCCAAAATAATGGTGACTATATCTCACTAGGTCCATCGTAGGTTGTTTTCATTGAATGGAGGGTCCAAATGTGCCATGTGGCCAGTGAAGTGTTCACGATACACCATGGAGTTCATCCACATCCTTGCATAGTGTGATAAGCCTTGTACATCTTCGATGTTGGATGCTCGGTTCTCATCGATATCGGTGTTGATTCTATCATTGCCATTCATCCACATAATGTGCCAAGCCTGGCTATCACTATCTATTTTTATGTGTTCACTACTATCATCTTTGTTGCCCAAACACTAGACCATATCGTGAAGTTCATCGCATGTAGCATCCACCATCGTGTTATTCCCACTGTATCATTTGCTTTGATAATCTGCACAAGGAGCAACAAGTTAGTATTCAATATAATATTATTATATGAAAAAATAAAATCATACATAAAGTTAGGCATGACTTCATTTTATGCTTTATATATGTATTCTTAATGTATAATTATATATATGAATACATATATATATATAATTTATTTTATTTTATTTTGGTTTTATTTATTTTTTAGATGTTTTATTTTTTATTTTCACTATATATATTATACATTTATTTATTTATTTAATGTGAAACACACAAATGAAAAGCGAAAAAATAAACTAACATTTAAAAATTAGAACATAAACTTAAACCTTAACCCACTAAAAATACAAACATTAATGAATGAAACACTCCCAGAGAAAGTACTTGGAACACACTCCAGGACAACCATGGATCAGGACTGTCACTCGGAGAGCACCCAAGACCCTCAAAAAAACAAAACTAAAGGTGGATATCTAATTTTTGGGGCTAGTTGAGGAATGGCCACAACAAATGGCGAATTTTCTAGGAAATGTTCCTTAGCATTTCGGGTGAAGAACCCAATATGAAATGAAAAAACAAAATATTAGTTAAATACAAAGTATTTAGTGATGTCCCAAGAAGGTGGGGGTAAACAAATTTGAATAAACAACTAATCCATCTGCCTTTTCTCAGTGTGTAACAAAGCGATTCATTTTGTATCTTTGAAAACCATTCGGATTCCATCACCTAACTTGCATTAGGCTATAAAATATTGCTCATAATATTTCATTTTAAATAATAATTTTGTAAATATTTTGAGCATAATTTGTTTAGATAGAGCCCCACTGCCAGTCAGGCGTCTATAGCCCCGATGGAGATTTTCTGAACTAGGTGACTAATTTGATCAAGCTTTTCAATGCTCATTTTTTATTATCAAGATTTATCTAGATAGAGCCCCACTTCGAGTCATGCTTCCATAGCTCCGGTGGAGTTTATCTAAACTTGGTGATAAATTTGATCAATCTTTGCATTGCTTGTATTCTTATTTTATGTAGAACTTTGCAAACCTCTATGTAACACTTGAATTTGAGCATGTTAGAGTTTAGCCTTAATTTGCAAATCAAGATAACTTCATATTTCAAAACTTCCAGAAATACCTTTTAATATGTGGGTTACATGTGGATCTTTAGAAAAATGTTTTATTGTTCCACTCTCCACCATTTTAGTCCCAAAATCTGAGCATGATCATAAAATAATTCATCCCCCTTTTCTCAGGTTCACCTGCTTTCATATTAGGTATTCCAACCTACTTAACAAAGGAACACAAAAATAGGTAAGAGGCCATAAATTAGCAACCATGAAACATCACCTCAAAACAAGGGAGCAACCCCAAACACAAAACTAAAAATCTAAATTAAATCAAACAAATAAGAACACAAAACAAAACCAAAAATTAAGGACAAAGCGCAAAAATAGCAAAGCTAAACAAAATCATGAAAACCAAAACTATATACAACAATATATGTAGACACCTAAAACATGCCATGGTCAGGAAGACTACTTACATGGGTACACCCATAGGTCATGTGACTAAACCTTGGGACCTTCCAAGTGTCAAAAGTGGTTTTTACCACTCATTTGGGGCATTTTCAGCCCATCCAAGCCTGGCCACTGTAGCTCATAGTGGCCAAACCTTAGCTGCTATAGATAACAATGGCTAAGATTTAAATGCATTTTCCACCCATCCAACCTAATCTTGGGTGGAAGTGGCAGTCTGCATGCAATAAGGATGAGCGGGGATAACTTTGCATTCCTCCTCATAGCCAGTCTACATGGAAGACTCAAAGTCCAGATTTAGACTTCAGTTAAACATAGAAAAACAAAGAGCTTCTCATGCTAACACCTAGTACGCATGAGGGATTCAGTCCTAGGGTTGAACATTGACCTAGGGCTTCAAAACACTTTATAAGGAATAAACCTAAAAGCACTAGGGGACTTTCTAGACCTTCTTTTGATCAATTAGGAGACATTCTTGGACCTTATTTCAATCAGAGAGAGAGGGAGAGCATCATACATCAGAACTTTGAATAAGTTGGATCATTGAGGAGAGCTTCTAGAGACTTGGAGAGCTTCCCTTGGAGATCGATTCTTGTAGTGGAGCCCTGTCGGATTAGAGGGAAAATCTGAACACATAAGGTAATCATTTTTAACATTATAAGTGGACTTGAGCCCATAGCCTTTGGATCAAGAGAGAGATTTCACCTTAGCGGCCGTTGTCTTGGATAGTGGCCCATAACCTAGTCTAGGGTTTTAGGTGTTAGTTTCTTTTATTCTGCTTTATCTCTCATTTCAGTAGCATAAGATTTATTTCAGTTATTTTCTTGCATAGTACTAGTTTCATTGCATTTATTGAGATTATTCATTGCTAACAACCTCATCCGGGAGGCAATCTCGGACATCTAAGCGTGTGTTGTTGTTTCATTGATTTTAGGGCTACAGGTTCAATCGAGCAAATCCATAACATACGAGTACAAGAAGATCCCTCTAGCATTCAGACCTAGAGAAGGAGGCATCTGTAAGCCCTCATACATTTTTGTGTGCATCATCGGGAAGCCTTATAAAGTGCACCCCCTATGTGAGGGGATATTTCATACACTTGTTGCCCTCTTTTGTGTGTAAAATCATGTATCAAATGAAGGGTATCCCTTAGAGGGATTCATTTGTAACCTAATATAGAGAATATCAATAATAAAAGCATTCATTCATTTACTTCTTTGCATTCTAGTTATATCTACTTTGTACCTTTCATTTATTGCATATTTAATATCAAAGGATTCAATCGAATCACAAGTAGAGTAGTTGGTGGATGATGCACCGCTTCCTCGGGGTCGCTATAGATGGCGATCATGGTGGGACTCCTACCTATTTATTTAGCTTATTTGCATTTTCTTCCCCTTTATTGACTTAGGTTTTGTATACAGGTGTAGCCACTCTGATCTACAATGACCAATAGTTAGCCACTCTGGTCTACAATGGCTAGAGGTCAACCGCTCTAGTCAATAATGGCTAGAAGTCAGCCGCTCTAGTCAACAATGGCTAGAGCTGGAGTGTAGCAGAGGTCAAAACACTGACTCTCTGAGTTGGATTAAAGGTTGGTACAACTTCTCTGACACTTTATAGCTCTCTGTCTATTTTTGTTCCATTAAAATCAGTGATAATTAAGAAATATTTCAATTTGGAAAACTGAAAGAATGAAAGAGAAAGAACTTGTATCTTGCACATCCTAGGTTTCTTTTTAGATTTTCCACTAGGCATTGCTAGGAACAATGGCTTCTATCTATAAATTTCACCCTAGAATCCAATGTGCTAGACACTGTGTGATTGGTTTGCTTGTTTTGGGGCCTTTCTAAAGGCCATACTTGCACCTAATAGAGTGCATTCATTAATCTCATAGTAGCTATGCACCTTTCTAAAATTGAAATGCATTTTGCATTAGGCATATAGGGAAAGTTCATTACTGCTATATGATGCATTCTTATTCATGCAAAACTTAAAATGAACCACACACACGCACATTTATTTTAAACATTGGGGAGTTGGATTTCATCACCAACCCTCAATTCAGTCCGGTGACATTGGCATTCATCTCCTTCCATCGGTTTACCCCCTAGAGCTTCATAGAAATGGATTGAAGAACTTACTTATAGTGACACTAAGGTATTTGTGTTCAAACTATCTCCCACTATTGGAACAATCAATTGGTTCAGAGTGGAAGAGCTAGGTGAACCCCCCACTAGGATTTAAGTGGTGTACCCTAGTCTCTTTTGAGAAATCATGTTTGGCATGAGTGTTCTTGATTATCACTATGGATGAGTCTCCTCATTCTAAATCCAAAGCAACAACAAGAAACAAGAAACAACCAAACATCAAAAATACATCAAATAGTTTAGGGCACACTTAAATTTGTAATCAAGATAAACATTTGTGTGATATTGTTTGGTCATATTTAAGTGCAACACAAAAACTAAATTCCTAAAATAAAATGGTCAAAACAATAAGTAAACACCCTCGGTATGATATCGAAGGGGAATCTGAAGCAACTCATACCCTTAGGTGAAGTCATAGTAACATTGAAAGACCCACTCGAAAGACCGTAAGATGTAGTTCTACGAGTCTAAGGGGTGATAACTCAACCCTTGGAGGATCTCCTCGAGAAACCCCAAATAGGGAACCAAATCTGGGAACTACATCACATCAACACAAAGAGGCCTCATGACCATCATCATCAAGGAGACATGAGGAAACCTCAAGGGCTTCCTCTAAATACATAGAAACTTCTCAGAGACATGAGGAAGCTTCAAGGGCTTCCTCCTCACATAGACATAAAGAGGGTTCTAGACCCCGTTCTTCACACAGGGATGATGAGGTTTCCCCATATCCATCCTCATGGAGGGTAGAGAGGGCCATAAAACCTTCATCACCAAAAGGGCACACAAGAGTCCCAACATCCCAACATTCACATGAGACACTTAGAATAGATCAACCCACTAAGGGGTAGGAAACTAGAAATACCTCCAGTCATAGACATCAAATAGAAGATATCCTTCACACAAGAGGAAGGATTCCAATAGACTATGACCTTATTGGAGTAAATGGCACCCCATGGGATCAGCCATGGAAAACAAGATAGTTGGATGAGTTGGATCAGTTGCATCCGAGGCCACCTCCCAGAATGGTAGCCATAGAGAATTCTACATCTGGAAGTTCATGAACCATGACTTCTAAGCCCACTTCTCAAACTAGGGGTGCCTCAAGATGACCCCACAACAAACACACAAAATTTGATCATAGAGACACTCAAAAATATATTGAACAAGTCACATTAGCTAGCGAGAGCAAAGAAATAGTAGAAACCTCTTCGAGAGATCTATGAATCAAAACCACTAGGATAGGGTCAGATAAGCATGAGTCCTCTATGACTATGCAAGTTAACCATGTGTGATGGTTAGAAAATGCCTTGCACAAAGAGTGAGAGCTTGTAGATGCTCTTGAACATGATAAATAGAGAGAACGGTTGTTGCACCAACATGAGCAATATTTAAGAGAGCAAGTTGAGCAGCTAGCTCAAAGCAACCAATAAACAAATGGAAATGATCATCAAAGAGATCAATGCGCTGACTCACCAAGAGAGGAGCACACTAGACAAGAAGGAAACCCACAACAAAATCACCCTCCAAATCATGAGCAGAATCCAACTGGGGGAAATGGTAGACTTAATAAATCAGGATCAGGCATATCCTGGATCCCCTCGTAGGAGGGAAGAAAATGGAGCAAATCAAATGGATAGAGTGTTACCTCCACCACCACCATGGGGGGTCTACAAGAGGAAGAACTCCTCACCTCAAAGGCTTTCCAAGAACTTGCTAAAAATATGAAGTCCTTTGAAAAATAAGAGATGACTGGTAGCCAACCAACATTGAGCAAGATACACAATCAACCATTATGTCTATCCGTCCCTAGCCCTGCATACCCTAAGCATTTTGAGATGCCTAGGTTGGAAAATTTTAAGGGTGAAGAGGATGCACAAGAGCATGTTACTAATTTCATCAATGCATGTTTTCATCTTGAAGACAATGATGCTCTCATGCTTAGGACATTCATTATGACATTTGTGGGTGCCACCACCCAATGGTTCAACTAGCTGCCCAAGCATAGCATAGCCAATTTTGAACAACTAGTGAATGCTTTCTTGAAGCATTTCTCTTTTGGTGCTAAGAGGAAAGTGAACCTTTCAGACCTGGCCAATTTGAAACATTATGATGATGAGCTAGTAATGGATTATGGGAATAGATGGAGGAGAGTCATGGCAAAATTATCATTCTCCATCCCCATAGAAGAGATCATCCGGATGTTCACCAAGAGTTGTTCCAAACACATTTCCCTCTTGCTACAACTCCAATAGTACCCCTCATTTGAAGAAGCTTTGGCATAGGCCAAACTCATTGAGGATATAAAAGTAGATGAGGGAACTATAAAACTCCGAACCAAGGAGTGGAACAAAAATGACAAAAATGGCAAATACAAGAGAAGTAGGCAAGCCCTGCTCTAGTTAATCAAGTGGTATTGGCTACGCCTAAGGATGGGGCTTGTGCACCAACCCTATAATTATCAAGCATAACCTCCACTAGCCAACTATGATCAAAAGAACAATTAGGGGTGGAACAAAGAGTGCAAACCCCCTCGCTATTTCACACCATTGATAGAATCAATGCAATCAATCTTCAACCAATTGAGTGAGGTAGGAAATATCAGGTTCCCTGATATACCTCTTATAGATCCCAACCATCCTAAGCCAAAAGGATATAGGGAAGATCAATTTTACCCTTATCATAGGATATCGGGGCATAATATTGAGGTTTGCATTGGTTTCAAGCACCAAGTGCAAAACATGATTGAGGTGGGAGAACTTAAAGTGGACAACCCACTGGCCCCTGACAACCGAGATATGGGCATCTACAAAAACCTATTGCCAAACCATGAGGTCCCTAGAGGGCAAGGTGCACAAGTCAATCAGGTTCGAATTGATACGCCTACCCATGGGTGTGTTGGGATGGTTGAAATTGTCAATATAGCAACTAGGACTAGACGGTATGGTCAACCACAACCTCCTACAGCTCCCATTAATGTCCCAGCTACACCTAGGTAGAGGCAGGGGTAAGACAACCTTCTAGGTCCACCAACCCGACTTGTGGTAACCATTCGGAGTAGACTCGAGCAAAATTTACAAATGACTCTAGCTAAGCTATCAATCTATGAGCTCATACAATAGTCCCCAAAGCATAAGGAGACCTTGATGGAGATTTTAAGGTCAATTGAGCTCCAACCACAAGATCCAAATGCATTCACCCATTTTGTGGGACAAGTACAAGAATGCTAGGAGCCTGTAATTCGATTCTATGATCATGAAATTAAGATAGTATCTACTGCCTTACCAGACCCTCCATTGCACATCATGGCATCAGTTAATGATTTACCATTTAAGCGGGTCTTGATCGATACAGGTTCATCAATCAACATCATCACAACAACAACAATAGAACATCTTAAGATCCCCAAGTCCAATATCATTCCAGGAGCCTATACATTAAGGGCTTTCAATGATGCTTTATGCAATACTATGGGAATGATAGTCCTACCTATCAAGGTGGGGCATAAGACCATCCCCATGATGTGTCATGTCTTGGAAGGAGCCATGCAATACAACATCCTCCTAGGGAGACCTTGGATAAGGGACATGAGATGTGTTCCTTCGATCTTACACCAATGTGTCAAGTATGTGCATGATAACAAAGTCTACATGGTGTTGGCCGATGAAGAACCATTCAAGTATGTTCATCAGGTGGATTGTCTAGGAGAATTTGTAATTCCTTCTACCCACTTGTCTGTAGGACCATCATATCCAACTACTCAACTGGATAACAAAGACAAAGGGGCACAAAAGGACCCATCTGCATCAACACCTCATCTTGCACACAAAGTAACTAATGCTTCTAATAGACCATCAACGTCTAAACCAAAAGATAATCAGAAGCTAAAGGCACCCATGGTTGAGAAAAGAGAGCCCAAGGAAGTGCTAATCATAAACATTAATAAGATTCCAACTCCCATGGAGGAGGAAGATCTCCAAGATCAAGCTGAGGAGATACTAGAACCCGCTTCGCCAATGTCATCTATAGGATCATCCACATCACATGCGATAATACACTTGGAAAGTATAGGAATAGGAGAGTATCTTGTGTAGAACATAACATTTACACCCATCATAGAGTCTATACAAGACATGGGACGTCCAAAGGATCTAAGACCACTAGTAGGAATGGTGGTTCCACTTGGAATCCCTCCCAACCAGACAAATTTCATCTACGTTGGCTTGGATTGCGCCCATAAATCTATGGATATAGAAGAAGATAATGATGAGCTATTCATAGTCAATGTTCATTACCTCTCTAATCTTGAGTTTGCTCTAACCTATTTTGAGCATTGCCATTGGCATGGTTACGGTCTTGGTATATATGAGTAGGGATGAAGGTGGCCATTCGAGCCATAATACCAGCTCCCATCTGACAGATTTGGGTTAGGCTATCACATCAGAGGTCGAGATGACTCTCTAGTAGTAGCATTAGATAGATTAACCTTGGGGTTAGGAGAAGACATCAATTTTATTCCTTATCACCCACCAAGTGCAAGATATCCGAGCAATAGATAAGTGGCTATGGCAAGCATACCACCTCTCGAGACTTATCATCCAAGATCCATAATTGATGCCACCCCAATAGGCTACAACTCATGGGATGATGAGCAAGAAGAAAATAGATATGTGGCAAGTGATGATGAAGCACAAGTGGGCTTGGCCTATCATGGGCCTCACTATTTACATAGGTTTACCTGGTCCATCCACAATGAGAGTGGATTCATATCGGATGAAAGTGGCTATGAGTCAGAGGACTCAATAGAGAGAGCCTACCTAGAAACAAGGCAATGGCCCCATGACTTGGGGCAACATACTAATGCAAATGGCATCTTCATAAGTGATGAAGAATATGAGGATGAGATAGAGATGGCCTACTTAGGACCAAGAGATGTGCCCCTTACTTTGGGGCCGCATACCAATGCTAATGGTTTTTGGATAAGTGATGATGATTTTGATGATGAGACTGAGATGGCTTATCTCGGACCTCACCACTTGTGGCAAGTCGACATGTTGGTAGAAAGAGAAGTGGTACTTCATGCCATAGACCCTGGCTTGTAGTTTTTGGGGAGACCTATTGACTTGAATGTCATTCATCGCATGGTCAATCCCCCTCCACCTACATTTAGGGAACTCTTAGAGCCCAATGATCCTATTATCCGACCAGCTCATGGGCCGGATCTAGAGATTCCTTTTCCTCTAGAGCCTCATCATGAGTATAGGAAGGAAACCTCTGAGACAAGATTTCAACCATGTGGTCCTAGAGATTTCATTCCATCCATCAACATGATCTCCATTGATTTGACCACTCCACTTCATAACCTAATAGATCCCACTAAACCTTTGTGTCTCGATACGTAGGCCATTGATTGGGATCATGTTGATTCACCCATAGAGCCTGGAGATCTCTTCTCTAATGAAGAGATGTTACAACCATTCCATTTTGCATCAGGCTGTGCATATGATGTGTTCCATGCTGGTCTGGATCCTAAGTCAGTAGGACCTATAAATCCTATCGATGACATTCACTTGATACCTATGCCTCACCAATTGGAGGATGGGTCACATATGGCTATAGAAGCGACTTTCGAGGTGGACATCAGTGATGATCCTACTCAACCAAAGAAATTCAAGTTTGGAGAAATTCTGTCTCTAGAGGAACAAGCCATCATAATCCCTCTCCTTAAAGAGAGGCCAAATCTATTTTCTTGGACTTACAAAGACATGCCAGGTATTGATCCAAAGTTAGTTGTTCACAACCTTTCATTGGATCCCCTAAAGAAGCCAGTCAAGCAAAAATTGAGGAAGATGCATCCAACCATCACTTTGATGGTGAAGAACGAGTTACAAAAGCTATTGGAAGCGATCTTCATAGTTCCCATCGACTATCTTGAATGGGTCTCGAACATGGTACCCATAGGAAAACTAGATGGAAGAGTCCACATTTGCATAGATTTTAGGGACTTAAATAGGGCAACTCTAAAGGATTCATTCCCATTGCCAAACATAGATGCTCTTGTAGATGCCACTATAGGTCATGAGATGCTCTCCCTAATGGATGGGTTTTCTGGATACAATCAAATCTGAATAAAACCCGAAGACCAACATAAGACTACTTTCATTACTCCATGGGGAACTTTCTGTTACAAAGTGATGCCATTCAGCCTAAAGAATGTTGGTGCCACATACCAGTGGGCCATGACATACATATTTCATGACTACATGCACACAATCTTGGAAGACTACATGGATGACTTGCTGGCCAAATATTTGATATGACAAGAGCATGTTGAGATCCTTACGAAAGTCTTCGATCACCTCATAGAGCACAACGTCAGATTGAATCCTAAGAAGTGCATGTTTGGCATGACTTCTGGTAAGCTCTTAGGTTTCATTGTTTCCATGAGAGGCATTGAGGTCGATCCTACAAAAGTAGAAGCTATAATGGAGATGGCAGCCCCTACCAACATTAGGGAATTAAGAAGCCTACAAGGCAAGGTAGCATCCATAAAATGGTTCATCACATAATTATCAGACAAGTGTCGACCCATGAATCGGTTGCTATGCAAGGATGTCCCATTTCATTGGGATGAAGAGTGCCAACAAGCCTTTGTAGAGATCAAAACATACCTAGCGATGCCGCTAGTGTTGGCTCCACCAAGGCCAGACATACCATTTTTGCTATACATATCGGCTACTAATTTTTCTTTGGGCACCATGTTAGCCCAAAAGAATGTGCAAGACAAAGAGCAAGTCGTATATTACATAAGTCACACCTTGGTAAGCTATGAGCTAGGATATGCATATGTAGAAAAGTTATGCTTAGCAGTGGTATTTGCAACCAAAAATTTGTGACACTACATGTTGAGCCATATGACTTACGTTATATCAAAACAAAATCCTTTGTAGTATATGATGAACAAGACATATCACAATACATGTACTACAAAGTGGATCATGCTATTGATAGAATTTGATCTAGAATTCATAAGCCAAAATTCCATCAAGGGATAAGTCATAGCGGATCAATTAGCAGAGGCACCTCTTCAGGATAGCAAGCCTCTCACTATAGAATTGCTTGATGATGCAGTCTTCGCATTATCAGATCCATCGAAACTCGAAGAACCTGAGAAACAAAGAGAAATGGCATTATTCTTTGATGGTTCAAAGTGCGAGCAAGGGGGTGGAGTAGGGATAGTATTTATCACACCATAGGGTGCTCCATTGCCCTTATCATTCAAGCTAGACTTCCCATGCACAAATAATAACATAGAGTATGAAGCCTTGATCTTGGGACTCCAAACAATAATTGCAATGGGCATTAAAATATTGAATATCTTTGGTGACTCCTTGCTCATAGTAAATCAAGTCAAAGGATTGTTCCAATGTAGGTGCCCACTCCTAAAAGCTTACAAGGAGCTTGTTGACACTTACCTAACTTGACTAGAATGGTATGACATCGAGGCAATCCCTCGTACATCAAACATATTTGTAGACACCATGGCATCTTTGGGATCCTTAATCCCTCAGAATCTATCTACTGATTTCACAACCATTCATGTGAAAGTGCTCATATTTTCTATGATACAACATGAGGTTATTGACAACCTAGAGTCAGTCAACATGATCCAAACCGAGCCAAATCAGGATTGGTCATTCAAAGTTAGAGCTTTCTTGCAAATAGCCCCTTGGGAATATTTGATCTCTCAAGGTCCTACAGAATGTGGAACAACCATTCATCACAGGATTGTTTCCCAATCAGTGTTCACAAATGTTGGATCACAAGAAGAGCATGCCATTTTATCCATAGAAGCAATGGCTTATCAGGATTGGCTTTCCCAATTGCGGGACTTCTTGAAGCTTGGAATAGTACCGCAAGGCCTGTCGCATGCTAAAAAATGAACATTTAAACAAAATGTGACTAGATACATTTTTCTAGGAGAGATCCTTTATAGACGAGGTTATGATGGAATGCTCCTTCATTGTCTTGAGCCCTAAGAAGCATCTTGGGAAATTTTGCAAGCTCATGATGGTACATGTGGCGGTCACTTCAGTGGCATGGCCATCGTTAAGCGTATTTTGAGAATGGGTTACTATTGGCCCACTATGGAAAAATAATGTTGTGAGTATGTCAAGAAATGCATCAAGTGTCAGCATCATGCAAACCTCACTCACTTGCCATCACAAGCCTTGCAACCCATCCAGGCAGCATGGCCCTTTTCGTAGTGGGGATTAGACTTGATTGGGAAGATATCTCCCCCATATTCGGGATGACACACATTTATCATAATGACCACTGAGTATTTCACCAAATGGGTCGAAGCGATCCCCTTAACATCGACAACTGGACCAAGGATTGCGGAGTTTATACTCCACAATATCATAAGTCATTTTGGGGTCCCTTCAAAGATTATATCGGATAATGGACCATCTTTCAAGAACAAAAATGTGCATGCTTTAATGAAAAAATATCACATCCAACATAGTTTTTCAACACCCTATTATCCACAAGCAAATGGGCAAGCAGAAGCCTCAAACAAAACAATCATCTCCATCTTGAGGAAAATAGTGAGAGATAATCATAGGGACTGGCATTTGCAGTTACCTCTAGCATTATGGGCATATAGGACTAGTGTGCGGATGCCCACTAGGGCAACACCATTTTCACTTGTATATGGCACTGAGGCCATCATGCCCCTAGAACTGGAAATCCCAACCTTGCGCGTAGCATTAAAGGACTTCATAGATGATGACGTCGTGCGACAAGGCCGCCTAGATCAGTTAATGCTTCTTGATGAATGATGGGTCAATGCCTTGGAGCATCTCCACGTTTATCAGAATCACCTTGCATGAGCATACAATAGTAAAGTCCATTTGAGAGAATTCAAATTTGGGGATCTTGTGCTCAAAGAAAATCAGTAGAACTCAAATCTACCATCGCATTTGCGAGACAAATTTATGGTAAATTGGATAGGACCCTACATAGTTTTAGAGAAGGTTGGTCCTGGAGCATACCACCTCACATCTTTGGATGGTGTTGAAGAGCCTGAACCTCTCAATATCATTCATCTGAAGGCATTTCATACATAAAAATAAAAAAATTCAAATATGTCATAAAAATAAAAACATTCAAATATGTCATAAAAATAAAAAACATTCAAATATGTCATAAAAATAAAAAAATTCAAATATGTCATAAAAATAAAAAAATTCAAATATGTCATAAAATCAAATCATAAAAATGCTCCAAGGGTACCCAATCCGCTTGGTCAAAATCAAACAAAAAGCTCCAAAGGCATCTTAAAGCCCTTTGGTCAAGTCAAGATCAAATCATAAAAATGCTCCAAGGGTACCCAATCCGCTTGGTCAAAATAAATAAAAAGCTCCAAAGGCATCTTAAAGCCCTTTGGTCAAGTCAAATCAAATCATAAAAATGCTCCAAGGGTACCCAATCCGCTTGGTCAAAATCAAACAAAAAGCTCCAAAGGCATCTTAAAGCCCTTTGGTCAAGTCAAATAAAATCATAAAAATGCTCCAAGGGTACCCAATCCGCTTGGTCAAAATCAAACAAAAAGCTCCAAAGGCATCTTAAAGCCCTTTGGTCAAATCAAAAGCACAAAAACAATACAAAAAAAAAAAAAATAAAAACATTTGCATCTTGCATCCACATCCACATAATTGCATATCCATACATATCCATTGCATTCGCATATGTTATGATCATATTTTTTACAAATGATATCACAGTTTGTATCTCAATCACAATACACAAGTTCATCCTCATCCATGCATCCATGTGTGTAAATGTGTTTTTCAACACAACCAAATAATGTTGCTATACAAAATAAACAAAGGTTTCCTATTATTTCAACCATGTCTAGTGGTCTTATCAACTTTTATAGAAAGCCACCTTGATTAGTAGAGAGCAAGGTCTAGTTGTAATAATACCATGGATATTTAGGATCTCATCACTAATTGAAACACTAAAATCCTAGTTGGTACAAGGGAAATATGAAAATAACAAAGTGGTCTAGGTTACCTTAAGCGAAAAGGATCTTCCTTGCTTATCCCCCTGTGCAACCGGTTTAAAGGTGCTGAGAATTGGCAAAAGGACAAGTTCCACCCTACCCAGAAATGAGTGATTATCATCACTACATAAATCCCTTGCTTTCACTATAACAAGCAAAAATCCTGAAACAAAATACAAATTCAAAATTACAGTCTCAAAAGTCATAAGTCAAAATCCCAGATTTCAAAGTCATAGTTCAAAAACAAAGCAAATAGTGATTATCATCACTACAAATATCCCTTGCTCAAAAAAAAAATCAATCAAAATAAATAGTGATTTTCATCACTAAGTATGAGCAAGTATCCCAAAAGGAATGAAGAAAAAAAGGAATAGAACTTGAATCCTTGGAATTCTCAGCATTGCACAAAACTGGAAGGAGAAATCCTTACGCATGATGATATGTCTACCACAAAAGCTTCTGGCATTTGTATAGACCAATGTTTGAATGTGGATGAGCTAGCTTAGGTAACCCAATACTGCCTAGTGGTATAGTCCAACTAAGTCCAACATAAGGATGAGATAAAACACTTGAGAATCCCTGATCTTAGCAATGGGCTGAAAGAATCCCACCTGACATCGGAGGAAATGCTTTTGTTTAAATCTCAAAATATATTCATTTGCACACATAGAGAGAATGAATATCTAGGTACAGAGTGAAAGACTTGCTTTTCAAAAGTCTTGTATGGCAAGTACATAGTTGTTGATAGGGTAACTAGAGTGTTTGAAGTCTCAAGAAAAACCCACAAATAAATTTCTAACATAGCAACAAATCATATCATCAATCACATCATCAACTTTCTTTATAAGCTTCTATAAATTAGGGGGTATTAATAAAATAATATTAAAATAGATACCGGATATATGTCAAAAATGATATCTAGACGACCACTAACTATTTTACATCTCTTAAATTATAGAAGCTTATCCAAAAAATACATACATTCCACACCATTACATTGCACATATGGAGGATTTAAATAATTAATTCTTATGAGTAGAATGATTATTAAATATTCATGGTTGTTATACTTTCTGTGGTATCACTCGTTAAATTGTCAAACTCATAGCATATGCATCCATTATGTTTTAAGTGATTAAAACATACAAGTTCATTCACATTAGATTACATACTGCATTCACCATAACATAGCATTAGTTAGATGCATACAATTAAATCAAAATCAAACATGTATCTAACAAAAATATTTCATCCATAAATACATAGTTCATAAATCATTCATTTACATCAAATATCACATCATTGCATTCATCCATACAAAGAATCATAAATCCATCATCAAATCAACTCAAGATACATCACATCATGTCACAATAATCAAATCATGAAAGCATCTACATAAACACATACATAAGCATCCATCTCAAATCCATATCATCATAAATATCATCTATCATCTAACACATATATATCAACTCATCATAATTCCATCATAACATCGCATAAATAAAACAAAAACATAAGCAATAAATGGCACGCATAATGAAACATAAATGCAAAGTCTCATATAAATATGCCTGTCTCAAAAGATGTCTCAGAATGTGTATCTCAAAGTGCATGAATATACAAAATCACCCATAGGCTACAAGTCATATAGGTCAAGCAGACCTCAAAAAAATAGAGTCTAAGTGCATCATCAATCAAACATAGGGCCTGCACCCCCAACATCACCTCCCCCTTGTGGTCATGTCATGCGTGGAGTGATGTGACCCTACTGGTCTCTCTATGTGAGTCCGAGTCCTCTGACTAGGATGGGTGAAGACTACCTAGAGGTGGATCACCTACTAACCTGTGAACCACCTACACTTGCTACCTCCCTAGGGACAATCCCATGCCTCCTAAGCTACATCTAGAGAGAGGTTATATGGGAGATATACCCCTGGATCTGCTCCTCATACTCATCCAATAATGACTGTAAGCGTAGAACCTCTCCCCTTGTCTACCTCAGGATCTACTCTGGTATCACCCTATGGTGTAGGAGGAGGAACAACAAACTACATCCTAGCAGCACCACCCCTAATAGTAGCCTACAAATCTTAGATCTATAGTGTGAGCTACTCTATGGTGGCATCCCAATGTACTATGGTAGCATCTCACTACTGCACCTAGATCTTGGTCGACTGGAGCTCAGCCTCGACCTCATGCAACTATGCTCTTAGAGGAGAATCTCTCTCCTCGGGCTCTAGCTCCTCCTCATCCTCCTTAGGAGCCTCCTGCTCCTCCACTACCACCTACTCTACTAGCTGGCCCCATACCTTAGTCCTGGCTCGGACTCTATGCCCTACTAGATCTGCACCATCACCTCCACCATCATCCTCATGACCTAAGCTACCATCACCATGCCACATCCGATCCCCCCACCATTGAGAAAATACCTCTGTAACTCCCCCAACAACTCTTGGGGCAACTACTAGGGCATCCTCCTCATCTGATAGCTCTGTGATCCATGGTAGGGGAAGATATCCCTCTATTGTGATGCACCTATATACAAATGGAACAAGAGGCACATCCTATTGCAGCCTATACTGATGAAGAACTCAGGAGTAGAAGAAATGCTCTCGGATGCCAACCTTGTGGTCGATGAGCCATCACTCATGCCACATCCTAGCTATGAAACTAGTAGGATCATCCCAAATCGGGCACTCATGATATGGCCACCAGATGACATCTCTGGCCTTCATCCTAGTAAAAGTATCAGTATAGTGGGAAAGCTCCCCTGCATGAGGATGACTCTTGCACCCCTCATGCCATCGAGCCCATCTAGCAGTATAGCACTGCATCCACTCCTCTATGACTGTAATCTTGGTAGGAAGCCCTCTAGGGTGATCTACCTTGATGTGCTCCCATCCCCAAACCTGTAAGAGCAAGCTGCAAGCAATGTCGACATGACCTCATCGATGGATGTGGTACAACTCATCATAGCATTGGGCCAATAGGGACCTTCCCCATGCATAGATGATGGGTGCCTCACTGTCCATCAGGTCTTGAACCATCACAAGGAGGTTCCATGGGAACCTCAAACCTGAGTAGTCTGGGATCAAGATGTTGTTGATAACCATCAACAACACTGCATGCCTCATCGTGAAGACCTCCGCCTCATACCACTGTGAGATAGACACCCCTCTAGACTTGGTGTCCCTGAAGGCCTTCGTAGAGCACCCTCAGAACACCCAAATAAATACATCATCATGATCATTAGTGGTCGATGAGGTAATGGCCACTCCATCAAAAGGGAGCCAAAAAATCCTATACACATCCTTCGACGTAATAGTCATCTCATCGGTAGGAAGGTGGAAGGTGTTGGTCCGAGGGTCCCATCGATGGACCAAAGCTATAAGGTAGGCCTGATATGACATGATGTGAGGTAGCCTAGTGACATACTGAAGCCCATGGGCCTTGAGCCAAGCCCAGTCCATGTCATCCAATAGGGGTAGAAGGTCATTCATGAGCTTCGGGTCATGAGCCCGAGCATCGAGAATCTAAGAGCAAAAGAGAAAGCAAAGCATAACTACAATGCATCTAAGGCATGGATCATAATAAAGCATGAAAATGGTGCAAATAATGATGGGCTACTCTAAGTCCAAAAAAAAAGAGTAATAAATGCACCTAATTATGCAAAAAAATTCAAAAACAAGTCAAAAATTAAAAAAAATCACTTAATCATGCAAGAAAATTCAAAATTTTACTAAGGGTTCTTGGTCGTTGTCGCCTACAATGGCCAAAAATTGGTCGTTGAAGTTGAGAGTGGCCAAGCCCCAATGGTCAAAATTTTGATCATTGAAATTCAAACCTAGCCGCTCTGAGTGACAATGGCCAAGCTAGAGGCCGAGCTGCTTTGAGCTGCAGCAATGATGGACGATGCAACAAAAGCATCTACCCTAGGCTAAAAATAACAAAAAAATTGAAAACAAGCAAAAAGGTGGCTAACCCACCACATAAAATCCTAATCTAAGCCTAAGCTACGGGTTTAATTCATTTCCAACAAGTTTAATGAGGTTCATTTACCCATTAATTAGTGAGGTTCATTTTACCCAAAAAATGAGACTGACATGGTCAAGGTTTGAGAGAATACCCGAGAAGCTCTGGCTCCTCCACTTGTAGATGTCTCTCCCTGCACAACCATGGTCTCCAATGCAACAACACTCCAAGATGTAAAAGTCACTTTCACAAATAGAGCTCTGACGCAAATTGATAGCTGGTGAAAGTGAAAGGTCAAACCCTAGGGTTAATTTTTATTTTCCCAAATTATGGCTCGGTCATTGCTGTCATCAGTGGCCCGAACTTCTTGGCCACTCAAGATGAGAGCGGCCACAAGCAGGAAGTTGGCGGCCATTGGATCTGACAACGACCAACATCCTAAGCAAAAATAGGAGGAATTCCCTCCATGAGAAGTAGCAAAAACATCAAATAAGCACATTTTGATGACTCATGGTCATCATAATGATCAAAATAACAAAAAAATTGCATAAAAACAAATCTCAAGTAAGCCTCCTATCAAGTTACTTATTCTATCAACTTGGCGATTGCAACGATTTGCACTCCATGCAACTCGACAAGATGAGTAAGTTACCATGAGGTTACTTGGGGCAAAACATTCATTTTGGGATTACGATGTGCCTCCTTCAATCCCAAAGAAGACCAAGATGGTCCACGATATGAAGGAATCATCCTAATTCTCCTATGACACCAAAAACACTGAGCCAAGTGATGCAATACAAGCACAAATAGAATCGCTCATCCTAACTCCCTAAGAAGGTTATTTATGGTCGGACCGCTCCCGGGATAGGGATGAATGATTATCATAAACAATTGAAATCACACTTGGATGGGGGTTTGCCCATTAAAGAGAACAAACATTAGAAAGGAACCAAAACTAGTCATATTTGGTCAAGCGACTCATCGCTTCATTCATTGCCCTTCCCTCACCAATTCATTGTGTGAGGGGGTAGTTTGGAACTTCAAATCATCATAATCAAAATCAACAAAATATCACTCGATCATGTCAAAATTATGTTCATCCTATGAATCATTGCACTCAACTCTTACAAAACTTTTCCCATTTTTTGGGGTCATAAGCAAAAAGGACATCTTCAATTTGTAGCTCTTCTCCGATCGGTTCTATTGTAGTGACATAAGCTACCCGATTGTGTTTGAGGAATGAGTGCAAGTGGACATGTGCAAGCCCTATGCTAGATTAAGCCTTCAATCAGGTTGAAGCAATGATTCAAGGATGCGTGCCATCTTGCATGATTAGGCCATCCAACATTGATCAGATCAATGATCATCATACACCCTGCTAACATAGTGGTCTACGTTTTCACCTCACGTTGTGTCTATTACTCAGTGCATCACAAAAAGGGGCATCTGTAGACACCTAAAACATGCCATGGTCAGGAAGACTACTTACATGGGTACACCCATAGGTCATGTGACTAAACCTTGGGACCTTCCAAGTGTCAAAAGTGGTTTTTACCACTCATTTGGGGCATTTTCAGCCCATCCAAGCCTGGCCGCTGTAGACCAGAGTGACTAGAATCTAGCCATTGTAGCTCAGAGTGGCCAAACCTTAGCCACTGTAGATGACAATGACTAAGATTTAAATACATTTTGTCACCCATCTAACCTAATATTGGGTGGAAGTGGTAGTCTGCATGCAATAAGGATGAGCGGGGACAACTTTGCATTCCTCCTCATAGCCAGTCTACATGGAAGACTCAAAGTCCAGATTTAGACTTCAGTTAAACATAGAAAAACAAAGAGCTTCTCATGCTAACACCTAGTACGCATGAGGGATTCAGTCCTAGGGTTGAACATTGACCTAGGGCTTCAAAACACTTTATAAGGAGTAAACCTAAAAGCACTAGGGGACTTTCCTAGACCTTCTTTGATCAATTAGGGACATTCTTCTTGGACCTTCTTTCATCAATCAGAGAGAAGGAGAGCATCATACATCAGAACTTTGAACAGGTTGGATCATTGAGGAGAGCTTCTAGAGACTTGGAGAGCTTCCCTTGGAGATCGATTCTTGTAGCGGAGCCCTGTCGGATTAGAGGGTAAATATGAACACATAAGGTAATCATTTTTAACATTATAAGTGGACTTGAGCCCATAGCCTTTGGATCAAGAGAGAGAGATTTCACCTTAGCGGTCGTTGTCCTGGACAGTGGCCCGCAACCTAGCCTAGGGTTTAGTTTCTTTTATTCTGCTTTATCTCTCATTTCAGTAGCATAAGCTTTATTTCAGTTATTTTCTTGCATAGTACTAGTTTCATTGCATTTATTGAGATTATTCATTGCTAACAGCCTCATCTAGGGAGGCAATCTCGGACATCTAAGCGTGTGTTGTTGTTTCATTGATTTCAGGGCTACAGGTTCAATCGGGCAAATCCACAACATACGAGTGCAAGAAGATCCCTCTAGCATTCAGACCTAGAGAAGGAGGCATCTGTAAGCCCTCATACATTTCTGTGTGCATCACCGAGAAGCCTTATAAAGTGCACCCCCTATGCGAGGGGATATTTCATACACCTGCTGCCCTCTTTTGTGTGTAAAATCATGTATCAAATGAAGGGTATCCCTCAGAGGGATTCATATGTAACCTAATCTGGAGAATATCAATAATAAAAGCATTCGTTCATTTACTTCTTCGCATTCTGGTTATATCTGCTTTGTGCCTTTCATTTGTTGCATGTTTAATATCAAAGGATTCAATCGAATCGCAAGTAGAGTAGTTGGTGGACAGCGCGCCGCTTCCCCGGGGTCGCTACAATATACACTATGGTACAAGGTGGTGCAAAGTTTGAGATATCACTTCGTTGGATCTCAAAAATGATTAGCACATTTCAAAAGATATATAACATGATACGCATGCCAATTTCTATAGAAATTTGACCAAAATAAGATTAGACCAAACCATGCAACCATTTTCATCTTGCCTCTCTCACCCCACCAATTTTATTTAGTTCTATTAACAATCCCATAGGGGAGCTTCAAATCATTAAATTGATTAGACAATAATTGATTTTCAATTCTTCCCTATATGTTTCTTAAGATATCAATTTAACATTATGATTTATGACTTAGAATTAGGTTTTCCCTTTCAAAAATGAGGTCTTGCAATTAGGAGCCTATTTCTAAAAATTTCAAAGCCAATTTATTTTCCATGTTTGTAGGCCAATCAAACTTATATAACATTTTCCAATCATCTAGGATATTTATTAAATGAGCATCATTATAAGTTTTTATCCTAGATTTGATTGTTAATTGTTGATGAACTTGATCCAACAATTCAAGCACATCAACTTCTCTTTCATTCAACAAAGAAATATCATTAGTGGTGTGAGGATAAATTGACTCAAATTATTTATCAACTACAATTGGCATTTCATCATTGATAGCATTTGAATCAAATAAACAATTGGGTAAACATTCTCCTGGAGTTTGAATGGTGGAACACAAAAGGTGAGATTTTACCTTTGGTATATTTTCATTTACCAACACTGGGAGAGTCATCATGATTTCTTTCTTCTATTCATGGTCTTCATCCTCATAATCATGTAGCATTTCTTTTTCCATGACCTATTTATTAAATACACCAAAATTAGGCACCCAATTAAAAACATATCCATCATTTTCAAACCATGAGTCTTGTCTATCAAGGGATGTGTCCACTAACACATGCTCATGATCAACCATTTGAGTTGTTGTAGTTAAATTAATATTTTCAATTGAATCATTAGTGATATCAAACCCAAACCATTCAGGTTTTGAAATTTCCTCTAGTTGAGGTGACATAGGTATTATAGGATCCTTAGGTGAAGCAATGCTTTCCATTTCTTGCATCTCAAATGGGAACAAAGTGAGTGAATCTCTTTCTTTGCCTAGAATAGTAGAGTCATTATCATATTTTTCTCATTTATCAAGATGTTCAATAAAATCATATTCAAAATGATTGGATTTTGCAACCTTCTCTATATTCGTAAATGACTTGTCATATTTTGATTGTATAAGAATTACAAAATATTCATGCAAGATAGAGTTTTCAACATCCTACCTATCAAGTGAAATAGAAATTTCATCAGTAGGAGCGTGAGAAAACAATGATTCCTCATACCCTTTCCTACTATTATAATAATGGTAATCTAAACCCATGGGATGAAATTCTATTGCATCCTCTCCATAATTTTCAAGCTCTTCAAGAAATTCTTCTTCAAATTCTTCCTTGTCATCATCTCGAGGATGATGAAGGCTTTGATCATAAATTTTAATCATCTCATCCATATTTATGGAAGGTGTTGATTCATCACATGTTTCAAAACTAGTCCACTCTAGGATCCCTCCATTATCCTAAAGAATATCACTTTTAGTATCTTTGACCTTTGTCTCATAAGGATGATTTGGAGCATCATCAAGATACGCATCTTGAGGCCTTTATTCTTGTAATTGAGCAATGTTTCCTTTAAGTTGTAGAACTAGCCTTTACAACCTGTCTTGCATATCAGGTGAAGCAAGTGCTTCATTAGAAAGAGCAATAAAGTTCTTCCATTTATTCCACCAACAATGATCATCTTCTAAAATTGGGGTGTGATGTTCAACCATACCTTCACATTCTTTGAATTCATCAATGGATTGATCTTCAAACTCACCTTCACCTTCCTTAGATGGTTCAATTATTTTCAAAAGTGGGCTACTCTTTGTATTCAAGCTTGCAATATCACAATCCACATTTGTAACCATGATTAAATTTTATCACAATTTGGAAGGTGTGGGTTTTCTTGACCATCAATTTCAATAATCTCTTCCAAAGTGTCTTTCGAGAATAAGTTCTGAAATTCTGTTATGTCTTCAAATTCATTTATTGATTCTCTTTCAGCCTCATTTTCAACCACTTTTGATGGATTAGGGGTTTCTATAATGGGATTAATTTTATATTATTCTTTCTATGATCATCCCAATACTCACTTATAGACTAGAACTTTGAGCCACTCATCTCCAAATGATCACAACTTGACTCACATTGGTTTTCTTGATCTTTCCAATGATCATATTCTAACAACAAGTGATGATATTCCATTATGTCCTCAGATTCATCTATTGACTCCTCAAATTCACTCTCAATCGCCTTTAGTGAGTCAAGGGTTTCTTCAATCAAATCAACACTTATATTTTTCTCCCAATGATTATCCCAATATTTCTTTGTGGATAAAAATATACCAATCTCCATATCTTGATGGGTTTGTTCACCCTAATCCTCATTAATGGACCTTGGCTTTGAGACTTGCACATCCTCTTGGATGAAATCTAAGGTGGCTGTAATATTTAAACATTCAAATTTATCCCATTGATTGGTCACATTAGACCTCATTGAATTCAAGGGTGCTATATTGGATGGTTGGTATTGGTTGGAATCCATAGATTTTGAAAAACAATCCATCATGGGTGGTATATGATTTTGGTCCTTAGGATCAAGTAATGATAATTTACCCATGTCAAAAGTTTTCAAAGCCCACCATCGTTCTACCATAATTGCATCATTGTAGGCCTTAGACAAGGATGAATCTTCAAGAAGCTTCCTTGGATATTAAGGGGTCTAAGGATCCAATATAAATTTGAAGGGCTCTCTCTTCTAAAATGATGAAATTGGGTACCACTTCGGTATACAATTTATGAAACCTATATTGAATTTGCTCATGGATACATTAGGTTCCTTACAAATAGAGATAAATTGATTTAGCATCAAAACTGGGTCAACTTGTTTTTCAAAATGTCTAGTAAATGTTGCTTCTAGTTGAGCCCAAGAAGTTATGGAACCTACATGTAGGTATAGGTTCCACTTAAACACAACCTCATCTAATGTGTACCAAAACAATATACAAGGAACATCTCCATTCCATAATTGCAAATGCCTTAAAATGTCCTTGTATCTCTGAATATGTTCCTCAGTCGAGGTCACATCATGCTTAAACATGGGTAAATAATTTTCTACACCTTCATGAATTTTATGAGTAGGCATGTCTAATTGACTATAATAGTCACCTATCCACAATGCAATTCCTGCCCTGGTTGGAAAAACCGATGCCTTTTGTAAACCTTAAAGAATATAGCTTTAATACCAAAATTGTTAGTCAAATAAATATCTTACAAAGAAAAATGAAATGACTACCAAATTTCAAATGAAAAAATCATCACATTCATCAACTATAATGCATGAACTAAACCATAGCAATAAAGAACATTCTCAAATTTGCAAAAGGTTAGTATTAATGCATCATCAATTGAAGAACTTTTAAATCAAAAAATGTGATAAAAAATATCCTTAGTCAAGACCAATATTTTCAAATAAACCTTTCAAGTAAACATGAAAAATATAGCATTGAAAATCATAATAAAATGAACCACTTCATGCCATCCTAGCATCAAAATTTTAATTGGTAATTTTTCCCAATTCCAAAACCACACTCACCCTTACGATTTTGATCACAAAACCCTCTCTTGCAAAGAAGTTAAAACGAAAACAACTTCTCCAAGGTTCCACTATATAAGCATTGCACATGTGTATTTGTAATCTTGTAAAGATGTGTTAAATGAGTATTAAGAATACCTTAGTGATTTGCAAGTAACTGTTAACAAGAGGCCTGTGTTGGTTTATTTTATCATGTTATACTAATGATTGTTCATGAAACTTAAAGGAAAATAGAAATTTGATTGGCCCTCATATGACCATGATGTAAAGCCTTAGTTCCTTTTATCTTGAAGAATTTTAGATGAATTTTATCTTCCTTTGATTAAGCAAATTTTAGACAAGTTTTATATTGCATTATTAAATCATGCTTGGAACATGAAAAAGAAGACTAAAATCTATCCTTATATATGAATTTTAAATGGTAATTGGATTCATTCAATTTTGATTCTATCATGAAGATAAAGATATCTTTTTATATAATAAATAAATTACCCCTCTTTGATGAAAATAATTTTCATAAAGAGACAACAATTTATTACTTTAAAATAATGGCCTTAAAATGTCATGAAATCATAATTTTCATAATTAATAAATAATTTAGTGTTTCAATAATAATAGCCTTTGATATAATGTATAAATTACCTTTCTTTAATGAAATCAAAATTTTCATAAAGATAGGTGAATTTATTGCTCCAAAAATGGTGGCCTACGGAATGCCATATAAATTACTCCCCTTTAATGAAATTGGAATTTTCATAAAGGCAAGATAATTTATTGCTTGCAAATAAAAATGCAAAACTTAAAAATCGATTTGCCTTCAAAATATGCAATAATGTAAAATTCCAAAATTATAAAAAAAAATTCCATAACACAACAATTTTTAAATAATTTTTATAAATTTGAAATGGCTTCGGAATGAGATCGAACTTGCTTCAAATGAAATATTGAAGTTCATTCTTTACACCCATGCATTTATTTTTGGAGTTTTAATTTTTTTTTATTTTTATTTTAATCGTCGAAGCTTTTAAAAAAATATGCAAAAAGAAGGGTTAGAAAAAAAAAAAAAAAATCTAGAAATAAAACAAATACTGCAACTCAGAAGTTCTCCACAAACCTTGCAAGCGTTAGTATTCTGCACAAAAACTAGCATTAGTGTTACCTGAATTTACATAGTTAAATAGCTAATGTGGTGCAATATTTTGATGAAATGGTGCAATATACCGAAAATAAAACCAAGTCAACTATTAACATGCATTAAAAATTGAAATATATTCAATATATCGCAAAAAATAGGTCTTCAATATCACACATACAAGTGCAAAAAAATATACCCCAAATTGGCCTCATGTGATGAAAAATAGTCCAATGGTATGGCAAAAAAAATCTAGCATCTGGCCCCCCAAAAAGGTCCAACCCTTGTCCTCACTAGTTTCCTTGGGTTTAAAGTTTTTATAAGAACCCTTCATTTCCTCCTCGGACGTTGTCTGCTCGCTTTCGGATTTTTTTCCTTCATTTTTGCATAAAATTTGTAATGTATTCCTTATCACTTCAATTTTTGTTTGATAACGCCTTTCTTCTATGCGCTCATTGAAGACATCTCTTTCATCTCATTTGTTTGATTTTCCTTGAGACGCTCTCCTGATGCATTTAATTATTATCCTCTTTCCCTTAATGTGGTGTCCTACCATGTGTGATATTTTTTTCTGACCATATGCATAATGGCCCATTTGTTTTACCTATCACCACTAGGTTTAATGATATGGCCTCTATATTTGGATGAAGGTCATACTACTAATCAAACAAGATCATCAACATCCACGCACTATCGTGCCTCTCTATTGATGGTACCGACTGACTCCATAACCATAGATGAATTTTTGCTCCACTATATCGTGCAAAGAATTCTTGGTTTTATTGCATCCCAAGGTACAACATAGGTGATAATACATATAATACTATTTTATTCTCTTTGACAATGTTTGAAAACCTTCTACTTGCTGACCTGCTTTAGCATCACCATCGCGCTATGCTCTAAAACTTAGACATAGACATGAGACTTACATTCTATATTTTTGCTTCTTTGGAAAGTTATGGATCCACTTCCATATGCCACGCACCACCTAGGTAGACTATCCTAAAAAATTCATCTCTATTGTTGTAAACAAAGTCCACTATACAGGGGCATCTTTGATGCAACAATACCATCGTTATTTCTCTAGTTCATCATAACTTGGTATCTTCCCTTTATTAGGCATGCTTCATACTTATGAAACTACATTCTCCACTATTTTTACTACATCTATGTTTGCATCGCAGTGGTTGATTCACCACAATCCATGTTTTCATCGCGTAAACTATTGTCAATCATTTTGCTTCACCATCGTGTATAAGTATAAGCATTGCCACATGAAGAGAAATATCGTTAGATGATATATTTTATGAACCTTCAAAAAATCCTTTGGACATGTCAATTGACTAAATTTCAACCATTATCAAAAGTTCACTAGGGCCATCAATCCCTTTATTGGATTCTACTACACTCTCTTCAGTGTACTCTACATGTTGCACAATCACTTCTTTTATTGCATGGTAATCTATGCCAAGCTCATTCACTCTTGTATGAATATCTAACATACCTTGGCAAGGGAACAACCGAATTTCATGGACCACTTGACCACCATACTTTATCTCCAAAGATCTGTCATTCTCGGATATGTAACATTATCTTATCACATCGCCATTCAATGATAAATATACCCAAGACTATCCTTCATCGAGTGCTAATATTGCTCTAATTGGTTTGGCAATTAGGATAGCAAAGACTCTATCATAAATTGAGCTACCTTACATAGTTCTAATTCACCTCCACATGAACATGCCATCATGACTTGCTTCACTATCCATAGCTTAGTAGCATCATTCACTCGAATACACGTAGTGCCAACTATGTTAGGCAGACTTTTCATGTGATTTGCATTTAGCATTTTGGAGTACTATCTTTTGGAGATAAAAATATACCCAACCTAAGTAGACATGATAAAATCAACCCATAAAATTATTTGTGTTTTTCTTTGTCACCATATGAAAGTTTTATTACATAATATTTAACTAATATTCGGGTTAACTTAGATTTTATATGATATTGTCAACAGTCTAGCCTATGCACCCCCCTTTTGCTTAGTGATGGGATTTCAGAGTTGATCCCATTGACTAAAACCTATGCAAATCCTCTGCTACTCTTGTTGAAAACCAATAGAAGACCCTACAAAGTTGGCTTGAATTACCTGCCCATACTACAGATGTCTAGAATGAACATGATTATTAAATCCTTGTTACACAAGCACCAAATTAATACAGGAAATCTACCACCAAAGTCATCCCATTTATAGGCTTCATTATGAATCTGTCTACATGACATTGCTGGTATCCGATTGACACCGTTCATGTTAGTGATATCTGGGTTCATCCATCGTGGTATATTGGAATTTTTTTCCACTTTAATTCCTCTTCTACCATGCTAACAATTGGTCTATGGGTTTTGGATATTGCTCATTCATATGCAATTGATGAATTTTACTACACTGGGATGCGATCCCTATCATTCTCATTACAATGGCACCCCACAAAATTGATCCTGTGTTCTCTTTCCACTTCATATGTACCTAAGTGGTCAGCTACAAGACCATGCTACTACTCTTCTTCAGTGATTTTTCAATGAAGCCATGATGCCACTGATATTTTTGTTATCGACGCTATCTACCTTTGTGATTTCACTCTTTTTGTCTGCCTCTGAATCCCGTGGTCGTCCACATCGATGTTCCACTATTATGCATCTCAAAATCTACATCCCTTGTTTCAAAAACCATTCGTTAGATTCCTTCTTCTACCTCATTTGGATTTCTCCTATTTTATTTTTCCTGTTCAGGTGAAGAATTGAATTTTTGACTCATTATGTTCTATCGAAATCATGGCAACTATATCTCACTAGATCTACCGTAGGTCATTTTTTTGAATGGAGGGTTTAAATGTGCCATGTAGCTAGTGAAGTGTCTGTGGTACACCGTGGAGTTCATCCATATATTTGTGCAGTGTGATGTCCATCTTCGTTTTCGAACACTCAGTTCTCATCGACGTTTGTGTTGATTCTATCACTACCATTAATCCACGCAACATGCCAATCCTAGCTATCATTGTATAGTTTTATGTGTTTTTCACTATCATCTTCACTGTCCAAACACTTGACCATACCACCAAGTCCATCACGTGTAGTTTCCACCATCACATTATTCCCACCGTATCATTTGCTTTGATAATCTGCACAAGGAGCAACAAGTTAGTATTCAATATAATATTATTATATGAAAAAAGAAAATCATTTTATGTGTTATATATGTATTCTTAATGTATACATTTATATATGAATACGTATATATTTAATTTATTTTATTTTATTTTGTTTATTTATTATTTTTTATTATTATATATATAATTTTTATTTTTATTTTTTTGAATTTTATCTATTTTATTTTTTATTTTCACTATATATATTATACATTTTATTATTTATTTTATTTGAAACACGCAAATGAAAAGCAAAAAAATAAACTACCATTTAAAACTTAGAAAATAAACTTAAACCTTAACCCACTAAAAATACAAACATTAATGAATGAAACACTTTCGAAGATAGTACTTGGGACACACTCGAGGACAACCATGGATCGAGACTATCACTCGGAGAGCACCCAAGACCCTTAAAACAACAAAACTAAAGGTGGGTCCCCAATTTTTTGGGCTAGTTGTGGAACGACCACAACAAATGGTGACTCTACTAGGAAATGCTCCTGAGAATTTCAGGTGAAGAACATAATCTGAAATGAAAACACAAAATATCAATGAAATACACATTATTTAACGTTTTTCCAAGAAGGTGGGGGTAAACAACTTCGAATAAATAACAACTAATCCATATGCCTTTGCTCAGTGTGTGACAAAGTGATTTATTATGTATCTTGAAAACCATTTGGATTCCATCACCTGAATTGCATTAGGCTATAAAATATTACTCATAATATTTCATTTTAAATAATATTTTTGCAAAATATCTTTTGAGCATACATTTGTTCAGACAGAGCCCCATTGCTAGTCAGGCGTCTATAGCTCCGGTGGATATTTTTTGAACTAGGTGACTGATTTGATCAAGCTTTTCAATGCTTATTTTTTTTTATCAAGATTTGTCTAGACAAATCCCCACTACCAGTCTGGCATCCATAGCCTCTGTGGAGTTTATCTAAACTTGGTGAAAGATTTGATCAATCTTTGCAATGCTTGTATTCTTATTTTATAGATAACTTTACAAACCTCTACGTAACACTTGAATTTGAGCATGTTAGATTTTAGCATTAATTTGCAAATCGAGATAACTTTATCTTTTAGGACTTCTAAAAATACCCTTTAATATGTGGGTTAAATGTGGAGCTTCAGTGAAATGTTTCATTGTTCCACTCTCCACCATTTTAGTCCCAAAATTTGAACACGATCATAAAATAATTCATCCCCTTTTCTTAGTTTACCTGCTTTTAGATTAGGTATTCCAACCTACTTAACAAAGAAACATAAAAATAGTCAAGAGGCCATAAATTAGAGACCAAAAAATATCACCTCAAAACAAAGGAAAAACCTTGAACACAAAACTAAAAATCTAACTTAATGCAAACTAACAAGAACATAAAACAAAACCAAAAATTAAGGACAAAGCGCAAAATAACTAAGCTAAAAAAAACATGAAAACCAAAACTATATACAACAATATACACTATGGTACAAGGTGGTGAAAAGTTTGAGCTATCACTTCCCTGGATTCCAATTTCATAGTTCAATTTTATGACTTAGAATTAGGCTTTACCTTTCAAAATTGAGGTCTTGCAAGTAGCAGCCTATTTCTAAAAAAATCAAAGTCAATTTATTTTTTCATTTTTGTTAGAAAATCAAAGTTATACAATATTTTCAAGCATCTAGGATATTTATTAAATGAGCATCATTATGAGTTTTTATGCTAGATTTGCTTGTTAATTGTTGAAGAACTTGATCCAAAAATTCAAGTACATCAATTTCTATTTCATTCAACAAAGCAATGTCATTAGTGGTGTGAGGATGAATTAAATCAAATTCTTTATCAACCACAAATGGTATTTCATCATTGATAGCATTTGAATCCAACAAATAATTAGGCAAACATTCTCCTGAAGTTTGAATGGTGGAATACAAAAGGTGAGATTTTACCTTTGGTATATTTTTATTTACCAAGACTAGGAGAGTCATCATGATTTATTTCTTTTATTCATGGTCTTCATCCTCCTCATCATGTAGCACTTCTTTGTCCATGAACTATTTATTAAAGACACAAAAATTAGGTACCCAATTAAAAATATGTCCATTCTTTTCAAACCATGAGTCTTGTCTATCAAGGGATGTGTCCACTAACACATGCTCCTGATCAACCATTTGAGTTGCAGATAAATTAACATTTTCAATTGGATCATTACTAATATCAAATCCAAACCATTCAGGTTCTGAAATATCTTCTAGTTGAGGTTACACAGGCATTATAGGATCCTTAGGTGAAGAAATGCTTTCCATTTCTTGCATATCAAATGGAAACAAAGAGAGTGAATCTCTTTCTTCGCCTAGAATAGTAGAGTCATTATCATCCTTTTCTCATTTAGCAATATGTTCAATAAAATCATCTTCAAAATGACTAGATTTTGGAACCTTCTCTATTTTCACAAATGACTTGTCATCTTTCAATTGTATAAGAATTACCAAATCTTCATGCGAGATAGAGTTTTCAACATCCTGTTTGTCAAGTGAAATAGAAATTTCATCAGTAGGAGCATGAGAAAATAACGATTCCTCATACCATTTCCTACTATTATAATAATGGTCATCTAAAATCATGGGATGAATCTCTATTGCATCCTCTTCATAATTTTCAAGCTCTTATTCAAATTCTTCCTTGTCATCATCTCGAAGATGTTGAAGGCTTGGATCATCAATTTTAATCATCTCATCCACGTTTATGGAAGGTCATAATTCATCACATATTTCAAAACTAGTCCACTTTAGGATACCACCATTGCTCGAAAGAATACCACTTTTAGTATCTTTGACGTTTATATCATAAGGATTATTTGGAGCATCATCAAGATACACATCTTGAGGCATTTGTTCTTGTAATTGAGCAATTTTTTCTTTAAGCTATAGAACTAGTCTTTGCAACCTATCCTAAATATCCGGTGAAGCGAGTACTTCATTAGAAAGAGTGATAAAGTTCTTCCATTTATTCCACAAACAATGATCATATTTTAAATTTTGGGTGTGATGTTCAACCATAACTTCACATTCTTTGAATCCATCAATGTATTGATATTCAAACTCACCTTCACCTTCCTTAGATGGTTCAATAATTTTCAAAAATGGGCTACTCTTTGTATTTAAGCTTGCAAGATCACAATCCATGTTTATAACCCATGATTCAATTTTATCACAATTTGGAAGGTGTGGGTTTTCTTGACCATTAGTTTCAATAATCTCATCCAAAGTGTCTTTTGAGAACAAGTGGTGAAATTTTGTTATATATTCAAATTCATTTATTGATTCTCTTTCAACCTCATTTTCAACCACTTTTGATGGCTTAGGGGTTTCTATAATGGGATAAATTTTAAATTCTTCTTTCTATGGTCATACCAATCCTCACTTATAGACCATAACTTTTAGCCACTCATCTCCATCTGATCACAACTTGACTCATGTTGGATTTCTTGATCTTTCCATGATCATATTATAAAAATAAATGATGAGATTCCATCATGTCTTAAATTTCATCTATTGACTCCTCAAATTCACTCTCAACTGCCTTTGGTGTACCAAGAGTTTATTCAATCAAATAAACTCTTGTATTTTACTCCCAATGATTGTCCTAATATTCCTTTATGGATAAACATGAACCAATATCCATATCCTGATAGGTTTGTTCACCCCAATCCTCATTAATGGACCTTGGATTTGAGACTTGCACATCCTATTGGATAAAATCTAAGGTGGCTGTAATATTTGAACATTCAAATTTATCTCATCGATTGCTCACATTAGACGTCATTGAATTAAAGGGTGCTATAATGGATGGTTGGTATTGGTTGGAATCCAGAGCTTCTGAAAAACAATCCATCATGGGAGAGGGTTGCGCCTCACCCTGACTCATGGGTGGTATCTAATTTGGAACTTAAGATCAAGTAATGATAATCTACCCATATCAAAGAATTTCAAAGCCCACCATCATCCTACCATAATTGCCTCATTGTAGGCCTTAGGAAAGGATGAATCTTCAAGAAGCTTCCTTAGAGATTTGTATATTAAGGGGTATAAGGTTCCAATGTAAATTTGAAGGGATCTATCTTCTGAAATGATGAAATGGGTACCACTTAGGTATACAACTTATGAAACCTATCATTGAATTCACTCATGGATTCATTAGGTTCCTTACAGATAAAGACAAATTGATTTAGCATCAAAATTGGGTCGACTTGTTTTCCAAAATGGCTAGTAATTATTGCTTCTAGTTGAGCCCAAGAAGTGATGGAACCTATAGGTAGGTATGGGTACCACTCAAACGCAACCTCATCCAATGTGTATCAAAACAATCTTCAAAGAACATCTCCATTCCACATTTGCAAATGACTTAAAATGTCCTTGTATCTTTGAATATGTTCCTCGGTAGAGGTCACATCATGCTAAAATATGGGTAAATAATTTTCTACACCTTCATGAATTTTATGAGTAGGCATGTCTAACTGACTATAATAGTCACCCATCCACAATGTAATTCCTATCTTGGTTGGAAAAATTGATGCCTTTCGTGAACCTTAAAGAATATAGCTTTAATACCAAAATTGTTAGTCAAATAAATATCTTGCAAAGAAACATGAAATGACTAACAAATTTCAAATGAACAAATCATCACATTCATAAACTATAATGCATGAATTAAACCATAGCAATAAAGAACATTCTCCAATTTACAAAAGGTTAGTATCAATGCATCATCAATTGAATAACTTTTAAATCAACGAATGTGATCAACAAAATCTCCTTAGTCAAGACCAATGCTTTCAAATAAACCTTTCAAGTAAACATGAACAATATAGCATTAAAAATCACAATGAAATGAACCACTTCATGCCCTCCTTCTAGCGCCAAAATTTTAATTTGTAATTTTTCCCAATTGCAAAACCACACTGACCCTTAGGATTTTGATCACAAAACCCTATCTTGCAAAGAAGTTAAAAACAAAAACTTCTCCAAGGTTCCGCTATATAATTATTTCACATGTGTATTTGTAATCTTGTAAAGATGTGTTAAATTAGTGTTAAGAATACCTTAGTGATTTGCAAGTAGCTGTTAACAAGGGGCATGTGTTGGTTTATTTCATCATGTTATACTAATGATTGTTCATGAAACTTAAAAGAAAAAAAATGTGATTGGCCCTCATATGATCATGATTTAAAGCCTTAGTTCCTTTTATATTGAATAATTTTAGATGAATTTTATCTTCCTTTGATTAATCAAATTTTAGACAAGTTTTATCTTGCATTATTAAACCCTGCTTGGAAAATGAAAAAGAAGACTAAAATCTATCCTTAGATATGAATTTTAAATGGTAATTGGATTCATTCAATGTCACTTCTATCATGAAGATAAAGATAGCATTTGATATAATAAATAAATTATCCCTCTTTGATGAAATTAATTTTCATAAAGAGATGACAATTTATTAATTTAAAATAATGGTCTTAAAATGTCATTATAACTTATTCCTCTTTAATGAAATCATAATTTTTATAAAGAAGAAATAATTTACTGTTTCAATAACAATAGCCTTTAATATAATGTATAAATTACCTTTCTTTAATGAAATCAAAATTTTCATAAAGAGAGGTGAATTTATTGCTCCGAAAATGGTGGCCTACAAAATGCCATATAAATTACTCCCCTTTAATGAAATTGGAATTTTCATAAAGGCAAGATAATTTATTGCTTGCAAATAAAAATGCAAAACTTAAAAATCAATTTTCCTTCAAAATATGCAATAATGTAAAATTCCAAAATTATAAAAAAATTTCCATAACACAGCAATTTTAAATAATTTTTATAGATTCTTAATGGCTTCGGAATGAGATCAAACTTGCTTCAAATGAAATATTGAATTTCATTCTTTATACCCATGCATTTATTTTTGGAGTTTTAATTTTATTTTTATTTTTATTATAATCATCGAAGATTTAAAAAAAAATTACAAAAATAAGGGTTAGAAAAATAAAAAATAAAAAATAAAAATCTAGAAATAAAAAAAATACTGCAACTCAGAAGTTCTCCACAGACCCTGCAAGCGTTAGTATTTTGCACAAAAACCAGCATTAGTGATACCCGACTACACGCAGTCAAACAGCTAATACGATGCAATATTCTTAGGAAATGGTGCAATATACCAAAAATAAAACCAAGTCAACCATTAATATGCATTAAATCTTGAAGTATATCCAATATATTGTAGAAAATAGGTCTTCCATATGACACATACAAGTGCAGAAAAACATACCCCAAATTGACCTCATGTGATGAAAAAAAGTCCAATGGTATGGCAAAAAAATCCAGCATCTGGCCCCCCAAAAAGTTCTAGCCCTTGTCTTCGCTAGTTTCCTTGGCTTTAAATTTTTTCACAGGAATCCTTCATTTCCTCCTCAGACACTGTCTGTTCACTTTCAAATTTCTTTTTCCTTCCTTTTTGCATAAACTTTGTAACGTCTTCCTTATCACTTCAATTTTCATTTGATAACACCTTTCTTATATGCGCTCATTGAAGACATACCTTTCATCTCATTCATTTGATTTTCCTTGAAACGCTCTCTCGATGTGTTTAATTATTATCCTCTTTCCTTTAATGTGGCATCCTACCATGTGTGATATTTTTTCGACCATATGCATAATGGTCCATTTATTTTATCTATCACCACTAGGTTTAATGATATGGCCTCTATATTTGGGTAAAGGTCATACTACTAATAAAAAATATCATCAGTATATGTGCACTACCATGCCTCGCTATTGATGGTACTGATTGAATCCATAACCATAATAAAATTTGTACCCCACTGTATTGTGCAAAGACTTCTTGGTTTTATTGCACCCAAGATACGTCATAGATGATAATCCACATAATATTGTTTTCTTCTCTTTGAAAATGCTTGAAAAACTTCTACTTGTTGACCTTCTTTAGCATCACCATCGTGCTACACTCTAAAACTTAGAAATAGACATGATACTTGCATTATGTATTTGTGCTTCTTTGGAAAGTTGTGGAGCCACTTCCATATGGCACGTGCCACCTAGTTAGATTGTCCTGAAACTGTCGTCTCTATTGTTGTAAATGAAGTCCACTATACAGTGGCCTCTTTGATGCAACAAGACCACCGTGATTTCTCTGGTTCATCATAACTTGGTATCTTCCCTTAATTAGGTATACTTCATACTTATGAAATTGCATTCTCCACTATTTTCACTGCATCTACGTTTGCATCATAGTGGTTGATTCATCATAGTCCATGTTCTCATTACGTAAACTACCATCAATCACTGTGCTTCACCATCGTGTATAAGTATAAGCATTGCCACATGAAGAGAAATATTGTCATATGATATGTTTGATGAACCTTCCAAACCTCCTTTGGAAATGTCAATTGACTAAATTTCAACCATTATCAATAGTTCATTGGGGCCATCAATCCCTTTTTTGGGTTCCACTACACTCTCTTCAGTGTACTCTATGCATTGAACAATCACTTCTTTTATCGTATGGTAATCTATGCCAAGTGCATTCGATCCTGTATGCACATTAACTTATGTATACATATCTAATACACATTGTCAAGGGAACACCCAAATTTTGTGGACCACCTGACTACCATACTTCATATTCAAATATTTATTGCTCTCGGATATGTAACATTATCTTATCACATCGTCATTCAATGATAAATATCCCTTAGACTATCCTTCCCTGAGTGATAATGTTGCTCTCATTGGTTTGGTAATTCTATCATAAATTGGGCTGCCTTGCATAATTCTAATTCATCGCCACATGAACATGCCATCGTGACTTGCTTCACTATCCATAGCTTAGGAGCGTCATTCGCTCGAATACACGTACTACCAACTATATTAGGTATATTGTTCATGTGACTTACATTTAGCATTTTGGGATACTCTCCATCGGAGATGACAATATACCGAACCTAAGTGGACATGAAAAAATTGATCCACAAAATCGTTCGCGTTTGTCTTTGTCACCATATGAAAGTTTTATTGCATAATATTTAACTAATCTTTGAGTTAACTTGAATTTTATATGATATTGTCAACAGTCTAGCCTATGCACCCCCCTTTTGCTTTGTAATGGGATTTTGGAGTTGATCCTGTTGACTAAAACCTCGATGAATCCTTTGATGCTCTTGTTGAAAACCACCTAAAGACCCTACGAAGCTAGCTCAAATTACCTGCCCATACTGTAGATGTCTAGAATGAACACAACTTATTACACAAGCATCGAACCGACACAGGAAATCTGCCACCGAATCCATACCATTTATGAGCTTCATTATGAATACGGTCTCACCACCATCTCCCATTGTTAACTTGAAAAATTTATCCACATCACATTGTTGGTATCCGATTGACACTGTTCACATTAGTGATATCTAGGTTCATCCACCATGGTATATTGGAATTTCATTCCACTTTAATACCTCTTCTACCATGCTAACAGTTGGTCTACGAGTTTTGGATATTGCCCATTCATCTGTAATTGATGAATTTTGATACATCAATCTGGGATCCCTATCATTCTCATTACAATGGCACCCCACGAAATTGATCTCGTGTTCTCTTACCACTTCATCTGTTCCTACATGGTTAGCTATAGCAACCACACTACTATTCTTCTTCAGTGATCTTTCAATGAAGCCATGATATCGCCAATGTTTTTTCTATCGATGCTATCTACCTCTGTGATTTCACTATTTTGTCTACCTTTGAAACCCGCGGTGATCCTCATCGACGTTCCACTATGCTGCGTCTTGAAGTCTACATCCCTTGTTTCAAAAACCATTCATTAGATTCCTTCTTCTACCTCATTTATATTTATCCTATTTTATTTTCCCTATTCAGGTGAAGAATTGAATTTTTGACTCATTCTATTCTATCAAAATCATGGTGACTATATCTCACTGGGTTCACCGTAGATAATTTTAATCGAATGGAGGGTCTACATGTGCCATGTGGCTGGTGAAGTGTCAATGGTATACCGTGAGTTCGTCCACATATTTATGTAGTGTGATGAGCCCCACTCATATTCGTTGTTGAACGCTCAGTTCTCATCGAGGTTCATGTTGATTATATCACTGCCATTGATCCATACAATGTGCCAAGCCTAGCTATCACTATCTAGTTTTATGTGTCCACCACTATAATCTTCGCTACCTAAACACTCGACCATGCCACCAAGTCCATCGCGTGTAGCATTTACCATTGTGTTATTCCCACCGTATCATTTGCTTTGATAATCTGCATAAGGAGCAACAAGTTAGTATTCAATATAATCTTATTATATGAAAAAAGAAAATCATACATAAAGTGAGGCATGACTTCATTTTATGATTTATATATGTATCTTATTTTTTGAATTGTATCTCATATATATATGCATATCATCAAATATTTATATATATTGATATATAAATATATATTATTTATTTTTTAGATGTTGAATTTTTTATTTTCACTATATATATTATACATTTTATTATTTATTTTATTTGAAACACACAAATGAAAAGAAAAAAAATAAACTAACATTTAAAACTTAGAACATAAACTTAAACCTTAACCCACTAAAAATATAAACATTAATGAATGAAACACTCCCAGAGACAGTACTTGGGACACACTTCAGGAAAACCATGGATCAAGACTGTCACTCGGAGAGCACCCAAGACCCTCAAAACAACAAAACTAAAGGTGGATTCCCAATTTTTGGGGCTAGTTATGGAATGGCCACAAAAAATGGTGACTCTTCTAGGAAATGCTCCTGAGCATTTTGGGTGAAGAACCCAATCTAAAATGAAAACATAAAATATTAGCGAAATATGAATTATTTAGCGATGTCCCAAGAAGGTGGGGGTAAAAAGCTTCGAATAAACAATAACTAATACATCTGCCTTTTCTCAGTGTGTGACAAAATGATTCATTTTGCATCTTTGAAAACCATTTGGATTTCATCACCTGACTTGCATTAGGCTATAAAATATTGCTCATAATATTTCATTTTAAATAATATTTTTGCAAAATATTTTTTGAGCATACATTTGTTCAGATAGAGCCCCACTGCTAGTCAGGTGTCTATAGCCCCGATGAAGATTTCTTGAACTAGGTGACTAATTTAATCAAGCTTTTCAATGGTCATTTTTTTTAATAAAGCTTTGTCTAGATAGATCCCCAGTACAAGTCAGGCATCCATAGCCCCAGTGGAGTTTATCTAAACTTGGTGAAAGATTTGATAAATCTTTGCATTGTTTGTATTCTTCTTTTATAGAGAACTTTGCAAACCTCTATGTAACACTTGAATTTGAGCATGTTAGAGTTTAGCCTTATTTTGAAAATCAAGATAAATTCATCTTTCAGGACTTCTAGAAATACCCTTTAATATGTGGGTTACATGTGGAGCTTTAGAGAAATGTTTCATTGTTCAACTCTCCACTATTTTAGTCCTAAATCTGAGCATGATCATAAAATAATTCATCCCCCTTTTCTCAGGTTCACCTACTTTCAGATTAGGTATTCCAACCTACTTAATAAAGGAACACAAAAATGGGCAAGAGGCCATAAATTAGCGACCACAAAACATCACCTCAAAACAAGGGAGCAACCTAGAACACAAAACTAAAAATCTAACTTAATGTAAACTAACAAGAACACAAAACAAAACCAAAAATTAAGGACAAACCGCAAAAATAGCAAAGCTAAAAAAAAACATGAAAACCAAAAATATATACAACAATATACACTATGGTAGAAGGTGGTGCAAATTTTGAGCTATCACTTCCCTGGATATCAAACATGATTAGCGCATTTCAAAAGAAATATAGCATGATATGCATGCCAAGTTTTACAGAAATTTGACCAAAATAAGATTAGGCCAAACCATGCAACCATTTTCATCTTACCTCTCTTACCCCACCAATTTTATTTAGTTCTATTAACAATCCCATAGGTGAAATTCAAATCATTAAATTGATTAGACAATAACTGATTTTCAATTCTTCTGTATCGTTTTCTTAAGATGTCAATTTCACAATTCGATTTATGACTTAAAATTAGGCTTTCCATTTCAAAAATGAGGCCTTGCAAGTAGGATCCTATTTCTAAAAATTTCAAAGCCAATTTATTTTCCATGTTTATAAGCCAATCAAAGTTAAATAACATTTTACAAGAATATAGGATATTTATTAAATGAGCATCATTATAAGTTTTATCCTAGATTTGCTTGTTAATTGTTGAAGAACTTGTTCCAACAATTCAAGCACATCAACTTCTCTTTCATTCAACAAAGCAATATCATTAGTGGTGTGAGGATGAATTAACTCAAATTCTTTATCAACCACAAATGGTATTTCATCATTGATATCATTTGAATCCAACAAATAATTAGGCAAACCTTCTCCTAGAGTTTGAATGGTGAAATACAAAAGGTGAGATTTTACCTTTGGCATATTTTTATTTACCAAGATTGGGAGAGTCATCGTGATTTATTTCTTTTATTCATGGTCTTCATCCTCATCATCATGTAGCACTTCTTTGTCTATGGCATGTTTATTAAAGACACCAAAATTAGGTACCCAATTAAAAATATGTCCATACTTTTCAAACCATGAGTCTTGTCTATCAAGGGATGTGTCCACTAACACATGCTCCTGAAAAACCATTTGAGTTGTTGTAGATAAATTAACATTTTCAATTGGATCATCAGTGACATCAAATTCAAACCATTCATGTTTTGAAATGTCCTCTAGTTGAGGTGACATAGACATTAGAGGATAATTAGGTGAAGCAATGCTTTCCATTTCTTGCATCTCAAATGGGAACAAAGAGAGTGAATATTTTTTTTGCCTAGAATAGTAGAGTCATTATCATCCTTTTATCATTTAGAACGACGTTCAATAAAATCATATTCAAAATGATTGGATTTTGGAACCTTCTCTATTTTTGTAAATGACTTGTCATCTTTCGATTGTTTAAGAATTACCAAATCTTCATGCGAGATAGAGTTTTCAACATCTTGCCTGTCAAGTGAAATAGAAATTTCATTAGTAGGAATATGAGAAAATAATGATTCCTCATACCCTTTCCTACTATTATAATAATGGTCATATAAACCCATGGGATGAAACTCTATTGCATCCTCTTCATAATTTTCAAGCTCTTCATAATTATAGCATGCACCGAGAGGGCTTTGAAGTGTGTAGTTTTTTTTTCACCTCCCTAGGCAGCACTCGTACCGAGATTGCCATCGGTCCATTGCTGGTATGTCTGTCTCAGCTTTTTCCTTTTATATTGCCCAAATTTTAACCTTCCTTCGTTGTTCTATCACTTAGTTGTTTATCCAAAATCATTCTCATCTTTGTGAGGTAATCATGGATTTTGTTGAACCTTCTAAGCTTTGTCTAGATTCCATTGCTGAGGGAATCCTTGCTGGTAAAGGGTTTCTCCCATTCTTCCACAAGTTTGAAGGTGAAGACCCTGAAGTTATGATGAAATTCATGGAGAAATGGGACAATGGTAAGGTTACCATCTGTGGCAAGACCTATGTATTAGATATCAAAATGCTTGTTGAATTGATCGGATAGCAACCAAAAGGAAGATCAATTAAAAAAGAGAAGCACAATTGGGATGCTAAATTGAAGGACATCAGGGATAAAAAGCTTTGCAGAAGGGCTTGTTTTAGCATGCAACATGATGAGTTGCCTTTTCAGTGGGGGAGTGTTCTCAAACCGATCATGGAATATGTGACTATGGATGATCCTAACAAGTTGCTATGCACATTTTACTTCTCCTTTTACAACCATTTCCATGATGTAAGTGTAGTAAATATACCTCAATTTATTTATAATTCTATCAATTACACCATTGAACATTGTAAGGAACAAAATGGATCAAAACTCCCTATCCACCATGGCCTATTCAATGTTTTGTTCAAACATTGGCTACTTCACTATCTTGAGGGTATTGTTGTTACTCCTCCCCCCATACCCAAATAGAGTCCTCTAAAACCTAGTTCATCCCAAACCATACCTCAATCCTCTTGTACTCCAAGGTTGTCTGCCAAAAAGCAAAAAATTATTGAAAGTGTTTGAGAATTAAGAAAGATACCAAGAAGTGCTTCACCTAAACCTGAGAGTGAGCCTGATCCTGAAAAAAATCCTTGCATCCCTCTGCTCGACTGAAGAAAAAAGATAAATAAAAAGAGTCATTGGTCATTGAGTCTAATGATGAAGACAAGGACAACCCTGATCGCTGCATGTAGAAGTTCATAATCCAGTCTGTGAAAAATTGCATTATTCATTTGGTTGATTTACGTAATGCTCTTAACTTATGGTTTTTTAAGAAGTATTTTACTGAAAGCACAGAAGAAGCTCCTACTAAAAAGTTGAGGAAGGTGACTGTCAAAACTAAGGACATCCCTACCACGGATAACACTGCTGAGATGGAAACACTAAATGTTGGAACCCAAGATGTTGAGGTCAATCCTGATCCTGATAATTAAGGGTGCCCCCTCTAGTTTGGAAGGCTATTTTTCAAAGTTTGATGTTTTTTGGTTCATGTATCAGTTTTGTTTGAATTTTTGGTCCCTGGTGCTGCTGAGGATAGCCTTTATTTTTGTTCCTCTCTGGTTAATTCATTTTGATATTCTCTATTTCTTTGGCCAAGGTTGGATTTTTGTATTCAAGTTTTGGGGCCCTGTCAAAACCCATTTGATATATAAATTTTAATCTATTTAACTGATAAAAAAAAATTCAAGCTCTTCAAGAAATTCTTCTTCAAATTCTTCCTTGTCATCATCTCAAGGATGTTGGAGGCTTTGATCATCAATTTTAATGATCTCATCCACATTTATGGAAGGTCCTAATTCATCACATATTTCAAAACTAGTCCACTCCAGGATATCGCTATTGTTTGAAATAATACCATTTTTATTATCTTTTATCTTTGTCTCATAAGGATGATTTGGAGCATCATCAAGATACACATCTTGAGCACTGTGTTCTTGTAATTGAGTGATATTTTATGTAAGCTATAGAACTAGCCTTTGCAACCTAACCTGCATATCAAGTGCAGTGAATGCTTCATTATAAAGAGTGGTAAATTTATTCTATTTATTCCACCAACAATGATCATCTTATAAAATTGAGCTGTGATGTTCAACCATGCCTTCACATTTCAAATTCATCAATGGGTTGATCTTGAAACTCACCTTCATATTCCTTAGATAGTTCAATTATTTTCAAAAGTGGGCTACTCTTTGTATTCAAGCTTGCAAGATCACAATCCACATTTGTAACCCATGATTCAATTTTATCACAATTTGGAAGGTGTGGGTTTTCTTGACCATTAGTTTCAACAATCTCATCCAAAGTGTCTTCCGAGAACAAGTGGTGAAATTATGTTATATCTTCAAATTCATTTATTGATTCTCTTTCAACCTTAGTTTCAACCACTTTTGATGGCTTAGGGGTTTCTATAATGGGATCAATTTTTATATTCTTATTTCTATGATCATCCCAATCCTCACTTGTAGACCAAAAATTTGAGCCACTCATGTTTAGCTGATCACAACTTGACTCATGTTGGATTTATTGATATTTCCATGATTATATTCTAACAAAAAGTGATGAGATTCCATCATGTCATCAGATTCATCTATTGACTCCTCAAATTCACTCTCAACCACCTTTGGTGAGTCAAGGGTTTTTTCAATCAAATAAACTCTTGTATGTTACTCCCAATGTTTGTCCTAATATTTCTTTGAGGATAAACATGAACCAATATCCATATCTTTATGGGTTTGTTCATCCCAATCCTTATTAATGGACCTTGGATTTGAGACTTGCACATCCTATTGGATGAAATCTAAGGTGGTTGTAATATTTGAACATTCAACTTTATCCCATTGATTGCTCATATTAGACCTCATTGAATTCAAGGGTGCTATATTGGATGGTTGGTAGTGGTTGGAATCCATAGCTTCTGAAAAACAATCCATTATGGGAGAGGGTTGTGCCTCACCCTGACTCATGGGTGGTATCTAATTTTGGGCCTTAGGATCAAGTAATGATAATCTACCCATATCAAAAATTTTCAAAGCCCACCATCGTTCTACCATAATTGCCTCATTGTAGGCCTTAGGCAAGGATGAATCTTCAAGAAGCTTCCTTAGATATTTGTATATTAATGGGTCTAAGGATATAATGTAAATTTTAAGGGCTATCTCTTCTAAAATTATAAAATGGGGTACCACTCCGGTATACAATTTATGAAACCTATCATTGAATTCGCTCATGGATTCATTAGGTTCCTTACAGATAGAGACAAATTGATTTAGCATCAAAACTGGGTCAACTTGTTTTCCAAAATGGCTGGTAAATGTTGCTTCTAGTTGAGTGCAAGAAGTGATGGAACCTACAGGTAGGTATAGGTACCACTCAAATGCAACCTCATCCAATATGTATGAAAATAATATACAAGGAACATATCCACTCCACATTTACAAATGCCTCAAAATATCCTTGTATCTCTGAATATGTTCCTTAATCGAGGTCATATCATGCATAAACATGGGTAAATAATTTTCTACACCTTCATGAATTTGATGAGTAGGCATGTCTGACTGACGATAATAGTCACCTATCCATAATGCAATTCCTGCCCTGGTTGGAAAAACTGATACTATTAGTGAACCTTAAAGAATATAACTTTAATACCAAAATTGTTAGTCAAATAAATATCTTGCAAAGAAACATGAAATGACTAACAAATTTCAAATGAACAAATCATCACATTCATAAATTATAATGCATGAATTAAACCATAGCAATAAATAACATTCTCCAATTTGCAAAAGGTTAGTATCAATGCATCATCAATTGAAGAATTTTTAAATCAACAAATGTGATCAACAAAATATCCTTAGTTAAGACCAATGTTTTCAAATATACCTTTTAAGTAAGCATGAACAATATAGAATTAAAAATCACAATAAAATGAACCACTTCATGCCCTCCTAGAAAAAAAATGTTGATTGGTAATTTTGGCCAATTGCAAATCCACACTCACCCTTAGGATTTTGATCACAAAACCCCCTCTTGCAAAGAAGTTAAAAATGAAAACTTCTCCAAGGTTCCGCTATATAAGAATTTCACATGTGTATTTGTAATCTTGTAAAGATGTATTAAATGAGTGCTAAGAATACCTTAGTGATTTGCAAGTAATTGTTAACAAGGGGCCTATGTTGGTTTATTTTATCATGTTATACTAATGATTTTTCATGAAACTTAAAAGAAAACAGAAATGTGATTGGCCCTCATATGACCATGATGTAAAGCCTTAGTTCCTTTTATCTTGAAGAATTTTAGATGAATTTTATCTTCCTTTGATTAAGCATATTTTAGACAAGTTTATCTTGCATTATTAAACACTGCTTGGAACATGAAAAAGAAGACTAAAATCTATCCTTAGATATGAATTTTAAATGTTAATTAGATTCATTCAATGTCGCTTCTATCATGAAGATAAAGATAGCATTTGATATAATAAATAAATTATCCCTCTTTGATGAAATTAATTTTCATAAAGAGATGACAATTTATTACTTTAAAATAATGGCCTTAAAATGTCATTATAAATTATTCCTCTTTAATGAAATCATAATTTTCATAAAGAAGAAATAATCTAATGTTTCAATAATAATAGCCTTTGATATAATGCATATTACCTTTCTTTAATGAAATTAGAATTTTTATAAAGAGAGGTGAATTTATTGCTTCGAAAACGGTGGCCTACTGAATGCCCTATAAATTACTCCCATTTAATGAAATTGGAATTTTCATAAAGGCAAGATAATTTATTGCTTGCAAATAAAAATGCAAAACTTAAAAATCGATTTGCCTTTAAAATATGCAATAATGTAAAATTTTGAAATTATAAAAATCTCCATAAAATAGCAATTTTAAATAATTTTTATAAATTCAAAATGGCTTCAGAATGAGATCAAACTTGCTTCAAATGAAATATTGAAGTTCATTATTTATACCTATGCATTTATTTTTGGAGATTTAATTTTTTTTAATTTTTATTTTAATCGCCGAAGCTTTTAAATTAATCTACAAAAAGAAGGGTTAGAAAAATAAAAAATAAAAATCTGGAAATAAAACAAATACTACAACTCAAATATTGGACTTTGAATGTCATACTTCCTATAGTTTGGTTAGCATATATCTTTGTATTCCTATGTAGCTAAAGTTAGTCTTGTTCTAGATATTGTTGAAAGCATATAGGATGTAAGTTAGACTTTGTCTATGTTAGGGTGTCTAGCAAATAAACAACAGATTTTTTTACATAAATAATGGTGTGCCAACAAGGTTGAGCCACAATTAGTTCTTCCCATAATTATATAATGTAATCTGATGCAAGCATATGAATATAATGAGTTGTTATTCTCATTGTGGTATCAGAGCTTTAGGAGAAGTGAGATCAAATCTGCAAGTAAGGTGTGTCAATTTATTCTCCACATTGAAGAGGGCGTCTTGTTGTGATTTCACTGTCAACATGTTTCTATTTGGAAACGCTTGTGAGACTAAGCATGGAGATATGCTTCATTTGTGTAGAATGAACATCTGATTTCTGTGATGAATAAGTTCCTGCAAAGAAGTGCATAAGTTTCTAACTGACTGCACATTTCAAAAAGATGATTTGTGAGAGAAGTTTGAAAGGTAAAGCTCCACTAAAAATTCCCTTGGAGAACATTGCGTGGTCAAAGTAAAATAGAAGTCACATCATGATGTTCTAAGGATGAGTTGCAGAGATATTGAAGGCTACACTATTATTCAGGATGGAGGCTTTGCGCACGATATAATATTATATCCTAACGATATAATCTTATGTAATTTTTATACAAGGTGCATCATGATATTGTACTATTTTAAAGTTTGAAATAGCCCATTAAAGGCTTCAATATATCCATTGCGAGTTGAAAAGATCTACGCGTAAGTAATGCAATTGCATTGAGAGGAGAAGACTCTATTGTGAAGTGTTACAGGCACAGGCATAGATGATGATGCACAGAGAGGAGAGGAAGATGTGTTGTTGACAATCATGGTGTAGCCATTTATGCATTGTAAAATTAAGTTCATCATGTTACGTTGAGAGGAGAGAATCTATGTTGAGGCCACTATGTTGAAGCCCATGTCAAAGGTGTAGGCATAGTTGTCAAAGCAATTCAGAGGTGTATTGCTACTGTAATGTGAGAGGTGATCCATGTGGACTATTCATAGAAAGGAAGCGATCAAAAAAGGATAAACTATATTTGCATCCATCTGACTTGATGTTATTTGGAACACTGTGAAACACCAAGACTATTGTGAATGCAAGTAAGAGACTGCTGTGACAGCGTATTACCTTGGATTTTATTGGTAAGTATTGTTGATACGCTGCATGGAGACAAAATTTGGTGAGTACTGCATATCCATTCATATATACCATCTAAATCAAAGTGATTTGTGCAATCATCAACTTAAAATAGATTTGCGTGATTTGTCTACCTTCAAATATACAGAAACCATTGTTGCGGTTCATGACAAGCAGCAGATGCGACACCTAAAAAGCAACAAAAATGATCAAAGTGGAGGAGGAGATAATAATTTTATTTTTCATTTTCTGATTGGATTTGACATCGAAAGCTTGACGTCCTAAGTAGCAAAGAACCCTGTTAGTGCTGTAGAAGGGTAGGCGCCACTGAAGTAGCATTGGCTGATTGGAAAGTTTGCTAAATTGATCATGGTGTGCTCCAATATAAGTGAAGTGTTCTTTGAGAGGAGAGGTGAAGACCGTGTGAGGTTGGTTTCATAGAGGAACTAAAATCTATGTGATAAGAACCAAAATAAAGTTGTTGGTGCATTTTTTCTACTATTATTTAGATTTGATACTGACAGAGAGAGGTATTTAAAAAAAAAATAGAGTATTATCTTTTTTACTATTGTTGTTTACAAGTTTTGTTGATTGGCATCAATGGCTGCCAATAACAACCTACCCATTCCTGAGTTTAATGGGTTAGATTATGAGTATTGGTCTATCAATATGAAGACCTTACTCATAGGCAAAGGGTTATGGGACATTGTAGAAGAAGGCTACACTGAACCAGCAGATTGGACCACCTTGAGTGCAGCTGATAGAACTACTAAGAAGGATGCCCAAAAGAAGAACTCTTTTTCTCTCTACCATCTCCAAGCAGCTTTGGAGAAAAGTATCTTTCCTAGGATTGCTTCTTGTTCAACAGCCCTAGAAGCATGGAATGCCTTGAGAGATAGCTATCAAGGGAGCAATCAAGTGAAGCAAGTGAGGCTTCAAACTTTGAAGAGAGATTTTGAGAATCTCAAAATGCAAGAAGATGAAAGAGTAGGAGATTATTGTGTGAGAGTGAAAGCAATTGTAAACAAAATGGAGACACTTGGAGAAGATATAAAAACTGAAGTGGTTGTGAAGAAAGTGTTGAGAACACTTCTTCATAAGTGGAATCATATTGCTATTATTATTGAAGAATCTAAATATCTTTCTACTCTAACATTTGATGCACTAATTGGTTCTTTGATGTCCCATGAAGAGAGACTCCAAGGTTCTACATCATCAAGCTTTGGAGGTGATGAAAAAGCATTCTCATCCAAGGAAGGTGAGACTCATGGCAATGCACAAGGAAGAGGACAAGGACGAGGACAAAGGAGAGGACAATATTCAAGAGGAAGAGGAAGAGGTAGATCAAGAGGTGGCTACCAAGGAAAAGGAAGAGGAAGAGGAGGTGACAAATCAAACAAGTCTTGTTATCATTGTGGCAAGCTTGGTCACTTTGCTAGAGATTGTAGACTAAAGGCTTCTCAAGAAGGGAGAAGTAATAATTATGGAAACTATGGAGAAGAGGAAGGAACTTCTTCAAATTTGTTCCTCACATATGGAAAATCAGATCAAAATCTTAATGAAACTTGGATTTTGGATACTGGTTGCTCAAATCATATGAGTGGCAAAGAAGAGTTATTTGCTACAATGGATTCCACATACAAGTCCAAGATCAAATTGGGAGATGACAAGGCACTACAAGTTGAAGGCATGGGAGCCATGGAGGTTCCAACAAAATGAAGGCACAAAGAAGGTGAACAATATCTATTACACTCCTAAACTCCAACATAATTTGCTTAGTGTTGGACAAATCATGGAAAAGAACTATAAACTTGTTTTTGAAGATGGAAAATGTGTAATTTTTGACAAAAACAATTGTAATAGAGTTGTCACAAATGTACCTATGACAAAGAATAGGTTATTTCCTCTTAAGTTTGGGGAACAAGGAGGTGCTCAACTTGCTAGTGTGGCCATAGAAAATCCAAGTGTGCTTTGGCACTTGAGATATGGTCATCTTAATTTTTTAAGCTTGAAGTTGTTGACTTCACAAGCTATGGTGTGTGGATTACCAAAAGTTGAAGAGCACAAGGAGGTGTGTGAAGGATGTGCTTTGGGAAAGCACTCAAGAACAAAGTTTCCAAGAGGTCAAGCATGGAGAGCAAGCCATCCACTACAATTGGTACATTCGGACATTTGTGGTCCAATGCATACCAAAAGCTTGGGTAACAATTCTTACTTTCTCACTTTCATTGATGATTTCTCTAGAATGTGTTGGATTTATTTTTTGAAAACTAAGGATGAAGCTTTTGAATGTTTCAAGGATTTCAAAAATAATGTAGAGAATCAAAGTGAGTATGTTGTAAAAATATTAAGGACTGATAGAGGAGGGGAGTTTTGCTCAAATGCATTTCTCAAATATTGTAAAGATTGTGGGATCAAAAGGCAATTCACTACTGCCTACACCCCACAACAAAATGGTGTGGCTGAAAGGAAGAACCACACTATTGTAGAAATGGCTAGATCAATGCTTCAAACAAAGAAACTCAAGTAACATGTATTGGGCTGATGTTGTTAGGACAAGTGTTTACATTTTGAATAGGAGTCCCACTTCTAGTTTAGATGGGATAACTCCATATGAGGGATGGTATGGCAAAAAGCCAAATGTAAAGCACTTCAAAGTTTTTGGTTGTCTTGCATATGCACACATTCCTGATGAGACAAGAAAGAAACTTGATCCCAAAAGTCAAGCATGTATTTTCATTGGGTATTGTGAGTCTTCAAAGGCATATAGACTCTACAATCCAAAAACACACAAAGTTGTAATCTCAAGAGATGTAATTTTTGATGAAGGGGGAGTATGGGGTCATCAAAAACTTTTTGTTGATGATGGATCTCAAGATGCAAGCTCCTCTCAAGTGCAGCCCATTAACAAGAACAACAATGGAAGTCCTCCTCCAAGTCCAAGAAAGAGTTCTACTTCAAGTACAACAAGTGCTACTCCAAGTCCTCCACAAAGACCACCAAGATCATCAAGTTCTTCTCCAATGGAAGTAGATCCACCACCAAGAGGTAAGAGAACACTTCAGTACCATCCTTCTTTTCAAATGATGGACAAGAATTTTCAAAGAAGGTACACTAGAAGCCAAGCTAGTGAGATGAATGAAGTCTTGAAAAGACTTGAAAATTTGCACATGTATGGTGATGAAGACTCCCAAGAGCCTAAGGGAGATGTTGTAAACTATGCTTTAATGACTAGTGTAGAGCTAGAGCCATCTAGTTATGAAAAATCATGTACTCATGATGTATGGCAACAAGCCATGAAAGAGGAAATGACCTCTATAAAAAAGAATGACACATGGGAGCTAGTGGAGCTTCCTAAGGGAAAGAAATGTATTGGATGTAAATGGGTCTATAAGACCAAGTTCAATGTTGATGGGAGCATTGAAAGACACAAGGCAAGGCTAGTAGCAAAAGGGTTTACTCAAAAGTATGGGATTGACTATGAGGAAACCTTTGCTCCGGTTGCTAGACAAGAGACCATCAGACTAGTACTTTCCTTGGCTGCCCACAAAGGGTGGAACATTCAACACATGGATGTTAAGAGTGCCTTCCTTAATGGGTACTTGAAAGAAGAGGTTTTTGTGCAACAACCTCAAGGATTTGAAGAACAAGGTAAGGAGAACCTTGTCTACAAATTGAAGAAAGCATTGTATGGACTAAAGCAAGCACCAAGGGCATGGTACTCACGCATTGATGGCTACTTTCAAAGACTATGGATTCACTAGGAGCAAAAGTGAACCTACTCTCTACTACATGAAACAAGGTAAAGACATCCTTATTGTGTGCTTATATGTGGATGATCTAATATTCATGGGTAGTAGTGCTAAAATGAATGAGGAGTTCAAAAACTCCATGATGAAAGAGTTTGAAATGAAGGATCTAGGTTTGATGCATTACTTCCTAGGAATGGAGGTACATCAAATAGGAAATGGGATCTTCATATGTCAACATAAATATGCTCAAGACATGATAAAGAAATTTGCTATGGAGCAATGCAAGTCTGTTGCAACTCCAATAGGTCATGGGATACAATTAAGCAAAGAATATGGAGCACCAAAAGTTGACAAGACCACTTACAGGAGCATGGTTGGGAGTCTAATGTTCCTCACCAACACACGACCGGATATTCAATATGTTGTCTCTCTAGTATCAAGGTATATGGCTGATCCATCTGAACTTCATCTACAAGCAACTAAAAGAATTTTGAGATATGTAAAGGGTACAATGGATTATGGGATCCATTACCACAAAAATGATGATGTAAAATTAGTTGGCTTTAGTGATAGTGATTGGGGAAGCAACATAGATGATAGGAAATCCACTTCAGGGAATTGTTTTAGTCTTGGGTCAGGACTAATTACTTGGAGTTCTAAAAAGTAAACTATTGTAGCACTATCATCTACTGAGGCTGAGTACATAGCAATCACAAATGCTAGTGCCCAAGCCTTATGGTTGAGAAAAGTACTTGAAGAAATAGGTGAGAGACAAAGTGGTCCTACCATATTGTATTGTGACAATATGAGTGCCATCCAATTGGCACATAATCCTATCCACCACAGCAGGTCAAAGCACTTCGACATGAAGTATCACTTCATTAGAGACATGGTGGAGAAAAATGTGGTTGAGCTAAAACATTGCAGCACTTTGGACAACATAGCAGACATCTTCACCAAAGGAGTTGCTAAAGCTCAGTATATAAAGCTGAGAGACTGTCTTGTCAGCCCTCTCAACTTTAAGGGGGAGAATGTTGGACTTTGAATGTCATACTTCCTATAGTTTGGTTAGCATATATCTTTGTATTCCTACGTAGCTAAAGTTAGTCTTGTTCTAGACATTGTTGAGAGCATATAGGATGTAAGTTAGACTTTGTCTATGTTAGGGTGTCTAGAAAATAAACAGCAGATTTGTTTACGTAAATAATGGTGTGCCAACAAGGTTGAGCCACAATTAGTTCTTCCAAGAACTATATAATGTAATCCAATGCAAGAATATGAATATAAGGAGTTATTATTCTCATCAGAAGTTCTCCACAGACCCTACAAATGTTAGTATTCTACACAAAAACTAGCATTAATTTTACCTGAATTCATGTAGTCAAATAGCTAATGTGGTGCAATCTTCTAAGACAATGGTGCAATATACCAAAAATAAAACCAAGTCAACCATTAACATGAATTAAAACTTGAAGTATCTCCAATATATTGCAGAAAATAGGTCTTCAACATCACACATACAAGTGCAAAAAAATATGCCCCAAATTGACCTCATGTGGTGAAAAATAGTCCAATGGTATGGCAAACAAATCCAAAGATCTGGCCTCCCAAAAAGGTCTAGCCCTTGTCCTCACTAGTTTTCTTGGCTTTAAATTTTTTGACAGGAACCCTTCATTTCCTCCTTGGACGCTGTCTGTTCGCTTTCGGATTGTTTTTTTCCTTCATTTTTGCATAAACTTTGTAATGTCTTCCTTATCACTTCAGTTTTCGTTTGATAATGCCTTTCTTCTATGCACTTGTTGAAGACATCCCTTTCATCTCATTCATTTGATTTTCCTTGAAATGCTCTCCCGACGTGTTTAATTATTATCCTCTTTCCATTAATACGGTGTCCTACCATGTGATATATTTTCTAACCATATGCATAATGGCCCATTCATTTTACCTATCACAACTAGGTTTAATGATATGGCCTCTATATTTGGGTAAAGGCCATACTAAAAATTAAACAAGGTCATCAATATCCCTGCACTATTGTGCCTCTCTATTGATGGTATTTATTGAATCCATAACCATAACTGAATTTGTGCCCCATTGTATTGTGCAAATAATTCTTGGTTTTATCGCACCCCAAGGTACGATGTAGGTGATAATCCAAATAATACTATTTTCTTCTCTTCGATAATGTTTGAAAACCTTCTACTTTTTGACCTACTTTAGCATCACCATCGTGCTATGCTCTAAAAATAAAACATAGACATGAGACTTATGTTATGTATTTGTGCTTCTTTGGAAATTTGTGGAGCCACTTCCATATGCCATGCACCACCTAGTCAGATTGTCCTGAAACCATCATCTCTGTTGTTGTAAATGAATTCCACTGTATGGGGGCCTCTTTGATGCAACGATATCACCATGATTTCTTTGGTTCATCGTAACTCGATATATTACCTTCATTAGTTGTTCTTCATACTTATAAAACCACATTCTCCACTATTTTCATTACATCTATGTTTGCATTGTAGTGGTCGATGCACCACAGTCCATGTTCTCATCACGTAAACTACCATCAATCATTGTGCTTCACCATCGTGTATAAGTATAAAAATTGCCATGTGAAGATAAATCTCATCAAATCATATGTTTTATGAACCTTCCAAACCTTTGGAATTGTCAATTGACTAAATTTTGACCATTATCAACAGTTCACTGGGGCCATTAATCCCTTTTTTGGGTTCCACTACACTCTCTTCAATGTACCCTATGCGTTGCACAATCACTTATTTTATCGTATGGTAATCTATGCCAAGCTCATTCGCTCCTATATGCATATCTAACACACCTTGGCAAGGAAACACCCAAATTTCATGGACCACCTAACCACCATAGTTCATCTCCAAAGATCTATTGTTATTGGATATGTAACATTGTCTTATCACATTGTCATTCAACGTCAAATATCCTCTAGACTATCCTTCACCGAGTGCTAATGTTGCTCTCATTGGTTCAATAATTGAGATGAAAAAGCCTCTATCATAAACTAGGCTACCTTGCATAGTTTTGATTCACCACCACATGAACATGTTATTGTGACTCTCTTCATTCTCCATAGCTTAGTAGCATCATCCACTCGAATAGACACAATGCCAACTATATTAGGCAAAAATTTTGTATGAATTGCATTTAGTGTTTTGGTATACTCTTCGTCAGAGATAACAACATACCCAACCTGATGGACATGAGAAAATCAAACCAAACAATCATTTGTATTTATCACCATATAAAAGTTTTATTGCATAATATTTAACTAATATTTGGTTTAACTTGGATTTTATATGATATTGTCAACAATACAGCCTATGCACCCCCCTTTTACTTAGTAATGAGATTTTGGAGTTGATCATGTTGACTGAAACCTCAATGCATCCTCTACTACTCTTATTGAAAACCACCCGAGGACCCTTCAAAGCTAGCCCAAATTACCTGCCCATAATGCAAATATCTAGAATGAACACAGTTATTAAATCCTTGTTACACAAGTGCTAGACTGACATAGGAAATTACCACCAAATCCATCCCATTTATGGGCTTCATTATGAATCTAATCTTACCACCATCTTTGATTTTCAACTTGACAAGTCCATCCACATCACATTGTTAGTATCCGATTGACACCGTTCACATTAGTGATATCCGAGTTCATCCACCATGGTATATTGGAATTTTGTTCCACTTTAATACCTCTTATACCATGCTAATAGTTGGTCTACGGGTGTTGGATATTGTCCATTCATATGCAATTGATGGATTTCGCTACACCGAGTTGGGGTCCCTGTCATTCTCATTGCAATGGCACCCCATGAAATCGATCTTGTATTCTCTTTCCACTTCATTCGTACATGTGTGGTCAACTACAGTTACCATGCTACCACTCTTCTTTAGTGATCTATCAATGAAGCCATGATGTCACTATTATTTTTGCTATAGACGCTATCTACCTTTGTGATTTCACTCTTTTATCTGCCTCTGAATCTCACGATTGTCCTCATCAATGTTCCACTATGCTACATCTCAAAGTTTGCATCCCTTGTTTGAAAAACCATTCATTAGATTCCTTCTTCTACATCATATGGCTTTAACTTATTTCCTTTTCCTTGTTTAAGTGAAGAATTGAAATTTTGACTCATTCTATTCTACCAAAATCATGGCAACTATATCTCACTGGGTTCACCGTAGGTCATTTTCATCGAATGGAGGGTCCAAATGTGCCATGTAGCCGGTGAAGTGTTTGTGGTACATTGTGGAGTTCATTCGCATCCTTACACAGTGTGAAGAGCCCCGTCCATCTTCATTGTCGAACACTCGATTCTCATCAATGTCCATGTTGATTCTATCACTTCCATTCATCCACACAACATGCCAAGCATAGATATCACTATTTAGTTTTATGTATCTACCAAAATCATCTTTGCTACACAAACACTCGACCATTCTACCAAGTTCGTTGCATGTATCATCCACCATCGCGTTATTCCCACCGTATCGTTTGCTTTGATAAATTGCACAGGGAGCAACAAGTTAGTATTTAATATAATCTTATTATATGAAAAAGAAAATCATACATAAAGTGAGGCATGACTTCATTTTATGCATTATATATGTATTCTTAATGTATAAATTTATATATATGAATACATATATATTTAATTTATTTTATTTTATTTTGTTTTTTATTTATTATTTATTATTATACATATATTTATTTATATATAATATTTATTTTTATTTTTTTGAATTTTATCTCATATTTATATATATTGATATATATAAATATATATTTATTTATATTTTAGATGTTTTATTTTTTATTTTCACTATAGATATATATTACACATTTTTTTTATTTGAAACACACAAATGAAAAGTGAAACAATAAACTAACATTTAAAACTTAAAACATAAACTTAAACCTTAACCCACTAAAAATACAAACATTAATGAACGAAACACTCCCGAAGATAGTACTTGGGACACACTCCAGGAAAACCATGGATCGAGACTGTCACTCGAAGAGAACCCAAGACCCTCAAAACAACAAAACTAAAGGTGGGTCCCCAATTTTTGGGGCTAGTTGTGGAATGGCCACAACAAAAAGTCTTTTTACAATTTCAATAGAGAATTCTTAGGGCCAACCTTGAAGCTGATAAAAGGAGAAGTGCCTAGAATTCCTCAATTGGTAAAGGATATTTTGAGAAAGAAAGGTGAAGAGGAAGGTGACTGGTACGTCCTAATAGAAGGGATAGTTATTCGCACTTATGGTTTCACTGAGAAATATTTTTTCCTACCCCATTATGTTATTGAAAGATTTTTTTCTCTAGAATACTATCGTTAGAAGGATTATACCAACATCATATTTGGACCAAGCAAGGGTAGGAAAGGCATCTACACTTATCCCTCAAGGTGAGCAACATCATTGTTAGCAAAAGACAACACAAAAGCATTACCAAATACATGCAAGAAATGGGATTAGTAGAGCTTCCTCACGGATGGAGATATGACCCATAAAATAAGTTCTTAGAAAAGATAAATGATCCAAAAGGTAAAAATCAAATATTCAAGAGAAATCTCCATCCCCATATTGATAAGTTCACAAATAATGATGAAAAATCAGAGTTAGAATGGGATGTTCAGCATATGGAAGCACTACCTCCCTAGAGAGAATTTTATTATCATGTGGTAGATTATGATCCAAAAAATCATCCAATGCATGTTTATATAGAATATGATGTTAAAGATTTAGTAAAAACAAAAACTTGGAATTTTGTGAAGGTTTTTGAATTTTGGAGAATGCAGGTAGAGACAAATACCATAAACTCTAGATACCCTATCAAAAATGATAGATTGCTTGAGGAATATTATGATTCACATGCTGACACTTGGTAGGGCACCAGAAAATTCCTAGCACTAAGCTTTAAAATACCTACAGACCAAACAAAGGTGATAAATGAGGAACAAACCATCAAGTTAATATTGAAACTTGTTACTATTAGGACACCTCCATCCTCTCCTCAAATAAAAAAGGTTCTATAGATAATATCTCATTGGGAAGGGCAAACAAATTACTTTTTAATCCCCAATAGGGGAATTACAAATGTATGGGCTTGGTGCCCACCTAATGCAAAGGCAGGGATATCAAGGAGGTGGTTTGGGCCCTAACAAATTAGGTAATGTAGGGCCTATCTTAGTTGAATAGAGGTTAGAAATTTTAGCTCTTGGAGCATCTACTGAAGGTTATGTGGAGCCCAAAAATAGAAGATATCAATATCAGGTCATGATTGGGACCTATATGGTGAGATTCATACATCCTACTCATGGTCAGCAGTAAGAGCAACCTAATACATCACAAACATAGAGCCAAGAACCTGTTCAAAAGGAAAAATTAGTAGCTGATGTCCTTGGGTCACAATATGTAGTAGCCCTTTTTGGAATGGCTCAGGTTACTGAAGAGGAGGAACAAGAAAGAGAAGAAATAAGGGAAGAAGAGGAGCAAGTTCAAGCTCCATCAATAGAGCAACCAAGTATGGATCAAGACACACATTAGTCCCCACCAAGGGACTCAAGTATGTTCTCTATCCCTTCTCCCTCTACTCTTCTACCTCTTGGTTCCTAGGAAGAACTCCCCTCCCATTCTAAATATCAGATCCCATTAGTGGAAGTTCTCCCTATTGTTTCATCTCAAGTTGGTACACCCTTCCCACTTCCATCCATGCCACCTCCATCAGTTTCCATTGAGGCTACACTCCCACCTTCCCCACCGCAGGAGCCTCCTATATTTTCAACTACAATGTTAGTAGGTCCACAAATCACAACACCAGTTGCCCCTCCTGCATTAACCAAAGTTTTAATATCCATTAATTTACACCAAGAGTCCACAATTTTATCCTCTCCACTCACCTCTATCAGTTTGGTGTCATCTTTTGATGGGGAACAAAAAATCACTAACCCCAAACTCATAACCAAATCCAAATTTTCCAAAACATGTTTTACAAAAAAGATGAAATCCCAATGTTTCATTAACTAACTTGCAAAGATTACATTTATAGCCCGCAGGCTTTACAACAACTGGTGCACAGGCATAGTTCTCTCACTCTCTATTGCAGTTCTCTAACTCTGCAATTTTGGAAGGAACACACACCCAAGCTAGTCCGAGTGGCCCTCTGCCTTGACTCTGCAACTCGACTGTGCAACTCGCAACTGCAGTTTCTCTGACCTGTAACTTGTCATTTTCCAACCACTCTACATGCCTCTACTTCATCCTTTTATAAATTTCTAGGCATGCCTCTTTGTCTTCCATCTGGTGGCCCTTCGATTCATATCCACCATGACTATTCATCTTCGTCTGCTCCATAACTACAATCTGTAACGTCCTCTGTAACTAGCGTAACGTCTTCCGTTAACTGTTCGTCCACATCTATTTTCACTGCACCTTGGTGCCATGTGCTGTTCTGTGCTGCAACGTGTCATTCTGTAATGGTCCCTGAAAATACCGCCCGTTGTGATTTCGCAATGTTTCCTCCTTCTTCCTCGTCTTCTTCTCTTCCTATCGCGATATCGCGACATGTCACGGTATCGCGACATTCTAGCTCCCTTACCTTCTCTCTCCTCTTTGGGTCACGAAATCGTGACATGTCACAATTTCATGACATTTCTCTTCCTTCCTTGCTTTTTGCTCTTTTGGTCACAATATCATGACATGTCGCAATATCGTGACATCTTCCTTCGGACGCCTTTGATTTTTTGCTCCAGTCGTGATTTCATGACATGTCACGAAATCACGATAATCTCCTTGGCATCTTCTTCCTCTTGCTGCTGGTTGTAATTTTGTGACAGTCATGATTTTGCGTCATGTCACAAAATCATGACATTCTCATTGGTGTCCTCTCCCGGCTGCCCTGCATCGCGATTTCATGACAGTCACGATTTCACGACATGTCACAAAATCATGATAATCTCCTTGGCTCCTCCTCCCGGCTGATCTGCATCACGATTTCGTGATGGTCATGATTTCATGACATGTCACGAAATCATGACATCCTCCATGCCTTCTACGCTCCACTGCTCTACGTCATGATTTTGCGATGGTCATGATTTCATGACATGTCGTAAAATCATGACATCCTCCATGCCTTTTGCGCTCCACTGCTCTGCGTCGCGATTTCATGACGGTCACGATTTCATGACATGTCACGAAATTGTGACATCCTCCATGCCTTCTACATTCTATGGCTTTGCGTCGTGATTTCATGACGGTCATGATTTCATGACATGTCACGAAATCACGACATCCTCCATGCCTTCTGTGCTCCGCTACTCTGCATCACAAAATTGCGACATCCTCCATGCCTTCTACTCCTGGCTGCTCTGCATCACGATTTTGTGATGGTCATGATTTCACGACATGTCATGAAATCACGACATCCTCCATGACACTTTCTCTCTCCTTCTACTTGTCACAATTTCGTGACATGTCGCGATACTGCGACACTTTTTCTGTCACGATTTTGCGACACCAAGGCAAATACTGAGAAATTTTCTTGTAGATGCAAGGTTGTTCGACCGCCACTAGATGCTCCTGCATCAGACACCCGGGTTTGATGGAGAAGTGATCTTCACTTCTGTGTTGTTCGGTTGTCGCCTCCTGCAACATCTCAAAATGCACACTTGCCTTTGTTGTCTGATTCAACTCCGTTTCTTGGCTTCTACTTCTCAGTTTATCCTCACACTTTCTGCACCGCTCCTCTTGCCTCTGCAAATCCATTATGAGCAGCTCCTTTTGTAGGGCTTTCACTTGCCTCTGCAAATCTCTTTTGAGTAGCTCCTCTTACATGGCTTTTATTTGCCTCTGCAAAACTCAGACATCTTCTGCTGACGCCATGCCTCTCCCACCAACAAGTTTTCTTCTTGGAGGCATTCTGTTCATTCTCTCAGAAGCCCTTCCACATATCCTGGTGTAACTGCCTCACGTCCAACGATCTGTTACACACTCAAGAACTTTTGGCTCTGATACCACTTGATGGGGAACAAAAAATCACTAACCCCAAAATCACAACCAAATCCAAAATTTCCAAAACACGTTTTACAAAAAAGATGAAATCCCAATGTTTCATTAACTAACTTGCAAAGATTACATTTACAGCCCACAGAATTTACAAAAATTGGTGCACAGGCACAATTCTCTCACTCTCTATTGTAGTTCTCTAACTCTGCAATTCTGGACGGAACACGCACCCAAGCCAGTCTAAGTGGCCCTTTGCCTCGACTCTACAACTCAACTGTGCAACTCGCAACTATAGTTTCTCTAACCTATAACTTACCATTTTCCAACCACTCTACATGCCTCTGCTTCATCCTTTTATAAGTTTCTTGGCGTGCCTCTTTGTCTTCCATCTGGTGGCCCTTTGATTCATATCCACCACAACTATTCATCTTCGTCTGCTCCATAACTACAATCCGTAACGTCCTCTGTAACTGGCGTAACATCTTTCGTTAACTGTTCGTCTGTGCTTGTTTTCACTGCACCTTGGTGCCACGTGTTGTTCTGCGCTACCACTTGTCATTCTGTAATGGTCCTTGAAAATACCACCCGTCATGATTTCACGATGTTTCCTCCTTCCTCGTCTTCTTCTCTTCCTATCACGATATCATGACATGTCGCGGTATCGTGACATTCCAGCTCCCTTGCCTTCTCTCTCCTCTTTGGGTCGTGAAATCTTGACATGTCATGATTTTGTGACATTTCTTTTCCTTCCTTGCTTTCTGCTCTTTTGGTCATGATATCATGACATGTCATGATATTGCGACATCTTCCTTCGAACGCCTCCGCTTTTCTACTCCGATCGTGATTTCGCGACATGTCGCAAAATCGCGATAATCTCCTTGGCATCTTCTTCCTCTTGCTGCTGGTCACGATTTCATGACAGTCATGATTTTGCATCATGTCATGAAATCATGACATTATCATTGGTGTCCTCTCCCGGCTGCCCTGTGTCGTGATTTCGTGATGGTCATGATTTCGCAACATGTCACAAAATCGCGACAATCTCCTTGGCTCCTCCTCCCGGTTGATTTTTCTCGTGATTTCGTGACGGTCGTGATTTCATGACATGTCACAAAATCATGATATCCTCCACGCATTCTGCACTCCGCTGCTCTGTGTCACAATTTTGTGATGGTCGCAAAATTGTGACATCCTCCACGCCTTCTACGCTCTGCTGCTTTGCATCGCGATTTCGTGACATGTCACGAAATCACCACATCCTCCACACCTTCTAAGTTCTGTGACTCTGCATCGTGATTTCATGATGGTCATGATTTCGTGACATGTCATGAAATCATGACATCCTCCATGCCTTCTGCACTCCGCTACTCTGCGTCGCGATTTCACGACGGTCGTGATTTCGTGACATGTCGCAAAATCGCGACATCCTCCATGGCACTTTCTCTCTCCTGTTGCCTGTCGTGATTTCGCGACACTTTTTCTGTCACAATTTCGTGACACCAAGGCAAATACTGAGAAATTTTCTTGTAGATGCAAGGTTGTTCGGCCGCCACTGGATGCTCCTGCATAATCTTTGGTCACCATGTCTATTTCGAATACTGACTCTATAGCCATTTACCATCAAAGAATAGAATAGATAGCATTTAATGCAGTAGCCTAGTGGAATGAACAACTAGCTAAAGATTTAGAAGAAATAGCATGAAAAAGAAATATAACAGTTGTTGACCCAATATCCAAGAAAATAAATAAATTCACTATTACTCCTAAAGTAAAAAAACCAAGAAAAGAAATGACCATGGAAGACCATGAAATAGTTGAAAAGTTTATGGACATCATGCAATTGCTAAATTCTAATGAGTTGGTAATGGACAAAGCTCATATGGATATAATATTCTTACAAAATTATGTAGGAAGAGAGGACAATGAAGAATTAAGACAAAGGATAGAGCAACTGGAGACTTCTCTCAGAGAATGTGAAGACTTAGCCAACTCTCTTAGAGATGAGGTGGATTGGTAAAGTAAATATCATGAAATGGCTAATTTCAAAGAATAAGTATAGGGTCTTCATGCCCAAATAGCAGCTCATACAAATCAAAATAAATAGTTGCACTAGCAATTATTTTTAGAAAGAGCTAAACCTCCTAGATTATCAAAAGACATAATAAAGAAATTTTGGAGGGAACTATGGTTAGAAATCAAAGTAAAAAGCTAAAAAGCTAAAAAAACCTTTATCTTCCTTGTTGAGGCTATGAATGAGCTAGTAAGTACAAGAAATACCCTTAAAAATGTGAAAGACGTGCTTCTACATAAGCTAGCTCTAGTATGAAAAACAATTAGACTAGCAAAAACTAAGTCTAGGGTCATGGATAGACTCATTTCAAGAAGACAATGGTGTATAGCAGAGGGAATAGCCAAGGATATTCTAGCCAAAAAAAATTATTATTGAAAGGTCTACAATTTCTAGATAGTCTAGAAGAAAAAACAAGCAAAATTATGGGTAAGCTCTCTCACATTAGGCTTCTCGGTTTCCTTGATTACTTTGAGGAAGATCGTCAATTCATCAGAGAAACAGTGTTGTCAGATTGCTTAATTTTTTTTTTGGTAGATAAGATACTATAGCATTAATACCGGGTATTACAGGTTGACCCAAAACCTTTTACAAAAATCAGCCCAAGGCTGTTGATGAACATGTCCTTACTAAGGATCCTATATATGTAAAATATACATGCTACCAAAGCCATTACATCCAGTAAGGCATATAGCCTGTTATCAAAAAGAAACTTCCCATACAACATTTTGGGTATACCCCGAGAAAAAACACCTGCATGATAATTACAAAAGATGAAACGGACAAGGATCCCTTCCTTGAAACAAGTGGAGAAACAAAATGCTGCAGACACATATAGCAGAGTACTGAAAAAAACTCTCACAAGCTCTGCATGGATAGTTACTCTTAATAATTCTTTGGTAATTGCTTTCTTCCATATATGACATGCTTTAGGACCACATCCCGTCTTGGACAATCAGCCTTGGAGAAGTGAACCTGCTAGCTAGATTTTTGGTGGTGGTTATCTGGTGATCCAGTGGCTTTGGTTCAAAGTCTTATATTGTCATTTCTTTCCTACCCTGTGATGATCAACCAACCTCAAATTACTAAGACAACTAGGAGCCATGTTATCTAACATGTGAATTTCCCCATTAGTCTTTGTGGTATTTCCAAGAAGCATCCACCAAGACTGACAACTCGGATAATTTTTATTGTGAGTCCATTTCAAAAAAGATATGGGAATACTCATAGCCTTCGAACTTATAGTGCCTTCCCTATTGGTAAATTTGACTATCATTCTTGGAATTCTTGTTGAATAAGCTCCTCTACTTCACTCGGGATACCATGTTCCCATTTGAAAATTTCATCACCATCGACACCCAAATTGGCCAGCTTATCAGCAACTTTAGTAGCTTCCTAAAAGACATGTTGAGCTTTTCTATCCTATCTTCCCTGGAAAAGGATCCTAGCCTCTTCAACAATTGTTTTAATCCTCCAAGGAGGTTTTTTCCAATTTTTCTAAAATTGCTTAAATTCTATCACACAAAATGATTCTAAAATAGAAGGATGACCTAAACCAATATAGAAAGAATAAGTGATCAATATGATCAAGAGCTTGACAAAAATAAAAGATATATATTTGAGTTGAATAAGGATGGTTCTAAGCCATCTCACAAGAGATTGTCTAGCTTAGAAATGCTCCATAAAAATAGCTTATTTCTACTAGGGATCCAAAAAAAACCTAGGAGAAAGCCTTTAGTGTGCTAAGTAATGTCACCCAATTAATTAGCGAAGGATAAGATGACTTGGTGGAAGTAAATATGGAAGACGATGAAGAATATGGGTCTAAGGAAAGCGAATCTAATGAAGAAGATCGGGATGAAGAAGAGGAGTATATTGATGATGAGATCAAGGAAGAAGAAGAAGATGATGAATCCCATGAAATCACTCTTGAAAATCCCAAACTTGAAGTAGCCCATATTTAAGAAGAAGAAGATGAAGGGTAGGATGAATAACTGGTCCAAGCAAGGGACCCATAAGGAACACAATTTTGAAGAATTTTTTTGCAGTCTGATAGAATTCAAAAATGAATAAAGTATGGGTTTGTAAAAAGGGCTTCATGCATATAGCATTGAAATTCTAAGAGTCATCTATAAGAAGGACCCTCTTTGAAATAGGGAATCATATTTTTGCTTCATCAATAGTTTCTTCATGACCATTAGCTGCAGGATATCTTATCTTTGATCATGAAGTTGGTAGTCATGAAGGAGCAATTTTTGAACCACGATGCTAAGTCTAAGTTCACCATTCATTCCCCTTCATACCATTTCACCATTCCATACCTGCTCTATTCCTCCATCCATTTCCATGCATCCTTGCCATTTTTCTTCACCTTTTCAAATCATACTGCCCATCTCATTACCTATTTTTTATTTTCATACATTCCATAAATCATTCATCCCCTTAGAATCCATAAACCCAATGAATAAGGCTCTATTTTCTTAAAATATTGTGAGCAAGATTCCCTAGGAGGCACCAATAATGTAGGCCAAAAATGGCTACATCCATACTTAAGCCAAAATTTTGTAAAATTTGACTAAGTATGAGAAAGAAACACAAAAGCACTAAAAAGAGCTCAAAACTGAGAAGCATTGAAATGAACACAAAAGCGAGAAATTTGGTGGGTTCGCGTTTCTCTGCTTTCTTTGTATTCACTATGTAAAAGTGAAAAAATAGAAAAGTGCTACGAAAGGGTTGAAAACGAGAAAGCACTAAAATAAATTTAAAGTACAGAAGAAAAATGGGTCGTGCTTCTTGACTACCTTTGTATCTAGCGTCTAGAAGAAAATCGTTGAATAGGGCCTAAAACTAAGAAGTGCTAAAAATGAAGTAGAACGAATAAGTTGTTCAAGCCGCACTTCTCATCCATCTTTGCACTAGCCATGCAAATGAGAAAGTGCTATAAATAGCCAAAAAAGAAGAAGCACTAAAAAAGGGATAGAGATAAGAAGGATGAAGAATAGAGCTTTCTCGTCCATCGTGTATCTACAATGTAAATATAAAAAGTGCAAGGAAGGGTTATGAACAAAAGCAATGCAAAGTTATGCTTCTTAGACCTCTTTGTTAGGAGTGCATAAAATGAAATAGTGTTGAGTTAAAGAAGAAAAGGTAGAAAAGAGTGACTAATAACAAGGGCCATGATTCTCTTCCTCCCTCATCGACATCACACAAATGAGAAGTAACGTTACAACCATTTGATGGTCATATCTATGATAAAAATTTAACTTTTACCTCCCTTAAGGGTTTTCAGTAAAATTTTACGTGTGTAATCTAGGAAGAAATGGAAAAGCTAAAATTGATACCTTAGAAGCTGAATCAAAAGTGTTGGCAATTTTGGGTACTTTGGGTACATTGCCTTTGCTCAAGTGTATAAGTTGTCATTGATGTCAAGAAGCTCTTGAAGGAATTTGATTTGATGTCAAATAATTTGATTTGATGTCAAATAATTTGTTTTGATGAAGGTTACGGCATGACAGTTTCAAAGGTATTTTGCAAACCCCAAGTTGGCAGGTTTAAATATTACAGGTGGATGCATTGGTTTAATGCATTTGGGTCTAGGAGGAAGTATTTATTTAAATAATTAAAAACCTTGTTAAGGTTCCATTTAATTATTTTTAAATAAATAAATTATTATTTGCAATGGGTTCTCCTAATCCATGGCGCAAATATTTTAACATTGTGGGCGCTAGCCAAGACCTCCGTCGACGTGTTAAACTCCTCGCCGATGTCAAAGAGCTTATGGTAAATTGCATATAAATATCCCTCGATGAAAAAAAAGATTCATCCCATCCAAATTTTGAAAGGTATTGCTCACTGTGAATTCGTCTGTGTATTCACCGTTTTCGTGGATCTATTGTTCGTTTGTCTGCACTCACCGTTTTTCGAATCCGTCGTAAAGTTTATTGTCATCGTGTCACGGTAGAGGAAAGGAAGGGACTATTGTTTCATTTTATCCCTGGCACAAAAGGATCAAGGTTAACAACGTGAGGTTTAGATCTCACCGGGTGCCTTTGGCGCACCGGTAGCGGCTAGGCTATTGGCGTGCTACCCAAACGGGAGGTTCCATGTTCGAATATCACGAAAGGGTTTTTCGTCATGAAGTGGACGCAGCAGGTGGTGTTAGAATTCGTGTGCAAATTTCTCCATAGCGATTTTTGATGTTGCTAAGGTATTTTCGAAATTAATTTTTGCTAAGTGTTTTTACGGATGGAGGAAGTTTGTTAGAGGGAAAAACAACTTAGGAGTTATAAGGAGTGTAAAGCTTGTTTGTATTTTGATAAAAGATTCTTTTTGAAGATGTTGTTGAAATATCTTATTGCATTCTTATGAGAGATACATTTTATTTTTGATAAGACTATAAGGGAGAAATAAGGTGTATAAGGGTTAAATATTTCTTGTAATTTTGAGAGTGCTTTTGGTTGATTATGGAAATGAAAGCTTGATGTTTTAAGGTCAATTGCTTCTTGTGTGAAATTGTGAAACCTTAAGTGGGCAGCTTTGAAATTGACATTTGCTTTCATTAAATTGGTAATAATCAAGCTATTCTTTACTTGGTTAAAGTGTTGAGCTTACTCCTTTGTTGATGATTTGAAAAGTTGTGTGTGCTATTGTGAGTTGAGTTGGTGGATGTTTTTGTTCAAATAATATTGGAGAGAAAAGGAGTTCTACTTGTTTCCTTTTATGATTTTGATTATGAAATGCTTCAAGGTTGTGTTTTGAGCTGTATGGTGTTGATTGAACCTTGTTTGATGAGCATTGTTGTTGAAGTCCTAATTGATGGTGAAAAGAACATGAGTATCATTGTTATGTGATTATTTGCATAGTTGGCAATTGTTGAGGTTTCATGTTCTTGAAAGAAAGCATTCTATCCTATCCATTTCAGATATTGAGTTGAGTTTTCAGATTTGAGATTGAGTTTGAGTTGAGTTGAGTTTTGAGATTAGGAGTTGAGTATAGAACATATTGAGTCTCTAACAATTCTCTTTATGCTTCTATGAGTTTGACAAATCACATTGGGTCTCTAACAATTCACCTTGTGATTTCCTACTAAGAAATTTTTTCTTGGTGAGCTTGCTGAGGTTTTGGATAGGTTCCGGTGGGGACTTGTGAGCAGGTTTTGGACAGGTTTCGGTGGGGACTTGTGAGCAGTTTTGGACAGGTTTCGGTGGGGACTTGTGAGCAGGTTTTGGACAGGTTCCGATGGGGACTTGTGAGCAATTTTGGATAGGTTCCGGTGGGGACTTGTGAGCAGATTTGGATAGGTCCTAGCAGAGGACTTGTGAGCTGAGTTTTTATAGTTCTATCAGAGAACTTGAGGATAGAGGAGCACTGGTTCTTTGAGAAGAACCTGAGGAAATTTTTGGCAAGTCTTTGAGAAGGCTTGTGTGTAGAGGATTGATTTGTTCAAGTGTTGGACAGATCTGACAGACAGAGGAAGACTTGTACTAGACCGACTGACTGTGTTTGGTATAGGTTGCTGAGCTACTATGGATGTGATCATAGAAGGCAGAGGTCTCTTAGGCTAAGCATTGAGGACAGGAGGTCTTCGGTGGAAAGGAGTTCCACGTGCTAGCAAGAGGTAGAGGTAGTTGATATTTTGAGGGATCATTTCCAGAGCAGAGGGGAAGGTATCTCCTTTGAGCAGAGGCTCATAAATTCATATTGAGGGGAAGGTATCTCCTTTGAGCAGAGGCTCATAAATTTAGATAGAGGGGAAGGTATCTCCTTTGAGAAGAGGCTCATAAATTTAGATTGGGGGAAGGTATCTCCTTTGAGTAGAGGCTCATAAATTTTGATTGGGGGAAGGTATCTCCTTTGGGCCGAGGCTCATAAAATTTGTAATTGGGAAGGATTCCCAAAGAACTTTGAGATAACTTTTAGAGAAAAGTTTTGTGGATGTAGCCCAGCCATTGTGGGTGAACCACGTTAAAATTGGTGTCACTTTGTGGATGATATTGTGCATTGCTTTGATATTGCTTTGGGTATATTGCTTTACTATTTTGAAGTATACAGGAAAAAGTAAAAAGAGGTCTTATACTATTCACCCCTGCCTCTCAGTATAAGCTTGTGTTCTTAAATTGGTATAAGAGCAAGTGCCTTCGAAAAGTTTAACAACTTGAAGGAAAAGCTAGTAAATAACACAATGGATCATTCAAGTAGTAATGCAGCACCTATTCTTGATGGGTTAGATTTTGGTCTTTGGAGTGCAAGGATGAAGGTTCATCTAATGGCACTTGGTAATGAGGTATGGGAAGTAATTGAAGATGAGTACACTATTCCTGTACATGGTCCTAATACTAAAGAAGAAAGGCTCCTACATCATAGCAATTCAAAAGCAATGAATGCAATCCTGAAAGGCTTACAAAAAGCAGATCTCACCAAAGTGATTCACTGCAAGACAGCCTAGTGAAATGTGGAAACAGTTGAAGGTGGTTCATACAGGTGATAAAAATGTCAGAAAGGCCAAGTTGAGACACTTCAAAGGTATGTTTGAACAACTCAAGATGAATGATGATGAAAATATTAGTGACTACATGCTTTGTATGGATGAGGTTGTTTACTCCACGAAAGACTTAGGTCTTAAGCTTGCTGAAAATGATGTTTGTGATAAGATTTTAAGATCTCTTCCTAATAGATTTAGTGAAAATATTTTTGCTATTGAGGAAGCTAAAGATTTGGATAAGTTGAAAAAGGATGAGCTCCATAGTATACTTGCAACATTTGAGTTGAGAACTCAAGTGAAGGTTGATGTCAAGAAAGAGGCAGCTTTCAAGGCTACCAAGGAATCCAAGGGTAAACAACTTCAAGATAGTGATGAGTCTTCTAGTGATGAAGAGGCATATTATAGCAAGAAAGGCAAGTTCTCTAGAAAGCACAAAAGTATGAAAAATATAAGATGTTTCAATTGTGGAAAGTTTGGTCATTATGCTACTAACTGTACTGTTCCCAAGAATGAAAGTGATGAAGATAAACAGGATTCTAAGAGCAAGGATTCTGATGAGCACAACAATCAAGGAAAGAGGTATTCTCACAAGCACAAGAAGATTTTCTACCTAGACAAAGCAAGTAAGTGTTCTAGTAGTGATAGTGAAAGTTCTTCAAGTGATAATGAAAATGATATGTTCATATCAGAAAAAGAGGAAGAACCGAAACATAGATTCATTATCATGAAATATCTTAGATGTGGAAATTTTGGTCACCTTGAGGATGATTGCACAAATAATGATTTGGTTTCTAGTATGTATGAGGATACTTCAGAAAACTATAAGGAAGATGCATGTATGGTTTTTGAAAAGGGTAGCACCTCTAGTGATAAGAAATTTGAAAAAGGCTTTGATGATTCAAAAGGCAATCAAATAAAGGATCTTGAAAGTGAACTTATTAGTGCTCTTAGTGCTTTGAAAAATGAAAGAAAGAAGAATGCTAGACTCAAGGATAAGTTAGATGAATGTTTTATGGAGAGAGATGATCTTATAGAAAGTCTTGACTTCTCTATAGCTAAAACACAAGAACTCAAGGATGAGTTAGAGTCTAAGGTTCTTGAGTATACTGAGTTAGAATAGAAAATGGCTTCTTTGAAAGAGGAAACTAAAGAGTACAAGGATAATCTTTACAGGTTTCAAGATAGCTCCAAAAAGGTTAAGTCACTCATCAAAGGTCAAAGAAAGACAACAGATAAAACAGGCCTTGGTTTTGTTAAGCCACACAAGGAACAAGTTGGAGAGTCTAGTAAGAGACTCCAAAAGGAAGAGAGTTATGATGAGGAAAGTACTTCAAAAAAGGAGTCCTTGAATGATAGATGCATAGAAATAGAAAACAGAATTCAAAATGAGAAGAAGAAGTTTTCAGGACCCAAGAGGTCAAATAAAGGAAAGTTTCAAGGCAGATGTTTTGCTTGTCACAGGTTTGGTCACATGGCTTCACTTTGCATGGCTCAAGTGAAGAAGGTAAATGATAGTTTTAGAAGTGCTAGTTAATTTCAGGGGTATTGCTACTCTTGTATATAGTTCAGGCACAAGGCAGTCTATTGCAAGGTAAATAACTGGAATAGGTTTGGTCAGAACAGGTTTTGTCAGAACAAGTTTGGTCAGAATAGGTTTGGTCAGAACAGGTTTGGTCAAAACAGGTTTGGCTGAACAGGTTTGGTCAGAACAGGTGGATTCAAAGATCAGGTTTACCTCAAAGAAACAACATCGTCAAGTGTTTCAAGTGCAACAATGAAGGTCACATAATCAGACAGTGTAGAGCTAATATTCCAGAATACAGGAACAGGAACAGTGGCATGATCAGGTCCAAGGATCAAGGTATGGACAAGAACAAGGATGAGAAAAAGAACAAGAATATGGACAAAGAGTTCAAGATAAGTTCCGAAAAGGAAGTTATAGACGCTGATGATGATCATTGCCTAATGGGAGTTTTACTCCCACCCCAGAATTAATCACCTCATCAAGAGGTGGGGGAGGGACTAAGCTAAGAGGCTCATTCTTAGTCCCGAGCCCCAAAGGTGGCCCTTTGCCATTGATGACAAAGGGGGAGAGATATGAGTAAGGGGGAGAGCTTCAAAGTGAAGAGGAAAGCTTCAAGTTCGGGGGAGCAAAACTTCAAAGGAATATTCTCAGTTGTGGGCACATTTTCTCAGTTGTTAGCACAGTTGGTTTTAGTTTTGGCTCTTGAGAAGTGTTTTCAGTAAAGGTTTGCCATCAATGACAAAGGGGGAGATTGTTGGCAATTTTGGGTACTTTGGGTACATTGCCTTTCCTCAAGTGTATAAGTTGTCATTGATGTCAAGAAGCTCTTGAAGGAATTTGATTTGATGTCAAATAATTTGTTTTGATGAAGGTTACTGGCATGACAGCTTCAAAGGTCTTTTGCAAACCCCAAGTTGGCAGGTTTAAATATTACAGGTGGATGCATTAGTTTAATGCATTTGGGTCTAGGAGGAAGTATTTATTTAAATAATTAAAAACCTTGTTAAGGTTCCATTTAATTATTTTTAAATAAATAAATTATTATTTGCAATGGGTTCTCCTAATCCATGGCGCAAATGTTTTAACATTGTGGGCACTAGCCAAGACCTCCGCCAACGTGTTAAACTCCTCACCAACGTCAAAGAGCTTATGGTAAATTGCATATAAATCTCCAACGATGAAAACAAAGATTCATCCCATCCAAATTTTGAAAGGTATTGTTCGCTGTGAATTTGTCTGTGTATTCACCGTTTTTCGTGGATCTGCTGTTCGTTTGTCTGCACTCGCTGTTTATTGAATCCGTCGTAAAGTTTATTGTCATCGTGTCATGGCAGAGGAAAGGAAGGGACTGTTGTTTCATTTTATCCCTGGCATAGAAGGATCAAGGTTAACAGTGTGAGGTTTATATCTCACCGGGTGCCTTTGGCGCACCGGTAGCGGCTAGGCTGTTGGCGCGCTACCCGAATGGGAGGTTCCACATTCGAATATCACGAAAGGATTTTTCGTCGTGAAGTGGACGTAGCGGGTGGTGTTAGAATTCATGCACAAATTTCTCCATAGCGATTTTTGATGTTGACTAAGGTATTTTCGAAATTAATTTTTGCTAAGTGTTTTTGCGGATGGAGGAAGTTTGTTAGAGGGAAAAACAACTTAGGAGTTATAAGGAGTGTAAAGCTTGTTTGCATTTTGATAAAAGATTATTTTTGAAGATGTTGTTGAAATATCTTATTGCATTCTTATGAGAGATACATTTTATTTTTGATAAGACTATAAGGGAGAAATAAGGTGTATAAGGGTTAAATCTTTCTTGTAATATTGAGAGTGCTTTTGGTTGATTATGGAAATTAAATCTTGATGTTTTAAGGTCAATTGCTTCTTGTGTGAAATTGTGAAACCTTAAGTGGGCAGCTTTGAGATTGACATTTGCTTTCATTAAATTGGTAATAATCAAGCTATTCTTTACTTGGTTAAAGTGTTGAGCTTACTCCTTTGTTGATGATTTGAAAATTTGTGTGTGCTATTGTGAGTTGAGTTGGTGGATGTTTTTGTTCAAACAATATTGGAGAGAAAAGGAGTTCTACTTGTTTCATTTTCTGATGTTGATTGTGAAATGCTTCAAGGTTGTGTTTTGAGCTAAATGGTGTTGATTGAACCTTGTTTGATGAGCATTGTTGTTGAAGTCCTAATTTATGGTGAAAAGAACATGAGTATCATTGTTATGTGATTCTTTGCATAGTTGGAAATTGTTGGGGTTTCATGTTCTTGAAAGAAAGCATTCTATCCTATCCATTTCAGATATTGAGTTGAGTTTTCAGATTTGAGATTGAGTTTGAGTTGAGTTTTGAGATTGGGAGTTGAGTATAGAACATATTGAGTCTCTAAAAATTCTCTTTATGCTTCTATGAGTTTGACAAATCACATTGGGTCTCTAACAATTCACCTTGTGATTTCCTACTAAGAAAGTTTTTCTTGGTGAGCTTGTTGAGGTTTTGGACAGGTTTCGGTGGGGACTTGTGAGCAGGTTTTGGATAGGTTTCGGTGGGGACTTGTGAGCAGTTTTGGATAGGTTTCGATGGGGACTTGTGAGTAGGTTTTGGACAGGTTTCGATGGGGACTTGTGAGCAATTTTGGATAGGTTTCGGTGGGGACTTGTGAGAAGATTTGGATAGGTCCTAGAAGAGGACTTGTGAGCTAAGTTGTGATAGTTCTATCAGAGAACTTGAGGACAGAGGAGCACTGGTTCTTTGAGAAGAACCTAAGGATAGTTTTGGCAAGTATTTGAGAAGGCTTGTGTGTAGAGGATTGATTTGTTCAAGTGTTGGACAGATATGACAGACAGAGGAATATTTGTACTAGACCGACTGATTGTGTTTGGTATAGGTTGTTGAGCTGTTGTGGATGTGATCATAGAAGGTAGAGGTCTCTTAGGCTAAGCATTGAGGACAAGAGGTCTTCGGTGGAAAGGAGTTCCACGTGCTGGTAAGAGGTAGAGGTAGTTGATCTTCTGAGGGATCATTTCTAGAGCAGAGGGGAAGGTATCTCCTTTGAGCAGAGGCTCATAAATTCATATTGAGGGGAAGGTATCTCCTTTGAGCAGAGGCTCATAAATTTAGATAGAGGGGAAGGTATCTCCTTTGAGCAGAGGCTCATAAATTCAGATTGGGGGAAGGTATCTCCTTTGAGCAGAGGCTCATAAATTCTTATTGGGGGAAGGTATCTCCTTTGGGTCGAGGCTCATAAACTTTGTAATTGGGAAGGATTCCCAAAGAACTTTGAGATAACTTTTAGAGAAAATTTTTGTGGACGTAGCCCAGCCATTGTGGGTGAACCACGTTAAAATTGATGTCACTTTGTGGATGATATTGTGCATTGCTTTGATATTGCTTTGGGTATATTGCTTTACTATTTTGAAGTATAAAGGAAAAAGTAAAAAGAGGTCTTATACTGTTCACCCCCCCTCTTAGTATAAGCTTGTGTTCTTCAAAAAGCAACTGTAGTCCAAAACCTTCCATAACATCTTGTTGAACCAGATTTAGTTGTGATATTGACAAAGAGGGATGGATTTCAAGAACCATTGAAAACGATGATGAACTCAACTCGAGGACCATTGTAACAAGATCAAAAGCACGTAGCTGGAGGTCATCATGAACAACAATGTGGTTAGAGAGATCACGAAAGAATAAAATTCATCGTAAAATGCTTATGAGTAAAATGATGATTGTAAAACCTATAAATATGGGCAACAACCTCCTTCCAAATGGTTGGCTTTGGAGTGTTTGCTTGCACCATTGTGTAAATCTCTACAAATTGATGAATGAAGCATTACAAGGGATGTTTACCTCAAATTTGTGCTTGTATTGAATGGTGGAATTGATTCTTAGATGTTATCTCATCTTACTACTATGGTTAGTCTATTCTATTAATTTGAAAAGCTAACTTAGAGTATATTGAGGTAATTTTTTCACACACATGTTCTTGAAGAATTCTATTTTTGTTAAAATCAGGGTATTGATCTTATTCTGCTGAAATTGGGTAATAAATATTTCTAATTTTTTGGAATAATTTTGTGAACATGTAAAAACCATTTAATAGTGTAACTACATGATTTTTAAATGATGTTAATCCCTTAAGTTGTTTTTAAAATCAATTTGTTAGGGATACTATGTGGATGTCTATGTTGTTAAATTCATCCATCCATTTTACATATATATAATTCTAATCCTACTATTTCTATCCCTAAGCTTTCAAAATTTGAGCTAAATAGAGTCAACACTCATTAATTTGACAAGGAGCTAGCCTTCTCTAGAGGTTGAATCAAAGTAGTTTGATTCTTCCAATGTTTAGTCTGGGTTGTGATTAGTGGGTGCTGCCTTCAAATCTCAAAATATGATAATCATAGTTCTAGTGTGAGCTATATGATAAACTAGACTACAACACTAACTTAGAACTAAATAATACAATGAAAAATAGTATTTTAGAAGGAAATTCATGGAATAATGTGAACTCAATCCCCACTTAAATTTGATTTATTTTTAAATCTCTAAATAAGTTGGGAAGTATCTAATAAAATTATTTATTAACCCTCTATTTTTAAGAATAACATCCTTGATAATAGTTATAGTGATGTTTCACTGCCTTGGGAGTAAATTTTTTTGGAGGTTACAAAATAGTGAAATTAGTCCATCAACACCCTCCAGAACCTCTCAAATATTGGTTATGTATAAGACAAGTGTTGATTTATTCCACGATTGTAAGTTGGTTCAAGAGTGATCTATTAGAAAAGTGAAGCAAATATCTTGAAGGAGGGAATCATTAAAGAAATGTTGGTAAATCACTAGCAAAGTGGAGCGATTCACTCATCTCCTAGAGAGAATTGATAATGGGCCTGTGGAAGGTAAAACTACAAGAGCACATATCAAGGAAGATATTTGAAAAGAAATATTATGGCATGTTGTGGTGCCTAAACTCATTTTAGAAGACTTTTATAACTTTTAGAGGCATGCAACATTCAAGGTGCATTATTTTCTTAGAGATGCCCAAAAATTTGTACTTTTATTATGAGTAATATTTTCTCACCCTAGATAACTTAGGGGTAAAGTCTTACTATAAATAAAAGTTATGGGATCCATTTTGGCCAAGAGAAATTTAGATATATACTATGTGAAACCCACATTGTGCTATTATAACTCATGAAATTGGTGGAAAATTGATGTCTTTTGCTCTCCATTAGTGGCATTACTCTCCCAAATTGTGGAATGCATGGTGATTGAGGCATAGCCCTTTTATCCATTTTGTCATTTCTCTCACAAATTTATATCAATTGAATGAAAATATTTTTTTATTTAGATTTATCATCTGTTGATTGATCACACACCCTCCTTGTTATGGTAACAATTATCTTTACTTCAAATCTCTCACACCCTAAGCTTCACAATTTACTTTTTATGTATTTAATTTTCATATTTATCTTCTACATTTTAATTTAATGTGATTATATTAGGTTGTTTTAAGATTTAGCAAGGATAAGGGGGAAGTGGCCTAAATTTTGAGGTTAGAAGAGATGATAAACCCTTCTATCTAACTATGATTGAAACTAGAATTATGGGCACTTAAGATCTCAGAATTTTCCACAAGTCAACAATAAATTTTGTGAAACATATGTTTTTTGGGTTGAGATTGCAATAAATTTACTCTTCAGTTTGTCCCTAACTATGTGATCCTTATTTTCAACTAGGGTATCATTATTTCTAGTTAAATATTCCATAAATTACTTTCCTTCCTTCTTATCTAGCTTTTCCTCATGAGAATCCTTCATTTATTAAATTTCTCCAAATAAAAACTCTAAAGTTTGAAGGGAATGACCCTAATTCAATAAGATAATCTAAATGTAATGAGAATATTATGCACAATATTTCATTTAATACCTTAGGTAATATTAAATATTATCATACTCATGAAATAACTCAAATATTGAAATCATAAAGATTACATTATACATAGTCTTGCCATCCATATATACAATTTTACATGAAACCTCTTCATATTCATGAGATTCTTGATGCTCCAAATTTCTTTTCACCTTCTCTCAATCTCATAGGATAAATGTCTACTCATATTTCTCATGTGATAAATATTTTATTAATCTCTTTTATGTGAGAATTTTTTTATTAACCTCCTAATAATTACAAATAAAAAATGATTACAAATTTTCAAACAATGTAATAAAGATCAATATCTAACTTTGGCTCGACTGGATCAAATAATATTCTTATTACATTACTTGCATAGAGATAGTTATAAAAGAATTCAAACTTGTTTTGACCAAGTGCCTTTGTAAAAATATCTACAAGTTGATCTTTAGTAGAGATGTATTCAAGTTGAATATGATGATTTTTGATAAGTTCTTAAATAAAATGACATTGTGCTTCAACATGCTTAGTTCTCTCATGTATTAGAGATATTACATTATTTGTTCATGTAATAATTTAAGAAGTGTGTTTATTAGTTTAGGGAGTGATTAATATTTAGTATTGAGTTTAATATTTGAGTTTATAAGTTTGTATAAATGTGTGAAGTGTGTGAGGTGTCAAGTGTGTAAGTATGAGTTGGGAGTGTTAGGTATCATTTGAGTAGGTGAAGATTCATGTAAGGTATCATTTATGGGAGTTATTTAATGATGATAAACTTCATTATGAAATAAGATAGAATGCAAAGAGACATGCATGTGGAGGATCACATGTAATTATATATTTATGATGAACCATTGTAACAAGCATTGAATAAGAATTGCTCTTATGCATGCTTTTATAGATATTTGTATCAATAATATTTAATATTTTGTGTGATCAATATTGTGAGCATTATTTTGTGATTCTATAAGTTATAGCACTAGAACTATTTGGGTCTATTTGCTAACAAGGTATCAAAACCATATTGAGTGGACATTATGATAACCACTTTGAGATTAGAGATATTTTTAAAAGATTATAGATTGAGGATATTACAAACAAAGAAGATTTATATTGAAGAAGGATGTGTGGAGATATTTGAGAATCTAGACATGTGAATATTGGAGGAATAAGAATATTGAAGTGATATTTCTAAGGAAAATGAGATTGAAAAGCAGAGAAGAAAGAAGGAAGAAGGGTTGATATCGTTCAAATTATAAAATATTGAAGAATTATGACGTACTATTGATTTGATTTGAAGAAAGTGAGTTTATTAGTTGTTTCTAGAGAGATAACAAAAATATTTTGGAGTGATAAAAAATATTATTGAAGAATTTGAAAAAATAAAAGAATTAAAGAATTATTTGAAGAGGATGATTGTTGGATTTGGAGGAGATTGATATTGGTGAGTTATTATTAAATTTGGTAGATTATTTTTGAAGGTATTTTCTTGAGTTTACTTTATAAATTAATGGAGAGAACATTTTAGGAGAAATAAGATATTGGGAGTATAAAAAGAATAAGAAAGAGCCAAAAAGAAAAGTCTTTTAGTAAGTCTAAGATGAACGTAGAAATTCAGAGAATTTAAGCTTCTTTTTTTTTGGTAAATTACCAAAATTTGTATTAATGAGGGCATTTGAAAGGCACCCTAATGCCTTGATACAAAAATAGGATTAAAGGATGCATAATCCATAAAAGCATCATGGAATCTACGACAAGCCTAAGACATATAGATAAACTATAACAAAACAAAAGGACAAGGACAAAATAAGAAAAAATTAACAAAATCCTTGGTGTCATCATTTTTGACATCCTTAGGAATTTCCTTGAACACTTCCTTGGTTATTTCCACCACATAATATTCTTTGACATCAGTTTTGGCTCCAATGGAATTCTTTGTTGGATTATCCTTAGTGAAGTTGTCATAGAATAATAAGAGATTCAGAGCATTCATGTGCTCTTTTATTTGGGTAATAGCTGCCATGCTTTCAGTCACAACACTTTCCATCTAGGAAATAGTAGCTATGGTGGTATTTATAATGTATTCCTGAAGTATCTTCACCACAGGATCCTTGAACTCGTCCTTAGTAGAACCATGTATTTTTCCTTGATTCTGAATAAACTTCTCCTTTAAGTGTTAAGATATTCTTTTTAGGGTGGGTCAATCCTCCACCTTATCCTTCTTACTTATATATTTCTTTACGTCTTGGTAGCCTCCATCCATATTCCTCTTCTTGGAAGATCTAACACTTGAGGATGGGTTGAAGGACGTATCCTCATCCATTGTCTGCTTGGAATCTGCCTGTTGTTCCTACAAAACCACATTTCCTTTGGGAAATTTCTCCAACAAATGAATATATATTACTTTAAATAGCCCCTGGTGTGAGGGCCACACCTCGTCCTTCTTCGATCGGGTTGCCTTGATGGAGTAATCCATAGAAAAGTACAAAATTTTGGGATATTGAGTGGCTTCACCTCCTAGAAATGATTCACAAATGCAATGTGAAAGCCCCTTAAAGGGGATCTGGTCTCATTGACTATGATATATTCAATTACGGGTTTCATGACATCCTTCCACGGGGTGGGTAAATCCTCTCGAACCATGCCCAATTTAACAATTAGAATTTAAGCTTCTTTTCAAAGAAATTTTAATAGTTATTTCTTGACAGTGAATGAGTGTGAGAGATAGATAACCATTTATTTTAATGTTAGAAATAAAAATATTATTATGGAGTATATTTAGAGAGTCCAAGTAGAGAGGTGTTAGCCAGCAAAAATTGCAAAGCAAGATGTCTAGTGAATACCTAGTTTTACATCCAGAGAATGGACTCTGATATTATTGTATTCACTTTTATCTAAAAAAGAACATGAATTTATTGAATTTCCTAGGCATTCCAAGCCAACTAAGATAGATAAAAAATGATAGATCATCAAGATATCCATTCTCGTAAGAAAATACTTGATAGCTAAACCCATGGCCTCTGTTGGAGCCTACATTGAGTTTATTTTAAATTTATTGTTAGAGAATATATTTTTGTAAAATATAGGTCTCAAAGAAATACTCTTCAAGATAATAATAGGCAAAGGGCTAATCAAAATTGAGAGGGGAAGCCAAAAAATTTTCAACTTTATCAAGGACATGGATATGCACGTGGACTTGGACAAACATGGAGATGATAGTTAAGAAAATGTCAAATAGGAATCATGTAATGTATAAAAGTTTGCATAAAGGCTTCAAAATTAACCAATGAAAATGAGGTCATTATCATTAATATTTTCATGAAACACTGGAATGATATATTGAATGAAATGTTCATAGAGCTTGGACAGTGTAAGTTTATTCAATGAATAAAGAAAAATTAAAATAATATTTTAATATTTTTGTAGAAATTTTGATGTTTTTGTTTGTTGTGAAGATGATATTTACTTCACATTTTGGAAAAATGTATGTTGCTTGGAAAACATAAGGTTTTAATAGTTTCTCAATGGAACAAAGTTCTAGAACTATCTGAGTGAACTAAAATACAAGGTCTGTCATATTTATGGAAGTGTTAAATTGGAATATAATAAATAATAGATAAAATATTTTAATGACACAAGTAGCAACCTTAATATCTTTGTTTTTATGGGGAAAATATGATATTTCTCATATTAATCTTGTTTTTTGTTTAGACGTGACGATGCCAGTGCAGGACCCATCCTATCTAGCATATGTGGATTCAAGTGTCATAATGGGATAGACATGTACATTTTAAAATGAGGTTTAAAAACATGAGAAGAATGAGTACATAAAATTTATCCCTCAAAATGATGTTTTTCCATAATTTTTAATTTGTACCATAGACGAATATCATATTATTTTTCTCTCCAAAAAATTCAATAGGTGTTGCAATGACAAGAATGCAAATGGATCAATTGGTTGCATTTGCAAAGGACAATGGATCTACTGCTTCAGCCACTAGTCTAGGAAATTAGAACATATTATGAAGGCTTTGATAATTTTCTTGTAGAATTTTAGTAGTATTCTTATATTGAAGCACTAAAAGAGCATGAAGGTTTATTGGACTTTACTAAGGTACAAATTTGAGTTGTGTTTTATTTTTATTTGGAAGGATAAATTTACCAAATAATGTAATACGAGGAGGTGTTGGTAATATTACATTATTTGTTCATGTAATAGTTTAGGAAGTGTTTTTATTAGTTTAGGGAGTGATTAATGTTTAGGAGTGAGTTTAATATTTGAGTTTATAAGTATGTGTTAATGTATGAAGTGTGTGAGGTGTCAAGTGTGCAAGAGTAAGTTGTGAGTGTTAGGTGCCATGTGAGTAGGTGAAAATCATGTAAGGTGTCATGTGTGAGTTATATAATGATGAGGAAATTTTTCATTATAAGAGAAAATGGAAGGTCAAGAGACATGCATGTGGAGAGTCATATGTAATTATATATTGATGATAAAGCATTGTAGCAAGCATTGAATAATCATTGCTCTTATCAACTATGGAATGCAAAGATCCATAAAAATCCAACAAGTCAAGGGATGGGGTGGTGAGGTGGCTAGGTGGGATGTTTAAATGTTGAAAGGTAGTAGTAGAGATGATATTGATGGATGATATAGTGTCAATTAAGATATGCTTGAATGTTATTCCATAAATGCATGTTATAATATGTAGAGGAGGATCAACCCCTACTCCTTCAAGAGTTGTTATTTCATGATCATAGAAAAAATTAAAGGTTGCATGCATGTCTGCATATTTTTAACAAAATTGGAAAAAGTGTTAGCATCATTATATTCCAAATCTATGTGTCACAAAATAGCACTTAGGGCCTCATGATGAGGTTACAATTATTATAAGATGTCGTATATTGATAACTTCATCAACGCGATCCAAATTTGGTGTATGAGACTACTTTGAATGGTTATAATATTTCATAGAATGGAGGGAGGGGTGTCTTGTAATGGTGGTGCATTGGAGTAAGTTGGTATGATAGGAGGGTTCAATTTTTGATTGGGTCGTATAGGGTATATTTGGTTCCATGTGGTGACATTGATTATACCTATAACATCTTAATGAGATAGACCATTATTGACATGATTGATTTTTTAGGGTGGATATTGCAATGTCAAAGTAGTGGCCTAACCTAGTTGCATCCCATGCTTGGGTAGAGGGTTTTTATAAATCCCCAATTTTTGATTTAGGGAAGCCAAAGGACTATCGATGTGTATGGATCCATGACCAATGAGGTCTTAAACCAAATGGTAGGATTGGTGATAATTTTTGATATCATGCCATCATTATTTTTGGTATTCATAGAAGGTATACTCATTAAAGCCCTTTCATTTTGGGTGATTGGGATCATCTGGTCTAATTTTAGGTAGAGCGATATGTCCTACATCATATAGCTTCTAGAAAATATTGGATAGGGTCTCAAAAAGAGAGGTCTAGTTGTAAGGTGAATGAGTTGGATATGGTGTACAAGCCAAAAATGATTAGGTAGAGGAGGGGAAAGGGAAGGATTAGGTTGTTGATATAATTATTGGTATGGTTGAGTGTACTATTGTGATAAGGCAGATGTTGCACTCATTATAACTTGGTTAATTTTAGGGGGTTTGGGCATGTTGGTGTTGGAGATGTTCTTGTTGTATATTTTATTGGTAGGGTAGTCCATTTTCTTATGAATTTTAACATACCCTTCCTAGATTTTTATATCCTTAATCGCTTTGGATTGAGTAATAGCATCTTCAAAGGAGTAGTGTTGTTGGATTTGCAACATCACACATATATGTTTCACATAACTCTTTGTAAATATTTTTACCAACTTAATGGGAGGGATGGAAAATGTTAGGTCATTAATATTCCCATGCAATTTGGAAACATAGTCATTGATAGACTCATCATCAAATTATCACAAGCTATAAAGATCTAATAGTGACGTCTTCTTTTTTATGTTTATGGGAAAGTGTTCCATAAATGGATTTACTAGTTGCTTGAATATGAAGAGGTTGTATTGAGGGATATTGTTATACCAATCTAGGGCTTGACCCCCAAGGGATAAAGGAAAGGTGTAGAGCATAAGTGATGCAGGAGCATCCAGGGCCGCACAACAATCTTGCATCACCGAAAAGAAAAACAAAAAAAAGTTAGAAGTTTGCAAATTTTTCTAAGTATAAAAATTGTCGCGATATCGCGACACAAATGTCGTCGCGATATCGCGACGTATTTTAAGAACCGTGGCAAGTGCAAATAATGGTCGCGATATCGCGACACAAATGTCATCGCGATATCGCGACGTATTTTAAGAACCGTGGCAAGCGCAAATATTGGTCGCGATATCGCGACACAAAAGTGTCGCGAAATCGCGACACTTTGGCAGCCGAAGTCACAAGCCACAAAAGTGTCGCGAAATCGTGACACTTTGGCAGCCGAAGTCTCAAGCCACAAAAGTGTCGCGAAATCATGACACTTTGGCAGCCGAAGTCACAAGCCACAAAAGTGTCACGAAATCGCGACACTTTGGCAGTCGAAGTCACAAGCCACAAAAGTGTCACGAAATCGCGACACTTTGGCAGCCAAGTCAGAAGCCACAAAAGTGTCGCGATATCGCGACACTTTGGCAGCCAAAAGGACCAAAAGCCATAGAAGTGTCGCGATATCGCGACACCTCGGAGAAAGAGAACCAAAAGCAAAAAAACGTCGCGATATCGCGACACATTGGAGAAGGAGAGCCTAGGGCAGAAAAGTGTCGCGAAATCGTGACATGTCGCGTTTTTGCGACCTGGCTAAGAGGGTAAAGACGGGTTTTTCATGGACTGTTGCAGAACGACAGGTGGCGATTCCAGAAGCCGTTAAGGCAGTTCCAAGTGGCAGTTCCAGAAGCCGTTAAGGCCGTTCCATGTGGCAGTTACAGAAGCCGTTAAGGCAGTTACGAACGACGGTTGCAGCAAGAAGCCTGGATTTTAAAAGGGGATTTTTTTGAAGTATTCGAGAGGCTGGAAAGACGTAGAATGAACTGCGACTGTATTTTCTTCTGCACTTTGTAATATTCCATGGTTCCGAATTAAGCTTTCCATGCTTCGAATTAAAATCGCGTCTTTTTCTTTATAATTTTAACTGGTTAAAATTGGCTCCCCATCAAGTGGTATCAGAGCAGCAAGATTCTGAGTGTGTGAGCAGAGCGCCGAACGTGAGGCAGCTCGCACCAGGATCTGGGGTTACGGGTTCTGAGTAACAGTGAAGCAGAATGCCGCCACGAAGAAATCGTGGTGCTGGAAGGAACGTGGTTCCTGAAGGAGACTTTCGAGCATTGCAGCGACAAGTGTTGGCCTTGCAGGAAGAATTGCGCAGAGGAGTGGAGCCGAGAGGAGAAGATCGAAGCGATGATGACGGAGTTGAAGACCCGTCTGAAGAGGAAGAAGAAGCAATGAGTGCAGCAGAATCGAGGATGATTAAAGCCATTTTGCAAATTGGGAAAAGGCCAAAGATTGACGTCTCCACGTATTCTGGAAATTTAAATCCAGAAGAATTAATCGACTGGATTAATGACATAGAGGAATATTTCGAATATGAGGACGTTGAAGATCCAAATCGAATTAAATTTGCCAGAACAAAATTAAAAGGCCATGCTGGCATATGGTGGAAAGGAGTGCAACTGGAAAGAAACCGGAGAGGAAAAGAAAAGATCACCAGGTGGGATCGAATGGTGGAAAAATTTAAACGGCAGTTTATTCCAGTAGATTACGAATTAGATCTGCTGAGAAAAATGTAGAGTTTGCGCCAGTCCAGCAAGTCCGTTAAAGAATATACAGAGGAATTTTTTAAAATTTCTATTAGAACCGGCCATACAGAAGCAACTAAAGAAAGAGTAGCCCGTTACATTAATGGGTTGAGAACCAACGTGCAAGAAGAATTAAGTCTGGTTCGAATGAACAACATTGAAGATGCTTACCAGTTTGCTCTGAAAGTGGAAGAGAAACTGAACCGCAGATTTGACAACAAGCAAAGAGGAAGAGGTCGTGGTGGAAGAACTGGTGGAAGAACCAGTGGAATTAAATATGATGATCAAAAATAGAATGGTGAAACCAGCAATCGCCAAGAACAGAAGGAGGAGAATGCTTACCGACCCCGTAATCAGAACAATGATTATCAAAGGGGGAGAGGTAGAGGTGGACGTGGATATGGCAGAGGCAGATTTCGTGGAACCTGTTTTAATTGCGGAGAAGAAGGGCATCGATCATATGAGTGTCCCAAACACCAAGAAGCACCAAACAGAAGGCCTGAAGGTAATGCCAGAGCTGCAGTTGTTGAGGATGGTGTTGAATCCGAGCACTCTAAAGAAGCAGAGCACGGAGAAGTGATGATCACAAGGAGAACTTTGTTGAATGAAGAGAAGGAACCAGATCAACGAAAAAGCCTATTTCGCACGAGGTGCAAATGTTCAGGTAAAATCTGTAATATTATTATTGATAATGGTAGTACAGATAATTTGGTTTCTGAGGAAATGGTAACTAAGTTAAAGTTAGAAAGAAGACAACACCCGCATCCATACCGGATTGCATGGTTGCAGAAGGATCATAGAGCATTGGTCAGTGAACAATGCTTGGTCAAGTTCAAAATTGGAAGATACCAGGATGAGGTCCTGTGTGATATTTTGCCGATGGATGCTTGCCATTTGTTGCTTGGAAGACCATGGCAATTTGATGGACGTGCAGCGCATGATGGACATGCAAATACCTATTCCCTGACAAAAGACGGAGTACGCCACAAACTGAAGCCATTGAAGGAGGTTGAGGAAAAGGTATGCAATAATGCTAGAATTTGTTTAGTAGATGGCAAAAAAATTTTGGATGGTATAAAGAGGGATTCAATGTGTTATGCATTAATTCCTACTGTAAAAAGAGAAGATACTACTAACATTCCAGCAGAAGTTGAACATCTATTAGCAGAATTTCTTGATATTATATCAGACAATGTACCTGAGGGTTTGCCGCCAATGAGGAAGATTAGTCATCAGATTGACTTAATGCCAGGATCTAGCTTACCCAACAAGGCAGCCCATAGAATGTCTCCTGTTGAGAATGAAGAGTTGAACCGACAAGTTCAGGAATTGTTGAGGAAGGGTTTGATTCGAGCAAGTTTGAGCCCTTGTGCGGTGCCAACAGTACTTGCACCAAAGAAGAATGGCGAATGGCGAATGTGCACCGATTCCCGAGCCATTAATAAAATTACTATTAAATATCGCTTTCCATTACCCGAATGGACGATATAATTGATTGCTTGAGTGGAGCTAAATACTTCACTAAGATTGATTTGAAGAGCGGATATCATCGAGATACGTGTTAGAGAGGGTGATGAATGGAAGACAACCTTTAAAACCAGAGAGGGTTTGTATGAGTGGTTAGTTATGCCATTTGGATTGACTAATGCACCCAAGTACATTTATGAGGCTGATGAATGAAGTATTGCATGACTTCCTGGAAAAGTTCGTGATAGTGTATCTGGATGATATTCTGATTTTTAGTAAAACATTGGATGAACATTTGTTGCATGTTCGGACAGTTTTTGAAAAACTGCGTGAGGAGCAATTATTGATAAATATACAGAAGTGCAGTTTTGTACAGAAAGAGTTGATATACCTGGGATTTGTCATCTCAGAGGAGGGTCTGAAAATGGATCCTGAGAAAGTGAAGGCTATCCTTGAATGGCCTGCTCCAAGGAATGTGATAGAGGTAAGATCATTTCACGGTCTTGCAAGTTTCTATAGAAAGTTTATTAGAGACTTTAGCAGTATTTGTGCACCCCTAACAGAAACTATGAGAGGGGATAAGAGAGAATTTAAGTGGACTGCCAAGGCAGATACCAGCATGAACATATTGAAGAAGAAAGTGACAGAACAGCCCATTCTGGCACTTCCAGATTTTAATAAAGTGTTTCAGGTTGACTGTGATGCCAGTGGCAGTGCCATTGGAGCTGTGTTGAGCCAAGAAGGTAAACCTGTTGCATACTTTAGTGAAAAATTGAATGATGCTAGAAAGAAATACTCTGTTTATGATCAAGAATTCTATGCTATAATTCAGGCTCTTAAGAAATGGAGACATTATTTGCTAACCAAAGAGTTTGTTTTATATATTGACCATCAAGCTTTGCAGTATATCAATAGTCAAGGTAAACTTAACCAACGACATTTGAAGTGGGTTGAATTCCTGCAGAGTTATACCTTTGTACTAAAGCATAGAAGTGGCAAATCTAATAGAGTTGCGAGATGCCTTGAGTAGAAGGCATAATTTGTTGATAGAAATGAGAGTGCAGGTTGTTGGGTTTGATGAACTCAAGAGTTTATACCCAGCAGATCCAGATTTTGCAGAGGCATGGACAGCATGTGTGTCTCCTACTACTGTGGATCGCACTAAGTGGTTGGATTTCATGATCCAAGATGGGATGCTGTTTCGGCAGAATCAGTTGTGCATTCCACGAAGTTCCATGAGGGAAAATTTGATTAAAGAGAAGCATAGTGGAGGACTAGCAGGGCACTTTGGCCGTGATAAGACCATTGCTCTTGTTAGTGAGAATTACCATTGGCCACAGTTGCAGCCGGATGTGACCAAATTTGTGCAGGGTTGCAGAGTGTGCCAGATGGCAAAAGGAGTCAGCCAGAATACAGGAATGTACCAGCCATTGCCTGTACCAGGGAGACCTTGGGAAGATATTAGCATGGATTTTGTTCTTGGTCTGCCAAGAACACAACGTGGAAATGACGCCATTTTTGTTGTTGTTGACAGGTTTTCAAAAATGGCCCACTTTATTCCATGTCAGAAGACAAGTGATGCGGTTCACATTGTCGGCTTGTTCTTCAAGGAGGTAGTCCGACTTCATGGTCTACCCCAAAGCATTGTCTCGGACAGAGATACCAAATTTGTGGGTTATTTCTGGAGAACTCTATGGAAGAAGCTGAAAATAGACTTGAAATTCAGTTCTGCGTACCATCCGTAGACTAATGTACAGACCGAAGTAGTCAAGAAGTTTGGGTAATCTTCTACGATGTTTGGTAGGAGATAAACCTAAGGGATGGGATCTGATTTTACCACAGGCAGAGTTTGCTTACAACAATTCTGTCAATCGCAGTACTGGTAAATCACCATTCCAGATTGTGCATGGGTACAGCCCGAGAAACGCTTCTGAGTTGAGACCGATGGATAAAGCAGACAAGTGCAGTGCTGAAGCTGAAGACTTTACAGCCCACATGAAGACTTTACATGATGAGGTACAACAGCATATCAGTCAAATGAATGCTACTTACAAAGCCAGAGCAGATCAGAAGCGACGTTTCAAAGAATTCCAAGTAGGGGATGAAGTCATGGTTCACTTGCGTAAGGAACGTTTTCCTAGAAAAACTTACAATAAGTTGAAGATGAAGAAGTTTGGACCATGCCGGATCATAGGCAAACGAGATTCAGGCAATGCCTATGAAGTTGATCTACCAAGTGAGCTGAATATTTCACCTATCTTCAATATTTCAGACTTGGTTGAATATCATGCAGGAAGTTGTAGTGAACCACCCAGTCCGGATCTGTGGAACATTCCTGCATCCACTCCAGACAAAGAAGAAATTGAAGACATACTCGACACTCGTGAAGGCAAAAGTACCCGAAACAGGCAATATTCGGAGTACTTGGTCAAATGGAAGAACCGACCTGTCGAAGATGCCACATGGTTGTCCAAATCAGAGGTTGATCGTTTGGGTTTTCCTCTAACAGCCCAGAAGTGAGGATCACTTCTAAAAAAAAATCTACCCCGGGTGTCTGATGCAGGAGCATCCAGGGCCGCACAACAATCTTGCATCACCGAAAAGAAAAACAAAAAAAAGTTAGAAGTTTGCAAATTTTTCTAAGTATAAAAATTGTCGCGATATCGCGACACAAATGTCGTCGCGATATCGCGACGTATTTTAAGAACCGTGGCAAGTGCAAATAATGGTCGCGATATCGCGACACAAATGTCGTCGCGATATCGCGACGTATTTTAAGAACCGTGGCAAGCGCAAATATTGGTCGCGATATCGCGACACAAAAGTGTCGCGAAATCGTGACACTTTGGCAGCCAAAGTCACAAGCCACAAAAGTGTCACGAAATCGCGACACTTTGGCAGTCGAAGTCTCAAGCCACAAAAGTGTCCGTGTTGTCACAAGCCACAAAAGTGTCGCGAAATCGTGACACTTTGGCAGCCGAAGTCACAAGCCACAAAAGTGTCGCGAAATCGCGACACTTTGGCAGCCGAAGTCAGAAGCCACAAAAGTGTCGCGATATCGCGACACTTTGGCAGCCAAAGCCAAAAGCCATAGAAGTGTCGCGATATCGCGACACCTTGGAGAAAGAGGACCAAAAGCAGAAAAGAGTCGCGATATCGCGACACCTCGGAGAAAGAGAACCAAAAGCAAAAAAACGTCGCGATATCGCGACACATTGGAGAAGGAGAGCCTAGGGCAGAAAAGTGTCACGAAATCGCGACATGTCGCGTTTTCGCGACCTGGCTAAGAGGGTAAAGACGGGTTTTTCGTGGACTGTTGCAGAACGACAGGTGGCGATTCCAGAAGCCGTTAAGGCAGTTCCAAGTGGCAGTTCCAGAAGCCGTTAAGGCCGTTCCATGTGGCAGTTACAGAATCCGTTAAGGCAGTTACGAACGACGGTTGCAGCAAGAAGCCTGGATTTTAAAAGGGGATTTTTTTGAAGTATTCGAGAGGGCTGGAAAGACGTAAAATGAATTGCGACTGTATTTTCTTCTGCACTTTGTAATCTTCCATGGTTACAAATTAAGCTTTCCATGCTTCGAATTAAAATCGCGTCTTTTTCTTTATAATTTTAACTGGTTAAAATTGGCTCCCCATAAATAAGTGGGTCACTACCATTGATTTGGTAGCAAGAAAAACAAAATTTTCTTAGGTGTTCCTTGGGATCCTCCTTACCTTTACATTTGTAAAATTTAGGTATCTCAAATATGTAATGATAAGGATGCATAGAAATAGAGGGATTAATGGGATCATTGCAAAGTTGACTATAAGTAGGCTTTTGAGGCCCATAACCACTTGTTCTCATCTCTAAGCTTTTGAGTTGCTCCCTCATGAGTTGTATCTCATCTAGGGGTTTTTTTTGTACCTAGGTAGGATAAGTTGGGGTGTCCATGAAGGGTGGATAAATATAGTAGGAATAAGGGTAGGTGTATTTATGTGGTGGTAGAGGTGAATCATAGGGATGGGTATCATGGGCATGGTATGCGATAGAATGGACTAAAGAAGAAGAAGAGATAGGAAGTTGAGGTGTTGAGGAAGAGTATGGGTGAAGTGGGTATTATTATTGCTACCTAGTCTATTGATTGATGGGAGCCCCAAAGGGTTGAGTCGAGATAGAATGAATTTGGTCTTGAATTAGGGGAGCTTGATATTGAGATGGGGGAGGTTGATAGTGTTAAATTGGGAGAGTTTGTTGTTGAGAATGAGGAATTTGTTGTTGAAGAGGAGGAGTGTGATGTTGAAGATGAGGGATTTAGTATTGAAGAGGAGGAACTTGATGTTGAATAGAAGGGGTTTAATTTTAAATAGGAGGGTTTTGATATTAAGGAATTTGTGATTGAGAAGGTGGAGTGGAGGCCCAAGAAAAATAAGTGAAGAAAGTTATCTGATTTGTATGAGGAGGAGGTAGGGGTTGATTGGAGTAAGAGGCTTACACATAATATGGAGAAGAGAAAAAATTGATTTATAAATGAGGATGTGGAGGATGAATAGAAGAGTTAGGTTGCACATTGTGTTGAGCATAATGGAAAAAGGGAGGTTGAATATGGTGTATACAAAGAAATTACACCCAATAATGAAACAAATGAAATAAGAAACCTGCAATAATGAATGAAATATTTATATTAAACTTATTGCTTCCCTTTTACAATGCTTTTCCCCAGCTATGTTGGGAAATGTGATTACAATAAGTGCTTTGCTTGTTTTTTTTCAAAGTACAATGAAGGTAAAAGGGGATGAGGAACCCCTTTTTTTAAGATCACAATGATGGTGGGTGTTGAGTCTTCTTTTCTATAATCCAGAGGTTGTATGGGCTTGAGTATCCATCTAGACCATCCTAGCTACAACAACCTTCCAGAGACCTATAATATGCATACACATAAAATGCAAATGAAAGATTTAGTAGCACTTCTTGATACGAATGAAAGTAGATACTATAAAATCCTAAAATTAGTGCTTGCAAAAACTATAAATATTATGCAATAAATAGAGAATAAAAAACATAAAATATCTTGTTGATTACCTGACCTGATATATCTATTAATGGTTGAATTGATTTCTTGAGTAACTACGGGCATACGGGTGGGACTGGCCAACCACGAAAGGGTAGTTGAGAAACCACTAGGGGGTGGTTGCCTCTGTGTAAACATTGGTAGGTAGTTTTGTGGGAATTGCAAAAAGCCCTAGGGTTTGATCCGAGACCTTGGTGAACTGACATTCAAGTGCATGGGTAACTTCCTACATGGATTTTGATAGTGTAGCAGTATATTTTTCTAGTTTCCTTTGGTTTATGGAATTAGGGTGCCTTTATAGGCCCCTTGGGATTTTGGAGGGAAAGAGAGGTGGAAAGCTAGCATTTCCAAATGGCTAGCTAGGATTACCACATCTCTAGGGTAGTTGGGGTGAGTCACCAAGGGTGCCTCATCCAAGTGGAGGGATGTCCCATGTGAAGGGACAAGGGTGAAATGGGTGTGTGAGAGGTGGCAAGGGGTGGTGGTGATGTGGCTAGGACACATGTCTAGTGGGTAGGTAGGGTATCCTAGGTAGATTTTCCAAATTTAGAAAATCTAGAAAATGCTTTTAATGTGCATATTTTTATGCCTAAGTTTAGACTTAGGCATATATTATGCAAAATTGTGATGTGCAATGTGGGTGAAATATACAAGATTTAATATGCCTAAGTTTAGACTTAGGCATATATTTTATTATGCAAAATTATGTGGTAAAATATAAATGCCTAGATTTTGGTGCCTACATATGCCCCTTTTTGTACCACATTGTGTGAAAACACAACACAGTGCAAAAATAAGAGACACATGATATTATTGGATGGAGGGATGGAATCAAGTTATCTCAATGCAAGGGAGCATTATTTTTTTTGGAAAATTTTAATTTTGGCTTACCCTCTCAATTGTAAAATGTGTGGATAATGAAACCCACAAGCCAATTGATTGAATGTGAATGATGAAAGGGGTGAATGTGATGAATGTAAGTGGTTGAAAGTGAATATCAAATTGATACCCTAATTTTAGAATGGTTTTGTGATGTTGTAAATTTGTCATTGGTTTTAATGAAGTGTTTATGTTAAAATGGAACCAACCACTATGGTGCTTTGGTATCATAGTGACTTTAGCAATTCCTAGGATAAGATTATTTTTATGGAAAAATTCCACATTTTGTAACCCCATGGAAAGGGCTTAATGGTAACCTTGGGAAAACTTGATTGAATACAGTTGCACTCAAAAATTGAAGGACCAAACTAATTTATAATGTTGAATGTGATGATGTGGAATGATGATTTGGATGCATTGGTGGTGATTGTGTGGGATGTTGGGTTTATTTTTTGTAATTAAATGCATGTTCACATTTGGGTGCACCTAATAAATGTGTAAGCATGTTTGATGCCACAAAACATGGGCTCACATTTGAATCAAGGTTTTGCATAGTGGTGATTTTCACAATTTAGCATGAATATTCGAACTTTTAAAATGTTAATTTTATAAATTTTGGACCATAGAGGTTAGCCAGATCACCCAAAAATTTTGGGATCCAATTTTTTTAAGGGTAAATTCGCCCCATTGTCATAAGTTTTCTGACCTAATTTTTGCCCTAAATTTATGAAAAATAGAAAATATCTCACCCAATTTACTCCTTATACCCCATTATATATAGCTAACCCTAACATCAACTCTCATACAATTACAACATTATTATTTTTGGATAGCGAGCAATACAAAGTAGATGACTGATAAAACATGAGTCCATGACTGATAGAAGGTGACTAGTGGAAGGCAACTAGTAGAAGGTGACTGATAGAAGGCAAGTGGCATAAGGTGAGTGGTAGAAGGTGAGTGGCATAAGTGAGTGGTATAAAGTGATTGGCATAAGGTGACTATCATAAGGTGACTGGTGGAAGGCGATAGGTAGAAGGCAAGCAGCAGAAGATGAGTGGCATAATGTGAGTGGCATAATGTGACAAGCATTAGGTGAGTGGCATAAGGCAACTAGAAAAAGGTGACTGGCATAAGGTGATGGGTAGAAGGCGAGTGGCATAAGGTGAGTGGCATAAGGCAATAGGCATTATGTGAGTGGCATAAGACAAGTGTCAGAAGGTGAGTGGTATAAGGCAAATGGCATAAGACGACTAGCGAAAGGCGAATGGCATAAGGCGATTAGCATAAGGTGACTCAATTTACCGGTAAGTTTATTTTACCATTAAATTTCATTTTTTAACAAATTGTTCATGGGCACTCAATAAGGAGCTTTGTTCTACTTGGGACTGATATTCTTGGGATAGATACTTTACTGCAGTAGTTCTATTTTATACCATTTATTTTCATTTTTAAAAATGGTGTTCATTGTTCATGTTATTCTTCTATTCATATAGGTAAAATGTCAAATGTAGGCAATGGAAATAATGGAGGCCAGTCTTCCAATAAAAGGAGTATCCTCAAATACTTTCATAATATTTTGTTATCCAATTAGCCATAAACATTTACACAAACTGAAGGTATGAACGCTTTTACTCACTAGTTAATTTTTAACAAATATAAATATCTTCATTCATAAATAAGTGTGCTTTTTGGTTGATGGCTTGTCCATTTTTATCTGTAGAATGTATGCTTTTAAATGCCATAGTGATAATGACCCTACTACTGACACTAGTATTATCTCTATAGAAAACACTATTTACCCTGATATACCTCCACTTCCACATATCCACATTAATGAATAGTCCATAGATGAAAATATTCTTAATCAAATGCAACAACAACATGAAGAGATTCCTAAATCTAACATGCCAAGTGGAAAAGAAACTAATAGTTCTTATGCAGTCCCTACTTCCAAATAATATTCTTCTAAAAAACCTAAACATGCAAGGTTATCTAGGTGGACAATTAACAAATCATTTTAGCCTGATTGGATATCATAATTTCCATTTATTGAGCCAGTGCTACTAGATAATAGTAGTGAGGAAATAATAGAATTGATATGCGTAACTTGTAGTTGGAAATATGAAAATGATCATATATTGCAACTTAAGAAAGATACAATAGAAAAACATTGTGGAAAGGTTTATATCAAAACAAAATAAGGTGATCGACCAATACCAAAAAATTATAGGTGGAAGGATGCATAAAAGTGTACACATATAAGATATGCACAAAAATATGATAAATAAATGAAACAAAAACAAACTTTGGTTGATAAAGATGCAAGGATTCAAGCCCAATTTCAAAAAATGAATAAGTTAACTTTAGCTTCAAAAAGTTTGCAGTTTGTTGTTGTATTATCTATTCTTAATAAGGGTAGACCTATGTCTAATTTCATGGATTATAAATCTCTATTTCAACTAGATGGTGTGCATAACTTACCCAACACCCATTGGTCAGATTGAAGTGGTTGGGAAATGGCAAAATTTCTCTCATTGGTTGAGCAGGATGACCTCAGAGAAAAAGTAAAAAAGGCCAAATTCATTTCACTTTCAATTGATGAGGTGACTTCTATTGACAATACATCTTGGATTTGCATGCATGTTTACACATTGGAAGATCATTTAAGGCAACCTCATTTACTTGGAATATGCAAGATGGTGGAAAATTGTAATGCAAAAAATATTTACAATGTTGTTGTAACTAGTTTAAAAGAAGAAGTAGGAATGAATGAAATTAAAATAGCCTCTAAGTTTATATGTATTAGATTTTATGGTGTTGCTACAATGCAAGGACATAGGAATGGTCTTTGTGTTAGACTAAAAACATCTATTACCCCATATTTGATCCCTATTCATTTCATGGCCCATAGAATGAATCTTGCATATATAATTGTGGATACATTTAAAAATGGTACGAGAGTGGAAGAGCTTATCCATGAAATTCATGATTATTTTTCATGCAATCCAAAAATATTGTCAGAGTTTCAACAGTTTGCACTAGGAGTTACTAAAGGTAAAAATTGTTGAAATATGTGGATACTAGATGGATTTCGATGTATCAATCGGTATTAATATTTTTCAAAGAATATCAATCCCTGATAGGGTTTATGTATGCAAATAATAGGGTATTTGATAAGGCTAAAGATTTAATTTTTTGAATGAGTGACTTTGAAACACTTCTCACATTGTGCAATATTATTCCTATGTTGGAAAAAATGAATACTTTGATCAAAATTGCACAAGAAAGATTGATTTATATTGTGGATTTCATCAGGGTAAGAATATAAATTTGCATGCATATTGATATGATGTACGCATCTAATTAAATTTTTATGGATCCTATGTTTGATATTTTGAGAACATTAATAAATGTGAATGATCCTCAAAGCTTTCTGAAGTTCAATATAAACGATCATCCATGTATTAATGTCCATGAAAAGGAAATACATTTATATTGTTATGGCGTGCAAATGGATATAGCTACAAATGAATTTGATAAAATACCCATAACCTACAACAAATTTCATGTAGTTGTATACGATACAAAAATTAAACTGAAACAAATAGCAGAATCATTGATAAAAGAAATAAGAGACAATTTTCAAAGAGATGAATTGCTAGAAGCTATGGGTGTGGTTAATCCGATGTTTTGGGATCCTTGTAGTGAATACCAAACTATAAATGGTTTATTTCTCAAATACATGGGCATTCTTTGTGGCCATTTCAGTAAAAGTGTGGTAGTCAATGGTATTGAAATCAATGGCATTCTCAACAGAGATATTTTGACAAAATAATCAAACTATTTTGGAACAACAATGTCTGCTCAAGTTTCACAACTCTCTAATCGTCATGAAGCAGGTTCTATTTCATGTTTGTGGAGAAGATTACAACCTAGTACTATCTTACAACATACTATGAGTGAATATTTTTATTTATATGAATGATGTCAAACGATGATTTTAGGATTTGTGGAATATGAAAGGGTGTTCAGTGCATTATCATATGTAAAATCTAAAGTTCAAAATAGGTTGGAAAAAAAATTGGAAAATTGTTTGAGAGTATATGTGTGTTACACTCCAAACATGAAGAGTCGGCTATATTTCCAATTGTGTAAAAAATTCATTATATATGGTTCATAATAATTTAAATGAGAAACATCATATCTTTTATATTTTTCATCTGCTGCTTCTGCGCAAGGGTGTGCCCACCTTAAGTGGCCATTGATTTACTTTATTCGTTCACCGTGATTCCTTATTTCATATTCGCTTCGTCCTCTGTCTGCATAATAATTGTTTGTTTGTATTTCATTGTGCAAGGGATAGAAATATCCCTGCAAGTGGTATCAGATTTCCATCTTCCGAACCTCGGGACCTCCATTGCTGTTCTTCTTCGCACGTATCCGGGCGCCAGGGCAAGCAACGGCTTCAAGGAAGGTACATTGGCGTTGCTGGTTTGCATTTTTTTTTCCAGTCTCCACAGCGCTCAACAGCAGGCGTACATACCCAATTTTACAAACACACCGGCCAGATCGCACTCCGTGTTCCTTTTCGTTCTCACGCCGCGGCCTGTGCAGCCATTGCAGCCTGCAAAACGCATCCGAAATAGACATACGCCAGAAAACGCGTCGTCCAATCAAAAGCCAGGAAAGTATTATAATTACCGTTTGCCTAAGGTTAAAATATTTGCTGACGTCAGCGTTTATTGTTTTCGCGGGTGGGCTTAAATATTTATCCCACACTCGACGCAGTATTTTGTTGTAGCGGTTTAAAAGGTGAAAGTCACACCTTCCATGGTGTGACTTCGGTCACACGGTGGGTTACTCCGCGTGTCGTGTTCTTTCGTCTCGGTCGCGGGTTCTTTCGTCTCGGTCGCCAGTTGTCTTGGTCACGTGTCAACCTATGAGGTGGAAAATTTTCCTTACGAAAGAGCATTATCACATTGTAAATCTATAGCAGAGATAAGAGGTGTAACGAATACTGAGGATGATGAGGATGATGGTAACACTGGTCAAATTGTGATGACAAAATTTTTGGGCATGAGTGCAAAATATTTTGTACAATCTGAAAAGAGTTTGTTCCAGCTTCCATCATTATGATGCAAGGATGCAATCATTTGCTTTGATTTTACATATTATCATTTGATTTTATTTCACATATCAGAATGAAAGGATGCTTTCATCTGATTTAATTTGAGTTCAGCATTGTAATGAAAGGAATATTGAGATTATATTGTTACATGTAATTTTGATGTCACTAATCATATAATATGATATTATATTTGCCATTGGATACTCTGTATAGCATAGCCCTCTGATTTGATTATGTATATTTGAATGAAATTGGATTATTTAATTACAGATGTTGATTAGAACACTACATTATCTTTAATATTAGAAATGTGTTACTGGATATTTTGTATATCATTTTACATAAGCCTTGTTATTGAAGTATTAGTCTAAAGTTTCAACTTTTCTTGTAGATTTGTTTTGTATAAATCATTATTGGCAATTTGTCAAAGTTAATATCTATGCTGCATTTCCTATCATTTCAAATTAATTCGTATAACATAAAAAAAAACATCTTATTGCATCCACATAATTCAAAATTACTAAAATACATCAACACAATAATCAAAACATAAAAACATTCAAAACAAAATTTCCAAGAGATTACACATTTTTCGAAAATAGTCTCTTTCATTGATTTCAATTTTCAAAAAAGATACCATTCATTCACAATTTACAAAACATATCAAACATTATTTCTTCCACATAAAATTAAAAACAACAAACTTCTACATCATCATAAATAATAAAAACATAAAAATAATCAAAACAAAATTTTCAAGAGATAATATATATTTTTCGGAAATAGTCTCTTTCATTGATTTCAATTTTAAAAAAGATACCATTCATTCGTAATTTACAAAACATATCAAACATTATTTCTTCCACTTCAAATTAAAACATAACAATAATCAAACTATAACAATAATTAAAAACAAAATTTCAATTTTTTTTAAAATGATAATACAATTTTTTCAAAATTTGTCTCTTTCATTGATTTCAATTTTGAAAAATAATACCATTCTTTCACAATTTACAAAACATATCAAACATTTTTTTCCACTTCAAATTAAAAACAACAAACTTCTACATCAACACAAATAATCAAAACAAAACAATATTTAAAACAAATTTGAAAATTATAATAGAAATTTTAAGGAAATTGTCTCATTCATTGACTTCAAGAAAGATACCAATCTTTAACAATTTATAAAAATATCAAAGAGTTTTTGTTTCACTTCAAATTCAACACAGCAAAGTTCTATTCTTTTTGCATGTTTCCTGAAGGTTCACCCACATCTATCTCAATATCCTTTTCTTCTAATGCACCAGCCCTAACCAAAATTTCTCTTGTAGTGTTGATCCCCGATAACAATGAACCTTCTTCCTTCGCTAGATATTCTTTGAAAGGTGCATTCAACTCTTTCTCATTTTCTTTCAATTTAGCATCAACATCTAGGCCCTTATCTCTGATAAACTTCTTCAGCCAATTATTTTATGTAGCACCCTAAAATTGGTGCAGTTAAACCCTTAGTAAAAAGATAAAAATTTGAATTTTAACCCCAAAACCGCCCGTTAACCGCTCACCCCATTTTTTGTGCCATTTTTAGGAGTTGTTTTGACCGTTGGACGATATCATCGCCGATCAGATGAAATCATCCCAGATCGGACGAATTCATCTGGAACAGAATGTCTAGACGATTTCGTCCCAAAACCAAATTTTCATAATTAGCTTCTATTTCAACAGCCTCTCCAACTTGGGCAGAAGCATGTCTGCATAGTTGGAGATTCCTCCACTGAGGATCTCCCAGATTGGGATGATCCCCAACCTCCTAACCTCCCCCTAATCCTATATAAACTAGGATTTTCTTAGTTTATCCCCCTGGTTGGCTGATCCCATGATTCCCTGGTTGATTTTCCCTGCCATTTAGTTTTGTTGTGTTAAGACATCCTATCCACCATTGTTTGCACTCGTAGTTTTAAGTTTTCATTGCAGGTTTTCACTGTGCTTTAGTTGGAGAAAGCTCGGATCGTCGCAGGCGATTCCAGATGATTTCGGACGATCCTATCATAGATCGGCGATGATCTCGTATGATTGGAGGTGATCTCGACTACAGTTTAGATTGGGGGCAACCAGAGCTCTGAGTTTGCATTTCTCATTTGTCTTCTTTATTTTACTATGCATTAGTTTGATTTATTTTCATTCTGCATCCTGGAGTTCACCTCATCAAGCATAAATGCATGATAAAGTTAAAATAAGTTATTAAAACAATGCATTTCCTTTAATTTGCTATCTAGATTTATCAATTAGGCATTTATACTATCATTTCTATCATTTTGCATTATTCTAGCAGTAGCATTTTCGTTTTTTGGTGTCTATTTCTATGATTGCAGGTTTTTGATGAATTCGTCTGATGAATTCGTCAGATCGACGATGATCTTGTCTGATCTCAGATGATCGACTGTGATCTGAGATGATTCTATGCAATTGCAGATGATCCTGTCATATTCGAGATGATCTGGACTCCTACAAGCTTCAGAATCTTCATCAGACATCCGAAATCAGGTGCATTCTTTCTCATTTCGTATAATCTTTACATTTAGGATTCATTCCTGCTTTTTGTATTCATATAAATCAGCATTTTCATATAGAATAGCTTAGATTCATTTTGGCCAACCTAGGATTATGAATGATTGAGTATAAAATGAACACATCAAAACCCATTCTCAACCTAGGCATGGAAATTGCCACTCAAAGTTTCCTGGTGAACCCACCATCCATCGAAAATTCACCCTTATACCCCTCCCCCGAGAGGCACGACCTTCAAAGGGCCTCTCAGTCCGAGGTATTGTCCCATCCTTCTCGCATCCCCCTTCCGAGCGTGGATCCTATAGCCTGAAGGTAAGGATGCAAAAAATTTGGAGCGATACATTTTGGTGAACCCGACGTGAATAACATAGGCATCTTTCTGATTCAAAAATATATAAAAAAAAAAAAATATATATATATATATATATATATATATATATATATATGTATACAAAAAAAAAAATAATAACAAAATCATCATTTCAAGTTTGTATGTTTTAGATTCAATTCTAAATAGTAGATACTAAATATTACTTTTAGAAGTACTAAAGAAACCATGAGTTTTTACTCAAATCAATATGAGCCCATCAGTAATGTTGGAAGAATTCAGCCAAATACATTTGTTGATTATGACCAACCTCATCCCTATTCAACATCACCTCCATCACACTTTTCTCATTTTTCATCCATAACCCAACAGGACAATCCCTTTTCCAATCCTCTTCATAACGATATTATCTATTCTCCCATATATCCATATTATGTCTATCAATCCACATATAATCCTCCTCCATCCTTTCAATATTCTTCTTTCAATACAACACATCCATTTCAACAAGAAAATACTTATTCTTCCAATCCTACCATGCACTCACATCATACTTCACAATCTTCCTATCATCATTCTACCCATAATAAAGAAAAGAGAGGTAAAAAACCATTAGGTCCTTTTATGACTGAACTCCTAAGGCACTTATCAAAAACCTCTCGAAAACCTTCATCACGTACATTTACAAAGCTCAATCAACCAATGGATATAATTCTCAAGCATTTACTTGATACAAATAAGATTGAACTCCCTTCCATAAGACAACTTGATACCACAATAGATTGGTTTAAACCTGAGCTACATTGTGAATATCATAGAGTAGATGGACATATGACACAAAATTGTAAAGATTTAAGATGTGCAATTCAAGATTTGATTGATGAGGGTCTTTTTAATATAAAGGAATTACAATCTACAACTGATTATAAATCTCCATTAAACAATCAAACTCCTACACAACAAATACCAATAATCAATCAAGACATGGGGATCTCCCAAGAACCCCTATTCAATTATCAACAATAGGAAACCAATCAAATATTGCATGTTAATGTGTCCCATCATGATGATATTACTAATATTGTAACAGAAACTACAAATGAGCAACCTCAAGTTCAATCAACTCAATCCGATATTCAAGAGATGGATTCCTCATTTGACCAACCTTCAAAACTATCTTTGGCTCTAGAGAATGATCCAAAATGGAATGTAAGCATAGAAAGCTCATCTTTAGAATCAAAATCTCAATCTGAAATCCACTTTGATAGCCAACAACAAGTGATTAATCCTCAAGCAAAGATATCCCTTTTAGAAGTATTACAAAGTTCTCATAAGGAAACTTTGTTCAAGATACCTAGCCAACAATTTGTTCCTCATGATATTTTCCCTAAGAACATAATTAATGGTGTAAGCCCTCTTGAGGTTAACCATATTTCATTCTATGATGAGGAGATTCCTTCCTCTACTCCACAAGAAGACTCCTCTCTTTACATTACAGGATCTAGTAAAGAAACACCTGTTAAAACTATCATGGTAGATAATGGCTCCTCTCTTAATTTATGCACTTATCAATTATTCCAAAAACTCAAATTAAAGGAAGAAGATCTTAATGAATCAAATGTTATTATAAAATATTTTAACAATGAAATTCAAGAAGCTCAAGGTACTATAATTCTTCCCCTTAATATTGGATCCAAGATCCTGGATACTTTGTTTTATGTAGCATATTGCCCTTCACCTTACAACCTACTTCCTAGAAGTCCTTGGATTCATACGATGAGGGTTGTCCCTTCCACTCTTCACCAATGTTTGAAGTTTGAACTTGCAAATAAAATTGTTACCATACATGGTGACCCAACACCATTTGAAGAATATTTAACGGTTGAAACATCAAGTTCTATACATTCTCCATTGTCACAATTACCTTCTATCCATCACTTTTCTTCATCCATATATGATCATCCTTGTTTACCAAATAACACCCATGCATATCTTTCACATATGCTCCCTCCATATTATCAAGACTTGGAAGATAGTGATAAGAATGAAGAACCTTCTTATCCTTCTAACATTTTATTTTGTAACATGATCAATTTTACACATATAAAAGTAAAATCTTTTGCTACATTATTCTACATTATAACAAAGCTTTTGTTATCGCTACCTTTTATTCATCACCTTTTGTTCTTACCTTCACCACAACCAAATTATCCTTCAAAACCTCCTTTGATTTTGAAGCAACCTTAGACATGCTATACTCAAATAACCTTGTATAGTGTATATAGATCATCTTGTATATACCACCAATTCCATCATCTAAAAATTCAAAAAAAAAATTTCAAAAATAGTAATATTATTTATTCTCTCAATTCATAAATCAAAACCAAAATATAAAAAACATCAAAATCATCAAAATCTTCAAAAACATCTTTTATTTTTGCACCTGTCAATTCTTGAAGTATTGCAGTTATATTTTCAATTATTTTGGATAAATTAGCATTTATTTGGAATCCCGCACTTTCACACTCACATGAATAAATATCTTGATTTTATTTGGTATGATTATTAATCTCTCTTATATCAAAGTCCACAGTTGAATTAAATAAAGTTTTGAGCATAGAGAATTGATCTTGTTATTTACTTGAACCAAGTATATCTCTTCACATTAAAATGATTTCATTGCAAATTCAATATGATGCTACATAGTAGAAGTGGTTTCTTGAGCGAAAAGTTTCCCCTGCTATCCTATCATGCACATGGTCTAGAATCTTTGAGAATTGACAAAAGGACAAGCTCACCCCTGCCCGAATAAAAATCCCTTGCTCTACAGCCAATCCGAGCAAGTATCCCTAGTATAGGAAGAAAAAGAAAAGTCAAAGAAAATGAGAAAAAGAAAAATATTATTTTGTACCATCGCAGCAATATTTCAGCATTATCTCAGTTCCAAGCAAAAATACAAAAAAAAAAAAAAGAAAGAGAAAAAGAAAAAGCAAAAGCAAAAGCAATAAAATCCCTTTCCCTACCCCTTGAAAAAGAAAAGAAGGGTGAATGAGCTTGAATCCCTGGAATTCTCAATTATTCGAAAACTGTGAGGTAAGCCCCATAACAGGTGGTTTGTGCCCAACCCGCTTGGCCTTGGGTAATTCCTAGCGTGGTGATATGTCTGTCACATTAGCGACCTTATTTTGTACAGACCTATGTCTGCTTATGGATCAGCTAGCTCTTGATGACCCGACTTACATAGTAGTCTGGTACGGTTACATGCATATAAATCATGGTCAACGAACACTTATTTGGTTAATTCAAATTACTTGTATCAAATTATCTTGCTCAAAATTGGTAAATGAACAATACAATTGCACACACATTTGTATTTGAGAGATTTTGTATCATTATGATAAATCAAGATCGGCAATGAACTCACATATGCACATGAGGGTTCCTTATAAATCTACATTTTGTCTTTGAGATAATTTAAAATATTTTTGCAACTCTTTTTGGAATAATTTCATCTTCTTATTTAAAAGAACATCTGTTTCGTATAAAAACAATTACATACATTGTTTTCAAAAATCCAAAATTTCTTTCAACAACATATTCAAAAATCTAGCAATAAAGTCACGTTTATATATATTTTTTCTGTTTATCTCAAAATCAAAAATCAATTATGCAATAAAATTATTTTTTTGGATTTCGTGATGATGGTATAAGTCTATACCTATAATTCTATGCCTAGCGCAAACCATTGTTCTAATTTTATTTCCCATTCATTATTATTTATAAAAACATATGGCTTATATCATTATGTTACACAATTGTGCTTTAAAAAGAACGAACACATTTTTCTATTTCATTTCATTATGTCAACATTCCATTTTGCAACCATGGTATAATTCCTAAGGAATTGTTCAAAACTTTATCACACTTAGGAATTTTATGCCTAGCAAAAATCATATTTTTAATATTTCATGCATAATATTTTTATGAAAATCTGAAAACAAATCATCACCATCATCATTTTTCATCATCACAACACAAAGTCTTAAGACAGTCTCTTAAGCACTCTTTTACTTTTAGCAATATTTCTATACTTGGGATTAGCTTGATGACCTAGCGAGCGGCGACTCCATGAAATGGTCTATAACAACGACAATGTCCTTTGAAATTATTGTTAGAAGTCCCTTTATTTTTCATCAAATCACACCACAAAACAACCAATTTGTTTACATCAGATTATTTCATTTAAATTTTACAGCATGACATAAAATTATACTATTTCCAAACGACATAATTACATGAATAATCAATCAACAATTCAAAAATTAAAGCATCATAAAACATATGGACAAGTCATATCACAAAAAAAATCATATATATATATATATATACAAAATATATGTACATCATATCACAACTGGATTGGTATGCCACAATCTATACCCTGGCATACTCAATCCTCTCAAACATAATGCTACTATCCAAGAGTATTTTGATACAACATTTTTTAAATTTTGCTTTTCCACGCTTTTACCTCAAACGTTCGATTTGGGTAAAAACACGGAGGGGGCACCATAGTAAGCAGTTGTACGATTCGACCTAGAATCGTCGTCTAAAAAATTGAGTAAATTTTTGCTTTCTCGTAAAATGGGAAGAACTCGTCTTTAACGCATTTTCTTCAAAAAATTCGCTAAAGAGGGGGCAAAATGTAGCACCCTAAAATTGGCATAGTTAAACCCTTAGTAAAAAGATAAAAATTTGAATTTTAACCCCGAAACCGCCCGTTAACCGCTCTCCCCATTTTTCGTGCCATTTTTAGGAGTTGTTTTGACCGTTGGACGATATCGTCGCCGATCAGACGAAATCGTTCCAGATCGGACGAATTCATATGGAACAGAACGTCCAGACGATTTCGTCCCAAAACCAAATTTTCATAATTAGCTTCTATTTCAACAACCTCTCCAACTTGGGCAGAAGCGTGTCTACGTAGTTGGAGATTCCTCCGCTGAGGATCTCCCAGATTGGGATGATCCCCAACCTCCTAACCTCCCCCTAATCCTATATAAACTAGGATTTTCTCAGTTTATCCCCCCGGTTGGCTGATCCCATGATTCCTTGATTGATTTTCCCTGCCATTTAGTTTTTTTGTGTCAAGACGTCCTATCCACCATTGTTTGCACTCGTAGTTTTAATTTTTCATTGCAAGTTTTCACTGTGCTTCAGTTGGAGAAAGCTCGGATCATCGCAGGCGATTCCAGACGATTTCGGATGATCCTGTCATAGATCGGCGATGATCTCGTATGATTGGAGGTGATCTCGACTGTAGTTCAGATTGGGGGCAACTAGAGCCCTGAGTTTGCATTCCTCATTTTTCTTCTTTATTTTACTATGCATTAGCTTGATTTATTTTCATTCTGCATCCTGGAGTTCACCTCATTTAGCATAAATGCATGATAAAGTTAAAATAAGTTATTAAAACAATGCATTTCCTTTAATTTGCTATCTAGATTTATCATTTAGGCATTTATACTATCATTTCTATCATTTTGCATTATTCTAGCAGTAGCATTTTCATTTTTTGGTGTCTATTTCTGTGATTGCAGGTTTTTGATGAATTCGTTAGATCGACGACGATCTTGTCTGATCTCAGATGATCGACTATAATCTGGGATGATTATGTGCAATTGCAGATGATCCTGTCATATTCGGGACGATCTGGACTCCTACAAGCTTCAGAATCTTCATCAGACATCCGAAATCAGGTGCATTCTTTCTTATTTAGTATATTCTTTACATTTAGGATTCATTCATGCTTTCTGTATTCATATAAATCAGCATTTTCATATAGAATAGCTTAGATTCATTCTGGCCAACCTAGGATTATGAATGATCAAGTATAAAATGAACACATCAAACCCATTCTCAACCTAGGCATGGAAACTGCCACTCAAAGTTTCCTGGTGAACCCACCATCCGTCAAAAATTCACCCTTATACCCCTCCCCCAAGAGGCGCGACCTTCAAAGGGCCTCTCAGTCCGAGGTATTGTCCCATCCTTCTCGCATCCCCCTTTCGGGCGTGGATCCTATAGCCTGAAGGTAAGGATGCAAAAAATTTGGAGCGATACATTTTCTCTAACCATTTGTTGTAACCTTTTCTTCACTTCAATAGCATTATTAATGCTAATTTTGGTAGTCTTGATCAATGTTTTCATGGCATCGACCTGTTGCTTTAGGTGCTGGAAATTAGACTGCAAAACAGAAGTGGAAAAAGTTTAATATTTATAAACAAAATATATTTTAAAATTTTGATTTTTTAGTTAGATGTAAAACTTACATTAGTTGTAAGTTGTGATGTTTTAGTAACTACTACTTTGTTCTAATCTAGTACCCATTCATTGAAAAATGCTTGGGCTTATGCATTGAGGTTTTCTAAATGATTCAGAAAAACTACCAAAATTTCATCTGTGTATGCAGACTCGAGCTCCATAGTGTCAGATCCAAATTTATATAGCAAAGCATCGAGCTTTTGGTGTTGATTATCAACCTTTAAAAACAACTCTTTTATATTTGAAAAATTCTTATATTAGCCATTGATTGATTTAATAAAAACCTTGGCCCAATATTCCCATTCTTTCAAATTATCAATATCCAAAATAAGAGTATTATGAACTACAAATTTACATCTATCGGCTAATAACACATTTTTAGAAAAAAGTTTACTATATCATCATATTTTAGATGATGGGTGATGACTTGCTATGGGGTGGCATCTACAGTGACATCCTCTTATTCATAAATACCCTCATCATCCTTAAGAATATCACTTTCCTTTAAATGGTAATTTTTAGGATTCATACCTTGATAAAGAAAATCACAATCTAGAGTTCCCAAGGGCATTTGAGATGCACTCTCAACATTTAAAAAATTCTCTAAGGTTAATATCGGTAAAACAGAAACATTAGATGATGACACATTTTGTGTCTTTATAGCACTTCTTGCATGATGAGACGGCGGTGTAAGGAATATTTTACCATGCATGCATGATTGGTTCTAGACTGGTGGAAATTGCTATGGATGGACAGGAACTTGCTTTGGATGGACATATAGTGGAACTTATTGTGGCTGTTGCTATGGATGTTGTTGTGGTTGTTTCTATGGATGGACAGATGGTGGAGACATTTTTTTTTTAGTCTTTTGAATCCAGCAGATCTCTTTGTAAAATTTCATACAAAAACATAAATTTAATCTTGTATAAATAACAATATCATAAAAAGAGATTTATTTTAACCATACATACCAGAATCAGACTCTGCAACCATTGATGAGTCAACCATTTTCTCTTTCTCTAAAAAATAATTAAAATACATTTAAAAACATAGTTTTAAGTCATTAAAATACATCATTTGGAGGTAACTTCTTCTACGTCGATAGTAACAATTTGAGAAGTAAAATGTGTCGCAAGTGTATGCTGAATATGATCACCATGAGACCTCACACATTTGGTGGGATTTATTGGTGATTACTGTGACTGCATGTTAGAATCAATAGATACTTCCTAAACCCTAAATGCGGCATCCCTTTTACTTGAATACTAAGATGCTCTTCTCTATTTTCAAAACAAAATTAGAAAATAACAAGATAGAATGATAAAAAGAAAATAAATATATTCCAAAAAATATGTTTACCTATATCTCATAATTAGTCATGCCAATAGACAACAAACTAGGGTGCAATGCAATCATAGGACTGCTTTGTTGAAGGTTGAAATAAGATTCCTGAAATAGATAAAGAATAAAATTGTTGGTAGTCATTGTATAAGAAGATTGTATTTTCTAGGCACTCAAAAGGTTGTGTTTCATACGGTTGGAAATGTGCGTGGACTAGTCAAATCTACTGCCACCAATACAATGAATCAATAAAGAAAGTGCCCAAAAAGGTATTTTTGTAGGTCACCCCTACAGAATAAGCCTTGCCTAAAAAAATTCAATGCAAGAATATAGAAATTTGTCTACAACATTGGAAATGTTTAAGCCCCTTTTGGACTTAGAAGAAATTACTGAAAAAGAGACAACATTATTAGAAAATAAAAAGCACAATGAGAATGTTATTAAGAATGGAAACTATAATACATCAATATTTAATGTTAAATAAAAAATAAATTTTAAAATTATACCTTTCAAATTGTCAGAATGAATAGAGTAAATGACTGCTAGGGTGGATTTATTATCGTAGTTTAAGGCGTATTGGTTGTTCACCAGTACACCATCCAAAAATGGCAACTCTGTTAGTCACTGCACGTTGGAGGGTTTAACAAAAAAATAATGTACTTGTTATCCACTTGTATCGAAATAGTGGATACATCATGGTTGTAACAACTAACGATCCATTGCATCAACTAAACATTAATGTTCAACTGTGGCATCTTCAACACACCAACAAGTTTGATGGAGTAAATCCATTGGGAATATCTTCCAGGAGTGTTGAAAATGCTCTTAATTTTGGGGTAGAAGATATTCTTGAAATACACTTTAGATGGAAGGAGTGGAACAACTAGCCATCTCTGAAAAGATGCAGGAAAATGTTCTAAAAAACCTAGGAAAACGCTCTAAAATGCCCTGGGAAAAACTCAAAAAATACTACCGAAACCTTTCAAAAATTTTGCCAAAAAACCTTATGAAAATTCTGCCAAAACCTGTTGAAAATTCTACCAAAACCTGCTGAAGACGCTGCCAAAATACTCTAAAAATGCTCAAAAACCGCTGTGGAAAATGCCCTCAAAATGCTGGAAAAAGGTCTAAAATTGCTCTGGAAAATGGTGTGGGAGAGGCAAAAAATGACCCTACATATGAATTTATAGAAGTCTGCATGGCAAAAGCTAATAGATGTGTGATACATGGCAGAGAAGAGGACATGTGGCATCATATAATTGATGAACTATGATGATGGCCTTATGCCACTCGCCTTATTCCAGTCACTCTCTGCTAGTCGCCCTCTACCAATCACCTTATGCCACTTGCCTTATGCCACTTGCCATCTGCTAGTCACCTTATGCTAGTCACCCTCTACTAGTCATTCTTTTCCAGTTGCCTTATGCCACTTGCCCTCTGCTAGTCATGCTCTACCACTCACCTTATGCCACTCACCTTATACCACTTACTTAATACCACTTGCCTAATGTCAGTCACCTTATACCACTTGCCTTATGCCACTCGCCTCATGCCACTCACCTCATGCCACTCGTCTCATGCCACTCGTCTCATGCCACTCACCTTATGCCACTTGCCTTATGCCACTCACCTTCCGCCAATAGCCAAAAAAATTTATTGATACTTTTTGTGCAAAAAAAAAATCGCCATATTTTGAAAAATTCACCCCAAAGTTTATACACCATTCACCTAGATTCTCCCTGATTTTATAATTACATTTTTGGTTCTACCCCTTATGCATAACCCTGATTTGAATGCACTTAGAAAACATGGAAGCACATTTACTGCCAAAAATTGTGGCTATAAATAGGCACGAAAGGGGCAAGGTGGACTCATTTGTATGGTGGAAGGTTTTGTGAGATTATTTGAGTTATGGAGGTGGTGGGTGAGACAAGTGGAGCAGATTGTAGGGTGGAAGCTGGCGGCTTGGCTAGATTTGTAGTTGGGGTGCAAGTGACAGAGGTAGGCTTTTGAAGCCCTTCCTTTTTATTTCATTTTTGTTTTGGTTTTTGTGTGTTTTTTTTGTTTGTGTGTGTGTTTTTTTTTATGGTTTTATTGTTTTTTTTTTTTTTTGACAACTATAAAGGGGGAGGCAAAAAAAAAAATTTAAATGGGAAAAGGGGTGTTTAATTTTTTTTTTTGGAAAATGCATAGAAAACTAGTCTACTTGCATAAAATATAAAAATGAAAAAAAAATGCTACTATGAAAAGATGTGTTTTTCTTTTTTTTTGTTTTTTATTTTTTTGAAATGGAATGAGAGATGTATGAAATTATTTTAGTGTTTTTTTGTTTTTTTTAATTATTAGTTTTATTATTATTAATTTTTGATGATGCAATGCATGTAGGAATTTTTTTTGTGTTTTGATGCTTTTGAAATGATAAAATGCATAATGAAAATAGTTTTGTGTTTTTTTTGGACTAATTTGAATTTGGTTTGTTTCTTTTTTTTAAGGTGAAATTTATTAAGGATCAACATTGATGGTCTCCTGTCATCCCTCAGGTGAGGAAGGCTCTTAATCCAGATGACTGGAAGTGGTTGGAGGAGGTGATATTTGGATGGATGTGGTCAGGTGGAGGTGGCTAGAGCAGATGAGGAGTACTTATCCACTTTGGTGGAGAGGTGGGACCCTGACAAGGGATCATTTCAGATTTTGATAAGGGAGCTTATCATTACCCTAGAGGATGTTTATTACATATTCTATGTTCCTATCAAGGGATTTCTAGTTTGGATTGGCCACAACAAAGAGCATGATTTGAGTCCTTTATTTAGTGATGGATGGGATTATGTGGACGTGATCAGGGGTGGGATCCAGTATTTGTAGATGTACCAAGATGGGAAGCTAGGAGCACTTCCTACCTTTGTGATGTACATCTTAGGCAACATGTTGTTGCCTAATAGTATGGGAGCTAGGTTCCCTTGGAACCAGGTTAGACTTGTGTTGGATATGATCGATGAGCCACGTGTCTATGCTTGGGCTCCTACCCTACTTTACTAGCTATATGTGGAGCTTTATGAGGTAAAGAGGTAAGAGTGAAAGGGACTCGATTGCAGCTTGCTTCTTCAGCTTTGGGGATGGGAGCATATTAGGATTGCATGGCCAGAGGGTCTACCTTGTGAGTGGGATCACTCATGCCCTTGTGCTCTTCATTGGTGGACCAACGAGGAGCTTCTATCGAGTCACCCTAGCCGTAGTGGCCAAGAGTATCGAGAGATGTTGGTAGCATTGACTAGTGGTGATATCATTTGGTGACCATGGCGAGGCCTCACTTGGGATGATGATGTGGCACAACTTCGATGGATGAGGTAGGGTAGGTGGGTGATTGGGTGGCATGGGTGAGAGAGGGAGTTTATCCAGTTCTCTTGGGTGATGTGGTAGTTTGGCTTGGTTCAGGGAGTTCTTGATGCTCTAGTTGTATATAGGCATCGAGGTGATGAGCTTAGTCTCCCTTATGCTCCTAATCCTTGGACTATGGATGATGATCATGATGATGTGGTGGTGGATGTCCTAGATGTAGATGATGTTGGGATGATAGTTGAGTATGATGTTTGGTTTTCTTCATAGCCTCCATGGGCACCTAGTTAGGTTGTTGATGATGTAGTGAGTGGTGATGATCAGGATGCTAGTGAGCAGACTCCTCGATGGTAAAAATATCATTGAGGTAGTGGTAGTAGGAGGTGAGCTAGGGTAGATATAGATCAACCTACAAACATTAGGGTTGGGGTGATGGATATGGGGATGGTGATGGTGGAGGTGGTGATGGTGAAGGAGATTAGGAGATATCTCCTCACTGCATTGAGGAGGATTGGGGTATTCTTCAGGCTGAGTGGGATAGCTTGGGTGAGGAGCATGATAGCCTCTTATGAAAAGTGTAGAGGTTGGAGGGTGAGGCTATCTTGAGATGCTAAGATAGCTTAGCTATGGAGTGAGGTGGATGGGCTACAGAGTGGATCTAGTGGAGGTGGTGATGGTTCTGAGGTTGTGGCTCTTCATGCTGAGATAGCATAGTGAGAGGTACATCAAAACTAAAGATTTTTCTATGTCATAGTAAGTTAGGTACATTCAGCTGCTTGAGGACACCCTTGCTCAACATCATATCCCACTACCTGTGCAACCTTCTTCATCAGCTTTTGGCTCTACTAGGTGGAGTGAGTCTAGACCTAGCAGCTCATTCTAGGGCTCCTAGTTTCCATGCTCCCTCAAGTTCACAGGGATCAACTCATGGTCCTCCTAGGGGTCATGGTGGTGCTAGCTAGGAGCGCTTATTACCTCTTTTTGTAGTTTTCATTTTTTCTTATGAGCCTTAGTGCTCTGATGTATACAACCTTTTGGGTGATTTTTGTACTATGTGGTTATATATATATACATATACATGGCTTTTATTTTGATCATTTTGTGTTGCACTTTTTTTTTAATGTGGATGTTTGTATGGATGCATATGTATTGATGTGGTAACCAAATTATGTTAATTGATTTGTGACTATGTATGCAAATGAAGTGTGGATGCTATGTTCTAATGATCACTTGTGTATGTTTTAGACTTTTGCTTGATCAACTTTATCTTCATTGTTTAATCAAGGGCACTAACATTTGATATTGATAAATGAAATGGATTATGGAATGTAATAATGAAAATGATATGGAATGATTTTGATTGCCTTAGGGATAAAATATCTAGAGTTGTTTTGCAAAGACTCAAACATCCTAGTGATCTTAAACAAACTCATCTATTTATCTCCCAAATCCATATGATGCTAAGGTTGTCCTAGTGGTTTCAAATTTCTCAAGGACCAACTATGTGTGCAATGAATGTTCATTTCTCATTATGAGTAAGGGTAGACTAATCCATTGGTAACTTATGCCAACAAGCTAGCTCATCCATGAGCATCCATAGGTCTGTACAAAAGAAGGTCGCTAATGTGATAGACTTGGCACCACGCGTAAGGATACCCCATTGCCAGGCGGGTTTCATTCAACCCATTGTTGTAATGAGGATCACCCCATGATTTTTGAAACACTAAGAATTCCAGGGATTCAAGCTCCTTTCCCTTATTTTATTGGATTTTTGGATTTTATTTGGGACTATGCTCATTTTGTATTGGAGCAAAGGGGATTTTTATTGCTTTTGGGGACTTGCTCATTTTTGGGAAGAGCAAGGGGATTTTTATTGCTTTTTGGGACTTGCTCATTTTTGGGGAAGAGTAAGGGGATTTTTTTTTTTTTGGGATACTTGCTCATTTTGAGAAGAAGAGCAAGGGATTTATTTTTTTGTTGCTTTGGGATGTTTTTTTTTTGGGATACTTGCTCATTTTGAGGAGGAGCAAGGGATTTTTTTTTTTTTTAAGGGTGAAGGGGGAGCTTGTCCTTTTTTCAATTCTTAGATTTCTAGACCATGCACATAATTGGATGAATAGGGGAAACCTTTCACTTTATGGCAATAGCAACTTATGACTTCATCATTCCTAGGCTTCACAATGTTTTTATGTGTTTTGATGTGTATGGTCCAAGAGGAAACTTGATTGACCAGGAATAACCGGGGGTTTTGTTTAGCAAACAAGGTGTTATGCAAGATGTGGTGGTACTTTCCCTACAAGATTTTGATAATTAAAAGGTGTACATAAAATAGTCAGTGGTTGTATAATCATCATTGTTGATGACTATACGGTATCTATCCTATCTTATGCGGACCCCTTAATCATCAAAATATCATAAGGAAAGTTGCGAATTATTGTGGTTGATGGATTGGTGACTAATGTTTGACCTAAGGTGCCCTTGATTAAGGCAACAAGACATAGTGGACTAGAAATTATCCAAATTAACCAAATGATCTCTAATATGATGAATGGTATGAACAAATGTAAATGACTCAAATGCATGTATGCAATGTAGGTGGAATGTATGGATGGATGCATGAAATGCAATGAGTTTTTTTTTAACCATGTATATGTACATATTTATAATCCACACTAAGTATAGAATGCCCTTAGGTGTATGATATTTAATGGCTCAGGTTCCAATGTTCCCTCTAAATTTGCAAGTCTATACGTTCTAGGACCCAAATTTTGCTTGATAATGTATGGACCTAACCAATTAGCCATAAATTTGTCTCGCAAGTGCGACAATGCATTGGTATTCTATTGATTCTCTTTGAGAATGAGATCTCCTACTTGGAATTCATGAGGATGGACTTTTGCATTATAAGCATGCTTGATGCGATCTTGATATACTCGTAAATGTTCTAAGGTATTGATTCACCTTTCATCAAGGAGTGTGAGTTGGTCAAGATATGCTTGTCTAGTTGTGTCATCATCCATGAATTCTTGTAATGCAATTCATAAAGAAGGGATCTCGAGCTCAAGAGGTATGATTGCTTCGGCTCCATAGACCAATGAAAATGGAGTTGCCCCTGTAGGCATTCAGATGCTTGTGCGATAAGCCCATAATGCCAAGGGGATTTGAGTATGCCAATCTCTATGGTTCTCTTTGACAAGTTTCTTAAGAATGGCTATCAAGGTCTTATTGGTTGCCTCAACTTATCCATTTGCTTGTGGGTAATAAGGAGTCAAGAAACTATGTTGGATATTATATTTATTGCATAATGCTCGAACATCCTTATTTTTGAAAGACTTACCATTATCAAAAATGATCTTCGAGGGAATCCCAAAATGATAGATAATATGTTGGAGTATGAACTCCGTAATTCGAGGTCCAGTCGTAGTGGTCATTGGGATCGCCTCGACCCACTTAGTGAAGTATTCTATGGTAGTGATGATGAATTTGTGTTGTCTCAAAGAGGTAGGTGAAATTTTACCAATCAAATCTAGGCCCCATTGTGAAAAGGGCCAAAGGCTTTGAATGGGTTGTAATGCTTGTGATGGTACATGGGTCAAATTGGCATGTTGTTGATATTTTTGACATTTCTTCACATATTTGCAACAATCATTTTCCATGGTGGGCCAATAATAACCCATGCACAAAATGCACTTTGCAATGGCCATTCCACTAAAGTGGCCACCACAAGTACCATCATGGGCTTTGGATATGGCTCTTTGTGCCTCTACGAGATCTAGACATCGAAGTAAGATTCCATCATAGCCACGTCTATACAACACGTCCCCCAAGAGAGTGTAATGAGTTACTTTTTGTTTGAACGTTCATTTTGTAGTTCATATCAAATCTGATGGGAGGGTCCCAAATTTGAGAAAGTCCTTTATTTGACTAAGGCAAGACTCATATGGCTCTACGTGAATGAAATAAACACTCTTTTCATCTTCAGATTCTGCTCGTGAGATTGTAGATTTGGACATTGTTGTGATGATGAGTAGTTGGACTTCTCCATTTTTATTCTTTGGAATTAATGATCCTAGAGAAGCCATCGCATCCACAAATCTATTAGTCAAATGTGGCAAGTTGTCAATCTTGTACCAATCAAATTTTGCTAGCAATTTCATTGCTATTTCATGGTATTGTTTCAGGATTGGTTCTCTACATTGGTAAGTTCCTTTCACTTGGAAAATGACAAGTTGGGAATCACCAAATATGCTTATACACTTAATGCCCATAGCTAATGTTGATTGAAGCCCCAAGATTAGGGCTTCATACTCTACATTGTTATTTGTGCATGGAAAGTCAAGTTTGAATGATAAAGGAATTGGCATTCCTTCAGGTGTATAAAACATGACTCCAACACCTTGTCCTTTTTTGCACTTTGACCCATCAAAGAAGAGAGTGATGTCAACATCATCCTCAGGAGGGACTAGTTCTTCTTGTTCAGTGATAGAAAATATCGAATCATCTAGAAGCTCGATAAAAAGGGGTTGATCATTTGGAAGTGGAGCTTCTACGAGTTGATCGACTATCACCTAACCCTTGATGGATTTTTGGCTAATGAATTCGAGATCAAATTCCATTAAGAGCATTATCCATTTTGTGGTATGGGTGTTGTTGTATGTGTGAGTCATCATATAACGCAAAGGATTTTCTCTAGCTATGACATAGGTAGTGTTACTTAGCATATAATGTCTGAGTTTCTTAGTGGTAAAAACCACTGCTAAGCACAACTTCTCAACATAAGCATATCTTGTCTCATAACTCACCAATGTTTGACTAATGTAATAGATTGCTTGCTCTCTTTGATTTTCATTCTTTTGTGCAAGCATTGTCCCTAATGCAAAATCTGTTGCAAAGATGTAAATATGAAAAGGGACTCCTGGATGAGGTGATGTTAGCATTGGTGGTGAAGCCAGATATTTCTTGATATCATCAAAAGCCTCTTGACATTATTTTGTCTAGGAAAAGGTGACCCCCTTTTGTAGTAGGTGATTGAATGGCCTACATTTGTCTGAGAGTTGTGCAATGAATCAATGAATGGATTGAATATTTCCTTGCAAACTATGCAACTCTTTAAGATTTTTTGGAGGGGGCATCTCAACAATGGCCTTGACCTTATCAGGGTCCACTTCAATGCCTCACTTGGAGATAATGAATCCTAGAAGTTTACCTGATGTGACTCCGAATACACACTTCTTAGGATTTAACCTCACCTTGTGTTCAAGTAACCGATCAAAGACCTTTTCTAGTACATCGATGTGCTCAAGACATGTTTTGGATTTGGCTATTAAATCATCCACATAGTCTTCAATGATTTTGTGCATATAGTCATGGAAGATATACGTCATGGCACATTGGTAAGTAGCTCCTACATTTTTGAGACCGAATGGCATCACCTTGTAACAAAAAGTGCCCCAAGGTGTGGTGAATGTTATTTTGTGTTGGTCATCAGGATTGATTCAAATTTGGTTGTATCTTAAAAAACCATCCATTAGAGAAAGCATTTCATGGCCGATGCAAGAGTCTACTAGTTGATCGATGTTTGGTAATGGAAAATCATCCTTGGGACATGCTTTGTTTAGGTCTCAAAAATCTGTGCATATGCGTATCCCCCCATTCAGTTTGTGAATGGGTACCATGTTTGAGAGCCATTCAGGATAATCAATGGGTTGTATGAAACCCACATCTAATAATTTTTGTAGCTCTTCTTTGACAATGAGGGCTATGGTAGGATGAAGTTTCCTCAATTTTTGCTTGAATGGTTTTGCTTCGGGAGCTAAGGTGAGGTTATGGACCACCAAGTTGGGGTCAAGGCCAGGCATATCTTTGTATGACCATACAAAAATCTCTTTCTTCCTTGTCAATACATCTAGGAGGTACTCTTTCTCTTCTATGGATAGACCTTTTGCTATTTTTACAATTTGGGGATTGTTCACATCTTGACTTATGTTCATATCAATTGCTTCTTCAATAAGCATGTGTGAACCTTCTTCTAATTGATGTGGAGTAGGAATGAGATGAATGTCATCCTCCACATTTTCAAAGGACTCAAGTGGGGCTTCTTCTACTTTGATTTGAAAAATAGAAGTAGGCGAAGGTGAATATTGTTGAGGAATATAAGCATTAGAAGCTCTTAGCAATTCTTTGAATAGGATGAACTCGACTATGGATGGTGGGGATGAAATCCTATCCATGTCGATAAGGCTAGCATTGATCAGAATCAACTTTGCCAAATCATATGGATTGTGGAGTGGGGTGAACAAGTCAACATAAATCATGTTAACTTGGTGGAAGTGAAGTGGCTATGATTTGAAGAGTGAACTATCTTGCTCACTCTCTCTAGGGAGAAACTGACCTATGATGGTTGGATAATGGTTTTGCTATGTAGGCAACCAAGGTGGTGGTGGTGGATCTAGTTCAGGTCACTCTCATGGAAGATGCAAGTGAAATATGGGTCGATGGATGGAAAACATTTTAATGTAGTACTCATCTCTCTCAATGGGTGCTATAAGGGCCACATCTTCTTAAAAATAATTAGAGGTAATAAATATAAATGTTTGGTCCCATTTTTGAAAGTCCTCATAATCATCATCAAAAATGTAATTGATCATAACCATATGTGGTCTCATTTTTGAAAAGGCCTCATGTAAATAAGGTGTAAACTTAGGGTCTAAATACTCATCCTCACTATCATCATTGTCTTTGCTCTCTTCTTCGAATCTAGGGTGAGTTGTTGAAATGTATGCTCAAAGGAGGAGTTTGAAGATGATGGCCTGTATCCTAGGCTAGAGTGATCATGTGCTTCTCGATAGTGGGGCTCAATGATATGATGGACCCTACTCATGTCATCCAAGACCAAATCCCTACTAGTTAACTTGATGAAAATATTGCATGGGGAAATCTAGGTTGGATAAATATTCTAAGTTAGCACAAAATTCTTGCATGGGTTCTTCATTAGGAGGAGGTGGATCGGATGAAGAATCCACTCCCCCATATATAAATTTAATCTTGTTTGGTTCTGAACCCATGTTATACACTACACCTATGGCTAAAGGTGGGTCATGTGGGTGACCATAATCTCTAATAGTTTGAATAGGTGGTGTTATTGTGACACTCTCAACTATGTACTCACCAATGCTTGGATTGGTGAGATGGACTACAACTTGAGTTGGCTCAGATGTGGATGAATCAGGTGTCGAGGTGGAGGCCTCAATGGTGGCTTGTGGCTCGGATGGAGGAGATGGCTCATGTGGTAAGGGTTCCTCTCGGATAGGTGGCCCTATCTATGAGATAATGGGTGGTGGGGGTTGAGATGGATTTGGTTGAATGGATTGGCTAGAAGTTGGTGGATTGGGTTGGGATGAAAATATGAAGGGTGCTTGTGAAATGGGAGGATTATTTGGTAGGGATGTATTGGTGGTTATGGGTGCTAATGAAGATGATGGGTGATTGGTGGGATGATCAGGTGTGATGGAGAAGTGGTATGAAGTGGATGAAGAAACATGATTTGGGTTGGTAGATTGAGATGTGAAGGTAGGATCGATGATTGGCAAGGCCTCTAGGATGGGTGCTTTGGATGAAGTGTCATGTTTTGGAGTGGTTCTGATGATGAGTGGTTGGATGGAAAGATGAGTGGATGGAAGGGATGGCTCATATGGATTGGATATCAAGTTGCAGTACTTGAATGGCTCGGTGTCAACTAGAATGCAATGGATCTTTCCCTCATGCACATATTTCAAGCATTGATGCAATGTTGAGGGAACACACTTCATTTCCCTAATCTAGGGATGTCCAAGAAGTATGTTGTACTGCATGGCTCCTTCCAAGATATGGAAGAGTATATGGATTGTTTTCACCCCCACTATCATGGGTAGAACTACATTTCCTACAGTGGAGCACAAAGCATCATTGAATGCCCATAAGGTGAAGGTGGATGAGGTGATGTGAGATGGTGGTAGTTTGAGATGTTGGATGGCTTCAGTGGTGATGATATTGATAGAGGAACTGGTATCAATGAGTACCCATTTGAAGGGTTTTCGATCAATATGAGCTACAATATGCAATGGAGGATCGGGTAACTTCGATGATATGCTCTTTTCTTCAAAATTATAGAATGCAATTGAAGGTTCCATACAATTCTGAACACTCCCCACAAAAGTGTTGAAGGCATTGGGATATTCTATTTGAAGTTTAATGGATTTTAAGATCTCCATAAATGCCTCATGATGTGGGGGAGATTGTTGTATGAGCTCATATATGGATAACTTGGTTGAGGCCATCCTTAAGCTCTATGTCAATCGACTTCTCAATGTGATGATTGGTCTGGGTGGATGACTTTGGATATGGATGGGCAAAGGTGGAATGGTGTGGTTTGGTTGTATGGGCACATTTGTTTGTTGTGCTATAGGAGTGGGTACTACTTGAGTTGGTCCATTTGCTTATTATGTGTGATTCATGTTTCTCTGCCCATGGGTGACTACATGAATGGCCCCTACAAAACCTTGGTACACTTGAGATATATGATTGACTTGGTTGGGGGAATTGTAGAAGTTGATGCCCTAGTCATTTTTTGATTTACCTCATGATGAGGTAGTGGTGTTTGATAGATACCAAGGTTCTAGTTTTGTTGGGCCAAAGGGTTATCAATCTTGATATGTCCCCTTTCAAGTAGATCTTGCACAATGTTTTTGAATGTATAGCAATTGTTTATGTCATGACCTCTCTATTGATGAAAGGTGTAGTACAAATGTTCCTTATAGCTTTTGGGTTTTGGTTTATTTGGATCTTCAGGTTTCATCTCTAGTAGGGTAATGGCTTGTGCATCATACAACTTTTGGAAAAGTGATGAATATGATTTGGGTAATGGGGTGTAATTGTAGGGTGGTCAATTGAATTGATATTGATGATTATCTATAGGTTGAGCTTGATTTTGCATTTATTGTGGGGGTGGAACCACTTGATAAGTTTGTGGTGGTGGTTGTTGTTGTTGTTGTTGTGGGGGTTGTTGTACTTGGGCTTGAGCTTGTTGTGTTTGCGATGGTGGTTGGCTCAAGACTACTTGATTAACCTGACTAGCCTTGGATTGGCCCTGGTTATTCCCCCTTTGTCCCTTGTTTTTCCATTATTTCTTTTTCAACTTTATCTCACCCTCTTGGATTTTTATTTCCTCTATCACTCTAGCTTGGGCAAGTGCTTCCTCGAATGTTCTATATTGTTGCAATTGTAGTAACAAGGAGATTGGTTTGGAACAACTCCTTGTGAACATTCGGGTCAATTCCACCATGGGGAGGGAGAATGGCAATTTGGTAATGATTACCCTCCAATAGTTTCCAAATTCATAAACTGACTCATCTTCAAATTGGCATAAGTTGAACAAGTCGATCAATGTTGTTTTCTTTCTGACATTCAGAGAGAAATATTCCAAGAATTGGTCTACTAATTGCTCAAAAGTATAAATACTTTGATGTAGGAGATGATTATACCAATCTAGGGCATCCCCTCCAAATGTTTGAGGAAATGTGTAGAGCATTAGAGCATCATTCTCTTGGATTCTAAAACATGCATTGATAAATCCACTCACATGCTCCCAAGGGTCCTCATCCCCCTTGAATTTATCAAACTTTGATAATTGAAAATCTATCGGGTAAGGTGGTGATGGTACCAAAGAATGAATGGGGTGATTTATTAGCTACCTTAAAGTGGGTTTCTGATATAGCATACCCGATATTTGCATGGCCAAGCTATCAATCTGATTTTGTAAAAATTAAAACTTAGGATCTTCTAGCAAAGGGTTAAAACCATGATTTGCTTGTTGCTGCTAAAAATGATGTGCATTGTTAGTTGGGATTTGATGATGATGGATGTTAGTGTGAAATGGATTATGGAATGATTATTGTTGATGAATTTTATGATGATGAGGAGATGGGGGTATGATGGTATGCTGACCTGAAGAGTTAGCATACATGTGATGAAGTGGATTAGTGGGTATGGTTATGGTTGGGGGTCATGACACCCAAGATGCATCTTGAGTGAAGAAGGTATGTGGATGGGATGTGGATGGTTGGTTAGGATCTACCCCCTATGACTATTATTGTAGATCAGGATTAATGCTTTGGTTAGCATTATCCATAAGCAATTATTGTAAATGTAGAAATGCTTATTGTATAGCAATTATGGATGAAGATGGTATGGCCATATGGGGGGTAGATGATTGGGTTGGTTGGGTGGCAACTATGTGAGTGGATGTAGGTGGAGGGTAGGTGGTAAAAGGTATTGCCACTGAATGAGGGATGGCATGATGCATGGGATCTATGGATGTGGTGGATGGGATGGATGCAGGGATCTACAAAGCAGCATTGACTTGTGCTTCATAGAGGGGGTTAGTATAGATGATGTTTTGATGTGATGGGATGGAGGTGTGTTGATGAGATGATGATGGATGGATGTTAGTCATGGTTGTAGTAGTTGGTTTAAAAAGTGGATTTGTGATGATTTTATTGGTATGTTGTGGGTGTGAAAAGATGATTTCCTATTGTAATGTAGGAATGGTGTGAGGTGGAATGGTGAGTGGAGGTAATGATGGAAAGATCAAATTGGTTGTATTCAGATAAGTCCTAATGACATCCATGTCCACATATATGACATGATCATCATATGGCATGGGTGGCTCACTCCTAGGATTTTTGGGAATGGTAGCATGAGTAGCTCTCTACATCATATCTATATCTAAAGTGGGAGCACCACTAGATGACTCAAAATTCAAGTTTAGATACATAGTATGGGCTACACTAACTTGCCCTACCATTGAAGTGGTGGGGGCTTGGGAAGATTAAGAAGGAAACTCCATGGATGAAGGCAACTAACTCTAGGCTTGGGCTTGCTTTCTAGCTTGACCATGGGTTGTTACCATAAGCTAAGGGTGGGATGAGGTGGAAAATGTGCAAGTATGTGTGTGAAGATGTGATGAAGATGCAAAGCAAACAACATGCAAAGAAAAAATAAATATTTTCCTAAGTTTTCGTAGGTTTCATTTTTGATTTGATTTGATTTTTTTGTTTTTGATTTTTTTTGTTTATTTTTTTTTTGAAGTTTGAAATTTTTATTCTTTTTTGGCTTCTCAAGTCTTGAAGCTTAAAATAATAAAACTCAACTAAGGTGGTGACTAGGAGCACTAGTGCCAAGCATGAGGTCCTCAAAAGAGGCTAGGGTACACCACTTAAGATCCACTCTGAATCGACAAGCATTTCCAATAGTGGAGGGTTCACCTAGCTCTTCCACCCTAAATTGACAAAGCATTTCCAATGGTGGGAGGCAACTTGAACAAAAATGCCCTATTTCTAACTTAGAAGAATTACCTATTCTAGCTTGGGAAGGGTGAATTTTTATGAAATGTTTAATGTTTTGTGAAGTTCTATGTGTTTTGATGTGGGTCTGTCTCTAGGTACCTAAAGGGGTTGAGCCGATGGAAGGAGGTGAATTCCAATGTCACCAGTCTTGGTTGGGGGTTGGTGATGAAATCCAACCTTACCAATGTTATGATGGAGCATGCAGGTGTGTGAAGTTTTGGTTTACTATGGTGTTATGCAAATCTAAGATGCAAATCTATTTTCCTGCCTAGATGCAAAAATAGAAAACATACAAAGGCAAACAAGTTTTCAAATCAGGGGCTAAAAAGCTAATTTTAGAAAGACCCTATAAGGGTTTTGAAACACAGAGCCAAACACTACTAGGCATTTGGGTTAGGTCAAAACATAGTTGGACATTTAACCCAATGTAAGTGCGTGGTTGGAACAATTCAACCATGAATACACATTTTCAACTGTACCTCAAAAAACCCAATATAGTAGATATAAAACCCCAAAGCTACCTCAAATAAACCTACTCAGGAAGATGCATATGATCTAGGTCCTAAGATGCAAATTTATTTTCTTAGTGTATTTAGCCTAAGACCTAGATGCAATCAGCGAACCAAAATAGAGACCCTTATTTTTATTTTTTTCTTTTTATCTTAGTGAAATCTTAAAACAAAAGAAAAAATGGGGGGGTTAAGTGTTACAAACCTATGATCCTTTCACCACTCCCTCCTTGCTCTTCAAATATTGATCCATAGTTGTTCAGGTCTGCAAACACCACTACACAGTTGATTAGATCTGCACACATCACTTCACGGTTGATCAGGTCTGTACACACAGTTGTGCGGTTGATCAAGTCTGTAACTGATCATCCATGATTACTTAGGTGCAAGATCATCCTGAAATAGGCTCTAAAGCTTCCGAGTTTGATCTTTTATTTCCATAAAATTAAACTCCAAAAACTTGCAACAATAAACAAAAGAGGACTAATACAGAAAACATTAGGGCAAATCAGATATGGAACCCTTTGGGGGTCCCACCATGATCGTCATTTTGTATATAAATAAATTAAACCCAATAATGAAACAAATGAAACAAGCAGCTTGCAAGAATGAATGAAATATTTATATTAAACTTGTTGCTTCCCTTTTACAATGATTTACCCCAGCTATGTGGGGGAATGCGATTACAATAAGTGCTTTGCTTTTTTTTTCAACTTACAATGAAGGAAAATGGGGATAAGGAACCCCTTTTTGTAAGGTCATAATGATGGTGGATATAGAGGTTAGATGGGCTTGAGTATCCATCTAGACCATCTTGGCTGCAATAACCTTCCAAAGACCTACAACTTGACCTAATCTATCTGTTAATGGCTGAACTACTTTCTTGAGTAACCACAAGTGCACAGGTGGGGCTAGATAACTATGGAATTGTGGTTGATCAACCACCCAGGGGTGGTTTCATCTATGTAAATTTTGGTATGCAGTTTGATAGGAATTGTAGAAAGCCCTAGGGTTTAATCTAGAACCTCGATGAATCGACCTCCAAGTGCATGGGTAACTTCTTGCGAGGATTTTGATAGCATAGCGGTATATTTTTTTAGGCTCATTTAGTTGATGGAATGAGTGTGCCTTTATAGACCCCTTGGGATTTTGGAGGGAAAGAGAGGTGGTAAGCTAGCATTTCCAATGGCTAGCTAGGGTTACCACATCTCTAGGGCAGTTAGGGTGAGTCACCAAGGGTGCCTCATCCAAGTGGAGGGATGTCCCATGTGAAGGGACAAGGGTGAAAGGGGTGTGTGAGAGGTGGCAAGGGGTGGTGGTGATGTGGCTAGGACACATGTCTAGTGGGTAGGTAGGGTATCCTAGGTAGATTTTCTAGATTTAGAAAATCTAGAAAATGCTTTTAATGTGTAGATTTTTATGCCTAAGTTTAGACTTAGGAATATATTATGTAGAATTGTGATGTGCAATGTGGGTAAAATGTATAGGATTTAATATATATAATTTTAGACGTAGACATATATTTTATCATGTAAACTTATGTGGTAAAATAAAAATACCTAGATTATGGTGTCTACAGGTGGATAGTGAGGATTGTATGAAGAAAGAGGAATAGAAGAAGGTATATGGAAAGGAGGTAGTGGAATATTGAAATAAGAAGGCATATAGAAAGTTGGATGACTAGAAGAAGAGGTTCCATATGCACTTGTTTGAAAAGGATTTGGAGGTGGGGGATTCGAGGAGTTAAAGTAGGCAAGTAGAATGTGGTGGGATATGAAGAAATGAAAGGAGGGAGAATTTATAAGGGGTTATATGATGAATAAATGATATTTGAAGGAGTCCCATGAGCATTAGGGGTAACTAGAGTGGTTGACACCATAGCCATGGTTTAGAAGGCAGTAATAGTATATGATAAAATTTGATGGAGAATGGAATTGTCACCATCAAGAAGGTATTGAGAATGATGTTGTAAGAAGGGATGTGGAGAATGGAAAAAATATGGTATAGATTGATCATTATAGGAGAGGGAAGATTGAGGATTTTTAGGTGCAACATATATGATATGCAAGAAAAATGTGGTAGGAGAGTTCTCCATGCTAGGACTTTGAGGTTGTGAGGTGTTGGTGGAATTTTGTGCCATGGCTTGTTTGTGAGTGGAAATTGTGACATTTCTTGTACTTAGGCTATGGGTATAGGTTGGTGGATATTGAGGTGGAATGGAGAGTGTTTCCTTTGATTGACTAGGCACGTTGGTTGAAAGGGAAGGTATGACACAAGAAGCTTCTACGGCTAGGTGTGCTTGCTCTTGTGGCTAGCTTCGACTAAGGGCCATATGGAAGGGTGAAGAGTTGTGAAACAAGGTTTTAGAATAGTTTGGTTGAGAAGGGTATTTATTTATGTTTTTTTGGTGGTACTGGATCTATATATACTATAATGAAGTCATATGTACATGTTCGTAAGATCAAAATGATCGCATTTGTTCATACAATCCTATGAAAAGCAAGTGACAAAGGTAAAAAAGTGGGAGGGAAAACACAAGAATATTTTGGACTATTTATAGGCATGTGTTTGTGTCTCTATAATAGTTTTTCAACAAAAAATTATCAAAAAAAACCAATAATTTTGCAAAAAACAAGCAAGCAAACAAATGAATATTTTTTAGCATGTTTGTGGGTGTTATTGTGTTTTTGGTGTTGACTAGCTATATAGTTGGTTAATGATTTATTTTATTTAGTGTTTTAAAATATGTTGGATTTTGTGATGTTTTTGTGTTTTATATTTTTATAAATTCTAATATAATGGAATATGGATGATGGATATACTCTATGCAGGTGAATTGATGTACATTTCCCTACAATACCCAAAGGCACGCAAGGGGTAGCAATGCACAAATAGGTGAATGGCTTCTAATTATGGATATGGCTTGGGGAAACCAAAAGAGGAGAATATAGATCTCTTATGTAAGAGGTAGTATTATCTAAGATCTACGTAGGAAAAATAGAATTTTGCTTCACACTTGGGTAGGCTTAGTAAAAAATAGCATCCACTTACTCACTAATTATATATAGTGTGAGTAAGGGTGCCTAACCTAACCTACCAAAAGGTGCTCTCAAGGGTAGGGAACCTTTTGATGATCAAGTCTATAAAACTACTTATAGGGGCTTTTATGGTGTCTAGGGGGTGAACCAAGCGTTGGATATGAAATCCAATGTGATGGGTCTCAATTAGGGATTGATGATGAAGTCCAACCTTACCAATGTGTGAAATATATGCTTGTGTGTGAATTTGTTTTACTTTAGAGACTAAAATGCAAGAAAGAAATTATGATAAGCAAGCAATAAATGGTGTATTTTAATTTTTTTTAAATAAATTGTCTTTTAGAAATAAAGTTTACACTAAGCAAGCAAGAAGAGTTGCATTTTGTAAGAAAAAATTTAAGCTAAAGCAATTTAAATAAAGATCGTTCGATTTTAGTGAGAGTTATACTAAGGTTTTCTTGAGTGCAAATCAATATACACTGGCCAAGATATACCTATTAAGGCTATGGCCAAATGTCTTGTGAGAGCTTTGTGTACAAGACAAATCAAAATCTATTATCAAATCATAAAGAAAAAGAAAATTTAGTGGCTTTCTTTGTGTCGTATGCAAATGCTTTATACTGGATTAATGAAAAGATAAATGTTGAGACACCTATGAACTAAGGCTTACAAAAGAAATTATTTTAAAAGATTTTTAATAGGTGACCAAAGTGATTTTGGTGCATTTTGTAAAGGATTAAAGCAAAATAAATGCATTTTGTAAAATACCCAAAGCAATTTGAGGATTTTGTAAAGAAATACTACAAAAATTAATAATAAATATTTGATTTTATAAAATGAAACTACTATTTGAACTAAATACAAAATATTTTACAATGCTTACCTATAGTCTCTAACCTCTAGAATTTTGTTTGTATGGTTGACAGGCTTTGAACTATGTTTGAGATTTTGATCGTACCCCTCCCTATGATCAATTTGAATGTATTAGTTTGTACGTTCAAGAATATGGTAGATTTTTTGAAAATTTTACGCTTGTGGGTGGTTTTTTAGTTATAGCAGTTGGTTTTTGTATAGTTTCCTACAATAATAGAGAGCAAAATGTTAGATTTTATTAGAAAAATCATGTTCAAAAGAAATAAATCTATTTACTAGATGGAAATTTCAATATGGTAGGCAATCAATTTTTGCAAAAAGTAAAAAAAAAAGAGGCGAATGAATACACCTTGGAGACACTATTTTCATTGGGTGATTTGGCCTAAGGAGGTAATATGGCAAGCAAGATAGCAATCTATATGAAAAAAATCTATCCCCAATTTATTTGCAATAATGGATTTATTATGTAGAAATTGGTACCTACCTAATGTGGGCCTAGTTTTTGGTGTGCTTTGCTCAATCATATAGGCCCGTACGATTTATTTGATCATACCCATTTGTAGATCCTAGTTCATAGACCAAAAAGGTTTTTGCCTTGGACCTAAGGTGTGCTTCAATATTTTGTATGATCTTGTGCTAGTTTTGTGGCATCTGTAACACAAAAGTATGGTAAAAGTGTTAGTTAGATGCTAAAAAGATAGCAAAATAGTAAATGATTGGGTTGGTCCCACCATTATCACTAGAATTAACTTAAGGAAATGTGTTGTTTCATAAATAATAAAAGGAAGTGTTACAAGATTAGTGATTTTCACAAGATTACCTCATGGGAAATGATATGGATATTTTTATGAAGAAACCCTTTACAAATGATGGTTAAAAACACTAATGGTCTTTCATGGGGCCCTCAAATGAAGGGGGCTTATTGCACATGGGCCATTGTTGGTTGTAGAAGTCCTTTAAACCTGCACAACCCTACAAAAATGGTTAATAACCTTTAGGGACTTGCCTCAATTAGACCCCTTATGATAGAAGATAAAAAAACTAAATGGAACTAGCTTAATGCATGATGAAAGGTGTTGATAATGATATAAAATGGTGATAATGGTGTTACTTATCTAGATTGAAAGTCTATTATAGGGTTTTGGACTAAAATGGGTCCTTGGAGGGGATCGTACCCCTAGGTGTGATCTTGATGATTGTAGCTACCCGTATGATTGGATTTGTATTACCTAGACAAAAAATTATTGTGATACCGAGGTTCTTCTAGTTTTTTTGTAGTTTATATATATATACCAAGTGATATTTTGTAGTGTAGCTAAGGACACTTTATCATTCAAATATGAGTGGTTATAGAGATGTGTAGGCATCCATGGTGGTTGATGGAAAGTGAGTGTTGAGTGTACTAAAGTCTAGAGTGATTTTTGTAGAGTCAAGTTATGTGAATGTGTTATATCTTCAAATGGTGAAAATGGCCTTCTATTTATAGACTTGGCCAAGGTTAGGGGGGATGAGGTATCCTATGATGTGTACCCTAAGGTGGCATGGAGTAACATGCCTCATAAATGGGTTTGGGTGAGAGAATTCCTCACCCATCCACATGCATTAAATGGGCATGGGTGAGCCATCCCTCATAAATGCATGGGACATGAAATTATTCTCCCCATTATGGCATGGTGGAGGATGACTCATCCATGCTTTCAATGCCTTGAATGTAAAAGTCTTCAAAATTCATTTATGGAATTGAATGCACATGGGAATATGTGGGGAGCAAGGGTTAATGTTAACCATGGTTGGGTTGACCCTGGGTTTAGGGTTGACCAATGGTGAGGTGGAGGCTAGGCTTAGGTGGAAGCTAGGCTAGAGTAGGGTTGACCATGGGTTAGGTTTACCATGGTTTAGGCTAGAGTAGACTAGGCTTATGTGGAAGCTAGGCTATTCAAAGGGTATAATAGGATGAAGTGGTATTAGACTTAAGAGGTGATCACATGGTGACTAGGGGTTAAGCATAGGAAACGGTTTAAGTGGCCAAGGGAGCTTAATTTGGATGAATAGTGATTTTTAGAAAATTATGTAAATTTTGTGGGTTTTGCAAATTAATCCATAATTAGCATTGCATAAGGATAAATGTGACACTTTTAGGTGTCTACAATAATTAGAATAGTAGTTAGAGTATCTTTCACAACAACTTGCATAGGAGTAGCACTAGCTAAAAAATTAAGTTTAATAAGAGAAATCATAGTTGGACGATCAAATAAAGCAACTATATAAAACCCAATAAGATAAAGATATTTGAATATCCAAATTCTAGGAATATATTATTAAATTAAAATAAGAAGTGACTAATCAAGGGTATGCCTCAAAAGTTAAAAAAGTGAAGTCCCTTTAAGACAACATTAATACTAGGTTATTAATTGCCAAGAGGTACTTTAAATTTATGAACAAATCTAACACAATCCTCAACAAAGTGGTAAGGATGATTAAACAAACAAAAGAAGAGTTTTCCATGAAAGAAATGTACAAGGAGGTACATAAGAAATTTGCCACTATGTCAACCACATAAGCATAGAATATGAGATATACATAAAGGACTTCATGAGAAAATTAAAAAAAATCCATGATGCCGAGAGAGACCTCCAAACTTGCAAGGACACAATGGTTTCTCTAGAGACCCCATATGAGAAAAAAATCCTCAACTATGACACCATTAGTTTGATCATAAAATAGGAAAAGTCTAAAGTTTTAGTGGAGATAGCAACAAAAAAATCCAAATATCTAAACACATTTCTTTCCAAGTTGTCAAAAATGGTGGGAAAGTAAGATGGATTATCTAGAAATCTAGTATGACTTGGTAGGAGATACAAAGTACATCATAGAAATCCAAATATCAAAGAATGATAAATTAAAGAAACTATTGGGGTTTCTTCCATAAATTGAAATAAGGAGAACCAATAATTTTAAAGTTTTATAGCTAGGAATTCTAATTTTAAAGACTTTGTGTCCAAGGATGAAAGGATGATTTATGATCTCTCATTAATTAATCTTGGTGATCCATTAAGTTACTATAAATATAGTAATAGGTTACTACCTTAGGGTTCCTATCATTTTGGAGATTTACTACCTAAGTGCCTCATCATTTAAATATCTACTTATGTGAATATTCCCCTATAAAATAATCTCCTTAGTCTAGACCATAGTCATCATTCCCAATATAAAATACTCCCACTCAAAAACAAGAAAAACCTCCTCTATAACTCCATACAAGAAATATAATTCAAGAATAACACTTCATAAAATCCACTCCAATCTCCCATAGTCACATAAGTCAATTCTTGAAAGCATAACTTCCTCTTTGATCACCAAAAGTGGCTTTGTATGAACCAATCTATGAGAAGAGACATTAGAAAATTTGAAGAACACCTAGACAAAGAACATAATAAAGAAGAGATCATAAAGGGTTAAATATTCATGCCTAATATGAATAAATAGTATAAACATATGAGAAGAAGAAGAAGGATTGACTAGAGCATATTCTTAATTTTTTTCTATTTAACTCCAAAAGACTCAATAACTACTTTAAATGTTACGAATCCAACTATTTATCCCATGAATATGGATCAAATATTCTTATTGAATATCCTATTATAATTTTTCCTTTTATAATATAACAATAATATTTGAGTATTATCATACATAGTTCATCCCCCAATATTGTAACATGTCCTTGAACTGATATCTCCAATATGAAGAGTTTGAAAAATCATACAATTTGAAAATATGGGATCAAATTGATTTTGTATACAAATTTATTCCCTATAGAATATTTTCCATAATAGTCCTTAAAATTTAAAAAATTAAACAATCAAAACTTAGATTTTATCTTCCACTTAGCATCTGTTGATTTATCAATGATTGTTATTAATATTTTGTCACCTATTTGCCATTGGAAACTAATTGGCAATGAGGTTTTAGGTTATGTTAGATTTATATTAATTTATTTGATATATGTAGGAAAAAATATAGTTTGGTTACACACAAAGGATCCATGTTGACCACCATGCTAGCCAAAAATTCCACATCATCTATTAAATACTCTAAATTTGTTTGAGAACAATCAAAGCCAAGTTTATCAAAACCTAAAACCTTTATACTAGCTAATACTCCAATGATTTTATTGATTCTTAAAGCACAAATCCTCTTAAAAATGGTTATAAACTTCAACCCATAGGAAAAGTAAAATAACTATTCAAAATGTCTAACATGATGTTTCTAACACCCTCTAATAGACCATCATGGAAACCCTCATAAATATATTAAGATCACCATCACCTCCTTGAAGAAAACAATTTACTATAATTATAGATATATCTACCTTACAAAATGATAAGGTATGTGTTTTAAACTATGACTTGCTTCCCATCCATGCATCGACCAATGCTCCATTGACCAGATCATTGATGCAATATAGTTGCCAAAAGATGTCAAAATGTTAGTTTTGAGTTCCCACTTTGAAGGAAGGCAAAATAAAAACTCTCTTGATTGAACCCATGACCATCCTCCTTAAAGAACCTAAAGTGCAATATCCTAGACACTCATATTCCTCTTTTATATGGAAATTAATGCACATATTCATTATAAATAAGAATTTGACACCAACTAATATGATAGAGTGTCAAAAAATGACCCATTTTAATTAAAACAACCTATTACACATGAAAAATTAAAATTTTATAAATCAAAAGCAAATTCCTCCTTGATGAAAATGAAGTAGATATTAGAGAAGGCATATGATGTTCAAAATATATTGAAGGTGTGTTATATTGAAAATATGTTGGATAATTATATTATCAAGAAAAGATTACATTTGTAGTATAAAAATGTAGTTGATTAATTCTAGATAATGTAACGACCAATAACCAACCCTAGGTGTATAGGTTGAATCTAATATAAGCATATTAAATACCACCTATCCCCTTAATATGCTATGTCATATTCACAACATTCCTCCTTATTATAGCATTGCTCAATGGAAGAAGAAAATCATCTATTAGACTAGACTAGGATGATATGTTACATTGTCACAATGGGACTTGCCTCACAATGTTAGATTACTCAACAATTGAATAATGTCATATACATTTATTAACAAACACATTGAAGTAAGGCTTAATTATATTTTACCTCATTCTTCTCATGATCATGACTTGTAGCAATAATAAATACAATCATTTAATCTTGGCAAGGTAGCTTTCATTATCTTCTCACACACCATGATCATTAAAATCATCTTGAACTTTTGTAGGCTTTAAGAAATATATTGGTGTACCCACCTCAATCAAGTGATATTTATAAAATATTACTATAACAATTGATATCAATTTTATAGCAAGTGCATCAAACTTATAAATATGTCTAGCTTACAACTATATATGTCTAGCCTTCACATTCGGATAGTAGAAAAAATAAATTAATTTTAATTAGGTCCATATATCCAAAATTTTCCAAAATTAAATAAAAATTTGCAAAACTATTGTGGTACCATTATTTTTTCAAAAATAGTTCTTATCAAACAAACCAATAATTTATAATTAGAAGTATGTGCATACCATCAACCTATTCACACCTAGAAATTCATGTGCAGAATTTGTTTTTTCTATAAAAAAATTAATTTTTAAATTGAAAATTTCAATTGAAAATAAAATTCATGTGTAGAATTTGCACCTTTAATTTGTATAACAATTTCATTTTTAAATATGTTGCATAAGGTAGGACATAATGCATGTAAATGTATTATCTTGGTGAAGACAAGTAAATGCTTACTGTACATGATAAAAGGATGTATGACATTGTTAATTTTACATTCATTTGAAATGATATAATTTCCTATCTAGAGGTATTAGAGTTACAAGTAAAAATAACAAGAACTTCATGTATGAATAATAGAAACAATGTCAATAGATCTCTTTATCACCAATATATTTATCGACTATCAAACATGGAGCCTTTCACAATGTGGCAAGAGAAATAAAAAAATTATTATTCTCCCACATTTGTAAATCTATTATAGTCATCCATTAAAAAATAGTAGTTTCACAACATGCAAGTGTGGGACTAAGACATGGAACACCAATTTGAACACATGCAAGTATAAGGCTAAGACACTGTACAATAGATAGGTGGGATAGGTTTCAAATATTTTAGATGTGTTCATCATAAGGTGTAAGATTAACTATAGTTAAAGGTGTCATAGTGCAATATTAGAAGCATCATCATGTGTAAATTTTTTAATTCCAGTAGACAACTATAACTATAGGATAAAAATAATCAATAGTACAATTAATGAGTTGTTTGATTGAATAAAATAACATGGTAGAAATTTGAAGGTTATTTTGTGCATTTTCAACTAGCTAATAAGAGGAAGGTATGATGTATTTGAAAAATTTAACAACCAATGACATAGTGTTGTTAGATAAAAAATGGATGAAAAGAAAAATATTTTTACTACTATGTTGATCAACAGTGTATGTTCATGATCTCATTGCTTCAATCCTACATTTACTAGAAGAAAAAAATAATTTTCCTAGAAAATTGAATCCAAAAATAAAAATATTGAGTTTTGAACTAGTTAAAATTCTAAGTTTTAGATCAATGGTATTAGAACATGTGTATATTTTAGGTGTACACATGTAAACATAATATCAAGATATCAAGATTTTGGGTATCAGACATGCAATCCCTTTGATCACCTCCCTATTTGTTCTTAACAATATCAGGCTAGAAGAATAGACAACATTGAGACAATTGATCCTTTAAATAAGATGTTAAATTAATTCCTTATGAAACATAGGAATGAGAGCATGGACCAATTTACTTAATTTCTTCAACCACTCCATGCTATAAGTTGTGTAACCTCCTCCACATAGCCTCTCACTATGCTTGCACCATTCAATTTTCCCATTATTTTATGCCATTATAGAATATTGGAGTAGATTCTACAAGGTTTTGTTCTTGAATCACCTTCCTTGTGTGGAGTTATATAGGGGGTGTTCCTTATTTTTGAATGGAAGTATTTTATGTTTTTAGTGATGACTATAATCAATCCTAAGAAGTTTATTTTATAGTTGAATCTTCATAGTATACTTTCAAATGATGTGAGTGTTCAATTAAGACTTCCTCATGTATAAAGGCCCATTAGAGTATCTATTATAAGGGGAATATGTTATTGTTACTAATGTATTTTATCCTTAGCCTCTCAGTTTAGCTTATTAGGGGATGTTGAAAGTGTAATATGTATTATGACCAAGGTCAACATTGCATGGTGTAATCTTGTATATGTGTATGGAAAATAATTATACAAATGTATTTAATTTCTTGTATATTATTTTTTATATAAACCATGTGGTTCATGATTAACATTGTTATGGTTAAATCCACTTTATAAATTGTAATTAACTTGTAATATTTTTACACTTTTGATATAAGATTTGAGTTGAAGAATTGCTTCTGCTCATTTTTGGAAATAGTTGTAAATCCCAAAACCACAACTACAATAAATTTTGGGGGATTATTGAAAATACTTGAACCTGGGTATCCACATTAAAATTCCATGATTTAACCACTTGATATCATGACATTGTATTAAAATGAATAAACTATTGTACACAATGGTAAAAAAAAAATTAAACAATAATTGGAGATAAAAATATCATGTGAACATCACATAATTAGATAAAAATAATTCTTCAATTACAATCAGTATCATTATTTATTAGGCATAATGTACCCATTTAGTAGACAAGTAAAATAGAGATAATTACAAATAGAATACTATATAATTTCTTAAGAACTATAATTTTAAGTAGAATCTTTACTAATGTAAAATAAGGAAATTGTATGAAAACTTCTCACAATAATTTCATATAATATATGTGCATAGAATCATTAGGGTTTAAAATATATCTACAAGGTGTTTTATTATCCAAATGTAATGAGTGCAAAAGTTATTCAAGAGGTCTAAATAAATATTAAAAATAATAGGATTAAATTTCTCCTCTATATAGACATGAAACATTTGTGGGCTTACCAGAAGCACTGACATCAAGTCTAGATCTATTTAACAGAACTTATTGGCTCATGCAACTACTATTTTATAGAAGAAGTAAAAGAAAATTTGGAAAACATAGAAACATTAAAGAGGGATAAAACCACTTCTGACTACTACATATTCCTTCAAGATCTTTATTCCCTCCTTTGAATCCTTTTGTGCAATAGGATTTTTTCTATTTATAAAACTCATGTGACCAACTAACTTTAATGCTTGGAAAGTTATCTTACTCTACTATCTATTCAAATATATTGGGATTATAACTCACTCTATTTTTTTTTATTTGAAGCAATATAATTTATTATGATTAGTTAGTTCATTCAAGTTTATAATTCAATTTATAATGCAACTACTATTTTATAGAAGAAGTAAAAGAAAACTTGGAAAACATAGAAACATTAAAGAGGGATAAAACCACTTCTGACTACTACATATTCCTTCAAGATCTTTATTCCCTCCTTTGAATCCTTTTGTACAATAGGATATTTTTTCTATTTATAAAACTCATGTGACCAACTAACTTTAATGCTTGGAAAGTTATCTTACTCTATTATCTATTCAAATATATTGGGATTATAACTCACTCTATTTTTTTTAATTTGAAGCAATATAATTTATTATGATTAGTTAGTTCATTCAAGTTTATAATTCAATTTATAATGCAACTACTATTTTATAGAAGAAGTAAAAGAAAATTTGGAAAACATAGAAACATTAAAGAGGGATAAAACCACTTCTGACTACTACGTATTCCTTCAAGATCTTTATTCCCTCCTTTGAATCCTTTTGTGCAATAGGATATTTTTTCTATTTATAAAACTCATGTGACCAACTAACTTTAATGCTTGGAAAGTTATCTTACTCTATTATCTATTCAAATATATTGGGATTATAACTCACTCTATTTTTTTTAATTTGAAGCAATATAATTTATTATGATTAGTTAGTTCATTCACGTTTATAATTCAATTTATAATGCAACTACTATTTTATAGAAGAAGTAAAAGAAAACTTGGAAAACATAGAAACATTAAAGAGGGATAAAACCACTTCTGACTACTACATATTCCTTCAAGATCTTTATTCCCTCATTTGAATCCTTTTGTGCTATAGGATATTTTTTCTATTTATAAAACTCATGTGACCAACTAACCTTAATGCTTGGAAAGTTATCTTACTCTATTATATATTCAAATATATTGGGATTATAACTCACTCTATTTTTTTTAATTTGAAGCAATATAATTTATTATGATTAGTTAGTTCATTCAAGTTTATAATTCAATTTATAATGCAACTACTATTTTATAGAAGAAGTAAAAGAAAACTTGGAAAACATAGAAACATTAAAGAGGGATAAAACCACTTCTTACTACTACATATTCCTTCAAGATCTTTATTCCCTCCTTTGAATCCTTTTGTGCAATAGGATATTTTTTCTATTTATAAAAATCATGTGACCAACTAACTTTAATGCTTGGAAAGTTATCTTACTCTATTATCTATTCAAATATATTGGGACTATAACTCACTCTATTTTTTTTAATTTGAAGCAATATAATTTATTATGATTAGTTAGTTCATTCACGTTTATAATTCAATTAAGTCCCCTACCTTTTAAATATAATTTGGCATGAGATTTAATTTGGTTGAACTATGGGAGAAAATGTTATATCATATTATCTAAAATTTTATTAAATACCATATTTTTTTCCTTTATGTCAAATCACTTTAAACACTTTAACCTTTGTTATCTTTGACTTAAAATAAACAACTTTATATCTAGAATAGTGTACTTGCATGTAAAATGGATAGGAATATTATTTATACTTTGCAAATGAAGATGTGCTTTATATGAAAAAGTACATCTAACTAAATTACAAGGTAGCAAAATTATGATTTTGTATCTTTGTGACTGTACCAACCTATAAAATTTTTCATAATAGGTATTTTTCTACTCTAGGTGTTGTCAATAATATGAGTGTTGATATATTATCAAAGTCTATTGCCATTTTTAGACCTATGAGGGATACCATAGTGGTAAGTCCTTGGGTTTTCATATAGGAGATCCAAGTTCAAACCCTGGTAAGAGGGGACTATGACCCCTCATAAAAACCTATGTAAACTCAAAAAGGATTATTAAAAAAAATTCTATTACCATTTTTTGTTATTGCTAATTATTCCTTGTCTTGCAATTTTTTACATAAAACCAAATGCTTTCTAGGATAAATATAGATTTAAACATTGTATCTTTGAATCTAAAATATGAATTCTTTTTCACAACATGGACTCTTTTAAGCAATGAAATGCATTTTGTTTTAGTATAGGAAACCAAGTAGTTTACTTCTAAAATTGGATTTAAATACCTTCATATACTAAAAAGTCATGTTTCTATATAATGATAATTTTGCATTGTAGCCACTTTATCCAATTCATAAATGGGAGGTGGTAAAAACCTTGTTGAGTGTAATAAACATCATGTAGTAATATAATAGCATGTTAGACTTGGCAAAAATAATAGTAAATAAGAATAACTCAAAAAATAAGCAGTGGCAATAGAATAGCGAATGAAAACAACAATAGATTTTGCAACCAAGAAAAATCCCTTACTTCACTAAGGATTAGGTACCATAAAAAATTCTATCTAGAACACAAATCAGGTGTAGAACAAAATGATAAACATTAATTCAAAATTCAATATAGTGTGGTATGTAACATAGGGTATGATCTCACTAACTATACAATGGTTGTTTGGAATTCACACATGAGTCAATATGACCAACAATTCCAAGCCCAACATGACACCATCATGGAGCACATGGTACCAATAATGAATCATATATAAATGGTGAATCCAACCATATATCACTCACCCATAATGAACTAGTCAGTCTATCAAGCTTTGGGTCAAGTGTAATAGGCTTGTCAACTTTACCAGACCCTAATTATGTGATACTTGTCAATTTTAGTGCAATTGAAGAAGATGAAGATGATACATTTGAATATAAAGTTCCACACAAAAATCAATATGGAGTTGATACTAGAGGAAATGAGACTACATAAGAGCAAGCATTGATTTAAAAACAAGTCAAGGTAAACAAAGGTGCTATAGTGATAAGGAAGGAAAGACCAGTATTTCATGTAAATAATAAAGGGTTGGTGACTATAACATAACAATAAAATATAATAGAACTACTAAAAAATAAATGGTTGAAGCTACTCAAGTGAATTCATAAGTTGAAAAAAAGGTAAACAAATAAATAGAAGGGATAAAAAAATAAAATAGAAATCAAGAGAGGATAGATAAAACTATATATATGAGGGATAAAAAATAACATGATAAGCTACAAAGAGATGTCTAGCAACAACTCAAACACCCTTCTATTGTTAGTGAAGAGCGCACAATAGTCACTTGACAATATAGGAATTTCATAGCACACAATGAAGGTAGCTTAATTGAATTCAAAATTTATATAGCTAGATAAATGAAGAAAATGTCTTCAAACGTGAGTATGCTAGAGGTCATGGCCCTTATATAATAGAAAGACCTATGTGAATAAGCCATTAACAAGCAAGATAGGAGATATTTCTAAAATGGGTAATCTAAGTCAACTTAGCCTAGCCTAGAAAAGCACCATAACCTAATAGCAGAAGATCCTTCAAAGATCCAAGTAATAGCAATACATACCCTAAATGCCTTTAATCCCAAAACCTTAAAATTACCACCATTCTATGTGATTCTAAAAATTAAGAATTATCTACTGAGAAGTTACATAATGGATTCAAGAGATACTATGACTATGATGCCTAGTGTTTCTTATAAATAAATATGAATTCCTTACACAAAGAATACTAGGAGTCTAATCCAAATGGATGGTACCCAATTTAATGGCATATAAGTGCTTAAATTCTTGATCATGACTACGACATGGCATCTTGAGTTAGTAATGGTCCAGGAAGTTATAGTTGTTGATATCCCTCCATACTTTGGTATGTTATTGTCTATACAATGGACTCACAAGCTATCTCAGTATGGATACATGGTGATGGACTAAACCCACATGAAGATATCACAAGATGGAAGGATGAGCTATATTGAAAATGTTTCTCCATGTGAGTATTTATTGCATAAGTTGGTTGAAGATGATGTGGTGAATTAGAATGAATTACCTAATTTTTTGGATTATAGATTCTTAGGAGAGGATTAGTGTCCAAGTTAGATATGATTATTAGTGTACTACAAGATGATGAGGAGTTAGAGGAAAGCTTTGAAGAAACTAAGCTAGGGAATTATTTGATATCTAAAAATCAACTAGTATCCTAGATCTAACAAGTCAATAGGAAAAGAGATTTAAAAGTTTATGGATTATGAAATTTGATGGTGTAAGAATTGGGAATGGAGTAGGCATAAAAATCCACTTTATAGAATCATAAGGTGTGCAAATAAATTTTTTTTATAGGCTATTTTTCATTGCATCAATAATATAGTTGAATACAAAGCACTGTGTACTAACCTAAGGAACACTGAATATATGAGAATTAAGAATGTCATGATATTTTATAGTGTACCACTAATAACAAATACCTAAATTTATTCAAGCACAAGGTCCATTTTAATACTTGAGAAATAAAAAATCCCTTAGGAATTGAACATTGAGGCACATGAGCTATCAATCATGGAAATAAAGTTTGACCCTACCATAAAAACTTAGAATAAACCAAAGGAGTTAGAGTAGTTTTAGGCCAATATTCCTTAATAATTTCAATCATTGGAAAGTCTTCAATAATGAAAAGCAAAACATTGAATTTCTCATCAAAGAAGCTCAACATGCTAAAGACAAGAATAAATACAAAAATGACATAAAATATAAGGCAATTTAGTTAAATATAAATTTGTTATCAAAGGGCTTGATCACATTAGAGACCCTATTCAATATATATGACAATGTGAAGTAAAGGTATTCTCCTATAACCTTATCAAGATCATTGAAGATAAGAATTTGCTATAAGAAAAGGAGTACATTGAAGACAATACCTACTTGTTTAAAGAGTTCTATGGGAAGTACAAAGATATTGTTAGCTAGTCCTATGAGGATTTGAAAATGTATGATAAAAACATCATAGAGAACACTATTAAATTGGATCATGGAATGGATTGTTTTAGGAAAAAATAAATTCTTGTGAATCCTAAAATTGAAGTGGTTATGAAAAATTAGATTCTAATACTATTGTAGTATCAAATCATCTTCTTGATTAAGCACTTCACTTGGGTAGCCAATATACTATTAGTTTAAAATAAAAATAGTAATATCAAGTTATGTGCAACTTAAAAAATAAAAATAGGGAATTATTAAAAGACTACAACCCTCTATATGCTATATATGAGATTCTACAAAAGGTGGTAGAGTTGTAGATATCACTTTTATATGGATTCTCTAGGTGTGATATAATCAGGGTCAAATATGACAATCAACACCAAACATTCTTCACAACCAAATGGAGGACCTTTGTGCACCAATAAATACCTTTTGGATTATCAAATGTTAGGGATACTTATAATGATCTATGGATATTGACTTTGCAAATATGGTAGATGAAATCATACTTGTAGCCTTTGATGATTTAACTCTCCTTTTAAAATAATGATGTAAGTATGTTGAATATCTAGAGTCTTCCTTACAAATATGTAAAGAGTATGGAATTTTGCTTAATCCTAAGAAATCTATTATCATTGTCCAAGAGGTAAAATTTTTAGGACATGTGGTGTCTAAAAATGGATCAAAAATAGATCCCAAAGGATAAGATAAATATAAAAGCTCTTCCTACCCATATCTATCAAAGGGATCCAATCCTTTCTAGGTCATATCTAGTTTTTAGCCAACTTCATAATGAATTATTCATAGTTGGTTAGGCTAATAAAAAAAATGTTAAAAAATGATATAACCCTACTATGGACTAAATATGGTACAAGGGCCTTCCATGGTATAAATGATTCCATCATTATATCCTTTATCTTCATCAACAATAATTTCTATAGAGACTTTAAGCTCTATATCTTTAGGATAGATGAAATTATTTCCATAGTGCTAACTCAAAAAAATAATAAATATGAAGAAATTCAATTTTCTTTCAAGCTTAAAATCCTCCACAACTATAAATAAAGGTACAAGTTCATTAAAAAATAGATGTTTTAAATCATGAAGCCCTAAGGAAAATCAAGTACTACCTATCCCAAAGAAAAACCATTATCTTAATAGTTCATCTTGATGTTCGATCTATTGTGCTACATAATGAACTCAAAGAAAAGACAGTGGGATGGATAAAAAAAATCCAAGAGTTTGATATAGAGATGAATCCCACTAAGCTTATTAGGTTAAGTGATCTATATAAAAATCTTGGAATATCTATCCTAAGATATCAGGTAGCACTAGTGGAAGAAATAGATTTAAATGATAAAACATGTTGATAGGAGACATTATAAGGTACATGATGAATGAAAAAGTCCTAAAAGAGTTGACTCCTAAAGAAAGGGCTCAATTAAGGTAGAAGGTAACACACTATGCATGGCTAGATGGTGTAATTTAAAAAAAAAGTATTATGATGTTATACTAAGATGTGTTAAAGGGAAGAAGATAGAAGCTTTGATCAAAGAGTATCATTATGGAGGGCATTATTTCATGCTAACTACAACATATACAATCTTAAGAGTGAGATATTATTGGCCAAATATTTTATTTGACTACTTCCAATGGATCAAGGGATGTAAAGCATTTTGTGCATTCATGGAAAAAGGAGAAAATAACCAATGCCCCTAAAACCCATCATTGTCATTGGAAATTTCCAACAATGAGGCCTATATTTCATAAGCAAGATCAATACTTTATAATTTCATAGAGGCTTGAGCTTTATTTCAAGGAGTCCTACTAAAGAGACTAAATTTCAATAGATTTTTTATAGAAGTTGACTCCCTTAATATCATTAATTATGATAAAGGTCTTTAGGATCTGAGATGGATCATTGAAGATATGTTTTTAGATGTAAGAACATCCTTGCAGGTCTTTCCTAACACCCATGTTACCCATGTCTTCATGATATGAAATTCAACAGTAAACATTATGGCTAATTTAGGGGTGGTCCAAGTAGAGCTTTTAGTTTGGGATCAAGACTTTCCTCCTACTATTTAGGAGCTCATCAGAAAGGAGTTGCCTATGCTTGATATTGATGATAGTTTGACCTATTAAAGGAATTATTAGGAAATACTTTGGTTTCTTTCTAATTTCCTCTTTATCTTATGGTTGGAACTGTATTTCTAGTGGAGATTAGAAAGTATTTGCTTTGTCTTGGATCTAGTATTTTCTTCCTTGTCCAAATTTAACTTCTAGTAATATTTTAATTTTATTTTTGGATTTTAGGGGGACTCATTCCAAATTGGTGGATGAGTTCAGCTTGAGTGGATCCCTCTTGAAGTTATATTTTGGCAATATATAGTGGATTCTCAGTTTTTTATCTTTTTGGACATGGATGTTTATGTGGGAATTGCTATGAAAAGTTGGGTTTATCAAGGTTAAGGTCAAATTTTGTTCTTTTCAAAACAAGGATTCTTGAAGCTTTTATTTGGATCATAAAACCCCTAGTGGTTTATATATTTTCTTCTTTGTAGCATTTCCTAAGCCCTTACTATTGTTTCATGTTAAGCTAAAATGAGAGTAGTGGTGACAATTTTTTTTATTATTAGGGAAGAAAATTGGAACCTAAGTTTCTACCCTAGTGTTTGTTATCATGAAAGAAAGTACCCCATTAAAAATCCCACCCATAGGACTAAATTTAATCCTATTATTTATTGTAATGGCAAAATAATTGCTTCCTAATGTGTTGTGAATGTAATCATGCTTGTTAAATTTAGTTTTGAGTCCATTCCTCGGTCAATATTTATCTATCTTAGAATAGGATTATTGGTGGATCATGTGGTTTTTGAAAGTTGATTGGCCATTGGTTGGTAGTTTCTTGGGAATTTTTATTTTTGGACTTGGAATAGGGTGCTTCCCCTAATTATTAGGCCTCTCTCTCCATTTTTTTTAGTTCCCAACCATAATTTTTCTCCAAAGCGGATGTGGCATAAGTAAGAGACATAATTTTTGGCCATTTTCATCATTGAGAATTCTTGTACAAAGGACATTCACTTGGGCTTTAGATTTGGAGAGCAAAAATATTGTCCTCAATTTTTTTGGCCATTTTCTTTTTTGTATTTTATCTCAGCCCTAGTCTTAGTGGACTAGGGCTTGTTTCAGATGGGTTAATTTCTTATGCACCTTTCAAGTCCTTTTGAGGTTCAGGGTGCTTGTTGTAAAAAGTTTAGGGTCCCTTTCAAAACCTATCCCTTACTAATAAAAAAAATATCAATCCTTTATCTAGTGTACCACATGGATGGATTTTGATTATAATAGATTATTTCACTAGATGTATTGAAGCAATGCCAATAAAATTAGAAAATTAGATGGATTTTGACTAATTGATGCAACATACTTCAACATTGTATTTAAGACCTCATGTAGAATGGTCAACTTGTTATTATTTATGGAAAAACCTATATCATTCTAAGGAAAAAATTGCTCCATACATCACAAAATTATATCCTATCTCCAAAATATCATCAACACCCACTTTCGATGGTCAAAATCCAGTTAACTAAAGCATACATGACCTTAAACCTCTTACTTAAAGGCATCACTATCAAGTTCAATAAGCATTTTTAATTTATCCATCTACTTTGGAATCCCTAACTACAACTATACATTCTCCATGCATGTCTAATAAAAACATCCACACATAGGGCTCCAAGTGGCTATCAATATTTTTTGTGCATGATCTTAACCAAGTCACTTTTACCTTGAGGTTCACTCTCTATCTGGCACCCTTAAATGAGCCCATAATTTTTCTCATATTTTTGTCTAACACTCTTAAATAAACCCATAATCCCAAAACTATCAAGGTTTTCTTGCATGCTCTCACAAAGGGACATTCCACCTTGGAGATTCTTGCACACACTAAACATGTCACAACACTCTTAAATGGGCCCTATAATTTTATGTTCTTCAATGAGACTAGTTTTTATCTTTTAAGCACCTCACTTAAGAGGCCAATTACGCTAAACAATGCATGTCAAAATTGAACCTTAGAATGGATTACCAATGGCCTTCCTTCTTTCTTGACCATCCTTCTTGATTGATTCCCTCCTTAGTTTCTTAATCATGTATTCCCTTTACTCTCCTTTACCACAATCCTCCTCATTAGCATTTTGACTATTAAGGTATGGGTGTAGAATAGGATAGATACTTAAAATATGTTATATTTGATAGACCACCGGTTATTTTATGACTATCTCTCAATTGCCAAAAATGTTAACTAGGGCCCCCTCATGCCCCCTTTTGAATTTCTTCCTTCTTTTCCTTATCATCAAAAAATCTATATAAGTAAACTCACTTACCATCATAACACCTCTCAAAACCCTATAGAAAATACCTTATTTTTCACAAGAAAATTAAATTTGTGAAAAATACTTCTCCTCTTCCTAACCTTAGGAAAACCTATTGGGTTTTAAACCAAACTATCTCAAAATATCACAAATCCCAATATAAATAAGCCATAATATTATAGGTCAAAATATCAATAATCAAGAGTAGAATTATATATATGAGCAATCAAATATATATCAAATCCAAACCAATATAATAATAAAATAACATTCACTTATAATATAAAATATGAATGTAAATATCCAAAATAATTCATGTACATGCATGAAGAATACTTACAATAAAAATTGCTCAAAATCTATATACAAGCTTTATTATCAATGCTTGTTATATGGTGATCGCTATAGACCATTTTCCCTTACATTGTATGGAACTTTATCTCCATAATATAGACATAGTAATGTGACTCTTCAATACTTTTCTATTGCACTCCTCACATATTCAAGAGATGCAACCTTTCCTATTCTTGACCTTTGGCTTCTCATCTTGCCACTTGTATACTAGACTCTTCACTCTCTTCTTACATGTGTACTTGACTCTATAACACTTGCACAGTTCTACATGACTCTTAATCTCGTACATGCATTCCTAATACAAGACAATTGTGCACATCCTCACTTTACATATTTGCACACTTACATACATTACACTTGTGCACATTCTCTCAATACAAACTTTTACTCTTTCTTACATGAAACTTTTACATTTTTTGCACATTGCACTCTTATATGACACTTGTGCATATCCTATACATTGTACTTACATAAAAGAGAAACATGAGTCACTCATCTAAACTATAGACACAAACCCTAATATAGTACATATTTACATTTTTACCATAAAGATACCATGGGTTAAATTAGCATGTACCAAATAATATAATATTCTCCAACACCCCCTGTATTACATTATTTGATTACTGAAGACTTTAGTCTTAAATCTACTTTATTCATACTTTTGTCTAAGTCTTCATTATGTGATCCTACTTTGATCCATCAGGTTCTTGTTCTAACACTTGCTTTTGATTAGTATCTCTTTCAGATCTCTTTCTCTTTACTTTCTTGGTCTTCTTATTTTATTTCTTTATTCTATTCTTTTCAGTTCTCATATTGATCTTGCCTTGTCATATTTTTGAAGTCTTTTCTCCTGCATCTTGATTTTCTATAACATTTGCAACATTAGTATCTTCAAAAATCTTTGAAGAATGAATATCTTCATTAAATAATAGTTTTACTATAAGATATTTGAGTTCATTTTCTTTTTATGATTCTTCTAAATCTTGAATTGCATAAATTTCTTGAACTAAATTCCCTCCTAGATTTTTTTCTCTAAATTATAACTAATGTTGTTGCCAATGACCATATTGATACTGAGGCTAATATCGATGTTGTTGATATTGAGGTTGAAATTGTTGTTGATCTTGAATATATTGATACTAAGGTTGATATTGTTTTTGCTAAAAAAATTATTCATTTGATTTCCTTGACTCATATTCATCTGATTTCCTTAATTATATCTACAAAAATTTGTACTATGACCCTTTATCTTACATATATGACAAAATTTTTAATTCCATTTAGATCTATACTTTGATGTAGAAATATTGCTAGGAATAGTTTCTTTAGATACCAAAGCATTATTAGTCATTTCATCCTTGACTAAATTTTCAACTTCATATTCCTGAAGAATATTGACTAAATCATCAAATGTAGTTTCCTTACTTAGTACTTGTAAGGAAGTAACTAAATATTTATAACTTTCTATAAGTGCTCTCAATGTAACTTGAATGAGAAATTTTTCTTCTCCCTTTTCTCCCAGAGTCAAAATATTAGCTTTTATATATGCTACTTTACAAAGAAAGAGTTCTATACTTTCTCCACTATTAACCTTTAAAGAATATAATTGATATTTTAAATTCAAAATTATTGCTATATTTTTTCCTTTGAATATCATGCATCTGTAGAATTTTTTGCTCCACTTAAATATGGTTGTATTTCATCAATTATTTCAAATGTAATTAACATGAGTGCCTTTGCATCACTTTATTCAAATTTTTGCATTTCTCTTTCATCTTCACTAGGTTTTTTCTTTGTTCCATTTACTATATCCCATAGTTTTTCTACAGTAAGAATTGATTTCATTTTTTTCTTCCATGATGCAAAATTTGGTCCTTTCAAGAGTTGATATTTAGAAAAGAAGATTTTATTGTTTGACATAATGGAACTCTTTAAAAATTGAAATCCTTTGAGGTAGTGAACCTTTTATCTTCCAAGTTTAAAAATCAAATAAGAAATGTGAAAATTCTAAATTCTAAACCTTTTATGTATAAATCCTTTTAACTCCCTACTAAATTAAATTTGCAAAATTTAAAAATTTTCTCTAAATTTCAAAACTTCAAAAACTTTAATAGACTTCAAATAACTACAAATTTAAATCTTCAAACCTTTTAAATCAAATTTCAAATCTTAAAAAACTCAAATCTTAAAAAAACTTAAATATTCAAATCTTAAAAACCAATAACGATCACTTTGCTATCTTTAGAATATTTCATTTAGCATTTTTGAATCACTTGTGATGCAAAAAAAATATGAATATTCTAGATTTTTTGTTGAAGTCTATGCAGAAGATAATGTTGCAAGTGTAGGGAGGGGAATTGATGGTGCCTCTGCACCAAGGCTTGTTAAAGATGATTTTTGAGTATGTGATTGAAAAAAAATAGAATATGGGAGGGATTACTCTAGGCATTGAGTTGGGTAGCTCCTATAAAGCTATGAAATCTAATATTCCTCCTAAAAACTAGCGATAAATGAGTTGAGAATCCCCTCTCTAGACCTGTCAGATTGTTCTCCTTTTAGTCACAACTTTTCTCCATGAAAAGAGGAGGATGAGGTGATCAAGGATTAGGAGGAGCATCAGGACTAGTCGGGTCCTCCTAGAAGCAAGGAAGAAATTATGAGATGCTCTAAGCATCTAAAGGCCAAATCAGTGAAACCTAAAAACTTTAATGCACATAATTCTAGATTTGGAAGACCCTAAGGGTTATGCCCAATCTTCTCTAAAGAAAAATAAATCAAATCCTCTTAGAAGAATCTCAAGGGAAAAATGGAAGAGGTCAACGAAATTTAGGACCCTCTGAATACTCCCAAAATTACCTTGAAGGTTACTAAACATCTGTTAATCTCCCTATGAAATATCTTAGGAAGATAACTAAGTATACTAAGGAGATCACCTTGATATTGGAAAACATTCAAAGAAGCCAAAAGGATATTATGGTGGATATTGGTCTCTCTAATAAGGAAGAGGATTTTCTAGATGAGTGATGTTTTTTCTCTCCTTTGGATGTCTTAGATTCCCTTTCAGTTCATATTTACTCTATTTTGTTTTGTTTTTGGGTCCTAGGATGAGGCTTCTCTTTGTGACTCTTGTTATATTGCTTCTTTTATTTTGGTAATCTCTTGGTTGTAAAAGGTTCAAGAATCCTTTAAAAAAATAAATCTCAAAAACCAATTTCAAATTCAAAATTACTTAAATCCTAGTAGAAATCCTTTTCACTCCAGACCTTAAATAAATTTAATTATTTTCAAAAATAAAATTTTGAAATAAATAAACTTCACAAATCATTAGAGTAGAAAACCTTATAATTCCCTCTTAAAAAATTAATAAAGTTTAAATTGAAATTATTTGCTTTCCCTCCAAACACTAAAGATGCAAAAGGTAATTTAACACACCTTTCTTTTTTGAAGTGCTTTAAAAAATATATAATGCCTTTGATTAATATTATTAATTAGTAATGTATGGATGTTACCTACTATCTATGTTGACTGCTCAATCTATGCTTAGTTTTAACTGCGATATCGATTGAATAACGCTCAAATTAGATGGTGTAAAATTCAAAAGCATGGTGCTCAATACTCTATCATTTTTGGGTTCTATCTTGAGTCTCTTTAGCTAGATAACATGCTAAGGTTATATTTGTTGGATAATATGCTTAAAGCACCCCCAATATCTTCTACTAAATAGCATGCTTGGTGTACTATTAGTCTCTTTTTCTAGATTGGCATGTTCATAGCATGCTCGATCTCTATTATTGGATGACATGTTTGAAGCACACTTGGTTTCTTTTTTTGGATGGTGCTCTGTCAGTACTGGATAGCATTTGCTAATATGTCCTATTTCTACTTTGGATAGTGTTACATTGATAACACTATTCTATTTTCACTTTGGATAGTGATGCTTATTTTTGGACAACATTACTTCTTTTTGGATAGTGTTTCTCCTTTCTAGATAACATTTCTCCTTTTTGAAAAATGTTGCTCCTTTTTGGATAGTATTGCTCTTTTTTAGACAACATTTCTCCTTTCTTCCTACTTCTACTTCTTATAGTTTAGAGTCCTCAATGCAAGTATCTTATATGACACACTACTTAGTTTCCTCTATGCTAGTTGGCCACTTTGTCTCCCCAACATTGGTCGCTTGGTTTATTATTTAAACATATGGATAATGGTCACTTAGATGTCGACCACTAAATTATTGACCACTTGGATGCTGACCACTCAAATATTGGTTGCCTTGATATCGGCCACTTATATGGTGGATGATAGCTCCAATAGATAAAAATTTATTATGCCTTAATGGTTCTTGTTGTCTTCTAAGAGACTCTATATTGTAGTCTAGTAGTGCTATTCATTGCTTGTTGTAGGATAATGCTCTTTCCAAAAAAATTAAATAGGTCAAGCCCAAGACTAAATTGTTATAGTCAATATAATTCTTATGGTTTTATGAAGAACCAAAGCTTCAACTTCTATATGACTCTATATGTTCTTAACTTTGGAGGCTTATTTGTACTTCTTAGTACTGATCTCTTCTCTCTTTTTATATTACTTCTCAATATTTGTTCTCAATAAGCAGAAATACTTATCTATCCCTGGAAGCTTTGATGCTTCTCAATCTCTAGAAACTATGATGCTTCTCAATCTTCTATAATCTAACTTTGATATCTTAGGGTGCATAATATGATTCTCCTCTTTTCTAGAGAATCAAAAATATTATTAGGGTGACTTTGAATGTCCCTACATGCCCAAATTTCTCCTAAGTTAGATCCCTTAATCTTCAATAGTGATTCTCCTTTTTCTAGAGAATCCAAAATATTATTAGGGTGACTTTGAATGTCCCTTCATGTCCAACTTTCTTCTGAGTTGACCCTTAGTCAATTACAATTGATTCTTTGTCTTCACTATTTTTCCTTGAACTGGAAAGATGCTAGCATCCAAATTAGGGTGACTTATTCTTGTCCCCTCAATATCTACTCAATCAAACATTTAAAATAGATTCCAAGTCTTCATTGCTTTCAAAGTGGATAGACTCTAATATTATGGTGGCTCTAAAATATAACTCTATCAAAAAATATAGAGTTAAGTGGTATCTTTGATATCATTGTTGGATTTTAAGCCTAACTATCTCAAAATATCATGTCCTAATATAAATATATATATATATAAATATGAGCAATCAAATATATATCCATGCCAATATAATAATGATATAACATTCACTTATAATATAAAATATGAATGTAAATGGTTGTGAGGAGGTAGCCCACAAAATATTCTCAATGGATCCATCAGGGCTAGAATCCCCATGGACTTTGTCCTCACCTCAATTCTAGTGTGGTTTATTTAGAGTTTGAAGGGTTTACCAAGAACACTTTAAAGAATCACTCCAAGTCTATGTAGGAGTTGTGATGTATATTTTAGCAAACACTTAAGTTTGGCATTTTGGGAGCTAAGATAAATGATTAAGAATGCTATCTAACTAGGATGCAAGAATACAAAAACTAGATTAAAATGATTCTTTGCTTTGGATGATACTAATCCTAGGGTAAAAAAGTAAATATTTTCTTTTTTCTTTATTTTTTACAAAAAAATAGACAAGAGTACACATAAATAAAACTATCCTAATGCAATCTATATGCAAATCAATATTCAAATACCTAAAAATATAATGGAATATGAGCAAATCAAATTAACTAGATTCTTTTTTATCATTATTCTTATTTATGTGTTAAAAAACAAAATAAAAATAGAGCAAACAATAATAGATAGAGTTAATTTGAAAGTAGATATAAAGGCTAACTAGAACACTTGATTTTGATGGCTATGCCAATTTTGCACCCTATAGAACCAAATCATGAGTCTAATTTTACACCTTGGAACTAGCAACCACGAATTCAAGTGAACACCTACAAAAATGGGAAACTTGAAGTTTGATGTTAGTGTTTAGGGGCCTGCTTAGGTCATTGTGGAGACTAGGCTCACTAGTGAGGCATTCAAGCCCCCTAGGTCCTTTAGATAACAAAAAAATAAGCATAAAATTGATGATCTTTGGTACAAACCAAATTTGTACCTAGAAAGAATAGATCACAAAATAAAAAATATGCAGAAAAGGATGAAAATAGAGAAAAAAAATGAGATGTTCAATATAAAGTAGGGGAAAATAGAGGGAAAGTAAAAAGGGGGAATATAGACTTATTTCAATTCTAGAGTCAATTTTGCAGTCCTTACGACCCAATTGCAAAATTGTGTTGAAAAAATTCATGCCCTATAAGAGCAGACCACCAATTTACATCAATAGTAGGATTGAGGTAGAAAGGAAGCTAAGGTTCTTCAAGGGTTTGAATAGTTATAATAAGAGGTAATATTGAAAATTAAAGCCAAAAGAAATATATGATGACAAAAGCAATAAAATAAAAATCAAAGTAGGAAGACAGTAGAAAGAGAAGAGAAGAAAAAAATGATAGAGTGGTCCTCTAAGATGAGCCTTGCATCCCTTCTAAAAGCCTTTCAAAATAGTGATGCAAATCTTGAGAACTTGGGAATCAAACCGAAAAGTATTTCATTAGCTTAAGATCAATGGCAAGAGAAATTGAGCACAATATTGATTGTGATATTGGATGGGTAAAAAATGGGAGCCCAATACCTCTACTTATAGGGCTTTGGGGCATGGAAAAAGAGATGGAAAAGCATTAGGGTTAGGTTAAATGTGAAAATTTCAAAGGGTAATTCAACTACTAATTAGCGACTCCTAGGTTTTTAGAACCCTAAATGACCTAGAACCTTCAAGAGTCATGATTTTATGGTCCCTAAGGGCTGACTGTAAATTCATGAAAATTAACCATTAGAGGTCACTTTGGGGTAACAACAACTAATTTCATGGTCCATCCTAGAGGACCACAAATTCATCAAGTTACCTAGGCTATGCAATTTCATAGTCCATCCTGAAGGACCATGAATTCTCTAAAGGTGACAAAAAGGTTAAAAATTGAGGGTTGATGGGCTCAAAAATTACATTTGGTAATTTTGAGAGGCTTTTTAGGCATCTAAGGCAAAATTGATCCATTTGGCTGGGTCAATTTTTGGTGTCTATATTTTACCCCCTCTTTGATGCATTTATGGTGCAATAAATACGTCAAAGAAATTTATAGATACCTTCAGGCTCAAAAAGGCATGTACTAAAAGGTAGGAAGTTTAGGCAAAGGGATGGTGCAAAAATAGTGTAATTTAAAACACTTTGAAAATTTACATGCTTTACAAGGCAATGATGACATCAATACCCCCAAGGCTAGGATGCCCCCTCAAGTTTTATAAGGAAGTCAATATTCCTAAGGAAACTTGAAATGGTAGAGGAGAAAGGGGGAAAGAAAGAAAAGTAGGAAGAGAGAGAAAATGGAGGGTCAAAAGGAGGAAGGAGGAGGAATATGGGGAGAAATGGTGTGTCCAACTCACCAAGTAGCAATCACAAAGGGGGACACTGGAACAGTAGTAGAGCAACCTCAAGTAAGTGTCTAAACTTTCTTGATAGGGTAGGATTAGGGTTAGATTTTATTTTTTTAGAATTTCTTAGAAGAATCATCGAGGATGGTGATGCAAATCTGTAGGTCCCCTTATGAATTTTGTAGATCATGAATTTATGGATAGGAGGCTGTGAAATCATGACCAACTATCATGGATGAATTTGTGGCTTAGGAAAACCAAGTGCAAATTCATGGATACATGCCTTGTAAACACAGGGCACAAAATAACGAAGGAAGAAAAGGAAAAAAGAGTGGAAGAAAAAGAGAAAAATAGAGGAAAAATAGGGAATATAAAGAGATGGAGAAATATAAAAAATAGATAAAATTTGATTTTTGAGTGATATGATTATTGATGAAAATTTGTGTGATTTAATTTTACAACTAGATGTTCTAGAGAGTAGAGAGTGGTGACTAGGGACACTGGAGTCATCCTTGAGAGAGCTTACAGTAGTATATAGATAGGTCCTATGGACTGTGGGGCTACTACACTTGGCAAGTATACCCCAAGTGGAGTGTGATAGGACACTCCTAATAGTGTTTATGGAGAGATGGTATCTAGAGTCATTGATATTTTAGCTACCAACAAGGGAGATGATCATCATACTAGAGGATGTGTGGTAGATCCTATGGGTCCCTATGAGAGGGAGGATAGTGTATTGATCTTAGATACCCCATACATCATTACAAATATTATTAGAGGAATTGACTCATGAGGTCTAGTATAATAGGCTACAATTTGATGAGATGCCTGAGCATTATGGAGTTGATGCACTAACATGTGTGCTCTATGGAATGATGGTGGGACTACTTATATGCCACATAAGTAGGAGGTACATACCATGGGCTTTGGAAAGAGTGGTGGTATACATGTGAGACCAAAAAATGTGGTTCACATGAGGACCATATATACTGGCTAGATTGTATAGGATATTGTACAATATTATCTGCAAAAGGGTGTATGGCTTCATTTATGTGACTCTTCTCTAGGTGTGGTGCTAGGAGAAAATAATAGTGAGGAGACCAAATAGGCTACTAGGGCCACTACCTAACAGAGAGAGTCTAGTAGTATACAGATGGGCACAACTCTATGATAGTGCCTAGAGGATGTTCATAGGGTCCTTGGCACTAGGATGGAGGGTAGTTGATGAGATACGAGATCAAAATATCATCTGGTATCCATGGCATTAGCATCTAGAGTGGGCAAAGGATGGTTTTAAGCTATCCAGAGTTTGATGGGTCATCACAAACTAGGATGAGTATGAGTTGTACCATTTTGGTCGAGTATAATGGTAGTTAGATATACAACATATACTAGACTTAAGGGACTACTAGTTCAAATGAGTAAGAAGGGATACAATAGGAGTGGTTGGAGATCTAGATGCTATTAGGTTAGTAGATGAGAAAATAAATGACCCACTATACATTGATGTAGAGGTGGATGGTGTTTTGTTAGCCTTGGGCTATAATATATGGTATTAAAGCATCATGCCTATGATAATCTCACCAACAATACATATTTAGAGGTGCTAAGTCATGGATCATAGCATGCAACTAGCACTATGGGAGGCTATATGATAGCTATTAATAGGAAGTGGTAGATGATAATACAACCAAGGCAATTATGGGTGGAGGTCAAGGTGGAGATCATCATGACCATAAGGGCATCTATCATGATCATGGACACAAGGGCAAGGCCTAGTGGGATGACCTATAGAGAGGGGACTATAGGAGTTGCCTTAGGATTCCTAAGGTGGGGCCTAGAAAGATGATGAGTCAAGATGACCTAATTATTGAGAGGGAGATGATGAGAGTTGAGATGACCCAACTATGTAAGGAGATGAATCTGCTTTGCATGGACAAGACCAAGAGGCTAGAGGGGATGGGGGGCATTATCAATGATATTATTGTCAAGCAATATAAAATGACAATAGAGTGAGATGTGAGAAGGTTCAAGTAAAAGCACCTAAAATAAGAGCTCACGAAGGTGTAGTAGGAGTGACAACATACCTACTCAAAGAGAGATATAATGAGGGTTGAGGTAGAGCACCTCAGGGGAAGACAACTAGGCTAGAGTGGGAGCAACAATAGGCCTGCTTGGAGGGGATGACCATCATTGTTGGTGGTCAATAGGACTAGACCATTAGGGTACTATAGGAGGACCTATATAGAATTCAAGAGGGGCTTCAAGCAACCATATTTCAAGAGAGATTCTACTAGGCCATGTACCATCATGTAATACTAGAAGGGTAGAGGGTGGTTGTAGACACAAAAAATTGACCCACTCGAGTGATTCATTTTCCCTAGATCCTTAGAGAGACCCTCCAAAATACCCAAAGAAATTTTGTGCCTCTTTCCTCCTTCCTTTTCCTCATTTTTCCTAGTTTAAGTGAAATCACAATTAACCCTTACGAGGCACGATTTTTCCTAGCTAGGGTTTTCTCTTAGAAACCCCTATTTTTTCAAATCAACCTCTTTGATGTTGGTTCCCCTTAGTTTTTACTACCCATACTTGTTTAAAATACCTTATAAATAAAGGATTCGAATCCTTATTTACCCCCAAGAATTTTAATACAAGTGCCAATAGAATCATAGAAGCAAGCAAGAAGTTCCCAATTGTAAAAGTGCCAAGTGATTTATTGAAGCTTTTAATAATTGTGGAGTTCTCTTCTATTGTATTTGACTGTGTTGTTACCCTTGGTGGATAAGTGTTGAAGCCCTAAGGAGGAGTCTACTATCTTGGAGGTCTTCATCATTTTATCTACTTTTTTACTACCACTAGATTGTTTTCATTCATTTGCATTCATATATTGCTAATTTTGCATCTTTCATTAGTTCATCTGCTTTGATCTATTCCTTTTATTTTCTATTGCAAAATTGCATCTCATAATTTTAGGATACGATTTTTTCAGCAAAAAAATCACAGTTGCCTCATAGAGGGTGTGATTTCATCTATGTCAAGCTTGGGGGTAAAAATTTGCCTTGAAATCCTAGATTTGCATTTCATGTTATATTTAGAGCATAATAGCATAATTTGCATGTTGTTCATCATACTATTATGTTGCATTATATTTTGTTTGTTCATTTTCCAAAAAGTTCAACTTTCACTTTTGTATTCTAAAGGTCAGCTAAAAGGACCTAGGGGGCTTGATTGTTGTACCTCTAAGCATAGTTATATAGTGGCCTAAGTAGACCCTCTAACATTGATCATATTTTTGAGGGTTTTGTGAAGTTATTTTGCAGGATTTAAGCTATGGTACAATTTTGGATGCAAGATAAATTTTGGAACAACCACTAAATCATATAATTTCCCTAATAGATCTTAGGTTGTTTGGTGTTTGCTTTCTATTCATTTATGTTCAAAAATATCACAAGTAAAGAAAAGCATTTTATCAAATTTATAGGTATTTGAAATAATAAAAGTGTAGACACCTAAAATACGTCATTTTGATAAGACTACCTATATGGACACCTTTTTAGGCAATATGACCCCCTGGGGTAGCCTCAGGGATTAACAGTGATTTGTATCACTTTAGTAGGAAGGATTCCTCCTTTACAGCTTGGATCATCATACCCAAGGACAACCTCTAGAGGCCACTATAACCTGTGATGGCCAACAATCATGGTCACTCTACCCTATGGTGGCCACACCTATAACAAACTCAAAACCAATGCCATAGGAAAAAAATTATTTCAATAGCAAACCAAGCTTGACGACACTTGCAATCAGTTGCAGGAAGCTTCTAGAATGGTTTGTTGCCCTTCTTGATCCTAACTGCTTCTTGGCTTCTCAAGGAAGCCAATATTCACATTGAGAAAATCTATAATAAGACCCCTTGGTATTCATTAAATGGATATCAATCTAGTGCAATGAAGTGTTGTCATATTGAGGAGTAATAAGAGCAATTTGATCATAAGAAATGGAGTGTTGCCCAAATCTAGCCATGGAGCTTGCATTTACATCAATGGAGGCCTTTGGAGTTTGAAGACCACATTCAACCATATTTTTCCATCAAATGACCATGTTTCATGTTATTTCTCATAATTCAATCATGCATTAAGTGCACAACCCTTGAACCATCAATTTAGTAGACCAACTCAGGTGATTTTGTCATGAAGGAACAATATTATTTTTAGAAGTTGCTTCACCTTGAAACGACCCATAGGTGCAGTTGTTGGACCTTGTGATGGCCAGTAGACCTGACTGTTTTACCCCATGATGACCTCTTGGTGACATGTTTTTTTTTGTGTTTTCTAGTTACAATAGCTTTAGCAACATTTACTTTGATTTCTAATACAGTTTAGTATAATTTTCATGAATCTGTTTATCATTTTAAGCACCCTTATTTCAATTGCTTATCATGAAAATGGACCTCATCATGAGAGGTTCCCCATTTGCTATTAACTTCTTGTGAGTGTTCTTATGTGTAGGTTTTATATCTTAGCAGGATATCTTCAACATAAATATCCTTAAATATTTATCTCACCGTGTAGAGGTCACAAAAAAACCCTCCTATAATCAGTTTTGAGAGAGCAAAGACCCTGCAAATTACACCTACCTTTGGTTCTCTATTGTAATTTGTATCAAATTGGTATAATTCCCAAGAGGGATATCTTTGTAACCACTTTTTAAAGGACAATATCAAATATTAATGGGAAGGGCACCATATTTTATTTAATATTTTGTCTCATGATGGTTACATGATTTGCATTGTCAATTTGATTTCATAATTGTTTAAATGTTAGTTTTTTGCATATCTTCAAAAATCATATAGTGTGCATCTAGGGTTTTTAATCTTATTTATGCATTTCTCTTGAATCCTTTCTCAAATGTTTTATTTTATAATCCTATGGTTATACATCATTGAATCAAAGAATCATACCAGGGTTAGTTATTGTCTTTGTGCATCTTATGTTTCTTGCATTGCTTTTTCATTTTATAGTATAGTTTTAGAAAGGTCAAACATAGGTGCATGCTTAATTGACACATTCAAACACATTCCACCTTGGACTTAGAGCGATTCCTAAAACCATTCCTAGTGAACCCTCCCCCTTTTCAACTTAGTGTAGAGTTATAACATACCCCCACAGTCACCTCAGCTCCCAACAGATCGTACGTGGTAGGGCAATTTTTTTCTCTACATCTTTGGTGAACCCAACATGAAAAACACATCTTAGTGGTCAAATTAAGAAGCCTCTTTCTTGTTTGCTTTTATTTTGAAAAATTTTAAACAAGACCACTAATTTATTTTCTTAGAATTAGAAAGAAAATTAATAAACATATTAAAATATTCTTGTGTGTCTTTCGTTAGTTTTCTCTTCTATCCTTTTGCTTCTTCTAATGTCTCCATTCCTTAGAAGTCAGCGAAGGCATATAGAACCTGATAATGTTCCATAAGAAGATGATCAGGTTGATAGAGAGAACCCTAACCTTGATGCAGAAGAGCAAGAAAATTTTCAAACTAAAATAAAATATGATTTCCTTGAAGAGCCCGATGGTGGATACCTCTTTAAATCATTTGATCATGTTTGGGATTTCATGAAATTTTATAAGTCATACTTGCTTAAATTTATGGAGTGGGAAGCTTAACTCGAAAGAGGTGAGACATCCTTCAATAGTCTCTCTTAAGCATGTTCATGGTAACCCTTTGTTTAAATCTTTGAATCATGGTAATCCTATCCATCAACCAACTTATATCACTACTATAACCACCAATTTTGGAAGGAGTTCACAAGTCCTTCCAACCAATAATGCCACTCAAGATTATTTTCAATTTCCTCCTCATTCTGCTAAACTCAACATTCTTTCTTCTTTTCCACAAACTATTAGTTATCCTCTCTAGAAATATACCACATATCATAACCTATACCATAATATTATCAATGCCCCCAACGTATGCCAAGTACCCTTTCAACAACTTGCCTATACCCTTCCCTTAGGAAATCTAGGGGTATTTCACAACAACAATCATGAGGTGCAAAGTTTAACTAATATGGTGAAAATTTTGGTTTCAAGAGTGGATATGATTCAACCTCCTAGTTTCACTTACAATTATAGAGAAATTTACAATCATCCCTTAGATCCTATTGTCACTACTAGGCCATATCCTAAGCATTTTCCCATATCAGTTTTGCCTATCTATAAGGGAATGAAAGATCCAATTGAGAATTTAAGAATGTTTAGGAGAGCTTGTCATTATATCATAAATGATGACATGTGGTTGCTAAAGATATTTCCTAAGAGTCTTGGAGGTATGGAATTAGAATGTTAATATCAGTTGTCCAACCTTTCTTTGAGAAATTTTGAAGAGACAACTGAATTATTTTTTCAGCAGTTTGGTGCTTATGCTAAAAAGAATGTGACCATGAAAGATGTTTACATATTAAAACAAGGTAAAGAGGAAAGTTTTTTATAATTTTTGTGTTGTTGGAATAGTCTAGTTGTATGTTTGAGATACACCTTACCCCCTTGAGACATGCTTGAGATATTTATTGGAAATTTGCAAGAACAACTATCGTATGCATTGGAAACAACAACTATCACATATTTTGATCAAGAAGTTGACCTAGCAAGAAAGGTATAACAAGCTCTTATCAAAATAGGATAACTTAAAGTGAAATAACATAGTACCACTAAAACTCAATATAAGAACAAGCATGTGGTAGGTGATGGAGTCATAGATAGTAGGTTTGTTAATAGTATTGTTAACAACCTACAAAATATGGTGCTTAGTAAACCTCCAAAACCTCCATAAAGGAATTTCACAAGACTCAAAATGCCTATGGTAGTGGTCCTAAAGCAACTTTTGGAAGCTAATATGATTGAGTTTCCTCCCATAAGGCAATATGATACCACAACTAATTGGTATAAGGTTGGTCAACACTATGACTATCATAGAGTGGAGGGGCACTGGATAAACTCTTGTAAAAGGTTGAAACATGTGGTTCAGGACCTCATTGATGTAGGATGCCTTGTTATAGAAGGTTCTCCATATAATAATCCAACCTCCTACACAATAAAAACCCACAAAAAATCAATATATGGATTTTTCAATATCCTCTCCCTAAGCATGGTCAACAAGCAACAAATCAAGTGTCCTATAAGAATGTGCCACCTACCTATAATAATGTGGTTGGTGTGATAGCAGCAACTACAAGACAACAAATATATATTCAACCAACCCAATGTTCTTAGTAGGATACGAGTTCTTCATCCAACCCACATTAAAAACCTCCCTTAGTTTTTAAGAATACCCAAAAAAGGAGCATGAGATTAGAAACCCCACCTTTAGTTTTGAAACCTCAACCTAAAGTCTCCCTTGACATTCAAAAGTAGTTATATAGTACCCCAACCAAGATATATATCTTCTAAATCTTGTAAACTTGATGCAAAAATATTCATAGATTAACACAAATAAAAATATAAATGGAAAATCAAATTAATAATTGCCACTTTAGGAGGGCTAAGTCCTTTGCCACTTAGAGAGGGTTAAGTCTCTTGCGAATGCATAAATAGACAACATATGAATTATGATCACATAATAATCAACCTACTTCCATTTATATTATTAAATAAATGAATATATTAATAATTGGAAATATGGTTGACTTGGCTATATTGGTGTTGTAACATGGCTGCCTCCTCGAAAAGCTTTGTCCTCAAAGATATAAATGACTCAAAAATACTTTATGTTTCCCATGTAGCATATTCTACTAGTAAGTCCTACCATTTTATCAAAAAAAAATTAATGTGGCAAGATCGAAGATGACGTGATTTTTTTGCAATATTGCTTTTGGTTGAAGATTTATAAGTCCTTCATCAAGTACTATAAGCTCTAAATGGGAGTGTAATCTTTCATCAATCACCTTATTGAGACAAGAAAAATGAAAAACTAGATGTATACAAGACAAGGGAGAAGCTCCAGTTGATATGCTACTTCGCCTATGCAAAAAAATATCTTGTAAGGACCATAAAACCTTGGAGCCAACTTCTGACTAGTATTGATCTTCAAAGATAGTTGTTTATAAGATTTAAGTCATAAGAAAACCATATCTCCTATACTAAATTGTTGCTCTGAATGGCGTGAGTCTTGTTATTGCTTCCTATGATTTTGTGCCTAAAGCAAATTGTCTTTAAGAATGTTGAGCATTGTCTATCAGTGTTGGAACAAATCATCTACTTGAGAAACTTTGGAATATCCTGGAACATAATTGGTTATTGCTGATGGTTTTAACCCATACAATGCTTCAAATGGGGACATCTTGAGAGAATAATGGTAAGAATTGTTATACCATAATTCTACTAAATAAATCTAGTGATTCAATTGTTACTGATTATCTTGAGTAAAGCAACACAAATAGGTACCAAAAAAATTGTTAACAATTTTAGTTTGATAGTCAGTTTGGGGATGGTATGCAGAAGATATATTTAATTTGGTACCATTGAGATGAAATTATTCTCACCAAAAATTTCTAGTAAATATGGGATCGCGATCACTTACAATAGTTTTGGGAATTCCATGTAACTTGAAAATGGAGTCAATGAATACCTTGGCCACTTTGCTTGTTGAATATGGGTGTTGTAGAGCACTGAAGTGAGCATACTTGGAAAGATGATCCACTACTACAAAAATCACTATTTTTCCTTTAGACTTGGGAAGACCTTCAATAAAAATCCATTGATATGTGTTCCCACTGGTGATCAGGAATTGGTAATGGTTGAACAAGTCTTAGATATTTTATTGTTTCACCTTTATTGCACTGGCATACTTCACATTCAGCCACAAATGTCTTGACATCAGATTTTAACCCTTTCCAATAAAAGGATTGTTTGACCCGTTGATATGTTTTAAAAAATCTCTAGTGTCTAGCTGATGGAGAAGCATGTGATTTTTCAAAAATCATGGATTTAATAGTGGAACCTTGTGGCATGTAAATGTGATTTTTCTTTCTTAACACCTTGTCAATATATTAAAAATAAGGATGCTTTGATGATCCAAGAATAATATCTTGAATAATTTTAGCAGTTTCGGTGTTTTCCAACCATTCTTCTTGGAGCTGAGCAATCCATTGAGAACAAGGACCTGAAATGGCATTAATGGAAACTTCATATTAATATTTATGGAATAAATCATCTACTACTACATTATATTTTTCCTTATTATACTCAATGATGAAATCATATCCCAATAACTTTGTCATCCACTTGTTTTGTTCTAGATAGGAGAAACATTGTTCAAGAAAGCGCTTAAGACTACTATGATTTTTTATGATGAAGTGATTACTGAGGAAGTAATGTCTTCATTTTTGGACTACATGTAGAAAATCCAACATTTATTTCTCATATGTGGACCTTCAAAAAAATTTCCCTAAAAGTTGCTTGCTTTTGAATGCCAAGGGGTGACCATCTTGCATTAATACTAACCCAATACCTGTACCCAAAGCATCACATTTTGTAACGAATGGTTTGTGAAAATATAGATTTTCCAAAATTGGAGTAGTAAACATAACTTCCTTGAGTGTCATGAAATCTTAAGTGGCAGCATCAGACTAGTGAAAGGTATCCTTTTTTGTGGGGGCGGTGATAGGAGCTATAATTTTACCATAATTGTGAATAAACTTGTGATAGTAACCTGTAAGGCCCAAAAAACCATGAATTTTCTTGATGGTTTTGGGTAAAGGCCAATCCTGAATGGCTTTAATTTTATTAGGATCCACTTTAACACCTTCATGAGAGATGATATGACCCAAATACTCAACTTCTTGAACACCAAAAGAACACTTGGAGCATTTGAAAAAAAGTTTCTCCTTATGTAAAACATGAAGAAATTTAACCATATGCATCAAATGATCCTTCCATGATTTACTATATATTAAAATATCATTGAAGAAGACTAAGACAAATTTGCAAAGAAATGGATGAAAAACATGGTTCATGAGACTTTGGAAGGTGGGGGGGGGGGCATTGGTGAGACCAAATGCATGACTAAGAACTCATAATGACCTTAATGAGTATGAAAGGAGTTTGAATTCCTTGGAGGTAAATAGTCTTCCCATTTTTTTTCCATTCCACAAATAATTTTTGAAAGCTAAACTAACAGTATCTAGTTGTTCTAACCATTCAACACCCAAAATAACATTTGATTTTCCCAACTCATAATGAAGAGAATTATTCATCAGGTGTAACTTCCCATTTGTATTGAAACTAGAGATGTTCTACCAATACATTGAGCATTTCCTCCATTTGTAATTAAAACTTGAAAGTTATCTTGATTGGAAGAATTAATGTAAAATTTCAATGCTTTAGCAGTCTTGATGTCAATAAATTTATGAGTACTACTAGAATCAATCGACACATTTATATGTTTGTGCCTAATAAATATTAGTACCTTAATTGTATGATGAGTTGTTAACCCCATAAGAGCATGCATTAAAAAACCATAGTGTCATCTTCTAATGTTGCTTCACTATTATCTATTGAGATTTGTTCTGTATACATGGGAAACTCTTGCTATGTGATATCTTCTGCTTCATCTTCTTCATCCTTATTTTCGTACTCTATTTGAAATTTATGACGTGGTACACATGCTTGATATCTGGATGGTGGTTGTGACATTTAAAGTAGAAATATCTTGATGGTTGTTCATTTTTGCAAAATAAATTGTTGTGATATTGAGGATGAGCATTAGAGTCTCGTTTAGAAGATGTCCAATTTTGAAACTTCTTTTCAACAAGCTTAGCAATCCTCATAGTATCATCCAAAGTGTATGGATCATGTAAGTCCACTTTGAGTTGAATATTTTCCTTCAGACCATGATGAAATGCAAAAACCACCATAGAAGCTTTTACATCTTCTGTATATGTGAGAAGACTTGTGAATTCAGAAATATAATCTTGGACAAAACTAGTTTGCTTAAGATCCAATAGGTGCACAATGTAAGAAGAAGAAACACCTTCATAAAATATTTTGAGGAATAGATCTTTAAATTCTAGCTATAAGATGGTACATTTATGTTGATGTTATTTCCAAACAAACCATTGGTAATCTTATGTACCCAATTTGGAAGAGGCGTAAGAAACCTTTCCTATTTTAGGAATATGATATAAGTGTAGGATACCCTCAATTTTAGCTAACCAACCACATGGATCCCCACCCTAAAATATGGGTATATCAGTACATGAAACATTAACACTTGTAGGCCATCTTGCATATTGAGAAACTTCCCCTATATCTGAGTTAAGATCATTGTGACCTATGGGGGAATCTTGATCTGAATTATCATTTTGTCTATGGGAATTATTTGGAGAGGGATACGGTTCAAGGTTTTGTTTCTTTACTAGTTGTTGGAGAACTAATGACATATTGTTCATATTACTAGTTATTTTAGATAGACACTCTTGTAATTCTTGGTTGCAAGAAGAAGGGATTACGACTTCCTCATGTTGGATATTCTCGTGGGATGAGTTGGAAGGAGCCATGGAGTTAAGGATAGAGTGATTGGGATTAAAAATATTAATACATAGAGGAGAATTATGTTGCATACCTTTATTTTGCGAAGGTCTTCTTGGTGGGTTTATTGGTCCTTCATTTTGAAAATTTGTGTTATTTAGTCTTTTGTATGGTCCTCAATTCCACTTGTATCTCATGCACTTGCTTTATAAAATTTGGATTAAGTTGACCAAAAAATTTGGTTATTTTTTGCAAAAATATCTGGTTAAGTTGCTTTATAAAAATTTCATCCAGTTTGTCAAAAAAAAAAATTATTATTTTTTGCTCAATTTCACACCAACTGCGAAATGGAATTTGAATTGTAATGACTATTATTTTATTTCATCCAATAACTATATTCCTTGAATTACTACCTATGTGATCCAATAACTATATTGAATCGAATCATCCTCCAGGGAGCACAATGACTAACTTGCTCTTTAACGGCTAGCAATAATGTTACCTCAAAATCGGGTAAGGTTCTCATGAAATATGACATGGTGACATGATGACCGGTGACCTAAAAACATATCATAGGGAATATGACATGATAATGAGCAATAAAATTTATGAAGGAGATGAAAAAGGAATGAGAAATGTAGACTATGCAATCAAATCATCGAAAATCAAAATATGTCAATGGATCGAAGGTTGAGATGACACGTGAGGAAGGGTACTTATGTGACCAAAGTCACAACTATTATAACGAGTAAAGCTAGTAATAAACACTTACAATTTTTCCACATAAGTTGTATGGGATAAAATGCACGATGAAAATATAAAGATATATTTGAATATGTTATAATTAAACCTTTAAACCTTAGTTTATGGAAAAAAAATTGCATCGAATTGTATGTGGACCTGGGGTTTCTGCGATCTTTATTTAAACCATCAGCGAATCTGAATTTCACATGTACACTTGGTGATTGCTGATTGGGAGAGAAATTTAGGATTTGAGCAATACTTAGTTGCAGATTTATAAAATTGTTGATAGTGATTTGTTCACTAGTGTTGTTTCGGTGATCCTTCAATTCTCTATACTCCCCAAGCATTGTTTTACCTATAAGCAATCCACATGTTGCAATTTTCATCAAGGTACTTAATCATTTAGAGTTATGCTAAAGCTTCTTAGTATTTTCATCTTATTATATCACATTGGTAGCATATTAGCAACACTTTCTTTGAACAATCAACATGTAGCAGGCATTAATTAATTTAATTGTTGAAGAACATATGCTTATACTAAGAGGGAAAAATAAATAGTATAAGATCAAATTTTACTTTTCTTTTCCAAACAATATTATCCAATATTATCAATATCAATAGCAGTGATCAAAGCAATGCATAAATCATCACACACATGAGAGGCAAATTTAACATGGTTCACCCAATGTGGGTTACATCATTCTTTTAAATTTTCTCAACAAATCTCTTGGGAATCAATTCCCTATTACAATATTTATGGACATCTATCCAAAGGAGACACCAATACCCTATCCCCTAATTTGTGGATCTTTATCCATAGGAGAACTCTATCCCCTTTTGATTTGGTTTGTGTATCTCTCTCCATAGGAGAACTCTATCCCCTTTGATTTGGTTTGTGGATCTCTCTCCACAGGAGAACTCTATCCCCTTTATTCTGGTTCATGGATCTCTCTCCATAGGATAACTCTATCCCTACTCTGGTTCATGGAACTTGATGCAGGAGAACTCTATATCCTCAAATTTTCATTGATCTCTATCCATAAAAGAACTTCATCTCGCCAATTGGTTCACAAATCTCTTTCTATAGAGAAACTCTATCCCCTATGATCTAGTTCGTGTATCTCTCTCCATAGGAGAAATCTATCCCCTATTTGATCTGGTTCGTGGATCTCTCTCCATAGGATAACTCTATCCCCTCTCTAATCTGGTTCATGGATCTCTCTCCACATGAGAACTTTATCCCCTATGCTCTGATCAAATCTATTCTAATATACCCCAAGCCTTAACACAAAGCTTGGTCAAATAAGAAAGCAAAACTACTCTCAAATCTACCCCAAGCCTTAACATAAAGCTTGATCAAATAAACAACTAAACCTGCTCTCAACTCTGTCTTAAATCTGCCCCAAGGCTTAACACAAAGCTTGATCAAATCAGTAACCAAACCTACTCTCAATACTGTCTCAAATCTGCCCCAAGCCTCATCACAAGTCTGGCACAAATCTACTCTAACTGTGCTCAAATATTTCCAAATATTGCATGCAAACAAATACTTAAATCTCTTTCATAAATACTTTATTCAACAAAGCAATTATGTAACAACCCTTCATAATCTAGTTTTTGATTTTTCTACTTTATTTGTAAGAACGAGATACTGCTAAGTCATTTGTGGATGCAATAATGGGTGTTTACATTGGCAGGAGCAATTCCAAAAGAATGGATATACTCTTTAGTTGATAGTCAATGGTAGGTAAGTCAAAGGAAATTATGAGCAGTGAAGTATTTGCTTTAAATAGGAAACATAAAGTTCCTACTAGCAATGCATCCGCCAACAATGCATATAGATGCATTTCATGTAGTTGCATTTTTAGGATTTTGTGTATGTCTTCTCTCTGGAACTTTTTTTTTTAAAAGTTAATTAATAACAATAATTTACAAATATAAATTTAAAATAGAATAAGATAATAATATTTCATATATAAAATATGTATATGCAATAACAATAAAGTAAAAGTAGCAATATTGATATCTAAATAAATAAGAATGAACAAATGAGTAAATAAATTTATATGCTTTCTATTTTAAACATTATGTTTAACAAATACCATGGGGTATTGGGGGTAAAAGTAATTTATACTTAAAAGTAATTTGTATATATATATATATATATATATATATATATATATATATATATATTTGGTTACATAGATGAATTGGTTACAATCACAATTTTTAGTAACTGCCAGTGCAGCTGGCAGGGTTCAAACTATCAGCAAAGGCTTCCAACACACCCACCATCTCATTAATGGTAACCCGGCATAATATGGGGGCCACAAAATGCACAAGTTTCACACCATCTTCGTCAATCTGGTTCAACATGTGGCATGAAGGGGGACCATCGGACAAGCATGAAATAGATCGCCATCATCAGTCAGGTGCAACACGCAGAGGAGTCGGATCGGGATACTGGCTATGCATGGGAACGCTCGTTAATTTGTATTTTATATTTAGATTTATACATTTTAAAAATTATGTTTAGCAAAGGGAATATTTATGTTTAACGAATGCCATGGGACATTGGGAGTAAAAGTGATTTGGGATTTATATTTATATTTAAATAAATTTCATAGGATCTATGATTCTAATAATCATTTATATAAATCCATAGGGTTATGGAGGCTTGTTATAAATAAATAATGTTATAAATAATATTGTAAAAGAACTATAATATTAATAAAATCATGCATTTTAGCTAAATTAAAATAAATAGTGATGACTGGAACACCACATGGCAAATGGAGAAGTGGAAATACACGTAAGCTCAATAGATGTTATACATGACATAGCCTTCTCTTCTATAAAGGCTATAAAGGCTAATGGAGAAAAGAAATGGGGGGATATATCTTCACTCTATGTGTGTAATCCGGAGAAAGAGGAAGTGAACTTTGGAGCACTGACAAAATTGAGCGATCATCAAGGTTGGCATTTTAAAGCTGTGTTGTCTGTTTAAAATTCTGTTTGTAATGCTTGTTGGAATGCAATTATGTTTTCAGATTAAACTATAGGGGAAATAAATTTAATTTGTTATAATTAAGAAAGGAAGGCTATGTTAAAAATTATAATAATGATAATTATATTTTCTAAAATAGTATAAAAAGAGTTTAAAACTCCTTCAGATCTGTGTGTGAGTCAAATGTTTGCATTTAGGGTTTTAGATGCATATCATTACTTTAGAGACCATTCTAACCTTGGAAAAAACCACTGACTATTAAAAAAATATGCTTTGGAATATCTACGACAAAGGAAGGAATTTACTGATAGTTGAGCATGAAGGCAGGTTTTGGAATTAATATCTTTGCATTGGGTACTAGGTAGAATAATGAACGTAGAAGCTTTATAATTCATAAAGGGGCTGAAGGATACAACTTTTGCATCCACTTGATAATATGTATTAGAATGTTTTCCTTGAATGTATATATAAAGGTCTCTTTGCTATGAGAAATATTGTGCAGTATAATTATATATTTGTAAAGTAATAAATCTAATTTAATGGGAGCCTGATCTTATTTAAAAAAATAACAATAAATAAAGTTTGCAGGGTTGATATTTAAAACATCAGCCATAAATGTTGTACTGTTAGAAGATGAGTTTCCAAAAGATAATTCTCAAATGGGTGGACTAGTGAAGGTTGGGTTGTCTTTTTTTAGGAAGCATGTCACCAGAGTTAGGATAGCTGATTTTTTTTTTTTTTAACTTGCTGTCTTTACCTTAAGATATGGGATGGGAACCATAACCCCAATAGGTCCAACATAAAACTAAGTCCATTAATGGACTTGGAAGTTAAAATAATACACTAAATAGAGCTTGGGATTCAACTTAGTTTATTATAGAAGTAAACCGAATAGTTTGGTTATAATGATCTGGTGGCAAGCCGAGATTCAAACAACAAAACTTCAGATTAATTTTCTATAAATTGCTTAACACAGTCTTACAATACCATTTCCAGGCATAGTTCTTTCCCCACTCGATCTCAAACTCGCCATCCTTTCCCTTACAATTTTTTGAGTTTTTATCGAGGTCTCGGCCCTCTAGGCAATTAATGCCCCACCTGAGAGAATTCCCGAAACAATAAAAAAAATTTGCTTCCTCTGCCAAGTTTTCAAATTTTCTTCCATTAATGGGCCACCGCTCCGATCTGCTATGAAGCTCGCATTAAAGACCCCCCTTGACCTGCAACCGCCTGTTAGGACCCTCCTAACATATTATAATTATATATTTATTAGGGGTGCATCTTTCCAATCGCACCCCATCCTTCATATTTATGCACATCACCATATTCATTTTAGACATCAATCAAATATATATTCATTTACATTTCATTGGGTGGTCTTCCTCCAATTTAACAGCGATTCCTTTATAATAGCGATTCATTTCTTATTTCTGCATTTTACCTTATCCCTTCGATCGGTGTCCTAACATTTGGATCAGAGCCATCATCCACCTTCCACTGTCAAAACCACCTTCCACTGTCAAAATTTCAACCAGGAGCATTATCTAATATTTTTTATTTTATCTGAATACTCCGCTGCCCTCTGCATCTCGACGCCTAGACAACGAATTCAAACTACGAAGCTATTTACCCGAACAAACAATCAGCCCTCTAAAAACATCAACTGTTGCGAACGTATCGGTGCACCAACAAGGAATTCATATATTGCAAAGAAAAAAAAAAATCGGAAGGAGAAGGGCCGCTGAGATCAAAACAATTAAGCCAATCAAACAGCAGTGCATGATTCGCATTTTGCCGCCCTCCATTCCTCCCTCGTGGCGCCCACCGTGTACAAAGTAGTTTAAAGATCAAATAAATTTTTTCTCTGCAAAGGACCTGTGGCATCCATAATTTTAATACATAAAATATTACAGCAACTATTGTACTGTAATTCAGCCAAGCGAGAACCACCTGACAGTCACCTCTCACCGAGAAAACCATCATTGCATCTACTAAAACCTACTACCACCTCAACCGACCACGGTTGTAAATCACCTTCAGTCATCCGGTAGCAGAAGTAGAACGACAAACATTCCCGAACGGACAACAAACAACATACCAAGCGAAGGATAAAAAAGAAAACTCAATTTTTTTCCCAAAAATTTAAGTTACAGCACAAAGTTTGCATCGTCCGATGAAGGTTACAGTTTTTGACAGATATTTATAAGTTTAAACCAAAATTTTAAATTTTCCTATCGTCGACAATCAAAACCCGACGTCGGGAGTGATACCGAAAGATAAGGGAAAATCAGGAGAGAAAACAAAGCGCTTTGTAACAACGTAGGCCACTGTAACAAAGTAACCGGAATGAAATTAAAATCCAAGCTTAGATCGTGGATCATCATCATAGCCTTCGAAAGCAGCGCGATCGATCAAAATACCTTAAGATCGATGGGAAAAAAAAATAAACTTCATGCAGTGTTGTTTAAACAACTTCCGACGACATCCTGAAACGTTCAGCAAAATTAAATAGTTATAACCTAAAGTATTTACAATTTTTGGCAACCAGAAAATCGTCCGGCACCAGCAACAAAGGCGGCGTATATATATTTTTTTTTTAATAACCTATAGTTTTAAAATAAATTCTGACTGCCGGCTGTCAATTTCCAGCGTCGGATAGCGCAAGAAGCCAAGAAGTTCAATGTTTAATGGTAGAATTTGATAAAATTAAATTATAAAACCTAAAGTTTTTTTTTCGACCGTCAGCAAAAGAAGTCTCAATTTATTGGAAAACGCACTAGAAAATATTAGATTTAATTAAATATAGGGTGACCTAAATTTTCCTGGGACAAACATTTTGCTGTTATTTCGATTGGCGCAGAGTTTCGACAAACACAAAAATCAATCCGGTGACATCCCAAGCGAAGAACCGACGAAATCATAGTATAAAGTTTAGAACGTTTTCGAAGGATTAGACAACATAAGAAAACGAAGCATCGAAGAAATTGATCGAAAAATAAGGAATTCGTCCCCAGCATCGTTTTTCGACAAGGCAAAGTTTAATGGTGAAAATTTATAAACAAATTAAAATATAACCTAAGGTTACATCGTTTTCCCGATCGTCCACGGAAGATCACGTTCACCGAAATTTTTAAAGTTTAAATTCCAAAGCTTTTTATCCCACATTGATAGTGTGAGTGTTATTTTGGGCTTTAAAAGGAAGGAATCACAACAAAAGGGTTGTGACTACTTCATCATAGTCACGCGCATGACTCAAACACTTTCGGCCGCCCTCTCGATAGTCCCTCCCATCGCTACCTGTCACCATTTGACCCTGCCATATGTTCCATCTCATAGTCTGCACTTGTCCTCGTGCTTCCCCCACCACTCGTCGTACCTTCACCCATGCTCAGCCACCTCCGTTCAGCCACTACCACCTTGTTCCCCTCTCGTCCCTTGTGTCCATTCTTGCTAAAAATTGTCAAGGCATTGAAAATTCTCGCTAATTTTGCCACTTACAAAGATTATAAAATCTCCAAAACCTAACCGAAATGGCCGATGGAAGAATATATCATGATACCAACCTAATTTTGCTGCTTAATCTCGCCCACCTACGTCAAATCACATCAGTGCGTGTATATAAAATTCAATTCCAGGATATCGCCAATCGCATCACAGGGTTGGATGAATTAGTCCTCATAAGTGGGTTCATCAATGGATTGAAAGAAGAAATTAGAGTGAAGATCATGATGTACACTCCTCGCAACCTACAGGAAGCCATTGGATTAGCCTTGTTAGCCGACGATACATTCAATGTTCAACATCAACATGGGGAGCAACCTATTGATAAATCGACATTCACGCACACTATTCCAAAACACAAACCCTTGCCAGTTAAGTACCTTAGCCTACAAGAAATGGAGGAGCGACGAGCGAAAGACCTCTGCTATACTTGTGATGAGCAATTTGGGCCCCTTCATTGTTGTGCTACACAAACATTGTATTTATTGCATAAAGTTGATCCCTGTCTCTCCATAGAGCAAGCAGATGAGGTAGTTGTGTCCGAAGCGACCAGTGCACCTACTCACATCAATGAAGAAGGCAAGGAAGATGTGCATGACATGACCAAAGCACCTGACCATAACAATGAAGGAAATGAGGACGATTTGCCAAAAGTGCTCGATGCACCACGAAACGATGAGGTAGACATCCATGCAGTAAATAATGAAGGCGAGACATACACTCTCAATGAACTACACACAAGTTCATCACCAATAGTGAGTTCTCATCGTATAGGCAACCTGATTCAGAAAGGAGGCAAAATAGTGAGTGCACCTTTATTTTCCCTTCATTCTATGCAGGAAGAATCGGCTAAAGCGGAAGCCTACCATCCTCACAATTCTCTTAAGGAAAATTCTATTATTTTTCTTGGCAATCCCCCACTAACGCTCCAACCTTCACGATATCCTTGCCTTCGAAAAAGTGACATCAAGATAGTATAAGAAATTGCGCAAGTTCAACTTGGAAAACAAGCAACGAAGCTCCTTACTTTGAGCTTTAAGGACAAAGCTCTTTTAAGGAGGGTGGCATGTTAGGACCCTCCTAACATATTATAATTATATATTTATTAGGGGTGCATCTTTCCAATTGCACCCCATCCTTCATATTTATGCACATCACCATATTCATTTTAGACATCAATCAAATATATATTCATTTACATTTCATTGGGTGGTCTTCCTCCAATTTAACAGCAATTCCTTTATAACAACGATTCATTTCTTATTTCTGCATTTTACCTTATCCCTCCGATCGGTGTCCTAACATCGTCGCTTTGGTCAAACTGTTCTTTTGAATCGCCATCTCACCCATACTGTCCATGGCCTGCAACTGTCGCCTTGTCAGAATCTTTCCTTGTGATGGTTATCCCTGTTTTAATACACGTGGCCATCATCTCTATTTTGATATATGTGGCCTTCATCTTTGTTTTAATACACGTGGCTGCCCGCGTGTCTATTTCGGCCTCTATCTACAACAGGTCGCGTCGCTTTAACACACGTGGCAGTCCCGTGTCTATTTTGGCCTGTCTTCTTCTTGGCCACGATATCTTAATCCACGTGGCAGCCTTCAACTGGTCGTGATATCGCGACATGTCGCGATATCGCGACATGTCACGGTATCACGACCTTCGTGCCCTTGTGCCTTAGCTTTTCATTTTATGTCGTGATATCATGACATGTCACGATATCACAACATGTCACGGTATCGCGACCTCCGCGCCCTTGTGCCTTAGCTTTTCATTTTATGTCATGATATCGCGACGTGTCACGATATCGCGACCTCCGCGCCCTTGTGCCTTAGCTTTTCATTTTACGTCGCAATATCGTGACATGTCGCGGTATCGCGACCTTCGTGCCCTTGTGCCTTAGCTTTTCATTTTTCGTCGCGATATCGCGACGTCGCGATATCGCGACCATTTTTGCCTTTGCCTTCTGCCTTGCCTTTGGATTCATGATTTCACGACTCCCCAACTTGCTTTACAAAACTTCAGCCTTGGGAAAGAACTAAAATAAATCAAAATACAAAGTACTTAGAAAACTTAGAAAATTTTGGAGGATGCAAGATTGCTCTATTGTCATCGGATGCTCCCGCATCAGACACCCGGGGTAAATTAAAAAGTGATCCTCACTTCTATTTTGTTAAGGGAAGACCCAGGCGGTCAACCTCCGTCTTCGACAACCAAGTTGCATCTTCAACAAGTCAGCCCTTCCACTTTATCAAATATTCAGAATATTGTTTGTTTCTGGTGCTTCTGCCTTCACGAGCGTCTAATATTTCCTCGACCTCGTCCGTGGTTGGAGTAGATGCTAGAATTTGCCATAACTCTGTACTTGGTGCCTCTGTACTATCTTCTTCATGGTATTCCACTAAATCTAAAATATTAAAAATAGGTCAAATGTCAAGCCAACTTGGCAATTCCACTTTATATGCATTGCCCAACTCCCGTTTTTCTAGTATTCTGCATGGCCCAAACTTCTTCATTTTTAATTTGTTGTAAGTTTTGGCTGGAAATCTTTCCTTCCTGAGATGGACCATGACTTCATCTCCTACTTCGAACTCTTTGAACCATCGCTTCTGGTCTGCTCTTGTCTTATATTGAGTATTCATTTTTATAATTTGTTTCCTTACTTCTTCATGCAGACTTTTCATATGTTCCGCAAATTCTTCTGCCTCGGCACTGCACTTTTCTTTCTTATCCAAATTTCTCAGTTCAGACACATTTCTCGGGCTATTTCCATATATTATCTGGAATGGAGATTTATTTGTGCTCTTATTGACTGAATTGTTATATGCAAATTCTGCCTGTGGTAAAACTAAATCCCATCCCTTGGGTTGATCTGCTATCAAGCATCTCAGTAAATTACCTAGGCTTCTATTTACCACCTCTGTTTGTCCATCAGTCTGTGGGTTGTATGCAGAACTAAATTTCAGATCTGTCTTCAACTTCTTCCACAAAGTTCTCCAGAAATACCCAACAAATTGTGTATCTCTATCAGAAACAATGCTCTTCGATAGACCGTGAAGTCGTACCATTTCCTTGAAAAATAACCCTGCAATGTGAACTGCATCACTTGTTTTCTGGCATGGAATAAAGTGTGCCATATTGGAAAATTTGTCAACTACTACAAATACAGAGTCATTTCCCCTCTGTGTTCTTGGCAATCCGAGGACGAAGTCCATGCTGACGTCCTCCCATGGCCGCTCAGGTACTGGTAATGGCTGATACAACCCCGTGTTCTGTCTTCTGCCCTTTGCCATCTGGCATATTCTACAATTCTGTACAAAATTTTTCACATCTTGCTATAGTTGCGACCAATAGTAATTTTCACTCACCAGGGCAATTGTCTTATCTCGGCCAAAATGTCCGGCCAGTCCTCCGCTGTGTTTCTCCTTGACTAAGTTTTCCCGCATGGAACTCCTTGGAATGCATAATTTACTTCCTTTGAACAACATTTCGTCTTGGATTAGAAAATCCAACCATTTTGTCCTATCCACAATAACAGGTGTCAAGAAAGCCGTCTAGGCTTCTGCAAAATCTGGATCTTCAGGGTACAAACCCTTCAGTTCTTCAAATCCCACTACTTCCACTGTCATTTTAATCAGTAAATTCTACTTTCTACTTAAGGCATCTGCAACTCTGTTTGATTTTTTGCTTCTGTGTTTCAGCACAAAGGTATAGCTTTGGAGGAACTCAACCCACTTCAAGTGCCTTTGATTCAGTTTTGTTTGGCTGTTAATGTACTGTAATGCCTGATGATCAGTGAATAGAACAAACTCTTTTGGCAACAAATAATGCCTCCACTTCTTTAGAGCTTTAACTATAGCATAAAATTCCTAGTCATAAATTGAATACTTTTTTTAGGCATCATTTAGCTTCTCACTAAAATAGGCAACAGGTCTGCCTTCCTAACTCAGTACAACCCCTATTGCACTGCCACTGGCATCACAGTCTACCTGAAATACTTTGTTAAAGTCTAGAAGTGCCAAAACAGGATGTTCTGTGACCTTTTTTTTAATGCATCAAAGCTCCTTTCAGCCCCTAAGGTCCACTTGAATTCTTTCTTATCCCCTCTCATTGTTTCTGTGAGGGGTGCACAAATGCTGCTGAAATTTTTAATGAATTTCTTGTAAAAGCTGGATAGACCATGAAATGATCTTACCTCTGTTGTGCTTCTCGGAGTAGGCCATTCCATGATGGCTCTCACCTTCTCTGGGTCCATTTTCAGACCTTCTGCTGAGATTACAAATCCTAGGTACACTAACTCCTTCTTTACAAAATTACACTTTTTTAGATTTATTAATAACTTGCTCCTCCCACGACTTCTCAAAGACCCTTCTGATATGCATCAGGTGTTCCTCCAAGGTTCTGCTAAATATTAATATGTCATCTAAATAGACTATGAAAAATTTTCCTAAAAACTCTTTCAGTACCTCATTCATCAGCCGCATGAAGGTACTTGGTGCATTGGATAGCCCAAAGGGCATGACCAACCACTCATACAAGACCTCTCTGGTATTGAAGGCTGTCTTCCACTCATATCCCTCTCTGATACGGATTTGATGGTAACCATTTTTGAGATCAACCTTGGTGAAGTACTTGGCTCCACTTAAACAATCCATTATGTTATCCATTCTTGGCAATGGAAATCTATATTTTATTGTGATCTTGTTGATGGCCCGGGAATCTGTACACATTCTCCATTCTCCATCCTTCTTTGGTGCCAGCACTGCAGGTACTACGCATGGGCTCAAACTTTCCTGAATCAATCCCTTCTCCAGCAACTCCTGGACCTGCTTGTTTAACTCTTCGGTCTCTATAGGCGTCATTCTGTGTGTAGCTTTATTTGGCAAGCTTGATCCTGGCACCAAATCTATATGGTGGCTGATTTTCCTTACTGGGGGTAAACCCTCAAGCACATTATCAGACACAATATCTAGAAATTCCTCTAACAAATCTAGGACTTCTGCTGGGGTATCTTGGCATTCTTTCTCCCTAACTCTAGGAATTATTGCATAACATAAATGTTCATTCTTCAAACTGTCCAAGAATTTTCTCCCTTCAACTAAACAGATTCTAGAGCTATTACACACCTTTTCATCTGCATCCTTCATGGGCTTCAGCTTATGGTGCATGCCATTCTTCGTCAATGAGTAGGTGTTGGCACGGTCGTCATGCACTGCACTGTGATCGAACTGCCAGGGCCTTCCCAACAACATATGGCAAGCATCCATAGGCAGGATGTCACATAGGACCTCATCACAATAATTCCCAATATTAAATTTAACGGAGCACTGCTCACTAACCAAAGCCCTATGGTCCTTCTGTAACCATGCGACCCGATATGGGTGCGGGTGCTTCTTCCTCTCTAACTGTAACTTGGTAACCATTTCTTCTGAAACCAGGTTATCCATGCTACCATTATCAATAATAATATTGCAAATCTTGCCCACACATTTACACCTTATGCGGAATAAACTTCTTCTCTGATCTGTGTCCTTCTCCTCATTCAATAGGACTCTCCTTACGATCATTGCTTCCCCTCTCTCTGCTTCTTCAAAATGTTTAGATCCAGCATCTTCCTCTGCCACGACAGCTCTGGCTAGACCCTCAGGCCTCTTGTTCATTCTTTCTCAGTGTTTTGGACACTTGAATGCTCGATGTCCTTCTTCACCATAGTGGAAACATGTCCCACGAAATACTCCTCTTCCAAACCCTTGTCTAGATCCACCCCGTCCTCTTGGGTAGCTGTTCTGATCACGGGGCTGATAAACATCCTCTTCCCTTTGATCCTAGTTACTACTGGCTTCACCAGTCTTCTTCAGATATTTATATTTTTCTCCACTGGTTCTCCCACCAGTTCTTCCACCACGGCCCCTTCCTCTTTGCTTGCCTTCAAACCGCCTATTCAGTTTTTCTTCCACCTTTAAGGCAAACTGGTAAGCATCCTCAATGGTGCTTACCCAAACTAAGCTCAACTCTTCCTGGATACCGAGTCTCAACCCATTGATATAACGGGCTACCTTCTCTTTGTTTGCCTCTAAATGTCTAGTTCTAATAGAGATCTTGTAAAACTCCTCGGTGTATTCTTGGACAGTTTTGTTTGTCTGTCTCAAAATCTGCATTTTCCTTAGCAGATCCAACTCGTAATCTGTCGGAATAAACTATCTTTTCAGCTTTTCCACCATTCTATCCCATCTTGTTATTCTCTCCTTCCCTCTTCTGTTCCTTTCTAGTTGTATTCCCCTCCACCAAATGCTGGCATGACCCTTCAACTTGGTCTTAGCAAATCTGACCCGATTCGGGTCTTCAACCTCCTCATATTTGAAATATTCTTCTAAGTCATTTATCCAGTCAATCACCTCTTCTGGATTTAGGTTTTTTGAATATGTAGAAACCTCCATTTTTGGTTGCTTTCCAATCTAAGAGATGGCTTTGTACAACCTAGCTTGTGCAGGATCCACAGACTCTTCTTCTTCCTCAGACCGGTCTTCTTCTTCATCAACTTCGTCTTCACTTCCCTCATCCCTTCCGGGCTCGTGCCTTCTACGTAGCTCTTCTTGTAGGGCTTGAACTTGCCTCTGCAAGGCTCGGAAGTCTTCGGCCAGCACCACATTTCTTACTCCACCACGGTTTCTTCATGGAGGCATTTTTCCTTCTTTTTTTTCGTACAAATCTTTCCACAGATCCTGGTGTAACTGCCTCTCTTCCGGTGATCTGTTACATGCTCAGGAGCTCTCGCTCTGATACCACTTGGTGGCAAGCCGAGATTCAAACAACAAAACTTCAGATTAATTTTCTATAAATTGTTTAACACAGTCTTACAATACCGTTTCCAGGCATAGTTCTTTCCCCACTCGATCTCAAACTCGCCATCCTTTCCCTTACAATTTTTTGAGTTTTTATCGAGGTCTCGGCCCTCTAGGAAATTAATGCCCCACCTGAGAGAATTCTCGAAACAATAAAAAAAAAATCGCTTCCTCTGCCAAGTTTTCGAATTTTCTTCCATTAATGGGCCACCGCCCCGATCCGCTATGAAGCTTGCATTAAAGACCCCCCTTGACCTGCAACCGCCGCTTTGGTCAGACCGTTCTTTTGAACCGTCGTCTCACCCATACTATCCATGGCCTGCAACTGTCACCTTGTCAGAATCTTTCCTTGTGATGGTTATCCCTATTTTAATACATGCGGCCATCATCTCTATTTTGATATACGTGGCCTTCATCTTGTTTTAATACACGTGGCTGCCCGCATGTCTATTTCGGCCTCTGTCTGCAATAGGTCGCATCGCTTTAACACACGTGGCAGTCTCGTGTCTATTTTGGCCTGTCTTCTTCTTGGCCGTGATATCTTAATCCACGTGGCAGCCTTCAACTAGTCGCGATATCGCGACATGTCACGATATCGTGACATGTCGCGGTATCGCGACCTCCGCACCCTTGTGCCTTAGCTTTTCATTTTACGTCGTGATATCATGACATGTCGCGATATCACGACCTCCGTGCCCTTGTGCCTTAGCTTTTCATTTTATGTCACGATATCGTGACATGTCGCGATATCGTGACATGTCGCGGTATCGCGACCTTTGCGCCCTTGTGCCTTAGCTTTTCATTTTACGTCACGATATCGCGACACGTCGCGATTTCGCGACCTCCGCGCCCTTGTGCCTTAGCTTTTCATTTTTCGTTGTGATATCACGACGTCACGATATCGCGACCATTTCTGCCTTTGCCTTCTGCCTTGCCTTTGGAGTCGCAATTTCGCGACTCCCCAACTTGCTTTACAAAACTTCAGCCTTGGGAAAGAACTAAAATAAATCAAAATACAAAGTACTTAGAAAACTTAGAAAAATTTGGAGGATGCAAGATTGCTCTACTGTCGCCAGATGCTCCTACATCATGATCTCTAACCCAAGCCTCATAACAGCATGGACAAACTATACTGGATATAGACACCAACAGTAGCATGGACATACTGTTTATTATAGTAGTAAACCGAATAGTTTGGTTATAATGATCTCTAACCCAAGCCTCATAGTAGCATGGACAAACTATACTAGCTATAGACACCAACATTCAATAGAATAAATTAAAACTAGAAAAGCTCGGCGTCCCTTGTGTATGTATGGTCATCTATCAAAAACATTTAGAACTATGTGGTAGTTCTTATAAAAATACACATGGAATATTGGCTTCTTAATTTAACTAGAAAGTGGCTATCAAACGATACTCGAAAGACACCTATGGAAAGCTATTAGTCTAAAAATGTAAATTAAATTTTAGGAGAGCAATGTATCAAACACATTGATTGGAGGCTTTCAATATATATAATTATATATATTATATATTAAGTCAATAATATCTAGCATGGCTTTGTCTTTATCCGCGTTCTTATTTACATGAGAATATTAGTGTTGTTTAACAGTTTAGTAATCATGGAATTCAATAGAAAAACATAAATTTTGTTTGATTTATTTAAAAGTATGGTTGTGTTATTTTATAGAATAGGTTGGATATTTGACTCAATGTACAATAAATAATGCTTAGCGTGATTATAGAATCTTCTGTAGATTTCTTGGCTTAAAATAAAATAAGTAAAAAATTTAATTTTCCTTGCTATATGGTTTTCCTCGGAATATAAAAATATATATGTGGGTTAGAGAAAAACATAGTTCTCTAGGGTCGATATGTTAAACTAGGTAGCTTTTAAAAAAATATTTATGAAAGCATTGTCAATAAATTATCATAGCAAGTGAACAAACTTTTTTATAGTACTTTAATAAAAGGAGGAGAAGTTGATCATAGATACAAGCTTATCATATATTTGACTTGTGTAATCCACGTATAATGAGTTTATAGCATCCTCATAACTATTGAACTTTATAACATTGTTTGAATAATTTGACATCGTTTAATAGTTTCTTCTTTAGTTTATTTTAAATAGTTTAAAACTATATAGCTTAGGCTTTATGAATTATAAATGTTTGTTTTAGATATTTCTTGGTTTAGCTAAATATAACCTTGTCTTAATTAACAAGCTTGATGAGAAATACCACATCAAACCATATAGAGGAAACAAAAATATTAGACAAGGAATATAAGGAATTAAGGTTGTGGGCAAGAGACAACCAAGCAACCTAAAGGATTGTGGCTAAACAATATTGATTAATGTTATGGGCAGACAAACATCTGGTCAGGTCTTGTCGTATGCCTAGTAGGAAGGACTAGGATGGAAGGTAAAGGAGAAATGATATGGGATTTTCTCCTAGGTAAGCCCTGCTAGTACACGAGTGGAATTCCTTACATTCAAAGAGACTAGAGGTGTGTTTAATGTGTAATGGAATGGGACATTTGTTAGAAAGGCGAAACCTGTCGTTCTACCAAAAGCTCGAACTGGAGGTAGCCGCTACAGGCCAGGGCTTTAACCTACGGGAGGCGGTTAGTCCATGTCATGATTCTCGAGGAGGGATGCTGGCGATTAGTCCAACAATCCCCCCCCAGCGTTACCCGAAGGGAATCGAACCCGAGACCGACTCTGATACCAATTGTTAGAAAGGCGAAACCTGCCGTTCTACCAAAAGCTCGAACTGGAGGTAGCCGCTACAGGCTAGGGCTTTAACCTACGAGAGGCGGTTAGTCCATGTCACGATTCCCGAGGAGGGATGCTGGCGATTAGTCCAACAACATTATGCTAACAAGGACTCTAGGTAGCTACCAGGGCAGTGGTAGACCCTAGACGTGTTTCAGGAATAGTGTAAATCCATCTAGCTCCTACATGCAAGCGCTATCATATCATAATGAGGTGTAGGGAATTATGTGCTCAACTTCTAGGTGAAATGGGCCCTAGAAGTAAACCCCTACCTGTACTTAAATATCGAGTTAGGAGAAGTACTATTAATGCAAACACATCGAGAACTGACCATTCTCAATCTCATGAGTACTTCGACTATAGTGAAATGACACTCATGAAGATTTTGACATGCTTGTACTAGAATAAAAGAGGAATTAGGTTGGAAACGTTTTTCCTCTGTGCCCGAACAACCAAGTGGGTAGACGTGTGGTGTTTCAGTTGGTATTAGAGCATAAGAATTCTTAGATTAAAAAAAATCCTGTAAATTGCTATAAAAATTTAACCAAAACTTTGTAATCTTATTTTGAAATATTTAAATAAAAAATTAACAAAACTCCTTTTTAAAATAGGCAATGGCATCTAATTTAAAGGCTAGTTCTTCAAAAAGACTTGTGGCAACATAGTGGGAAGGGCTGTTTGAGAATCCTAATTGGGTCCTTAGAAGAGTTGTAAGGATAGGAGCTACTGAGGAAGCCACAGAATCCCCTTGGGTGATTAGGAGGGAAAATGAGCAAGCACCAAAAGAAGATAAAATGTCTCGAATGATGCAACTAATGCAGAAGCAAATGAGCCGACAAAAGGAACAGATGGAACAACATATAATTCTGATGGAAGATCATATGGCTCAGCAAAAGGCCCAAATGCTAGAGCACATAGAGCAATAGAAAGCCCAACTTACTCAACAATAGGAAATGATCTCACAACAACATAAGATAATAGAAAATCTATCAAAAGGAAAAGAAATAGTAGTTTCTAGGGAAGAAACATCTGTGGACCCCGGGAGAAGACAAGTAGGTTCTGAATTGGATAGGGATATGCGTAGGATTGACATTGCCAAATTTTATGGTAAAGGGGATGGGGAAGAGGTTGAGAGATGGTTAAATAGCCTAGAAGCATATTTTGTTGTTAGAACCCTTTCCTCCAAATCAAAAACTTCCTATGTAGTTTTTCGATTGACTGGAGTAGTTCCGGACTAGTGGGACACATATAGAAAAACCCACAATGTAGAAGCAATAGATGTGCCATGGGAAAACTTTGTAATAGTATTTAAGGAAATATATTTGTCTCCCCAATTCTATCTTGAGAAAACCATAGAATTTTCCAGATTAACTCAAGGCAACATGACTGTTACCAAGTATTATCAGTGATTCGTACAATTGCTTAAGTATATGCCTAAGTATGAACAAAGGACTAAAATTAAAGTCCAAAAATTTCTTATGGGGCTTTATCCAAAAATCAAAAACCTAATTCTCATGCTTAAACAAGTAACTCTGACTGTTTTTTATGATCTGTCCTGACAGTATGAAGATAATTATAAGGTCAAAAAATACTATTACCAAAAGTCCTCTGATAGGGAGGAATCATAGAAAAAGAAAAATTCGGGCCCAACTAGGTGGGATAAAAATAGGAGTAATAAAGACCGAAGTGAGAACAGGAACAAATATGACAAAAACAAGAATAATTTCCAAGGGAACAGAAATCATAATAATCGTGGAAGCCAAGATAGGGGAAATTTCAATGGATATGATCAGAAAGTTAGACCTAGTGCTCAGGAAGATAATAATGGGGACAAGAGAGAGAAGGCACCTTGAAACGGTTTCTACATCTGTAAGGAGCCTCATTATGCTGACAATTTTCCTATGAGAGCAGATAGGAGGTCAAAACCCATAGAGCCAAGATCTACGCTACAATAGGTAACTTTAAACTCAGTGGACAAGCTACATCTTTTCTGTTAAATGGTAAAATTAACAATAAAGATGTTAAAATTTTGATTGATTCAGGAGCAATTGATATTTTTGTTTCTTCGAATATTTTGAGAGACATACTGGAAAAACCTGGATTTATGGCTAATGGGTGGAAGGTTGAGTATGATTTTGGGTAAACCTTTAAAATATATCAGTGTTTATTTGACCCCCAAATAACATTGCCTCAAGGAAATACTAGTTGGCATCTGTATGTAGCCCCATTACATGCCTTTGACATAATTTTAGGAGTTGATTGGCTCAAGGCTCATAAGGCATTGCTAAAATTTGAAGAAAGATGGATGGATTTCACTGATAACACTAAGCAAAGGATTTGAATTTATTGTGGACGTGAATTAGTGGATCCACATATTCTAACAACCATGCAAGTTAAAAGAGACATTAGGAAGGGTAGTAAAGTCTTTGTAGTCAAGCTTAATAAGAAAGAAGAGATTGAGTCTGAGGCAAGTCTTTTTTAGACCTTTCTAGTACTAAATAATTTTTGGGATGTTTTCCCTGAAGACTTACCAGGACTACCACCTCAAAGAGAATTTGACTTCTCAATAGAACTTCTTCCTGGTACTACACCAATAGCCCGAGCACCCTATAGAATGACCACAATAGAGTTGCAGGAACTCAAAACTCAACTTCAATATTTGTTGGAGAAGGGTCACATAAAACCTAATGTCTCTCCATGGGGTGCACCGGTCCTTTTTGTAAATAATAAGGATGGGACTTTGAGACTTTGTATTGATTACAGAATGCTTAAAAAAATGACCGTTAAGAATAAATACTCTCTACCTAGAATAGATGACTTGTTTGATCAGTTGAAAGGAGCTACGATCTTCTCAAAAATTGATCTTAGGTCTGGATACCATCAATTAAGGATTCGAGAGGAAGATACTCATAAAACTGCTTTTCAAACTAGGTATGGCCACTATAAATTCACAATACTACTTTTGGGTTAACTAATGCCCTAGAAGTATTTATGAACCTTATGAATAGTGTTTTTCGGGAACAATTAGATCAATTTGTGTTGATATTTTTAGATGATATACTTAAATATTCCAAGAATAGGGAGGAACACGATCAACACATGAGGATTGTTCTTGAAATACTTAGAAAGAACCAGTTATATGGAAAATTATCCAAGTGTGAGTTCTACACTCCCCGGGTATAGTATCTGGGACATGTAATTTCAGCTGAAGGAGTATCTGTAGATCCAAAGAAGATAGAAGCCATCATTGATTGGCTAGCCCCTATGAATGTGTCTGAGGTACAAATTTTTATGGGAATGGCTGGGTATTACCAATGCTTTGTCAAGAACTTTTCCAAAATAGCTTATCCAATAACCAACTTGCAGAAGAAGGGAAAAGCTTTTAAGTGGTCTGAACATTGTGAGGAGGCCTTCAGGACACTCAAGGAAAAGTTAACAATGACACCAATTCTTAAAATACCAGATCCTAAACTTCCATTTACTATATGCACTGATGCCTCCATAGAAGGAATTGGTGGGGTTCTCATGCAAGAAGAGGGTGTAATAGCTTATGAATCTCGTAAACTTAAGAAACATGAACTGAATTATGCCACACATGATCTGGAATTAGCAGTAGTGGTGCATGCTCTTAAGATGTGGTGTCACTACCTACTAGGCAAACCTTTTGAGCTTCAAACTGATCATCAAAGCTTGAGGTACATCTTCACTCAGCCAATGCTCAATGCTAGGTAGAGACGTTGGATGGAATTTTTAGCAGAATATGATTTTGGCATTGAGTATATTAAGGGAAAGAAAACAAGCTAGTTGATGCTTTGAGTAGGAGAAGGCATATCTCTACTATGACACAATGTCAGTTTGATATAATTGAACAGATAAGAAATCTACAATTCCAAGATGAATTTTCTCAAAAATTTTGAGAATTAATACGACAAGGTGTTAAAAAAGCACAAGAATTTAGAATTCGAGAAGACACATCATATTTTAGAAACAAAATGGTAGTACCCAATGACCAGAACCTCACGAGAAAGATATTACATACTCTACACACCTGAGTTATGTTAAGATGCATGAAAATTTGAGAAGGGATTATTATTGGCTAGGGATGAAGAGGGATATCACTGAGTTTATGGTAAAATGTTTGGAATACTAGAAGGTAAAGGCAGAAAATTTGCATCTTGTAGGATGCTTGTACTTCCATGAAATTCCAGTATATAAATGACAGGTTGTATCTATGGATTTCATAGTTGGGTTACCTAAAAATCATTTCCAACATGATGTTATTTTGGTAGTAGTTGATAAACTAACTAAATTGGCACATTTCCTACCCAAAAATGTTAAATATGGGGTTCCTATTGTGGCTCAAAAATTTACCAGAGAAGTGGTACGGCTACACGGGTTTCCTGAAACCATTATTTTAGATAGAGACTCTTGATTCACATCTAAGTTTTGGCAGGTTCTACACCAAGCCTGGGGAAAAAACTCAATATCGGTATTGCATACCATCCAAAAATTGATAGACAAACAGAATGAGTAAACCAAGTCTTAGAGGATATGCTATGAATTTACTGCATGGATCATCAGACAAAATGAAAAGACTACCTTTTTCTGGTATAGTTTGCTTACAACAACGGGTATCATACTTAATTGGTAATGGCTCCTTTTGAGGCTCTGTATGGGAGAAGGTTCAGAACACCACTTTCATGGAGTAATTTAGAGGATAGAGTAATTATTGGGCTAGATATGGTTAAGGAGATGGAAGAACAATTCAATAAAATTTGCCAAAGGCTCAAGGAAGCTTTTGATTGGCAAAAGAGTTATACTGATCTTAAAAGAACTCCAAGGGAATTCACTGTGGGAGATAGAGTATTCCTAAGGGTTAAACCAAGCAAAAGTTCCATTAAATCCTCCAAACTTAGCCCGAGATATGTAGGGCCTATTGTCATAATTGACAAAATCAGCCCAGTATCTTATAATTGACCTTGCCACCCAACTTGTCAAAAATACATGATACCTTCCATGTGTCTCTCCTCAAGAAATATGTTTTTGATCCCTCTCATATTTGGAATGTTGATCATTTGCAGATGACCGATCCCCTACGCATCGAGGTGCGACTGGTTAAATTTCTTGGCTACAGGACAAAACAATTAAGGAAAAAGAATATTGAGCAATGTAGGGTCCAATGGGACCAATATTCTGAAAATAATGCCACATGGGAAGATGTGGACATTATGAAAAAATAGTTTCTATTTTTGTTTGAATAATGATATAATAATATTTTTGAAATCAAAAACTATAATATTTTGAAATGTATGGATGTTTGAATGAACTTATTCTATGCTATGATGTTACTATTTTTTTTTTTGGCATGTTATTATATGCATTGAAAACATAGGGAGTGTGTTTAATCTTAGAGGGGGAGTATGTAACAACCCTTAAGAATCTAGTTTTTTATTTGTCTACTTTATTTGTAGGAACGAGATATTGCTAAGTCATATGTGGATGCAGGAATAGGTGTTTACTTTAGCAAGAGCAATTTCAAAAGAATGGATATACTCTTCAGTTGATAGTTAGTGGTAGTTAAGTCAAAGGAAATTATGAGGAGTGGAGTATTCACTTTAAATAGGAAACATAAAGTTCCTACTAGCAATGCATCCACCAATGACACATATAGATGCATTTCATGTAGTTGCATTCTTAAGATTTTGTGTATGTCTTCTCTCTCGAATTTAAAAAAAAAAATAATAACTAAAAATAATAATTTATAAATATAAATTTAAAATAAAATAAAATAATAATATTTCATATATAAAATGTGTATATGCAATAACAATAAAGTAAAAGTAGCAATATTGATATCTAAATAAATAAGAATGAACAAATGAGTAAATAAATTTATATGCTTTATATTTTAAGCATTATGTTTAACAAACACCATGGGGTATTGGGGTAAAAGTAATTTATATTTAAAATTAATATGTATTTATATTTATATTTATACATTTTAAACATTTTTTCTAGCAAAGGGAAGATTTATGTTTAACGAATGCCATGGGACATTGGGAGTAAAAGTGATTTGGGATTTATATTTATATTTAAATAAATTTCATAAGATCTATGATTCCAATAATCATTTATATAAATACAGAGGGTTATGGAGGCTTGTTATAAATAAATAATGTTATAAATAATATTGTAAAAGAACTATAATATTAATAAAATCATGCATTTTAGCTAAATTAAAATAAATGGTGATGACTGGAACACCACATGGCAAATGGAGAAGTGGAAATACATGTACGCTCAATAGATGTTATACATGACATAGCCTTCTCTTCTATAAAGGCTAATGGAAAAAAGAAATGGGGGGATATATCTTCACTCTACTTGTGTAATCCGGAGAAAGAAGAAGTGAACTTTGGAGCACTGGCAAAATTGAGTGATCATCAAGTTTAGCATTTTAAAGCAGTGTTGTCTGTTTAAAATTTTGTTTGTAATGCTTGTTGGAATGCAATTATGTTTTCAGATTAAACTATAGGGGAAATAAATTCAATTTGTTATAATTAAGAAATGAAGGCTATGTTAAAAATTATAATAATGATAATTATATTTTCTAAAATAGTATAAAACGAGTTCAAAACTCCTTCAGATCTGCGTGTGAGTCAAATGTTTGCATTTAGGGTTTTAGATGCATATCATTACTTTAAAGACCATTCTAACCTTGGAAAAAACCACTGACTATTAAAAAAATATGCTTTGAAATCTCTGTGACAAAGGAAGGAATTTACTGATAGTTGAGCGTGAAGGCAGGTTTTGGAATTAATATCTTTGCATTGGGTAGTAGGTAGAATAATGAACGTAGAAGCTTTATAATTCATAAAGGGGCCGAAGGATACAACTTTTGCATCCACTTGATAATATGCATTAGAATGTTTTCCTTGAATGTATATATAAAGGTATCTTTGCTATGAGAAATATTGTGCAGTATAATTATATATTTGTAAAGTAATAAATCTAATTTAATGGGAGCCTGATCTTATTTAAAAAAATAATAAAAAATAAAATTTGCAGGGTTGATATTTAAAACATCAGCCATAAATGTTGTACTGTTAGAAGATGAGTTTCCAAAAGATAATTCTCAAATGGGTGGACCAGTGAAGGTTGGGTTGTCTGTTTTTAGGAAGCATGTCATCAGAGTTAGGATAGCTGATTTATTTATTTATTTTAAAACTTACTATTTTTTTTTTTTTTTTGGTGGTGGCCACAAGGGGTAAAAAGACTGTGACCATGAGGGAACCATTACATAACATATCCGCAACATGTGAGGTGAGAGATTTGAACCTGGGCCTCTTAGCAACTAGAGAGGTTTAACTACCCACTTGCTCTCCAACTCCTCTACATGGGCGGATGAAAAACTTACTATTGTTACCTTAAGATATGGGATGAAAACCATAACCCCAACAGGTCCATCACAAAACTAAGACCAGTAATGGACTTGGCAGTTAAAATAATACACTAAATAGAGTTTGGGCTGCACCTTAGTTTATTACTGTAGTAAACCGAATAGTTTGGCTATAATGATCTCTAACCCAAGTCTCATAGTAGCATGGACAAACTATACTGGACATAGACACCAACAATTAGTAGAATAAATTAAAACTAGAAAAGCTCGGCGTCCCTTAGGTATGTATGGTCATCTATCAAAAATGTTTAGAACAATGTGGTAGTGCTTATAAAAATACTCATGGAATACTGGCTTCTTAATTTAACCAGAAAGTGGCTATCAAGTGATACCCAAAAGACACCTATGGAAAGCTATTAGTCTAAAAATGTAAATTAAATTTTAGGAGAGCAATATACCAAACAAATTGATTAGAGTATTTCAATATATATAAGTATATATATTATATATTAATTCAATAATATCTAGCATGGCTTTGTCTTTATCTGCGTTCTTATTTTCATGAGAATATTAGTGTTGTTTAATAGTTTAGCATTCATGGAATTCAATAGAAAAACATAAATTTTGTTTGATTTATTTAAAAGTATGGTTGTGTTATTTTATAGAATAGGTTGGATATTTGACTCAATGTATAGTAAATAATGCTTAGCATGATTATAGCATTTTCTATAGCTTACTTGGCTTAAAATAAAATAAGTAAAAACTTTAATTTGCCTTGCGAAATGGTTTTCCTGGGAAAATAAAAATATATATGTGGGTTAGTGAAAAATATAGTTCTCTAGGGTCGATATATTAAACTAGGTAGCTTTTTTTTTTTTTTAAATATGAAAGCATTGTTAATAAATTATCATAGCAAGTGAACAAACTATTTTATAGTACTTTAATAAAAGGAGGGGAAGTTGATCATAGATACAAGATTATCTTATATTTGACTTGTGTAATTAACGTATAATGAGTTTATAGCCTCCTCATAACTATTGAACTTTATAACATTGTTTGAATAATTTGACATCGTTTAATAGTTTCTTCTTTAGTTTATTTTAAATAGTTTAAAACTATATAGCTTAGGCTTTATGAATTATAAATGTTTGTTTTAGAAATTTCTTGGTTTAGATAAATATAAACTTGTCTTAATTAATGAGCTTGACGAGAAATACTACATCAAACCATATAGAGCAAACAAAAACATTAGATAAGGAATATAAGGAATTATGGTTGTGGGCAAGAGAAAACCAAGCAACCTTAAGGATTGTGCGTAAACAATCTTGATTGATATTATGGGTAGAAAAACATCTAGTCAGGGCTTGTTGTATGCCTAGCAGGAAGGACTAGGATGGGAGGTAAAGGAGAAATGATATGAGATTTTCTCCTAGGTAAGCCATGATAGTACATGAGTGGAAGTCCTTACATTCAAAGAGACCAGAAGTGTGTTAAATGTGTAATGGAATGGGACATTATGCTAACAAGGACTTTAGGTAGTTACCAGGGTAGTAGTAGACCCTAGATGTGTTTCAGGAATAGTGGTAATTCATCTAGCTCCTGCATGCAAGATATATCATATCATGATAAGGTGTAGAGAATTATGCATTCAAATTCTAGGTGAAATGGGCCCTAGAAGTAAACCCCTACCTGTAATTAAATCTTGGGTTAGGAGACGTACTATTAAGGCAAACACATCAAGAACTGGTCATTCCTGATATCATGAGTACTTTGACTGTAGCAAAATTGTACTCATGAATATTTTGGCATGCTTGTACTAGAATAAAAGAGGAATTAGGTTGGAAATTTTTTTCCTTTGTGCCCGGGCAACCAAGTGGGTAGACTTGGGGTGTTTCAAATTTAGACATATTCTACCTAGAATTTGTTTAACCTTTGGAACATATAGAGAAAGATATGCACTATCAAAATCCTAATATATTCTTCATATTCACAAATCTTGCATTCCACTAATCTAATATATCTCTTGTAAAATCCCTTTCAAATCAACTCAAAACAATGTATAACTTGTTTCACAAAACTGATCTATCTTCTTTGAAAATTTGCTCTCAAAAATCAACCTCAATAATGCATAAATTTCCCTAAAAATATTTATCTCAAACACTTTCATAATTGCTTTCAATATCTCTCAAACCAATGCTTAAAATATTTCATAAATATGCACAAACTTGTCTTGGAACCTAGCATAAGTAGTTAACAATCTCTAGTACAATTGTCTCAATCTCTTTCAACAATAGAAACACACTTGTTCTCAAAATTTATCCCAAAATATTTCCAAAATCATTCAACAATTAAGTACAAGAAGATATTCAAACTCTAATGCAATTGTTTCAACTTTCTCTCAACAATTGATGCACATGTAGGTCTCAAACCCTAACTCAAATATTTTCAACAATGCTTACTAAACAACCCTTTTATCTCCAACTTATACTCCAGAAACATTTACTCAGTAAAACACCTTAAACAAGGAATGATGTGCCCATACCTCTTAATTTTCTCTTATGGAGATATGTCTTCAAAAATCTGTCTCACAAACAACTGATTTTTCTAGTGCCACTATAGGGGTTAGATAGCAAAATACTTTCTCAAACCATCCACATGAAATTCCTTCTCCAAAATATATGCTCAATGAAATATGAAATTGATGTTCAATAATTCTTCTCTTGTTCTCAAAATATAGGGCATTAATAATTATCAAAGACCTTCAAACTCACTTTCACCATACAAAAATTACAATAAAATATCAAACCACTATAACACCTTATTACTCCTATTCTTGCATGTAAAACATATCCCCTTTGTTTTTATTAATGCTTTTGCAAAAATCAAATATATAAAGCACTCTTTGTAATTTATGTTTGCAAAATAAGAACTCTTAAAACAATTTCTTGCACACAAAAATTTGACTTCACAACCTTATGACTCCCTAATTATAAAAACAAAGATTTAAAAAAATCAACCCTTATAACTCCTAATAGAAAAAAAATTATTTCAACCCTTATGAAACTCTAAACAACACTTAATCCTTATGAATTCCTAAAATAAAAAATTAAACTTTATAAAAAAAAATTGCCCTAACCAACTTGCTATCGTGGGGATTCGAACACGTGACCTTATGGAGCCCACGCTCTAGCATGTGCTAGAGCACCGTGTGGGCTAACTACCCACACAAGACCTCAAGGAACTTAACTTCCCTTTAAACTATCACTGTCGAACAAAACTATCACTGCCCAAAACAAAATGTGAACCTGTCCCTACTGCATCTTGAACTCGAGACATCCTCTGTGCTACTCCTTATGTGGGATCTGCTTACCAACTGATCTAACTGCTCAGTTGGAACAAAAGGCCTACACTGCTCCTTATTAACTTCCATGCATAGTCTAAAAATTTAATGTATGTTCTATTTACCCTCGTGCCACCTTGCTCAAAGATCGTGCATTATGATTTGCAAAGGATTTCGACGCCTTAGGAATTTTGAATGCCAACCATAATATTTTCACACTCACCACCAAATGATTTTTGGTTCCATTTTATATATGCGCTTCGACTTAGGAAAATGACATCGGTGCTTTGCCACCTTAGGAGAGTATTTAAATTTTGGTGCCCATTTAAATTTAAATAATATTATTATAATATTTAAACTTTAAATTTAAATATTATAATTAATCCTTTTAACCCTTTGTCTTTTGCCTGGGAAACTTCCTCAAATTTGCACTTAATTGAACCTTTTTTAAAGGATCTTTGTCTACCTTGTCTTCCTTTTTAAATGGAGGTATTTGCCTTGCAATTTAATATTTTAACCTAGAAAATGATTTTCAATCATTTTACTTTTGACATTAATCCTTTGATATCAATGACAACCAATTACTCAAAATTTTCAACAATTGCTTGCAGCCTTAGGATATTTTAACTGAATTTTTGGCAAGTTGATTCATTGGGCGAACTCATTCTTCCTTAACCTAATGTTTTAACTAGCAAATAGGATATTTAAGCACTTCTATGACGAATATATTCTAGGCTAAATTTCCAATCGAACGACTAGTTTTTTGTGACGTATCCACTATGACAACTTATCTACTCTTGTTTCAATCGAGCATCTAGTCTACTACGGCTAAATTATGTAACCGATGATGAATGTATCCATGAAGAACATGTGCTTATACTGAGAGGGGGGTGAACAGTATAAGATAAAACTTTCTGCTTTTCAATCCATATGATAACATCAGCAATATTAAAGTAGTAAACATTACACAAAGCATCACACACATGAGAGACATGATTTAACGTGGTTCACCCAATGTGGGCTACTCCACGGAGAAAATATTCCTTATAAAATTTTCTCAATAAATTCTCTTGGGAATCCTTTCCCTATTACAATGTTTATGGACCTCTATCCAAAGGAGACACCAATCCCCTAATCAAGTTTATGGAACTCTATCCACAGGAGAACTCCTTCTCCTCTACTCTGGCTGGTGATCCTCTTAGAAGACTACTACCTCCACTACATTGGCTTGTGGATCTCTATCCATAGAAGACTTTGTCCTCACTCAGAATATCTCTATCCTCACTACCTTGGCTAATGGATCTCTATCCACTAGAGACTACTATCCTCTACTCTATCACCTCCAAATTTTGCTCTTACTCTATTATATTCTCTATATCAGATCTATGTACTGAACACTATCCTTTGGTCTAGCATAAATATACTCAATATCTATCTCTATTTTGGCACAAACCTATCCTCAAATCTGCACCAAACTCTGTCCTCAAATCTATCCTCAAGCCTTAACACAAATCTTGACTCAATCACAAATCAACTCTGCTAGATCTGCTCCAAACCTTAACTCAAGGTTTGAACAAATTAATCAATCAACTCTACTCTCAAGTCTTCTCAAAGACTTATCTCAAATCTTCCAAAGTCTAACTTATAGTTCAGACTTGTCTCAACTACTCAACAAGTCTTCACCAAGACTTACCTCAACTCAATATGATGTAAGCTTCCACAAAATCTCACACAAATCTTTCCTTAAGCTTTCACAAAAGCTTCCTCAATTTTTGCCTTAAGTCCTCTCTAGGACTTACTCAAATATGCTCACAAGCTCTCACAAAATCTTGTTCAACTCAACTCAACCAATCACTCAATGAAAACTTAGTCAATAATGCTAATCAAACAAACTTCACATAACAATGATACTCATGATCTTTCACAAACCCTAATCATGCATATGAAGGCTCACTCAATATTTCCAACAATGCTTATCAAACAAGGTTTCTAGCATCAAACTTCATTCTAGAAAAACCTTCATCAATCAATATTGGATATCTCAAAACCAAACTCAACAATGCTTATCAAACAATCCTTTTCACTCCAACTTAGCATTCACAACATCCAATCCAACAATATTTTACTCACAAGGAAGATGTACCCATACCTTTTATTTTTATGGAGATATATCTTCAAAACCTTTCTTAACCACAATCAAATTTTCTTTGCCAATACTAGGGTTAGGTAGCCACAACCTATCTCAAGATCTCCACAAAATAATTTTCTCAATAATTATTTTTCCATACAAAATATCAAATCCTTTTGTACACCTTATAATCTCCAAACTCACAATATCATATAAATAAAAATTTTACACCTTATAACTCCAAATTTCAATAAATAAAAAAATGCACAACAATATTCCTTATACACCTTATAATATCCACACTTTATAAAATAAATTTCAATCACCAAAAATTAAAATAAAATATTTTAATTTTTCTTTTACCTTATAACTCCCTCAAGCACTTATGTTAACTCACAACAATCTCTAGGCAATTTTAATTTTCAACACTTTGGAGAAGTAAAAATGTGATTAGCATACCTTTCAATTAATTCTGCCTACTAAAAATATCTTCGATGAATTCGACCACATGACCTTGCACTCCCAACACCCTGCCTCCAAGCTAGGCTACCAAGTGGGCTGCGTGCCCACATGAGACTAATGGTGCATGCTCCCCTTAATTCCTCACAAAAATATCCAGTAAAAATGAAAGCCTCTTCCTCTAGCAAAACGTCAATCGTGTGGATCGAACCCATGATCTCCTCCTTGCAAGCCTTAGCACTCTCTCAACTTCCGCCTACGCTACTATCATCGGTGGGATGTCACTCTCCTCTATGATGCCTTTATTCCTTCGTTTCCCTCAATCTTCTTTGAAATGTGAATCTTCTTCTTCCTAGGATGCAACGCTCGATATTTTTTGCATTCGAAGGTGTAAGTTCAACTTTAGGAAATGGAATTTATTTCCTATATAAATGCACATTATTTTTTGACTTCTCATGTCGGCCCATTTTGAATTTAAAAATTCAAATTAGTTTTTAAATATTAAATTTAAAAACCTTTGCCTCCATTATTAATTTAAATTAAAATTTTAATCAAATATTAAAATATTTTAATTTAAATTAAATCTTTTGTAATCTGCTCATGGGTCTTTTTAACTTGAACCTTGTTTTTCTTCACCTTGTTATTTGGCCTAAAATATTATAATAATATAATATTATTATTTAATTTAAACTTGCTTCTCCTTCCTTGGGTCTTCATCCTTTGGGCCCTTTTTAGGCATATAATATTAAAAATAAATATTATATCCTATTCCTTTCCAAGACCTTCTTGCTTTTGGAAAAACCACTTGATGTCCTTAATGATGATGAAATTGAACCAATATTCTTTTGACATCAATGACAACAAAACTACTCAAAATTTCCAACAATCTCCCCCTTTGTCATTGATGGCAACCCCTTTATTTTTACCATTCCTTTTTCTTTTTCAAAAGTTGCTTTCCCTGAGAAACTGCTCTCCCTATTGAATGCTCTCCCCTAACTCAAATCTCTCCCCCTTTGTCATCAATGGCAAAGGGCCACCTTTGGGGCTTGGGGCTAAGAATGAGACTCTTAGCTTAGCCCCTCCCCCACCTCCTCTTGAGGTGGTTAATTCTGGGGTGGGAGTAGAACTACTCCCAACTTTTCTCGAAGGTACTCAAAAGTCTCTTTCGAAAGTGGCTTAGTGAAAATATCTGCAATATGCTCCTTTGTAGTAACATATTCCAACTTGACTTGCTTGTTTGTCACCTATTCTCTTAGAAAGTGATACTTGATTGGAATGTGCTTTGTCCTAGAGTGCATCACTAGATTATTTGAAATATTTATAGCACTTGTATTATCACACAATATGGGAATAGGATGATCATGTTTTATCTTGAAATCCTCTAGAGTTCGCTTCATCCATAATACCTATGTACAACTAGCAACTACTACAATATACTTTACCTCTGTTGTAGATAAGGATATTGATGCTTGTTTCTTACTTAGCCAAGAGACTAAATAGTCTCCAAGAAATAATGCTCCTCCACTTGTGCTTTTTTATCATCAATGTTGCCAACCCAATCTGCATCTGTATAAGTTGTGAGAGTGAAACTATCACTTTTGGGATACTAGAGCCCAAAGTCCATAGTCCCTTTTAGATACCTGAGAATCCTCTTTACTGTTGCTACATGTGTTTCCTTGGGTGCTGCCTGAAACCTTACCACTAATCCCACTACTTGCATGATATCTGGTCTAGTAGTTGTGACATACAATAAGCTGCCAATCATAGATCTGTATAATTTCTTATTTACCTCTGGAGATTCATCATCTTTACTTAACTTACATCCTGTAACCATGGGAGTACTTATTGGTTTGCAATCTTCTAACTTGAATTTCTTTAGCATCTCTTTTATATACTTGGTTTGTGAAAGGAACACCCCTTTCTCTGATTGTGAAATCTGAAGTCCAAGAAAGAAGGACAACTCACCAAGCATAGACATCTCAAATTCATTCTGCATGCTCTTTACAAATTTTTGACACATCTTATCATTGTTTCCTCCAAAAATGATATCATCAACATAAACAACCACAATTAGTAAGTCATTCCCTTCATTTTTTATGTATAAGTTACTATCCACTATTCCTTTCCTGAAACCCTGTTCCTGTAGGTACTTATCCAATCTTGAATACCAAGCTCTAGGAGCTTGCTTTAGTCCATAAAGTGCTTTCTTCAATCTGCATACATAGTCTAATTTATCAGTCAAGTTGAAACCTTCTGGCTGCTCAATGTAAACCTCTTCTTCTAAAACACCATTTAGAAAGGCTGATTTAACATCCATATGATATACTTTGAAGTTTTTGAAGCTTGAAAAGGCTAAGAACATTCTGATAGCTTCAAGTCATGCAACTGGAGCAAATGTCTCATCAAATTCAATTCCCTCTACTTGTGCATAACCTTTGCACACTAATCTTGCTTTATTTCTGACCACTTGACCATCTTCATTTAACTTGTTTCTGAATACCCATTTAGTGCCAATCACATTTTTATCTTTTGGTCATGGAACAAGTTCCCAAGTCTTGCTTTTCTCTATCTGATCTAATTCCTCATCCATTGCCTTAACCCATAACTTATCTTCACTTGCCTCATTGAAGTCTTTTGGCTCAATTTTAGATAACAAAGAAAAATTTGCTTGTTGAGTTGATGTTATTACCCTTCTCCTTGTCTGTCTCTCATCTGGATTCCCAATGATTAGCTCTCTTGGATGATGTTTCTGTACATACCTGGATGGAGTCTTAGGAAGAAGTCTTTGTGTTTCTTCCTCTTCTTCTTCTGATTCCTCACGAAACTCCTCTTGACAACTTCCATCTTCTTGATACACAATTTCTTGAACTGGTTCTCTTAATCCTATCTTCTCATCAACTGTTACATTTATACTTTCTACAATAGTGTGTGTCCTTTTGTTGTAGCATCTATAGGCTTTGCTCTTAGTAGAATAACCAAGAAAAATACCTTCATCACATCTTGGGTCAAATTTGCCCAAGTTTTGCTCTTCCCATCTTATGTAACACTTGCTTCCAAAAACTTTGAAGTGTTTTATAATGGTTGGTCTTCCCTTCCAAAGCTCATATGGAGTCTTGTGATGGTTCACTCTTATTTGAGCCCTATCAAAGATATAAACTATTGTGTTAACTACCTCCCTCCAAAAACCATCTGAAATCTTGGATTCATTTAACATAGCTCTAGCCATATTTTCAACAATCCTATTCTTCCTTTCAACAACTCCATTTTGTTGAGGAGTTCTTACAACTGAGTATTCTCTTTTGATCCCATGTTGTTCACAATAGTTTACAAATTCATTTGAGGTAAATTCTCCTCCTCTGTCTGATCTCAAACACTTAATCCTTTTACCTATTTCATTTTCAACCAACTCTTTAAATACCTTGAATTTATCAAGTGCTTCTGACTTTTCTTTTAGGAAGGCTACCCAAGTCATTATGGAATAATCATCTATAAACAATATGAAGTAACTTTCACCTTGAATACTTTGGGTTCTGGTAGGACCACATAGATCAGTATGTATTAGTTTCAATGGCTCAGATGACATAAATCCTTTTGATTTGAAACTGGTTCTAGTTTGCTTTCCATGTTGACAAGGTGCACAAATTGTGTTTTGTGGCCTTTTTAGCTTGGGTAAATCTCTGACAGCCTATTTATTGCTTATGTTGACTATGTTGTCAAAATTCAAATGACCCATTCTTCTATGCCACAACCAACTCTCATCTTCTTGTGATAGAAAACACTTTTCTCCTTTAATCTCACTAAGCATATAGAGGTTGTTTGGAGTTCTACTTGCATTTGCAATGACTTTTCTAGTTTTTGACTTTCTTATCTCACATCTATCTGGGTGAAATGTAACCATATGACCTTGATCACAAAGTTGGCTTACACTTAGTAGATTGTGTCTTAACCCTTTGACATATAGTACATTTTCTGTTCTTGTTTTCCCATTATCTAAACTCAGAGTTCCTTTTCCATAAATTTTTGTTGATCCATTATCACCAAAACTTATTGATCCTCTATTAGTTTCTTTGAGTACAAGAAATTTGTCTTTGTCTCCTGTCATGTGTCTAGAGCAACCACTATCAAGAAACCATTGTTCTTCTTTATCCTGAGCATGAAGAGTTGTTTGAACTAACATTGATCTAGCTTTTTCATCCCCTTTTTTTTCTTTCCTAATTGTTGAAGTTGTATTCTTTTTACTAGACTCAGGAAGTACCATTTTGCACCATCTAGCCTTGTGCCCAAAATTATTGCATTTGTAACATATGATATCATCATTCATAAGAGGTGCAAAAGAGTTGAAATTTCTATTGACATCATTTTTCACATAACTAGTACAATGTATAGCTCTATGACCATATTTGTTACATGAAAAGCAATAGCCATGGAAGAAATTATGTAACCTATTTGGATGCCTTTGAAAATATGGTTGAGTGCTTCTCCTTTTGTGATTAACTCTCATCCATGGTTCTTCTTTGCTTTCTTCTTTCCTGATGTCTTTTCCTTTTTGGGTATGAGTAATGAGCTTATCTTTGTTTGATGTCTCTACTTCTTGAAAGTTGGATTCCTCTTTCTATTTCCCTAACTTTATGTCTTGTCGAAGCTTGGTCTTTTCAACTTCATGCCTTAGAGACACAATTTTTGCTTCTAATATTTCACACTCTGTTTCCCTTGCTCTTAATAGATCTGTCATATCCTATTCAATTTTCTTTCCTTCTTCTACCTTTATCTTGAGTTCTGTGAGACTTTGTAGAAGTTCTATCTTTGCTTCTTCATCCTCTTGAATTTGATCCTTCAAACTTGAGTTCTTATTTCTAACCTTTTCAAGATTCTTGAGAGTAGTAAATAATTCCTCTTTTATGTCAAACATGGTCTCTTCTTCATTCTCTGAAGTCATGTGTGTTTCTGATGGATCTTTCTCCAAGTTGTTAGTCTTTTCATGGAGAGACCCACTCTGATACCAATTGAAGAACATGTGCTTATACTGAGAGGGGGGTGAATAGTATAAGATAAAACTTTTCTTTTCAATCCATATGATAACATCAACAATATTAAAGTAGTAAACATTACACAAAGCATCACACACATGAGAGACATGATTTAACGTGGTTCACCCAATGTGGGCTACTCCACGGAGAAAATATTCCTTATAAAATTTTCTCAATAAATTCTCTTGGGAATCCTTCCCTATTACAATGTTTATGGACCTCTGTCCAAAGGAGACACCAATCCCCTGATCAAGTTTATGGAACTCTATCCATAGGAGAACTCCTTCTCCTCTGCTCTGGCTGGTGATCCTCTTAGAAGACTACTACCTCCACTACACTAGCTTGTGGATCTCTATCCATAGAAGACTCTATCCTCACTCAAAATATCTCTGTCCTCACTACCCTAGCTAATGGATCTCTATCCACTAGAGACTACTATCCTCTACTCTGTCACCTCCAAAGTCTGCTCTTACTCTATTTTGTTCTCTATCTCAGATCTGTACTAAACATTGTCCTTTGGTCTAGCACAAATTTGCTCAATATCTATCTCTAGTCTGGCATAAACCTATCCTCAAATCTACACCAAATTCTATCCTCAAATCTATCCTCAAGCCTTAACACAAATCTTGAATCAATCACAAATCAACTCTGCTAGATCTGCTCCAAACCTTAACTCAAGGTTTGAACAAATCAATCAATCAACTCTGCTCTCAAGTCTTCTCAAAGACTTATCTCAAATCTGTCCAAGTCTTCACCAAGACTTACCTCAATTTAACTGAATTGTAAGCTTCCACAAAAGCTCACACAAATCTATCCTTAAGCTTTCACAAAAGCTTCCTCAATTATGGCCTTAAGTCCTCTCTAGGACTTACTCAAATCTACTCATAAGCTCTCACAAAAGCTTGTTCAACTCAACTCAACCAATCACTCAATGAAAACTTAGTCAATAATGCTTATCAAACAAACTTCACATAACAATGATACTCATGATATTTCACAAACCCTAATCATGCATATGAAGGCTCACTCAATATTTCCAACAATGCTTATCAAACAAGGTTTCTAGCATCAACTTTCATTCCAAAAAACCTTCATCAATCAATATTGGATATCTCAAAACCAAACTCAACAATGCTTATCAAACAATCCTTTTCACTCCAACTTAGCATTCACAACATCCAATCCAACAATATTTTACTCATAAGGAAGATGTACCCATACCTTTTATTTTTATGGAGATATATCTTCAAAACTTGTCTTAATCACAATCAAATTTTCTTTGCCAATACTAGGGTTAGGTAGCCACAACCTATCTCAAGATCTCCACAAAATAATTTTCCAATAATTATTTTTATAAAAATATAAAATATTTATTACAACAATTATAATCTCCAAACTTACACAATCTAACTCAATAATTTCATTATAACAAAATGCACAACAATTTCCCTTATACACCTTATAATCTCCACACTTTATAAAATAAATTTCAATCACCAAAAATTAAAATAAAATATTTTAATTTTTTCTTTACCTTATAACTCCCCCAAGCACTTAGAACTCATGACAATCTCTAAGCAATTTCAATTTTCAACACCTTGGAGAATAAAAAATTGAATAGCATACCTTTAATTCATTCTGCCCACTAAAAAATATCTTCGATGAATTCGAACATGTGACCTTGCACTCCCAACACCCTAGCTCAAATCTAGGCCACCAAGTGGGCTGCGTGCCCACATGAAACTAACGGCGCATGCTCCCCTAAAATACTGCCTCACAAAAAACTATCAAGCAAATCAAATGAAGACCTCTTCCTCTAGCAAAACATCAATCGCGTGGATCGAACCCATGATCTCCTCCTTGCAAGCCTTAGCACTTTCCCAACTACCGCCTACGCTACCACCATCGGTGGAATGTCAACTATCTTCGCTGCCTTTATTGCCTCGTTTCCCTCCAATCTCTTTGAAATGCGAATCTTCTTCTTCCTAGGATGCAACGCTCGATTTCCTCCTCTTTCTTGCATTCGAAGGTGTAAGTTCAACTTTAGGAAATGGAATTTATTTCCTATATAAATGCACATAATTTTTTGACTTTTCATGTCGGCCAATTTCGAATTTAAAAATTCGAATTAGTTTTTAAATATTAAATTTAAAAACCTTTGCCTCCATTATTAATTTAAATTAAAATTTTAATCAAAGATTAAAATATTTTAATTTAAATTAAATCTTTTGTAATCTGCTCATGGGTCTTTTTAACTTGAACCTTGTTTTTCTTCACCTTGTTATTTGGCCCAAAATATTATAATAATATAATATTATTATTTAATTTAAACTTGCTTCTCCTTCCTTGGGTCTTCATCCTTTGGGCCCTTTTTAGGCATATAATATTAAAAATAAATATTATATCCTATTCCTTTCCAAGACCTTCTTGCTTTTGGAAAAACCACTTGATGTCCTTAATGATGACGAAATTGAACCAATATTCTTTTGACATCAATGACAACAAAACTACTCAAAATTTCTAACAATCCACACTGTTTCAACTGATCATACTGAGTGGTAATTCCTTCTACAATATTGTTTGTTCCAATAATGTACTCCTTGGTTTTGATGGCTGCACAATTGGTTGGATCAATAAGTTCCCACTTTGCTCTAATACCACTTGATGCAGAAATCTTCACAGATTAATACAAACAAAAATACGAATGGAAAATCAAATTAATAATTGCCACTTTAGGAGGGCTAAGTCCTTTGCCATTTAGATAGGGCTAAGTCTCTTGCAAATGCGTAGACGGATAATAGATGAATTATGATCAAATAATAATAAACCTACTTCTATCCATATTATTAAATCAATGAATAGATTAATAATTGGAAATATAGCCTACTTGGCTATATTGGTGTTGTAACAAAACTTCTCCTATTTAGAGGGAAGCTTTGTTGGAACTTCTAAGACAACAATATATCTCTGCAAAAATTTTCTCTAGTGTTGTAGCTAATTTCATGGGCTCTCTTGGGATACAACACATCAAATTTTTAGATGATGATATGCCTTCCTTAGATTTGTGAGGGGATTATTCCCTTTACATCACAACATTTATTGGGAGAAATTTTGTCAAGCAAATATTTATTGACAATGATTCTTCCCTTAATTTATGCACTTATCAATTTTTTTTAAATTTTGGATTAAAAGAGGAAGACTTAAGTAAATCCGATATCATCTTCAAGGATTTCAACAACGAGTTCCAAGAGGCTTGTGGTATTGTATCTATCCCCCTTAGGGTTGGGCCTTAGATCTTAGATACCTTGTTCTATGTGGTACCTTACCCAACATATTTCAATCTTCTTCTCATATATCCTTGGATCCATGTGATGAAGGTTGTCCCTTCTACCTTTCATTAGTGTTTGAAGTTTAAATTTAAGGATCAAGTTGTCATCGTTCTAGGTGACCCTCATCCATTCAAATATTATTTGATGGTTGAGCAAGGTCAATTTGGTCTTAACATCTATCTTTCAATTTCATAATATACTCCTCCAAGTTTCTCATCTCAAATATTTGAGCAACTTGAAAATTTTAAAGTGAGTGACGAACCTCAAATCAAATTTTCATAACAGGATTAAGTTAATCATTTTCTTTTAGAACATCTTTTGGATCTTCCCAAGCTACCACCTTCACCAAGGACTATGGGTTTACCTCATAATATGGGTGAAGTTGTACACATTGGCATGTGTACCTTTATCTTCATAGGAATGACCTTTGAAGAAAAGATCCATGGTAGCAACCCTTCTCTTGTGGAGTGTCCTTTCACCCATTTTTACTTATCCAATGATTATCCACTCCCAAAACGGATCCTATCTATCATGGGATATGTTAATAAAGGTTTGGATCCCCAACAGAAAGGTATTCAATAGCATTTGGGTATCAAAATTTGGCTTGGGATGTGTGGCATAGGCTACATCCCTAACAAAAATCAACCTTTACCATTTGATAATGATTATCACCTTAAAACATATGCTAAATATTTAGATCATCAAATATTGGAGTGGAATGATGAGGACAAGGGTCCCCCTTATCCCTCTAACATTTTGTTTTGTAATATGATAAATTTTATGTATTCTAATGGTTTATCTTCTGCTTCTCAAGGAGACCCTACTTCACTATCTTATAGAGATCTTAAAAAAATAGGGATTGCCCCCCATTTTGTTAAGAAATATGGTTTAGTTAGGGTTTGTGAAGATTTTTGTACAATGGTTGCTAGAGAAAAAGCTATGCTAGAGCTTCCTTATGATTTTGATCATCAAGATGATCCCCATTCTAGATTTTTATTTGATGGATCAGTCCCTTGTACGCTTGTTCTTTTTGTTAAGATAGCAGGCAAAATCAAACTATGTGTATGCTATCATTCTATTCATTTGCATTAACAAACTAAAAATAAAATAATAAACCACTAATTAGGTATGATTTTGCATATTTATTCGCTACATTCACTTGTATGTTCATACTGCATGTTTGCCTATCATATTTTGCATGATTTGCCCAACATTTTGTTTCATTTGCATCTCTACCTGTCATAAGTGTATTGCTACTTTCGCATGACTACTTCATCATATAACTTTTCATGGATATCATGAAAATGGTACATGATGACATCTAGTTAGTTTGTAGCTCACATGCATAGCACTCTCACTAGGACTCTAATGCCTAGTGAAATCCCTAACCTAGGGCTTTTGCTTTTGTTGATGCTCTTGTTTTTTATTTTTGTTTTTCCTTCTTCTTTGCTTTTGTGTTCCTTGACCTTGAAATTTTTACTAATGACCATCAATTTATCTTTAGGCCAAGGAACGTAGATATTTTTTTTGTGGTATATCCTTGTCATTTTCTTGTTTTTCTCTTGTCTTTACAAGGATATATGTTCTTTTCTTTCTTGTTTTTTCTATTTTTTACTTCTTGATTTTTCAACTATTAAGTGGTCCTCATGGGATAGGATAGGTACCTCCTAGATACTATTTATGGTGATTATATGGCTAATGACTATCTTACAACCATTACGTAACTATTGAAATCTCAATACGGATGCACATACACTCTCTTCTTTACTCTTTGCTTTCTTCCTCCATTTTATTCTAGCACGTGCACACACTCACCTCTTGTTTTGTTTGCTTTTTCCATACACATTTTTGCACACACCATGTCCCTATGAGGTAGTTCTCACTTTGACACATCACATCCCATTACAAGATAGCTTTATGACCACATGAAAGGGGTAAATTCCATCTCGATCATTTATGAGAACACATCCTAGTGGATATCTCTTTTTCCATATTAGTAAGCATTATACCCATAGTAGGTTTTTCTCCACCCTTATCCATATTTAAGAAAATCACCTATATGCTATAGCTTCATGGCCACACGTGAGGTGAAACCTCCATCTCAACCATTTGGGAGCATATGTCTTTGAAGGAGTTTCACTCCTTTTATTCTTTGTGCTTGTGTAGACACCTAAAACGCGTCATGTCGATGGCGACTACTCATATGGACATGCTACAAGACCATATGGAGGATCTTGGATAGACTCCAAGATAGAGCAGTGGTTCTAACCACTCAATTTGGGCTCCTTGGCCTAATCAATTTGAACCACAGCCCAGACCTACGGTCTACAGTCTGAACCATGATTGACACCTACGGTTTATAGTCTAGACCGTAGCTGTAACCTATGGTCTTAACTAAAGTTTAGTTGGCCTTCATCCGAGCCAAATCGGTTTGAATGACCATTTGTTCTAGAAGAAGGTGGTTAATGGATGGAAGATTCCAGAGGCTTCCATTCCAACTGTCCTAACCACCTCTTCTTGATCTTGGCTTCTCCATGAAGCCACCCCTAGCCCTAGGGCATCCTATAAATACCCCTTCCAAATGGGGAGAGAATATAGAGAGTTGATTGATCAAGCGAGCAGCGAAGCCCTATCGAATTGCATACTGAATTCATGCATTGGAGAAGGCCACTTTGCTATTCACCTAAAGATCAATTTGCCATGGAGGTCCTAGGAGCCTAGAAGAGCCAAGAAACGCAAATTCGGGCAAACGAAGGCCCCTCACAGTGAATCAACCACCAAACTTGTCAGAAGGACACCGAAGGTGACCCTTGAACATCAATTGGACAAGGAGGTCAAGCCCACTACCCTTGATTTTGAGGGTAAACTTACTTGAGTGCTCACCATGGCTTTCAGCCATGGTTTACAGTGCAGACCGCACACCAGTGCTACGGTTTGCAATAGAGGTATCACCACCTTACTATTTTCATTTCTGCCCATCTAATTAGATTAGATTAGTCATTTGCATGGTTTAATTGTAGTTGTAGAGATTTCTGACCGATAGATTTAGGGTTAGAATGATTTTAGTATAGTAGCATGAAATAGACATCAATGGGTTCTTTATGACTTTTAAAGCTTCATTTCCTTTAATTGAACCATGCAAATCTTAACTGCTATACTCTTTTATGTATTTCCATGAATCTTTGTTAGTTTAGCATAGTTTAAACATCTTTTACATGCTTTCTTGATTTCATGTTTTCAATGGCATCTTTATGCATCTTTCCTTTTAAGGGCCTCATCATGAGAGGCTGCCTATGTTTTTGATCATTCTCTATTGTTTCTTGACCATAGGGATCTACATTCAAAGGAGCTTAACATTCGAATCCTTCCTCAATGTGAAGAAGAGGGTCAACTCCACCCTAAGGCAGTTTGTGTCACCCTACGAAGGCATTTGAAATATCACACCTACCCTTGAGAGGGAAACAATTGCACGAATCTTATTGTAATATTGTATCAACATGATTATCCCTAAGAGGGATGTACTTGTAACCCGAAATGACTTCATAATGGAATAAAGTGTCTTTTATTGTTTATCTTGTTGTCAATTTCTTGGATTTCATGCATGTTGTCATTATTTTCACTATTACACTAGGATTTCGATCGGGTGTGAGCCTTTTTGGTGGTTACAGAAGGTGATCATGGTGGAACTCCGCATAAATAGCATCTGACTGTGTGTTCTTGATTTTTTTGACTTGTAGGTATAGACCGTAGCTATCAGCTATGGGCCAACAATTGAACCATAGGTTCAACATGTGGTCAATAGTCAGAACCATAGACCAAACCTATGGTTTCTAACTGATAGCACAAACAGTAAAAATTAGAGAGCCAATCATTGCAGGACCTGAGGTAGGCCCTATTTTCAACCCTCTATCATTTTTTTCCCTCTGTGTTTTTACAGCATGTATGATTTCGAATGCAAATTAGGAAAAACCACTAAAAAAGGGGTAATCAATCGTCCTAGTTTGCTTTTGCATTTACTTCCATAGAAAGGCGCTGCTAGGAACAACGGACCTATGATTGCAGTCTTCCCTAGGCTACAACGTGCTTGATAGAGTGTCTTGTTTGGTTTGCATGTGTGAGGCCCAATTAGTGGCCAATTATCATTGTAATGTGCATTGTCTAAAAGAGCATCTAGATTAGTTTGCATTTTTTGAATGTAAAACGTTCTTCATTTTGCATAGCATTTAGAAATTGAGCATGTGTGCTATATGATGCATTTATTTTATGTACAATAAAATGAACCACACACACCACTTGGCACTTAAATGCTAGTGAGTTGGGCTTGACATCCAACCACTAGTAGGGTTCAACGATGGTGGGCATAATTTCCATCCGTTGGCCCAAATCCTATGAACCTTTGGATACTAGACCAATACCGGATCCAAGAACCTTTCGTACCCTAGAAAATTTGCATGTATTCTCTTCGGAGGGTATAACATTGACTAGGGGAAAATGGGTGAGGATCTGGGAGGACCTATGCTCCCTGACCATGTGTGGGCTTCATTACCACACATTATAGGTTGGATTACATGACTTGGAGTTCATAGCCAAGTTGTCGAGCTACGAGCATACAGGTGAAAGCCATTAAACTGAGAATAAAATCCAACAAGTTTTGCAAAACATGATAAGAGTTTCTACACTGATACAACACATCTTGAAAACACATCAAACAGTTTAGGGCTCACTTTCAAAATTTAATACGAGATAATCATCATTGTATACCTTGTTTTCTTAATAATAAAAGATACATCTAGATGCTAGGTACACAATGGTGGATACACGGGGTGGTCAACAAAGGTCTAAACTTGATGCCAATGACCAACCCCTAACCAATTCACAACAACACATGTCAATTCCTCACCCACATGAGCGAACCGAACGTCGTTCGACAAGCATTAGAGGAGATAACTCGACATGAGGGGACCCCATAGAGCATACCCTAGATAGAGGAGCTTTAGTACACTCCTCTAGGCATAGGATAGAGTAGGGAGCCTCTCAGCATGAGGGTGCTCCACTCGAAAGCCATTATCGAGACCGCATTGCACGCGCATCCATGGGATCGACCAAAGAGTATGTTGTGCAGGGGACCAAGTTGGTGCCCCTACATACTAAGTCCATAGGAGGATCCATGCCTCCACCTTCTGAGTATAGAAGGACTAGAGATCCACCCATTCAGGGGTAGGCAAACAGGCTCACTTTCGAGCATAGGTCTACCCATACTCCCATGCGTGGTCCACCATGCAAGATCACCATTGATATATCAAATGTGGGAGCTAATGGCACACCACCACATGAGCGGTGGTGGTCTAGATAGCTAGAGGGTCTAGGTAGTGTCTTAGAGTAGTTAGGCTACAAGCCTTCGGCTCCACCCACTCGTGCCCTGAGTGAGCATAGCGTGAGCATCGTCAGGACTACTAGAGAGCATGGAGAGGCTTCTAAGCACCCTCATGTCACACACCCACTATCTGTGCATGGTGGTTCATAGTATAGGACATAGTAGGATGCCAATGCCATCTTCATAGATAGAGGCAAAGATGCAGCACATCATTCTGATGGGTACAGAACCCATAAGGTCACTCGTATAGAGCATGGATACCAGAGGCCTCCCATGGTCGATCAGATCGATAGATCACATCGACTGGTATCGAAGCAGAAATGCCAACTCCTCCAAGATCAATTGGAGGATGCTCACCTAGAGAGGCAACACATTGAAGATGAAAATCTTCAAGCATAGAGGCTCCTTAGACAGAGGCTATATGAGCAGCGCATGCATGAAGAGCGTATCCTTGCCTAGAAGGAGCATGTGGAGTAGGAGGATAGGCTAGCTAGGGCTGGCCTATATCCTCATGATGAGCATAGAGAGCGTGTATATAGGAAGGCTTTGTCACAAGCCGATATGCATCAAGAGCATAGAGATGCTCGTACTCATGCTAGTGCCAAATAGAGGGAGCGGCCACCATCACTCGATGATCAGAGGCAGAGGCAACATGAAGAAGAAGAGGGAGACAGATACGAGCAAGAATATCCTGAGAGCTCCCGAGCTGAGGAGGAGGAAGAGCAATGCCCTCCATCTCGTATGAGGAAGATAGTACCTCCTAAGCCACCTCCACATCAACTTAGGGAGGAGGACTTTCTATCTTCGGAGGCCTATAAGGCCTTAGCCGAGAAGATCAAAGCCATCGAGAGACAAGGCATGACTATTCAAAAGTTGACATTAAGGAAAATTCATAATGAGCCTTTGGATCCTTTGGTGCCTACTCTGGCTTACCTTGAGCATTTTGATATGCCCAGGTTAGACAAGTTTAAGGGTGATGAAGATGCATAGGAACATATCATGAGCTTTTTGGATGCTTGTTTTTAGATAGCAAGCAATGATGCATTGTTGTTGCATACTTTCATCATGACACTTTTTGGTCCAGCCTAGGAGTGGTTCAATCAGCTAAAGAAACATAGCATAACTAGTTTTGAGCAATTAGTTGATGCCTTTCTTGAATACTATTCCTTTGGCATCAAGAAATAGGCCAATATTTTTGATCTGGCTGTGCTAGCTCAGCGCGATGATGAGCCAATTGAGTAGTATAAAAAGAGATGGAGGAGACTAATGGTGAAGTTGCCATTCCCTATTCCTACCATAGAGTTAACCTAAATGTTTACAAAGAGTTGTGCCAAGCACATCTCATTACTATTGCAACTATAGTAGTATCCTACATTCGAGGAGGCTTTGGCGCAAGCCAAAGTGATCGAGGACATCAAGTTGTAGGAAGGCAACTTGAAGCTCAAGAATAGGAGAGAGGGACAAAATAAGAGTGCCACAAAACAATAGGGCAAGCAGGCCCATGTGAATCAAGTGGTGTTGAATCTCCAAAGGGAGGACAAGGGGCAACAAAAATAGAATTATCAGGCCCAACCTCCTCCTGCGTAGTATGAAAAGTGCAACAACAATTATAAGGGCAAGAACAAAGATCAACGCCCACCTCGCCAGTTCACACCATTGACGGAATCATTGACGTCGATTTTCCATCAACTATGCGAGGCCAAGGCAATTAGATTGCCCGAGGTCAAGCTGATAGACCCCAATCAACCCAAATCAAAGGGGTACCAAGAAGATCTATTTTGCATTTTTCATCGAATGAAAGGCCATGACATTGAGGTGTGCTAGACTTTCAAACACATGGTGCAAAATATGATTGACAAAGGTGAGCTTGTAGTGCCACACAACCCATAGGCACCCGATAATCAAAATATGGGGATTTATAAAAATCCCTTGCCAAATCATGAGGCACCTCACAACAACGTTGGCCAGGTCAACCAGGTGTGAGTCGAACCACCTACCCAGGGGTTCGTAGGCATGGTGAACATTGTCACTAGACATGGGAGATATGAACAACCGAATCAACCTCATGCTCCCATTCAAATACAAGCCACACCGAATCAATGACCGATGCAGAATATTCTAGGCCCACCAACAAGACCGATGGTGACCATAAGGAGCAGGTTGGTCCAAAACCTATAGATAACTCCTATGAAGTTGTCGATATATGAGCTAATACAGTAGTCCCCTAGGCATAGGGAGACTCTTATGGACATTTTGAGGTCCATTGAAGTACAGTCCCAGGATGCACAGGCATTTACTAATTTTATGGGACATGTACAACAGTGTCAAGAACCGATGATCCAATTTTATGATCATGAGATAAGGACGGTTTCTACAACCATGGCTGACCCATCATTGCATATAATCACATGTGTTAATCACATGCCATTTAAAAGGGTCTTGATCGATACCGGCTCATCGATCAACATAATAATGACCAAGGCATTGAGTCATTTGAAGCTACCTAAATCACACATTGTGCCCACTACATTTACATTGAGAGCATTTAACGATGCACTATGTTCGACTATTGGCACAATTATCCTACCCATGTAGGTAGGCCTGAAGACCATCTTTGTGATGTGTCATGTGATAGAAGGGGCCATGCAGTACAACATACTACTCGGTAGGCCTTGGATTCATGAAATGCATTGCATTCCCTCGATATTGCATCAGTGTGTGAAGTACATTCATGAGGGACGGGTTCACGTAGTATCATCGGATGAAGAACATTTTAAGTTTATGAACCTAGCAGATTTTCCTAGGGGTTTCATACTCCCATCAATGCACCTGGATGTTCGATCATCATCATCGGTAAAGAAGCTAGGAGGTAAACTAGTAGTACATGCTCAACCAATGCCATCTGTGTCACACATATCGGAGCACACCACTACCACTTCCCTGAAATCATCGACATCAGTCATGCATCGGGATGAAAGGAAGTTGAAGGTAAAAATGGGTGAGAAAGAGGAGCATGAGCCCGAGCTAATCATCGAGGAGGTTCCCACTCCTATGGAAGTTGAGGAACCCCAAGATAAAGCCGAGGAGGCACCTCAGCCTACCTCACCTACATCTTCAGTAGGATCATCCACACCATGGGTGATTGTCCATCTCGCCAACACTAGATTAGGTGAGTATATAGTGTAGAATGTGACCTTCGGGCCAATTTTAGAAACTACATAGGAGATGGGCCGACCGCATGCCCATCACTATCTGGTTGGATCAGTGGTTCCATTGGGAGAGCCACCTAATCAGACTAATTTTATCTATGCAGGGCTAGACCAGCTTCCAACATGAGAGCCCATGGATGAAGATGATGATGAACCTTTCATAGTAAATGTTCATTATCTATCCAACCTAAAGTATGCCATGCGTATTTTTGAGTTATATCATTGGCATGGATACGACCTTGGTCTCTTTGAACAAGGATGTAGGACTCCACTGGAACCACGTTATCAGTTAGTCACTGATAGGTTCGGTTTAGGGTTACAGATATGAGGGTAGGATGATTTGCTCATAGCATCCTTAGATCATCTGTACCTTAGTATGGTGGATGATGTGGATTTTAATCCATATCATCTTGATCCTTCTAGTTTTTGGAGGAATCACCCTATGATATCTGTCATCACCATTGAGCCACTCGAAGATCATCATGAAGGGCTCCTTGAGCAGATTGAGATAGAATTGAACCCCAGAGATAACCTAGGACACCAAACCCATGATGCAGTCGATGACACAGATGTGCAGGGGTGTAACCCCATTATTGTAGGTGATCTCGAGCTAGGAGATCTTTGTAATGAAGATGGAGTGGAGTCCACCTCCGATATGAGTGGACCAGGCTATGATGCAGATGAGGAATCCTCAAATGATGATGAATCTAGGGATGAAGTCGAAGGTGCCTATGTGAGGCCTTGGTATGCACATCATTTATTTCCTATTGAGTCGATACATGTTATCGAAGAGATCCTTCCCAACATTGATCATTCAAGGGAAGAAGTAGAGCTAGATTTCTTGGCGATGTCACACTTGCGATATAATTATCTGGTTTATCTAGATAGTGATGACAACAATCAAGTAGTCAGATTCATGGGGCCGCACTTGCCAGAGCGCCCCCAAGAGTAGGAGTGAATGATGGATTCTATTATGACAGTGATGAAGAAGATGAGTTAGAGAGGGCCTACCTTGGTCCTCCTTATTTGTGTTACCATCATCAACCCATCGACATAGATGAGGTCTATCGGTAGTTACGTGTTGGTCCTCATCTGAGAGCAAGATGGTTAAACCTGGATCAAATTTATCGGTTGGTTAATCCCCTTCCATTGACCTACATGGAGCTCCTTGAGCCAAATGATCCTATTTTGTAGTCAATGCATAGGGAGGATCCAGTTGTTCATAGTCCTCATAGAGAAGACCCCTTTGTGCCTGTGCCATTAGAGCCAGATCGTGGGTATGAGGACTACGTAGATTATGTAGAAGTTGGTCCATGTGGTCTTGGAGATCAATTCCATTCCATAAATATGGTCTCCATTGATTTGACCACTCCACTCCACAATCCAGTAGATCCATCCAAACCATTGTATCTTAACAAAGATGCTATCGACTGGGATCATGTTGATTCACCCGTTGAGCCTGAAGATTTCTTCCCTAATGAAGAAATGTTGCAACCTTTCCATTTTGCGCCAGGCTATGCATACGATGTCTATCATGCCAAAAATGCTTCCAACGTAGAACCTATCAACCCGATTGATGACATCCATTTGATTCCTACACCTCATCAGCTTGAGGAGGGATCACATATGTCAATAGAGGAAACCTTTGAGGTGGATATCAGTAATGATCCCACCAATGCAAAGAAGGTTAAATTTGGAGAGAGTCTCACTCCAGATGAGCGGGCCACCCTCATCCCTCTACTGAAAGAGAGACCAAATTTATTTGCTTGGACGTACAAGGATATGCCAGGTCTAGACCCAAAATTGGTTATGCATAACCTTTCGCTAGATCTAACGAAGAAGTCGGTCAAGCAAAAGCTTAGAAAGATGCACCCAATAGTAGCCTTAATGGTGAAATATGAGCTACAAAAGTTGTTGGATGTAGAATTTGTGATCTCCATCGACTATCCAGAATGGGTGTCCAATATGGTACCCATGGGAAAACCCGATGGAAGAATCCGTATTTGCATGGATTTTAGAGACCTAAATAAGGCAACACCCAAAGATTCATTTTCTTTGCCCAATATTGATGCTCTCGTAGATGCAATTGTAGGTCATGAAATGCTCTCCTTAATGGATGGTTTTTCTGGTTACAATCAAATTCGGATTAAACCCGAAGACCAACATAAAACCATGTTTATAACGCCATGGGGAATATTTTGCTACAAAGTTATGCCATTTGGCCTCAAAAATATTGGTGCCACATATCAATGGGCCATGACATACATTTTTCATGACTATATGCATAAAATTCTAGAAGATTATATCGATGACTTATTGGCCAAGTCATTGCTACGAGAAGAGCATGCAGAGGTCTTAAGGAAGGTCTTCGATCGCCTGATAGAGCATAATGTCAGGCTGAATCCTAAGAAGTGTGTATTTGGCATAACTTCTAGAAAACTACTAGGATTCATCATCTCTAAGCGAGGCATCGAAGTTGACCTAATGAAGGTCAAGGCTATCTTGGAAATGCATCCTCCCACCAATATTAAAGAGTTAAGGAGCCTTCAAGGCAAGGTAGCATCGATAAAGTGATTCATCACTCAGTTATCGGATAAATGTCGACCCATGAATCGACTGCTACATAAGGGGGTCTCATTCAATTGGGATGAGGACTATCAAGCAGCCTTCACTAAAATAAAGCAATACCTGGTGACATCGCCAGTGCTAGCTCCACCAAGGCTAGAGGTGCCTTTTCTACTATATATATCGGCAACTGACTTTGCACTGGGAACCATGTTAGCCCAAAAGAACATGCAAGGCAAAGAACAAGCCATATATTATATTAGTCGAACCTTGGTGAGCTATGAGCTCGGGTATGCATATGTGGAAAAATTGTGTTTAGTAGTAGTGTTCACTACAAAGAAATTGTGACACTATATGTTAAGTCATACGACATATGTTATATCCAAATAAAATCCTTTGCAGTACATGATGAGTAAGACTTATCACAATACATGTACTACAAAGTGGATCATGCTATTGATAGAATTCGATCTAGAATTCATAAGCTAGAAGTCCATTAAGGGATAGGTCATAGCGGATCAATTAGTTGAGGCACCACTATCAAATAGTAGGCCTCTAACCATAGAGCTTCTGGATGATGCAGTCTTCATCATATCTGAAGCTCCCAAACCTGAAGAACTAGAGAACAATGCTGATATGACTCTGTTCTTCGATGGTTCAAAGTGCGAGCAAGGGGGTGGTGCTGGAATAGTGTTCTTCATGCCATAAGGAGCTCCAATGCCCTTGTCATTTAAGTTGGATTTTCCATGCACCAACAACAATGCTGAGTATGAAGCCCTACTATTGGGCCTCCACATAGCCATCACCATGAATATTAAGATATTGAACATCTTTGGTGACTCCTTGCTCATAGTAAATCAAGTTAAGGGGCTCTTTCAGTGTCGATGTCCCATATTGAAAGCCTATAAAGATCTAGTTGCCACATATTTGGCTAAATTTGAATGGTATGACATCGAGGCAATCCCTCGATCATCAAATAGGTTTGTAGATACCATGGCATATTTGGGATATTTAATCCCTCAGAATCCATCTATGGATTTCACTACCATCCATGTCAAGATGCTCTCACATCCAGTAGCAGAGCGTGCAGCCTATGATAATAAAGAATCGATCAACATGATCAGTGTAGAACCAAAATTTGAATGGTTCTACAAAGCTGAAGACTTTCTTAAGAAGGCACCCTAGGGGTCATTAACCTCTCAGAGTCCTATGGGGAGTGGTACTACCATTCACCATAAGGTTGTTTTCGAGTCTGCATTTGCAAAAGTAGATACGCAAGGGGAGCAAGTCATCTTAGCAGTTGAAGCTGAGGCTTATCAAAATTGGATGTCACAAATTAAAGACTTCCTAAAGCTTAGTATAATCCTAGAGGGATTGTCGCATGCTATGAAATGCACATTTAAATAGAAAGTGGCTAAATATGTCTTAATAGGAGATATCTTGTACCGACGAGGCTATGATGGAGTTCTCCTTCATTGCTTAGAGCCCCAAGAGGCATCATGGGCAATTTTGCAAGCTCATGATGGTACGTGTGGTGGCCATTTCAGCGGCATGGCCATCGTCAAGCGCATCCTTCGAATGGGCTACTATTGGCCCACTATGGAGAAGGAGTGCAATGTGTATGTCAAGAAATGCGTTAAATGTCAGCATCATGCTAATCTTATGCACTTGCCATCATAGGCCTTACAACCCATCCAAGCGGCTTGGCCATTTGCTCAGTGGGGATTAGATCTTATAGGCAAGATCTCTCCTCCATCATCGGGCTGACATACATTTATAATCATGGCTACTGAGTATTTTACAAAGTGGGTGGAAGCAATACCCTTAACAATGACAACTGGAGCTCGTATAGCAGAGTTTATACTGGAGCATATCATAAGTCATTTTGGGATTCCATCCAAAATAATATCGGATAATGGAACGTCTTTCAAGAACAAAACTGTGAGAGCTTTGACATCTAAATATAGAATCAAACATAGTTTTGTGACTCCATACTATCCACAAGAAAATGGGCAGGCTGAAGCTTCAAATAAGATAGTGGTGGCCATCTTGAAAAATATGGTACAAGAAAACCACAAAGATTGGCATATCCAGCTGCCCCTTGCATTATGGGCTTATAGGACTAGTATTCGGATGCCCACTAGGGCAACACCATTCTCACTAGTATATGGCACTGAGGCCATTATGCCCTTGGAATTGGAAATTCCAATGCTGCGCATCGCATTGAAAGAGTTCATCGATGATGACACCGCATGACAAGCTCGATTGGATCAACTGATGCTACTTGATGAACATCACGTGAATGCCTTGGAGCATCTTCATGTTTATCAGAGTGACTAAAATGAGCTTACAATATCAAAGTCCACTAGAGAGACTTTGAATTTGGGGATCTTGTCTTGAAAGAGAACCAATAGAACTCTAATTTATCACCAGATATGCGAGACAAATTTATGGCTAATTGGCTAGGACCCTACATCATATCTAAAAATATTGGTCTAGGTACCTATCGCCTAACGTCGCTAGGAGGTGTTGAAGAGCTTGAACCTCTCAACATCATCCATATTAAGGCATTTTATGCTTGAAGAGCATAGTAAAAGGCTCCGAGGGTTGCTTGTAACTGCTCGGATCATCCTAAAAGCTCCAAACACTCTCCCATAAGTAGTTTGGTCAATCAAAAAGCTCCAAAGGCATCTGTAAGCCCTTTGGTCAAACTCAAAAAGCTTTGAGGGTTTTTATGAAAACCTGATCAATCCCAAAAGGCTCCAAGGGTTCCTAAAATCACTTGGTCATGTCAGTCAAAGGCTCGAGGGTTTGCTTATAATCGCTCGGTCATCCTAAAAGGCTCCAAGCTCATTTGTGAGTAGTTTGGTCAATCAAAAGGTACCAAGAGTTTTTGAAAAATTGCTTGGTCAACCCAAAAGCTCCAAGGATTCTTAAAATATCACTTGGTCATCCCAAAAGTCCCAAAGGTGCTCATAAACCCTTTGGTCAAACCCAAAAGCTTCGAGGGTTTGCTTAAAACCACTCGGTCATCCTAAAAAGCTCCAAGGATTTTGCTAAGAAATTGCTTGGTCAATCTAAATAAAGGCTCTAGAGGCATGTACTCATCGTTTGGTCAGATATGAGGCTCAAAACTCATAAAAATTATAAAATCAATAAAATCCAAAAAAATTGGTAAAGCATAAAATCCAAAAATATTTGCATTTGCATTTGAATTTTGCATTCACTCATGCATCCGCTGCATTATTGCATTGCATATAGGCATTCATCATCCATTGCATTCCGTAGTAGGAGGGATTATGTTTTTCAGTCTTACAAATGACACCACGTTTGTGTCTAAATCATGCATCTCTGCATTTATCATAAATCCATCATTCATGTGAGTAATTGTGTTTTTCAACACAACCTATTTTGTTGCTATGGAGATATACTAGGGTTTTTCGGTCATTCAACCATACCTAGAGGTCTTATCAAGAGTTGATAGAAAGCTTGCTTTGCTTTTGTAGCTGAGGTTCAGTTAGTATAGCCCTTAGCATATCAGAAGCCTATCACTAATCAAAAATTAAACAATCCTAACAAGGACTAGGGGAAGATGAAAGTCATGAAGCAGGATCGGGTATCCTAAGGTGAAAAGAGTTATTCTTGCTTATCCCTCTATGTGGATGGTATGGGAAATGTTGGCAGTTGGCAAAAGGACAGGTTAGTTCCCTATTCAGAATCCCTTGCTTATGATAAAATGAGCAATATCCTAGAGTGATATCCCACATCAATCCTCAATATTGATACCCTAGATCGATATCATAGATCGACTTCCCAGATTGATATCCCATATTGATATCATAAGATCGATATCCTCAATCGATATACCAGAAATAGTTTCCCAAGTAAATCCCCCAAAGGAAGGTTTTTGAAGAATATTATCAAGTATAAATGCCAAAAAGTGAAGATCAAATGAAGATCAAAAAATAGGCTCAAATCAAGTTCAAAGTGAAGATCAAATGAAGATCATAAATCAAAGTTCGAGTGGAGATCAAATGAAGATCCAAAATCCAGTTCGAAGAGAGATCAAATGAAGATCCAGAGATAGTTCAGAATGAATATGGAATCGACTCCCTTGCTTCACTACATATGAGCAAGTATCCCAAAAATTGAAGGATAGAAAGGAATGAGCCTGAATCCTTGGAATTATCGGCACTACTGTACCTTACGCATGACGATATGTCTGATACACTTGCATCTCGCTTGTGGGTAGACCAATGTTTGAATGTGGAGGAGCTAGCTTCAGGTGTCCTGCATTGCCTAGTGGCTTAGTCCAACTAAAATCTAAACTTGGGATTGGATAAGACATTTGTGGAACCCCTATCTTAGCAATGGGCTGAAAGAATCCCGCCTGACATCGAGGAATGCTCGTGTCTTATCTTAAAATAATCATGTGCACACACAGGGATAATGAATAGTTAGGGCCTATCCTAGCAAAAGCCTTTTATCTCAGAAGTCTAGTGTGGTTAGTATGCAACTTTTGATAAGTCTATTAGGGTGTTTGAGTCTCATGGAAAACCTCAAAAATCTCTCTCATAGCAACAAAATATCAAATATCGTAAACCATATAAAACATTAAATTGCAAAGTATCGAGTCCATGATACATCATCATATAGAGCACAATCAAGATATAGGATAGATACCGGATGGATATTAGAAATAATATTTAGATGACCATTGACTATATCATGCATATTTTTCAAATTTGCAAAGGAAAATAGAATGACACATTATATCATTCACATCATACAACTGCATCCATTGCATTTCATATATGGGTGATTAATTGATTAAATTCTTATCTTAAGGATTTTCAATTACATTCATGATTTTTATACATTCTGTGGTGTCATCCATTAGATTGATAAACATATTTGCATTCATTCCTTATGTTTTAAGTGATTAAAGCATACAAGTTCATTTACATTAGATTACCATCATGTAAATAATGCATTACATACATCACACATCTAAGCATCTAGATCATTACATGTCATCATCATCATAAATTAAATAGCTATCTAGTGCATGTCATCCATACATCACATCATATAGCATCAAATTAACATAAGCATTGCATCCATGTGCATCAAATAAATAGAAAATTAAAAATATACAAGTACATATAATGAGTTATAAATGATAAATCATATATATTTTTTTTTTTTGTTGTGTCTCAAGAGTACATCAAGAGTACAAAATGCCCGTAGGCTACAATCGTGTAGGTCCTAGACCTTACACCAAAAATGGTACATATGCAAAATGTAGCCTAGATCTAGTAGAGCCCTAGCTCTAGCCTCTCCCCCTAAACTAGAGCTCTCACCACTCCCTCAACCCTTTGAGCTTTTTTCTTGTGTGTACCACCTAACCAAAGAGGCTAGAATGGATAACGGTATGTCTAAGTGGCTAGACCTATGACTAGAGGTCAAACCATCTCCTTGTGACTCTTGTGAGAGCTACCTCCATGTGTGCTAGAGGACCTATGTGTCCTCTCTGTCCTATGAGTCCACTGGCTGGAGCTCATCATGGACTATCTTGAGTTTTGAGACCTAGTCCTCTAGGACCCCATAGCATGTCTATCCTCTGGTACCTCCAAGCCCCATAATCTGATGAAGCCCTCTAGTTGGGAGATGTGAGCTACCCTCACATCACAAAGGTCATTTCCCTCCTCTATGAGGGAAGTGAGCCACCTAACCTCTGCCATGGGATCACCACCTCCTGGTAGTGTAGTTGATGGTGTAGCTGGAGGTCCCATAATAGCGTGGGAGGATGAAGGATCCCCCTCTATGCCCTGAGTAGCTCTCTCTCTACAATGGCCTCACCCCTATGCCTGTGCCACATCTCATGCACTAGTAAGCTCATCGACCTGTGACTCTATTGCTATAGCCTGAGCTATGAGGGTTGTAATCTATGCTTGAGCCTCTACCAATTATCTATCCCTATGAGCCAACTTCACCTCTAGAAGGGTGATAGTCGTATCCCATTGTAGTTATTGGGTCTAAAACCTCCCAACCTGACTCTATAAGTCGATAACCTAAGTGAGGAGCTCCCCTACATCATTTTTAGGAGGCACCTCACCCTCCTCTGACCCCTCCTCCTCCTCTACCTCTACCTATGGAGCCTCCTCTATGGTGGCCTCTATGCCCCATCCACCCTCGGTCCTCTGGTGCACCCTACGCCCATCAGGATCGACCCCTACCTCTGCCTGGTCATCTACTCTACCTAGAGGCCTTGAACCCTACCACTGTAGGAGGGACCACCATGTGTCGTATGTTGGGGTGGTCCTAGGTGTGTCATCCCTAGACTCTTGGAAGTCATCAACCTCATCTCCCAGAGCTGTAGGTTGAATCCATGGTAGATGTGTCTCTAGCATGAGATGCCTGTACATAAAAGGAATCTCTGGAATGTCCTACACCAAGCCAAACTATCATAGGATGTGAGAGAAGAACTGATACTCTCTAATATCGACCTTACGATTGAGTAGCCACCTATCTCGTGAGCCTATCATAGCCACTCACCTACCTCGATCCAATCTGGGCACTCCATATAGGGATGCCACTCAATGTCATCCGGCCCAAGAGCTGCAAATTATGTAATGTAATAATTGGTGTCTCCAGCATGGGTCCTACTCTAGAACCCCTCCTCCTCTCATGGCCAGCACATGGTGTAGCATTGATGCACATCATCAATGGTCATGATGTGGAGAGGTAGGTCCATGGGATGCTCGATCTAGATATGCTACCAACCCTAGATCTATAATAATAGGCTACAACTAATCCCTCGATGGCTCTAGCTAGTAATCTGGTACAACTCCTGGTAGAGCTGACATAGCAGTGTGCTCCCCCAAGCTAGGCATAGTGGCTGAGTAGTGGAACTCTGAATCACTCTCCAGACACTAGCCAGGAGGTTCTAGGGAATCCTCATGCTCGAGGAGTCTGGAAGCACTATCTGCACCACAAGGATCATGAAGATCATCGCATAGACTGAGAAAATGTGCTCACCCTACTAGTATCCAATGTGGACACCTCCATGATCGATCTTCTCCTGAGCCTCCTTGCTCTAGTCATCGAAGATAGCATCAAAGATAGGCCCCTTTCTCTGAGAAGAGGAAGAGGTGATGGCCTCACCATCGATAGGGATCCTAAAGATCCGATAAACATCCTCTAAGGTCATAGTCATTTCACCTGTAGGCAGGTGAAAGGTGTTGGTCCGTGCATTCCAGCGTCGGGCCAATGTAGTCAAGTAGGTCTGATCTACCCTAATAGTGGGTAGATCTAGTACATAGCCAAATTCGATGGCTCTAAACCATGCACGCTCACCATCAGTGAGCTGTCTATGGAGAATCTTAAGTAGATCGGGCTCACGAGCCCTAGAGGTCAACCTCTGAAATAAAAGTAGTATATAAGCTAAAATTTTAAAGAAAAATGTCAAAAACATCTAAAAACTGATAAAAAGACAAAAACATGTCGCAAGGCATTCATAAAAATCAAAAATATCAATTAGGCAAGTCAAAATTGCATTAAATGACATCAATTGCCTATTAAACTTTAGAAAATGCAAAAATTTGATAATATTTTTCTAAAGTTAGTGAACCGCGGGTCAACCCTACGGTCCGCATGCGGTCAAAATATGACCATTGTAGTTTGAATGTGAACCATAGCTGATAGTTGCGGTCCCCAATCTGACAATTGGGAACCATAACTGCCAGCTATGATCTAGGAAGAATACCCATTTCGGGTACCTTCCTAGCCTTTCTCACTAAAAAAATTAAAACCTAATTAAATCTAATCTAGTGAGGTTCATTACCAACTATTTAGTGAGGTTAATTTTCTGCATTTCTTAATGTGGTTCATTTTATTGGTATTGAATGTGAGGACTCAGTTTCGAATTACCTTGCCCACTCTGTGGCCTCTGCTAGTCGATGGCTGATCAGGATCCACCATCGGGGTATCAAGTGTGGTATATGGATGAGTTTTGGGTAGCGTTCTGGATCAGTGAATGTCTCCTATCTCTCAGAGCTCTCTCAATGCAGTTGCTTTCAAGAAAAATAATGAAAAATTCAAATGGGAATGACTATTTAAAGGTTTGCCTAATTTTGGTTGAACCGTAGCTAACACCTACGGTCCCAAAATTAGGGTTTTTCGATCGTAGGCCCTAACTACGGTTCCCAAAAGTTGAAAAATACAACCGTAGACCGTACTCATGGTTCGTAGCTAGCATTAAATGCACTAAAAACCCATCGTGGGAAGGTCTAAAAAGGTAAATTAATGACTCCTAATGGATCAAATTTCAAAAAGAGCAATCAATATTGCAAATTTGGTGATGTTCAAAGCACCAGGATCGATCAATAAATCAAAATTAACAAAAAAATCAAATAATTAAAAACCAAATGCGCCTCGTATTCAGTAATTTACCCTATACACTTGGCGGTTGCAGCGACTTGCGATCCATGCAATCCGACAAGATGAGTAAATTACCATAAGGACATTTGGGGCAAAATTGTCATCGTTGATCTGATATGCTTCTTTTCAATCCCTAAGAAGGCCTTCATGGCTGGACTTCTCCATGGGAATGAGGCATTTCATGTCATGTCTCCTATGACATATTTTCAACAAATCATCGATAACTTGATTCAACACAAATCTAATTGGATTTGCCTCATTTCGATTCCCTAAGATGACTATTGTAGCTCGACTGCTCCATGGGATAGGAATGTGCAATTACTATTAATAGTTGGAATCATAAGCTGAACTAGGCCTAGCCAAGGCATTAATATGCTCAAATCTAAATTTGTTTCAGATCATCCATGGTGGTCAAGCGACATCGTCACTTTAATCATTGTCATTACCCTCATCGACTCATCGCTTGAGGGGGTAGTCATAATATCAAATCATAATCAAAATCAGTAGAAGATCCCGGAGATCGTAGATCCCTTGATCTTGTCAAAATTGTGTTCGTCCTTACGAATCATTGTCAACAACTATCATAAGCTTACCCCTTTGCTTGGGGTAAATAGCAAATATGATAATTTGTTTGTATCTCTTCTCCTTTCGGTTATATAGGCCTAACATACCTATTGTAGCATCAAATGCTACTCGAATGAGATGATGAGGGCCAAGCTTTTCAAAATGTAAGCCTTTCAACGAGATGGAAGCAATGATTCTAGGATGCACATCCTTTTGTTGGACAAGAGGCATCTAATGTTGATCTGACTAATGATCATCATAGAACCTTTGACATCATTTTAGGAGGTCTATTTTTTCTCAGCGTTGTTCGATCTCACAACGCATCTCAAAAGGGGCATCTGTAGACACCTAAAATACGTCATGTCGATGGCGACTACTCATATGGACATGCTATAAGACCATATGGAAGATCTTGGATAGACTCCAAGATAGAGCAGTGGTTCTAACCACTCAATTTGGGCTCCTTGGCCTAATCAGTCTGAACCATAGCCCAGACCTATGGTCTATAGTCTGAACCATGGCTGACACCTATGGTTTACAGTCTAGACCATAGCTGTAACCTATGGTCTTAACTGAAGTTCAGTTGGCCTTCATCCGAGCCAAATCGGTTTGAACGACCATTTGTTCTAGAAGAAGGTGGTTAATGGATGGAAGATTCCAGAGGCTTCCATTCCAACTGTCCTAACCACCTCTTCTTGATCTTGGCTTCTCCATGAAGCCACCCCTAGCCCTAGGGCATCCTATAAGTACCCCCTCCAAATTGGGAGAGAATATAGAGAGTTGATTGATCAAGTGAGCAACGAAGCCCTATCAAATTGCATACTGAATTCATGCATTGGAGAGAGGCCACTTTGCTATTCACCCAAAGATCAATTTGCCATGGAGGTCCTAGGAGCCTAGAAGAGCCAAGAAATGCAAATTCGAGCAAACGAAGGCCCCTCACAGTGAATCAACCACCAAACTTGTCAGAAGGACACCGAAGGCGACCCTTGAACATCAATTGGACAAGGAGGTCAAGCCCACTGCCCTTGATTTTGAGGGTAAACTTACTTGAGTGCTCACCATGGCTTTCAGCCATGGTTTATAGTGCAGACCGCACACCAGTGCTGCGGTTTGCAACAGAGGTATCGCCACCTTACTATTTTCATTTTTGCCCATCTAATTAGATTAGATTAGTCATTTGCATGGTTTAATTGTAGTTGTAGAGATTTTTGACCGATAGATTTAGGGTTAGAATGATTTTAGTATAGTAGCATAAAATAGACATCAATGGGTTCTTTATGACTTTTAAAGCTTCATTTCCTTTAATTGAACCATGCAAATCTTAACTGCTATACTCTTTTATGTATTTCCATGAATCTTTGTTAGTTTAGCATAGTTTAAACGTCTTTTACATGCTTTCTTGATTTCATGTTTTCAATGGCATCTTTATGCATCTTTCCTTTTAAGGGCCTCATCGCGAGAGGTTGCCTATGTTTTTGATCATTCTCTGTTGTTTCTTGACCACAGGGATCTACATTCAAAGGAGCTTAACATTCGAATCCTTCCTCAATGTGAAGAAGAGGGTCAACTCCACCCTAAGGCAGTTCGTGTCACCCTACAAAGGCATTTGAAATATCACACCTACCCTTGAGAGGGAAACAATTGCACGAATCTTATTGTAATATTGTATCAACATGATTATCCCTAAGAGGGATGTACTTGTAACCCGAAATGACTTCATAATGGAATAAAGTGTCTTTTATTGTTTATCTTGTTGTCAATTTCTTGCATTTCATGCATGTTGTCATTATTTTCACTATTACACTAGGATTCCGATCGGGTGTGAGCCTTTATGGTGGTTACATCTTGATTTATGTTGTTTGGTTACACTGATCTGGTATGATCTACACTGACTCAAGCATCATACTTCAAGACCCCTCTTTATGCTTTTTTTGGTCATTTTCTTTCCTTATCTTCCTTCTTCTTCTTTTCCTTATTATTTGTTCTTTTATTTCTTCTTTTTCTTCTTTTTCAAAATTTTGACCTATCTTTTTGGTTTACGATTTTTCTCTATATTGTTATCAGGGTCCATTTTTTTTCTTGGGTGCAATTTCAATCAAAGATGTGTTTTTCTTTCCTTTTTTATTATTTCTTGCTTTTTCTTTCTTCTTCCTCTTATTTTCCTATGGTTTCTTTATTTCATGCATTACATTCACTCCATTGCATCCATACATTTGTATTTTAGGTTAGTGCATTCCATAGTTATCTCATGTTATGTTCATTTCATGCATATAATCATCATAAAAACATCATCATAAAAAATAAACACATAAGTACACAAATTGCACTAAAAAGCAACACAATATTACTTGAGAGATAGATAAAGATACATAGGTCTTCCTAGTCTATGTACCATATTCCAAACCCTGTATACTCAACCATATCTAGGGATACATGCCATACTCAAAATTGGATTGGCATGTCATCCCAATCCTCTCTCTAGATTTGGGAGCTTATATCCTCTACCCCACCCATCAAAGGTGGTCCTGGTGGGGTAAGTTCATGGACTATGAAACTATTTATGATTTGGATTGATTTTAGCTCGATGTCTATAGGGATGAAGGTAGTGGCACTCATTGCTCTATAAAAACTACTTGATATTACATCATCTAGTAGAAGGTCACCCTCTACACGATTACCTTCAACCTCTATCCCACCCTTTGTAGTTCCACCTATTTTAGGTGAATCCTATCACCCTACTAGTTGTTGCTAACCCCATCCATCCTCTTTTCTCAAGCTTGCTATCACTATTGGTCTAGCTGGCTCACCTCTTCCCATAGGTGGTCTACCTTTGCTCATGCTATTTCCATCTCCATATCTGTAGTGCTCAGTGCACTCCTCAATCCTTTCATCCTCTTGATATTATCCTATTGAAGTAGGTACATCTCCCTTTGTAGGGTTGTTATCTAAGCTTGTAGCACCTCTATCTCTCTTATTAGGTCTCTATGACTTGTGATCTTACTCGAGTTGACTACTATTGATGTAGAGGTCTTCCTAGTTTCTTTGCTCAGTCCTACTCTAACCATCATGGGGTAACTCCAATCACTCTTACCTCCTCAGTATTAATATTACTGGTGGTGGCAACCATTATCTCTACTCGAACCCATGCCTATATCTACTATGGGATCTCATGGCCCTACCACTAAAACTCTATGGATCATTGAGTGGCCTCGCGTAGTGCTAGCTACATGTACTGGATCATGATCTAGTACCTCTACATCGACACTAGTGGGGAGATCCTTGGGGGGGCATGACACCCTTATACCATCTCCAGTATCCAAGAGCCACTCTAACATCATCCATCTCTATAGGTCCTTCTTCATCCATCTCCCCACATAGGAGTAGCTCTCAATGGGTCTTGGGACACCCACCTATACTAATAGTCATCCAAGTTTGAGATATCAAACTACCATTGGACTCAATCAAATTTGAAGAGCTCCAACTTCTCCTTCTTCATAGAGATCCACCTCATCCTCCTAACCCTGGTTATCTCCTTCGTGAGCTTCATCCATATAGGGTGTAGATGCCATGATCTCCATATGATCTTAGGCTTCCATAGCTCATCTAATACCTACCTCCCTAGTGGTAAGTTCCTAGTTATGTCCTTTGGATTTGCTCGTAAGACCTGAACCATATGTATGTTGTTGACCACTCTAGGTTAGGCAATGGAATTGGAAGTGCATATAATCTATGCACTGATATGTTCTCCCAAAACCACACCTGGATCAACATCATATAGACTATACTTGTATACCATTTGTACATAATATTTTACAATATGTTGTATAACTGAATCAACACATATGGATCCCATGCGAATCTAGCCCATTAATTTTACATATTTTCCACTACACCCATTAGTGCCCATGGTAGGTATCACTAACTCATGTGGCATAAAAGAAATACTACCACCATCCCATAGAGCATGATCATTAAATCAGCTCTATAGCACCTTACCATCTCATTGAATGATATCACACTCTCTTAGACCTGGTGGGCCCAACCTGCCAATAATATCTATAATATGGTATGTTGCTCTCATGCTCTATAAACTGCTCTCTCTCTAATAGGGATGTGCAAGATGCACCACATATCCTCCATTGTGACTATCATATCTCCTATGGATAACCAAAAATTTGATGATTCTAAGTACTACCTCTCCACCAATGTCATTAGTAGCACTCTATCAACCTCTACCTAGGGCATCTCCACTAAATGGTGGCCCTTCTATCTTTGGGGTATCTTTCTCTGCCTGTGAGAGGTCATATAGCTTTACCTCTAAGGATCTTGATCGCCACTCATGACTCTCTAGTACATCATGTTGCATCCACAAACATAATAAAATTTTGATCAGTTCACTACGCACATTAATAATTCATAATTAAAAATTTTACCTTTTCAGCTTCTTACTTGTTTGCTTTTATTTTTCTCTTTTCTCTTCTATGAAATTGTGCTTGTTTAACTTTAGGCATGATTTCATTTTTATCCCCTTTGTCAAAATCATGCCCCTTTCCTCTAATATGCGAATTTGTGAAATCATGCCCCAAATTTTTAGGATGCAATTTTGTTTACCACCACAAACTAGGTGAAGTTGTGGTTGTACTACGAAATCATGCTCAGGTTGTGTGCAAAAATTTCTAGAGAAAAATAAAATAATGCTTAAAAAAGACCTAAAATCTAACCTAGCCTAATCTAGAGGGAGAATTTTATCTCTTACACATGCTCGCTTTGCTGTTGTGCCGACCTCATCCCTCACAATGACTGAATGATGTGTGGGAAGCACCATTTTCTTTTTTTCTCTAGAGCACTTTTCTTCTTCTTTGTGCAATGAGAATGAAATTAGGGTTTTCATTTTTTTGCCCCTTTTATTATTGTTTTTTAATTTTCTCACTCCTTTTTTTTCACTCTTCTTTCTTCTACATCTACCATTTCGATTTTTTTCAATAATTTTGCATTCCTTTCAAAACTCGAGGGAGCACCTTGGCCTGAAAGGCACTAATGACCCTATTGTTAGTCTCACAATGACACTGAGAGGGGGGGGTGAATCAGTGTAGCTCTTTGAAACTTAAATATTCAACACTCAAATCCAAAAAAATGAAAATATAAAACCAAATAAAGCAAGTATAACAAGAGAACATCACACAATGATAGCTATTTGGTTTGAGGGGAGCTATGAAATTAGGGTTTCTTGGGAGGGTGGGGATGACGGTGGGTGGGAAGGCTGTTCTGGGAGAGCACGGGAGCGTCGGCAGGTCAAACCAGGGGCTCGGCAGGGTGGAGGGAGGGCAAACAGAGTTTGGGGACGCCGAGGAGTCCTTGCCAAGTCGCGACAAGGATCCGCCAGAAAAACGGGGAGATGGACCTCGGAAGTCATATGCTTTGGCAGCGACCTCTGAAACCCTAAGCGGGCTCTTCTCCAAGGAGTTATTTCCGTTCGGGGACGAGTTGGACATCCCGGCAGAAATTCTCTCAAGCTTTGTGGATTTCGAAAAATTTACCCTCATCGATAAGTTTATTGGTGGTCGTCCCGACATGGAGACCATTCGCAAGTGGGCGTTTGGCAAATGGCGGACCTCTGGTCACTTAGAGTTGGCTGCCCTAACCCGAGGTTTTTTCGCGATTAGGCTGAGCAACAAGGAGGACTACTATAAAATCCTGGCTGGAGGGCCTTGGTTCTTGGGCCGTAGGAGTCTTTTTCTAAGGAAGTGGGGTTTGGACTTTAACCCCGATACCCAGAATATCAACATTGCTCCAATATGGGTTAGGCTCCCGAGTCTTCCCCTTTTTGCTTGGCATGAAAATGTAATCAGAGGTATTGCTCGGTCCATCGGGGAGCTGATCACTTTAGACCCTCCCACCAGAGCTCGAACTAGATTTGTCCAAGCTCGGTTCTATGTTTTGGTGGACTTGGAGACGGACCTCCCATCCTCCATTACTCTGCGGTCTGGGGGTACTTTTCTACACAAGCAAGCTATTGTTTATGAGAACAGGCCAGATTTCTGCCCTCAATGTAGTTCTCAAGGGCATCTTCAGTCCAATTGTCCTCTCCAAAAGTCGAGGAAGAAGGAGCGAGATCCCTGCAACCCTCTAGAGCACGGTGAAGGTCAGACGAAGCACCCTTTTATGAAAGGCCATGAATCTCTAGGTCCATCCAAGGACCATCTCGAATCCTCCTTACCAGAAGAGGAAATCACCACCCATCCAAACTTCGAGCAGTGTGGTGGGCGCCCCCAACTAGGACCACAGGAGGAAAATGAACAGGCCCCCCCCCTTATCACCACACAGGCAGATTCATCCAAAATTTATGACCGAAACTCTCCCGAGGCACAAAAGATATTGGAAGACTACCTGTTGGGAAGAAGAGGTTACCAGCCTAGTAATATTAGCCCTCGAATTACGAGGAGTCAAAAGCGAGGGGTGGATTTTGGTAGTGAAAGGAAGCAGGGTCGTCCCCCCAACAAGGAAAAGAGAGACAAAGAAACTACGGCTGATGTTGCAAATGGAACCCAACGGTTGTTGTTTCAGGATGACTCTGATTCTCTTATGGGTGACGCGCTTATCCCAAAACCTCCCTTCCAGCAGGGTAAGGGAAGTAAGAAGAACCTCAAATCGTACAAATGAAATCCTGGATGTGAGAAGACTAAACGGAGTGGCCATTTGGGCCAGGGTAAAATTTTCCAGCAGGATTTTCAACGGTTTGTTTCAGTCCAGTCATTTTTCTTGGATCCTATCCAACATATATGCTTCGAATTCTGCCTCCGGGAAAGCAGAAATGTGGAAAGTTATTTCCCAGGTATGGGAGAATTTTTTGTAGTTTTCTTGGCTGTCTTCTTCTGCTTTTCAATGGTCCAGCTTCTCCAGCTAGTTTCTGTTTTCCCAGTTATAATGGCCATGGTTTCTAGGATAAACAGGCAAAAATGCCTTACTTGTAGCCCTCGGGCAATTAGCAGCTTTTTGTTTTTTTTGCATACAGGTTTATTCTTCCAGGTTTATTCTTCCAGCCAAGAGGCATGAAGCACTATTTAGCAAGGCTGATTTTGTATATAAGGTTTTGGGATCCTCTATAAAAACCCATTGTTAATCTATTATAATAATTACCAAAAAAAAAAAGAGAACATCACACAACATAAGATGTATCGAGGTTCACCGATTTGGCTACATCCCCAAAAATGACTGTTTGGACTCCCATCCAAATCTAGCCTTTGCAAAGCACCAAATTTACAATCAATTTACTAGCACCCACTAGAAGGAGCACCAACCCCTGATTTATCTACACCAATAGAAAGGAGCACCAACCCCTGATTTATCTGCACCAATAGAAAGGAGCACCAACCCCTCTACCAAGCACCCACTTGCTTTTGATATTGATAATAAAATGACATATATGAATGTCTTCATTGAAAAACCCTCTATGGTATGTAAGCTCAAAATCTAAAACTTTCTATTTCACCCAGTATAACATCCCTCTCTCTGCATTACTCAGAATTTGAATCTTCTCTTCTCACAAAAAAAACTGATTTTTATCTTAGCTCATTTTACCAATTGCTAAACGCTTTTGGGTATTGTGCAGAACTTTGTCTGCAAAATCCTCTCAAAATTTTAGCCAAAATGAATATCATATGAGAAAGTTATGGCCAAAATACTTAAGTGACATTTTTCAACACTCTTCAAAAATCACGGATTTTCACTCTTTATTTTTCTCCACACACACTTCTCTCTTCACAAAATAAAGTCTCCACTTTTCAATAAAATCCCTTGTCACTTAAAAATCACACACTTGCATTCTTTTTCCCTTTTTAATTTTAAAAATATATTTTTTTAATGAAGCTTCTTAAAACAATATAACTTCCTTTTTTTATTTTGAGAAGGCATTTCGTCAAACACGTCACATGCAAAGGATTGACACCTTACTCGTTCTATTACTTAGGAGCCATGTGACACATCAAACCAAAAAATAAATATGCTCTATTTGATGCCTTGAAGTTGTAACAACACTTAAACCGAAACTCTGGCGACTTTGCAAGGTCAAAATGGCCAACTGAAGGATAATAAATTGACATAAAAGTGACCTGTACCATTTTTGCAACAATCATAACTCTCACCTCGTAACTCTATTTTCTCTAAAATTTGAAATGTAGAATCTCTGAAATGCTGAATACATCCAGTATGAATCTTGCTACATAACTCCTTACGGTTCACCTGTACCACCTCCACGAAAACTACTACTGACACACTTTTTCCAAAAAGAGCATTTTTGTGACAGTCTTCCAATGCTTGTAACATTCACCTCATTTATTAGTTTTGGTATAAATTTTGAATACATGTTATTGAAGATAACAACCATGTCTAGTTTGAATTTCACTATCAAATTCTTCTCGATTTGCTCGCAGTGCTTCTAACAAAACTGCCATTTTTTGGCCTGTACAACCACTTGCCAAATCATCTGCCAAGATACTAGAAACATCACCGATCAATCCAAACACTATGATGACACCTCCAACATTGTTTTGGAATATTTCCTAACATGTTGGCATGTTACAAACTTATCCATCCTGTCCAACTGTGCCCGTGATGACTTTTGCAATTTTTTGACAACTTCCTGATGATTTTTTCAACTTTTGCAAATTTGCACGAACCTGTAAAAACTTCACACGAACATCAAAAACATCCTCATAATCATTGAAAATAATTGTACATACTTTTAATAACCTCTGAATAACTATCCACTACATAAACCTATCCATCTAAGTGTGTTGACAACAATGACAATACTGTCACTGCACCTTGCTCAATAATCTCCCCCTTTGGAATTGTTGGCAACACACGCACAATTTCCTGTTACTCTTCTCCTCCTTTGACAACAAAACCAAATGGCTGCTACAAACTCCCCCTGAGTCCATGCACAACATTCTCAGGCAAAAATTATTACACTTAGCAAAAATCACAAACATGAGCAAAACGATAAATACACAAATGCTCCCCCTGAGAATGTGGCCCCAATAGCTAGTCAATTCTTGGGAAGTGTAACCACTCCCAATTTATTGCTAAGGTACTCAAAGGATTCCTTGGGAAATGGTTTGGTGAAGATATATGCTACTTGCTCTATTGTTGGAACAAAATCCAACTTAACCTCACCTTCTACAACTTTCTCCTTCAAAAAATGATATCGGATAGCAATATGTTTTGTGCAAGAATGCATAACCGAATTATTTGATATGTTAATGGCACTGGTGTTATCACACTTAACTGAAATTAATGCCAAGATCCTTCAGATTTTATTTTATCCATAACACCTACGTTCAACACATTGTCACTACAATGTATTCTGCCTCTCTGTGGATAAGGAGACTGACTCCTGTTTCTTACTGTGCCACGCGACCAACATGTCTCCAAGATAGAATGCACCTCCACTGGCACTCTTCTTGTCATCTACACATCCTACCCAATATGCATTTGAATACGCAATAAGGGTGAAGTCCTTACCTTTCAGATACCATAACCCATACTCCATAGTACCCTTGAGGTATCGAAGAATCCTCTTCACTGCTGTCACATGAGTCTCCTTGGGACTAGCCTAAAATCGTGCTACCATGCATATTGCCTGCAAAATATCTGGTCTGGTAGATGTCAAGTACAGTAAGCTCCCAATCATAGATCTATACATAGTTTGATCAACATGTGGAGATTTTTCATCCTTTCTCAACTTGCAACCTATCATCATGGGAGTGCTAACTGGCTTACAATCCTCCATTGTGAACTTTTTCAACATCTCTTTCACATATTTAATTTGAGAAATAAATATTTCCTTCTCCTTTTGATTAACTTGCAATCCGAGGAAATACGAAATTTCACCAATCATTGACATTTCAAATTCTTTCTACATCTTATTTTCTAAATCTTTACACAACTCATCTTTGTTGCTACCAAATATGATATCATCTACGTATACAACAAGAACAATATGATGACCATTTTCAGTTTTGACATACAAATTACTAACCACCATACCTTTCTTGAACCCTTGCTGAGTAAGATAATTGTCTAGCCTTGCATACCATGCTCGGGGTGCCTATTTTAAGCCATATAATGCTTTCTTCAACTTGCAAACCAAGTTGGGATCGTCACCAAGCTGGAAACCATATGGTTGCATAATATAAACCTCTTCTTCAAGTTTCCCATTCAAAAATGCTTATTTCACATCAATTTGATAAACTTTGAAATTCTTGTAAACTGCTAAAGCTAGAAATATTCTAATTGCCTCTAGTCTGGCCACAGGTGCAAAGGTTTACTCAAAGTCAATACCTTCAACTTGTGCATAGCCTTTGCATACCAATCTTGCTTTTTTCCTAACTACTTTTCCATCTTCATTCAATTTGTTATGAAAGACGCATTTAGTACCGATTACATTTTTATTTGCGGGTCTTGGTACTAACTCCCAAGTCTTGTTTTTCTCGATCTTATCTAATTCTTCATTTATTGCATTTATCCAAATTTCATCTTTGCTTGCATCAGACACATTTTTGGGATCAATTCTTGATAATAAAGAGTAGTTACTTACTAATCTTCTTCTTGTTTGAACACCAACTATGGGGTCTCCAATTATTTTCTCTCTAAGATGATCTTTCTGCCAGCTGCCTGTTTTGAATTTCTTATTTTCTTCCACTTTTGAATCATTGTTGGAATCCTTTGAGTCAAATTTTGGTTTCTTTTTCATTTCCTTTTCCTCATCTGCTTCAATGACCTCTTCATAAATTGGGTAGTTCTCTTCATAGCTAATTACTTGTTCCCTTCCTTCATCAACTTTAACATCGACACCATCCACAATTTTCCTTAGACTCTTGTTGTAGCATTTGTAAGCTTTGCTTTTTGATGAATAGCCAAGAAAAATACCTTCATCCACTCTATATTCAAACTTACCAAGGTTTTCTTCAGTTCTTTTGATGTAACACTTACTGCCAAAAACTTTAAAGTATCTTGCTCTTGCCTTTTTACCGAACCACAACTCATTAGGAGTTTTGGTTTCATGCATCCTCAACATGCACCAATTTTGGATGTATACCACAGTATGGACTGCCTCTTTCCAAAATTTATCTACCACTTTGCTCTTAGTCAACATAGTCCATGCCATTTCCTGCACTGTCCTGATCTTTCTTTCTACCACACCATTCTACTGAGGTGTCCTGGCTGCTAAAAATTGTCTCCTAATGCCATATTTTTCACAATACTCTATGAAATCCTCTGAAATGAACTCTCCTCCTCTATATGACCTTAAACATTTAATCATTTTTCCCGTTTGATTCTCAACTTAGTTTTTTAAAATCTTGAACATCTCAAAAGCTTTTGATTTATGCTTCAAAAATAGTACCCATGTCATCTTGGAATAGTCATCTATACACAACATGAAATATTTGTCACCGTTTATGCTTTGGGTTCTCATGGGTCCACATAAATTAGTATGTACTAGTTCCAAAGGTTTGCTTGTGTAGTACTCTTTTGTTTTAAATGATAATCTAGTTTGCTTCCCCTTTTGACATGAAGCACAAATGTTATTTTATGGTTTGCCAATGGTGGGAATATCTCTCACTGATTTCTTTGAGCTGATTTTTCCTAGATTGTCAAAACTGATATGACCAAGCCTCTTGTGCCACAACCAATTCTCTTCTTCTTGTCCAATCAAGCAAGCTCATTTTGAAGTCTCTGAGAGATTGTACAGGTTTCCATATGTCCTTGATCCAGTTGCTATCAACTTCCCATTGTTTACCTCTCTGACTTCACAACCTTGCTTCTTAAAGATCACTTCATGACCTCTATCACAAATCTGACTTACGCTCAACAAGTTATGCTTTAGACCAACCACAAACAAGACTTCTTTTGACCTAATTTTTTTGTCACTAATCTTAACTGAACCTCTACCAACTATCTTAGCTCCATCATTGTTTCCAAACTTTACTAAACCACCTTCATATTGCTACAACTTCTCAAATTTTTGTTTGTCACCTGTCATATGACTGGAGCATCCACTATCAAGTATCCATGGTGCAGATTTATTATGCGCTTTAAATGTCATCTATACAATCAAGGATTATTTTTCTTCCTTAGGTCACTCTTTTTATTTCCACTTAGGTTTGATTACAATTTTGGGCTTTTGTTTTGGCTTTTCTTTTTTAGTAGCTTGTGCATGTTTTTCGAGAAATTTTTTATTTTGTCTTATTCCCTTTGGCTGAAATTTTCTTCCCTGAAATTGATTTTATGCAAATGTACTTTGAAAATTTCTTGCAATATGCCCAAAATTATGACAATTATAACATTCTACTGCATAATCCATCAAAGGTGCAAAAGCATTTCTATTGGTAAAATTCCTTGGTCCTACATTATACTTGCAATTTGAGATCTTATGTCCATAACCATTGCATTTAAAATAGTAACCAGAAAAGAGATGATTGAACCTGGGTGGTGGTATTTTCCATGTTGTAGGAGCCATAAATCTTCTTCTTATTTGATGTGTGACATTGGTGAAGCCATCATTGTCAATTCTCCTTCTGTGCCTTGCATTATTGCTTTCCTTTGCATAATTTGTTGTTGCTTGATCAACCTATTTCTTCTCTTCATTCTTTGTGGATTCTTCATTTATGGCCTTTGATCCATTTTAAAATTCTCCTTCATAAAAACCCAAACCAAATTTGATGCCCGTAGTCTTTTGGTTATTTATGATCTTACCCAGCTTCATATAACTTTTTCACATTTGTGATAACAACTAATTTTCTTATTCATATCTTCTAGCTGCATTCTTAAACCAACAATCTCTTTGTCTAGCTTGTTGCAATAATCTATTTTCATGGTTATTTGCACTTCGAGATCTTCAAAAAATTTCTTGGATTCTTCTATTTGTACTTTCAAATTTGTTATAATTTCATTTGCATCCTCAAGCTTTCTTGAATTGTTTTTTTCTTTCTATCTTCAATTTATCTAGAGTTGCAATTAGTTCCTCTTCCAAATTCACTTCTACGTCAATTTCTTCTTCATCACATTCCTGTTCTTTTTCTGGTTTTTCTTCTTTGAGTGCCATAAAAAGAACTTCACCTGTTTCCTTTTCAGAATCCTCATTGGAGCTATCTTCTGATGAACTAAAATTCTTGGAGATGAAACTTTTCTTCTTGAAGTTGTCTTTTCTAAAATTTATTTTTTTCTTCTAGTCACTTATTTCTTCGTGCGATCCTTCATCACTTTTGTTCTTCTCATTAAGTGGACATTTAGCTGCAAAATTCCCAACGCCTCCACATTTGAAAAATTTAAACGATAACTTTCCTCTGTATTTTTCTTTTCCCCTTTTTTTTTTTCGAACAAAGTTTGCTTCCATTTCATCTGATGTCTCTTCTTCCTCGGATTCTTGTTTTGATTTCATATTTTTATGGGCTTTAAAAGCAAATTCTCTATCTGTGGATTTAGATTTTCCTATTCTCATATCATATGCAGTCAAAGAGCCATGCATCTCATCCATACTAAAGAATTTAGATCTTTAGCTTATTCTATAGCTAAAATTTTAGAATCAAATCTTTGGGGAAGGGATCTTAATACCTTTTTTACGATGACAAAATCTTTGATTTCCTCCTCGTGTCCTCTAATCACATTAATGAATTCATTAACTCTCAGCATATATGCCTCTATATTCTCATCGTCATTTATCTTTAATACTTTGAACTGAGCTCGATGTGTTTGTAACTTGGCCTCCTTGATCTTAATGTCTCCTTCATGAATGCTCTTTAGTTTGTCCCATATTTCCTTTGCCATTTTACAACCCATAATCTTTACCAATTCACTATCCACTAATCCACACATGATAGCATTCTTTGCTTTTGAGTCATTCTCAAATAATTTCTTATCGGCAGCATCGGTTGGAGAAGTGGTGGGTATTGTGTATCCACTATCTATTGAATCCCAAATGTTGTATCCCAAAGCACAAAGATATATCTGCATCCTGAGTCTCCAAAATGTGTAATTAGTTTTGTCAAACAATGGTGCTTTGTTTGATGATAAGCCTTCACCACCTACCATTGTGTCACTTCCAAGATCACCCTAGTTGGTTAAGTCTGTTTAGGAACCTCACTCTAATACCAATTGTTAGTCTCACAATGACACTGAGAGGGGGGGTGAATCAATGTGGCTCTTTGAAACTTAAATATTCAACACTCAAAGCCAAAATAATGAAAATATAAAACCAAATAAAGCAAGTATAACAAGAGAACATCACACAACACAAGATGTACTGAGGTTCACTGATTTGGCTACATCCTTGAAAATGATTATTTGGACTCCCATCCAAATCTAGCCTTTGCAAAGCATCAAATTTACAATCAATTTACTAGAACCCACTGGAAGGAGCACCAACCTCTAATTTATCTGCACCAATAGAAAGGAGCACCAACCCCTGATTTATCTACACCAACATAAAGGGGCACCAACCCCTCTACCAAGCACCCACTTGATTTTGATATTGATAATAAAATGGCATATATGAATGTATTCACTGAAACCAGAACCCTTTATGGTATGTAAGCTCAAAATATAAAACTTTATATTTCACCCAGTATAACATCCCTCTCTCTGCATTACTCAGAATTTGAATCTTCTCTTCTCACAAAAAATTGATTGTTCTCTTAGCTCATTTTTCTAATTGCTAAATGCTTTTTGGGTATTGTGCAACACTTTGTATGTGAACTGATCTCAAAATTTTAGCCAAAATTAATATCATATGATAAAGTTATGCCCAAAATACTTAAGTGACATTTTTCACCACTCTCCAAAAATCACGGACTTTCACTCTTTATTTTTCTCCACGCCCACTTCTCTCTTCATAAAATAAAGTCTCCACTTTTCAATAAAATCCCTTGTCACTTAAAAAGCACACACTTGCATTATTTTTCATTTTTTAATTTTAAAAATACTTTTTTTTAATGAAGCTTCTTAAAACGATATAACTTCCTTTTTTTATATTGATAAGGCATTTCGTCAAACACGTCACATGCAAAGAATTGACACCTTACTCGTTCTCTTACTTCAGAGTCACTTGACACCTCAAATAAAAAATTAAAGATGGTCTATTTGATTCCTTGAAGGTGTAACAACACTGAAACCGAAACTCTGGCGACTCTACAAGGTCGAAATGGCCAACTGAAGGATTTTGCACAAGTGGAACAAATTGACATAAAAGTGACCTGTACCGTTTTTGCAACAATCATAACTCTCACCTCGTAACTCTATTTTCTCTAAAATTTGAAAGGTAGAATATTTGCAATGCTGAATATATCCATTCTAAATATTACTACATAACTCCTTATGGTTTTCCTGTACCACCTCCATGAAAACTCTGCTAACACACTTTTTCCAAAAAGAGCATTTTTGTGACAGTCTTGCAACGCTTGTAACATTCACCTCGTTTCTTTTTTTTGGTGGAAATTTGGAACACATGTTCTTGAAGATAACTACCACTTCCAATTCAAATTTCACTATAAAATTCTTCTTTGTTTGCTCGCAGTACTTCTGAAAATCTGCCCTTTTTTAGCTTGTACAACCACTTGCCAAGTCATTCGTCAAGATACCGAAAACATCACCGATCAATCCAAACACTATGTTGACACCTCCAATGCTATTCTGGACTGTTTCTTGACATTCTAGCATGTTCCAAATTGATCCATCCTGTCCAAATGCGCCCATGATGACTTTTGCAAATTTTTGACAACTTCCTGATGATTTTTTCAACTTTTGCAAATTTGCACAAACATCCTGTAACAACTTCACCCGAACATCAAAAACATCCTCATAAGCATTGAACATCACTGTACATACTTTGAATAACCTTCAAAAAAATGTCCACTGCATCAACCTATCCATATGAGTGTGTTGACAACAATGACAATATTGTCATTGCACCTTGCTCAACACCTAGTGCATCGATTTACGTGCATAAAAATAAGGTGTTTGGAATAAAATTATTTTAACACCACTCATTTCTTATAAACTATCCACTAATATTTTTTATTATCATTTATCCATAGGTGTCTATATATTTCTTTGATGCATTTATTAGTCCATAAATGCATCAAAGAGGCGATAAAATGTAGACACAAAAAATTGACCTAGACTTAGAGTAAGTTTCGAAACTATTCCTGGTGAACCCTCCCCCTTGTCCATCGAGTGTAGAGTTATAACATACACTTGTGATCACCTCAGTCGAGAATCATAAGCAGTAGGGAAGTTTTCTCCCTCTATAGTGGCTCCACTATCTATCCAACAATCCTAGACTAAGACACAATCATAGATGTGGATGGTCCCATGGTCCATGAATATGCCGCCACCAAGACCACCACCAATAGGTGATGTGGGTAATTTTGGCTCATAGACTTAAGGAGGGATGGGATGACATACCAATTTTGAGTGTGGCATGCTTCCCAAAGGATATACTAGAGGGTGGTCAAGTGTATCAATTTTTATTATGGCACACTGAAACATCGAACATGACATGTACTCTCTACTATATATAATATCCATTTGATTATTATATTTATTTGCTTAATTTATTAATAAATGTGTGATGAATAATTTAGATGTATGTAACTTATGAATTATGATTAGATAATTAGATTATGATAAAAAATAATAAAAGAAAAGCAAAGAAAAATGAAAAGAAGAGTGAAGAATAGAAAGAAGGAGATGATAAAAAAAAGATTACAAAATATCAAGAGAGGTAATATGTGCTTAGGTAATATCACCAAAATTAGTGTAGATCAAGAGAGATCAGTATGACTAAAATGGCATGAGTCTAAGAAAAAGATGTAGCTATACCTGGTAAGGGTGAGTGCTTGCAAGGGGCCAAAGGTGGAGCAATACCTGATAAGGGTGCATTCTCACGAGTGACCAAGGGTGAAGTGATATCTGGTAAAAGTACATGCTCACAGGTGACCATGGATGGAGTGATACCTAGTAACGGTGTGTACTCATAAGAAATCACAAGTGGAGTGATACTCGATAGGAATGTGTGCTCGTAAATGGTTACAAGTGGAGTGATACACAGTAGGGGTGTGTGCTCATATATGGTCAAGCAAAGGGGATTAAGTGATCATGTAAGGTGTATGATGACATAGAACCAATGAAGGTGTAGTGGTAGTAAGACCTAGAGGATAAAATAATCAAGTATGTGTATGCATATGATACATATACAAGATATGTACAAGCATAAAGAAGATAGATATAAGAGTAGAATTAATAAGTATAAAGCACAAGAAGGATGGAAGAATGAACATAAAAAGAAAGCATCCCTACTAATATTTTGATAGCTAAGAGATGCTCATAGAATAGCTAGTGGTTGTATGAACACCATAAAATAATATTCATATTGTATCTAGCCTATCCTATGAGCATTCCTCAATAATTAAAATATCAACAAGGAAGGTAAGAATAAATAAGGATCATTCTACTATATGTTATCAAGATGTATCTATGTATTTTATTGATTGTGTGGACTAGGATGTAATCAATAAAAGTGACGTTAATTGCATTAATAGGTTTTTGAAGAAGATCAAAAGAGACACATGGAGAGTGTAAAAGATGAAAAACAAAGATAAAATGTATATCCCTTTGTTAGAATATATTTCAATATTTCTTTCATTAGTTAATTCAATCCTAACGATCTTATATTGTTAGAATTGATTAATTTAGGCTAGTTGTTATTTTGTTACAACTACGCCTATATTGGTCTCGGGTGGTTCCACAACCTCCGGACTAATCCTGGCCCTAATGTATTATTTATACTTCATCAAATAATTGAATTGTCGTTTCGCTTCTCACATGGTATCAGAGCTTACCACCACTCTCTCTCTACCACTCTCATTTTTTAAATGATCTTGTAGTAGCGTGAGAAAGAAGCAGCTGAGGAAGAGTTTTTTTTTTATTGGAGGCGATTTTTTGAGGCTGAGCTTTTTGGTAGCGAAGCTGAGAAAACTTGGTTTTATTTTTCGAGGCAATTATTTCAATTTTTGGAATTCAAAGAAGCACGGTCGACGGATCAAAGAAGCACGGTCGAAGGTCAAACGAGGCAAAGAAGGGTCGAAGATCGAAGCGGAGTTCGAAGGCTCACGATGAAGCTCGGCGGCCAACACCAAGGCCGCTTAGCCAAGCGCGAGAGGAGAGCTCGCGACCTCTCGGGTGGGAATCCCCGAGAGGAGATACTCCTCTACGGAGGAGAAACCCTCTTAAACTCCTAACGGAGTCACTGCGCCCTCGATGTGGGACATTGAGTCCTAAAATACAAATGCTCGGATCTGTGAATACGCCGTCACCTGCGTCACCTGCGTCAACTGCATAAACCAAGACGTATTTTTCCTTACTTTTGAGGCCGGTAGATCAAACATCTGCAAATTTTCTTGGAGAATGAGGTAAAATCCGAGTCATTTCATTGGATTGAAATTTCATTTTAGCTCTCGGATCTTTCCTCAAAGCATTTTTTTCCTCCCGGACGGCGTCAATGGAAAAATTAGACAGACATTTTTGAGCAGTTTTCTCCACTTGGTTTGGTTGCAAACTGTTCTATTCTTCCTCTGTGATCTCTGTGCATCATTTTGATACATCTATGGCAAGTTTTTGGTTGAAAAAAATGATTTTGTTCACCTACCACCCGAGCGCCACCCTGCTGCCACCGGTGCTCCGCTCCCGAGCTACACCGGCTGCCGCTCCTCTTCATCGCTCGAGCTCCGCCCGAGGTGGCAGAGCAGCCGCGCATTCTTCAAAAGGTGCGTCGAAGTTGTTTAAGGAGGAGGGCACCGAGAATAGTTCTCGGATCAGCCCACTGGCTCACCGGTTGTGAGCCGAGTGGTAAGGGCTCCGGGAGCCCTCAGGTCGCGGGTTCGAGTCCCGTCGACCCCCCGCTCAAAGGTATAATTTTTTTTTATTTATTAATTTTTTTTTAATATTCTCTAATCAAAGTTAAATTAAATATAATTTTAATTTATTTTATCATAGTTTAAAGGTTATTTTTTTAAAAATAATTTTTTTTACTATGTAGAATAAAGTTATTTTTTTTTAACTTTGATTATAAAAGAATGTTTTAAAATGCTTTATAAAGGAAAATTTTAAAGGGGGAGTGATTTTTTTTGAAAAATCAAGGGGGGATTGAGAGTAATTTTTTGAAAAAGCAAAGTTTGGCATTATTGTAAAGGTGCATTTTTGGCTGCGCTCGACACCTAGTGGGTTATTTCTGTGGGCACTTTTATGTTGTATGTTGCATTTTTTCCTTCTTTTGCACTACATCATTTAAGTTAAAATCAAACACTCCCTAAGTCCCTAGAATAATTAAAACCCATCCGTGCAATTTATTGCACTACAGTGTTCGGTATTTGTGATACCTCTGGCCAGCACTTACAGGTAAAGCTGTCGTGATTGCGCTACTGTATCCGCCACCTAATATAGCTGCCACAACGACGTCTGAGCTTGTTCTCTATTAATCATCGAGGAGAGATAAGTTTGCCATTTTGCTATTTTTTACTCCATCCACTACCCCAATCACTCTCGTGTTTAGGCTTAAATCCAGATGAAAGTTTGGATATCCAAAGTGTTTAGGGGAAGTTACGCCCCACGCATGAGGATTGAAGGCTTTCTAAGGTCGGTGCCATCAACGAGGTGATTCCCTTTCAGTACCGCCTAAGTACCACGTATCGTATAATCATTAAAATTACCTACAGTCTCCCTCACGTAAGGGCGGGTAATTTTTTTGGTTTTTCAAAATACCTATAGTCTCCCTCACGTAAGGGTGGGTATTTTGTATGGTATAACGACCTGGCATTAAGGTATATCGAAGGGGCGACCATTTGGTGTTATAAGGAACCTTCACAATGTCTGCAAAACTAATGACTGATGCTCATCAGTTATTGAAAGGTCCAAATTATACACCATGGAAAAACAAAATGAAGGCAATCCTAGAGATGGATGATCTTTGGGAAATTGTGTCTGGAACAACAGTAAGACCTTCATCTTCAGCTGGAGCCACAACTCCATCTGCTGATCAGAAAGACTTTGACAAGAAAGATAGCAAAGCAAAGGTGCTCATTTTGCTTGTTGTTTCTGATGAAGTTCAACCTCATATTGTTGACTGTCCAAATAGTAAAGTGGCATGGGATGCCCTTAAAACTATATATGAAGGGAAGAATGACTCCACCATTCTATTTCTTCAGTCTCAATTACACAGTCTAAGCATGAAACAAGGAGAGACGGTTGAAAACTTTCTTTGCAGAGTGTCTGAGTTGAAAGGAAAATTGAATTCCTTAGCAGCACCGAGTTGATGATAAGCTCCTTACCTCAGTGGTAATGAGAGCTCTTCCAGATTCTTTTAGAGTGTTGATTACCTCACTTCATGTATCACAGAGACAAGTTACCTATGTTGAGTTGGTAAATATGCTTCAAGAAGAGGAGGCACGCCAACTACAGTGAGATGATTCTTCTAACACTGCCCTATACACCAACAGGAAGGGGCAAAACAAGAAGAAGGGTAATTTTTAGAAGGGAGGTAGTTCTCAAAAGGATTCAAAAGGGAAACAAACTCAACCTCAATAGAAAAAGAGATATTGCAAGATCTGTGACAAAGAAGGTCATGATACAAACAGATGTTGGCATAAGAATAAACAATCAAAATAGAAAGGCCAGAACAAACCACAAAAGAACAAACAACAGCAAGTGAATGTTGTTGTTGAGGAATCTGACATAGATTCTGAAAGAGCACACAAAGTGCTCATGACTACCACAGTATCCAAGCAGATGGATCCTATTTGGTATGTCGATTCTGGAGCCAGTAAACACATGACTGGTGACAAATCATGGTTTGAGTCTTTTGAGGCCAAAGAGGGCAAACCTGTCACTATTGTCGATGATAAAACCTACAAGGTTTAGGGAGAAGGAATAGTTTTTGTTACTCTTCCTGATGGCAAGTGCCAGATTGAGAAGGTTCTCTATGTTCCAGGATTGGTGAACAACTTGTTGTCAGTCACACAAATTCTGGATAAAAATATGGTTGTAAAATTTAGTGTTGAGGGGGGCAAGAAGTGTTGTTCTATCACCAGGAGGGGTAAGAACATTGCAACCACTTCATATAAGCATGGCTTATTTGCCCTAGATACTATCTCTTCTCCAGATGTAGCCATGATTGTCTCTACAAAGGAGGCAACTTCCCTATGGCACAAGAGATATGGACATATGAGTTCTGGTTACTTACTTGAGTTAAGTAAGTATGAAATGGTAAAGGGTCTTCCTTCCCTTTCTACCACATTGCCAGTTTGCTCTGACTGCTTGGCAGGAAAGCAACATAGAGTGCCTTTTGAAAGGAGCTCTACAAGAGCAAAGAAACCTCTGGAGTTGGTTCACACCGATCTGTGCGGTCCTTTAACTCCCAATAGTTGTGGGGGTAAGAGGTATTTTTAGTTATTCATGGATGATTACTCATGAAATATGTGGGTATTCTTTCTTCAACTGAAATCTGAAGCATTTGGCTTCTTTCAGCAATTCAAGAAATCTGTTGAAAAGGAGTCAGGGACTTCTATAAAGACCCTCCACTCAGATCGAGGGGGAGTTCACCTCTAAAGAATTTTTTGAGTTCTTAACTAAAAATGGGATCACACGATAGTTGACTACTACTTATACTCCTCAACAAAATGGAGTTGCTGAAAGGAGAAACCGTTCCATCATGGAAATGGTTCGTTGCATGCTCACAGGAGCTAGAATTGGGCAACAATATTGGGCAGAAGTTGTCACCATAGTAGTATATCTGTTGAATAGGGCACCCACTAAGGCCCTACAAGGAATGACTCCATAGGAAGCATGGAGTGGCAGGAAACCCTCCATCTCTCATCTACGCATTTTTGGTTGTAAAGCATTCATGCACATACCGAAAGAAAAGAGGAAGAAGCTAGATGAGAAAACATTGAAGTGCATTCTTCTTGGGTATGATGAGCACTCCAAGGGTTATCGATTGATTGATCCTTTAACCAAGAAGATACACATCAGTAGAGATGTAGTTTTTGATGAGGCTTTCACATCAAAAAACACATCAGATGTATACCTAGACCTTGTGGAAACTAAGGTTGAGAAGTCTCCTTCATCCAAGGTTGGAGGTCCTTCTTCATCTTCTTCATCACCATAGAAGAAGAATCCAAAGTGGTATACAAGTACAATTAGAGACTCTAAGCTATCCACTCCACCAGACTTGACATTGGATAGGCCTCGTACTCACAGCATGGCTCGATAGGAGAAAGCTGCAACAGAGATTACTAGGGTTGATGATCTGTGTCAATATTTTGAGGAACTTTCTGTAGATCCAGAGAGAGATACAGAAGATATGGATATTGATGATGACAGGGTGTTTATGTCCTCAATAGATGAACTTGAACCTGCATCAGTGCAAGATGCTCTTGGTGAGCCTCAGTGGAAGGCCGCTATGGATGCAGAGTATAAGTCTCTGATGAAAAACAAAACTTGGAAGCTTGTCGATCTACCATACGAAAAGAAGCCCATAGGCTACAAATGGGTGTATAAATTCAAGTACAAGGTATATGGGACAATAGATAAGCATAAGGCCCGACTTGTGGCAAAGGGCTATGCTCAAAGAGAAGGCATTGACTACGAGGAAACTTTTGCACCTACTGCTCGGATGACAACCATTCGAGTTCTTTGTGCTATGGCAGCATAATATGGGTGGAAAGTGCACCAAATGGATGTCAAGAGTGCCTTTCTAAATGGTGATCTCCAAGAGGAAGTCTACATGACTCAACCGGAAGGATTTGAAGTGGAAGGCCAATAGCAAAAAGTTTGCAAATTGGTCAAATCCTTATATGGTTTGAAACAGGCCCCTCGGGCTTGGTACATAAAAATGGATAATCACCTACTACAGCATGGATTTAAGAGATGTCCATCGGATGCAAACCTCTATTTCAAGAAGCAAGGCTCTGAAATAGTGTTGCTTGTACTCTATGTTGATGATCTGCTCATAACAGGGAGTTCAAAAACAATGATCTCTTCTGTCAAACAGGATTTGAGCGAATATTTTGAAATGATAGATCTCAGACTTCTCCATTACTGTCTTGGTCTAGAAGTGAACCGGAAGGAGCACTACATCAAAGTGTCCCAGAAAAAATATGCCAAGACACTACTAGAAAAATATCGCATGACTGACTGCAAGCCGATGGCAACACCAATGGAAACAGGACTTCAGTTATCGTGATATGACAAATCACCTCAGGTAGATGCTACTCTCTATCGTCAGCTGATTGGGAGTCTCATATATCTGACCAACACTAGGCCAGATATCGTATTTGTTGTCAACTATATTTTGAGGTTCATGCAGGAACCTAAGACTACACACTGGAAAGCAGCAAAGCGAGTTCTTCACTATGTCCGTGGCACAATGGAATATGGCCTAGAATACAAGAAGAACAACAAATTCTTCTTACAGGGATACATGGACTCCGACTATGCCGGATCATATGATGATCGTAAATCAACTTCAGGATATTTGTTTCATCTTGGATCCGGTCCTGTCTCTTGGCACAACAAGAAGCAACAAGTGGTTGCTATCTCATCAAAAGAGGCAGAATATCGTGCTGCACGTGAAGCTGTGTGCGAAGTGATATGGTTGCGTCGCATCCTGACAAGTATGGGTCTTCCATCAAAATCTCCAATACACTTGTTCTGCGACAACATGGGTGTTTTGAATCTTGTTAAGAATCCAGTGCATCATGAGAAAATGAAGCACATTGATACACAATGCCACTTCATTCGAGATGAAGTACCAAAGCACCGAATCCAGCTTCAGTACATCTCCACCAATGCTCAAGTTGCAGACATATTCACTAAGGCACTTGCACGTGTCAAATTTGAATTGTTTCGTAGCTCTCTATGTATTTCAAAATAATGGGGGGATGATAGTATAGCTAGTAGTTATATGTTTCCTAAAATATTGTAATATGGGGGGATGTTAGAATATATTTCAATATTTCTTTCATTAGTTAATTCAATCCTAACGATCTTATATTGTTAGAATTGATTAATTTAGGCTAGTTGTTATTTTGTTACAACTGCGCCTATATTGGTCTCGGGTGGTTCCACAACCTCCGGACTAATCCTGGCCCTAATGTATTATTTATACTTCATCAAATAATTGAATTGTCGTTCCGCTTCTCACACCCTTGACTTGGTAAAATAGAGAAGAATATGATTGTACTTTCAAGGATAAGAGACAAAATAGGAATAAGATAAAAATAAAAAGAATATATCCCTTGAATTGGATAACTTTATATGAACTTATACTTACAAGGTCAAGGGATATACAACTATATGTAGCTATATGTAAAATGCATAAGAACAAAGACTAATTTCCCACTAGCATAAAATTACTCATGTATATATACAGGAGAGTTAATAATAGCATCCCGATGGGGTAAGAAATGAGATATGCCCTAAGTTTGGGGATTTTCTAAGCGTTAGTGACCCAGTGCAAGTGCAATCCATATGAGCTAATCCTAACTAGATGTAGTCATTACCTCTTTGTGAAATCCCTAAAAAACTACATGAACAAGTAGTCAGATGTAAGGTATGATCAAGAAGTAGATTAAATATATGCTAAACATTATTGCAAAGGAGAATTATGTTAAACAATTCATGAAAAATATGGTAAGCAAATCATGCAGCATGAGCAAGCAGAAAAATGCAAATTGGAACAAAATAAGCAGAATAAATGAGATAATATGATCAAGAAGAAATAGAAGGGAAGAAAAAATAGGAAAAAATACAATGGAGAAGAAAATATGATATGAGAAGAAGAGAAGAGAAAGGTTATGCATAATACCTTTTAAGGTGCATAATATTCATGGGTTCTTTGAGATCTTTGCCATCTAGGGTTGCTTGACGATAGGCTCCTAAGCCAAACTTGGTTTTTATGAGAAAGGAGCCTATCCAATTAGGCTAAAATTTTCCCTTTAGATAATTTTGAGAATTGGTGTTACTTTATTTTCTTTGAGTACAAGGTTCCCTATTTCAAAAGAACAACTCTAAAATTTCCTAGTGTAAGTTTGTTTGATCCTATTTTGATAGGCTCATAGATGCTCTAAGGTATGGATGTGCTTCTCATACAACAACTCTATTTGGTTCAAGTGGGAAAGGTGATACTCATCATTAACAAAAGCATATTATAGCAAGATGTGCAAGGATAGGACTTCTAACTCAAATAGGAAAATAGCCTTAGTTCCATAGACCAAGACATAAGGGATTGCACTTGTATATGTTCGTACATTGGTATGATAAGCTCATAAATTAGAATAAAGTTGAATATGCCAGTCTTAAATTGTCTTATTAACTATGTTTTTAAGGATCTTAACTAAGGACATGTTGGAGGATTTGAATTAACCATTACCTTGAGGGTAATAGGGGTTGACCATTTATGTTGAATCTTATATTTAGCATAAATCTTATGGACATACTGGTTCTTAGAAGGGATTCCATTGTTGGAGATGATGATAGAAGGGACCCCATACCGAAATAGGATTTTGTTAAGGATAAAATTAGAGACTTGAATGCTAGTAACCGTGGATAGTAGCATGGCTTCTACTCACTTAGTGAAGTATTTGGTCACTATGATGATAAACTTATGAACATCAAAATAAGTGGGATTTATCTTCCCAATTATGTCCAATCCCCATATGGATAATAGCCAAAGAGAAGAAATGACTTAAAGGTTTTGTAAAGGTGCATGAATAATATTATTATGATGTTGACACGTATCATACTATAAAACATAGTCACATGCATCCTTCTCCATGGAGGGCCAATAATATCCTATTTGAAAGAGATTCTTGGCAATTGCATTGCCACTAAAATGGCCTCCACATGATCCTTCATGGACTTCACAAAGAGATTTACTTGCTTCATCTGATATGAGGTATCGTAGGAGGATTCCCTTAAAAGAGCATCGATATAAGGTATCATTGATCATCACAAATAGATATGATTTTTGCACAAAAGATTTTTTTGGCTGTGATTTAAGTCTTTAGGCATTATGCCATCTTTTAAGAACTTAAATAAATATTTGTACCAAGGCTTAAAAGGAGAAGTCTAATTTTTAAGACATCTAAGGTAATCTGGATAGAACTAAGGGTTGTGGGCTCTCAGAGTTGGTGAATGAGATATTATAGCTTATTCATCCTCTAACTCCAAGGGGATAAAGGTTGCAACTATGGCCATGGAATATACATGATGGTTACTAGAGGATCTAGGGGTTTATCTTCTCAAATGTTGACATAATCTTGGTAACAATATCTTTCTATGGCTTTAACTTTTTATATTTAGTATGATAAATATTAGTGACTTGATTGACTATAATTTGAGAGTCACCAAAGATAGAAAGGTTCTTAAATTTTAAGGCCATGGAAGCCCTATGATCTTAGATAAAGTATTTTTACTCTACAATATAAATAGTGCAAGATAAGTGCAACTTAAAGGAAAGAGGGATTAATTAATTTTATGGAGTGACTAGAATGATTCTAGTTCCTGCACCTTTTAAAAAATGAATTTGGGTCTTATATAGTAAGTTTAAAGCACTAATTAGGAAACTCTACAACTAAGATATAGGTAGAATTTAAGGTTGTTGTAGCTAATTTGTCAGTAATTACCCAACCTTTTATAAACTTTTTAACAATGAAGGCTAAATCAAACTCACTAAGGACAAGGACCCACTTGGAGGCTTGACCTAAAAGGTGAGGCTTTAACATTAAGTAACAAAGGGGATCAAACCCTACAACTACCAATATCTTATGGATAAACATATAATATTACAAATTTTGATATGCAAACACTTCAACAAGACAACTTTTCTAAAGAGGTGTACTGGGTTTAATAGTTGACAAGGTTCTACTAATACAATAACTTGCTCTTTATTTATTTCAATCATCATGTTGTGCCAACTTAACCTCTAAAGCTTGGTTTATGGCTTATATACAAAGAAAAAAAATTATGGTTGTGTTAGGTGGGATAAGAATAGGCGAGGAAGAGAGATATTTTTTGATTTCATCATAATCTCTTTGGCACTCATCATCCCACTTATACTCCATATTCTTGCAGAGAAGCTTAAGGGTTGGATTTTTTTGGCTAGTTGTGATATAATGTATCTAATGACTTGAATATTTCCTTGTAAACTATGCAACTTAGTAATGTTGCATGGAGGAGGCATGTTAGTAATAGATAAAATATGTTTGGATCTACTTCAATGCCTCACCTATACATAATGAAACCTAGAAGTTTATCAGATGTGACTCCAAAGACACATTTAGAGGGCTTAAGGTAGACTTTATATTCTCTCAATTATTCATAGATATGTATTAGATCTTGTGCATGGGTTTATTGATGAATGAAATGATGAAGAAGATCGTCCATATAAACTTCTACAATGTCATGCCTTAAGTCATGAAAAATATAAGTCATAGCCCTTTGATATGTGGCAACTACATTCTTTAAGTTGAAAGGCATAAATTTATAATATAAGGTGCCCCATGAAGTAATAAAATGAGTCTTGGCTTGGCCTTAAAGATCAATTTTTATTTGGTTGTATCTTGAAAAACCATCCATCAAATAGAATTCAACATCTGATGGTGAAATCTACAATCATGACTATGTTGGGCAAAGGAAAATCATCCTTGGGACAAGCCAAGTTGATATCTTGAAAGTCAGTACATTTTTTATTGTGCCTTATTTCTTGGTGATAGGAATGATATTCAATATCCAAACAGAATATAACATTTACTTTGATGAAACTGGCATTAAGAAGATTTTGAAGTTCTTCTTTGACCAATAAGGTAATCTTAGGGTGCATATTTCTAATTTTTTGCTTAATGGGCTTAACATTAGGTTGGACTACTAAATGGTGCATAACTAATGAAGGGTCTAGCCCATGCATGTTTGCATATGACCAAGCAAAGATATCTTGAAATTATTTGAATAAGTTGTTCAACTACTCTTGCTCTTCAATAGAGAGGGCTTGTCCTAATTTGAGGATTTTAGGATTTTCTAAGGTTCCAATATTAATTTCTATAGTTTCTTCAATGAGGATATGGGACTCATCCTCATAATGAAGAGGGATAGGGATTACTCATAATTTCTTAAGATCTTCAAGAGACATAGGAATTTTGTCCCCTTAAGGGTTAGAAGACTCAACATGGGTGACACAAGGAACTAACCCATCAAAGAAGAATCCATTTTGGAGTATATCTTTATGAGCCATATCACAAAAGGTATCTCCTTCAACATACTCTCCTAGGGTAATTAATTAACTCAAGATATACAAGGGTAAATAGGTTTTAAAATAAAATGGTATATGGGAAAGAAAGATCCTCATATTGATAATCCCAATCTAAGCCATGATTATCACAAATTTCAATAAAATTTATCATTTGATCATCATATGGATCTATAGGAAAATGTTGATTCTTACTAGGGATGTAGCCAATGCCACACCTCCCAAGCCAAATGTTATTTTATTCCTTGTTGTTGAGGATCTAAACCTTTACCTTGATATCCCATGTTTTTTGGGATTTGTTTGGGTAATGGGTAATCCTTAGAGAGATAACAAGTTGCAAATGGATTTTCTATGGGTAGAGGTTACTAACCATTGATAGTTTCTTCATGAGAAGTTCTCACATAAGTAAATGTACACATGCCTATGTGTACTAATTCAACCTTCTTATGGGTAAGACCCAAATCCCATGGTGAAGGTGATAGTGTGGCTATATCCACAAAGAGATTTTGAATTGACTGATTTATTTAATTATTAGAAGAAGGGATGATTTGAGGTTCTTCATTGATTTTCAAACTTGTTATCTTCTTGATGATTTTAGAAGAAGGGGAAATAAAATAAGAAGAACAAAAAGGAACTTCATTAAGAAAACTTTTAGGACAAAAATCTATTTTAGCTTGGGCTTGCTCAACCATTGAATAATATAATGGATGAGGGCCACAAAAAATGGTTATAAGTTGATTTTGAAATTCATACTTGAGAAATCTATGAAGAGTTGATAGGATGACCCTCATAGCAGGAATCCAAGGGCATCCAAGAAGAATATTGAAATAAGTTGAACAAGATACTACATAGAAGAGAGTATCAAGAATTTTGGGTCCTACTTTAAGAGGAAGGGAGATAATATCATAGGACTCTTGGGTTGTTGAGAACTTTTATGATTACATCAAGTTTTTTGAGATATTCTTCCCCCAATCCAAATTTTTGGATGAATGGAAAACTACATATGTTAAGGGATGAATCATTTTCTACCAAGATCCTCTTTATGAACTTATCCTCAATGTAGCCTATGATATAAATGGAGGAATCCCCTTGTAGGTTTGTAGAAGGACTATCATATTCATAGAATGTGATATGATTAATCCCAAGAACACCAACAACATTGGTAAGGTTAAAGAGTGAAAGATATTGAAGGATAGAATGTTGGTTTAATAATTTGATCACAGATTCTCTATGGATAGAAGAGGCTTGAAGAAGTTCTAGAAGAGAAATTTTGGTTGGTGTATTTTCAAGTTTTTTGAGATCAAAAGAGAATTTTGGTTGAAGTTTTAAAACTAAGGATGGTTTGTCAATGCTTATGTTTTTATTTTTGTTATTCTTAAAGATCAATGGTCATCTAAAATGTTGATTAGAAATTGTGTTTTTTTATGTTTGAGGTTGTTGGGATGATTGTAATTAGGATTTTTGTCTAGTTGTAACTACTATCATGCCAACCATGTTGTCATAAGGGGGTGGTACAATGTGATAGGAAAATTGATTGGTTGTTTGTTGTTCATGGTTAGGCAAAGGATTTTGTAATATTTCCATATCTTTATTAGTGGATGGGGTGGGTTTGGAATTATTTAGAGCAAGGTTACCCTCATCTAATAAATTTTGGACATATTTTTAATTTATATTGCATTGGTTAGTGAGATGCCCTTTCATTCTATGGTAATCACATTGTTGATTGGGGTTATACCAATTAGTTGTGTCAAGTTATCTAATTTTTGGTAATTTAGTCATCTTGGAATCCAAAAGTTATTTAAGGATGGATAATTGAGGTTGGTTGAGCTTTTTTTAATTTCTTGGTGGTGGTTTTTGTGGTTTTTTGAGAATCAACTTCTGTAGGGTACTTGTGGTGTTTCCATTGTTGGTTTATTGATTGTTAGTGACTCTGTCACCTACCGCATGCTTGTTCTTATATTATGGTTTTTTTGTCTTTTTCTCTTATTTATTAGGCCGTAGTTGTCATCTTCTTGTGATGTTCTTTTCTACTCTTCTTGCCAAGTCTACTACTTTATCAAAGGATATCACTGTTGCAGTTTTAACTCATAGGAGTTGTTCTTGTACGTTTTTGCTAAATATCTTCAACATGTTCTAAGGAGTTGGGTATATTACAATTTTCTAACTAATCCTCTCCATTAGGATAAGAAATCTAAAAATATTCTATCTTTACTTTTTTTGAAAAGGTAAAATTCTTGGAGACTTAATATTTTCTCTATATATGCACCCAAATGGTGAAAAACATCTTGATGGTTTCTTCAAAGTTATTAAAAGAGTGGCAAGGTAGTTGATAATACCACTCTAAGGATGACCCTTCAATAATCTTAGGGAAGGATTTTAATAATAGCTTGTCATCATAAGAGATGTCATGGAAATTTGTACAAAATATTCTTGTGTTTTATTGGATCCTTTGTACCCTTATAAATTGCTATTTGAGGTGTAGGAAAGTTCTTAGGGTATGGTCGATATGCTACCATAGGATCCAAAGGTTGATTGGACATCTCTCTATAGGAATAGGTGAAACTAGGTGCTTGAATTGTGTATATTCTCTAGGCAAGTTGTTTCACTAGAGAGGTTAAATTTTGAATCTCAAGGTTGTTTTTGTGCAATGTCAAAGGTTGGTTTGTTGATATATTTGCTCCAAAATTAGCCAAGGGTGGGTTATAATTATTTTTCATAGGATTTAAAAATGGGACTTGATTCATATTTGAATTATTTACACTATTATGATGAGGATTATGATAATGAGGATGTTGAGTAGTATCTTGTGGAGTAACATAATAATTATTTGGTGGAAGAGAATAATAGTTGTTGACATTAGGTGAAAGAAAAGCATTTAGATTAACAAAAGAAAATTTGTTATTAGGAGGATTTGAAGAACATTGATTATGATTAGGAGTAATACCATTATTTGGAGGTGGTTGAGATATTCCTCCAACATTAGTTATGGTTGTTGTAGCATAAGTTAAATTATGGAATGGGTTGATATTGTGGTTCAGAGGAGATTGTTGAAACAAAGGATTATGATGAGAGCTATGAAAATACATAGAACTAGGATGAGTAATTTGTTGATGGTTGGATGGTCCAACTTCATTGAAGTGGATATCCATTTCTATAATTTTAGCCATCATGTGTTTATTTTACATTAAGAAATTTATAATATGAACATGATATTTGAAGGTGATTTGTCCATGGGACCCTTCTATAGAATCATAATTATCATAGGTTAAGATATCATCATCATCCTCCATGTTAGGATTTTTCCTATCAAGTTGCTCATTGTCATATGATAAGGAATCCTCGTTTGGGTCTAAAATCCTCTTACTTCAAATATTAGGAGGCATGGTTAAAGAGGAGATAATTCAAAATTAAAAATATCTACTCTTGATTAAGGAAGACACGAATTATTAAATATTTGATTAATGATCTAATCTATGCAAACAAAATTAAGTGGTCTTGTTTAAGTTTAAAATATTTTTTTATCTTTAATTAAGTGAAGGATTTAAAATGGATTATAAGAAGGTGTTCACATCGGGTTCACAAAAATGTGAGGAGGTGGCTCACAAAATATTCTTAGTAGATTTGTCGGGGTTGGAATCCCCATAGAATTTGTTCTCACCTTAATTACAATGTGTTTGATTTAGGGTTCACCAGGAAAACTTTAAAGACTCACTATAAGTCTATGTAGGGGTTTTGATATGTATTTTAATAAACACCTAAATTTGACCTTTTGGGATCTAAGCTAACTAATTAAGAATTCTATCTAAATAAGATGCAAGAATACAAAAACTAGTCTAAAATGATTCTTTGCTTTGAATGACACTAATCCTAGGGTACAAAAGTGATTTTTTCCCTTTTTAGAAAATGGACAAGAGAACACACAAAAAAACAAGCCTAATGCAATCTATATGCAAATTGATCTTCAAATGCCTAAAAAGAGAATGGAAGATGAGCAAATAAAATTAAGTAGATTCTTTTTTGTTGTTTTTCTTATTTGTGTGTTAAATAGAAAATAGAAACAAATCAAACATCAACAAACAAAGCTAATTTGAAATTATATCTAAAGGCTAACCAAAATAGTTACTTGATTCTAGTTTTTGACCTGATTTTGTACCCTATAGACCCAAATTGTGAATCTGATTTTGTGCCCTAGAATTAGCAACCACATATTTGAGAAAACACCTATAAAAAATGGTAAATTTAGAGTTTAGGATTAGTATTTGGGGGCTTTCTTAGGCTTATATGGAGACTAAACTCATAGGTGAGGTAGTAAATCTCCCTAGGTCCTTTAGAAAACCAAAAAATAAGCATAAAATTGATGAGCTGTAGCAAGCCAAATTGGTACCCAAAAAGAATAGAGCAAAAATTTATAAAATATGCAAAAAGGGATAAAAATAGAGAATAAAAAATATGTTCAACATGAATTATAGGAAAATAGAGGGGAAGCAGAAAGGGGAAAGATAGGCTTATCCCCAAGTCCAGAGCCAATTTTTTGGTCCTTGCAACCTAGCCACGAAATCACGTTGACCAAATTTATGCCTTGTAAGAGCAGACTATGAATTTATTTCAATAACATGATTGAGATAGAAAGAAAGATAACTAGGGTTCTTCAAGGGCCTAAGTTAGAACAAGAGGTAAGATTAAAAATTAAGGTCAAATAGAAATATATGATGATAAAAGTGATAAAACAAAAATCAAAGTAGGAATATAACAAAAAGAGAAGAGAGACAACAATAGATAGAGTGGTCCTTTAATATGAGCCTTGCTATCCCTCCTAAAATCATTCCAAAATAAAAATCTGGAGCTTGAGAAATTGAAAAGCAAATTGGCAAGAATTTTGTTATTTTTTATTTGAGAAAGTATAATATTGAGTAGTACAAGAGGAGTGAATAATGGACCCTAGAGCTAACATGGGGCTCGTAAGATAAGTCAACCAACAAAAACCACACATGGGGAGAAATCCACACTCACCAAAATCGAGTGATGCTTCCATAGGAGAGGATGGATCATACGATTTGGCCATGATTCACTCGTTTGAGGGGCTAGGTCATGGTTGGCCTACTTCCACTAGGTAATTTCATCCAAAAGCCTGCTTCCCGATTTGCAAAGCTCTATGTGGATGTTGTGCTTTATATACCACCATGAGGGCCATAATGGTATACATGTGGGATAATGGCTCAATAATATCACAACATTGCTCAAGGTATTTTTAGAATTTTATATTGAGAAAGTATGATATTGGGCAATATGAGAGGAGCAAAGAATGGACCCTTGAGCTAACATAGGGCTTGCAAGGAAAATAAACCAACATAAACCATATATGTAGAGAACTCCACACTAAAAAACATCGAGAGGTGCTCCCATAGGAGAGGATGGAGCATACAATTTTGCCATGATTCACTCGTTTGATGGGATGGGTCATGGTTGGCATACTTCCACTAGGACATTTCATCCAAAATCCTACTTCATAATTTGTAAAGCTCAATGTGGGTGTTGTGCTTTATATACCACCATGAAGGCCATCATAGGATACATTTGGGATAATGGCTTAAGACTTTCACAATATTGCTCAAGGTATTTTTATAAATTTGTATTTTAGAAAGTACGATATTGGGTAGTACAAGAGGAGCAAAGAATGGACCCTAGAGCTAACATGGGTCCTACAAGGTAAATCAACCAATAGAAACCACACATGGGAAGAACTCCACACTCACCACCATTGAGCGATGCTCCTATAGGAGAGTATGGAGCGTATGACTTGTCCATGATTTGCTTGTTTGAGGTGCTAGGTCATGGTTGGCCTGCTTCCACTAGGGATTTCACCCAAAATTCTACTTCTTGATTTGCAAAGCTTTATGTGGGTGTTGTAATTTATATAAAACCATGAGGTCCATCATGGGATACATGTGGGATAATGGCTCAATCCTTTTGTAGCATTTATCAAGGTATTTTTAGAAATTTTTATTTGAGAAAGTAAGAGATTGGGTAGTATGATAGGAGTGAAGAATGGATCCTAGAGCTAACATGGATCCCAAAAGGAAAATCAAAAAACATAAACCACACATGGGGAGAAATCCACTCTCACCACCTTTGAGTTATGCTCCCATAGGAGAGGATGGAGCATATGACTTGGTCATGATTCACTTTTTTGAGGGGTTGGTTCATGGTTGGCCTACTTCCACTAGGAAATTTCACTCAAAATACTACTTCCTGATTTGCAAAGCTCTATGTGGATATTGTGCTTTATATACCATCATGAGGGCCATCATGGGATACATGTGGGATAATGGCTCAATACTCTTGCAACATTACTCAAGGTATTTTTAGAAATTTTTATTTGAGAAAGTACAATATTGGGCAGTACAAGAGTAGAGAATAATGGAACCTAAAGCTAACATGGGGCCCGCAAGGAAAATCAACCAATAGAAACCACACATGGGGAGAACTCCACACTCACCACCATCAAGTGATGCTCCCATAGGAGAATATGGAGCATATGGCTTGGCCATGATTCACTTGTTTGAGGGGTTGGATCATGGTTGGCCTGCTTCCACTAGGGAATTTCACCCAAAAGCCTACTTCTTAATTTGCAAAGCTCTATGTGGGTGTTGTGCTTTATATACCACCATGAGGGCCATCATGGGATACATGTGGGATAATGGCTCAAAAATCTCACAATGTTGCTTAAGGTATTTTTAGAATTTTTTATTTGATAAAGTACAATATTAGGTAGTAGGAGAGGAGTGAATAATGGACCCTATAGCTAACATGGAGCCCACAAGGGAAATCAACCAACAAAACCACACATGGGGAGAAATCCGCACTCACCACCATTGATAAATGCTCCCATAAGAGAGGATGGAGCATATGACTTGGTCATGATTCTCTCGTTTGAGGGGTTGGGACATGGATGACCTGCTTCCACTAGGGCATTTCACCCAAAATCCTACTTCCTGATTTGCAAAGCTCTATGTGGGTGTTGTGCTTTATATACCACCATGAGGGCCATCATGGGATACATGTGGGATAATGGCTCAAGACTCTCATAGAGTTTCTCAAGGTATTTTTAGAATTTTTTATTTGAGAAAGTACAATATTGGGTAGCATGAGAGGAGCAAATAATGGACCCTAGATTTAACATGGGGCCCACAAGGGAAATCAACCAACAAAAACCATTTATATCTATTAATACATCCCTTATTCATCCCATCATCTAGTTCATCAGAAAAATACCTTTATCATGAGTGAAGTCGATAGATTTATTGCTAGAGAAATCTTCAGGGATGGATTTATTTATATTACAAATATTTTTGTTAACAGACTTGGAGCTAGGGAATATTAAATAAATTTTCTACTACCTTTATTTGAGAAAGTTAAATGTGATGGTAGATATTCTCTTTTGGCTAGAGTTTTGGAGTGAGAAACATGCAAACATGAAACCAAAATAAAAATTATTCCTCTTATTTTAAAGCTGGATAGTTGTAATTTTGTTAGATATATTCGAATCAGTACAAATATTATTTCTCCAATGTTTGAAAAATGGAGAAAATATAGAGAGCTCAAGCACATTACTTGAGGCATCATTTTTTGGAGGAACCAAAAACCTCTTCAATCTTATCTTTGTAAAAATAAAATTGTTTGAGGGACTCTTTCCCACATTGTATTTCATATTTTTAATGTGTTTCTTCTCTTTTCTAGGTGGGTGTTTTTTTTTAGGGGATTGAGCTTGGGACTTCTCTTCTTTTCATCAGATTGGTATATAAACTTGCAGTTTGTAATAATTCTTAGGTGTTTTTATCCCACATGCATTACTCTTCAGCTCCCCCCTAGAGTTAGGTCTTTATAAAGAGGGTTGTACCTATTCGAATCTCACTCCACTAATGAGACCTATAGGTTAAAATGCGTTAAGATTTTTGTAGATGTATCACTTCCTTTTTTTGGAATAAAAATTCAATCAAATGTTTTTTGTTCCTTTCCTAACTCATATTTTTTTAATTTTATAATCCCTCATTTTTATTCCTTCTATTTTCTAATATGTTTTTGCTGCCAGTATTATGCTCTTCACTTGTATGTAATGTGATTTGGTGAACCAGAAAGCTTGCAACACTAGGAGTATGCTCTTCACTTGCACATTTGTAATTTGGTGAATTAGAAACTAGTTTAAATTTTTAGTACTGCTTTGCCATGTTTCGTTTTTCATTAATAAGGACCATGAATTCATTGAGGTGCTTAGGTTGTGCAATTTTGCAATCCATCCTGGAGAACCATGAATTTGCTAAAGGTGAGGAAAAAGGTTAAAAACTGAGGGTTGATGAGCTCAAAAATTGTATTCGAAAACTTTGAGAGGCTTCTTATGCATCTTAGAGAAAATAGATCCATTTGTCTAGGTCAATTTTTGGTCTCTACAATGGCCAAGATCATTCATGTACATGCATTAAGAATACTTACAATAAAAATGATTGAAAATCTATATACAAGATTTATTATCAATGTTTGTTATGTGGTGATTGCTACAAACTATTTTTCCTTACATTGTATGGAACTTTTTATCCATAATATAGACATAGTAATATGACTCTTCAATACTTTTCTATTGCACTTCTCACATATCTAAGATATGCAACTTTTCATATTCTTGATCTTTACCTTATCATATTGCCACTTGTATACTAGACTCTTCACTCTCTTCTTACATGCATACTTGACTCTATGACAATTGCACACTTCTACATGACTCTTACTCTCCTACATGCACTCCTAATACAAGACACTTGTGCACATCCTCACATTACATATTTACAGACTTACATACATGATACTTGTGCACATTCTCTCAATACACACTTGCACTCTTTCTTACATGACACTTGTGCATTTACTGCACATTGCACTCTTATATGACACTTGTGCATATCCACTTACATAAAATGGAAATACAAATCACTCATCTAAAATTTAGAAACAAATCCTAATATACTACATTTTTACATGTTTACCATAAAGGTACCATGGGGGTATATTAGCATGTACCAAATAATTTAATATTCTCCAACATCCTCAACCTAGTCAACTTAAGGAGCTCCTTGATAAATCTTATAAAAGAGTGGACAAAAGAAAATATAAATACACATCAAAAGAAGGAAAGAGACCCTAATAAACTTCAAAATTAGGATAAAAATAGACTCAAGGAGCATTAACCAGTCCTAGGTGTTGGTCCTATCAATAAAATTAGTACCTCAAGTGTGGAACTACCCAAGACTTGTATTGGAATGTATTAAAAAGACATGATTTCAATGGTAGAAGCACTCAACCCCCATAATGGATATAGAAGTACTCATATGTTTAGGAGGAGGATATAAAAAATATGCTGAATATGCAATATTACCCCACCATGTGGATCATGTGCAACCCTAAAACATAGGACTACTAATGTAGGTCCAACCAAAACTACTAGTAGGATTTATTAATCCTTTATCTTGAATACCCCAATAAAGCCCTTGAATTTAGCATCCAACTAAATTTAGAATGAATTAAAGATGATATCCATATAGAATTATCTAGGATTTTATCAATTTTAGGTAAAAATAAATGCCATAGTCTATGAAAACATGTGGCCCTCCTACACCCATTCAAGAACTACCCATGGTATTCATAGATGGTTGATTGCATAAGGTACATAATAGACCAAATAAATCACCAATTTAAGGATTTAAAAGAGGATATAAAGTTCACATATACATCCTATCTAGTCTAACTAATTTTATATTAGAATAAATACTAGTTCCTCTTCATTGAGCTAAACCAAATTAGAAGGCATAAAACTATTGTTAATGGTGGACTAGATGGACTTGCCTTGCTAATAAGTTGGAAATACATTATGGAGAAACTAAAAGAAGATAAATTAAGACTTTCAAATTAGTATTGAAACCTACTAAGATAACCAGAGTGGGTAAATGGATATTACCACTAGGGTATATCATGGTCATTAATTCACTTGCTTAGGTTTTTGTCCATGTTCTTCAAGTTACCTACATATATAGTTGATTATATTGTCAGTTTCGAATATGCCAAGAATTTTGACTAAGTGGACTAGAATTAAATAAGACCACCTACTCATTGAAGCAAAAAAATATGTAGGTCATAACCAATTTACGAGAGTTCCACCTAGTTATTAAAGAAAATATAAGGATAATAGGGCTCAATCAACTCTAGGATATCTAGTATTATGATCCTAAAGACTACTACTAATGACAATTGGCATAAAAGGGTTTGCACACCTTCTTTGTAAATGAGAAAAGATATAGGGTTGAGAAAAATGTAAACCAATATAAGGAAGTAGCCCATGAAACTTTGGGAAGCAAGTAAATATATGAGGATAAGATTCAATAGTGATATACTAAGCCCTAGAATGGTACAACTTCTATGTGAATGTAAAGTTCAATGATTGATTTTATTTTGAATTTAAGCCCAATCAACATGCATTGAAGGACCTAGAGAACTTGGGATACTTGAGGAGGAAGATCCTTGTTTGGAAAAATATGATATACAAGACTAGAAAAACCATAAGTCTAATATTAAATAGTCTCTTCGATGAACCATGCTTAGCTTTCTAGGATACGAAACATAGGAGAGACACAAAGAGACTTAGAATAGTATTAGAATCCTTAGAAAGTCCAACTTCTACCATGTCACCTAAGATCACCATATCTATAGTTCCAATAATGTTGGCAATTTTAAGTGTTAAAGTTCAAAAATTGATAAGAGTAAGACTTTAAAAATAGGATGGCAATCTATATGAGTTCATTTTTAGGAAACTAGCAGTACAAGGAATGAACCCGTAATTTGTGGAATGACAAGAAACATCTTATCTTGAGGAGGATAAATTCCTTAAAAAGAAACTCCTTTTGATTTGGTAACATCCAAAGTCCAAAATTTGGTTACCACAACTTTCCTTTCTCTTTCTACCAACATTTCTTTTTCCCTCTCTATTTCTTCTCTTCCCACTTCTTCATATTCTCCCACATTTTATTCACCATCCACTAGTACAATCATTAATTCTCCTAGAGTTTCTCTATATCCAATGATAAACCTTATAATTTGCACCACATATATCACTTAATTCCCCTCATCTACCATATAATTTATGACTTAAAAACCTCTAGTATCATGCACTACAAGCTCATCTCCTCACAACTAGAATCTTGTCTAGCTAAAACACTAGCTCAATTGGCAAAAATGGTATCCACCTATACATCTTCATTTACCCCCATCTCCACTTGATTGGATCCACCTATAGTATCATCATATCCACCATTTCATTCCACTATATGGGATAAATAACTCCTATTAGAGGCAATGACATCACCCACTCACACTACTATGACCAATCCTACAAAAGAATTCCTAGACACCAACACAATTGCAGGCCATAGTTAGCCCCTTTGTTTAGAGCATTATTGGTGAACCCAACGAAAGGGATATCTAATAATATTTTTACTACATCTAAGTGGAGGAGATAAAGATTCAAATATAATACAAATAGATAAAGGATAGAACCTCATGGGCATCAATCATCATGTAGTCTCAATAGACATCTTGAGATAGGAATATCCTTGTTATGGAAGTGGTTCCTAGTTACACTTTTAGACCTATAATAGCACCTATCAACTTTACTAATAGAGTGTTAGAGTTGGATCTAACTATAACATATTATTACCAAATAATCTAGCTTATAAATCAACTCTCAATCAATGTGACCATGTAATTTGATCAAATGACAATGGAGAATGATGCATGAAAGAGAAAATTAATTAAAATAGAAACAAAAATGGATCAATTGAAAGTGTAAAATACATAGCTCCAATACAATAATGATAGCCTAAGTAAGGATTTCATAGAGAAAGATAAGCTACAATAATATATTGAGGATCTCTAGTCACAACTTGTTGAATTTGATAGGTAGAAATAGTAGCAAAATGATCTTTTATAGAAAATTGCATAGGGGTATAAGTTAAAGAAATAAGTTTAATAAGACATTGTAGTTGAAGGATAAAATAATGCAACTAAAAAAATAAAATAATAAAAATACCTTCAAATATTTGTTCTCTAAGAAGAGATTCTCAAATTAAAAGAAGCAAAAATGGTTAAGAAAGGACATTTCTTAAAAGTTAAAAAAGTGATGTCCCTTTAGGATAGCATTAAGACATAGGTAGTAAGTTCCAAGAGGTACTTTAAATTTATGTACAATAGTGACACCATCCTCATTCAAGTGGCAAGGATAATTAAACAAACAAAAGAATATTAGGCTACATAGGAAAGGTACTAGGAGGTACTTAAGCAATCGGCCAGCATGTCAACCTCCTAAGCATAACATAAGGGATAGACATATGTAGACACCAAAACCTAGTCATTCACAAAACCCTATCCACCCCCACAATCCTGCATAACAAATTAAATACCTAAGTCTAACCTTAGGCATATAAAATCTTGCACACAATTATATTTTCTATATTTTATTAAACTTTGGAAATATCCCCCTAGGATACCTTGTGTATCCTCTTGACACATGTCCTAGCCACCACTACCCCTCCCATTTCCACATATCACACACCTCACTTCACTATCACCTATCCACATGCCACCACTCCACCTAAGTGGGACACTCTAAGTGACTCACTGTAACTACCCAAGATAGGTGGCTACCCAATCCTTGCCACTTGGTAGCCCTGGCTTACCACCTATCCTTTCCCTTAAAAACCTTCAAAGGTCTATAAATTCACCATCACTTCATAATTCAAGATGGTAATAGCAATTTCATAATGTTACACTATTCAAATTGTATCAGGCTAACATATACTTTCCCTGAGGTCGAGCCATCGAAGCCAAGAAGCTATCCTGAGACTTCTTCCAGTTAGAACCAAATGTAGGAGTGTGTTTACATAGATACAAACATGGATGAACGTTTGCATAAATTCAGGCCTACACTTAACCAACCCCAAATTTGACACCACATTTCCTAGGAGCGGATTCCAACCATTGATAATCACAGATTGAAATAGGTAAAACAACAAGGTATTGAGTTTCATTGTTTCTATCCCTACACATCATTTTCATAATTTGTAAGCATTAATATTAGGGTTTCTTAGTTCATTTTTAATTGTATTAATAGGTGCTACTAATCCCTTTTATTTGCAATCTCATGTGTGCAGGTAATAGGTTATCGAAGGCTATTGAGGCAAAGAGTGGTCCACCAAGGATACGCAAGCCCACTCACCACTGATTGAAGTAAAATAAGATTGAAGACACCCACTTTTGATTGAATTTGTCAAAGGAGCTTATCTATTTTTTACCTATTGTAATTTTAAAAAGTAAGCACAATTTGTAACCCCTAGAAATCAAGGTAAATATTATAAATGGATACCAAGGCTCCATTAAAATTTCAATACAAAGAAAATCATTTTTCATTGCAAATTGCTTATTTCAATATGTTATTATTTTGGTGTCATTATCTTTTGCTTAAAAAATGGTGATCATGATGGGATACCCAAAGGGTTCTATTCTATTTGCCTTGTTGCTTTATCTATTATGATCTGTATCTATTTCTAATTGCAAGTTTTTGGAGCTTTATTGTGCAAAATTGTCGAACCATTTTTGGTGGTTTCAGAAGCCAGTCAGACCGTTTCTAAACCTAAGCAAACATATCTCTACATTTAGAATCCTATAGAAATGTAGCTCTGCATTTGGAAAAAAATTTAAATGCACCTTTGTGATTGGGAAGTAGAAGAGTAAAAATTTTAAGGCCTCCCAGGTAAGTGATCTAACCCTTTCTTCAATTTCAAATTTATTTTGAAAGGAAAAAGTTTCTTCTAATTCTATACATCTTAGGATAGAACATTTTAGGATAGAACATTTTAGGATAGATCATTGTAGATGTGTTTTGTAAGTCTTGTATGAACACTAAAAAAAAATCAAATTGCATTTTAGGTTGCATTAATTTTTTGTTTAGGTTACGAAAGGACTATAGCTTGCATTAGAAGTTAAACTTTGCATTAGTAGAATTATTTAGGTAAAATTAGGCATCGGGCTACCTTAAACATATTATGGAATTTAGGTAGAAATGTAGACCTCCATTTGCTCTTACAAAAATGTAGAACTACAAGTCTATAAATATAAACATGCATTTGTATAGCTACAAACGTAGGCCTGCAGAGTGCCAAACACAGTCCTATGTTTGAATCTGTGCACCAAACCTTATTTAGGGCCTTCAAAAGTAGTTTTTTTACATTGTTGCTTAGAGTTTCATATTTGGCTTATTGTCTTGGGAGTTGTTCCGTATTGTGTGTTCCTATTTTTGTATCTTGTAGGTATTAAAATGAAAAGGTATTTTAATCTTGCATTTATGTGGAATTAGAATAGATTTACTTTAAAAAATTATACAAAACCCAAAACAATACACCCACACACTTGCACATTTTACCATTCTGCACCATTGCATGACAAGTGTGATGAAAACCTATTGAATGAGTCAAAATTCATCACCAATCATCAGAGATTCCTATTATAATCCCTAGCTAGTTATGATATTATCTTGAACTTCATCACCAAGAGACTAGTTACTCTTGAGGATAGATCAGGGTAACAAAGCTATATTCCCTTCAATCTGAGGGCTTAATATTTATGGATCACAACTATCATTTATACCCAAGCTCAAAAGAGAGGGTGAAGTGAAATCTTATAATTGAATAGTAGCAAGGCACTAGACAACACGACCTCTTTCAAAAGGTATTTTGTCCCCCTAGGTGACACCCTTCGCCAAGCCTTCATCTAGGAAGCCTCATTAACCATTCATGATTCATCCTTCATCAGAAGGGTGGATTCGAATACACCTTGTTAAATTTCATTCCACCTCTTACCCTTCATAGTTTTATAGGCCTAGGATTTACATAAAACATACTAAAATTAAAAAAAAAAAATTAAAACTTCAAAAACGAAAAAAAAATAAACTTCAAAACAATAAAAAAAAAATTGCACAAACAAAAAGAAACGTAGAAAAATATTTACTTGATATTATATTTGTTTTATTTCCATTTGCATCACATTTTTACACACATACCTTAACATTCATCACCCCATCCTACTCCCTAGCTTATGGTAATGATCCAAAGTCAAGCCAAGGTGCTAACAAACACCCAAACTTAAGCACCTACACCCATGGATCAATACGCCCAGGCTTCCCAAGTTCCAACCACTTTTGTAGTTGAGCAAAGGAGTGCATAGTGTACCATGTACATGGACTTATCTTCTGGACCATATAGTCATGTGCCTCCTTTATATCAAGATATGATGCAATGAACTACCCATGTTGCCATCTTAGAGACACCTAGCACTAAACCACACACACCTTCTGACCACCAAGTTACATACATAGATCCTGATGTCCTTAGAAGTTATCTAGGTGTGGTATTCCCATAATTAACTCCTCTCACCATTTTTACCTAAGCCATCCCTATTTTACATTAAGAGCTACTTTATTCTCATTAACAGAAAACTTACCACATCATCACCAATCTGCTTTTTGAAAACACAGTTACAACCATGAGTCAAATTCATCCATCATCAGCTAACCAACACATTTTAATTCAATAAAATAAAAATATCACATGTTTAACCCCCTCTATGAAGCACAAGTTAACACTACTTCATAGATACCCACATCACTTCCATTCACATCATCATCATATATTCACCCCATTCAACAAAACATAACCCATTCAGTTGTGATACCTTTCACCACCTATCCACCACTAACATCCACTTATATTGCTACCATTCATTAGAGTCAATAGTATACCCCTATACAACCATACCATTTTCATATATGATGGTAATACATCAAGCTTTTAAACATCTACACAATTTTCTTATAGATAATGCTAGTCAAAGCACAAATCCCATCTTGTAGCAACAATCATAGATGACAAACCTTAATCAAGCACCCACATAAAATAAGAATAATTTCTTCATGAAAATATGCATCATGGGTGTTTTTATCATAAACCATAATCATACCCACTAACCCACTTTAAAACATTAATGTCAATTCATCAACACAACATGACTTCATCCCTCCATCTCCCCATCAACAATAAACATTTCACAATCATCTTCAACATAACCTACAAAACCATCAAAATCCACCTAACAACATGCATTAAAACTACACACGTCAATTATACCAAGGTTTTCAATCACCACTTGAAGATCTTAAATATAATTTTTTACAGATCCATATTGAAAACTTGGTCATGCAGATGCCTGCTATATCAAAAACCCACTTTAAGATAGCTAGTTAATCACCCAATTCATCCTTTGATACCATCATCACCATATTTGGAAATTTTCACACTATCGAAGTTTGAAAAATTTAAAAGGGATGAGGACCCCCAAGAGCATGTAGGTGCACTCATTCATGTGTGGTTCAGGATACAAGAAAATTATGCTCTAATGCTCTAAATCTTCCCCCAGAAATTTTGGGAAGATGCTCTAGAATGGTATAACCACTTATCGCACCATAGTGTTTATAATTTTTATCAATTAGTGGACCAATTTTTATAGTTTTTATCTATAAATGTTAGCAAGAAAACAACTTTAACTAATGTATTCAACCTAAGACAATTTGAATATGAATTTGGGTAACAAGGCTAGATGCCCTTAAATCCAAGGAATTTAATAATTACGGATCATAACTCTCATTTATACCCAAGATCAAATTAGAGGGTGAAGTGAAAGCTTAGAATTGACTGGTAGCAAGGCACTAGACAACACAACCTCTTTTAAGAGGTATTTTGTCCCCCTATGTTACACCCATCGCTAAGCCTTCATCTAGGAAGCCTCATTAACCATTTGTGATTCATCCTTTGTCAGAAGGGTGGGTTCACATACACATTGTTAAAGTTCATTCCACCACTTATCCTTCATATTTTTATAGGCCTAGTATTTACATAAAACACACTAAAACTAAAAAAAAAACTTCAAAACTTCAAAATAAATAAAAAATGAACTTCAAAACAATAAAAAAAGAAAAGAAAAAATCTGCAAAAACAAAGAGAAGCATAGAAAAATGTTTGCTTGAATGTATGTTTATTTTCTTTCCATTTGCATCACATATTCACACACATACCTTCACATTCGTCACCCCATCCTACTCCCTATCTTATGGTAATGAACCAAAGTCAATCCAAGGTACTAAAAAACACCTCAACTTAAGCACCTGCACCCATGGATCAATACACTTAGGCTTACCAAGCTCAAGCCACTTCTACAGTTGAGAAAATGAGTGCATCATGTACCATGTATATGGACTTATCTGTTGGACCACCTAGTCATGCACCTCCTTCATATCAAGATATGATGCAATGAGCTACCCATGCTACCATCCTAGAGATACCTCACACTAAGCCACACACACCTTCTAACCATCGAGTTACATACATAGATATTGATGTCCTTAGGAGTTATCTAGGTGTGGTATTTCCATCCTTACCTCCTCTCACCATTTTGCCCTAAGCCATCCCTATTTTACATAAAGAGCTACTTTATTATCATTAGCAACAAACCAACCACATAATCACTAATCCACTTTTTGAAAATACAACTGTAACCATGATTCAAATTCATCCATCATCAACTAAGCAAAACATATCCATTCCATAAAAATAAAACATCAAATGTTCTAACCCCCTCTATGAAGCACAAGTTAAAACTTCTTTGCAGATACCCACATCACTTCCATTCACATCATAATCATATATTCACCCCATTCAAAAAAATATAACCCATTTGATTGTGATACCTTTCACCACCTATCTACCACTAACATCCATTCATATCGCTACCACTCATTAGATTCAATATTCTACCCCCCATACAACCATACCATTTTCATCTATGATGGCCATATATCAAGATTTTCAACATCTACAAAAATTGCTTGTAAATTATGCTAGTCAAAGCACAAAGCCTATATTGCAGCAACAATCATAGATTATGAACATTAATCAAGCACCCACATCAAATAAAAATAATTTCTTCATGCAAGATGAATAATGGGTGTCTTGATCACCAAAGATCATCATAACCACTAACCCAATTTAAAACATTAATACCAATTCATCAACACAACATAACTTCATCCCTCCATCTCCCCATCAACAACAACATCATCAAAAAAAAAAAATTTACAATCATCTTCAATATATTATACAACACCATAAAAATCCACCTAACAACATGCATCTAAACTACACACATCAAGTGAACCATGGTTTTCAATCACCACTTGAAGACCCTGAATATATTTTTTTACAGAGCTAGATTGACAACTTGGCCATGCAGATGCCTAGGATGCTATATCAAAAACCCACTTTAAGGTAGCTAGTCAATCACCCAATTCATTCTTTGATACCATCACCACCCTATTTGGAATATTTTACGCTATCAAATTTTGAAAAATTTAAAGGGGATGAGGACCCTCGAGAGCATATAGGCACATTCATTCATGCATGCTTCAGGATATAGGAAAATGATGCTTTAATGTTGTGAACCTTCCCTCAGAAATTTGGGGGAGATGCTCTAGAATGGTATAACCACTTACTGCACCATAGTGTTTACATTTATGAGCAATTAGCAGACCAATTTTTAGAGTATTTCTCTAAATGTTAGAAATAAAACAACTTTAACTAATGTATTCAACCTAAGATAATTAACAAGACTAGATGCCCTTAATTTCTATATTTCTATATTTCTATATGTTGTACATGGTCATTATATGATAAAAGTTCCACACTTCAAATAAAATAGTTGGCAAAGGTGGGGGTCCCCCAAAATGATATTCTTCCACTCAAATGCGGTGTAGGAATAGGGTCTAAAAAGGGAAAAAAACCACTACTAAAGAGAATGAGCACAAGAATAGTTCCAAAAAATATGGAAAATTCTTTAGACTAAATACAGAAAGTGCAAGAAGGGTTGGAGATGCCTAAATACCATAGACACTCCTCAACAAGAATCTCTTGGTGGAGCAGACTCTAGGAAAATTAGGAAATTTTGAGCTCCAAAAAAGGATCCCAGGAATTCTGGAAATTGCACATCCAAATAGGTCAATAGGAGGATACATTCCATTATTTATTGAGTTTATAAATCATGGATAGGCAAGGATAGAGTCATCCATGCCCCAAACAAGCCTTGTAATTTCATAGCAGAGTACCTAGATACCACTTCCAATACTTCCACCATGGTCGCTACGAAAACACAAAAAAAAATTATAATATGGAGTCAGGGAGAGCAGCCTTTATGGCCTCAAAATTATCCTTATCATAGTGAATGAGACCAAATTTAGATTTTAAGTCATACCAAGGGATCCAATCCCTAGTAGTATGAGAAAAGAAATCAGTGATGCACCACACACTTTTGTGAAATAATATAAGAGTATGAAACCAAGGAACCTGTGTAAGTGAGGAACCCTAGTAGGTGATGATAGGTGACCGCTAGAGGTTATTTGGTTTATGGAAATTCCATGCCAGAAGCTTTGGCTATTCCATCTCATCCAAGGCTAAACACTTTTCCAAGATTTTCAAATGCTCTTGGTGACAAAGGATCCTATCACTTTGATAGACATAAGAGCAATGAGGAGGTAATGGAAACCCATGCTCCTCCATATCTTATGTTCAAAATGAAACCTTCACTGATATAGTGTTGGATGAGAATAGTCCAGGTCTCATTACCCACAATGGCTCTAATGACCCACTTAACATAGAGTGCCCGAACTTGATATTGGTTATTAAGAATGCCAAGCCTATGGTGGCTTCTAGGAAGACAACAGTACTCTCATGCAACATGATAGAATCCTAAACCATTACTGGAGGACCATAAAAATTCTTGTATAAGCTTATCAAGCTTCTTATAGTAGTTTTTAGATAGGACCCAACAAGAATAATAATAGACATGGGTGGTCACAAGGACTTTTGAGAAAATTTAAAATTTACCAACAAGGGAGAGCTTCTTGGTGGACCAATAGGTAAGTTTTTGTTCCACCCTATTAATGACATACTTCCATAGCTCTAGCACCGAACTATTAAAGGCATAAGGAATACCTAAAAAGTAAAATATTTCCCTTTCCTAGATGATCTTCCACTAATATTGACTAATCTAGTGGGGTATTAGATTGAGAGATTGCTTGTAACATTGAGTCTTTCTCCATTGAATGGAAGATCTAGAAGCCAAACCAAAAGTATCCAAGAAGGCAAGCCTCTATTGAATGACATATTCTTTCTTAATAAATGTGAGGAAAAATTCATTAGTAAAATGACCATTTATCATCTAAGTCTCACCTTCAAGGAGATAAATTTTCCAAATAGAACCCCAAGGAGTATGGTGATATAGTAAATAGCCAAACCCCTCAGCGATGAGGATATACAGGGATGAAACCAATGGGTAGCCCTGTCTAATGGACTAAAAAATCCCAATGGCCAAGGAGTTATGTCTATTAATGGTCAAAACAATCAAAATCTCAATAAACAACATCTCCATAAAGATAATGAAGGAGGGCCCAAAACTAAGAGCTTTATGCATGGCCAGAATGAACGAGCAATCGATCCTATCCTAGGATTTCTCAAAGTTAATTTTTATGAACAAGGATCATTGGTTGGAATTGTGAGCCCACTCCATGCCTTCCCAAATAGCAATAATATTATCAAGGATGAACCTACCCTAAATGAAGCTAGTTTGTACCAAGTACACAATAATGGGAAGAATATGGTGGATGCGTAAGGCCAAGGATTTGAATATGATCTTATAAAAAATATTGAGGAGATTAATAGACCTCCAATTAGTGATGATTTTTAGATCACTAGCCTTGGGGTAAATTTAATAATCTCCTAATTAATAATATGGCTTAGAGATCCCCTAGAGAAGACCTCCTAATATACTTTGAGAATATCATGCCCAATAATGTCCCAAAGGGACTTGTAGAACTCATAGGGGGAGCCATCAAGACCAAGGGACTATCATCGACCATTTTGAAAAAGAGCTTCCTCTAGATCCTTCAAAGAGAGGGTCTTTTTACAAACTACTATTTTGGACTTAAAAAGCCACTTTGGAATGACATAAAGGTAGGATTTAAGAGCCTAGTCATGTTGAGGGGAATGAGCCTGAGTCATGAACATGATCTGGTAGTGCTCTTAAAAATTGGAGAGGATACTAGGAAGATCTATAACTCACTCTTAATTAATTTTAGGGACTTTAATGCCCAAAATTTTATTGCAAGTATGTAGGCACTAGAAGAAATCCTTCGTCGCTTTATCTCTAATTTTGAGCTAGTGAAACCTTACCTTGATCTATTAACCTTTGGTATCATAGTGCTCAACCATTAGAAGTTGGTTTTTGACTACAACGATGTGTCTCTAAAGCTCCTCATTGAAAGGATTACTCTCACCTGAGAGTGGCATTGGAGTGATGACAAATATTAGCTATCTTGCATCCTAGTGAGCACAGGAAGTTGGCAGTATGCTGGATAGTAGTGATCCAACAATAAATCCATCTTGAGGTCCCTTTAGATATAGGGACCAAGTTCTAAATCCTAATGACATAGGCCCTCAACATGGGGTGGTGCAAATAGAGGTATTAATATAGAATTATGGTTGAGAAAGAGGAGGAGGGATAAAGAAACCAAGATGGAAAAGAAAATGGGAGAATGGTCAAACAAGTATAGCTTAGGGTGGATAAAAACAAAGGGAGAAGAATATGAGGGCTACTCAAAGGAGAAATTATTAGAATATTAGAATCTAAGATCATGGCTATGTCCAATATTTTCATAACACGAATCTTGCCCTGTTGACTATTAGACATGTGAACCAGGCATTAGCATAGAATGAAAAGGGTAAGAAGCATCTATTGGGGTCAGAGAGCCCCAAATTTTCTTTCATGAGAATTCACATTTCTCTTTCCTCGATGACCCATCACATGGGACGAAGACCCACCTTGTCATGTAAGAATTCAATCATATTGAATTCCCCATAAAGCACCCAAATAGTAGGAGGGAGAGAGAGAACCACCCATAGCCAAAGTGCACAATTGTCATTGGCATAATTAGGTGCATAGATGTTGAGCAAATTGAGAATATGACTATTAATTTCCATCACAACCAAGATGACATGATTATAAGGGTCACATATCCAAAATATTAGTCTAGAATGGTAAGTTTTTGAAAGGTATATGACTACCCCTCCTTTTTCCATGTCATGCATAGTATGAAAGGTGTGGTCCTAGGACCAAAGAAAGGAGTAAGTACTTGACAGAATGAAGTTAGTGACTTTAACTTCTTGAAGGCATAGAATACTAATACTACCAAATTTGGATTTGAAGTCATCCAAACCCTAATGCACAAGGTACTTGCACATAGGATTTGTCAAACCCCTAACATTTTAATATATGCACTTCATTAGACATGATCAAGGAGCATATCTCCTTTGATAGCCTTAGAGTCCTTGAAATATGTTAAATATTCAAAGACATTTGCGAGAAACCTATTATAGTTTTCTCAAAAAAATTATTTATCTTCACTTATCTAGAGGGATGTCTAAGGACTCCCTATCTATATTGTGAGAGCAACGAGGGTTTTTTGAAGGAATGTCACTAGTCAAACTAGGTGGGGAGATAGGGTGTCAACTTGAGGGGATATACTCTAGCATAGCTAGTTACTTAGTCACATAGGAGCCTTGAGGAGTTAAGAAGGATTTTTGGGTATTATTATTAAAGGTAATGGTACCTACAAGAGGAAAAAAAAAGTTTATTCTATAGTGGTTGCATGAGAGCTCCCTGGCTAAGAGCCTGGTTGAGACTCCTTTTTACCAGTTCCTAAAAAATTTTATGGTCTATTTTCTTTACAATTATTCTTGGTGACAACCATCCATTCCTCCCTTCCATTAGCGAGAGGGATAGATTAAACTGTAACTTAAGGTATTGATGTCATTACTGGAGCTCAACTTTTGAATCGATCATACATAAGAGGATAGTGTTTTATCTTGTGAGTTGTGGACTAACAATGGTAAAACTTTTTGAGGTCCTTTAAGAGAGCAATTTCAACACAGATGCATTTGTGTGGCCACACAACATAGAATATTTGTGGTTGCATGTACACAAACATACCAATGAGTGCAACAAGTTATGATAGAAATAGCCAAAGGGGAAAATGGAGACCCAATAATTCCACCCAAATGGGAACATGTAGGGAAACATTGACAAAGATCGTAAAACTACTCCATGCCCAAGGGGAAGTATGGATCCCAAGGAATATTTTTGGAAAGCAATATTTTAGCATGTAGTGGTTCCACCAAGCATGTTAGAGGTTTATTATTATTTAGAGGTGTAATTATAGGTATGTAACATTTGTAGGTGCATCATTTTGTTAGAGATGCTCCCAAATATTTACCTTTATTAGAAGTAATAATTTCTCACCTAGTGTAACTTAGGGGTGAATTCTTCCAATAAATAGAAACCATGGACTCCATTGTATTATAGTCTTGAGAAATTCTTAGCTACACTATATGAGCCCTACATTATGATCTGTATTCTTGATATTAATAAGAAATTAATAAATCCTTTGCTTTCCATTAGTGGCATTACCCTCCTAAATTATGGAATGCATATCAGTTGTGGCACTATTATTTTGCACATTTTGTCATTCCTCTCGTAATATCATTTCATGTAAATGAAAATATACTATTGTTATTTGATTTTCTCATGAGTTTATTTATCACAGACTCTTTTTGCAATATTTATGATCTTATTTAATTTTATTATAAGTAAAAATTTCTCACATAGCATAACTTAGGGGTGAATTATTTCAATAAATAGGATCCATGGAGTCCATTGTATTCTAGTCTTAAGAAATTCTTAGCTACACTATATGAGTCCCATATTATGATCTATCTTCTTGATATTAATGATAAATTAATAAATCCTTTGCTTTCCATTGGTGGCATTACCCTTCCAAATTATGGAATGCATAGTAGTTGTGGCACTATTATTTTGCACATCTTGTCATTCCTCTCTTAGTATCATTTCATGTAAATGGAAATATACTATTGTTATTCAATTTTACCATGAGTTTATTTATCACACACTATTATTGCAATAGTTATGATCTTATTTAATTTTAATTCTCTTGCACTCTAAATTTCACAATTTGCTTTTCATGCATTTTAATTTTCAAAATTATTATTTTTTACTTTATTTTCTTATATTTAATTTCATGTGATTAGATTAGTTAGATTTTAGCAAGGATAGTGGGAAGCTAGCCTAAATATGAAGGATGGAAGGGGCATCCTTTTCTTCAATTTTTTGAAAAGGAATTATGGGCACATTAGAATTTGGACATTTTCACAATTAAATACTTATGTAGTTGGTTTAGGTTTCTAAGTAAACATTCATATGTAGACATCTTCATGCTCAATAAAAGTTTGTTAGTATAGTTTTCATAGATTACTAAATTTTGTTTAATAGTTAGATAGTTATGTCCCTTAAATAGAGGAATACGATTGAATTATTATTTTAGAAGGTCATAAATATTACAAGGTACTATCATATGTAAAACTCTAGTGGCAATCTACTAGTTAGGTTGGGCATGCCATTAGTAATGCTACCTATTCTAAGTAGGAAACACACTTAAGTATTTGTATAACACAACCAAAATTTCTATAGATATTGAAGTTTGTTTATGATTTTTGAGATCATACTAACTTTAAGGAATGATCATAATCCTTATTTTAAATGTTTTATAAATATAAAGTGAACATGATGGTAAGCCCTATAGACTTGAGGACAAAGAAACTTTTGGATTGGATGGTGGGAATTTAGATTATGATGGATAGAGTACTTACCCGATACCAAAAATAGCTTTCTAATAAATGATATCCTTTATAGAAGAGATAAATCTATTTTTTCCTTCTATGAACTTATATATATTTTAATTTTATTCTTGATAAACAATGCATCAACTTGTCCTTATTAGTGCTTTGAAAAGTTGAATTTGAGTCTAGTCTTTAGCATAGTTGCAAAAAAATTTCAACAAAGATTTTAGTTGTTAAATTTGAATATCATGTATGGTAATAGTACTATTTTAAGATGTCCCCTTCATTTACCTAAGTGGTTAATATGTCCATAAAGTTTAGATATTTTCCACTTCATATAATAGTACAAATACTATGCAATAACTAGAAAAGGTATTCAGAAGTCATTTCTATGGGTGGGGGTTAATGACCAAAGGAAATTCCATATGGTGTCTTAGAACCAAGCCTATTCTAGAAAGGAATGTAGATTTTTGGGTCTTAGGAACCTCAAGATTATGAATGAAGTGTTGGTCATGGAGTAGGGCTGGAAAATTTGGAAGAATGAGGAGATAGAATGGACCAATACCATTACAACCAAATACCTAAACCAATCAGAGAGCTTACTAATGGACCCCTTTCTTGTGGAGGGTTCTACTTTCTGGTAGAATCTATATAAATATAGACAGGACTTAATTAAAGGGATCTAGTGGATCTTGTGTAATGAAATGTCCATTTATTTTTGGAATGATGCTTGGTTTCTTGATCACCCTCTTCTACAGTTACCTAGTCTAGCACCAACTGTAACTCTTACAAGGAGACTTGGTTGGTCCAAAGTAGCAAAATTCATTGATAGTGCTGAGGGTAGGAGAGTCTATAAATTAATTCCTTCTTTCATAGGTAATAGATATAAAAATTTTACTCGAATCTATATTTTTAATCTACTCAAACTTCATGTTTTGAAAGTACAAGAAGCAAAATATTTTTAAATTTGAAAGGGTGAGATTCCTGGCTCATTCTCAATAAAACCAGCTTATACTCTCCTCGAATCCCATGCTCCCCTCTAGATTTTGCCCTACAAAGTCTAGTTTAAACACCTAACTTCGAAGGTGAATATTTTTATTGGTTGGCCATCCAAAAAAAATGTCTCACAATTGAGAATATTTGCAAAAGAGGAATGATCATACCCAATAGATGTTACCTTTGTGTGTCTTCCAAGGAATAATCTTCTCACTTCTTTGCTCAATTCCATTTCTTGAAATTTGTTATGGAGTACATTACCCACACTTTGTGGGTCTAGTGGGTCTTCCCTTTCTCAATATTTGACTTGTGCTCGTAATGGTTCCCTCCCTTAAAATCCCAACATCTCACCTGGTTTTGGATATTTTTACTTCCTCATGCCTTTTGGTGAATTTGATGGGAATAAAATCAAAGGGCTTTTAGGAAATTTAAAAGGGAGCCAAAATTGGTATGCTTTAAGGTTATTGGGAGTGTAGTTGAGAAAGTTGTTACCTTTATAATAGACTTGGAGGGTGGTAGGTCTAATGAAGAAAATTTAGAGTACCTTCTTCATTTTCCTCTGGATCCAAGGCCTATGGGATCCCCTCATACAAATCAGAGAGATTCTATGAGATGGGCCCCACACCCTTGTGGATGGATCAAGCTTAATTTTTATGATACCTTAAAAGGAAACCCTAGCCTTGCTGGTGCTGGTGAAGTAATTAGAAATGATAGAGGGGATTTGATTGCAATGTATAAAGAATTCTTATCTATCCATAATTCACACTTTGTGGAGGCTAGAGCCTTGTTCCAAGGGCTTATGTCAATTTATTCCTTGGGATTCCAAAAAGTCTTAGTGGAAGGGGATTCACTCAATATAATAAATTTATGCAACTCCTCTAGTCCCCCAATTTGAATGATCTGATCTTCGAGGCTAACAATATTCTTCATCCTAGAGAGGAAGTGCACATCTAGCATATCTTCAGTGAAGGGAATAAATTGGTGGACTTAGTGGCTAACATTAGTCTCTCATAGCAAGGATTAAAGGTTTGGAATATAGATTTTCCTCAAAACCTCCAGAGTTTAATTAACGATGATCTTGGATGTGTCCAATTATTGGTTTGCTGGAAGGAGTTGTTTTATTCCTCTCCACCTCTTGTTATTATATTTTGGTGAGTAGAGGTTTGGGTTTGAGCCATTGTAGTGGATTTCAATACACTTTTAAATTTTAAAGTGCCCATTTTGGCACCAAAGCAATTAGATTAAATCCTCTCATGGTGGATAGAAGTTACAATGTGAATTTTTCCTTCAACGGGTTTAGGTAATGCCACGTCTATCCTTTTTCCATGTGGATTTTATTCATCATATCTCTTCATGGTAGCCCATATATTAACAGCTCAAAGGGCCTTGGGACTAGTGCCTTCCTTCTTGTGGGCTGGTAGAGCCCATCAGTAATCATGAATTAGTTTTATCAAGCCTTTATATCTCAGCTCTAGCATTTGACCAACTACCTATATTAAGGGTTTGTAACCTTAGAAGTTGCTTAAGTGAAATTTTTGTTACCTACCTCATGTTCCTGCTTTTATTTAACTCTTATTCTTGGTAGATCCCTCACAAATTTTCAAGGATATCCTTTCCTAGGTGGCTTAGTGATAGCTCTACTAACTGTGGTTGGATTGGAAACTATTATTTTCCCCATGGCACTTGCGAAGGAAAAGACTCCCTATCCATATGCGCTTATAAAATCATGATGATAGCCTGGAGATCCTTGGGTTGATAAGTGGGCTCTGTTTTAGTCCTGAACTGCATTGTAATCCTAAAAGAGCATATATTTTTTGTGATATCACATCCCTTGGAAATTTTTTCAAAATATCATTGAAACTTGTTGCTAGAGAATATTCGAAAAATTATGTTTGCTCTTTCATCTTGGTAAGGTATTCATAAGTTTGGAGTGTAGTTGGAGGATGATATCTAATTATTGTTTTTCTATTAAACAATACTTTAACATGGGACAAAGATCTACATATAAGGATTTCAAGGTCCCTCTAGAGCCAAGTATCTTGGAGATTGTTGATGAAGGAAAATAATGCAAAAGGATGGGTTGCTAGATTACCTTCAATCCTTTCATGGAAAACATAGAGGTGTCTCTAGATCGATAGCACATTCATAGAGAAAATGTTGGGTCAAGGCTGGTGGCCTAGAATTTCAATTCTCAGTGGCCTTAGTGGGTGAGGGGAAAAGTCTTCTAGTAGATGGTATGTGTCATAATCACAAAAAATATTCTCTCAAGAGAGAATGAATCTTCTTTTAGCAAGAAGGGGAATATATATTGAATCTACAAAATGGATATGATGCTAAAGCTCTTAAAGCACCCTATAATTAGGTCATTAAGGTTATAATGGACTACTTCACTTTGGACACAAATAGGGAGGTGTCATATAGTTTTCATATGATGTGTCTGAATCAATTCAAGAGGAAGTGTATCATGAATATCCCTCTTTTCCTTTACCATTCATTGGAAAAATAATTGACAAATATAAGGGGAGGGAAAGGGCTAGACCCTATCCATAAAGGGTTGATTATATTTATCTTTGAGTTCATGGTAAAATATAGGGGTATTTATATGGAGGAGCTGCTTGCAAAAGATACCTCTAACTTGATCCACCCCCATCATTTCTAGGGATACAAGGAAATATTCAAAGTCAAATTCTAATGAATATATATCTCATTTTTCCTCTATGAAAGGAAAATATAAAACAAATAAAATAACAATAGTGACCCCTAGTGCTAACAAGGGGAGCCATGTGCAAAGATCTAAATGTTTTCTTAGAAGTCTATAAATACTAGAAACTCCCTTGTTTTAGTTAAGGTGATAGACTTAGAGGATAGCTTTCCAATGATGAAAAAGTTTCTTCAAAGGCTAGGAAGACTGGAAACTCCCCTATTTTAGTTGAGGTGACAGACTCAAAGGATAGCCTTCCAACAATGAAAAGTTAAAGCTCTCTAATTCTTCAGAATAATCTAAGAAAATGTATCCTCCTTCAGGTCGTAAGCCTCCTGACCTCTCACCATCTAGGAGCATTCTCGATGAGAAACACCATGCATTGTTGGATGCTCTTCAAGTGGTGATTGCTTACATCCAAGACATTTGTGGAATGTCTCATCATCATAAGGATGATGCAGGTCCCAATTAGGCTTTGGAGATTTATTTCTCCTTATTTCTTGTTGTTTGCTTTGTTTGGGCCCCATATCTTGTATTTTGTGGATTGTTATCCAGTCTGTCATTTTCTAGATTTTTTGGTTTTCCTTTGTAAATATTTCTATCAGATTGTAATCTTAGTCTCAACCTATAGTTTTTGTGATATTATTGTAATCTTGTTGTAATCCTTGCGGTCTATGATTAACCTTGTTATGGTTAAACCCACCTTATAATTAACTTAAATACTTCTTGTTATTTTGGCTTAGGTTAACTTGTTTATGTAATGGGGGTTTTGGTATTAATGTAAATACCCACCACCACTCCATTTTTATTGAAGTGTTATGATGTTTATCTATAGATAATATAGTGATTATATATGGTTCTTAAGTAAATACATCAATTTTATGTATCTTTATTTTCTTTTTTCCATTTCACACTAACTATATATGATTTGATTGAATGGATTGCTTTTGTTCATTTCTAGAAATAAGTATAAATTTCAATATCATATAAGACCAAGTATGAAGCAGTGTCACCTAATCATGCAGAAAGTTAGTTTAGAGCTTCTAATAATTCTTATATTTTTAAGGATAAATTACTCTTCAAAATATTATAAATATTTTAGTCATAAGAAGTAGAGAGGAGATCTTCTTCCATGGCTCTTCATTCACTTTGTTGTAGATATTACATAACCTATTATAATGTTAGGTGTTGTATAATGTGGTAATGTTGGGTTCTACATGTATATATATAGGTTGTTATTGGTTTTTATGGTATCTGACCTTAACTAACTACATTCTTGTACTGTAAATATAATATTTTCTTGATAATACAATTATCCAACATCCTATCAGTCCAACATGTAGTATTAGAGAAAACTATGATAGGGATACCTAAGTGGGCTAGAAGTTGATATGCATAGTTATTGGGCTAGAATTGGATAGAAGTAGTTATCAATATTGTAGGAATCCAAAGCAATGGATTTTACTTGCGTTGTCCATTATTTACTTGTTTTGTAGATATTGAGATGGTATGTAATCTTCATTATTGCTTCTTAATGAGGAGATATTTGAATTATCAAGAATGATCATGAAAGCATGTTGCCCAAACAAATATAGTAGATGCATATATAAATTAAAGACAAAGGAAGTGAATATGCCACCTATATTAGCCTTACAAAATAAAATGAGATGATGTGTAGGTGTTTTATGTCATTACTTAAAATAACAAGACATACAATAGCAAATTCCTATTTAGAGCACTATATAAAAAATTCTATAATCCTAAAATATAATTACGATACTACATAGTAGGAAAAATAGTATAGATGTTCATGTCATGATTGGTTTGAAGAGAACATGTTTTGTCCACTTTTATTATTATTTAGTCTATTCATTTGTCCATGGTTATTCTCCTATGGTTACTAGTTGCTTGAAGAATGGGTAGAAAAAGTGAAGGATCTATGTTGTTCATGCATTGGGTAAGTTTAAACTTTCAAGGTTTGAATACTAGAGAACACGTCATGTTATCTTGAAGATATTACAGAAAAATGCATAATATTGTTGTTGAATTGTCATCATGGTGTCTTTTGTAAAATAATAATGTTATTTTTTGTTCAAGCATTAAGTATCATTACACAAAGTGCCCTCTAAAGTAAAAAAACTTATCATTTATATGTTCAATAAGCCATTTAAAAAGAATGAATAAAGAATGTGCCATCTAGTGAAGGTGATCAAGCTAGCTAAGTTGAATCTAATTGGACATCTAGAGGAGATATGCCATCTAAAACTAGATTATCATAAAATATATCATCATCCATGATTTGGTTGTCTAGAAGTGATGTGTAAGTAATTGACCATATAAGGAGTTTTATTCATCAAGTTTGACCAAGCTATCTAGATATGGGTCATCTAAGCAAAAATTGTGAGGTGCCACATAAATTTCATCTAACATGGGTCAACTAAGCAAAAATTGTGAGGTGCCACATCAGTTCATCTAACATGGGTCATCTAATACTTTTCGTTTCTAATAAAGAGGTCATCCAAGTCTATGTAAGAAAGCTTATTCTAGATAAGATTATTTTAACTAAGATAATGGGTCATCTAACATGGTTTATCTAGATATCCCAATCCATATTAGGTAGAGGTCATCTAAAAAGGTTGTCTAATGAATGGAAATTATGAAGATATGGTGTTCTTGATGTGAATGAGTAAAGCTCATTTTTTAACCTAACAATTGGCTTAATTCACTTTATTTTGCTTTGTATAATAAGATAATTTTTAAATGTGTTGCATAGGGGATGATGCAATGCATGTAGATGCATTGTATTGGTGAATAAAATTAAACACTACTTACATATAATAGAAGGGTGGGTGGAATTATTAATTTCATATTCATTCAAACTAATATCATTCCCTAGTGTTATAATTAATGATAACAACTATGTTATGCATGAATGATAGAAACACCATTGATAGAGCCCTATATCATAATTGTAATTATCATCTATGAAACATGAATCCTTTGATGAAATTGTAGGAGAAATAAAATAAATTGTTGTTGTTCTTCCATAGTCGTCTATTAAAATAGTAGTTTGAGCACATGAAAGTGTGAAGCAAAAATGTGGCACACCAGTTGAGTCTAAGATGTTGCACACGAGATAGTTGGGATAGGATTCATATATTTTGGATCTATTAACTATAATATGTAATATTAACTATAGTTAAAGGTATCATACCACATGATTAGAAGCTTCATTACATGTAGACTTTTTTATTCCACCAGACAACTATAATCGTAGGATAAGAACAATGGTATGATTAGTGGATCATTTGATTAAATAAAATCCATGGCAAAAATGTGTGAAGGTTATTGTATGCAGTTTCAACTAGTTGATTAGATGAAGGTTTGATGTATGATGACATAATGATATAATGTCTTTACATCAAAATTATTAGTGAAAACATATTTTTACTGGTATATTGACTGACTATGCATGTTTGTGATCCTATTGTTTTAATTCCACATTTGTTTGGAGAAGAAAATAATTTGCATCTATAAAATACTTATGAAGCTTAAAATATTGATGTCCTATGGTGGATGTCATATCCTAACATTTAGGAGATTCTTGCATGTTGTCTTTGATCACAAAAAATTTATTTGGTTGGCATCAATTAGAGTTGTTATCATGTTGATGTGACATGAAATATTTTAATTAACTCATGTTCATTTATCCTACATTCATAGTGCATGAAATATTTTAGAACTTTTATTATACCTTCAAAAGATATTGATTGTGCTCACTTGAAATTTTAGATTTACCATCATGTTGATGTGACATAAAATATTTTTATGAACTTGTAGCTCACTTATCCTACACTATTAGTGTATAAAATATTTTAGCACTCATTTTACCTTCAAAAATTATTGCTTGTGTTCACATGGAAGTGAGGAACTTGGAATACCAAGACTCCTCTCTTTCCAAATGTGATCATTTTGATGGTATGTGGATCTGCCTGATTATAAATTTCTAATTGGTTTGATAAAACCAATTTTTGAAAAGAAGAAAAAGGTACTACAATAGTTTTACAAATTTTATTTAATTTTACAAATTTTTAGACATGAATCTAGAAAAAAATAATTGATATTACCTGTTATCCTTATGTGAAAGATAGATGTATTTGTAGTTATCAAAAATATATTTTTAAGCTCAATGCACTTACTATAAAATTGATACCAATTATTGTAGTGATATTTGATGAGGTTCACTTGATTGAGAGGGGTACAAAAATACATTTCTTAGATTTTGAAAAATCTTAAGACTATTTTAATGATCATGGTGTATGAGGGGATAATGAAATATTTCTTATCAATATTCAATAATTATGTTCATTATCACTAGAGACCATGATCATGAGAAGAATTAAGTAAAAGTACATGAAGTCTTACTTCAATATTTTTATGAATAAGTGTACATGAAACTATTCAATTTTTAGGTAATCCAACATTTTTGTTGGTAAATCTAACTTAAAATTATGTATTTATGTATGTACTACATTATTCTTGTAATACTGTGAGGCAAGTCTCACTATGAAATGCGATGTAATGCATGGTCCTAGTGTAGCACCCTAAAATTGGCACAATAAAACCTTAATAATTACATTCACTCTAGTAAATATTCAAATTCAAATTTTAACCTCCCAAACCGCCTGTTAACCGTCGTGTAATTCATTTCATCCTTTCTCATGCCATTTTTAGAGGTTGTTTTGACCGTTTGACAATATCATCGCCGATCAGACGATATCGCCTCAGATCGGACGATTTCGTCTGGGCTAGGACGTCCAGACGATCTTGTCCCAAAACTAATTTTGCACAATTAGCTTTTGTTCCAATGGTGTCTCTAACCCGGGAAGAAGCGTGTCTATGCCATTAGAGACCTCCCCCATTGGATATCTCCCAAATAGGGATGATCTCCAACCTCCTAACCTCCCTCCTAAGCTTATTTAATCCTAAGCCCTCCCCTTAGCACTCCCCTAGCTGAAATCCTCTGCAAACTGACTTCACACACATTAAGGCATCTCAAATTGTTATTTGCATTAGTTCTATTCAAATTTTGTTGTAGGTACCTTAGTGTTTTTCAGCCGGAGCAAGCTTACATCATCGCAGATGATCCTGTTTAGATCGGATGCGATCCTATCGAATCAGAGACGATTTCGACTGTAGTCAACATTGAGGAAATTAGTGCCCAAAGTTTGCATTTTCCTCTCTTCAATCTATTGTTTTGTTCTGCAATTAGCTAGTTTATTTATTATTTTATGTTATCTTGCATCTTGGAGTTCACCCATCTAGATCAAATGCATAATTAAGTCATAATTATTATTTAATCAGTATGATGCATTCATATTTTTGTTCATAATTCTTAGTTTGATGTTCTTATTGTCATTTTACATTATTTCCCTCTGTTAGCATTGCTGTATTTTCTATGTTTTGCACCTATTCCTTTGTTTGCAGGTCTCTGATGAATTCATCAGGCACCTAATCCTCTGTTTGTAGGTCTCTGACGAATTCTTCTGACGAATTCATCAGATCTCAGATGATCTTGTCAGATCTCAGACAATTCTATCGAATTCCAGACGATCCTGACTGCTTCAAGAATCAAAATCTTCATCAGACATCCGGATCAGGTATTTTCTTTTAATATTGCTTAATTTCTCTGTTTTCTGTCTTAATTTTGTTTTCTATATTCATTTAATCTGCATCTTCATATAGAATAGCTTAGACGCATTTTGGCCAAACCTAGGACATGGATGTTTAAGGATAAAATTGAACACATAAAACACATTCCCAACCTAGGCATGGAAACTGCCATTAAATGTTTCTTGGTGAACCCACCATCCGTCGAAAAATCACCATAATACACCTCCCTTGAGAGGCGGGACCTTTGCAAGGCCTCTTAGTCCGAGGTACCGCGCCATCCTTTTCCCATCCTCCTTCCGGGCATGGATCCTATAGCCTAAAGGTAAGGGTGTGAAAAATTTGGAGCGATACATTTTGGTGAACCCGACGTGAATACATTTTAAACCTTTTGAAAACAAAAACAAAATAAAAATAAAAACAACCAAAACATAGATGCATTTCAAATCATTTAAAACTAATAAGTTGCATATCATGTTTAGATGGTAGCTCCTAAGAAAATATTAGCAGTTACTATAAATGTTGAAAACCAATTGGCAGCCATAGAAATCAATTCTGTGCTTAGTGTGCACTGAAGCAAGATAGAAATCAACTCTTGTGGGACGAACTTGATAGAAGACTTAGTGTCATTTCATCTAGGTCAACAAAATTTAAACAAATCAAGAGGCTAGTCCTAGATAGAATCCTGGATCCTCATCAACTCGTCTTTTATCATGAACTTCAGAGAGCCTGCCATATATGGTTAGCTTATAGGAGAGCTCTTGTATCTTCTGAATTGTTCACCTTCGAGGAATACCTCGAGAACGCAGATATTGTACACCAGTTCCTAGGTCATGTAGAAGACCAAGAGGTTGTTCTTATGGATTGGGAAATATGGAATAGAGTTCCTCGAGCTGTGTTATATCGAGAGTATTGCCATGAGCTTTACTTCTATCAACCAACATCTAAGACAGATAATATCACTATAGCTCTTTTCATTAAATTTTTGAAGGAAAACTTTCAATTTGAAGAACACTTCATGACTCCTGAAGAACTCGAGCCCATTAATGATGTTTATAAATTGTTTATAGAAAATTAGATCATTGTTTTCAATATTATTTCTTGCATATTGTGTTATTTGTTATCTTTACAATATTGTTTCAAAAACAAAGAAAAACTAAAAAAAAAACATAAAAAGAAAAACCAAAACCTTTCATTTTAAATATTGTAGTAGGTATATAATTAATATATACCTCTTAAGCTTGTTGCATATATATATATATATATATATATATATATATATATATTTCTGAAATCTAAAAATTAAGCACAATGCCTAAACTTAGGAATGGTAAACAAACTGAAGGAGAAGAAGAAGATTGGTTAGAAGATAAAACTAGAGACCCAAATGTCCTTCCTAAAGATCCAATTCCGGAAGGAGAAACTCTAGATCAACTAGAGGATGACCTAGGTGAAGACAATGAACAAGAAGAAAATGTTAAAGAGGATGGATCCTCATCCCCTAGAGTAGCTCCAGATGGAACTATTGCTTTTGACAACGTAGATCATTTCTGGAAATTTTTCCATAATAACATTGGTGTTCTTAATATGGCGATTCGTATGGATAAAGGGCAAATTAGTGACACTCAAGCAGCCATGGAGCATATGTTTGATGTGCGCACTAATCCCTTGTCTTTCATTGATCAAGAAAGTGATAAGGCTGGACCATCCAATCGAGATATGGTCACTATGATTCAAAACATGTCAAAATAACAGGTTACCCAACCTCCTAAGGAACCTGTTATTCAGCCTAAAATCATTCCCACACAAAATAAAACTTCCTTCACTGCTTTACTTCACCAAACTATTGATCAATATGCTTCAAGTAAACAAAAACCTAAAATGAGGTCAAACACCAATTTTCAACAATCTGGAATACAACATAATACAACTTCAAAATTCCTTCATAACACCTTTCCTACCAACAATCTACACAATAGCAACATAGCATCTAATCTTCATGTTCCTCCATCATATGCTCACAAAACCCATATCAATGCCCTACCGAACCAATATGGTGGGCAAAATAGTAATCTGGAAGCCATGGTGAAACAGTTAGCTTCACGTATGGACCAGATAGATCCTTGTCGTCCCTCGTATAATTATCGAGAGATATGTAGTCAACCTTTGGATCCCATAGTTGTAGCACAACCATACCCTAAGCATTTTCCCATTCCTATCTTGCCTATATATAAAGGAACCGAAGATCCCATAAAGCATCTTCACATGTTTAGGATAGCATGTCATGATATATCACATGATGACTTACTATTACTAAAAATGTTCCTAAAAAGTTTAGGTGGAATGGCATTAGAGTGGTACTATCAATTTCCCACTCATTCCTTGAGAAACTTTGAAGAAACAGCTAAATATTTTGTCCATCAATTTAGTGCCTACATCGAGAGGCATGTAACCATTAAATATTTATACAACTTAAAACAAGATAAGGATGAATGTTTTGCCGATTTCTTAGCTAGATGGAGGCAGTTGACAAGAAAACTGCACTTTGTGCTACCTTATAGGGAAATGTTGGACATTTTTATCAATAATTTACAAGAACAAATATCTTATGAGCTATCAACGACTACTTTAACTACCTTCGATCAAGCTATAGATTTAGCTCGAAGAGTAGAAGATGCCCTCATCAGGAGAGGCCAACTTAGGAAGAAGGATGATGAGAAAACATCCAGAAATCAATATAAAAACAAGCAAGTTGTTGGTGACGGAGTCACTGATAGCATAAATTTTGCTAATATCAATGCAACGAAGACAACAAAAAATTTTATATTGAAACCATCTGATAAACCTCCTCGAGAATTTACTAGATTGAATCAACCGTTATCAACTATTTTATCGCAATTACTAGAAAGAGGTTTGATCCAATTACCAATTATCCAGGAACCTGATCCAACTATACCCAGATATAGAGCTGACTTACACTGTGATTTCCATAGAGGACCTGGACACTCTACCAACACTTGTAAAAGGTTGAAACATAAAATACATGATATAATTGATAATAATGAAATGGAGGTGCAAGCCTTCCAACCTAAACAAAATGCTCCTAATAATCCTCAAAAGAACATTCCCCAAAATCAAAATCAAAATGCTCATCAAACATTAGACATATTTCAACACCCTTTATCAAGACATAGTAAAGAGGTGGCCAATCAAATCGAACATCATAATGTTACCCCTCCTACCCGATATGTAGGAACTATTAGTGGACATTTACTTAATCTTGATCCTCAAATATTTGACACAACCTTATCCATGGTTACGACCAGGCCCTTACATAATATTCAAACTTTAGATTCTAGTGATATAGAATCAGATACTGAAAGTGAGGTAGACATCACTTCAAACCAATCGAATAGTTTTGAAAATGAGTCAAATCCTATTCAACACATCACAGATGCTATGGTTCCAGAAGAACCATTTCCTAGAAGAGTCACTACTTGACCCTCTTCTAATCAATTCCTTCCAAATGAACAAGCCATAAATGCTAGACCGAGACCAGTTCAGCGTCCTCAATATAACATTGTAGGTACCATTGGAGTCGTTACCCGAAAACAAGCTCAAAATTCTCAACAAGAACCAAACCAGAATGATGGATCAGTTCCATTTGTTTTGAAAAATCCCAATAAAGGGAATCATGCTTCCAATGTTCAACCTAAACCCCCTTACAATATTAATGAGCAATTATCCAATACTACGACCAGAATTTCCCTTTTGGATTTATTAAGATCTTCTCCCACCCATAGGGATGAGTTGATGCTTACATTAAGCCAAATGATGGTACCTCAAAACATTCAACCTGAAGCCATGGCCAATACTATCATCACTCGAGAAGTTGATTGTATTGACTTCCAAGATAAAGATATCCCACAACACAGTTTACATAAGGATAATCCCTTATATATTACTGCTCTAATTGGAGATGTAGTCGTTAAACGAGTCCTGATTGATAATGGTTCATCTCTAAACATTTGCACTCTTGACTTCTACCAATGATTTGGCTTTAGAAGTGATGAAATGAAGAAAACTGACATGATTATCAAAGCTTTCAATGACGAAACACAAGAAACGTGTGGAGTTATTACCATCCCATTGCAAGTTGGTCCTCGAACTCTAGATACCACTATGTTTATTGTACATTGCCCCGCATCGTATAATATACTCTTGGGTCATCCTTGGATCAATGCAATGCGGGTTGTCCCATCAACTTTACACCAATGTGTTAAGTTTGAATTTAAAAATTAGTTGGTCACTATTCATGGTGACCCTAGACCCTTTGATATGTGTGCCTTGGCAGAACCTGTCAGAGTGCAATTTTGCCCTGCTCTGTCATCCACACATCCTAACTCTTATTTTTCATCCAAAACTGTGAAACACACACCCATAGCTTCACCTATTTCCCCTCCATTAATTTCATCCTCCTATATAGATCAACAATCTTCTAAAAAAACCACTCCAGCACCTCAAAAATATTTTCAATCTACAACCAATCCTTCATGTTCTATCCCTATAATTTCAAAACTTATAGACCCATCTATTAACACTTCCACATTATCAACATCTATCATACCTTCCACATCTAAAGATATAGGGAATGATCCTTCTACATCCTATGCTCTTTCTGATGAACTTTTACCAGATTTATCCACAATCTTAATATCAGAAAAAACAAATGCTTTCATGCAAGATTCAATTCTTTTAAATAACTTGCCACCATCTCCTCGTACCTTGGGCCTCCCACAACCTATGGGAAGTACTTACCAAGTCGGGAGTTGTGCCTTCATTTATAAAGGATATGATTGGGGAAGAATCCCTCGAAATATCAAAACTCATCATGAGGGATATGCTCAATGTTATTTTACCAATGAATATATTAAAGCTAAACCCATAATGCTTAAAATGGGATATAAAGGGAAAGGCTTGGGACCTTTCCAAAATGGCATGAAAGAACCTTTCGAGGTAGAATCGTGGCCTGCCCGTTGTGGTGTGGGCCTATTTCCTAGTAAGGGTCAACCCTTTCCTTTTGAAGATGATGATCAACTCATATGTTATCAAGATTATTTGGATAGGTGTGATGATTTGCCTCTAAAAAATCAGCCATTTACATGTAACATGCTATCCATAGCTTACCCTGAAATGATTGCCAACCCCGATGAGGAGTTGGAAGGAGATATCTTCCACGACGTCTCTGTTGAAGAGATGTTACACAATGGATTTTATTTTGATGGTTCTATACCAACTATAGCCCAACTTGAGGCCACTAATCCTCAAGATGAATTATCCAAATTAACCTTACAAGAATTACAAGAATTGGGCGTTTCACCCGCCCCACCTAATTTTGAAAGAGATCTACACATGGAGGTAGAAAGCATCAATAAAATTAATATTGGAACTGAGGATAATCCTCACATAATCCATATTGGATCAGAATTAAGTCAATAAAAACAAGAACAATACATTGCATTCCTTAAAGAATATGAAGATGTCTTCGCTTGGACATACGAAGATATGCCAGGTCTCGACCCTTCTGTAGTCATGCATCATCTAGTGGTCCATCCGGATGCTAAACCTGTTAAACAAAAACTTAGAAAAATGCATCCCAAAGTGGCTCTGCTAGTCAAAGGGGAGTTATAAAAACTCCTAAATGTTTTTTTTATACAAGCTATTGATTATGCTGAATGGATCTCAAATGTAGTTCCAGTTACCAAGAAATAAGCCACCAAAGTTAGGGTTTGCACAGATTTTAGAGATATTAACGTTGCATGCCCTAAAGATGATTTTCCTCTTCCAAACATGGATCAAATCATTGACTTTACTATCGGGAGTGGGATGATGTCCTTAATGGATGGATTCTTCGGTTATAATCAGATCAGGATAGCTCCTGAATATCGAGGCTAAAATAGCCTTTATTACCCCCTGGGGTACCTTTTTTTGGAAAGTGATGCCATTTGGCTTAAAGAATGCGAGTGCAACATATCAAAGAGCTATGACTTATATTTTTCATGATATGATGCATGATATCCTACATGATTATGTAGATGATATTATAGCTCGTTCTATTAATGAAGATAATCATTTAGCTGATTTGAGAAAAGTTTTTAATCGATTACGAGAATATCTTATTCGATTAAATCTAGCAAAATGAATATTCGGAGTTAAGTCTAGTAAACTATTAGGGGTTTTAGTTTCTTTACGTGGTATCGAAATCGACCCTCTCAAGATTGTGGCTATCATAGATATGCCCGCGCCTACTAATATATCTGAGTTACAAAATTTACAAGGTAAGCTTCAAGCCATCCGTCGCTTCATTGATAAGCTGGCGGACAAAACCGGTCCCTTTCTTAAACTTCTTAAGAAGGATGTCCCTTTTAATTGGGACGATGAATGTAGAGAAGCTTTTGAACTTCTCAAGCAATACCTCCTTAATCCACCTATGCTTTCACCGCCTAAACCTGATTGCCCATTTCTCCTGTATATTTCAGCTTCAGATTCTACTTTAGGAGCTATGTTAGCTCAGCTTGATGATGAAAAGAGAGAACGTGCTAATTATTACATTAGCCGAACCTTCATCAATTATGAAACCCGCTATACAACATTAGAAAAACTATGTCTAGCAGTCGTTTTTGCTACGCAAAAATTATGCCATTATATGCTTAGTCAGAAAACTTATGTCATTGCTAAATACGATCCCTTAAGGTATCTCATGAGTCGACCTTATTTATCGGGTCGCACAGCCAAGTGGGTTCTTGCTCTAAGTGAGTTTGATCTCACATTCATAGGACAGAAGTTTGTTAAGGGTCAAATCATAGCAGATCAATTAGCTGTTGCACCCTTAGAGTCTACCCATCCCCTCATCATTGAGTTCCCTGATGAATGCCTTCAATTAGAGGCAGACCATATTGAAAAATGGTCCTTATACTTTTATGAAGCCCGATGCATGAGTGGGGCTGGTGCGGGTATTATTTTAATATCCCCACAAAAACATCTTATTCCTCTGTCATTCAAATTAACATTTGCTTGCACCAACAATACTGCTGAATATGAAGCTTTAATCCTTGGATTACGAGCTGCCTTGGTGCTAAACATTAAACATCTGTTAGTTTTTGGTGATTCTCAATCGGTTATAAACCAAATTAATGAAGTTTATCAGACCAGAGATGATAAACTACGCCCATATAAAGCCTATGTCTTACAATTAATGTCTCTATTTGATCAAGTTACCTTGGAAGCTATTCCTCGAACTTGCAACCGTGCAGCTGATGCTATGGTCGCAGCCGCATCTCTCCTCCCCTTGGAGTTAGATGATGAATATGCTACTATAATTATTCATCGACTCCAGGAACCCACTTCAAATAAGTCATGCTTAGAACCTTTGGATGTGTTTCTAATCAATGAAACTACTCCGGAACCTTGGTATACAGATATATTTGATTTTCTCCAAAATGGGACTTTCCCTACCAATTCTAATAGAAACTAGTGTCGGCTATTACGTAGACAAGCAAATCGATTTGTAATAATTGGCAATACTTTATATAGGAGATCTTTTGAAGGTATCCTATTAAGATGTTTGAATTTAGAAGAATCCAAATCAGCCTTGAGTGAAGCCCATGATGGATCTTGTGGAGGACACTTTAGTGGTAGTGTCATTGCTAAAAAGCTCCTTCGGATAGGATATTTTTGGCCTACCATGGAAAAGGATGCACATGATTATGTGCACCATTATGACAAGTGCCAGAAACATGCTGACCTTATCCATGCGCCTGCACAAGAGCTGTAGGCTATTTCATCTCCTTGGCCCTTTTCAAAATGGGGTTTAGATATTATTGGCAAAATCAATCCTGTATCATCTGATGGACACAAATTCATCATAACCGCCACTGGGTATTTCACGAAGTGGGTTGAAGCTATGCCTTTAGCTTCCTGCACTGGCACACAAGTCTCTAAATTTATCTTTAATCAAATCATTTGTAGGTTCGAAATTCCTGCAAATCTCATCTCTGATAATGGAACTTGTTTCAAAAATAAAGATGTTAAAAAATTATGCCAAAAATACAAAATTCAACATCACTGGTCCACTCCCTATTATCCTCAGGGTAATGGTCAAGCAGAAGCATCTAACAAAACCTTAATCAAAATCCTTAAAAGATTGGTCAATAAAATTTGCCGTGACTGGCACATTCAGTTATATCCAGCCTTGTGGGCCTATCGAACTAGTGTTCAAACCCCCACGGGAACTTCACCATTTGTTTTGGTTTATGGTGCTGAAGTCATTTTTCCCTTTGAATTAGAAGTTCCTTCTTTGGCTCTGCTACTTCAAGATACCAAAGTAGGAGATGAATATCGAGCTGGCAGACTCAGTCAACTGGAACTCCTAGATGAAAAACGCATCAATGCTTTGGAGCATCTCCGTGCCTACCAAAACAAGCTTAAAATATCATATGCTAAAAAAGTTCGTCATCGATCCTTTGAGATCGGCGACCTTGTTTTAAAAGAAAATCAAAAAAATACTAATGCAACTAAGGACCTTAAAGGTAAATTTGAGCCCAACTGGCTTGGACCATACATTATCACTGCTAAATTTGAATCGGGAGCATACAAATTATCTACCTTAGATGGTAAAGAACTTAAAGAACCCATGAATATTTTGCATCTTAAATGTTACTATGTATAAATTTGGTCATTTCATCCTTGTATATATTTGTTTAAAATATTTCAAAATCACTATTTTGTATTTATTTCAATTTATAAATTCAAAAACACCAAAAACATTCATAATCATCAAAATCTTCAAAATTATTTGGCACTTGTTAATTCTTATAAAAATAATAAATAAAAATCAAAACAGCAATATTCTTGACTCTTTCGAAACCAAAATAATATAAAGAAGAAAGAGAGAGTCAACATTCTCAAAGCTTCTCAAAAACAATATTTATTTATATATATCTGCTTACAAATGTTGCAATTATATGTTTCAAATTATTTTGGATAAATTAGCATTTATTTGGAATCTCTCACTTTCACAAACACAAAAATAAATATCTTTATTTTATCTGGCATGATTACTAATCTCTCTTATATCAAAGTCCACAAAATACAATTAAATAATGTTTGAGCACAGAGAATTGATCTTGTTATTTACTTAAACCAAGCACATCTTTTCACAATAAAATGATTATATTTGTAATTTCCATGCTTTGCTACATAGTAGAAGTGGTTTCTTGAGCGAAAAGTTTCCCCTGCTATCCTATCATGCACATGGTCTAGAATCTTTGAGAATTGGCAAAAGGACAAGCTCACCCCTACCCAGAATAAAAATCCCTTGCTCTACAGCTAATCCGAGCAAGTATCCCTAGTATAGAACAAAAAGAAAAAGAAAAGTTCAAGAAAAAAAGAGAAAAAGAAAAATGTTATTTTATATCATTACAGCAATGTTTCAAGCATTATCTCAAAAATCAAGCAAAAATACAAAAGAAAACAAAAGCAAAAGCAATAAAATCCCTTTCCCTACCCTTTGAAAAGAAAATAAGGGTTGATGAGCTTGAATCCCTAGAATTCTCAATTATTTGAAAACTGTGAAGTAAGCCCCATAACAGGTGGTTTGTGCCCAACCCGCTTGGCCTTGGGTAACTCCTTGCATGGCGATATGTCTATCACATTAGCGACCTTCTTTTGTACAGACCTATGTCTGCTTATGGATTAGCTAGCTCTTGATAATCCGACTTACATAGTAGTCTAGTATGGTTATATGCATCTACATCATGGTTAATGAACACTTCTTTGGTTCATTCAAATCACTTGTATCATAGTACCTTGCTCAAACTGGTAAATGAACAATGCAATTGCACACACATTTGTATTTGAGAGATTTTGTGTATCATTATGATAAATCAAGATTGGAAATGAACTCACATATGCACATGGGATTCCTTATAAATCTAACTTTTGTCTTTAAGATACTTGAAAATATTTTTTGCAAATTGTTTGGAATAATTCTTTTTCTTCTTTAAAGTACAGTTGTTTAGTATAAAGACAACTACATTCATAATAGAAAAATCAAAATTTCTTTCAAAACCATACAATCAAAACATACATACATATATATATATATATATATATATATATATATATATATATATATATATATATATATATATATATATATATATTTATCGACTTTCGCGACGATGGTATAGTTCTCCTCTTCATATTTTTTGTTTATCAAAAATCAACCATGCAATAAAACTATCTTTTTTTGGATTTTGCAATGATGGTATAAGTCTATACCTACATATTCTATGCCTAGCGCAAACCATTGTAACAATTTTTATTCTCCATCTATTTAAAAATCATGAAAACCATATGACTTAAATCATTCTGTTATACAATTATGTTTTCAAAACAAAAAAAGAATGCACATTATCACTATTTCATGTCATTATGTCAACCTTCAATTTTGCAATGATGGTATAATTCCTAGGGAATTATCCAAAAAATTTATCACACTTAGGAATTTATGCCTAGCAAAAATCATTTTAACATTATTTCATGCATACTATTTTATGAAAATCTGAAAACAAACCATCATCATCATCATTTGCACCATTGCACCAAAGTCTTAAGACAGTCTCTTAAGCACTCTTTTACTTTTTAAACAATATTTTTATACTGGGATTAGCTTGATGACCGAGTGAGTGGCGACTCCATGAAATGGTCTATAATAGCGACAATGTCCTTTGAAATTATTTTTAGAAGTCTCTTTTTATCTTTTATCACATCACATCAAACAACCAATTTGTTACATCAGATTCTTTCATTTAAAATATTACAGCATGACATTCAAACCATAATATTTCCAACGACATAATTACATGAATCATCACATTAATCAATTAAAACATTTTAAAGCATCATAAAAATACATAAGACAAGTCATATGATCAAAAAACATATCTCATCTCATATATATATCACAAATATATATACATCATATCAAAATTGGATTGGTAGCCATAATCTGTACCTCGACATACTCAATCCTCTATCAAAAAATAATAAATGCTATCATATCAATCTGTACAATGTCGTGTAGTAGTCTAGCCTTGATAACCCCTCGAGCTCTCAGCCTCATATCCTCCCCCGCCCTGAGGTGGACGAGGTGGCCCCATCATAGTATGTGTGGTACTACGAGTCCTCGTCGTCAATCGAGACGAAGTCCTCGATGACCTGATCTGGATCAGATCTACGATGTTAGCTGGCAGTGGTAGTCTATCCTCCTCTGGCACCATCTGATAGTATAATGTCTAGTAGAAAGTAATTTGGGCAATAGCCCGTGTCAGCTCCCCAGTGCTCGCCCCTCCGCCCCGTGCTCTGAGGCGTGCAATCTCATCTCTAAACTGTGTCACCTCAACTCAATGTCATGCAGCCTCCTCCTGCAGGGTCTGCACCTATGCCTGGAGATAGATTGTCTTCTCTCAGAGAGTCGCTGTCTCGCTACTCTCCCCAGTGTCGACACCCTTGTCCTTATCGTGCGATGGTGGCCTCTCTCTCTATAGAGAAGGGGGTCTCTTCGCCCTCCTCTCCCGCTGTCACGGCCTCTGTTGTGCCTGTGCTCTCCTCAGATCTCTCCCTCTGTGACCCTGGGCCGCCTTCATAGCCGCCTGGTGCCACCTCCCCATCCAACGCACAATTGCGTGTATCAGACCCTAAACCCTCATCATCCGAGGAGGGCATATGCCTGCATACCAGGAATCGTAGCCATTGGCTACCCCTGCGTCATCCCCATCCACTAGTTGAATGGGGGCATCGTTCGAGTCTTGACTCCAGAAGTGCTACATATCTGGAGCCCCGCTCACTGTGGTGTTATCTCGAACAGTCTAGGAAAACTCGTAATCCCTGAGAGATGGGATCCCCTACTGTAGACCGAACTGTCACAAAACTTGATCGTAGCGGTGGAGCTCCACATCTCCCCTCTCCATCCATAGCCAACAAACTCGCCTGATGCGAGCCAACTCTTGTCCGTCCTTGGCCCACCCTGGGTGCTCTTGCCATGGCCTCCAGGTGATCTGGTCTGGGACAAGGTCATCCAATAGTCTCCTGGACATCGGTAGGTCAATTCGCTGTTGTGCCCCTCTTCAAAGCCACCAGTAGAAAACTCAGGGCCTCTCCCCATCAGTCCCTATCAAAAGAAGCCCTACCGGCCTTCGCACTACAATGTGCTCCCAGCACCAAACCTATAGAAGTGATGTCATAACCATACATTGGTCGCCCTTGTACACGACCCCATGCAGGATCTTGTACAGTCGACATAGAAAAAAACTTCCCCAAGAGAATCTGTAGCCATGGTCTCGCATGTCGTAGATCACATCTGCTAGCACCCATGGTACCCTGCACCCACTCTGGAGGCATCTGACGTAGCACCTCGATGTTAACTTCGCCCTTCTCCAGGGTGAAGCTCGGGTCACCACACAATCGCATCATAGCATGGCCCTGATTGGCCGCAAGAGTGATCAACCATCCTTGTATGGGGATTCTCAGAATCCTCCATACATCCTCCAGTGTGGAAGTCATCTCCCCTGTCGGTAGCTGAAAACAAGAAGAACCGAGATACCACCTCTCTGCCAGGGCTATCAGTAGCCCCATGTCTGTAGACACTTATGGCATTTCTGCCACATGCTGTAAGTCGGCTTGTGCCAGCTGATCCTGCTTTGCCTGTGATAGAGCGGCCAAGTCGTCTCTCAACCCCCCGTACTTCCATTCTCTGCTCTTTAGCAAACCTCTCTGCAACATAAACAACAATAAAAAATAAATCATTAATTAAAAATGCAAGTTAAAATAAGTTCAATTTTATACAACTGATGATATCGTCCACAATTGGACTATATCGTCCCCAATTTGAGCATAATCGTCCCCGATTTCGTAAGCCGAAATCATCCCTAATTTGATGAAATCATCCCCCTTTCATCGATTTTGCCCTTAAACGAAATCGGCGAACTTGAGACGATTTTGACAAAATCGGGACAATTTCGTCCCGACGACGTCGACGGCCCAAAAATGGCCGCGATGCTCAAAATTTATTCAAAATTCACCTAACAAGCATGTAAATTCAAATTCAAGCATTCTAAACTAAGTTTAGACTCTTACCCGTAGCCCGCGTCGGACCTCTGTCGATCTGTGCGTTGTCTCCACCATTTTTGCTTGCAGAGCTCTAAAAACCAGAAAAATGAACAGTAAAAATGAATTAGGGTTTTACCCTATTTTTCTTAATTTTATTCAAAAATAATTAAAAATATAATAATTTTTTGCTTTTTCGCATTTTTACCTCAAACGTTCGATTTGGGTAAAAACACGGAGGGGGCACCATAGTAAGCTGTCGTACGATTCGACCAAGAGTCGTCGCCTAAAAATGGGAATAATTTTTGCTTTCTCGTAGATCGAGAAGAACTCATATTTAACACATTTTCTTCAGAAAATTCGCTAAAGAGGGGGCAAAATGTAGCACCCTAAAATTGGCGCAGTAAAACCTTAGTAATTACATTTACTCTAGTAAATATTCAAATTCAAATTTTAACCTCCCAAACCGCCCGTTAACCGTCGTGTAATCCATTTCCTCCTTTCCCACGCCATTTTTAGAGGTTGTTTTGACCATTTGACGATATCGTCGTCGATCAGACGATATCGCCTCAGATTGGACGATTTCGTCTGGGCTAGGACGTCCAGATGATCTTTTCCCAAAACTGATTTTGCACAATTAGCTTTTGTTCCAACGGTGTCTCTAATCCGGGCAGAAGCATGTCTGCGTCATTAGAGACCCTTCCCCATTGGAGATCTCCCAAATAGGGATGATCTCCAACCTCCTAACCTCCCTCCTAAGCTTATTTAATCCTAAGCCCTCCCCTTAGCACCCCTTGGCTGAAATTCTCTATAAACTGACTTCACACGCATTAAAGCATCCTAAATTATTATTTGCATTAGTTCTATTCAAATTTTGTTGCAGGTACCTTAGTGTTTTTCAGCCGAAGCAAGCTTACATCGTCGCGGACGATCCTGTTCAGATTAGAGGCGATCCTGTCGAATCAGAGATGATTTCATACCAATGTGAGACGATTTCGACTACAGTCAACATTGAGGCAATCAGTGCCCAAAGTTTGCATTTTCCTCTCTTCAATCTGTTATTTTGTTCTACAATTAGCTAGTTTATTTGTTATTTTATGTTATCTTGCATCTTGGAGTTCACCCATCTAGATCAAATGCATAATTAAGTCATAATTATTATTTAATCAGTATGATGCATTCATGTTTTTGTTTATAGTTTTCAGTTTGATGTTCTTATTGTCATTTTACATTATTTCCCTTTGTTAGCATTACTGTATTTTTTGTGTTTTGCACCTATTTCTCTGTTTGCAGGTCTCTAACGAATTCGTCTGACGAATTTGTCAGATCTCAGACGATCTTGTCTGATAGCAGACGATCCTGTCAAATCAGAGGCGATCCTGACTGCTTCAAGAATCAAAATCTTCATCAGACATCCGGATCAGGTATGATTTTTTAATCTTGCTTAATTTCTTTGTTTTTATGTCCTAATCTACTTTTTTGTATTCATTTAATCTGCATCTTCATATAGAATAACTTAGACGCATTTTGGCCAAACCTAGGATATGGATGTTTAAAGATAAAATTGAACACACAAAACACATTCCCAACCTAGGCGTGGAAACTGCCATTAAATGTTTCCTGGTGAACCCACAATCCGTCAAAAAATCACCATAATACACCTCCCTTGAGATGCGGGACCTTCACAAGGCCTCTCAGTCCGAGGTACCATGCCATCCTTTTCCCATCCTCCTTTCGGGCACGGATCCTATAGCCTGAAGGTAGGGATGTGAAAAATTTGGAGCGATACACCTAATCTAGTCCAATAGATGATTTTCTACCCCAATTGAGAAATTATGTAATAAGAGGATAATGTTGTGAATATTACATCACATACTAGGGTTCTAGGTGTTGTCTAATATGGAGATATCAAGTTCTACTTGTACACGTAGAGTTAGTTATTGGTCATTACATTATTCAACCTAAACTAGCTATATCATTATAGTATAAATGTAATATTTTGTTGATAATACAATTTTCCAAAACCCTATTGGTATAACACACTCTTCCATCTATTTTGAAGAATATATTCCTTCTACCTTACCTACTTCATTATAATCAATAAGGAATTTGCTTTAGATTTACAAATTTTAAATTTTCCATGTGCACTAGTTTGTTTGAATTTAAATTCATAGCATAGGCAATTTTTTGGCACCCTCTCATGTTGTTTGGTGTGACATTTTCTTAATAGAGAAGGAATACATAAATTTCCATTTGAAAGGATCATAAGAGTATCTAGTCTATTTCACTTACAATACTTTTAGTAGAGGGATATGGGTTTGATTTGGAGGATTTTTTACCTTCCTTCTTAAAAATGGAAACTAAAAATTGGTATTTTGGCATCTTTTGGAAACTGTAATGCATCAATGATCTAGTCAAGGAAGTATTGAATAGTACATGAATTCAAAGCAAGTCATAGTTTCAAAACCCATGCCCTCTCATTTTTTAAGGTAAATATATCTATAGTTAAGTCAAATGTTTACCTTCAAGCAGGTGATGACAATCTCAATATAATTATGACTATTTCTATGGTGGTCAATCAAGGGGTATTATTAGAAGCATCAAGTTAAGCATTCAAACCCCTCTTTTGCTTTGCTTATGGGTTGAGGGATCCATCCACTTTTCAAAATTATTTATGCTTTGAGCCTCAATGCAAGCATTATAGACTTGGCTAACATAAATAATTTGGGTCTCGATAAACCTATACACAATTTCATAGATGACATGGATGTTTTTGGTTAGCATGATGGCCGATATGGTACCTTTTTGTGCAACCAAACTATGTGTTTTCCTACTTATACCAAATAAAACAATCTAAATATGGCATATGCTAAAACATCATTGACTATTAATGTCTAGTGGCAAACAAGTGACAAAATAATAGTGATAATCATAAACAAATTAATTGATGCCAAGTGGTGGATCAACTCTAAATCTTAACTGGTTAGTTTTTTAAATTTTTAGGACTATTAAGGCAAATCTTCTAGAGGGTATAACTTTGCATACAGAATTATTTTGAGCCTATATTTTTCAAATCGTATGATTTTTCAAACTCTCCATATTGGAGATATTAGTTCAAGGGCTTCTTACAATGTTGATGGTTGAATTATGTATGATAATCATCAAATCCTACTATCCTATTCTAAAAGGAAAATTTATAATATGATATACAATCAAAATCTTTGGTCCATATTTATGGGATAAATAGTTAGATTTGTAACATTTAAATTATTTTTTGAGTCTTTTCGAGGCATATAATATTTAGAATATGCCCTAGATAGTCCTTATTTCTATAAAATATTTGGACTATTGATTCATCTTAGGCATGAATATCTAACCCTTCATGATCTCTTCTTTATTGTATCCTTTGTCTAGGTGTTCTTGTATTTTTCTAATGGATCCTCTTAAATATAGATCCATGCAAATCTACTTTTGATGATGAAAATTATATGGCCCAAGGGCAAGTTGAAGTTTCCAAATAAGGTGAAGTATACTATAAAAGAGAAATTTATGTTTCCAAGTCTTGGCTTATGTAACTATAAAATATTGGAGCATATTTTAAGAGGTGGTATTCTTAGATAATTTTCCTTGTGTGGAGTTATAGAGGAGGTGTTCCTTATTTTTGAGTGGGAGTATTTTATATTGATTGTGGTGACTATAGTGTATCCTTTGTTTTAGGGGAAACCCTTATGAGAAAAATTCAACCTTGAAATATCCTTTTTCATTACATAAGTCTGACAGTAATTGATACAACTACATAAAGGAATCCCTTATTTCTTTTCCAACATATCAAAGCCATTACATAAGAACCCCATAATTATTATGTCCCTAAACATGAATAACATTAATTCACTTACAAAACATTAATGGAACCTCATAATTTCCTTGAATGAATTCCACATTCATTATTATAATCATAAATATTTAAGCATTCCCTCCTTAAGTACTTTTCCAAGTACCATACTGGAACCCCTATAAGTTCCAATATAACTATTGGACTTGAATGCCCAATCTCTTGAACATACCCATCATGTTTCAAAAGTGTTAGCATAAATCCCTAATAGTAATAAATCATCAATTAATTTAAACGCACAAAAACTAAAAAATATACCCCATTATCTTGGGATAATAAATCATCAACCATCAAATCATTTTTCCAAATATTTAGCCTATCATTAAAATTTATCAAATGGTAATACAAAACAACTTTCTTAATTCTTATAAGGATTAATAAAAACATATAAATTATCTTATTTTTTATTGCAAAATCAAAACCATAAAGTAAATAAATTCTTTTGAATCCAAATAAAACGAGCATAACCCCTTTAATCACTTTAAAATTTTCAATAATTAAAAGATGAGCATAATTTAATCATAGTACCCATTCCATATTTTTCCTTTTTAAAAAAAACGAAGATACTTTCAACCAATTTAATTTTAAGAGAATATGTAAAAATAACCTACTAAAAACCTAAAATAATAGTGATTTATTCACACCCTATATAACATGAAGCATCTTTTAAACTTCAATATAAAATAATTTCAATTAACTTCCTACATATCTATCTACGTAAAAAGTTTTTTACATCTCAAATAGGCACAAAAACCAACTTTATCAAAAGCTTTTAATTTTCTAAAAAGCTAATAGTCAAATTTATGAAACACGCATTTTAGAGCATGCGTTACTCATCCAGTCATAGAGCCGATCAAAGTCAGGTACTCACAAAATATTCAAATAATATAAGGCGTATACCTTAGGGTTATTTTAGCTGCCTCAATCCAATAATTTCAATACTCAAAGGCAAAATATATTCAATACTACCCAATGGAATAATAAGGCATTATAATATAAGGTAACTGATTTAATTTTATCCATCACTCTTCTTAATACCTAAGAGCCTCAAAGCACTTAGACACAACAACTATCACTCCAAAGAAAATCCTAGTATAACAAGGATACACAAAGAAGTTTGTGGTAGTTCTATGAAAAGTGAAACTCAATATTTATAGTGACATCTCAAAACCTTATGAGATCAGGTGTGCTCCATTAAGTTGCACGGACAATGCATAGGAAGAAGAAATAAATGAGGCATAAATTTATGTCTAGACAATTCTAACAATCATAGTTCTTCTTAGGGCACATACAACAACAATACATAGTGCCCCTATGGTGCTATTGTTGTTCACAACATTGGTTTTCTATGTTTTACACAGGAAAATCAATCTATTTATTTGAAAACCACATATTATTAACCTTCTCATAGAGTTGAAGCAACTTCTCAAGTTAATTACAAAGTAGAATACCTTATATATTTGTTAGTTGCTTGTTTGGAGAAGACCCAAGTGCACTTCAAAGGAAATATCCCTTGTTATTTTTGCTCTTCCAAATCTTCCAAAGCCCTCTCTATTTTGCACGTTCTTCATTGATTCAAAACAACTTATGTTCTTTTTTTCACCCAAAGATTACTTTATTCCTTAACAAGAGTGTTTCTAAAAGAACATGGAGAAGATTTCGTTTATGGAATGAACTCAACAAGTACCCCATAAGAATTTATTTTGGGTTTAAATGGATAAATGTAAAGTCATTTTAAAAATATCTAACTATTTTCTTTCTCTTTTAATTTTAATCTCATAATAATAAATTTAATTATATGTCCCCCTTTTAAAGAAAACAAACACTGAAGATATTAATAAGAGAACATTATTAATATAATTTTCATAGAAAAATCAATATTGCAAGAGGGATTAATAACACTTAATCATTCCTTCCTTCTACCTTATTTATGGAGGAATATGTTATTATCACTAATATGAGGGGGTTTAGCTAAGTCTTACTCAAGTATAGAGGCTGACTAAAGTATCCATTATGGGGGAACATATTATTGTCACTAATATTTTATCTCCTTGTCCCCTTAGTTTAGATTATGATGGGATGTTGAAAGTGTAATCTAACTTATAGCCAAGGCCAATATTATTTGATGTAATATTGTATATCCTTTTGGAAAATCATTGTAGAAATATATTTAATTTATTATATACTACTTAATTATGCAAATGCTATAATTAACCTTTTTATGATTAAATCCACCTTATAACTCATGATTAACTAAAATTCTTCTTGCTATGTTAGCTTATGCTAGCTTGTTTATGTAAATAGGGTTTTGGTATTGATATAAATACCCCCATCACCACTCCATATATTGCATCAGAGTGTTGTGATCCTTATCTATGAATAATATAGTGATTTATGGTGCTCAAGGACACCCATCAATTTATGTATATTTATTTCTATTTTTATTTTATATTTCTGTATAAGATTTGAGTGGATGGATTGCTTTTGCCTATTTCTATAATTAGGTGCAAATTCCAACACCACATAGTGGTACTACAATAATAATTTGGTGATAATTAAAAATATTTGAACTCGGAGACTAAAATTCCATACTTTTAACCACTTGATCTCATGACATTGCATTAAAATAAATAAAATATTGTACATAATGGTTAAAATAAAACTTCAACAAAAATTGTAGATAAAATTATCATGTGAACATCCTAAAATTAGATGACTAGAATTATTCAATTAAAATCAATAGCTTTATCCATTAGTTGTAGTGTGTACACTTAGGAGATACATAAAAGAGAGATAAAATAAAATAGACTAAAATGTAATTTCATAAGAACTATAATATCAAGTAGAATTACGAACAATGCAAAATTAGAAAATTATATAAAAACTTCTCATAATAATTTCATATAATATACCAATAAAAAAATCAGATAATATGTGTATATATAATCATTAGGGTTTGAAAACATGTCTATATGGGTTCTATTATCCAAATATAATGAGTTCAAAATTAATTCAAGAAGTATATATTAATACTAAAATAGTAGGATGAAATTTCTCCTCTATAAATATTTGAACCATTTGTGGGCTCACTAGAAGCACAAACATCAAGCCTATATCTACTTAATAAAGCTTCATGGATCATTCAACTAATATTTTGAAGAAGAAGAAATGAACATGGAAACATAAAAATGACAAAGAGGAATGAATCTAGTTGGATGACTACATATTCCTTCAATATCTTCATTCCTTCCTTTGATTTCGTTTGTAAATTTGATATGACTAATTGTATTTACTGCTTGGCAATTTATATTACTTTCTTCTATTTTAACATATATTATGAATATAACTCACTCTATCTCTTTGTTTATTTGAGGAAAAATAATCTATTATGATCTATTAGTTCATGCAATTTTATCATTCAATTAAATCCCTCCCCTTTTAAATATTATTTGAGCATGATATTTTATTTGGGTGAACTATGGAAGAAAATTTTATATAAAATTATCTAAACTTTGTTAGAGATATTATATTATTTGGTAGCATGGTATATTTGTAAATATATATATATATATATATATATATTTTTTTTTTTTTTTTTTTATATATATATATTTATATTTATAAGGTATAAGAAGGGGTTTTGAATATTCTCCGAACATTTTACAAAGCAAGAAAGATGGCTAGAGGAACCCCAAGCCACTTACAAAAATATAGAGCCATGGGAAGAAGGCTACCAAAGAAATTGAAAAGAGGACCTAAAACATGATCCAATAAATCAAGATCTAAGAAAAAGAGAACAGTGTCAGATCCCAATTATCCAATATGAACAGACACATGTTGAGGGTTAAACAAACCAAGAGAGTCAAGGAAATTTTGGAATCCACTAATCCAATAAATTCACCCCCCAGAAATTTCTTGCACTAGCTTGGAACATTTTAAAATCAATATTATAAAACAAATTATTTCCCAAGCTAGGAAACATGAGTCTGCACCTATAAAATTCAAACAAATTCAAAAATACAAATTCCCACCCAATTTTCCGAGGGGAGCACACCAATGAGCGAAGGATTTTTTAAAAGAAAAATCCTACTCAAATATCTGCAACAAATAACCACACTCAACATCATCGAGATCTATCTCTCCCAGAATAACCTTTGTTGGGTAACAGCCAGGAACCACCTGCTCAACATGGAAAAATTAAATTCAACATTACAACACAGTTTCTTGCCTAAGCTAGGAAACAAATATATGCACCCATAATATTTAAAAAAAATTCAAAATACAAATCCTTTCCTAAAAAGGAAAAAATTCCAAAGGGGAGAATACACAAACGAGCCAAGGATTTATGAAAAGTAAAAATATTATCCAAATATCTACAACATAGATCCACGCTCTACAACATCAAGATCTAGCTCTCCTAGAATGCAACTATGAACCAATGGATATCGTTCAATGGGAAATCAACCAAGAACCACCTGCTCAACAAATAGGATAACAATGGTATCACTAAACATGACCCAACCTATCCAAACCAACTATTGCTATCAAAAACTTGCACACAACTTCCAAAGATATTTAAAATATTTCCCAACCCAACACACAAGCTATAGAGGGGGAAATCATCCCAATAAAATAGGACCCAAGAAACTTCCATCCTAGAACTAAAATGGGGTTACCAAAAAAGAAGACCATCCATAAATCCAACTTTGTAACCAACAAAAAGGCACCAACAACCTAGAGAAGAGACCCTGAGTGAGGATCTAAAGAGTCCTCTTCTAAATCAAATCTAAGCTTGAAAAAGCATCCAACAAAGTAATTTTTTCTCATTATACACTAAAGTACCCAATAACTATAAGCTCTGGAAAAGGTCTAGATCTACAAACGGATCTCTAAAGCTAATCAAAGTAAAAAATGGGCTAACAAAACAAAAATATTTGAGATCCCTGACCTGATTCAAAACAATCAAAATCCACATGTTCTAAACTTTGACAAACAACAAGACCATCATTGTTATTCATTGTTATTGCAAACCATCAAAGACCACTAGCTTAAACACTAAAACTATAGCCCTAGGAATCATGGACACTAACATAGATATCTCAAGGGTATTCCAATCCTGGTCTAGCACCAAGAAGGAAAACCTTGAGATCCCCAAAAAAGGGATAAGAACTCCCCCAATACCTGTGGATTCTAACCCCATAGGCAAAAAAAAAATAAAAATATAGCTAGATCCTTGGAAAATATGAACAAGCCAACCAATGTAGCTTAGACAACCACCATCTCTTTGCCAACCCCCCAACCTCTACCGCCCAACCAAACCCCTACATTGGGAAACTAGAAGCTTGGAGAATAGGCCTTGCTCATCAACTTCCTAGGGACCAATAGTGGAAAAACACCACCAGACAGGTGGCCCAAATAGGAGTCATGATCCACTAAGGAATCCCTTGATCCAACCGATTCGATGACCTTCGACATATCGCTATCCTATAAATAAAATATCCAAGAAGCAAAAAGGGCTTCCAATTTAGATAGAGAAAAATGTGAATCCAAAGAGAAATCCACTGATTCTCTTTTAGGAGGTTCCCAAGAAGCAAATAGAGCTTCAATTTTAGAAATAAAAAAATGAAAATCCAAAGATAAATCCATCCTTCCCAATCCCTGGTACATTTATAAATATTAGATTAGGAATTGTAACCTATATTTATCTAATGTATGTGTCAATGTGTGAGACGTATCCAAGTGTTGTGTAATAAAGTGTGCAAGTGTGTAAAGTGTGAGAGAGTGCAAAGTGAAGTTAGTCAATATTCATAGAATTTGTGTCAAATATGCAAGTGAAGAATCACATGATATGTGGCAAGATGTAAAGTTAAGAGTCGTGAGATTTTTGTCACATGTGATTAATAAGAAAGGATACATCTCCTAGATGTTTGAGGAGAGCAATAGTAGAGTATTGAAGAGTCATCTTCTAAGATTATATGATGGAGACAAAGATCCATGCATTGTAACAAAGTATCAAATTTTGTAACAAGTTACTTGATATATTTGATGAATTATGGATAATATTGTGAGTTTGATTATTCATAAATATTATTGTTATTTTATGAATATGATTTATTTATATTAGCCAGTAATAGTTGAATGTCTTACTATTGTGATTAATACTTGATTCTATATAAGGAACCTATAAGATAATTTGGGTAAATTCCCAACAGTGGTATGAGAGCCACACTCTAGCCACATTGAGTGGAGATACTAAGGAATATAGGAGGAGTACAATTTGTTGATTAAATAAGGATGTGATAAGAGTTTATGTTAGAGCTAGACATTGAATGAGCAACAATTTGGATGAGTTGAAATATTAATGATAGTGATATGGACTATGAGTTTGTAAATCCAAAGGATATTGTTGTCTATGGAGCTGAAAGGAGATTTTTGCATATGAAGATGAGAGAAAACCATAGTCTATGAAGTTGAAATAAGATTGAATCCTATGAATTTGAGAGGAGTTGATATCCTTTGAAGCTAAAAGCCTATGCATGAAGAATTTTGGATCCCAACATATGTAACAGTGAAAGTCAAATGAAATCCTTTTGAAATGTTGTGAAGTGAAGCAATATCCCTATGAACAAAGTGCCTAAAGTGGAGATAGTAAAGTGAAGAGCATGAAAGATACAAAGAGCCTAAGACATCCACAATATACAAAGTGTTTGTATCTAGAAGAGGATCTGAATTTAGAAATATTTGAGGTAATCAAATTTTTAATGTTCACTACCAAATCTCAAAGCGCATAATGATATTTTATGCCCTAGTTTCAAATTGATGCATGAAGTGGCAAACATAGCAAAATAATAAGGTAAATAACTTACTGCATTAAGTTTTTTCAAAAGGGTATATTTCCTTAATTTTGGGTGCCTACTTTTTTAGTTGGAGTTATAATTTTTTAAGAAGGAAATTTGGAGTTTAATATTTTATAAGGTTAAAAATTGGTGAAAAAAGTAATAAGTATAGGATGAATTGATGGATAGGAGTTATAAGAGAACAAATTTAAAATTTGAATTGAAAATGGAATTTATTAGAGTGAGGGTGAAATTGATATTTTAAAGGAGAAATAAGAAGTTAAAATTTAATTTGATAAAAGAATGATGAATAAATGAATGAATGAAGGAGAAAATGAATGAATGAATGAAATTTTTTAGTAGTTGATTGTTTGTAAATTAAAAAAATGATCATTTGGGAGAGAAATTTTGAAATTAAAAAATTGAAATTGAAATTAAATTGGGAGGTATAAGTGACGATTAAAAATTGAAGGAAAGAATTTGATGAATTGATTTGACATTTGATTAATGAAATATGTGATTTTGTGATTTGAAAATTTGAGAAGAATTTAATTTGGAAGTTATAAGAAAATGAATTGAAATTGATTGATTTAGTAAAGATTGAAGATTTGAAATTGTTTGAAGAATTTGTTTAATAAATATGGGAGACATAAGACATTTTACATCAAAGGAAATCTAAAATTATATTTCTTTGTAAAATTGATTATGGCAAGGAAAAATCAAACAAAAAGATAGAATAAATGATCAAAAATTAAAAATACAAGACCATGGATTGTCAATAGCAAATGAAGAAGAAAAAACCAATTAAAAATTAATATTTTGAAGAAGTTGAAAAAAATTAAATGATCAAGAACATTTGTGACATTTTTCAAACACACTTCTTCAAGAAGCCAAAAATAAATATTTTTAGCACTTAAAAACTACTTCAATATTGCTTTCAATGAAATTGATGGTCACTCTATATCATTATTTGCTAACATAGGAAAGATAATATATATGGCATCTATCTTTGTAAGATAATACTAAATGAAAATATAAAATAATTAAAGCACAAGATGAAATAATTAAATATTTGAATAGCAAGTCATTAATGAAGGATGTCACCTATGACACAAATGATTTAAGGCCTATGAAAATAAATGAATGTTGTGGTACCAAATAATTAAAACCGATGATAGCAAATGCATGTTGTGATACTAGTGATCATAATAAAAATTAAAAAAATACTTGTGATGCAAGTTGTGATACTTGTGATTTAGGACCTACAACAAATAGAGAACTTGTTTGTGACCCAAATAATTTGAACATGGTTTGTGAAGACAAAGAGTGTGAAGATAGTGTGTGTGACAAAGAACATTATAATATTATAAGGCAGAATAATGAACCCTTCAAACAATCTAAAAACAAATGTGAACATTGTGGCAAGCATGGACACAAGATAGAAATATGTTGGAATCTTAATTGTTGTAAAATTTATGGAGGTAACAATCACTCTCAAAGATATTGTTGGTACAAATAAATTGATAATATGAATCATGGATGGATAAGCATGCACAAATGGGATACGATGAAACAAATAATTACAAGGATAACATCAGATGGTTTTCTTTAGGAATATTTTTTAATTCTATATATTTTCAAAGAAAGAGTATGAACTTCTAGAGGAATAAATTCATAAGAAAATTAGTGCAAGAAACAGTACAAAAGTCAGAGTTGAAGTACAAAGACCAAAATAAAAAATTGAAGATTGAAAGTCTTCGCACCAAATAATGTAATATGGGGTAGTGTTAGATATATTATATTATTTTGTAGCATGGTACATTTGTAAATATTATATTAGGGAGTGTGATTTATAGTTTTATAATATATATTTTAATGTGTGAGAAACGTCCAAGTGTTATGTAATAAAGTATGCAAGTGTGAAAAGTGTGATAGAGTGCAAAGTGTCAAGTTAGAAATTCTAGAGTCATAGGATTTAGGTTTCAAATATGCAAGTGAAGAGTCACATGATATGTGGCAAGATGTAAAGTGAAGAGTTATGAGAGTTTTGTCATATGTGAGTAATAGGAAAGGATGCATCTCCGATATGTTTCAAGAGATTAATAGCTGAGTATTGAAGAGTCATATTCTAAGGTTATAATACGAAGATGAAGCTCCATGCATTGTAATAAATAATTAAAGTTTGTAACAAGTTCATTAATAAATTGGAATATTTATGAATAATATTGTTAGTTTGATTATTGAGAAGTATTATTGTTATTCTATGAATATGATTCATTAATATTGGTCAATGATCTAAATGATTTAATATTATGATTAATATTTGATCCTAGATAAGATACTTATGAGGTAATATGGATAAATGACCAAAAAAAATTTATTAAATCTTTTTTTTTTACCTTTATGTAAAATCACTTTAAACACTTTAGCCTTTTTTATATTTGACTTAAAGGAAACAACTCTATATCTAGAACAACGTACTTGCATGCAAAATATATAGAAATGATGTTTATGCTTTGCAAATGAATATATGCTTTATAATAAATAATAGATATATTTAAATTACAAGGTAATAAAATAATATTTTTGTATCTTTAGGACTTTACCAACCTCTATACTTTATCATATTGGGTAATTTTTCTATGCTAAATGTTTTGATAATATGAGTATTAGTATGTTATCAAAGTCTATTACCATTTCTTGTTATTGCTAATTATTCCTTGTCTTAAAATTCTTATCTATCTATATATATATATATATATATATATATATATATATAATCAAATGCTTTCTACGAGAAGTTTTAATTTAAACATTGTATCCTTAAATCTACACTATGGATCCTTTTTCACAGCATGGATTCTCTTTTTCTATTACAAATATTTTGGTTTAGTATAAGAAATCAATTAGTTTGCTTCTAAATTAGATTCAAATGCCTTCATATACTAAAAATTCATGTTCCTATGTAATTAGAATTTTTCCTTCATGTTCACCTTGTCTAAATCATAAATGAAAGGTATGGGTACAAGTTTTATTGAGTGTAATAAACATCATGCAATAGTAAGAATATTGTTGTTTTTTTACCCCTATGCCTAGTTGAACCACTTTTTTTGTTAGTTGACCTTATTCATTCTAAGCTTAGACCACCTACCACTTGATTGAATGCCCCATCTATCTTAGTCCTAGGTGCTCATGTAATGCTTAACAACACTTTGTTTTTTATTGAAATAAGCTACAACCAACATCATATATCTACTATGATAACTTTATTACATTTGAGTAACTAGAACGAAATTTAATCATTTAAGTATAATTGGATAGAATCTAATACTAGGTTAGAAACAAAGAATTTTTCTAAATATGAAACAATTCAAACCAATAAAATATTGTGTCTAGCCTAGATACATTATCATGAAAGCTTTATTTTTTTATCAACAAAATTTGAAAGAATCCTAATAGATCCTATACATTGGCCTTATATCAAAGCAATAAAAATAAAATATTTAGTTAACTAAAATAATTGAGAACTTTTCCTTTTACTCAAATATAAAAAGGATGTGAAAATTAACAATAATAAGTGTAATAGATATCTTACTTGTATTAATGTTTGGATAATTCCTATCAAAAATATTAGTTCAAAGGGTTCCATAAATATATCTCACCACACTCTATGTATCTTTACATTTTGAAACTTGCTACCTTTATCTAATTTTATTTGTATCACTTCTCTTAATATACATATATTTTCTATTATTTTTTATCTTTGTTATTACCTTAATGATAATATCCTTGAGGATGAATTATATCCTATGCTAAATGATCTAGAAATAAATCATATGGATCATACAAACACATATTATCTTGGTGAAATCCATACCTAATGATATCAATGTTATTTTTAACATATTAAATATTCTTAATATTTTTAATAGTCTTTAGTTAGAAGAAAATATATAAATATATTTTTGAGTATCAAATCCTTGTATCATAGGTGCATACAATCACATGCAAAATTTGGTATGCAATATCTATATTTTGATGGTATCCAATCATATACCTTTTGAATCCATCTACATAACCTAGAAATATGAATTCCATGGACATTAAAATCTAACTTCACTATGTTCTCCTTGAAATGTGTGTAAATGCCTCATACATAAATACTCTTAAGTAATCAGCATATGACTTCCACTCTATGCTTCCATAAGTTATTTATATCCTAGACTAGAATATGGAGATATGTTCAATAGATAATTAGCTATTTAAATTTTTTGTATATAAAATCCCATGTGACAAGAACTTCAAATAATACACCAAGAAGGTGATCCCATAAAGCTCAAAACTAGGCAATTGTAACATATAGATATCTTCCTCAAGCTTCACATGTTGAAAAGAGATCTTCACATATATTTTATGTACCTCTAATCCATAGGATGCAAAATAGATAGAATCATCTTAATAGATTCCATTAGTGCAATAGAAACAAAAGTTTCTAAATAATAAATTCCCTTATTTTGAGAGAACTTCTTAGAACCTATCCATTAGATGTTTACATGGTCATATAGATCCATTTACAACCACTAATAATAATCCTCTCAAGAATAGGAAGAAACTTCCATGTTTGAATCTTCATTAATGACTCATACTCTACCAGCATGGCATCCTCCCACTCTAGAAAATCCTTGGCCTAGGATAAAGTTATGCAATATCTAAAATTATCAACCTTTTATATCAAGAAGTTATAGAAATCCTTTCAATAACACTCCTAATAGAGAACAATATGAGTATTAAATGATCCATAAAGACATTAAACGATCCATGGAATATTATGGTATATTTTGCATACAAACATCATAAAATAAATCACTAAAGTATCCAACATTATATTATATTTAATATAAACATATTGAACCATCACACCATGCATTAGAGTATTAGTATAATAAAAATTAGGGTCCAAAATTAGAGTAGATATTTATGGAGAATTTAGAATGAGGATAGTTGTATTAGTAGGACCCTATAAAGTACACAAGTTGTTAGGTGGAGAAGCTAGATCAATTGGAATGGATAAAATAAGAATCCCTAACGTATCAGTAAGTACCTCTAGATAATTATAAAATTTTATAAGTGGGAAATAACCATCTACCAAAATAACAAAAAGTAGGCCAAAAGGAACTAATCGAAGCATCTCATCAAATATCACATCTTGTCAAATAATGACATTTCACTTGATATCATAAAGCTAATAAGCTCTAGAGGTGTTAAAATACCTTATGTGGATTCAATAATTATCCTTCATAGTTGAAGAACACAAGCTTATACTGAGAGGGGGGTGAATAGTATAAGACCACTTTTTACTTTTTCTTTCAATTCAATATTATGTAGTGTATAGATAGTAGTATCAATAGCAGTAATCAAAGCAATGCATAAAACACCATACACAATAGACACCACAATTTACGTGGTTCACCCAATGTGGGCTACTCCATGGAGAAAATATTTTACTAAAATTTTCTCAATCAATCTCTTTTGGTAATCCTTCCCAATTACAATGTTTATGGACCTCTTTCCAAAGGAGATTTTGATCCCCTAATCTCAAGTTCATGGATATATTCCATAGTATAACTCTTTCCCCTTATGCTCTGGCTAGTGATCTTCTAGAAGACTTTGTCTCTCTATTGCACTGACTTGTGGATCTCTCTCCACTTGAGGACTTCTCACTCAGATCTATCTTCAATTGTCCTGGCTGTTGGATCTCTATCCTCTGAGACTTTATCCTCTATACTTTTTCACATCCAAAGATCTGTCTTAATACTATACTAAATATAGTTTAGTCGGTCTAGCACAATACTGCTTAATATCTTGTAATAAACATAGTACATTTGGTCTAGTACAATTCTGCTCAATAGGTCCACATAGAACCTTCTCAAATCTACTCAATATGTCCACACATAACCTACTCAAATCTTATCAATAGGTCCACACAGAACCTACTCAAATCTTCTCAACAGGTCCACATAGAACCTACTCAAATCTGCTCAATAGGTCCACAAATAACCTGCTCAAATCTTCTCAACAAGCTCACTCAGAACTTGTCCAAATCTACTCAACAAGCTCACTCAAAACTTGTCCAAATCTGCTCAACAAGATCATTGAGAACTTATCCAAATCTACTCAACAAGCTCACTCAGAACTTGTCCAAATTTTCTCAATAAGTCCTCTCTAGGACTTGCTCAAATCTACATAGCAAGCTTCCACAAAAGCTTACTCAAAATCAGTCCACAAGCCTTCTCAAAGGCTTGTCTCAAATATGCTTAACAAGCTCACACAGAACTTGTCCAATCTCATAGAATCATAAAGAGAATTTTTAGAGATTCAATATGTTCTATACTCAATGCTTAATCAATATCTCAATTCAATCTCATAGAAGCATAAATAAAATTGTTAGAGACTCAATATGTTCTATACTCAAATATCAATCTCAACTCAAATCAATATCATAGAAGCATAAAGAGAATTGTTAGAGACTCAATATGTTCTATTCTCAAATATCAATCTCAACTCAAATCTAGAATATAGAATAGTTTGTTTCATGTAACTTGAAAAACCACTTGCATCCACTTGACTAGTCTCAATCAACTCAACTCAACCAATCACCTCAATGAACAACCCTTTCTCACAAACCCTAGTCCAAGCATGTATCAACCAACTCAAAATGTTTCCAACAATGTGTTGAGAAGCAACACACCCCCACTGAAAAATGAGATTCCATCCTTAGAAAGCCCTGAACTTCCATTTTTGCAGCAGGGACCCTCTTGATAATTTTCAGGTTTTAAATCCAAATTTGCTTGCCTCCTTTTTAAAGTTGTGCTTTTTCTTGCATTCCAGCTGTGTTATCCAAGAATTCACTTTTTACATGCTAGAATCATTCATGCACAAATAAAATCTTGCACCGGTACCGAGAAAAATCCAGAAAACAGTTGCATAAATTCATGAAAAATCAAACTTTCCATTTTTGGTAGTGTCGCGATATCGCGACACTTCCATTTTCGAAAATGTCGCGAAATCGCGACAGGTAAATCAAAAAGCAGCTAAGTCATTTTTGTGTAGCGAAATCGCGACACTTTCCATTTTTGGAAGTGTCGCGATATCGCGACATTTCCATTTTTGGAAAGTGTCGCAAAATCGCTGTCGACCGGAGGAGAGAGAAAGAAAACGTACGGAAGGGCACGATTTTGCGACATGTCACGAAATCGTGACATGTCGCATTTTCACGGTAGGAGAGAGAAAGTGGGCTGCAGAATGAAAATCGGCTAAGTCGCAAATGTGTCGCAAAATCGCGGTCAACGCATGCAGCTACGGGAACTGTCGCGATATCGCGACGTGTTCTATTTTCGTGGGTTGTTGATGGAAAAAGCTTAAGTACAAAAGGTGCAGCACATCGCTAACATGTCTCAAAATCGCGACATGCTTGAAAAAGTTATGCGATGACAGTGGAGGCGCGATTTCGCGACATGTCGCGAAATCGTGACATGTCGCGTTTTCGCGGCCGACGGGGAAGAAGTTGCCGATGAGCTGGGGACGTCACGATTTCGCGACATGTCACGAAATCGTGACATGTCGCAGAATCACGATAGGAGAGAGAAAGTTGCACAATGAGCCTGAAGTGCATTCCAGCGGGAAACAGAAGGCATCCTGGGGTAGCGACACGTGTCAAAGCGTGAGGCAGACAAAGCAAGGCCGACATGCAAGCTTGCTTTAGGGTTTTTAGCCTGATTTAATCTGTTTTAACCTTTAAAGCTTCTGATTTAATGTTTATTAAAGTGCTAATATAATCTTTTTGTCTTTCATGCAGGATTCCATCTGGCACTTACGGGACAACCGAGAAAGGCCATAAAGGCAAAGTTAAAGTGCAGATTTGATCGAGGACCGCCATGCTAGAGGAGAAGATGCCGGTGAGGGCATTCAATGACAAATTTATGGCAGAATTAATAGCATGGAGACAATTTCAACTCAGGGATGGCTTTACGGAGATCAAATTGATGGAGAAGTGGTGACTCATCCGGCTCACCAACAGAAATTAATGGAGGCATTTATTTGCAGCTGCGGATGAATGCAAGTGGCTTTAGATTTTATCTTCTCCATTTATGGCAGCTGACTCCCCTGATTTGCCGAAGGGTTAAGTTCTATCTGGACTTTGATTTTAAATGGATTTTTATTGTAAAACCCGGGTCCTAGGGTTTAGAAAGATAAGATTTGCAGTTAAAGAAGAAGATATTTTTGAAAAGATCAGGGTCTGTCCTGAGTCTATAAATACTTCTTCTCAATGTAATTGCGGGAGGCGGAGACTTAGAAATAAAAGGCTTATAAGCAATTTCTTGCAAATCTTGTGAAATCCTTTGTTTCTGGACTTGGAGTTGATGTGCTTTAGCTTTTCTGTGATAGCATGGCCAGGAGCCTAATCTTTTGCAGAGTGTGATAAGTGTATCTTCTTTTGTTATCCGTTCCATTAAAGTTTGTTAGATATATGCTGTGAATCTGCCATTATCAAGTTTAAATATGTTGTTAGGCTTCAGTTGTTCTATTGTCTGCTAGGGGAAATTACAGATTTGAGGTTAAGTTTGTTCTAATTGCTCTGTCTTCACTGTGTGAGCTAGGCTGCCGGTGAAAGATACCAGTTTTAACCAGCTGCCCTTGGATTTATAATTTTCTGCTAGATCTGTTTCACTCTGCCTTGTGCTCTTAGTTGAAAGTGATCTTAGACTGACTGGACACTTTCTTCTTTGATTTGTTCTGTTGTGAAGCTGATAGCATAGATAAGATTGATAGTTTAGGGTTTTACAGTTGATGTTTGATAAACTTCTCTTTCTGCCCTACCCTACCCTCTCTTTGTTTTCGGTGAAATGATCCATTTTTATTTTCTTTATTTGTCTTTTATTTAAATCTATCGACCCATGAGAGCTAGATCAAGAATTCAAGTTAAATCTGATAAACAACTTTTGCAACTACTGAACAAGTTCAAGAACCCCCTGTAAGGTAACAGAGCAGTCCATATTGAAATCTATTCCAGAAGTGGAAAAGAGTGAATAGCCATTCGACCCAACTCTGTAACTCGCACCTTGGATAACCAGCTAGATCCTAAAGTGAGTGGGATCCGTCCCGTGGGTGTCTCCGGGGCTTCCTGCCCATCCTTTCGCGGGGTGCGTATGAAAGCCGGACCAACACCTAATTGGCGCTAGAAGGAGGGGCAAACTAATTGGCGTAGAAGGAGGGCATGAACTCAGTTCAAGTATTGTAAGGGCATAACAACAACATTTGTAAGGACCCACACTGAACTTCAGTGCAGTTTTGTAAATTGTCAGTGTAGTGTTTTAAATTGCCAAATACAGAACCTGTTGAGAACTGCAAAGTTATAAGTGCTTGTGAAAACTGGATTCTACATACATGGTAACAAGGTCCCACCCCAGAGCCGGAGAGCTCCTTGTCCCTGAATTAGAAACTCCGAGAAGAAGTAGCCACATAAGGGCCACATCTCTATCACAGATAGTTTTATCACCATTGATAGTCACTCCAACCAGAGCTCGGAATATTCCTGTCAATCCATTAGCTATGGCAAATTGGTTGGGCTCCACAGCTTTGAACATTCCGGGTATAGCCCATGACTTGCCCAGAAATCCAGAAAGATACCTCCCTAGGTATAAACATGATGGGACAAGAACTGCAGAGGAACACTTAGTTGCATTCAAGAATGCACTGAAGTTATTAAATGTACAACATGAGGATGTTGCCTGTAGACTCTTCCCGTTTACTCTCCAGGAGGGAGCTTATGATTGGTTTCTAAATCTTACCAATGATTCCATCACCAGTTGGAATGATTTAGAAAAAGTTTTTGTGTCACAGTTCGGAGAAGTGATAGATCCCAACATTTTATATCAACAGTTTTCTAGCATCAAAAGAGAACTGAATGAGTCTATTAGATCCTATAATGTCAGATTCCAGAAAGCTTATGGTAGACTTACTGGGTATTATGTGCCTAATGCAGACTTGGCACTAGAGATCTTCAGAAATTCTTTAGATCCCATGACCTCTGTCTTCTTGAAGAGGGATGCCACTGTTACCAACTTGACAGAAGCTTATAAAGAAGCTTTAATCCCGGAAAGACAGTTGGGACCCCAGCCTTTAAATCTTCAAGAAACTCCTTTGATCACACAGCCTACTCCTGTATTCAATCCTATCCCACATCAGATGATGTTACCAGTTTGTCAGACTTTACCATCAGCAGCACCATTAGCTGCTGCACCTGTTGAGAATGTACAGAACCCTATGAAAGAGGCTGACAATGCTAGGATTGAAGAAGTCTCAAAGATTGTTCAAAAGCTGGCCAATGATTTTTTGAGTTTTAAAAGGCAAACTTCTACTGGAGACAATCCCAACAGATATTCATATCAACCAAACAGATTTAACAGGCCCCCATATGAACCTAATAAAGATTACAAGGGTAAAGCTCATGATGTGAACATTTGTGATTTGGCCCTACCCAACTGGTGCAGAATTCATGCCACTTCTCAGCATGGGGAGTTAGACTGTCTGGAATTTTGCAATGCATTTGAAGCCTTGTCTGGTGATCTGATCTCCCCTGAAAATCAAAGAACTGCTGATGGCCCAAGTTCATCTGGCCACAGTGCAGCTATGGTCCTGGATTCTTTCTCTTTCCCGGATGAATCTGAGAATGTAGTTGAAATGCCCATGGATGAAGTACAGGCTTTCCAACAATATAGAAGAGATAATTACAACCTGAGAAACAGGAATCCTGAGCCTAATACCACATCAACTCCTCCTGACAACTCTCACAATATTCCTCCTGACCCCTCTCCAAGCAATAATCCACCTCCACCAAAGGGAGGAGCTCAAAGAGTACCAGATGTTGCTATTCCTCCACTTAACAAAGGATATAACATAGTGGAGGATATGAAAAAGATTAAGGCTAACATTACTTTGCATGAGTTGGCACAGATTTCAGAGCAGAGAGACAATCTGATAAAGACATACTCTGGCCCTGCTGCTAAACCTGTGGATAAAGGGAAGAAAATAGCCAATGCCAATCTGACCATGTACAAGGAAAAGACTAAAGTTCCCCCATTTTTACTGACTCGTCAAAATTTTTGGGAAGAATTTACATAATTGTTTGGTAGATTCAGGTGCATCTCGCTAATGTCATGCCACCGGCAATTTGTCGACAGTTGGGGCTGACCCCAATGAAGTCTGAGAGGAGAGTTGTCCAATTGGACAAGTCAGAAGTTAAGGTTGTGGGAGAGCTGCAAAACATTCACATTCAATTGGCATCTGAGCCAAGGGCTCAACATAAGATCGAAATCCAAGTTGTGGATATCCCAGTGGGGTATGGAATGTTGTTGAGTAGGGATTGGTCTAAGTCTCTAAATGGATATCTGGCAACAGACTTTTCACACATGTGGTTGCCATGGAAGGGTGTGGCCAATCAATTGCGGGTTGACAGAGAACCCAGGTACAAGCACACGATTACAGAGTACAATGCTGCAAATGAAACTGTCAATGTTGCAGAAGTAGACATTGGAGTCTACAATTTAACAACTCGGCACAATAATAAATTTAACAAAGCTCATCCTGTACATACTAATGAAGTTTGGACACTTCATGTGGATGGAGCCAGATGTAAGCATGGTTCTGGAACAGGGGCAGTCCTCAAAGGGCCTCAAAGTCGGACATTTTTTATGTCTTACCGCCTGTAGTTCCCATGTACTAATAATTTAGCAGAGTATGAAGCTCTGATTTTAGGTTTAAAGTTTGCTTTGGATAAAAATGTGAAAAACATTCAAGTTTTCACTGATTCAGATGTGGTGGTCTGGGTCTGTCAAGATTTTAAGGTATTTGATCCTGGGGGTTTTTACATTCAGTCCTTTTGAAAGAATTCTGCAAACCCTTCAAGTAGAAGCATAAACATGTTATCATATGATTTGTTATTATATGATTTGTTTAATTTGAAGGAGTTGCAGATTTGTTTTTCAAATGGGACAGGGAAGACAGTAAACACAAGTCTTTCCCGGATAGCAAATTTTTGAAGCATAGTCCTGAGTGCATTTCGTCAATCAGGACTCGAAAGGTAATTTTTCTAAATTACTTGCACATGGTCAAAAATTTTTAAGGCACCATTTCTCTGCTTTCCCAACTGCTGCATTTTTTGAGTATGAAGGGAAGTTGTAACATATGTATACATTGTAAGTAAGCTTTGAAGTTTTTCAGTTTTAGCTTGTGCAGTTTATTTCTTTTGTCAGTGCTTTTTATTTCCTTTCTTTGTCTTTTTATGTCAGCTTGCTGTTTAAGTCTGTACAGTCTTTTGTTTCAGTTTTATTTGCTTTAGTTCTTTATTGCAGTTCTTTTTCTTTGTTGTCTTCTTGCTTTAGTTTATTTCGTTGTGTTTCTTTGGTTTGTTTTGTTTGTTTTTTTTTTTTTTTGTTGTTTGTTTAGTGTGTTTTATTTTGTTTTGCTTTAAGGCCTGTCTGTCCTTGAAAGTCTGTACAAAGTCCTTCAGCTCTTAAATTCTGTCCTTTAACCTCTGCCTGAGCAATCAATGAAAAGTCAGCCTTCAAATTGTTTTATTCTGAGCTGATAAATCCACAATCCAGTACCCCATTCTGTTCATTATTCTAATTGAGATAGTCTGCTTACTCTGAATAGTAGAACTATTTTGTTATTCAGGACAAAGGTAGAGAGATGATTGGATCTTGTGTCTTACTTGCCACAGTTGTTTTAATAATAGAAAAATTGCTATGCTGTTTTGTTGGAGGAACTCCCGGGGAATCCAAGAAAAGCTGGTTATGAGAGGGGACTATGGTTCATGCAATTATTTGGGTATCCACAGAGGCTATCAGTGCCTAGATCGAAACAGTTCCAGATTGATCAAATGTTAAAAGAAAATTGTGATTTCCCTAAAAGCATTTCAGATATTGATATATTTCAGAGGGAGAGAGATAAAAAAAAAAAAGAGAAAAAGAAAAAGAAAAGAGTTGAATAATTAAAAGAGGCAGCCAATACTTCCAAAATATTTTCTTCTAAGTTATAGATTCTGCCCTACAGTTGTAAATTTGGGTCGTGTAAATCTAAAGGGTAACTCTGTCTAGGCTGTAAAAGGCTAAACTAGTAAACAGAGCTCTACTCGGTTTCCCCTTTTACAATCTAGAAAAGTTGATCAGTCCAAAGTTCATCATTCAATCCAGTCATCCTTGAAGAAAGTTTTATACCCTTTGTAATTGCACATCAAAATCTTCCTTGAAGTAATCCAGCCTAGTATGTCCTTGGGAAATTTTAACAGCTAGCAGTTAGTAGTCAATTTATTGTGAAGAATGTCCGTGGCAAGGCATGATGCATGGTCTTTTTGTTTTGAAACCAGAGTCTTGGGTTCTAAAATAGTGCTACTATTTTACCCGCAGATATCGCCATTTGTTGAGAAGCAACACACCCCCACTGAAAAATGAGATTCCATCCTTAGAAAGCCCTGAACTTCCATTTTTGCAGTAGGGACCCTCTTGATAATTTTCAGGTTTTAAATCCAAATTTGCTTGCCTCCTTTTTAAAGTTGTGCTTTTTCTTGCATTCCAGCTGTGTTATCCAAGAATTCACTTTTTACATGCTAGAATCATTCATGCACAAATAAAATCTTGCACCGGTACCGAGAAAAATCCAGAAAATAGTTGCATAAATTCATGAAAAATCAAACTTTCCATTTTTGGTAGTGTCGCGATATCGCGACACTTCCATTTTCGGAAATGTCGCGAAATCGCGACAGGTAAATCAAAAAGCAGCTAAGTCATTTTTGTGTAGCGAAATCGCGACACTTTCCATTTTTGGAAGTGTCGCGATATCGCGACATTTCCATTTTTGGAAAGTGTCGCAAAATCGCTGCCGACCGGAGGAGAGAGAAAGAAAACGTACGAAAGGGCACGATTTTGCGACATGTCACGAAATCGTGACATGTCGCATTTTCGCGATAGGAGAGAGAAAGTGGGCTGCAGAATGAAAATCGGCTAAGTCGCAAATGTGTCGCAAAATCGCGGTCAACGCGGTCAACGCATGCACTAGGAACTGTCGCGATATCGCGACGTGTTCTATTTTCGCGGGTTGTTGATGGAAAAACGCTTAAGTACAAAAGGTGCAGGGCGTCGCTAACATGTCTCAAAATCGCGACATGCTTGAAAAAGTTGTGCGACAGCTGGCAAGAGGCACGATTTCGCGACATGTCACGAAATCGTGACATGTCACGTTTTCGCGGCCGACAGGGGAAGAAGTTGCCGATGAGCCAGGGACGTCGCGATTTCGCGACATGTCACGAAATCGCGACATGTCGCAGAATCGCGATAGGAGAGAGAAAGTTGCACAATGAGCCTGAAGTGCATTCCAACGGGAAACAGAAGGCATCCTGGGGTAGCGACACGTGTCAAAGCGTGAGGCAGACAAACAGAAGCCGACATGCAAGCTTGCTTTAGGGTTTTTAGCCTGATTTAATCTGTTTTAACCTTTAAAGCTTCTGATTTAATGTTTATTAAAGTGCTAATATAATCTTTTTGTCTTTCATGCAGGATTCCATCTGGCACTTACGGGACAACCGGGAAAGGCCATAAAGGCAAAGTTAAAGTGCAGATTTGATCGAGGACCGCCATGCTAGAGGAGAAGATGCCGGTGAAGGCATTCAATGACAAATTTATGGCAGAATTAATAGCATGAAGACAATTTCAACTCAGGGATGGCTTTACGGAGATCAAATTGATGGAGAAGTGGTGACTCATCCGGCTCACCAGCAGAATTAATGGAGGCATTTATTTGCAGCTGCGGATGAATGCAAGTGGCTTTAGATTTTATCTTCTCCATTTATGGCAGCTGACTCCCCTGATTTGCCGAAGGGTTAAGTTCTATCTGGACTTTGATTTTAAATGGATTTTTATTGTAAAACCCGGGTCCTAGGGTTTAGAAAGATAAGATTTGCAGTTTGGAGAAGAAGATATTTCTGAAAAGATCGGGGTCTGTCCTGAGTCTATAAATACTTCTTCTCAATGTAATTGCGGGAGGCGGAGACTTAGAAATAAAAGGCTTATAAGCAATTTCTTGCAAATCTTGTGAAATCCTTTGTTTCTGGACTTGGAGTTGATGTGCTTTAGCTTTTCTGTGATAGCATGGCCAGGAGCCTAATCTTTTGCAGAGTGTGATAAGTGTATCTTCTTTTGTTATCCGTTCCATTAAAGTTTGTTAGATATATGTTGTGAATCTGTATTATCAAGTTTAAATATGTTGTTAGGCTTCAGTTGTTCTATTGTCTGCTAGGGGAAATTACAGATTTGAGGTTAAGTTTGTTCTAATTGCTCTGTCTTCACTGTGTGAGCTAGGTTGCCGGTGAAAGATACCAGTTTTAACCAGCTGCCCTTGGATTTATAATTTTTTGCTAGATCTGTTTCACTCTGCCTTGTGCTCTTAGTTGAAAGTGATCTTAGACTGATTGGACACTTTCTTCTTTGATTTGTTCTGTTGTGAAGCTGATAGCATAGATAAGATTGATAGTTTAGGGTTTTACAGTTGATGTTTGATAAACTTCTCTTTCTTGCCTTACCCTACCCTCTCTTTGTTTTCGGTGAATGATCCATTTTTATTTTCTTTATTTGTCTTTTATTTAAATCTACTGACCCATGAGAGCTAGATCAAGAATTCAAGTTAAATCCGATAAACAACTTTGACAACTACTGAACAAGTTCAAGAACCCCCTGTAAGGTAACAGAGTAGTATCCATATTGAAATCTATTCCAGAAGTGGAAAAGAGTGAATAGCCATTCGACCCAACTCTGTAACTCGCACCTTGGATAACCAGCTAGATCCTAAAGTGAGTGGGATTCGTCCCGTGGGTGTCTCCGGGGCTTCCTACCCATCCTTTCGCGGGGTGCGTATGAAAGCCGGACCAACACAATGCTCAAACACAAATCTCACATAACAATGATACTCATTTTCTTTTCTAACTCAAGTTCAAGTTCTTTGCATAACCAATTGGCTTCAACAACAATGCTTATAAAACAAGGTTTAATCACAACTCTCAATCCAAAAAATCTTGAAGCATTAAACCAATCACTTTAAAAAAGGAAACCACAATCAATCCTTTTCACTCCAAAGGTATTTTATAATCAACCACCATAATCAATCAATAGGATAATGTGCCCATACCTTTTATGAAGATGAAGAAGCCTCTTTGGAAATATACCACAATCACAATATTATTTTGCCAATCCTCACAAGGGTTAGAATATCACAAAATAATCAACATTACTCCACTTCACAATAATATTCACCAAGGCTTTTAATTAGAAAACCTTCTTAAGAATTAAAGCTCAACTTCCTTATCACTCATAAAACCACTTGTACAATAAAATAAAATAAATCAAAACATTGCATAACCTTGTCACTCCAAAAACCACTTATACCATAAAATAACTCAAATATTTTATATCCTTCCTTTCAACACTTTTGCACTTAAAAAAATATTCACAAAGCCTTCTTTGGAAATATCCCACACTAATCAAATATCAAACCTTAGCCATATGCAAAAATTAAATCCACTATACTCTCCATGAAAGGTGACGCTTAACACAACCTAAGCAATTTCAAAATATTTCATGCACCCAAAAATTTTGATGATCGAATTATGGCATACCTTGCAAAATGGCTTCGGGTGGTTTCGACCCCACATTCCTCCTCGTCATGCACCTTAGCGCACTCTCCACCCACCGTGTGGGCTAGGCCTCCCACGTGGAGGCTTTAAGCCTTTGAGACTTATATTTTCATCCTCTCCACCTATGCCTTGAAACTTGCTCGCTTGTTCCACGTGCAATGCGTAAAAAAAATCGAAAGGGGGGAATCGACGATTGCGAAGAAGGGGATAATCGAATGCGGACAATATTTCTTGTCACCTACTTGGTTGATAAAATCAACCCCTTTAAATATTCGAACCTTTGCATAATAAAATATATAACGTCGGCGGACATGATGGGAAAACTCTTTTATTTAATTTTAAAATTAAAATTTTAATTTTAAATAAATTAAAATTTAAACTAAACCTTCAAAATTAAATTTCTCCATCACCAAGGCACATTTTTCGATGAAACAAAAAATCCAACTTGGGTTTTAAGAAAAACCCATTTCAAATCTGCCATCCATGGTTTTAAATAAAACATTTCCTTGCCTTCCTTGGTTTTCATAAAAATATTTTGCTAAGCTTCCCTTGAAGCTCATTTTGGAACCAAATGTCATGCATCCCTTCTTGAACCTTTGATCAAAACCTTTGCTTCTCATGAAGGTCTTTGTGGAGAAAAATCATAGTGCTTACTTACATAGGTCCTTTTGACATCAATGACAACTTTTATCTTAGGGACTCAAAATGTCCAACAATAGCAACCTTGTTTTGGGTATATTTTAGAATGTGGTCCCATACATTATAACAATGGATACAAAACTAGAAAATATTAGGCTTATCTCCTATAAATTTTCCAAGAGTTATATACCTTATACTATCTAAGTTGGAATTCTATTGATCGTATGTGTGACACAAGTCACTACTTTTCCCTATCATTTGGTCTTCATCTACTTGTCATATATCATACATCTAGCCATCCCTATAATGCCCTTATTTTTCTACTTATAGACCCTATATTTATCAAGGGTACAATGAGTAATATTATGAAAAGAAAAACCAAGAAGAGCTAAAAATAATAAATGCAATGACTAAAATACATTTATTCTCCATATGTCTAAAGATACTTGATCTTCTTTTCAAACTAATTCTACATAAGAGATCTAAAAACATTGAATTTTTCAAAAGCCTCATCTTTCATGTGAATAATGTAATGCCATATACACATGGATAAATCACCAATGAATATGAGGAATTACTTATTCTCGAAGAGATAATAATATCCCATTGGCCTAAAAATATCACTATGAATGAGCTCCAATGGTTTTGTAGCATGCCTAGTTGTCCCTTTTAGAAAATATTTTAAATGATGCTTCTCTAAAATACACCTATCATAAACACCACTAGAAGGATTAAAATTAATACCATATAAAATTCAAAGAATCATGTATCCCAAGGATCCACCAAGCCTATGGTGACATTGTGTGCTAGTATCATTTGCCCAAGCCACTGTAATAAAACCTCTCTTCTTGGAGTAATAAGAAGAGGTAGAGCACCCAATAAGCTTATACATATGATCAAGTAATAACAATACCTTGAGGTTACTATCTTAAAACCATAATCAACATCCTTAATCATCCATTTATCATGTCATAATGAAATATTTTTGTTAGTATGAGTGATGTGTTAAATAGAAATGATATTAAGACCTACACCTAGTACACGAAAAACCTCTTTAAACAAGGAGGAATTGACTATTATCCCACCACATCTAGCCAGCTACAAGGAAGATCCATTGCTAATAACTAGATTCTAACCATGGTGTTGTCCATTGTAGTCAATCAAATTATGATAATGCTTCATCATGTGCCATGTTGATCCTAAATTTGTAATCCATTCCTCAAAATATGGAGGTCCAGTAAGTTGAGTAAACAACATCTACTTGTGATATCTCTATAATATATATAATATAACCACATTGGCAATCTTTATTATTTTTAGCTTAGGTCTTAGGATTAGACTAGTCATCCCTTGAGCATTAGGTTTAGGATTACTATTTGATTTGGTCTATACATAGAGGAGTTGTGTTGTAAGTTGGGGTCATATTTCATACTTGTAATCTTAATTATATTTCATTGCATGTATGAGAATTTTCACTCTCTAGGTGGCTATGAGACTTTGCATGTCAAAGTGGCTAAGGTTCATGCTAATTTGGAATACTAAAATATATTACTTGCATTATTAATTTTTTGGTATTGAATATAATTAACTATTCTATTGGATATTTCATTTTCCACATCATTGATTTTTTATTATTATTGTTGTACTTTTTAAATTTATTTTATTGCAAGTGGTATCTCTGCTACAATTCTAGTAAAGGAGATTTTTTTTTTATGGATTGCAAAATTTGGGTAATTTTTTCTAAGAAATGTCTCATCTTACAAGATCCATATCTTTACATAGATTTATATGATTTGGATAATTCTTATGTGATCTTGTTTAAATTTTAAAAATATTTGAAATGTGTGATTATATTAAGGAATCCAAGTAGTATTGAAGGTGATGCAACCCTCAAATTTAGTTATCTAGAACAATAAAAGTGATATTTTTCAAACTACATTTTTTTAAAAGAAATTTATTGTATATTTTAATCCAAAGTGGAGTAATGACAACATGGAACCAAAATATCCATTAGTATACTTATCAAATTTATGCAATGAATACATGGTATTAATGGAAATTAGAGTGCCATAGGTATGGCATCATAAAATACGACCATCACTAACCAAGATTTTGCTTGGATGAATGGATGATCAAGATTTAGTTCTAGTTATCAACAATGCTTACAAGAATATATAATTTGGTTTCTTCTTATGTTTCAAGGACATAATATATTTAATGGGGTGGAATGTTATGGTATCTAAGGATAGGTATATTGGGTTATAATATTATATTACACATTGATGTTATGGATAATTGGAATGGGTCACAAATAACCCAAGATTTGTTTTATTGGAATAATATATTATAATAATAAGTTGAATACGTGTTCATGAGTAAACTATGGTTAGGGTTATACCCTTCCTAGATGATGGGTATATAAATAAGATAGATTTTTATTTTAATCGCCATTTATATTCGTAATATTAAGTTATATTTGATGTGCATATGATACTTTACTCTATTTAAGTGGCTTTAAGACTTTTCCCTTTCTAAGTGGTGCTCCAATGTTGGGAGATTTTATGGATTTATTATTTTCTTAAGGACCATTATTAATGTGTCCCTACCTTAAGGGTATTATTTATCTTTATCTCATTGTATGGACTATTATATTATGGATTGTTATTTTTGGATGAATTAATTGACATCATTAGTATGTGATGGATGATAAGTATTTATAAGAAAAAAACGGTGTAAAATCAGCTACAAGAGACCAACAAAATGGACTCCAATCACATAACACAAATGCAATAATGGAAGAAAAATGCCAATTGATATTATTCTCATTCCTGAATTCACACCCCTTCTACAAAATATTACAATCCATCATATAGCAACCGAAAACCAAAGAAACCCTAAAAATGTCTTTTTTCTAAAAACTACTAAAAATAGATCTTTTTCCTAAAAATTGCTAAAAATAGAAATGAGTTGGATTACGCCCAAATTTGGTGCACACATCCCTCTTACAATAATGAACCTTAATTTAAAATATTAGGTCTCAAATTATGGTATAACAAAATATAATAAACTTCTAATATCCAAATAACCCGAGAACCTATTCTAAAAACTAATTTTGGGGCACTAGAGGTCGGATTTAGGTCCCAAAAACATGATTTTTGGAGGGTCAGGTGCATCAAGAAAACGAGCGTACGGTTCACAAGTTATGGCTTCGACAAGTTGCATCAAAAATTATAATAGTCTCCCCTTCATGGTCATGCTCACCCTATGTAAAGAAAATAAAAGTGTCACCCCCCTTCTTGGTTGCTTCTATCTTCTTAATCCATTATTGATAAAAATATTTTTTGTGTTCTTCCTTATTTCAAAAACCACAAACCAATTTCTTAAATGGATTATTGGGTTTTCCCTATTTATACTTCCTTTTAGATTGTGGCTTGGATGCTTTGCATGAGCTTAAATAGATAGCAAATGGTTCCTTTATTGCATCTTCCAAGCTTGCTAGTGGAGAATGTGTTTGACCACATAATCAAATGAAGGTATTGGATTTTTATGGAAACATATTTGAAGCATCTAAAAGAATATAGATACTATCTCATAGGCTTTGGTAATATGTTTTAAGATTATATTGATAAATCAAACTCTTTCTCAAATTTATTCTTGCTAGTCCCTCTGGTATTATGGATATCTTCTTATAATTTCTTAAAATTATTGATGTAGTCATATATAGTCCAAAAACTCTATATATCTAATATAGTAATATATAATATAACTATCTATATAGAATCAATACGGTCATACATATTGAAAGTTATCTAACAATATCTTAGGATTAAAGATATTACTAATATAATTGTCAATATATTGTCCACATGAAGGGAAATAACACCATGTGCTTCATTTTTTTTATCTTTGTATAGTTATTTTCATTAAAATCAATAGCAATGTTATTCTAACTAACATACTTAAGAATTTTCTTAGTATTCAATAGAGTTTCTATCTTGATCCTCTAGGTGGCAGAGCTTGGTGCATTTACCAAGGATATAGGTTGATCCATTATACCCATATAATAATATATTCACCTACATGTATTTATGACTAGAAACAACACTATTATAGCAAATATCATAAAAACTATGGCCCTATGAAACTTGACCTAAAATTGCATAAAAATCCACTAAAACCTTTGAAAATCTATAATAGTTCAAATTTAATTCCAATGAATCTTATATATACATGTGTCAAAGAATGGACAAGTAAGGGGGTGTCAATTATGCACTAAATAGCTATGCTACTAGGCAAATAATTCTCAAACCAATTGTTGCCAAGTGTCACTAACCTAGGTAAGGGGGTTCCACTTGTGCACTAACTATGTAGACCTTTGGGTTGGAAATTAGTAAACCAATTACCACAATGTATCACTAATGTAGGCAAAGAAGTATAATTTGAGTGTCAAATTTACTATGGATTAGTTAAATGATTAGGAATTAATAAATATTTTACTATGTTGTGGACTAATATGGTTGGCTCTTTGTTATATAAAATTTTAGCTCAAACACCTACACCTAGGTTCCACATTAGCGAGGGATGCCACATTAACCACCATATTGTAAATAAAGTTTCACAAGACCTAAGACCTTAGGAAATCCAATCTTCCATATGCCCCTATTCATCCACCCATCTCATGGGTTAGTCAAGGATTAAAAGGGATGTGTTACATATGGTGATCATAGTCTAGATGGGATAGAGGTGACCCAGGCATATACAAATATAAAACCTAATGAATTAGCAATGAATATGACCCTCAATAGTCCAATGAGCCTCTTCAACCAAGTTATTATTCCACTAAAACACAATATACAAGGGTCAAACCCACAATTGTATAAATCCCAATAGAGTATCCATAATGCCTACCCATACCACCATGGGTGTCATCATGTCTATGACTAGCATACACCCAAAAAAAATATCTTGACCTTAGTGGATGGGCTCTTGCACCTGCACATTCCCACTTTTGGTTCTTAGGTCACATCTCCTTTATATGTCTTAACAAATACCACATAACTATCAAGCCAATGTAGTTTATAGAATTATGGTTTGAAACCACATACTCCTCTACAAGGAGTTCTCATGCAACATGCCTGGGCCATTCCACCAAGGTGCTTAGTGGAATTGTGTTTTCCTTTACCCCACTACATGAGCTATCACTAGTTTGAACACGTTACTTCCCTATGTTGCTCACTTTATTTCCCATAAAAATATTCCTTTTATAAAATTTAGAGGTAAAACATTAAAAAAATAGATGCCAAAAGGAGGTGCCTAATTGCAAAATATCAAAAAGTGTTGTATTGGAAACCCTTGAAATTTTGTGAAGAACTAAAAAATGTTGATGGTTAATCCATATATATTTGGGTTTTCCCTATATAATTTGTTTTTGTATGCAACCAATCAATCCATCCCCACCCTATAAATATCATAAAATTTATTGTACTATTTTTACAACTTTGGCAAGTGAATCAAAGGTATATCCATGCATTAAAATCTACCCATGATTTTTTTGGCAATTGGGGTTGCCAATAGAATTCAACCTCTTCTTCTCTACTTCAAAAACTATGCATACTACCCTATTATTTATATTCCATTAGCACCAAAAAAATCAAAGTAGGGAACGAAATGGATTTCTTACAAGAATATATAAAAGACAATTAAAGTTTAAGAATAAACTCAAAAACCCAGTCCATTATCTATTGATAAAATTGCTTATTCATTAATTAGGGATTACTAGAAAAATAAATTACAAATAAATACCTAACCAGATGGATTGAATCCTAAAAGAGGAAAGTATAGTAAGCCTAGGGGTGATTTTTTGAGCTAGAGCAATGAGAATCTCATGATCCAATCTCCCAATTTATTTTTTCATAAAATCCAAATTATATACCAAACATGCAAAATATTCCATAAACTACTTCCAAAAATTCACACTACTTATGGAATAACCATAGAAGAATATTCACTAAAATTTTCATATCGAGTAATTAAGATTCACTCTAGATCTTAGGTCATATAATATTTATAAATATATTTAGTAATGATTGGAACCAACACATTATTTAACAATGAAAAGATAAATTGTAAATAGAACAACATAATACAAAGGGTGTCTTTAGAAAATAAATAATCTAACTTAAAAGAATAAAAATTTCCAACTAATAAAGAAACGGTTGATCTCAAGTGGTATAAATACCCAAATTACAAGTGACCTTAGGTAAAGGTTAAAGGCCTAATGTTAATGTTTACTTTTACAATGTTATAATAAACCCACCTATACAGGGTATATAATATCCCATAGGGCTATACAAATATATACATTATAAAGGTTGGTCATGGCTTTAAGTGATACTTAATGTCAAATATACTAACAAGTGGGATGTAAGCTTAAGACCAAAAACAAATTTTCTTGTTAACACAATATGTTTACAAAGGGAAATTGGACTATTATAAATTCATAAGCAAGTTACCTATCATGTAAGCATCATTCACTATTCAAGAACTAGAAAAGAAATAATGCCTCATTATCTCTTATTCATTTATGCTAGGTTCCTTGTCCTCCTATAAATTACATTTAATGTTTTTTGGTAACACACAACACACACCTACACACACATTGTGGTTTGAACCTTAGACATACCAAAGAGAATTCAAAGCCCTAACTAAAGGATGAAAATTTGCACCAAACAAGATAGAACAAAACATAATTTTGAACCAATAAAATGAATCTTATATATATTTGTATTGATCTTTCAATGTGTTACAAAAGAATCCCCTTTGAGAGGATTTCACCAATGATACAATAGATACAGTAGGGATGTGATTTCTCCTTTTTATAACAAAGAATGTATTTGGATGAAATATGAAGATTTTTGTACCAGCATGTTCTTGGGGGAGTAGTTTTTTTGGGATCGTTGCATCGGATCTGACCTAGAATCTTGCTTTGTCCTCAAATCTTATAACCTACACACAAAGAAAATAGTAGTGAATCAATAGCGTATGTGGGGTCCACCAAGCTTGGACCTGTATTTGGTTTGGAAATATAAAAATAAATAGAAAATAGATAAATACATGCAATATTTGAGATCAAATATAACACATGAATGATAAATAAACAAATTTAAGCTAAGATGCAAAGAAAACTAGGAAACTTGACACCTGACTGAGACCATCTTAGGTTGAGATTATTTCTGACTTCAAACCATCTTGGGGTGATATGTTCACTATCATGGGTCTACACTTCAGTGTAACCAGCTCCCAAAGGCATTTTGGGAGCAACATGTTATATTTTTTATGGCAATTTTATGAACATGAAGGCGAGAGATCTAGTTTGAATGATCAATGGAGAAACATGAGTGATCAAGAAAAGGATAAGGGGGTAACCTTAAATCCTATGCAATGATCTAGTAACATCTATTTTATACAGTAAGAGGGTCTAGCAGATTATTTTTTCTTTTGCCCTAGCAAAGAGGGTGTATGATAGTTTTTGGCAATGATTCTTGAATGAATGCAATTTCCTCTTTTGAGTGTTTGATTATTAACTTGATTTTGAGATGAAAATTTTACAATTATTGACTACCCCCTCAACCGATGAGTCAGTGGAGGCGAGGTAAAATGATGATGGTGGAAAAATGCTTGACAATAATGGAATGGCCATCAAGTTATTGAGAAAATGTTAAATTTTTGGGATTGTCTCGACATGAGATAGTTTCTTAAAATTATATATATTAATAAAAATGGGATCATCCCGTATAGTCGCATCGTGCTGCACGACCGTCCTGGATGGTTGTACCTACAAAAAACTATAAAATGCAAATTTTATAGAAAATGGATCATTTTCACCACGTGAAACGAGTGGGAGGAGAATGATTTTTCATAATGAAGTGTTGCCAACGGATGATTCAATCAACATAATGGACCTAATTGGTGCATCTACGAGCGGTGGAGAATGTGTGAGAAAGGTAAGGGTATAAACCTTAACTTTCACTTTATTAATAAAATGAATGATTGAAAATTAAAAATAAATGAATGTGTGGGATGAGTGAAATGTGGTAGTGTTATGTGAATGAAAATGTGGGTGGGGCGATGGGTAGATATTAATTTTAATTTTTGCTTTTATGCTTCTCTCTTTTTTTTTTGTGTTTTTATTTATGTTCCATGACGACTATCTCCACTTGAGACAGTTGCAGGGACTGTCTTGGGTCGATATGGTTCTAATTTTGGGACCGTCTCTTTCCAAGATGGTTTTGATTATGATTGTCTCTGGTCAAGACAGTTTTGATTGATTGATTTTATTTTTTATTTTTTATTATTTACATGATGGTAGCTTGTGAGAGCTCGGCATCGATTTTCAAAAAAGTTTAATATGGTGTGTGATGCTTTGTTCGAAGATGATTTGGGGTGGTTGAAGGTAATCAAACTATAGCACATGGCTTGAATTGAGTCAGTCTATGCAGACTAGGCCTATCTAATGACCTTGATAGACCGATGGGATAGTTAGACTAACACCTTTGACATGTCTATAGGAGAGATCATCCTTACTTTGGAAGATGTGTACTAGATTCTATGAGTCTCGATAGAGGGAGAGTAGATAGTTTACTGAGAGAAATGGTGATACATGGATAGCAACACCAATAGTTGTAGGGTAAGAATAGGCATCAAATTTGAGATAGGATTATTGATCGCTAGATAGATAGCATTGATGTCATTTATTTCTAACTTTATTCTTCCAAACTCTTATGGTACTAGGTTTCCATGGAACTTTTTGGTTCTTGTGATGGACTTGGTGGAGGAGCCTAAGATCATGGTGTGAGGTTCCACTTTGCTTGCACAGTTGTATAGGAAGTTGTATGAGATTCACTAATGGGGCCACCTGGGCTTAGGGTTTAGCTTCCTCTTATAAATACAAAGATGGGAGCACTTTTGGGTGGATAGATCTATTGTGTTTCCATGGGAGGCACAAAGAGATATGAGAGATACAAAGGTCCCCTATGTAATGCGATGGTGCCATGAGTGAGATCAAGGGAAGAGATACCTCTATTAGGATATTATTTAGCACTATGTATATACATGGACTAGACTATAGCTAAGAGAAGTTATATGGATACCATGGAGGGGAGGGCCAACCTAGGCTAAGGAGGTTGAGCATATAAAGTGAGTACAATGAGGTAGGAGGTTGATTAGACAACATGAGATAGAGCATGAATGATTTTAATACTCATGAGTGACCTAATAGTTAAGGGTGAGGTAGGGTATGGCTAAGGCTATAGTGGTGTATAGATAGATGGGGTAGTGAGGCCTAGTTGGCATAGCTATGAACTGAGCCTTTAAGCAAGGAGGTAGATAAGGCCTTGATAGATATAGATATTAAGGATTCTAGGACCACACTAGAGTATGATACCTAGTGGATTGATCAATAATTTTAAATAGGGGTAGCGACTGGAGGGGATTAGATGTAACTAGTATAGAAAAGGATCCATCACAATGATGAGTGCATCACCAAGTGGAGAGGGATATGGGTGCATCATAGGGAACCACAAAGGGTGCAGAGGCACCTATGAGGAGTGATGAGAGAGATGAGGGGGATGAGGAGGACCCATGGGAGTAGATTATCACCAACTTGAGAGAGTAGGTCCACATCCTTAAGGGTCTACATATAGAGAGGGATATAACACATGCCATTGAGTAGAGCCATTGGATGATAGATAGGTAGTGATGGTAGGGCTAGGAGGAGGAGAGGGACACCCTATGGGCCCATGTACTAATTCTACAAGAGGAGAGAGACAATATTGTGGTAGATCAATATTCTCTACAAACTTAGGTGGTAGCTATTATAGTTGAGTAGGCTTAGGCATGCTTAGGTGGATAGGCTACCGATGAGGTGACCAAGCTATAGGAAGAGGTCAATCGACTATAGGCTAGGGCTACCACATACCAAACTCACTATTAGATAGAGTGGGAATATGTGATGCAATTGTAGGATGAGGTGGATAGGTTGGATAGGGTGCTACCATCATGACCATCATCATCTCAGTCTCAACAAAGTCAATAGAGTGGGGCATTAGGGATCCATCAGTGGTACCTCCTATTCCATGTTTTACACTATCGAGCACCTCACATATGTTAGGGGATAGTGAAGCTAGGTAGTCTCATAGATATGAGGCTAAGGGTAGTGGAGAGAGTGGAGGTGCAGGGTCAACTTGAGGAGAGAGCCCTCTTGTTATCTTATTTTTAGATGTGAGGTATTATGACCCACTATATTGTATCTTATGGGTATTTTGTATCATGTACTCACTTTATATATATGAGATGTTTATTGATGCTTATTATGGTTTTTATTGTGCATATGTGTGTGTAATGATGGATGAATGAATGTAATGATAGATGAGCATATATGTATGCCTAGATTTATAGATATGATGATGTATGTATGTTAGATGAATGAATGTTTTGATATGATAGAGCTATTATGTATGCATAGAACTAGGTATGCCTATGATGTACTAATGACACATAACAACTTAATTAATGCAAAGTGTGAATGTATGTTTGAATAATGGAACATAATGAATGAATCTAAGATGAAATGAACAAAGTATAGGCACGAATGAAGAATGTATAAGAGTCACAAATCAAAATTTAAACAATTTTATCAAGGGCATATACTCAAATTGAAACCAAGCGAAGACAGATATGGAATGAAGATACATGCAAGGAATGGATGATGAGCAGTGAGAAGTTAAAAGGGAACAACAAGGCTTTTAAGGGACTCAAACACCCTAGTTGACCAGTCAAAAGTTGTATACTAACCATGCAAGAATCTGAAAGATAAAAATCTGCTAGGAAGACCAAGATATTCAATATCTCTATGTGTGCATAGTGAAGTTCATTACCTTGATTTTGTACTCAGTTGGACTTAACTACTCTGAATGCAAGCCATCAAAAGCTATCTCAACCACAAGCTGGCATTGGTCTATACAAAAGAAGGTCACTAATGTGATAGATGTGTCACCATATGTAAGGCTACTCCACTACCAGTCAGGCATCTATAGCCCCGATGGAGATCACCCCATGGTTGTCAAAAACTAAGAATTCCAAGGATTCAAGCTCTCTCTTTTTTTGGGATTTTTGGGGCGGAATTTTTGCTTTTTGGGATTTTTCTCATTTTGTGGAGGAGCAAAGGGATTTTTTTGCTTTTGGGATTTTGCTCATTTTGTAGAGGAGCAAAGGGATTTTTTTTTGTTAGGGGGGAGCTTGTCCTTTTGTCAATTCTCAAAATTTTAGACCATGCACATGATAGGAGGAGCAAGGGAAACTATTTTCTTAAGAGGTAAGACTTACTTTGTAGTGTCATCTTTCCTTGTTCAAAATTGTAATTAAGATTGTGAGAATATGTTGGGATTTTGAGATAAAAAAAGTACGACCAAAGTGAGACCCTACCACTAAATATCAAGATGGCGTGAAACAAAATCTAAAAGAAAAATTGGGAATGGTTGAATGACCAAAATACCATATTAGACACCTTACAACAACTACTTAAGAGTGAGTAAGAGGTGGGTAAACAAACACCAAGGAAGGGGAATATGGATGTGGATGTGGATGAACAATGAAATGGGGTGTATTCCCTAGATAAAAGAGGTTTATGCCCTAGATAAAAGAGGTTACATCAAGATAAGTGATATTCGTACAAATGGTGTGCTACTCATAGTGTTTAACAAATGAAAATATGAGATGTAATGTAGCAAAGTGGAAAATGCCTAAAGCAATGTGACAAAACATGTGACTAGATGAGTTTATGAATAGGAATAAAGATGATCAAATTCCAAGTGTAATACATGGTGATATGCAATGCATTAATGGTGTGTAATGAAAAATGTGGTGGATGGCAGTATGAAATTTTGCTTTATGTTTTTGTGTTTTTGTTATTTTGTTGTTTTATTTTTTATGCATAAAATACCTGCAAGTGGAGAATATTAAGTGGTTCGGGTTCCTCAACACCCTCAAGTGTAGCTAACCAATAAGTTCCTAGTCCCAGCTTATGTGTGATGATGAATGGGCCTATCCAATTTACCATAAATTTATCATGCAAATGGCTAGGCAAGTTAGAATTTTGTTGGTTCTCCTTTAACACTAGATCACAGACTTAAAATTCTCTAAGATGTACCTTTGTATTGTAGGCTCGTTTAATGCAATATTGATAAATGACGAAGATGTTCAAGAGCATTAATGCATCATTCATCAAGAAGAGTGAGTTGATCAAGGCAAGCCTATCACGTGATGTCATCATCGATGAAATCTTGTAATGAGATGCACAATGAGGGAATTTCAAGCTCCAAGGGCATGATGGCCTCAATGCCATAGACTAATGAAAATGGGGTTGCCCTTGTAGGTGTTCAAATGCTCGTTCTATAAGCCCACAGTGCTAGAGGTAATTGAATATGCCAATCCTTATGATGGTTATTAACTATTTTCTTAAGGATGGTGATAATCATCTTGTTTGAGGCCTCAACCTATCCATTACTCTGTGGATAGTAAGGAGTCAAAAAGCTATGTTGAATATGATACTTGGTACACAAAGCTCAAACATCCTTATTTTTAAAAGGTGGCCCATTATCCAAAATGATCTTAGATAGAATACCAAAATGATAGATGATGTTATGAAGTAGGAACTATCTATGATGTGGATCTTATCATAGTGGTAAGGGGAATATCCTCAACCCATTTGGTGAAGTATTCAGTTGTCATGATGATGAATGTGTGTCAGCCTAAATATGGGGGTAAAATTTTACCAATTAAATCAAAGCCCCATTGTGAGAAAGGCCACAACGAATGGATTGGTTGTAAATCCTACGAAGGTACATGTGATATATTAGCATGATGCTGACACTTGATGCACCTTTTGACATAAGCACAACAATATTTTTCCATGGTAGGCCAATAATAGCCCATTCATAGGATGATGCACTTCATGATAGCCATGTCACTGAAGTGGCCACTGCAAGTACCATCATGAGCTTGAGAAATGATCCAAGTAGATTCTTGGGGTTCTAAGCAATGAAGGAGAAAGCCATCATAGCTTCAATGGTATAGTATGTCTCCTAGAAAAACATATTGAGTCACTTTTTTGCTTAAATGTGCATTTTGTGGTATGCGACAATCCAGAAGGGAGATTACCAAGCTTCAAGAAATATCGTATTTGAGAGAACCAGTCTTGATATGGTTATGCTTGTACCAGGTGGACATCTTGCTCTCCTGTAGAAATATCTCATAAAAGTGTGGATTTATTAAGAGTTTTAGCATAAATGGTTGTGACATTATCGAAAGGGTTTTATAGAATTAGGGATCCTAAGGAAGCCATTGTATTCACAAAATGGTTGGAGAAACGAGGGATAGCCTCGATGTCATACCATTCCAATTTTATAAGCAATTTGTCCACAAGGGTCTTGTATTTTTTAATATTGGGCACTTGCATTGATAAATCCCTTTGACTTGGTTGATAATGAGCTCAAAATCACCAAAAATGCTAAGTCACTTGATACCCATGGTGAGAGCTATTTTGAGACCCAAAAGGAGGGCTTCATACTCTGCATTATTATTGGTACATGGGAAATAAAGCTTAAATAAAAGGGGGATAGGAGTCCCTTGTGGTGTGAAGAACATGATTTCAGCATCACCCCCTTGTTCACACTTAGAACCATCAAAGAATAGTGTGAGATCAACTTTGTGTTCTAGTTCATTTAGTTCTTCCAAGTTTGATAATGCAAAGACTACATCATCCGGTAGTTTGATAGTAAGAGGCTTATCATTGAGAAGAGGAGCTTCTACTAATTGGTTAGAAATGACCTAACCTTGATAGATTTTTATCCAATGAATTCAAGGTCAAAATCTATCAAAAGCATGATCCACTTTGTGGTGTGACTATTATGATATGTACAACTCATCATATACCGCAAGGGGTTCTCTTTGGATATAACATAAGTTGTTTGATTGATCATGTAATGATGAAATTTCTTAGTGGTAAAAACCACCACTAAGTAGAGCTTCTCAACATAAGCATACTTGAATTTATAACTGACTAAGGTATGACTAATGTAATAGATGACCTGCTCCTTATTAGCCTCATTCTTTTGGGCCAACATAGACCCTAAGGCAAAGTTAGTGGATAAGATATACAATAGAAAAGGTGCACCAGGTCAAGGAGGAGATAATATTGGTGTAGAAACCAAGTATTGTTTTATATCCTCAAAGGCCTTTTGACAATATTGATCCCAATGGAAAGTTACCCCCTTTTGTAGAAGATGATTAAATGGCCGAAATTTATCCTATAGTTGCACGATGAAATGTCGAATGACCTATATCTTCCCTTGTAAGCTATGAAGCTGCTTAAGATTGGTGGGGGGAGGTATGTTTAAGATTCCTTCGACCTTGTTTGGGTCAACTTTGATGCCTCGTTTAGAAATGATGAAGCCTAAAATATTTCCAGATGTTATGTCAAAAATATACTTCTTAGGATTCAACCAAACGTTATGCTCCAAGAGGTGATCAAAGACCTTACGTAGAACATCGATATGGTTATTGATGCAATAAAGACTTTGCCAGTAGATCATCAACATAGTCTTCAATAATATTATGCATGTAGTCATGAAAAATGTATGTCATTACTAACTGATAAGTAGCACCAATATTTTTGAGACCAAAAGGCATGACTTTGTAGAAAAAAGTCCTCCATGGTGTGGTAAAAGTTATTTTGGGCTGATCATCAGGATTGACTCAAATTTGATTATAGCCTAAGAAACCATCCATGAGGGAAAGAATTTCATGACCTACAACTACGTCTATAAGTGTATCGATGTTAGGGAGTGGAAACTCATCCTTTAGGGCTTGCTTTGTTAATATCTCTAAAATCTATGCATATACAAACCCCCCTTTTGCTTCCCAATAGGTACCATGTTGGAAACCCATTCAGGATAGTCGATGGGTTGGATGAAGCCCGTGTCCAATAATTTTTGTAATTCATATTTTATAATTAGAGCTATAATTGTGTGCAATTTTTGAAGTTTCTACTTGATAAGCTTGATCACTGGATTGAGCATCAAATTGTGGACCACTAAGTTTGGGTCCAGACCAGGCATGTCTTTGTATGACCAAGAAAAACTTTGCTTATACTCTATTAGAAGAGTAGTGAATGCAACACATTCTATATCTAAGATATCTTTCTCCAATTTAAGAATCTAAGGATATTTAGGATCATTGTTGATATCAATATCGATGGTCTCTTCAATTAACATGTGAGATCCCTCTTCCAATTGATAGGGAGTGGGGATCAAGTGAATATCATCAGCTGGATTAAAGGAGTCATATGTGTCATTTGACTCTATCTCAGCTTGGAAAATAGCTAAGGGTGGTTGTGATGAAATATGATATGATTGTAGCATGTTCTCGAAAGGAAGAAATTTGGAGGGTGACAATGGGAGAGCAACCCGATCAAAATTGATAGCCTTAGGATTGAGGGGTAAATATTGTGAAGGGTTGCTTGGATAGAAAAGTGGAGTGGTGAGATCAATGGAGATCATGTTGATGGATGGTGGATGACCTTCATTCTTAGGTGGAAGGAGATGATTAATGCTATGGTGGAAAAATACGTAGGAGGTGGTTGAGGTGGAATTGGGATGATAGGGTGTGATCGAGGTGGAATGGGGATGATAGGATCCTCTAGTGGAAGAATTTATTACCAAATGGGGAGTTGCCTAGGGAATAGGTGAAGATAAAACTCATCTACATTTGTGATAGGGACAATGGGGGAGGAATCCTCCTTTGAGCTATATGAAGTAATGGATAGTACATCAAAATTATCTTCAAACTCCTCATCTGATGAATCAAAATTATCCATTGATAGCATGGCAATTTGAATATGATCACTAAGAAAATGAGTATGGCTAGGATCAGCATACTCATTGTTGTCTATGTCCTCCTCAAGGCCTAGGTTAAGGCACTGAAGGGAATCTACAAGAATTTCATTAGGCATATGTATGGAGTATCCTAATCCTAAATTATCTATTGATAATTGATAACATGGTTCTAGAGGGGTTTGAGGACCTTGTTTGTAGTGACCTAGGCCATTTCCATGCCAATGGTAGTGATAAAAGTATTATAGAGCAAAGGATGAGTTTGATAGATAGTCAATGTTCATAAGAAATAGCTCTTCCTCTTCTAGTATAAGAGGTGTGTCAGGAGAGGCATCAATACCTCCATAGATGAAATTTATTTGATTCAAAAAATACCCAAGGGGACAATGGTACCTATGGGTAGCGATGCGTTGCGAGGTCTACCAAAGTATTTGATTGACTCAATGAGAGGGGTGAATGTAACATCTTGCACTAAATATTCCCCAAGGCTCGGATTAGTCATATGGACTATGATTTGAGAGGAGGGGTAGATGAAGATGGATTTATGGATTGTGATGGGATATGTATGGTGGAGGGTGGTTCCTCAGAAATGGGAGAAACATGGGTGGGTGTTGTGGAGATGGTTGAGATTGAAGGTGTGGGAGGTGGATTGGATGATTGAGATGTGGATATAGTAGGTGGCAAGGGTTCATGTGATGGATATAATACTGGTGCCTTTGATGGGTTCCTTGTGGGGGATCTGATGGATTAGAAGGGATTCCCATGGAAATTGACAATTTTGGCTATGATGAGGGTTGTGATGATGAATGAATGGAGGCTTTTGGTGGATGATTTGAGTGTTTGGTGGAGTGATTAGGTTGAATTTCCAAATGAGAATATGGCAATGTGGACTCATGTGGATGTGATATCATGTGGCAAAATTTGAATGGTTCTAAATCTATAGGAACACAATGAACTTAACCTTCATACATGTATTTGATGCTTTGGTGTAATATCAAATGCACACACTAATGAGCCACAAAATTGCTCATTTTTTGTACTCTTTTCCCCATAATGTGCGGCATATATTCTTGTAGATATAAATATTTTATGGAAATTATATATATAATTGACAATTTATTTTGCATGTTCTCTAATATTTGTCTTTAAGTGTAATTTGTGTAGATTTAGTGGAAATCATTGCATTTTGGCATGTTTTCATCGAGGTCCAACTCGGACCTGGCACTTACAAATTAATGAAGGGAAAACATCTATAGAGTATCGATAAAAGGCACGAAGTTATGCACCAAGTCCTTTGAAGCGCCTGACTTCCATTCGACACCTAACTATTAGGCGCCTAATTTTCGTTAGGCACCTGCTTCCCATTGTACGACGAAAGGCGCCTGCTTCCCATTATACGATGAAAGGTGCTTGCTTCCCATTGTATGGTGGAAGGTGCCTACTTTCTATTATGTGAATGAAAGGTACCTACTTCCTAACTTCTTCAATCGCAGTGCCTGATTCCCATTAGCATCAAACTTCAACATGACTCTATGGTCGGTAGAATAGAGCGAACACATCGACAACTAGCTTGAAAGGATTTTTAGCATCATAATTGAACATGGGATAATTTCAAAGGTGATTCATCACCTATTTTGTAGTTATTACGTAAATTTATTTTGTAAATCGAGTAAATCAAATATCAACGTATTCTGGAAATAGAATATGTTGAGATATTATGATATTTTTCTCGATTCAAGCAAATAATTGTAATAATGAATCATGTGTTGATTCATTCTAAAATTGTAATAGGGTTGGCTGCATACTTTATAAATATGCAGGCCACCCCTGAAGAAGACCCCTTAGACTTTTTATGTAATTTTCCAGTTGCAAATTGTTAATAAAAATCCTTGCATTGTTCTTGTAAAAAGTATTCTCTAAGCATCCGGTGAACATTCTACCATGGGAAGAACCTTCTGGAAGCGTGGGCCCACTTGCAATAGAGTTCTTCCCTATTTCCCTATTTTTCTGTAATTATTTTAATAGATTAATTTATTTCCAGCATTTTCCCTATTTTCTATAATTTCCAGCAAGGTAGTTATTTAGAGTTTTAATGTTTTTAGTCTTGTTTCTTAGACTTAGCATAGGATTATGGGTTTAAACATAAACTTCAATGAACATTAAACACCCCCCAAACCATAATCCAAGGGACTCATCTCCGAAGGAGGAATTACAAGCATAGATTTTGCACGGTTGCTCACAAGACTACGAGCTACCCCGGGTTGACAATTAAATGGAGGTAATTAATTGAACCATAGAAAAACTAACCAATGTTTTGCCCAACATTTTGGCACCATTTTCAGGGAGTAGCCATTGTAATTTCTTATTCTGAAGAAAGCTTAGTTACAGTAGTTTAGAGTGTTTTCTTCAGAAACCTTCATCTGAAACTTTGTATGAGTCCACCTAAGAATAGGGGACCAGATGGTCATTTTGTCAAAAATAAAGAAGTCATTTCTCAAAATCCTTCCACTTTAGTAGAACCTCAACCTGAGACTGAACTCTCACCATCTCAATCTCCACCTGTGCATTGGTGGCAACACCCACTATTTGCATAGGATCCCTCTGAAATAATTTAGTAGAATCCTAGAGCAGGATCAGAGATAAGTAGAGTTCAATCTGAGGAGGATCTACTGAATGTTGAATGTTGGCAAGTAGTGTTAGATGGAACTATCTCAAACATTGACTTATCCCTCCTTCTGAAGGATAAAAGAAATGAATTAGAAGCATTGACAGCTGCTTTGAATGAAGCAGGGGTAGAAACACTAGTAGTAGGCAGAATGGCAGAAAATCTAGAGGAAACATCTACTAGTTTTAGTTTTCCAATAGGAGAGGTAGGAGGAGATCACAAGATGAAACACATCTCTCCTGCCCACCTTCCAACTTTTAGAGGACTACCAATAGAAGATCCAGACCTGTTTCTATTTAAATTTGATGTTTTATGTAGATCTATGGATTACACCATAGATCCTCAAAAACTAAAATTATTCCCTTCCACCTTAGATGATTCAACTTTGCACTGGTTCATCAGCTTGGGGGATAAATGGATAACTACCTAGGAATAGTTGAAGAAACTTTTCCTAGATCAGTATCAAGATTTTGGTAGAGCAAGAGATGCAAGAGAGGAAGTCCTAGATATGACCCAAAAGGAAGGGGAATCCATGGAAGAATACTGGGATAGGTTTAGCTTCAATTTGCAAAGATCACCCCATTCAAAACTAGGAGATAGGTCCCTAAGAAGTATTTTTTTGAAAGGATTGACAAATGAATCCTTGGAAGCTTTGAACATGATCTCTGGGGGAGACATTTACCAACACCAAATGGATGATATTCGATAGTTGTGTCAAAATTTCTCAAGAAGAAAGGGTAAATTAACCTCTAGAAATGTTAAGCAATCAACCACTATCACTAAAATAGAAATAGGCAACATGTTAGAAGACCTTAAGAGTGAGATGTTATCATCTCTAGCTCTTCAAATGGATACTCTTCTACTTCAGAGAAAGAAGTAGGAGAATGAGGTAGCATTGGCCTACTTCTATCCTAAATGCAGAGGAAAACACCCCAAAAATGAGTGCCCAAAAAATAAAGTTTGTGTATGTGTTGTTTGTAAGAAGGATCATAAAATGAAGTTGTGTCCACAATTAATGAAATCAAAAGAGGAACCTGAAGTAGCTGAGGCATACTTCATGGGTAATAGGAGGAACTGGCAATAGTCTCCTATGGGTAATAATATGCAATCATGAATGTCATCCTATGGGGGTAGTAATTACCAGAATCAAGGTCAAAACTAGCCACCCAACATGGGTTGGTATGGTCAACAACCTTGGAATCCATTTCCCCAAGGAGAAAATCCTTACAACCCTTATCCTTGGAACCAATATCAACAACCTGGGTAGTAGTGGAGAAATCAGAATGCTTGGAATCAGTATCCACAACATACTACTCCAACTCCACTACAACCAAGTCTACCAACTTTACCTACTCCAAGGACTCCTCAGTTACTAGCATAACCAACAACAAACCCAAACAATAAGCAACCAACCTATCATATGGAAAATGAGATGTACCCTATGTATAATATAAAGGTAGATTGTGATCCTATCTAGTTAAGGTTAGGAAAGCAATTAGGTGTAGAAGTCACTCCTCTTGTAGAAGAAGAGGAACTAGTAGAAATAGAGAAAGGGGAATCACCCCTTATAGAAGAGGTAGAAGAAGAATCAACACCTGTACATAACAAAGAGGAGGTTCCACCTTTTCCACAAAGGTTGCAGGAACCCAAGAAACCAATACAAATAGAGTTTGATATCCTCTCCAGTTTAAAGAACTTAATAGTCACAATTCCTCTCTTTCAGGCCATAAGAGACATACCTATTTATGGGAAGGCCATAAGAGAGTTGTGCCTCAAGAAACCAGGGAGGAAACCAGCTAAATCAATCAGTTTGGTAGGTCAGTTATCTGACCTTATGCTAGGAAATACCTACAACCAAAAGTATTCAGATCCAGGAAGCCCTGTGCTAACTGTAAAAATAGAGGGTTGTATTTTACCCAACACACTAGTAGATTTGGGGGCTGCCATCAATGTCATGCCCCAGGAAACCATGCAAAAACTAAAATTGACCAACCTGAAGCCCACTAAAACTATGTTGTAGTTGGCAGATAGGTCTACAATACTTCTTGATGGAATACTAGAAGATATCACTATTACAGTAGATGCATGGGAGTATCCAACAGATTTTTTAGTATTGCAATCTAAGTCTGGACTAGGTGGATACCCATTAATCTTAGGTAGACCTTGGCTGGCAATAACTGATGCCTACATAAGTTGTAGAGATGGGAAAATGACCATTTCATATGGTCAGAATATAAAGAAACTGATCATACATCCACCTGCATAGTCTGCAGATTTGTTGGGAGAACCTGAGAATGAAAATCAAAATGTTGATGGTCTATCAATGCTCCAACCTATGATGACACTTGAAGAGTTGGAAGATGAAAATGATGAGGATAGGATGATCTCCCACTTTTTTTAGGGAGAACCTTCCTGTCCTCCTCCTGAGTTGCCATTAGTAGGAGTGAAAGACCACCATATTCAGCAAATAGAAGTTGCACCTGGTAGAATGTTGAATGTAGATAACAAGTTGACAACCGAACAACAGACCAAACTAAAACAAACATTGGAAAAATATCAAGATGCCTTTTCTTGGGAGTATTCTGACATGAGAGGAATAGCTCCTGAGACCTGTACACATAGAATATATCTGGAAGACCAGGTCAGACCAGTAAGACAACCATAGAGGAGAATGAACCCAACCATGAAAGAAATTGTTAAAACAGAGTTACAAAAACTCCTCATAGTTGGATTCATCTACCCCATTTCAGATAGTGAGTGGGTATCACCATTAGTGGTGGTGCCCAAGAAGAATGGAAAGTGGAGAATTTGTGTTGATTACAGGTTGCTGAACAAAGCAACCAAAAAGGACCACTTCCCCTTACCATTTATAGATCAGGTCCTTGATACCTTAGTAGGCAAGAAGTACTTTTCTTTCCTGGATGGGTTCAGTGGATACAATCAGATCCAAATAGGGGAGGAATATCAAGATAAAACCACATTCACTTGTCCATGGGGGACATTTTCTTATCGAGTCTTACCATTTGGCCTATGCAATGCACCTGCCACCTTTTAGAGGGTAGTTCTTAGTATTTTTTTAGATATGATTGGAGAGATTGTGGAAGTATACATGGATGATTTCACTGTATATGGTGAGACTTTTGAAATTGCCATAGAAAATCTAGAAAAGACACTTAAACATTGTGAGGAAACTAACCTGTCCTTAAGCAATGAGAAATGCTATATGTTGATGCAGGAAGGGATAGTTTTAGGACATCACCTTTCTACAGATGGGATCAAAGTAGACAGAAAGAAAATTGAAGTCATCCAAACTCTGCCTACTCCCAAAACACAAAAGGACATTCATAGTTTCCTAGGATCAACTGGTTATTATAGGAGGTTTATATCAGACTTTAGCAAAACTGCTAAACCTCTTACCACATTGTTAACAAAAGATGCAAAGTTTGTCTGGACTGAAGAATGTGAACAAGCATTCAACACCCTGAAGGAAAAACTGATTACTGCTCCTGTACTGAGAGGTCCAAATTGGACCATACCTTTTCACATATATGTTGATGCATCTAACAATGCAATAGGCTCAGTATTGGGACAGAAATATGGTGATGATTTTTATGCCATCTATTATGTTAGTAAAAACCTTATAGGTGTTGAATTGAATTATACTATCATAGAGAAAGAGTTTCTTGCAGTAATACATGCTCTTAACAAATTTCATCATTATATTATAGGTTATCAGGTATTTGTACACACTGACCACTCAACAATCAGATACTTGACAAACAAACTTGGGATTAGTGGTAGAATTATCATATGGTTGTTGCTCTTGCAGGAATTTGATGTGACAATAGTAGACAAGCTAGGAAAAGACAATGTGGTAGCTGATTTCTTGTCCAGATTGACACCTCCAGACTATGCAACTACAGAAGACCAATTTCTAGATGAGCATTTGTTTGCTCTAAATGATCAGATACCTTGGTACGTAGATATGGCTAATTATTTAGCCATTGGTAGAGTATCCCCTACACTTTTACCTCATGAAAAATAGACTTTAATTGAGAAAAGTGTAGATTTCTCATGGATTGATGGGTGCCTATTTAAAATAGGACCTGATCAAATCATGAGGAGATGTGTTGTTGGAGAAGAAATAATTGAAATACTAAAGGCTTGCCATGATGAACCTTGTGGTGGCCATTTTGTAGGAAAAAGGACTGCATATAAAGTGTTGCAGGCTGGTTATTACTGGCCTTCACTATTCAAAGATGCAACCAAGCATGTGAGTCAGTGTGATCAATGTCAGAGGATGGGCAGACCTACTCTCAGATATGAGATGCCACTCCAACCACATGTTCACATTGAACCATTTGATAAATGGGGGATGGACTTCGTAGGACCTATTAATCCATAGTTAGGAGGTAAGAGGTATATCCTAGTTTGTACTGACTATGTGACAAAATGGGTTGAAGTACAGGCTTTGCATGATTCAAAGGAGAAAACTATAGTAGACTTCTTGTATTCAACAATTTTTACAAGATTTGGGGTCCCAAGGGAGATCACAATAGATCAAGGGCCTCAGTTTACTTCAAGGATGATCCAAGAACTCATGCAACAATACAAAATTAGGCATAACAAAACCACTCCCTACCATCCATAGGCAAATGGGCAAGTTGAGGTGACCAATAGAGAATTGGAGAATATCCTGACAAAGACAGTACAACAACACAGGAAGGACTGGGCTACTAGATTACTAGAAGTAGTGTGGGCCTATAGGACCACCTGGAAGACTACTACTGGTTTCACACCATTTTAGTTAGTCTATGGGAAAATAACCATGATGCCTATAGAGTTTGAAGTTAAAACACTTAGGACTATTGTAGAATTGAATATCAATCTGGATGATGCACAAAAATATAGAATTCAGTAGCTTAATCAGTTGGATGAATACCACCTTGAGGCTCTACAGAAAATAGAGATCATTCAAAAATAAAGGGCCAAGTGGCATGACCGCCACACTAGGCCAAAGTAGCTTAAAGTGGGAGAATGGGCATTACTCTATGATTCTCGATTCTAGGAAAGGAAGGGCAAGCTCATGCAATGTTGGATGGGGCCATATGAAGTAATTGAAATCATCAATAATGGGGTTGTAAGAGTTAGAACAATAGATGGCAACAACATTACATTGATAGTCAATGGCCACCACCTGCATCCATACTATGTGTCTAAAGCATACATGATTGAGTCTAGATTAGGCATGGGGGAGACCCTAGTTGATTCTGATTTTATCTTGAGTTAGTGAGATGTGGACCTAGTCCACATAGTCCCAAAGACAATTATTCTTTTAAAATTTTTTTTTTTTAGTTGTGTTTTTGTTTTGCAGGAACAATGCCCTTTGTGCAACTATTAGGCAGCCTAGGAGACCTAGGCCTAACAAGCACATGATCCATGAACCTGCACTTTCCAAGATTTCTAGGAGAATTTGCTTGTAGTAGGAGTAGTTAGTCCCCATTTAGAAATGGGAATACTAAACCTAAACCTACACAAGAGTGTTTAGATTGGTCTTTTTGGACAATAAAACACTCAACTATTGGTTCAAGGGCAGATGCTGATCTTGTACCTATTTTTCAATCAAAAGCATTGAAAAGGCCTGATCAACCTGACAGCGCATATACAAGGACAAGTCAACACCTTTTGAATAAAATAAAAGTACCATGTGTTTGTATTTTATGGGGAGACACCTGCTTCCCATTGTACGATAGAAGGTGCCTTCTTTCCATTGTATGGTGAAAGGTGTCTACTTCTCATTGTATGCTTCATGGCGCTTGACTCCTAGTATGTTATGAAGATGGTGCTTACATCTTGTTTGCTGATAGTTCAACGCCTGACTCTTAATTTTTTAGGAGAATGGTCGACTACCAATTTTTAGGAAACTGACACCATATCTTCTTAGCATACATATAAAAAAAAGAGTTTGTATAAAGTTTGTTTTATATGTATGACACTTGATAGTTAGAAAAAAGGTGTCTGCTTCCCATGATAGACATAAGCGCCTGATTGCTAAGGTGTTCTGTGTTAAGTAGAGTTCCTGATACTAAGGTGCCTACTTCCCATGTAAGCAAAGCACTCGATTCCTACGGTGCCTATTTTCAGTTTACAAGGTACCTATGTATCATAACTCAAAAAGAAGGTGCCTGATTTCCATACAAAAAAGGTGCCTGATTTTTATTGATTGCGGCCATTTTCTGCCTTGATAGAATAACACGTCAGCCTTGGGATGTGGCTTGAGCCACGTCAGCTCCCCTACATGTGTAAATTCAACTCCATCATAGATAAAATTAAAATTTGACATCTACCAATTTCCAAGGAGGGGACGTTTGTCATCCCAAGGTGCTATGTTTTTCTAATTTTTGTTTTTAATTTTTGTAGGATTTCTTGAATAACCCACAGTGCAGCTACCAAGAACCAATCACGTCCAAGGAAATTCATTGCATGGGAACCATGGCCATCATTGTCTATTGTGGTTTACCCCATCATCAAATGCCAACCAATAGTGATGCACCATGAACATTTACACATATGCACCCATAAAATAAATTTAGGTGCATGTTTAAATTTTTTGTTTCTTGTCTATATTATTTTCATGAACATGTGTGTCTATGGAAATGTGTCAACATAACCCCCCATTATTACCTTAACCACTTGAACAAATCCACTTGGCATAATGTTGCATGGCACGCCTCTGATTGGTCGATAGTTTATGGTTATCATCTCCGCACAATCAGGCACATGCTCAAAGGAAATTTACTATGGATAACCATAATCACTATTGATTATGGTAATTAACTGCTTACATGCATAAATATAATTATTTTAAAAAGAATTACCAACTACTATGCAACCAACTTTAGTAAGAAAAATATAGAATAGTGAGGCACAATGGTAATTTGAAGGGGAGATAATAAAATTGTTGAGTGAATTGTGAATTAGAGGTAAAGTATGGGGGAAAGTCAAAAAATCATGACCTTAAGAAGAGTGAGTCGATCGATTGCTCGGGAATTTCTATAGATGTCCAAACATAGTTGGATGTTATAGAATGGATGGACTACTATCGACTAGTCAGTCAGGGCTAGGATGCGGTAGTAGCAAATGAATTTATGACATCGATGAGCGAGGGGGTCATGCGCATGCGAGGGCTGGAGATCCTAGTCACGGAGGACTACATCGCTAGAGTTATGGGCCTCCCTCTTATAGGGGAGCACATGTACAAGGAGGATAACCTTACCCTCTATGCATAGATATTTTTGGAGCACCAATAGAGCACCTAATGCATGCTGGATTTCCAAAATAGCACATTCCCGAGCTCTAGAGGGCCATTTTTGAATAGATCACCCATTTCTTCACATGCTCTGGTAGGTACTCCCACCTGAATGCCAACCACTTCTATTTCCTCAATCATATTCTACATGGGGATAAAATCAATGTCCCCCACTACCTTGCATGCACCTTGAAATATGAGGCTAGGTGATACCAGGCAGGCACCATTTCTGCCCTGGCTCACCATGGCTTGATTTTTGCCTTGGTGAGATATGTAAAGTCACATAGAAATGTGACAATTGAGGAAGCTGTGGGTACTAGTGCAGTAGTAGGGGCACAAGTAGAGGAGGAGGTGCCCATTCAAAATGAATAGTCAGCCTAGGAGGTGATAGAATAAGAAATGATGATGCCTATGTCCTAGCCTATAGGAAATATAGTGGAAGTAGGATAGACCTCATTCCTTGATTTTCCCTAATTTGGGGAGGAAATAGGGTAGGTTCTATCCCCTTCTGCACCCTAATTTGAGGAGGGTAGTGCAAGATTCCATGCCTATCTCCACCAGGATGCGAAGTAGAAGAATGAGGGCATCAAAGGTGGTTTCAAGCTCATCCGATGAGGAGACACCCATCGATGAGCTCAATAAGGAGGAGTATATGGCCCATATTTTATAGGATATTTCCTATGGGCCAACTCCTCAATAGGAGGTGGCCATGGCAGATGTACCACCAGAGGGCTAGGTGAAAGATCTGCAGTAGCAGCTACAGGTTCTGAAAGAGTAGGCTTCCACTTGGGAAGCCAAATTCAAAGAGGAATGGACTCTATTTGAAGAGTCCAGAAAGGAGGCCACCCTAAAAATGCATGAATTGTATCAAACAATTTGGCAACTATAAAGGAAATTGTAGTTGTATGGTGGACCAACAATAGTTGAGCAACTAACTAGGGTTGATGTAGTAGTGTAGATCGATGGGGCAATAGAAGTGCCCCCTATTGATAAGGAACTAGAATAGGGAGATATTGCTACAATGGAAGTAGAGCAGCCTTTCTCTACATCCCCCTCTTTAGAGTAGATAATTTAGGAGGATGAGGTTGAAGTTGAAGAACCTCAAAATATAGATCAACCTAAAAAGGGGGAGAATATGGAGAAAAGGAGATGGAGGTTGAAGAGCCTCAAATTATAGATAGAGAGGGAGAGGTAGAGCACTCTCCAATTAATATAGGGGTAGCTCAGCCTCAAGAAGAAGCAAAATCCCTAATGTGCAGCAAGAAGCTATAGAGGAAAAGGAGATCCCTAATGTGTAGAAAGAAGTTATAGAGGAAAAAGAAATAGTCCCTGATGTGCAGCAAGTAGTTATAGAGGACTAGGAGGTTCAACAACCTGCATCCCTTGTACACCAAGAAATACTAGTTGCACCAACATACCCTAGGGTATAGAGTATCAAGCTGAGATCAAAATAAAAAGTCGTAAGGCCATCTCAACACCAACCCAGAACTAGAGCAAGAGTTGTAGAGTTGAAGGCCCTAGGCCTTGAATCTGACACAGAATCAGAGTTAGATTCTGATGAGGAATGGGAGGCAACAAAGACTCAGTTTGCTACCCAAAAATAGAAATTTGAGGAGCTCAAGGAGGAAATTAAGGTAGATAAGAAGAACTGGAAGAAGTCCTCCAAGAAAGCCCTCAAGGAAGTAGAAAAGGAAGCCAGAAAACAATCTGGCAAACCTCGGAAGAATATTCCAGTTGCTCAACCTAAGTAGTTCTGGCATTTGTATGGGTCTAAATATGGGAAGCCCTCTAGGATGTAGGAGTATTTTAAGTAGATGGGATTTCTAGGCCCTGTATAGAAAGAGGATCTAGCTTCAAGTAGTAGAACTCCCCCTATGCCAAAAATAGAGGTTAAAGCTGAACTTGAGCTTGACCCAATAGGGGGAGATTTACCCACAGCCAGGGTTGCTAAGGAATCTAACATCCCATTTGGAGATAAGGAATCAGTGCCTGAGGGTGAGAAGTTGCCACTTCACCATGAGTACTGGAAAATGGTTGAGCCTACATTCTAGAAAGATGCCACCAACTTCACTAGTTTTTATATGAATGTTGATAAGGGCAAGGTGGCCTGGACCAGAGAACCACCCAAGAAGAGGGTAGGGCCAAGTGAACCACTCTAGCGTAGCAAATGCCAAAAGCAGTAGGGATAGGAGATAGCAGCTCCCACAACACCAAAGGGGTGAAAGCCCTAGGATAAAGAGAAAGCCAAGGCCGCTAAGAGAAAGAGGACACAGACCAACCGGGCCTATTGGGATGAGGTGAATAGAACTGGTAATTACCAGTTCAAAGTGGCATAGGGACGTGCCACCCCTTAAGCATGGGGGGATGATGAGCCACATAATTGCTCATTTTTTGTACTCTTTTCCCCATAATGTGTGGCATATATTCTTGTAGATATAAATATTTTATGGAAATTATATATATAATTGATAGTTTATTTTGCATGTTTTCTAATATTTGTCTTTAAGTGTAATTTGTGTAGATTTAGTGGAAATCATTGCATTTTGGCATGTTTTCATCAAGGTCCAACTCGGACCTGGCACTTGCAAATTAATGAAGGGAAAACATCTGTAGAGTATCGGTAAAAAGGCATGAAGTCAGGCACCAAGTCCTTTGAAGCGCTTGACTTCCGTTCGACATCTAACTGTTAGGCGCCTGATTTTCGTTAGGTGTCTGCTTCCCATTGTACGATGGAAGGTACTTGCTTCCCATTATATGATGGAAGGTACCTACTTCCCATTGTACGATGGAAGGTGCCTACTTTCCATTATATGAATGAAAGGCACTTGCTTTCTGACTTCTTCAACCATGGTGCCTGATTCTCGTTAGCATCAAACTTCAGCATGGCTCTATGGTCGGTAGAATAAAGCGAACACATCGACAACCAGCTTGAAAGGATTTTTAGCATCATAATTAAACATGGGATAATGTCAAAGGTGATTCATCACCTATGTTGCAGTTGTTACATAAATTTATTTTGTAAATCGGTAAATCAAATATCAACGTATTCTAGAAATAGAATACGCTGAGATATTATGATATTTTGCCCGATTCAAGCAACCAACTGTAATAATGAATCATGCATTGATTCATTCTAAAATTGTAACAGGGTTGGCTACATACTTTATAAATATGTAGGCCACCCCTGAAGAAGACCCCTAAACTTTTTATGTAATTTTCCAGTTGCAAACTGTTAATAAAAATCCTGCATTGTTCTTGTAAAAAGTATTCTCTAAGCGTCCGGTGAACATTCTACCATGGGCAGAACCTGCTGGAAGCGTGGGCCCACTTGCAACAAAGTTCTTCCCTATTTCCCTATTTTTCTGTAATTATTTTAATAGATTAATTTATTTCTAGCACTTTCCCTATTTTTTGTAATTTCCAAGCAAGGTAGTTATTTAGAGTTTTAATGTTTTCAGTCCTGTTTCTTAGACTTAGCATAGGATTATGGGTTTAAACATAAACTTCAATGAACATTAAACACCCCCCAAACCATAATCCAAGGGACTCATCTCTGAAGGAGGAATTGCAAGCATAGATTTTGCACGGCTGCTCACAAGACTACGAGCTACCCCGGGTTGACAATTAAATGGAGGTAATTAATTGAACCATAGAAAAACTAACCATTGTTTTTCCCAATACACACTTCATATCTCAAATCCAAGGTTGACCAAGCAGCAAATTATATTGCATGGCACCTTCCAAGATATGACATAGCATGTGAAATATTTTTAGTCCAACCTAGATAGGAAGGACCAATGTCCCAGTAGTGGAATACAAGGTGTCATTAAAGGCATGTGGAGTGAAGGTGGATGATGCAATGTGTGATGGTGGAATATTGATATGTTTGAGGGTGGAAGTGGTGATATTATTGATGGAATATCCTATATCAATTAATACATGCTTATAAGTAATCCCATCCACACTAGCCATGATATATAATGGTGGATCAGGTATTTTTATAGGTATTATCTTTACTTCATGATCATAAAATATTATTACAAGCTCCTTGCAATTTTGAATGTGTCCCAAAAAAAATTGAAATCATTGGAATCTTGTGGTTGCAATTCAATAAATTTTAGAATCTCCATTAAAGCTTCTCGATGTGGAGTTGATTGTTGTATTATCTTGTAAATGGAGATTTTTGCTGATGCCATTTTGAGATTTTGAGTAAAGCTATTTCTTAGCGTAAGTATTGGGTAAGGCAGAGGAGTGATTGGATTTGATCACAGAGGTGCCAATGATGTTGAAGGAACATTTGATGGATACACTAGTTGGCTGGGTCTATTTGGGTATCTCTAATTCCTCATCATAAGGTTTATCATCCCAAAAAAACCCTAGTTGGATGGAGTGGCATGCACCTGATTGACCTACTTGGGTTGTTCAGTTGTAATGGTAGGTATTTTGGTTACTCCACATTGAGGTAATAGGTCTTGGTAGATGCCAATATTTTGGTTGGAGGAGGCAAGAGGATTATAAATCTAAATTTCCTATCATTCAATCATATCCTACACTAAGTTCTTGAATGAATAACATGATTGTATATCATGACCTTTCTGTCTATGATAGATGCAATAATGATCCTCCTTGCAATATTTTAATTTTGGTTGATTTGGATTTACTGGGTGAATCTCTAGGAGGGAGATTGCTTGCACCTCACACAACTGATAAAATATCATCACCAAGGGTTTGGCAATGGTGTGCATTGGTGAGGTGGACGACATGGTTGAGTTGGAGGTTGGTTTTGTAATGGTTGAATAATTGGTTGTGGATGATATTGAGTTAATGGAGGTTGAGCCTAATAGTTAGGTGGTTGTGGTGGAGTTCAATTTGAGGGCCTAGGGGCACTCAAAATGACTTTATTCACAGGAGCTACCTTTGTTTGGGTTTGGTTATCCTTGGCATTTTTTTTAGACCATTTTTCTTTTGGATTTTGATGTCTCCATTAATTTTGATGTCCTCAATGACCTTTGCTTGGGCTAGGGCTTCCTCGAAAGTTTGATACTATTGAATTTGCAGTAAGAGTGAGATTTGTTTTGAGCAACTTCTGGTGAACATGCGAGTGAGCTCCATAATGGGTAAGGTGAAGGGCAATTTTGTGATGACTGCTCTCCACCTATTACCATAATTCATAACTAGCTCATATTCAAATTGGTGAAGATTGTTTAATTCAGTCAAGGTAGCCTTTTTATTAATTCTAAAGGAGAAACATTCCAAAAATATGTTGGAAATTTGTTCAAAGGTATAAATGCTATGATGTAGAAAATTATTTTACCACTCAAAAGCATCCCCAAAAAGTGTTATGAGATATATTCTGAGTATTAGGGATCACTATTTTGAATATGAAAATAAATATTTATAAAACTTCTTACATGCTCTTGTGCATCTTTATCACCTTTGAACTTATCTAGTTTGTGCATCTTGAAATGAGGTGGATATGGAGGTGGTGGAATGGATGGATGAATGGGTTGGTTTCTGAGTTGTTGTAAGGTGATTTTTTGATAACCCACACCAGAGGATTGTTTTTCCAATGAATCTATTTGATCAATCGGTAATTTATAGGCTTTTGGTGAGATTATGTTGGTTGCTCGTCTTTGATTGTGTTAAAGTGGAGGTGGTAGGTTTTGACATTTATGTAGTTGTGGATGTGTGTTATCAATGATAATTTCACCCCAAGGTATGTCAGGGCATGTATCTATTTGATCCTAATATTTTGGTTGAAATTCCTTATAGGTTTTATATTCTTGTTGATAGGGGTATAGTTGATGTTGTTTAGGATGAAGTGGTTCTTGATAATGAGTGGGTGGTGGTCTGTGGTGTTGGGGATGAAATGGAATTGTATGTGTATAGGGTGGAAGATTTTAATTCAGGCATAATGGAAGATTGTGTTGTTGCATTGGGTGCTATAGGTGATGTTGTGATTATTGGATTTGATGCACATGCATAGGTAGTCATTGGTAGATTATTCTCTATAACTATTTTTGATGATCTAGATTTGGCTTAGCTATCTAGTGAAATTGATTTATCAGATTAGTTGTATGAGGGTGATTCACGTATATCTTAGTGATGTGAATGGGTGTGCATTATGCCTTGATCCTAGAAGGATTGATAAAAAAATTTCCAAGACCGTGTGAGTCTACATTAACTTGATGTTGAGGGTGAATTATTTTCTTTATGTAGGTACGTAGCACCAAATTACAATGGACTTGGGTATATGTGGAAGTTTTTTCATGATTTTGACTTGTATATGCATCCGAAAAATCATATTCATGGCCCATCCATGGGCACTTAGTTATAGTAAATTACACATCTCTATCTTGGTGTGGAGTATACCTTTGTTCTTCATCCAATGGTGTTGTAGGATGAGCTAGAATGGGAATACGTGATAATGGCTTTCTAGGTGCCTCTGCACTACATGTCCTTATAGAGGGAAAGTAGGGTGGCATGGTCTGGATAGTCGATATCATGATCAACATTAGGGTCTATGGGTGGATTTTGAATGGTAACACCCAGTATATTTGGGTTAGTGGGATGATAGGTGGTATGTGAATTATATTGGACATGTTGTCCCTCAGGTCGATCAAGATCTTGGTAAGAGGACACATTAGGCCAATCCTCTTATTGGTCTTATTGAAAATAATACATGACTCTTGGTGATGGATTAGGAGTGTTAGCTCATGATTGAGCTTGACTCTACATCATGACCATAAGCTAGGAAAATGGTGTGCACTCTCTAAATTTCACAAACAAAGCATGCAAATAAAACAAGCAATATTGTTTTTATCGTTAATGTTGTTTGTTTGTGGAATATTTTCTTTTTATTTTTTTTTCATTTTCATTTTTTGTTTTGATTTTTTTTATTTTTCTTTTGTTTTTTTGATGTGCCTATTTGAAATCCTATTCCTAAAATGACTAAGGTAGATGGAATGAGCGCTACAAAAAAAAGTTAGTTTGCGCACACCCTTGTCGAGGAATGTGACACAAACGGTCAAGATAGCTTCCTAGGATGGTAGATAGGTGATAGGTATCCTTATATGAATAAAATATGCCCTAAATAAGGGGTCACACTATCTAGATCATGCTACTTGCCCATCCAGGATTTCACTTCACCCTCTTATAGGTTTGGATAAGAATGACAACTATATTCCACTAATTATTAATCCCTATGGTTAAAGGGTATTTAAACCTAACCCACTTCATGATGTACCTAAGATTAGGGGGCTTCTTGATGATGAAATCTAAAAAACCACTCATAGGGGCTACTATGGCTTTAGGGGGGAAATCCATGGTGGGAGATGAAAGCCCACATTGCGTGATTGTTATTGACAGCTGGTGATAAAATATAATTGATCAATGTTTAAATACTATGTATTCATGTAATTTCCTTTTATTACCAAAGTAGAAACATGGAGCATACAATGATTTTAATGATGCTAAAATATAAAACTAAATGCAATATTTTCCTTATATGATTCTTTGTTTTCTAATAGGCATCCATGTAGAGAAAATAAAATGTCTACAAAGATCGTCTCTTACTAATACGGTTACAAACAAGAGACCATATTGACCTGAGACAATTGTAGATAGGAGACCATCTCAACTTGAGATGATCATATTTTGGTAGATTTAAAAGAAACTAGAATAAATGCATGCAACTATTTATTTATTTTATTTTTTTCAAAAATATGAAATAAAATGATAAGGAAGTACAGAGCCTAACCTTGAGAGCCTTCGTTTGATGTAGAATTGCAGATCTGTGAATGTTCTTAATTTGATCAGAGACCATCTTGGGTTGAGATGGTTACAATACAGGGACCGTATTGGGTAGAGATGGTTAAGCCTGAGGACCTGCAATCACAAAAATAATAAAAAATTAGTCATTTTGCAGACATAACAAAAAAATAATATGATGAAAAAGAGGGACCCAAATATCCCACCATGATCACCATTTGAAGAACAGAAATTTACACCAAACAAGATAGAACGAAACACAATGTAGAACCAATAAAATGAATTTTATATATATTTGTATTGATCTTTCAATGTGTTATAAAAGAATCCTCTTTAAGAGGATTTCACTAATGATATAATAGGTACAGTAGGGATGTGATTTCCCATTTTTATGACAAAGAATATCTCTAGGTGTAATATGAAGATTTTTGTGCTAGCACATTGTTAGGGGAGTGGTTTTTCTAGGACTACCATGTCAGGTTGGATCTGGAACCTTACGCTATCCTTATATCCTATGACCTACGCACAAAGAAAATAGTAGTGAATCAATAGCATATGCAAGGTCCATCAAGGTTGGACCCATATTTAATTTGGAAATACAAAACTAAATAGAAAACATATAAATACATGTAATATTTGAGATAAAATCTAACATGTGAATGGTAAATAAGTGGATTTAAGCTAAGATGCAAAGAAAATTGGGAAACTTGGCACCTGATTGAAACCATATAAATTCGAGAGGGTTTCTATATATGGATCATCTTGGGGTGAGACAATCATTGTTGCAGTTCTGCACTTCAGTGTAACCAGGTTCCAAAGGTATTTTGGGGGTAACGCATTATATTTTTTTATGGCAATTTTATAAATGTGAAGGCAAGTGAGCTTGTGTGAGTGATCAATAGAGTAACATGAGCAATCAAGCAAGGGATAAGGGGGCATCCTCAAGTCCTATGTGGTGATCTAGCAGCATATATTTTCTATAGAAATAAGGCCTAGCAGATTATTTTGGCAGTACTTCATGGCATTTGAATTTAAAATTAGGATCCTTAATAGAGATGGGAGAGTGTCATTTTATAGCCTCCTAGAAAGAGGTAAATGCAGCAAGTGTTAATCAGGTTTAGCTTGATTAGCTTCCAGTAAATGACTATAGGTGGTAGATAAAATTGCTACCTGTAGGTCAATTGACACTGACACGAAAATAAGCATGACACTGACAAGAGGTTTGACTACCAATAATTTTTTTATTTTTTTTTTGCATGACCATCTCAGGTCAATATGGTTACAAACATGAGATCATCTTAGGTCGATATGGTTAAGCTTCCCATGGGGAAAGTTTCCTACTACTAGAGAAAACCATGGAATTAGCCCTGAGAATTCCCTATATGGATTGTGTAGGTTAGAAAGGAGGCTTTTTAGAAATCTCCTCGAGATGATGCATTTTAGGTGCTACACTAATCATTGTGCTATCTCCATCGGTACAAACTCTTGGGTAGAGAGAAACCTTGAGAGCCACTCTTAGGTGGTCGATAGTGCAATCCCATCCGAGTATACCCTAGCAATGCAATCATTTGATCACCCTGGAAACAACATGCATATACTAGGGACATCCATTTGGAGCTCCTCAAGGCATCCTCATCGAGATCCTCGCATAAAACTCAAAGCTTAACTATTAAGCATAGACACACGGGCCAAGCACTAACTCAATACAACTCTAGTTTTTTTTACCTTTAGTGGTTTTTGTTGCCCTAAGGTCCCTTTAGTTTCTAGCTAGATTTTCATGTAAAAGGGTGGGGGACCATTTTAAAACCCCTTTTTTAATAATAATAAAATACTACATTTGCATGAATATTTCAAGTTGGGAAATGTAATATCTCATCCTAAATGTGATATTCTATATTAAAATACCTTTCCTACATGCACAAATGTCTACCTTCTAACACAAATAAAGTGCCCATTTAAAATTTGTGCTTGTGAATCTAAACTAAGGTTGTCTCCATATGGAACACAAGTTTATTTTTAGTAATTCAAAGTACTTTAGTCTATTACATTGTATCAAGTAGTTTTTTCAAAATTAATTTTAAATTTCTTCAAATGTTAACAAAAACTATTATGCATATCTTTATAACAATTAGTTTTCCTTAGTGGTCAAGATTCCCACTCCATGGATGGGGTGTCCTAGGTTTATAACATGTTGAATACAATAATAATCATGCATTGTTGAGAAATTTATCATTATGCTCACCCTTTATTTTTAAATTTCTTCAAATGTTAACAAAATCTATTATGTATATCTTTATAACTATTAATTTTCCTTATTGGTCAAGGCCCCCACTCCATAGATGGGGTGTCATAAATTTAGAACATGTTCAATACAATAAGAATCATGCATTTTTGAAAAAATTATCATTATACTCACCCTTGCTGCATATTGAGGTGCTCTAATATATTAGAAAACTCTTTGACCACTCGAAGCTCAAAATCATACTCCATATAAAAAGCAATTATCAAATTTACTAATTACGAAACATTTGAAACCAACAAAAATTTTAAGTATCTAGCCTAGATAAAATATTGTGAAAGCATCCTCTTTACTTTTGTAAACAACAAAATTTGAATAAAATATTTGAAATAAACCTAACTTCTAGTCATAGGCCTTGCAAGAAATTAGTAAAGAAAATACTAACTAAAGCAAACTAAATAAGACCTTTCTCTTTTACTAAGAGTCAAAAAATAAGTTGCAAAAATTCTCTTATTGGGATATAATGACCCCTTACGTGTCATAAATAATTTAAACTCTTATAAATTACCTTCCGATTTAGGTAATTTGCACTCAAATAGAGAGTTTCATGGCACTCACTTGATGATTTTAAGCATGATAATAACAATTTACTAAATGTACAATACATAGCCTTATAACATCACCAACTCTTAGCTACAAGCTTACTGTAATGTAAGGGCTTTGGCCTCTCTTTGAGAATTCCAAGGTTCAAATCCCACTTAGTATGAGGGGACCGGGAATCTTCATAAAAACTTACGTAAACTCATTGAAAAGAAACATCACCAACTCTCATTAAAGTTATTTATAGGTTTACAAAAAATATCTTTTATTATTAGATTAATTTTCTATATCATGTTCCTTTAACAGATGTATTTTGATAGGTCATAATAAAATGTATATGGATAGAAATATTTTAAATATCATTTCTTTAACAAAGAGGTAATAAGCCTTTGATAAAGCATGATGATCATTAAATTTGGATTGCATGGAACGTGACACTCTTCATGCCTAGTCAATCAAAAGGATGTAGAATTAATTTCTCCATGCCTCTAGAATATTGTAGCTATTATAATGCATCCACTTGTTCATCATCTACTAGATGTACATATGGATTTCCAAGAGGTTGAATGTCTTTATACATAAATTCTAGATGATTGGATTTTATAAAATATAGGCTCCTCATCTAGTTTTTGATCTTCATATAGAATATCAATATTATCTTCAACAAGAAACCAAGAAAATATTGACTAATTTCAAACGTCACTTGTTAATATTATAGGAAAAGTATGTAACTAATAACTTTAGGCCACCTACATTATTATACCTAAAATATTCAATACAATGATGGGAATACTCAACCTCATCTAGATCAACTAAGACCTCCTTATCCAAAGAGAATGAAATGGATCATAAATTGTCTTAATAGAAGCAAGTTTGTGAGCACTAGATAAGTCATGAATAAAAAAATCTAGTTATTTTTATTATAACTCTTATTCCATCCAAGAAAGTATTTATTCATATTTGAAAAATCTTACAATCACCTTTCCCTCTAAAATATCAAAGTAATATTGAAACTAGATTTCATACATTCTTTTTCTCGACATAGAAGGGTACCTATAAAGCATATGAAGAACATTCATCCATATTAAACTTATACTTAGAATAATCTACCAATTTAGGATCACTCTTTTTTAATTCAAATGCATTCCTAAGACTTCCAAAAGCAAAAAATTGTTTATCAAGACTAGGATCCATTTTATGTTCATAACCTTTATCCTCTTCTTTGAAAAGATACATTAATTTTTATCCCTTTGGAGAATTAGTTAACTAATTCCATATTATATGTGCTAAAATCTGAAAGTGTCATGGTTTTAATTTAAACTGGTTATTTGTATTAGACCATTTGAAGTATAACATGCAAATTCCTTATATGTATTTCATATGCTTAATCTAAAGCCCTCAAATTATATTCCTTTTAGAACTCATGTATCAAACTCTACATATGATGAAGTTATACATAGATATAATATGCCTTCTAAATATGAACTGGATGAGAGTATTCTTAATTCTTTATATAAAAATTTATTGTCTTAATGTCTAATAGTTCTTAGTTAGTTGGTTTTGAATTTGATAAAATGTTCCCTTGGACATTGAGGTTTGCTTATTTTATTAAAATGTATGGTATTAGTACTAACATCTATTATCATTTATATTATGTCTTTTGTTTTACCTTTAGAATTGAAAATGGATATAGATCCAAGAGCATTTGAGATTTTAAACACTATCAACATATTGAATTTAACATTAAAATTAATAAAGAATAAGGCTTATGAATTGGATAACATTTTCTCCATCGAATATAGAGAAAAATAGGCTCAATTACTAGAACATAAGTATCTATAACTACAAATTTACTAGTCTTGACTAGAGATGGGTTTTCATTGTAGGAATTATAAAGTATTTTGTATAGTTTTGCTAAAGATTCAATATTGCTTGAGGAACATATTAGAAAAGTCCTCTATATGACCTACATAGTTGGTATCCAGGTTTCTAAGAAAAAATTTATGGGTAGACACATTCATGCTTAATAAAAGGTTGCTAGTGTAGTTTTGAAAAATAGCCAAATGTTCAATAATTATATAATTATATACATTGAATAAAGGAATATGATTGAGTTATTATTTTGTTAGGTCATAAACATTAATAGGTACTATCATAGGGAAAAACCTAGTGGAAACCCACTATTTATGTTGGGCCATGGCATTAGTCATGCTGCTTAAACTCTAAGCAGGAAATAAACTCGTGTTTTTATTAATTATTTTTTATCGATACTTAAGCTTATTTATGATTTTTGAGATTAGACTAAGTTTAGTAAAATACCAATCCTTGTTTAATAGGTATTAAAAGTAGGAATAAAGGTGATATTATGGTAATTCCTATAGACTTGGGACAAAGAAAATTTTGGATTGGGTGGTGGAAACTTGGATTATGCTAGAGAAAGTACTTGCCTTATACTAAGAATAGTTTTTTAATAAACTATATTCTTTCCAAATAAAGGTGATTCTATTTTTTCCCTTTATAAACATAAATATATTTTAATTTCAATCTTCTTGAAAACTAATAGATGCCAGTTTGTCTTTCTTAGTGGTTTGAAAAGTTACATGAATCTAGTCTTTAGCATAGTTACTTATAAAATAATTTCAAGAAAGTTTTCAATTGTTAAACTTGAATATTATACCTCATAATGGTACTAATTTAAGATGTCTCCTCCAATCACCTAATAGTAAAAATATTATACAATTAGAAAAGGTTAACTCTAAAAATAAAATAAATCAAATATTTTTTAAATTGGTTATATGGGATTGAAACATCCTTTCTATATTACATCATGACCATGTCACCATAGTATTTTAATGAACCACATGTTGAAAGTGTAATATGACTTATGGGTAAGATCAAACTTGTATGATATATTCTTGTATTGGTATACAATCAACAATTATGTAAATGTATTTAATTTATTGGTCATAAATAACCTTGTTATGGATAAAATAATATTATAACTTATAATTAACCTAAATTCTTCTTGTCATATTGTCTTAGCTTAAATTATTTATGTAATTGACTTAGATTAAATGTTGTGATCCTTATCTATAGATAACACAATGATTATTTATGGTGCCAAAGGGAAAACTATCTTCATTTCCTTTTCATCCTTTTATTCTTTCTATATAATATTTGATTAGATGGATTGCTTTTATTTATTTTTGAAAATAGGTGTCAATTCCAACATGATATCAAAGCAAGTATGAAGTAGAATCACTTGGTCATGCAGAAAGTTAGTCTAGATCCTTAGATCCTTTTTTATTTTGGTGATCAATTACTCTACAAAACCTCATAAGTATTTTTAGCATAAGAGACAAACAAATTTTCTTCCATGACTCTTCATTTACTCTTCCCATCCATTCTAGAGAATATATGATTATTGCATTACCCATTTCATTATAATGGAGTAATTTACTTTATATTTTTAGGATTTAAAGTTCTCACATGTAATAGTTCATTTGAAATTAAATTTATAGCATATGTCATTATTTGGTGCCCATCTATTTTTTGGTGTAGCATTCTTCTATACAAAGAAGGCACACATATTTTTTTATTTAAAAGGGACATCATGGTGGCTAGGTCATTGCACCTAAGAAAATTTGAGGAGGATGATCATGGATTAAATTCATATATTTTTCTTTTGCCTTCCTTCTTCAAGGTGGTAACTAAAAATTCATTTTGGCATCTTTTGACAATTGTAATGCATCAATGATCTGATCAAGGGAGAATTTAGTGGTGCATGGTGGGAAGGAAGTGTGGTTTCAAAACACATGCCCTTCTATTTAATAATTAGATATATGTATAGTTGGGAAAAATAGCTACCTTCATGGAGGTAGTAGTGATCTCAATATATTTGTAACTATTTCCATGGTGGTTAGTTGGAAAGTGTTAGAAGTATTAGGTCAAGCATTTGAATCCCTCTTTTCCTTTACCTATAGGATGAGGGGTCCATCCATATTTTAAGAGGATGTGTGATTTAATATATAATGTAAGTGTTGGAGGATTTTCTAACACAAGGTTTTAGGCTATGACAAACCCAACTTCAATTTTCCTTGAGTGCATTTTTATGATGTGGATGTTTTGGTGAACATGGCACCCTTGTGTGCCACTAAACTATACTTTTTTCTACTTATACCAAATCAATAAATCAAAACCTAATTGTCATCACCCTCCCTGGAATAGACCTTTTAGTTGCGATTATATATGTTTTTAATAAAATTATTATTATATGCTTTCATACTTTGGACAAGGTACTGGTGATGGATTTTTGTATTACAGATACGAGATCATCTGAAAGAGAAAATGATGACAGTGACTATTTTCACCTTCAATGAAGTCTATCACCAATGGACCATGGAGAAGGAAAAAGTAAAATATTTATAGATGCATTTCATGTAGATCCATATGCTTTATATATATATATATATATATATATATATATATATATATATATATATATATATATATATTCTTTTATGAAATAATAAATAAATAATTTGTAATATGAATTAATAAATTCTAACATAATAAAAATTCAAAAAAATATCTAAATTTGGGAGTCCAAAAATAATTTTAAGAAAAAAATGTGGTCAAACAAACCATAAGCCACCTAGCATCAAGGGAGTCGAGTAAGTGGTTGGAGCATGTAATGCCACTTGCTCAGATATTTTCCAAAAAGAGCTTATAAAATAGTAAGGGGAAGAAAGAATGGTCAGCCATGAAATATTTTCTTCAAGCCTTAAAGAATACTGCAACAAGATTTAACTTGAAGAATACTGCAACAATATTTAACATGTTGGTTTTCAATTCCAACTCTTATTAGAATATTGAGTGAACTCTACCTTTATATGCTTTATATTTATTTTCAATTTGTTGTTATTTTCAAATTATTTTTAGAAAAAAATTCCACCTAGTAAAAGCTCGTGTTTTTTTTTTTTAACCTATGGAGTATTATGGTAGAAAACTGATTGGAAAGATCATATTTTACAGTCTAGTTGTTAGAATTTGAGCTATTTATTACCTATGGAGTATTATGGTAGAAAACTGATTGGAAAGATCATATTTTACAGTCTAGTTGTTAGAATTTGAGCTATTTATGTGAAATATGGAGGTACTCTTGACTTAACACTTTACAAGTTTTCTAGCAGTCCTTTAGTCGTATGGTAGATGTTGCACTTCCCAAATCTGGGAAGATAATTGTGTGGAGCTCTTTTCCTATATAGGGGTGGTATTTTGAGTGATTTTTGCTAGATGTCAATTCTACCATAGTCTATCAGCACTAAAAAAAAAAATTAATTAGCACTAAATATTAGCATATTGAATAACTTCGTACTACTAAGCTTAAAGAATCTGCACAAAAATTCTAGAAATACCATTTGTGAACACAATTCTTCTTTTAAATGAAAGAATGTGTGGATTTGATGAGTGCACTACCACTTAATAGAAAATACTTCATATCTAAAAATATTCAAATATATTTGGTGAATATGTCTAGACTGTAATTTGATATGCTTTAATGAAAATATTTTTCTATAGTATGAGATTTATAAAAGAAATAAATTAATTAGATGTGTTCAAATAATATACTTAATTAGTATATTGACATTAAAATACATGGTTGAAGTTGTAAAATGTTCGTTTTGCTTCTCCTTTCCTGTGTTCCATCTGATCCCACAACCATTTTCCAATCGAGAATTGCAAAAGTATGGTGGTCAACCCAATGCAAAGGTCCTAAATAAAATAATTTGATACAAGAATGAAAAGGATGTCTTGCATTGCTGAACATTTTTAATTGTGCCTTCTTTTTAAATTCCTAAATATACTATTTCTAGCATTAGTGTACCTAAGGCTTCATGGTTTGAGCATATTGAATTGTGTGAATTTTTGAAATGTATAAGAATATGGTGTAATTGAATTGTTTCAGTTAGAGTTTCCTACTACTAATGATAATAGCTAAATTTGACATTAGTTATGCAAAATAGTGTCTGTTGATGATAAGTAGATGAATTAAATATTAAATTAGAGTTGCATTTTGAAATAATGCTAATTAAGGTTGACCTTAGAATTAAATAAAGTTTAAATCTAGGGTATTTTTCTTTTTGATATTCAAAATGATTTAGTTCTCTTCCTTGGAAATAGGCGTCATTAAAACTTGCATATTCGCTTCTTAGATTAAACCTTTTATAGCTTACAAAACAAACAATTTGAGTTGTAATTACCTTTATTGGCAAACAAATAAGGTTAGGAATTGTGTAAACATATTGGAGTGTTTTTTTCAATAAATCTCTTCTAGAAACGTTAACATTTGTGGTGTTCTTAGATATTAGAACTTATCTAAATCTAAGCATAAGGATGTGTGAATGTAATTATTAACAAGTATCCTTCGATTGATAATGTTGTTTTTAGAGCGAATGATTTAATAGATTTATTAAATATCTTTATGTTTGATTTTAAAGAGTTTAGTCTCATATCTCAATTCCTCTTAGCTTACTTTTTTATATATATTATCTTCATCCTTTATGTAATATGATTTTTCTTCTCTGAATGTTCTTTAAATTAATTTTAAAATATTTTTTTTCTATTGAAAAATATATTAATGTATGACCTTTATGATCATATGATATAACTATATGAATATATTTTTTCCACCAGTAAACAGATTAAAGAACCTTTAAGTAAGTTCCATTTAAAAGAGATTATATTTATTATAGAAGATTAACCAACTTAGATACATCAACATTACCTTAAAAGAGGAATATAGTATCCCTTAAGACTAGTGAACTAGGACTTTTATTTACAGAACTATTAGGTAGATTTTCTTTAATAAATAATGAAATAACTAAGAACGAAGTCCCCATGATAGTCTTAGTTAAATTTTTCTTCTTGGCAAGGAAATATATGAATTATTTTTGAAACCACTTTCTTATAAAACATTTTTTTACCTTGAAACTAAAACCTATCCGAAATGTGATGAAAAACTATTTGAAATGGTATGGTCACAAGAAAGGTGACCAATCAATGAAATCAAAATACCCAATACCAGTTTTATTACAAGAGATGTAATCAATCGTGACTCGAGAATGGTCCTTCCTAACAATATATTAATACGAGTCATGTAAGGTGGGGTGGTATGGGATATTCCACTAGGTCATTCATCAAGTGGTACCATGTTGACTCCTTGTATAGTTATGAGTAGGAGTTCTAGCATGAGGCGAAGGAAGTATCCACAATAGGTTGGTATGGGATATCCCATTATTTTACTCATAATATTGAGCAGCGAGATCATGTTCATTATCAGATTAATGACAATGACCTTAGTTGAATCTATGAGGAGATAGACTCAGCTAAAGCATGAAGGCATCATGCCATAGAAACATTCATGTTATCCTAGCACAATTGGGCATGTGATTATCTATATATATAACATGTTTAGTTTTGGGGAAAAAGGCATCCCCCTCTAAGTGTTATGGGCCTTAGATGATAAACCCTATATTGTGATCATATTACCTCATCCTGAGGTAGGTAGATCATAAATAAGGGACCACTAAAGAATTCTATAGGAGACTGACCACTCTTGTCCACTTGAGGGTCATCTACAAGGACTAAAATTCAAAAGTTACCTTTGATGACTTGTACTGATTAAATATTAGGTGAGAAATAAATATAATTTTAAAAATTCAAAGAAACATATTTAGCCAAACTTCTTTCCTTGTTAGTAGATTTAGTTGTTCATCCTATAAGTTTTTGTGGAACCAATGGGTTAGGTTGTATTTTTATAGTTGGTATCAAATCCTAGGCTAGTAGGACCTAGAAATTACTAACATAGCTCTCTTGTACCCAGAAAGGATGGAATCGATACTCAAGGGATGTCTTATAGAAACCTGACACCCTCTAGGCAGGAAGAAACTTCAATTCAGCCCTAAAGGGAAAGATATATTAAACTATAAAACAAGCCAAACAAGGAAGATGATAATTTACCTATGATAGTTAGAATCCTTCACAAAAAAATAAATCAATAACAAAAGATGATTGAAATACTAATAAATTGAGAAGTTGGTAGTAAAGGCCCAATAATTAGGTAAAGAGATCCTAAAATACCAGTTGAGGAAATTAGGTAAAGTGATCCTAAAATAACAATTAAGGAAATTAGACAAAGAGATCCTAAAAGACCAATTGAGTGTAGGAGAGATCAAGTTGGATTTTAATTAGCCAAAGATATAAAAAATGTTAAAGTTTCTAAATTCAATGGAAATGAAGGTGGGAACACTACCAAAATATGATTAAATGAAATAGAAAAATATTTCTCTATGAAAATCTTGTCATCTAAATCTCAAACTGCCTAGGATACCCTACACCTTATGGACACAACTTTAGAGTGGTGGAATACTTATAAATCTGTAAAGGAAATTGAGACCTCATACTTGGAATGAGAAGATTTTATAAAGAAATTTAAAAAAAAATATTTCTAACTAAACAATACTATGTGGAAAAGTTTAATTTTTTCACTCTACAATAGAAATCCATGTCTGTTGAAGAATACTCTTAAAAATTTGTCAAATTACTAAAATGTGTCCTAGAATATGATAATAATGAGCAACTAAAAGTACAAAAATTCATCTTAGGTGTAAATCCCTAGATCAGAATAGTAATGAATTTACTTAGCCCAAAAACTTTATAAAAGGCCTATGATTTAACACGACAAGAGGAATCAAATTAAAAAACAAAAAGAGTCTTCTTTAATTACCACAAAATGATCGAAAAGGAAAATATCCTTCTTTAATTACCACAAAATAACCAAAAAGGAAAAGGAATAACTTAGAAAAAGAAAAAATGTTGGATTTGTGAGATGGGATAAAGAACAAAATAAGAAAGTTAAAGGAGGATTTAAGTAAAAGCCCAAACTTGATAATAGGAATGCCCATAGACAAAATAGGGATAGAAAGAGTTATTCGAGAAGGAATGACCAAAGATACTATTCTCCAAAAAATATATAGTAGGCCAATACAGGAGGTCAAGATCAAAGAAAATAAAAATGACACTAAAGCACCAAAGAATGGATGCTACATTTTTGGGGGACCTCACTTTGCCAACAAGTGTCTCCAAAGAGCCAATCGAAGAAGAGACCCATAGGAGTAGGATCATTGCATATATGCAACAATAGGTAACTCAATATTGGATGGACAAGCTACTCCCATGCTCTTGAAAGGTAAATTATTTGATAAAAATATTAGTATTTTAATTGATAGTGGTGTCATAGAAAGTTTCATTTCTACTAGTACTATCAAGGATATACCAAAAAGGCATGGATATTTGGAAAATGACTGGAAGGTAGAATATGGTTCAGGATTAACTTACTCAATTAATCAATCTTTATTCGATGCCAATATTTTTCTACCTATGGGGAGAACTAACTAGCATTTGTATGTGGCCCTGTTGCATGTTTTTAATCTCATATTTGGTATGGATTGGTTAAAAGCCTATGGAGCCCTCATTAACTTCCAAGAGAGATGGATGGAATATATTGATGATTCCAAACAATGAGAAAATATTCAATGTGATCGAGGTCCTTTTTTACCACATTTCTTTTCTGCACTACAACTTAGGAAAGCTATGAAAAGGGTAGGATAATATATGTGATTAAAATAAATAAAAATGAAGAGAATGAGGTAAAATTAGAATTGTTCAAGAAGTACCCTATACTAAATGAATTTAGGGATGTCTTTCCTAAAGACTTATTGGGTCTTCCACCTCGATGTGAGTTCAATTTCTCTATTGATCTTTTTCCTAGGGCTGAACCTATTGCAAAAACTCCTTATTGAATGACTCCAATTGAGCTTCAATAGTTTAAAATACTGCTCTAGGATTTTCTTGAGAAAGGACTAATAAAGCCCACTATTTCACCATGGGGAGCACCAGTTTTATTTGTAACAAATAAGGATGATTCCTTGAGATTATGTATCGATTACTAAATGCTTAATAATGTGACCATCAAAAATATATACCCCTTACCAAGGATTGATAATTTGTTCAATTAGTTAAGGGGAGCTACTAGATTTTTGAAAATTGACCTCAGATCTAGACACCATCAGTTAAGGATTTAGGAGGATACTCATAATACTACCTTTAGAACAAGATATGGACACTACAAATTCACATTATTACCATTTGGATTAATTAATGCTCTAGCTACCTTAATGAATCTCATGAATAGTGTATTCAAAAAATAGTTGGACCATTTTGTTTTGATTTTTTTGGATGACATTTTGATTTACTCTCAAACTAAAGAAGAACATGACTAACACATGAGAATAGGATTGGAGATTCTCAAGAAAAATTAACTATTTGGAAAACTATCAAAATGTGATTTTTATACCCCACAACTACAATACCTTGGGCATATTATCTATATTGATGGGATTGTTATTGATCCTAGGAATATATAAGCAATAATTAATTTGCCTACGCCTACCAATGTAATTGAGCTATGTAGTTTTATGGGTATGGTAGGTTATTACAGGTGTTTTATGAGAAATTTTTCAAAAATTGCCCATCCAATTATAAACCTTTAGAGAAAGGGAAAGGAATTATTATGAATAGATAAGTGTGAAGAAGCTTTCAATATTTTAAAATAAATGTTGAAAACCACTCGATTCTAAAAATACCTAATCCATTGAAAAAAAATTACAATATGTACCGATGCTTCCATTAAAGTATTTGGAAGAGTGCTAACTCATAATGAGGAAATCATACTATAAATATTAAAATCTCAAAAAGCATGAGTAGAATTAGGCCACTCATGACTTAGTGATGGTAGCTATTGGTCATGCACTCAAAATTTGAAGTCATTATTTGCTGGGAAAATCCTTTAAGCTACCCAACCTCTTCTAAATGCCAGACAAAGTTGATGAATGGAATTCCTGGTAGAATATAACTTTGGAATTGAATATATTAAGGGTAAAGAAAATAAGTTGGTCGATGCCTTAAGAAAAATAAGGCACATAACTACAATATCCAAAATTTAGGCAGACTTGTTTGAAAAAATTAAAGAGCAACAATGAGGAATGGTTATTGTAATCAATGTTGACAATGGGTTGAGCTAGAATCCAATAAGGGTAAGGATTTTTCTTATAGTAATGGCTTGTTACATTTTGTGGATAAGTTTGTTATTTTGAAGTTAGGTGGGTTAAGAAATATTCTATTAAAAGAAGTTTGTTTCTCTCCTTATTCTGCACACCCTTGAGGGATAAAAATATGAGAAAATATGAAGAAGAGTTTTTATTGGCCAGGAATAAAAAGGGATATTAACAACTTTGTGGCAAGATGTATGGAATACCAAAAATTAAAAGCTAAATATTTACATCTAGCCAAAAAACTTTATCCTCATGAAATACCAACACAAAAATGGTAAGTCATCTCCATGGATTTTATTGTTGGTCTACTTAAAACCAAATTTCAACATGATGCCATACTTGTGGTAGTAGAAAAATTAACGAAGGTAGCACATTTCATATATATTAACATTAAGGATGATGCACTTGCCATTGCTAATAAATTTTCCAAAGAGATAGTTCACCTTCATGGATTTCTCAAAATAATTATTTCAAACAGAGATTCTAGATTTACATCAAAATTTTGGTAAGCTTTGCATCAAGATCCGGGTACAAAATTAAACATTAGTTCTGCATATCATACAGAAATAGATGACTAAACTAAAAGAGTTAAGTAGGTCCTTGAGGACATGCTACACATGTATTTTATGGATCATAAGACCAAATAGGAGGATTATCTCTATTTGGTAGAATTTTCCTACAATAATAGTCATCATGCATCCTTAGGAATGGCTCTATTTGAGGCCATGTATGGGAGAAAATGCAAAAATCCTCTATCATGGGATAATCTGAAAGATCAAGTAATGATCATACTAGATACTATTAAGGAGATGGAGAAACAATTTATGATGATTTATCAAAGGCTAAAATAATCCAATGATCGACAAAAGAGCTATGTAGACTTAAAAAGGTCATCGAGAGAATTCTATGTGGGAGATAGAGTATTCTTAAGGGTGAGACCTCATAAAAGCTCCATTAAATCCACCAAATTGGATCCCAAATTTGTAGACCCCTTCAAAATTATTAGTAAAATTAGTCCTATGGCCCATAGACTTGCCCTACCACCCAATTTTTCAAAGATCCATGAAACCTTCCACATATCTCTATTTAGAAAATATGTTGTTGACTGTCTCATATTTGGAATGTATCCAATTTGCAAATAGAATATCCTTTGGCCATTGAATTTCGACCAACTTGGATATTAGCCTTTCAGAAGAAAAAATAAAATAAAAATAAATAAATATAGAACAATGTAAGGTCTAATGGGACCAATATTTAGTGAAAATGCCACTTGGGAGGATGTAAATATCATGAAAGAACAATTTCCTTTTTCAGTTTGAATAAATTGTTTATATTAAAAACACAAGGGATTGTGTTTATTTTAGGGGGAGATTGTCATGAACCTCCTTGAAATGGACCTTTTGGTTGCTATTATAAATATTTTTAATCAAATTGTTATTATATGCTTTAATGCTTTGGACAAGGTACTATTGATGGATTTTTGTATTGCAAGTACAAGATCATAAAAAAGTGGGAAATGATGATGACGAATATTTTCATCTTTGATGAAGTCTATCACCAATGGCCCATGGGGAAGGAAAAAGTGAAAAATTATAGATGCAATTCATGTAGATTTATATGCTTTATATATATATATATATATATATATATATATATATATATATATATATATAATCTTCTTTTATGAAATAATAAATAAATAATTTATAATGTAAATTAATAAATTTTGATTTAATAAAAATTCAAAAAAATAGATAAATTATAATATTAAAGTAAATTGAAATCTAAAGCTGAGAGTTCAGGAATAATTTTAAGAAAAAACCATAGTCGAACGAACCATAAGCCACCTAACATAAAGGGAGCCGAGTAAGTGGTCAAATGCATGTGAGGCCACTTGCTCGAAGATTTTCTCTAAAAATAACTTATAAAACAAGGAGGAAGAAACAATGGGCAGCTGCAAAAACTTTTTTCAAGCCTTAAAGAATATTGCAACAAAATTTTACAGGTTGGTTTTTAGTTCCAATTCTTATTATAATATTCAGTGAACTCTGCCTTAATTATGCTTTATCTTTATTTTCAATTTTTTGTTATTTTTAAATTATTTTTAGAAGAGATTTCCACCCAATAAAAGCATGTGTTCTATCTATCCTACATTTGGAGTATTGCAGTAGAAAACTAACTAGACAGATCGTATTTCACATAGTCTACTTGTTAGAATTTGAGCTAGTTATGTGAAATGTGAAGGTACTCTTGATTTAACACTTTACAAGTTTTCTAGCAGTCCTTTAGTTGTATGGTGGATGTTACCCTTTATAACTCAGGATAGATAATTGTTTGGAGCTCTTTTCCTGGATAGGGATGGTATTTTGAGCGCTTTCCTCTAGATGTTGGTTCTGCCATAGTCAACCAGCACTAATAAAAAAATTTAATCAGCACTAAATATTAGCACATTAATAACTTTGCACTGCTAAGCTTAATGAATTTGCATAGCAATTCTAGAAATACCATCTGTGAACACACTTCTTCTTTTAAATGAAAGGATGTGTGGATTTGATGAGTGCAGTACCACTTAATAGAAAATACTTTATATCTAAAAACATTTGGAGATATCTGGTAAAAACATTTGGAGATACCTAATAAAGATGTTCGGACTGTAATTTGATATGCTTTAATGAAAATATTTTTCTATAGTATGAGCTTTATAAAAGAAATAAATTAATTATATGTGTTCAAAAATTATATTTAATTAGTCTATTGACATTAAAATACATGGCTGGAGTTGTAAAATATCTACTTTTCTTCTCCTTCCCCATGGACCATCTGATCCCACAACCATTTTCCGACCGAGCATTGCAAAAGTATGATGGTTAGCCCAATGCAAATGTCCTAAATAAAATAATTTGATACAATAATGAAAAGGATGTCTTGTGTTGTCGCATGAAATAATATTTTTAATTGTGCCTTCTTTTTAAATTCCTAAATGTCCTATGTCTAGCATTAGTGTACCTAAGGCTTCATGGTTTGAGCATATTTAATTGCATGAATTTTTGAAATGTATATATAGCTAAATTTGATAATAGCTAAATTTGACTTTAGGTATGCAAAACAAACCCGTTGATGATAAGTAGATGAATTAAATATTAAATTAGAGTTCCATTTTGAAAGAAGTGTAATTAAGGTTGACCTTAGAATTAAATGAAGTTTAAAGCTAAGGTATTTTTCTTTTTGAGATTAAAAATAATTATGTTCTCTTCTTGGCAAATGGGCGTCATTAAAACTTGTTTGTTCGCTTCTTAGCTTAAACCTTTTATAGCTTACAAAACAAACGGTTTGAGTTGTAATTATCTTTATTGGAAAACAAATAAGGTTGGGAATTGTGTAAACATATTGGAGTAAAATTTTCAATAAATCTCTTACAAAAACATTAAAATTTTGGTGTTCTTAGATCTTAGAACTTATTTAAATCTAATAATAAGAATATGTGAATGTAATGATTAACAAGTATCCTTCAATTATTAATGTTGTTTTTATTTTCAATAAAAATAATAATAATGTTGTTTTTAGAGCAAATGATTTAATAGATTTATTAAAGATATTTATGTTTTATTTTAAAGAGTTTAATCTCATATTCCAATTCCTCTTAGCATACCTTTTTTATATAATATCTTCATCCTTTGTGTAATATGAATTTTCTTCTCTGAATGTTCTTTGAATTAATTTTAAAGTTATTTTTATATTGAAAATATATAATAATGTATGACCTTTATGATGATATGATATAATTATATGCATATATTTGTACCACCAATAAATAGATTAATGAACCTTTAAGGAAGTTCCATTTAAAATATATTATATTTATTATAGAAGATTAACCGACTTAGATACATCAACATTACCTTAAGAGAGGAATATAGTCTCCCTTAAGACTAACGAACTAGGACTTTTATTTGTAGAATCATTAGGTAAATATTTAATAATTAATGAAATAACTAAGAACTAAGTCCCCATGATAGTCTTAGTTAAATTTGTCTTCTTTTCAAGGAGAGTTATGGGTAAGTTTTGAACCCACTTTCTATTGAAACATTGTTTGACCTTGAAACCAAAACCTGTTCGGAATGGTCTGGTCACAAGAAAGGTGATCAATCAATGAAATCAAAATACCCAGTACCAATTATATTATGAGAGATGCAATCAAATGTGACTTGAGAATTGTCCTTTTTGATAATATGTCATGATAAGTTATGTAAGGTGTAGTGGTATGGTACATCCCACTAGGTCATTCACTGAGCAATACCATGTTGAATCCTTGCATAGTTATGAGTATAAATCCTAGTGATGAGGCTAAGAAAGTATCCACAATTGGTTAGTATGGGACAACCCATTGTTTTACTCATAATCTTGGGCAAGTGATATCATTTTCATTTTCAAAGAGTGACAATGACCTTAGCTAAATCTATGAGGAGATAGACTCAAATAAATCATGAAGGTATCATGCCATAGAAACGTTCATGTTATACTAGAACAATTGGGCATGAATTCCCTATATAGGTAACATGTTTAATTTTGAATAAAAAGGCATCCCCCTCTAAGTTTTATGGGCCTTAGAGGATAACCCCTACACTGTTATCATATTACCTCATACTAGGGTAGGTGGATGAGAAATAAAGGACCACTAAAGAATTCTATGGGAGACTAGCCACTCCTATCCACTTGAGGATCATTTGTAGTGACTAAAACTTAAAATTGGTCTTCAATACCTTGTACTAATTAAATATTAGGTGAGCAATAAATATAATTTTGAAAATTCAAAAAAAATAGTTAGCAAAACTTCTTTCCTTGTTAGTAGATTTAGTTTTTCATCCTATAAGTTGTGGAACCAGTGGGTTAGGTTGGGTTTTTACTGTTAGAAATATTGAGTTGTCATTTATGTCAAAGGTGCATGGTATTCAAGGTAAAAATATTCTTCAAAGTTGATAAGTTTAGAAGGGTGGACAATTTCAAGAGAAGCAAGGCAAAGTATATTTAAAAGCAAGGTATTATAATATTTAAATATTATAAAGAGAAGGACATTACAAATTGATGTGACAAGGCTTGACATATTTAAATCAAAGGATTTAAATATATGAAAGTTTAATAGTTCAATATTATAATATTTTTAAATATTATAATATAAGAAAATGGACTGACATCCTTGAAGGTAAATATTAACATAAATTAATGGTCTAACCTCCTTGGGAAAATCAATAAAAATGGAGCATATATATATGAGGTGAAATTTTATTTTCAAAGGTGCGTTGATAAGATTAATTTAAAATTCATGCACGAACAGAGGTGTAGCCTACAAGGAATAGGAGAGGAGAAGTAGAGGAGAACGTGTGATAGCGAAGAGCAATTCAAAGGTAGAATTAAATATTTATTAATATCCTTTTGGTCTCAACCATTGGGGTAGCCCAGGTGGTCGTCTGGCCCGTGGTAGGGAACTGGAGCAAAGAAGGTTCAGAGATCGAATCCCTGTAGTGCCAATTTTACTATTTAAAGGAAATACAAGGTATGAAGGTTTAAATATTAGTTGACACATTTTGTTCTAAGCCAGTGGAGCTTCTTAGTCAATTGGCTAGGCCACGCTAGGGCACTATGAAGCAAGAGATCTAAAGTTTGAATCCCTTCGAGGGAGGTTTTTGTTGTGTGATTGTTGATTGGAGGTGCAACGAAGGTTTAAATATTTGCTTAGTACCTTTTTGTTTCATGTTCTATGGTAGCACAACTGGTCACGAGCGCTTGTGAGAGCACTGCACCTCTAGAGGATAGAGGATCAAATCCTATCATGGTTGTGCAAGGTATTTATATTTTATTTTTACAAATGATATAAGGGGAGTTATACGGGAAAGTTTTATATTTTATTTTTGCAAATGATATAAGGTGAGTTATAAGGTAAAGTTTTGTGATTTAATTTTTGCAAATGATATAAGAGGAGATATAAGGGTTATGATGTTAGAATAAGGTTTCATTTTTGAAAATTAATAAAAGGAGATATAAGGGTTTTAGTAGTTAATAAAGCTTGATATTGTGAATTTCAAAAGGGAGATATAAGAAGTTATTTTTAAGATTTATTGTGTATGTTTTGACAAGGATTTTTAAAGTGGATGATTTGATATTTAATCAAGAAAAGAAAAAGAGAATTGCTAACCATATTTGAAGGGACAAACAAAAGGAAATTTATTTTTGTCAAGACAGGTTTGGAAAGCTCATGCAAAAGAAGATCATCGTCATTGAGGCAGATTTAGAGGTATGGTGATACAATTCCTTTCTCAAGTGATTTTGGTTAAGGAAAATATTTTTTGTTGTCATATGGTTGGAGGTATACGGAATTATTGGATGTGCATTGTTTTGGTTGAAATTGAGAATAAAATGCAAAGGATATAGACTATATTTGTGAGCAAACTTATGCATTATTCATGATTGATTTTGGGAGTAGATGAGAAGAGAAAATTTGTGCATTCTTCATGATTTATTTTGGGAGTATATGAGAAGAGCAAATTTGTGCATTGTTCATGATTGATGAGAAGGAAAAATTTGTGCATTGTGATTGATTTTGAAGTGAATGTGGAAATAAGAAAAATAGTATAGTCTCACACAAATAGAAGGGTTATTATAAAGCAATTCAAAGTGTCACATAGTGCAAGGATAGTGTGAAAGGATTCAATTGAAAAGAAGGAAATTTTTAGCTATCCACTAAAGGGAAGGAAAGATGCAAATCAGCAATTACCAGGTCAATTATCAAGTGCTAGACTAAATCTACCTTTTAATTTGAGACATGTGGAAGCGACAGACTTAATGAATGTGAAGAACATATTGGGCATTTGATAAGTGCATATCATTCTCTATACGTTCATGAAAGAATTCTAGGTATAATATGTCTGAATTGCTTTAGTTGAGGAAAGCACATTGAAGAATAGGTAAAGAACTTGATGACATCATTATGAAATATTTGGGAATAGATGAGGACTATTTGTATATGATATTTGGATTAGGTTTGAGCAGGTTTTATGAGCAGGTTTTGGAGCATATTTGAGCAAGTTTTGTGAGTAGGTTTTGGAGTAGATTTGAACAAGTTTTGTGTGTAGGTTTTGGAGAAGATTTTGGGCTAGAGTTGTGAGCAGATGGGATTAGTGTCTCCTATGGATTAGTGTCCACAAACCAGAGCAGAGGGTATTGGTATCTCCTATGGTTTGGTACCCATGAACTAGTAGAGGGGATTGGTGTCTCCTATGGATTGGTATCCATGAACTAGTAGAGGGGATTTTTATCTCCTATGGATTGGTGTCCAACAACTAGTAGAGGGGATTGGTGTCTCTTGTGTATTGGTGTCCACAAACTTGAGAGGGGATTGGTGTCTTCTATGGATTTGTGTCCACGAACTTGAGAGGGGATTGGTGTCTCCTGTAGATTGGTGTCCATGAACTTGAGATGGGATTGGTGTCTCCTATGGATTAGTGTCCACAAACTTGAGAGGGTATTGGTGTCTCTTGTGGATTGGTGTCCATGAATATTATAATAGGGGATTGGTGTATCTTTTGGGTTGGTGCCTAAAACATTTGGTGAGAAATTTATAAGTAATATTTCTCCATGGATGTAGCTTATATTGGGTGAACCACGTTAAATATATGTCTCTCATATGTGTTATGATTTATGCATTGTTTCATTACTACATTGATATTATTTTTGTTATCATTTGGATTGAAGAGTAAAAAGTTTTATCTTATATTGTTCACCCCCCCCTCTCAGTATAAGCTTGTGTTCTTCAGTTACACTAACATATGCTTAAACCTTATTGGCTATTAGTTTCCATTATTGAATAGGTGGTAGAATATAAGTGGTAGTCATTATTGAATCAATGGACTCTTAGTGTTCTATGTAGGTTGGATACAACCGTTCTAAGATTTGATTGATCATTTTTTTGATTTTTTAGGATTATTAGGGAAAATATTTTGGAGGTATAAATTTTGCATACAAAATTCTTTTGATACCTTATTTTTCAAATTGTTTAATTTTTTTAACTTTTTACATTGATGACATCAATTCAAGAATGTGTTATAGGGTTTGGGGGAAAATTATGCATGATAGTCCTCAAGACCTATTGCTCTATTCCAAAAGGAAAAATCTATAATATGATAATGATGCAGGAGCATCGGGTGGCGAAGCTGCAATCTTGCATCACCCAAAATGTATTTTTTTCCTTAAGTACTAAAACTGTCGCGATATCACGACGCTTTTTGAAGAAGGTCGCCAGCGGGCCAAACTATCACGATATCATGACGCTTTTTGAAGAAGGTCACCAGCAGGCCAAACTGTCGCGATATCGTGATGCTTTTTGAAGAAGGTCGCCAGCGGGCCAAACTGTCGCGATATCGCGACGCTTTTTCATGGAAAGGGCCAAGGCATGAAACTGTCACGAAATCGTGACATTTTTGAAGAAAAGTAGCTTCAGTGCCAAACGGTCGTGAAATCATGACATTTTCAAAGGAATGCAGCTTCAGCGCCAAACGGTCGTGAAATTGTGACAATTTCGGAGGAAAGTAGCTTCAGCGCCCAACGGTCGCGAAATCGTGATAGCTCCGAGGCAAAGTCACTTGAGCGCCAAATGGTCACGAAATCACGACACTTCTGGGAAGAAATATTTGAAAGCACAGGGACATCTTCGGCAAAATATTCTAAGGCACAAGAATGGTCGCGAAATCGTGACACCTTCGAAGGCAAGCTTAAAGGACGTCACGAAATCGTGACACCTTCGAAGACAAAGTTCAAAAGACGTCGCGAAATCATGACACTTCTGGGAGGCAAGACTTGAAAGCATAAAGACATCGCAACACCTTCGAAGGCAGAGCTCAAAGACATCACAAAATCATGACACTTCCGAAAGAAAGGTTCTTAAATGCAAAGTGGTCACAAAATCGCGACACTTCCGAGCCGAAGACTCAAGGGCATGAAATGGTCACGAAATCATGAAATGTCGTGGTTTCACGGCCCAAAACGAAGCAGCAAGTATGGAATGCAAAGATGTCATGAAATCGTGACATGTCATGATTTTGCGGCCCAAAGGAGGAAAGCGAGTAAGAAAGGTCTAGACGTCGCGATTTCACGACGTGTCACGGAATCACGGCCCCAAGGAGGAGAGAGAAGCCTAACGCCAAAAATGTCATGATATCGCGACCAAAGAGGAGAGAGAAAGTATTGGAGCAAAAATGTCATGATATCGCGACCAGAGCTCTCACGACGTTGACCAGCCGGTGATTACAGAGACCAGTGTAGAGGGACACGTGGCGTGAAGTTACAGGTGGCCCGAGAGTATGGAGTGGTTACAGGGACTCTGGCAAGGGGACGTGTGGCATCAAATTACAAGCGGCTGTGACGCACCCCTTTGAATTATGAATTGGCGAAAGGATTGACAGGCGGTCGCAGCGCACTTCGCCACCCCAGACCATGATAATACAGGGCACCTGGCAGCATGTTGCAGGCGGTCACAGGACATTCATGCGAAGGGTTACAGGGGATCCCGCACTTGATGTAATTATGGAAAGAAGTTGGGGCCGGTCATATAAAAATACTACGCATGCATTGTATTGGGGGACTCCTGGCCATTTATTTTTGAATTGTTGTGTATTCGAATTACGACCTCTGTTTAATGAAACTTGCTGGAATTTTGGCCTGTGCATTGTTGATCTCGGCACTCTTGCTGTGTTTTGTTTAGAGGCATAGAGAAAAAATATATAAAACATGCTCTAGTAAATCTCTCTCATTTATATTAGATGTTTGTACAATTTATTTATCTTATGCATGAAGATATAATCATTTGTGATCTCTCCTTTCTTATATTTTTCTTTAGGTGTTCTTAGAATTTTGTAATGGCTCTTCTCATAAACAGATTCATGAAAAACCACTTTTTATGACAAAAATCAAGTGGCCTAAGTGTAAGTCAAATTTTCCAATATGGTGAAGTATGTTATAAAGGAGAAATTTATACTTCCAAGTATTTCCTTGTAAGAGATGGTATTCATGGATTGCATTGCTCATATGGAGTTATAGAGGAGGTGTTCCTTATTTTTTAGTGGAAATATATGATATTGAAAGTGGTGACTACAATTTAGCTTAAGGTGTAACAACCCGAATCTAACCATCTCAGGAAAGAGTTTTTTTATATACACAGTTATGATTCATAATAGATATACCAAATAAGATCATAGAGGTTCCACCATATTTTAAGTTCTAGATGTTGCAAACATCCCTCGAGTGGACAAGAGTGATCACTCACCCATAATTTGTTGGGATTAACCTTGTACACTACCTATATAGCTTAAAAAATACCTTCATGCGGTCCCCCCATTTTCTAACACTCTCCACAAATGTAGAATAACTCGACCACAATGTGATGATTTATCCTTTCTTGGTCCTATGAGAAAAGGAACACCAATCTATGATGATTTATCCTTTACTAAGCTTAATCTTCCTAATCTAGTACGTAGGTAGATGACCTCTTAGGTGCTCAATTATACCATCTCCATGATGCTTTAATTGGGTGACTGTAACTCCACATCAATTTTTTCACATGGATACCCACGATAGTCAATCATGTTCCATAACCAAATCCATTTGCAAGGGATCCAACCTCCACAATTAGAATAGAGGATTCAAACTATTCTACCTGATTATTTTCCAAATATTTCCTTTACTTTAGGTCCACTTTGAAGGTCCATTATCAAAGTACCTCTTGCAAATCCTGTAAGCATTGTTAAATCATAATTCCCTCGGGTCTAGATCTATACTTAGGTTCTATTAGGATGGATAATCTAAGGTTCATTTCCAAAGGATTCAAGATATAAACCCTTATTGTTTCATAACCAAATTCAATGCTTTTACTCTTACTCTTTTCTTTGCTATGACATTTATCTTTTTAACAAGTTACATATATACCATTAAGTCTATCTTCTACTTAATCTATGTATATACATAAACTATACTTGTACATGCCATAATGAAAGTAGTATAACAAAATGACAATCACTAAATCAAAGCTTTCTTTCCTTAATCCATTAGATTCCAACTATACAAAAAATAACAAGGTTTCTTAATCTATAAGCATAAACATTAACATATGTTATTTTCTAATCACCTAAGATTCTTCGTAGTAAGAACTATTCAAGAATATAGAATGCATATATTGTTTTCTTCTCATAATGATATAACTTCTTCCTTTATTTTAATTAATAGTAAAATCACCTCATTAACTAACTCCTAAAAGCAGTAAAGGCAAGATCAAAATATGAAGATCATCAACACGGATATTACACATCATATATCCTGGGAAACCCTTACAAGAAAAACCCAACTTTGAAACATCCTTTTCTACTGCATAAGTCTATATATATTCAATATAACTATATAAAGGAATATCATAATTCTTTTTTTCAAAAATATCAATACCAATATAAATACATAAGAACCCCATAATTCTTATGTCCCCAAAACCATGAATTGTTCTTTTAATTCACATTACAAAATCAATGAGGGAACCCCATAATTCCCTCAAATGAATTCCATGTTTATTCTTCTATATATATATATATATATATATACTTATGATCCCTATAAGTATTTTCTAAAGTATAATAATAGAACCCCCATAAGTTCCAATCCAACTACTGGACTCCATGCCCAATCACCAAATCATATCTTTCAATTTTCAAAAGTATTTTCATTATCCCATAATAGAAATAATATTTCATCAATTAATTTAAAGCTACCAAGAACTATAAAGTATTACCCATTATCTTTAGAGTTATAACACAATAACTATCTAGATCATATCATTAAAGTTCTAGCTTCACACTAAAATTTACCAAATGGTAATACAAAACAAAACCATATTGTAATATATTCCCTTGTTACATTGTAATTTTTATTTGAACCATTATTCCTCCAAAAATACAAATAATAATTAATAGTCTCCTTTGAATTCTTAAAACAATCCTTTCATTATTCAATTAGTAATGGTTTAAAATTTCTAATACACCCCATACATTATGAACTAACACATGAAATCATAATTGTTAGAGTATATTACATCATTTGGATCATGTAAATGTACCACCTTTGGTACATTACTAGAGTAGGAGTTTACTTTAGAGTAAAGTTAGTTAGTTATTTCAAGTATTGTAATAAATGCACAAGTGTCAATGTGCAAATTGTAAAAGTACATGTAGTCCACATATATATAAGTCTTAGGTAGATTAAATGCCAAAGAATCTACCTTCCTATATAAATGCCTCATAGTGAGTGTTTTAGAAGTAGCAAAAAATATAGAGAGTGTATGTTATAGTTTAGTAATATGGTACAATGTAGTCCTTTCATATCTATTAATGGAGTGTTCATGTCCTCCATTATATAACATTGTACTATTTTTATCACTTTCATGTTCATCTTATTATTTTCCTACATATTAAAGTTATCTCAAATTAGTTATCTTACATCTTGTGGTTATACTACCTCCCATCAAAAGCTAATAATAGTATCAAAGCACATGGTGTATCAGATAGGAAATAGGGAGAACCACAAGTGAGACTAAGAGAAATCTAGAAATCTCATTTACAAAAATTTTGAGATTATATTTGGCTAGAATATTTCCACAAGCTTATAGTAAAACTCATGAAGATTGAGACTCGGTGTGGATTCCACTAGATTGAAAAATAAACTAGTGAAGATTTGTCATCTCTAGATTTAGAGTTTCTTCCATCGTAGTCCTAATATTTTGTTGAAGAAAAAATGAGATTCAAAGTGAGTTGGAAATATTCCTACAAAAGAGATAGGAAGAATATCTTCTTTAGAATCAATCCAGAACTAGAAGCAACAAACAGAAGAATGAAGCTTTGGAGTCCTGAATAAAAGGTCCCATCAATAGAGATTACAGATCTCTAGTGTGCAAAAGAAGAAAAGGCTATAGTAGCCTTACTACTAATTCAAGAGACTCCAAAGAAGAGTCCAAAAGAATTTTGGAGTTTGGTGATCTCCATTAAATATTGTAGATAGTAGATTGAATAAATTAGTCTAAATAAGTTAAAGAGACCCTTAGACTATCAAGTTATAAAACTCCCAGTTCTGGAAGATTGGAGGTTTATGATCTCCATTAAAGCCCAAAAATTGTAGAATTGAAGGACTAGCAAGGTCCTATTGCAAAACTCTAGAAGCAATAGATTTCAGATATCTGAGAGGAAGATATCATTACCAAAACTTCCATAGTATAATGTTGAAGGAAAGGTGTCATTTGGAAGACCAGAGAAGCTACGAGATTTAATACCTTGGGGAGGTCTCAAGGAGAAACAAGGAGAAGGCCATTAAAGGAGTTCTTAGGAGAACTCATTGGATAAATTTACCACCAAAGGAAGGACTTGGGATAATTGTTTCCATCTAACAATAATCACAAGGGAGAACGATTTGGCAAGAAGTTTGCCAAAATATAGAGGAGATTGATGAAGGCCTCAAGATTTTCAAATTCTTGAGAAGAAGACCTAGATTGAAGTTAGAATTTGACAAGGAGGTTGAAGGAGAAAGGAGTTTAACATTACTACCAAACCTAAAATGTTTTAATATTGTCTTTGAAGGCTAGAAGGTTCATCCAGAGATAGATTTTGCTAAATATTTAGCAAAATTGACGGGGACCGGAAAATCAACACATACACAAATTCTGATTTCTCATTAAAATCTGCTGAAAAAAATATATATATTTACATGCATCCAATGAAATAGCCCGCAGGCTTTACAATGGCCGAGCTCGGCTTCGGTTTCCCTTCTGTGCTTCTTCTCCCCCTTTATCCGGTCCACCCTCCCGACTATTATAAAATCTTGAGTTTTTAATGAGGTCCCGGTCCTCTAGGCAATTAATGCCCCCACCTAACCAAAATTCCCAAATTTGATTTTCCCCCTCTCCGAGTTTTCAAATATTTCTGTCATAAATGGGCAACTGCCCGATCCGACATGGAGCTTGCATTAAACGCCTCCCTTAACCTACACCCACCGTTTTGTTCTGACTGTTCTTTCGTACTGCTGTCTCAACCATTAAGTCCATCGCCTGTAATTACGGTTCTTCCAAAAATAATAATAAAAGATACATATGCATGGTCGACATCCTTCTTTTCAGATCACGTGGTCCTCACTTTTGACTGAATACATGTATGCTTCCGCGTGTCAAATTCAACCTTCCCCCCAACTGGTTGCGCTAACTTTAACCCACGTGGCAGCCACGTGCCAAATCCAGCCTTGCCTGGCCATCCGCGTGCAAACTTCGGTCTGCCTTCCTATTGGCCACGATATCGCGACAGGTCACGAAATCATGACATGTCGCGATATCGCAACCAAAATCGCCCTCACCTCGCCGAGCCCTTTGGGGTCATGATTTTGCGACCCCCTCCTGCCATCGCTTTGTCGAGCCTCTTGGGGCCGCGATTTCGCGACATGTCACAAAATCGTGACATGTCACGATTTCGTGACCCCCTTCCTCCGTCTTAACTTTGTCGTAGTCTTCACCTCGTTCTCCGCCTTTCTTCAGCTCTTGAAACTATCTCAAACTCCTGCCACATGCCAGCCTCTCCCACTGGTCGCGATATCGCGATGGGTCGTGATATCATGACCCATCGTGATATCGCGATGGGACTTCTCCTTCGCCTCAGTTTTAAAATACCATCGTGATATCGTGACAACACAGCCGCTCCACTCTGCTTTCCCAAATACGTCGTGATATCGCGACGTCATGATATTGCGACAACACAGCCGCTCCACTCTGCTTTCCCAAAGACGTCGTGATATCGCGACGTCGCGATATCGTGACAAAAACTCCCCTCGCTACTCTACAGCTTTTGGGGTCGTGATTTCACGACATGTTGCGAAATCGTGACATGTCACGATTTCGCGACCCCTTTTCCCCAACTTTTGCCTTGGAACAAAAAACTAACTTTTGCTGAACTTAAACTTTCCCCCTATTTTTCAAAACCTTTCTGTGATTGTTCTTTTGCCGCCGGATGCTCCTGCATCAGACATCCGGGGTAAATGGAGAAGTGACCTTCACTTCTATGTTGTTCGGTCTGTGTCCTTTGCAATATCTCCGAACACTCATCAACCTTTACAACCTGCTCAAATCCCGTTTCCTGGCAAGAAAATTTTTTGCCCTCTACCAGACAAATTCTGGCATTACTGCACATCTTCTCATCCACTGTCTGCAATGGCTTCAACTTGTGCCGCACTCCATATTTCATCAAGGAGTAAGTATTTGCACGCCCATCATGCACGGCACTCTGATAAAACTGCCATGGCCTTCCTAACAGCAAATGGCAAGCATCCATGGGAAAAACATCACATAGTACTTCATCCTGGTATCTCCCAATATTGAACGTGACTAAACACTGTTCACGGACCCAAGCTCTGTGGTCCTTTCGCAACCACGCAATCCGGTATGGATGTGGGTGCCTCCTTCTCTCCAACTGCAACTTAGTAACCATCTCCTCGAAAACTAAGTTGTTTGTACTCCCATTGTCTATAATAACATTACAAACTTTGCCTGCACTTTTGCATCGTGTGCGGAACAGGCTTCTCCTTTGTTCTGACTTGTCTTCCTCAATCAACATGGTCCTCCTTACAATCATTGCTTCTCCTCTTTCAGCTTCTTCAGAATGTTCTGAGTCAGCATCTTCAACTCTCTCGCAGGACCCACTTGTTTCTTGTTTACTCTCTTGGGGTGTTGGGGACACTCATATGCCCGATGCCCCTCTTCTCCATAGTGGAAACATGTTCCTCGGAACACTCCTCTCCCATACCCACATCCAGATCTACCTCTTCCTCTCGGGTAGCCATTATTCTGAACTTGCGGTTTGGGTTCTTCATCTTCTTCTTTCTGACCTCGGCTGCTGCTCTCCTCTTCTTTCTTCTCTTCCTTTCCTTCCTCTTTCTTTCCACCGGTCTTTCCTCCAGGCCCTCTTCCCTTTTGCTTGTTCTCAAACCTTCTGTTCAATTTTTCTTCAACCTTCAGAGCAAACTGGTAAGCATCTTCAATGGTGCTCACCCGCACTAAGCTTAATTCTTCCTGAACACTGGGTCTCAACCCATTAATATAACGGGCCACTTTTTCCTTGCTTGCTTCAAAATGACCGATTCTGATGGAGATTTTATAAAACTCCTCCGTATATTCCTGGATAGTTTTATTCATCTGTCTCAAACTCTGCATTTTTCGTAGCAGGTCCAGTTCATAATCTACAGGGATGAATTGTCTTTTTAATTTTTCTACCATTCTATCCCATCTTGTTATCCGCTCTTTTCCTCTTTGATTCCGTTCCAGCTGTACTCCCTTCCACCATATGCTGGCATGACCTTTTAATTTAGTTTTGGCAAATCTGACCCGCTCGGGATCTTCAACCTCTTCGTATTCAAAATATTCCTCTAAGTCATTTATCCAATCTATTAATTCCTCCGGATTCAAGTTCTCGAAATACATAGAAACTTCTAACTTCGGCCTCTTCCCGATCTGAGATATGGCCTTGTACAGTCTGGCTTGTGCCGGATCTACAACTTCTTCTTCTTCTTCAAACTAATTTTCTTCTTCATTCGCTTCATCCTCACTGTCTGCATCTCTTCTCGGTTCATGTCCTCTACGTAGTTCTTCTTGCAGGGCCTGAACTTGCCGCTGCAAAGCCCAAAAATCCTCTGCTGCCATGCCTCTTCCACCCACGGGGTTTCTTCTCGGAGGCATCTTCTCACACTCTCACGAGCCTTCCCACAAGTCCTGGTACAACTGCCTCTCCTTCGGCGGTCTGTTGTACGCTCAGGAACCACTGGCTCTGATACCACTGACGGGGACTGGAAAATCAACACACACAAATTTTGATTTCTCATTAAAATCTACTGAAAAAAAATATATATATTTACATGCATCCAATGAAACAGCCCGCAGGCTTTACAATGGCCGAGCTCGGCTTCGGTCTCCCTTCTGTGCTTCTTCTCCCCCTTTCTCCGGTCCACCCTCCCGACTATTACAAAATCTCGAGTTTTTAACGAGGTCCCGGTCCTCTAGGCAATTAATGCCCCCGCCTAACCAAAATTCAAATTTGATTTTCCCCCTCTCCGAGTTTTCAAATCTTTCTGTCATAAATGGGCAACTGCCCGATCCGACATGGAGCTTGCATTAAACGCCTCCCTTAACCTGCACCCACCGTTTTGTTCTGACTGTTCTTTCGTACTGCTGTCTCAACCATTAAGTCCGTCGCCTGTAATTACGGTTCTTCCAGAAATAATAATAAAAGATACATATGCATGGTCGACATCCTTCTTTTCAGATCACGTGGTCCTCACTTTTGACTGAATACATGTATGCTTTCGCATGTCAAATTCAACCTTCCCCCCAACTGGTTGTGCTAACTTTAACCCACGTGGCAGCCATGTTCCAAATCCAACCTTGCCTGGCCGTCCGCGTGCAAACTTTGGTCTGCCTTCCTATTGGCCGTGATATCGCGACAGGTCACGAAATTGTGACATGTCACGATATCGCGACCAAAATCACCCTCACCTTGCTGAGCCCTTTGGGGTCACGATTTCGTGACCTCCTCCTGCCATCGCTTTGCCGAGCCTCTTGGGGCCACGATTTTGTGACATGTCATGATTTCGTGACCCCCTTCCTCCATCTTAACTTTGCCGTAGTCTTCGCCTCATTCTTCGCCTTTCTTCAGCTCTTGAAATTGTCTCAAACTCCTACCACGTGGCAGCCTCCCACTGGTCGTGATACCACGACGGGTCATGATATCGTGACCCGTCGCGATATCGCGACGGGACTTCTCCTTTGCCTCAGTTTTAAAATACCGTCACGATATCGCGATATCATGACAACACAGCCGCTCCACTCTGCTTTCCCAAAGACGTCGCGATATCGTGACAACACAGCCGCTCCACTCTGCTTTCCCAAAGATGTCGTGATATCGCGACGTCACGATATCACGACATCACGATATCACGACGAAAACTCCCCTCGCTACTCTGCAGCTTTTGGGGTCACGATTTCGCGACCCCTTTTCCCCAACTTTTGCCTTGGAACAAAAAACTAACTTTTGCTGAACTTAAACTTTCCCCCTGTTTTTCAAAACCTTTCTGTGATTGTTCTTTTGCCGTCGGATGCTCCTGCATCAAAAATACTAAAATGTTCTTGAAGGAAAAACTCGGTTGTGATTTGGAGGAATTCCCTACCAAATTTTTTAGTTTCAAGGATAGCATTTCAGTGCAAAAATTGAGTATGAAATGATAGCAATTAGGATAGAATTAGTAGTTGCAGAACTTCAGATTTATAGAGAACATCTTGAAGGAGAATCGGAACCAAAATAATATAGTTTCAAGCAGCAATATAGATGAGTTACTAAGCTATGAATTGGTGAGTTAAGGAGTTGTTTAGGACAGCCAAGAAGATTTGAAAGTCCATCCAATTAAAGGTAGAAATAAGGTGAATCTAATCACTTAGAAATTCTTCATATTCAAATATCTTAAAGGTAAGCAACTTAGGTGCAAAGGGTTCATTTTATGAACACTTATATTTGGTTCATTATTTAGTTTCATTAAGCACCATATTAGAGTTTTAAGAAGTTGCAAAGAGAAGGTTGCATATTATAGTCTTCAAGAGAGTGCAGAAGGAAGGTTCTATTAAGGTTATTACCTACACATTAAAATATGATTTAGATATATTTTTATAGAAATGAAATTATCATCTTCCTATTATCTAGTTATAGCAAAGAAAACTGCATTAATCTATAGAGATTATAGTTCTCTTCAAGGAGCAATTACTAAGTGCATATTTCAATTTCATCTAAAGGAGTAATAAGGTGAGATTAATATTGCACTATACTAGTTGTTCTTTAGATGCACTAAGTACTTTTAGACTGTAGTGAAAATTAGTGCATATTTTGAGTTATTTTAAGGATTCATTTATATGAGTAATAATGTGATATTACTATTGCACTATTCCAGTTATTCTTAAGAGCATCAATCTTGGAGATATTATTGGTGCATTAATACTAGTTACCCTTAAGTTTTAAAGTGCATTAAGAGGTTATCATTAAAGGAAGTTACAGTACATAAATTTCAGTAAGAGTGAAGTGTCTAAAGACACCATTGAGCATCCAGAACCTATTTCTATCTTGGTAAAATTAAGTCACCAAAAGGAAGACAACATAATAGTAGTATTGCTCTCAAGAAGCCACCTCATCAAGAAATTTAAAGGTCATAAAAAAGGAATGTAGTTGACCTATTATCTTGGTGCAAGTTAAGGTACTAAACCTTAACTATTGCAGTAATATTTACATGCATGAGAAGAACCATTTGTGTCCTTTAAAACTTAGAAAATAATGACAATTAATTTAACATCTATAGGTATTACAATGGCCAAGCAAGGATGGTTCCAAGGTAGTCATTTTAGCAAGGTAAAGGGGCAGAGTTTAAGCAATAAAAGAGAGCCATCAAAGGTCTCAAATTTCTCAAGAATCAAGGTGTCTAAATACTGTATTCTCTATCAAATCTAGCACCTATAGCAAGCATCAAATATGTAGCATCAACAATACAAGGAGGCCATTACTGACTGCTATATACATGGAAGGAACAGTGCTAAATATAAGCACGAATAAGCAAGGTACAAGGAGATTTATCTAAGGTATAATATAGAGTAACTACTAGCTAAAACAAAGCACCCATAGCCACCACTATATTCCCATAGAACCTCCATCAAATAATTCCTCATTGCCTTAGCTAGAGTTGCCCACATAGAATCTACATTGGCTTAGTAAGAAGGTGTTGGAGACAAGTTATCAAGAGCATTTTCTAGCAAACAATATACAAGGTATAATATATTAAAGGGAAGGTCTACATGTAGGAAACTTGAGCACCACCTATAATCTAGAGCCAAGGTATCTTGTGCCACTTGGCACAACCATTCTAGGCACCCTCACATTCCTCAATGTACGTCCAGGAGAAGAACACTCAAGGGATAATCTAGCATCTATCTTTGAGTAGTTACAAGCATCATTGGGAGGTTACTTACCACAATAATCATTGCAATAAGGAATGAGCATTGAAATAACCTAAGTCTCAATGCTCATATTTAATGTAACTCTCAAGTTCCACTTGTCCAAATTCAAAAGGCATCTATGCTATTTAAAGTGCCTAAACTCAAAGGTGGAGTGTAAGCATATCCATAATGAGCAGGAAAGAGTATCCATACATAGTGAAAGAGGATAAGACAACATTAAATATTTGAATTCAAGGTTTCCAAGAGGGTCAAAGCAACATTAAAGACTCACTACCATTGTCATATGTCCACCACTGAAGGAGAGTAGCACACAGTAATATAGAACCTAGCACTCATTATTTAGGAGTTGGAACATTATAAAGGTAAGGTTTTTATCTTAATTAAATTGCTTTCACTAAGGAGTTACAAGAAGTATAGGATAAGGTTGAAACTCTTCTATTATTTACTTTGGAAATAATATCAAAATCAACCATACATTTGAAAGCAAATTTAAAGTATATTTAAATAATTAAATAGTTTAATATTTGTAATTAAATACCATAGAATATATAAGGGTTTCTATGGAAAATTAGAACTTTGTTATTTCAAATATTATTATTTTATAATATTCCAAAATTTGGAGTTATAAGGTATACTACACCAAACATAGTTTATTGGAATTTAGAAATATTAAACTATTGGATATTAAGGGCTATAAAAGAAAGTTCATCATTTACTTAAAGGAGTTGGAATTATATATTAACACTTTTCTCATACTCATACTAAAGGGACAAAAGAAATTCAACCATAGAGAACTTCAAATTAAGTGCATAGTTCATTAGGAGAGACAAGGTGAAATAGAAGTTGATTATTGTTATTTATAAAACATTAAAAATTCAACTCAAAAGGTGAACTATTACTTACTAAGAATTTTATTAAGCTTATAGCTTATTCTAATCACTAGAGAGACATAAGGATTCTACAAAATCTAAGTCTGGAAAGGTTTTATCAAATTGGTTCACATACTCTAAACTAGGGAGTCATAAGGTAGACTACTACAAAGGATCTATCAAAAGTATTCTTAAAGCATAAAACTAAGAAAATATGTCTACCTCAAAAAATACAATGAACAATGATATAAAAAAACTATTAGAAAGAAAAAATCAAGTATCATAAAAATTAGAATCAAGAATTTATTTATAAATTTTGAAGGAGACTTAGACCTTACTTCAAAAGTGATTCATAGTGAAGCTTTAGAAGACAACTTTGATACCATGGAACATTATCTACATGCTCGACTCACTGAAGCAATTGATAATGGAAAGAGTGACATTCTACTTCCTTTATATTTTGGTAGCATATTGTATATGGCATTACTTACATACAAATGTTACAAGGATGAGAATATAGAACAAAAAGGATTAAAGAAAATAGAGTTGAATGAATCATACTTAGAAAAGATATTTCAATCCTCATGCAATATTGGTACATCAAGTTCTACTAACTCAAGATCTTATCATGATGCCCTAAGTGTTTTTTCATAAGCCTCTATACACAACAGGAATAATAATGAAGAGGACAAAGGCAAAGAGAAAATACTTCTATAGGAATCAGATGAAAGTAATACCACTTATGAAAGTGCAAAAATTGGATCCAAAAGGGAAGACAAAGAAGTAGAAGAAGAGGAACAAGGTCAAGGAGGCATACAGTGCCAGGTGAACTAAAGATAATATAAAGGATCAGATCAAGCTAAATACTATTCAAGATGAAGATACATATTCAAATTAAGACAAATAAGACAATGAAGGAACCTAGAGAAAAGAACTCAAATTTTAGGACCAAGACAAAGATCCATATTGAAGACTAAATAATGTAATACAGGGGGGTATTAGATTATATTACATCACTTAGGTCATGTAAATATACCACCTTTGGTACATTACTAGAGTAGGAGTTTACTTTAGAGTAAAGTTAGTTAGTTATTTCAAGTATTGTAATAAATGCACAAATGTCAATGTGCAAGTTGTAAATGTGCATGTAGTTCACATGTACATAAGTCTTAGGTAGAGTAAGGACCAAGGAATCTATCTTCCTATATAAGGGCCTTATAGTGAGTGTTTTAGAAGTAGAAAAAAATATAGAGTGTGTGTATTATAGTTTAGTAGTATGGTACAATGTAGTCCTTTCATATCTGTTCATGGAGTGTTCATGTCCTCCATTATATAGCATTGTACTATTTTTATCACTTTAATTAATGGCATATTTTTGAGTTGTTTGTAGATTTTCATCTTATTATTTTCTTGCATATTATTGTGCCATTAGTTTATAGTTATCTCATATTAGTTATCTTACATCTTATGGTTATACTACCTCCCATCAAAAGCTAACAATAATATTAATTGATTTTAAATGAATTCCTAAAGTCCTATCTATAAGTTCTTAGAATTCATTTTACTAACACAAAAATCAATTTTATAAAACATACATCTTATATGAATGTTCCTTGTCCAAATGTAATACAAGACAAATTCAACCATTCAAAGGTATAATCATAAGACCTTCTTTAATGCGTCTATTACCCTTAATAGCATATCATTAAACCCAAAATATTTTTTTTATCTAAATGTTACAATGGTAATATAATTCACCAAAATATACTATACTTTGAACATTTTACATATTTCATTTCCAAACAAGCCACACATAAAAGCACAATCCAGTCAATATAAATTGAAACTAGTGCCATCTCATGGCCTGAACATTGGGTGCATGGCACATAGTGGTCAAAAATTTAAATCATTTCCTATTAAACCCTAAGGTTGTTTGAGTTGTTCAAGGTGGACATGGATATGCATAGGAAGGACTTAGAGGCTATGCCATCATCTTCTATCCTCACACATATAAGCATGCATGCTTCATGAATCGACTCGGGAAGAGCCAACATGGAAAGAGATATTTACGTGTTACAAGGTAAGAGCTTCTATTGGGAATTTATGTTCACAAGCTTAAGTATGGATAATCCCATATTTGGCTTGGTAAACCATTTGGAGATGTATAGAACATACGTAATAGTCTCCTCCAAGGTTAAACAAAGCAATACACAACCAGGATTATCGACATATCCAATCACATTTATCGAGCACGTATACAACAAATGAAAAGGATTTATTTTACCTATCTCCTCTATGGTTTCTAAAATGTAGGTCTTTCATATTATAAATATGCAATCCAATCTACTATTTTTTTAAAACAAACAATCCAAACCTCATTGAATGCTTTTCACAAAACTGAAGTAATCTACTTTAGGCAGAAAATAATAGACATAGAGTACATTATAAATCTTGAAGATGATTGTAGAAGAGCAAAGTTTACACAAAAGGCAAAATCCCTTGATGCTTTTGTAGTTTGAAATCCTCAAAACCCTCTCTATTCTTCACATTCTTTGATGCAGCAAAAATTTATTTTTCTCTAAAGAAGATCCATCTCCTTATTATCATAAGGATTTTTAAAAAAAATTGAAAGAGGTTTCATTCATAGAACGAACTCATCAACTACCCGCAAACCATTTTATTTTGTTTGGTTCAATTTTAAACAATGCAAAGTTATTTAATATTTACTAATGTTTTCATTTTTCTAATGTTCAAAAACATTAGTGTTATTATTAATAGATCCTTTTATTAACAATACATTAGAAATTTCTTCTAAAGTCCAAACATAAAATACATTAATAAGCGAGACTTATTAATACAATTTCATAAGTGAAATAATAACGCAAGAAAGTCTTATAACATAAAATATTAATAATTTAATGGATATTAAGCTAGAATAGAATGTTTAATTATTGCTTATAGATAAATTATTAAAAAGGAAGGAATTATTTGTAACTCAAAGTGCAAGAAGTAAACCAGATGCTATATGCCATGGAGATATATATACAACAAACAAATTTTGATGGATAATTCATCATTATTTTCTACTTCTCCTATCCAATACATAGAAGGCTTTTACGATAACCCCAAGGTTATCAACTTTTATAATGGATGGATTGTTCAGGCAATGAAGACCATCATCAATCTCAAGCACATAAATGCAGGAATGAGACCACAAAATGCAAATGCATGAACTATATCTACATGTGGTCATCACATGCCCAGGAGACTTATGTTGGGTAGTTTTAAACTATCCTAGCCTTCATTTCCCTTTTTCTTCCACGGAGCACCTTGTTCATGATGGACAGTCTCTTTGCCCACCCACAAGGTTACCTAAACCTGCAATTATGCAAATCCATTAGCAACATCATATTCTTAAATAAAACAAATATTTATAACAACTAATCATCATATAACCATTTAATCTATCATTAAAATAGCATATCAATTCATAAGTCCATCATATGAATAAGTTCACCAAGCGAGGGTCATGACATAAGGGTATTCTTATATAGGAAAATCTTTGCACAAGCACACTTCTATATGATGAGAGGATTTAGCTAAGAATTCCTCAAGTATGGAATCCTACCAAATCATCCTTTATGATGAAATATGTTATTGTTGCTCATTTTTTCTCTTCTTATCCACTTAGTTCATATTATGAGGAGATGTTGAAAGCGTAATCTAACTTATAACCAAGGCCAATATTGTATGATGTAATATTGTATAGGCCTAGGAGAGTGTAGCAACATAAAAATGGTGCACCCCAACTGAAGCAACAAAATTTTTAAATGTGTGTTAAGTCCTATGAAAGCAAATAATGAAGCATGCAAAGTAAATGACAATGTATGACAAGCAATAAAGTGAAATGGGGCGTTCTCATTATAAAATAATATAAAATTCAATTACAATGCCTCCCTTTGAGTACTTGAATCACTTGATACAATCTATTACAAAAATAGTTCCAATATATATCAATCTCCCAAAGAACGTGGTGCACATCCACTATTTTTTCGCATGCCCACACTTGAGGTGGGCAGGCTTAATGTCACCGCAACTTACATCAATGTAATAATTGCCCTATTATGTCTCCTATCACATTTTTTTACCTATATCTATACATAGGAAAACAAAATAATATCAAAAGCATCTATGTATGATTCTAAAACATGCAATCCCCACAACCTAAAAAAGGTGCATATAAGGTAGAGGTATCAAATGATCTCTAAATGAAAAAAAACTTAAGATTGATATGAAATATGTGATTTTGGGATGATATCACCTTATTTTGTAAGTTTTGGAATCCTGGTCGCTGTGTTCGAATCCATCACACTTTGTGAACCTACAAAAGGTAAACGAGCAATTTATCTACCTAGACATGTCATAAACCTATAATATTTGTTCAGAAAGCATAAAATTACATTCTAAGGATACCCATATGATCATATTCTAGAGATCCTACTCAAATTATCCTGCATGTAAAAGTGGGGCCCGCATATAAGTAAATCGTAAAATGGCAATATCTTGGCCGATACAAGTCAGAATGCAGTGAAATTTGAAATGTATTATCCTAGAGACATATTAAAAATAGCTAATTAAAAATATTCTTAAAATTATATATATATATATATATATTTCTATTCATTCGGGGGTGGTATGAATTCGACTATCACAAATTACGGGGCGCCCGGGGCAGGATGCCCGCCAAAATCTCCCAAATTTCTATGCCAATCCAATGTGGGTTGATGCAAAACTAGGGGAGAAGTATTTTAGGAAAATTATATGAGGTATTCAAACAATCAATTCATATTTTGGAGTCAAATTGCACCTTCTTTTTCCACCCGATAACCTCTCTCACTAAGGAGAAATTATGGATGAAAAGGACACAATAGATGTGAGGCAATAATTCGGTAGCACTTCGTTGTGATTCCTAGCAATGACCTCCCCTACATGGATGAGAATTCCATCCAATTTATAGACCTAGGAGGTTAAATTTTCAAAATGCATGCAATGGCATGTAAGGCCAAAGGGGCCATTTTTCCATCAGGACGACATGCATTGGTGGGGGAAGATAATCTCCCCAAAATGGACTCATTGATGGCAGTTGTCATAGGCATACCCTGGGTTCTGACCTGCGTGTCTCGAGGAGTAGGGCAAGTGGCAATTTTTGGTGACCGCTTGTCCAAGTTTGACTTTTTTCCATTCAAACCTGCTATTCGCTCCACCCCAGGATGAATGTTGTATTCGCTCCGGGGTGGGACGAATAGAAACTTCTATTCATCCCGGGGTGGGACGAATAGGAACTAAGCCTAAAAAAGTTCCTAATTGGCTTAGGAACCTTCCAAAACTATTTTGGGGGTGGTTAGAACCACTGCTTGACCTCTGAGGGCTGCCCTAAGGGCTTTGTGCATCAATTTTATCAATGTCTTGGTAGCATAATCAGATTGGTGTTGTTTTGGTGTCTATAGAGATATCATTGTACAAATTTATTTAATTTATTATATCTTATTTAATTATGTAATCCTTATGGGTTGTAGTTAACCTTTTTATGGTTATACCCATCTTAGAACTTATAATTAACCTAAATTATTCTTGTTATGTCAGCTTAGGTTAACTTGTTTATGTAATTGAGGTTTTGGTATTGATAAAAATACCACCACCACTTTTTCCATTGTATCAGAGGGTTTGTGATCCTTATCTATGGATAATATAGTGACTATTTATGGTTCTCAACTATACCTACCAATTATGTGTGTTTCTTTTCTTTTTGTTCTTTTATGATTTTTTTATAATATATAAGTGGATGAATTACTTATGTTCATTTTTTAAAATAGATGTAAATTTCAAACACCACATAGTGGTATTATTTTAGAAATTATTGACAAGATTTCAACTTGGGTCTCCACATTAAAACTCCATGCTTTTAACTACTTGAGTTCATGATTTTGCATTATAATGAATAAAATGTTGTACACAATGGTAATAATTAAAATTAAATATTCACAATTTGTGGTTGGTGTTTTGAGGTTTCTAGCGGATGCATTTCTTTTTATAGCTTGCCAGGGTGGTAACTCACTACCTTTTTTGGGTTTGGGAATGCCTCGGTTTTATAGTTGATTATTTCATTTGGCTAGCATTTTAAGGCTCATGTGCAGGGATCTCTGTTGGATTTCCTCTCATATTTTTTGGTCTTGGGGGGACCATGTATGGCAGAAGGATTATGTGGCTTATCCATTAGTGGTAAGGTTAGGGTTTTTTGCTGATATGGACATCATGCTTCCATGGTTTGTCTTCGCCTGTGCTTCACCTTCTTCTCTGGGAGTTCACATGTGGGCTTTTACGGATGGACTTGGGCTATTTTACAGATGGTCATATGCTGGTTTTTGGTTGGTCCTTGTTCCTTTGTGGATGATCCTATTTCATTTACAGATGGTCCTATGTGTTTTTTGGTTGGTCATGTTTCCTCTACGGATGGTCTTATTTTGGTTTGTGGATGGTCCTATTTCATCTTTATGGATGGTCCTATTTTACCTACAAATAGTCCTAATTCATTTGTGGATGGTCTTATATGTCTGATGTTTTCTCCTGTGTGGGAAAACCCTTTTCTTTTGGGTGCGAGATTTTTTCCTTTACGAAAAAACCCTTTTCATTTTTGTGTTTACCTTTGAGGTTTTCCCTACTGCCCCTACAAGGGCTTCTCTTCTCAATTGGTGTGGCTTTCTCTCTTGCTCATGTGTGGGCTTCTCTTTCTCTATTTTAGTTGTTTTTCTCCAATAGCCCATAGAGATTCTATTTCTTCAGCTATTTTATGGTTGGGATCTCTTCTCCCAACATTCTCCTCTTGTAAAAGGTTACGGGATCCTTTCAAAACCTCTTTTTACCAATAAAAAATAATAATTAAAATTAAACAATAATTGGAGATAAAATTATTATGTGAACATACCAAAATTAGAGAAATAGAACTTTTCAATTATAAATCCATTAGGAATAGTGTATCCACTTAGTAAATGAAGTAAATCAAAAGATTAATACAAATAGAATACTATGTTATTTCTTAACTATATCTTCAAGCAAAATTAGGAACAATGCAAAATTAGAAAATTATATGAAAACTTCTCATAGTAATTTCATATAATATGTGTATAAAGAATTATTAGGATTTCAATTGTGCATTTTTTATTAGCCAAATATAAAGAGTGCAAAATTTATTTAAGAGGTATAATTAAATACTAAAATAGTAGGATGAAACTTCTCCTTTCTATAGACTCAAACCATTTATGGGTTTACTAAAAGCACTAACATAAGCCTTGATTTGATTAACAAAGGTTGTTGGCACATGCAACTACAATTTTGATGGAAAAGAAGAAATGAACTTGGAAAACATAGAAATGATAAAAAGATATAAATTTGATTGGATGACTCTATATTCCTTCAAGATCTTTATTACCTCCTTTGAGTCATTTTGTATAATAGAATGTTTTTTATCTTTATAAACTTCATGCAACCAACTATCATTAATGCTTGACAAGGGATCTTACATTCTTCTCTTTTCATAAAGGTTGGGATTATAACTCATTTCATTTCTTTATTTATTTTAGATATTATAATTTATTATTATTTATTGGTTCATGCAACTTTATATTTGTCACCATTACATCAATAGGTTGATTCATACTAGTATCACCATTACAAGTGTTCTCTTCAAATATTGATATTACCATTTTTTTTATTAGTTAAATAGATTAAAATTTATATATCAAGTGGGTTTTGATAGGGCCCCAAAACTTGTATACAAAAATCCATCCATGGCTAGAGGAACAGAGAAGAGCAAAAGGAATTAACCAAAGAAGAACAAGAAAAAAGGCTATCCTCAGCCAACACCAAAACCAAAAATTTGCAAAACTGATACATGGAATAAAAAGCAACAAAATTTGAACAACATCCCTCCAAACTAGAGTGGGTGCCCTTAACCTTCAATATCAGGATTGACCTTAGCATCTTGGATTCCAACATTTAGGGTGTCCATATCAGTAGTGTTGTCCTTGGTAGGGATGTCCTCTATTTTAATAGTCACCTTCCTTAGCTTTTCAGTAGGAACTTCTTCCACACTTTTAGTAAAAGACTTCTTAAAAAACCATAAGTTAAGAGCATTACACAAATCAACCAAATAGATAATGCAGTTTGTTACATATTGGATTATGAACGTCTGCATGTAGCGATCAGGGTTGTCCTTGTCTTCATCATCAGACTCAATGACCAGTGACTCTTTCTACTTAGCTTTTTTCTTCAGTCGAGCAGAGGAGCGTAAGGGTTTTTGTTTAGGCTCAGGCTCACTCTCAGGTTTAGGTGAAGCACTTCTTGATATCTTTCTTAATTCTCAAAAATTTTCAATAATTTTTTGCTTTTTTGTAGATAACCTTGGAGTACAAGAATATTGAGGCATGGTTTGGGATGAACTAGGTTTCATAGGACTCTATTTGGGTTTGGGGGGAGGAGTAACAACAATACCCTCAGGACAATGAAGTAGCCAATGTTTGAACAGAACATTGAAAAGGCCACGGTGGGTAGGAAGTTCTGACCCATTTTTCTCCCTACAATGTTCAATGGTGTAATTGACAGAATTAAAAATAAATTGAGGTATATTGACTGCACTTACATCACGAAAATGGTTGTAAAAGGAGAAGTGAAAAATATGCAGAGGCTTTTTAGGGTCATCCATAGTCACATACTCCATGATCGGTTTGAGAACACTCCCCCACGAAAAAGGTAAATCATCATGCCGCATGCCAAGATGAGCCCTTCTATAGAGCTCCTTATCCCTGACATCCTTCAATTCAGCATCCCAATTGTGCTTCTCTCTTTTAATTGATATTCCTTTTGGTTGTTGTCCAATAAATTCAATAAGCATTTTAATATCCAGGATATAGGTCTTACCTTGGATGGTAACCTTACCATTGTCCCATATCTCCATGAACACCAACGTAACTTTGGGGTCTTAACCTTAGAACTTGTGGACGAATAGGAGAAACCCTTTACCAGTAAGGATTCCCTCAGCAATGGAATCTAGACAAAGCTTAGAAGGTTCGACAAAATCCATGATGACCTTGCAGAGACGGGAAGATTTTTGGATGAAAAATTCAATTACAAACCAGGGAAGGAAGTTTAAAATTTGGGAAATATAAAATGAAACAGCCAAGACAGACAAAACAACAATGGACCGATGGTAATCTCGGCATGAGTGCCACCTAGGGTGTTGAAAATAAAAACTGCACACTTCAAATCCCTCTCGGTATACACTATAATTTTGATTGCTATAGGATATCGTGTGAGAATCATAAACAAAATCCCACAAATGGGTAATATCAAAGAGGTACATCAAAAAATGAGGATAGACACATGAAAGGATGATGATATGGAAGGACAAAGTGGGAGGATGGATAGGGGTAACGACTATATATTGGTGACATTTGAAATAGATAAGGATAGCAAGGATAATGCTTTAGAGGAAGAATAATCGACATTCCTTTTTGAGATGAGGTACGACACCAAAAAAATTTCTTTGAAAATTATAACGTCGACTTCCCAAGTTGACAAGACTAAAAATCACATGAATCCCATAGCCCAAAAATGCAAGGGGATGATTGGTAAGAAAATTAGGACATGCTGGCATGAGGATCATGAGGAGGATGGCCGACTTGCTCCACGTCAGCAGGAATATTGCTTGAAGTCAAATTTTCTTTATCAATGACTTGGTCTAAAAACTAAGGAATGTTAGTGGTCCAAATCATCAAGTCAATGATTCAGGTTCTAAAATTTGCTAAAGCATCAGCATATTTTTTATTCTCTTTGAATGTATGCTGGAAAGTGATATCTTGAAAATTTCTACTGAGATGTTTGGCTTCTTCGATATAGTTCCTTATTTTCCATGAAGGAATTTTGGAATTTTTTAAGTGATTAATTATGGTAAGGGAATCACCTCGACAAGAATCCTATCAGAAATATCTTTGGCCAACATCAAACCATGCCATAGATCCTAGGCTTCAGCAGTTTGGTCTGACTGGATTTCTAAAAACTCAGCAAAATCAAGGATTACCTTACCTTTATTGTCTTTGAGGATACCACCCACTCCTGACCAACCAGGGTTGCCCTTTGTAGCACCATCAAAATTCAATTTAATCCATCCTGGTGGAGGAGGGATCCAAGAAGACTAAGTTCTATTGAAAGTGGTATGTGGACCAGAATTTTTTACAATAAGGAAATTCAAAACTTGCCCTAAAGAGGCTTCAAAATTGGAAGTAGACTATGAAGGTAATGGGAAAAGGGTAGCATTTTCAATAGCACATGAGAGGATATTATTGAATATAGAATCAATTTCTTGACTAATATTGGAAAACACTCTCTGGTTTCTCTCCAACCAAATATACCATAAGAAGTGATGAAGACAGAACTGCCATAACGTCTTGATACGAGGATTCCTAAAAGGGTTGGACCATTGAGTAAAAATATCATATATAGATCAAGGTTTAACCCAAGAATTATGGAAGCAAATGAAAAGGCTATTAATAATGAAGGTAGCATAAGGACAACCAATGAAAAGGTGATGAGGTGATTCCCAATCAGAGCAACATAAAAAATATCTATTGGGAATAGGTAACCTTCTTTTCAATAAGTTATCAATAGTAAGGATTTTATCTTGAATAGACACCCAAGCAAAGGAGGCAATTTTAGGAATTAGCAGCTTGGTCCACACAAGATTGAAAGGGATTGCATATTCCTCAGGTGGTAAGAGAAGTTGGTAAGCATATTTAACAGTAAAATATCTAGAATCAGTAAGCTCCCACACTAGATGATCATTAGGATTCCCAGAGGGGATGATTGAGTTATTTAGGAGAAACTAAAATTCTCTAACTTCCTCAGGATGAGTAGGAATGAATAAATTCTTCCAATATTTCTTGCCCTCCTAGAAATAGATGAAATCAGAGACTCTTGATCCACAAATATTATCTGTATAGTTTCTGAGGAAAGCCAATATAGGAATATTTATAAGTGGTTCGTTGAGGAGCCATTTATCTTGCCATAAGTCAATTTGAAGCCCATTGTGTAGTCTCCACCGAAGGCCCCTGTTTGACAAGGGTTCTGACTTACAAAATGGATTTCCAGAAACAAGACCCTTTTGGGGACACACCACCACTGAATAAGTGAATATCCTATAAGTATTTTTGATGAATTATTGTGATCAAATCAAGGCCATCCTTAGAAATTAATCTCCAATACTTCTTAGTAAGCATGGCTAAATTGAATAGGTGAATCCTTCTTAGGCCAACCTTTCCAGATTGCTTCAGCTTGCAGACTTTATCCCAAGCAACAAGGTGAAATCAATTTTTGTTTTTAGATCCTAACCATCGAAACTTTTTTTGAATCTGTTCTAGTTTATGACAAACCCCTGATGGAACTTTAAAGACAGACATGAAGTAAATAAAAATACTTTGAAGCGAAGCCTTTTTTAGGGTGATTTTTCCATCTTGAGATAAGAGATTGCCTTTCCAACTTGCTAGTTCCTTTTGTAGCCTTTCAATCACACCACTCCACATTGAAGCATCAGGTTGTCCTAAGAACAAATAAATTCCTAGGTACATAGCAGGTAAAGGAGCACTTTGACATTCAAGAATAGCAAAAAAATTATGTTGTCGTTGGATGGGTGTATTGAGGAAATAGATTTTGCTCTTGAAAATTTTGATTTTTTGCCCAGCTACATCTTCATATAACAATATGATATGCTTGATGACTTTAGCTTCAAGGATCGAACTTTAGATGAAATGATGGTGTCGGCCACAAATTGCTGATGAGAAATAGGCCTAGTCTGAGAGGTAGATTTTATACCCAAGATGAGCTTGATATTACAAGTTGCTTTTATTGTTCTTACCAAATCTTCAGTGACAATTATAAAACAGCAGGGGAGATATGGGATCACCTTGACGAATGCCTCTATTGCTCAGAAAATAACCAGCAGTGGAACTGTTGATAAGAATTGAAAATCGTGGGATGGAAATACACCCTTTAATTAACTCAACCTAGTCAGAGTGAAAACCAAATTTCAAGAGGATTGATACAAGGAAATCCTAATTGAGTCTATCATAGACTTTATTCATATCCAGTTTCAAAATAAAATTTGGTGTTTTTGACATTTGAACAGAATGGAGAGCTTCATGGATAGTTATGACTTTGTCAAGAATAGATCTACCATGAACAGAGATTCCCTAGCACGGGTCAATAATGGAAGAAATGATGTCTCTCATTCTATTATAACTGGCTTTTGTGAGGATTTTTTAGACTATATTACACAAACTAATAGTTCTAAAATCAATCATAGATTTAGCATTTGAATTCTCCGGAATGAGGGAAATAAAGTTTGAGTTAAATCCACGAGGAATGGTTTTTGCATATTGAAACTCTCTAATGGTAGAACAAATATCATTGCCCACAATCTCCCAAAAGATCTAGAAAAAATGAGAAAATAGTCAGGGTCGGGGGCTTTGTTAGGATGCATTGAAAATAGGGCAAAGTGGATCTCCTTATTAGAAAAGGGGGCTAGCAGTTTGGAATTAGCATCAAAAGAAACCAACTGAGGAATATGAAAAATCATAGAATCAAGAGCAAGATTGAAGGGTATACTGGTTTCCCCAAGAATATTTGTGAAATAAGATACAGCCTCATTCCTAATTTCTTGAATTTCAAAAGTAATAGACCCATTTGTCTTTATCATTTCTTTGATTCTGTTGTGGCTTCTATTTCTCATGGTGGAAGCATGAAAAAATCTAGTGTTTAAATCTCCTTATTTAAGCCACAAAGCTCTAGATTTTTATTTCCAAAAAATTTCTTCACGAGCAAGAATGTTGTGATAATCAGCCAGGGTCTCCATTTCTTCAACACGTATTTGATCATCACAAAGACCTGCTTGAATTTTAATTTCAATGGAAATAATTCTATCATGAAGAGATTGTTTGAACTCAAACAAATTGCCAAACACCTCTTTGTTCTAAATTTTAATATTTTCCTTTACATGCTTTAGTTTTTGTGTAAGGCAAAAGGAAGGACAACCGTGGCCAACCTGGTGCCACCATTGGGATATTCTAAGTCACAACTTAGGATGTTGAATCCATAATTGATTCAAATATGAAAGGTCTTCTAAAAGTGTTATCCTTGAAAATATCCAAAAGGAGTGGACTATGATCAGATCCAACTTTTGGGAGAGCAAGAAGGTTGGCATCCCCAAAGAATTGGATAGCTTCATGGGATAGGAAAATTATGTCTATTTTTACTTGGATGAGTTTATTTCATGATATTCTATTGCTCCATGTGAATTTTGCATTTTTGAGCTAAACATCCATTTTTGATATTACCATTACATCAATATTAATATCACCATTTCAAGTGTTCTCTTCAAATATTAATATCACAATTACAAGTCTTCTCTCAAAATGTTTTAATCCTCTCACCCATCTATAAGTGTCCTCCTCAAATATTAATATCATTATTACATCAATATTTTTATTCATAGATAAATTATTCTTGGGACCTAGAACACGTTTGATCTTTGAAATCAATTATATATATCTAGTTTTTAATTTTATCTACACAAATCTAAATTTTAAATTTGTTGTACTCATAGCCACATGAATACTGTATAAGATTTCCTTCCTCGTGATCAACAATAAATTCTCTTGTAGGTCACATGAAAATAATCTCTTTAATCCATAAGCCATATATTTTCTTTCTCATTCACATCCATATAAGAATAACAGGTGGATATTTCCTAATTTCCTAAATCACCTTTGAATAAAAAATGTGACACTAAACTATTTCTCTTCCTTAGAATTTTTGTAATGTTTTAAATTTTTCCTATACCCTTTTGATAGCACTTCCAACAAATGAGATCATCCTTCTTTCCTATGTGGGAAAATATTTCTCTTGAATCAGACTTATGGATCCCACTTGATCTATCATCTTGCCAATTGACCTATCATTTTTTCACTCCTTAGAATGACCTATCGATACTAATAATTTATATTTGTTAATAGATTGTAGATTATTAATCCTTGTCGTATATTGAAGGAGATAATCCACTATATCACCAAAACTTAATTGATTTAACTTAGTGGCTCCACCTATAACCACTCTATGATTATTCTAGGATTCTAAAAGACTACTCAATAGACCATATTATGTTTCTTATCATTTACCTTGGCTTGAATAATTCTAATTTTTTTCATATTATAATTGAAATAATTAGAATTACATGTTATCTTATCACCTTCCTTCATGTTAACATCATAAAACTTTCTTCTAAAAAATATTTTATCAACCAAGAACGTTACCTTTAAAATGTATTGTAGTTTATCTTATAGGTGTTTTAGTAACTTTACATTATGTGTATTTCTCAGGAATAAATCAACAAGACTTTAATTTATGATATATATAACCTTATAATATTTTTTCCCAATCCTCATAAGATATCTATAAAATTGTCTATTTCAATTATATATTCAAGAGACTATAGTTCAATATGGAAATATAATCAAAGCAAATATCAAATCTCTAAATTTAAGGATTGTCTCCCATTAAATATAAACTAATATATCTAATTTGGAAAAAAAGAATATGACGAATTGAAATTAAATGCAACAAGTAAATACATTGACTAAGCCATACCATGTCTATAGCATCGCCTAAAGGGACTGAATAACTTCAATGTTCTATTTCTTTAAGTAACTTGTAATAATAAATCAAGAGGTCTAATAGAATATAAGAGGGTAGTACCATAATCATTTTATATCCATGATAAGAGGTCAAAGAAAATAGTTTATCTATAAAATCCATGCACAACCTCTTCATTAATAATAGATTCAATCACAAGGTATAAATCTAGGTCAAGCAAAAACTCTAATATTTCTAAAAATAACAAAAGGATAATTTACAATGAGCATATAATTCTTTTCAAGTGGTATTAGATCAGCTGGTTAAATTCCTCAACATTTCAATAAGGAGATCCAGATTCAAATCTTGCCAGACAATACATCGATAATATCTAAGCTTTGTTGTAATACCACTATGTGGTGATGATGTAACACGGGTGGATCCTGTTCCAATCCCATATAACCCATTAAAAATATGAGCATATAAATCTTATTTATAGAAAACGAAGATAATTATAATTATTATTGTAGTAAATTAAATATAACTATTGGTTAAGTATTTTAGTAAAATATTTTAATTAAAATAAAAATGATGTAAAACCATCCATATTTGATATTAGAGAACATTTCTAAATCATTTATATCATAAATAATGCTATTTGAAGACAAATTCAATCAATTTTTTCAAAATTAATGCTTTAGAATCTACACCCGTGATGCTCTATTAAACAATTCATTATATATCGAGAGAATTACCAAATGTCTGGTGAATCAAAGGATTTCTAACAAATTATAAGATACCTAATGGACCACTAGTAGATGGATAATTTGCTTCAAATTTTGATTAATAATCCTCTAAATTCTTGGCTTCTAACCTCAATTCCATAAAATTCAATCATCTTTATACAATTCAAGTATTCCAATAGGTTCCTTGACTACAACAGTTTTATGACTAGAATTAGCTTCAAATTATATTTTATCATCTCTCTACATGGTGAAAATTGATTTTTAGTGTGATGGTAGTAGCTACGATACTACACTTCTAGTGACCCATGGGGATGACAATATTGATTGACAACAAGTATCAAATTGTATCTTGTTCCATCAAGCTCAAAGTCTTCAATATTATGCCATCCAAAATAATAAAATTACACAATTACGGGGCTTCCTTCTCTATAAATAAAATTTTAGCATGATGACAATTTGTGGAGCACACTCGATTTAGCATATAATAGTATATTGATAATACTTAGTCCCATGATAAATATTTCCAACTCATTATATTTATTTTGGGAGTATTACTCTATCTTACAAACTAGCTTGACAATTTCTAGCAATACCTCCATATTAGCAATGGTATTTGAGGTTTTCTTTCTCATCCTTAATTAATATCACTATTAAGTACTAGTGATAATTTCTTCCTTATTTGTGGGGTTTAATTGATCTAATATTAATTATTTGGGATATCTTCCCTTTTATTTTCTATACATATCACTTTAGTGCATCATTATATGCCTTACAAGTTTTCAACATTTGCTACTTAACAAATATATTTAATAATCATACTTTTATTATTTTCTTATCAAGGTACCCAGTTTCTAATTTATTGTTCTAATACCTTAGATGTACAACATAGATTTTACATATGGTTTATCTTGTAAAAAAAATTCCTACATATTATCTACTGTTGCATCATCCCTACCAATAAACTCCTCACATTTTTTAATGTACTTCATGTACGTCCCAACTCATTCCACTTCAACACGGATTTGATCCTGTAGGGATTTATTTATATCTATGGTGGATAAATGGTATTCATCCTCTCTATTATTTCTTTAAACTTTACTTATACTACCTTAGGATTGTTATTTTCTCATTCTTCCTTTAACCCACTTATCCTACTTTCTACCTTTTTTATCCAATTGGCTCAAGAGGCTTTATTTTCTTGATTGAATTGTTGTTTTAGTTTATCCTATTCTAGTCAACCTTGATCCACTTGTTGTTTTAGAATATTTTTCTCATCTTCAAGTTGTTTCTTTAAATATTTATCACTTAGATGTAATTATTCTCCTAGATTGTCTCTCCTTCATAGAAGTCTCCAAATCATTTTACAATTGGACAATTTAATTATATTTATCCTATATCTATGCTTTCATGAGCTCTAGCATTATTATTAGTTCATAGATCTACTTTTTTAATTATTTATGTTTCCTCCATTATTTGCAAATAATTCAAGGTTACTACCAAATAAGCCTACTCATAGAACTATACCAAGCATCCAGGTTCAGAATTATGGAAGTCTAGTAAGGTCATTCTAGTGAGATAGATGCAATAATAGTTAGCATTCTTAATTCAAATTGGAATGCTCATACTATTTTTTTCCCTTTTATTACTTGTAGGAGTGCTAGAGTTAATGAGGTTAACACAAAATGACCTACAAAAAAAATTTCTATCTATGTTCTTGCCTTTTGCGACCATTCCTCCTTAATTGCATTTATGAAATTTTACTGTAGAAGTGGAAGACTTTATATGGGCATCTATGTAGTGGCATGTAATATTTTGGTATTGAAACCTTCACTAGTCATATTCCAAGAGGATCCCATAGAAGATCTAGCAAGATAGGTCATATGAAAAGAATCTCTTAAATCCATAAGCCACATATATTCTTTCTCATTCATATCCATATGAGAATTACAGATGGATATTTATTGAATCACATTTGAATAAATAAATGTGATACTGAACTCTTTCTTTTCCTCAGATTTTTTTAACTTTTTGGTATGCCCTTTTTGATAGAACTTCCAACAAATGAAATCTTCCTTCTTTCCTATGTTGAAAAATCTTCCTCTTGAATAAGACTTGTGGATTCTGCTTGATCTATCATCTTGTCAATTGATCTATCATTTTCCCACTCCTTACAATTACCTATTGATACTAATATTTTAACTTTTTTAATAGATTATAGATTATTAATCCTTGTCATATATTGAAGGAGATAATCCACTATATCATCAAACTCAATCGATTTAACTTAGTGGATCCACCTATTACCATTCTATGATTATTATAGGATTCTAAATTACTACTCAATAGACCAAATGCTTTTTATTATCATTTATCTTGGCTTAAATTACTCCAAATTTGCTCATATTATAATTTAAATAATTTTAATATCATGTTATCTTATCACCTTCCTTCATGTTACCATCATAAAATTAAATTCTAAAAAATATTTTATTAACAAAGAACTTTACCTTAAAAATGGATTGTAGTTTATCCCATAGGTACTTTATTAACTTCACATTGTGCATATTTATCAAGAATAAATCAACAGAACTTTAATTTATGATATATATAACTTTATAATCATTTTTCCCCAATCCTTATAAGATATTGATCTAAAAAATTATCTATTTCAATTATATACCCAATAGTATAGTTCAACATAGAAAGACAATAAGAGCAAATCTCAAATATCTAAATTTATGGGTTGTCTTCCATTAAATCTAAACTAATATATTTAATTTTGAAAAAAAAAAAGAATGTGAGGAATTGAAAGTAAATGCAACAAATAAATACATTGACTAAGCCATACCAAGTTTATAGCATTGATCCATTTGAAATCTCCTAAAGAGATTGAATAACTTCAATGTTCTATATATTTAAATAACTTGTAATAAGAAAGCAAGAGGACTAATAGGATATGTGAGGGTAGTGCCATAATCATTTTATATCCATGATAAGAGGTCAAATAAAATATATTATCTATAAAATACATGCACGATGTCTTCATTAATCATAGATTCAATCACAAGATACAAATCTAGGTTAAGCAACAACTCTAGTATTTCTAAAAATAATAAAAGGATCAATTACAATGAGAATATACATCTTATTTAAAGAAAAAAAAGGTAATTATAATTATAATTGTAGTAAATTAAATATAACTCCTAGCTACATATTTTAGTAAAATATTTCAATTAAAAGAAAAATGGATGTACAACCATCCATAGTTGGCATTATAAAAACATTCTAAATCATTTAGATCATCACTAGTGCAATTTGAAGATAAATTCAGGGGACTTTTTCAAAATTTATGCTTTAGAACCTACTCTCATGATGCTCTATTTTACAATTCATTTTATATCTAGAGAATTACCAAATAGTGAATCAAAGGATGTCTAACAAATCAAAGGATCTACCTAACAAATTATATGATGCCTAATGAACCACTAGTAGATGGATCATTGGCTTCAAAATTTGATTAATCATCCTCTAAATTCTTTTCTAACCTCAATTCCATAAAACTAAATCATCTTTATACAATTCAAGTATTCTAGTAGGTTATTTGACTAACTTCAATAATTGTTATGACTAAAATTGACTTCAAATTATATTTCATTATCTCTCTACATGGCCAAATTTGATTTTTAGTGTGATGGTAGTATCTAGGATACTATAATTCTAGTGATCCATGGGGATGCCAAGCTTGATTAATAAAAAATATCAAATTGTATCTTGTTCCATCAAGCTCAAATTCTTCAATATTATGACATAAAAAATAATAAAATTATACAATTATGGGGCTTCATTCTCTATAAATAAACTTTTAGCATGATGACAAATTTTGGAGCACACTCCATTTAGCATTTGATAGTATATTCATATTACTTAGTCCCATGATCAATATTTCCTGCTCATCATATTCCTTTTTGGGAAGGTATTTCTCTATCTTACAAACCAACTTGACACTTTCTAGTAATACCTCCATATTAGCAACGGTATTTGAGGTTTTAATTATTTTCTTAGGAAATTCCTTCTCTACTTGGGAATTTTTTCTTTATCATCCTTAATCAAGCTCGCTATAAAGTACTAGTGATAATTTATTCCTTAATTATGTGGGCTAAGTGATCCACTTCTATTGATTTGGGATATTTTCTATAGATATCCCTTTAGTGCATCATTATATGCCTTTCACATTTTTAACATTTGTTGCTTAAAAAATATATTTAATAATCATACTTTTATTGTTTGCTTATTAGGGGTACCTAATTTTTAATCTATTGTTCTAATACCTTGGATGTACACCATAGCTTTTGCATATGTGTTTTATCTTATAAATGATATTTTCTTATGTATTATCTACCACTACATCATCTCTACCAAGAAACTCCTCACATTATTCAATGTACTTCATGTATAGCCTAACTCATTCCACTTATACATAAATTTGATCCTATAGGGATTTATTTACATCTATGGTGGATATATGGGCATTCATCTTATCTATTAGTTCATTAAAATTTCCTTAGACTACTTTAGGATTGTTATTTTCTCATTCTTCCTTTAACCCACTTATCCTAATTTCTACCTTAATCTAATTGGCTCAAGAGGATTTTTCTTCTTGGTTGAATTGTTTTTTTAGTTTATCCTATTCTAGTCACCCTTGATCCACTTGTTGTCGTAGAATAATTTTGATGGGGATCAACAAACAAGAAAACCAATGATACACAGGTGTTTCAGAAAGCCAAATATTTTCCCTAATTTCATGCCAAAATGAGGATACAAAAGAAAAATCCCTTTTACAATTTCAAAAATTCTCTCAAATACCTTGTTTTCCCCTTTTCCCGCCTAAAACAATGCATTTGAAATTTGAAATTTGGGGGAAACTTGTCGAGGTCATAACTTCACGCTCGTTGACTCCATTGACTATTCCAACATGTTTTCAAAAAGGGCACAAGACTAACTAAGCAGGGAAGATCCAAGGCTCGCGTCTAACTGAAAATCCTCAAATTCGGCCTCTAAGACCTTCAAAAATCTCCTGCAAGTTTTACTAGTTTTACAACAAATTTAAAACAATTGCAATTTTTTTTTGTTTTGGGTGATGCAAGATGACTATTACACCATGGGATGCTCCTGCATAAAATAATTTTTTTAATTTTTTTCTTTAGTTATTCAGCACTCAAAATTGTTCCCCTAGATTGTCTCTTCGTTATAGAAGTCTCTAGATCATTTTACAATTGGATAACTTGATTATATTGTATCCTATATCTATGATTTCTTGAGCTCTAGTATTGTTATCAATTTTTAGATATACTTTTTAAAGTACTTGTGTTTCCTCCATTATTTGCAAATAGGTCAAGGTTATTACTAGATTAGCCTACTAATAGAGCTATATCAAGCATCCAGGTAAGGTCATTTGAGTAAGATATATACAATAATAGTTAGCATTCTTAATTTAAATTGGAATGCTTCTACTATTAGGTTTCCCCTTTTATTACTTGTAAGATTTCTAGAGTTAATAAGGATGACACAGACTGACCTACAAAAACATTGTCTATCTATGCTCTTGCCTTTTGCAACCATTCCTCTTTAATCACAATTTTTCCATTCTACTCTAGAAGTGAAAGACTTTATATGGGCATCTATGTAGTGGTATCTAATATTTTGGTATTGAAATCTTCCCTATTCAAGTCCTAAGAGGATCCCATAGAAGGTCCTAGTAAGATAGCTACCTACAATCCTACTTACATAGATTAAGTTGACATATTTAATTATTGGGATATAGAATCAAAATCAGTCTAACTAGATGACATAAAAGTAGATCAAGTATAATACACCATTATGGAGTTGGTTTAATATGAACAATAGATGATGAATGTGTATACTATAGTGGAGTGCATTACTACAAGATGGGTGGATGGCATGATTGATACCATTGGGCCAACAAGAGTGGACTCATACTAGTATAAAGTGGATAATGCTAGTTATAGCAATCCCTTATTATATAATGACCTATATAAGGATTTTATGAATTCTTTGATATTTGCTATAATTGTGAATGTGATTAACTATAATGTGATAGGCATAGCAAAATAATATTGGATAGCTAAATAATCAAGAATAGAGGTAGTGGAATACTGGAGAGAATTTAGAGTAGAAGAATCACATGGTGTAAGAGTAGTGAATTAAGTGGATAGGGTAGTGGAAAAGTCTATTTGGGCATCTAGAATAGTAGATCCTATAATTACCTTTACTTTCTTGGTAGTGTCAATTCCAATAGTTTTGATACCTTTCTCAAAGAACACTACCATATCTTATGTTTCCTCCTATTCATATTTAGTTTTGACTACCCTTTATCCTTCACCTCCTATTTCTCTTTCTTCTTTGACTTCAAAATAAATCTTCCCTTCTTCCATATCATCATCTTGAGGACTTTGACAATTTCATACTTTAATGGCACTTGCTATTCTTTTCTTTTAATTTATCTCCATAAATGAACCTCACTTGTCAATCATTCCTCTTTAATGTGATTTTACAACCATCATTTCAACTATGGTGCTTACATAATCTAGGATTGTCTAACTTATATACACTTATAATGATGGGTTTTTGAGTTATAGTTGGACCCAATTTCATATCTATTCTCCCTCCTCTAAGTTATACTCATTCATATAATAGAAAATTCTTTATTGAACCTCCCATTCATTATTTTTTCTAGCCCTTTTTGCATATCTTATACCTCATCATCTTATTTACCATGACCTGTTCTAAAATCTATTCATATATATAACCTATTAGATACCATATGCTTTGGTGTTTAATTTGATGGATATCTATGTCAAAATCATATTCTAAATCTCATCCTTTAATCTTCATTTATTCCTTATAAAAGGTGAAACATGGGAAAATATTTTTTCAAAGCTCTCTAATTTTGTGTTCATGCCAAGGAGAACCTTATTTTTACTTGTATAGCTTCCTCTTCTAAATTTTTCATCTTGTATACTTGGCCTCTTTTCAATACATATAAATTTGGTATGTTTTATCTATTAAAGCGGCATAGAAGATTATATCTAGATTATAATACCAAACTCCATGCAGCCTTTTTAATCCAAATATTCTAAGCTTATTTATAGCTATTATGCATAACCCCTTCCTAAGGTGTTACCATGATATAGCTTATGTCAAGTTTAAATAGACTTGACTTATTTTATTCTCTACAAAAAAATTTATCAATCAAGTCAAGTTGGTGTACTACTTCCATGGCTAACATGTGATCTAAAGCATAAGCTAAAATCTTGAATGGTTCTTTGGTAAGGCCATATAGCTTGATGAAATATGTCTTTTCCCCAAAAGAGAAATTCACTTTCTCTTTCTAATTTTCCCTAACAAGAGACCTACTTTTGAATGATAATATTGATAAATGCCCTTACATACTCTACATAATAGGATCATACACATGTATGTTAAGTTATAGTTATATTTACATAGGTTTTTACAAGGTTTGTTTGTATATTACAAAACTAATAGAGGTAATCATTCTAGGCCTATTTCATTTAATGGCAAGATTGTAAACCAATATTTTATGCATGATCAAACATACCAAGTACGAGGTGTATGTGAAATCCTTTCTATTCTTAAATTATCCAATTGATAGTTCAATTACCAAGAGATGTATGTTGCACAATCCAATAGTCTTAGACAACCAAAAATAACCTACATTGTGTGTAATAGGCCTAAATGTTTCTCTTCCACCTCTTGACCATTTTATTCTCTTAACACAAATGCTATGATCAATAGTATACATTGGTAATATTCTTTAAATTTATTAATCCTTATGGAAATCTAAAATTTGGTGTATCATCAAGTCTCTCTAACTACTAATTTAGTAATTCCACCCATAGATCCCTATATTTTTTATTATAAAATTAGAGTTGAGATTGAGGCTAGCAAGGTACCCATTTGATATCCTTTTTGTTAATGCACAACATTCATCCAATAAGCCACATATATTCTTTCTCATTCATATCCATATGAGAATTACAGATGGATATTTCTTGAATCACCTTTGAATAAAGAAATGTGATACTGAACTCTTTCTTTTTCTCAGAATTTTTTAACTTTTTGGTATACCCTTTTTTATATAACTTCCAATAAATGAGATCTTCCTTCTTTCCTATGTTGAAAATCTTCCTCTTGAATAAGACTTGTGGATTCCACTTGATCTATCATCTTGTCAATTGATCTATCATTTTCCCACTCCTTAGAATGACCTATTGATACTAATATTTAAGCTTTTTTAATGGATTATAGATTATTAATCATTGTCATATATTGAAGGAGATAATCCACTATATCATCAAAACTCAATCGATTTAACTTAGTGGCTCCACCTATGACCGCTCTATGATTATTATAGGATTCTAAATTACTACTCAATAGACCAAATGCTTTTTATTATCATTTATCTTGGCTTGAATAACTCCAAATTTGCTCATATTATAATTTAATAATTATAATAACATGTTATCTTATCACCTTCCTTCATGTTAACATCATAAAACTTACTTCTAAAAAATATTTTATTAACCAAGAACTTTACCTTAAAAATGGATTGTAGTTGGTCTTCTTATCCAACATAAGAGGGCGTGCGGAGCTCTGGCGATTTGGCGGGAAATCTTCTGAACTGTCGGAGGCCGAAGCTCTTGGATTCTGGCTCGCGGCTTCTTCCTGGGTCTCTGTTGGTTTGACATCGTTCCCCTCTGAAGGCTCGTCCGTTACCCCGGGAGGGCCCTATGGGGTCTCCTCCAGGTTCTCTTGACGGGAAGAAGAGCTCTTATGCCGAGATTCTAAAAGAAAATTTTGCGTCTTCTTCTGATGAAGCCCAGCGAGGTGCTTACCAAGCGCTTCTCAAGAATGTTGGCAAGGGTTCTTCTGCAAACAGAGTTAATGGATGCCTCCCGCAATCGGCTTCCAGACCTAAGATAGTCATAGAACCAAAGATGGTTGAGGATACGATCACCTACCGTGCTAACCATGACTTGATCTGCAAATTCATGGGAATCCGACCCACTCTGCACTTTATGCACACTGGGTTAGACAGAACTGGGAACCTATCGGTGAGTACTCCTTATGGCCTATAAGCAACGGGTATTTCATTATTAGTTTCTCTTCTTCGGTAGATAGAAACAGAGCATTTGAATCAGAGAAGAGGACCCATGGCCCGGCAGGGTTATTTGTCCAACCATGGAGAGTGGGTTTCGATCCTCGCATTGAGCCCACGGTTGTTCCAGTGTGGATCCGGTTGTACGCTCTCCCGATGGAGTTTTGGGGCGAGCAGATTCTTGAGATGATTGGTAACTCTCTAGGTAGATTTATGGGAGTTTCCAAAGATACCATAGAGGGAAACACTGCTGTCTTTGCTAGAATCTGCGTTGAAATGGATATCGATCGACCACTACCAGTGAGGTGGAACTGGAGTTAGCAGGACAATCCTGGATACAGCAGTTAGATTACGAAGCCCTACCTTTTAGATGCAGGGTCTGCCATAAGCATGGCCATTTGGCTAGGTTCTGTCCGAATACCTTGAGCACAAAAGCGGAGGCCCCGCTAGGAATCTCAAATCGACCCAGAGAGGGTAAGTTCACCCCAGTCAAAGAATCACAAAACACCCCCCAAGGTTATGAAGCCCAGAAAGATGGCTTTGAACAGCAAGAAACGAAGAAGAAACAAAAAGAGAAATGGCAAGGACCAAGCTTCACTCAAGCCAACCAACCGGTATGAAATCTTTAAATCCCTGGTGGATCAGGAAGACCAAGTTATGGATGGAGTGGATGGGAACACTGAGGATTTTAACATCCACTCTCATGTTTCTCCCTCTTCAACTCCTGCCCGCGAGCGGTGCTTAAACCCACTGATTTTTTACAGCCAGAGAACCCAGGGGCATTGGTTATCCATTCCTCAGCACGACCAGTTATTCGGGATGTCATCATGGGAAGTGCCGAAAAGAATAGAGAAAGGCCAGCCCTGGGGATTACCCAGGTGGAAAAACGGTCCAAGAATAACATTTCTCAAGGTGCAAGCAGGAAGTCTAATAAGGACCTAATAGCATCGCAAGGAGACAAGCTGGTCACTGATGGATCAGTGAGAACAATTGACTCTTACTGCTCTCAAGGTTTCCAATGATTATTCAATCTTGGAATGTTAGGGGTTTAAACAATGAGAACCCATCAATCTGCTGTTCAAAGACTCATAAAGAAGGGTAAAACAGACTTTTTGCTCCTCCGGGGAGACAAAAATGTCTTTAGATCTTATGTGTAGAACAGTTGGTAAAATATGGAGGGGAGATGGATATATGGATGTGGCAGCTCAAGGGGCCTCGAGGAGGAATTGTTACTTTTTGGAACCCCCTGGAATGGTCTGCTTTAGAACATATAGCTTGGAGGGGTGTTCTCACATCTCTTTTTAGGAATAATATCACAGCTGAGCAAGTTTTAATTACAAATTTTTATGGGGCTCAAAGCCATGATGGCCAGAGGCTTCAATGGAAAGCAGTTCACAACATGAGGTCCTCAAGACAAGCTTTTGATTTGGATCATTCTCTGGAGATTTTAATGCCAAATTATCTGTTCGGGATCGGGAAGGTGGTTCCCCTGTTTTGGACACGGGGGATCGGCTTCTGATTGCCCGAGTTCAAGCTTTTCACTTAGTTGATGTCCAAGGTCCTGGAACTTTTTTCACTTGGACTAACAAACGGAGGGATCCACATTGTTGTAAGGTAAAGTTGGATCGCTTTCTGGTCTCAGAGGAGGCTTTTGTTAAGTGGAATGTGCAATTACAGATTTTGGACGGTCCTGTTTCCGATCACTCTCCCATCATTCTGAAGGGTGGGACTCTGACAGGGCAGTTCCATAAACCGTTTAGATTTGAGAATTTACGGCTTCAGAAGGAGGACCTTCATGAGGTAATTCCGCAATGGTGGGAAGAAGGTCGCCCACCTTTTGGGACAGCAATGTTTAAATTTCACAAACAACTTCTTTTTGTCAAATTTAAATTGAAACAGTGGAGGCACGCCAATAAATCAGATTTCAAGCTGCAAAGAGCCCCCTTGTTGGCCCACTGGGAGGAGGTGCAGAAACAATTTAGGGAAGGTTTAATTTTCGAACAGCTTAAAACTGAAGATGATGCCTTGCGCAAAGCTGTTGAGGACATTGATAACCACGAGGAAATTTACTGGAAGCAGCGGGCTAGAAATTCTTGGCTTTTGGAAGGAGATAGAAATACAAAAAAATTTCATCGTTCAGCATGTGCTAGAAGACAGATGAATAATATGGCAGTTTTAAAAGATGAGAATGGTCACTCCTTTGATACTCTTCCGGTATGCACTCCCACTCTGTGGATTACTTCTCCAAGCTTTTTGCGAGAAAATAGGGACCAAGATGTGGGGGCTCAAAATGAAGTTCTTGATGTTATTCCCCCTATTATCACTCCGGCGGGAAAATCAGGCTCTCCTCATACCTATTGATCGAGATGAATTGAAAAATGTGGTCTTTGGAATGAGCACAGGCAAATCTCCCGGTCCAGATGGTTTTCCTATTGAGTTTTTTCAGGCCTTTTGGGACACCTTGGAGGAAGATGTTTTGGTTGTAATTGAGGAGTCCAGATCTAATAAGAGAATGCTCAAGGCTCTAAATCATACCTTTATCACGTTAATTCCAAAGGGGGAGGAAGGAGTTCATATCTCTGACTTCAGACCTATTGCTTTATGTAATGTGATTTATAAAATTATCACAAAAATTATAGCTGAACGTCTTAAACCTCTCCTTCATTACATCATTTCTTCAAAATAGGGGGGATTTGTTGAGGGTAGACAGATCTTGGATGGAATGATTCTTGCTCAGGAGGCTATTCATTCAATGCAAAACTTCGGTAACAAAGGAATGTTCATCAAAGCTGGATATGTCTAAGGCTTACGATCGGGTTGAGTGGGGTTTCTGTCAAGGATGTTGGCTGCCTTTGGCTTTTCCCAGGAATGGATTGGCTGGGTTATGAGTTGTGTTTCCACGCCTTCTTATTCGGTTCTCATCAAGGGGATTCCCTCGCCTCCCTTTGGAGCCTCTCGTGGCCTCCGACAAGGGGACCCTTGCTCGCCCTATCTATTCCTTATCTTAGTTGAAGGATTAGGCCGACTCTTCTTGAGAAGAAGACTTCAAGGCACGATAACAGGTATTAAGGTCGGGGATGAAGTCTTGACTCATTTACAATTTGTGGATGACACTGGCTTGGTTGGAGTGGCTAGTCTCAGGGAAGCTAGGGGAATCAGAGACTCTCTTTCTGTTTACCTTAGGGCCTCCAATCAAGTTATCAATGACAACAAATCTAAAGTTGTCTTTTTCAATCTTGCCCAACGGATGCAGGACAAAATCTTAGAGATTTTGGGCTTCTCTAGATCATCTCTTCCTATACTCTATCTAGGGGTTCCTTTGCACTTCAAGAAATTGAAAAATGACATTTGGAAAGATCTTATGGATGGCATCAAAGATAGAATGAACCACTGGTCTCACAAATGGTTAAGCTACGGTGGCCGTTTAACTTTCTTACAGTCAGTTATTCAGGCCATGCCTATCTATAAATTTTCAATCTTGGCTGCTCCTCTTTCTATTTGGAAAGAGTTGGACAAACTGGCTAGGCGATTCTTATGGGAAGGAGCAAAAGGTGGGAAGAAATGGGCCTTGGTTGGGTGGGACAAAGTTACTCGGCCCAAAGAAAAAGGAGGGTCTGGGTTTGAGAAGCTCTAATCTCAACAACAAAGCCCTGGCAGGTAAATTGTATTGGAGATGGATCTCCCAGCCATCATCTTTATTCAGTAGAATCTTGACCAGCAAATATTTGGGTAACATCCACCCCTATGAAGTTTGTCGTTTCCCTCTGGATGGTAATGGTTCCCTAGTTTGGCAAGCTCTCAAGTTGGGCTCTCAAGTAATTAAAAATCAATTGTTCTGGAAAGTGGGAAGGGGGGAGAAAGCACGTTTACGGACTGATTCATGGGACCAGTTTCCATCCATCATTGCGGAGTATCCTGAACTGCTTCCAATTAAAACTGCCATAGAATCCAAGGGTTGGGTCACTATTGAGAACTATTTCTTCACTAGTCAATTGGGTGAGTATAAATTCAAGAAATTTAAGCGACTTGAGGAGTGGCCTGTCACTATCCCTCCGGAGCTGGCAACCACTCTGACCAACATCTTGTCTGCAAGATTTCTCACGGGCGAGAGATGAAGAAGACGAGTTAGCTTGGGGTCATGGGAATCTTGGAATTTACACTGTGAAGGCTGGTTATGATCAGCTTCTCCCAGAGCCTCCCCCGCATTTATTTCCGGTTCATGATTGGAAGAAAATCTGGCATTCCAAGTCTTGGCCGAAAGTGAACTTCTTTGTACGCAGTTTATGCATAATGGCATCCTCACCTACGATAACCTCAGAAGCAGAGGAATTATTGGTCCTTCTCAGTGTATTTTGTGTCGTAAGCATGAAGAGACTGCTGACCATTTGATGTTCGAATGTTCCTTCACAGGGCAGATCTGGAATCGATGGTTCTCTCTTTTTAATCTCCAGGGTAATGGTGCTCTGACTCGGAATAATATCTGGCAAAGATGGAAGAAAGCTAGATTTAAATCAAAAGCCCTTCGATTGGGGTGGGAGCTTGGTCTCTTCTTCATCTGGTGGCAAGTGTGGCTGGAAAGGAACGCTCGAATTTTCAGAGAGACCTTCTCCTCTCTTGATGGAATTTGGCAGGTTATCTGGAGCAAAGTCATCGAGACGGTTGCCTTACATCCTTGAAGAAGATATTATGGTTGATTTGGGTCCACAGGGAAGAGAGAGTTGCTGCTCACGTTAGAGAAAACATGGTTAGTTGGAAACCCCCCCCGGTTGGCTGGATCAAAATTAACACGGACGGAGCTGCAAAGGGCAATCCGGGCAACGCTGGAATCGGTGTTGTGTGCCGTGATCATACTGGATCTGTTCTTTATTGGGAACTCCAAGGTATGGGAAGAGCCACCAATAACGAAGCCGAAGCTTTTGCCATCAAAGTTGCTTCTTTCCGAGGCTGTCACTCGGGGATACGAGAAAGATAATCCTTGAGTCTGATTCTCAAATTTTGGTTGGCGCTCTTGATTGTATGAGAAATTTTGCTTTGAAAGCGTGGAGGATTCGGATCTTAGTCTCTCAAATCAAGGTCCTTTGGAGGGAACTTGAGGATGTGATCCCTATCCATGTGAATCGGGATTCAAATTCGGCGGCCGATTTCCTTGCCAAGTTGGGTGCGGAAAAGGAGGTTGGAGTTCAGCTGCACAGTAACATGCCTATGGAAAATGCTGTGATTAGACAAGGTCTTGCAAAATTTTTGAGCAAATGATAAATTCTGTCTTGGGAGTTTTTCGTCGCGTTTTCGCGACTCGCTTGTGTTATCGCGACCCTCGGTGGCAACTTTGTCGCGATATCGCGACGAGGTTTTGTCGCCACGGCCTTTGGAGACTTCTGTCGCGATATCGCGACACTTCAGCGCATTGGTGGCATTTGGAATTTGCGTAGCGATATCGCGACAATTCTGAGGACTGTTTGCTTTGTGATGTTTTCGTCGCGATATCGCGACATCTTTTGTGGTCGGGAGCAGCTGGACTTGGTCGTCGCGATTTTGCGACATGTCGCGATTTTGCGACATGTCGCGAAATCGTGACACTTTTGGTGCAAAGGTGGCAACTGGAAAATGCGTCGCGATATCGCGACAATTCTGAGGATTGACTGCTTGGTGATGTTTCTGTCGCGATATCGCGACATCTTTCGTGGTCGGGGGCTGCTGGCTTTGGCCGTCGCGATTTTGCGACATGTCGCGATTTCGCGACATGTCGCCAAATCGTGACACTTCTGGCGCATTGGTGGTATTTGGTTGATTCGTCGCGATATCGCGACAATTCTGTGGACTGACTGCTTTGTGTTGGTTCGGTCGCGATATCGCGACATTTTTTGCGGTCGGGGGCTGCTGGCTTTGGCTGTCGCGAATTCGCGACATGTCGCGTTTTCGCGGCCGGTTGTGCGGTTGTGACCTCGGCCGGCTTGTCTGTCGCGATATCGCGACATGTCGCGATTTCGCGACATGTCGCGATTTCGCGCCTTGTTTGTCTCTAGTGCTTAGTGTTGGTTTGTGCTGCCCTCTCGCTCTCTGCTGAGGTCTTGTGTCTCTGGGTTCTTGGTTGGGATGTTCTTGCTCCCTCTTGTACTTGCTCTTTGTTTTAATACAAGATTTTCAATTTTTTCAAAAAAAAAAAATGGATTGTAGTTTATCCCATAGGTGCTTTATTAACTTCACATTGTGCATATTTATCAAGAATACATCAAAAAGACTTTAATTTATGATATATATAACCTTATAATCATTTTTCCCCAATCCTTATAAGATATTGATCTACAAAATTATCTATTTCAATTATATACCCAATAGTATAGTTCAACGTAGAAAGACAATAAGAGCAAATCTCAAATATCTAAATTTAAGGGTTGTCTCCCATTAAATCTAAACTAATATATTTAATTTGGAAAAAAATAATGTGAGGAATTGAAAGTAAATGCAAAAAATAAATACATTGACTAAGCCATACCAAGTTTATAGCATTGATCCATTTGAAATCTCCTAAAGAGATTGAATAACTTCAATGTTCTATATATTTAAATAACTTGTAATAAGAAAGCAAGAGGACTAATAGGATATGTGAGGGTAGTGCCATAATAATTTTATATCTATGATAAGAGGTAAAATAAAATATTTTATCTATAAAATACATGCACAACGTCTTCATTAATCATAGATTCAATCACAAGATATAAATCTAGGCTAAGCAACAACTCTAGTCTTTCTAAAAATAATAAAAGGATCATTTACAATGAGCATATACATCTTATTTAAAGAAAACAAAGGTAATTATAATTATAATTGTAGAATATGCTTGTTTTTGTGCAATGGTAAATGCCCTAGGTGCTGGTAGAGGCCGACCTAGGTTCCATTCCCCTTGTCTCCATCTTGCAGATATACGGTATAGTTAGGAATGTCCTATGTGTTGGTAGAGGCCGACAAGTCTCCATTCCTCCTATGCCCAACCTATTGAAAGTGGCACCTCGAAAGGGATGTTTTCCACTATAAATTAGTTTAACCCAGATGTTGTAGGTGATTTGGAGATGAGAGGGTAATCCTCCAAGGGAGGTTCCAGGTTTGAATCTCTACCCTACCAAAAAGCTGAATTGGGTACCCAAAATCCAATTGATAATGTTGGTGCGGGTAGGGTTGGGTGCGACTCCCGGGTGACTTTGACGGTGTAGAACCCCCTGTTCGTGGTCTCTTAGACCAAGGCAGCCCCGCAAGGGGTTTTTTGCTATAAAAAAAAAAAATTATAATTGTAGTAAATTAAATATAACTCTTGGCTACATATTTTAGTAAAATATTTCAATTAAAAGAAAAATTGATGTACAACCATCCATAGTTGGCATTAGAAAAACATTCTAAATCATTTAGATCATCACTAGTGCAATTTGAAGATAAATTCAAGGCATTTTTTCAAAATTTATGCTTTAGAACCTAATCTCATGATGCTCTATTTTACAATTCATTTGATATCTAGATAATTACCAAATGGTGAATCAAAGGATGTCTAACAAATCAAAGGATCTACCTAACAAATTATATGATACCTAATGAACCACTAGTAGATGGATCATTGGCTTCAAAATTTGATTAATTGTCCTCTAAATTATTTTCTAACCTCAATTCCATAAAACTAAATCATCTTTATACAATTCAAGTATTCTAGTAGGTTCTTTGACTAACTTCAATAATTTTATGACTAAAATTGACTTCAAATTATATTTCATTATCTCTCTACATGGCCAAATTTGATTTTTAGTGTGATGGTAGTATCTAGGATACTATAATTCTAGTGATCCATGGAGATGCCAAGCTTGATTAATAAAAAATATCAAATTGTATCTTGTTCCATCAAGCTCAAATTCTTCAATATTATGACATACAAAATAATAAAATTACACAATTATGGCGCTTCCTTCTCTATAAATAAAATTTTAGCATGATGAAAAATTTTGGAGCACACTCCATTTAGCATTTGATAGTATATTGATATTACTTAGTCCCATAATCAATATTTCCTACTCATCATATTCCTTTTTGGGAAGGTATTTCTCTATCTTACAAACCAACTTGACACTTTCTAGTAATACCTCCATATTAGCAACGGTATTTGAGGTTTTAATTATTTTCTTAGGAAATTCCTTCTCTACTTGGGAATTTTTTCTTTATCATCCTTAATCAAGCTCGCTATAAAGTACTAGTGATAATTTATTCCTTAATTATGTGGGCTAAGTGATCCACTTCTATTGATTTGGGATATTTTCTATAGATATCCCTTTAGTGCATCATTATATGTCTTTCACATTTTTAACATTTGTTGCTTAAAAAATATATTTAATAATCATACTTTTATTGTTTGCTTATTAGGGGTACCTAATTTTTAATCTATTGTTCTAATACCTTGGATGTACACCATAGCTTTTGCATATGTGTTTTATCTTATAAATGATATTTTCTTATGTATTATCTACCACTACATCATCTCTACCAAGAAACTCCTCACATTCTTTAATGTACTTCATGTACACCCTAACTCATTCCACTTATACATAAATTTGATCCTATAGGGATTTATTTACATCTATGGTGGATATATAGGCATTCATCCTATCTATTAGTTCATTAAAATTTCTTTAGACTACCTAAGGATTGTTATTTTCTCATTCTTCCTTTAACCCACTTATCCTAATTTCCACCTTAATCCAATTGGCTCAAGAGGATTTTTCTTCCTGGTTGAATTGTTTTTTTAGTTTATCCTATTCTAGTCACCCTTGATCCACTTGTTGTCATAGAATAATTTTGATGCGGATCAACAAACAAGAAAACCAATGATACACAGGTGTTTCATACAACCAAATATTTTCCTTAATTTCATGCCAAAATGAGGATACAAAAGAAAAATCCCTTTTACAATTTCAAAAATTCTCTCAAATACCCTGTTTTCCCCTTTTCCCACCTAAAACAATGCATTTGAAATTTGAAATTTGGGGGCAACTTGCCGAGGTCATAACTTCGCGCTCGTTGACCCAATTGACTATTACAGCATGTTTTCAAAAATGGCATGCAACGAACTAAGTCAGGAAGACCTTGGCACAAATAACCAAGGCCTATGTCTAACTAAAAATCCTCAAATTTGGCCTCTAAGGCCTTCAAAAATCTCCTGCAAGTTTTACTAGTTTTACTAGTTTTACAACAAATTTAAAACAATTACAATTTTTTTTTGTTTTGGGTGATGCAAGATCACTATTACACCATGGGATGCTCCTGCATCAAATTTTTTCTTTAATTTATTTCTTTAGTTATTCAGCACTCAAATTTCATTGTTCTCCTAGATTATCTCTCCTTTATAGAAGTCTCTAGATCATTTTACAATTGGATAACTTGATTATATTTATCCTATATCTATGATTTATTGAGCTCTAGTATTGTTATTAATTTTTAGATATACTTTTAAAATTATTTGTGTTTCATCGACTATTTGCAAACGAGTCAAGGTTATTACTAGATTAGCCTACTAATAGAGCTATATCAAGCATCTAGGTAAGGTCATTTGAGTAAGATATATACAATAATAGTTAGCATTCTTAATTTAAATTGGAATGCTTCTACTATTAGTTTTCCCCTTTTATTACTTGTAAGATTTCTAGAGTCAATAACGATGACATAAACTAACCTACAAAAACATTGTCTATCTATGCTCTTGCCTTTTGTAACCATTCCTCTTTAATCACAATTTTGCCATTCTACTATAGAAGTGAAAGACTTTATATGGGCATCTATGTAGTGGTATATAGTATTTTGGTATTGAAATCTTCCCTAGTCAAGTCCTAAGAGGATCCCATAGAAGTTCCTAGTAAGATAGCTACCTACAATCCTACTTACATAGAGTAAGTTGACATATTTAATTATTGGGATATAGAATCAAAATCAGTCTAACTAGATGACATAAAAGTAGATCAAGTATAATACACCATTATGGAGTTGTTTTAATATGAACAATAGATTATGCATGTGTATACTATGGTGGAGTGCATTACTACAATATGGGTGGATGGCATGATGGAGACCATTGGGCCAACAAGAGTGGACTCATAATAGTATAAAATGGATCATGCTAGTTATAGGAATCCCTTATAATATAATGAGCTATATAAGTATTTTATGAATTCTTTGATATTGCTATAATTGTGAATGTGATTAACTATAATGGGATAGGCATAGCAAAATAATATTGGATAGCTAAATAATCAAGAATAGAGGTAGTGGAATATTGGAGAGAAGTTAGAGTAGAAGAATCACCTGGTGTAAGAGTAGTGAATTAAGTGGATAGGGTAGAAAATTCTATTTGGGCATCTAGAATAGTAGATCCTATAATTACCTTTACTTTCTTGGTAGTGTCAATTCCAATAGTTTTGATACCTATCTCAAAGACCACTACCATATCTTATGCTTCCTCCTATTCATATTTAGTTTTTATTACCCTTTACCCTTCATCTCCTATTTCTCTTTCCTCTTTGACTTCCAAACAAATCTTTCCTTCTTCCATATCATCATCTTATGCTTCCTCTTCTAAATTTTTCATCTTGTATACTTGGCCTCTTTTCAAGACATATAAAGTTGGTATGTTTTCTCTATTAAAGTGGCATAGAGTATTATATCTAGATTATAATACCAAAATCCATGCAGCCTTTTTAATCCAAATATTCTAAGCTTATTTATAGCTATTATGCATAACCCCTTCCTAAGGTGTTACCATGAGATAGTTTATGTCAAGTTTAAATAGACTTGACTTATTTTATTCTCTACCAAAAATTTTATCAATCAAGTCAAGTTTGTGTACTACTTCCATGGATAACGTGTGATCTAATGATGGCAAGCCGAGATTCACACAACAAAACTTGAAATTATTTCTCTGTAAATTGCTTAACACAGTCTTACAATACTGTCCACCAAAGATAATTCTTCCCCCTCTCAATCTCGAACTCACCATCCCTTCCCTTACAATTTCTCGAGTTTTTATCGAGGTCTCGACCCTCTAGGCCATTAATGCCCCACCTGAAAGAACCCATTAAACTAAATCTGAAAGTTCGCTTCCTCGACCAAGTTTTCAAATTTCCTTCCATAAATGGGCAACTGCCCCGATCCGCTATGAAAGCTTGCATTAAATACCCCTTGACCTGCAACCGTTGTTTTGGTCAGACTGTCCTTCTGAACTGCAACTGTCGCCTTGTCAGAACATTCATTTGTGACCGCTGCCTCTTTTCCCACGCACGGGGCCATCCGCGTGTTCATTTTTGATTTGCCTTCAACCGGTCATGATATCGCGACAAAAAGACTCTGCCTTGCATTAGTTTCTTTCTGCCTTCGCCTTTCGGTTCAACTTTCGCCTTCGCCTCTGTCTTCGCCTTTTGGTCGTCGCGATATCGTGACGTCGTGATATCACGATGAAACTTCCCCCGTGCCTTAGTTTCCAAATAACGTCGCGATATCGCGACGTCGCGATATCACGACGAAACTTCCCCCTTGCCTTAGCTTCCAAATAACGTCGCGATATCGCGACGAAACTTCCCCTTGCCTTAGCTTCCAAATAACGTCGTGATATCGCGACGTCGTGATATTACGACGTCGTGATATTGCGACGAAACTTCTAACTTGCCTTGATTCCCTCCTTTGAAAACACAAATACTTAGAAAAAATTAGTTTGATGCAAGATTGCTCTGTTGCCGCTGGATGCTCCTGCATCAGACACCTGGGGTAAATGGAGAAGTGACCTTCACTTTTGTGCTGTTCGGTCCGCATTTTTTGCAACATCTCCAAACGTACGCCTGCCTCTGCAACCTGCTTCAACCCCGTCTCCTGGCAAAAACTTTTTCTACCTTCTACCAGACAAATTATGGCACTGCCGCACACCTCGTCTACTGCCTGTAATGGTTTTAACTTGTGGTGCACTCCATCTTTCGTCAAGGAGTACATATTTGCACGACCATCATGCACTGCACTCCGATCAAACTACCATGGCCTTCCTAACAGCAAATGGCAAGCATCCATGGGAAAAACATCACACAGGACCTCATCCTGGTAGTTCCCAATATTGAACATGACTAAGCACTGTTCACGGACCCATGCTCTGTGGTCCTTCTGCAACCACGCAATTCGGTATGGATGTGGGTGTCTTCTCCTTTCCAGCTGTAACTTAGTGACCATTTCCTCGGATACTAAGTTATCAGTACTTCCATTGTCTATAATAACATTACAGACTTTACCTAAACTTTTGCACCTCATGCGGAACAAGCTTCTCCTCTGCTCTGGCTTGTCTTCATAAATTAGCATGGTTGTCCTTGTGACCATGACTTCTCCTCTCTCTGCCTCCTCAGAATGTTCTGATTCAGCATCTTCCTCTGCCACAGTAGCTCTGGCAAGACCCACATGTTTCTTGTTCACCCTCTCAGGGTGTTGGGGACACTCATATGCTCGATGTCCCTCTTCTTCACAGTGGAAACAGGTTCCCACTCGTTGCTCACTCGGCAGTCAAGCTAATCCCAGTATAGAAATATGGTTAAAAGTAAAAGAATTCTTAAGATACTGTCTTAATACTTTGGTGCAATGATGAAAATGATGGTTTGTTTTCAGATTTCCATAAAAAATATTGTGCATGAAATAATGTTTAAAATGATTTTTGCTAGGCATAAATTCCTAAGTGTGATAAAATTTTTGGATAATTCTTTAGGAATTATACCATCATTGCAAAATTGAAGGTTGACATAATGACATGAAATAATGAAAATGGGTTTGCTTTTTAAAAGCATAATTTGTGTAACATAATGAATTAAGTCATATGGTTTTCATGATTTTTAATAAATGGGGAATAAAAATTGTTACAATGGTTTGCGCTAGGCATAGAATATGTAGGTATAGACTTATACCATCATCGCGAAAATCCAAAAAAGATAGTTTTATTGCATGGTTAATTTTTGATGAACAGAAAATATGACAATGAGGACTTGCGCTAGGCATAAAATTCCAATTTTGGTTTTGAAACTATACCATCGTCGCGAAAGTCAACCAGATATATATGTATATGTTTTGATTGTATAGTTTGAAAGAAATTTTTGATTTTTCTATTATATAGTTGTCTTTGTGGTAGACAATCGTACTTGATTTATTCCAAACAAGTTGCAAAAATAATATTTCAAAGGATTTTGAAGACAAAAGTTAGATTTATAAGGAATCCCGTGTGCATATGTGAATTCATTTCCAATCTTGACTTATCATAATGATACACAAAATCTCTCAAATACAAATGTGTGTGCAATTGCATTGTTCATTTACCAGTTTTTGAGCAAGATAATATGATACAAGTGATTTGAAGAAACCAAATAAGTGTTCATTAACCATGATGTAGATGCATATAACCATACTAGACTACTATGTAGGTCAGATTATCAAGAGCTAGCTAATCCATAAGTAGACATAGGTCTCGTACAAAATAAGGTCGCTAATGTGACAGTACATATCACCACGCTAGGAGTTACCCAAGGCCAAGCAAGTTGGGCACAAACCACCTGTTATGGGGCTTACCTCACAGTTTTCGAATAATTGAGAATTCCAGGGATTCAAGCTCATCAACCCTTCTTTTCTTTTCAAAGGGTAGGGAAAGGAATTTTATTGCTTTCTTGCTTTTGCTTTTTTTTTTTTTTTTGTATTTTTTTGCTTGATAATGCTTGGAACATTGCTGTAATGATATAAAAGAACATTTTTTTTTTCTTTTCTCTTTTTCTTGAACTTTTCTTTTCTTTTTCTTTGTTAGGGATACTTGCTTGGATTAGCTGTAGAGCAAGGGATTTTTATTCTGGGTAGGGGTGAGCTTGTCCTTTTGCCAATTCTCAAAGATTCTAGACCATGTGCATGATAGGATAGCAGGGGAAACTTTTCGCTCAAGAAATCACTTCTACTATGTAGCAAAACATGGAAATTACAAATATAATCATTTTATTGTGAAAAGATGTGCTTGGTTTAAGTAAATAACAAGATCAATTCTCTATGCTCAAACTTTATTTAATTAAATTTTGTGGACTTTGATATAAGAGAGATTAGTAATCATGCCAGATAAAATCAAGATATTTATTGTTGTGAGTGTGCAAGTGAGGGATTCCAAATAAATGGTAATTTATCCAAAATAATTTGAAACGTATAACTGCAATAATTGTAAGAAAATATATATAAATAATTTTTTGAGAAGTTTTGAGAATGTTGACTCTCTCTTTCTTCTTTATTTTGTTTTGGTTTCGAAAGAGTCAAGCATATAGTTGTTTTTATATTTTTATTCTTTATTTTTGTTTTTGAGAAAAAAAAAAAAGTAACAAGTGTCATAAATATATGCAACAAATAGTTTTGAAGATTTTGGAGATTTATGAATGTTTTTGGTGTTTTTGAATAAATTGAAAGAAATACAAGATAGTGATTTTGAACAAATATATACATGGATGAAATGACCAAGTTTATGCATAGTAACGTTTAAGATGCAAAATATTCATGGGTTCTTTAAGTTCTTTACCATCTAAGGTAGATAATTTGTATGCTCCTAATGCAAATTTAGTAGTAATAATATATGGTCCAAGCCAGTTGGGCTCAAATTTACCTTTAAGGTCCTTAGTTGCATTTGTATTTTTTTGATTTTCTTTTAAAACAAGGTCGCCGATCTCAAAGGATCGATGACGAACTTTTTTAGCATATGATCTTTTAAGCTTGTTTTGGTAAGCACGGAGATGCTCCAAAGCATTGATGCATTTTTCATCTAGGAGTTCCAACTGACTGAGTCTGCCAGCTCGATATTCATCTCCTACTTCAGTATCTTGAAGTAGCAGAGCCAAAGAAGGAACTTCCAATTCAAATGGAAAAACTGCTTCAGCACCATAAACCAAAACAAATGGTGAAGTTCCCGTGGGGGTTCGAACACTAGTTCGATAAGCCCACAAGGCTGGATATAATTGAATGTGCCAGTCACGGCCAGTTTTATTGACTAATATTTTGAGAATTTTGATTAAGGTTTTGTTAGATGCTTCTCGCTTGACCATTACCCTGAGGATAATAGGGAGTGGACCAACGATGTTGAATCTTATATTTTTGGCATAATTTTTTAACATCTTTATTTTTGAAGCAAGTTCCATTGTCAGAGATGAGATTGGCAGGAATTCCGAACCTGCAAATGATTTGATTAAAAATAAATTTAGAAACTTGTGTGCCAGTGCAGGAAGCTAAAGGCATAGCTTCGACCCACTTCGTGAAATACTCAGTGGCGGTTATGATGAACTTGTGTCCATCAGATGACACAGGATTGATTTTGCCAATAATTTCTAAACCCCATTTAGAAAAGGGCCATGGAGATGAAATAGCCTGCAGCTCTTGAGCAGGCGCATGGACAAGGTCAGCATGTTTCTGGCACTTGTCGCAATGGCGCACATACTCATGTGCATCCGTTTCCATGGTAGGCCAAAAGTATCCTATCCGAAGGAGCTTTTTAGCAATAACACTACCACTAAAGTGTCCTCCACAAGATCCATCGTGGGCTTCACTCAAGGCTGATTTAGACTCTTCTAAGTTTAAACATCTTAATAGGATACCTTCAAAAGATCTCCTATATAAAGTATTGCCAATTATTACAAATCGACTTGCTCGACGACGTAATAACCGACGCTGGTTTCTATTAGAATTGGCAGGGAAAGTCCCATTTTGGAGAAAATCAAATATGTCCATGTACCAAGGTTCATGAGTAGTTTCATTGATTAGAAACACATCCAAAGGCTCTAAGCATGACTTATTTGAAGCGGGTTCTTGGAGTCGACGAATAATGATAGTGGCATATTCGTCATCTAACTCCAAGGGCAGGAGAGATGCAACTGCGGCCATAGCATCAACTGCACGGTTGCTAGTTCGAGGAATAGCTTCCAAGGTAACTTGATCAAATAAAGACATTAATTGTAAAACATAGGCCTTATATGGGCACATTTTATCATCTCGAGTTTGATAAACTTCATTAATTTGGTTTATAACCAGTTGGGAATCACCAAAAACTAAAAGGTGTTTAATTTTTAGCGCTAGGGCAGCTCGTAATCCAAGGATTAGAGCTTCATACTCAGCAGTATTGTTGGTGCAAGCAAATGTCAATTTGAAGGACAGAGGAATAAGATGTTTTTGTGGGGATATTAAAATAATACCCGCACCAGCCCCACTCATGCATCGGGCTCCGTCAAAGTATAAGGACCATTGTTCAGTATGGTCGGCCTCTAATTGAAGGCATTCATCCAAGAATTCGATGATGAGGGGATGGGTAGACTCTAAGGGTGCAGCAGCTAATTGATCTGCTATGATTTGACCCTTAACAGACTTCTGTCCTATGAATGTGAGATCAAACTCGCTTAGAGCCAGAACCCACTTGGCTGTGCGACCCGATAAATAAGGTCGACTCATGAGATACCTCAAGGGATCGTATTTAGCAATGACATAAGTTTTTTGACTAAGCATATAATGTCGTAATTTTTGCGTAGCAAAAATGACTGCTAGACATAGTTTTTCCAACGCTGTATAGCGGGTTTCATAACTGATGAAAGTTCGGCTAATGTAATAATTAGCACGTTCTCTCTTTTCATCATCAAGCTGAGCTAACATAGCTCCTAAGGCAGAATGTGAAGCGGAAATATATAGGAGAAATGGGCGATCAGATTTAGGTGGTGAAAGCACAGGTGGATTAAGGAGGTATTGTTTGAGAAGTGCAAAAGCTTCTCTACATTCGGTGTCCCAATTAAAGGGGACATCCTTCTTAAGGAGTTTAAGAAAGGGACCTGTTTTGTCCGCCAGCTTATCTATGAAGCGTACGGATAGCTTGAAGTTTACCTTGTAAACTTCGTAACTCGTATATATTAGTAGGTGCGGGCATATCAGTGATGGCCGCAATCTTGAGAGGGTCGATTTCAATACCACGTAAAGAAACTAAAACCCCTAATAGCTTGCCGGATTTTACTTCGAATATGCATTTTGTTGGATTTAATCGAATAAGATATTCTCGTAATCGATTAAAAACTTTTCTTAAATCATCTAAATGATTATCTTCAATAATAGAGCGAGCTATGATATCATCTACATAATCATGTAGGATATCATGCATCATATCATGAAAAATGTAGGTCATAGCTCGTTGATAAGTTGCACCTGCGTTCTTTAAGCCAAATGGCATCACTTTCCAGAAAAAGGTACCCCAGGGGGTAATAAAGGTTGTTTTAGCCTGGTCTTCAGGAGCTATCCCGATCTGATTATAACCAGAGAATCCATCCATTAAGGACATCATCCCACTCCCGACAGTAAAGTCAATGATTTGATCCATGTTTGGAAGAGGAAAGTCATCTTTAGGGCATGCAACATTAATATCTCTAAAATCTATGCAAACCCTAACTTTGGTAGCTTCTTTCTTGGTGACTGGAACTACATTTGAGATCCATTCAGGATAATCAATAGCTTGTATAAAGATAACATTCAGGAGTTTTTCTAACTCCCCTTTGACTAGCAGAGCCACTTTGGGATGCATTTTTCTAAGTTTTTGTTTAACAGGTTTAGCATCCGGATGGACCACTAGATGATGCATGACTACATAAGGGTCTAGACCTGGCATATCTTCATATGTCCAAGCGAAGACATCTTCATACTCTTTAAGAAATGCAATGTATTGTTCTTGTTTTTCTTGACTTAATTCTGATCCAATATTGATTATGTGAGGATTGTCCTCGGCTCCAATATTAATTTTAATGACGTTTTCTACCTCCATGTGTAGATCTCTTTCAAAATTAGGTGGGGCGGGTGAAACGCCCAATTCTTGTAATTCTTGTAAGGTTAATTTAGATAATTCATCTTGAGGATTAGTGGCCTCAAGTTGGGCTATAGTTGGTATAGAACCATCAAAATAAAATTCATTGTGTAACATCTCTTCAACAGAGACATCATGGAAGATATCTCCTTCCAACTCTTCATCGGGGTCAGCAATCATTTCAGGGTAAGCTATGGATAGCATGTTACATGAAAACGACTGATTTTTAAGAGGCAAATGCACATGCCTATCCAAATAATCTTGATAGCATATGAGATGATCATCATCTTCAAAAGGAAAGGGTTGACCTTTACTAGGAAATAGGCCCACACCACAGCGGGTAGGCCACGGTTCTACCTCGAAAGGTTCTTTCATGCCATTTTGGAAAGGTCCCAAGCCTTTCCCTTTATATCCCATTTTAAGCATCATGGGTTTAGCTTTACCATATTCATTGGTAAAATAACACCGAGCATATCCTTCATGATGAGTTTTGATATTCCGAGGGATTCTTCCCCAGCCATATCCTTTATAGATGAAGGCACAACTCCCGACTTGGTAAGTACTTCCCATAGGTTGTGGGAGGCCCAAAGTACGGGGAGATGGCGGTAAGTTATTTAAAAGGTTTGAATCTTGCATGAAAGCATTTGTTTTTTCTGATATTAAGGTTGTGGATAAATCTGGTAAAAGTTCATCATAAAGGGCATAAGATGTAGAAGGCTTATTACCTATGTCTTGAGATGTGGAAGGTATGATAGTTGTTTCTAGAAGATTTGAATTTATAGGGGTAGAACTTGAAAGATTGGTTGTAGATTTAAGATCTTTTTGAGGTTCTAGAGTAATTTGTTTAGAGGGTTGTTGATCTATATAGGAGGATGAAATTAAGGGAGGGGAAATAGGTGAAGTTATGGGTGTATGTTTCACAGCTTTAGATGAAAAATAAGAACTAGGATGTGTGGATGACAGAGCAGGGCAAAATTGCACTCCAACGGGTTCTCGCCAAAGCACACATATCAAAAGGTCTAGGGTCACCATGAATAGTGACCAACTGATTTTTAAACTCGAATTTAACACATTGGTGTAAAGTTGATGGGACCGCTCGCATGGCGTTGATCCAAGGGCGACCCAAAAGTATATTGTACGATGTCGGGCAATGTACAATAAACACGGTTGTTTCTAGGGTTCTAGGACCAACTTGCAATGGGAGGGTAATAACTCCACACGTTTCTTGTGTTTCGTCATTAAAAGCTTTGATAATCATATCAGCTTTTTTCATTTCATCACTTCTAAAGCCAAATCGTTGGTAGAAGTCAAAAGTGCAAATGTTTAGAGATGAGCCATTATCAATCAAAACTCTTTTGACAGACTACATCTCCAATTAGAGCAGGAATGTATAAGGGATTGTCCTTATGTAAACCGTGTTGTGGGATATCTTTATCCCGGAAGTCAATACAATCAATCTCTCGAGTGATGATAGTATTGGCCATAGCTTCGAGTTGAATGTTTTGAGGTACCATCATTTGGCTCAATGTAAGCATCAACTCATCCCTATGGGTGGGAGAGGATCTTAATAAATCCAAAAGGGAAATTCTGGCCGTAGTATTGGACAATTGCTCATTAATATTGTAAGGGGGTTTAGGTTGAAAAGTAGGAGCATGATTCCCTTTATTGGGGTTTTTCAAAATGAATGGAGCTGATCCATCGTTCGGTTTGGTTCTTGTTGGGAATTTTGAGCTTGTTGTCGAGTAACGACTCCAATGGTACCTACAATGTTATAGTGAAGACGCTGAACCAGTCTCGGTTGAGCATTAATGGCTTGTTCATTAGAAAGGAATATATTGGAAGAAGGTCGAGTAGTAACTCTTCTAGGAAATGGTTCTTTTGGAACCATAGCATCTGTGACGGGTTGAATAGGATCTGATTCATTTTCAGAACTATTCGATTGGTTTGAAGTAATGTCTAGTTCACTTTCACTATCCGATTCTATATCACTAGAATCGGAAGTTTGAAAATTATGTAAGGGCCTGGTCGTAACCAGGGATAAGGTCGTGTCAAATATTTGAGGATCTTGAATAGGTAATTGTCCGCTAATGGTTCCTACATATCGGGTAGGAGGGGGAACATTATGATGTTCGATTTGATTGGCTACCTCTTTACCATGTCTTGGTAAAGGGTGTTGAAATATGTCTAGAGTTTGATTGGCATTTTGATTTTGATTTTGAGGAATGGTCTTTTGAGTATTATTAGGAGGGTTTTGTTTAGGTTGGAAGGCTTGCACTTCCATTTCATTATTGTCAATCAAATCTTGTATTTTATGTTTCAACCTTTTACAAGCGTTGGTAGAATGTCCAGGTCCTCTATGGAAATCACAGTGTAAGTCAGCTCTATATCCGGGTATAGTTGGATCAGGTTCCCGGATGGCTGGTAATTGGATCAAACCTCTTTCGAGCAATTGAGGTAAAATAGTTGATAAGGGTTGATTTAATCTAGTGAATTCTCGAGGAGGCTTATCAGGAGGTTTCAATATGAATTTTTCTGTTGTCTTCGTTGTATTGACATTAGCAATATTTTTGCTGTCAGTGACTCCATCACCGACAACTTGTTTGTTTTTATATTGATTTCTGGATGTTTTCTCATCATCCTTCTTCCTAAGTTGGCCTCTCCTAATGAGGGCATCTTCTACTCTTCGAGCTAAATCTATAGCTTGATCGAAGGTAGTTAAAGTAGCAGTTGATAGCTCATAAGATATTTGTTCTTGTAAATTATTGATGAAAATGTCCAACATTTCCCTATAAGGCAACACAAAGTGCAGTTTTCCTGTCAATTGCCTCCATCTAGCTAAGAAATCGGCAAAACATTCATCCTTGTCTTGTTTTAAATTGTATAGGTCTTTAATAGTTACATGCCTCTCGATGTAGGCACTAAATTGATGGACAAATGATTCAGCTTTTTCTTCAAAGTTTCTCAAAGAATGAGTGGGCAATTGATAGTACCACTCTAATGCCATTCCACCTAAACTTTTTGGGAACATTTTTAGTAATAGCAAGTCATCATGTGATATATCATGACATGCTATCCTAAACATGCGAAGATGCTCTATGGGATCTTCGGTTCCTTTATATATAGGTAGGATGGGCATGGGAAAATGCTTAGGGTATGGTTGAGCTACAACTATGGGATCCAAAGGTTGACTACAGATCTCTCGATAATTATACGAGGGACGGTAGGGATCTATCTGGTCCATACGCGAAGCTAATTGTTTCACCATGGCTTCCAGATTACTAGTTTGCCCCCCATATTGGTTCGGTAGGGCATTGACATGGGTTTTATGGGCATATGATGGAGGAACATGCAGATTAGATGCCATGTTACTATTGTGTAAATTATTGGTAGGAAAAGTATTATGAAGGAATTTTGAAGTTGTATTATGTTGTATTCCAGATTGTTGAAAGTTTGTATTTGGCTTTATTTTAGGTTTTTGTTTACTTGAAGCATATTGCTCAATAGTTTGGTGGAATAAAGTAGTGAAGGAAGGTTTCTTTTGTGTGGGAGTGATTTTAGGTTGAATAACGAGTTCCTTAGGAGGTTGGGTAACCTGTTGTTTTGACATGTTTTGAGCCATAGTGACCATATCCGTATTGGATGGCCCAACCTTGTCACTTTCTTGATCAATGAAAGACAAGGGATTAGTGCGCATATTACACATATATTCCATGGCTGCTTGAGTGTTACTAATTTGCCCTTTATCAATACGAATTGCCACATTAAGGTCATCAATGTTATCAATGAGAAATTTCCGAAAATGCTCTGCATTGTCAAAAGCAATAGTTCCATTTGGAGCTACTCTAGGGGATGAGGATCCATCCTCTTTAACACTCCCTTCTTGTTCCTTATCTTCACCTAAGTCTTCTTCTGATTGACCTAGAGTTTCTCCTTCCGGATTTGGATCTCCAAGAAGGACATTTGGGTCTCTAGTTGTATCTTGTAACCAATCTTCTTCTTCTCCTAAAGTTTCTTTACCATTCCTAAGTTTAGGCATGGTGCTTTAATTTTGATTTCAGCAAATATATATATATATATATATATATATATATATATATATATATATGCAACAAATTAAGAGGTATATGTTTACTATATACCTACTACAATATTTGAAATGAAATTTTTAAGTTTTTGCTAAGTTTTTGGTTTTTTTTTTTTTTTGAAATAATATAGTAAAGACAATCAACACAAATAAATGCAAGAAATAAGACCGAAAGTAATAATCTAGTTTTCTATAAACAATTTATGAATATCATTAATAGGTTCGAGTTGTTCCGGAGTCATGAAGTGTTCTTCTTCAAATTGAAAGTTTTCTTTTAAAAATTTGATGAAAAGAGCTATAGTGATATTATCTCGTCTCGGATGTCTGGTTGATAAAAGTAAAGCTCGTGGCAATACTCTCGATATAGCACAGCTCACGGAACTCTATTCCATATTTCCCTATCTGTAAGAACAACCTCTTGGTCTTCTACACAACCTAGGAACTGGTGCACAATGGCTGCGTTCTCGAGGTATTCCTCGAAGGTGAACAATTCTGAAGATACTAGAGCTCTCCTATAAGCTAACCATCTATGGCAGGCTCTCTGAAGTTCATGATAAAAAACTAGTTGATGAGGATCCAGGATTCTATCTAGGACTAGCCTCTTGATTTGCTTAAGTTGTGTGGACCTAGATGAGATGAGACTAAGTCTTCTATCAAGTTCGTTCCACAGAATTGATTCCTACTTGTTTCAGGCACATTAAGCATAGAATTGATTTCTACGGCTGCCAATTGGTTTTCTACATTTATAGTAACTGCTAATATTTTCTTAGGAGCTACCATCTAAACATGATTTCAAACTTAAAGGATTTAAAATGCATCTATGTTTTAGTTGTTCTATATATATATTTTTTTTTTTTTTTTTTTTCAAAAGGTTATGATGCATTCACGTCGGGTTCACCAAAATGTATCGCTCCAAATTTTTTGCATCCTTACCTTCAGGCTATTGGATCCGTGCCCGAAAGGAGGATGGGAAAAGGATGTCACGGTACCTCGGACTGAGAGGACTTTGCGAAGGTCCCGCCTCTCAAGGGAGGTGTATTTTGATGATTTTTCGATGGATGGTGGGTTCACCAGGAAACATTTAAGGGCACGCCTAGGTTTGGAATGTGTTTTAATGTGTTCATTTTTAACTTTAAGCATTCATATCCTAGGTTTGGCCAAATGAATCTAGATTAATCTACATGAAAATGCAAATTCAATGAGTACAAAAAATAGATTTAAAGACATAAAACAGAGAATTTATAGAATACAAATGAGGAATACCTGATCCGGATGTCTCGGTGATGATTCCGATGTTTGAAGCAACAAGATCATCCGGAATTTGATAGAATCATCCGAGATCCGACATAATCATCCGAGATCCGACGAATCGTCCAGATCTGACGAATTCGTAGACGAATTCATCGAGACCCGCAAGCAGAAAAATAGATACAAAATACAACGAATACTACCGTGCTAACAGAGGGAAACAACACCAAATGACTCGTATGAATACTCGAATAATAGTTATGAACAGAAATTCAAGCAAGTTACGATATTCTAATGACAAATCATGATCTTTGTATGCAATCTAAGCTAAATGGGTGAACTCCAAATGCAAAATAACATAAACACTGAATAAACTATCTAATTTGCAGAATAAAATAGCAGAGAAAAGGTTGAGAAATGCAAACTTCAGGCACTGATTGCCTCAATATGGACTGCAGTCGAGATCGTCTCGCATCAGTACGAAATCGCCTCGGATTCGACAGGTTCGCCTCCGATCTGAACAGGTTCGTCGACGACGATGTGTGCTGGCTCCGACTGAAAAACAGTGATGTACCTGCAACAAAATTGGTATGGGACCAGTGCAAATGAAAAATTGGGATGGTTCAACGTAGATGGAGTTAAATTGCAGAGAATTTCAGCTAGGGGGGTGCTAAGGGGATAGCTTAGGATTAAATAGGCTTAGGGGAGTAGTTAGGAGGTTGGAGATCATCCCAATTTGGGAGATCTCCAACGGGGGAGGGTCCCTAACGACACAGACACGCTTCTACCCGGATTGGAGACCCGTTGGAATAGAAGCTAATTGTGCAAAATCAATTTTGTGACAAGATCGTCTGGACGTCCTAGTCCAGACGAAATCGTCAGATCTGGGGCGATATCGTCTGATCGGCGACGATATCGTCAAACGGTCAAAACAACCTCTAAAAATGGCACGAAAAAAGGGGGAAACGGATTACCCGACGGTTAACGGGTGGTTTGGGAGGTTAAATTTGAATTTTAAATTATTTACTAAGGTGAATGTAATTATGACAATTTTACTGCGCCAATTTTAGGGTGCTACATCTTCAACCTTCAGAGCAAACTGGTAAGCATCTTCAATGGTGCTCATCCGAACTAAGCTCAACTCTTCCTGGATACTGGGTCTCAACCCATTGATATAACGGGCCACCTTCTCCTTGCTTGCCTCCAAATGGCCAGTTCTGATGGAGATCTTGTAAAACTCCTCAGTGTATTCTTGGACAGTTTTGTTTGTATGTCTCAAACTCTGCATTTTCCTTAGCAGATCCAACTCGTAATCTGTCATAATAAACTATCTTTTTAATTTTTCTACCATCCATTCCCATTTTGTTATTCTCTCTTTTTCTCTTTTGTTTCGCTCCAACTGTACTCCCTTCCACCATATGCTGGCATGACCCTTCAGCTTGGTCTTGGCAAATTTGACCCTCTCAGGATCTTCAACTTCTTCATACTTGAAGTATTCTTCCAGATCATTGATCCAGTCGATCAATTCTTTCGGATCCAGGTTCTTGAAATACGTGGAAACATTCATCTTCGGCCTCTTCCCAATCTGGGATATGGATTTGTACAGTCTGGCTTGTGTTGAATCTACAGCCTCTTCTTCTTCTTTAGACTAGTTTTCTTCTTCATCCACTTCGTCTTCACTGCCATCATCTCTTCTTGGTTCGTGCCCTCTGCGCAGTTCTTCTTGCAGGGCCTGAACTTGCCGCTGCAAAGCCCATACATCTGCTGCTGTCACCATGCCTCTCCCACCAATGGGGTTTCTTCTCAGAGGTATTCTACTCACTTTCTCATGAGCCTTTCCACAGATCCTGGTGTAACTGCCTCACATCCGGCGATCTGTTACACACTCAGGAACTTTCGACTCTGATACCACTTTATGGCAAGCCGAGATTCACACAATAAAACTTGAAATTATTTCTCTATAAACTGCTTAACACAGTCTTACAATACCGTCCACCGGCATAATTCTTCCCCCTCTCAATCTCGAACTCACCATCTCTTCCCTTATAATTTCCCAAGTTTTTATCGAGGTCTCGACCCTCTAGGCCATTAATGCCCCACCTGAAAGAACCCATTAAACTAAATCTGAAAGTTCGCTTCCCCAACCAAGTTTTCAAATTTCCTTCCATAAATGGGCAACTGCCCCGATCCGCTATGAAAGCTTGCATTAAATACCCCTTGACCTGCAACCACCGTTTTGGTCAGACTATCCTTCTGAACTGCAACTGTCACCTTGTCAGAACATTCATTTGTGACCGTTGCCTCTTTTCCCATGCGCGAGGCCGTCCGCGTGTTCATTTTTTATTTGCCTTCAACCGATCGTGATATCACGATAAAAAGACTTCGTCTTGCATTAGTTTCTTTTTGCCTTCGCCTTTCGGTTCAACTTCCGCCTTCGCCTCTGTCTTCACCTTTTGGTCGTCGTGATATCGCGACGTCGCGATATCGCAACGAAACTTCCCCCTTGCCTTAGCTTCCAAATAACGTCGCGATATCACGACGTCGCAATATCACGACAAAACTTCCCCCTTGCCTTAGCTTCCAAATAACGTCACGATATCACGACGTCGCGATATCGCGACAAAACTTTTGACTTGCCTTGATTCCCTCCTTTGAAAACACAAATACTTAGAAAAAATTAGTTTGATGCAAGATTGCTCTGTTGTTGTCGGATGCTCCTGCATCATCTAAATCATAAGCTAAAATATTGAATGGTTCTTTGGTAAGGCCATATAGCTTTATGAAATATGTATTTTTCCCAAAAGAGAAATTCACTTTCTCTTTCTAATTTTCCCTAACGAGAGACCTACTTTTGAATGATAATCTTGATAAATGCCCTTACATATTTTGCATAATAGGATCATACACATGTATGTTAAGTTATAGTTATATTTACATATATTTTTACAAGGTTTGTTTGTATATTAAAAAACTAATAGAGGTCATCATTCTAGGCCTATTTCATTTAATGGCAAGATTGTAAACCAATATTTCTTCTTATGCATGATCAACCATACCATGTACGAGGTGTATGTGAGATTCTTTCTATTCTTAAATTATCCAATAGTTCAATTGCCAAGAGATGTGTGTTGCACAATCCAATAGTCTTAGACAACCAAAAATAACCTACATTATGTGTAATAGGCCTAAATGTTTCTCTTCCACCTCTTTACCATTCTATTCTCTTAACACAAATGCTATGATCAATAGTATACATTGGGAATCATCTTTAAATTTATTAATCCTTAGGGGAATCTAAAATTTGGTGTATCAACAAGTATCACTAACTACTAATTTAGTAATTCCATCCATAGATCCCTATCCTTTTTATTATATAATTAGAGTTGAGATTGAGGCTAGCAAAGCACCCATTTGATATACTTTTTGGTAATGGACAATATTCATCCAATGTTTTTAGGGGTGAGTAAGATAGAACTTGTTAAAAATTAGAATACTTGATATTATTGATTGAAATGAGCCTTGCTTAAATAGCAAAAGCATACAGTCTGATCCATTGGATCATAACTAACTGAGCTAATCTCAGCCACACCTATTATCCTAGTAACAACTTAGGATATAATATTTATTCTAACACCCCCCCTTAAGTGATACTAGGAGGTAGTGAAAAATAACAAAACCAAATACAAGTGGCATATCCACAAGTATGAGTCCCGAAAACAAGGCATGATAAGGTACTCATGTACAATATATGCATAAGAAAACTGTTGTAGAGATGATGGAAAAAACATAAGGGAGAAAACCATCTACCATAATAGAAAGAAGAAGAAGTAGGAAGATATGCATGGAGGATGAAGGAAGAGTCTCAACTCCCCTTAAGGACAACTCCATCAAGAAGCCTCCAAAGGATCCATCAGATGTCTCCAAAAAAGTAGAGACTCATTGCCGAAAGAATGAAACCATACTCTCAGACTGGTGCTTGTGAGACAAAAAATCCCTTGAAACCAAAGTGTCTCATAAAAGGAGAGTGTGAAGATAGTGTGGAAAAATAACCACAAAAATCATAAGGGTGGTCCAAATCGACTCTAAAGCATAATTAGTGGTTTCCACCTATATGAACACAATGGGCTGATAACAAGGTCCAAAAAGAGTGGACAAACAACTTACTTCAAGGGAATCTGAAAAAGAAAGGGCACCAATGTAGCTCTCGAACGTGTCCTTATGGTGACCTCCTCATCCTACTGGAATGCATGGGTAACCAGCCACTGTAACCGCTAGGTGATATAGAGGAGATGACTAGATACTAGGATCACTTAAGCAAATATCTAGGAGTATCAGGTTCAAGCAAGAATGCACTCCATGATACAATATTTATAGCCACAAAAAAATGTGGAAAATAGGTTTCAAAACTGAAAAAGGACTACACCATGTTTTTCGACTCAGAAAACGTTTTCGACAACTATAAACACCCCTATGATTGGGTGTCAAAAATGGCCTTCATTTGCAAAAACAACCTTTTTTTTTTTTTTTTTTTTTTTTTTCTTCCCTTCTCAAGGGAATCTAGCAAAATGTCCTTCGGAATAAAAAATACCACGCAGGGATTATTCCGAAATATCTGTACATGCTAAAATCCCCATACAATGATTTAAATTAATTGTCCCTTTTTAAAAAATGAACCCATAATACCCCACGCATCCAAAAGTGAGTGCTCTCATTTATGGTCATGCATTTAAAAATGCATTGTGAGGATTTGCGTTAAATTTGAAAAAAAAAAATTCCACAGCACCCTCCACGAAAAAAAAAAAAATTTAGAGCCCCCTCACATTAAAATAATAATGGGCAATGAAGGGAGGCTTTTGTTGTTGGTGGGTTCTATTGTGAAATAGTCAAATCATGTAATTATAAAAGCACAACATCATTTGGTTATAAAAATAGCACATTTTTTTAATTGGTGTAGTAATTTACGAAACTTTTTATCATTACTGTAAAGCCCTGGCCAGCTCGGTCGAATATGTAGTGTTGCCTTCAACGGCATCAATCGAAGGTTACCTTTCACTAAAGTCATGCTCACTGCCTCTGTCACTAACTTCGAGACCACCATTCAGGGCTTCACCTTGTTGTCCTGGGTTCGAGCCCCAAGGGCCCCACTGCCAACTACTTTCTGCCTGTCACCAGGCCCATAATTTTGAACATCATTGATGGACAGTTACAATGGTATGCTCTTCAGGAAGTGTGAGAGCGCAATTCACCAACTGCAGCTCCAATGGACCCCATGCTATTCTTGATACCTCTAGCATTTAGATTCACAGAACAGCCACATCGTGACCTCCAACTCGCCATCGCACGCAGAAAAAAGAAGCACCACGCTCTTGTAAACATCTCCACAGTGAACCAGCTGCAAACTGCGTGCACAACATAAGGATGCAAACTACACGTACCAGACTTTATGAGACCCTCCACATCAGCCGCCAAATAAAATCGTTAGAGATTCGTGAGCCATAAATCAAACACGATGTTAAAAAGTCTACATTTAATTCATTCATCTCGCGAATGTGTAAAACGAAGCGAAATAAAATGCTTCCTATTTCAACCACCACTATTTTTTAGTGTCGGTGATGATTTCTAGCGACAACTCCATTTGATACACCGCATCCTTCACATCGAATCTCCCATGCATAACTTGTAGAGGATAAATAGTTTATCAAAAAAAATCTCACTGACACCTAGAATCCCCGCAGTTGAGAATAACATTGTTGAGGTTGCATTTGTCACTGCCACCATGCAGTTACTGATCATTGCACGTTCATTAACCGAAAATGGCATCACCTTAATTACTTCAGATGAAGGAGTGAGCGAGGGAGAAATATCGGACCTTTAGCTCCTTTGATTTTTGTTGTCTCCACACAGCATATGCTCTATTTCTTGCCAAACATAAATCAATGGCCTCCATCAAAATAAGGCAACTTGTTCACATTTGGCAGTGACTCCATAAGCATATCATTGGTGAACAATAGAACATTCTCCACGAAGCTCACAAAAAATGCGCGTCGGCTAGAGGCAGCCAAAAAAAATGAACAGATGTATTTTGGATCAATGGCTATCAAATGAAATCTCCGCATACCAATAAAATCTCGATGAAAGAACTGTTTGCATGGTTTTGGTTGTGGATTTCATGTTTCAATATTCCTCACTATGTTCGACTTGAGGTTATTAGATTTTGGTGGGCTGCACCAATGCCGCCATGCAGGAAAACAAATCCCGTTAAACCTCCAAAGGTTAGAGGACTCTCTGTCAAAACACAAACATAAATACCCACTCATATATTCCACTCTTTGCCACCCCAACACTGCCAATGATGATGGAAAAAGGCCCAAAAATGTCAAACTGCCCCAAAAATTCTGATTTAAACCGCCAGGCACTGCCAAAATCTAAGTGCACGCTACGATTCTATAAATCACTTGGGAATCCCAAAGGGCATCTTCTATGGATGGAATACTTCCTGAAATATGCAGCCACGGGTCTTGCAATGGCTTTTTCACATTGTTTGTATAAACGTCGTGCGTTGAATAGGGCATATAGATCTGATAGATTTGCAGTGTAATCACGACACCAGTGGTAGAAATATCAAGTGTTGGTGAAACAATGAATACCCACACAATATTTGAGGAAATCACGTGTAGGTGGCAGCTCACATCACCCCATGCTGAGTTGGGCTCTAAGTGCATATTCAGTAAACTCCACCGTCTTCCAAGTAGAAAATTACGCAAAAGAAAGAAATTTTCAAACTTTCATAGATCTTAAAATTGATGATTTAAGCATGCCATCGTGGAAGATGACAAAATGGTTATTCTCATATAGATTTTTTTATCTGTTTGATATAAATTAGGCGCATGGTGATTCTATATTGTACGTAGATTCATCGGATCTTGCCTCAGATAGATGGAAAAATGCATTAAAAAATGCAATCACCATGAAATTTTCAAAGTGCAACACTCCTTCGCGTACATAGCGATCGATCCTTGTGGCCACTTAAAAAAAATGATGGTTGACGATATTCACTAGCATAGCATTGAAGAGTCACTCTACCTATGCAGGGGGGCTTGTCGGGTATTCCAGTCACCTTTCACGAACACAGCGAGGTTATGCAGAGTGTTTGGTGAAAGTAGTGTTTGTGTATTATTTTTTGAACTGATCCACATGGCCTCCTCCACTATTCCTCTCCAGATGTAGCTCCTCCACATATTATTCAAAAAAATCATGCACACAAGCAATATTCCTTCTTGATTTACATGCTTCAAAAACGTGCAATAGAACTGGTCAAAAGGCCATCAATGTGGGCTACATTGGAGTGTGCTGCCAGTCCTGGTGTCGTATTGTCAGCCATGATACAGCCATGAGCAAATTAATCTCCGTAAATGCAGTTATATCTGCTTTGAGGGGCGATGGATTACAAGCAATCTCGCCATAAACTACACCTTGTGCAACGATCGGGAAATAGCTATGTGGTCACCAACTCATGAAAACAAATTTCTAGGCCACATCACCCATGTGACCACCTTCTTGGAGTCTATGATGGGCTTCGATGATGCACTCTTGCAACTTCACAGAAGATGATATCATTCTTTCTATTTGGTGCTGCTGCTACTGCTCATCCTCTCTCATTGGCTGGAAGAAAAAAACCATCCAAAACAACTCGGAGTAGAATAATACCATGGTAAAAAGTTCCCATGCAGCAAAAACATGTAGAACAAAATCTGCTACAACACAGCACCATTATAGCCATATTCTTCCATCAGATCATCAAAACCAAAATCATGATTTTATTTGCTCTTGCTCCATAAGGAAATTCTACAAAAAGACCTCAGACAAGGAGGACACGGAAGAGCAGACGCAGCCATTAATAGAACAAGAAATTATTCGGTGCACCAAAAAATGGAGTCTATGGTCCCCTTCATTTGATCTGGACCAGATCCACTCAACAAGTAACAAGACCCAAAAAAAAATAGATCTTCTTTCACAGCAAAAAAAACTTTTGCAAACCTCGATATGCAGAATAGAGACCACAAACCTAAAAAATTAAAAAAACTCCCAAAAAAAATTTAACCATCTGGTTTCTAATCCATCAAAATATGGAGAGCATACTCCCTCGAAAAAAAAATTGGGAAAAAATGGAAGGGAGAATTTCCATGAGGGAAATCCCCCCATGAGGAAAAGCTCCTCAGGATCACAGGGTAGGGAAGGCCTACTCTGATACCATGTTAGAAAATAGAATACTTGATATTATTGATTGAAAGGAGCCTTTCTTAAATAGCAAAGGCATACAATCTGATCCATTGGATCATAACTAACTGAGCTAATCTCAACCACACAAATTATCCTAGTAACAACTTAGGATATAATATTTTTTTTAACAAAAATTTCTTTCCAATTTCTCATCATATGACCTTTACTTATTTTTTTACTTCTTGGTGTATGCATGCACAAATTTAGGAAAATACCATACCTAAGACAGCAAAAATTGACCAAGTCCAAAACTTCGTACTTGGGCAATAATCTAGGAATTGCTTGGGTTAAAATTATATTTGTATATTAATTTTTTTCTTAAGTCACTTGGCTTAATATTCATATTTACTTCTTTCACTCTATCATAAGTGCTCAAGTAATATTTTTACCCTTATTTTCTCTTTCTTGGTCTTTGAATTTTAGAGTGACCAGTTTATTCCTTGGAAGTAGCTAGATGGTCTTGTTATTGTTGTTCAAACATCTCTTTTACCTCTTTTGTCTCCTTTAATTCTTATATAAATAATTATTACCTCTAAAAAAAATTATTATTATTATTACTATATCTCTTAGGCCTTCTTTAGATTCCATATCACTACAAAAGGCTTCATGGATGCTTATCTTATATTCCATTTATATGTGCCATTTATGGGAGATCAAAGAGTTTTAAAATATACCCAAGTTAGAAATTTAGCAATATGTTGGATTACTAATGATTCACTAGTTGTTAATAAAATCAAATAAGAGGGTGAGTTAAAATATTTCTCTATATTTGCTTTTGCTCGAGGTGTCTTGGACTAGTAAATCGAAGGACTTAAAAACTTAAAAATATTCCTTTTGTTTTATTCTTTTTGAAGTGTTGATCTATGATTAGTAAATCCAAAGACTTAATTTTTATTATTTTAAGGAATGAATACTTGGAAATCCCATGGATTCTACTTTTCTCTAATATTTCAATGAACTAGACGCATCTTAGAAATCCTTTGCTTCGCTTAGCAAAATATTTAGGATTTTTTTAGGAAGGACTTGAATGATTGGATTTGGATATAATAGTTTGAATTTTTGAATGCTACTTAGATTTGATTGTTTCTATAGAATAGAATTAATTATTTAATAGCTAAATATTTTAAGGAGATGCTTCCATCCCTAATTTACTCTACCACCTCACTTAGCTTAACATGGGAGATATTACCAACCATATCAAACCCTCTAAAAACCTACAATTATCATAAGTCTCCTTACAAACATTATACAATTTTATCTTTCTATAGATTCAACTTTGGATAATAGAATTCATAAAATAACCTCTTTGCTACCATGTTTTCTACCAATTTCTAAAAATGAATAGAAGAAATCCATTCATAGAAACCTTATATAGAAAGCATGAAAATGAAAAAAAAAAAAGCAAAATCAATAGATAAACAAATGATAGATGTCATTCAGCATCAAAATAATCACTATATTATTTGTGGATAAGAATTACAACACTTTTATACAATGGATGGAGCAGCTAATAGTATTTATACCAATAACAAAACCTCAAAATATCAACATACCTAAGCCAACATAATCAATGGAATATAGGTTAACTACAAATCACAAGTTATATTTAATCATGATAAGGTTAACCATGTCCCATATGGCATACATAAATGATAATTAAATACATTATAGGATGATTTTCCATAGTCTTATACAAAAGTACATCATAGAATGTTGGCCTTGGTCATAAGTCAAATTACAACTTTCAAAACCTGCTCATAATTTGAGTTGAGAGGCCAAGCAAATAAGACCTTAGTAACAATAACATATTTCCTCCATAGTGTATGCTCTAGTGGGCCTATATTTATAATGAATACTAACCTAAATTATTATCAACATATAGAATATAGCTACCCATATTAAGAAATTTAGCTTGAATCCTTTATAACTTCATTGGATGTCCTTCCTTATTATAGTATCCAAAAATGGCCTTTGACTTCTTTAAAGACTTATCTTATTATTTGGTCCCTTGGGGGCTTTTTTCTCTATGTTTGAATTCCTTTTCATGATTCTATATTTTGGGAGAACCACTATAATTTCTCATAGCCACCTAAAAGTGAGTTAGGAGAAACAAATAGAGCTTTTTGTGTTTCTAAATCATGGGAATCACATGAACAATTAATCTAAGCACTAAAATGAAGGATATAAATTAGAAAGGCTTGTCTTGATATATTTTGAGTCATATTTTTTGTTTCCTCCAGAAGATGTGACATCTACTCTTAATACCTTAAATCTCATAATATACTCCTCGATGTTATTGAACTTGGTCATTTTGTTGGAAGTAAGATCTAGCTCTAAGTGGTTTACATCAATTGTGTTCAATTTTCCAAACAATTCATATAGTTTTACCCATACCTTGATAGTTTAAATATCAACTTTGACATAAAAAATCAATTCTATTTAATCAACAAGGATAATAGACTAAGAAATTTTTACTTAGACTGTTCACTTTCATCATTAAGGGTTACTATATTATTTTTTTTATAGAGGTATCATAGGTTCTTATTGCATAATAAACCAATCATTTGACTCAACCACATGTTATAGTTCTTATCCATTGAGATAAAAAATATAAGCTTGAGGGTCCATATTAACACAACTTTACTTCCAACACTATAACAAGACCTTGAATTTATGTCACTAATGCAAAGAGCTTAAAGAATCATGTAATTTGAAAAAAATAGGCTCAAAATGATTCCATATATATAAGTTATGGCTTCTAAATTTTTTCCTAATAGAATTCAAAAATTAAAAAAGTAACCCCTCAAATCTTAGGATCATGTTAATCAATCATGATTTACCACTTGGCATCCACTAGTTTGTTATTGACTTTCACTAATAATTTACCACTTGTTTACCACTAGATGTCTAGTGTGAGTATAGTTTGAACATATGTCAAGATATGATTGGTTGAAATAGTATACATATGTGAAAAGTATGGTGATGTGGCATAGAAAGTTGCCATATTGACCACCATTTCATCCATGAGTTCATTATTTTTCTCTAAAGGTGCCAAAAGGGGATTCAAACCTAGGTCTCCCATGAACAGGGCACCTCGTGCTAGCCAAGGCATTGATATGTACATTATGTATTTGATAATTTCTTTCAAATGAAGAGGTATTCATTAGCACAAGATAATAAAAATACTAGTGCTTAGATTACTTGAACAAAGGTTAGTCTAGTCGTTTGACAAGTAAACACCAAGCAAATTTAGTTAAGTAAGAATCGCCATCGTAACTCAATCTTTGACATATTCATAGATAATTTTATCTATTTCATCCATGATTATCATAATTAGTTGTTTGAATATAGAATATTCCATTTCTCATGCTCAATCATGTGCTCAACTAACTGGATTGGTATGTGTTCATGCTAAAGCTAAGGTAAATAAACTTCGAAAAACATCCATCTTTACCCCACATTGTGGAAAAAAATATGATGGGGTTCAAGACCTCGATCATTTGAAAAGATAACCCTCACTCAATTTAATATGGATGGTTTGGTATCACTTTAATATTGATGGTAATGCACCACTTCTACTTAAATAAGGGTGTCAAACATTATAAGGACTCCAAAAAAGACTACCAATTTGCATGGAAATGGGGCATGCAAAAATTTAAATTTAAACTTTAAAAATAAATATCTTATTTTATCCCTTTCATAAAAGTGTCATAGCTTCTTTATAAGGAATGAAGAAGGGCATTTTCATGCCATATCAAATTAAAATTTGTATAAATAAGATTAATAATACCTTGATGACAACAAAGTACCAATTGGAGTAGGTAAAAATTCTTCAAGATCTTTGGAAGAATAGATGAAGAATAGTGAATTGATATCTCCTCTCTATCTCTTATGCCAAAAATGCTTATGAATATTTGAGAAGTAATTTTCCCTAAAAAACAAAATAAAAATCAGAGGCCCTTAAAATACTTTCTATGTGATCAAGCTATGACACTCCATACCTACTCTGGTCCATGTTATAATTCATGTCAATGTTCAATAATGAATAGGAGCAATCCATTCACTCAAATATTATACAAAAAGCATAAAAAGAAAGAAAAGGAAATTTGATAGACATACAAATTATGGGTTCCCTGGAGCATCAAAATATTTATTGTATTATCTATAGATAAGAATCGGAGCACAATAGTTGGAGTGGTTGAGGATATTTATACTAATACCAAAACCCCAAAATATAAATGTAACTAAGCTGATATTGCAAGTTGGATATATGTCAATTACTAATTACAAGTTAGGTTTAACTATGACAAGGTTAACCAAGGCCTATAGATCATACATAAATAATAATTAAATATATAGTACAATGATTTCCCATATACTTTCACAAAAGTATAGCATACAATATCAATGTTGGCTGTAAGTTAAATTATAGTTTTAAACAAACTAGAAGGTGTTTGATGGTTTTCTTAGATTTTATTTGGTGGTCAAGTTTCAATAATGCATGTGCATTAAGAACCAAGGATGGCACCAACCTTTTTCCTTCCACGTTGACTCCAATTATAATATTTAGCAATATTATTCAGATTGATATGCATATCTTCATGCATTCATATTTTGCTTGGGTGGAACTCACATCCTTGTTAATATGGAACTATTTTTTCTTGTCCAACTCACGTTTTGTGAGATCCACTTGGGATGAACATGTGTCCCTTCCAATAGGTTTTCCCCATGAAATTTTTAACACCACACTCTTATAAAAACATGTTACATATATGGTAAGCCATGTCTTTCCTTAATGTTATCCATTGATTACCAATAACTTATTAACTATGTACTAATGACATCATGTCATCTAGGCATCTTCCTTGGTTAGTTATAATTACTTTATAATCTTGGTTGTTGTTAGGTTCAAGCCTTTGAACTGGAATATATTCTCTAAGGTGCTATATTTTATATTTGAACCTTTAAACCCCATTCAAATGTTACTCAAACCTAATGAATTCAATATTATACAAGTACCTAGTTTGGAAAATTAGCGATAAGCAAGCAAGTCAACAAAATGATCACTTTGAATATTTTTATTTTTAACTCCTTGCATGACATAATGTTAACAAGTTATATGGCCCCTTCGTTTGGTTGATTATATACCTCTAAATTAGATAAGGTCTAGCAATTCATTAGATCATTTACTTTAATGAATTATTCTCCCTTAGAATGAAATAAAATTACCTAATACCCTCATGATGTAATCTCCAATATGATGCATCAAAAGTATTAAGTGAATTTCTTAACTTTTTCCTTAGAAGAAATTAAATATATATATACCTAGTCCATTGGCTTTAGATGGAATTATATTGTCCCTGTGTAGAAGTGGGAAGAAGTAAGATGAGAATCCTAGGTGTCTCTTTAGATATTTTCACCTAAGTAGAAAGGGAATTTCTTTTTTTCTTTTTTTTTTCCTTCATTCATTTATTTTATTTCAATTTTCTATATTTTTCTAAATAGAAATGGAAAACAATAAAAGGGGAATTTAAAAATTAAAAAGGGATATATACATATGTGTAAATTTGACAATCACCTTAAATAAGTTAGGTGTGTCTTAGTTGTTTCTCATTAAAAGCAATGAATAACAATATGATATCTAGAGTGGCTAACCTATAAGGATTAACATATATAACCTTAAAGATTTGATATAAAGTATTCCAAAGTAAATCAAATTTAATGTGCTTATCTAGCTCAACCCAATATATGTCTCATCTTAGCATGAGGTCACTTTCCTTGAATTCACCTTCTATTACCTTCTTATCAAACCATTGTTTTCTTACTACCTGATAATGGATAAACTTATTGAATTCATTTTCATGCTTCTCCTCTAGGAATAACAAAGTGCTTAATATTGCTTGTATCAATGTAATACCAATTCTCTCTAGATATAGTTATTGTGACATTTGAAGCTAAGGGATCTCTAAGTTCATTGATAATATTAGTTTTGACCTAAACATGAGCTTGTATGATGAATTACCTATTAAATATTTTAAAGTTACCCTATCAACCTAGAGTACTCACCTTAACCGTATGTGCCAATCCCTTTGAGATTCAATGATTATCCTTTTCAAAATATAAACCATGTTCCTATTCATAAATTTTGCTAGATTATTTCCTTATGGGTAGTAAATCATTGAGTTTTTCAACACAAATCTATACTCTAGTATGAATTGAAGCAATTTCCCTCCAATGAAAACTTTGAAATCATCTATAATGACTACTAAAGGTACCCCATAGCTAGTGATAACATATTCCAATAGTTGTTTTACATTTTATTCATCGGCAGCTTTGACTATAACTATTTTTATCCACCTAGAAAAGTAATTTATCATTATTAGAAACCAACCATGACATGCACTTAAAATAGGATTGACTTTATTAATATAATCTAAATCCCATTGTTGAAATGGCTCAAATATTATAATTGGTAGAAGTAGAAGTGGTGCATTCTCTCTCTTTCCAATGAACATCTAATAAGACATATTATTTGATCCACTTAAAAATATTTAAGATAGATGTTGGCTAATAAGACCTTACTCTTAGGATCTTATGAATGATTGTATAATATAATTAATGGCCATCGTTGTCATGGTATTCACATTTTATATTGTTTACCCTTTCTTATTTGTCATATCTTAAAATCATGCCATCATATCCTTTTTGGAACAATATCCCATTAAGTAGGACATAATCCATTATTTTAAATCTAAATAATTTTCTCTTTAGTGTCAAATTATCTAGATTAATACTAGTTTGTATATACTCTTTGAAATATTTCCTCCATCTTATATATCCCTAACAATTTTTTTGCTATTCTACTTGTTTTACTTTATACAAAATCCATATTTGAACATTAGTATGAGATATTGCTAAGTTTTCACATAAAGCTCTCCCTCTCATAATTTTTGTTGATTTGACCTCAATATGTATATCTTGGATTTGATTGATCTAAGCAACTCTTTAATCATCCAATTAACAATTTAAAATGGTAGATATAACATATATATGTACTACAAAAAACATGGACATGCTCTATAATAGGTAATAGCTAAACCTTCTCAATGATTTCATCATGGAAAATACTTATTTTTGGATAAAAGTATACCTATATTTATAGTTATGCAAGGTTTGACTCATAAATAAGATTGGGAGTTCTTCATATACATAATTATTTTGCATAAGTAGTATGGCAATGCACATCTATTTCAAATATATAAATCCTAAAGCCCTTAATAAAATCTAGGTTGATGAACATATGATACCTAATGATGGCATATTTATGTAACAACCCAAGTCTAACTCACTTGGTTGCACAACCCAGTCTAGCATACTGGATTCACAACATAAAATTTTCGACTGGATTCAAGTCTAGGCAAAACTCAAGGTGAAAAATGTTTATATAAAAATTTTGATGATTACCCAATGTTTTATTAGTACGAAGTATAGTAAGCCTCCTTTTTGGAATACTGATCACTGCAAAAAGTCTTCCAAGTGGACAAAATTGGCCAAATTCCATAAAAGGTGCCTTTTGTGAACCTATCTTCTTATTCACGAGTAAGGTTCACGGCTGACATTATCCTCTAGGGCCCATAACACCTAGAGGATGGATGCATGCTCTTCCCATACCTTATCATGAAGGAATTAGGTTCCTTTTGACCTAATTTTTATCCCAAATTTTAAACATGCAAGGGGTTAGCATATATGCCTTTTGCCTAGTTGAGATTCCTACTTCACTAGACTCAACTAGGACCTTACCACTACACTGGCTCAATATATGATATCTCTTATCATAGCATGATTAATTATGAGTCATCTCATACAAATCATTATGGAGTAATCATATTATGTACAAGGACCCATCACTATACTACTCATTCAGTGACCTAGAGGTGACGTCCCATACCATCCCTCATTACCCTCACATCTTGACATTACACATCAAGAATACGGCCACCCTTGAATCACAGTGATTGCATACTTGAAATCACCAATATTGGGTGTTTAATTCATCCTTCATGATGAATAAGGTGTCAATGGTTATTCATCCTTCCATGTTGAATTATTTTTGGTATCTTAAAATAATGCTTTTTTCCTTGATGCTCTAATAATCCCTATGATGGAGATATAAAAGTTCTTCATTTCATATTAAAATTAAACTTACTCCTTTAATCTAACACCTCACTTCATTTTAATGATAAAAGGTAAATGTAAGATCTTATAATAAACCTTCGCTTGTAAAAAGAAGCAACTAATCCAATACAACTAATTGGATTCATACTTTTCTTTTTCATTGATAATAAATCGAAACATATTCCCTGTATGCACATTAATTTATAATATAAATGAATTACTCTTTCTATATTGTGGACATAGATAAAAAAAATTATAAGTACGTGGACAATCAAATATTCTTTCTCTATAAAGCATTGAATGATAATTAAACTTACACATTATCCATAAGGAACATACAAATTAATAACTCATAATAAAACATATTAACTCATAATAAAGTACAATTTCTTTGTAATAGCGAAATTCAATTTTTACATTATAACATAAAGGAGCTCTCCTGAAGGAGATGCACTCTTTTAAATACAAAGCATATTTCAAGCAAATAAAGTTTATATAATGTAATTTTTCTAAATAAAGAAAACAGACTTTAACACTAAAGTTATGATAGTAAATTAAACTCTAAATATTTCAAAAGATATCAATAATTTTATTAGTAAGGTGACTCTACAGTTCAACGTCCTAAGGAATCCTTTTAAAATATCATTGTCTAACTTTATAATTAAATAAAAAAACATATTTTAAGTCTATGTAAAACTTCCATTAAACTAAAAAATTTGAAAGTCAAAATTTTTAAAGGCCAACATTAAATATAAGCTTCAGAGACAAGAGATAAGTTTCGAATGGAAAATACAAGTAATAAAGACAACTAAACCATTATTACGTGGTCCATTATTAAGAAATCAATGGGTATTCATATTAATACCACAAACAGATGCTTCAGCAGTGGATGGATAACATACTCATAGTAAAGGTATAAATCGATCGGTACCTATCTCTTTAGGAAATTTATACGTAAGAGCTCTATGTTAATAAATCTCAAGGCAAAATTTTTACTCATTAAATCCATGAAATCTTCCTATTGCTATGGAATTACCGCACATAGAAAGTATGTAAATATTTACCAACAACACTTAGAAAATGAGATTCCCAATAACAAATATTTATGTAAATGAACAACCATTCATTTGGGTATTTCACAAAGGAATTTTTTGTTTAAATTATTTCAGTCTTTACAAAATTCTAAGAGAAACAAAATATAACATATTTAATAAACATAATTTCCTTCTGTTTGCCAAGCTTTCTCTTATAAAATCTGATTTCCTCTCAATTATATTATTTCCTTTCAAAGTGTTTCACAAGCACAACAGTTTCAAATAAATTAAATTTAATCCAATACCACATATTAAAAGGTAATTAAATAAAAGTATTAAGGATAATACAAATTTATATGCTCACAATTTCCAACACAGCTGAGAAAACAAGGTTCTCTCCAGTAAATATTAGGTTCAGCTAAAACTATATAAATTATATGCCCAGGTCATAGGAGCCATTAAATTTATATTTGTGTTGTATCCAGCTAATTCTCAGGTGTACAACATATTTGGGCTCTCATTTCTACACCTGGGTTCATAGATAGCATGGATGGGATCACATTGGCCCAACAAATTATGAAAATGCATGACTAAATAATGCAATCAACAAGCAATGTTTCGTTCAATAATTATGATTCAACATTTTAAATAAATAGTCAATAAAATGACAGGTTCAGAGTGCAACAATAAATAGATCAAACTACACTCCAATTATCTATTTATTATCTCAGTCAAACAACCATGCTACTAGGTTTTATTATAAATAATTGAGGCACCTTCATGCATCGAACACTTGAGCAGAAGCCTATGTATCGAAAGCTAAAATAATATTTTTACATAGGATTTCAAGAGGACATTCTTCAATTAGGAATTATAGGTTACACAGGCTAGAAATATTTCACTACCAAGATGTTAACCCAAGGAGCCATTCCTATTATCAAAATATTCAATTATCTTGATAGTTGAATAGGAATACGATTTATAGCATTTATATTCAAATATATATATTCACACATTTACAATATGGTTATAAAATTCCACATACAAATTCTAGAGCTCTTATCAAATTCTTCAATAACCACAAACAAATTTGTTTATAACAATCTCCACACAGGAATTCAAACAAGCAGCAAGCAATTTATCATTCATCGAATCAAATACATGAACATATATTTCTTATTCATCAAAAAGGCAGATATTACATAACCGACCTCTTTTTTTCCTTGTTTGAAACCATGGGTGACTTGAAAGTTTCTTATTGATGGCTACTCCTACCAAGCTATGAATATCCACTGCTCCTTCGTCTAAATCATAGAATACTCCCCAAACGAATGTTCAACAAAGCATAATGATCCCTTACGACTTCTAATTCCTATATTATAAAGGGATTTCCATGAGGGTGGTGCTAACACATGTTTTAACATGCATAAATCCAGCTTACTACCTAAACTTCCACCAAGTGGAGGTAGATTTACAAGGCCAAAGGACTATACCATATTTATCATATATGTTCATTAATATGATGGAAATGCATTTTTGTAATTAAAAGATTATATTTACATATTTTTAAATTATATTATATTTATACTAGTTAAATAATAAATTATTAAATCAAACATAAAGAAATTATCAAAATTACCAAATCTATCTAAATTCCTTTAATTCTTATTTAATATATATATATATATATATATATATATTACCCAGGTTTTTTAGGTGAGTTGGAGAGGAGAGGGAAATCCTCCAAGGGAGGTCCCAGGTTCGAATCTCCACCCTACCAAAAATTTGAATTGCGTACCCAAAATCCAATTGACAATTTTTGTGCGGGTAGGGTCGAGCGCGACTCTTGGATTACTTTGATGGTGTAGAACCCCCTGGTCATGGTCTCTCAGACCAAGGCGGCCCCGTGAGGGATTTTTTGCTTAAATATATATATATATATATATATATATATATATATATATATATATTATAGAAGTATGCAACCAGAAAACATGTCATTCATAATACAAGTTAAACATTTAAAATGCAACTATATGGATGCAACTACATGAATGCAATTGTGAGCTTCCATGTACTCATGGGCCGTGGTGATTTTTCACACCTCCATCATATCCCTCCTTATCTCTCACGGTCGCCTTTCATCTTCCTGTCTAAAGGAGGGGTACTTGGTCCTCTTGATATTACTTTGCCTACCTAAAGGTGGATATTGTTCCTGCAGCCACAATCCATCAGTAGTACCACATCCTAGGAATAAAAACAAGTATAAACTATTGTTAAAATAATATCTATTCCAATACGATTGTTACATTCTCTCCAAATAGGAATAAATATAGTCCCTATGTTTTAATACATTTTCAAATCATAAAAAAACTATACACTCATCTTAATGCCACACCAAGTAAATCCATAATAATAAGTTCACATTCATTCAAACATATAAGGGAATTATCTTTTCATATCAGCCACATTCTCCCATGTGGCATTCTTCTCAAAGTATTGGTCCCACTAGACCTTACATTGATCAATTTTTCTTTTTCTTAATTGTTTAGTTTGAAAGCTAAGAATCTTAACTGGTCGGACCTCAATGTGATGGGGATTTGACATCTGCAAATGAGAAATATTTCAAACATTAGAAGGGTCTACAACATATATCCTAAGGAGGACCATATGGAAGGTGCCATGAATTTTTTACATATTGGATGGTAAGGCCAACTTATAGAAAATAAGACTAATTTTTTCAACAATATCAAAGGGCCCTACAAATATAGGGTCGAGCTTGAAATACTTAATAGATATTTTGGAAGGTTTCACACTTAAGAAAACTTTATCCCCCACTGATAATTCCCTCTGTATCATTTTAAGATAAACATAGCTCTTCTAACAATCTGTGGCTTCCTTAAGCCTTTGACATATTTCTTTTAATTGCTCCTTCATTTGCTTGACAGTGTCCAGTTTGATCACTACTTGATCTTCTAGATTGTAGCATGATAGAGGAGTCATGCACCTTCTCTCGTATAGGGCTTCGAGTTGAGACATTCCCAATGCAACATGATAACTATTATTATAAGCCAATTCTACTAAGTATAGTTAGTCTTACCATTTAGTTTGATGGTCCATGCATTACATACATAGCATATCTTCTAGGATCTGATTAACTCTTTCAGCCTACCCATCTATCTTGAGATGATATGCAGAGCTAAGATTAAGATTTGTACCCCAGGCTTGGTGTAAAACTTGTAAAAACTTGGATGTAAATCAAGAACCCCTATCAGAGATGATAACCTTTGGGAATCCACGTAGTCGAACCCTCTCTGGAAAATTTATTTGCTATGGTAGGTGCATCATCATGTACATTTTCATGTATGAAATGTGCTAATTTGGTTTGCTTATCTACAGCCACAAATATTGCATCATGAAGAAATTTGGTCTTAGGTAGACCAACCACAAAGTCCATAGAAGTAACCTACCATTCCTACGTATGAATTTCATATGGATACAAACAACCTGTTGGATGTAAGTGCTCTGCCTTGACTTTCTGGTATTCCAAAAACCTTGCCACAAAGTTTGTTATATTTTTCTTCATGATTCACTAGTAAAAGTCCTTCCTCATATTCTCGTGCATTTTTACCCCTCCCAGGTGCACAGAATAAGGAGATTAATGTGCCTCCCTTAAAATGGTGTATCTTAATTCCTTATGTTTTGGAATTACCAATCTATCTCTAAAATATAATGTCATATTTTATTGTAAAATATTTGTCCTTGTCAGGTTGTTGCTCGATCTGAGGTCAATATTTTAAGCAGAATTCATCCTTATGTTGTAGTTCCCTTATTTGGCCAACTAAATTGTACTGACACTATTATATAGTGGCTATATGCCCCCTTCTACTCAAGGCATTTGCTATCTTATTCTTCTTTCCCTTAATATATTCTATGCCAAAGTCATATTCAGTCATAAATTTCATCCAATGATGTTGTCTAGAATTTAGTAGGGATTGGGTAAAGATATACCTAATACTTTGGTGATCCATTTTCCAAATCTAGATCATGGATGGCATAGTTTACCTCATGCTTCTTTAAATTACAATATTCATAAGCTATAATCGCTTCATATTGAGTAAGGATTCCTTCTAATCCTTCTATAGAAGCATATGTGCATACTAGAAATTTCTTAGAGGTATTTGGTATTTTAAGAATAGGGGCAATCATTAATTTTTCTTTCAGAGTTTTGAAGGCCTCTTCACATTGATCCATCCATTTAAAAACCTTTCCCTTCCTCTGAAGATTTGTTATTGAATATGTAATTTTTGAAATACCTTTCACAAAATACCTATAGTAGTCTGTCATGCCCAAAAAAAATTACACCTTAGTGATATTCGTGGGTGCAAGCCAATATATAATGGCTTCAATTTTCTTTGGGTCCACAACAACCCCATAAAAAGAGATAATATACCCCAAATATTGTACTTATGATGTATAGAACTCACACTTAGATAGCTTCCCATACAATTGATTTTTTCTAAGAATTACAAGTATAATTCTCATGTGTTGATCATGCTCATCTTTGTTTCGAGATTAGAATAAAATATTATCAAGAAATACAAGCACAAAATGATCTAACTATTCCCAAAACACATTGTTCATAAGGTTCATAAATGTAGTTGGGGCATTTTTTAAGCTAAATGATAAAATTGTGAACTCATAATGGCCATATTTGGTTCTAAATGTCGTTTTATGGGTATCCTCCTCATGAATTCTCAATTGGTGGTATCCAGATCTGAGATCAATTTTGGAGAAGATTGTGGCCCTTTTAACTGATCAAAAATATCATCAATTTTGGGTAATAAATACCTATTCTTAAAAGTGACCTTGTTGAGCATTTGGTAGTCTATGCATAATCTTAGAGATCCATATTTTTCTTGACAAATAGAACAGAAGCACCCCATGGTAATACACTAGGCTTGATGAGGCCCTTTTTCTAATAATTCTTGAAGTTGTGTTTTGAGTTCTTGCAATTCAATGGGGGTCATTCTATATGGTGACCTTGCAATTGGTGTTGCTCCAGGCAGAAGTTCAATTGAGAAATCAAATTCTCGTTGGGATGGAAGACCTGATAAATATTTAGGAAATACATCACTAAACTTATTCAACATAGGATACTTTTGGAAAAGGCCTGAGTTAGACTTAGTTTCTTCTTTCTTATTCAGCTTGACTACACAAATTATACCACACTTCCTCATGGTTTTTTGACTTGCATGGCAAAAAATAAGTGTGGCATGAATGAGCTATGACCATAATGGACCCTAATACATTGTTTTTATTCATCCATTTAATATAACCATCTTTCTTCAAATTTTAGGAGGGATTTATAGACTTTAAGCCAATCTACACCCAAAATGATGTCAAAGACATGTAGAGGAGCTATGTATAAATGCCAACTAGTTTTCCCTTAAGATAGGGTAATCTTTGGATCAAATAGACATTGGTTAATCATGTAGGTTTGCCCTAACCCATATTCAACCTTCCACTCGTTAGCCTAGTATGTCCCTGATAATACTAGTAGAAATAAAACTATCTATAGCTCCACTATCAATCAAAATACATACATTTCTACCATAGACTTTACCATTTAAAAGGAAATGTGTTGCTTTCCCATCAAGTATAGAATTACCTATCATTGCAAAGATATGATGAGCAAATTCTTCTATTACCTTCTTACAATTTGCCCCCTTAGGGCACCTGCTTGCATAATGAGGATCACCACATACATAGAATCCATCTGGAGGATCTCTATCCTTCCTATTGTCCTCATTCCTATTCTGAGTCCTTGATTCTTTTCCCTTTTTTTGGACTGGAGGTTTCTACTCATTCCTCCCTATGAAGCTTCTCCTATCCCATTTGTCCTTACTGCCTTGAAACCTATTCTTGTTTCTATTATCTAGCTTAGTCTTATCCCCTTATTTATTTATTTTATTTTAGTCCTCCCACTTTATAAAGCCTACACTCTTTCTCTTCCTAATTTCATCCTTATATTTCTTAGACATCTTTTGATAATTAAAGTAAGCTTTCCTAGCCTTTTGATTTGTCTCCTCTTGATGAGATGAGTCGTAGACCTTTGGGAGATCCTCGGGGTTAAATAGGCTAACTATGGATATAAAATTTGGGTGAAGCCCCAAAATAAACTTTTGTACCTTCATCTCTTCCTTATTCTCATATTCAGGTACATATTTTAGTAGTTGTATGAATTTTTTATGGTATTCATGGACATATAAGTTCTCTTGTTGTAAGTTGGTAAAATCTGTAAATTTTTCTATATAAAATTGCTTGGTTAAGAATATATTTTTAAATTCCTTTAAAATGTCCTCCCATTTGAGATCTGTTGCTTTGATATTCTTACCCTTATTATTAGTATTCCACTAGTCCAAATTTATTTCAACTAAAAGAAGGACTTCCCATGTTGTTTTAGATTCTAATGATAGGAGTTTCATGGAAAAGTATGTTTCCACTTCATTTAGCCAGTTTTCTATTGCATCACCCTCCCCTCTACCATAGAATTTGGAAACCTCAACATTTTTTTATATCCTTGGCTAATTCAACCCCACTCATTTTTTGCTAGCCCCTTATGCTTCTTCATGTCTAATCTCGAGTTCTTTATCCTTAGCTAATTTTTTTATCAATTTTTATTTTTGAGTAATCAGCTCATATTTTTGGACCATCTAATCCTTTTGATACTCCATTCATTCCCTCTGTTAATCCATTTGCAGCTCCATTTGTTTCTTTATTGCTTCATCTACTATTGGAGTAATTTAACTATCTATGCTAAATTTCCATTCTTCCTGTAAGGCTCATTAACTTGAGGCTCATTAGTTTCTTTCATTAAAATTTCCCTTTGAGGTCTATCGATCACATCCTCACCCCTAACTTCTTTTCCAGTTTCTTTTCTTACTACCTTGTGGGATCCCTTTCTTAGACTAATAGCTTGCTCTTCACGATGAGCTATTATAGTGTTCTTTAATAATCCTCCTCTTAATACAAGAGCCATTTTTCCTAGATGTAAAAGAGCTATGTTAATTATTTAATTTAGGTCCTTCCAAGATTACAAATATTTCACAAGGTATCCTACAACTTAAGTATTTTGTTGCCTAGGGTTTCACAACCTAGGGCTCTGATAATTGTAACAACCCAAGTCTAACTCACTTGGTTGCACAACCCAGTCTAGCATACTGGATTCACAAAGTGAAATTTTTGGCTAGATTCAAGTCTAGGCAAGACTCAAGGTGAAAGTAATTGTATTATGTACAAGGACCCATCATTGTACTACTCATTCAGTGACCTAGGGGTGATGTTCCATACTGTCCCTTGTTACTTTCACGACTTGACCTTACACATCAAGAATATGGCCACCCTTGAATCACAGTGATTGCGTACTTGCAATCATCGATATTTGATGTTTAATTCATCCTTCACAACGAATAAGTAATCAAAAGTTATTCATCCTTCCATGATGAATTAGTTTTGGTATCTTAGAATAATTCATCCTTCTTGATGCCTTAATAACCCCTATGATGGAGATATAAAAGTTCTTCATTACATATTAGAATTAAACTTACTCCTTTAGTCTAACACCTCACTTTATTTTAATGATAAAAGATAAATGTAAGATCTTATAATAAACCTTTGCTTGTAAGAAGAAGCAACTAATCCAATATAACTAATTGGATTCATACTTTTCTTTTTCATTGATAATAAATTGAAACATATTCTTTGTATGCACATTAATTTATAATATAAACGAACTACTCTTTTTATATTATGGACATAGATAAAACAATTTATAAGCACGTGGACAATCAAATATTCTTTCTCTATAAAGCATTGAATGATGATAAAACATTACCCATTATCCATAAGGAACATACAAATTAATAACTCATAATAAAACATATTAACTCATAATAAAGTACAATTTCTTTGTAATAGCATAATTCAATTTTTCTATTATAACATAAAGGAGGTCTCCCGAAGGAGATGCGCTCTTTTCAAGACAGCATATTTTAGGTAAATAAATTTTATATAATGTACTTTTTCTAAATAAAGGAAATAAAATTTAATACTAAAGTTATGATAGTAAATTAAACTCTAAATATTTTAAAATATATCAATCATTTTCTTAGTAAGGTGACTCTATGATTCAACGTCCTAAGGCATCCTTTTAAAATATCATTGTATAAATTTATAATTAAATAAAAAATACATTTTAATCCTATGTAAAACTTCCATTAAACTAAACAATTGAAAGCCAATGTTTTTAAAGGTCAACATTAAATATAAGCTTTAGATATAAGAGCTACGTATCGAATGGAAAATACAAGTAATAGAGGCAACTAAACCATGAAATATTCCTATTGCTATGGCACTGCCGCACATAGAAAGCATGTAAAGATTTACCAACAGAACTTAGAAAATGATATTCCCAATAACAAACATCTATGTAAATGAACAACCATTCATTTGGGTATTTTGCAAAGGAAAATCTTGTTTAAATTATTTTAGTCTTTACAAACTTCTAAGAGAAACACAATATAAAATATTTAATAAATACAATTCCCTTCTATTTGTGAAGGTTTTCCTTACAAAGTCATATTTATTCTTAATTGCATTATTTCATTTCAAAGCGTTTCACAAGCACAAAAATTTCAAATAAATTAAATTTAATCCAATACCATGTGTTAAAAGGCAATGAAATAAAAGTATTAAGGATAATACAAATATAAATGCTCACGATTTTCAACACAGTTGAGAAAACAAGGTTCTCTCTAGTAAAAATTAGGTTTAGCTAAAACTATATAAAATATTTCCCTAGGTCTTAAAGCATAGCAGCCATTAAATTGACATTTGTGTTGTATCCAGCTATGTCTCAGGAATACAACATCTCTTGGCTCCCATTTCTGCACCCAAGTTCGTAGATAGCATGGATGGGATCAGAACGGCCCAACAAATTATGAAAATGCATGACTAAATAATGCAATCAACAAGCAATGTTTCATTCACTAAATTATGATTCAACATTTTAAATAAACTGTCAATAAAAATACAAGTTCGGAGTGCAACAGTAAACAGCTCAAACTACACTCCAGTTATCTATTTATTATCTCAGTCAAACAACCATACTACTAGATTTTATTATAAAGAATTGAGACAGCTTCACGCACCGAACACTTGAGCCAAAGCCTATGTATCGAAAGCTAAAAAAATAATTTTACACAATATGTCAAGAGGACATTCTTCAATTTAGAATTATAGGCTACACAATCTGGAAATATTTCACTACCAAGATGTTAACCCAAGGAGCCATTCCTATTATCAAAATATTCAATTATTTTTATAACTGAATAGGAACACGAGTTATAGCGGTTATATTCAAAAATATATATATATATATATATATATATATATATATATATATGCATTTACAGTATGGTTATAAAATTCCACATACAAAAATTTCTAGAGCTCTTATCAAATTCTTCAATAACCACAAAAAAAATTATTTATAACAATCTCCACACAGGGATCCAAACAAGCAACAAGCAACTTATCATTCATCGAATCAAATACATGAACATCTATTTCTTATTTACCAAAAAGGCATATATCACATAATTGACCTCTTTTTTTCCCTTGCTTGAAACCGTGGGTGACTTTAAAGTTTTTTCTTGTTGGCTACTCCTACCAAGATATAAATATCCACTGCTCCATCTAATTCATAGACTACTCCCCAAATGGACGTTCAATAAAGCATAATGATCTCTTACAGCTTCTAATTCCTAGCTTATAAAGGGATTTCCATGAGGGTGGTGCTAACACCTTTTTTAACATGCATAGATCTAGCTTACTACCTAAAATTCTACCAGGTGGAGATAGATTTACAAGGCCAAAGGACTATATCATATTTATCATATACGTTCATTAATATGATGGGAATGCATTTTGTAATTAAAAGATTATCTTTATATATTTTTAAATTATTTTATACTTATACTAATTAAATAATAAATTATGAAATCAAACATAAAGAAATTATCAAAATTACCAAATCTATCTAATATTCCTTTACTTATCATTATTATTATTATTATTATATTAGAAGTATGCAGCTAGCAAACAAGTCATTCATAATACATGTCAATCATTAAAATGCAGCTATATGGATGCAACTACATGAATGAAACTGTGAGCTTCCATGTACTCACAAGTCGTGGTGATTTTTTACACCTCCATCATATCCCTCCTTACCTCTAGTAGTTGCCTTTCATCTGCCTACCTGAAGGAGGGGTACTTGGTCCTCTTAACCTTACTTTACCTACCTAAAGGTTTATACCTATTCCTGCAACCATAATCCATCAGCAGTACCACATCCTAGGAACAAAAACATCTATAGATTATTGTTAAAATAGTAGTTATTCTAGTAGAGTTGTTACAATTTATTCTAGAAATCTTCTCTACTCTCTTCTATCCAAGTAAAGTTTACATCCTATTTTATCATTATTATTGGCCTAAAAAGTTCAACAATATTAGTGATAAATTTAACCATAAATTGAATTTATCCCATGAATGACTAAATCTCTTTCATTGATGAGGGTAAGGGAAAAACTTTAATAGTTTTAATATAGTCTATATCAATAGCAAGTCCATATTGCAAGATAATTTGACCTCATTCTTCTCACACAAAGAAAATTGATTTCTTTGGATTTAATGGTATTCTATATTCGCAATACCATTCAAACATCACTTTGAGATGTTTTATATGCTTATTTCAATCTTTAAAAAATATTGTTAAATCATTTAGGTAAATTAGTATGATCTTATCAATCATTCTAGAAAATGTGATATCCATGGAACTTTAGAATGTAGCCCAAATATTTAACAACCTAAATTACATTCTTTGGTAAACAAACATTTTCCACTTAGTTATGAATGTTTTTTTCTATTGATCTTTATCTCTATCCCAAATTTATTTATATCTTGATAACTAATCAAGAAATGACACCATCTAAGATCTAAAAATTTTTATCATATTTATTCCATTTATGGTAATAGATAATGATTTGTAAATGAATCCCTATTTAGATTTTTGAAATTGATACACAGATGGATATCACCTTTTTCTTTCTTATAGACACTAGCTTCATAATCTAGGTCAAATTTATAGTTAAAAATATAATTTACACTTGAAATATTTTAATCAAATATTTCCTAATCATTGCTTTGATATTAGGGTTAACCAACCATTCTATTTGCCTAAATAGTTAAACCCTAGGTTCTAGGTCAATGGTGTGTTCTATCACTTTTCTTTTGTATACCTTCAAGTCTTCATAGCCCTAGGAAACAATATTATTGTACTTGGAATAGAGTTCTTTGAATATAACGGTCTCCTCTTTGGTACATACCTTACCTAATAAGAAACATTTATCATTAAAAATATTAATATCTAAATAAAAAGAGGGCTTTACCTTCAAGAGACTTTTCAAGAGGCTTTACCTTGGTTTCTTGGTATTATCATCAACATTCAAGAGACTTTTCAAGGTGATGAGGCCCTTGGGTAGTTGATTTGATTCTAGTTGTATGGCCCCATATTTAGCATCATCCCAATAATCATTATGTTCCTCAATGTGTTGGGATTTTTAGATCATAAATTAGATAATTTATCCATTATTATAAATATTTGTTAATGGTCTAAGTTATTAGGTACCATAGGTCTAAAAAATACTTACTCTTTAGGTCTATTACACATATTTATCACTAAATGAAAGCATGTAGTCAAATATGCTAGTTTTTCATCTTTCAAATTATATGCTCTTGGGATAGGCATAATTGCATAGGTTTTAAAATTTTCTATTAAGTCCTAAACTCTATGTTTGTAATCTTTTAGTTTGATTTGGCTGCATAGAAGAGCTTTATCTAATTCACCACCAATTCTAAATCACTAAAAATATTTACATGTTCTATACCAAATTTATTTACATTTTATAGTTTAGTCATTAACACTTTATGTTTTGTCATGTTAGTAGTACAATTACACAACAAGTTGCAACTATAATCAAAGTGTTTCTCCTTGTGGAATCACAAGTAATCATACTATCACATGTTTCTTTCTCAAAAATTTGATAAAGAAACTTTATGTTGATAAATCACTTAGGTAATTTATCATAGTCTTAGCACCACTCTTGATAAATATGGAAAAGGATTTCAAGACTATAAGTGGGATATGTGAGTATACTAGAAAATTCAATGACCTTTGATAGTTTCAACTTGGTAGATTATTATTTGTAGGTATTGCCTAGATTTTCCCTTGAAACAATGGAGGACCTTCATAATACATCATTTAGTGGCCATGAGGCATTATTTGTACAACATGTGATAAAATAGACATCCTATAAATACTTACTATAAAATAAATTGTTGATTATACATAGGTAGATGATTAGAATTTTGGATAAATTTTGGTTTTGAGTAAAAATAGGGTTAGGTTTTTCATAGCCTATTGATTTTATCTAGCTTGTTATTGTTGTTGAATTAGATTTTGCTATTTTTGCTAAGTATTTTGTTAAAAACAATTCTAGATGTTTTGTTATTTATTTTATGTATTATATTGTAGGTTTGGTATAGCTTTTTGATCAAGTGTAGCTAGTTTTTATTTTTGAGCAACTTGATTTTAGATAGCCTAATTTTGACTTAAATATCCTTATTAGATTTATGTAGCTTCTTTTGGACTCATCATAGTTTGTTTTTGCTATTGTTGTGTGTATTATTATTGCTTAACTACTTGTAGTAGAGTATGCTATGGAATACCACACATGTATTTGATTAATCGCTTGGTTTGAATTGCCCAAATAATGGGTTACATTAAAATAATAAATTAAATTATCACAATTTGATATGCTTGAGAAATGCTTCAGTTGGTTCAGCAAAAGATAATTAATTTTTTTATTTGTTTGAAATAGGGGTTCATAAGTCTTGTGAGATTCATATAATCATTGTATTCAAAAAGTAGTGAGTTTTTGTTGTTAGAATTGATCCTTTTCTTTTGATCCAAATTATTCCAACAAAGTCATTATCTTTTCCAAATGAATGGTATTTTCATCTAGTATTTATAAGATTGATAAATCACTTCAAATTACCAAGACTAATTGGATAGAAGATAATTATATATCTCTTTTTTTATACCTATATAAAAAAATTAATAACAAAGTCAGGGCCTTGATTTTTTTATAAAATAAAAGGTGTTTATCGGTCCAAAAAATTAGAAAGTGTTTGCAAGTCCTAAAAAGAGTCTAAATTATAGTGAACATGAGGTATGTGCAATAAATTAGAAGATCAATCTATAAAAAAATTGGTTGTGATACTTGGAATAATTTTAAATTCAATTTTAGATTTTTATTGGTCTCAATGGACAATGTTCATGGAATTAAATATATAGTTAAGCAAATCAAAAGCTTTGAGACTTGATTAAGTTTTGAGTTTTTGAGATAGGTAGGTAACATAAATTTCCCTAGTGAAACATGATACTTAACACTTAGTGGGTTATATAAAAGCTCTAAAATTGATAAGTCACAAAAATTTCAACACATCAGAAGAAAGAGTGACAAATGAGAAGCTTTACTACTTATTTTGGAACTAGCTAGTGAATTACCAAAAGTTTAGAAAATAAGAGAAATGAGGACTAATATAGAACTTTTATTATTATTCATAGAGAATGCATCGTAAATATCTATAAATATTATCAAATCTAGACCAATAGAAAATACCAAAATTTAAAATTCACCAAATCTAAACTAAATTATTGGATTCATTCATCAATGGAGTTACCATCGCATAAATTATTTATAAATTTGAGAAAATATGAAGGGTATGCAATAAAAATTATAAATAACTATGCAAAACTATTAGATTTGGGTTCAAACAAGCAAATATAAAAATTCCACTCTATGTTATGTTTGTTTTGATGTAATTCATAAATCCTTTAACAAATTTGAAGAGATTCGATGCATATTTATGTAGATCTAAAAACAAACCATAGAATGATAATCCTAATTAATGCCAATGGAATTGTATTAATTTCATGAATAAATCATGTTGATGGGTCCTACTAGGTATGCTTGAACTATTGATCTACAAAATTATCTATTTTGATTATCTAGCTATGAGATTATTGTTCAACATAGAAAGGGGATTATATGAATTCCCATTATCCATATTTAAGGGTTATTTCACACTATATTTAAACTAACCTAAGTAATTTTGTGGGAAACAATGAAATTAATTAAACATAAATACAATAAATAAATATTATCATGGAGTCATAGCAATATTATACCATTTATATAGTTGAAATCTCCTAAAGGTACAAAATAACTTCAATGCACTAGATATTTAAATAAACTACAATAACAAATAAAGAGGGTTAATATAATATGGTAGGAAGGATCCACGAGCATCATACATCTATGAATATAGAGATCAAAATACATAATTGATCTATATAATCCTTGCATATTTTCTTCATTAATCAAAATTTGAAACACAAAGTATAAGTCTAGCTCAAAGAGTAGCTCTAGTTTTTCTAAAAATAAAAATAAATAAAAAATAAAATAAAATTTTACAATGATCATGTAGCTCTTATTTATAGAAAATCAAATATAACTCTACTTCTAACTACAATAAAACTATAACTCCTAATTTACATGATTTTAGCAAAATCTTTCAATTAAAAGAAAAAAAAATGTATAGCCATCCATATTTGGCTCTAAATATAAATTCCAAAATATTTATGTCATCACTAACACCATTTGGTGATAAATACATTTCTATTCAAACCATTTCATTAAAATATATGCTTTAGAGTCTGCAACCATGATGCTTTGCCTGACAATTCATTGGATTTTCAATTAATTGTTAGATATTCAATAAATTAGAATATTTCTAGTGAATCAAAGGACCTACCTAAGAATCAAATATTATCCTAATAAATTATTTGTATATTGATTTCTAGATTTAATATTTGATCAATTATCCTCCAATTTCTTAGTTTTTCACCCCAGTTCCATAAAATTGAATCACCTCTATCTAATTCAAGTGTTTTAACAAGTTCTTTGATTGCCTTCGATCATTCTTTGACTAGAATTTCCCTTTAATTTGCATTTAATCTCCTCTTAGAATGGTCAAATTTTAGTTTTATGTGTGATAGTAATAGCTAGGCTACTACAATACTCTATGGCATTTCACCAAAAACTATAGTAAAAATAACTCTCCTTGAGAACTAGTTCCATCTTGACTCCACATGTTAAATTTTTAGCCTATGAACCAACAACTCAAAGATGTTATATTCTTCAAGAAACATTAGATATTGTCAAAATTAACACATCTATAACTAATCTATTAAACCTATGCTTTACTACCATTTTTTGAAACTAGAATCTATTGTACACAAGCAATAAGCAAAAATATAATATTACAAGGATTAGAAATATAATAACATACATAGAAAAAACACATGGGAAGTGTTTTCAACACAATAATGACAACCTTTATTGAGGCATATACTCTCAATAGAGTTATCTCCTCACTCTTATTTTTTAAAATTTGAAACACAATTCCTAGGGATAAAATTCCTCTTACAAAAAACTAAAAGCATGTAAAATTATGTATTCAACCTGCATTCTCCCAAAATAATCACTTTGTTGCAATTTCCTAAATATAGTAACTTCATATTGTGAGAGAAGTAACTACCACATCCTCCCAATAGGGAAGCAATTGTAGCTAGAATGCAATCATATGAGTATGAATTGATTTCAAATCCTTGCATTATGATGAATAATCACAATAAGGTAATCTATGATAATAAATTTTATTGTAATATCCTTGAATAACATAGAGGTCTTTACCAAGGAGACCCATCATGTCTTCATTTTTATGGTTAAAGCCCTGGACTTGCAGTTCCATTCTCTTGAATTCCACTATTGAAGACCTTAAACCAACTCTCACAGTTAACCCAATATCTCGCCACTAGTTCACCAATGACATGTTATCCTTTTTGGCTTTTATGGTTCAAGCTAAAGCGGTTAAGAAAATTCTTAATATATTTGAGAAAGTGGTTGTTCAAAATATTAATTACCTTAAAAGTGTGATGTGCTTTTCTAACATCCCTATAGTTAGGCAAAGGAATATCGTTGTGCTTGTGACATCACGGAATTTCTAGCTTGTTACTTGGGCTTACCTTTGTTCACTGGTAGAATTTAGGAAAGTTTTTGGAACCTGATGGTGGAGAGAATGTAGAAGAGGCTTACCAGCTAAAAAGGTGCCTTACTGAGTCAAACAAGGAATATTCTAATGGTCAAGATTATCTTGTAGAGTATACCTATTTATTTTATGTCCATATTCAAGCTCCCAATAAAGGTTTTAACCAAGTTGGATCATATTCAAAAAGCCTTTTTCTAGGTTTTGTCTGAAGATCATAAGAAGTTTCATCTTGTTTCATGGAATCAAGTTTGTTCTAGGAAAGCTTGTGGAGGTTTGGGTCTCAAAAATTTACAGTTGATGAATGAAGCATTGGTAATGAAACAAGGCTAGAAACTTCTAAAAAAAATATGAGATAGAATGGACAAATATAATTTTTACCAAATACCTAAACCAATATGGAAGCTTCTTGTTGGACCCCCTCCCAATAGAAGGCTCTATTTTCTGATAGACTTTGTTTAAATCTAGAGAAAATTTGGTTAAAGGCTTTCATTGGATCCTAGGAAATGGGAGTTCAATAGACTTCTAGAAATATCCTTGGCTTTTGGATTATCCCCTATTATAGGATTCCAATCTTGCACCAGCAGATATTCTTCCTAGGAGACTTGGTTGGTCAAATATTACAAATTTGATCTCTTGCATAAAGGTAGGAGAGTTTGGAAGTCTGTACCTACTACCAATTGTAGCAAAGAAGTAAAATCAGCTTGGAATTCTATTTCTAAAATGCTTAAGTTACAAGTTATTAAGTTCCAATATTCAGAGGATAATTTAATTTGTAAAGGAGAGAGTGATGGTTCATTCTCAATCAAATCGATGTACAATATCCTCGACTTGAGCTATCCCCCTTGGCTCCCTCCCTACAAAATTTGGCTTAAATATCTGACTCTAAAAGTTAACATCTTTCTTTGGTTGGCCATTCAAAATAAATGTCTCACTATTGAGAACCTATGCAAAAGAGGAATAATCCTTCAAAATAGATGTTACCTTTTTGAATCTGATGAGGAAACATCCCTACACATTTTCTTACAATGTCCTTTCTTTGCTACTATTTTGGATCTCATTATCCACTTTCTAGGGATTCATTAGGTTTTCTCAAATTCACTTTTTGATGTTTACTCACAATGGGTTCCACATTTTAAATACCAACACCTTTTTTGGCTTTGTAATATCTTACTTCCTCATATATTTTTGGGATATTTGGTGGGAAAGAAACAAAAGGATGTTCAGGAACTTCAAAAGGGACCCTGATTCAATTAGCTTAAATGTTATTAGGAGTGTGGTGAAAAATGTGACCACTTGTTTACTAGACTTGGATGGAGGTGTACGTGAGGAAGCAACTTTGGAGCAACTTCTTGGTTTTTCTCTAAAACCTGGACCTATTGGACCTCCACCATCAGCCCAAAGAAGCTCTATGAGATGGTTCCCACTCCTTAATGGGTGGGTTAAACTTAATTTTGATGGTGCCTCAAAGGGGAACCCTAGTCCAGCTAGGGCAGGTGGGGTAGTGAGAATGAGAGAGGTGAGTTAATTGGGGCTTATGCTAAATTTTTATCTATTCAAACATCCCATTTTTTGGAGGCTAGGACCTTGCTCCTAGGCTTACTATTAATTGACTCTATGGGTTTCCAAAAAAAAAATGGAGGGGGATTAATTGAATATAATCAATTTAATCAAATTCTCTAGTCCTCCAAGCTGGACCATCTCCAACTTGATTTTTGAAGAAAAAATGATTATGCAATCTAGAGAAGTAGTGCAAATCCAACATATTTATAGAGAAGGGAATAAAGTGATGGACTTAATGGAAAACCTAGCTCTTTCTTAGTAGGGACTCTTGATTTGGAATTCCAAATTCCCTCAAAACATTTGGAGTTTGACTGATGAAGACAATGGTTGATGCTCGGGCCACTTTTTGGGAGGTTGAAGGACGGTTCAATGGTGTGTTCCTTATTTTTCTTTGCTTAGTCCATATTTTATCTATATTTGGTTTATTTTTTCTAGGGGTTCCCAGATGCTTTGGGATGTTTTAGGGAAATTTAAATTCATATTCATATTCCTCACAATGTATTTTGGTTCCTCTATATTTCATTTAAACTCCCTAGTTTTGGAAGGGCATCTTAAGGAGGCTACTAGATCTATTTCGATTATATGGAGTCACAAATAGGTGGTTGAAATTTGGTGGTGCATCCTCATCACCTTATTTTCACATGGATGTTGGTCTCCCCTTAGGATCAAAGTTTGGATTGATATGTTTTCTTGGGTGGCCTAGAGGTGGATTTCACCCTATCCCAAGCTGGTGAGACCCTCCTTCTAACATGGAGTGGTTTGGTTGGTACAGTTGGTACTTGTGGTTATCTCATAGCACACTTCTTTGGATTATAGTTTTCCACCTCAAATATTGTTTCACCGATTATCTTCTGGTAATTAGTGATGAGACTTTGCATAAGTTTTACTCGTGGTTATGGCAGTTTCATAACCAGTATTCAAGGATGCTTTTTCCAAATGGCTTAGTGACATCTATGCTTCCCTTTCTTGGATTAGAAATTATCATCTCTACCCATGGAATTCATGTGTTAAAGGACTCATCATTCATTATTGGTTAGTGGGCAATGATGGCAAGCTCAAGATCATTTGGTTGAATTGTGAGTTTTGGTGTGGGCCTTGTCAGCATTGTAGTCTTGAAAGCGTGTCTCTTTTTTCCATGGCACTGTACCCTCTAGAAAAAATTTCAATCTCTCATTGAAGCTCACTACCAAACTCTATTTGAGGCTTTTCACTTGATCTTCTATTTAATAGAGGTAATTCTTAGCGCAGGGTGGTGGTGGAGTGTATATTTTTATCCCTCTTCCTTTAGTGTCTAGTTAAGTAATATGGGCTAGCGTTTAGTGTAATAAAAATATTTGAAGGTCCTTCTAGAGCCTATTGTTCTAGAGGTTGACGATGAGGTTAAGAAAATATTGCATGAAGGAGGCCTTTTGGATTTTTTATAGTCCTTCCATGGTTATCACATAAGTCTTTCCAGAATGTTGGCTCACTCTTGGATAAAGGGTTGGGTTCAAGTTGGTGGGATTGAGTTCCAATTCTCAGTGGCATTGGTGGATGAGGTGACTGGCTTGCCAATCGATTATGGGTGCCATAACGGGAAAAAATATTTCCTTATGAGGAAATTGAGTCTCTTCCTGGACATTGGAGAATATTTTCTAAATTTGTAGAATGGCTTCGAATCCAAGGCCCTTAAAGCCCCCTGGAATCATTTTTTTTTTTGGTAATTATGGATTTTTCACTTTAGATGTAAATAGAGATATTTTACACAATTTTCATGTGATGTTCCCAAATCAGCTAAGAAGGAAACAACTTATGAATATCCTCTAATTTCTCTACCACTCATTGGCAAAATCTTTGATGGATGTGAGGGGTGGGAAGGGGCTAGATACTATCCACCAAGGTCTGATTTTATTAACTTTTGAGCATGTGACTAAGTTTAAAGGCATTGCAATGGATGAAGTATTGGGAAATATTGAGTTTTATAGAATTCCTTTGGCTTTCAACCTACCTTTGGCATCCTTTGGGTCTTCTAGTGACTCTTCTAAGTTTGATTTGGATGATTTTAAGAGCCCTAGTTCTACTTCTAAAGGTAAATCTAAGTCTACAAGAGGTGTGGTGATGTCTCCCATTGGTATTAAGGGGACCATGTATGTCACTCAAATCATATATCCTCAAAGGCAATGAATGCTAAGATTTCCCCTATTTCAATTGATGTGATTGATTCTACGGAGATTACTCAAGATAAAAAATCTAAACTATCAAAGGATTCAAAGGAAGCCAAGGATATGTCCCCCTATTTGGGATCTGAGTGCCCCATCCCCACATCCTTCCTCAGTAGTATAGAAAATAAGCATCAAGTGTTTTTGGGATCTCTTCAAGTTGTGATTTCATACATTACGAAAATCTACGACATGACTCTGCAGCAAAAGGATGATCCGGATCCCAATAATACTTTGGGGAACTAGTTATGCTCCTATGGAGATTTATATTTTTGCTGGTGGGCCTTCTCTAGTTAGTAATCCTATTTTTTGTATATTGTGGGATTATGTGTTCTTTTTTATCTATTGTGGTTGGGTCATCTTTGTAGTAGGGTGGTTTTCTATTTCAGCTTGGTGTTCTCTTGTTTGAGTTTTGAGGTGTGGCCCTGATCTCTTATGGTTCTTCTTTTTTTTAAGGTTTGGAGTCTTTCAAAACCCCTTCTCTTATCTAATAAAAAATAAATAAACTGGCAAGATTCATTATTTATGATAATCTTAACAAATCCCATAGAATCAGTATTGAAATAATTTATAAGATAAAGTAAAAACTGGTGGAATGTGTGGTATTAAGCTTTAGTTGTGGCCATGTCCTACTTTTATATTATATTTATTGTATAGCCTTGGGCCTTTGTACACATCCTATAATTGATTTTATTATATTTTATTAATAAACCTCAAGGTTTATTCTTTAACCTTGACCTAAAGGTCACATGTAGTTAGTTACCTATACTCCTTGAGACCAAAAATTTCTTTATTAGTTGGAGTGTTATTCTTTTTTAGTCAGATCATTTTGGTGTCTATAGACACCCTTCATATTGCTTTGTGTTTTTCCTATGACTTGTTTCTTTTTATGGGTAATATGTTGATTTCATTAGTTTCTAGAAATATTATGAATTCCAACATGGTATGAGAGTATATGTGAATATTTATTTCTCAAACTCAATATTTTTTTATGATATATTTTCTATAGTAGTTCTAATAATGGTGTTGTCTAGAAGCAGTTTGTGGAAGCTTTGTGTGGCTAGTAGCATTCGTAAAGATTATAATTTAAAAAACCTAAGTGGAATTGGATCACAAGGATCCTTTTGTGTCATGAAATATTTATTGCTCCAAAGGAAATATTCACCAAAAGGTTTCTCTTTTCTCTCTTGACATTCATTTCACTTTATTTTAATTAGATAAATGCCCTAACTGCTAGATTGAATTTTTGAGGATGTTTGAATCCATCACTTACTTTTTATGGATTTTAAAAAATATATATATTTTATTTTCTATTTAGATTTTTTTGGTGTTGATACATCATGGATGAGAGGATTATTTGCATGAATTTCTAAGGAAAAATGATGTTGAATATTTTTTGGCAAACACTATATGTTAGACAAGTCAGAAGAAGACCTTTTTGTTGCATTAGCAAGAGAGGATGGCTTGATTTGTTATGTTCTAATAAAAGGTTGTGTAGGGAAAACCAAGGTAGATATGGATGAACCATCAAGGTTTTTGGATTCTTTACAAAATTTGAGTGGGTTCTAATTTAGCATTTTGGCCAAATTATCACCAAGTATCTATTTTTTGTGTTGGAAAAAAAATTGTATTTGCCTCCATTTAAATTTTGAGAATGAGATATTACAAAGAATATTCCCTTTCTTTGTGGTAATATGGACAAATAAGGTGACATCATGTTGCACTTGGAGGATGTGTGATTTTACGATCAGCACTATGAGCCTTGGTGGAATGGTTTGCACATATTTGGGAATGAATTTGCATGATATTTAGCTTAAGTTCAAACCTTATTCTATGTGCTTTGCAATTGTTTTGGAAAAGTGTATAAGATGCTTCTTGCATGTGGTTGTATGTTCATAGGCACCTTCAATTTGGCTTACCCTCTTTCTCCTTTTGAGTAGACTTTTTACCATGTTTTAATGATGGACTTGATCAGTTGGCTAGCATATATATGCTTTGGGTTTGAGTAATAGGAGGTCATTTATTTGACTCCCACATGATATCACGGATTATACCTAGATTTTTTAGGGTGGCTTCCCATTCATTATTTTCCATAGTTTGTTGTTATTGTCATGTCTTCCCGTTTGGGCATAAATGACCTACCATTTTGTTTGCTAGTTGAGGGCACACAAAGACATACTTATAGTACCCTATGTTTGATTATCTACCTAATTTTATTTGATTGATTAGGTTAGAGCTATACTTGGTGACCAAGATGTCCCCCTATGAAGGAAGCTAAAATATTTTTTTAACTATATATGAAGGATGTACGAATCAATAAAATCCATATTGCATCATCTATTTTACTACTGGTTTGATATTATGCGTAATCAACAATAGACTTGGTATAATATAAAGGTAACATATGAAATCCTATGGTTTGCCAATACACTATCCAATGGCTTATACAATTAGTATCCTAATGGCACCCCCTTATCTAGTTTAGTGACACGTGGTGGTAGTTTATTCATTGAAGTATCGTCTAGTTGGAAAACTAGTCAATGCATAGATGGAAACATGTTGGTCATATAATCGTCAATATATGACATCATGTCATTTGATAAAGGTACTTTTAATATATCTTGGTTTGAAAGGGTTTACTAGCATTTATTAAAAATAAATACTAGACTTTTGGGAGCCATAAATTTTGCATATAAAAGCATTTTGAGCCCTTTTTTAAATCATATAATTTTTTAAGCTCTTCATATTAGAAGTATTATTTTTTATCACAACTAGACTCAGTGAACTATATTTTGGTAGGGATTCTATGGATTAGCATGTTCCCTTGCTCAATGAAACTAACCATACCACCTATAAAATCAAGATAAAATTTCTTATCCAAAGTAAGGGACTTTTCAAATTTGTAAATGAGGATCCTTAGGATACTAATTATAATAGGAAAATGTAGGTGTATAAGTATGATGAAGCTCATGATCTTATTATTCTTCATTTTTATAAGATATTCGATCATCTCATCAATAACACTTCATATCCAAAGAATTTATTAAGAATTTTAGCAAATGTGTGACCACATTGGTTCCATACAGATTGATAGATTATAGTAGAGCTTACCATATTGGACATGGATAGTTTTGAAACTATCATTGAGTGTATCAATTGGTACAAGAAACTACAAGAATATATTCCCATTTACAATGAGGTATCAACAATAAATCAACTATTTATTCTTAATATTATTTTCAATAATGTTTTTAAACATATGATAAGGTTTATATTATATTTGAGATGCTTCAAGTTTACTTTCTTGTGATTCATACCCCATATTTTGATTATATATCTGAATACCCTCTTTATCATCAAGATTTATGATAGAAGTGTAAGATTCATTATCTCATTATCAAATCTCATGCAAAGGATATGGTTAAATCATAAGTAAAAACAAAATCAAAGTAAGGTAGAAAAAAAGCTAAGAATCCTTTCTAGAAAGTTTATAGTTTTTAGAAATAAGGAGAGAAGGAAGATTTTTGTCAATTGTAAATTAAGAAGCTTGAAGAGGCAACCCAAAAGGAAGGTGTTGATGTTGCCCTCTTCTATGCCTAGAGTGAGGATGTTGTTATTGTCATGTCTTCCCGTTTGGGCATAAATGACCTACCATTTGGTTTGCTAGTTGAGGGCACACAAAGACATACTTCTAGTACCCTATGTTTGATTATCTACCTAATTTTATTTGATTGATTAGGTTAGAGCTATACTTGGTGACCAAGATGTCCCCCTATGAAGGAAGCTAAAATATTTTTTTAACTATATATGAAGGATGTACGAATCAATAAAATCCATATTGCATCATCTATTTTACTACTGGTTTGATATTATGCGCAATCAACAATTGACTTGGTATAATATAAAGGTAACATATGAAATCCTATGGTTTTCCAATACACTATCCAATGGCTTATACAATTAGTATCCTAATGGCACCCCCTTATCTAGTTTAGTGACACGTGGTGGTAGTTTATTCATTGAAGTATCGTCTAGTTGGCAAACTAGTCAATGCATAGATGGAAACATGTTGGTCATATAATCGTCATTATATGACATCATGTCATTTGATAAAGGTACTTTTAATATATCTTGGTTTGAAAGGGTTTACTAGCATTTATTAAAAATAAATACTAGACTTTTGGGAGCCATAAATTTTGCATATAAAAGCATTTTGAGCCCTTTTTTAAATCATATAATTTTTTAAGCTCTTCATATTAGAAGTATTATTTTTTATCACAACTAGACTCAGTGAACTATATTTTTGTAGGGATTCTATGGATTAGCATGTTCCCTTGCTCAATGAAACTAACCATACCACCTATAAAATCAAGATAAAATTTCTTATCCAAAGTAAGGGACTTCTCAAATTTGTAAATGAGGATCCTTAGGATACTAATTATAATAGGAAAATGTAGGTGTATAAGTATGATGAAGCTCATGATCTTATTATTCTTCATGTTTATAAGATATTCGATCATCTCATCAATAACACTTCATATCCAAAGAATTTATTAAGAATTTTAGCAAATGTGTGACCACATTGGCTCCATACAGATTGATAGATTAGAGTAGAGCTTACCATATTGGACATGGATAGTTTTGAAACTATCATTGAGTGTATAAATTGGTACAAGAAACTACAAGAATATATTCTCATTTACAATGAGGTATCAAAAATAAATCAACTATTTATTCTTAATATTATCTTCAATAATGTTTTTAAACATATGATAAGGTTTATATTATATTTGAGATGCTTCAAGTTTACTTTCTTGTGATTCATACCCCATATTTTGATTATATATCTGAATACCCTCTTTACCATCAAGATTGATGATAGAAGTGTAATATTCATTATCTCATTATCAAATCTCATGCAAAGGATATGGTTAAATCATAAGTAAAAACAAAATCAAAGTAAGGTAGAAAAAAAGCTAAGAATCCTTTCTAGAAAGTTTACAGTTTTTAGAAAGAAAGAGAGAAGGAAGATTTTTGTCAATTGTAAATTAAGAATCTTGAAGAGGCAACCCAAAAGGAAGGTGTTGATGTTGCCCTCTTCTATGCCTAGATTGAGGATGTTGTTATTGTCATGTCTTCCCGTTTGGGCATAAATGACCTACCATTTGGTTTGCTAGTTGAGGGCACACAAAGACATACTTCTAGTACCCTATGTTTGATTATCTACCTAATTTTATTTGATTGATTAGGTTAGAGCTATACTTGGTGACCAAGATGTCCCCCTATGAAGGAAGCTAAAATAATTTTTTAACTATATATAAAGGATGTACGAATCAATAAAATCCATATTGCATCATCTATTTTACTACTGGTTTGATATTATGCGCAATCAACAATAGACTTGGTATAATATAAAGGTAACATATGAAAACCTATGGTTTGCCAATACACTATCCAATGGCTTATACAATTAGTATCCTAATGGCACCCCCTTATCTAGTTTAGTGACACGTGGTGGTAGTTTATTCATTGAAGTATCATCTAGTTAGCAAACTAGTCAATGCATAGATGGAAACATGTTGGTCATATAATCGTCAATATATGACATCATGTCATTTGATAAAGGTACTTTTAATATATCTTGGTTTGAAAGGGTTTACTGGCATTTATTATAAAAAAATACTAGACTTTTGGGAGCCATAAATTTTGCATATAAAATCATTTTGAGCCCTTTTTTAAATCATATAATTTTTTAAGCTCTTCATATTAGAAGTATTATTTTTTATCACAACTAGACTCAGTGAACTATATTTTGGTAGGGATTCTATGGATTAGCATGTTCCCTTTCTCAATGAAACTAACCATACCACCTATAAAATCAAGATAAAATTTCTTATCCAAAGTAAGGGACTTCTCAAATTTGTAAATGAGGATCCTTAGGATACTAATTATAATAGTAAAATGTAGGTGTATAATTATGATGAAGCTCATGATCTTATTATTCTTCATTTTTATAAGATATTCGATCATCTCATCAATAACACTTCATATCCAAAGAATTTATTAAGAATTTTAGCAAATGTGTGACCACATTGGCTCCATACAGATTGATAGATTAGAGTAGAGCTTACCATATTGGACATGGATAGTTTTGAAACTATCATTGAGTATATCAATTGGTACAAGAAACTACAAGAATATATTCCCATTTACAATGAGGTATCAACAATAAATCAACTATTTATTCTTAATATTATCTTCAATAATTTTTTTAAACATATGATAAGGTTTATATTATATTTGAGATGCTTCAAGTTTACTTTCTTGTGATTCATACCCCATATTTTGATTATATATTTGAATACCCTCTTTATCATCAATATTGATGATAGAAGTGTAAGATTCATTATCTCATTATCAAATCTCATGCAAAGGATATGGTTAAATCATAAGTAAAAACAAAATCAAAGTAAGGTAGAAAAAAAGCTAAGAATCCTTTCTAAAAAGTTTACAGTTTTTAGAAAGAAAGAGAGAAGGAAGATTTTTGTCAATTGTAAATTAAGAAGCTTGAAGAGGCAACCCAAAATGAAGGTGTTGATGTTGCCCTCTTCTATGCCTAGATTGAGGATGTTGTTATTGTCATGTCTTCCCGTTTGGGCATAAATGACCTACCATTTGGTTTGCTAGTTGAGGGCACACAAATACGTACTTCTAGTACCCTATGTTTGATTATCTACCTAATTTTATTTGATTGATTAGGTTAGATTTATACTTGGTGACCAAGATGTCCCCCTATGAAGGAAGCTAAAATATTTTTTTAGCTATATATGAAGGATGTACGAATCAATAAAATCCATATTGCGTCATCTATTTTACTACTGGTTTGATATTATGCGCAATCAACAATTGACTTGGTATAATATAAAGGTAACATATGAAATCCTATGGTTTGCCAATACACTATCCAATGGCTTATACAATTAGTATCCTAATGGCACCCCCTTATCTAGTTTAGTGACACGTGGTGGTAGTTTATTCATTGAAGTATCGTCTAGTTGGCAAACTAGTCAATGCATAGATGGAAACATGTTGGTCATATAATCGTCATTATATGACATCATGTCATTTGATAAAGGTACTTTTAATATATCTTGGTTTGAAAGGGTTTACTAGCATTTATTAAAAATAAATACTAGACTTTTGGGAGCCATAAATTTTGCATATAAAAGCATTTTGAGCCCTTTTTTAAATCATATAATTTTTTAAGCTCTTCATATTAGAAGTATTATTTTTTATCACAACTAGACTCAGTGAACTATATTTTGGTAGGGATTCTATGGATTAGCATGTTCCCTTGCTCAATGAAACTAACCATACCACCTATAAAATCAAGATAAAATTTCTTATCCAAAGTAAGGGACTTCTCAAATTTGTAAATGAGGATCCTTAGGATACTAATTATAATAGGAAAATGTAGGTGTATAATTATGATGAAGCTCATGATCTTATTATTCTTCATTTTTATAAGATATTCGATCATCTCATCAATAACACTTCATATCCAAATAATTTATTAAGAATTTTAGCAAATGTGTGACCACATTGGCTCCATACAGATTGATAGATTAGAGTAGAGCTTACCATATTGGACATGGATAGTTTTGAAACTATCATTGAGTATATCAATTGGTACAAGAAACTACAAGAATATATTCCCATTTACAATGAGGTATCAACAATAAATCAACTATTTATTCTTAATATTATCTTCAATAATGTTTTTAAACATATGATAAGGTTTATATTATATTTGAGATGCTTCAAGTTTACTTTCTTGTGATTCATACCCCATATTTTGATTATATATTTGAATACCCTCTTTATCATCAAGATTGATGATAGAAGTGTAAGATTCATTATCTCATTATCAAATCTCATGCAAAGGATATGGTTAAATCATAAGTAAAAACAAAATCAAAGTAAGGTAGAAAAAAAGCTAAGAATCCTTTCTAGAAAGTTTACAGTTTTTAGAAAGAAAGAGAGAAGGAAGATTTTTGTCAATTGTAAATTAAGAAGCTTGAAGAGGCAACCCAAAAGGAAGGTGTTGATTTTTCCCTCTTCTATGCCTAGAGTTAGGATGTTCATGATGGATAAACCTCATAGACACATATGAATATTCATTTAGTATATTGTATGTTTATTTCTCCAAAGGTTAGATTGTAAATTTAGGTATAATGTGGCACATGATTAAGCGTAGTCATGTGTTACATAACTACAATGGACAACATTCTAGATAGCATATGGTTATTAGGGGTAACTCCTCTTTACAAGTGGTTAACTTTGGTGAAGTGAAAATTAGTTCCTCATAATTTGATGAAGTGCTTCATGTTCCAAATATGAGCTTCAATATTCTTTCCATGTATCACATCACTTATATGAATAATAAGGTTAAATTTTGGTTAGATTAATAGGTAATAAATGATATGAATATGGTTTCAATAAATTTACCTTAAGATATTGTGATGAGTTTGATCAGATGTATAAGTCTGGTGATCTTCTATCTTCTTCCTCTTCCTCTAAGAAAAAATACTTTATGGCTATAGTGATATGGAAAAATAACATTAGTGAGTGATTGCATGATAGACTAAGGTACATTAGCTAGGGATCCTTGATTTAGATAATTCAACATCAGTTGGTTGTTGGTGTTAATTTATTTTATCCAACTAGTGGAGTTTGTGAGGGATGTATTTTAGGAAAGCATCATCAATTCCTTTTGAAAAGGGACTAATAGGTGTGATACACAACCCTTGGAGCTTATTTATAATGATATTTTTGGGCCCATGGAGGAACCATATCTTTCCAATATTGATTATTTTCTCATATTTATTTATGATTTCTCTATATATGTATTTTTCTAAACCATTTATATCAAATATGAGCCTTTGGTAAGTTCAAGAACTTCAAGGCTCTTATGGAGAATATGTTTTATAGGAAGATCAAGTGCTTATCAATAAATGGAGGAGGTAAGTAATATAGTCATGATTTTGGTAATTTCTTAACTCTTTATGGAATTTATTTATAAAAGACTATTCGTTACACCCCAAATAGAATTTGGTGGTTGAGCACAAGAACAATGTTATAATAGAGATATCTAAATTTATGTTGCACCGTAAGTAAATGGATCTCAATTTTTGGGGTAAAACAAAAACTTATGCATCTCTTATCATTAATTATATTTTGACTTGAGTCATTTAGGGTATGGATTCTCTTAAGAGATTGATAGGTAACAAGCTTGTTGTATCTAGCTTCCATAACTTTAGATCCACTACATGGGCCATATATTCCCAAAGATATTTAGAAGAATATGGATATGAAGATCCATCATTGTATTCTTAGGGTGTTTTGATAACTCCAAAGCTTATTTCTTGTATGATACCATAAAATTGGATCTTATTATTCATAAAGATATGATTTTTGATGAGATGCTTTCATCTAATCATTTTATCCTGCTCCTTGTTTTCTTGGTGGATGATTCCCTTTGTATATCTCCTCTAGTAAATCCCTACTTCCTCCTCTAATATTCTCATTATCATGATTTCATAGATATCTTTATATTCCAATAAGTATAAATAAATAGGTTCTACTAATCTAACTCATCTCTCTTTAGAATCTTCTCCATAATTTATAGTTATGGATTACAAAGTAGATGATCTTGATCCTTTCATTCTTTGTGTGAGGGTATTGGCTGTTAATATGAATGGTCGGATTGGGTTTAATACTATAGTATAGGCCTGTAATACTAGTTCTATATAAGATATACCCTAGTATTCTATAGATCATTAAATACCCAATTATACCCAAACCTTCCTTCATGATACTCAATCTATTATCTCTTAGGAGTGTCATTGTAAGGCCACCTCTCATACCTTGATCTCAAGGATTTATGAAGGGATATCCCCTCACTTATTTTTAGGCCAATGGTTATCCATAATAGGTGGTTACTATGCTTTTCAAGTATGATTTATTAATGAAGAAGTAGATATGGAAGCTTATTCCTCTTCCATAAGAAAATAATGTCAGTGGATATAAATGGGTCTATAATATCAAGTATACTTTTAATGGTTAGATGGAGAAACATAAGGCATGATTCTCTTAGAAGAATGGAATTGACTATTTTGAAACCTTTGTCCTACTTTCCAAGGACTCTATTTGTATGCTTCTCTATTATTGATTCTTATGGATGGAAGGCACATTAGATAGATGTGAAGAATATTTTTCTTCATGGTGAGATCCTGGAGGAGATTTATATGTAGTAGCCACATATTTTTGAGCTTGATGGACCCATTATCTCGATGTTTCAGTTAAAAAGGTCCTAGTATAGTATTATATGTAGTAGCCATATATTTTTGAGCTTGATGGACCCATTCTCTTGATGTTTTAGTTAAAAAGGTCCTAGTATAGTATTAGATAGTCTCCTAGCACTTATTATGATAAGATTTATTCCTTCTTTATTAGTTTTGTGTTCTAGTAGTGTTAGGCAAAGCATGATGTCTACATCAATATTTAGGATTACTATTTTGGTGATTGTGTTATATGTTGTTGATATCATCATAGAAAGTTAAATAACCTTGGTCTAGGAGATGAAATCATAGCTTCATGACACTTCTGATATGATGGATTTGAGTTGCCTTAATTATATTTTGGTGATTTAAACTAGTCACGCTATAGGATCGCCATTTCTTAGACCAAGTGTGTCTTGGATCCTTAGGATGAAGGATTTCAAACATGTTTAGACTCCATTTGCTTCTAATTTGAAGCTATGAGAAGATTACACTTATTTTATAGGTGCAACTTTGTATTGTCACTAGTTGGTGGTTTTTTTCTAGCTCACCCATAATCGATTGGATATCACATTCATTATCAACTATTATTCTAGGTATATGCAAGAACCCCATGAGATTCATTAGATAGAAAATTAGTGGATCCTTTGCTATATCATAAGTACATATAGATGGTAATTCACTACTCAGTGGGAGATCCTCTTATTTTGATGATATTTTTTTATGTAGATTGGGTCATTATTTGGACTAGTTGTCCTCCACTATTAGGTTTATTGCTTTAGCTTAGATCTAGACCAATGTCCTAGTGTTATGGATGGTAGTCCACCATATTTTAGTTTTTTACAAAATTTGAATATTTTATTACCAATGAGGCCTTTAAACACCTTTAATGGATGCTTGTGATTTCGAGTAGTTGGGCATTCCTTAGCAAATTCTAGTCACTCTTTATTATGATAATTAGAATTTTACTAAGCTTGGATACAATACAATATTTTATAAATGGATTAAGCACACTGAGGTATGGATACACTATGTTTGATGGATTCATGCCCATGAGATGTTTGATCAAGTCTTTATCCCATCAATAGAGTAGACACGAATATCCTAACCAAGGTCACGCATGAGGTTCCTTCTATATGATTGTGGGAGTGTCTTGGAGTAGAAGAGTACCCTTTATGCGGGGATGAATGATAATTATTTCTCTCTATGTCCCCCATTCATCTTAGGGATAACTAGAATATGTAGTGTTAAGCTTCACTTGAGACCACAACTGATTTTTCTATTATATTCATTGTATATCTTCTTGGGCCTTTGTACACCTTGTATAGGTGATTTTATTGTAATATTTTATTAATAAACCTTAAGGTTGGTTCTTTAAACTTAACCAAAATGTCACATGTAATTAGGTATTTATGCCACTAGAGACCAACTATTCCTTTATCAGTTGAAGTGTTCTTTTTTCTTTTAGTGAGATCATTTTGGTGTATATAGATACCTTTTATATAAACCTAATAGATAGAGTGATGGAGGAGGTGATGGTTCTATAATGGAGCAACAAGTGGAAGAGAATGGAAAAATATCAAAGGTAGATAAGGTTTTAAAATGGAATGACAATGGAGAGACTGATCGAATAAGGGAGTCAAAGGATAGAATAATGATTTAAAGCTAACAATACAATGAAAAAAGGCTACAATGATCCATGCAATAAATAAAATATATGTAGTGAAGATGGTGACTAGAATAAAAATAAATATGGGATAGGATTCAATGGTAAAAGACTTACAAAGCAGATAGATTTTTTTAAAAATTCTATAGTAGATCTAAACAAGGGTCGGGCAGAGGGAATATTAGATCAAGGTATGTTGTATGGAATAATATGGAATGAAGAAGTAGAAGAGGTGGATTATATAGAGTAACTAGATGAACATTAAAAGAAATCAATATTTTATATGGAATTTTGAAACAAAAGAGCTAAGAATTTCACAAACTAGACCCTCAAAGAAATGGAGGGAATTAGAATAGAAGCAAAGATAAAAGCAAATATTCCAAACTCAACACTGAACCAAAGCAAGGATCTTTTAATTTTAAACCCCTCTCATCTAAATAAGGAAAGAGGTGATAGAAAATGCTACATAAAAAATAAAAATAAAATAGTTAAAATGGTGGGGAGGAAGATCTAATGCTCATAAATTTTTTACAATTAAAAGATATAGCCTTGGTAGGAAGGTTCATGGGACACTCAATGAAAACAAAAACTCTTCATGATTGAATAAAGTTAATATGATTTGTTAGGATATCTCCAAACATACCATGTAATAAAAGAAAGTTGAATAGATTTTGTATTCCATAAAGAAAAGGATGTCAAAACTATAAAGAAGGGAAGATGGATATGGGGTCATAGTATCCTTACTCTAAAAAACTGGATACTTGGGTTTGATCCTCGCTTTGAGAGCATAACCACCTAGCCCATTTGGGTCAAGTTACCTATACTACCATAGGAATATTGGAATGAGAAGATGTTTATGAAGATATGGAACTCTTTGGTAGTTTTTCTTGAAGTGGCTAGCAAAAATTTAAACGATATTCAAAAATTGATATCTCAAATCTTAGTGGAGATGAAATTAAGTCTAGGATTACCTAAGAATATAGAATTTGTAACAGGAATTTGGTCTTACACACATAAGTTATACTACATTGGACTCCCTTTTGATGTAGTTTTTCTCACCAATATGATCACCTCAAAGCAAAATGTAGAGCAAGAAGCAATAGACATGAAAAGAAGAAAATAAAATTTGAAACTTCCATTGTTACAAGTAATAGAGAAAATATAATAGTAATAAAAGTTCAAGCAAATAAGGGATAAGCAATAACCTCAAGAGCTCTAGAAGAACAATAATAGGCATCACTCAATCAGTAGAAGGAAAATTACTAGGCAATTAGACAAATATTCATGGGAACTACAAAAGAGAAGGAGGCTTTGCAAATCTTGAACAAATAGCCTGGAGGACTAGATTCAAGTAATTAAATAATATCTCTAAATGATGGTTTGAATGATACAAATAATAAATTTGAGATGTAATCCTAGATGTGAAAACCAATTATGGTTGCACCTCTAGATAGCCTAACTTTCTCACACACTCTATGAAATATCTCAACTTACAAACATAGTTGTTATAATTTTTAAGGCATTGTAGGTTTTACAAGGACAATAAACACATGCAATAAGAGAAAACAATGCAAATACTCTCTTTTGTGCAAATTTATTTTTCTTTCTTGAATATTTGTAATTATAATCTTACATAAAAAAAATACCATCACAATCTCACAGTCTCGACCGCTTGACTTACACTTTCCTCACACACCCTACATTATGCAGTTCACACCTGCCAACTAATATTACAATTTCCCCTTGGGCCACTTTATACAACTCTTATTCTATTTAAATACTAATGCCTAATTAACTAAAATAAAGTTGGTTTATTGCTTTATTTAATGATTTGGTTTATTTCTTATTTTATTTTCATTAAAGCTACCATTTTTTCTTTTCAGTTTTTTATGATGTAAGATTGTCCACTCACTCTTATGCTCCTACGTCAATTTTTTTCCTAGATCAATTCTAGAGGACCTTGTTGAGAATAGTCCTAAGAGAAGAAGGATAGAAAAAAGTGTTTCTCCCTCAGCAAGGAAAAGTAGGAAGATAATGGAGGATAGACAGGCAGATGGATCAAGAAAGGATTTAGTTTGGGATGGAAGAGGATAGACTCTCTTTGATATCAATTTAAAAAATAAAAAGGAAGAACAAACAAACTTCATGGAGAACCTTCCCCCTTAAAGAGAGGAGTAAACTTAAAAAATCCCCCATTAGTAGGATTTCCTCTCCCTTTGCTCCCTCATCTCAATGTAAAGTTTTACCTCCTATAAAATGCAAAAGAGGGATTGAGCTTGTTAGCTTTTGATGTTATATATTTAAGGAAATGCGACCACAAGGTATAAAATGAGCATGCAATATTAAATATATGAAAAAGACAATATACTAAGCATGTAAATATCATGAGAAACTTCTACAACTACTCATAAATAAGCCATTAATGAAAGCTCATGAAAATAGTATATTGCTATAAAATAGAGATCTCAAACTCTCCATATTTTATACATGCTCTACATTGTATCTATCATATCAACTACTACTACTCTACCTTGTGTACTCTAAAATTGTGTCTCTAACACTCATCTCATATGTCCATACAAAAGCAAATATATAATGAGGGGTAACTCTTGACCTTCCATCTTCCTATGACTCTTCACCTTCCTATTATATGGACTCATGTGCACATGGACAACATGCACATTTACATCATCAAGTACTTTGCACATTCTAACACTTGTGCATTTATTACATTACATTAAGTAAATACTCAAACTCTAATCTAATGCACACTCCTAATATAAACATGTACCCATGGTGGTACATTAGCATGTACTAAATAATGTAATATATTCCAACAGAGCTTTCAAGATAGTCAAACTCAAGGTTCCTTAGTAGGTAGGATTATTTATCTAAAAATAGCTCAAGAGATGAAATAAAATATATCTAGTAAACAAAGATCTATTTTTGATGTACCTAGAGTAGGACAACCCCCTAAGTTAGGTAATCCATGATTATAATCTCTCTAAATATTAGAGTATTGGGGGCTTTTCAAAAAATGATAGTCATAAAAAGACTTATTAAACTTTAGAAGCCTAATATTATCTTGATTTAGGAAACCATGTTAGAGGTAGGAAAGGCAACAACTATTCTTAATTCACTCCTATCAAATTGTAAGTTTATTGGGATAGACTCAAATTAAAATCAGAGGAATTATCTTAAATGGAAATATTATTTTCAATTGATTGAAAACTCCTTCATAGAAGTAATAGCATTAGAATTCCACTCCAAGGAGTTAGGGAAAACTATAATTGTAGTAAATTTGTATGGTCCATATGGAGATAGAAAGGTTTTTTGGAAATATTTTTTTGGCCAAGATCTCCTAAAAAAGAAGAATTTAGTGGTGGGAGGGGATTTAAACTTTGTTACAATATGAAGTGAAATATGAGGAGAAGAGGTCATAATGGACCCACTAGCTAATTTTTTCCTTCACAAAATTTAGATTATTGGACTATGTGATATAGAAGAAAAAAAGGTTGTTCCTACATAGAGGAACAATCGAACAGGAAGATAAGGGATATCCAAAATATTAGACAGATAGTTTTAGATAAGCTCATAGCTTTATATGATAATATGAGAACATCGGTAGATCAATTGGATGAATCAAACCGTTCTCTAATCATTTTATACCTAGAAAATGATGAGGATAAACCACTAGGACATTTTAGATTCAATCCCATTTGGTAGAGGGATGAAGAATTTCAAAACTTAGTAAGAATAGAATGGAGGCATTATGACCCAACCTCAAAAGAGATAGTTATGTTTCAATTCACTAGTACTCTTAGGAGAATAAAATTTATCACATTAGGTTGGAACAAAGCAAAATAATGGGAAATAGAGGCAACTTACTAAAATTGAATCTTCTCTAAAGTAGCTTTACAGTACCAGAGGTAACAAAGTTTTTTCACAAAACAAAATCATGCAAGTCAAAAATTAGAAAAAAAAAGGAGATAATTGTTCTTATACTACTTCAAATACTTGTATAAATATCCAAACAAAGCAAATATAGCAGAGACAATCAAAGTAGTTTTTAATTTACCCAAGATGGTCAATTAGGAATGAAAAGATGCTTTGTTCTTATAAATCGCCAAGGAGGAGTTACATTCAATAGTCAACTCATTTCAAAAACGAAAAATTTTAGGTTTAAATAGATGGAAAGTCAATTTTTATTCGGATTTTTATGAATTGTTGGAGGATCTTTTAAAAGTGGTAGAAGAATCAAGGACTAAGGGACAATTGCTAGTATCCATAAACTCCATTTTCTTGTCTTTGATACCAAAAAAGGGTAGTCCAGAATCTTTTAGGTATTAAAGACCTATCTCTTTATGTAAATACTCTATAAAATTATCTCAAATATTATAGCTAGGAGAATTAAAGGGATCTATTTAGATAAAATTTTAGAAGAATAGTTTGGGTTTTAAGTAAAAGGTATATTCATGAAGCAATAGGTGTAGCCCAATAAGGAGTACATTCTATAAAGACAAGAAAGCAACAAGCAATGGTAATAAAATTGAATCTAGCAAAATATTTGATAAAATAAATTGGTTATACATCGGGCTAAACCTAGTTCAAATTGGATGCAACATTTTTTTTGTGAATTGGGTGATGGATGTATCGAATTAGACTCTTTTGTTGTACTTATCAATAGCTCATATTTCAATCTTTTCAAGTCTTCCAAAGTATTGAGACAAGGTGTAGAATATGGAAGGTAAAAGCTACCCTAGAAATAGAATATTTACTTGGTTAGCTCTAGGCAAAAAATTTCTAGCATGGGATGTTCTTCAAAGGAGCTCTTGGCAAGGACCAAGTCAATGTTTCATGTGTAGAAAGAAAGAAGATACAATGGATATATTCTAGTTCATTACCCTTTGGAAAGAGAAGTATGGAATTCTATTATGCCTTTGACTCAAGGGAAATGATAGTGGCTTATTAGGAATATTTTAGATAATATTCAATAGTGGTTCAAATAAAGAGGACTAAAGGAGTATAGATGTATCCCTTTAATAGCGGCATGGGGTTTATGGTTGGCTAGAAATACCAGGTTTCTCAAAGGTAAGAAAATTCTAGTGTTTCAAGTGCAATTGCAGATTAAATCCATTTTTGAAAGTTTACAAATCTTACCAAAACCAAAACTGAGCAGACATATAAGAACACTAATAGTGGATCCCATGAATCCATGGGCCTTATTTTATGGAGATTGTCAGTGCAGCCTAGGCAGGTGTGGGGTAGGGGAAGCACTTTACTTAAATAAAAATTATAAGATCACTTTCAAGGCAAGTTTAGGGGAAGGAACAAATAATATGGCATAATGGAAAGCATTGATCCTTTTGATGAGAATAGCAATGGATAAAGGAATTACAACTTTACAAATTTATGGAGATTCAAAATTAGTGATAAGTTGGATTGCAGATCATGTTGAGATGAAAAACTTATTCCTCAATCCTTTCTATGAGCAAGTGAAATTATTAGAATCTTCTATAACAAAACTTTCACACAAACACATCTATAGGAAACTAAATGTAGAATTAGATGGTCTTCAAAAGATGGTTTCAACCTTCCAATAAAAATGGTATTAGCACAAGTGGTATCGATAGAGAGCACTGATTTATGGAAATAATGATAGCTCACATTAGAAGAGCTAACACTGGGAGGAAATGAAGCACATATTTGGCATGATTACACAAAGGAACTAGAAAGAGCAAATATAAGACTAAATTAGCAAAGAGACTTTTTGATATGGTCCAAGAATCCAACAAGTGGGTAATACATAGCTAGATAAGGGTATAAGGAAAGTTTTGACAACAACAATGAGGAAAATTTTTGGTGGTGGAGTAGAATATGGAAGGTAAAAGCTCCCCTAAAAAATAGAATATTTTCTTAGTTAGCTCTAGCCAAAAAATCTCTAACATAGGATATTCTTCAAAGGATGTCCTGGCAAGGACCAATCCAATGTGTCATGTGTAGAAATAAATAAGATGCAATGGACCATATTCTGGTTCATTGTCCTTTGGCAAGAGAAGTGTGGAATTCTATTTTACCTTTGACTCAAGGGAAAGGATAGTGGCCTATTAGGAACCTTTCAGATAATATGCAATAGTGGTTCAAATAAAGAGGAGTAAAGGAGTATATATGTGTCCCTTTAATAGTGGCATGGAGTTTATGGATAGCTATAAATGCTAGGTTGTTCAAAGGTAAGGAAATTCTAGTGATTCATGTGCAATTGCAGATTAAATCCATTTTTGAAAGTTTAAAAATCTTCCCAAAACAAAAATTGATCAGGTATATAGGAACACTAAGAGTGGATCCTATGGATCCATGGGCCTTATTTGATGGAGCTTGTCAATGCAGCCCAGGTAGATGTGGGGTAGGGGAAGCACTTTACTTAAATAAAAATTATAAGATCACTTTCAAGGCAAGTTTAGGGAAAGGCACAAATAATATGGCATAATATAAAGGCTTGATCCTTTTGATAAGAACAACAGTGGAGCAAGGAATTACAATTTTATATTTTTATAGAGATTCAAAACTAGCGATAAATTGGATTGCAGATCATGTTGATATGAAAAATATTTTTCTCAATCCTTTCTATGAGCAAGTAAAATTATTAGAATCTTCTATAACAAAAATTTATACAAGCACATCTATAGGGAACTAAATGCAGAAGTAGATAGTTTGAACCTTCCAAGAAAAATGGTATTGGCACAGGTGGTATTGATAGAGAGCACTAATTTACAGTAAAAGAGCTAACAATGGGAGAAAATAAAGCACATATTTTGCATGAGTACACAAAGGAACTAGGAAGAGCAAATATAAGACTAAATCAGAAAAGAGACTTTTTGATATGGTCCAAGAATCTAGCAAGTGGGTAATACATAGCCAGAGAAGGGTATAAGGTAAGCTTTGATAACAACAATGAGGAAAAAATTTTGTGGTGGAGTAGAATATGGAAGGTAAAGTCTCCCCTAAAAAATAGAATCCTTGCTTGGTTAGGTCTACATAAAAAATCTCTAACATGGGATGTTCTTCAAAGGAGGTCTTGGAAAGGACCAAGCCAATGTGTCATGTGTAGAAAGAAAGAAGATACAATGGACTATATTTTGGTTCATTTCCCTTTGGCAAGAGAAGTGTCGAATTTTATTTTACCTTTGACTCAAGGGAAAGGATAGTGGGCTATTAGGAAACTTTCAGATAATATGCAATAGTGGTTCAAATAAAGAGGATTAAAGGAGTATATATGTGTCCCTTTAATAGTGCCATGGGGCTTATGGTTGACTAGAAATGCTAGGTTGTTCGAAGGTAAGGAAATTTCAAGAATTCATTTTTGAAAGTTTAAAAATCTCCCTAAAACCAAAATTGAGCATGTATATAGGAACACTAATATTGGATCCTATGAATCCATGAGCCTTCTTTGATGGAGTTTTTCAATGCAGCTCAGGCAGGTGTGGGGCAAGGAAAGCACTTTACTTAAATAAAAAATATAAGATCACTTTCAAGGCAAGTTTAGAAAAATGCACAAATAACATGGCATAATGAAAAGCATTAATCATTTGTATGAGAATAGCAATGGAGCAAGGAATTACAAATTTACAAATTTATGAAGATTCAAAATTAGTGATAAGTTGGAAAGCACATCTATAGAAAACTAAATGTAGAAGAATATGGTCTTTCAAAAGATGATTTGAACCTTCCAATAGGGACTTGGAAATGGGAATAAGAGGTTAGAGGACTTGGGGTTTCCTCATAGTCCTTTTATTAAGGATCATATCAAAGATCTATTAATAGCAAAAAATGGGTTTGAAAGGGACCCTCATCTTTATTCTATAGAAAGATAGGCTTCATAATAGTGTTAGTCTTCAAAATTGAAACTTGAGTCCTACTCAATTTTGGAACTCAAGCAAGAGTCATTTGAGAACTGTGATTGATCAAGAAGTTACTCTTGCTTTCCACCTGTCAGTCCTATTATTAGGTTTATGTTTTTGATTTGTAAGTTGACTATAAGATACCATAGTAGGAAAGCTAGTACCCCCTCCAATTCAATTTAGGCTATTTCTAGATGGGATGTAACTGAAATTTGTGAGGGTACTTCATACCCGTAGCATTGTAATTTTTTTCAATCTCAAAAATGAAAATTACAAACTTTTTTCAATATATATATACCCTTTATATTACTTTAGTTTATTTCTATGAGTTGTTTCTTTTTTATAGGTAATGTGTTGATTCTATTCATTTCTAAAAATATTGTCAAATCCAACAAAATATTTCTCTTGCTCACAAAAGGGGTCACATTTTCTCAAGAAGCATATTAACTTAGTGGTGATCTAAAAAACTCTTTATATTATATTATATTTTGGATCTTTTCATCTAAGAAACTATAGAAAAAAAAAGGTTGCTTGATAGCAATCAACCAGATTTTAACTAGGACTTCATTTGAAGTTCATAGCAATGTTTGGCTTAGTTCCTTATGAATTTTTTCACAATCTACTAGCTACTTGTTGGTTGGACTTGTCAAAATAAAAAATAGAAATATATCATGATAAATGATTGTTTATCACTAGTTATTGTTCTCTAATTGTTATTATGGACAACTCCTTATATGTCATTTTTCTACTCATCGTTTGTTTTAATACAAACAACTCTTCAAGTTCACTACAAACAAATTTGACATCAACCTTTAAATGCAAAAAATGGGGGTAAGGCAAATTAAAAAAAGCATCATCATTAATAATATTTAAAATAAAATTTTGGTCATGCTTTCAACAACACATTCTTCCCCATTGTAAATATTGGTGCAAGATGGTTGGTTTTTTACGACTAGGTATCATTCTCTATCTACTAAAAGATGATTAATTCCTTACAACTAGTTATTATTATTTAACTATATTCATGTGTAACTTGTGGGAGACAATTTGTTTATTTATTACTTTGTTCATTCTAGAACAATTGACACTGCAAATTTACTACAAACAAAAAAATAAGGTAAAATATTTTAAATTCATAAAGAGAGAAAACTTGAATAAAAAGTAGGGTTTTATTGTCAAATATTTATTTAATCTTTCATCACATATTCTCATCCAAATGAACAAAATATTTTTTTAGCCATAACTAAATTAAAAAATTGACATCAAGCTTAGGGCTGATCTTCTCATCCATGATAAAGAAAAATAATTTATTTTTAAAACAAGATTAGTTCTTCACTAATATGGTTGATTCACCAATAATCTATTAGTTGTTTACTTCTAGTGATCCAAATCCTAGCACGTATCAGAGTGGTAATATAGATTCCAATAGTAATGTACTACAATAGAGTAACAGAAGCATAAAATATGCCATGAATAAAATAATTTGATATGAGTGCTACTAAAGTAAACTCAATAAGAGTGCACAATGCGAAATAATACAATATAAGTAACTAAAGCTTGTATTTCATTAAAACAAGGAAAAAATATCCATAGAAAAGAGATGATAAACAATTAGAATCCTAGATTGATCATAAGGTTTGATTATATAGATGTACATTATAATAATTACAAATTAAGAAAGGAGATTGATTATAAGGTTTGATTATTAGTGCAAAGAGGAAAGTAAGTTAGAGACTAATTTTAGCACTTTAACTCATTACCATAACTGTAATTTCCACTCCATTATTATCACACAACATTATGTGAAATGGATCTATAGTACTCAAACTTCGACATAAGATTGATTAAAGGAATGGTCAAAAAATGGAAATTTATTAGAAAAGTGCCTGCCATATTCAATAAGATTTTACTCCAACCATAGGTTGCCTCACCATAGACCATATGTACTGATAACAATGAATTAGAATGTAAATTGGATTAAAATTAAATTATTTGGAGTATGATTTTTCTTGGAAAGTAACTAATTATCTTCAATGTTTTGTTATTGTTTTGGATTAAAGACAAGGTCAAATATATGTTATTTTTAGATAAGGATTAAACATGGCAAATGAAGGGTCATTAGAGGCATTAAAAGTAAATTGTGTGACTCTCAAGCTCTCATGCCCTCTCTTCCCTATGGGAAAGCATCAATTGGAAATGTTGTTGCATTTCCAAATATTGGCAAGGGAGAAAAATTTAAGACTTGTTAGAGACCACTCAGCAACAATCCAAAAGATGTGAAAAAAGAATAGAGAGTTGAAGATAAATCTCTAAGGAAACAATGAAAGTAAGGGAGGCAACAACAACTAGGTGTTGCATAACATGAAACATAGAAATGTAAATGTTAATAATATAAGAAACTCTTGTAACTTCCCTATCAATGATAACAAAACTAACATCATCACTCATAAAAGTGACATTGTAATCAGTTTATAAAAGTTTTGCTACATAGCCCACATTTGATTGTGTCAAAAAGGAACATATATATTATATGAATATTTCATCAATAGCAATAAAACAAGTATACAGTATTTACACTAGGAAGATGCTAAAAATATTAAGATCGAGTACACTAGAGCATTAAAGAAAGCAGGCTCACCCAAAAAAAGAAACCTTTCTAGAAGTGAGATGGAGGTCATTAAAAAATCATGCACAAAAATATATCATTATATTAAAAGTTGATAAGAGAAATATCATAGTTATTCTAGATGGGGCGGAATACGAAAGTAAAGTGTATGATCACTTAATGAATAGTGTGAGTTACAAAATATTCATACCAAACACATTATACAAAATAACTATAGAAGCAACTAAATCCATAAGGGAGTTTTCTCTTGAAGAAAATGTAAAAATAAATTACTACCTAGGATTCCAATTCTCCCATGCATATTCAGTGCACCCAAAGTTCACAAGGAAGGGGATTTATTGGGACCTATAGTCAACACAAAGAATATCATAATATATACCTTTCATTTCTAGATATCTCAATACATAAAAGGAGAATGGGACTTTGGACCATTATATATAGAAAAAAATACACAAGGACTTATCAAAGCATATTCACACCACCATCCTTTCCAAAAAAGAGCAATGATTAACACTTCATCCATAAGGGCCATTAGAGTTATAGATAAAGACCACATTTAATAGGAAAAGGCTCATCTATTGACAGTCCTTCATAAGAATATCTATTCAAAGTATCTAATAAAAGGATATTTATGTTTAGTTGAATCTCACGAACCTATTAACAATGATGAGAGAGCTTAGAATAAAACTCTATTACAAGGACTTACTGAGAAGTTAATTCAAATCTTGAAAAAAAACATATTAAGGTGTCCTATGCCCCATAAAACACACCAAGGAACTTTCTTGACAATGCTAAGGCCAAGGTGGATCCTAGATTGTATAAAGGATTCCATCTAGTTTCATATTCATATGGAAAACCTTATATTGGTGTGATAGGAATATCGGTTAAATATAGAATCAAAGAATATAGAGCCAATATTTAGTTTGATAGGACTGAGAAATCATTGATTGCTAAACACTCATGCAAAACTAGATATTTTATCTATTCAAAGAACAGAAACATCCTTGCTAAAGAGGATAATTTTCTTTAGTGTAAGATACAAAAGTCCATAGAAATATAAAAACACCATGATAATTTGAATAGGGAAGAAAGGATAAAACTTAACGACTCTTGAGTCAAGGTTTTTTTACCACAATATTCTAGGATCAAAGGAGTTTAAAGTTCTTAATGATAAACTACTACAAGAAGTATCTTCTATTTTAATAGATGAAGACAATAGGAAACTAATGAAGCCTATTACTCTAGAAGTTCATTTAGCTCTTTTATCTTTTGATAAGGATAAATCCCCAAGTCCAAATGGGCTCTTTGTAGCATTCTATCAGCGTAATTGGGAAAGAGTGAAGGATTCTTTATTGGTGGTAGTGGAATAGTCTAGGTAAAATAGTACACACCTTATAAAATAAATGCAAAATATCTTACCCTAATTCCAAAAAAGAAGAATACATAATTGTATGATCATTTAGGCCCATAAGCCTACGTAATATGGCATATAAGATAATCTTCAAAGCAGTGGAAAATTAGTCAAAACAACTGTTGGATAAAATTATTTCAGCAAAGCAAGGAGGATTTGTGAAAGGAAGACATTTTGGATGAGATCATTGTAGCTCATGAACTTATGCATTCAGGAGGTTCAAGAAAAGAGAGAGCGATGATCTTAAAACTTGATATGAGTAAAGCCTATGTTAGGGTTAAATGGGATTTTATTTTTGCAATTTTAGAAAAATTGGATTTGGGAAGAAATGGATCATATGGATTAAAGCTTGTGTCTCTATAGTATCATATTCGGTGTTTTTCAATGGGTTAGTAATAAAATCATTTAAATCCAAGAGAAGTCTTAGATAGGGAGATCCTCTATCACTATATTTGTTCATTATTATGGCAAAGGTATTGGGTAGGAACTTGAAGAAGGCTAACAAATATGGGCTAATAAGTGAACTTAAGGCTAGTAATAACATCGACAACATCACCCATCAATAGTCCATAGATGATACAACCCTTTTTGGGAGGGCAGGGATAAATGAGGTCAGGGCTTTAAATAACTTATTAAAGGAATATGAAAGAGTGTCAAGGCAGAAAGTTAACAGGATAAAATCTAAATTTTACTTTCTAAACACTCCAGCGAGAATCAAAGCAAGGATATGTTGGTTACTTCAAGTGGAGGAGGCAAATTTACCAACAACTTATCTAGGGATGCCCTTATTTGAGGGGAGAATGAGGATAGAATTGTGGAATCCAATTATAAGTAAAGCTCAAAATACCTACATGGAAAGGTAGATGGTTATCGTTAGTAGGAAGAGTGTAGCTAATTAAATCAATCTTACAAGTCATTTCAACATATTATATGTCCTTGTATACTATGCCAAAATCGATAGAAATTTTTTAATCTATATTATGCAGTCATTTTGTGGTCAATATTACATGATAAAAGAAAATTTTCTTTGGTGAAATGGAGCAAGGTGTGTGATGATAAAACTAGGGGAGGTCTTGGTTTAAGAGTTCTTACGGATGTAAACTTGGAAAAATTAATTTTAGATTATACAAAGAGATTTAAAGACAATGGGAAAGAATTCTTCTAAGTACGTTGAGCCCAATGACCTAAGCTTAATATTTATTGCATTCTCACTACCAGATGGTTCTACACTATGGAATGGTTTTAAAAAATCAATTGATCTAGTGATTAAAGGTCTAAGATGGGTGGTGGAAACTAGAGAAAAAAATCTATTTGGATGGATACTTGGTATGATAAAAAACCTCTCAATATCGATCCAATTAAAACCATGAATGAGATTACTTCAAGATAAATATGGTGATAGGGTTTCAAACATTATGTACAAGGATCAAAAAGTAAGATACAAATGGAAATAATTTTTTTAAAAGACATTGATGTTAGAAGGCAATTGAGCAGAAAGATAACAATAGTTATTATTTTGAGAGGAGCCAAGGATAAGTTGATTTAGGAGTTGAATAGCTCAGGAGAATACAAAACAAGAAGTGGATATAATGTAAAGCACCAACAAAATAGAAATACCGCAAGAATATGGAGAGATATTTGGGATAGCTTGAGCATTCCTAAAGTCAAAATGTTTGTTTGGCTAGTAGATCATAGAAAAAATTATCCTAGGATAACCTTATGAAAAAAATTTTCATGGCCCCTCACAATGTGTTCTATGTAAAAAGGAGAGTATAGACCATCTCTTGGGACAGTGCTCAATAGTCTCGAAACTATGGCAATGGAGTCTTAATATGTTTGGTAAATGCATGGTGATGAATGACAGAATTGAATAATGGTTAAAGCAATAATAGAACACTTGTAAAAGCGAGGCTTTAAAAACAATCTATGATATATCAAAAGGTACAATATTTTGGACTCTATGGCTAGGAAGGAATAGAAGAACATTTAAAGGAAAGGAAAGCAGTTTAGAGGTAATGAAAAGTAAAACTTATTTAGCCATAGAGGAGTCTAAACCAACCCTATCAACTCACTCAATTTCTAATATTGAAGCAAAGAGCCTTGATAGATGGAGTCAATTCATCAAATGGAATTATGATGTTGGGTACAAGAGAAACAAAAGGAAGACAAAGAATATAAAGTGGAAACCACCAAAAGTGGAGTTGGTCAAATTGAATTTTTATGGAGCATCTAAAGGAAATCCAAGACCAAGAGGAGGAATAATTAGAAATAATAGGGGAGAGATGTTGTCTCGTTACGCTTTCAATAGTGGATTTAAGACAAATATTGCAGTTGAAGCTTGGGCGGCTTTGTAAGGAAGGGTTAAAAATTTGCAAACAAATGAAATAGAATAGAATATGGATGGAAGGTGATTCACTAATAGTTATAAATACAATTTTGAGGAAAGCAAAGGCTACATGGAACATACAAGAGATAATTATGGAAATTCAAGATCTTGCTACAGAGTTTGAAAAAATCAAGTTTACACATACGTTAAGGGAAGGAAACAAATGTGTAGATAAGCTAGCCAATAGAGGGGTTTTAATTGAGGGTTGTGTAGTTAAATTCTCTTTCCCATGGTTAGAGGAAGTAGGAAGTTTAGCTGAAGTTTACAAGAAAATGTTAACTACCTAAATTAAATGATGATTAAGATTTAGTTTAATGTTTTCCATTGGGAATATTTGTTGTACTTTATAACATTAATGTGTTTTCATATAAACTATTTATCACAATTCTTTTGATTGCACTTATGCTTTAGGAAAGAAACTAGCAATCAAGATCTAGTGAAGCATATTATGATAGCACGAAGTTTTGGAAATATTATTCTACTAAGATGCAATGGGTAGATGGTATAGGTGGAGTTTTGGTATTGTGAAGGTTGTTGCAGAAAAATATCAAGAAGAAGGATGCTAGATTTTGGAATATTTGTTTTCACACAAAAAATTGAAGAAGATCCAGAAAATGAAAAATCAAGAATTCAATTTTTTTTATGAAAAATGATGTAGGTATCTAGCTATAGCAACTCAATTGAGATGAGAATTGAATCTATTTGTAAACTCTCAAGATCTAAAGGAGAGAGTTGTGATTTGTCAAGGGTGAGGACCCGAGTACAACCCCTTGTTCTCCAACAAAAAAAACACTTAACAACTCTTGGAAACCATGATTCACAAAATTAAGATGAAACAAGAAGAGATTTTATATCATTGCATTCTCATTTATATTTAAAATCTACTTTATATTAATTAAAAATAAATACTAAAATAATAAATAAACTAAAAAGATGAATGTTTTCAATTCTCTTGAGAGAGCGAACACATATGTTGCATCCACCAATTAAATTTATTATATCTAAGAAAAGCTAGCAACCTTTAATCCTTGGGAATATTCAAAACGAGCACCCCTATGGATGGACTTGGAATCCAAGATCAAAATGTGGGAACATCACAAGTAACAAAGCTTTCTAAGATCATAAGCCATTACACACAAAAAATTAATAATGTTCATGACTTGACTCTATATTTAGAAAACATATGTTTGTAAGAATAAAATAATGGCTGCAAGATATAGCATCCAAAGAGAAGTTCTTAACTCAAATCTAAGCCAAAGCATATAGATAAGACAAAAGAGAAGAACCTCCCTCCTTATACCAGGAAAGAAGATATCACAGTCATTGAAACAAACATGGCAAACAAATGTGATTACAATTTCATATCCTTGGAAGAGTGCAACGATTCATTTGTAAGTCTTGAGGTGTATACTAAAGGTATATCCTTCAAGATTTTCAAGAAGATGAGCCATCATGGCTAAGGACTTGGCAAACATGGAAAGGTATGAGAGACCCTATTAAAGTATTTCTCAAGGCCTCAACTTATGGATTGACGTCTTCCAATGTGGAGGAGGATGGGTTATCATTGCCCCAAAGATTGCACAAATATGAAAGTGAAAACATTCAACAAGGTGCCCAACAATGATGTGACAAATTCAAGAAGAAAATCAATCTTTTAGAGTAGGACTGAGGGTGCCTACTATATTAGATAAGTGTAATACAAGCTTTGATTAAGACAATCACAAGCAAGTATGCATCCATAGGAAGAGGTAAGCATATCAACCTTTTGGTTTTCTATTCTCTTGTGATCATTGTACAAGAGGTCGTATTTATGATTTATATTGGGAACTTCAGTTATGTGAACATTGTGGCAAGAGGAAACATGACAATAGTATGTGTAAGCAATTCTTGGTTTTTAAATACAAGAAAGGCTTCTGAGAGGATAAAGCAGATTTTGAAGGAGATTTCATTGAATTGTTAGCAAAGATCATAAGTGTACTACGGTTTTAGATCACTCCATGCAAATGAAGCGTGATTATTATAGATTTTAGAGCTACTTCTGCATTCAAATCCTCTATTGCCAATAGTTTGTAACAGGCCTCATGTGATGAGCCTACTATCCATTAAGGAGAAAGTTCATCATTTATCAATAAGGTTTTGTCATTCATCAAGTGCTCAAACCAAGTAATTTTTTTGTATAGTACGAGCTGTTGATAGTTGTAAGCTTAAACATCGTATGCATGTTTGGTGAAAGAAACTTTGATCTACAATTAAAGCATAGAAATGTGTTTCAATCCATAAATAAGGGTAAGTTTTGACTTCCACATGTCAAGGAATTGCATTTCACTTATCAACCATGCTAGTAGTTAAAGCTCTGGCGAGCTATTAGTGAAGGGGACAAGAAAAATCATTCATGTCAAGAAGGGTTGTAGGAGCAGTTGAATGGTGAAGGTCGTCTAACTTTAAATGTTCCTTATTTTCATCAAAAAAAAAACGTAACTTGGAGATGTTGCAGCATTTTCTGTTCACTGACATGCAAGAATTTTAATGTAAGAATTGTTTTATGCTTCCATCTTCTTGAAGGAACATTTCATACACATACTCTCATTCTATATGGATAACACAAATTTAGCAACATTTTCCCATGGGTTTTCTTTTCTGTTCCAGTAGGGTTTCCTATATAAATCTTAACAACTCTGTTTTCAAGTGATGCATGTTCTCATCCCTACCATTTGTTTATTTTGCTGTATTGTTTTAGAAGTAAAGTTTTGCGATGTTTTTCATTGTTACATGTAATTACACAAAACACATTCTATTGTTTGTTTTCTTTTTGAGAAAAAATACGTGAATGCGCCATTTGAAAGCCGTCACAGATCTATATGAAGAAAATTGTTGCAATCAGCTATGTAGAAGACAGTTTCAAAAAAAACATAACATGAATTAATCATTTCTGTGACCAACCAATCTAGCCAGTGATTAACCTGTCTTTCACTTCCTTGTCAACATAATTGTTCCATCCCAAACATTATAACTATGAATTAATATTGCAAGTTCAAAAAGGGTTAAAACTTTGATGTTTAGAATGGCGTTAATATTGGTGGTAGAAGAGGGAATTTCAACATAAGTTGATTCACCAATCACCTTTATATGATGTTGCTTAAATGATTTTCATCAGCACAAATGTGGAAAGCTAAATTATTGAAAGTTGCACTGATTGGCATGCTGCTAACATTGGCATGGTTGACAAGATACACAATGATGTATATCAGCACAAGGTGGCGTGGAATCCAGACCACATATTGGTGCAAGTTATGTTGCCAGTATGGAGCAAGTCTTGAACACAACCAAGTTGGTGTGAAAACTATCACAAATGTCAGCGTTGACTTAGGCAGCAATCTTGAGATTAGCATAAATTTGGTTCCTGAAAGCAACATTAGTTTTGACAAATCCGCTGACATGAAAGTTGGCACCATTGCAGACTTTTCAAAAATTGTATTAGTACACTGAAAAGGGGTGATTTATGAGCAATTGCAAGGTTAGTTTTCCTTGGTTCTCACTAGCTTTTTCTAAATTCGCCTCACAAACAAGCATTCATACATTGTGATGTTCATAACAAGTAACAGACTGATACAATCAACATGTATAGTTATAAATGTACATGCAGATTATGGTGATAAATCATTATCAGAATTGCTTAAAGGATCAAAAAATGAATATTTATAACACATTCAGGTGGAATGCATGACCATCAATTCTGCTAAGAGCAAAAATACCAACAATGCTTCTAGATAGATATATAAAACCCATCACTTCATTTTCCTTTATATAGCATGAATTTTCATACAATATTGAAATTTAACCAGATTATTATAATTGGATTGAAAGTTCAATTACTTCGAAAAACAAAGTTGAGAGCTCAATGATATAAACCAATGCAAAGATAGAAGTCTTCATCATATCAACATTTAAAAGGGATTTTTATCAGCATTTTCCAAATTATGTGGCTGTGCCTTAATTTTCTCCTATATAGCTGGAAACCAGATTCCATTAAAATAAATATCAATCCTTCAAAGAATATGCAACTTTGGATTAAGTAGTCTAGAGAAGCTCAGACTGCTGTCCAAATGGACACTCGCAAAATATAATTTTCTGTTAGCAACTCTTAAATCACCAAACTAATAACATAAAAGTTAACAACTTAACTTAGGATTGCAAATAGCTGACATATTTTGCACTAAGCAAAAGCTTCTGCACACACAATAGTGCATTCTTCCTTACTTCTGAGCTCTCATGGTCCATATGTTTCATTACACGCTCTTTAGCTTTTAGATCTAAAACAATTCCTCTCCCAACTGGATGATACTGAATAAACTGAGAAATATCATAGCAAGCCACAGCTATTGCCCTTGGGTCATCAGAAGTATCAAGTATTGTGATTAATATACGTAGGACCTGCCATCAATACCAAACTCATATTAACAACCAGCAATTACTTTGTATTATACAAAAATCTTCTAATATAATATAGTCAAACTATGCATACAGATTACATCCCAATCCTGCTAAAGGCCTATTGCACAAGCCCATACAGTATACCAATCCTACATTCACACTCTGCTAAAGGTACAACATTATCCAAATCCTAAAACAGGACAAAATAGCTCATATGATGTCTAAGTTCATCCCATGTAACATTACATACTGAATGCTTCTTTTATTTATAACATTCGAAAAAAGGGACAAAAATGGATTGCAGAAGGAAAAAATATACTGAATTAATTTGATTATAACACTGCCTAATTAGAAGGTCCGAGGTGTAGACCAATTGGTTCATCCAAACACCATAAGGGGGCGGAGGTCCAAGGTTCAAATCTCGGGCCTCGCCGGACTGAACGCTTGTCCCTTTCCTGGTGCTTTCAGCGGCGTAAAAGGTTTAAAATGATTGTGGCATGGTGGTTATAGGGGCGGACTGCGCGAATATCTGTGTGGCGGATTCTGGGGCGGACAGCACAGAATACTGTGGCAGCCATAAAAGCTGGACAGCCTGCCCGGATTCGTGGCGGCTACCGATTCCACCATGTAAATTAAAAAAAAAAAAAAAACACTGCCTAATTAGCATGATGCGTCATGCTGAATGATAACATTAAGGGAACAATATATTAAAAAGCTGAATATCACCAAAGAATGCAAGAAGCAACCACTTGAAATGTTCAAGATTCCTAGTCCCAAAATAAAGATGATAAAGGGCATAAAATTAAGCTTTGTAAATAGGAGAAATGAAAGCATAATCTAGAGCTACTGTCACTCTGAATTTTAATTCTGTAGGTTGTCCATGAAAGGCATGGAAAAACGATCCACCTTTGTTATTACATTTTTTTTCTTAAAGTCATCACATCTAAAATCTGAGAAGTAGCAGCGACTCCTGCACACCAGTAAATTGCAGTGTCAAAACACTGTTGTATGCACTCATTCAAGGCATCAGAAACACTAGGGCTATTAATGCATGATTCAAGTTCCATATAGACTTTAAATAAGCACAGTAGTTAGGTGCCTCAAACACAAATGAAGCAAGTTCAGGGAAATAGCTGAGAGAGGAATAATAAAAGGTCGCATTGTTAAGTATTTTCAAGTTCAAAATAAGTCTTTCAAACCAATCTTGCAGATTCTCTTCCTGGTCTGCCTCATAAGGCCTTGGATGGCATTTTTGATGGCATTTTTGGTGGCCATGGTGGTAGCCAGGATTTGTCAGTCTTATGCCTCTTGTCTGTTGTAATCCTTCATTGCAGAGAATGTCCCATCATCTGTGCCAGCAAAAACGATAGGCAGGCACAAAACTTAACCTCCATTTGTCCAATGCTGACATTATCTAATACATGCCAAGTTCCTGATGTGTTCATTAAAACTTTGGAGTGTTTAGGTCAAATCCATTGCTTTATTAACAAGAGGATCATTTTACAAAGACCAACAACTGCTAGCCATAAACTTGGATTTATTTTGGAGGGTTCAGCATGTAAATGCTTGGACTGCTAATTTTTCAACCTCTCATGTTCTTAAACCTTCCAGAATCATAGTTGGTCATGCATATGTTGTTCAACAGCTAATCCATTATGAATATGCTGATCAAAATATCTGCTGTTGGCACCCGAAAGGATGTGTGACCATTTAATGCACATATTTTCTTGCTTATGATGTACCTTTACTTACCAAATTCTACAAATTGCACATGATGTCAGAATGCTGGAGGGTAACCCAAAGGAGATTAACAGTGAGGGGGTTCCATCGACGGCGACAATTTCCATTTTGCTTTAAGTCATTGTACCCCATATCCATCAGCATTTAGTTCTATCACATTGTGAGATGCACACATGGTCTATGGTGAGCAAATACGTACAGAGCATCTGTCATTTGCAACTCCTAAAGATACATTCTGCTACCAATTTTTGGCAGATTGATTGGCAGCTCAATTGAAACTCATCTTTATCATACCTGGCAGTGATGGCTGCCAGTTTGCCAATTGTTAATGTGGCCCTGTATACATGTCAAGTTGTGCTAAATATGCCTCTGAGAATCAGCAAAGACTGTCCACTTCATCCCTTTTCCTTTTGGCAGATCACCGACTGCCTCTACACTATTTGTCATTATGATACAGATTCTATTGGCCTGGAATATCTAAAAACTATCCTTAAAAGGATTGTTGTAGATTCCATTGTCCTGGTATCTCCTAATAATACCCCTTGAGGATTTTATGCTGTGGCTGTCGTAAAGCCTAAATTACATAGCTTAGCTAGTCGGTCTTAGGCTGTGTGATGCAGCGGATCACAAAGAACAAGATCCAAAAAACAGAACACAAATTCTCAACAAATCATATAAATGAAGACAGATTTACACTTATTTATTTTGTTGTCACATTCTTCTAAAAGCCAGGACAATATATCTGGTATAGTTCATAATTCCATATATCCCCAAATACACTCCTAAAATTGTCTAAATCTGCCTATCCTCACAAGCACCCCAGCTTCCTTTTTATAAAGGGAATCATCTCTCAAACCACAGTCCTAAAACCATGTGTTGGTAAACCACCAACTAAAACCATTGGCTACAACCACTATCTATCTACATTTATTTTATGTGCCACCTATGGAACCCCAAACATTAAATACATAACCATAGTGAGATGCAAACACAAACATTAAATTCAATATTATCCCATGATCCTCCTGCATTAAGCCCCCTTAGTTAATAAGATTATACTCCACACATACAGCTTGTTCTCTGAAGCAGAATATTTTCTCCATGCTCAGCTTCCTCTTTTTCTGAACTATTGTCCTCTACTTGCAATATCTTGGCTTGTTCTTCCCCATGCCACTTCTCAGTACTTTCTTGAGCATAGCCCCTTGATCCCTAGCTGCCATTGGCTGATACTTTCATCCAAACATATTCTTCAGCATATTTTTCAATCTCCTTTCCTTCCATCTCATTTTTCTTCTGGTCCTTTTGCCTACTCTTTCTCAAGTTTCAGCTTGAGGTTCATATTCTTCTATTTCGCTTTTAGGTTCCTCATATCTCCTTCAATTTGAACTTTACCTTCCTCTTCATCATCATCATCTTCTTCTTCTTCATTTAAATTTGCAATTCTATCTTACAAATTATCTAACCTCTTTTGCATTAACTTGACTAATGCTTTCTGTAAAGATTCCACTCATCTCTTCAGATCACTTACTTCCATCTCTATTGGCATCTTGTCTTCTTTCTAGATCCCTACAAAAATAGCAAGCTCTTGCAACTTGAACAATCTCCCAATCTTGTGCAACTCAACTCTCCCACCATGCACAGCTTGTCCCAACCTCGCCTAGTCTAGTACCAAATTCATGTGGAGAATCACAAAGAACAAAATCCAGAAAACAGAACAAATTAAATTCTCATACTTCATATAAATAGATAGATATTTGAACTTGTTCATTTTCTTATCACATTCTTCTAAAAGCCATTACATCAATATATCTGGCATACTTCCCATTATGCCATATATCCCCATGTACCCTCCTAAAAATTGTCTAAATCTGCCTATCCTCACAAGCACCCAAGCTTCCCTTTCTTAGAGGGAATCATATCTCAAAACCACACTCCTAAAACCATGTGTTATAAAACCTCTAACTAAAACCATTGGCTAAAACCACTATCTGTCTACATTTATTTAATGTGCTACCTACGTGGACCCCAACATCAAATACACAACCAACGAGAGATGCAAACACAAACATCAAATTCATACTATCCCTTGATGCACCTGCATCACTATGGCTTGTTGCAGGAGAATCATGTTTACATGTTGCTGTTGTATATAATATTATGAGTTGTCAATCTTGAAAAGAGCATCAACACCACAGATATTCAAGTCTAAACTGGTTGCTTTCTATATAGACTGCTTATCTTCCAGCATATGCTTCAAAGTTTTAAGAGAACTTTGAAGAGAATACACCCTTTGATTGCATATGTTTTGCTGCATTGAGTTCATTTTTAAGGATGCTACTTTCTTGCAGCCAGAATTTGTTTCAGCATGGTTCTAACTGTTCCTGCTGAAAAGGTTGCTTCATGGCTGATATGTTCCTTTAATTGTTCAGTTTTCCTTCTCTTCCAAAAGAATGTTGCACACCAATCAGGAAGTCACTGCAAAGCTCATTCAGCTTTCCTTGTGATTTTTCTTTGGATTTGATTGTTTGACATTGATCCTCCTCGTAAGGGTCTTCAATTTGATTATCCTGAACAACATTGTTGCTCCAGTGCATTGGACATTATTCCAATCACTTAGATGCAGCTCATGGATAGATGTATTGTACAACTGCTGCTTGTTCTATGGCTTGTTGGATGCTTTGGATGGAAGTTAAACTCTAATCCAACAGTGAACGAAATCTGGTAATATCCACAACTTGATATTCCATATTCATTTCTTCTAGATTCTCTTCTATTTCTTGTACTTATATGATGTAAAACTGAAATGATCCACAAGTGAAATAATTTGTCTATTTTTTAAAGAGATGGCTCAAATGGTTATTCCTGTTTTGCAGGGAAACGAATATTGTATCTGATAAGACTGGATACAACATTTATAAAAGGCATATATAAACCATAAAAAGAAGCTCACTTTTTCTAATCTAATTCACTAGATACAACAAATGCATGTGGGCCAATACCCACACATATTTAGATATGCCCAGATACAGTATCTGGGCCATATTGTATTAGGCAGGTGCACATATCCAGGAAAGGGGCATGATACATAAACTCTGGAATATTTATTTTATCTGGGCCATATATTCATGTCTGCATGAGATATCCAGATACACATCTCAAGGAAGGGGAAATGTCACTGCAAGTTAGTCGGCTATTCACATGATTTCTTCTCCAAACCTTGATCAGGACTGGAAATGTTAGTCTGATTTGTAGCTTGGCTCAATGGATCTTTGGTCATCTGCTTATTTCTCTGTATAGACTTATTAATAGTTCAATTTCATCTTGAGTTGCAGCAGAATAATTCCTGTGTAATAACCATATTTGGTAGTGGATTTCTAAATAAATGTTATCATATTTTAAAATAGTTAGCTATTGTTTTGTCTCTAGTGAATCAGATACACGATAAACTTTTCAAGGTTATTTTTATTATTTAGAGTCATGCTCTTCTAGAATTTTGTATGCAGAGCAACGTTACCAGGTATAAGGGGGGAAAGTTCAGAGTTTTGGTGAAAAATACAAGCAACTAAGATTATACACACATATTTGGGTGCCAACGTTAATGATTAATAATTTCATTAATGTTTGTTAACCATTAATTTTTTTTAAGTTCTTTTCAGTTAAAAAATGCAACCATAATTTAAAAACAAGGACTAAGACAAATCGAACCGTTGCAGTCCACCCAAACAGTTTGGTTCCAATGAACTGGCCCAAGTTTGCCCAAACCTGGCAAATATGATTTGTCCTTCCCTGTTCGTGAACCAGAGTCCATGAAAGATTGCCAAGGAAACAATGACGTAAAATAATCCCATGGTCCATCAATTAGTTCTCTTCCTCTTCTCATCATGTGCCTGTCATTCACTATCCACTCTCTTATCTCTTTGGGTAAAGGGTATGAACTAATAAATTTTAAAATAAGTCTCCATTTTTTAAAGGTTCAAGCATGCCTAATTTGTCTGTCATAGGAATGTCTATCACTGTAACTCACTTTCTATCACTGTTGTTTGCTATGTATTCTGCTATAAATACATTCAGAATTCAAACCCTTCCTTTGTTGGTAAACCAATATCTCCTCTCAAAATTTTGCTATAAAGACAGGCAGGGACAAGGTAGGATGGGGGGGGAACCAAAGCCTTCCCATCAACAATCATGTTGGTACTATTGCAATTCTTTTAAGTTTACCCCAACCATCAGTTCATTCTTATTTTGCCTCAACTGTAGGGGTATTGGGGACAAATTGGACTTGCTTATCATTTAATCCTACAATATGTATTTTTCAGGCTCATATTAGCGGGACATATAGTAAGGGGACAGGGATTGGCCCCAAACTCTCGGATAAGAATGCAGCTATGGTGACTTGATCTCCAAATGTTGTAAAGAAGAACGAAGTCTTTTTTGGACTGTTAGGAAAAACTTCAAATTTTATACCTGCAAGTAGAAACACAATGACAGAGAACAAAAAACAGTAACACAAGTAACATAGAGATTTACGTGGAAACCTGCAATGTGCAGCAAAACTACGGGGCAATGGCAACTTCTCTTTCTTTATTATTTTCAGCAGAAATTTACATTCACGTTACAACCTTACATGCAAGGGATCAATTCCCTTTTATAGAGCAGAAAGGAAGACCCTGAACTGTTCGTTTCCTCTCCCAAAGGAAGCCTCCGAAAACTGTTCGTTTCCTCTCCCAAGGAAGGCGTCTGAAACTGTTCGTCTTCCACATTTAGATGTCTATCCGAGACATCTGTTGCCTAGACGTCTAGCAGCCTAGACGTCTGGCAATGCTGCCTAGACGTCTAGCAGCCTAGACGTCTAGCAGCCTAGACGTCTGCTGCCTAGACGTCTAGCAGCAGTCTCTGCTGGCTAAAACACTGCATAGTGACTTCACCTCCTAACATTGACAAAGGATATCATAGGCACTTTAACAAGAAATATTTTTTGGCTTCCCAAGAAATTACCCCCCATTTTAAAGAATTTTTTTTTGGCTTGTGAAACATTTAGGAAACGCTTCCCAAGAAATTACCCCCCATTTTAAACCTGCTTCTGTCATGACAATGTTTCTGGATATAAATTTGCCCCAAGTACTAAAATGAAGAAACACAGTTTGGTGACATAATTTAGAGTTTATTTTAACCTAGTTAAGAAGCCACAACAAAATAATTGAAATCATAGTATGCATAAAGTGAACCATTCTCTTTCTCAATGTGGATGATTGTTAGACATTGCAGAGAATTGCAAGATTTATGGCTTGAGGATTCTTCCGAGGGTTACTACAAAAATAATCACATGACGAACTTCTCATTCTTCCCTGATAATAGAGACATAAGAACCATTCCATAAAAGAATTGCTTACTTCATCACCCTTAGATTCTGAATAGAAAGAGAGAACAGTAATATTGAAAGGAATCTTAAATGTATACTTTGTTTCCTGGTGCTCTTCCTTTTATCACATGTAAGAGCAAAACTTGCATATGGACTCATGTCAGCAATCATTACAGTGGTTGCTTATACAAAAATCTGATAGTAACTATGTTCTCCTAAAGCAAGGCATAGCTAATTCTAAACATGAGTGTTGTATGTAATTGCTTACCCTTTGCAAATAAATTTACATAAATTCTTTAAAAGCTAGTCCTCTTCTTCAAGAATCTTCCTCTTATCTTAGAAGCTTCCTTTACCACAACATTCATGTGTAATCTTTAGATACTGATCCAGAATTCAACAACTCTCCAGCTGATTGAATTTGATCACATGAATCTACTATGCAGGAGCTGATTCATATCTATAAAATCTAATGTTATATCATTTCGTGCATAAATATGCAAGACATCATGGCTTCATCATACATAGCTGTAAAGCCATTTCATATTTTGTGATAACACTGATTTCTACTCTTGGTTTTCAAGGCACCTTAACAACTTTTTTGGCTACCCACACTCCTACTTTTCTCATTGAAGCCAAAATTTCTTAGGGCTCAGACATGGGCACTGTTCATAAAGCAATCAGCTCCTAATCACTTGTATACTCATTTGCCCAATTATCTGTGCTGAGTGTCTGTGTACTTTACTACATGTTCAGATACATATGTGCATATAATGTTTTTATATAGAAAACTACTGAAAACATACCTGAAAGTCATTATCTTCAAATTTATTAATGTTTTCACGCCAGAATGCTGCATCCTTGTGCATTGGGGACCAGTCAAGACTTCCAAGCAAAACTTCTTGTTTGTACTTGTCAAAAGAACTTAGCTTTTTAATACTATCTTTCAACCCTTCTTCCAGAGAATTCAATGCTTCTATTAGATCCTGTAAGATTGAAACATGATAATAATCAGCATCTCGAAATATTGGAAAGAATTATTAATTGTAGATGATAAGGCATTTGAAAGACAATACAGTCTATCACCACAAAAAAGAGAGTACTACTTCCTAACCTCATCACTCCAGGCTTGTGATTTTAGGTTTTGCACAATCTGTGGCAACCCAAGATCCACCATCTCACTTGCAAACATCCCTTTCAAAAGTGAATTCTTCAGTGTTAAGACAGTAACCCTTACAACCTGAAAAGATTCCCCAGAACACCAACAAGACAATTAGAGATTTCTGAATGCAACAAACTATCTCCATCTCAAATGAATCACACATGCACATAACAGCTTGACCAAATCATCAACTACCTTTTCTTTTGTGGAACTCTTCACAACTTCCACAAGTCGAGCTAAAGTGCGGGTTGCAGCTAAGGCATCCATAGCAGCATCACAGAATGAAAGAAGCCATATACAGAGACATGTCTCGTAAAGAAGCTACAAGAAAAGGCATACTTCCGTTACTCTTGGGATGAATTCATTTTATAGTTTCTATTGAAAAATAAACTTTTACAGGGAAATACATTAAATAGGGTTAAATAAGATACACAATATCCCTAGAAACACTGATATACTTTTAAGGTTCTAAAGTTTCTGCTTATACTGTCAGATTTATATTCCACCCTTATATGCGATGTTTTTCAACCTATAAAGAGAGACCAATTAAACTAAACTTGATAAACTATGGTAGACAAAAAGAGCAATAAGCACAAAGACAACCATAACCATTTCAGAAACTCAAAATGGGGGATTTGAGAAATATAAACAATGTTTCTTAAGTTCTTACACTGAACTTGCCAACCTGTCACGGCCTAAATTTTTATAAAAATTTAAAATGGCAAATTTAAATTTTATTTAATTTTTATTAAATATGAAATTGTGCATGATGTGAAAGTTGCATTAATTGATTTTAGATCCTGAATTGGTAGTTATATTTTATGAGAACATATTTAATTACCACCGTGAAATATGTCTAACTACAAAACTTTGTTCGAGTGTTAACAGGGGCAGCCCTCAGCCGAGAACAGGAGAGAGAGTATTATGGAGGAGAGGTCATCAGATACTAGACAGCGGCATGAATAGAGAAGTCAAATTCATGCACACACCACTGATAAATTCCGTTTTTGCATTCTAGGCATAGTCAGTTTTGAGTTGAGTGGAATGCATTGCACTTAATGATTCAGTTGCTTTGCATGAAAGGAATGTGTGTTATAAGGTTCAATTCACATCAGCCCACCATGAGCTTAGTTGAAGGGTCAGTTCTCTCAGGTAGGAAATAGAACCAAGAGGGAATTCTAGGTGAGAATTCCCTGGCTGGGTGGTAAATCACTCCGATGATGCTCTCCCACCTCTGATGCTTCAGAGGTAAAGGCCAATGTGATTCACTGGCATCTGGATGGCTCATGTACACCTCACATACAAGATTTGCATCTGTTGACAAGCAACGTTGGTTGAAATCACTGAATGGTTCAAAGTTCAGACCAGAGTTAAAAAAATTGCCGGCAACCCACGCTTTTTTTTTTTTTTTTTTTTTTTATTTCTCAGTGCCAAGAAACTCACCAACTCGCAACGAGTTTTCCACCAAAAACTCACCAATTTCTCATGAGAAAATCATCCACGGGCGCAAAAACAGAGGAGAAACGCAGAATTGTTTTTAAAAAACCCATTTCTTCTCATTTGCTCATTTTTTCTTCTCTCCAGTTGTATGGAAATTCTTCTAAGAGGTGAAAACAATAATCTTAAACCACTTTTTTCGATCGCATCGAAGATTGGACACTGATTCAAGAAGATTTATTTTCAATTGGTTATATGGGATTGAAACAGGCCCCACCCGTATTACATCATCACCACATAGTGGTACTACAACAAAGCTTGGATATTATCCATGTATCGCTTGGCAAGATTTGAACCTTGTAGATGGTGAAAAATTGGCAATGGGCTAGCTATATGAGGCAATAGATAGAGCCAAAGAGGCCATTGAGCATTATTACAGTGACAACCACGCAAGCTTAAACCAATTTGGCGCATTATTGATAGGAGATGGACAAGGTAACTCCATCAACCTATTCATGTGGTGGACGTGCTTCTTGAACCCCAAATTCTTTTACCCTAGGTCTTAATGGTGATTAAGAGGTCCAGGTAGGGTTCTATACTTGCGCAAAGAGGATGATAGATAACCTTGCCAAACATCACCTTATCCTTACTGAGTTGCAACTATATAAGGCCGTGGGAGGGAGCTTGTTTGTGTCCCCCTTCGCTAAAGAAGCAAGGTCAAGCTTACAACCAAGTAAAGCATTTAAACTTTTTAATTTTAACATTTTTTTTAATTATTTTAGTTTAGTTTACGAATGTAAATTAATACTTTGAAAATCATCTTTTATTTAGATTTATGGTGGGAGGACTACAGTTCCAAAACACCTACTCTGTAGAGGATGGATGTCCGCATCTTGAGTTAGCCTTCATAGCGCTTCTCGGTGTGAGCGCAATTTGTCTCTATTTGAGGCTGTATACATCAAGAAGAAGAATACGTTGACCCAAGAGCGCCTCAATGATCTTGTGTTTGTGCAATACAATCTTAGGCTTAACACAAGACAAGTGGAGGCTAGTGAATCCTATGAGGCAATTCAATTAGATGAGCTAGATCCACTATGTGATTGGATTGCCTAGAGTCCTGTGGATATTGACATTACTGCAGAGGACATTGAGGCACTTGAGGAGGAAGCAGAACATTTAAGAGGATTGGAGGAGATATACCATGATGATACCGCACCTAAGCAGCCTCCAATTCGTCCACCAGTTCAGAGCCAAGGCCAACCATCTAGTGCGAGGGGAAGGAAGGGAAAACAAAAAGCAGTTTAAAAACTGCTTTATATTTTGAAATGTTGCATTTCTATGATGTATTTGTGCCGATTTGCTGATTAATGAACTGTAATTGTATTCTTTTTTATGAATATCTAATACAAAACCAACTTTTTAGCTATCTAATTGTTATTTAAAATGTTTTATTTCTTTTTATTGAAAAAACTTCTTTGGGTTTTTTTTTTTGCTGAGTTTTCCCGAGTTGTCGATAAAATCTCCAAAATCAGGCTGCCAAGTTTATCACAAGTTGTGAATTTTCCAGTCATGGCTGAAACCTTCATTGATGTTTCACTGTTTTGATTTTTATCAGTATGAGAGAAGACTGAGTTCATCCAAGGACTAGAGAAGTATACTTCTGTAAAACATCAATCTCCAGCTGGTGTGTAAGAACTTTGATTATTCATTATTGTAATTATCCAAAGTACTTATTATATGGCTTGCTCTAAGAATCTGTCATCCATGTAACTTGCCTGCTAAAGACAAACTCAATGCTGAATAGCAGAATACTGAATTGGCATGAAAGATCTAATGAGTTTTATACCATGGCTGTGTATTGTCGAACACTGTCTTGAAGTTCATGCATGTCTGTACTGTTTTGTAAAGGACGTATTACGTTGCTTAATGGTGGTCATCAATGTGCTATGTACTTTGGCTGAATAGACGAAATAATAGCTGTCCTGGTGGAACAATAGGAGAATAACTTTCTGTTGTAGTAGGAGGGTTAGAAACCTTGTTTGCACCTATACAAGTGACTGTGAAACATAAGCATGTATTGATTGCCTTGGGATCTTCATGAAAGGTTATGACTGCAGTGTCGTTCTATCATCACATTGTATGATTTGCACAAATTAATAAAGGACCGTGTAATTCTTTGAAATTGTATAACATGAATGTAAAACCTCATTTTAATGAATGATGTAATTATATGTCAAATTGCTGTATGAACTAATTTTAAGTGGTGTAACTCATGTTTAGTCAAGTGCTTATACTTAAGCTATGCTGCTGATTCTGTTATGTATGCATAACATTCCAAACCTCATATTAATGAATGGTGTAATTATATGTCAAATTGTTGTATGAACTAATTTGAAGTGGTGTAACTCATGTTTAGTCAAGTGCTCATACCTAAGCTATGCTGCTGATTCTGTCATGTATGCATGACATTTCGGATTAGGGGATGCCTCAATTTATATGTGTTTGCATCGTAAAATTTTCATACGATAGCATTTGAATAATTAGCCGAATGTTAATTCTAGCAACCAATGAATGCTTGTTAGATGGCTGTTACAAGTATAAAGTTTTCCCTTTTGTTGTTCGAAGGATAGATTTGGAATGACTTATGGTAGAACCCTTATGCAGTTGTGCTGTAAGGTTGACAAGCAATAGCATGGTTAAGATATGGTCCATTCCAGTAGACCTGAATGGAATGTTCTCTTATTTGCTTTCATGGGTGAAAGAGATTATATGTGTTGCAATACAATTTTAAGAACAATGAATCAGTTCACATAATGGTGCTTGTGATGTCCTTAAGAGTTGATTGGCTTGCATGTATGAGGAAGGGATGGATCTTTTTGCTCACTGTCCTCCAGTTGAACCAGAAACTTAATCTATCAACTTGGCAAACACTTCCACTTCTCTCAAGTAGTTAAACCATGACCATGCTTGCTTTGTAGCTTTGACCTCTAGGAAAGCCCAGATGCTAGTAAGGAGAGAGTATGACGATGTCAGAAAGCCACCTCATTTGGGTAAAAACATATATCCTTAACTGTTTTTGAAGGAGTCAAGACAGCCAAGAGTTACTTGGGACTCCACATACATCTGTACCATCTTGCCGGTACCAAGACCAAATTGAAATGCGGTGTTCCATGTACATCAGTCATCAGTAGTTACTTCTCAGGGAGGTAACAGGAGTTGCTTGGTATTAACCCGACAAGTGACATTCAATTACTCACTTAGTGTGAGTTCTCAAGAGGTACGAGGAAGGTACTCTCTCACAAGTAATCAATTCCAAGTTGACAAAAGAAATAAAGGGGTCAACTCTGCTATGGAAAGAAGCATAATCACTGGTCCTGGCAGAACTGATAGTGATAGATCTTAGAATGGACATGGATGGAAACTTTAGAGTTCAATGCAAAGGCTAGAGTGACAGAATGATCTGTGGCAAACTATATCCAGGTCTCGAAGGCGATGATTGATTGATACAAGTCGATGTCCATTGATATCATAGTATGAGATTCACTCCTTGATAAAAATACACTTAAATGTAATCTTGATTGTATGATGACTGGACTTAGCCAGGTAGCGAATTGTTGATGAGAATGAAATGGTGTGAAGGGAAAAATAATTGCTATTTTTCCAACCCAAAGGAAGGGTGTTGCGACACAACCACACAAATGTTGGTGCATGTTAAGAAAGCCCATCAAGGTGTAAGCAAAATAACCAGCCTTATAGCTTAACCCTGGGCAAGAAAGGAATTATAGTCCCACTTAAATAAAAGCCTAATATATGTGCTCTCGTAAGAAATTTACAATCAAGAGCTATGCCATGTATCACCTATAGAAGCATTACTACTCAAGTCACCCTTGAAACTCCCAAGACCAGCCCCTGAGGATAATAAAATGAGATCCGGTTGCAGAAAAGCAAAAGAAATCATTGAGACTTGTGAGACTTGATGAGCCTTGTAAGTCAATCTACGACTAGAGAGTCCTGTCCCAAAGATTTGGCTGTCAGATAGAAATAAAAAAATAAAAATAAATAATAAAACACAGTCCCCTTAAAGTGAAGGGGAAAAAGGACATTTCTTTTATGCTTTCTAATTTTTCACCAGGGCAGGAGCAAAGAAGAGTTTTGGGGCAAAAGCAGTTGTGTTTTGCTTTTAAGAGTGAAAATCCAGCATAGGCATGTAACTATGCATGCAGCTAGAGAAGATGATAAGTAACAACCAGTTAAATATAAATCCAAATATAACATAAATTATGCATATAATTTATACTTGTGCCTATCATCATATGAATACCACAATCTAACTGCAAGGTTGATATTCCAGTTTGCTGTGCCATAAATGGCTTTGTTTTGGCCTGTGACAAGCTTTGCAGCATACAATTTGGATGCAGACAGGAAATTCACAAGTACATCCCAGATTCTTGGAAGTGACTGGCTTTTTAAGTGAAGCAACTAATCAGTTTGTTGCTTGAACAACCCACGTAATCAGGTCATATTTGAGTTCTTAACAGTAACATGTCTTCTTACTTTCTAGTTGCTTGTTTTTTTGTCTGATGTTCATTTTGGTGCACTAACTCCCATTCTGTATGAACAATGCTTATGAATTGACCAAACCTTTGATAAATATAAACATGCATTTATCTGTCTGCACATGTACATATACAGTATGTACAAGTTTACCACATCAAGAAAGAAAGAACTCAAAGAAGTTATATCAATATCCACAGGTGACAAAAGTAAGTAAATGGGCCTCAATTTTACACTTAGTTACAACAGAATGGGGGAGTCAGATGCAAGTTGAAAAATCAAATTTACAAAGTTCAACCTAGAATGGGTGCAACATGTCACTCTGTGATATGGCATCATATGGTATAATTACACCATAGACATGGTACACATATAATACACGTGATAGAATTGGGACTTAAATTGCCATAGGAGAACCATTGTTGAAGAGAGACAAATAATGCTGGTGGAGAACATAAGCATAACAGTTGTCACTGGTCCATGTCCATCCATGACCACACATAGTTTCCATGAATCAAATTTATTTCACATTTCATTTATAAGCCTTATAAAACAATGAAATCAACCCACTCTTGCTATAACTCACAACTAACACACTAATGCCAGTAATCTGTGAATTCCTCACACATTAGCAGGTAAGCATCATAATTGTTAAAGAAATTCACAGCCTATATACTGACCATAATTAGTAGCTTAACTTTGCATAACAAACCTAAAAAAATGAAACTCCAGATGTTGCACGAATAATATCTTAAAATACCTGGACATACTGCTGACCAGATGCTGGTGAAATCAAAGGAGTTAGGAGTTTTATTCCATCTGCATTTACAAATAGCATCCTAACTACAGGTTCCCTCAACAATGTTGCCAAGGAACTCACGGCTGTTGGTATTCCACGACTTGGATGTGCAGGTCTTCTTAACTGTATCACAATTAGAAAGTATAAGCAAAATATATAACTCCATCATAATTAAAACAGTATCAAGACAATTATACTCATAATAAGACATGCCCTGCTTAAAACTGATACTATAGCAGAACCATTTTATATCGTGAGGGTATTTAACAATTGTTCTGTGACCATTCTTTCTCCTCTTATTCAGGAGATTACTACAATTTCTAGATCTCAGAATTATTAGAATATACAACCATCTTGAGAAGCATAATCAAACTTAAAAGAAGTGTCGGGATCAAGGGAGAAATATGAACACACAAGCTAAAAGAAATAGTCCACATTTGGCATAATGAACACTGAGAGCCAATAGTACTTCTAGTTCAACCTTCTGATAGGAGGGATGGACTTTGACAAGGAAAGATGTATAACTTAAACCCCACTATGAAAAAGCAAAGCCAACAATCATGCTCCTTTGAAGTAAAAGTCTATCAAAATCCACTTTATCTTTGGCATGTGATGTTCAGAAGTTCAAATTATCATGATCAAATAGTTGTACTTCATTGATCACTGCTTCTGGATATAATAAAATAGACCTAATTAATAAAAATAAAATAATATTTAAAAAAACAAGAAGAGAATTGCTATGTTTTATATTATTTAGAATATAACAGAATCACTAAAACACAATTTACATGCACCTGGATTGCAGTAAATAGAAATGCATTTTGTACTGTTACACAAATGACAAGAAGGAAGAAGGAAATATTCATGCAATCAGAAAGCATGTTACCATTCAATATAGTATCAAATGGAAAAAGAAATCATGTCCCCCAACTTTTAAGAAATCACATTGATTCTAACAAAGTCCAAGCAAAAGACGACTGTAACTTGATTGGTTAAGTATCAGAATAAGCCATAAAAAGGAGCCAGATCTCCATGAACATAATTCAGATGAAAAAGGAGTAGATAAAATGCTACTACATGCATTGTAATCTAGGTTGGGATCAGTGCTTGGGAATCTCTACAAGGCTTGTTTTGTCAATAGACAATCTGGATGTACTTCACTGAAACTGAATCTTGCAAGCCTGAAAATTGAAACTCTGTTATGATTCAGAATATAGGAAATTGCTGAGGTTTTTTGCTGTGAATGTTGGTGACATTAAATATTTTTATGGTACATTGTTTGGGCCTTTAGATATAGACTGCCCTTGTATGCAGAACTGTTGAGGATGTGTGAATTGTTACAGTCATGTGGACATCTTAAAAGGAAATAGAGATACTGGTTGTTTGTATAAGGCCTTTAGCTACTCCCTTATCAGCAGATAAAGTAATGTTGCGAGGAGGAAGACTGTATTGCTACAAGAACAACAACAAAGTCTGAGATAGAAATTTGTTTTAGGGGATGTTAGAAAATGGCAGACTTAAGTTACAAGATTAGATAGATGTCACTGTCACTGTTTTAGTCATATGTTCATGATAAAAAATGATATAAAAAACTTTGTCCATTGTCTGTGCTTTTATATTGTGCTTATTTATTATAAAGGGTATATAGAATTTGTTGAATGTTTTGTGTACTCTTTTCATAAAGGATGTAGCACAGAATCCTTGGAAAAAGGTTTACTGATACATGGGAGACTGTGAAAGGCTTGTAAGTGTATTATTGCAGATCTTTATTACATAAATCCTTCGTTTAAAAATCAGTAGGGGAGGACCTTGTTCTCTGTAGGGTTTCTGTGTTTGATTCTCCAATGGGAACCGGAGCCAGGGTTTTCTGGGTTTGCTTCTCCAGTAAGAAGCAAAGTCAGGGTTTTCTAGGTTTGCTTCTCCAATGGGAACCAAAGCTAAGGTTTTTTGGGTTTGCTTCTCCAACCGGAACTGAAGCTGGGGTTTTATGGGTTTGCTTCTCCAACCAAAAGCGGAGCTAGGGTTTTATGGGTTTGCTTCTCCAGCCAAAACCAGAGCTGGGGTTTTCTGTGTTTGCTTCTCCAGCAGGAACTGGGTAGGGTTTTCAAGGTTTGCTTCTCCAACAGGAATCAAAGCCAAGGGTTTTTGGGTTTGCTTCTCCAGCCAAAACTGAAGTCAAGGTTTTTTGGGTTGGCTTCTCCAATAGGAACTAGGTAGGATTTTCTAGGTTTGCTTCTCCAACAAAAACTAAAATCAAGGTTTTCTAGGTTTGCTACTCCAACGTGAACCAGGCTAATCCGGGTTTGCTTCTCTAGCAAGAACTAGGGTTTCTGGGTTTGCTTCTCCAACAAGAACCGAAGCCAAAGCCAGGGTTTTATGGGTTTGCTTCTCCAACAGGAACTGGAGCCAAGGTTTTCTGAGTTTGCTTCTCCAACAAGAACCAGAGCCAGGGTTTTCTGGATTTGCTTCTCTAGCAGAAACAGGAGCTAGAGTTTTTTGGGTTTGCTTCTCCACGGAAATTGGAGCCAGATTTTTCTAGGTTTGCTTCTCTAGCAGGAACCGGAGCCAAGGTTTTATGGGTTTGCTTCTCCAATGGAAACTAGAGCCAAGGTTTTTTGAGTTTGCATCTCCGGTGGAAAATAGAGCCAAAGCTTTCTGGGTTTGCTTCTCCAGTGGAAACCAAAGCCAAGGTTTTCTAGATTTGTTTTTCCAATGGAAATCGAAGCCAAGGTTTTCAAGGTTTGCTTCTCCAACAAAAATTGGAGCCAAGATTTAACTACAGTTGGGGTTTCTGATCTAACATGGAAACTCCACCTTCGCATGCTCTTCGAACAGTGTTAACTCCCAAACTCAAGTACAATCGCCTCACCAAATGGATTGCAGAAGTCGAGCATTTTGGCATTGAGCTTCAACGACAAATATCACAACTCCAAAACCAACTTCATGTGAAGGACGCTACCATTGAGGCCCTACAATGTCAAGTCCAAGAACAAGGTGAAAAGATTGTCAAAATAGAAAAATCTGAACGAACTCATGCATCTCCAACTGATGATCTTCACCATCTTCAAGAGGTCGTTCGTGATATACAACATAAGCAAACAGAGATCCTTGTCCAACATGAGAATCTCAAAAACGAGACAAATGCTCATCAACAGTCTCTTCAAAAACAGGTTGAAGAACATAATTCATGGGTTCAAGTGGTTAAGGGGAAAAAGACTTCTCCCATTGTGGAGTTAGCAGTGCAAGCCAAATTTGATGAGGAAAGGGCATGTCAAGCCAAAGAACTCAACCTTCGAGTTCGAGGTCTTCCAAAGCCTACTGATCCCTTAAAGGCAGGCCATGATTTTTTGCATAACACATTGGATATCAAGGATGTTATCCTTGATCGGGCTTGGGTAGCCCTTGATGGCACTCTTCTGATCCGATTCCGCTCATCTGAGGAACGTTTGAGGGCTTTAAGAGCCAAGAAGAAACTTTTTACTTTGTCCACAAAAATTTACTTGGATGAGGACCTCACACATCTTTAGATGGAGGAACTACAAAAAGCACGTGCGCAAGTGATAGTTGCTCGAAAGGACAAGTGGGCAGTTATTCGTGACCGAAAAGTTGTGATTCGTGACTCCCCTCCTTCATGGTGGTCACGTCCTTGGCTTGTAAAATGAAGGTGTTCTTGGGTCCTAATAGGTAATAGTAGCCTCTTTGTTGCTTGTTGGAACTGTAATGGGGCGATATGGTCTTCCTTAGGTACATTCCAAGATGTTATTTCTTCACGAGATCTTGTTTTTATCATAGAGACCCATGAGAGCCTGAAACGATCTCTTCCACCAGTCAATGGTTACTTTTGTGTTTCTGCTTTCAGGCATGTGACATGTTGATCAGGTGGCGTTCGTGGTTCAGGTGGTGTGGCATGCCTCATTTGGGACTGCCTTCGTCAACATGTGTCATTGGTTGCGTCAGATGAGCACTCCAGATATATGTGGTTTCAGATCAAGAGGGGCCCACCCCCTCTTAGAGACATCTTCATAGCAGTATGTTATTTTCCTCCATCGTCATCAACTTTTGCCATCCACTCTGATGGTGACCCATACTTGGATCTCTACTTGGAGATTTCTACATATTCATTAGTGGGTGATGTCATTCTTTTAGGTGACTTCAATGCCCGCATTAGGACCCACCAAGCACCTTTTCATGATCTTACAGAGGACGAGTTCTGTCTCTTCGAACTCAACCCCAAGGATCTTGCATTCACTAGGACCTCTGCAGATGAGAAGCATCTTGTTACAGCTTATGGAAAACACTTGATTCAGTTGTGCGAGTCACATGGCCTCTTGGTTCCCAATGGGATCCCTTTCCTACCCCTCAGGTTACTTGTTTTCTACATGAGGGAGGTGCGAGTGTGGTTGACTATGTCATCACCAACAGGACTTTGCTTTCTGATATTCACGACTTTCAGGTATCTAGTCAGCTTCCCTTGGCTGATCATGCAATGTTGACTTTCTCCCTGAGTTCCTCCTCTTTTACCTCTCCATCTTTTCCTCCTCCATCGCCCAATCCTACCAACCATCCCATGATTCATTTTGATCCGTGTTTGGCCGATGATTATGTTGCTTGTCTCTCCCAATTGATGTCCCAATACTACTCTCTTAATTCCACCACAGCAACAACCAAATATGAATTTTTGTCTCGTACGTTATGGGATGCAGCCCTTGACTCCTTTCCCCACACTTTTCCTCAGCCAAAGCCTGTTCGTCGCATTGGTGCTTGCCCCATGAATCGTTGGTATGATGAGGAATGTAAGTCCATGCATCGAAAGCTCCGTTTTGCTCTTATCCATGAGCCTACAACTATATCTTCCACTCGAAGGGAATATAAATGCCTCATTCGACGTAAGAAGCGAAAGTTTCTTGTCGCTACATGTTGTGAGCTTCTAGATGCTCTTCATCACTCTCCCAAAGCCTTTTGGCGCACTCTTCTTCCTAGGAAGCCCCATCCCATATGCATCAATGACAAGTCTTGGGTCTCCCATGCTAATTCTTTATATGATATCCCAAGGCAGCCCACCATTCATATCTCTTCCCCCCCAACATCATGTCACCTCTTCTCTTCAGGGGACATCAAAAGAGCTATACATAAATTAAGCACTAGCAAGGTTGTTGATTTTGAGGGATTTCAGGCTGAGTTCTTGAAGTATGGTGTTGAAGCTCTTGGCTATCCCATTGCAGAATTATTCAATGAGGTTGTTTGTTCTGGGTTCCTTGCCTCCTGGTCACAACATATTATCCACCCCATCCACAAATCTGGGGACTATTCAGATCCGAATAACTACAGAACTATCATGATTGGGCACACATTTGCTAAGCTTTATGCAACAATTTTGAATATGAAACTCTTAGAATTGTTGGATCAAGGCAAGCTTAGAGCGAGAGGGCAGGCTGGTTTTAGAAGGGATCATCAGACTATTGATCATGTTTTCACTCTCAGGGCTATTATTGAGGAGGCTCGCCAACGGTCCTCTAAAGTGTTCTATTGTTTTGTGGACTTTAGAAAGGCCTTTGACACCATTCCCAGGCATCTTTTATTTCAAAGACTACATGACATCGACATCTCGGAGCTCTTTATCACTGCCATCAAGAGACTATATGAGGTAGTTGTTGGTCATTTTCGGACAACTTTTGGTTTCTCAGAGGATGTCCAGAGCACCATTGGCATCAAACAAGGTTGTCCTCTTTCTCCTTCACTCTTTGGGATCTACATTGATGAGCTTGAAGAATTTATTCATCAATACACACATGTTGACGATGGTTGCCTTCTACATCATGTCTTGATAGCTATATTGCTTTTTGTAGATGATGTTGTTCTTCTTGCTCATACTCTTGAGGGCCTACAAAGACAGTTGGATGCTCTTGCTCACTTTTGTGACTTAAAACAATTGGCAGTCAATCTTAGCAAGACTAAGGTGATGATCTTTAACACATCAAAGAGTACCCTATCTAAGTTTCAGTTCTTCTATAAGGGCGAGTCCATTGAGATCACCATTGCTTACACCTACTTGGGGGTTCAGTTTACAGGTCCTTCCCTTAATCTTCGGCCAGCTTCACAGTCACGTCTTTGCAAGGGATACACATCTCTCTCAGTCTTGGAACACCAATGCTTCCAACAACACTTTCAAGACATACCTACAAAGATGCACCTCTTTGATTCCCAACCTTTTTTAGATGAATTAGGTCCAAGTGGTGCGATTGGGCTCGCATTGAGAGGGTCCAAACTATTTTGCTTCAACGATTTATCCGATGTAAAAGAACAATTCCCCAATGTATTGTTCAGGCTGAGTTTGGCGCTCATCCTCTTCGCCTTGAGAGCATCTTCAGAATTATTTTTCAGCTTCATCGCCTTAGATCCATGGGTGACTGCACCTTAGGCCAAGAGAGATACCCATATTTGGCGCTTTGCTCCTCAGAATGCATTACCTCTAGGGGCTCTTTTGGTCCTCATCGTGGATGGTACTCAGAAGTTATTTCTCTTCTTTAGTCAGTTGGCATCTCCATAGATCAATTACCTCCTTTCAAATACTCCTTAAATGCTCCTCCCCGCCTTCTTCCTAATAAGAGGGTAATTAATCAAGCAGTCAGAGATGATGTTTATCGACAATATATTCAGATCACTTGGGTCGCTCCATCTCAACCTCTTAGTCCTAAGTTGGCCTTCTACACTAAGCATTTCATGAGGATTAAGAATGACATTATTACTCGTCCTAATTATGTCGAGCGACATTGGACACACAACCTTAGGATTCCTCTTGGTCAACTCAGAGTATGCTCACATCAGTTGCGGGTGGAGACGGACCACCATATTCCTCGAGAGGATAGGGTATGTCATCTTTGCTCTATTCGGGAGGTGGAGACTGAAGAACATTTCATCTTCAGGTGTCCTGTTTATTATGAGATTCAAGGGAGGTACTATTGCTTGTATAGAGACTCAGGTGGATCGCTTGCCACTTTTTTCAGCTATCCTGACCAAAGATGCTTGGCTCTTTACCTCAGGGAAGCTATCACTCTTCGACGTCAGTTATTACAAGGGAGACAGACTACTACTCGACTAATCACCTCATTCTTTCACCCTATCTCTATAGTCGAGAGTAATAAGCGCTCATTTGAAGCTACAACTATCCAAAATATTAATGACAGATCTGTGCGCCCTTGTCTGCATACAAGAGTGGCTACTAGGGCTTCAGTTCTTTCTTCTTGCTTGCGATAGGACAAGAATGCAGTTCTTCGGCGTCGGGTTTTGGCCACCCCTCACATACCGAGGAGTTGTAGACAGGTGCAACTTACTAGTTTCTTGTCCTCTTCTATTGGTTCCACAGCCATGGATGCTAGAAGAGTCTTGAGGGGTCGAACTCCATGTCCTCCCAGGATTATCCAACCAGGCCCTCTTAGTCCTGGCCATTCTCCTGGGAGCATCATTAGATCCTGTGTTGGCCCTTTTGGGATAGTTGGTGATGACAACGACTGTGCTTCTACTTTACATCCCACTATAGATTAATGTTGGCACTTGGATCCATTGGAGCTCCTTTCTATCTCTGTTGTACCTCAACTTCTAGATCTCTCTTAATCATTACTTTTAGCATGTTATGGTTTATCCATTTTGGGTAACCCTCGAGGCTGTAATTTTATGCCATACAGTTGTTCCACTTTAGAGTAGTTTACACTAGATTCTTTACTCTAGTTTAGCTTATTTTCGTAGTACTTTGTGGTTACTACAATGCATTGTAATTTGTAACAGCTCTTTTCAATGAGTCCCATTGGCCTACTTTGGCCATCTGTGGACATTAATAGAATTATCTTATCTGTCTTTGTTTTGAATGCCTTGCTATGAAAATTCAAAATATTTGGGGGATGTGTGAGCTGTCCCCATACCCTGTTATCAAGAAGGATCCCAAGACTTGTACTGCCTTGCTTCATGCTTCTGTTGCAATGATTCATTTGATTATTTCTTTGCATGAAACTAATTGCTAGAGCAACTGTCTCCATAACAGGATTTCTTGCTATTGAGAGCTGACACATCATGATCAATGTGAAGGTTTGAAATTGATATTAAGCTGGAGAGGTTCGGAATGGGGATTAGGATTCTTCTTCCAATGAGGATCAACGGATAGCATTGCTCGAGATAACATGTAAGGTATATAATGGTCACCAAGCACTGAGCAAAGCTGAACCGGAATCAATGAAGACTTGTTCAAAGAGGATTGCTCTTAAATATTCATGTTATTTCCGAAATGAATACTAACCAGAACACAGAAGGCTCTTTGCATGTATCCAAAAACCAATCTGGCTTAGGTATTGCTCTTCTTTCCAGCCATAACAAAGCACATTCACCTCTTTCTATTTATGCAAAAATCAATGAGATCCATATTTTTGTTTCTAAGCTCAAGACGAGAGGTTTGAAACTTAATCTATAGGTTTAATGGTTTTTGGCCCACTCTTTCTGCTTTGAATGAGTGGATAGGCCAAAATTTGTCTTCTCTCATTTCAAATGAGGTGGAATTTTACCCTTGTGCCCAAGGATTTTACACTGTGCCTGCTTTAGAAAAGGTAGATTGGAATGAGATTTATGGTGGGAACCCAGTTTTTATAAGGGATTCAAGGTGTTTATGAAGTTATTCAGATTTTGACCATCTGGTTGAAACTCTTTCTTTTCAATACAGGTTAAGGGGCCAAATTTGCATTTGAATTTTTGGATGTCATCAACCCTTGGAAAAAATTGGAAATGCTATTGGGAAATTCATTTGATGGATAAATGAACACAAGATAAATTCAAGAGCACATGGCTTGTATATGTGTGGGGGTTGGATTTAAGCAAAGGAATTATACAAACACTGCCTTTAAATGCAGGCAAATTAATATTTTGAATAAGGCCATCCAACAAAAGCCAGAAGGAAAAATATTCTCTCTTTCGATAATGATTGCCAGGTGATGAAATGAAAACGGAAGGGGAAAAAAATCCACTTTCCGGAAGGTGCTTCAGAATCAAATATTGTGTTGCAACTAGTAGTAAAGATAATGCACTTCTGATAGAGATCAACCCTATCTTTCTCCAAAACAACTATAGAAAGTCAAAGCATGCATGAAGCTATGGATTCAACCTGTATGGTGTCAAAAAAGCAAGCCATCTCACTAAAAGACAGGTCTGAGAAAAAAACAGGATTGTAATCGTCCTCCTGCTACTCTGGATCATTCGCCTTAGAGCTCTGCTAATGTACATATATTGCAACACTAAATGGGTCCATGATGTTCACAAGTTGAAAAGGCAGCTTGCCTAGAAATTTGATGGTTTCATGTTCTTCCATTAGCTTTGAATTTGACAGTATATGTAAAAACAGGTATGCTATCCTGTAGAACTCAGAAGCTGTTCAAAAATGTAAAAATTAATAATGCATAGATGTTAGTAGAAAAGTATGCAGGTTGAAAGCAAAGCAAAAAAGCTTGTCACAAAAGCAAGATGTGATTTAGAAAGGTTGACAAAGTGATTAAATTTTAATCTATGTTCCATGGGGAGTAATCCCGAGAGTTGGGGGCCATCTCGGAGACACACATTCCGAAACATGTCACACCATCCCCATACCAGAAATATGGAATGTAGATTTTAACCCAAAAATAATTTACTGCTAACAGAAATGTGGCCAAAATCTGTGTCCACAGCATTTTGGAAAATAGTGAATGAGATGCAATAGTGAAGCACAACCCAAGTTCAAATCCCCATATTGTGATAGACACTCCCATGACATGGCAAAGCCTGTGATAATATGTTTGTTGTAATACCATAATAATGTGGTCCATGATAATGCAATCAGGATGTAATACAAGTGTGACCACACTCAGGCCAAAACTGACTGTGTGTTCAACATGGGTGCTGCTCGGAAAGGACAAGTAATCAGCCTACTACAAACACACAAACATATAATAAGAAATGCTTTCTTTTTAAACATAAATGCATTTTCATTATTCATTTTCCTCATCACTTGTGTCTTTTACATGTGCGAAAATAAAGGAAGGTTACTTTACTTATTTTCACCTTTTTGGGTTAAAGAATCTAAATATACTCCATGTCTTTTACATAATCCTACACCCAAAACAACCCAAATCCCTCTGCACAAACCAAGCCACAAAAGAAAATCAAATGCGACCCAATGATCTATATGGCCTCCCATGAACTACAATACACCCTAATACTTTATATTGTTCTGTCCAATCATCAGCGAAATTATTTGCCATGGTTTGTACTAATTTTCTTTCTAAAAAAAAAACCTGTGAAATTTCATTCATCTAAGCAACTAGAAAATGTTTTAAATATAATCATTTTATAAATTATTGGCCATATTACAAATACAAGTGAAAACTTACACACCTGGTTACATAGCCATTCCACCAATCCTCTAAGAACATCATCAATAGTAGTACGTGTTTGTTTTGAACCTGAAGCTGCTCCATTGTAAACAATAGCACCTTCCGTTGATTTCTTCTTAGAGCTATAACCAACAACCCTTAGGGGATTACAATAATGCCACTTGTCCATCAGACCAGAACAACATCATGATAAAAACTCATACCTTATTATCAAGGTGAGTATTTTGCAGCTCTTCTCTTGGATGAACCAGTTCCCCTTTGACAGCATCCTGGGAATCCAAAATCCAAGTATAGTTCTCTCAGCAAAGTTTTGCAAAGGAAACAGTTTAAAACAATAAATCAAAACAAACCATTTGCAGTATGCAGGATATTATAGTTAGAGTAAAATATGATTAGTGCCTTGGTTAGCTGTTTGCTTTAGAAACACATTACAGCCTGTAAAAATAAGGATAGCCTCTCTCGTTTAACGAAACCACACTCGAGGAAAAACAAAAATTAAAAAACAAGCTCAAAATATGAACACAAGCAAACAATGAAATGAGTATCATAGATACTAGCAAAAATTATTTGTCCAGGGTCCTAACATGATGGAGTCAAAAGCTAGAGAGAAAAACTATGGAAAACCATGTGAATGGCCATTCTAGAATTGCTGCCCCATTCTAAGATAGTGTGAAACCTATACACAGAATATAATATCAACATCAAACATGCTATCATTATTCCAAAGCAACCACAATCTGAAAACACTAATGAAAAAAGAAACATGGCGAAGCAGTACTCTAAAAACGTAAACTAGTTTCTGATTCACCAGATCACAGATGTGCAAGTGAAGAGCATACTCCTAGTGCTGCAAGCTTTCTGATTCACCAGATCACATTACGTGCAAGTGAAGAGCATAATACCGGCAGCAAAAACGTATTAGAAAACAGAAGGAAAAAATGAGGGATTATAAACTTAAAGAAAGAAACGAGTTAGGAAAGGAACAAAAAACATTTGATTGAATTTGTATTTCATCAAAAAGAAGTGATACATCTACAAAACTCCGTACATCTACAAAAATTCAACATTACAAAATTTCATGATTTAGCACATCAAGATGAAGTTTAAAAATAAAACATTATACTTTAAACCTTGGGAAAAGAAACCATGTAAAATTTAGTGCACATAAACAACTATATAATCTAACATATCTCTGACGTGGTACAGAGACACAATTTGTAAATCAACTCACATGTTTTATTATACAACAAATAATTTTACAAGGATGACATGATGAATATAATAATGGGCATAGGATTTATAGACACGCAATAGGTGTAAAAAGGAGACACAACCCTCTTGAATAATCTTTTTAATATAACTCATAATTAACTTAAGTCTATCAAAGTTTCCCCCGGCTTAAAAAGGGTAGGCACTGAAAGTACAAGAAGAGCATGATCTTTATCTATAGGCAACTGGACTAACCTCTTTTCAGGTCCAAAACAACCTATACAACATTGGTGACAACTTCAGGTTTTATTAACGATTCTTTAATAAAGTTTTGTTATAAGGCTGGAGAACGACAAAGACCCAATCCCCTTCTTCAAACTCATGCTTAGATCCTTGTTGATCAGATACCCACTCCATATGATTTAGAAAGAGCTCTAGATTCTCTAAACATTACACGTTGTCTTCTTCAATTGTTAAAAAAAAGTTGGGCAGCTGGTACTTTGATAGTAGCACCAATTAACCCTTAAGCTGCCGCTGTTTATAACCATAACCAGGAGTAAATGGTGTCATCTTTGCAGACATATCATATCTATTATCGTATAACCATTTTGCTAGATTTAACAATTTATGCCACTGATTGTAGATAAACCTCTAAACATGTTAATACGTATTAAAATTTATTTTAGTCTATAGCAAGTCCTTAGCCTTGCAACCTAGAAGACTGATGTAGAAGCCATTTGGAAAGCTTCAACAGACTACTCTAAAAATACAAGGAATCCATGAGTTACTTCAAAGTTGTCCAATACAAAAATATGCCATTATATATTAGAAGTATTGGATTCAATCAAAGACTAAGCCACCAAATACAACACACAGAAATGAATGAAGCCATGAGGCAACATTAAAATATGCATGGAAGAACTGATACCTCCCATGGTAAAAGTTATTAGATGTCAGACATGCACTGCACGTAGTGGAAAACCTTTGTGCAATAGATTCCTTGGACATCTTAGAAAAGAATTTAATTCTATGTTGCACCTAGAATCAGAAAGCAATGTAGATAGACCAATAAATGATGAAACAATGGAATATATTTCTTGAGGAAATGGAAGGAAAGAGTATAAGAAAATGGCAGAAACTTCCAGAAAATCATGGAGAAAGATATTAGAAATTTTCAAAAACTTCTGGAAATGCTATTTGAAACATTCAAAACTTCTGAATAGCTGAGGTCCAAAGCTACTGGATACATTTCAGGATTTGCTGGAACTATTGAGCAAACTCTCTGGCCCATTTCCTAGAGTTTCCGCAAGTTTCCAACATGTGAAAACGTTTCATAAACCTGGAAACACAGTTCTTACTCCACTAAAATGGTTTCCAGGATTCAGAACTGGGTATTAGAGTGGAACAAAATTCAGAGATTAAATTATATAACTAACCTCAAGTCTTATCATTTTTAGCTGTAGTACAAAAATCCTCCCAACTAGTCTAAGAGGAACAACCCAGCAAGTTCAACCTAGTTGAATTCAAGAGACAGAAGAGACTATCAAAATTAAAGTGAACAAAATTGAGGGCAGCTATAGAATTTAATCACTGAATAGTACAAAAATACTCCAACTAATCTAACAGGAATAAACCAGCAATTTCAATTTGAGTAAAATTCAAGAGACAGAGGAGACTATCAAAATTAGAGTGAAAAAAAAAAATGTACTGATCCTTGTGGATAAATGCATGTGTACGTGTATGTAAGTATGATTTTCCCCCCAAATTGAGTCTGCTCATGGGTTGACTAAGCACTCAGCCTAAAGAAAAGCTTACATGGTTAGAGAAATGGGAAAAACAAACAAAAGTATTGTAAATGTGTCAGGGCAGCATGGTTACAACACGGTGGTCGGTAGATTTTCAAATATAGTTATTTTTTAACCATTCCAAAATACAACTGCAACTGCTGACAATTTAGAACTTTGATTCAGTCATGTGTTACCCCATTTAGGTTTCCCATAGACAAATGAAACGAAACAAAGAGAGGCAGATGAAGATGGTTAATCGAATTATAGTAAATCTTCTCAAAATTTACAAGCCAGAGCATGTTCAAAACTCAGATAAAAGCTTACCCTTCATAGATTACTAAACAGCTCTAACAGACACGGTCTATTCTAGATGTGCCTTGAATTCCAATCATTAGTGCCTTTTAATATAGCTATACCCATAGCATTGAATAAGGACACTTCATTTGCTTGGAAAGATTCAAAGCAACAAAGTTCACTAAACAAATCCAGCACATTCAACAATGGGTTCATGACATTTGGCAGAAAACCAGCTGAGATCATGACCAGCTAGGATTCGAACCCAAGATCTTACAGAGTGCACATGTGGTTGCTTTACCAACTGTGCCACTAGCCTTTTCATATTCAGGTGATGAGTATAAATTGACACAATCTCCAACACCCCACTCCCCCCTTCCCCCCCAATCCACAATTAAGGGCTCAAGACTAGCCAGTCTGGCTCTAATACCATGATGAAATCATGGACTGCCTAGGACTCAAACACAAGACAAATCAGGTGCACATGTGGTTTCTCGACCAACTGATCTACCAGTCATTTGATGTTTGAGTGATAAGCGTGGATTCACGATCTCCAACAAAACTAGTGCTAAATATAAGCAAATGCCATGACCTCCATCAAGTGCCACATCAATACAAAGTTGCTAATCAGATATGTTTACTTTTACAGAAATAAAGAAAAAAAATTATTAGTGGCCATGGGTAACCAAAGTAGGTCTATAGGGCAGAAATATAACACTTCCTTATAACAGTCTAAGGGATTTAAGGAAAAGTGCTCCAAAGAATACAAAAAATACAAAGGACAAGAAGAGCGAAAACAAATTTCCCACCCGAAATGGATAGAACATGTCTCTACATGGATGGCATCAAGTGGAACATCTCATATTGTGTGTGTGAATGATATAGGACTATAAAAGCATGGCACAATGAAGGTTGTGATGGATGTAAAGGCATAAGTCTCTTTTTAGTGGCTTCCCCGCTCTGAGGAATGTATCACATGCCATCATGAACTCCTGTGCATCTCAATAGAGTGTTGGCCACCACAATCCTGCTAATAGCACCTTTCTTGCTGTTGCATCTGGCCCCATATGTCCTCCGGCCAGTCCTTCATGAGCTTCTATTAATACCTTTGTCACTTCTTCATCCATTATGCACCTCCTCAACACTCCATCAGGTCCGATTTTGTACAGCAACCCCACTATCAACTGGATGGCATCAACTAGAACATATACTTCTTATATTGTATGTATCATAGTTGAGAAAATCTGCAAAAAAAACCCGATTTTTTCTGATTCCTGCCCTTGCCAATAAAATCCTGATTTTTTGCCGAAAAAGTCTGCCGCAGTAGCATGCGTAAAGGTCTGCCTACCTGCTACCTCACCAAAAAAAACACTAAAGCACATTTTAACAGCGGATTTTTTGTAGTTTGAAGGAATCCGACATTTTCTTCAGTTTTGTTTTTGGCCGATTTTTTCCTGATTTTTAACCAATTTTTTGCCGATTCCCAATTTTCTCTGATTCTTTTGCCTATTCCCCATTTTTTGCCGATTCTGATTTTCTTAACTAATTTATAATAGGACTATACAAGTATTGGCACAATGAAGGCTCAAATAATCATATAAGGTTCATTGTCGAGAGAAGGTGGACTGAGTGGAGGATGGAGAGAGGAATCTAGAAGTGCATACCTATCTCGACCTCCTACATTGGAGATGGGTGATATTTTCTCTCTTGGCCTATGTGTGAAGATTTGCTAGCAATTGTTGTTCAGGAGAGGCACTATCTCATAGTCATAATTCTAACCCATCTGAGGAGGATGCAATTATATTGTCCAACAGGTGCTTAATACCACCTGCTACTAGAAGCGGATGACTGAAGGTAATCAACTCAAGAGTCTATTGAGGCTTTTACATCCCCTTCAGGGGCCTACATTAGGGTAACTACTTACTGAACAAATAAAGACAAATGCCTCTAATCTGGATCCTAAAAGAAAATTGAGTCACCTCCTTGAATCTCTATATAAGAAACAGGATCTCGTTCGATCTCATAGTACATAGGGAATCCCATCTCTACATAGGTTTTCATAAATATAAGTTCTACATAGAATATATTCATTGATTAAGAAGAGGATTGTCACTGTTTCTTAAATCAAAAAATCATTTTTTTTTATATTGTGTATTTTTCTTTTAATCTCATGTTGTAGATACAACTCTAAATGTACCAAGGTCATATTAGGATGTATTACATGTGCACTAGATAGAAAACTTATTCCTATACGTTTGGATAATATTTCCATGTATTCAGATATGTCTGAATATGGTATCCAAGAAATATCGTATCCATATCAATATCTCATATGCAGATATGAAGATCCCAGCTGGAGGAGTGCCGTATATTGTAACTCTGATATAAACCTTTAAAGAGATGTATTTTGCCCAAATATGGGCTTGCCATGGTCAAAACAGGGTGACTCCTGGATTCTCTTTTGAAATGCTATGTCACCCTCTCATAAATGCAGATAGTGTCAACAGCAAAGCAGCAGCCAAAGAACAACAAACAAGTGTCAGTTGCTGCTCCTATATGGTAACTGAAGGAGGCCATCAATGCATATGTAATATAATCTACACATTATGGATCTATTTGTTTCAAGGACCCACATACCAGAAACAGTTTCAAATTGAATTCCTTAAAGATCCCTTTTGAATCTATCTTTAATACGTTCTACCAAAGACAAATTGGGGGATTTGGTACTACTAACTTAGTGTGGCAAGGATGTCTGCAATCAAATCAGTGTCATCTGTAAATAAGAAATAATAGTAACATAGATTACATGATACATGTGTTATAGCACAAGGACAACAGTAGAAATATAGTTATCTTGCAAATCCATTGGCATGCTGATGACAAACATAACAGACATATACATTTCAAAGGGTCCTCAGCAGGACAAAGATAATGTTCAGAGAGGTAATACAATGGCAATAATTCGATCATGTATACAAGAATGGGCACTTTACCCACTATGTTTATGTGACTAAGCATTAGTAGATTATCTCATCCTGCTAATATAATGCATAATTCGTTTCTGGCAACATAATTTTTTCCTTTTTGCACTAAGACCAAAAAAAGTTCTGGTCAGTTTCTGATCTACGTTGATCAACAACCATTGACGTGTAATTATCATGAATATTAACAATAAACCTACTACAGTGAAAATTCACAAGATCACTTTACAATCCTACAAATGATCCTCCAAACAAAGGACCACATAAACATATGCATTTTGCTATATGTCATGATTACCTCAAAAAAGGCTGGCAGATATCTTCATTTGACAGTGAATCATCATGAAAAAGCCTTGCTCGCTTTGGATTTGCTGCCAAACAACAATAAAGAATATCATAGTCAGATATATGGATTCCATCTGGCATAGAATGTCAATAGTAGATGAAGAAAAAAATTATTTTACTTTTCCTGTAAGCATTTCATCAATAAGAGCAAGTACATACTCTAGAGTTTCTTCTTTAGCTATGTCATGCAAAATAGACACAAAGACCCAAATTTAAGCAGAGCCATCCTGTATAAAATTTTGTTGTGAGCTACTGTCACAGCAATCAAACCTAAAAGAACTTTGTTATGACCTCAAATATTAAATAAAGTCTCTTAAAACCTCAATCAATAAACAAAGTATTCAAATTAATAACCAACAGATTGGACTTAAAAAAAAGAGCCCACAAAATCTTGAGAAAATCCATGTTGCTGCTTGATATAAACAAAATCCCCCGGGCAAACATGGATTAGGAAAGAAGGGCCAATAAAGAAAATCCACTTTGATTATTGATAAACACAAAAGCCCCATAGGAAGAAGCAAACAAGCATGGATTAGGAAAGAAGGTCCAATAAAGAAGGGTATAAATATGCTCAAAGATACTAAGCAACAAACCTATTCCAAGGAGACAATGAGGGTTGGAATGCATATCTTACTTTGCAGAAGATTTTCAAGATATCCAATTCACTTAGCCTACTTTTGAACCAGGGAACTGTCCTGACTTCTATTTTAATGATGCACCCCAATTTTAGTTTCAACAAAGTTGGAAGGAAGGGCCAATGGCTCCTCCCAACCTTCGGATTAAGGCCGGCTCCCCACTCTCCCTGCAGAAATAACCCTATGCTAACCTACACTAATTGCATGAAAAATAAATTGTGGAAAATAAACATGCATAAAAGATTAAATATGCTAGTGATTTAAATGTAATATGGTGTTTAGCCATAGTGAGGGAGTGCAAGTGATCAATCAACACATGAGAATTCAAATAACATCAATGTTCTCCCATTCATTAAGTATGAAATTGATAAGCAAATGACAAGATGGGGAAAAGGGCAATGCCTCAATCACCATGCACTTAGCAAACCAGGAGGGTGGTGCCACTAATGGAATGTATAAGGACTTGCCAATTTCTCAACAATCTCATGAGGTCAAAGCACAATGTGGGTTTCACAGAGTGTAGCTCTGAATTCTCATGGCCAAAAGATGTTTACAATGGAACCCATGGCTCCTATTTATAGTTGGAGTTTACCCCTGAGTTACCTAGGGTGAGAAACTATTACTCCTAGTAAAAGTAAATATTTGAGGGCAGCTCTAACAAAATGATGCACCTCCAAATGTTACATGCCTCTACATACGCCTCTAAGATGGTTAGAAGGATTCCAAAATGAGTTAGTGTGCCACTAAAAGACAAAAAGTCGCTTTCCAATGATTCTCCTTAAGATCCATGCTTCTCTTTTTACCCTCTGCAAGCGTGCGAGCGCTCCATGTGTCTCCTTTTACCCTCTGCAAGCGCGATTTGCTTCATAAAGTGAACAAATGACTTAACTTTCCTAGCAAATCGCTCCTGCAAGCTAATCAGTCCACTTTGCAAGTGGATAGCTTCGGAGCCAATCAGCACTTATATGAGCATATCAACACTTGAGCAAATCAACATTTGAGAGAATCTACACTTGAGCAAATCGGCCCACCTTGGAAACTTAAACCTTGGAAACTTAACCAAATGTTGTCAATTTTACAAACTTTTGTTGTTTTGCAATGTTCTTGGGTTTGCAAAATCCATATTTCTATGGTTAATTCCTTGGAATTAAAAGGTAATAACCTAGCTATTACAACTGTCTTGCAAGAATTTTGCCATTGAGGCATCGACAAAAGTTCACCCTACATCAATGAGTGAAACCATTGAATTTGATAAGTTGCCCATGCTTGCCTACGTTTCAGTGTCATATTGAGGGCCAACTTATGTTGAGTAAAAAATTGACTTTCCAAGTTCATATGTCCAAGCTAGAGGCTGGTTTGAGCTAAGACAGAAACCAATTGTTCAAATAGATTTATTTCTGAGATAAGATTAGCTTCAGCCATAGCTACGAAGTTCCACCAACCTGGGCCAATCTATCTGATCCATATTTTTCAGACAGGACCAAACGGATTTGGTCTGGTTCAGTTCAGACATGTTTTTTAAATAATTATATTTGCAATTTTCATATTATTGAAAAAATTAAGTTCTAAATGCCAAATTTATAGATACAACTTTATTCAATGCAATTTCATTTAATCTAACTTAATCTACCTAATCTAATCTAATCTTACACCCAGCTGTATTTGCATCTACTTACATGTTTTCTTGTTTGTTTTTGTGTGTGTAGTCAAATTTTCGTAGTTTTTTTAACAGAACCGACTCTTCCTGAAAAAAACGAAACCTCTGAAATTATTTTTCCCTCCAAATCTTCCAAACCAAACCCAGTAATTATGGTTCAGCCAAATATAAGACAGTCAATTCGAAATAGTTTGGGCCAAGTTGCAGGCTTTTCTTTTAGTTTAAAGTGTGTTGAATTGCATGCAATGGTGTGGTTCAGGGGAATGCATACAGCTGTTAAAACCTAAATGCTTGTGCGACAAAAACAACATACTATAAACAATATGACCAAAAAGGTTTTGCTGGGAAGAAATGAGTCAAAGTTTCTTTTGGTCACTGGGAGTAAAATTGGTAGAACAATGTCTCATATACATGCCAATTTAATTATAGTCTTTGTAAACTTCCAGAATTAACAGCCTTTTAATTTTCTCACAAAGCTACAGATGACTCCTGGGTTTCCTCTGTTAGACCTGCATTTGACTATTCATGTATAGTTTACATCATAGTAATGAGACTTGGGCAGGACAAAGACTCAGCCAAAAACTCTGCAAATAAATTATGTAATTTGATTTAACAATTATTCTTTTATTGCATATCACCTTTCATTTACTACTCTTCTGAAAAAATTGTTGATAACAAATCTGTCATTGCCATGTCTTTTAACTATTTAAAAAAAAAAAGAAAAAAAAAAAAACTCAAGTCTCATAACTCTGTAACTCTGGTTGACATTACAACACCAGACTCTTCATTATTAATGACTCAAGATACTAGATACATGAAATATAACATCATGAGTCCTAACAACATCTGAGCCACCTAACTAACAGACAATAAATATTATCTTACAAAATCCTCTCATTAAATTTCTCGGAGGTTCTGATTTCAATTTGTCTTGGTTGCTGCAATCTTACAGTCTATGACTCTGCATCAACATCTAAAACAAATTGATGTTTCTCTTATAATTGTGGGTGTTCACTAAACGTAGTAAAATCTCACAAAGCTTGCAAAACATTTTGCATCCCAACGTGGGCCTATAGTCTTGGCAAAGGTTCCTCTCTTCTTCTGAACCATATAAATGTTACCACTCTGATTATGGCTACTGTTGCAGACATGCAATGTTGTGGAATCTCTCTAACCCGTCAGATCTACAAAGTCATGTGGTCACAACCCACAGTCATTTTTCCATGGGTATCCAAGATATATCCATCATCTCTGTTTTTACTAGACCATCTAACATTCTAGACCTGCCTGCTCTGACCTAAAGAATTTGCAGATGCCCAACCATGACCTACCTGCCACAACCTGAAGCATTTGCTTGTCATGTTGTCTTGCTCTAAGATAAACAAGCAATGTTGAGACATCTTGCCATATTTTCCTCTAATTGGAGCATACTTGCAAGTATTTCCCCTTTAAGACTTGAGGGCATTTCTTACAAAATTGTCCTTCTTGCATGGTAGTAACTTATTTTCTCTTGAACCATGTCCCAAGAATTTTTTTTCACTGCTGACCCTCTACCTGCAAATCATAAGATGCAAACTAGGAACACAAACACCTTCTATGCACGATACTCAACCACTACCTAGGAGCCACCATGATTCTATCTCAAAAACCTCCTTGGATAGTTGTTTGTGTGCACTCTACAGTCTACACACTTGAGAAGAAGCAGAGTCTTGTTTCTCAAAGAGTAAATGTCTCGGATTTGTTGTAAATGGGCCATGAAGCTAATTCATGGTTGGGCATTCTCCAACCACTTTAGTCATGTGAACTAAGAATTTTGTAAGATGTTGGCCCCAGTTTTTTTTTAGACACAAACCACCAGGCCTCCTATTCCCATCCCTCCATGTATTGAGAGCATCATTGTCTCCTAAGATGCATGAAACAGGAGTCTCTTGCCTTTAGGAGAGGCGAAATCTTCAATGTTCTGCATATGTAGGCCTTTCAATGTACCCTCCTTCCAAAGGCTCCCATTCACTAAGTTGGAAATAGTTCATAGCCAAATAATTACAAGACCATTACGATTAGGCACAAAAGCTATATCCAAAAGCCTTGTACATGAAGCTCTTTGAACAGTTGGATCAAGGTGTTCTAAAGGAAGAGGACAAGCAAGTTTCAAGATAGGTTTCAAAGCTGTTGACCACGATTTTAGTCTTCATTATCATTAAAGAGGCCCACACAATGTCCTCTAAAGTCTTCTGTTGTTTTGTAGGATTTATTAACACCTTTTGATATGGTAACCAACACCTTATTATTCCAAACTTTACAAGATATTTGCATCTGTAAGCTCATTATCGTAGCTATAATGAAGTTTTATGAGCAAGTAGTTTGTTCAGTTCTGCATATTGCATGCTCTTTAATAAGGTCAATGGTACAAAGTTACAAACAATGTCAAGCAGGGCTGCATAGTATTGCAAGTCAGATTCATTTCAGACTTGGCAAGATTTTCTTTTTTGGTTTTTCCAGGCCAATACTCGTGGGAAAACCTGACAATGACTTGCTAAATAAATAAAAAAGACAAAATACAGTAGGTTTTACAGAAAGGACTCTGATTCCAAGCAAAATACTAGGAAAAACCTGACAATGGCTCAACAAATAAGAAAAAACATAAAATACAAAAGTTTTTATAGAAGAGAATCTACTGGGATCAAAATTACTCGGTCAGGGTTAGTTCATTAACTCGCTGGTACTCACAGACTCAAGGAGAATCTCCACAGTATGAGCACTAATGCCCTCTCTCACAGAATCTCTCTGGTGGATACATTGATGAGCTTGAGGATTTCATTCAGTGACATTCAGGGAAAGGACATCTGATTCTTACGTTATGTCTTGATTGTTATATTAATCTTTGTTGATGATGTGATTCTCCATGCTCAATCCTTCAAGTGTGTGCAAAGATGTTTTGATACACTTGAACAATTTTGTGATCTCCTGATTTGCAAAGACATTTGGTTGTGCTTGGCCAATTTTGTGATTTCCAACAACTTAGAGTCAACTTAGAAAGACCTAGGTCGTGATCTGTAACACCTCCATAAATCAAATTTCAAATTTTCAGACGAGGGGGAGTATGTTAGGGCCACAACATCCTAAAACTTATTTGTGTGTTTGATTTGATACGTGCTTCTTAACCCCAAGCCCACCTCTTCTTCATGACTTTGCAAGGGCTTATGGCCCTCTTTGTCTTGGAACACAAATATTTTCAAAAGCATTTTCAGAGTATCCCCTACAATATTTAACTCTTTGAACGTATCATCAAACAAGATGAAGCACATCCTATTAATGGCCTTCACCACTTGCAGGAGGTGTCTCAAATTCAACAAAAGCCAATTACAATTCTTGTCCAACACTAGAACCTAAAGGCTGAAACCACAGCCCATCAAGAGTCTATTCAAAAGCTACACATACGGCCAAATGCAACTTCCTCTCCCATGCATTTTGGGCACAAGTTGCATGCTCGGTGCATGGGTCTGCAGTAAGTGTTTAAACTACCTCAATCAATTTACGATTTGTTGTAAGTGAATGGATCGTCAATGCACTGTCTAGGCTGAGTTCATGGCCCACTTTCTCCATGTCAAAAACATCCTTATACTACCATCCACCTCCATAGGCTTAGATGCATGGGGGATTGTACAACAGGTTGACACAAGTCCATACCTAGCCCTTTTGCAAATACGGTTGCTTCTGTGAATCCTTCCTTCAAAGGTTGATCAAAGGTGATCTTAGTACTTGGGGACTAACTTCCTTCTGCAATCTATTAGGATTTTCATAGATCCACTCCCCCTTGAGTACCTCATTAGATTGATGGCATGATCCTCCCTCGTCTCCTTCTTAAAAAGGAGATGATTAATAAAGCAATTAGGAAGGACATTTATCAACAATACACTCAAGTCATTTGGATCTCTCCTCCACCACCTCTCAGTCCTAATATGACCTTCTATGTCAAGCATTTCATGCAAATTTTGAAGGCATCGTCACTCATCTAGACTATATCTTAACGAGTTCCATGGCCCTAGAATTTCCCTAGATCGGAAGGGGGTATGCCCCCACCAGCTATGGATTGAAGCTCAACACCATATTCCTAGAGAATATACGTAGCATAGTGGTGGTATTTCACCCTTGCAGGAACAATTTGGATTGACAATTTAACTATTCACAACTTGTAATGATGTAGTTGTACGGCCTACGTCAATTTCTTGTCTCTGACAGCCTTGTTCATTGCTCCAGACGGCCCAATCTAAGAATCAAACAGCCTATGCTCTTTCTAGATGGTTGGCACCAGCCTAGACGACTTGTCTTCAGTCTTGACAGCCTGGCAATGCACTCCATGGCCTGGCAACTACACTGTATGGCTTGGCAACTATGTTGGATAGCTTGGTAATTGCCTAGACAACCCTATACGGCATAACTTAGAAAAGAATACAAATAACAAGGTTGAATCTAAATTTATTGCCAGCATTCAATCAATAGCAATACATACAGATCACACACAATAACAATAGCAAATGATGAACAAGTATGAACAGATATTGCATTAATGATGGCTTGTAAAGTGAACTACATACGCCATCTTCTTACATACATAGTATCTAATCTTGTGTAGAAAAACTCCAATGCACTCTATACTATCTCTTCCTGGCATACACAATGCAATGCCTATGCAGATGTATCTACTCTCCGTGTCTACAATGTACTCTCTCTGGCATGTAACCGCTTAAATGAATGGGGGGGTCTATTTAAACTATGGGGACAATAGTTACAAACAATTATCATCCCGACATCTCACCTCCTAACTACAAGACAAAGTGGGTGATAACTACCCTTGCATGACTATGTTTGCACATAACTCCAAGTTGAGTCACTATTATAACATACATCTTTAATTCAAATTACAAAAATTAACATATGCATACTTGACATCCATGCATATTCTATTTCCAACTTGTCTATATCCTTTGTCGAGGTGGCACGTCAAGTGCCTACATCTACCCTCCCCTCTAGATTGGTCGACATCCTCATCGATGATCGTTGCTACTCCTAGGGACTCTAGCTCTATTGAGGTTGAGGTGATGGAACAGGTATGCCTCCAAGTTCCTGAATCTACAACTTCAAAGCTTCATTCTCTTCCTTGAGCCTCTTAACATAGGCTTGGTAATGAGTCCACTAGAAGCCATAGTGATGTGACTTATGCTCGGTCTCTGCTAGCCTAGCTTTTAACTCAGACTCCTGCTCTACTACCTCTACTTCCTTCCTTGCAACTTCTGCCAGTTGCTCATCCTATTCTATGATCAGATGCTCCTTATGGGCAAGCTCCTTCATCTTGCCTTCAAGAGTTTTTTTTTACTATACATTTGGACTTCAACTGTCCTATCAATTAATCATGTTGTTCGTGTAACTACCTCGTATCGTCTATCTCTTTTCTCTGCTATGCTAGTTCCGCTTTGGCATCCTTCTACACTTGCCAAAGTTGACCTTCCCCCATCTGCACTTGCTTAGTCAACTCCTCCTTCAACTTCAAACTACAAGCCATTTGTTAAAACGTCTCCAATCTAGCTACTAACCATTGAATCAAATATGCCAAAAAGTTCATCCTAGAATATGATTTCACTGATTTAGGTACCTGCTTCACACATACTTAACACCTAGAATTTCAGGATAAGGCACCATATTCCCTTCATCAACATATACACGTGGTGGATATTGGAATAGTGCTTGAGTTCTTTCTAGCAAATGTCTAATTTGCAACATCAAATCGATTCCACTATTGCCAACTCCTAGATCCCATGGCTGCATTTGGTAAATTTAGGCAAACTTCTTCATGTGCTCATCATCACAAGCCCAATACATCAATTTGCTCAATTCACATTCCATATGCAACTGCCATTGTCGCCAATCCCCAACACATCCAACTTTGAACTCACTTCAAACTCTATCAGACAATCCACTCACTTTTTCAAAGAATATTCATTGATATTTCCCAAAATCGGTGGTCTCTCCAAGTTTGACACTTCTATGATGAAATGCTCGCTTGTTTCCTCCTCTGCCAGTTCCATATCTGTATTGTCCTCGATGGTAGTCTCCTCCACATCCCACCATGAACTATCAGGTTGATTTTCTATTTGGCTAGCATCAGTAGTCTTCTCCGGTTCTTCTTCTGGCGGTTCACTTGCTTGGCCTTTTTGCCATATTTTATACTTTGATATAGGTTGTTTCCCCTTTTCCCAACTCTCCTCCAACACTGTTGAACTTGGAGTCGTGGTTTGTGTTGTTGCAGATGCCAACTCCCTTGGTGGTCCCTTGTCCAACGAAGGCGATCCACATCTATCCACAGTGTATGCATATTTCCCTAGCGGTGTGGTGTTGTAATTTTCTAATGTATCAATGTTATCCACCTGCATTGAAACATCACCAACGAAGTCTCCTCCTCTAGGTGCTCCATCTAATGTTGGTGATGCTTCCACCACATCGACTGTAGTCTGGACTTCCACGTCTACATCTACAATCACCAATGTTTCCTGTGCAGACCACTGCGCAGTTTTCTTATCGAACTATTGCGTTATTCTTCCACACACTGCACATTACGTCACTCTTGGCAACGTCACTCTTAAGTCATCTTGGTACCTGCAGTGACTCCTTGCACAACCTAACTTCTTGGTTATGCGAGAGTTCCTCTCTGCACTACTTGTTGCAATGTTCCACGCATTTCACTTTGTTGGCCCACCACCTTTTGTACACTGCCACCCTCTATCTTCTTTCTTGTGGTCTGTTGTGGGGGTCCTTGACTCACTAGCTATTGTTGTTGTTAAGGTTGTTGTTGTTGCTGCAGTTGCACTCCCATCTTTTGCCACAACTGCTCCAACTATCTTCGTCTCTTCTCTTTTCTACCCAACTCCTCTACATTTGGTAATTGTTCCTCACCTTCATCATATTCCTCATTTCCTTCAACTACAACATCCATATCATCACTTGATTCTTCCTATGCCTTTCTATTCTTCGATGCACTTTTCTTTTTATTCCCCAAAGTACTGGCTTTCATCAATGGGACATGTACCCATCTGAAAATCATTGGTGTATGCTCCATAATAGTATGAGGATTCAGCCCTAGAAACTAAATCTTCACCTGTGACACTACATCCAAAATCAAAGCAATGGCATGGAAAGCCATTGAAAAATTCTTGGTATACCGCATCAGAAAATTTTGAATGCGGTCTGACAAAAATGTAGCCCAATCATACAATTCTTCGACCATGATTCCTTCCATATATAGTATGAGGCAAGTGAGAATCTCCGAGGCTCTTTGCTCACCAGACAGTCTAGACATGATCACATTCATTGTACACTGCAGTTCATCAAACTTCAATTTTACATTTTCAATCTACGGCTCCCATGTTTTATCGGCTTAGCCACTTCCTGCAGACTAAGATTAGCAACCTTCTCAACAAAATTCATTAACCGGTAGGGCTCCACTCCTTCCTTCTTCACCGGTCTTGTGGAATTTAGCATCAAAAATTTCTTCCAAAATTGCTTGCAGAAAATGACACTCAAGTCTCTTTGTTACCAATCATTATTTTTCTTTGATTCCTTTCAGCATCATAGGTTTGCAGTAATTCTAACAGGTACGGCTTAAAGAAATTGTTGCCAAAGCCTAGCACCTATAGAATATATTGCACTCCTACATTCCTAAATGCAGTCTTTAACGAACGATCTATCAGATGCTCCAACCACCATGTTCTGCAAAAGTCTTCCACTGCTGTTGTCGAAGTTATTTCCTCTAAGGGGATTTGCATCCTCTCCTTCCCCTTATTCTTCACCTTAGGTGAAGTTGCTTGCCCCTTGCCATGATGTTCATCAGGAGTGTCGGTTTGTAACCTTGATCACAACTCCATTCCATGCTGCCTTCCTCTCCCTCGCTTTGTGTCCCTACCACGTTCTCTTTCTCTTCCACACACGTGGTTTGCTAGGCTTCTCTCAAAGCCAAATCCAATGCCTCCTCCACGAGTGTGGGGTCCTACTTGCAACACAACCTCCGGTGGAAATCTTCTCTACAATCCCACCTGTTCAATCCACCCCAAAATTCATGGCCTTCTCTGCATAACTTCTGCAACAATCTACTCAACTTCAAATTTCGCCAACTTCCGACAATAGCAATCTGCAATTGTCTCCCAATGATGTTTCTTCGTTCTACAGCTCCACTTGCCACGTGACCTTACTCCTCTCATGCCTCTGCTCAACTCTTGTTGACGGCCTTGACTATCTGCACACAATAACTACTAACGCCCTACCTCCAAACAGTTTTGCCTGGACAACCTCCTACCAAACAGCTCAATATCGGAGGGCTCGGTTACAAATTGCCTGGTATCCAACGGCTCTATCCTTGACAGCTTGTTTCTGGAAGGCCTCATTTAGGCATCTTTTCATCTTCAATATGGCAGCTTCTGCAATCCTTTAAACAATTTGTATGCTTTTGTTCATCTTCTTCTCTACTCCTACGTCAACAGTTCGTACGGTCCGTACCATTCTTACAACTTTTAAAAAAAAATTCTTTGCAATTGAGCCCTTCTTCATTTGCTCCAATTGGCTGCAGTCTTCTTCTCCATGCTCCCTTCTGGAAATGTTGAACTGCAACCCTTGTACATGCAAATTAAAATTATTTTTTGCTGGCACCAAGAAGTGATTTCCCACAAAAACCCTTTTTGGCACTTCTCCTTGGTAGTTTTCTCTTGCAATGCAATGTCCTCCTTCAAGGTTTTCTTCTTGCACACTTCCTCTAATTTGCTACTTCTTTCGCACAATGTCTGCTTCCAAAAACCTTCTCGTTCGTACAGTCTGTGCAATCTGCAACTCTTTCACCCATATGATTTGCACCAACTGCAACTCCTCCGTTCATATAGTCTACACAAGTTGCAACTCCTCTGCACTCTAGCTGATTCAGCTCCGTTTGCTCCAACTCCTTTGGCTCCTTCCAGCATTGAGCGTTCGAATGTCTCGTTACCATCTCCAATCGTGTATTTATAAGATGGAGGTGGTAAGGGGACAGTTGTCTTGCATGTGGCAACTATCTCACAACTACCGCTTTGCAACCTTTAATTGCCTTAACTAGACATTGTGCTTTTTTTGTCTTATCCTTGCCACCTTGCACATGTTTATTTTTCACTTTGTCCATCGTACAATCACGATTTCATTGCTCTTTATACTTATTCGTATGGCCAAAGCATCCCAATGGCTTGTCTAACTACTCGAGCGACACCTCCAACTAATGCTTCTGATGGCTCCCACGTTTGGATGGCCTTGATTGCTATCCCAAACAACCTTGTCTGATCATCTACCACAGTGATCTCATGCTCTATTTCGTATCGCCCAGTTGTCTTAAATGTTGACAACTTCTTCCAAACTACCTTCTCCATCGTCGATTTCTTCTTGATAGTCTTGCAAGTTCAAGTTTAATTTTGTCATTTTTTCTATCAGTTGCCATTCCCATAGCTCTTTCTTCTGATGGCCTGACATTCACTTGTCAACTGAAGAGGTATGCCGAATCTTGTAATCACTTGCTCATACAAGAAACGTGTAGTACTCTTTGCGGAATTATCAGGCAATGCCCTTGCCTCGACCCACTTTGTCAAATATTCTGTCGCTACCACAATGTATCTACATCGTCTTTTGCTTGTCTTCAATGGTCCAACAAAATCGAGACCCCATCTCTCGAACAATTCTTGTGGCTATGATGGGTGCAATGGCATGAAGTCCCTCCTCAACGGCTTCCCAGCTCTTTGGCACGTATCGCATGTGGTCACAAACTCCTTTGCATCACGATAGAGGGTGGGCCACCACAGCCCTGCCAGAAGCACCTTCCTCGCGGTTGCATCTGGTCCCATATGCCCTCTTGCCAGCCCCTCATGAGCTTCCTTCAACGTTGCATTCACTTCCTTGTCCATCACACATCTCCACAACACTCCATCAGGTCCGATCTTGTACAACAATCCAACTATCAATTGAAATGGTGTTGATTTCACAATAATCTTCTTCTTCTTAGCTGCCGTCAACTCTTGTGGCAACTCTCCCGTCGACAAGTATTCACCCACATACTTGTACCACGACGGTAGCGCAATGATTGAAAACAAGTGAGCATCTGGAAATTCATCCGACACTCCTTTCGCAGGCTCTCTTAAGTGAATCCTTGACAATTGATCCGCTATCACGTGCTTCTTCCCTAGTCTGACTACCACTCGAAACACGAATTCTTGCAACGTGACGAGCCACCTGCTAACTCATCCGTGAATAGTCGGCTTGTTGATTAAATACAACAATGCCTGATGGTCCACATAGAAAGCAAAAGGATTGGCAAGCAAATAATGTCTGAAATTTTGTCTGCATACACCATTCCCAAGGCATCTTGCTTTGTAGTGTTGTAGTTTTTCTCTACACGAGACAACAACCGACTAGAAAAATATATGGGCTGATCCAACCCATATTGCCCTTCTTGGGCCAACCCACATCCAATTGCAAAATTGGACGCATCAACATGGACATGAAACTCCTTTTCCCAATCTGGAAATACCAGAATGGGTGCACAAACCAACTTTGCCTTCAGCTCCTCAAAGGCCTTCTGATGCTCCTTCGTCCATCGAAAAGGAACATTCTTGCACGTCAACACATCTAGAGGGTGCGAAACTTGTGCAAAGTTTTTGATGAAGCGTCGATAATACCCGACATGTCCCAAAAAGGACTTCAACGAACTCACGTTGTATGGCTCCTCCATGCTCATCACGACTCGTATCTTGTCAGGATCGGTCTTCAAACCCTCTTTACATACATGTCCAAGTAACTTCCCATATGGTACCAACAACTTACACTTTTTTGGGTTCAAGGACAATCGTGCATTCATACACAACGTCATGCATTCCTCCAATGCCTTCAAATGCTCGTCCTTCTTCCCGTACAATGACCAATCGTCCAGGAATACTTTGAATTTGCCTGTGGACATTTGTTCAAAAATATACAAAATTATCCGCTGAAATGTGGCAGGGGCATTGCATAAACCGAAAGGCATTCGATTATATGCATAGATGCCATTCTCTACTACAAAAGTAGTCTTCAACCTATCTTCCTCGGCTATACTAATTTGATTATAGCCCGAGAATCCATCCAAAAATGAATAGATCTCATGCCCTGCTACCTCTTCCAAAATTGAATTAGTGAAAGGTATCGGAAAGGGATCCTTAATAGTTACTGCATTCAAACTCCTGAAATCAACACAGATGCGGATCTGATTACTCTCCTTCATGACTAATCACAATTGGTGACACCCACTCACTCACAATCACCTTGAAAATTATTCCAGCATCCAACATCTTCTCAATTTCTGCATTGACTAAGGCCACGTACTTTGGATTCATTCTATACGGCCTTCTTCGCACTGGTTGTGCACCCGGAACCAATGGAATCCGATGCACACACAATTCAGGTGGAATCCCCTTCAAATCCTTATAGGTCCATGCGAAGACCTCCTTATACTGCATGAATATTTTGAAAGTTGTTGCTTTCAAGACTGGATCCCAGTCATCCCCGCAATGGATCATCTTCTCTTCATCTCTTTCACCGAGGTTTACCTGCACCATCTTCGGTCCTTCATACTGTATGGTGTCAGGTTCTTTTGCCACTTTCTCCACATCAAATGGATGTGCTAGCTTTTCATCAATCAATGCATCGCCAACACTGTATTCTACAAAATTTCGTGGAAAAGTCCACTTCTCTTCTTCAACCTTGGCTGCAGACTTCGTATTTTGACTGCATTCACCGATCTCATATACACTTCGTACTGGTTCATCTTGGTCCTCTTCTTTTGCGTTGATACACATACAATTTGGCTGGAAGACTTCATAGTCTTCCATTTGCCAATGGAGAAGTCCACTATTAGAGTGCTCCTCATCCTTCATGCACTCCAACTCCAACACGCCTTCTTCATTTGGTTCCCATTCGTTCTTGTCCTTCGATGATGAACTCCCAGACTCATCGGATGTCGCCAATTCTTCACTTATGGATTGATTCTTCAAGTTAATCACATACTTGTGCTGGCCTTTCTTGAATGTCAAACGATCCTTCTCCCAATTGTGGTTTACTTTTGACGTGCGTAGCCACCCGCGTCCCAACAATGCATCATAGGCTGGTTTTTGCATAGCAATCACCACAAAATCCATGATGAACATTTGATCAACGATCTTCACTTTTTGTGCAGTCAATACTCCCTTCATCTCTATCCCATATTGGTCTGCGCCATACAACCTGAAGTTGGGAGACCATAAAAATGGTGCCCCCAAATCTTTCCACGTCTTTTCAGGCAAGACATTTACACTTGAGCCTCCATCAACGATTACTCGTGTCAACTTGTGGTTCAACAACTCAATGTGGATCAGTGCTGGTTTCTTCCCGACATCTATCATCAAGATTGTCGGGTCAATATATTGATCCTTCCTTATTCGTGTTGCTTCCAGTTGGCGTCGTGGCTCCTCCACTCTTCTTGTCCGCACCATCTCTCCTACCATTGCATATAGCTTCGGTACTGCGCCTAGTAAATTGGATACTTTCACTTCGATACTCGTATTTAGTACTTGTGCGACCAACTGGTTCGTTACTATGTCCTCTTCTTCAATCGTGATGGGTTCCTTCAATTTCTTTTCCTGGAGCAATCTCTCCTGATTGGTCTTTTTCATCTCTTCTTCAATTTGGACACGTGCTTCCTGCCATCTCTCCTCTTTAGCAGGGTTCGGGTATTGCTCTTCCTTCTTTGCCTGTGCCCATGTTACTACTAGCACATGTTTCTCCTTCTGTTGTTGGTCTTGTGGAGGTTCCTCAATGTCAATAAAATTGACATTCTGTGAGTTACTCGTACTTGCTTTCTTCGGGCAATTTACCTCCTTGTGATTGCCCGGTCCACACCATCGACACATCATTGCATTATTGTTTCCATTGCCCCTCCTGTTGGGGCATTCTGACAATTGCGTGCAAAGTGTCCCCACTCTTGACATCTCCGACATTGGATGATTGGCCTCCCATCCGAATCATACTGCAATCGACCCTCTCCTCTTGCGGATCGATTTCCTTGTTGTGGTTGCCTCCTTCCTTGGCGGTTATTTCGATATCCACCACTTGTTGCTCCTTGTCCGCTCTTTGAAGTGCTTGGCTTATCTTCCTTATTCTCCTTTTGCACCATCAATGTCTGGTGTCTAGTGCTTTTGAGATTAAATGGACAATCGACAATAACATGCCCCACAACTTCACAAATATTGCAAAATGCTTTCTTTGGACAATTGACATTGGTGTGTCTTGATTTGCAATCAGAACACCATATGTCCTTTTCTCCTTTTTCTTTTCAGCCTTCACATCATTAATCATACGTTCTAGGTCCTTCCTCATGGCCTGGATTGTCGCACTCAAGTCATCTTGATCACTATCTGAATTGTCATCTCGATCGTGGATTGCACTTCCTCCACTTGCTGCGGTTGTCTTCATCTCACTTTCTAAATTCAATGCTCTATCAAATGCTTCTTGATAGGTAGTTGGTGGAACTACCTTCATCTTCTTCTTGTACCATGGCAACAATCCATCTAGGAACCATCGTTTTTGCAGCCCATCTGCTGGTTTTGCTTCCATCTTATCGATAAGTTCCTTCAAACGATGATTATATGACTTGATATTCTCGTCCTTCTTTTGCTTCATTGAGTAGATTTCTCCAATGATCTTCGTATCATCACGAAGCAATCTGAATTCTTTACTGAATTCAATCTTCAACTCATCCCAAGTTGTGAAGGGTGCTTCTCGTTTTAGATGCCAATCCATCGCTATTCCACGCAATGTTGCTGGAAACAATTGTAACCATGAACCTTCATCATCTATGCCATTTGCTCTCCATATCGTTTCACACGTTCCGATATGGCATTCTGGGTCTTCCTTCCCATCACCCATGAACTTTGGGCACTTTTGCTTGCTCGCAGCTGCAACAATATTAGCCATTGGTGGTTGTTCGTCTTCACTTGACGAACCTTCGTTCAATGACCGCTCTTCTACAAACAACCTTTGGCCGCTACTTTGCGCTCCCACACTTCGCGATCTCCTCCGCAAATACACGAGCATCGGATCTGGTCTCTCGAGCACACTCTCTTGCAGTTGCCTTTGTGCTTGACTCCCATCCTCTGCACCTCTAGGCACTCTCCCCCACACTTGTGTTAGTGTCACCAGTTGCTCCACCTCGTCTTGCGCACGCTCCATGTTGGCGCCTTCTTCACTACTCGCATGAACGTTCTCCTCAGCCCAAACCTCGTTTGCTTGCTGCGCCTCCACTTGCGCTTTGTCTTCCGTTGTTAAAAACAATGTTTGCCACCTCTCTCGTTCTTCGTCCAAACTATCCTCCACTTGAGGATTCCAAACTCGTTCAACTTCTGGTATTTGTATCTCTTCACCAACAAGTTTTGTCAATATTCTTCCTTCATGCAATTCTTCATCAACAACATGCAAGTCTTCCTCGTGCTCAACACGTCCACGTTCTTCTCGTTCTTGTTGTTGTGCAATCCTCTGACTTCTACGTATTGGCTGATCTCTCGCTCTTCCGCATCCACGTCTCCCACGTCCTCGTGGTAAGTTATCTGTCATCCACCTCTCCAAGTTTCACGTGGTGCTGGTTTGAACTTCAAACGGCAACGATGCCAAATGTAGCATGGTGGTGGTATTCCACCCTTGGAGGAACAATTTGGATTGACAGATTAACTGTTCACAACTTGCAGTGATGTAGTTGTACGGCCTGCATCATCTCCTTGTCTCTGACGGCCTTGTTCACTACTCTAGACGGCCCAGTCTGAGAATCAGACGACCTGCACTCTTTCCAGACGGCTGGCACTAGCCAGACGGCTTGCCTTCAGTCTTGACGGCCTGGCAACTACACTGTATGGCTTGGCAACTGCGTTACATGGCCTAGTAACTGCCCAAACGGCCTTGTACGACAGAACTTGGAAAAGAATACAAGATAACAGGGTTGAATCTAAATCTACTGCAGCAATCAATCAATAGCAATACATGCAGATCACACACAATAAACAATAGCAAATGATGAACAAGTATGAACAAGATATTGCATTAATGATAGCTTGTATGGTGAACTGCATACAGCATCTTCTTACATACACAGTATCTGATCCTGTGCAGAATACCTCCAATGCACTCTACACTATCTCTTCCTGGCATACACAATGCAATGCCTGTGCAAATGTATCTACTCTTTGTGTCTACAATGTACTCTCTTTGGCATGTACCCGCTCAAATGAATGAGGGGGTCTATTTAAACTATGGGGATGGTAGTTACAAACAACTACCACCCCTGACACCTCACCTCCTAACTACAAGACAAACTAGGTGATAACTACCCTTGCATGACTATGTTTGCACATAACTCCAACTTGACTCATTATTACATGCATTATTACAACGTACATCTTTTATTCAAATTACAAAACTTTACATATGCGTACTTGACATCCATGCATATTTTATTTCCAACTTGTTTATTTCCTTTGCTGAGGTGGCACGTCAGAACTAGTGCCTACAATATAAAATTCAACACCATTCCTAAAGAAGACAAAATTTTATGCAAAACAGCTCTCTGGATTATGAAATCAGTGCACAATATTTTTGTTTATACAATTCCAAATCACGTTTAACCTTCTTCCTCTAACCCAACCAAAGATGTCTAGCTTTGTACCTTTAAGAAGCAATCACCCTTGGACACTAGGCCTTCTGTCCCCAAGAGACTTCCTAAACTACTAGGCCAATTTTACATCCTTTCATTCTTTTCCAATAATCGAACACACTAAATCCTCACTAGATGATTCAACCTCTGCTAATAGCATCAGATCTGTGAGACAATTGATTTCCTCAAGGAGCAACTACCAAGGGATCTTCACACATGAGATGAGGTAAACCTATCATCCCTCAGCATACAGTATCTTTTATATTGTCACACCCACAATCTTGGAAGTCAAAATAGGCATGCATTTCTAGATTACTCTCTGCACCTGGAGGATCTTCGGCATTGGATGGTATGAAGAAACATAGAGGACATCCCCCCAAGATTTAGTTGGCTCTCTTAGTTTGGTTGCTCTCAGGAGAGAAATATCAATATTTGGTGCTTTGCTCCTCAGGATGCATCATCTCTCAGAGCACTTTTGGTCATGTTGGAGTAATTCTGGTATATCTGGTATGATAGGATCTGGTATATTTGATATAATAGGCATATCAACATATCTATTATTGTCAAAGTTGTTACTGCTGGTTAGGTTTTGTGTGATTTGGTCTTTCAATAGCAACCTATTTACAGTATGCAATTTCCTATATATCTTTCTGAATATGTAATACAAAATGTGCCCTGTATGAAACTTTTATGGTATCAGAGCTATCATGAAGGGAGGGCCAACACTCCTTCTTCTTGATCCATCCAGAGATTCCAAACGAAGATCCAGAGTACTTCGTTAGAGCATAATCAGCCGGGGACTAGAAACATTTACCCAACGGCTCAGATGAGACACAGCCATCCCTAAAGATCGCATGACAAGTCTCCTACAGCAAGTCTGGGCATTCTTAGCGGTGCAGAGTGAACCACAAATTAATGAATTATGGATACAGCAATTCTGAAATGTTTTTACTTCACAGCCAATCATAAATTCAGTAGGTCTCCCATGTTGATGAAATTACAGGTTTGAGACGTGGATCCATATTTACTGATGAATGTCATATATGCATTTCCTACAGCTGTGCAGTTTGGCATAGAATGTGACAAAATCATCGCATTTGGTAAGGATAGACCAGAATAGTCGTCCATATAGAAGGTTAAATCTTTCTTGCTGCAGATGAGGTGTAGAAGCACCTACAGATCTGCAGTTCAATTGCAGGACTTCTAAGCCAAATTTCATGCCATTTACATAAAATCTCATTGAATTTTATGCAGCTTGGTTCATGTTGGTGTGGTGCATTCAAAATATGAAAGGAGAAGTTGAAAGTGGTGCCTCATGGTGATGATGCTGGGCATGATTAAGACCTGGCGGATGGACGCATGATTGAGATTTGAAACACTTTAAATCATGAGAAAAAATATGGTGCCAAGAACTGATCCCTCATCCACAAGGAGATTCTTGGGCACTCTAAGAAGTTGTCCTGGCTGCCGTGGTGTAACTAGGTGAGCCCCTAGGTGGAGCATCACACTTTCACCTCAAGGAAGATGCCACCATCTTTCACACCCCTACCAAGCATAACAACAAGTGGACTTTCAGAGGAGAACCACACAACATTGTGACTACATAATATGCGCATCGAAATGGTGTCAAACACGTGGACGGATCCAATGCATTGAACAAGTGGAGGATGTTTGTGTTGAAGTACATGGTGTTGACAAAGGCGTGAGATCACATTAGTGCCCAACAATAGTTCATAGTTGTGGAGACATGTTGCACAAGATTTTGGTGTTCGCCCTTCGAGAAGACTTTGCAATATACAAAAGAGGAATGCAGCATTGGAGCAACCGTAAACAACGGTTTGACCGATTACCAGTTCTCCATACTCATCAAGTACAAAGATGCGAATGGAGATGTAGGAGTCATCCATCTTAAAGGGGTGCAATCAAAAACATTGATTTTGCTTTTGCTTTGCACAAGCTGAAGCAACAAAGCCATATGGCATTAGAGTCACTTGTCCATAAAAAGGAGGACAATATGTTAGCCTACCTAACTGATAGAAGAGACATCCAACGCTTATTCGATCGCATGCTTGGGAGTTAGATGTCAACCGCTCCGTAGGTGGCAAAAATGCGTACATATTGCCACATTGGAGCTTGTCATTTATGCAAAGAATTTATTCCCATGGGATTGTCGTATAAATCAAAAGAACCATTTCAAATGTCACGGTTTCAAAGCCCATGCCCTTCTTTTCTTGTATCATATGTTTTGTGCAACATTTTGAACATTTGACTTATAAGGTGTCTATTATACCCATTATTTTGCAAAGGTGGGCTCTTTGCTTTTGATATACACATTATTTCTTTAAGGGGGGCATGCTTTCACAATAAAGTCAAGTGATGTTAGTGGTGTTCTGGTCGAGTCCATGTACCATGATGTTTTGTCTTCAACAAGTATAATGTTATCATCATCAAGTCAATCTTAGTGGAGAATCTTCGATAAGTGTCTTATTTATCCAAAGGAGGATCCTAAAAAGGGGCAAATATCTCAGCCTATGTCTTTGACAAATACAAAGGAGGCATATGGATTCTTCTATGCCCTTCAAGAGATCCTACGTGACATAGGTCAAATGTCCTTTGAACACCTAGTATCTCAAGGTCACCTAGAACATTTGATCTATGAAGCTCGTTGTTGTGCTCATTAAGCGACAACTTGACGCAAGATATGAAGGGCATACCAAAGACAACTCAAAATGCAAATGTCATCAACAAAATGCCAATTCAAAAGTTGGTCTTTCAGAGCGAGTTTGATGTTTGGAATTTCAGAGGTCAGTCAAGACTTTGGTTAAGCTTGCCCACGTTCTCAGCTTGGGTGAAGTTTGTTGCTTAGTCAATTAGTTCGATGCTTAGGAGTTGTGAAAGCTGAATTCAGTCCAGCTTGTAGATAATACATTTTAGAGTTTGGTCAAGCTTATGACTTACCAAGTCCAATGTTCAAGCAACTACTGAAAAGAGGTGATGGTACTGCTTGTTGCCAAGCTATGGTGTTGATCAGCAAGGTGGCACCAACATGCAAAAGCTTATCTTTGTGGTAGCATCTATTGGAGCTTGGCTCCATGTTAATGAGGATTTGAGCGACCCTTACTCCGTTCATATCACTCCATATGCTACTGATTATATAAATCTTGATGTGTAATAAGTGGACATTGACAAGTGAAGCAAATAGAATGAAAGTTGTATTCTACTCTTTTTGTTTTAGTCTCTGAACAATTGCATTTTGAGTTTGTTTAAGAGACTTCAATAATGTTATAATAAACATAAGATTTAATTCAATAAAGCTTTGGTTTGTAAGCTTAACTCTTTCATGTCAAAGCCACTACCAAAAGTTTTGAGTATAGCGATTTTTCCTTTTGTGATATATTTATGATAGTTTTACATATTTTTAATGTCTCAAACTTCATACCAAAGTTTATTCCAATCTTTTCTTAGGTTGAATTTATTTCAAATTTCAATCTTGCTGGACTCAAAAATGATAGTGAATGTGGTAACACAGGATAGAAGTAGAGGAAGGAGATTTATTGGCAATTAAATGTGCTTAAGTTAACCTTTATGATGTAGTTTGGGGTTTTCGTATTGATATAAATACCACCCTCACACTCCTCATTTCTTATCGAAGTGTTGTGCACTATAATCTACGGATAGTGATTATTTATGGTGCCTATAGGCACCCATCATATCTATCTCTTTTTTTTTATCTATTTATGCTTTTTGTATAAGAATTGAGTGGATGGTTTTCTTTTGTTTGTTTCTAAAAAATATTGTGAATTTTGATGTGGTATTAGAGCGGGTATGGAGCTACCTCACTTGGTCACCCAGAAGCCTTTTTCAAATCCCCCAATTCTTCTTTCAAAATCAAGGACAATCCTCTTTTTGAGACTTCGCAAGCCTTTCTTGCCAAAGAAGCCAAGAGATTTTTAAACCACGTTTCGCCAATTTTTCCTTCAGTCTTATCAAAGAATTTGTGCCTTTTCCATCTTCTGCTTCCATGTCACCGAGGTATGGCTGCATTTTTCGATTTTTTGCCTTCCAGTCTATGCTTTCAGAGTTGCTACAGTGCAAGGGCACATGGTGGGAGAAATTCAAATTCGAAAATATTCCCTTTCCTATGCGCACACTTGACTCTAGGCTATCGGATCAAGCCGTCTGTTTCTAAGGAGGAATGTGCCCCTAATCGTTTTTACTAAGGGTGCCTCAATAGTTTGAGGAGAGAATCTATGGGCGCTTTCACTGTTGTTCATCGCGGATTCGAATCTATGCATTTTCACTGGCTAAACCCAGGGTGAGGAATTTAGAAGAACGTTGGCATGTTTTTTGGTTTGCATCCACGAGTGGCAGCAAACTAGCTAGGCAAACAGTCCTTAGGGCATTAAATATGGATAGGATAATGTTCAAATCTTTTCATGGACCTTTGGCTTGTTCTTGGAGCGATATAGAGCTATTTTGTCTATGCTCATGGCGTCAACATCATGATAGGATGCTCTAGCTAGTTGGCTATTGTGAGCTGCCTAAATGCGTAGTGGGCAAGAGATCTCTTGTTCGACCCCCCCCCCGGGCAACCTTTTGGGTGTTTCCTTCTTGCTTAAAGGGAAGGGTGCTAATGTTATTACTATTTGCCCTCCTTTCGATTCCCAAGGAATGTCACACTATCATGGATAATGCACTATTTTTAGTTTAGCAACTGTTTTGTGAAGGAAATTGGTTCTAGGACGAAGTGGCAACCCGTCAAACAAATTTTTTACCTATTTAAAGTTGTTCAACCAATAAAATTAACACAAGTGGCAACAACCTAGAGAGGTACAGGAGATGAGGTGGCAAACTGTCAGTAGCGAATCAAGATTCGCCAAGTGGCAAGTTTGGATTGGCTCTTGCAAACCTAAGGTTTGATTATTTTATTTTTTATTTTTGGGGGTCCATTAGGGCAAATCTTCTAGAGGCCATAACTTCAATATACAAAAGTGGTTTCAGCCTATTTTTTTCAAATTGCACAATTTTTCAAGCTCTACACATTGACAACATCAGTTCATGGAAGTATTGCAGTGTTAGGGGTCGAGTTGTGTAAGATGGACCACAAAGCCCTAGTTACTCGCCTTAATGGGCAAAATTACAATATCTGGTCAACTCAAATGATCGGTCTGCTACGAAGTAAGAACTTGTGGTGTATCTTTCAAGAGGATAAAGCAATGGTTCTTGATGATGAAGCTCGGCACCAAAAGGCAAAAGAGGCTCTAGGTTTGTTTTCCTTGTTGATTGAACCAAAGTTGCTTTTCCATATCAAAGAAGAGAGTGACCCTATCAAGGTATGGTCAAAGTTGCATGAACTTTTTGGAAAGGTTAATACTACTAAAGTAAGTCACTTGGAATTAGAGTTTTCTTCTCTTAAGCTAGTTGAGTTTGATAACATTGAGGACTATATTGCAAGATTCAAGGCTTTGAGGGTAGATATTGTATCTTCTAGAGGCAAAAAGAAAGATGATGCAGAATGCGTTAAGATTGTCCTTGCTAATCTCTCCCCCTCCTTTCAGATATTGAACCTAATAGTTCATATGATTCCTATGTTCTTGGAATCCCAAAAAACTCTTACTCTTGATCAGCTTTTCTCTCTTCTAGTTCACTTTCAGGTTTCAATGCGGAATTGTGGTGGTGGAACTCCTCACATACAAGCTCATGCAAAGGAATTCCAATCTAAGGAGGCTAAGACCCAGGGGCCCATGGGCAAGGCTAAGTCTTCAAAGAAAACGAAGACCACTTGCAGATACTGTAAAAGGGAGGGACATCCTATGAAGAATTGCTTGTTGAAGCTGCAAAATATTAAAGGTAAGTTCTTGGAGCAAGGTGGACGTCTTTTAGATGATGAGGGAGATTCAGATTGATCTGCCTCAACTATAGAGGCCCACTAGAGCATCCATTATGAGGGAGAAGATAGTATTGTCACTAATATCTTCTCTCCTTGGCCCCTCAGTTCAGATTATGGGGGGGTGTTGAATTTGTAATCTGATTCATGGCCAAGAGTCGACATTGTGTGATGTATTGGATAGGCCTAAGGGCACATCATTGTGCAATGTATTTAATATTTTGTAATATTTTATTATGTAAGCCCAATGGGCCATGGTTAACCTTGTTATGGTTAAACCTTATTTAATATTTGTAATTAACCTAAAGCCCACTTGTTATGTCGGCTTAGGTTAAACTTTATGATGTAATTTGGGGTTTTGGTATTGCTATAAATACCCCCCTCACACTCCTCATTTCTTATCAGAGTGTTGTGCAATATAATCTATGGATAGTGATTATTTATGGTGCCTATGGGCACCCATCATATCTGTCTCTCTCTTTTGTCCATTTACACTTTCTGTATAAGATTTGAGTGGATGGTTTGCTTCTATTTGTTTCTGGAAAATATTGTGAATTCTAACAATTAAGATTATTGAAGAGTGTTATCATGCTGTTTTGCATCTTGAAACCTGCTTCAAGGAAGGGAATACAAAGCATACTACCATACATCAGATCAAGTGACAAGCATCGGGATCAGAAATAGTCAATGCATTGGTAACATAGCCATAACTATAAGTCAAAACTTAATCATATACACAAATAAACCAGTGATGTACTTCTCAAACATGCCAATATAAGTAATTATGATGTTCAAAATAAGTACATTAACAGCCAGAATAATTTATCTGCAAGAGAAAACAAATAATAAACACCATGCTTTTTAGGATATGAATTTGAAAAGAATATAAGACTTATTATTTTAGATTAGAAGGAAATAATTTATCCATTCAAGGTATGCTAATGAGGACAAGATGTTCATGTTAGTTAAGGATCAATGATTCTTCTTACATCATCAAGTAGGGCCGCTTGAACATTTTCAGGCCTGTGGTCATAGCGCCTCAACAACTGTAGGCATGTCCCAGTGATCAACTTTGCTGACATGTAAGTCTCCCATGGTATATCCCTCTTAAGAACCTGAAAAGAACAAAAGGTTAGCCTATGCTTCATATTTGAAGTCTCCACAGAGAATGATAATAGCCTAGGCAAAATAAAGTATTCTCAGATGATCTAAAATACATCGGGGATGAGACTTCCAATAACGAATAACAAGAACAAAATGCATGACTGATGTAGAGTACAGTGTGAACAGTTTACGTAGTGGTTGCACATGTTGGTTTATCATTCAAATATTTTATCAGTGTTTTATCATAATGAACAGACATGAAGGTGGGAGGAAGCAAGCAGTGCCTATGTAGGAATCTTTACTGTGACAATGAACCTCACCATGTGAGAACAACAATAGATCAAAAAGTTGTGCTTTGCAATGGATGAGGAGACCCATAAACTTACATTTCTAATTAATTTATACACTATATAATCATCAGACAAGATTGTAATCAAGACAGCAAACATAAGAGACATATTTTGTGCATCAAGGTGACAACAACTTCAAATTATCTAGGCAAGTCACTATAATGAACAGAGAATATGCATGCAACCAACAGTTGCAACATGATTTTCGGCACTCTTGACAATTATAAATTTATTGTCACGACCCACCTTGGAGGAACTTCATTAATTTGCTATTTGTATCATGATAGCTAGTTTTATTGTTTGATGTGTTTGCATAATATTGGTTTCTGTCAAAAGAAAATGGTGTTGCGTGCATAGATTGATTGCATGAACAGGTATTCTTAAGTAGAAGACTGACCACCAGAGATGAAAAAGGGAAATGATGATAAAGACAACCCATCAGGTAAAGCTCTTGTTTCTATCATCACTAGTTACCTCCCTGTTGGCGGTGTTACCTGAGGAATTACTCTAAAATTCCCGCCACTCAAAGGAAAAACGGTGATGGGAAACAACGAGCATATGCATCGAGTGCTTGTATGCCATTTGTGTGAAATATAGTTGGTTGCATAATTAATTTGCATAAAGGAATTCTACCTTGGAAATGCATATTTATTAATGATTGACATTTTACTATTTTTGAATTATAAGCTTTTATGCATACAACTTAAATATTCTCTAGAGTAGAGATTAATTGTTTTGAACATGTTTATTTATTTTGGCTTACTCTATTTTTGAAAAGAAATTAGGTGGTTTGTCTTTTATGAACCTGTCCAAATTTTATTGGACCAAAATATGAAAAGACTGCCTTATAAATGAAATATTACATATTTCCTACACATGGCAACTTTGGGATGGTTGTACTAAGGGATGAGACCTTCCTCTTATATTTAATAGTCCCAGTACTTATTGCCCATGCTCTCAATATTTTTAGTGCCCTTAGTGTGGGGGGCACAGGACACATAACAGCCTATACCTTATCTCTAGGGAATCCCTTTTGTATTAAAATATTATATTCTGAAGAAACTTGCATGTGAAGGGAAAAGAAGAAAAGTAATAAAATAATGTAGGGCATCTACCTGTAAGAAAAAGAAAGTGTTATAAATAGCCATGAGGATTGAGAAAAAGGGGGTATGCTATGCTTTGTGAAGTTTAGAAGGAGGTTAGAACGAGAGTAGGAGAAGGACCTTCAACCACCTTGGTTGGAGGATTGTGAATAGTCCCAGGTGTGAGAGTTTCTCTTTTCACTACTTGCATGAATAATGTTGCTCCTTCTTAGTTGTATTGCATTGAGTAATGTGTTTTGTCTTACACTGGAATTATCTAGATGTATGAAAAAGTATAATCTATACTTTCTTTCAAAAGAAAATATATATATATAGATATTCTGTTTAGTTGGCCACATACTGCGGTTACCCCAGTTTAGATGTTCGCAATACGTGTTTATTCATTTCTGGCGAAAATTGAATATGGCCAACTTCTTTTAAAGCTACATTTGTGTTACCAACACCTCGGGTGGACTTCTGTAGGGTTGTCCTGCATTCATTATGTCAATTTTACACTAACCATTGGTTAGTCTTCCCCTGGACCACGCGTTCCTTCTAGGTTGGAATGCAGTCATCCTCCCTTGACATTAAACATTTTGACCGCCGACTATAGTACCCTTGCGATGCCATATAGTTTGGCCACCTATGTGCCGATATTATGTATATTTATCGCGTGAGTCGTCCTTTGACGATCCGCCGACAGGCCTGGGCGCTTACTACTAGCGGATAATGGTGAAATGATATATGAGCTCTCTATTGAAGACAGAACTTCTACCTAAAACCTATAGATTATGCTATTCCCTGGTTTCCGTAGATGCTCGCAGTCATTTTCCAAGCGCCCGACGCCCAAATCGAAGCAGGATCTCCTTGTAACTAGTACGGCAAAGGGGTGAAACTGGTTTCTCCTTCCCAACTCTGATTCTGAGTTTAGCTCTGTAGCCGCCTAGGCTTCCAAAGGCTTGTTTTGAGTAGGAACTCCAACTTTGTCGTATCTCGTTCCGCCGAGACATCTGGTCGCAGGGTAGAATCGTTAATCAAACCAATGCGATTGAGCTCGCTGTCTGAACTTGTGACGACTCTTGTGTCTATACCTGCGTCTGAATCAACGTCGTCTGTGTGCAAGATGTCGAATCGAAGTTTGTGTGGGGCATAAACCTTTATACACTGTTGTCGAGTACCGTCCTTTCTAGCGTCGATGCCATCTGTTCCATAGGCGAAGCTGGGATCCAACGATTGTCATAACCCCTGAACCATGAAAGGTTACATGTTGTCCTGAAGCGACACAGTGTCCTTGAGGTATAGACCAAATATAGATCCTAAAGATTCTCGAGACTGCGTGGTTTGCTACCTTAGATCATGTTGGCCTAGCGTATAGTGCGCGGATGAATTTAAGGACGCCTTTGATTTTATGTGCATAGATTAAACTTATGGGTTCGGATGCTTGGGGTTGTTAATTTCAGATTACATTGTAATGGATTAGACATAGAGGTTGAATGGCTATTATATATACTTAAAAGTAACTTGATGGCCTTACATTTCTATAAAGTGTTGAATGATTTTATTATATGCTGAATTAATTACCAAATTAATATTGTATGGGTTGATTAATGGATTCTTTATTAATTTAATTGTTATATTTGGTGATCAAATGAAGATGTATGTTTTACATTTATGTACTCTACAAGGAAATCATAAGACGATAATGTCTATCTAGGAATTATAGACAAAGTGACTTCTAGATTTGGAAAGGATGGATTGGTGTCTATTCCTTGGGAAGAGGTATGGGACTCTTCCCTATGTTTGGAGATGATACAGACAAATAATCATTTGAATTTGTAAATGAAACCTTGCTATGCAAAGAATTAAAGATGGTTGTTTTGCTGCTAATGATATTCTTAAACATGAAATATGCATATGGTATATTTGTGGTACATGTATGCATTTAATTTAAAAAGGGCATGGCTTGCTTGTGTTGCATTGGCATACTTTGCATTCAAGTTGTCCTGATCCCTTAGAAACTCATCTCTCTCACATCACAAAGATGCAAGAGATCCAGAGGAGAACTAGACAACCAGGGTTGAAGACTCTTTTGCTACTCATTCTGCTTATGCTAGTTTTGAGACATTTCCATTGTAATCTTGAAGGGCTGAAATGATAAAGCCAAGCTATGTAATATTTGATGTATTCCTCTTACGTGCTTTTGTATATTAGTAAGGAAGTCTTTTAAATGATGTAATCATCTCAAACAGTTGGTAGAAGATGTATGATTTCGGAAATATGATCAAGTGAAAGTATCTTGTGTAAACTTACTAGCAATTGTCATTGTATGTTATTGAACATTCTTGTAATGGAAGATTATTTGTATGGTTGCTTATTTCAAGCCATGGTAATATATGTATAATGACCTTTGATTGATCATTCCCTTTGAGTATAACGGTGTAGAGGGAACATTAGGAGTAATTTACACAACAATGGAAGCAAAACCAAGACTCAAAACATATGAACTAAAATCCACCACCACCTAAACTGCCAACACCTTGATGATAAGAAATTCTTATAAAACCGCTTAAGGCAAATAACCCAAACTGTATGTAAATTTCCGTAATGAGCAATAGATTATTGGTTTCTCCTAAGACACTAGCCTTTATTGGCAGTATGGAGAAATGGAGAAAGGAATTCCTTTGGTGAGGGATTATTCTCCTAAATGGTTGATTAAACCAAAATGATGTCCCTTACCATGTGGTAAATGTATGGAGGGGACATAGCCATTGTATGCTATTATTCATCTACCATTATGGGATGGTAGGATGGTGTTGTAGGGGTTGGTGCTCCTACTCACAATTGGCTTAAAATGAATTATAGAAGTTGGTGCTTCTATCTAATTAATCTATTGCAATTTGGACTATTTACTTCTGATGGGAAGATCTCGTCTTAGATCATTATTATGACTTTAACTTATCAAAAGGTGGACAAAAACGAACTTTAAAAAAAAAATTAGTGGATGTGTAGTGACAATTGAGGTTGTTACATTTATAAACAAATTGGTAGCAATAAGTATGTCAGCCAAGTCTCAAAAACATTATTTATAAAGATCAAGGAAACCTAGTCCAAAAAACATATTTTTCAAATGGCTCTTCTGGTTAGACTAATGAGGATGCTCAGGTCAATAGCTTCAAGTTTTTTCTTGTCCTTGCAATATTCTCATTCAGCATGACCTCAAGGAACATACAGTGCTAAACACCTATGGAAAAGAAAAAACCAACAATTTTTTCCAGCTAGCGGACATTCAATTCCAACTTTCGTTGAGTCTCATCAGTCCTGATACTGAACTTTCACATTGTATTGTCATGGTAGGTACTCTCTCATACCATAACTATAGCCATGCACTTCTGTAAACAACTGACATTTGGTACTTTACATCCTAATAGTACCGTGTTTTATACAACTGCTCAAGTGCTGTGCTGCAGGAGATGCCCCAGGCAATCCCTTTTACTGAAATCATATGTAGCTGTAACTTGCCCTGGACATTCATGAATGTTATTAAAATTTCATTATTTATTATTTAAAGAGTACAAAAACCAAAGTTTAAACATACAAGGGCATCAAGAGAAAACACTCGAGCATAACATTAAAATTTGCACTTAAATGCTTTGAGATTTTAGATTTAGGAAACACCAGGTTAGGAAAAGTAATGTTAAGTCCATGGAACATCAAAATATGTCATGTAAAGGAATTTATTTACAATCGTAGTTATAGAACTCAGCGAGTTCTTGAAAAACTCACAAAGTCACAAGCCAAGTCAGGAAATCTGAGTTTCGCCACTCAAGTCACAACACTTAAACAAAGATGAAATATTCGCCAAAAACTCAAGACTTGGCTAAAAACTGGTTAAAGACTTGACAATAGTAAGATGCATGAGAGGCAAGCATAAAAATAAAACTTTCTGTTTCCCTGATTTTCAGTTTTTTTGAAAACAACAGTTAATTAGATGCGACATGCATTTATTCATTTATTTTAAAAAAAAAAGCAAAGAAACTTTGTAAAATTGCATTACTTATGCATTACTAGACATTATTTATTTGCATATCTTTGTCAAGTTTCATTCCAAGTCATCAAATCAAAATGAATAATGCCCTTGGCAAGTCTTTGTCAAATACAAATCTCAGTACTACAGTTAAAATTTTCAAAACATAAATGGCTTCTCCATTCATCATTCTCAGATATAATTTCCTACACATTGGTGCTCTTGAGAATCCAAGATCAATCAAGAGAGACTTGATAGCTAAGCAGAAGAAAAGAGCCACACAGCATCCCACACAATATTCCAAGCAACAGCAACAAAATGTTTTAGTTCTTTCAAAAGCAAGGAGTTCATTTGTTCTTACTGCAGTATTCCAGGTCATGAGAAATCTTGTTGTCATAAGAAGATGGAAGCACTAGAACTAGAAGCAACACTAAAGAAGTACGACATCAAATTCGATCCACCATCTTCTTCTCAAACAAGTATAAGACATGCTCTTTTTGTCGCTATTGTATCTGACCCAGCATCCATAAAAGTCCTAGTGCTTCTCACTTTTTTGATCAATTTGATCCATCTCCTTGTACTTCTACAATGTCAGTTTCTGAAAATCCAATATTTGAGGCTAATCCAGATGGACATGATTTAGCTTCCATGGTTTCTGACACGTTATCTCAAGTTTCCACCTTCTCAAAGACCAATTTTGAACTTGGTTTCTTTGAGAAATATGCAATGGCCATTGGTTCAAAGTTGCTTCAAAAAATGGGTTACAATGGGAGTGGTCTTGGCAAAAATGATCAAGGCATTGTTATACAAATTCAGTCTATATTTCATCCATCTCGAGCAGGCATTGATTACAAAAGTAGGACCATCTCACACCTTGATGGCCATTATACTTCCTCTTAATCAATTGAATCACCAACTTCTCCCACACCATTTAGAATTTCAGGAAACAGAGAGCCTTCCAGCCCAAGTGCAAATGGTCATTAATCATTTCATTCACAAACTCAGCATCGTCATTCTTCTACATGAAGAAGTGTTTTTCCAACTTTTCAGCACCAACAACAGAGTTAGAGATTCTTGAGTTTAATTTCTACGATTAAGATTTCTTATGGATGGCTTGATCCACAATCTCGAAAGTATATTTGCGATATACCTTGCAGGCCTCTTACACGTATTTTGGGTCAGTGATCAATTTGATCAAATACCTGATTTGCACCTTCTTCAAATATTTTAACTTGTGTTCCTTTTTTGTGCAAAGGGGTATGATGTGTCATTTATCCTTCCATTCCAAGAATCGTAATTTATCCTTCCATCCTCCCAAGTTAAGCCTAAGGGGGATGTTCATATACTTAAACAACTTGTCTTTCTATACACCCAACAATTTGTTATAACTTCCATTTTTACAAGTTCATATAATGACAAATTTGGTTGAACCAAATTTCTCTACCAACAATCTATTATAATCTCCATATTTAGATGTTCATGCAATTTGTCTACACCTAATAATTTCTTATATCTCCTATGCAGGAGGTTAATTATGTTACAAATTTGGAAGCTTAATTATGTTACAAATCTGTCTTCTAGCCAAAAAAATCCACATTGTGAAGCTTAAGTTGGTAAAATTTCGCCCAAGGGTTTTTGGTCAAGTGGTGGGAAATTATGAGTTTCACACAACAGACCAGGGTTCCAATCTCTTGGGCAAATCTTAACATTTTAATCAAATGGCATAAGCTCAAATGATTAAATTGTTCAAACTTCAAGGAGGAATCCCAGGTTTGAATCTTACCAAGCAATACATGCATAATTGCCAAGACGTAATACCACTATGTGGTCTTGATGTAATACAGGCGGGGTCCATTTCAATTCCATATAAACAAATTTTATTTATAAAAAAAAAATTGGTAGAACTCCTAAATAAACAAGACAGTTCTTACTCGTTTTAATGGGGAGAGTAATTCCCTTACATATGCCTCTATGTGAGAGTTCTTTAAAACTTCTATTTCTCGGCCATCAATGGAATATTAAAAAAGTATGGTACATTTTCGTTGCAAAACAATGGAGTTTCTGTGCACTAATCTTTGAGGGTGATCAATCTTGATTTTATATGGAAAATGTTGATAATTCCAACATGCCCAATTAAAAGGCCCTAAGCTTGAGCCCCAAACAGTATACACATTAAGGACTATGCGATTAATGATAAAATTAAAGTGCCTCGTCTTAGAGAAAGTATCTTATGTATACACTTGAAAACATTGTTGTTGACGGGATTGGAATGTGACTTTATTTCTACATTCATAAATTAGAATGTTTTATGTTTTGTAGTATACTTTCTATCCATGTAAATTAGCATCTCTAGTTTGTAAATTAGCATCCTTCTAATTAGTAACTGTTACAAGTGCTTTGTTGCCTTATCCAGCAAGGACATCCATATCCTTGTAAATCTATTCAATGCATTCCAATAAAAAGTGTAAATCATCAGTTTGGGTGGCTATCCTCTCTCATTTACTTCTCTCTTTGTGTCCTCTGCAATCTACAGCCCAGCTAGTGCATTTTGCTGCTATTATTGTACTGCAGGTTCATATCATTTGTATCAGAGTATCATTGAAGTCTCAAAGTACTCTTTGCTTGCTTGGGATCCATCTTTGCTGAGTATTTTGCTCAAACTCAAGCTGAGATTGGTCGCAGCACCCTGAGCATTTATCCAGTTTGCTGCTTCTGCATTTGCTGCCCCTAGCTGCTGTGTTTTCCTTCCCTCCAAAACCAGCATTTCTCTGTTTTGCTGGTCTTCTTACCAGGAAAAAAAATTCTGCATGCATTCTGGTGTGTCATTTAGAACAGCCGTTCAACTTGCTGCTCCAGATTTATGTCTGCAGCAGCAGCAATCATGTACTTGTCAATCAAAGCAGATCAGTCAAGTAGAGGACATTTTCCTCCATTTGTTTTCTGCATATTACTACTTTTTTCTTTTTATGGCTTTTATTCTAAGTTACCGGTTCGTTTTGGATTCAGGTTCGAGTTTGAAGAACCCGGTTCGTGGGTACAGCAAAAAAAAATTTGGTCTTGGATTCGTTTTGGGTTTGGCTGTACAAAAATCAATAAAAATCATATATTAGTTTACTAAATCAACATTTCACATTGGTACAAACACTATTACAACCGCTGCCAACATTTCTATAAACTAAAATATATGGTTGTTCATAAAACATAAATATTATAATTAATAAATTAATAATTATTATAAAATTATAAATAATAATAATATAAAAAAAATAGACAATTAAATTTTATGTTATTAGTTGTTTACGACCATGCTTTAGTTATAACTATAACTATAAGTTATAAGTTATAATTTATAATTATAAATTTATAACTATGGTCCATTGGTTCATTTTTATATGTTATTAGTTGCTTTAGTTATAACTATATCTATAAGTTATAAGTTATAAATTTATATTTAAAACATAGTCCATTTTTATATGTTATTAGTTGTTTACCACCATGCTTTAGTGATAAGTATAAGTTATAATGTGTTAATTTAAAAAAAAAAATGACCAAGGTTGTTTAAAAAATAAAATGGACCATAGTTATAATTATAAATTATAAATTATAATTATAACTATGGTCCATTTTATTTTTTAAACAACCATGTTCCTTTTTTTTTAAATTAACACATTCAATAGAGGGCAGGGCAGCGCGTGGTGCTAAAGATTTCGGTGATAATATTAAAATATACACGTCATTTTCATATATATCCGCCTTCAATATTAAAATATACACGTCATTTTCATATATATCCGCCTTCATTTAAAAGAAGCCCTGCACACCATTTTCATATAAATCCGTCCTCATTTAAAAGAAGCCCGTTTGCGATTGGGATTCTTATAGTCCTCTGCGTAGCAGCATCTCATTCGTATGCACAGAATTGCGGGTGTTCGAGCGGGTTATGCTGCAGCCAATTTGGTTATTGCGGCAATGGAGACGCTTATTGTGGAACTAGATGCAAAGAAGGTCCCTGATAGAACAATGGCGGTAGTGGCAGTGGAAACTCTGGTAATGGTGTTGCCTCCATCATCAGCAATGATTTCTTTAATGGAATTCTGGGGCAGTTCGGGTTCATCTCATTCGTATGCACAGAATTGCGGGTGTTCGAGCGGGTTATGCTGCAGCCAATTTGGTTATTGCGGCACTGGAGACGATTATTGTGGAACTGGATGCAAAGAAGGCCCCTGTTACAGCAATGGCGGTAGCGGCAGTGGAAACTATGGTAATGGAGTTGCCTCCATCATCATCAGCAATGATTTCTTTAATGGAATTTTGGGGCGGTTCGGTTTCGGTTCAAGAAGTAATACCAGAGCATAGGAGTGCGTTTTAAGAAATACTAGATGCAAACCGTTAATTTATTTTTTTAGGAAATAACTCCGTAAATTTTTTTTTTCAGGAAATAATGTCCATAGACCTTTTGGGATTGTCCAGGGTTCTGCCTGGGGACCCGGATATGTTCGGGTCCGTCAACTCACGAACCCGAACGTATCCGAGTCCCCTAGGTAGAACCTTGGACGGACCCACAGACGTACCATAACTGAATCCGGAACGGGTACGTCCCAGATTCGAGTCCGAAGGCCATAGGGTGCCAAACCAGTAACTTAGCTTTTATTGTATTACATTGTATCCAGATTATTTTCTCATCTATGAGAACAGATAACGCCCGTCACCATTACTTCTTTTGAACATGTTTACCAACTTGCTCTAGGGTGGAAGCAATGCAGCAAGAGAACGCCAATGACTCTTTTGCCTCTCATCAAAAGAGCTTCTACCCTAGACAATTCATCAAATCCTATCATCCTACTCAAGAATGAGAATTCTTCCCAAAGTGGCTCCACAATGGGTTTTGGAACTGGAAAGAAGAATTTTTGTGCTTATCAAAAGCACATTGGGTATTCTATAGAAGAATGCCATGCCTTGCGATCAAAAAAGGCCAAGGCTCCTAAAGTTGAGTCATAGCCACGGCAAAATCATGAAGATTAAACGATTGAGGTAAACAATCCAAACACTTGAAATGCTCAACTTGTTCTCACAACCAATAATTTTTTTTTAAATACATAGGGGAATCGGTAACACCATTGAGTGCTACCACTATAAACCCTAGCCCACTGGGTTAGACGAAGTCAACAAGACCCTGACCCTCGGGGGCATCGAACTGGAGCAGCCAACTGGAAAACACTCGGCCGCTACCATCCAGCCTATCCCCGTCTGGGTACGGCGTGGTTTGAACCTTGGACCTAACCATTGTGCTGTCCTTGTCGGACTTCTCACAACCAATAATTACTATACAAAAAATCGGGAAGCTTTATTCAAACAAAATTGTCAAATCAAGAACAAATTGGTGTAGTTGATCCATAATAACAGCCAAAAGAACCTGATCTCACAAAAACTGGCAGATGACTTTTGTTTGCCAATTACAAAGCATCCATGCCCATTACTCACCAGTGTTCTCTGAAATTTGCCATTGAACCATTCCAAGGCACAATGGTATGTGACGTCGCTCCATTAGATTGCTGCAGTTTGCTAGTTTAAGCACCATATCAATATGATCATAAGACTGGTTTCGACAACTATCACAAGATTTACCTGTTTCTGTTCATCCTTTGTTTTCTACTAGACGTACAATGATACAAGTCTATTTGCACAAAGTTCTCACTCTTTGTATCCTTCGAGCAGATCCTCATTGCATTACTCCAATGATTGATCCCCCTGATCTACAACAACCCTTCATCCTTGAGACAAACACTTCTCAATTTGCCATTGATGCTGTTCTTCAGCAAGGTGGACATCCCATCTATGATGGCTTTCAATCTTTCGCCCCTATTGCAATAGCTCTTCCAACTCCACATTCGTC